>CM066321.1:56774554-66392054 GCA_033807775.1 Saussurea involucrata | reverse complement strand
ATAGCTTAAACTTTGGTCAATTACACTTTAAATCCTTCCATATCAAAATATAACATAACTTTGATAATGGAAATTCGGGGTGTTACAAATCTCCCCAACTTGAAAATGATTTCGTCCTCGAAATCAAAGTTAAGTAACTAAGTGAGGATATCTATTCTTCATATCTTTCTTAGCTTCCCAAATCTTATAATATCTTTCCACGGGGATACCCTTAACATTATTTTTTCCCCAACTTGAGAACAACATAAATTCTATTGGTCTCCTTTGGTTATTAGTCGAAGCCCCATTTGTCTAGCCTCTAATCTTTGTTCGAAATCCACAATCGAAATTTCCCAGTAAACGTATTTCTAAGACGCGGTTACCAGAAGACAACTAGTCCAGAATCGGGTTGGATCACAACCACCATTGAAAACTAGTCTTTTGATCTAGACCAATAGTGGGATCTGACCGTCCACATTATCTGCCACTTGTTATCGGCTCATCGTTAAACATACACATATCGCACCAGAGATTCTCATCTGGAGGGCTCGACGAGCTAACTGAGTGACACAAATTAGTCGTGCTATACTTGAAACTCTTTCATGTGCAAAAGCATCGTTAAGAACTTAATCACCACCAATTGCCATAACAATTAGAAACAAGCATTTTTCATGACAATATGTTCAAAATAACAGTAGCTAATTGAAATTCTGAACATACTTCACATAAGAATTCACGTATCATCATCACAGTTCTTAATTTGTATATTTCCGTAAACTCTAAGACCATCACGTCTTAGTATTTCTACCCAATCTCACAAATCATATCTTAATCATCTCAGCTTAAGTGTAGGTATTTTCACTATCATACCTAGTTCACTTAAACTACAGCTCTGATACCAAACTGAAACACCCTGAAATTCACAATGAATTTAAACCTTGAATTTATCAAAGTCTATAACAATCTCTTTCAAAAACTTTCATTCATAGTGAGAAAAATTTAGTTACGAAGATTTACATATACAACTGAACTTATCAAAACAACCTACTAATCTAATCATTTCCACCAAAATCAGATTAGATGGGTTGTCTAGGCAATTCATCAAAACATTTTCGTATACTCTAACTTCTCCATTACCGCACTAAAATTAGAATTCCAGTACTACTCGTCACTCATCCATTCGTATCCCTTCCCGAGCTAGTACCTGGTAAGAAAAGTTAAATTGAAAGATTAGGTTTACGCCTAGTGAGAACATCCAGGTTTCAAATTAAAACATCATAAGGTTTGAAACCAAATGTAAACAAAGCATATAACAAACCTGGTTGTCATCTTTCTTACCGTACACGTAACATCTTTCGATGACGGGAATCATATCTGATTCCATGAATATGACAACACTAAGTATGTCATACTATCATATTCGAGAGCGCCACTACGAATCACCACGGATTCTAGATTACAGCTCATGTCCAAGAACTTACAATTAAGCGCCATACCTTTTCTTGGAATGGAAGTAGAAATAACAACTATATCTCGCCTATTTCTAATCTACCAATAGAAAACGGAAACAACAATTATACTTTGTCTATTTCATGTTTCCACGTGTCAACATGAATAGTAATTATACTTTGCCTATCCCGTACATTCAATATGAATAGTAATTATACTTTGCCTATCCCATACATTCAATATGAATAACAATTATACTTTGCCTATTCATTACATTCAATATGAATTGAAATTATACCTTGCCTATTCCTCCTTTTCAAGGATACACGGGAATAGCAATTATACCGTGCCTAATCCTCCTTTTCAAGGATACACGGGAATAGCAATTATACCTTGCCTATTCCTCCTTTTCAAGGATACACGGGAATATCAATTATACTTTGCCTATTCCTTCTTTTCAAGGATACACGGGAATAACAATTATACCTTGCATATTCCTCCTTTTCAAGGATACACGGGAATATCAATAATTCCCTGCATATTCCTCCTTTTCAAGGATACACGGGAATAGCAATTATACCTTGCCTATTCCTCCTTTTCAAAGATACACGGGAATAGCAATTATACCTTGCCTATTCCTCTTTTTCAAGGATACACGGGAATAGCAATTATACTTTGCCTATTCCACGTTTTCACATCACAATACGAAATGGGAATTACAATTTACTTTATGTCTATTCCTCATTTCACGTCAACGGGAATTACAATTTACTTTATGCCTATTCCACGTTTCACGTTTCAATATGAAATAGGAATTACAATTTACTTTATGCCTATTCCTCATTTCAATTAATGCCAGTGCCTATGGATCCATTACACTTACTAACATACGTGCACATAAACTCAATCACATAACGTCTCATTTCGTACTCTAAATTGAGTTATACAATATTCATACTTTTAAAATGATTAAGATCCTTTTCCTTTCATATTGGGAAAACACTTAATCATAAAAACTTCATTCAGTAATTTTTCCGGAACACCTATCCGGTAAACTAATCCGGGAATCAAAGAATCCGGTAACATCCGAAAATAGTTATCCTGACTCTCAAGTCCGGAACCATCCGGGATTAAATCCGGTATCCGGTATCACAATCCGGAAAACCCCTAAGTCCGGAACCTCACTTCCGGTTCTAATCGGAATCCGGTAAAACATCCGGATCCTCATCCGAAATCCGGTACATTCCGGGAATTCATCCGGAATCCGGTAAAATTATCCGGACTCCTATCCGGTATCCGTAACAATCCGAGAGTTCATCCGGAATCCGGTACCATCCGGATTCCTCATCTTTCGGATTTCACCAATTTTACCTAGTTCCACTATTTTCCATTCAGAACTCTAACAATTGTTTTGTATCCGTTCACACAGATATCAATAAACTTATCTACCATTTCCAATACACATATAGATCTTATTTAACAAAATAAGCAGATGAACTCACCTGATTGGGAGTTCGTACTCAAAGTCTGCCAAGATCAATCGATTCATAAATCCAATCTTTCACACCATTGAACAGTACCTAATCAAATCCAGACTTCTCTTTCTCTTTCCCTCTCGATCTTCTCTGGAAACCGACTTCACGAATCAGCAATTGAGATAAAAATCTCAATTCAACCGACACTCGTTTTAAATATCCAAAACTATAAAAAAAAATAACAAAACTAACCCCCAAAGTTTCAATTTTCACAAATAGCTTAAACTTTGGTCAATTACACTTTAAATCCTTCCATATCAAAATATAACATAACTTTGATAATGGAAATTCGGGGTGTTACAAATCTCCCCAACTTGAAAATGATTTCGTCCTCGAAATCAAAGTTAAGTAACTAAGTGAGGATATCTATTCTTCATATCCTTCTTAGCTTCCCAAATCTTATAATATCTTTCCACGGGGATACCCTTAACATTATTTTTTCCCCAACTTGAGAACAACATAAATTCTATTGGTCTCCTTTGGTTATTAGTCGAAGCCCCATTTGTCTAGCCTCTAATCTTTGTTCGAAATCCACAATCGAAATTTCCCAGTAAACGTATTTCTAAGACGCGGTTACCAGAAGACAACTAGTCCAGAATCGGGTTGGATCACAACCACCATTGAAAACTAGTCTTTTGATCTAGACCAATAGTGGGATCTGACCGTCCACATTATCTGCCACTTGTTATCGGCTCATCGTTAAACATACACACATCGCACTAGAGATTCTCATCTGGAGGGCTCGACGAGCTAACTGAGTGACACAAATTAGTCGTGCTATACTTGAAACTCTTTCATGTGAAAAAGCATCGTTAAGAACTAAATCACCACCAATTGCCATAACAATTAGAAACAAGCACTTTTCATGACAATATGTTCAAAATAACAGTAGCTAATTGAAATTATGAACATACTTCACATAAGAATTCGCGTATCATCATCACAGTTCTTAATTTGTATATTTCCGTAAACTCTAAGACCATCCCGTCTTAGTATTTCTACCCAATCTCACAAATCATATCTTAATCATCTCAGCTTAAGTCTAGGTATTTTCACTATCATACCTAGTTCACTTAAACTACAGCTCTGATACCAAACTGAAACACCCTGAAATTCACAATGAATTTAAACCTTGAATTTATCAAAGTCTATAACAATCTCTTTCAAAAACTTTCATTCATAGTGAGAAAAATTTAGTTACGAAGATTTACATATACAACTGAACTTATCAAAACAACCTACTAATCTAATCCTTTCCACCAAAATCAGATTAGATGGGTTGTCTAGGCAATTCATCAAAACATTTTCGTACACTCTAACTTCTCCATTACCGCACTAAAAGTAGAATTCCAGTACTACTCGTCCCTCATCCATTCGTATCCCTTCCCGAGCTAGTACCTGGTAAGAAAAGTTAAATTGAAAGATTAGGTTTACGCCTAGTGAAAACATCCAGGTTTCAAATTAAAACTTCATAAGGTTTGAAACCAAATGTAAACAAAGCATATAAAAAACCAGGTTGTCATCTTTCTTACCGTACACGTAACATCTTTCGATGACGGGAATCATATCTGATTCCATGAATATGACAACACTAAGTATGTCATAGTATCATATTCGAGAGCGCCACTACGAATCACCACAGATTCTAGATTACAGCTCATGTCCAAGAACTTACAATTAAGCGCCATACCTTTTCTTGGAATGGAAGTAGAAATAACAACTATATCTCGCCTATTTCTAATCTACCAATAGAAAACGGAAACAACAATTATACTTTGTCTATTTCATGTTTCCACGTGTCAACATGAATAGAAATTATACTTTGCCTATCCCGTACATTCAATATGAATAGTAATTATACTTTGCCTATCCCATACATTCAATATGAATAACAATTATACTTTGCCTATTCATTACATTCAATATGAATTGCAATTATACCTTGCCTATTCCTCCTTTTCAAGGATACACGGGAATAGCAATTATACCTTGCCTAATCCTCCTTTTCAAGGATACACGGGAATAACAATTATACCTTTCCTATTCCTCCTTTTCAAGGATACACGGGAATATCAATTATACTTTGCCTATTCCTTCTTTTCAAGGATACACGGGAATAACAATTATACCTTGCATATTCCTCCTTTTCAAGGATACAAGGGAATATCAATTATACCTTGCATATTCCTCCTTTTCAAGGATACACGGGAATAGCAATTATACCTTGCCCATTCCTCCTTTTCAAAGATACACGGGAATAGCAATTATACCTTGCCTATTCCTCTTTTTCAAGGATACACGGGAATAGCAATTATACTTTGCCTATTCCACGTTTCCACATCACAATAAAAAATGATAATTACAATTTACTTTATGTCTATTCCTCATTTCACGTCAACGGGAATTACAATTTACTTTATGCCTATTCCACGTTTCACGTTTCAATATGAAATAGGAATTACAATTTACTTTATGCCTATTCCTCATTTCAATTAATACCAGTGCCTATGGATCCATTACACTTACTAGCATACGTGCACATAAACTCAATCACATAACGTCTCATTTCGTACTCTAAATTGAGTTATACGATATTCGTACTTTTAAAATGATTAAGATCCTTTTCCTTTCATACTGGGAAAACACTTAATCATAAAAACTTCATTTATTAATTTTTTTCCGGAACACCTATCCGCTAAACTAATCCGGGACTCAATGAATCCGGTAACATCCGAAAATAGTTATCCAGACTCTCAAGTCCGGAACCATCCGGGATTAAATCCGGTATCCGGTATCACAATCCGGAAAACCCCCAAGTCTGGAACCTTACTTCCGGTTCTAATTGGAATCCGGTAAAACATCCGGATCCTCATCCGGAATCCGGTACATTCCGGGAATTCATCCGGAATCCGGTACATTCCGGGAATTCATCCGGAATCCGGTCAAATTATTCGAACTCCTATCCGGTATCCGGGACAATCCGGGAGTTCATCCGGAATCCGATACCATTCGTATTCCTCATCTTCCAGATTTCACCAATTTTACCTAGTTCCACTATTTTCCATCCAGAACTCTAACAATTGTTTTGTATCCGTTCATACAGATATCAATAAATTTATCTACCATTTCCAATACACATATAGATCTTATTTAACAAAATAAGCAGATGAACTCACCTGATTGAGAGTTCGTACTCAAAGTCTTCCAATATCAATCGATTCATAAATCCAATCTTTCACACCATCGAACAGTACCTAATCAAATCCAGACTTCTCTTTCTCTTTCTCTCTCGATCTTCTCTGGTAACCGACCTCACGAATCAGCAATTGAGATAAAAATCTCAATTCAACCGACTCTCCCTTTAAATATCCAAAACTATCAAAAAAAATAACAAAACTAACCCCCAAAGTTTCAATTTTCACAAAGAGCTTAAACTTTGGTCAAATACACTTTGAATCCTTCCATATCAAAATATAACATAACTTTGATAATGGAAATTAGGGGTGTTACAATATATATATACATCGATATATACGCTTATATATATCTTGCTATATATATTTATAGATACTAACGTTTTCATCGTTTTTATCTATACATATATATTTCGTGTGGTTTTAATTTTCTACGTTAGAGAATTATTGTGTAACATCTAGATTATTGTTATCCGTATTTGTTGTTGGATTTATTGTACACTTGGATTTCTACTCATTTTGGGACCTTAGGAATCATTGGTGAGTTTCTCGCATTTTTGGCACGATAAATTTTTCATAACACATACGTTAACTTAAATATTTAATTTCATTTTTTTAATATCAGACAAATCCCACGTTAATATAAAATTAAGAGATTGTTTGGTTGGTTTCTCAGTAAGTCTTGTATAGATAAAGTTTTATGTATAGATTAATTTGTCTGTATAGATTGAAAAAAGGGTTTTGTTTGGGAAAGTTTTCTCACAAAAGGAAGAAGTGTGTTTTGTAATTGGGAGCGACGAATTTGGGAAAAAAACTGGTTAGCTTTCTGCAAAAAGCTCCCTCGAGAAGCTTGTTGAATATTTTTTTTTATATCATCAAACAACTACCAAAACATGCATGTATAGCTAACCGTATAAGCTATGGGTCTCATTAAGCTCATTAAGCCACTAACAAACACGCCCTAAGTTGAACTTCTAAATCCAATATACAGACTTGATTTGACTTAAAAATACTGTAAAAATTAAATCAATTATTCGATATACGGTAATTCTTGGAGTTTATTTTCACTACTAAACGAAAGACTTTTACCTACGAACTTTTCCCTGGAAAATCTATCGCTAAAGGGTTATTCGTTACAAAACCGTCACAAAAGTTGGTGGGTAAATTTTTGGTGGGTAATGCAAATCAGTGACAGATTACCCAGGGATTCTCAAGGTGGTCAATGGATATTGTTTAGAAAAACATCGGATTCTACCAAACTATTGATATATCCTGGGTGATATTTCATGGGTAATCACAAACGAAAATTTCCCTGGGTGAATTTTGTGGGTATAAATCATTTGTTTTGTAGTGTTTCTTATGTTATTTTTTATTTATATGCAAATGGTTGTGTGCAAAAAAGAGTTAAGGTGAGATGTGTAATAAGAGATTTGGATCCTTGATCACTTATAATTTTAAAACAACTCATGAATTGTGTTTTAAAAGAGAATGATTTGATACATCTTGTCAATGTTGATCTCAAGTTTAAGTTAATTCAAGTGTAAAGATTATCATAACTTTTATTCTCATTCAAACATAGCCATTTATTTATAACGATTAAAAAAATTCATTTTAAATTAATAAAAAATGAAATGTGGTTAAACGTGGGGCATTGAAAATGGTGGGAATTTAGAGACAAAGAGACCAAATGTTTCCATAGAAAAGAAAGCATTTGAAAATAAACGAGTGAGGACGGTGGTCTACTTTCACTTGGTTTTGACTTCTTTTTTCTCTTTTAGAGTGAAGTGTGGATTTGGGCGTGTGGTTTTGTGTCTTTTTTTTATTATGATCCTCTTATGGATATAGTCTTTATGATATGCAATATATTGTGGCTAGGCCCCTCAACATTAACACAGTTAGGTTTGAAAGGGACGAAACACAAGCATTATAACCGAGGGGCCAAACCTAATTTTATATAATGTGTCTTATAAACGAGTATAGTTTGTTTTAAAGGCACGTTAAGTCACCCAATGTGTTTTTAGCCGAATTTCACCGTTTCGATGGATTCATTTATGTTTTTTGGTTGATTTTGATAAACTTTTTCCGTTTTTTGATTAATTTTGAGAGACTTTTTCGGTTTTTGGGTTGATTTTTTAGGGGGGTTTTCGATTTTTTGGTTGATGTTCTTTGTATTTTTTACTATCCCGGTGCACCCCTAAAAGTTGTCCAATGTATTTTTATATCATCAAACAACTACCAAAACATACATGTATAGCTAACCGTATAAGCTATGGGTCTCATTAAGCTCATTAAGCCACTAACAAACAGGCCCTAAGTTGAACTTCTAAATCCAATATACAGACTTGATTTGATTTAAAAATACTGTAAAAATTAAATCAATTATTCGATATACGGTAATTCTTGGAGCTTATTTTCACTACTAAACGAAAGACTTTTACCTACGAACTTTTCCCTGAAAAATCTGTCGCTAAGAGGTTATTCGTTACAAAACCGTCACAAAAGTTGGTGGGTAATTTTTGGTGGGTAATGCAAATCAGTGACAGATTACCCAGAGATTCTCAAGGTGGTCCATGGATATTGTTTAGAAAAACATCGGATTCTACCAAACAATTGATATATCCTAGGTGATATTTCATGGGTAATCACAGACGGAAATTTCCCTGAGTGAAATTTGTGGGTATAAGTAATTTGTTTTGTAGTGTTTCTTATGTTATTTTTTTATTTATAGACAAATAATAGTGTGAGAAAAAGAGTTAAGGTGAGATGTATAAGAAGAGATTTTGATCCTTTATCACTTTTAATTTCAAAACAACTCATGAGTCATGAATTGCGTTTTAAAAGAGAAAGATTTGATACATCTCGTTAATGTTGATCTCCCGATTAAGTTAATTCAAGTGTAAAGATCCATTATTATTTTTATTATCATAACCTTTATTCTCACCCAAACACAACCATTTATTTATAATGATTAAAATAAATTCATTTTTAAATAATAAAAAATGAAATGTGGTTAAACGTGGGGCATTGAAAATGGTGGGAATTTAGAGACAAAGAGACCAAATGTTTCCATAGAAAAGAAAGCATTTGAAAATAAACGAGTGAGGACGGTGGTCTACTTTCACTTGGTTTTGACTTCTTTTTTCTCATTTAGAGTGAATTGTGGATTTGTTCAACGTGGTTTTATGTTATCTTTATTATGATTCTCATTCTATGTTTATTATGAATATAGTCCTTATGGTATGCAATATATTGTGGCTAGGGTCCCTCAACATTAACACCGTTAGGTTTGAAAGCAGGGGCGGAACACAAGCATTATAACCTAGGGGGCCAAACCTAATTTTATATAATATGTCTTATAAACGAGTATAGTTTGTTTTAAAGGCACGTTAAGTCACCCAATGTGTTTTTAGCCGAATTTCACCGTTTCGATGGATTCATTTATGTTTTTTGGTTGATTTTGATAAACTTTTTCCGTTTTTTGATTAATTTTGAGAGACTTTTTCGGTTTTTGGGTTGATTTTTTAGGGGGGTTTTCGATTTTTTGGTTGATGTTCTTTGTATTTTTTACTATCCCGGTGCACCCCTCAAAGTTGTCCAATTCACAAAAAAAAGTGTGGTTCGCGGGACTCCTCCCGCCATCACGGGACAATAATTTTCAAAACAGCCCCTGGCCCGCGATCGCGGCCTCTATAGCGGAAAAAATGGGTATTTTTGCAAAAGTGTTAAAATTATGGGTATTTTGGCAAGTTAAAGTCAAACTTTGAGTATTTTAATTAATTTCCCTATATTTTATTAATATATATTAATAAGTTTTTATATTTTTATTAATATATATATATATATATATATATTAATAAGATATGTATATATGTATATATATATAACTATATTTTTATTAGTTTTTAAAGGAAAAATGTAAAAATAATAATAAACTACAGGGACCACTTTCAAAGATTTCTATAAACCACAAGAACCAAAATTAGAGTGTAAACCCATCATGTGTAAGGCACATGATATCTTTAACCTTTCAAACTTAACGGTGTTAGTGTTGAGGGACCCTAGCCACAATATATTGAATACCATAGAGACCATATCCATAAGAAACATAGAATGAGGATCATAGTCAAAGAAAACACAAAACCATAAGGACCAAATTCACAATTCACTCTTCTCTTTTAGCTTTTTATGGGGTCGGGTCGGGCAGAAATTCAAAATCTCTTTTTATTTTTTAATCTTTGTGTAAACTCGAGTATTTTTACCTAAGATTTGTAAAAGAAAAAGCTTGAAAGGCCTCCCTAAATTTCAAAAAATATAAATATAGTTTTTGTAATATGTATTTTGTTTTGGAAATTGTTCCTAATAATAACTTCGTTACAAATGTATGTTATATGTTAGGGGCCGTTTATCAAATTACCTAAGCACTTATCAGTTAAATTTACACTATCACTTACTTATCGGGTAAGATTTTAGTTTGCAAAATTGGTTTCGTATGCAACAATTCACCCGGTAAAGCGCTAACCGTGGTAAGAATCATCGCCCTAACTTACCGGGGTAAGATTTTCGGTCCTTGCATTCGCTCTTTCGCTCTTAGCGGGTAAGATTTTTGGTCCTTGCCATATCAATCCGGTTGGGAATGTGACTTGGTAAGCGCTTACCCCGGTAAGTGTTTGGTAAACGGTCCCCCTTAGTTTCTATTGGTTTTTTAAAATTGGAAAAAGTCTAAAAAATCCAACAAACTATCTGATTTTGAATGGTTAAGTTCTTAAACTATTTTTTTAAATGATAAAACCCTTCAACTTTTTAAAACGGGTTAAATACATCATTGTAACCTGTAAAAAACAGGTTAATGGTATACAAATTTGGAAAGGTCCAAAAAAAACCTAACAAACTACCTTATTTTGAATGATTAAGTCTGTAACAACCGTTGTCCGCAAATCTAATTATTTTGGAATTTGGGGGACTGAAGTATGAAATGTGAAGACTTCAGGGACTAATGAGCAATTTCAGAGGAAAAAACCCTCCTAAAACCCTTGTTCTTGGCATAATACGTATTGTGGAGGTTTGAGAGAAATCAGAGAGGAAGAGACTTGATTTTTCATTGGACCTTGGTGCAAGAAGGATTCAAGGCTAGAACTTCATCTTCTTCAAGGTAAATCTTCACTTTGTTCATCTCTTTGCTTGGTTTGGTTGGGTTTGTGATTGGGACTCCTCTGGGTAACCCATTTTGATGATTTAGCTCATTCATATTGGAAATAGAATGCTAGATGGTGTTCTTGTTGGTTTATTGCTTTCTTTTGAGAAACCTTCACCATTTCAATAATGGTATTTGATTATGTCAAGGATTTGGATTTTTGAATGATAAAGATGAATCAATGGGATGATTTCGTTAGGGTAAATGTGTTTTAGATGTTGGTTTTTGGTTCCTAAAGGTTTATGTATCAAAAACTGTCGATTTTGGAGGTTTAAAATCAGTTTGGAGCATTTTCGGGGCATGAGACGTGGAATTTCGAGCTAGAACTTTCGTGTAGTCCTAGGAAGGACGAATAGAGACTTGCGCGGCTTCTTACACGACTTGAGGTCGCGTAAAAGGTGGCGCACGTCACTGTTTGGTGCACCTTCTTCGGTTTGCTTCATTTTTCGTTCGGGTCTAGCCGTCTAGGATTAAGGCGTCGTTTGGGGGGTTTGCCTTAGGGTTTAGTAGAGATGTTTGGGATATAATTAGAGGTGTAACACCACTTTTATTACCTCCAATTCAGGTGCTCGGTTGGTTCAAAAGTGAGTTTTAGTGTGGGTGTTGAGTATCCAAAACTTCAGGTGAGTTCCCTTAACTCTTTTCGCGCAAATGAAATGTTTTCCTTATGTTTCATTAACTGAATTTGGTATTGACCTTGATGATATGATTATACATTTTGAAAAAGCTTTGATAGTACATGATGTGTGTAACGACCCCCACCTTTTTCGAAGTGTTTTGCGTTTGGTGTGGAGTTCTTAATAAAGAACTGAAGTTGAGGGGCTAGTTTGTAAGATGGGTCTAGGTATAAAAACCCAAATGATTGGCACAAAACCCTAGTTTTGGTCAATCAATTGGTGGATGTCGGCTGAGGTATTTGAGAGAAAAGAAGAAAAAAGGGGGTTTTGGAGTTCTTGTGCAAGTAAAGAGGAAGACCACCAATCAGTAAGGAATCAGAAAGAAAGGGTGTGTTAGGATTCGTTTTCTACAAGGAATCCTCCAGGTAATTCCTAATCTGAAATCTCATCTAAGTGTTTGATGATTGTTGGGAATTTGTGAGTTTCTTACTAAAGTCATTTTAAGACCCTTAAAGGAGATTAAACACCTTTAAATCGAGTTTAATCAGTAAAGTTTATGAAGAAATGATTAAAGATGCTTAAGTGATTTGTCGCATTATCTTACTGATTTCGGAGTGTTTAGCAAGTTTTCGAACCATTAAGTTCACCCAGCAGTCGTCCGGAAACCTTCAAACATGAAGGTGTCCGGGTGAGGGTCCGGGAAGGTTCTTGGTCGTGTTGTAGAAGGTGTCCGGGTAAGTTTAGTCGTCCGGAGAACCTGTGTTGTCCGGATAAGAGTTGTTGTCCGGGTACTATGCGGTATCCGGAAAAGCGGGGTTACCCGGTAACCTGTCCGGAAAAGCGGGGATTACCCGGTAACCTGTCCGGAAAAGTAGGGTGGCTAGTGAGAAGTGTCCGGATAGTTCTAGTCAGCTTATAAATCTGTCCCTTCGTTCAGGTAGACAATTTGGAAGTAAAGAGCAGAGTAGGGAAAAGCAAGCAAACGTACCAGGTGAGTTTTCTAACTAAAATACGTGATTTTAAAGTGTCTTCCTAAAGTGAATACATGATGAGAAATGCCATGTTTTGTTCTTATGCTTTTATTGCATGAAAGTTGTTTAAAGTTTTATGTGAGATGTATGCATACATTGTGTAGACGTAAATTGGCTAAGTCGGGGGGAGGTTCCGCCAGTACTCACGTTGGGGGGAGGTTCCGTTTATGCCATGGGAATAAGTTCCAGTAAGGCAGCGTGATACTGACTCGTTGTCACCCTCGGGTGACTTCAGGGTGCCATTTGCGGGAGCGGATTTATCCGTGAAAGATTTTGCTGTACAGCTATGTGAAAGTTTATTATTGAAAGCCTTGTATACATTTGAAAGTTATGAAAAGTTTTTAAATGATTTTGAGAACTGTCAGGAGGGACTCACTAGACCTCATGGTCTAACCCTCGCTCTTTTCAAATTAAAACCCTTTTCAGGAAAGCAGGTAGCGAAAGGCTCTAGCAGGTGATCAGAGCAGTTAGAAGATAGAAGCAGTAGAACCAGTGACACTATTATCTTTTAGTCCTAGCAATTCTCAGTTGTGTAATAGGTTGTTTCCGCCAACCTAAGTTATTTAGACAGATGTAATGAAATTTTGGGACCCGTTTTTGGGATGTTTCATTTATATGAATTGCATGCTTTATTTTTAGACTGGGTTGTTACAATTGGTATCAGAGCCATAGTTTAAGGGATTTAGGTGACCGGACGGGCCTAAACTTAAACTTGGGAGTAGAAATCACAACTGAGAATCAGGAAATGCGTTAGGAGGGCACTATTGTAGATATAGGAAATGCGTTAGGAGGGCACTATTATAGAGATAGGACTAATAGGGCACTGAGGGCTGTCATGTAAGGTAAGTTTGAGATTCCACCTGGCCAGTGTAATTGCGGACTTACAGGTACATGTATGTGCTTAACCTGCCTTATTATTCCGAAGTGGTAGTCAAAAGCTAGTGTTTATGTCGTGTTCCAGTACTTTAGAATGTCAGCAAGATCCCTGAGGGGTAGACTGAGACCCCTTGTTGGGGAAGTTTCATGAGAAGTCATGGTGATGTGATGTACGTATACATCGTAGAGAAGAAATGTTGTATAGAGTATTACGAGTCGTCTAAAGGTAGCTTTTCGTGGATTCGGAGAGGAAGAATGCTTGAGTTTGAGTAAGACTCCTGTTTCGGGAGAGTCCCAATTCTAGAAATCATGGGATAGATCAGTCAGGATGGTAGGGAAAGACTGTGTCAAAACCTTGAATGTATCAATGGAGCCCTGGGTTCTCGGTCGAGCTTTCCATTCGCAGGATAAATGAAATAAGTGAAATGAAACCATGTAGAAGTGGAAGGTGAGATAGTTGATCAAAACGAAATAGTATGAAATGGTTGAGTAAGTGGACCGTTGAATGTATGTATAGCAAATCGTTGCAAGGCCGAGTGGGCGACCCCTGGTCGAAGTAGAGTGTCAATGATAAGTTGCGTGAGTAAAGCGATTGACCTTGTTTGAGTGAGTAGCCTTCAATTGCAAGTAGAGTTTCATGCATTGAGTTCGTATATGTGTACATGAGATTTTTCATAAGAAAAGTATAAACGTGTAAGTATCAAATTTGATCGGATATGAGTCGGCGTGTGCAAGCGTGTGCTTAAAAAAAATACAAATCCATTTACATCGTACAATGAAGTCTTGAGGTTTACGATTTGCAAAATATTTCACTCTTTTCATGATAAGCCAAGAAAACGTTTGAATGCACAACTTTTATAACCAAAATGAGTATTGACATGTCGAAGTTATATAAGTGTGTGTGAGGACCGACTAGTTTACTTCGTGTCGGTGAATTTCTTTCAAAATTTTGTCGTATGGGAAGATTTTCACCCAATATTTATTTATGTCGTAACAACATATTTTTGGTTGAGTAAGATTAAGTTTTACGGAAAGATTGCATTCAAACGATCCTCAAGATCGTTGCGCAGGGCATTGGAGTTATGAGAATGTTGGGGTCGTGTGTACCCAAGTTGTTTTCAAGTGTTGTTTCTTTAAAATGATCAAAAGTGTGAAATGATTCATTTATCGCGTTGTCAGGCATGAAGGCTATGAACTCAACAGGTCGTGGAGTATTACATTTTAGGCTAAGGAAGAACTCCTAGAGTGGAGAGGTGTTGAACAAATCAGGGGAGAATGTTTGTAGCTTTGGTAATTGCGTTCTAGAGGAGAGGTGAGCAGTGGAAGAGTCGGAAGTGGACTTTAATGTCGGTTGTATGAGGATTTGTACCCTCGTGCGGTGACTGGAAATACAGTTGCCGATGGACGGTTGTGTTCAGAGGAAGGACTAGAAGTCATCAAGGTGTTGGTATTAGCAACTCGTTATGAGTAGTGTGGTGAAGTAGGAATGAAATATCCTCGACGCCGAATAAGAGTTTTAAAGTGATCTTGTAATATTGACGTTTCACGAGTGAGTTTGAAATGAGGACGACGGGGTATGAATTTGATTATGATATGTTAGAAGGATTAGGTTAAGTAAGGGACCCTTGTTGAAGAATAGGTTAAGGAAGTATCAACAGGTCAACTATTGACGTTAAAGTCGACAGTTGTGTAAGGTGTATGAGACCGAAGACTTGAATCAGAAGTTTGAAAGTTGAAGGACCACTTTGTAGGGGTGTTAAGATAGTGAAAGACTGCTGTTTTAGATAAGCGTTTTACCTACGAGATGGATGGTTCGTAAAGAATGAAATATTTAGCACAATCGAAGTGAGGGTATAGATTATGTCGATCGGTGAGAATGGTTTGGTATTGCAAAGAGCTAGCGAGAAGCGAGTATGTTAGAATTAATCAGAAACTCAGGTGTTGTGGTTTAACTAGAGCTGGGGAGAGACAATGTAGTGAGATAGACTCGGTTATTTATGCGTGAGGTCTTGAAGATAAGTTTGAGTTGTGTATGAATGGCCATGAGAGTTTTGGTCTGCAGTGTGATGTTATGAGTGAGGAATGTACAGTTATGTAGTGGAAATAATTGCCATGTTAAATGTGTCAGCTAGCGTCGTAGTGATGTGATGTTAGAGAAAGAGGAAGCATCAGATAGAAGCCTTTTGGGGGTTTCAGATGAGGTGTTCGAGTGTTAACCAGGTTGCTGGAGCACGTAGGGTGTAGGTTGACGTGGTGATATGATTATGTTCGGGATAGCATCACGGAATGGTGGTGGGTAGTTACCCAAAGGATAAACCAAGTGTTTTTAGTTGTAAGAGTCGCTAAGTAAGTATATTTTGTAATCATTGGAAGTTTAAAGAAGATGATGGATGTATTAGTCAAAATGTGGTGGAATAGATGAGAAATCCTTAAAGAATGTGAGCTGTTGCTTATGTGTGAACGAATTGTCTGAGAAAGTAAAAGTTGGAGTTTAAAGAATGTATAGTGACGTCGAACTCTGGTGTCAGTTCTAGGCGATTTAGTCGAAAGCCTTAAGTTAGAATTTTAGTGCAACCGTTTGGTTATGTATAGTAATGAGACAACATTTGCAGCTTGAGAATTGTCGGAAGAGAGGGGCGAGTAATGTTGGTGGGCAGTGCTCCACGCTAACGTGGAGAGGTGAAGACAGTATGCTGGAATAAGTAAGTAAATCGGAAGTAGTAAACTTGACAGTAATGCCGATAGGCGCAGTGTTGTGTAGTTTGTCCTTGATAAGTGTGCGAACTTTTGGAAAGAGTATTGAGGAAGGAAATTGTGTATGATTTTGTGCAGGAAAGAAGTGGATAAGACAATTGAATGAGTTAAGTTAGTGACTTTGTGAGAAACGTTCAAACGAACTGATCGTTCAGTGTAAGCTATTGAGAATAGTAGGGCGTGATCGTGGTTACCCCTCCTAGTTGAGTGAGAGTAACCGAAGTTATGTTATATGACTAGACGCTTGTGGCAAGCAGCGAGAAATTTATGAGCCTTCAGGATAAGTGCAATTCGGATAGGTGAGCACTCTAATAAGGAATTATAGAGGTTTCCTACTATTAGACACGTTAAGTGTGAAATGATGAAGTGGTGAGAATGTACGAATTAGTTGTCGAGTTGTAGCCGATGTGAATCGGGAAGGGAGTATGATCTACATAGACGAATGTCGGTTGGAAGAAGTAACCTAGAAATTTCAGGTATACCGAGGAGGGGACTCCTGGGGGTGAGCTTGTCAGGATAAACAAGGTTGGCCTTATGCCAAGTTGCCAGTGAGGGAGTTTTCCTGGTGGAAGATTCTCGTTGTTGTGGTGGGAATTCCCGCCAAGTTCTTTCTCTTAAGGAAGTATAAATGTATGAGAGACCTTATTTAGACGTGATTAAAACCGTGAGTCCCGATGTGTGGACGGAGGCGAGCAAATGGAGGCGCGGTTGGCCTTGGTTTTATCAGGTAGTTTTAAGTGAGTATAGCGATCGAAGAGGGTACAAGTAAGTAGTGCAAGATGGCACGATTTAGCAAGTGGTGTCTCGCCGAGGGCGGCTTCAAAGTATGGGGTGTGGTTATGCTTCCCATCTGAACGGTCTGAGGAAACCGAGTAGAACTGAGTGGTTACAAATAAAAATAAAAACATAAGGCTTTGAGCTTTGAAGTTTGAGAGAGAGGTAAGGTAGACTAAGTCTGCGGATTTCGTCGAAGCATGAAAGTTGAATAGATAGTGCGCGATCTTGAGGTACTCGATGTGAATTTGAGAAGAAATCCATAGTGTGATGCACGTCTCTTTTGTGGAGAGCCGATGTGAGAAGTGAGATGATGGCGACCTTGCAAGAGATGCAGGCGATAAGAAGTTGACCTTGTCATTAGTAAGCAAGTTAGAGCAGCAGCATACAAGTTAGACTGGTAGGAAGAATTAAAGAGTGTTCATCCGACATGTCATGTCTCAGATTTAAAGAAGTGTTTGTCAGAGGTCGTTGTGGCTGTTCCTTTGAGGAGACATCAGTATAGATGAGACGTTGACTTACGTAGAAGAACCGATAGAAATCGTGAGCGGTAAGGTTTGCTAAATGAGGAACATAGAAGTTTGACTAGTAAAAATTCAGTGGAGATATCATAGGGGACGAGAGACAACGTGGGAAGTAGAATCAGATATGATGTCCAGATACCACACCTTTTCGAAAATGGAATTCCGGGGACGGAATTCTTTTGAGGGGGGAATGTTGTAACGACCCCGACCTTTTTCGAAGTGTTTTGCGTTTGGTGTGGAGTTCTTAATAAAGAACTGAAGTTGAGGGGCTAGTTTGTAAGATGGGTCTAGGTATAAAAACCCAAATGATTGGCACAAAACCCTAGTTTTGGTCAATCAATTGGTGGATGTCGGCTGAGGTATTTGAGAGAAAAGAAGAAAAAGGGGGTTTTGGAGTTCTTATGCAAGTAAAGAGGAAGACCACCAATCAGTAAGGAATCAGAAAGAAAGGGTGTGTTAGGATTCGTTTTCTACAAGGAATCCTCCAGGTAATTCCTAATCTGAAATCTCATCTAAGTGTTTGATGATTGTTGGGAATTTGTGAGTTTCTTACTAAAGTCATTTTAAGACCCTTAAAGGAGATTTAAACACCTTTAAATCCAGTTTAATCAGTAAAGTTTATGGAGAAATGATTAAAGATGCTTAAGTAAGTGATTTGTCGCATTATCTTACTGATTTCGGAGTGTTTAGCAAGTTTTCGAACCATTAAGTTCACCCAGCAGTCGTCCGGAAACCTTCAAACATGAAGGTGTCCGGGTGAGTGTCCGGGAAGGTTCTTGGTCGTGTTGTAGAATGTGTCCGGGTAAGTTTAGTCGTCCGGAGAACCTGTGTTGTCCGGATAAGAGTTGTTGTCCGGGTACTATGCGGTATCCGGAAAAGCGTGGTTACCCGGTAACCTGTCCGGAAAAGCGGGGTTACCCGGTAACCTGTCCGGAAAAGCGGGGATTACCCGGTAACCTGTCCGGAAAAGTAGGGTGGCTAGTGAGAAGTGTCCGGATAGTTCTAGTCAGCTTATAAATCTGTCCCTTCGTTCAGGTAGACAATTTGGAAGTAAAGAGCAGAGTAGGGAAAAACAAGCAAACGTACCAGGTGAGTTTTCTAACTAAAATACGTGATTTTAAAGTGTCTTCCTAAAGTGAATACATGATGAGAAATGCCATGTTTTGTTCTTATGCTTTTATTGCATGAAAGTTGTTTAAAGTTTTATGTGAGATGTATGCATACATTGTGTAGACGTAAATTGGCTAAGTCGGGGGGAGGTTCCGCCAGTACTCACGTCGGGGGGAGGTTCCGTTTATGCCATGGGAATGAGTCCCAGTAAGGCAGCGTGATACTGACTCGTTGTCACCCTCGGGTGACTTCAGGGTGCCATTTGCGGGAGCAGATTTATCCGTGAAAGATTTTGCTGTACAGCTATGTGAAAGTTTATTATTGAAGGTCTTGTATACATTTGAAAGTTATGAAAAGTTTTTAAATGATTTTGAGAACTGTCAGGAGGGACTCACTAGACCTCATGGTCTAACCCTCGCTCTTTTCAAATTAAAACCCTTTTCAGGAAAGCAGGTAGCGAAAGGCTCTAGCAGGTGATCAGAGCAGTTAGAAGATAGAAGCAGTAGAACCAGTGACACTATTATCTTTTAGTCCTAGCAATTCTTAGTTGTGTAATAGGTTGTTTCCGCCAACCTAAGTTATTTAGACAGATGTAATGAAATTTTGGGACCCGTTTTTGGGATGTTTCATTTATATGAATTGCATGCTTTATTTTTAGACTGGGTTGTTACAATGTGGGATGTTTATGAATACATGCTCGGTGTTTACATTTTGTTTATGAATTTAGCATATCGAATTGGAGTCGGGTTGCACAATGAGATTAGGGTACCTTAAGATTGTGAATATCCCTTGGGAGAGTATTTCTACCATGTTCCTTGAATATGTTTCTTGTGCATACGGGAATGACATCTACTAAGGGGCCATGGGGATCTACTAGGGCCCCGATTGCGGATATCACGGTGAAGTGATGGAGGACTATGAACATTGTGCAAATACCCAAGTGTGGTGTCGTTTTATCGAATTATTTGTGGAAGGTCTTATGACAATTCACTTGTTTATGTCTTAAATATTTTTAAACTGTTTTAGGAGGGAATTCACTAGACCTTATGGCTAACCCTCGCTTTCCAAATCTTAAAAACCATTTTCATGTAAGAGTTTGGTAGGTATCCAAGGGTAAGGAAAAGGCTTAAAGTCTAGAGGCGGAGAGCTAGAGACCGTCACCCTTTTCCTTTTATTAGATAGACATCTTGGTTGTATGCGAACCAGTGTACTGTTTAAGAATGTTGTTAAATTTTGAGATTGTTGGGACCCTTCTGGGCTTTATGTTATGAATTTGATTTATGGTATTTTGAGTTATTACAAAGTCCCTGGATTTTTTTAACAAATTAATTTCTAAACTTTTTTACCAAATATATATTTGAAATTTTTTTAACAAATAAATTCCAAACTTTTTTGAAAAAGCAAAATCATGAACATAATTTTGAACAAATAAATCCGGAACTCTTTTTTGAAGAAAAAATAAACTAATTCAAACCATTTAATAAAATAAACCATTATTGACAAAAATAAAATGAACAAATTAAACAGAGAAATATAATATTATTTTATTTACTAATTCTAATTCATTCCAGAGTTATACATAAAACATTCATAAATACACACAAAATTATACCCATCAGCCATCCCTTCACATAATATACCAAAAAAATGCTCATTTGTATGTATGTGTTTCATTCATTTGGTTGATGGTGTACATGAAAGTCATTGGTTGATGAAAGTCTTACTTTAGATTAAGCATCACTTTATTACTGCAAACAACATAACTTTTATTATATCTATGCTAGTGGGATGGACATATCTTTTAGGCATCTTTTGGTATATTTGTAAAGAGATTGACCATTTTTTGGTATATTTGTAAAGAGATTGACGTTTTTGGGGTATATTTAGTGAAATAATGAGTTTTTTTTTTGTATACTTTATAAAAGAATGAGTATAGTTTTTATGTGTATCTCTTTATGTTTTAGGCATAACTTTTGAATGTCTTGAAATTAGTAATAGAAATGGCATAAATTTTCTCTGTTTAATTGGTTTATTTTACGTTGTTGGTGGTGAGATGAATTGTATAATTTTTGTTCAAAAAAAGTTTCAGGTTTATTTTATTTCAAAATTAAGTTCATTATTTTTTTATTAAAAAAATTATTTATTTATTCAAAAAAAGTTCAAGAAATTATTTTGGTAAAAAAACTTAGAAAAAAGTTTGAAGATTATTTGTTAATTTTTTAAGAGAAAAGTGTACAGATTTATTTGTTAAAAAAATCCAAAGACTTAATCATTCAAAATCAGATAGTTTGTTGGAGTTTTTTTAGACTTTTCCTAAATTTGTATCGCATTAACCTGTTTTAAAAACATGTCGCAAGGATGTATCTAACCGATTTTAGAAAGTTTAAGGGTTTTTCATTCAAAAAAATAGTTTAAAGACTTAACCATTCAAAATCAGATAGTTTGTTGTAATCTTTTAGACTTTTCCCTTTAAATTTTTATCACTTTTGCTTTATTGGATAAGAGGTTAAGGTTATAAGTCTTATTTTATCGACAACAAGAGTTTAAAACTTTTTACGTCCCTCTTATTAAACAATAAGGTATCGTTTGGCAAAAATAAGTTAGCTTATTTTTTAAGTATATGTTTAAATGAACATAAGCTATTTGGAGTAGTTTATGACAAGCTTTTGTGACCTTTGCCAATTATTCTCTCATTAATATTAATTATTATTTATAACTATTAATTATAAAATTTAATTATTACTAATATAAATAAATATTAATTGAAAATTATCAATTAAATTTAATTATACATTGATGTTAGTTTTTAATTACTTAGAATTATAGTTAATCATATCAATTATTTTTTTAATATTTGTATCAATTACTATTATTTATTTAATTATTATGTAATTATTTATGCTTATTGATATTATATGTAGTGGTTATTTAAACTAGTAATTTAATGCGTGGATTTTTTCTAAAAATTGATTTAACAAGTTCAAATTTATATTATTTATAATAATAAATTTTAAATTTTTATAATTAACATATTATATTATTTAACTTTTCTTTACTATCTTGTTTATATTAATTAACATATTATATCATTATAAATTTGTTTTGGTTATATTATGAAATATCATAACTGATTATTTTTTAAATGTTCCTTTTTATCATTTTAATGCTTATCAACTAGTTTTTGTCAAACATGACTTATTCATTAGCTAACTTATTATTTAGTTTGTCAAACATAGCCTAAGAGCATCTCCAACAGCCATGCTAAAATAAAAACATTTGAGTTTTTGTTCCTCAAACCTCTCAAAGAGTTTTGCTATCTTGTTTTCTATAATAGAGAAAACTTGAAAAAAGTTCTGCAAAAAGTATTTTTAATATATGATTGACCAAGTTCTGCAAAAAGTATTTTTTATAAATTAAAAATCATTTAAAAAAAATAAAAAATTAAGTGAAACCGTTTTGGGTCTTGTCCGGATCGGGACTGGTTCTCATAATCAGACCTTATAATGTTTAACAACACCCAAGACCAGTTCCAAGAACACTATTTGGGACCGGAACCGATTTGGTCCTGACCCAAGAATATTTTTGACATCTCTAATAGCACCTATGATAAAGTAAAAATTTTAAGAACGTAAGTTTTTTTTAACAATTTTGTTGTTTTTAAAATATTAAAAAAAAGAATACAGGATGTGTTAAAATATCTAAAACAAAATTTATAGAATGTTTAGTAATTAATTAATTTAAAATCTTAGCTTGTCATATTTGTTAAAGGAAAAGAGAAATAGAACAACCGTAAATAGAGAGAATGAAGCTGTAATTCTCACTAATTATAAACCTTTTAAATATGGATGAGATACAAGTAGATAACTACGAGAGATATAAAATCTAATTAACCTATCTCTAATATGTTTATCTCTATCTATATCGTCATATCCATTAGACAATGACACACTTATCCTACAACACTCCCCCTTGTGCCGAGTTAAATGAGTGATGGTGCACAATTGTTGTCTCGTTAAAATCTTAAGCCAAAATAAAAACACAGTGGGAAAAAATAAAATTAGGACGAAGGAAAGAGTACAACGAACCAGTTTCTTTGCAATACATAGACTTTTCCTTTAGTCTAATTTTCTCTTAGATTCGTGCATTAATCATAAAAGTTAAGAAAGCATGATGGTATATAAAATGTTGGCTCACTAAAACCTTACACCATTGAACAAAACTCAATGGGAAAAATAAAACTTTGGTTGAAGGAAAAAGCAGAACATACCAATATTACATGTATAGGAGACTCGCCATTTTGTCTACTACTCCCTCTGATTTGTATATTAATCGTGGGAGTTTGAAAACATTTGCATTTTAATACTTTTTATATGTTTCCAAAATATGGTTTTAGGTAATGGTTTAGTAAGCAAATATGTTACATTCGCCTCTCACCCTTTTTTTATTCATTTGAATATTGAGGAGAGTTTGTCAAAACTTAAGCGAAATATGATTTATGTTATAACCCTTAATGTATCTTACTTTAATTTCTTCGATACATGATGCATTATTTCCATATATGCAAGTAGGATCGTGGTTGAACTCAAACCACTAGCTCCTCTAATATGTATAATGATAGTCTTTAACCATATACACTCTTCAATAATGTAGAGTTAATATTCTTAGAATAATTCGAGGTATATACAAGGGTTTGCTTAGTTTTACTTTCATGTAATCAATGTGTTTCCTATGGTAATTCATTTTCCAAATTAGGAATGACGTTCGTATGGGTCAGAAATATACCTAATATCAACAAATACATAACAAGACATTAATTGGTTTTTCTACAAGGGCTAGTACTTTTGCCGCTCACAATCTAAGTAGGTATTGAAGTTCCATTATCAATCTCCCTTTTTCGTCGGGAAAGTATAAGCCCGCGTCAATAGTTCCAAAAGATTACTTGGATATCATTCCAATGACGTTGCGTTGGCGCTAACAAGTTCACTGAGAAATACAATCTACGGTCAAGTGTATTGTGTTGAGTACAATAATGCGCCTATTGTACTTAGGTATGGAATTCCAGCTCCCAACACCTTTACGTCCTCATCCTTTTGATGAAACTGATCTTTCCTTGTATCCAACTCTTTGACCGATCATGGGAGTGCTAGCCGAATGCACTTTGTCCATATTAAATGTCCTGGTCATTTTTTTGACATATGCGGATCGATGGAATAGTATTCCACAAACTCGGTGTCCTAGCTCAAGTATCTAGATAAAACCAAGTTTTCCCAAGATCTTTCATCTCAAAATCAGATTTCAAATAGCTCGTAGTTTCTCTTATTTCATCAAGAGTGACTATTATGTTCATAACATTGGCATATAGAGGTACTTTGAAAATCAGAACTTGTTTTCGTAAATAAATATGCAATGGCACAATTAATCGTTCTTATATCCTTTCCCAATCAAGTATTCACTTAGGCGGGTATAACACATCCGCTTAGATTGCTTTAATATATAAAGTGATTGTTTCAATTTTATTGCAAAAACATTTTGTGGTTTAGAGTTACTTGAGTTTGGTAATGCAATGTCATCAAGCACTTTTTTATATCTCTGAATCTAGATCCCCATAGATATATGTAGCAGCTACATCCATGAGTTGTATTTCTAGTCCTTCAAAAATTACTAGGCTAATAAATTATTCGGACGCCATAACATCCATCATGAGAGAGTAAGTCTCCTCATGGTTAATCCAGGGCGTTGTGAGAAACCTTGCGCCAAAGGAGGGCCTTATACATTAGGACTTTATTATTCTCATTACTCTTTCTGAAAAAGACTTAGTTATGTCCTACGGGCTTTTCACTTGATGGGTTAGCACTACCGGACCAAATACCCGATTCTTTGTCAAAGAATATAATTCTTTCTGGATTGTTCCTTTACATTTAGGTCAATATGCTCTTTGTTGATATTATTCAACTGAGCGTGGTTTGACGTCGTCGTGCTCTATCATCTTATGAGCAATAGTATATGCCAATAAATCATCAATGAGTATATATGATCTGTCCATCCAGTCATATGTACCCTCATAGTTCATTTAAGATTTTCTTTATCTCTAGAATCAATATTAACTTCGGAGCATCCTCCAGTGATGATTCATGGACATAATTATAGTTAGAGATAATCTCATGAGAGTTTTATGTATCGATGATAAGTGGATGTGCCTTACTATTCTCTTTCTTTAGAATAGTATTCATCGAACCAAGTAGCTTCCACCACTTCCATTTGGTAGCTACGACCTCAACCACACCACCACTATGTGTGATTGCAACACACTTTCCAATGGCGTGCCCCTGTTGGGGAATTTTAACCTTACGGGTATATTAGCTGCTCAAATGTGTGATCTTGTCACTTCTAGAATAACATTTAACGTATCAGGTATCGAGTGTATTCGTTTGACTTCAACTTTACGTTGTGAAGTTTGGGGATCAAAATTAGACAAAGTGGGAACATTCCATGACAGTTCTTGTCGTTCCCTTGGAAAATACTTTCTATCTCCCCTAATGACAGAAAGACTGTCATCAAAGTGACTATTCGCAAATCATGCGATATTAGGATCACCCGTCAAAGGTTCTAAATAGCGGATAATTGTTGGAGATTCATATCTAACATATATACTTAATCGTTTTAAGGACCTATTTTGGTGCGCTGTGGTGGCGCAATTGGCACATATACTACAACTAAACATGCGTATGTAAATGATCAGACTTATATCCAGTTACCAACCGGTACACATGATATTGGTTGTCTAGTAGTAGGTCTAAAAACAAATAAGTAAAGCTGCATGTAATATTGCATAACCCCAAGAAGATGTGGGTAAATGGGTGCGCATAACCAATGCCCTAGCTACCATCTATATTCTTTTGATGATAATTTCTACGAGACCTTTTTATACACATGGGGTATAGGCAACTCTATGTTAATCCTAATTCATATGCAATAATTATCAAATTCTTATGATGTATATTCTCCAGCATTCCAAGTTATGTACACTTGATGAGATAATCAGGGTGGTGAGCCTTTAATCGTATAGCTAGTGCTAAGAGTGCAGCATTGCATATGGACAATAATACGACATGCGTCCATCGTGTCGAAACCAGAACCACAAAGTACTTTAATGCCCCACATTCTGGATGTTTATATCCATAAATATCACCTTGTATTCGTTGTAAGAATGGACTATTTTGGTATTGTGTAACAAACGTTATCCCCAAAATGCTACACATTCTAGAAATCATGGTCAAAGAATAAAAAGGAGGAAGGTTGTGAGCCAGGTTGCAAATTTGGGTCAAGTATATAAATTGGAAAGGAATCCCTAATTTCTCATTGTGGAGAAATTGGAGTTGGTGTCGGCTGAAATCAAGAAAGGGAGAAAGGAAGAAGTTGGAGAAATCGATCGAGGGTTCTTCATCTATAGTAAATATTGATTTCTTCCCCATTGACTCTTGTTATTCAGATTTCCATTGCTTTGGGTATGTAAGAATGGAAGAAAACCCTATTTTCTCACTGTGTTTACTTTTCAAGAATGATAATGGAGTTTTGATTAGATTTGGATCGATTACTGGATTAATAGGTTGATTAATTGATTTTTAGGGTTGGAACATTAACCCAAACAAGTGTTTTTTTGAGCTTAAGACAAAAACCGCTGCTCCTAATTGATTAAAGGTCTAGTGAATTCCCTCCATAAACAGCATATATCAAAAGTATAAAATTGTTTTATAAAACACTGTTGGGTCACCAAAGATTTGAAATTGACTCACCGATGTTCTCCTTATATCTCACTTAGAATATTTTAGTATGGTTCTTTATAATGACTTGTTCAAGATATCAATTGTTCGGTGAAGTCGAAGATCAACCGAAACCAAGCTTGAAGAATTTCTTATTGTGGAAGTAAGAAGATTATTCTCAACATTTAACCAAGTCATTGTCCACCGATGGTGTTCCCACACATCGATGGACATTCTCCTCACCGACTCTCTTCACGTCGGCCGAAGGCATCCCACCGATAAGGATGCCCAACATCGGTGGGATCTAGGTTCTTCTCTCTGAATGGTTTTCTTTGAAGATAATTTCAAGATTCAAGATTATTATATCGGTGGAACATCATCGGTGTGATTGTCTTGGAAGACACATCAAGAAGGTCATTTATTATGGGACAATATCTTTTGACAGATAAAATTGACTATTTGTCGTCTTATCCATTATCAGTTAAAGTCCCTTTCAGCATGGGTTCTATTCCTAGTACCTAGGAAAAGTTGATAAAGACATATCAACTTTTCAGAAGTCAACATCCTAAAGCAAATCTCCTGATGACAAGTGTCCCAAGCATTTAATGTTTATTACACTTTTCACACTATAAAAGGAAGAAGGTGTTCCCATGCAAACTACGCTTTCTGAAAATCTCTCTCAGTGCAAGAAGTCTCCATTTTGCTTAAAAACTTTATAGCTTTGCTCTAAGTGTTCTAAATTGTTTTGTTTAGTATACTTTGTGAAAGATTGTTAGAATAGTTTATCTGTTCTTTTCCGCAACAGTCTTTAGTTTCTATGTGTAATTCTTGTTGAAAGTGTTTCAATAATAGAATTAAAATTGTGAAAATTTTGAGTATTGTATTTAACCCCCTCTTTCTACAATACTTGTTAACCCATCTGGGACTAACAAGTGGTATCAGAGCAGAAAGTTTAATTCATAAACTTGATCTGCGATGGCTGCCTCTTCATCTTCAACAAATGAAAACTCTCTTCAAAACAACTTTTCAGAAAATGGCTCCATAACCAAACCTCCCAAGTTTAATCCTAACAACTTTTCTTTTTGGAAAAGCCATATGATGATATTCATGGAAGGAGTGGATACTAGATATCCAACCATTCTCAAAGAGGACCCATTATCCCTAGAGTCTAGGCTCGCTATGAAACGCAGAGGCCTGGTAAAGAAACCGCTAATAAGGAGGACTCTAGTGACTCTGATGATTCTGAGCCTTCTAACAAAGAGAAAGCTAAAACTACTGGTCGTTGTATCCTCAAAAATCCTAAGAAATATACTGATGAGGAAAAACGTCTGGTTACTCTTGACTCTAAGCTTAGGGCGATAATTGCTCTCTCACTTCCTGATGAAGTCTATCACTCTCTGGTTAACTTTGAAACTGCTAGAGAGATGTGGACTACTCTGTGTGTTCTGTACGAAGGTACAGAGGAAGTGAAGAAAAGCAAAAAGATAGCTCTCATTAGAAAGTATGAACTCTTTGCTTATGAAAAAGGAGAATCTATTCCTAGCTACTATAATCGGTTCAACTCTCTTTTAAATGATCTAAAGTTATTGGGCAGAATGTATAATAATGAGGAAGTCTTATGTAAGTTCATGGATTGTCTCCCTGAATTTTGGGAGAATATATGCACTTGCATCAAGACTACCAAGGACCTTGAGTTCATGCCTTGACTGTTTTGTATGGAACTCTCTACAACTTTGAACAAACCAAGTTACAAAGGAAATCTTTCATCTAAGAAATAAAGGGCTCTTCTATAGCTCTTATCAGTGAAAATTCCAAGAAATCTCAAAGTGTTCCTCGAATCACCTATCCTTCATCAGATTATGACAATGACAGCCAAAACAACTCTACCCACCAAACGGATGCATATCTAAGTGATGCTGATGATGAAGGTGAGGAAATTTCGGTTGAGCAGATATCTGATGAAATGGCCATGATGGCTGGTTTCAAGAACAAGTCTCGTTCTTTCAACAAATCTAGAAATTTCAGAAAACCTTCTTCTTCTGCAAAAACTCCTTCTTCTGACAAGTCCAATGAGGAATGTTATAACTGTGGTAAGAAAGGACAATTTGCCTCTGAGTGTAGAAGCAAGTGTGTGTCAAAATCAAGGACCACATCCTCTGAAAAATATTCTTCCAAATATGAGAAACCCAAAAACAACTCTTTCAAATCAACCTTTTCAAAGAAAGATTCTCAATCATCTTCCCAAGACCATCAGGAACGTGCTGAGAAGTATAAGGCAAAGTACAAGAAAGAGAAAGAAAGAAATGAGGGTCTTCAAAGAAAAGGAAAAGGTCTCATGGCAGAAACTCATGATTGGGATGAAGAAGAAACTTCTGATAGTGATTCTCCTAACATGTGCTTCATGGCCATATCTGCAGATATGGAAGATTCCAAAAAGGCTACCTCTCCAATGGCTCTGGTGTCAACTGGGTGCTCGACATCATACTCTCAGGTACATCCCTTCAATGATATGACTGATATTGAAAAGATTGAAGCTTATGAATCTTTGACTAAAGACTTTTATTCTGTAAAAGATGGCAAGAAAAGAAAATTTGTTCAAGTTAAAAACCTCACTTCTCAACTTGAAATCTGTATGTCTAAACTTGAAAAGTTTGAGGAAATCAAAGCTGAGCTTGAGGATCTTAAAACCATAAACCATTTGATTTCAAAAGAGAAAAACAAGCTTTTCAAAAAGTTAAAAAGAGAACAAGAGGTGGTTAGAAAATGGACAAGTTCTTCAAAGAATCTTGAGCAAATTTTTCACGATCAAATCTGTGGTGATAACAAATTTGGTCTAGGCTTTGGAAAAATCATTCCTGACAATTCTTCTCAAGCTCTTGTTGCTACCTCAAATGTATGGGATGATGCCTCAGAGTCAAGCTCTTGTGACTCTGTTTCTTTAAACTCTTTAGATCTAGGTGAAGCTTTAAAGTTTGGAATGTTTATAAAAGCCAAAGAATCTTCATCAGTTCTACCAATGGAAAAAGAGGACTCAAATGATGTGTCTAATCCCATCCATGATCTTTTGAAAGATTTAGCCATTAATGAGGTCACATCTTCTAACTCTTCAAAATCAAAGTCTTTCAAAAAGGCTGAAACAACCTTGCTTCCACTTCTGGTAATGGTGTTTTAAGATTTCCTCCTCTCGTCTCATCCTTTGGTCCTAAAGCTATTCAAGTAAATGTCATAGGGAAAGGAAAAGAAAAACTGCAAAAACCTAAAAAGACTTTCATCTATAGAAAGTGTTATAACTGTGGTGACACTTTTCATCTTGCCAAGGATTGTCCAAAGGAAAGAATTGACAGAACCAAACCTAAGGAATCTTCCTCTTCTAACCCAAAAGGACCCACCACCAAATGGGTACCTAAGAACTAATCTGTGTATGCATGCAGGTGTTTGAGCACCATCAAATCTGGTATTTGGATAGTGGGTGCTCACGTCACATGACAGGAAATAAATCTCTTCTTATTAACTATGTGTCTGAAAAGGGCCCTTCTGTAACTTTTGGAGACAATTCTAGAGGTTACACAAAAGGATATGGAACTCTCATAAATGGATCTATGACCTTCAATAAAGTGGCATTTGTTGAAGGCCTCATGCATAATCTCCTCAGTATAAGCCAACTGTGTGATTTAGGATACAAAGTTATCTTTGAACTTTGTGTCTGTACTGTTGTTGACAAAAACATGAAAGTGGTGTTATCTGGAAAAAGGATGGAAAACGTCTATATCATCAATACGGGTGAAAATAATAATTCATCAAATGTCTGCTTTGTGTCTGATGACACAGCCAAAAGGAACTGGCTGTGGCATAAACGTCTTTCTCATCTAAATTTCAAAACTCTCCATAAAATCTCAAACAAAGAGCTGGTGACTGGTATGCCGAAGTTGAACTTTGTTAAAGAAAAGTTGTGTGATGCATGTGAAAAAGGGAAGCTCACCAAAACCTCCTTCAAGACCAAGCAATGCTCTTCTATCACTGTTCCTCTCCAAATGCTGCACATGGATCTATGTGGACCAGTCAGCACTCCTAGTCTAGGAGGCAAAAGGTACATTCTTGTAATTGTTGATGAATTTACTAGATATACTTGGGTGTCTTTTCTCAGGTATAAAAGTGATGCAACTGAAGAAATCATCAACTTTGTCAAGAAAAATGAAGTTCTCAATGGACAACTTGTACGTTCGGTGAGAAGTGACAATGGCACTGAATTCAAAAACAGTGCTCTTGAAAACTTCTTTAATGAGAAATGAATTTCTCAAAATTTCTTAGCTGTCAGGACTCCTCAGCAAAATGGAGTCGTGGAAAGAAAAAACAGAACTCTATGTGAGGCTGCAAGATCCATGCTAAGTGAATCAAACCTGCCTACCTATTTTTGGGCTGAAGCTGTTAATACTGCTTGCTTTACCCAAAATAGGTCGGTGATTTCTAAGAGACATGATAAAACCCCTTATGAAGTTTTTCATGGCAGAAAACCAAATATAGGTTTTCTTCATGTTTTTGGCTGTGTGTGCTTTATTCTAAATGATCGTGACAATCTTGGGAAATTTGATCCCATAGCTGATGAAGGAATCTTTGTTAGATTCTCTCTATCCTCCAAAGCATATCGTGTGTTCAATCTCAAGAGAAAATGCATTGATGAGTCCATTCATGTCAAATTTGATGATCTAAGATCTTCATCTCTTTCAAATGATGATGATGAATTACACAAGTGGATTTCCTCATGTATAGGTGATGCTCCCACTGTCAATCACACCGATGCATCATCCATTCCTTTAAATCCATCAAATCCATCCACTTCAAATAACCAAGTTGGGTCACCTTCCATAGTACCTAACACTTCTCCTACCAAAATTGACCATCTGCCCACCGACATGAATTCCACCGATGACATGCATCCTTCCACCGATACACAGCCCTCTACCGACCCTTTATCCACCACCGAAAATTCTGCTATCCACCGATCCTCTGATCCCACTCCAGCTACTTACTCCACACAAAATATTCCACCACCTTTACCTCCTGCCACAAAATGGACCAAAGATCACCCAATAGACCAAATCATTGGTGATCAACAAGCTGGTGTTCAAACTCGCAGAGGAGTTGGAAATATTTGTCTCTATGTAAACCTTATATCTCTCATTGAACCCAAGAAGATTGATGAAGCTCTAGCAGATCCCTGTTGGATCACTGCCATGCAAGAGGAGCTTTCTCAGTTTGAAAGAAACAAAGTTTGGAGATTGGTTCCCAAACCTCCAAAGAAGACAATCATTGGAACCAAATGGATCTTCAGAAACAAAATGGATGAAGAAGGTACAGTTGTCAGAAACAAGGCCAGATTGGTAGCTCAAGGATACAGACAGGAAGAAGGCATTGACTATGATGAAACATTTGCCCCTGTTGCAAGACTTGAAGCCATAAGAATCTTTCTGGATCATGCTGCCCACCGAAATTTTAGGGTCTTTCAAATGGATGTCAAGAGTGCCTTCCTCAATGGGGAACTTGCTGAGGAAGTCTATGTGAAACAACCATCTGGTTTTGAAGACCCAGCTCATCCAGACTATGTGTACAGATTAGACAAGGCTCTCTATGGTCTCAAGCAAGCTCCACGTGCTTGGTATGACACCCTTGCTAACTTTCTTCTAAAGCATGGATACTCCAGAGTTAAAATTGACAACACTCTCTTTATCAAGAAGATCTCAGGTAATCTCATTCTTGTTCAAATATATGTAGATGACATCATTTTTGGTGCCACTGATGAATCACTTTGTGATGAGTTTGCCTATCTCATGATGAGTGAGTATGAGATGAGCATGATGGGAGAGCTTACATTCTTTTTGGGCCTTCAGGTCAAACAAACTTCTGAAGGGATTTTTATAAATCGAAAGTAAATATATTTGTGACCTTCTGAAGAAATTCAACTTTGTTGACAGCTCTCCTATGAAAACTCCCATGGCACCACCTTTGAAAATTCATGCTGATCCGGATGGTCAATCTGTTGATGTAACGAATTATCGAGGGATGATTGGTTCTCTTCTATATTTAACTGCTAGCAGACCGGATATTATGTTTGCTACTTGTCTTTGTGCCCGCTATCAAGCCAATCCAAAAAAATCTCATTTGGCTGCGGTAAAAAGGATTTTCAGGTATCTCAAAGGTACCATGCACCTGGGTCTTTGGTATCCCAAAGACTCAGGCTTTGAACTAATTGGGTATTCAGATTATGCAGGTTCCAAGATTGATAGAAAAAGTACCACAGGTAGCTGTCAACTCCTTGGTGGAAAATTAGTCAGTTGGTCCAGCAAGAAACAAAATTATGTTTCCACTTCAACTGCTGAGGCTGAATATGTTGCTGCTGGAAGTTGCTGTGCCCAGATCCTATGGATGAAAAATCAACTGAGGGACTACAATCAAGTCTACTCCAAAGTCCTAATTCTATGTGATAATTCAAGTGCAATAGCTATTGCAAACAGGCATGTTCTTCACTCCAAATCAAAACACATAGACATCAGATATCACTTCATCAGGGACCACATCTCAAAAGGTGACATTGAACTACATTTCATTCCTACTGATTTACAGCTTGCTGATCTGTTCACCAAACCCCTGGATGAAACCAGGTTCAATTTTCTAATAAGTGAACTTGGCATGTGCAATCTTCAGTGACATTGCTTTCCCATTCTTCACCGATATCTCATCGGTACCCTCTCTCTTTCTTATCACCGATCTTACAACACCGATAACATCATCTTGATGATGCCATCACTTTGATCTCATCTCTCCACAGATCTTACCAATTTCCTATATATATATATATATCCTATCTCTCACCATATAACGTCGGTATGATCCTACCTCCAATTTCATCGCTTCTTCTCTAGAGAATTCACACCGAAAATAATACCTTCGTCGGTGGCTTTGCTCAACACCGAATTCTACTTCTGTCTACACAACACTGATGCACTTTATCACCGACACCCCAATCAGTGTATTCTCCCATCGGTGTATTCTCCACACCGACATGCCTTTACCGCCGATACATCGATTCTCTCCAACCCATCGATTTTTCACACCGACGTGATCCTCACACATCTATTTGTGTGGTTGTCGGTGATCCATCTCCTCACCGATTGTCTCATATCGGTAACATGATTCTCACCGATTTCATATCTGCCGATTCTAATCTCCCAAATCTTATCCCATTCACTTCCCCATGCTTGCATCACCCTACGATTCTAGGTGTCAGTATGATTTGACCCTTCCCTTTCCTCACAACATTCTTTTAACCACATGATACATTACCCTCATCATTACTCCCATTTAAAATTCATTCATATGATTTTAAATTCACAAAATAAACTCTCTCTCTACCCATTCTAACCGTTGCCGCCCTAATTTAAAATCCATAACTTCTCATCTTCCCACTTTCCCTTCCTATATAAACATCCATCTCCTCCCTCATTCATACTTTTAGAAACCTGCAACCCTATCTTTTCTCTTCACATCTCATAACCTGCAACCATGGCATCCTCAACTTCACCTAAAGCTGCTAAGTCCAAGAAGATCGTCAAAGACACCCCCACCTGTTTTGATGACCTAAAGTTCAATCCTTGCAACCATGTTGCAAGGTTTGAAGCTGATCCTGCTCATCCTGAGTTTACTACAGTAACCAAGTTCTTAACCCGTTCCCCTCTTCTCCATGCATTCTCTTGCAATCCTAAGATGAGAAAAATGCTCATTGGGAAGTTCTGGCTCACCTGTGTGTATGATCCCTCTAACGAAGCCATTCATGCTTCCATTCTTACTGACGAGGAGGGTGATGACGATCTCACCTTCGGGGTTGATGATGTTCGTCGCGCTCTCAAGATCGATGCTTTTTCAGATTATGTTGACATGCATGTCGACAACCTTCTTGAACAAGTCATCAATACTATGGGTTATATCCACCAATCTGATGACAAATCCTCCAAAGGTCCAGGTACTTTAACCAGAAACAAAATGGGTGGTGTTTGGAACTTTTTCTTTGCACACGTGATCTATTGTCTTTCTAGAAAGACAAGTGGTCAAGATCAATCTCCTTCCTACATTACAAAGTTGGCCCATGCACTCATTTTTCAACGGAAGATCGATTTTGCTCAGTATTTCTTCATGGAACTTACTGAAGTCGTTAAGCACCTGAAACGCTGCCATGTTGCTTATCCCCGCTTCATCTTTATGATTCTTCAACACAAGCTTGGTACCACTTTGAACTCTGATCGCAAATCTGCCACACCAAGATCTGACTATGACTGGTCCTCTCCGGTGGTTGGTCACAAAACACTGGATGTTCCACCACGTACCACCGATCTGCCACTTCGCCCAGGTATGATCTCTTTTGCTCTATCTCCCGATCTTCATTGGGGTGAGGCGGAAGCTCCCGGGTTTCAACACCCGGAAGTTCCCGCGGAACCCCAAGTTGTAGTGGCCCCTTCTCCCCGTCCTCGAGTGAAGTCGGGTGGCACTAAAAAGAAAGAACAAAAGGCCTCCGACACCTCCGCACCCGTTTCTAGAACCACGCCACCGAGAGATCCCTCGGAGGCTTCCCCGGTTCATCACCCATCTCATAAGCGTAGGCACTCAAAATCCCCTTTGAGATCTCCCCTAAAGAGGTCTCGAAAACCTTTGGCCAAGCCATCTAAGCCAACTGTCGATTCTCAAAAATCGACAGTTGTTGAAATTCTCCCATCTAGGCCACGGGAATTTGTGAACACCCCTACCGACTCCTTCGTTGCTTCTCCACAAGCTTCGGTTGTACATTTAGAGAACCCAAAACGTACCTCCCCACTCACTTCATTGGGTGGTGGAGATGACTTCGAGGTCTCTCCCCTCGGAGGCTCTGATTTTGCACTACACAGCCTATCACCCGATCAGTTTTTGATCGATGATGCACAACCCACCGAGGGTTCCCCCACAGACAAATCCCCCCCAAGATATTTTTTGAGTTCTTATTAGAATACACTGGTTCTCCCCGAACCATCCCCTCCACCGATGACATTATCACCGATCCACCATCTCCACCGAAACAAACATCTCCTCCTCACCGATCCCCCACATCGAAACAACCCACCCCCACCGGTCCCCCACACCGAAACAACCCACTCCTCACCAAACTGTTTCCTCGACGAGTAGTTCTTCCAAATCGCGATCTCCTCCCCAATGCCATCTCCCCGACATCAAGCCTCCAATACTCCAAGTATTCAGCTGCCGAAGACTTAATCAATGATCTTCAAGAAAGTGCCTGTCAATGTCGAATGGTGGTCACCCAGTTCGAATCCTTTAAGCAGTCTACCCTCTCCATAATGGCTCAAGAAAACTACAGGATTTATGTGCTCGAGTCTCGGCAACCTCGGGTCTTAGCAGATGCTCTTCGGGAAGCTCTTCGTCCCATCTCTGAAAACTTGGCTGCTTTATCAAACAGGGTGGAAACTTTGACCACCTCTCATAACGGTCTTGCGGTTTCTTTTGCTGCATTCAAAGCTTCCATGACATTTAAAGATGTCGAGCTATTTCGTCTTCATTCTGAGGCCCGTCGACATCACAATCTTCGAACTAGTCTCTCTGAATCTTTTGAGAGTCTTCATCAAAAGGTTGATCTTCTTGAGAAGAGCCTAGATTGGGATATGGATCTAGGTGATTTTACCTTCACCAGTGTAGATCCTGCCAGTATCAATCTTCTTCACTCAAAGCTTGATAAAGTCTTTAATCTGTTGGGTTTGAAAGTTATGGCTGCTGCTGAGGGGGAGGAATCTGCACTATCACCGAAAACGCCTTCGGTGAAACGAACAAACAGCAATCAGCCTCCACATTCAACCGATCAACCTCATATCCACATCTCCAAGAAAGCCACCGATCCTTCAGGTACCATCTCTCCATCCAAACAACCATCGGTGGAATTTACTCCACCGAAACCATTTGGTACTACTTCTTCTCCATCTCCAAAACCATCGGTGAAGGCTTCATCACCGAAATCACTACCGAAGTCACCAAGATCTTTCCCACCGAAATCACCACCACCGACTCATTAGACATCATCGGTGGAAACTTTGCATGCATCAGTTGAGGGGGAGCAAGCTAGTAAGGCTCCGAAAGATAAAGGAAAGAAAGCTATTTCTGCCGAAGAAGAGGCAAAAGAAGAAAAGAAAAAGAAAGAACTAGCTAAATATGGGTCTCGTCCTTCAGATGCTCAAACCCTGAAACTGAAACCACCATCTCATCCACCATCTCAAGAAACCAACCCCAACCTTGGTCTAACTCCTCAAGAGCTTGAGGAAGCTAGACTTGCTTAAATAGCTTTGGATGAAACTAAAGATTTTTCCCTGAAAGCTGCCAAGGAAGAAGCAGCAAAAGCAAAGTCTACCGATGCAATCAAAACACTGAAATCGGTGCTGAGTGCTCTACAAGAAGAAAAGGATGAGGAAATAAACTGGTATAAGAAGGCAATGCACTACCGAATCAGCAGATCTCCGATTACAGGTATTAAGATTGCCACTTCCAAAGCCAAACCCGATGATGTAAGGTTGATCATTGACAGAGAAGATGGATCGATGAAGAGTCTTAGATATATTCATCTCAAACTTTTCGGTCTCTCTGAATGGTATGAAATCTCTAAACTCTTAGTGAAAAGTGCCAATCCCAAGAAAGATATATTCATCAAGTGCATTGAGGACTTGATGAATAAAATGAAAGAACTGAAAAGGAAGCATAACATTGTCCTCTCTACCCATGAAAGAGCCAAACTCCAATCCTTAAAAGAAGATATTCGTCTACCGAGAACCAAGGATCAAAAAGTCACCGATAAAATCTTCAAAGAACTGGCTGCAAGAGGAAGGATTCCCTATGTGGACAATCTCAACTTGTCACTCCCCACTTCAAGCACTTATCCCTCAACCACTCTGAGTCTATCACAGATTCCTGGTCTCTACTTCAATGATGGTTTCGTCCACCGACGTTTCTTCAGGTTCTCTCAGATCCACTTGGTCGACATCATTCTTCTTTAAAGCTTATCCAATCTGATGCCATACATCCCCGAAGCTCAACCATTCTACCAGAACATCTTCGCCGAAATCAAACGCCATCAGCAATTGAGAAAATAATCTAAGTGTTTTATTTTTCTCATTCAAGTACTTGTAAAATTTTCTTCATTCCCAAATGTATGAAAATTTAAGTAAATACAAGTACTTCTCTTCTATTTGAATTTCATTGTTGCACATAGTTATAATTTTCTTACTTGTAAATACTATCTATAGTGTACAAACTCATACAAAAGAAAAATAGATCAAAAATAACAAAAAGAATGGTTTATGTGAAAAGAACCTAAAAAGAGTAAAAATGGTCAAAATGCATTTTATTCAGATACTCTTAAATATTCTAAGTATAGAGCTCAAATTCAAATAGGGGGAGATTGTTGGGTAACCAAAGATTTGAAATTGACTCACTGATGTTCTCTTTATACCTCTCTTAGAATATTTTAGTATGGTTCTTTATAATGACTTGTTCAAGATATCAATTGTTCGGTGAAGTCGAAGATCCACCGAAACCAAGCTTGAAGAATTTCTTATTGTGGAAGTAAGAAGATTATTCTCAACATTTAACCAAGTCATTGTCCACTGATGGTGTTCCCACACATCGGTGGACATTCTCCTCACCGACTCTCTTCACGTCGGACGAAGGCATCCCACCGATAAGGATGCCCAACATCGGTGGGATCTAGGTTCTTCTCTCTGAATGGTTCTCTTTGAAGATAATTTCAAGATTCAAGATTATTATATCGGTGGAACATCATCGGTGTGATTGTCTTGGAAGACACATCAAGAAGATCATTTATTATGGGACAATATCTTTTGACAGATAAAAGTGACTATTTGTCGTCTTATCCATTATCAGTTAAAGTCCCTTTCAGCATGGGTTCTATTCCTAGTACCTAGGAAAAGTTGATAAAGACATATCAACTTTTCAGAAGTCAACATCCTCAAGCAAATCTCCTGATGACAAGTGTCCCAAGCATTTAATGCTTATTACACTTTTCACACTATAAAAGGAAGAAGGTGTTCCCATGCAAACTACGCTTTCTGGAAATCTCTCTCAGTGCAAGAAGTCTCCATTTTGCTTAAAAACTTTATAGCTTTGCTCTAAGTGTTCTAAGTTGTTTTGTTTAGTATACTTTGTGAAAGATTGTTAGAATAGTTTATCTGTTCTTTTCCGCAACAGTCTTTAGTTTCTACGTGTAATTTTTGTTGAAAGTTTTTCAATAATAGAATTAAAATTGTGAAAATTTTGAGTATTGTATTCAACCCCCCCCCCCCCCCCCCCCCCCCTTCTACAATACTTGTTAAGCCATCTGGGACAAACAAACACATTAACAATCTTCACATAATCATTCAATCATGGTACTGCACAGTGTTTAAGGATCACATAAGCTAACCGCGATCGGGGCCCAAGCAGACTCTCCTCTCGCCTCATACCGGGGCCCAAGCAGACTCCCCTCTATTCGAGTAGGAAGGAAACGAATTCCCTCCTACAAGCTCATCACAAATCTATCCGAGTAGGAAGGAAATGAATTCCCTTTTACAAGCTCATAACAACTGCCCCAAGGGATCATCGAATCCCGAGGTACTCAGATCCCACTGTGCAGACCGACTCCACATAATATACACATAACGTATCGTAATCACAAGCGTGAAATCTTTAAACATCATTTCATTTGCTAAATAGCCCTTTTTTAAATAAAACATACATTTCATGGCAAACATGCGTAACAGTTGGTAAAACCATTCATTCTCATAACCAACCATAATCAGTCAAAACATTTAACATAGTATTTCGTGTAAAAAGGGTATAGGGAACTCACCTGACTTCCTTGCTTCAAGACTTCTCACTTAAACTTCCGGCCTCTAGGTGAGACACCTATAATTTTAATAAACGCATATCGTAAATCTTTAAATCGTTACTCAAGCTTTCTTATGAACTTACCCAACATTATCTAATCGATAAGCTACACTTCTAGTCCCAAAATCTTAATTATTGGGTTCTGTTTACCGGCCCAAGACAACCTTATTCCTTAATATTTAATTGTTGGACTATTTATTAAATAACCTAATACCGGATCAGATATTACTTCAGGGCCTAGGCCCACTTAAAGATTTCGGACTCCAATTAAACATCTCGGTCCATTTCGCTTTCCATATAAATTTCAGATTTCTTTGTGGAGTGTGGACTACGGTCCAACCAATCACATGCAGCCCAACTTAAGCCAATATGGATCACGTGTGTAGCTAAACTCCGGGTCTGGTCCATGATAGGCGGGTTTACACCCCCCCTAAATCTAACCGCAAGTGTACGGTGTCGAAATCAAGTAATAGTACAAAATTACGAGTATCGAACACAGGGAACTAGGAACTAAGTATCACAATGACTATAAATTCTATTAACTGAACGGTCGAAATTAGATGATGGGTTGAAAATCGTTTAAAAACTAAGTAAAACTAAAATAATACTAGGATCGCTTGACGGAATGTTTTGAAAGAAATTTGATAGAGAAAAGGTTGAGGGTTGGAATTCCTATAGCTATACTACTGATGAACGAATACCTGAACAATGATTGTGAGTCTCAGATCCGTGCAACGAACAATGAAATCAAACGATAAGAACTATGATGTTTATGATTTCAACTGGTCATCCATATAATGCTTTCAATTGAGAGAGTTTACAATACGAGAGTAGGAAAGCAATAAAGACGACTAGCCTATTTTCTAAGGCTAATGCACTTTATATATGGCGGGCCCATGGTTAACAAGCCCACGGCCCGTTCACTAACTAAGCTCAAATTAAAGAATTACAAAACAAACCCTTGAACTTTAATTCAACAAATAAACGACCCTAACAATCTCCCCCTTTGAATTGAAGTTCGAGTTCGCGCCAGTTATGAACATATCTTTTACGGAGCGCAAAGTGTATCTCGAACCATCTGACAGCGCGGCGATAGTCGATGCGTTCTTCAACCATTTCCAAAGCATTCCGAGCAGTTGTTTCATTCGGATTCGGAACATACGAATACTTTGGATTTTCAGACTCGTGCGTAATGATCTTTCGAAGAGCATCTTGAACTTTGAAGAGCGTGCCGTCGCAGAATCTATCTACCTGACTAAAGCGCAGAAATCTTTTCTCTTTCTGGTCATTGATGTAGACTATCCCAAATTCAGGTTCTAAAAGCAGAGCGTTCTCGGGATACATCTTCAATTCAGGAGCTTTCAGATTCGGCTTTATCAGATTTACCTTCTTTGCCCTGTTCTCGATTGCCATATGGAAGTCCGTGAGGTATGACATCATGATTGTAAGGACCAGGAATCGACGAACAGCTTCGAGTGCCTTTGTGACTGGAAGCGGTCGGATAGATCTTGAACGAAGGTCTTTCATAATAGCGTAGAAGTCGAACGGTCGGAGGTGCTGGAAGTCGGCTTCAGAAAATCTCCATTCATTCCCATCTTCGCGACGGACGGTGAATACTGGATAAACAACTTTCATAATGCGTCCTGACTCGATGTTGAGCACTTCTATGATCTGATGCTTGGTTCGGACTTGGCTAACTGGTAGACACCGCTTCATTGCACTTACGTACCGGCGTTGGTATTCGGGGTTGGAACTGTAAATACCAAGGCAGAAGGTCGGCTCGATTGGGCGTAGCTTGTGGACGAACAACTTCTTCAGAGATTCCTCCAAATGAGGAATAAATATCGGGATCTTCTCCCAACGGATTTGTTGCTGTTGAGGTGGTGGGAGATCAGAAGCTGTCGTTTGCTGAGGAGATGTCGGAATATAGGCAGTTGTGGTTTCAGGTCTTGTTGAAGTTTCAACGGGTTGAGCAGAGTGAACGGGGGTATAATACAAATTCTGGAGCAGAAACTGGTCGTAGTCTACGTTGTCATCTTCATCAGTAGGAAAGACCAAATTAACCTGGAAATTTGCGGCACTGGCAGCTTTTTCATACCATGCATCTTCGGTTTCTGGGTTGGTCTTGCAGTCTGGATCTATCAGGTTGATTGTAGACTCAACTGATGTGTCAAAAGTAACCAGTTCCTGTTCTGTTCCCTCAGGCTTTTTCAACCGTCGGGTCTTCATCATCCGAGATATCCATGTCAATTACCATCTCGGCTAAAGGTAACTCGGCTTCGGGTGTTTCTGTTGTAGTAGCCGCAGTTGAGGGTTCATGTTGAACCACGGTTGTAGTTTCAGTGAGGATCAGGGCAGTCTCGGTTAGTCTTTGTCTTTTCTCCCCCTCACGGTGATCAGGATCATCCTGGTCATCGTGCTTGCGCTTTAGACCGTCTGCCTGACTCTTGCAGGTATCTTCGAGTGAACGGACTCTCTCGGACAGCGTTGTGAGCACTTGTTTGAAGTCTTTAAGAGTCGAGTCAAGGGTATCTAATCGAGTGGTAATAGATGATGAAGGAGCAGTGACCTGTGATTTCAGAACGGATAGCAGGTCTGCTTCGGTTGAGGCGTTGGTTTCAGATTGTTGGAGCAGTTATGCTAGAAGCATTGTCTTTAGGGTGTCCACCGAATAGGTAGGCTGAGCAAGAGCTGGTGGAGGTGTAGGTGCGGTTTCAGAGTCGACGATCTTCTCTTTACCTTTGATTAAGCTCTTGATTTTGGTGAGCTCGGTGGCGATGTGTTGCTCCATAGCCTCACGGACAGCCTTGAGGGTGTTGTCCAAGGACCCTTGTGACACAAAGTCGGGTAACGTAACACCGGGATCACTTAGATTACCCGTTGAGGTGTCTACCTGAGAGGCAGAGCCACCTACGTTCATAGTTGGCAATTCGGTAGCAGTGGTAGGATTTCCGTCCGATCCTCGTGTTTCGCCTGACGGAGACACTACAGACGTTCCGATCGAGTCACGAAGAATCTCGATTTGGTGTTCTCCATCATGTGTCCTAGCCAAAGAATTTTCAATATCAAATGGCTCTAGACTCGATGGTGCACGAAATGAAGGCGAGACCGGGGGTTGCTGGTCTCTTATTTCAACACCAGAACTCTACGAGTGAGAGACCGGTGGAAGTTGTGCTTGATCCCCGTGAGAAACTGAAACATCCGTCTTTTGAGAGACGGATGAGTGGATAAGGGGGTTGTACAAATGCTCTGCTGGGTCCACGGAGGCTTCTTCATTACCCCGTCCCAACAAATGAGACGGGACGGCAGATGTGGCTACCCGGATTACACTCGGTTGGGGTCGCTCAGAAGCCTCTTTATCTTTACGGCTTAATCTTTCCTGGTTCGCTTTCGAACGCAGTTCCCTCCGTCTCACATGGTCTAACTCATCACCTAGTTCTCCCTCGGGTCTCCTAGTATCTCCCATAGTAGGTTGAGAAGAATGGGTAGGTGAGTCAAGTGGGATTCCTTTGGTAAAATCCGGGTTTGGTCCGATACCGTGAGGGATTAATTTCAGGCGTATGTTACGGTCGGTATCGGATCCCGTGGAGTCAGAGTCCACGTTTTCAACCTGTCGGCGTGGTGAAGGAGGGTCGGAAAGATAAGGTTCGGTGTCATGGTGAAGCATCGGTCGTGAGGATGATGCTCCGGCTTCGCCTAGTGTTCGGGTGATAGGGATTATGGGTTGTTGGCTAGTACCGGCTTGGGAAGTACTGGTATGCGTATCCACTGCACCGCTCACTCCAGTTCCCCTCCCACGAATTCTCAACACACCCCGCCCGGGAGCCCCAACTGCCCGGGCCCTTCCTCCTCTTGTCCTAGGACCCTCACGTCCCTCAGTTCTATGTCCCTGGGGAGGTCCCTCCGGCACTGGCTGGACCAAGGGATTCCCTAACTCTTGCCTATAAGCTACCACACTCGGTGCAGCTGGATCCGCGTGAGCCAGTAGGGCTTCAGGTATGGGCATGGCTATGGCGTTGGACGGGTTACGAATCACCATATATTGCAAGTGATGAGGAGGACATATCGGATGGCTAAGACGTCGCGGTATGGCTGGATTCGTGTCCATATGATGTCGCACAGCCAGAGATAGGAAGCGAGGGTACGGGAGGAACTTATTTTGCTTCGTACCTCCGATTTGACGAATAGCTTGAACAAACTCCCGCCAGATGATCATTGCAGAGTCTACGTGGCGGTAGTAGCACACGACATGAAATAAGCGTAAGAATTCGCCGGTGTACTGGTCGATGCCCTTCCATCTGGAAGATAGACACCTGTTCAGAATCGTAAACAGTGTGTACCATATGGGGGCCAGATACTTGCGATTGAACGCGGACGGTCGGTCGAGGGCGTGATTGTAGCCGAGTGCACGTACTTGAGCACACAACGTTTGGTCATTGATCGCGGGGTCATAGCGCTGGTGTCCGCCAGCGTTGGCTTCAAGAAGTGAAAGTAGGCGGCGGAAGGTGTCAGGTGTGAGCGTGAAAGGTTGGTTATCGATCTGTGCTGTGATCGTCTGTGAATTGCCTGCCGTGACGACTCGTGGATTGAGCCATACTTGAAGAACGTACAGTAGTGGGACGTCGACTGTAATGGTGAGGGCCTCATGGAGAGGGCGACGCATTAGAATATCCACAAGCACACGGTGTTGTGGTTGTGGTCGGAACTGAGCCGGGTCCAAGTGATGGTTGTTTGGCTCTATCTCAGTGCCATGGTCAGGTTCGACCAAGGCGTTATCAGCTTCTTCATCTATAAATTCCTCATGAGGAATTTGCTCTTCCGGATTTTGTTGCTGCTGTTGATCCGCCATGGAATAGCTGTAAAAGAACCAGAGTTAGCAAACAGGACGAATAAACAATTTCCGGCGCGTACCTTTGCAGTAAATGGCTCAATCTTAGACAGAGTGAGGACTGGCAGTAAGACAACAGGTACAGAATGGACAAAACAGGGGTGTCCGGACATAAAAAGGATATGCAAAGTTTCCTGGACAGACCATACTTTCCGGGCAAACGGAATCCGGATAGCACACGTTTCCGGATAATCAAAGCATTCCGGACAAACAGAGATTCCGGACAAACATGGTTTCCGGAGAAAGAGGATTACGGACAAATGGGAGTCCGGACACAACATCTATCCGGTAGTTGAACTTACCGGAAACCCTGAGGTTTCCGGACAACTAGGTTTTCCGGATGATGGATGAGTCCGGATAAAATATCTAAAGTAAGCTAGTTCTCGGACAAAACATCTTAATGGTGAACGTGTCCGGACACGATGAATGATCCTGGACGATATTCAAAATCACCAATCGAACAAAATAGAGTCCCAAACATGTACTAACCTAATCAGGTAGTGTCGATTAACTCATATTAGCATACAAACTCAACCAATGCTTCCGGTACCCCACCGAATAGACACAAAAACGAAGAAACCCATAAGGGGTTGTCGGATGCTGTGAAACGACCAAGCTGGTGGTCGAGTGGTGTGATGTGGGGTACGATTCAAACGTAAATGAGGTCGAGATGGATAAATAAACAACATACCTGATTATCGGAGCAAAAAACGAGGATTGTGAGTGAATTCGAATGAGACCGAACGAGAGAGAGAGTTCGAGAGGTTTTAGGGTTTTTGAGCAAAGAATCCGGAGAATGAGATAACTGGTTTCCGGATGCTTTTATATGGAAGCCATAATCCGGGTGTGGTATCCGGGTTCCTATCCAAACCGGATAAAGACCCGGTCCGGAAACCTATCCGGAAAGATAGAGTTTCCGGGTACCTGTCCGGATACTTCTGGAATTTTCAAAAAAATGGTTCTGTCCTTGAAGATTTTGCAAAAGGAGAACGATATGAATTGAAAACGAACCATTTCTCGCTCCCCCTCAAACTGAGCATGGGGATGACTTTGCACCCCCTCGAATAGTGCAATGGAGAGTCCGACACAAAAACTTTGAGCATTTAAAGAAAACATTGTGTCGCTCCCCCTCAAATGATGAATAGTAGTTGAAAACCACACTGGAATGCCCACACACACACAAAGAAAACTGTTTGACATATGAAAGAAAAAATGTGTGTGACGCTCCCCCGCAACAATTGAGCAAACTTACCTGAAACTTCTTAGTGCTCCCCCTGAACACATGAACACTTGGTGAAAGCACAGATATAAGCAGATAAACTCAGTCGACAGTATAAAATAAAAGGAAACACACGTAGAAAGGAAGGAAACAAATGAAATCTACCTAATAAATACAGAGACTAAATCTAACTGTGTAACTGAAACAAGTAGAATACAAGTGCGAGAAAGCGTATGCTCAATCGTCAGGAGTGTAAACACCGGATGATGAGTAGACAGTCACTCGTAGATGTATGGAACTTGTAGCAGGCACACAATCGGATTAAGTCTTCAGATTTAGCATACCTATCTTGGACACAAGAGTATTAAAACGTTTTTCGTCCAAGGGTTTTGTAAACAGGTCTGCTAACTGATGCTCAGTATTTACAAAGTAGAGTTCGACTGTACCTCTTCCAACGTGATCCTTGATGAAGTGATACCGAACGTCGATGTGCTTTGTCGATGTAAATAGGCACCTTGACATACGTAAAGCCGTAGTCTTTGAGTTGCGTCCGCATCCAAATTACTTGAGAACAACAGCTCGCGGCAGCTACATACTCCGCATCGGCAGTTGATGTAGAAACGCATTGCTGCTTCTTGGACGCCCAACTCACCAGACTATCTCCCAAAAACTGCACATGCCCTGATGTGCTCTTCTGGTCCATCATGCTGCCCACGTGGTCCGCATCAGAGTAAGCGGATAAATCAAAGCCTGTCTCTTTCGGGTACCACAAGCCAAGATCAGCAGTACCACGTAAATAACGAAAAATTCGTTTTACAGCAATTAAATGAGACACCTTCGGTTTTGACTGAAACCGGGCGCATAAAAAGGTGGAAAACATGATATCCGGCCTACTCGCAGTTAGATACATCAAAGAACCGATCATTCCCCGATACAGTTTAGTGTTCACATCCTCTCCGTTAGGATCGGCGTGAAGCTTTGTACCAGGTGCCACGGGAGTTTTCATGGGTGGGGACTGTTCCATCTGAAATTTCTTAAGAATATCCCAGATGTACTTAGCCTGGTTTATGAATATCCCGGTCGACAGTTGTTTAACTTGAAGACCGAGGAAGAAGTTCATCTCACAAAGCATACTCATTTTGAAAAATTCACCCATTAGCTTGGCAAAGTTCTTAGCATATTGAGGATTAGTAGAGCCGGAGATTATGTCATCTACATACACTTGAACTAGAACTATGTGACATTTTTCGTTTTTGATAAATAGGGTAGAATCGATTTTACCTCGTGTGAATTTTGCCTTTATCAAAAACTCGGACAAAGTGTTGTACTAGGCTCGCGGAGCTTGCTTTAGACCGTAAAGCGCCTTGTCTAGAACGTAGACATGATCAGGCTTCGAATCGTCCACGAATCCTTCTGGTTGAGAGACGTACACTTCTTCCTTGATATCGCTATAGAGGAAGGCGGTCTTCACATCCATTTGGAAGACCGTGAAATTTTTATGCGCGACGTATGCAAGGAACATACGTATGGCTTCGATTCTTGCCACCGGAGCATAGGTATCATCATAGTCGATCCCTTCTTGTTGACGATACCCCTTGGCCACTAGACGCGCCTTGTTGCGTACTACGATGTCGTCTTCGTCCTTCTTATTCTTGAAGATCCACTTGGTGCCGATCACCGTCTTGTGAGTTGGACGTGGGACCATTCGCCATGCCTTGAGGGCCTCAAACTGGTTGAATTCCTCCTGCATAGCTATGATCCAGTTTGGATCTTCGAGCGCTTCGTGTACGTTTGTCGGCTCGATCTTGCTTAAGAAGCCGGAGAATAGACAGAAGTTGGCGGATGCACCTCGTGTTTGAACAGGAGTTGAGGGATCACCGATGATTTGATGAAGGGGATGAGCTCTCGTCCACTTGGTGGTGTGTGGAAGTGGCTGTTGAGTAGAGTGAGACGTGTCCGGATCCACATAGTCACCAGAGGGTAGGTCTTGAACTGCTTCAAGTATAGCAGGTTGGTTTCTCGGAGGAGATGGGGGAGGATTCGCCGAGGGTTGAACAACTTCTGGTTCCGAGGAGTTCAGAAGATGATCGTCGGTTGTAGCAGATGACGAATTATTAGAAGCGATCTTTGTGTTAGTGATTGGTTCCTCCAGAGGGACAGTAGTATCAGATGAGGTTGATGATGACGGTAGAGCTGTCTCCACAGTGATGGACGGCGTGCTTATAGAAGGCGGTGGACCAGATAGATTTGTCGATTCCTCATTACGAGCAGCTTCAAGTCGAGGTTGTGCAGAGACATGAGTAGAAGCGTTAAATATGTCATCATAAAAGTACTTAAACAATAAATCTAAATCAGAAGAATCAGCATTCGATGAAGATGAATGATTTGGATTTACTGTTGCTTGTGCAGATCCCGAACTTGGAGGTCCGGAAGCTAGCACGCCAGTTAAACCGGGTTCTGAACCGATTTGTTCAGAAGCCAAATCTGCGACTTCGTCGAATGTCACGTTTACACTTTCAATAACGGTTTTAGTCCTTTTAATGTAAACGCGATACGCCTTAGCCTGCATGGAGTATCCGATGAAAACTCCTTTATTCGCCTTTGGGCTGAATTTGCTGAGATCGTCTTTGTCGTTCAGTACGTAGCACGTGCACCCGAACGCATGAAAATACTTGATGTTCGGAACACGGTTGTTCATGATCTCGTACGGTGTCTTGTTGAACCGCTTGTTGATGATTGAGCGGTTTTACGTGTAACAAGCCGTAGACACTGCTTCGGCCCACAGAAATAGCGGTAGATTGGATTGGGAAAGCATGGTGCGAGCTGCTTCGACAAGAGTACGGTTGCGTCGTTCCACCACTCCGTTTTGCTGAGGAGTTCGTGCGGCATAAAAGGTGTGCGAAATGCCGACTGATGTCAGATAGTCGTCCACCGTTTGATTTTTGAACTCCGTCCCATTGTCGGTTCGTATAGTCTGAACTTGTTGTTGCTTGTTCAGTTGAACGGTCTTCAGGTGATTGATGATCAGCTCTGGAGTTTCGTCCTTCGAGCGTAGAAACTTCACCCAAGTGTAGCGCGAGTAATCATCCACCATCACTAGAACATATTTCCGCTTGTTGATGCTTTGAATACGCATCGGTCCACACAAATCTATATGGATAAGTTCGAGGGACCGGGACGTGCTCGGGGCTGCCTTCGGCTGATGCGACACTCGCTTCATCTTTCCAATTTCACATGCCCCGCAGAGACGATCTTTCACGAATTGAAGATCGGGCATGCCTTTCACATGTCCGCCCAGCACCAGCTTGTTCGGAATTAGCCTTCGATATGAGGCAAACGGGGTTATCGGGTTTTAGGAGTGCGAGGTCGATTGTGTAGAGGTTGGTCTTGCGTTTCCCAACCAGTAGCTCCTCTCCGTCGTCATTGAGGATTCTACACCTTTTAGCTTTGAACCGGACCTCAAGATCTTTGTCGCAGAATTGACCGATGTTGAACAGATTGTGTCCCAATCCCGCGACGTGTGATACCTTCTTGATTGTGATATTATCTTGGACAATGTCGCCGTAGCCCACGATCGGCGCCTTGTCGTTGTTGCCAAATCTCACGTCTCCACCATATTCTTCTTTGTAGTTCGTGAGAAGCTCTCTCCTTCCGGTCATGTTCTTGGAGTATCCAGAATCTAAGTACCACACATGACCGTGCTGCAAAAACAGGTTTAACGGATTTTAGGTACCCATATTTGCATGGGTCCTGGAGGGTTAGGTTTGGCACCTCTCAGAGGAACTTGCTTTGGCACAGATTTCCCCTTGGGTGTAGGTTGTACACCTTTTGTGGAAACTGGTTTTGGTACAGGTTGCCTCTTAGGTGTAGAAATTACACCTTTCGGAGGAACAGTTTTTGTAGCAAGATGCCTCTTGGGTGCCGGTTTAACCTCAGTAGGAGCAACCTGTTTAGGAATGGGTTTGGTCTCCCACTGTGGTTAAACCTCTGCTTGGGAACCCCGTTTTTTATAGTGATTCTTCTTGTTATTACGGGGTTTGGGTTTGGGGAATAAATTACACATGTGATACGACCCAAACCAATCATTGTTATGAATATCATCAAAATCATTCCAACCACAATTAGAACAACATAAACAATCACGCGATAACTAAATCAATTGATGAAGGGAATTAAGTTTAATCGGAAAAGAAACTTCAAAATGATTCCAATGATTCCAAGCATAATTGTCTTTGTTTATCCTAGAATTAAAAACAGTAGGAAAAGACTTTGATGCAGCATCCTTGACAGGTTCCTTGTTTAGCCACTTTGGTTTTTCTTGTTTTGCGTGTCCAATTTTATCTGTAGCAACAGGGACAGAATGATCAATGACCTTTGAAGGAACAGGATTTTTGATAGGCAATCGGTCGGTCTTTTGCCTCGGCTGTGATTGGTTTTGAGAAACAGGTTTAGTTTTGGAAATCTTATTCACAGCTGGGGTCTTTGTGTTTGAACAAGTACCCTTTTCAAATTTGACCGGTCGATTCACCACTGGTGATAGAAAATCAGTATGACTCGGAAGAGGTTTGTCGAAGGGGAACGACTCAAACTCTCCCTCAGAATTACCGTTGGAGTTCATGTATTCTGAAAAATCTATCTCCGGAATTTCAGGACTTGGATTAGTTGAGGAAGGCGAGGAACACTTTGTGCTTGTGTGCTTTGGGGAATTTGGTGCGGAAGCTAAGAAAAAATCAGAGTTCAAATTCCTTAAAACACCCTCGTCTTGAGAATCTTGACCATCTTGTGAAGTAGAAATCTTGCATATGAAAGCTTTGCACGAAGACGTATCAGATGAACTTGAGGAAAGTTCGGGTGAAATCTGCTTTTCAGATTGGAGTTGGTCAATCTGCTCTTGAAGCTGACCATTTCTCGTATACTCTTTCATCGCATATATCGCCAAAGCAGCCAGTTTTGCTGTGAGCATATTAATTTCACCCCGAAGGATTTCCTGTCCTTCATCAGACACAACTTCGGTTTTGACCGGTTGTAGATTCTCAAGTTTCTCGATTAACGTTTGCTTTTCCATTTGAAAAACTGACCTTTCTTTCTCGAATGACTCCACCAACTCGACTATCTTTGCTTCCAAAATGAGAGGGGGAACATAGAGCTTGAACTCGTCTGTCTCAGTCTTGGTTGCGGTTGCTTGGACCTCATCCTTTTTGGAGGAATCCTTGGGCTTTGCAACCTTTTAGCAGTCGAAGTAGTCATTCGAGAGATACTTCTTGTTCTTTTGATAAGAATAATTTAAAGGTTCATAACAAAATGGAAGTTGTATTTTGGACGTGTGTGCGCGCTTGTATTCCTCGGTTTCCTCTTCCTTTTCAGGTTCAAGAGGACCAGTCCATTGTATTGCATATTCCGGGTATTTCTTATCTAAACCAAGACATCCAAAGTCATACAGTGTAGGACTTTTGTAAATACCCTTTTTCAAATAGTGTGGGTTATCGTAACCGATTCCTCATTCTTTGTTAAAGTACGTGAACTCCTTGGGTTTATTCATAAAGATGGTTTGATCAGTTTGGCCCCTTTTGTGGAGTTTTGTTTCAAGATCGGTGATTTTATCAACAAACTCTTTGTGCTGAACTTGAAGAGCAGAACATTGATAAACAATTTCTGCTTTCTCATTCAAGCACTGATCAAACTGAGACTGAAGTTCAGATAACTTGGCCCTTATGTCCTTAGGTGCTAATGAAAGATTTTTGCATTTGTCTTTTAAATTAGCATTTTCAGACTTATAATTTTCTGTTATTCTCTTTTGAACATCTAGCTTTTCGGTTAGAGATCTAATCTCAAGCTTTTGTTCTTTAGAGGTGGCCTTAAAGGAATCTGCCTGTTCGGTAAGAGATTGCATTTGATTCAAGAAATCTTGTTGGCTAGAATCACATACCTGACTTGTCTTTTCCTTTGACTGGGGTGAATAAGACATCTTATGTTGCACTGGAGTGATTGTCAGACGAATTGATTGATTCAAAGTGTAAATCTAACGCAAGGCACTATGAGTGGTATCCTAACGCATGTTCTATGACAGATTTGAACTAGGAACATGTAAGATTTCTACTGAAATGAACTTACCGGATAGGAATCCGGATAAGAGGTCTGATCTGGAAGTGTCCGGATCAGATTAAGTGAAAACAGTTCAAGAATGTAGAAGAGTCCAGATAAGATTGAAAGAATCCGGATGTACTAAGTTTCCGGATAACACAAGGAATCCGGACAGCCTTAGGTTTCCGGATAACAAAGGTTACCGGATAGCAAAAGTGTCCGAATAAAATCAATAAAGTAAAAACTTACCGGATGAAAATGCTTTCCGGATGCTGGAATGTCCGGGAAGATTGGTTATCGGGAACTTTGGGTTTCCGGGACTAATTTACCCGGAAAGATTGGAGTTTAAGATACTTACCCGGAAAGATGGACGTACCCGGAAAGAAGGAACACAATCGTCCGGAAAGTACTGCTACTATCCGGAAAGTGCGGCTGGTTTATCCGGGAACTGCGGCTGGATTGTGGAAATCGATTGGGAAACAACTAGGGTTGCTCAAAAATGTTCCTGAAAGATTAGAAACACTACCAAACACAAAAATAACAATAACCCAATCGATTTTGAAGCAAAAACAACACGTTTTGATGGTTAAAAATATGATTTTTCTCAAGAACACATTCAAAACTTTGAACTTTGATTTGCTTAAAAAACCACTCAAACGATCGAATTTGGATATGAAAATTTGCAGAATCACTAATAGCAATGATACTAACAAAACCCAATAAACGAAATCGATCAATTTTACCAGAATCAAAATTTTGATATGCAATCAAGAACACAGACGTGAAAACTAGAAAACTTACCAGAATTCAATGTGTGCACTTTGAATCAATACTGTCCATCTGCTCTGATACCAATTGAGAGTCTCAGATCCGTGAAACGAACAATGAAATCAAACGATAAGAACTATGATGTTTATGATTTCAACTGGTCATCCATATAATGCTTTCAATTGAGAGAGTTTACAATACGAGAGTAGGAAAGCAATAAAGACGACTAGCCTATTTTCTAAGGATAATGCACTTTATATATGGCGGGGTCGTGGTTAACAAGCCCACGGCCCGTTCACTAACTAAGCTCAAATTAAAGAATTACAAAACAAACCCTTGAACTTTAATTCAACAAATAAATGACCCTAACAATGATTATTACCGATTATCTCTAGGAACCCTAGTTTGTAAAAGTCACTATTATTCTTTCTCAAGCAACAACAGATTTTATTTCAAGACTCATAGGTTTTATCTCTTGATCTACACCTAGGGTTTTAAAACACATTAGGTCAGACTATCCCGAGCAGAAAGTGATTCGGCTATCTCTACCCGAATCTCCTTTCCGGCACTTGATTACTTGATCTAGTTCTTAATTAATTTTCTCAAACTTAATTAGAAACCATGAGAGTCAACTGAAGGTGATCAAACTACAATTGATAATGAAAACTGAATTCAAATGCTTCATAGATCAAATCAAGTTAAACAATCATCCGGTTACACGTCATCCATCATAAAATCCATAGTTGTTCCAACCCCCAACATCTAAAGATTAGTTCATGTTGGGGTGGACAAAAACACAAGAATCAAGGTAGAAAGCGATGTGTGAAATCATAGTGATCGTAAACGTTAAGAATGTACGATGAAATCCCTTCTCTCTTGGCTCTAATCCACTTCGCGTGGTGAACTCTCCTCAATCAATCCTCTATCGTGGCTCCAAAGTACGTGAAATAGCTCTGAAAATCGCCCTCTCGCTGCCTCCCGTCGCACGTGTCGAAGTTATGACCTAATTCCGGAAAACACCAACTATAGAAAATCGTCCAGGGACATACACGGTTTGTCCCGCGGTTTGAAACCGCGTAGTAAACCGCGCGGGTTCTGGAAAGCTTTGGGTCAGGTTTGGTTCGCGGATCTGGGTACGGGTCTTGGGCTTGGATCTCGGGCTTCGTTTTGGACTCTCTTTTGGCTCTTTTTCGCTTCTTTTCTCGATGCTTGTCTTCTTTTGGATAACCTGCAAATTTCACTAGATACACCATAAAATTCCTCTTTTTTGCTTCAACACAAGCCAATCTCATTGGTTTGAGGACCGAAAATAACGCCAAAAAGTGGCGTTATCAACAACCCCAAACCGAGCGTTGCTTGTCCTCAAGCAAATTAACGATGAAATAGAATAAGAGCATATATCAGTGAAATAATAACAGCACAACACTCAATCGGTACCACGTAATGCACTGGTCATTTCCCATACCCGTGAATGCTTATCTCATCCTCTCCTCATCCTTATTATGTCTGATCTATGGCCTTCCATTGTGAGTTGAACTCGATGCAGCTCCGATTACCTTAAGGTCGTACTAGGTCCAAACATACTAGGGAAAACATTTCGCCTCGACCCTACCTCACGGGATACTCTCATTTCACTCGAACCTAGGTTGTCGCACATGTTGTCATGTATAAGGAATTTATGTACAATGATACTCGAAAATTACATGACAACTCTAATGAAAGACGCACAAATGTCCAAAAAGTTGATCTCAGAAGGGAATCAAGTAGCAAGACAGGGACTATCGGTAAAGGTGGTCGTACACCCTAATCACATTTTCCAGAAGATCATCCAGGTCTTTACAAGGTTTGTAACGGGGCTAGGTTTATGGCTAAGAAATGAAGGGTAAGCGGATCAAAAATCCTCGGTGTGTTAATCATTAACAGTTCTGAACTTTTCTAGCTTCAATCTCTATCATTTGGCCCTCTTTGTCACTACTGGGGTCGCTTTGACTCTCTTATTTAGCTGCTGTAAGTACTATCTAACTAATTTTTTTTCTTTTTTTTTGGGGAACATTGGCCCTCTTTTCTAGCTCTTGGGTTAAAAAATGACCCAACTTATTTTTCATGACTGGCCTGTACTCTTTCTTTTCCGCTCTATCTTCTGTTATTCGTTACCACTTCTGATTGACACACGTTTGGATAAGAGTTGGCTAAGGATTTTGGCTGGGGTTTAATGGTGGGTCTGAAATGAACAAGTGGTGAGTGTTTGGCTACAAATGGGTTGTGGGTACACGCATAATGGGTCAAAGGTAAGTTAGACAAAAACGGGTTAAAGTGCACACACTGCCTGGAATCATCTCTTAAGGTCCACACGATATGGTTTACTACACCCTTACACCCTTACCCAATATCCCAATGGTCGTATTTGCTACTCAATGCAATATTATAGCGAGATCACTATATAATCACGACAAGGAATTCGAAAAAGTGTATACGAATTAAGTATTTAAATCCCTCGAAATGAAATACGTCTTTTAGGCTTAAATCTTGCTATTGGGTGGTCTCCACTAATGTCCGTAGTCATGCCTTTTCCCGGTCCTTTCCTAATGGTCACGTTACTATCACAAGATTCTTCCCACAATGGTCGGTCTCAATCATTCAAAACAAAAAATTAGCTACTATGATCTAAACATTCAGGAGTGCGGGAAATCTACATGCATAAACGTGGGCCCGATTGGGCAACCCCAAACCTTACCCACACATTGTCCCCAATGTGTAAGTATCGATGTAGGCGATACTATAGGAACAAGTATCGTTGTGCGGTTATTACAGTTATCAGACAGAAGAGACAAAGTATAATCACGAAACATCAAAGAGCTAGTCTACGTTTTCAAACAAAATGGCCACCCCAAACCTAGGTCGTGGCCTAGGTTTGTCAAATATAAACCGAGGTTTGCACAGGAGTAAAAGTGAGTGTGTAGATGTTGAAAAGTGAGGCACCCCAAACCTAAGTGAAACTAAGGTTTGTTGCATCTCTTTTGACTAATAAGGAACAAACATCATACACCACTCGTTAACATACAGAGTTAGAACATACATGTCTGACCGGGCGGAGGAGATTCTCATGAAAGATTTAAGCGCCCAGTTAAGAGACATCGGAGAAGATGGAGAGAGAGAGCGCCGGAAAACAAGAAAACAAATGAAAGCAAAAGGAAACAGAAAGCAAAGAAACTAAACGACACAACTCAAGAAAGGAACAAAAACTGCACGAAAAACAACTAGAAGCACCAGGGGAGCCGCGCGGTTTGGGCCGCGGCCTGAAACTGCGTGGCATTCCGTGTAAGTCTCTGTTTTTCCAGAGACACCCGCGGCTTGAAGCCGCGGCTTAGACCGCGTAAGTCTCTGTTTTTAAAAAAAATTGTAACTAAAAACACTCAAGAACATAAATTAAAAAGCACGTAAACCTCGGTGGGTTGCCTCCCACCCAGCGCCTTGGTTTCGGTCGTGGCCCGACCTTCCTTCTGATCACTTCTTCGGCTTTCCGTGATTACCAGGTTCCTCTTCAACTTGACCTCGTACACTCTCGAACATATTGAACATTATCTTTTCGCCGCCAACCCTCAACGTCATCTCGCCTTCTTCCATGTCGATAAGAGCTTTGCTCGTAGCTAAGAATGGTCTCCCCAATATTAGCAGAACCTCTTTGTCTTCATCAATATCCAGTACCACGAAGTCCATCGGAAAGTAGAACTTGTCAACTTTAATCAGCACGTCTTCTATCACTCCATATAGATAGTTGATTGATCTGTCAGTGAGTTGGAGGATCATATTTGTTGGCTTCACTTCCCCCAGGCTAAGTCACTGAAAATAGATAAAGGCATTAAATTTATACTTGCTCCTAGATCACATAATACCTTATCAAAATAAAGATTTCCAAGATGAATAGGGATAGTGAAACTCCCTGGATCCTTAAGCTTCGGGGGAAGCTTATGTTGGATGATCGCGCTACACTCTTCAGTAAGTTCCACTGTCGCGTGCTCCTCAATCTTCCTTTTGTTAGAAAGGATATCTTTCAATAATCTCACATATGAGGGCATTTGTGCCAAAGCATCTGCAAAAGGAATGTTAATATGTAACTTTTTAAATACATCAAGAAATTTAGAGAAATTAACATCATCCTTATGCGCTTTAAGTCTGTTCGGATAGGGCACTCTTGGAGTTTCCGGCTTGACCGGTGGTTGCTTTGGCTTGGTTGGTTGTTCTTGCTTCTTCTCTTCACTCTTCTTGTTCTCTTCAATCACAATATCTTCATCGGCCTCCAGCTCATTCACTTCTATGATCTCGATGTCTTGCCTCTTGGGATTGGTTTCCTTTAATGACGGTTCTCGTGTACGCTCCTTGATCAGCTCCTTTCCACTTCTCAGATAAATGGCTTTGCACTCTTCCCGGTTTTGCCTTTCGGTTTGACTTGGAAATGTTCCAAGAGCTCGGTTTTGTAATGCTTCAAAGATTTGTTCCACTTGCCTTTCAAGGAGCTTGATGGAGGCGGTGTTCTGATCAGGAGCCGCCTTAACTGTGTTAACCGTGCTTGCTAATTCTCCAACTGTGTTGTCCATCTTAGTCATAAACTTCATCATCATATCTTCCAGCGGTTTCTTCTCTACAGCTGGTCCTTCATCGACTTTCCTTTGGTTGAAACCTGGAGGACGGTAAACATTGTTAGACTGAGAAATATTAGAATAGTTAGAATAATTACCGTATTGTTGTTGCCCTTGAGGTTGACTCCATGAAAAATTAGGGTGTTTCTTCCACCCCTCGTTATATGTGTTCGAGAAAGGGTCGTTTCTCGGCTGGTTTTTTCGGTTTTGCAAGAATTGAACCTGTTCAGGTTCTTGAGATGTGGGGAACACTTCTGGATCGACCCCCTTTAAATGGTTTATAATCGCGGCTATTTGAGCTTTCATCACCTTCAACTCCTCTGATTCTTGAACACTCGCAACTTTTCTAACTGCTGATCTTGGAGTAGAAAAACTATGTTCAGCCAGATTATCGATCAACTCGCATGCCTCCTCATAAGACTTATCCATTAGGGCTCCACCCGCGGCAGCTGTAATGTCGTTTTTGAACTGCGGGTGAAGTCCACTGAAGAACGTTTGGATAATGACCCAACCTTGAAACCCACGATGAGGGCATTTCTTGATCATATCTTTGTACCTCTCCCAAGCTTCATACAATGTCTCTTGATCCCATTGAGCAAAATGGGTGATTTCAGCCATAAGTTGGGCGGTTCTGCTTGGTGGGAAAATTTTCTGGAGGAAGGCCGCTTTCAGTTGCTCCCAGGTGGTGATCGAGTACGGTTGGATACTTTATGTCCAAGTTTCGGCTCTGCCTTTGAGAGAAAAGCTGAACAGCCTCAGCTTAATTGCATCCTCTTCCATCCCATTAATCTTAAACGTGTTGCAAATCCTCTCAAATGCACGAAGATGTGCATGAGGATCTTCTGTCGGTGCTCCTCCATACTGATTTTGTTGTATCATCATGATGGTACTCGGTTTGAGCTCAAAAGAGTTCGCCCCAGTAGTGGGCGGTTGGATGCCTATGCGTGCGGCTGCCACATTCGGATTGGCAAACAACCGCATAGGGCGTCTCTCAGGAGGAGCTTCGTCGCCCATCTCGATCTTCAGATGTATTTTAGCTTTAGCTTCTTTTCGTAATCGACGGGCGGTTCTTTCGATTTCCAGATCGATCGGTTCGAGTTTCTCCCCTCGGGTTTTCCTTGGCATAAACCAATTAGTACCTGAAACGGAAAAATAAACAAAATTAGCAATCCAAAAACTGAAAGTGATGAAATAAAATAACAAAAATAAAAAATGTTCAATGTAATAGTGCTTATAGCTGGTAGTGCTATCAGTTGCAACTAGTTCCCCGGCAAAGGCGCCAAAAACTTGAGTATGGGTCTAACCGCAAGTGTACGGTGTCGAAATCAAGTAATAGTACAAAAGTATGAGTATCGAACACAGGGAACTAGGAACTAAGTATCACAATGACTATAAATTCTATTAACTGAACGGTCGAAATTGGATGATGGGTTGAAAATCGTTTAAAAACTAAGTAAAACTAAAATAATACTAGGATCGTTTGACGGAAGGTTTTGAAAGAACTTTGATAGAGAAAAGGTTGAGGGTTGGAATTCCTATGGCTATACTACTGATGAACGAATACCTGAACATTGATTATTACCGATTATCTCTACGAACCCTGGTTTGTAAAAGTCACTGTTATTCTTTCTCAAGCAATAACAGATTTTATTTCAAGACTCATAGGTTTTATCTCTCGATCTACACCTAGGATTTTAAAACACATTAGGTCAGACTATCCCGAGCTGAAAGTTATTCGGCTATCTCTACCCGAATCTCCTTTCCGGCACTTGATTACTTGATCAAACTACAATTGATAATGAAAACTGAATTCAAGTGCTTCATAGATCAAATCAAGTAAAACAATCATCCGGTTACACGTCATCCATCATAAAATCCATAGTTGTTCCAACCCCCAACATCTAAAGATTAGTTCATGTTGGGGTGGACAAAAACACAAGAATCAAGGTAGAAAGCAATGTGTGAAATCATAGTGATCGTAAACGTTAAGAATGTACGATGAAATCCCTTCTCTCTCGGCTCTAATCCACTTTGCGTGGTGAACTCTCCTCAATCAATCCTCTATCGTGGCTCCAAAGTACGTGAAATAGCTCTGAAACTCGCTCTCTCGCTGCCTCCCGTCGCACGTGTCGAAGTTATGACCTAATTCCGGAAAACACCAACTATAGAAAATCGTCCAGGGACATACGCGGTTTGTCCCGCGGTTTGAAACCGTGTAGTAAACCGCGCGGGTTCTGGAAAGTTTTAGGTCAGGTTTGGTTCGCGGATCTGGGTACCAGTCTTAGGCTTGGATCTCGGGCTTCGTTTTGGACTCTCTTTTGGCTCTTTTTCGCTTCTTTTCTCGATGCTTGTCTTCTTTTGGATAACCTGCACATTTCACTAGATACACCATAAAATTCCGCCTTTTTGCTTCAACACAAGCCAATCTCATTGGTTTGAGGATCGAAAATAACGCCAAAAAGTGGCGTTATCAGTCCACAAAAAGGGACTTCGGGTCTTAGAAAATTAACATATCGGATCTCTTTAATTCAAGGCCAACACCGACCACCTTGTTATAGACTTCAAGTTCCGGGTCTTTAAGGCCCAACCACTTCCGGATCAAATTTCAATCTTTTAATTCCGGGTCTTACTACAAGGATAAATTTCCGGATCACGTTATGGACTAATACCGGAAGTCCAATCACGGCCCAACACAAAACTAATTCCGTAGGCCCTTTTGGGTTGGACTCCGGATCCTCCATGTTGCTATTCCGGATCTCTAAATGAGTTCCGGATCCAATTCTAACTTTTAAATTTCGGATCTTTAAAAGACCCATATTCTGGATCCTAATTAATGAGCCCAACTCCGGTACTTGTATTACTCACATTCCGGATCTGTTAGTTGTTAAACATGGCGATGCGAATTGATGAGCATTAACACAATAATCCATTTTTAGTCGATTAACATGTCTCTTTCTTAACAAAAAGGATATTGTAACACCATTTATCTGATTATGATGATTTACTAACCCTTGCAGTGTTCTTTTCACTTATAAGCAAGACTTCACAAAAATCAAAACCCAACAACAATTCTAAGCCAAGGGTTTAAGAGAAAGAATTACCTGGCAGAAGTGTAGGGTCAAAATCCAATTCCACCTTCCCTTTCAACTTGAATTTGGCAAAGATCTTCCTTGCTCTTGACGATTTCTTTCTCTGCTCTCTCTCTATTTCACCAAGCCGCCAATAATAAAGATACCTAGGGTTTTGAGCCCAAAATAAGGGTTTTTTTATACCCTTCTTCCATATTTACAAATTAGTCCCTCCAACTTTCAGCTTTACTTAATTAGACTTTAGCCGCCATACATTTAAGTCTTAACCAGAAATCTGGGTTATTACAACACTCCCCCCTTAAAAGAATTCTGTCCCCGGAATTCCTTAAGGGAAAAGATGAGGTTATCTGGACTCTATGTCTTCTTCTACTTCCCCAGATGCCTCTAGCCCTCTAATAGCTGCCACTGAACTTTTACCAGTTTGTTCTCCTTGATCCTTAAATTGCGGATCTGACTGTCTACCCTCTCAACGGTTCCTCTACGTAAGTCAACCCCACACCAAAACTGACACTTTCCAAAGGTAATGCCACTTCTGACCCAGTCAAACACCTCATTAAATTCGAAACATGGAACATTGGGTGCATTCCCTTCAGTTCTTACGGTAACTCCAACTCGTAGGCTACGGTTCCTACTCGATTTAAACTTATCCTGAAACACATCAATTCCTCACTGATTGTCACGAGCGTTCATTCATATAAAACATAACTTCGGTTACCCTCACTCAACTAGGAGGAGTAGTCATGGTCACACAAAGCTATTCTCAATAGTCTATCACTGAACGACTAGTTCGATTGAACATTTCTCACAACATTACCAACTCGAACCCATTCAACTACCCTTTTTCTACTTCTTTCCTGTACTTAAAACATACACAAATCCCCTTCTTCCGTACTCTTTCCAGGAGTTCGCACACTTCCCGAAGTCAATCTACTCACACTACTACACCCTTCCGATGTTACTACTAACATTTACTGCTTCTAACCCACTCACTTAGTCCCACGTACTATCTTCACCTCCCCACGTTAGCGTGGAGCACCGTCCATCAAACATTACTTGCCCCTCTCCTCCGGTCTTCCCACATGCTGGAAATACTTTCTCATTACCATACATAACCAAATCTCTAACTATTTCCTTCTAAGATCATTCTTCCATACATAAGAAACAATTCACGTTTTGTAAGGATTTAGCATCTACTATAACACATTTTCGACTAACTCATCTATCATCTTCTTTAAACTGCCAATGATTCCACAATACACTTACCTAGCGACTCACACATCAAAAACACTTGGCTTCTTATTTGGGTAACCACCCACTCCCGCTCCGACATTCTATTCCGATAACAGTCAAAACAAATCGCCAACTTACAAACCGCGTGCTCCAACAACTGGATTTGCAAATCGTACACTTCATCTGAAATCCCAAAAGGCTTCCAACAAATGTTTCATCTTTCTAACATCACTTTACTACAACATTGGCCGGCACACTTATCTTGGCAATTGAAGCCACTACTCATTTGTACCTCCTCCCCCCTAACATTACACTGCCGACCAGGTCTCTCATGGTCATTCGTACACAATTCAAACTTTCAATCATATTCTCACGCATACATAATCGAGTCTATCTTGCCACTTGGTCCTTCCCAAACTCTAGTTGAACTATAACTCACGAGTTCCCAATTAGTTCAAACACAAACGTTCTTGCTAGTTCTTTACGATCCGAGCCCTTTCATAGACAGGACGCATTCCCTCACTGATCGATCGAATTTACACACTCACTTCGCTTGTGCTACATACATTATTCTTCTACGAACCCTCCATACCTCGTAAGTAGAACGCTTATCCAAAACAGCAGTCTCTTACCATCTTATCACCCCTACAAGGTGCTCTTATTCAACTTTCAACCTTTTGGTTCAAGCCTTCGGCCTCAACCATCTTACCCAGCTGTCGACTTCACATCAATATTCAACCTGTAACTATTTTCTTAACCTATTCTTTAACATGGGTCCCTCACGGAACCTAATCCTTCCAAAATATCATAATCAACTTCATAATCCGTCTCCCTCATTTCAAAACCTACTCATGTAACATCAATATTACAAGCTCACCTCAAAACTCATATCCCACGCCGTGGATATTTCATTTTTGCCTCACAACACTACTCATAACGAGTTGCTAAAACCAACACCTTGATGACTCCTAGTCCTTCCTCCGGACACCATCGTCCCTCGGTAACTGTATTTCCAGTCACCGAACAAGGGTACAGACTCTCGTACAACCGATACCAAGATCCACTTCCGATTTTACCACTGTTCACCTCTCCTCTTGAACACAAATACTAAAACCACAAACATTCTCCCCTAATTTGCACGACACCTTTCCACTCTTGGAGTTCTTCCTTAGCTTAAAATGTAATACTTCTACGACCTAGTGAGTTCATAGCCTTCATGCATGACAACGCGTTAAACAAATCATTTCGCACTTTTTATTATTTGAAAGAACACACTGGGATAACGACCTGGGTACACCTGACCCCAACATTCTCATAACTCCAATGCCCTGCACAACGATCTCGAGAATCGTTCGCACACACCCTTTCAGTAAAACTCGATCTTCCTTAATTAAAACGACGTTGTTACGACAGTGACACATTGAATGAAAATCTTCTGTATAACAAAATTCTGAAAGGAATCACCGACACGAAATAAACCAGTCGCTTCTCACACTCATTTCTATGACATCAACATGTCAGTACTCCTTTTGGTTATAAAAGTTTTATTGGCAAACCTTTTCTTGACTTTTTGCAACAATTTAACTTATCATGAAAAGCGTGAAATATTTTGCAAATCGTTAAGCTCAAAATTTCATTGTGCGGCGTAAATAAAATCACCTTTTTCTTTAAACATGCGCTTGTACACGCTGACTCATTTTCGATCAAAATTGATATTTACACATTTATCTTAAATTGTGAAAATTATATGTTACATATTAGAACACCATGCATGAGACTCTACTTGCAATCGAAGGCTACTCACTCAAACAAGGCCAACCGCTTTAAGCACGTAACTTATCATTGACACTCTACTTTCGACCTGTGGGTTATGGGCCCACGTACTCGACCATTTCATACTACTTTCATCTTGACCAATTTTCTCACGATCTACCTGTACATGTTTTTATTCTGTCACTGAAAAGCTCGACTAAAAAGTCAGGGCTCTAATCCTCTGCTCGCTCTTGAATTGACACTTTCAAGATCTCGACACTGTCCTTTCTTACCCTCCGAACTGAACTATCCCACGATTTCTAGAACTGAGACTCTCCAGAAACAGGAGTCTTACTCAAAATCAATCATTAACCCTCTTCGAATCCACGAAGATCTACCTCTAGACGACTCATAATATTCTATACAACATTTCTTCTGTACGATGTATACATACATCACATCATAAATGATCTCTCATGATTCTTCCCCACAATGGGTCTCAAACTACCCCTCAGGGGTCTTTCTATCATTCTAGATTACTGGAACACGACGTATCACTAGCTTAAGACTACAGCATTGGAATAATAAGGCAGGTCAAGCACATACATGTACCTGTAAGTTCACAATTACACTGGTCAGGTGTAATCCCAAACTTACCTTACATGACTGTTCTCGGTACCCTATTAGTCCTATATCTACTTTAGTGCCCTTCTAACGCATTTCCTATATCTACAATAGCGCCCTCCTAACGCATTTCCTGATTCTCAGTTGTGAATTCTACTCCACAGTTTAAGTTTAGGCCCGTCCGGTTACCTAAATCCGTTAAACTATGGCTCTGATACCATTTGTAACAGCCCAATATAAAACAGGACAACCATGGCATTAAAACATAGATATTACAAAACTGGGTCCCAAAATTTCGTTACATCAGTCTCAAAACTAAGGTTGGCGGAAACAACCTATACACAACTGAGAACATTCTAGCTTCTACAAGTGGCACATGCACTGGCTCTATCTGCATCCGTACTCTATCCTGCTCTTGCTCACTTACCTGAGCTTCCTACCATTTGCTTACCTGAAAAATGGTTTAGTTTTTGAAAAACGAGGGTTAGACCAAAATGGTCTAGTGAATTCCCTCCGTAAACAGCATATATCAACAGTATAAAATCGTTTTATAAAACACATTAACATTCTTCACATAATCATTCAATCATGGTACTGCACAGTGTTTAAGGATCACATAAGCTAACCGCGATCGGAGCCCAAGCAGACTCCCCTCTCGCCTCATACCGGGGCCTAAGAAGACTTCCCTCTATCCGAGTAGGAAGGAAACGAATTCCCTCCTACAAGCTCATCACAAATCTATCCGAGTAGGAAGGAAATGAATTCCCTCCTACAAGCTCATAACAAATGCCCAAGGGGTCATCGGATCCCGAGGTACTCAGATCCCACTGTGCAGACCGACTCCACATAACATACACATAACGTATCCTAATCACAAGCGTGAAATCTTTAAACATCATTTCATTTGCTAAATAGCCCTTTTTTAAATAAAACATACATTTCATGGAAAACATGCGTAACAGTTGGTAAAACCGTTCATGCTCATAACGAACCATAATCAGTCAGAACATTTAACATAGTATTTTGTGTAAAAAGGGTTTAGGGAACTCACCTGACTTCCTTGCTTCAAGACTTCTCACTTAAACTTCCGGCCTCTAGGTGAGACAACTATAATTTTAATAAACGCATATCGTAAATCTTTAAATCGTTACTCAAGCTTTCTTCTGAACTTACCCAACATTATCTAATCGATAAACTACACTTCTAGTCCCAAAATCTTAATTATTGGGTTCTGTTTACCGGCCCAAGACATAACCTTATTCCTTAATAATTAATTGTTGTACTATTTATTAAATAACCTAATATCGGATCAAATATTACTTCAGGGCCTAGGCCCACTTAAAGATTTCAGACTACAATTAAACATCTCGGTCCATTTCGCTTTCCATATAAATTTCAGATTTCTTTGTGGAGTGTGGACTACGGTCCAACCAATCACATGCAGCCAAACTTAAGCCAATATGGATCACGTGTGTAGCTAAACTCCGGGTCTGGTCCACAAAAAGGGATTCCTGGTCTTAGAAAATTAGCATACCGGATCTCTTAAATTCAAGACCCAACACCGACCACCTTGTTATAGACTTCAGGTTCCGGGTCTTTAAGGCACAACCACTTCCGGATCAAATTTCAATCTTTTAATTTCGGGTCTTACTACAAGGATTAATTTCCGGATCACGTTATGGACTAATACTGGAAGTCCAATCACGGCCCAACACAAATCTGATTCCGGATGCCCTTTTGGGTTGGACTCCGGATCCTCCATGTTGTTGTTCCGGATCTCTAAATGAGTTCCGGATCCAATTCTAACTTTTAAATTCTGGATCTTTAAAAGCCCCATATTCCAGATCCTAATTAATGAGCCCAACTCCGGTACTTGTATTACTCGCATTCCGGATCTGTTAGTTGTTAAACATGGCGATGCGAACTGATGAGCATTAACACAATAATCCATTTTTAGTCGATTAACAAGTCTCTTTCTTAACAAAAAGGATATTCTAACACAATTTATCTGATTATGATGATTTACTAACCCTTGCAGTGTTCTTTTCACTTATAACCAAGACTTCACAAAAATCAAAACCCAACAACAATTCTAAGCCAAGGGTTTAAGAGAAAGAATTACCTGCCAGAAGTGTAGGGTCAAAATCCAATTCCACCTTCCCTTCCAACTTGAATTTGGCAAAGCTCTTCCTTGCTCTTGACGATTTCTTTCTCTGCTCTCTCTCTATTTCACCAAGCCGCCAATAATAAAGATACCTAGGGTTTTGAGCCCAAAATAAGGGTTTTTTTATACCCTTCTTCCATATTTACAAATTAGTCCCTCCAACTTTTAGCTTTACTTAATTAGACTCTAGCCGCCATACATTTAAGTTTTAACCAGAAATCCGGGTTATTACACTCCGTCCATGAGAACTTCGCACTCTTCTTAGTCAACGAAGTCATTGGCGTTGCAATGCGCGAGAAATCCTTGATGAACTTACGATAATACCCCGCTAGACCTAGGAAACTTCGAACTTCCGACGGGTTCTTAGGTTGCTCCCAATCTTGGATGGCCTCGATTTTGGACGGGTCCACTTTAATCCCATCTTGGGACACCACATGTCAGAGGAATTGCACCTCTCGAAGCCAAACCTCGCACTTCGAAAACTTCGCATACAACTTCTCTCGTTTCAGCAATTCCAATACAGCCGGATGATGATCTTCATGCTCTTTCTCTGACTTTGAGTACGCCAAGATGTCGTTAATGAATACAATCACAAACTTATCTAGATAGGGTTGACACACCCTATTCATTAGATTCATAAAAGTTGTTGTCGCGTTGGTTAAACCAAACGGCATCACTAGAAATTCATAGTGACCATACCTAGTCCGAAAAGCAGTTTTCCATATGTCCTCTTCTCTTACTCTGAGCTGATGATAACCTGACCTCAAGTCAATCTTAGAGAAATAGCTAGCTCCTTGCAGTTGGTCAAACAAATAGTCTATCCTCAGAATCATATACTTATTCTTGACTGTAACCTTATTGAGCTCACGGTAATCTATGCACATACGCATAGTCCCGTCCTTCTTCTTCACAAAAAGTACCGGCGCACACCACGACGAGGTACTTGGCCTAAAAAATCTCTTATCTAACAACTCTTGCAGTTGTGACATCATCTCCTTCATCTCAGAAGGTGCTAACCTATATGGTGCTCGAGCTATTGGTGCGGCTCCAGGCACCAGGTCGATTCGAAACTCAATTTGACGATCCGAAGGCAGGTCCATCAAATCATCCGAAAACACCTCTGGGTACTCACTTACCACTCTTACATCCCATACCCCACGTTTCTCCTTCTTAGCATCAACAACGTATGCTAAGTATCATGAACATCCCTTCCTCAAGCACTTAGTAGCCTTAACCACGGAAATAAGACTAGAGCTCCTATCACGCCGATTTCCATAAATTACTATTGTCCCCTTACTAGGTAACTGTACTCGGATCAACTTCTTATTACATATAATGTTCGCGTTATCGATGCTAACCAATCTATCCCCAGTACTATATCAAATCCTCCAAAGGCCATCGGATACAACCGCATAGGTACCAAAATCCCTTCTTTGTGTATGACACCATCCTCCACTACATCTCTAATGAATAGAGATTTATCGTCGGCGGTCTCGACTTCTAACACCCACTCCAAACGCTTAGCTTTCAACCCCAAACATTTCACAAAATCATGAGATATAAATGAACGATTTGCTCCAGAATCAAACAAGACCTTCGCACACAAAGAGTTCACCAAAAACGTACCTGTCACCATATCCGGAGTCCCTTCCACCTCCATCGCTGTCATATTGAATGCACGCCCTTTCAGACGTACCGGCACCGGCCTCCTATCCTCCCCTCGACTCCTAGTCTGTCCTGACCCTTCTTTCTTCAACTGCGGACATTCAAACCGCATGTGGTCCGGCGACCCACACTGGTAATACGACCTCTTGCTTGGGCAATCGTTCGACATGTGACCAGGCAAACCACACTGGAAACATGATCTAGTCTCTATCACACATTCTCCCTGATGCACCTTTCGACATCTCCCACATAGCTTGCTCCCAAATCCCTGATTCCCACGTTACTTTTTCCTGAAAGTCTTTCCTTTCCTGGCGTCATTCCCAGATCCATCCCACTTTCTCTTATCCCCAGTTCTTTCAGTCACTTGATGGTTCTTTTCCTTTTCCGTCAGCTCGGCCGCAATAATTGCCCATTGAAAGGTTGTAGGATTCCCTATTGAAGCCAACTCTTTTATACTGTTCTTCAGCCCGTACAGATACCGTTCCACACGCCCCTCCTCAGTCGGCACATACATTTCAGCAAAACGTGACTTCTCGAGGAACTTGGAGGTATACTCCCGAACCGTCATATCTCCCTGCTCTAATCCCAAGAACTTCTCTTCTAGTTTCTTGATTGCCGCCAATGAGCAAAACTGTGCTCGGAATTTCTCCACAAATGTCTCCCAAGTCATTGCTTTCGCTGTTGACAACCCTTTTCCCCGGTCTCAGCATCGCACCAAAATATTGCATCGGACTTCAACATGGACAACACAAACATTACCCGGTCCCCGTCGGCACACTTGCAAGTATCAAACGCCAGTTCCATCTCTCTTACCCATTTCATCGCTATCACTAGATCACACTCTCATTTGAACGTAGGAGGCTTACACGAAGCAAACGCCTTGTAGTTGCACCCTCTGATAATGCCGTTTTACGACATTATTTTGATCCCGAATTCGGTCTGTTTGTTGAGTTTCCAAGTAAAATAGTAGAATTTAATGGTTTTTTTATGAGAAAGTACAGGTTTTTATGAATGAGTGATGATGGAAGAGTTTCGGATCAATCGGAGCAAGTTTACAACAATCGGAGCGAAAAAAGAAAAAGTCTGAATTTCTGGACCAAACAGTGCCCTGCGCGTTTCCAGGCGCGTCTCCACACGCGCTCCCATTTGCGCAACTCTCTGCCAAAAGCACACTCCAGTGCTCTGCGCGTTTCCACACGCGCCGCCAGACGCGCTGAAGCCCTGAGCGTTTTTATTCTATTTATCTTCTAGGGTTGAGGGCATTATCGGGAGCAACGGCTGGAGACTCTTTCTGGGCGATTTCTGGAGCTAAGAGGCGATTTTTGAAGGCAATCAGAAGGAGAGAAACATCAATTAACAAGGATCGAAAGGCGAATCGAGTACGTTCATCGGCGGCTTAGGCTTTTTCAGGGAGTTCTTAGATTTCATCTCCTAGTACAAAACATGTTTACTTTCATTTCTATCTTTACATTTCAGAGTTTTGAAACCCCCAATATGAACTAATCCGTTCATGTTGGGGGGTTGGTTTGAATCATGGTTGGATGATTATTTAGTTTACAGTAGGTATGATTGATACGATATAGATGGATGGCACATGTAAGATTGTTCTTAATGCTTGTAATAGTCCGATCAACTGTTATTTGATTTTATGAACCTTTAATCTTTGAGAAAAGTTTTTGGGTTTGATTAATCTTTCATGTCTCGGTTGAATTTGAGATAGTGATTGTAGGTTCCCAGATTCACGTTGTATCACATTAATGGTAGTAACATAGACAGCTTGATTGAGAATAGAGGCTCTGATGAGTTCTGCATATATAGATGATCTCTGTAAACAACTTCTATGTACACAGAGGCTCTGTGCGACTTCATAGAGGCTCTGTGCAATCGGCTTCTGTGCACAAATCAAACAATAGTCTTTGATGCCTTTAATGTGGTAATGACCAGAGCCCTCTGCCCTTGGCCTCTGTGGATACGAACGCAATGAACTTCCCTTTTGGAGCGACATTGTAGGAGTATGAACAGGACAACAGATACATGTCTGATTTGCGACCTAACTGCTTGTGTGGAAGAATAACCTTGTTAGGCAAACAAGAGGGATCACAAAAAACTTTTATGTGTCTATTGGGACAGATGCATAACTGTCCAACTCTGAAAACTGTTAGGACCATTTTCGAACAGATTAACGTTATCAGAATATGCAGCAGCCAAGTGACTCAAATTCTGTGATGTTGAAGCTGAATGTTGACGCCATTTCTGCTGGAAACTGCTTGGAACAGGTCTGATCTGCACAGTTTCATGAGACTCTTTGCCCTCTATCCACTTCTGCATGTATGCACAGAGGGTCTGGATGACTGAATTCCTCTGCACATTCTCTCTAAGTCTGCTGCACACTTGAAACAGCAGCAACATTTGTAGTCGGTCGTGAACCAAACAGCAGCAGCCTCTGATTATTGTGTAGTCCCTTTATGACCTAGTTTCAGTTGAAAGAGGTTGCATACTAGAAAATACTTGACCATTGCTACATTCAAAAATGTCCATCTCAGCAGAAGTTCCTTTTCCATTTGTGTAAACTGCTCTCTATCCAGTCTGATCACAAAGAACCTGCTGCACATCAAACTTCTGTCCATTAAGCCCATTGATTAAGCTCAATTTGCAATCTCACGAACAGGTTGAAGAACAAATCAGCAGGTCTGCTCATTTCTATTATATAATCTGCTGTCAAAAGGTTGAAACCGATTTCCTTTTGATGTTCAAACAGCAAAAAAGAACCTGCAGCACTTCTAGCAGTGACTTTCTGTAGACAGCACCAAGGATCAGCTTTTTGAACATAGCAGCAAGCACTATTCTGATTCTGGACAGCGTGACAACTTCTGAACAGTCCCTTATTCTGGACAGCAGCGAATCTGCAGCTTAACAGCTTAACAGCAGCTTAACAACAACTTAACAGTAGCTGAACAGCTTAACAACAGCTTAACAGAAATTTTACACCAACTTTGACACTGAGTTAGACCATTATAGCTCTGGAGTTTGCAAAAACTCAAAACATAAACAAACTTAATTGGTTTGTTATATGTTCAGATCATCTTGAATCACCTCTTTTCGAGCTCGTATGAAAAAGATATGGTTGATTTACCACAGTCGCACAGATCTGTCCAACAGCTTTCCATCAGCACACTGTTGTCTAATTCAACGATGCGTATGACACTTCTAAAATTTGAATCTGTGAAAGCTCAAAACATGAAATTTGTTCATCAATATGTTTTCAATTCAGGGCCTTTTGAATCGCATCGATTGGTGCCATAATGTGTGAGATATGATCAATTTACTACAGCATCACAAAATTTTCAGCATGCTGTCTTTTTTCTCCAATTATATCACATGCTCATCAAAACCGATTTGATGTAAAAATAAGCCGATCTCCATAAATCTTTTAAAACGATGAGTGCAAATACTCAGATATCTAATTGATCAGGTCAAAAACTGATTAGAAGCACTCAAATGTATAAAATCTTTTCAGATCAAACTTTGAATATGTTGCACAACACCAAATCTTTCTCAAACAACTTTTTGAAGACCCAAATGAATTTGTTTTCAATTAATCGATTATGAGCAGTGGAAAATAAACAAAATCAGGGTCAAAGAGAGTCCAATCTTGGATTTAAATAAAGGTCAGATCAAAGATCAACAACCTTACTACCAAGATGCCAAAAAAATGTTATGGACTAAAGCACACACAAGGATGAGATCATAGATCCACCATCTACTTAGTGCTATCAAATATTAGACCAATGAATGAGAAAGAATCAAAACACACACATGTATTAAATCTGATCAGATTTGATTCAAATAGAACCAAATCTTCACTTAGGCATTTCATCAAACATGTGGTGTACAGAATCAGATTTTGTGAAGAAACAATAAAGTTTTGTATGAAAGATCATCCAAATCTCATCTAAATGAAGAAATGGGTTTCCAATAAGCACAAAAATAGAAAATAAACCATAGAAATGATATTTGTGTTTAGGCTCATGTGATTTAATCAATCTAAGCACCAAAACAACAAAATAATCATTGAATCCTCTATTGTTGCCATAGATGACCGATTTTAAAGAAAAGTTTCTTCAATCGGCTCTGATACCAATTGTAGGATCCCAGATACAACAAGTAACAATAATAATAGCAATAATCTTTGTATATTGACTAATAAAGAGAAGAGTTTACAATATAGGAATTAAGAACAACTCTCTCTTGAAGCTCTTTCTCTCTCTCTCAGTAAACGTATGAAAGTAAAATGAGACTAGGAGGCTTAACCTAAAATTCTCTAAGACAAGACTTTATAACCAATACAACAATTGGTTATTTACAATTTTAGCCCTTGACACTCAACAAATACAAATAAGTCCTTGACACTATTTCTTTATAAAACATTCATATAAATTAGGGGCTAATTAAAGCTAACAATGATATAATAATTCATTCCTTGTGGCTTTTAATTACTGATTGTTCAACTACTTTTGTTAAGATTGAATGATGATACAATGTGTTGAATGATATTTGCAATAGCTTGATAAAGTATAGTGATGGAATGTGATTATGCCTATCATCTTGAAGTTATGTAAATCTTATCAAATCTGTGAGTTAAGTAATTGTCTACCTGAGGAATCCGACCCTCCAACTCTTTTTCTTATTTGAATTAATTAAGTTTTAATTCATATTCCAATACGCAATAACCCAAATCCATTTGTGTTAGTCTAGTTAATAATCTATACAGTCATTGTGGTACTTGACACCTGGTTTCTTTGGTTCGATACTCGTACTTTATAAGTACTATTACTTGATTCGACCCGTACACTTGCGGTAGATTTAGGGGGGTGTAAACCCGCCTATCAAGTTTTTGGCGCCGTTGCCGGGGATCCATCACAATGTCAATCATCCACCGCCACCACCACAAAGGGTACCAATGAGGAATTTCGCCAACCCGAACATGGGCGCTGCACAACGAGGACCATATGCACCTCCGATAGCTGCTAATAATTTTGAAATCAAGCTTGGTACCATCCAATTGGTGCAGTCGAACATGTTTGGAGGTGCAGCAACTGAAGACCCTCATGCACACTTGCGCGCATTCGAAAAGATTTGCAATACTTTTAAGGTGAATGGGGCTGATCAAGACTCGATCAAGATACGGTTGTTCCCGTTTTCATTGAGGGTTCGAGCCACTACTTGGGAAGAGAATATACCACCGGGATCAATTCAAACTTGGAACGATATGGTAACAACATTACTCAACAAGTTCTTTCCACCGGGGCGAACGGCTCAACTGTTATCCGACATCACGCATTTCTCGCAATGGGATCAAGAGTCGTTGTACGAAGCATGGGAAAGATATAAAGCGATGCTCAAGAAGTGTCCACATCATGGGTTACAAGAATGGATGATTATCCAAACATTCTATGTGGGATTGAATCCTCAGTTTAAGAATGACCTCACAGCTGCTGCAGGTGGAGCTTTAATGAACAAGTCCTATGAGGAAGCGGTCGAATTGATAGAGAATCTAGCAGAACATAGCTATTCCACTCCAAGATCTGTTGTTAGAAAAGTTGCAAGTGTGCAAGAAACAGAAGAGTTGAAGGCTATAAAGGCACAGTTGACTGCGTTGACTAATCAAATGAGAGGAGCGACTATGCAACCGAATGTTCAGAATGATATGGGTGGTCAAGACCAATTCATGAATCCTTAAGATTATCAATCACCGGAACAAGTTCAATTCATTCAGAATCAGAACCGGAACAATCGGCCGAGGAATGACTCATTCTCTAACACTTATAACGAGGGATGGAAACGACATCCTAACTTTTCTTGGAGTCAACCTCAACAAGGCCCGGGCAAGGAAACGATGGGGCAACAGTAGCAGCAGCAACAGCAGTATGGTAACAATTCTAACTCTTCCAATTCTTTTCAGTCTAACAATGTCTATCGCCCCCAGGTTACAACCAGAGGAAACATGATGAGGGGCAATCATCAGAAAAGAAGCCGGGGTTGGAAGACATGAAGATGAAATTCATGTCAAAGATTGAAGGTGCGGTGGAAGGATTAGCGGGTACGGTGAACACTGTGAAATCCACCACGGATCAGAATACCGCTTCAATCCGAATGCTGGAAAGACAAGTGGGCCAGATTTCTGAGGCCTTACAAACCCGACCTCCCGGACAATTTCCAAGTCAACCCGAAAAGAAGGTTAGAGAAGAATGTAAAGCCATCAGTCTGAGGAGTGGCAAACAACTCACTATAGACTCCACGAGAGATCCTTTGCCGGAAGGAGACAACACCAAGGTGAGTGATGTTGAGCCGGAGGATAAGGAGGAAGAAAAAGTGGATGAAGAAGTGGAGATGGAGAAGACGGAAAGCGAGAGAAAAAGGAGAATGCGACTGCTTCCAAGAAGGTGCCTCCTAAGCCAGTCACACCATCGATACCATATCCTAGTAGGCTAAAAGCCTACAAGGATGATGCAAACTTTGCAAAATTTTTAGAGGTGTTTAAAAAACTGCATATTAACATTCCTTTTGCAGATGCTTTAGCACAGATGCCATCCTATGTGAAATTTCTGAAGGATATTCTCTCCAACAAGAGAAAAATCGAGGAGCATGCCACGGTTGCACTTACTGAAGAGTGCAGTGCTATCATTCAGCACAAGCTTCCCCCGAAGCTTAAGGATCCAGGGAGTTTTACTATCCCTGTTCAAATAGGCAATTCTGAATTTAGTAAACCTTTGTGTGATCTTGGAGCGAGTATCAATCTAATGCCATTGTCTATTTTCAGGAGACTCGGACTGGGAGAGGTGCAACCGACCAGAGTGACACTGCAGCTTGCTGATAGATCAATCAAATACCCGTATGGTGTAATTGAAGATGTGCTGGTCAAGGTGGATAAATTTTATCTTCCAGTCGACTTCGTGATCCTCGACATGGATGAGGATAAAGAGATACCTTTGATAATGGGTCGACCGTTCTTAGCCACGGGAGGGGCGTTGATTGATGTGAAAGGAGGAAAGCTCACGTTGAGGGTAGGAGAAGAAGAAGATGTATTTAACGTTTTTCGAGCAGCAAAGCAGCCAATGCAGTACAGTGAATGCTACCGAATTGATGTCTTGGAATCTCCGATTAGAGAATCATGTGAATTGCAGTTTGGTCAAGATCAATTAGAAAGTGTGATCATGGGTACGATAGATGGTTTGGAAGTTGAAAGTGTGATGCAACTGAATGCATTGCCAAGTCATAGAGGCCCAAGAAGACCGACTATTGAGGAGTTGGGTGAGCCAATACCCAAGTCTCAACCATCATCTCACACTCCGCCTAAGCTCGAGCTGAAACAGTTACCTTCTCATCTTGAATATGCATTTTTGGGGGAGAAGGAGACACTCCCAGTTATCATTTCATCCAAGTTGAAAACCGAAAACAAAGAGAAGTTGCTAAGAGTCCTACGTGAGCACCAAACTGCAATTGGTTGGACAATAGCCGATTTAAAAGGCTTAAGTCCAACTTTCTGCATGCACCGTATAAATCTTGAAGAAGAACACCAACCGGTGGTCCAACCTCAGCGACGACTCAATCCTAACATGAAGGAAATGGTTCGGAAAGAGATCCTTAAACTATTGGATGCTGGAATCATCTATCCAGTACCCGATAGCCCATGGGTCAGTCCAGTCCAAGTAGTGCCAAAGAAAGGAGGTGTCACAGTCGTTCGAAATAACAACAATGAACTCATCCCCTCTCGGACACTCACGGGGTGGAGAGTTTGCATTGATTATAGAAGGTTGAACGACGCCACCCGGAAAGACCATTTCCCATTGCCATTCATTGATCAGATGATAGAGAGACTAGTGGGGCACGAGTATTACTGCTTCTTAGACGGGTATTCGGGATACAATCAAATACCGATTGCTCCCAAAGATTAAGATAAGACCACGTTTACATGTCCTTATGTAACATTTGCTTATAGGAGGATGTCGTTTGGGTTATGTAACGCGCCCGCAACATTTCAGAGGTGTATGATGGTGATCTTTTCGGATATGGTGGAGCGCACTATGGAAATCTTTATGGACAACTTCTCGGTATTTGGTCCATCATTTGACTCTTGTTTGTCTCATCTGGAGGCTGTTTTGAAGAGATGCAAGGAAACGAGCTTGGTTTTGAATTGGGAGAAGTGTCACTTTATGGTGACGGAAGGAATAGTGCTTGGACACAAAGTGTCAAAAGAGGGGATAGAAGTGGACAAGGCTAAGGTTGCAGTGATAGAGAACTTACCGTATCCGAATTCCGTCAAAGGGATTCGAAGCTTCTTGGGACATGCCGGCTTTTACCGGCGGTTTATAAAAGACTTTTCTAAAATCACTAAACCCTTATGTTCTTTACTCCTAAAAGATGCCAAATTTGATTTTACTGATGATTGTGTTGTGGCATTTTACAGGTTGAAGAAGGAGTTGATCTCGGCACCTATTTTTACAGCACCTGATTGGAGTCTTCCATTCATAGTGATGTGTGATGCAAGCGATACAGCAGTCGGAGCGGTCTTGGGGCAAAAGAAAGACAAGAGAATGCACGTTATTTATTATGCCAGCAAGACTTTAGACGAAGCTCAAGTTAACTATGTCACAACCGAGAAGGAATTATTAGCGGTGGTCTATGCGTGTGAGAAGTTCATATCGTACCTGGTGGGAGCAAAGGTAATCGTATACACAGATCATTCAGCCTTGAAGTATCTGATGGCTAAGAAAGATGCAAAGCCGAGACTCATCAGATGGGTGCTGCTGCTCCAAGAGTTTGATTTGGAGATCTTGGACAAAAAGGGGACAGAAAACACGGTTGCAGATCACCTGTCAAGGCTCGAGGGTAATGATGAAGAGAAGAAGGATAAACCATCTATCAATGACACATTTCCGGATGAGCAATTATTTAAGGTTAGTCATTCTGAACCGTGGTATGCAGATTTGGTTAATTTCTTGGTAGGAGGAGTGGTGCCCTACAACATAAACTCGCATCAAAAGAATAGATTTCTCTTTAAGGCCAATAGGTATTATTGGGATGAGTCGCACTTGTATAAGATGTGTGCGGATGGGATGATTCGGAAATGTGTACCGGATGAAGAGAAGACCGACATTCTTACTCATTGCCATACATTAGAATGTGGGGGTCATTTCATTACTGATAGAACGGTGGCCAAGGTTTTACAATCCGGATTCTTCTTGCCATCAATGTTCAAGGAGACAAGGGAATTCATCTCCAAATGTGACCGGTGTCAAAGGACAGGCAACATAACGAAGAAGGATGAAATGCCCATGAAGATCTTCATGGAGGTGGAATTATTTGATGTATGGGGAATAGACTTCATGGGACCGTTCCCAAACTCATACGGGAACGAGTACATTTTAGTTGCGGTCGATTATGTATCGTGATGGATTGAAGTAATCGCAACGCCATCGAATGATTCCAAAGTTGTGATCACATTTCTAAAGAAGCATATTTTCTCACGCTTTGGGGTTCCGTAGGCCTTAATCAGTGATGGGGGTAGCCACTTTTGCAACTGGTATCTTGATGCGGTCCTCAAGAAATACTCGGTCAAGCATCGAGTAACCACACTATATCACCCGCAAGCGAATGGGCTAGCCGAAGTCTCCAACAGAGAACTGAAACACATTTTAGAGAAAACGGTAAATTCTTCACGCAAGGATTGGTCGCTGAAGCTTGATGACGCTCTTTGGGCATACCGGACTGCATATAAGACACCTTTGGGAACTACACCATACCGGCTAGTTTATGGGAAGTCATGCCACTTGCCCGTGGAATTGGAGTGTCGAGCATTCTGGGCAATTAAGCAATTGAACATGGAGTTAGATGCAGCCGACAAAAAGAGATTATTGCAGCTGGTTGAGCTTGAGGAACTGAGACTCGATGCATTCGAGAATGCTTTGATCTACAAAGAGAGGACCAAGAAGTTCCACGACCAGAACATTCGCGAGAAGGTAATCACTCCGGGTATGAATGTTTTGCTGTTTAACTCACGATTACGTTTGTTCCCAGAAAAATTAAAATCCAGGTGGTCTGGCCCGTTCAAAGTAATAGAGGTATTCCCATATGAAGCAGTGGAGTTAGAAGGAGCTGATGGGCAGAGATTCAAGGTGAACGGACATCGAGTCAAACCGTACCTAGGAGGTGAGATCCCGAGCATTGCAAGCATATATCTAGACGAGCCGGGAGAGTAAGTGATTGGAGAAGTCATGCCACGACAGAAAATACGGCGCTAGGTGGGAGGCAACCCACCATAGGTTAATTCGCAATTTTGTTTTTTGTTTTCTTTTTTTTGGTGTGTTTTCGTTTGTTTTTGTGTGTTTTTGGTTTTTGTGTGTTTTAGGAGTAATTTTGACCCCTGAGAGCGCGCGGGATGATACTTTAAGGAAAGCGAAAACCAGGAAAACAGTATTCAGCACGTTTCACCGCGCGTCTCCAAACGCTCCGCCATCCGCGCAGACCATTGGAGTCTTCGAAATTTTTTACAAGGCGCGTCTCTATGCGCTGGCCCATCCACGCTCACATCCGCGCAAGGGACTATTCGAGTATCAAGTCAGAGCAATGCGCGTCTCCATACGCGCTCCCAGACGCGCCGAGCCCCTGCAGGTATTTAATGCTCAATTTCGGCTCTCTCTCTCATTTTGTGAAACCCTAACATCTCTTGCAGCTTTTTGTCTCTACAAGAACACTTCCTAGTGCCGATTTTCATCTATTCCACCACAGATCTTCAATTTCTACTCTCATTCCACAACTTCTAAAGATCAAAGGTATGAATTCTTACTCTACTATCTACAATGTTGGGGTTTTGCACATGCATTCAAGGTACACTTACTCTATGAGTTACTTGCTGAAATTCTTCAAGTGTATAAGTGTTTATGTGTTAAAGATATGCAAAACTTCACTGATTTTGTTGTTTGGTTTGAATGAATGAAATTTTTTTTGTTAGGGAAGTTGTGGGCATTTTACTGTTGAAAAAAAAAATATGGTGTTTGGTTCATGTTTCTGCACCCTCTTGGTATAATGGTGATTTTGTCCAAGTTAAACCAAACCTTGGTTTCACCAAGGTTTGGGGTCCTTGTAATTTTTGTTAAAAGAGTTGGGTTATCATTGTGCTAAATGTGATATAATGTGCTTGCTAATGTGTTCACCCTTGGTGATATGTTGCTGGTTGGTGTTTGAAAATCTTTATGTGGATCAGTTTGGCTATTCTAGCTTTGAAATGGCAAACCCAAACTTTGGTTTGGGGTGTCCATTTAACACCATTCACACGGCACTCCCCAACTATAAACCTTGGTTTCACCAAGGTTTGGGGTTCCTGATTTCACCTGACATTTATCGTTTTATGATTTTCTGTGGTGAAAACAAACCTAATCTAAAGATTAGGTTTGGGGTGGCATTGTCAAGTTATTTTATCTAACGAATGTGCCTTTTCAGGAACTATGAGGCGCACTAACCCTACCCAAGCTGGACGTTTCTTCGCCTACCAAACGTTGTGGCCGGAAGAAAGGGAAGCCCTGACGGAACGCGTGAACGGCATGGTCGAACATAGAAGACACTAATTTAGAAACCGACCAATCTGATCGGAGAGAGGGTTAAGAATAGATGAAATACCTAACGACAGGGCAAGAGAGATAGCCAGAGAGCGCGGGTGGACCGCGTATGTTCATGATCCAGAGCCGTACGATGAGGAACTGGTCCGCGATTTTTACGCAGCCATGATACCACCAGCTTTTAATGAATTTCATTCGGTAATGGTAAGGGGAAGATTGGTACGAATGCCGGTGGAGGCGATCGGCACCCACTATGGGGTACCTCGCCCCAATAACCTTGGTGCCACTTTCGGTCTAACTCCAATTCAAGGTGTCCGCAATGATGCCCATTTCAGCCCGATTATGTCCTCAACTTTAAGGAGGAGTGGCAAGGAATTATGGGTACCTCATCAACATGACATTAAAAAGTACGAGCTGCGACCTGAGATTGTACTGTGGATGAAATTTCTGAAGTGCAGCCTGGCGCCATCTTCACATGACAATACAGTCGATGCTTATTTCGCCAAAATCCTCTACCACATCCAGCTCAACCTCCCAATGGACATAGGCCACATAATCCAGCTTCAACTGATAGACGCGGCATCGAGTACCAACAATGTTGGCATTTTACCATTTCCTTGTTTAATAACTCGGTTTTGCAGGGACGCCGGATGTGATGTCGCTGTTACGACACCACCACTACCACCTTTCGATCGACTTACCTACAACACACAGGTAAATGCGGTAAATCGGAATAATCGAAGGGAAGCAGCTAATAGAGAGAGAGGTCGTATGCGCGTCCCAGCGGAAGTGGATGACATGGATGCGGATGATGCTGATGATGCTGACTACAATCCGGCGACTGACATGGAAGGAGTGGAGCTTGGAACAGACATATCGGGACTAGCGACGCAGATGTACCATATGGAGATTCGGTTGAATCGGAGGTTTGACGCACTAGAAGAAGGAAGGAGGTATGATGGGAACTTGCATGCACCGAGCACTTCAAATCAAGATGAAGCAGGACCATCAAATACAAGGAGAAGAAGAAGGCGTCAATAAGAAGAACCAACCAATCGAGCAGGAGGCGTTTGCGTAGTGGGGTAATCTTTTTATAGTTTTGATGATTTTGTTTAATTTTTCTTTTGTGTTTTCAGTTGGATGACTGTACCGATTCGCTTTTTCGTGATTATTTCATGTATGCTATTTGATCCATTGGGGACAATGTATATGTATGGTTTGGGGTGGTTTGTCGATTATATCATTCGTTGATCTCAGTGGATTGAACAATCACCTTGTTTTAGGGATGAGTGTGCAACCTTCCTAGTGTGATGTAGTGTGAGTTTTCGAGGACACTAATTTTGGGGGGAAGAGTTAAAAAGGATAATATAGCACGAGGTTGGATCTAGGTGATTGCATACTTAGAGACATCAGTGGAGACCATCCATGAGTTGTTGAGCCACACATTTGCAAAACTTCGATTCTGAGAGACTATGCATTACTCGATACACTTTTCATTTAGTCCTTTGATCGTTGTTGTAGCTGATCTCGCTATAACTTGCATCCATTATCAAAGACATCCATAGGAATAGGAGTGAAGCTTTTGCTTATCTTTGTAAACAAACCATGGGTGAAATCATAAGTTGTGGTTGCTGCTAATCCCACTGCTTTTCATAACTCAAAAGTACCCAAATAAAACTCGTTGTAGCACCCCCAGTAAAAAAAAACACACACAAATCCAGCAACTCAGTCATAAAGGAGTTTGCCAAAAAAAAGGATATAAAACTGAGGGGTCAGTTCAGGGAGTTTAAATGAAGAGTTGAGAAGAATGAGCGAAAGAAAATGGGAAGGTCACCCAATGAACCTCAAACATCCTTCTGAGGATTGTAAATCCTTTGGCTTCCACCCCAAAGCAGCAACCATACCTATTTAAAGATCTAAATTCAGCATGGAGAGTTTGTAAAGAGTGGCGAAGCAACTTTTCTATGTCTTAGTCTTGATAATGGATTCCCTCTGAGATCAATTTGTGTACAACTGTGCGTTATTGTTTAATTGTTGTTCATGCATGCTTTGTGAATTCTTGTACCAAACTTCTGAAAGCATGACAACATGTGTGAAACCTAGGGCTCGAGTGAAGAGAGAAAACCGTGAGGTAGGGTCAAGGAGAAATCCTCTCTAAGTGTGTGTTTAGTCTAGGTACACTCAAGTGTAGTGTGGTCCTTGATAACTCCCTTTCCCAAAGTTGTGCTGTTTAGAATCTCATATTTAGGTCTGCTGGGTGGTGTCCATCTCACAGATAACTAGTGGTGGTTGTTGAGTTGACTAGAGATCACTAATGATATTCTCGACAAGTCGAAATTGCGATTGTTGGTTAATAGTTGAATGCTTATTTGTGTCGCTGTTTTGCTTGGGGACAAGCAACGCTCGGTTTGGGGTTGTTGATAATGCCGTTTTACGACATTATTTTGATCCCGAAATCGGTCTGTTTGTTGTAAGTTTCCAAGTAAAATAGTAGAATTTAATGGTTTTTGATGAGAAAGTACAGGTTTTTATGAATGAGTGATGATGGAAGAGTTTCGGATCAATCGGAGCAAGTATACAACAATCGGAGCTAAAAAAGAAAAAGTCTGAATTTCTGGACCAAACAGTGCCCTGCGCGTTTCCAGGCGCGTCTCCACACGCGCTCCCATTCGCGCAGCTCTCTGCCAAAAGCACACTCCAGTGCTCTGCACGGTTCTTTGCGCGTTTCCACACGCGCCGCCAGACGCACTGAAGCCCTGAGCGTTTTTATTCTATTTATCTGCTAGGGTTGAGGGCATTATCAGGAGCAACGGCTGGAGACTCTTTCTGGGCAATTTCTGGAGCTAAGAGGCGATTTTTGAAGGCAATCAGAAGGAGAGAAACATCAATTAACAAGGATCGAAAGGCGAATCGAGTACGTTCATCGGTGGCTTAGGCTTTTTCAGGGAGTTCTTAGATTTCATCTCCTAGTACAAAACATGTTTACTTTCATTTCTATCTTTACATTTTAGAGTTTTGAAACCCCCAATATGAACTAATCCGTTCATGTTGGGGGGTTGGTTTGAATCATGGTTGGATGATTATTTAGTTTTACAGTAGGTATGATTGATACGATATAGATGGATGGCACATGTAATATTGTTCTTAATGCTTGTAATAGTCCGATCAACTGTTATTTGATTTTATGAACCTTTAATCTTTGAGAAAAGTTTTTGGGTTTGATTAATCTTTCATGTCTCGGTTGAATTTGAGATAGTGATATAATAATTCATTCCTTGTGGCTTTTAATTACTGATTGTTCAACTACTTTTGTTAAGATCGAATGATGATACAATGTGTTGAATGATATTTGCTATAGCTAGATAAAGTATAGTGATGGAATGTGATTATGCCTGTCATCTTGAAGTTATGTAAATCATATCAAATCTGTGAGTTAAGTAATTGTCTACCTGAGGAATCCGACCATCCAACTCTTTTTCTTATTTGAATTAATAAATTTTAATTCGTATTCCAATACGCAACAACCCAAATCCATTTGCGTTAGTCTAGTTAATAATCTATACAGTCATTGTGGTACTTGACACCTGGTTCCTTTGGTTCGATACTCGTACTTTATAAGTACTATTACTTGATTCGACACGTACACTTGCGGTAGATTTAGGGGGGTGTAAACCCGCCTATCACCCTCTAGCTGCAGACTCATTCACCATCATCGGGGTCGACTGGGAGTGGCTTCCCACTCCAGTTACAGTCGGGCTTGACATCCCAGAGCCTTCCTTACTCTCGCTCACCTCTTTGCTCCCTGAAGCTGACTGGTCGTGCTTGGATAGGAGGCCTTGTAGTGTTTCGTGAATCTTGCCCAACTCGGTAGCAAGGTTCTCTCGCGTCACATATGCAGAAGCGCGGCCCTGACCACATTCCCTCGGCTGATTTCTATGCATCACGGTAGCCGAACTTTCCTACTAAGACACCTCCCACTCAACCGGGATTTCCACACTCCTTGCCCTACGGCTTACCCGAGTTGTTCTTCGGACGGGGTCTCCCCCAGTGGCTCCCTCCACTTGAGTGGTAGCCCGACGGGTCGTTCTCCCCCGTCCTCTTCCTCGACCCCTATCTATTCCCCGAGTGGCAGCTTGTCTCAGAGGCTCCAGCGGTCCATTAACGAGGACTTCTTCATGCAAGACTGCCCTTTCAGCGGGTATAACCCTACTTCTTAATGTTCTCCCAACCATGACAAAAAACTGAAAGAAACCTACAAATAACAAACACTCAACAACGTTGGCTATAAGGTAATTTAAGCACATACATGTATATGTAAATTTGCAATTACCCTGGCCAGGTGTAACTCCAAATTAACCTTACATGACAGTTCTTGCTACCTTATCCTTAAGTGCACTTATAGTGATTCGACTGTGTTCCTTATCCTACAGTTTAAGTTTAGGCCCGACTTGTCACCTAAATCCCATAAACTATGGCTCTGATACAGGTTGTCACCTAAACAACTGTTCTAATCTTTAAACAAAACAGTTACAATTAGTTCCACACAAGGACCTTTGCACAGTGGTCTTGCACATCCGTCACCTTCATGTGACGATCATGATCGGGGCCCCCAGTAGATCCCCATGGCCCCCAGTATATGTCATACTCGTGTGCACGAGAAACAGATTCAAGGCACACGGCTCACCACAGCTCCCCAAAGTCCAAAAGACTCAAGGTACAACTCAACCACCACTGTGCAACCCGACTCCCACATAGGTATATAGAACTAACCTATAAATAACTCAGCAGCTCATACACATTGAATAACAGTTCGTAGCAGGCAATTATAAAGATTTCCAAAACAGGTCATTCATGCGATTTATATAGATTTGTAAATAAAAGCATGCTTGTTCTCGTACCATATTCAGTAAAATATCGAAGCATCTGACACATACTTCATTTAAAACGAGAGTAAGGGAACTCACCTGCTTATCGATATTAAAAGCATGCGCGTCCTACTTTAGAGCTAATCGAACCGCACACCAAAATAGATCAGACAAATAACATCATATTGCACTTTCCGGACCACTACCCGGACTCCCGTCCGGAAACCCACTATCCGGATGAACTACCCGGAAAACACCCTCGCACCCGGAAACCCATTATCCGGTTGAGCTACCCAGAAAACACCTCACACCCGGAAACCCGTTATCTGGAACACTATCCGGTAACTCCCCACTGTCCGAACTCCACACTTTCCAGACTCATATCCAGAAACCCTACTGTCCGGACTCCTCATTATCCGGACGGGGCGATATCCGGACTCTTTGAACTGAGAAAACCCAAAACCTCTGAAAATCGATACCACAAGGCGATTAAGCTATAGAAACTTTCAGATAACGCTTGGGTTCACATATCTAACTTAAAAGATCACTTTATTCACCCTTTTTGGTCTTTAATCGGTCAAAACCCAAAAACTCTATTAAAATACTTACACGCGATAGCTCAGTGAAAGAGTGGGGTTCATAGATTCTTACAACCCAAATAATACACAAAATGATCAACATGAACCCAAAACTAAGAGACTGAGTCGGGGTTTACCTTCAACGAAAATTCCTCAGTCGATGCTCTCGATCTTGATTTCTTTCTCCGCACCCTCTCTTCCAGCCGCAGTCAATGCACATTTCTAGGGATTGCCTCCCTTTTATATCTTTGAATTACATACCCCTTTGGTCCCTCCCTTTACTAGTTTCACGTTTTAGCCACCATTTCCCACCAATTTATTAAAATCAGAACCGGTTGTTACACGAATTAACTTATATAAACAAAACTAAGAAACAATTATCCAAAATAAATAACAACTGAATTATTGCAAAAATTATTATAAGAATTAAAACTAATAGCTTATGGTTAAAACATTTGAATATTGTTATCCAATCTAAATTACAGCACTATTATTCCATCCCAATTTTATTAATAACAAAGCATAAATGATTTATGTAACAACCCAACTAAAAGGCCAGACGAACAAAACAATAATTTCCAGCATAAAAATAAACAATGCCAAAACGGCCCTCAAATCTTGTCTTACAAAACCTAATTCAACGGTTTGCGAAAAACAACAGCATTACAGCTGAGAATAATAAAACTATGACTATGGCTAAATGGATGTCTAACAAAATCATCCATGCTACGCTCCACAATATGCCAAGCCACGAGCTCACACCTTGCCTTCACCCTCATCTAAATTCTTACCTGAAAAGAGTTTAGTTTTAAAAAGCGAAGGTTAGACCATACGGTCTAGTGAGTTCCCTCAAAAGCGCACTAGAACCACAGTTTACATATATGCCAGGTACAAAGTATGAGTATTAATTAACACGCCTTTAACATGATATGCACACAATTTATGCATGTTGATGGTCCACGCTTTGGTCACTCCCACCCTTTGACAGCGTACTACGGCACATACCGCCCTCCATTGATTTATATGAAACGAATTCATATTTTTCAAATCATTATGGGACACACCCCCCATAATCACACCAATTAAACCATCGCATGCCCACACCCATTCATGATCTAAGGAATCACACTACTCATGCGTATTTAAAAGCAACGTATAATGAAACATGCAGTTAAATAAATTATTCAAATTTACACATTTGATAAAGAGTTCAGTTTAGAAAGACTCACCTAGCGATCAACGTTTCTTTCTCACCGAATAACACCCTCCTCAATCCGCACCTAAAACACATCGCGCACACTAGAGGGGTAAGTCACTCAATTTACCACTAACATCGGCTCTCGGATAGAAAGCACTCTAAGGTCACCTCTCTAAAACACTAAAGATCCCCGCTGCACAACTACCCGAAAAGGTTTACCCAGATAGTTAAACTATCCGGAGTGTTTTACCCGGACAACTTAAACTATCCGGACGAGATACTTCCCGAGTGGAGCATCCCAGATACCTGGGTTCCCGAACACTCTCACGTTATCCGGATTCTCCCGGATTCCCAAGGGATTCCGGGTAAATCTTTCTGCTGTCGGAAACTTCTAGTAATTTCTTGTCCGGATACTACACTGGATACCAGACTCTCCGGATACTAACATCCGGATTCCCATAGAGCGGTATCCGGGTAGCGATTTTCCTTAACCCCAGATCGCTAGTTCCTCTTACTGATGTTTTAGGCTTCTTATAACAACACAGATTATTAATTCACCCTTCCCCCAAAACCATCAGAACAAAAGCCATGAACATAACTCAATTTCTCAAGAAGGAATCAATTATTTACTTCCAAATCATAAACTTATCCAGGGAACAACTCAAGCAAGAAGGTCATGGGTGTTAGGGATGAATTGAGATTACCTTAATGATGATTGGAGATTTCACTTCCAAGGATCGCTTCCCCATGCCTTGCTTGAAGAATCCCACAATTCACACACACACACACACTAGTCGCACTCTAGCCGCTCACAGCAACAATAAGGAATTTGTGAGGGTTTTAGGGTTTTTTCTCCTTTTTATACCAACCACACTTAACATCAAACTTTTGATTATCACACTTTGGCCACCGGACTTCAGTTTATTTCGTACACCCTAAACTGGGTTATTACAACATCCTCCCCTCAAAAGAATTATGTCCCCGGAATTTCATCTTCAAACAAATGAGGGTACTAGGACTTCATATCCATTTCTAACTCCCACGTGGCCTCTTGGCCTTTGTGGTAGCGCCACTGGACCTTTACTAGAGAAATCCCTTTGTTTCTCAGCTTTATAATCTTACGATCAACTATCGCCAACGGTTCTTCCACATAATTTAACTTTTCATCCACCCGTATATCGTCTAATGGCACCGCTATACTCGCTTCTGCCAAGCATTTCCTTAGGTTATACACGTGAAAGGTGGGGTGAATTCCTCGAAGATTCCCAGGCAGATCTAATTTATACGCCACTACACCCACGCGTTCGATGATGGTAAACGGCCTGACATACCTGGGCCTCAACTTCCCTTTCTTCCCGAACCGAATTACGCCCTTCCAAGGCGAGACCTTAAGCATAACACTGTCTCCTACTTGAAGTTCGATTGGTTTCCTCCTCTTGTTGGTATACATCTTCTGGCGATCTTGTGCTACCTTTAGTCTCTCCCGAATCTGGTGGATTTTATCGGCGGTTAACTGCACAATTTCTAGACCCGCCAGTTGCTTCTCCCCTACCTCGTTCCAGCACACGGGTGTTCTGCACTTGCGCCCATACAATCCCTCAAAGGATGCCGCTTGCAGACTAGCGTGATAACTATTATTATACGAAAATTCTATTAAAGGCAGATGTGTTTCCCAAGAACCCTTAAAATCAATAACAGGGCATGTCTTCCAACGTTTGGATGGTCCTCTCACTCTGCCTATCCGTCTGAGGATGATAAGCAGTACTCATATTGAGTTGTGTACCGAGTTCCCTTTGAAAGGTCCGCCAAAAAGATGACGTGAACCGGCTGGCACGATAGGACACTATGGATCGCGGAACTCCATGCCTTGAAACAATTTCATCGATATATAACCTCGCCAACCTTTCTAACGGGTTAGCTTCCCGGATGGGTAGAAAATGAGATGATTTGGTTAGGTGATCCACTATTACCCAAATAGTATCATGACCCTTAGGGGTCCTTGGTAACTTTGTGACGAAGTCTATTGAGATGTCGACCCATTTCGATACTGGTATTTCTAACGGTTGCAAATCTCCGAAAGGTCTTTGGTGTTCCGCCTTAACCTTTAAACAAGTTAAACACCTTTCCACAAAGTGTGCGATATCTTTCTTCATTCCCGGCCACCAATAGAATTGCTTCAGGCCTTTATACATCGTATTGGTTCCCGAATGAACCGAAAAACGAGATTTATGAGCTTCCTCTAACACACGCTTTCGCAGATCTCCCTGCTTCGGGACCCATACTCGGTCTCCTAAACACTTCACTCCACTGCCATTTACTCCTAAGGATATTACTAATCCGACGATACGCTCACTTTTCAGATTTTCTTCAACTAACGCTTCCTCTTGGCATCTCTTAATTTCTTCTAAGAGATTGGGAACAACTTCGACCCTAAAGGCAACCACCTTGGTCGGTTCCCCCCTTTCTTTCTGACTCAGGGCGTCGGCCACCATCTCGCAATCATAGTCACTTAGTAATTCTATCCACCTCCTTTGCCTCATATTTAATTCCTTCTGGTCGAACAGGTAACTTAGACTCTTATGATCTGAATAAATTTGGCACTTAGCCCCGTACAGATAGTGCCTCCAAATTTTTAATGCAAAAACCACGGCTTCCAATTCCATATCATGGGTGGGGTAGTTCTTCTCATGGTCTTTCAGTTGACGGGATGCGTACGCGATCACCTTCCACTTCTGCATGAGCATGCACCCTAATCCCAGCTTAGAAGTGTCGTTATAAATCACAAATCCTTCATAACTGCTAGGCAAGGTTAGGATTGGTGCACTGCTCAACCTTTCCTTCAGCTCGTTGAAAGCCACGTCCTGGGCTCCTGTCCAATCAAATTTTGCACTCTTCTTGGTAAACGAGGTCAACGGTTTAGTTATTCGGGAAAAGTCCTAAATGAACTTCCGATAGTAACCTTCCAGACCAAGGAAGCTTCTCACCTCCGATGGTGACTTCGGTGGCTCCCACCCTTTGATTGCCTCGATCTTGGTCGGATCTACCTTAATACCTTCTCCTGACACCACGTGTCCTAGAAACTGTACTTCCCTCAACCAAAATTCACACTTAGAGAACTTGGCGTAAAGTTTTTCATGACGCAAAAGATCTAACACTAAACGAAGATGCCCTTCATGCTCACTCCAGGATTTAGAGTAGACAAGGATGTCGTTTATAAACACTATCACACACTTATCCAAAAACGGACTACACACCCTATTCATCAAATCCATGAATACCGTCGGAGCATTAGTCAAACCGAAAGGCATGACTAGAAACTCGTTGTGTCCATATCTTGTACGAAATGTCGTATTTGGCACGTCTTCCTCCTTCACCTTTAATTGATGGTAACCCGACCTCAAGTCGATTTTTGAGAAATAGCTTGCCCCTTGCAACTGGTCAAACAGATCGTCGATTCTTGAAGCGGGTAACTGTTCTTAATGGTTACCTTATTCAACTCTCGATAGTCTATGCACATTCGCATAGACCCATCCTTCTTATTGACAAACAGGATCGGTACTCCCCACGACGATGAACTTGGGCGAATGAAGCCTTTATCTAGCAATTCCTGCAGTTGCGTCATTAACTCCTTCATTTCTGCTGGAGCTAACCGGTAAGGTGCTCGCGCAATTAGTGCCGCCCCGGGCGCCAAATCGATCCAAAACACGACCTAACGATTCGGGGGTAAACCCATCAAGTCCTCCGGATACTCACACACCACAGGTACGTTCTCTACTCCTTTCTTCTCTTTCTTAGCGTCTAACACATATGCTAGAAACCCTCGACATCCCTTCCCTAGACAACGCCTATCCTTCATCATAGAGATAAGGCAGGATTTACGTTCACGCCTATCACCAAAAATAACTGCTTACAAAGCATCGGGTAAGGAGATTCGTATCATTTTCTTATTGCACAAAATGTTAGCATTATTACTAGCCAACCAATCTATCCCCACAACAACGTCAAACTCCCCCATATTCATCGGAAACAAACGCAAAGGAAAGGAGTGGCCTTCTACGTCTAGGCTACACCCCTCATACACTTCCCTCACCCAAACTCGACTATCGTCGGCAACTTCTACTTCGAACCCACACTCTAACTTCTTAGGTTTTACATTTAATCCTCGAATAAAAACCGGCGATACAAACGAATGGTTTGCACCGGAATCAAACAACACCTTAGCAAGTACAAAGTTTACAAGAAAGGTACATGCCACCACGTCAGGTATCTCCACAGCCTATTCTGCTGTCATGCGAAATGCCCTCGCCCTTGCCCACGCTGGCCCCACCTTCTTTTCTCCAACCTTCCCTCCTTGTCCACCACCGTAACCACCTGAATACCCTTTCTTCAACTATGGACAATCCGGTTTCAGATGTTCCGGAGAGCCACACTGGAAGCACACTCTTGGGTTCCGACAGTCACGAGCCAAGTGCTTTAATTTTCCACACTTAAAGCATCCATCAGGCTCAACAGTACACTCCACGATGCACTCGATTGCACCTCCCACAGGGCTTCTTTCCAAACCTTGATTCCCCTCGAAACTCGGGCTTGAACACTTTAGCTCGTTTTGAATCACGCACTGGCCCTTCCCACTTCCACTTTTCTTTACCTTTCTCTTCATCCTGCCGGTTCTTCTCATTTTCAACTAACTCAGTCGCATTGATGGTTACCTGAAACGTAGTCGGGTTTCGGGCCAATGCTAGTTCCCGAACGCTACTCTTTAACTCAAATAAGTACCTCTCAATCCGGCGTCCCTCATTTGGTACGTACAACTCAGCAAACCTTTCTTTCTCCATGAACTTCGATGTGTATTCCCTCACCGACATCCCACCTTGTTCTAAACCCAGGAATTCCTCCTCCAGTCTTTTCACTGCCGCAAGCGGACAAAACGATGCCTTAAACCTTGAGACAAAGGTCTCCCATGTCATACCCCTTGCCGCTTTCGACCCTTCTCCCGCTGTCTCCGAGTCCCACCAGAACATTGCATCTGACATTAGCATGGATAAGGCGAACATCACCCTGTCACTGTCAGCACATTTACAGGTGTCAAACACTAGTTCTATCTCCCTTATCCATTTTACGGCCAACACAGGGTCACATTCTCCCTTGAAAGAGAGGCGAACGCCTTGTAACTGCACCCCCCATTCAGCACCAAGTCTCTTACCACCAATGGAGTCGATTGGGAAGGACTTCCTGTCGTAGATCCATGTGAGCTAGACATCCCAGTCTCATTGCTACCACTCGCTTCCTTGCTTCCCGATGCTGACTTATCCTGGTTAGCTAACAAGGCTTTCAATGTGTCCTGAATTTCACCCAAAGCAGTGGCGAAATTTTCTTGGGTCACGAAGGTATGAGCACGTCCTTGCCCACGGCCTCCACCTCGACCCGCTCCCCGCTCCCCGCCTGGACGCCGAGCTCCCCTGATGAGATACCTCCGGCTCTGGTGGAATCTCCACACTCCTCGCTCCACGGGGAACACGTGCCCTCACTCTAGCCCCTTCGACATTTTCATTCACTTGAGTAGCCGCTCGTTGGGGCATTCTTTCCCGCCCCTTCCCAAGGCCTCCATCCCTACCATAGGTGGCCGCCTGATTAGGTGGATTCACCGGTACGTCCATATCGATCTCTTCGTCGACCGATATTGATCCACTCCTCAAATATCTCCTTGACATGTTTGCCAACTGGAAGAAACACACCAATAGAATTAAGCCGACAATTCCAACATAATAAGGAAAAAATAAGCACATACATGTACCTGTAAGTTCGTAATTACACTGGCTAGGTGTAACTTCCAACTTACCTTACATGACAGTTCTCACTACCCTATTATTTGTCTTGACACGGTCTCCCTAAGGTCCGCCTAATTATCAGTTGTGCTACGTAACTCCCATAGTTTAAGTTTAGGCCCATCCGGTCACCTAAATCTCTTAAACTATGGCTCTGATACCATCTGTAACAACCCAACTCAAAGGGCAGACGAACAAAACAATAATTTCAAGCATAAAAATAAACAATTCCAAAATGGCCCTCAAATCTTGTCTTACAAAACTTAATTCAATGGTTTGCGGAAAACAACCAGATTACAGCTGGGAATAATAAAACTATGGCTATGGCTAAATGGATGTCTAACAAAATCATCCATGCTACGCTCCACAAGATGCCAAGCCACGCGCTCACATCTTGCCTTCACCCTTATCTAAATTCTTACCTGAAAAAAGTTTTGTTTTAAAAAGCGAGGGTTAGACCATACGGTCTAGTGAGTTCCCTTAAAAGCGCACCAGAACCACAGTTTACATATTTGCCAGGTACAAAGTATGCGTATTAATTAACACACCTTTAACATGATATGCACACAATTTATACATGATGATGGTCCATGCTTCGGTCACTCCCACCCGTGACAACGTACTAGGGCACACACCGCCCTCCATTGATTTATATGAAACGAATTCATATTTTTCAAATCATTATGGGACACCCCCCCCCCCCCATAATCACACCAATTAAACCATCGCATGCCCACACCCATTCATGATCTAAGGAATCACACTACTCATGCGTATTTAAAATCAACGTATAATGAAACATGCAGTTAAATACATTATTCAAAATTACACATTTGATAAAGAGTTTAGTTTAGAAAGACTCACTTGGCGATCAACGTTTCTTTCTCACCGAATAACACCCTCCTCAATCCGCACCTATAACACATCACACGCACTAGAGGGGTAAGTTACTCAATTTACCACTAACATCGGCTCTCGGATAGGAAGCACACTAAGGTCACCTCTCTAAAACACTAAAGATCCCCACTGTACAACAACCCGGAAAGGTTTACCCGGATTGTTAAACTATCCGGAGGGTTTTACCCGAACAGCTAAAACTATCCGGACGAGATACTTCCCGGGTGGAGCGTCCCGGATACCTGGGTTCCCGAACACTCTCACGCTATCCAGATTCTCCCGGATTCCTAAGGGTTTCCTGGTAAATCTTTCTGCTGTCGGAAACTTCTAGTAATTTCTTGTCCGGTTACCAGACTCTCCAGATACTAACATCTGGATTCCCACAGAGCGGTATCCGGGTAGCGATTTTCCTCAACTCCATATCGCTAGTTCCTCTAACCGTTGTTTTAGGCTTCTTACAACAACACAGATTATTAATTCACCCTTCCTCCAAAACCATCAGAATAAAAGCCATGAACATAACTCAATTTCTCAAGAAGGAATCAATTATTTACTTCCAAATCATAAATGCAACAACTCAAGGAAGAAGGTAATGGGTTTTAGGGATAAATTGAGATTACCTTAACGATGATTGCATATTTCACTTCCAATGATCGCTTCCCCACGCCTTGCTTGAAGAATCCCACAATTCACACACACACTAGTCGCACTCTAGCCGCACACAACAACAATAAGGAATTTGTGAGGGTTTTAGAGTTTTTTCTTCTTTTTATACCAACCACACTAACATCAAACTTTTGATTATCACGCTTTTGGCCATCAGACTTCAGTTTATTTCGTACACCCTAAACTGGGTTATTATATTTTAATTATATTCTAATAATAAATATATAAAATCAACCAAATAAATCAATTCGCATAATATTAATAAACCATAATTAATTATAGCAGTAGATTGAAGTAATTAAATATGTATTTGACCCGAGATAAATAACATTTACATTCCAATGAATAATTATAATTGATGTTAAACATACCATAATAATTAATGACTATAATTACTTTTTGTTTGATTAATATCTTAACTTATATCGTAATAATAAAATTATATAATAGTATTTAATATATAAAGAATTAACTATTAAATAAAGAATTTAAAGGAAAAAGATAACATATTATGATAATAATAAAGCCACCGTAATGAAACAGTTTACTAGAAATCAAGATTTGATGATCAAAAATTTAAAATGGATAGATCAATTTTCATCAGCTTCTTCTTTTTAGTCGGGATTCACCGTAAAAAGAATTATTTTAAGTGGATTAAAAATGTAATATCAATTAAGTTTTTTTTTCAAACTACATATATGCAACAATATAATTTTAATGTTTCTAAGGTATCAAAATTCCTTAAGATATAAAATGTGAAAGAACTAAAAACATACCTGATTTAATTGACGGGACTATGGCGTACATGAGATCATCTCGTAACAGAAACATCGATTTAGGTTTGATGTTGGATTTGATGATATTCCTAGAGCGTATGTGCTGATAACGTGTTAAGTTAGAGGAAAATAGAAATAGAACAACAGTAAATAAAGAGGATGAAATTGTAATTCTCATTAATCATAAACTCTTTAAATAATGATGAAATACAAGTAGATAACTACGAGAGATATTGTAACAACCCACTCTAAACAGGCCAAAATAAGACATTTAAATATAATAAATCGCCCAGAACATGCCCCACGGTTTACACCATCAAAATTCAAAACTTGGGTTTGCGGAATAACCCTAATTACAACTGAGAGTATCTAAACACTGGAATGTAAAAGGACGTCCACTAATGCAAGCCACGCCCACTCTCACGCCTTCTCTTTACCACTAGAGGAATCGCCCTTAACCTGCTTACCTGAAAAGGGTTTCAGTTTTGAAAATGCGAGGGTTAGACCACGAGGTCTAGTGAGGTCCCTCAGTTACATCCACACCACATATAGCAATTAAAGAGTTTTGCGAAACATAAATCAATAGAAAGTTTGGCAACCAACATATGGGACACACCCCCCATAAACATCACACTATAACATATGGGCCACACCCCCCATAAGTCTCATGTCATAACATATGGGACACACCCCCCATAGGCATCACACCATAACGTATGGGACACACCCCCCATATACAGCACGCCATGCATAAGTAATTTATATGCAACATTCATTAAGCGAACACACATGTACAAGTAAATGAACAAGTACCATCAAGCTTTAGTTAGAAAAACTCACCTGTTACGCTTACGTTCCTTTCTTATTCTGGTATGCACTTCCAAACGATCTACCTGGCGAAAGGATAAACTCATAAGCTGATCATCTCAACTCCCCGGACGACACTCTATTCCGGACAGTACACTTATCCGGACAACACCTCTATCCGGACAACACCTATCCGGACAACACCTATCCGGACAACACACCTATCCGGACAACACCTCTATCCGGACAACACCTATCCGGACAACACCTCTATCCGGACAACACCTATCCGGACAACACCTCTATCCGGACAACACCTATCCGGACAACACATCTATCCGGACAACACCTCTATCCGGACAACACCAATCCGGACAACACCTCTATCCGGACAACACCTATCCGGACAACACCTCTATCCGGACAACACCTCTATCCGGACAACACCTATCCGGACAACACACCTATCCGGACAACACCTCTATCCGGACAACACCTATCCGGACACCCACACGCATAACATATACTTACCCGGAAACCTTCAACTGATCGGGGTGTCCGGACGTCCAGGAAGGTATCCGGACGTCGACCTGTCCCTTACTTGGTCCGATAAATCCCAGAAACGGCCGAAATCTCACAGATGGAGATTAACAACTACAATAGGGTCAATAAGCTCAACTACTACTGAAATATTAGCTGCAAAAGATAAGATTTGACACCTAATCTCTTCCATTTAGTTCCAAACCCAACTTTTAACAAAAACCCTAAATAACTCATCAACAACAAGAATCAGGGATTAGAGAAGAGGAGAAGTGATTACCTGCTTGAATCCAAAAGAAGCACACCTTCTATTTCTCCCAACAAATCCGCAATTGATCCTTCTTTCTTGATTTCACCCTCTTTCTTCTTCTTTCTCCTTTCATTCTCTCTTTTCCCTCTGTTCTCTCTAATTCACTCCAGCAGCCGCCAACCACACACAAAATCAGTAGGAGAATGTTTCTCCTAGGGTTTTGTGCCCCTTTTATACCTATCCCGAAATTAACAAATAGCCCCTCAACTTCCATAATTATAAAAGTTTACACCAAACCATTAAAACTCTCCCACTTTGGTCTTGGTTACTACAACACTCCCCCCTCAAAAGAATTCCGTCCCCTGAATTCCATTCTCGAACAGGTGAGGGTACTTGGACCTCATGACCGCTTCCACTTCCCAAGTAGCCTCTCGTCCTTTATGATACTTCCACTGGACCTTCACTAAACGAACTTCTTTGTTCCTCGTTTTTCGTATCTTACTATCTACGTTTTCCATTGGCTCCTCTTCATACCTCAATTTCTCATCAACACTAATGTCTTCCAACTGTACTGCCATGGTTTCTTCGGCCAGACACTTCCTCAAATTCGACATAGGAAAGATCGAATGAACTCCCCGAGGCCCGTCAGACAACTCCAACTTGTACGCCACTTCTCCTACACGCTCAATGATAGCGAACGGCCCATCATAACTGGGTCTTGTTTCTCCTTTCTCTCCAACGCACAACGTCTTTTCATGACTAACCATAAGTATTGCACTGTCTCCTACACGGCATTCGATCAAACTCTTCCTTCTGCTTACACCCAGTGACGGTCTCGAGCCACGCTTAACTTCTCACGAAATGCATGACCTATTGGTGGTCAACCACACGACCTCCGGTCTCACCCAAAAAAAAATTATTCACACGTCAAGTCTCATGGTTTTAAAACGCGTCACACTAAGGGTTTCACACAAAATTTTACCTCCTTAAAAGAACGCCTTCTACCGAAGTTAACGCCACACATCCCGAAACCCTTATAAAATAACGACGCTCAATTCGCCAACCGATCACCGGATCAACCTTGACTATCACCTTAATCCCGCAGTTAAGAATTTTCCTCTCCAGACTATACACAACTCTACAATCACTCTTCTAGCACAAAATACGTCTAAGGCAAATAATACCTTCTTGCATTAAATGTGCCGACCACAACCCATTGGTAACAATCAATTCCCACACTTTTACTACAACGTCACTCCCATACTACTATCAAGTCCAATCCCATGGTCCTTCGTCAGAGCACTACATTCGACTACCTTCTTCCACTTCCTTCTCAAACATAAAACACATTTCCAAAGAATAACTCACTTGAAGATACACACTCTTGATCAATCACATAAGCTAGTTTTCCTCCACGCTTAAACTACTCACGTACACACAAATCCCCTTTCTCATACTCCCACTAGAGTTCATGCACTCAATGGTGACGTTCCGAAAACATTGTTTCCCTCTTACTGAGCCACTTGTCACACTTTTTACTTTACACTTACTCTCTTAATCCACACTACCGCCCCCAATTACCTCAGGCTAACATGGAACATTTCTCCTTCAACGTTGACCACTCCATACACCCAATTTCAACGGTTACTATGTCTAATCCCACAGTTTACCACATCTCATACGAGAAATTCGACCAAGTCAAACTCGACTTCCACGCTACATTCGAAGCGACCACACACTTCTCGCTACTCAAACGATATTAACCCACTCCTTTGCATTCCTTTACACACAAGGATTATCTCAACATTCTCAGAGATTTCATATCTACTACAAGATATCATGAACTAATCAATCCAACATTTTCACAATTATTACAACGATACAAGGCAAACGCACTCATCAATCAACTCAAGAGTACACAATTCTCTTCTTATCTAGTCACCCATTGTCACCCCATTCTTTTATTTTCGGTAACAATACCACACGCCACTTAGACATCCATGCAACTCCACGCATAATTTGGTCATCTCTGAACGACTTATGAGCAACCCCGAGCAAAGACCTCCACCTATGCTCATCCCCCATCAACACTAGCCCACCACTTAACCTCATAACAATTCATCCCCACCATGCTTCGCATGCTCACTAGATATAAGTTACCACCAACTTATCCACACAACCCCCACACACCAGAGGTTCGATCGTCACGATCATTTGCACACACACCAGGCCACGCTTTCTTCACAACAAACACAACATTTATATAAAAGAGTATACGAAACAATATGCAATAGCTAGTTTTGCAATTCATCCCCTCACACAAATAACGGGAATTCCTGCCTGGTCACTACACACTTGTGGCCTGATCTAGGGCACACACCCGCCCTTGGGAATAGACCAAGTTCGTTCGAATAATCCATATGGGACACACTCCCCATATACATCACACCCTGTCATATGCAAGTTATATGCAACTACACATTTAAATAAGCACACTTTAAAAAGACAATCACCTTTTGACACCTGCTACTGGCACACGCTATAGTCACACACACCGTGACAGCGCCAAAGAGCACACTCGCTATATATGAAACAAATTCATATGTATAATTAATATGGGACACACCCCCCATTTTCTCGACAACGCCAGAGCATAATGCATAATTAAAGCATGCATTCTACTACAAACTTGTTCATAGCTTCATATTTAAGCAGTTGGAAACACGCGAATAGATAACAACCACACCACACACTTAATCGTCGCTTTGCAATCAATGCAGCTGAGAAGCACACAGTTATATAATAACTCTGTCACATTTGTATAAAATTAGGTTCAGAAAGTCTCACAACCTTGTCTTTCGCCCATCTAGGTGAATCACAAATTATGACCGTCTACTACACTCGATCGAGTCCTTATTCCCGGCCGACTCTTCGGGTCCACTTGAAGCACGCTCAAATAAATCAAACTATAAGACACATCCTTGCAAACCAACATAGTCTACGTGTCCCACATGTGTTGGGCTAACTACCTCGTTCGTAATTGACATAACAGTCACAAAGGGAGAATCACTTATCCAACTAACACATCTCCACCTTCAGGATACTCACCAAAAAGGAGGTCCACCCTCTGGGCAGATACACACGTATCCCAACCGACCTCTTATCTCCGCGCCCACACCCGACAAATAAAAATAATAATCACACCAGGGCTAGCCTTTCAACTCTCAAATCTCCCGTCAACGACTCAACACTCGTCGTTGACTTCCACACCAAATCCTGGCAATTAGCCTAAATACAACTTCTCCTCAATTCCGGCTCTACGCCGATACCGACTCATCCACATACCACAACGTTACCTTTCAAGGTATTTGCCTACTTCGAAATCATCCGGGACACACCCCCCCGCCGTCAGTCTCATGCCTACTTACCGAAAAGAGCATGGACTACCATCACACAAGCATTTCCACAGACAAAGACCGAGGCTACAGGTAGGCACTGTCCTTCCTATACTGTAACACTAAGATCACAATTCAACCATCGACGAATCGACCACATTTTCCACTCCCGGAACTTCGCACATTCTTAGGCACGATATCCCTTACTACCTAGCGAGTTCATAGCCTTCATGCATGACAACACAATGATTTAAATTGTTTTACACACTCAAAATATCCCACAAAACAAGGTTTTGATATGCATGCCACGACACTCCCATAAGTTACCACCACACACACCGATCTCAAAGATCGCTCACACGCAACCTTGTTCATCATTTGAAAGTGCATTCACTGAAACTCTCCTTGTGCAAATTTTTTTTTAAAAAAAAAACAGCAATATCACCCATACTGGGATAGTCGACCGACTCTCACACTTGTTGATATGTCAACCACGTGTTCATATCGTTTTCATCCATAAAACCATACGATCTAATATTGTTACGATTTTTACAATAAGGTTTAACTCACTTGCAAAAGAAGTGAAGTAACTCACTATTTCTCCAAGTTTGAAATTTATTACACCATGTAAACAAATTTATCTTTTCCTTCCAGCACACACTTGCACACGCCAACTCATTTTCAAAACCAGAAGTTTACAAGGCACACGCACACACTCACACATTTTGACATGGGGACTTCTGTAACCGGTTTAAAAAACGTAATGCATGACTCGCTTTACATTGAAGGCTATTCGCTCAAGCAGGGTTAACCTTTTTGCAGTTACAACAAATCAACGCCGACACCCTACTTCCCACTACACCATCAGGTTCCTTACATTTGAAACAACCTTCGGTACCGATACTTCCCCACACACTTGGATGCTCCAACCTCACAGTCACCACCTGACTATTAATTTGTAAAATAAACGGCTTCACCTCGGTCCCAAATTGGTTAACCGACACCAATGTTACCAATCCATTAATCTATCACTTTTCAACCACTCTTGTCACTCCTCCACTAACTAGAGAGTAAGAAAGCATTTCTCCACTATCCGATCCTTGAGCTGAAACTCTCAAGATTTCAATTCACCGGCACTGGGAATCTCCCAGAATAAAGACTCATTAAAGAATAGGAGTTCACCTCTAAACACTTATTTCCCTTAAGAACCCTAAAGGTTCTACTTCCCACAGACACTCATACCAACCATTCAAACGATGCTTCTTCTAGATAGTATCATCAATCACGCCAAGAATGATCTGCACAACACACTAAACCGTTGCCATAATGACAAGAATAAACTTTACACACAAAACAGATTAACAACCGTCCCAAAATAACAAGGCAAGAATGATCACCGTCATGCACCTGTAAATTCACAATTACACTGGCAGGTGTAATCCCGAACTTACCTTACATGATAGTTCTCATCACCCTATTATTCACACTCCCCAGTGAGGTCTTCCTAGGCCTTCCTACATTCTCAGTTGTACTCCTACAGTTTAAGTTTAGGCCCCTCCGGTCACCTAAATCCCTTAAACTATGGCTCTGATACCAACTGTAACAACCCACTCCAAACAGGCCAAAATAAGACATTTAAATATAATAAATCGCCCAGAACATGCCCCACGGTTTACACCATCAAAATTCAAAACTTGGGTTTGCGGAATAGCCCTAATTACAACTGAGAGTATCTAAACACTGGAATGTAAAAGGACGTCCACTAATGCAAGCCACGCCCACTCTCACGCCTTCTCTTTACCACTAGAGGAATCGCCCTTAACCTGCTTACCTGAAAAGGGTTTCAGTTTTGAAAATGCGAGGGTTAGACCACGAGGTCTAGTGAGGTCCCTCAGTTACATCCACACCACATATAGCAATTAAAGAGTTTTGCGAAACATAAATCAATAGAAAGTTTGGCAACCAACATATGGGACACACCCCCCATAAACATCACACTATAACATATGGGCCACACCCCCCATAAGTCTCATGCCATAACATATGGGACACCCCCCCCCCATAGGCATCACACCATAACGTATGGGACACACACCCCATATACAGCACGCCATGCATAAGTAATTTATATGCAACATTCATTAAGCGAACACACATGTACAAGTAAATGAACAAGTACCATCAAGCTTTAGTTAGAAAAACTCACATGTTACGCTTACGTTCCTTTCTTATTCTGGTATGCACTTCCAAACGTTCTACCTGGCGAAAGGATAAACTCATAAGCTGATCATCTCAACTCCCCGGACGACACTCTATTCCGGACAGTACACTTATCCGGACAACACCTCTATCCGGACAACACCTATCCGGACAACACCTATCCGGACAACACACCTATCCGGACAACACCTCTATCCGGACAACACCTATCCGGACAACACCTCTATCCGGACAACACCTATCCGGACAACACCTATCCGGACAACACACCTATCCGGACAACACCTCTATCCGGACAACACCTATCCGGACAACACCTCTATCCGGACAACACCTATCCGGACAACACCTCTATCCGGACAACACCTATCCGGACAACACCTCTATTCAGACAACACCTATCCGGACAACACCTATCCGGACAACACACCTATCCGGACAACACCTCTATCCGGACAACACCTATCCGGACTCCCACACGCATAACATATACTTACCCGGAAACCTTCAACTGATCGGGGTGTCCGGACGTCCAGGAAGGTATCCGGACGTCGACCTGTCCCTTACTTGGTCCGATAAATCCCAGAAACGGCCGAAATCTCACAGATGGAGATTAACAACTACAATAGGGTCAATAAGCTCAACTACTACTGAAATATTAGCTGCAAAAGATAAGATTTGACACCTAATCTCTTCCATTTAGTTCCAAACCCAACTTTTAACAAAAACCCCAAATAACTCATCAACAACAAGAATCAGGGATTAGAGAAGAGGAGAAGTGATTACCTGCTTGAATCCAAAAGAAGCACACCTTCTATTTCTCCCAACAAATCCGCAATTGATCCTTCTTTCTTGATTTCACCCTCTTTCTTCTTCTTTCTCCTTTCATTCTCTCTTTTCCCTATGTTCTCTCTAATTCACTCCAGCAGCCGCCAACCACACACAAAATCAGTAGGAGAATGTGTCTCCTAGGGTTTTGTGCCCCTTTTATACCTATCCCGAAATTAACAAATAGCCCCTCAACTTCCATAATTATAAAAGTTTACACCAAACCATTAAAACTCTCCCACTTTGGTCTTGGTTACTACAGATATAATTTTCTTAAAAATAAGTTAAATATATAATTCTTTTTTACTATTTTCTTCTATGATAATTATATTAATTTTATGATTGGTTTTCATATATCTATTATATTCGAATTTGAATTTATCTTCCAAATGAAAATACAAAGTTCTTAATTCATATATTTTTTTTGTATAATGTTTTTTAAAGTGTTCTGAGATGATAAATTTATAAAATATTTTAATAATATAAATAATGTTGAAATTTATAGAATAAAATAGTTGTCATTTTTTTAGAGACTTTCAATTTTGATGGTTTATTTTAGAAAACTTATAAAATAGTTGATGGAGATGTTCTGAACAATTTTGGTTGTTTAGCGTCTTTTTAATGATTTATCTTATATTTTTTCGTAATTCCTAATAATGGTTGATTAGTTATATATAAAGATAATTGTTATTCATATCTCATTAATCATAAACTCTTTAAATAAGGATGAAATACAAGTAGATAACTACGAGAGATATAAGATCTAACATATCTCTAATATGTTTATCTTTATCTATATCGTCATATCTTTTAGACGATTATACAATTATTCTACAACAATATTACATTTTAAAAAATTTAAAATGTATTTGTTGGATATGGTGAGGGGATTAAAAGGGATGAAGATGGGGGAGGAGTTGTAGCGTGTTAAAAGGGAAAAGGAGATTTGAGATCCGTACTTTATTACCTGGAAATTACAAATCGGCTATTATTACACTATATAATAATATATCATTTGTGTTTAACACATGTATTATATCTATAATATTCAGTTTTCTACTATAAAAACAATCCTTTTTTAGTTTTGTTATTAATATATACTTATCTTCTTACATGTATTTTTGTAAAGTTAAAGATATAGTAAAAGTTGTGGGATGAGTTACAAAGTCATAATAGATTTAAGAATCAATATCGGTAATTTTCTTTTTATTTTGAAATTTAAATAATTAAATATATAGTATTTCGTAAAGAAAATTTATCAAAGGTTTAGTTTTTATGATAACAATTAAAAAACAATTGTAATAGTAATAATAATTTTTTATTATTAAAGAAAATATATAAAAATAATAAATAATGATGACTAGTAAATAAATAAAAAAACGAAAAATAAAAGTAATCGAGCAATGATGACTAATAAATAAAATAATAAAAGTAAAAAATAATTAAATAATGATTAGACATAGATGGGTGTCTAAGAGGATTAATTAGTTAAATGACCTTAAATGAGGTCTTAATTAAGTCTATAACATTTTAAAATTTAAAATTAAACCAATAACCTTAATAAATGTGTTATCCCTAAACTACACTTAATGAAATCTCTCTGGCCCCCTACCTTCTTCTCGGCGCCTCTTCCCAGACTCGTCTTCCCCAAACCCTAGATCGACTACCTTCTTCTTCGTCGGCCCTCTCCCTAGAACCTCTTCCCCAAATCATCTGCCCCTACCTTCTTCTTCGTCGGCCTCTTCCCCAAATCATCTGCCCCTACCTTCTTCTTCGTCGGACGCCTCCTCCCATCTTCTTAGTCGGACGGTGGTGGTGGTGGTCGGAGCACACAGCAGAACGACCCAAATCGACCTTCTCCCTCTTCCTCGCCGGACGATGGTGGTGGTCGGAATATCGTCCTCCTCCCTTCTTATTCATCGGACGATGGTGGTGGTTAGAGCACATAGCAGATGGTGGTCGCAGCACATAGAAGATGGTGGTCGAAACACATAGCAAAGAGAGTTAGGGTAATATAGTCATTTGCTTCTTAGGAAATAGGAGAAGGTCATTTTACAAAACCATGATATTTGGAAGGTCATATAACTAGATCACCCCTAAGACTATGTTTGGCAAACTAGCTGATGACTTATAAGCTAGCTAGTAACTGATAAGCTAGTTGTTGACTGATAAGTTAGCTGGTAGCTGATGAAGAAGTCACGTTTGGCAAAAACTAGCTTATAATAGGGGTGAGCATCGGTCGGGCCCAAAAAGTCACAACCCGATCGGGTTTCGGGTGGGGTTTAGGGAACCCGAAACCCGTCCAATCAATAATTCGGGGTTCGGGGTTCGGGTGAAATCGGGGTGGCGGGTAATTCGGTTCGGGTGGATCGGGTTGGGGAATGATGAACAAGTCGGACAAAGAGTGTCCGATAACTATGAATTCTCCGGCAACAATTTCCATAATCCGGCAGAAAGTGCAGAATCCGGCGAAGTGACTTTCAACACATGTAGCTTACTGAAACCTTCATGATTTTCGATTCTAAAAGTTTATGTATGTTCCAAAATTCATGTCGAACAGATCTGTACATACAACATCGATTAAGACACAAAGAAAATGTAAACCAATCTTCACTTTGATGAAAGCTTCGAAGAACATCATCTGTCGACCAAATGAACTCAAACACCACAAACTTGTTGTTGTATCCCGATTCCACTTGTTGCAAAATGTTCCAAATCAGAAACTAAAGTGATCTGTGGAAGTTAACATGATCACAAAACACTTAATCTATGAAATCGATCTTCATCTTGCAACTAAGCTTTCGATGAACGGTAAATCTAAATATATTACGGTATATTTATATTTTATATTTATTAAAAAATATTATTTTTTTAAAAAGTTCGGGTTTCGGACGGGTTCGGGTTTGGAAAAACCCAACCCAACCCGATCCGTATTACCCGTGAAAAACAATCGGGTTCGGCCTATTCGGGTTACGGGTCATCGGGTTCGGGCCTATTCGGGTCGGTCGGGTACATCGGGTCGGTCGGGTTTTGCTCACCCCTAGCTTATAAGGCATGTAAAATGACAAAAAAGGACATCTTTAAAAAGTTATCAATTATAATATTTAATTATATAATTAAAAAAATCTATAGCAATATAATATGTTAATTAATATAGTAAAGAAAAATTAAATAATATAACATGTTAATTAAAAGAATTTAAAATTTATTATTACATATATACTATAAATTTTAAATTAGTTAAAACAAGTTTTAGAAAAAAAAAATATATTAACTTATGATTTTAAATAACCGTTACGTATAATATGGAAAAAATAATCAAATAATAATTAAAAAGATAATATTAATTGATAATTAAAAAATATTGATTAATATTAAAAAAAAAACATATAAAAATAATTTATAGGATTAACAACAACTTTAAACAATAAAAAATTAATATCATTGTATAATTAAAATTTAACTTAATAATTTTCAATTTTCAATTTATTAATTTATAATAATTAAATTTAAAAAATTAATATTTATTTATAATAATAGTTAAGATATAATAATTAATATTAATGAGAGCAATATTTGAATATTCACAAAAAAACTACTTAAAAGCTACTCTAAGCAGCGTTTGAAAAAACTAGTTTATGGTCATACAAACATGTACCTAAAAAATAAGCAAGTTTTTTTTTTGCCAAACAATGCCTAAATAGTGATTAGATAAGTGTTTTAAGATCATCTCTAACAACTATACTAAATTTTTTCTAAAATAAAGTAAAGAAAATGGCATCCAACTCCAACAGATATGCTATTTTAGCAACTCTACTATTAATTATCTTATTAAAATACTCAATATATTTGCGTATATTATTAAAATATTCAATATATGAAAAGTTGAGAGAAAAAAAGATTACTTTTTAGGGGTAATAATTAGTTTTGGGGTAAATCATCTATTTAGAGATTTCTCTAAATTTTGAGATTTTTACAATCTCTCTTATTTTTTCTCTATTTTACCATAGAGGATAGCATAACTGTTGGAGCAACAAAAATGCTAACATCCTATTTTTTTCATTTCAGCAAACCGTAAATACACGGTCCACCATGGAAGCCGAATTCGTAGCCTTAGATAAAGCTGCCGAAGAGGCAGAATGGCTTAAAAGCTTCCTAGAGGGTATTCCCTTGTGGCCTAAGCCTGTTACCGCCGTGTGCATACATTGTGATAGTATGGCTGCTCTTACAAGAGCAAATAATCAAATTTATAACGGCAAATCGAGACATATCAGGCGTCGCCAAAAAACGATACGAGACTTGCTAAAGAATGGAATAGTTTCCATCGATTATGTAAAGACAAAGGAAAATATCGCAGATCCTTTGACAAAAGGCCTTAATAGAGAACAAGTCTCTTATACATCGAGGGGAATGGGCTTAAAGCCAATTCAATGAGTTCTACCCGGCGGAAACCTAACCTAGCAACATTGGAGATCCCATGGTCTAGGTTCAATAGGACAACTAGTTGAGGAAAACTCAAGACCGAATACACAGGTACGCCTATTCCTATGATGTTTAGTTAGTGTATTTTTCGTTGATGATTTAAGGGTTGAATTCTTATTCTTAATAATTGTAACATCCCAAAATTTCAAGCAAATTTAAATTTTTAAAATAAACATTTCATTCATAACAAACCATTAAATGAACCCAACGTTTCGTTTGCAAACTCATAATTAAAATCTTTATAATAAAACCAGCGGAATAAACATTTAATTATTAAATCATAAAAACAACCAGCTCTCCTCGCGCGCCAGTGTGTACTCGTCACGCCTTGGAGCCGCTCGGACCTGAAACCACAGTTTATTGGAAAAGGGTAAGCACGAAGCTTAGTGAATTCAAACACCATAAATAATACAGTTATTCCACACTACCCCTAAAACAGATAGTGACACATAAACGATCATACAGGTCTACGAACAAATCATAAACATGTATATCCACAACCACCCGTCTAAAAGGCACAAGTCGGTCCCACCGACCACATGATAACATCTTCGGCCCCGCCGAATCCCCGGTCCCACCGAGTCTCTACGCCACCCGCGTATAAAACCTCCAGCCCCGCCGGACCCCCGGTCCCACCGAGTCTCTACGCCACCCGCGTATAAAACCTCCGGCCCCGCCGGACCCCCGGTCCCACCGAGTCTCTACGCCACCCGCGTATAAAACCTCCGGCCCCGCCGGACCCTCGGTCCCACCGAGTTAATATGGCAACATAGTATCAACTAGACACCCCACTATCTAGTCCCACAACACAATTACATAAAGCTACCACACACGTACTACAGCAATGATAAAACAACTATTATTAGATATAGTGAGAGAACTCACCTCGAATGCGCGCCTAGCTTAACAATACAATTCAAGCTTCACAATTACGGTCACTTCCAGCACCTAAACGCATGTTAAAACGTGTCAATACAAGACCCGGACCCTATGACACGACACACGCTTAAACCGTCACTAAAACCAATTTCCGTTCTCACAAAACAGGTCTGTTCGGGACCTATTTCGACCCCTTTAAACCCAGAAAAATCCCAATATTAATTCATGAACAGAAAGTCCTCTGATTTAGGGTTCCAAGGACATATTATACGCCTCCTAACGATTTTTCTACAATTAATTACGGATTTTATAAGATCAGCCCGCAGAACAGCGAAAAACAGCACTTATCAGTATAAAACGACGATTTGGCCTGAGTTACGTTCCGAACTGGATTTTGCACAAAACACAGAAACGTTTATAGACTCAAAAGGGGAACTTTTGGCACCGAAATCACCCCAATCCGAGTTACGAGGAAAAAGTTACAGCTTACGCAAAACAGTGACAGAACTGCAGTTTCTTTTACATAAAATGACGATTCACAGAACTTACGACCACTTTTTCGCCCAGCTAGAGGCCGAACCAGTTTTCCGCTAAAACACGAAAAACATGCCCGACCCCGAGCTTGAACCGTGGGCGCCAGTTTCGGCTCAAACGGAGTTACGACGGAAATGTTATGATCACACGAAAACTGGACAGCACACTTAGAATTTTCATAAAATCGCGATTTATAAAAACGGTTCAAGGCTTTAAACGATTCGGGTTTTACGCTACGAGTGTCACCCACTGCCACCGCCCTCCACCCACAGCCACCGCAGCGGCGGCGCGCGGCGGTGGTGGTCTCGCCGGAAAAACGAAAGGAAAAAGGAAAAGAAAAGAACGAGACTAACGAGAACCACATACCTCACGACGGCGTCTCACCACCACAACCAAACCGCTCCCTCTCGATCACTCCGACGACAGCGGGTGGTGGTGGTCTCCGGCGACAGCAGTAGCGGCGGCGAGGGCTGCTGCTGTATTCTTTCTTCTCGACTCTCTCTCCTTCTCGCGATTTCACTCTCTCTCTTCGTTTCAATTTCCCCGGCCGCACAACACAATGAGAACGAGAAGAGAGGGTCGTAGGGTTTGGAGTTTGGTTTGCTTGGGATACAAGAAAAGGAAAAATGAGATAGCAAAAAGGGGGTCTCGGCCCTCCCTTTGCATGGGCCGAATCCATGCTTAAAATTTCACCAAAAGACGGAAAAGGTCCCTCGACTTCTAAGGACTTCTCTTAACTACCCAAAATGCAACCAAGTTAGCAATAAGGTCCTTTTTGACACCAAACCACTAACCAAAACAATTAAAGGTAAACATTTTAAAATTATTAAAAGATTTATTACGCATTTGGTCCAACTTGCTAACCCCGTTAGTAAAGATTCGCTCAAAGAACGATATTAACGCAATTAATTAAAATATATATAAACATACCGGGACACGGGCTTTACAACTCTCCCCCACTTGGATTAGACTTCGCCCTCGAAGTCTCTGCCTACGAATAGCTCCGGATAGTTCTCCCGCATAACATTCTCGGGTTCCCCAGTCCACTCGGACCCCTTTCGGTGTTGCCACTGGACTTTCACTAACTGGAATCTAAATTTCTCACACCGCCTTAAAAATTTCTCGAATACATTTCTTACCAACAAAACTCCTTCAAGAACATTGAAAATAAGATCAGAAGAACATTCCAACAACTGGAATCATTCCTAGTCAAACGACTTTGGTTGTCCCCCAACCTTAGACATTCCATACATCCCGAGTCAAATCTCAAGCTCTAACCACTCTAAAGCTGCTCACCAGTATACTCTATAGGGTACTCGATTACGATCCCTCCTATCATTAACTGTCGATTAACTACCACGAATTCTAATAGACTCCAAAGATTTTCAATAAATTATATCGACAAAACATCGACCCCCTGTCGAACATCGGTCCAACCGATTACAATAACAAACACCGGCCACCCGCCGAACATCGGTCCAACCGATCACAATAACAAACATCGGCCACCCGCCGAACATCGGTCCAACCGATTACAATAACTCACATAAGCGTGGCATTATCCTAGACACTAACACAAATAGATATCCCCTACAACCAAATCAACTAACACACACGTAGGTCATTCCACCATAACCATTCATCACAAGAGATCATTTCAGGGTTACTACTACCATCACCCTGATTATCTTAAAATCGGCTACAACTCTCCGATTATACTAAAGGTGTTTGGCCTCAAGCCCAAAAGTCGACGCCTAAATATATCACCTACCTCAAAATGGTTGATGCGCATTTATTCTTAATGACAAAGGGCATCAATCCCTTAACCGATACTATTCGGCCTACAGTACTAACGCGCGTGGAATACCTACCTTCCACCGTCGACGTATCATCCACACTTGCTCTACGAAGCCAAGTCACACCGTATCGAGGATACACCTTGACGTCTACCTCCCAGGTACGCCTCAAGACCCAGCACACCGGAACTACCTCCCAGGTAAGTGCCCACAACTATATCCTCCTAGTACCTACTGGAAAGTCTAGGTTAAAACACATGAATACCGGGGTCCCACCCCGAGATACCCAACCGACCATTACCAACGACTGACTAACGTGTCTAAGGATCCAAAGCAAACAGCCTACCAACAGCATGCCTATTCCGGATTGACTCACTCACCCAAACATGTAAACACTCAACGTGCAAAGAATGCCAAACGGTGCGACAAAACAACTCATCAACTAGACTCCACATCGAGCCATTAAAACCGGGCAATTGGCCCATGACTAACTCCAAGTCAAAACCGAGCAAAATGCTCCACGCTTGCTAGACCCATAGGTCGGAAAATGCGTTTAAACAAAGTTTAAGCAAGCAATACTCTGAAATCAACCTTAGTCCCAGACTTAACACGGGTTACACAAAAGAGTTTTCCAAAAGGACTCACAACCTAAAAAAATTCTCGAAATGACACATGACACTTAAAAGCACATTTCCCCAAATGGTTTACAAAATCATTTACAAAATATTTCCAACATCAGGATTTTCATCTCAAAAAGATCGTATGTAATAAAACTACTATTACCTGATCGATAGTTACGCAAAACTGGACACGCTCGTCCCACATAGGAAAATCATGTTGAAAATTGTCCCATTGCAGTTCGGTTTACTCACACAAAGCAAAGCGTAATGAATAATTTCTTTAAAATGAACCGCCTCGATTCCAGTATGGATTGACTCATGACATGCACTTAAAGTAACCGCTTGACCTTAAACAGGGTGCGACAAAGGTGTGCACATAATTCAAAATAAGTTTCACGACATTTGATTCAAAAATTCTTCTTTTTAATCATAAAATGACGTGGCACAGGGTTCTCCACAAATTTTCGCGCGTCAGCTAATCACACAAAACGATGACACGGTTTACAAATATATTTTTGTTAAAACACAACTGTCTCGTGTAAGTTTCAAACTTGAAGACAGAAACCAGTCCGCTTCTATTAATTGGAAATATCGACTAAAACCTCATAAAATCTCAAACTGGGGGCAGGCATGCAAGCTTGTAACACTTCCTCAAGTTTCGTACTTGGGACACATAACGTCAAAACATTATAGTTTAAAAAAAATGTATTTATCGAAATTGCTCAAAATACTCGTTTCCTCCAAAGCAAAAGTTTTTAATTTCCAAAAAGAAATGATCGGTAATTCTAAATTAACCGAATGTCGAAAATCTACGCATTTATATTTCCAAAATATAACACATTGTAATCGTATGCATGATGTTCACAACATTAAAACACTCCTTGGATCGAATGGTCTTTCATTTCGACAAAAAGGAACTAAAACATTTTCATGCACGACTCGTTTAAAATGTCGAGAACAAAGGTTACCCCAATATGCATATCCCTAAGTCGATAAATCGCATTTTCATCGAAATGTCAATAAAACCTTTAGCTGACTGAAAAGCGCACTAAACAACTCCTTATGAAATGTTACCAAAATTCCTCCATGCACCACTTATGTCACGCATGAATCAATCCACACACTGAACTATTTGCAATAAAATACTTAGTAACACAAACTCTCGAAAGAAAAGTTAAGCGACACAAGAATTCCAAACTCATTTTAAACAAATCACCAACAAAATTTGTAACCCTCGTTATAAAAAGGTTTCATGCACTTTCAAAACCATAATTCGACATCTTGTGTGTGTGCTAAACATTTCCCCAAAATTCCAAAGCACAATCCATATAAGGATTGGAAACACAAAAATTAGTTAATGCAATCCTATTTTCAAAATAGACTTTGTGCATGACTCAGTCGGCATTCGATGTCTCGACTCATATCCCTCCAAAACTCCCCGATCCACAATCGTCATCCGGACATTTAAATCTCTTAAGGCAAGTTGGGAAATCACATCAAATCATCTTACGGGTTTTCCTCAAATCAAAGTCGGCTCAAAAGCCTATGATTCTAGCACAATTGCCAATTTTTTTGACCCGAAATGGTATACTTAAAACAAACCACATCCTTATCGTCACCCCAAGTGATTGATACTAGACACGTCCTTCTATCCCAACGACTACTAGTTTAGAACCTTCATCACTACCCCAACGATCATCACCTCAAGCAAGTCAAGTACACACTTGTACTAGCAGGTTTACTATAGTTGATCCTCCTTGTGATGGCTATTCTGGGTAGATATTACAACGCGTTATTAGCACATAATAACTCACACTAACAACGCTCACACTCAACTCCTTGGATTCCTTGTGACTTCCCCGACTCGAGCATTGATCCTGTGCTTCCGGTAGTAGGAGCTCTACTACTACCTTCCACGCCTATCATCGCTCGTTCCGAGTCCCATCCCGAGGGGTCCAAGTAGCTTCTTGCCGCAACTACACACATATGCCCGCACCGGCATATATACTCGCTCTTCCTAGCTCCCTAGGAATTCCATCCAAACCACTACCCTTGCTACTGCCAAATCTCTAATAGCAAGCAGCAGACATGCAATACAGTGTAACAAGCACCAAGCAATTTAGCATGCATACTCCTATGTTCTGGAAAGCAATCTAGCACACGTACTCATACATAAACACCCTTCCCAGCTCTCTAGGAACTTCCTCTTATCCCACTACCCTTTCTACTACCGAATCCCTACTAATTATAACGGGTGACCTCGCGAATACCCGATTATATGCAGTGCGAAACAAATAGACAGTCGAATACAAGACTCTATCCTAGAACGGTTGGACTCAAACAAGAGCTGCGCAATAGAACTAAATCGAATATTCTAAGGCTATAAATCTCTTACTGCATACAACCTAGAGGGCATCCACTTAGTAACCTATCATAATTAGCATAAATTCCTAATAGCAAGTAGTTCAACATACAGCATAGTGTCTACAACAGGAAATCTAGCATGCATACTCTATGATCTAGAAAGCAATAAAACACTAAGCATTGTACCTTTCCCTTCGGCTCCGGCTGACTGTACACACTGCGCCCTCGATCACCGTTCCTCTAACGGGTTTTTACTTTTTCTTTTATTTCCAAAAAGATTTAATAAAGAATTTGAAAATTCCCCAGCCGCAACTTGAGACCAAACACACCGAGGTGCGTTTGATTCACTCAAGTTGTGCTCTGATACCATCTGTAACATCCCAGACCAACCGTACCAGATATTGTCCGCTTTGTCCACACACCTGGACTCACGGTTTTAAAACGCGTCTGGTAGGGGAGGTATCAAGTCCCTCTTATAAGGCAACCTTAGTTCTCCTCCCCAACCAATGTGGGATCTTACAATCCACCCCCCTTGGGAGCCCAACGTCCTCGCTGGCACACCAGTCTGGTTCCCGGCTCTGATACCATCTTGTAACATCCCAAAATTTCAAGCAAACTTAAATTTTTAAAATAAACATTTCATTCATAACAAACCATTAAATGAACCCAACGTTTCGTTTGCAAACTCATAATTAAAATCTTTATAATAAAACCAGCGGAATAAACATTTAATTATTAAATCATAAAAACAACCAGCTCTCCTCGCGCGCCAGTGTGTACTCGTCACGCCTTGGAGCCGCTCGGACCTGAAACCACAGTTTATTGGAAAAGGGTAAGCACGAAGCTTAGTGAATTCAAACACCATAAATAATACAGTTATTCCACACTACCCCTAAAACAGATAGTGACACATAAACGATCATACAGGTCTACGAATAAATCATAAACATGTATATCCACAACCACCCGTCTAAAAGGCACAAGTCGGTCCCACCGACCACATGATAACATCTTCGGCCCCGCCGGACCCCCGGTCCCACCGAGTCTCTACGCCACCCGCGTATAAAACCCCCGGCCCCGCCGGACCCTCGGTCCCACCGAGTTAATATGGCAACATAGTATCAACTAGACACCCCACTATCTAGTCCCACAACACAATTACATAAAGCTACCACACACGTACTACAGCAATGATAAAACAACTATTATTAGATATAGTGAGAGAACTCACCTCGAATGCGCGCCTAGCTTAACAATACAATTCAAGCTTCACAATTACGGTCACTTCCAGAACCTAAACGCATGTTAAAACGTGTCAATACAAGACCCGGACCCTATGACACGACACACGCTTAAACTGTCACTAAAACCAATTTCCGTTCTCACAAAACAGGTCTGTTCGGGACCTGTTTCGACCCCTTTAAACCCATAAAAATCCCAATATTAATTCATGACCAGAAAGTCCTCTGATTTAGGGTTCCAAGGACATATTATACGCCTCCTAACGATTTTTCTACAATTAATTACGGATTTTATAAGATCAGCCCGCAGAACAGCGAAAAACAGCACTTATCAGTATAAAACGACGATTTGGCCTGAGTTACGTTCCGAACTGGATTTTGCACAAAACACAGAAACGTTTATAGAATCAAAAAGGGAACTTTTGGCACCGAAATCACCCCAATCCGAGTTACGAGGAAAACGTTACAGCTTACGCAAAACAGTGACAAAACTGCAGTTTCTTTTACATAAAATGACGATTCACAGAACTTACGACCACTTTTTCGCCTAGCTAGAGGCCGAACCAGTTTTCCGCTAAAACACGAAAAACATGCCCGACCCCGAGCTTGAACCGTGGGCGCCAGTTTCGGCTCAAACGGAGTTACGACGGAAATGTTATGATCACACGAAAACTGGACAGCACACTTAGAATTTTCATAAAATCGCGATTTATAAAAACGGTTCAAGGCTTTAAACGATTCGGGTTTTACGCTACGAGTGTCACCCACTGCCACCGCCCTCCACCCACAGCCACCGCGCGGCGGCGCGCGGCGGTGGTGGTCTCGCCGGAAAAACGAAAGGAAAAAGGAAAAGAAAAGAATGAGACTAATGAGAACCACATACCTCACGACGGCGTCTCACCACCACAACCAAACCGCTCCCTCTCGATCACTCCGACGACAGCGGGTGGTGGCGGTCTCCGGCGACAGCAGTAGCGGCGGCGAGGGCTGCTGCTGTATTCTTTCTTCTCGACTCTCTCTCCTTCTTGCGATTTCACTCTCTCTCTTCGTTTCAATTTCCCCGGCCGCACAACACAATGAGAACGAGAAGAGAGGGTCGTAGGGTTTGGAGTTTGGTTTGCTTGGGATACAAGAAAAGGAAAAACGAGATAGCAAAAAGGGGGTCTCGGCCCTCCCTTTGCATGGGCCGAATCCATGCTTAAAATTTCACCAAAAGACGGAAAAGGTCCCTCGACTTCTAAGGACTTCTCTTAACTACCCAAAATGCAACCAAGTTAGCAATAAGGTCATTTTTGACACCAAACCACTAACCAAAACAATTAAAGGTAAACATTTTAAAATTATTAAAAGATTTATTACGCATTTGGTCCAACTTGCTAACCCCGTTAGTAAATATTCGCTCAAAGAACGATATTAACGCAATTAATTAAAATATATATAAACATACCGGGACACGGGCTTTACAATAATACTGATAGCTTATTGGTGGAACACTACGGAATGTTCTTGATCAGTATTACCTATATGAGATTGATGTGGGGTCGCATCTTTGAAGACGGATATGGCTACGTCTTCTAAAATTCTCATGAAGAAGGATTGTTCACGACCGAAATGAACACAACGGTAAGAGTCAACTATGCATAAACATGATTTGTGTGATATTCATTGACTTGACTTACTATAAAACGTGGTTAGTTCAAGACTCTTGGTCACTACCCACAAAGTAGGTCCGATGAATACTCACTATGAACGGTTCAAGTCACCTAGACACCTTTTCTGATGCATTTCATGTTTATTTCCTGAATAAGAACAATAAATATTTTGAGAATATCTTATTTTCTATTCAAATGTGGGGTATTATTAGAGTTTGAATAGAAAATGTGGGGTATTGTTGGGATTTGGTTGTCCCACATAGACCAAGAGAGAAAATCTAGATAGCTTTATATTAAGAGTACCCTACCTCTTAATAAATTGGCTAATTAGTAAGTTGTGCCAAAGATATATTTAAAGTCAAAGATGGGCCTTGGGCCTTGGGGTCTCTTGACTTGAACGAGAGATGGGTAAACAGTGTGTTACACGACTTTTTACACAACTTCAGCTTTTGCAAAACAGAGACTTACGCTGTTTTTACGCGGTTTACAAACCGCGCAACAGGTAGGTCGCGCAACACTCTGGAAGGATTCGAGAAACAGAGTCTTACGCGGTTTGTCCCGCGGCTTACAAGCCGCGCACTAAACCGCGCGGTTCTCATTTCGTCAGTTTTTGGCAGTTTGCAAGTCTGATATTTGAGAAACCTATATATACCCATTTACTCTCGATTTTTGGCATAATAACAACACACACAAATCAGATTCTCTCATATCCTCTCCTTGTTCTTCAAGATGGAAGCATAGTTTGATTCGTCGGGTTCGAGAGTTCGATTCTTGAACGGGTTGTTGTATCCTCTAGATATACGTCCATTCTCTACGGTACGAGGGACGAATTTCTGTCTAAGGACACTGCTTTGCAGGCCTCAATCCAACAACGTTCTTCTTCAAGTTCTTGATCAAGAAAATCGAGTTAGTCATTTTCCTTGATCTTTTGATTATGTATTTCTGTTTGTATGTAAATTTCGGATACATATACATATAAATAAATTCAGTATTTCCATTTGATTTTTAATTGTGTGTTACGAATTTCCATTCGTGTATCTAAGATCTAACACTGATAACGTGTTAAGTTAAAGGAAAATAGAAATAGAACAATAGTAAATAAAGAGAATGAAATTGTAATTCTCATTAATCATAAGCTATTTAAATAAGGATGAAATACAAGTAGATAACTACGAGAGATATAAGATCTAACATATCTCTAATATGTTTATCTTTATCTATATCGTCATATCTTTTAGACGATTATACAATTATTCTACAACAATATTACATTTTAAAAAATTTAAAATGTATTTGTTGGATATGGTGAGGGGATTAAAAGGGATGAAGATGGGGGAGGAGTTGTAGCGTGTTAAAAGGGAAAAGGAGATTTGAGATCCGTACTTTATTACCTGGAAATTACAAATCGGCTATTATTACACTATATAATAATATATCATTTGTGTTTAACACATGTATTATATCTATAATATTCAGTTTTCTACTATAAAAACAATCCTTTTTTAGTTTTGTTATTAATATATACTTATCTTCTTACATGTATTTTTGTAAAGTTAAAGATATAGTAAAAGTTGTGGGATGAGTTACAAAGTCATAATAGATTTAAGAATCAATATCGGTAATTTTCTTTTTATTTTGAAATTTAAATAATTAAATATATAGTATTTCGTAAAGAAAATTTATCAAAGGTTTAGTTTTTATAATAACAATTAAAAAATAATTTTTTTGTTATTAAAGAAAATATATAAAAATAATAAATAATGATGACTAGTAAATAAATGAAAAACGAAAAATAAAAGTAATCGAGCAATGATGACTAATAAATAAAATAATAAAAGTAAAAAATAATTAAATAATGATTAGACATAGATGGGTGTCTAAGATGATTAATTAGTTAAATGACCTTAAATGAGGTCTTAATTAAGTCTATAACATTTTAAAATTTAAAATTAAACCAATAACCTTAATAAATGTGTTATCCCTAAACTACACTTAATGAAATCTCTCTGCCCCCCTACCTTCTTCTCGGTGCCTCTTCCCAGACTCGTCTTCCCCAAACCCTAGATCGGCTACCTTCTTCTTCGTCGGCCCTCTCCCTAGAACCTCATCCCCAAATCATCTGCCCCCCACCTTCTTCTTCGTCGGCCTCTTCCCTAGAACCTCTTCCCCAAATCATCTGCCCCCTACCTTCTTCTTCGTCGGACGCCTCCTCCCATCTTCTTAGTCGGACAGTGGTGGTGGTGGTCGGAGCACACAGCAGAACGACCCAAATCGACCTTCTCCCTCTTCCTCGCCGGACGGTGGTGGTGGTCGGAAGATCGGCCTCCTCCCTTCTTATTCGTCGGACGATGGTGGTGGTTAGAGCACATAGCAGATGGTGGTCGCAGCACATAGAAGATGGTGGTCGAAACACATAGCAAAGAAAGTTAGGGTAATATAGTCATTTGCTTCTTAGGAAATAGGAGAAGGTCATTTTACAAAACCATGATATCTGGAAGGTCATATAACTAGATCACCCCTAAGACTATGTTTGGCAAACTAGCTGATGACTTATAAGCTAGCTAGTAACTGATAAGCTAGTTGTTGACTAATAAGTTAGCTGGTAGCTGATGAAGAAGTCACGTTTGGCAAAAACTAGCTTATAATAGGGGTGAGCATCGGTCGGGCCCAAAAAGTCACAACCCGATCGGGTTTCGGGTGGGGTTTAGGGAACCCGAAACCCGTCCAATCAATAATTCGGGGTTCAGGGTTCGGGTGAAATCGGGTGGCGGGTAATTCGGTTCGGGTGGATCGGGTTGGGGAATGATGAACAAGTCGGACAAAGAGTGTCCGATAACTATGAATTCTCCGGCAACAATTTCCAGAATCCGGCAGAAAGTGCAGAATCCGGCAAAGTGACTTTCAACACATGTAACTTACTGAAACCTTCATGATTTTCGATTCTAAAAGTTTCTGTATGTTCCAAAATTCATGTCGAACAGATCTGTACATACAACATCGATTAAGACACAAAGAAAATGTAAATCAATCTTCACTTTGATGAAAGCTTCGAAGAACATCATCTGTCGACCAAATGAACTCAAACACCACAAACTTGTTGCTGTGTCCCGATTCCATTTGTTGCAAAATGTTCCAAATCAGAAACTAAAGTGATCTGTGGAAGTTAACATGATCACAAAACACTTAATCCATGAAATCGATCTTCATCTTGCAACTAAGCTTTCGATGAACGGTAAATCTAAATATATTATGGTATATTTATATTTTATATTTATTAAAAAATATTATTTTTTTAAAAAGTTCGGGTTTCGGACGGGTTCGGGTTTGGAAAAACCCAACCCAACCCGATCCGTATTACCCGTAAAAAACAATCGGGTTCGGCCTATTCGGGTTACGGGTCATCGGGTTCGGGCCTATTCGGGTCGGTCGGGTACATCGGGTCGGTCGGGTTTTGCTCACCCCTAGCTTACACGGCATGTAAAATGACAAAAAATTACATCTTTAAAAAGTTATCAATTATAATATTTAATTATATAATTAAAAAAATCTATAGCAATATAATATGTTAATTAATATAGTAAAGAAAAATTAAATAATATAACATGTTAATTAAAAGAATTTAAAATTTATTATTACATATATACTATAAATTTTAAATTAGTTAAAACAAGTTTTAGAAAAAATATATATTAACTTATGATTTTAAATAACCGTTACGTATAATATGGAAAAAATAATCAAATGATAATTAAAAAGATAATAGTAATTGATAATTAAAAAATATTGATTAATATTAAAAAAACCATATAAAAATAATTTATATGATTAACAACAACTTTAAACAATAAAAAATTAATATCATTGTATAATTAAAATTTAATTTAATAATTTTCAATTTTCAATTTATTAATTTATAATAATTAAATTTAAAAAATTAATATTTATTTATATTAATAGTTAAGATATAATAATTAATATTAATGAGAGCAATATTTGAATATTCACAAAAAAAACTACTTAAAAGCTACTCTAAACAGCGTTTGAAAAAGCTAGTTTATGGTCATACAAACATGTACCTAAAAAATAAGCAAGTTTTTTTTTGCCAAACAATGCCTAAATAGTGATTAGATAAGTGTTTTAAGAGCATCTCTAACAACTATACTAAAGTTTTTCTAAAATAAAGTAAAAAAATGGCATCCAACTCCAACAGATATGCTATTTTAGCAACTCTACTATTAATTATCTTATTAAAATACTCAATATATTTATGTATATTATTAAAATATTCAATATATGAAAAGTTGAGAGAAAAAAAGATTACTTTTTAGGGGTACTAATTAGTTTTGAGGTAAATCATCTATTTAGAGATTTCTCTAAATTTGGAGATTTTTACAATCTCTCTTATCTTTTCTCTATTTTACCATAGAGGATAGCATAACTGTTGGAGCAACAAAAATGCTAACATCCTATTTTTTCATTTCAGCATAGCTGTTGAGCATCTCCAACAGATTTGCTATAATTTTTCTAAAATAGAAAATCATAAGTTAAAGTCTATAGATAGAGTTACATTCATCTCCATCATATTCTCTATTTTAGAGATTTTAAACCAAGTAATATTAATATAATATTCTTTAATTTATCTTTCCAATACACTTTAAAAAAAGTTAATATAAAATGATAAAAGTTTAATGTCATTGGTGGGAATTGAATAAAACAATTATTTCTCTCTCCTACCATCAAGTTTTAGAGAAGTCTCTAAACTTGGAATATTTTCAAGTTTTTTCAATTATAGCAAACAAGATAACAAAACTGTTGGAGTGGTTAAGAAAACAAAAACTCATTTATTTCTATTTTAGCCAAGCTGTTGTGTAACACCCCATATTTTATTCTTCTTGCAAGATTAGAGTAAATGAAGATTTTGGGGCTATTGTGTGAAGTATTCAACTTTGGGGGCTTGGTTGCAAAAATCTGAAAATCTGATATAACCCCTAATTTTCCTCTCATTCAATGTGTTGGTCGGCTGGAGCAAATGGAAAGGAGAATTTGAGAGCAAAAACACTAGTAGAGGGTGAGGAAGAAGATTGACATCAAGAACTTTGAAGACCTCATCTTCTAGGTATGGTTTCTTCCCCATTATTCATCTTCTTGCATGATTTTGGTGAGAGTTGTGTTTGGTAGTCTTTTGAGTAAATCTTCAAGAAGTCTTAGGGTTGTTTTAATGGAAATGGGATGATTGTTGAGTTTTCTAATGGTTTATAAACCTTTATTTGAGAATCATCCGTCATTTCAATGGTAGAGTTGAGTTTTGTCAAGAATATGAGTTTGGGGTTTAAGGGGTGAATCATTGGATGAAATTGGTGGGTTTTATGTTGTTTAAAGTGTTGGTTATTGATCCCTTTAGAGTTTATATGGTGTTAATCTTCGTTTTGGAAAGGTACCAAACATTGGAGAGCATTTTTGGAAGTTTAGGTGATTTTTCGGACTGATCTGGTTGTGCATAAGGGAGGGGGGGCCTCGAACAGGGGTTTACGCGGTTTTCCACGCGGTTTGTAAGCTGCGGGAAAAGTCGCGCATCTCCCTGTTGAGTGCACCTCCGTTTTGCTTCGTTTGTCATTCGGACCTGGAATCGAGGCGTTATTTAGGGGCTGGTCTTAGGAAATTATAGGAGATGTTTTGGGGCTTAATTAGGGAATCTAATACCACCATATTTAACCCCAATTCAGGTGTTCGGTTGAGCTAAAGTGTGTTCCGGAGCGTGTGTTAATGTGCTAAGGCTAAGGTGAGTTCCCTTATCTCTTTTGGTGCAAATGAAATGTTTTGCTAAAGTTTCGTATCTGAACTTGGTTTGAGCACGATGGCTTGATTTTATACTATGAAAGCTTTGTTATTTCACAATGTGGAACTGTTTATAAAATACACGCATGTTATGATTAAGTTTATAAACGCGCATGTTTGGCTTACGTGATAATATCCGTTATGTGGTATGATGTGTGGAATCGGGCGCACAGTGGGAGTAGTGTACCTTGGGATATCATGTCCCTTGGGAGTTGATTAGTTACTCCGTACATTTGGAATTCGTTTCCGATGTATGTGGAGATGAGGAGTCTGCTTGGGCCCCGAGGGCGAGAGGGGAGTCTGCTTGGGCCCCGATCGTGGAGATTACCATGTGGTGGAGAATGTCTACGAACACTGTGCAAATGCCCATATGTGACGTGATTTGGTCGAATTATTTGATGGGCCTTTATGGCGATTTGCATTTATATGTTAATTAAATGCTTGTTAAACTGTTTTCGGGAGGGAATTCACTAGACCTCATGGTTTAACCCTCGCTTTTCAAAAACTAAAACCATTTTCAGGTAATTGCCGTGTTTGGGGTTCATCTGGTGATGATGGAAGGTTGTGGCGTTGTAGAAGAGCTAGAGTCTAGTGAAGACTTGTAGATAACCGTCGGGCTTCCCGTAGTATCTCAGTTGTGAAGATGTTTTCCGCTGCGAGTTTAGAGTAGAACCGATGTAATTTATAAGTATTAGGACCGTTTTTGGTTGTAATATTGCTTAATGCTATTTTATGGAAACTGGGTTGTTACAAATGGTATCAGAGCCATAGTTTAAGGGATTTAGGTGACCAGTTGGGCCTAAACTTAAATTGTGGAGTAGAGTGGAACACAACTGAGATATAGGAAGCCATTAGGAATGACCGTAACCATAGGCTATCTTGACAATGGTAGTGAGAACCCTCATGTAAGGTAAATTCAGGTAGCATCTGGCCAATGCTATTATGGACTCACAGGTGCATGGGTGTAATCAATCGCTATTGTCAGGATGGGTGGTGAGTGTGGAACTATGTAGAAGGTTCTAACCTTTGTATTTGTTAGCAAAGAGCTAATGTGGCTTGGGAGATCACTTGTGATGTGACGTTTGTAACTTCTAGAAGAAGTGTTGTCTGGAATGTTAATGAGCTGACTAGAGGTAAACTATGGGATTCTAAATGAATGGATAGTTGATTGGGGGCAACTCCTAGTGCTAGTGAGTCCCCCACTCTTAAAAATTGAGGTGTCGATCGGTTGGGAGAGGAAGTGAGAGTTATGTTGGCATCTTGAAACCTTCATTACAAGATCAAGTGAGGGAATCTAGTCTCGGATTCCTTAGTCAACGGTGTAGTGGCAAGGGTAATGAATGAAGGAGATCAATGTTGTTTTGAGGTATGCATAAGAGTAGGAAGTGAGATAACTGGTTAGTTTGGTAAACCATGTTGAGCGATCGATCAAGAGGGTTGTGAAACACTTGTACTACAAGTTGTAGCATAAGTAAGAAAGCGGTTGTTGGTCATAGTATGATATCAGTGAAGAGTTGAAGTGAGTACAACGGTTGACTTGGTTAGAGTGAATAGCCTTCAATTGCATATTAAATTTCATGCATTATGTCATTAAACGTATTACACGACTTCTTTCATGTTAAAAGCATGTACATGCATGGCAGTTTTTCTTGTTTTGGGAAATAAGTTGACGCGTGCGAGCGTGTGTTTTCTTTAAAGTAAAAGACAAACTTGTTTTCATTATACTGTAAAGCTTTGAACTTAGTGATCTACGAATTACTTCACGCTTTTAGTTGTGGAAGAGAACCTTCGTTACGAAAATATTGAAAACATTTTATTGCAAGGTTAGTTTTACAAACAAAAAGAAGTATTGACTCGTTATTATTATATGAACGAGTGTTGGAGTTGACAAACCCACTTTGGGTAAGTGTTTTCATTCGAAAATTTTCTAGTCGTATGTGAAAGGGTTTCATTGGAGACAACCGTGGGGTAGGCATCGATTTGGATGGACAAGGTTACGAATTATCATAAGAGTGTCTGCGAACGATTCTTACGACCGTTGTGTTTTACTATTCGTCTTGAGTGGTGTTGTTTCATGCATACTCAAGCTTGTTTTATGATTTTGTACCTATTGTGTTTTAAAAGAGTGTGAAATGATTTCAATCGTTGTGTCATTTTATTTGAAGGTTATGAACTCGCTAGGTCGGGAAGGGTATTACGATTGAAGTTGAGGAAAGGCTTTAGGAGTGGATTTGTCAATTGAATAAGATGTGGTCGAGTTAGGACCTTGGTGTTTCCGTTAGAGGAAGTGGGTGAATACCGGAAGTCTTGGGCAGTAAATTCGGAATGTTGGTATGAGTGTCGTTTGAACTATTGCTTGGTTATGTGAGAATAGTTTAATCGCGGTGAAGTTGAAATGGTCAAAGTGTTTCTGTGGGTGGAATAGTAGTCAGTAGCATTACGTTACTTGATGTAATGTTTTCGGTTTTGAGTTGGAGTACAGAGATGGTTTGGTAATTAGAACTTGCGCTAAGAAAGATCTTGTGTAGGTTTTCTTTCAAGTGAGAACTGTAGGGTATAAGTTGGTTATAATGCGTAGGACGAAATGGGTTCTGTTAGGAATCCTAGTTTGTCAGGAAGGAATGGAATCATCGTCATGTAGTCCATTGATGAGGAGGTTTTCGACTGCTTAGGATGTCTCAAGTTAGGGGTGATGTCAGGAAATTGAAACGTGGGAAATGAACCGTTGTGTGTGATCGAATAATGTTGTTCGAGGACGTGTAAAGGATATGGTGTAGGAACACCTAGTGAGGGCATTGGGAGAATGGAAGATCACCAATGTGGATATGATGCCCTTTGAGGTTTTGATGATTCGCTTGTGCGTAAGGTGTTTAGCATAGCGGAAATAGATTGCGGGGAGTTAACGAGGAACGAGAACTTGTTCGGGGAGTTAGGAGAAGTAGATTCCTTCGAGAATCCTTGTCTATTGTGAGGCGACTGGACAATTGCATGTCGATTGTCGGTGCTGAATCAGTGACCGTTCTGTTGGACAGTTGACAGGAGATTGGTATTGGAGAAGTAATTATAGTGTGGTTATTTTGTGAGTTTTCGTGCAAAGATGTAAGAAGTTGTTCAGAGAAAGGTGTGTATCTGGCATGACGCTGGACCACCTTGTGTGAGTGTTTCAGAAGTGAAAGATAGTGGTAACATAGGTAATTTCCTATGGAGTTTGTTGAGCCATATAAGTACGAAAGGATACGGTAATCGAAGCGGGTGTGCTGTAATTAGATGATATTGGCATGTGATTCATCGAGACCCGGGAAAGGCAAAGTCGGGAAACATTTTGCTTCAAATGAAATTGTGTTATGGGTGGTATGAAGGAAGTAACATATTCTGCATATGTAAAGGCATCATGTCAGCTTGTTGCAATGTAGTCGCGGGGTGCGATAGTGGCGTGAGGAAGTGGTAGCATTTGGTACCGAAGAAACGTGTAAGTCTTAGATGTAATGATGAATTGCCGTAATAATGGAGTAGTCAAAGGTAGTGAGTATGCTTGGTTGAAGTGTGTGGTTTTGCGGGCGGTATACGTTAATACTAGGTTGAGATCAAGAGATTGAGTTGCAGTTGGTAACGGGATGAAAGGAGAACCCTTGTTCTTCTCGATCCCATTGGATTTTGGGTGAGTTTTCATACTTCACTTGATTGTCGATCAGGATATTGTACCCGTTAAGCTGTAGTGCTTCGTCGTGAAGTTTGTCAGGAGCGTTTGAGTATTCCGTGGATGTAATGAAATACAATGAGCGAGTCGGCGGTGTTGGAGAGTTAGGAACTCTTGGTAGTTCTTGGTGTTAAGTACCTTATGAGAACTTGGCTAAAGGTCTTGACTGATAATTTTGGAGAAGCCGTTCTTTTAGACTGTAGCGATGTGTGATGGGAAGTCTGTGTAAGCATGAGAGAAGATGATGACGGTATGACAGATCAAGAATAGACAGACTCGCGGTAAGAAGATGTCGTGAGACACTGAATAGGCGGACTATAATTAAAGAACTGTTATTTGAAGGGCGTAAAAAAAAGAAATCGTTGTGTATGTCATCGTTAAAAAGTTGAGAAAGCGAAGTTCGCGCGACCGGCCTAAAAGCTGACTCATGTTGGTGAGTCATTCTTTTGAGGCATCTTTAAAGTATCAAGTTAGGATGGAAACAAGTGGTCGAATGTAGTGCCCTGGTTGAGAGACCTTTGGATTAGATTCAGTATTGTCGAGGAGAATGTTTCACATGAGCGTGTTGTTCAGTGTTCAATTAAGTGAGATAGTTTGAGTGAGCTTGGTCACTCCTCTTCGTGGAGGGCAAGTGATTTTTGGTGGTAGCTCCTATTTGGTGGAACCATTCGGTGGATTTGGCGAGGAATATCATTTGTGTATAGAATTGAATTATAGTGATTTTTGTGAGTTTGGACCGTTGATTTGTAACTGTTGGGGCACGTGTGATCGGTGTTGACTCCGGCGGGGTAGCTTTCTTTTAAAGATAGTAATTCGGTGTGAGTAGTGTGATTGATCAAAGGGATTGCAATTGTGTATGGTTCGACACGTTACCGACCTGAGGATGTAGTAGTTGGCCGAGGAGCATTGTCTAAGAATGTTGTGCATTGTCGGTTATGATCAGAAAGGGATGGCTAAGTGAATGGGACTAGAATGATTGGATTGAAAGCTATGAGTAATTGCAGTCTCAAGTCAGGGAAAACATTTCCAGGGAATTGGAGTAGTGTGCTTCAAGAAGAATGTGAGTTGGGTCACATGGTGACGAAATAATAGCAGATATAGAAAGAATTTGAGAGTTATTGGATGAATTAAAGGTACTCGGGAAGTAGGGAACTTGTGGTGTGTCTTAACCCTTGTTTATGGAGTGTTGGTTGGAAGGCAGAATGGGGCATCTTCACAACAATGCGGATGGTTGAGGAGTCGGATTTCGCAGTATCGTTAGAAACAATCTTTGGGGCTGGATGGTCGAGAATTTGAAAGACAAAGAAGTTGATCATGTAGAGATGTATTTGCAACCCCTTAAGAAATTTTGTTTGGGTATGTGAGTATTGGAAGTCGGAAGTTAACTCCAATTGCAGCATGTGTCCGGCAATGGAATTCCGAGGACGGAATTCTAATAAGGGGGAGGTGATGTAACACCCCATATTTTATTCTTCTTGCAAGATTAGAGTAAATGAAGATTTTGGGGCTATTGTGTGAAGTATTCAACTTTGGGGGCTTGGTTGCAAAAATCTGAAAATCTGATATGTGTAAAAAGGGGCAAAACCCCTAATTTTCCTCTCATTCAATGTGTTGGTCGGCTGGAGCAAATGGAAAGGAGAATTTGAGAGCAAAAACCCTAGTAGAGGGTGAGGAAGAAGATTGGCATCAAGAACTTTGAAGACCTCATCTTCTAGGTATGGTTGCTTCCCCATTATTCATCTTCTTGCATGATTTTGGTGAGAGTTGTGTTTGGTAGTCTTTTGAGTAAATCTTCAAGAAGTCTTAGGGTTGTTTTAATGGAAATGGGATGATTGTTGAGTTTTCTAATGGTTTATAAACCTTTCTTTGAGAATCATCCGTCATTTCAATGGTAGAGTTGAGTTTTGTCAAGAATATGAGTTTGGGGTTTAAGGGGTGAATCATTGGATGAAATTGGTGGGTTTTATGTTGTTTAAAGTGTTGGTTATTGATCCCTTTAGAGTTTATATGGTGTTAATCTTCGTTTTGGAAAGGTACCAAACATTGGAGAGCATTTTTGGAAGTTTAGGTGATTTTTCGGACTGATCTGGTTGTGCAGAGGGGAGGGGGCCTCGAACAGGGGTTTACGTGGTTTTCCACGTGGTTTGTAAGCCGCGGGAAAAGTCGCGCATCTCCCTGTTGAGTGCACCTCCGTTTTGCTTCGTTTGTCGTTCGGGCCTAGAATCGAGGCGTTGTTTAGGGGCTGGTCTTAGAAAATTATAGGAGATGTTTTGGGGCTTAATTAGGGAATCTAATACCACCATATTTAACCCCAATTCAGGTGTTCAGTTGAGCTAAAGTGTGTTCCGGAGCGTGTGTCAATGTGCTAAGGCTAAGGTGAGTTCCCTTATCTCTTTTGGTGCAACTGAAATGTTTTGCTAAAGTTTTCGTATCTGAACTTGGTTTGAGCACGATGGCTTGATTTTATACTATGAAAGCTTTGTTATTTCACAATGTGGAACTGTTTATAAAATACACTCATGTTATGATTATGTTTATAAACGCGCATGTTTGGCTTACGTGATAATATCCGTTATGTGGTATGATGTGTGGAATCGGGCGCACAGTGGGAGTAGTGTACCTTGGGATATCATGTCCCTTGGGAGTTGATTAGTTACTCCGTACATTTGGAATTCGTTTCCGATGTATGTGGAGATGGGGAGTCTGCTTGGGCCCCGAGGGCGAGATGGGAGTCTGCTTGGGCCCCGGTCGTGGAGATTACCATGTGGTGGAGAATGTCTACGAACACTGTGCAAATGCCCATATGTGACGTGATTTGGTCGAATTATTTGATGGGCCTTTATGGCGATTTGCATTTATATGTTAATTAAATGCTTTGTTAAACTGTTTTCGGGAGGGAATTCACTAGACCTCATGGTCTAACCCTCACTTTTCAAAAACTAAAACCATTTTCAGGTAATTGCCGTGTTTGGGGTTCATCTGGTGATGTTGGAAGGTTGTGGCATTGTAGAAGAGCTAGAGTCTAGTGAAGACTTGTAGATAACCGCCGGGCTTCCCGTAGTATCTCAGTTGTGAAGATGTTTTCCGCTGCGAGTTTAGAGTAGAACCGACGTAATTTATAAGTGTTGGGACCGTTTTTGGTTGTAATATTGCTTAATGCTATTTTATGGAAACTGGGTTGTTACATGTTGGAGATGCTATAATAGAATCACCGAAAAGGGAGCTTTCCTTGAAGAAGATGGAGCTTACTTTGGAGAACACGAGTTTTAGAAGATGGAGCTTACCTTGTAAAAGATGATCTTCAATCCATCGAAAACTTAGCTCTTCCACCAAAATCTCCATGAAGAATTTAATTTCTCTCAAACCTTCATTGTCCTATTCTCCAAAATCGTTTGCCACAAATGAGAGAGATAAGAAGGTTTCCCTCTTTAATCTCCTTATTTAGTTTGACGCCCCTGAAAGCATTTGCATTTGCCTCCCAAAACTTACAAAAATTCAGATTTTGAGGTTTAAGGTTATTACAATTACCCCGGAAGAACGTACTGAACGCTTCTCTTCCGGTGAATCGTCGGGGAACCCCCTCCCCATTGAAATATTACGTTCTCCAACTGAACCATTAAAAACAAACTCTAAATCCTAAATTTAGACCCTTTAAAATCTAACCCAAAATCGGCGCAACAATATGTAGACTGTCTTAGTTCTTAAGGTATGAAAGATAACTCATTTTCTTCTCTTTTTCAGTAGAAAATTTGTCACGAATCAGATTGTTTAGGATAACAGGTCTTATCATACTAGCTTTGCCACAAATCTGTAATTTTATGTTTTAATAATATATAAAATTAAAAGTGAAAAGTTATTGTATTTGTATTCAACCCCCCTTCTACAAATATATAATGTGCAAATCATTGTATTCCAGAACCAACAGATTATATATAATATATATTTTTTATTTTTTATTAGTAAATGACAAAAGAAAAGTGTAAAAGAACCAAAATGTCTCATGAACTAACTGGGTTAATAGGTTTTTGTTAACTTTGTTAGTGAGAGCGACCATACCTATAAGAAAATTGAATACCATGGGGACCATCTCCATAATTAATAGAGTATATGAATATTAGTCATAATTTTTGACATACCACAAGAACAAAACACGTAACTAACTCTATATATAATTTGTTTGATTAAAATATATTTATAGTTAAGATCATTTAAATTTTTAGAACAAAGTAAATCTATTCAATTTATCAATTAGTTACTGTAACGTCCCAAAACATTAACATGCATAATGTAAAATAAACATCCCAAAGTGGGTCCCAATTACATAATAAAAAATCTTTCATAAGTTGAATATAAGTTTGAACTAATCAAAATTTGGACAGCGGAAACAACATGTCCACAACCGAGAACTCCTATTTATGAAATCTAATAACAAAACTATGGAGTCTCGCTAAGCTCCATCTCTATGCCCACTCCATCTCCTTACTCTTACTTGAAGTACCATTATTTCGCTTACCTGAAAATGGTTTAGTTTTGAAAAGCGAGGGTTAGACCAAACGGTCTAGTGAATTCCCTCCGAAAACGACTTTTAACCACAATATAGAATCATTTCATAAATACATTATACGTCTCCACATAAAGCATCAAACATGGCTACTTGCACAGTGTTCAAGGATCGTACAAGCTAAAACTACGATCGGGGCCCAAGCAGACTCCCCATTATCCGGATAGGAAGGAAACGAATTCCATCCTACCGGCTTATCATAAACTCCCAAGGGATCATCGGATCCCGAGGTACTCTGATCCCACTGTGCAACCCGACTCCACATAGCATTTACACATAGCTTAACATTAAATCAAAAAGCGTGAAATCTTTATAAACATTTTCGTCATGCTAAAATAAGTCTTTCAAAAAAACATACTTTTCATGGAATAATTTATAAAAGCTTGTAAACCAATCATACTCGTAAAACATACCATAACCAGCAAAACATTTAACATCTTATTTTACGTAAAAAGGGTTAAGGGAACTCACCTGGTTGTAGTGACCTTCCTAACCACACGTCTCAACCCGAACTGGCCTTACACCTAAAGCATACCATACATTTCGCTTAGTGGCAAACCCAACCGCTGGCCCTAGATCTTACTCTGAGTCCGGAGTCCATGATCCGGTATTCCCCCTTTCGGAATCCCCAAATGGGATCCGCTATTCCACTTCCGGAATCCCCTAATGGGATCCGGTATTCCACTTCCGGAATCCCCAAATGGGATCCGGTATTTCCACTTCCGGAACCTGGCGATTTTCCGGACTGTTGAACCAGAATCCCAATTTCCTCTTAATTAGATTAATTCCAAAGATTTTGCCATGAAATCCTTTTCATAAATTGCTAAGTTTTACTCTCCAAACCCCGTATACTCACACAAACAAATGATTCAATCCACTTAACAGTCCGAATTAGAAATAAAACCACATTTTTGTTCTTTCTTTGAATACATAGTTCAACCATTAAGACAATCCAGAAACCTTGATCACCAAGATATCTACTAGGCAGAATATAAAAGAAAGGAATCAATTGCTTACCAAATTGGAGCTTTTCTTATTGAAATCGATGCTAAATGCCGTTCCTCCTCTCCCTTTCTCGTTTCTTCTCTCAGCCGCCAACACCAGAAGAAAAATGGAATAAATGAGAGAACCTAGGGATCTGCTCCCTTAAGTAACTTTCATAAATTGCAAAAAGGCCTCCCCCCAACTCTTCCTTATTTAGACTTTGACCACTAAACTTCCAATTTCTTGATAGAAAACCCGATTGTTACAGTTACCAATTAGTTTATGGAGTTGTAAGATCCTGTACATAACCTATAACAAGTTGGACCTTGAATTTAAGATAATTGTATTATTAAATAGTATCAGATGCTTATAAAGTTTTTTTAAGAGTTTTTTACCAAATACTATATAATTTATGTCATGTTATAAAACATTTACGTAAAAATGTTGAAGAAAGACTGATAAAGTATTAATTAGCGCAACTATTTTTTGAAGTAAAAGGAACTTGAATTAATGTTTTCCCAAGGAGCAAACATTGTTCATACAAGGTGCAAGAAAATGAAGAACTTCAAAATATGAAAGAAGACAAAAGTTAACACGGGATTGTTGAGCGAGAGTGTGAGTCACCCCATTAGCTTGTCTCCTAACCGACTGAACCGAGTAGAAGCCATGACGGTCCAAAATGGCACAACATCGGGCAATAATGTGCCCAAACTCTGAATGATCATCTTCCGAGGAGTTGATCGCATCAACTACAATCTTGGCATCTATCTAAAAAATCACTCGTTGTAACCCACATTCCACAATGCATTCAATGTCACCAAGCAAGCCTAGAGCTTCACAATCTTGGACCGGAGGTAACCCATGAATAATGCACGACAAAGCCACGAAGAAGTTTCCTTGTTCATTCTGGATGACAACCCCCATACCCGCTCGACATTCATTGTGAAATAGAGTCACATGTGAGTTGCACTTAAGGAAGCTGACGGGTGAAGTATGCGAGTATTGCCAACAACCCCGAGGAGGTGGGTGCTCTTCCGGAGCACGCAAAGAGGCAACTTGCAACTAGTAGCTATGAACTCCCATAGCCCTTTGAATTACCAAAGAAGGGCCTCTTCCCCATCAGGCCACATAATGTCGTTTCGACGAAACTAAATACTCCACAACATTGTGATAACCATATTAGCTTCAAGGGGTGGATGATCAAATAGGACATTGAACAAAAGCTCCATAAACATGCTAGAATAACCGGCTTGTCTATCAATCATCTTCCAAAGCTCCGGGTTGTTTTCACAAAAAAATACAGACACATTAAGTACTACAACTTAGAACAACATTTAGGTGGATAAAAAATAAAATTTATAAAATTAATTAACAACGTAACTTATAAACAAGTTCAAATACAATATAATACTTGACCCTACTAATACACATAATAAATGAATATTTTGTCACAAAAGGAAAACCCAATTACTGTTTTTATCCACAAAAAATACTTTGCCAATAAAACTAAATTACATATTTATTAGAAGGCATGAGATCACGTGAGAAGTATAATTTTTGGTTAGAAGTATGAGAAGTGTTTTTAAACTGTTGATCACTTTTAATCAAATACCCTCCAAAATTACGGTTTAAAAGTGAATTGATCTGGTGCATCTCATCCTAGTGTTCCATTGCTCATCCAACGATTGATAACAAATTATCACGCTTCTCACCAAATTTGCATTTCTCACCGAAACCCAACCCTTTATTAGAAAATCTAAAATATCTAAATTATAATAATATTTTGAATTAAACAATGTATACCCAAAAAATAGAATTCTATAATTTTAATTTGACACCAATTTTAGTTTTTTTTTCTTTTTTCTGGGGAGCTTTTTGACTATGTCTTTAAATTAGTAAGACATATTCAAATACCAATTGTAATTATTATTTTATTCAAACATAAATTCCTAAATATGAAATTACGTCAATCTTTTATTCTCTATGATAATAAAGTTTTATATCATAATAATATATCAAACAACAGATACACAACTATAATAAAAATGGAAATTAATTAAAATGCCACAAGTTTGAAGTGGACTTACCAAAATACCTCAAATTTTGAAAAGTTTACCAAAATGCCTTAAATTCGCGCGGTGGGAGCCCTCTATAGCGGGCAGGGACCAAATGTGTAAAATTTTGCAAGATTATTTACACTTTCAGTCCCCACCGCGGGACCACCGCGGGTCGCGATCGCAGGACTCCGCCGCGGGCAGGGACTGAAAGTGTAAATATGAAGCACATAAAATTTCAAAAATGGTCCCTGCCCCCGATCGCGGGACTCCACCGCGGGAATTTATTGGATTTTGGTAAACTTTTCAAAATTTGGGGTATTTTGGTAAGTCCACTTCAAACTTGTGCCATTTTAATTAATTTCCCTAATAAAAACATTAAAAAAAGTTTTTAGTCAATACTTTATCGTTGTAAATAGTTTTTCAATATAATAATCGTAATATTATTAGTTAATTTACTTATTGACTTTAATTATTTTCAACGGTAGAATTATGTAAGAAATGTGCACTTTTGGAATCTATCTTAATATATTTTATTCATTATTAGTGGAAAACAATATAAATTGAATACCAAACCTAAAAATCACTATCGTCTACAATTGCCACACTTATCAAAATTGAAAAAGACACTTCAATCGGTGATAAAAAAATGATTAAATTCACATATTTTAATCGAAAATATCAAATTTCTTTATAAACATGTTAATTGTGCAAAGTAATTGTCCAATATGTGTTCGAGTTGATAATCTTGTAATCAATTCAACCTTATGTTTTATTGTGATGGCTTTGTTAATTTGTTATCTCTCATCCTCGATACTAAGGTCCAATTGTAATAACCCAACTCAACAATAAAGCATAAACAACAATAATTGAATGACTCGCCGAAACGGCCTCAAAATATCATCTCACTACAACGATTACAACACAAGGTTTGCGGAAACAACCTATTACACAGCTGAGAACATAAGCTACAAGGCTAAAAATGAAAAGTGAAAGAAACTATCGCCTAGAAGCATTCTAACTCTAGATCTTCTCTTTGTTCTTGTCGGTGCTTCCTACTAACTGCTTTCCTGTAAAAAGGTTTAATTTTGAAAATGCGAGGGTTAGACCATGAGGTATAGTGAGCTCTCTCTAGTGACAACAGTTTCATCTTCATGTTTAAAACATTTCATAATCATTATAAACAACTTTAAACAATAAGCTTTCACATAAACTGCACACATGTAAGTGGAACACTAAAGTCTCGCAATGGCGACAACGTGTCAGTCTCACACTGCCTTACTGGGTCACTCCTCCCATGGCATAAACGGGACCTCTCCGGTATGAGCACTGGCGGGACACCCCCCCCGACTTAGCCATTACACCTCCATCAACAAATGTATGCATACACTTTAAATTAACTTTTCGAACACACGCTTTCATGTAATATAAACATATCGATTCATATTCATTTCTCACTTCTGAAATCACGTTTAAAACAAAATACGTATTTAGTTAGAAAAACTCACATGTCGTTACTCGGTGTACTCACTTTTACTTCAACATCTTCAGCCGAGACCTATGTAAAAGTAAATACAAGCTTGATAAGTTACTTAACCGACCCTCCAATTTGCCTAACTACTTTTCTGACAGCTTTCGCTTTCCGACTCTACTGTCCGGACAAAACCATTCGGACTCTCAACTATTCGGATTACACCTTCCGGAACTATCCAGACAACACCTTCCGGAAAACTGTCCGGATTACCCTTCCGGGAAACTATCCGGACTACACCTTCCGGAAAACTATCCGGACTACACCTTGTCCGGACTCTGAGCCTCATCCGGGAACGTACTTGTCCGGAATCCTTGTCCGAACTTTGGTTTTTCGTTGCCCACAGTCCTAAAACGGGTTTCTCATACAGAGCCAAACGAGGACTTGCACAACAAGTAAAAATGATACGATCAACCCATATTAAACTCACACACCAACAAATGGTTCTCTCCTCTAAAACCCATTCAAACTCTCAAAAGTTTCCCCAAAACGTAACATTCAGGATTTCAATTAATAGAATGAGAGAGATTGATGGAGAATTGATGCTTACCTTGCAAACTTGCTGACCTAGATGATATCAACTCGTCAATCTCTCTTGGACTTTCTTCAAACGTTGTAGCTAGAACTTGATTTCTTCAATTTGCTCTCACACAACCGCTCCCAAGGTAAAATAGCAAGACCTAGGGTTTTGTGCCATTCCTTGTAGGTTTTATACCCTCTCACACAATTTTCATAATCACCCATGAAGTTCAACATTACCCATTTTTCTCCATAGTGTTCTTATTTCGGCATACCGCGAGCCTTCGTTATTACAATACTCCCCCTCAAAAGAATTGTGTCCCCGGAATTTTTTTGTCGAAAAGATGAGGATATCTGGTCCTCATGTCTGCTTCCACTTCCCAGGTTGCTTTTTGTCCCTTATGATACCGCCACTGAACCTTTACCAAACTGATTTCCTTATTCCTCAGTTTTCGGACCTTACTATCTACAATCTCTACTGGTTCTCCTACATGCGTCAGTCTTTCATCTTCACTGATATCCTCCTATGGCACCGCCACATCCGTCTCAGCTAGACACTTCTTCAGGTTTGAGACATGAAAGGTCGGATGGACTCCCCTCAGTCCCTCAGGCAAATCCAGCTTGTAGGCTACTTCTTCAACTCGTTCTATAATTTCAACGGATCCAAAGAAGAACGTGTACCAATTCCACTTTTCACTTGAACACACCACCCCAAATCTATGGGGACGTCTTCCGCATCAACCGCCCCCTTCCCTAACCCAAGGCTCAGGTGTCTTATACTTTTAGGCTCAATCAACTTAGCTCCATTCAACTGTCCAAACCATTCCGATTGATATCATAGTCGAACCCGATCTTTTGGCACTACCCCTCAATTAACCACCAGTTTCTTACTACTGGTTATCTCGTATGACATACTTGCAACCTCTCCGATCGATTATACCATTTTGTAATATCCCAGGCCAACCGTACCAGATATTGTCCGCTTTGTCCACACCTGGACTCACAATTTTAAAACGCGTCTAATCGAGGTTTTCTCGTACAACTCCACTTCCTTAAAAGAAGGAATTTTCGGAATTCCATGCCACAATAACGTGAATCTTTACCAAAAATGACCATTCAACTTACCAACTTGGCACAAGGCCAACCTCGAATATCCCAATAATCTCACAGTCAAGAGTTCCCTCATCGGATAACATGCAATTCTATATTACTTCTCCCAACCGACGTACGTATAACGCAGATAGTACCTTCTTCCTCGAATTACATCGATTACAATTCATTAATGTTAACCAACTCATACGCTCTCACCATGTCATTACCCCATACTTAAACATAGCTAATAGTAGAAAACCTCCACAATCCACCATCCGACGTGTCCACCAATCCGAGATGAACCAAATCCTGAAGACACACCCTCAACCTTCGTTGCATCCAACAATCGTCCAACCATATACAAAATGAATTCAAGTTTCACTCGCTCAACGAGGAACGACTATGTTCACACAGAACTACTCCCATTAGCTTAGCGCCGAAAGACAAGTTTTCTTGAAACATTTCTCACAATAACACCAAGTCAAATCCAATGGTCCTTCATTCCGAGTACTACATTCAACTACCTTTTTCTCTTCCTTCTCGAAACATAAAACATGCTACCAACGAACGACTCACTAGAAGGTGCACGCTTTCGACCAGTCGCATAAGTTGGTTTTCCACCGCCCTTGAATCATAACACACCCAAATCCCCTTCCTCCATACTCTTACCAGGAGTTCGTATACCCACCAATGACAATCTATACACACTACTCCACCTTTTCGGTGTCACTTGCCAACTTCCTACTTCCAACCTACTCACTTATTCCGACATACTATCTTCACCCCCCCCACGTTAACATGGAGTACCGCCCACCAAACATTACTTGCCCCCCCTTTTCCGACCTTTCTACATGCGCCGATAACACCTCCTCATTACTATACAAAACCAAACGGTTTCACCAAAATTCTAACTTGAGGTGTCCAACCAAGTCATCCCAAAATGACACCAGTGTTCGAAGCCACCACACACTTCTTGATCTCCAGACTGTTACCTTCTCAGAGAATTTCTTTCGTACATAAGAAACAATCCACATTCCTTAAAGATTCCGTATCTACTACACCACATCGTAAACCAACCAATCCAACATCTTCATTAAACTTTCAATGATCCCGAAATAAACCCACTCAACGACTCATGCAACCAAAAAGCACATGGTCCTTCTTTTGGGTAACCACCAACTACCGCTCCACCCTTTTATTCTGGAAGTAGCCATATCATGACGCCAACCTAAAATCCTTGCATCCCCTCGGCATGCTTGACACTTGGTACAACTCATCCGAAATATTTAAAAGAGGACCTCCATCCGAGCTTATCCCTTTTTAACAACACATTACCGAAACACTGACTTACACGTCCATCTTGACACAAGATGCCACTAACTTACCCACACAACCTCCACCCACGACATCACACTGAAGCCAAAGTCCCCACGGTCATATGAACACATAATCAATCTTACCTTCATATTCACCTGCATAAATATGAATTAATTCTATCTCACGACTTTGCCTTTCCTCGAATCTAGATGAACCACAACTCATGATTTCCCAATTTGCTCAAAATATTCGCTTCTTGACGGTTCATTGCGATCTCCAAGAAACCATTTCAATCGACACGACACATTCCCTTTCAGATCGCTATAATCAATGCATGCACTTCGGTCGCGCTAATTACTTGCTCCTTATACGAACCATCAAAACCTCGTAGGGAAACACTCATTTAAATAGCAATCTTTCACAATCATAACGCCCATACAATGTGATCCACCATCAAGCAAGTATACATCTTTCCTAGATAACCTCCAGACCAGGGTGATTTTCTCAACTGTCAACCTCCTTATCCAAGTCTTCAGCTTCAAACATCTTAAACAGTTGTTGACTTCAACATCAATAGACGACATGATGATGCTTCCAAAACCTTTTCGACAACAAGGGTTCCTAACGGGACCTACTTCTTCCAACATATCATGATCAACTTTATACTCCGCCGACCTCACTTGAAGGAATTTCAAGACTTACTTGGTGCGAGTTCAACATTACAAGACCACTCCTAAATTCTCAGTCTCATCGCCGACAATATTCATCAATGAATCCCAATGCTACGTAAAACGAGTTACTAAAATAAATATCTTGACGACTTCCAATCCATTCCCCGGGCACAACCGTCCCTCGACAACCGCATCTCAATTTACCAAACAAGAGCACAAACTACCACCCTACAACCAACACCAAAGTCCATTTCTGACCTTTCCACTATTCACCTCCCTTATTTAACACGAATACCAAAATCACAAATCATCTGCCACCGGTTTGATCGACACATCTCCACTCTTGAGATCCTTTTTTATCTTAAAATGTAATAACCTCCACGACCTAGTGAGTTCATAGACATCATGCATGACGACACAATAACTTAAATCGTTTCACACGTTTGAAAATTTAAAATTACAATCACCTGAAAACGACTTGAGTACACATGACTCAATACTCTCACTTCTTCGAAGCCAAGCATAACGATCTCGAAGACCGTTCACACGCAACAGTACCGTAAAACAGGACCTTGACCAACCAAACGATGTCGTTACCACAGGAATATATTGAATGAAATATTCCCTATACGACTAGAAAAGTTCTGAACAAAATCGTTTACACGAAGCACATCAGTCGGCTCCCACACTCATTTATATGATAACACATGTTCATACTCATTTTGGTTATAAAAGCTTTACAGTTAAACATTTTCATGACTTTCGCAACGAAGTTCATCTCGACATGAAAAGGGGTGATATAATTCGCAATCACTAAGTTCAAAATCTTTATCATGTAACGAAAAAAGGTTTGTCTTTTTCTTTGAACACATGTTTGCACGCGTCGAATTATTTCCAAAACAAGAAATTCGTTATGTACGCATCTACTTTTAATCATAAAAGATCTCATGTAACACCTTTAAAATACAATGCATGTAACTAAACTTGGAATTGAAGGCTATTTACTCAAACAAGGTCGATCGTTGTACTCACACATCTCACCAATGACACTATACCTTTGACCAACGACCGATTTCCCGTCCTCGGATCAACTTGTTGTACTGGTGTTTCACAACCTACCTGATTTGACCACCCCACACAGTTCTCGTCTTGAGCAATAATTTTCACTTAATACGGTTTCACTTTTGACTTTTAAGGTCGATGAACAACCAACTACCTTCCGTTCTACTCGTACACATACTTCGATCCAACACGGATATCTTTCCTTTATCATCCTTGCTACCACACCGCCTACTACAAGTCAAGGGCTCAATCCATTCAATCTGTATTGATTCGAAGCTTTCAAGGTCCCCACGCAGTTCTCCCTTGTTATCCCAACAGATTGACACATCAATCATAAGCATGGAGACTCACTAGAAACTAGGAGCGTACCCTTAATCCGTTATTCATCCATTTCAAACCTAAGAAATTCTACCTTTGGTCGGTTCATTACCACCCTGAACAATACTCCTTCTAGAGGGTGTAATCGGTTACACCATGAGCGACCTCGCACATCACATCAAAACATTTGCTATCGCCACAAGGCTAGAATTTACTTCACTCCACCACCCTCCATCGATTGTCTCATCAATAATAACCTTCCAGACATGACGATAACTATACTAACCGCATATAACCAACATTCTACTAACAACCTCGCAAGATAAGGAAATTTGAGCACATACATGTACCTGTAAATTTGCAATTACACTGGCCAGGTGTAATGTAAATCTACCTTACATGACAATCCTCATTACCTCATATTTAGTGCACTTAGAGTGATCTCCCTAAAGACATCCTATATCTCAGTTGTGTCGCTCTCTACTTCACAGTTTAAGTTTAGGCCCATTCGGTCACCTAAGGTAGTGTTTGGTACGCAGACTGGATGGGACGGGACAGGATAGGACGGGACGGGACAGTACTTGACAGGGCTGGACTAATTGTTTATTCTATGTTTGGTACGACTAAACCAAGAGTGGACAAAACTGTTAAAATGATGAGATTGCCCTTAACATAAATTTTAATGATTTTAATATAGTAATTATAAATGACTTTAGATTAACTAAATGTTAAAATTAACATCTACAATTTATTAATATAAAATTATTTTAACCCTTCGCCTCAATTATTTATTAAGCAAAATTTCTGCCACGTTTTATTTATTAATGAAAAAAAGGAATTACAACCCCTCCCCTCAATTCTGCTAAATTTATTCCACCTTTTCCTTTTCGTCGTAGCTTCCGATTTGCAGAACCCTTTCACCCCAATCATCTTTGTTTGATTTACAAAAGCATGTACATCTTCATCAGGGGATTTGGGGTTTTTTCGATCTGCAGATCATCACAACTTTCGTTTTCATCTCCATCTATGCTCTTTCTTCTTAATCTGCTCGATTTTACTCTATGATTTGGAACATCTTTTATTAGGGTTAGAGAGGAATATATTTGTTCCAGATTTTGATTTTGGACAGATCTTGTTAGGGTTAAGAATGGATTTTAATTTTGATTGAAGATGTTGGACTCGATAGATAGAAGATGGAGGCCACGAGTTGTGCCTTTTGTTTTAGGTTTAGTTTCATGAATTTAAGGGTAGAATTGTAATCTTAGAAATAGTCCCATGTTGTTCCACCCTTTTTGGTGGAACAAAAATTTGCAACTTTTGTCCCATGAAAACTCATTTTTGTCCCATGTAGTCCTATCTCATTTCTGTCCCATGGCATACCAAACGTGGGACTATTTTTTTTGTCCCGTCCCGTCCCATGTAGTCTGCATACCAAACGCAGCCTAAATCCCTTAAACTATGGTTTTGATACCAACTGTAACAACCCAACTCAACAATAAAGCATAAAAAACAATAATTGAATAACTCGCCGAAACGGACTCAAAATATCATCTCACTACAACGAGTACAACACAAGGTTTGCAGAAACAACCTATTACACAGCTGAGAACATAAGCTACAAGGCTAAAAATGAAAAGTGAAAACAACTATCGCCTAGAAGCATTCTAACTCTAGGTCTTCTCCTTGTTCTTGTCGGTGCTTCCTACTAACTGCTTTCCTGTAAAAAGGTTTAGTTTTGAAAATGCGAGGGTTAGACCATGAGGTCTAGTGAGCTCCCTCTAGTGACAACAGTTTCATCATCAAGTTTAAAACATTTCATAATCATTATAAACAACAACTTTAAACAACAAGCTTTCACATAAACTTCACATGTAAGTGGCACACTAAAGTCCCGCAATGGCGACAACGTGTCAGTCTCACACTGCCTTACTGGGTCACTCCTCCCATGGCATAAACGGGACACACCCCTCGGTATAAGCATTGGCGGGACACACCCCCTGACATAGCCATTACACCTCCATCAACAAATGTATGCATACACTTTAAATTAACTTTCCGAACACACGCTTTCATGTAATATAAACATATCGATTCATATTCATTTCTCACTTCTGAAATCACGTTTAAAACAAAATACGTATTTAGTTAGAAAAACTCACTTGTCGTTACTCGGTGTACTCACTTTTACTTCAACATCTTCAGCCGAGACCTATGTAAAAGTAAATACAAGCTTGATAAGTTACTTAACCGACCCTCCCAATTGCCTAACTACCTTTTTGACAGCTTTTGCTTTCCGACTCTACTGTCCGGACAGAACCGTCCGGACTCTCAACTATTCGGATTACACCTTCCGAAACTATCCGGACAACACCTTCCGAAAAACTGTCCGGACTACCCTTCCGGAAAACTATCCGGACTACACCTTCCTGAACTATCCGGACAACACCTTCCGGAAAACTGTCTGGATTACCCTTCCGAGAAACTATCCGGACTAGACCTTCCAAAAAACTATCCGGACTACACCTTGTCCGGACTCTGAGCCTCATCCGGAAACGTACTTGTCCGGACTTTGGTTTTTCGCTGCCCACAGTCCTAAAACGGGATTCTCATACAGAAATGAGCCAAACAAGGACTTGCACAACAAGTAAAAATGATACGATCAACCCAAATTAAACTCGCACACCAACAAATGGTTCTCTACTCTAAAACCCATTCAAACTCTCAAAAGTTTCCCCAAAACGTAACAATCAGGATTTCAATTAATAGAATGAGACAGATTGATGGAGAATTGATGCTTACCTTGCAAACTTGCTGACCTAGATGATCTCAACTCGTCAATCTCTCCTGGACTTTCTTCAAACGTTGTAGCTAGAACTTGATTTCTTCAATTTGCTCTCACACAGCCGCTCCCAAGGTAAAATAGCAAGACCTAGGGTTTTGTGCCATTCCTTGTAGGTTTTATACCCTCTCACACAATTTTCATAATCACCCCTGAAGTTCCACATTACCCATTTTTCTCCATAGAGTTCTTATTTCGACATACTGCGAGCCTTGGTTATTACACCAACCGGTCGAGTGCTTCCACTTTGTTATCTCTCATCCTCGATACTAAGGTCCAACCGACCGAGTGCTTCCTCTTTGTTATCTCTCATCCTCGATACTAAGGTCCAACCGGTCGAGTGCTTCCTCTTATTACTCCTTGAGTCCTTGTGCTCATCAGCCATCCATTTGAACTTTTTAATTATTTAAGCAACTTCCTTCCCTATTATTTCAGCCACGGGTAGAGCCATAACATTTGTTAAAGGGGAGCCTTGAAACAGTGCAAGAAAATTCATGATTTCAAAGTTTGGAAGACCTTTTTAAAATATATGCTTTTGATCAAGGGAGTGTTTGGGATTGCTTATTTAAAACAACTTATGCTTTTATTTAAAAGTGCTTATTTACTTATGTGGTGTCAACCCGGAGTTTTATAAAAAGTGTCTGGGTTAGCTTATGTTGGTACCAAAGCGTAATAAACTAATAAGTTGTTATTTAGAGAGTGTTTGAGATTGCTTAAACTTGTAAAATAACTAAAAAGTTGATAAGATGTTTCAAATAAGTCAATAAGTTAGAATGAAATGACTTATTAAAAATTCCTTATCACCGGTGTTAAATCGCTATATGCAGTTTTCTTTTTTAATCATCCAAAAAAAACTGCTTATTACCGGTATCACACCGGAATAAGTTAATAAGCACTTTAAATAAGCAATCCCAAAAAGACTATCTATAAAAAAATGTAAAGTAGGAGTGACCTAAGTTGTATAACTATTACTACAATTACACAAACAAACACAAGAAGTGTCTACAACTATAAATAAGCATATAAAAGAAAAAAACCCTTTGAAAATACATGAAAATTATCGTAAAACTTTGTTCATTCATCAAAACAATGTGTCAAATTTAGAACTTTAAAAAGTTTTGTCAAACTAGTGCATTTTTAAAGGAAGAAAAAGAAGGATTTCGATGAACTTTGAGAACTAGTGTTAAATAAAGTTCGGGCTTTTATTATTATCGTTAATTCATGATATTCGGGATGTAGGAGGTTTGTCATTTAGAAAATTCACGGCACCTCCCCCACCCCCACCCCAAAGCGATCCTCCACTTATAACACGCATACTCCTTCATTGTCATATTGTGTCGCTATCTAACTACATTCCCTTCACCAATGAATTCAATTTTAGGTTTGTGGTCAATTGGTGGTCCAACTTCTAATTGAAACATTGATCACACTCAACTTCACTTATGCATGCCTCAAATGTGCACACCGGGCACTCGGTTTCGAAGAAAAACAATAGGGACCAAGTTTGAATAATGAACATAATTAATTTACAAATAGTTGGAACAAAAGATAGAAAACTGTTAAAGACGTGTATGCTTTAATATTTAAACTAGAGTTGTATACGAACTTGTCCAAATAACGTGGTCTATTAGAAAAAAAACTATCAACTAAAATCATATCGGTCGAAAATGTTGATTTGATATCGATCCCACGATGTAATTGGAGAAAAATATGATTTTATTTAAAATAAAAAGAAAATAATAAAAATTGAGGGAATGGGGAGATTCATTGAAGCATGTGAAAATTATGGGGCCAACTTTTAAAGCACTTACTTTTAAAGGAACCAAAAGTACCACAAAAACGAGTGGAACATCATCAAATCATGATTCCCCAAATTTTGCTGTTTTTGTCATTTTTTACACGTGAATATTCCCCATTTTTCCCGTATATAATGTGATTCTAGACATGTGTTCATAGATCTATTTACTATTACATTCAGTTAAGAATTTTCAAAGAAAAACTTGTATTAATTTCAGATAATGGTTGTGAATAGAAAAAAAGTAAAAATATGGTTAAGTGTTAAAATAATTTATGTCTGGGGTATGTAAAAGTTTTTTTTAACCGTGAGTGTTTGGACTAACTATGTACATCTCGACTAATCTTATAAGCTCTGGAAAACATTGAGGAAAATACCAAATGGTCTTGCAGGACTTGAACCGGTGAACTCTCAGAAGGTTCTGTAAATGCTCAAATCTTATTGTCAGTTGAGCTAACTCACAAAGTTCTGTTTGGCAAACTAGTTGAACAGTGATAATTCAGATGATAAACTAACAATTTGGTTAAAACTAGTTCATACGTTATATGACAATATACAAAACGTTACACAATTCTGACATATAATTAGCATTGATGGAAAAAAAGTTATAGAACTTATTGAAAAGCTGCATAAAATAGCTTTTAAGAAGTTAATAATAAGTTAGTTTGTAGCTTAATGAGACCATCTTGAGCAGATTCTAAGGGGTTGTTTGTTTTTTAAAAATAAGTACTTTAATAGAATTGGAATCCTTGCCTCTTCTCATTCCATTCAATCGTATATATAGGTTACAAGATACATCATATATGGTAAGGAAATAAAGCTAATGGATATATACAATGATTCCTATATTGAATCTAACTCTATATTTATCTTTGATGATGGTTATCTATAATATTTATCACTAATACGCCCCCTCAGTCTAAGGGGGAGGGCCACGAATACTTAGACTGGACCGGAAATCATCAAACAGATATCTTGGTAAGCCTTTAGTGAAGATGTCGGCATACTGATACCGAGATGGGACGTGAAGTACTCGAATACGCCCCCGGGCTACCTGTTCCCTAACGAAATGAATATCAATCTCCACATGCTTGGTCTGTTGATGTTGAACCGGATTACCCGATAAATACACCGCACTAACATTGTCACAATAAACGATCGATGCTCGCATTATGGGACTGTGAAGCTCTAGTAAGAGGTTGCAGATCCAACATATTTCTGCAACAACGTTCGCCACCCCACGGTATTCAGCCTCGGCGCTTGATCTCGACAATGTTGCTTGGCGTTTGGCGGACCATGAGAGTAAATTATCCCCAAGGAAGATGCAATAACCGGACGTGGAGCATCGGGTGTCCGGACAACCACCCCAGTCGGCATCGGTGTAGGACACAAGACCCGATGTCGGTGAAGGCTGTAAGTGGAGACCGAGGTCTAAGGTGCCTCGTAAGTACCGTAAGATCCGCTTTAATGCATGAAGATGAGGTTCGCGTGGGTCGTGCATAAATAGGCAGATTTGTTGTACCGCATATTGTTAATGCCAAAAATCGCACCAAAGGGACAACTTAAGGTCGATGTGGACTTAAACAACTAAAGAAAGAATCTTCCGACGAGACGTGCGACGATAAATAAAATAAAGAAACAAGGGATTTGATGACGCAGGAAAAACCTCAATCGAGGAAAAAACCTGCGGACGACAGGGGGAGTCGTCGCTGCACTATGGTCGCCAATCAGGGGCGATGTCCTTGGATACTGGTGTCGATCGTACAGTGATTACAATACAAATGAAGAAAATGCTTCGAAATGTAAAGTACAAGTGTTTGGAATGTAAAAACAGGTGTTTTTCGTGTATGAAACAAAGTATGAACTGCTGGTCGAGGGTTGTTGTCGTGTCGAGAGCGATACTTAGAATAGTGGTTCTTCACTTCCGGTGTTCTTGAATATTGCTTCAGTTGTTAATCGCCGAATATTTGATGTCTTGAAATGTTGATTGAGCTTGATATTTATAGTCTTCGCGTCCTTAGCTTCATCCATGAATGCTCCTTTAATGGCCTTAACGGTTGGAAACGGTCGCCGGAGTAATGATCTTCGTCCGTTACGGTCGCCGGCTGTTTAATGATTGCGTCGGTTATAGTCGTTGGTTGTTTAATGATTGCGTCGGTTATAGTCGTTGATTCTTAATGACTTTGACTCCTGCATTAAACACTTAACAAACGGTTATGGTTAACGTTAGCTTTGGTCGAGGTCGCGCGTCTTTATATAATAGTCATGCGGATCGGGCGACTTTATGGTCGAGCGTCGTGATCAACTCTCGACTTACCTTTTATGAGGGACGACGATGGTGTTCTGGGTCTTTGTCGAGACCTTATCTTAATACAAGATATAGTCCTTAATCATACGTCTTACCTGTTCTGGTCGCGGTCGAGCGGCGTGATTTTTTGCCGAAACAGTTTGCCCCCAAAATTTGAAAATTGAATGTCAAGTTTAAGTTTCAAATTTTGCTTGTCGAACGCTTAGACTTGTGACCTGGGTTGAGGGACTTACCTGGTTGTCGTGGAACTAGGCCGGTTCGCCTTTAACTGAACGAGAAGTTGAAAAGTTGTGACGTCACACTGACGCGCGATGATGCTTACCAGCTGTCGAAGACAAGTGTCGAAGATCCGGGCGGGTATACGAAAGGACATAGACGCGTGTTGATTTGCTGAAGGACTCGATCTGACATATCCGTCCGCATAAATAGAGATTGCGATTTGGCTTTCTTCTGTTTACGATTTAGGAGAGTGTTGAGCAGAGCTTTTTCTTAGGGTTTCTTTGTCGCTTTTCGTTCGATTACCCTGTTCGGAATTATCAATTTTCGGGATCATATAAGATACCAATTCTTTAGTCGTCGTATGCGCCGCAAGTCCATTGCCAGGAAACCTAAGAAGAACTGGATTTCTGGGGTTTTTCGGACTTGCTTATTAATTTGACAAGTTTAGAGATGTCGACGGAGCCTAAGAGTATTATAGAAACCAAGGACGATCTAGACGACTTCAGAAGCCTGGCTAGGATTCCCATGGGGATCATTATAAACAGGGCTGGTGGTGTTCGTCCTGAAATGTGTGCTAAAGGGTATGCTGTTATATATGAGTACCCGTTTAAGATAGGTTTCCGCTGGCCATATTCGCCTCTAGCCAAGGAGTTTATGTGCGAATTTGACCTCTCGCCAGGACAACTGATGCCCTAGTTTTGGCGAGTCATTTTGGTCATTGAACGACTTACTTCCGGTTGGAATTCACCGATGGGTGTGAGGGACCTTCTGACGGCGTACAAAGTCACGAAGGACCAGTATTGGCGCTATAGCTTGTTTTCGAGACATAAAGGTGATCGTACTTTGGTTTTAAATACATCAGTCAATGATCGTGGGTGGAAGAAGAAATATGTATTCGTACGGTTGGTGACGCTCGACTCTGATAGTGACTAGATCAGAGAGGGCTGGAATATGACGGGTGAGTTGTCGATCTATATCTTTTTAACCGGTTCTTATCTGATTCCTCTTTGACTGTTCTTTTCTCTTATGCTCAGATATTAATTTTGACAAAGTAAAACCTGATCAAGAATCCAAGGCTAAGATCAAGAAATTTTTAGAGTTCAGTGGCAGGGATCGGACGTACGTTAATCGTCACCTGGTAGATGAGGATGACGACACTATTTTCTTGAGTGATAGGATCAGAATGGGTCGAGAGGAAAGGGAGAAAAATGATGAAGAAGAAGATGAGTCCGAGGGGACTGAAGGAGATGATCTGGAAGTAGAGATAACCGGTAATTGTTCTTCTCTTCTCTTCTTAACTTAATCTATTTTATTCTTCGAGTGTCTAATCCTTTGTTTTCGCCCATACAGGGGAATCTCATGCACGGATGTCATCTTCTGTTACTAGGATAATGACTCAGGTTGATTCGACTCGCAAGGCAAGGGATGATAGAAAGAAGTACACTTCGACGACTGGGTCAGGGGTCCTGAAAGAGGTCTCGACATCTGGGTCGGGTCTCTTGTAAAGAAAAGAAGTCCCGACGGCTGGGTCTGACTTCTCGAAGAGGACAAGGATGTCCATTCTGAGGGAACCGTCTCTGAAGACGGGTAAACCACCGAGGGTTGCCTTGTCCAGGAAGGCGATGGCGTCAGTTGTGTTTGACACGACCGGCGCAAAATCCGTGGATACTGCGCAACCGGCGACGATGTTTCCCGTCGTCCTATCCGGCCCTTCGTCGGCCGACATGGGCAAAGGCGCGCATAAAGGATTTGTGGGGGAGACGACGGTCAACTTTACGCTGTCGTCGGATTTTCTGGACAACAATGTCTTTGACGAGACGAAGTTGCTTCCCCACTTAGAAAAATATTTGCTCCCGTCTTTCAGGGAGTGTTTTGACGGGTTTTCTTTTGAGAAAAAAGAGTTCCATGCAGCTGGACTCGTATTCTTGGTAAGTTTTTCTTTCAAAACTTGTTTTGTCGCAGTCGTTGTCGTTGTTTATTGACGATGTTCGTCTTTATGATTTTGCAGGCACTTCAAGCTTGCTTAGCATTACAGGCTGAGACGACGAATGTAGGGAGCTTGACGGCTTCTGTTATCAAGGACGAAAAAGTAGCGTGGGCTAAGGAAAAAGCTGCCCTGGAACACGAAGAGGCGGTGTTAATGCGTCTTGACCATGCTTTTGATGAGCTAGATGCCCTCAGTCATGCAAGGGACGAGGTGAATTCCCGTTTAAATAAATCTCTATCTTTGATGCGTGATCAGAGAGAGGAGCTGGAGGGGATGAAGGCATCTTTAGCTGCGAAGAAAAAGGAGGTTGAAGAATCCAAGATTAAAGCGACGAACTTGGATAAAGAGTTCGAGGAGTTGAAGGTCGAGAATAGGTCTTTCTTTTCTTACGCTCGACTTACTGCGCGTGCTGCTATCATGCGACGACACCTTCTAGGAAAAGACCCTCTTGCTTTGGCGAAGGAGGAGTTGGACATCTATCTGAATGGCGTTGGGACCGAGAGAGATCTTGACTCAGATGATGAGAAGGACGTCGAGGAATAGATGATAGGAGAAGGTCCTCAAGATGAGACTTCAGGCAAGGATGCAGCGGATGCTCCTTCTTTAGTTTAAGAATTTTCTCTTTTTCTCTTTTGTTTTACTGCTCGACCGTTGGGGGTCGAATATGTTCTTGACAATTTTTTTATGGTCGAACTTATGCTTTATATATTTGGTAAACAAATATCGCATCAATTGAACATAAGATACATAGAAATCATGCGACCAAGGTACTTATAAAATATGAGAACATACGATCAAAGCATCCATACAGGGTATAAGAAAGAAAAAATAAGGCATTCGTTTAGAATGTATGCTAATCAAACACAAATACATGCGACTAAGGCATTCATTCAAAACGCGAAGTCTTTCTAAGTTAAGAAGCTCAGGCTGCGAATCCGTCTATGCGATCGTGCGACCAAGTCGTTCGACTAGCTGTAAGGTGTGATTAAGTCATGGACCTGATCGTATATGTCGTGCGATCCTGCGATAAAACGATGTCGAGGGTTGGTCGTTGGCTAACCAACGACCCTCCGATGCTTAAGTCAGTAGTTGTTTGTGAGAAAAATTTGTATGGAAAAGAGTTAGAAATCATACCTTTCTCCTTCATAGGGTATTGCCCCCTGTCATTTATTATCCTTTTCTTTTTGGAAAGAAAGATAGGTTTTAAATAACAGGACGACACGACGATCCGATGAGATACTGTCTGTGATTGATCATGTCGTCGTACGACAGGGCACCATAGTGACGTTTTTGACTCATTCTCGATCTTCATGATTCTCAATGGCGTAGGGGATTTTAATTGATAACTTTTGCATGCTCGGGAGTCGACGGTCGATGGCTGTTAATAACAACATTATCAATAATATCTTTGAGATTACCTTGTGGAACATGATATGCCAATTCCTTCTTGAGTGCGTTACAATCATCTGTCGCATGACCATGGTCGACGTGGAAGTCGCACAACTTTGATTTATCCTTCTTAGCATCGTCCAAGTCAGACTTCTTCGGCCACCGGATGGTTGCTTGGGTGGTCTTCAGAGCTTCGACTAAGTCTTTAGCTGACCCTCTGAACCCATAAGAGGAGATCTTGGGATACACGGGGAATTTAGTCGCGGTTTTAGCTTCTGCCTTCGTCTTGAAACGAACGTTTGAAATCTGACGCGCTGGCTTTATTCTGGATATGGCTTTTGGCTTGAATTCTGGCTTCTTGACACCTAACGGCTTCTTGTCGTCAGTGTGTTTGCGACGAAAGGCTGCGTCGTCTTCGACCCTCGTATATGCTAAGGTTCGAGCTCGGACGTCTTCGAAAGTCTCTGGGGGATAATTGGTCAGATCGATATATAGACCTGAACTATCGTCTAGACCACGCTTATAAGCTTCGATCGCAGTTTTGATGTCACAATTGCGGATACTGATTATTTCGGCATTGAATCTATTGAAATAACTTCAAATAGACTCATTGGTCTTCTGCACGACATAGTACAGATCACTAGTCTGCTTTTCCATCTTATGACTGCTGGCGAATTGCCGGAAGAATTGGTTGACCAATTCGGCGAACGACCCGATAGATTTGGGTTTGAGATTGATCAACCACTGGAGAGCTGGACCAGTGAGAGTCGCCCCGAAACTCTTGCACATGCATACTTCCTGGTACATGTGTGGAATCGAGATCGTCCAATTGAGCTGCTTATACTGCGCGACATGCTCGGTTGGATCGGTCACACCCGAATACTTGGGAGTGAAGGCAGGAATGTTATACTTCTTTAGGACCTCGACGGTGGCGATCTCGACGATGAAGGGCGACGTCTGATACCCCGAGCGAGGCTCGACGTCGACAGGCACGGCTGCCCCAGGCAACTTGGCGAGCAAGTACAGGACGCGCTCATTTTGGTCTTCTAACATCTTCAAACGCTGAGCGACGGGATCGTTAAGATCAGGATTTTCCCCTGTCGAGGGATTGGTCCCTGGACTAGTGCCATTACCATGCGACGAACCATTGGTGTCCCCGTTGAACGGAACAAAATATGGCTGCGACCCATAGTGGAATTGCTGCGGTCCATTCTGAAACGATTGTGGTCCATGCTGAAATGGCTGCGATCTCTGCTGGAAAGATTGCGATCTTTGCTGGAAAGGTTGCGATCCTTGCTGGAAAGGTTGCGGACCACTTTGGAACGGCTGGGAAAACGGCTGGGATCCATTCTGAAACGGCTGGGCGCCACCTTTCAATGGTTGGGATCCATTGTTCAAGGGTGGTGGTCGGATGTGCTGAGGGGGAATCTACCTAGACTAGGGATTCAGAATGAATGGACCCGGCTGCTGATTCTGCATGAATGGACCTGGATGCTGATGAATGGTCTAGGACCATTCTGGGGTCTAAAAGGATTCCTTAGCCGTGCGATCTCTTCAGCTGCTCTGCGATTCTGCTCTGTCATTGCATTGAGTTGATTCCTGGCAACCTCGAGCTCCTGATACATCTGAGCGACGGCTTGCTGCGGATTTCTAGGGGCTGCCATTTTCCTGCAACAGAAAATAGAAGAAACTCCAAGAAACTATTAGTAGAATGCACGTTCATCGAGGATTTTCTCTAGATGTAGTCCCACGGATGGCGCCAAACTGTTAATGCCAAAAATCGCACCAAAGGGACAACTTAAGGTCGATGTGGACTTAAACAACTAAAGAAAGAATCTTCCGACGAGACGTGAGACGATAAATAAAATAGAGAAACAAGGGATTTGTTGACGCAGGAAAAACCTCAATCGAGGAAAAAACCTGCGGACGACAGGGGGAGTCGTCGCTGCACTATTGTCGCCAATCAGGGGCGATGTCCTTGGATACTGGTGTCGATCGTACATTGATTACAATACAAATGAAGAAAATGCTTCGAAATGTAAAGTACAAGTGTTTGGAATGTAAAAACAGGTGTTTGTCGTGTATGAAACAAAGTATGAACTCCTGGACGAGGGTTGTTGTCGTGCGTCGAGAGCGATACTCAGAATAGTGGTTCTTCACTTCCGGTGTTCTTGAATATTGCTTCGGTTGTTAATCGCCGGATATTTGATGTCTTGAAATGTTGATTGAGCTTGATATTTATAGTCTTCGCGTCCTTAGCTTCATCTATGAATGCTCCTTTAATGGCCTTAACGGTTGGAAATGGTCGCCGGAGTAATGATCTTCGTCCGTTACGGTCGCCGACTGTTTAATGATTGCGTCGGTTATAGTCGTTGGCTGTTTAATGATTGCGTCGGTTATAGTCGTTGTTCCTTAATGACTTTGACTCCTGCATTAAACACTTAACAAACGGTTATGGTTAACGTTAGCTTTGGTCGAGGTCGCGCGTCTTTATATAATAGTCATGCGGATCGGGCGACGTTATGGTCGAGCGTCGTAAGGAACTCACGACTTACCTTTTATGAGGGACGACGATGGTGTTCGGGGTCTTTGTCGAGACCTTATCTTAATACAAGATATAGTCCTTAATCATACGTCTTACCTGTTCTGGTCGCGGTCGAGCGACGTGATTTTTTGCCCAAACACATATGATATATCTGGGCGTGTAAAAGTTAAGTATTTTAAATCCCCGACAAGGCGGCGATATAAAGTCGGATCCTTGACCGACGGATCGGTGGTAGCACTGAGCTTCGAGGTGGTCTCAACCGGAGTGGCAGCCGGTTTGCATGAAACCATATTGGCCCGAGTAAGGATCTTGGACGCATACTTTTTCTGGGAGAGAAAAAGACCATCAGAATTGCGGGTGACCGAGATTCCCAAAAAATAATGAATGGGACCGACGTCTTTCATTGCGAATTCGGCACTGAGTTGCCGTATGATCCAGGTACGAATCGCCTCGGAAGAGGCGGTGAGGATAATATCGTCCACGTATAATAACAAATACGCGGTGTCACGACCATGATGATAAATGAACAGGGATGTATCGCACTTGCTATTCCGAAAACCAACCGTGGAGACAAAATTGGCGAAGCGAGTGTACCACGCCCTCGGGGCCTGCTTCAAACCATATTAAGACTTTTTGAGGCAACACACATGATCAGGGAATTCAGCACTACGAAATCCCGGTGGTTGATGCATAAGGACGGTCTCCTGTAGGTGATCGTGTAAGAAGGCATTCTTGACGTCCAATTGATGAATGCTCCAATTTCACGATAGGGCTAAACTGAGCACGGTGCGGATCATGGCCGGTTTGACGACCGGACTAAATGTCTCGTAACAATCAACTCCAACCTGTTGTGACCTGCCATTAACAACCAGTCGAGCCTTATGGCGCTCGAGAGACCCGTCAGATCGAAATTTATGAGTAAATACCCACATGCACCTAATAACATTAGCATTACGAGGCCTAGGAATAAGTTCCCACGTATGGTTTTTAATTAAAGCATCATATTCGTCGTTCATAGCTCGTCCCCAGTTACGGTCACGAATAGCCTCAAGATAGGAAGAGGGAAGAGGGGAAATAAGAGGAGACGGTGGAGGTGTATACGAGTGAAAAAGCGTGTATTTTGGATTCGGTTTCGTGATGCCTTGTTTTCTACAGGTAGTCATCGGATGGGTGGGTTGGGGTGCGTGTGGCGGAGGGGTCGGGTTAGGAAGTGGGTCTGTGGATATGATGGTGTTTGGAGCAGTCGGTAGTGAGTCGGGTGGTGGATTGGGAAGGGGTGGCGGATGGGGTGTGGGTGGTGTCGAAGGTGTATGAAACATAGTTTGGATTAGTGGGTGGGGGGTATTGTTAATGCTAAAAATCGTCCAAAAGGATAACTTAAGGTTGATTGTGGAATTTAACAACTAAAGAAAAGAATCTTTCGACAAAGCGTACGACAAAAGAGAAAAAAGTAAATAAGACAGAGATTTGGTGACGCGGGAAAACCCTCAACGAGGAAAAAACCCGCAGACGACAATGGATGTCGTCGCTGCACTATGATCGCCAAACAGGGGCAATGTCCTTGTGTTTCTGGTATCGCTCGTACAGAGATTACAATACAAATGGAAGAAAGACTTCGAAATGTAAAGTAACAAGTGTTTTGAAAGTAAAAACAATGTGCGTCGTGTGTTTAAACTGTGTGTCGTGTGCTGATGTCGTGCGTCGAGAGTGATTCTTCTGCGAGCAATTTCTGTGCTCCAAATGTTCTTTCGAGTTCGAGTGCTTGTGTCTGTTTTTCGATGTCTTTCCATGTCTCTTGAACTGAGGATTGAACTTATAATTTATAGGCTTCAGATGTTTTAATTGATGTCTTTAATGTGTCATGTAACTGTCATAACGGCTGTTGTCTTCAATGCTAGAATTGACTTTGTCGGTTATAGCCGTTGTCCATTAATGATGTTAACTCATGCATTAAACATTGAACAAACGTAACAGTCGTATAGCGCGTTAGTTGGTCGAGGTCGCATGGTTTTATACGACGGTCGTGTGAAATAGGCGACACTATGGTCAAGCGTCGCGAGGAACTCTAGACCCGCCTTTTAGGAGGGGCGACGAAGGTTTCAATGGTCTTTGTCGGGACCTTATCTTAATCCAAGATATGGCTCATAATATGTATTTTACTTTTTCTGGTCGTGGTCGAGAATGGTGAAATTTTGCCCAAACAGTTTGCCCCCAAAATTTGAAAGTAGAATGACAAATTCGGATTTTAAATTTTGCTTGTCAGAATCGTGACACGTGTCTTGGTTGCCCAGGAACTGAATTGGTTCAAATCTAACTGATTTAGAAGTTGAAAAGGTAAAGAGATTGTGACGTCATACTGACGCACGATTGTGCTTATTAGCTGTCATTGCCAGGTGTCAGCGATCTGCGTGGTTTATACGAAAAGACAGGACGCGTGTCGATCATCGAAGGACTCGTCTTGGCATGATTTTTTTGCATAAATAGAGACCATGACGAATACTTTCCTTGTTTACGATTTCAGAGAGTTTATTCGGAGAGAGATTTCGCTTCTGATTTCCTTGCCACTCCTTGTCTGATATTTTCTGAGCTTGTGAGGATACCTGATTCGGTTAGGATTTTCGATGTTTACCGCGCCTGTATAAGGCATTACCTTCTCACCTTCGTTTTCATTGCTTCTCTCTATTCTCTGATAGACAATGTCGATCGAACCAGAGAGTTCTATCTTGAGTCAGGAAGACTTAAATATTTTTAGGTGTTTAGCGAAAATCCCTGCGGGGGTAGAGCTGATATGTCAAGGGAGTACACGTCCTGGGAATTGTCTTGAAGGATACTTTGTAATATACGAGTATCCCTTCAAAATAGGGTTTGAATGGCCGTATTCGGCCTTATCCAAGGCTTTCATGCGAGATTTCGTCCTGTCGCCAGGGCAGTTAATGCCCCAACTTTGGCGACTTTTCCTAGTTATTGAACGATTGTCCGCAAAGTGGGAGTCGCCTATGATCATGAATGATTTCTTGTTGGCTTACCAAGTCAAGAAAGACAAAAACTGGCGTTATAGCCCTTATTCCAAGTACAAGGGTGACCACACTCTGGTTTTGAAAACCGGGGTCAATGATCGTGGGAGGAAATCTAGATACGTATTCGTACGTATTGATTCGCTTGATTCCAACAGCGACTGGATTCGTCCTGATTGGAATATAATGGGTATGTTCTTTGTTTTTGATAGATGTTTAGTTTATTTGTTATGCTTTTTATTTATTCTTCTTCTTTTGCCGCTTTCAGAGATCCAGTTCGATGCCGTGAAGCCGAACGAGGATTCTCAAGCCAAAATCGAAAGATTCCTGAGTCATAGCATCGACGATCGATCTTTCGTCGCATGGCAGCCAGCGGTCGTGGACGAGGACATGGTGGTGGACACAGGGGATTCTGAAGAAGAAGTCGAAGTAGGAGAAGATAAGCAAGAAGAGGCAACTGGTAAGCGTGTCATATTTTTTATTTTCGCCTTTTATTTTGTTTGTATAACGTTTTATGTATTTCTCCAGTAGTGTCGACTGTAAAGAAGTCGGTATCCGGAAAGAAGGCGATGCAAGTTGCGCTTGCCCTTCGAGGCAAGGAAAGAAGAAAGGATGCCCCGACAGCTGGGTCGGGAATCTCAAAGAAGACAAGGACGGTAGTCCTGAGAGCACCGTCTTCGAGGGCTGACGATTCGTCGAGAGTTGTCATGCCTAAGGAGGCGAGGGCGTCCTCTACCCATCCTGGCTCGATGGACACGACACTGGCAAGTTCGGCGCCTCCGGTGACAGTGACGAAACCAGTGCCCAAGGTGTTGACCCCAACGTCTGCCGGCAAGGGCGAGGGGTCATCGGCCGGAGTCACGACGGTTAACTTTACGTTGCCATCTGACTTTATGGCGGATGGTGTCCTAGACGGGACGACGTTGTTTCCTCATTTGGGGAAATATTTGCTCCCGTCTTTCAGGGAGCGTTCTCACGGAGTTCCGGTCAGAGATACGGGATCTCAGGTTGCCGGTCTGGCGTTCTCAGTAAGTGTCAATCTTTCATGACTTGTTTGTTTTGCAAATTTTGTCGAATAATTCTTTACGAACTTCTCATATTTTACAGACATTCCAGTCTTCCCTGGCGTTATACGCCGAGATGTCGAGAGTCAAAGATCTGGTAGCGTCCGCTCTTGAAAGAGAAGATGCGGCGCTAGAAAGGGAGAGGGTGGCTTTGGATAGGGAGAAGTCATCCTTGGTGCGTGCCGACGAGTTGGCCATTCAGCTTTATGACGTTTTGCACGAGCTAGAGGCTGTTAATCGCGCGAAGGAAGCGGACGATTCTTCTAAGCCTTAGGAAACTTTTAATCTTTCCCTGTTTTTTGTTGATCGTTAGTGGCGCGAGTTACTTTTGAATGTAAATGACAATTTATTCAAGGAATGAAATTTCTGCCACACTCGTGTTTTGTATATTCAGTAAATAAATATAACGTCAACTATGAAATTTACTGAGTATAATAAAATAGAAATCATGCGACTTAGGTATTTATTGCAACACAACAACTTAGAATGTAAGACATAGCGCGTGTAATTAAACATAAGAACGTTCGACCAAAGCATACATTCAGGATATGGAATCCTTTGAAGTTAAGAAATTTAATTCAAAACATCATTAGACTTTGCGATCATACGACTGGATCGTATGACGAGCTTGAATTATATGTTCCTGCGGAAGGATGATAAAGTGATAAACCTGGTCGTTTATGTCATGCGATCTTGCGAAACTAAAGTCGTTTTAGACTTAGTGATTATCGGTGTGCGATTCTGCTGTCGAGAAAATAATGTCAAAGGTTGGTCGTTGGCTAACCAACGACCCTCCGATGCTTAAGTCAGTAATCGTTTGTGACAAAAAATCGTATGGAAGAAGGAAAAGGAAATTTTGAAAGCGTACCCTTTAGGATGGGGTATTTACCCCCCGTCATTTATCATCCTTTTCTTTTCAAGAGAGAGTAGGTTTTAAATGACAGATCGACACTGAGATCTCGAGGTACAATGTCTACACCTATGTCGACCATGTTTTCGTGCGACAGGGCAAAAATAGTCGGCATATCCTGTAGGAGAGGCATAAGTTTTAAGATCACGGATAGAAGGACGAACCTGTCGAGACCCTACGGTCATGCTTAACCTTCGACATGCGACCGCCAGACATCTTACTTTCGCGTCTTCAGGGTTGTCTTATAGCAGTTACGAGCGACTTTTGGCTCAATTTTGATTTCTTGAACTCCCCATGGCGTAGGGAACTTCAGAGTCTGATGATATGTCGAAGGGACAGCTTTCATTTCATGGATCCATGGTCGACCTACGATGATGTTATAGGCTGACGCACAATCGATGACTCTAAACTTGGTCTGCTTGTTGATTCCTCCGGCGTGGACTGGCAAGATGATATCTCCATAGGTGCTCGTCGCTTCTCCATTGAAACCGACCAAAGTCGTTGATCGTCTGGTGATTTCCGAACGATCGATTCCCATGGCCTTGATGGTGTCAAGGAAAATGACGTTCGCTGAACTTCCCCTATCGATCAAGACTCGTCGGGTTAAGTAATTACCGATCGTGAGTTGAATGATCAACCCATTATGATGCTTCTGGTACGAGTCGCCGAGGTCGTCTTGATCGAACACAATCTTCATAGCTTCTAACTCCAGATCTCCTCTGGGTCTCGATGAACGCGGGATAGGTCGGTCGTCCGGTGCTTGACTGGCATGACGCTTGGCTGCGGAATACGTCAAACCACACACGTCAGAACCACCAGTGATGCAATTGACGACCTTTGCATGCTCGGTGGTCGAAAGTCGATGATCGCTAGCTGAAGTAAGGACATCCTCGATAATATCTTTAAGATTACCCTTCGGGACATGATATGCTAGTTCCTTTTTGAGAGCTATGCAATCATTTGTCGCGTGACCATGGTCGACAAGAAAGTCGCACCATTTTGACTTATCTTTCTTAGCGTCGTCCGGATCGGATTTCTTTGGCCATCGGATGGTTGCTTGAGTGGTCTTCAGAGCTTCAACCAAATCTTTGGTTGACCCTTTGAATCCGTAAGAGGATATCTTGGGGTACTGAGGAAACTTGATCGCGGTCTTGGCCTCTGCTTTTGTCTTGAATCGGACATTAGAAATCTGGCGCGCGGGCTCTACCTTAAAAATTGCTTTTGCTTTAAACTCTGGCTTCTTCACACCCAACGACCTCTTGTCGTCGGTATGCTTACGACGAAAGGCAGCGTCGTCTTCTACCCTCATATACGCTAGGGTTCGAGCTCGGACGTCTTCGAAATTTTCTGGAGGATACTTGGTCAGATCAGTGTATAAGCCCGAACTGTCGTGCAGACCACGCTTATAAGCTTCGATTGCGGTCTTGACGTCACAATTGCGAACACTGATCATCTCTGCATTGAATCTATTGAAATAACTTCGAATAGATTCATTGGTTTTCTGAACGACAAAATACAGATCACTGGTCTGCTTCTCCATCTTGCGAGTGCTGGCGAATTGCTGATAGAATTGGTTGACCAACTTGGCGAACGACCCGATGGACTTGGGTTTGAGATTGATCAACCATTGGAGGGCAGGACCAGTGAGGGTCGCGCCGAAGCTCTTGCACATACAGACCTCCTGATACATATGCGGGATTGAGATCGTCCACATGAGCTGCTTATACTGCGCGACGTGCTCGATTGGATCGGTCACGCCTGAATACTTGGGTGTGAAGGTGGGAACAGTGTATTTCTTTGGGACCTCGACGGTCGTGATCTCATCAATGAAAGGTGACGCCTGAAATCCAGATCGAGGCTCGACGTCAACGGGCACAGCTGCCCCAGGCAGTTTAGCGAGCAAAGATAGGACATGCTCGTTCTGATCTTCTAGCATCTTCAGTCGCTGGGCGACGGGGTCATTAGGATTTGGACAAGTCGGGGGAATGGCTCCCGAACTGGTACCATTTCCATATGACGAACCATTAGCATCCCCATTGAAAGGAGCAAAAAACGGCTGCGATCCATTCTGAAACGGCTGCGACCCATTCTGAAACGGCTGCGATCCATTCTGAAATCGCTGCGATCCATTCTGAAATGGCTGCGATCCATTCTGCATGGGAGGAGGCCTTATATGATAAGGAGGCATCTGCCCTGGTTGGGAATTGAACGACCCTGGTTGCTGGTTCTGCATGAATGAACCTGTTCCTGGAACAGGATTATGGACGAATGGTCCAGGACCATTCTGACCTAACGGTCCTTGACCTGGGTTCTGCACAAATGGTCTAGGACCATTCTGAGGTCCGAAGGGATTTCTCAGTCGCGCGATTTCCTCAGAAGCTCTATGGCTTTGCTCAGCCATGGCATTGATTTGATTCCGTGCGACCTCCAATTCCTGATACATCTGGGCAATGACGTGCTCTTGATTTCCAGGAGTTGCCATTTTCGTGAAACAAACGAAGGAGGAAACTCCAAGAAACTGTTAGTAATACGCACGTTTGTCGAAAAGATTTTCTCTAGATGGGGTCCCACGGATGGCGCCAAACTGTTAATGCCAAAAATCGTCCAAAAGGATAACTTAAGGTTGATTGTGGAATTTAACAACTAAAGAAAAGAATCTTTCGACAAAGCGTACGACAAAGGAGAAAAAAGTAAATAAGACAGAGATTTGGTGACGCGGGAAAAACCTCAACGAGGAAAAAACCCGCGGACGACAATGGATGTCGTCGCTGCACTATGATCCCCAAACAGGGGCGATGTCCTTGTGTTTCTGGTATCGCTCGTACAGAGATTACAATACAAATGGAAGAAAGACTTCGAAATGTAAAGTAACAAGTGTTTTGAAAGTAAAAACAATGTGCGTCGTGTGTTTAAACTGTGTGTCGTGTGTTGATGTCGTGCGTCGAGAGTGATTCTTCTGCGAGCAATTTCTGTGCTTCAAATGTTCTTTCGAGTTCGAGTGCTTGTGTCTGTTTTTCGATGTCTTTCCATGTCCCTTGAACTGAGGATTGAACTTGGAATTTATAGGCTTCGGATGTTTTAATTGATATCTTTAATGTGTTATGTAACTGTCGTAACGGTTGCTATCTTTAATGCTAGAATTGACTTTGTCGGTTATAGCCGTTGTCCATTAATGATGTTAACTCCTGCATTAAACATTGATCAAACGTAACATTCGTATAGCGCGTTAGTTGGTCGAGGTCGCATGGTTTTATACGACGGTCGTGCGAAATAGGCGACACTATGGTCAAGCGTCGCGAGGAACTCTAGACCTGCCTTTTAGGAGGGGCGACGAAGATTTCAAGGGTCTTTGTCGGGACCTTATCTTAATCCAAGATATGGCTCATAATATGTATCTTACTTTTTCTGATCGTGGTCGAGACTGGTGAAATTTTGCCCAAACAGGTATCATCGAGGAAAGTGTAGTCCTCGGAGGGGGGAGAAGAAGGAGAGGCAAAGGGAAAAGTCGTCTCATCAAAAGTAACGTGGCGAGAAATGATGATCTTATTGGTGGTGAGATCGAAGCACTTATAACCACGGTGATTCGGTGGAAACCCAAGAAAAAGCGCAGGGGTTGACCGTGGTTGTAATTTATGTATTAAGGTAGGTGGGTTGTGTGGAAAACAAAGGCATCCGAAGACACGAAGATGGGTGTACGTGGGGTATCGACGGTAAAGAATTTGGGTTGGCGACCGATAAGAAAGACCTTTATTTGGAAGGATATTGTGAAGATAGGATGCCATAGATAAAGCATGCTGCCAAAAAGTGGACGGGACGGAAGAGTGTAAGAGAAGTGTACGAGCCATTTTGTTTAAGGTCTGTAACTTGCGTTCGGCTTTACCGTTTTGGGGCGAGGTATAAGGACATGAAAACCGCATTTGAATGCCATTGGTTGCGCAAAACATAGTGAAAGCAATGTTATCAAATTCCCGTCCATTATCACATTGGAAACATTTAAGATTTCTTTCAAATTGAGTTTGAATATATGCACAAAAATCTTTAAAGATAGCCAATGTTTGAGATTTACGAGCAAGCGGAAAAAGCCAAACAAAATTGGTGTAATCATCCAAAAATAATAAATAATAACGGTGACCCGTGGAACTAATAACCGGAGATGTCCAAATATCGCTATGAATTAAATCAAACGGTGCAACCGAAAAGGAACTAGAAGGATAAAACGGTAAACGATTGTGTTTCCCTAATTGACAAGAATTGCAAAAACAACTAGATCTAGGATTATTGCATGAAATAAAAGGACTTGATAATAGTTTATGAAGGATAAGGTCGCCCGGATGTCCAAGGCGGTTGTGCCACACGGAAGAAGAAAGAGCAGCAAAAGCGGAGGAAGTGACGGCTTTGGAGACGGGATAGAGGTCGCCATGGCTATCACATCGGAGGATACGAGTACCCGTCTTCAAATCCTTCATAGAAAAACCATAGGGATCAAATTCGATTGTGACCAAATTGTCTCGCGTGAATTTACGAACTGAGACTAAATTTTTGATTAACTTTGGAACGACTAGGACATTCTTTAGGGTGAGAGGAGAAGAGGGAGACGGAATGTGAGATTGACCCGTACCCGTAACCGGAAGGGTTTCACCATTCCCGACGAGAATATGATTGTTAGTGCTTAAATTAAAACCGTGAGAAATCATACCTGGGTTCGCAGCCATGTGAGAAGTTGCGCCCGTGTCCATGTACCAGCGGTCGTCCGGAGGATTTAACGTCATCGTATGCATGGCCGATTCTATGTTGGTGGGTACTGCCCACTGTGGCTGAACTAGGCTAGCAGCATAGTGTTCTTGAGTAGGATGTGGGCCGAGGATGCCAGGCCTGTTGGAACTGGGTCTGTATGTCGTTGAGGAAGGAGGCGCACCCCAAGGCGCAACGGGCGCTGTCGGGTATGGGCAAGGAGGGAATGCCCACTGTGGTTGCCACGGTGATGGTGCTCGGTTATAGGACTGCGGCGAGGGATACCACTGCTGCTGTTGGTTACGGCTTGTCCTGCCACCACGAGGAAATTGGCGCCCTCAGTAACGGCTGCGGCCTCGTCTTCGGGAGGACCTGTCACGGGTGTCTGGCTGGCGGTCTTCATACCTGTGTGGTTGGCGGTCGTCGTACCTGTGGCGAGGATCTGACGAATATGATTGACGAAAATCGGTAGGCGGGCGGCGGTCCGGCGGTTGTGGCTGTGAGTCGGACACGAATGCATCATTATCACTGCCGGCTATTGAGGCTTGCTTTGCCTTTCGGGATTCTTCAAGGGTTAACATGCTCCGAGCACGAGTAAAGTCGGGAAGAGGATCAGACTGCTGGATGATTGTGGCCACACCATCATAAGCTTCGGACAGCCCAGCCACCAATTGTAGAACCATACGATCGTTGTTAACCGGGGTACCAATGTCAGCAAGTTCATCAGAAACGGTTTTGATTTTGGGAAATCAGCAAGCTTGATATTTGGGAAATCAGCAAGCTTGATGTTTGAAAACGTTTTTTCGAGGAGAACGGCTCTTGATCCTTTGTTATCTTGGAAGAGGCTTTTGAGGTGTTCCCATGCTTTTAAAGCTGTGGAGTTTGGAACAAGAATCGTTTGGAGGAGGTCGAGGGAGATCGTACCGTAGATCCATTGTAGGACCACGGCATCCAAACGCTTCCATAATGCTTCATCGACTGTGGTATCTCTTGGGGGGATGATGTGATCCACAACTTGGTAGGCTTGGACATGAATTTTAAACAATTCAGCCCAAGATGTATATTGGACTTTTTCAATAGCTAACGTAATCGGGATGAATGATCTGATGTTGGTAACGGTTAGAGCCGGGTGATAAGGAAAATTCTTGAATTTATCGTATATATATAATTGGAATCCTTGCCTCTTCTCATTCCATAATAGAATTGGAATCCTTGCCTCTTCTCCTTCCATTCAATCGTATATATAGGTTACAAGATACATCATATATGATAAGGAAATAAAGCTAATGGATATATAGAATGATTCCTATATTGAATCTAACTCTATATTTATCTTTGATGATGGTTATCTATAATATTTATTACTAATATACTTAAATCCTCCTTATCACCTTTTCGGACAGAGGTACACTAATTAAGAGTGTTTGTTTTTTTGATTAAATCAGATTCACTTCTCACTTATTTTAGTCTGACCGATAAAGTGGAAACCTAAACACTTTTTTTCAGCCGCCTCCATCTCGTGTGCGACTCAAGAACACACTCTCTCTCTCTCTCTCTCTCTCTCTCTCTCTCTCTCTCTCTCTCGTGCGACTCAAGAACAACTCCATCTCCAATCGATTGTAAGCTCAATCTCTGTCGATTTTTTTGCTAATTAGAAGCTCTATCTCTGTCGATTTTTTTGCTAATTATAAGCTCCATCTCTGCTCGTTTTTAGGTCTGTTCGAAATCTGCTCGATTTACAGAAATCGATTGCTCGATTTACAGAAATCGATTGCTCGATTTACAGAAATCGATTGCTCGATTTACAGAATTCTGTTCGAAATCTGCTCGATTTGGTTCCATTAGAAATCAAGTTTATTTACTTTTTTTGTGATTGTTAGAGATGGACGAGAGTGTTTGTGTAAGGTGGACAAATGAAGCCATCAAATGTTTTTTAGAGAGTTGTATAGAAGAGATCAATAAAGTTGGTCGAAATGGGGGTAGTCTTCGAAAAGCATCGTGGATAAATGTGGCAGCAAAAATTGAGCAAGTGTGTCACATAAAGTTGACGCAAAAACAACTGAAAAATCACTATGATTATCTAAAAGGGAAGTACGCGGGATGGGTCTACTTAAGGAATCGGACATGGAATATTTATGACCCGAAATTGAATATGTTCAAGTTATCGCCTCAAGAATGGGAAGATTTTTACAAGGTTAGTTTTTTTAAACAATTTAGATAGTAATGACAATAGTACAAGTGTTATATAAACAATTTTAATTTGGATTCAGGGACATCTGTTGATCCAAACCCTCAGTGATTTGATAATGACCCTCTCTTAATACTTAGTGAAAATTGTAAGTAAACAATATGTATCAGAGTTTCACTATCGCTGATAAGTACTAAGACCTTACAGTACCGCTGATAGGAACTCTCACTCTTTAGATTAAACATTCAGCGAACACTGTTCACCATAATGCTCTGAGCCTGTTCAGTACTTATGGTGATCGCTGATAAGTTAGTTGTTTACTTATGATCCCTGAAGACAAGTTTCACGTCAACATAGGTTCTACGCTGAAGTCGAAGATCAAGCTCAAGAACCAGCGGCAAGTCTCCTAATGAACTGGTGCGGATCAGCGAAGACTCAGATTTGTCCACTCAACGTGAAGTATCAAGTACAAGACTTCAGTTATCGCTGAACTTTATCATTCGCTGATAAACAATGATGAAGCGCTGAATCAACGAAAAGCTGATCATGAAGTCCTCCGTACAAAGTACTTTTGTCTTAACCACCCTTGCACGACTCCGTACGATATGTCAGAAAAGAACCTCCTTATTGTCTGAAATCGTACAACCACTCTGATACTACACTGTTCAAACATGCGGCTACTAAGGTTGTCTACAAAGGTCAATGACATACAACCAATGAGCTGCTGCCACGTGTAAAGTGTAAATTGCCATGCATTAAATGCATGCAATATATAAGAAGAAGAACTCACTTCATTTTGAAGTAACTTGCTAACTCTGGTCAAGTTCATCTTCTTATCTTGAGATAGGTTATTATTAGTAATTTCCTTCTCTTTCTTAGTGCAAGAAACTTAGTGTTCCAACTTGTTTAGATTTAGGTTTATCCTTAATCTTGTTCCGCAACATTCTGTAAATTGTTAATGATTTATCAATAAACAATTTAGAAAAGTAAAATCTGTGTGTTTGTATTCAACCCCCCGTTCTACAAACTTGTATAGCCCTTCGGGACTAACAACATCTAAAGGCGAAAACTTTAAGAACTTCTCCATTGCTATTTCCTGATTTGTGTATTGCATTATTCGAGGGGACTTCTGCTACCGGATCTCGTATTTATGCCCCTAGTTCAACTCGTGAGAGGATTTCTATGGTTTCGTCATCATCATTTACATCTCATATCCATAGTGTTCAAAATGAGGAGGATGAAGATGATGATGAGGAGGAAGTACCAAACCAACCTTCAAATGTCAATAAATCAAGTACAAATCCTTCAAATGTCGAAATACCAAATCAACCTTCATCTAGACCGAATAAGAAGAGTAAAACCATGGTCGACATGGATGAATTGGCCTTGGAAATGAGGGGTGCACTTCTCACACTTCTTACACAAGAGACCCAGTTGTTGCACAACCACCACCACCACCACCACCACCACCACCACCACCACAACCACAACCACAACCACATTATATTGCTTGTTTTGAACAGTTGAACACTCTTGGACTTGATCCGAGGGATCCTCTTTATATTGCAGTCGTTGACATTTTTGGCCGCAACACATTATATAGAGAGACATGGTTGATGATCCCTCCAGACCCTGATGTATTAAAAGACTGGATTGTGAGGACGGCAAGAAGATTGGGATACATGCTGTAGTTGTTGGAATTTGAACAAGTTCTTATTTGGTTTATGTGTTTCTATTTGGACAATATATTATGCTTGGTTTATGTTAGTTATTTGGACAAGATGTTATGTTTGGATTATGTTAGTTGTTTGGAAGATGTTATGTTTGCTTTATGTGTTTGTATTTGAACAAGATGATATTTAGTTTATGTGTTTGTTTTTGAACATAATGTTATTTGGTATATGCTTTTAACAGGTTCATCATGGATGATAATGATAGGGCTATACTTGTCATTGTTATGTTCCTTTATTTGTATTACTTCCGATCAATGCGTTTGAAATGGAAAAGAGATAATACATCTGCAATGACTGGACGTGAATTTACGGATGAGTTACTTGAAGGTAACGATCGGCAATGTATTGATCTGTTACGAATGTCCAGTGATGCTTTCATCCAACTTTGTGCTCACTTTAAAGCAAAAGGTTGGTTAACGGATAGAAAACATATATCGGTCGAAGAAAAAATGGTTATATTCTTGATGATTATTGGTCACAATCAACGTTATAGAGTGCTGAAAAACAGGTTCCAACACTCAACACAAACAATACATAAAACTTTTCATGAAGTGTTGGATAAAATGATTGAGTTTGCTAAAGAGATCATAGTTCCTACATCATTCAATCCTAATCTAGGCATCCCAGGGAATAATAGGAGGTTACGACGAATCTTTAAGGTAAATAATAATAATAATAATAATTGTGTATATATTCTCCTATTGAATTTATTTTGACTACTAGTTTTAATGTAGGGAGCAAGCGGTGCCCTTGATGGAACTTTAATACATGATGTTGTCCCTATCCAAGAACAACATTTATATAGAGGACGAGGAAAGGGTGAATGTTATCAAAATGTTTTGCCAATTTGTGACTTCAACATGGTTTTTACATTTGTTGTTGCTGGGTGGGATGGGGTTGCGCATGATTCTAGAGTTTTGTCCGAAGCTTTAACAGATGGTGCTATTGGCTTTCCATTTCCTCCTCCAGGTATACTAACGATTTTAGAGGTAATATATCTGCTATATTTATATTGATATTAATAACTACTCTTATTTTATTGTTTTCAGATAAATATTATCTATGTGATGCTGCATATACAAATACTCGAGGATTTATGGCACCGTTTCGTAATGTTAGATATTGGCTTGGAGATTTTCGTCGTCAACGCGCAATGAACAAGTATGAAAAGTTTAACCATGCTCATGCAAAGCTTAGAAATGTTATTGAACGTTCTTATGGCGTATTGAAAGCACGTTTTCCGATATTGAAAAGAATGGCATCGTTTTCACTTGAGGTTCAAAGAGACGTTGTTATTGCATGTTTTGCCGTTCACAACTTCATACGAAAGTGAGGCTTAAGTGATGAGTTATTTTATGAATATGATCAAACCAACGAGCAAGGGGATGATGGTGGTGATGAGGCCGAAGAGGTTCAATTGCATGGGAGTACCGCTGACCAAACATATATGGCTAGTTTAAGAGAAGAAATTGCGACACAATTGATGCAAAACGGAAATTGATTTTAGTTGTTATGAGACTTTCATGTTTTCTATTGTATTTGAACCAATTAACGTATTTCAGTTGTTATGAAGAGTAATTTTAGTAGTATAATTTAATTTAATTCAACAGTATCACATTTTCAGAGATAAAATAATCATTAGTATGTATTCAGATTTCAGCTTACAAAAACAAACAGTCGTTCTGATTCAGATTTCAGACTTCAGCGCCACCACTTAAAAATCAGGACTGAAATTAGTATTCAGACTTCAGCACCACTTAAAAAACAAACGCCACCTAAGTAAATTCTTTAAAATGGAGCCCAAAAATCAAAACTTTAAAAATTAATGACATTTATCTTTTAACAGTTTCTCTATTTTAAAACATCTTAATTATATTATTAAAATATTCAACATATTTAATAGAATATTGTTTTTTCAAATACTCAATTTCAATGATTTTTATTGATGAGAATAATTAAAAAATCATTCCTCTTTGTTTTTTTGTTTTTTTTGAGAACTCATTTCTCTCTTCTAGTTTTAAACAATAATCTTTAGCATGTTTTTCAAATTTGATAAATATTTATTATGTTTTTCATATTTTGTTCGTTAGAGGAAATTCTGGGATAACTTACATTTTACATTTTCTTAATTCTGAATAAATTTATTAGAGATGTCCTAACTTATCAAACAAATATTTTTAATAAGCTTAAAAAATTCCAAAATCGGTACCGAAAACCATAACGGAACATCAAATTTAATGTAACACTACTTATTTTACTAAGGGGCCGTTTACCTAATCACGGACCCGGGTAAGTGCTTACCGGTAAAATTCAACACAATCATTTACTTCCCCGGTAAGATTTTAGTCCACCAAAATGGCATCGTATGCAACAATTTAGCTGGTAAGCGATAACCGTGGTAAGAGCCGTCGCACTCACTTACCGGGTAAGACTCTCGGTCCTTACTTTCGACTCTCGGTCATTGCTTCTGCTCTTACCGGATAAGATTCCTAGTCTTTGTTAGATTCATCCGGTAAGTTAATGTGACTTGGTAAGCACTTACCCAGGTAAGCGTTTTGTAAATGGCTCCTAAATGTTCACTAACCAAAGATAATAAGAAAGTATATATATATATATACATACATATATATAGGGAAGAGTTCAATAGAGAAGTCCAAATATTTAGAGAAATAGAGAAGTGATCTTGGCCATTTATTCGGTCAAGATCGGCGGCTTTGACCGAGAAACAGCGGATAATTACTCGTGTGGTCTGCACAAGATAGAGGGGTAGTTTCGTAAAAAATACACGGGCTGAGTTCATATATGAATCTGTGTTATTCACATATGAACTATACGTTCATATATGAACCTTTGTAATTCACATATAAACTCTTTTTAACAAATTCATATATGAACCTTTGTGATTCATATATGAATCAGTTAATTTGTTCATATGAGAAGTAGTTAAAAAAATTTCATATATGATTCACAAAGATTCATATATGAACACAAAGGTTCATATATGAATTAGTTAAAAAAAATTCATATATGAATCACAAAGGTTCATATATGAACACAAAGATTCATATATGAATCAATTAATTGGTTCAACTGATTCATATATGAACCTACAGTTAATTAGTTTTATATATGAAACACAAAGGTTCATATATGAATCACAAGATTCATATATGAATTAGTTATAAAGAGTTCATATGTGAATTACAAAGGTTCATATATGAACGTATAGTTCATATGTGAATCACACAGATTCATATATGAACTCAGCCCGTGTTTTTTGTAAAAGTTACGAAATTGTCCTTCTATTTTTGGAACAATCGCAACTTTTGACCAGTCAAAGCCGCAATTTTTGACCAGTCAAAGCCACAATTTTTGACCAGTCAAAGCCGATCTTGACTGAATAAATGGCCAAGATCACTTCTCTATTTCCTTAAATATTTGGATTTCTCTATTGAACCTAAGGCTATATATATATATATATATATATATATATATATATATATATATATATATATATATATATATATATATATATATATATATATATATATATATATATATACGGTTGGGTTCACGTGAGACCAACATGTTTTCGTGAGACCACAAAATAACACAAAAACTTCACAACGATTCATTGTGAAGGTAAGCAAAATAGAGAACCTTCACAGCAAAAACACTGTGAATGTTTACCTTCACAATACAATCACAGTCTTTTGCTGTGAAAGTTTAGTGTTATTTTTTTGGTCTCACGGGTCTCATGGAAATTGCTTGGTCTCACATGATCTCAAGTCTCTCTCTCTCTATCTCTCTCTCTCTCTCTCTCTCTCTCTATATATATATATATATATATATATAAGTGGTTTGGTTTGATCTTCTTAACCTAAGGCTAGCTTCTCTAGTCATCAGGTTAATGGTAATGATTCTTCCTTGAGGAACAGAAATATTTTGTAGTATTGATTGATAATAGATTTTCTAATCTTGATCAAGCTATAATCGGAACAATGGAAATAGATCTAAACAACAATATAGGCGTTGCTTATATTGCTCCCCAAAACTTTTCATTAAGTGTTGATGATTTCTGTAGACATGTTACTTTACAGATTCAAACACTTGGATATAAAAGTTTTATAGGAAATAATCTGGCAATAGAAATAATATTTCTTGGAAGATTGACAGGAACCACAGGAAGTCAGTATAATGTTGATATTGACTCAATCATTCAAACTGTATCCTCTAGAGGAATACAAATGATACCTCCTGCCCAGATAGATTCCCAAACCATTGCTGGTAGTGAATGGACTATTCCATTTCACAGAGAAGCAACAACTATTGTCCCCACTAGTTATATTGCCTATACCAATTCAGGTGGATCTAAATCTCTAAGGTTTAGAAATTATAAGGACAATGCTTCATCATCCCAAACAAAAGATGAAGAAGAAAATGAACCTACTGATGAAGATCTTCATAGATTCTCCACTAGCTTCATGAATGTTACTTTTGATGATGAATGGGATACCTTAGAAGAAGACCCAAAGTATTTTGACTCAAGTAATCCTAATGACATCAAACCTTTCTTGGTCAAATACAATCCACCTCCTTCAAGCCAAGTAGACATCAGGAAAATAAAACCTACTGGATGGGAAGGCTATGATCATAAAATTCTTTACCCAAAAGAATTATTTGATTATACTCTTAGTCCCCAAGAGCTTGAAGAAATGGAAGTTATCCTTAAAAATCAAGGACAACTCTTAGAATCACAAATTATCTACCAAGATGATTTGAAAAATATAAGAATGACTCCTAAAGAAGAAAATTCTTTGGACTCATACTTAGATGATTCTGTTAAATCTGTTAACTTCGCCCTCATGTATTGATCTGTTACGAATGTCCAGTGATGCTTTCATCCAACTTTGTGCTCACTTTAAAGCAAAAGGTTGGTTAACGGATAGAAAACATATATCGGTCGAAGAAAAGATGGTTATATTCTTGATGATTATTGGTCACAATCAACGTTATAGAGTGCTGAAAAACAGGTTCCAACACTCAACACAAACAATACATAAAACTTTTCATGAAGTGTTGGATAAAATGATTGAGTTTGCTAAAGAGATCATAGTTCCTACATCATTCAATCCTAATCTAGGCATCCCAGGGAATAATAGGAGGTTACGACGAATCTTTAAGGTAAATAATAATAATAATAATAATTGTGTATATATTCTCCTATTGAATTTATTTTGACTACTAGTTTTAATGTAGGGAGCAAGCGGTGCCCTTGATGGAACTTTAATACATGATGTTGTCCCTATCCAAGAACAACATTTATATAGAGGACGAGGAAAGGGTGAATGTTATCAAAATGTTTTGCCAATTTGTGACTTCAACATGGTTTTTACATTTGTTGTTGCTGGGTGGGATGGGGTTGCGCATGATTCTAGAGTTTTGTCCGAAGCTTTAACAGATGGTGCTATTGGCTTTCCATTTCCTCCTCCAGGTATACTAACGATTTTAGAGGTAATATATCTGCTATATTTATATTGATATTAATAACTACTCTTATTTTATTGTTTTCAGATAAATATTATCTATGTGATGCTGCATATACAAATACTCGAGGATTTATGGCACCGTTTCGTAATGTTAGATATTGGCTTGGAGATTTTCGTCGTCAACGCGCAATGAACAAGTATGAAAAGTTTAACCATGCTCATGCAAAGCTTAGAAATGTTATTGAACGTTCTTATGGCGTATTGAAAGCACGTTTTCCGATATTGAAAAGAATGGCATCGTTTTCACTTGAGGTTCAAAGAGACGTTGTTATTGCATGTTTTGCCGTTCACAACTTCATACGAAAGTGAGGCTTAAGTGATGAGTTATTTTATGAATATGATCAAACCAACGAGCAAGGGGATGATGGTGGTGATGAGGCCGAAGAGGTTCAATTGCATGGGAGTACCGCTGACCAAACATATATGGCTAGTTTAAGAGAAGAAATTGCGACACAATTGATGCAAAACGGAAATTGATTTTAGTTGTTATGAGACTTTCATGTTTTCTATTGTATTTGAACCAATTAACGTATTTCAGTTGTTATGAAGAGTAATTTTAGTAGTATAATTTAATTTAATTCAACAGTATCACATTTTCAGAGATAAAATAATCATTAGTATGTATTCAGATTTCAGCTTACAAAAACAAACAGTCGTTCTGATTCAGATTTCAGACTTCAGCGCCACCACTTAAAAATCAGGACTGAAATTAGTATTCAGACTTCAGCACCACTTAAAAAACAAACGCCACCTAAGTAAATTCTTTAAAATGGAGCCCAAAAATCAAAACTTTAAAAATTAATGACATTTATCTTTTAACAGTTTCTCTATTTTAAAACATCTTAATTATATTATTAAAATATTCAACATATTTAATAGAATATTGTTTTTTCAAATACTCAATTTCAATGATTTTTATTGATGAGAATAATTAAAAAATCATTCCTCTTTGTTTTTTTGTTTTTTTTGAGAACTCATTTCTCTCTTCTAGTTTTAAACAATAATCTTTAGCATGTTTTTCAAATTTGATAAATATTTATTATGTTTTTCATATTTTGTTCGTTAGAGGAAATTCTGGGATAACTTACATTTTACATTTTCTTAATTCTGAATAAATTTATTAGAGATGTCCTAACTTATCAAACAAATATTTTTAATAAGCTTAAAAAATTCCAAAATCGGTACCGAAAACCATAACGGAACATCAAATTTAATGTAACACTACTTATTTTACTAAGGGGCCGTTTACCTAATCACGGACCCGGGTAAGTGCTTACCGGTAAAATTCAACACAATCATTTACTTCCCCGGTAAGATTTTAGTCCACCAAAATGGCATCGTATGCAACAATTTAGCTGGTAAGCGATAACCGTGGTAAGAGCCGTCGCACTCACTTACCGGGTAAGACTCTCGGTCCTTACTTTCGACTCTCGGTCATTGCTTCTGCTCTTACCGGATAAGATTCCTAGTCTTTGTTAGATTCATCCGGTAAGTTAATGTGACTTGGTAAGCACTTACCCAGGTAAGCGTTTTGTAAATGGCTCCTAAATGTTCACTAACCAAAGATAATAAGAAAGTATATATATATATATATACATACATATATATAGGGAAGAGTTCAATAGAGAAGTCCAAATATTTAGAGAAATAGAGAAGTGATCTTGGCCATTTATTCGGTCAAGATCGGCGGCTTTGACCGAGAAACAGCGGATAATTACTCGTGTGGTCTGCACAAGATAGAGGGGTAGTTTCGTAAAAAATACACGGGCTGAGTTCATATATGAATCTGTGTTATTCACATATGAACTATACGTTCATATATGAACCTTTGTAATTCACATATAAACTCTTTTTAACAAATTCATATATGAACCTTTGTGATTCATATATGAATCAGTTAATTTGTTCATATGAGAAGTAGTTAAAAAAATTTCATATATGATTCACAAAGATTCATATATGAACACAAAGGTTCATATATGAATTAGTTAAAAAAAATTCATATATGAATCACAAAGGTTCATATATGAACACAAAGATTCATATATGAATCAATTAATTGGTTCAACTGATTCATATATGAACCTACAGTTAATTAGTTTTATATATGAAACACAAAGGTTCATATATGAATCACAAGATTCATATATGAATTAGTTATAAAGAGTTCATATGTGAATTACAAAGGTTCATATATGAACGTATAGTTCATATGTGAATCACACAGATTCATATATGAACTCAGCCCGTGTTTTTTGTAAAAGTTACGAAATTGTCCTTCTATTTTTGGAACAATCGCAACTTTTGACCAGTCAAAGCCGCAATTTTTGACCAGTCAAAGCCACAATTTTTGACCAGTCAAAGCCGATCTTGACTGAATAAATGGCCAAGATCACTTCTCTATTTCCTTAAATATTTGGATTTCTCTATTGAACCTAAGGCTATATATATATATATATATATATATATATATATATATATATATATATATATATATATATATATATATATACGGTTGGGTTCACGTGAGACCAACATGTTTTCGTGAGACCACAAAATAACACAAAAACTTCACAACGATTCATTGTGAAGGTAAGCAAAATAGAGAACCTTCACAGCAAAAACACTGTGAATGTTTACCTTCACAATACAATCACAGTCTTTTGCTGTGAAAGTTTAGTGTTATTTTTTTGGTCTCACGGGTCTCATGGAAATTGCTTGGTCTCACATGATCTCAAGTCTCTCTCTCTCTATCTCTCTCTCTCTCTCTCTCTCTATATATATATATATATATATATATATATAAGTGGTTTGGTTTGATCTTCTTAACCTAAGGCTAGCTTCTCTAGTCATCAGGTTAATGGTAATGATTCTTCCTTGAGGAACAGAAATATTTTGTAGTATTGATTGATAATAGATTTTCTAATCTTGATCAAGCTATAATCGGAACAATGGAAATAGATCTAAACAACAATATAGGCGTTGCTTATATTGCTCCCCAAAACTTTTCATTAAGTGTTGATGATTTCTGTAGACATGTTACTTTACAGATTCAAACACTTGGATATAAAAGTTTTATAGGAAATAATCTGGCAATAGAAATAATATTTCTTGGAAGATTGACAGGAACCACAGGAAGTCAGTATAATGTTGATATTGACTCAATCATTCAAACTGTATCCTCTAGAGGAATACAAATGATACCTCCTGCCCAGATAGATTCCCAAACCATTGCTGGTAGTGAATGGACTATTCCATTTCACAGAGAAGCAACAACTATTGTCCCCACTAGTTATATTGCCTATACCAATTCAGGTGGATCTAAATCTCTAAGGTTTAGAAATTATAAGGACAATGCTTCATCATCCCAAACAAAAGATGAAGAAGAAAATGAACCTACTGATGAAGATCTTCATAGATTCTCCACTAGCTTCATGAATGTTACTTTTGATGATGAATGGGATACCTTAGAAGAAGACCCAAAGTATTTTGACTCAAGTAATCCTAATGACATCAAACCTTTCTTGGTCAAATACAATCCACCTCCTTCAAGCCAAGTAGACATCAGGAAAATAAAACCTACTGGATGGGAAGGCTATGATCATAAAATTCTTTACCCAAAAGAATTATTTGATTATACTCTTAGTCCCCAAGAGCTTGAAGAAATGGAAGTTATCCTTAAAAATCAAGGACAACTCTTAGAATCACAAATTATCTACCAAGATGATTTGAAAAATATAAGAATGACTCCTAAAGAAGAAAATTCTTTGGACTCATACTTAGATGATTCTGTTAAATCTGTTAACTTCGCCCTCATGGATGACAATGTTGGATCATCTGTTACTGGCCCAGTACCAGGAAGACTTGAAACAATGAATTATGAAACAGGAAGACCTCCTCGTGTTCAAGCCAAAGGTTACAATGAACCAACTCAAAGTTACAGAAATAAAGGAAGAAGATTACCAACTGATCCGACTTTCACTTGGAAATCTACCCCTTTATTAAATATCACAGATATACACCCACAATTGTGGAATTCATATCTGGAAACTTGGTCCCAAGAAGTTCATCGAGACTACACATCTAAATATCTTGAAAAAGATATAGATGCTGAAGTAATGATTTCCATTGCGGAAAACTATCTTGGTACTACTGCACTTGCTGCATGGGAAGACTGGAAAAAACACTTTCCTGAGTCATTAGCACAACTTGTTGCACAAGGTAATAACATAAGGAACTTCACATCAACTATCCTTAGGATTATTAATGGTGGAGACACCTTATCTGGCCTAACCATAAAGAAGAATGAAGCACTTCGTGATCTTGAACAACTCCAATTACATGATTGGAAAAAGATTGTTTTCTTCCTAAATGACTTTGTCCATTTAGCCTCCATCTCTGGTAATTATTATGATGCAAGTATTTGCAACATAATGTTTACTAAACTGCCAGGAGAATTAGGAAGAGAAATTGAGCTTAAATGGAAACAAGACCAGCCCAGTGTTGATGCTCAATGGAATAATGCAACAGTAAGAGCTAAGGTTATCATAGACCACCTTAAAGCTAAGTGTTCCATGATTCAAACCCATAGAGAGTTAAAAAGGAAAGATACAGGATTTTGTTCCTCTATTTATACTCCTCAAACTTATGATAAAGTCCAGGAGAAGAAAAAGGCCTTTCCTAGTAAAAGAAAGCCCAAAAAGACTTACTTCCTTAGAAAGTCCAATGCAAGAAAGCCCACATTAAATAAAGACAAACATGTGAGAAAATATAAAGATAATAAGAATTATAACAATATTTCTTGTTATGCTTGTGGGAAGGAAGGACATTTATCAAGCAAATGCCCTGGAAAGAAAACTCTTTTTAACCAAAGAGTTGATCTGATAAATTGCACTAATGAAGACTTAGTTGACATAACTTCTGATGTCTCAACTAACTCTGAAATCTACTCTATTATTAGTGTAGAAGACATGCAAGATAACCTTCAACAAAGTGATTATTCCTTTATTGAACAACTTGCTCAATCTCAAACACCTTTACAACAGAAATATGGCTACCATAATTCTCTTGTAAATATAGGTATTTCTGATGAAGAAATTGAAATGTTTCAAAACTTAAATTTTGTAAACATTGAAGTTTTAGATTGTACCCACAATTGGAAACACAACACAGGTAACACAAACAATAAGTGTTATAATTGTCTTTGGTACCCTTCTCTTGAGAAGCGTTCTCGCTGTGATCTGTGTAGAATTGAAGTTTGTTACTCCTGTTTATCTTCTGTTTATAATTATGTTCTACCTGAACCTAATATTCATAAAAAAAAGACATATAGAATAACTATACTTGATGACAGACTTCATACCCTTGAAAATCGTATGGAAAATCTTGAAATTAGTTTTCAACAATTTTCACAAAAAGACTTTGATCAAGAATTCCCTCCTTTATTTGCAAAACCACCAAAAAACAAGGGAATTCAGTTTCAAGATCAGCCTTCATCTTCATATATGGCTATAACCCCAATTATACCCATCATATGTAACAAAAAACCACTGAAAAATCTTTTTGTTTTAGTTCTCTTAAACATTAAAGGCATGAAATTTCAAATCCCTGCTTTTATTGACACAGGAGCAACTGAATCTACTTTAGATGCCTCTATACTTCCCCCAGACTTACTTAGTAAACTGGTTGAAGCACAGAAGCCTTTAAAGTCTATGACTTTTTCAGGAACTTTACACGAAACGAACCATTACTTGAAAAATCTTCATTTACAATTCCAAACAAATTGTCAAGAATGGTCACCTGCTTACTCTATGGAAACATGCTGGGTCTCAGATTTAAAAGAATTACATGGTATACATCTAATTCTTGGACTAAATTTTTTACTTACAAAGGATAGATCCTTTCATGTTTGTAAGGATTACGTCATGATTTCTCAGCAAGCCACACTTACACACACAATATCAGAGTACGCTCGAAAGCGTGGTGGAAGTAGTGAAGCAGAAAAATTACAAAATCCCAGACTAGTTTGTACTCCTCAAAACTGTTCTTGTAATGATAACAGTTGTACAAAAAACTAGCATCTCTTAGTCCTGAGAGGACTTTTAATGATTTTCCAGACTTTGACGAACTTTGGGAAATTGAAAATGATGACTCTTCTAAAGATTATTCTTTTTTAGACTTATCATATAAATTGGTAAAACCCCATATACTAAACCAAAAACTTACAAGTAAAAACTTTACTTATGAAGATATTTTATATATGGTGGATCATTTACAAAAAACTGAAATTATTGGCGAGGTCCCAACAAAATTTTGGGAAAGAAATAAGATTTTTTGTAAATTAGAGATAATTAATCCAGATTTGGTAATTAAGACAAGAATGCCTAAATATGATAATTGGACTATTGAAGAGTTCAAGATGCATATTTCTCAATTACTAAAGCTTGGAGTAATTACAAGAATCACTTCTAAGCACAGAACTGCAGCTTTTATAGTTCAGAAAGAATCAGAGAAAAAACGTGGTCAATCACGAATGGTTTTTAACTATAAAAGACTAAATGACAATACCCATATTGATGGCTATTGTATCCCTACAAAAGAAATTCTTCTTAACAAAATCCAAGGAGCAAAATGGTTTTCAAAATTTGATCTCAAATCAGGATTTTGGCAGGTAAGAATGCACCCAGACTCTATTCCATGGACATCTTTTACATGTAGTGAAGGACATTTTGAATGGAAGGTTATGCCTTTTGGCCTAAAAAATGCCCCTCAGATCTTTCAAAGAAAAATGGATGATTGTTTTATGCATATATCCAATTTTACATGTGTCTATATTGATGATGTCTTGGTTTTTTCTAAAGACAAAAGTGAACACTATGCTCATTTGTATACTGTTTTCAAAATCTTTGAAAAAGAAGGAATGGTGATTTCTCTCAAGAAAATGCAACTTTTAAAAGAACATATCGAATTTCTTGGTGTAGAAATAGGAAAAGGAAAGATAAAGCTCCAGCCTCATATTTCAAGAAAAATACTTGAATATCCAGATAAATTAGAAAACTTAAAACAACTGCAAGGTTTTTTAGGTTCTCTAAATTATGCTAGACCTTTCATCAAGGATCTTTCTAAATATACTGGACCTCTTTATAATAAAACCTCAGTAAAAGGAACAAGGAATTTTAATTCTGAAGATATTAAGCTTGTTCAGAATTTAAAAAGACTAGTCATGAATCTTCCAGAAATGGCCATACCATTAGATTCTAACTACTTGATTGTTCAAACTGATGGATCAGAGTATGGATGGGGAGGTATTCTTTTAAAAAAACCTTCAAAATACTCCTCTATTCATGAAGAACAACTCTGCAGATATGCTTCTGGAACATACAAAGAAAAAGGAAGATTAACATCTTTAGACTTTGAAGTCTTAGCTGTTATCAATTCCTGTGAATCTTTTGCTCTCTTTTTAACAGGAAAAAAGGAGATTACACTCAGGACAGACTGCGAGGCTCTTGTTAAATTTGCAGATATTAAGAAAGAATCAAAACTTTTGTCCAATAGATGGTTAAAGCTAAATGAATACATTATTGGCAAAGGAATAAAATTCAACTTGGAACATATAAAGGGAAAAACAAATGTTATTCCTGATTTACTTTCAAGATTTAATCCCCTTTCCTAATCTTTTGCAGGATGCCTAAGCCTAGAGTTGTCAAGAAGGAAAACATCCCTACAACTGAGAAATCTTCACTTGTAGGAAGACAGTTTATTCCTGTTTATCCTATGGATAAACAATTCAGCTTCAATATGAGGTCTAGACTCTCTAAAGAAGAAGGTTCTATATGCGATGCCATATGGAACCTTGAAACAAAACCTGGCCAAACCAATGAGAAAATCTTTATTATTAACTCGGTTGCCCATAGATTTAATGAATTAAAACAGTGCCCCAAAAAGTTTTCATGTTACTTACTTATGAATGGGCCACAAAAAGGGATTTACAAAAACTGGACAGATGTTGCTGCCCAGATTGAACATCAGAAACCCCTTCGTTCCTTTTGGAAGGGCTTTCAAAGTTTTTCTGAGTGCCTCACGGTTGCTCATGAGAAAATAGGCTTTAACTATCATTTAGACCCTATCTTCGAAAATCATCACTCTACAGATGATAAAAATCCGGACTTCAATTATGAACTCCCTTTGACAACTTGTATGACATCTTCTTCATCCTCACAGATGAGTGGTACTTTCAAACCACCAAAAAGAGAAGATCTTAATACTCAACAGTTATCTCTTCCAAAACTTAACTGTTTTTCTTACTTATCTGAATTAGTTGGTCTCTCTGACATCAACTTTCAGGATTTTCTAAAATTACAAGAATGGTTGATGATTATTTCAAGATCACCAATCCAAGGATTTTCTGTACAACTGGAAGAAATTCCTGTACCAGAAAATGAAAAGAAAAGATTTTTTAGAACAGTTCAGATCGATTTAAGATCAGCTTCTGAACAAACTTTTAGAAATGAAAATATCTGTTTTCACAATCTTTTCAAATATGGGTTACTCTGCGGACTAATCCTTTCGGATATTAAGCAAAATAGAATGGATGCCTGTTCGCATAAAGCATGCCATTAATATTGTCAATAAATATGATGATTCTGTCATAGTTATTGATATATTTGCTTCTCCTCCAAAATTCTGGAAATCTGGACCTGAACCTAGTTGTTCAGCTATCAAGATAATGACAAAAGAATTCTCATCAGATTGGGACGATGAACTTATGCCACACAATCCTTGTTGGCAATTCATAACCGGACAAACAATTGAAGACATCAAAATCTGGTTTCAACATGTCCATTATTCAGACTTCTTTTGGAACTCTGAAGTATTAAAATCAGATGATTATTCGCTTTTTGGAGAAACTCCTACTATCAAAATTTTCATTCCTTCACCGGTAGCAAGCTATACGTTCATGAAATTCCACAGAGATGAAGATGATATTCTTGATAAATGGAAAGTTTTCTTCAAAACTAAGAAGAATGAAGACCTGATTAACCAAGTTGACAACGGCAAAAGCATCATGAAAGATTAACCAGCTCAATAATTCACCTGTATTATTACAGCCGACAAAAGAAACACGTGGATGGCTAAGAAAATTCTAGCTTTTCTTACCTTTTCTCGCTTCTAGAAGAATGAAGAAATATCAAGCAAGTGGGACCCTTTTAGAAAATAATTCGAGCTACTTTTGATAATTGAGCTCAGTTATTTCCGAATGAAGACAAAGTTCCCTCAACCCGTAGAAGCCACCGGTAGCCGGTCTTTTCTACTTTTTGTTTCCTATAAATAGGTTTGCTTTCCTTAGTTTAAAAGTGTGCAAGAAAACAGAGTGTAAGAGATAGTACAAAGAAAAATAAGAGTGAGAAGTAATCTAGTTGTTATTAGTAGCAGCAAAAGGTATGTTTAAAGTTTGAAGATCTGTAATAACCGTTTGTGAAATACAAGGTTAGTTTTTATAACTATTTCTTATGGCAGGCTAAACCCCCAGGTTTAGAAAGCCAATACATGTTGTGAAATTCTTATGATTTAGTTAAATGTTTATATTATCTTTACATTTCTTTTGAAAGAAGAAAAAGATCTTATAAATTATATTATGAAGAAATCTTGTCGCTGTTAGTTCATACCTACATGGCAAAGGTATAATTGTCAAGCAGTGAGCCAAACCTCTAAGACAAAATCTTAGTTGTAATCTTGAAAAATAATTTTAAACTATTCTTTGAAAAAGTCAAATTTTCCTTTTAAACAACAGACGTAAGGACGTTTAACTCCAGAACAGTACCCGTTGTTAGCCGTGGTAAGGCGTTTTTAGGGGAATAGTATGGATTAGTTCAAAAAGGTGAGTTTTTTAAGAAAATTTGAATTCAAGTTTTTAAAGGGTTCTTTTAAATAGATTTTCAAGAAGTGATAACAGAGTGACAAAGATGGGTATCATAATGTTCATATTTAAGATCCTGTTCTTCTTACATTTTTAATGTACCGATAATAAGAGTTTTTAACTATATTATAGGAAGACTAACAACCTCTGTTAAATTGGTTTTCTAATCCCTCCCTTCTCATAAGAAATCTTTTATTATTCTATCTATGCATGATCCTGAAAACTGCCCTCATACAAGCTCTAAAATCCACCGAGATATTTGTGGATGTCCTTGTAGATGTTATTGTTATGCAAACTACGAAATATACTACTCAGAAAGTCTGAAAAAGAACCTTACTTATCTAATAGCTTCTGATGTGCTCAATTATGATATAAAATATCAAATTGTTGGAAAAATCTTCAAAGATATAAATACTTTTTATAAAAGTTTCTGGTTCAACCCTGAAGTTCATAACGAAGTAAAATCTTAAGCTTTTGCAGCCTTTAAAGGAAGAAATTGGTATTATTCTAATTGGTCTGAGGATTCTCCTTACCATGAAGACAATCTCCAATCCCCATAAACAGGAATAGCCGTGGAACTTGGCAATATACGACCAAGATATCCCTGTCTATATACTGTAACCTCGATGAGGCCCATTCGTTAGTGGATTATTCTTTGAATAATACACTAATAACTGCGTTGCAGCCCCTTATAAGGTCTTATTTTATTATGTTTTTTAGTTAAAACATCTAAGATAACCCCTTTTCTATTTCCATTGCTTTCCTTAGTTTAAAATCACGAATGGATTGTATTTGACCCAGAAAGGTTTGATGTCATTAGGATTGCTTGAGTCAAAATACTTTGGGTCTTCTTCTAAGGTATCCCATTCATCATCAAAAGTAACATTCATGAAGCTAGTGGAGAATCTATGAAGATCTTCATCAGTAGGTTCATTTTCTTCTTCATCTTTTGTTTGGGATGATGAAGCATTGTCCTTATAATTTCTAAACCTTAGAGATTTAGATCCACCTGAATTGGTATAGGCAACATAACTAGTGGGGACAATAGTTGTTGCTTCTCTGTGAAATGGAATAATCCATTTACTACCAGCAATGGTTTGGGAATCTATCTGGGCAGGAGGTATCATTTGTATTCCTCTAGAGGATACAGTTTGAATGATTGAGTCAATATCAACATTATACTGACTTCCTGTGGTTCCTGTCAATCTTCCAAGAAATATTATTTCTATTGCCAGATTCTTTCCTATAAAACTTTCATATCCAAGTGTTTGAATCTGTAAAGTAACATGTCTACAGAAATCATCAACACTTAATGAAAAGTTTTGGGGAGCAATATAAGCAACGCCTATATAGTTGTTTAGATCTATTTCCATTGTTCCGATTATAGCTTGATCAAGATTAGAATGGATTGTATTTAATTAAAATACCCTACGTTTGACCATCTCTTACCAAAATACCCTAAATCTCGGAGAGTTTACCAAAATACCCTAATTTTCTGCGGTGGGCCCTGCGATCGCGGGCCCACACCCACGTGTCACAAAGTTTCGGCCAAAAGTCCCGCAGAGCCCCCCAACTATGCCCGCGGTGACAAGTTTGGTCCCTGTCCCGCGGTGGTTCCCAGCGATGGGGCCGCGATAGGCCATTTTTTTTTCATTTTTGGTCCTTTTTCACGTGTACTGTTTTTGGATGAATATGAAAATGAAAATGTTTTTGGATGAAATTCAGTTCAGTTTTAAAAAATACAAACTGGACAAAAGAAATTTTAGCAAAACCAAGCTGCGTGAGCACGAGATTTTGGAGCTGCATTCGTGTCCGCAGGTCGCGCTCGCACACAAGTTCGACGATTTTAGCTTATGAAATCGTCAATCGGCACCCCCCCTGGGCGCGGGTAGGTGTTGGAGTAAAATCATGCAAGGAGCTTGTCAACTCCTCTCACTTCTTGGGTTATAAACCAAAGAAAGTTTACTCTCTCTTCTTATGTGGGACACCTTCCCACACCCAACTTGGTTTTTGCTGATTTCATCCAATTACTCAACTTTGAGTATCAATATCTCATTCACACATACTCCGTTTTGGACGCATTATATATCGTTTCGAAGCTCTCATAAAGGAGAACATAAACCCACTAAGAGTTAATTATATATACCACATATATATATATATATATATATATATATATATATATATATATATATATATATATATATATATATATATATACTAGCAGTGTGCCCGTGCAATGCACCGGGTGAGCAAGGTATGAATTTTTTTTTATCGTAAAGAAAAATGAAAATCCCTTCAATTAACATACAGGTTGAGTGACTTTTCTAAAATAGATAATAGGTTCAAGTTTGAATCCTAGAGGAAATTGAAGACTGCTCGGACACCAAGCAATGGAGCAACAACTGATTAACATATCAAAGAATAAAAACACAGTGGAACATCCATGACAGAAGTTATCGACAATAAAACCAAAAACCAATCATGAAAAAACCAAGTATAATTAAGCCATAAGCTAAAACAATCAATCAAAAACCACAAAAATGAAGATATTTGGCCACTAACAATCTAATAAATAGGAGGATGAGAAACCATTCCCATCTTGTAATCACATTCACAGTAATATAATTCATCCACATCCAAATCAGATTCAACCAGTTTAGATTCCAAGCATAAATCTGGAAAATGATAGCAACCATAGAGATGAAAATTCTACGCCATAATCTTTGTAATTTGATGAAACATATACCAATCCATAACATAAAACTATTCACAAGATTAAGGTAATTAAATTACAATGCAAATAGACTGGAGATATGAGCCCAGGTAATCTTGAAATTCTCAGACTCAGACTACAAATCTTGCTTCCAAACAACAACAACAAACTCCAAATAGCCCCTGATGACAAAATCCATAGCAGCAACATTAGGTTTAAAAACCACTTGATTATGTTAGACAAAATGCACATTCACAACAACTTCAAAAGCAAAAGGCTCAACCATTTTATACCTGCAAAACCAGCTTTAAAAGAAAAATGCTCAACCCTTTGCAAAAAGGGAAAATTTTAGTGGATGAAACATGTTTTAACCCGATAAAATAGAATACCTTTCAGAAGTCCTGGCAAAGAGACCAGAAAAAAATACAAAATTTGCAAAGAAAAAATGCATAAGACAAAGGCTTTGAAATACAGAAATTTAAAAGTCAGTTAACTTCAATTAGAGAATCGTTGACTGAGATCATCATTTTCAATTAACTATCGCCTATAGACAAAATCATTAGAGACAAAAAGAGTGTATATACTCTTCCTTTTTAAAGTTAAACCATCCTTAGCTAACCGTATATAAGATATATTACAAATAAATTCTTATGATTCAATTTTTTAAGTGAATAAGAGTTCCTTGTTGTTCTTGGTAAATGAAACACATAATTGAAGGTTTTGTTGGTGATCAAATTCAAACATAAAATAAAAATCACCTAAAAAATAGTTGAATGTCAAGTCTATATTTCCTTTTTCGGATGAAAGAATAATTCATTAGGAAAAAAAAACAATATGAGTAGACTCCAGCAAACCCAAGCATTATACCACCTCTTTTCTTTCATAAAGGCAAGCTCCAAATTTGAAAAGAGGACTACACAGTCCCCAACTCACACGTTTAGAGGGTAGAACACATTGTGTAAACAAAAATTCTTAAAATGAAAATAGGGTAGAACTATAACATAAAATTTAAAGGGTAGAAGAAGCATATCTTTGACCTCCTTAATGATAATCGAAAGAGGGTTGCGGAACTGCAGAAGAAGTTAGAACTATAATATAATTGAAATCTCATATGTGTAAACAAGAACCCATGATAGAGATGTTGGCATATAAACTATAAGTTGGATTATCATTCAAAACCAAGAAACTTGATGAAGTTTCATACTTTAGTTGATGATAGAGGACATTGAAACATAAATAGATAACCATCTGCATTTCACAAATCAATTGTAAGTTCTAGCTCAACCTCTTACTTTTAGTTCTGCTTTTTTACTTGTTAATCAATGTCAACAAAATTATGATGGTTGCTAGTTTTGGAGCAATGGGATAATCTCCAGGAAAGAAAAACTGGAGATTATTGATTTAGGGTTTATTTTGCTATTTTTTTTAAACTCATTAAAATACTTCAAATCAAAAGCTACCAGAAAGCAAACCAATAAAACCCATAGCCTGCACTAAAACAGAAAGCAAGAAAGAAAAAAACAGTTACAATAAGCTGCCAAACCAAGCTTCTGGGAGACGAAACAGCCAATCTGCACTAAAAAGGCTTAAAATTAAACATACCTAAACCATAATCGTGAAAGCTGAACAAATGAAAGCTTGAAATTAAACATACCTAAATCATGAACCCAAATCAACAGATGCTGAGTTGTTGAGCTGCAAATCGTGAACCTGAATTAACAGATGCTGAGATGTTGAGATGCAAATCGTGAACCCAAATCATGAACCAAATCATGATGTGTTTGAGGGAGGAGATTATGAACCCTAACTCTTGATTTTATATGCATTTCAGGAAGAAAGCTTGCAATACGGAAGGTATGGTCAAGACTGACGAGGTAGAAGAAAGGGTATGACTTTGTGGGTATGGTGTGTTAGTACTCTCGGTATGGTGGTGAGGGGTGACGTGAAGAGGTAAATCTTCCAGGAAGAAAGCGTATGGCTTGTAGATTGGTATAGGCTGAGAACATGTGGTATGGGGTAAGACGTGAATTGGTAGAAGGGGCCGGTCCTTTCTTTTTTTAAAATCAAAAAGTTTTCAACTTGTACATTGTGCACTCTTACTTGTAATTAAGAGTTTTTTGATTTTTATGCTTAAAAGTCTTGTACTCAATGCAAAAGAACTTGTATTTAAGACTTTAGGTATATATGCTTATATATGTAGTATATATATATATATATATATATATTTAAATGTGTCCAAAGTTTAGTAAAAACCATACTTTTACTCGACTCGAACTCAAAAGCCAATACTCGAGCTCGAACTCGACTCAAAAACTCGCGAGTAGTAAAAATTCAAACTCGAACTCGACTCGAAAGCCAATTCCCGAGCTCGAACTCGAACTCGTTTCAAGCTCAAATTGAACTCGAATCAAGCTCAAACTCGAACTCGAATCGAGCTCGAACTCATTTAATGCATAAAAGAACTCAAGGTGAACCCACTTTCATGAAGGTACTCCTATTATAAAATAATCATATAGGCTCGAACCATTGGGCTCAAGCCTTTAGGCTCAAGTCCTTAAACTCAAGTCATTGAGTAAAGACAAAGTCAAAGGGTGTAAAAACAAGGAAGAGAAAAGGTCTATATATAGTGGAGTTCAAAGCATTGGGTTCTATATTCCCACCAATGTGGGATGGATTAGACACACACCCTAAAAAGTTCACCCATGTCTTTTATATAATTAGTTTTCAATTTTTTTCCCCAAAAAACTTGAGTTTATTATTATTATTATTATTAATTCAATTAAAATAGTATTACTAATTATTATTATAATTTTGTTGTTTATTCATTATATTAGTAAACAAACTTAAACGTACACAAACATTTACGTACACTATTTTGCTTTAATTTATCTAGTATTTGATTTTAGCTTATAGTTATACGTACAATAACATTTACGAACGTAAACGAACATAAATGAACGAACAAACGTTCACGAACATAAATAAACGAACAAATGTTCAGGAACATAAATGAACGAACGAGACTCTTGTTCATGTTCGTTCGTTTAACTAAACGAACAAAAAAAACTTGTTCATATATTATATTATTTTATTATTAATGTATTATATTAAAATAGATATTATTAATTTTTTTACATTATATTCTATAACTTATAATATAAAATTAATTATATATAAAATATGTTCGAGTATCTCACGAGCTTATCGAGTCGAGTCTCAGTTCACTCGACTCGACTTGTTAGTATATCGAGTCGAGCTCGAGTTCAAATCGAGCCTATACGAGTCGAGTGTTGATCAAGTTTTGACCGAGTCGATCTCGAGTAGCTCGCGAGTTATCTCGTCTCATTTACATGGGGCCCATATCTCATGGATATAGTTGTCTTGTGCATAGGAAAATGGAGGTGCACAATTAAAGGACCCCCGCTTTATTCTCTCCAACTACCGCTACGATGTTGCTATTAACCACAAACCAGGATATTACATTTTTGGCACTTGAGGTTTACATAAAATTATGATTTTGGTTTCCAAAATGTAAAACTTACATATTCAAGTTGTAGTTTCAATTTTGTTATAAATTTGTCCCCTCGCTCGTATTTTTTTACAAACAAAAGTTTGTTAACACAAGAGCATTTTCATATTTTTATTCATTTTCTTAATTTTCTTTTAAAGTTTTGAAATGTATATTATATTATGTATACACACAACACGCACAATCCCTCGTCGATCTCTACCTCCATATCTAATTGGAGGTTTGTTAATGCCGAAAATCGTCCAAAAATACAATTTAAGGTTGATGTGGAGCTTAACAACTAAAGAAAAGAAATCGTTCGACAAACAGTGCGATAAAGACTAAAATAAAGAAGACGAGAGAAATTTGGTGACGCGGGAAAAACCTCAACGAGGAAAAAACCCGCGGACGACAGTGGGTGTCGTCGATGCACTATGGTCGCCAATCAGGGGCGACGTCTTTGAGTTTCAAGTGTCGAGAGTACAAGCGATTACAATACAAATATCAGAAATAACTTAATTGTAAAAAAAATAGTGCGTCGTGTGAAAAAACAGTGTGCTGTGTATATGCGTCGTGAGTTGCCTTACAAGAGAGAGTTCCTTTGCTTGAATGTTTTTGCTATGCAGTGGGTGTTTCCGAATTCAGATGATCCGCACAGAAGTTGACACCTTCGTTTATATAATGTTTGTAGCTATTAATGCTTCCCATAAAAGTTGGATAACGGTCGTAACGGCTTTCTGGAAATCAATGCTTTTGATGATCTTTGTCGGTTGTAACCGTTCTCTCATTAATGGTAGCGATCCTGCATAAAATAGACAAAAGATAACAGCTATGTCGTATGTTAAGTAATCGTGGTCCTGAGATATTTAACGTCGGTCGTATGAGTTTAGCATTGTTATGGTCGAGTGTCGTGAACAACTCTCGACTTAAACTTAGGTCTGACGATAGAGTTGTCGAATGTGTATGGTCGTTAGAACCTTATCTTAATACAAGATATGTCGAGTGAGGTGCGACTTGCCCTTTTTCTGTCGTGGTCGTGACTTGTAAATTTTTACCCAAACAGTTTGCCACCAAAATTTAAAATGAAGTGGGAAATTCAAATTTTGAATTTTAAATTTTTGTCAGAAAATATCTGGGGTCGGGACACGTGTCGATGGACGTTTCAATTGCTTGGGAACTGAATCGGTTCAATTCTAACTGAACTAGTGGTGCGGGAAGTCGAATAGGGGATAAGACCGTGACGTCATGATGATGTTTATATATGCTTGACAGCTGTGGACGCCACTTGTCGATGATCTGATGGGCTTTCGAAAAAGGCGAGGGCACGTGTCGATCATCGAACGATTTAGCCTGACACGATCGTTTGCATAAATAGAGACCTTTGGCCGATCTTTCCCATTTTACGTTTTCAGAGCGATATTCCTACTTTCGATTCTTGCTTCTTTTCTGTAAATCTACTTCCAAATCTGCAAAATCTCAAGCCAAGTTAGTGTATTCGAGGTTTTTAGAGCATCTATTTAAGGTACGATCTTTCTTCCTTTTATGCGTCGCAAGTCAATAGCTAGGAAGCCTAGGAAGAATTGGGATATTCTCATACTTTCGGACCTGAAAATTTGGCTTACGGGTTTAGCGATGATGACCGATCCAGAGAGTTCTATTCGAGATCAAGACGATATCGATTCTCTTAGGAAGTTAGCACATATTCCTATAGGGGTCAAGTTATATAGGGCTGGTCATGTTCGACCAGAAATGTGCCCGGACGGATACGTCGTGATATACGAGTATCCGTTCAAGTGGCCATACTCCCCTCTGTCGAAATTATTCATGACGACGTTCGACGTAGCACTAGGACAACTAATGCCCCAGTTCTGGCGACTCGTTCAGGTCATTAAGCAACTTACTAAGGACTGGGAGTCGCCTCTGAACATAAACGACCTCCTCACGGCCTATCAGGTCAAGATGGACGGGAACCACCGCTATAGCCTTTTTTCGAGGCATAGGGGTGATCGTACCTTGGTCCTAAAAACTGCGGTAAACAACCGCAAGTGGAAGGCTAGGTATGCGTTTGTGCGTGTAGCAACGTTGGATTCGGAGAGTGACTGGATTAGGGCCGGCAGGAACACGGCGGGTAAGACTTTAAAGCGGTGTCGTACGTTTTATATTGGAATGTCGACTTATTTCTAACTTTTTCTTTTTACGTGTCGACAGATATCAGGTTCGAGGACGTGAAGCCCAACGCTGATTCTCAAGCTAAGATTGACAAGTTTTTGGAATTCAGTGCTGACGATCGGTCTTTCGTTACATGACATCTCGTGGACGAGGACGACGAAGACGTGGTGTTTATCGGAGAGAATCGAGAGGAAGAGAAGGAAGAAGAGGAAGGAGGAGTAGAGGAGCCGAGAGAAGAAGAAGTAGAGTTGACTGGTAAGTGTACGTCTATCTCCCTATGTGACCCTTTTATTGCTCCAATTGTATAACGTTCCTTTTTCCTTTTCGTTTTTCAGGAGAATCACAAGCAAAATCATCATCTGTGGCTGCCAAGAGGGCAGCTCAAGCTGAGCTGGCCCGCAAGGGAATGGAGAAGAGGAAAGGGACCTCGACTACTGGGTCGGGGGTTTTGAAGAGGACTCGAATGACGGTCCCGAAGGAACCGTCTTCGAAGGTGGGCGACTCGTCGAGGGTCGTCACACCTGAGAAGACGAAGGTGTCGATCGCATCTCCTGAGAAGACGAGGACGTCTTCTGATGCGATCGGCCCCCGGTGACAAAGTCGATGCCTTCTTCCATCATGTCGACCCCTTCGTCAGCTGACAAGGGCAAAAGTCACTCGTAAGGGGAAGCTGAAGTCACGACGGTCAACTTTACGTTTCCGGCGGACTTCATGGCAGATAACATCCTGGATAGGGCGAAGATCTTTCCTCATCTGGGGAAATACCAGCTCCCGTCTTTCAGGGAACACTTCAAGGGGGTGTCGCTCGACGACACGGGGTCCCACGTCGCTGGACTCACGTTCATGGTAAGTGTTTAGAACTTTCCTTTTAATTTTCTATAGTTTTGTCGAGTGTTTATTAACTCATGTTTTTTGTGTTTCAGGCGTTCCAATCCTCTCTTGCCTTGTATTCCGAAATGGAAGAGACAAGGCGTCTAGTGCCCGCAACTCTCGAAAGATAGAAGGCGGCACTGGCAAAGGAGAAAGCTGCCTTGGCCAGGATCGAGGCTCTGTTTGTGCGGCTTGATGACGTTCAGAATGACCTGGAGGTCGTTGAACGTGAGAAGGACGAGGCGAACAGTCGTCTTAAACAGGCTCTGGACCTGATAGTCGACTTGAGGGCGGAGCTGGACAAGACTATGGATTCCCTGGCTGTGAGTGAAAAAGAAGCCGAGGAGTCCAAGTCTAGGGTGTCGGAGCTGGAGGAGGAGGTGGGGGAGTTGAAGGATGAGGTGAAGTCCGTTTTCGCTCTTGCTCGACTAATTGCTCGGGCCGTGATCATGCGACAACATTTGGCGGGTAAGAATCCCCTTGCTTCTGCGTCAGACGAGCTGGCCTTCTATTTGTCGAGTGTCGGATCCGAGAGGGACCTCGATTCAGACGACGAGAAGGAAATCGAGGAGGCAGCAAGGGATGACGAGATCTCCAAAGGTGAAACCCCTGAACCGTCGATGTTTGACAATCCGCCCCAGCCCTAGATTAACATAAGCTTTTGTTTGTTTTTACCGATCGACCGTTGGGGGTCGAATGTAATCACTCTACTTACCGAATATGAATGGAATTTTTTTGGAACTCATGTTTTATTTTGTCAATCTATTCTCATTCAAATTGCAAGTAAACAACAAGTAAAATACAATCACGCGATCATTAAATAAACGTAAGTCGTATAGAGCAAACATAGGTACTTGCGACAAAGGCATTCATCCAAAACATGATAATTTTTCTAAGTTAAAAAACTTAGATCGTGAGATCTTTGGACCTTATGATCGTATGATTAAGTCGTGCAATAGACTTGGTCTCTTACGTCGTGCGATCCTGTGATAAAACAAGGTCAGAGGTTGGTCGTTGGCTAACCAACGACCTTCTGATGCTTAAGTCAGTAATCGTCGTGGTAAAAAATCGTATAAGAAAAGTGTTTAGAAGAAATACCTTTTCAGATGTGTTGCATTCCAACTGCGTGGAATGTCTTGATTGTCAAGGGTCTGAAGCCGATAAGCACCTTTACCCACGACTTCCGAGATACGGTATGGACATTCCCATTTGGTGGAAATTTACCTGCGTTGAGCTATTGAGTGTTCTGGAATATTCACCGGAGGACATGGTCGCCTTCTTGGAAGACTTTAGCTTTAACGTTCTTGTTGAAATGTCGCTCGGCCGCTTGCCGTTGTAACGCTATTCTGATCATTGATGATTCTCTAAGTTCCACAAGGGCGTCGAGGTCGTAACTTAGGTCCACCAAGTTATGGTCGACAGAAGTATGTCTCGAGGTCGGGAGTTGGACCTCGACTGGTAAGACTGCTTCACAATCGTAGACCAAAGAAAAAGGTGTTTGTCCTGTGGACGTGCGTAGCGTCGTACGATTTGCCCACAAGACTGAAGGTAGTTCTTCGACCCACTTTCCTTTCGCGGCTTTCAACCTTTTCTTGATCGAAGTAATGATGGTTTTATTAGTCGATTCTGCAAGTCCATTCGCCTGGGGGTACCTGGGTGTCGAGGTCGTCAGTTTGATATTGCGGTCTTCGCAGAACTGTCGAGTCCTGTTGCTTATGAACTGGGATCCGTTGTCGCAGACAATTTCGGATGGAATCCCGAACCTGCATATGATGTTAGTCTGGATAAAAGAGACAACTTATTTATCCCGGATTTGGGAAAAGGCAGCTGCTTATATCCACTTAGAAAAATAATCTGTAAGTACGAGAAGAAATACTTTTTGCCCCGGGGCAGGTGGAAACTTGCCAACAATATCCATCCCCCATCTCATGAAGGGTCATGGGATTAGTGTCGAGTGTAAGGGTTCAGAAGGTTTGTGTGACGTACCTGAATGTTGTTGACAAGCATCGCAATTCTAGACATACCTGACAGCGTCTTGTCGTAGTGTTGGCCAAAAATAACCTTGTCGAGAGATACGATTGGCTAGACTGCGACCTCCTGAGTGGTTGCCACATTCTCCGTCATGCATTTCTTGAAGGATCTTTTGAACTTGACTTTTGTTGATAACACATCTCAGATTCAAGCCTGTCGATGATCGTCGATAGAGTCTATCTCCAATCACGACATACTTGGATGCCTTGAACCTGATCTTCCGAGTTTCCATCTTGTCTTCTGGGAGTAGGTCGTGCATAAGGGAATTTTTGATCGTCGATAGAGTCTATCTCCAATCACAACATCCTCTTGATCTTCGATTTGGATGACGTCGTCATTTTCGATGGATGGTGTCGCCAAGTGGATCATAGGAATGTTGTCGAATAAAGGTTTGCTGAGTGCAGATCCAAGGTTTGCTAAAGCATCGGCTTGAGTATTTTGATCCCTTGGAATCTGTTCGATTGAGAATGGTTTGAAAACTTCTGATTTTGCTTTTGCCACCTTTAGGTATGCTGTCATCTTTGAATCTTTGGCCGTGAATTCTCCATTCATCTGATTTACAACTAGGAGGGAATCGATTTTGACGTGTAGTGCGGTTGCCCCCAAGTCGTGTGCCATGTTCATTCCCATGATCAGGGCTTTGTACTCGGCTTCGTTGTTGGTAGTTTTAAAGTTACATCGTACGGAGTACACCATCTTGCCCCCCTGTGGCGACTTTAAGACGACGCCAAGTCATGATCCTCTAGCGTTTGATGATCCATCGACGTGTAAAGTCCAGGGAACGTCGTCGTAAGTCTCCACAGAGAGCACCTCGAGCTCTGCTTCTTTTCCTGTTCAGGACTGAAGTCGGCGATGAAATCTGCCAATGCTTGCGATTTGATCGTTGTACTGGGCTTGAAGTCGATGTCGTAACTACTGAGGTATATGCTCCATTTCGCACAGGTTTCCTCAAGACAGACTTAAGAGGAAAGTTAGTCACGACAGTAATAGGGTGTGATTCGAAGTAATATCGCAATTTCTTTGCAGCTGTAACTAACGATAAAAGCAATTTCTCCATAGAAGAATACCTGGTTTCGGTGTCTAGAAGAGATTTACTTACATAGTAGATCGGTAATTGTTGATTTTCGCCTTCTCGTGTCAGGACGACACTTACTGTATTAGGACTGACAACTAAATATAATTGTAGGACCTCATTATCATGAGGTTTCGACAACAGAGGTGGCGACGCCATGTATTCTTTCAATTTCTGCAGTGCTCGTTCATGATCGTCTGTCCAATTGAAGCCTTTGTTTTTTCGTAGGACGTTGTAGAATAGATGGCATCTATCCAATGAGTGTTAATGCCAAAAATCGCACCAAAGGGACAACTTAAGGTCGATGTGGACTTTAACAACTAAAGAAAGGAATCGTTCGACAAAGGCGTGCGACAAAGACAAAAATGTAAATGAGACAAAGGATTTGATGACGCAGGAAAAACCTCAACGAGGAAAAAACCTGCGGACGACAGTGGATGTCGTCGCTGCACTATGGTCGCCAATCAGGGGCGATGTACTTGGCGCTCCGGGTGTCGATCGTACAGAGATTACAATACAAATGAAGGAAAGACTTCGAAATGTAAAGTACAAGTGTTTGGAATGTAAAAACAGTGTGCGTCGTGTGTGAAAACAATGTATAAACTGTTGATCGAGAGTGAGAGTCGTGCGTCGAGAGCGATCTTCTATGAATGATCTCTTTGCTTCGAATGAATATTCTTCGAGTGTTTGCGTTTGCTTCTATTGTTCGATGCTTTTGTTCTTTCTCTCTCCCTCTGTTATTCGATGATGATCAGATGTCTTGAACTGATGATTGAGCTGGGATTTTATAGTCTTCGGATGACTTTAATCGAATCATTAAGATCTTTGATGATTGTTGTAACGGTCGTCGTCTTCAATGTGAGTTTAGATCCTCATTGTTAGATTAAATTAGCTCCTAATTTAATTAAATGTTTTATAAAGAATTATTGTAATAGGGCTTTATAATTAGCTTATGGGCTTTTAACTAGTTATATGGGCTTAGCCCTTTTTTATCTTGTAAATGAACCCTTTATAAAGGTGTCTAGGGTTTCATCTTACATTTAGGTCATTTTTGGAGTAACACACACAAAAACACACACTGACTAATCTCATGAGAGTCATCTAAAATGTAAAGTGTGGTGTTCTTCATTTTCCTCTTCATATTATCTCAAATGAATATGAGATGAGTTTATTCATGATTGTTCTTATTGTTCATCTTATCTCTCTTTATATATGAATTTTATTTCTTCTATTGTCTGCTTGTCCTAAATGGGACCAACAATTGGTATCAGAGCTGGATTGAAGAAACTCTTCTTCAATCGGTCATTTATGCAACAATAGAAGATTAGATGATTTATTTGTTGTTTTGGTGCTTAGATTGATTCAATCACATGAGCCTAAACAAAAATATCATATCTGATACTTATTTTCTGTTTTGTGCTTATTGGAAATCCAATCTTTGATTTCAATAAGATTTGGATAAGTTTTGACAGAAAATTAGTGTTTCTCTTCACAAAATCTGATTTTGCACACCACATGTTTGATAAAATGCCTAAGTGAAGATTTGGTTCTGTTTGGATCAAATCTGATCAGATTTAATACATGTGTGTGTTTTGATTCTTTCTCATTCATTGGTCTTATTTGATAAGCACTAAGTAGATGGTTGATCTATGATCTCATCCTTGTGTGTGCTTGAGTCCATAACATTTTTTTGGCATCTTGGTAGTAAGGTTGTTGATCTTTGATCTGACCTTTATTTAAATCCAAGATTGGACTCTCTTTGATCCAGATTTTGTTTATATTCCGCTGCTCATAATCATTTAAATGAAAACAAAATCATTTGGGTCTTGAAAAAAAGTTGATTGAGAAAGATTTGGTGTTGTGCTATGTATTCAAAGTCTGATCTGAAAAGTTTTTATTACTATGAGTGTTTCTAATTAGTTTTCTGACCTGATCAATTAGAGATCTAATTATTTGCACTCACGGTTCTAAAAGTTATATGGAGATCGTCTTATTTTCTACATCAAATCAGATTTAATGACAGCATGCTGACAGATTTGCGATGCTGTAGTAAAGTGATCATATCTCACTGATCAGGACACCAATTGATGCGATTCAAAATGCCCTGGATTCAAAGCACATTGACGAACAACTTTTGTGTTTTGAGATTTTAGAGATTCGAAATTTATAAGGGTCATATGCATCGTTGAAGTAGACAACAGTGTGCTGATACAAAGCTGTTGGACAGATCTGCGCGACTATGGTAAATCAACCGTATCTTATTCGTCCGAGCTCCAAAAGAGGTGATTCCAGATGATCTGAAAAGATAACAAACCAATGCACACTCTTTATGTTTTGAGTTTTTGCAAACTCTAGAGCTATCATGGTGTAAAGTAGTGTCGAAGTTGGTGTAAAACTGCTGGCAGAGGACTTAGAAGAAATCAGCAAGAGTTCACCAGAGCTCTGTTAGACATCATCAGAGCTCTGGCAGAAAGTTCTGTTCCACCAGAGATAACCACCAAAGAAGAGGTCATCCACCAGAGCAGAGGTACATCCATCAGAGCCGAGGTACACCAGAGCAGAGGTACACCAGAGCAGAAGCACCAGAGCAAAGGTACTTGCTGTCAGCTTTGCGCACCTGTCGTATTTTCAACAGAACTCCCTCATCGAAGCTCCAAATTTGATGAGTATAGATGCGTTGGATTCCTAAGAAAACGAAGAACAATTTTGTTGTTTTGAGCTTGGTCTGAATCAATGTTCTTCTTGGTCAGAATCGCTGCTAAAGTCATTATACATCTGCTGGACAGAAAGTTTCTCTCATCAGATCTCTGTTGATTTTTCAGACATCAGAGCTTACCAGAGCTCTGTTGAACTTACCAGAGCTCTGTTGAACTTACCAGAGCTCTGTTAATTTATCAGAGGTTATTCAAAAGATCAGAGGAAATTGATAGAGTTTACCAGAGCTCTGATCATCGACAGAAGTTGTCCAGAGCTCTGTTGATTTTTTTGGGACACCAGAGCTCTGTTGATTCGTTAGAGGCTATATGGATCAATTTTTTTTCCAGAAATAAGATGAATGACTAGAAGGGACCAGAAGCAGACTCAAGCATGTTTATTAGAGTTCGTTGGTACAGAAATCAAATCAAGCCAAAAGCCCGGAGCCCGAAATTTTTCAGTTTGTTTGACAGCTTTGCGCTGCTTCAGAAACATGCACATAACTTTTTACTCGGTGCTCCGATTGACACGAGTCCAGTTGCATTAGAAAAATAATTCACAGACGCACGACTTTGATGTTCTGAGTTTTCTCAAATTATGTGAGCTGATATGCCAAAACCAGCCTCAAAGTCTGGTGTAAGGTGCTGGACCGAAAGCATTGCATTTAATTCATGCTCTTTCCGCTTTCAAGAACGGTGTTCTCTCGACGTTTCTTCACGGTTTCATACAGCTATTGTGACATATTGATTGTGACTCACTCATCTGTTATTCATGTTTAATGCTCGGTACTGAATGCTTACTCAACAGTGAAGTTGAATCATGAAAACTAGACAAAATGGGGTTAATTGTCTCGGTTTTCAAGAAGATGAGCCTACATTTGAGGGGGAGCTCGTGATGCTTTGAAGACTCGAAGAACGGAACGCCAAAGTTTCTAAAGAAAGCAAGGGGGAGACTATAAGATGATGCTTTCTTTATAAAACATTAGGGGGAGATTGTTAGATTAAATTAGCTCCTAATTTAATTAAATGTTTTATAAAGAATTATTGTAATAGGGCTTTATAATTAGCTTATGGGCTTTTAGTTAGTTATATGGACTTAGCCCTTTTTTATCTTGTAAATGGACCCTTTATAAAGGTGTCTAGGGTTTCATTTTACATTTAGGTCATTTTTGGAGTAACACACACAAAAACACACACAAAAACACACACTGACTAATCTCATGAGAGTCATCTAAAATGTAAAGTGTGGTGTTCTTCATTTTCCTCTCCATATTATCTCAAATGAATATGAGATAAGTTTATTTATGATTGTTCTTATTGTTCATCTTATCTCTATTTATATATGGGTTTTATTTCTTCTATTGTCTGCTTGTCCTAAATGGGACCAACAGTCATAACTAATTTCGTCGGTTATAGCCGTTGTCCATTAATGACTTTGACTCCTGCATTAAACACTTAAACAAATATAACAGTCGTATAACGCGTTAGTCGGTCGAGGTCGAAAGGTTTTACGCGACGGTCGTGCGGAACGGGCGACGTCGAGGTCGAGTGCCGTGAGGAACTCTCGACTTACCTTTTAGGAGGGACGGCGGAGGTTCTTTGGGTCTTCGTCGGGACCTTATCTTAATACAAGGTATAGCTTCATAACATGCGTCTTACCTTCTCTGGTCGTGGTCGAGACCTGTGAAATTTTGCCCAAACAGTTTGCCCCTAAAATTTGAAAGTAGGATGGCAAATTCGAGTTTTAAATTTTGCTCGTCGGGTGTTCAGGGTCTTGTGTTGAAAAATACCTTGGTTGTTTCGGAACCGAATTGGTTCAATTCTAACTAAACGAGAAGTCGAAGAGAAAACGAGGTCGTGACGTCATACTGAAGCACTATTGTGCTTACCAGCTGTCTTTGACAGGTGTCGACGATCCGTGTGGTCATACGAAGGGACGAGGGCACGTGGTGATCATCTAAGGACTCGACCTGACATGATCAATTACATTAATAAAGATTACGATGGATCTTTTCTTGTTTACGATTTCAGAGGGTTTTGAGCAAAGACTTCTTTAGGGGTTTTCTTGTCGATTTTCGTTCGATTATTTCTAAACCTGCAAGAATCTTTGACCTAATTTAGGATTTTCTGAGATCATACAAGATACGACCCTCCAGTTTGCGTATGCGTCGCAAGTCTATTGCTAGAAAGCCTAGAAAAAACTGGGATATCTGGGGCCTTTCAGAAGTGCAAATCAATTTAACGGGGTTGGCAATGTCGACAGAGCCTAGAAGCACCATTAAAAATGAAGAAGATCTCGACGACTTTAGAAGTCTAGCGAGGATTCCCATGGGGATTACTGTGAGTAAGGCTGGTAACGTTCGTCCGGAGATGTGTCCTGAAGGGTACGTCGTCATATACGAATACCCGTTCAAGATAGGCTTCCACTGGCCGTACTTACCTCTTGCCAAAGCGTTCTTGTGCGAATTCGACCTTTCTCTGGGGCAGTTGATGCCCCAATTCTGGCATGTCATCCTAATCATCGAACGACTTGCCTCAAACTGGGATCCACCGATGAATGTAAGAGACCTTCTGACGGCGTATAAGGTTAAAAGTGATCGGTATCGTCGCTATAGTTTGTTTTAAAGGCACAAGGGCGATCGTACCTTGGTTTTAAATACTGCGGTCAACGACCATGGGTGGAAGAAGAGGTATGTATTCGTACGGTTGTCGACGTTGGACACTGATAATGACTGGATTAGGGAGGGTTGGAATATGATGGGTGAGCTTTGATTGTATGTTTTTATGTTATTCTGTTGCTCGGTTGCTTTCCGTCTAATACCCTTCTTTATGTGCAGATATTAATTTCGACAAGGTAGAGCTGGACGATGCTTCCCGGGCTAAGGTCGAAAAGTTCCTGGAGTTTAGTACTGAAGACCGGTCGTACGTCACACGTCATTTGGTAGACGAGGATGATGACACCGTTTTCTTGAGCGACAGAGTGAGGATGGGTCGAGAGGAGACAGAAGAAGAAGAGGACTCTGAGAAGACTGAGGAGGAAGAGAAGAGTGAAGAACCAGAGGTAGAGATAACTGGTAAGTATCCTTCTGTCTTCTTTTCGCTTGACCTGTTCTTTCTCTATTCTGAATCGTCTAATTTCTTTCTTTTACCATGCCGGAGAGTCTTGGTCGGGGGTGACACCTGTTGCTGCCAAGAAGATGGCCCAGATTGCTCTGGCTAGCAAGGTGAAGGAGAAGGACACTCCGACAACAGGGTCGAGAGTCTTAAAGAGAAAGGAGGTCCCGACAGCTGGGTCGGGACTTCTAAAGAGGATGAAGATGTCCGTCATGAGGGAACCGTCTCCGAAGACGGGTGGCCCATCGAGGGTTGTTCCGCCCGAGAAGACGAAGGTGTCGACCGTGTTTGACACGATCGGCGCAAAATATGAGGATGCTACACATCTGGCGACGATGTTTCATACTGCGCAACCGGCGACGATGTCTCATACGGTGCAACCGGCGACGGTGTCTCCTCTTACCGCGTCAGGCCCTTTTTTCGCCGACAAGGGCAAGGGCGCGAAAACGGGCTCTGAAACGACGTTGAACTTTACGTTGCCGTCGGATTTTTTGGATGATAATGTCCTAGACGGGACGAAACTGTTCCCCCATTTGGGAAAGTATCAGCTCCCTTCTTTCAGAGAGTGTTTCGACGGAGTTTCTCTCGAGGATACTGAGGCCCATGTTGCTGGACTAGCGTTCATGGTAAGTCTATTTTTCAAGACTTTTGTTTATCTGTTGTCGACGTCGTATTCTTTGCTAATGTGTTTTCATATGTTTTCAGACGTTTCAGTCGTCTTTGGCGTTGTATGCTAAATCGACAAAGGTAGAAGGCTTAGTGGCTTCTGCCATCGAAAAAGAAGATGCAGCGTTAGAAAGGGAAAGGTCTACTTTAGAACGCGAAGATGTGGCATCGGTGAAACTCGACGACGTCTTGAATGAGCTGGAGTCCCTTGGACACGCAAGGGATGACGCGAACTCACGTTTAAAGGAGTCCCTATCTTTGATGCATGACCAAAGGGAGACGTGGGATGGGATGGGGGAATCTTTGGCCGCGAAGAAAAAGGAAGTCGAGGAGTCCAAATCTAAGGAGGTAAGTTTAGAGAAGGAGTTAGAGGAGTTGAGGGACGAGAACAAGTCCATCTTTTCCTTCGCTCGACTCACTGCTCGAGCGGCTATCATGCGAAATCATTTGCTAGGCAAGAATCCTGTGGCCTCAGCGTCAGACGAGTTGGATCTGTTCTTTAAGGAGGTCGGGACCGAGAGAGAGCTCGACTCGGATGATGAGAAGGAGGTCGAGGAGGAGGAGAAGTGTTTACAGGGTGACGTGTCGGGCAAAGATGCGACCGACGTCCCTCCCCAACTTTAGAAAGATATCTTCGTTTATTTCTGTTTCTTTGTTGTTCGACCGTTGGTGGTCGAGTTTTTTGTAAATGACAGTTTATTCGATAAATGAAATCCGGGCTTCTTTTGAACTTGCGTTTTATAAAATATAACATCGATTGTCAAATTTCATAAAATACAAGGAATCATACGACTTAGGCATCTATTGTAACACAATAACTGGAACGTAAGCCATAAGACTTTTAAATCGTGTATATAAACATAAGCTCATGCGACTAAAGCATACATTCAGAGTACGAAATTTTTCTAAGTCAAGAGACTTAGATCATGAGATCGTTAGACTTTGCGATCGTACGACTGAGTCGTGCGATGAATTTGAATCGTGTGTCCCTGTAGAAGGATGATCAAGTCATAGACCTGATCGTTTATGTCGTGCGACCTTGCGAAACTAGAGTCGTTTGATTATTGTCGTGCGATTCTGCAGAATAAACAATGTCAGAGGTTGGTCGTTGGCTAACTAACGACCCTCCGATGCTTAAGTCAGTAACCGTCGTTGTGAAAAAATCATATGAAAGAAGAAAAAGAAATTAGGAAACGTACCTTCTTAGATTCTTCTTTAATTAACAGAGTATTTGCCCCCCGTCATTTATTATCCTATTCTTTCTAGGAGAGGATAGGTTTTAAATGACGGATCGACACAGAGATCTTGGGAAATGCCATCTAGGTGTGCATTGACTGTGTTTTCGCACGACAGGGCCATATGGTCATTTTATTCCTGTAGACAAGGCATAAGTTTGTTTCTAAGGATAGAAGGACGAACCTGTCGTGCCGTATCTGCTAAGCGATTTACTTTCGCAGTTTCAGAGTGGATTTATAGCAGTCACGAGCGACTTTCGGCTCACTCTTGATTTCCTGGATTCCCCACGGCATAGGGAACTTCAGGGTCTGATGATACGTCGAGGGAACGGCCTTCATTTCGTGGATCCATGGTCAACCTAAGATGATGTTATAGGCCGACGCGCAGTCGATGACGCTGAACTTGGTCTGCTTGTTGATTCCTCCGGCGTAGACTGACAAGATGATATCTCCATATGTGCTCGTCGCTTCTCCATTGAAACCGACCAAAGTTGTCGAACGTCGGGTGATTTCCGAGCGATCGATTCCCATGGCCTTGATGGTGTCAAGGAAGATGACAATTGCTGAACTGCCCCCATCGACCAAGACTCGTCGAGTTAAACAATTACCAACCGTGAGTTGAATGATCAACCCATCGTGGTGCTTCTGATACGAATCACCGAGGTCGTCTTAGTCGAATACGATCTTCATTGCTTCCAATTCCAAATCTCCTTTAGGCCTTGATAAACGCAGAATAGGCCGATCGTCAGGCGCTTGACTGGCGTGACGTTTGGCTTCGGAATACGTTAGACCACATACGTCGGAACCACCGGTGATACAATTGACAACTTTCGCATGCTCGGGGGTTGACGGTCGAACGTCGTTAGCTGGGGTAACGACGTCGTCGATGATACGCCAGCTCCTTTTTAAATTGCCCTTCGGGACGTGATACGCAAGCTCCTTTTTGAGAGCTATGCAATCATCTGTCGCGTGACCATGGTCGACGTGAAAGTCGCACCACTTAGATTTATCTTTCTTAGCGTCGTCCTGACCGGACTTCGTTGGCCATCGAATAGTCGCCTGGGCGGTCTTCAGAGTTTCGACCAAATCTTTAGTGGACCCTTTCAATCCGTAAGAGGATATCTTGGGGTATTGAGGAAATTTGGTCGCGGTCTTAGCCTCTGCTTTTGTCTTGAATCGGACGTTCGAGATCTGGCGCGCGGGCTCTATCTTGGAAATCGCTTTCGTCTTGAACTCGGGTTTTTTTACGCCTAACGACCTCTTGTCGTCGGTATGCTTGCGACGAAAGGCAGTGTCGTCCTCTATCCTCATATACGCTTGGGTTCCAGCTCGGACGTCTTCGAAATTCTCTGGAGGATACTTAGTCAGGTCAGTGTATAAACCTGAACTGTGGTCCATACCACGCTTATAAGCTTCAATAGTAGTCTTGACATCGCAATTGCGAATGCTGATCATCTCCGCATTGAATCGATTGAAATAACTGCGGATAGACTCGCTGGTCTTTTGCACGACGTAATATAGGTCACTGGTCTGCTTCTCCATCTTGCGACTGCTGGCGAATTGTTGGGAGAATTGATTGACCAATTCAGCGAACGACCCGATGGACTTCGGTTTGAGATTTATCAACCATTGGAGAGCAGGACCGGTGGGAGTTGCACCGAAGCTTTTGCACATACAGACTTCCTGATACATGTGTGGGATTGAGATCGTCCACATGAGCTGCTTATACTGCACGACGTGCTCTGTCGGATCCGTCACTCCTGAATACTTGGGCGTGAAGGCGGGGATATTGTACTTCTTCGGGACCTCGACAGTCGCGATCTCATCGACGAAGGGCGACGCCTGAAATCCTGATCGGGGCTCGACGTCGACGGGCACGACTGCTGGGCGACGGGGTCATTGGGGGCGAGATTTGCCCCTGCTTGCGGATTGATTCCTGAACTGGTGCCAATGACATGCGACGAGCCATTAGCATCTCCGTTGAAAAGAACAAAATACGGCTGCGACCCATTCTGAAACGGCTGCGACCCATTCTGAAACTTCTGCGACCCATTCTGAAATGGCTGCGATCCATTTTGCATGGGTGGTGGCCTTATATGCTGAGGAGGGAGCATCCCGAACTGGGGATTTGGATTGAACGGTCCCGACTGCTGGTTCTGCATGGACGGACCTGGATGCTGATTCTGAGCGAACGGACCTGATCCTGGACCTGGATTATACGCGAATGGTCGAGGACCATTCTGACCGAACGATCCTTGGCCTGGATTCTGGACGAATGGCCTAGGACCATTCTGAGGTCCAAAGGGATTCCTTAACCGTGCGATCTCTTCAGCTGCTCTACGGCTTTGCTCTGCCATGGCGTTGATTTGATTTCGAGCGACTTCAAGCTCCTGGTACATCTGGGCAATGACATGCTGCTGATCTCCAGGGACTGCCATTTTCCGGCAACAGAGGACAAAGAAAACTCCAAGAAACCGTTAGCAAGATGCACGTTTGTCGAAGATTTTCTCTAGATGGGGTCCCACGGATGGCGCCAAACTGTTAATGCCAAAAATCGCACCAAAGAGACAACTTAAGGTCGATGTGGACTTTAACAACTAAAGAAAGGAATCGTTCGACAAAGGTGTGCGACAAAGACAAAAATGTAAATGAGACAAAGGATTTGATGACGCATGAAAAACCTCAACGAGGAAAAAACCTGTGGACGACAGTGGATGTCGTCGCTGCACTATGGTCGCCAATCAGGGGCGATGTCCTTGGCGTTCCGGGTGTCGATCGTACAGAGATTACAATACAAATGAAGGAAAGACTTCGAAATGTAAAGTACAAGTGTTTGGAATGTAAAAACAGTGTGCGTCGTGTGTGAAAACAATGTATAAACTGTTGATCGAGAGTGAGAGTCGTGCGTCGAGAGCGATCTTCTATGAATGATCTCTTTGTTTCGAATGAATATTCTTCGAGTGTTTGCGTTTGCTTCTGTTGTTCGATGCTTTTGTTCTTTCTCTCTCCCTCTGTTATTCGATGGTGATCAGATGTCTTGAACTGATGATTGAGCTGGGATTTTATAGTCTTCGGATGACTTTAATTGAATCATTAAGGTCTTTGATGATTGTTGTAACGGTCGTCGTCTTCAATGTGAGTTTAGATGCTCATAAATGATTTCGTCGGTTATAGCCGTTATCCATTAATGACTTTGACTCCTGCATTAAACACTTAAACAAATATAACAGTCGTATAACGCGTTAGTCAGTCGAGGTCGAAAGGTTTTATGCGACGGTTGTGCGGAACGGGCGACGTCGAGGTCGAGTGCCGTGAGGAACTCTTGACTTACCTTTTAGGAGGGACGACGGAGGTTCTTTGGGTCTTCATCGGGACCTTATCTTAATACAAGGTATAGCTTCATAACATGCGTCTTACCTTCTCTGGTCGTGGTCGAGACCTGTGAAATTTTGCCCAAACAATGAGCGAGAGATAAATCTGTTCAGAGCTGCCACTCGACCAGTGAGCCTTTGGACTTCTTTAAAATTCCTTGGAGACTTGATCTCGATGATGGCCTTGATCTGATCTGGATTGGCCTCGATCCCTCGTCGCGTGACCATATAACCCATGAACTTCCCGGCGCGGACGCCAAAAGAGCATTTCGTAGGATTCAGCTTCATGCTATATTTCCGGAGAATATCAAATGACTGTCTTAAATGCTTGACGTGGTCGACCGCTTGTTTTGACTTGACGAGCATGTCGTCAATATACACCTCCATCGCATCGCCGAGGTGATATTTGAACATCTTGTTCACCAATCGTTGGTAGGTAGAACCTGCATTTTTTAAACCAAAAGGCATAACTTTATAGCAATAAATACCTCGATCTGTTATGAAGGCAGTTTTTTCTTGGTCCTCGGCATGCATCAGGATCTGATTATATCCGGAATTAGCGTCCATAAACGTCAATAGTTCATGTCCTGCTGTTGCGTCGACCATGGCGTCGATATGCGGCAGTGGAAAGGGGTCCTTTGGACAGGCTTTGTTGAGATCTGTGAAGTCGATGCAAACTTTCCACTTGTCGTTCTTCTTTTGCACGACCACGACGTTTGCAAGCCAGTCGGGGTACTTCACTTCTCGAATCTTTCCCGTCTTGAGGAGGTTGTCGACCTCGTCATTGATTACCTTATTCCGTTCAAGAGCAAATTTTCGTCCCTTCTGCTTGATAGGTTTGAAAGACGGGTCGACGTTGAGCTTATGGGCAATAACGTCGGGGTCTATGCCAACCATGTCTTTGTGCGACCAGGCAAAGCAATCGGCATGTTCCTGCAAAAACGATATTAGGTTTTCCTTAAGACAAGGGTCTAGGGACGAACCTATAAAGACGGTTTGGTCAGGCTTGCTCTGGTCCAGGACGACTTCATCTAGGAGATAGTCGTCGGCTGTCCCAGAAGCATCTTGGTCCTGTAATTGCTAGATGGCCTGCTTTTGCAGTTTCAAGGTCATATTGTAGCAGTCGCGAGTGACTTTCGGCTCGCTTTTGATCTCCTGGACTCCCCATGGCGTAGGGAACTTCATGGTCTGATGATACGTTGAAGGGACAACTTTCATGTCACGGATCCATGGTCGACCTAGGATGATGTCATAGGCCGACGAGCAATCGATGACATTGAACTTCGTCTGCTTGTTGATCCCTCGGGCGTAGACAGGCAGAGTAATTTCTCCAAAGGTATTCGTCGCGTCTCCGTTGACACCTACAAAGGTTGTCGAGCGTAGAGTAATTTCCGATCGATCGATTCCCATGGCCTTGATGGTGTCAAGGAAGATGACGTTCACTGAGTTGCCTCCGTCGACCAAAATTCATCGGGTCAGACAATTACCAATCGTGAGTTGAACGATCAACCCGTCATGATGTTTTTGATGTGAGTCGCCGAGGTCGTCCTGGTCGAACGTAATCTTCATGGCTCCTAGCTCCAGATCTCCTTTGGGTCTTGATGAGCGAGGGATAGGTTGATCGTCTGGTCCTCGGCTGGCATGTCGTTTGGCTGCAGAATACGTCAGACCGCAAACATCAAATCTACCAGTTATGAAGTTTACGACCTTTGCATGATCTGGGAATGGCGGTCGAACGTCGTGAGCTAGGGTAACGTCATTGTCGATGATATCCTTGAGATGGCCCTTCGGGACGTGGTATGCTAACTCTTTTTTAAGGGCTATGCAATCCTCCGTCATATGACCATGATTGTCGTGGAAATCGCACCACTTTGATTTGTCTTTCTTGTCGTCGTCTCTGTCGGTCTTCTTCGGCCATCGGATGGTCGTCTGGACAGTCTTCAATGCATCAACCAAATCCTTGGAAGTTCCCTTGAATCCGTGGGAGGATATCTTAGGATATTGAGGGAATTTGGTCGTGGCCGCGGCCTTTTTTTTCTCGAATCGGACATTCGAAATCTGTCGCACGGGCTCCGATTTAGATACCGCCTTCGTCTTGAATTCTGACTTCTTTACACTCAATGGTCTCTTGTCGTCAGAATGCTTCCGACGAAAGACAGCGTCGTCTTCTACCCTCATGTAAGCTAGGGTTCTTGCTCGGACGTCTTCAAAATTCTCTGGAGGATACTTTGTTAAATCCGTGTAAAGACCCGAACTCTCGTCTAGACCATGTTTGTAGGCTTCGATCGCAGTCTTGACCTCGCAGTTAAGGACACTGATCATTTTCGCATTGAATCTGTTGAAGTAACTCCGGATAGATTCATTGGTTTTCTGCACGACGTAGTATAGGTCGCTGGTTTGTTTTTCCATCTTGCGACTGTTGGCGAACTGTTGGGAAAATTGATTGACTAATTCAGCGAAGGACCCGATGGATTTAGGCTTGAGGTTAATCAACCATTTGAGGGCGGCATCCGTGAGGGTCGCCCCAAAACTATTGCACATACAAACTTCCTTGTACTGATAGGGGATCGACACAGTCCACATCAGCTGTTTGTACTGAGCGACATGTTCCGTGGGATCCGAAATACCAGAGTATTTTGGTGTGAAGGATGGGATACTGTATTTCTTGGGGACGTCGACTAGGGCAAACTCATCGACAAAAGGGGATTCCTGAAACCCCGTGCGAGGTTCGACGTCGACGGGCACGGCTGCCCCGGTAATTTAGCGAGCAAAGACAGGACACGTCCGTTCTGGTCTTCCAACATCTTCAGTCGCTGAGCGACGGGATCTTATGAATTGACACCATCGGTCGCGGTTGGGATGAATTTAGAATTCGGAAATCCATTTTGCTGGGACGAACCGACGGCTTCCCCGTTGAAGGGGAAAATTTGCGGCGGGATCGTCGGGATCGGGAACTGTGCTGGTTGACTTTGAGGGATTTGGACGAGAGTGAACGCTGGAGGTCTTGGCGGTGGCAGAGGCAGAGGTCCTGCCCAAGGTGCACCAAACAGTGGTCCTGGACCGTTCTGTTGTCCGAATGATCCATTCGGGTTCTGATTCCTCAGTCGCGCGGTTTCTTTGGCTGCCCTTCGACTTTGATCAGCAAGGGTATCTATGCGATTGCGCGCGGCTTCTAATTCCCAATGCATCTGGGCGATGATCTGCTCTTGATTTCCGTGACCTGCCATTTTCCTGAAAGAGAAAAAATAGAAAACTCCAAGAAACTGTTAGTCGGACGCACGTTTGTCGAAGTTTTTCTCTAAATGGGGCCCTACGGTGGGAGCCAAACTGTTAATGCCGAAAATCGTCCAAAAATACAATTTAAGGTTGATGTGGAGCTTAACTACTAAAGAAAAGAAATCGTTCGACAAACAGTGCGATAAAGACAAAAATAAAGAAGACGAGAGAGATTTGGTGACGCGGGAAAAACCTCAACAAGGAAAAAACCCGCGGACGACAGTGGGTGTTGTCGATGCACTATGGTCGCCAATCAGGGGCGACGTTCTTGAGTTTCAAGTGTCGAGAGTACAAGCGATTACAATACAAATATCAGAAATAATTTAATTGTAAAGAAAATAGTGCGTCGTGTGAAAAAACAGTGTGCCGTGTATATGCGTCGTGAGTTGCCTTTCGAGAGAGTTCCTTTGCTTGAATGTTTTTGCTATGCAGTGGGTGTTTCCGAATTCAGATGATCCGCACAGAAGCTGGCACCTTTGTTTATATAGTGTTTGTAGCTATTAATGCTTCCCATAAAAGTTGGATAACGGTCGTAACGACTTTCTAGAAATCAATGCTCTTGATGATCTTTGTCGGTTGTAACCGTTCTCTCATTAATGGTAGCGATCCTGCATAAAATAGACAAAAGATAACAGCTATGTCGTATGTTAAGTAATCGTGGTCCTAAGATATTTAACGTCGGTCGTATGAGTTTAGCATTGTTATGGTCGAGTGTCGTGAACAACTCTCGACTTAAACTTAGGTCTGACGATAGAGTTGTCGAATGTGTATGGTCGTTAGGACCTTATCTTAATACAAGATATGTCGTGTGAGATGTGTCTTGCCCTTTTTCTGTCGTGGTCGTGACTTGTAAATTTTTACCCAAACAAGGTCGATTCAAGAATCCTTTTTGATCCTAACAACTCTTGTTGATTCTTTGAATTTTGTACTTAAATATTTGATTTCTTGTGTTTTTAAACGGACTGGGGAGTAGTAGCTTAAATTCATCGGATTTGTAGGTGTTCTTGATCAACTCTTCTTGATTCTATTTTATTATGCAATTAGTTTTATAGGAAACTTATTAAGATTTGTGTTGTATTTAAATCATTGAGAGAGTTAAGAAGAATGTATTGGACATTGTTACACCTGCAAACTAATGGTCGCATCCATCAAACATTGTTACACCTAGCATGTTTTTTCCAAGAACAAGTTTACTTATATGTGGGGGTGCTTCACTTGGAGATTTCCATGTGGGTGTGGTAAAAAAATTAGTCGAACACAAGCTTTTCTCCGAACAATCTCTGCTTCAGCGTTGGGTCCATTATGTGCTCTATTGTAGCTAGTTGGTCCTGACCCAATCTTTAAACCAAGAGTTCAGGGTTCGCATCACCTTTCACTCATTACCTCAATGAGGCAACAATGTAAAACATATTTGATGGCATTTCTTAAATGTACAAAAAAAACTTAAGAGAACACGGTGGTGCGTTTAGGGTATAGTTTTTAATGGATGACTTTCGATGGTGGATGTGGGGGAAAAAGCAAGGGGTGGAACGAGAGAGAGACATGGAGTGTTTTTGGTGAATGTCTTAAAAGAAAATTAGGAGAAGTAGTAGAAGTCCAAAGTTATTAGAATGCGTAAATGATCAAACAGCAAAATAAACGTAAGTTAAACCCGGAATGAGTTGAAGTACCAACCTTTCGTTTGACACGGTTGCACGGGCGTTTGATAATTGATTCGCCAAAGACTTAAGATGTTGACAATAGGAAGATGCACCCGAGAAGTCCTCCATCTGAACCGCTTAGAACTCTTGTTCTATGTAGAGAGCCCTAGAATTTTTGTTGTCAGAGAAATGTCCTTTAGCCTCTTCCGTGCTATTTAAGAAATGGAATCACATTCAAGGACTGTATTGAGAAGATCCTTAGAGATTGTACCGTAAATTCATTGCAAAACAATGGCTTCAACCTGAGACCAAATGTCGGGATTAGCATCTTTAACGTTATGCTCTCGAGTTTTGGAATGGAATAAAAGAAAAGAAAAGGAAGAAAAAAAGGAAGGAAAAGAAAGAAATATTTGTATTTTGTTTTCTTGAGATTGAAGGAAAAGAGATGAAATAGAAGAAAAGAAAATATTTTTTCATGTGCTCGATCGAGTATGGGGGAAAGGAAAGGGAAGATATTACTTTACCAATATACCCATATTTATTTCATAGTGGAATGTAATAAATGGGTATATGTGTCATTTTATAAATATTTTTAATTCTTTTTTAATTCATTTCTTTCTTTTCCTTTCCTCCCACATTTGGGAGGAATGTTTTGAGAGGAAATTCAACAATATTTTCCTTCCTCTTCTTTTCTCCTTTCTTTCCTTAAAAAAACTCGAGAACTACAACATTTTTTCTTTTCCTCCCACTTTCCTTCCTTTTTCTTTCCTTTCCTTCATATAAAAACTCGACAACACAGCGTAAGAGATGAATCTGACTCTATTGCTTCCCTTGAAGGTATAATATGGTCTAGAACTTTATAAGCTCTAGCATGTATCTTGAATAGCTCTGACCATGTAATGTATTGACCTTTTCGATGTCAAGTGTAACTGTTTGGGTAAAATTTCACCAGTCTCGACCACGACCAAAAGAAGAAAAACATTTATTACACTTTCCCATAATAAGATAGAATCATAATCGCTTTATCTTATGACCAAAGTTGAAATCGAAAGTTACTCACGACACTCGACCGTCGTAAGAAGCCTCACGACCTCGACCGACTAACGTATGACAACAGTTATAGTCTTCATGTTTAATGCAGGGTCAACATCATTAATGGCCTAACGGACGTAACCGATGAAGATCATTACGAGCATTAAACCCAGCAGCCGTTATGACCGTTACTTTAAGTTTTTAAGGAACTATTTAAAGCATTCGAAGACTATAAATACAGAGGTTCAATCATCATTTGTGGACAACTAAACTCTCAAGAACATTCACTGCAAAGCACTCAAAACAAAGAACTCTCTCTCTCGAAAGATCGCTCTCGACGCACAATTCCTACGCACGACACATAGTTTCTACGCACGACGCACTTATATTTACACACGATACATCTATTTACTTTACATCTAAAGTCTTTCTTTCATTTGTATTGTAACCATTGTACTCAAGACACCTGAAACATAAGGATATCGCCCCTGTTTGGCGACCATAGTGCAGCGACGACCCTCCTAGTCGTCCGCAGGTTTTTTCCTCGTTGAGGTTTTTCCTGCGTCATCAAAATCTTGCGTCTCATTTACGTTTTTGTCTTTATCGCATTGCTTTGTCGAACGATTCCTATCTTTAGATGTTAAGCTCCACAATCAACCTTAAGTTATCCTTCTGGACGACTTTTGGCATTAACAGTTTGGCGCCCACCGTGGGGCCCCATCTAGATAAAATATTTGACAAACGTGCGTCTTACTATCGGTTTCTTAGAGTTTCCTCATTTTTCTGTTTCAGGAAAATGGCAGCCCATGGATATCAAGAGCAGCTCATTGCCCAGATGTATCAGGAGCTGGAAGCTACGCGAAATCAAATCAACGTCCTTGCTGATCAGAGTCGAAGGGCATTTCTATAAGACCATTCTCATTTTAAGGTAAAATCATAGTACTTTATCTCCTGATTAAAGATAAAATCGAAAGTCTTTTTCCTCACGAAACTCGACCTCGACGTCGTACGTTTCACACGACCGTCGCATGAAACCATGCAACCTCGACCGACTAACGCGCTATACGACTGTTATGTTTTGTTCAGTGTTTAATGCAGGAGTCAACACCATTGATGGACAACGGCTATAACCGAAAGAATTAATTAAAGAACATCAATTCCAGCATTAAAGACACCGACCGTTACGACAACAATCAAAGTCCTTAATGATCCAATTAAAGTGCCCAAAGACTATAAATTCCAAGCTCAATCCTCAATTCAAGAGACATCGAATAACACAGAGAAAAACACAGATACAACGCAGAACATCAGACGCAAGCACTTGAACTCCGAAGAACAGTTGAAGTACATAACTCGCTCACAGAAGAATCGCTCTCGACGCACGATATCAGCACTCGACACGCAATTTAAACACACGACGCACACTGTTTTACATTAGAAAACACTTGTTACTTTACAATTCGAAGTCTTTCCTTCATTTGTATTGTAATCTCTGTACGATCGACCCCCGAAACACAAGGACATCGCCCCTGTTTGGCGACCATAGTGCATTGTCGACTCTCACAGAGTCGACCGCGGTTTTTTCCCTCGTTTTGGGGTTTTCCGCGTCACCAAATCTCTTGTCTCTTTTACTTTCTCCTCGCGATCGTGTTATTTGGCTCGAGATACATTTCTTTAGTTGTTAAAAGTCCACATCGACCTTAAGTTGTAATTTGGTGCGATTTTTGGCATTAACAGTTTGGCGCCATCCGTGGGACCCCTTCTAGAGAAAGTCTCAGGCCAATACACACATCGCTCTAACGATTTGGTAAAGTTTTTTGTTGTTTCCAGGTAAATGACAAACCAACAAGATCCCATGGCTCAGCTTCACGCAGAATGGAATGCAGCTCGAAGTCAAATTTAAGCTTCGCACAGAGCCTTGGCACGACTCTTACAGGTCCTGCTCTCCAGCGGTTGATCAACCTCAAGCCCAAGTCCAGCAGCAACTTCACAGGGTTGATCAACCAATTTTCATTGCAATTCGACGATAGTCACGAAATGGAGAAGCAGACCAGCGACCTGCGCTGCATCGTCCAAAAACCCGAAGAGTCCATCCGTGTTCATTTCGATGATCATCGTTCGAAATTGTGGCATCCAACCCGCCATCGAAGCATACAAGCATGGACGATCGCCAAGTATGGACGACAAAAGGGACAAGACCAAGTGATCATGCATGGCAACTGCGCACGACAGACAATTGCTTGGCTTTACAAAAAGAACTACCTTGGATGTACGACATGAAGGCAGCCCCTTCGACCTACCATTTGGCGATCAGATTCCCAACACCTTGGGGGCTGCAGGAAATCAAAAGTGAACAGAAGATCGCCCATGATTGCTGCAAAGCAACCTTTAAACCCAAAAATAAGAACAATACTATGGCAACTGCGCACGACACGACCAATCGGTCCATACGCCAGAAAAGGAAGGACTTGGTATCGTCTCGCAGTCTCCACAAGGGCAAAATGGTATACCCCATACAGCGCTCAATTTCACGACTGGAGGGCAGATGGACTTCACAATATAGGTAATTCTCTATAAACACCACCAGGTACGTAACGCACGTCGACGACACTCAGGTAAAAACTTTTACATATGTCCTTAATCCCTCGACCCTTCATAAGGAAAGGACGGACATCATTAATAAATTACCTCCTGCCCTAGAGCAGAAAATTATCCATACTAACGTTCTATGCAAAAATTCGGAATTGCTTCCGAAATCATACACGACAATAACCTACAGGCTCGCGGGAACGCTCGAACGTCAGTCTTACGATTCATGTCATAAGAAATGACATCTCTAAAGACTGTTAGGTTATGACTGTGCACATCAACCTCTCATGACTGACATGTTATGCATAAATCGCAGGATCCAACAGGTACATCCAAAGCTAAGCTCTGAAGATAAAGTCGTATGACTTATCTCGAATATACGTTCGGCCCAGTCGCCCGGTCATTTCAAAAAATAGTTCCTTCCTTACGATTCATATCGTAAGAAACATCAATCTTGCAACTCGTGTTGCGAAAAATAAAGTCTCTACGACTTAAACACAGGTCTTACGATGAACATCGTGAGAAATAAAATCTCCATGACTTGAAGCGCAATTTATAGTCGTTGATAAGAAACAACTCACATGTTTTATGATCGCCAGTCACGACAGACACATGTTAAAATTCTTCGTCGCCACTAAATGCGACTCGCATGCTTAAATCTCAGAATCACCAGGAAAGGCAGGTCGCGAGATTAATCATACAATCACAAGTAAGGTAAATTTTTGACCACTTATCGCTAAAGCGAAACTTACACAACGTAACATAGGTCTCTAACGACCGTATCGGCTCAAACGCCAGATCATAGGTCTCTAACGACCGTATCGGCTCGAACGCCAGATTATAGGTCTCTAACGACCGTATCGGCTCGAACGCCAGGTCATAGGGCTCCAGTGACCGTATCGGCTCGAACGCCATATCATAGGTCTCTAACGACCGTATCGGCTCGAACGCCAGATCATAGGTCTCTAACGACCGTATCGGCTCGAACGCCAGATCATAGGTCTATAACGACCATATTGGTTGTGAACGCCAGACCACAAGTCCATAACAACCGTATCGGCTCGGAACGCCAGAACATAAGTCTTTAACGACTGTATCACAAGATCCATAAATTTTATCTTGGTTCGATCATCTTATGATCGCCGCCAAACTTTATTTCGGACCAATCGTCTTACGCTTGACTCTCGACCCATACGTCTCATTTTGATAAAGATCGTCTTACGATCACTGTCGGTTCCTTACGTTTTAAGGTCGTTTTACGACCGTCAAATGAGCACCACAAGTATCTTGCGCATTAAAAGTCATCATTCGATCGTCGCAACTTACTTAAACACCATCGACTGGACTCACGATTTTAGCTAACCAAGTCGATTTTCTTAGCAAAAGTAACACGTCTCCGTAGAAACACATTTTACTTTGGTACGAGATCTGAAATTCAAATGGCTTTGAAATTCAAATCTCGGGGGGCTAACTGTTTGGGTAAAAAATCACACCCTCGACCGACTTAGGAAATTCCCTCGACATGACCAAAGAATATCTACCCTCGACCGACAAAGGTAATACCCATTATTGCCATACCCCCGACACACGATAATTGGTTATTAAAAACCTTATTGGGTCAATAATCATCTTACATCTAATGATCGCACGTCACGCGTCGCACATCGCTAGTCTCACAACATTAGTCTTACGTCACTAGTCTTACGTCGCCAGTTACGCGCCGCCAGTTACGACTCGTCGGTCTTACATCGACAGTCTCTTATCATCGGTCTTATATCGCTCTGGTCCTGCGCCAGCATCATCCTTACATCCTGGTCTTGCGACCTAGTCCTATGACATCGTCATCTTGATCTTGCGACCAAATGGTCTTACGACAAATGGTCTCTTACCATTCTCATTTTAAGGTAAAATCATAGTACTTTATCTCCTAATTAAAGATAAAATCGAAAGTCTTTTGCCTCACGACACTCGACCTCGACGTCGTACGTTTCACACGACCGTCGCATGAAACCATGCGACCTCGACCGACTAACGCGCTATACGACTGTTATGTTTTGTTCAGTGTTTAATGTAGGAGTCAACACCATTGATGGACAACGGCTATAACCGAAAGAATCAATTAAAGAACATCAATTCCAACATTAAAGACACCGACCGTTACGACAGCTATCAAAGTCCTTAATGATCCAATTAAAGTGCCCAAAGACTATAAATTCCAAGCTCAATCCTCGGTTCAAGAGACATCGAATAACACAGATACAACGCAGAACACAGACGCAAGCACTTGAACTCCGAAGAACACTTGAAGTACATAAATCGCTCACAAAAGAATCGTTCTCGACGCACGATATCAGCACTTGACACGCAATTTAAACACACGACGCACACTATTTTACATTAGAAAACACTTGTTACTTTACAATTCGAAGTCTTTCCTTCATTTGTATTGTAATCTCTGTACGATCGACACCCGAAACACAAGGACATCGCCCATGTTTGGCGACCATAGTACATTGTCGACTCTCACAGAGTCGACCGCGTTTTTCCCTCGTTTTGGGGTTTTCCACGTCACCAAATCTCTTGCCTCTATTACTTTGTCCTCGCGATCGTGTAATTTGGCTAGAGATACATTTCTTTAGTTGTTAAAAGTCCACATCGACCTTAAGTTGTACTTTGGTGCGATTTTTGGCATTAACAGCAGCTGAGGAAATCGCGCGGCTGAGGAATCAAAATATGAATGGATCGTTCGGAACGCAGAACGGTCCAAGGCCATTCGTTCAGAATCCAGGTCCAGGACCGTTCGGTCAGCAGCAAGGTCCATTCATGTAGAATCCGCAGCAGGGATCGTTCATCCCAAATCACCAGTTTGGGCCAGTTTCTCCTCAGCATCTGCGGCCACCACCCATGCATAATGGGTCCCAACCGTACTTCGTCCCTTTCAACGGGGACGCCAATGGCTCGTCGTACGGAAATGGCACCAGTTCAGGAGTTATTCCCCCATCAGGAATTAATTTCGATCCCAACGACCCCGTCGCCCAGCGGTTGAAGATGCTGGAAGACCAGAATGAGCGTGTCCTATCCTTGATAGCTAAGCTACCGGGGGCAGCCGTGCCCGTTGTTTGGGTAAAATTTCACCAGTCTCGACCACGACCAAAACAAAGAAAACATTTATTACACTTTTCCATAATAAGGTAAAATCATAATACTTTATCACTTGATCAAAGTTAAAATCGAAAGTTATCCACCTCATGACGTTCGACCGTCGTATGGAACCTCACGACCTCGACCGACTAACGTGCAACATTACTGTTACGTTCTCAATGTTTAATGCAGGATCAATCTCATTAATGATCAACGGCCATAACCGACAAGGACAATTATGAGCATTTAACACAGTGGCCGTTACGACCGTTACCAGCAGTTTTTATGGAATCATTCAAGGCATTCGAAGGCTAAAATTTCAAAGACTCAACCATCATTTCGCGTATCTCGGAAATCCGAAAACAACCGAACTCTCAAGTACACTCGAAATAAAGAATTCTCCCTCAAAAGATCGCTCACGACGCACGACTTACACGCACGACGCATAATCTTTGCACACGATTCACTTGTTTTTCACGCACGATACACTTGTTACTTAACATTTAAAGTCTTTCTTTCATTTGTATTGTAATCTATGTACTCTCGACATCTGAAACATAAGGATATCGCCCCTGTTTGGTGATCATAGTGCAGCAACGATCTCCACAGTCGTCCGCGGGTTTTTTCCTTGTTGAGGTTTTTCCCGCATCACCAAAATCTTTGTCTTATTTACGTTTTCTGTCTTTGTCGTACTAATTGTCGAAAGATTCCCATTCTTTAGTTGTTAAGCTCCACAATCAACCTTAAGTTATCCTTCTGGACGATTTTTGGCATTAACAGTTTGGCGCCCACCGTGGGGCCCCATCTAGAGAAAATCTTCGAAAAGCGTGCATCTAACTAACATCTTGTTGGAGTTCCCTCTCCTTTCTTTTCCAGGAAAATGGCACGGAAACCAAGAGCAGATCATTGCCCAGATGCCTGGAGAGCTTGAGAATGCACGGGATGCTCCTAGGACAGTCGACGACTATCGCCTGGAGGAAGTCGTCCTAGACCAGAGCAAGCCTGACCAGAAAGTCCTTGTAGAATCATCCCTCGATCCCTGCCTAAAAGACAATCTAATATCTTTCTTACAGGAGCATGCCGATTGTTTCACTTGGTCGCACGAAAACATGGTCGGCATAGACCCTGGCGTCATTTCCCATAAGCTCAACGTCGACCCGTCATTTAAGCCTATCAAACAAAAACGGCGGAAATTCGCTCCTGAAAGGAGTAAGATGATAAATGACGAGGTCGACAACCTCTTCAAGATAGGGAAAATTCGAGAAGTAAAGTACCCCGGCTGGCTTGCGAATGTCATGGTCGTTCAGAAAAAAATATCAAATGGAGGGTCTGTATCGATTTTACAGATCTCAACAAAGCTTGTCCAAAAGACCCTTTCCCATTACCATATATCGATGCCATGGTCGACGCGACAGCAGGGCATGAACTATTGACATTTATGGATGCTTATTTTGGATACAATCTGATCCTGATGCACGTCGAGGACCAAGAGAAAACTGCATTCATGACAGATCGAGGTATTTACTGTTATAAGGTTATGCCTTTTGGACTAAAAAATGCAGGTTCTACCTACCAGCGTCTAGTGAATAAGATGTTCAAAGATCATCTTGGCAACACGATGGAAGTCTATATCGACGACATGCTAGTCAAATCGAAGTTAGCACTCGACCACGTCGAACATTTGAGGCAGTCATTGCCATCCTTCGGAAGTATAGCATAAAGGTCAACCCGACGAAGTGTTCCTTTGGTGTAAGTGCCGGGAAATTCCTGGGCTACATGGTCACTCGTCGAGGAATCGAGGCTAATCCCGACCAGATCAAAGCTATTATCGAGATCAAATCTCCTAGAAATTTCAAAGAGGTCCAAAGGCTCACTGGTCGGGTGGCAACTCTGAACAGGTTTATCTCTCGATCCTCGGATAGATGTCCTTTATTTTACAATGTCCTCAGGAAAAACAAAGGCTTCGATTGGACCGACGATCATGAACAAGCACTACAAAAGTTGAAAGAATATATGGCGTCACCGCCTTTGCTGTCGACGCCTCGCGATCATGAGGTCTTGCAGCTATATTTAGCTGTCAGTCCAAATGTAGTAAGTGTCGTCCTGACACGAGAAGATGAAAAGCAGCAATTGCCGATCTACTATGTAAGTAAATCCCTTTTGGACGCTGAAACCAGGTATTCCTCTATGGAAAAACTACTCTTGTCGCTCGTCACAGCCGCAAAGAAATTACGACATTATTTTGAGTCGCACCCTATTACTGTCGTGACTAACTTTCCTCTTAAGTCCGTCTTGAGGAAACCTGAGTTGACAGGTCGATTGGCGAAATGGAACATATATCTCAGTAGTTACGACATCGATTTCAAACCCAGGACAACAATCAAATCGCAAGCATTAGCCGATTTCATCACCGACTTTAGTCCTGAGTTGGGGAAGGAAGCAGAGCTCGAAGTGTCCATTGTGGCGAGTCACGACGACGTGCCTTGGACTTTACATGTCGACGGATCTTCCAACGTTAGGGGCTCAGGACTTTGCATCGTCTTAAAGTCGCCATAGGGGGGCAAGATGGTGTATTCCGTTCGATGCGATTTCAAAACCACCAACAACGAAGCCGAGTACAAAGCCCTGATCGTGGGAATGAATTTGGCCCACGACTCGGGGGAAACCGCGCTACATGTCAAAAGCGATTCTCTTCTGGTCGTGAACCAGATGAACGGAGAATTCGCGGCCAAAGATTCAAAGACGACAGCGTACCTAAAGGTGGCAAAAGAAAAATTAGAAAAATTCAAACCATTTTCTATTGAACAGATTTCGAGGGATCAGAATACTCAAGCCGACGCTCTAGCAAACCTTGGGTCTACTCTAGTCGAACCAATATTCGACAGTATCCCTATGATCCACCTAGCGATGCCGTCCATTGAAAATGACGATGTCGTCCAGATCGAAGAGCAAGAAGATGACTGGTCGTGCGACATCCAAAATTTTCTTATGCACGACCAACTCCCAGAAGATCAGATTCAAGGCATCCAGGTATGTCATGATAGGAGATAGACTCTATCGACGATCATCGACAGGTTTAAACCTGAGATGCGTCATCAGCAAGAGTCAAATCCAGAAGATCCTTCAAGAAATGCACGATGGGGAGTGTGGCAATCACCCAAGAGGTCGCAGTTTGGCTAATCGTATCTCTCGATAGGGATACTTTTGGCCAACACTGCGACAAGACGCCGTCAGGTATGTCCAGAACTATGATCCTTGTCAGCGACATTCAGGTACGTCCCACAAACCTTCTGAACCTTTGCATTCGACACTAATCCCATGGCCCTTTATGAGATGTGGAATGGACATTGTCGGCAAGCTACCACCTGCCCCAGGGCAAAAGGTATTTCTCCTCGTACTTACAGATTATTTTTCTAAGTGGGTAGAAGCAACTGCCTTTTCCCATGTTCGGGACAAGGAAGTCGTCTCTTTTATTCAGACTAACATCATATGCAGGTTTGGGATTCCATCTGAAATTGTTTGTGACAATGGATCCCAGTTCCTAAGCAACATGACTCGACAATTCTGTGAAGACCGCAACATCAAGCTGACGACCTCGACACCGAGGTATCCTCAAGCAAATGGACTTGCTGAGTCGAGCAATAAAACCATCATTGCTTCGATTAAGAAAAGGCTAAAAGCTGCAAAGGGAAAGTGGGTCGAAGAACTCCCTTCAGTCTTGTGGGCGAATGGCACGACACCGCACACGTCCACCAGACAAAGTCCTTTCTCTTTGATCTATTGTTGTGTAGCAGTTTTGCCAGTCGAGGTCCAACTCCCAACCTCAAGGCATACTTTCGTCGACCACAATCTGGTTGATTTAAGTTATGACCTCGACGCCCTCGAAGAGCTTAGGGAATCAGCACTGATAAGGATGGCGTCGCAAAGGCAAGCGGTCGAGCGACACTTCAATAAGAATGTCAAAGTTAAAGTCTTTCAAGTAGGCGACTACGTCCTCCGATGAGTGTTCCAAATCACTCAAGAGCTCAATGCATGTAAGCTTTCCACCAAGTGGGAAGGTCCTTATCGTATCTCAGAAGTCGTGGGTAAAGGTGCCTATCGGCTCCAAACCCTCGACAATCTAGATATCCCACGTAGTTGGAATGCAACACATCTGAAAAGGTATTTCTTCTAAGTCTTTTCTTTTCTTCATACGATTTTTATCCATCCCGATGATTACTGACTTAAACATCGGAGGGTCATTGGCTAGCCAACGACCAATCTCTGACCTTATTTTATCACAGGATCGCACGACATAAATTACTAAGTCTATCATACGACTTTAGTACACTCTCGCAGGATCACACGATATAAACAATCAGGACTATTCAGGCCCATTGCACGATTTGATTGTGCAATCGTAAGGTCTAACGACCCCATGATCTCAGTTTTCTAACTTAGAAGAATTGCATGTTCTGAATGAATGTTTCGATCGTATGTACTTATGTTTGTTTACACAATTTAAAAACATAAAAGTCTTACGACTTATGTTCTAATCATTACATCACAATGGATGCCTAAGTCGCATGTCTTCTTGATTTATTTTTGTACTTAATGAATTTCGCAATTGACATTATGTATGTCCACGACATGTATGGGTCGAAATAATACACGAGCTCAACAGAAGGGTAAGTTTTATTCATGAAATAATCGGTTACATCCAAGTGGCTCGACCACCAACAGTCGAGCGGTAAAAAGCAAAAATAATAGAAAGAAAATCTTTCCTAAGGCTGAGAAGGAGTGTCGGTCTCGTCCTTACCTGAGGCCTCACCCTTGGAACCTTCATACACCTCTTCCTCCTCGATCTCTTTCTCGTCATCAGAGTCGAGGTCTCTTTCGGTCCTGATGTCCCTCAAGAAGAAGGCAAGCGCGTCCGACGTCGACGCCAAAGGATTTTTACCCGCCAGGTGTCGTCGCATGATCGCTGCCCGTGCGGTGAATCGAGCAAAAGCAAAGCCAGACTTTGCCTCGTCTTTCAACTCTTTCACCGCATCCTCTAACTCTGTCACCCTAGACTTGGAGTCTTCAGTTTCTTTTTCACTCGTAGCCAAACACTTCTTGATCTTGTCCAGCTCGTCCTTTTGATCGACGATCAAGGATAAAGACTGCTTCAGATGGTGGTTTGCGTCATCCTTTGCACGTCCGACAGCCTCCAGCTCATTCAAGGCTTAATCGAGACGTTTTGACATAGCCTCGGTGCACTCTAAAGCGACCTTCTCCCTGTCCAATGTCGCGTTCCCCCTCTAGTGGGCAGAAGACACCAAGCCCCTTATCTTCACCGTTTCAGCGTGCAAGGCAAGGGAAGACTGGAACACCTGTAAAACATAAAGAAGCATGTTAGTAAATGCTCGGCAAAGATTAAAAACACCGAAATATAAGTTTTGAAATAAAAACTTACCATAAACGCCAGTCCGGCGACATGAGATTCCGTCTCCTCGGCCAGGAATCCCTCGAAACGCTCCTTGAAAGAAGGGAGCAAATATTTCCCCAGATAAGGAAACAGATCCGTCCCGTCTAGGACACTATCAGCCATAAAGTTCGACGGCAACGTAAAGTTGACCGTCGTGACCTTAGCCCCTCCCGTCGTGTGACCCTTGCCCTTGTCGGCCGACGAAGGGTTTGACGTGGTAGACGGGGACTTCACCGTTTTCGCTGGAGGCGCCGAACTAATAGGTGTTGCACCGATCGCACTAGAAGACGTGTTCGTATTCGTAGGCGATGCGACCGATACCTTCGCCTTCTCAGGCGTAACGACTCTCTATGAGTCATCAACCCTTAGAGACGGTTCTCTCGGGATCATCATCCTCGTCTTCTGTAAAACCCCCGACCCAATGGTCGAGGTCCTTTGCCTCTTTTCCTTGCCCTTACGGGCAAGCTCAAGTTGAGCAGCCCTTTTGGCACTGGCAGTCGGCACCTTTACCTGAGACTCTCCTGGAAACAACGAAGAGAAAAATGTTACACAATGGACATAAGAGAAAAGATCGAGGTCGAGTAGAAATGAATAAAACACTTACCAGTCATCTGTTCTTCTTCTTCTCTCGACTCTTTCTCTTTCTCCTCTGTGTCCTCTTCTTCCTCCTCTTCCTCTTGTTTCTCTCCCTAATTCTCTCCTAGATACACCAAGTCTTCGTCGTCGTCGTCCACCAGATGTCGTGGGAGAAACGACCGCTCAGCAGTGCGGAATTCCAAGAATGCGTCGACCTTTGCTTGAGAGTTGGCATAGGGCTTCACGTCCTCAAACTTAATATCTGTCGACACACAGAAGACAAGTTAGAAATAAGTTGAAAATTAACACACGACGTGCGACAAGAAGCTATAAAACCTCACCCGACATGTTCCAGCCGGCCCTAATCCATCTGCTCTCAGAGTCAAGAGTCGACTTACGCATGAATGCGTACCTGATCTTCCACTTACGATCATTAAAAACAGTCTTCAAGACCAAGGTACGATCGCCCTTATACCTAGACACCCGTCCTTCTTGACTTGATAAGCCAAGAGGAGGTCGCGCACATTCATGGTGGATTCCCATTTTTTGGTAAGGCGCTCAATCACTTGTATGACTCGCCAGAATTGGGGCATTAATTGGCCCGGTGCTAAATCGAATTCGAGCGTAAAAGCCTTGGCCAAAGGCGAATAAGGCCATTCGAAACCTATCTTAAAGGGGTATTCGTATATCACGATATACCCCTCAGGACACATATCCAGCCGGGTCTGACCTACCCGAATTAGTATAATCCCCGCAAGGATTTTTGCCAAATTCCTAAAGTCGTCGAGAACCTCTTGATTTCGAATAGAACTTACAGGATCAGTCGACATTTCTAACCCTGTTAGGCAGACTTTCAAAGGCGAAGAAATCGTACCTTATATAGGCGCTCTAAACCTTGAAATTCCTAATCGACTCAAAGATTCTTGCAGGTTTAGAAAGGATTTGACGAAGAACAACAAGAAATCAGGAGAGAATCTCACTCTTAAAATTCTCATAAAGCGTAAACTGGAAAGGATGCACCAAGGGTCGCTATTTATGTAATCGATCGTGTCAGGTCGAGTCTCTCGATGATCGACACGTGCCTTCGCCTTTTCGTATGTACACATGGATCGTCCACACCTGGCGATGACAGCTGCTAAGCATGATCGTGCGTCAGCGTGACGTCACGATCTTATCCCCTTTTCGACTTCCCCTTTAGTAGGAATTGGACCGATCCAGTTCCAAGGCAACTGAAGTAACTTTCAACACGTGTCACGACCCTAGACGTCCGACTGACAAAATTTAAAATTCGAATTTGCCACTCTATTTTTAAATTTTGGGGGCAAACTGTTTGGGTAAAATTTCACCAGTCTCGACCACGACCAAAACAAATAAAACATTTATTACACTTTTCCATAATAAGGTAAAATCGTAATACTTTATCACCCGATTAAAGTTAAAATCGAAAGTTATCCACCTCATGACGTTCGACCGTCGTATGGAACCTCACGACCTCGACCGACTAACGTGCGACATTACTGTTACGTTCTCAGTGTTTAATGCAGGATCAATCTCATTAATGATCAACGGCCATAACCGACAAGGACAATTATGAGCATTTAACACAGTGGCCGTTACGACCATTCCCAAAAGTTTTTATGGAATCATTCAAGGCATTCGAAGGCTATAAATTTAAAGACTCAACCATCATTTCGCGTATCTCGTACATCCGAAAACAACCGAACTCTCGAGAACACTCGAAACAAAGAATTCTCCCTCAAAAGATCGCTCACGACGCACGACTTACAAGCATGACGCATAATCTTTGCACACGATTCACTTGTTTTTCACGCACGATACACTTGTTACTTTACATTTTAAGTCTTTCTTTCATTTGTATTGTAATCTCTATACTCTCGATATCTGAAACATAAGGATATCGCCCCTGTTTGGTGATCATAGTGCAGCGACGACCTCCACAGTCGTCCGCGGGTTTTTTCCTCGTTGAGATTTTCCCGCGTAACAAAAATCTTTGTCTTATTTACGTTTTCTGTCTTTGTCGTACGGTTTGTCGAAAGATTCCCATTCTTTAGTTGTTAAGCTCCACAATCAACCTTAAGTTATCCTTCTGGACGATTTTTTGGCATTAACACCCGTCGATGTCGAGCCTCGTTCGGGGTATCAGGCGTCGCCTTTTGTTGATACGATCACGACAGTAGACGTCCCGAAGAAGTATAACATCCCCTCTTTCATGCCCAAGTATTCGGGAGTAACCGATCCAACGGAGCACATCACGCAGTATAAACAGCTAATGTGGACGATTTCGATCCCTCATATGTATCAAGAAGTTTTCATGTGCAAGAGTTTTGGGGCGACCCTCACAGGTCCTGCTCTCCAATGGTTGATTAACCTCAAACCCAAATCCATCGGGTCGTTCGCTGAGTTAGTCAACCAGTTCTCCGAGCAGCTCGCTAGTACTCGCAAGATGGAGAAGTAGACCAGCGACCTGTACTATGTCGTGCAGAAGGCCGGTGAATCTATCTGGAGTTATTTCAATAGGTTCAATGCAGAGATGATTAGTGTCCGCAACTATGACGTCAAGACCGCGATCGAAGCCTACAAGCGTGGTCTAGACGACAGTTCGGGTCTCTACACCGATCTGACTAAGTATCCTCTAGAAAATTTTGAAGATGTCCGAGCCAGGACCCTTGCCTATATGAGGGTGGAAGACGATGCTGCCTTTCGTCATAAGCATTTTGACGACAAGAGGCCATTAAGTGTCAAGAAGCCAGATTTCAAGACGAAGGCAGTGTCCAGGTCAGAGCCTGCCCAACAAATATCGAACGTCCGATTCAAGATGAAAGCGGAGTTCAATGCCGTGACCGCGACCAAATTTCCTCAACACCTTAAGATATCCTCTTACGGATTCAAATGGACTACTAAGGATTTGGTCGAAGCCCTGAAGACCGTCCAGGCGACCATCCGGTGGCCGAAAAAGTCCAACAAAGATGATGGTAAGAAAGATAAATCCAAGTGGTGCGACTGTTAATGCCAAAAATCGTCCAAAAGGATAACTTAAGGTTAATTGTGGAATTTAACAACTAAAGAAAAGAATCTTTCGACAAAGCGTACGACAAAGGAGAAAAACGTAAATAAGACAGAGATTTGATGACGCGGGAAAAACCTCAACGGGGAAAAAACCCGCGGACGACTACGGATGTCGTCGCTGCACTATGATCGCCAAACAGGGGCGATATCCTTGTGTTTCTAGTGTCGATCGAACAGAGATTACAATACAAGTGAAAGAAATACTTCGAAATGTAAAGTAACAAGTGTTTGGAGTGTAAAACAATGTGTGTCATGTGTAAAAATGAAGTGTCGTGCGTCGAGAGCGATCTTCTGGTAGAGAGTTCTTCGTTTATGATGTTCTTGAATACGCAGTGTGATTCCAAGCTCTGATGTTTGTAAGTTGCAATGTGTTGTGTTCTCCGTCCCTGAATCCGATGGTTTTGCTTGATCTTTATAGTCTTCGAATGCTTTAATTGATGTCTTGAATGCTTCACGTAACTGTCGTAACGGCTGCTGTTTTTAATGCTAGAATTAACTCTGTCGGTTATAGCTGTTGTCCATTAATGATGTTAACTCCTACTTTAAACATTGAACAAACGTAACAGTAATATCGTGCGTTAGTTGGTCGAGGTCGCATGGTTCTATGTGACGGTCGTGCGGAATAGGCGACACTGTAGACGAGCGATGTGAAGAACATTCGACCTACCTTCTAGGAGGAACAACGAAGATTTTTAGGATCTTTGTCGGGATCTTATCTTAATCCAAGATGTAGTTCATGATTTGTGTCTTACCTTTTCTCGTCGTGGTCGAGACCTGTGAATTTTTGCCCAAACAGTTTGCCCCTAAAATTTGAAAAATAGAGCAGAAAACTCGAGTTTTTAAATTTTGCTTGTCTAGAGCGTAGGGTGGTGACATGTGTTTTTAGTTGTCTTGGAACTGAATCGGATTGATTTCAACTAAGGAAGGAGTTGAAAAAGGCGATAAGGACGTGACGTCATGCTGACGTGCGATTTATGCATAACAGCTGTATGCGCCAGGTGTCGATGATCCGCGTGGCTATACGAAAGGGCGAGGGTACGTGTCGATCATCGAGAGGTTCGATCTGACACGATCTTTCACATAAATGGCGACCCTTGACGGATCTTTCCTTTTCACGATTTCAGAGAGATCCGAAAGAGATTTCCTTATTTCTCCTTAGCGATTCACTTCCAAACCTGCAAGAGTTTAGAGTTTTCCCAGATTCATAGCGCCTATATAAGGTACGATTCTCTAGTCTTTGTATGCGTCGCAAGTCAATAGCTAGGAAACCTAGGAAAAATTGGGATATTTGGGGTTTTTCAGAGCGACAGGTCTGGTTGACTGGATTAGCGATGTCGACGGAGCCCAAGAGTACTATCCAGGATCAGGAGGCTATAGATGACTTTAGACTTTTAGCGAAAATCCCTGCTGGGGTCTCTGTGAGCAAGGCTGGTAGCATTCGACCAGAGATGTGTCCTGTTTGGGTAAAAAATAACACCCTCGACCGACTTGGGAAATCCCCTCGACATGACCTATGGACATTGACTACCCCCGACCGACAAGGATAATACCCATTATCATCATATCTCAGACGTACGTTAAATAACCACGATAATTGACATATTGGGTCAGTGGTCATCTAATGATCGCACGTTGATACGTCACTAGTCACACGTCACTAAGTCTTATGTCACCAATTACAACTTGTTGGTCTTACGTCGACAAGTCTCTTCTCGATTAGCTTTACATCGCTTTGGTCCAGCGACAGCATCGTCCTGACATCTTGGTCTTACGACGTAGTAGACTTACGACCTGATCTTGCGACATTATCATCCTAGTCTTACGACATTTTTATAAGACTATCCTTATAATAAGATAAGGCCCGACAAAGGCCCAAAAAGCCTCTGTCGTCATTCTTAAAAGGTAAGTCGAGAGTTCCTCGCGACACTCGACCTCGACGTCGCCTGCTACTGTACGACCGTCGCATGAGATTATGCAACCTCGACCAACTAACGTTCACTATGACTGTTATGTTTGTTAAATGTTTAATGCAGGAGTCAACACTCTTTATGAGCAACGGCTATAACCGACGAAGTCATTAACGAGCATTTAATCCCACATTGAAGACTGCGACCGTTACAAGACCAATCATCAAAGGAGCATTCAATGCCCGACAGCGGTTATAAAGCGCGCCATAAAGGCACCATTAATAGCCGACGGAGGCTATAAAAAGCCTATGCTGCAACCAATTCAGGGGAGAACATCAAACACGGAAATCAAACACTCGAACTCTAAAACCAGAGCACTGAAGGCTAGAAGCATGTTGCGAACCCAAGAACACATGAAGAACAACACTTTCTCTTAAGTGATCGCTCTCGACGCACGACATCAGCCCTCGACCAACATTTTACACTTTGTATTCACACACGACAAACACCTGTTTTACACTTTAAACACTTGTACTTTACATTTCGAAGCGTTTCCTTCATTTGTATTGTAACCATCGTACGACCGACGCCAGTACCAAGGACATCGTCCCTGATTGGCGACCATAGTGCAGCGACGACCTTCTTGTCGACCGCAGGTTTTTTCCTCGATTGAGGTTTTTCCTGCGTCATCAAATCCCTTGTCTCATTTATTTTATTCCCCATCGCACCTCTCGTCAAAAGATCCTTTCTTTAGTTGATTAAGTCCACATCGACCTTAAGTTGTCCCTTTGGTGCGATTTTTGGCATTAACAGTTTGGCGCCATCCATGGGACCTCATCTAGAGAAAATCCTCGACGAACGTGCGCCTTACTAACGGTTTTTTGGAAGTTTCCTCTGTTCTCTGTTGCAGGAAAATGACAGATAAGAAAAAATGCTCGGTAGATGTATTGCGTGTATCGCATCATCCGAAGGACTCGGGGGCTCGGAACGCCCGTTACAAAATGGGAAACACCATATTTCGATTTCAAAAGTCCTTGGAAAAAAGGCGCTTCTCGACTCCAAGTTACGGTAACTGCGACATCCCGCTTGGATGGAATATGGTATAACAACCCTGTATATATATACTCCAAGTATATTTTCCTCGTTCAATTATTTTAATCTAACATATAAATGTTGATTTAAGTATCAAAGGATCATTGGTCAAACCAACGACCACCCCCGATTTTACATTGCATGCTCGCAAGATTATATAAATACAGGTCTTACGATTTACATCGTAAGAATCGAAAGTCTCTACGGCTTAAAACGCAGATCCTACGATATATACTCGTCGATAAAAGACGTCTCCCATTTTTTATCTTATGATCGCCAGCCATGACAAAACAGGTTAAAATTCTAGGTCGCCAATAAAAACGACTCGCATGTCGAAATCTCATGATCGCTAGTCATTACATATGTCGTCAATAAAGACAACTTGTACATTGAATCTCGCAATCACCAGTCATGATTCCAAGGGACCAAAATACTCAAACCGACACTTTAGCAAACCTTGCGTATGCTTTGGTCGAACCAATACTCGACAGCATTCCAATGACCCATCTGGCAACGTCATCCATCGAAAATGGCGATGTCATCCAGATGGAAGACCAAGAAGATAATTGGTCGAGCGACATCCGAAATTGTCTGCGACAAAGGATCCCAGTTCGTAATCAACAGGGCTCGATAGTTCTGGGAAGACCGCGACATCAAGATGTCGACCTCAACACCCAGGGGCAAGCGGTCAAGCGACACTTCAGCAGGAACATCAAAGTTAAATTCTTTCAAGAAGGCGACTACGTTCCCCGTCTAGTGTTCCAAAGCACTCAAAAGCTCAATGCAGGTAAGCTTTCCACTAAATGGGAAGATCCTTGTCATATCTCAAAAGTCATGGATAAAAAGGCCTATCGGCTTCTAACCCTCGGCAATCAAGATATCCCACGTAGTGGGAATGCAACGCACCTGAAAAGCCAACGACCAACCTCTGACATTGTTTTACCACAGGATCGCACGACATTAAAGTCTATTACATGACTTTAGTCTCGCAGGATCGAACGATATATAAGTCCATCGTACGGTCTTAACCTCGCAAGGTCGCATGACATAAGTAATGAGGACTTGATCATTCCATCACAGGAACACATGATTCAAAGTTCATCGTATGATCAAATCACACGATCATAAGGTCTAGCGACCCCACAATCTAAGTTCTTCAACTTAGAAAAACTTCATGAATGAATGCTGTAATCGCATGCGCTTATGTTTGCTTATACGATTCAGGAATATAAAAGTCTTATGACTTACGTTCTAGTTGTTGTATTACAATGGATGCCCAAGTCGCACGACTTCTTGTTCATTTTTGTACTTAATGAATTTTTACAGTCGACATTACATCTGTCCATGACATGTACGAATCAGGTTCAATAGAAAGGTAAACTTTTTACCGACTATCGCTAAAGCGAAACTTACAACTAGCTAAAAAAGGCTAGACACAACGTATCATAGGTCTCTAGCGACCGTATCGGCTGTAAACACTAGATCAAAGGTCTTTAACGACCAAATCGGCTCGAGCGCCAGAACATATGTCTTTAACGACCGTATCGGCTGTGAACGCCAGATCACAGGACCACGTCGACCGAGAACGCCAACCCGGCGACATGGGCCCCTGTCTCCTCGATAGGAAAAACGTTCCGTGAAAGACGGGAGCAAATATTTCCTCAGAGGTGGATACAACGTCGTCCCGTCTAGGACACCAACAACGTCGTCCCGTCTAGGACACCATCGGCCGATGACCCATCCCCCTTGTCGGCAGACGCTGGGGACAACACCTTGCACACTAGCTTCGTCACTGTCGCAGGAAGCGTCGAACTTGCTGGTGTCGCGTCCATCGCACCAGCACGGCTGGATGACGCCCTCGCCTCTTTAGGCGTAACAACTCTCGACGAAACTTCAGCCCACGAAGACGGTTCCTTCAGGACTACCGTCCTTGTCTTCTTCAAGATTCCCGATGCAGCTGTCGAGGCATTCTATCTCCTTTCCCGGCCTCGAAGGGCAAGCACAACTTGCGTCGCCTTCTTTGGCTGACCAAGTCAGTTTTCCTCTGATGATCTTAGCGAAAATAACACGTCTCTGTAGCAACGCATTTTACTTTAGTGCGAGATCTGAAATTCCACTGGCTTTGAAATTCAGATCTCGGGGGGCTAACTGTTTGGGTAAAAAATCACACCCTCGACCGACTTGGGAAATCCCCTCGACATGACCTATGGACATTGACTACCCCCGACCGACAAGGATAATACCCATTATCATCATATCTCAGACGTACGTTAATTAACCACGGTAATTGACATATTGGGTCAGTGGTCATCTAATGATCGCACGTTGATACATCACTAGTCACACGTCACTAAATCTTATGTCACCAATTACAACTTGTCGGTCTTACGTCGACAAGTCTCTTGTCGATTAGCCTTACATCGCTTTGGTCCAGCGACAGCATCGTCCTGACATCTTGGTCTTACGACCTAGTAGACTTATGACCTGATCTTGCGACATTATCATCCTAGTCTTACGACATTTTTATAAGACTATCGTTATAATAAGATAAGGCCCGACAAAGGCCCAAAAAGCCTCTGTCGTCATTCTTAAAAGGTAAGTCGAGAGTTCCTCGTGACACTCGACACTCGACCTCGACGTCGCCTGCTACCGTACGACCGTCGCATGAGATTATGCAACCTCGACCAACTAACGTTTACTATGACTGTTATGTTTGTTAAATGTTTAATGCAGGAGTCAACACTCTTTATGAGCAACGGCTATAACCGACGAAGTCATTAACGAGCATTTAATCCCACATTGAAGACTGCGACCGTTACAAGACCAATCATCAAAGGAGCATTCAATGCCTGATAGCGGTTATAAAGCGCGCCATAAAGGCACCGTTAATAGCCGACGGAGGCTATAAAAAGCCTATGCTGCAACCAATTCAGGGGAGAACATCAAACACGGAAATCAAACACTCGAACTCTAAAACCAGAGCACTGAAGGCTAGAAGCATGTTGCGAACCCAAGAACACATGAAGAACAACATTTTCTCTCAAGTGATCGCTATCGACGCACGACATCAGCCCTCGACCAGCATTTTACACTTTGTATTCACACACGACAAACACATGTCTTACACTTTAAACACTTGTACTTTACATTTCGAAGCGTTTTCCTTCATTTGTATTGTAACCATCGTACGACCAACGCCAGTACCAAGGACATCGCCCCTGATTGGCGACCATAGTGCAACGATGACCTTCCTGTCGTCCGCAAGTTTTTTCCTCGATTAAGGTTTTTCCTGCGTCATCAAATCCCTTGTCTCGTTTATTTTATTCCCCATCGCACGTCTCGTCGAAAGATCCTTTCTTTAGTTGATTAAGTCCACATCGACCTTAAGTTGTCCCTTTGGTGCGATTTTTGGCATTAACATGTCCCGAGGGATACGTCGTGATATATGAGTATCCTTTTAAAATAGGTTCCGAGTGGCCCTATTCTCATCTGGCGAAGTCTTTTTTGTGTGAGTTTGACCTCGCTCCCGGACAATTGATGCCTCAATTTTGGAGAGTTGTTCTAGTCATCGAGCGACTTACTTCACACTGGGAGTCACCGATGAATACAAAAGATCTCTTGACCGCTTACCAGGTCAAGAAGGATCAGTATCGTCGTTACAGCCTTTTCTCGAGATACAAGGGGGATCGTACTTTGGTTCAAAACACCGCAGTTAATGATCGTAAGTGGAAGACCAGGTACGTCTTTGTGCAGGTAGCGACGCTGGATACTGATAGTGATTGGATCAGATCTGGATGGAACATGGATGGTAAGTTTCAACTATTGTCGAGCGTTTTCTATCGATTTTGCCCTCTGACTAACTTTCTTTCCCTGTGCTTTCAGATATCAATTTTGACAGTGTGGAGCCCAACGAGGATACCGAGGCCAAGATCGAAAAGTTCTTGGAGATTAGCATTGAGGATCGATCGTTCGTCACACGTCAATTGATAGATGAAGCTAATGATGATGAGGTTTTCTTGAGTGATCGTGTACAGGTGGGTCGGAGGGAGAGAGATAGGGAAGAAAGGGAGAGAGCAGAAGAAGAGGATAAGTTTGAGGATACCGAGAAAACTGAGGAGAAGAAGGCAGAGGGGACAGAGGTAGAGAAGACTGGTAAGTGTATCTTACTTTGTCCGACATGCTTCTCCCTTTGTTTCAATTGCTTATTCATTCTTCTTTCTTTGTTTCACAGGAGAATCCCAACAGCCACCGCCAAAAATGTCGTCTGCGATGGCTCAGAGTGCGGCTCAGGCTGAGCTGACTCGTCAGGTGAGAGAAAGAAGGAAAGAAGCCCCGACAGCTGGGTCATGGGTCCTTAAGAGAAAAGAGGCTCCGACAACTGGGTCGGGAGTTCTCAAGAGGACGAGGACGTCCATCGGGAGGGAACCGTCTTTGAAGACGGGCAGCTCATCGAGAGTCGTTTCGCCTAAGAAGGCGAAGGTGTCGACCGCATCTGTCGAAAGATCCCTGATGTGGTCGAGGTGACACCCGTCGATACGGCGCATCCGACGAAATCGACGGGGTCTCCTGCTGCCGCGTCGGGCCCTGCATCAGCCGATAAGGGCAAGGGCGCGTAGACGGGAGAGGAAACGACGGTGAATTTCACCTTGCCGGCGGACTTCATGGTGGATAATGTCCTAGACGGGACGAGCTTGTTCCCCCATTTGGACAAGTTCCAGCTCCCTGCCTTCAAGGAGCGTTTTAATGGGGTTTCTATGGAGGCCGCGACATCTTATGTAGCCGGCTTAGCGTTCATGGTAGGTCTATCTTTCAAGACTACGCTTTTCATTTTTATCGTTGTCGTTGTCGTTGTCGTTGTCTAACGTGTTTCACATATATTCCAGACATTTCAGTCTTCGCTGGCCCTGCAAGCTGAGACGGTGAAGATGGAGGGTCTTGTGGCTTCTGCCACTAAGAGGGAGAACGCGGCGCTGGTGAGGGAGAAGTCTGCCCTGGCACGCGTCGAAGAAATGTCAGTAAAACTTGATGATGCCCTAGACCATCTAGAAGCCGTCAGTCATGCGAGGGACGACGTGAATTCTCAACTGAAGGAGTCCTTCTATGTGATTGCAAATCAGAGAGAGGAGCTGGACAAGATGCAAGCGTCCTTGGTCATGAGGGAGAAAGAGGTCGAGGAGTCCAAGTCCAAGGTGGTGGTCCTGGAGAAGGAGGTGGGGGAGCTAAAAGATGAGGCTGTATCTACCTTTGCCTTTGCTCGTCTGACAGCTCGGGCGGCGATCATGCGACAACATTTATCGGGGAAGAACCCCCTTGCGTCAGCGGCTGAGGAGCTGGCATTCTTCTTAGCCAAGGTCGGGACCGACAGGGATCTCGACTCCGACGATGAGAATGAGGCTGAGGAAGAAGAGGTTACGGATGAGGGCCTCCAGGGAGAAGCTTCGGGCAAGGATGCTGCTGACGCTCCGCCTAATTCTTAGAGAATTTTTGTTTGTTTCTGAGAATGCTCGACCGTTGGTGGTAGAGTCACATCTAGATGTAATCGTTCGTTTGTGAATGAAATTTTGCTTTTTCATCGAACTTATGTACGATGTCGATTTACACATGTCGCGGGTAAAATTTCATCTGTGAAGTTTGTCAAGTGTGGAATAACAGGGAATCGTGCGACTTAGGCATCCATTGTAACATGTAAGACATAGGACTTTTAAATCGTGTATACAGACATTAGCACATGCGATCAAGGCATACATTCAGGGTATGAAATTCAACTAAGTCAAGAAACTTAAATCATAAGATCAGTAGTCTTTGCGATCGCACGATTAAGTCGTGCGATGAACTGCGAATCGCATGTCTTGTAGAAAGATGGTCAAGTTCTAGACCTAATCGTTTACGTCGTGTGATGCTGCAAAATTAGAGTCGTTTTAGACTTAGTGATTATCGGAGTGCGATTCTGCTGTCGAGATAATAATGTCAGAGGTTGGTCGTTGGCTAACCAACGACGCTCCGATGCTTAAGTCAGTAATCGTTTGTGACAAAAAATCGTACGGAAGAAGGAAAAAGGGAATTTTGAAAGCGTACCTTTTAGGATGGGGTCTTTGCCCCCCGTCATTTATCATCCTATTCTTTTTAGGAGAGAGTAGGTTTTAAATGACGGATCGACACTGAGATCTCGGGGAACAATGTCTACGCCCATGTCGACCATGTTTTCGTGCTACATGGCAAAAATAGTCGTCATATCCTGTAGGAGAAGCATAAGTTTTAAGATCACGGATAGAAGGACGAACCTGTCGAGACCTTTGTTAGACGGTCTACTTTTGTGGCTTCAGAGTGGTCTTATAGCAATCACGGGCGACTTTCGACTCACTTTTGATTTCTTAGATTCCCCATGGCGTAGGGAACTTCAGGGTCTGATGATACGTCGAGGGAACGGCTTTCATTTCATGGATCCATGGTCGACCTAAGATGATGTTATAGGCTGACGCACAATCGATGACTCTAAACTTGGTCTGCTTGTTTGATTCCTCCGGCGTAGACTGGCAAGATGATGTCTCCATAGGTGCTTGTCGCTTCTCCATTGAAACCGACCAAAGTTGTTGATCGTCGGGTGATTTCTGAACGATCGATTCCCATGGCCTTGATGGTGTCAAGGAAATTGACGTTCGCTGAACTGCCCCCATCGACCAAGACTCGTCGGGTTAAGCAATTACCGACCGTGAGTTGAATGATCAACCCATTATGATGCTTCTGGTACAAGTCGCCGAGGTCGTCTTGATCGAACACAATCTTCATAGCCTCTAACTCCAGATCTCCTTAGGGTCTCGATGAACGCAGGATAGGCCGATCGTCGGGTGCTTGACTGGCGTGATGTTTGGCTGCGGAATACGTCAGACCACATACGTCGGAACCACCAGTGATGCAATTGACGACCTTTGCGGGTTCTGGGGTCAGCGGTCGATGATCGCTAGCTGAAGTAACGACATCATCGATAATATCTTTAAGATTACCCTTCGGGACATGATATGCTAGTTCCCTTTTGAGAGCTATGAAATCATCTGTTGCGTGACCATGGTCGACATGAAAGTCGCACCATTTGGACTTATCTTTCTTAGCGTCGTCCTGATCGGATTTCTTTGGCCATCGGATGGTCGCTTGAGTGGTCTTCAGAGCTTCGACCAAATCTTTGGTAGACCCTTTGAATCCGTAAGAAGATACCTTGGGGTATTGAGGAAACTTGATCGCGGTCTTGGCCTCTGCTTTTGTCTTGAATCGGACATTAGAAATCTGGCACGCAGGCTCTACCTTAGAAATTGCTTTTTCTTTAAACTCTGGCTTCTTCACACCCAACGACCTTTTGTCGTCGGTATGCTTGCGACGAAATGCAGCGCCGTCTTCTACCCTCATATACGCTAGGGTTCGAGCTCGGACATTGTTTGGGCAAAACATCACGTCGTACGACCGCGACCAAAACAGGTAAGATGCACGTTATAATCCAAATCTTGTATTAAGATAAGGTCTCGACAAGAACTACGAAGACATCCGTCGTATCCCGTAAAAGGTAAGTCGTACGTCCCTCACGGCGCTCGACCATAGCGTCGCCCGTCCCGCACGACCATCACGTAAGATCATTGCGACTTCGACCAAAGCTAACGTTAACCATGACTGTTACATTTGTTAAGTGTTTAATGCAGGAGTCAAAGCCATTAAGGAGCAACGGATATAACCGACGCAACCATCAACGATCGATAGCCGTAACGGACGAAGAACATTATGGATAATCACTCCGGCGACCGTTTCCAGCCGTTGTAGCCGTTGATCAAAGCATTAATGGAGCTAATTAATGACGCGAAGACTATAAATACCAAGCTAAGTCTTCACATCAAGGACCATGAGTGAACATCGGAGAACACACCAGCGAATACCATCGAGCAACAGAGAAAAGCACTAAAACTCTGGAAATCAAGTACTAAAAGCCAGAACCCTACAGCAAACTCAAGAACACTCGAAGAAAAGCTCAAGACATCGCTGTCGACGCACGACAATAGCCTTCGACCAACAATCCACACTTTGTATTCACACACGACTAACACTTGTTTTACATTTCAAATACTTGTACTTTACATTTCGAAGCATTTTCTTCATTTGTATTGTAATCATCGTACGACCGACGCCAGTACCGAGGACATCGCCCCTGATTGGCGACCATAGTGCAGCGACGACATCCCTTGTCGTCCGCAGGTTTTTTCCTCGTTTGAGGTTTTTCCTGCGTCATCAAATCCCTTGTCTTGTTTATTTTATTCCTCGTCGCACGTCTCGTCGAAATATCCTTTCTTTAGTTGTTTAAGTCCACATCGACCTTAAGTTGTCCCTTTGGTGCGATTTTTGGCATTAACAGTTTGGCGCCATCCGGGGGACCACATCTAGAGAAAATCCTCGACGAACGTGCATTCTACTAATAGTTTCTTGGAGTTCCTCTGTATTCGGTTACAGGAAAATGGCAGATAAGAAGAACATGGAACAGATGGTGTGTCTAAAAAATGCGCAAGAACCCCCAATAACAGTCGACGAGTATCATCTGGAGGAAGCCACTCTGGATCACAACAAGCCCGATCAAAAAATCCTCGTGGGTTCATCCCTTGATCCTAACATTAAAGGTAAACTCATATCTTTTTTACAGGAGTATGCCGATTGCTTCGCTTGGTCTCATGAAGATATGGTTGGCATCGATCCCGACGTCATTTCCCATAAACTTAATGTCGACCCGTCATTCAAACCTATAAAACAAAAGCGTCGCAAGTTCGCTCCAGAAAGAAATAAGGTAATTAACGACGAAGTCGACAATCTCCTCAAGACAGGAAAGATTCGAGAAGTAAAATATCCCGATTGGCTCGCTAACGTCGTGGTAGTAGCTAAGAAGAATGGAAAATGGAGAGTCTGTATCGATTTCACGGATCTCAATAAAGCCTGCCCAAAGGATCCATTTCCATTACCTCATATTGATGCCATGGTCGACGCAACCGCGGGACACGACTTATTAACATTCATGGACGCCTATTCTGGATATAACCAAATCCTAATGCACGACAAGGACCAAGAGAAAACTGCTTTCATGACAGACCGAGTTATTTATTGTTACAAAGTTATGCCTTTCGGATTAAAAAACGCAGGGTCTACCAATCAGCGACTGGTAAACAAGATGTTTAAAGATCATCTTGGCGACACAATGGAGGTATATATCGACGACATGTTGGTAAAGTCAAAGCAAGCGATCGACCATATCGATCACCTTAGGCAATCGTTCGACATCCTTCGAAAATATAACATGAAGCTCAATCCAACTAAATGCTCCTTCGGCGTCAGCGCTGGAAAGTTCTTAGGTTACATGGTCACCCGTCGGGGCATTGAGGCTAATCCCGACCAGATCAAAGCCATCATCGAGATCAAGTCTCCTCGAAATTTCAAAGAAGTCCAGAAACTCACCGGGCGAGTAGCGGCTCTAAACAGGTTTATCTCTTGATCCTCCGACAAATGTCATTTATTTTATAACGTTCTCAGTAAAAACAGAGGTTTCGACTGGACCGACGATCATGAGCGAGCGTTGCAAAATCTGAAAAAGTACATGACGTCGCCTCCTTTGTTGTCAAAACCATATGATCATGAGGCCCTACAGCTGTATTTGGCTGTTAGTCCAAATGCAGTAAGTTCCGTTCTGACACGCGAAGATGAAAAACAGCAATTGCCGATTTATTATGTAAGTAAACCCCTCTTAGACGCGGAAACCAGGTATTCCTCTATGGAAAAATTGCTTTTATCGCTAGTCACTTCTGCTAAAAAATTATGTCACTACTTTGAATCGCATCCTATTACTATCGTGACTAATTTCCCTCTTAAGTCTGTCTTAAGAAAACCCGAGTTGACAGGTCGATTGGTAAAGTGGAGCATATACCTCAGTAGCTACGACATCGACTTCAAACCTAGAACTGCAATCAAATCACAAGCGTTAGCAGACTTTATCGCCGATTTCAGTCCAGAACTGGAGAAAGAAGCAGAGTCTGAAGTATCAACTGTGGCGACTCACGACGACGCACCTTGGATTTTACACGTCGATGGGTCATCCAACACCAGAGGCTCGGGGTTAGGCATCGTCTTAAAGTCACCACATGGGGGTAAGATGTTATATTCGGTCCGATGCGACTTCAAGGACACCAACAACGAAGCTGAATATGAAGCCCTGATCGTGGGAATGAATATGGCCCACGACTCGGGGGCAACCGCGCTGCATGTCAAGAGCAACTCTCTGCTGGTAGTAAATCAGATCAATGGAGAATTCGCAGCCAAGGATTCAAAAATGACAGCATATCTAAGCATGGCAAAATAAATTTCTGAAAAATTTAAATCTTTTTCTATTGAACAGATTTCGCGAGACCAGAACACTCAGGCCGACGCATTGGCAAACCTTGGGTCCGCTTTAGTTGAACCAATATTTGTTGTTATTCCTATGATTCACCTGGCAACGCCGTCCATTGGAAACACATACGTCATCCAAATCGAAGACGAAGAAAAGGATTGGTCACGCGACATTCAAAATTTCCTCGTGCACGACCAACTTCCCGAAGACAAAATAGAGGCTCGAAAAATCAGATTCAAAGCATCTAAGTACGTCATGATCGAAAATAAGCTTTATCGGCGATCATCGACGGGCTTAAATTTAAGGTGTGTCATCAGCAAAAATCAAGCCCAGAAAATCCTCCAAGAGATGCACGACGGCGAATGCGGTAATCATTCAGGAGCTAGCATATCACATCGATCACGGTCACCTGACAGACGACTGCATAGCTCTAAAAAAGGAGCTTGCATATCACATCCAGAAGGGCAATCTCAAAGATATCATCGACGACGTCGTTACTCCAGCTAACGACGTTCGACCGCCGACTCCTGATCATGCAAAGGTCGTCAACTGCATAACTGGTGGTTCCGACGTGTGCGGTCTGACGTATTCCGCGACCAAACGTCATGCCAGTCAGGCACCTGACAATCGACCTGTTCCTCGTTTATCAAGACCCAAGAGAGATCTCGAGTTTGAAGCCATGAAGATTTCATTCGACCAAGATGACCTCGGTGATTCATATCGCAAGCATCATGACGGGTTGATCATTCAACTCACGAATGGCAACTGTCTAACCCGAAGAGTCTTAGTCGACGGAGGCAGTTTATCAAACGTCATCTTCCTTGATACCATCAAGTCCGTGGGAATCGATCGATCGGAAATCACCCGACGCTCGACAACCTTGGTCGGTTTCAATGGAGACGCGACGAGCACCTTTGGAGAGATCACCCTGCCTATCTATGCCGGAGGAATCAGCAAGTAGACCAAGTTCAACATCATTGACTGTGCGTCGGCCTATAACATCATCTTAGGTCGACCATGGATTCATGAGATGAAAGTCGTTCCCTCGACGTATCATCAGACCATGAAGTTCCCTACGCCGTGGGGAGTCCAGGAGATAAAAAATGAGCCGAAAGTCGCCCGCGACTGCTATAAGACCACCCTGAAGCCGCAAAAGCAGGCCATCTACCAATTACAGGTCCAGGATGCTCCTGGGACAGCCGACGACTATCGCCTGGAGGAAGTCGTCCTAGACCAGAGCAAGCCTGACCAGAAAGTCTTCGTAGGTCCGTCCCTCGATCCCTGCCTTAAAGACAAACTGATATCGTTTTTGTAGAAACATGCCGACTGTTTTTCCTGGTCGCACGAAGACATGGTCGGCATAGACCCCAGTGTTATCCCTGCCTTAATGACAAACAGATATCTTTAAGCCTATCAAACAAAAGCGGCGGAAATTTGCTCCTGAAAGGAATAGGGTAAGAAATGACGAGGTCGACAACCTCTTGAAGACAGGGAAGATTCGAGAAGTAAAGTACCCCGACTGGCTTGCTAATGTCGTGGTCGTAGCGAAGAAAAATGGCAAATGGAGGGTCTGTATCGACTTCACAGATCTCAACAAAGGTTGTCCAAAAGATCCTTTCCCATTGCCACACATCGATGCCATGGTCGACGCGACAGCAGGGCATGAACTGTTGACGTTCATGGATGCTTATTCTGGATACAATCAGATCCTGTTGCACGTCGAGGACCAAGAAAAGACTGCATTCATGACAGATCGAGGTATTTATTGTTATAAAGTTATGCCGTTCGTTCTAAAAAATGCAAGTTCTACCTACCAGCGCCTGGTGAATAAAATGTTCAAGGATCGTCTTGGCGACACGATGGAGGTGTATATCGACGACATGCTAGTCAAGTCAAAGCAAGCAATCGACCACATCGATCATTTGAGGCAGTCGTTCAACATCCTTCGAAAATATAGCATGAAGCTCAACCTGACGAAATGTTCCTTTGGCGTTAGTGCAGGAAAATTTCTGGGGTACATGGTTACTCGTCGAGGAATCGAGGCCAACCCCGACCAGATCAAAGCTATCATCGAGATCAATTCTCCGAGAAATTTAAAAGAAGTCCAAAGGCTTACTGGCCGGGTGGCAGCTTTGAACAGGTTTATCTCTCGATCCTCAGATAAGTGCCATTTATTATATAATATCCTCCGAAAAAATAGAGGCTTCGACTGGACCGACGACCATGAGCAAGCGTTGCAAAAATTAAAGGAATACATGACGTCGCCTCCTTTGCTATCAAAGCCTCACGATCATGAGGTCTTGCAGCTATATTTGGCTGTTAGTCCTAATGCAGTAAGTGTCGTCCTGATGCGAGAAGATGAAAAGCAACAACTGCCAATCTACTATGTAAGTAAAACTGTGTTGGACGCAGAAACCAGGTATTCCTCTACGGAAAATTTGCTTTTATCGCTAGTCACAGCTGCTAAAAAATTGCGACACTACTTTGAATCGCATCCTATTACTGTCGTGACTAACTTTCCTCTTAAGTCTGTTGTTAATGCCAAAAATCGCACCAAAGTACAACTTAAGGTCGATGTGGACATTTAACAACTAAAGAAACGTATCTCAAGCCAAATAACACAATTGCGTGGAAAAAGTAAAAGATACAAGGAATTTGGTGACGCGGAAAACCCCAAAACGAGGGAAAAAACCGTGGTCGATTTGGTTAGAGTCGACAGTGCACTATGGTCGCCAATCAGGGGCGACAGTCCTTGAGTTACAGGTGATTTGTGTAAAATAAGTTACAATTACAGAAAAAGTAAACTTAATTGTGCGTAAAAGTCGTGTGTCGTGCGTAAAACGTGCGAAATAAGCTGTCGGCGTCTGGTCTGAACTGTCGTCGTCCGGTGGTTTGAACTGTCGTTGTGCGATACTTGCGTCTTCGAATGCTTTGCTATTTGAGAGAAAAATATAGAAGTTGGTGTAAGTGGCTCTGTCCCCCCTTGCTTGAAGGTGGAGCAGCCTTTATATAGCTTTCGATGGTCATTGATGAGCTTTAATTGTTGGTCTTGTAACCGCTGTCGACATTAAATGCGCTTTGATGATTGTCTTTGTAACCGCTGTTGAGTCTTTAATGTCATTAAGGGCTCGACCGTTATTGACCGTTGTACCATAATAGCTTGTAGACGTGCATTAATGAACAAAAGAAACGGCTGCCGACCATTGATAGTTAGTGTAATCGTAAGACCGTCTTAAGTTCTTGATGTTTGGTCTTACGGAGCATACGACCATAGTCAGAATATAAGACCATGTATATGACTGTAAATGTCTCGTAAGACCATATCTTAGTATAGGAATGGTTTTATAAAAATGTCGTAAAACTAGGATGATGTCGGAGGATTGGGTCGTAAGACCAGTAGGTCAGGACAATGTTGTCGCAGGACCAGAGCGATATAAGACCGTTGACAGGAGACTGTCGACGTAAGACCGACGAGTCGTAACTGGCAACATGAGACTAGCGACATGTAACATGCGACACGTGTAACATGCGATAAGTGACGTGCGATCACGAGATGTAAAGACACCATCTTGAATGACTATTGACGCAAGGTGTCTTTTAATAACTAATTATCGTGGTTATTAACGTATGTCGGGGATATGACAATAATGGGTATTATCCTTGTCGGTCGGGGGTATGACTGTCGTAGATTAGGGTAACCAATGTCCATGGGTCATGTCGAGGGAATTTCCCACGTCGGCCGAGGGTGTGATTTTTTACCCAAACAGTTAGCCCCACGAGATTTGAATTTCAAAGCCATTTGAATTTCAGATCTCGTACCAATGTGTTTCTACGGAGACGTGTCACTTTTGCTAATTGGATCATTTAGAAGAAAATCGGCTTGGTCAGCTAGAATCGCGTGATCAGTCGATGGTGTTAAGTAAGTTGCGACGATCGAAAGATGATTTTTAATGTGCAATATACTTGTGGTGTTCATATGACGGTCGTAAGACAACCTTAAAACGTAAGGAACCAACGGTGATCGTAAGACGATCAAAACGAGACCTATGGGTCAGGAGTCAATCGTAAGACGATTGGTCCGAAATAAAGCTTGGCGGCGATCATAAGATGATCGAACCAAGATAAAATTTAAGGATCTTGTGATACATTCGTTAAAGACTTATGTTCTGGCGTTCCGAGCCGATACGGTCGTTATAGACTTTTGATCTGGCGTTTAGAGCTGATATGGTCGTTATAGACCAATGATCCGGCGTTCCGAGCCGATACTGTCGTTATAGACTTGTGATCTGGCGTTCGAGCCGATATGGTCGTTAAAGACCTATGATTTGGCGTTCGAGCCGATACGGTCGTTAGAGACCTATGATCTGGCGTTCCAGCCGATACGGTCGTTAGAGACCTATGATCTAGCGCTTACAGCCGATACGATCGCTAGAGACCTATGATCTGGCGCTTACAGCCGATACGGTCGCTAGAGACCTATGATCTGGCGCTTACAGCCGATACGGTCGCTAGAGACCTATGATCTGGCGCTTACGGCTGATACGGTCGCTAGAGACTTATGATCTGACGCTTACAGCCGATACTGTCGCTAGAGACATGTGTTACGTTGTGTCTAGCATTTTTAGCTAGTTGTAAGTTTCGATAGTCGGTGAAAATTTTATCTTTCTATTGAACCTGAGTATTATGTCGACTCATACATGTCATGGACAAATGTAATGTCAACTATAAAAATTCATTAAGTACAAAAATTAACAAGAAGTCGTGCAACTTGGGCATCCATTGTAATACAACGATTAGAACGTAAGTCATAAGACTTTTTGAATCGTATAAGCAAACATAAGCGCATGCGATCAAAGCATTCATTCAGAACATGAAATTTTTCTAAGTTAAAGAACTTAGCTTGTGGGGTCGCTAGACCTTACGATCGTGTAATTTGATCATACGATGAACTTGAATCATATGTTCCTGTAGTTATACAATCGAGTCGTCTAATAAAACTGATTGTTTATACCGTACGATTTTACTGAAGTCGTATGATAGACTTAGTAACTTATGTCGTGCGATCCTGCGATAAAGCAATGTCAGAGGTTGGTCGTTGGCTTTTCAGATGCGTTGCATTCCAGTTGCGTGGGATATTTTGACCGTCGAGGGTTTGGAGCCGATAGGTGTTTGGGCAAAAAATCACCAGTCTCGACCACGACCAGAAAAGGTAAAACACATGTTATGAGCTATATATCTTGTATTAAGATAAGGTCCCGACAAAGACCTAAAAAACCTCTGACGTCCCTCCTAAAAGGTAAGTCGAGAGTTCCTCACGACACTGGACCTCGACGTCGCCCGTTCCGCCCGACCGTCGCATAAAACCGTGCGACATCGACCGACTAACGCGCTATATGACTGTTACGTTTGTTCAATGTTTAATGCAGGAGTCAAACATCATTAATGGACAACGGCTATAACTGACAGGATCAGTTAAAGAACATCAATACCCACATTGAAGACGACGACCGTTACGACGAGGCACTTAATGATCCAATTAAAGTGCCCAATGACTATAAAATCCCAGCTCAATCATCAGTTCAAGACATCTGATCAACATCGAATAACAGAGGGAGAGAGATAGAATAAGAGCATCGAACAACACAAGCAAACGCAAACACTCGAAGAATATTCCTTCGAAGCAAAGAGATCATTCATAAAAGATCGCTCTCGACGCACGACATTGACTCTCGACCAACAGTTCACATATTGTTTTTACGCACGACGCACATTGTTTTTACATTTCAAACACTTGTACTTTACATTTCGAAGTCTTTCCGTTCATTTGTATTGTAATTTCTGTACGATCGACACCCGAAAATGGAGAGTCTGTATCGATTTCACGGATCTCAATAAAGCCTGCCCAAAGGATCCATTTCCATTACCTCATATTGATGCCATGGTCGACGCAACCGCGGGACACGACTTATTAACATTCATGGACGCCTATTCTGGATATAACCAAATCCTAATGCACGACAAGGACCAAGAGAAAACTGCTTTCATGACAGACCGAGTTATTTATTGTTACAAAGTTATGCCTTTCGGATTAAAAAACGCAGGGTCTACCAATCAGCGACTGGTAAACAAGATGTTTAAAGATCATCTTGGCGACACAATGGAGGTATATATCGACGACATGTTGGTAAAGTCAAAGCAAGCGATCGACCATATCGATCACCTTAGGCAATCGTTCGACATCCTTCGAAAATATAACATGAAGCTCAATCCAACTAAATGCTCCTTCGGCGTCAGCGCTGGAAAGTTCTTAGGTTACATGGTCACCCGTCGGGGCATTGAGGCTAATCCCGACCAGATCAAAGCCATCATCGAGATCAAGTCTCCTCGAAATTTCAAAGAAGTCCAGAAACTCACCGGGCGAGTAGCGGCTCTAAACAGGTTTATCTCTTGATCCTCCGACAAATGTCATTTATTTTATAACGTTCTCAGGAAAAACAGAGGTTTCGACTGGACCGACGATCATGAGCGAGCGTTGCAAAATCTGAAAAAGTACATGACGTCGCCTCCTTTGTTGTCAAAACCATATGATCATGAGGCCCTATAGCTGTATTTGGCTGTTAGTCCAAATGCAGTAAGTTCCGTTCTGACACGCGAAGATGAAAAACAGCAATTGCCGATTTGTTATGTAAGTAAACCCCTCTTAGACGCGGAAACCAGGTATTCCTCTATGGAAAAATTGCTTTTATCGCTAGTCACTTCTGCTAAAAAATTATGTCACTACTTTGAATCGCATCCTATTACTATCGTGACTAATTTCCCTCTTAAGTCTGTCTTAAGAAAACCCGAGTTGACAGGTCGATTGGTAAAGTGGAGCATATACCTCAGTAGCTACGACATCGACTTCAAACCTAGAACTGCAATCAAATCACAAGCGTTAGCAGACTTTATCGCCGATTTCAGTCCAGAACTGGAGAAAGAAGCAGAGTCTGAAGTATCAACTGTGGCGACTCACGACGACGCACCTTGGATTTTACACGTCGATGGGTCATCCAACACCAGAGGCTCGGGGTTAGGCATCGTCTTAAAGTCACCACATGGGGGTAAGATGTTATATTCGGTCCGATGCGACTTCAAGGACACCAACAACGAAGCTGAATATGAAGCCCTGATCGTGGGAATGAATATGGCCCACGACTCGGGGGCAACCGCGCTGCATGTCAAGAGCAACTCTCTGCTGGTAGTAAATCAGATCAATGGAGAATTCGCAGCCAAGGATTCAAAAATGACAGCATATCTAAGCATGGCAAAATAAATTTCTGAAAAATTTAAATCTTTTTCTATTGAACAGATTTCGCGAGACCAGAACACTCAGGCCGACGCATTGGCAAACCTTGGGTCCGCTTTAGTTGAACCAATATTTGTTTTTATTCCTATGATTCACCTGGCAACGCCGTCCATTGGAAACACATACGTCATCCAAATCGAAGACGAAGAAAAGGATTGGTCACGCGACATTCAAAATTTCCTCGTGCACGACCAACTTCCCGAAGACAAAATAGAGGCTCGAAAAATCAGATTCAAAGCATCTAAGTACGTCATGATCGAAAATAAGCTTTATCGGCGATCATCGACGGGCTTAAATTTAAGGTGTGTCATCAGCAAAAATCAAGCCCAGAAAATCCTCCAAGAGATGCACGACGGCGAATGCGGTAATCATTCAGGAGCTAGCATATCACATCGATCACGGTCACCTGACAGACGACTGCATAGCTCTAAAAAAGGAGCTTGCATATCACATCCAGAAGGGCAATCTCAAAGATATCATCGACGACGTCGTTACTCCAGCTAACGACGTTCGACCGCCGACTCCTGATCATGCAAAGGTCGTCAACTGCATAACTGGTGGTTCCGACGTGTGCGGTCTGACGTATTCCGCGGCCAAACGTCATGCCAGTCAGGCACCTGACAATCGACCTGTTCCTCGTTTATCAAGACCCAAGAGAGATCTCGAGTTAGAAGCCATGAAGATTTCATTCGACCAAGATGACCTCGGTGATTCGTATCGCAAGCATCATGACGGGTTGATCATTCAACTCACGAATGGCAACTGTCTAACCCGAAGAGTCTTAGTCGACGGAGGCAGTTTATCAAACGTCATCTTCCTTGATACCATCAAGTCCGTGGGAATCGATCGATCGGAAATCACCCGACGCTCGACAACCTTGGTCGGTTTCAATGGAGACGCGACGAGCACCTTTGGAGAGATCACCCTGCCTATCTATGCCGGAGGAATCAGCAAGTAGACCAAGTTCAACATCATTGACTGTGCGCCGGCCTATAACATCATCTTAGGTCGACCATGGATTCATGAGATGAAAGTCGTTCCCTCGACGTATCATCAGACCATGAAGTTCCCTACGCCGTGGGGAGTCCAGGAGATAAAAAATGAGCCGAAAGTCGCCCGCGACTGCTATAAGACCACCCTTAAGCCGCAAAAGCAGGCCATCTACCAATTACAGGTCCAGGATGCTCCTGGGACAGCCGACGACTATCGCCTGGAGGAAGTCGTCCTAGACCAGAGCAAGCCTGACCAGAAAGTCTTCGTAGGTCCGTCCCTCGATCCCTGCCTTAAAGACAAACTGATATCTTTTTTGTAGGAACATGCCGACGGTTTTTCCTGGTCGCACGAAGACATGGTCGGCATAGACCCCAATGTTATCCCTGCCTTAAAGACAAACAGATATCTTTAAGCCTATCAAACAAAAGCGGCGGAAATTTGCTCCTGAAAGGAATAGGGTAAGAAATGACGAGGTCGACAACCTCTTGAAGACAGGGAAGATTCTAGAAGTAAAGTACCCCGACTGGCTTGCTAATGTCGTGGTCGTAGCGAAGAAAAATGGCAAATGGAGGGTCTGTATCGACTTCACAGATCTCAACAAAGGTTGTCCAAAAGATCCTTTCCCATTGCCACACATCGATGCCATGGTCGACGCGACAGCAGGGCATGAACTGTTGACGTTCATGGATGCTTATTCTGGATACAATCAGATCCTGTTGCACGTCGAGGACCAAGAAAAGACTGCATTCATGACAGATCGAGGTATTTATTGTTATAAAGTTATGCCGTTCGTTCTAAAAAATGCAAGTTCTACCTACCAGCGCCTGGTGAATAAAATGTTCAAGGATCGTCTTGGCGACACGATGGAGGTGTATATCGACGACATGCTAGTCAAGTCAAAGCAAGCAATCGACCACATCGATCATTTGAGGCAGTCGTTCAACATCCTTCGAAAATATAGCATGAAGCTCAACCTGACGAAATGTTCCTTTGGCGTTAGTGCAGGAAAATTTCTGGGGTACATGGTTACTCGTCGAGGAATCGAGGCCAACCCCGACCAGATCAAAGCTATCATCGAGATCAATTCTCCGAGAAATTTAAAAGAAGTCCAAAGGCTTACTGGCCGGGTGGCAGCTTTGAACAGGTTTATCTCTCGATCCTCAGATAAGTGCCATTTATTATATAATATCCTCCGAAAAAATAGAGGCTTCGACTGGACCGACGACCATGAGCAAGCGTTGCAAAAATTAAAGGAATACATGACGTCGCCTCCTTTGCTATCAAAGCCTCACGATCATGAGGTCTTGCAGCTATATTTGGCTGTTAGTCCTAATGCAGTAAGTGTCGTCCTGACGCGAGAAGATGAAAAGCAACAACTGCCAATCTACTATGTAAGTAAAACTGTGTTGGACGCAGAAACCAGGTATTCCTCTACGGAAAATTTGCTTTTATCGCTAGTCACAGCTGCTAAAAAATTGCGACACTACTTTGAATCGCATCCTATTACTGTCGTGACTAACTTTCCTCTTAAGTCTGTTGTTAATGCCAAAAATCGCACCAAAGTACAACTTAAGGTCGATGTGGACATTTAACAACTAAAGAAACGTATCTCAAGCCAAATAACACAATTGCGTGGAAAAAGTAAAAGATACAAGGAATTTGGTGACGCGGAAAACCCCAAAACGAGGGAAAAAACCGTGGTCGATTTGGTTAGAGTCGACAGTGCACCATGGTCGCCAATCAGGGGCGACAGTCCTTGAGTTACAGGTGATTTGTGTAAAATAAGTTACAATTACAGAAAAAGTAAACTTAATTGTGCGTAAAAGTCGTGTGTCGTGCGTAAAACGTGCGAAATAAGCTGTCGGCGTCTGGTCTGAACTGTCGTCGTCCGGTGGTTTGAACTGTCGTTGTGCGATACTTGCGTCTTCGAATGCTTTGCTATTTGAGAGAAAAATATAGAAGTTGGTGTAAGTGGCTCTGTCCCCCCTTGCTTGAAGGTGGAGCAGCCTTTATATAGCTTTCGATGGTCATTGATGAGCTTTAATTGTTGGTCTTGTAACCGCTGTCGACATTAAATGCGCTTTGATGATTGTCTTTGTAACCGATGTTGAGTCTTTAATGTCATTAAGGGCTCGACCGTTATTGACCGTTGTACCATAATGGCTTGTAGACGTGCATTAATGAACAAAAGAAACGGCTGCCGACCATTGATAGTTAGTGTAATCGTAAGACCGTCTTAAGTTCTTGATGTTTGGTCTTACGGAGCATACGACCATAGTCAGAATATAAGACCATGTATATGACTGTAAATGTCTCGTAAGACCATATCTTAGTATAGGAATGGTTTTATAAAAATGTCGTAAAACTAGGATGATGTCGGAGGATTGGGTCGTAAGACCAGTAGGTCAGGACAATGTTGTCGCAGGACCAGAGCGATATAAGACCGTTGACAGGAGACTGTCGACGTAAGTCCGACGAGTCGTAACTGGCAACATGAGACTAGCGACATGTAACATGCGACACGTGTAACATGCGATAAGTGACGTGCGATCACGAGATGTAAAGACACCATCTTGAATGACTATTGACGCAAGGTGTCTTTTAATAACTAATTATCGTGGTTATTAACGTATGTCGGGGATATGACAATAATGGGTATTATCCTTGTCGGTCGGGGGTATGACTGTCGTAGATTAGGGTAACCAATGTCCATGGGTCATGTCGAGGGAATTTCCCACGTCGGCCGAGGGTGTGATTTTTTACCCAAACAGTTAGCCCCACGAGATTTGAATTTCAAAGCCATTTGAATTTCAGATCTCGTACCAATGTGTTTCTACGGAGACGTGTCACTTTTGCTAATTGGATCATTTAGAAGAAAATCGGCTTGGTCAGCTAGAATCGCGTGATCAATCGATGGGGTTAAGTAAGTTGCGACGATCGAAAGATGATTTTTAATGTGCAATATACTTGTGGTGTTCATATGACGGTCGTAAGACGACCTTAAAACGTAAGGAACCAACGGTGATCGTAAGACGATCAAAACGAGACCTATGGGTCAGGAGTCAATCGTAAGACGATTGGTCCGAAATAAAGCTTGGCGGCGATCATAAGATGATCGAACCAAGATAAAATTTAAGGATCTTGTGATACATTCGTTAAAGACTTATGTTCTGGCGTTCCGAGCCGATACGGTCGTTATAGACTTTTGATCTGGCGTTTAGAGCTGATATGGTCGTTATAGACCAATGATCCGGCGTTCCGAGCCGATACTGTCGTTATAGACTTGTGATCTGGCGTTCGAGCCGATATGGTCGTTAAAGACCTATGATTTGGCGTTCGAGCCGATACGGTCGTTAGAGACCTATGATCTGGCGTTCCAGCCGATACGGTCGTTAGAGACCTATGATCTAGCGCTTACAGCCGATACGATCGCTAGAGACCTATGATCTGGAGCTTACAGCCGATACGGTCGCTAGAGACCTATGATCTGGCACTTACAGCCGATACGGTCGCTAGAGACCTATGATCTGGCGCTTACGGCTGATACGGTCGCTAGAGACCTATGATCTGACGCTTACAGCCGATACTGTCGCTAGAGACATGTGTTACGTTGTGTCTAGCATTTTTAGCTAGTTGTAAGTTTCGATAGTCGGTGAAAATTTTATCTTTCTATTGAACCTGAGTATTATGTCGACTCATACATGTCATGGACAAATGTAATGTCAACTATAAAAATTCATTAAGTACAAAAATTAACAAGAAACCGTGCAACTTGGGCATCCATTGTAATACAACGATTAGAACGTAAGTCATAAGACTTTTTGAATCGTATAAGCAAACATAAGCGCATGCGATCAAAGCATTCATTCAGAACATGAAATTTTTCTAAGTTAAAGAACTTAGCTTGTGGGGTCGCTAGACCTTACGATCGTGTAATTTGATCATACGATGAACTTGAATCATATGTTCCTGTAGTTATACAATCGAGTCGTCTAATAAAACTGATTGTTTATACCGTACGATTTTACTGAAGTCGTATGATAGACTTAGTAACTTATGTCGTGCGATCCTGCGATAAAGCAATGTCAGAGGTTGGTCGTTGGCTTTTCAGATGCGTTGCATTCCAGTTGCGTGGGATATTTCGACCGTCGATGGTTTGGAGCCGATAGGTGTTTGGGCAAAAAATCACCAGTCTCGACCACGACCAGAAAAGGTAAAACACATGTTATGAGCTATATATCTTGTATTAAGATAAGGTCCCGACAAAGACCTAAAAAACCTCTGTCGTCCCTCCTAAAAGGTAAGTCGAGAGTTCCTCACGACACTGGACCTCGACGTCGCCCGTTCCGCCCGACCGTCGCATAAAACCGTGCGACCTCGACGGACTAACGCGCTATATGACTGTTACGTTTGTTCAATGTTTAATGCAGGAGTCAAACATCATTAATGGACAACGGCTATAACTGACAGGATCAGTTAAAGAACATCAATACCCACATTGAAGACGACGACCGTTACGACGAGGCACTTAATGATCCAATTAAAGTGCCCAATGACTATAAAATCCCAGCTCAATCATCAGTTCAAGACATCTGATCAACATCGAATAACAGAGGGAGAGAGATAGAATAAGAGCATCGAACAACACAAGCAAACGCAAACACTCGAAGAATATTCCTTCGAAGCAAAGAGATCATTCATAAAAGATCGCTCTCGACGCACGACATTGACTCTCGACCAACAGTTCACATATTGTTTTTACGCACGACGCACATTGTTTTTACATTTCAAACACTTGTACTTTACATTTCGAAGTCTTTCCCTTCATTTGTATTGTAATTTCTGTACGATCGACACCCGAAACATACCAAGGACATCGCCCCTGATTGGCGACCATAGTGCAACGACGACATCCATTGTCGTCCGCAGGTTTTTTCCTCGTTGAGGTTTTTCCTGCGTCATCAAATCCTTTGTCTCATTTACATTTTTGTCTTTGTCACACGCCTTTGTCGAACGATTCCTTTCTTTAGTTGTTAAAGTCCACATCGACCTTAAGTTGTCCCTTTGGTGCGATTTTTGGCATTAACAGTTTGGCGCCATCCGTGGGACCCCATCTAGAGAAAATCTTCGACAAACGTGCGTCTTGCTAACGGTTTCTTGGAGTTTTCTTTATTCTCTGTTGTAGGAAAATGGCAGCCCCTGGAGATCAGCAGCATGTCATTGCCCAGATGTACCAGGAGCTTGAAGTCGCTCGAAGTCAATTCAACGCCATGGCAGAGCAAAGTCGCAGAGAAGCTGAGGAGATCGCACGGTTAAGAAATCCTTTTGGACCTCAGAATGGTCCTAGGCCATTCGTTAAGAATCCAGGCCAAGGATCGTTCGCTCAGAACGGTCATCGACCATTCGCGCATAATCCAGGTCCAGGATCAGGTCCGTTCGCTCAGAATCAGCATCCAGGTCCGTCCATGCAGAACCAGCAGCCGGGACCGTTCAATCCAAATCCCCAGTTCAGGACGGTTCCTCCTCAGCATATAAGGCCACCACCCATGCAAAATGGATCGCAGCCATTTCAGAATGGGTCGCAACCATTTCAGAATGGATCGCATCCGTTTTAGAATGGGTCGCAGCCATTCCAGAATGGGTCGCAGCCGTATTTCGTTCCTTTCAACGGAGACGCCAATGGCTCGTCGCATGGCAATGGCACCAATTCAGGAATCAATCCGCAAGCAGGGGCAAATCTCAACCCCAATGACCCCATCGCCCATCGATTGAAAATGTTGGAAGATCAGAACGAGCGCGTCCTATCTTTGCTCGCCAAGCTACCTGGGGCAGCCGTGCTCGTTGATGTCGAACCTCGATCAGGATTTCAGGCGTCACCCTTCATCGAAGAGATCGCGACTGTCGAGGTCCCAAAGAAGTACAATGTCCCCGCCTTCACACCCAAGTACTCGGGAGTGACCGATCCGACAGAGCACGTCGCGCAGTATAAGCATCTCATGTGGACGATCTCAATCCCACACATGTATCAGGAAGTCTGTATGTGCAAAAGCTTCGGTGCAACTCTCACTGGTCCTGCTCTCCAATGGTTGATCAATCTCAAACCCAAGTCCATCGGGTCGTTCGCCGAACTGATCAATCAATTCTCCCAGCAATTTGCCAGCAGTCGCAAGATGGAGAAGCAGACCAGTGACCTATATTACGTCGTACAGAAGACCAGCGAGTCTATCCGCAGTTATTCAATCGATTCAATGCGGAGATGATCAGCATTCGCAATTGTGACGTCAAGACTGCAATTGAAGCTTATAAGCGTGGTCTGGACGACAGTTCAGGTTTATACACCGACCTGACTATGTATCCTACGGAGAATTTCGAAGACGTCCACGTGGCTATACGAAAGGGCGAGGGTACGTGTCGATCATCGAGAGGTTCGATCTGACACGATCTTTCACATAAATGGCGACCCTTGACGGATCTTTCCTTTTCACGATTTCAGAGAGATCCGAAAGAGATTTCCTTATTTCTCCTTAGCGATTCACTTCCAAACCTGCAAGAGTTTAGAGTTTTCCCAGATTCATAGCGCCTATATAAGGTACGATTCTCTAGTCTTTGTATGCGTCGCAAGTCAATAGCTAGGAAACCTAGGAAAAATTGGGATATTTGGGGTTTTTCAGAGCGACAGGTCTGGTTGACTGGATTAGCGATGTCGACGGAGCCCAAGAGTACTATCCAGGATCAGGAGGCTATAGATGACTTTAGACTTTTAGCGAAAATCCCTGCTGGGGTCTCTGTGAGCAAGGCTGGTAGCATTCGACCAGAGATGTGTCTTGTTTGGGTAAAAAATAACACCCTCGACCGACTTGGGAAATCCCCTCGACATGACCTATGGACATTGACTACCCCCGACCGACAAGGATAATACCCATTATCATCATATCTCAGACGTACGTTAAATAACCACGATAATTGACATATTGGGTCAGTGGTCATCTAATGATCGCACGTTGATACGTCACTAGTCACACGTCACTAAGTCTTATGTCACCAATTACAACTTGTCGGTCTTACGTCGACAAGTCTCTTGTCGATTAGCTTTACATCGCTTTGGTCCAGCGACAGCATCGTCCTGACATCTTGGTCTTACGACGTAGTAGACTTACGACCTGATCTTGCGACATTATCATCCTAGTCTTACGACATTTTTATAAGACTATCCTTATAATAAGATAAGACCCGACAAAGGCCCAAAAAGCCTCTGTCGTCATTCTTAAAAGGTAAGTCGAGAGTTCCTCGCGACACTCGACACTCGACCTCGACGTCGCCTGCTACTGTACGACCGTCGCATGAGATTATGCAACCTCGACCAACTAACGTTCACTATGATTGTTATGTTTGTTAAATGTTTAATGCAGGAGTCAACACTCTTTATGAGCAACGGCTATAACCGACGAAGTCATTAACGAGCATTTAATCCCACATTGAAGACTGCGACCGTTACAAGACCAATCATCAAAGGAGCATTCAATGCCCGACAGCGGTTATAAAGCGCGCCATAAAGGCACCATTAATAGCCGACGGAGGCTATAAAAAGCCTATGCTGCAACCAATTCAGGGGAGAACATCAAACACGGAAATCAAACACTCGAACTCTAAAACCAGAGCACTGAAAGCTAGAAGCATGTTGCGAACCCAAGAACACATGAAGAACAACACTTTCTCTTAAGTGATCGCTCTCGGCGCACGACATCAGCCCTCGACCAACATTTTACACTTTGTATTCACACACGACAAACACCTGTTTTACACTTTAAACACTTGTACTTTACATTTCGAAACGTTTCCTTCATTTGTATTGTAACCATCGTACGACCGACGCCAGTACCAAGGACATCACCCCTGATTGGCGACCATAGTGCAGCGACGACCTTCCTGTCGACCGCAGGTTTTTTCCTCGATTGAGGTTTTTCCTGCGTCATCAAATCCCTTGTCTCATTTATTTTATTCCCCATCGCACGTCTCGTCAAAAGATCCTTTCTTTAGTTGATTAAGTCCACATCGACCTTAAGTTGTCCCTTTGGTGCGATTTTTGGCATTAACAGTTTGGCGCCATCCATGGGACCTCATCTAGAGAAAATCCTCGACGAACGTGCGCCTTACTAACGGTTTTTTGGAAGTTTACTCTGTTCTCTGTTGCAGGAAAATGACAGATAAGAAAAAATGCTCGGTAGATGTATTGCGTGTATCGCATCATCCGAAGGACTCGGGGGCTCGGAACGCCCGTTACAAAATGGGAAACACCATATTTCGATTTCAAAAGTCCTTGGAAAAAAGGCGCTTCTCGACTCCAAGTTACGGTAACTGCGACATCCCGCTTGGATGGAATATGGTATAACAACCCTGTATATATATACCCCAAGTATATTTTCCTCGTTCAATTATTTTAATCTAACATATAAATGTTGATTTAAGTATCAAAGGATCATTGGTCAAACCAACGACCACCCCCGATTTTACATTGCAGGCTCGCAAGATTATATAAATACAGGTCTTACGATTTACATCGTAAGAATCGAAAGTCTCTACGGCTTAAAACGCAGATCCTACGATATATACTCGTCGATAAAAGACGTCTCCCATTTTTTATCTTATGATCGCCAGCCATGACAAAACAGGTTAAAATTCTCGGTCGCCAATAAAAACGACTCGCATGTCGAAATCTCATGATCGCTAGTCATTACATATGTCGTCAATAAAGACAACTTGTACATTGAATCTCGCAATCACCAGTCATGATTCCAAGGGACCAAAATACTCAAACCGACACTTTAGCAAACCTTGCGTATGCTTTGGTCGAACCAATACTCAACAGCATTCCAATGACCCATCTAGCAACGTCATCCATCAAAAATGGCGATGTCATCCAGATGGAAGACCAAGAAGATAATTGGTCGAGCGACATCCGAAATTGTCTGCGACAAAGGATCCCAGTTCGTAATCAACAGGGCTCGATAGTTTTGTGAAGACCGCGACATCAAGATGTCGACCTCAACACCCAGGGGCAAGCGGTCAAGCGACACTTCAGCAGGAACATCAAAGTTAAAGTCTTTCAAGAAGGCGATTACGTTCCCCGTCGAGTGTTCCAAAGCACTCAAAAGCTCAATGCAGGTAAGCTTTCCACTAAATGGGAAGATCCTTGTCATATCTCAAAATTCATGGATAAAAAGGCCTATCGGCTTCTAACCCCCGGCAATCAAGATATCCCACGTAGTGGGAATGCAACGCACCTGAAAAGCCAACGACCAACCTCTGACATTGTTTTACCGCAGGATCGCACGACATTAAAGTCTATTACATGACTTTAGTCTCGCAGGATCGAATGATATATAAGTCCATCGTACGGTCTTAACCTCGCAAGGTCGCATGACATAAGTAATGAGGACTTGATCATTCCATCACAGGAACACATGATTCAAAGTTCATCGTATGATCAAATCACACGATCATAAGGTCTAGCGACCCCACAATCTAAGTTCTTCAACTTAGAAAAACTTCATGAATGAATGCTGTAATTGCATGCGCTTATGTTTGCTTATACGATTCAGGAATATAAAAGTCTTATGACTTACGTTCTAGTCGTTGTATTACAATGGATGCCCAAGTCGCACGACTTCTTGTTCATTTTTGTACTTAATGAATTTTTACAGTCGACATTACATCTGTCCATGACATGTACGAATCAAGTTCAATAGAAAGGTAAACTTTTTACCGACTATCGCTAAAGCGAAACTTACAACTAGCTAAAAAAGGCTAGACACAACGTATCATAGGTCTCTAGCGACCGTATCGGCTGTAAACGCTAGATCAAAGGTCTTTAACGACCAAATCGGCTCGAGCGCCAGAACATATGTCTTTAACGACCGTATCGGCTGTGAACGCCAGATCACAGGACCACGTCGACCGAGAACGCCAACCCGGCGACATGGGCCCCTGTCTCCTCGATAGGAAAAACGTTCCCTGAAAGACGGGAGCAAATATTTCCTCAGAGGTGGATACAACGTCGTCCCGTCTAGGACACCAACAACGTCGTCCCGTCTAGGACACCATCGGCCGATGACCCATCCCCCTTGTCGGCAGACGCTGGGACAACACCTTGGACACTAGCTTCGTCACTGTCGCCGGAAGCGCCGAACTTGCTGGTGTCGCGTCCATCGCACCAGCACGGCTGGATGACGCCCTCGCCTCTTTAGGCGTAACAACTCTCGATGAAACGTCAGCCCGCGAAGACGGTTCCTTCAGGACTACCGTCCTTGTCTTCTTCAAGATTCCTGATGCAGCTGTCGAAGCATTCTATCTCCTTTCCTGGCCTCGAAGGGCAATCACAACTTGCGTCGCCTTCTTTGGCTGACCAAGTCAGTTTTCCTCTGATGATCTTAGCGAAAATAACACGTCTCTGTAGCAACGCATTTTACTTTAGTGCGAGATCTGAAATTCCACTGGCTTTGAAATTCAGATCTCGGGGGGCTAACTGTTTGGGTAAAAAATCACACCCTCGACCGACTTGGGAAATCCCCTCGACATGACCTATGGACATTGACTACCCCCGACCGACAAGGATAATACCCATTATCATCATATCTCAGACGTACGTTAAATAACCACGGTAATTGACATATTGGGTCAGTGGTCATCTAATGATCGCACGTTGATACATCACTAGTCACACGTCACTAAGTCTTATGTCACCAATTACAACTTGTCGGTCTTACGTCGACAAGTCTCTTGTCGATTAGCCTTACATCGCTTTGGTCCAGCGACAGCATCGTCCTGACATCTTGGTCTTACGACCTAGTAGACTTACGACCTGATCTTGCGACATTATCATCCTAGTCTTACGACATTTTTATAAGACTATCCTTATAATAAGATAAGGCCCGACAAAGGCCCAAAAAGCCTCTGTCGTCATTCTTAAAAGGTAAGTCGAGAGTTCCTCGTGACACTCGACACTCGACCTCGACGTCGCCTGCTACCGTACGACCGTCGCATGAGATTATGCAACCTCGACCAACTAACGTTCACTATGACTGTTATGTTTGTTAAATGTTTAATGCAGGAGTCAACACTCTTTATGAGCAACGGCTATAACCGACGAAGTCATTAACGAGCATTTAATCCCACATTGAAGACTGCGACCGTTACAAGACCAATCATCAAAGGAGCATTCAATGCCCGATAGCGGTTATAAAGCGCGCCATAAAGGCACCGTTAATAGCCGACGGAGGCTATAAAAAGCCTATGCTGCAACCAATTCAGGGGAGAACATCAAACACGGAAATCAAACACTCGAACTCTAAAACCAGAGCACTGAAGTCTAGAAGCATGTTGTGAACCCAAGAACACATGAAGAACAACATTTTCTCTCAAGTGATCGCTATCGACGCACGACATCAGCCCTCGACCAGCATTTTACACTTTGTATTCACACACGACAAACACCTGTCTTACACTTTAAACACTTGTACTTTACATTTCGAAGCGTTTCCTTCATTTGTATTGTAACCATCGTACGACCAACGCCAGTACCAAGGACATCGCCCCTGATTGGCGACCATAGTGCAACGATGACCTTCCTGTCGTCCGCAAGTTTTTTCCTCGATTGAGGTTTTTCCTGCGTCATCAAATCCCTTGTCTCGTTTATTTTATTCCCTATCGCACGTCTCGTCGAAAGATCCTTTCTTTAGTTGATTAAGTCCACATCGACCTTAAGTTGTCCCTTTGGTGCGATTTTTGGCATTAACATGTCCCGAGGGATACGTCGTGATATATGAGTATCCTTTTAAAATAGGTTCCGAGTGGCCCTATTCTCATCTGGCGAAGTCTTTTTGTGTGAGTTTGACCTCGCTCCCGGACAATTGATGCCTCAATTTTGGAGAGTTGTTCTAGTCATCGAGCGACTTACTTCACACTGGGAGTCACCGATGAATACAAAAGATCTCTTGACCGCTTACCAGGTCAAGAAGGATCAGTATCGTCGTTACAGCCTTTTCTCGAGATACAAGGGGGATCGTACTTTGGTTCAAAACACCGCAGTTAATGATCGTAAGTGGAAGACCAGGTACGTCTTTGTGCAGGTAGCGACGCTGGATACTGATAGTGATTGGATCAGATCTGGATGGAACATGGATGGTAAGTTTCAACTATTGTCGAGCGTTTTCTATCGATTTTGCCCTCTGACTAACTTTCTTTCCCTGTGCTTTCAGATATCAATTTTGACAGTGTGGAGCCCAACGAGGATACCGAGGCCAAGATCGAAAAGTTCTTGGAGATTAGCATTGAGGATCGATCGTTCGTCACACGTCAATTGATAGATGAAGCTAATGATGATGAGGTTTTCTTGAGTGATCGTGTACAGGTGGGTCGGAGGGAGAGAGATAGGGAAGAAAGGGAGAGAGCAGAAGAAGAGGATAAGTTTGAGGATACCGAGAAAACTGAGGAGAAGAAGGCAGAGGGGACAGAGGTAGAGAAGACTGGTAAGTGTATCTTACTTTGTCCGACATGCTTCTCCCTTTGTTTCAATTGCTTATTCATTCTTCTTTCTTTGTTTCATAGGAGAATCCCAACAGCCACAGCAAAAAATGTCGTCTGCGATGGCTCAGAGTGCGGCTCAGGCTGAGCTGACTCGTCAGGTGAGAGAAAGAAGGAAAGAAGCCCCGACAGCTGGGTCAGGGGTCCTTAAGAGAAAAGAGGCTCCGACAACTGGGTCGGGAGTTCTCAAGAGGACGAGGACGTCCATCGGGAGGGAACCGTCTTTGAAGACGGGCAGCTCATCGAGAGTCGTTTCGCCTAAGAAGGCGAAGGTGTCGATCGCATCTGTTGAAAGATCCCTGATGTGGTCGAGGTGACACCCGTCGATACGGCGCATCCAACGAAATCGACGGGGTCTCCTGCTGCCGCGTCGGGCCCTGCATCGGCCGATAAGGGCAAGGGCGCGTAGACGGGAGAGGAAACGACGGTGAATTTCACCTTGCCGGCGGACTTCATGGTGGATAATGTCCTAGACGGGACGAGCTTGTTCCCCCATTTGGACAAGTTCCAGCTCCCTGCCTTCAAGGAGCGTTTTAATGGGGTTTCTATGGAGGCCGCGACATCTTATGTAGCCGGCTTAGCGTTCATGGTAGGTCTATCTTTCAAGACTTCGCTTTTCATTGTTATCGTTGTCGTTGTCGTTGTCGTTGTCGTTGTCTAACGTGTTTCACATATATTCCAGACATTTCAGTCTTCGCTGGCCCTGCAAGCTGAGACGGTGAAGATGGAGGGTCTTGTGGCTTCTGCCACTAAGAGGGAGAACGCGGCGCTGGTGAGGGAGAAGTCTGCCCTGGCACGCGTCGAAGAAATGTCAGTAAAACTTGATGATGCCCTAAACCATCTAGAAGCCGTCAGTCATGCGAGGGACGACGTGAATTCTCAACTGAAGGAGTCCTTATATGTGATTGCAAATCAGAGAGAGGAGCTGGACAGGATGCAAGCGTCCTTGGTCATGAGGGAGAAAGAGGTCGAGGAGTCCAAGTCCAAGGTGGTGGTCCTGGAGAAGGAGGTGGGGGAGCTAAAAGATGAGGCTGCATCTACCTTTGCCTTTGCTCGTCTGACAGCTCGGGCGGCGATCATGCGACAACATTTGTCGGGGAAGAACCCCCTTGCGTCAGCGGCTGAGGAGCTGGCATTCTTCTTAGCCAAGGTCGGGACCGACAGGGATCTCGACTCCGACGATGAGAATGAGGCTGAGGAATAAGAGGTTACGGATGAGGGCCTCCAGGGGGAAGCTTCGGGCAAGGATGCTGCTGACGCTCCGCCTAATTCTTAGAGAATTTTTGTTTGTTTCTGAGAATGCTCGACCGTTGGTGGTAGAGTCACATCTAGATGTAATCGTTCGTTTGTGAATGAAATTTTGCTTTTTCATCGAACTTATGTACGATGTCGATTTACACATGTCGCGGGTAAAATATCATCTGTGAAGTTTGTCAAGTGTGGAATAACAGGGAATCGTGCGACTTAGGCATCCATTGTAACATGTAAGACATAGGACTTTTAAATCGTTTATACAAACATTAGCACATGCGATCAAGGCATACATTCAGGGTATGAAATTCAACTAAGTCAAGAAACTTAAATCATAAGATCAGTAGTCTTTGCGATCGCACGATTAAGTCGTGCGATGAACTGCGAATCGCATGTCTTGTAGAAAGATGGTCAAGTTCTAGACCTAATCGTTTACGTCGTGTGATGCTGCAAAATTATAGTCGTTTTAGACTTAGTGATTATCGGAGTGCGATTCTGCTGTCGAGATAATAATGTCAGAGGTTGGTCGTTGGCTAACCAACGATGCTCCGATGCTTAAGTCAGTAATCGTTTGTGACAAAAAATCGTACGGAAGAAGGAAAAAGGGAATTTTGAAAGCGTACCTTTTAGGATGGGGTCTTTGCCCCCCGTCATTTATCATCCTATTCTTTTTAGGAGAGAGTAGGTTTTAAATGACGGATCGACACTGAGATCTCGGGGAACAATGTCTACGCCCATGTCGACCATGTTTTCGTGCTACATGGCAAAAATAGTCGTCATATCCTGTAGGAGAAGCATAAGTTTTAAGATCACGGATAGAAGGACGAACCTGTCGAGACCTTTGTTAGACGGTCTACTTTTGTGGCTTCAGAGTGGTCTTATAGCAATCACGGGCGACTTTCGACTCACTTTTGATTTCTTAGATTCCCCATGGCGTAGGGAACTTCAGGGTCTGATGATACGTCGAGGGAACGGCTTTCATTTCATGGATCCATGGTCGACCTAAGATGATGTTATAGGCTGACGCACAATCGATGACTCTAAACTTGGTCTGCTTGTTTGATTCCTCCGGCGTAGACTGGCAAGATGATGTCTCTATAGGTGCTTGTCGCTTCTCCATTGAAACCGACCAAAGTTGTTGATCGTCGGGTGATTTCTGAACGATCGATTCCCATGGCCTTGATGGTGTCAAGGAAATTGACGTTCGCTGAACTGCCCCCATCGACCAAGACTCGTCGGGTTAAGCAATTACCGACCGTGAGTTGAATGATCAACCCATTATGATGCTTCTGGTACAAGTCGTCGAGGTCGTCTTGATCAAACACAATCTTCATAGCCTCTAACTCCAGATCTCCTTAGGGTCTCGATGAACGCAGGATAGGCCGATCGTCGGGTGCTTGACTGGCGTGCCGTTTGGCTGTGGAATACGTCAGACCACATACGTCGGAACCACCAGTGATGCAATTGACGACCTTTGCGGGTTCTGGGGTCAGCGGTCGATGATCGCTAGCTGAAGTAACGACATCATCGATAATATCTTTAAGATTACCCTTCGGGACATGATATGCTAGTTCCTTTTTTAGAGCTATGAAATCATCTGTTGCGTGACCATGGTCGACATGAAAGTCGCACCATTTGGACTTATCTTTCTTAGCGTCGTCCTGATCGGATTTCTTTGGCCATCGGATGGTCGCTTGAGTGGTCTTCAGAGCTTCGACCAAATCTTTGGTAGACCCTTTGAATCCGTAAGAAGATACCTTGGGGTATTGAGGAAACTTGATCGCGGTCTTGGCCTCTGCTTTTGTCTTGAATCGGACATTAGAAATCTGGCACGCAGGCTCTACCTTAGAAATTGCTTTTGCTTTAAACTCTGGCTTCTTCACACCCAACGACCTTTTGTCGTCGGTATGCTTGCGACGAAATGCAGCGTCGTCTTCTACCCTCATATACGCTAGGGTTCGAGCTCGGATGTTGTTTGGGCAAAAAATCACGTCGTACGACCGCGACCAAAACAGGTAAGATGCACGTTTTAATCCAAATCTTGTATTAAGATAAGGTCTCGACAAGAACTACGAAGACATCCGTCGTATCCCGTAAAAGGTAAGTCGTACGTCCCTCACGGCGCTCGACCATAGCGTCGCCCGTCCCGCACGACCATCACGTAAGATCATTGCGACTTCGACCAAAGCTAACGTTAACCATGACTGTTACATTTGTTAAGTGTTTAATGCAGGAGTCAAAGCCATTAAGGAGCAACGGATATAACCGACGCAACCATCAACGATCGATAGCCGTAACGGACGAAGAACATTATGGATAATCACTCCGGCGACCGTTTCCAGCCGTTGTAGCCGTTGATCAAAGCATTAATGGAGCTAATTAATGACGCGAAGACTATAAATACCAAGCTAAGTCTTCACATCAAGGACCACGAGTGAACATCGGAGAACACACCAGCGAATACCATCGAGCAACAGAGAAAAGCACTAAAACTCTGGAAATCAAGTACTGAAAGCCATAACCCTACAGCGAATTCAAGAACACTCGAAGAAAAGCTCAAGACATCGCTGTCGACGTACGACAATAACCTTCGACCAACAATCCACACTTTGTATTCACACACGACTAACACTTGTTTTACATTTCAAACACTTGTACTTTACATTTCGAAGCATTTCCTTCATTTGTATTGTAATCATCGTACGATCGACGCCAGTACCGAGGACATCGCCCCTGATTGGCGACCATAGTGCCGCGACGACATCCCTTGTCGTTCGCAGGTTTTTTCCTCGTTTGAGGTTTTTCCTGCGTCATCAAATCCCTTGTCTTGTTTATTTTATTCCTCGTCGCACGTCTCGTCGAAATATCCTTTCTTTAGTTGTTTAAGTCCACATCGACCTTAAGTTGTCCCTTTGGTGCGATTTTTGGCATTAACAGTTTGGCGCCATCCGTGGGACCACATCTAGAGAAAATCCTCGACGAACGTGCATTCTACTAATAGTTTCTTGGAGTTCCTCTATATTCGGTTACAGGAAAATGGCAGATAAGAAGAACATGGAACAGATGGTGGGTCTAAAAAATGCGCAAGAACCCCTAATAACAGTCGACGAGTATCATCTGGAGGAAGCCACTCTGGATCACAACAAGCCCGATCAAAAAATCCTCGTGGGTTCATCCCTTGATCCTAACATTAAAGGTAAACTCATATCTTTTTTACAGGAGTATGCCGATTGCTTCGCCTGGTCTCATGAAGATATGGTTGGCATCGATCCCGACGTCATTTCCCATAAACTTAATGTCGACCCATCATTCAAACCTATAAAACAAAAGCGTCGCAAGTTCGCTCCAGAAAGAAATAAGGTAATTAACGACGAAGTCGACAATCTCCTCAAGACAGGAAAGATTCGAGAAGTAAAATATCCCGATTGGCTCGCTAACGTCGTGGTAGTAGCTAAGAAGAATGGAAAATGGAGAGTCTGTATCGATTTCACGGATCTCAATAAAGCCTGCCCAAAGGATCCATTTCCATTACCTCATATTGATGCCATGGTCGACGCAACCGCGGGACACGACTTATTAACATTCATGGACGCCTATTCTGGATATAACCAAATCCTAATGCACGACAAGGACCAAGAGAAAACTGCTTTCATGACAGACCGAGTTATTTATTGTTACAAAGTTATGCCTTTCGGATTAAAAAACGCAGGGTCTACCAATCAGCGACTGGTAAACAAGATGTTTAAAGATCATCTTGGCGACACAATGGAGGTATATATCGACGACATGCTGGTAAAGTCAAAGCAAGCGATCGACCATATCGATCACCTTAGGCAATCGTTCGACATCCTTCGAAAATATAACATGAAGCTCAATCCAACTAAATGCTCCTTCGGCGTCAGCGCTGGAAAGTTCTTAGGTTACATGGTCACCCGTCGGGACATTGAGGCTAATCCCGACCAGATCAAAGCCATCATCGAGATCAAGTCTCCTCGAAATTTCAAAGAAGTCCAGAAACTCACCGGGCGAGTAGCGGCTCTAAACAGGTTTATCTCTTGATCCTCCGACAAATGTCATTTATTTTATAACGTTCTCAGGAAAAACAGAGGTTTCGACTGGACCGACGATCATGAGCGAGCGTTGCAAAATCTGAAAAAGTACATGACGTCGCCTCCTTTGTTGTCAAAACCATATGATCATGAGGCCCTACAGCTGTATTTGGCTGTTAGTCCAAATGCAGTAAGTTCCGTTCTGACACGCGAAGATGAAAAACAGCAATTGCCGATTTATTATGTAAGTAAACCCCTCTTAGATGCGGAAACCAGGTATTCCTCTATGGAAAAATTGCTTTTATCGCTAGTCACTTCTGCTAAAAAATTATGTCACTACTTTGAATCGCATCCTATTACTATCGTGACTAATTTCCCTCTTAAGTCTGTCTTAAGAAAACCCGAGTTGACAGGTCGATTGGTAAAGTGGAGCATATACCACAGTAGCTACGACATCGACTTCAAACCTAGAACTGCAATCAAATCACAAGCGTTAGCAAACTTTATCGCCGATTTCAGTCCAGAACTGGAGAAAGAATCAGAGTCTGAAGTATCAACTGTGGCGACTCACGACGACGCACCTTGGATCTTACACGTCGATGGGTCATCCAACACCAGAGGCTCGGGGTTAGGCATCGTCTTAAAGTCACCACATGGGGGTAAGATTTATATTCGGTCCGATGCGACTTCAAGGACACCAACAACGAAGCTGAATATGAAGCCCTGATCGTGGGAATGAATATGGCCCACGACTCGGGGGCAACCGCGCTGCATGTCAAGAGCAACTCTCTGCTGGTAGTAAATCAGATCAATGGAGAATTCGCAGCCAAGGATTCAAAAATGACAGCATATCTAAGCATGGCAAAAGAAATTTCTGAAAAATTTAAATCTTTTTCTATTGAACAGATTTTGCGAGACCAGAACACTCAGGCCGACGCATTGGCAAACCTTGGGTCCACTTTAGTTGAACCAATATTTGATGTTATTCCTATGATTCACCTGGCAACGCCGTCCATTGGAAACACAGACGTCATCCAAATCGAAGACGAAGAAAAGGATTGGTCACGCGACATTCAAAATTTCCTCGTGCACGACCAACTTCCCGAAGACAAAATAGAGGCTCGAAAAATCAGATTCAAAGCATCTAAGTACGTCATGATCGAAAATAAGCTTTATCGGCGATCATCGACGGGCTTAAATTTAAGGTGTGTCATCAGCAAAAATCAAGCCCAGAAAATCCTCCAAGAGATGCACGACGGCGAATGCGGTAATCATTCAGGAGCTAGCATATCACATCGATCACGGTCACCTGACAGACGACTGCATAGCTCTCAAAAAGGAGCTAGCATATCACATCCAGAAGGGCAATCTCAAAGATATCATCGACGACGTCGTTACTCCAGCTAACGACGTTCGACCGCCGACTCCTGATCATGCAAAGGTCGTCAACTGCATAACTGGTGGTTCCGACGTGTGCGGTCTGACGTATTCCGCGGCCAAACGTCATGCCAGTCAGGCACCTGACAATCGACCTGTTCCTCGTTTATCAAGACCCAAGAGAGATCTCGAGTTAGAAGCCATGAAGATTTCATTCGACCAAGATGACCTCGGTGATTCGTATCGCAAGCATCATGACGGGTTGATCATTCAACTCACGAATGGCAACTGTCTAACCCGAAGAGTCTTAGTCGACGGAGGCAGTTTATCAAACGTCATCTTCCTTGATACCATCAAGTCCGTGGGAATCGATCGATCGGAAATCACCCGACGCTCGACAACCTTGGTCGGTTTCAATGGAGACGCGACGAGCACCATTGGAGAGATCACCCTGCCTATCTATGCCGGAGGAATCAGCAAGTAGACCAAGTTCAACATCATTGACTGTGCGTCGGCCTATAACATCATCTTAGGTCGACCATGGATTCATGAGATGAAAGTCGTTCCCTCGACGTATCATCAGACCATGAAGTTCCCTACGTCGTGGGGAGTCCAGGAGATCAAAAATGAGCCGAAAGTCGCCCGCGACTGCTATAAGACCACCCTGAAGCCGCAAAAGCATGCCATCTACCAATTACAGGTCCAGGATGCTCCTGGGACAGCCGACGACTATCGCCTGGAGGAAGTCGTCCTAGACCAGAGCAAGCCTGACCAGAAAGTCTTCGTAGGTCCGTCCCTCGATCCCTGCCTTAAAGACAAACTGATATCTTTTTTGCAGGAACATGCCGACTGTTTTGCCTGGTCGCACGAAGACATGGTCGGCATAGACCCCAGTGTTATCCATGCCTTAAAGACAAACTGATATCTTTAAGCCTATCAAACAAAAGCGGCGGAAATTTGCTCCTGAAAGGAATAGGGTAAGAAATGACGAGGTCGACAACCTCTTGAAGACAGGGAAGATTCGAGAAGTAAAGTACCCCGACTGGCTTGCTAATGTCGTGGTCGTAGCGAAGAAAAATGGCAAATGGAGGGTCTGTATCGACTTCACAGATCTCAACAAAGGTTGTCCAAAAGATCCTTTCCCATTGCCACACATCGATGCCATGGTCGACGCGACAGCAGGGCATGAACTGTTGACGTTCATGGATGCTTATTATGGATACAATCAGATCATGTTGCACGTCGAGGACCAAGAAAAGACTGCATTCATGACAGATCGAGGTATTTATTGTTATAAAGTTATGCCGTTCGTTCTAAAAAATGCAAGTTCTACCTACCAGCGCCTGGTGAATAAAATGTTCAAGGATCGTCTTGGCGACACGATGGAGGTGTATATCGACGACATGCTAGTCAAGTCAAAGCAAGCAATCGACCACATCGATCATTTGAGGCAGTCGTTCAACATCCTTCGAAAATATAGCATGAAGCTCAACCTGACGAAATGTTCCTTTGGCGTTAGTGCAGGAAAATTCCTGGGGTACATGGTTACTCGTCGAGGAATCGAGGCCAACCCCGAACAGATCAAAGCTATCATCGAGATCAATTCTCCGAGAAATTTAAAAGAAGTCCAAAGGCTTACTGGCCGGGTGGCAGCTTTGAACAGGTTTATCTCTCGATCCTCAGATAAGTGCCATTTATTATATAATATCCTCCGGAAAAATAGAGGCTTCGACTGGACCGACGACCATGAGCAAGCGTTGCAAAAATTAAAGGAATACATGACGTCGCCTCCTTTGCTATCAAAGCCTCATGATCATGAGGTCTTGCAGCTATATTTGGCTGTTAGTCCTAATGTAGTAAGTGTCGTCCTGACGCGAGAAGATGAAAAGCAACAACTGCCAATCTACTATGTAAGTAAAACTGTGTTGGACGCAGAAACCAGGTATTCCTCTACGGAAAATTTGCTTTTATCGCTAGTCACAGCTGCTAAAAAATTGCGACACTACTTTGAATCGCATCCTATTACTGTCATGACTAACTTTCCTCTTAAGTCTGTTGTTAATGCCAAAAATCGCACCAAAGTACAACTTAAGGTCAATGTGGACATTTAACAACTAAAGAAACGTATCTCAAGCCAAATAACACAATTGCGTGGAAAAAGTAAAAGATACAAGGAATTTGGTGACGCGGAAAACCCCAAAACGAGGGAAAAAACCGCGGTCGATTTGGTTAGAGTCGACAGTGCACTATGGTCGCCAATCAGGGGCGACAGTCCTTGAGTTACAGGTGATTTGTGTAAAATAAGTTACAATTACAGAAAAAGTAAACTTAATTGTGCGTAAAAGTCGTGTGTCGTGCGTAAAACGTGCGAAATAAGCTGTCGGCGTCCGGTCTGAACTGTCGTCGTCCGGTGGTTTGAACTGTCGTCGTGCGATACTTGCGTCTTCGAATGCTTTGCTATTTGAGAGAAAAATATAGAAGTTGGTGTAAGTGGCTCTGTCCCCCCTTGCTTGAAGGTGGAGCAGCCTTTATATAGCTTTCGATGGTCATTGATGAGCTTTAATTGTTGGTCTTGTAAACGTTGTAGACATTAAATGCGCTTTGATGATTGTCTTTGTAACCGCTGTTGAGTCTTTAATGTCATTAAGGGCTCGACCGTTATTGACCGTTGTACCATATTGGCTTGTAGACGTGCATTAATGAACAAAAGAAACGGCTGTCGACCATTGATAGTTAGTGTAATCGTAAGACCGTCTTAAGTTCTTGATGTTTGGTCTTACGGAGCATACGACCGTAGTCAGAATATAAGACCATGTATATGACTGTAAATGTCTCGTAAGACCATATCTTAGTATAGGAATGGTTTTATAAAAATGTCGTAAAACTAGGATGATGTCGGAGGATTGGGTCGTAAGACCAGTAGGTCAGGACAATGTTGTCGCAGGACCAGAGCGATATAAGACCGTTGCCAGTAGACTGTCGACGTAAGACCGACGAGTCGTAACTGGCAACATGAGACTAGCGACATGTAACATGCGACACGTGTAACATGCGATAAGTGACGTGCGATCACGAGATGTAAAGACACCATCTTGAATGACTATTGACGCAAGGTGTCTTTTAATAACTAATTATCGTGGTTATTAACGTATGTCGGGGATATGGCAATAATGGGTATTATCCTTGTCGGTCGGGGGTATGATTGTCGTAGATTAGGGTAACCAATGTCCATGGGTCATGTCGAGGGAATTTCCCACGTCGGCCGAGGGTGTGATTTTTTACCCAAACAGTTAGCCCCCCGAGATTTGAATTTCAAAGCCATTTGAATTTCAGATCTCGTACCAATTTGTTTCTACGGAGACGTGTCACTTTTGCTAATTGGATCATTTAGAAGAAAATCGGCTTGGTCAGCTAGAATCGCGTGATCAGTCGATGGTGTTAAGTAAGTTGCGACGATCGAAAGATGATTTTTAATGTGCAATATACTTGTGGTGTTCATATGACGGTCGTAAGACGACCTTAAAACGTAAGGAACCAACGGTGATCGTAAGACGATCAAAACGAGACCTATGGGTCAGGAGTCAATCGTAAGACGATTGGTCCGAAATAAAGCTTGGCGGCGATCATAAGATGATCGAACCAAGATAAAATTTAAGGATCTTGTGATACATTCGTTAAAGACTTATGTTCTGGCGTTCCGAGCCGATGCGGTCATTATAGACTTTTGATCTGGCGTTTAGAGCTGATATGGTCGTTATAGACCAATGATCCGGCGTTCCGAGCCGATACTGTCGTTATAGACTTGTGATCTGGCGTTCGAGCCGATATGGTCGTTAAAGACCTATGATTTGGCGTTCGAGCCGATACGGTCGTTAGAGACCTATGATCTGGCGTTCCAGCCGATACGGTCGTTAGAGACCTATGATCTAGCGCTTACAGCCGATACGATCGCTAGAGACCTATGATCTGGCGCTTACAGCCGATACGGTCGCTAGAGACCTATGATCTGGCGCTTACAGCCGATACGGTCGCTAGAGACCTAGATCTGGCGCTTACGGCTGATAAGGTCGTTAGAGACCTATGATCTGACGCTTACAGCCGATACTGTCGCTAGAGACATGTGTTACGTTGTGTCTAGCATTTTTAGCTAGTTGTAAGTTTCGATAGTCGGTGAAAATTTTATCTTTCTATTGAACCTGAGTATTATGTCGACTCATACATGTCATGGACAAATGTAATGTTAACTGTAAAAATTCATTAAGTACAAAAATTAACAAGAAGTCGTGCAACTTGGGCTTCCATTGTAATACAACGATTAGAACGTAAGTCATAAGACTTTTTGAATCGTATAAGCAAACATAAGCGCATGCGATCAAAGCATTCATTCAGAACATGAAATTTTTATAAGTTAAAGAACTTAGCTTGTGGGGTCGCTAGACCTTACGATCGTGTAATTTGATCATACGATGAACTTGAATCATATGTTCCTGTAGTTATACAATCGAGTCGTCTAATAAAACTGATTGTTTATACCGTACGATTTTACTGAAGTCGTATGATAGACTTAGTAACTTATGTCGTGCGATCCTGCGATAAAGCAATGTCAGAGGTTGGTCGTTGGCTTTTCAGATGCGTTGCATTCCAGTTGCGTGGGATATTTCGACCGTCGAGGGTTTGGAGCCGATAGGTGTTTGGGCAAAAAATCACCAGTCTCGACCACGACCAGAAAAGGTAAAACACATGTTATGAGCTATATATCTTGTATTAAGATAAGGTCCCGACAAAGACCTAAAAAACCTCCGTCGTCCCTCCAAAAAGGTAAGTCGAGAGTTCCTCACGACACTGGACCTCGACGTCGCCCGTTCCGCCCGACCGTCGCATAAAACCGTGCGACCTCGACCGACTAACGCACTATATGACTGTTACGTTTGTTCAATGTTTAATGCAGGAGTCAAACATCATTAATGGACAACGGCTATAACTGACAGGATCAGTTAAAGAACATCAATACCCACATTGAAGACGACGACCGTTACGACGAGACACTTAATGATCCAATTAAAGTGCCCAATGACTATAAAATCCCAGCTCAATCATCAGTTCAAGACATCTGATCAACATCGAATAACAGAGGGAGAGAGATAGAATAAGAGCATCGAACAACACAAGCAAACGCAAACACTCGAAGAATATTCCTTCGAAGCAAATAGATCATTCATAAAAGATCGCTCTCGACGCACGACATTGACTCTCGACCAACAGTTCACATATTGTTTTTACGCACGACGCACATTGTTTTTACATTTCAAACACTTGTACTTTACATTTCGAAGTCTTTCCCTTCATTTGTATTGTAATTTCTGTACGATCGACACCCGAAACATACCAAGGACATCGCCCCTGATTGGCGACCATAGTGCAACGACGACATCCATTGTCGTCCGCAGGTTTTTTCCTCGTTGAGGTTTTTCCTGCGTCATCAAATCCTTTGTCTCATTTACATTTTTGTCTTTGTCACACGCCTTTGTCGAACGATTCCTTTCTTTAGTTGTTAAAGTCCACATCGACCTTAAGTTGTCCCTTTGGTGCGATTTTTGGCATTAACAGTTTGGCGCCATCCGTGGGACCCCATCTAGAGAAAATCTTCGACAAACGTACGTCTTGCTAACGGTTTCTTGGAGTTTTCTTTATTCTCTGTTGTAGGAAAATGGCAGCCCCTGGAGATCAGCAGCATGTCATTGCCCAGATGTACCAGGAGCTTGAAGTCGCTCGAAGTCAATTCAACGCCATGGCAGAGCAAAGTCGCAGAGCAGCTGAGGAGATCGCATGGTTAAGAAATCCTTTTGGACCTCAGAATGGTCCTAGGCCATTCGTTAAGAATCCAGGCCAAGGATCGTTCGCTCAGAATGGTCATCGACTATTCGCGCATAATCCAGGTCCAGGATCAGGTCCGTTCGCTCAGAATCAGCATCCAGGTCCGTCCATGCAGAACCAGCAGCCGGGACCGTTCAATCCAAATCCCCAGTTCAGGACGGTTCCTCCTTAGCATATAAGGCCACCACCCATGCAAAATGGATCGCAGCCATTTCAGAATGGGTCGCAACCATTTCAGAATGGATCGCAGCCGTTTTAGAATGGGTCGCAGCCGTATTTCGTTCCTTTCAACGGAGACGCCAATGGCTCGTCGCATGGCAATGGCACCAGTTCAGGAATTAATCCGCAAGCAGGGGCAAATCTCGACCCCAATGACCCCATCGCCCATCGATTGAAAATGTTGGAAGATCAGAACGAGCGCGTCCTATCTTTGCTCGCCAAGCTACCTGGGGCAGCCGTGCTCGTTGATGTCGAACCTCGATCAGGATTTCAGGCGTCACCCTTCATCGATGAGATCGCGACTGTCGAGGTCCCGAAGAAGTACAATGTCCCCGCCTTCACACCCAAGTACTCGGGAGTGACCGATCCGACAGAGCACGTCGCGCAGTATAAGCATCTCATGTGGACGATCTCAATCCCACACATGTATCAGGAAGTCTGTATGTGCAAAAGCTTCGGTGCAACTCTCACTGGTCCTGCTCTCCAATGGTTGATCAATCTCAAACCCAAGTCCATCGGGTCGTTCGCCGAACTGATCAATCAATTCTCCCAGCAATTTGCCAGCAGTCGCAAGATGGAGAAGCAGACCAGTGACCTATATTACGTCGTACAGAAGACCAGCGAGTCTATCCGCAGTTATTTCAATCGATTCAATGCGAAGATGATCAGCATTCGCAATTGTGACGTCAAGACTGCAATTGAAGCTTATAAGCGTGGTCTGGACGACAGTTCAGGTTTATACACCGACCTGACTAAGTATCCTACGGAGAATTTCGAAGACGTCCGAGCTCGAACCCTAGCGTATATGAGGGTAGAGGACGATATTGCCTTTCGTCGCCAGCATACCGACGACAAGAGGTCGTTAGGCGTAAAGAATCCAGAGTTCAAGACGAAAGCGATTTCCAAAATAGAGCCCGCGCGCCAGATCTCGAACGTCCGATTCAAGACAAAAGCAGAGGCTAAGACCGCGACCAAATTTCCTCAATACCCCAAGATATCCTTTTACGGATTCAAAGGATCCACTAAAGATTTGGTCGAAGCTCTGAAGACCACCCAGACGACTATTCGATGGCCAACGAAGTCCGGTCAGGACGACGCTAAGAAAGATAAATCTAAGTGGTGCGACTTTCACGTCGACCATGGTCACGCGACAGATGATTGCATAGCTCTCAAAAGGGAACTGGCGTATCACGTCCCGAAGGGCAATTTAAAAGACATCATCGACGACGTCGTTACCCCAGCTAACGACGTTTGACCGTCAACCCCCGAGCATGCGAAAGTCGTCAATTGTATCACCGGTGGTTCCGACGTATGTGGTCTGACGTATTCCGCCGCCAAGCGTCACGCCAGTCAAGCGCCTGACGATCGGCCTATTCCGCGTTCATCAAGGCCTAAAGGAGATTTGGAGTTGGAAGCTATGAGGATCGTATTAGACCAAGACGACCTCGGCAATTCGTATCAGAAGCACCACGACGGGTTGATCATTCAACTCACGGTTGGTAATTGTTTAACTCGACGAGTCTTGGTCGATGGGGGCAGTTCAGCGAATGTCATCTTTCTTAACACCATAAAGGCCATGGGAATCGATCGTTCGGAAATCACTCGACGTTCGACGACTTTGGTCGGTTTCAATGGAGAAGCGACGAGCACCTATGGAGATATCATCTTGCCCGTCTATGCCGGAGGAATCAACAAGCAGACCAAGTTCAGCGTCATCGACTGTGCGTCGGCCTGTAACATCATCTTAGGCCGACCATGGATCCATGAGATGAAGCCCGTTCCCTCGACGTATCATCAGACCCTGAAGTTCCCTACGCCGTGGGGAATCCAGTAAATCAAGAGTGAGCCGAAAATCGCTCGTGACTGCTATAAATCCACGCTGAAACCGCGAAAGTAAATCGCTTAGCAGATGCGGCACGACAGGTTCGTCCTTCCATCCTTAGAAACAAACTTATGCCTTGTCTACAAGAATAGACCATCTGGCCATGTCGCGCGAAAACACAGTCAATGCACACCTAGATGGCATTTCCCAAGATCTCTGTGTCGATCCCTCATTTAAAACCTATCCTCTCCTAGAAAGAATAGGATAATAAATGACGGGGGGAAAATACTCCGTTAATTAAAGAAGAATCGCAAGACAATAATCAAACGACTCTAGTTTCGCAAGGTCGCACGACATAAACGATCAGGTCTATGACTTGACCATCCTTCTACAGGGACACACGATTCAAATTCATCGCACGACTCAGTAGTACAATCGCAAAGTCTAACGATCTCATGATCTAAGTCTCTTGACTTAGAAAAACTTCATACTCTGAATGTATGCTTTAGTCGCATGAGCTTATGCTTATATACACGGTTTAAAAGTCTTATGGCTTACGTTCCAGTTATTGTGTTGCAATGATGAATTTGACAGTCGATGTGATGTTTGTTTGCCAAATATATAAATCGCAAGTTCAAACAGAAGTCTAAGTTTCATTCATAAAAAAAACTGTCAATTACAACGGTCGATCAATAAAAACAAAAATTTCTAAACTTGAGGAGGAGCATCAGTCGCATCCTTGCCTGAGGTCCCGCCCTGAGGACCTCCGTCCACCACCTCCTCCTCGATCTCCTTCTCATCATCCGAATCAAGGTCTCTCACCGACCCGACGCCCTTCAAGTAAATGTCGAGCTCTTCCGATGCCGAAGCAAGAGGGTCCTTCCCCGCTAGATGTCGCCTCATAATCGCTGCCCTAGCAGTCAGACGAGCTATGGCAAAAACAGACTTACCCTCGTCCTTAGCAGCTTGTACATCTCTCTCCAGACCCTCTATCTTGGATTTGGAATCCTCAGCTTCCTTTGTAGCTGCAGCCAAAGATCCTTTAATCCTCTCTATCTCCTCCCTTTGGTCGGCAATCATGGATAAGGACTGCGCTAGGCGATGACTGACATCATCCTTCGCACGACCGACGATCTCTAAATGGTTTTGGGCGTCATCCATACGTTTTAACAGAGCCTCTTCGCGCTCTACGGCGACCTTTGCCCTATCCAACGCCGCGTTCTCCCTCTCTTGCGCAGCAGACGTTAGATCCTTTATCTTCATCGTCTCACCCCGCAAAGCCAGGGAAGCATGGAATGCCTACAAAACAAACATTGTTAGTATACATACGACAACGAACAGTGACAACGACAACGAAATAACGACAAAACAAACTAAGTCTTGAAAGAGAGACTTACCATGAATGCCATCCCGGCGACATGAGCCCCTGTCTCCTCGATAGGAAATCCCACGAAACGCTCCCTGAAAGAAGGGAGCAGATATTTCCCCAGATGAGGAAATAAGTTCGTCCCGTCTAGGACACTACTGACCATAAAGTCCGACGGCAATGTGAAATTGACCGTCGTGACCTTGGCCCCTCCCGTCGCCTGATCCTTGCCCTTGCCGGCCGAAGAAGGATCCGGCGTGGATGACGGGGACTTCGATGTTTTTGCCGGAGGCGCAGAACTAATTGGTGTCGCAACAATCGCATCAGAAGTTGACTTCTTGGGCGATGCGACCTTCGCCTTCTCAGGCGTAACGACTCTAGACGAGTCATGAACCCCGGAAGACGGTTCCCTCGGGATCGTCGTCCTCGTCTTCTTCGGAACCTCTAGACCAGCGGATAAGCTCTTTAACCTCTTTTCCCTACCCTTGCAGGCAAGCTCAAGCTCAGCCGCTCTTTTAGCAGAGACGGTCGGCACCTTGGGCTGTGATTCTCCTGGAAACCAGGAAAGAAGGAGGTATAAAATAAGAAAGTTCAGGATTAGCGGCAGAAGTCAAGAGGGTACACTTACCAGTCATCTCTCTTTCTTCCCCTTCCTCATGACTTTTCCCCTGATTTTCTCCTAAGAATATCAAATCTTCGTCGTCTACCGATTGTCGTACGACAAACGACCGTTCCCCAGTGCTGAACTCTAAGAACGCGTCGATCTTTGCTTGAGAATTAGCGTAAGGTTTCACGTCCTCGAACTTTATGGCTGTCGACATATAAAAAACAAGTTAAAAACCAAAAAACGCAGACGGCAGACAACAAAAAAGTATGAAGCTCACCCGATGTATTCCAGCTGGCCCTAATCCACTCACTCTCAGAGTCAAGGGTCGACTTACGCACAAATGCGTACCGAGTCTTCCACCCACGATCGTTTACAGTGGTCTTGAGGACCAGAGCACGATCACCTTTAAGTCTAGAGTACAGACTACAGCGATGACATTCGTCCTTCTTAGCTTTATAAGCCAAAAGGAGGTCGCACACATTCATGGGAGACTCCCAACTTTTAGTGACACGCTCGATCACTTGTACCACTCGCCAAAACTGGGGCATTAATTGGCCCGGTGCTGTGTCAAATTCTAGCATAAAAGCCTTAGCTAGAGGTGAGTAGGGCCATTCAAAACCTATCTTAAAGGGATATTCGTACATCACGATATACTCCTCAGGACATTCGTTCGATCGAATCTGACATGGGCTGATCAATTCGACCCACGCAGGGAGCTTAGCTAACCTCCTAAAGTCATCAAGATCCGACTGTTCTTGAATATTGCTTTCAGGGTCCATCGACATCTCTAAAACAGATTGGAGAAACCGAAGAAATCGTACTTTATATATAAGCGCTCTAAGACCTCGAAAATCCTAACTGAGTCGTAGATTCTCGCAGGATTTGTGAATAAGCAGGTAAAGAGCAGCAAGAAGATCAAAGGGAAATCTTTGCTTAAAGACGCTTCGAAATCGTAAACCGAAATAGACCCATTGAGGTCTCCATTTTTGCAAACGATCGAGTCCCTTAGATGATCGCCACGTGCCCTCGTCTCTTCGTATGACCACACGGATCATCGACACCTGTCAAAGACAGCTGGTAAACACCATCGTGCGTCGGTATGACGTCACGACTTCGTTTCCTCTTCGACTTCTCATTCAGTTAGAATCGAACCAATCCAGTTCCAAGGCAACCAAGGTAACTCTCAACACGTGTCACGATCTTGAGCACCCGTCAAGAAAAATTTAAAATTCGAATTTGCCATCCTACTTTCAAATTTTTGGGGTATTTGGTTTGGGCAAAAAATCACCAGTCTCGACCATGACCAGAAAAGGTAAAACACATGTTATGAGCTATATCTTGTATTAAGATAAGGTCCCGACAAAGACCTAAAAAACCTCCGTCGTCCCTCCTAAAAGGTAAGTCGAGAGTTCCTCACGACACTCGACCTCGACGTCGCCCGTACCGCCCGACCGTCGCATAACACCGTGCGACCTCGACCGACTAACGCGCTATACGACTGTTACGTTTGTTCAATGTTTAATGCAGGAGTCAAACATCATTAATGGACAACGGCTATAACCGACAGGATCAGTTAAAGAACATCAATACCCACATTGAAGACGACGACCATTACGATGAGACACTTAATGATCCAATTAAAGTGCCCAAAGACTATAAAATCCCAGCTCAATCATCAGTTCAAGTGTTAGGGTAGAATTTATGTTGATTTTAAGTTCAAGGGTTTGAATTGTAATTCTTTAAACTTAGTCCATAGTGAAAGGGCCGTGGGCTTGTTAACCACGGGCCCAAGGTATATAATGTTGTATTAGCCTAGAAAAATAGGTTAATCATCTCTTTTACTTTCTGAACTGTATTGCAAATTCTCTCTGAAAGATTAATGAAAGGGATGACCAGTTGAAATCAATTGCTATCATTGTTCACATATTTCGATTTCATATTAGTTGCACGGATCTGGATTCTACAATTGGTATCATAGCAGACAGACGGATTCGATTCAAAGTTTCATTCATCAATTTCTGGTTAGTTTGACTTTTACTCGTCTGACTATTCTTGAATTCTTGACTTTTTGATTCAGTCGAAATTGGTTGTTTTTGCTTATTGGGTTGTGTTAGCATTATCGATATAAGTGTTTCTGCAAATTTTCACATCCTAATTCATTCGTTTGATTGGTCAATTTAGCAATTTAAGTTCAAAAGTTTTGGTAGTGTTCTTGACAAAGATTCGATTTTTTACCATCAAAACTTGTTGTTTTTGCATTGAAATCGATTGGATTAGTGTTATTTTGTGTCTTGCATTGTTACTAATCTTTCAGGATCGATTTTGGGCAACCCTAATCGAAAATCCAATCGAATTTAAGCACACAGCCGACTTGTCCGGATAACACAACCGACTTTTCCGGACAATTTCAAGGTTTCCGGATAATTGTGTTAAATTCATCCGGGTCTTCCATCCATCCGGACTCGTCAATCTTCCGGGTAAGTTAAGCATTCCGGGTAAGTTTTTCAATTCTTTCACTCTATCCGGGTAAACTTGTTTCCGGAAACCTAAAGGTCCCGGACATTTAAGTATTCGTGAATCTGTGCCATCCGGATTCTTTGTTTTACCCGGACACTTTGTGATTTATTGAACTGTTCTTAATTGATCTGATTCGGACACTTCCTGATCAGACCCTTACTTGGATTCCTATCCAGTAAGATCACTCTTAGTTCATACCAGTCATAGAACCTGCGTTAGGATTCCACTCTTAGTGCCTTGCGTTAGGTTTACACTTTGAATCAATCTACATGTCTGACGATCACTCCAGTGCAACTGAAGATGTCTCCTGCTGAAGAAGACATGGAAAAGCCGTGTCAGGTATGTGAACCTATCTTTTCAGAACTTTATGACCGAGTGAAACCTCTTGCTGAACGGGTAGTTTCCTTTAAGGCCACCTCTAAACAACAACTGCTTGAGATTAGGTCTCTAACCGAAAAGCTAGATGTTCAACAGAGATTAACTGAAAAATACAAGTCTGAAAATGCTATGTTAAAAGAAAAATGCAAAAATCTTTCAATAGCACCTAAAGACTTAAGGGCCAAGTTATCTGAACTTCAGTCTTAGTTTGATCAGTGCATGAATGAGAAAGAGGATATTGTTTATCAATGTTCCTCCCTTCAGATTCAGCACAAGGAGTTTGTTGCGAAAATTCTTGATCTTGAAACCAAACTCCACAAAAGGGGTCAAACTGATCAAACCATCTTTCTGAATAAACCCAAAGAGTTCACCTATTTCAACAAAGAATGAGGAATCGGATATGATAACCCACATTATTTGAAAAAGGGAAGATGGTTTACACCAACTTTGTATGATTTTGCTTGCTTTGGGTTAGATAAAAAGTATCCGGAATATGCAATCCAATGGACTGGTCCTCTTGAACCTGAGAAGGAAGAGGAAACCGAGGAATATAAGCGCAAACACAAACGAGGAATTCAACTTCCATTTTGTTACGAGCCTTTAAATTATTCTTATAAAAAGGACAAAAAGTACCTCTCCAATGACTACTTCGACCCTTACAAGGTTGCTACGCCTAAGGATTCCTCCAAGAAGGATGAGGACCAAGCAACCGAAACCAAGACTGAGACGGATGAGTTTAAACTCTATGTTCCCCCTCTCATCTTGGAAGCAAAGATAGTCGAGTTGGAGGAGTCATTTGAGAAAGAAAGGCAAAATTTTCAAATGGAAAAGCAAGCTTTAATTGAAAAACTTGAGAATCAACAATCGGTCAAAACCGAAGTTGTGTCTGATGAAGGACAGGAGATCCTTCGGTTTGAAATCAATTGACTCACATCACAACTGTCCGCTTTGGCAACAGAAGTGATGCAAGAGAATGTGAGTAAAAGTCAACTACAAAAGCAATTTGACCAACTCCAATCTGAAAAGAAGATTTCACCCGATTTTTCCTCTAGCTCATCGGACACGTCTTCGTGTAAAGCTTTCTTTGGAACAACCTCTTTCCCAACTGACAAAAGATCACAAGAGGGTTCTGATTCTCAAGATAAGAGTGTTTTAAGGAATTTGAACTCTGATTTTTTCCTAGCTTCCGCACCAAATTCCCCAAAGCACACAAGCACAACGTGTTCCTCGCCTTCCTCGACCGATCCAAGTCCTGTAATTCTGGATGTCGATTTTTCTAAATACATGAACCCCGAAGGCAATTCTGAGGAAGAGTATGAGTCGTTCCCCTTCGACAAACCTCTTCCGAGTCATACTGATTTTCTGTCACCAGTAGTCAATTGGCCGGTCAATTTTTTAAAGGGTGCATGTTCAAACACGAAGACCCCGACTGTGATTAAGATTTCTCAACCTAAACCTATTTCTAAAACCCAATCACAGCCGAGGCAAAAGACCGTGCGATTGCCCAACAAAAATCCTACTCCTTCGAAAGTCACTGACCGCACTGTCCCTGTTGGTTCTGATAAAACCGGTCGCGCTAAACCAGACAAACCAAAGTGGCCAGCTAAGGAATCTGTCAAGAATGCTGCGTCAAAGCCGTTCAATACTGGCTTTCACCCTAGAATGAACAAAAACGATTGTGCCTGGAATCATGGGAATGATTTTGTTAAAAGAGATGTTAATTTTCCAAAGAGAATTTACTCCACTCAACAATCGATTCAATTATCGCACGATCGTTTGTGTTGTTCTAGTTGTGGTTGGAATGACTTTGATGATATTAACAATAATGATTGGTTTGGGTCATATCACATGTATAATCATACACCCAAACACAGACCCCGTAAGAACAAAAAGAAGTCCAAATCCAAACGGGGTCCCCAATCAGAGGTGAAACCAAAGGAAGTGAGGAAACCTAATTCCAAACAGGTTCCTCCTACTGAGGCAAAACCAACACCCAAGAGGCAACCTGCTTCAAAACAGGTTCCTCCGAAAGGTGTAAAACCTAACCCTCCGGGACCCAGGCAGATCTGGGTACCCAAAGTCCGCTAAATTTGTTTTGCAGGACGGTCATGTGTGATTCTCAGACTCTGGATGCTCCATACACATGACCGAAAGGAGGGAGTTGCTCACGATCTACAAGGAACAATATTACGAAGACGTGAGGTTTGTCTATACCTGTGCCTTCACAACTGCTCATGTGTTTAGGGGGAGCATGATCAGCTATCAGGTAAGTATACTATACTGTTGAGGGGGGAGTGTCACACACAATTTTTTTAACTGATGAAAAGTTTTTTTGTGTGTGGATACTCCCGTGTGCACTTCACACTATGCACACATTCTGAAGGGGCGCATATACCCTTATGATCATCATTTAAGGGGGAGCGACACAAATTTTTATTTTTAAACGTCAAAAAGTTTTTTGTGTGTCGGACTCTCCATTGCACAAGTTTGCAATATTCGAGGGGGAGCAAGGTCTTCCCCACGCTCAATTTGAGGGGGAGCAAGAGAAGGTTCATTTTACATCCAAATAGTTCCATTTTATGCAAAATCTAAAGGAACATGGAATTTTTTTTTTGACTTCCAGTGTATCCGGACAGGTTTCCGGACCGAATAGATGTTGTCCGGACTCCTCTTTCATCCGGATAACCATGTTTGTCTGGTATCCCGGTTGTCCGGATACTTTGGTTATCCGGGAACTCCTGTTGTCCGGACCCCTGTTGTCCGGATACTTTGGTTTGTCCGAAAAGTTTTTTCCATCCTTTATCCGGATACCCCTGTTGTGTCAATTCAGTACCTGTTTCATCAATGCCAGTCCTCAATCTGTCCCAGATTGAGCCCCTTAATGCAAAGGTACGCACCGGAACTTGTTTATCCGCCTCAGTTTCTAACTTTGGGTCTTTTTACAGATATTCCATGGCGGATCAACAACCTCAATCCGAGGGGAAGAGTCACACTATCTTTTCTTACAAAGTCTAAATATTTTTTTTTGTGTTGATATCACTCTCACTCCGAGGGGGAGCAAGTCAATCCACATGTATGTTTTGAGGGGGAGCAGGATAATAGCTGTGCTATGCATATGCATGAAACTCTACCTGTGATAGCATATAGACAAGTGTTAGGGAATCCCATGGTCCAGCGAGAGCCGGAGGGACCTTCCCTGGGACATAGAACATGTGCAAAGAAGGGTGTTAAGGTCGAACGCGAACCAAGAAAGAACGAGCCGTAAAGAAAAAGAGGCTCATGATCGACCCCAAACGAGTGATATCCGGGTAGCCACATCTGCTATCCCGTCTCATTTGTTGGGACGGGGTATTGAAGAAGCCTCCGTGGACCCAGCGGAGCAATTGCACGACCCCCTCATCCACTCATCCGTCTCACAACAGACGGATGTTTCAATATTACACGGGGAACAAGCACAACTTCCACCGGCCTCTCATTCAGAGAGTGTTGGTGTTGAAATAAGAGACCAGCAGCCCCCGGTCTCGACTTCATTTCGTGCACAATCGAGTCTAGAGCCACTTGAAATAGATGAATCTTTGGCTAGGACACTTGAAGAGGTACAACACCAAGTCAAGAATCTTCGTGACTCGACCGGAACCACCGTAGTGACTTCACCTCCAGGTGGAGCACAAGGATCGGAGGGAAATCCTACCACAGCTAACATCATGCCAACTGTGAACGTAGGTGGCTCTACCTCTACGGTAGATGCCTCAACGGGTGTTCTAAGTGACCCCGACGTTATTTTACCCGACTTTGTGTCAAAAGGGTCTCTGGACAGCACCCTTGAGGCTGTCCGACAGGTTATGGAGCAATAAATGCAGGAACATGTAGCCGCTGAACTTGCCAAAGCGATGCGTGCTATCAAAGAAAAGGGCCACCTCGTCGACACTGAAACCGCCTCTGTGCCTCCACCGACTCAACCGCAACCTACTTATTCGGTGGACACCCTGAAGACGATGCTCTTAGCCCAACTGCTCCAGGAATCCGACACAACCGCATATGCCGAAGCAGACCTGATCTCAGTTCTCCGATCCCAGGTCACTGCTCCATCTTCATCCATCACCTCATGCCTTGACGCCATTGACTCGACCCTCAACGACTACAACAAAGCGCTCGTCACGCTGTCTGAGAGGGTCCGCTCACTAGAAGACACTTGTAAGAGTCAAGTCGGCGGTCTCAAACGCAAGCACGATGACCAGGATGATCCTGATCACCGTGAGGGGGAGAAGCGTCTACGCCAAACCGAGACCGTCCAGATCGTGACTGCCGAAACTACAACAGTGGTTCAACAGTAACCCCTAACTGCGGCAACTTCAACAGAAACAGCCGAAGCCGAGTTGCCATTAGCACAGATGGTCATCGACATAGATATTTCAGATGATGAAGCCCCAACGGTTGAATAGCCCGAGGGTACAACACAGGAATTGGTCGCACAAGAACAAAGGCGCTCGAAGCGGTTCGTCGATTCCTCGTCCGTTCTATTATGATCTCTTATCTTACGGACTTTCAAATGGCAATCGAGAACCGAGCGAAGAAGGTAAATCTGCTCAAACCGAATCTGAAAGCTCCTGAACTGTCAATGTATCCCGAGAATGCAATGCTGCTTCAACCGGAATTTGGGATCGTTTTCCTGAACGCTCAGAAAGAAAAGAAGTTTATGAGGTTCAGTCAGGTAGATCGATTTTGCGACGGCACACTGCTCAAAGTTCAAGACGCTCTTCGGAAGATCATCAAGCACGAATCCAAAAATCCAAAGGTATCCTATGTACCCAATCTGAATGGAAGAACTGCTCAGACTGCTTTGGATATGGTTGAAGAACGTCTCGACTACCGCCACGCCATCAGATTCTTCGAGGTTCATTTCGCACTACACAAACGCTATGTCTACAACTGGAAAGAGATAGAGCGCGAATCGACCTGTCAACTCGGGTTGTTAGGGTAGAATTTATGGGGGAGATTGTTAGGGTAGAATTTATGTTGATTTTAAGTTCAAGGGTTTGAATTGTAATTCTTTAAACTTGGTCCATAGTGAACGGGCCGTGGGCTTGTTAACCACGGGCCCGAGGTATATAATGTTGTATTAGCCTAGAAAATAGGTTAATCATCTCTTTTACTTTCTGAACTATATTGCAAATTCTCTCTGAAAGATTAATGAAAGGGATGACCAGTTGAAATCAATTGCTATCATTGTTCACATATTTCGATTTCATATTAGTTGCACGGATCTGGATTCTACATCAAGACATCTGATCAACATCGAATAACAGAGGGAGAGAGATAGAACAAGAGCATCGAACAACAGAAGCAAATGCAAACACTCGAAGAATATTCATTCGAAGCAAAGAGATCATTCATAAAAGATCGCTCTCGACGCACGACATTCACTCTCGACCAACAGTTCACATATTGTTTTTACGCACAACGCACATTGTTTTTAGATTTCAAACACTTGTACTTTACATTTCGAAGTCTTTTCCTTCATTTGTATTGTAATTTATGTACGATCGACACCCGGAACACCAAGGACATCGCCCCTGATTGGCGACCATAGTGCAGCGACGACATCCATTGTTGTCCGCAGGTTTTTTCCTCGTTGAGGTTTTTCCTGCGTCATCAAATCCTTTGTCTCATTTACATTTTTGTCTTTGTCGCACGCCTTTGTCGAACGATTCCTTTCTTTAGTTGTTAAAGTCCACATCGACCTTAAGTTGTCCCTTTGGTGCGATTTTTGGCATTAACAATAGGCACCTTTACCCACGACTTCTGAGATACGATAAGGACCTTCCCACTTGGTGGAAAGTTTACCTGCATTAAGATTTTGAGTGCTTTGGAACACTCGTCGGAGGACGCAATCGCCTTCTTGAAAGACTCTTGTCTGTGATTATACGGTTAATCTTGCGACTTGCCCTTATTGGCAATCATGAGATTAAAATATGCGAGTCGTACTTATTGGCGACTTTTGCGTTTTGACATGCGTCTTACCATGACTGGTGATTATGAGATTTAATGTACAAGTCGTCTTTATTGACGACATTTGTCATGACTAGCGATCGTACGAGCCGCTTTTATTGGCGACCAAAAATTTTTAACCTGCGTTTGTCGTGACTGACGATCATAAGAAAATGTGAGTCATCTTTTACTGAGGACTATAAATTGCGACCTGCGTTTGCCTTGACTGGCGATTGTAAAATATGAGTCGTCTCTTATCGATGATTACAAATTGCAACCTGCATTTGCCTTGACTGGCGATCATAGGATTTTAAAAAATATGAGTCGTCTCTTATTGACGACTATAAATCGGAACCTGCGATGTAAGTCCTAGAGACTTTTGTTTCTCACGATATAAATCGTAACACATGTATTTATATGATCTTGCGAGCCTGCAATGAAAAATCGGGGGTGGTCGTTGGTTTTGACCAATGATCTTTTGATGCTTGAATCAACGATCATATATTAGTTCAAAATAATTAAACGAGTAGAATATACTTAGAGTATATATAGAGAATTGTTCTAAGTTAGACGTCGTAGTTACTGTAACATGGAGTCGATAAGCGCCTTTTCCGAGGACTTTTGAAATCAAATGTGGTATTTTTCAGTTTGTGAAGGGTGTTCCAAGCCCCCGAGTCCCTTGGATGATGCGATACATGTGATACTTTGATGAGAACATTTTTTTTTCAGGGCTTGAATCTGGCTTCGAGCCGCATTCAATTCCGATTGAAGTTGAATCAGGGGATCTGGATAATTTGCCATGTACCTGAAAAAACTTTACAAGATCGTTAGAGCGATATGTGTTGACTTGAGATTTTCTCTAGATGGGGTCCCACGGATGGCGGCAAACTGTTAATGCCAAAAATCGCACCAAAGTACAACTTAAGGTCGATGTGGACATTTAAAAACTAAAGAAACGTATCTTGGCGACTGGTAAACAAGATGTTTAAAGATCATCTTGGCGACACAATGGAGGTATATATCGACGACATGTTGGTAAAGTCAAAGCAAGCGATCGACCATATCGATCACCTTAGGCAATCGTTCGACATCCTTCGAAAATATAACATGAAGCTCAATCCAACTAAATGCTCCTTCGGCGTCAGCGCTGGAAAGTTCTTAGGTTACATGGTCACCCGTCGGGGCATTGAGGCTAATCCCGACCAGATCAAAGCCATCATCGAGATCAAGTCTCCTCGAAATTTCAAAGAAGTCCAGAATCTCACCGGGCGAGTAGCGGCTCTAAACAGGTTTATCTCTCGATCCTCCGACAAATGTCATTTATTTTATAACGTTCTCAAGAAAAACAGAGGTTTCGACTGGACCGACGATCATGAGCGAGCGTTGCAAAATCTGAAAAAGTACATGACGTCGCCTCCTTTGTTGTCAAAACCATATGATCATGAGGCCCTACAGCTGTATTTGGCTGTTAGTCCAAATGCAGTAAGTGCCGTTCTGACACGCGAAGATGAAAAACAGCAATTGCCGATTTATTATGTAAGTAAACCCCTCTTAGACGCGGAAACCAGGTATTCCTCTATGGAAAAATTGCTTTTATCGCTAGTCACTTCTGCTAAAAAATTATGTCACTACTTTGAATCGCATCCTATTACTGTCGTGACTAATTTCCCTCTTAAGTCTGTCTTAAGAAAACCCGAGTTGACAGGTGGATTGGTAAAGTGGGGCATATACCTCAGTAGCTACGACATCGACTTCAAACCTAGAACTGCAATCAAATCACAAGCGTTAGAAGACTTTATCGCCGATTTTAGTCCAGAACTGGAGAAAGAAGTAGAGTCTGAAGTATCAACTGTGGCGACTCACGACGACGCACCTTGGATCTTACTCGTCGATGGGTCATCCAACACCAGAGGCTCGGGGTTAGGCATCGTCTTAAAGTCACCACATGGGGGTAAGATGGTATATTCGGTCCGATGCGACTTCAAGGACACCAACAACGAAGCTGAATATGAAGCCCTGATCGTGGGAATGAATATGGCCCACGACTCGGGGGCAACCGCGCTGCATGTCAAGAGCGACTCTCTGCTGGTAGTAAATCAGATCAATGGAGAATTCACAGCCAAGGATTCAAAAATGACAGCATATCTAAGCATGGCAAAAGAAATTTCTGAAAAATTTAAATCTTTTTCTATTGAACAGATTTCGCGAGACCAGAACACTCAGGCTGACGCATTGGCAAACCTTGGGTCCGCTTTAGTTGAACCAATATTTGATGTTATTCCTATGATTCACCTGGCAACGCCGTCCATTGGAAACACAGACGTCATCCAGATCGAAGACGAAGAAAAGGATTGGTCAAGCGACATTCGAAATTTCCTCGTGCACGACCAACTTCCCGAAGACAAAATAGAGGCTCGAAAAATCAGATTCAAAGCATCTAGTACGTCATGATCGAAAATAAGCTTTATCGGCGATCATCGACGGGCTTAAATTTAAGGTGTGTCATCAGCAAAAATCAAGCCCAGAAAATCCTCCAAGAGATTCACGACGGAGAATGCGGTAATCATTCAGGAGCTAGCATATCACATCGATCACGATCACCTGACAGACGACTGCATAGCTCTCAAAAAGGAGCTAGCATATCACATCCAGAAGGGCAATCTCAAAGATATCATCGACGACGTCGTTACTCCAGCTAACGACGTTCGACCGCCGACTCCTGATCATGCAAAGGTCGTCAACTGCATAACTGGTGGTTCCGACGTGTGCGGTCTGACGTATTCCGCGGCCAAACGTCATGCCAGTCAGGCACCTGACAATCGACTTGTTCCTCGTTTATCAAGACCCAAGGGAGATCTCGAGTTAGAAGCCATGAAGATTTCATTCGACCAAGATGACCTCGGTGATTCGTATCGCAAGCATCATGACGGGTTGATCATTCAACTCACGAATGGCAATTGTCTAACCCGAAGAGTCTTAGTCGACGGAGGCAGTTTATCAAATGTCATCTTCCTTGATACCATCAAGGCCGTGGGAATCGATCAATCGGAAATCACCCGACGCTCGACAACCTTGGTCGGTTTCAATGGAGACGCGACGAGCACCTTTGGAGAGATCACCCTGCCTATCTATGCCGGAGGAATCAACAAGTCGACCAAGTTCAACATCATTGACTGTGCGTCGGCCTATAACATCATCTTAGGTCGACCATGGATTCATGAGATGAAAGTCGTTCCCTCGACGTATCATCAGACCATGAAGTTCCCTACGCCGTGGGGAGTCCAGGAGATCAAAAATGAGCCGAAAGTCGCCCGCGACTGCTATAAGACCACCCTGAAGCCGCAAAAGCAGGCCATCTACCAATTACAGGTCCAGGATGCTCCTGGGACAGCCGACGACTATCGCCTGGAGGAAGTCGTCCTAGACCAAAGCAAGTCTGACCAGAAAGTCTTTATAGGTCCGTCCCTCGATCCTTGCCTTAAAGACAAACTGATATCTTTTTTGCAGGAACATGCCGACTGTTTTGCCTGGTCGCACGAAGACATGGTCGGCATAGACCCCAGTGTTATCCCTACCTTAAAGACAAACTGATATCTTTAAGCCTATCAAACAAAAGCGGCGGAAATTTGCTCCTGAAAGGAATAGGGTAAGTAATGACGAGGTCGACAACCTCTTGAAGACAGGGAAGATTCGAGAAGTAAAGTACCCCGACTGGCTTGCTAATGTCGTGGTCGTAGCGAAGAAAAATGGCAAATGGAGGGTCTGTATCGACTTCACAGATCTCAACAAAGCTTGTCCAAAAGATCCTTTCCCATTGCCACACATCGATGCCATGGTCGACGCGACAGCAGGGCATGAACTGTTGACGTTCATGGATGCTTATTCAGGATACAATCAGATCCTGTTGCACGTCGAGGACCAAGAAAAGACTGCATTCATGACAGATCGAGGTATTTATTGTTATAAAGTTATGCCATTCGTTCTAAAAAATGCAAGTTCTACCTACCAGCACCTGGTGAATAAAATGTTCAAGGATCGTCTTGGCGACACGATGGAGGTGTATATCGACGACATGCTAGTCAAGTCAAAGCAAGAAATCGACCACGTCGATCATTTGAGGCAGTCGTTCAACATCCTTCGAAAATATAGCATGAAGCTCAACCTGACGAAATGTTCCTTTGGCGTCAGTGCAGGAAAATTCCTGGGGTACATGGTTACTCGTCGAAGAATCGAGGCCAACCCCGACCAGATCAAAGCTATCATCGAGATCAATTCTCCGAGAAATTTAAAAGAAGTCCAAAGGCTTACTGGCCGGGTGGCAGCTTTGAACAGGTTTATCTCTCGATCCTCAGATAAGTGCCATTTATTATATAATATCCTCCGGAAAAATAGAGGCTTCGACTGGACCGACGACCATGAGCAAGCATTGCAAAAATTAAAGGAATACATGACGTCGCCTCCTTTGCTATCAAAGCCTCACGATCTTGAGGTCTTGCAACTATATTTGGCTGTTAGTCCTAATGCAGTAAGTGTCGTCCTGACGCGAGAAGATGAAAAGCAACAACTGCCAATTTACTATGTAAGTAAAACTGTGTTGGACGCAGAAACCAGGTATTCCTCTACGGAAAATTTGCTTTTATCGCTAGTCACAGCTGCTAAAAAATTGCGACACTACTTTGAATCGCATCCTATTACTGTCGTGACTAACTTTCCTCTTAAGTCTGTTGTTAATGCCAAAAATCGCACCAAAGTACAACTTAAGGTCGATGTGGACATTTAACAACTAAAGAAACGTATCTCAAGCCAAATAACATAATTGCGTGGAAAAAGTAAAAGATACAAGGAATTTGGTGACGCGGAAAACCCCAAAACGAGGGAAAAAACCACGGTCGATTTGGTTAGAGTCGACAGTGCACTATGGTCGCCAATCAGGGGCGACAGTCCTTGAGTTACAGGTGATTTGTGTAAAATAAGTTACAATTACAGAAAAAGTAAACTTAATTGTGCGTAAAAGTCGTGTGTCGTGCGTAAAACGTGCGAAATAAGCTGTCGGCGTCTGGTCTGAATTGTCGTCGTCCGGTGGTTTGAACTGTCATCGTGCGATACTTGCGTCTTCGAATGCTTTGCTATTTGAGAGAAAAATATAGAAGTTGGTGTAAGTGGCTCTGTCCCCCCTTGCTTGAAGGTGGAGCAACCTTTATATAGCTTTCGATGGTCATTGATGAGCTTTAATTGTTGGTCTTGTAACCGCTGTCGACATTAAATGCGCTTTGATGATTGTCTTTGTAACCGCTGTTGAGTCTTTAATGTCATTAAGGGCTCGACCGTTGTACCATAATGGCTTGTAGACGTGCATTAATGAACAAAAGAAACGGCTGTCGACCATTGATAATTAGTGTAATCGTAAGACCGTCTTAAGTTCTGGATGTTTGGTCTTACGGAGCATACGACCGTAGTCAGAATATAAGACCATGTATATGACTGTAAATGTCTCGTAAGACCATATCTTAGTATAGGAATGGTTTTAAAAAAATGTCGTAAAACTAGGATGATGTCGGAGGATTGGGTCGTAAGACCAGTAGGTCAGGACAATGTTGTCGCAGGACCAGAGCGATATAAGACCGTCGACAGGAGACTGTCGACGTAAGACCGATGAGTCGTAACTGGCGACATGAGACTAGCGACATGTAACATGCGACACGTGTAACATGCGATAAGTGACGTGCGATCACGAGATGTAAAAACAGTGTGCGTCGTGTGTGAAAACTATGTATAAACTGTTGGTCGAGAATGAGAGTCTTGCGTCGAGAGCGATCTTCTATGAATGATCTCTTTGCTTCGAATGAATATTCTTCGAGTGTTTGCGTTTGCTTCTGTTGTTCGATGCTATTGTTCTTTCTCTCTCCCTGTGTTATTCGATGGTGATCAGATGTCTTGAACTGATGATGGAGCTGGGATTTTATATTCTTCGGATGACTTTAATTGAATCATTAAGATCTTTGATGATTGTTGTAACGGTCGTCGTCTTCAATGTGAGTTTAGATGCTCATAACTGATTTCGTCGGTTATAGTCGTTGTTCATTAATGACTTTGACTCCTGCATTAAACACTTAAACAAATATAACAGTTGTATAACGCGTTAGTCGGTCGAGGTCGCATTGTTTTATGCGATGGTCGTGCGGAACGGGTGACGTCGAGGACGAGTGTCGTGAGGAACTCTCAACTTACCTTTTAGGAGGGACGACAGAGGTTCTCTGGGTCTTCGTCGGGGCCTTATCTTAATACAAGGTATAGCTCATGACATGCGTCTTACCTTCTCTAGTCGTGGTCGAGACCTGTGAAATTTTGCCCAAACAGTTTGCCCCCAAAATTTGAAAGTAGGATGGCAAATTCGAATTTTAAATTTTGCTCGTCGGGTGTTCAGGGTTTTGCGTTGAAAAATACCTTGGTTGTTTCGGAACCGAATTGGTTCAATGCTAGCTGAACGAGAAGTCGAAGAGAAAACGAGGTCGTGACGTCATACTCACGCACGATTGTGCTTACCAGCTGTCTTTGACAGGTGTCGACGATCCGTGTGGTCATACGAAGGGACGGGGGCGCGTGGCGATCATCAAAGGGCTTGACCTGACATGATCGATTGCATAAATAGGGATCATAATGGATCATTTCCTTTTATATCCTCTTGAAAAGTTTCTTAGTGCGGATATCTTCTTTGATCCCTTGTTGTTCTTTGCTTAATACTTTTCAAAAATTTTGAGTGTTCATACGAGGTATAGCTTCTCGATTTCTCTCAAGCCTTCCAAGATTGGAGGCTCTTTGAGAATGATTATGTCCGAGTCGATGAAGACTTTGATTGCGATAGACGCGACGTTCGTAGATCTTGTGCATCTGGCGACGATGTCCTCTGTATCCACGTCGACCCTTTCGTCAGCCGTCGGGGGCAAGGGTATAAGGACGGGAGAGGGTGAGGAGGAAGTCATGACGATCAACTTTATGTTGTCGTCGATCCTCATGACTGACTGTGTCCTAGACGGGACGAAGTCATTTCCGCATCTGGGGAAATATCAGCTCTTATCTTTCAAGGAGCGTTTTCAAAAGATCTCCATCGAAGAGACGGGATCGCGTTTAGCTGGACTAGCGTTTTTTGTAAGTTTTTCTTTCGAAACTCGTGTTCCCAATGTTTCCACCGAATGTTTGTTTAACATACCCCTTTTGTATTTTACAGATGTTTCAATCCTCTTTTGTTAGATACGCGAAGATAGAGGAGACGTTGGACTAGAAGTCGACCGTCGAGAAGATCATATTCCTTCCTCTAACCTTAACATTAATCTTAAGAGCCGCATTCTGAAAATGTCGCGGCGTAGGGTGTCGCCTAACATACTCGTTTGATCCTTGCATTAGCTTTTTAGCGCATTTTCGGGTATGACGAGGATTCGAAGGTTGAGACTGAGCATACGATCGACGCTCCTCTCTAGATTTAGGAAATTCTATGTTTTTTCATGTCTCGACCGTTGGTGGTCGAGCCATCTTAACTTTGTATACTCGACCGTCGGTCGCTCCTATGTAATCGTTCGTTTCGTAAATGAATTTCATCCTTCTGTCGAATTTTTATTTCGATCTATATATGTCGTAAATAGATGTAATATCAACTGTATATAACTCTATTAAGTATAGAACGAGCGAAGAATCGTGCGACTTAGGCATTCATAGCAATATAACGATTGAAATATCATACGTTTGACTTGTATTGATAGGCTCAATTATTGACGTGTTAGAACGTACAAAATTTATCTGAATCCAGAAACTCAGATCGAGAGGTCGCTCAAACCTTATGATCGTGTAACCAAATTTCATGATGAAATTTGAATCATGTGCCCCTGCGATAAAACAATTAAGTTGCATGAGAGGAAGATGTTTTTAGAAAAAAATACTTTTTCAAGTGCGTCGCATTCCAACTGCGTGGGATTTCTTGATTGTCGAGAGTCTGGAGTCGATAGGCTCCTTTACCAACGACTTCGGAGATGCGGTAAGGACCTTCCCATTTAATAGAAAGTTTACCGGCATTGAGCTCTTGAGTGTTTTGGAACACTCGACGGAGGACGTAATCGCCTTATTGAAAGACTTTGACTTTGACGTGTTTATTGAAATGTCGCTCGACTGCTTGCTTCTGAGATGCCATTCTGATCAAGGCTGATTCTCTAAGCTCTTTGAGGGCGTCGATATCATAATTTAAATCAATCATGTTGTGGTCGACGGAAGTATGCCTCGATGTTGGGAGCTGGACTTCGATTGGCAGGACTGCTTCGCAACCGTAGACGAGAGAGAAAGGGGTTTGTCCTGTGGACGTGCGCGGTTTCGTGCGATTTACCCATAGGACTGAAGGGAGTTCTTCGACCCATCTTCCTTTTGCAGCTTTTAACCTTTTCTTGATCGAGGCTATAACGGTCTTATTACTTGATTCAGCAAGTCCGTTCGCCTGAGGGTATCTGGGAGTCGAGGTTGTCAACTTGATGCTCCTGTCTTCGCAAAATTGTTGGGTCTGTCGCTTATGAATTGGGATCCGTTGTCACAGACGATTTCGGATGGAATCCCAAATCTGCGTATGATGTTAGTCTGGATAAAAGAGATGACTTCTTTGTCCCTAATTTGGAAAAAAGCAGCCGCCTCAACCCACTTGGAAAAATAATCGGTGAGTACCAGGAGGAATACCTTTTGTCTCGGGGTCGGGGGTAGCTTGCCAACAATATCCATTCCCCACCTCATGAAGGGCCATGGGATGAGTGTCGAGTGCAAGGGTTCAGAGGGTTTATGTGACATACCTGCATGTCGCTGACAAGGGTCACAGTTCTGGACATACTTGATGGCGTCTTGTCGCAATGTTGGCCAAAAATACCCTTGTCGAGAGATACGATTAGCCAAACTGCGACCACCGGAATGATTGCCACATTCGCCGTCATGCATTTCATGAAGGATTTTTTGGACCTGACTCTTGTTAATGACGCATCTTAGGTTTATTCCTGTCGATGATCGTCGATAGAGCTTATATCCAATTATGGTGTATTTAGATGCTTTGAATCTGATCTTCCGGGCTTCCATCTTGTCTTCTGGGAGTTGGTCGTGCATAAGGAAATTTCGGATGTCGCACGACCAATCATATTTTTCGTCCTCGATCTGGACGACATCGATGTTTTCGATAGACGATGTCGCCAGATGGATCATGGGAATAACGTCGAATATGGGTTCGACTAAAGCAGACCCGAGATTTGCTAAAGCGTCGACTTGGGTATTCTGGTCTCTTGGGATTTGCTCGATAGAAAATGATTTAAATTTTTCGGATTTCTCTTTTGCTACCTTCAGGTATGCTGTCATTTTTGAATCTTTGGCCGCGAATTCTCCATTGATCTGGTTCACCACCAGGAGAGAGTCGCTTTTGACATGTAACGAAGTTGCCCCCGAGTCGTAGGCCATATTCATTCCTATGATCAGGGCTTCGTGTTCAGCTTCGTTGTTGGTAGTCTTGAAATCGCATCGAACTAAGTATACCATCTTGCCCCCCTGTGGCGACTTTAAGACGACGCCTAGTCCTGAGCCTCTAATGTTGGATGACCCATCGACGTGCAAGATCCAGGGCACGTCGTCTTTAGTCGCCACAGTTGATACCTCGAGTTCTGCTTCTTTCCCCAATTCAGGGTTGAAGTCAGCAATGAAGTCGGCCAAGGCTTGCGACTTGATCACGGTCCTGGGCTTGAAGTCAATGTCGTAGTTGATGAGATATATGCTCCATTTTGCTAAGCGACCTGTCAACTCAGGTGTTCTTAAGACAGACTTAAGAGGGAAGTTAGTTACGACAGTAATGGGATGCGGCTCAAAATAATGTCGCAGTTTTTTAGCAGCTATGACTAGCGACAAGAGCAATTTTTCCATAGAGGAATACCTGGTTTATGCGTCCAGAAGAGATTTACTTACATAATAGATTGGCAGTTGCTGCTTTTCATCTTCTCGTGTCAGGACAACACTTACCGTGTTTGGACTAACAGCCAGATATAGTTGCAAGATTTCATGATCGCGAGGTTACGATAATAAGGGAGGCGACGTCATGTATTTTTTTAGCTTTTGCAATGCCTGTCAATGATCGTCGGTCCAGTCGAAGCCTCTGTTTTTCCTGAGGACGTTGTGAAATAGATGACATTTATCTGAAGATCGGGAGATGAACCTGTTTAGAGCTGTTACCCGACCAGTGAGCCTTTGGACTTCTTTGAAATTCCGAGGAGATTTGCTCTCGACAATGGATTTGATCTGGTCGGGATTGGCTTCGATGCCTCGGCGAGTGACCATATAGCCCAGGAATTTCCCAGCGCTGACACCGAAAGAATATTTCGTCGGGTTGAGCTTCATGCTATACTTTCTAAGGATATCAAACGATTGCCTCAGATGCTCGACATGGTCGATCGCTTGTTTTGACTTGACCAGCATGTCGTCGATATACACTTCCATCGTGTTGCCAAGATGGTCTTTAAACATTTTAGTCACTAGACGCTGGTAGGTAGAACCTGCATTTTTTAGTCCGAAAGGCATAACTTTATAACAGTAAATACCTCGGTCCATCATAAATGCGGTTTTTTCTTGGTCCTCGACGTGCATTAAGATTTGATTGTATCCGGAATAGGCATCCATGAACGTCACTAGTTCGTGCCCAGTTGGCGCGTCGACCATGGCGTCGATATGAGGTAATGGAAAAGGATCTTTTGGACAGGCGTTATTGAGATCTGTGAAGTCGATACAGACCCTCCACTTTCCATTCTTCTTCGCTACCACCACGACGTTAGCAAGCCAGTCGGGGTATTTTACCTCTCGAATCTTCCCTGTCTTGAGAAGATTGTCGACTTCGTCATTTATCACCTTATTCCTTTCAGGAGCGAATTTCCGTCGCTTCTGCTTGAAAGGTTTGAACGATGGGTCGACGTTGAGCTTGTGAGAGATGACGTCAGGATCTATGCCGACCATATCTTCATCCGACCAGGCGAAACAATCAGCATGTTCCTGCAAAAAAGATATTAACTTTCCCCTGAGATAAGGATTGGGAGACGACCCGATTAAGACTTTTTGGTTAGGCTTGCTTGAATCCAGAACGACTTCCTCCAGGCGATAATCGTTGACTGTTTCAAGTGCATCTTGTGCATTTTCGAGCCCCTCATGTGCTGGGACAGTGACTTGTTCGTTATTCGCCATTTTCCTGAAACAGAGAACAGAAGAAACTCCAAGAAAACGTAAGTAGGACGTACGTTTGTCGAAGATTTTCTCTAGATGGGGTCCCACGGATGGCGCCAAACTGTTAATGCCAAAAATCGCACCAAAGGGACAACTTAAGGTCGATGTGGACTTTAATAACTAAAGAAAGGAATCGTTCGACAAAGGCGTGCGACAAAGACAAAAATGTAAATGAGACAAAGGATTTGATGACGCAGGAAAAACCTCAACGAGGAAAAAACCTGCGGACGACAGTGGATGTCGTCGCTGCACTATGGTCGCCAATCAGGGGCGATGTCCTTGGCGTTCCGGGTGTCGATTGTACAGAGATTACAATACAAATGAAGGGAAAGACTTCGAAATGTAAAGTACACGTGTTTAGAATGTAAAAACAGTGTGCGTCGTGTGTGAAAACTATGTATAAACTGTTGGTCAAGAATGAGAGTCTTGCGTCGAGAGCGATCTTCTATGAATGATCTCTTTACTTCGAATGAATATTCTTCGAGTGTTTGCGTTTGCTTCTGTTGTTCGATGCTATTGTTCTTTCTCTCTCCCTGTGTTATTCAATGGTGATCAGATGTCTTGAACTGATGATGGAGTTGGGATTTTATAGTCTTCGGATGACTTTAATTGAATCATTAAGATCTTTGATGATTGTTGTAACGATCGTCGTCTTCAATATGAGTTTAGACGCTCATAACTGATTTCGTCGGTTATAGCCGTTGTCCATTAATGACTTTGACTCCTGCATTAAACACTTAAACAAATATAACAGTTGTATAACGCGTTAGTCGGTCGAGGTCGCATTGTTTTATGCGACGGTCGTGCGGAACGGGCGACGTCGAGGTCGAGTGTCGTGAGGAACTCTCGACTTACCTTTTAGGAGGGACGACGAAGGTTCTCTGGGTCTTCGTCGGGGCCTTATCTTAATACAAGGTATAGCTCATGACATGCGTCTTACCTTCTCTGGTCATGGTCGAGACCTGTGAAATTTTGCCCAAACAAGAAGCAGAGCTCAAAGTGTCTACTGTGGCGACTCACGACGACGTACCCTGGACTCTACATATCGACGGTTCATCCAACGCTAGGGGTTCGGGACTAGGCGTCGTCTTAAAGTCGCCACAGGGGGGCAAGATGGTGTATTTCGTGCGATGCGACTTCATAACCACCAACAACGAAGCTGAGTACGAAGCTTTGATCGTGGGAATGAATATGGCCCACGACTCGGGGGCAACCGCGCTACATGTCAAAAGTGGTTCTCTCCTGGTCGTGAACCAAATGAGTGGAGAATTTGCGGCTAAAGATTCAAAAATGACAGCGTATCTGAAGGTAGCAAAAGAAAAATCCGAAAAGTTTAAATCTTTTTCTATTGAACAGATTCCAAGGGACCAGAATACTCAAGACGACGCTTTAGCAAACCTTAGGTCTGCACTGATCGAACCAATATTCAATAGCATTCCTATGATCCATCTGGCGACGTCGTCCATCAAAAATCACGATGTCGTCCAGATCGAAGACCAAGAAGATGATTGGTCGTGCGACATCCGAAATTTCCTTATGTACGACCAACTCCCAGAAGACAAGATGGAAGCTCGAAAAGTCGGGTTCAAGGCATTCAGGTATGTCATGATCGGAGATAGACTCTATCGACGATCGTCGACAGGCTTAAACCTAAGATGCATCACCAGCAAAAATCAAGTTCAGAAGATCCTTCAAGAAATGCACGATGGAGAGTGTGGCAATCACTCAGGAGGTCGTAGTTTGGCTAATCATGTCTTTCGACAAGGTTACTTTTGGCCAACACTGCGACGAGACGCCATCAGGTATGTCCAGAACTGTAATCCTTGTCAACGACATTCAGGTACGTCGCATAAAACTTCTGAACCTTTACACTCGACACTTATCTCATGGCCTTTCATGAGATGGGGAATGGATATTGTCGGCAACCTACCGCCTGCCCCAGGGCAAAAGGTTTTTCTTCTCGTACTTACGGATTATTTTTCTAAATGGGTAGAAGCAGCTGCCTTTTCCCAAGTCAGGGATAAGGAAGTCGTCTCTTTTATCCAGACTAACATTATATGCAGGTTTGGGATTCCATCCGAAATTGTCTGCGACAATAGATCCCAGTTTATAAGCAACAGGACTCGACAGTTCTGTGAAGACCGCAACATCAAGCTGACGACCTCGACCACCAGGTATCCCCAGGCAAATGGACTTGCTGAGTCGAGCAATAAAACCATCATTGCTTCGATCAAGAAAAGGTTAAAATATGCAAAGGAAAAGTGGGTCGAAGAACTCCCTTCGGTCTTGTGGGCAAATCGCACGACGCCTCGCACGTCCACAAGACAAACCCCTTTCTCTTTGGTCTATGGTTGCGAAGCAGTCTTTCCGGTCGAGGTCCAACTCCCAACCTCGAGGCATACTTCCGTCGACCACAACCTGGTTGATTTAAGTTATGACATCGACGCCCTGGAAGAGCTTAGAGAATCAGCACTTATCAGAATGGCATCGCAAAAGCAAACGGTCGAGCGACATTTCAATAAGAATGTCAAAGCAAAAGTCTTTTAAGAAGGCAACTACGTCCTCCGACGAGTGTTCCAAAGCACTAAAGAGCTCAACGCATGTAAGCTTTCCACCAAGTGGGAAGGTCCTTATCGTATCTCAGGAGTCGTGGGTAAAGGTGCCTATCGGCTCCAAACCCTCGACAATCGAGATGTCCCACGTAGCTGGAATGCAACACATTTGAAAAGGTATTTCTTCTAAACCATTTTTTCTTATACGATTTTTATTCGTCACGACGGTTACTGACTTAAGCATCGGAGGGTCGTTGGTTAGCCAACGACCAACCTCTGACATTGTTTTATCGCAGGATCGCACGACATAAGTTACTAAGTCTATCATACGACTTCAGTAAACTTTCGCAGGATCGCACGTCTTAAGTTCGTTGCACGATTTAATTGCTCGATCATAGGATCTAACAACCCCACGATCTAACTTTTTTAACTCAGAAGAATTTCATGTTCTGAATGAATGCTGTAATCGCATATACTTATGTTTGCTTACACAATTTACATCCTAATCGATGTGTTATAATGGATGCCTAAGTCACATGTCTTCGTGTTTATTTTTAAACGACGTATTTCGCAGTTGATATTTGTTTGGGCAAAAATTCACGTCGCTCGACCACGACCAGAAAAGGTAAGACGCACGTCATGGGATATATCTTGTATTAAGATAAGGTCCCGACAAAGGCCCAGAAGACATCCGTCGTCCCTCCTGGAAGGTAAGTCGAAAGTTCCTTGCGACACTCGACCATACTGTCGCCCGTTACGCACGACCGTCGCGTAAGACCACGCGACCTCGACCAAAGCTAACGTTAACCATGACCGTTTATTAAGTGTTTAATGCATGAGTAAAAGTCATTAAGGAGCAATGACTATAACCGACGCAATCATTAAACAGCCGGCGACCGTAACGGATGAAGATCATTACTCTGGCGACCGTTTCCAACCGTTAAGGCCATTAAAGGAGCATTCATGGATGAAGCTAAGGACGCGAAGACTATAAATATCAAGCTCAATCAACATTTCAACATATCAAATATCCGGCGATTAACAACCGAAGCAATATTCAAGAACACCGGAAGTGAAGAACCACTATTCTAAGTATCGCTCTCGACGCACGACAACAGCCCTCGACCAGCAGTTCACACTTTGTTTCGTACACGACAAACACCTATTTTTACATTCCAAACACTTGTACTTTACATTTCGAAGCATTTTCTTCATTTGTATTGTAATCATTGTACGATCGACACCAGTATCCAAGGACATCGCCTCTGATTGGCGACCATAGTGCAGCGACGACACCCCCTGTCGTCCGCATGTTTTTTCCTCGATTGAGGTTTTTCCTGCGTCATCAAATCCCTTGTTTCTTTATTTTATTTATCGTCGCACGTCTCGTCGGAAGATTCTTTCTTTAGTTGTTTAAGTCCACATCGACCTTAAGTTGTCCCTTTGGTGCGATTTTTGGCATTAACAATATTCACAAAGTGTATTGTACAAAGTTCAAAAGAAATGTAAGTTCCATTCATTGAATGATCAGTCGCATCCTTGCCTGAGGCTTCGCCCGGGAGACCCTCGTTCATTTCTTCCTCCTCAGCCTCCTTCTCGTCGTCTGAGTTGAGATCCCTCTCGCTCCCGACAGTCGACAAGAAGAATGCCAATTCATCCGACGCTGAGGCAAGAGGATTCTTCCCCGATAGATGCCGCCTCATAATCGTCGGCCGTGTGGTCAGTCGAGCAAGAGCGAAGACGGACGTCGCTTCGTCCTTGAGCTCCTTCACCTCCTTTTCCAGCTCCGACACCCTAGACTTGCAATCCTCAGCTTCTTTTTCATTCGCAGCCAAGGATTCCTTGGTCCTGTCCAGTTCCTCCCTTTGGTCGGCGATCATGGAAAGGGACTGCTTCAGGCGGTGGTTTGCCTCATCCTTTGCACGTCCGATGGCTTCTAACTCATTCAGGGCCTCATCGAGACATTTGGACATAGCCTCGGCACGCTCTAAAGCGATCTTCTCTATGTCCAATGCCGCATTCCCCCTCTCATTAGCAGAGGACACCAAACCCCTTATCTTCACCTTTTCGGCATGCAAGGCAAGAGAAGACTAGAACGCCTGAAAAACATAAGACACAAGTTAGTAAACGCACGACGAAGTTCTAAACGACAAAATATAAACAAGTCTTGAAAGAAAGACTTACCATGAACGCCAGTCCGGCGACGTGAGATCCTGTCTCCTCGATCGGGACTCCCTCGAAACGCTCCTTGAAAGAAGGGAGAAAATATTTCCCCAGATGAGGAAACAGATTCGTCCCGTCTAGGACATTAGCGGCCATAAAGCCTGACGGCAACGTAAAGTTGACCATCGTGACCTTATCCTCTCCCGTCGCATGGCTCTTGCCCTTGTCTGCCGTCGGAGGGGTCGACGTAGTAGACGGAGACTTCGATGTTATCGCCGGAGGCGCCGAACTGATAGGTGTTGCATCAATCACACCAGAAGATGTCTTCGTCTTCATGGGTGATGCGACTGATACCTTCGCTTTCTCAGGCGTAACGACTCTCGACGAGTCATCAGCCCTTGAAGACGGTTCCATCGGGATCGTCATCCTCGTTTTCTTTAAAATCCCTGACCCGGTGGTTGAGGTCACCTTCCTCTTTTCCTTGCCCTTACGAGCAAGTTCCGCTTGAGCCACCTTTTTGGCAGTAGTAGTCGACACCTTCACCTGAGAATCTCCTGGAAAAAACAAAGAGAGGAACGTTACACAACAGACACAAGTCGAGTAAAAAAGAGTAAGGTACACTTACCAATCATCTCTTCTTCTTCTTCTCTCGACTCCTCCTCTGTCTCCCCTGTCTCCTCTTCTTCCTCCTCCTCCTAGCGTTTCTTCCCCCGATTCTCTCCCAGATAAACCAGGTCTTCGTCGTCGTCGTCTACAAGGTGTCGTGTAAAGAACGGCCGCTCGACAGCGCTAAATTCCAAGAATGCATCGACCTTTGCTTGAGAATTGGCGTAGGGCTTCACGTCATCAAACTTAATATCTGTCGATACATAAAAGACAAATTAGAAACAAGTTGGAACTAGCGTGCAAAACACGACAAAAAAGGTATAAAATCTTACCCGACATATTCCAGCCGGTCCTAATCCAACCGCTTTCAGAATCGAGCGCCGGTACGCGCGCGAACACATACCTGGTCTTCCACTTACGGTCGTTAACCACAGTCTTTAGGACCATGGTACGATCGCCCTTATGCCTAGAAAACAGGCTGTAACAGAGACATCCATCCCTCTTAACCTGATAAGCGAAGAGAAGGTGTTAATGCCAAAAATCGCACCAAAGATGCCAAAAATTGCATTAAACTGTCTTATGCCGAAAATCATATAAAAATACGATTTAAGGTACGGTTTCAGACCTTATCAACTAAAGATTGAACCATTGAAATAAGCAAGAAAAAATACGAAGGAAATGTAGACGAGACAAGAGATTTTGATGACGCAGGAAAAACCCCGAACGAAGGAAAAAACCTGCGGACGACAGTGGATGTCGTCAATGTACTATGGTCGCCAATCAGGGGCGATGTCCTTGCGTCGATCGTACAGATGATTACAATACAAGTGAAGGAAATGCTTCGAAATGTAAAGTACAAGTGTTTGTAATGTAAAACAGGTGTATGTCGTGTGTGAAAACAATGTGTCGTGAGTGGTTGTCATGCGCCGAGAGCGAATGTCGTGCGTCGAGAGCGATTCTTCGAGAGAGAAACTCTTTGCTTCGTGTGTTCTTGAGTTCACCGTGTGGTTCTGGAATTGTGTGATGTTCCCTGGAATGAAGATTTAGCTTCATATTTATAGTCTTTGGGAGCTTTAATTAGCTCATTAAAGGCTTTAATGACTTGTTGTAACGGTCGCCGTCTTCTTTAATGCTGTTAATGGATGTTAATGACTTCGTCGGTTATAGCCGTTGTTCATTAAGAGTGTTGACTCCTGCATTAAAGATCAAACAAATGTAACAGTAATGTTATATGTCAGTCAGCCGGGGTCGCATGATCTTATGTGACGGTCGTGCGGAGCGGGCGACGTCGAGGTCGAGTGTCGTAAGGTAAAAGACTTTCGATTAAGAGATAAAGTACTATGATTTTACCTTCGTCGCGGAAAAAGCATTAAGGGTTTTCCTTACCTTGGTCGTGGTTACGACGTGCGACACGTGTCGTGCGACGCGTGACGTGCGATCATTAGACATAAAACGACTATTGATCTAATATGTCTTTTAATACCCGATTAGTGTGTGTCGGGGATATAGTAATAATGGGTACCACCTTTGTCGACCGGGGGTATGTCTTTTGTAGATATTGTGGTTCGTGGGTCATGTCGAGGGGATTTCCCAAGTCGGTCGAGGGTGTGATTTTTTACCCAAACAGTTAGCCCCCCGAGATCTGAATTTCAAAGCCATTGGAATTTCAGATCTCGCACTAATGCGTTGCTACGGAGACGTGTCACTTTTCTAAGATCATCAGAAGAAAAACTGACTTGGTCAGCCAAAGAAGGCGACGCAAGTTGCACTTGCCCTTCGAGGCCAGGAAAGAATGCCCCGACAGCTGGGTCGGGAATCTTGAAGAAGACAAGGACGGTAGTCCTGAAGGAACCGTCTTTATGGGCTGACGTTTCGTCGAGAGTAGTCACGCCTAAGGAGGCGAGGGTGTCATCCAGCCATTCTGGTGCGATGGACGCGACACCAGCAAGTTCGGCGCTTCCGGCGACAGTGACGAAGCTAGTGTCTAAGGTGTTGTCCCCAGCGTCTGCCGACAATGGGGACGGGTCATCGGCCGATGGTGTCCTAGACGGGACGACGTTGTTGGTGTCCTAGATGGGACGACGTTGTTGGTGTCCTAGATGGGACGACGTTGTTTTCTCATCTGAGGAAATATTTGCTCCTATCTTTCAGGGAACGCTTTCCTATCGAAGAGACAGGGGTCCATGTCGCCGGGTTGGTGTTCTCGGTCGACGTGGTCCTGTGGTCTGGAGTTCACAGCCGATACGGTCGTTTAGAGACATATGTTCTGGCGCTCGAGCCGATTTGGTCGTTAAAGACCTTTGATCTGGTGTTTACAGCCGATACGGTCGCTAGAGACCTATGATACGTTGTGTCTAGCATTTTTAGCTAGTTGTAAGTTTCGCTTTAGCGATAGTCTGTAAAAAGTTTACCTTTCTATTGAACCTGATTCGTACATGTCATGGACAGATGTAATGTCGACTCTAAAATTTCATTAAATACAAAAATGAACAAGAAGTCGTGCGACTTGGGCATCCATTGTAATACAACGACTAGAACGTAAGTCATAAGACTTTTATATTCCTGAATCGTATAAGCCAACATAAGCGCATGCGATTACAGCATTCATTCATGAAGTTTTTCTAAGTTGAAGAACTTAGATTGTGGGGTCGCTAGACCTTATGATCGTGTGATTTGATCATACGATGAGCTTGGATCATGTGTTCCTGTAGTTATACGATCGAGACTCGTCTAATAGAACTGATTGTTTATATCGTACAATCCTGTGAGAGTGTACTAAAGTCGTACAATAGACTTAGCAATATATGTCGTGCGATCCTGCGAGACTAAAGTTGTATAGTAGACTTGGTAACTAATGTCGTGCGATCCTGCGTAAAACAATGTCAGAGGTTGGTCGTCGGCTAGCCAACGACCCTCTGATGCTTAAGTCAGTAATCGTCGTGATAAAAATCGTATGAAAGAAGGAAAAGGATTTAGAAGAAATACCTTTTCAGATGCGTTGCGTTCCAGCTTCGTGGGATATCTCGATTGTCGAGGGTTGGGACCCGATAGGTGCCTTTACCCACGACTTCTGAGATACGATAAGGACCTTCCCACTTGGTGAAAAGTTTTCCTGCATTAAGCTTTTGAGTGCTTTGGAACACTCGACAGTGGACGTAGTCGCCTTCTTGAAAGATTTTTTAGCTTTGACGTTCTTGTTAAAATGTCGCTTCACCGCTTGTCCCTGGGTGTTGAGGTCGTCAGCTCGATGTCACGATCTTTATGGAACTGTTGAGTCCTGTTGCCTAGGATCCATTGTCGCAGACAATTTCGGATGTCGCACGACCAATTAATTTAAATTTCTTATGGGTGACTTTTGCGTTTTGACGTGCGTCTTACCATGACTGGTAATTGTGAGATTCAATGTATAAGTCGTCTTTATTGACGACATATGTCATGACTAGCGATCATGAAATTTCGATATGCGAGTCGCTTTTATTGGCGACCGAGAATTTTAACATCTGAGCCGCCTTTATTGGCGACCGAGAATTTTAACCTGGCAACCGAGAATTTTAATCTGTGTTTGGCATGACTGGCGATCATAAAATTAAAAAGGTGAGTCGTCTGCATTGACGACTACAAATTGCAACCTGCGCTTGCCATAACTGGCGATAATAAGATTTAACACGCGGATCGTCTCTTATTGACGATTATAAATCGCAACCTGCGTCGGCCATGACTGGCGATCATAAGATTAAAAAAAATATGAGTCGTCTCTTATTGACGACTATAAATCGTAAGAGCTGCGATGTAAGTCTTAGAGACTTTGTTTCTCACGATATAAATCGTAAGACCTGCGATGTAAGTCTTAGAGACTTTCATTTTTTCACGATATAAATCGTAAAACCTGTACTTAAGTCGTAGAGACTTTTTATTTCTCACGATGTAAATCGTAAGACGAGCCTGCAATGTAAAATCGGGGGTGGTCGTTGGATTGATCAATGATCCTTTGATGCTTAAATCAACATTTAGATCATAATACTTGAACGAGGAGAATATACTTAGAGTATATATATAGAGTTGTTTTACCATATCCAGTTACCGTAACTTGGAGTCGATAAGCTCAATTTTCCAAAGACTTTTGAAATCAAAGATATGGTATTTCCCATTTTGCGACGGGCGTTCCGAGCCCCCGAGCCCTTCGGATGATGCGATACTTGCGATACATTGACTGAGCATTTTTTATGATCAGTGTCTTCCAACTTCACTTGGATCTTCGTCGTGTGGTCAAGACTTGAAGTCGACAAATGAAAAACGAAGATCTACACAAGAGAAAACGTTAGTAATATGATGTTTATTTCGAAGGAAATCCTTAGTTGGATCCCACGGATGGCGCCAAACTGTTAATGCCAAAAATCGCACCAAAGATGCCAAAAATTTCATTAAACTGTCTTATGCCGAAATCATATAAAAATACGATTTAAGGTACGGTTTCGGACCTTATCAACTAAAGATTGAACCATTGAAATAAGCAAGAAAAAATACGAAGGAAATGTAGACGAGACAAGAGATTTTGATGACGCAGGAAAAACCCCGAATGATGGAAAAACCTGCGGACGACAGTGGATGTCGTCGATGTACTATGGTCGCCAATCAGGGGCGATGTCCTTGCGTCGATCGTACAGATGATTACAATACAAGTGAAGGAAATGCTTCGAAATGTAAAGTACAAGTGTTTGTAATGCAAAACAGGTGTATGTCGTGTGTGAAAACAATGTGTCGTGAGTGGTTGTCGTGCGCCGAGAGTGAATGTCGTGCGTCGAGAGCGATTCTTCGAGAGAGAAACTCTTTGCTTAGTGTGTTCTTGAGTTCACCGTGTGGTTCTGGAATTGTGTGATGTTCCCTGGAATGAAGATTTAGCTTCATATTTATAGTCTTTGGGAGCTTTAATTAGCTCATTAAAGGCTTTAATGACTTGTTGTAACGGTCGCCGTCTTCTTTAATGCTGTTAATGGCTGTTAATGACTTCGTCGGTTATAGCCGTTGTTCATTAAGAGTGTTGACTCCTGCATTAAAGATCAAACAAATGTAACAGTAATGTTATATGTCAGTCAGCCGGGGTCGCATGATCTTATGCTACGGTCGTGCGGAGCGGGCGACGTCGAGGTCGAGTGTCGTAAGGTAAAAGACTTTCGATTAAGAGATAAAGTACTATGATTTTACCTTCGTCGCGGAAAAAGGATTAAGGGTTTTCCTTACCTTGGTCGTGGTTACGACGTGCGACACGTGTCGTGCGACGCGTGACGTGCGATCATTAGACGTAAGACGACTATTGATCTAATATGTCTTTTAATACCCGATTAGTGTGTGTCGGGGATATAGTAATAATGGGTACCACCTTTGTCGACCGGGGGTATGTCTTTTGTAGATATTGTGGTTCGTGGGTCATGTCGAGGGGATTTCCCAAGTCGGTCGAGGGTGTGTTTTTTTACCCAAACAGGAGGTCGCGCACATTCATGGGAGACTTCCAGTCTTTGGTAAGGCGCTCGATCACTTGTATGACTCGCCAAAATTGAGGCATCAATTGGGCCGGCGCTAAATCGAATTCGACCATGAATTCCTTGGCAAAAGGCGAATAGAGCCATTCGAAACCTATCTTAAACGGGTATTCATATATAACAACGAACCCCTCCGGACACATATCAGGTCGAGTCTGACCTGCTCTAATCAGTGTAATCCCCGCAGCGATTTTTGCTAAAATCCTAAAGTCGTCAAGATCCTCTTGATCTCGAATAGAACACTCAGGTTCGGTGGACATTGCTAACCTCGTTAACCAGATTTGTAAGTCTGAAAAACCCCAGATATCCCAGTTTTTCTAGGCTTTATAACAATAGACTTACGACGCATACAAAGACTAAGAAGTCGTACCTTTTATAGGCGCTCTAAATCCTCGAAAACTCTAAGTCTAATCCAGATTTTGCAGGTTTGGAAACGATTCGCTGGGGAATGGCAAGAAATCGGGAGGAAATATCTCTCTAAATTCTCTGTAAACGTAAAAAAGAAAAGATCCATCGTGGGTCTCTATTTATGTAAATAATCGTGTCAGGTCGAGTCACTCGATGATCGACACGTGCCCTTGCCCTTTCGAAAGCTCGACAGATCGTCGACACCTGGCAATTACAGCTGTCAAGCACGATCGCACGTCAGCGTGACGTCACGATCTTATCCACTTTTCGACTTCCTCTTTACTTAGGATCAAACCGATTCAGTTTCCTAGCCAACGACTTTCGACACGTGTCATGACCCTAGATGTCCGACAAACAAAAATTTAAAATTTGAATTTGCCACTCTATTTTTAAATTTTGGGGGCAAACTATTTGGGTAAAATTTCACCAGTCTCGACCACGACCAAAAGAAGGAAAACATTTATTACACTTTCCCATAATAAGATAGAATCATAATCGCTTTATCTTTTGACCAAAGTTGAAATCGAAAGTTACTCACGACACTCGACTGTCGTAAGAAGCCTCACGACCTCGACCGACTAACGTATGACAGTAGTTATAGTCTTCATGTTTAATGCAGGATCAACATCATTAATGGCCAACGGACGTAACCGACGAAGATCATTACGAGCATTAAACCCAGCAGCCGTTACGACCGTTACTTGAAGCTTTTAAGGAACTATTTAAAGCATTCGAAGACTATAAATACAGAGGTTCAATCATCATTTGCGGACAAGTGAACTCTCAAGAACATTCACTGCAAAGCACTCAAAACAAAGAACTCTCTCTCGAAAGATCGCTCTCGATGCACGATTCCTACGCACGACACATAGTTTCTACGCACGACACACTTATATTTACACACGATACATCTATTTACTTTACATCTTAAGTCTTTCTTTCATTTGTATTGTAACCATTGTACTCTCGACACCTGAAACATAAGGACATCGCCCCTGTTTGGCGACCATAGTGCAGCGACGACCCTCCTAGTCGTCCGCGGGTTTTTTCCTCGTTGAGGTTTTTCCCGCGTCATCAAAATCTTACGTCTCATTTACATTTTTGTCTTTATCGCATTGCTTTGTCGAACGATTCCTATCTTTAGTTGTTAAGCTCCACAATCAACCTTAAGTTATCCTTCTGGACGATTTTTGACATTAACAGTAACTCTGCTAAATTTGTTTATATTAGAAACATCAAGAGTTGGATGAGCAGGAGGAGGATAGGTGGTTTTGGGTCATTGTTGCCGGACATGGTGGAAAAGACTGAGTAAGAGGGTATGAAGGTGGGTTGAACGACTAGGTTAAGGTAGAAGAAGAAGAAAAAATAACCTAAACTCTTTGATACCATGAGAGAAATGTTTTGGCTGAGCATTTCATTGCAAACCCGTCCAATATATACAAGATTACATGCCAAGATTATGGCAGAAATAACGATGATCAAAGCACAAAAATATACATCAACATTCACATTCTAAAAATAAAGGGGATCATTTACATATTCTGAATTTCTTAATGGAGCTAGCGTGAGGATCTAAATACACAATAAAATGCAAACCATGAGGCTCAAACTCATAATTATATCATCTTTTGGATCCAACCCATAACTTAATATAAACCACGGGGACCAAAGACGCAATTCACTCTTTTCTTAGTAAGGTTTAAATCTAAACCTTTGTAACTAACTATTCATTTTGAATGCTTTTAGATTTTTTTTGAAAGGCAAAAACAACATTTATACCACCAACTCAAACCACAAAGGATACAGCAGTAACAATATAACATACATGACCAGAATAAGCAAAGGCAAACAGGACCAAAAAGGAGCAAAACAATAAAACAACAGGCCCTTTTATTCATCATATTATTGATGTTAATAGGTTAAATACCTCCGAACTTTTGAGTTCGTTCTCGACCCTAAAGTAGTGCATTTTCAATAGCTCCACGGGTATGTATTTTGAAATTTTCGTATAATCTCTCAAGACATAAAAAATAAACATAAATATTTCACGATTTAGGAGCTATCTATCATGTTCAAATGGTTTTTTTAGTTAACAATCGATCAAGACTTCAAACTAATCAAAGATCAAAGGAATATTATTTTAATATGTAACAAAAAAAAACCTAACACGAGAACTAAATGTTATTCAATATATTGTTATAAAAACCATCAATAATCCTGGTTTATTTTATACCTTTATATAATTTCAATACTGAAATGATTGAACTTTACAAACTATAATTATCAACTTACACGGACCATGGAGTATGTTGGGACTTGGGACTCATTATTGACAGCGTCTAACACTGTAGAATACAAATACATCATGATCTTAATTTGTTTGATTGCTACGATGCATCATTTGTGCTACTTGACTTACTAGACGTCACATTGTGATACAAATAATGCACAAACATACTTTTCATGTAGGTTTATATTTTCCGCAAACCGCGAAATTTGTTGTACGTTAATTTTACTTATTTTTGTTAGTTATATTTAAAGTGTATGTATATAATCTTTAGTTTTGATATTCTTAGTGGATGCAAACTCCTATATATGCTTTGTCGGCAAGTTGGTAATTTAATATATTACTTGTATATATTTTGCATATTTGAAAGGATACTTAAACCTCTAAAGAATTATACAAGCTCAAGATTCAAGTTCTAGATCTAAGTCAATTGGATTTTATTTATATCTTACATAGTTTACAATCTATATTCATTAAAGTTATTTTTTTCATAAATAAATGTAACATATGATTTGATGCAATATTTACATAGTTTAATAAAAGAAATGACAAATTACAAATATCTAAAATGCTCATAATAGTGCTATAACAGAAGATTAGCAATGCAAATTAATTATGATAAATAATATATAGAAAAAGTAAATTTGAATTTAAAACGTCCATATATATAATATGATTTCTTAGAATTGGGTTCCGGTGAAAAGTTGAAGTTAACATGATAAATGGCTATCGACCGTTGGATGAGAAATAAATGCTCAATAGAATGAGATGCGCCGAGATAAGATGTACCGGATCAATTGTCTTCCAAGCCTCAATTCATGGTAGGACGTTTGATTAAAGGTGATCATTGATTCAGATCTGCTTCTTATGCCTCTCACGTTAGCCCCAACGTACATCTCACACGATCATTCGCCTGATTTCTTATTATGAATTACATAAAAAAGGATACAATAAATTTTGATTGACTATTTATGGAGTTATGTCATTTTGTTACTTTTATATATGATTTCATTGGATTAGAAAAGGTCTATGAAAACTAGTTTCGAACATCCACGATTATAAAAAAAATGTATCCTATACTCATTTCGTATTTGAAATTGTATTCCCATGTTGAAGCATAACCTTCGAGAAGGAGTGAATTTGGTTTTAAAATGTCATAAATTCTAAGTTTGGTGTTAAAACATTATAACAACTCCAAAACTTAAGCCAAACATGGCATAACTTAATGTTGAAACGACCCCAGAACAAACAGGTCAAAAACTGAAATACGTCTCATAAATTTACTGCGGATAACCACCTCCACAACTGTGAATTATAAAAATATGACTAAGTCTGGAAAGTCTAAACAAAATGCTACGAATCTTCAATCTTTCATCTAGGCTCCGAGCTAACAACTTTCCATTTCCTTTGCCCGAGCCCTCACTAACATGCTTACCGAAAAATGGCTTTCAGTTTTATAAAAGCGAGGGAGGAGGGTTAGACAGCAGGTCTAGTGAGTTCCCTCAAGTATCAACATCACACCACAATATCATCCAAAATAAGCTATAAAAACATTTAGAGTGATTCATACCTTTTAAATTTAATGTACACACATTACACATGCAGTAATGCAAATGGCATATGCTTAAAGTCACGCACACATGTGACAACGTGTTCGGGCTCACAGTTGTCCTTAGACAAATGACATAAAACGAATACATGCATTTCAAATGGATCACTGCTCCCATATCAAGCCATCTCATGCCCCACCCTAATGTTTGCACACTTTCAATGTCAATGCATAAGCAAAGCATGATATATGTAAATGGAAAATAATCATTTCAAATACCAATATGCATAATCAAAGATTGCATGTAAATAAAGTAAGTAAGGAAAACTCACCTGTCGTCCAAGTTTAATCTCACACTTGAAGCTAAGAGTTCACAAACCGAACACCGAAACTCCACGACATACAAATGGTGTAAGACCACCTAAATACTCCCCAAAACCATCCTTTACAATCTCTAAGGAAATCCCCTAACCGATGCCTCGATCCTAGCCCCAAACAAGAAATGAAGCAAAAATCGAAAATTGGCCAAACAGTGGGTTTGCGACTTCCAAGCGACCAAATCCGCTTGGGTGTCACTTTCACCCCCATTTTGGCCTGCACGAAATTTCAACCAAAAACTCCAAAGTCTCAGATGCCCTAACCTTCCCAAGTCGATTTTAAGCTCCTAAGTCGAAGGAATCAAAACATCAATTTTTCCATCGAAATTCATTTATTAAAGAACACTCTTTTTTCAAAATGATAAGAATGACGAACTCATGAAAAACTTACTAAAATTGGTGGTTTTTGCTCAAAACTTCAATGAAAATTAACCATTACTCAATCAAACAATAACTCCTTAGAATTTTAATCCATAAATCACTACAAGAAGGTAAAACCCCCAATACTTCAATAATAAAACCCAACAAAACCAATGATGACAATAGATGAGGATGATTACTTTGAAAAAGATGAAGATTAAGCACTGAAATTGCCTCCTTCCCAAGCCTTCAATGAAGATACACCAAAATTCCTCCAATCTCTCTCTCTAGCCTCCAATACATGAGAATGAGGAAATGAGAAGGGTTTTACCCTCATTATCCCTTGTTTACACTTAAATCCCTAGAAATTGAAAGAATTCCCCTTTTCACCCTAGAATCCCCAAAACTTCACGAACAACTACATTTCTCTCATATGAATCATTTTTTTCATGATTTTTTTCGAAAACCCTAAAGACTTTTTAAAGCTTTTAGATGATCTTCAAATAAACCCAGATTCTTGTCAAACTTATTCCTCCTAGTCTCTTATTGCTTCTATTTTTTGGGAAAATATAAATACCAAGTGTTTTGTGGTCTATTTGGTACATTGAGCCATGTTTTTCTTTGTCTTTTTTTTTCTTTTGTGTTCTTCTAAAAACAACACGGAAAATGAAGTCGCACCATCAATTCAGTTTCAAATGGCTAACATCACTTTCAATAAGAATAACCACTTGGCCCTTCTCACTATCCTTGACAACAAGGACCATCTAAAGTAAGTTGCCCAGTTCTTTAAGAACAGCTCAATACGCCATTCCTTGACACTCGCTCCACTTGGGAGTCGAACTCTCTTCGGTAGTTTTGGTTCAGTGCCACTATCACCCAAACCTTGAACAAAAAACATCAGCAAGTCATCACGATTTTCTTCTCCATTGAACATGGTCATGGCACCTTTTGTCTTGCCACTCTCAGATCAACCCTCGCCCTATCCAAAGCCAAGACATATGATCCCACTCAATCAGACATTGCACTGATCGAGTTTCTGGAAAAGATCCACTATGACTGGGAAGTGGTGGATGGCGCTAAAAAATAAGACACTGGCAAAGATTGAAAGGAAAAGGATTTCAGCACACTAGAGCTACTTGTTTGCACACATCATTTAGTGCATGGGTAAGAAGATTGGCAAACATGATCAGACCAGTTGGATAGCACTTGACATTGGCTATTTAGTGATAAATGGCACAATGATTGATTTTTCCAATATCATCTTTGAATATCTCATCTCTCGTCTTAGTGCCAAGAAAAGAGAACTGGATGTTCCTTACTGTCCTTTCATCCACGCTATCCTTCAGCGCCTATTGGGTTCCAACTACCCCCAGAAGAGTGATATTCAGCTTCCAAAGCTGGGAACTCGATTACTGGGTAGGAAGACGACTCCCAGTGATGTAAGTATTTTCTATGCTCATTGCTCCTACTTCTTCCACCACTTCTCCGCTTTCATCAGTGGATACGACTGTGGCTCAACCCTGAAAGTACACCCCGACAACTACCACCTTATCCTCACTAAAGGGGATACACTCTGAAGCCAACTTTAGCTCCAATTCCACGGTAAAGCCCCGAAGGACCATCGGACTTGAGTATCGACTGCAGCGCTTGTCGGAGCCCCACAGATTTAATGGGGCATGATCCTAATATTTGCATACGAGTTTTATTGGTGTCAATTGGGAACATCGCCATGTGTTCGACCATGCCGGCGACGGAACCGGCGATCATAAATTGCCAAAACTGTAGGCCGTCGTGCGACGGCGAAACGGTGACCTCAGGGTGGTAATCTGGTGGTTGTGGGATCGGTATAAGGTCAGATTTCTTGAATTTCGCTGCTTCTGTCGTCGCCATTGAAAAGAATAATAAAGAAAATCGAAATTATAACACAAATAAAAAAGGGAAATTTCGGACAAAACCTTACAAATTTTAGGGTTTTGACATGGTTTTTTCCGATTCGTGATACTGATATCTGATATCTCCAGCAAGCTCCAAAGGAACACAAGTGAAGTACACAAATGATCCCTGTACTATATTTATCTTCAAGTTTTGGTCCTTAATTTATTTCATTCTGCATTTTCATCAAGTTAGTTCCTTGAAAAAAAATCACTTGTCTTTGTAAGATTGATCTCTTTTGTTAAATATAATATCATAAAATATTGATTATATAAGTTGTAAAACAATTTATTAAGCATTACGACCCAAAAGCATGTCTTGCAAAAAGTCAGAAGCATGCATCCAACCATATGCTGACACGTGTAAAGTCCTCCTGCCATACATTTAATGCAGTGGGTATAAATAGGAGGAATACCCCTTCAGTTTGAAGGTGGTCTTCGTTGAACTACTTAGTGCATAGAAAAATCACCTTATTTTTCTATCCCCTCTTTTCTCTCTGTTTCTTATGCAAGAACACTTAGTGATTCTCAAGTTTGTTTAGATTAGGTTCTACTTAATCTTATTCCCCAACAAACTGTAAATTGTATTTGATTTATCAATAAACAATTTAGAAAACCAAAAATCTTGTGTTTGTATTCAACACCCCCCCCCCCCCTTCTACAAACTGTTTACTTGTATAACCCCTTCGGGACCAACACTAGACATTGTTCACACATGTGAGAAGGAGATTCATCGACCAAAGGTATGTCTTTCCATAACCCTATACACTTTTCCCTCCATCACTAATGTTGAACCCCTTTCCACCTCTCTCCTACCCTTACACTCAAATCTTCCATATTATGTGGTTTTGCCTCTTTCTCCAACCGTTGATTTCAACTCATCTTCTCCCTTACTTGAGTCCCCCAAGCATACCTCCCATCACACAAGTAAAGACATAATTCAACATATCAGCCAGAGTCTAACGTCGAAGAAGATGCTAATGCCTCGAATATCTTCAACTCATCCTTCTACATCAGAGGTTGAAGAGTCAAGAAGAATGGTTGAGCTGATAGCCCAGGTCGATCAGTCTAGGGTAAGAATTCCTTTTTGTACCTATGATGACGATGCGTTGGGTTTCTTAACTGAAGCCGATAAAGAAGAATCCCTGAAGGCTAAGCGTGCACTTGAAGAAAGAAATAAACAGATGAACAACACTGAAAAGTTGGCATACTCACTCGTTGTTGAAGCTTACGCTAAAGGGAGATTCAAAAAGAAGAAACCACTTTATGCTCAAGCTTTAATCCTGAAGAAAGATGAAAAAGAACATAAAATGAACCTACCTCGGAAAGAGCTAGAGCTGAAATGGTGCAAAGACAGACGAAAGATAAGGATTATGCAAAGTTTTAAATGGCGTCAGGCGGTGCGGCAAGGTTAAGCCTCAAGCCATACGAGTTACGGTGAGACCATGGCGTGTTTCAAGGCGTGAATTAAGGCGGAAAATTTGTATATCATATATATGTATATGTGTGTGTGTATGTGTGTGTGTGTGTGTTTATGTCAATGTATTGAACAATAATGATTAAGTTATTAATAATTTAAATTCAAATAAAATGATAAACAAAAGAACTTCTAAATTTAATTAATACTAATGGGCAAATTCTAATCGAAATTTAATGTACATAAATTCGAATAATCAAAAGTACAAAAACTTGTAATATCATAACGCACCCTGGTGGACCACGCCTTATCTCGACACCAAAGGGTAAAACGTGGCGGTAAGGTCACACCTTGGCGCCATAGCACCATAGTGGGGCCAACACGCGTTTTTTAGAACCATGGAATGATGGAAGCTCAGATAATAAATGTCACCATCTCTAGAAGATCAAAGGATGGAGGTATCCTCGTATCAATGGTCATTTTCGGGGATAATCAAACGTCTCTCACATAATATCCTTCATTCCTTAAGCAATATGGATTCACTGAATGGTTAGAGGATTTGACAAGCTATTTAGAAGTCCAAATCCAAGTATAAAGAAGTCGTTGAACATGTGCTGAATCAACTTCTTGAAAGAATCTCAAATATTGTCGAAGTCCCTCATTTACCACTGAAGCCCTCTCGCCGAAGGAAGTCCATCCTTAGTAATGATGAAGAACTTCCAAACCAGAATGAGCATGATATAAAGTTCTCAAGGGAAGCAGTTATCGTTCGTCCACCAGATCTCTCTATGTTGAATCTAACTATGCCAGTCGTTGGCTATTACAACCCTGGTGAAGTCGTTCCCTTTCCAAACTATGGGATCATCTTTGTAGATAATGAAGGTAAGCATAGGTTTCAAAGAGACTTTGAACTATATATGTGTCCCGTTGCACATCTTCAAAACCTTCTTTATTGGTGTGATCTAACAAAATATGGAGCACCACTTAAGTGTTTAATCATCTAGAACTAAATAAGAGAAAAAAGAATGATGTACCAGTTGTTGACCATCGTTGCTGACCATTTTATATATTATCCAAAGTGATAAATGGCATGTATCTTGTACTTATCATTTTAAGATTCTTTCAGTTATATGGTATTATTGTACTTTTAAATTATTTCTTGTAACTCTTCTTAAATTTAACGAAAATTTAGTAAAGTATTGGAAAAGGTCCCTCAATAGTAAATGGGACAAGTATCTATGAGTTTCATTTCCTTACTGTTTACTTAAGCAATTTTCTTTATGGTGCTTTGTCATCATAAAATAGGGGGAGATTGTTGATCCAAATCCTCTCAGTGATTTGATGATTATCTTTATACTTAGTAAAATTTACATAGGACTGTTATAACTAAATTGTTTCAGTTTCAATGATCATCATTGAGCACGTTCAGTGACCGTTTAACATTCTCTGTAATGATTAGTCTAAGAAATCCTAGAAGACAAAGCCTCATGTTAAACGAAATTCTCAACGATGTTGAAGACTGAGCTGGAGAGAAAGACAATCTACTTATGATCTAAATCGGTATTTAGTGAAACCAAGACCTATCTACATAGTGTGACAATTTGATCAAGACTCAACGATAACTGAAAAGGTTCTCAGCGTTTCAAGCCATCACTGATCAAGAGTCTTGTTTTACAAGATTTATTTTGTCTTATCCTCTCTTGCACAAAGGAAAAAGGTACAATAGTACAATTGTTTTTCTGTCTGCAAACAAGCTTACCAACTACCTACCATCATTGTTCATTAGCGGCTAAAAGATTGCTAAAGAAAAAAGGACAAGAACATGCATTCGTACCCTCTGATTTGCATAAAAAGATGGGTTTATAGACACTTCAAAAATGTGTCATATAAAATACCTAATAGGACACTTTTTTTAAAAACATTCTAAAGACTTGTTAAAACGGTTAAAAGCGTCCAATGAACATATTATAATACTTTTAGATATGATCATAATAGTTTGATCATATAAACTTAAGTTTTATAAAATATTCTATTAGGACGTTTAGACATAATGTAGCCATGCTTGAATATCTTGAAAAAAAAATTAAATCATAGGTGTCTCAACCAGCTTCCATACATTTTGAGTTTTGACTAATATCATGAAATTTTGAAGAACAACGAGAAAAATCTCAATGGCCTTGGAACGATCCAAACTGGTAACCTATATAGAAGAGTCCTAAAGGACCAAATATTATTATTGCCCGTTAACAAGCATTTTAATAGTTCATGCTAAGGTGTAAAACTAGAATCTAAAACTATTTGTCTTCTTATAAAAAATATTTTTGAGATCAAAAAATTGAAAACAGAAAATTAAAATATATATACTAATCAAATCTACTCAAGTAATACATTTCTATTTTAAATTGTCTTAAGCCTGAACGATCATGTGATAATAGAAGTTAAGGTGTAAAGTGTAAGAAAAGATTTGATCATTGATCACTATTATTTAGTGTTGATCTAATGGTTCACATTAAGTTTAATATAACCGATGAATTAACTTAGAAGAATATTTTCAATTGATCTTCAGTTAAAATTAATCTAAAAATAAAGATCAATTTTTATATTTCTCACGATAACTACACCTCTTAGAGTATCTCCAACGCAACCACTAAAAAAACAACACTAAAAATAGGGGTGTTCGTGGTCCGGTTTGGGTGGTTTAACCCTTCAGACCACAAACCAAACCGCAAGTGGCGGTTTATTAAATTTTAAAACCGAGTGGTTTGACATCAAGTGCCCAGACCGGTCAAACCGCACCGCAGTTTAGACGGTTTGGTCCGACCGGTTTAGACAGTTTGGGTCTTTTATGGGCTTTAAAGCTTAAACTAATAAAACATATATTATTTGGATTTTTAAAACTTCGTTGACTTGAGTCCACAAAAAAGTAAACAACTAGTCTACAAAAAAAGTAAACAAAGTCCACAAAAAATAAACATAGTTCACAAAAAAATATCTGATATATATATATATATATATAGACTGGGTATCAAATACAAACCAAATGGATTGTACAAACCCGTACAAACTCAATCTACCTTCATGAATCTGCAATTTGTATAATTTGGTTTCATGAATTTATATTTTGCCTTCATGAATATAAAATTTGGCTTTATGAATATATAATTTGGCTTCATAAATCTATATTTTCCGATGGAGCCCTAAAATACCCTTATGGATATAAAAAAAAGTTACGTGATTGGTGGAGATGAAAAAATATGCTAAAAGCCCTAAAATACTCTTATGGATAAAAAAAGAAGTTACGTGATTGGTGGATATGAGTTTGTACAGTTTGTACAAACCATTTGGTTTATACCCGATACCACCCCTATATATATAAATGACGATATATATATATATATATATATATATATATATATATATATATGTGTGTGTGTGTGTGTGTGTGTGTGTGTGTATTAGGCGGTCGGTTTGGTCCAAACCGTCCAAAAAAATCTCCAGACCGCAGACCAGACCAGACCGCCCGATTTGATAATTTTTCAGACCAGACCAGCCTGCCAAACCGCTCAAACCGCCAAAAATGGTCTGGTTCGACCGGTTTGAACGATTCAACGGGTTTTTTGAACACCCCTAACTAAAAACACTAAAAATAATAGGTTCATTTAACACTAAAAAAATATCAATTCCAACCACACACTAAAACCATTTTTAGTATTATAATAATAATAATAAATAATTTAATATATTAAACATTTAAGCAATATATAGGTATATAATTACAAAAATTTAATATTATATTAATTTATATTTTTAATATAATATTTAAATCTATTTTATTGTATGTTTTTAGTGTTAAACTGGAAATGAAAAAAATTATATTTTTTATGTTTTAAATGTTTTTAGTTGGAAATGGTGTTATCTTAATAACTCAAATTACTTTATCTATTTTTAGCAAATGGAGAATACTGGTAACTTTATTTTTAATTAAAAGTTATCTACTTTATTATGTCAACTCAAACATTATTTTTATAATATTTTGTAATATATTCAAAAATAGGCAGGTGTGTTTATAATATTTAGACGCGATGGGGGCAATTAGGAGGAAAGTACAGTCATGGAAACTCGGTTTACACACACACGCTTGCTATATTTTGAAAAGTAAATTTTCAAAGCCTACCCTATGCTTTGTTCTTTTTCCAAATGTACCCTCATAGTTTCCAGTTTTCTAAAAATAACCTTCAACTAAAAGCATTAAATCAAACATCCATATATACATGGAACCGATCAATTTGGCATTTGAATATTACCCATATCATGTGCGAGGAGGCAACAAATACTCGTCATGGATGCTACTTCAAGTTCTTACGACTTTGTGCGTGTTATCGTCTTATCATGGATGCTACTTCAAGTCGCGACGACCAGTTGATCACCTCTTATTTTAATATTTCTCTTTATTTAGTTTCCCAACCACAAAAAATGAGTCTTTTATTTTTATCTTACAACTTTATTGAGTTTGAAGTAGAAATTAATCTTGTTTATGCTTTAGATTAAAAGTTTGGTAAAATATTGGTGTTGCAGCAGGAATGTCGCAACAAACGGCATAAATTCATGACTACGACTTCATAATCATTCTGATTCATTTGGTGATGTCCATTTCAATCTCCAAATTATGAGACATCTTTTGAAAATATTGATGATGATGTGAAGTCACGAGTGTGTGTTTAGCAAAAGAATATTTTGGGTAAAGAAACTTGTGACCATGTACTTTTTATTTGTTGTCAAATTTTCCTTTCTTAGTTTATAAATGGGCGTACTTCATTTTATTTTCCGAGCTACACTTGTTTTACATTTTCACAACACTTTACTTTTCTTGTCATTTATGATTTATGCTTTTACATTTAGTCTTTACATTTATGTCTTGCATTACTTATAAAGCAATGATGGGTTAATAATAGTGTAGCAAAGTTCCTTGCACATGGTTGCTAAATTTAATAACTCACTCATAAATTGAACCTTTGAATTCATTTTCTGGAATCTCCTTTTAAGCTTGACTTGGATTAAGTGCTTGTTTTCATTGTCCTCGTTGATCGATATTCTTTACATTGTACCACTTTATTACTTGTTTCAAACGATAGTGGTTTAGCGTATATACTTACATGATATTCTATTTGTGATTTTTGGATAACATAACCCATAAACCACCAGCCAGTAAGAGTTAGGCAACTCGCATAGTTGAATGTGCGTTGGGGAGGTGATTTTAAGTCGCATACCCCTTATTGAATAAAACTATGAACATATCAGTATAAAATGTTTAGATTAATAATATATGTGTTTGATGACTAGGTAAGTGATTAGAAAGCATGTTAGGCTTGTGTAGGTTTCATTCACTCAAAGTTAATTGATTTACCTACACACATACATAGTGAGGGTACTTGTTGCTCCCAAAGGGGTTCTACAACGGTTAAATTTTGTAGGGGGAATGAATATAAACACACAATTTATACTTTTTAAATTTGTTTATGGATAAATCAAAAACACAATTTACATCTTGTTGCGAAAATAGAAAAAGATAAACCTATTCTAAACAATCTTTGAGAATCGCAAAGTTTGATTGCACAGAAAATAGAAAGAATAAGAGAGAAGATAGTTTGAAGAAAGAGTTCTTCAAAGATAGAAGGTGGTAGAGTGTTGAGAAAGATGATTTTCACTTCCTATTTATACTCTATGCATTTGTGTTTATAGGACATTTTTTTCAAATAATGTCGTATAAAATAACTAATACAATACTTTATTCTAAAAACATTCTATAAACCTATTGCAACACTTTTAGAGATGATGTTTTTGAATTGGTCATTTAAACATAAATTCGTATAAAGCATTTTATTTGGACGCTTAGACATTTTAGGCGTCATATGTTAGGGTCAAATCAGGTTGAATAGAAGTTCAAGGGTTAAACTGTTAATTAATCATTTTGAGCCTTAAAGTGTAAACGGACCATGGGCTTACATGCCATGGGCCCATAGTATATAATGTGTATTAGCTTAGAAAATTAAGCTAGTTGTCAATTTACACTTTCTGAATCATATTGTAATTCTCTCTGCATATTGAAAGTGAATTGGATGACCAATTGAAATCATATTATTTGTTCATATATGTTGATTTCTACTGTTCGTTGCACTGATCTGGAACTCACAATTGGTATCAAAGCAAACAGACGAATCGATTCAAAGTGATTTTTGGATTTCTGGTAAGAGTTCTATTCAAAACATTCGACTGTGTTCTTGGCTTTGAAACTCATATTTTGATTTGGTTAAAATTGATTGTTTTCGTTTATCACATTCTGTTCGTATCATCTTAGTAAACGAATCTGGAAATTTTCATTGTCCAATTCGATCATCTTAGTTGGTTTTAAGCAAAATCAAATTCACAAGTTTTTGGTCTCTGTTCTTGCAAAAATCCAATTTTTTCTATCAAAAACTTGTTGTTTTGCTTTAAATTCGATTTGGGTATTGTTATTTTTGTGTTTTGTCGAGTTCCTAACCTTTCAGGAACGATTCTAAACAACCCTAATCGATTTCCAATCGTCCTGGAAACCACAGCCGCACTTACCGGACACCACAGCCGTGGTTACCGGTCCATCAAGTAGTCACCGGGTAAGTTTCCATTCTTTCACTAGTTGCCAGGTAACTCCAAGTTACCGGGTAATATATCACTTACCGGAAATTTCCATACTTTTCGGACAAGTTCCCGGTAAGCACATCCGGTAACTGCCTTTACATCCGGTAAGTTCCCTCACCCGGTAAGCTTGCTATTTGTTTTAATCGGTAAGTTCTTACTTTATTTGATTCATCCGGTAAGCTTATCATCCGGTAACATCAAGTCATCCGGTAAGCTCTTCATCCGGAAAGTACTTCCACCCGGTAAGTTTGTTTTTTCTTATTATTACTTCATCCGGTAAACTTGTCTCATCCGGTAACCCTCAGTTATCCGGTAACTCAAGTTTATCCGGTAACTTCTGCAAATTGACCTATTTTTCACAATCTGATCCGGACACTTCCAGATCAGATTCCTTTCATCCGGATTCCTATCCGGTAAGTTCTGCTTAGTCAATTTCTTACCTGTTTTAGCATAAACCACTCCTAGAACCTGCGTTAGGATATTACTCTTAGTGCCTTTGCGTTAGGACACCACTTTGAATCGAACCAATCGTCTGACGATCACTTTAGTGCAACATAAGATGTCTTCGCGCGACGCTCTCGCTATCGGCACCGACTCCAAACCACCTTGCCTATACCAAGGTGAGTACAGCCAGTGGCGGGACAGATTTCTAATCTTCATTGAGTCAAAGGATAACTTCGATTTCATCTGGCGAGCTCTAACTGACGGGCCAATTTCTTAACCCATGAAGATAGTACCAGCAACTAAAGAAGGTGGTCAAGCTCGTTATGAGGTTAAGACATACGCCGATATGACTGCCGACGAAAGAGGCATGATTGAGGGAGAAAAGCATGCTAAGAGGTACCTTGTTCAGGCTCTACCTAACACGATCTACACAGCCATAAAGAGCTACAAAGATACAATAAAGGGCATGTGGGATCAGGTGGAGAAAATGATGCGCGGGAGCAAAGTCGGGAACCAACTGAAAATCAACAGCTGCATAACCAAGTTTGATGGGTTCAAGCAGCGCACCGGTGAATCCCTCTCCCAGACCTATGAACGCTTTTGTCTCCTTCTCAACGAGCTTCACAAGAACCACATCACTCGTTCAAACACGGAAAATGCGCTCAAGTTCCTCAACAACCTCTTGCCTGAATGGAAAGTATTCGCATCTCACGTCAAGCATAACCACTTGATGGAGAACGTTGGCATACACGAACTCTATGAGAAGCTTCTTCCAGACGAAGATGAGGTGATGGAGATTCTGAACGAAAAGAAGTCTGCGTCCAAGCCACCTGCTGATCCACTAGCTCTCATAACCTCAAAACGAGGCAAATCTTCCAGTCGTCGCTCCAAACGTGCCCAAGAGCCAAGTGAATCTGAACCAGAACCTGAGGAAGAAGAGGACAGTGATTCTGATCCTGAGTTAATAGCCGTGAAGAAGGCAATGGCTCTGCTCTCCAGATCCTTCCAACAACAGAAGTTCTACAAGAAGCCCACATCCAATAATCAGCGCTACTCCACTTCCTCCAACAAGCGCCATGATTATCAGGATAAATACGAAGGCAAGAAAAAGTCTGATGAACCCAACCATTCTGATAAGAAGGAGAAGACAGAGAAAGATGACCGCAAGCCAGAAAAGAAGAAAGACGAACCCATGACATGCTACAACTGCGGGAAATTGGGTCATTTTGCCAAAGACTGTAGAAAGCCTGTTGTGAAGAATGCACATCATTACAAGGCAAAGATCGCATTGGCAGAACAAATAGAAGCAGGAGAAGCTCTATTTGTTGAGGATGACTATTGGCCGGGTCGATCTGATAGTGAAAGCGACTCTAAAGGTGCTGATGCTTTTATGGGCTACCACTCTCCTACTGATGAAGAAAAGGCAAAGTTGTGTCAGGTATGTGAACCTATCCATGTAGATCTTTTTAATCAAATGCAATCTCTTGCTACACGGATAGATTCCTATAAGGCCACCTCTAGTGAACAACTGCTTGAGACTAAATCACTATATGAAAAGCTAGATGTTCAAAAGCGGATAACTGAGAAACACAAGTCCGAAAATGCTAATTTAAAGGAAAAATGCAAAAGTCTTTCAATAGCACCTAAGGACTTAAGGGCCAAAATATCTGAACTACAGTCACAACTTGATCAATGTGAGAATGAGAAAGTAGAAACTGTTAATCAATGCTCTGCTATTCAAATTCAACACAAGGAGTTTGTCAATAAAATTACTGATCTTGAAACTAAACTCCATAAAAGAGGCCAAACTGACCAAACCATTCACATGAATAAACCCAAGGAGTTCACTTACTTCAACAAGGAATGGGGAATCGGATACGATACATCCTCGTGTAAAGCTTTCATTGGAAAAATCTCTTCACAAGACGGTAAAGAATCTTAGGATAAGTGTGTTTTAAGGAATTTAAACTCTGATTTTTTCCTAGCTTCCGCACCAAATTCCCCGAAGCACACAGGCACAAAGACCTACACTGTATGATTTTGGTTGTCTTGGAATAGACAAAAAGTATCCAGAATATGGGATAAAATGGACTGGTCCTATTGAACCTGAAAAGGAAGAGGAAACTGAGGAATATAAGCGCAAACACACGAATAAAATGCAACTTCCTTTTTGTTATGAGCCTTTGAACTATTATTATGAGAAAAATCAAAAGAAATACCTCTCGAATGACTACTTTAACTGCTATAAGCTTGTGACGCCCAAGGATTCCTCTAACAAGGATGAGGTCCAAGCAACCGAACCCAAACCTGAGACAGATGAGTTTAAACTCTATGTTCCCCCTCTCGTTTTGGAAGCAAAAATAGTCGAGTTAGAGGACTCACTCAAGAAGGAAAGGCAAGCGCTTATCACAGAACTTGAGAATCTCAAATCCGTAAAAACCGAAGTTGTGTCGGATGAGGGACAGGAAATCCTTCGGTGTGAAATCAATAAGCTCACAGCAAAACTGTTTGCTTTGGCAACAGAAGCAATGTATGAGCATACGAGAAATGGTCAACTCCAAGAGCAAATTGACCTACTCCAAAATGAAAAACAGATTTCACCCGAACTTTCCTCCAACTCATCTGAGACATCCTCGGGTAAAGCTTTCATTGGAAAATATCTTCACAAGACGGTAAAGAATCATAGGATAAGTGTGTTTTAAGGAATTTAAACTCTGATTTTTTTCTAGCTTCCGCACCAAATTCCCCGAAGCACACAGGCACAAAGTGTTCCTCACCTTCCTCGGCCAATCCAAGTCCACCTATTCCGGATATAGATTTTTCAGAATTTATGACTTCCGAGGGCAATTCTGATGAAGAGTTTGAGTCGTTCCCCTTCGACAAACCTCTTCCAAGTCATACTGACTTTCTTTCGCCAGTAGTTAATCAACCGGTCAATTTTCAGAAGGGCAAATGTTCCAAACCTAAGACCCCGACTGTGATTAAGATTTCTAAAACTGAATCACACTCTCAAAAACAATCACAGCCGAGGCAAAAGACCGGTCAATCAACTGATAGAAATCTTGTTTCCTCAAAATCCACTGATCATGTCGTCCATGTTGTTTCAGATAAAACCGGTCAGGCTAAACAGGACAAACAAAAGTGGCTAGCTAAGGAATCTATCGAGAAAGAGGCGTCGAAGTCATTTAATACTATTTTTTATCCTAGAATGAACATGCATGATTGTGCTTTGAACCATAAGAATGATTTTGTTGAACAAGATGTTAAATTTCCAATTAAACTTTATTCTATTCAACAATTAATTCAGTTATCGCATGATTGCCCGTGTTGTTCTAGTTGTGGTTGGAATGACTTCGATGACATTAGAAATTCACCTGATTGGTTTGGGTCCTACCATGTCTATAATTCTGCACCCAAACGCAAACCCCGTAAAATAAAAAAGAAACCAAATACAAAACGGGGTTTCCAGTCAGAGGTTAAACCTAAGCAAGAAAGGAAACCCATTTCAAAACGGGTTCCTCCTACTGAGGTTAAACCTACACCCAAGAGGCAACCTGCTTCAAAACGGGTTCCTCCGAAAGGTGTAAAACCTAACCCTCCAGGACCCATTTTCAAATGGGTACCTAAAGTCCGCTAATCTCATTTTGCAGGACGGTCATGTGTGGTACTTAGATTCTAGATGCTCCAAGCACATGACCGGAAGGAGGGAGCTGCTCACGAACTACAAGGAACAATATTGCGGAGACGTGAGATTTGGAAACGATGACAAGGCGCAGATTTTGGGCTACGACGACATTGTCCAAGACAAGATCACCATCAAGAAAGTTTCATATGTCGCGGGATTGGGACACAACCTGTTCAGTATCGGCCAATTCTGCGATACAGATCTCAAGGTCAGATTCAAAGCAAAAAGGTGTAGCATACTCACTGACGTCGGAACGGAGCTACTGGTTGGAACGCGAAAGACCAACCTCTACACCATCGACCTCGCAGCCCTGAAGACCGATATTTCTGTCTGCCTGATGTCAAAGGCCAATTCCCAGCAAGCGTGGATTTGGCATCCACGTCTCTCGCACCTGAACTTCAAGAGTATCAACAAACGGGTGCTTGGCGGACATGTGAAACGCTTGCCCGACCTTCAATTCGTGAAGGACCGACTCTACGGGGCATGCGAAATGGGAAAGATGAAGCGAGCGACGCACAAGTCGAAGGCCGCTCCGAGCACGTCCCGGTCCCTCGAACATATCCATATGGATTTGTGTGGACCGATGCGTGTTTAGAGCATCAACAAACACAAGTACATTCTGGTGATGGTGGATGATTTCTCACGCTATACTTGGGTTAAGTTTCTACGCTCGAAGGACGAAACCCCGGAGCTGATTATCAATCATCTGAAGACTATCCAACTGAACCTTCGACAGCAAGTTTAGACCATCAGGACCGACAACGGGACGGAGTTTAAAAATCAAACGGTGAACGAATACCTAACTTCAGTCGGTATCTCGCAAACCTTCTCGGCTGCACGCACTCCTAAACAAAACGGAGTGGTGGAAAGACGCAACCGTACCCTAGTCGAAGCCGCTCGTACAATGTTGTCTCAGTCCAAACTGCCTTTATTTCTCTGGGCCGAAGCGATGTCAACTGCCTGCTGCACGCAAAACCGCTCAATCATCAACAAGCGGTTCAACAAGACGTCGTACGAGATCATCAACAACCACGTTCCGAACATCAAATACTTCCACGCGTTCGGATGCACGTGCTACGTCCTGAATGACAAAGATGATCTCGGCAAATTCAGCCCGAAGGCGGACGAAAGAGTTTTCATAGGATACTCCATGCAGGCTAAGGCATATCGCGTTTACAACAAACATACCAAAACCGTTACTGAGAGTGTAAACGTGACGTTCGACGAAGCCGTGGAATTGGCTTCTGAACAAATCAGTTCAGAACCCGGTTTAACTGGTGTGTTAGCTTCCAAACTTTCTCGTTCGGGATCTGCACAAACAGCAGTAAATCCGAATCACACATCTACGTCGAATGCTCATCTTTCTGATTTAGATTTACTGTTTCAATACTTTTATGATGATATGTTTAATGTTTCTACCCCTCGTGTCTCAGCGCAACCAAGACTTGAAGCTGCTCAAGTCGAGGATTCGGCGACTCTTTCCGGTCCGCCGCCCTCGACTAGCACTCCAACAATCACTGTGGAGACACCTCAACCTTCATCATCAACATCATCTGATACAACCATCCCGCAGAGGAACCAGTACAGCACCTGGAGATCATTCCTGAAGATTCGTCCTCTACAACAATCAATGATCAGCCTCTGCATTCCTCGGAACCAGAAGGTGCTCAGCCTTCGACGAATCCACCACCATCTCTTTTGAGAAACCAACCTGCTACACTTGAAGCCGTTCAAGACCCTCCCACTGGTGGATACGTGGATCCGGACACATCTCACTCCACTCAGCACCTGCTTTCACACACCATCAAACGGACCAAAGCTCACCCCTTACACCAGATTATCGGTGATCCCTCCACACTAGTCCAAACGCGAGGCGCGTCGGCCAACTTCTGCCTATTCTTTTAAATCCTGAGTAAGATCGAGCCTACCACCGTCCGCGAAGCACTCGAAGATCCGGACTGAGTCATGGCCATGCAAGAGGAGCTCAACCAATTCGAGGCCCTCAAAGTATGGTGACTTGTCCCACGTCCATCTCACAAGACGGTCATCGGTACTAAATAGATCTTCAAGAACAAGAAGGACGAGGACGGCATCATCGTACGAAACAAGGCACGTCTCATGGCCAAGGAATACCGTCAACAAGAAGGGATCGACTATGACGAGACATACGCTCCGGTGGCGAGAATCGAAGCAATACGTATGTTCCTTGCATACGTCGCACACAAAAACTTCACGGTCTTCCAAATGGATGTCAAGACCGCATTTCTCAACGACGAGCTCAAGGAAGAGGTGTACGTATCGCAACCGGATGGGTTCGTGGATGAAAAGAAGCCTGACCATATCTACATACTAGACAAGGCGCTCTACGGTTTGAAGCAAGCTCCACGGGCCTGGTATGATACGTTATCTAAGTTTTTAATAAAGTCAGAATTTTCACGAGGTAAAATCGATAAAACTCTCTTTATTAAAAAGGAAAAAGGTCATATAGTGTTAGTTTAGGTGTATGTCGACGACATAATTTTTGGTTCTACTAACCCACAGTTTGCTAAGAACTTTGCCAAATTAATGGGAAATTTTTTCAAAATGAGTATGTTGTGTGAGATGAATTTCTTCCTTGGTCTTCAAGTTAAACAACTGTCGATCGGGATATTCATAAATCAGGCTAGGTACATCCGGGATATTCTTAAGAAATTCCAGATGGAACAGTCCTCACCAATGAAAACTCCCATGGCACCCGGTACAAAGTTACACGCCGATCCTAACGGAAAGGTTGTGGACACTAAAACATACCGAGGAATGATTGGTTCTTTAATGTACTTAACTGCTAGTAGACCGGACATTATGTTTTCAACATTTCTTTGCGCCCGGTTTCAGTCAAAACCGAATGAGTCTCACTTAATAGCTGTTAAACGATTTTTTCGTTATTTACGCGGTACTGCTGATCTTGGATTGTGGTACCCGAAAGAGACGGGTTTTGAGCTTTCTGCATATTCTGATGTGGACCACGCTGGCAGCATGATGGATCGGAAGAGCACATCGGGTAATGTGCAGTTCTTGGGCGACAGTCTGGTGAGTTGGGCATCCAAGAAGCAGCAGTATGTCTCTACGTCGACTGCTGAGGCGGAATACGTGGCTGCCGCAAGCTGCTGTTCACAAGTGATATGGATGCGCATGCAACTCAAGGACTACGGTTTCACATACGTCAAAGTGCCTATCTACTGCGACTCGAAGAGCGCTATTGCAATATCCACCATCTTAAACAGATGTTTGTCCTCCCGATGGCAAGGGATAGACCAGTGCACCATCGACTTCCTACGCTTATTTCACGCTGTGTACTACAACCGGCACATAGACTATTCAGCGATCATTTGGCGTGAACTGGTGCAAGCCATCCGACAGACTGGCGGATCCAAGAAGAAGTTCCTCCCATTTCCGCGCTACTTTTCTCTAGCCGTCCGACAACACATGGAGGCGAATCAACTTATCCCGAGACGTATCAATCATCCAGTATGTCCTCAGTTCAACTTGCAGTACTCAGTGATTCGTAATCCACCTGATACCCCGTCCATGCCTATACCAGAACATCTACTGGCACACGCGGACCCCAATGCACCGAGTGTGATAGAGTATAGGAGAGAGTTAGGGAATCCCATGGTCCAGCCAGAGCCGGAGGGACCTCCCCAGGGACATAGAACTGAGCGACGTGAAGGTCCTCGGACGAGAGGTGGCAGAGTCCGGGTAGCTGGGGCTCCCGGACGGGGTGTGTTGAGAGTGCATGGGAAAGGAACAGGCGTGGGCGGTGCATTGGATACGCATGCCAGTACTACCCATTCCAGCCAAGCCGGAACTAGCCAACAACCTTGCGCTCACACAACCCGAACCACTATTGATGAGGTCGGACCGTCGACTAGCCTACACGAGGTCGTTGTCGTCCCTAAAACGCGTCGTCCTACTCTTGACCGCGATCCGGGAACGGACACCACTGAACCCTTATCCCCATTCTTCCAAACGGACGCGATGGACTCTGACTCCACTGACTCCAATACGGAACGCGCTATCCGTCTTTCACTTATTCCAGCAAGTATCGGAGGTCATCCACCATTGATCGAAGAATCCCCATCTGACTCACCTACACCCCCACTCATCCCCACTACCCAGCCTATTACGGGAGATACAAGGAGAGCGGAGTGAGAATTAGTTGAAAATTAAGAAGTGGTGAGACAGAGTGAAGTCAGGTCGAAAAAGAATCATGAGAGAGAAAGCCGTAAAAATAAAGAGGCTTTAGAGCGACCCCAAACCAGCGTCATCCAGGTAGCCACATCTACTATCGTGTTTCATCCGTTGGGACATCGTATTGAAGAAGCCGTCGTGGACCTAGCGGCGCAAGTGCACGACCTCGATAGCCACTCATCCGTCTCTCAAAAGACGGATGTTTCACTTTTGCACGGGGACATAGCACAACTTCTACCGATCTCTCACTTGAAGAGTATTGGTATTGAAACAATAGACCAGCCTCCCACGGTCTCGCCTTCTTTCAAAGCACCATCGAGTCTAGAGCCACTTGAAATAGTACATTCTTCGGCTAGGACACAAGATGAGATTCTACAAATCGGTGCTCTTAGTGACACGATCAGAACTTCCATAGCGTCTCCGCCTTTAAGCGGAACGCGAGGATCGGAAGGAAATCCTACCACGGCCACACCATCGCCAACCGTGAATGTAGGTGGCTCTACCTCTAAGGTAGATGCCTCAACGGGTAATCTAAGTGATCCCGATGTTGTATTACCTGACTTCGTGTCAAAGGGATATCTGGACAACGCCCTAAAGATTGTCCGAGAGAAAATAACGGAGGAGTTCCGGACCGAGCTCGACAAGGTAAAATCTCTGCTTAAAGGGAAGGAAAAGCTGGTAGAACCTGAAACCGCACCAATCCCTCCGCCGACATATGCTCAACCAACATACTCGGTGGATACCTGGAAGACCATGCTCATGGCCCAACTTCTATAGAATACAAATACCGACTCGTCGAATGAAGCAGATCTTATTTCCGTTCTTCGATCTCAATCATCTGCTCAGTCGTCTTCAGTCAACACTCGCATGGATCAGCTTGACGCGACTCTCAAAGGAGTCCAGAACGCCCTAACCACTTTATCCGAGAGAGTCGCCTCCATGGAAGAAACCTGCAAAAGTCAAGCCGGCGGACTAAAGCGAAGACACGATGATCAGGATAATCCTGATCACCGTGAGGGCGAGAATAAAAGAATACGATTAGCCGAGTCTGCCCCGATCCTTACTGAAACTACTACAACAACGATTCAACTGGAACTGTCAACTGTGGCAACTGCAACTGAAGACGAACCTGAAGCCCAGTTGAGCCTAGCTGAGATGGTCATAGATATGGACATCTCAGATGACGAAGACCCGACGGTTGAAAAGCCCGAGGGAGAATCACAGAAATTGGTCAATTATGATGCATCAGATAGGCCTGCACTTGATCTGATAGATCCAGATTCCGAGATCGACCCCGAGACCGAAAATTCATGGTACGAAAAAGTCGCCAGTGCAATAAATCTCCAGGTAAGTCTGATCTTTCTGCTTCAAAACCTATATGGTACACCTGCCCACACTTCACAGTTTACAGGCTCCCGAGACTTCTACGATACCTGAGACTTCAACTGCTACAAATCCGACATCTCCTCAACACCCAACAGCTTCAGATCATCCTCCTCCTCAACAGCAACAAATCCGATGGGAGAAGATAATGATTCTTATTCCTCACCTGGAGGAATCACTGAAGAAGCTATACGTTCACATGTTACGCCCCATCGATCCAACCTTCTGCCTTGGGATTTCCCACTTCGACAAGGAATACCAAGGTCAGTACATAAATGCCATGAAGCGGTGTCTGGAAGTTAGCCAAGTTCGAACCAAGCACAAGAACTCTGAAGTGCTCAACATCCAAACCGGCCAAATCCTTAGAGTCATGTTTCCAGTTTTCACCGTCCGCCGCGAAGACGGTAATGAATGGAGAATTTATGAAGCTGACTTTAAGAACCTCGGAACGTTCGACATCTTCACTATATTGAAAGAACTATGAACCAGAACCATCCGATCACTTCAAGTGACAAAAGCGCTCGAGGCTGTTCGTCGATTCCTGATACACTCAATCATGATGTCCTACCTCACAAGCTTTCAAATGGGAATCGAGAATAGAGCAAAGAAGGTAAACCTGCTGAAACCGAATCTGAAAGCGCCCGAGCTGAAGACGTATCCCGAGAACACACTGCTTCTAGAAGCGGAATTTGGGATAGTATACCTCAACGATCAGAAAGAAAAGAGGTTTATTCGCTTCAGCCAGGTCGACAGATTCTGCGATGGCACACTCCTCAAAGTTAAAGATGCTCTTCGTAACATCATCTCTTATGAATCCGAAAACCGAAAGCACTCGTTTGTTCCCAATTCAAATGAGATAACCGCTCAAGAAGCTTTAGAAGTGATTGAAGATCGCATCGACTATCGTCGAGCCATCAGAATGTTCAAGATCCACTTTGCGCACCGAAAGAGATATGTCAAGAACTGGCGCGAACTCGAACTTCAATTCAAAGGGGGAGATTGTTAGGGTCAAATTAGGTTGAATAGAAGTTTAAGGGTTAAACTGTTAATTAATCATTTTGAGCCTTAAAGTGTAAACGGGCCATGGGCTTACATGCCATGGGCCCATAGTATATAATGTGTATTAGCTTAGAAAATTAAGTTAGTTGTCAATTTACACTTTCTGAATCATATTGTAATTCTCTCTGCATATTGAAAGTGAATTGGATGACCAATTGAAATCATATTATTTGTTCATATCTGTTGATTTCTACTGTTCGTTGCACTGATCTGGAACTCACATCATATAAAGCCAATCTTGTTGTAATGAATAATGGTTGTTTCCGTACTACAAAAAGCATATGTTTTAGAAGGTGTTCGGTTCATTTTAAAGAACGAAAATGAAATGCAGGAGGATGGACATAGAAATAATATTTACAACTTTTTTTAGTTTGTTAGCCTTTTTGGTATGTTTTCATTTTTATTTTACGTTCAAACACAAATTCTTAGCTAGATTATAAAATAACATATGAAAGTTTCAATCCGATCAACCCGACCAAACCCAACCCAACCCAACCCGCACGGTTTGAGTTGTGTTGGCCTGTTGGGTTGTAGTTTTGATTGAGTTGGGTTGGATGAGATTTTTCAAACCGCAATATTGGGTTGGGTTATTATTCAAACGCCTTCAACTCGGCCAACCCAACCCATGTGCAACCCTAGTTAAGCATTACTCCAGAAAAGCCACTCGCTATGTAGTGTTGTCACACAAGATAAGCACGCCGTCCATGACGATTGCAATAACACGTTCCAGTTGTAAAATAAAAGAGAATTTTGGTGGTAAAAGTGAGAAAAAAAAAGTTTGGGGAAATAGGGAAATCTCTTGAGAACTGATAGCGGCCGCAAGTATATATGTGTGTGTGCGTGTGTGTGTGTGTGTGTGTATGTGATTTAGGAAGAACGCAACATCGATTGTGGGAGTGGAGGATTGCAATTCAGGAACTCAAGAGAGTGCATCCAAACATCTTAGCAAGGTAATATTCTCTTCTTAATCTCTTCTCTAATGGATATTTCTAGAGTTTGATTTGGAAATTTGATAACCTAAGTGATGAGAGCAATTTACGTGAAGTGATAACCTAAATCGGGCAAGAAATGGGTTAGAGATGTCAAGTCATTATTTGATGACATAAATCCAACTTCTATCTTGGTTTAATTGCATGGTTAAAATAATTATGTTAAATTTGGTAAAATTGTGGTTGCCCGAAGAGTTGAGTCCGGACAGTGGTATCCAGACAAGTTGTCCGGAAGAGTTAGGAGTCCAGAATATAAGTTGTCCGGAAAAGGAGATGGTCCGGATTATACCGAAAATTGAACGAGTGTCTAGAAGTTCCCGGAGTCCGGATGAGTCCGAAGAAATGGTATCCGGATTGGATGCGGAATTCGGACATCTCCGGAAAAGCGGCAATATCGAAAACCAGGATTATCCGGTAAGTGATGTCTGGACTCTTAGGTCCTGAAAGCTGGTTGGTGTTTGGTGAGTGTTTCCTTAGTATGGGGCATTGGGCATTGCAGTGTGAGATATAAGATTTCAGTTGGGAGAATTGTAGGAACGACCCTAACTATCTTTTTGGAATTTAAATTATTAGGTGTGCAATTCTAAGTGTGGTGGTTTCCGTTAAAGGAGTTTATCGTGAACGCCATGTGAGTATCCCTATTCCAACAACTCTACCAAATGTGTTTATGTATGCAATTATTGTTTAAAAACGCATATTACTTAATACTGATGGACATGCATGATAGTGTGATTTAAAGGTGTGATTACTTGTGTGTGGGCATGTGATGGCTTAGGTATGTATATGGGGGGGGTGTCCAATAAAGAATGTTTCATATATGAATTTGTTTCATATATTGTATCAAGGGCGGTGTGTGCCCTAACACGCTGTCACGGGTGTGTGTGACCATAGTGTGGGCCATCAACATGTATAACTGTGTGCATCATATTAAAGGTGTGTTCATTTACATTCTTACTTCACATCTTGTAAATATGTAAATTGTGTTTCTGGTGCGCTTTTGAGGGAACTCACTAGACCTCATGGTCTAACCCTCGCTTTACAAAACTAAACCCTTTTCAGGTAAGCATTTAGATAAGGGTAAAGGCAAGGTGTGAGCTCGAGGCTTGGCATCTTGTGGAGCGTAGCCGGGGATGATTTTGTTTGACATCCTTATAGCTTAGTTATAGTTTATTATGCTCAGCTGTAATCCGGTTGTTTCTGCAAACCGTTGAATTAAGTTTTGTAAGACAAGAGTTTTGAGGCCGTTTTGGCATTTATTTGTTTTATGATTGAGATATTGAATTGCTTGACTTGTCTTTTGAGGTGGGTTGTTACAGTTGGTATCAGATCCACAGTTTAAGAGATTTAGGTGACCGGATGGGCCTAAACTTAAACTATGGAAGTTAAGTAGTACAGCTGAGAACTAGGAGGACTTTAGAGAGACTATGTCGGGGTGAATAATAGGGTAGTGAGGACTGCCATGTAAGGTAAGTTGGCAATTACACCTGGCCAGTGTAATTACGAACTTACAGGTACATGTATGTGCTTATTTTGCCATATTATATTAGAACTGTTGGCTTAATTCTATCAGTGTGTTTTTACCAGTTAGCAATCATGTCAAGGAGATCTTTGAGGAGTGGATCAATACCGGTCGACGAGGAGATCGCTATGGAAGTACCGGTGAATCCACCTGAGCAGGCGACCACCCGCGGTAGGGGTAGAGGCCGTGGAAGGGGACGGGGAAGAATGCCCCATCGTGCGGCTACCCAAGTGAATGAGAATACCTTAGGGGATGGAGTAAGGGCACGCGTTCCCCGTAGAGCAAGGAGCGTAGAGATTCCGCCGGAGCCGGAGGCATCTCACCAGGAGAGCTCGGCGTCCAGGCGGGGAGGGGGTCGAGGTAGAGGCCAAGGGCGAGGCCGTGCTCAGACCTTCGTGACCCAAGAGAACTTCGCCACCGCTATAGGTGAAATTCAGGATACTTTGATATCCCTGTTGGCTAACCAAGATAAGTCAGCTTCAGGAAGCTAGGAAGCGAGTGGTAGCAAGGAAGGTACAGGGGTGTCTAGCTCACATGGATCTGCAACGGGAAGTCCTTCCCAATCGACTCCGTTAGTGGTAAACCACGGGGGGTGCAGTTACAAGGCATTCGTCTCTTGTAAGCCACCCACTTTCAAGGGAGAATGCGACCCTGTGTTGGCCATAAAGTGGATAAGAGAAATGGGACTGGTGTTCGACACTTGCAAATGTGCTGATAGTGACAGGGTGATGTTTGCCATATCTATGCTGAAGTCAGATGCCGTGTTTTGGTGGGACACAGATACAACAGAAGAAGGGTCGAAAGCTGCAAAGAGTATGTCATGGGAGACCTTTGTCTCAAGGTTTAAGGCATCGTTTTGTCTGCTTGCAGAAGTGAAAAGGTTGGAGGAGGAATTTCTGGGCTTAGAGAAAGGTGGAATGTCAGTGAGGGAGTACACAACAAAGTTTATGGAGAAAACAAGGTTTGCTGAGTTGTATGTGCCGAATGAAGAGTGGCGAGTTGAGAGGTACCTTTTTGGACTAAAGAGTAGCATGCGAGAATTAACATCGGTCCGGAACCAGACTACGTTCCAGGTAGCTATCAATGCGGCTGAGTTGGTTGAAAAGAAGAACCGCCAGGATGAAGAGAAATGTAAGGAAAAGAGGAAGTGGGAAGGGCTAGTGCGTGATTCGAGGCGGGCTAAAGTGTTCAAGCCCGAGTTACGAGGAGGATCAAGATTTGGAGAGAAACCTTGTGGAAAGTGTAACCGAGTGCATCATAGGGAGTGTACTGTTGAGCCTGATGGGTGCTTCAAGTGTGGAAAGCTGGGGCACATGGCACGTGACTGTCGAAATCCAAGGGCGTGTTACCTGTGTGGCTCTCTAGATCATTTAAAGCAGGACTGCCCGCAGTTGAAGAAGGGGTATTCGGGTAGCTTTGGTGGTGGACCGGGAGGAAAGAGTAGAGAGAGGAAGGTGGAACCAGCACGGGCAAAGGCGAGGGCATTCCTCATGACAACCAAAGAAGCTGTGGAAATACTTGATGTGGTAGCAGGTACTTTTCTTGTTAACTCCGTATTTGCTAAAGTGTTATTTGACTCGGGTGCAAAACGTTCATTTGTATCGCCGACCTTTGTGCGGGGATTGAATATTGAGCCTAAGAGGTTAGAGGAGGGGTTTGAGGTAGAAGTTGCCGACGATAGTCTAGTTTGGGTGAGGGAAGTATATGAGGGGTGTAGCATAGACGTAAAAGGTCACTCTTTTCCTTTGCGGTTATACCCGATGTTTATGGGGAGTTCGACGTGGTGGTGGGAATGGATTGGTTGGCTGGTAATAATGCCAACATAGTGTGTAATAAGAAAATGATACGAATTACCTTGCCCGATGCCTCGGATGCGGTTATTTATGGAGATAGGCGTGAGCGTAAATCGTGTCTTATCTCTATGATGAAGGCTAGGCGCTGTTTAGGGAAAGGATGTCGCGGGTTTCTAGCATACGTGTTAGACGCTAAGAAGGAAAAGAAGGGAGTAGAGGATGTACCTGTAGTGTGTGAGTACCCGGAAGTATTTCCAGAGGATTTGGCGGGTTTACCCCCATATCGTCAGGTCGAGTTTAGGATCGATTTGGTGCCTGGAGCGGCACCAATAGTGCGAGCACCTTATCGTTTAGCGCCAACGGAGATGAAAGAATTGATGACACAATTGCAGGAGTTGCTAGATAATGGCTTTATATGCCCTAGCTCACCGTCGTGGGGAGCACCAATACTGTTTGTCAAGAAGAAAGATGGGTCTATGCGGATGTGCATAGACTATCGAGAGTTGAACAAAGTAACCATCAAGAACAAGTATCCACTTCCAAGAATTGATGACATATTCGATCAACTGCAAGGGGCAAGATACTTCTCAAAAATTGACTTGAGATCCGGTTATCATCAGTTAAAGGTGAAAGAGGAGGATGTGCCAAAGACGTCATTTCGCACGAGGTATGGACACTATGAGTTTTTAGTCATGCCATTCGGTTTGACTAATTCTCCTGCGGTGTTCATGGACTTGATGAACAGAGGGTGTAGTCCATTCTTAGACAAATGTGTAATAGTGTTCATAGATGACATTCTAGTATATTCCAAATCTCGAGGTGAGCACGAAGAGCACCTTCGTTCCGTGTTAGACTTACTGCGTCGCGAGAAGCTGTATGCTAAGTTCTCTAAGTGTGAATTATGGTTGTGGGAGGTACATTTTCTGGGACACGTAGTGTCAGGAGAGGGCATCAAGGTGGATCCAGCCAAGATTGAGGCAATAAAAGGGTGGGAAACACCAAGGTCGCCATCTGAAGTAAGGAGCTTCCTCGGTCTGGCAGGCTATTATCGGAAGTTCATTCAGGATTTTTCTCGGATAGCTAAGCCATTAAATGCATTGACCAAGAAAAGTGTGGTATTTCAGTAGGCAGAAGCTCAGGACGTGGCTTTTAATGAGTTGAAAGGAAGGCTGAGTAGTGCGCCAATTCTAACCTTGCCTAGCGGTTCTGAAGGGTTTGTGATCTATAGTGACGCTTCTAAGCTAGGTTTAGGGTGTGTGCTAATGCAAAACGGGAAGGTGGTCGCTTATGCGTCCCGTCAGTTGAAGGACCATGAGAGGAATTACCACACTCATCATATGGAATTGGCCGCAGTGGTTTTTGCATTGAAAATTTGGAGGCCTTATCTGTATGGAGCTAAGTGCCAAATTTATTTAGATTACAAGAGCCTCAGACATTTGTTCGATCAGAAGGAACTGAATATGCGACAGAGACGGTGGATAGAATTGTTAAGTGATTATGACTGCGATATACTTTATCACCCGGGTAAAGCTAATGTAGTGGCCGATGTTTGAGTAAAAAATCACACCTCACGACCAACGCTAGAAAACACGAATAACACTTTCATAAGACCACTCTTGCATTTACATACGGTCTTATAGGTTTTTTCCCTACGACCGATGTATGAGACTTAAGACGGTCATACGATTATACTAACCGTTAACAGTCAAACACCCGTTTCTTTTGTTCATTAATGCAGGTCCACGAGCATTAATGGTGCAAACGGACAGTAACGGACGAGTCATCAATGGCATTTAAATCCCGACAGCAGTTACAAAGCAAGCCATAAAGATACATTCAATGACCGGCGAAAGCTATATCAAGGCCTGCTCAACACTCAAAAGCTATCAAATCTCATCTGAGTTAATATGATTCAATCTAAACTACATTTGCTCCATCTACTTTCTTAGCCGTTACACACCGAAAACACAGCAATCTACAGAGCATTCGAACGAATATTGTTAAGGCAGCCTTCGCACGACAGCAGTTCGAACCGCACGACAGCAGCTTATTTCGCACGATTAACACACGACACACGTCATTTACACACGACTAAGTCTATTTTTACATTCATTTGTAATCTATTGTACACAAAACACTTGTTACAAAAGGACTTTCGCCCCTGTGTGGCGACTATAGTGCACCGTCGACTCTCACAAGTCGGCCGCGGTTTTTTCCCTCGCTTTGGGGTTTTCCACATCACCCAATCTCTTGTCTTCCTTATTTTTCCTTGCGATTGTGTTGCTTGGTCTCGAGATACGTTTCTTTAGTTGTTAAAAGTCCACATCAACCTTAAGTTGTTCTTTTTGGCGATTTTTGGCATTAACAGTTTGGCGCCATCCGTGGGACCCCGTCTAGAGAAAATCTCAAGCCAACGCATATATCGCTCTAACGATCTTGCAAAGTTTTTGTTGTTTTCAGGTAAATGGAAAATTATCAAGATCCCATGATTCAAATGCAGTCAGAATTGAATGCGGCTCGAAGTCAGATCCAAGCTCTGCACGAGCAGAATCAAATAGCAGCCGCAGAGATTGCTTCCCTAAGGAATCCAGCAATGGGCAATTCCTTTGGTCCTCAGAATGGTCCCCGACCCATGGGTGCACCTATCATGAGGCCCCAATTCCAGACGGGTCCAAGGCCATTCGTCAACAATCCTGGTCCAGGACCATTCGCCAACAATCTTGGTTCGGGGCCATTTGTCAACAACCCTCATCAAGGGCAGTATCCCCCTCAGTATTTACGGCTGCCACCTTTGCATAATGGAACCCAGCCATACTCCGTCCCTCTCAACGGGGACGCCAATGGTTCCTCGTATAGAAACGGTACGGCCATAGCCGCGAATTCGGGGGCCAACCCTCAGACAGGCGTAAACTCCAACCCTAACGACCCCGTCGCCCAGCGACTTAGATTGTTGGAAGATCAGAATGAGAAAATGTTGTCGCTACTTTCCAAATTGGCAGGCGCCGCCGTCCCCGTTGACGTTGAGCCCCGCTTAGGACTTCAAGCGTCGCCTTTCGTTGACACGATAGCAACTGTTGACGTCCCGAAGAAGTACAACATTCCTGCTTTCACTCCAAAATATTCAGGAATAACGGATCCAACATAACATATTGCACAATACAAACAATTGATGTGGACAGTATCAATCCCACAACAATATCAAGAAGTGTGCATGTGCAATAGCTTCGGGGCGACTCTTACAGGTCCTGTTCTCTAGTGGTTGATCAACCTCAAGCCCAAGTCCATTAGCAACTTCGCAGAATTGGTCAACCAGTTCTCGCAACAGTTCGCCAGTAGTCGCAAGATGAAGAAACAGACCAGCGACCTGTACTACGTCAAGACTGCCATCGAGGCCTACAAGTGTGGTCTTGACGACGACACTACGGTATTGTACGTCGATCTCACAAAATATCCTCCAGAAAATTTTGAAGACATACGAGCTAGGACTTTGGCTTACATGAGAGTCGAAGACGACCTAATCTTCCGTCGTAAGCATTCCACTGACAAAAAGTTGCTTGGGATCAAGAAACCAGATTTCAAACCCAAGTCGAGCGTCAAGTCGGAGACGTCGCGCCAAATATCGAACGTCCGGTTCGATAAGAAAAAGAGCAATCCTGCATCATGATTCCCGCAATATCCTAATATCTCCTCTTATGGATTCAAGGGGACGATGAAAGAGCTAGTCGATGCTCTTAGAAACGTTCAGTCGTCTGTCCGATGGCCCAAGAAGAGTGATAAAGATGACGACAAGGATAAGAACCAATGGTGCGACTTCCATAGTGACACGGGATTTTGACACCCCGCGAAATCTAACCGCAAGTGTACGGTGTCGAATCAAGTAATAACGTACGGAAGTACGAGTATCGAACCAAAGGAACTAGGAACTAAATATCACAATTACTATAAGAACTAATAATTGGACTGTCGAAATTGGAGGATTGGTTTTATAACTAAATAATTGCAGAAAATAAAATCAAACAAACACAAGACAAACAGAACAGCTTTAAAGACTTCGATAGAGAGAAAAGTTGAGGGTTGGAAATCCTCAGGTTTTACACATGCACCCAATCAACTCAAACAGTTACCAGTTAATCCCCTAAATGAATCCCAAATCTTTTAAGATCACCGTCGTTTTCTTTCGAATAACAACGGATTTTATTTTGAAAAGGATTAGTTCAATCTCTCGATCTCACTTCTGGATTCCAAAACACATTAAGCACTCGATTTATGTTAAATTGGCTAGATTTTATCTCTCGATGTAAACCTAACGGTTTAAATGGGACTAAAGCTTACTTGGTATATCTCTATCACCGTTTTGGGCTTTAGGCATGCAATTCCTAGTTCTATATAGTAGTTAATTCTCACGAACTTAATTACTAATCAACAAATCAATTGTAAACTGGCCAAGATCACAAAAGCATTAAGAACAAAACTACATGCTTCATTTAATAAGGAAAAAACTTGATAAACGTTCGAGTCAATTCGTTACATGCTTAAAAACCGAATCATTCCAACCCCCAACACGAACCGGTTAGTTCATGTCGGTGGTGGATTCAAACATAGGAGAAAAGTATTCAAAAACGAAGATAAACATGATCAAATGCGAAAGGTGAAAAACGTGATAACAAGTGACGAAAACTCCCTCTCGTGTTCGTCTCTACGTTCCGTCTTGAATGTACTCGGGATCGGATCTCTAACGTGACCTCGATGACTCCGAAAAATCGCCCGAAATCGCCCCGAGACTGCTCTGGATCGTCTGCCGTATGTTGCGTGAAGAATTACCTAAAATCTCTAATAAACGAGTTTTATTTCTGCGTGCCGCGGTTTGTGCCGCGGTTTGGGAAAACTGTGTGCCGCGGTTTTGGACTGTGTGCCGCGGTTTTGGACTTGGATCTCGGGCTTTCGTTGGGCTTCGTTTTGGCTCTTTTGGGGTTCTTTTTAGCTTCTTTTCTCGAGGAATGCCGCATTTTAGCTAACCTGTATAAATCACTAGATAAACCGTGAAATACACGCCTTTTTACTTGAATACAAGCCAATCTCATTGGTTTGAGAACCGAAAATAACGCCAAAAAGTGGCGTTATCAACAACCCCAAACCGAGCGTTGCTTGTCCCCAAGCAAATTAGCGATAAAAACAGAATAAAAGCATATATCTGTGAAAGAATAATAACTTCACAATTCCATTCGGTACCAAGTGATGCATCGGTGATTTCCCATACCCGTGAATATCTATCTCACTTTCGCCTCATTCTTTAATTCGTTTGATTTATGACCTTCTATTGGAAGTTGAACTCGTGACTGTTCCGATTACATTAAGGTTGGATTAAGTCCATACATGCTAGGGAAAACATTTCGCCTCGACCCTACCTCACGGGATACTCTCTTTGCACTCGAACCTAGGTTATCGCTCGTGTTGTCATGTTTAAGAAAGTTATGTGCAAGACTACTCAAATTTCATGACAACTCTATTGAAAGACGCACAAATGCCCAAGAATTGGTTCTCAGAAAGGAATCAAGCAGCAAGACAGGGAATATCGGTAAAGGTGGTCGTAAACCGTAATCGCATTTTCCAATAGATCATCCAGGTCTTTACACGGGTTGTAATGGGGCTAAGGTTAAGGCTAAAAAACGACGGGTAAAATGGTTCAAAATCCTTGGTGTGTCAATTATCGGCGGTTCCGAACTCTATAGCTTTTCGCTCTATTATTTGGCCTTCTTTGTCACTATTGGAGTCGCTTTGACTCTCTTATTTTCCGCTATAGATAATATCTAAATAACTGTATTTATTTAATATTTTTTTAGGGACTTCATTGGTCCTCTTTTCTACTTCTCAGGTTACATTGACCCGTTTTATTCTCATGACTGGCCGAAATTCTTTCTTTTCTGCTCTATCTCTATTAGTTCATTACTACTTCCAATTGACACACTTTCGGATAAGGGTTGGCTTCAGTTTTTGGTTAATGGGTTAATGGTGAGTTTAGAAACGAATTAAGGTGTGTGTTTGGCTGCAAAGGGGCTATGGATACACAAAAGGGTGAAAGGGGACGATAGCTAAAAATGGTTTAAAATAAAACACATAATGCCTGGAATCATATCTTAAGGTCCACACGATATAGTCTATTGTACCCTTATCTAATATCCCGATGTTCGTCTTTGCTACTCAATGCAATAATGTAGCGAGATCGTTCTACATTCACGACAAGGAATTCGAAAAGTGTATAAGAATTAAGTGTATGAATCCCTCGAAATGAAAAACGTCTTTTAGGCTCAAAATCTCACTATCGGGTGGTCTCCACTAATGTCCCTAGTCATGTCCTTTCCCGGTCCTTCCCTAACGGTCACGTCACTATCATAAGATTCTTCCCACAATGGTAGGTCTCGATCATTCAAAACAAAAATTTTAGCTATGTGATCTAGATACTCAGAAATGTAGGAAATCTACGTGCATGATCTTGGGCCCGATTGGGCAACCCCAAACCTTACCCACACTTTGTCCCCAATGTGCACGCAAAGTCGTAGGTGATGCGACTCAATCATTGTGCAGTTATTACAGTTATCAAAAGGACGGGCAAGGCATTACATAGCAAGCAAAAAGAACTCCCAAAGTTTCTAATATGGGCACCCCAAACCTAGGCCGTGGCCTAGGTTTGCCAAATAAAAGCCAACCCCAAACCTTGGTAAAACCGAGGTTTGCACAGGGTCTAATGTGAGTGTGTAGATGGTTCAAAAATGAGGCACCCCAAACCTAAGTGAAACTTAGGTTTGTTGCATCTCGTGCAATTAAAATAGAACAACACATCAAACACCACTCTTTTAGCAGAAAGATTTAGAACATACCTGTGTTGCCCGGCCGGAGGATTCTTGACAGATTGAGCACTTAGAGGAGGAGACGGAGAGAAGAATCCTTAACAAGGGGAAGACACAAACAAAAACAGGAAAACACACAAAGCAAGAAAGGAAACAAAAACTGCACGAAAAAAATTGAACAGGGGACACCCGCGGTTTGCTGCGCGGCTTGCAAGCCGCGTAACATCCTGCGTAACTCACTGTTTCAGAAACCAAACAGAGTGTCCCGCGGCTTTCCACGCGGTATGCAAACCGCATGGCATGTCGCGTATGTCCCTGTTCCACTATTTTTGATTTTTCGATTTTTTCGATTTTTATGGTTTTTCCGGAATTAAAACACACACAAGATAAAAATTAATAAACGAAAACAAACCTTGGTGGGTTGCCTCCCACCCAGCGCCTTATTTAAAGTCGTGGCACGACTATGCGGTTTCAACTCGGTTCGGTATCCGCGGATTTGGATCGCCCACACTTGCGATTTCCCGCAGACTCTTTCACAATTGGCCTTTCATGGCCAGCTCCAGATTCTTCTTCAACTTGACCTCTAGCCTTTTCAAACATCTTAAAGATCACTTTCTCGCCGCCGACCCGCAAAGTCACCTCTCCTTCCTCCACGTCGATGAGAGCTCTACTTGTTGCCAGAAACGATCTTCCCAATATCAACGGGGCTTCTATGTCATCGTCGATATCCAGCACCACAAAATCTACCGGAAAGTAGAACTTTCCCACCTTTATGAGCACATCTTCTATTACTCCGTATGGGTACACAATTGATCGATCCGCGAGCTTCAGCGTCATGAATGTTGGGCTCACCTCACCCAAGCCGAGTTTCCTGAAAACATGTAATGGCATTAAGTTAATACTCGCCCCTAAATCACACAACACTTTATTAAAAGAAAACTTCCCAATTTGAATAGGAATTGAAAAACTCTCTGGATCTCTAAGCTTTGGGGGAAGTTTGTTTTGGATGATCGCACTGCACTCTTCAGTGAGTGCAACGGTGGCTTGATGATCAAATGCCCTCTTCTTTGATAGGATCTCTTTCATGAATTTCATGTAAGAGGGCATTTGTGCAAGTGCATCTGCAAAAGGGATGTTGATAGTTAGCTTTTTGAAAACATCAAGAAATTTTGAAAAATTGACATCATCCTTTTGCGCTTTAAATCTGCTCGGGTAAGGCACGTTTGGAACTTCCGGCTTAGCTGGTGGTGCCACTTTTTCCTTCGGCTTCTCTCGATCAATCACATCTTCCTCCTTCTTCTTGTTCTTCACTTCAAACTCTTTGTCAGCCCTTAACTCGCCCATGTCTATCATCTCGAACTCTTCCTCTTCCGGACCGGTCTCCTTTGATGAAGTCTCGCTTACCGGATCTCTGGTCAACTCCTTTCCACTTCTGAGGTAGATGGCATTGCAATGCTCCCGGTTTTGTCTTTCGGGTTGACTCAGAAGTTTCCCGGGGGCTCGGTTTTGTAGGGTCTCGGAAATCTGCCCCACTTGCCTCTCGAGGATCTTGATGGTGGCGGTGTTTTGCTCGGTAGCCGCCTTGACAGTATTGATTGTGCTTGCTAATCCCTCGACTGTGCTGTCCATTTTCGACATGAACTTCATCATCATGTCCTCGAGTCCCGGCTTCTTCCCCCCGGATGGTCCTTCATTCCTTTGGTGGAAACCTGGAGGACGGTAAACATTATTAGTATTAGAGAAGTGAGAAGAGTTAGAAAAGTTACCTGGATGTTGCTGGTCGGGTTGACTCCATGAAAGATTGGGGTGTTTTTTCCACCCCTCATTGTACGTATTCGAGAAAGGATCGTTTCTCGGCTGGTTCCGGTTTGACACAAATTGAACCTGATCAGGTTCTTGAGGGTTTACGCCATTCAGTCGATTCGTGATGACGGCCAGTTGAGCTTTCCGTTCGTTCAGCTCGTTACTCTCTTGGACATTTGCAACTCGTCTTACCGCTGATCTCGGAGTGGAGAAACTATGTTCGGCCAAGTTCTCAATCAGCTCGCACGCTTCCTCATACGACTTGTCCATTAGTGCTCCACCCACGGCAGCAGTGATATCATTTTTGAATTGTGGGTGGAGCCTACTAAAGAAGGTCTGGATGATGACCCAGCCTTGTAGCCCATGATGAGGACACTTCTTGATCATGTCCTTGTAACGTTCCCACGCCTCATATAGCGTTTCTTGATCCCATTGAGAAAAATGGGTGATCTCCGCCATTAGTTGGGCGGTTCTGCTCGGTGGGAAAAACTTTTGGAGGAACGCTGCTTTCAACTGTGCCCAAATAGTAATTTGATCTGACGGTAGGCCTTCTATCCATATTTCAGCTCGACCTTTTAATGAAAAACTGAACAGCCTCAGTTTGATTGCGTTCTCCTCCATTCTGTTGATCTTGAAGGTGCTACAAATGCGCTCGAAAGCTCGGAGATGAGCGTGAGGATCTTCGGTCGGTGCTCCTCCATATTGATTCTGCTGCACCATTACGATGGTGCTCGGCTTTATCTCAAAGTAGTTAGCCGCAGTGGTAGGCGGCTGAATACCTATGCGGGCCGCTGCCACATTCGGGTCGGCAAACGACCGCATAGGCACCCTTTCTGGAGGTGGTGGTGGATTGTTGCGAAGTGGAGGTGGTCTCTCGTCACCCATATTTAATTGTTTTCTAGCTTTCGATTCTTGGCGTAGGCGACGAGCAGTTCTTTCAATTTCCGGATCAAAGTCTTCAACCTCTTTCCCTCGAGTCGTCCTTGGCATAAACCAAGTGGTACCTGAAAAGAACGAAAATAAAGTCAATAATCCAAAACTGAAAGTGGTGGAAAATAACAAGAAAAGAAAATGCCCAATCTAATAGCTCCTATAGATGGTAGTGCTATTAATTACAACTAGTTCCCCGGCAACGGCGCCAAAAACTTGACACGGGGTTTTGACACCCCGCGAAATCTAACCGCAAGTGTACGGTGTCGAATCAAGTAATAACGTACGGAAGTACGAGTATCGAACCAAAGGAACTAGGAACTAAATATCACAATTACTATAAGAACTATTAATTGGACTGTCGAAATTGGAGGATTGGTTTTATAACTAAATAATTGCAGAAAATAAAATCAAACAAACACAAGACAAACAGAACAGCTTTAAAGACTTCCATAGAGAGAAAAGTTGAGGGTTGGAAATCCTCAGGTTTTACACATGCACCCAATCAACTCAAACAGTTACCAGTTAATCCCCTAAATGAATCCCAAATCTTTTAAGATCACCGTCGTTTTCTTTCGAATAACAACGGATTTTATTTTGAAAAGGATTAGTTCAATCTCTCGATCTCACTTCTGGATTCCAAAACACATTAAGCACTCGATTTATGTTAAATTGGCTAGATTTTATCTCTCGATGTCAACCTAACGGTTTAAATGGGACTAAAGCTTACTTGGTATATCTCTATCACCGTTTTGGGCTTTAGGCATGCAATTCCTAGTTCTATATAGTAGTTAATTCTCACGAACTTAATTACTAATCAACAAATCAATTGTAAACTGGCCAAGATCACAAAAGCATTAAGAACAAAACTACATGCTTCATTTAATAAGGAAAAAAACTTGATAAACGTTCGAGTCAATTCGTTACATGCTTAAAAACCGAATCATTCCAACCCCCAACACGAACCGGTTGGTTCATGTCGGTGGTGGATTCAAACATAGGAGAAAAGTATTCAAAAACGAAGATAAACATGATCAAATGCGAAAGGTGAAAAACGTGATAACAAGTGATGAAAACTCCCTCTCGTGTTCGTCTCTACGTTCCGTCTTGAATGTACTCGGGATCGGCTCTCTAACGTGACCTCGATGACTCCGAAAAATCGCCCGAAATAGCCCCGAGACTGCTCTGGATCGTCTGCCGTATGTTGCATGAAGAATTACCTAAAATCTCCAAAAAACGAGTTTTATTTCTGCGTGCCGCGGTTTGTGCCGCGGTTTTGGACTTGGATCTCGGGCTTTCGTTGGGCTTCGTTTTGGCTCTTTTGGGGTTCTTTTTAGCTTCTTTTCTCGAGGAATGCCGCATTTTAGCTAACCTGTATAAATCACTAGATAAACCGTGAAATACACGCCTTTTTACTTGAATACAAGCCAATCTCATTGGTTTGAGAACCGAAAATAACGCCAAAAAGTGGCGTTATCACATAGCGACCATGGTCACATGACGGATAACTGCCTTGCTTTGTAGAAGGAGTTAGCCTGGATCGTCCCCAAGGGTCATCTGCGGTGCTTGATCAATAAAGAATCTACGCCAGTCGATAACGTAAGACCGGCATCCCCCGTCCTTGAGAAAGTCGTCAATTGTCTGACGGGTGGATCAGACGTCTGTGGCTTAACTTACTCGGCAGCCAAGCGGCACGCCAGTCAATCGTCGGGAGAATATCCTATTCCCAGGTCGTCCCGACCAAAGCAAGAACTGGAGCTGGAGGCGATGCCGATAACGTTCGATCAAGACGACCTCTAGGACAGTTGGCAAAAGCATCACGATGGCTTGATCATCCAGCTCACTATTGGCAACTGTTCGACCAAAAGAGTATTGGTCGATGGAGGCAGTTCGGCCAACATCATTTTTCTAAGTACTATCAAAGTTATGGGAATCGTTAAATCAGAGATCACCCGTCGATCGACGACTCTGATAGGATTCAATGGTGATTCTACCACCACTCTAGGAGAAATCATCCTCCCAGTGTATGCTAAAGGTGTCAACAAGCAAACAAGATTTAACGTTATTGACTGTTCATCAGCATATAACATTATACTTGGTCGACCCTGGATCCACGACATGAAAGCGGTCCCCTCGACCTATCACCAGACGATCAAATTTCCGACGCCATGGGGAGTGCAAGGAATCAAAAGCGAAACAGAAAACCGCCCGTGATTGCTACAAAGCAATGATGAAACCCCAAAAGTGAGACCCACATTGTGGCGACTGTACACGATATGATCTAATCTACCCTTGCGCCAGAAAAGGCAAATCCGGGTATTGTCTTACAGTCACCACAAGGGGGTAGAATGTTGTACCCCATACGACACTACAGTTTTCAGCTACCGATCGTGGGCATAGACATTGTTGGATATAGTGTCCAGAGTCATTAACTATTGGTAATATTTCTAATAACAGCAGGGTCCTTTTGGGTTGCCCTTAAGACCCAAATTAACAATCAGAAGAATGAAAGGGAATTAATCTAGTTAGGTTATTAATTTGTCATTTGATGATAAATTAATTACAAGCTACAATATAATTAATTAGATTAATTATAGGAACTAAATGATAACTTGTTAAAATAGTTTTTATCAAGCTTATCTGTTCAAGTGTGTAACACCCCAAAATAGGGGCTAACAAAAACTTCCATAAAACGGAAGAGTGGTACACATAGCTAAAGCTAAGTATACATAAGTAACATTACATAAACCTACAATGCTTGTAATTAAATGGATTACAACAATAAAAGGACAACTAACTAATCCAATCCCTTATATAGAAATTTGGATTACAAAAGGTGACAAAAGATCTATCTTTAAGTCTTCCCACTCTATCCCATGCTTTCTCCCCACTATCCTTGCTTGTGGTCGGAACCACTCAAATCTGTAACACATAAAACACATAACAAGTGTTAGGCTTTTAAAGCCTAAGTGAGGTTTACAATTAACATATAAAGCATGGTTATAACATGTAGGAAATAACAATTCGATACATTCACACAATTAGATTCCATGGAGAAGACCCATATCACAACCCTAGATACATTAAGGGAGAAAATACCTTTACATATAAGCCCCACGGCTATTTCATATGCCCCACGGCAATTACATATGCCCCACGGCATTTCATATGCCCCACGGCAATTACATATGCCCCCACGGCATTTCATATGGCCCACGGCAATTACATATGCCCCACGGCAATTACATATGCCCCACGGCATTTCATATGCCCCACGGCAATTACATATGCCCCACGGCACGAACTAACAACACTACCCCATGGTAGGAAAGAGTATATCCTCCAAAATGTATACTAGGTGCTCCTCCAATTGTGTGAATACCAAATACATTAATCCAAATAATACTTAAATACATTAAGCACAATACAATGGTCCAACCATTAAGATAATTTATAACACCTTCAAGGTAATCAAAGTACACCCACGTATACCTATTCATATTACCATCTAAATATGATCAAAATACACCCATGTGTAACTCTTCATGTCAATATAGTCTCAATTAGCAAACTTCTATGTTTACTCATCATTTACATGTCCAATTTGATCATTAAGCGGTTTAATAAGCCATCTTTGATACTTGTATTTTCAACCTTGTAAACTACATATATTTTCATATGACTTCATATAAGTATGTACCAATAATGATAATAAATCTATCAAACATAGCATAGTATGTCCTATTTGGCCATTAAGCCATGATTCTGCCATTAAGCCATCTGTTAAGACACTTTCAACAAAATACTCAATTTGATACATAATCAAACTCAAACCTTTAATATGATCATTTATCATATCATTTCAAGTAATAGAACATATTAAATCATAAATCGGAAGTTAGTAATTATAGTCATGATTTAAATAAATCTTTTAAATGAAAGTTCGCGACAAAGTCTATCATTTCCAAAAGGTTTCCCAAACGGCATAAATGACTCGTTTTCCAACGCACCCAAAATCTAGGAGAAAAGTTCCCATGCCATAAAGACATCACAATCCTCCGACCAAAATAAATTGCCTTTATTGCATACCCCGTAGAGTTACACCTCAAGGACTTACAGGGGGTCCCATTGCATATCCATCCTAGACGAGTTTCACCTCAGGGACTCCAGTGTCCCCTATTGCCTACTCGCTAGTGGCCCCACGGCCTAACGCATATACCCATGCATTCCCAATAGTACCCGCTGATACCAGCCTTCCGGCACCCCATGACAGACAAAACGCGTCTTGTTGTGTGAAGGGACGAAGTCAACCAACCACACAACCGAATGCACAAAGAGATATACCATCCAATAAAATTGACTCACGTGCCTATGGATCCAATACAACTCGGTCTACAAAACATGCTCAACCCGAAATGACCGAAACACCCAACCAAGGAAATATAAAAAATGAACAATAAAATGCATCAAGTTGCAATAAATGCAAACCATAAATAAGACTCCACGTTGAGTCATTTAAAACCGGACAAATGTCCCCATGACCATCCCAAAGTCGAAAACCGAGCAAAGTGCTCAAATACCAATTAGACCCATAATAGCGGTCATCTTAGCATAGAAATGCATTTCATATCAAATAGGTAGTAAGTACCATAAAATCGTTATTAACCCAAAACTCAACACGGAATTAAACATAAAGGGTTTTCCCAAAGAACTCATACCCTTAACATTCTCAAAATGACCCATAACACTAAAAGTGTATTTTCTCAAATGGTTTATAAAATCATTTACACAAGTATGATTAAACCATCAATTAAAACTCATTTTGAGCAATTAATCTTTTAAAGACGATTCATGGTTTCTAACCATTCAAATGTTCAAAAGTCCCAAATATGGGTATTATACACATTTATGAAGATAAACACTTCAAAAGAGTTAAACTATCCAAATAACTCAACCATATACATTTTCAAGTAAAACACACACATATTTGTAAAATACTCATTTTGGCATGTACAAAGTTTTCACAAAGTAACTTGAACTCACCTTGCTAGATTTAAGCTAAATCTAGAGTTCTCCAAACGTATGCTCCTTTGATGAAGTTTGCATCCTCAAGCCAAAACTTCCGAAACCTAGATTTATAAATTCCCAACCATCAATAATATGATCCAACCATAAGGAATCATCATCCATCCATAACATACCCAAAATACCCATCTTATACCAAACCCTAGTTGGAGGTGAAGAAAACGAGATTCCCTTATTCAATCAACACTAAAATCGATCCACAACATCACAAGATGGAAAGATTATGAAATCAACAACAATAACAACTTATTGGGTAGGGAGAAATTACCTTAACCATTTGAATCTTCCAAAACAACTCCTAATCTCCACAAAAACTCCAAGCTTCTAAAAATGTTCATCAATGGAGGAAGAGGGTTTGATTTGGTGAAGGAATAAGGAAGGAGAGGGGAGGGGATGGTGTTTCTTGAGAAAATCGGCTGAGAGAGAGAGTTGAGTCGAGAGAGAGATCAATAATGAAGAAGAAGGAATGAGAAAAGGATTTAAAGCCCCCTGAGCCCGCCGGCGATAATGACACGGCGATTGTGACAGTGTCACAATCGCCAGGGCACAATCGCCCGTGCCCCTACAACTCTCGGTACATCATGGGCGATAGTGACACGGCGATTGTGACAGTGTCACTATCGCCGGGCACAATAGCTCAGAGTGTACCGAAACTCGTTTTGGCCATAACTTCCTCGTTTTAGCTCCGATTTCGCTCCGGAAAGAACCGTTGGACTCGTAATCCAATACCCATCCAACCGAACAATAAGAACTAGGATTTAACTCCAAATCCTATTTTCCATCTTTTTCTCAAAAGATCGATTCCCCACCGAATCGAAGTTGTACTTATCCGAAATTTACGGGTGTTACAATCCTCCCAACCTTATAAGGATTTCCTCCTCGAAATCTACATCCTCAACTACCCAATGATAACCGACTCATTGTCGACCACAAAACACTAATTCCTAACTGGAATTTAAACTTCCCTTACTGCCATAAATACAGTTCCTCGAACCAATTTCCTACTAACGAAACTTCTTCAAGTACACACCATTTATGCCCGGAATAACACTCTAACCATAGGAATAACTCCTAGTCAAAACCACTTCGGTTGTCTCCCAACCTTTAAGTGTTGTATCTCCCGCGATTTAGCCTCCATCTTAAATCACTTCACTATTGATCACTAACGAACCCAACATGATCATCAAATCTGATCATTCCTATCATTAACTGTCAATTTACTCCACGAGTTCCAATAGACTCAAGGAATTCGTCACAACATCAGTCATCAGTTCCTTTACCACACAAGGAAATCATCACTACAAAATCTACTCATCACACTTGAGTATCTTAGGATTTGCTACAACCGCTATCCTTATTTCATTTACAATCGGACTACACCTTCCGAGTATGCTAACGGTTCCCAATCTCCAATCGACAAAGGTTGACACTTAGTTATTCCACCAAGCTTTGAACTCTAACGGGACTCCACACACGAGTTCCGTTTACCGAAGGTTTCCACCAAAGACTAAGGTTGTCAACAAAACGGCTATACCAACCCTACAATGTGTTACCGCAAGTCCAACCCTCCAATTACCACAACCACACTTACTTTGTTACCGATATCATCCGGCCCATAATACGAACACGCGTGGAATACTCAACCTTCCACCGTCGAAGTGCTACACGCACTTACCCTTACTTGGGTTACCTACTCTTTCCGAGGTCCTAACGAGTTCAAGGTTTTCGAGTGTGTTATTCAATAAATATGCCAATTAATCAAAACCATTCACATAATATTTTCAACACCAAGATTTTCATCTCAAATAACTTGTGCGAAATAAAACTACTACTATCAGCTTGGTAGTTACGTAAAACTGGACACGCTCGTCCCTCATAGGAAAATCATGTTGAAATTCATTTCATTGCAGTTCAGTTTACCCACAAAACGCAAAAGCGTAATAAACAATTTATTTGAAATGAACCACCATGGTTCTAGTATGGATTGACTCATGACATGCATATAAAGTGACTGCTTCAACCTTAAACGGGGTGCAACACAAGGTGTGCACGTATTTCCAAAAGCGTTCCAAACGACATTCGACCCCAACATTTCCTTGCCAACCATAAAACGGCATGAGGCAAGGTTCACCAATAAAATTTTACGCGCGTCAGTTTATTACACAAAACGATGGAACGGTTTACCAATACTCTTTGTCAAAACACAAAAGGACTTGTGTAATTTCCTTAGTTAATACAAAACCCATACGTTTCCATCACACGAAAATATCGACTAAAACATTAAACAACTTCACATCGGGGTAGACATGCAAGCTTGTAACATTACCATTAAAATTTCTTTAAAACGAAATTACATGCATCAACAGTTCGCGACCAATTTTCCTAAAGAGGAAACTCTTTAAATCAATTTCTCAAAATTTCCCGTCAGGTCCTATAATGCCATTTGAATAAAACGTCTTTGGCAAACTTGCACCCAACAGTGCGTTATTCCAAAACATATGAGGAAATAAGTGTTACTAATTTGTTGACACCATAAGGTTCAACTTATTTTCAAATCCCAAATTGTACCAACGATGCGCGTCAAAGTTCAAAACATAAGAAATTATACGCACCATAATTTTATACAACAATTTTCTAAAATCTTCATCACGAAGCAATTCCTCAAAGTTTCGTACTTGGAACACAAAGCGTCAAAACGTAAATGCTAAAAATGTATTTGTCAAAAATACCCCAAGTACACATTTCCTCCAAACCAAAAGGTTTTCCATTTTCCAAACAATCGGCAAACCAAAATTAACCAAATGTCGACGACTCAGGCATTTATATTCTCAAAATATAAAGTATTTCAAACTTAAGCATGGTTTTCATAACACCAAAACACCCCTTTGACCGAATGGTCATCATTTATACAATGAGTTACTAAAATAATTTCACTCACGATTCGTTCAACAAGTGACGAGAAATAATGGTTACCAAGCTATGCATACCCCTAAGTCGATATAACGTCTTTTCATGAAATGATACTAAAACATTTAACTGACCAAAAACGCACCAAACAATTTGTTATGAATATTACCAAAATATCCTTTCATGCATCACTTAAGTCATGCATAAATCAATCCATACACTAAACTATATGCAACAACTTACTTAGTAATACAAACTTTTGAAAGAAAAGCTACGCGACACTAGAGTTCCAAACGCCCAACATAACTTATAAACCTTTCACACAAGCAAATAGAGTATGCACATTGTAAAATTATACTCACAAGATACAAAATGTCGTACACAAAACTCTATGAAATTCAACGAACTCAATGACCCCAAGTCAACAAAATAGCACTAAACCTTGTGCTCTCAAAGTCAAATTGCTAAAACCAAGAATCATAGATGAGACGCCAAAATCCCCTTCTAGGGTAATACCACATAAACGACATTGTTTAACAACTCTCATTAGACAAAATCCCCAAAATAATCTCACATAGACATAATGGAAAAATAACTTTCCGTCCAAACTCTAACATATGTGGAGGAGATCCAATGTTAAAGTCACAAGTCATAGTTGTTGCCCAACATCTCAAACATCATTTATATATGATTATCATTACGTCCAAAACAAATGTTGAACAACGATGAAATAAGGCAAACAAATCCCGGCGTAGTTCGCAGCTCCCGCGATAAAACGGTTTCATGCACTTTTTAAAACCATAATTTGAAATCTTGTGTGCGTGCCAAACATTTCTCAAAATTCACAACACAATCCTCCTAAGGATTGGAAACACAAGAAATAGTTGATGCAGTTTATTTTCAAAATAGATTCCATGCATGATTTAGTCGGCATACAACATCTCCACTCATACTCCTCCAAAATCCTCCGGTCTACTATTTTCATCCGGATATTCAACCTCTTAAGGCAAGTTGGGAAATACATCAATTAACTTTACGGTTTTTCCTCCAATCAAAATCGGCTCAAAAGCCTATGGTTCTAGTACGACCATCAATCTTGACCCGAAACGGCCTACATAAAGCAAACATCATGCTTATCGTCACTCCAAGTGACTAATACTAGAATCTTCCATCCATTCCAACAACTACTAGTTCAGAACCTCCTTCACTACCCCAACGATCACCACATGAAAGCAATTCGAGCATGCACATGTACTAGTAGGTTCACCATGACACTGGCCAGGTGTCACTATGAACGCACTGCATATGATTATCCTTGTTGCTCTCGACGTGATTCTCGTTTCTAAAAGCTCCATCAACTTCAAAACATCTTATCTTAAAGTGCCTAAAGGTGAATTTCACTCTCATTTACTTAAACAAACACTAGTTTGAGTCTAGGTATCTAAAATCAACACCTAATTCTCTCAAACTTATGCTCTGATACCAACTTGTAACACCCCAAAATAGGGGCTAACAAAAACTTCCATAAAACGGAAGAGTGGTACACATAGCTAAAGCTAAGTATACATAAGTAACATTACATAAACCTACAATGCTTGTAATTAAATGGATTACAACAATAAAAGGACAACTAACTAATCCAATCCCTTATATAGAAATTTGGATTACAAAAGGTGACAAAAGATCTATCTTTAAGTCTTCCCACTCTATCCCATGCTTTCTCCCCACTATCCTTGCTTGTGGTCGGAACCACTCAAATCTGTAACACATAAAACACATAACAAGTGTTAGGCTTTTAAAGCCTAAGTGAGGTTTACAATTAACATATAAAGCATGGTTATAACATGTAGGAAATAACAATTCGATACATTCACACAATTAGATTCCATGGAGAAGACCCATATCACAACCCTAGATACATTAAGGGAGAAAATACCTTTATATATAAGCCCCACGGCTATTTCATATGCCCCACGGCAATTACATATGCCCCACGGCATTTCATATGCCCCACGGCAATTACATATGCCCCACGCTATTTCATATGGCCCACGGCAATTACATATGCCCCACGGCATTTCATATGCCCCACGGCAATTACATATGCCCCACGGCACGAACTAACAACTCTACCCCATGGTAGGAAAGAGTATATCCTCCAAAATGTATACTAGGTGCTCCTCCAATTGTGTGAATACCAAATACATTAATCCAAATAATACTTAAATACATTAAGCACAATACAATGGTCCAACCATTAAGATAATTTATAACACCTTCAAGGTAATCAAAGTACACCCACGTATACCTATTCATATTACCATCTAAATATGATCAAAATACACCCATGTGTAACTCTTCATGTCAATATAGTCTCAATTAGCAAACTTCTATGTTTACTCATCATTTACATGTCCAATTTGATCATTAAGCGGTTTAATAAGCCATCTTTGATACTTGTATTTTCAACCTTGTAAACTACATATATTTTCATATGACTTCATATAAGTATGTACCAATAATGATAATAAATCTATCAAACATAGCATAGTATGTCCTATTTGGCCATTAAGCCATGATTCTGCCATTAAGCCATCTGTTAAGACACTTTCAACAAAATACTCAATTTGATACATAATCAAACTCAAACCTTTAATATGATCATTTATCATATCATTTCAAGTAATAGAACATATTAAATCATAAATCGGAAGTTAGTAATTATAGTCATGATTTAAATAAATCTTTTAAATGAAAGTTCGCGACAAAGTCTATCATTTCCAAAAGGTTTCCCAAACGGCATAAATGACTCGTTTTCCAACGCACCCAAAATCTAGGAGAAAAGTTCCCATGCCATAAAGACATCACAATCCTCAGACCAAAATAAATTGCCTTTATTGCATACCCCGTAGAGTTACACCTCAAGGACTTACAGGGGGTCCCATTGCATATCCATCCTAGACGAGTTTCACCTCAGGGACTCCAGTGTCCCCTATTGCCTACTCGCTAGTGGCCCCACGGCCTAACGCATATACCCATGCATTCCCAATAGTACCCGCTGATACCAGCCTTCCGGCACCCCATGACAGACAAAACGCGTCTTGTTGTGTGAAGGGACGAAGTCAACCAACCACACAACCGAATGCACAAAGAGATATACCATCCAATAAAATTGACTCACGTGCCTATGGATCCAATACAACTCGGTCTACAAAACATGCTCAACCCGAAATGACCGAAACACCCAACCAAGGAAATATAAAAAATGAACAATAAAATGCATCAAGTTGCAATAAATGCATACCATAAATAAGACTCCACATTGAGTCATTTAAAACCGGACAAATGTCCCCATGACCATCCCAAAGTCGAAAACCGAGCAAAATGCTCAAATACCAATTAGACCCATAATAGCGGTCATCTTAGCATAGAAATGCATTTCATATCAAATAGGTAGTAAGTACCATAAAATCGTTATTAACCCAAAACTCAACACGGAATTAAACATAAAGGGTTTTCCCAAAGAACTCATACCCTTAACATTCTCAAAATGACCCATAACACTAAAAGTGTATTTTCTCAAATGGTTTATAAAATCATTTACACAAGTATGATTAAACCATCAATTAAAACTCATTTTGAGCAATTAATCTTTTAAAGACGATTCATGGTTTCTAACCATTCAAATGTTCAAAAGTCCCAAATATGGGTATTATACACATTTATGAAGATAAACACTTCAAAAGAGTTAAACTATCCAAATAACTCAACCATATACATTTTCAAGTAAAACACACACATATTTGTAAAATACTCATTTTGGCATGTACAAAGTTTTCACAAAGTAACTTGAACTCACCTTGCTAGATTTAAGTTAAATCTAGAGTTCTCCAAACGTATGCTCCTTTGATGAAGTTTGCATCCTCAAGCCAAAACTTCCGAAACCTAGATTTATAAATTCCCAACCATCAATAATATGATCCAACCATAAGGAATCATCATCCATCCATAACATACCCAAAATACCCATCTTATACCAAACCCTAGTTGGAGGTGAAGAAAACGAGATTCCCTTATTCAATCAACACTAAAATCGATCCACAACATCACAAGATGGAAAGATTATGAAATCAACAACAATAACAACTTATTGGGTAGGGAGAAATTACCTTAACCATTTGAATCTTCCAAAACAACTCCTAATCTCCACAAAAACTCCAAGCTTCTAAAAATGTTCATCAATGGAGGAAGAGGGTTTGATTTGGTGAAGGAATAAGGAAGGAGAGGGGAGGGGATGGTGTTTCTTGAGAAAATCGGCTGAGAGAGAGAGTTGAGTCGAGAGAGAGATCAATAATGAAGAAGAAGGAATGAGAAAAGGATTTAAAGCCCCCTGAGCCCGCCGGCGATAATGACACGGCGATTGTGACAGTGTCACAATCGCCAGGGCACAATCGCCCGTGCCCCTACAACTCTAAATATGCTTCCGTTGCCTATATCATGTGGTAGTACGGTTTAACAAAACCTTTCAGTGGTATCAGAGCCAAAGTTCTTAGATTTTAGCTCAATAGCATAAAATTCGTATTGAATTTTCTGGAAAACGCAACGAGCCGTTTTATCTATTCCCGGAGTTTGGACCGTCGGATCGTCGCGTTTTTTGGACAGTAGTTTCATGACATTCTGTTTTACCTTCTGGACGGTTGGATTAATCGTTTGAGGTCCAGAAGGCCTCTGTTTTTTTTTCGACATAGTGCAGTAAGTTTGTGACCATTAGATTGCTTAATCCCTAAATTAGGGTTTTATGGTCATAACCTCAAAAGTTATAATTTTGGAAACTGAAAAAAAAAATCTTGCTTGCATGAAAAAGTTTCTATTTTTAGCGATTAAAGTTTATCGGTATCCCTAAAGGGTATAGGGTAGTAGACGTTTTTTATGCATTTTATACCATAATTGTGTATGGCTAGTTTCCTAACTTGCCTAAGAAACACACATCAATTATAAGCTTTGGAAAATATTGAATGGATAATCTTAAATTGAATAGATAATCCTAATTGTGAATGACTAGTTTCCTAACTTGCCTAAGAAAACACATCAATAATAAGCTATGACAAATATCGAATGGATAATCTTGAATTGAATAAGATAATCTTAAATACCTTCTTACAATAAACAAATATATTCAAGTTTGAATAAATATTGTAAGATAAACATTGACATTATTTATATAGTGAATATAATTTATATGTCAAATATTCACATTAATTATTAGCATGTGTCCTCACATGTTTAATTGGAATCAAATATGGAAACAAGTATATTAATTGTTAAATATGTGCTCACATGGTTAATTAGAATTAATCAAGATAATCATAATTTTAAATTGTTTAAAATTCCATTCAATTTTTATATATATATTAGACCTCAATTATATATATATATATAATTAAATAATACATTGATAGTCAAACCGAGACTAGGCGTACTCACTATAAACACTCTAAAGGGGTTTAAGGAGGTTACCTATAAAATGGTTGCCAAATGGGTCAAGGGTTTTTAAAACGCCATGCGTTACCAAACTCACCGCCTCTTGTGTGGACTAGTGGAATTACCGAAAAGGTTTGATAGGTCAATGTGACAAGTTAAAAGTATTAACTATGAAGTATAAAACGAAAATCCTGTTTTAGATATACTAAGAAATGTGAAAGTCGTATGCTACCCATGATGAAGAACACACATAATCTTATAGTTTGTTAACGGAGCGTGTGCGGTTTGCCGGCACGTTAATATGAAACTATAGTTGAAAATGATGTGGCGCTCGTGATTCTCAAGCGTACTTGAGCCGAGGGGTTCATGTGTTTTTCCATGGTCGATTCACTATCTTGTTTGTGATCCTCGGCATCCCAGTCACAAAAGGAAGATAAGCATAATCGAGATTAACATGTCATTGACATAAGTCAATGAATCTCAAAAGACCTAGGAGTTTCATAGTGAATGAAATTAACAAATAGCATTTGTTTACCTAAAATAACCTTGTGATGTGATTACGGCATCCCTTTTCACATCATAAGATAAAATTTGGATCCTAGCCTTGTTAAATATTTTTTGGAAAATTATTTTAAGGGTTAAATATCAAACTAACGAAAAATCTACATCTACAGATGGCTGAAAATAATCCTCCTCCTCCTCCTTCTCACTCAACATCCAACCTTACGTTACTCTCTATCCTAAGTAAAGATAAGCTAACTAGGCCAAACTACTTGGATTGGATTCGTGCCTTGAGAATTGCCTTGAGGTACAAAGACAAAGAGTATTTGCTCGACGAGGATCTTCCTATACTTAATGATGATGCAAGCCCTGGAGCAGTAATTGAATACAACAAGCAATACGCGGAATCCAAAAAAGTCGCGTGTCTCATGTTGGCGTCCATGTCCCCGAAACTTCAAAAGAGTTTCGAGAACATGGGGGCGTTTGAACTAAATGAGCAGCTTTGTGAAATGTTTCAGGAGCAAGCGAGGCAAGAAAGGTTCCAAGTCGTAAAATCGCTTATGGAATGTAAGCAACAGGACGGTGCCTCTGTATGTGCGCATGTGCAAAAGATGAAAGCGTACATTGACAGGTTAGGCAATCTAGGTGTCGATTTCCCAAGAGAGCTTGCCATTAACATGGTGCTAAACTCTCTTAGTGGGGCATATAAACAGTTCATAGTGAACTTCAATATGAACAATATGGACAAGACCTTGATGGAGCTCCATGGCATGTTGAGATCTGCGGAAGAAAGTATGGGTAAGACCCAAAGTGCTCACTCAACTGCTCCCGTCCTGGCCATTAGGGAAGGTGGCTATAAGAAGAAGAAAGTTTCTCATCCCAAAGGGAAGGGAAAGGCTAAAGTTGTTCCACGCAACCAAGGCCTTAAGAGAAAAGCTGATTCTTCTGACATACCACCCATAAGTGACCCTAAAGAGGCCATATGCTTTTACTGTCAAGGAAAGGGCCATTGTAAGAGAAGCTGCCCAAAATATCTGGAGGACTTGAAAATGAACAAGGTCAAAGGGTGTGGCACCTCAGGTATTTTTACAATTGAACTCCATAGTACTTCGATTTCTAACTCTTGGGTCCTTGATACGGGATGTGGTACTCACATTTGCTCTAATTTTCAAGGACTAAAGGGAAGTAGGACATTGAAGCATGGGGAGCTGAATCTGATCATGGGAAACAGAATGACTGCCGCTGTTACCAAGATTGGAGATTTTGAGCTCGTGCTTAGTAGTGGTTTTTCAATAAAGTTATTAGATTGTTGCTACTCGCGATAAATGGCTCGAAACATTATTTTTTTCATGCATTGTACAAGGATGGTTTTGAATTTCAATTTGATAATAATGATGGTTGCATTTTGGTTTATAAACATGGTTGTTTTTATTTTAAAGCCTCTCCTTGTAATGGTGTGTATGAAAGCGTGATTTGTGTTGGTAGAAATAATAATAACTTAACTCTAAATGTTGGTTCCTCCAATAGTGAATTGGATAAATCATCGTTATGGCATCATCGTCTTGGCCACATAAACAAGAAACGCATCGCCAAGCTCCAATCGGACGGGGTCTTGGAACCATTTGACTTAAAGTCTGATGAAGAATGCGAGTCTTGTTTACTTGGCAAGATGACGAAAGCACCTTTCAAAGGAAAAATGGAAAGGGGTGAGGATCTGTTGGACTTAATCCACACAGATGTATGTGGACCATTCAGATCTGCCACAAGAAACGGTGAAAGATACTTTGTTACCTTTACTGACGATTTCAGTAGATATGGATTTATCTATCTGATGAAAAACAAATTGGACACCTTTGAAGTGTCAAAGGATTCAAAAACGAAGTAGAAAACCAACTGGGCAAGAAGATCAAGATACTCCGATCCGACAGGGGTGGAGAATACTTGAGTCATGAATTCTATGACTATCTAAGGGATTGTGGAATAGTTTCGCAATTATCTCCTCCCAGAACACCACAACTCAATGGTGTTGATGAGAGAAGAAATTGAACGCTACTTGATATGGTTCGGTCCATGATGAGTCGTGCTACACTTCCAATATCATTCTGGGGCTATGCCTTAGAAACTACAGCTCATATCTTAAACCTCGTTCCAACTAAGAAGGTTGCAAAGACACCCTCTGAAATGTGGACTGGGACTCGTCCCTCGTTGGCACATATAAAGGTCTGGGGTTGTGAAGTCTTCGTTCGGTGCGAAACTAACGACAAGCTAGAACCTAGAGCAAAGAAGTGTCGGTTCATTGGTTATCCCTACAAATCCTTTGGATATATATTTTACAAACCTTCGGAGAACAAAGTGATTGTAGCTAGAAGGGGAGTCTTCCAAGAAAGGGAGCTCATTTCCAAAAGGGATAGTGGGAGCAACATTGATCTTGAAGAAATTCAAGAAACAACCAATGATGAACCTATAGTTGACACTAGCCCTCAACATGAGGTTGAACCACCTGTTGAGGAAACTAACATACCTCCACCACCTCTTCGCAGAACTAGTAGAGTAAGTCAACCTCCTGAGTTTTATTATGGTTTTCATATCACAAAGGAAGGAGACACACTAGTCAATGATAAAACATTTGATAGTGCGGATGAGCCATCCAACTACGAGGAAGCGATAGCAGGCCCTGAGGCTGCCAAATAGAAAGAGGCCATGGAAAGCGAGATTCAATCTATGTACGATAACCAAGTTTGGAAATTGGTTGATCACACACCAGGTCGCAAGACAGTTGGGTGTAAGTGGATCTTCAAAAAGAAGACCGACATGGATGGGAATGTGCACACATTCAAGGCTAGACTGGTTGCAAAAGGTTACACTCAAACTCAAGGAATTGATTGTGATGAAACCTTCTCACCAGTGGCAAAGATTAAGTCTATCAGGATATTGTTTGCCATAACTGCATTTCATTACTATGAAGTATGGCAAATGGATGTAAAAACCGCTTTCCTCAATGGGAAACTTGATGAGGATGTGTATATGGCACAACCTGAAGGTTTTGTACATACCGAGTATCCAGATAAAATGTGTAAGCTTGAAAGATCCATTTATGGACTTAAACAAGCGTCTCGTAGCTGGAATCTTTGTTTTCATGAAAAGGTCAAGGAATTTGGATTTTCTCGAAGCGAAGATGAGTCCTGCGTATATGTTAAGGCTAGTGGGAGTAATGTTGTATTTCTAGTCTTGTATGTTGATGACATACTACTCATAGGAAACAATATTCCGATGTTGCAAGATGTAAAGGTCTGGCTCGTGAAATGTTTCGCTATGAAAGATTTGGGAAATGCAGCATACATACTTGGAATAATAATTTATCGAGATAGAACCAAGCGTTTAATTGGACTTAGCCAAAGTACATGCTTGGATAAGATATTGAAGAAATTCAATATGAGTGAATCCAAGAAAGGGTATTTGCCCATGCAACATGGCATAAGATTGAGTAAAGATTAATGTCCTAACACTAGTAAAGAACTGGACAGAATGAGTCGAATTCCATATGCATCTGCTATAGGATCGATCATGTATTCCATGACATGTACTAGACCTGATGTCTCATTTGCTTTAAGCATGGTGAGTAGAGTGCTGACTGAAGAGAATCCGGCGGATCCTTTCACAAAAGCATTAACTCGACCCAAACATGAGTATCATGCTGAAGCCATAGGTGTTAGAATTATCAATATATCTTGAATGTTTAGTTGTTAGTTTGATGTATTAAAAACGTAATAAATTGTATTTGATTTGGAGATTATTATATGGAGATTATAATATATGCTGGATTGCGTCCATTTACATTTAATTTATTATTGTTTCGTTTTGCATGTTTAGAACCAACTTCCTGAGTATTAATTTACTTAAACCTCCACAGTCAGTCATACTCCTGGAAGTAAGTAGTGATTCAAGACTGTCATGGAGTGTTAGAAGCATAGAGAATGCAACTAACGCTCATGAGTACCTAATGGTGATTTGGGTATTGGAAAGACCCGCACTCAAAAGTTTACTTCATGGATTAAGTCAGAGTAATTTTGAGATGATAATATTTTATGTTCTTCAAACAGAGATGCATAGAGTTTTGCTCTAGGATTCTGTTATGCTTTGGTGTGCTCCAACGCTGACCGTGACTGGCAGTTATACAGGGTATGTCCATGTATAATATGATGAATAGAAATGAACTGTGTAGTCAAAGTTTATTTGTTCCTTCTGCCTAAACAGGAGAAGCGATATCCATGGGCCCCTCGATGATTTTGTGTTGACATTAAGTGTTTGGCCAAACCCTGACTAGAATTGATGTGTTCAATTGAGTAGTCTGATGAATTCAACACATATCGGAAATCGGGAAACATAATCTTGATCCATGAGATAGACATTTATCCATGTCTCAGGTTCACATGATATCTTGTAGAACAAAGGAACATTAAATCACTTATCTTAGGACCGAATCTTTATCAGAGTTCGGCAGCTGCATTGGATGGCTTGCTCTCTGCTGATTATTTGAAAGCGTTAAACCAAATAGAGTTAATAACTTGTCCAAGTGGGAGACTGTTGGATATAGTGTCCAGAGTCATTAACTATTGGTAATATTTCTAATAACAGCAGGGTCCTTTTGGGTTGCCCTTAAGACCCAAATAAACAATCAGAAGAATGAAAGGGAATTAATGTAGTTAGGTTATTAATTTGTCATTTGATGATAAATTAATTACAAGCTACAATATAATTAATTAGATTAATTATAGGGACTAAATGATAACTTGTTAAAATAGTTTTTTATCAAGCTTATCTGTTCAAGGGGGCTACATGTAAATAGAGAGGTTATAAATAAGATGCTAGGGATCAAACCCTAAAAAGATTTTTTGGTGTGATCTCTCTCTCTCACAAGGCCGTAGCCTCCCCTCTCCTCCCTCCCAAAATTGTAAACCTTTCCAAGGGTTTAGGTTTAAAGCTTCAATCTTGATTGTTGGTTTGGTGTTCCTAAGTGTGAGCCACTAGAGAGATTCACACTATTGATCCTTGACATCCAAGAAGCAAGAATAAGGTTTAATTCATCTTTGTGTTTTCGACAATCACAAGAAACAAGTAAGTGTTCTTGATTCTTTCTATTGTAGTTAATCATCTAGAACGTATGCATCTTTATAAGTTGTTTGTTAGTATTGCCATGGATGATTCAATTTTAAATATGCTTCTGTTGCCTATATCATGTGGTAGTACGGTTTAACAAAACCTTTCAGACATAGCCCATGACTTGGGGGCAGTCGAACCCTACGCCAGATAGCCCACGACTTGGGGGCAGTCGGACCCCACGACAGAGGTGATTCTCCAATAACCGACGATAAACGTCACCATGTACGTAACGCTCGTCAACAACATTCAGGTATGACATACCAACCTTCTAAATAAAATTTACTTACGTCCTTAATTCCACGACCCTTCATAAGGTAAGGAATGGACATCCTGCCCCCAGGGCAAGAAATTTTCCTGTTAAGTCTTTTCAAATTATTCCTCTGAACGAACAGAAGCAGACGCCTACTCCCAGATTCGGGACGAAAAGGTCATCTCTTCTATCCAGACTAACATTCTATGCAGATTCGGAATTCCTTCCAAGATCATATACGACAACGATCTGCAAATGATCGTGCGTCCGGAAGTCGTAGTGTCGAATCTACGACTGCAACCCCACGTAGCTGGATTACAGTACATTTTATTCCCTTTTCGCTTTCAATTTATTTCAACAAACGATTACTGACTTAAGCATCGGAGGGTCGTTGGTCAAACCAACGACCACCCCTGGATCAAAAATGTTTATCAAAAAGCCTAAGTGTTAGAACTGAAGTTTATCAAAAAGCCTAAGTGTTGATATTTGAACTGAAGACTCAGAGTTCTGAGTAGGAGACTCAGAAGTTCTGATTGAGAAGTCTAGCAAAGATTACTAAGTGTGAAGTCTGAACAGAAGGCTCAGAGTTCTGAGTAAGAGACTCAGAAGTTCTGAAGATGAAGTTAAAGAAAATGTCCAAGTGTTCAAGTGTATGTTCTGAGGTGCTTAAACAGAAGGATGTTCAGAAGTTCTGAACATGTTGTTCAGAACTTATGTCTTAAGACATTTTCAGTTATATTCTGTTACTAATTAGAACACGTGTAATTGTTTTATTGGTTTGTCATATATATGTATTGTAGCTTTATCTTTCCTTTACAGTATATATAGGAGTTAGCAACTGTAAGCTAACTAACTTTTTATATCACTTTGTATTCACTTTGTAATCTTTAAGAGACTCTCTCTAGATTTGTAATTTGTTCTTAATCGAATACAAAGCTTTTGGATCCAATTCTCTATTATTTTACTGTTTGATTGTTCTTGATTGATTAATTGATTGTAAGATCAAATCCTGGTTTCTATAATTGGTATCAGAGCCAATCAACAAACAAATTTGTTCAAGATCGTGTTCTTGAGGTTTTCTTGATCGTGTTCTTGAAGATTTCTTGATCAATTCGATAATTGATTTCCGCTGCTACTCATAATTCTTGAATTGTTCTTAATTCCTGAATTAGTTCTGTCTTTGTTCAAGAAATTCGAATTTTTCTTTCTGTTGAATCGATTCAATTCAATTCATCTTATAATCATGTCTTCTAAAGAATTTCTCTCTATGGGGTCTGAGACAAAGCCACCTGTTCTAATTCCTGAAGAATATCAACAGTGGAAGATCAGGATTATCCAATTCTTGGATAATATTGATGAGAATTTGATGATATCAATTCGTGAAGGTCCAATTGAAGTCTATGTAGATGTTGCTGCTACTCCTGCAACTACTACTACACCAGAGATTCCTGCTACTAGAGTGAAGAAACTATTCTCACAGTACACTGAAACACAAAAACAGAGACATGCAATAGACAAAAGGGCTGTAACTCTATTAACTTTGGCAATTCCAAATGAGGTTTTCAATCGAATTGATAGTGGAACATCCACAAAAGAAATGTGGGATGAATTGGAGAAGCAAATGATGGGCACAACCAAATCAATTCAAGCAAAGTTGAATCAATGCATCAATGCATATGAAAGATTTAAAGCAAAGGATTCTGAAAGCTTAACTCAGACTTACAATAAGTTTTGCACAATATTGAATGATCTCAAGAGGAATGGGCTAAAGAAAACCAAATCAGAGATTAACTATAAATTTCTGAATTGTCTTAATTCAGAATGGTCGTCTTTTGCAATAAGTCTTCAGATGAACAAGGATATGTGTGAAGAAGATCTGAATGATCTATTTTGTGTCTTAAATCAGCATGAAGATTCTGTTAAACAAGTTGTTGAAGAAAAGAAAAGTGTTTCTGATCAATTAGCTTTGCTTTCAGAAAGAAAGACCAAAATCACCAAATCATCAAAGAAATCTGTGTTTTTGTCTGAAATTCCAAAGTTAGAGGAGGAATCTGAGAAGGAACAAGGATCTGATGAGGATGATGATATCAAGTTGATTGCTGAAAATTGGCATTGTTGACAAATACCTTCAACAAAAGGTATGGAAACAAGAAATTTGAAGGTAAGTACAGAAGAAATGGACAGGGGAGTTCATATGAGAGATACAAGAAGAAAGATGATAGAGAAGAAAGTAAATATGAGAAGAAAGAAGAGAATAGGTATGACAAGAAAGAAGAGAAGGAAGAGAGAAGAGAGAAGGATTTTTGTTTCAAGTGTGGAAAACCTAGTCATTTTGCAAGGGATTGCAGAGTGAAAATGGTTAAAGACTATGAGTATTATGCAAGGAAGGCTCAGCTAGCAAAAACCAAAGACAGTGGGATAGCACTTCTGGCAGAACAAGAGAATTGGCTGTACTATTCTTCTGATGAAGAGGATTGCATTCATTTCTCACAAATGCAAAGTTATATGGCTAAGATGAGTAATGAAGAAGATTCTGACTATGTTGATGCTGGTTCTGAATCTTCTAATTAGGTACATTCTGCTCTTGAAATAGATTTAATTACTCAAATTGGTAATATGAATTCTGAATTTGTTAATCTGAGAAAACAGATTAAAGGTGAAAGAATTCTGGTTAACAAATTCAGAACAGAAAAAGAAATGTTTAAAGTTAGATTTGAGGAAACAGAGGTTGAGAAACAAGAAGTCAGAAAAGAGAATTTTCATCTTTTGAAAAAGATTTATGAGTTAAAAGTTGCATTTTCAGAAGTAAAAGATGAAAAAGTTGATTTACAAATTAAAGTAGATATGCTACTTGATGAAAGAAAGAATTTATATACAAAAATCAAAGAGTTAGAAGATCTTAATCTGAAAAGAGGTTAAACTCAACAAACATTGAGTCTTCTCACAAGCAATGTTAAAGACACAAGGTTTTATAATCCAAAAATGGGATTAGGTTTGGAAGAAAACTCTATTTTGAAAAAGGCTCCTATAAATCTTTATGATTTTGAGGAACTAAAAGGTCCCAAACCATAAATTCCAGACCTAGTTGAAGTTTTTGTGAGACCTGCAAGCTCAATAACAAGTTCTGATAGTTTACAGAAACCAAAAATAGAAAAAGAAAAAACTTCTGAATCAAAACCTGAAAAGGTAGAAAGTTCAGAAAAAGAAGTGAAGAGAGAAATTTCAAAACATATTGAAGAAGAAAAACCAAGGTATAACACTGCTAAATTCAAATATGATTCTCTGAATGTTAGTTACAAAGATAAACAACAAAGTTTCTCCTATACTGACATTGAGAATATATTTGAAGTTTGCAAGGTTTCTGAAAACAAAGAGAATTCTGAAATAGTTTGTCAGAATTCTGAGTCCTCCAGTCAGAATTCTGAGTCTGTTGGTCAGAATTCTGAAACTTGTAGTCAGAACTCTGAGTCAACTGAAAATTCTGAGTCTAATTCAGAAAGTTTTTCAGAACTTGAAAAGAGGTTCGAACTCGTCATTCAAGAGCTTGAAGATCTTAGAAAAAGTTTTGATGAGCTTGAAAATGATTTCTGTGATGCTGATTTTAAACTTGAAGAAGTTATAAAGGAGAACAAAACTTATGTCTAGAAAATAACAGAGCTTGAGAAGATAAAAATTGAGTATGAGCTTTTTAAGATTAATGCTTTAAAAGAAAATAAGAAATTCTTTGATGAATCAAGTACATATGAGCATGGTGAATCATCTATATCTACTAATTCTGAAAGGTTGAATGTTTCAGAAAAGGAAGAAAGCAAAAGGAAAGGTGATTTGAAAAAGATTTCTGAGAAGATCTTGTTGAATACTACTTCTGAACTCAAAGCAAATAGTTCTTGTAATAGATGCAAATGTAATCTGAATACTATTAATAAAAATGAAAAATCTTTTCATTCAGATTTGTTGTTTCATGCAAGAAGACATCTAAAATGTGTTCAATGTGGTAGTCAATCATTTCAATCATCTCAACTTTCTAAGAATTCTAATACATCTTTTAAGTCTAAAGCAAAACAGAATTCAGAAAAGAAGACTGAATTTTTTTCTCAAACTCAAATAAAAAGAAAGAAGACTGAAAACATTTCAAAATTCAAGACCAAAGGAAAGAAAACTGAAAATGTTTCTAAATCTCAACCAAAAGTTGTAAAAGAGAGAAGAAATAATTTTGTAAAGAGAAAATGTTCTGATTTCATAAAAGTACAAGGAAAATGGTGCTTAAAAGAAGATTTTGAATAGAAAGTAAAAGGAACTTTTGTTAAATATGATATTAAAGCTAACAAAGAAGGACCCATTCCTACATGGGTACCTAAATCTAACTAAACTGTTTTTGCAGGGCTGTCATGTGTGGTTTTTAGATTCTGGAGCATCAAGACACTTGATAGGTCATAAGTCTTCTCTGAAAAATTTCACAGAAAAGGCTGGAGGAGCAGTTAACTTTGGTAATAACAGTAAAGGGCAATTTAGAGGCTCTGGGGATTTAACAAAGGGAGATTTAACAATTCAGAAAGTATTCTATGTGGAAGGTTTACAACACAATTTGTTCAGTATAAGTCAGTTCTTGGATAGTCTTTGTGATATCAAGTTTAGCATAACAGGGTGTTTAATTCTGAGTGAGAATGGAATAAAGGTATTTTGGGCTAAGAGACACATGGACTTATTTGTGGTTAATTTTTCAAAGATTGAAGCCTTAACTCCAGTATATCTACTCTCAAATGCAATTGCAAATGAATGTTGGTTATGGCACAGAAGATGTTCTCACTTGAATTTTAAGGAGTTGAACAATCTAGTTGGCAAACAGTTAGTTAAGGGATTACCAAAGATTAAGTTTGAGAAAGACTCATTATGTTCAGCATGTGAAATGGGCAAGATGAAGAAGAGTTCTCACAAGTTGAAAATGGACTCATCATGCAAGTCACCATTAGAGATGTTACATACTGACTTGTGTGGTCCAATAACAGTTCAATCAATGGGAGGAAAGAAGTATATACTTGTCGTTGTTGATGAGTATTCAAGATACACATGGGTTGAATTCTTAAGAGCAAAATCTGAGGCTGCTGAAACATTGATAAATTTCATCAAAAGAATTCAAGTGTTCTTACAACTTCCAGTTCAAAAAATAAGGAGTGACAATGGAACAGAATTCAGAAATGAGACTCTTCAGAACTTTTTACAAAGCTCTGGGATCTCTCACAATTTTTCTGCTGTCAGAACTCCTCAACAAAATGGTATTGTTGAAAGAAAGAGTAGAACTTTAGTTGAAGCTGCAAGAACCATGTTGGCTTATTCCAAACTTCCAACCTTCTTATGGGTTGAAGCAATTGCCACTGCTTGTTTTACTCAGAATAGAACTTTGATTAATAAAAGACTAAATAAATCTGCTTATGAACTGATTAACAAAAGAAAACCACTGATCAAATTCTTTCATGTTTTTGGATGCAGATGCTATGTTCTAAAAGATAGAGAAAATCTTGGAAAATTCGACAAAAAGGCAGATGAAGGATACTTTGTTGGTTATTCACTAACTTCCAAAGCATTCAGAATCTACAATAAAAGAACCAAGAAGATTATGGAAAGCATCAATGTTACATTTGATGAGTCAAGATTAAAGACTTCTGAACAAAGCAATTCAGAACTCAATCAGGATAAGACAAAAACAATGATTTCTGAATCCAATTCTAATCCTAAATGTTCAGAATCTTATGTAGATTTTGAAAATCCTAAAATGGTTCAAGAAATGAAAAAGGGAAGTTCAGAGGGTTAAACAACTGTAATTTCTGACTCTGGTCCATCTGAGGAATGTCCAATTTTGGTAAATTCAAGTAATTTTTCTGAGTCTGGTACTCAGAATTCTGAACAAGGTACTCAGAATTCTGAACAAGGTACTCAGAACTCTGAACAAGTTGTTCAGAATCCAGACTTGAATGTCACACCTCAGAGGGATAGTTCAGAATTACATGCCGTTACAGATGAGAATGATACAAACAACAATCTATCAGATATTGAGTTGCTTCCAAGTTCAAACAAATGGACAAGAGACCATCCTATTCATCAAGTGATAGGAGATCCATCAGTGGGAGTTCAAACAAGGTCAGCAACAGCAAATGAAGCAATGTTTGCAGGATTTCTAAGTATGATGGAACCTAAGAAAGCCACTGAAGCCTTAGAGGATCCAGACTGGATTTTGGCAATGCAAGATCAGTTGCTATAGTTTGAAAGAAACAAAGTCTGGAGACTCGTTCCAAAGCCTGAAGGAAAATCAATAATTGGAACAAAATGGGTGTTCAGAAACAAGAAAGATGAGTCAGGTGTTGTAGTCAGAAATAAAGCTAGATTGGTTGCTAAGGGATATTCACAACAAGAAGGAATTGATTATGATGAGACATTTGCACCAGTTGCCAGAATTGAAGCAATTAGAATATTCTTGGCATATGATGCACATAAGAACTTCAAAGTATACCAAATGGATGTCAAATCATCTTTTTTGAATGGTATACTGAATGAAGAAGTTTATGTTTATCAACCTGAAGGGTTTGTTGATCCTGAGTTTCCAGATCATGTATATGTTTTAGATAAAACATTGTATGGTCTGAAACAATCACCAAGAGCCTGGTATGACACTCTAACTCAGTACTTATTAGAAAATGGCTTCAAGAAAGGTAAAATAGATACTACCTTATTCTTAAAGAAAGAAGGTGGTGATTTAATTCTAATTCAGATATATGTAGATGATATAATATTTGGTTCTACAAATGCAGAACTATGTGATGAATTCTCAGAAATCATGAAATCAAAATTTGAAATGAGCATGATGGGAGAATTGAACTTTTTCCTTGGTCTTCAAGTAAAATAATTACCAAATGGTATTTTTATAAATCAAGGAAATTATGTGAAAAATATTCTGAAAAGGTTTGAGATGTCTGATTGTGCTTCTATGAGAACACCTATGGCTACAAATGTCAAGTTAGATGTTGATCTCTCTGGAGTTTCAGTAGATAATAAGGTTTATAGAGGCATGATAGGGTCTTTACTTTATCTGACTGCAAGTAGGCCAGATATCATGTTTGCTAAATGTTTCTGTGCTAGATTTCAATCAAATCCAAAAGAATCTCATTTGCTGGTTGATAAAAGGATCTTAAGATATCTCAAAGGTTCACCTGATTTGGACCTTTGGTATCCAAAAGAAACTGATTTCGAATTAACTTCCTTTACTGATGTTGATCATGCAGGAAGCAGATTGGACAGGAAAAGTACTTCTGGTGCTTGTCACTTTTTAGGAGATAAAATAGTGAGTTTGGATTCAAAGAAGCAAAACTGTGTGTCCACGTCAACTGCTGAGGCAGAATATGTTGTTGCTACTGCTTGCTGTTCTCAGACTCTGTGGATGAAAACACAACTCATGGACTATGGCTATCAGCTTAACAAGATTCCAATTTACTGTGACTCAGAAAGTGCAATTGCCATCACTCAGAATCCTGTTCAACACTCAAAGACCAAACATATTGATGTAAGGTATCACTTTATTAAGGATTATGTGGAAAAGGGAACTATAGAAATGCACTTTGTGCATACAAAGTATCAATTGGCTGGCATGTTCACAAAGCCTCTTGATCACAAAAGGTTTACTTTTCTCATATGTAAAATAGGAATGCTTAATCTGACTAATTGAGTATATTTGTTATTTTCAGAAATAAATGTTTCTAAGTAAAATTTTCTGAGTATTGTACTCAGAATTCTGACTCTCTTACTCAGATGTTCTGAGTCTTGAGTTCAGAACTTCTGAGTCAATACTTCAGAAATCTGACTTAATAATTGTTTCTGACTAGGATACTCAGATCTTCTGACTGTACCTTTCAGAACTTATTTCTGAAAAAATTTCAAATATTTCAATTTGTTGATTTCTTTCTGTTTTATTTTTTTCAATATTCCTTAAGTCTAATATGTGTTTAAGTATATGCTTAAGTCAAGGGGGAGCATTCATATCTTTCAGAAATAACTATATGGTGTTCTCAAGGTTTGTATTCTTCTCTGATCTCAAATCATCTCAAGAAGGACAGACTTTTGATGATAAAAACAATTTTTTATCTGTCCAAACTACTTCTGTGTGATTAAAAATTTTATATTCTCAGAAGTTGATTTTAAATTAACTTTGGTTACAAGAGTATTTCTTCTGAACTGTGTACTCAGAACTTCTGAGTATATATTCTCAGATCTCTGAACGTGTTATTCAGAACTTTAACTTGTGTTGATTTCTATCACATAACACGTGTCAGCATCTTATTCATTTGATTATACCACGTTTCATTTAACATCTTTTGTGGTATTTCACAGTGTTAGAATCCGTTATAACTCTGACAAAAAGCAGTTTTTCACCGTTTGAATTCCTTCAGCTTCGCGGATTTTAAATAGACTTTAGAATCCCTATTTCAAATTCATTCGAATTCCAGAGTGAAAAAGTGAGATACGCAAAATTCCCGAGTTCATCGATTCTGTTTTCTTTCATACTTCTTGAGTGATAATCATGTCTGCTGCACGAAGAGGATGAACTATATCATTACACTCAACAAGAACCTTAATGGCATCTTCGGATGATAATGATGAAGTCAGAATGCCTGATAATATAGTCGCAGAGGTAGAGGCTATAGGAGGAAATATTTTAGGAGGAGATATTGGTGGAAATGAAGAGGATGAAAATATGACTGAGTCTGAAGGAAATGCAGAGGAAGGAAATGAAAATATTGAACACCAACAGAGTGCAATGAGGTCAGTAATGTCTTCTAGACCTATTTCTTTGGAGAAGATTGTACCTGAGAATGAATATTTGGATTTGGTAGAAAATAACTGTGTATTAGTTCTTGATGAAACCAATTTCAAAGAAGAACATAGGATTATCATAGAATTGTTGAAGTATCATCCTTTCAAAAAGTGGTTTACCCTGAAGAAGACTGTTCCAATTCAGTATATTCAACAGTGGTGGAAGAATTTGGAGCTACAAGGAAATAAATTTGTACCAAATGTAGGGGGAGTTTCACTGACTTTAACTATTGATTTCTTAAGAATGATGTTGAGGTTGCCAGAGAAAGATGATTTGGATGGGAGATTAGACTTTGAGGATTAACCTTTAACAGAAGAGATAACGGCTGAATTTAAGAGATTAGGATATAATGATGATTTGAAGAATCTTAGTTCATTCAGAAGAAATAAACTATCACCAATCTGGGCATGTTTCTTCAACATTATTAACAAGTGTCTATCTGGGAAGCACAGTTCTCTAGATCAAGGTTCAAGACAAATTTTGCAGATCTTTCATGGGTTAGTGAAAAATAGGCACTATGATTATGCTTCAATCTTATGGGAAGATATGAAGAACACTTTTGAGAGGAATCAGAAGGCATTAGAAGGAAAAACAAGAGACAATCCTTTAACATATATACCTTATCAGAGGTATTGGCAGATGGTGATCTGGTATGCAATGAGACAAGATTTAAACATTCCAAGAAGAGCAAACGAGGAACATGGTCCAATTTTCTATATGGGTAAAATGATCTCATCTCTTAGACTTGAAATTTTTCCTAATCACAGGCCATTGTCAAGAGCACCAAGGGAGAGTGAGATTTTAAAAGCTTATTGCACCTCTATGGGACTTGTACAACCTCAGGTCCCTACCCATGAGGACAACCCTGAGATGAGAGGTGAGGGGTCAAATGCAGTAAGAGAGGGGGAGAATGTTCAGGTGGGAGAACATTCTGAGACAATTGAGAGGAAACATTCTGAGAGCTTGGTTAGAAGTGAGCCTGAAAAACAGACAGAGAGAGGTGAGGATGAGAGAATGTCACCAGAATTAGAAAACAGAGATAATTCTGAACCAGCTGATCTAATCCGGAAAACCACATCTACTATTGGTTCACAACCCTTGATGACCAATATTGAAGAAAATACCATTCAGCCCATGGTAGAAATTGAATTATCCAATCCCATCCACTCAGAAGCATTTCAACATGCTACTGTTTCATTTCAAACAGGGGAACCATTACCTACTCATTTGGAGTTTGGTGATAAATCCCAACACATTAAGTCTGGATTGCACAGTGATATCCAATTTGAGCCTGAATTTTCATTTCACACTAGCACATCACAGGAATTTCGTATTCCTGTATCAACTTCCATAGACATACCAATTACTGATAGTCAAGGATTGGATGGAAGCCCTGGGGAGGTGAACATTTTAAAACCTTCCTTACACAGTGCAACTGTTGTACATGGTGACTCTGTGACACCTACAGGCCATGAGTTCTCTGAACACATGAAAACTGGTTCATCTGTTGATCCAAGATTACCGTTAGCACCTTCTGAATTTGAAAAAATTCAGAAACAAAAAGATAATTTGGTTGAAAAGGTTCAAAGCTTAGAAAACTCAGTAACTTCTTTGAAAGATGAAGTTAAGAATCTCAAAACAATGTTGGAGAGTAAAGTCCAATCTGTTGAACAAAAGGTACATGGAGTTAAAGAGTCTTTGGAATCTCACAAAAAGGAGATCAAAGATGGGTTATCAGATTTTCCAAAGGAGGTTCTGAAAAATATGGAGGATATGAAAACATCTCTGCTTCAAGTATTTAGTTCACAGCTTGCTAATGTTTCAAAGCCTCTAGCAATCATGCCTTTGTCTGAAGCAGTACCAGAATCTGAATCAACTCAGTTATTAAAAAGGAAGTTTGATGATAATGATTCTCATGATCATCAAAAGGGGGAGAAACGACAGAAGCAAAGTGCTGAGTTGATAGTTGTTCAAAGTTCTAGTTCTGAGGATATGGAATCAGAAGAAGTGTTGGTTGAAAATAATTCTGAAGTAGTTGCTGATAAAGTTCTGGAAAGTACTTCTGAAGTGTTGGAGATGAATATTTATGAAGCTGATGTGGCTTTGGCTATGAGTACTGAAATGATTATGGCAGATGAAGTGGAAATAATGAATACCTCTAAAGTTGAAATGGTCACAGGTTCTGAAATGGATATGTTGGAAAATTCTGAAACAGTTATGGCAGACAATTTTATGGTGAATACATCTGAAGAAGAATTGGCAGATAACTCTGAAATGAATGGGGTGAATACATGTTCAGATATTGTTCCTTATACTGGAGGTGATCTTATTTCTGAGTTTGAAGAAAGAAGGATGAACGATATTTTGATAAGGAGAATGCACAGTGAGTTGGTGAGGATTCTTAATGTTCAGAATGTTCAAAGTTATATTAGAATGGTGAGGCCTATTGATTTGATGGGAGAAGAGGATCACTCAGTTGGATATTCATGAAAGTTTCAAGATGAATTTGAACTACACTTTCTGGATGAGTTAGCAGATATTGATGAAGAGTATGATAGAGTTGAAAATTACTTCATGCCTCTAGAATATGTGTTTAGAAGACCAATTGTCATTCCAAGACTTGAATTGCCAATACTGGAAGAACCCTTATGTGATTTCATTGTTGAACAGAGTGATACTCCACTTACCAGACAATACCATCGTGACATATTTCTAGAAGAGAATTATGAGTATCTCTATTGCAAAGAAGATGAGTATGTAGATGTTGAGAATTTCATTGATGGGTTCATGGATGAGAGAATTCAGATGGTATATGTAGAAGCTTCAAACAGACTGAGAAAACCAGATGAAAAGATATTTGTTCAGAAAAGGATTGAGAAGGTATTAGAGTTTCAAACATAAGAGTTTGATGGTCTGAAGTATGTGAGTATGGAAGTACTGAAGGAAGGAAACTTGAAAGTAAATCTGACTAGTTTTGACTTTCATAGACTGTTTCTTGATGATCAAATCTTTCTGGTGAAGTTCTTTGCAAGCACAGAAGAAACTTGGATGGAAATTGAATGCAGAAGGATTTTGGGTATATATGTTAGAAATATGCATATCTATGACTTCCAGTTGGCCATTGAATCATTAAAAGATAAGTGCAATTTAAGTTGTCCAATCAAAAAGCCTAAAAACGAAAATTGTGTTCGTGGATTTGTGATTGAAGGAATTGAAAATGAAGGTTTCTTCTACATAGCTTCTGGTGTACCAACGTTTTTCAGATTGAATGATCTTGTAAAGTACAGTGATGCTACTCTACATTGGTTATTGGAATAAATGGAGGTAATTGCTGAAGGTGAGAAAGCAATTCTGAGGGATAAATGTATAAGGCATATCAAAGAAAGGTTGGATCTCAGAACAAGAATCAAAGAGTACAGTGATTGTATTCTTTTAGAAGAAAATCCAAAGAAACTACTTCACATTGATTTTGTATTCCCTTCAGAATACCAAGTGAATGGTGTTTATTCTGATGAGGTTGAAGAAATTATTCCAGAAGAACTGTCAACACAAGAAGATGTTCAGATGCAAGATGCTGAACAAGCAGAACAATCTGAAGCAAATGAAGAAGAAGTGCCAGTTGACTTAAATGGATTATTTCTGGAATATGATTTACCAAACTTCTTTCAACCAAGAGAAGTGAATTTTCTGAGTGTATATCATGATAAGCCAGAATTTTCTCAATGGCTTCGTGCTGAATTGACAAGAGTTGTGGGAAAGAAAAAGAAGTCTGTATATTCTGATTTCATGATCACTGGAATCAGAGAATTATGTGTCAAGCAATTCAAGAAACATGAATACTATGGATTCGAGGTTCTGAGAGAGGATGGAAAAGTCTACTACTTTACTGAAGCTGATTTTGACAAAATTTCAGTGTCTGATTTCTATCGTTTGTACTGTCTTCTGGAGAATAAAGATTGTAGCAAGTATAAGAGAGAAAGAGGAGCATTGGAAATAGTAAGAGAAGCAATGTTCTACATTCTGAGATGGTATGCATATATTGATTATTAGATTTCTCTATATGTGCATAGACCATGTGTCTATCTTTCTAAGCCAAACAATGATCATGAGCGACTAAATGATCTGAAGACAGGATATGTGTGTAAATTGCCAGAGTTGGGGGTCATACTAAAAAATAAACAAAGCCAAAAGATTTTCTTCAGAGCAAGTGAAGTTGCCAAGTACTGCTCTGGAACTCTTAGATTTATCAAGAACAGTTTGAAGAAAAAGATACAAAAGAGTTCAAGTTGAAAAGACGGAAGAAGTTATTGAAGAGATTGATAGAAGACTTGCTTTGAGAAATATAATTCTTCTAAAGATTGTACCTGCTTTAAAAGAATTCAACATTGACAAATACAAGCTTGTTTGATAAAAGGGGGAGATTGTTAGAACTGAAGTTTATGAAAAAGCCTAAGTGTTGATATCTAAACTGAAGACTCAGAGTTCTGAGTAGGAGACTCAGAAGTTCTGATTGAGAATTCTAGCAAAGATTACTAAGTGTGAAGTCTGAACAGAAGGCTCAGAGTTCTGAGTAAGAGACTCAGAAGTTCTGAAGATGAAGTTGAAGAAAATGTCCAAGTGTTCAAGTGTATGTTCTGAGGTGCTTAATCAGAAGGATGTTCAGAAGTTCTGAACATGTTGTTCAGAACTTATGTCTTAGGACATTTTCAGTTATATTCTGTTACTAATTAGAACACGTGTAATTGTTCTATTGGTTTGTCATATATATATATTGTAGCTTTAGCTTTCCTTTACAGTATATATATATAGGAGTTAGCAACTGTAAGCTAACTAACTTTTCATATCACTTTGTATTCACTTTGTAATCTTTGAGAGACTCTCTCTCTAGATTTGTAATCTGTTCTTAATCGAATACAAAGCTTTTGGATCTAATTCTCTATTATTTTACTATTTGATTGTTCTTCATTGATTAATTGATTGTAAGATCAAATCCTGGTTTCTATATCTTATATTACGGGATCGCACGAACATCAGTCTTACGATCTGTATCGTAAGAAGACAAAGTCGTGACCCATGACTCATGACTCGAAAACTGAATCTTACGATTCAACACAGAGATCTTACGATCACAACAGGTGCATTCAAAATTGAGTCTTATGACTTGAACCCTATAATTTGGAATGTATGATCGGCTCAGTCGCCCGATTGCTTCCAAAGTCATTCTTTAAATGGAGTCTCTATGACTTAAAGCATAAGTCCTATGACGATTAAGACACAGGTTTTACGGTTTGTCTTATGGGAAACCAAAGTCTCTACGACTTAAACAAAAGTCTTACGATCTTCATCGTGAGAAGCAAAGTCTTTGAGACTTACAAAAAAGGAATCTTATGATTCATCATACGGGTCTCATGACCATCACAGGTGCGTTTTAAACTAAGTATCGGGGACACGAGTCTTATGACTTGAATCCCAAACTTAGAACACCCCTTCGGCCTCAGTCGCTCGATTACAAGTATCTCAGTCATATAGCTTTTCGTTCGTTCGTTAAGTCTTATTATTTTGTTCATTGGCAATAAAATAAAGTATACGATGAGAGTATAACAAAAACGTACTTGTATTAACATTGTCAATTACAAGTAAAAGGGCACGACCGATTATAGTCGCCCCATATCAAAAATAAACTAAAGAATTTAAGGCAGAGGGGAGTCCTCAACGACCTCCTCATCGCCAGCTACGTCGACCATTGCGTCCGTTGGGTCCTCTTCTTCGAGTTGGTCTTCTTGGTAGAGTTCATCCTCGTCCCCAACTTGCTCTACGAAGGTCTTGACCTCCTCTTCGGCTCCTGCCATAGGGTCTAACCCCCGCAAATGGCGACGCATAATCGCCGCTCGTACCCTCAGACGGGTCAAAGCTTCAAACGATTGGAGTCGCTCCTCTAAGGAAGCGATCTCCCCAACCTGTTTTTCGCTTTTGGACTGGGAAGCCTTAGTCACTCCCAAGTCCACCTCAGCCGTAAAGGACTTCTCCAGGGCTTCCCTTAGATGGCGCTGAAGGTCTTCCTTTTCCTTCGACGATTCTGCATACAAGTCCTGTACTTCGCAGAATTTCTCATAAAGGATCTCCGCCTTCTCCATTGTCGTCCTCTCCTGCTCCCGTGCCACTCGAGTTTCCTCTTGCGCCTCGTGCATCTTGTCTAAGGCAGCGGGTGTGACCCAACGGTTTTTTTCCATATGGGCATACAGGCAGAGAGACGTCTGGAATGCCTGTAGCGCAAGAACACACAAGAACGTCAGAAAACAACGACAAAATAAAACATCGAATAAAACAGGTCGTACATACCTTAAAGGTCAGTCTTGCGATATACGATCCCATATTATCAACCGTAACCCCCTCCAGTCGCTACTGGAAACAAGGAAGGAGGAACTTCCCCAAGTCGGGGAAGAGTTTTTAGCTGTCCATCTCTTCCCCGGCCATAAAATCTGACGGCAAAGTAAAATTCACCGTCGTAACACCAGCGGACTCCTCCGTCTCCTTCTCCTTCCCTTTGTCTGCTGAAGAAGGGGAAGGGGCGACCTCTCCCGTCAGAGGAGCAGCCACGTTCACCAGTGTCGCACCCGGTGACGTCTTCGCCTTCTCGGCGGTAGCAACTCCAGACGAGTCGCCACCCTTCGACGACGGTCCCTTCCGGACGGTCTTTCGTTTTTTCTTTATCCCCGACGAGGGGGATAGGGCAACATTTCGTTTCAATTTTTTGGCCTGACAGGCCAAAAGGAGCTGAGACTCCTTCTTCGATAAACCATGGATAGGCATACCTCCTGACCCACCTACAAAAAATATAAAGGTCAAGAGTAAGAGAAGACAATGAAAGTCGTACGACAAAAGGCTAATAGCAATTTATTACATGTCGCTTCATCTTCCTCTTCTCTTCTATCCGACTCTTCCTCAGCAGGGATCTCCGTCTCCTCAAGGATGACGACCTCGTCGTCCCTAGAAATCCAGTGAAAGGACCTCTCCTCTAGAGAATAGTCCCGAAACTTGTCGATCTTTGCCGCAGATTCGAGAAGATCAGCGTCAGGAAACGTGATGGCTAAAACAAAAGTCAAATATATTAGCCAAAACGTACGATTTAAATAAAAACACGCGACCCTAAGAAAAAAGCTTACAAGCAGTGTTCCATCCAGCTACGACCCACGTTGTATCCTCCTGCAGGAGCTCGAGCGATTGTGTCTTTCCGAAGACATACCTCGCCTTCCACCCACGGTCGTTGACCTGGGTATTTTGCACGAGTACCAAAGCACCTCTGTGCTTCGAAGATAAACTATAACGATGATAACCATCCACCTTCACCGTATACGTCGCCAGCAAGTCGTCCACATTGAACGATGGCATTCACTCGTTGGTGACCCTATCAATCACGAAGATGATCCGCCAGAACTGCGTCATCATTTGGGCAGAAGATAGGGAAAACCTAGCCAATAAATCTCTAGCCAAATGGGAAAAGGGCCACTTAAAACCCGCCTTAAACGGATATTCATATAGAACAAAGTGTCCATTCGGACAGTCGGCCTGTCGGAACTGACTCGGCGAGTATATCTGAACAGCATCAAAGATGCCGAACAAAGTCCTAAAAGCCACTAGACTTTCCTGACTATCAATAGTGCTCGCTGGTTCGATCGACATTTTTCCCTAAGACTTGAAGAAAACGAAAGAATTTTCTTCTAAATTTATAAACGCTCGAAAAAAACGCACGTAACAATGGCAAGCGAATCTCTCTGAAATCTTTCCTAAAAACACAAGTGAGCGTAAAGAGGAAATGATTTCATGAATCGCGCTATTTATGGAAAAGATCGTGACAGGTCGACCTTCTGGATGGTCGACACCTGTCATCGCCTTTTCGCATGAAACATACCGATGGGCGACACCTATCCTCTAAGTGTTTTTTCGTCTCTGACACGCCGTCGTGACGTCACCACCCCATCATTTCCTCTAATCTAAATCGAACCAAGACGGTTGGAATTAGACCAGATCCTTTCCCCATGCGACACATGTTGAAACACTTCGTCAGATTCAAAATTCGAACTTCACCCCTGAAATTCGAATTTTGGGGGCAAACTGTTTGGGTAAAAAATAACACCTCATGACCGATGCTAGAAAACACGAATAACACTTTCATAAGACCACTCTTGTATTTAGATACGGTCTTACAGGTTGTTTACAGAAGTATACTCGGTCGTATGTTTTTGTGCTAGTCGTACGTTCCGTACGACCGACGTATGAGACTTACGATGGTCGTACGATTATACTAACTGTTAACAGTCAAACGCGAGTTTCTTTTGTTCATTAATGCAGGTTCACGAGCATTCATGGTGCAAACAGCCAGTAACGGACGAGTCATAAATGGCATTTAAAGCCCGACAGCGGTTACAAAGCAAGCCATAAAGACACATTCAATGACCGGCGAAAGCTATATCAAGGCCTGATCAACACTCAAAAGCTATCGAATCTCATCTGAGTTAATCTGATTCAATCTGAACTACATCTGCTCCATCTACTTTCTTAGCAGTTACACACCGAAAACACAGCAATCTACAGAGCATTCGAACGAATATCGTTAAGGCAGCCTTCGCACGACAGCAGTTCGAACCGCATGACAACAGCTTATTTCGCACGATTAACACACGACACACGTCATTTACACACGACTAAGTCTATTTTTACATTCATTTGTAATATGTTGTACACAAAACCCTTGTTACAAAAGGACTTTCGCCACTGTTTGGCGACTATAGTGCACCGTCGACTCTCACAAGTCGACCGCGGTTTTTTCCCTTGCTTTGGGGTTTTCCGCGTCACCAAATCTCTTGTCTTGCTTATTTTTCCTTGCGATTGTGTTGCTTGGTCTCGAGGTACGTTTCTTTAGTTGTTAAAAGTCCACATCAACCTTAAGTTGTTCTTTTGGGCGATTTTTGGCATTAACAGCCGACGCCCTGAGTCGGAAGGAAAGAAGGAACCAACCAAAGTGGACGCTTTTAGAATCGGAGTCGTTCCAAACCTCTTAGAAGAAGTTAAGAAATGTCAAGAGGAAGCCTTGGTCGAAGAGAACTGGAAAGGGGAGCGTATTGCTGGAATGGTGTCATCCTTGGGAGTTAACGGCAGTGGAATGAGATGTTTAGGGGACCGAGTGTGGGTCCCTAATTGGGGGGATCTGAGGAAGCGTGTGTTAGAGGAGTCCCATAAATCTCGCTATACGGTCCACCCGGGGACCAATAAGATGTATCGAGACCTGAAGAAGTTCTACTGGTGGCCGGGAATGAAGAAAGATGTCGTGCACTTTGTGGAAAAGTGTCTGACGTATCTGAAGGTTAAAGCAGAGCACCAAAGACCTTCCGGAGAGTTGCAGTCGTTAGAGATACCAGTGTCAAAGTGGGACGACAACTCAGGACTTCGTCACAAAGTTGCCAAGGATCCCTAAGGGTCATGATACCATCTGGGTAATAGTGGACCGCCTGACAAAGTCAGCTCATTTTCTGCCTATCAGAGAAGCCGATCCGTTGGATAAGTTAGCAAGGTTGTATATAAATGAAATTGTCTCAAGGCATGGTGTACCACGATCTATAGTGACCGATCGGGACAGTCGATTCACGTCTTCGTTTCGGCGGAGTTTTCAAAGGGAACTCGGTACGCAACTTAAGATGAGTACCGCTTATCATCCACAAACGGATGGGCAGAGCGAGAGAACCATTCAAACGTTGGAGGACATGCTTAGAGCATGTGTGATTGAATTTAAGGGTTCGTGGGAAACTCACCTGCCTTTAATCGAATTTTCGTACAATAACAGTTACCATGCTAGTCTACAAGCAGCACCCTTTAAGGCGTTGTATGGGCGGAAATGTAGAACACCCGTGTGTTGGACCGAGGTAGGGGAGAAACAACTAGCGGGTCCAGAGATTGTTCAGTTAACAACAGATAAGATCAACCAGATTTGGGAAAGATTGAAAGTAACCCAGGACCGTCAGAAGATGTACGCCAACAAGAGAAGAAAACCGATTGAATTTCAAGTAGGAGACAGCGTCATGCTTAAGGTTTCGCCTTGGAAGGGCGTAGTTCGTTTCGGAAAGAAAGGAAAGTTGAGACCCAGGTACGTCGGGCCGTTTGCCATCACTGAACGTGTGGGCGAAGTGGCATATAAGTTGGAGTTGCCTGAAGAACTTCGGGGAGTTCACCCTACATTTCATGTGTATAATCTAAGAAAGTGCTTGGCAGAGGCAATCATGGCCGTACCACTAGAAGATATTTGGGTGGATGAAAAGTTAAACTTCGTAGAGGAACCTTTGGCGATAATAGATCGTAAGGTCAAAAAGCTGAGGAACAAAGAGACAATTTTATTAAAGGTTCAGTGGCAATACCACAAGGGTCAAGAAGCAACCTGGGAGTTGGAATCGGACATGAGGTCCCAATACCCCCACTTGTTCGAAGATGGAATTCTGGGGACGGAATTCTTTTGAGGGGTGGATGTTGTAATAACTCGTTCCAGTTGTGAAATAAAAGAGAAACTTGGTGGTAAAAGTGAGAAAAAGAAAAGTTTGGGGAAATAGTGAGAGAGTATGAAAGGGGTCAAAAACCCTAATTTAGGGAAATCTCTTGAGAACTGATAGCGGCCGCAAGTGTGTGTGTGTGTGTGTGTGTGTGCGCGCGCGATTTGGGAAGAACGCAGCATCGATTGTGGGAGTGGAGGATTGGAATTCAGGAACTCAAGAGAGTGCATCCAAACATCTTAGCAAGGTAATATTCTCTTCTTAATCTCTTCTCTAATGGAGATTTCTAGAGTTTGATTTGGAAATTTGATAACCTAAGTGATGAGAGCAATTTGCGTGAAGTGATAACCTAAATCGGGCAAGAAATGGGTTAGAGATGTCAAGTCATTCTTTGATGACTTAAATCCAACTTCTATCTTGGTTTAATTGCATGGTTAAAATGATTATGTTAAATTTGGTAAAATTGTGGTTGCCCGAAGAGTTGAGTCCGAACAATGGTATCCGGACAAGTTGTCCAGAAGAGTTAGGAGTCCGAAAGACAAGTTGTCCGGAAAAGGAGATAGTCCGGATTATACCGAAAATCGGATGAGTGTCCGGAAGTTCCCGGAGTCCGGATGAGTCCGGAGAAATGGTATCTGGATTGGATGCGGAATCCGGACATCTCCGGAAAAGCGGCAGTATCAGAAACCGGGATTATCCGGTAAGTGATGTCCGGACTCTTGGGTCCGGAAAGTTGGTTCGTGTTTGGTGAGTGTTTCCTTAGTGTGGGGCTTTGGTCGTTGCAGTATGAGATATAAGATTTCAGTTGAGAGAATTGTTGGAACGACCCTAACTATCTTTTTGGAATTTAAATTATTAGGTGTGCAACTCTAAGTGTGGTGGTTCCCGTTGAAGGAGTTTATCGTGAACGCCAGGTGAGTCTCCCTAACCTAACAACTCTACCAAATGTGTTTATGTATGCAATTACTGTTTAAAAACGCATATTTTACTTAATACTGATGGACATGCATGATAGTGTGATTTAAAGGTGTGATTACTTGGCTTAGGTGTGTATATGGGGGGGTGTCCCATAAAGAATGTTTCATAAATGAATTTGTTTCCTATAATGTATCAAGGGCGGTGTGTGCCCTAACACGCTGTCACGGGTGTGTGTGACCATAGCGTGGGCCATCAGCATGTATAATTGTGTGCATATCATATTAAAGGTGTGTTGATTTACATTCTTACTTCATATCTTGTAAATATGTAAATTGTGTTTCTGGTGCGCTTTTGAGGGAACTCACTAGACCTCATGGTCTAACCCTCGCTTTTCAAAACTAAACCCTTTTCAGGTAAGCATTTAGATAACGGTAAAGGTAAGGTGTGAGCTCGAGGCTTGGCATCTTGTGGAGCGTAGCCGGGGATGATTTTGTTAGACATCCTTATAGCTTAGTTATAGTTTATTATTCTCAGTTGTAATCCGGTTGTTTCCGCAAACCGTTGAATTAAGTTTTGTAAGACAAGAGTTTTGAGGCCGTTTTGGCATTTGTTTGTTTTATGCTTGAGATATTGAATTGTTTGACTTGTCTTTTGAGGTGGGTTGTTACAGCTATTGGGTCATCACAAATTTGAAAGTGACTCAATTTAACCCACTTAGATACTTAGAATATCTTTGGATCCTTTTGTGTAACTTATACTCTTATATCAATTGTTCGGTGAAGTCGAAGATCAACCGAAACCAAGTGCGAAGACTATCTCATTGCGGAAGTGAGAAAATCGGCAGCAACTTTCTACAAGTTACATCACCACCGATATGCTTGTGCTATCGGTGGACAAGCATCACCGAATTGAAGAAATTCGGTGAGAAGCTCAAGAAGACTTCCACCGATATGTGTTCAGAAATCGGTGGGAGTTCAAGAAGACTGCACCGAAATATTATACACTTCGGTGAAACTCTCTCTTTTCTAAAGAAGTGAGATTTCGAATTGGTGCAGTTTTCAATACAGGAGGTCGGTAGCCTTATTCTCTAAAGACAAAAGTGAAGATCATTTATTATGAGACAATATCCTATTGTCAGATAAAAATGGCATTTTGTCATTTTGTCATTTTATCTATTCTTAGATAAGGTCTTTTTCTGGTATGACTGTCCTCCTGGTTCCTTGGATAAGTTAAAAAGGAGATATCAGCTTTTCAGAAGTCAACCTCTACAATGAATGGAAGAGTGACAAGTGTCCCAAGCATTAAATGATGCATGGACTATAAATAGAGGTGAAGACTCTCCATGCAAACTACGGCTTTTGAAGATAACTAAGTGCAAGCTCCTTTCTTACTGAAATTGCATCTTGTGTCTAAGTGTCCAATTTGTTCTAAGTGTTTTTCAGTTTACTTTGTGTTAGATTGTTAGAATAGTTTAACTGTTCTTTTCCGCAACAATCTTTTGTTTTCTATGTGTAATTCTTATTGAAAGATTTTCAATATATTGAATTAAAACTTGTGAAAAATCTGAGTATTGTATTCAACCCCCCCCCCCCCTTCTACAATATACTTGTTGAGCCATTTTGGGACCAACAAGTGGTATCAAAGCGGAAAGTTTAATTCATAAACTTGATCTGCAATGGCTGCCTAATCTTCATCCCCAAATGTTGAAAACACTGGTCAAAACAATTTTGCTGAAAATGGTTCCATTTCAAAACCTCCCAAGTTTAATCCTAACAACTTTTCTCTATGGAAAAGCCGTATGATGCTATTCATGGAAGGAGTGGATACTAGATATCCAACCATTCTCAAGGAGGGGCCTATCATCCCGAGAGTTTGGGCTCGCTATGAAAAGCAGAGGCCTGGTAAGGAACCAGTTGATAAGTCAAGTGACTCTGATGATTCTGAACCTTCCGACATAGAGAAAGCAAAGACTACTGGTCGTTACATTCTCAAAAACCCAAAGGAATATACTGATGAGGAAAAACGATTGGTGTCTCTAGATTCTCGGCTTAGAGCAATCATTTCTCTCTCACTTCCTGATGAAGTCTACCACTCTCTTGTTAATTTCGGTACTGCTAAAGAGATGTGGACTACATTGTGTGTACTTTATGAGGGTACAGAGGAAGTGAAGAAAAGCAAAAAGCTTGGCCTCATTCGAAAATATGAGCTCTTTGCCTATGAAAAGGGAGAATCTCTTCCAAGCTTTTATAATCGGTTCAACTCTCTTTTAAATGATTTAAAGTTACTAGGTAGAGTTTATGATAATGAGGAAGTTCTATGCAAGTTTATGGATTGTCTTCCTGACTTTTGGGAAAACATTTGCACTTGCATTAAAACTACCAAGGATTTGGAATACATGCCTTTAACTGTTTTGTATGGAACTCTGTTCAACTTTGAACAAACCAAGCTTCATAAGAAAACCATCTTCAAAGAGATAAAAAGCTCTTCAATAGCTCTTATCTGTGAAAGTTCCAAGAAAAGTCAAAATGTTCCTTGTATCACATATCCCTCATCAGACTCTGACACCGAAAATCAGAACAACCCTTCTCACCAAACGGAGGCATATCTGAGTGATGCCGATGATGAAGGTGATGAAATTTCGGTAGACCGAATGTCTGATGAAATGGCTATGATGGCTGGTTTTAAAAATAAATCTCGAAATTTCAACAAACCCAGAAGTTTCAGAAAACCATCCTTTACAAAAATGTCTTCTTCTGACAAGACAAATGAAGAATGTTTCAACTGTGGTAAGAAAGGACACTTTGCAGCTGAGTACAGAAGCAAGCGTGTGTCAAAAGTCAATTCTACGTCCTCTGACAAATATCCTTCCAAATTTGAGAAATCCAAAGATAAATCCTTCAAATCTTATTTCAAGAAAGATTCTCAATCCTCCTCACTCTCACATCAGGAACGTGCTGAAAAGTACAAAGCTAAGTACAAGAAGAAAAAAGAAAGAAATGAAGGATCTTAAAGAAAAGGAAAAGGATTGATGGCAGAGGCTCATGATTGGGAAGAAGAAGAAACCTCTGACAGTGATTCTCCAAATATGTGCTTTATGGCCATATCAGAAGAGGTGGAAGAAAAAAGGCCAAGTCTCCAATGGCATTAGTTTCAACTGAATGCTCATCATCATACTCTCAGGTTTTTTAGCACCAACAAGTTTGGTATTTAGATAGTGGGTGCTCACGTCACATGACTGGAAACAAACATCTTCTTGTAAACTATGTGTCAGAAAAGGGTCCTTCTGTAACCTTTGGGGACAACTCCAGAGGTCACACTAAAGGGTATGGAACTCTCACAAATGGAACCCTTACCTTCAATAAAGTGGCATTTGTTGAAGGTCTCATGCATAATCTCCTAAGTATTAGCCAACTGTGTGATCTTGGATACAAAGTTATCTTTGAACTGCGTATCTGTACTGTTGTTGACAAGAATATGAAGGTTGTTCTCTCTGGAAGAAGATTAGATAATGTGTATATCATTGAAATGAGTCAAAACAACTCTTCAAATGTCTGCTTTGTGTCTGACGATACAGTCAAAAGAAACTGGCTGTGGCATAAACGTTTGTCTCATCTTAACTTCAAAACCCTTCATAAAATATCAAACAAAGAGCTGGTGTCTGGCATGCCTAAGTTGAACTTTATCAAAGAAAAGCTGTGTGATGCATGTGAAAAAGGGAAGCTCACCAAATCTTCTTTCAAAACCAAGCAATGCTCTTCCATCAATCTTCCACTTCAGATGCTGCATATGGATCTATGTGGACCAGTCAGCACTCCCAGTCTAGGAGGAAGAAGGTACATTCTTGTTATTGTTGATGAATTCTCTAGATATACTTGGGTGTCTTTTCTCAGGTACAAAAGTGATGCAACTGAAGAAATCATCAACTTTGTCAAAAAGAATGAAATTCTGAATGGTCAGCTTGTCAGATCAGTAAGAAGTGACAATGGCATTGAATTCAGAAATAGTGGTTTAGAAGACTTCTTCAATGAGAAAGGAATCTCTCAAAACTTCTCTGCTATCAGAACTCCACAACAAAATGGTGTTGTGGAAAGAAGAAACAGGCTCTATGTGAAGCAGCAAGGTCTATGCTGAGTGAAGCAAAACTGCCAACCTATTTTTTTGCCGAAGCTATCAACACTGCCTGTTTCACTCAAAACAGGTCGGTGATAACAAAAAGACATGAGAAAACCCCGTATGAAGTCTTTCATGGAAGAAAGCCAAACATTGGTTTCCTTCATGTCTTTGGCTGTGTGTGCTTTATCCTAAATGACACGGAAAATCTTGGGAAATTTGATCCTAAGGCAGATGAAGGAGTCTTTGTGGGATATTCCTTGACCTCCAAAGCCTACCGAGTTTACAATCTTCGGAGAGAATGCATTGATGAATCTATCCATGTAAAGTGTGATGATTCAAGATCATCTTCTATGACAAATGATGATGAAGAACTACATAGATGGATATCATCATGCATTGGGGAATCTCCCATTTCAACCTCCACCGATCCACCTTGTATTCCAAATATTCCCTCTGTTCCAAACAATCAAGTTGGGTCATCATCTTTATCACCTGAAACCCCCTCTGCCGAAATTGCCTCCACCGAACCCTATCCATCATCCACCGAAATTAACCCCATCACCGAACCTATTCCTGCCGATAATCCCTCTGACGACCCACCTTCATCACATCCTGCCAACACTCCAGCCTCGAACTTTCCTTACACTTCAATTATTCCTCCACCGATGCCCCCTGCTCTTAAATGGACCAAAGATCATCCCATTGATCAAATCATCGGTGATCAGCAAGCTGGTGTTCAAACAAGGAGAGGCACCAGTAATATCTGTCTCTATGTGAATTTCCTATCTCTTGTTGAACCTAAAAAGATTGAAAAAGCCCTAAGTGACCCATGTTGGGTTTCGGCCATGCAAGAAGAACTCTCCCAATTTCAAAGAAACAAAGTCTGGAGACTTGTGCCTAGACCTTCAAGGAAAACAATCATCGGCACAAAATGGGTCTTCAGAAACAAAATGGATGAAGATGGTACTGTCATCAGAAACAAAGCCAGACTCGTAGCTCAAGGCTACCGACAGGAAGAGGGTATTGACTATGATGAAACATTTGCTCTAGTTGCCAGACTTGAAGCTATCAGGATCTTTCTTGCTCATGCTGCTCACAAGAACTTCAGGGTATTTCAAATAGATGTGAAAAGTGCTTTTCTGAATGGAGAACTAGCTGAGGAAGTATATGTGAAGCAACCTCCAGGCTTTGAAGATTCCACACATCCAGACTATGTGTACCGACTTGACAAAGCTCTGTATGGGCTCAAGCAGGCTCCTCGAGCCTGGTATGACACTCTTGCCATCTTTCTACTCAAGCATGGCTATACTAGAGGTACAATTGATAACACTCTCTTCCACAAGCAAACTTCAGGTAATCTCATTCTTGTTCAAATCTATGTGGATGACATTATTTTCGGTGCCACCGATGAGTCTCTGTGTGATGACTTTGCCTCTCTCATGAAAAGTGAATATGAGATGAGCATGATGGGGGAGCTAACATTTTTCTTAGGTCTTCAAGTGAAACAAATTTCAGAAGGAATTTTCATAAACCAAAGCAAGTACATTAAAGACCTTCTGAAGAAATTTGGCTTTGAAAACTCCTCCCCCATGAAAACTCCCATGGCACCACCTTTGAAACTTGATGCCGATTTAAATGGTGAATCTGTGGATGTTACCCATTATAGGGGCATGATTGGTTCTTTGCTTTATTTAACTGCTAGCAGACCAGATATCATGTTTGCTACTTGTCTTTGAGCCCGTTATCAAGCAAATCCAAAGAAATCTCATTTGGATGCTGTGAAACGGATTTTCAGGTATCTAAAGGGTACCATGCATCTGGGTATTTGGTATCCCAAAGACTCAGGTTTTGAACTCATGGGGTATTCAGATTCTAACTTTGCAGGTTCTAAAATTGATAGAAAAAGCACAACAGGCAGTTGTCAACTTCTTGGTGGGAAATTGGTGAGCTGGTCCAGCAAAAAGCAAAATTCAGTCTCAACATCCACTGCCGAGGCTGAATATATTGCTGCTGGAAGTTGCTGCGCACAGATTCTATGGATGAAAAACCAGTTGAGAGACTACAATCAGTTCTACTCCAAGATACCCATCCTATGTGATAATTCAAGTGCAATTGCAATTGCAAACAATCCTGTTCTTCACTCAAGGTCCAAACACATCGATATCCGATATCATTTCATCAGGGACCATATCTCCAAAGGTCACATTGAGCTGCATTTTATTCCAACTGATCTTCAGGTTGCAGATTTGTTTACTAAACCTCTGGATGAGGCCAGGTTCACCTTTCTCATCGGTGAACTTGGCATGTTGTATTTAGAATAGGCTCAAAAAAAAAATTGGTCTGATAATTCTCGGTGGCAACAAGATCCTCTTTCGGCATGAATATCCTAAGTGATCTTTTCGGTGATCCATCTCTCGGTGGATCTCCTCGGTGCGCATATCTGCCCTCTTCGGTGTCTCAACGCCTCGGTGGATCTCTTCGATAAGTAAATCCTCACCGATTCCATCTCGGCATACCTTTCACCACCGATGTCCACCGATAATCTCTTCATATTCCTCACCGATGTCCACCGAATTTCAATCCTATCCACACATCACCCCCATAACCCTAGCCTGTCAGATCCGTTCACCTCCCCGTTTCGTGAAACGGCTTCCTGACCACGATTCCCAAAGTGGTCATGATTGCCCTTTCTATTTTATTTTATTTTATTTTACTTTATCTTATTTTATTTTATTTAAACCGTTCCCCCCATTTTTTCGAAAACCCTATATATACTCGACCCTTCACTTTCATTTTTCCGTTACGATTCCTTCATTTTCTTCTCCGTTCTCTCTCTATAACCTGCAACCTAATCCTCTTCTTCGAGCTCTCTCTCGATCATCAATGGCGTCCTCAAAGAACATCCCCCCTACGTGTTTTGCTGATCTCAAGTTCAACCCATTCAATCACGTTGCTAGATTTGAACCTGACCCCTCCCATCCTGAACTCAATCACGTAATCAAGTTCTTCACTCGCTCTCCCCTTCTTCATGCCTTCACCTGTAATCCCAAAATGAGCAAAATGCTCATTGGGAAATTCTGGCTTACTTGTGTGTATGACACCTCCAATGATGTGATCCATGCATCCATCCTTTCTGAAGACGAGGGTGATCACGACCTCACTTTTGGGGTCGATGACGTTCGCACTGCCCTTAAAATCGATGCTTTCGATTCCTATGATGAATGGCACTCAAATACCGTTCTCGAAGATGTCCTTAGTGCAATAGGTTACGTGGTCGATGACAACTCCAAAAGCTCCAAAGGTCATGTAACTCTTCTTCGGAGTCACATAGGTGGTGTATGGAACTTCTTATTTGCCCATGTGATCCACTGCCTCTCCCGAAAGACGAGCGGCCATGATCAATCCCCTTCATACATCACCAAACTTGCCCATGCCCTAATCTTTCAACGCCGAGTTGATTTCGCCCACTACTTCTTCACCGAATTGGTGGAAGTAATCACACATCCAAAGAAGTGCCACGTTGCCTACCCCTGATTCATCTCTATGATCATCCATCACAAACTTGGAAAAGCTCTGGACGAAGACCGCAAGTCCCAAACTCCCCGATTCACTTATGACTGGTCTCCACCGATCGTCGACAGCAAAACTCTCAACGTCGGTGTTCTCGACATCGATCGTCCTTTACGCCGAGGTATGATCACTTTAGCCCTCTCTCCAGATCTTCAATGGGGTGATTCTGAAATTCCAGGGTTTCAACACTCCGATATCCCCGAGGTCCTTCCTGCTGTTGTGACCTCTTCCCCCCGTCCCAGAGTGAAATCGATCGGCGCGAAGAAGAAATCGGCCGCCGACACCTCCGTCGCTGCTTTCAGGACCATGACACCGATTAACCCATCGGTGGCTTCCCCGGTCCAAAAACCTTCTAAGCGGAGGCACTCTTCGTCCCCCCCCCCCCCCCCCGAAAAATCGTCTAAAACGATCTCGGGGAACTGTCCGTGAGCCATCCCCTTCCAAATCATTTATGTTCACCACCGACCATTTGGTTATCCCTAAGGCATCCCTAAATTTACCTCCTCCAACTCATTCTTTGAGTGAACACGCAGACTCTCCCACCGAAAGTCTAGACTCTCCCTCCGAAAGTCTGGACCTTGCACTGCACGGCCTTTCACCCGGTCATTTCTTGATCGATGATGATGCACAACCCGATCAGGGTTCCCCCCATTAGATCCCCCATGACTTCTTTGCAGGTCTATTTGACGACACTGGTTCTCCCCGAACCTCCCCGTCGGTCGGAGCGGTCCTCATTGAGTCCTCATCCCCCTCTCTAAAAAAGTCACCTTTGAACCAAACTTCTCCCCGAAGTTCTCCCCGGGTTCAAATTCCCCAAAGATCGCCTACGCCACACCGATCACCCTCCCCGGGTCAGGAATCACCTCGACGATCTCCCACTCCGCCACCGAGACCACTATTCCCCGATGAAATGTTATATCCCAGCAACATTCCCATTTTGGCGGAGGATCCCCATCGCATCCGCTACATAGTTCCTGGGGTTGTCGGGGGTGAAACCACTGTTCAAGCGCCCTCTTTGATTGAAGACTTACAAGAAAGTGCTCGACAATGTCGGCTTGTCGGCACCCAATTTGAATCTTTCAAACAGGCCACTCTTGCAATGATCGCCATGACGGGTTCCCGAATGTCCATTATCGAGTCTCGCCTGCCGCAGATTCTTTCAGATGCTATTACCGCTGCTCTACGGCCCCTTACCACCGAGATCTCCTCTTTGGTTTCCAAGGTGGAATCTTTGTCACAATCTCATAGGGATCTTGCTTTCTCCTTTGGTGCTTTCAAGGCAGCCTCCACCGTCAAAGATTCTGAACTTCAGTGGATGCTTCAAGAAGCTAAGTCTCATCAAGACTTCAGCCAGGCCACTGTCGACTCTCTTCGTGACATTCATGCCAAACTTCACGAATTCGGCCAACTAGAGATGGATCTCGGTGACTTCACCATGGTTTCTGATGAGGTACCGAAACGACTTTCTTTTCTTCATGAGAAATTTGACTACATTTTCATACAGATGGGTATGAAGATTTTGGCTGGTGCTGAGGGGGAGAAAAAGACAACCCAACCCAAGTTTCCATCTCTTAAACAGTCGGTCATCCCCAAGCCTCCATCTTCCACCGATGACATTCCTGAAACCACCGAAACTCACGCTGAAACCGCCGACGCTGAGGGGGAGCAACTCTCTAAAGAAAAAGAGTTGGAGTTGGAAGACAAAGCAACAACTGAGGGGGAGCAACCTTCTGCGGCCGAAACAGACAAGGGAAAGAAAAGTCTTACTGTCGAACAATTGGCCGAACAAGAAAGAATAGAGAAAGAAAAGATGAAGTATGGGACTCGTCCCACCGATGCAGACAAACTCAAACTTAAACCTCCTTCATCACATCTGCAGGAACCCAATCTCGGTCTGACTCCTCAAGAAATTGAGGAAGCCAGATTAGCCCAAAAAGCCCTTGATGATACCAAGGCCCTCTCTTTAAAAGTTGCAGAGGAAGAAGTCAAGAAAGCCAAGTCCACCGATGCCGTGTCGGCACAGAAATCGGTGCTGAGTGAATTTGAACAAGAGAGAAATGAAGAAGTTAGCTGGTACAAGAAGAAGATGCACCACCGATCCGACAGAACCCCGATCTCAGGTGTCAAGATCGCAACCTCCAGAGTCAACCCAAAAGACATCAGGCTTATCATTGATCGGGAAGATGGCTCCTTGAAAAATGTGAGAGACTACCAACTCAAAACCTACGGTCTCCCCGAATGGTACGAGATCTCTCAACACTTGGCCAAAAATCCAAACCCAAAGAAGGACATCTTTGTCAAATACATTGATGGTCTAATGGCAAAGATGAAGGAGATCAAAAAGAAGTATAGCATCGTGCTGACCACCGATGAAAGATCGAAACTGCAATCCTTGAAGGAAGAAGTGCGCCTTCCCAAAGTTCAGAATCCCCCCGACACTGTCTTCAAGGATATGGCAAAGGAAGGAAAGATACCGAATGTAAGTAACTTAAGTCTTTCCCTTCCCACTTTGGCATCATATCCCACGACAACTCTGGGCCTGTCACCGATTCCAGGACTGTATTTCAACGATGGTTTCGGCAAACGAGCCTTCTTCAGATTCTCTCAAATCCCCGTTTCCGACACCATGTTTCTTGAAGGCCTCCACAACTTGTTCCCTCACATCCCCGACGCTCAACCCTACTACTGAATCCTAATGGATGAGATCAAGCGCCGACAATCGTCAAAGAAGTAGGATTTCATTTTACCTTTCGGTAGTTTTGATAATCTTTTGCTTCCTTACCTTACCGATGTATGAGAATGACTTATGCAATTCAAGTGCTTCTCTTGTTTATATCTTGCTGTACATACCATTTATTTCCTTGCTTTATATATACTGTATAGATATACTCAAAGAAACATAGATCAAAAAAAACAAAAAGAAAGGTCTATGTGAAAAGAACCCAAAAGAGTAAAAAGGGTCAAAATGCACTTATTTTCATTTGCTCTTTAATATTATAAGGATAGAGATCAAATTCAAATAGGGGGAGATTGTTGGGTCATCACAGATTTGAAAGTGACTCAATTAAACCCACTTAGATACTTAGAATATTTTTTGATCCTTTTGTGTAACTTGTACTCTTATATCAATTGTTCAGTGAAGTCGAAGATCAACCGAAACCAAGTGCGAAGACTATCTCATTGCGGAAGTGAGAAAATCGGCAGCAACTTTCTACAAGTTACATCACCACCGATATGCTTGTGCTATCGGTGGACAAGCTTCACCGAATTGAAGAAATTCGGTGAGAAGCTCAAGAAGACTTCCACCGATATGTGTTCAGAAATCGGTGGGAGTTCAAGAAGACTGCACCGAAATATTATACACTTCGGTGAAACTCTCTCTTTTCTAAAGAAGTGAGATTTCGAATTGGTGCAGTTTTCAATACAGGAGGTCGGTAGCCTTATTCTCTAAAGGCAAAAGTGAAGATCATTTATTATGAGACAATATCCTATTGTCAGATAAAAGTGGCATTTTGTCATTTTATCTATTCTCAGATAAGGTCTTTTTCTGGTACGACTGTCCTCCTGGTTCCTTGGATAAGTTAAAAAGGAGATATCAGCTTTTCAGAAGTCAACCTCTACAATGAATGGAAGAGTGACAAGTGTCCCAAGCATTAAATGATGCATGGACTATAAATAGAGGTGAAGACTCTCCATGCAAACTACGGCTTTTGAAGATAACTAAGTGCAAGCTCATTTCTTACTGAAATTGCATCTTGTGTCTAAGTGTCCAATTTGTTCTAAGTGTTTTTCAGTTTACTTTGTGTTAGATTGTTAGAATAGTTTAACTGTTCTTTTCCGCAACAATCTTTTGTTTTCTATGTGTAATTCTTATTGAAAGATTTTCAATATATTGAATTAAAACTTGTGAAAAATCTGAGTATTGTATTCAACCCCGCCCCCCTTCTACAATACTTGTTGAGCCATTTTGGGACCAACAACAGCGAAGAGGCCAAATAAGGGAAAAAATGAACGAACTAAAGCGAGGCCCGCCCCAGGACCCCTATGCCTTATGTTTAGGAGCGGATCCGCTCAAAAGGGGCATTTTGGTCAGTTATCAATATTTCAATACAATTCCAAAACTACATTTTGTGAACCAAACATACATATTGCAATTGCTTAGACCATCCACACCCCTGCAAGACCAAACTCTTTTCTAAAGTGCCACATCAACTTTGCAATAACACCTTCCACACCCATGCAAGACCAAACTTCTTTCTAAAGTAATAAATTATAGAGTAAACTCTACTTTTGGTCCCTAAGGTATAGTGATTTCTTTGAAACAAGGACCTATGGTTTCATAAGTCGACTTATGGTCCTCATGGTTTTGATTTTGCTCTATAATCAGGACCTTTCCACTAACCCCGTTAAAAACAACCGTTAGAGTCAGTGGTATTTTCGTCATTTCACCATTTTGTCCCATTTTTGTAATTATATTTGTTTCTTTTGTTTTTTTCTGTCAAGAATATCAAACTTTAGGGACCAACTTGTAACACGCTCTTTCTCTCTTCATCTTCTTCCCAAATCTCTCCCAACATTCACCATCTTCTTCTTCATCATCATCATCATCATCTTCTTCTTCAAATTCACCATCTCATTCATCCATTACTCTTCATTCAGTGGTTGCATCATCCACTACCCTAAACCCTATATATATAACAGTCTCCGGCCACCACCATTTCTCCGGCCACCACCATTTCTCCGGCCAAGAGGTGAGTTTGGTTTGATTATTTGGTGGTTTTTTGCACAAATGATGAACACACCACACCCCACCTGCACTTCTTTAGAACCATGATAAAGAAAACTTAAAGTGTGTGTGTGTGTGTGTGTGTGTATGAGGTGTCTGTGTGTGTGTGTGTGTGTGTGTGTGTATGAGGTGTGTGTGTATGTGTTTAATGTGAGTGTGTGTACTGTGTGTGAGTGTGTGTTGTGTGTGTATTGGGTGTGTGAGTGTGTGAGTGTGTGCTCTGTGTGTGTGTGTGTGTGTGTGTGTGTGTGTGTGTGTGTGTGTGTGTGTGTGTGTGTGTGTGTGTGTGTGTGTGTTTAATGTGAGTGAGTGTATAGTTTGATTGTATTTTTTATTTGAAACAAATTTTCATCTCCAGATTCGAAAAACACAAACCAAAATCATGAGTTCGAGTTCTTGCAGGTCCACAGTAGAATTTTTCGGATGCTAGTGGGTTTATTAGTTGATGGTGATCGATCTACAAATTCTAGTGTATTTTGATTGATACATACATATATATATATATATATATATATATATATAAGAGTGAACTGTTGTATATATGTATATATATATAAGAGTGAACTGTTGTATATATGTATATATATAAGAGTGAAGTGTTGTATATATGTATATATAATATTTTTATGTAGAGATGTTGGGTTTGAAATTTTGGTTTTCTTTGATTTGGGTTTGATTTTTGTTGAAAGAGATGGGATAAATTGGCCAAAACATGTGTGGGTTTAAAAGTTTGGGAAAAAGCGTTGGTTTAGAACAGAGATAGATGAATCTGGGTTTTGATTCTTAAGTTTCATAAATTGGCAAAACAGGTCCTTGTAGTAAGAAGATGAAGAGAGATTTGGGAAAAAGATGAAGAGAGATAGACAGTGTTACAAGTTGGTCCCTAAAGTTTGATATTCTTGACAGAAAAAACAAAAGTTTTTAATGACAAAATGGTGAAATGACGAAAATACCCCTGACTCTAACGGTTGTTTTTAATGGGGTTAGTGGCAAGGTCCTGACTCTAGAGAAAAATCAAAACCATGAGGACCATAAGTCGACTTATGAAACCACGGGTCCTTGTTTCAAAGAAATCACTATACCTTAGGGACCAAAAGTAGAGTTTACTCTAGTAATATAGATAATTATAATATAACTAATAAATTAATTATAAAATATAGATAACTAAAATTTTACTTTTGTTTTCTTTTACTATATTTGTGTAAATATAATTTCATTAACAAATAAAATATACATGGATATATTGAAAGCATGCAACGTTTATTAAAATACACATATTACACAAAATACACAATAAACATTACATTACTAATTATTTTCTTCTTCTCCAAATCTCTTCCACTAAATCGGTTTGCAATTGATGATTTGTTCACATGTTTTTAAACGAATGATGATTTGCATAAAAATATCATTTATTTAAAAGCTTACATTCCAGTGGGGTCAACCAAAATGTGGTCAATCCTGACAACATTTCATTCCAATTTCCTTCAAAGTCAAATTCTTTTGACATAATTCATTTCATCCAAAAACATTCTGCGAACCACACAACACCTTACTTAGCTCTATTGTACTAAGTTGAAGTAAAAATTAACAATATTTTTCATGTTTCTAATACAATAAGTGTATTTTTGACATCTTTATTTTAATATATAAGATAAACTATTTCAAATAATAAATATAATAATTTCTTTTTCAATAAAAAAATTACTTTACGAACATATAATGTTATTTTTCTTGTGTATAAAGTTATTCTATGGTAATTTAGCTGCATCAATGACATAAGATATTCATATACAGGCCCGGCCCTGAGCCCTGGCAAGTGTGGTTTGGGCCATGGGCCCCAAGTCCAGCAGGGGCCTCACAAAATCTTAGGGTTTTTATATATATATAGCATCAATTTTGGGTCCAATCCATATTACCGTTTGATTTACTTAAAGCCGGCCGAAACTTTCAATTGTCGATGGATTCAAAATTTGAAATCGAGAAGAGTCCTGTCTCCTGCGTAGTCTTGATTCGTTGAAAATTTGAAATCGATTTAGGGCAGAATCGTTTAGTTGAAATCGATTTATGGCAGAATCGTTTAGTTGAAATCGATTTAGGGCAGAATCGTTGAAAATTTGAAATCGATTTAGTTCAGTCTCTCTCTCTCTCTCTCTCTCTCTCTCTCGTTCAGTCTTGATTCGATTTCAAAACGAATCGTTGCTTGCTGATGCTGAGTTGCTGCCCTAATTCCTAATTCCTAAATGGCTAAATCGTTGCTGCCCTAGTGCCCTCCCTAAATCAGAACAGAAGTGTTGTTGTTGGATTTAACTAAGAAGAACTTGGATTGCTTGATTTGCTTCTGCCCTAAATCAGGTGTTTTCTATCCTTTTTTGAACTTTGAAATTTGAACTTGCTGTGGTTTGCTGCTAGATTGTTCATTGTTCATTTGTTTGTTTCATTGTTGCTATTTTGCTGCCTTATATAATTATATTTGCTTGCATACTTGTTTAGTTATTTGATTGTTGTCTTTCAATTTATTAGATAAATAGATAATAGAGTAATAGACATGTTTCCAAGATCACAACCCTCAGGTGCTCAAAAGAGGAAAAGGAAAAAACAACAGGAAGAAATTGAGAAATCGATGCAAGGATCTTTGAATAAATTTCTTGTTAAACCATCAAACATTTCTGAAAATCCGGTTGAAAATCCTATTGAGAATCCGGTTGAAAATCCTATTGAGAATCTGGTTGAAAATCCTATTGAACATCCGGTTGATGATAATGAAAACATTGAACATCCGGTTGATGATAATGCTTGTGACGATGATAACATTGGTGTGACTATATTTGAATCCTCGTAATATAGGGGCACTTTTTTTGTCTTTCGCCATGGGCCTCCGAAATCTCAGGACCGACCCTGTTCATAAAATAAAGAGTAAAATACGAATTTGGTCCCTGTGGTTTCAAAAACGAAACAAAAATGGTCCCTACAATTTTTTTATTCCAAATAAGGCCTTGTGGTTCGTGTTTTCGTAACGATTTGGTCCCTAGCGCTAACGGGCGTTAACTCCCAGCCGTTAAGTGAAGGGCATTTTAGTCATTTCGATATGTTTACCTTTTTCAGTTAAATTATAAAACCATAGGGGCCCAACTTGTAATTTACTTTATTATTATGTAATATAATAAATAATATATTTATATACACACACACACATATATATATATATATATATATATATAGTTGCAGAGGAGTTCATCGGAACTCCATCCCTACCGTCGGCCTCCACCCATCGTCGACCTCCACCCTTACCTGCAACTCCGGCCATCGCCATCGCTAGGACAAAAAAAACCCACCTCCCTTCCCTGCAACTCCGGCCACCCTCCCTTTCCCCTTCCCTATCCCAAATAGAGATGAAAACAATCACCAAATCTACATGAAATAGGGACTGATGTGACATCTGGAATCGGAAGTCATGTGGTAGTCGAAGGGGAAGCTCTGGAATCGACATCTGAAGTCAAACCTCTGGAATTTAAACCGTCTAAAATCTTTGAGTATTATCCGAAGCTTATATCGTGTGATAAACGGTTGTTTATGGTGTCGGTTTCGTGGTGCGAAGGAGATGGGGAAATCGGGAGGAGGAATAAAGCGGTTAGAAAGGTGTGGGAGCTTGATTTGAGGTATTTGAAATGGGAAGAAATATCGAGATATCCTGATGCACCCATGGAATGGAATGCAACATTTGTTGGTGAGAAAAACCTGATTTTGGGGGTAGAAATGTTCAAGATATTTGGGCAGGTGTTGGATTTTTTGACCATGTTTGACGTATCTGATGCTGCAAAGAATTGGATTCATATATCTAGAAACCAAGTAGCCCATCAATTGGATGCTTCTTCATGCTTAATAAAATCATTCGCTGTTGTGCATTTGTGACCATCGATCAGTGATCTGGAAATGATATCACCGAAATGAACCGACGGTTATAAACCATTATGTGTTTCTTGTTTATGAGACTCGTATTTGTTGCAGGTATCGACATATTAATCATTTGTTTGTTGTTGATTTGATTTGTTTTTTTTTTGTTTTTTCCCTGTTGTTCATACCTATGGATCGATCCCTGTGATTTACGTTTTTTCTTCAATAGTTTTTTTTGTTTCTTCCTTGTTATCCATGCCTATGGTTCGATCCCTATGATTTAAGTTGTTTCCTTGTGTTTCGTTCAATGATTTAATTCATATTTTATGGTTTTGATTTTAAAGTTTGATTCATGTTCTTGGTGTTCATGATGTCTTCATGTAGAAGATGAATGTTCAAGAAACAATAAAACATATTAGAAAAAATAAAGTAAATTACAAGTTGGGTCCCTATGGTTTTATAATTTAACTGAAAAGGGTAAACATATTGAAATGACTAAAATGCCCTTCACTTAACGGCTGGGAGTTAACGCCCGTTAGCGCTAGGGACCAAATCGTTACGAAAACACGAACCACAGGGCCTTATTTGGAATAAAAAAATTGTAGGGACCATTTTTGTAACACCCCTGCCCCGCGCAGCCTGAGACGGAAGGTGTACAATCCGGTAATCGGATCAAAAGTCAAGAACATCACGATTCAGAGCGGTACTAAGCTTCCCAAAAATAATAGTTAACTTGAAATGAAACATAAACATAATTACAAACCCAAATATATTAATGATCCCAAAAGATGTAAGTTGATCTTAGTTCCTTTTTACTCACATTGGTATCTCGATCTTTCAACCTGTCCCTGGAGTGAAACCTAAACCTGCCGAGGAAACATAAAACACCTCGGCTGAGCAATGTCGCTCAGTGGGCGGATAATGTGCATAATTGTGTGAACATAATATAAGTTCAAATAAAGATTAACGTAAAACTAACTTTAGTGAAACAATTCTGAAAAAGAGTAAAGGATATAGAAATCATGTTTTCTTTAAAAAAAATCAATAATTCACCAGTATTGCAATAATATGTTGTCTAATCGGATGATCAGTCCAATCAGACTTGGAATGTCAATGTTGGGCACAACATCACCCATTCCCCCGGTAACCAGTTTAGTTCTGGTATTCGGCTCTATCCGATAATCGGTTCTATCCGGTAACCAGACATTTTCTGGTATTCGGCTCTTGGATGCATCCTACGTCCCCTATTTGGTTTGGCCTTAGCCTTTACGAGAATGCCATGGTCATTAATAGCCACCACAGAAGGCATCTCAACACCCGTGGCCCAAGTGTTGAGTCTAATTCGAAATCAAGAAAACTCGTGTCGTTAAATCAATGATTTCATCAATCTTAAAACCAAATCTCAAATTTCATATTAATCAATTCAACCGATAACGGATCGCATCATATATTCAAAACAACGAAAACGATTCAGATAGTATTTGTCAAAGCAACCGAAAACGGATCAAAATCTCAAAATCAATTCATTTAGAAATCATGCAAATCACGTTTAACACAAAGTCGTAAAGCATAAATTAGACTCTTTCGATAACGTGCTCAAAGTTGTGAAGCAAATTCGATGTAATAGCATAAACCATGATCTTGAAACGAAAACAAAGTTTCTTATAAAGTATCCGGAACCGTTAGGCTCGGAACACGCTATCAACATTGATGGGATTTCCGGAAAGCAACCGGTTACCCTCGAGTCAAAGGAATAGGATATCCGTACCTTAATTATATTTTTCCTTACTTCCAATCACCTACAATCATTTAATAAGACACTTAGCTCATGCTTAACACAATCATTAAGATCTTATACAACATTTCCAAAATCTCGTTTTTGACTTCAAAACAGAAATTGACAGCTCCTACATGCCATAAGTTACGATATATTTCATCCATTTAGAAGCAAAATTGGACACTATCATCGAAAAGAAATTTGTTCATTGATATCTTAGGATTCTATAGAAACTAGATTCATGCAATTCGGAGCTACGATCAGACCGGTACAACCATTACAAAAATAGTATGCAAATCCCGAGTTTCACTTGACCAGTTCTGGAAACTCAAGGTTTTGAGCCATTTAGACTCAAAATCTGCTTTTAGAGTAAACTACAAAGATGTTCTGCACTCTTAGAGCTTTCCAACGATATATTACACGCCTCATTTGGACAAACAGTTGATTTTCTATGAATTTTACAAAAAAAACATGACAAAAACTTAAAACTACAAATGTCTTTTAAACATTTTATCAAACACTTGATGTGCAAACTAACTTTGAAGCTCAAATCCGATTTTAATCCTTTCATACACCAATCCTTGACCTTATTAGAGTATTCTAACCACAATTTAGCAATACGAAACACATTCATCACTAATTATACATCTTATAAGATAAAACTCATAATTCCCAACATAATTGAACTTTGTTTGAAGATTATTACCTCATTTTGACTTTGATATCTTCAACTATTTATAATCAAATATATATTAATTTATTTATGCCAAATATATATTTTAGTAATAGATGTCCACATGTAGTATAGTATTCAATTATTGTAATATAATGAATGCTAGATCCAAGAGAAGGGCACATGAGTCAATGATAAAAGTTGAAACTAGAAGTTCTTGTTCGAGTGAGTCAGTGACAATTAATTATATATACCCTAACTAACTCATGTTGAGCCAAATGTCCGTTTTTATATTAATATTGGATGAGAAATTGATGTACATTAGGATGAGATGCACCAAGATAAGATGCACCGTGACACACTGGATCAATTCCCTTCTAAGCCGCAATTCATAGGAAGGTATTTGATTAAAATTGCTCAACGGTTCAGATCCACTTCTCATGCTTCTCACGATAAAATCAACTTCTCACGCAATCCTTCGTTGTTTTAGGAATGTGTAATTATTATACTTTTTAATTAACTAAATGACAATTTTACCCTTAATAAGTGAGAAATTTTCTCCGTTTCAATGAAGGATAGAATGAGAAAGTAAACATTTACTTTTTAAATGTACCTATTCTGGAACAAATTAGAATAAAATATGACATTTATTTTGGGGCGGAAGGAGTAATCAAGTTCTTTTTGGGGTCATGTCCAAGTATTTTTGGGGTTTGGAGATAGGAGGGAGGTTCAAGGGAAAACCTCAAAAAAACGAAAAACTGTAGAACACCCTAAGGGCCCTTCATCTGGACGGTATGCATTTGTGCATACAGATAAATTAAGTTGACCTTTTGGTTTTTACGCACAAGTGCATTATGCATTTGTGCATATGAATGTGTGCATGTTACAAATTACATGTATGCACAAATGCATACCGTCCAGATGAAGGGCCCCTAGGGTGTTCTTCAGTTTTCTGTTTTTTTTTTAGGTTTTTCCTTGAACCTGACCCTTGGAGATAGATAATTTTCATCTAGAAATTACCTTTAACCTTAATTTTCATCAGCCCTTAAACAACAAATTCATACACTTTAACATATATTGAAGCCACCAAAACAAACACTAAAGTGTAATAGAAAGTTACCTTGAACAATTTACCTATAATCCTCCAAAACCAAGCTTAATCCTTCAATTTCTTCACAAATTTTGGGGTTCCTCTCACTAAGTTCTCTCAAGCTCTCTCTCTAAACACGTTTCTAGATGAAAGATAAAATGAGATATCTGATTTTTAATTTATGTGGAAAGTATAAATATGAGAAACTTATCAATTAGCCCTTCTAGTTTCATATTCATTGCACTTTAAACCTTCTAGTTCTTTTCTTTATTCTTTTATCTCCAAAAGCTTAAACATAACTATCTCGTTAAAGGTACAATTCATGAAACTTTTGATTCTTAAACTATGAATACTACCTAGAATAGAAACTTATATCTGGATTAACGAAAGTAGGGTTATTATAATTTTCGTTTCTTTTTTGAAACCACAGGGACCAAATCCGTAATTTACTCTAAAATAAATTTTGGAACAAAATATTATTCGTTTTGATGCAATTCCTTCTACTTTAAATCCCAAATTAAAAACCTAAAAATTGTCTTATTCATATAAAAATAAAAAATGTCACATTAATTAAAAACCTAAAAATTGTCTTATTCATATAAAAATATTTAACTTGCACTAGTTACACAAAAAAATGTCACATTATGTATCGAAATAAATCGATTTAGTTGCATTTCATACTTTAAATAATTTATTTTCAAAAAGACCATTTATTGTGAAAAAAATACTATGTGCTTATAATATTAGAGTCGTTTGGTTCATTTTAAGGAATGTGAATGAAAATAAAAATGAAATTGGAATGCAGGAGAATGGGAATAGAAATGAGCATTCTGTTGATGTTGTTAGGTTAAACCAATATAATTAATAAAAAAAATGTTTTATATAATATTTTAATACAAACATGTGACGTCGAACATAAAATAAAAAATATTTTTCATTCAACATCGAGAAAAAAATGACTTAAGGTGAATAAAACTTTCATTCCCCCCAATTTGGTCAGGAATAGTAATTAATGGGTTTAGGGTAATGGGCCTATTATATTATGTCAAACCAAACAACAGCTTTCATTCTCATTCTCATTCTCATTCCTTATCCCTCAATACCCCCAACCAAACACGCCCTTAATATTGGAACATATTGCAACTTTGTATGGTCGGAAATTTGGGTTGAGGTATTTGCTTAACAACTGTGCCTTGATTTCAATAAAATAAGGAAGTTGTGGTTAAAGAGTAAAAGATAATGGGAATAGTGGCTAAAGCCTAAAGCTAGAAAAGGGAGGGACCAAAGGAGTATATAGTTGAAAGATATAAAAGGGAAGCAATCCCTAGGAAATTCCTTATTCTGTGAAATTCATTGCGGCTAAGAGAAATAGGAAGTGCAGAGAGAAAGAGGTGAAATCACGAAATCGGCTAGGGAAGTATTCGTTGAAGGTAAGCCTTGATTCACTCCCTCAGATTTGGTTCTTGTAATTTGTTTTCTACCATGTATTGGGGTTGCATAGTTTGGTGAACACCATTGTTGCTCTGAGTTATCTATTTCAAGAATGTAATGGAGTCTTCTGAGTTTGGGCCGATTAGAGGCCAAATGGTGGGATAAGTGGGTGTTTTAAATTGGAAATATGAACCTAATCTTGTATCAATAAGGGTTTGGACTAAATCTCGTATGTTTATCGGTTTTGGGGTGGGTTTTGGCAGAGCGATAGTTCGGAAGTCGCATTATCCGGACAAGGGAAAAAGTCCGGATGATTGATTGTCCGGAAGTGGTCCGGATGCGGAGTCCGGAAGTGTTCCGGATAAGGAGTCCGAAAAGGGGTTCCGGATAAGGAGTCCGGATAAGGGTCCTGTGGTCTAGAAAAGAAATGTTCGGCAGTTTTGTCCGGATAACTTTTAACTAAGGTTGTTATCATCTTTTAGGTGAATTGGGTTCTGTTCGGGTTATTCGAAGGTGAAACGCATGTTTAGAAAATCATATCGATCAGGTGAGTTCCCTTAACCCTTGTTACGTGAAATGAGATGTTAAATGTTTTACTGATCATGGTATGCTTTACGAGTTTGAGTTATTTACAAGTTTATGAACTTATCGCATGAAAGTATGTTTTAGATAAACTTACCGAACTGTTTATAAGATTGTATGCTTTGCTGGTTGATCGATAGCTGGCTTACTTGCTATGTGGTGTCGGGTTGCACAGTGGGATCAATGTACCTCGGGATCCGTGGATCCCTTGGGAGTTCGTTATGAAACGGTAGGATGGAATTCGTTTCCTTTCTGTTCGGCTAATGGGGAGTCTGCTTGGGCCCCGATATGAGGCGAGAGGGGAGTCTGCTTGGGCCCCGATCGTGGTTCTGGTTTGTGCGATCTTTGAACACTGTGCAAATACCCATGTGTGGAGTTTATGTTGAGTTTTATGATCTTTAAAATATTGTTTATGCATGCTTGTAAACCGTTTTCTGAGGGAATTCACTAGACCGTTTGGTCTAACCCTCGCTTTTCCAAAAATAAACCATTTTCAGGAAAGCGCTCTAGTGGTGCTTCGAGTAAAGGAAACGAGAAGAGCTAAGGATTAGAGACGGAGACGTTGGCGTAAGGAGCACTATAGTTCCCTAGAAAATCTTGCGTTAGATCCGATAGATCTCGGCTGTGGAGGAAATGTTTCCGCTGCCAATTTTGGGTTATTTAGACTTGGATTGTTTAGACTACAAAAATTTTATATTGTAATTGGGACACGTTTGGGATTTAAATTATATGTTAGTGCTTGTTGGTTTATGGGTACGTTGTTACAATATGAAAGGTTGAGATATTTGGAATTTCTTATTATTGATGAGGCAAATGAAAATCCAATCAACCTACTATATATACCTCGTTAATCTTTAAAAAACTCCAAAATAAACTCAAGTAAAGAAGGACAACCGAAGATTGAGGGTTTGGTTTCAAGTTCTTATATATTCAGGTGACAACTTTAAGTAAACTCGGTACGTTTAAGCCATAATTAAAAGTTGTTGATGTATAGAGACACAAATGAGTCGATTGGTCGTAGTTTTGGGGTTGCAACGATGGCCTATAATGACTGTCATTAAGCAATGAGCACCATCGAGGCCGACAATGAAACCGACGACGGTGGGTTAAAATTCATGGTTACCAAGTAATAATTTATCAAATACATGAGAAATGAAGTTGAGTTTCAACAAGTAAATACTTGTAGGATATGATTTCATTCCTATTATGATTAAAGGATCCAATGTTTGGGATTGGAGGATGTTATATACGGTTTAGCACTTGAAATTAAGTTGCAAGGACTTAAACTCATTTAGTTGTTCCAATGATGGTTTCTTCATGTGATGAAATGTTAATGTGGACTATTCTATTCTATTCTATTCTAATCAAGCATGCAAGAATGTGTTTTACTCTTAAAGATGCATGAACATGATTTTATTGTACATTGTGTTATGTGTGGCTTCAGTATAAGCAACCAAGTGAAGTGGGTCAACACTCAAAGAAAATGAAAGTGCAAACTATTGTATTAACAAAACTAAGGGGGCGTTTGGTTCGCTGGAATTTGATGGAATCTGGTGGAATTGGAATGTGACATTCCATTGACCAGATTCCATTCCAACGTTTGGTTCAATCTTTTGGCCAAATGGAATCCCTACAATTCCATTGAATTCCATCATTTAGCCAAAAAACATTCCACACCTTAAACCATGGAATTCAATGGAATGGAATGTCTGATTTTCACAATACCAAAACTACCCCCATGCCACCACCACCGCCACCGCCACCGCCACCGCCACCACCGCCGCCACCACCACCACCGCCACCGCCACCACCACCACCGCCACCGCCACCACCGCCACCGCCATCGCCGCCACCGCCACCACCACCACCACCGCCACCACCAAAAAAAACAATTGCTTTTGAAAAAAACAATTAAAATTATCAAAAGGGTATTTTGGTCATTTACCAAAATTTCATTCCAATTCCAAAGCTACATTTTGTGAACCAAACAGACATATTCCAATTCCTTTAACAGATTCCATTCCAATTATGTCAACCAAACAGCTGGTCAAACTTGACAACATTCCATTCCAATTCCTTCAAAGTCAAATTCCTTTGACAGATTCCATTCCATCCAAAAACATTCCAGCGAACCAAACGCCCCCTAAAGGTTTTATGTGCGTGATATATAGGAATTGTAAGATTAGATTATAATCCATTTGATGATCAAACGTAGAGATGTTATTCTACTGTACGTGTTGTAAGGTTTGATTTAGGATGATATCTATGGTATATTGTACCTCTTAAAATTTACTACATTTATAAATAAAGATTATTGGGAATGTGTTAAGCCCATATTTGGCAAACATAAGCCAACTTATTTTGGAGTTTATTGAAAAAAATCTTGCCTCCTAAGCCATAAACTAACATATAAACTAAGGCATCGTTTGGCAAAAAAAAACTAGCTTATTTGTTTATATATGTTTGGATAATCATAAGCTAGCTTTTTGAAACGGTACTTGAAGTAGCTTTTGAGTAATTTTTATAAATATTCCAATATTGTTCTCATTAATATTAATTATTATTTATTAACTATTATTATAAATAAATATTAAATTTTTAAATTTAATTATTATTAATTAATATTAATTAACAATTAGTAAATTAAATTTTAGTTACACATTGATATTAAATTTTGATTATTTAGAGTTATTGTTAATCACTATTTTTATATATTTTTTAATATTAATCAATATATTTTAATTATCAATTACTATTATTTTTTTAATTATTATTGGATTATTTTTTATATTATATGTCACGTTATTTAAATCATAAGTTAATATATTTTTTCTAAAACTTGTTTTAACAAATTCAAAATTTATATTATATATGTAATAATAAATTTTAAATTCTTTTAATTAGACTATGTTTGGTAAACTAGCTGATAAGTTAACTGATGACTTATAAGCTAGTTGTTAGCTGTAACGCTAGCTGATGAAGAAGTCACGTTTAGCAAAAACTAGCTTATAATCATGTAAAATGACCAAAAAAGACATCTTTAAAAAATTAACAATTACAATATTTGATATATAATTAAAACAAATTTATAGCAATATAATATGTTAATTAATACAACCAATGTTGTAGAGAAACATTTAATAATGTAACATGTTAATTAAAAGAACTTAAATGTTATTATTACATATAAACTTTGAATTTGATAAAACAAGTTTTAGAAAAAATATATAGTTGGTTATGATTTTAAATAATCGTTATATATAATATGAAAAAAGTAATTAAATAATAACTAAAAAATAAAAGTAATTGATGATTAAAATATATTAATTAATATTAAAAAATATATAAAAATAACTTCTATAATTAACAATAACTCTAAATATTCAAAATTTAATATCAATGTGTAACCAAAATTTAATTTACTAATTTTTAATTAGTATTAATTAATAATAATTAAAATTAAAAAATTAATATTTATTTATAATAATAGTTAATAAATAATAATTAATATTAGTGAGTGCAATATTGAAATATTCACAAAAAAACTACTCAAAAGATACTCCAAGTAGCGTTTCAAAAAGTTAGTTTATATAGCTTATGGTCATCCAAACATGTACCTAAAACTAGCTTATATGCTAGTTTTTATTTGTCAAACGATGTCTTAACATATTATATTGCTATAAATTTATTTTAATTATATAATTAAATATTGTAATTGATAACGTTTTGAATATGTCATTTTTGGTCATTTTATAAGCTAGTTTTTGTCAAACGTTATTTTTTCATCAACTAGTTTATCAGCTACCATCTAACTTATAAGTAATCTGTTTGTTTGCCAAACATAGCCTAAATTTGTTAAAAAGTACTTCAAATATCCGTTTTCAACAAGCTTCTCATGTTTGTTTGTTTTTTAATTTGGCAATTATGACCATTATTTGTTTGAATATTGTAACTTTTCAGCATTTATCAATTTAGATTATTTTACATTGACATAAAACTTATTAATTAATTCTTACTAAATATACTAATTTATCAACGAATTTATTGATTAACTATTAAATTTTCAAGAACTAATCAATCTGTTTCCCATACACAACTTAAATAAAAACAATTAATATGTGACCCGTGTTATTGACATGCAGCGTTTTTCTCGTTGACATTTTAGTTTTTAAATTCTAAAATGATATGAATACTTTTTTAAACTATAAAAGAATACATTCATTATACAAAGAAAACATAAAATAACCAAATCACATCTCAATCTAAGTAGCATCCAATTCACACAACCTCATGAAACCATCAACATGATGACATCATGCAAATTTAAGCAAATTGGTCAACGTTGTGGTTGTTAAAATGTGAATTCGACATTCTTAAATATTTTATCCTTTATAGATATACATTTTAATTATTAATTATTAATTATTAATTTTTTTTATTTTTTTTTAAGGAAACCTCCAGACAAATATATTAAAAACCCGTAAAAAAGGAAATACAACTGAGTCTAGGCCCCCCGGCCTCACCCCTAAACACCAACACCATTGGTACTCAACTTGTAACACACCACAATAAGCCAAAACCAACACAACTCACAAGAACCCCAACTCATGCATCTAAAAATTATACCCACCAATGGAGTACAAAAACACCCCCACCACAAGTAACCCATCAAGCATTCATCTCGTTCCACCATTGACTATTTGCCTAGGCCGCCTTTCTTTCCACGCTAACCGGACTTGGACCACCTCCTTTATGCTCTTGGTAACCTGCTCCACCACTCTTTTCTTCCCTTGATAAAGCCTTTCATTCCTTTCGTGCCATATAAAGTAAATAGATGCTCCCAGGTACAGTTAGCCTCCACCGAAATATTTCTCCCGTTCGACATATGGGATAAAATATCCTCCCACTTATCAGGCCATCTCGTGATTTTAGCTTCGCTTTTAACTTGCTTCCACACCATCAATGAGAACCTGCACAAAAGAAAAGATGATTGTGCGAGTCCATATATTCCTCGCAAAGTGGACACGTCCAAGCATGATCATCCCGCGACCACACCGCCAACCGGTCTTGGGTAGGGAGCCGGGAGAAACACGCCACCCATACACAAAAAGCATGTTTAGGGATGTGGCCTGAGAACCACACACACCCATGCCAAGGCACTTTCTGATAGGGACCGTCCAAGGACTGCAAAACAGCACTAACCGAAAACTCGCCCATCTGATTAAGGTGATCCACCCAACACAGCGTATCGCTGCGATCGGTCTCTAGCACCGGAAGGCGGTAATTCTCAAGGTGTGGGTATATTTGAACCCACATTCTCGTCCATGCACCCCCAAAACGGTTAACCACCTCACGAAGTGAAGAAGTCGGCAAAAGACCGGCTGCAATTATGAACCGATACGAGATGGTCTTCGAAAGAGGGTCACCATGCGCCCAACAATCCTCCCAAGCGTTAATCGTCTCCCCATTTCCCACACGCATCATTATAAATGGACGTAAAAGCGGTCGTAAATCCATCAATTTACTTAGGCTCCAAGACCACCTTGAACTTTTCCTCACTAACCAAAAATGATTCGTGTGAAGGCAATAGAGATACACCCATCGCACCCATAGGGATTTCCTCCGATTAAGCAATTCCCAAACATTTTTTGTTAAAAGGGCACGGTTCCAATTAGCAAGGCCTTTTATACCAAGCCTACCACAATCCTCGGGCCTACAAATTTGAGCCCAAGATATTTTGCACTTTCCTTTCGAACTATCGCCTTGCGCCCACAAGAAATCACAGAAAAGGGATTCAAGTTCATTAATCACACTAACCGGAATGGAAAACGTAGCCATCCAATACAGTTGGAGAGATTGGAGAACCGACCGAATCAGTTGGCGCCTCCCACCAAAAGAGAGGAATTTAGCCTTCCAATTTTGAATCCGACCTTTCACTTTGTCAATAAGAAACCCAAAATCGGCCACTTTTAGACGAGTTGGCGAGAGAGGAACACCAACGTATCTTATTGGGAACGTACCATTGCGAAACGGTAGGCACTCAAGAATGGCTGCTTGGGTAATAGCCGGCACATTTCCAAAAAAACACCTCGCTCTTTTGGAGACTAGGAGTGAGCCCCGATTTCACTTTAAACAAGTGGAGTGCTTTTTTAAGAACCTCTACGGACGGTACATCACCTCTCGTAAAAACGAAAAGGTCATCGGCGAAGCATAGATGCGTGAGTTCCAACGCTTGGCAATCTTTGTGATACCCAAAATTTGCCGCCTCCATAATGCAACCCTTGAAGATCATCGAAAACCCCTCCATAACGATTGTGAATAGGTAAGGAGATAAAGGGTCCCCCTGGCGAATTCCCCTACCTCCTTTAAAAAACCGGACGTATCACCATTTATAGCCAAAGAAAATGAAGGAGTACAAACCATCTCCTTTATCCATTTAATTATCACGAGATGAAAACCCAAGCCCTCCAACATAAGAATAAGAAATCTCCAATCCACTGTATCATAGGCTTTTTGGATGTCAATTTTGAAGGCGCAAGCGGGGGGCCCGAATTACGTTGATAACCATTCACCAACTCATGAGCCATTAGGATATTATCCGAAATTCTGCGACCCGGGATGAAAGCCGATTGGGTTGGAGAGATTAGATCATCCAATTTGTCTTTCATGCGTTCAACAATAATTTTGCTAACACATTTATAGAGAACCAAGCAACAAGAAATTGGCCTAAAATCTGTGACCCTCGTGGCATTGGGAATTATAGGGATTAGGCATAGAACCGTATGGTTTAATTCCCTTGCAAGCCGGCCATGGTAGAAAAATATATGAATAGCAACCTCCACATCCCTACCAATAATAGGCCAAGCCGCCATAAAAATTTTTGACGTGAAACCATCCGACCCGGGGCCTTTATCATTACCGATGCTAAACATAGCCGAACGGATCTCTTCATTAGAAATCGGCCTGATCATATGGAGAGCTTCCCTCAAACTGAGCTTTTTCGCGAACACCAAATTTGCCATATCAAGGACAACATTACCATCCGTAGTACCAAGAATAGACCGGAAGTGATCAACAAATACACTTGCGACATCCTCTCCGTATGAATAATTACCATTACCATCACATACAGAATGGATAAAATGGGAATGGCGATTTTCCTTAACAACTTGGTGGAAAAACTTCGTATTCACATCCCCTTCATTTAACCACTTAACTTTAGCCCTTTGCCTCAATGTCGCATCTTCATCCATACGAGCTTGGAAATAGGCCATGCGGAGGAAATTAAGATCTTCCTTTAACTCCGAATTGAACGGCTCCGTATCGCAAGCCAGTTGGGCAAGGTCAAACTCTCTTTTCAGCGCACCAACTCTCTCCGCCAAATCCCCATACGAAGCTCTTAATCGTCTAAGAGGGCTCTTTAGCCTTTTCAACCTTTCCGTCACTTTAAACATGAAGGAGCCATGGACCGGAGAAGACCAAATGTCTTTAATAATCTGCAAGAATTGAGGGTGATCAACCAAGAAATTATCAAATTTAAAGCCCCATACCTTTTTACGAACACCACCCGAAAAAGACAGGATTGCCGGAGAGTGATCCGAAATACCCCTCGAGAGGAAAACGACGCATGCATCACCAAACCGAGATGTAAACTCGGTATTGGCCAAGATCCTATCCAATTTACGTCGCACACCATCCTCCGAATTTGGTTTTTGGCACCAAGAATATTGAATACCCGTGTAGCGAATATCAAACACCTCAATATCCTCAACACACACATGAAATTCCATCATGTCTAAATTATGCCCCGAAGACCCCCCTAGACCATCATGGGGGAATAAAATAGCATTAAAGTCGCCCATAATCGCCCAAGGCTTCGGCCCCAATATCGCCCGAAATTTCCTTAACCCCGACCAAAGATGGCGCCGAACCACCATATTGTTCGACCCTTACACAACGGAAATAAATATGGGGCATGGCTCACCATGTAACCGAACTTCACAATGCATAAATTGATTATGGACTTCAAGGATAACATCCATAATACGGACATCCCATGCAATAATAATTCTAGTTCCTCCATCAGAGTATGCGTGATTCGAAGCCCACGCCCATCTCCCAAACGTTTTCAAACAAACATCATTCAAGGACTTACTTTTTATATGAGATTCCACCACACCACAAAAGTTAACATTATTATTTTGAATTAACGTTTTCACTTCCCTTTGCTTGACCGAGGTATTAAGGCCTCGGATATTCCATATAGCAAACTTAACCATTAAACTTGAATGTTAGTACCCTTCTTGCTCCTCGGACCCTTTTGGCCGTCACCTTCTTTCCCCACACCCGATGTGCCCTCTAAATGGTCGTCATCTCCACTCGATTCGCTATCCGTTAACGTTTCAAACCTGTTAAAAGTGGATGTTCGGCGATGGGGCCTAAACGTAATTCCATGGGAAATACGTTGTTCGTGTGTTGGTGTCGCTCTATCCTCCACCCGAGAATCGCCATGCACCACTTCTTCCATAGCCTTTCCCTCCTCCCTTTTCCCCCCTTGAGGATTCAAGTTTCTTCAAAGGAGCTTACGTTTGGGGAAATCTAGATTTAACCTAAATCTAGCAAGGTGAGTTCAAGTTGATTTGTGAAAACGTTGTACATGCCAAAAATGTTATTTTCCAAGTACTTATGTGTTTTACATGAAAATTATCAATTGTTGAGTTATTTGGTGGGTTTTGACTTTTTGAAGTATTTAACTTTGTAAATTTTGTAAAACACCTATATTTGGGATTCTTGGGAAATTTGATAGATAAATCATGAATGAAAATGTTTCGATTATTTATTTTATAAATGGAGTCTACTTGATACAAAAATGCATTTTCAGTGTATATTTTGGAAATATGCATATAGTACGTTATGGGACGATTTGAAAGTGTAACAGTGTGAGTTCCTTGAAAAAGAGGGTTGTCCTAACCCAATGTCTTGTCTCGGGTTTTTCATGGATTCGAAATATTTATTGACAAAAGGGTGTGTTGCTACGTTTAATTTCATTTTATGACTTTTCACGATTGATCTTTTGAGTTAGTCGAGCTTATGGCTTGGTAATGGATTTTGTTAAGTATTGGGGACATTTGTCCAGTTTTGATAACTTAAAGTCGAGTTTTGGTCGTGATTTATGTTTATTGGAGAATTACATGTTTTGAATGCGCTAGTTCATTCGTTGGGGTCATGTGATGTTTTAGACCTTATTGCTATGGATCCATAGGCACTTGAGTTTTTACGTTCAATGATGAGACGCTAGTTTCTCTCATTGTAGCATGGAATAGGCATCGGGTTTCATGGTAAGTAAAATGGGCCTATATGGTCAGGCATTATCCCATGGGCAGTAAGGTGTAATTCCAATGTGCTTAGCACAGGATAGGCATCGGGTTTCGTGGTAAGTAAGATGTGGACCTATATGGTCGGGCATCGTCCCATGGGCAGTAAGGTGTAATCCCAATGTGCTTGTTTTTGTGGATTTGGAGTGATCCAATGTATAGACCTGGAGTGGTTGAAATTGGGGGCTCCCAAGTCTCCACTGGCAATAGATCTGGAGTGGTTGAGCTCGGTATATTATGAGAATAATCCACATGTTTGTTTTATTACATAGCTATGTGACCCACTTTTGTGTCCCGTCACGTGCAATATAACCGGGTCTCCCCCGTCACCGGAAGGTGTTGCTTTGAATGTTTATTTTATCCATGTTTTCGGTGACGTATTATATTTATATGGATTGTTTTCCACGGTATGTGAGTTGTAGTTTATGCCTCATCCGTGTTTGGGATGTTTTGAATAATAGCGATTTATTCATGATTTCAATCATCTTGGAAATCAAATACTATTTACTTTTCAAGTTGGTTTTAAGGATGACTCCATTATGCGAATCGTTTTATATTAAAGTTTTCATCACGGGATTTGTGTGCGTTGGAAAAAGGATGGTTTGTATCTAAAGTAAATTCTTTTTGAACTCATGACTTAAATTGCATCTCTCTCGTTTTATGAATTATATGATCATGATAAAACTCTTGAACTCACTAGGCGTTAGCCTAACCCTTTTTATTTGTCGGCATGTGCAACAGGTTCCGGTTGGGAAGTAGTTCTAGTGACACGATGAAGAGACGAGTGTTTGTAGTGTGCTCGAGAAGTGAATTGCTTAGTGAAGTCTTCCGCACTTATTTTGGAATTAGCAACTTGTACTTGTGTTAAGTAACACCCGACTTTATGCGGTCACATAGAATGATTTTGGGTTATTAATTGTGAGAGTTGTTACGTTTTATCTTGAGGTTATTCCATGAATGCTTTGTAGAAGAATTTTATTCTTTAAATGGTTATTTTATCGAAATTTTTATTTAGTTGTTATTTTCAATTTTGAGGGTGTTACAGTAAAGTTGGTTTGCAAGGTTTTATTTCCACTTTAGACCCAGGTTTGAGTCCTATTAGAATCATTTTTTTAGTCTTTAACTTTTAATTTGATATTTATTATGTTTCTAAAAAATTTGCAATATCAAGAATTGAACACAAGACGTCATATTTGAAAAGCAAGAAACTAATCACCAAACCAATATTAATTTTGTAAAAAGTTTCTCTCTATTTGTTTATTATAGTCAAATGGTGCCACAATTTAAAAAAAAAGAAATTGGGTCACCTAATTAAATAAGCACCAATATAAATATTTGAAAATAAATATTTGGAGAGAGAAATAATATTTTAATAGATGATCCGTTTCTCCAAAATGGAGAATCTATTGGAAATGAATGTACTTTTTTTAGAGATTTTGACCTTTACTTATACAATTTAAAGAAATTTTGAGGAATCTATCGGAGATGATTTAAGTATTACTATTAAATATTAAATTTACAAATCAGCTGCCCTTTTTATGTTGATCAAAACCTCGGACTCATATAGTTATTTAAAATAATCTAAAAACTTTTTTTTTCTTGAACCAAAAATAATCTAAAAGCTTAAACCAGGAAGGGAACTATATCCTTTAAGACTATCACACACGAGACTCGTCTGACTGTCCAATCTATCTATACATATAATAAATAAGTAACTAGCATGTCACGTGTCGTCTTTTGGTGAACCGACTTCGGTATTTTCTCGCCTAAACATGTATCTGGACGCAGTTTACATTATAAGTTCAATTAACACACTCACATTCACTCCTCCTTAAATCTCTCCTTAATTCAATTTTTTTTTAATTTATACGTTACATTTACTACTCTTATAATTAGGTATGTAGTTTACTTTTAATCCCTTACTTTTTTATTTTTTATTTTAGACTCTTATTATATTAACATAAATAATGTATATGAACTAAAATTTATTAAAAAAACATTTATATTTTTTACAAATTATACCATTGTAATCGTTTCGTCAATACGTTCGAAATGAGTCAAATATTGAATATTTTTGGATTTAATTATATTATTAAATATTATAAATATATACGAATTAATGTGACGTGATTAGTATGGGATTTGTTGAAATTAGTATGGGATTTGATACAAATAATCACTAAATTGTCGTGATTTTCTTTTTGCAATTTCATATCAATTTTTATTTCAAATTCGAATTCCTTCGACGAATTACAATTCTATCAAATTTCATCATGTCAACGAAACACCCTTAGAATTATCATAAGAGATTTAATTACTTGTAAAAAAATATCACTTCAACTGACTTTTGGATTATGAGTTCGAACATTTTTCAAAAATATAAATATGCAAATATTTTAGTATAGTATATTTAATTATTTATACTTTCTTAATCATGTTTATATTATTTCCTCTAATTTGAATTGAACTACATAATATCAGTTATCAACAGATGGTCAGTTAATGATATTTTCAAAGTCAAATTGTTATGCATCCCGTCAATTCACTTTAAATTAACCTTTCATAATAGTTGATAAGTTTTCTGACATGATTTAATTTTTTTAAATTACCCCATGTAATACACGGTTCAAACATAGCAAGTAATATATTAAAACTATTGGTTTAGTCGGGTGTTCTATTTCTGCATCTTGCAGAAATTTTCTGGAGTGTTTGTTGTAATTCTCTTGTCTTGTGTCTTGTTTTTCTTTAATTTTGATAAAATTGTTATCTTTAAAAAAATTACGGTTGTGAAATATTAAAGAAAATGTAAAAACAAAGAGTTGTATTTAACCAATTTCCACTCAGTGATAGATGTAAATTAATAATTGTAAATATGATTTACCTACATTATTAAAATTCTAAAACGATTTTTTTGAAATTTTAAGATAATAACATTTCGTACAACTCCCTCAACCAAACTTACTCCCACTCCAAACCCACCCTCCCTTGATTATCTCCTCAACTCAATCTTTTTTTTTTAATTTATAAGTTACATTTAATACCCTTATAATTTTTTTTAGAAAAGCCACCAAATATATTAACCACCAAAATTGGGCACCAATACAACAAGTTACAAAATCATACAGAGGCAAAAAACAGAAGGCTCTGGTTTGTAAGGCACAAACCAACACCCTAACACATACCCACGAACAGTAGCCAAAAAAGAAAAAAACAGGCTTACATGACACTTAACAGCCAAGATTCCAGCACCCCTTATCCCTATAAACAGCAACCTTCGAGAAACAAATCTGGACCTGCACTAATAATTATCCGAGAGCTACTGGATCGCATTTTACTCTACGTCGTACCTTCGGTTGACAGCCCCCCCCCCCCCCCCCCCCCCGGACTTGCGAGCCACCGATTCCAATCGAGGTGTCTTCTACCGCTTCTCCCTTCTATCCACTCGTAGCATTTGCGTTGAAACTTAAAGAAGAGATCTTCCAGCCTACTTTTTTTCTCCATTAAAGACCAAGCGATTTCGATGGGACCAAATAAGGTATAACATGCAACCTACCATTTCTCCCCATAAGCTTAGCCGATTGTTAGACCCAACGACGTCGTTAAGAGAGCCAAGCCTTTCCTCCGCTAGCTTCCAACACCAAAAGATAGCTTTCCACAACTTGATTACATCTTCACACGTCACCAAAGCATGATCGATCGATTCGATCTCCTTACCGCACCTTGGACATAAAACCGACGGTTTATCCAAGTCCATATGATCAAGGACCGACCTACATGGTAGTCTACCTAGCCTAGCCCTCCAAAGAAAAATATTAATTTTCTTTGGAATCAACTTCAACCAACACGTTTCTAAGCTAGGCTCTCCTACCTCAACCATACCTTCTTCGATTAGATACTTAAGTTCTTGGACCGAGTACCTCCCGTCCTCCCCAACCAACCACTTACCTTGATCTCTAGAGTTCTTCTTCGGAGTCCAACCTTGAAGAAGCGCACTTAGATTTTCCAACTCACCCACTTCCCTTCCTCTTGGTTCCTTCTCCACACCCACTTCCAAACCCAAGTATTACCTTCCCACACACCTCTTTCCGAAACCAAAGCCTCTTTATTTCAGTCGAGTTGAACCAACCTTTTGTAGCTCCTTCCCAAAACCTCATTTCCTAACCACCTATCCGACCAAAATTTTGTTTTCGTGCCATCTCCCACCTCTTTCCCAAAGGAAGAGGCAAAATCAAAACCCAACTTCTCTAATTCTTTCCCTATCTTTGTTATGTTGGCCCACACCGAACCCCCCTTCTTTACGTTCCCATCCTCTTTCAAACCACCTCCGTCCCCGTATATACTTTTCACCACCCTAACCCAAAGAGCCTCATTTTCACACCCGAACCTCCACCACCATTTACCCAATAGCCCCCAATTGGCCACTTGCAAGCTACCCACATTGAGACCACCTTTTTTGTAAACTTGCAAGACTTTTTCCCATTTGATCCACGATACCCATTTATTATTATTGTTACCACTGTTCCCTCCCCAAAAAAACGAACTTCTCACCCTCTCAGCTTACTAACTACTCCTCTCGGGGCACGAAAAAGCAAGAAAATGTATAGCGATAAGCTACCAAGAACGGATTTTACCAAAGTAAGTCTTCCGCCGAACGAAATCATTTTCGCTTTCCAAGACGCCAATGTGTTCTTCATCTTTGCCACCACCTCCTTCCAACTATCGATTTTGTTCATTTCCCTTCCTACCGAGAGTCCGAGATACACAAACGAAAAAGTACCACAAGCACAACCGATACCCCTAGACCACGCTTCAATTTCTTCTTCTTCTACCCCAACAATATTGATCTTCAATCCCGAAGCCTTGAAGAACAAATGAAGAATCTTCATTAAGTTTTTTAAGTTCGTCGAGTTCCATTTACCGAAGAAGATCGCATCATTAGCGTATTGTAGATGTGACACTCCTACTTTATTCTTCCCAATACAAACTCCCTCGAAAAGCCCATTTTCCTTTGCTTCCAACATGATGGTGTTGAGACTTTCCGCCACCACAAGAAATAAGAAAGGGGAAAGAGGACCGCCTTGCCTAAGCCCTCGTTCCATTCAGAATTCCCTGGTCGGCGACCCATTGACCAATACCGAGATGGTGGATGACCTTAAGCAAATGTCAATCCATTTACACCATTTTTTATCGAAGCCCATGTTATCTAGCATATGTAGTAAGAAGCCCCACTTTACGCTATCATACGCCTTTTCAAAATCCACTTTGAATAACATCGCTTTCTTTTTTTCTTTTCTCAACTAATCCACCACTTCATTTGCAATGAGCACTCCGTCGAGTATAGATCTACCCTTTAGGAAAGTCGATTGTGTGTCGCCGATGATTCTACCCATTAACTTTTTCATTCTTTCCGCGAGAACCTTTGAAAGGATTTTATAATAAATCTCAATCAAGCTAATTGGCCGTAACTCGTTAAGACCAATTGGGTTTTGGTTATTCGGAATAAGCGTTAGGAAGGAAGCATTGAACCCTCCACTTATCCTTGCCGATTCCCCAAAAAATGAAATTGCCTTCACTAGATCTCCTTTGACGATATACCAATTTTTTTTATAAAGGCAATTGTTATACCGTCCGGGCCCGGTGACTTATTTCTTCCGCAAGCTTTAATCGCCTCCCAAATTTCATCTTCCGAAATTGGTCTTTTCAAATTTTCCGCTTCTTCAACCGAGAGTTTTTTTTATTTTATTACTTTTAAGACTCATGTGACACCCTAAAATAGGGGTCAACAAAAACTTCCATAAAACGGAAGAGTGATAACATTATTATTACAAGAGCTCATAAACGGGAAAGTTACATAAGACTATTCACAATAAGATGTGTGAAATAGATGGCTAAATGACAACTAATTAAGTCCATCTCTATTATAGAGACGATATTACAAAAAGGTGTCATCTTTAATCCAAGTTCGATCCTTCTATTCTTGACACCACCCCAAAAGCATTCCCGCGCTCACAAGATCCCAACTAAACCTTCTTAAAGGTAGTACCGCTACGATCTGTTACACACATTCACAAGTAGCAAGTGTTAGGCTTAAATCGCCTAGTGAGTTAAACATGTAGCAATCATATATATATGTTTTTAAGAGATGTCAAGTTGGTCAATCACAAATTGAACTCCATGGGGAAGGCCCAAATCACCAACCCAAGTTACACCCGATTCGGATATGCTTCAACGTCTACCCCTCTGGTAACGCCTCAAGGCCCGACACATTGGGACTACCTCAAATGGTATCACCCCAATTGCCACATCGGGACTACCTCAAATGGTATCACCCCAATTGCCACATCCTACTAATGCTTACTTAGGGGCTCCTCCAATTTGTGAGTACCAACCATTAATCACTTCATGAAATTCATATAGCACATAATATATCTCATGACGAGTAGTCTCACCGCTTCATTTACATATGATGAGTATATTCATGTATTCCAAACTTCCACATACATACAAGTATCACATGAGTATCATCATCATATAAACTCATGTATAAATGCATATTAAGCCAATTTCCTCATTAAGCCAAATTCCTCATTAAGCCAAATTCCTCATTAAGACAATTTCATTCAATATAACATACAATGAATATTTCCAAGTAAGGTGAATATATACATAACCTTTCTCTTACCCTCAAGCTCCTAATCCTCCTCTTAATGGAGATAAGAGCTTATTGGCTCAAATACACTTCAAGGTAAATTGTTAGAATAAATCACATGATAATAGAAATCACATAGTATGTATGATGTTAGGTTCAGATCCCTCACCTTAGAAGATTTGTGACAAAACCCAAAACCCTAGATGGAGTGGGTGGAGTTGATTCTTGAAGAGAGAGTAAAACCTTGCACTATGATGAGATTGATCACCTTTTTGGAAGAAGAAGCCGTCTGCCAAAATATCCTGATTTCATCCCATGAGCTAGAAACCCGTAACTCTCATTTTATACCCAAAACAGGTCGGTGCGATTGTGACAGGGCGATAGTGACACTATCACTATCGCCGGGGCACTCTCGCTCAAAGCCCCCAAATCTCTCGGTACACCACCAGCGATTATGACATCGCGATAGTGACACTGTCACTATCGCCGGACATTATCGTCCAAACTCCCAAAACCCTCGGTACATCTTGAGCGATTGTGACCATGCGATAGTGACATGGGCACTCTCGCCGGTCACTATCGCCTAAAGGCTTTCCAAGTCTCATTTGGTCTCCTTTTCAGTCCTTGATCAGATTCTAACGAGGTACAAGTCATGCTATAACAAAATAGTACCTGAACATGCAAAATAATTACCTAAATAACTTATAACGAAATTTGGGGTGTTACAATTCTCCCCCACTTGGAATAGATTTCGTCCTCGAAATCTTAGGCTACGAAAACAAACGAGGTAATGTCGTTTTAATAACTTCTTATAAGCTTAGACAACTTTTGACAGAACGATTTCGACGTAAAAGAAATATTTGTACCTAAATCCAGTAACACACCCATAGGTACGGAGTTTAGAAAGCCTCCTCGGATGTCATCTGGAAAGCTCTCCTCGTTGCCTTCAGCGGTTCCGTCCTGGGTTTGCCACCCCCACTCAACTTTAATTTCGGGCAGTCCCTCTTTATATGTCCCGGCTCACGGCATTCGAAACAGATGGGTCCCTTCATGGGGCAATCCCGCATGAAATGTCCAACCTTTCCACAATTCCTACACTCGCTTGAGCTTGGGGTTTGTCGGGAACTACACGTGCCAACATGATCTTTCCGGCACTAATGACACCACTTCGCGTCACGACGGTCATCCCTATTCCTATCCTTAGTAAACGGTTTTTGTTGACGAATGGGTTCAGACGACCCTTCCCACTTCCTCTTTTCAGTTACTTGCCCAGTTTCCAACTTCTCTTGAGCTAGATTATCTTCTACTAATAATGCTTTTTCCATAGCTTCTTGTAACGATGTTATCTTGGTGTTTCTCAAGGAAGCTTTCATCACCACTGGTAGTCCTCGCTGGTAGGCCTTCATTTTCATTGTCTCGTTGGGAGCCAGGTGCTCCACTAGGCTTAACTTTTCAAGAAACAACCTGGAGTACTCAAAAACAGACATACTCTCTTTCTTCATTCCACGGAATTCTTCTTCAATTGTCGCGCGTCGTCGGTTAATGTTATCCCGATCTTCTAATATCTTCATGAATTGTTCTTGCTGTTGAGCCATAGCGGAGTTCATGACTTGGAGCATGCTATCCCTCAACCTATTTTCAAGAGTATCTTCCTCCTCTACCGGATTTGAGGTGTCGATATTGGTTCTTGGTATCCGTTCCACTCCTCCGCCCAAGATACGAGGCCTCGGAGGAAGTCCAGCCACTGCTTGGTTATTTGGTTGATCGGCCGTAGATTCAGTCACGGCATTCCCTTCCGGTGAATGAGTATGACGTCGCGTGTTCACCATCTTAGTCTGCCCAACCATGCGAGAATAATGGTAAGAAATAGGCTAATGTTACGTATTAACATCATCATTAATTATCATAATAATTGTTGTCAAGCACACTTACGTAGCAGCACATTCATAATAGCATTAGCTAAGTGAAATTATGAACGTGTTATACACAAGCATTCTTGTTACCATCATTATAATCATTAATAATAATAATAATCTCGCAATCCTTAACACTCTCCCATCTTAGTATATTTACCTATCCTAGTGTATTCTCAAAGTCACTATTTTCAGCTTAAGTCTAGGCATGCTATGGTCAATACCTAGTTCACTTAAACTAGAGCTCTGATACCAACTTGTGACACCCTAAAATAGGGGTCAACAAAAACTTCCATAAAACGGAAGAGTGATAACATTATTATTACAAGAGCTCATAAACGGGAAAGTTACATAAGACTATTCACAATAAGATGTGTGAAATAGATGGCTAAATGACAACTAATTAAGTCCATCTCTATTATAGAGACGATATTACAAAAAGGTGTCATCTTTAATCCAAGTTCGATCCTTCTATTCTTGACACCACCCCAAAAGCATTCCCGCGCTCACAAGATCCCAACTAAACCTACTTAAAGGTAGTACCGCTACGATCTGTTACACACATTCACAAGTAGCAAGTGTTAGGCTTAAATCTCCTAGTGAGTTAAACATGTAGCAATCATATATATATATATATATATGTTTTTAAGAGATGTCAAGTTGGTCAATCACAAATTGAACTCCATGGGGAAGGCCCAAATCACCAACCCAAGTTACACCCGATTCGGATATGCTTCAACGTCTACCCCTCTGGTAACGCCTCAAGGCCCGACACATTGGGACTACCTCAAATGGTATCACCCCAATTGCCACATCGGGACTACCTCAAATGGTATCACCCCAATTGCCACATCCTACTAATGCTTACTTAGGGGCTCCTCCAATTTGTGAGTACCAACCATTAATCACTTCATGAAATTCATATAGCACATAATATATCTCATGACGAGTAGTCTCACCGCTTCATTTACATATGATGAGTATATTCATGTATTCCAAACTTCCACATACATACAAGTATCACATGAGTATCATCATCATATAAACTCATGTATAAATGCATATTAAGCCAATTTCCTCATTAAGCCAAATTCCTCATTAAGACAATTTCATTCAATATAACATACAATGAATATTTCCAAGTAAGGTGAATATATACATAACCTTTCTCTTACCCTCAAGCTCCTAATCCTCCTCTTAATGGAGATAAGAGCTTATTGGCTCAAATACACTTCAAGGTAAATTGTTAGAATAAATCACATGATAATAGAAATCACATAGTATGTATGATGTTAGGTTCAGATCCCTCACCTTAGAAGATTTGTGACAAAACCCAAAACCCTAGATGGAGTGGGTGGAGTTGATTCTTGAAGAGAGAGTAAAACCTTGCACTATGATGAGATTGATCACCTTTTTGGAAGAAGAAGCCGTCTGCCAAAATATCCTGATTTCATCCCATGAGCTAGAAACCCGTAACTCTCATTTTATACCCAAAACAGGTCGGTGCGATTGTGACAGGGCGATAGTGACACTATCACTATCGCCGGGGCACTCTCGCTCAAAGCCCCCAAATCTCTCGGTACACCACCAGCGATTATGACATCGCGATAGTGACACTGTCACTATCGCCGGACATTATCGTCCAAACTCCCAAAACCCTCGGTACATCTTGAGCGATTGTGACCATGCGATAGTGACATGGGCACTCTCGCCGGTCACTATCGCCTAAAGGCTTTCCAAGTCTCATTTGGTCTCCTTTTCAGTCCTTGATCAGATTCTAACGAGGTACAAGTCATGCTATAACAAAATAGTACCTGAACATGCAAAATAATTACCTAAATAACTTATAACGAAATTTGGGGTGTTACAATTCTCCCCCACTTGGAATAGATTTCGTCCTCGAAATCTTAGGCTACGAAAACAAACGAGGTAATGTCGTTTTAATAACTTCTTATAAGCTTAGACAACTTTTGACAGAACGATTTCGACGTAAAAGAAATATTTGTACCTAAATCCAGTAACACACCCATAGGTACGGAGTTTAGAAAGCCTCCTCGGATGTCATCTGGAAAGCTCTCCTCGTTGCCTTCAGCGGTTCCGTCCTGGGTTTGCCACCCCCACTCAACTTTAATTTCGGGCAGTCCCTCTTTATATGTCCCGGCTCACGGCATTCGAAACAGATGGGTCCCTTCATGGGGCAATCCCGCATGAAATGTCCAACCTTTCCACAATTCCTACACTCGCTTGAGCTTGGGGTTTGTCGGGAACTACACGTGCCAACATGATCTTTCCGGCACTAATGACACCACTTCGCGTCACGACGGTCATCCCTATTCCTATCCTTAGTAAACGGTTTTTGTTGACGAATGGGTTCAGACGACCCTTCCCACTTCCTCTTTTCAGTTACTTGCCCAGTTTCCAACTTCTCTTGAGCTAGATTATCTTCTACTAATAATGCTTTTTCCATAGCTTCTTGTAACGATGTTATCTTGGTGTTTCTCAAGGAAGCTTTCATCACCACTGGTAGTCCTCGCTGGTAGGCCTTCATTTTCATTGTCTCGTTGGGAGCCAGGTGCTCCACTAGGCTTAACTTTTCAAGAAACAACCTGGAGTACTCAAAAACAGACATACTCTCTTTCTTCATTCCACGGAATTCTTCTTCAATTGTCGCGCGTCGTCGGTTAATGTTATCCCGATCTTCTAATATCTTCATGAATTGTTCTTGCTGTTGAGCCATAGCGGAGTTCATGACTTGGAGCATGCTATCCCTCAACCTATTTTCAAGAGTATCTTCCTCCTCTACCGGATTTGAGGTGTCGATATTGGTTCTTGGTATCCGTTCCACTCCTCCGCCCAAGATACGAGGCCTCGGAGGAAGTCCAGCCACTGCTTGGTTATTTGGTTGATCGGCCGTAGATTCAGTCACGGCATTCCCTTCCGGTGAATGAGTATGACGTCGCGTGTTCACCATCTTAGTCTGCCCAACCATGCGAGAATAATGGTAAGAAATAGGCTAATGTTACGTATTAACATCATCATTAATTATCATAATAATTGTTGTCAAGCACACTTACGTAGCAGCACATTCATAATAGCATTAGCTAAGTGAAATTATGAACGTGTTATACACAAGCATTCTTGTTACCATCATTATAATCATTAATAATAATAATAATCTCGCAATCCTTAACACTCTCCCATCTTAGTATATTTACCTATCCTAGTGTATTCTCAAAGTCACTATTTTCAGCTTAAGTCTAGGCATGCTATGGTCAATACCTAGTTCACTTAAACTAGAGCTCTGATACCAACTTGTGACACCCTAAAATAGGGGTCAACAAAAACTTCCATAAAACGGAAGAGTGATAACATTATTATTACAAGAGCTCATAAACGGGAAAGTTACATAAGACTATTCACAATAAGATGTGTGAAATAGATGGCTAAATGACAACTAATTAAGTCCATCTCTATTATAGAGACGATATTACAAAAAGGTGTCATCTTTAATCCAAGTTCGATCCTTCTATTCTTGACACCACCCCAAAAGCATTCCCGCGCTCACAAGATCCCAACTAAACCTACTTAAAGGTAGTACCGCTACGATCTGTTACACACATTCACAAGTAGCAAGTGTTAGGCTTAAATCTCCTAGTGAGTTAAACATGTAGCAATCATATATATATATATATATGTTTTTAAGAGATGTCAAGTTGGTCAATCACAAATTGAACTCCATGGGGAAGGCCCAAATCACCAACCCAAGTTACACCCGATTCGGATATGCTTCAACGTCTACCCCTCTGGTAACGCCTCAAGGCCCGACACATTGGGACTACCTCAAATGGTATCACCCCAATTGCCACATCGGGACTACCTCAAATGGTATCACCCCAATTGCCACATCCTACTAATGCTTACTTAGGGGCTCCTCCAATTTGTGAGTACCAACCATTAATCACTTCATGAAATTCATATAGCACATAATATATCTCATGACGAGTAGTCTCACCGCTTCATTTACATATGATGAGTATATTCATGTATTCCAAACTTCCACATACATACAAGTATCACATGAGTATCATCATCATATAAACTCATGTATAAATGCATATTAAGCCAATTTCCTCATTAAGCCAAATTCCTCATTAAGACAATTTCATTCAATATAACATACAATGAATATTTCCAAGTAAGGTGAATATATACATAACCTTTCTCTTACCCTCAAGCTCCTAATCCTCCTCTTAATGGAGATAAGAGCTTATTGGCTCAAATACACTTCAAGGTAAATTGTTAGAATAAATCACATGATAATAGAAATCACATAGTATGTATGATGTTAGGTTCAGATCCCTCACCTTAGAAGATTTGTGACAAAACCCAAAACCCTAGATGGAGTGGGTGGAGTTGATTCTTGAAGAGAGAGTAAAACCTTGCACTATGATGAGATTGATCACCTTTTTGGAAGAAGAAGTCGTCTGCCAAAATATCCTGATTTCATCCCATGAGCTAGAAACCCGTAACTCTCATTTTATACTCAAAACAGGTCGGTGCGATTGTGACAGGGCGATAGTGACACTGTCACTATCGCCAGGGCACTCTCGCTCAAAGCCCCCAAATCTCTCGGTACACCACCAGCGATTATGACATCGCGATAGTGACACTGTCACTATCGTCGGGCATTATCGCCCAAACTCCCAAAACCCTCGGTACATCTTGAGCGATTGTGACCATGCGATAGTGACATGGGCACTCTCGCCGGTCACTATCGCCTAAAGGCTTTCCAAGTCTCATTTGGTCTCCTTTTCAGTCCTTGATCAGATTCTAACGAGGTACAAGTCATGCTATAACAAAATAGTACCTGAACATGCAAAATAATTACCTAAATAACTTATAACGAAAATCAGGGTGTTACAACTCAGCCCTCCACATCTTTCCAACTTGAACTTGCTTTTGAAGAATTCAAATACCCCTTCTTTTATCTCTACCGGATCTTCCGTCCACACCGAATTAAGATTCAAGCCCCGGATACCGCTCCTTCTCTCTTTCTTCCTAATAGTCGCATGAAAAATTTAGAATTTTCGTCCCCTTTTTCCAACCATTTTACTTTCGCTTTCTGCCTTGCTATCTCGGTCTTCTTTTTCTCCGCCTCTAGCCATTTATTTCTTGCTTCTAGCCACCATGTTCTTTTATCTTCATCAAGGCTTCTAAATTCAACAATTGATTCCAATTTCCTCGCCTCTTCCTTGTTTCTCTCCGCCTCCTCGTCTAGCCGTTTGAATTTCTCTCCGCTCATTTTTTTCAAGGCCATTTTTACATTTTTTAATTTATCCCGAACAATGCAATCCGGGACCGAAGATGAAACTCCAATATTCCACGCCTCTTTGATCACATCCAACACCCCTTCATCACATAGCCAAGTATCGAATATTTTGAATGGCTTTGGACCAAAGTCACTCGTGTTATCATAGAGCATGATCGGAAAATGATCCGACCACTTTCTATCGAGAGACTTTACCCCTAAGTTCCTCCAAGCTAAGCAAAAGTCGTTTGAAGCAAGAAACTGATCTAGCTTGCTATACTTCCATCCATCATCGCTAACTCTAGTGAACTTTTGTCCACCCATCGGGACTTCCAACAAGTGGCTATTGCGTATAAAGTCATTAAAATCTTCCGTTCCTCTTACATTTGTGAGCGAGTTTAGTCTTTCGTGCTTCCCCCTCACCTCATTAAAGTCACCGAACACGCATTAAAATTTTGGCTATTTCGTGCTTTCCCCTCACTTTCAACAAGTGGCTATTTCGTGATTCACCCTCATGTAACGTCCCAAAAATTACAATAAATTTGAACTTTTAAAAATACTATTTTATTTTAAACAAACCATAAGTATTTAAATCCAATCAAACGTTTTCCCAAAACTCGTTAAGTTAAATAACCAACCAATTGACACAGCGGAAAATGTAAATCATAAAACATAATGTATCATAATGAAATTGCCGAAAGTCTCAACGCGCCAGTGTGTACCGTCACGCCTTACTGCCACTCGAACCTAAAACAGTAATTTATAGGGAAAGAGTAAGCACGAAGCTTAGTGAATTCAAATACTAACATAGGGTAGCAATCATATAAGCACTACCCCTATCTACAGATAAATACCATCAATCCACACATGCCAGCTTAAGAACATATCCTAAACAGGCAAACTCATGCAACAACAACTGTATCTATATATATAACCATCGGTCTCCCCGATCTCATACAATACTATATATATATAACCATCGGTCTCCCCGATCTCATACAATACCGTGTACGTATTCCTCGGTCTCCCCGAGTTGTATGACACCCGTGTACATATTTCTCGGTATCCCCGAGCTCTCGGTCTCCCCGAGTTTTATACGACACCCAAGGTCCATTCTAGACACTACACAACCCAGTACCACACACAACAAAAATAGCTAGCACACACGAGCTACAGTAATGCACATAAGATCCCTATCCTACGTAGTGAGAGAACTCACCTCGATAAGCAACGCAAATATCCACAACAGCAAAACGAGCCCGCCAATTCCAACTCACTTCTTTCCACCTAGAGAAGTGCTACAAAGTGTCAACACGAAGCCCCAACCCTAAAAAAATAATCATAAGACTAAAAGAGTGACATTTCAGCTTTTCGGTCTAAACTGCAGGTCTGTTCGGGACCTGTTTAGCCCCCTCTAGACCCACTAATCCAGAAATTAAATTCCACAAACAGAAGGGTCTGGGCCTTAGCTTTCCAGGGACATATTATACGCGTTCAAACAAGGTTCCTATGATTTTATACGAATTTTCTAAAACTGAAACTCAAAGCTGAAAGTTTCGGACCTGCTGCAAAAACGACCATTTTGCACCTAGCTAGAGGCTTAACCAGGTTTTCGCTAAAACACGGAAAGTATTCCCGACACAGAATGTGAACCGTGGGCACCGATTTCGCCTCAAACCGAGTTACGATGGAAAGGTTATGAACGAAACAAAACAGGGGCAGAACCAATATCACCACATAAAATGATAACTTTACAAAAACGGTTTCCGCGATTCGGGTTACGAATTAGGGTTTGCAACAGGGTTTTAAGGTTACTAAGGGCTGGACAAAACCACTCGCCACCCACTGCCACCTTCGGCAGTGGTGGTCGGCGGCGGCGGCAGCCACCACCGGCGGTGGTGGTGGTTCGATATACCTTCCGACGAGACAAGAAAAGGGTATCCACCCCACCCTTCTCGACACACACACCTCCAACCACAACCTACGGCCGCAGACCCGCCATCACAGCCACCGGGCTGGAGGTGCACGGCGGCGGCAGCCGGCTACAGCCATAGCCGCACGCGGCGGCGGGGGTGGTGGGTTTTGTGATGTTTCGACAACAACGAAAGAGAAAACAAGAAGAACAAAGGTCTTACCTCTCGGGGAAAAACACAGCAGCAAAACCCACGACTCGACGGCTTCTTCCTCTCTCTCGCTGCACTCCTCCTTCTCTCCGGCAGCCGCTAGCGGCGGCGGTGCTGGCGCCGGTGGCCTTGGGTTCGATCGGCGATGGCAGCAACAAGGGAGGAAGAACTAGGGTTTCTTGTGGTTTTCTTTGGGTGCGACGCAAGTAAAACGAGAATGAGGAGGGGGATCGGTCTCTTAAGGCCGATCCCATGCAACACCTTTACAACATATACATTTTTGGTCCCTCCTTTTCCAACACCTTGCAAAAGAGCTATAGTTTTCCCCCTCTTTATCATTTTGGTCTTTCTCGATAACTCCCGCCAATAAGCGTTCAACTAGAGAACGATAATAAATAATTAAATAGATAAAGTAAATCCATACCGAGACACGGGCTTTACAACTCTCCCCTGCTTGGATTAGACTTCGTCCTCGAAGTCCACGTCCGCAAACAGCTCCGGATAGTTCTCCCGCACCTCCGCCTCGGGTTCCCAAGTCCACTCGGAACCCTATCGGTGCTGCCACTGGACTTTCACCAAGTCAATTACCTTGTTACGCGAGGCCCTCATCTTTCTATCGATAACGGCGATCGGCTTCTCTACGTAAATAAGCCGCTCGTGGATCTGAATTTCCTCGAGAGGAATCACCGCAGCCTCATCCACTACACACTTCCGCAACTGAGACACGTGGAAAGTGTTGTGGATCAAACTCAGCTCGTCCGGTAACTTTAAGCGGTAAGCTACCTTTCCTACTCGCGCGACGATCTTGTAGGGTCCGATGAAACAGGGCCCCAACTTTCCCGATTACGAAGCCGGATCACCCCTTTCCAGGGTGAGACCTTCAACAAAACTTAATCTCCACCTGAAACTCCAAATCTGATCGCCTCTTGTCAGCGTAACTCTTCTGCCGACTCTGTGCAGTAACTAGACGGTCCCGCACCATCTGTATCATTCCAGTCGTCTTCAGCACGATATCAGTGCTCCCTAATACCTGCTGGCCAACCTCGCCCCAACAAACGGGCGTCCTGCACTTCCTACCATACAACATCTCGTACGGCGGCATGCCGATACTGGAATGAAAGTTGTTGTTGTAGGAAAACTCCGCCAAAGGAAGGTACTGATCCCAGCTACCTCCAAAATCGATAGCACATGCCCGAAGCATATCCTCGAGAGTCTGGATAGTCCGCTCACTCTGCCCGTCGGTCTGTGGATGAAAAGCCGTGCTAAAATGTAATCGCGTACCCATCTCCGTCTGAAACTTCTCCCAAAACCGGGAGGTAAAACGGGTATCCCTGACTGAGACAATCGAAACCGGCACCCTGTGCCTAGCTACAATCTCTCGCACGAAAATCTATGCGAGCTTCTCTGCCGAGGAGCTCTCCTTGATGGCCAAAACGTGAGCGCTCTTGGTCAGACGATCGACGATCACCCAACTAGCATCGTTCCCGCGTGGAGTCTTTGGGAGTTTCGTAATGAGATCCATCGTGATATGTTCCCATTTCCACACTGGTATCTCCAAAGGCTGCAACTTCCCATGCGGCCGCTGGTGTTCAGCCTTGACCTTCCGACAAGTCAAGCACACCTCTACACACTTGGCGACATCCCGCTTCATACCGAGCCACCAATAATTCTCCCGCAGGTCGCGGTACATCCTCGTAGCTCCGGGATGAATAGAAAACTTGGACTTATGCGCCTCGTCCAACAGTATTTGCCTGTTCCCACCAGTGAAGGTAACCCAAACTCGACCATATCGCGTTAATAAACCCCGACTATCACGGACAAAATTCGGAATTTCCCCTGAAACTCTCTCGCGTTTGGCATTCTCATCCAGAACTGCCACTTCCTGAGCACTACCTATCGACTCAAGGAGAGGTGCAACCACTGTTAACCGTTGACACAAGCCCCGAAGTGGCTCACCAACCGGATGTCGACTAAGTGCGTCCGCAACAACATTCGCTTTACCCGGGTGGTAAAGTATCTCACAATCATAATCTTTAACTACGTCAAGCCACCTCCTCTGACGCATATTGAGGTTTTGCTGGTCCATCAAGTATTTGAGGCTTTTATGGTCAGTGTATATCGTACACTTGACACCATACAAGTAATTCCTTCAAATCTTGAGAGCAAACACCACTGCCCCCAACTCTAGGTCATGAGTCGGGTAGTTCATCTCATGAGGCTTCAACTGCCTCGAAGCGTAAGCTATAACCTTACCGCGCTGCATGAGCACGACGCCCAACCCCTGGTGAGAAGCGTCACAATGCACTACCAGATCCTCCATACCCTCGGGCAAAGTCAACACTGGAGCCTCGCATAAACGTCTGCGTAGTTCCTCAGAAGTCCTTTGCTGCTCCTCACCCCAACTAAAAGCCGCAGATTTCTTCATCAAACGGGTCATTGGTAATGCAATCTTGGAGAAATCCTGGATAAATCTCCGGTAGTACCCTGCTAACCCAAGAAAACTCTGTACCTCAGTGGGAGTCTTCGGCACTTCCCACCGCATCACTGCCGTAATCTTGGCCGGATCGACCATAATACCATTCTGGTTCACGACATGTCCTAGGAATTGGACCTCCCGTAACCAGAACTCACACTTGGAGAACTTAGCATAAAGCTTTTCCCGCCTCAAAACCTCCAAAACTTCTCGCAAATGCGTCTCGTGCTCTTCCTTCGTCTTTGAATACACGAGGATATCGTCAGTGAACACAATCACCGACCGATCCAGCATCGGGCTACACACCCTATTCATAAGGTCCATGAACGCTGCTGGTGCATTGGTGAGCCCGAAAGGCATCACCACAAACTCGTAATGGCCATAACGTGTACGAAAGGCCGTCTTCTCCGTATCCTCACTCCTTACCCGCATCTGATGATACCCCGGTCTCAAATCAATGCGGAACTCCACCTGTCGCTCGGGAGGTATCCCCGGTAAATCATCGGGAAACACGTCAGCAACCTCCCGTACAACTGGCACATCCTCCGCGGTCTTCTTCTCTCCATCGACGCGCGTGTCTACCACATACGCTAGATACCCCTAGCCACTGCTGTAAGTACCTCCGAGCCCTCGCAGCCGAACATATCGCTGAGGTCCGCCTGGGCGAGTCGCCCTGAACTAACAGTTCTCCCCCGCTTGGGGTTCGAACTCGTACTTGTTTGCGACGACAAACAATCTCCGCATCGAAAGCATCCATCCAATCCATGCCCACAATCACGCACAACTCTCGCATAGCGATCGGAATCAAATCAATAGGGAATCTCACCCCAGAGATTTCCAAAGTGTACCCCCGGTACACGTCAGAAACCGTCAAGGTCCTGTCATCAGCAACCTCAACCACAAGCGGATAGCCTACCGTCCTACAACTCGGCCCAAAACGCTCACTAACAGTGTGAGACACGAAAGGATGACTAGCCCCGCTATCAAACATCACCACAGCAGACACCGAGTTAACTAAGAACGTACCTGTCACCACTCTATGCGTAGCTTGTGCCTCTTCCACTCTCAGTTGATGAACTCTACCTCGGGCCGCCTCCATCACCGCAGCAAGTGAAGCATACTGCGCAGTACTTACAAACTCCCTGATCTCGGTATGTAACATATTCTTGTACCGCGTCCTCTTCATGTCCGCAGAAGCAGCATACAAAGGACAGAAAAATTCCATTTCCGTGAACTCTCGGTTCATCTCCTTTACAGTCTCCGCAGTCTGAGAGAGCTCCAAGAACTCTTTAGCAATCCTCTCCATCCCCACTGGAGGCACATACTCTGCCCGAAAACGTACGATGAACTCCTCCCAGGTCAAAGTAGTGCGCTTGCTAAGCGTCCAAGCAGTAGCACACCAGTCTTTCGCTCCGTCTCGTAACAGATTCACCGTGAAGCGAACCTTCAAATTCTCAGGACAACCACTGGTAAGGAATGCGCACTCCAATCCGATCCCGATACTACAACTCTCTCGCTTGGGGCTGCCCACCGGCAGGGGGTGGAATCGCCGCGATGCACTCCTCTACCAACACTACTACCTCATTACGAATGGCGGTACAATCTTGGGGATCGCCTCCCCAGTAGCGTGCGTCACCTCAGCCGCAATCATCTCTCGAATCTGCTCAGTGGTAACTCCGGTACCAGAATCTGAGTCAGTATTGTTGTTCCTCCTTAACGAGCTATTAGCACACACTAAACCTGCTAACTACGCTCACGCTCAACTCCTCGGATTCTCCGTGACTTTCCCCGACTCAAGCACAGATCTTGTGCTTCAGATAGTAGGAGCTCTACCACTACCTTCCACACCTATCCTTACTCGTTTCGAGTCCCGTCCCGAAGTGCCCAAGTAGTTCCTTGCCGACAGTTCCACCTATATGCCCGTACCAGCATATGCAAACACTCTTCCTAGCTCCCTAGTAATTTCACCTCATCCCGCTACCCTAGCTATGACGGAATCCCTACTAGTCATGACGAGTCGCCTCGCGAATGCACAGTTGCATACAGTGTAAAACCAGATAGACTTTCGAATAAAAGATTATATCCTACAACGGTTGGACTCAAACAAGAGTTGCGCAATAAAACTAAATCCAACATTCTAAGGCTATATGGTTCCTACTGCATACAACTTATACGGCATTCACTTAACAACCTATCACAACTAGCATTAATTTCTACTAGCAAGCAACAAATATGCAGTACAGTGTAATAAGCACCAAGCAATCTAGCATACATACTCCTATGTTCTAGAAAGCAATAAATTACACTAAGTTGTTGGTCCCGAAGGCCTATACAAGTTTGTAGAAGGGGGGGGGGGTTGAATACAAACACACAAATTTTACTTTTCTAAATTGTTTATTGATAAATCATTAACAATTTACAGTTTGTTGCGGAAACAAGATTAAGGATAAACCTAAATCTAAACAAGTTGGAACACTAAGGTTTCTTGCACTAAGAGAGATAAGGAAATTACTAATAATAACCTATCTTGAGATAAGAGATTGAACTTGTCCAGAGTTAGCAAGTTACTTCAAATGAAGTGGGTTCATCTCTTTATATACTGCATGCATTTAATGCAAGTCAGTATACACTTTACACGTGTCATCAGCTGGTTGGTTGCATGTCATTGACCTTTGTTGACAACCTTAGTAGCCGCATGGATGAACAGTGTAGTATCAGAGTGGTTGTACGATTTCAGACAGTCGGAGGTTCTTTTCTGACATTTCGTACGGAGTTGTGCAAGGATGGTTTAAGACAAAAGTACTTTGTACAGAGGACTTCATGATCAGCTTTCGTTGATTCAGAGCATTATCATTATCTATTCAGCGAATGATAAAGTTCAGCGATAGCTGAAGTCTTGTACTTGATACTTCTCGTTGAGTGGACAAATCTGAGTCTTCGCTGATCCGCATCAGTTCATTAGGAGACTTGTCGCTGGTTCTTGAGCTTGATCTTCGACTTCAGCGTAGAACCTTTGTTGACGTGAAACTTGTCTTCAGGGATCATAAGTAAACAACTAATCTTATTAGCGATCATCATAATGACTGAACAGACTCAGAGCATTAATGGTGAACAATGTTCGTTGAATGTTTAATTTAAAGAGCGAGAGTTCCTATCAGCGGTACTGTAAGATCTTGGTACTTATCAGCGATAGTGAAACTCTGATACATATTGTTTACTTACAATTTTCACTAAGTATATAAGAGAGGGTCATTATCAAATCACTGAGGGTTTGGATCAACAATCTCCCCCTATTTGATTATGACATAGCAACAAAGAAAATTGCTATTTAATGAAACCATAAGGATAAAAAGAATTCATAAAATATTTGTCCCTTTTACTGTTTTCTGGGATCTTTTCAGTACTGATGGAGTAAAGTACATTCGCTGAAATATTTCTTTAAAACTTTGAATCAGGTTACAAAGAGAAATGGAAAGATTACAAGTACAAGCGAAATAAATTACAAGTACAAAAGAATAACTGATACAATAGAGAAATAGGCGATCATATCAGTTTGTAAAGGGTTCTTCCTTAATGAGAAGTTCATCAAGGGTCATTGATGTGGTGGGAATCATCCAGTCAGGAACGGTTACACCTTGTTTTCTTTTTATCAGCGCTTCTTCAAAAATCAAGGGTTTCAGATGCCGTGCCTGAGGGTCATTCCTGAAGTCACACCAGTAGATGAGATCTCTCAGCTGTTCGATGGGAGTGATGTGAAGTTCAGAGATGCGTTGAAAATGCTTTCCACCATCGTAGTCATGGAAAAATATCCCATAGGGTTCGCTTATGACTTTGCCAGGGATGAAAGTCTCACCAGGAGGAAGAGATGTGTCAAGCATGGAAAGATCAGGATCAGGACCAAGGACTTCAGCACGTGAAAAACCAATACATGTTTCATTTCGTATGACAGGGCCATCAATTGAAGATTTAGATTTCTTCTTCTTCGCTGAGGCCTTTCTTTTCTGACTTTCGAGAGGAGGAGGAGGAGGAATATCCACACAGGAGTAGACTAAGTCGATTTGTTTGTTGATCAGCTTTTCAACATGTTCCTTGTACTTCGACTGAGACTTCTGGATGGCTAACCTGATCTCCAACCATTCAGAGAGACCGTACTTCGTTATGGCTTCAGCATAGAATTTTTCGTACTTCTTATCTTCTCTGAATATCTCGACTTCAGCGATTGAAACAAGGGTTGTTCTTCCAGAGATGAATACCTTGTTGATTTTGGCAGGAGAGAGTCTGTAGTTGACCTTTTCTTTGCACCAGGCTAAAGTGGACTGAGACACAGTTCTCTTTTCTTCAGTTATCTTCTTGGCGTCTTCCCAGAGCTGACGTTGAACTTCAATAGGAACTCTTTTCAGCTTGGGGTCTTTCACTGATTGTTTAGAAAGCTGGATGGCGTATTCTCTGTCCTTTTCTTCAGCTTCCTTTCTTTCAGCGATTAATCTTTCAGCTCTGAGGTGATCCTTGTATTCCTTTTGGGAAATTCTAAACTTTGGAGGAACTGAAGGAAGTTGATCACGCCTCAGAATGATTCGCTGATCCTCGAATTGCTTTATTATCTCTTCTCTTCTTTTCTGATCCTCTTCACTTAGCTTTTGAGGAGCTAAGGAAGGTCTGCGTCTGTGTGAGAGTAGCTGTTCTTCAGGTTCATCAGTCTCAGAGATTAAATCTAAGACTGGGATTATTTCTTCAGCAGCAGCTGGTATTTTTGGTGAAGTCGCAGTTGTGGAACCTTCAGCGATATCCTCAAACAGGGGAGAGGACTAGCTGAAACACAGCGATCTTACAAGTAAGAACTTGGGTAGAATCAGAGAGAGAAAATTTGTTCAAGTGTATAGGCTTGGGTAGTAGAACTGATAGTGTAAGATAGAGGAGGGATGGAGTGAGAGATGTTTAGTGTACCTGACAAACTGGCTTTTCAAGCAAGATCGTCAGATTGTCATCTTCAGCGATGCTTTTGCCTTTGCCTTTCTCAGCTCCAGAGGCTGAGGGCTTTGTCTTTGTCCGCTCTCCTGAAGGTTCATTTATCGAGATTCCCTTAAGAACTTTGATCCTCGGAGCAGGTTTGACGATAAAGAAGTCATCGTCATCTTCGTCATCATCATCATCATTCTTTGGAGAAGAGGATGGTTCATCATCAGGGATGTCGACGGCTTCATCGTCTTCTGCTTCGGATTCGGTTTTATCAGCTTCTTCTTCGAGTTGCTCCCCCTCAGATACAGAGGCGAGCTTCTCGGTTTCCTCAGGGTTTTCATCTCCCTGAGGTCCAGCGGTGGTTTCTTCAGCATCCTTCTTCTCTCCCCTGATAGATTCATCATGGGAAAGGTCTTCAGCGCTCTTGGAGAGATCTTCAGCGCTCTTCTCCCCCTCTTTCTCATGATGAGTGGGGGAGGAATGGGTTGACTCAGCAGCTTTGGCAGGTTCACTGTCTTCTTGGCCAGAGATACCTATACAACCTTCAATCTTTGCTATTCTGTCTCGAAGGCCAGAAATAGCAGGATTGATCTTCTCCAGCTCAGTGCGATCCGCCGCTGTGAAATTGTCAGATGCAGAGACAGGGGCAGGGGCAGGAGTATTCGCTTTGTGTAGTAGCTGCTCGATCATCGTTTTCATCGAACTAACATTGGTCTTTATAGAGCCTAAGTCAGTCTTTACAGTAGACATATCTCCCTCTAGTTGTCCAACCGATGTTTTCAGCGTTGTGACCTCGCTGGACATGGATGAAACTGAATTTTTGAGAGAGGTGTAGTCTGTGTAGATGTCAGCGAGCACCTTGGCGAAGTCGCTGAGAGTTTTATCAACCTGCTTCATGTCATCTGTGGAAGCCTTCTTCTCCACCACCGTTGTCAGCTTTGTAAGATTCTCTCCAGCGTTTGTTACAGCTGTAGAGTTATTTGAAAGAGTAGTGGTGAGACCTGTCAGCTTTGTCTCCACGGACTTCAGAGAGGCGTTGATGTCTCCCAAATTAGGACCTGTAACATATAAGAACTTGTGAACATAGGAAAGCTCAGAAGTTTGGGGTTTAGTGACAGTGTTTATGGGTTGGTGTGTACCTGCAGGAGGATTGATGAACTCGTCAAAATTACGGGTTCCTGAAAAATGTTCCATGTCATCTTCAAAAGTGCCCATGGATTGTCCGTATAAATGATGGCAGCTCCAGCGAAAACTGGAGGAGATACCAAATGAGTAGAGGGAGGAGCGAAGGATAAGAATGGAGGTTGGGTTCTGAGTTCAGCGTTGGATTCGCTGAAAAACACTTCATCAGTCTTTTGAGAGACTGAAGGAGGTTGGGTAGGTTCCAAGTTTGTAACCTCAGCGTTTAGAGACGCTGAAGTTGGGATGGAATGGATGGGTTGTTCAGGTGTGGCAGAGCGTACCACTGAACGTTCTGTCAGCTCTGCAGAAAGAGCTGAGGAGTCTTCAGCATGAGATTGCTGGGGTTGCTCCTTTGTTTTCTTGATCCTTTTAGAACCAAGTGGGGTAGATGATTGTTTCCTTTTCTTAGAAGGAGAGGATTTTGTGGCCAGGGTATCAGCGATGGGTATTGTCGCTGAAGGAGCCACAGAAGTAGAAGAAGAAGGGTTGAGAAGAGTTAAAAGGGTAGAAAGACGTACCTCATTTTCAACTGGTTTGAAGTCAAGTACCTTAGGGCCAATCTGAGAGAATTTCAGGTCGCCCTCTTGCGGGTAGCTGTCCTTCAGGCCATATTGGAATATGGCGCTGATGAATCAGGGGTAAGGAACCCATGGAGGTCTGTCAGCGGCAGAGTCTACTCTTTGCACCAAGTCATCATAGATAAGAGATGCCCAGTCAATGTGTAGACCTTTCAGCAGAGCGTATCCCATTGCTTGCTGAGGTTGAGCGGCTTGGTCAGAGGAGCCGGTCTTGGCAGTCATGCAGCTGATTAAGTGAGCGAAGATGAAGTTCATCTCGCTGGGCATTTTTGACTTCTTTAGCAGGGTCAGCTTCTTCTCGGGCTTCTTGTCTCTGCCAATTTCCCATACATAGCCCATTGCATCGAAAAATGCAATAAGAGCTTCTTTGTCAGCGAGTTTCTTATGGTCAGGGAAAGGAACAAAAGGCTTTTCTTTTGTAGCGATGGGAAAGTTCAGAGCTTTGCGAATGATGGCAGGTGTGATCTTTATCGTGCCATACTCAGTATCGCTGAGGATACAATCAATTGTTTTGGAGGGATCTTTGGCGGATGGTAACTGAGAGTGTCTGGCAGAGTACCAGAACTGGGATAGTAGTAGCTGACTTGCAGGAGGTGAGATGGTCAGGGCTGTTGAAATGCAGCAATTCTTTAGGAAATTCACAGCATCTTTCAGATGTGTGACTTGCTTTCGAGGAGGAAACTCGAGAAGCGCAGAAAGGTTGTTCGTTTTGGTCCAATCTAGTTGTTCCAGAGTGAACTTAACCTGAGGAGCCTTGATAATTTCTACTTCCTCAGAATCAGCGGAGATGTTCTCAGCGGTAGCAGGAATGTCAGACGATGCCATTTCTCTGTATTATCAGTTCAACCAAAGATGTTAACAAATAAGAATAATCTTAATGTGGAAGGATTTTCCATTAAGATGGTTCAAATTTTATCCATTTCATTCAGACACAAATGTCTTAATGAAGATTAGGGTTTTTCTTGATTTTAAGAAACGAAATGTAAAACCCATTTATTCTTGTTATCCAGTTTTCTATGAAGAAATAGATTCTGGAAACGAATGAAGAACAAGTTTAAGATTTTTGCATTTAAACTTGAAGAACAGCCATGAAATGGTTGTGTTCATAAAACCATGAAAAAAAATGATTTCATTTTTAAGAAGTTCTTTTGTTTGATCTTGTTAAAACAAGGAAAAGATCGGAAACAAGTTATACGCATTCGGTAATAAATAAGAACATATTAACCTTGATGTTTGATGAAGAAGATGATGAACAGTTCTTGAAGTTTTAGAAAGCACAAATGCAACAGTGAATTCTTTCTTGCGGAGGAAGATTGTCCGCGTAAAAGAAAAATATAAACCACGAGTTTGTTTATATAGAGAGATTAGAGAGAGAAAATCTTGAGCGGGAAAAGATTTTCATCATGACACGGACACGTGTTTGCATTTGATTGGAAGTTTGAACGAGACGTGCAAACGTGTGTCAGAAAGAGAAACGTGCCGGGGTTTATCCGTTGCAATGACGTCACAACTGTCCTTTCATATTCTTTTAGGATGTCTCTGAGGTTTTGAAAGCTCAGGGACTCTTTTACAAACATGAAGCACTGAATGAAAATATCAGTGATGGTTTTAAGAATTTTCAAAATATCGATGTTAAGGAAGAGATATTCAGCGATGCATTTTGTTTTGAAATCTTGCATTTTCATGCGGTTGTTAGAGAGAGAAAACATACCTTGATATCAGTTTTGTTAGACAACCTAGGGGGGGTAAGGTTGTATTTAAAATCTTTTACTTTCAAAAATTCTTTTATAAATAAATACAGTACTGAAACAGTAAAAATAAATCAGAGTATACAAATAATAAAGAAGAGTGTAAATATAAACAAATACACAGAGATTATATAAATAAATATAAATGCAAAGCAGTTTATATAAACAAATATAATAAAGCACAGCGGAATAAATAAAGAGATAAAGGTAAGAGATACTTGACACGGAGATTTACTGATTTACCACCAACTGTGATAAACCAGCAGCCGAGACACTTCTCGACACGATCCAATAAATGTATTCTTTACGGTAGAATACAAACCAAATACAGAGCAAAGTAAACGGTTCTCTAAGCCTCAGCTTATTGAGATGTACAGGATCACACACCCGTTATTCAAATACTTACAAGAGGAGTATAACTCACAATGGGTAATCACTCTTGTAAAATATCTCACTTGGATATTTTATAAAAAAGGTTTTATAAAATATATATATTATAAATGAGAGAGATCAGATGAGCAGTGATGGTGTTGGTTGTATCTGTATTGTCTATTTTTTTTTTTTTCTCCACCATCGCATGCATTTATATAGCAGCTCTTCCAACGGATACATGCATTCGCGGTATACCGCCAAATGCACGCGGTATACCGTGCAGTAAAAAGTACACTGTCAGAAGAGAAAGTCAACCCTGCAAAACAAACGTAAACTTGTACCCGCGGTATACCGGCTAAACATCGCGGTATACCGCCCAACTGTACCCGCGGTATACCTGCTAAACACCGCGGTATACCTGCGTCAGAAAAAAGTACGACCAATCAATCAGAGGTAACATCAAGCCGCCGCGGTATACCTGCTGAACCTCGCGGTATACATGCGTCAGAAAAAGCAAAATCTTGCTAGATCTTCTAAAAAAAACTTTATTTATTTAAAATCAATTATGGTTTTTAGAAATATCCAAGTGGTATATTATTTTAGGGTGTTTATCATTATAAATTATAAACACTAATGACAACGTAAATCTTCCGTCTTGAACTCTTCAGATAAGATCTTCGTGTTCTTCAAGAACTGTACACTTGGATAGGATTGTTAGATAAACAATAATACGGTGTGTTTGTAATCATCAAAATAAATATATATAAATATATAGAGATGTGGTACACTTGCACCAACAATCTCCCCCTTTTTGATGATGACAAACACAACCGCTAAGCATGAGCATATGCGGTTTCTCTCCCCCGTTTGTCGAAACAAAAAGGGTCAAGAAAGACGGTATGCTTCCCCTCGAGAGATGCTCCCCCTCAAAATATGCATATAATTGAGGTAGCATAAACTCATGGGTAAAAGAGCTAAAACGCTCCCCCTCAAATTAATAACGATATCAATTTGATTTTATAAAATTTGAGGGATAAAATAAAATGCAAAAAGCAATAGAGACATAAGATATACAAACCAATACGAAACACTTGCACCAAAACGGATCTTAAGGCTTCAATTTTCGGTTAATTTTATGTGAGCAAAAAATTACCACGTATTATGACCTCGTCAGGTAACCACGTATTATAACCTCGGCAGGTAACCACGTATTATAACCTCGGCAGGTAACCACGTATTATAACCTCGGCAGGTAACCACGTATTATAACCTCGCCAGGAAACACGTATTATATCCTCGTCAGGAAACCACGTATTATAACCTCGGCAGGTAACCACGTATTATAACCTCGGCAGGTAACCACGTATTATAACCTCGGCAGGTAACCACGTATTATATCCTCGTCAGGAAACACGTATTATATCCTCGTCAGGAAACACGTATTATATCCTCGTCAGGAAACACCTACAAAAGGCAAAGAAAATATTTCGTGGTACCCTTTTCTTATGGGTCCTTTTAACAGTTAGTATAAAACATAAACTGCAAAAAAATATGTTGTCGACATAAAACAAACACGACAAACATACAAAGCCATAAAAATGGTTTAAAACCACAAACGCATCCCACCGGGATTATCAACATTAAACATTCCTTTCGGAATCCATTTTCTAACCATTTTTATTTTACGATCGTATTTATCATAGACGTAAAATGAAGCATTTATATTCGCATTATTTTTAGATCTAGAAAAATTACCAATATACATACGAGCATGCGGTTTCCTTCCATAATTCACATTTTTTATTTTTGACATATATGGAGGTTTTCTCGTATCAACTTTAGGAGATGCAAAAAATCTTTTAATGGGTTTACACGAACATTTATCAACACATGTATCGGAACCAATGCCTTTACGACAATTTATACGATTAGGCATATTTAGCATTTTAAGCACTTTATCATTGCTATTTTGAAATGCATTAGCTAACATATTGTCCTTTTCATATGAATCGCATTTAGCTTTTAAACATGCATTTTCATTTTTAAGAATATCACATTTTGCACAAATAATATTTTCATGTGACTTTTTATTTAAACATGCAAGTTTCTTATTTAAAACATCACATGATTTGCAAACAATATTTTCGCATGCTTTCTTTTCTAAAGTGATAACTTTATCAATTAACTCATTTTTGATTTTATTATCACATGCAATGGTTTGTTTACAATTATTCAACTCATTTTGACATAATAATAGTTCTTCTTTTAATTTAGCATTCTCATTTTTATAACTATTTACGAGAACAATCAATTTTTGAAAAGAGACATTTAACATATCAATATCATCATCGTTATCACTACAACTAGAATAACTTGAGTATGAAGTACATACCTCTTTCTTGCAGTCGACGATGAGACACGTTTCTTCATTTCTTTGATCTCGGGTTTCGTCTCTCTTTTCTTTTGAGTTTCCACCATAGGTGATGTTCAAGTTCTCCCAAATATCACGAGCAGTTTCAAAGAGATAAACACGCTCAATATCATCGTTAGTAAGAACCGAAAAGAGAAAATTTTTGGCTTCATAATTTAAACAATAATTAGCCTCATCTTCGTCGGACCATTCCGAGCTAGGTTTTTCAACAACTTTGTTGTTTTGAAATTTTGTGGGTTTGAAATTTCCTTTAATAATAATATCCCAAATTTTTTGATTTATCCCACGAACATAACGTTCAAAAGAATTTGCCCAAAGATCAAAATTTTCGAAATCAATAAGAAGAGATTTAGAAAACCAAGCATTTTGTTGAGCCATAACAAAAACGGATTTTAAAAAATTAAATAGACGATTTTTGAAAGCCCTGCTCTGATACCAAATGTTAGACAACCTAGGGGGGTAAGGTTGTATTTAAAATCTTTTACTTTCAAAAATTCTTTTATAAATAAATACAGTACTGAAACAGTAAAAATAAATCAGAGTATACAAATAATAAAGAAGAGTGTAAATATAAACAAATACACAGAGATTATATAAATAAATATAAATGCAAAGCAGTTTATATAAACAAATATAATAAAGCACAGCGGAATAAATAAAGAGATAAAGGTAAGAGATACTTGGCACGGAGATTTACTGATTTACCACCAACTGTGATAAACCAGCAGCCGAGACACTTCTCGACACGATCCAATAAATGTATTCTTTACGGTAGAATACAAACCAAATACAGAGCAAAGTAAACGGTTCTCTAAGCCTCAGCTTATTGAGATGTACAGGATCACACACCCGTTATTCAAATACTTACAAGAGGAGTATAACTCACAATGGGTAATCACTCTTGTAAAATATCTCACTTGGATATTTTATAAAAAAGGTTTTATAAAATATATATATTATAAATGAGAGAGATCAGATGAGCAGTGATGGTGTTGGTTGTATCTGTATTGTCTATTTTTTTTTTTCTCCACCATCGCATGCATTTATATAGCAGCTCTTCCAACGGATACATGCATTCGCGGTATACCGCCAAATGCACGCGGTATACCGTGCAGTAAAAAGTACACTGTCAGAAGAGAAAGTCAACCCTGCAAAACAAACGTAAACTTGTACCCGCGGTATACCGGCTAAACATCGCGGTATACCGCCCAACTGTACCCGCGGTATACCTGCTAAACACCGCGGTATACCTGCGTCAGAAAAAAGTACGACCAATCAATCAGAGGTAACATCAAGCCGCCGCGGTATACCTGCTGAACCTCGCGGTATACCTGCGTCAGAAAAAACAAAATCTTGCTAGATCTTCTAAAAAAAACTTTATTTATTTAAAATCAATTATGGTTTTTAGAAATATCCAAGTGGTATATTATTTTAGGGTGTTTATCATTATAAATTATAAACACTAATGACAACGTAAATCTTCCGTCTTGAACTCTTCAGATAAGATCTTCGTGTTCTTCAAGAACTGTACACTTGGATAGGATTGTTAGATAAACAATAATACGGTGTGTTTGTAATCATCAAAATAAATATATATAAATATATAGAGATGTGGTACACTTGCACCAACAAGTTTAACCAAGTTTTATTCAGAGAGAAGATGATTGAATAGGTTATACGAGTTGATTTTATTCTATCGCTGATCAATGTGAACCGTTGAGGATTTTACCCTTCAAAGTTCAGCATTCCAAGCTCGCTGATGAGAAAGTTGAATCTTGTCTCATCAAGAGGTTTGGTAAATAAATCAGCTAACTGATAATCAGTTGGGATAAAATGAAGTTCTATATCACCATTCATCACATGATCTCTGATAAAATGATATCTGATTTCTATGTGTTTGGTCTTTGAATGTAGTACTGGATTGTTTGCTATGGCGATGGCACTTGTGCTGTCGCAATAGATTGGAATTTTGGAGAGCTGAAGATCATAGTCTAGTAGCTGATTTCTCATTCATAAGACTTGAGAACAACAGCTTCCAGCAGCTACATATTCAGCTTCAGCTGTGGAAGTGGACACTGAATTTTGCTTTTTACTAGTCCAACTTACCAGCTTTCCACCCAGGAGCTGACATCCTCCTGTGGTGCTTTTCCTATCCATTTTGCAACCTACAAAATCACTATCTGAATAGGCGGTTAGATCGAATCCTGAATCTTTGGGATACCAAAGACCTAGGTTCGCTGTACCCTTAAGGTATCGAAAGATTCGCTTTACAGCTTTCATATGAGATAGCATAGGTTCAGCTTGATATCGTGCACACAAACATGTTGCATACATAATATCGGGTAGGCTAGCTGTAAGATACAAGAGAGAGTCGATCATCCCACGGTACAGCGTGACATTAACAGGTATTCCCTTTGAATCCTTGTCAAGTGTCAGCGGTGGTGCCATAGGGGTTTTCATAGCTGAACTATGAGTTAAATCAAATTTCTTCAGCATATCTTTAACATACTTTCCCTGATTAATAAACGTTCCTTTTTCAGTTTGCTTAATCTGAAGACCAAGGAAATATGTTAGTTCACCCATCATGCTCATTTTATACTCATCTTTCATTCTATCAGCGAAACGAGTACAAAGCTCAGGGTTAGTAGAACCAAATATAATGTCATCAACATATATTTGAACTAGAATGATATGACCTTTCACTTTTCTAAAAAATAGAGTTTTGTCAATCTTACCTCGCTCAAATTTTTCAATATGGAGATAAGTAGAAAGAGTGTCATACCATGCACGAGGAGCTTGCTTCAAGCCATAAAGTGCCTTATCCAGTTTATAAACATAATCTGGACGCTTAGAATCTGAGAATCCTGGAGGTTGTTCCACATACACTTCTTCATTCAGCTTTCCATTCAGAAACGCTGACTTAACATCCATCTGATGTACTTTGAAGTTTTTGTGTACAGCATATGCTAAGAATAGACGAATAGATTCAAGTCTTGCTACTGGAGCAAATGTTTCGTCATAATCTATACCTTCCTCTTGTCTGTATCCCTGAGCAACAAGACGAGCTTTGTTGCGGGTTACAGTACCATGTTCGTCCAACTTGTTTCGATAGACCCATTTAGTGCCTATTACTGTTTTATCAGTTGGTCTCCGAACAAGTTTCCAAACTTTGTTTCTTTCGAATTCAGTCAGCTCTTCTTGCATTGCGCTGACCCAGTTTGGATCTTTGAGGGCATCATCTATTTTCTTTGGTTCAGTTAGAGAAATAAAGTTAACAAATAAACAAATATTACCTGCACTTCGTCGAGTCTGAACACCAGCGTTTGGATCACCAAGAATTTGATCAATTGGATGATTTACGGTCCATCGCTGAGCCGGAGCATAAGTCGCTGACTCATCTTGAACTGGGGGAGCTGAAGATGAGGCTTCAGCTACTTCTGGAGTTTCAGCTAAGAGAGGAATACTTGCATTTGTCATTTCATTTACTGATTGCTGAGAGATAGATGGAATGTCTGAGGCATTTGGTTCAGCGGTAGGTATAGTGTTTATAGGAACAACTGAGACCCATGATGTTTCAGCTTCACTATTCTGCATGTTTGGAATGATAGGAGCGCTATCATCTTCTACTGGATGAGCATGAGGAGTGGGGATATCTTTTGAATCACCAAGATGAGAAAACATCCATTGATTCAGTTCTTCAGTATCAGCGGACGGTATAGAGTTCGCTGAACGGGATTCGTCAAACGTGACGTGAATAGTTTCTTCTACAGTTTGTCTTCTACGATTGAAGACTCTGAAGGCTTTGGAAACTGAGGAGTATCCAAGAAAGATTCCATCATCAGCCTTAGGATCAAACTTTCCAAGAGCATCTCTGTTGTTCAGTATGAAACACTGACATCCAAAGATGTGAAGAAAGCTGATTGAAGGCTTTCTCCCATGAAAGAGTTCATAGGCTGTCTTTTTGAATCTTTTAACTATCAGCGACCTGTTTTGCGTAAAACAAGCAGTGTTGACAGCTTCTGCCCAAAAATGAGTAGGCAGGTGAGAATCGCTAAGCATTGAACGTGCAGCTTCAATAATTGTTCTATTTCTTCTTTCAGCGACTCCATTTTGTTGCGGTGTTCTCACTGAAGATAAGTTGTGAGAAATACCCTTACTCTCAAGGAAGGAATCAAGAGAACTGTTTTTGAATTCAGTCCCATGATCACTCCTTATTGAGCGAACGGTCAGATTGTTCAGGGTTTCCATCTTTCGAACAAAGGTGATGAGTTCTTCAGGGGTGTCACTCTTAGAACGGAGAAACATTACCCAAGTGAAGCGAGAGAATTCATCAACTATGACCAGCGTATATTTCTTTCCAGCGATGGATTGTTTGTTAACAGGGCCAAACAAATCCATATGGAGTAGTTGTAGAGGAGATGACACTGATGAAACTTGCTTAGATTTAAAGCTTGCTTTGGTCTGCTTCCTTTTTTCACACGCTGAACATAAAGACACTTTGGCGTATGAATGCTGAGGTAGACCAGTGACTAACTTTTTTGAAGAAAGAGTGTTCAGTGTCTTGAAATTTAGGTGAGATAGCCTCTTATGCCATAGCTAGTTGACATCAGATGAGGCATTTGAGAAGAAACAGGAGTTCTCAGTGGTTGTTGAGTCCATGTTTATTACATAAACATTTTCCAAACGATAACCACTGAGAGCTATTTTCTCCTTTTCGTCAGCGACAAAGCAGGATTCCTTAGTAAAGATTACTTTGTTATCCATGTCGCAAAGCTGACTGATGCTTAGAAGATTATGCTTCAGCCCTTCAACATATGTGACTCTTCTGAAGGAGGTTGTACCATTTGAAAGTACACCATACCCTCGGGTATGTCCTTTTCCATTTCCACCGAAAGTTACAGAGGGACCCTTCTCTTCCTTGTATTCAGCGAACAGGCTTTTCTTTCCAGTCATGTGTCTAGAGCATCCGCTATCGAGATACCAGATACCCTTCTTAACCTGAATAGCAAAGGTTGAAGTGGAGGGAATGTCTGGACTTTCTTCCTCTTCTTCAATCTTGGCCATAAGACATAGATTTGCTTCATCATCTTCAGAGTCAGATGATGATGCTTCTTCATCAGAAGCAGCCCAATCATAGTTAGCCATTAGGCCTTTACTCTTCTTCTTAAAGCTTTTCAGCTTAGCATATTTTTCTTTCAGCTTTGAATATTTGTCATCTTTATTCCTTGGAACAAAGGATTTCTTTGTAAAAGCTGAGGGTCTAGAAACTTTCTTAGACCTGCACTCGTTAGCGAAATGTCCTGTCTTTTCGCAGTTAAAACAAGTAGCAGTTGTCTTATCAACAAAAGTTGATGATCTAGGCTTGTCAGTTATGGAAAGAGGTTTGTTCTTTCTAAACATTTTCTTTTTGGCAAATCTCCTGAACTTTTTAGTTAGGAGAACCAAAGATTCATCATCATCTGAAGAATCAGAATCTGATGACCTTTCAGAGTTACTTTCTAACTCAGTGATAGTGACCGAGGGTCGCTGAGTAGAAGGTTCCTCTGAGATTAAAGCAACATGGGTGCTTTTGGAATCTTTTACAAGATTCTTCTTAAGATGGCTCGATTGCTCATGATTCAGCAACGTGCCATATAAGGTTGAAAGGGTCATTGATTTTAGATCCTTTGACAGCTTGAGACACATAGAATAATTGTCCCAGCTTTCAGGTAAACATTCTAGAAACTTTGTCAGAACTTCAAAGTTAGAATATTCCTTACCAACAGTTTTCAGATCTATAATTAAACAATTAAAACGTTGGTGAACTTCAGAGAGAGATTCATTCTTACCAGAAATGAAGCTTTCGTATTGTCTTACCAGGTTGATCTTTCTTGAGTCCTGGACTTCAGACGTTCCTTCATACTGAACACATATTGTGTCCCACATGGCTTTTGATGTTTTCAGATTCATGACGGAATGGTAGACTTCGTCAGGAAGAGCCATGGATAGTATGGATCTGGCTTTTGTATCTATAGCCACTTTCTTCTTATCTTCGTCGGTCCATTGAAATATTTCCTTAGGGACCAGCCTTTCTGGAATAGCAGGTCTATTCTCAGCGGCTGGAACTGCAGCATCAATTCTTACAGGGATGAATGGACCATTCTCGAGATAGTAAGGCATAGTAGGGTCTACACCTTCTAAGAAGAGTGTCATCCTATTTTTCCATAAGTTGAAGTTATCTCTGGAAAATCTAGGGGGTTTAGCAAGAGAACCATTGTCTATATAATTTGTGTTTGTGTTGGTAGCCATTTTCAGATAATAGCAAGGAAGAGAAATATCTTAGATTAGATCTTGTTTATGAGATTAAACAAATCCGCTCTGATACCACTTGTTGGTCCCGAAGGCCTATACAAGTTTGTAGAAGGGGGGGGGGGGGGTTGAATACAAACACACAAATTTTACTTTTCTAAATTGTTTATTGATAAATCATTAACAATTTACAGCTTGTTGCGAAAACAAGATTAAGGATAAACCTAAATCTAAACAAGTTGGAACACTAAGGTTTCTTGCACTAAGAGAGATAAGGAAATTACTAATAATAACCTATCTTGAGATAAGAGATTGAACTTGTCCAGAGTTAGCAAGTTACTTCAAATGAAGTGGGTTCATCTCTTTATATACTGCATGCATTTAATGCAAGTCAGTATACACTTTACACGTGTCATCAGCTGGTTGGTTGCATGTCATTGACCTTTGTTGACAACCTTAGTAGCCGCATGGATGAACAGTGTAGTATCAGAGTGGTTGTACGATTTCAGACAGTCGGAGGTTCTTTTCTGACATTTCGTACGGAGTTGTGCAAGGATGGTTTAAGACAAAAGTACTTTGTACGGAGGACTTCATGATCAGCTTTCGTTGATTCAGAGCATTATCATTATCTATTCAGCGAATGATAAAGTTCAGCGATAGCTGAAGTCTTGTACTTGATACTTCTCGTTGAGTGGACAAATCTGAGTCTTCGCTGATCCGCATTAGTTCATTAGGAGACTTGTCGCTGGTTCTTGAGCTTGATCTTCGACTTCAGCGTAGAACCTTTGTTGACGTGAAACTTGTCTTCAGGGATCATAAGTAAACAACTAATCTTATCAACGATCATCATAATGACTGAACAGACTCAGAGCATTAATGGTGAACAGTGTTCGCTGAATGTTTAATTTAAAGAGCGAGAGTTCCTATCAGCGGTACTGTAAGATCTTAGTACTTATCAGCGATAGTGAAACTCTGATACATATTGTTTACTTACAATTTTCACTAAGTATATAAGAGAGGGTCATTATCAAATCACTGAGGGTTTGGATCAACATAAGTACTCTACCTTTTCCCTTGGCATCGGCTGACTGTACACACTGCGCCTCCGGTCACCGTTTCTCAAACGTACTTTTCCTTTCTTTTAATTCTCAAGAATTTTAAAAAGAAAATCCCGAGCCGCAAACTTGAGTTCAAACACACCGAAGTGTGTTCGATTCACTCAAGCTGTGCTCTGATACCAACTTGTAACGTCCCAAAAATTACAATAAATTTGAACTTTTAAAAATACTATTTTATTTTAAACAAACCATAAGTATTTAAATCCAATCAAACGTTTTCCCAAAACTCGTTAAGTTAAATAACCAACCAATTGACACAGCGGAAAATGTAAATCATAAAACATAATGTATCATAATGAAATTGCCGAAAGTCTCAACGCGCCAGTGTGTACCGTCACGCCTTACTGCCACTCGAACCTGAAACAGTAATTTATAGGGAAAGAGTAAGCACGAAGCTTAGTGAATTCAAACACTAACATAGGGTAGCAATCATATGAGCACTACCCCTATCTACAGATAAATACCATCAATCCACACATGCCAGCTTAAGAACATATCCTAAACAGGCAAACTCATGCAACAACAACTGTATCTATATATATAACCATCGGTCTCCCCGATCTCATACAATACTATATATATAACCATCGGTCTCCCCGATCTCATACAATACCGTGTACGTATTCCTCGGTATCCCCGAGTTGTACGACACCCGTATACGTATTCCTCGGTCTCCCCGAGTTGTACGACTCCCGTGTACGTATTTCTCGATCTCCCCGAGCTCTCGTTCTCCCCGAGTTTTATACGACACCCAAGGTCCATTCTAGACACTACACAGCCCAGTACCACACACAACAAAAATAGCTAGCACACACGAGCTACAGTAATGCACATAAGATCCCTACCTACGTAGTGAGAGAACTCACCTCGATAAGCAACGCAAATATCCACAACAGCAAAACGAGCCCGCCAATTCCAACTCACTTCTTTCCACCTAAAGAAGTGCTACAAAGTGTCAACACGAAGCCCCAACCCTAAAAAAATAATCATAAGACTAAAAGAGTGACATTTCAGCTTTTCGGTCTAAACTGCAGGTCTGTTCGGGACCTGTTTAGCCCCCTCTAGACCCACTAATCCAGAAATTAAATTCCACAAACAGAAGGGTCTGGGTCTTAGCTTTCCAGGGACATATTATACGCGTTCAAACAAGGTTCCTATGATTTTATACGAATTTTCTAAAACTGAAACTCAAAGCTGAAAGTTTCGGACCTGCTGCAAAAACGACCATTTTGCACCTAGCTAGATGCTTAACCAGGTTTTCGCTAAAACACAGAAAGTATTCCCGACACGGAATGTGAACCGTGGGCACTGATTTCGCCTCAAACCGAGTTACGATGGAAAGGTTATGAACGAAACAAAACAGGGGCAGAACCGATATCACCACATAAAATGATAACTTTACAAAAACGGTTTACGCGATTCGGGTTACGAATTAGGGTTTGCAACAGGGTTTTAAGGTTACTAAGGGCTGGACAAAACCACTCGCCACCCACTGCCACCTCCGGCAGTGGTGGTCGGCGGCGGCGGCAGCCACCACCGGCGGTGGTGGTGGTTCGATATACCTTCCGACGAGACAAGAAAAGGGTATCCACCCCACCCTTCTCGACACACACACCTCCAACCACAACCTACGGCCGCAGACCCGCCATCACAGCCACCGGGCTGGAGGTGCACGGCGGCGGCAGCCGGCTGCAGCCATAGTCGCACGCAGCGGCGGGGGTGGTGGGTTTTGTGATGTTTCGACAACAACGAAAGAGAAAACAAGAAGAACGAAGGTCTTACCTCTCGGGGAAAAACGCAGCAGCAAAACCCACGACTCGACGACTCCTTCCTCTCTCTCGCTACACTCCTCCTTCTCGCCGGCAGCCGCTAGCGGCGGCGGTGCTGGCGGCGGTGGTCTTGGGTTCGATCGGCGATGGCAGCAACAAGGGAGGAAGAACTAGGGTTTCTTGTGGTTTTCTTTGGGTGCGACGCAAGTAAAACGAGAATGAGGAGGGGGGTCGGTCTCTTAAGGCCGATCCCATGCAACACCTTTATAACATATACATTTTTGGTCCCTCCTTTTCCAACACCTTGCAAAAGAGCTATAGTTTTCCCCCTCTTTATCATTTTGGTCTTTCTCGATAACTCCCGCCAATAAGCGTTCAACTAGAGAACGATAATAAATAATTAAATAGATAAAGTAAATCCATACCGGGACACGGGCTTTACACCTCACCTCATTAAAATTTTGTGTTCTGATTAGTAGCATCCCCAACTGGAAAATTTGGCCGAGAAGAAGCACGCAGTGGGGTCTCCAATCGAACATAATTAATTTTATCAGTTAAATTAATTTCTGGACCTGTTGAATGTTGTCTAAAATAGCCTTAAGTCCAGGCCACTAAACTCGTTATTATTTAGTTTGCTTTTAAGTCCTTATAATTAGTTATTTAGTTTACTTTTAATTCCTTAATTTTTTATTTTTTTTATTTTTTTTATTTTAGATCCTTATCATATTAACATAAATAATCGCATATAAACTAAAATGCATTAAAAATATATTTTTTTACAAATTATACAATTGTACTCATTTTGTCAATACCTTCAAAATATGCTCAATATTAAATATTTTTTGATTTAATAATGTTATTAAATATCATGAATAAATACGAGTTAATTTGTGTTGATATTACTTATATTTTCATTTTTTATTACACTCTTTATCTATACTATTATATTATTAAATGTTATTACGACCATTTTCAAAAATCTTGAAGGTTTAGAGGTGTACATTTTTAAGGCAGGATGTATAAGAGCATCCCACGTCCATTTTGCTAGAGGTTTTGCAAAATGACATGACCATATCATGTAGAGTAGAATTGTAGATAACAAGGTCTTTTACATTTGCTAAATTAGCAAGGCCTTTAGCAATGCTAAATAGATAAATCAGTTCCATTTTTATTTAACTTAATTCATTTATTAGTTTGTTTAAACATTAACTATTAATATTTTTTTAACTTTAATTCATTTATTAATTTGTTTGAACATGATTTTTATTAATTTTATTAAAATTTTTATCCACAATTTATTTTATATAAAGTATATTTTTTATAAAATGTTTTATTCAAATTACTAAAATAAAAATACATTAATACTGTAATACTCAAAAAATTCCAAGTAGGTGAGAAATTTCAATTTAATTTATTTGGTATATTAGTAGATTTTACTTCGGTTGGGTAAGCCATTAATTTTGATTATGGAATCAAGTGTCATATTTAGTTTTGGAAAAGAACGCCAAAGATCGGACAAAAACCAGCTGAAGTCGGTGAGAATGTCGACGACAATGACACAGTGTCAAAGTCGCTGGGCATTATCGCGGGGAAGGACCGGGCCTCAGTACATCCCGAGCGTAAGTGACATCGATTGTGCCATTTGGGTACTCTCGCCAGTCACAATCGCCGAGAGTGTACCGAGAGAGGGTGGAGTTTGGCGATTGTGCCTAGCGACAATACTGTATGGCAAAGTCACATGGCACTCTCGCATGCGGGGGTTGGGCATATAAAAACACCCATACCCGATTTTAACTTCACTTTTCTCCAAAATCATATTAGGGTTCGTCTTGGGAACTCTTAAGGGCGATTTTCTCATCTTCTTATCTCTTCATTTAATACACTAGGGCTTTGGTTAGTGCAATAAATTCTCATCAAGGCACTCTTAGGGAGAATTTAAGAGAACCTAATCAAGCTTGGGACTTTCAAGATCTCATCTCTCCCAACTCTTCTAAGGGTCTTGTCTTCTTTTCTAGGTTTTTGGCTCAAAACCTAGATAGTGAGTACTCTAACCTTGTTAAAACCATATATATATATATATATATATATCATAAAATGTGTTTTCTCTATTTCACCTTACATTTTATTGTTGAAATATACATATACTATAAAATGCTCTTCACTTTTATGATATGGAATCTTGGAATTTGGGTTGAGAAATATATCTTTTGGTATATTGATGCTCATGGTAGGCTATTTGGTGAAATAAATAATGGTAAAGGTTTTTTTTTTAAAATACCCATATTTTAGGGTTTTGACCTAACTTTGGGTTTTGGCTTAATGGGAGTAGTCTTGACTTAATGAAGATAGTTGTGACTTATTCTTGGGATTTTGACTCAAATGAGTTAAGTCAACCATAGCAATATATGTTTGGAAGTTGGATTATGTTATTATGCACATTGTGTAGATATGTTACTCCAAATGTTAATTATAAAAAGTTATGTGTTAATTGGCTAATATTGGTGATCTTAGTCTTATCATGTGACAATACTTGTCTGTTTTGATGGTTAGACCATGAGACTCTTTGTGAATATTTTATATATCTTACTTGGAGTAATTTGGTATATTGATGGATTACAATTTGGATGAACCGCCAGGTAGGCACTAGGAGGATATAATCTTGGGTGCCACCTTGGAGGTATGTGCCTAGATTTCCGCCATTCGGGGTAATGCCTTGGAGGTAGTCCCCGATGTGTCGGGCCTTATAGTGTTACACGTGGGATTAGATGCTAAGGTGTATCGACTCTTGAGGTGAAACTTATTTTGGTGTTTTGGGTCTCCCCCATTGATTCCATTCGTTGAACCATGATCTACATGTTTACTATATCATGCTTGTTTATGATGTTATATGTTCTTGTTCAACTCACTAGGATTTTTGGCCTAACACTTTTTTGGTGTCGACGTGTATCTCAGGTTCTAGTGGCACCGCCTCTAAGAAATCTTAGGCAGACATAGTGTGAGCTTGGAGAATGCTTTTTGGTACACCTTTTGTTGGAAGATCTTGCTTGGAGTAGAAATGACACCCTTTTTGTAATCTTATTTATATTTAAGAAACTAGATTAGTATGTTGTCGTTTGTTCCGTTAAATTACAACTTGTAATTAAACAAGTGTTTGTATTTCCCCATCTTTGGGAGACTCATGCTATGGCATTATATACCACATTTCCTTTTTATGGAAGTGTTTGCTTATCCCTATTTTTGGGGTGTTACAAATTGGTTTATAGTGATGCTTCCAAGATGGGTCTTGGGAGTGTGTTAATCCAAAGAGGGAAAGTATTATGCGTCGCGACAACTAAAGGATCACGAAAAGAGTTATCCAACTCATGATTTGGAGTTGGCGGTGGTCTGTGCCTTAAAGTTATGGCAACACTATTTGTACGGGACCAAGTGTACCCTATAAACCGATGATAAAAGCCTTAAATATATATATATATATATATATATATATATATATGATTAAAAGGAGCTCAACATGCGCCAAAGGAGGTGGCTCGAGTTATTGAAGGATTACGATTGTGAATTACTCTACCATCCCGATAAGGCCAATGTGGTGGCAGATGCTTTGAGTCGGAAGAGCCATGTGAGTGGTATTAAGCTAACTCTCACTAGAATTGACATAGTATCAAGTTTGATGGATAGCATTAGAACATGTCAAGGGGAAGCACTTCAAGAAGATAACCTTAAGGATGAAGTCATGGGGAAACAAAGAGAACTCCTAATGGAAAATGTTTGTGGACTCAAACTCTTCCAAGGTCGGGTATGGGTGCCGAAGTTAGGTGGAAACCGCAAACTACTTTTAGAAGAAGCTCACAAGTCCATGTACTCTATACATCCCGATAGTACGGAAATTATAGAGACCTAAAGCTAAATTATTGGTGGCCGGTGATGAAGCTTGATGTGGCGAACTATGTAAGAAAATGTGTCACTTGTCTACAAGTCAAGGCGGAACATCAAAAGTCGTACGGTAGCTTGCAACCCTTGATGATTTCGGAATGAAAATGGGACAACATCACGATGGACTTTGTGACGAAACTACCAAGGACCTTGCAGGGTCATGATACGATTTGGGTGATAGTAGACCGTTTGACGAAGAGTGCGCATTTTCTATCAATGCGGTAGACTTTGCCAATGGAGAAGTTAGCCAAACTCTACATTGACGAGGTAGTGTCAAGACATGGTGTGCCACTATCTATCATGTCCGATATGGATGGTCGCTTTACTTCCAACTTTAGGGCTAGTCTACAGAAAGAACTGGGCACGAAGGTCAAGTTTAGCACGACATACCATCCTCAAACTGATGGTCAAAGCGAAAGGACTATCGAAACGCTTGAAGACATGTTGAGGTTGTGTGTCATCGATTTTGGAGGAAATTGGGATTCACACCTACCCCTAGTGGAGTTCGTCTATAATAACTATCCTTCTAGTCTTGGTGCGGCACCGTTCGAAGTCTTGTATGGTCGAAAATGTAGAACTCCGGTTTGTTGGCTCGAAGCGAGAGAGAAACAATTCGCCGGGCCAGAGATTGTGCAAGAGACCGCTGATAAAGTGAAGGAAATCCGAGAATGCTTGAAGGCGGCTCAAGATCGACAAAAGAGTTACGCCGACAAGAAACGAAGAACGGTCAATTTTCAAATAGGAATTAATACGAGTTAATTTGTTTTATATTCCTTACATTTTAATTTTTCATTTTACACCATTATCATATTAAAAATACGTAATCACGTATTAACTAAAATACATTATAAAATGCATTTTTATAAATCATGCCAATATAATCTTCTCAATAATTCCAAATAAGTTTATTATTGAAATATTTCTAAAGTTTTTTTTCAATTTTTTTAACAATTGACCATATTAGCTTTTAATTTTATACTATGCGATTTAAAAACACATAAATCATAAATTTGTCATCATATGATAAAGAATAGAGCAAAACATGAAACAAGATTATTATTTTAGATTCGAGTTGTTTTGCACCGCGTCATGCATGGATAGGTATCTAATTAATTAATAAATATATACTCCTTCGTCCTAAAATAAGTGTCTACATTACTATTTTTGTTTGTCCCAAAATAAGTGTCCACTTTCAAAAGTATAATTTCACTTTCCCATTCTATCCTTAATTTTGTAATGGATAAATTTTATCTCTCTATAACTAAGGGTAAAATTATACTTTGGATAATTAAAAAGTGTAATAATTACACACTCCTAAAATTGTATACATTTTTTATTGTGGACATTTATTTTATGACGGAAGAAGTATTATATTAACTATGGAAGTTAGGATGTCAAAGGCCAACGGGAATCATCACGATGTGTGATTAGGACTTGATGCATACGTGTAAAACGGCGCGTATGCATTTTCATTTCTTTTGTACTTTTCTCATTTTAATATAAAATAAATTTAAGAATATTTGGAAATTGGAAGGGCATTTTTGGCATATAAAGTATTAAGGGTGGCATAATGAAAAGCAAATGATTTATAATTCGAGTCCCACTTTCATGGGTTGTCAATTCCAAAAGAATTTCTCTAACTCCTTACCCTCAAAGTGTGATCGTATTTACACTTTTGCCATTTTGGCATATTAAATTTAACATCTTCCAAGTTTGATCCTTTGTTCATATCTTATCCAACAAAATCCTCCCTTATTTCTTGGCTTCTTTTTATTTGGCTTAGATTTTGCTCGTCCTTCATGAATATAAGAAATTTATATCAAGTTCCATACTAAATTGCTCATTTTACCGGCCATTGAGAGGATGAAACAATAAACAACAAGTGTCGAAATCCAGTGTTTACACAGTCTTGTTTCATATATGAAACGTTAAATACTATTTATTTTTCCATACATTAGACAATCCTGGACATTTCATACATGAAACAAAACAATAAATATCAATGTTCTAAATAGCGTGAGACGTGGCGTGACAGTGAGGCCACAACGTTTTTCAAGTAACGATTTATGCCGACAAATCTCTAGATCATATATAATTTTATAGAATGTTTTATACTATTACTTAATCAATCAATGATAATAACAAAGTTAAATGAAGTTGTATATATTAAAAACTAGCAAATAAGACATTAAAAACGTAAAAAAATATCAAATATCACGTAACAAAAACCGCACATTAAGTCATGGCACGCCAAAAGCTTAACATGGCGTTAGACACAAGCCTTGAGCCATGATGCGTCATGGCGGCTAGTCTTTTAGAACAATGATAAATATTACATTTTCACACGTGTCGTTTCTGATTGAAACACCATGTGGAACTAATTTGTATATATGTACGCTTTATCACGTTTTTAAATGATTATGCGTCATTTAAGTATATCAACCTCAAAATGCCTATTTAAAATAGCCATATTGTTTTTTCTTTCAGAAAGCTTTTATGAAATTGCTTCTAGTATGTTTGATTTATCTTTTGCTTTATGTAAAAAAAATAGTGTTACAGTTAACAGTCTGTACTTTACAATTTGACTTTCGGTTAGTCTTTAGTCAATCAAGTGCTTGTTGAATAGTTTAACATCGTTAACTTCAGACGTCTAAGTTAGAACTTCAAATATGTTGACTAAAAGTGTTGGATTTTTTTTCTAGAAAAGTCATAGTTAGTTTTTGAAATTTTAATCTTCAAGGGGGCTAAGTGTCAATATCATATTTGACATATAACTTTGACCAATCCAAAAACTTGAGGGACAAAACTTCAAATTTTCCTAAAAGTACAATTTATTTTACACTTTACTACCCTCTCTTCCTCTATATATACCTCCTCATACTCTATCCACCCCACTTTCTCTCAACTAACACCTCTCTCTCTCTCTCTCTCTAACATTTTGTAAGACTTTTCTCTCTCTTTTTCGAGATCTTTCAATTTTAAAGAACCATGATGCAGATCGGCTCAACAGTTCCGGCACAAAATCTTCACATATTTCAGGCAAGACGTGCCGTTAACTGTAATGGGTCGTCGTCGGTGCAACCCCCACTAAAAGCTTGTTTATCGAAGAAAATGATGAAAGCTACCAGTTTATCAACCACCAAATTCACCCGTGAACACCTCTCGAATCTTGAAAAATTAATCGGTACAGAACCACAGGTGATCCAATCAAAACCTAAAGTGGTTCAGAAAGACAGTGCCACCGCCGATAATGGGTTGCCGGAAAGTAGAGGAAAAGGTCTTTTAGAAGGGTTAAATTTGCCCCAGATTTGGCCGGAAAACAAGGCCGCCGAGGAGATGTCTCCCCGACACCTCAACCGGCTCCGGCGGTTGTTGTCAAAAAACGGAATCGAATATTCTCCCCGGAATAGTCTGGCTTCCAGGTGGAGAGAATATCATGGGAGCAATAATTGGGCGGGTTTACTTGACCCGCTTGATGAGAATCTCCGGCGAGAAATGGTCCGCTACGGCGAGTTTATTCAGGCGGCATACCATTGTTTCCATTCTGATCCTGCCACCTCAGGCAAAGAAGCTCCTTCGCCTCGTCAGGTGGCGGTGCCCGATAGGTCCTATCGGGTAACCAAAAACCTGTATGCAACTGCATCGGTTGGGTTACCCGATTGGGTCGATAAGGTGGCGCCAGATTTCGACTGGATGACTCAACGCACGAGCTGCATCGGTTACGTCGCAGTGTGTGATGATCAACGCGAGATCTCGCGAATGGGTCGAAGGGATATAGTGATATCCCTTCGTGGGACTGCCACCTGTCTCGAATGGGCCGAAAACATGCGGGACCTACTAGTAAACCTACCAGCTAAGAGCATGGATAATCATGGACAACCAAAAGTACAGTGTGGGTTTTTGAGCCTGTACAAGACTGTAGGGGCTCATGTCTCGAGCCTAGCTGAGTCGGTGGTTACTGAAATCAAACGATTAACCGAGCTTTACAAGGGGGAGAATCTTAGTATCACAGTGACCGGGCACAGTCTTGGTGCAGCATTAGCGTTATTGGTGGCAGATGATCTGAGTACTTGCTCAGATGACATGCCACCAATAGCAGTCTACACCTTTGGTGGTCCTCGCGTTGGAAACCGTGCATTCACAAAACGTCTTAGCTCCCAAAATGTGAAGGTGTTACGAATCGTGAACTCTCAGGATATCATCACTCGGGTCCCAGGGATGTTTGTGAGCGAATCGCTTGATAAAAAACTACGAGAATCAAAAAACGCCAACAAGGTGTTGAACATGCTCGACAACAACATGCCGTGGGCATACGCACACGCAGGAACGGAACTGAGAGTGGAAACGAAGAACTCTCCGTATCTGAAACCGAACGCTGATGTGGCATGTTGTCATGATTTGGAAGCATATCTTCACTTGGTGGATGGTTTTTTGGCATCGAATTGTCCATTTAGATCGAATGCAAAGAGAAGCTTGGTGAAGTTGGTACTTGAACAAAACTCAAATGTGAAGAAATTGTATACAAGTAAAGCAAAGGGATTGAAATTAAATCTAGAAAGGGATATGATGCAAATGTCTAATTGTTTGCCAAGTCCATCATAATAATGATAGTAGTTTGTACAACCCCTATCATAAATCCTCTTTTTTTCAAGAAGGATCAATATACTCTTCTTGTTAATAATCTTTTATCTCATTTTTATTATGCTATATTATAAAATTATTTGACAAAAATTTCTTGTTAACTATTATGAGTTATTAAGAACATCTTTAATTGGATGTTCTTATAAGGTTGAGATCCGGGGAGAACCCTAAAAAATAAAAGAATCGAATAACTCATCTAAACCGTTAGATTGGGATGATCCAACGGATGCGATTAAAATGATGGTTATAACCACTTTTTTCAAAAAATAAAACCATTTCCTCCTAATTTTTAAAATTGAAAATCAAAGAAAACAATAAAAATTGTAGCGAAACAAACTACACCAAAAAAATGATCACATTATTATCTTTAATTTGACATCCATTTTGATATCCATCATCATCCGTTTTTTCTTAGTTCTCCGGTTCTTTTATTTTTCAAGATTCTCCCTAGATCTTTTCTCTGTTCTTATAAACAAACAATGTTTTTGCTTATATAAAAACTTCGGGTTTTATTTTGAACTTGATGTAAATGTGGCATTTTTAGTTTTTTAAACTTATTATTTGAAACTAGTGTTAGGCCCGCGTGTTGCGCGATAATAAAAAATATTGTAAAGATAATCAATTGAGTTAAAATGAAACGTAAGTCATCATTATATATGTGTGTGTGTGTGTGTGCGCGCGCGCATTAGATCAGGTGAGAAGTGTAATTTTTGGTGAGAAGTGTGAGAAGTACTTTTAAACCGTTGATCATTTTTAATCAAATACTCTCCCATGAATTGTGGCTTAAAAGAAAATTTATCCGGTGCATCTTATCTTGCTGCATCTCATCCTAATGTTCGTCTATTTCTCATCCAACGGTTGATAACCACTTCTCACGTTTCTCACCAAATTTGGCACTTAGTATTCACCATTTACACTATAATATTTACCATTTGGTTGACTTTGATTCCAACCATGGTTATAGATTTCAAACCTTCTATCTCTTTTCTAATGCTTATCATATTCTTCCAAGTTATCATATTCTCACCAATGTATGATGATAAAACTCAACCTTACTTTAAGATTTAAGAAACAAAAAAATCTCATAGTTCCAAGTCATCATCCTTGGTTCACTTTAATTTTTGCACTATTTTTCTTTACATTTGTTTGGTTATGATTCTAATCATGGTTATGATTCCAATCATTGTTATGAATTTCAAAATCTTTCGGAATCCGATACCCAAATCCGGAAGTACTGGAAAAGTCATCTTCCGGACTTCGTGTGATTTCCAGTCTGATTACTTACACTTCCTACTCTGTTCTTTAAATCACATGTACCAATCCTTTTAACATGTACATAGGTTCAATAAAACAAATTCCAATTTAGCAAATCACTTTTGATATGTAAAAACATACTTTTTAATAAGAATGAACTCACCTAATTGAGAGTTCGTACTCAGAGTCTGCCAAGCTCAATCGATTCATAAATCCAATCTTTCACACCATCGAACAGTACCTAATCAAATCCAGACTTCTCTTTCTCTTTCTCTCTCGATTTTCTCTGGAAACCGACTTAAAAAATCGGCAATAACCGCCTCTCCCTTTAAATATCCAAAACTATCAACAAATAACAAAACCAACCCCCAAAGTTTCAATATTCACAAATAGGTTAAACTTTGGTCAATTACACTTTAAATCCTTCGATATCAAATTATAACATAACTTTGATCATGGAAATTCGGGGTGTTACATAATTGATTGGGGTAATGTAAAATGAGTGAACTTTATTAGTTGTCACAAAAATATTATTTTAATTATTTGTTATATATATATATACATTTTTTTGCAAAAATAAGGTAGACTAAATTGAACCAACCACATGGATATTGAGTAGACACAAAAACAATCACCCCTTATTTTCTATACACACTTCATGCTTCAAAACTTGCATCTTGTAACCAATTGGGATGATGCAAAAGTAGGGTAAACCAAATTGAGCCAACCACGTTAATTGACACAAAAAAACATTCACCCTTCATTTCTTATAGCCACTTGCTACTTCAAAATTTTCATTTATTCACCAATATGGGATGATGAAACTCAACCACATTTCAAGATTTGAGGATTACTCAAATCCCATGGTTCCAAGTCACTCTTTGTGGTTGTTTTTTTAAGTTATGATTCCAATCATGGTTATAGATTTCAAAATCTTATGTCATTCTTTTATATTGGTTTTTACTCCAACAATGGTAATAGATTTCAAAACCTTACATCTCTATCTTTATACCATAATTTTCTTTCAAACTATCATATTACCAACAAAGGAAAATGATAAACCTTAACCTTATTAAAAAATTTGAGAAATACTCAAACCTCATGGTCCCAATTCACCAACATTGGTTTATATTTTAATTTTGCACTATATTTTTACCATTTGGTATATTATGATTCTAAACACGATTATCGATTTCAAAACCTTTCATCATTCTTTTATATATCTTCACTACCTTCTTCCAAATAATAATCTTCCCACCAATGATGAAACTCAACCATATTTAAAGATTTGAGGATTACTCAAACCTCATGGTGCCAAGTCACTCTTTGTAGTTGTTCCTTATATATATATATATATATATATATATTGATATATTAATTTATTGGGGTAGTGTAAAATGAAACTTTATTAGTTATCACAAAAATATTATTTTAATTATTTGTTATATATATAAAGTTTGTTTTGCAAAAATAAGGTAGACTAAATTGAGCCAACCACATGAGTTGACACAAAAACATTCACCCCTTATTTCATATACACACTTCATACTTTAGAACTTGCATCTTCTCATCAATGTGGGATGATGCAAATGTAAGGTAAGCTAAATGAGCCAACCACATGAGTTGACACAAAAGTATCCACTCCTCCTTTCTTATAGCCACTTCATAGTTCAAAACTTTCATCTTTCCACCAATGTGGGATGATGAAACTCAACCACAATTCAAGAAATGAGGAATTCTCAAATCTTAGAATTCCACATCATCTTTTGTGGTTTTCTCTTTTAATATATATATTGATATATTGATTGATGATATATATATATATTGATATATTAATTTATTGGGGTAGTGTAAAATGAAACTTTATTAGTTATCACAAAAATATTATTTTAATTATTTGTTATATATATAAAGTTTGTTTTGCAAAAATAAGGTAGACTAAATTGAGTCAACCATATGAGTTGACACAAAAACATTCACCCCTTATTTCATATACACACTTCATACTTTAAAACTTGCATCTTCTCATCAATGTGGGATGATGCAAATGTAGGGTAAGCAAAACGAGTCAACCACATGAGTTGACACAAAAGTATCCACTCCTCCTTTCTTATAGCCACTTCATAGTTCAAAACTTTCATATTTCCACCAATGTGGAATGATGAAACTCAACCACAATTCAAGAAATGAGGAATTCTCAAATCTTAGGTTGCCACATAATCTTTTGTGGTTTTCTCTTTTAATATATATATTGATATATTGATTGGTTGATTGATTGATTTTACCATTTGGTATATTATGATTCTAACCACGATTATCGATTTCAAAACCTTTCATCATTCTTTTATATATCTTCACTACCTTCTTCCAAATAATAATCTTCCCACCAATGATGAAGCTCAACCATATTTAAAGATTTGAGGAATACTCAAACCTCATGGTGCCAAGTCACTATTTGTAGTTGTTCCTTATATATATATATATATATATATATATATATATATATATATATATATATATTGATATATTAATTTATTGGGGTAGTGTAAAATGAAACTTTATTAGTTATCAAAAAAATATTATTTTAATTATTTGTTATATATATAAAGTTTGTTTTGCAAAAATAGGGTAGACTAAATTGAACCAACCACATGAGTTGACACAAAACATTCACCCCTTATTTCATATACACACTTCATACTTTAGAAATTGCATCTTCTCATCAATGTGGGATGATGCAAATGTAGGGTAAGCTAAATGAGCCAACCACATGAGTTGACACAAAAGTATCCATTCCTCCTTTGTTATAACCACTTCATGGTTCAAAACTTTCATCTTTTCACCAATGTGGGATGATGAAACTCAACCACAATTCAAGAAATGGGGAATTCTCAAATCTTAGGATGCCACATCATCTTTTGTGGTTTTCTCTTTTAAATTATATATTGATGATTGATACATTGATTGATATTGATGATTATATATATAAAGTTTGTTTTGCAAAAATAAGGTAGACTAAATTGAGCCAACCACATGAGTTGACACAAAAACATTCACCCCTTATTTCTTATACACACTTCATACTTTAGAAATTGCATCTTCTCATCAATGTGGGATGATGCAAATGTAGGGTAAGCTAAATGAGCCAACCACATGAGTTGACACAAAAGTATCCACTCCTCCTTTCTTATAGCCACTCCATGGTTCAAAACTTTCATCTTTCCACCAATGTGGGATGATGAAACTCAACCACAATTCAAGAAATGGAGAATTCTCAAATCTTAGGATGCCACATCATCTTTTGTGGTTTTCTCTTTTAATATATTTATTGATGAGTTGACACAAAAACATTCACCCCTTATTTCATATACACACTTCATACTTTAGAAATTGCATCTTCTCATAAATGTGGGATGATGCAAATGTAGGGTAAGCTAAATGAGCCAACCACATGAGTTGACACAAAAGTATCCACTCCTCCTTTGTTATAGCCACTTTATGGTTCAAAACTTTCATCTTTCCAGCAATGTGGGATGATGAAACTTAACCACAATTCAAGAAATGGGGAATTTCATATACACACTTCATACTTTAAAAATTGCATCTTCTCATCAATGTGGGATGATGCAAATGTAGGGTAAGCTAAATGAGCCAACCACGTGAGTTGACACAAAAGTATCCACTCCTCCTTTGTTATAGCCACTTCATGGTCAAAACTTTCATCTTTCCATTAATGTGGGATGATGAAACTCAACCACAATTCAAGAAATGGGGAATTCTCAAATCTTAGGATGCCACATCATCTTTTGTGGTTTTCTCTTTTAAATTATATATTGATGATTGATACATTGATTGATATTGATGATTATATATATAAAGTTTGTTTTGCAAAAATAAGGTAGACTAAATTGAGCCAACCACATGAGTTGACACAAAAACATTCACCCTTATTTCTTATACACACTTCATACTTTAGAACTTGCATCTTCTCATCAATGTGGGATGATGCAAATGTAGGGTAAGCTAAATGAGCCAACCACATGAGTTGACACAAAAGTATCCACTCCTCCTTTCTTATAGCCACTCCATGGTTCAAAACCTTCATCTTTCCACCAATGTGGGATGATGAAAATCAACCACAATTCAAGAAATGGGGAATTCTCAAATCTTAGGATGCTACGTCATCTTTTGTGGTTTTCTCTTTTAATATATATATTATATATATAAAGTTTTTTTTGCAAAAATAAAGTAGACTAAATTGAGCCAACCACATGAGTTGACACAAAAACATTCACCCTTATTTCTTATACACACTTCATACTTTAGAACTTGCATCTTCTCATCAATGTGGGATGATGCAAATGTAGGGTAAGCTAAATGAGCCAACCACATGAGTTGACACAAAAGTATCCACTCCTCCTTTCTTATAGCCACTCCATGGTTCAAAACCTTCATATTTCCACCAATGTGGAATGATGAAACTCAACCACAATTCAAGAAATGAGGAATTCTCAAATCTTAGGACGCCACATAATCTTTTGTGGTTTTCTCTTTTAATATATATATTGATATATTGATTGATTGATTGATTGATTTTACCATTTGGTATATTATGATTCTAACCACGATTATCGATTTCAAAACCTTTCATCATTCTTTTATATATCTTCACTACCTTCTTCCAAATAATAATCTTCCCACCAATGATGAAGCTCAACCATATTTAAAGATTTGAGGAATACTCAAACCTCATGGTGCCAAGTCACTATTTGTAGTTGTTCCTTATATATATATATATATATATTGATATATTAATTTATTGGGGTAGTGTAAAATGAAACTTTATTAGTTATCAAAAAAATATTATTTTAATTATTTGTTATATATATAAAGTTTGTTTTGCAAAAATAGGGTAGACTAAATTGAACCAACCACATGAGTTGACACAAAACATTCACCCCTTATTTCATATACACACTTCATACTTTAGAAATTGCATCTTCTCATCAATGTGGGATGATGCAAATGTAGGGTAAGCTAAATGAGCCAACCACATGAGTTGACACAAAAGTATCCATTCCTCCTTTGTTATAACCACTTCATGGTTCAAAACTTTCATCTTTTCACCAATGTGGGATGATGAAACTCAACCACAATTCAAGAAATGGGGAATTCTCAAATCTTAGGATGCCACATCATCTTTTGTGGTTTTCTCTTTTAAATTATATATTGATGATTGATACATTGATTGATATTGATGATTATATATATAAAGTTTGTTTTGCAAAAATAAGGTAGACTAAATTGAGCCAACCACATGAGTTGACACAAAAACATTCACCCCTTATTTCTTATACACACTTCATACTTTAGAAATTGCATCTTCTCATCAATGTGGGATGATGCAAATGTAGGGTAAGCTAAATGAGCCAACCACATGAGTTGACACAAAAGTATCCACTCCTCCTTTCTTATAGCCACTCCATGGTTCAAAACTTTCATCTTTCCACCAATGTGGGATGATGAAACTCAACCACAATTCAAGAAATGGAGAATTCTCAAATCTTAGGATGCCACATCATCTTTTGTGGTTTTCTCTTTTAATATATTTATTGATGAGTTGACACAAAAACATTCACCCCTTATTTCATATACACACTTCATACTTTAGAAATTGCATCTTCTCATAAATGTGGGATGATGCAAATGTAGGGTAAGCTAAATGAGCCAACCACATGAGTTGACACAAAAGTATCCACTCCTCCTTTGTTATAGCCACTTTATGGTTCAAAACTTTCATCTTTCCAGCAATGTGGGATGATGAAACTTAACCACAATTCAAGAAATGGGGAATTTCATATACACACTTCATACTTTAGAAATTGCATCTTCTCATCAATGTGGGATGATGCAAATGTAGGGTAAGCTAAATGAGCCAACCACGTGAGTTGACACAAAAGTATCCACTCCTCCTTTGTTATAGCCACTTCATGGTCAAAACTTTCATCTTTCCATTAATGTGGGATGATGAAACTCAACCACAATTCAAGAAATGGGGAATTCTCAAATCTTAGGATGCCACATCATCTTTTGTGGTTTTCTCTTTTAAATTATATATTGATGATTGATACATTGATTGATATTGATGATTATATATATAAAGTTTGTTTTGCAAAAATAAGGTAGACTAAATTGAGCCAACCACATGAGTTGACACAAAAACATTCACCCTTATTTCTTATACACACTTCATACTTTAGAACTTGCATCTTCTCATCAATGTGGGATGATGCAAATGTAGGGTAAGCTAAATGAGCCAACCACGTGAGTTGACACAAAAGTATCCACTCCTCCTTTGTTATAGCCACTTCATGGTCAAAACTTTCATCTTTCCATTAATGTGGGATGATGAAACTCAACCACAATTCAAGAAATGGGGAATTCTCAAATCTTAGGATGCCACATCATCTTTTGTGGTTTTCTCTTTTAAATTATATATTGATGATTGATACATTGATTGATATTGATGATTATATATATAAAGTTTGTTTTGCAAAAATAAGGTAGACTAAATTGAGCCAACCACATGAGTTGACACAAAAACATTCACCCTTATTTCTTATACACACTTCATACTTTAGAACTTGCATCTTCTCATTAATGTGGGATGATGCAAATGTAGGGTAAGCTAAATGAGCCAACCACATGAGTTGACACAAAAGTATCCACTCCTCCTTTCTTATAGCCACTCCATGGTTCAAAACCTTCATCTTTCCACCAATGTGGGATGATGAAAATCAACCACAATTCAAGAAATGGGGAATTCTCAAATCTTAGGATGCTACGTCATCTTTTGTGGTTTTCTCTTTTAATATATATATTATATATATAAAGTTTTTTTTTGCAAAAATAAGGTAGACTAAATTGAGCCAACCACATGAGTTGACACAAAAACATTCACCCTTATTTCTTATACACACTTCATACTTTAGAACTTGCATCTTCTCATCAATGTGGGATGATGCAAATGTAGGGTAAGCTAAATGAGCCAACCACATGAGTTGACACAAAAGTATCCACTCCTCCTTTCTTATAGCCACTCCATGGTTCAAAACCTTCATCTTTCCACCAATGTGGGATGATGAAAATCAACCACAATTCAAGAAATGGGGAATTCTCAAATCTTAGGATGCTACGTCATCTTTTGTGGTTTTCTCTTTTAATATATATATTATATATATAAAGTTTTTTTTTGCAAAAATAAGGTAGACTAAATTGAGCCATCCACATGAGTTGACACAAAAACATTCACCCTTATTTCTTATACACACTTCATACTTTAGAACTTGCATCTTCTCATCAATGTGGGATGATGCAAATGTAGGGTAAGCTAAATGAGCCAACCACATGAGTTGACACAAAAGTATCCACTCCTCCTTTCTTATAGCCACTCCATGGTTCAAAACTTTCATCTTTCCACCAATGTGGGATGATGAAAATCAACCACAATTCAAGAAATGGGGAATTCTCAAATCTTAGGATGTCACATCATCTTTTGTGGTTTTCTCTTTTAATATATATATTGATGATTGATTTATTACAAATATATAATAATTATGGACTTTGAAAAGATATATGAGACCCACAAAATAGATTTTTATAGGAATTAACATTGCGGCTTTTACATATACTTTTTGATTTGATATGCTGGAATTAATGTGGTAAGAAAAAGAGAATACAAAAAGTAAGGGGAAATTGACCAAAATAGCCAAATAAAAAATGCATCTTCACAAAATAGCCAATCTCTCTCCCGGATTACCAAAATGTCCATGGACCGCACTCCACCATAAAAACGACGTCGTCTCAGCTTATTTACCGAGTGTAGTCCCCGACCCGACCCGGCCCTCTCCGCATCCGCACTTGCGAGTGCGGAGCAAACCCTAAATTTTTTCCTTCTGCCCCACCGCCATTGCGTTTCAATTTAAAAGACCCCCACATGCCCCACGTGTATTTTTTAAAAACATTGGTCCCCCCTTGAGTCTACAATTTTGGCCACGTGAAGTCAACGCGAGTGGGATACACGCTCTTTTTAACACAATGTCGGACGAGGTAAGTTTTTTTAACACAATGTTCGCATCTTTCGTTTTTTTAATCTAAGTTTGTATTAAACTTTGTGTAAGTTTATTAATGTATGTATTGTATGAAGTATGTAATGTTTAAATTTTACATAATGTTCTTGTTCACATTTGTTCTATTTTGGAGTATGTAATGTTGTTTAAATTTTATTTTGTTATTTAGTATTGTGTTGTAAAAGGCATGATATTTTTAATCTAAGTTTGTAGTAAGCTTTGTGTAAGTTTAAACTTTGTGTAAGTTTATTAATATTAATGTATGTATTGTATGAAGTATGTATTGTTGTTTAAATTTTACATAATGTTTTTGTTCACAATTTTTCTATTTTGGAGTATGTAATGTTGTTTAAGTTTAAAAAATCTGTTTTCTGGAAAAATACATGTTTGGTCCCTATATTTTAAAAAAATGACGGTTTAGGACCCTAAAGTTTGAAAATTGGCAATTTAGGCCCCTAAACTTGGAATTTCACCCAACTTTCTAGACAAGTAGTCCCATTAGTTGACAAAAATCTGTTTTCTGGAAAATTACAGCTTAGGTCCCTATAGTTTGACAAATGACGGTTTAGGTCCCTAAACTTTGAAAATTGGCACTTTAGCCCCCTAAACTTGGATTTTCACCCAACTTTCTAGGCAAGTAGTCCCATGCATTTACAAGAATCTGTTTACTGGAAATTTACAGCGTAGGTCCCTATAGTTTAAAAAATGACGGTTTAGGCCCCTAAACTTTGAAAATTGGCACTTTAGCCCCCTAAACTTGGATTTTCCCCCAACTTTCTAGACAAGTAGTCCCATTAGTTGACAAAAATCTGTTTCTGGAAAATTACAGCTTAGGTCCTTTAGTTTGAAAAATAACGGTTTAGGTCCCTAAACTTTGAAAATTGGCACTTTAGCCCCCTAAACTTGGATTTTCCCCCCAACACTAGGCAAGTAGTCCCATGCATTTACAAGAATCTGTTTTCTGGAAAATTACATGTTTGGACCCTATAGTTTGAAAAATGACGGTTTAGGCCCCTAAACTTTGAAAATTGGCACTTTAGCCCCCTAAACTTGGATTTTACCCCAACTTTGTAGGCAAGTAGTCCCATGCATTTACAAGATACTGTTTTCTGTAAAATTACATGTTTGATCCCTAAAGTTTGAAAAATGACGGTTTAGACCCCTAAACTTTGAAAATTGGCACTTTAGGCCCCTAAACATGGATTTTCACCCAACTTGCTAGACAAGTAGTCCCATTAGTTGACAAAAATATGTTTTCTGGAAAATTACAGCTTAGGTCCCTATAGTTTGACAAATGACGGTTTAGGTCCCTAAACTTTGAAAATTGGCACTTTAGCCCCCTAAATTTAGATTTTCCCCCAACACTCTAGGCAAGTAGTCCCATGCATTTATAAGAATCTGTTTTCTAGAAATTTACATGTTTGGTCCCTATAGTTTGAAAAATGACGGTTTAGGCCCTTAAACTTTGAAAATTGACACTTTAGCCCCCCTAAACTTGGATATTTATATACGCAGGAAATTAGTGAGTCTTTGACGATTAAGTCAAAGCTATGCCGGTTGAGAGAAATCCGTGAGAAGTTAACCCAGCAGAGGCTTGATCTTTTTCGCGCCACTTGTTTTGGTGCGTTGTTGGATTCTCAGGACTTCAATAACGACCCTGCGCTTGTTCTTACCATTTTGAAGAAGGAGATATCCCCCCTGGTGGTCAGGCGAGGGACTCATTATATTACCGTTTTCACGGGCACACACTTAGGTATGGCCCGGAGGAGTTCTGTCTTATGTCGGGACTCATTTTTTGCTCGATGTCGGGCCTTCCTAGACCCAGGCCTCAAGGATTTGTTCATAGAGTCTTTGGGAACCAAAAATTGACCATTGGCCGCCTCATGGCCTTGTTTGACACCTTCAGCACCCAAGTTGGTGGAGACCGTTACTCGGACCTTGATGTTGTCTGAGTATGTTTGATGATGATCATGGAGGAGTTCTTCCTTGGCCGACAGCATCATTTGCCCATTTCGTCCACCGTCCTTGCGTTGATAGAGAATCAAGGGGCTTGGAACCGATATCCTTCGGGCAGTTTCATCTGGGATTATACATATAAGCAGATGAAAGGTTTTATTGAGCGTCGGCGTGAAAAAGAAGCCGAAGCTGACGTTAACGGGCTTTATCCAGCCGTTCAAGGTTAGTTACCACAATAATAAATATTTCTACAATTGTTAATGACTTTGTAGGCGTAACATTACTTTTTCCACATATATGGATTCTCGAGACTTTTCCTCGCTCGAGTAGGCATTTCGTGGAGCACAACCGGGTTCCTAGGATAAGTGGGTGGGCTAGGAAACGAAAAGTATTATATACACCCGAAATTGATACCATTTTGTTGGTGACGGTGCGGGTAAGAATTTTTACAATGTTGGAGGTTTGTATGAAGATAACCCCTTAAATTCTAATATTTCGTCAACTCTTGCATATATTAGGAACAGGACCAACCACTCACGACACTTGTCGCCACAGCTGCAGAGGAGGGAATAGCATGGTATAGGTCTAGGCAGAGGTTCTTCTGCGGTGAAGCCGGTGGTGACCCTGACGACGACGATGACGAGGACGAGGCCGGTAACCATCAGGAACACGATACATCAGGGATTCCGGGCTTCACCACGGGACATCATCAGGGATTCCGGGCTCCAACACCACCAGTCCGTTTCTCAGATCTGCCCTCTTGGGAGTGTTGGGCTGATTCGGCAGGATTGTGTTGGGCTTGAGACTCGTTTTGACGGGTTTCAGGCGCGTTTTAATGTAAGTATTTCATTTAACACTGTTTAACATTTTGGTATGCAAACTTACTAACACCGTTTAACATTTTGGTACTTGTACGCAGGAGCTATCACATCCACCCCCTCCTCCTCCTTGGACTCCTTTGTCCGCCCAATGGTTTGACAATATCTTATCTCCCGGGCCATCACAGCCGGATGCGTCGTTTCGTCCACCAGGACCTACTAGCGTGCCGCAATCTGGCTTTCCCAGGGGCACGTCAATGTCGTTTCATGAAATTGCAACAACATCAATGCCGTTTCATGAAGCTGGCGTGGGCATGCCACCCTTGTTCGCCAGCCCTGTCATTGACCCAAACCCACCTCAGATGGAGGAGCTCCTTGGTAGGGGGCAACACCAGCGTTGGACTTCGAGATGGGGGTCGTCTCCTTATACGTAGTGCCCTGATACTACCCCCATCATGCCCCGTACGACTGGGACCAGTAGGCTGCAGCTTCAGGATACGAGTGGTCCTGCCACCGCTCCCCCATATGTTGAGGAACTCCACCTCCAAGACCAGTTGCCTGGCAGTATGAGGATTCCTTATTTACCTAATCTTGCTGTAGGACCAACGTTTTGGGGTCAATTATTGGGCTATTTAAACCATGGATGGCTTGAAGACCCAGTTAGTACATTCATATGTTATTATAGTCCTACAATTTGAATACCAAAAAAGCATCACTGTAGCTTATCATTGAATGGTTTATTTATAGCATATCGAGGCATGGCTTCGAATGGCGCTCACTTCACGTTCTCCAGAGAGCGACTGGACGGTTGTCGTCCCAGAGTGGTGGGGAAGGCTGCTACTTGGGAACCTAGTTGAGATAGTCACGCAAATCGACGGGTCAATGACTTTGACGGAAGGATTTCCGAGCTCGACAGAATATGTGAACATCGTATGTAATCTAAGTTTCCCTATTTCAAACATTATGAATTTATACTATCTAACTAATGTTAACTTTATGTTTTCAGGTTCTTATTCCCATGAACATCGATAACATTCATTGGGTGCTCGGGGAGTTCTCCTTACGGACCATGGAACTGATTGTATATGATAGTTATCAGGTCGAGACCATTTCTCCTAGAATTGCTGAGTTGATTCAGAAATTCCGGCAAAATATGAAGTTCGTATTCAGGTGTCTAGGAGACCCTAAACTAGCTCGGCGGCTGAATGATTTCAGATGGAGTTATGCAGAGGATGTTCCACAGCAGAATGGTCAGCTCGGCGACTGTGGTGCTTTCACGTGTCGACTTTTGACAGATAGGGTTAACGGACAACAGCCTAACATGCATATCGATATCATGGCTTGGCGGAGAGAAATGGCAAATTTATTTTGGGCCTCCGCGTCGAATTAGCTTTTAAAAGTTGTATAGCTTTTATTATTTACGGTTTAATTTTTATTGTTTGGTGTTTCACTTTTATTATTTGGTCTTTACTTGCATACATCTTTACCTCAATCAACTTCACAGTAGTTACATAATTCTCACAATAACATAAAAGGAATTCATTGAAACTACAATTATAAAAAGGTAAAGTACATACTTATGAAAGAGCTGATCTACAACTTGAAAGAACTGATCTACAACTTGAACACACATAAAAATACATACTAAACGATAACCGTTTATGTAGGCTTTATTGTTCACATGATAAAGGAGAATTCAAAGGCTACTTCTTCTTATAATTCAGATTATTCAATTGATTAGAAGAAGAAGTAGCCATTGTATTCTCCTTTACCATGTGAACAATAAAGGCTACATAAACGTTTATCGTTTGATACTACAACTAGAAAGAGATAAACTACATACTGAACGAGACCAATGAACCCGATGCTTCGGCGATCGTTGAATTCCCCACCACTCCATGGGGGTATTTATAGGAAGCCGCATCCGCATCCGCACTTGCGAACCTACCCGCATCCGCATCCGCACTTGCAAACCTACCCTCACCCGCATCCGCACTTGCGAACCTAGCTTTTAAAATACCCCCCGCTAGATGAATTGTAAAACACGCAGACGAGAAAAATTATTCAATAACGACTTCTGACATGGCATCGCCAAATCTTCACGTTTGGACCTTTAGGTGTTTATCTCAACCCCTTTCCGCCACTGCCAGAGAGTTATACGGTTAGTAACTTTTGAATTTCGGGTTTTGCTTGTGTGAAACAACATAGTGTAACGCTAAGTTTGTTAATTTTCATGAACAGATGCACATCCACAATTGTTCACCATGAAAGTCCACCATCAAGGGTACTTCACAGAACCACCTAGAAGACATTACTTCCGTGGTCTATAAATTTATGTTGACATGTTAGACGTGGATGACCTTTCAATGCAACTGCTTCAACAGATAATGAAAGAGCTAGAGTACGATGAACAAAAATATTTAAAGTTGTATTTTAAACGGTCGAATGCAGACTTGTTGACTGGACTGGTAGAATTGACTACCGATGAAGATGTAGCCAATATACGTCATTTTGTTGACGGACATTCCGTGATTGAAGTGTACAGCGAGAAAGTAGAGCTTAGCAACTCCAGACTCGTCTCACCAGAGCATGTAAGAAGTCGGTGGGGATTGCAAAAAACCCAGCCATCGTGTAGCAGAAGTTTGACATTTAAATAATTTTGTAGTCGTTTCGATCCCAACGTTTGCTAAAGTGTTACTAAAAACCAAAATCATTTATTCATGACCAAACTAAAACATGAAAAAACAACAACATAGAAAATGCAAAGTACAACATCAAACCACGACACATAAACTGCAACAACACTACCACCACCTAAGGATAAAGTGCATTACATTGATCGATGAAGGCTTGTTTCTCGCTTATCTTCGCTTGAAGAACTGCGAACTCTTGTACAATGTTGTGGACGTGTAAGTTTTCTTGACGAATACGGGACTCCTTATCTTTGATTTCCCTCTTCATTCTTTTTATCTCCTTTTCTTCATCTTCCATCCTTTTCAGGTGTCCCTCCTTCGTAGCCAACAACTGTTTCCACTCTACAGTGAATTCCTCGATCACCTTTTCAAAAAATTTTACCTCCTTCTTTAATCTATCTGACATTACTTGTGAAGACTGTGGGTTTGAAGAAGATGCATTTCCAGCCATGTGCTTGATGAAAGATGAGAGTACAAAGTCGTATGAGTGTTGTGAGTCTTAAGTTGGAATTAACATGGGTATTTATATCCATAACATCGCAAGTGCGAACCTACCTTTTCAGCTCCGCAAGTGCGAACCTACCTTTCCAGCTCCGCCTTCGCAAGTGCGAACCTACCTTTTCACGACTATAAGTAGGTGGTCTGATGAATTAGTAATTTCACAAGTTGCTATCAATCCTTTCTACCAACCACAACGTTTGCAAACCATCTCTACCATTTCGTGCCACTATAATGGCTGGGGGTTCAAACTCAAAAGGGAAAAGGTCCACCAATGGGGCTGGAACTTCACGACAAAACGACAACCAACCTATATATGATGGAGATTACAGGAGTACCTGGTAGGTACCGGTAACAACAGAGAAGTGGGCAGAATGGGGCCGAACTAGGGCCGATTATCCATTTACGGAAGAGGAGACAGATCAGTGGAACGCTGCATGGGAGCAATACTACCTCGACCATCGCTTGAATGAACCACCAATGTATCAATCTAACCAGACGGAGGATCTTACAGGAACTCAAAGAATGCCTTCCCCCGTCAAAAAGTCCATTGATGACGCGAACGCCCATATCGATAACATAAAATGGATGTGGAACCAAAACAGGTCGATTATTCAAGGGAAGAAGGAGTGCCTGGAGGAGATAAAAGAAGATCTAGCACAAAGGAAGCGGGACCTTCGGGATGTGCAAAAACAGATTCGCGAACTAGAAGAGGAGATTATAGAGCTCACAGAGAGCTACACGGGAATGGAGGAGGTTATTGCTGAAAAGGTTGCCTAGATCACCAAAATACAGGGAATCTACCCGTAGTAGTAGATTTCATCAACTGTACTAGTAGATTTCATCAAATGTACTAGTTTCCATGCTTTATGAGTATCAATAAAATGAAACTTTCATGTTTACTTTATTTTACACACAAGAACACTTAACAGACACAACAAAGTACATTGAAATCAACAGTAAACATAAGGACAAGAAGCTTGAAAGACAATTGAACATAACAACCATAAATTGAGACTTCAAACATGTTTACTCGTTCAAATCAATGTTTAGATCGAAAGTATGATGTCTAGAACTTCCGTAATTGGTCTCTTGAGTCGCATCTACTTGAGTTTGCCGGCTACCGTACGCACTTTGATGTTGGTGACTACCAGACGCTCTTGGACGTTGGCGGCTACCAGACGCTCCTTGATTCACTGGAAAATCATTATGACAGTTTGTCCAATTGTGTCCGCTTTGTTTACACCGAGAACATCTTCTCGGTGTCGGATCCTCGCCACGGGATGGGATACGATCGTGGTTGCTCGGTCTACCAACGCGTTTCTTCATCGACGGAGGTTTAACGGTCATAAGTGGTGGGTCTGGAACAAAACCACGTTTCAGGAGGCCCAGCCGGATGTATGACCTCTGAGTATGTTGCTCGCCAATTAGCCATCGTGAAGTAACCAAGTGCCAGGTGGGTCACATCTGTACACCAGAGATGTCTTGCAACGGCGATTGCATGACTGCAAGGTAAGCCGGACATCTTCCACTTCTTACAACTGCCACTATGATTATTGTAAGCCATCTTGGCGTCCCTGCGCATATCGCAAACTTCGTATAAACCATGACCAATTTCATGGACAGTAAACATCGCCGACTTCATTTGTCTCCTTTTAACTTTTGTAATTGCATATGGGGTTAGAAAATCTACCCATTTGGCTGCAGAAACACAAATAGTCAAAATACTTAAATTATTCTCATTTTTTGTAACAAAAGTAGATTGTATGTAGGTTGATGTACGTATAGATGATAACCTGCTTTGTTCCGACGCTTTGAATACAAGTCTTGTTGCATCACTCAAAAGTAATCCACGAGCGACACGATAGGTAACCTCCGAGCGTAACGGGACAGTGCATTGACAGACTCGGCACTGTTTGAAGTCATTATGTTGTAACGAATTCCAGGAAAATGGGCCCTAGACCATCTTTCTGGCGTAGTATCGGATTCCAAAACTTGGACTCCCACAGGTACAGCAGCTCGTAGAGTTTCCATTCTAAGTTCGAAGTCACGCACCGTGTACGCTTTACAGACCTTCCAAAACATAGTCCTCCTATGGTCGGTCCTAGTATCCCTGGTTCTCATGTTCATCATGAGATGGCGGCAACACAGCGCATGATGGGCACGTGGGTACACCGTATTGATAGCTTGGCGTATCGAACCCGCCTTGTCGGACACGAACACCAACCCTTCTGGTTCGCCGATACATTGCTTCAGATTGGCCAAAAAATAAGTCCATCCCTCTCCACTCTCAGACCTACCAACTCCGAAAGCGAGCATGAAAATTTGATTATTGGCGTCCATAGCAACGGCTAAGAACATTGTGCCCAAGTAAGGCCCCTTCAAATGAGCGTCGTCTATTATAATGACCAGACGCAAATAGCTCGGAAACGACCGGATCTACGAAAAGTTATGTTGAAAATGTTAGAATACTATAGTATAGTGAAAGTGTAGACTGTATAAGAGGAAATAATATTTACCGCGCAACCAAGGGCATAAAAACAAAGGTGAAAACGTCCTGTAATATCTCTCTCTATTCGGGAAAAGGTACCAGGGTTATGAAGCTCCAAATTATAGAAAAACCCAGGGAGTCGCCTGTAAGAATCGTGGGGGTCGCCCCGCACCAAGGCTAGCGCAAAAGCTTTCGCACGCCACGCTTGCGAATACGAGATATCTACGTTGTATTGCTCCTTGATGTCCTTCACAATGTCGGATCCACGGAGTTTACGGCTTTCATCCTGTACTTTAGGCAAAGTTATATTACCCAGTACTCTCCTATTGGCGTTACGGTGGTTAGGATGCATCTGGGTCCATGAACAAACATGTAAGTCATTCATCCTGCGTACTTGGAACATAATGGTATCTTTGACATTTGCAGCATACACACGGCATTCACAGTTAGCATCCCTACACTTCGCTTCGAATCGGGTATTTGAAGATCTCTCCACATAATACTCGTAACCCTCTTCAACAAACTTTCTTCCGAGGGCGAGGGTCAGGTCGTCTTTCGTGGCGAATATGTCCCCTTCATTCAGTCTGTTACTACGATTATAAGCTACGGGCTCTTGGTTAGGTGTTATGAAATGGTCATCCCGATCTGGAAGGGGAGGAGGTTGGCCAAAAAAATCATTTATTCCACCGTATGATTTAATAGGACTGGTTTTTTCTTCTTCTTCATCCTCTTCACCGTCTTCTTCATCGTCTTCTTCATCGCTATCAATACCAGGAATATCCAAACGGTAAACTTCGGACTCGTCGTCTTCTTCTTCTTCTTCATGTGGTTCTTCTACCGGTTCTTGGGTCTCCGGAACAAATTCGGAGTTATAACCATAATTATCTTGAGTAAGAAAATCAGGATTATACCCATACATATGCTCATCTTCAGACTGAAGATGAGGCACATAAGCTTGACTCTGCTCAACAGCAGACACATCCGGCTCTCGTACGGTGTTCGAACCACCACTAACATAAAAAAAAGATTGACTCTCCTCAGCAATAGACACATCAGGCTCTCGTACGCTGTTGGAACCACCACCAACATTGTTTGTGTCGAAGCCCACAAGATCGATATGAACACAAAGTGTTGGTGGATTTCTTACAGCCGCAACAGATTCCATAAAATCTTGTACATCGTTAGTGTCTCGTAACTCATAAAGTTGGCTAGAAAATTGGTACACTATTTTAGTCGTACCAAAATTAGGGTCGAATCCACATCTGCTTTGAACACACCTAACAAGCTTATAATGTGTAATGTTGGTTGGCACCATGACTCGCATTATCGGGAATGCGGAAACATACTCCCAATCCGTCCCGTTCTGTTTCCAAGAACCCCCAGGCCAAATATGTAGCTTAATTTTATCAGGTAAGGAACTCATTTCTAGAAAAAAGAGAAATAGAGACAAAAATCTAGATAAGTGAAAATTTTGTTTCAGACAATTTGGAAAAAATCGTATGCAAAAATCAGACTTTATAGCAATCGAAAAAATAGGGTTTGAAGAAAAATCGAAAAATTAGGGTTAGGGTTTGCTCGGGTCCGCACTTGCGGTGTCGGGTCCGCACTTGCGGTGCCGGATCCGAGATATTAGGGTTTAGGCTTTAGATCTTGAAACGACGTCGTTTTATGGTAGATTGCGGTCCGTACTGGACCGGGTCGGGTCCGAGTGCGGACCCGTGGCTATTTTCGTAAATTGGGAGAGAGTTTGGCTATTTTGTCAATTTGGGTTTTTGATTTGGCTATTTGTGTCAATTTCCCAAAAAGTAAGTTATTAGATCATCTCCAACCGGATCACTAATGTATTTTCGACAAAAATAAACTAATTTTTAAGCTAATTTATTTTTTGAGTAATTGTTTGAATACACATAAGTTATATTATAAGAGCATCTCCAATCGCTTCTCTAAAATAGAGAAAATGGAAGTTTTGTTCTCTATTTGTCTTCAACAGCTTCTCTATCATGTTATCTAAAATAGAGAAAACAAGAAAAATGATGGGAGATAAGAGAAATAATTATTTTATTGATTTCTACCAATAAGATTAAACTATCATCATTTTATATATATTTTTTAAAAAGTGCATTGTAATGATAAAGTTTATAATATTTTAATAATATAATTAATGTTGAAATCTCTAAAATAGAGAATCTGTTGGAATGAAATATAATTTTATTTGGAGATTTTGACTTTTGGTTCTCTATTTTAGATAAATAATAGAGAATCTGTTGAAAATGCTCTAAGTTAGTTTATAACTTACCTTATTGATAAGCTATTTGGAGTAGTTTATTAAGAGCATCTCCTATAGATTCTCTATAATTTCTCTAAAATGGATAACCAAAAGTCAAAATCTCTAAATCAAATTATATTTTACTCCAACAGATTCTCTATTTTAGAGATTTCAACATCAATTATATTATTAAAATATTATAAACATTATCATCCCAATGCACCTTTTCTAAAAAAAAATTATATAAAACGATGATAGTTTAATTTTATTGGTGGAAATCAATAAAATAATAATTTCTCTCACCTCCCATCAAGTTTTAGAGAATTCTCTAAGGCTATGTTTGGCAAACTAGCTGATAAGCTAGCTTATGACTTATAAGCTAGCTGGTAGCTGATAAGCTAGCTGTTGACTTATAAGCTAGCTGGTAGCTGATAAGCTAGCTGATGAAAAAGTCACGTTTGGCAAAAAGTAGCTTATAAGCATTTAAATGACCAAAAATGACATATTAAAAAATAGTAAATAAATAATACTTAATATTAATGAGGGTATTTTTGGAATAAAAAAAATCAAAAGCTCAAAAGCTCTTGAAACGCTACTCATACTACCGTTTTGAAAAGCTAGCTTATGGTCATCCAAACATGTACCTAGCTTATAAGCTAGCTTTTTTTGCCAAACAATGTCTAAGAGCATCTCCAACAGCTTCTCTAAAATAGAAAAAATGCATTTTTGTTCTCTATAGTGTTCCAACAGCGTCTCTATGTTGTTCTCTAAAGTAAAGAAAACTAGAGAAAACTCCATGTTTAGAGAATTCTCTAAAACTTGCTAGATGGAGAGAGAAATTAATTCTTTATTCATTCCCACCAATAGGATTGAGTTATCATTATTTTATATAAAATCTTTTTAAAAATTGTATTGAGATGATAAATTTAAATAATATTTTAATAATATAATGGATGTTGAGTTCTCTAAAATATAGAAGCTGTTGGAACTAAATGTAATTCATTTTAGAGATATTGACTTTTAAATCCCTATTTTTGAAAAATTATAGATAATCTCTTGGAGATGCTCTAAACTTGGAGTTTTTTCTTGTTTTCTCTATTTTAGAGAACAAGATAGAGAAGCTGTTGGAGACAAATAGAGAACAAAATCTCCATTTTCTCTATTTTAGAGAAACTGTTGGAGATGCTTTTAAGATTATGAACTTTTTAACACATTTTCCAATTATTAGTCTCATTAATATTAATTATTGATTATAAATAAATATTATATGTTAATGAATATTAATTATTAATAACTATTATCTATTAATAATAAAAAATATCAATTATTCATAAACTTTAACTATTAATCATAAATAAATATTAATTATCCATAATATTACTTTTATATTAATTAAAATTAATCAAAAACTATTAATTAACTCTAATTGTACATTATTAATTAATTTTAATTAGGCAATAGATATCAACTTTTTACTAAAAATACAACTTTTTACTGTAAATAACGAGAGTAAGGCATTGTTTGGCAAAAAAACTAGCTTATAAGTTAGCTTTTTTTTGTGCATGTTTGGATGACCATAAGCTAGTTTATAAGCTAACTTTTTGAAACGCTACTTGAAGTAGCGTTTCAGTAGCTTTTTGTGAATATTCCAATATTGTCTCTTATTATTATTTGTTAACTATTATTATTAATAAATATTAATTAATTATAATTAATTAATTATTATTAATTAATATTAACTGAAAATTATTAAATTAAATTTTAATTATACATGGATATTAAATTTTAATTATTTAGAATTATTGTTAATCATATAAATTATATTTATTTATTTTTTAATATTAATGAATTTACTTTAACCATCAATTAATATTATTTTTAATTATTTTTTGATTATTTTTTCATATTGTATGTAACGGTTATTTAAAATCATAAGTTAATATTTTTTTTCTAAACTTGTTTTAACAAATTCAAAATTTATAGTATATATGTAATAATAAGTTTTAAATTTCTTTTAATTAACATATTGTATTATTAAAAAAATTTATTACATTGGTTATATTAATTAACATATTATATTGTTATAAATTTGTTTTAATTACATAATTAAATTTGTAATTGATAATTATTTGAAGATGCCACTTTTGTTCATTTTACATGCTTATAAGCTACTTTTGTCAAACGTCACTTTTTTATTAGCTAGCTTATCAGCTACCAGCTAGCTTATCAGCTAGTTTGCCAAACATAACCATATAACATACAGGGAACCTATGTTAGAAATCCAAAATTGATTAGAATCTTGTGTTTTGCCTATAGGTCATCATGTGTTTCTGTTCGATATGAATAGTCAATTAGTCATCATAGATACTGAACAAGATATTCATAATAAATATGGTAGTGTAATTTAGACTCACATATTCACAAAGAATATAGACATGTTATTTATCATGAATATTTTAAACATTAAACATTATTGATAAATATTTTATATGTAGTGTTGTGAAAAGCTTCCAATCTTTTAATCACTTTTAGGTTTCTAACACGACTTGTCATACATAAAATATACTAAAAATTGATTTTTAGTACGTTTTAAGACATTTTTGCAAAACATAATAAATCATTAAAAAAACCGTCATTATTATTGTTTACAATAGAATAAATAAATTATAGAAAGAAAAGAAAAATCCATAGATCCAAGTGAAACATCATGTAGATTATACATGTGATCGCATCGACTTGTTAAACAACAATACGTGGCTTACTCATTTGTTAGAGCATCTCCAACAGCTTCCCTAATTTTTTTCCAAAATATGAAAGCAAAAGTCAAAATCCCTAAAAAAATTTGCTTCCATCTCCAACATATTTCCCATTTTAAGGATTTCTAGTTTTGGGGTATTCTCCAAATATGGAGAAAATTTTAGGGAATCTCCAACTTTGCCTATACACAATTGACTTGTGGCCCGGTCTTATTTCCGTACTCTATTTATTACCAACTTTTTTATATTCATTAAAATATAAAACGAATATCCAGGAAATTAAAAAAAAAAATTGCAACATCAATTTTTATTTTTATTATTTTTTGTATGTGAAACCGAATGTTGAAATGGTATATATGTTTCATGATTCCTGGACACACCCATACCTTGATGGATGGTTTGATTGACAAACTACATCATTTAAAAGAATTAATATATATATATATATATATATATATATATATATAAAAGGGTAAGTTATTTTGTTAACCTAGTTTTTGATATTAACCTTATTGTGACGACCCGCCAAGGAGACAAGTCCGTGACATTATGCACTGATTCTATCTATTGATTTTGAAAATGTACGATTGAGATAATAATTGACATAAAGCCATTAACTGAAGACCCATAAATATTATGGATATGGAAACATTAGTGATCATGGTCAATTGAAGACAATAACCCTAACATCCCTTCATCAATTTCTTTCTTATTCAAATTGAAATCGATAATTTATTGTACATATCGAAACCGACACATTTTTCATTCATACGTATGTTCAATACATCTATGAGATCGCATATGTTCATTGATGTATTGAACATGGATGAACATACACGTTCACGTTCAATACGTATGTTCATTTGTAGATAATTGTTCATTCGTGTTTAATATGTATTTTCATTTGTATGTAATTGTTCATTCATGTTCAATACATATGTCCATTGATGTTCAATATGTCATTTCATCCCATTTTATCAGTTATGTATGTTCATTGATGTTTATATACATTGACATGGAATCCATGTTCAATACGTGAATGCATGTTCAAAATGTAAACACATATCAAACATCAAAAGGTAAACACATATTTGAAACACAATTACAACTGCAAACATGGATTATTGTTGTTTTGTAACTCCTCATTAATATGGCTACCAAAAAAATCAAATTGATGAACTTCCTATCATACCCTTACACATTTACTGCCTAAGTTTAAACTAACCACGAATGAAAATAAATTCTTATTGATCAATGATAGTTTGTAAAGTTAACAATCTTTAATAGGTTAACGGTGGGTCCAAACGAAAACGCTAACTATTTAAGAAAACGAGAACGGTCGCTCATGTACAAAATCATGCATGATTCACGCACAAAATCATATATGATTTTAAACATGAGTGTTTGTTTTCGTGTTTTCTTAAACTAATATATATATATATATATATATATATATAATATTATTGTTAAAATAAAAGGTTATCTGTGTTTATTTATTTATAAATAGATGAAATTTAATGAATATTTGGATATATAAAAGAAGCAATAGGTTGAATGCATTGGCACTTACCCAATGAATAATAAAGTAGGTAATAAACAAGAATAAGCCATAGATTTGAAACGAAAGAATCAGTAGGTTATATGCATTGACACTTAGGTAGCCATTGAACAAGAATTGAAAATGGATGTGTTGACTTGCGTACACATTTGACTTTTGGCTTGGTCTTGTTTAGTTGTTTAATTATTTATATGGTTTAATTAAAGTCTGATTATGTTCCTGCTTTACCCTTTTCTTTTTTTTCTACATCATATTAGGAGACAGTGAAATCATCCCTCACCTCATCAAGTTTGATGTTATCATCATAGTCGTTGTTAATAATTAATGATAACCGACGTAATTAAAGGTTGTTTGGTTAAAAGTATTATTATGTTATAATTTGTATATTAATAATTTGTAGTAGGCCAGGAAAGAGAGAAACAAACTGGCTTATTTTAAATGGATCCTTTTTGTAAAAGAAATTAGGGCAAATTGTATGAAAATACAACGTACTTTAGTCTGATTCCTATTTTCGGCAACATACTTTCAAAACCTTCGTTTTGATATCTAAGTTATAAAATCTCAAACTTTTAAGTACCTGATTTACTTAATGACCTACAAATGTTGATTAGGATCGGGTTTTTATTGACGTGTCATTATTTATTTATTTTTTAAATATCAAGTAGGCAAAATTATACCACGTCATTATTTAAAAAAGAGTAAAATCTTGATTTCAAAAAGAGCGGTAAATCGGTTACTCAGGTACTTAAAAGTTTAAGATTTTACAACTTAGTATTAGTCATATTGGTCTGTTAGATAAGTTTATGTTGGGCTTTTTAGTTTTGTTATTGGGCTGTGTATATTTTTCCCTTTAAATACTTTGTACCTCTCCTCTTTTAATCAACAAGACAAAAGGAAACTTTCTCCCAAAGTCAATATGGTATCAGAGCGTTATGCTTCTCTTTGACTCTTCCATCCAGATCTCATTCATCTCTGCCTTTTTGAATCTCAAATCTCCATTCCAGATCTCGTCATTCTCCTTTACTCGTTTTGAAATCTCCATTCCAGATCACGTCCAAGATGCCGACTACCAATCCAGATCCCGTCCAGATCTCATCACCTGCCATCGATCAAACTCATCCGTATTTTCTTCATCACTCGGACAATCCAGGTTTGATTCTTGTTAATCAGCCTCTTACCGGTGAAAACTATCCCTCATGGAGTCGCTCGATGAAGATGGCGCTGTGAAGAACAAGTTAGGGTTTATAGATGGAACTCTGTCTAGACCTGATGAATCTGATCAAACTAATCTAAACCTTTGGATTAGGAATAACAACATCGTTATCGCTTGGATTCTCAACTGTGTTTCCAAAGAAATATCAGGAAGCGTTATTTTCACCGATTCTGCACGAGAGATATGGATCGATTTACAGGAGAGATTTCAGCAGTGCAATGGACCACGAATTTTTCAGATCCGTCGTGAAATCATGAGTCTCAGTCAAAACGAAGACTCTGTAGCAGTCTATTATACCAAACTGAAGTCTCTTTCTGAAGAACTTAATCAGTATCGTCCTGTTTACACTTGTAAACAAGGAGATTGTGAAGCAATTAAGAAGATCAATGCATATTTTCAAACTGAGCATACTATGAATTTCTTAATGGGGCTAAACGATTCTTTTTCCCAAATTCGTAGCCAGATCTTGGTTATGGATCATTTACCTCAGATTAACAAGGTTTTTGCCTTAATATTCCAAGAAGAGAAGCAGAAAAAGATTTCACAGGCTGGGAGTCCGTCTCCAATGGTTTTCAATGCCAATGTGCGTGCAAAAAGGTCAACGTAATTCCACTGTGTACAGAGGAGGACCACGAAAAGATCGTCCGTTTTGCACTCACTGCAAATTTCAAGGACACACCGTTGAAAAATGTTACAAGCTTCACGGATATCCTCCTGGTTTTAAAGGCAAACAGGGAAATGATTTGGTCTCTGTTAATGCTATGCAATCCTCTCAAGAAAATATCAACAGTGTTATGCAAAATTTCTCAGATGATCAATGTCAATATCTGATGAATGTTCTCTCCAACCGTTTGTGTGCAAGTTTTCCTTCAAGCAGCGGAGTGGAATGTGATTCGGTTAATCCAGTCACAGGTATATGTTGTTCTTTGGCTAATTTTAACAAGTTTCATCCATCGACCATTAGTGCATTAACTCAAACTAATGTGTTCAAAGTGAAGTTTTTATGTGATCATGCTGTTGTTCAGGAAATGAAGACAAAAGGGAAGATTGGCATAGCTGATCTATATATGGGACTATACATTTTGAAGACTGATGAATTACATACTAGAAGGCTCAACATGGTTGCTTCTGTTTCTGTTGATACATGGCATACTAGGCTAGGACATCCATCGTATGATAGACTAGAGGTTATCAAAGATCAACTTCATGTCAAAGACTTCTCTAGTCTAAAACATTTTTGTTCCGTTTGTCCTTTAGCTAAACAAAAGCAACTGTCATTTCAATCTTTGAATAATATGAGCCATGAATCATTTCAATTGATTCATTACGATATATGGGGTCCCTACAATGTCGCAGATAATCATGGTCATCGTTATTTTTTAACTATTGTGGAGGATTTTAGTAGGTATACATGGACCTACTTACTCAAACACAAGTCTGAAGTTGCAGAAATTATACCAAAGTTTTATAACATGGTGCTTACACAATTTGAAAAGAAAATAAAAGCCATTCGTTCAGATAATGCTAAAGAATTGGCTTTGACATCGTTCTTCCAAGAGAAAGGAATTTTACACCAACGATCATGTGTAAATAGGCCCCAACAAAACTCTATTGTTGAAAGAAAGCACCAACATCTTCTCAATGTAGCACGAGCACTTCTTTTTCAGTCTAAAGTTCCTATTGAGATGTGGACAGACTGTCTCATGACGGCCACTTATTTGATCAACATGACACCTTCTAAACTGCTGGGTAATTTTTCTCCTTATGCAAAATTATACGATAAACTCCCGGATTACCATATGTTGAAAGCGTTTGGTTGTCTTGCATTTGCATCAACTATTTCCTCTCATAAGACTAAGTTTAGTCCGAGAGCCACCCCGTGTATGTTTATCGGTTATCCTCACGACATGAGAGCATACAAATTGCTTTCTTTGCCTTCAAGGACGATTATATACTCCCGAGATGTTATCTTTCATGAGAATACATTTCCATTTCGCAATCCCAAAGAATCGGGTCTGGATGTTTCGTTGATGAGTGCAGATCCTTTTCCCCAGTTGGTGCTTCCTGTTTCTTTTGATGATTCTATACTACCACACACAACCACTTCCGCGCCAAATCCGACCGATTATTTGAATGATCAATCTGTTCACTCTGACAACCATGTTGAAATACAGGGTGATTTACCAGATTTATCCCAGGAAGCACAACCTCCTGTTCGGAAGTCCGCAAGGGTTCATAATCGTCCTTCTTATTTGCGCGAGTATCATTGTAACCTGGCTAACTCTCAAGGCACCGTTCAATATCCTATACAAAATTATTTGTCGTATGACAAATTATCCCCTGATTATAAATGTTTTGTTATGAACGTCTCTGCCAATCCTGAACCGAAGTCTTATAACCAGGCTGTGAAAATGATTGAGTGGCGGCATGCTATGCATGATGAATTGGCTGCCATGGAACTGAATAAAACATGGACCGTTGTTCCACTTCCTAAAGGTAAGAATGTTGTTGGTTGTCGATGGGTTTACCGGATCAAGTATGGTGCCGACGGTCAAATAGAACGGCATAAAGCCATATTAGTAACCAAGGGCTTCAGTCAACAAGAAGGCGTGGACTTTATTGACACCTTCTCTTCTGTGGCTAAATTGGTTACAGTAAAAACTTTATTGGCAGTGGCTGCTGTCAAATCATGGGACCTCGTTCAACTTGACGTAAACAACGCTTTCCTTAACGGAAAACTAGATGAAGAAGTTTATATGAGCATTCCACCAGGTTATCAGATTCAAGGAAAGTTTGCTTCACATGAAGTACCCGTCTGTAAACTCAACAAATCTTTATATGGTTTACGTCAATCTTCAAGACAATGGCACGCTCGATTTTCGGAATTTGTGATTCGCGCTGGATTTAGACAGTCCTACTCTGATTACTCCATGTTCTACAAAGGTCGAGGGAAGAATTATGTTGTGATTCTAGTTTATGTTGACGACATAATAATCTCAGGTCCGTCATCTTCGGTTGTGGCTCATGTCAAACAGCAGCTTGGAAACGCATTTAAACTGAAGGATTTAGGCCATTTGAAATTTTTTTCTTGGGCTTGAGATTGCTAGATCAAAGGCTGGAATCTTTGTTTCACAGAGAAATTACACTCTCCAGCTCCTGGAAGAAACGGGTCTTTTAGCCGCTAAACCGACTATTACTCCTATGGATCCGTCGCACATTAATATGTCAATTTCAGATGGTGATCCTTTGCAAGACCCTTCTTCTTATAGGCGTCTCATTGGCCGTCTTATGTACCTCACAATTACACGCCCAGATATTTGCTTTGTCGTTCATAAACTTGCTCAGTATATGGCTAATCCTCGTTCTGCATACATGTCTGCAGCCATGCATCTAATCAAATATCTAAAAAATGAACCAGGTCAAGGCATCTTTTTATCTGTTTCTTCCTCCTTGCAGTTATGTGCTTTCTGCGATTCCGACTGGGGAGATTGTGTTGACAGTCGACGGTCCGTTACGGGATTTTGTGTCTTTCTTGGAGACTCCTTAATTTCTTGGAAGTCTAAGAAGCAGAATACGGTCTCTCGTTCGTCAACAGAGGCTGAATATAGAGCCATGGCCCTGGCTACTTGTGAACTAATCTGGCTACGTCGACTGCTAGTTGATTTGGGTATACCTTCCACATCATCTGCTGCCTTGCTTTTCTGTGATAACGATTCTGCCATGCAAATTGCTTCTAATCCCGTCTTTCACGAGCGAACGAAGCATATCGAAATAGACTGCCATTTCGTTCGAGAGAAGGCAGTTCGACGAATCATCCGTTTAATGCCTGTTCGGTCTCATCATCAATTAGCCGATCTCTTCACAAAGCCATTACCTCGTGATAAACTCAAGATGATGCTGTCCAAGATGGCCTTACAGAACATCTTTAAAGGTCCATCTTGAGGGGGGGTATTAGTCATATTGGTCTGTTAGATAAGTTTATGTTGGGCTTTTTAGTTTTGTTATTGGGCTGTGTATATTTTCCCTTTAAATACTTTGTACCTCTCCTCTTTTAATCAACAAGACAAAAGGAAACTTTCTCCCAAAGTCAATACTTAGGTACCAAAATGGAGGTTTTGAAAGTACGATTCCAAAATAGGAATCAAACTAAAATACGTTGCATTTTCATGCAATTTGCCCAAGAAATTATGTAAAAGTTATAAACTTCAGAAATCCACCTAAGGAGAAGGGTCCAGTTACCAATGATGCAACAATGAGCCCAAATGCGATGAGGAGTTTTTTTTTGGAAAAATAAATGACGAGTTCTTTGCGTTGTGCTTATAATGGAAAGTTGAAAAGAGAAGAATTTAAATACAATAAGTTTTACTTGTAGTCTTTGGTGAACGTCTGGTAAATATTTTATTTAGGGGGCGTTTGATTCGTCGGATTTCGTTGAAATTGGATGGAATTGGAATGGTCAATTTCGTTGACCGAATTTCAATGACATGTTTGGTTACCCATGGAATTGAATGGATGGAATTGAATTCCTTAATTGGTGGATTTCACCATTCCTTTACAAAATGGATGGAATTGAATTCCATTCCATCCAAATTTGCCTAAATGACAAAAATACCCTCATTTAATTTAATACTTTAGTTTTTTTTTTTTTTTAATTTTTTTTTGTTTTTATCTTTTTTTAATATAATTTAATACATTTAGTTTTTATTTTTATTTTTTATTTTTGGGTTGTGTATATTATATTTTTTACACATTAAAGTATTTAATAATTTTTTATAAAAAAGGGTATTTTGGTCATTTGCCTAAAATTCATTCCAATTCCAAAGTTACATTCTGTGAACCAAACAGACAGATTCCAATTCCTTTGACAGATTCCATTCCTTCAGAAATGATTCTGCGAACCAAACTCACCCTTAATGATTTCTCTATTAACTAGTACAAGTCCTTTCATTGTACAATTTTTTGGTAATTGGTGTTTAATGTATACGGAGGTTTAAACTTTTAGGCAAGGCATTTTTGCCAAGTGATCATGTGCCTTTTGATATTCTCTCTCTCCTTGTCGCATATGATCGATGATTCTCGTTTACTTTTGAGTTCTCCGCATATGCATCTATTTTGTTGGTTGACTACCCTTGTTAGCCTATGTTTTATTGACTTGAGAGTTTTTCGACAAGGCAACTACCGTTGACAGTACTTAAGTTGGTCTGTCCCTGTGATCTCGAGATGGACGGACTACATCATAATAAGGTAAGTTGTTGCTTTGACGTAGGGTATGATAAAAGGTCTATTCTATTAGAAATTGTGGGTTGCGAAAATGAAAGGTTGCTACAAATAGTGAAGACACAATTTTATGGAGAAGATAAATTATTTAGCAAACTCTCTTTCTCTCTCAACTAAAATCATGGTATGCGTTAAAGGACTTGGAATTTTAATATCCTTAATCCAAATTGTGGCTTTGTGAGATGAACATTTTCATATAGAAAGAAAAGGAGGCAGATGAACAAGAAAAGGATGATGTAGCAAGTGCACTTGGCACAAATCATTTATTTTTTTATTTTTCATAGTTGAGGTTATAGTTTAGTTTTCTACACCTTTATAAAAGAACAATACATATACTAAAATTGCACTTATAAATTTATCATACCATATGGACATTTATGAGTTATCAAATTTATGATTGCTTTCATAATATTATATCAAAATTAAAACTATTCAAAGTGCATTTGATGAGCATCTTTGTTTGTTGAGTGGTAAGTTAAACTAGTGCTTCTTGTTTAATCTCACTGATTTTTTGTAAATTATTTACTCTATTGTCGTTAAGTTATAGAGCTTTAGAGACTGCATCATACGAGAAGTTGATCAATTTACGAGAAGGCGAAAAGTTCTAACATCATATATGATTACCCGTAAAATAGACACTTAATCATATATGATTAAACACATCCAAAAGGGACGTATGTGACTTGGTGAACATGACCAAAGGTTGTCTGCGGTTAATACAACATGTGTTTAATCATATATGATTAAGTGTGCATATCATGTGTAGTCATATATGATCTTAGAACTTCCTGCCTTCTCGTAAATTGACCACCTTCTCGTTTGAATGTGACCCTGGAGCCTTATTACATTAAGGTATACTAATAAAGCAAAGGCTTGACTTGATAACGGACTATTATTTTTCTTTTACTCTTTGTCTTTCATGGTTGGTTCTTCTCTTTTCATTTCTTGCTCAACATTGTTCGTTTATTTTGAACCAATGAGTTTAGGTGGGATTCTTGTTATGCACGTAAGATTTTTGAGAAAATAACGGGCTTTATAATAATTAAATGTGAAAAGTTGAATTTACAAAAAAATTGGAGTGTCGTTGTAACACCCTTAAAAATAGACGTAAATTTAAACCTGAACAAATACCATAACAATGACATCTATATAAAAGAATCATTCAGAAAGAGGAAATAGTATTAGCGTTTACATTTCGAAATGATGAAAATGATATATAAGAACCTACTATTCTAAACGACTAAACTACATTAAGCTTAAATTATAAATGGGTGTCACTATTATCTTCCAAAAGAATCTAGCTTTAGTATGTTCGCCAACCCGACCAAAAGTCGTCTATCCAAAAAATGTCGTCTGGCGATACTCACTCTCTAGTCACGACCTTCGATCCTCACCGCTAAGAGAACCTGATATACATGTCATTTAAGAAAAAATGTTAGACTTTACGCATAGTGAAACATTTATAATTGAATGAAACATAAAACAACAATAAATGTTTTCCAAGATTATAAAGTAAGTTTGTTTACACATAATTCATAGAAGAATCATATGGTCCACAATTCATCTTACGATAATGGGGGAGGCCTGATTTCCAAGGATTGTAGCGAAACACAAAAGTAAGTTACTTTCCAAGTTAATGAGCTCATACTAGGATCAATGGCCATGAGCTCTCTGGCTCGTACTTTAGATGTGGAGGAGGGTACCCGATGATCCTAGTCATACTCATTCACTAGGATTACATTTATGATCATTGGCTAGTATTCGGCTCCACATAATGTACCCTCTAATGACCCAATGTCACAACTAGTTACAAATGAGAGTTATCCCAACAATAAGCCGACTCCTATACTTATGGATCCAATAGTAATAGTATAAAGTTTGTCACAATTACATTTGTGACAAAACTATAATCACACATATAGTTTTCATATCAACGTTTCTAAAAAATGGTTTCCTTGCCTAGATAGTATATGGACAAAATTTATACTTTAGCAATCAAATGGCCATTTTCCAAATACCAACATAAAGTGTTCACAATTAGGTTTTCAAGAGTTATGCAACTTTAAAATAACCATTGTTAATAAAATCAACAATCTATTTGTTTTCTTCTCTAAAACCTCTTTTTACAAAGTAAACTCCCAAATTGTAAAAACCCTAAATGTAACCAAAATGGTTTCTTTCAAGTCTTTGATCATATGCATATAAATCACATTTTATATTTTAAATCATCAAACTTATCATTATATCTAAAAAAGGTAAAAATCTTAAAAATCTCCAAAATATCAAAGTACGAGATTTAAGTTTAAGGGATTGTACAATAGAGTATTGACGATTCAAAATGTGTCTCATCAGTCATCAATCTTTTCTCGATCCCAAATTACGATAAGTGTTGTCAATGGGATGGATATGTACCGAGAGACTTGACCTATTCGTTTTCTCAATATGTGGTGTAAAAAAAAGATGGAAAATCGGGAAAAAATGGTCAAAAAAGGGTATCGATGGTAGGGCCAACGACAATGATGAACGGTGATAGAGGGCGAACAACGATAAGGTGGCCTGTGCCACCTTATCTAAATAAATTTGTTAATTCTAATGGAATTCAATTTTCTATTTTGCTAATCAAACAAGTAATAAGAATCAAGTTAATGAAATATAACATTTCAGTTATGTCAAAATCCTATGGACCAGACCATTGACGGACCCAATGTAGAGCATACGTTGGCCTGTGCCACCGTTTCGTTTCTTCGTGGTAGTGTACAACTTTACAGGTGTTGGTGATTATGACAAAAACACATGTATAAACATATATATGAACGTAGCGGAAAACAATCACCAAACGGGATCAACATATTGCCAATATGATTAAACGAAGAATACAAAAGACGGTATACCTTTGTAGCGTGATTTGTAGACAAAACCGGATCCACTTGTGTGCTCTTTTGAAACTAAGTATTCAATGGAGAATACCTCTAGAGTAGTCCACACTACACCTCCTTGATCACCACCGGATGCTAGTCCTCCTTAGCAACGGATCTTAGAGCCTCGATTAACCAAAAACGAGCTAGAAGATCAAAACGAAAAACCCTAGAGAGATCTAGGGGGGCCGATTTTGGGAGAGAAGCACAAGGATTAGGTTAGCTTAATTAGGTTATTTAATATCTCTATATATATAAATAAACCCTAAAGCTTCCTTGGGCTTTTAAATGATCTCCCTTCTAAATCTTTATGGGCCTAGGATTTAATTAAGTATAATAGGCTTGCTATTAAATCTAATACAAACCCATTAAGCCAAAGTTAACGATTAGTGCCCATTTAATTACCTCACGTTACTTAGGTTATTTATATAATGTAAATACAATAATTACATTATATTAAATGGTATCTCAGTGTATATGTGTGTGACCCTATAGGCCCACGTGTGTCTAGCCATATAATTATCTATTATGACACGAGCATATTCCAACAGCTCCCACTTGCGCACGTCATAATAACAAGTAATCATACAAGCAAAGGTTAGCGTCTAGCAACATGCCAATGCCCCTAGAGACACATGAGGTTAGTTTCTTAAACGTCTCATTTTAAATGGTTTATTAAATCAGTCATCCCTTTGTTACAGATACCTTGTTAAATACTAGACATGGATCATATGTCATTCTAATTGTTCAATGATTATGTTTCTCGATCTATTTGTTGAATTAGATTACCAAATTAATCAAGCATCGTCTTAATTACATTTGGGTACGGCCGTACAAACATCTATTCAATTCATCGAGGGGCCCAGTAGTATCTAACTCCATTACCTATAGAGGAACAAATCCTATTTTGACTGCACGTGTCTGTCATGTGCTTCATATCACTCCTGAATATGATTTTTATAACAGCCTTATTCAGGACAGCGTTTAACCATATCAAAGACCGACATTCCACCCACACAAAACCTGCTTGCATCTCAAGTCTAAGGACGAGTGACATAACCATTTGCGAGATTTACTGGTGACGCCGATCCATGCAGTGAACTCTCGTAGGTTGGGTCAGTCCAATGTTCATCACAAATGAACAACATGTGAGTTTGGTGGCATCATCATTAATATTCATTCACCAATGAACATCACCAATACGCTCATATTTGCCTTAATTCGATGATACTCCCGTATCATCAACTGACAATGGACAATTTAGAACAAATAATTTATTCATGGATTAAACATGCAAATATAGAACACAGTTGATATAAATGAAAACGATCATACCAAGTACATCAATTCATTGTGAAAATAAAAAACTGTTCAACGTTCCAATTATTCAATTACTAAAACCAGATCTACATGAGACTACTAGCTGGTCGAAGTCCAATGTTCCTAGCATATTCGATATGTTTGGTACAAGACATTGGTTTCGTAAAGGGATCAGCTAAGTTGTCATCTGTGTGAACTTTGAGAAGACGAATTTCACCCATCTCGATAACCTCTCGAATGTAATGAGTCTTCCTGCGAAAGTGTCTGGCGCCCTTTTGAACTCTAGGTTCGTTGGCTATGATAATGGCACCAGAATTATCGTAGTACATATCCATGGGTCTTTCATTACTGGGGACAACGCCAAGCCCAGAAATGAATTTCCGTATCCAAACAGCCTCCATTGCAGCTTCGGAAGCAGCTATGTATTCAGCTTCTGTAGAAGACATCGCAATAGTGCTTTGCTTAGCACTCTTCCAGTCAACAGTGCCTCCGTTCATGACGAAAACGTATCCAGTCTGAGATCGAGTGTCATCTCGATCTGTTTCGAAACTAGCATCAGTGTAGCAAGTAACACTGAGCTCTCTTTCTATATCACCACCATAAACGGGGAACATATCCCTAGTATTTCGAAGATACTTCAATATGTTCTTAACAGCAATCCAGTGACTTTCTCCTGGATTTTGTTGGTATCTACTCGTAAGGTTCTGAGAGAACGCTACATCAGGTCTAGTGCACCCCACTGCATACATGATGGATCCCACAGCCGAAGCATATGGGATTCCCTTCATTCGCTTCACCTCATCAGGTGTGGAGGGTCCCTGAGTCTTACTCAAGTTTACATTGTGTTGCATTGGAAGACTTCCACGTTTGGAAGCATCCATTCTAAACCTTTTTAGAATTTTGTCAATGTACGCACTTTGACTTAAACCAATTAACCGCTTCGATCTATCCCGATAGATCTTGATTCCTAGGATGTACGCCGCTTCGCCTAAATCTTTCATGGCAAAGCATTTTCCAAGCCAAGATTTGACATCTTGTAGCATTGGAATGTTGTTCCCCATGAGCAATATGTCATCAACATATAAGATTAGAAAAACGACGATGCTCCCACTAGCTCTCATATATACACATGGCTCATCAAGGTTTTGAGTGAAACCATACGTTTTGATTTCCTCGTCAAACCTTTTATTCCAGCTTCTGGATGCTTGCTTCAGTCCATAAATGGATCTTTGAAGCTTGCACCATATAAACATCTTCGGACTCACAAAACCCTCAGGTTGCACCATATAAACATCTTCATTAAGGTGACCGTTCAAGAAAGCAGTTTTGACATCCATTTGCCAAATCTTTTAGTCATGGTACACTGCTATGGCTATAAGAATCCTAATAGCTTTAACGTCAGCAACAGGCGAGAAGGTTTCTTCATAGTCAACCCCGTAGGTTTGAGTGTAACCTTTTGCTACTAGACGAGCTTTATAGGTGTGTACATTGCCATCCATGTCGGTCTTTTTCTTGAAGATCCACTTGCTCCCGACGGTCTTGCTGTTCGGAGGAAGATCAACCAAGTTCCAGATGTAATAACCCAAAAAAATTATAGTGTGATTTAAATGAAAGTTAGGGGTTACATTTGTACATTGTGAAATCATGCGAGGGTAAAAAGGGGAAATTGGGAAATTAATTCTTTCCTTTTTGTAGTGCGCCACTTTTAGGATTAGAAATTAGAAAATAATTTTAGGGTTTTGTGTGTGATGTTTGCTGCTGCACATCGAGAGAAAAAGGGAAAAAAAAGAAAGAAAATGGCCATAGAGGCCTGTGTACTCTTCGTGAGGAGGAAGCAGAGAGAAAGAGTTAATACTCTTGTGTGTGTGTGTGTGTCCTATGTGTGTGTGCGCCGAGAAGTAGCAGCGAGAGAGAGAAAGTCGACGAAGAAAGAGAGCTGCGAGAGGAGAGATGGGGGGAGAAAGAGGCAGCGAGAGTGAGAGAGAGAGCTGCGATAGAGAGAGAGAGACGACGAGAGAAAGAAGCAACGATTTGGGCAGATTTGGTGGTCGCCGGCGGTGGTGGCTGCCGGTAGTGGTCGCCGGCGGTGGTGGCTGAGTTAGCTATTTCATGCGATTTGGGAGAAAGAGAGGAGAAGTTCTTGCAATCAAAATCCAGGTATTTAATCTAAGCCATTTTTTCCTTAGGATTGAGTTTTGGGACCCTGTATGCTAATCAGATTGGGTTTGTTAATTTATTGGAATCATTCGTTTATTTAAATTCTGTTGGATTAAAGGGTAGTTTGAAACTGGATTATGTAAAATATGTGTTAAAGCCTCATTAAATGGAATGTTTAGGAAGGATTGGTTAGTAGGAACATTTTGAAATTTGGTATCTGGTCGGAACCTGCAAGTGCGAGAGAGAAGAAAAGAAACCAGGTTTGCGCAAGCTTGCTGGCGCAAAGCTGGTTTGGCGCAAAGCTTGCTTAGCGCAAGCCGTATTGAGACTTTGGACCGAAAGTAAATGAAAGTGGGTCGGTACTTAATTAAATATTGGGCCAGAATTATCCTTTGGGCCACGTGGGTCATAGAAATTGATATCCAAATTCTATTTTTGTTTGTGGTTAGCCACGTGTTTGAGACATAGGTTTCAAACTCTCCTGAATAGCAATCCAGTAGACAAATAAATTGGTTTAGTGGACTTCGAGTTATTAATTAGCTATGGATTTAATTTGCTAATTATTTTGGGCTTCCATGTATTATTTAATTTGGGTCATATTTTTAGTAACATGATCCAGTTTTGATATTTAGGATCCAGTGTTATATTATTATGATGAGAATCTAGAGTTGGGTAAATTAATGGATCCGGTATAGCATTTCAAATGGATGGGTAAGCAAAGACCATTAATTATGATTTTTAGACTAGGAGTGTAATCTACCAACTTAGATAAGTTTGGGTTGAGTTCGAGGTCTAACTCGAGTAATAAATGAACGAATTATGACGTACGTTATTAATATAATAGGTGTTCCACCTAGAGATCAGAAGTGTAAGTGTGGAGCTTTGGAGCAAGCAAGCCAAGTGAGTTTTCTAACTAAAATACGTGTCTTTTAACGTGTTTTTCTAAAGTAAATACATGATGAGAAATGCCATGTTTTGTTCTTATGCTTTTATTGCATGAAAGTTGTTTAAAGTTTTATGTGAGATGTATGCATACATTGTGTAGACGTAAATTGGCTAAGTCGGGGGGAGGTTCCGTTTATGCCATGGGAATGAGTCCCAGTAAGGCAGCGTGATACTGACTCGTTGTCACCCTCGGGTGACTTCATGGTGCCATTTACGGGAGCGGATTTATCCGTGAAATATTTTACTATTCAGCTATGTGAAAGTTTATTATTGAAAGTCTTGTATACATTTGAATGTTATGAAAAGTTTTTAAATGATTATGAGAACTGTCAGGAGGGACTCACTAGACCTCATGGTCTAACCCTCGCATTTTCTAAAGTAAACCTTTTCAGGTAAACAGATAATAGGAGGCTCAGGTAAGTGAGCAAGAGCATGATAGCGGACAGAAGCAGTTAGAGACAGTGCCACTCATACTTTTAGTAGCTAGTTCATTCTCAGTTGTGTATAGGTTGTTTCCGCCAACCTATCTTCGAGACTTATGTAATAAATTTTTGGGACCCATTTTTGGGATGTTATGTTTTATATGAATTGTATGCTTATTTTAGACTGGGTTGTTACAATTGGTATCAGAGCCATAGTTTAAGGAATTTAGGTGACCGGACGGGCCTAAACTTAAACTTTGGAGTAGAGATCACAACTGAGAATCAGGAAATGCGTTAGGAAGGCACTATTATTGACATAAGAAATGCGTTAGAAGGACACTATAGTGAAAATAGGACTAATAGGGTACCGAGGACGGTCATGTACGGTAAGTTTGGAATTACACCCGACCAGTGTAATTGTGAATTTACAGGTATATGTATGTGCTTGACATGCCTTATTATTCCGAAGTTGTAATATGAAGCTAGTCATGTGTCGTGCTCTAGTAATCTAGAAGGTCAGCAAGATCCCTGAGTAGTAGACTGAGACCCCTTATTGGGGAAGTTTCATGAGAAATCATTTATGATGTGAAGAATGTATACATCGTAGAGACGATATGTTGTTTAGAATGTTACGAGTCGCCTAGAGGTAGATCTTCGTGGATTCGAAGAGATAAAATGATTGATTTTGAGTAAGACTTTTGTTTCTAGAAAGTCCCAGTTCTAGAAATCGTGGGATAAGATCAGTTAGTTTGGTAAGGATTAACAGTGTTGAAACCTTGAGTGTACCAATAGAGCCCTGACTTCTTAGTCGAGCTTTTCTTTGGCAGGGTAAATGAAATAAGATACCTTTAGTGAAATGAAAGCGTGTAGAAGTAGAAAATGAGATAGCTGATCAGAATGAAAGTAGTGGGAAATGGTTGAGTAAGGGAGATGTAGAACGTATGTACTACAAGTTGTTGCAGGACCGAGAGGACGACCATTGGTCATAGGTAAAGTGTCAAGGGTAAGCTGCGTGAATAAAGCGGTTGACCTTATTAGAGTGAGTAGCCTTCAATTGCAAGAAGAGTCTCATGCATGGTGTTCTTTTATGTAACATAAAGTTTTCACGATTGAAGTTAAATGTGTAAATATAAATTTTGATCGAAAATAAGTCAGAATGTACACGCGTGTGTTTAAAGAAAAGGTGATTTCGTTCACATTGCGCATTGAAATTTTGAGCTTAACGATTTGCAAAGTATTCCACATTTTAATGATAAGATAAATTGTTACAAAAAGGTCGGGAAAATGTTTGTTAGCCAAACTTTTACAATCAAATGCTTATTGACCTATTGATATCATACAAATGAGTGTGAGAACCGACTAATTTACTTTGTGACTGTAATTATTTCATATTTGTGTCATATGAGAAGATTTTCATGCAATATATTACTGTCGTAATAACATCGTTCGAATTGAGCAAGAATGAGGTTCACGGGAAGATGCATGCAAGCGATTCTCGAATCGTTGTGCAGGGCATTGAAGTTATAATAAGTAATAGAGTCATATGTACCCAAGTTGTTTCCAAATGCTATTTACTTGAAAAGGATAAAATGTACGAAATGATTTATTTACCGCGTCGTCATGCATGAAGACTATGAACTCACTAGGTCATAGAGTATTACATTTTAAGCTAAGGAAGAACTCCGAGAGTATAGAGGCGTTGGTCAAATCAGGGGAGAAACGTTTATAATGTGGTATGTGTTTAAGAAGAGAGTTGAACAGTGGAAGAAGCGGGAGTGGATTATAGTGTCAATTGTATGAGGGTCTGTACCCTTGTTCGGTATCTGGAAGTACGGTTGTTGAGGGACGGTTGGGTCCAGGGGAAAGAGTAGAAGTCATCGAAGGGTTGTAATAGCAACTCATTATGAGTAGTGTGGGGAGGCAGAAGCGAAATACCCACGGTGTTGGGTATGAGTTTTGAGGTGAGCTTGTAATATTGATGTTACAGGAGTGAGTCCAGAAAGGAGGGAGACGTATTATGAAGTGATTATGATATGATGGTAGGATTAGGTTCCGTAAGGGAACCCATGTTTAAGAATAAGATAAGAAAGTAATTACAGGTTGTCTGTAGTTGTAGAAGTCGATAGCTGTGTAAGATGGTCGAGGCCGAAGACGTGAACCAGAAGGTTGAAAAATTGATATAACACCTTGTAGGGGTGTTAAGAGGATGAGAAGTGATCTTTTTGAGTAAGCGTTCTATTTACGAGGTATGGAGAGATTCGTAGGATGATGAGGTATGTAACTCGAGCGAAGGGAATGTGTAGATTTTATCGTTCAGGGAGGGGCTGTGCCCTATTTTGTAAGGGCACGGATCGTGAAGAGCTAGCTAGAATGTTTGCGTGTGAGATAATGGAGAACTCGTGAGTTATAGTTCAACAAGTTGGGAAAGGACTACGTAGCGAGATAGACTCGATTGTGGTATACGGGAGAATATGAAGGAAGTGTGAATTATGTATGAATGACCATGAGAGATTTGGTCCGCAGTGTGATGTTGTGAGTGAGGAATGTACAGTTATGTAATGGAATTAGTTGCCAAGTTAAATGTACCAGCTAGTATCGTAGTGAGGTGATGTTAGAGAGAAATGAAGCATCAGATAGAAACTTTTGGGGTTTACGGATGAGATGTACGATCTATTAACCAGATTGTTGGAGCACATAGGGTGTAAGTTGACTTTATGGTGTGATTATGTTCGGGATGGAAGGTGTAACAACCCAATCCAAGACATGCCAAAATAATACATATATAATAATATATCGCCAAAACTTGGCCCAAGGTTCACACCATCAAAATTCTGCTCTCGGGTTTGCGGAATAAACCCGAATTTACAACTGAGAGTTTCTAATAACAAAATGTAAAGGAAGTCCACTAATGCCAAGCCACGCCCGCTCTCACGCCTTCTCTTTACCACTAGAGGAACTGCCCTCAATCTGTTTACCTGAAAAGGGTTTCAGTTTTGAAAATGCGAGGGTTAGACCACAAGGTCTAGTGAGGTCCCTCAGTTACATCCACACCATATATAGCATTTAAGGAGTTTTGCGAATCATAAATCAATATAAAGTTTGGCAAATAATATATGGGACACACCCCCCATAAGCATCACACTATGACAGATGGGACACACCCCCATAAGCGTCATACCATAACATATGGGACACACCCCCCATAAGCATCACACCATTGCGTATGGGACACCCCCCCCCCCATATACATCACACATTACGTATGGGACACACCCCCCATATACATCACATCATGCATAAGTAAGTCATATGCAACATACATTAAGTAAGCACGCATGTACGAGTAAATGAACAAGTACCATCAAGCTTTAGTTAGAAAAACTCACCTGTTACTGTTGGGAACTAAAAGATATGCCAAGTATGGTTAGTACTGCTAAGTCTTCATTACTACTGCCAGTTCTTTGTTACTACTGCTGGGCAAGGTTACTGCTGCTAGATGAAGTTAATGCTGCTAGATGAAGTTAGTGCTGCTAGACCAAATTACTACTGCTAGACATGGTTAGTACTGCTGAGCTGAGTTACTACTGCTTGAAGACTGTGAAGATTAATACTGCTGAAGGTTGTTAATGCTGCTGAGCCAAATCATCATTAATACTGCTGAGTTGATAAGTTTGGTAGGCGATTCTTTTGGAGACAAAGAAGGAATTGATCAAGATATGTTTAACGAAGATTCAGAAGATCAATTTACTTTTTATGGTTATCTTGTAATTACTTTTGTATAAATAGTATTGATAGATAGCTATTAGAAGATATACGAAAATACGAAAAACAGAAGATAGATAATATACAGAATTCGATATTCAAGAGTGAATTAACCTCAAGATCATAGATCCTATTTCTAGAGAAGTAGAAATCGTCTTGTTGAGCCTGTTCAACAAGATTGAGGTTTTGGTGTAAAACTTGTGAGTTATAACTGTGAAGATTAATATACAGTTTATTGAATTTCTATTGATTGTTCTTTAATTGATTTAGAGTTCTATTCCGCAAGATTCTCTAAATTCTGTTTCTAAGAAGTTTAATTCTTGTTAAGAATCGATCCTGACAAGTGGTATCAGAGCATTGGTATCTTAGAAATTATGGACAACTCAATGGATTCTCACAGTACTCTTGTTTCAAAGGTTCCCATGCTCAAACCCAATGAATTTGACATGTGGAAACTAAGAATCAAGCAGTACATTCTTCTTACTGATTATGCAATATGGGACATTATAGAAAATGGCCCATGTAATGAAGGAAAGATTGGAGCAGATGGAAAGAGGCCTCCTCCCAAGACAGATGCTGAAAAGAAAGTAAGACAAACAGAGATGAAGGCCTTAAGCACTCTGCTTTTGGCTATTCCTAATGAGTACCAACATCAATTCCAACACTGCACAGATGCACAGATGTTGTGGAATGCTCTGGAGAAAAGATTTACTGGAACAAAGAGCACAAAGAGAAATCAAAAGGCTATTCTCAGGCAACAATATGAAAACTTTATGTCTGCAAAGAATGAGTCTATGACTCAAACTTTTGACAGATTTAACAAGTTAATTGGAGAATTAGCAACTGTGGGTGTACACATGGATGCTGATGATGTCAACAGAAAGTTCCTTAGATCATTGGGAGAAGAATGGACCATGTACACTGTCTCATTCAGACAGAATGACCAATTGGAGGACAAAGAGCTAGATGACCTCTACAATGATCTGAGAGTATTTGAGGCTGAAGTTGAAGCCAAGAAAAGGCCATCAGGATTTTTTTATAATGCTGCTTTATTATCTTCATCCTCTGATACTGCTGCTAATCCTGATTCTGTTAATATTGCAGGTTCTGTTAATTCTGCTAGTGGAACCAATCAAGAGAAGACCACAGATTCTGTACTAGAAGCATTCTTTTCTAGTCATGTCCACTCTTCTCTAATCAATGATGATTTAGAGCAGATCAATGCTGATGATCTGGAAGAGATGGACATCAAGTGGCAGATGGCTATGCTATCAATGAGGGTGAAGAAATTCATCAAAAGGACTGGGAGAAACAACTTTTCCCAAAGAAGAGAAGATGGTGCAGGCTTTGACAAGTCAAAGGTTGAATGCTATAAGTGTCACAAGATGGGACACTTTGCCAGAGAATGCAGAAGTGGAGGATCACAGACTCCAATTGGAAACCAAAACAGAAGCTCCTCTCAAGCCCTTGTTTCTCAACAAGGAATGGGATTTGATTGGAGTGATCAAGCTGAAGAAGCCTGTCAGAATCAAGCTCTTATGGCAGAAGTGTCTGATATCCCCACTGAGGTACAATCTAAACTCTGTTCTCAAGCTTGCATTGATGCTGTTAAAAGATATAGGGATCACAATCAGGGTATGTGTGATGACCTTAAGAGGCTAGAGAAAGATGTAAAAGATTATGTTAGGATTGTAGAAAGGTTTGAGGAACAGATTAGAGCTTTTCAAGCTAATGAACTTCAACACCACTATGATACTAACTATTGGAAGTGGGAGAAGAATGAGTATGAGATTAAGCTGAAAGTGTCTGGGGAGGAGAATGAAAAGTTAAAAGAAGAGCTTAAAAAGGTTAAACTTGATGTTGAAAAGTTTACCTGTGCTTCTAAAACCATGGACACCATCATTAAAGCACAAATCCATGACAAGATGAAAGTAGGGATAGGATACAATACCACACCTCCACCCTACAATAACAACTACATACCTCCTAAGTCTGATTTGTTAGAGACCAAGGATAGAAAGGAACCTGAATTAAAGATTGATATAGATCCTTGTGAAAAAGAAATAGTTGTTGAGGATGAGACTGACAAAGTAGACTCTGATGAGGAATGTGAGAGTCCATGTGTCAAGAACACAGAGATCAAAAGGACTGAAGAGAAAAAGGAAGTTCATTACACACAGCCCAAAGTTGTGAACTCAAATACTTGTAAACAGTGTTCCTGCAGGAAATTCAAAGAGAACAAGCCCCAACAACATGATAATCAGAGGGGAAATCAAAGGAACTGGAATAACCAGTGGGCTATGAGACAAGGAGTTGACCTGAAAAGAATCAACAGGCCAAAACCTTGTTTCATCTGTGGTAAGCTAAATCACTTAGCCAAACACTGTTATTTCAATCCTGTTAACCAAAGGTTTAATGCTCAAAGATCCTTTCAAAAACCTGGCGGTTACAGAAAGAATGGTGGATATAAAAAGTCTGCAAAGAAAAATGTGGCAAAGAAACAAGATAAACCCAAAAGCCACATAAAGAAAATGACTGAAAAGGAATGTGATACTATGTGGGTTCCAAAAAGCACTAAAAACAATACTGCTGCTAGCAGTGTTAGTACTGCTAACACTGCTAGTACTGCTTCAAAAGTTAGTGCTGCTAGCAGTATTAATACTGCTAGTAATCATTCCAAAGTTAGTGCTGCTAGCAGTGTTAATACTGCTAGTATTCAGTCCAATGTTAGTGCTGCTAATACTTTTAGTGCTTCTTCTTCAGATAGTACTGCTGCTAGCAGTATTAACTCTGTTAATACTGCTTCTAGCAGTGTTAACTCGGTTAATACTGCTACCTCTGTTAGTACTTCTGAGGTTAATACTGCTAGCACTGTTAGTACTGCTAGCACTGTTAGTACTGCTGCAAGTGCTGCTACACCAATAATTTTTACAAAGTATTCCAGCACAGCAGTACCAAAAGTTAAAAATCTCATCAAAACCAAGTGTAAGTATTTTGATGAGCAAGGGAGACCCAAGACCACTTCGGCTTGGGTTCCAAATAAAACTAACTGATTTATCTTGATGTGCAGGGCAACCAACAGCTCAAGGGGAAGAGCATTTGGCATGTTGATAGTGGTTGCTCCAGGCACATGACAGGTAACATGTCCTGCCTCAAAAATTTCAAAAAGGTTGATGGAGGACATGTTGCATTTGGGGATAATCCTGCTGGTGGAAAGATAAGTGGTAAGGGTGATGTTTCAAAGGGTAAGATGACCTTTGAAGATGTATACTATGTTGAACAATTGAGATACAACCTGTTAAGTGTATCACAGGTTTGTGACAAGAAGCATAGTATATTGTTTACAGACTCTGAATGCATTATCCTTGCTCCTGGATACAAAGTGGTTGATGAAAACATGATACTTCTGAGAACTCCTAGGAAGGATAATGTTTATTGTTTAGATTTGGAAAGTGTTTCATCTGATTCATCTCTAAATTGTTTAGTTTCAAAAGCTTCTTTAGATGAATCATCACTTTGGCACAGAAGGATGTGTCACATGAACTTTAAAACAATAAATAAACTTGTTAAGAATAACCTTGTAAGGGGTTTGCCATCCAAAGTATATTCATGTGATGATCATTGTGTTGCTTGTCTCAAAGGCAAACAACACAAAACTTCTCATAAGTCCAAAGAGATAAACACTATATCAAATTCTCTTCAACTGTTACATATGGATCTGTTTGGTCCTACCAATGTGATGAGTATTGGCAAGAAATCATACTGCTTAGTTATTGTTGATGATTATTCTAGATTTACTTGGGTATATTTTCTGAGAACTAAAGATGAGACAAGTGGACTGATCAAATCTTTCATTCTCAAAATTGAAAACCAATCAAATCAAAGAGTGAAAGTCATTAGATCAGATAATGGAACTGAGTTTAAAAATTCTGATCTAAACACCTTTTGTGAAGAAAAAGGAATTGAGAGACAATACAGTGCTCCTAGGACTCCACAACAAAATGGTGTTGCTGAGAGAAGGAATAGGACACTGATTGAGGCTGCTAGATCTCTGTTAGCTGACTCAAAGTTACCAATTACTTTTTGGGCAGAAGCAGTTAATACTGCCTGCTATGTTCAAAACAGAGTTTTAGTTGTAAAGCCTAAAAACAAGACACCTTATGAGCTTTTCCATAAAAGGAAACCATATATTGGATTTTTCAAGCCATTTGGATGTCCTTGTACTATTCTCAATACCAAATCTCACTTAGGCAAGTTTGATAGCAAAGCAGATGATGGTTTTCTTGTTGGGTATTCATCTCAAAGTAAGGCCTACAGAGTTTTTAATACCTCTTCTAGAATAATTGAAGAAAGTGACAATGTCAAATGCAATGAGAACACACCAAATCCTATTGGTTCAGGTCCTAATTGGCTATTTGACATTGATTCACTCACTAATTCTTTGGGTTTCAGTGGTGATGTATATGCAGGACAAAGGGATACACCATCATCAGAACACAGAATTCAATCTGTGATATTTCCAATCCCTTCCATTGATCCTGTGGAATTCTGTGAACACCATGAGGAGACTGAACCTATCCAGAATGAAGAAGAGAGGAGAGCAGAGGAAAATCAGTCTTCAGGTTCAAATTCCAGAGAATCTGAGGTGACTGAAGAAGCAGAAACAAATCCAGAATTAAATGAGTCTAATCTGGATGAGGACTTACAAGAGGAAGCTGGTCATCAAACAAGAACTCAGAAAAATCATCCTCCTGAGTTGGTAATTGGAGACATTGCATCTCCCATGATGACTAGAAAGCAAAGCAGACTCCAAGAGTTGCAAGAGCAGCAAAATACAGTTAACACTGTTCTTACTTGCTTTCTGTCCCAGATTGAGCCCAAAAAGGCTTATGATGCCATGAAAGACCCAAGCTGGATAGAGGCAATGCAAGAGGAGCTGCTACAGTTCAAATTACAGGATGTTTGGGACTTGGTAGACCTTCCAAAAGGTCATAGAGCAATTGGCACCAAGTGGATTTTCAGGAACAAGAAGGATGACAGAGGGATTGTAATCAGAAACAAAGCTAGACTGGTTGCACAAGGGTACACTCAGGAAGAAGGAATAGATTATGAGGAAGTCTTTGCTCCTGTGGCAAGGATTGAAGCAATCAGGTTATTTCTAGCCTATGCCTCATACATGAAGTTCAAAGTGTACCAAATGGATGTCAAAAGTGCATTTCTGTATGGAAGCATTGAGGAAGAAGTATATGTCTGTCAACCCCCTGGATTTGAGAATCCATTGCACCCTGACAGAGTATACAAGCTGAAGAAGGCTCTCTATGGTTTGCATCAGGCCCCAAGAGCATGGTATGACACTTTGTCTACCTATCTCTTGAAAAATGACTTTGAAAGAGGAGTCATTGACAAGACCCTGTTCATCAAGAGGAGAAAGAGAGGTACTTTACTTGTTCAGATCTATGTGGATGATATCATCTTTGGATCCACCAATGATCAAATGTGTAAAGAGTTTGAAGAATTGATGCACAAAAGCTTCAAGATGAGCTCCATGGGAGAACTTACATTCTTTCTTGGGCTTCAGGTAAAACAGAGGAAAGATGGAATTTTTATTAGCCAATCCAAGTATGTGAAAGACATCCTGGACAAGTTTGGTTTATCAGACTCAAAGTCAGCAAGCACTCCAATGGAAACACATAAACAGATCACTGCAGATCTTGAGGGGGAGGATGTGGATGTCCATCATTACAGATCAATGATTGGATCTCTCATGTATCTCACAGCCTCTAGACCTGACATTATGTTTTCAGTCTGTGTTTGTGCCAGATTTCAGGTTTCTCCTAAGCAATCACACCTTCATGCTGTCAAGAGAATATTCAGATACTTAAAAGGGCAACCTAGATTAGGTCTCTGGTATCCTCATGAATCCTCTTTTGACTTGCTTGCATATTCAGATAGTGATTTGGGAGGAGCCAACATGGATAGGAAGTCTACTTCAGGTGGATGTCAGTTTTTGGGTACAAGACTAGTATCTTGGCAGTGTAAGAAACAAACCACAGTGTCCTTATCTACCACAGAAGCTGAGTACATAGCTGCTGCAAGCTGCTGCTCTCAGGTTCTATGGATTCAGAATCAGATGTTGGACTATGGGGTAACATTTCTTCACACACCAATCTTCATTGATAACAACAGTGCTATTAGCATTGTTAATAATCCAGTCAAACACTCAAAAACAAAGCATATAGAGATAAGGTATCACTTTATAAGAGATTGCAATGAAAAGAAATTAATTCAGGTTGCTAAAGTTCATACAAATGACCAGTTTGCTGATCTATTCACAAAAGCTTTTGATGTGGGTAGATTCACCTTTTTGGTAACAAGTGTGGGCATGATCAACCTAGAATAAATTCATGACTTTCTGTTTTTATGCCTATATTTCTTCATATATTTGGTGCTACTAACTTTCTTTCTCAGGATCCTCTGTTTTCCTCTGATTACCAAGTGAAGAAAAGTGTAAGTGTGGTTACTACTGCAAGTACAGAAGTTACTACTGTCGGTGTTCTAGTAGTTACTACTGCTTGTGCAGTTACTACTGCTCAGTAGTTAATACTGCTCAGTAGTTAATACTGCTAGTGCATTTAATACTGCTAGTGTAGTTAATACTGCTTGGTCGTTAATACTGCTCAGTAGTTAATACTGCTCAGTAGTTAATACTGCTAGTACATTTAATACTGCTAGTGTAGTTAATACTGCTTGGTCGTTAATACTGCTCAGTAGTTAATACTGCTCAGTAGTTAATACTGCTAGTGCATTTAATACTGCTAGTGGAGTTAATACTGCTCGGTAGTTAATACTGCTTGGTAGTTAATACTGCTAGGTAGTTAATACTGCTAGGTAGTTAATACTGCTCGGTAGTTAATACTGCTCGGTAGTTAATACTGCTAGGTAGTTAATACTGCTTGGCAGTTAATACTGCTTGGCAGTTAATACTGCTAGGTAGTTAATACTGCTTGGCAGTTAATACTGCTTGGCAGTTAATACTGCTCGGTAGTTAATACTGCTTGGTAGTTAATACTGCTAGGTAGTTAATACTGCTAGGTAGTTAATACTGCTCGGTAGTTAATACTGCTAGATAGTTAATACTGCTTGGCAGTTAATACTGCTTGGCAGTTAATACTGCTCGGTAGTTAATACTGCGAGGTAGTTAATACTGCTTCTGATAATCTAGGGCATATAAATACCCCTGTTTGCCCGCCCATGTTCATAACGACTCTTCGCATTTACTTCTTCTCTCTCGTTCTAACCTAGACTCCCCAGAATCTCTGTGCTTTTCCTTCAAGAATCCTTAGGCATCATGGAGTTTGTGGATGAGCACAATGAAATAGCCATGCTTCAGAAGCCGAAACAAGCTGCGGGATTCCACGATATTGTCGATTTTCTAAAATCCTCGCACATCTCCTATGCACTCACAGTGAGCCCAACAATCTATATCGAACATCAGAAACAATTTTGGGAGAATGCCACTGTTAGTGTTGAAGAAGGGCAGAAAACCATTCGAACAAGGGTTTGTGATAAACCCTTGAAAGTCACTGAAGAGGTTATTCGCATCTCCCTTCAGTTGAATGATGCTTCAGGTATAACTTCTATTCCTAATGATGAACTCTTTTCTACTTTACAAAGAATGGGGTATGAAGGTCCCATTGGTGTTTTTAAATTCTACAAGTCAAAATTTTTCAACCAATGGAGATTTCTTGTTCATACCCTGATGCACTGTATTTCCAAGAAAACTACTGGATGGAGTGAGTTCAGCAGTCCCATTGCATATGCCTTGGTCTGCTTATCCACTGCCAGAAAGTACAATTTCTCAGCAATGATCTTTAATGATCTTGTATCAAACTTGGAATCCAAAAAGACCTTTTTCATGTATCCAAGGTTTGTGCAAGAAGTTCTTAACAAGGAGTTGATGGACTTACCTCAGTTCACTGAGGTATATGTACCCAAATCCCCTAAAGGGAAGGTTTTTTCAAATATGAAAAGACCTCCTAGGGACTCGGAAGGAGTTGACACACCATTGTTCTCTACAATGATGGTTGTGTCCCACCCCTCTGAAGGTATGGCATCAGGATCAAGGCCCTCATTAGATCAACCCACTGATGACCAATCCCAACCTTCCATCTCAAAAGACATCCCACAGTCCATTCTTGAACAGCCCACTCCCACAATCACCAAAAGGTTTCAAAGAAGAAAGGTGCACAAGGCTCCTTCCCTTGTTGTACCTACTCAAAGCCCTACGCCTTTAAGCCCTCAATTGGAGCATTCTCCAATTGAGAATATCAACAGGGAAACCACAGGGGTGTCTCCCAACCTCAAGAAGGTGGTCTCTAAGGAGAAGGATGACCATATGGGTGCTAAGGCTGCCACTACTTCTGCTAGCACAGAGAAGGACAGTGGTAACATAAATAAGACCTTCCCCATGGCAACTCTAAATGAGAAATCATTAGGAGGACCCTGGTGCCAAGAAACCAAGGGGGCAGGTAGTGCTTCTGCTAGGCAGAAGGCTTCTGCTGAAACTTCCAAGGATCCTTTAAAGAAGGTAAACACTTCTAAACAAGGTGAGGATAGATATAACTATGAGGAATTGATGGAAACCATAGGGAATATCAACTTGGATGTAATGGCACAAAAGACAGAGATAGAGCAACTTAAGACTGTGGTCACCTACCAACAGTCTCAAATTGAGAAGCTCAAAAAGCTGGTCACCAGGTTGCTGAACAGAAAGAAAAAGGCAAGATTTGTGCTAAGAAGAAGAACTTCAACTGATGATGCTCCCAAAAAGGGGGAGTCAGAGTCAGAAGAAGAACTGAAACTGAAGGGTCAACATATTGAGGGGGAGACTGTTCACATAGAGACTGAGATGGAAATGGAGTATGCACAGGTTAAGGGGGAGACCAGTGAGACAGAAAAGGGGGAAGAGTGTGTTAAAGCAGCAGAAACCAAAGCAGCAGAAACCACAGCAGCAGAAACCACAGCAGCAGAAACTGTTAATGCTGCTGAGTTTGAACAAGCAGCAGAAACAGTTAATGCTGCTGAAGGCCAAACAGTCAAAGCAGCAGAAACTGAGCAGGAAGCAGTAACTACATCTCAAGCTGAAATAGATGAAGAAATTTACTGGATTGTAAAGAACTGTATTGAAGCAGCATCACTACATGTACTAAGAGAAGCAGTAACAGCCATAGCAGCAGAAATGGTTATTGCTGCTGAAAAACTTAAAGCAGCTGAACCAACTCCTGAGGCTGTCAAAACTCTTAAAAGAACCAAGATGATGTCCAAGAAAAGACCAAGAACCCAGCCCATAACTTCAAAGAAGAAAAATGAAAAGAAGCCAAGGGTGGAGTCATCTGCAGAAGAGGCCCAGGAGGAAACAGTGAAATCTGATGGAAAAGTTGCTGAAGAAGAAGTGGCAACTCCATCAGGGCAATCAGGCAATGTGCAATCACAAACGGATGCCCAATGTGACTTGTACATTACTAGTGTTGACTCTAACCCAATTCCACTTCAGGCTGAACCAATATCATCTAAGGCTCCTGAAATCATCTTTTGGGACACTTTGAAAGATGGTAGAAAGGAGTTCATCAGGATAAAAAGAGCTGATGGAAAATTTGAAGTATTTTCTACTTGGGGAAAAATTGTCAGAACTTGCTCAAGATCAGACTTAGAAGAGATGTTCAAAGTTGGGATGAAGATATATGGAAACATGCTGACTGAGCCAGGGATGTCAATTTCTAAAATGGTACTTGAATTCTTGTGCCAAATGTTCAAACCTGAAGCAGTTCAGCATAGGTTAAACACACAGTTTCAAGTCATTACCAACTGGATGCTCTATGAAAACTGTGGAGTATATGTCATCTCCCTTGACTCTGCAACTCAAGAATACTATCTTGTAGATGAAATATACAATCACAGCATGAAGAGGCTGCAAGGAATGTTACACACTAAGCTGACCTGCAACAAGGATTCAGCAATGGGTAGATTCTTGGTAAAGAGGATTCTCAATCAGAGTCTAGGCCTAAGTCCTAATCTGTGTGTACATGATGACTAAGTTTTGGAAGCATCATCTGAAGAACTTGACTTCTTTTCCTAAAAGTCAAGTTAGGGGGAGATTGTTGGGAACTAAAAGATATGCCAAGTATGGTTAGTACTGCTAAGTCTTCATTACTACTGCCAGTTCTTTGTTACTACTGCTGGGCAAGGTTACTGCTGCTAGATGAAGTTAATGCTGCTAGATGAAGTTAGTGCTGCTAGACCAAATTACTACTGCTAGACATGGTTAGTACTGCTGAGCTGAGTTACTACTGCTTGAAGACTGTGAAGATTAATACTGCTGAAGGTTGTTAATGCTGCTGAGCCAAATCATCATTAATACTGCTGAGTTGATAAGTTTGGTAGGCGATTCTTTTGGAGACAAAGAAGGAATTGATCAAGATATGTTTAACGAAGATTCAGAAGATCAATTTACTTTTTATGGTTATCTTGTAATTACTTTTGTATAAATAGTATTGATAGATAGCTATTAGAAGATATACGAAAATACGAAAAACAGAAGATAGATAATATACAGAATTCGATATTCAAGAGTGAATTAACCTCAAGATCATAGATCCTATTTCTAGAGAAGTAGAAATCGTCTTGTTGAGCCTGTTCAACAAGATTGAGGTTTTGGTGTAAAACTTGTGAGTTATAACTGTGAAGATTAATATACAGTTTATTGAATTTCTATTGATTGTTCTTTAATTGATTTAGAGTTCTATTCCGCAAGATTCTCTAAATTCTGTTTCTAAGAAGTTTAATTCTTGTTAAGAATCGATCCTGACAGTTACGCTTACGTTCCTTTCTTATTCTGGTATGCACTTCCAAACGATCTACCTGGCGAAAGGATAAACTCATAAGTTGATCATCTCAACTCCCCGGACGACACTCTATTCCGGACAGCACACTTATCCGGACAACACCCCTATCCGGACAACACACCTATCCGGACAACACCTCTATCCGGACAACACACCTATCCGGACAACACCTCTATCCGGACAACACACCTATCCGGACAACACACCTCAAGTTTGACATAGGAAAGATCGAATGAACCCCCGGAGCCCGTCAGACAACTCCAACTTGTACGCCACTTCTCCTACACGCTTAATGATAGCGAACGGCCCAACATAACTGGTTCTTGTTTCTCTTTTCTCTCCAACGCACAACGTCTTTTCATGACTATCCATAAGTATTGCACTGTCTCCCACACGGCATTCGATCAAACTCTTCCTTCTGCTTACACCCTGTGGCGGTCTCGAGCCACGCTTACTTCTTACGAAATGCATGACCTATTGGTGGTCAACCACACGACCTCCGGTCTCACCCAAAATCATTCACACATCTAGTCTCAAGATCTTAAAACGCGTCAACCTAAGGGTTTCACACAAAATTTTACCTCTTTAAAAGAACGCCTTCTACCGAAGTTAACGCCACACATCCCGAAACCCTTAAAAATAACGACGCTTAACTCGCCAACCGATCACCGGATCAACCTTGACTATCACCTTAATTCCGCAGTTAAGATTTTTTTTCTCCTCCCCAGACTATACACAACTCTACCATCACTCTTCTAACACAAAATACATCTAAGGCAGATAACACCTTCTTACATTAAATGTGCCGACCACAACCCGTTGATAACAATCAATTCCCACACTTTTACTACAACGGCACCCCCATACTACTATCAAGTCCAATCCCATGGTCCTTCATCCGAGCACTACATTCTATTACTTTTTTCCACTTCCTTCTCAAAACACATTTCCAAAGAATAACTCACTAGAAGATACACACTCTTGATCAATCACATAAGCTAGTTTTCCTCCACGCTTAAACTACTCACGTACACACAAATCCCCTTTCTCATACTCTCACTAGAGTTCATGCACTCAATGGTGACTTTCTGAAACATTGCTTCCCTCTTTCCGAGCCACTTGTCACACTTTTTACTTTACACTTACTCTCTTATTCCATACTACCGCCCCCAATTACCTCAGGCTAACATGGAACATTTCTCCTTCAACGTTGACCACTCCATACACACAATTTCAACGGTTACTATGTCTAATCCCACAGTTTCACCACATCTCATACGAGAAATTCGACCAAGTCAAACTGGACCTCCACGCTACGTTCGAAGCGACCACACACTTCTCGTTCCTCAAACGATATTAACCCCCTCCTTTTCATTCCCTTACACACAAGGATTAGTTCAACATTCTCAGAGATTTCATATCTACTACAAGATATCATGGACTAATCAATCCAACATTTTCACAATTACTACAACGATACAAGGCAAACGCACTCATCAATCAACTCAAGAGTACACAATTTTCTTCTTATCTAGTCGCCCATCGTCACCCCATCAACACTAGCCCACCACTTAACCTCACAACAATTCATCCCCACCATGCTTCGTATGCTCACTAGATATAGGTTACCACCAACTTATCCACATAACCCCCACACACCAGAGGTTCGATCGTCACGATCATTTACACACACACCAGGCCACGCTTTCTTCACAACAAACACAACATTTATATAAAAGAGTATACGAAACAATATGCAATAGCTAGCTTTGCAAATCATCACCCTTACACGAATAACGGGAATTTCTGCCTGATCACTACACACTTGTGGCCTGATCTAGGGCACACACACACCCGCCCTCGGGAATAGACCCAGTTCGTTCGAATAATCCATATGGGACACCCCCCCCATATACATCACACCAAGTCATATGCAATTTATATGAAACTACACATTTAAATAAGCATACTTTTAAAATGACAATCACCTTTTAACTCCTGCTACTGGCACACGCTATAGTTACACACACCGCGACAGCGCCAAAGAGCACACTCGCTATATATGAAACAAATATATATATAATTAATATGGGACACACCCCCATTTTCTCGACAACGCCATAGCACAATGCATACTCAATATGGGACACACCCCCCATTCTCCGACACTGCTAGAGCACAATGCATAATTAATGCATGCATTCTACCACACACTTGTTCATAGCTTCATACTTAAGCAGTTGGAAACACGCGAATAGATAACAACCACGCCACACACTTAATCGTCGCTTTGCAATAAATGCAGCTGAGAAGCACACAGTTATATAATAACTTTGTCACATTTGTATAAAATTTAGGTTCAGAAAGACTCATAACCTTGTCTTTCTCCCATCTAGATGAATCACAAATTATGACCGTCTACTACACTCGACAAAATAATCACACTAAAGTTAACCTTTCAAAATTTCAAATCTCCCGACAACAAATTCATCCCCGTCGTTGACTTCAACCTCAATACCCGACAATTAGCCTAAAGGCAGGTTCACCACGACTCCGGCTCCACGCCGATACCGATTCATTCACACACCACAACGTTACCTTCAAAGTATCTTGCCTACATCGAAATCACCGTCAACGGTCATATGTCAACTTACCAAATGAGAGCAAGAACTACCATCACACAATCATTTCCACGGTCAAAGCCTGAGACTACAGGTAGACACTGCCCTCCCTATACTGAAACACTAAGGTCACAAATCAACCATCGACGGCTCAACCACATTTTCCACTCCCAGAACTTCGCATATTCTCAGGTACGATATCTCTTACTACCTAGCGAGTTCATAGCCTTCATGCATGACAACACAATGATTTAAATTGCTTTACACACTCAAAATATCCCACAAAACAAGGTTTTGATATGCATGCCATGATACTCCCATAAATTACCACCACACACACCGATCTCAAAGATCGCTCACACGCAACCTTGTTCATCATTTGAAAGTGCATTCACTGAGACTCTCCTTGTGCAAAATTTTTAAAAGAAAACACAGCAATATCACCCATACTGGGATAGTCGACCGACTTCCACACTTGTTGATATGTCAACCACATTTTCATATCGTTTTCATCCATAAAACCATGCGATCAAATATTGTTACGATTTTTACAACAAAGCTTAACTCACTCGCAAAAGAAGTGAAGTAACTCACTATTTCTCCAAGTTCGAAATTTATTACACCATGTAAACAAATTTATCTTTTCCTTCCAGCACACACTTGCACACGTCGACTCATTTTTAAAATCAGAAGTTTACAAGACACACGCACACACTCACACATTTTGACATGGGGACATATGTAACCGGTTTGAAAACGTAATGCATGACTCGCTTTACATTGAAGGCTATTCGCTCAAGCAGGGTTAACCTTTTTGCAGTTACAACAAATCAACGCCGACACCCTACTTCCCACTACACCATCAGGTTCCTTACATTTGAAACAACCTTCGGTACCGATACTTCCCCACACACTTGGATGCTCCAACCTCACAGTCACCACCTGACTATTAATTTGTAAAATAGACGGCTTCACCTCGGTCCTAAATTGGTTAACCGACACCAATGTTACCAATCCATACATCTATCACTTTTCAACCACTCTTGTTACTCTTCCACTAGCTAGAGAGTAAGAAAGCACATCTCCACTATCCGATCCTTGAGTCGAAACTCTCAAGATATCAATTCACCGACATCGGGAACTCCCAGAATAAAGACTCATAAGAGATTAGGAGCTCACCTCCAATCAATTATTTCCTTAAGAACCCTAAAGGTTCTACTTCACACGGACACTCGCACCAAACATTCAAACAACGCTTCTTCTAGAAAGAATCATCACTCATACCACGAATAATCTGTACAACACACTAAACCGTTGCCATCATGACAAGGTAAAACTTCACACACTACTGATAATCTCCACACACTGGCCACCACAGTCTGGGTAGCCGCACGTCAGGGTGCTCTTCCCCGATCCCTTCCACGACCTTCGCCCCTCCCGCGGGTAGCCGGTTGCCTCAGAGGACTCACTGGTCCCACCTTCAGACTCCCCTCCACGCGGATTTCCCCCGCTAAAGGCAAAGCCTCCACAACTGGTACAGACCTACTCCTCAAACTTCGTCCTGACATTCACAACTACCGAAACATTGCACAAAATATAGATTAACAACCGTCCCAAAATAACAAGGCAAGAATGATCACCGTCATGCACTTGTAAATTCACAATTACACTGGCCAGGTGTAATTCCAAACTTACCTTACATGATAGTTCTCACCAACCTATTATTCACACTCTCCAGTGAGGTCTTCCTAGGCCTTCCTACATTCTCAGTTGTACTCCTACAGTTTAAGTTTAGGCCCATCCGGTCACCTAAATCCCTTAAACTATGGCTCTGATACCATTTGTAACAACCCAATCCAAGACATGCCAAAACAAGACATATATAATAATATATCGCCAAAACTTGGCCCAAGGTTCACACCATCAAAATTCTGCTCTCGGGTTTGCGGAATAAACCCGAATTTACAACTGAGAGTTTCTAATAACAAAATGTAAAGGAAGTCCACTAATGCCAAGCCACGCCCGCTCTCACGCCTTCTCTTTACCACTAGAGGAACTGCCCTCAATCTGCTTACCTGAAAAGGGTTTCAGTTTTGAAAATGCGAGGGTTAGACCACAAGGTCTAGTGAGGTCCCTCAGTTACATCCACACCATATATAGCATTTAAGGAGTTTTGTGAATCATAAATCAATATAAAGTTTGGCAAATAATATATGGGACACAACCCCCATAAGCATCACACTATGACAGATGGGACACACCCCCCATAAGCGTCATACCATAACATATGGGACACACCCCCCATAAGCATCACACCATTGCGTATGGGACACCCCCCCCCATATACATCACACATTACGTATGGGACACACCCCCCATATACATCACATCATGCATAAGTAAGTCATATGCAACATACATTAAGTAAGCACGCATGTACGAGTAAATGAACAAGTACCATCAAGCTTTAGTTAGAAAAACTCACCTGTTACGCTTACGTTCCTTTCTTATTCTGGTATGCACTTCCAAACGATCTACCTGGCGAAAGGATAAACTCATAAGTTGATCATCTCAACTCCCCGGACGACACTCTATTCCGGACAGCACACTTATCCGGACAACACCCCTATCCGGACAACACACCTATCCGGATAACACCTCTATCCGGACAACACACCTATCCGGACAACACCTCTATCCGGACAACACACCTATCCGGACAACACACCTTTCCGGACAACACCTCTATCCGGACAACACACATATCCGGACAACACGACAACACACCTATCCGGACAACACACACATAACAGATACTTACCCGGAAACCTTCAACTGGTTGGGGTGTCCGGACGTCCAGGAAGGTATCCGGACGTCGACCTGTCCCTTACTTGGTCCGATAAATCCCAGAAACGGCCGATAACTGACAGATGAAGATTAACATCTACACCACGGACACTAAACTCAACAATTACTGAAATCTTGACAATAATAACACAGTATAACGCCCAAACTTCCCCAATAAGCTTCAACCTCAACTTTTGCCAAAAGCCTCAAAAGATAAATCACCCTAACCACATACCACAGATTAAGGATGAGTAGAAGAGAATTACCTGGATGACTTCTTGCAGAAATCGAATCCCCACACACCTTTTTCTTCTGATTTCCAAGCTTAAGGGTCCTTTTTCTCCAAAATGCTCAAGAACTCCCAACCCTTCTTTCTCCTCTCTATTCTTTCTTCAATCAGCCGCCAACAACAATCCAATTCAGTAAAAGAATGCTCTCTCTAGGGTTTTTGTGCCCATTTATACCCTACCACATATTTATCAAAAAGCCCCTCAACTTTCATAAATATAAAAATTCTACCACAAGGCTTGAAACTCTTTCTTTTTTTGACACAGTTACTACAGAAGGACGGAGTAATGGTGGGAGATTACCCAAAATAGAAACCAAGTGTTTTGGTTATAAGAGTCGCTAAGTAGGTGTATGTTGGGATCATTGGAAGTTAAAGAGGATGAAGAGTGTGTTAGTCAAATTGCGTTATAGTAAATTATAAATCTCTAAAGAGCATGAATTGTTTCTTATGTGTGAGGGAATGACCCTAGAAGGAAACAGTTGGAAATTTGGTTATGTTCAAAGAATGACATGATGGTGAATATGAGTCGGAGTGGTAGTATGATCATTAGTTGATTTGAATCGTCATGTTAGATGTATAAACCTTTGATTGGTTGATTAAAATTTTATGGATTTGTTAAGTAATGACATTTATTTGTTATTACCGGATGTGTTACAATTCTACCGAGATTCTTACTAAGATTTGTTAAGGGATAATTGATAGGTTGAAGTGAGAAGTTGATGATAGTACGATGGAATATGTAATTTTCAAATTATTTTGTAAATGGTGAATGGTTGGGTTACTCAGTGGAGTTGTTAGTTAAGAAATCAGTTTTGACTGATGGATTTTGTGAATACCAGCATAACGAGATGTTGATGCTAAGTTGCTATATATGATAATTTATGCTGGATAGAAAGATATGAATTGCATCGCAATTGGAGTTTACCTTTTGAAACGAGTGGATATTTATAATTGAAATGAGTTGGTCAAGTTAAAGTTGCTTGTGATAAAGAGAGGAATTGAATTGTTTTGTGCGATAAGGATCAGTGGTTATATTGCACTAGCCGAGAAAGGCAGTTGAGTTCGAAAACTGTTAATGTGGTCGTGAATCAGATAAGGATAATTAGGGAGTGGTAAGTATTGAGATGTTTACAACCTTTGTTCACATGTTATGATTTATAAGATGGATTACGAGAATTCGTGGGAAAGTGTTTTTGAGATTAACACACTGATCGTTAAGGAATCATTTAAGATAAATCTAAGTCAGAAGGTCGGGATGACCTTATATATTTATCTGTCTGATTTTATGATCATTGTGTTTAGTTGAGAGATCTTTGTAAACCGAGTTTCTTGAGATTCCTGAAATTTTAGATCCGTTTGGAAGATGAAAAATAAGATGATTGCATGTTACGGCTATTAACGGAGATTGTGAGTTCAATCAGAGTTGTGCAGCTAAGGCGTGAAAGTATGTTGCTATTGTTTTGTTAATAGAGAGATTTATTCCGAGAGTTGAGATTTAAGTTTTGATAATCAATTTCGCCGGTTACTTTGGAGTGAATTCCGGGACGGAATTCCATTAAGGAGGGGAGATTGTAATAACCCAAAAAAATTATAGTGTGATTTAAATGAAAGTTAGGGATTACATTTGTACATTGTGAAATCATGCGAGGGTAAAAAGGGGAAATTGGGAAATTAATTATTTCCTTTTTGTAGTGCGCCACTTTTAGGATTAGAAATTAGAAAACAATTTTAGGGTTTTGTGTGTGATGTTTGCTGCTGCACATCGAGAGAAAAAGGGGAAAAAAGAAAGAAAGAAAATGGCCATGGAGGCCTGTGTACTCTTCGTGAGGAGGAAGCAGAGAGAAAGAGTTAATACTCTTGTGTGTGTGTGTCCTGTGTGTGTACGCCGAGAAGTAGCAGCGAGAGAGAGAAAGTCAACGAAGAAAGAGAGCTGCGAGAGGAGAGATGGGGGGAGAAAGAGGCAGCGAGAGTGAGAGAGAGAGCTGCGATAGAGAGAGAGCTGCGATAGAGAGAGAGAGAGAGACGAAGAGAGAAAGAAGCAATGATTTGGGCAGATTTGGTGGTCGCCGGCGGTGGTGGCTGCCGGTAGTGGTCGCCGGCGGTGGTCGCTGAGTTAGCTATTTCATGCGATTTGGGAGAAAGAGAGGATAAGTTCTTGCAATCAAAATCCAGGTATTTAATCTAAGCCATTTTTTTCCTTAGGATTGAGTTTTGGGACCCTGTATGCTAATCAGATTGGGTTTGTTAATTTATTGGAATCATTCGTTTATTTAAATTCTGTTGGATTAAGGGGTAGTTTGAAACTGGATTATGTAAAATATGTGTTAAAGCCTCATTAAATGGAATGTTTAGGAAGGATTGGTTAGTAGGAACATTTTGAAAGTTGGTATCTGGTCGGAACCTGCAAGTGCGAGAGAGAAGAAAAGAAACCAGGTTTGGCGCAAAGCTGGTTTGGCGCAAAGCTTGCTTAGCGCAAGCCGTATTGAGACTTTGGACCGAAAGTAAATGAAAGTGGGTCGGTGCTTAATTAAATATTGGGCCAGAATTATCCTTCGGGCCACGTGGGTCATAGAAATTGATATCCAAATTCTATTTTTGTTTGTGGTTAGCCACGTGTTTGAGACATAGGTTTCAAACTCTCTTGAATAGCAATCCAGTAGACAAATAAATTGGTTTAGTGGACTTCGAGTTATTAATTAGCTATGGATTTAATTTGCTAATTATTTTGGGCTTCCATGTATTATTTAATTTGGGTCATATTTTTAGTAACATGATCTAGTTTTGATATTTAGGATCCAGTGTTATATTATTATGATGAGAATCTAGAGTTGGGTAAATTAATGGATCCGGTATAACATTTCAAATGGATGGGTAAGCAAAGACCATTAATTATGATTTTTAGACTAGGAGTGTAATCTACCAACTTAGATAAGTTTGGGTTGAGTTCGAGGTCTAACTCGAGTAATAAATGAACGAATTATGACGTACGTTATTAATATAATAGATGTTCCACCTAGAGATCAGAAGTGTAAGTGAGGAGCTTTGGAGCAAGCAAGCCAGGTGAGTTTTCTAACTAAAATACGTGTCTTTTAACGTGTTTTTCTAAAGTGAATACATGATGAGAAATGCCATGTTTTGTTCTTATGCTTTTATTGCATGAAAGTTGTTTAAAGTTTTATGTGAGATGTATGCATACATTGTGTAGACGTAAATTGGCTAAGTCGAGGGGAGGTTCCGCCAGTACTCACGTCGGGGGGAGGTTCCGTTTATGCCATGGGAATGAGTCCCAGTAAGGCAGCGTGATACTGACTCGTTGTCACCCTCGGGTGACTTCAGGGTGCCATTTACGGGAGCGGATTTATCCGTGAAAGATTTTACTGTTCAGCTATGTGAAAGTTTATTATTGAAAGTCTTGTATACATTTGAATGTTATGAAAAAGTTTTTAAATGATTCTGAGAACTGTCAGGAGGGACTCACTAGACCTCATGGTCTAACCCTCGCATTTTCCAAACTAAACCTTTTCAGGTAAGCAGATAATAGGAGGCTCAGGTAAGTGAGCAAGAGCATGATAGCGGACAGAAGCAGTTAGAGACAGTGCCACTCATACTTTTAGTAGCTAGCTCATTCTCAGTTGTGTATAGGTTGTTTCCGCCAACCTAACTTCGAGACTTATGTAAGAAATTTTTGGGACCCATTTTTGGGATGTTATGTTTTATATGAGTTGTATGCTTATTTTAGACTGGGTTGTTACACCAGACTTGATTGTCTTTCATGGATTGCATTTCAGCATTCATAGCTTCAAGCCATTTATCGGATTCTGGATCCAACAATGCAACTTGATAGTTAGAGGGTTCACCATGATCCCCCAAATTCTGCTCCTCAGCATCCACATAAAAACTATATCGTTTAGGTGCTTGAGGTGTCCTTGCGGATCTACGAAAGGGAATTACATCATTCTGTGGTTCAACATCTGCATGTTCAGCCTCAGCGTGATGTTCGCTAGTGTTACTAGGAGGTTGTGCATCTTCGCGTTGAATCTCGTCAAGGTCTACAGTGCTCCCACTTGCTTCTTGTAAAATGAGACTGTTCTCAAGAAACTCAGCATACCGAGCAACAAATATTTTGTTTTCGGGTGGGTAGTAGAAATAGTAACCCATCGTTTTCTTTGGGTACCCTATGAAGATACACTTGATAGATCTAGGCTCAAGTTTGTTCGGTGTGTCTCGTTTCACGAGAGCCTCACAACCCCAGACCTTCAAGTAAGACAGATTAGGGACTTTCCCGTGCCATATTTCATATGGTGTCTTATCAACCTTCTTGGTCGGAACCATATTGAGTATGCGAGCAGCAGACTCTAGAGCACAACCCCAAAAGGACAGTGGCAAAGTAGTTAGACTCATCATGGATCGAACCATGTCTAGCAAAGTTCGATTTCTCCTTTCAGACACGCCATTATGTTGTGGAGTGTATGGAGGAGTGAATTGTGAGACAATCCCACACTTAGTCAGATGGTCTAAAAATGTAACATCCTAAATTTTCGTTATTAGTATTGTAATAAGAATTGGGATGTTTTCTTATTTGTTGTAACCTTGGGATTATATAGAAGTTTTATAATTCATTTGGGTTAAAATACAAGTAATGAAAGTATGGTGGTACTTTTGGGAATAATGGATCTTGAGGGTATGTTTGGTTTTATTTAAAGTGTGTATATGGATAAAACATCTGAGATAAGTAAAAATATCTGTAACAACCCAAAATGCTAGTGAGTTTTAAAGTTGGTGGTCAAAGTGAAATAAATGAAAGTTAGCTTGAGGGACTAGATTGTCAATTTAGTGAGGTGTATATATAGACTCCAATCCCTAGGGCAGCCTCCATTTGGCTGAAATCAGTGTTGTGTGGGAGTGCTCTTGGTGTTGGTGGCTAAGGAAGAAAGAAAAAGAGAAAGGAAGAAGGTTTGAGAAGAAATCAAGAAAGAAAGGAAGAATCAAGCTAGAATCTGAAGGTAAAACATCCTAATTCGTTCTTCTGATTAGGGTAGTGCTCCTCCTTCTCTTTGTTATGGATTCTTAAGACTGATGTTATAGATTAATGGATTTTCACCATATTTCCTTGAAAATGAGTTTTTATGGGTTTTGTATTATTGAATCGATTCTAAGGTGTTAAAGTGGGATTAATTGGGTATTTGAGATTGGTGGATGAACCCTTATGGTTATCTAATCAACTAATGGCTAAAATCGGATTTGAAATCACTTTTAAGAAACTTATTTTCGGACAGCAGCCATACCCGGACACCTTCAATTCATGATGATATGGTGGTTTCCGGATACGGATGATAGTTTCCGGGTAAAGCCCTATGGTAGTTTCTGGGTGGGGGGTTTTCCGTGTAGTATCCGGACAAGTATGGCATCCGGACAAGTGTAGTATCCGGACAAGTGTAGTATCCGGACAAGTGTAGTATCCGGACAAGTATGGTATCCGGACAAGTGTGGTATCCGGACAAGTCAGTACCCGAAAATCATGTGCTGGACAGTAGGTTGAGCCGTTTTATCTGATGAGGATATATTGCCCTTAGGTGTTCGATTGGTTTAGCTGGGAGGAGTTTAAGAAGTGCGTTCTACGATAATCAAAGGTGAGTTCTCTCACTCCTTTTTATGACGTACCATTTTTTACTGAATATGGTTCCTTTATCGAGCATGAATTGATTTATAAAAACTATGCATGCTTCCATGATTTACATGTTTACCCACAACACGAAAGATGTTTTATGTTTTCATGAAAATGGTTTCAATGTATGTGTATGCTATGTGGAGTCGGTTGCACGGTGGGGACGGGGTACCTTGGGATCTCTGATCCCTTGGGCATATGGAGGTTAACTTGTAGGTTGGAATTTGTTTTCTCCTACATGAAGGAACGAGGAGTCCATTGGATTTCGGCGTAGACGAGAGGGTGTCCGTTAGGCCCCGATCGGAGTAGCTTATGCGACCCTGAACCCCGTGTTTAACCTTGGATGATGTTATGAGAAAGATGTGAAAGTATTTTCTTTATGAAATGATCTTTTTACTGTGATAAATGTTTATGGAGGGAATTCACTAGACCTTTTGGTCTAACCCTCGCTTTTCAAAAACTAAACCATTTTCAGGTAAGCGCGCTATGTGTTCTTCTAGTAAGAACTAGGAGTGACTCAAGGAGGATTTGGAGACTAGAGCGACTCCAGAGTTTTGGATTCTAATGACTATAGATGTATCTCTCGGCTGTGGATTTTAGACTTCCGCTGTCAAATTTTGTTTAGTATAGAAGAATTAATATTTATGGACAAGTTTAATTATGTAATTTGAATGCTTATTTCTGGTTGAATGCATGTTATGTTTTTGGGACGTTACAAATGGTATCAGAGCCTTAGTTTAAGGGATTTAGGTGACCATTAGGGCCTAAACTTAAACTGTAAGATGAGGAACACAGCCGAGACATAGGATTGCCTCTAGGAACGATCACTATAAATGCGCTTAGGAATAAGGTGCCAAGGACAAACGTGTAAGGTAAGTTTGGGATTACACCTGGCCAGTGTAATTACGAACTTACAGGTACATGTGCGTGCTTACAATACCTTACTTATAGCAAATTTGTTGTGTCACGTCTAGCAAGGATTAACTATCGGTTTCTTTCAGTTTAGCGCTATGGTTGGGAGAACGTTGAGGAATAGGTCAGCAAGATCCCTGAGGGATAGACCGAGCTCCATTGCTTGGGAAAGTGTCGTGTAAGAGTCATTATGATGTGATGTATGTAGACATCGTAGAGAAGAAACGTTGTGAAGAATGTTATGAGTCGTTTAGAGGTAGCTCTTCGTGGATTCGGAGAGGGTGAATGTTTGAGTTTGAGTAAGACTCCAGTTTCGGGAGAGTCCTGGTTATGGAAATTATGGGATAGATCAGTTGAGATGGTAAGATAGAACAGTGTCAAAACCTTGAAAGTATCAATGGAGCCCTGACTTTTAGCCGAGCTTTTCATTGGCAGAATAAATGGAATAAGATACTTATAGTGAATTGAAAGCATGTAGAAGTAGAAAGTGAGATAGTCGATCAAAGCGAAAATAGTGTGAAATGGTTGAGTAAGTGAGATGTGGAACGCATGTACATCAAGTTAGTGCTTGATCGAGGGGGCGACCCTTGGTCGTAAGTGGAGTATCAAGGATAAGCTGCGTGAGTAAGCGGTTGACCTTGTTGAGTGAGTAGCCTTCTATTGCAAATAGAGTCTCATGCATAGCGTTCTTTTATGTAACATGAAATTTTCACGATTTAAAAATAAAAACTTAACTGTCAACTTTGAACAAAATGAGTCAGCTTGTACGAGTACACGTTTAAAGAAAAAGCGATTTCAGTTACGTCGCACATTGAAATTTTGGGCTTAACGATTTGCAAAATATTCCACACTTTTAATGATAAGTTAAATTGTTACAAAAATGGTCAAGAAAATGGTTACCTACAATTCACTTATACCAAAATGCTTATTGACCTTTTGATATCATACAATTGAGTATGAGAACCGACTGGTTTACTTTGTGTCGGTAATTCTTTCAGAATGGTCTCATACGAAAAGATTTTCATGCAATATATTACTATCGTAATAACATTGTTCGGATTGAGCAAGATTGAGGTTCACGGGAAGATGCATGCCAACGATTCTCGAATCGTTGTGCAGGGTTTTGATTATAAGAGTGATGGGGTCACGGGTACCCGAGTGTTTCTAAATGTTGTTTATTTAAAATGATAAAATGTGTAAAAGGATTTATTTACTGTATTGTCATGCATGAAGGCTATGAACCCACTAGGTCGTAGAATATTATGTCTTAAGCTAAGGAAGAACTCCGAGAGCGGAGAGGCGTTGGTCAAGTCAGGGGAGAACGTATGTAGCTTTGGTATATGTGTTTAAGAGGAGAGTTGGACCTTGGAAGAGTCGGGAATGGATTTTAGTGTCAGGTGTATGAGGGTCTGTACCTTTGCTCGATGACTGAGAACACAGTTGCCGAGGGGCGATGGTGCCCGGAGGAAGGACTAGGAGTCATCAAGGTATTGGTTTTAGCAACTCTTTATGAGTAGTGCTGTGAGGCAGGAATGAAAGGTCCACGATGTGGGTCATGAGATTCGAAGGGAGCTTGTAATATTGATGTTACATGAGTAAGTTTCGAAATGGGGGCAACGGATTATAAAGTTAACTATGATGTGTAGGGAGGAATAGGTCCCGTAAGGAACTCATGATAAAGGATAGGTTAAGGAAGTAGTTAAGAGTTGTCTTTTGTTGTTGAAGTCGGCAACGGTGTATGTTGGCCGAGGCCGAAGACTCAAACTAGATGAGTGTAAGTTGATAGAATATCTTGTAGAGGTGTTAAATTAGTAAGAGACTGTTGTTGTTGAATAGGCGTTCTATTTACGAGGCGAGGAGGCTCCGTAGAAGGATAAGGTGTGTAACACAAGCGGAGTGAGTGTAGACTATGCCAGTCTGTAAGAAAATGTGCCGTGTCTAAGAAAGGACTCGGGTCATAAAAGAGCTAGTTAGGATGTTCGTGTTTGAGCTAAGTGTGAACTCGTGAGTCCTAGTTCAACAAGTTAGGAGAGAACTAAGTAGCGAGACAGACTCGAGTGTAGTATACGGGAGAATATGAAGGAAAGTGTGAATTGTGTACGAATGACCATAAGAGACTTGGTCGGTAGTGTGATAATAGGAGTGGTGAATGTACGAATGAATAGTAGCGTCAATTGCCAAGATATCTATGTCAGTCGGTGATGTAGTAAGGCGATGTTAGAAAGATGAAGGATTAGAAGGAAGTCCTTTTGGGATTTCGGATGGAGTGTACGTTTTGCAATCCCAGTTGTTGAAGTACGTGGGTTGTAAGTAGGTGTGTATTTTGACTGTTATCGGAATGGAATGTCGGGGCAGAATTGGGTGATTGCCCATCTGTGAGACCAAGCTTTGTGGTTACGTATGTTGTTAAGTATATTCTTGAAGGCAGAGTAAGATTAAAGAAGATGATGAATAGATTAGTCAAGCTGTAGTATAGTAGAGGAGACATCGTTGAAGAATGAAAATTGTTCCTTATGCGTGAGGGAATGATCCTAGAAGAAAATAGTTGGAAATTTTGGTTATGTTTAAGGAATGACGTGATGATGATTGTGGGTCGGAGTAGTAGTATGATCGTTAGTTGATTTGAAATGTCATGATAGAGGTATAAGCCTTTGGTTGGTTGATTTAAATTTTATAGATTTGTTAAGTAATGACGTTCCTTTGTTATTACATGATGTGTTACAAATTTTTTTTGGGAAGTGTTATTGAGACTAACACACTGTTTGTTAAAGAATTATTTAAGGTAAATCTAAGTAAGAAAGCCGGGATGACGGTATATATATTTATTTATTTATATCTTTCTGATTTTATGATCATGGTGGTTAGTCGAAAAAAAAATTTGTGGAACCCGAGTTTCGGGGTGTTCCTGAATTAATAGATCCGTTTGTAATAGGGAATCCAAGGGGGTGGATTATTAGAGTGAATAGGGGACGTTACTAAGGAACACTTTGGGGTCATTGGAAGTTTAAAGAGGATGAGGGTTGTGTTAGTCAGAATGTGGTGGGATTGATGTGAAATCCTTAAAGAATGTGAATTGTTGCTTATGTGTGAGAGAAATGTTTGAGAAGGTAAAAGTTGGAGATTAAAGAATGTGTAGTGACGTCGAACACTGGTCTTGTTTCAAGACGGCTTGGTTGAATGCCTTAAGATAAGATCTTGGTGCAACTGTTTGGTTATGTAAGTAATGAGAAAGCGATATCAATATGTGGAAAGGTCGGGAGAGAGGGGCAAATAATGTGTGGTGAGCAGTGCTCCACGCTAGCGTGGGGAAGGTGTAGATAGTATGTCGGATCAAGTGAGTAAATTGGAAGTAGTAAACTTGACAGTATTGCCGAAAGGTACAGTATTGTGTAGATTGTCTTTGATTAGTGTGCGAACCGTTGGAAAGAATATTGAGGAAGGAAATTGTGTAAGTTTTTGTGCAGGGAAGAAGTGGATAAGACAACTAAATGAGTTAAGTTAGTGACTTTGTGAGAAATGTGTAAAAGGTTTGGTCGTGCAGTGTTTAAGCTAGTGAGAATAGTATGGTGTGACCATGGTTATTCCTCCCAGTTGGGTGAGGGTAACCGGAGTTATGTTTTATGGCCGAACGAACGTGGTAATCAGCGAGGATTTGATGTGTTTCAGGATAAGTTTAATTCTAGTAGGTGAACACTTCAACGTTAGGTTTGAAGGTTCCTACCCTGGGTTACGTACAAGGATGGAGTGATGAAGTGGTGAGGATGTAAGAAATGGTTGACGAACTGTGGTCGAGGTGGTCCGAGAAAGGGAAATGTTATCCGCATAGTCGATTGTTGATTAGGAGAAGTAATCTAGGATTTCTTGTATTTCGATGAAGGAACTCTGGGTTGTGAGTTGTCGGGACGTTCAGGTTTGGATTTGTGTCAAGCGGTCAAGTGTGTGTCTGTCTCTTAGTAAATGAATCTCGTGTTGTGGCAAAGGATTTAGCCAAGTTCCTCCTTAAAGGAAGTGTTGATGCATGAGAAGCCTTAGTAAATCTTCTGTAGTCAAGATCGACCGAGTAGGAACAGTAGCCTACGAGTTAGAGTACCGTAAGAACTGAAGGAAATGCACCCAAGGTTCCATGTTTCGAGTTTAATGAGGTGGTTGACTTAGTCAGATATAGCTTTACTTTGGGACGTGTCGGTTTTGATGTGGGCAAGATACCCGCATCTTTTCCAATGAGGAATTCCGGGGACGGAATTCTTTTAAGGGGGGGTGTTGTAACAACCCAAAATGCTAGTGAGTTTTAAAGTTGGTGGTCAAAGTGAAATAAATGAAAGTTAGCTTGAGGGACTAGATTGTCAATTTAGTGAGGTGTATATATAGACTCCAATCCCTAGGGCAGCCTCCATTTGGCTGAAATCAGTGTTGTGTGGGAGTGCTCTTGGTGTTGGTGGCTAAGGAAGAAAGAAAAAGAGAAAGGAAGAAGGTTTGAGAAGAAATCAAGAAAGAAAGGAAGAATCAAGCTAGAATCTGAAGGTAAAACATCCTAATTCGTTCTTCTGATTAGGGTAGTGCTCCTCCTTCTCTTTGGTATGGATTCTTAAGACTGATGTTATAGATTAATGGATTTTCACCATATTTCCTTGAAAATGAGTTTTTATGGGTTTTGTATTATTGAATCGATTCTAAGGAGTTAAAGTGGGATTAATTGGGTATTTGAGATTGGTGGATGAACCCTTATGGTTATCTAATCAACTAATGGCTAAAATCGGATTTGAAATCACTTTTAAGAAACTTATTTTCGGACAGCAGCCATACCCGGACACCTTCAATTCATAATGATATGGTGGTTTCCGGATACGGATGCTAGTTTTCGGGTAAAGCCCTAGGGTAGTTTCCGGGTGGGGGGTTTTCCGTGTAGTATCCGGACAAGTATGGCATCCGGACAAGTGTAGTATTCGGACAAGTGTAGTATCCGGACAAGTGTAGTATCCGGACAAGTATGGTATCCGGACAAGTGTGGTATCCGGACAAGTCAGTACCCGGAAATCATGTGCTGGACAGTAGGTTGAGCTGTTTTATCTGATAAGGATCTATTGCCCTTAGGTGTTCGATTGGTTTAGCTGGGAAGAGTTTAAGAAGTGAGTTCTACGATAATCAAAGGTGAGTTCTCTCACTCCTTTTTATGACGTACCATTTTTTTACTGAATATGGTTCCTTTATCGAGCATGAACTGATTTATAAAAACTATGCATGCTTCCATGATTTATATGTTTACCCACAACACGAAAGATGTTTTATGTTTTCATGAAAATGGTTTCAATGTATGTGTATGCTATGTGGGGACGGTTGCACGGTGGGGACGGGGTACCTTGGGATCTCTGATCCCTTGGGCATATGGAGGTTAGCTTGTAGGTTGGAATTTATTTTCTCCTACATGAAGGAACGAGGAGTCCATTGGATTTCGGCGTAGACGAGAGGGTGTCCGTTAGGCCCCGATCGGAGTAGCTTATGCGACCCTGAACCCCGTGTTTAACCTTGGATGATGTTATGAGAAAGATGTGAAAGTATTTTCTTTATGAAATGATCTTTTTACTGTGATAAATGTTTATGGAGGGAATTCACTAGACCTTTTGGTCTAACCCTCGTTTTTCAAAAACTAAACCATTTTCAGGTAAGCGCGCTATGGGTTCTTCTAGTAAGAACTAGGAGTGACTCAAGGAGGATTTGGAGACTAGAGCGACTCCAGAGTTTTGGATTCTAATGACTATAGATGTAGCTCTCGGCTGTGGATTTTAGACTTCCGCTGTCAAATTTTGTTTAGTATAGAAGAATTAATATTTATGGACAAGTTTAATTATGTAATTTGAATGCTTATTTCTGGTTGAATGCATGTTATGTTTTTGGGACGTTACAATATCTCATTCTTGTTTTGTGGAGTCGGTCATTAAGCAGAAAGAAGGAATAGAGAGAAGAAAAGAATGAAAGCAGAATTTGTCATCAATTTGGTAAGAAATCGTTGTTGGTTTTAGAGAGATTGGTTGTTTTTACTCAGATGATGAACGAATCTGTATTTTGGGATTGAATTGCAGAATCATAAACAAAAGGATTGAAGTTCTTATTTGTGCAGAAGTCGGTTTCGCAGCATAAGGTGAGTTCATTCGATTCGTTGTACAAATCAGTGTTTTTAAGTTGTACTAACCTTAATATAGTTGTGTAAATTGACTGAGGACTGAATGGAATACATAGATTGAACTGATTTTACAAGTTAAGTCGATTTGTGGACTTGATTGAAATAGACTGTACGTAGTCCCGGAACATGAATGAAAGCCCGGTACTTATGAGTCCTGATGCAGTCCCGGTAGTGGCAAGTCCCGGTAGAGGCAAGTCCCGGTAGAGGCAAGTCCCGGTAGAGGCAAGTCCCGGTAGTGGCAAGTCCCGGTAGTTGGAAGTCCCGGTAGAGGCAAATCCCGGTACTTATGAGTTCCGATGAAGTTCCGGTACACGTGTTGAATACCGGGAGTGGGGATACCGGGAGTTGGGAATACTGGGAGTTGGATAAAAATAGTCAGTTACAAATTTTGGTAATAGATCTTGGATATGAACTTAAGAATATAAAAGTTAAGGTATCCAGAGACTTTGTATTATCTGTGCTATTTTTCTCCGCTCCAACAATCGATCTCCTATCTCCCAAAATTGCCCTGGGCTCTCAAAATTCGTAACTGATGCAGAATGACCCAACCCTAGCTGACAAAAGATTTTAAAACGGCAGGTCTTCGGCGCGACTGGCGGCGTAGGTGGAACCGTGCAAGGAATCGCGCGAGACACTGTCCGGTGCTCCGCGCGGATGGTGGCGCGACTCGGCTAGCGCGGAGAGTAGCGCGAAGCACTGTTTATTCCAAAATGCGATTTTTTCAATCTTCGACCTGGGGTGCCAAAATCTTTCTCTATCTGACCCAAAACTCGTCTAGCTTCAAAAACTCAAGATGACTTGTACTTTCTCATAAAAAGCTATTAAAACACACCATTCTACTTGGAAACTTACAACGGAAAGAACGATTTAGGCTTCAAAATAATGTCGGAAAACGAAATTATCAGTAATTAAGTGGCTATGTTGTCACTTAACTATTCATAGAACATTAAGAGTTAAGAGGCTCTGAAAATGAAGAAAAAACAAACGATCTGAATCATCTTACGTCTGACCGAATCAGACATAAGTGGCAATTAAGAGCTTATTTTGAAAAAACAAACACCACTTTAATCCTCCCATGGTTGATAGATGGAAGAATTGATGCATCACCGCCGGCCATTTTGAGCGAAAGATTGAAGAATTGAGAGATTGAGAAGTTACAAAAAACGAACACGAGGTAGCGAGAAATTGAGAATTGTGAGCGAGATTTGCGTTTTTTGCGTTTTGTAACTTGGTATGTAACCCCGTACACCAACTATCCTATTTATAGTGTTGAGGAATGCTTAAAACAAAAAAACGGTCATAATGCCCACAAAACGGTCATATAGCCGCTAAAATGGTCATTTTTTCGAAATAGAAATGGGTCGTGTCGGGCTTGGGTCCGGTCCTCAATCGGGCTTCGGGTCGGGCCAGGTCGGATCCGGATCCAAATGTCCATCTCTAGTAGAGAGTGTAGTTGTATATTTTCATTCTTTAAATGAATTTTTTTAACCACACACACACATTGCCTTAAATCAAGCAAAAAAGAGCCTATTTAGAAAACCAGTCAATGGTAGCTCCCCATGGATTCACCTATATAAGTCGCGACTAAATTTGCAAATTAAGAGCTTGTACCATTTGTAAATAATCCAAAGAACACGACAGGGATATGAACCATTGAACATACTAAAGAAACAAGAACAACAATTACTAATTCATCGACTAATATACTTTCGAAAAGTCAAAAACTAAGTGATAGGGGCTTTGTGAAATCTTCTAAGATGTTAATAGGCAAAAGAATTAGAGTTGTTTGAATATATTTTTCCAAAATAACCTAATCATTTTTTGGTAAGAACCACATAGAAATATGCGACTGGCGTGAATAAAGTCAAAGCAACAACCAACTATAGTATTTAAATTATTCTTCGATGCGACTAACTCCCGATGAGGTAATTATATGAATTTGCAAGGTAAAAGGGCGTCTGACCAATTAGAAACAAAAATAAATAGAAACATAGTTCCAATAAAAGGAACCCAAGGACCCTATTTGTAACACCCCGAAATTTTGAATGGTATTATATCTCTAGTCATTTGTATGTTAATGCGATAATATCAATCTACCTTGAATCGGGGCTTAAATGGAATCAGATTAAGGGCTGAAAGAGGAGCCAAATGGGACTCGGTACCACCTGGGCGATAGTGCCCATGGCACTATCGCGGTGTCACATTCGCGAGAAATGTACCACGAGTCGTGGGGGTAGCGGGCGAGAGTGCCCCGGCGATAGTGACACATGTCACTATCGCACGTCACTATCGCAGGTAGGGGCTGGAGTATAAATTCGAGGTGCAACCGGGTTTTTAGTGGAAAACACATTTCTAGGGTTACAAGACTCATTTTTCTTCTCTCCATTTGGTAGGTTTACTTCACCTACTTCCTTCCACAATAAATGCTTCAAGTTACACCTTTAATGTTCATTAATGGACATTTCTAGGTCATTAAGTGGTGCAAGCCTTCAAGCGTTACTCCATTTCAAGAGATTCCTTGATAGGCGGGTTCACACCCCCCTAAATCTAACCGCAAGTGTACGGGTCGAAATCAAGTAATAGTACTAGAAAGTACGAGTATCGAACACAGGAAACTAGGAACTAAGTATCACAATGACTATAAAAACTATTAACTGAACGGTCGCAATTTGATTTGTTGGTACTAAATTAATTAATTGCAAGCAAAATAAATCAAACACAAAACAGTAAACAGCTTAAGAAACTTTAGATAGAGAAAACAGTTGAGGGTTGGAAATCCTAAGGTTTTCACATATAAACATCTGACTCAAACAATTACCGGTTGTTCCCTTTTGATGAATACCCGATCTCTAAAAGTCGTCGTTGCTCTTTCTCAAGCAACAACGGGTTTTATCTAGAAAAGCATAAGTCTTATCTCTCGATCTCAACTTATGGAATTCAAAACACATTAAAATCAAGATTTAAACGGGACTAAGGCTTACTTGGTATATCTCTATCACCAATTTCTCACCTTAGGCATGCAATTTCTAGTTCTAGTTGACAATTAATTCTCTCGAACTTAATTGAGAACAACAAAACAATTGGAAGCTAGCTAAACTCACAAAGGCATTAAAAACCAAATTACATGCTTCATTAAAATAGGCAAACTGATAAAAGTCGCAAGTCATATGTTCACATGCTTAAACCAAATTCATTCCAACCCCCAACATCTAAAGATTAGTTCATGTCGGGGGTGGACTCAAACATAAGAAAAGGAATGGAAACAGTCAATGAAAACATGATAAATGTAGACGTGACGAATATGATGATGTACTCCCTTCTCTCGTGCTCGAATCTACTTTCCATGGTGGACGTGTCCTTGATTGATCCTCTATCGTGGCTCCAAAAGCTCCGAAAAACCTCTGAAAATCGCCCCCAAGTCGCTGCCGCTCGTCGTGTGTGAGATATTTCGAGAATGACCTAAAATCCGGAAAAACGCCAAACTTAAAGGCTGGAACAGAGACACCCGCGGTTTGTGCCGCGACTTGCAAATCGCGGGTAAGGTTCGGGTCCTGGTTCGGGCGCGGGTCTTGGGCTTGGATCTCGGGCTTCCGTTGGGCTTCGTTTTGGCTCTTTTTGGGCTCTTTTCAGCTTCTTTTCTCGATGATTACTGCCTTTTATATAACCTGCACATTTCACTCGATAAACCATAAAATTATGCTTCTTTGCTATCAACACAAGCCAATCGCATTGGTTTGAGAACTGAAAATAACACCAAAAAGTGGCGTTATCAACAACCCCAAACCGAGCGTTACTTGTCCTCAAGCAAATTAGCGATAAAATAGAATAAAAGCATATATCAGTGAAATAATAACTGCACAATTCCCAATCAGTACCATGTAATGCACTGGTGATTTCCCATACCCGTGAATTGCTTATCTCACTCTCGCCTCATTCTTATTCTGTTTGATCTATGGCCTTCCATTGTAAGTTGAACTCGTGACTGCTCCGTTTCCATAAAGGTCGTACTAGGTCTAAACATACTAGGGAAAACATTTTGCCTCGACCCTACCGCACGGGATTCTCTTATTTTGCTCGAACCTAGGTTGTCGCACATGTTGTCATGTATAGGAGGTTATGTACAAGAATACTCGAAATTTACATGACAACTCTAATGAAAGACGCACAAATGTCCAAAAGTCGATCTCAGAAGGAATCGAGTAGCAAGACAGGGAATATTGGCAAAGGTGGTCGTATACCCTAATCACGTTTTCCGGAAGATCATCCAGGTCTTTACAAGGGTTGTAATGGGGCTAGGGTTATGGCTAGGAAACGAAGGGTAAAACGGTTCAAAGATCCTTGGTGTGTCAACTTTAGCAATTCTGAACTTCCTAGCTTTATTTTCTATCATTTGGCCCTCTTTGTCACTGCTGGAGTCGCTTTGACTCTCTTATTTAGCTGTAGATAGCTGTCTAAACTATTTTTTTAGCAGCATTGGCTCTCTTTATTCGCTTGGGCTACATTAGCCCTCTTTTCTAGTTATTCTCATGACTGGCCTGTATTCTTTCTTTTCCGCTCTATCTTTCGTAGTTCATTACCGCCTTTGATTGACACACTTTCGGATAAAGGTTGGCTAAGGCTTTTGGCTTGGGTTTAAAGGTGGGCTTAGAAATGAACAAGGTGAGTGTTTGGCTACAACAAGGGTTATGGATACACATAAATGGGTGAAAAGGTACGATAGCTAAAAATAGGGTTAAACATACACACAATGCCGAATCATCTCTTAAGGTCCACACGATATGGTCTACTATACCCTTACCCAATATCCCGATGGTCGTCTTTGCTACTCAATACAATATTATAGCGAGATCATTCTATAATCACGACAAGGAATTCGAAGAAGTGTATATGAATTAAGTGTTTAAATCCCTCGAAATGAAAAGACGTCTTTTAGGCTCAAATCTCACTAATGGGTGGTCTCCACTAATGTCCCTAGACATGTCCTTTCCCGGTCCTTCCCTAATGGTCGCGTCACTATCACGAGGTTCTCCCCACAGTGGTTGGTCTTAATCATTCAAAACAAAAAAATTTAGCTACTATGATCTAAACATTCAGATGTGCGGGAAATCTACGTGCATAACGTGGGCCCGATTGGGCAACCCCAAACCTTACCCACACATTGTCCCCAATGTGCAAGTGTCGGCGTAGGCGATACAAAATCAGACAAGTATCGTTGTGCGGTTATTACAGTTATCATACAGGAAAGACCTAGCATCAATACAGAAACATCAAAGAGCAAGCCCAGAGATTTTCAAATATGGCCACCCCAAACCTAGGCCGTGGCCTAGGTTTGTCAAATAACGCCAACCCCGAACCTCGGTAAAACCGAGGTTTGCACAGGATTAAAAGTGAGTGTGTAGATGTTGAAAGATGAGGCACCCCAAACCTAAGTGAAACTTAGGTTTGTTGCATCTCGTTTAACTAAAAGGAAACGACACATCATACACCACTCGTTATCATACAAAGTTAGAACATACCTGTTTGCCCGGACGGAGTAGATTCTCTTGAAACGTTGGAGCGCCCAGATGAAAGATATCAGAGGAGATGGAGAGGGAATGCAACAAAAAAACAAAGGAAAACAAAGCAAAAGGCAAAAGAAAGCAAGGAAATTTAAACGATACAAAGTAAGAAAGGGAAACACTGCATGAGAAATACCTAGAAGCAACAGGGGAGCCGTGCGGTTTCCCACGCGGTTTGGAAGCCGCGGGATATCCCACGGGACTCCCTGTTTCGCAAACACCTCGGAGACACCCGCGGTTTTCCGCGCGGTTTGGAAGCCGCGGGATATACCGCGTATGTCTCTGTTCCCCAATTATTTTTATCTTTTTCGACTTATTTTTATTTTTTATTTATTTATATGAAAACACTCTAAAACAAAAATAGAAAAACACAAACCTTGGTGGGTTGCCTCCCACCCAGCGCCGTAGTTAAAGTCGTGGCACGACTATGTGGCTCTCAACTTGGCTCGGTATTCGCGGAGTCGAATCGCCCACACTTGCGATTCTTCGCGGATTCTTCCACATCTGGCTTTCCTTGATCATCAGGTTTCTCTTCACTTTTGCCTCTTTCACTCCCGAACATCTTGAATGTTGCCTTTTCACCGCCAACTCTCAACGTCATCTCCCCTTCTTCCATGTCTATCAGCGCTTTGCTCGTGGCCAGAAAGGGTCTTTCCAATATCAACGGGACTTCTTCATCTTCATCTATGTCGATCACCACGAAGTCCACCGGAAAGTAGAACTTGTCGACTTTAATCAGCACATCCTCTACCACTCCGTACGGATACATTATCGATCTATCAGCGAGTTTGAGAGTCATGTATGTTGGCTTCACTTCTTCCAAGCCAAGTTTCCTGAAAACAGATAAAGGCATTAAATTAATACTTGCTCCTAAATCACATAATACCTTATCAAAATTAAGATTCCCAATTTGAATAGGGATCGAAAAACTCCCTGGATCCTTAAGCTTCGGGGGAAGCTTGCTCTGAATGATCGCACTGCACTCTTCAGTAAGTGTAATGGTCGGCTGGTTCTCGATTGCCCTCTTCTTGGATAAGATCTCTTTCATGAACTTGAGGTATGTTGGCATTTGGGCAAGTGCTTCTGCGAAGGGGATATTGAGTGTAGCTTCTTGAAGATGTCAAGAAATTTCTTGAATTTCTCCTCGTCTTTGTGTGCCTTCACTCTGTTAGGGAATGGTAGCGGTGGCACATATGGGTTGGGTGATTTGTCTATGGTAGCGGTGGCACATATGGGTTGGGTGATTTCTCCTCGTCTTTGGACCGTTTATTGCTCATTCCTTGGTTTTGTAAACGCCATACTTTAATTCCCCTTTATTTGTTGGGTGATTTGTCTATGTTAGCCATACGTTTTCCGTAATTCCGCAGGTTTAAAATTTTCCCGATTTTTAGGGTGTTACACTATTCTTCTCCAATTTGAGTTTTACTCACATCTGGAATAAATTCAAGAACATATTCGAAGAAATTTTGACCTCCGATCGGAATGGCTTGTGGGTTTCGAAGGGCTAGAATGACTAAACCCAATAAGATAGCAATTACACCAAGAAGTAATGAGTACTTGGCCGTGGACTTGAAAACCCTCAATTTTCCAATTAAAATGTTCGCCAACTTGCACACCGGATATATCGTAGAACCTATTTAGTGTGTTGATAAAACATGATAGAACATTCATATTGCTCTTTGATAAAAATAGAACCTTAAACAAAATTATTTTGATTCAACCATCTCTTTTTCGACTTGATTACTAGAATCGTATATTTTGAATACCAACTAATCAAGTTGTATTCCTTGTTATTTTTATCTTTTTTTAGGTTCAGAAATAGTAACCGATTCGATAAGTCTATGAAGATTCTGAAATGAAATAAGTAATTTATCTTATTATTAATCATGGATTTCTTATATAGTCAAAACTACCCTCACAAGTCACTGAAATTGAACTATTAATAAATCTTTTTGTTCATTAAAGACATGTATTGATTCAGAAAATAAGAATTATTGATAATTAAATCCAACAAATTCAGTGACTATCACACAAAGTAAGGTCTGAAAAATATAACTTACCTAGGTTTTCTTCTTCCTTCACACACAAAAATAATAAAACCCAACCACAAGGGTGGTGGCGTGTTGGCAAGGGCTTGGGGGGATGTGGTGGAATATCCCATCCACCCCGGGTTCGAGTCCAGACGTCATCATCCTGTGGCCAGGCTTAGTCTCAGATGACCGCTTTGTTTGTTTGTTTTCAAATTGCCAAGGATGTAGTCTTGGCAAAGCCTAGATGAACCTTATCAAAAAAATAATAATAAAACCCAATAAGAAGATGATACCAACAAGTTATAAAAAGATGTTACAAGATTGGGAGTTCTACAAAAGAAAAAGAAAAAGCAAAAAAATACGAAATATAAAATGGGCTGTGTTAACATTATTTAGCCCAATAAAATGAGCCCACAAAAGTTACAATCTAATCTGAGCCCAATCCACACCTTAACAAAACCCTGTAGGGTTTTAAAAACTACGTTTACGCCACCTCTCAAATCTGTGCCGCTTCGGCTAGGGTTTTCTCTTCCATAGTTCCATTATCTCTGCTAATTTTCTCTTACATTTCACACTCACACTACTCTCGCAGTAATTCATCCAATCGATTCATGGACACTAAGAACAATCTATAGGATTCCGTATTGTTGTTCGCCGCTAGTTTTTGATTTCCGAAGTTCGTTTATTGCGTGTTGAAATATGGCATCAACGAACCCCTTTGATCTTTTGGGTGACGATGATAACGATGACCCAAGTCAGCTCATAGCCAAGCTGCCAGCGGTTGTTGCTGCATCGGCTCCGTCCAAGAAATCGCAGGCTGGTGGGTTGGCTGCTAAGCCGACAGCTAAGCTTCCATCCAAGCCGCTTCCTCCTGCTCAGGCTGGTAAATTTATATTTTCAATTTGTTTATACTTCTTTGAAAGATAGAAAATGTGCGGGTTTTATCGTTTATTGAGATGATTGATACAATGAATTTGATGCTCACAATTGTTTATGCGTACAGTTGCATTCATTCAGAATGCGATTTTTGAATTGGAGTTAATATGGAGTATGCGTTAGTATTTGATTAGCAAGTGAATTACGTTTTGGATTATATTTTAATCATAATCACACTTGTGTTATTGAACCGTCGTACTTTTTGAAGTCTAAATTAAAAACTGCAATGGGGGAAAATGACGATTTTTAAACATGGCTATTCTGAACTCTTTGGCAGACTGACTGAAATTGTTGGTAACGTTTATAATATTGCATAAACGATGTGCTTTTTATGTTATCAGAAGTATCTATTACTTTGTGTTATTCACATTGATAATAGCATTTAAACCACTATGCTTACCAAGTGTGCCATATCAATAACACGATGGCAGATACATTTTTATATAAATGTTGGCCTGTGTAATGTAAACAGATGACTTGATTATATGTTTTTTCAGTGTTATCTCTTTAAACGCCTCAGACTGTTGGGTATGTTTTTGTTAAGGTTTGGTTTATTTAAATGAGAAAATGAGATTAACATCTATATTTGTGGTCATAAAACAAAAACCAGTAATGTGGGGAATGGCAACAGATGTGGTGAGGGCTAGCAATCACAATCTTATGTGATTAGCTTTGCGGATCTTTTGTGGTTTGAAAGCATAAATTCTTGTTTGTAGTTTAGGACTGGTTTGCTGGAATTCGAGTTTGTTGTTTTAGCTGGTCAAATTCAGTGAAGAAGCCTTTTTTTCCAAAAGTTGAGAAACTGATTACAAACCTTTATAAGTTCTGCCATTGTTTAGGTTAACTTGGTTTAAAGAACAATATTTTTGTAATCTTTATTGTGTAATTGATATGGCACACTTGGTAAGCATAGTGGTCTAAATGCTATTATCAATGTGTATCTGCAGTTTCTGCTTTAAGCTAGCTGTAAACAGCAACTATTACATGTGGGCAATATTTGGTTTCAAATTGCCAACTTTCATTTGAATTTCAAATTGACAACTTTTTTTATATTTTTAAATTGGAGCATTTGTATGATTGATTATAAACCACTAACAAAAACTAGTACTTGAATGAATTGGGAATGTCGTCTGTTTTTTTGTGCTTGTGTCAATGTAACTCTCTAAATTGAAAATTTCCAATGCAGGGCTGTAAGTGGATATTTAGAAAGTGATATATATATATACACGTATATATTTGTATTTCTGTTTTTTATGTGACCAAGATGTCCATGAATATCTATGTGGAGTATTTACTATAATATATGAATATATAATTTGATACTATAGGAATATTTGTAAATATATATAATTAAGAAACATGATAGTGGATGCTTTATATAATTTTATAAAATCATATATGGTGACATTTGATAATGCTTGTTCTATCAACACACATTCTACAATCTGTTTGTGATTCTAATGTTGTGCTCAAGTTTATTCTATTTATTTAATGTTTTTTTATGAGTTAAATACTGTTTTTGATGAGTTTCTGAGATGTAGTTGTTGATTTATCCTGTAGTGCAAGAGGCTAAGGGTGATGGTCAGAGGGGAGGAGGGCGTTTTGGAGGACGTGGAACTGGTCGTGGTGGCCGTGGTGGCCGTGGCTATAATCGTGATTCGGCAGACAATGAGAACTCGTACGGAAATAACAATGGCTTCTCTGGAGGTTACAGACCTTTGGAGGATGGAGATGTTGAGAAGTCCGAAAGGCGTGGTGGATACGGTGGGCCCCGTGGTGGATTCCGTGGTGGTCGTCGTGGTGGCTACACTAACGGGGATTCAGAAGGTGAACGACCCAGGAGGGTGTTTGAACGCCGCAGTGGGACTGGTCGAGGGTTAGTACTTATACATGTTAGCTTCAAAATTAACTGATATTATTAAAAATTAGTGAAACTTGGTTTGTCATTATCGATCAAGTTTTATTGGCAAGTTTTGTGTTGGCTGCTTTTATGCATTTGACAATCTTTTTATAATCATTATGTTATATAACTTTTCTAATTATCCCTTCTGATTTGCAGTAATGAGTTTAAGCGTGAAGGTGCTGGTCGTGGCAATTGGGGAACTGTTACTGATGAGGTTACTTTGTAAGTACCCATATTTTAGCTGTCAGATTCTATTTATGTATTTTTATTTGGTTTTTAAATTGCGAGCTTAGATTTGCTTGCATTTTTATTTATAGGGAGCAGGAAGAACCTGTGAATGAAGGTGAAAAGAATGTGGAGTCTGAGAAGCCGGCTGGTCAGGAAGAACCAGTTGATGCCACCAAGGAGAATCCTGCAGCTGATGCAGAGGAGAAAGAGCCTGAAGAGAAGGTGATTATCTCATACTTACATTTTTCTTATGCTCCTTTTCTGGCCATTAAAGTTTTGACATGCAAGGATCTTTACTCCACATCTGCTCATATAATTAAATTAGATCGTCATTGGTTGTAAATACATATGTATCACTGCATTTGAACTTGATCATATCTGATTGTTTATAGTATGTTTTTCTCAGATGGTGTTTTTGCTTCTTTTTTTATAGTTAATATGCAATATGCAAAAAAAACTAGCAAATAAGAGGTTGCTTTCTAGTACATTAGACTGATTATCACTTGTTGGGGACTGGAATATATTTTTAGCTTTTATTAGTTCTTGTAAATATTAGTTTTATGAGATTGGTGTAGTGGGACGATTGTTTTGCTTTTAAAGTTATTTCTGTAAGTGGTTAAATCTCTTTTCAACTGATCAGGTGATCCCAATAAAAGAAGTTATTTTATTCTTCATATTTGTATGTATGTATGTATATATGATCACATCAATGCTAGACCATGCAATAGCAGTAGGAGATTTTACGTCACTTATTTTGTATTTGGTGGCTATTGAATTATTGTGTTTTCTAGAGATCCTACCTATGATTTCGTTACATACTATTCAGTTATGTTTTCTCATTCATGGCAGGAAATGACGCTTGAGGAGTATGAGAAGGTGCTAGAAGAAAAGAGAAAGGCATTGCAGGCACTGAAATCTGAGGAAAGAAAGGTTGGATTGGACAAAGATCTTGCAAAAATGCAGTTGCTGTCGAACAAGAAGAGTGAAGAGGATATCTTTGTTAAGCTGGTAAGAACTCTTTAAGAGTGTCAGTATTTATAATTACTACTTTTGTGGTTTTTTGTGTTTTAAGTGTTCATAATCTAGTTATTTATATCTGTGTGAGCAGGGTTCTGAGAAGGATAAGCGCAAAGAGGCTGCTGACAAGGAAGACAGAGCTAAAAAGGTGAGTTTGCTAACATTCAAGAATCATTCTTTACTAATTACCAGAACATTGAATTTTTTTCTTGTCATTTTTTTTGCTAGTGTAATTTTAGGCATGAAACCATATAACATAGAAAGGCAAAAGAACAAAGCCTTTCCCTCAGGGTGGTTTTACATGGGGTAAACTAAAAATTTATTGTGGTGTATTTTGACAGTCGCTAAGCATCAATGAGTTTCTGAAGCCTGCAGAAGGAGAAAGGTACCAGAATTCAGGTGGGCGAGGTAGGGGCCGTGGGCGTGGGTTTAGAGGAGGATATGGGGGCGGAAGCAGAATAAACGATGTGGCGTTGGCGGCTCCTGCGATTGAGGATGTTGGTCAGTTCCCATCTTTGGGTGTGAAGTGAGTTTGAGAATGTTTGTTACTACTACATGCAGCAGCAGCAAGGCAAGAGGAGCATACTTATTTTGCTACTTACTACTTTTCTTCTTCTAAGGAGTTTAAATGGTGCTATGTTTTTATTACTTGGTGTAAGTAAATTGGTCTTTTGTCTTGAATTATCATATCATGACTTGGTATTGCTACCATTTGTAGGCCATTTTGAGATTACTATTTTTATAGTAGCCCTGGATGTTTTGAGTTGTTGCTCAATCCTCAGTTTTGAATTAGTCACTTCCTGACTCCTCTTTATTTGATTTGATTTGATTTTCTACTATTTTTAATGGTGCTATGGTATATTAACTTTGAAAGGTTAGCTAAACTTGCATTAAAGACTTTAGTTTTTTGGGTTACTTTTATAGGTCAATGGTTCCAGTTGTGTGAATATAATATTTTGGCTGTTCAATTAAGGGTGAGCATCGGAATAGGGTACCCGTCTACCGCACTAGAACTGCCGGTTCCTAAAACACGAAACCTATTAAGACTTGTCCTTGTTTTGGTTCTCATTTTTTTAGAACCGTTGTCTGCTCTGCCGATACTGGGATCGGGTATCCGTTCTTGCTAGGTATCTGAACCGGAACCAACGGGTACCTGCTATTTTTAATAAAAATTATTTATATATTTATTAGATTCAAGTTTAATTAGCTTTTAATTTTTTTAATGTAAAATTAGTTTTCATCATTTATTACTTTAAGTTGGTATTTTGTAGTTTCCAATAGACTTAAAATTACAAGTTTTATTATATGAAATGTTAAAATTTTAAAAAAAGTGACACCGGGTACTAGGAACCGGAACCGGTTCCCAACAGTTTTGGAAACAATACATGTTTCAATTTTTTTTTCACTTAAACAATAAAACAATTCATATCTACTACGCATTATCATAATATATGTGAATTTAATTGTAAAAACATGTTATTTATTATGTATGGTATTACCTGTAAGGTGAAGAAGTGTGAGAAGTTGAGGTTACTATGACAAGTGCGATAATTGGATCTGAACTGTTGATCATTTTAATCAAATATTCTTCTATGAAGTGCGGCTTAAAAAATAATTGACTTGATGCATCTTGGTTCACCCCATTCTAACGTGCATCCATTTTTCATCCAACGGTTGATAACCATTTCCCACGTTTCTCACATCAACTTCAACTTCTCACCGGAACCCAACCTTTACCTGTAATTAGCTATTGATTTATTGATCATCTATTTCAACACAATACCAATACATGATTATTAATTTTATTCAAGGTTCTAAATGACGTAAGCAATCACGCCTCAAGCATTAGGAGCTTTGGCAAGCCAATAACGTTTTTAAAGACGTAACTTATGACGACAAATCTCTATATCATTATATATATATATACTAGATAGGTACCCCGCATGCGATGCGGCGCGAAGTATCTCGAATCTAAAGTCGAGAATTTGAAAAAATAATTTTATTTCATGTTCATATTTGGTTGAATATGGTGATTAATTGATTATATGTCTAGGTTTTTAAGTAACTATATGTAAAGATTTGCTAGAAGACAATCATAAGAAAATAAAATACAAAATCTTGTGAGTTTTTAAGTCTTGAATCGATAAGGTCGGTAATCATCCACAAATATTCGTATATATTTATGATATTTAATAATATGATTAAATCCAAAAATATTCAATATTGGGCTCATTTTAAAAGTATGAACGAAATGATTACAATGGTATAATTTGTAAAAAATAGAAATATTTTTTAATTCATTTTAGTTCATATACATTATTTGTGTTTATATGATAAGAGTCTAAAATAAAAAATAAAAAAGTAAGGGATTAAAAGTAAACTACATACCTAATTATAAGGGTAGTAAATGTAACGTATAAATTAAAAAAATTAAATTAAGGAGAGATTTAAGGAGGAGTGAATGTGAGTGTGCAAAATGAACTTAGAATGTGAGTCGGCGTAATCCACCCTTACAACCACCGCAAAGATGGTTCACGGGCAACACACCACCGGCAGCCATGGTTGCGGCGGCGGCGGCGGCGGTTCCCGGTTGCAATGACGACGAAGCAAAGGTAACAAAGAGATGAGGGCCTTACCTTGCGACGACACAGCAGCGACACGACAACACTCCGGCTCTATCTCTCTCTCCCTCCCTCCGCTGCACTAAGCTCTCGTCGGCAGGAACCAGCGCCGGCGATGTTGGGGTGGCACGACGGTGACAGTGAGAAGGAAGGAAGGAAGATGGCGTTTAGGGTTTGTGGGTGTTTCTTGCGTGGGACGGCAATCGCAAACGAGAAGAGGATGGGGTTTTTTTTTCCTTGTGTGCGGCGAAGTAAAAACGAAAAGGGAAGGGGGGTCGGTTCTTAAACCGATCCCCATGCAAACTTCCAATTAAAAATGACACTTTTGGTTCCTTGTCTTTCCACTACCTTGCAATTTTGATTAAAGTTTTCCCATCGATATCATAATTGATCTTTCTCGTTAAACCCACTAACAAAGCTCGTTTTAAACAAAAATAATAAATAATTAAATACGCAAAAATAATTCATACCGGGACACGGGCTTTACAACTCTCCCCCGCTTGGATTAGACTTCGTCCTCGAAGTCTACGTCCGCAAACAGCTCCGGATAGTTCTCCTGCATCTCAGCCTCGGGTTCCCAAGTCCACTCGGAACCCTTTCGGTGTTGCCACTGTACTTTCACTAAGCCAACCACCTTGTTACGCGAGGTCCTCGTCCTCCTGTCAATAATGGCGATCGGCTTCTCTACGTAATTAAGCCGCTCGTCGATCTGAATATCCTCGAGAGGAATCACCGTAGACTCATCCACCATACACTTCCACAACTGAGACATGTGGAAAGTGTTGTGGATCAAACTCAGCTCGTCCAGTAATTCTAAGCGATAAGCTACCTTTCCCACTCGAGCAATTATCTTGTAAGGTCCAATGTAACGGGGTCCCAACTTTCCCCGTTTACGAAATCGAATCACCCCTTTCCAGGGCGAAACTTTCAGCAAAACATGATCCCCCACCTGAAACTCCAAGTCTGAGCATCTCTTGTCCAGATACATATTTAGGAGGGGAAAATACTAAAGTCGGATCACCAGAAGACGACACGTGGCATTCTAGTTACTTATTTATTATATGTACTAGATATGTACCCGCGCGCGATGCGGCGCGAAGTATTTCGAATCTAAAACCGAGAATTCGAAAAAATAAGTTTGTTTCATGTTCATATTTATTCGCTTTTAAATCGCATATTAAATGTATAAAATTAAAGGTCAATATGGTTAATTGGTCAAAAAATAAAAAATATTCGTTCGATAGTGGAGTCTTCAAACCCATAACATTTGTGCTCATTTTGAAGGTTTTGATAAATGGTTATAATACTATAATTTATAAAAAAAAACATATTTGTTTAATGTATTTTAGTTTATGTATGTTGATATGATAATGATGTAAAATGAAAAATGAAAGGATAATAGATATAAAGTAAATGGAATAGCTAATTATAATGGTATAAAGTGTAATTTAAAAATAAAAAATAATTTTATTTTTAATTATCATGTTGACCGTTGGAGGTTTTAAAGCTTTTAAACTCGTACATGATGTATTGAAATTTGTACTTCTTAAAAATTCAAGAATAACCGTAACTGAAATTATTTTTAAAGAAGTATAATAGATAAATATAGATAAGAGCGTAAAATGTACAAGTTTAAAAAAAATCTCGGTACGTCATTCTTGAAAAATCTTGATACATATTTATGATATTTCACAATATTATTAAGTTAAAAAAATATTCAATAATAAACTTATTTTGAAATTATTGACGAGAATATTGTAATAATCTAATTTGTAAAAAATGCATTTATTAATATGTTTTAGTTAAACTATGATTATGTATTTTTAATATTATAAGGGTGTAAAATAAAAAATGAATAATGTAAGGTATATAAAACAAATTAATTCATACATGTTCATGATATTTAATAATATGATTAAATCCAAAAATATTCAATATTGAGCTCATCGATTACAGTGGTGTAATTTGTAAAAAAAATGCATTTTTAATGCATTTTAGTTCATATACATTATTTATGTATATATGGTAAGAGTCTAAAATGAAAAATGAAAAAGTAAGGGATTAAAAGTAAACTACACACTTAATTATAAGGGTAGTAAATGTAACGTATAAATTAAAAAAATTGAATTAAGGAGAGATTTAAGGAGGAGTGAATGTGGGTGCGCTAATTGAACTTATAATGTAAATTGCGTTCAGATACATGTTTAGGCGAAAAAATACTGAAGTCGACTCACCAAAAGTCGACACGTGGCATGCTAGTTACTTATTTATTATATGTAGAGATAGATATAACACATGTTTTTTACTATTTACTCAATGTGTCAACGATATTAAATAATTTAAATTATGTTATATATTAAAAACTAACAAATAAGATATTAAAAGGGTAAGAAAACTCAAATATTGTGCTACGAAATTGTACACTAGGTCATGGCGTGCTAGAAACTGTGATTGAGAGATGATAACAGGACTGAATAATCTCAATAATCGTGTGTGGAATATTTTTCAAATACAATAATTTGACCCTAGCAGCCTTGGGTTCACGAATTCAGTATTGAGACAATTCTTGAGGTCTCTCTCTAATTTCAAAGGTTGTGAAATCGAGATCATATACCCAGGTTCTCGTTTTGCACATTTATATGAAAGATCATGGTTATAGACAATTTGACGAAAATAAGTGTTAATGGATAAGATTGATGGGTAGTTACAATCGAATAAGAGTTCAGAGATCGAAAAGATCTTTGAACACACATGTCCATATTTCTGAATGCACATGTTTAGATTTATGCAAAAGTCTGACTCCGAAAAGTCAAAAGTCTGAATTCATAAGTTCAGGCTAGGCTTAAGACTTAGGGCCTGTTTGGAAACGACTTAATGAGTGTAATAAGCTCTTGAGCTGAGTGCCTGAGTCATAGTTTGGAAGCGGCTTCATGATTTAATAAAGAGCTTAGCGAATAAGTTTTTGAAGGACACTCCTGCATACAGACACCACATTTCCATCTCTATCCCTTTAAAATTCACGGGAGAAAAAACATAATCTCTTAACCCCATGATCCTCTCTTGCTCCTCCACCCCCGCTTTCTTGCTCATCCACGTCGCTGCTCTAACCTCTCATCCCTGCTGCGCCGTCCTAGGTTGAAAAACCCTCTGTTGCTATCGCCGCCAGTTCTTCTCACATTTAGGGGTGTTAACGAGCCGAGCCGAGTAGCAGGTTATTCGAGCCGGGCTCGAAAAAATTATACCAGGCTCGAGCTCGACTCGAGCTCGATTAATTTTTCAAAGTCGGGCTCGAGCTCGAGCTCGAATATTTTTTCAATATCCGGGCTCGAGCTCGATGCTCGTTTATGAGCTCGAATTCGAGATCGATTAACTCGTTTATGTATTTCAAGCTCGATAATTTGTAAACATATAAATATGTTTGGCTCGAAAAAGTATATACTCGAATGGCTCGGCTCGACTCGACTCGACTCGTAAAGCTTAATCGAGCTTTCGAACGAGTCGAGTCAAACATTGGTGTTATGGAGCTCGACTCGTTAAGTTAAGCGAGCTTTATTTTGTGTTCGAGATCGACTCGAGCTCGACAACTATTAGGCTCGAGCTCGAGATAAACGAGCTCGAGCTCGAGTAGCTCGTTAAAAGCTCGACTCGTTAACACCCCTACTCACATTGCAGATTCAAGGTTTCAAAGCATTGCTTTGTGGCTTAGATTTATTATAATATTATATTTTATTTGGAGGATTCCGTAGAGATATTGTTTGATTTTTATATTTTATTTTCTAGTTTAAAAGAATTAGATTTTGTGTTTGATTTTAGGGATTTAGGCATTGTTTGGCAAAAATAAGCTAGCTTTTTTCTGGAGTGCATGTTTGGATGACCATAAGCTAGCTTTTTGAAACGCTACTTGAAGTAGCGTTGAAGTAGTTTTTTGTGAATATTCCAATATTACCCTTATTATTATTTACTAACTATTATTATTATTAAATATTAATTTTTTAAATTTAATTATAATTAATTAATAAATATTAACTGAAAATTATTAAATTAAATTATAATTATACATTGATATTAAATTTTAATTATTTATAATTATTGTTAATCATATAAATTATTTTTATTTATTTTTTAATATTAATAATATATTTTAATTATCAATTAGTATTATTTTTTAATTACTATTTAATTATTTTTTCATATTTAATGTAACGGTTATTTAAAATTATAAGTTAATATAATTTTTTTCTAAAACTTGTTTTAACAAATTCAAAATTTATAGTATATATGTAATAATAAATTTTAAATTTCTTTTATTTAATATATTATATTATATTATTTAATTTTTCTTTATTACATTGGTTGTATTAATTAACATATTATATTGTTATAAAATTGTTTTAATTACATGATTAAATTTGTAATTGATAATTATTTAAAGATGCCCTTTTTGGCCATTTTACATGTTTATAAGCTACTTTTGCCAAACGTGACTTCTTCATCAGCTATCAGCTAGCTTATGAGTCAATAGCTAGCTTATCAGCTACCAGCTAGCTTATCAGCTAGTTTGGCAAACAAAGCCTTAATGTGTCAAGGTATTGATTTTGTATTTGGATGTCTGATAGAGATTTTTAATCAAAATTTCATGTTGTGTATTTGATTAATGATTCATTTTCTTGATGTTCTTAAGACCTTTTTTTATTGAGTTTGTGTGTCGATTGATAGATTATGATGTTTGGATATCTTTATTTAATTTTGTTTTGTGTTTCTAAACCTGTAGTGCAATGCAATGGTGTGTGGAGATGAATATAAAGGGTAAAATAGCCATTTTTATCGTTCAGACAGTTTATTCAGAACAATAAACCAACAACAAATTTATTAATACATACAGACAACTCGGGCCCGTTCCTGACATTTTTTAGGCGCTGGGCGAGATGTAATTGGACCATCGATAACTACAATCTGTTTTCAATATATTTGTTGATATCATCAAAAATAACATTGAATTTAAGAAATACTAATTTATATAAAACCGTTTTCCCGGTATTTCTAGCGCATCGTCAATCCGTTCCACCATCAAAGTCATCTTATGATATGTCTTTAATATATAGATTGAAATCATTTGATGTCACTATGTTGACTATTCAGAGTAACACTTTAAATCAACATAAATCAGTTGAGGTTCTACATGTTACCTGGTGTTAATGGCTTTCCTCACCACTTTAAACTTTTAGAGTTGAAATAAGTTTTTTTAGAACCATCAATCTTAGAATCAAAAGTCCATGTTGGTGTTATAGATTGAGAATCTATTCTCGTTTTAGAGATAAGAGAGTACTTAAAATCCATGCACTCATTATTAGGTAATAAGGAGTCAATAACGTATGAAAAAAGATAGTTTTGAAATCCTGAATATAAATATAAGTTAAGTCGTCTCATATAGTTGGTAATTGTTTTCAACAGGTAGGAGTTTTCTTAGTTAATAACAAGAAATCTACTATATTCTACCACAAGAATATAATTTATGCGGATGAAATAATCAAAAGAGTGTGTGGAAGATAAGTACTCGAATATATAGCAAGGTTTCTATGCACAAATAGTTTTTAGATATTAGTACTAGATAAAAAAAACTTGGAGAAATAATGAGCAAATGAAAGACCAATTAATTTTTTACAAAATTTATTGTCTAATGTAATTAATCAATACATGTTTAGGCCCTTAATATAATGCTAAATTATTTTTTGGTCCTATTATATACTAATTGTTTTGTCTTTTTTGTTTACAATTTTTTTAACTACTACTATATAGTACATACTTACAAAAATTGGGCCCCTATTCTTCCTTTGGGCTCTGGGCGTACGCCCGGCCCGCCCTCCCCTAGGAACGGCCCTGAGACAACTTTATACACAAAACCAACTTTATCCATACAAGACTTAATGAAAAACCAACTAAACAACCCCTTAGTCAATTTCCTAAGTCTAAAAAAAATCATAAGTTTGAAATTAAAGTCTAGATATGTGACTTCACAGTTAAGAGTTTATGACTTAGTCGTATGTCAGGACAACTTCAGAACTCTGATCGATCAGCGGGACCACCGCCATGGGGTTTGACCCTTGGAACCCCGCTAGAGGCGCTGCCTGTAGGACCGTAAGGATGGCACAACCCCCGCCTTATGGAGATCTAAGGTGACAAGAGCAACATTTGTAAGTTTGCACTCTACACCTCGTAACTCATGTATATTTGCCTTTTCACTTTAATCGATCTCAAGTAAATCACAACTACACCAAAATCATTGATGACACTAAATCACCAATATGACGTCCACAACTCAATGTAACGTGAGGCACAAGCCTTGAGTCACGACGACTATGACGACAAGCCTTTTAGTATAACAATTTTATCCAACCATCTTCATTTTTTTACTTATTATTGGTATTCTCTTATTTGTACCTTTTTGTTACATCTTTATAATATAAATTGACTTCAAGTTTAATCTTTATTTAAACATTTGAATTTTCTTTATTTAAGTTGTGATGTTGGTGTAAAATTACGATTTATTCCTTATTATTTAAACTGTAATTAATTTGATATTTTTTTATAAACAAATACTTTTTTTGCAAATATATATATATATATATATATATATATATATATATATAGGGAATGGTTCAATTGAGAAGTCTAAATATTTTGAGAAATAGAGAAGTGATCATATCCATTGGATTAAATAATCCACGGTCAAGAAATTCGCGTTACACCTGATTAATGCGCGCGTCCACATTAATTAATAAACGACGTTCAGGGGTATTTAGGGCAGTTTCGTAAAAAATACGCGGGACAGGTTCATATATGAATTTGTGTGATTCATATATGAACCTTTGTAATTCATATATAAAATATTTTTAACTAATTCATATATGAATCTTTGTGATTCATATATGAATCAGTTAATTTATTCATATGAGAATTAGTTAAAAAAATTCATATATAAATCATTAAGGTTCATATATGAACACAAAGGTTCATATATGAATTAGTTAAAAAAAATTATATGTAAATTACAAAGGTTCATATATGAACACAAAGATTCATATATGAATCAGTTAATTGGTTCAACTGATTCATATATGAACCTACAATTATATGAAACACAAAGGTTCATATATGAATCACAAGATTCATATATGAATTAGTTATAAAGAGTTCATATGTGAATTACAAAGGTTCATATATGAACGTATAGTTCATATGTGAATCACACAGATTCATATATGAACTCAGCCCGTGTTTTTTGTAAACGGGATGACTAATTACCAAAATACCCTTCCGTGTTCAAAATCAGCGCATTTAATCGAAGAGTCACGATCACTTCTCTATTTCTCAAAATATTTAGACTTATCAAATGAACCTAACACTATATATATATATATATATATATATATATATATTTGCCATAATGTCCAAACCAACTCATGTGTATCTAAATTAACTAGTGTTATACCCGTCCGTTGGTCGGGTATATAACATGACGTAAAGTTCTAGTAAATGTAAAGACAAAGTTGGGTGATATCTCTCATAAAACTTTGAACTATTAACCTAGTAGGCATCTCCATAAACCAAAAGACAAAAGGAAACATCATAGATTGGTCAATTATTTCAACATTCGCGAATGCTGTTTTTAAATCCAACATAAGAACAATAGGAAACAAAAGTCCAAACAGGTTTGAACAAAAAATAGAAATCAATTTTTGTAACAACCGGGAAACAAAAGTCTGACTCTGATCCAAAAGACTATGGAAGCACAAAAAAATGGAGTAGAAACCATAGATCAATCAAAATAAGAAGTCTGGAACAAAAAGACCAAGTATAACAGTAGTCCCACCACTCGAACGGTTGCATTATAACACCCACATCAATCATCATCATCTTCATTCTACAAGAACACAAAACAAATAAAACAACACAAAGTTTAGAAATAAAACAAAACAAAACTATTTACAATAACATAACGTATACTTGTATTTTAGACCATACCTTCTCACTTAATTCCGCATGTTCAAAATTATTAACCTCATACTTTGACTTTCCAGAATCATCGGGTTCGTGATTAAGTGCAACAACCTAATGAATTAGACGGCAACAAATATAAAGTAAATATTTTCATCTTCAAAATGATTTACCTCGGACTTAGTCTCTTGTGATTACGTGAAACAACCTAATTGTATTACATGACAACAAATATAAGAAATATAACCTAAATATTTCATCTTCAAAATTATTTACCTTAAACGTAGACGTTCCAGAATCATCAGAATCATCCCGTTCATGAGTACGTCCAACAACCTAATTGTAGTACATGACAACAAAATTTAAGAAATTTAAGGTAAATACTACAAGATATGACAGAAAATGCAAAGACAACAAATAAGAAATATAACCTAAATATTTCATCTTCAAAATTATTTACCTTAGACGTAGACGTTCCAGAATCATCACAATCATCAAGTTCATGAGTACGTCCAACAACCGATGTTGTTGATGTTGTAGAGGCCACAGATGAACTACATGGGCCCCACATGCATTCCGCTGACATCTCCCATTCATCGTTTGTGATGCTACTCAACCAAGCTTCATCATCTCCTTCTATGCAAACAAAGTTATACGACCGCCGGTTTTTCAAGTTTAAGTGCGTACCTTCTATATCGGGATCTTGATCAAGCATGCAGACTTGTGCAAGACACTCGACTTCAATTGTGTCTATTGGAAGGTCAATGTGGATAAAGCAAACTCCGATCTCCATGCACTTACGCCTCAAAACTGATATAAAACCTTCATGTTGGGGTTGTGGCCCGACACTAAGTAAAGCAAGCGCAGGCGGCTGAAAATAAAGTGAGATTGTATAATGTTAAGTTTGAAAAAAATGGAAGCAGTCTAAACCATCATGTGAGATATATAAGATTACCTTGCCATGAGCGTGTGTGAAAAAAACAATATTAGCAATCACTTCAGCACGGTCCATCAAGAAAGTGTGAAATTTTTCCAATTCTTGGAAAGAAAGAAAAACTACTGTAAATCAGAGATTCTTGCTGCAATTTCCTTATAATATAATCAAAAATAAATCATGAAGCATGAAAAGGGGTTGGAAATAAAATATTATTTAATCTAAAAATAAGACTATTATAGGACGAACCAGAAAGACCTGGACAAAAACAAACAACACAGCAGCTAATTAGTTTTGGTAATTTCAGTTGGGTAGGAGGTTGTTATAGTTGGTCATACCTTGACTGCAGGAGTGACAAAGTTTTTAAGGCTATCTGTTGTTGGTTTCCTTTTGCAAAAGGTTTGATAGTTGGTCTTTATTAAGAAGTATTTTGATCATTCTAATGGGTAATAGAATCAAGTACAATTCATATGATAATTAGTGCTTTGGTTTGACAAGCCACTTATTATAGACATGAGATTGATGTAGCTTATATCTAATACTTCAACTTGTATATAAGATACTTATTGAAGCTATAACTGTAAATTTTGTTCTTAATTTGTGTAGATATGACAATAAAAAGAATAATGATATTGAGAGGGTTGCAAGGACATAGAAGATTTAAATAAGATTCGATGTTAGTGCTTATGTTTGGCGTATTATATAAACATTTAGTTATCAATCTATTAGGTCATCTCTTAACAACTAAATAGCTAAGGTGACACAACGTGGCTACAAGTAATCTCCAATTGTTATGCTAAAGTCTTGATAAATGTAGTAAAGTGTTTCTTGATGGGTAAAAAATAGCCTATGTTGAAGCATACTAACACACTCTAAAAGACAAAGATGAACCTCATTTTAACTCAAATAAAATGTAATTTTGATAATGTTTTGCTTTAGTATGTCACTGACTCACTGTGTCATTTATATATATATATATATATATATATATATATATATATATATCATAAAGGAATTTGTAGTCAATTATATCACCTTAAGTTACAATGTGATCGAAGTGGTACTTCATATATCATTTATTGTTACCCATTGTGTATCTCGAGGTTTATCTACCTTAGATTGTTTGATAGTGAAATCAAAGTTGCAAGGTTTAGGTTCCCATGGTTAACTTTTCAAAGTTTCAAGGTTACCAGTTTCCTCCAAGAGTATTCCTCTTACAAATATGTGTGATTTATCTGAATTGGCATTTGGAAAAAAAAAGTTAAGTTCCTTTTCTTTATCTGGTATTAAAGTGGTATGACAAGTAGCAATTTTATTATTGTTCATCATGTGGGTTAATTTATTGAAATTCAAGACATGAAACAATACAGGAAAGTATAAAAAATAAGCACTTTCCAAAATAAACAGCAACATCAAACAACTTCCAATTTAGAGAGGCCCAACTATTTTCTGTCCATATGTCATCCTATTTTTTTTCATGTCCATGGAGAGGAGAGTAATTGCAGGTGCATCTGAAACTACATACATACATACCTGCACTAATCATCATTTGCATATTTTCTTGATGTGGGTATGAAACCATGATCGCATGACAGGTTATGAAATGTGAAGTTTTAAAAGGTGCTTACTCTCCATATGGTGATAATCCGCCATTTGATTATGGGATTTTCATGCAGGCCTGTCATCAGACATTGTTTCATCTACTGATCTACCAAGTTTGTTTCAAAGTACTGCTACTACTTGTGATGGGGGTTGCAGAGTTTGAGGTAAATTGAATTCACATGTTGTATAAATTGAATTCACATGAGGTAAATGAAATTGAAGTGCATCCTTGTGGGACTTGAGTGTTATGTTGTTTCCATACATTTATCATGTAAATGTTTCTTAACAATGAAATGTGAAATACATCGACTGTTAGAAAGAGAGTTTAGGAGAATTGAGGAAATCTTTGTTATTGCTTGACTATAATTCTTTGAAATTCTTTTTACCGGTCGCTAATTGTCTCTGCTAAGAGTACAAATTATGATGTAGTTTTAGAGAGTTGTATTAACTTATGGATGTGTTAAACCATATAAATATTGTTATCATGATACAAATTTATTGTCTCACAAACATCTAAAAAGATTATGATTCATGTAATAAAAGAAACTTTTCATGTTCTGCTATGCTCTTCATGCAAATCCGTGTGTTAATTTATCTATTTTTTTTATTTGGTTTCCTTGTCTGTTCATGGTAGAGACCTTTTATTTATATTTTTATGGCTTTCTGCTTATCTAATAATTAACATTTTACTTAATAAAAGAAACTTTTCATGTTCTGCTATGCTCTTCATGCAAATCCGTGTGTTAATTTATCTATTTTTTTATTTGGTTTCCTTGTCTGTTCATGGTAGAGACCTTTTATTTATATTCTTATGGCTTTCTGCTTATCTAATAATTAACATTTTACTTGTCATGATAATTTTATTACCCTCGCAAATGTATATCATTTATCCATGTTAGTAGTATCTCATGGTGTTATATTAAAAAGGTTTACCCTTGCAAGAATTAGTTTTATAGATCAGTTACATTGCTTCCTGTTACCTTTGCTTTTGCCGTATGTATATCTATGCAGGGTTTAATCTGAAATAAACATTATATAAAATTTGTTCCAGTATTATGTATGCATTATGCACAAATGATTGAAATGTAAAAGTTTAAAAAAATGATCGACTGAAGACTACAACCCCCTGCTCAAACACATTCCAATCAGAGAAGCAAGAGTAGATGAAGACTGTTTTTGGGAAATGAGCAAAAGAGAAGGACAAATTGAAAGAGGATCGAACCTGTAGATTAGAAGGGCGTGGTAGAACATATATCAAAATCTTAGTGTTGGGTCACTTAAGATTTGAAGATGACCTCAGTCTCTCAATTTTACACAGTTCATACTTAGAATAATTTCTAGGTTCTTTACAAGCAGTTTAATTGTATAAAAATGTTCGGTGAAGTCGAAGATCAACCGAAGAAACAAAGTAGAAGTATATCTTCAAGGCGGATTGAAGATAGATTTCTCAACCAAAGATTAAGCTGCTACTTGGGACGTCCTACGGTTTTAGGCCAGTACAAGGTCCTAAGGTTTCAGGCCAGTACAAGGTCCTAAGGTTTTAGGCCAGTACACTTGAAGAGCAAGGAAAATCTTGAAGACTTGATCGGTAGGATCTCTTGAAGATGTTGAAGACATGATATGCAAGATCTCTTAAAGATGTTGAAAACATGATATGCAGGATCTCTTAAAGATGTTGAAGACATGATCGGCAGGATATGTTGAAGATGTTTAAGACTTGATCTCTAGGATCTCTTGAAGATGTTAAAGACTTGATCTCCAGGATCTCTTGAAGATGTTAAAGACTTGATCTCTAGGATCTCTTGAAGATGTTAAAGACATGATCGGCAGGATCTCTTGAAGATGTTAAAGACTTGATCTGCAGGATCTCTTGAAGATGTTGAAGATATGATCGGCAGAGAATTCCTTAAGAAAGAATTCTTGAAGATATCTTCAAAGAGATCCTAGGCCAACAGTTTACAACAGGTATATTCCACTTTATCTGCAAAATATATTTGGGATATCTTGAAATGACAGAGAGATAATCTGAGGATCAGAAAAAGGTTCTTTGGATTATTTATCTCTTTCAAGAAAGTTCAGCTTCAACAACAGGTCAACGCTTCAAGACAAATATGCAAAGACAAAAGTACATCCCAGTACTTTTCAGAAGACCTGCTTCCATCCTGCCTTCCAAGCCCTGCTTGACAAGTGTCCATGCATTTAATGCATGAGGCACTATATAAGGAGATCATCTTCAACCTTGCAAACCACCAGTTTTACAGACTCTCAAGCTTTCAAGTGCTGGCCTTTCTCTCTCAAGAAGTTCATTTGTTTTCTTAGTGTGTTACAATTGTTCTTCATTCTCTGTGTGACTGTGTGTTAGATTGTTTGAGTAGATTTTATCTGTTCTGTTCCGCAACAATCAATAGTTTCTGTGTGTAATTCTTATTTGAAGTTTTTCAATAAAAGAATTAAATTAATTGAAATTTTTTGTGTATTGTATTCAACCCCCCCTTCTACAATACTTGTTTACCATTGCTAATCCATAGCTGGGACCAACAAGTGGTATCAGAGCAGGTTAGTTTAATCTAATAAACTTGATCTGCAATGGCTTCATCTTCTTCCTTAAACAATATTTCTTCTCAAAACTCAAATGCTGGATCATACGACAATGGCTCCATAGCCAAACCACCAAAGTTTAACCCTAATAACTTCTATCTGTGGAAAAGTCATACGATGCTCTTCTTAGAAGGAGTTGACAGTAGATATCCCACCATACTCCATGAAGGACCTCTTGTCCCTAAAGTTTGGGATAGTTTTAATGCTAAAAATAAACTTGAGGATGGTGATGAGTCTTCTTATGATGAGGAAGAACGAACACCTGCTACTGGGAGATACATTGTAAAGGATCCCAGTAAGTACAATGATAAAGATAAGCGTCTTGTAGCTCTTGACACTAAAGTCAGAGCCATCATTGCCCTCTCTTTGCCTGATGAGGTTTATCATTCTCTTGTAAACTTTTCTACTGCTAAGAAAATGTGGTCCACTCTGTGTGTTCTCTATGAAGGTACGTCTGAAGTGAAAAAGAGCAGAAATAGTGCTCTTGTTAGAAAATATGAACTCTTCTCTTATGAGAAAGGAGAATCTCTTTCAGTCTACTATAATCGCTTTAACAGTCTTCTCAATGATCTTAAACTGTTGGGTCGCATGTATGATAATGAGGAAGTCCTGTGCAAGTTTATGGATTGTCTTCCTGATTTTTGGGAAAACATCTGTACTTGTATAAAGACAACCAAGGATCTTGATCACATGCCTCTCACTGCTCTTTATGGAACTCTCTTCAACTATGAGCAGACTAAGTTGCAAAGGAAGTCTATCATCACAGATATAAGGGGCTCTTCTATAGCTCTCATAAGTGACTCTTCCAAAAGAACTATGTGTGCTCCAAGAATCACCTATCCATCTGACTCTGAACATGATAGTCAAGGAGATCCCAATGAGCATTCAGAAGCATATCTTAGTGATGCTGATGATGAATGTGAGGAAACTTCAGTTGACAAATTAACAGATGGAATGGCCAGGATGGATGGGTATTCTAAATCCAAATCTCACTTTTCTTCTGAAAAATCTAAGTTTAGTCGAAAACCCTCCTCTTCTCTCTCCAAACACTCCTCCTCAGACAAATCTAATGAGGAATGCTTTAACTGTGGTAAAAGGGGCCATTTTTCTTCTGAGTGTAGAAGTAAACGTTTTGAAAAACCTAGAACTTCTTCCTCAGGCCGATTTTCTTCAAAACCGGGAAGATCCAAATATGATTCTGACCGGGCTGAAAGATACAAAGAAAAATACAAGAGAGAAAAGGAAAGAAACGAAAGACTAGTCAGAAAGGGAAAGGGTCTGCCTGCTAAAACTCATGATTTGGCAGATGAACCCACATCTGAAAGCGAGAAGGACATTTCAAATTTGTGCTTCATGGCCCAGATAAATGACATGGATGATTCTGAAGGTCACCCCCTCTCAACTGCTCTAGTACCAGCTAAGTGCTTCTCATCTTCTTTACAGAATTGACAGGTAATCTACTAAAGATGTCTTTACTTCTAATCCTCACCCTTTTTGTTCCATTCAAACACTCTACCTCCATTTTCTTAAAAACACCCTTCCCATTATTACCTGCTAGTTCAATCTCCCTCACCTTCTCTCAACCCTTATCACTACCCTTCTTAACTATACACTCTAACCCTCTCACCTTTCTACCTGACCTCTCACCCTCATTTCCTAAGTATGTCTTTCCTAAGTGTATCATTTCCTAAGTCTATCTTTTCTTCATATATCTTACATCTCCACAAGTCCATACTGAACATCAAAGCTCCTCTGATGATGACTCCTCTTCAAGTCTACCACCTTCTGGAGATCCTATCATTAACAGACTGCCATCATCCCCTCCTACATCTTTCAGGTATCTTCCTCATCCTAACTTCTTTCCTACCTATTCCTCTCCTTGCCTAACACCTTGCCTATCTCTTTGCCTACCAATTCTTGCCTACCAATTCTTGCCTACATACTTTTCTCTCATATTCTTCTCTTTTCCCATACCTTTTACCAACTTCCCTAACTTCCCATCATACCTCTCACCCTACCTCCCTCCTCCATCCCACTAAATATTCACACTCACCAAATATTCCATTCTCTCCCTTCTATGTGAATCTTTTGTCTTTTATAAAACCCAAAGAAATTTGAAGAAGGCTTGGCCGATCCATGTTGGGTCACTGTAATGAAAGAAGAACTCTCTCAACTTGAAAGAGGTCTATGTGAAACAACCTCCTGGTCTTGAAGATCACTCTTGAAGATGACTTGAAAGACCCACATCTGAAGATTACTTTTGAAGATTGAAGATGTTTGCTTTCCTCAAATCTTTCGAAGATCATTGTCAAAATCTTCCAAGAGAGAGAGAGAGAAAAGAAAAATCAAAAAAAAATTAAAAAAAAAGAGAGAAAAGAAAAAGAACAATAAAAAAATGTTAGTTTTATAGCAGTTATATCTTTTGCAGATATTTTTATCTGTCTCTTTGCCTAAAGATCTTGGTTGGTTCTTTCCTTTGAACCAAACTCAAGAAAGCCTACACCTCATCCCAACAAAAACAACCTACTTCTACCCTACCTTCAACATTTTTCCTACATTCTCCTTACCATCTCTTTTCTCCTAAACATTTTCCTAAGACCCATATCTCCTCACTTACCACACAAACTATTTCCTTTTCTTTCCTAACACTCTTACCACCAATTTTTCTTTTTGGCCAACACCCATCTCCCACCGACCCCCTACCCCGTCGACGACACCCATCTCCCACCGACCCCCCTACCCCGCCGACGACACCCATCTCCCACCTCCCCCCTCCCCACCGACACCTCCCCCCCCCTTTTCCCACCGACGCCACTCACCCCTTCCCCCACCGACGCATCCCAACCTCTCCCCACCGACACCTCCCCCCCTTTCCCACCGACGCCTCTCACCCTCCCTCCCCGCCGACGCCACCTACTCCTCTCTCTCCTCTCCACTTTCGGCCGAAGACACCGAATACCCCCCACCTACCGAAACCCTCCATTTTTTTTGGCCGACACCCAAACAAACCCATCATTTTTTGTTTCTTTTCAAAACCCAAGACCAACGATATTTTTTTTAATCACCCTTCTACTTTTTATATACTCCATCCCTCCCATCCTACACACTAAACCTAGCCTCTCCCATCTCCATCTCTCACTTCTTCACACATCTTATCTTCCACCTTTCTTAAAAAAATATATAAAAAAAAATTGTGGTCTTGTGTTATGGCCGATGTTTCATCATTGATTAGTGTTTTTCCTTCGTCGGCCGCTGAGGGGGAGAATTCATCTGAGGGGGAGCAACATCAACCCTCAGTACTCATATCCAGCGTCCAACTCGAAATAAAAATGAGGAAATCGGCGGACCGGTCAAGGGGGAGCACATCAGTCCGGGCGGATCTAACTGAGGGGGAGAAACACAAAGACCGGTTGATCTAACTGAGGGGGAGCAAAACAAAGACAAAGGATGATGATGCTGAACAGGAAGAGCTGAAGATGCCAACAAAAGAAAGGAGATGCAAAAGATGGCCATAAGCATCCTGAGGCTGATTCACTCAAACTCAACCCTCCCTCAAAGAATCCTCAAGGCTTCTGATCAAAATGAAGAATCCTCAAGCAGACACAAGTTTCAACTTGTCCCTCCAAAGATGCAAGTAAATTTTGTTCTGTTCATATTGTCTATACTTCTTTTATTTTTCTTTCATTAGTTTGTACAGCTATACTTTACCATTTCTTCTTACTTGTAAATGTCAGATACAAAAAAAATCCAAAAAGAACAAAAAGAATGGAGTATGTGAAAAGAACCCAAAAGAGTAAACAAGGGTCAAAAATGAATTATTCAGTGTTTACTTCTCAGATTCTAAGTATGGATGTCATCCTCAAATAGGGGGAGATTGTTGGGTCACTTAAGATTTGAAGATGACCTTAGTCTCTCAGTTTTACACAGTTCATACTTAGAATAATTTCTAGGTTCTTTACAAGCAGTTTAATTGTATAAAAATGTTCGGTGAAGTCGAAGATCAACCGAAGAAACAAAGTAGAAGTATATCTTCAAGGCGGATTGAAGATAGATTTCTCAACCAAAGATTAAGCTGCTACTTGGGACGTCCTAAGGTTTTAGGCCAGTACAAGGTCCTAAGGTTTCAGGCCAGTACAAGGTCCTAAGGTTTTAGGCCAGTACACTTGAAGAGCAAGGAAAATCTTGAAGACTTGATCGGTAGGATCTCTTGAAGATGTTGAAGACATGATATGCAAGATCTCTTAAAGATGTTGAAGACATGATATGCAGGATCTCTTAAAGATGTTGAAGACATGATCGACAGGATATGTTGAAGATGTTAAAGACTTGATCTCTAGGATCTCTTGAAGATGTTAAAGACTTGATCTCCAGGATCTCTTGAAGATGTTAAAGACTTGATCTCCAGGATCTCTTGAAGATGTTAAAGACATGATCGGCAGGATCTCTTGAAGATGTTAAAGACTTGATCTGCAGGATCTCTTGAAGATGTTGAAGATATGATCGGCAGAGAATTCCTTAAGAAAGAATTCTTGAAGATATCTTCAAAGAGATCCTAGGCCAACAGTTTACAACAGGTATATTCCACTTTATCTGCAAAATATATTTGGGATATCTTGAAATGACAGAGAGATAATCTGAGGATCAGAAAAAGGTTCTTTGGATTATTTATCTCTTTCAAGAAAGTTCAGCTTCAACAACAGGTCAACGCTTCAAGACAAATATGCAAAGACAAAAGTACATCCCAGTACTTTTCAGAAGACCTGCTTCCATCCTGCCTTCCAAGCCCTGCTTGACAAGTGTCCATGCATTTAATGCATGAGGCACTATATAAGGAGGTCATCTTCAACCTTGCAAACCACCAGTTTTACAGACTCTCAAGCTTTCAAGTGCTGGCCTTTCTCTCTCAAGAAGTTCATTTGTTTTCTTAGTGTGTTACAATTGTTCTTCATTCTCTGTGTGACTGTGTGTTAGATTGTTTGAGTAGATTTTATTTGTTCTGTTCCGCAACAATCAATAGTTTCTGTGTGTAATTCTTATTTGAAGTTTTTCAATAAAAGAATTAAATTAAGTGAATTTTTTTGTGTATTGTATTCAACCCCCCCTTCTACAATACTTGTTTACCATTGCTAATCCATAGCTGGGACCAACACTTAGAAATTCTAACAAATAAAAAACGCATAAACTGAATAGTTGAAGCTAAATACCTGAAATTCACCAATTCTTCTTCAGCCAGCAAAAGAGAAGGACAAATTGAAAGAGGATCGAACCTGTAGATTAGAAGGGCGTGGTAGCACATATATCAAAATCTTAGAAATTCTAACAAATAAAAAATGTATAAACTGAATAGTTGAAGCTAAATACCTGAAATTCACCAATTCTTCTTCAGCCAGCAAAAGAGAAGGACAAATTGAAAGAGGATCGAACCTGTAGATTAGAAGGGCGTGGTAGAACATATATCAAAATCTTAGAAATTCTAACAAATAAAAAATGTATAAACTGAATAGTTGAAGCTAAATACCTGAAATTCACCAATTCTTCTTCAGCCTCCAACTTCGACATAAAGCGTGGACCAAGGGGTGGGAGGGAGAAATCGATATTTATAGGAGACTCCATGAGAGTTTTAGGTTGAAATCGTGCGAGAGGGAGGTGGTTTTCAACTGAAATGGGTTGAAATCGTGGCTTCGTGTGAGAACACCTGCAACCAACGGATTGATGTATCGAGACAGGATATTAGGGTTAGGGTTTAAGGTGGTGAACGATTTTTCTGGCGAGAATACTACACGTCGGGGGAAAGAGGAGAGGGTGAGAAAGAGAGAAATATGGAGAACATGGAGAGGGAGGAAAAAATCGTTTGCAGAACGTGAGAGAAAAAGGGGGAGAGGAGGCGACAGAGAGATTAGAGGGACGATTAAGACTGTAATAGTGCTGAATGAAATGGGCTTATTGAATTTAAACGACCCTGATTTAAAGATGGATTGAATTTAAAGGGCCCAGATCTAACCAAAAGTAGTTAGACTTATCTGGGTCCATATTTTATATAATTGTCTAATTCCATCGAGCCCTAGAAAACAGTTAGAAAAATCCCCGTGGTCTTCAAGGGATTCAAATGATGGCCTTTGTGGAGGCCCCCCCAAAACCCAAACCCTATTGATAGTAAACTAACCCTTAAAAGTTAGATGTATACTTTTTGGCATAGGGATATACATGCCATAGTTCATTAGATTTATACACAACTTTTAATACCATATGATAACCGAGCTTGTGTATTTGATACAAAACTATCAACCGCCTTCAGTTAGTACCAATTTAATTATTATGACAAGTATACATGATTTGGTTCGGTACAAAATTCCGACACCTACACTTTTTTTGCTTATTGCAAATGACTCTCATTGCCATATTACTCACTATAAATGACATTCAGGCATGTGATCAAGTGAGAAGTGCGAGAAATACTTTTAAACCATTCATCACTTTTAATCAAATACCCTGCCATGAATGGCAGCTTAATAGGTAATTGATTCGGTGCATCTTATCTTGGTGCATCTTATCCTAATATTCGTCCACTTCTCATCCAACGATTAATAACCACTTATCATCAACTTTGACACTTCTCACTGAAACACACCCATGGCATTCATTGCTTTTATGATTAAATGACTCTTTACGTATTCAATATTTCTCCACCAGGCTAGACTCACTAAGGGGCTAGGGTACCCGGTGCCCCCACTCTATATCCTTCCATAGTGGATTTCTTTTATGAGGCTTAAAGGTGCATTGTTCATGATACGGTGTGTGCTTGGTAAGTTACATAACTAGACTACTAGAGGGAGTGTAGTGAAAATTAATGAAACTAGGGGTGTTTGGAATTGCTTATTTAAAACAACTTAGGCTTATTTTTAAAAGTACTTATCAACTTATGTCATGTTAAAAAAGTGTTGGGATAAAAATGTAATTGAGACAAATAAGTTATAAGCAATTTCAAAAAAATAAGTTAGGCCATCCTCAGCGCATAACTAAAAGCCCTCAAGCCCTCAACGCCACATCAGCGCCACATCAGCTAAGCCCACAAGCCCTAAAGACCCGCAACGCATAACTAAAAGCCCTCTTGCCACCTCATTTTTTTTAATTCTTTTATTTATACATTTAATTATTTAACAAAATAAAAATACTTATATATTTTTTAATAAATAAAAATAAGATAAATAATAAAAATAAAAATTCATATCATTCATTAAAAAATTAAAAATTACAAAATAAATTTAAAAATTACAAAATAAATTTAAAAATCTACCCGTCGTCATTGTTGGGAACTTGGATACGCCAAATATGTTCGACCAAATCCGACCGAAGGTTATTATGTGTGGCCCGGTTTTGGACTTCTCGAACATTTGCCGCGCGTTGTTCCTCACTGATTTGGGTTTCGTTATCATCCGTGAAAAGGCCGTTTTCATCGCAACCACAAATAGCATGGTATTCGTCTTCGAGTATCATATTGTGTAATATGACACAAGCGTACATAATGTTTCCCAATCTTGTCGGTTCCCATCCGCGTGCCGGGTTATGAAGTATATGCCAACGTTGTTTAAGCACGCCAAAAGCTCGTTCAACATCTTTACGTGCCGATTCTTGCGCGGACTTGAATTTTTGTCGTTTAGGGTCCCGTGGGCACGTAAATGATTTTACGAAAGTAGCCCATTCCGGATATATCCCATCCGCTAGATAATATCCGTGCTCGTAGGTGGCTCCATTCACCTCAAAAGGGCAGTCGGGTGCTTTTCCATCATATACATCTGTTGGACAACCTAAGGGGGGGGGGTAAGGTTGTATTTAAAATCTTTTTCTTTCAAAAAATCTTTGAACAAATAAATACAGTAAAAATAAAGCAGAGTATAAACAAGTAAATATACAACAATTATATAAACAGATATAATTTAAATGCACAGCGGAAATGTAAATAGATAAGGGAAAGAGAATACTTGACAACGGTATTTTTAAAGTGGTTCACCAAACACAAAGTTGGCTAGTCCACCTCGAGAAAATAACACTTCTCGGAGATCCAATACGAAGCGTGTTCTTTACGGTAGAAACACAAACCTTAATACAACAAACGCGAAACACTCTTCTTTGAGAGATTAATGTGGATCACTCACTCTAATTCAAACACTTACAAGAGGGTATAAATTTTAATATGAATAATCACTCTTGAATAAGGTTTATCACTTGGATATTTTTAGAGAGTTTGATCACTTGAGTTGTGTTGCTGATTCAACTTATCGAGAGATTTTAATCTGCTATCAACTCAAGATTTCTTGCTCAAAAATTAATTTTATCAGTTTAAGTGATTTAGTGTGAGTAAGAAAGCAGCAGAATAATAATCAAATGCTGAGGGAGAATTTATTGCTGAAGTTGGTGTATTCTTGAATGCTGCTGGAAGCTTGTATTTATACTGGAAGATCAACAGGCTTGAGGCATTCGCGGTATACCGCCAAACCATCGCGGTATACCTGCGTCAGAAAAAGGTACTGTAAGGAGAAGGTCAACCTGCAAAAGATCAACGGCTACAAGGTACCCGCGGTATACCGCGTTGCACATGGCGGTATACCGCCTGACATATTTCCTGACAGACGAAGCTTCATATGCAGAACAGTTGATGGTGAACAGTGACGCGGTATACCGCGTGAACCTTGGCGGTATACCGCCTAAAGATTTGTCCAATGAGAGCATGGCAACGCAGGGTTACTTCGGCTGAAACTCTTTTTGCAGTTTGATGAACAGTAGCAGACAGTATATTAATATATATATATCATGTGATTTAATAAAAAGGAATATATATATTTGATTCAAATATATTTATATAGATACGAAATATCCAAGTGATAAAATATTTTAGGGTGTTTATCATTTTAAAATAAAATGACGAAACTCTTCAGACTTGGATTCTTCAGATAATAATTTATCGAGATCATTTAAATATCTGCGCACTCAGATAAAATATTAGATAACAAATAATGCGGTGTGTTTTGTCATCATCAAAATAAATATGGAGATGTGATTTTATGTGTACCAAAAATATATCACAATATTTAAAGCTGGGTACACTTGCACCAACAATCTCCCCCTTTTTGATGATGACAAACACAACGCTAAACACGAGAGCATACTCGGTTTCTCTCCCCCTTTTGTCGAAGCAAAAAGGGTTTAAGAAAATCGCTTATGCTCCCCCTCAAAAGATGCTCCCCCTCAAAATATGAAATATTTGAGAGTTAGTAATTATCAAGGGTTATACTCAAGCATGCCTAAACCAAGTCTTAATTTAAAGAACGCCTTCTTGTTTAGAGCTTTAGTGAAAATATCGGCCAAATTATCTTCCGAATCAACCTTTTCAAGCACGATTTTGCCTTTTTGAACATTATCTCGTAAAAAGTGATGTCTCAATTCAATATGTTTGGTACGAGAATGCAAAACGGGATTTTTACTTAAGTTTATGGCGCTTGAGTTATCACACATAATTGGAATTTTGGTTAGATGTACCTCAAAATCGGTAAGTGTGTGTTTCATCCATAGGACTTGAGCACATGCTCTTGCGGCGGCTACATATTCCGCTTCGGTGGTAGACAAAGCTACGGATTGTTGTTTCTTAGAGAACCAAGATACAAGTGAGAGACCTATAAAGGCACATACCCCACTAGTACTTTTTCGGTCAACAATAGATCCACCAAGATCGGAATCGGCGAAACATGTTACTTCTAACTCGGGTTGCTTTGCGTACCATAAGCCAAGATTAGTAGTACCTCGTAAATATCGAAAAATACGCTTGACAGCTTCATAGTGAGATTGTTTAGGTGAAGATTGAAAACGAGCACATAAACATACACTAAACATAATATCAGGTCTACTAGCAGTTAAATATAACAAGCTACCAATCATACCACGATAAATCTTTTCATTAAAATCGTTTCCCTCCTCGTCACGAGATAATTGCAAATTTGTGGTCATTGGAGTTTCAACGGGTTTGACATTTTCAAAATTAAACTTTTTCAACATATCTTTACAATATTTAGATTGACTAATAAAAATACCAGTTTCACATTGTTTTATTTGCAATCCTAAGAAGTATTTTAACTCTCCCATCATGCTCATTTCAAACTCGCTTGTCATTTTCGCAGAAAATTCATTACACAGTTTTTCATTAGTGGAACCAAAAATAATATCATCAACATATACTTGCACAACCACAATATCATTTTGAACATATTTCACAAATAAAGTATTATCAATTTTACCCATAATATAACCACTAACAATTAAAAAAGTTTTTAATCTATCATACCACGCACGCGGAGCCTGCTTTAAACCATAAAGCGCCTTTTTTAATTTATAAACATGTGTCGGGTTTTCAAAACTTTCAAAACCGGGAGGTTGAGAAACGTATACCTCCTCATTTATAATACCATTTAAGAAAGCACTTTTAACATCCATTTGAAATAATTTAAAATCTTTAGCATTTGCAAAAGCGAGAAGCATTCGAATAGACTCCAACCTTGCAACCGGTGCAAAGGTTTCGTCATAATCTATACCTTCTTGTTGACTGTACCCCTTGGCAACTAAACGTGCCTTGTTTCGTGTGACTCCACCGTTCTCGTCTACCTTGTTTCGGAAGACCCATCTTGTGCCAATAATGGTTTGACTACTAGGGCAAGGTACTAAGTCCCACACATCATTCCTAGTAAATTGGTTTAACTCATCTTGCATGGCCAAAATCCAATCCTCATCACCTAAAGCTTCATCTATGGTTTTAGGTTCTATGGTTGAGATAAAGGCATGGAAAGCACAATGGGTAAGGATTTGTGATCTAGTTGTCCTTTGGTTTAGGTCACCTATAATTTGATCTACGGGATGGCCTCGAGCGGTTCTAAGGTTAGGATCATCTATACCTTGTGGAATAAAGCACGGAGGGGCATCACTAGATTCAATATTATTTGTGGAAGGTTGGGTACCTAAATCCAAGGTACTAAGTTGTTGGGCTAAGACATCTCCTTCACGGATATTATCATTTGCTAAGGGTGCACTCGGTTTGGGAGGACTTTCGTCAAAACTAACATTAAGGGATTCTTCTACTACCATGGTCTCCTTATTTAGGATTCTATAGGCTTTGCTATTCCAAGAGTAACCTAGGAAAACTCCCTCATAGGCTTTGGGGTCAAATTTGGTTAGGTAGGATTTGGTGTTTAAAAAGAAACATTTACAACCAAAAACTTTTAGGTGAGCTAGGGAAGGTTTTCTACCTCGGTAAAGTTCATAGGGTGTCTTATTTAGGATACCTCTAATTAGGACACGGTTAAGCACATAGGTCGCGGTAGCAACGGCATCACACCAAAACTTTTGGGGAACTTGATGTTCGTTTAGCATAGTTCTACTCATTTCTTGCAACGTTCGATTTTTCCTTTCAACAACCCCGTTAGATTGAGGAGTTCGAGGAGCCGAAAAGTTATGAGTTATACCATGTTTATCACAAAAGGCACCAAATTGTACATCATTATCGAATTCTCGTCCATGGTCCGTACGTATGGAAACAATCGTACAACCTTGTTGGTTTTGAATTCGTTTTCCCAAAATTTTAAACTTTTCAAAAGCCTCATTTTTATGTCTCAAAAATAAAGTCCAAGTATAACGGGAATAGTCATCCACAATAACCAAAGTATAAAAATTTCCTCCAAAACTTTGAATAGCCATCGGGCCAAAAAGATCCATATGTAAAAGTTCTAAAACTCTTTGAGTAGAAATAACATTTTTTGATTTATGAGAAACGTGATGTTGTTTGCCGACACGACAAGCATCACAAAAATGATTATCAAACTTTAATTTTGGCAGGTCACTCACAAGCTCCTTATTTTTTAAGTTTTGCATTAATCTTAGATTAGCGTGACCTAAACGCCTATGCCATAAAGTAGAAACATCATTAATAGAAGATAAGCATACATTTTCAGATACAACAGTTTTACAAATATATAAATTTCCTTTTACAAAACCATTTAAAAGAACTTTGCCATTTTTTATGATTTTACAAGAATCTTCTTCGAAGACAACAGTTGTATTATTTTTACACAATTGGCGAACACTTAACAAATTAAAATGTAAATTATCAACATGATTCACATTAAGAAATTGAACATTATTGCAAGAGACTGTACCTCTACCAATTATATTTCCTTTGGAGTTTCCTCCAAAAATTACCTGTCCACCATCACATGACTTATATGATGAAAAGAGATTATTGTTTCCGGTCATGTGACGTGTGCAACCACTATCGAGTATCCAGTCCATATCAAGGTCAATCTACAATAATGAAGATGTAACTTTTATGGTCCCCATTTCTCATGGGTCCTTGACAATTAGTTTCAAAAGTCAACCAACATGCATATATATAAAGTCAAACAGAATATATATATATAATACATTACACAATATATAATACATCAAACCAAATTAATATATATATATATAACACATTAAACAAACATAATATATATATATAAGAATTAAAAGAATTAAATAAAATATATATATATATGTGCAGTACGTATGTATATATATATATGAATAGTATAAAAAGGTACAAATAACATATATATATAATATATTAAATACACAAAATATATATATATAGTACGTAGGTACATATATATATATAAACAGTACATATATATATATAAACAGTACATATATATATAAACAATATAAAGGTACACATACTATTATATTACTTATATATAATATATACAATAAATTATATTTAAACTATATATATATATATAACATATATACATAACACATTTAAAACCATAAACGCATACCACCGGGATTATCATTACTAAACATTCCTTTTGGAATCCATTTATTTACCATTTTGATTTTGCGATTATATTTATCATACACATAAAAACAAGCATTTACATTCGCATTATTATTAGGTTTAGAATATTTATCATGGTACATGCGAGCATACGGTTTTCTCGTATTATAATTTACATTATTTATTTTACGCACATACGGAGGTTTTTGCACATATTGATTTCTTGTATTTACTTTAGGTGATTCATAAAATCTTTTGATGGGTATACAAGAACATTTATCAACACAAGTATTGGAACCAATGCCTTTTCTACATTTTATACGGTTAGGCATATTAAGCATGTTAAGAACTTTCTCATTGCTACTTTCAAAGGCTTTAGCTAGCATGTTATCTTTTTCATATGAAGCACATTTAGCCTTTAAACATGTAATCTCATTATCAAGAACATCACATTTTGTACAAATAATATTTTCATGTGATTTTTTATTCAAGCATGCAATTTCTTTATTTAAAACATCACAAGATTTACAAAAATCTTTTTCTCCTAATTTAGTTTCTAATTTAGCAATTATATCTATATCATTTTCAGATTTTTGTTTAACATTTTTTATTTCCTTTTTACATGCATTTACAGTTTCTTTTAACATAGCATTCTCATCTTGGTAACGATTTGCAAGAGCGGCCATTTTATGAAAAGATTCATATAATTCTTCAAGATTATTTTCACTATCACTTTCATAATCACTATCGTAATCCGAGTAAGAAGATTTTACCTCGTCGTCGCTATCGGCCATAAGACAAATGGCTTGATAGTCATCTTCTTCTTCACTCTCGCTCCACGCGCCTCCAATGAAGGCTTTCTCCTTCTTCTTTTGGAATTTGTTCTTTTTTGGACATTCATTGGCGTAGTGGTCTTTGTCACCACATGAGTAGCAAAAGCCTCTCTTTGGCTTAGCTTTATCGTCTTCACTCGAGTCGCCATTTTTCTTAACTTTTTCGTCTCGTTTATGGAACTTACGACTTCGATTTTCACCACCACGACGGTAGTTACCGTTTCTTTGAAATCTGCCATTGTTAGAAAATTTATTATTATTATTAAGAAATTTGGAAAAGTTTCTTACCAACATGGCGACTTCATCGAGAGTTTCGGATGGATCTTTCGAGGAGCTAGCTTTCTCCTTTTTCTTCTCATCTTTTGGTGTTGAGACATTGAGAGCGATTGATTTCTTTTTAACTTGCTCCCGGTCTTTGTTTCTTTTAAGTGCAATTTCATGCACTTTAAGATTACCGATCAAGTCATCTATCTTCATTATGGAAAGGTCACGGGAGTCTTCTAAGGATGTTATCTTTTGCATCCACTCCGAAGGAAGAGCTCGTAGGATTTTCCTTATATAGTCCTCGTTAGGATAAGTGCGATCCAAACCTTTCAAAGTAGTCACAATAAGGTTAAATCTTTTAAACATTGAGTCAATTGACTCATCTTGTTTCATTTCGAATAGTTCATAATCGTGAACTAAAATATTTACTTTACTAGATTTAACCTCCGTGTTTCCACGATGAGTATTATTTAAACTTTCCCATATTTGATTTGCAGTTTTATAAGTATATACTCTTTCAATTTCGTCAGATGTTAAAGCAGCATATAAAATATTCTTAGCTTCAAAGTTTAAACAAAAATGAGCTTCATCAGAAGTAGTCCAGTCATCTATAGGTTTATCAATATAAACATCATCTTTCACAATGGTGGGTTTAAAATTCCCTTTTTCTATGATGTTCCAAATCTTTTGATTTTTGCCACGCACGTGACATTCAAATAGCTCGGCCCAAATGCCAAACTTTTCAGTATCTATCAAAGGAGGTTTTGAAAACACGATATTAGTTTGTTGAGCCATTTAGAAGAATAAGAGAAAAATATGCAGAATATTTTGAAAGACCTGCTCTGATACCAAATGTTGGACAACCTAAGGGGGGGGGTAAGGTTGTATTTAAAATCTTTTTCTTTCAAAAAATCTTTGAACAAATAAATACAGTAAAAATAAAGCAGAGTATAAACAAGTAAATATACAACAATTATATAAACAGATATAATTTAAATGCACAGCGGAAATGTAAATAGATAAGGGAAAGAGAATACTTGACAACGGTATTTTTAAAGTGGTTCACCAAACACAAAGTTGGCTAGTCCACCTCGAGAAAATAACACTTCTCGGAGATCCAATACGAAGCGTGTTCTTTACGGTAGAAACACAAACCTTAATACAACAAACGCGAAACACTCTTCTTTGAGAGATTAATGTGGATCACTCACTCTAATTCAAACACTTACAAGAGGGTATAAATTTTAATATGAATAATCACTCTTGAATAAGGTTTATCACTTGGATATTTTTAGAGAGTTTGATCACTTGAGTTGTGTTGCTGATTCAACTTATCGAGAGATTTTAATCTGCTATCAACTCAAGATTTCTTGCTCAAAAATTAATTTTATCAGTTTAAGTGATTTAGTGTGAGTAAGAAAGCAGCAGAATAATAATCAAATGCTGAGGGAGAATTTATTGCTGAAGTTGGTGTATTCTTGAATGCTGCTGGAAGCTTGTATTTATACTGGAAGATCAACAGGCTTGAGGCATTCGCGGTATACCGCCAAACCATCGCGGTATACCTGCGTCAGAAAAAGGTACTGTAAGGAGAAGGTCAACCTGCAAAAGATCAACGGCTACAAGGTACCCGCGGTATACCGCGTTGCACATGGCGGTATACCGCCTGACATATTTCCTGACAGACGAAGCTTCATATGCAGAACAGTTGATGGTGAACAGTGACGCGGTATACCGCGTGAACCTTGGCGGTATACCGCCTAAAGATTTGTCCAATGAGAGCATGGCAACGCAGGGTTACTTCGGCTGAAACTCTTTTTGCAGTTTGATGAACAGTAGCAGACAGTATATTAATATATATATATCATGTGATTTAATAAAAAGGAATATATATATTTGATTCAAATATATTTATATAGATACGAAATATCCAAGTGATAAAATATTTTAGGGTGTTTATCATTTTAAAATAAAATGACGAAACTCTTCAGACTTGGATTCTTCAGATAATAATTTATCGAGATCATTTAAATATCTGCGCACTCAGATAAAATATTAGATAACAAATAATGCGGTGTGTTTTGTCATCATCAAAATAAATATGGAGATGTGATTTTATGTGTACCAAAAATATATCACAATATTTAAAGCTGGGTACACTTGCACCAACAACATCGTTCAAGATGGGCGACTGATTGAGAACATTGATGTCGTTGTTGGAACCGGAAACACCAAAGTATGCGTGCCAGATCCATAGATCTTGAGAGGCCACTGCTTCTAGCATGATTGTCGGGTGCTCATGATCACCTCTCATGAATTGACCTCGCCATGCATTCGGACAATTTGCCCACGCCCAATGAGTACAGTTGTTGGGTCACCAAGGATTTGAAATTGACTCACCGATGTTTTCCCTAAAACTCCTACTTAGAATATTTTAGTTCAGTTCTTTGAATGACTTGTACAAGATATCAAATGTTCGGTGAAGTCGAAGATCAACCGAAACCAAGCTTGAAGACTCTCTACTTGTGGAAAATAGAAGACTCTCGGCAACATTCAAACAAGTCATCACCACCGAAATTCCTTGACATTTCGGTGGCCTTCTCTCCACCGAAGTTATAGGACATTTTCGGTGGCCTTCTCCCACCGAAGTGCATGGACAGTTTCGGTGGCCCCATCCACCACCGATGACCCTTTCGGTGCTCCTCTCACCACCGAAATATACATGTAATTTCGGTGGTCCTCTCACCACCGAAATATACTTGTAATTTCGGTGGTCCTCTCACCACCGAAACATGCTCGCAATTTCGGTGGACTAGTTACCACCGAAACATGCTTGCAATTTCGGTGGACTAGTCTTCTTTCCACCGAAGATTTCTCAATCTCGGTGGAAACCACTTCGGTGCTAAAGGCTCAAGACAGAAGATCATTTATTATGGGACAATATCCTCCAGCAGAGAAAAGTGACAGTTTGTCTCTTTATCCACTTTCAGTTAAGGTCCCTATTATCTGCTCAAGCTACTCTGGCTGCACCTAGTGAAAAGTGACAAGGACTTCACAGTTCTCCTGAAGTCAACATTATCAGCATATGTGAAGATGACAAGTGTCCCAAGCATTTAATGCTTGGGCACTCCTTGGCACTATAAAAGGAGAAGTGCTCTTCATACAATTCTCACGCTTGCAAGCTCCCATCCTAAAAGTTTTACCCCAAACATTCCCTCTAACAACACTTATGTTCCTAGATCTGTGCTTTTAAGAAAATCAACTTCCAAAGATTTATCCAAAGGAATCCTTGGGTCCAAGCCTCCTGCTGTGTTCTCCTCTAACAAGGTTATAAGAACAAATGATAAAAGCCAAAACATGAAAAATGCTAAAAAGGTGTTTATCTATAGAAAATGCTATAACTGTGGTGACACTTTTCATATGGCTAAGGACTGTCCCAAGGATAGGATTGATAGATCCAAGCTTAAGGAATCATGCTCTTCTAACCCCAAAGGACCCATTACAAAATGGGTACCAAAGAACTAATATGTGTTTGCATGCAGGCTTTTGAGCACCATCAAATTTGGTATTTAGACAGCGGGTGCTCACGCCACATGACGGGAAACAAGTCTCTTCTCATCAACTATGTGCCGGGAAAAGGTCCATCTGTAACTTTTGGTGATAATTCTAAGGGTTACACCAAAGGATACGGAACTCTCTCTAATGGATATGTAACCTTCAATAAAGTGGCTTTTGTGGACGGCCTCATGCATAACCTCCTCAGCATTAGCCAACTGTGTGATCTTGGATACAAAGTTATCTTTGAACTTTGTGTCTGCTCCGTGGTAGACAAACAATTCAATGTGGTGTTATCGGGAAGACGGATGGAAAATGTCTACGTCATAGATATGGGACAATCCAATTCTTCTTCAAATATCTGCTTTGTGTCAAATGATGCATCCAAAAGAAACTGGTTGTGGCACAAACGTCTCTCTCATCTAAACTTCAAGACCTTGCATAAAATCTCCAACAAAGAGCTGGTGACGGGCATGCCAAAGTTGAACTTTGTCAAAGAGAAGCTGTGTGATGCATGTGAAAAGGGAAAGCTCACCAAAACATCCTTCAAGACGAAGCAATGCTCTTCCATCACTCTTCCTCTTCAATTGCTGCACATGGATCTATGTGGACCAGTCAGCACTCCAAGTCTTGGAGGCAAAAGGTATATTCTTGTTATTGTTGATGAATTTACCAGATATACTTGGGTGTTCTTTCTCAGGTACAAAAGTGATGCTACTGAAGAAATCATCAACTTTGTCAAGAAAAATGAAGTTCTCAATGGCCAGCTTGTCCGCTCGGTAAGGAGTGACAATGGCACTGAATTCAGAAATAGTGCTCTTGAAGACTTCTTCACCGAGAAAGGGATCTCTCAGAACTTCTCTGATGTTCGTACTCCTCAGCAAAATGGAGTGGTGGAAAGGAAAAACAGAACACTGTGTGAGGCCGCTAGATCCATGCTGAGTGAATCAAATCTCCCCACCTATTTTTGGGCCGAAGCTGTGAATACTGCCTGCTTCACTCAAAACAGGTCAGTAATATCCAAAAGACATGATAAAACCCCGTATGAAGTTTTTCATGGCAGAAAACCAAATATTGGCTTTCTTCATGTCTTTGGGTGTATCTGCTTTATTCTTAATGATCGTGAAAATCTTGGGAAGTTTGATCCCAAGGCAGATGAGGGAATATTTGTTGGGTACTCCTTATCCTCCAAAGCTTATAGGGTGTACAATCTCAGAAGAAAATGCATTGATGAGTCCATTCATGTCAAGTTTGATGATCTCAGATGTTCATCACTTTCAAGTGATGAGGATGATTTACACAGATGGATCTCATCATGTATTTGTGATACCCCCTTAGTCACTTCCACCGATATCTCCTCTATTCCCTCAAATCCATCCACCTCAAAAAACCCAGCTGGATCACTCTCTCCCACCGAAATTGATCAACCCATCTCTCACACCGATTTCCCTATTCCCACCGAAACTCCACACCGAAGCCCTTCTTCCATCCCTAATCCCACCGAAAATCACATGGCTTCCACTACCGAAAATCCCATCTTACACCAAACCTCTGATCCCACTACTCCAGTTCACTCTACTCCTCATACCCCATCACCTTTACCCCCTGCTCTAAAATGGACCAAAGATCACCCCATAGATCAAATTATTGGTGATCAACAAGCAGGTGTCCAAACCCGCAGAGGAGTTGGAAATATTTGTCTCTATGTGAATTTCCTCTCTCTCTCTGAACCCAAGAAAGTGGATGAAGCTCTATCAGATCCTTGTTGGATCACTGCCATGCAAGAAGAACTTTCTCAGTTCCAGAGAAATAAAGTTTGGAGATTGGTTCCCAAACCCAGAAACAAGACAATCATTGGAACCAAGTGGGTATTCAGGAACAAAATGGATGAAGATGGTACTGTTATCAGGAACAAGGCCCGATTAGTAGCTCAAGGATACAGACAGGAAGAAGGCATTGACTATGATGAAACATTTGCTCCTGTTGCAAGACTTGAAGCTATAAGGATCTTTCTGGCTCATGCTGCCTACCGAAATTTTAGGGTCTTTCAAATGGATGTTAAAAGTGCCTTTCTCAATGGGGAACTTGCAGAGGAAGTCTATGTGAAACAACCTCCTGGCTTTGAAGACCCAGCTCATCCAGACTATGTGTACAGACTTGACAAGGCATTGTATGGTCTCAAGCAAGCTCCACGTGCTTGGTATGACACTCTTGCCAACTTTCTTCTCAAGCATGGATATTCCAGAGGTAAAATTGACAATACTCTCTTCATCAAAGAAACCTCAGGTAATATCATTCTTGTTCAAATCTATGTTGATGACATCATCTTTGGTGCCACTGATGAATGCATATGTAATGAGTTTGCTTCTCTCATGATGAGTGAATATGAGATGAGCATGATGGGAGAGCTTACATTTTTCTTGGGCCTTCAAGTCAAACAATCTTCAGAAGGGATTTTTATAAATCAAAGCAAATATATTCGTGACCTTCTGAAGAAATTTAACTTTCTAGATAGCTCTCCTATGAAAACTCCCATGGCACCTCCCTTGAAACTGTGTGCCGATCTAAAAGGTGAATCTGTGGATGTTACTCTTTACCGAGGTATGATAGGCTCTCTTCTTTACCTAACTGCTAGCAGACCGGATATAATGTTTGCTACCTGTCTATGTGCTCGTTATCAGGCCAATCCTAAAGTTTCACATTTAAAGGCTGTAAAACGAATTTTTCGGTATCTTAAGGGCACACTGCACTTGGGTCTTTGGTATCCCAAAGACTCGGGTTTTGAACTAATTGGTTATTCAGATTCAGACTATGCAGGTTCCCAGATTGATAGAAAGAGTACTACAGGAAGCTGTCAGCTCCTTGGGGGAAAATTGGTAAGTTGGTCCAGCAAGAAACAAAACTCTGTATCAACCTCTACTGCTGAGGCTGAATATGTAGCTGCTGGGAGCTGCTGTGCTCAGATTCTATGGATGAGAAACCAACTAAGGGACTATAATCAATTCTTTTCTAAAGTCCCAATTCTGTGTGATAATTCCAGTGCTATAGCTATAGCAAATAATCCTGTTCTTCACTCTAGATCTAAACACATCGATATCAGGTATCATTTCATCAGGGATCACATTTCCAAAGGTGACATTGAACTGCACTTCATTCCCACCGATTTGCAGCTTGCTGATATTTTCACCAAACCTCTTGATGAAACCAGGTTCAACTTTCTCATCAGTGAACTTGGGATGTGCAATTTCCAAGAATAAACATGTGTTCATGCTCCACCGATCTCACATCGGTGGACACCTTCTTATCTACTTCTCTCTCTCTCCACCGATCTCTCATCGGTGGACAAATCTATGTGTTAAATCATTTCTATCTCTTTTCCAACACCGAAGTCCAATTTCGGTGATAATCTCAAGTATCGGTGAAGCGTGTCTACCACCGAAGCCCATTTCGGTGAAAATTTTCAAAATCGGTGAAACCTGTCCACCACCGAAGTCTCATTTCGGTGGTCATCTCAAATCGGTGAAACCTGTCCACCACCGAAGTCTCATTTCGGTGGTCATCTCAAATCGGTGAAACTTGTCCACCACCGAAGTCTCAAATCGGTGATCATCTCAAATCGGTGAAAACTTTCCACCACCGAAGTCCCATTTCGGTGGTACTATCCAAATCGGTGAAACCATTCTACCACCGAACTTCCACCGATCGTCTACCGAACGAACACCGAATCCTCCACCGAAGCATCACCGAGCCTACACCGATCCACACGGTTCCCAAAGCCCACTTGTGACCACTCAATTGCAGTTGTGTCAGACCCTTCGCCTATCCGCCGTTCCGTGTCCCGATTCCCAATAACCCTTTCACCTCAGGAGCCGCATGTCCCCTCTCCCCATACAAAATCATCATCACAGTGCCTTATCATTTCCCTATATATACATACCTCCCTTCACTTCCTCCCCACTCCTTTCTCACAATTCAAACCTGCAACTCTCTCTTCTCTTTCAAACATATCTCTCTCATGGCATCCTCACGATATCCAATTCCTACACGTTTTGAAGACCTCCGCTTCAACCAGTGCAATCACGTTGCCCGCCTCGAATCCGATCCCGCTCATCCCGAGTTCTCTACTATTGCTAAATTTCTGTCTCGCTCTCCTCTTCTTCATGCCTTCACATGCAACCCCAAGATGAGCAAAATGCTCATTGGACAGTTCTGGCTCACCTCCGTGTACGATCCCTCCAATGAGGCCATTCACGCCTCCATCTTCACCAATGCCGAAGGTGATCACGACCTCACGTTTGGGGTCGATGATGTTCGTCTCGCTCTTAAGATCGACGCCTTTTCCGTCTATGAAGACATGTATTTAGACACCATCCATGAAGACATTGTCCTTACCACCGGTTATGTGCTCGACGACTCCTCCAAAAGCTCCAAAGGCCCCGGTACTCTTCTTCGCAGCAAAATGGGAGGCATTTGGAATTTCTTCTTTGCCCACGTTATCCATTGCCTCTCACGCAAAACAAGTGGGCATGATCAATCGCCTTCACACGTCAACAAACTCGCTCATGCCCTCATTTTCCAAAGGAAAGTGGATTTCGCCCAATATTTCTTCTCAGAGCTTGTCGAGGTCATCAAAACTCCCAAGAAGTGTTACGTAGCTTTTCCCCGCTTCATCTCCATGATCTTACACCACAAGCTTTCCAAAGCTTTGGAAACCGATCGCCGCTCTTCCTCGCCCCGGTTCTCTTATGAATGGTCATCTCCCGTTGTGGGCACCAAAACCCTCAACGTCAAGCCGCTCGCCACTGATCGCCCATTACGCCCAGGTATGATTTCCTTCGCCCTATCTCCCGAACTTCATTGGGGTGATGCGGAAATTCCCGGGTTTCGCCACCTGGAAATTCCCGAGGTCACTCCAAATGTTGTGGTCCCTTCTCCCCGTTCCCGAGTGACGTCGGGTGGCACTCAAAAGAAACGACAAAAGGCCACCGACACCTCCGCTCCCGCTTCTCGAACCACGTCACCGAGAGATCCCTCGGAGACTTCCCCGGTTCACACCCCTTCTCACAAGCGGAAGCACTCACCTTCCCCTTCGGGATCTCTTCCAAAGAGGTCTCGGAAACCATCGGCCCAACCGACTCATCCAACCGTCGATTCTCCAAAATCGCCGGTTGTTGAACTTCATCCCTCCGGGCCAAGGGTACCTGCTACACACCCCACCGTCTCCTCTGTTGCCTCTCGAAAGGCCTCAGTTACATTTCAGGAGGACCCCCCACATACCTCCCCACTCGACTCTTTGGGTGGTGGAGATGACCTCGAGATCTCTCCGCTCGAGGGTTCTGACTTCACACTACACAGCTTTCCACCCGATCAGTTTTCGATCGAAGACATTGCACAACCCTCTAAGGGTTCCCCCCCAATTGCACCCTTTGATTTTTTCGATTTTCTTTTAGCGGACACTGGTTCTCCCCAAACCATCCCGTCCACCGAAGAACATCACACCGAGTCTCCATCGTCTTCACACCAATCACCCCCCCGATCACCTACTCCCCCCCGAATGTTACACACCGACGACTTGATGCCTTACCTCCATATTCCCATTCCCGAACCTGACCCCCACCGACTACTCTTCCAGTTTCCCGAAATCGGTGGCCAGACTTCCCCGCACATCGACCGCACCTCTACCTTTCTTAAATCTACCATCACCTTAATCTCCCAAGCCAATTCCCGCATCTCTACCCTCGAGTCTCAGCTACCGCATCTTCTTCTTGATGCCATCACCGAAGCCCTACGCCCCATTCAAGAAAAATTATCTACCCTTTCTACCACAGTGGAGTCCCTCTCCAAACCTTCCACCGACTCACCCAGTCCTGAACGTTCCCAGTGGGAAATGGATCTTGGTGACTTTGCCTTGGTTCCCCATACCACCGAAACGAGTCTGGCCTTCCTACACTCCAAGTTTGATAAGGCCTTCTATGAGTTGGGTTTCAAGTTACCGGTTGTTCCTGAGGGGGAGAAAACCACGGCTCCACCGAAACTTCCATCCATCAAGAAACTTTCCAGTAACCAGCCTCCACCGAAACCCTCTTCACCGAAATCCTCCTCTCCTCCACCGAAACCCTCTCCACCGAAATCTACCTCTCCACCGAAATCCTCACCACCACCGAAACCCTCTTCTCCACCGAAACATATCTCACTCTCACCGACCCATACTGGCTCCACCGAAGCTCTTGACCTTAATGCATCAGTTGAGGGGGAGCAGTCCAGCAATGCTCCCGAAGACAAAGGAAAAAGAACTCTTTCGGCCGAAGAATTGGCCAGAGAAGCAAAGAAGAAAAAGGATCTGGCAAGATATGGGGCTCGACCGAAGGACGCTGAAACTCTCAAACTCAAGCCTGCTTCTCAACCTATCACCACCGAACTTGGCCTCTCTGCTCAAGAAATTGAGGAAGCAAGAATAGCTCAAATCGACTTAGACAAATCCAGAGATCTGTCTCTCAAAGCTGCCGCAGAAGAAGCTTCAAAAGTCAAGTCCACCGATGCCATCCAAACACAGAAATCGGTGCTCAGTGCCTTGGAACAACAAAAGAATGAAGAAATTAATTGGTACAAAAAGACCATGCACCACCGAAGCTATAGGTCACAAATTTCTTCAGTAAAGATTGCCACCTCCAAGGCAAACCCTCAAGACATCAGATTGATTATTAACTGGGAAGATGGTTCTATGAAGAGTGTGAAAGAAAGCCATCTCCAACTCTTCGGTCTCTCGGAATGGTATGAAATCACTCAACACCTTGTCAGGAGTCCAAATCCAAGGAAAGACATCTTTGTCAAATACATTGATGGTCTAATGAATAAGATGAAGGAGATCAAAAGAAAACATAACATCATCCTCTCCACCGAAGAAAGAGCCAAACTGCTGTCTCTGAAAGAGAAGATCATCCTCCCCAAAGTCAAAAATCCTCCTGACTCAGTCTTCAAGGAAATGGAAAGAGAAGGTAAAATCCCGAATGTAAACAATCTTAACCTTACCATTCCCACTTCTGTTCCCTATCCTACCACAACCTTAAGCCTCTCACCAATACCAGGATTGTTCTTTAACGACGGTCTCGGTCGTCGGGCATTCTTCATATTTGCCCAGATGTCCATCGCCGATACTATATTTCTGGAAGGCATTCACAACCTCTTTCCGAACATCCCCGAAGCTCAACCGTTCTATAGAAACTTACTGGATGAAATCAAGCGCCGCAAAACCTCAAAGAAGTAAGTTCTCTCCATTTGGTACTTGTAAAAGTTAGTTTCTCATTTTGTAAAATTGTACGAGAACTTATCTTAATACAAGTATCTCTATTTGAATTTTATTTCCGTACATACTTTATTTTTCGTTACCTGTAAATACTGTACATAGTATACATACGCATACAAAAGAAAAAGATCAAAAAGAACAAAAAGAATGGTCTATGTGAAAAGAACCCAAAAGAGTAAAGAGGGTCAAAAACGCACTTACTTTTATTTACTCTTGAATATTCTAAGATAAGGAGCTCAAATTCAAATAGGGGGAGATTGTTGGGTCACCAAGGATTTGAAATTGACTCACCGATGTTTTCCCTAAAACTCCTACTTAGAATATTTTAGTTCAGTTCTTTGAATGACTTGTACAAGATATCAAATGTTCGGTGAAGTCGAAGATCAACCGAAACCAAGCTTGAAGACTCTCTACTTGTGGAAAATAGAAGACTCTCGGCAACATTCAAACAAGTCATCACCACCGAAATTCCTTGACATTTCGGTGGCCTTCTCTCCACCGAAGTTATAGGACATTTTCGGTGGCCTTCTCCCACCGAAGTGCATGGACAGTTTCGGTGGCCCCATCCACCACCGATGACCCTTTCGGTGCTCCTCTCACCACCGAAATATACATGTAATTTCGGTGGTCCTCTCACCACCGAAATATACTTGTAATTTCGGTGGTCCTCTCACCACCGAAACATGCTCGCAATTTCGGTGGACTAGTTACCACCGAAACATGCTTGCAATTTCGGTGGACTAGTCTTCTTTCCACCGAAGATTTCTCAATCTCGGTGGAAACCACTTCGGTGCTAAAGGCTCAAGACAGAAGATCATTTATTATGGGACAATATCCTCCAACAGAGAAAAGTGACAGTTTGTCTCTTTATCCACTTTCAGTTAAGGTCCCTATTATCTGCTCAAGCTACTCTGGCTGCACCTAGTGAAAAGTGACAAGGACTTCACAGTTCTCCTGAAGTCAACATTATCAGCATATGTGAAGATGACAAGTGTCCCAAGCATTTAATGCTTGGGCACTCCTTGGCACTATAAAAGGAGAAGTGCTCTTCATACAATTCTCACGCTTTCAAGAAATTCTCTCAGTGCAAGAAACCTTCTTTTAAGCCTTAAAACTCAATAGCTTTGCTCTTAGTGTTCTTAGTTGTTTTGTTGTATACTTTGTGTAAGATTGTTAGAATAGTTTATCTGTTCTTTTCCGCAACAATCTTAAGTTTTCTGTGTGTAATTCTTTTGAAAGTTTTTCAAATATAAGAATTAAAATTGTGAAATTTTTGTGTATTGTATTCAACCCCCCCTTCTACAATACTTGTTAAGCCATCTGTGACTAACAACAGTCTATGCTGCCGAGCATGCCGGGAAATCCGTGTTTAGCTTCATGCGCGGCGTACAACTTCTGAATATCAATAAAAGTAGGGTTGCGTAAATATTTTTGACCATACAGTTCAATAATACCTGTGCAGAATTTGTACAGACAATCTCGTGACGTTGTCTCTCCCATACGGATGTACTCGTCAAGTGCGTCAGCAGTTACTCCATACGCCAATTGCCGAATAGCAGAAATACACTTTTGTATCGGAGAAAAACTTTGTTTGCGTCTGTCGTCCACCCGAAGTGTAAAATACGGATACTCTCCTGCTAAATCTTCAACTATTCGTTCGAATAGTTGCCTGCTCATCCTGAACCGCCGCCTAAACATATCCGGTGTATAAACCGGGTTGTTGCCAAAGTAGTCCCGCATAAGCCGCTCGTTTGCAGCCGACCTCTTTCTATGTTCGCGGCCCTCTCTCTTGTTGACGACGAGGCGGTGCTACCATAAATCCATTGTGCAGTATGTCGAAAAACTTCTCTTTGTAGATTCAACAACTCGTTGGTGTCTACGGATGATGATGATGCGGTCGGTGAACCAGGTTGTGGCGAATCCATATTGTTTAAAATATAGAGAATGGAAGAGAATGAGAGATTTTGAGATTTTGGTGTAAAAAAATAAGAGGTTTGGATTAATATATATAGTGTGATTAAATTGGAAAAAAATTAAAAATAAAATAAAATTACCGTTGGAGTGCCGTTGGATTTATTTATTTTCAAAATTTTAAAAAAATAAAATAAAAAACAAGCAAATTCTTTCGGGTTCCTCGGGTTTGAAAGCCCGCTGGCCGAGCCCGAGGATGAAGCCCGCCATACCCCCACCGCTGCCCGCCCGAGCCCGAACTCGAGCCCGAAGGGCGCTGCGGATGGCCTTAGAATAGATTAACTTATCAAAAACAATTTATTTGTGGTTGAAAAAGTCATAAACAATTTTTATTTTTTTGAATCAAAACACTAAAAATAGCTTATTATTTTATTTTAGGCCATAAAAAAAGCAATAAAGAAATAAGTCAGGAAAAATAAGCAATCCCAATTCCCAAACACCCGTGGGCCGGGGGTACACTCAAAGTTTAAAATTTAAAACTCAATTTAATCTGAAATCTACCCTGTCCCTCTGGACGAGGACCGCCGCTAGGTGTTCCTTCTTGCCGGCGCCGGCGAGGAGGCCACCGCAGACCACGACCATAGACAAATTGTTCGATTTCAGGTTTGTTCTTACATTGCTTTTGTTTCTTTCTTGCTTAGTTGGTTAGTTAGTTGCTTAGATTAGCTTTTAGATTTCAAATGTGGGGTTTTATAATTTGGTAGATTAATTTGCTCTGATTTTATATCAAAGGTTTCTACTTGGGGTTTCATCTGCGTGTATGCACTCCACTTGTGAATTTTCTGGATCCGCCATGTTAGCAATAAATTAATTAAGTTCACAATGTTAGGATCTGAAACGAGGCAACTTTGTGGAGGAAAAACAAAAACTAATCTAAATAAGTTGCTTATAATATCATATGTTGAAGATTTGCTTATTTTTAACTACATAACCGGTAAGCATCTGGATTTAATATGATTCAGGTATTAGTTTGTTTATTTTTGATGACTTAATTCATAAATGTATGTTTGCTTATATGACACAAACATAGGAAACAATATGAATGCAGTTTTCAAGTTCGTAAGAGTTCTGTTCCGTAAGATGATAATCATCTGTTACTTTAAATGAATAGGGTAAAAGAAGAACCCCTGTCATCAAAACTATGAAAGAAAACAGGCAAGGACTTCATGTCACCCAGTTTATTCAAAGGTTTTCATCTCTTCCGCTGCTCTAAAAATGGTTGGGGCTCATAAATTCTTTTCACACGACACAAATTTCATTACAAGAAAAGTTGTTTCATGATTGGAAGTTTCTCATGCTGTAGCATGATTCGATGCCCACACTTCAGAAGAATCCACCATGGATTTTCCTTTCTCAATGCTCTGCTGCAATCCAAGTTGAAATACCCAGATGAAGATTCGAACTCTAGATCATTTTCCTCCAATACTCCATTGAACAATTCAAAAGAATCACACTTGGTTTCTGCAGCTGTCAACAGGGTGGCAGCAAGGAATCAATGTTATGGAAAGGAATTTGATGAGGTGAAGTCATGCAACAGGATGATCACTGACTATATCCGGCGTGGTGATCTTGATTCGGCTTATAATGTGTTTGAAAACATGTCAGTCAGGACTACTGTCACGTGGAATTCGATGCTAGCTGGATATACAAAAATAGCTGGGAGATTTGAAGATGCTCGCCAACTGTTTGATAAAATCCCTGAACCAGATATTGTTTCGTATAACACAATGTTGAATTGTTATATGCATAATTGTGGTATCAAGGCTGCTCAGGCTTTCTTTGACCAAATGCTGTTTCGAGATACAGCGTCTTGGAATACAATGGTATCAGGTTTCTGTCAAAACGGGATGATGGATCAAGCTTATCAATTGTTTCAAGTAATGCCTGAGAAAAATAATGTCTCATGGAATCTGATGATTTCGGGTTATGCTGGCATCGGGGATTTGATCTCTGCTGAAAAGTTGTTTAGGAATGCTCCTTCTCAATGTGTGGTTGCATGGACTGCGATGGTAACTGGTTACATGAAATCTAGGAACGTTGATTTGGCAGAGAAAGTGTTTGATGAAATGCCTGAGAAAAATCTTGTGACATGGAATACAATGGTGTCGGGTTATGTAGAAAACGGACGAGCAGATGATGGTTTGAAACTTTTTAGAAAGATGGTTGAAAACGGGGTTAAGCCCAACCCATCAACCTTAAGCAGCGTACTACTCGGTTGTAGTAATCTATCTTCGCTAAAATTAGGTAAGCAAGTACATCAATTTGTGAACAAATCTCCACTTTCTTTGCACACCATGGTGAATACTTCTTTGGTTAGCATGTATTCCAAGTGTGGGGATTTAGATGACGCATGGAAGTTGTTTCTTGAGATTTCACATAAAGATATCGTCACTTGGAATGCTATGATTTCAGGGTATGCTCAACATGGTAAAGGCGAAAAAGCTCTTTGGTTATTTGATTCCATGAAAAAAGAGGGAATGAGACCTGATTGGATCACATTCATAGGAGTTCTATCGGCTTGCAACCATGCTGGATTGGTTGATCTTGGGATTCAATACTTCGATTTACTGCAAAGAGATTACAAGATAAAAGCGAAACCAGATCACTTCACTTGTATGGTTGATCTTCTTGGTCGAGCAGGTAAGCTTGTTGAAGCTTTAGATATGATAAAAAGTATGCCTTTTAAGCCCCACCCCGCGATATTTGGAACCCTTTTAGGCGCTTGTAGGGTCCACAAGAACTTAGAGGTAGCTGAATTTGCTGCTAGGAGTTTGCTTGATTGTGACTCTTCAAATGCAGCTGGTTATGTTCAGCTTGCTAATGTTTATGCAGCCATGAGGAAATGGGATAGTGTTTCCAAAGTTAGAAGATTGATGAAAGATAATAAAGTGATTAAATTTCCAGGGTATAGTTGGATTGAAATAAAGCAATTTGTGCACGAGTTTAGATCATCTGATAGACTTCATCCTGAATTGGGGTTAATTCATGAAAAGCTGAACCACTTGGAGAAGAAAATGAGACTTGCAGGCTATGTCCCTGTTCTTGAATTTGCATTACATGATGTGGGTGATCAACAGAAGGAAAATCTTCTGCTATGGCACAGTGAGAAATTGGCGATTGCATATGGTTTAATTAGAATCCCGGCAGGGGTTCCAATTCGGGTTTTCAAGAACTTAAGGGTTTGTGGGGATTGCCATGAGGCCACGAAGTTTATATCAGCGGTAGAGGAAAGGGAAATCATTGTGAGAGATAATTCAAGGTTTCATCATTTTCAGAACGGAAAATGCTCTTGTGGTGATTATTGGTGAACCTGAGGTCCATTTGATTGCATACTACAAGAAAACACATGTTTTGTGACACTATTGCGACAACATTGGTCGTTGCAGACCTACACAGCAATCCTTAGTTTATTATTGGCCAAAGTTTTTTAATGATGGGAAAAGGTGTCACGAGTTTTTGATTCTTGAAGTTCATTTCTTGCGATGAAAAATGGCAACAACGAACCCGGTTGATGTTTTGGGTGGTGATGATAATGATGGCCCAAGTCAGCGCATAGCTAAGCTGTGTGTGGTTGCTGCTGTGGGGCCTTGGCAGCAAGAAATCGGCGGCTGGTGGTGTGACTACTAAGCCAGCAGCCAAGCTTCCTTCCAAGCCGCTTCGTCTTGCTAAGGCTGGTAAATTTATATTTTCAATCTTTTTAATTTGTTTACATTTCTATGCAAACGTAGGTGGAAATGATGCATATGATGAATTTTGACGCTTTATGCATATGTTTGGCAAAATGCGCATACATGCACTCATTTAGAATTCAAAATTTGGGTGGAAATAAGATATCAAGTATGGGTTAGAATTTGATTAGCAAGTGAATGACATTTGTGTTATTGAAGCATCGTAGTTTGGAAAATCTAAATTAAAAACTTTTAACATGGGTTTCTGAAGATATTGACAGCAGAGATGGTATAGAGATAACATTATGTATGGATTAGGTTTGCAGATGATGGTTTAAAAGCAACTGAAATCCTTGTTTGTGTTGCTAATGATGTATGAATGAAATGGGATTGTTGTCTTGTTTGTTGTTCATGTGTAATTGCAACTTTCTAAACTCAAATATGCCATGTCAAGGTGGATATTTAGGAAGTGATTGTATTTTCTTTATTTTAATTTTGAGTGATTTAAGTCGTACACAATTTTTTTGAACAAATAATTCTTTGGACTTTTTCAGCATGAAAATCATCGCAACTTTAGAAGAAGAAAATTTGTTACCTTGAACACACAATACAAGGTCATTTTCAAATCGTTGTTATGCTTATTATGCTATTCTCTTTAATTAATTTCTTTACAGGAAAGGAAAGGATACACATATGGAAAAGGTAAAAGCGATCCATTTGATTCACCTGGCAAGTCGCACGAGATTCACTACCTCATGTCCATTTGATTGATCAATCAATCAATTGGTACGTCCTTTTTATTATGTCATTTGGATTTTAACCTGGATGTTTTGCATCCATTTATTGCATCGCTTGTTCAAGTTAACTTTTCAAATCCACAACGGTTGTGGCGTACTGGTTAAAGCCCTTGGGGATCCAGGCGTAAACAACAATTGTGGCCACTGAGGTTTAATCAGGGCTGATGTCTTACGGTCATAATTTGCCAAAGGATTAGTCTAGCATAGCCTAGGACACCCTTCAAAAAAAAAACTTTTCAGATCATTTTAACAATTTAGACTTAGGGGCCGTTTACCAAACACTTACCCGGTTACCGGTAAAATTCACTATCAGTTAGTTACCGGGTAAGATTTTAGTCCACAAAAACGGCATTGTATGCAACAATTTACCTGGTAAGCGCTAACCGTGGTAAGAGTTGCCGCCCTCACTTACTGGGTAAGAGTAGTAAGACTCTTGGTCCTTGCCTCGCTCTTACTGGGTAAGATTTCTGCTCCTTACCATATTCGTCCAGTAAGGTAATGCAACTTAGTAAGCACTTACCCGGGTCAGGATTTGGTAAACGACCCGTTATTGTTGTTTACTAGTTATATACCCGCACAATGATACGGGATGCAAAATTCGATTATGTTCAAGTAACATTGCATAATACAATTACATTTTTACTAAGTAACATAGTTTGGTTTACGTTAAATTGAATGCGTAGTTTGCATACCACTTCATGTATCAAACTCTATGATCCTAAAAATCATTAAAAAAGCAAAATTTGATTCGACCACAACATTAAGTATGAACATTAAACTTGATTCTCTTCTTTTTTGGGTAATTATGGGTATCTGGATTAGCTTATGTGCATGGATTAATCCTTCGGTCTCGAATGACATGAAGTCATCGCAAGTGAACAACAATGAGCATAAGGGTTTTTTTTTTGAAAAAAGGGGACAATACATCCACATGGGAGGTTATTATTTTTTTTTAAATGTAAAGTGTAAATTATAATTAACAGGGGCTATTATTTAGGTGTTGCCACTGGTGGAGCTGGATACATACTGATGGCTTGATGTTGTTGAAGGAATGCGCCGTTGCTCAAAAACTTATGTATGGCTGGAGGAGGAACATAAACGGGGGAGAAATATGGACCATATAGGCTATATATAATTTGGAGGATAATGGGGGAAATGGACCCAGTTGGCGAAAACCGGCAATGGTTGCTGACTGACGGCTATGGAGTTTTGCATAACACCGCAACATTTCCATTATACTTGGTTGGAACCCCATTAGAGTGAAAGGGTCACAAACGACCATCGTTATCAGCACCAGAACAATAGAATTGAGCATAATAGCTTGCTGGATCAAAGGGTTGCTGAGCGTGTAAGCAAAAAAGAAGGTACAATTGGTCACTCCATGATAACATCAAAAATTGGAAGCCAAAAATATAAGCTTCTGTCCTTTTTAATTAATTTCAACCCTATAATACTGCAAGAATTCTGGAAACAATTTTGGACATTTATATGCTCATTACAATGAGGCATAGAAGCAATGCAAGAACATGGATACACACATATTGGATGGCTAGCAAAATAAGCAACCATCAATAAGAAATGAGAACTTGAAGTATTAACTTGAATTTTTATGTAAAATATTTAACCTCCAAGGCCAAGTGTTTTGTATTTTTCTTACTTTTCAATGAAAAGATTATTTTATTTGCATTGTTCTTATGTTTCCATGTAATGCCATGTTGGTTTGCTTCATAAATGAGTGTGTTTTGAGATTTCAGCCCCATTTTTGTATAACTTTGATGATGAACACTTGTAGAAAACCATGTCTCTCTCTACTAATGCTGAATGCTGAATGCTGAATGCTGAATGCTGAATGCTGATGGGCATTTCACATGGCAAGTCTTTAGATATTTTGGACAAGATTTAAAACAATGCCAGGCGAGTTCCTCTAAATCTTGGTTTGATAGCTTGGTGCTTCAATTTTTATTAATTTTTGATAGAAAAATTGTAATTTTCTTTTGATTAAACATACATTTTGGTTTATTGATGAATTTCATTATTTTTCTACTATACATTTTTATCAGTAGTCATGGTTCTGATCGAATTCCAAGCTCATGCATACAACATACTTCTCAATTGCGAGATTCTAACATCATTAATTTATCTTTCCTCAATCATTCCATATGTTTTTTTTCTTTTTCTTGCTATGCCTTTCTTGTAATTTTTATTGTGGCAAGTGAGGTCGAGTCGAGTTAAAGAGTAGAAAATTGCAATTGAGTTTGAATCAACTACTCGCGACTCGTGAGATTTCGACTCGAGTTCGAGCTTGAGAAGTGGATATCGAGTCAAATATACCAATACTTGAGCTCAATTCGTATTATTTATGCCCCTATTCCAAATTTTCAAAATCAATTTACTCCAAACTGCTGATTTCAGAAATTGGAAATGATCAACTCTAAACTATCGATCGAAATTGGTTTTAGATGATAGTCTAAGGTCGCCATAGTTTGATTTTAGAAGACAATCTACTTCAAACTCGAAATTGATAATCTCCGAACTCTCAAATCGAAATTGAAGATGATTATCAATGGTTTATTTGTCTCCAAATATTATCAATTGAAAGGAATGTAAAAGTAAGTAAAATAATGCAATGGATATACACATTTTTGTATCCGTACCGTTTTCATTTTTATTCCATATCCATTCATTAGCTTAATTTTATTATCACTTAAGCTAATTTTACTTCCCACAACATTGCACGAGCATACTGATAAAGGATCTTGTGGATACTCAGTCAAATACTGATCCCTTGGTTTTCAAAGTCTAATAAAGTTTGAATTTCTTGTTGTAACTGATCCTCCATATTAGGAGAACTTGTTGTATTTTCTCTGTATAATACATGCTGTAAATCAATAAAATATCATGAGAAACTATTTAAATAAATAAGAATATAAAATTATATATAATATAAGACTTTTTTAGATGAAAGATTATATATATGTCCAATCCCCATTAGTCCAGTCACTCGTATACCCCCGTGACCAATCAGAGCATGTTCTAGCTAAGACCGGTGATCCATACACAGTAAATCCATAGCTTCTACTCAAACTTCTATTCCTCTTTATGGTATCAGAGCATTAAGCTCTTTCCTTTTCTTTTTAATCCTTTTTCCTTCTCGTATCATCCTCATCACAATGACAAACCCCATTAACACCATTGCTCCCACCAACTACAATCCTACTATGAGAAACACAAATGAGTCTCATGGCACCTTAATCACCATCAACGTGGCTGCACAAACACCTCTTAAACTCACCGCTACCAACTACCTATCCTGGAAACTCCAACTTGAAACTCCTTTTGTTGGCTATGAGTATGACCTGTTAGGATTCATAGACGTCTCCAACCCATGTCCTACACCTACCATCACTAACAGCACCACCACTTCCCCAAATCCAGCCTACTCTTTGTGGATACAAAAGACAAGTTAATACTCAATGCTATTGTTGGATCAATGACTCCCACGTTGATTCTGTTTGTGGCGAAATGCAAAACCTAACAAGAGGCGTGGTCAATCTTGACCAATACTTATTCCAAACCCTCTCGTGGAAAGATCAAACAGGTGAAGGCTTAATTGAAAAACATGACGAAGGGTTCTGAAAGGATTACCGAATTTCTACAAAAGGTAAAGTCGAAGGCTGACGAGTTGGCTCTTCTTGGCGCACCATTTGATTACAAAGACATGACAGATTTGGTTTTGGCAGCTCTTGGAGATGAATTGAAAGAACTTGCCTAAGCCGTTCAAGCTAGGGACACACTGATATCGTTTGAAGAACTACACGATAAAATCATGAGCTTGGTCTTACTTCACTGTCGAGAAACGAAAGAAGACTTCCATCTCCAAGTATTAAACTTTGAGACTTCAATTCAGACTCTAAAACTTGACCCTGTCTTCCCGATCACGGCCTGCGTAGCAACATGTAGTAACTCCTCTTGGCGCGATAACAATCAGAACTCTACATACCCAAGCCAAAACTACAACAGAACACTACAACCATGTCGTGGGTTTTGTCAACTTTGTCGGATTCAGGGTCACACAGCCAAGCGATGCCCTTCCTACAAGTTACAACCAGTCTCAACCTACACCACTACCTCTGGTCCCCCATGGCAGCCTAAAGCCAATTTTACAGCAACAACCGGCAAGAATCAGAATCAGCCTTGGCTCCTTGACACCGACGCATCCCATCACGTAAAATCCGACTTGGAGCACCTCTCATTGCATAATCCACACGCTGAAAACAATGACATGATGATTGGAGATGGCACAACATTACCAATTACTCACACTGGTTCTACCACCCTTTCCACTCCCTTTAATTCTTTTCAATTAGATAACGTTTTATGCGTTCCTAGCATGAAACACAATGTTATATCTATATATCAGTTTTGAAAATTTAATAATACATATATCGAGTTCTTACCTAACTCTTTTGTTGTTATTTGGCTAACCACAAGAATGGTGATGCTGAGGGGTCAAGCTAAGGAAGGTGTATATGAGTGGCCACAGTCCAAACCCATCCTCGCTTTCTCAACCATTAAGGCTTCTTCACATGATTGGCACTATAGATTGGGGCATCCATCAATTCCTATTCTCAAGCATATTATTTCGTCAAATATTCTAAATTGTGCATCTAGCGGGTCTACTCTCATTTATTGCAATGTTTTTTTATCGAATAAAAGTCATAAGTTATCTTTTTCTCAGTCAACAATCACATCCAATCGACCTCTCGAAGTAGTTTATTCATATGTTTGGACATCACCAGTGTTGTCCATATATAATGTAACACCCGTATTTTCGGTAAGTAAATATCACCCAATGTTTTGCATCTTGAAAATGGTGGGATTTATGTTTGGAGGACATTACGTAAAGTCTCTAAGAGTATCGGGAGTTTTGGCATTGAAAAAGTCGAGTTTCGAGGCTTGGTACGCAGGTCGCGACAATAGGAGCAATCAAACAGAATGTGGTACGCGGGTCGCGACAATGACCAGCGACAATGACCATGTCATTGTCGCGGTCGGGGAGCTGGAATCCGATTAAAACCATTTCTCACCCTAAATCCCTTCTCACTTCTCCCATTTCATCCATTCTTCTCTCAACTCGAAACCCTAAGCATCCAAAGCCGATTTTGAGCTTTTGAACCCCAAGATTTGATGTTTCAAGTGGTTTCTTCATCTTCTTCCCCAAATCAAACACCCACCATGGATTGGAAACCTTAACCCTTCAAAAGGAAACCCCCACTTCATCTTCTCCACTGATTTCTAGGGTTTTTACCCAACCCTTCCCACTCTATTTGAAGATTAGGAGTGGTGGAGCATCTTGGAGGTTGTAGAGACGTTTTGGGTTGGTGGATTCAAGTATGGTTAAGGTAATCTCCTCTCCTCTTTGAATATGAAGTTAGGGTTTTGTTATAATGGGTGTTTTGGTATGTTATGGATAGATGATGATTCCTTATGGCTAGACTTTGGTTTTGATGGGTGGAAATTCACGAATTTAGGTTTTAGAGATTGTGGCTTGAGGATACAATCTTCTTCAAAGGAGCTTACGTTTGGAGAACTCCAGATTTAGCTAAATCTAGCTAAGGTGAGTTCAAGTTACTTTGCGAAAACTTTGTACATGCCAAAATGTTATTTTTCCAAGCAATTATGTGTTTTACCTGAAAATTATCAATGTTAAGTTATTTGGTGAATTTTACCTTTGAGGTATTAATTGTGGTAAATATTGTAAAACACTACTTTTGGATATTTTGGAAAAATGCGATAGATAAATCCTATATGAAAATGGGTTATTGATTTATGTAATAAATGGAGTCTATTTGTATGAAAATGTATTTTGTGGACATATTGGAAATATGCATATAACACATCATAAGATGTTTTGAAAATGTAAAGGTGTGAGTCCTTTGGAAAGGAGGGTTTTTCCCGACCCAAGGTTTTATTTCGGGTTTTCAGGGATTTGAAGTAATCACCGGCAACCGGTGTGTTGTTATATTTAATGTCATTTTATGACTTTCATGAACTATCTTTTGAGTTAGTTGAGCTTGTGGCTCGGTATTAGATTTTATTAAGTTTTGGGGACATTTGTCCGGTTTGATAGCTCAAAGTAGAGTTTTGATCATGATTTATGTTAATTGGGGAATTGCATGTTTTGAATGCATTTGTTTATTTATTTGGGGTCGTGTAATATTTTAGACCTTGCTAGCCATAGATCCATAGGTATTTGAATTTTCCTTAGTCTCGCGGGCAAGAGGTCGGAATTGATTGAGCTCGGTTTACGATACATTAGTTTATTTTGTAGCACGGAATAGGCATCGGGTTCCATGATAAGTAAGGCGTGGACTTAGATGGTCGGGCGTCGTCTCATGGGCAGTAAGGTGTAATTCTATATACGTGCTTAGCACGGGATAGGCATCGGGATCCATGATAAGTAAGGCGTGGACCTATATGGTCGGGCGTCATCTCATGGGCAGTAAGGTGTAATCCCTAATGTGCTGTTGTGGATTTGGAGTGACCCAATGTATAGACCTGGAGTGGTTGAAGTTGGGGGCTCCCTAGTCTCGCGGGCAATAGATCTGGAGTGATTGAGCTCAGTTTACGAGAGTAATCCACGTGGGTGTTTTATTACATAGTAAGTGACCCACTTTGGTGTTCTGTCACGTGCGATGTATACGGGTTTCCCCCGTCACCGAAAGGTGTTGTTTTGGGTATTTGTTGCTACTTATGTTTTCGGTGACGTGTTCTAATTGTATGGATTGTTTTCCATGGTACGTAAGTTGTGGGTTATATCTCATCCGTGTATGATGTTTTGGGTATTTGTGTTACCTCCACCTTCAACGGATACGGGTCTTCCCCGTTTATGGTATTTGATCTTTATTACCTTTTACGGTCGCGTGAGTATTGCTTCGTATTGTGTTTTAATAAAGAGTTATATTTAACGGATGGTTTCCATGTTTTACGGGTTGAATATGTATCGTCAACCGTATTTGAAGGTTTTGCCTAAACTAAACTTATTCACGTATTTGAGTGAGTTGGGAATGTAATTCATTTTGGAAAACGTATTATACCTTTCGGGAACTTTCCCATGGAAGTGTGTGAGTTGGAAAATGGATGAATTGCAATTAAAGTAAACTCTTTTGAAATCATGACTAAACTATTACTCATTTGATTTATGTTTTTGTATAGTCATGATAAAATGCTTGAACTCACTAGGCGTAAGCCTAACCCTTTTTATTTGTCGGCATGTGCAACAGGCTCAGGTTGGGGTAGCTCTAGCTACATTGTGAAGTGGCGAGTGCTAGTAAAGTGCACGAGAGGTGACTTGTTTAGTGAAGTCTTTCGCAATAGTTTGGACTAGCAATCATGTGTGGTGTTAAGTAACACCCGATTAAGTTATTTATTTGTAGAATTTATGATGTTTTAATTCCGAGGTATTTTGAGGAATGATTTGTAGAAATGATTTTGTCTACGTTGGGTTATTTTATTAAAATTTTTATTTAGTTGCTTGTTCCAAATTTGAGGGTGTTACATATAACTTTAGATACTATGTCGTGTTTGTCGATCGTTACACGAGATACACATGGATGTATCCAATTAGACACAAGTCGGAGGTAAAGGATGTTTTTATTCGATATGTTTGGACATCATTACACGAGATACACATGGATGTATCCAATTAGACACAAGTCGGAGGTAAAGGATGTTTTTATTCGATACAAGCTCATTGTGGTAAAACATTTTGAAACTGCAATCAAAACTCTCTACTCTGACAATGGTGAAAAATTTATTGCCTTGAGAACTTTTCTATCGGTCAATGGAATTTCACACTGATAGGTGCGATATATATATATATATATATATATATATATATATATATATATATATATTTGCGTCAAAATTCCTTATATTTAGTGTCAATTAGATCTTTAAAAACCCCTATTAAATTAGTTTTTAATATTTATATATGTGGATAAATAAATAAATAAAAAAAAAAAATATATATATAATATATAAATCTTTTAATATGTGTGTGTTTATTATTAAAGAAAAAATTAGTGAATATGTTGGTTTGTGTGGTCGTAACATGAACCAAGTAAAAAAAAGAAATATATATATATATATATATATATATATATATATATATATATATATATATATATATATATATATATATATATGTGTCTTAATGGGTGGATTTTGTGCTGTTGTAGCATGTCCACGTGAGAAACAGAAAAGTGTAGGCCCATTCCAGCAAGTGGCCGGCAGCCCAGTTGAGAAAAACTTTCAACAGCAGTTCGAAGGGGGAAAAGAAGAAAGCAGCGCGCGTGACTCTTCACGCCGGTGAAGTCGCGCCAGAACCCGCCGGACTCACTGTTTGGCGACTTGGAGTGCCTCTTCGTGCGACCGAACTCGCGCCGCCACTCCCGGCCGTCTATTTTCAGGCCCAAAGTCGTGGGTTTTTAATCTTGGAGCGGTTTTCTGATTCCTAAGGCATAAAACGACTGGGAACCGCCATTTTCACGGGGAATCATTTCAAAAATCATTTGTAGGGAAGAGGAGACCGATTTGGAGCAAATTTCTTCATCAATTTCACTTATCTTTTGGTAATTTCTTCTTTTTAGTTATAACCCTAGTTTTCATTCCATCATTAGTTTGATTAGATTTTGATGGTTACAGTTTGAGATTCCATTGTAATCATTTGGGATAAACCTATTTGCTTGATTTCCATTTTTAATGTTAATTTAATTTGAGTTTTCAATTAACTTGATCAATTACTTGAATCTCTTATGAAAGATTGTTAGTCAAAACCTAGATACGTAATTGTCTTTTGGTTTGGATGGAGTAATAATGGAATTCTTTGAATTCAATAAGGTTTTCAATTTGAGTTCTTGAAATCTTGCAATAAAGACTATAATAAGCAGAGCTTATGAGCTTATTGCTTTGAGTTGATATTTTTCTAGTCCGATAAAGCTAATCGCATCTAGGAACTTAAGAGCTTATTTAATTTCTTATTCGTGATTAAGATCCGGTTGAAGAGCTTATTTTAACCGATGTAAATTAAGGAAAAATATAGGTCGTTAGAGCTTGTTAACGACTATAATCAACTTAGGTTCGTTCTTTATGTTTACGTTTTTGGAATCAATGATAGGTGCCATCATCTTAATCGAAGTTAAACCAATGTTGGGTTTTATTTCATTGTTTATAATTAATTTTAGTCGTATGTTTAGTTTAGTTAATCAATTCCAACCCCCCCTTTTACGTAACGTGTAGAAGTAAAATAATTGTTACGACCAATCTCTGTGGATTCGACCTGAATTACCACTATTACAATTTAAATTGTGATCTGGGACAGTTAGAAATACTTATTATTTGACGGTCTCGACACCCGTCAAATTTTTGGCGCCTTTGCCGGGGATTGGTTTCGGTGATCGTTATTTAGCTTTTGCACTTTGTTATTTTATTTTATTTATTTTTGTCTTATATTTTTAGTATTTATCTAAGTTAATCGTGTACCTAATTTGCATTTTTCATGGCGGGTTATCCATACCATTATGGGACACTATATACCACCAACACGCGAGAATCAAACGAGGTAAATATCTCTTCCCTTGAGAATCAAATTTCAGATCTAACATCTCTTGTGATACAGTTGGTTTGTAAAGAGCCACAACAGGCGAGAGGAAGTGGGGCGTACACTAACAATGCTTATTTGAGCAACCGATACCCCACTTCACAATATCATACCGAGCAAACATACTCTTATGGAGGATTTTCAAGCCATTATCAAGGTCCGTACGAGCCATACTCTAGCACCTACACTCAAAGATGGCAATCCCATCCATACTTAAACGAGTATGACTATGGCCGGTACGACTCTTCTTATCCTATCTATGAATCAACCCCACCGACAACACAAAGCTATTCCAAGGACTCATGTATGTCTCTTGAAGATATTGTTAAATCATTATCTCTTAGCACATTGGAATTTCAACAGGAGACAAGAGCACGCCTTCAGAACTTGGAAGACCAAATTAGCCGAAACACATCTTCAATACGTCGGTTGGAAGCTCAAACTGAAGAAAAGTTGGGATCGATGAACGAGAAGAGGCTGGAAATCTCCTTAGAGGAAGAGGTTGAAGAGGAAAGCACAAACCTATCAACTTCACGAGATGTCGATAAAAAGGGAGAAGATATGAATATGTTGGAACCGATGGTGGTAACTTCTCCTTGTCCTACACCGTTGTTTGATCTAATAAAGGAGGAGGCACTTGTAGACATCGGGAGAACCTTCACCACACTAGAAAAACCGAAGGTAGATGATGAGAAGGGGAACCCGAATGAAGATACCTTTGCGAAGCTGAAACGTCAAATTACATTAGAAAGCAAAGGACCAACGCTTGAGATCCGGAAAGATTTCAAGGCACCCCAACATCACGTGAAGATGCAAGTATGGGGTATTGACTTGCTGGATACAGGATAGCTTGGGTAGCGTCTAACCAAAGACGTTAAAGAAATGCGCTGATTGGGAGGCAACCCAATTTTATTGTTTTATTTCCATTCTAGTTTAGTTTTATTCAGTTTTAGTTTTCTTTGGAATTGATGAGTTTTGTTTCCAGGTTTGGCCATCACTGAAGCCGGATTCCACACCCCCCAATGTACACGGAGGTTCCCGCCACAAGCTTGGATCATATATTGGGCAATAGTCTACATATTCAGGGAAGATTTCTTGTTCCCTTTGCTTTTTATTTCTTTTAGACTATGCCTTTGAATGCATATATTGAGGACAATATATGATCTAAGCGTGGGGGTGTGTTAGCTCCAATCTTTCTGTTTATAGAAGTATTGAAAAATAGGCTAAGTATAGAAGTCTTCGACAGAGGCTCTGCCGAGTCACCGAGAAGACCAAAACATAGAAGTCTTCGACAGAGGCTCTGCCGAGTAACCGAGAAGACCGAAGTAAAGAATCGCAAGAAGACACTTCAATGCGGACAAGGCCACATAGCCTCTGTCACACTTGACAGAGCCTCTGTGGTATAAAAGACTAGAGCTCTATACTAAGGACAATCGTGCTTCTCACGATTTCTGCTGTACGAAGATCCTGAAGATCATTCGTACAAGGCGTGACCTGACAACTCCACGTGTCAAACTCTGATGGGTCCTAGCCTTAGTAGAAGCCGACGCATTTAATTAACGTTGTACTATCAACAGTACCAGAATAGTGTTTTAGTACCTTCAGTCCTTGTTGTCCAGATCTTGTCCCCTTTAGAAGTAGTATAAATAGAAGACTCATGTTGAGTTCTTCTATTAAGCTTTGCACGGCACATACACCATTAGAGCAGATTTCTTATATAACTTTCGGTGATCTTGGTGCTTTATTTATATCAATATACAGTAGGTTATTGAGCTAATTATCTAAGTTATTTCCACTGTATATATTTGATATTATGTGTCTTCTACCTTATTATATCTTCTAGTTCGTTAAAACGCTTCCGCATTATATATTGTTTGAACTATTAGATAGAATCATCATTGTTAAGCAAAACAGGAACCGACAATTGGTATCAGAGCGGTTCTTGATTTTCTATATCAAGAGATCCTCACTTACAATGATTTTTGGTAGAAACTTGGACTTTTGACCTAATTTTCATATCTTTCAAAACATCATCTGTTTTTCTGCCATTCTCGACCTCTTTCGACTTTGGTAAACTTACAGAATCTGTTTCTTCGGTTAAATCTCCATTTTAGTGCATTGTTCAAAGGTTTTAAAGCTTATAAAAACCATTAGAAACATCCACTTCATTCTCTGAAGGTTTACTATTCATACCCTATTTTCTTGATTTCTCAAACCCTTTCAAAATGACAAACACAAACAACTTCTTCACCGCTGGTTCTTTAACCAAGCCACCCATACTACTCAGAGATGAGTACCCTCAATGGAAGATACGAATGATTCACTTCTTCGAGGGTACTGACAAAGAACTCATCTACTATATCAACAATCCTTCTTTCGTACCAATGATCACAGTACCCCGTGTACCTGGCACAGACGACACTCCAGAAATCCCTGCTCACGATAAACCAAAGACCAAGGACAAGTGGTCAGATCCTGATTGGGCAAAATATGAAGTTGCTCAGAAGACTAAGAGACTTCTGATCATGGCCATACCCAATGACCTTTTCCAATCCCTAGATGCGTGTGAATCTGCATACGATCTGTGGAAGGAACTGGAAAAACAACTGGAGGGTGGGGCCAAAACTCAGAAGAATCGCAGAGCCCAATGCATTAACGAGTACTACGCATTCAAAGCTCTGCCGACAGAATCTCTACAGTCAACATATGATCGGTTCAACTCTCTAATCAACAAATGAAAGAAGTTCGGAATCCACAGAACTTCTGAGGAGAACAATGTCATGTTCCTAAAGAGTCTCAATGAAGAATGGCTCCAGTTGTCTATGTCTCTGCAAACAAATCAGGACTTAGACTCCTGGACTCTGTCAGATCTCTATGGAACGTTGGCAGCCCAAGAGCCTCAGATTGCCTAAGCAAAAGCTCAAATCAGTGCACCTCTTGCGCTGGTTAGTAAGGCTACAGAAGCAAAAGAAAAGCCGAAGAAGGAGAAAGTTGTGGAAGAAAAGAAGGAGAAGAAGAAGAAAATCTTGATCGTTGATAGTGAAGAGGAGGAGGTGGTGGAAGAAGAAGAGGCAACTATGACCTCGATAGCTAAATCGTTAGCTCTTTTGACAAGGGAATTTAACAGAGGATATCAGAAGAAGTCTGGTAATGAACGCTACGGAAGAGATGATCGTGGAAGAGAAGGATCAAATGACAAAAACGACAGAGGTGTCTACCAACATAGGTCGAATGACAGGAATGACAGAGGTGGTGACCGACAGAGGTCAGACGACAAAGCTGGCAACGCTCCACAGAACCAAGGATGTTACAATTGTGGCAAGCCAGGCCACTATGCCAATGAATGCAGGAGCAAATCAAACCGCCCTCAGAGGGATTCTGCTTTCTACAAAAAGAAAGCAGAATATTATGCTCAGAAGTCACTCACGGTGAATCAAGAAAACTGGCAGTCAGATACATCCTCTGACGAAGGAGAAAAGAAGAACGCCCTGTTCTGTGGCATGGCAGAGGTCAGCTCCGACTCCGATAGTGAGGTATCCACTTCTGACTCTTACACTAATCAAGCAGAAGCTGATTTGCTTAAACTAAACATTGAACACACAGAACTTAAAAAGACATGCGAAAGTGTTCAGAAGAAGCTTACCTTCTTTGAGAGAGAAGCTAGACTTCTCACTCAAGAAAAGGCTAAAATCTTTCAAGAAAAGGAAGAAATTGAAACAAACTGGAACAAACACCTAAATCCTTTGAAAGAAAAGATTTCTGAACTTAACTCAGCCTTAAAAGCAAAATCTAAAGAACTTATGGACGTTGAGTGCGACAGAATGAATATCCTAGCTCTTAAACATTATTTTCAAAATGAAAGAGAAGTCCTCTGTCAAGATTTACTCAGAAGAGATCTTTTAATCAAGAAATATCAAGATGCACAGAAGGTGTACGAGAAAATTAATACACAAATAGGAAGACGGGGAATTGGCTTCTGTGATATAGATCCATACACTGGAAACAAAAGAAACAAGTCTCTGTCCTCTCTATTTCATATTGGAAATACAAGAAAACCTGGATTTCCAAACTTACTCTCTGTAAGCAAAAGGCGAAAAGTCTCTAGGGAACCTCACCAGAGGAAACCTCTGAAGATGATAAATGTGTGGTTTGAAAACACAGAGTTGTCACCTTCAATCTCTGTCAAAAGAGAATCCAAACCTAAGAAATATTTGAGAACTCAAGATCAGATAGGTATCTTCAAGTTTGGTAACCCCGAGACTCAAACACAGGTTCCCTTTGTCTGCATGATAAACTCTGAAAAGAAATCATCGGCAGAGGCACCTGAGTTCAAGCCTAACATTTCAGAAGAAAAACTTAAAGATATCTCTGAAAAGGAGTTGATGGAAATCGGAAAAAATAACCTTTACGAAAATCTCTGTACACCCTCTATCAATCAAAATCTCTCTGATGAAACCTTAATAGATACTTCTGTTGACTTGGAAAATAATCTCACTAAAAAGGATGAAAGCAAGTATGGCACATGCTCTGAAAATCTAGCCTCTGTTGAAAGAGAAAGAAGTCACTCAACCTCTGTATATGAGGACGATTCATCCTCTGACGAATCTGAGACTGACTCTAAGTCAGAGAAAGTACCTTGTGACTCAGAGGATTTTAAACTACCCTCTGGAGTTCTTAACAGAACTATTCCTTCTAAAGAGAAAATCACAAGAGTTCCTATCTGTCCAGATTTTTTGGACATGTGTATACAAGCCAAAACCTCTCTTGAGCTTGAGAAAATCAAACAACAAAAGGAAACGTCCTCTCAAAATTCAATAAGTTCAAAAACTTCAAAACCCTTAAGGCCTATTAAAGAAAAACTAACATGGCAACAGAAGGGTAAATGGGCTGAAAATAACAAATCTTTTTCTTCTATGACAGTGAAACCTGCAGAAGTTCACCACAGAAGGGGTCCATAGAAGGCTGCTCTCAACAAAGGATTTTGCAAACAACAATCTAGCCTACATAGGTCTTCTTGTAATAGGTAGTCAAATGTTAGGATAGAATGTAATACCTATTTTCCCCCATTTAATGTTTTCAATGAAAAGTTCAAGCAAATCTCTTCGCACATTCATTATTGTCATTGTTTTGATCTCATGTATCGATTAAATCAATACTTCTCAAGTCCACACTATTTCCTCTCTACACCCAAAAAGAACACTAAATTCAAGGGTAAGAAGAAACAAAATGGTTCTTCAAAAGAAGCTAAAACTAAACCCAAGAATGCTAAGGCAAACTTGAAGACCCCTAACAAAGCTGGACCCATTTGGATATGGGTACCTAAAACTCTCTAATTGTCTTGCAGAAGCAGTATGTGCCAATCTGGTATCTTGACTCTGGATGCTCGAGGCACATGACTGGCGACAGAGGTCTACTATCCTCCTAAAAAGATAAACTCGATGGAGGATCCGTGACCTTTGGTGACAACAAAAAGGGGTATATAAAAGGCTACGGAGTCATCAAAAAGGAAAATATAACCGTATGCAAAGTTTCATATGTGGATGGCCTTAAGCACAATCTTCTCAGTGTTAGCTAACTCTGCGATACGGGTTTCGACGTAATGTTCAAAAGATCCTTCTGCTCTCTACAAGGTGAGGACACAGGAGTCGAACTTCTGCGAGCCGAACGAAGAGGCGATCTTTACCTCATGAACTTCTGTGCCAGGAACAAGGAAGACAAGCTCTGCCTTGTTGCTTGTAAAAGCGAAGAAGCCTGATTATGGCATAACAGGTTCTGCCACCTAAACTTTCATACACTAGATAAGCTTATTAAACTTGATCTAGTCAAAGGTCTGCCAAATGTTAAATTTAATAAAGATCATTTGTGCTCTGCTTGCGAAATGGGAAAACTCAAAAGAGCTTCCCATAAAGGCAAGACTGATGTATCTTGCCCTAGGCCTCTGTACATGCTTCATGTTGACCTCTGCGGTCCAATCGCTACACAGAGCCTAGGTGGCAAGAAATATATACTTGTTTTGATCGATGAATATTCAAGATTTACATGGGTTGAATTTGCCAGAAAGAAATCAGATGTTCCAAACATTCTGATAAATCTAATGAAAAGAATCCAAGTTCTGTATGAGTGCAGGATTCAGAAACTAAGAAGCGACAATGGCACATAATTCAAAAACTCTGTCATTGAAGCCTATCTTACAGAAGAAGGCATATCACAGAACTTCTCTGCTGTACGCACCCCACAACAGAATGGCGTGGTTGAACGAAAGAACCGCACACTTGTGGAGGCTGCAAGAACTATGCTAACAGCATCTGGATTACCAATGTCTTTTTGGACAGAAGCAGTATCAACCGCTTGCTACACCCAAAATCGATCAACCATTGTAAAGAGGCACATAAAGACACCGTATCATTTGATCAACAAAAGGCGACCAAACATCAAGTTCTTTCATGTATTTGGATGCAAGTGCTTTGTCTTAAATGATAGAGAAGCAAGAGGAAAGTTTGAGGTGAAAGCAGATGAAGGCAAGTTCATTGGATACTCTGCCACTTCTAAGGCCTACAGAGTTTACCTTCTGCGGTCAAGAACTATTGTAGAAAGCATCAATGTGTCTTTTGACAATTCCTTTCAAAAGACTTCTGAACAAATCAGTTCAGAACTCGTTCTAAAGAAGGAATCCTCTGGCATCTCAAAAACAAGAGAAGAAGACTTAAATCTTCTATTTGAAGAGATGTTCCATGATGATATTAATCCCACTGCTGGAGCTGTCAGTGCCTCTGGAGAACCATCTTCTGCCAACCAGACTGAATCAGGTATCTCTCTAACTGGTCCATTAAATACTTCATCCTCTTCTGTGAATCATACAGATGCACGTGCTGAGGGGGAGCAAACAGAAGATGATACAACTAAGGATTCAACTACAGAGGCTCCAGAAATACCTACTCCAACGACTACAGAGGAATCAATACCAGAGGAAAATGAAGACTCAGTCTCTACTTCCTCAGAGGAACAAATTCCAACTCTCATTCCAATCCTCCTACAAGCTGAAGAACCAAGCATAAGCACAGAAGTACCATCAACAACAGAGGTTGCACCAGAACTGCAGTGTGCAACCACAAAGGTTAATCTTGATGACTCAAATGACCATCTTCCAAGAACAACACAGTAGACCTCCAAGCCATCCTCCAAGCCTTATAATCGGTGACCCTTCTGAAAAGGTAAAAACAAGATCAGCCACTGCTAATTTTTGTTTCTTTTACAAATTTTATCAGTGTGATCGAGCCAAAAAGAATCTCTGAAGCCCTAGATGATCCAAACTGGGTAGATGCTATGCAAGAAGAGCTTCTACAGTTTGAGAGAAACAAGGTATGGACCATAGTACCTCTGCCACGAGGGAAACAAGCCATAGGGACAAAATGGGTCTTCAGAAACAAGAAGGACGAGGATGGGGTGGTCATTAGAAACAAAGCAAGATTGGTGGCCAAGGGATATCGCCAAGAAGAAGGCATTGATTACGATGAAACTTTTGCCCCTGTCGCACGGCTCGAAGCAATAAGAATCTTCTTAGCCTTCGCAGCCCACAGAGGTTTCAAAGTTTTTCAAATGGATGTAAAATCTGCTTTTCTGAATGGTGAAATCCAAGAAGAAGTATATGTCCAGCAGCCACCAGGGTTTGAAAGTTCCAAGTACCCAAAATACGTGTACTTCCTCGACAAAGCTCTGTATGGACTGAAACAAGCTCCAAGAGCATGGTACGAAAGACTTTCAACCTTTCTTCTCAATAATGAATTCGACATAGGTACGACAGATACTACTTTGTTTTACAAAAGAAAATGTGATGAGATTCTGCTTGTACAGATTTATGTGGATGACATCATTTTCGGGTCTACAAATGCACAACAGTGCAAAGATTTTGAAAAACTCATGTAGAGTGAATTTGAAATGAGTATGATGGGAGAATTAACCTTCTTCCTCCGACTCCAAGTAAAACAATCATCAGAGGGAATTTTTATAAATCAAGCTAAATATGTCTCCGACATACTTTTGAAATACAGTCTCTCTGATGCCTCTGTAATGAAGACCCCAATGGCCACTGGAAATAAATTATTCTCAGATCCAAATGGCACATCTGTAGAGTGCAAGCTCTACAGAGGTATGATTGGGTCTCTGTTATACTTAACCGCAAGTAGGCCTGATATAATGTATGCCACATGACTCTGTGCAAGATATCAAGATAACCCAAAAGGAATCCCACTATATTGCTGTAAAGAGGATCTTCAGATACCTTAAAGGGACCAAAAATCTTGGGCTCTGGTATCCGAAGAACTCTGGCTTTGGTCTTAAGGCATACACAGATTCAGATTATGGAGGATGTAAGCTTGATCGAAAAAGCACCTCTGGGAGTTGTCAATTCCTGGGAGGTAAACTAGTCAGCTGGACTTCGAAGAAGCAAAACTGTGTGTCCACATCTACAACAGAAGCTGAATATGTTGCTGCTGCTAGCTGGTGCTCCCAAGTTCTGTGGATGAAAACTCAGCTAAAGGACTATGGCCACAACATATACCAAATACCCATCTTCTGTGATTCAAAAAGTGCCATAGCCATCTCTGCCAATCCAGTTCAGCACTAAAAAACAAAGCATATCGATATCCGTTACCACTTTCTGAAGCATCATGTTGAACATGGCACAATAGAAATACACTTTGTGACCACTGAATACCAGCTTGCAGACTTATTCACCAAGGCACTTGATGAGAAAAAATTCCTTTTCTTGGTGGGTAAGTTGGGAATGATTAACATGAGTTGAATCCTCTGTAAGTAAGATTTGATCTTTTTGTAAATATGTATATATATTTAAACTCTTCTGCATGTAAATTCTTAATCATCAAAAGTTCTGTAACCAACAGAGCTTCTGTAGGATTGCTCAGAACATGACAATCTCCGCAGAACCTCTGGTAAAATTGACCTATGTTCTGTGCACTACTTATCTCATTTGATCCAAGCATAGGTCAAGGGGGAGCAGAAGGAATCCTTGAACTGATCTACAGAGGTTGATCATTCAAGGGGGAGCCAAAGAAGAGACATGATCAACCATATCTACAGAAGTCAGGTATTTTTGCCGAACAAAGAAGAGTCAAAAGGTATGTATCTCGTACAAATCCTATTTGAAAACAATTTTCTAGGACACCAATTTCCAAATATATCCTAGAATCACTGTTTAAGACATTCCAAACCATGGATAAACAAAAGGATTGTTGAGCTGTCTGTTATTAGAAATTTATTGTCATAGAGCTTCTGCTGAGCTCAACAGAGTGATAGGCGGGTTTACACCCCCCTAAATCAACCGCAAGTGTACGGGTCGAATCAAGTAATAGTACTTTGAAAGTACGAGTATCGAACCAAAGGAACCAGGTGTCAAGTACCACAATGACTGTATAGATTATTAATTAGACGAATGCAAATTGATTTGGTTTGTTGATTATCGGAACACGAATTAAAACTTTAGTTAATTCAGATAAGAGAGAGAGTTGGAGGGTTGGATTCCTCAGGTAAACAATCACTTAGCCAACAGATTTGATATGATTGACATAACTTCAGGATAACAGGCATAATCACATTCCATTACTATACTCTATCAAGCTATAGCAATATCATTCAACACATTGTATCATCTTTCGATCTTAACAAAAGTATTTGAACAAATAATGATTAAAAGCCACAAAAGGATGAATCATCATATCACTATCTCAAATTCAACCAAGACATGAAGAATTAATCAAACCTCAAAACTTTTCTCAAAGATTAAAGATTCATAAAATCAAATAATAGTTGATCGGACTATTACAAGCATTAAGAACAATTCCACACATGTCATCCATCTATATTAAATCAATCATACCTACTGTAAAGCTAAACGATTATCCAACCATGATTCAAACCAACCCCCAACATGAACGGATTAGTTCATATTGGGGGTTTCAAAACTCAAAAATGACAAGATGGAAATGAAAGTAAACATGCTTGTACTAAGAAATGAAATCTAAGAACTCCCTGAAAAAGCCTAAGCCGCCGATGAACGTACTCGATTTGCCTTGTGATTCTCGTTAATTGCTGTTTCTCGCCTTCTACTTGCCTTTAAAAATCGCCTCTTAACTCCCAAAATCGCCCAGAAAGAGTCCCAAGTCGTAACTGATGAATAATTCTCAACCCTAGCCGATTAATAGAATAAAAACGCTCAGGGCTTCAGCGCGTATGGCGGCGTATGTGGAACAGCGCCGCGACGAGCGCATAACACTGGAGTGCGTGGTGGCAGAAGGCTGCGCGGATGGATGCGCGTGTGGAACCGCGCACACAGACGCGTAGGGCACTGTTTGGTCCTAAGATCCGAATTTTCTTTTTCGCTCAGGAAAGTTGCCAACTTGCTCCGATTGATCCAAAAACTCTTCCTTCGTTATTCTTTCATAAAAACCTGTACTTACTCACAAAAACCATTAATTTTTACTATTTTACTTGGAAACTTACAACAAACAGACCAATTTCGGGATCTAAATAATGTCGTAAAACAGAATTATCAACAACCCCAAACCGAGTGTTGCTTGTCCCCAAGCAAAACAGCGACACAAATAAGCATTTAACCACAAATCAAAGCATCGAAATTCCGTGTTGTCGAGAATAGCATTAGTGATCTCAAGTCAACTCAACAATCACCACGATTTACCTAAGAGATGGACGAACAATCAGCAGACCTAGTTATGAAATTCTAAACATCACACTTTGGGAAAGGGAGTTATCATGGACCACACCACACTTGAGTGTACCTAGAAATAACACACAAATAGAGAGGATTTCGTCTTGACCCTACCTCACGGTTTTCTCTCTCACTCGAGCCCTAGGTTTCACACATGTTGTCATGCTTTCAGAAGTTGGGTACAAAAATTCACAAAATATGCATGAACAACAATTAAACAAGAACGCACAGTTGTATACAAATGGATCTCAGAAGGAATCCACTATCAAGACTAGGACATAGAAATGTTGCTTCGCCACTCTTTTAGAAACTCACCATGTTGAATTTGGATCTTTGAATGGGCCATGGTTGCTGCTTTCGGATGGAGGTCAATGGCTTTACAATCCGCAGAAGGAGGTTTGCTGATAATTGGGTGACCCTCCCGTTTTCTTTCGCTCAAACTTCTCAACTCTTTATTTGAACTCCCTGAACTGACCCCTCAGTTTTATATATATATATTTTTTGGCAAACCCTTTTATGACTGATTGACTGGGTTTGCGGTTTTTTTTAAGGGGGTACAACGGGTTTCTTTTGGGTACTTGGAGTTATGAACAGCAGTGGGATTAGCAGCAACCAAAAACTTGATGATTTCACACATGGTTTGTTCACAAAGATAGGCGAAAGCTTCACTCCTATTCCTATGAATGTCTTTGATAACGGATGCAAGTTATAGCGAGATCAACTACAACAACGACCAAAAGACTAAATGAGAAGTGTATCGAGTAGTGTGTAGTCTCTCAGAATCGAAATCAGCAAATGTATGGCTCAACAGACTCACAGGTGGTCTCCACTAATGTCTCTAATATGTGCAGTCACCTAGGTCCACTCTTGTGCTATATTATCCTTTCTAAATCCTTCCCCCAAAATTAGTGTCTTCGAACTCTCACACTAAATCATGCAAACTGGTCGCCCATTCCTCACTATAAACAGGGTGATTGTTCAATCCACTGAGATCAACAAATGATAGCCTCGACAAACCACCCCAAACCAGACATAAACATTGTCCCCAATGGAACCGAATAGCACAAACGAAATAATCACGAAATAGCGGTGCGGTACAGTCATCCAAAATAAAACATAAAAGAAAATAAACAAAATGTTCATTACCAAAACAACAAAACTATAAAAGATTACCCCATCATGCAAACGCCTCCTGACCGACCGGGTGGCGCCCCTTATTGACGCCGTCTTCTCCTTGGATTTGATGGGCCCGCTTCATCTTGATTCACAGTGTTAGGTGCATGCGAGTTCCCATCATCCGTCACGTACCTCCTACCAAGAAGTTAACCAAATCTGCATACCATGGTTCAGAATGACTAACCTTAAATAACTGCTCATCCGAGAATGTGTCATTGATGGATGTTTTATCCTTCTTCTCTTCCTCATTACCCTCGACGTGAGCTTTCCTCCTTTTACATCAATCAACGCCCCTCCCGTGGCTAAGAACGGTCGACCCATGATCAATGGTATCTCTTTATCCTCATCCATGTCGAGGATCATGAAGTCGACTGGAAGATAAAATTTGTCCACCTTGACCAGCACATCTTCAATTACACCATACGGGTATTTGATTGATCTATCAGCAAGCTGCAATGTCACTCTGGTCGGTTGCACCTCTCCAAGCCCAAGTTTCCTGAAAATAGACAACGGTATTAGATTAATGCTTGCTCCAAGATCACACAAAGCCGTACTAAATTCAGAATTGACTATTTGAACAGGGATAGTAAAACTCCCTGGATCCTTGAGCTTCGGGGGAAGCTTGTGCTGAATGATAGCACTGCACTCTTCAGTAAGTGCAACCGTGGCATGCTCCTCGATCTTTCTCTTGTTGGAGAGAATATCCTTCAGAAATTTCACATAGGATGGCATCTGTGCTAAGGCATCTGCAAAAGGAATGTTAATATGCAGTTTTTTAAACACCTCTAAAAATTTAGCAAAGTTTGCATCATCCTTGTAGGCTTTTAGCCTACTGGGATATGGTACCGATGGTGTGACGGGCTTAGTAGGCGCTTTCTTTGGAACATTCGCATTCTCCTTTCTTCTTTCACTTTCCGTCTTCTCCATCACCATTTCTTCATCCATCTTTTCTTCCTCCATGTCCTCCGGTTCAACATCACTCACCTTGGTGTCATTCCTTTCCGGTGAAGGATCTCTCGTAGGATCTCTAACGAGTTGTTTGCCACTCCTTAAGCTGATAGTTTTACATTCTTCTCTCCCCTTCTTTTTTGGTTGGCTCGGAAATTGCCCGGGAGGTCGAGTTTGTAAGGCCTCCGAAATCTGTCCCACTTGTCTCTCTAGCATTTGGATTGAAGCGGTATTTTGATCCGTGGTTGATTTCACTGTGTTCACCGTACCCGCCAATCCTTCAACTGCACCTTCCATCTTTGACATGAATTTCATCATCATGTCTTCCAAACCCGACTTCTTTTCTGATGATTGCCCCTCATCATGTTTCCTCTGATTGTAACCTGGGGGACGATAAACATTGTTAGACTGGAAAGAATTTGAAGAGTTAGAATTGTTACCATACTGTTGTTGCTGCTGTTGTTGCTGCCCCATCGTTTCCTTGCCCGAGCCTTGTTGAGGTTGACTCCAAGAAAAATTAGGATGTCGCTTCCATCCCTCATTATAGGTGTTAGAGAATGGGTCATTCCTCGGCCGATTATTCCGGTTCTGAATAAATTGAACTTGTTCCGGCGATTGATAGTCTTGAGGATTCATGAATTGGTCTTGACCACCCATATCATTCTGAACATTCGGTTGAATAGCAGCTCCTCTCATTTGATTAGTCAGTGCATTCAATTGTGCTTTTATAGCCTTCAACTCTTCTGTTTCTTGCACGCTTGCAACTTTTCTAACAGCGGATCTTGGAGTGGAATAGCTGTGTTCTGCTAAATTCTCTATCAATTCGACCGCTTCCTCATAGGACTTGTTCATCAAGGCTCCACCTGCAGCAGCTGTGAGGTCATTCTTAAACTGAGGATTCAATCCCACATAGAATGTTTGGATAATCATCCACTCTTGTAACCCATGATGTGGACACTTCTTGAGAATCACTTTGTATATTTCCCATGCCTCGTACAAAGACTCTTGATCCCATTGCGAGAAATGCATGATGTCGGATAACAGTTGAGCTGTTCGCCCCGGCGGAAAGAACTTGTTGAGAAAAGATGTAACCATATCGTTCCAAGTTCGAATTGACCCCGTGGGTATATTCTCTTCCCAAGTAGTGGCTCGATCCCTCAATGAAAACGGAAACAACCATATCTTGATCGAATCTTGATCAGCCCCATTCACCTTGAAAGTATTGCATATTTTTTCGAATGCGCGCAAGTGTGCATGGGGGTCTTCAGTTGCTGCACCTCCAAACATGTTCGATTGCACCAATTGGATGGTACCAAGCTTAATTTCAAAATTGTTAGCAGCTATCGGAGGTGCATATGGTCCTCGTTGTGCAGCTCCCATGTTCAGGTTGGCGAAATTTCTCATTGGTACCCTTTGTGGAGGCGGCGGTGGATGATTGACATTGTTATTGACGCCATGATTAACATTGTTGTTGTTTCCAACACCATGGTTGACATTATTGTTGACGTTATGGTTGACGTTGATGTTGAGACCATGATTCGCATTTGCATTTGGAAGTGGTTGACCATTGTTCAATGGAGGACCATTGTTGTTGGGCATCCCCTCTTCCCAATCATCTTGAACATGGACGTGGACGTCAGCCATTCTGTTTCGTGCTTGTCTTCTCAGGTCTCTGGCAGTCCGTTCTATCTCCGGGTCAATCGGTAGTAAGTCCCCAAATAGTCTCCTTCTTGGCATAAACCAAGAGGTAACCTGAAACGGAGAAGATAAAACCTCAAAACCCAAATAAAAATGAACTTTCAAAGCAAATTGAAATTAATTAAAGACAGGGTGTCTAATGTAATAATTTCTACAGCTGGTAGTGATATTCACACAAAACAGGTTCCCCGGCAACGGCGCCAAAAACTTGATAGGCGGGTTTACACCCCCCTAAATCAACCGCAAGTGTACGGGTCGAATCAAGTAATAGTACTTTGAAAGTACAAGTATCGAACCAAAGGAACCAGGTGTCAAGTACCACAATGACTGTATAGATTATTAATTAGACGAATGCAAATTGATTTGGTTTGTTGATTATCGGAACACAAATTAAAACTTTAGTTAATTCAGATAAGAGAGAGAGTTGGAGGGTTGGATTCCTCAGGTAAACAATCACTTAGCCAACAGATTTGATATGATTGACATAACTTCAGGATAACAGGCATAATCACATTCCATTACTATACTCTATCAAGCTATAGCAATATCATTCAACACATTGTATCATCTTTCGATCTTAACAAAAGTATTTGAACAATTAATGATTAAAAGCCACAAAGGATGAATCATCATATCACTATCTCAAATTCAACCAAGACATGAAGAATTAATCAAACCTTAAAACTTTTCTCAAAGATTAAAGATTCATAAAATCAAATAATAGTTGATCGGACTATTACAAGCATTAAGAACAATTCCACACATGTCATCCATCTATATTAAATCAATCATACCTACTGTAAAGCTAAACGATTATCCAACCATGATTCAAACCAACCCCCCAACATGAACGGATTAGTTCATATTGGGGGTTTCAAAACTCAGAAATGACAAGATGGAAATGAAAGTAAACATGCTTGTACTAAGAAATGAAATCTAAGAACTCCCTGAAAAAGCCTAAGCCGCCGATGAACGTACTCGATTTGCCTTGTGATTCTCGTTAATTGCTGTTTCTCGCCTTCTACTTGCCTTTAAAAATCGCCTCTTAACTCCCAAAATCGCCCAGAAAGAGTCCTAAGCCGTAACTGATGAATAATTCTCAACCCTAGCCGATTAATAGAATAAAAATGCTCAGGGCTTCAGCGCGTATGGCGGCGCATGTGGAACCGCGCCGCGACGCGCACACAACACTGGAGTGCGTGGTGGCAGAAGGCTGCGCGGATGGCTGCGCATGTGGAACCTCGCACACAGACGCGCATGGCACTGTTTGGTCCTAAAATCCGAATTTCTCTTTTTCGCTCAGGAAAGTTGCCAACTTGCTCCGATTGATCCAAAAACTCCTCTTTCGTCATTCTTTCATAAAAACCTGTACTTGCTCACAAAAACCATTAATTTTTACTATTTTACTTGGAAACTTACAACAAACAGACCGATTTCGGGATCAAAATAATGTCGTAAAACGGCATTATCACAGAGCCTCTGTAAGTCAGATCCTCTATAACTACAACTTTCATACGGGAACTCTATCGATCAACTTCAATATCTTACAGAAGGTTTCTAGTCATAAAGTTCACTCCAACACAAAACTTATGCTAACTAACCTTGATATTCAAAGGCTACTCGCACAAAAACTTTTCCTAAACAGTTTTCTAGGACACTAATTTCCAAATATGTTCTAAAAACAATGTTTAAAACAACTAAAACTTTGGATGATCAAAATGTTTCATGAATCTTTAGTTATGAGAAATTTTCACTCATAGAGCCTCTGCTGGCTTTGACAGAGCCTCAAAGCCCCTGTGAATGAAAATTTTGTACTAAAGGTCTATCGATCCTCTCCAATGATTTTTCAAACGTTTTTGGTAAAGGTGCAAGCATCAGAGGATATAAAAGGCAAATTTCAGTCCACAGAGCTCACTCCACTACAGAGCTTCTGTCGATTCTGGTACTTGGCCTTTTGTGGAAATTCTGTAACAGTAAGGGTTATCTACTACGAGTGACATATATCTGAAGGTAGAAAAGCCCACGCGCCAAGCATTAATGGGCCGCACATGCCATCTAATCATGTTCTGACACTTCTGACGTGGCATTCTCCTATTGGACGTGCGTGGCACACGTTCTCCTGGAAAGTTGAACCCAGCCGTATGTACTCGATTGCGGACTCCAAATATTATTAACTTTCACCTATTTACCTCTTCAGAGTCTACCATTACCCAGTATAAAACCAAACTTACCACTTCCTCTAAACATTTACGAACTTACTCTCTTCATCTTCTCCGGCGAACCTTGCAAAACCTGCAATTTCCAATTTATACCTTCCTTCTTCAAGATTATTGCAATGGCTTCCACCTCCAACGCTCTGGTGAACTCCCCATCTCATTCTGAGAACTCCCATAATCAAGAAATAGCCGGAAACCTAAAATAGGAAAACTCCGGTGACACAACAGACTTTGCCCCTACAACCCATCTTCTAAACTTCATCGCACATGAACACTTTGAAAGTGTTCTTCCTTTAAAACCCAATAACTACTACCTGGTTCCCTCAAGAACCACATTTGGGGAAGAACATGCCATTCTTCTTCACATTCTGGAAAAACATTACCTCAACCCCCTATTAACCAAAACTGTCGATAAAATCCCTGCCAGATTGTAAAGCCCGTATCTCGGTATGTAATTTATGTTATTAATTCTTTTCTTTTAAGTTTGATTTAATGTGGTTTCCGTTAACGGGGTTAGTCGAGTTGGACCTAATGGTTAAAAATGTCGGAATTTTGGTTAGTTGCAAGAAGGTTTTAGTTGAGGGGACCATTTGTGTCAAGGGCCAAAACATGCATAAGTTTCGGCCCATGCAACCAAGAACCCAAAACCCATTTCCTTTGTGTGGTGTTGGTGTCGTGATTTGCAAGAAAGGATAGGAAGAGGAAACAAGAAAAAGTGAGAGAGCTCCATTTATCGTATTTGTAAACCTAGCTGCAGAAAACTTCTGTTTCCCGGAGATTGAACGGTCGGATCGTCGTGATTTTTGATAAGCAGCTTCACGACATCTTGTTCAACATTCTGAACGGTGGGATCGTGGTTTTGAGGTCCGGAGGTCATGGTTTCGTGGGGTTCTGCACAACAGTAACTTTGTGGTGATTTTTCTCCATTCTTGCTCTATTTTGGTTCCATACATCTTGATGTGCTTATTTCCAAGTGTATGATGGTTTTGTATGCCTCTAGTATAATCTAGAGAAGACTTTGTATTGCTCTAATATTGGTTGTAGTGGATTTGAAGCGGCTCTAGTAGTCCCGTGGTTTTTACTCTCGATTTTGAGGGGTTTTCCACGCTAAAATTTTGGGGTCTCATTGTGGTTGTTGATTGTATGTTTTGGGGTTGTTTTTACTTGCATTTAGAATACCCTATTTGTTTGCATCCTCAAAGGTTCATTCGGGTCTGTTTGGGTTAAGCTATGGCTTAATGGGTTACTAAGCATCATTTGTCATTTCATGTGAAAGTCACAGTTTCTGCCACTGTTTTGCGAAAGCCATAACATTTTATAGGAACGTCTTATTGGGGTGAAACCAGTGCCAAAAGCTCCCATTCTGAGTCTAGTAAGTTTCTTATGTTTTACGGAAAAACCAGTTCGGACCATAGCTAGTGTCAAATTGCTGTTTTGTACTGAAAGGTCCTGTTTTTCACTGTGCTGCAAGTCGGTTTTGTAAAATCCATAGTAAATTGTAGAAAAATCGTTAGAGAGCGTGCGATATGTCCATGGAACCCTAAGACATGGGACTTTGTAATTATGGAAAAATAATTCTGGTTTAAGCAGTTTATAAGGGGTTAAGCAGGTCCCGAACAGACCTGTGTGTTGAGAGTAAAAACTGGAAAAACGTATTTTTAAAGTTAGTAGTCGTGGATTTGGTTTGGGGCGTCACTTTGACAATTGTTAACATTTATTTAGGTGGAAAAAGGTGAACTGGTGTTGGCCGGTTCGTGTTGCTGTTGAGGTCATAAGCTTTGCGTTTGAGGTGAGTTCTCTCACTGCGTAGACTAGGAGTTACATATATGTTGCGTTTGCTCTTGCGTGTTATTGTATGCTTAAGTGAGCTAGTTGTGATGTGATAGCTAGTTGTAAATTATATAATATGTGAATGGTATGTGTTTTGTGTACACCTCGGTGGGACTGAGGGGCTCGGTGGGACCGAGGGCTCGGTGGGACTGAGCTAGTGTGGACATCATATAAGGTGTACTCGGTGGGACCGAGGGCTCTGTGGGACCGAGGTGTGTGATTACATGTTTAAACCTTGTTTTGTTATTATACTTGTAATTGCGGTGTTGTTTGCCTACTTGCGAGTAGGGGCGATGTATGTGTGATTGCTACATGCGTAGGTGGTAGAATTCACTAAGCTTCGTGCTTACCCCTTCCCAAAATCTTATGTTTCAGGTGCGAGTAGCAGTCGGGCATGACGGTACACACGGGCGCAAGGCGAAGATTGTTTAAATTGATTTTTAGTAAATGGGGATTGAATTATATAACTTTTCCGCTGCTTAAACTTTGTTGACGGTTTTAAATAACGACGTTTGTTTTTATTGTAATGGGATTTGTGAACTTGTGGTTTGATTATAGTGAAATGCATTAATTTTATAATTTAAATTCCTTGTAATTTTTGGGACGTTACAACTTGGTATCAGAGCACAGCTTGAGTGAATCAGACACATCTCGGTGTGTTTGGTCTCAAGTTGCGGCTATGAAGTTTTAAACTCTTTTACTAAAATCTTTGGGAATAACGGAAAAAGGAAAACCCGTTTGGGAAACGGTGATTGAGGGCGCAGTGTGTACAGTCAGCCGACGCTAAGTGGGAAGGTACAGTACTTAGTGTATTTATCGCTTTCTAGATCATAGAGTATGCATGATAGATTGCCTATGTTGTTTACACTGTACTGTATGATGATTGCTTGCTAGTAGGAATCAATACTAGTTATAGTAGGTTGTTAAGTGAAGGCCCTATAGGTTGTATGCAGTAAGGATCATATAGCCTTAGAATATTTGATTTAGTTCTATTGCGCAGCTCTTGTTTGAGTCCAACCGTTCTAGGATAGAATCTTGTATTCGAATGTCTATTTGATTCACGCTGCATGTGACTGGGTATTCGCGAGGCAACTCGTTATGGCTAATAGGGATTCCGTGGTAGCAAGGGTAGTGGGATGAGATGAAATTCCTAGTGAGCTTGGAAGAGTGTTTACATATGAGTATGTATGCTAGATTGCTTTCTAGAACATAGGAGTATGTGTGCTGGATTGTTTGGTGATTATTACACTGTACTGCATGTTTGTTGTTTGCTAATAGGAGTTCATGGCTAGCCCTGATAAGTTGTTAAGTGAATGCACTATAGGTTGTATGCGGTAGGAACCAAATAGCCTTAGAATGTCGGATTTAGTTCTATTGCGCAGCTCTTGTTTGAGTCCAACCGTTGTAGGATAGAATCTTATATTCGAATGTCTATCTGGTTTTACACTGTGTGCGACTGTGCATTCGCGAGGCGACTCGTCATGACTAGTGGGGATTTCGTCATAGCAAGGGTAGTGGAGTTGGGTGGAATTCCTAGGGAGCTAGGAAGAGTGTGTACATATGCCGGTGCGGGCATATGTGTGTAGTTTTCGGCAAGGAACTACTAGGACACATCGGATGGAACTCGAAACGAGTGATGATAGGTGTGGAAGGTAGTAGAAGAGCTCCTACTATCGGAAACACAGGATCAATGCTCGAGTCGGGGGATGTCACGAGGAATCCAAGGAGTTGAGCGTGGGCGTTGTTAGTGTGAGCTATTATGTGCTAATAACTCATTGTAATATCTACCTAGAATAGCCATCACAAGGAGGAACGACTATAGTAAACCTACTAGTGCAGGTGTGTACTTGATTTGCCTTGATGGGATGATCGTTGGGGTAGGGACGAAGGTTGTAAATTAGTAGTCGTTGGAATAAAAGGAAGATTCTAGTATTAATCACTTGGAGTGGCGATGAGGATGATGTTTGTTTTGGGCCAAGATGGATGATTGTGCTAGAATCATAGGCTTATAGAGCCGACTTTGATTTGTGGAAAAAAAAATCGTAGGGATTATTTGACGTAGTTTCCCAACTTGCCTAAGAGGTTTAAATGTCCGGATGACGTTAGTGGACCGGAGAGATTTGGAGGAGTAGGAGTCGAGGCGTAGAATGCCGACTAAGTCATGCACAAAGTTTGATTTTTAAATAGATTGCATTAACAAATTCTTGTGTTTCAAATCATTTTTATGGATGGTGTTTTGGAATTTTGGGAAGTGTTCAGCACACACAAGATTTTGAAATATGGTTTTGAAAATGTATGAAATCGTTTTATTACGGGGGTGCAAACTTTGTTATAATTTGTCTCATTTCTTTATTTTTCCAACGGTTCTTCCGGGTAAGATGATATCCGTGTTTTGTGGTGTTTAAAATGTCGGGCAAGTGACTACGGCTTGTGACTTTAACATTGGAACTCCTCCACATATGTTAGAGTTGAGACGGAAAGTTACATTCCACAATGTCTGTAAAAAGCTATTTGAGTGATTTCGCTAAATAAGTTTTGTTTTACGGCATGTTGAGTCGCGTGGGTTTAATTTCACGAGGTGCATATCTCATTTGTTTATGTGACCATTTGGGGAAATCTTGGAAATCAATTTAAAGAACCCCACCTTTTGAGATTTTATGAGATTTTAGTCGATATTTTCAAATGATGGAAACAGATTGGTTTTTATCTTTAAGTTGAAACTTACACGAGACAGTTGTGTTTTAACAAAAAAAATATATATTTGTAAACCATTTAATCGTTTTGTATGACTAGCCGACGCGCGTAAGATTTGTGGGTGAACCCTGTGCCACGACATTTTATGTTGAAAAAGGAGAAATTTTGGGGTCAAATGTCGTGGAACTGATTTTGAAATTATGTGTACACTTTTGTCGCACCCGGTGTAAGGTCGAGCGATTACTTTAAATACATGTCATGAGTCAATTCATACTAGAACCGTGACGGTTCATTTTCAAAGAAATTATTTATTTCGCTTTACGTTTTGTGAGTAAACTAAGCTGCAATGAAATGATTTTCAACATGATTTTCATATGTGGGACGAGCGTGTCCATTTTTGCGTAACTACTGACCTGGTAATAGTAGTTTTATTGCTTACGGTCTTTTTGAAATGAAAAATCTTGACGTTGAAAATATTTTGTAAATGATTTTGTAAACCATTTGGGAAGTGCGCTTATAAGTGTTATGTGTCATTTTGAGAATTTTAAGGGTGTGAGTCCTTTTGGGAAACTCTTTGGTTTAACCCGTGTCGAGGTTGGGACTAATGTTGATTTTAGAGTATTGCTTGCTTATACTTTATTTAAACGCGTTTTTGACCGACTTATGGGTCTAGCAAGCGTGGAGCGTTTTGCTCGGTTTTGACTTTGATATAGTCATGGGTCAATTGCACGGTTTTTAATGGCTCGATGTGGAGTTTTGTTGATGGGTTGTTTTGTTGCACAGTTTTGCACTTATTGCACGTTGAGTATTTACATGTTGGGTGAGTGAGTCATTCCGGGATAGGCATGTTGTTGGTAGACTGTTTTGCATTGGATCCTTGGCCATGTCAGTCAGTCGTTGGTAATGGTCGGTTGGGTATCTCGGGGTGGGACTCCGGTATTCATGTGTTATGACCTTGACTTTCCAGTAGGCACTAGGAGGATATAGTCTTGGGCACTTACCTGAGAGGTAGTCCTGATATGTCGGGCCTTGAGACGTACCTGGGAGGTAGACGTTAAGGTGTATCTTGATACGGTGTAACTAGGCTTCGTAGAGCGAGTGTGGAGGATAAGTAGACGGTGGAAGGTTGGGTATTCCACGCGTGTTGGTAATGTAGGCCGAATAGTGTCGGTTAAGGGAATGATGCCCTTTGTAATTAAGAGAATAAATGCGCAGTAACCTTTTTGAAATAAGTAGAATATTTAGGTGTCGACTTTTGGGCTTGAGGCCAAACACCCTTAGTGTAATCGGAGATTTGTAACCGATTTTGAAATAATAATGGCGATGGTAGTAGTAACCCTGAAATGCTTAATTGTGATGAATGGTTATGGTGAAATGACCTTCGTGGGTGATTATAAGTTTACTGGTTTGATGATCCGCGTGAAATAAATTTTGGGAGCCTATAGAACTCGTGGAAGTAATCGGCAGTAATGGTAGGAATGATCGGATTCGAGTATCCTGTAGGGTATATTGGTGAGTACCTTCAGAATGGTTAGAGCTTGAAAGTTGAATCGGGATGTATGGAACATCTAAGGTTGGGAGGCAACCGAAGTCGTTTGGCTAGGAATGAATCCAGTTGTTGGAGTATTCTTCCGGTCATAATTTCAGTGTCCTAGAAAGAGTACGTTAGTAAGAAAAGTATTCGAGAAGTTTTAGAAGGGGTTTCAAGTGGACTTGGGAACCTGAGGTTGAGATGAGGAAGAACTATCCGGAGCTATTCGTAGGCAGAGACTTCGAGGACGAAGTCTAATCCAAGTGGGGGAGAGTTGTAAAGCCCGTATCTCGGTATGTAATTTATGTTATTAATTCTTTTCTTTTAAGTTTGATTTAATGTGGTTTCCGTTAACGGGGTTAGTCGAGTTGGACCTAATGGTTAAAAATGTCGGAATTTTGGTTAGTTGCAAGAAGGTTTTAGTTGAGGGGACCATTTGTGTCAAGGGCCAAAACATGCATAAGTTTCGGCCCATGCAACCAAGAACCCAAAACCCATTTCCTTTGTGTGGTGTTGGTGTCGTGATTTGCAAGAAAGGATAGGAAGAGGAAACAAGAAAAAGTGAGAGAGCTCCATTTATCGTATTTGTAAACCTAGCCGCAGAAAACTTCTGTTTCCCGGAGATTGAACGGTCGGATCGTCGTGATGTTTGATGGGCAGCTTCACGACATCTTGTTCAACATTCTGAACGGTGGGATCGTGGTTTTGAGGTCCGGAGGTCATGGTTTCGTGGGGTTCTGCACAGCAGTAACTTTGTGGTGATTTTTCTCCATTCTTGCTCTATTTTGGTTCCATACATCTTGATGTGCCTATTTCCAAGTGTATGATGGTTTTGTATGCCTCTAGTATAATCTAGAGAAGACTTTGTATTGCTCTAATATTGGTGGTAGTGGATTTGAAGCGGCTCTAGTAGTCCCGTGGTTTTTACTCTCGATTTTGAGGGGTTTTCCACGCTAAAATTTTGGGGTCTCATTGTGGTTGTTGATTGTATGTTTTGGGGTTGTTTTTACTTGCATTTAGAATACCCTATTTGTTTGCATCCTCAAAGGTTCATTCGGGTCTGTTTGGGTTAAGCTATGGCTTAATGGGTTACTAAGCATCATTTGTCATTTCATGTGAAAGTCACAGTTTCTGCCACTGTTTTGCGAAAGCCATAACGTTTTATAGGAACGTCGTATTGGGGTGAAACCAGTGCAAAAAGCTCCCATTCTGAGTCTAGTAAGTTTCTTATGTTTTACGGAAAAACCAGTTCGGACCATAGCTAGTGTCAAATTGCTGTTTTGTACTGAAAGGTCCTGTTTTTCACTGTGCTGCAAGTCGGTTTTGTAAAATCCATAGTAAATTGTAGAAAAATCGTTAGAGAGCGTGCGATATGTCCATGGAACCCTAAGACATGGGACTTTGTGATTATGGAAAAATAATTCTGGTTTAAGCAGTTTATAAGGGGTTAAGCAGGTCCCGAACAGACCTGTGTGTTGAGAGTAAAAACTGGAAAAACGTATTTTTAAAGTTAGTAGTCGTGGCTTTGGTTTGGGGCGTCACTTTGACAATTGTTAACATTTATTTAGGTGGAAAAAGGTGAACTGGTGTTGGCCGGTTCGTGTTGCTGTTGAGGTCATAAGCTTTGCGTTTGAGGTGAGTTCTCTCACTGCGTAGACTAGGAGTTACATATATGTTGCGTTTGCTCTTGCGTGTTATTGTATGCTTAAGTGAGCTAGTTGTGATGTGATAGCTAGTTGTAAATTATATAATATGTGAATGGTATGTGTTTTGTGTACACCTCGGTGGGACTGAGGGGCTCGGTGGGACTGAGCTAGTATGGAGATCATTTAATGTGTACTCGGTGGGACCGAGGGCTCGGTGGGACTGAGCTAGTGTGGACATCATATAAGGTGTACTCGGTGGGACCGAGGGCTCGGTGGGACCGAGGTGTGTGATTACATGTTTAAACCTTGTTTTGTTATTATACTTGTAATTGCGGTGTTGTTTGCCTACTTGCGAGTAGGGGCGATGTATGTGTGATTGCTACATGCGTAGGTGGTAGAATTCACTAAGCTTCGTGCTTACCCCTTCCCAAAATCTTATGTTTCAGGTGCGAGTAGCAGTCGGGCATGACGGTACACACGGGCGCAAGGCGAAGATTGTTTAAATTGATTTTTAGTAAATGGGGATTGAATTATATAACTTTTCCGCTGCTTAAACTTTGTTGACGGTTTTAAATAACGACGTTTGTTTTTATTGTAATGGGATTTGTGAACTTGTGGTTTGATTATAGTGAAATGCATTAATTTTATAATTTAAATTCCTTGTAATTTTTGGGACGTTACACAGATACCTAAATCAATTCTGGCAAAGCAGCAGATTTGATCCCGAAGATAGACAGATCAAGGGCTACATCTCAAAACCTGACAAATCCGAGCACCTTGAACTCAAGTTCAACAGAACTATGTTCTCACTTGAGTTCAGTCTACCCACAAGAGGTCTTCTTGGGATAAAGGCATACGCAGAGGAACCCACAGACACCGAGCTCTGCAGGTTTGTTGAAATGTTGGGATACAACACAACCTTAAGAAAAAGAAATGATTTCAGAAGAAATCGATTACCCCCTCTGTGGAACACGCTCTTCTCCATCCTAAATCGGTGCCTAACAGGGAGAGTGGGTAGTCCAGATCAATATTCTCACCAAATTTTGACCAATATGTACGGAGTGTACTACGATCTTCCTCTGGACTACGCCACCCTCATGCTGCAGGAAATGGTTAACACCATTGATCGCAGAATCTCCTCCCAGAAGGCCAAAGGACGCAAGACCGATGCTCTACCTCCTCTACAGTATCGGCGAATTCTAGGTGTCCTTCTAGAGCCTCTGCTCCGTCTAGAAAAATGGCCAATGGAGGGACCAACGGCCAGAATGTATCCCCTGAACAAAAACACCCCAGCAGAGCACGAAGACAAATACCCTTTCTGCAGACCTCTGCCAACCAAGCTTCTGGGATATGCTACAGACGAAACCCTTAGGTTAGAATACATACGCGATCATAGGACTCCAGAACCGAGTCCTATGACACCCCTGCGTCTAGGAGCCTCTATAGGAGATCAGGTAGTTGAGCGGATGACAGATGAGGAATGGGCAGTGGCCTTGGCTAAGCATCAACAAGTACAAGAGAAGTTTCATGCTCAACGAAACTCAATTCTCTCCTCTGCTGCCAAGAGCAAATCCTCTGCCACTACTCCCAAGAAAAAGAAGAAAGCCCACAAGAAAAGGAAAGCTACAGAGGACACTTCAACCAGTGCTGCTGAAGCTCAAAAATCCCCTCCTCATGCAACAGAAGTTGGATCCTCTGTACCCCCCCTCCTCTAAAAGACAAAATGAAGAGAAAACATAAGTCTTCTGAGGAGGGTGCCCCCAAACCAAAGAAAAGGAGGAGCAAGAAGAAATCCAAGAAACCCCACACTCCTCTGCAATCCATCATAGAGGAAGCAGATATGGTCGAAGAAAACCAAGACCAACCTCTGCAATCACCTTCACCCATCAATTATGCAGAAGATCAGGGTGATTTTTCTGTCTTCCTCCAACAACCTGGGATTGCACACTCTTTAGACCCTTCTGGATGGACTGCAGAAGCTCTATCTCATCATTCAACAGAAGCTCCAAACTTCAGAATCTCTTCTGACTTGGATGATGATGACCAAACCCCACAGAATATTCAGTCTGCAACTCCAGAAGTACTACAGAATCCCTTCACCCAACCCGGATTTGATGTGCTAAGAGCAAGCCCAGAGGATCAGGCAAAAGCTACCACCAAAACCCCACCAGTCCTAGTCTCAGAAGTGGATTCTGATGAAGAAGATGATCAGATAAACTACGCATCTCTACACCAAGATCATAGGCATTTGTCCTCATATCATCCCCAAGTACAACAAATGGTTGGAACTCATCCCTGCTTTGACTCACTAGGAAAAATCCCAGAAGATAGAACATAGGTAGGTGATGTGAGACACAGAAAAGAGAAGGAGGCTGAGACAATAGATCAAGAAGAAGTGATAGGATGCCTAACAGAGAAAGAATCCAGCACAGATGCCTGGAATAGTAGAGGCACTCAATCCCAACCAACTCCCAATGCAACCCACATTTCTATTACCGACAGTCTAGTGGCAGAAGGTAATATTGAACAAGAGCCGCACAGCTCAAACCCACCCCAAACTGACCGGGCAGAGAAAATTCCTTCCACCTCTGTGCCACTAATAGCCGGGGAAACCATTCCAGGGGAGTCCTCTCTAAAGGACTTACCCTTAGTTCGTGATCCATCGCCCCTGATCACAACATAAATCCCTACAGAGGAATTCGTTTCCTCTGACACGCACACACACTTAGGTCCAACAGGCTCTTCAGAGGGGCATAGAGTGCACGCAGACGAAGGGATTCTAGACAAATCCCCAAGTCAACTTAAGGATACTCCTGTACCCACCTCTGGAGTGGATCAGGACAATGTCCTTAACAGAACCTCTATAGAGTCTGAGGCTGATAAAGCCTCTGCTCAAGGATTAGAGGGAAATCCTTCCGTCCTCAACATCGAAACAGGGACGAAAAAAGGTGTCCAAGGAACAGGGACTCACTCTAGGGATGAATGTATTCCCCCAGAGGTTACACAAAGTCCACATGTATCAAGGGATGAGTTCCAAACCATTGTCACCTCTGTGGACAATACATTGAAGGAGTTGAAAAGCTTCTTTGATTCTTTTGCAGATACAACTTCCAGGGCCATTACTGATCTGAACACCAAAATGGACAATCTGTCCACAGAGGTGCAAAATGCCTTAGCCCAGATGAAGTCAACTGCTACAACCTCTGCCACCTCTGCTGCTGCTGAGTTTGAGAAAGCCACAACCTCTGCATTCCAAAGCTCTGTCAAAGACTTGCTGGAAAAGCTGAAAGAACAATCATCAACCCCCGCTGGCCTTACACCAGAAGACTTGAAAAAGGCCTTAGAGCAAGTTCAAGAGCAAACGACAAGGGAAACTCTAGCCATGAAGCCGTCCGACTACATGACCAGAGCTCAGCTCACAGAACTTGGCCAATGGGTGATTGACCAAGTGTCAGAGTTTATCAGGGCTTTCACTGATGCCAACGCAAACTATGTCAAAGAATTCAGGACAAGTGTGGGCAAAATGCGCTTCAACACAGAAGCAGAGGTCCATACCCTTCTCGGCCTCTGTGCTGACGTATGCGCAAAACTCATAGCTGCAGGTGCAACTCCACCGAAAAAGCCTGAAGCATCGTGCAGAGCAGAAGGTACCAAAGACAAGGGTCAGGATGGCTCTGATGATGACTCTGACGATTCATCAGATCATCCTGAGGGAGAGAAACAAAGGGAAAAAGATGCAGATAGAGGTCTACCAGAACCACCAATAACAGCAGAACCCCTAAACCAAGTTCCCCCACCTCAAACCCAAGGAGGAAACCAACAACAGACCACAGAGGCAACAACCACCTCTGTGGAAATACCCTCTGAAGAAACCCCAATTCAAACCCAAATACCCGAAACAACTACAGATCAACAACAGAAGTCCACAGAGGCAACACCCACCTCTGTGGAAACAACTTCTATATTCTAAACAGATGTGCCAACCCGTGAAGTATTCCAAATCCTAACATCATCCGAAGAAGATCAACCATCCCAATTACCAAAACCAAAATCACCAGAAGAACTCCCCACTCCAACACCAAAAGAAACCAAGATACCATCTCCTACACCCAAAACCAGAACCAAAACCATTGCTCACAAAAGAAAACATCTGAGCAAAACCACAGAAGCCTCACCTACAAAACCCACGTCACCAACCAAGCCATCAGAAGAACAAGTGACAAAACCAACTGAGGCAACCCCCACAAAACCTACAGAAGTACCTCCGTCAAAGCCCTCAGAACCCCAAAGGACAAAACCCACAGAGGTAACCCCATCTCTACAAGAAGATCTACAGCCGAAGGCAAAAGACAAAGGAAAAGGAATAATGGCAGAGGAACCCAAGAAGAAGAAGCCAAAGCATCAACCAACAGAAAAATTGATGAAGAGCTCTTTTGATGCATATGTGACACCAAAGCCAGAACAAGAAGATTGGGCTTTCGGTGCTACCCCTCTGTCAAACCTACCAATTCTAGATCCGAAGGCAAAAGTCACAGAGGATTGAGTGGCCCAAATCCAGAAACAAATGGATGCTATGCGCATGCCCATGCCTCCACCCGGTGCACCTCCACAACAGATGGAAGATGTGGTGTACAGATATCTGTACAACAGAAGTGCCAGAGATCTTCTGCCACCAACCATTCAAGATCCCAACTTCCATGCTGACCTCGAAAATACCTTCACAAGAACAACACCCAAGCCAAAATGGCAAGTCTTCTCAGAGTCCAAAATCGACAAGGTCATATATTGTAAGTTTTCTCAAACAAGAACCACTCCTAAGGTTTCCTATAACATCTATAAGGTCAAAAGGGAGGACAGAACCGTGACCCAATTCTCAGATGCTGATCTGAGAAATCTAAGTCACTACGATCTACCCGACCTTCTCAACTGGACGAAAGAGAACTTCACAACATATGCACATCGAAGGGCATACAGGGTGATAAGGAAAGCCATGCGTGAGAAACTTCTACTATACAGCCTTGTCGACTTCCAATTAGGACGAGATCTTGGAGTAAGAAACCTAAATCTCCATCCACCAGAAAATGACTGCCCATCCTCTGCCATACCAAACTCGATCATTACATCTCCAAGAGTTGGGTTGGTCTATCAAGATCCTGCTGGGAAGTCAAGACTGTTCGTAGAGATGGACTGTCAGAAGTATGCAACAAATACTTAGACAGAGTTCAGAGCAAGCCTCGTGGAGCATAGAGGAACGGAGCTCATGAATCAAGCTCTCGCAGATAGACCGATAGAGGTCATCGACCAAGTAATCAACTTCAGAACCCTCTGCATTAGTTTCTATCAAGAGCTTAGAGAACTAGGATTCGACAACAGAAGTTTCAACGACTTCAAAGACGCCAACGTCTGATATCCTCTACCAACCTCTGCAAATCTTTTCTTTCATAATGTAATCAAATGTAAGTGCCTCTGGCATAATTCTGTATGAAAGAAAAGTAAAATCTTCTGAGGTATTATATTTCACCTCTTGTTATGTACTTAGCCTAGAAAACCTTGCTCTTTTCAATTTTTTATTTTTCAATACTTAGGGGGAGATTGTTAGCTCCAATCTTTCTGTTTATAGAAGTATTGAAAAATAGGCTAAGTATAGAAGTCTTCGACAGAGGCTCTGCCGAGTCACCGAGAAGACTAAAGCATAGAAGTCTTCGACAGAGGCTCTGCCGAGTAACCGAGAAGACCGAAGTAAAGAATCGCAAGAAGACACTTCAATGCGGACAAGGCCACAGAGCCTCTGTCACACTTGACAGAGCCTCTGTGGTATAAAAGACTAGAGCTCTATACTAAGGACAATCGTACTTCTCACGATTTCTGCTGTACGAAGATCCTGAAGATCATTCGTATAAGGCGTGACCTGACAACTCCACGTGTCAAACTCTGATGGGTCCTAGCCTTAGTAGAAGCCGGTGCATTTAATTAACGTTGTACTATCAACAGTACCAGAATAGTGTTTTAGTACCTTCAGTCCTTGTCCAGATCTTGTCCCCTTTAGAAGTAGTATAAATAGAAGACTCATGTTGAGTTCTTCTATTAAGCTTTGCACGACACATACACCATTAGAGCAGATTTCTTATATAACTTTCGGTGATCTTGGTGCTTTATTTATATCAATATACAGTGGGTTATTGAGCTAATTATCTAAGTTATTTCCACTTTATATATTTGATATTATGTGTCTTCTACCTTATTATATCTTCTAGTTCGTTAAAACGCTTCCGCATTATATATTGTTTGAACTATTAGATAAAATCATCATTGTTAAGCAAAACAGGAACCAACAGGGTGGGATGTCATTTTTGAGTTTGCATTATTTGGGTAGAAACGTGTTTTTAGGGGTATTTTAGGGGTACATTTTTGCAATTTTGTTTTGCAAAAATTCTGTTCTTAAATGTGGGTTTTTGTCTATTTTGATGTTGTGTTAGCATGTTTTTATGAGCTTAAATGTTGATGATAATGAGATTGGATGCATGTATAGCATGATTGAACTTGATTGATAGCACTTAGAGTCAATTAGTGGTAGTATGCCGGTTAAGTTAGACCTTTGCTAATCTCTTGAACTAGCTTTAACACCGTGAGACTTCGAGCCTATTAGACTAAACATTTTAAATTAGTCTCAAATTCATTTCTTGTGTGATTACGTTATGCCAAGATGTGTATCTGTTGGTCCCGAAGGCCTATACAAGTTTGTAGAAGGGGGGGGGGGGTTTGAATACAAACACACAGATTTTACTTTTCTAAATTGTTTATTGATAAATCATTAACAATTTACAGCTTGTTGCAGAAACAAGATTAAGGATAAACCTAAATCTAAACAAGTTGGAACACTAAGGTTTCTTGCACTAAGAGAGATAAGGAAATTACTAATAATAACCTATCTTGAGATAAGAGATTGAACTTGTCCAGAGTTAGCAAGTTACTTCAAAAGAAGTGGGTTCATCTCTTTATATACTGCATGCATTTAATGCAAGTCAGTATACACTTTACACGTGTCATCAGCTGGTTGGTTGTATGTCATTGAGCTTAGTTGACAACCTTAGTAGCCGCATGGATGAACAGTGTAGTATCAGAGTGGTTGTACGATTTCAGACAGTCGGAGGTTCTTTTCTGACATTTCGTACGGAGTCGTGCAAGGGGGGTTAAGACAAAAGTACTTTGTACGGAGGACTTCATGATCAGCTTTCGTTGATTCAGCGATTATCATTTTCTATTCAGCGAATGATAAAGTTCAGCGATAGCTGAAGTCTTGTACTTGATACTTCACGTTGAGTGGACAAATCTGAGTCTTCGCTGATCCGCATCAGTTCATTAGGAGACTTGTCGCTGGTTCTTGAGCTTGATCTTCGACTTCAGCGTAGAACCTTTGATGACGTGAAACTTGTCTTCAGGGATCATAAGTAAACAACTAACTTATCAACGATCATCATAATGACTGAACAGACTCAGAGCATTAATGATGAACAGTGTTCACTGAATGTTTAATTTAAAAGAGCGAGAGTTCCTATCAGCGGTACTGTAAGATCTTAGTACTTATCAGCGATAGTGAAACTCTGATACATTTTGTTATTTACAATTTTCACTAAGTAGAATGGAGAGGGTCATTATCAAATCACTGAGGGTTTGGATCAACAATCTCCCCCTATTTGATTATGACATAGCAACAAAGAAAATTGCTATTTAATGAAAACATAAGGATAAAAAGAACTCATAAAATATTTGTCCCTTTTACTGTTTTCTGGGATCTTTTCAGTACTGATGGAGTAAAGTACATTCGCTGAAATCTTTCTTTAAAACTTTGAATCAGGTTACAAAGAGAAATGGAAAGATTACAAGTACGAGCGAAATAAATTACAAGTACAGAAGAATAACTGATACAATAGAGAAAAGGGCGATCATATCAGCTTATAAAGGTTCTTCCTTAATGAGAAGTTCATCAAGGGTCATTGATGTGGTGGGAATCATCCAGTCAGGAACGGTTACACCTTGTTTTCTTTTTATCAGCGCTTCTTCAAAAATCAAGGGTTTCAGATGTCGTGCCTGAGGGTCATTCCTGAAGTCACACCAGTAGATGAGATCTCTCAGCTGTTCGATGGGAGTGATGTGAAGTTCAGAGATGCGTTGAAAAAGCTTTCCACCATCGTAGTCATGAAAAAATATCCCGTAGGGTTCGCTTATGACTTTGCCAGGGATGAAAGTCTCACCAGGAGGAAGAGATGTGTCAAGCATGGAAAGATCAGGATCAGGACCAAGGACTTCAGCACGTGAAAAACCAATACCTGTTTCATTTCGAATGACAGGGCCATCAATTGAAGATATAGATTTCTTCTTCTTCGCTGAGGCCTTTCTTTTCTGACTTTCGAGAGGAGGAGGAGGAGGAATATCCACACAGGAGTAGACTAAGTCGATTTGTTTGTTGATCAGCTTTTCAACATGTTCCTTGTATTTCGACTTGGACTTCTGGATGGCTAACCTGATCTCCAACCATTCAGAGAGACCGTACTTCGTTATGGCTTCAGCATAGAATTTTTCGTACTTCTTATCTTCTCTGAATATCTCGATTTCAGCGATTGAAACAAGGGTTGTTCTTCCAGAGATGAATACCTTGTTGATTTTGGCAGGAGAGTCTCTGTAGTTGACCTTTTCTTTGCACCAGGCTAAAGTTGACTGAGACACAATTCTCTTTTCTTCAGTTATCTTCTTGGCGTTTTCCCAGAGCTGACGTTGAATATCAATGGGAACTCTTTTCAGCTTGGGGTCTTTTATTGATCGTTTAGAAAGCTGGATGGCGTATTCTCTGTCTTTTTCTTCAGCTTCTTTTCTTTCAGCGATTAGACGTTCAGCTCTGAGGTGTTCCTTGTATTCCTTTTTGGAAATTATGAACTTTATAGGAACTGAAGGAAGTTGATCACGCCTCAGAATGATTCGCTGATCCTCGAATCGCTTTATTATTTCCTCTCTTCTTTTCTGATCCTCTTCACTTAGCTTTTGAGGAGCTAAGGAAGATCTGCCTCTGTGCGAGAGTAGCTGTTCTTCTGGTTCATCAGTCTCAGAGATTAAATCTAAGACTGGGATTATTTCTTCAGCAGCAGCTGGTATTATTGGTGAAGTCGCAGTTGTGGAGCCTTCAGCGATATCCTCAAACAGGGGAGAGGACTAGCTGAAACACAGCGATCTTACGAGTAAGAACTTGGGTAGAATCAGATAGAGAGAATTGGTTCAAGTGTATAGGCTTGGGTAGTAGACCTGATAGTGTATGATAGAGGAGGGATGGAGTGAGAGATGTTTAGCATACCTGACAAACCGGCTTTTCAAGCAAGATCATCAGATTGTCATCTTCAGCGACGCTTTTGCCTTTGCCTTTCTCAGCTCCACAGGCTGAGGGCTTTGTCTTTGTCCGCTCCCCTGAAGGTTCATTTATCGAGATTCCCTTGAGAGCTTTGATCTTCGGAGCAGGTTTGACGATAAAGAAGTCATCGTCATCTTCGTCATCATCATCATCATTCTTTGGAGAAGAAGATGGTTCATCATCAGGGATGTCGACGGCTTCATCATCTTCTGCTTCGGATTCAGTTTTCTCAGCTTCTTCTTCGAGTTGCTCCCCCTCAGATACAGAGGCGAGCTTCTCGGTTTCCTCAGGGTTTTCATCTCCCTGAGGTCCAGCGGTGGTTTCTTCAGTATTCGTCTTCTCTCCCCTGATAGATTCATCATGGGAAAGGTCTTCAGCGCTCTTGGCGAGGTCTTCAGCGCTCTTCTCCCCCTCTTTTCATGATGACTGGGGTAGGAATGGGTAGATTCAGCAGCGTTGGTAGGTTCTCTGTCTTCTTGGCCAGAGAGACCTACACAAAATTCAATCTTTGCTAATCTGTCTTCAAGGCCAGAAATAGCAGGATTGATTTTCTTCAGCTCAGTGCGATCCGCCGCTGTGAAGTTGTCACATGCAGGGACGGGGGCAGGAGCAGGATCAGGAGTATTCGCTTTGTGTAGCAGCTGCTCGATCATCGTTTTCATCGAACCAACATCGGTCTTAATAGAGCCTAAGTCAGTCTTCATAGTAGACATATCCCCCTCTAGATGTCCAACCGATGTCTTCAGCGATGTAAATTCGCTGGACAGGGACGAAACTGAGTTTTTGAGAGAGGTGTAGTCTGTGTAGATGTCAGCGAGCACCTTGGCGAAGTCGCTGAGAGTTTTATCAACCTGCTTCAAGTCATCTGTGGAAGCCTTCTTCTCCACCACCGTTGTCAGCTTGTTCAGATTCTCTCCAGCGTTTGTTACACCTGTAGAGTTATTGGAGAGAGTAGTGGTGAGACCTGTCAGCTTTGTCTCCACAGACTTCAGAGAGGCGTTGATATCTCCCAAATTAGGACCTGTAACATATAAAAACTTGTGAACAGAGGAAAGCTCAGAAGTTTGGGGTTTAGTCACAGTATTTATGGGTTGTTGTTTACCTGCAGGAGGATTGGTGAATTCATCGAAATCACGGGTTCCTGAGTAAAGTTCCATGTCATCTTCAAAAGTGCCCATGGATTGTTCTGCAGGTCCTGTCTTCATCATTCCTGGAGAATCAGCTTTAGGTTCCGAGGAAATGATGGCAGCTCCAGTTAGATCTGGAGTAGAGACCAAATGAGTGGAGGGAGGAGCGAAGGATAAGAATGGGGGCTGGGTTATGAGTTCAGCGTTGGATTCGCTGACAATCACTTCATCAGTCTTTTGAGAGACTGAAGGAGGTTGGGTAGGTTCCAAGTTTGTAACCTCAGCGTTTAGAGACGCTGAAGTTGGGATAAAAGGGATGGCTTGTTCAGGTGTGGCAGAGCGTACCACTGAACGTTCCTTCAGCTCTGCAGAAAGAGCTGAGGAGTCTTCAGCAAGAGATTGCTGGGGTTGCTCCTTTGTTTTCTTGATCCTTTTAGAACTAAGTGGGGTAGATGAATGTTTCCTTTTCTTAGAAGGAGAGGATTTTGTGGCCAGGGTATCAGCGATAGGTATTGTCGCTGAAGGAGCCACAGAATGAGAAGAAGAAGGGTTGAGAAGAGACAAGAGTGTAGAGAGACGTACCTCATTCACCATCGGTTTGAAGTCGAGTATCTTTGGGCCGACCTGAGAGAGTTTCAGGTCACCTTCAGTTGGGTAGCTCTCCTTCAGGCCATATTGAAAGATGGCGCTGATGAATCGGGGGTAGGGAACCCATGGAGGTCTGTCAGCGACGGTGTCCACCCTTAGAACTAGGTCATCATATATTATCGATGCCCAGTCTATGTTGAGACCTTTCAGCAGTGCATAACCCATTGCTTGCTGAGGTTTAGCGGCTTGGTCAGAGGAGCCGCTCTTTGCAGTCATACAGCTGATAAGATGAGCGAAGATGAAATTCATCTCGCTGGGCATTTTCTATTTCTTGATAATCGTCAGCTTCTTCTCGGCCTTCATGTCTCTGCCGATTTCCCATACATAGCCCATTGCATCGAAAAATGCAATGATGGCTTCCCTGTCTGAGTTTTTCTTGGGGTCAGGGAGGGGAACGAAAGGTTTTTCCTTGGTAGCTATTGGAAGGCTGAGAGCTTTGCGAATAATGGCAGGGGTGATCTTCATCGTGCCATATTCGATGTCGCAGAGGATGCAATTGATTGTTTTGGAGGGGTCTTTGGCTGAAGGTAGTTGAGAGTGTCTGGCTGAGTACCAGAATTGTGAGAGCAAAAGCTGATGTGCAAGAGGTGTTATGGTCAGGGCTTTGGAGATGCAGCAATTTTTTAGGAAATTCACAGCATCATCTAGATGTGTGACTTGCTTTCGAGGAGGAAACTCGAAAAGCGCATGGAGGTTGTTCACCTTAGTCCAATCCAGTTTGTCAAGGGCAAACTTGACTTGAGGAGCCTTGAGGATGTCCACTTCCTCAGAATCAGCGGAGATGTTCTCAGCGGTAGCAGGAATGTCAGATGAAGCCATTTCTCTGTATTATCAGTTCAACCAAAGTTGTTAACAAATAAGAATTATCTTAATGTGGAAAGAATTTCCATTAAGATGGTTCAAATTTTATCCATTTCATTCAGACACAAATGTCTTAATGAAGATTAGGGTTTTTCTTGATTTTAAGAAATGAAATATAAAACCCATTTATTCTTGTTATCCAGTTTTCTACGAAGAAAGAGATTCTGGAAAAATCGAATGTGAAGAACAAGTTTAAGATTTTATTGCATTTAAACTTGAAGAACAACCATGAAATGGTTGTGTTCATAAAATCATGAAAGAAAATGATTTCATTTTAAGAAGTTCTTTTGTTTGATCTTGTTAAAACAAAGAGTAGATCAGAAACAAGTTATTTGCATTCGGTAAATAATAAGAACATATTAACCTTGAGGTTTGATGAAGAAGATGATGAACAGTTCTTGAAGTTTTTGAAATCACAAATGCAACAGTGAATTCTTTCATGCGGAGGAAGATTGATCGCGTAAAAGAAAAATATAAACAAAGAATTTGTTTATATAGAGATTTTTAGAAAGAGAAAATCTTGAGCGGGAAAAGATTTTCATCATGACACGTACACGTGTTTGCATTTGATTGGAAGTTTGAACGAGACGTGCAAACGTGTGTCAGGAAGAGAAAACGTGCCGGGGTTTTATCCGTTGTAATGACGTCACAACTGTCCTTTCATATTCTTGGTTGTCTCTGAGGTTTTGAAAAACTCAGGGATACTTTTGAAAACATGAAGCACTGAATGAAAATATTCAGTGAAGGTTTTAAGAAATTTCAAAATATCGCTGTTAAGGAAGAGATATTCAGCGATGCATTTTGTTTTGAAATCTTGCATTTTCATGCGATTGTCAGGGAGAGAAAACATACCTTGATATCAGTTTAACCAAGCTTTATTCAGATAGAAGATGATTGAATAGGTTATACGAGTTGATTTTATCCTATCGCTGATTAATGTGAACCGCTGAAGATTTTATCCTTCAAAGTTCAGCATTCCAAGCTCGCTGATGAGAAAGTTGAATCTTGTCTCATCAAGAGGTTTGGTAAATAAGTCAGCTAACTGATAATCAGTTGGGATAAAATGAAGTTCTATATCACCATTCATCACATGATCTCTGATAAAATGATATCTGATTTCTATATGTTTGGTCTTTGAATGTAGTACTGGATTGTTTGCTATAGCGATGGCACTTGTGCTGTCGCAATAGATTGGAATTTTGGAGAGCTGAAGATCATAGTCTAGTAGCTGATTTCTCATCCACAGGACTTGAGAACAACAGCTTCCAGCAACTATATATTCAGCTTCAGCTGTGGAAGTGGACACTGAATTTTGCTTTTTACTTGTCCAACTTACCAACTTTCCACCCAGGAGCTAACATCCTCCTATGGTGCTTTTCCTATCCATTTTGCAACCTGCAAAATCACTATCTGAATAGGCGGTTAGATCGAATCCTGAATCTTTGGGATACCAAAGACCTAGATTCGCTGTACCCTTAAGATATCGAAAAATTCGCTTTACAGCTTTCATATGAGATATCTTAGGTTCAGTTTGATATCGTGCACACAAGCATGTTGCAAACATAATATCGAGTCAGCTAGCTGTAAGATACAATAGAGAGCCGATCATCCCACGGTACAACGTGACATTGATAGGAACACCCTTAGTGTCCTTATCAAGTGTCAGCGGTGGTGCCATAGGGGTTTTCATAGCTGAACTTTCAATTAAGTCGAATTTCTTCAGCATATCTTTAACATACTTTCCCTGATTAATAAAAGTTCCTTTTTCAGTTTGCTTAATCTGAAGACCAAGGAAATATGTTAGTTCACCCATCATGCTCATTTTATACTCATCTTTCATTCTATCAGCGAAACAAGTACAAAGCTCAGGGTTAGTAGAACCAAATATAATGTCATCAACATATATTTGAACTAGAATGATATGACCTTTCACTTTTCTAAAAAAAAGTGTTTTGTCAATCTTACCTCGCTCAAATTTTTCAATATGGAGATAAGTAGAAAGAGTGTCATACCATGCACGAGGAGCTTGCTTCAAGCCATAAAGTGCCTTATCCAGTTTATAAACATAACCTGGACGCTTAGAATCTGAGAATCCTGGAGGTTGTTCCACATACACTTCTTCATTCAGCTTTCCATTTAGAAACGCTGACTTAACATCCATCTGATGTACTTTGAAGTTTTTGTGTACAGCATATGCTAAGAATAGACGAATAGATTCAAGTCTTGCTACTGGAGCAAATGTTTCGTCATAATCTATACCTTCCTCTTGTCTGTATCCCTGAGCAACAAGTCGAGCTTTGTTGCGGATTACAGTACCATGTTCGTCCAACTTGTTTCGATAGACCCATTTGGTGCCTATCACAGTTTTGTCAGTTGGTCTCTAAACAAGTTTCCAAACTTTGTTTCTTTCGAATTCAGTCAGCTCTTCTTGCATGGCGCTGACCCAATTTGGATCTTTGAGGGCATCATCTACTTTCTTTGGTTCAGTTAGTGAAATAAAATTTACAAATAGACAAATATTACCTGCACTTCGTCGAGTCTGAATCCCAGCGTTTGGATCACCAAGAATTTGATCAATTGGGTGATTTATAGTCCATCGCTGAGCCGGAGCGTGAGACGCTGACTCAACTTGAACTGGAGGAGCTGAAGATGAAGCTTCAGCGACGTCGGGAGTATCAGCCAAGAGAGGAATGGATGCAGTTGTCATTATATTCACTGATTGCTGAGAAGTAGATGGAATGTCTGAGACATTTGGTTCAGCGTTAGGTATAGTGTTTATAGGAACAACTGAGACCCAAGAAGTTTCAGCTTCACTGTTCTGCATATTTGGAATGATAGGACTATCATCTTCTACTGGATGAGCATGAGTAGTGGGAATAACTTCTGAATCACCAAGATGAGAAAACATCCATTGATTCAGTTCTTCAGTATCAGCGGACGGTTTAGAGTTCGCTGAACGGGATTCGTCAAACGTGACGTGAATAGTTTCTTCTACAGTTTGTCTTCTACGATTGAAGACTCTGAAGGCTTTGGAAACTGAGGAGTATCCAAGAAAGATTCCATCATCAGCCTTAGGATCAAACTTTCCAAGTGCATCTCTGTTGTTCAGTATAAAACACTGACATCCAAAGATGTGAAGAAAGCTGATTGAAGGCTTTCTCCCATGAAAAAGTTCATAGGCTGTCTTTTTGAATCTTTTGACTATCAGCGACCTGTTTTGCGTAAAACAAGCAGTGTTGACAGCTTCTGCCCAAAACTGAGTAGGCAGGTGAGAATCGCTGAGCATTGAACGTGCAACTTCAATAATTGTTCTATTTCTTCTTTCAGCGACTCCATTTTGTTGCGGTGTTCTCACTGAAGAAAAGTTGTGAGAAATACCCTTAGTCTCAAGGAAGGAATCAAGAGAACTGTTTTTGAATTCAGTCCCATGATCACTCCTTATTGAGCGAACGGTCAGATTGTTCAGGGTTTCCATCTTCCGAACAAAATTGATGAGTTCTTCAGGGGTGTCACTCTTAGAACGGAGAAACGTTACCCAAGTGAAGCGAGAGAATTCATCAACTATGACCAGCGTATATTTCTTTCCAGCGATGGATTATTTGTTAACAGGGCCAAACAAATCCATATGGAGTAGTTGTAGAGGAGATGACACTGAAGAAACTTGCTTTGACTTAAAACTTGCTTTGGTCTGCTTCCCTTTTTCACACGCTGAACATAACGACTCTTTGGCGTATGAATGCTGAGGTAGACCAGTGACTAACTCTTTTGATGAAAGAGTGTTCAGTGTCTTGAAATTTAGATGAGATAGCCTCTTATGCCATAGCCAGTTGACATCAGATGAGGCATTTGAGAAGAAACAGGAGTTCTCAGTGGTTGTTGAGTCCATGTTTATTACATAAACATTTTCCAAACGATAACTGCTGAGAGCTATCTTCTCCTTTTTGTCAGCGACAAAGCATGATTCCTTAGTAAAGATTATTTTGTTATCCATGTCACAAAGCTGACTTATGCTTAGAAGATTATGCTTCAGCCCTTCAACATATGCGACTCTTCTGAAGGAGGTTGTACCATTTGAAAGTACACCATACCCTCGGGTATGTCCTTTTCCATTTCCACCGAAAGTCACAGAGGGACCCTTCTCATCCTTGTATTCAGCGAGCATGCTTTTCTTTCCAGTCATGTGTCTAGAGCATCCGCTATCGAGATACCAGATACCCTTCTTAACCTGCAATACAAAGGAAGGTTAGTTTTTCTTGGGTACCCACTTTACCATGTATACACATTTGTCAGTGGAAGTAGTTGGAATGGAAGATTCAGCAGTCTTCGCAGCATTTGAAGATTCAGCTTTGTCTTTCTTCACTTTGGTTAATTTCTTAACTTCAGTGGTAGGATTCACCTTGACCTGATTTGCACCAGGGTTGGTCTTCTTTGCCTTGGGGGCAATCTTCACCTTAGCTATCTTTTCAGCTTTGGTGGCTGTGGGGCACTTACTAGCAATATGATCGGTAAGTCCACAGTGATAACATTTCCTATAACTAAAAGTAGTTCTAGGACCATTTGAATGCTGAGCTTTTAATTTCAAATTAGAAGTGCCAACACCAAGTAAACTATTGGCTTTAGAAATGGGACGAACATTTAGTTCTTCAGATTTCTTACCAAGGACATCCAATCTGAGTCTAGGAGTAGATCGCTGAATAGATCCAGAGATCTGCTTCCTTGATCCAGAGGGATGAGCCATTGAAGCTTTAGAAGCATTCAGCTTTGGTACTAAGGTACCCTTCTGAGGATTCTGGTAAATAACAATTCCTTTACCTTTGTCTTTAGAGACAGAGGTAGGTTTTGAATAAACCATTTTTTCCTTGCCTTTTGAGGAGGTAGGAGTTTCCTCAGGGATTGGTGTAACGGACGAGGAGCACTGAGAAGATGAAGTATCAGCGACTGAGGATACGAACGTTCCAAATTTAAGCATTGAACGCTCAGTGGTTGGTTTTGGAGTATCATATTTGTAACCCAAACCACGTTTATGACTCAGGGGAATCTGAGACTTTATTATCTTAGTGATCTTTGTTGAAGAATTACACCATCCTTCAACAGTAGCTTTTTCAGCCTTTAATGCAGCGATAGCTTCTGCTCGTTCGATTTTGACTAGCTGATTTAGATATACTTGATCTTTAAAATCTTCTTCAATTTTAGAAAGCTTTTCTATTTGAAGGTGGCAGTTTTTAAGCTTTTCAGCGAGATCAAGATTTTGGTTTTCAACCACAGTTTTTCCGTTCATGGCTTCATATAAACTTCTAGTCAAGAGATCGATCTTACGGAGACTATCAGCTTCATCAATATTTGCAATATTGGTAAAGAAAGAAGGTGATACCTGAATAGCAGATGTTGAAGTGGAGGGAATGTCTGAACTTTCTTCCTCTTCTTCAATCTTGGCCATAAGACATAGATTTGCTTCATCATCTTCAGAGTCAGATGATGATGCTTCTTCATCAGAAGCAGCCCAATCATAGTCAGCCATCAGGCCTTTATTCTTCTTCTTAAAGCTTTTCAGCTTTGCATATTTTTCTTTCAGCTTTGAATATTTGTCGTCTTTATTCCTTGGAACAAAGGATTTCTTTGTAAAAGCTGAGGGTCTAGAAACTTTCTTAGACCTGCACTCGTTAGCGAAATGTCCTGTCTTTTCGCAGTTAAAACAAGTAGCAGTAGCCTTATCAACAAAAGCTGATGATCTAGGCTTGTCAGTTATGGAAAGAGGTTTGTTCTTTCTAAACATTTTCTTTTTGGCAAATCTCCTGAACTTCTTAGTTAGGAGAGCCAAAGATTCATCATTATCTGAATAATCAGAATCTGATGACCTTTCAGAGTTACTTTCTAACTCAGTGATAGTGACCGAGGGTCGCTGAGTAGAAGGTTCCTCTGAGATTAAAGCAACAGGGGTGCTTTTAGAATCTTTTACAAGATTCTTCTTAAGATGGCTCGATTGTTCCTGATTCAGCAACGTGCCATATAAGGTTGAAAGGGTCATTGATTTTAGATCCTTTGATAGCTTGAGACACATAGCATAATTGTCCCAGCTTTCAGGTAAACATTCTAGAAACTTTGTCAGTACTTCAAAGTTAGAATATTCCTTACCAACAGTTTTCAGATCTATAATTAAACAATTAAAACGTTGGTGAACTTCAGAGAGAGATTCATTCTTACCAGAAATGAAGCTTTCGTATTGTCTTACCAGGTTGATCTTTCTTGACTCCTGGACTTCAGACGTTCCTTCATACTGAACACATATTGTGTCCCACATGGCCTTTGATGTTTTCAGATTCATGATGGAATGGTAGACTTCGTCAGGAAGAGCCATGGACAGTATGGATCTGGCTTTTGTATCTATAGCCACTTTCTTCTTATCTTCGTCAGTCCATTGAAAGATTTCCTTAGGTACCAGTCTTTCTGGAATAGCAGGTCTATTCTCAGCGGCTGGAACAGCAGCAACAATTCTTACAGGGATGAATGGACCATTCTCTAGATAGTAAGGCATAGTAGGGTCTACTGTAACGACCCGGTTTCCCAAACATACAACAAATAACATACATTGCATAACTTCATTACATTCATAATAAAAGGTACATCACAAACCAAGTACGGTCTCAATAGACTTGACATTACAAAATATATAAAAGCTTCCTAATCAACATCCAACAAAAGCTTCCTACACTTCATCCTCTCCTGCCGATCCTTAACCTGGAAAACATATTTTTGAAAACAAAATGAGGGTTAGACCAAACGGGTCTAGTGAGTTAATCCCGGTCTTTTCCAAAATCAATATAAAACTCTTTTCACATAATACTTTGTATCAGAATAGTTTACATAAAACCTTTCGTATAAGCACGCATATACCACACGTATATAAATACCACATTAGGACTCGTGCACCGTGTATCTCTCCTCATCTCATCTTCTTTCCCCTGGCCACATTAGTCGGTAGCAAGCCAACTAATCATCGTCACCGTACAATACAGTCGACTCCACTGTAATTACATACAGCCCCGCTGCAATTACCTACAGCTCCACTGCCATTTCATGCAGTCCCGCTGTATTTCCATACAGCCCCGCCGAACAATAATTCGGCTCACTTATACTCGTTTCGTGCAATATAACCATAACATATATCTCAATATATTATCAATCATGTACACCATACATATAAGCACATTAATCACTAATTATCACATTCCCAAACCATACGTATGTATTCCAGTTGAAAATACTTTTAAAGTAAAACTCACCTTGAATGCTTAAAATACGCTTCCAAGCCTTTCTCCGAGCTATCCGTTCCTTTATCCAAATACCTCAGAATCTGAAACCATTTACATACAAATATCTCCTTACCAACTTATGTATAAGACTTACTAGCAGGTTATGGACTCTAGATACATCTACATAACTTTTATCCTCAAAATTACCCAAACAGCCAAGTTATCCGGACAACCCAAACAACCCGGACAACACCACTTTTCCGGACAACAAGACTTTTCCGGACAACCTCAGTAATCCGGACAGCAGACTAATCCGGACAACACGAGGAATCCGGATGCCATCCGGACTCTAAATCATCCGGAAACCATCAATCAAATCGTCCGGACTCTATCAACAACTTACCCGGACACCACCCAACAGAACTATCCGGACACATTCATATCATCCGGACACCTCTGTCGGTTTGGTACTTTTTACCCAGAAATCCGACTGAAATTCATACCAGTTCGATTCTATTGATTCTAATCCGACAGAAACCATTTACCAACCATTACAAACATAAATTGTAAAGGAAACATACCTGTAATCTCTTCCAAACTCACCAAATGATGCCTTAACCTAGCTTTCTTCCTTTTTCTCCCTATTCTCTCAACACACACACAAACACACACTTGAATCTGAATAATGAAATTATCTGAAGTCTAAAGAGATAATATCTAACCCTATTTACCTTTTAGCCCTTAAACTATTCAACAATGACCCAAAACACCCTTAACTTATAAACTTATCCAAACTTTCCCTAATTAGAAACTTTAAAATTAAATAAACTTAACGGAATTAGATTTTTAACTAACGGATTTACCCGGGGTATTACATTATCTCCCCCTTAAAAGAATTCCGTCCCGGAATTCGGTTAAGCAATAAACGAGGGTAACTACTTATCACGTCCTATCCAATGGTCCTTCACTCTGATCATTACATTCGTCTACTTTCTCCCACTCTCTTCTCACATAAAACACGTTTTCCCAAGGATAGCTCACTAGGGGGTACTCACTCTTAACGGATCCTATGAGCTAGCTTTCCTTCACCTCCAAACCAATTGCACGCACCTAATTTCAACAACTACTATACTTTACTAACAACTTCACCATACCTCTTATCAGAAGCTTAATCGAGTCAATCCGAAATCATACTCAATGCTCAAAATAACTTCACATTTTCCATTTCTCAAACGGTAATACCCTATTCTTTAGCTAACTATCTACTGCCACTCCATTCTCTTATTCTTGAATAACACTACTACACACCGCCTAGACATCCATACCTCTCCCCACATACTTTTGACACCTTCACACAACTTACAAACAAAATTCCGAGCAGAGGTTTCCACTTATACTCACTCCATATCCTCACAAATCCACCACTTAATCTCACGAAATTCATCACTACTACACCTCGCACATTCACTAATTATAAACTGCCACCATCTTATCCACATTACCCCACACATTTAAACAATACCTTTCTTGATAGCGTCAACGATCACATTAAGTATAATCTACACAACATACTAAACTGTCGCCTTCATGACTAGGTCAAGACTTTACGCACTATCGTTACCTTCCACACACAATTCATCACGTTCTACATACCGCTATTATTCTTTACACTCAAGCCATCACACTCCACACTAACAGATTAGAACAACAATAATTAAACACACCCTTCTATATCTCTAACACAATTATCAAATATTTTTCTAACACAAATAATAAAATAGAAAACACAAAAGAATCGGTTTGCACCGAAGTCAGATAACACTTTAGCACGTATAAAGTTTATAGAAATATACCTGTCTTCATCTCTATCCATACGTCGAGTTCGACTTGCCACTCTGTTGATTTCAACAAGGTTAATATACACGTAAGCACATACCCAATATAACAAGATATTCCGGTTCAACATGTACTTGTAAGTTCCCGCTTACACTGGCCAGGTGTAATTTGAACATACCTTACATGATGTTCCTTCTACCTTTTTATACTTAACATCCCCAGGTTCTAAAATAATAAGGACATCCTACTTCACATGCAGTTTAAGTCTAGGTATAAATCCAAATATCTAAATCTCTTAAACTAGGGCTCTGATACCATTTGTAACGACCCGGTTTCCCAAACATACAACAAATAACATACATTGCATAACTTCATTACATTCATAATAAAAGGTACATCACAAACCAAGTACGGTCTCAATAGTCTTGACATTACAAAATATATAAAAGCTTCCTAATCAACATCCAACAAAAGCTTCCTACACTTCATCCTCTCCTGCCGATCCTTAACCTGGAAAACATATTTTTGAAAACAAAATGAGGGTTAGACCAAACAGGTCTAGTGAGTTAATCCCGGTCTTTTCCAAAATCAATATAAAACTCTTTTCACATAATACTTTGTATCAGAATAGTTTACATAAAACCTTTCGTATAAGCACGCATATACCACACGTATATAAATACCACATTAGGACTCGTGCACCGTGTATCTCTCCTCATCTCATCTTCTTTCCCCTGGCCACATTAGTCGGTAGCAAGCCAACTAATCATCGTCACCGTACAATACAGTCGACTCCACTGTAATTACATACAGCCCCGCTGCAATTACCTACAGCTCCACTGCCATTTCATGCAGCCCCGCTGTATTTCCATACAGCCCCGCCGAACAATAATTCGGCTCACTTATACTCGTTTCGTGCAATATAACCATAACATATATCTCAATATATTATCAATCATGTACACCATACATATAAGCACATTAATCACTAATTATCACATTCCCAAACCATACGTATGTATTCCAGTTGAAAATACTTTTAAAGTAAAACTCACCTTGAATACTTAAAATACGCTTCCAAGCCTTTCTCCGAGCTATCCGTTCCTTTATCCAAATACCTCAGAATCTGAAACCATTTACATACAAATATCTCCTTACCAACTTATGTATAAGACTTACTAGCAGGTTATGGACTCTAGATACATCTACATAACTTTTATCCTCAAAATTACCCAAACAGCCAAGTTATCCGGACAACCCAAACAACCCGGACAACACCACTTTTCCGGACAACAAGACTTTTCCGGACAACCTCAGTAATCCGGACAGCAGACTAATCCGGACAACACGAGGAATCTGGATGCCATCCGGACTCTAAATCATCCGGAAACCATCAATCAAATCGTACGGACTCTATCAACAACTTACCCGGACACCACCCAACAGAACTATCCGGACACCTCTGTCGGTTTGGTACTTTTTACCCAGAAATCCGACTGAAATTCATACCAGTTCGATTCTATTGATTCTAATCCGACAGAAACCATTTACCAACCATTACAAACATAAATTGTAAAGGAAACATACCTGTAATCTCTTCCAAACTCACCAAATGATGCCTTAACCTAGCTTTCTTCCTTTTTCTCCCTATTCTCTCAACACACACACAAACACACACTTGAATCTGAATAATGAAATTATCTGAAGTCTAAAGAGATAATATCTAACCCTATTTACCTTTTAGCCCTTAAACTATTCAACAATGACCCAAAACACCCTTAACTTATAAACTTATCCAAACTTTCCCTAATTAGAAACTTTAAAATTAAATAAACTTAACGGAATTAGATTTTTAACTAACGGATTTACCCGGGGTATTACATTATCTCCCCCTTAAAAGAATTCCGTCCCGGAATTCGGTTAAGCAATAAACGAGGGTAACTACTTATCACGTCCTATCCAATGGTCCTTCACTTTGATCATTACATTCGTCTACTTTCTCCCACTCTCTTCTCACATAAAACACGTTTTCCCAAGGATAGCTCACTAGGGGGTACTCACTCTTAACGGATCCTATGAGCTAGCTTTCCTTCACCTCCAAACCAATTGCACGCACCTAATTTCAACAACTACTATACTTTACTAACAACTTCACCATACCTCTTATCAGAAGCTTAATCGAGTCAATCCGAAATCATACTCAATGCTCAAAATAACTTCACATTTTCCATTTCTCAAACGGTAATACCCTATTCTTTAGCTAACTATCTACTGCCACTCCATTCTCTTATTCTTGAATAACACTACTACACACCGCCTAGACATCCATACCTCTCCCCACATACTTTTGACACCTTCACACAACTTACAAACAAAATTCCGAGCAGAGGTTTCCACTTATACTCACTCCATATCCTCACAAATCCACCACTTAATCTCACGAAATTCATCACTACTACACCTCGCACATTCACTAATTATAAACTGCCACCATCTTATCCACATTACCCCACACATTTAAACAATACCTTTCTTGATAGCGTCAACGATCACATTAAGTATAATCTACACAACATACTAAACTGTCGCCTTCATGACTAGGTCAAGACTTTACGCACTATCGTTACCTTCCACACACAATTCATCACGTTCTACATACCGCTATTATTCTTTACACTCAAGCCATCACACTCCACACTAACAGATTAGAACAACAATAATTAAACACACCCTTCTATATCTCTAACACAATTATCAAATATTTTTCTAACACAAATAATAAAATAGAAAACACAAAAGAATCGGTTTGCACCGAAGTCAGATAACACTTTAGCACGTATAAAGTTTATAGAAATATACCTGTCTTCATCTCTATCCATACGTCGAGTTCGACTTGCCACTCTGTTGATTTCAACAAGGTTAATATACACGTAAGCACATACCCAATATAACAAGATATTCCGGTTCAACATGTACTTGTAAGTTCCCGCTTACACTGGCCAGGTGTAATTTGAACATACCTTACATGATGTTCCTTCTACCTTTTTATACTTAACATCCCCAGGTTCTAAAATAATAAGGACATCCTACTTCACATGCAGTTTAAGTCTAGGTATAAATCCAAATATCTAAATCTCTTAAACTAGGGCTCTGATACCATTTGTAACGACCCGGTTTCCCAAACATACAACAAATAACATACATTGCATAACTTCATTACATTCATAATAAAAGGTACATCACAAACCAAGTACGGTCTCAATAGTCTTGACATTACAAAATATATAAAAGCTTCCTAATCAACATCCAACAAAAGCTTCCTACACTTCATCCTCTCCTGCCGATCCTTAACCTGGAAAACATATTTTTGAAAACAAAATGAGGGTTAGACCAAACAGGTCTAGTGAGTTAATCCCGGTCTTTTCCAAAATCAATATAAAACTCTTTTCACATAATACTTTGTATCAGAATAGTTTACATAAAACCTTTCGTATAAGCACGCATATACCACACGTATATAAATACCACATTAGGACTCGTGCACCGTGTATCTCTCCTCATCTCATCTTCTTTCCCCTGGCCACATTAGTCGGTAGCAAGCCAACTAATCATCGTCACCGTACAATACAGTCGACTCCACTGTAATTACATACAGCCCCGCTGCAATTACCTACAGCTCCACTGCCATTTCATGCAGCCCCGCTGTATTTCCATACAGCCCCGCCGAACAATAATTCGGCTCACTTATACTCGTTTCGTGCAATATAACCATAACATATATCTCAATATATTATCAATCATGTACACCATACATATAAGCACATTAATCACTAATTATCACATTCCCAAACCATACGTATGTATTCCAGTTGAAAATACTTTTAAAGTAAAACTCACCTTGAATACTTAAAATACGCTTCCAAGCCTTTCTCCGAGCTATCCGTTCCTTTATCCAAATACCTCAGAATCTGAAACCATTTACATACAAATATCTCCTTACCAACTTATGTATAAGACTTAATAGCAGGTTATGGACTCTAGATACATCTACATAACTTTTATCCTCAAAATTACCCAAACAGCCAAGTTATCCGGACAACCCAAACAACCCGGACAACACCACTTTTCCGGACAACAAGACTTTTCCGGACAACCTCAGTAATCCGGACAGCAGACTAATCCGGACAACACGAGGAATCCGGATGCCATCCGGACTCTAAATCATCCGGAAACCATCAATCAAATCGTCCGGACTCTATCAACCACTTACCCGGACACCACCCAACAGAACTATCCGGACACATTCATATCATCCGGACACATTCATATCATCCGGACACCTCTGTCGGTTTGGTACTTTTTATCCAGAAATCCGACTGAAATTCATACCAGTTCGATTCTATTGATTCTAATCCGACAGAAACCATTTACCAACCATTACAAACATAAATTGTAAAGGAAACATACCTGTAATCTCTTCCAAACTCACCAAATGATGCCTTAACCTAGCTTTCTTCCTTTTTCTCCCTATTCTCTCAACACACACACAAACACACACTTGAATCTGAATAATGAAATTATCTGAAGTCTAAAGAGATAATATCTAACCCAACCTTTTAGCCCTTAAACTATTCAACAATGACCCAAAACACCCTTAACTTATAAACTTATCCAAACTTTCCCTAATTAGAAACTTTAAAATTAAATAAACTTAACGGAATTAGATTTTTAACTAACGGATTTACCCGGGGTATTACATTATCTCCCCCTTAAAAGAATTCCGTCCCGGAATTCGGTTAAGCAATAAACGAGGGTAACTACTTATCACGTCCTATCCAATGGTCCTTCACTCTGATCATTACATTCGTCTACTTTCTCCCACTCTCTTCTCACATAAAACACGTTTTCCCAAGGATAGCTCACTAGGGGGTACTCACTCTTAACGGATCCTATGAGCTAGCTTTCCTTCACCTCCAAACCAATTGCACGCACCTAATTTCAACAACTACTATACTTTACTAACAACTTCACCATACCTCTTATCAGAAGCTTAATCGAGTCAATCCGAAATCATACTCAATGCTCAAAATAACTTCACATTTTCCATTTCTCAAACGGTAATACCCTATTCTTTAGCTAACTATCTACTGCCACTCCATTCTCTTATTCTTGAATAACACTACTACACACCGCCTAGACATCCATACCTCTCCCCACATACTTTTGACACCTTCACACAACTTACAAACAAAATTCCGAGCAGAGGTTTCCACTTATACTCACTCCATATCCTCACAAATCCACCACTTAATCTCACGAAATTCATCACTACTACACCTCGCACATTCACTAATTATAAACTGCCACCATCTTATCCACATTACCCCACACATTTAAACAATACCTTTCTTGATAGCGTCAACGATCACATTAAGTATAATCTACACAACATACTAAACTGTCGCCTTCATGACTAGGTCAAGACTTTACGCACTATCGTTACCTTCCACACACAATTCATCACGTTCTACATACCGCTATTATTCTTTACACTCAAGCCATCACACTCCACACTAACAGATTAGAACAACAATAATTAAACACACCCTTCTATATCTCTAACACAATTATCAAATATTTTTCTAACACAAATAATAAAATTGAAAACACAAAAGAATCGGTTTGCACCGAAGTCAGATAACACTTTAGCACGTATAAAGTTTATAGAAATATACATGTCTTCATCTCTATCCATACGTCGAGTTCGACTTGCCACTCTGTTGATTTCAACAAGGTTAATATACACGTAAGCACATACCCAATATAACAAGATATTCCGGTTCAACATGTACTTGTAAGTTCCCGCTTACACTGGCCAGGTGTAATTTGAACATACCTTACATGATGTTCCTTCTACCTTTTTATACTTAACATCCCCAGGTTCTAAAATAATAAGGACATCCTACTTCACATGCAGTTTAAGTCTAGGTATAAATCCAAATATCTAAATCTCTTAAACTAGGGCTCTGATACCATTTGTAACGACCCGGTTTCCCAAACATACAATAAATAACATACATTGCATAAATTCATTACATTCATAATAAAAGGTACATCACAAACCAAGTACGGTCTCAATAGTCTTGACATTACAAAATATATAAAAGCTTCGTAATCAACATCCAACAAAAGCTTCCTACACTTCATCCTCTCCTGCCGATCCTTAACCTGGAAAACATATTTTTGAAAACAAAATGAGGGTTAGACCAAACGGGTCTAGTGAGTTAATCCCGGTCTTTTCCAAAATCAATATAAAACTCTTTTCACATAATACTTTGTATCAGAATAGTTTACATAAAACCTTTCGTATAAGCACGCATATACCACACGTATATAAATACCACATTAGGACTCGTGCACCGTGTATCTCTCCTCATCTCATCTTCTTACCCCTGGCCACATTAGTCGGTAGCAAGCCAACTAATCATCGTCACCGTACAATACAGTCGACTCCACTGTAATTACATACAGCCCCGCTGCAATTACCTACAGCTCCACTGCCATTTCATGCAGCCCCGCTGTATTTCCATACAGCCCCGCCGAACAATAATTCGGCTCACTTATACTCGTTTCGTGCAATATAACCATAACATATATCTCAATATATTATCAATCATGTACACCATACATATAAGCACATTAATCACTAATTATCACATTCCCAAACCATACGTATGTATTCCAGTTGAAAATACTTTTAAAGTAAAACTCACCTTGAATGCTTAAAATACGCTTCCAAGCCTTTCTCCGAGCTATCCGTTCCTTTATCCAAATACCTCAGAATCTGAAACCATTTACATACAAATATCTCCTTACCAACTTATGTATAAGACTTACTAGCAGGTTATGGACTCTAGATACATCTACATAACTTTTATCCTCAAAATTACCCAAACAGCCAAGTTATCCGGACAACCCAAACAACCCGGACAACACCACTTTTCCGGACAACAAGACTTTTCCGGACAACCTCAGTAATCTGGACAGCAGACTAATCCGGACAACACGAGGAATCCGGATGCCATCCGGACTCTAAATCATCCGGAAACCATCAATCAAATCGTCCGGACTCTATCAACCACTTACCCGGACACCACCCAACAGAACTATCCAGACACATTCATATCATCCGGACACCTCTGTCGGTTTGGTACTTTTTACCCAGAAATCCGACTGAAATTCATACCAGTTCGATTCTATTGATTCTAATCCGACAGAAACCATTTACCAACCATTACAAACATAACTTGTAAAGGAAACATACCTGTAATCTCTTCCAAACTCACCAAATGATGCCTTAACCTAGCTTTCTTCCTTTTTCTCCCTATTCTCTCAACACACACACAAACACACACTTGAATCTGAATAATGAAATTATCTGAAGTCTAAAGAGATAATATCTAACCCTATTTACCTTTTAGCCCTTAAACTATTCAACAATGACCCAAAACACCCTTAACTTATAAACTTATCCAAACTTGCCCTAATTAGAAACTTTAAAATTAAATAAACTTAACGGAATTAGATTTTTAACTAACGGATTTACCCGGGGTATTACATCTACACCTTCTAAGAAGAGTGTCATCCTATTTTTCCATAAGTTGAAGTTATCTTTGGAAAATCTAGGGGGTTTAGCAAGAGAACCATTGTCTATATAATTAGTGTTTGTGTTGGTGGCCATTTAGATAATAGCAAGGAAGAGAAATAACTTAGATTAGATCTTGTTTATGAGATTAAACAAATCTGCTCTGATACCACTTGTTGGTCCCGAAGGCCTATACAAGTTTTTAGAAGGGGGGGGGGGGGGTTGAATACAAACACACAGATTTTACTTTTCTAAATTGTTTATTGATAAATCATTAACAATTTACAGCTTGTTGCGGAAACAAGATTAAGGATAAACCTAAATCTAAACAAGTTGGAACACTAAGGTTTCTTGCACTAAGAGAGATAAGGAAATTACTAATAATAACCTATCTTGAGATAAGAGATTGAACTTGTCCAGAGTTAGCAAGTTACTTCAAAAGAAGTGGGTTCATCTCTTTATATACTGCATGCATTTAATGCAAGTCAGTATACACTTTACACGTGTCATCAGCTGGTTGGTTGTATGTCATTGACCTTGGTTGACAACCTTAGTAGCCGCATGGATGAACAGTGTAGTATCAGAGTGGTTGTACGATTTCAGACAGTCGGAGGTTCTTTTCTGACATTTTGTACGGAGTCGTGCAAGGGGGGTTAAGACAAAAGTACTTTGTACGGAGGACTTCATGATCAACTTTCGTTGATTCAGCGATTATCATTTTCTATTCAGCGAATGATAAAGTTCAGCGATAGCTGAAGTCTTGTACTTGATACTTCACGTTGAGTGGACAAATCCGAGTCTTCGCTGATCCGCATCAGTTCATTAGGAGACTTGTCGCTGGTTCTTGAGCTTGATCTTCGACTTCAGTGTAGAACCTTTGATGACGTGAAACTTGTCTTCAGGGATCATAAGTAAACAACTAACTTATCAGCGATCATCATAATGACTGAACAGACTCAGAGCATTAATGATGAACAGTGTTCGCTGAATGTTTAATTTAAAAGAGCGAGAGTTCCTATCAGCGGTACTGTAAGATCTTAGTACTTATCAGCGATAGTGAAACTCTGATACATATTGTTTACTTACAATTTTCACTAAGTAGAATGGAGAGGGTCATTATCAAATCACTGAGGGTTTGGATCAACAGTATCTCTAGAACTTGATTTGTCTCTCCTTAAGATTACATGATATTTACATGCTAATAAATATGATAAAGGCCATCATTTCCTCAATTTTATTTTTGCCAATTAGCCTTAAGCCTACCCTTATGTTATTATTACCCTTTTGTGCACCACTTTGAGCCTGAGCCTATGTCTTTTGCCACCCACATTATAAACCAAACCAAACACGACTCAGCCGACCAACCACCAATGGAGTGTATCGGTATCCCTATGTGCTTGAAAGTACAACATATGTGTTGGGAAAGAAAAAGAAAGAAAAAATATGAAATGAAGAAAAAGAGAAAAATCAAAAAGAAAAGTCAATGAAAAAAAATTGTGTCGTCAATAAATAAGTAAAGTAAGACTACGGAAATGATGATGTGGTCGAGTATAACGTTTCATCTTTATTCCTATTATCATCCAAAGGGAATTATGCTTCAATTGAGAGATATGATAACCTTTGAGGAAATAAAGTTTCGTGTTTGAAGAACCGAGTTCCCCATTGTTGTAAGGTCTTTAGTCACTTTTTCCAAAATAAACCCCTACCTTACCCAAAGCCTTATTTTACATCACGCCCGCAAAGTCCTTTTGATTTAATTGCATGTATTTTATCCAAGTAGTGGAGAGTGAGAGACTTTTCAAGAATATGGTAGATACATACTAGTGTAGTGACGATTCGAGCGATACACTTTTAACCCCAAGGAGTGAATTGAGTGTTGTTTTGATTATTCCATTCGTGAGAGTTCTCGAGATTAGCTTATGTCTCTTTAAATTGGTATGTGCTATATTTGATGCTAAGTTGCAAATCTCGAGTTTATGATGTGCTATATAGCTTATAGAGGTGAGCATCGGAACTGGGTACCCGCCTTTGGAAACGGAACCGCTCTGGAACTGCCGGTTCCAGCACCGGAACCGATGTGATTGGTTCCGGTTCCTAAAATACGGAACCGATTAAGACTGGTTCCAGTTCTGGTTCTCATTTTTTGGAACCGTTACCCGCTGGGTACCCGGTCCTGCTATTTTTAATAAAAACTATTTATATATTTATTATATTTAAATATTTAATGATGTAGTATTAGTTTTGTATCTTTATTAGATGTTTTATTCGTTTTCATCCAAGTGTTTTATTTTAAGTGTTGACGACTTGACGTAAAGACGTGAATTGTTATGGAAGTCATTTTATTGATGTCAGGACTCAATACTCGAGAGTTTCTAATTTATTTATGTAATAATTAGTTTTTATCGGATTATTTTTCACCATTTGTTATATTGATTACTTTATGTTGGTACTTTATAGTTTGCAATAGACTTAAAATTACAATTTTATTGTATGAATTGTTAAAAAAAATTAAAAAAGTTGACATTGGGTACCCGGAACCGGTCCCGTAACCGTCGGTTCCGGTTCCGGTTCCTTCATTCTAGGAACCGCCGGTTCCGGTTCCATGAATTTTAGCCGGGTACCCGGTTATGCTCACCCCTAATAGCTTAACATTCTCGTTTGATTCGTTTTGATCACTACATGCTAACGTAAGTCATTGCTGGGACGGACAATGATATAAGTGTGGGGAAATTTAATAGGTGCGATTTATATACATATTTTTTTGCATCAAAATCCCTTATATTTAGTGTCAATTAGATCTCTAAAAACCCCTATTAAATTAGTTTTTAATATTTATATATGTGGATAAATAAATAAATAAAAAATGAAAAAAAATATATGATATATATATCTTTTAATATGTGTGTGTTTATTATTAAAGAAAAAAAATTAATGAATATGTTGGTTTGTGTGGTCGTAACATGAACCAAGTAAAAAAAAAGAAATATATATATATATATATATATATGTCTTAACGGGTGGATTTTGTATTGTTGTAGCAGGTCCACGTGAGAAACAGAAAAGTGTAGGCCCATTCCAGCAAGTGGCCGTCAGGCCAGTTGAGAAAAACTTTCAACAACAGTTCGAAGAGGGAAAAGAAAGAAGCACCGCGCACGACTCTTTACGCCGGTGAAGTCGCGCCAGAACCTGCCGGACTCACTATTTGGCGACTTGGAGCGCCTCTTCGCGTGACCTAGGCATGGCAACGGGGCGGGTATGGGGCGGGGACCCCCATCCCCGGCCCCGGTTTGTAATACCCTCCCCCGGCCCCGGCCCCGGCCCCGCCCCAGTTTGTGATACCCTCCCCCGGCCCCGGTCATCCCCCGGTCAACCCCCGGTCAAACCCCGGTCAACCCTTAATAACTAATAAAATATATAATTTTTTTTAATATATATATATATATATATAATAAAAATATACATTTTTTTAATATATATATATATATTTAATAAAAATATACATTTTTTTAATATATATATATACCGGGTCCGGGGCGGGTCGGGGACCCCCATCCCCGGCCCCGGCCCCGTCCCCGGTTTTCTTAAATGGGGAATCCCCGGCCCCGGCCCCGGTACCCGGTTTGGCGGGGAATCCCCGGCCCCGATCGGGGCGGGTGGACCGGGTTTCGGGGCGGGGCGGGGCAATTTGCCATGCCTAGCGTGACCGAACTCGCGCCGCCATTTGCGGCCGGCTATGTTCAGGCCCAAAATCGTGGGTTTTTAATCTTGGAGCGGTTTTCTGATTCCTAAGGCATAAAACGACTGGGAACCCCATTTTCACGGGGGGAATCATTTCAGAAATCATTTTTAGAGAATAGGAGGCCGATTTGGAGCAAATTTCTTCATCAATTTCACCTATCTTTTGGTAATTTCTTCTTTTTAGTTATAACCCTAGTTTTCATTCCTTCATTAGTTTATGGTTACACTTTGAGATTCCATTGTAATCGTTTGGGATAAACCTATTTGCTTGATTTCCATTTTTAATGTCAATTTCATTTAGGTTTTCAATTAACTTGATCAATTACTTGAATCTCTTATGAAAGATTGTTAGTCAAAACCTAGATACGTAATTGTCTTTTGGTTTGGATGGAGTAATAATGGAACTCTTTGAATTCAATAAGGTTTTCAATTTGAGTTCTTGAAATCTTGCAATCAAGGCTATAATAAGCCGAGCTTATGAGCTTATTGCTTTGAGTTGATATTTTTCTAATCCGATAAAGCTAATCGCATCTAGGAACTTAAGAGCTTATTTAATTTCTTATTCGTGATTAAGATCCGGTTGAAGAGCTTATTTTAACCGATATAAATTAAAGAAAAATATAGGTCGTTAGAGCTTGTTAACGACTATAATTAACTTAGGTTCGTTCTCTATGTTTACGTTTTTGGAATCAATGATAGGTGCCATCATCTTAATCGAAGTTAAACTAATGTTGGGTTTTATTTCATTGTTTATAATTAATTTTAGTCGTATGTTTAGTTTAGTTAATCAATTCCACCCCCAATTTTTACGTAACGTGTAGAAGTAAAATAATTGTCACGACAAATCCTTGTGGATTCGACCTGACTTACCACTATTACAATTTAAATTGTGATTTGGGACAGTTAGAAATACTTATTATTTGACTGTCTCAACACCCGTCACACACCATACAACACCGCCTCACACCCCAAGCATAACGGAATGTCTGAACGGAAACACCTGCATATTGTCGAAACCGGTTTGGATCTCTTAACTCATGCTTCCATCCCGTTAACTTATTGGCCATATACGTTTAAAGCAGCGGTTTACTTAATAAATCGTATGCCTACAACGCTTTTAAATATGCAATCTCCGTATGCCACGATCTTCCAAAAGACTCCAAACTATGCTAAACTCAAAGTATTTGGGTGTTTGTCCATCCCGTTAACTTATTGGCCATATACGTTTAAAGCAGCGGTTTACTTAATAAATCGTATGCCTACAACGCTTTTAAATATGCAATCTCCGTATGCCACGATCTTCCAAAAGACTCCAAACTATGCCAGCGATAGCTTCTGCTCGTTCGATTTTGACTAGCTGATTTAGATATACTTGATCTTTAAAATCTTCTTCAATTTTAGAAAGCTTTTCTATTTGAAGGTGGCAGTTTTTAAGCTTTTCAGCGAGATCAAGATTTTGGTTTTCAACCACAGTTTTGCCGTTCATGGCTTCATATAAACTTCTAGTCAAGAGATCGATCTTACGGAGACTATCAGCTTCATCAATATTTGCAATATTGGTAAAGAAAGAAGGTGATACCTGAATAGCAGATGTTGAAGTGGAGGGAATGTCTGAACTTTCTTCCTCTTCTTCAATCTTGGCCATAAGACATAGATTTGCTTCATCATCTTCAGAGTCAGATGATGATGCTTCTTCATCAGAAGCAGCCCAATCATAGTCAGCCATCAGGCCTTTATTCTTCTTCTTAAAGCTTTTCAGCTTTGCATATTTTTCTTTCAGCTTGGAATATTTGTCGTCTTTATTCCTTGGAACAAAGGATTTCTTTGTAAAAGCTGAGGGTCTAGAAACTTTCTTAGACCTGCACTCGTTAGCGAAATGTCCTGTCTTTTCGCAGTTAAAACAAGTAGCAGTAGCCTTATCAACAAAAGCTGATGATCTAGGCTTGTCAGTTATGGAAAGAGGTTTGTTCTTTCTAAACATTTTCTTTTTGGCAAATCTCTTGAACTTCTTAGTTAGGAGAGCCAAAGATTCATCATTATCTGAATAATCAGAATCTGATGACCTTTCAGAGTTACTTTCTAACTCAGTGATAGTGACCGAGGGTCGCTGAGTAGAAGGTTCCTCTGAGATTAAAGCAACAGGGGTGCTTTTAGAATCTTTTACAAGATTCTTCTTAAGATGGCTCGATTGTTCATGATTCAGCAACGTGCCATATAAGGTTGAAAGGGTCATTGATTTTAGATCCTTTGATAGCTTGAGACACATAGCATAATTGTCCCAGCTTTCAGGTAAACATTCTAGAAACTTTGTCAGTACTTCAAAGTTAGAATATTCCTTACCAACAGTTTTCAGATCTATAATTAAACAATTAAAACGTTGGTGAACTTCAGAGAGAGATTCATTCTTACCAGAAATGAAGCTTTCGTATTGTCTTACCAGGTTGATCTTTCTTGACTCCTGGACTTCAGACGTTCCTTCATACTGAACACATATTGTGTCCCACATGGCCTTTGATGTTTTCAGATTCATGATGGAATGGTAGACTTCGTCAGGAAGAGCCATGGACAGTATGGATCTGGCTTTTGTATCTATAGCCACTTTCTTCTTATCTTCGTCAGTCCATTGAAAGATTTCCTTAGGTACCAGCCTTTCTGGAATAGCAGGTCTATTCTCAGCGGCTGGAACAGCAGCATCAATTCTTACAGGGATGAATGGACCATTCTCTAGATAGTAAGGCATAGTAGGGTCTACTGTAACGACCCGGTTTCCCAAACATACAACAAATAACATACATTGCATAACTTCATTACATTCATAATAAAAGGTACATCACAAACCAAGTACGGCCTCAATAGTCTTGACATTACAAAATATATAAAAGCTTCCTAATCAACATCCAACAAAAGCTTCCTACACTTCATCCTCTCCTGCCGATCCTTAACCTGGAAAACATATTTTTGAAAATAAAATGAGGGTTAGACCAAACGGGTCTAGTGAGTTAATCCCGATCTTTTACAAAATCAATATAAAACTCTTTTCACATAATACTTTGTATCAGAATAGTTTACATAAAACCTTTCGTATAAGCACGCATATACCACACGTATATAAATACCACATTAGGACTCGTGCACCGTGTATCTCTCCTCATCTCATCTTCTTTCCCCTGGCCACATTAGTCGGTAGCAAGCCAACTAATCATCGTCACCGTACAATACAGTCGACTCCACTGTAATTACATACAGCCCCGCTGCAATTACCTACAGCTCCACTGCCATTTCATGCAGCCCCGCTGTATTTCCATACAGCCCCGCCGAACAATAATTCGGCTCACTTATACTCGTTTCGTGCAATATAACCATAACATATATCTCAATATATTATCAATCATGTACACCATACATATAAGCACATTAATCACTAATTATCACATTCCCAAACCATACGTATGTATTCCAGTTGAAAATACTTTTAAAGTAAAACTCACCTTGAATGCTTAAAATACGCTTCCAAGCCTTTCTCCGAGCTATCCGTTCCTTTATCCAAATACCTCAGAATCTGAAACCATTTACATACAAATATCTCCTTACCAACTTATGTATAAGACTTACTAGCAGGTTATGGACTCTAGATACATCTACATAACTTTTATCCTCAAAATTACCCAAACAGCCAAGTTATCCGGACAACCCAAACAACCCGGACAACACCACTTTTCCGGACAACAAGACTTTTCCGGACAACCTCAGTAATCCGGACAGCAGACTAATCCGGACAACACGAGGAATCCGGATGCCATCCGGACTCTAAATCATCCGGAAACCATCAATCAAATCGTACGGACTCTATCAACAACTTACCCGGACACCACCCAACAGAACTATCCGGACACATTCATATCATCCGGACACCTCTGTCGGTTTGGTACTTTTTACCCAGAAATCCGACTGAAATTCATACCAGTTCGATTCTATTGATTCTAATCCGACAGAAACCATTTACCAACCATTACAAACATAAATTGTAAAGGAAACATACCTGTAATCTCTTCCAAACTCACCAAATGATGCCTTAACCTAGCTTTCTTCCTTTTTCTCCCTATTCTCTCAACACACACACAAACACACACTTGAATCTGAATAATGAAATTATATGAAGTCTAAAGAGATAATATCTAACCCTATTTACCTTTTAGCCCTTAAACTATTCAACAATGACCCAAAACACCCTTAACTTATAAACTTATCCAAACTTTCCCTAATTAGAAACTTTAAAATTAAATAAACTTAACGGAATTAGATTTTAAACTAACGGATTTACCCGGGGTATTACATTATCTCCCCCTTAAAAGAATTCCGTCCCGGAATTCGGTTAAGCAATAAACGAGGGTAACTACTTATCACGTCCTATCCAATGGTCCTTCACTCTGATCATTACATTCGTCTACTTTCTCCCACTCTCTTCTCACATAAAACACGTTTTCCCAAGGATAGCTCACTAGGGGGTACTCACTCTTAACGGATCCTATGAGCTAGCTTTCCTTCACCTCCAAACCAATTGCACGCACCTAATTTCAACAACTACTATACTTTACTAACAACTTCACCATACCTCTTATCAGAAGCTTAATCGAGTCAATCCGAAATCATACTCAATGCTCAAAATAACTTCACATTTTCCATTTCTCAAACGGTAATACCCTATTCTTTAGCTAACTATCTACTGCCACTCCATTCTCTTATTCTTGAATAACACTACTACACACCGCCTAGACATCCATACCTCTCCCCACATACTTTTGACACCTTCACACAACTTACAAACAAAATTCCGAGCAGAGGTTTCCACTTATACTCACTCCATATCCTCACAAATCCACCACTTAATCTCACGAAATTCATCACTACTACACCTCGCACATTCACTAATTATAAACTGCCACCATCTTATCCACATTACCCCACACATTTAAACAATACCTTTCTTGATAGCGTCAACGATCACATTAAGTATAATCTACACAACATACTAAACTGTCGCCTTCATGACTAGGTCAAGACTTTACGCACTATCGTTACCTTCCACACACAATTCATCACCTTCTACATACCGCTATTATTCTTTACACTCAAGCCATCACACTCCACACTAACAGATTAGAACATAAATAATTAAACACACCCTTCTATATCTCTAACACAATTATCAAATATTTTTCTAACACAAATAATAAAATTGAAAACACAAAAGAATCGGTTTGCACCGAAGTCAGATAACACTTTAGCACGTATAAAGTTTATAGAAATATACTTGTCTTCATCTCTATCCATACGTCGAGTTCGACTTGCCACTCTGTTGATTTCAACAAGGTTAATATACACGTAAGCACATACCCAATATAACAAGATATTCCGGTTCAACATGTACTTGTAAGTTCCCGCTTACACTGGCCAGGTGTAATTTGAACATACCTTACATGATGTTCCTTCTACCTTTTTATACTTAACATCCCCAGGTTCTAAAAAAATAAGGACATCCTACTTCACATGCAGTTTAAGTCTAGGTATAAATCCAAATATCTAAATCTCTTAAACTAGGGCTCTGATACCATTTGTAACGACCCGGTTTCCCAAACATACAACAAATAACATACATTGCATAACTTCATTACATTCATAATAAAAGGTACATCACAAACCAAGTACGGTCTCAATAGTCTTGACATTACAAAATATATAAAAGCTTCCTAATCAACATCCAACAAAAGCTTCCTACACTTCATCCTCTCCTGCCGATCCTTAACCTGGAAAACATATTTTTGAAAACAAAATGAGGGTTAGACCAAACGGGTCTAGTGAGTTAATCCCGGTCTTTTCCAAAATCAATATAAAACTCTTTTCACATAATACTTTGTATCAGAATAGTTTACATAAAACCTTTCGTATAAGCACGCATATACCACACGTATATAAATACCACATTAGGACTCGTGCACCGTGTATCTCTCCTCATCTCATCTTCTTTCCCCTGGCCACATTAGTCGGTAGCAAGCCAACTAATCATCGTCACCGTACAATACAGTCGACTCCACTGTAATTACATACAGCCCCGCTGCAATTACCTACAGCTCCACTGCCATTTCATGCAGCCCCGCTGTATTTCCATACAGCCCCGCCGAACAATAATTCGGCTCACTTATACTCGTTTCGTGCAATATAACCATAACATATATCTCAATATATTATCAATCATGTACACCATACATATAAGCACATTAATCACTAATTATCACATTCCCAAACCATACGTATGTATTCCAGTTGAAAATACTTTTAAAGTAAAACTCACCTTGAATGCTTAAAATACGCTTCCAAGCCTTTCTCCGAGCTATCCGTTCCTTTATCCAAATACCTCAGAATCTGAAACCATTTACATACAAATATCTCCTTACCAACTTATGTATAAGACTTACTAGCAGGTTATGGACTCTAGATACATCTACATAACTTTTATCCTCAAAATTACCCAAACAGCCAAGTTATCCGGACAACCCAAACAACCCGGACAACACCACTTTTCCGGACAACAAGACTTTTCCGGACAACCTCAGTAATCCGGACAGCAGACTAATCCGGACAACACGAGGAATCCGGATGCCATCCGGACTCTAAATCATCCGGAAACCATCAATCAAATCGTCCGGACTCTATCAACCACTTACCCGGACACCACCCAACAGAACTATCCGGACACATTCATATCATCCGGACACCTCTGTCGGTTTGGTACTTTTTACCCAGAAATCCGACTGAAATTCATACCAGTTCGATTCTATTGATTCTAATCCGACAGAAACCATTTACCAACCATTACAAACATAAATTGTAAAGGAAACATACCTGTAATCTCTTCCAAACTCACCAAATGATGCCTTAACCTAGCTTTCTTCCTTTTTCTCCCTATTCTCTCAACACACACACAAACACACACTTGAATCTGAATAATGAAATTATCTGAAGTCTAAAGAGATAATATCTAACCCTATTTACCTTTTAGCCCTTAAACTATTCAACAATGACCCAAAACACCCTTAACTTATAAACTTATCCAAACTTTCCCTAATTAGAAACTTTAAAATTAAATAAACTTAACGGAATTAGATTTTTAACTAACGGATTTACCCGGGGTATTACATCTACACCTTCTAAGAAGAGTGTCATCCTATTTTTCCATAAGTTGAAGTTATCTTTGGAAAATCTAGGGGGTTTAGCAAGAGAACCATTGTCTATATAATTTGTGTTTGTGTTGGTGGCCATTTAGATAATAGCAAGGAAGAGAAATAACTTAGATTAGATCTTGTTTATGAGATTAAACAAATCTGCTCTGATACCACTTGTTGGTCCCGAAGGCCTATACAAGTTTTTAGAAGGGGGGGGGGGGGGGGGGGGGGTTGAATACAAACACACAGATTTTACTTTTCTAAATTGTTTATTGATAAATCATTAACAATTTACAGCTTGTTGCGGAAACAAGATTAAGGATAAACCTAAATCTAAACAAGTTGGAACACTAAGGTTTCTTGCACTAAGAGAGATAAGGAAATTACTAATAATAACCTATCTTGAGATAAGAGATTGAACTTGTCCAGAGTTAGCAAGTTACTTCAAAAGAAGTGGGTTCATCTCTTTATATACTGCATGCATTTAATGCAAGTCAGTATACACTTTACACGTGTCATCAGCTGGTTGGTTGCATGTCATTGACCTTTGTTGACAACCTTAGTAGCCGCATGGATGAACAGTGTAGTATCAGAGTGGTTGTACGATTTCAGACAGTCGGAGGTTCTTTTCTGACATTTCGTACGGAGTTGTGCAAGGATGGTTTAAGACAAAAGTACTTTGTACGGAGGACTTCATGATCAGCTTTCGTTGATTCAGAGCATTATCATTATCTATTCAGCGAATGATAAAGTTCAGCGATAGCTGAAGTCTTGTACTTGATACTTCTCGTTGAGTGGACAAATCTGAGTCTTCGCTGATCCGCATCAGTTCATTAGGAGACTTGTCGCTGGTTCTTGAGCTTGATCTTCGACTTCAGCGTAGAACCTTTGTTGGCGTGAAACTTGTCTTCAGGGATCATAAGTAAACAACTAATCTTATCAGCGATCATCATAATGACTGAACAGACTCAGAGCATTAATGGTGAACAGTGTTCGCTGAATGTTTAATTTAAAAGAGCGAGAGTTCCTATCAGCGGTACTGTAAGATCTTAGTACTTATCAGCGATGGTGAAACTCTGATACATATTGTTTACTTACAATTTTCACTAAGTAGAATGGAGAGGGTCATTATCAAATCACTGAGGGTTTGGATCAACAGTATCTCTAGAACTTGATTTGTCTCTCCTTAAGATTACATGATATTTACATGCTAATAAATATGATAAAGGCCATCATTTCCTCAATTTTATTTTTGCCAATTAGCCTTAAGCCTACCCTTATGTTATTATTACCCTTTTGTGCACCACTTTGAGCCTGAGCCTATGTCTTTTGCCACCCACATTATAAACCAAACCAAACACGACTCAGCCGACCAACCACCAATGGAGTGTATCGGTATCCCTATGTGCTTGAAAGTACAACATATGTGTTGGGAAAGAAAAAGAAAGAAAAAATATGAAATGAAGAAAAAGAGAAAAATCAAAAAGAAAAGTCAATGAAAAAAAAAATTGTGTCGTCAATAAATAAGTAAAGTAAGACTACGGAAATGATGATGTGGTCGAGTATAACGTTTCATCTTTATTCCTATCATCATCCAAAGGGAATTATGCTTCAATTGAGAGATATGATAACCTTTGAGGAAATAAAGTTTCGTGTTTGAAGAACCGAGTTCCCCATTGTTGTAAGGTCTTTAGTCACTTTTTCCAAAATAAACCCCTACCTTACCCAAAGCCTTATTTTACATCACGCCCGCAAAGTCCTTTTGATTTAATTGCATGTATTTTATCCAAGTAGTGGAGAGTGAGAGACTTTTCAAGAATATGGTAGATACATACTAGTGTAGTGACGATTCGAGCGATACACTTTTAACCCCAAGGAGTGAATTGAGTGTTGTTTTGATTATTCCATTCGTGAGAGTTCTCGAGATTAGCTTATGTCTCTTTAAATTGGTATGTGCTATATTTGATGCTAAGTTGCAAATCTCGAGTTTATGATGTGCTATATAGCTTATAGAGGTGAGCATCGGAACTGGGTACCCGCCTTTGGAAACGGAACCGCTCTGGAACTGCCGGTTCCAGCACCGGAACCGATGTGATTGGTTCCGGTTCCTAAAATACGGAACCGATTAAGACTGGTTCCAGTTCTGGTTCTCATTTTTTGGAACCGTTACCCGCTGGGTACCCGGTCCTGCTATTTTTAATAAAAACTATTTATATATTTATTATATTTAAATATTTAATGATGTAGTATTAGTTTTGTATCTTTATTAGATGTTTTATTCGTTTTCATCCAAGTGTTTTATTTTAAGTGTTGACGACTTGACGTAAAGACGTGAATTGTTATGGAAGTCATTTTATTGATGTCAGGACTCAATACTCGAGAGTTTCTAATTTATTTATGTAATAATTAGTTTTTATCGGATTATTTTTCACCATTTGTTATATTGATTACTTTATGTTGGTACTTTATAGTTTGCAATAGACTTAAAATTACAATTTTATTGTATGAATTGTTAAAAAAAATTAAAAAAGTTGACATTGGGTACCCGGAACCGGTCCCGTAACCGTCGGTTCCGGTTCCGGTTCCTTCATTCTAGGAACCGCCGGTTCCGGTTCCATGAATTTTAGCCGGGTACCCGGTTATGCTCACCCCTAATAGCTTAACATTCTCGTTTGATTCGTTTTGATCACTACATGCTAACGTAAGTCATTGCTGGGACGGACAATGATATAAGTGTGGGGAAATTTAATAGGTGCGATTTATATACATATTTTTTTGCATCAAAATCCCTTATATTTAGTGTCAATTAGATCTCTAAAAACCCCTATTAAATTAGTTTTTAATATTTATATATGTGGATAAATAAATAAATAAAAAATGAAAAAAAATATATGATATATATATCTTTTAATATGTGTGTGTTTATTATTAAAGAAAAAAAATTAATGAATATGTTGGTTTGTGTGGTCGTAACATGAACCAAGTAAAAAAAAAGAAATATATATATATATATATATATATATATATATATATATATATATATATATATATATATATGTCTTAACGGGTGGATTTTGTATTGTTGTAGCAGGTCCACGTGAGAAACAGAAAAGTGTAGGCCCATTCCAGCAAGTGGCCGTCAGGCCAGTTGAGAAAAACTTTCAACAACAGTTCGAAGAGGGAAAAGAAAGAAGCACCGCGCACGACTCTTTACGCCGGTGAAGTCGCGCCAGAACCTGCCGGACTCACTATTTGGCGACTTGGAGCGCCTCTTCGCGTGACCTAGGCATGGCAACGGGGCGGGTATGGGGCGGGGACCCCCATCCCCGGCCCAGGTTTGTAATACCCTCCCCCGGCCCCGCCCCGGTTTGTGATACCCTCCCCCGGCCCCGGTCATCCCCCGGTCAACCCCCGGTCAAACCCCGGTCAACCCTTAATAACTAATAAAATATATAATTTTTTTAATATATATATATATATATAATAAAAATATACATTTTTTTAATATATATATATACCGGGTCCGGGGCGGGTCGGGGACCCCCATCCCCGGCCCCGGCCCCGTCCCCGGTTTTCTTAAATGGGGAATCCCCGGCCCCGGCCCCGGTACCCGGTTTGGCGGGGAATCCCCGGCCCCGATCGGGGCGGGTGGACCGGGTTTCGGGGCGGGGCGGGGCAATTTGCCATGCCTAGCGTGACCGAACTCGCGCCGCCATTTGCGGCCGGCTATGTTCAGGCCCAAAATCGTGGGTTTTTAATATTGGAGCGGTTTTCTGATTCCTAAGGCATAAAACGACTGGGAACCCCATTTTCACGGGGGGAATCATTTCAGAAATCATTTTTAGAGAATAGGAGACCGATTTGGAGCAAATTTCTTCATCAATTTCATCTATCTTTTGGTAATTTCTTCTTTTTAGTTATAACCCTAGTTTTCATTCCATCATTAGTTTATGGTTACACTTTGAGATTCCATTGTAATCGTTTGGGATAAACCTATTTGCTTGATTTCCATTTTTAATGTCAATTTCATTTGGGTTTTCAATTAACTTGATCAATTACTTGAATCTCTTATGAAAGATTGTTAGTCAAAACCTAGATACGTAATTGTCTTTTGGTTTGGATGGAGTAATAATGGAACTCTTTGAATTCAATAAGGTTTTCAATTTGAGTTCTTGAAATCTTGCAATCAAGGCTATAATAAGCCGAGCTTATGAGCTTATTGCTTTGAGTTGATATTTTTCTAATCCGATAAAGCTAATCGCATCTAGGAACTTAAGAGCTTATTTAATTTCTTATTCGTGATTAAGATCCGGTTGAAGAGCTTATTTTAACCGATATAAATTAAAGAAAAATATAGGTCGTTAGAGCTTGTTAACGACTATAATTAACTTAGGTTCGTTCTCTATGTTTACGTTTTTGGAATCAATGATAGGTGCCATCATCTTAATCGAAGTTAAACTAATGTTGGGTTTTATTTCATTGTTTATAATTAATTTTAGTCGTATGTTTAGTTTAGTTAATCAATTCCACCCCCAATTTTTACGTAACGTGTAGAAGTAAAATAATTGTCACGACAAATCCTTGTGGATTCGACCTGACTTACCACTATTACAATTTAAATTATGATTTGGGACAGTTAGAAATACTTATTATTTGACTGTCTCAACACCCGTCACACACCATACAACACCGCCTCACACCCCAAGCATAACGGAATGTCTGAACGGAAACACCTGCATATTGTCGAAACCGGTTTGGATCTCTTAACTCATGCTTCCATCCCGTTAACTTATTGGCCATATACGTTTAAAGCAGCGGTTTACTTAATAAATCGTATGCCTACAACGCTTTTAAATATGCAATCTCCGTATGCCACGATCTTCCAAAAGACTCCAAACTATGCTAAACTCAAAGTATTTGGGTGTTTGTGCATCCTGGGCTTAGACCATAAAAACCCACAAACTCGAATCCAATTCCAAGTCGCGTGTGTTTCTCGGGTACTCTACAACTCAAAGTGCCTATTTGTGTCTTGACACATCCACCTCCAAAATCTATGAGTCTTGACACGTCAAGTTTGTGGAAAGTGCTTTTCCCTTGAAGATTCAAATGTCACAGGACACCGAATCAACTCTAAACCCAATATCAACCTAGTTCCCACCTTCAATTCATGTTCAAACGTCTTCGGTGCCACTCAGTACACAGACCCCAATGAGAGAACCTCAAGAGTCTCCGGGTCACTCGGTTATTCCACCGGTCACCACCCAACACTGTGCAGACTCACCAACCATGCCCTTACAACCTGTCAACACACAGTCCACACGTCACACCATGATCACGAGATCTCGGACAATATCCATAAACCTCAACAAAAAAATGAATCTGCATACTCGCTTAACCAACGACCCGACACTTGAACCAACCACAGTCAAACAAGTCCCCAAAGAATCTAAGTGGAGACAAGCAATGTCTGACGAATTGGACGCTCTTGTAAAAAATGGGACGTGGGAGCTCGTTCTTTCCCGTCCTAATTATAATTTGGTTGGATGTAAATGGGTTTTTAAAATTAAACGAAAACCTGACGGTTTGTTGACAGGTACAAAACAAGGCTCTTGGCCAAAGCATTTCATCAGTGTCCAGGAGTTGATTTCCGAGAGAAAGTCAGTCCGGTCGTAAAACCCACAACAATCAAAATCATCTTGAGTCCTGCCATTACCAATGGATGGGATTTGCGATAATTGGATGTTAACAATGCATTTTTGCAAGGGCGATTGTATGAAGATGTATTCATGGTCCTACCACCAGGTTTCTTAGACAACGACAAACAAATCATGTCTGCAAGCTCAGGAAAGCCATCTATGGACTTCGACAAGCCCCAAGAGCATGGTACCATGAACTACACACATTTCTTCTTCCATATGGAATTACAAACTCTCCGATGCGTCATTGTTTGTGTATAAAAATGGCAACAATCTCATTTATTTGATTGTCTATGTTGATGACTTGATCATAACGGGCAACAACAATCATGTGATCAATGAGTTCGTAACTCTCCTTGCAAACAAATTCTCTCTTAAAGATCTTGGCTTGCTGTCATATTTTTTGGGAGTTGAAATTGTACGCAATCAGAATGACATGCTTTTGTCTCAGCGCCGCTAAATTTTGGAGTTACTTGAACGAACCAAAATGCTCGAAGTAAAATCAGTACATGCACCTCTAGCCGGATCCATGCGCAACTCGTAAGTTATAGTGGTGATGAACTGGACAATGCAACTGAATACCGAGCGATTGTCGGCAACCTTCATACATTCTCATCTGCCGCCCATATGTTGCATTTGCCATCAACATGCTATCATAATTCACGCACCGTCCCACTACAGACCATTGGACAAGTTGAAATGCTTACCAGATATACTTGGCTGGTACAATCAACGAAGGTATTCAACTCTATCAGAGTTCTTCCTTATCACTGCCTGCTTTCTCTGACTTGGACTGGGGAAGAAACAAAGACGACTACCCGTATACCAGGGCTTACATAGTTTACCTTGGTCGAAATCCTATATCTTGGAGCTTTAAAAAGCAACGAACGGTTGCTCGATCTTCCACAAAGGCGGTGTACAGATCATTAGCAAACACAACAGCTCAGGTGAAATGGATTTGCTCGTTACTTTTTGAATTATACATTTCAGTACCCAACTGTCCAGTCATCTATTGCGACAATGTCGGAGCAACACAACTGTTAATGCCAAAAATCACCCAAAGTATAACTTAATGTCGATGTGAAGCTTTAACAACTAAAGAAAGGATCACGCGATAAATCGTACGATAGATTACAAAAACAGAAAGAGTCGAGAGAATTTGGTGACGCGGAAACCCCTGTCGAGGGTAAAAACTGCGGTCGAATATAGAAGTGGATGGTGCACTATGGTCGCCAAACAGGGACGATGTCCTTTAGTAACAGGTGTCCTGAGTACAATAAATTACAATTACAGAAGAAATATACTTAATTGTAAAATTGTATTGTGCGTCGTGTGAAAATAAAGCTTCGTCGTGCGTTTCTTCAGAGGAAGATGCGAATAATTGTTTGAATGCTTCGAGAATGCTTTTGGAAATTCTTGTGTGTAACTGAGTGTACGTTGTATGTCTCTGATAATTATATGTCCTTGAATGTGTCTTTGGTCTCGAAATATATAGGCTTTGGCATCATTAATGGCCTTCATAAATGTGAAAAACGTCATTGGCATTGAATACGCTTGATTGCGGTCTTCAGTTATGACCGTTGTCATTCATTGTGCTTGAGCTGCATTAAATAGCCATAAAGGAAGCACTTGTCGATCGTTAGTAAGTTAATGTCGAGGATAATCGTTCGATGGTCGCGAGTTACGATGGACATTTTGGTCGTACGACAAAAGTACTTTACTAGCGACGATTAAAGTCATGGTCGTGCATAATTTAAGGGACCTTATCTTAATACAAGACTTGTCGCGCGAAGTAAGTCCTTTGTTTTCCTGCGTCGGTCGTGAGGTGTGATTTTTTACCCAAACAGTTTGCCCCCAAATTTTGAATTTGGCGTGTGAATTTAAATTCTAATTCCCGAGGTAACTGAATGGACACGTATCGACCACTGAGTCGACCCTGGTTCGAAAGAAACTGAATCGGTTCGAAGGTAACCGAAAAGTCGATAAGGCCGATGACGTCGTGCTGACGTATGACGCGTGTGGATACAACTGTGGACACATGTCGTTCATTCGACGGTGGCATGCGAAAGGGCGATGACACGTGTCGACTATCGAGCGGCTCGACCTGACACTTGGAAACCGTAAAATTGGGGCTGAAATCCGATTCTTTCCTTTTTACGCTTCTGATATCTTAGAGAGAGATTTCTTTCAACTTCTTTGCCATAATCTGCGAAAAAAATCAATCCCTGCCAAAATCGTTTGAGGTTTTAGAGTTGTTATAAGGTACGATTTTCATTCCTGTATGCGTATTAAATCTATAATCAGGAGACACACTAAGAACTGGGACTTGAAAAAGTTGTTCTTAACTTTAGTTAGTAATGTAGACTTCATCATATCTAGTGAACCTCCGAGTTCCATTACTAGTGACGAGAGTCTAGAAGCTTTTAGGACCTTGGCTGGTATTCCTGAGAGTGTTGAGCTTTTCATGCCCGACCACATTCGTCTTGAGGAATTCCCGGACGAATATTTCGTCTTATATGAATATCCGTTTAAAATAGGATTCAGGTGGCCTTTTTCTCCTTTGGCCAAAGCGTTCTTAGATCAGCTTAACCTTACTCCTGGACAGACGATGCCGCAGTTTTGGCGGATCGTTCAAGTGATCGAAAGGATCACCACCGAGTGGGCCGCCCCGTTTACGGTCAATGATCTTTTGACGGCCTACATGGTGAAGGCGGACGGGAACCACCGCTACAGCCTCTACCCGAGGTTTAGGGGTGAGAAAGTTTTAGTTCAGAACACCGTGGTCAATGATCGTGGGTGGAAAGCCCGATACGTCTTGTGTCGACTGAAGTCGCTCGACCAGACGGACGAGGACTCTTCCTGGGTCGCCACCGGGTGGAGCATTGAGGGTAGGTTTTCTGTTGTGCGTTAATTTCTGCGTTAATTTTACATTTAACTGCATTATTGACATTCCTTCTACGTTTCAGCGATCGACTTTAACAGGGTCGAGCCTCGACCATATACTTAGGAGAAGATTGACAGGTTTCTGAGGAGCATCGTTGGAGGAACGCTCCTTCTTCACCACCTGCGCTCTAATTGACGAGGATTCTGACGTCGAAGTAATCGGGGCAACTGAGGCCTCGACTGCTGGGGGAGAGGAGGAAGAAGAAGAGAGAGAGAGATAGGAGGAGGAGATGACTAGTGAGCAACTTATACCCTCCTTGTATAATTATCGTATATATAGTCGTGGGCCTTATGATAACTCTCTCCTAACTCATTTTGTTTCTTGATTTTAGGAGGATCCGACTCGATTCCTTCTCATGGCCTCCTTAAGAAGGAGGCTCAGCTCCTTTTGGCCAAAAAGACCAAAAAGACCAAAAAGACCAAAAAGCTGAAGAGAAAGGCTCCCACGACCTCTGCGTCAGGGAAAAAAAAAGACAAAGACGGCTCCCCTCCTGAGGGAACCGTTGTCGAAGGGTGGCAACCCATCGAGGGTTGCCACTCTGGAGATATATTTTTTTCCTTCGTGTCTTTAATTGATTCTGGGTGTTCTAAACCGTTTGTCGTTGTTTCGGGCATTTCAGGCGTCTGTGCCTGTATAGCCAACTGGACGAGGCCAGAAAGCTGCCTCCCGTGCCTTGGAGGAAATGCGCAAGACACAAGAAGAAAGACGGAGGGCACGAGAGCAAATGCTGGCAATAGAGGCCAAGATATTGTCTCTTTTGGGGAGGCTTGACAAATCCCATGGCCTTTTAGAGGCCTCGTCGAAGGAACAGAGCGACCTTCAAGGTCGTTTAGTGACGACCGTTAATAAGGCTTCCACGTCTGAGGTGGAGGTCACGACGACTAAGGCGCTTCTGACCGCGCGCGAAAATGGGTCGAGGACCTTATGTCGACCGTAAAGGCTGTGGAGGAGCAAGTAGCTGCCCTAGAGGAGAAACTCCTCTCTTTTGAGGCGCTTACGCATCTTAGGGTCCGAGCAGCGATCATGCGTCGACATTTGCAGGGGAAAAACCCTATGGCTGAAGCTGCGAGGGAAGTCACCACTTATCTAAAGATCGGGGACGAAAAAGACCTTGATCAAGAAGATGAGATGGAAGATGGCGACTCTGCAGACGCTAAGGTCTAGGGTGGCGAGAAGGAAGTAGGCGATGCTGCGGAGGTTGCTCAGGATCAAGGACCTCCTCCCCAACCTTAGTTTTTATTTTCCTTTGTTTAGAATTGTAATTTATTTATACGACCGTTGGTGGTCGTACATTAAACTTGTAATTTTTGACTATATCAATACAAGTGCTTTTGTTATATAATTATTTGTCGAGTGTCTTACTTGTCATATGGAATTGTATTAGTCTAGCAATACTTGCGATAACAGACTAATCGTGTGATAATGAAAGTAAAATATGTATGTTAAAAAATGATAGGATAACACAAATCATGCGATAAAAGCTTTAATTAACCCATCATTGAAATGTAAATCACACGACTGGGGCAATTTATAAAGATTGTGCGACAAAGGCATTGTAAGGTTTTTCCAAGTCCTAGACCATGGGTCGTAAGAGCGGGGATTCTTTTGATCATCAAGTTGCTTCGTCCGAAAGGACTTGTCGTAGCTTTCGACTTGCACTTTGTTAGCTCCAATAGTTTAGAATTAGAAGTATTAGAAGTATTGAAAAGTTTCCTTGGTGTTTTGGAATACACGTTGAAGGACAAAATCACCTTCTTGGAAGACTTTGATCTTGACATTCTTGTTGAAATGTCGTTCGACCACTTGTCTCTGGGATGCCATTTTGATAAGAGCAGATTCCCGTAGTTCCTCTAGGGCGTCGAGGTCATAACTCAAGTCTACCAAGTTATGATCGACCGAGGTGTGTCTCAACGTCGGTAGATGTGTCTCGACAGGCAAGACCGCTTCGCACCCGTAGACTAAAGAAAACGGGGTTTTACCTGTAAAAGTGCGTGGCGTCGTACGATTGGCCGATAGGACCGATGGGAGTTCTTCGACGCATCATCCTTTTGCAGCTTTCAGTCGTTTCTTTATCGAGTTGACTATGACCTTGTTGCTCGATTCAGCCAATCTGACTGAGGATATCGTGGCGTGGAAGTTGTGAGTTTGATATTACGATCTTCGCGAAATTGATGAGTTCGATCACTTATGAATTGTGATCTATTGTCGCATACAATTTCGGATGGAATTCCATACCTGCAGATAATGTTAGTCTGCATAAAAGAGATAACTTCTTTATCCTGGACCTGGGAGAAATCCGCTGCTTCTAACCATTTAGAGAAGTAATCTGTAAGAACTAAGAGGAATACCTTTTGCCCAGGGGCAGGTGGTAACTTACCGACGATGTCCATCCCCCATCTCATGAAGGGCCACGGGATTAGAGTCGAATGTAGAGGTTGTGAGGGTTGATGAGACATACCTGAGTGTTTTTGACAGGCGTCGTAGCCTTGGACGTACCTGATCGCGTCTTGTCGTAAGGTTGGCCAATAGTAACCTTGTCGCGAGACTCGGTTTTCCAGACTACCAACTCCTGAATGATTGCCACATTCTCCGTCGTGCATTTCCTTTAGGATGGTTTGCACTTGATTGTTGTTAAGAATACATCGTAAGTTTAGCCCTGTTGATGATCGTCGATAGAGTCTATCACTGAACATAAGATACTTGGAAGCTTTGAATCTGATCTTGCGTGCTTCCATTCAATCGTCTGGTAATTGGTCGTGTACAAAATAATTCTTAATATCGTGCGACCAACCATTTTCGTTGTCGAGGACGTGGATGTCCTTATCATTTTCGACAGATGGAGTTGTAAGGTGGATCATGGGGATGTTGTTGAAGGATGGTTTTCCGAGTGCCGACCCAAGGTTAGCTAAAGCATCAGCCTGTGCGTTATGTTTTCTCGGGATTTGCTCGATCGAGAAGGGTTTGAATTCTTCTGATTTTGCTTTGGCCGTCTTGAGGTATGCCGTCATCTTGGAATCTTTTGCCACAAATTCCCCGTTCATCTGATTCACGACCAGGAGGGAATCGCTTCTATAGTGTAATCCAGTTGCCCCCAAGTCTCGTGCCATGTTCATACCTACTATCAATGCTTCGTATTCAGCTTCATTGTTTGTGGCTTTGAAATCACATCGTATGGAGTACACCATCTTGCCCCCTGTGGCGACTGTAAGACGATGCCCAGTCCTGCCCCTCTGGTGTTAGACGACCCGTCGACGTGGAGTATCCAGGGCGTGTCGTTGAGAGTCGCCACAGTATCTGCATGTACATCTGCGTCCAATTCTGGACTGAAATCAACAACAAAATCTTCCAGGACTTGCGATTTGATCGCCGTCCTTGGTTTGAATTCTATGTCGTAGCTACTGAGATAGACGCTCCACTTCGCTAGGCGACCTGTCAACTCCGGTTTTCTTAAGACAAAGTTAAGAGGGTAGTTAGTAATGACAGTTATAGGATGCTTCCCAAAATCAGCGGGACTTCTATGTCTTCATCGACGTCTAGCACCACGAAGTCCACCGGTAAGTAGAACTTGCCGACCTTGATTAGCACATCCTCTACCACTCCATATGGGTACACGATCGATCGATCCGCGAGTTTAAGCGTCATATATGTCGGCTTCACCTCTCCAAATCCGAGTGATAAACCAAGATCTATCAAGATTAGAGAGAGAGAATCTAGAGAGAGAAATGTGCCATTTATTACTCTCAAAATATGAACTGTTGTTTACAAAAGCTAACACAAGGGTTTATATACCATTGACTATAGAAAGTCAAACTAGACTTATTACAAGCTTAAAATAGATAAGCCTTGATTACAACACTAAAAGTAGCATTAACAATCTCCCCCTTTGTAATCAAAGGCGCTCGAATCTTCTATGTTGACGATTCTTGCCAATTAAGATCTCCAAGCGTCTTAGTGTTTTTCGGAAGTTCAGCCTTGTGTCGATTGTCTCTATTGCTCTCATCAAGAGTCTGATCTCAGCATTATCAACTGGTAAAGACTTCAAAATAATGACTCATGAAATTTATCCCCCTCAAAATTAGCTTAACTTCCGAAATCTCTCCCTTGGATTCAGGATTTAAACAGTTTAGAACAGCAGTCTTTGGCTTTATTTGATCTTCAGAACTTTAGCATTACCGCTCTTCACTTTACAGCACTTTGAACATTCTTCCTCTTTGATCTGTCAGAAGACAGAGATTTTCTTTCTTTGATATGGAGAGTTCGTTTCTTCAATAAATATATTCACAATGTAGCACAAGTTTAGGAAAAAGAGATTTTCTTGAAGAACCAAGATAATCAATCGATTTTTCTTAAACTCTTGAAGAATTCTCCCCCTTTTACTATCTTGAAACATAATCTTCTTTAAACATTTCTTCCCCTGTCATGAAATCGAATCTTTGACTTGAAAGCTCTTTAACATGAAATTGAATTAAACATTTCTCCCCCTTTTTCGATGAAAGTGAGCATCATGATCATCGAAAACCTTCTTCAATTTCAGTCGCGTCTCTGAGAATCACTAACAATCTCCTCCTTAATGAACAATCTTGCTCCCCCTCAAACTAAGAATTCTGGAGCAATTTGTTTTCTCCCCCTGAAAATATGCATATATTTCATTTAGGCACAGTAGTTGAAAAATTTATTCAAAGAAAATAAAATTCATTGAACTACATTTTATAACTACTACCATTTGATCATTTGAAAACTTTACAAAAGAAATCCAACTTAATGAAATTTAACAGATTTTTCAATCAAATGAAATCAAATGCATGTGTTTGGATTCAAATACAAGACATCATTGCATATCAAGTTAAATATGTTCAGTTTCAACCCCTTTATTGAATCTATTTGGTGTGCTAGCATGCGAAATATGATTTGCAACAATCAAATGTACTTCTGAAACCTATAAGAATACTTTGCTCTTACTCACACTATATGACTGAAATCAGAATTTCCACAAATTTATAAGTTTATCGCGACATCGTAACTTCCCCAAGATATAAGAGATGTGTGCTCATTGGCATCTTTTATTTTGTGCACATTGGCATCTTTTTATCAAAAGGTTTATTAAGACTAAGATACACCGTAAACGTAACTTTCTATCTGGTTCTATAGCAGGATTTGGGTCAGCCAATCCCAGACCAGTTGGCCTTAGGGGCTAGGTGTCGAGCACCCCTTGGAACTTACTCTCCCAAACCAGAAAGGCTACATCGATATATCCTAATCCCATCTGTACCAGTAGGACATGGCTTTCTATCTGGTTCTATAGCAGGATTTGGGTCAGCCAATCCCAGACCAGTTGATCTTAGGGGCTAGGTATCGAGTACCCCTTGGGACTTAATCTCCCAAACCAGATAGGCCACAGGCACAAACTTTCAAACCTAATGATTTTATTTTTTTTATTGCATCTCAATCACTTGGTTATAAAACTTTGTGCTTCCCTCATATTTTCATTTCCATTCTTCATTTTGACAATTAGGCTTTGTGAACATCGTATTCTATATAAGTCTAGATTTACACAATTTTGCGCATATACCAAAATTCCATTCATGTTTTGTTGACCTTTCGATTTATTTCAGAAGCGAAAGTTGAAGCAAATAAAACTCAGATATCACAGAACTACATGTAAAATCACCCTTGACACACATTTTATTCATTGAATGAAAATAGAAATATTTTCACTTCATTGAATTAAATTTGTGAAGGTTCAAACTTTCAAAGCAGTAGAAATGAAACATAATGCAATGTTACCTTTCACCACTTGTTCCTTGAATTGAAAGATGTGACAGTTAAGGATATCACCTGATAAGTATGAGTTCTAAACTGATTTGTTTAGAAGTCTTAGTCTTTGAAGTATGGGTCCTGAACTGAATTGTTCAGAAGCCATTGTCGTTGAAGCACGGGTTTTGAACTGATTTGTCCAGAAACCATTAACTGTGAAATCCGGGTTCTAAACTGATGTGTTTAGAAACCAATTCTCTTTACTCCCCCCTTAATGGCACAAGTAATCTTTTTCCGAGAGTTCAACGCTTTGCTTCTAAATCTGCAAAAACAGATTAAGTAGATTTTGGTACCCAACGAGTCTTGGGTCCTGACTTGTTAGTTCTTTTCTTTTTAAAGTCTTTATTATTAAAATATGCATATGAATTATAAAACGAATCATGAACAAAATCAGTATTGGAAGAATAAACACTACCACCAGAATTACAACTTGATGAGCAACACAAACCATCATTTGCAATTTGAAACATTTGCTTTATTGAATAACCCAAAGAATTATTACAATTCTCTTTATTACAAGCAAACATATTCTTATTACAAAGTCTGTCATCTATGTCGCTCGACTCAGAAGTTGACATTTCTGGAGGTATTCGTTTGATTTTCCAGATTTGCCTTGGCCGTTTGTTCATAACCCTATCTGAAAAAGTAGAATAAGAAGAATCAGAAACATTTTCAGAATATGGAGTTTGATTCTTTGACTTCTTTGACCTTCTTCTTTTACGACGTTTAGTTTTATAAAAATTTGTATTTATCGTAAAAGTATCATCTATTTTCTCCGTTTTGATTTCAGATTCCGAAGAAAGAACTTTAATTAAAAAATCAATCTTTGAAACAGTTTCATTCTCTTTTCCCTCGGAGTTATTTTCTTTTTCATTTTCAGATTTATCAGACTCAGAATCAGTTTCAATATCAGAAGAGGAAAAGTTTTGATTTTGATCAACATCCATTTTATCATCTTTAAAATTTGCTTGTACATTCCTTTTATCTTTATCAACAAAATTTTGTTTGACTTTTACATCTTCTTTAAGACTAGAATCCGTACAAATAGAGAATATGTTGCTTTCTAGCTCAGACAAGATGTTTTGATCTTCTAAAAATTCTAACTTAGATTCAAGATCAACGATTTTATTTTCAAGACTAACGATTTTAGCTTCTAATACTAAAGGAGGAATATATCTTTTAGTATCATACAATACTTCGGATTTATTCTCCTTATTAGTATTATTAGCATATATGTCAAAATAATCGTTTGATATAGAGTCTTTGTTGGAATTTTTAGACTTAGAAATGTACTTCGCATTTTCACGAGTATAAACAAATGGAAGTTGCATTTTAGTAGTTAGTTTCCTTTTCTCTTCTTCTAATTTTAAAACTTCCTCGTCATTTGTCCAATTAATCTTAAAATGAGAAGCATATCTAGCGAGATGTAAAAAATCGAATTCATATAAAGTAGGAACTTTCATTTTCGCCTCTTCTAAAAAATGTGGATTTTCAAATCCAAGTCCTCATTTCTCCTTTATAGAAATATAACTCCTTGGTTTATTCAAGTAAACTGTTTGTTCAGTTTGACCTCTTAAGTATAGTTTCTCTTCTAAAGCTGTAATTTTATCAGAAAACATATCTTTTACCTCGGTCATAGAGTTCAAAGATTCAAGACAGGATTTGTTCATTTATTCTAATTCTTCTATCATCTTTTGAAACTTATCTTTTGTGTCTATCAAAATCGTCTTTTCATCTTGAATATTTATTTGAAGCTTTTTAATTGATTTTGATTTATCGTGATTAATTTCTTTTTCAGAAAGAAGTTTTGAACAAAGCATACGAATAGCATTTGTGACTATGTTCATCTGAGATAAAATAAAATCATAATCAAATTGAGAAGGTACCTCAGATTCGTCGCTTGCACTTTCTTGATCATCAGCCTCATCATCGCTTGCATCATCCCCGATGAAGCACATATCATCATTCTGGGTGTCATCATCGGAGTAATCCAAAAAATATTCCTCTTCAACGAGCAAAATCGTTCCATTCTCCTTCTTCTCAGCCAAATCTAATTTCTTCTTGTAGTAAGATGAGTCACGAACCACTTTGACTTTACATTCTCTAGCCATGTGTCCCGGTTTCCCACAGTTAAAGTAGGTATCTACTTTCTTTGGGACAAAATGCTTCGAACCACCACTTTCTTGATTAACTTTTCTCGAACCCGAAGAAAATCTAAGATTGTTCGATCCTGATCTGTTTTGATACTTCTTTTGATAGTGTTGAGTAAGAAGTATCATTGCTTTCTCTAAAGCTTCACCATCATCTTCAACGCTTCCATCAAATGCATTATCTATCAAACTTTTCTCGGCTAACTGACTTGCCAACAAAGCAATCGGATCTATTGTCTTGACCTTGTTTTTCTTATCTAACTTGGCCTTCTTTTCTTTAACCATATCTTCATCAGTCATCAGAATCTCATAGAGCTCTTGAATCTGCATCGAGGAAATTCGCACATCATTCCGAAGCCTATGACATGATTTGCTCCATTCTGGTTGAAGTGCATTCAAAAACTTCAAATTTGCCTCTAACTCAGTCTTCGTGACTTTGATCTTATGAAGATCATTCATGACCGCCCAAAATCTGTCAAACACACTCTTCAAGGATTCATTCTCTTTCGCTTTAAACCCTTCAAAGTTGTTCATAAACCTTGTCTGTTTTAGCTGAGTAGCAACCGCCGATCCTAGCATTATCTTTTCAAGTTGTGACCACATCATCGTCGGATTATTCTTGAAACAATCAATTCGGTTGTAGATGTGATTCGGGAGAGCTTGTATAAGAAAGGCCTTTACTTCTCTATCCCCTTGAAGTCTCAAATTCTCTTCAGGCGTATAATCATTGATAGGTTTAAGAACCCTTGAAGCAGGAACAGTAGCTGTTGCTGGAGTCTCTACATAAGGTTTGACAAAAGGACCCTCCGTAAGAGAACGCGTTATATTTACTCCGTTATTTTGCGTCTCTATGAAGTTGATGAATCGATCTTGCCATTGAGAAAATTCATTCTCATTGATTAGAACCGGAGGTCTTGTGTTTGATCCCAATGACATTATAATGTCATTCTTGTTTAAATACTCTTGAAGTGCCATGATGAAAACAGATTACTGCAGCTGAAACTCCGAAGAAAAATGCTAAGTCAGAAAGTCGATATTGACAGAAGCGCAATTCTCGAAATGCGCCAAAGACGGTGGCGCAAAATAGAAAATGCGCCAAAGAAGATGGCGCAATCTAGACTTATGGAAAATTTCGAACTCTGAAAAAACTTCACTTAAGTTGGCGAAAAGTGTCAAATGCGCTACAGTTGATGGCGCAAAGTGACAAATGCGCTACAGTTGGTGGCGCAAAGAGAGCTTTTCGTGACAGTAGCTGGCGAGATTCTCACTTGTCCAAAAACTGATCTGAAGGCTGAAAGAGGATGACGCAAAGCACTATGATGCTGGCGCAAATCTGATTAATGTGGCACAAAGTTCAGATCTGGTGCAAAGTTCGTCAAATCGATCAAAAACACACTGATTTGCAAAATCAGTGATTCTAGCTATTACAAAATTGATCAAAAATGAAAACCTAACACAAAATACACAAGAATTTTGTCTGAAAACGTCTGAAACGATGTCTGAATCGAACGAACAGAAGAAAATAACGCACAGTCCAGAAAACCACAAAATCTTCAAATTGATGATCCAAAACTCTGAATTAGCTCTCGATCCGTGAAGAAACAATGTTCTACAATCCAAACCGAATCCAAAGAACTAATTGTAGTTCAAATTCGACCAAAAAACACCAAAATTTATTAAAAACTCAAGAAAACGAGATTTTCTTGAAAAAATTCAAGGAAATCGATCAAATCTTCTTGTGTAATCAGCAAATTGTTGTGTTTGATCAGTAGAATTCCTCCTTTAATGCTTGAATCTGCTCTGATACCAATTGATAAACCAAGATCTATCAAGATTAGAGAGAGAGAATCTAGAGAGAGAAATGTGCCATCTGTTACTCTCAAAATATGAACTGTTGTTTACAAAAGCTAACACAAGGGTTTATATACCCTTGACTATAGAAAGTCAAACTAGACTTATTACAAGCTTAAAATAGATAAGCCTTGATTACAACACTAAAAGTAGCATTAACACCGAGTTTCCTGAAAACAGATAACGGCATTAAATTAATACTAGCTCCCTAATTTGAATAGGGATCTAAAAACTCCCTGGATCTTTAAGCTTCGGGGGAAGCTTGTTCTGGATGATCGCGCTACACTTTTCAGTAAGTGCAACGGTGGACTGGTGATCGATCGCCCTCTTCTTGGATAAAATCTCTTTCATGAACTTCATGTATGAGGGCATTTGTGCCAACGCATCTGCAAAAGGGATGTTAATATGTAATTTCTTAAAAATTTCAAGAAATTTAGAAAAATTGAGATCCTCCCTTTGGGCTTTAAGTTTATTCGGATATAGCACTTTCGGGACTACCGGCTTGACCGGTGTTTGCTTTGCCATGGTAGACTGCTCTTTCTTCTTCCCTTCACTCTTTGAGCTCTCTTCAATCACCCCTCTTCATCAGCCTCCAACTCATCCACATCTACAACCTCTTTCTCTTTAGGCTCGGTTTCCTTTAATGGCGGTTCTCGTGTAGGCTCCTCGATCAGCTCCTTGCCACTTCTCAGATAAATGGCATTACATTCTTCCCGGTGTTTCTTTTCGGTCATACTCGGGAATGTTCCGGGAGGTCGGTTTTGTAGGGCTTCCGAAATCTGCCCCACTTGCCTTTCGAGGATCTTGATCGATGCGGTGTTCTGATCAGTTGCCGCCTTGACTGTGCTAACCGTGCTCGCTAACTCTCCAACCGTGCTGTCCATCTTGGTCATGACCTTCATCATCATGTCTTCCAGCCCCGGTTTCTTCTCCATAGATGGTTCCTCATTGGGATTCCTTTGGTTATAACCTGGAGGACGGTAAACATTATTAGCATTAGACGAATTGGAAACGTTAGAAGAATTACCTGGCTATTGACCGGGTTGACTCCATGAGAGGTTCGGGTGCTTCTTCCACCCCTCATTGTAGGTATTCGAGAACGGGTCGTTCCTCGGATGGTTGTTCCGGTTCTGTAAGAACTAGACTTGCTCGGGTTCTTATGGAATACCCCCTTTCAAATGGCTCGTGATAAAAGCTAGTTGAGCTTTTAGTTCTTTCAGCTCATCCGCTTCTTGAATGCTCGCGACTCTTCTTACTGCTGATCTTGGAGTAGAAAAACTGTGTTCGGCCAAGTTCTCGATCAAGGTGACAGCTTCTTCATATGATTTCTCCATTAATGCTCCACCCGCTGCAGCAGTGATATCATTCTTGAATTGCGGGTGAAGGCCTCCAAAGAACGTTTGGATGATGACCTAACCTTGTAATCCATGGTGAGGGCACTTCTTGATCATATCTTTGTATCTTTCCCAAGCTTCATATAAGGTCTCTTGCTCCCATTGAGCGAAGTGTGTGATTTCCGCCATAAGTTGAGCGGTTCTGCTTGGTGGGAAAAACTTCTGAAGAAAAGCAGCTTTCAGTTGTGCCCAGGTAGTGATCGAATTCGGTTGGATACTCTCGGTCCATGTTTCGGCCCTACCTTTGAGTGAAAAGTCGAACAGCCTCAGCTTGATGTGCATGAGGATCTTCTGTCGGTGCTCCTCCATACTGGTTTTGTTGTACCATCACGATGGTACTCGGTTTAAGCTCGAAAGAGTTTGCCGCAGTGGCAGGTGCTTGAATGCCTATGCGTGCCGCTGCCACATTCGGATTGGCAAACGACTTCATAGGGCGTTGCTCAGGACGAGGAGGTGGATTGTTGAAAGGTGGTCTATTGACGGGTATTTCGTCACCCATCTTTAGATGTCTCTTGGCTTTGGTTTCTTGGCGTATTCGGAGGACGGTTCTCTCGATCTCCGGATCAAGTTGTTCGATTTCCTTCCCTTGGGTCGTCCTTGGCATACACCAAGTAGTACCTGAAAAGAAAGTAAGCAAAGTTAGTAATCCAGAAATTGAAAATGATGGAACAAAGTAATAAAAAATGTTCAATCTAATAGCGTTTATAGCTGGTAGTGCTATCAGTTGCAACTAGTTCCCCGGTAACGGCGCCAAAAACTTGATAGGCGGGTATCACCCCCCCTAAATCTAACCGCAAGTGTACGGTGTCGAAATCAAGTAATACGTACGGAAGTACGAGTATCGAATCCATAGGAACTAGGAACTAAGTATCACAATTACTATAAACTCTATTAACTGAACTATCAAAATTGGATTGGTTGGTATTATCTAATTAATGCAAATAAAATAAATCAACACAAGACAGTAGACAGCTTAAGAAACTTTGATAGAGGAAACAGTTGAGGTTTGGAAATCCTAAGACCTTCGTATATAAACACTTAACTCGCAACAATTACCAGTTATTCCGTATAATGAATACCCAATCTTGTAAAAATCACCGTTGTTCTCTTTCAAGCAACAACGGGTTTTATTTTGAAAAGCACAAGTTTTTCTCTCGATCTCACCTATGGAATTCAAAACACATTAAGCTCAAGATTTTAATGGGACTAAGGCTTACTCGGAATATCTCTATCTCCTTTCTCACCTTAGGCGTGCAATTTCTTAAGTCTAGATTAACAATTAATTCTCTCGAACTTAATTGTTCATAACAGATCAAATGTAAATTTGCCAAATTCACAAAAGCAATAAAAACGAAATCACATGCTTCATTAAAATAGGAAAAACTGATAAAAGTCACTAATCACATGTTTATACACTTAAATCGAATTCATTCCAACCCCAACGTCTAAAGATTAGTTCATGATGTTGGGGGACAAAAACGCAAGAAAAGGGGATGAAAAACTGTATGTAAACATGATTAATGTGAACGTGAAAGATGTAGTGATAAACTCCCTTTTCCCGGCTCTAATCCGCGTCGCGTCATGAATTCCTCCTCGTTTGAGCCTCTCTCTCGTGGCTCCAAAAGGTGTGAAAAGTCTCCAGAAATCGCTCCAAGTCGTCTGCCGTTCGTCGTGTGCGAGGTGTATCGAGAATGACCTAATATCCGGAATAAAATAGCTGAAATTCGTGCAAACAGAGGGTTAGGCGACCTGTCACGCGACTTGCAAGTCGCGTGGCAAGTCGCCCGCTTTTCTGAATGGCATCTGGGTCAGTATCGGGTCCTGGTTCGGGCGCGGGTCTTGGGCTTGGATCTCGGGCTTCCGTTGGGCTTCGTTTTGGCTCTTTTGGGCTCTTTTTAGCTTCTTTTCTCGATGATTACTGCCTTTTAAATAACCTGCACATTTCACTAAATAAAGCGTAAAATTCCGCTTCTTTGCTTAAATACAAGCCAATCTCATTGGTTTTAGGACCGAAAATAACGCCAAAAAGTGGCGTTATCAGCTTCAAGTGGACGAACGACCACGAACAAGCACTTCAAAAGCTGAAGGAATACATGGCATCGCCTCCCTGTTATCAAAACCTAAGGACAATGTAGTCCTACAATTTTACTTGCCAGTCAGTTCTAACTCGGTAAGTGTTGTTCTATTGTTAGCACTAATCACTGCTGCAAAGAAGCTTCGACACTACTTCGAGATCTTTTCTAGCCACGAGTAGAGCCTTAATTGACATGGAAGAAGGAGAGATGACTCTAAGGGTTGGTGATGAGAGAGCGGTATTCAAGATGTTCGAGAGTGGAAGGCGTAGAGACGGAGATGGCAAAGGAGAGCCAGATGAGGGAGAATCCGCGAAGAACCGCAAGTGTGGGCGATTCGATTCCGCGGATACCGAGCCAAGTTGAGATCCACATAGTCGTGCCACGACTTTAACCAAGGCGCTGGGTGGGAGGCAACCCACCGAGGTTAGTTTTCTTTTTAATTTCCAGTTTTGAGTGTGTTCTTAGTTACGAAAAACAATAAAAATGAAAAAACGAAAAATCAAAAAAAATAAAATAAATAAATAAATAAATAGCTGAAACGGGGAATTACGCGGCTTGTGCTGCGGCCTACAAACCGCGCGCCAAGTCGTGGGGTGTTCTGTTTGTTTCCTGGAACAGTGGGTTACGCGGCTTGTGCCGCGGTTTCCAAACCACGCGCCAAACCGCGCGGCTCCCCTGTTTCTGTTTTCGTGCCGAGTTTTCTTTTCTTGCTTTGTGTGTTTCGTTCCTTGCTTTCGTTCGTCTTTTGCTTTGATTTCTTTGTTTTCTGTATGTGTCCTCCCTTTTTCTCCGATATCTCTCGTCCGAGGTCGCTCCAATCTTTCAAGAGAATTTTCTCCGTCCGGGCAAACAGGTATGTTCTAAACTCTGTAGTTAACGAGTGGTGTATGATGTTTTGTGTTCCTATTAGTTAACGAGATGCAACAAACCTAAGTTTCACTTAGGTTTAGGGTGCCTCATATTTTTAAACATCTACACACTCACTTTTATCCCTGTGCAAACCTCGGTTTCACCGAGGTTTGGGGTTGGCGTTTGTTTTGACAAACCTAGGCCATGACCTAGGTTTGGGGTGCCCCTTATTGAAAATATTTAGGCTAGCTCTTTGATGTTTCTTGTTAATATTTTGTCTTGCCTGTCTGATACCTGTAATAACCGCACAACGACACCTGTTTCATTTTGTGTTGCCTGAACCGACACTTGTACATTGGGGACAATGTGTGGGTAAGGTTTGGGGTTGCCCAATCGGGCCCACGTTATGCACGTAGATTTCCTGCACTTCTGAGTACCTAGATCACTTAGCTAAAATTTTTGTGTTGAATGATTGAGACCAACCATTGTAGGAAGAATCTTGTGATAGTGACGTGACCTCTAGGGAAGGACCGGGAAAGGACATGACTAGGGACATTAGTGGAGACCACCCATTAGTGAGATTTGAGCCTAAAAGACGTCTTTCATTTCGAGGGATTCATACACGAAAATCGTATACACTTTTTCGAGTTCCTTGTCGTGAATATAGAATGATCTCACTATATTATTGCATTGAGTAGCAAAGACAACCATCGGGATATTGGGTAAGGGTATAGTAGACCAAATCGTGTGGACCTTAAGATGTGATTCCAGGCAATGTGTGTTTTGTTTTAACTAATTTTTAGCTATCGTACCCTCTTACCCATTTGTGTGTACCCAAAACCCCTTTTGAAGCCAAACACTCACCTTTTTCATTTCAAACCCGCCATTAAACCTGAACCGAAAGCCTTAGCCAACCTTATCCGAAAGTGTGTCAATCAGAAACAGTACAGGCCATTTATGTAAATAGACAGAAAAGAGGGCCAATGCAGCCCCAATTTGAATAAAGAGGACCAATGAAGTCCCAACTGAAAAAAAACAGTTAGTTTAGATATTATCTACAGCAGAAAATAAGAGAGTCAAAGCGACTCCAATAGTGAAAAAGAGGGCCGAATGATAGAATCGAAACCAGAAAAGTTAAGAACTGTTAATGATTGACACGGCGAGGATTTTTGTTCCTTTATACCCTTCATTTCTTAGCCATAACCCTAGCCCCATTACAACCATTGTAAAGACCTGGATGATCTTCTGGAAAACGTGATTAGAGTATACGACTATCTTTACCAATATTCCATGTCTTGCTACTTGATTCCTTTCTGAGATCAACCGTTTGGACAATTGTGCGTCTTTCTTTAGAGTTGTCATGTGATTTTTGAGTATTCTTGTACATAACTTCCCTACATATGACAACATGTGCGACAACCTAGGTTCGAGCGAAATGAGAGTATCCCGTGAGGTAAGGTCGAGGCGAAATGTTTTCCCTAGTATGTATGGACCCAGAACAACCTTAGTGTAATCGGAGCAGTCACGAGTTCAACTCACAATGGAAGGTCATAGATCAAACAGAATAAGGATGAGGTGAGAGTGAGATAAGCATTCACAGGTACGAGAAATCACCAGTGCATCACGTGGTACCAATTGGGAGTTGTGCAGTTATTATTATATTTCACTGATATATGCTTTTATTCTATTTTATGGCTAATTTGCTTGGGGACAAGCAACGCTCGGTTTGGGGATGTTGATAACGCCACTTTTTGGCGTTATTTTCGGTCCTAAAACCAATGAGATTGGCTTGTATTTAAGCAAAGAAGCGGAATTTTACGCTTTATTTAGTGAAATGTGTAAGTTATTTAAAAGGCAGTAATCATCGAGAAAAGAAGCTAAAAAGAGCCCAAAAAGAGCCAAAACGAAGCCCAACGGAAGCCCGAGATCCAAGCCCAAGACCCGCGCCCGAACCATGACCCGATACTGACCCAGATGCCATTCAGAAAAGCGGGCGACTTGCCTGCAAGTCGCGTGACAGGTCGCCTAACCCTCTGTTTGCACGAATTTCATCTATTTTATTCCGGATATTAGGTCATTCTCGATACACCTCGCACACGATGAACGACAGACGACTTGGGGCGATTTCGGGAGACTTTTCACACCTTTTGGAGCCACGAGAGAGGATCAAACGGGGAGGAATTCACGACACGACGCGGATTAGAGCCGGGAAAAGGGAGTTTATCACTACATCTTTCACGTTCACATTAATCATGTTTACATACAGTTTTTCATCCCCTTTTCTTGCGTTTTTGTCCCCCAACATCATGAACTAATCTTTAGACGTTGGGGGTTGGAATGAATTCGACTTAAGTGTACAAACATGTGATTAGTGACTTTTATCAGTTTTTCCTATTTTAATGAAGCATGTGATTTCGTTTTTAATGCTTTTGTGAATTTGGCCAATTTACATTTGATCTGTTATGAACTATTAAGTTCGAGAGAATTAATTGTTAATCTAGACTTAAGAAATTGCACGCCTAAGGTGAGAAATGAGATAGAGATATTCCGAGTAAGCCTTAGTCCCATTAAAATCTCGAGCTTAATGTGTTTTGAATTCCATTGGTGAGATCGAGAGAAAAACTTGTGCTTTTCAAGATAAAACCCGTTGTTGCTTGAGAGAGAACAACGGTGATTTTTACAAGATTGGGTATTCATTATACGGAATAACTGGTAATTGTTGCGAGTTAAGTGTTTGTATACGAAGGTCTTAGGATTTCCAACCCTCAACTGTTTCCTCTATCAAAGTTTCTTAAGCTGTCTACTGTCTTGTGTTGATTTATTTTATTTGCATTAATTAGATAATACCAACCAATCCAATTTCGATAGTTCAGTTAATAGAGTTTATAGTAGTTGTGATACTTAGTTCCTAGTTCCTGTGGATTCGATACTCGTACTTCCGTACGTATTACTTGATTTCGATGCCGTACACTTGCGGTTAGATTTAGGGGGGGGGGTGATACCCGCCTATCAGAAGCCCATGTTTTTCCTTAAGACATTGTAAACATATGACATTTATCGGAGGATCGAGAGATAAACCTGTTTAACGCAGCTATTCGACCGGTAAGTTGTTGGACTTCCTTAAAGTTTCTAGGCGACTTAATGTCGACGATCGCCTTTATTTGATCTGGGTTGGCCTCTATTAATGCCAAAAATCGCACCAAAGGGACAACTTAAGGTCGATGTGGACTTAAACAACTAAAGAAAGAATCTTTCGACGAGACGTGCGACGAGGATAAAAATAAAGAAACAAGGGATTTGATGACGCGGGAAAAACCTCAAACGAGGAAAAAACCTGCGGACGACAGTGGGTGTCATCGCTGCACTATGGTCTCCAATCAGGGGCGATGTCCTTGGATACTGGTGTCGATCGTACAGTGATTACAATACAAATGAAGAAAATGCTTCGAAATGTAAAGTACAAGTGTTTGAATGTAAAAATAGGTGTTTGTCGTGTACGAAACAAAGTGCGAACTGTTGGTCAAGGGCTGTTGTCGTGCGTCGAGAGCGATACTTAGAATAATGGTTCTTCACTTCAGGTGTTCTTGAATATTGCTTCTGTTGTTAATCGCCGGATATTCGATGTGTATTGGATGTTAACTGATGATCCTTGATGTGAAGACTTAGCTTGGTATTTATAGTCTTCGCATCATTAATTAGCTCCATTAATGCTTTGATCAATGGCTACAATGGCTAGAATCGTTGCCGGAGTGATTATCCATGATGATCTTCGTCCGTTACAGCTATCGATCGTTGATGGTTGCGTCGGTTATATCCGTTGCTCCTTAATGACTTTGACTCCTGCATTAAACACTTAACAAACGTAACAGTCATGGTTAACGTTAGTTTGGTCGAGGTCGCATGGTTCTATGCGACGGTCGTGCGGGACGGGCGACGCTATGGTCGAGTGTCGCGAGGAACTCTCGACTTACCTTTTAGGAGGGATGACGATGGTGTTTTGGGTCTTTGTCGAGACCTTATCTAAATACAAGATATAGTCCTTAATCATACGTCTTACCTGTTCTGGTCGTGGTCGAGCGACGTGATTTTTTGCCCAAACAATTTGCCCCCAAAATTTGAAAATTGAATGTCAAATTTAAGTTTTAAATTTTGCTTGTTGAACGCTTAGACTTGTGACCTGGGTTGAGGGACTTACCTGGTTGTCGTGGAACTAGACCGGTTCGCCTTTAACTAAACGAGAAGTTGAAAAGTTATGACGTCATACTGACGCACGATGATGCTTACCAGCTGTCGAGGACAGGTGTCGAAGATCTGTGAGGGTATGCGAAAAGATCGGGAACGCGCGGAAATCATCCAGGGATTCGATCCAACCCTGTTTTTCGGTCTAAATAGGGATTTTGACGGATCATTTCCTTATTTCTCCCTTGAAGAGTTTTGTGTTGTGATTTCCTTGCCATTCTTTGTCTGATATCTTCCGAACTTGTGAAAATCTTTGACTTGGTTAGGTTTCTTCGAGGATTAACGCGCCTATAAGTAAGGTACGATTTCTCTGACTTCTGCAAATTTTGTTTAGAAATGTCGAGGGATCCTAAGATTGTTATTCAAGAGTCATCGGACCTCCAGGACTTTAGAATTGATCCGTCCAGGCCAGATCCGATCAAACGAGTGTCCCGAGGGGTACATCGTAATCTATGAATACCCTTTTAAGATAGGTTTCGAATGGCCTTTTTCTCCTCTGGCCAAGGCGTTTATGTTAGAGTTTGACTTAGCACCGAGTCAGTTGATGCCCCAGTTCTGGCGAGTCGTACAAGTGATCGAGTGTGCTACTAAGAAATGGGATTCTCCCATGAATGTACATGATCTCCTCTCGGCTTATCAAGCCAAGATGGACGGATGTCATCGATGTAGTTTACATTCTAGATTCAAGGGCGATCGCGTTTTGGTCTTAGGGATGGGTGTGAACGACCGTGGGTGGAAGTCTCGATATGTTTTCGTGCGTAAGTTTTCCCTTGACTCTGAGAGTGAGTGGATTAGGACGAGCCGGAATACGTCGGGTGAGCCTCGTTATTTCATCTGGCGTATGCTGTAGATGATTTACGTATGATTTTTAACTTGTTTTTTGTATGTTGACAGCCATAAAATTCGAGGTCGTGAAGCCAGACGCTGACTCTCAAGCGAAGATCAATTCGTTTTTAGAATTTAGCGTCGCCGAGAGGTCTTTCGTCGTGCGACACTCGGCAGATGACGACGATTTAGAATCTTCAGGAGAGAATTAGGGGGAGAAGTGTGAAGAGAAAGGAAGAGAAGAGGAAGGAGAGGGATGACAGGTAAGTTTTACTTTCCTTTTCTTCCTATGTTACCTCGAGTCTTTTTCCTTTGTGTGGTTTGTAACATTCCTTTTTTCCAGGAGAGTCTCAACCTAAAGTGTTGAATGTTTCTGCTAAGAGAGCAGCTGAGCTGGAGCGTGCTCATCAGGGCAGAGAGAAGAGGCTAAAAGCCATGTCTGCTGGCCCTGAAATTCCAAAGAAGACGAGGACGACGACTCCGAGGGAGTCATCGGCAGGGGTTAATGACTCGTCGAGAGTCGTTACACCTGAAGAGGTAGGGGTCGCATCTCCTAAGAAGGTGATTGCAGTGACACCCATCAATTATGCGCCTCCGGCGAAAACGGTGAAGTCCCCGTCTACCGCGTCGAATCCTTTGTCAGCCGACAAGGGCAAGGAACACTCGACGGGAGGGGAGAAGGTCACGACGGTCAACTTTATGCTGCCATCATACTTTATGACAGGTAATGTCCTAGACGGGACGAACCTGTTCCCTCACCTGGATAAATTCCTACTTCTATCTTTCAGGGAGCGTTTTGAGGGGTTTCCTATCGAGGAGACGGGTGCCCATGTAGCCGGCTTGGTGTTCATGGTAAGTCTTTCTTTCAAGACTTAGTTTGTCTAGGCCCAGACTTCGTTGTCGTTGTCGTTGTCGTTGTCCACTGATGATGTCTGTCTTTTATGATTTCGCAGGCACTTCAAGCTTCCTTGGCCTTGCGAAGTGGAACGGCGAAGGTGAAAGATCTCTTATCTGCTGCGCGCGAAAGGGAGAATGCAACATTGGATCGAGCAAATGATGCTACTGGTCGCACAGAGGATCTATCGAAGCGTCTTGCTGATGCTTTAAAACATATGGAGATCGTTAATCATGCGAAGGAGGATCTTAGCCATCGCTTGACGCAGTCCTTGTCCATGACTGCCGAGCAAAGGGAGGAGATGGAAAAGATTAAGGAATCCTTGGCTGCTGTTTCGAAAGAGGCCGAGGATTATAAATCCAAGGTAGAGAGTTTGGAGAAAGAAGTGCAAGCTGCAAAGGACGAGGGTAAGTCGGTTTTTGCCATAGCTCGTTTGACTGCTCGGGCGGCGATCATGCGACGACATTTGCTGGGGAAAGACCCTCTTGCTTCGGCGAAGGAGGAGCTGGACATCTATCTGAATGGCGTCGGGACCGAGAGGGATCTTGACTCGGACGATGAGAAGGACGCTGAGGAGGAGGTGGCAGGCAAAAGCCTTCAGGATGGGACTTCGGGCATGAATGCGACGGATGCTCTTCCTTTAATTTAGGAATTTTATTTTGTTTGCTTTGCTGCTCGACTGTTGATGGTCGAGCGTGTACCTGACGATCTTTTCAGTGAATGCACTTTTTGTTTGAACTTGTGTTTTCATATACTTGGTAAACAAATATCGCTTCGATGGAATGTAAGATACATAGGAAATCATGCGACCAAGGTACTTATAAAATATGAGAACATACGATCAAAGCATCCATACAGGGTATAAGAAAGAAAAAATAAGGCATTCGTTGAATGTATGCCAATCAAACACCAATACATGCGACTAAGGTATTTATTCAAAACGCGAAGTTTTTCTAAGTTAAGAAGCTCAAGCTGCGAAGCCGTCTATGCGATCGTGCGACCAAGTCGTTCGACTCTATAAGGTGTGATCAAGTCATGGACCTGATTGTCTATGTCGTACGATCCTGCGATAAAACGATGTCGAGGGTTGGTCATTGGCTCACCAACGACCCTCCGTTTCTTAAGTCAGTAGTTGTTTGTGAGAAAAATTTGTATGGAAAAGAGTTAGAAACCATACCTTTCTCCTTCAAGGGGTATTGCCCCCCTGTCATTTATTATCCTATTCTTTTCGGAAAGAAAGATAGGTTTTAAATGACAGGGCGACACGACGATCCGATGAGATACTGTCTGTGATTGATCATGTCGTCGTACGACAGGGCACCATAGCGACGTTTTTGACTCATTCTCGATCTTCAGGATTCCCAATGGCGTAGGGGATTTTAATTGACAACTTTTGTATGCTCGGGAGTCGACGGTTGATGGCTATTAGCTGGAATAGCGACATCGTTGATGATATCCTTGAGATTTCCTTTCGGGAAATGATACGCTAATTCCTTCTTCAATGCGATACAATCGTCTGTCGCATGACCATGATCGACGTGGAAGTCGCACCACTTTGATTTGTCTTTTTTAGCATCGTCCAGGTCGGACTTCTTTGGCCATCAAATGGTCGCTTGGGAACTTTTCAGAGCTTCGACTAGGTCCTTGGCGGTCCCTTTGAATTCGTAAGAGGATATCTTGGGGTACTGAGTGAACTTAGTCACGGTCTTGGCTTCTGCTTTCGTCTTGAAACGAACATTTGAAATTTGGCGCGCGAGCTCTATTATGGAAACAACCTTTGTCTTGAACTCTGGCTTTCTGACGCCTAACGACTTCTTGCCGTCAGTGTGCTTGCGACGAAAGGCGGCATCATCCTCGACCCTCATATATGCTAAGGTTCGAGCTCAGACGTCTTCGAAAGTCTCCGGGGGATACTTGGTCAGATCGATATATAGACCTGAACTATCGTCTAGACCACGCTTATAAGCTTCGATCGCAGTGTTGATGTCACAATTGCGGATACTGATCATTTCGGCATTGAATCTATTGAAATAACTTCGAATAGACTCATTGGTCTTCTGCACGACATAGTACAGATCACTAGTCTGCTTTTCCATCTTACGACTGCTGGCGAATTGCTGGGAGAATTGGTTGACCAATTCGGAGAACGACCCGATAGATTTGGGTTTGAGATTGATCAACCACTGGAGAGCTGGACCAGTGAGAGTCGCCCCGAAACTCTTGCACATGCATACTTCCTGGTACATGTGTGGAATCGAGATCGTCCACATGAGCTGCTTATACTGTGCGACATGCTCGGTTGGATCGGTCACACCCGAATACTTGGGAGTGAAGGCATGAATGTTATACTTCTTTTGGACCTCGACGGTGGAGATCTCGTCGATGAAGGGCGACGCCTGATACCCCGAGCGAGGCTCGACGTCGACAGGCACGGCTGCCCCAGGCAACTTGGCGAGCAAGGATAGGACGCACTCATTTTGGTCTTCTAACATCTTCAAACGTTGGGCGGCGGGATCGTTAAGATCAGGGTTTGCCCCTGTCGAGGGATTGGTCCCTGGACTAGTGCCATTACCATGCGACGAACAATTGGTGTCCCCGTTGAACGGAACAAAATATGGCTGCGGCCTATAGTGGAATTGCTGCGGTCCATTCTGAAATGATTGTGGTCCATGCTGAAATGGCTGCGATCTCTGCTGGAAAGATTGCGATCCTTGCTGGAAAGGTTGCGGACCACTTTGGAACGGCTGGGAAAACAGCTGGGATCCATTCTGAAATGGCTGGGCGCCACCTTGAAATGGCTGGGATCCATTGTTCAAGGATGGGGGTCGGATGTGCTGAGGGGGAATCTACCCAGACTGGGGATTTTGAATGAACGGACCCGGCTGCTGATTCTGCATGAATGGACTTGGATGCTGATTCTGTGCGGACGGGCCTGGTCCCGGACCTGGATTCTGGATGAATGGTCTAGGACCATTCTGGGGTCCAAAAGGATTCCTTAGCCGCACGATCTCTACAGCTGCTCTGCGATTCTGCTCTGCCATTGCATTGAGTTGATTCCTGGCAACCTCGAGCTCCGGATACATCTGAGCGACGTCTTGCTGTGGATTTCCAGGGGCTGCCATTTTCCTGCAACAGAAAATAGAAGAAACTCCAAGAAAGTATTAGTAGAATGCACGTTCGTCGAGGATTTTCTCTAGATATGGTCCCACGGATGGCGCCAAACTGTTAATGCCAAAAATCGCACCAAAGGGACAACTTAAGGTCGATGTGGACTTAAACAACTAAAGAAAGAATCTTTCGACGAGACGTGTGACGAGGATAAAAATAAAGAAACAAGGGATTTGATGACGCAGGAAAAACCTCAAACGAGGAAAAAACCTGCGAACGACAGTGGGTGTCGTCGCTGCACTATGGTCGCCAATCAGGGGCGATGTCCTTGGATACTGGTGTCGATCGTACAGTGATTACAATACAAATGAAGAAAATGCTTCGAAATGTAAAGTACAAGTGTTTGGATGTAAAAATAGGTGTTTGTCGTGTACGAAACAAAGTGCGAACTGCTGGTCGAGGGCTGTTGTCGTGCGTCGAGAGCGATACTTAGAATAATGGTTCTTCACTTCAGGTGTTCTTGAATATTGCTTCGGTTTTTAATCGCCGGATATTCGATGTGTATCGGATGTTAACTGATGATCCTTGATGTGAAGACTTAGCTTGGTATTTATAGTCTTCGCGTCATTAATTAGCTCCATTAATGCTTTGATCAACGGCTACAACGGCTAGAAACGGTTGCCGGAGTGATTATCCATGATGATCTTCGTCCGTTACGGCTTTCGATCGTTGATGGTTGCGTCGGTTATATTCGTTGCTCCTTAATGACTTTGACTCCTGCATTAAACACTTAACAAACGTAACAGTCATGGTTAACGTTAGTTTGATCGAGGTCGCATGGTTCTATGCGACGGTCGTGCGGGACGGGCGACGCTATGGTCGAGTGTCGCGAGGAAATCTCAACTTACCTTTTAGGAGGGATGACGATGGTGTTTTGGGTCTTTGTCGAGACCTTATCTCAACTTACCTTCTCTTGGTCGGCAGTATGCATCAGTATCTGGTTATAACCAGAATAGGCGTCCATGAACGTAAGAAGCTCATTACCAGCGGTCGCATCGACCATCGCGTCGATGTGTGGTAGTGGGAGGGGATCCTTCAGACATGCTTTATTGAGGTCTGTAAAGTCGATGCATACCCTCCACTTTCCATTTTTTTGTACGACCACGGCATTGGCCAACCAATCAGGATACTTCAGTTCTCTGATTTTCCCTGTCTTTAGCAAGTTATCGACCTCTTCGTTGATCACCTTATTTCGCTCTGGGGCTAACTTTCGTCACTTCTGTTTTATAGGTTTGAACGATGGGTCGACGTTTAGCTTGTGGGAAATAAAATCAGGATCGATGCCGACCATATCCTCGTGCGTCCAAGCGAAGCAATCAGCGTGTTCCTACAAAAAAGAGATTAATTTATATTTGATGGCCGGATCGAGCGACGATCCAACAAAGACGATTTGGTCAGGCTTGTCCTTGTCGAGGACGATTTGTTCTAGGCGATAATCGTCGACGGACTCAGGGACATCCTGGACCTGTAATTGCTAGATGTCTTTCTTAGGGGGTTTCATCATTGTCTTGGAACATCCCCGGGCGACTTTCTGCTCGCTTTTGATCTTCTGTACTCCCATGGCGTAGGGAATTTTATCGCCTGATGATACATCAAAGGTACAACTTTCATATCGTGGATCCATGGTCGACCCAGAATGATATTGTAAGCTGAAGAGCAGTCGATCATATTGAAATTGGTCTGCTTGTTGACTCCTTTAGCGTATACGGGAACAATGATCTCTTCGACGGTGCTAGTTGAGCCTCCATTGAACCCCACTAAGACTACAAATCGTCTTGTGATCTCTGACGTGTCGATTCCCATTGCCTTGATCGTGCCGAGGAATATGACATTTGCCGAACTTCCTCCGTCGACCTGGACTCTTTGGTCGAGCAATTGGCGACCGACAGTTGGATTATCAGTCTGTCGTGATGTTTGTGCCATGATTCCTGAAGATCACTGTGATCGAACGTTAGCGGCATAGCTTCCAGTTCTAACTCCTGCTTAGATTTTAGCGATAGTGAGATAGACTGATCGTCAGAACCTCTGCTAGCATGCCGCTTGGCTGCGGAGTAGGTCAGTCCACACACGTCCGACCCTCCAATTATGCAATTCACAACTTTTGCATGGACTAGGGATGGCGATCGTGCGTTCTGTACTTCTGTCACGTCATTATCGATTAATCCCTTGAGTTGTCCCTTCGGGACGTGATATGCGGGTTATGCGAGTTCTTATCGTAATGCGAGACAGTCTTCTTTCGCATGTCCATGATCGTTAAGGAAGTCACACCACTTGGACTTGTCTTTATTGTCGTCGTCTTTGTCACTCTTCTTAGACCAACGGATAGTCGACTCAACGTTCTTCAAAGCCTCGACCAGGTCCTTGGCAGTTCCCTTGAACCTATAAGATGAGATCTTAGAATGCCAGACAAATTTATGAGTATGAGTGTTTTTATTTTTCTAGAATCTGACGTTCGAAATTTGTAGGGCGGGTTCTGTCTTGGCGACGGGTTTGGCTTTGAAGTCAGGCTTCTTCTCGCTTAACGACCTTTTGTCACCCGAATGTTTTCGACGAAAAGCCGCGTCATCTTCGACCCTCATGTAGGCTGTTAATGGCAAAAATCACCCAAAGGATAACTTAAGGTCGATGTGGAGCTTTAACAACTAAAGAAAACGATCTCAAGACAAACAATACGATCGCAAACATAAAGTAAATGAGACAAGGGAATTGGTGACGCAGAAAACCCAAACGAGGGAAAAAACCGCGACCGACTTGGGGAAGTCGACAGTGCACTATGGTCGCCAAACAGGGGCGATGTCCTTTTGTAACAAGTGTCGTGAGTACAATAGATTACAATAAGAATAAAAATAGACTTAATCGTAAGCTAATGTAGTGCGTTGTGTGATAAATCGTGTGAAACAGACTGTCGTCGCGCGGAATGCACTGCTGTCGTGCGTATCTTGCGTAAGCGATATGTGTTCGAATGTTCTGATGATCACTGTTGTATTGTCTCAAAGGGTATAATGAGTCGTTTTTTGTTGAAATGTGGCGCGGGCCTTTATATAGTTTTTGGCAGCATTGAATGTGTGTTGATGGCTGTTTTTAATCGCTGTCTTCGTCTTTAATGGTCATTAATGGCTCGTCCATTATGACCGTTGGGCAATGATTGCTCTTGGACCTGCATTAATGAAACAAAAAAAACGGCTGTTGACTGTTAATGGTTAGTATAATGATACGACCGTCTTAAGTCATGGTTGTCGGTCGTAAGGATCTTACTACTGTCATAGAAGTGTACGGCGAAATAAATGATTGTAAATAATCTACAGGACCTTACCTTAATACAAGAATGGTCTTACATAAATGCCATATTTATTTTCTACCGTCGGTCGTGAGGTGTGGATTTTTACCCAAACAGTTTGCCCCCAAAATTTGAATTTTGGGGTGAAATTCAAATTTTAAATCTGAGTGAATGGGGTGACACGTGTCGCACGGGGAAAGTATCCAATGGAATCCCAACCGCCCTGGTTCGATTTAAACTGAGAAGGCGAAGCGGTTGCGTAACGTCACATGGACGTGGATGAGGCGTGGAGCCGTTGTAGGACAGGTGTCGCTCATCTGGGCGAGGTATGCGAAGAGGTGATGGACAGCTGTCGTCCATCCACTGAGCCGATCATAAATATCTAGATTTCGGAGATGGTTTCCTTTTTACGCCTTTGGTAATTTTCAGAGAGATTTTCGAGTGATTCGGTTGCCCTTTTTACGTGCGTGCTTTATAAATTGAGTGAAACTTTTCAACTTCGCCACAAGTTTCACAATGTCGATTGAAGTCGCAAGTTCTATCGCGAGACAAGAAGGTCTCAATGCTTTCAAGACGCTAGCTGGCATTCCTGATGCGTTGCATCTGCACCTGCCGGATCAGTTCCGGTCGTCCAAATGCCCGAATGGGTACTTTGTCTTGTACGAGTATCCGTTCAAAGTGGGTTTTAAGTTGCCCTTCTCTCCCTTGTCCAGGGAGTTTTTGAGCAAGTTCAATCTATCCCCTGCACAAATGATGCCGCAATTCTGGCGCATCATCCACGTGATCGACAGGGTTACTGCCGACTGGGCGACGCCGTTCACGGTTGATGATCTTCTGGCGGCTTACTTGGTCAAGGTGGACAACTGCCATCGGTATAGTCTTTTCTCAAAGCATAGGGGCACCCAAGTGCTCGTGCTGAATTCCCAAGTTAACGATCGTGGGTGGAAGGCCAGGTATGTCTTCGGCAAGGTTCAATCACTTGAGCTTTTGGCGGAAGACACAACGTGGGTCGTGTATTTTTTCTTTCGATTGTGCATTTTAACATATGTTTTTATTCTTGTTTTCAGTCGCCAAGTTCCCTGAGGCCGACGACCTTAAGGAGTCACATGCGAAGATAGAGAAGTTCCGGACGTACAATCTGGAAGATAGATCTTTCTTTGTCTAGCACGCTCTGATGGATGAGGACTCAGATGTCGAGGTCCTCTCAGTCAAGGGTCCAGACGTCCCTGCAGAGGAGGGAATGGAAAGAGAAGGAGAAGAAGAAGAGGCGACAGGTAATAGTCCGCATCTTACCTCGTCGTACGACTTAATCATATTAGTTTGTGTCGTAAGTTTTCCGTCTTACCTTTTTGTGTGATTTTTTGCAGGTGGGTCGGGGGAAGCGCCCACTCACGGTGTGTCGAAGAAGGAGGCTCAACTCCTTTTGGCCCGCAAGGCCAAGGAGTTGAAACATAAGGGGCCTCCACCCCCGTCATCGGGGGTGAAAAAATTAAGGGCGGCTTCCCGGAGGGAACCGTCGTCGAAGGGTGGTGGCTCGTCCGGGGTCGCCACTACGGAGAAGTGATAGGCGGGTTTACACCCCCTACTCTAACCGTAAGTGTACAGGTCGAATCAAGTAATATGTACTTGGAAGTACGAGTATCGAACCAAGGGAACTAGGAACTAAGTATCACAATGACTATAATCACTATTAACTGAACGATCCGATTTGATGAATTGTTGATAATCGATTAAAAATGAAATTAACTAAATAAACTTTAGAGTGAAAGCAAAGAACAAATTTGAATTTTTTTGGGAGAAAAGTAGTTGAGGATTGGAATCCCAATGGTTTCACAAAGAACACTTCACTTATGATAATTACCAGACTAATCCAATCAAGTGAATACACAATCACATAAATAATTGTTATTCTCTCTCGAGCAACAACAAAGTTATTTCAAGAAAACGCAGATTTTATCTCTCGATCTCAACCTAGGAGTTCAGAAATTCATTAAGAACAAGATTGTAAAAACAAGTACTAGGGTTTACTTGGTATATCTCTATCCAATTTCTCACCCTACGCATACAAATTCAAGTCAAGTTATAGAATCGTTCTCTCGAATCTAATTCATAACAAGTAAATCAATTTGCATGGTGATCAGGCTCACAAAAGCATTAAAACCATATTCATATGCTTCATTGATTAGAAAAACTGATAAGAATCACAAGATTTCGTGTTCATATGCTTACAAACCAAAGTTCATCCAACCCCTAACAATCTAAGATTAGTTCATGTTGGGGGTGTTAAAACACAAAGCAAAAAGGAAGAAAAGTAGAGTAGACATGGTATCTTGAACAAGAAATCGATGTATGAACAAACTCCCTTTTTGTTGAATCGCAATACCCATGAACAAGGAATTGATCTTCTTTAATCCGGCATTCCCCGATGATTTTGTAGCGTTAATCAGCGTTAAAATCTATGGAAAATCGGCCCAAGTTGCCCCAAAATCGTCCCTTGACTCTCTCTAGTCGATATGGTAAAGTATGCATCAAAACCCTAGGTGAAAAGGATTTACAAACGTATCAGCACGTCGTCGGTACTTACACTGAGAGTTAAGTACCGACAAAAGTCTCGGTAGGCACTGTTTTGTAAAATTCAGGTTGTCGATAGTTGCACCGAGACTTAAGTACCGACACAAGTACCGGTAGGCACTGTTTTGCAACAAATAAGATTTCCCATTTTCTTGCCGGCCCAACTTGACAAGTCTCGGTGGAATCCTTTTTAGTTTCTTTAACGCATCTCTTCGGGTTTTGACCCATGAATTGACTCGTACCTTCTTCATTCGCCATCAACTTGTCGGATACTTCATTTTAGTCTATAATTCGCTTCTTTTGCACCAAACTCTTCGTTTATTCGCAAAACATGGATTCCTGAAAAACTCATGAATAAACCATGAAATATGCTTCATTTGTTTGGAATTCAAGCAATTTAAACATGGAAAGTGGTTCTAAAATAACGCCAAAAATGGCATTATCAAGAAGACGTAGACGCCACCGTGCATTATCGATGCCCCGGGGAGCGTGGCTCCCCCAACAGTACCTAAGGTCGGGGAGGTTGAGCCTCAGACGGTCGCCCCCTCCCCATCGTCGGCCAACAAAGGGAAGGGACAGGCAACCGAAGGTCCTGCCGACGCCATGACGGTCAACTTTTTGTTGCCGTTAGACTTCCTGGATGGCGACAAGATGGACAACGACAAAATCTTCCCAGACCTGGGGAAATTCTTCCTACCTTCCTTCCAGGAGCATTTCCAGGAGGTCTCGGTTGACGAGATGGGGTCGCAAGTCGCAGGGCTATCTTTCAAGGTACGTACGACTGTCCCACTTATGTTATTTCTGTCGTGTGTTTTATGACTTACGTCTTATGTTTTAATCGTACGACTGCAGGCGTTCCAGACGTCGCTCTGCTTGTACACCCATATGGAAAAGATCCGTTGGGTCGCACCCCGTGCCCTAGAGAAGTTGCGCGAGGCGCAGAACGAAGCTCGCGCAGCACGGTAACAGGAGCAGCTGGCGATGGAAAAGGCGGAGGTCTACTCGGCGAAGCTCGATGAAGCTCAGGACTTCTTAGAGGCTTCATTGAGAGAAAAGGAAGACCTTCGGAACCGCCTGAAGGAAGCCCTTGCGAAGTCCTCTGCGTCGGAGGCAGAAATGGGAGCGACTAAGGCTTCGTTGATCGAGAGCGAAAAACAGGTCGAGGACCTTAAGTCGCTCGTCGAGGCGAAGGAGAAGGAGGTCGCTTCATTGGAGGAGCGACTTATGTCTTTTGAAGATCTGACCCGTTTGAAGATCAGAGCGGCGATCATACGTCGCCATCTACGGGGGTTAGACCCTATGGCTGGAGCCGAAGCGGAGGTTGCCACATTTTTAGAGGAGGTCGGGGACGAGGATGATCTCGACCAGGAAGACAAGCTCGTAGAAGGGGATTCTGGTGACACTGAGGTCGTCAAAGGTGGCGATGAGGAGGTCGCTCAAGAGCAGGAGGCTCCTCAACCTTGATTTTTGTTTTTCATTTGTCTATCTTTTGATGGGGCGACTATAGTCGGTCGTGCCCTTTTACTTGTAACTTTTGGATCGTATGAATACAAGTAATTTTTTGCCAAGTGGAAACTGTTGTAAATTGACAAAATAATGCGATTAAAGCAAAAAAACATCCATAATCTAAGTAAAATAACGCGACACGACAACGGTACTTGTGTTTTCCTTGTTGATCAGGCGATTGAGGCCAAAGGAAATTTCTAAGTGTGGAACCAAAGTCATAAGACTCATCCACTGAAACATAGATCGTAGGACACCTGTTATAATATAGTTATAATTGTTGATCCAAACCCTCAGTGATTTGATAATGACTCTGAGAAACACTTAGTGAAAATTGTAAGTAGACAATATGTATTAGAGTTTCACTATCACTGATAAATACTAAGTCTGTTTAGTACCGCTGATAGAAACTCTCGTTCTTTAATTTTCATATTCAGCGAACACTGTTCATTAGTGAGCCCTGAGCATGTTCAGCCTCACTGATGATCGTTGATAACTTCTATTGTTTACTTATGATCCCTGAAGACAAGTTTCACGTCAATCATGTTCTACGCTGAAGTCGAAGATCAAGCCAAAGAACCAGCGAAAAGTCTACTAATGAACTGATGCGGATATCAGCGAAGCCAAGACCTGTCCACTCAACGTGAAGTTTCAAGTAGAAGACTTCAGCGAACGCTGAACTTTATCATTCACTGATAAAGAATCATTCAGCGAACGCTGATCATGAAGCCTCCTCTACAAGTAACTATTATCTTACCCCCTTGCACGCCTCCATACGATAATGTCAGAATGGACATCCCTTTTGTCCAGAATCGTACAACCAACTCTGATTCTACACTATTCATCATGCGGCTACTAGGTTGTCTACCAAGGTCAAAACATGCAACCAACCAAAAGCTGCCACGTGTAAATTTGTACTGACATGCATTAAATGCATGCAGTATATAAAGGAAACCCTACTTCATGTTTGAAGTGCTCGGCCATTCCTTATCTTTGCTAATCTGTGTGTTAGAATATTATCCTTAGTATTTTTATTTTCTCTCTATCTTATTTCCAGTGCAAGAAATCTTAGTGATTCTCATAGCTTGTTTAGATTAGTTTTATTCCTTAATCTTGTTCCGAAACAAGTTGTAAATTGTTTGATACATATCAATAAACAATATAGAAAAGTAAAAATCGTGTGTTTGTATTCAACCCCCCTTCTACAAACTTGTATAACCCCTTTGGGACCAACAAGTGGTATCAGAGCAATTTGTTTAATCTCATAAACAAGATCTTGCTTATACTAATTTCTTTTCTCTTCCTTGCTATTTTCTAAAATGGCTAACACCACAAACACCAACTATATCGATAATGGTTCTCTTGCAAAACCCCCTAGATTTTCCAGAGATAACTTCAATCTATGGAAAAATAGGATGATGCTCTTCTTGGAAGGTGTAGATCCTACTATGCTTTACTACATCGAAAATGGTCCATATATCCCTGTCATGATAGACGCTGTTGTTCCAGCCACTACTACTAGAGCTGCAATCCCTGAAGGAGAAATTCCCAGGGCACCTAACACATGGACTGATGAAGACAAGAAGAAATTGGCCATCGACACAAAGGCCAGATCCATCATTTCTATGGCTCTTCCTGATGAAGTCTACCATTCCGTCCTGAACCTAAAAACCTCTAAAGCCATGTGGGACACAATATGTGTTCAATATGAAGGTACATCTGAAGTCCATGACTAAAGAAAGATCAATCTGGTAAGACAGTACGAAAGCTTCATTTGTGGTAAGAATGAAACTCTCTCTGAAGTTCACCAACGTTTCAACTGTTTAATCATTGACTTAAAAACTGTTGGTAAGGAATATTCTAACTTTGAGATTCTGACAAAGTTTCTAGAATGTCTTCCTGAAAGCTGGGATAGTTATTCAATGTGTCTCAAGCTCTCAAAGGATCTAAAAACTAATGAACCTTTCTACCTTATTTGGCACTATGCTCAATCATGAGCAGTCGTGTCATCTTAAGAAGAATCTTGTAAAAGATTCCAAAAGCACACCTGTTTCTTTACTCTCAGAGTTAACTCCCACTCAGCGCTCCACTGTTACTATCACTGAGTTGGAATCCAACTCTGATGACTCATCAGAAGCTGATCCTTCAGAAATTGATGAGTCACTGGCCCTCCTGACTAATTCTTTCAGGAGATTCGCCAGAAAGAGTAACTTCAGAAGAAACAAACCTCTTGCACTCACTGACAAGCCAAAATCTTCAACCCCTGTTGATAAGGCATCTGCCACTTGCTATAATTGTGAAAAGATAGGTCACTTTGCTAGTGAGTGCAGGTCAAAGAAAGTCTTTAAACCCTCACCTTCTTCTAAGAAATCCTTTAACCCCAGGGCTAAAGATGACAAATACAAGAAGCTGAAAGAAAAGTATGCAAAGCTGAAAAGCTTTAAGAAGAAAGGCAAAGGCATGATCGCTGAAGATCATGACTGGGCTCTTTCTGATGAAGAATCATCTGACTCTGAAGATGATGATGAGGCCAATCTCTGCCTCATGGCCAAAATAGAAGAAGAGGAAGAACAAACTGAAAGTCCCTCTACTTCTACCTCCACCTCTCAGGTATCAAACTCTCTCACTGATACTCAAACTTCAGCTCTTAGTGACATCGAAAGACGTCGGACCGTCGATCTTCTGACCATTGATTTATATGATGCCATGAATGGCAAGACCAAAGCTGAAAAACTAAACATCGATCTTGCTGAACAGCTTAAGAATTGTCACTTAGAAATTCAAAAGCTTTCTAAAATAGAAGAAAATTTAAAAGATCAGGTCTGTATAAATCAAATCATTTGTATCGAGCGAGAAGATGTTGTCGAGGCACTAAAGGCTGAAAAGGCTACTATTGAAGGATGGTGTAAATCCTCAACAACGATCACTGAGATATTGAAAGCTCAGATTCCCCTAAGTGATAAAAGTGGTCTTGGTTATAAAGCTGATACTTTAGAACCAACCACTGATCGTTCCATGCTTAAGTTGGAATGTTCATGTCCTCTATCCCTGACACTTCCTCATCTCAGTGTTCTTCTTCTAAAACTCCTACTCCTGAGGAAACCTCTACCTCAAGTTCTAAACTGAAAGGTAAAGGTAAAGAAAAAGTTTTTAATCAAAAACCTCAGAAGGGTACCTTTGTACCTAAGCTGAATGTTTCTAAACCTTCAGTGAATTATCCCTCTACTTCTAAGAACAAGATCCCTGGATTTATTCAACGATCTACTCCTAGAACCAGAGTGGATATAATTGGTAAGAAATCCGAAGAACATATTGTTCCTCCAATTTTCGATGCCAAAGGTATTCTTGGTGCTGGTCCTGCTCATTTAAAATTATCGGCTAAGCATGCAAATGGTCCTAAAGCTACTTTTAGTTATAGGAAATGTTATCACTGTGGACTTACCGATCATATTGCTAGTAAGTGCCCCATAACCACCAAAGTTGAAAAGTTAGCTAAGGTTAAGACCAATGCCCTCAAGGCAAAGAAGACCAATCCTGGTGCAGATCAGGTTAAGGTGAAACCAACCACTGAGGTTAAGAAATTAATCAAAGTGAAGACTTGTCCTGAAGCTGAATCTTAAAATGCTGCGAAGATTGCTGAACCTTCCACTTCCTCTACCACCACTGACAAATGTGGACCCATGGTAAAATGGGTGCCCAAGTCATACTAATCTTCCTTTGTGTGCAGGTCCTGAAAGGTATCTGGTATCTCGATAGCGGATGCTCTAGATACATGACTGGCAAAAATAAATTGCTCACTGAATATAAGGAAGAGGAGGGTCCCTCAGTGACCTTCAGTGGAAATGGAAAAGGCTATACCCGAGGGTTTGGTGTACTCTCTAATGGTACAACTACCTTCAGAAGAGTCGCATATGTTGAAGGACTGAAGCACAATCTTCTGAGCATCAGTCAGCTATGTGACAAGGATCACAAAGTGATTTTCACTAAGGAATCCTGCTTTGTTACTGACAAAAAGGAGAAGATAGCTCTCATGGACTCGACAACCACTGAGAACTCCTGTTTCTTCTCAAAAGCCTCATCTGATATCAATTGGCTATGGCATAAGAGGCTCTCTCATCTCAACTTCAAGACACTGAATACTCTTTCTTCAAAAGAGTTGGTCACTGGTCTACCTCAGCACTCATACGCTAAGGAATCTCTATGTTCAGCGTGTGAGAAAGGGAAACAAACCAAAGCAAGCTTCAAATCTAAGCAAGTTTCCTCAGTGTCATCTCCTCTTCAACTTCTCCATATAGATTTGTTTGGCCCTGTTAACAAACAATCCCTCGCTGGAAAGAAATACACACTGGTCATAGTTGATGAATTCTCTCGCTATACCTGGTTTATGTTTCTCCGTTCTAAGAGTGACACCCCTGAAGAACTCATCACTTTCGTCAGGAAAATGGAAGTCCTGAACAATATGACCGTTCGCTCAATAAGGAGTGATCATGGGACTGAATTCAAAAACAGTTCCCTTGATTCCTTCTTTGAAAGCAAGGGTATTTCTTACAACTTCTCTTCAGTGAGAACACCGCAAAAAAATGGAGTCGCTGAAAGAAGAAATCAAAGGATCATAGAAGTTGCACGTTCAATGCTCAGCGATTCTCATCTACCTACTCAGTTCTGGGCCTTTTCTACTTCTTTTTCCAAGTGCAGGATAACCCCAAGGGGTTGTGGGTTTTTTTCTACCAATTGGGGCCCTTCCTTCACCACCCCCATGTGGATGGTCTACAGGGTTCATAACTACTCCTCTTACTACAGGTGCTGTCAACACTGCTTGTTTCACTCAAAATAGGTCGTTGATTGAAAAAAGATTCATGAAGACAGCCTATGAACTTTTCCATGGGAGAAAGCCTTCAATTAGCTTTCTTCCCATCTTTGGATGCCAGTGTTTCATACTGAACAACAGGGATTCCCTAGTAAAGTTTGATCCCAAGGCTGATGATGGAATTTTTCTTGGATACTCTTCTATCTCTAAAGCATACAGAGTCTTCAATCGAAGAAGACAAACTGTGGAAGAAACAATCCACGTCACTTTTGACGAATCCCGATCAGCGAACTCCAGACCTTCTGCTGATACTGAAGAACTGAATCAATGGATGTTTTCTCATCTTGGTGATTCAGAAGCTGCTCCTATTCCTCAAACTCATACTCCTACCGCTGATGATGATCCTATTATCATCCCAAGCATGCAGACATGTGAAGTTGAATCTTCATGGGTTTCAATTGTCCCTCTCAACACATTGTCTGCTTCTGAACCATCTACCTCAGATATCCCATCGACTTCTCAACAATCAGTGAATGAAATGACATCTGAACCTCTACCTCTTCTACCTGAAATACCTGAAGTTGATGAAGCCTCTTCTTCAGCTCCTCCGGAAGTTCAAATCGAGTCAGCAAATTATGCTCCGGCTCAGTGATGGACTATAAATCATCCCATCGATCAAATTCTTGGTGATCCAAACGCTGGTGTTTAGACTCGATGAAGTGCAGGTAATATTTGTTTATTTGTTAACTTTATTTCTCTGATTGAACCAAAGAAAACAGATGATGCCCTCAGAGATCCAAACTGGGTCAGCGCTATGCAAGAAGAGCTGACAGAATTTGAAAGAAACAAAGTTTGGAAACTCGTTCCAAGACTATCTGACAAGTCAGTAATAGGCACTAAATGGGTCTATCGAAACAAGTTGGATGAACATGGAATTGTAACCCGCAACAAGGCTCGTCTTGTTGCTCAGGGATACAGACAAGAGGAAGGCATAAACTACGACGAAACATTTGCCCCAGTGGCAAGACTCGAAGCCATTCGTCTATTCTTAGCTTACGCTGTTCACAAAGACTTCAAAGTATATAAGATGGATGTTAAATCAGCATTCCTCAACGGAAGGCTGAATGAAGAAGTCTACGTGGAACAACCTCCAGGATTAACTGATCCTAAGCATCCAAGTTATGTATATAAACTGGATAAGGCACTTTATGGCTTAAAGCAAGCTCCTCGTGCATGGTATGGCACTCTCTCTACTTATCTCCATATTGAAAAATTTGAGCGTGGTAAAATCGATAAAACTCTATTTTTCAGGAAAGTAAAAGGTCATATCATTCTTGTTCAAATATATGTCGATGACATTATATTTGGCTCTACTAACCCTGACTTATGTACTCGTTTCGCTGAAAGAATGAAAGCATAATATAAAATGAGTATGATGGGTGAACTAACATATTTCCTTGGTCTTCAAATCAAACAAAATGAAAAAGGTACTTTTATCCACCAAGGGAAATATGTTAAAGATATGCTGAAAAAGTTTGATTTAACTCAAAGCTCAGCTATGAAAACCCCAATGGCTCCGCCACTGACACTTGACAAAGATCCTTCAGGGAAACCTATTAATGTCACAGCGTACCGTGGGATGATTGGCTCTCTTCTGTATCTTACAGCTAGCCGACCTGATATTATGTATGCAATTTGTTTGTGTGCACGATATCAAGCTGAACCTAAGGAATCTCATTTGATCGCTATAAAGCGTATTTTTCGATACCTTAAGGGTACTCCTAACCTAGGTCTTTGGTATCTCAAAGACCCACGGTTTGATCTAATCGCCTATCCAGATAGTGATTTTGCAGGTTGCAAATTGGATAGGAAAAGCACCACAGGAGGCTGTCAGCTCCTGGGTGGAAAGCTGGTGAGTTGGACAAGTAAAGGGCAAAACTCAGTGTCCACCTCAACCGCTGAAGCTGAGTACGTAGCTGCTGGAAGCTGTTGTTCTCAGGTCTCGTGGATGAGAAATCAGCTACTTGACTATGACCTTCAGCTCTCCAAAATTCCGATCTATTGCGACAACACTAGTGCCATCGCTATAGCAAACAATCCAGTGCTACACTCAAAGACCAAACACATCGAAATCAGGTATCATTTTATCAGAGATCATGTGATAAATGGTGATATAGAACTTCATTTTATTCCAACTGATTTTCAGTTAGCTGATCTTTTCACCAAACCTCTTGATGAGACAAGATTCAACTTTCTCATCGGCGAGCTTGGAATGCTGAACCTGGAAGCGTAAAATCTTCAGTGGTTCACATTTGATAAGTGATAAAATGAATTTGTATTACCCTATTAATCACCCTATCTCTGAACAAATTGATTCGCTGATATCAAGGTATGTTCTTTCTTACTCGATGACGTTCGCCTAAGAATGCAAGATTTCAAAACAAATTGCATCGCTGAATATATCTTCCTTTCAGTGATATTTTTGAAATTCAAAACTAACACTGATATTTCTAATCAGTGCCTCTTATCTTTAAAATGTCCCTGAGTTTTTTTTAAAAATCCTTAGAGACACCTTGAAATATGAAAGGACGTTTGTGACGTCATCACAACGGATAAACAATGACACGCCTTTTTGTCTGACACGTTCGCCCGTTTCGTTTCCTTGTCCAATCAAATTCAAGGGACGTGTCCGTGTCATCATGAAAAACTTTTCCCGCTCATAGTTTTTCTCTCTCTACTCTCACTATATAAACCCTTTGAGTTTATATTTTTACCTTTTACGCGAACTTCTCTATAAAGAAGAACTCACTGTTGCATTTGAACTAATTTCTCAAGAACATTTTTCATCTTCATCTTCTACATCTCACGACAAGTTAATATTTCTTTTAGTTTCCATCAAATAAACTTGTTTTTGATCTTATTATTGTTCTTAAAAGATCAAACAAAGGAACTTTCTCAAAATGAAATCATTTTCTTCATGGTTTTATGAACACAATCTGCTTACAGATTGTTCTTCGAGTTTATAATCAAAATCTTAAACTTGACATTTTCATACGTTTTTCCAGAATCCTTTCCATAAAAGGAAACTGGAAAACAAGAACTTTCACTATGTTTTGTACCTCTTTTCAAAACTAGAAAACCCTAAGTTTCCATTTTTTATTTCAAAATGGAAACTGGAAAAACCCTTATTTTGGAATCTTATCCATTTTAAGAATTTCTCTTCATCTTCTTCATGTTTATATTTTATGAACATAAATGGCAACCACTGAAGCTACCAACACTGCTTCTCCTACTACCTCTAACAAAACTGAGATTGTCAAAGCACCCAACGTAAACTTCACAATGGAACAAGTAACATTCCAAGGAAACAACCCCTATGCTCTATTCAACTCCCCCCAGGAAAAACATCACCCATCTGGATGAAGCTGTAAACTTCTTGGAGACCTATCCTCTGGCAACAGCTCTGACTATCAAGCCCCCAGCCCACAAGAATCTGCTAGCCCAATTCTGGTATACTGCCATTAGAGCTCAAGTTGCCTCCACCAAAGACCCTAAAAAGATGGTGGACATCATCCTATTTGACACTGAGCATGGTGAACCAAAGATAAATCCCAGGGCGATTAGGTCTGCCCTCAACCTCCCTGGAAGCTCAAGGGACAGACGTTTCGTTCCTCTACCTGACGTCAAAACCGAGGCCGGCAGAGCTGAAATCATTGCATTTCTGGATGCAATGAACTACACATGGAACACAGGGAGAGATAAACTCCCTGAGAAGAAGCTAACCTCCGTCCTCAAGAGCAAGATGCCAAGCGAAATGAACTTCATCTTCGCACACCTTATCAGCTGTATGACAGCTAAGGTCGGGTCAACTGATCAGGCCTCCAAACCCTAACAGGCTATGGGGTATGCGCTGATGAAGGGCCTCCACATTGACTGGGCCAAGATCATCTTCGATGACATGGTGCTCAAAGTTGAAGAAGCAAAGCGGCTACTGAATGTTCCCTATCCCCGCTTTCTCAGTTCTCTCTTCAAACAAGCACTTGGGGTTGCATACCCAAAGGTGGGAGATCTGAAAATATCCTAGGTTGTCCCTAAAATCCTCAACTTCAAGCCACTGGAAAACGAGGTACGTCTCTCTACTCTCTTACCTCTTCTCAGACCTCCTTCTTCTACTTCTGCGGCTACCACTTCGGCAGCGGTAATCCCAACCTCTGGTACCCAGGCTCCACCATCCACACCTTCTCGCAAAAGGAAAACCTCTGAATCACCACTTGGCATCCGTAATCCCAAGAAGACCTCCAAGGAGCAACCCCCAAGCCTTTCCAGGCTGAAGACTCAGTGTCTGTCTCTCTACAGGAGACGCTAGACAGTTTCGTGGAACGCTCTTCCACATCTGCTGAACCAACCCCTTGTATACCCACTTCAGCACCTCAAGACGCTGAAGTTGTCTTGGAACAGAACCCCCCTCCTTCAGTACCTCTAAGTACTGCAGAAGTATTCTTCAGCAAATCCAAACCTAAATCCGGCACCCAATCTCTCTTCTCAACTCTTATTCCTCCCTCATCTTCTTTGGTCACTCCACCTCTATTCCGCTTCTCTACAACAAATGTCATTCATCTGCATGACACAGCGGCTGAAGATCTACAGCAGATGATAGATCAAAATAAAGGACCTGCGGGTTCCTCTGTGCGTCGACCATCTCTGGAAGACGACTACGAGCATTATTCAGGTCACTGGAATTTCGATGACTTCATCAATGAACCCACAGGTATACATAAAACTCCAAACACTCCTCTCTCAAAATCCCCAACTTCTGAGCTTTCCTTTGTTCATAAGTTTTTATCTTCTACAGGTCCTAATTTGGGGACGATTAACAACTCCCTCAAGGATTTGTCTACAAAAGTGGAATCTTTCACCACTACTCTCTCCTCCAACTCCTCAGCGGTTATAAACGTTGGGGATGCTCTAAAGACGCTCACCTCTGAGGTGAAAGAGAAGGCCTCCAGCACTGATCTGAACAAGTTGAAAGGTAGTCTCTCCAATGTTGCTCAAGCTCTCGCTGACAACTCTACCTCCATCAACACCATGAATACCACCAACAACAACCTCTCCACTAACTTCACCACACTGTCCAACGAAGTCACATCGTTGAAGACAGTGGTGGGAAATCTTCAGGGAGAGGTTACGTCTTTGAAGACAGAGATGGGCACCCTAACCCAATCAGTGGGTAATGCTACCAATCTCCTGCAGCAAATCCTGGATCGCCTGAACGCTCCAAAATGTCCTCCTTCACATTTCACTCAGGTCGATCGGGAAACTCTGGAAAAGATCAACCCTACTATTTCTGGCCTGGAAGACAGAATGGCAGCGGTAGAAACTGCTGTTGGTATCACTGGCCTGGAAGACAGTGAACCAAAAGATGCTGCTGCTGACACTTCTACCTCTCCTATACATCATGTGGAAGAGGAGGAGAAGAATCAAGAAGATCTTCCCCATGACTCCGAGGGGGAGAAAAGTGTTGAAAAAGAGAAATCTGCTGAGAAACCTCAGGGAGTTGAAAACCCTGAGGGAACCGAATTCTCTCTACATGACGCTAATTCTGAGGGGGAGAACGTCGAAAAACATGCAGACTCTCGAGTGCATGTTGAGTCTGAAGGAGAAGCTGAGGAAGAAGAAGAAGACGAACAAGATCTCGAACTTTACGATGACGAACCCTCATCATCACCTAAAAAAGATGATGATGATGACGATGATGATGATGTCGACTTCTCCTTCCAACCCAATAGGACCCCTGCTCTCAAAGGGGTAGTTTTCAAAGAATCAGGGGAAGGGACCACCAAAAAGCCTGCAGCGACTGAAGCCGATAAAGGCAAAAACAAAGGCATCGCTGCAGAAGACAATCTGACTATCCTTATCAGAAAGCCAGTTTGTCATGTAACTTATTTATTATTCCCTTTCACTGCATCCCTCCTCTATCCCTTATCAACCTCAGTTCCACTCTCCATAAAACCTCTATACACTTAACCTCATTCTTTCTCTATCTCTTCTCCCAAATGATCTTATCTATATGATCATTTTGTTTCAGCTAGTCCTCTCCCCTGCTTGAGGGTCAAGCTGAAGCTGCTCCTTCTACAACTCCAATAATCCCAACCCCGAGCGTTGATTAAATAATCTCGGTCTTAGACTTCACTGAGACTGATGAATAAGAAGAAGAACTGATCTCTCACAAAAATAGACCTTCCTTGGTTCCTCAACAGCCAAGTGAAGAAGAGGTAAAAAAGAGAGCAGCTATGATTAAACAACTTGAGGATCAGCGAATCATTCGTACGCCACGATTTAAAATTTCAAAAAGGGAAATCGCTGAACACCTCAAAGCTGAGAAACTCCTCGCCGAACGAAAGAGAGCTGAAGAAAAAGATAAAGCTTATGCTATTGAGCTCGTCCAACATTCGGTGAAAGATCCTGAACTGAAGAAGACTCCTATCTCTGTTCAACGACAACTGTGGAAGGACGCCACAAAGATCATCGAGAAGAAAACCAAGGTCTCTGACTCCACTCTGGAATGGTGCAAAGAAAGACTTCACTTTTGATGTCATGTGTCCAGAATCAACAAGGTAAATATCAGTTGAAAAACAACCATAGACGTTCCAGTCGTAGACATCGATATCTTTAGAGAGAACGATCAAAAGGAAACCACCTACCCATCGTCGATTGCCAAGTACGGTTTATCTGAATGGTTGGAGATGCGGATATCCATTCAGCGGTCACGTTTAAACTTCAAAACCTTTGTCAAAAAAGCTCTGAATAAGCAGATCGACTTGGTTACATCAGCTGTGGATATTCCTCCTCCTCCTCCAGTTCAACGAAGAAGGCCTGCTGCAAAGAAACAGAAAACACCTTCAGCTTCAGGTCCTCCTATCAGAAATGAAACCGGAATTAGTTTTTCACGAGAAGAAGTTCTTGGTCCTGACCCTGATCTCTCAGCTCTTGATGTCTCCCTGCCCCCTAGTGAATGCTTTATCCCTGGAAAAGTCTTAAGTGATCCTCATGGTATTTTCTTCAATGACTGCAATGGACGAGAATGCTTCCAACGCATCTCTGAGCTATGCATTGCCCCTATCGAATAGCTTAGAGATCTTGTCTACTGGTGCGGTTTCAGAGATGATCTTCTCGGACACTTCATGAAGCCCCTGATCTTTAAAGAAGCAAAGTGAAGAAGGGATCTTGGAGAAAAAGTCCCTGATTGGATGATTCCAACCACAAACTCTCTTGATGAACTTCTCATCAAGAATGAACCTGATTAGCTGATAGGATCTCTTTTTGTAATTCTTCTATCTTTATCAGCTTGTATCTTTTGTACTTGTAATTATTATTTGATGTACTTGTAATTTTTCCACTTCCCTTTGTAACTGATACGAAGTTTAATGAAAAATTTCAGCGAATGTACTTTACTCCATCAGTACTAAAAAAGATCACCGAAAACAGTAAATGGGACAAATATTTTATGAGTCCTTTTTAACCTTATGTTTTCTTACTTAGCAATTTTCTTTTATTGCTATGTCGTAATCAAATAAAGGGAGATTGTTGATCCAAACCCTAAGTGATTTGATAATGACTCTGAGAAACACTTAGTGAAAATTGTAAGTAGACAATATGTATTAGAGTTTCACTATCGCTGATAAATACTAAGTCTGTTTAGTACCGCTGATAGAAACTCTCGTTCTTTAATTTTCATATTCAGCTAACACTGTTCATCAGTGAGCCCTGAGCATGTTCAGCCTCACTGATGATTGCTGATAACTTCTATTGTTTTATTATGATCCCTGAAGACAAGTTTCACGTCAATCATGTTCAACGCTGAAGTCGAAGATCAAGCCAAAGAACCAGCGACAAGTCTACTAATGAACTGATGCAGATATCAGCGAAGCCAAGACCTGTCCACTTAACGTGAAGTTTCAAGTAGAAGTTTCAAGCCAAGACCTGTACAGAATCGTACAACCAACTCTGATTCTACACTGTTCATCATGCGGCTACTAGGTTGTCTACCAAGGTCAAAACATGCAACCAGCCAGAAGCTGCCACGTGTAAAGTTGTACTGCTATGCATTAAATGCATGCAGTAGATAAAGGAAACCCTACTTCATTTTTGAAGTGCTCGGCCATTCCTTATCTTTGCTAATCTGTGTGTTAGAATATTATCCTTAGTATTCTTATTTTCTCTCTATCTTATTTCTAGTGCAAGAAATCTTAGTGATTCTCATAGCTTGTTTAGATTAGGTTTATTCCTTAATCTTGTTCCGCAATAAGTTGTAAATTGTTTGATACATATCAATAAACAATTTAGAAAAGTAAAAATCGTGTGTTTGTATTCAACCTCCCTTCTACAAACTTGTATAACCCCTTTGGGACCAACAATAATCGTAAGATTCACGATATAGATAGTAAAATATTGTTCATGACGTATAAGTCATGATGTGGCGGTCGTGACATAGCAGTCGTGACATATTAGTTGCAGAGACTTTGCTTCTTACGATACAGATCGTAAGACTGGCGTTTGTGCGATCCTGAGGCACTGCGATATAAAATTCGAGGGTGGTCGTTGGTGAGACCAACGACCCTCCGATGCTTAAGTCAGTAATCGTCGATAAAAATAAATCATAAGGAAAATTTCAAAAGAAGTCTTTCTTTAGATGTATTGCGTTCCAACTGTGTGGGATGTCCTGACCGCCGAGGGTCTAGAGTCTGTAAGCACCTTTCCCAACGACTTCGGATATTCGATAGGGTCCTTCCCACTTAGCAGATAACTTACCTGCGTTTAGTTTCCCGATGTTTTGGAATACTCGTCGTAAGACGAAGTCCCCTTCCTGAAAGACTTTGGCTTTAACATTTTTATTAAAATGTCGTTCGACGATTTGTCTCTGAGATGCCATTTTGACCAAGGCAGATTCTCTTAGCTCTTCAAGAGCATCGAGGTCGTAGCTTAGGTCTACCAAATTATAGTCGACGGATGTGTGTCTCGATGTCGGGAGTTGCACCTCAATGGGTAGGACGGCTTCACAACCATAAACCAATGAGAATGTCTTGTTGACGTTCGTGATGTCGTACAATTAGCCCATAGGACCGATGGGAGTTCTTCGACCCATCTTCCTTTCGTAGCCTTAAGTATTTTCTTTATCGAATTGATGATGACTTTGTTTCTCGACTCTGCGAGGCGGTTGGACTGAGGATAACGTGGAGTTGAGGTCGTAAGTTTGATATTACGATCCTCACAAAACTGTTGTGTACTCACTTATGAATTGTGACCCATTATCACATACGATCTCGGAAGGAATTCCAAACCTGCATATAATGTTAGTCTGGATAAAAGAGATGACCTCTTTGTCCTGAACCTAGGAGTAGGCGGCTGCTTCTATCCATTTAGAAAAATAATCTGTAAGGACTAACAGTAAGACTTTCTGCCCAGGGGCAGGAGGTAATTTACCGACAATATCCATTACCATCTCATGAAGGGCTATGGGACTAATGTCGTATGTAAAGGTTCAGAAGGCTGGTGTATCATACCTGAGTGTCTTTGACATGAATCGCAGCTTTGGACGTACATGATGGCATCTTGTCTTAAGGTTGGCCAGTAGTAGCCTTGTCGGGATATTCGATTTGCAAGACTGCGACCACCAGAATGGTTGCCACATTCACCGTCGTGCATCTCTTTCAGAATGTTTTGCACCTGTTCTTGATTATCGATACATCTTAGGTTCAGACCTGTCGATGATCGTCGATAAAGTTTGTCACCAATGATATGATATCTTAATGCTTTGAATCGAATCTTTCGAGCTTCCATTTTATCTTCAGGTAGTTGGTCGTGTATAAGATAATTCTTGATGTCATACGACCAACCATTTTCTTCGTCGAGAGCATAAATTTTCTCAGAGCCCTCGATGGACGAGGTTGCTAGGTGGATCATGGGGATGGCGTCAAACGACGGCTTATTAAGTGCTGATCCAAGATTTGCTAGCACATCAGCTTGAGTGTTTTGATCCTTGGGGATCTGTTCGATTGAGAACGAATCAAATATTTTTGGTTTTTCTTTCGCTATCTTGAGATAGGCTATCATCTTGGAATCTTTTGCTGCAAATTCCCCGTTTATTTAGTTTACGACCAATAGGGAATCGCTTCTGACGGGAAGTCCGGTTGCCCCCAAGTTGTGAGCCATGTTCATGCCCATGATCAGGGCTTCATATTCTGCTTCGTTGTTGGTGGCTTTGAAATCGCATCGTATGGAGTACACCATCTTGCCCCTCTATGGTGACTTTAAGACGACACCAAGACCTGCTCCTCAGGCGTTTGAAGAACCGTCGACGTGGAGTACCCAGGTCATGTCGTTTGTAGTCGCCACAATATAGGTTTCATCTTGTGCTTCTTTCTCTAGTTCAGGACTGAAATCGGCGACGAAGTCAGCTAGGACATGCGATTTAATCGACGTACGAGGCTTAAAATCGATGTCATAGTTGCTGAGATAGATACTCCATTTCGCTAGTCGCCCTGTTAATTCAGGATTTCTCAAGACAAATTTGAGAGGAAAGTTAGTTACGACGGTGATGGGATGAGATTCTAAGTAGTGTTGTAACTTCTTAGCAGCTGTGACCAGAGACAATAGTAATTTTTCCATAGACGTATACCACATCTCGGCATCTAGCAGAGATTTACTAACGTTGTAAATCGGTAATTGTCGCTTGTAGTCCTCTCTAGTTAAGACGACGCTTACAGAGTGAGGACTTACGACAAGTGTTGGATCCCAGATACAACAAGTAACAATAATAATAGCAATATATTGAATGATTGAGAGTTTACAAGATAAGATTGAAGAACACTCTCTTACAAAATGAAGCTCTCTCTCTCTATACGTATGAAACTAAAATGAGGCTAGGAGGCTTAACCTAAAATCTAACAAAGATACACATTAAGTACTAAGGCTTTATGGCCTAAGCCCATTAGCAACTAAAGCCCACTTATTTTAATTTGGGCTTTTACAATTTAACCAAGTAATCTTGAATACAATATAAAATAAAAGCTAACAATCTCCCCCTTTGTATTCAAGATTAAAAATAGCCCGATCTTCCACAAGGTCAGTTGCTTCAATTCCTTCTTTGACTCCCCCTTGATCGTTGCATACTCCTCCTTGATCTTTGCGTACTCCCCCTTGACCGTTGCATTACTTTTCTGGTCTCAGTTATCTCTCAAACGATCAGAGAACGATTTGATGTGCGGAAGCTTGTATAACCAGTTTGAGTAGTAACTGATAGTAGATAAACAACTAGGAGATGAAGAGTAGCAAATACATTCTGCTCATGAGAATCTGCATTAAAGAATAAGTAACCGGGGGTAATCATCTAACATAGAGGCACAATAGCAACTATTATCACAACAATTTATAAAATATTGTGTGGCCTATGCTCAGAGTTGGCAATGATGAAGCTCTGATAGGACTTCCAGTTATCATTGAAGTAAATTAAAAAATAAACTTCTCAAACTGTTCTTGGCAATATCACATAGATAAGCATGTGGAATCACAAAGATTCGTGATATTGTGTGGAAGAAAAATAGAATATTATCTATTAGGCTCAAAAGTGTGTAAACTGTTTGGACATAACAGGTGTCCACAGACTCAATGTGCATGAGTGAAGTGTGAAGGTGGGGCAAATTTCCTTCTTTTCAATATCCAACCTTCCAAATAAAGATTAGATAGCATATATGCTGCTTCCCCGTGGAAAAGTGAATTATTTCCCTGTTGAGAAGGAAATAAGTAGCTAGTGGGGTTAAGTCGAGAGTTGGCATGGGCTCACTGCCTGTTTCAATGACAATCACCAAAGAGTTGTGATAAATCAGAAATGTGGCTTGCCCGGCTCAGAAAAAAAGTTGGTGCAGAGTTTATAATTCTTTTGACTCTGTTCTCACACCCTCTTTCTTTTTATCATGTAGCTCACATCTAACCAAACTCTCTTTTCAATTTTTACCTCTTAAGCACAATGAGAAAAACTCAGAGAGTTATCTCCCCCACTCTTTGATGTAGACCCTTTACCTCTCAAACACTCAAGGTTTACTTCTTGGGTAGGAAACACAGGTTTAAGTGATCCATAGAAGTTCTATAAAGCTCACACATTGATCCCGTGAAAATTTTTGTCCTAAAGATTGTATTGTTCCACACACTGACTCTTTGAAGTCTCAGAAAAACATTTAAAATCCAACTTCTATATTTGAAAAAGCATTTTGGCATCTAGAAGTGGTTTGACCATTTGAAAGAGGTTTTATCATTTTAAAGATGGCTATTCTCTAGAAATGATGAAAGGTTTAGAGATTTTACCTTTGCATGAATATGGTCAGATTGGCATTCTCCCCCTCAAATTGAGCAATAAATCTCATTTAGGCTCAATTTATAATCAGATATCCTGTAAGAATCAAAAAGTGTTGGTAATCATCTTTGATGATTCCACATTTGTTAGGAATATCCAGAAGCACAGTTAATTCAAATTAAAAGGAAACATGGTGCTGGGGGTTAGAGATTAGAAATACCAGTCAAAGTCTGATCTGTTGAGGTACTGGTCCTACACTGATGTGTGTAGAAACAAAGTTCTGATCTAATTATGGCAATAGAGAGAGTGAAGCGATGCTTTCGATCCAGCAAGTATCTACTGACTTTGACAGTGAATTAGGCATATCAGATCACTGAATTTGAGAAAACTCAGAACTTCAAAGTCGTACATATTTGTGTTAGGGATTTAATGCAACTGGATTTGAGTCGATTGGAGCACCGAGTTGAAAGATGTGCGCGTTTTTCTGAAGCAGCGCAAAGCTGTCAAGAAAATCCAAATTTTCGGTCTCCGGGCTTTCGGTTCATCGCGACTTCTGGACCATCAGCTTCTGATAGACATGCATTGAAATACCTCTGTCCCTTCTGGTCATTTCTCTTAAAACGTGGATTTTGGTCCACATAGGTGTATGCTTCTGTACGGCTAACAGAGGCTCTGTGCATACGTCTTGTGCATACCTTTCGATCATCTTACAGAGGCACTGTACGTCCCTCTGGATATCCTCTGTGACATCTTCTGAGCTTCTGAACATGCATAGAAGTTATATGTATTACACCCTCTGGATATCCTCTGTGACACAATTAAGCTCTGTCCAGCAATGGCTTAATCTGGATAGCCACATCTTAACAACCTATAGAGGCTCTAGATAGCCTCACAAAGCTTATGTTCACTTCTTGCACAATATTTATGTACCAATTAAGCATTTGAAAGCTTAAAGCATCAACAACAGCTTAGTAGCTTAATGGCAGCGGCTTAATCATCAGTTTGGACGACTTCTGCTTCTGGATAGCCACAGAGGCTCTGTGGTTTGCCTCAGAGGCTCTGTGCATAAGAGCTCTGTATATTTTGATTTTTGCAGCAGATAAGAGCTTCTAAGATCTCTTCTAGACAACAACTCTGAACTTTTTCACGTGCACAGGCTTTGGATTAGCTTTGATTTGCCTCTGTTGTTTTCCAATCAGTAGCAGAATCAGCTACTTGACAGCTTACTAGCAGCAACATGTAGTTCTCCTTGAACCTATTCAGATCGCTTAATGAATCAGCTGCAGCCTAACATAGGACAACAACAGCTTAGTCAATGAGCAGCTTAACGGTTGCCTCTGCTCGTTAACAAGCTCTGTCGATAATCAGTCAACAGAAGCTCTAATCATCCTCTGTGATTAACCTCTGGACATCTTCTGTTAGTGCACAACTTCTTGAGTCACAGAAGCCCTGTGCAAGTTCGCAGAGGCTCTGGACATCCTCACATAGCTTCTGCGGTTAAGCTCCGTGAACATCTTCTATTGATATGTGCAACCTCTACACTTGGACAACTCTATATTCTGCCCCAATCAGAGGCTTTTCTGGACTGAACATCTCTGTGCATAAGCTCTGCACGTGTGCATCTTCAAAGCACAACTTCTGAATAGCCTCTGTCGAGCTTCTACGAAAGCTTTTGTATTAACCCTCTGTGGGTGCACAGAGCTTCTATGGACAGCCTCGTGTATCAACAGAGCTTAATCAGCTCTGCAGTCTTTTAGACTAGCTCTGTACTAGCTCTTGTAAACACAGCAGCAGGTCTTGATCATATAACACTTCTGAAAGGGCGGCGTCTTTACTTCTACTTATGAAACTGATAGCTTAACTTTTGAACCCTGGACAATTGCACATCTGCGGCTTCGAGTGGACAACTTCTGTGATCAAGCTTCTAACGTTCTGCGCACAACTTCTGAACTGCATCTGCATAACTCTATTGACAGATGTGTGCGTCTTACTTCTGGACTTGTACCATCATACAATAGCTTTCATTGCCTCTGAACAGATGTAAAATATGTTTGAGCGCTGCAGCAATGACCCAAATTTTGAGCTGCTGAATCTTTGAAAAACCATTTTGATTTGTCATTTGAATGTTCCTCGCAAAGAACTTCTGGTGCCATCCACTTCGGTGTCCACCTCTCTCAAAATAATATCAAGAAGCCTTCTGTGATCTACTTGTTCAAACATCAGCAAGGAACGACGAAGAAACAGTAGCTCAGAACGCAGCTCTGAACGATCAGCTTTTGTGTGAACTTCTGGAGCTGTTTAGACTTTGGCCACCCATATTAGAAGTATCACTTTTAACTTGCTGCTGGATGTCGACTTTTTCAGACATGGCTTAACAGCAGGTAAGCACCTTCTGCATTATTCTGATCTGCTGCAGCAGCAGCTTAACGAGGACATTAGCAAGTGCTTAATAGCATTCTGGAAGGCTTCTGCTTTTGATTTTCTTTGCTGCCAACAATAGCTTTAATGGCTTCTTTGGATGGCATCTGCATACAACAGAACTCTGCTACTCAGACCTTTGGATAAACAGCTTTAACTCTGTTTCTGGTGAGCTTCTGCACAGCAACTAATTGAGAACAGCAGCTTAATATGAGAGGCTCTGCACACAGCAACAGCTGTACATCTTCTGAAGCATGGCAAGACGTCACTGTATTGAGGATACAAAGGCTGGTAGCTCTGAAGCATGCTCTGGACGTCTGAATGATCGTATGTATTCCTCGTCTGAACAATGAGCATATTAAGCTCTGATCTGCTACTGTACCGGAAAAATTCAAACAGCAGCAAGCAGTTTGAAATGTTTACTATTTGATTAAAATCCAAGTTGCTGCACACTTTGGAATCGAATCATCAACCATTTTCTATTATTGCTCGACCAACAACAACTATGAATAGATAGTCTGGTAACAACTGAAATCAAACAGCAGCATCGACTTTCAAACAAATCAACACTTTTCAAAAATTCTGCACATCAAACTTCTTTAAAAACTCATATCAGTGTGTATAATCTTTTGATTAAGCTCTCAAAAAATTGAGATCGTGACAGCTTCTGTGGATCTGCTTCTAGCTTATTTGGCACGGTTTCGAATGCAATCAGATCAACACCAGATTCAGCTAAAAATTTGAACTCTTCTTCTGCCATAACTTCCGGTCAGCCATGATTAATTTTGAATAAACTGAAGTTGGGTAGTTAATTTGAACATCTCAGGGCAGTAGCATATTAACAGGAAACAGCATCAGATCAGTTTTGACAGCAGCAAACCATCAGCAACGAATTTGTTTTTAAAATCAATCTCTGTTTCTTTAAAACAGCAGTAAACATCAAATCACCATAACTCTTTCAAAACTTAGAATTTTGCAACGAAATTTTGCAGGGTTGCTTGAAATGTGATTCTGAACAAATTCTCTGGGAATGTTTTTAACTAAAAACACCGGCATCTATGAGTTCGATCACCCCACATTAAACTGAACGTTTTCGTAAAAAAAATCTTAAAAATCAACAAATTGATTTTAAAAAAAAAAGATTGAACAATAAACCATGTCATGATCTGAAACCAGATATGTGCAAAAACACGAAAAGTCAATTAAGACTGAGTTCTGTACTGTTGTGCACAGAAGCCATTGTGCCTGCAAAATAGATCAAATAACTTTTGGTACCCATTTCCAAATGGGTCCTATTTTGTTAGGATTTGCATGAAACGCTTTGTTGATCTTGTCATGCACAACGGAAACAAATGGCTTTTGAACATTTTGAACAAGTGAAGAGCCTTTGACAATCCAAACCATTTTCACTCTTTTAAAACCTTGATTAACTGATCGATCTATCCTACGATCATAGAAAGAATGAGAAGTAGAAATCTGATTTGTTGAAAACTTGTTTGGCTTAATGAACTCTTTTGTTTTAACAGAACTTTCAGAATTTATTTTGAAAACCAAAGCATTCCGTTCTTTGCTGCACAGATCAAACTGTGATAGTAAATCAGATTTCAACTTCCGCTCTTTCTTAATCTCAGCAGATAAGTCAATGAACCTTGTTGTCAGTCTCTTCACTTCAGATCTAAGATACAATCTCTCTCTTTCAAAATCCTCTTTTTGACTTAATTCTTGAAATCTTTGAACCTTCAACAGTTCAGATTCTTTTCTTTCAGAATCAGACTCGTTCCTCTCTTTTTCAAGAGTTTTCTGTAATTCTGAGATTTTCCAAGAAAGCTCCATAGATTTTGTTTCAAAAGTAGTTTTCTCCTTTTCAATCTTCTCTCTTTCACAAATCACAAGTTTTTCAAAATCAAAAATCAGTTTAGAAAAACTTAAACATTTAAGTTCAAGTCGTTTCTTCTCTTCTTCAAAAACAGTCTTAACTTCTTCAAACTTCTCTTTCTCCTTTTCACAAAACTTTTCAGACTCAAATAGTTTCCTTTTCAGTTCAATATTCTCATTGGTTAAGAGTTTACCTGTCTCTTCTAGCTTGGTAATTTTTTCTGAATCGATCAGAAGGCTTATCTTCCTTTCCTCCGACTCTTTGTCAAGAGTGATAATCACATTGCGAAAGTAGTAGTGAAAATCAGCACTCGAACTTAGACACTTTTCAACATGTTGTTACTTGAAGGATCTAGAGACAATTGAATAATGATTCAAAGGTTTATACACAAACACAAAAATTAATCTGATAAAGGCTCAACTGAAGAACACAAACACAGTAGTTCAAAAGTTTATCTAGATTCAGATTGGACAGAAACCAAAAATCAGATTAGATGAGCACAAGCTTGTTGAAATTTCATCTAGATTCTATTCTATCCTATAAATTAACTCCAGATCATGTATTAACAAAATTGATGAACAGATTATCCACTAACCAGAAATCCAAATTCAATCCAGAGACAATCCAAATGACAGATTCTATTGGAATCGATTGTGAGCATAAAATAGAGAAAATCGAACCTGTTGAAATCGTGGCTTAATGGATGAAATCGAACCTGTGGAATCAATCATGTGTCTGCAAATTTATGAATGACACCAGATGTTACTGAATATGAACAATCGACTTGTTGAACAAGGGTTGTGTGAAATCGATCTGGTCTGTGTCTGTTTGATCGAGTTGGTCTTTGAATCGATTGAATTCTTGTCTCTTTTGCTCTGATACCAATTGTTGGATCCCAGATACAACACGTAACAATAATAATAGCAATATATTGAATGATTGAGAGTTTACAAGATAAGATTGAAGAAAAATCTCTTACAAAATGAAGCTCTCTCTCTCTATACGTATGAAACTAAAATGAGGCTAGGAGGCTTAACCTAAAATCTAACAAAGATACACATTAAGTACTAAGGCTTTATGGCCTAAGCCCATTAGCAACTAAAGCCCACTTATTTTAATTTGGGCTTTTACAATTTAACCAAGTAATCTTGAATACAATATAAAATAAAAGCTAACAACAAGATACAGTTGTAGGACCTCGTGGTCCTTGGGTTTCGAAAGCAGGGGCGGAGCTGCCATGTATTCCTTTTGTTTTCGTAGGACTTGTTCATGGACGTTTGTCCAATCGAAACCTTTGTCCTTCCTTAAGACGTTGTAAAACAGATGGCATTTATTGGACGATTGGGATATAAATCGATTCAGTGCTGTCACACGACCTGTGAGTCGTTGGACCTCCTTGAAGTTTCTGGGCGATCTGATGTTTACCAAAGTTTTGATTTGATCAGGATTTGCTTCTATACCTCGTCGTGTGATCATGTATCCCAGAAATTTTCCAGCGCTGACTCCGAAGGAGCATTTTGTAGGATTTAGTTTCATTCGATATTCCCGAAGAATGTCGAAAGACTTCTTCAAATGATCGACATGATCGACCGCCTGCTTGGATTTGACAAGCATGTCGTCGATGTACACTTCCATCGTGTCGCCAAGGTGTTCCTTGAACATCTTGTTGACCAGTCTCTGGTAGATTGATCCTGCGTTTTTCAAGCCAAAAGGCATGACTTTGTAGCAGTAGATGCCTTTATCTGTCACAAAAGCAGTCTTCTCCTGATCGTTACCATGCATTAAGATCTGATTGTATCCGGAGTAAGCATCCATGAACGTTAAGAGTTCATGTCCTGCAGTTGCGTCGACCATAGCATCAATGTGGGTAGTGGGAATGGATCATTGGGGCAGGCCTTGTTAAGGTCCATGAAGGTGATGCACACTCGCCACTTTCCATTTTTCTTTTGTACGACCACGACGTTAGCTAACCAGTCGGGGTATTTTACTTCTCTGATTTTCCCGGTCTTAAGCAAATTGTCGACTTCATCGTTGATTACCTTGTTTCGCTCAAGAGCGAATTTGCGGCGTTTTTGCTTTATAGGTTTGAACGATGGATCGACGTGCAACTTGTGAGAAATGACGTCGGGATATATGTTGACCATGTCTTCGTGCGTCCAAGCGAAACAATCAACATGTTCCTGTAGAAATGAGACTAATTTTTCTTTTATGGTGGGATCTAGCGATGCCCCCACAAGGACGATTTGAGCAGGCATGTCCTGGTCCAAGACGACTTCTTCTAGGCGATAATCATCAGAGGACTCAGGGATGTCCTGGATCTGTAATTGCTAGATGTCTTTCTTATAGCAATCACAGTCGGTCTTTTGTTCACTTTTGATCTCTTGAACTCCCCATGGCTTCGGGAATTTGATAGTCTGATGGTAGGTCGAGGGGACTGCTCTCATTTCATGGATCCATGGTTGACCGAGAAGAACGTTGTAAGCTGAAGAACAGTCGATAACGTTAAACTTCGTTTGCTTGTTGATTCCTTTAGCGTATACTGGGAGGATGATTTCCCCCAGACTGTTGGTCGAGTCTCCGTTGAATCCTATTAGAGTCATTGAACACCGAGTGATCTCTGACTTATCGATGCACATTGCTTTGATTGTGTTCAGAAAGACGATATTAGCTGAACTGCCTCGTCGACCAAGACTCTTTTGGTCGAACAGTTACCGATGGTAAGCTGGATAATCAATCCGTTGTGATGTTTCTGCCAGCTGTCTTGGAGATGTTCCTGGTTGAACGTTATAGGCATTGCCTCCAGTTCCAATTCTTGCGTTGGTCGTGATGACCGATGGATGGGTTATTCACCCGACGTTTGACTGGCGTGCCGTTTGGCTGCCGAATATGTTAAGCCACAGACGTCTGATCCTCCTGTCACACAAGTGACAACTTTTGCATGGATAGGGGATGCTGGTCTCACGTTGTCGACAGGCGCTGATTCTTTATCAATCAAACCTTGGAGGTGGCCCTTGGGAGCGAGTCAAGCCAACTCTTTTGTAATGCCAGGCAATTATCTGTCATATGACCATGGTCGCTGTGAAAGTCACACTATTGGTCTTGTCTTTTTTGGTATCATCTTTATCGCTCTTCTTGGGCCATAGAATCGTCGTCTGTATATTTCGGAGAGCTTCGACTAAGTCTTTCGATGTTCCCTTGAATCCATAAGAAGAGACCTTAGGTTACATAGGAAATTTCAGTGTAGGATCATTCTTTTTCTTTTCGAATCAGACATTCGATATCTGGCGCGTGAGATCTGCCTTGACGTTCGTCTTGGATTTGAAATCGGGTTTCTTTACTCCAAGTGACTTCCTGTCGGTTGAATGCTTACGATGAAAAGCCACGTCGTCTTCTACTCTCATATAAGCCAACGTTCTGGCTCGGACGTCTTCAAAGTTTTCTGGTGGGTATTTCGTAAGATCGACGTACAATCCTATGCTGTCGTCGTCGAGACCTCTCTTGTAGGCCTCGATGGAAGTGAAACGGTTGAAGTAACTACGGATGGATTCTTCGAACTTTTGGGTGTCGTAGTACAGGTGTCTAGTCTGCTTCTCCATCTTGCGACTACTTGCGAACTATTGCGAAAATTGGTTGACCAACTCTGTGAAGTTGCTGATGGACTTGGGTTTGAGATGCACACTTCTTGGTACTGATGTAGGATTGACGCGGTCCACATCAGTTGTTTATACTGGGCGATGTGCTCCGTCGGGTCAGTGATTCCTGAATACTTGGGCGTAAAAGCAGGAATTCTATATTTCTTCGGAACGTCGACATTTGCAACGGCATGTAACTTTGAGGGGCTCGACGTCGACGGGGACGGCAACGGCATGTAACTTTGAGAGTAGTGATAGCATCTTCTCGTTTTGATCCTCCAGAATCCTTAATCGTCGGGCGACCGATTCGTCTAGATTGGATAATGTACCTGTCAGGGGAATGACTCCTGAGTCTTGAGCTGTCATGCCGACTGTCGTTTGGAAACCGTTTCCATACGGCGAACCGTTGGCTTCTCCGTTAAAGGGGAAATTCATAGGAATTGTCATTGTCGGTTGTGGGATCGTCGGGATGTGATAAGGCACGACTCCATTGAACAACGGTGGAGGCCTTAAATGCTGCGGAGGAAACTGCCCCGAGAGAGAATTATTGACGAATGGCCCTTGACCTGCCTGGAGTGGTGGTCTCCAAAAAGGCACACCAAAAGGAGGTCGGGGACCGTTCTGTGGTCAAAAGGAGTTGCCAATTGTTAGGTTCCTCAGGGAAGCAATTTATGCGGCTCCCTTTTGATTTTGCTCATTCAAGGCTTGAATTTGACTCTGTGCAACGTTTAATTCCATGTGTAACTGAGCGACTTGATCTTGTTGAGCTGCCATTTTCCTGGAAACAACAAACTTCACAAGATTATTAGAACGACGTATGCTTAACCTGAGATTTTCTCTAGATGGGGCCCCACGGTGGGCGCCAAACTGTTAATGCCAAAAATACCCAAAGGATAACTTAAGGTCGATGTGGAGCTTTAACAACTATAGAAAAGGATCTCAAGACAAACAATACGATGACAAACAGAAAGTTAATGAGACAAGGGAATTGGTGACGCGGAAAACCCAAACGAGGGAAAAAACTGCGGCCGACTTGGGGAAGTCGACAGTGCACTATGGTCGCCAAACAGGGGTGATGTCCTTTTGTAACAAGTGTCGTGAGTACAATAGATTACAATAAGAATAAAAATAGACTTAATCATAAGCTAATGTAGTGCGTCGTGCGATAATTCGTGTAAAATAGACTGTCGTCGTGCGGAATGAACTGCTGTCGTGCGTATCTTACATAAGCGATATGTGTTCGAATGAAAAGATGATCACTGTTGTATTGTCTCAAAGGGTATAATGAGTCGTTTTTTGTTGAAATGTGGCGCAGGCCTTTATATAGTTTTTGGCAGCATTGAATGTGTCTTGATGGCTGTTTGTAACCGATTTCTTGGTCTTTAATGGTCATTAATGGCTTGTCTGTTATGATCGTTGGGCAATGATTGCTCTTGGACCTGCATTAATGAAACAAATAAAACGACTGTTGACTGTTAACGGTTAGTATAATCGTACGACCGTCTTAAGTCACGGTTGTCGGTCGTAAGGATCTTACGACTGTCATAGAAGTGTACGACGAAATAAACGATTGTAAATAATCTGCAGGACCTTATCTTAATACAAGAATGGTCTTACATAAATGTCATGTTTATTTTCTACCATCGGTCGTGAGGTGTGGATTTTTTTCCCAAACATAGGCAAACGTCCTAGCTCGAACATCTTCGAAGTTCTCTAGGGGGTATTTCGTGAGATCTGTGTATAATCTGGAAGAGTCGTCCAGACCTCATTTGTAAGCTTCAATTGCGGTTTTGACTTCGCAATTCCGGACGCTTATCATTTCTATATTGAAACGGTTAAAGTAACTCCGGATGGAATCTCCCATTTTCTGGGTGACATAGTACAAGTCACTGGTTTGTTTCTCCATCTTGTGACTACTGACGAATTGTTGAGAGAACTGATTGACGAGCTCAGCGAAGTTACTGATGGACTTTGGTTTGAGATTTATCTGCCATTGGATGGCTAGACCAGTGAGAGTCGCACCAAAAATCTTGCACATGGCCACCTCTTGATATTGATGAGGTATGGACACCGTCCACATCATTTGTTTGTATTGAGTGATGTGCTCTGTCGGGTCCGTGATCCCTGAATACTTTGGTGTGAACGTTGGCATGTTGTATTTCTTTGGAACGTCGACCATGGATATCTTGTCGTTGAATAGGTACACTTGAAATCTAGAACGTGGTTCAACGTCAACTTATACAGCAGCACCGGGTAATTTGGACAATAGTGACAACATCTTTTCATTTTGATCCTCCAGGAGCTTTAGGCGTTAAGCGGCAGGGTCGTCCTGATTGGATCCTCCATTTGTTATGGGAATGGAACCAATATCTTGCGTCATCATGCCTATCGTCTTCTGAAAGCCATTACGATGCGTCGAGTCAGCAGCATCCCCTTGCGGTGGAAAGGTGAACGTCGACTGTGGCAGCGTCGGGATGCTCATCGTGGGAATTGGAATGAATGAAGACTGGAATGGGACAGTGTGGAATGTCGCTGAAGGCATGGGTACCGTCTGATTTTGAAACTGAATCGTCCGAAAGGTTGTCGACGACATATCCATCATTTGATTCTGAAACAGCGGCGGTGGTCGAATGTGCTGCGGTGGATATTTTCCTTGAGGAGGAACTCCAGAAAATAGTCTGGGGCCATTTTGTTGACTAAAGGTATTTCCAGCAGTTTGATTCAGACCACCTTGTGGGTTGAAAAGGTTTCCTGAATTCTGGAGAGGGACTCCTTGAGGACCATAAGAGCCTCCTAGATGATATTCGAAGGGGTTTCCTTGATTCTGATTTTGGTATGGACCGTTCTGATGTCCAAAGAAGCTTCCAGCATTATAGTTTGGACCATTTTGCTGATTGAAAATTTTCATTGACCCGACATTTTCTGAAAAACAGAGAGAGCTCAAGAAACGGTTAGTAGGACGTACACTTTGTCGGAGATTTTCTCTAGATAGGTGATAGGTGGGATTACACCCCCCTAAATCTACCACAAGTGTACGGGTCGAATCAAGTAATAGTACTTATAAAGTACGAGTATCGAACCAAAGGAACCAGGTGTCAAGTACCACAATGACTGTATAGATTATTAACTAGACTAATGCAAATTGATTTGGGTTGCTGCGTATTGGAATACGAATTAAAACTTAATTAATTCAAATAAGAGAAAGAGTTGGAAGGTCGGATTCCTCAGGTAAACAATTACTTAACTCACAGATTTGATACGATTGACATAATTTCAAGATGACAGGCATAATCACAATCCATCACTATACTTTATCAAGCTATAGCAAATATCATTCAACACATTGTATCATCATTCGATCTTAACAAAAGTAGTTGAACAATCAGTAATTAAAAGCCACAAGGAATGAATTATCATATCACTATCTCAAATTCAACCGAGACATGAAAGATTAATCAAACCTAAAAACTTTTCTCAAAGGTTAAAGGTTCATAAAATCAAATAACAGTTGATCGGACTATTACAAGCATTAAGAACAATCTTACAAGTGCCATCCATCTATATCATATCAATCATACCTACTGTAAAACTAAATAATCATCCAACCATGATTCAAACCAACCCCCCAACATGAATGGATTAGTTCATATTGGGGGTTTCAAAACTCTGAAATGTAAAGATAGAAATGAAAGTAAACATGTTTTGTACTAGGAGATGAAATCTAAGAACTCCCTAAAAAAGACTAAGCCGCCGAAGAACGTACTCGATTTGCCTTTCGATCCTTGTTACTTGATGTTTCTCCCTTTCTGACTGCCTTCAAAAATCGCCTCTTAGCTCCAGAAATCGCCCAGAAAGAGTCTCCAGCCGTTACTACTTGATAATGCCCTAAACCCTAGCAGATAAATAGAATAAAAACGCTCAGGGCCTCTGCGCGTTTGGCGGCGCGTGTGGAAACGCGCACAGAGGCGCGCAGAGCACTGAGGTGCGCGTTGGGAAGAGGGTTGCGCGTCTGGTGGCGCGTATGGAGCAGCGCAGCCAGGCGCACATGGCACTGTTTGGTCCTCGAAATCTGATTTTCTCCTTTTTGCACTGGACTGTTGTAAACTTGCTCCGATTGATCCAAAACTCTTCCATCATCACTCATTCATAAAAACCTGTACTTTCTCATCAAAGCCATTAAATTCTACTATTTTACTTGGGAACTTACAACAAACAGACCGATTTCGGGATCAAAATAATGTCGTAAAACTGCATTATCAACAACCCCAAACCGAGCGTTGCTTGTCCCCAAGCAAAACAGCGACACAAATAAGCATTCAACTACTAACCCAACAATCGCAATTTCGTGTTGTAGAGAATATCATTAGAGATCTCAAGTCAGCTCAACAACCACCACGAATTACCTGTGAGATAGACACCCCCATCAGACCTAGATATGGGATTCTAAACAGCACAACTTTGGGAAAAGGGTTTATCAAGGACCACACCACACTTGAGTGTACATAGAATAAACACACACTTAGAGAGGATTTCACCTTGACCCTACCTCACGGTTTTCTCTCTTCACTCGAGCCCTAGGTTTCACACATGTTGTCATGCTTTTAGAGGTTGGGTACAAGAATTCACAAAGTATGCATGAACAACAATTAAACAATGACGCACAGTTGTACACAAATTGATCTCAGAAGGAATCCACTTATCAAGACTAGGACACAGGAATGTTGCTCTGCTTCTCTTTTAGAAACTCTCCATGCTAATTTAGATCAATGGGTCATGGTTGCTGCTTTTGGATGGAGATCAATAAGTTTATGATGATGATTGGGTGATCTTCTCGTTTTCTTTCGCTCATTCTTCTCAACTCTTCATTTAGAACCCCTGAACTGACCCCTCAGTTTTGTATTTATTTTTTTGGCAAACTCCTTTATGACTGAGTTGCTGGGTTTGCCTTTTTTTTACTGGGGGTGCTACAACGGGTAACATTTGGGTCTTTTGAGTTATGAATAGCAGTGGGTATAGCAGCAACCAGACAACTTGAACATGGTTTGTTCACAAAGATAGGCAACAACTTCACTCTTATTCCTATGGATGTCTTTGATAATCGAATGCAAGTTATAGTAAGATCAGGCTATAACAACGACCAAAAGATTCAATGAAAAGTGTATCGATTAATGCATAGTCTCTCAGAATCGTAGTTAGGAAATGTGTGGCTCAACAACTCACGGGTGGTCTCCACTAATGTCTCTATGTGTGCATTCACCTAGATCCAACCTCGTGCTATATTATCCCTTTTAACTCCTCCCCCAAAATTAGTGTTTTCGAAAACTCACACTAAATCATGCTAAAAGGTCGCACACTCATCACTAAAGACAAGGTGATCGTTCAATCCACTGAGATCAACAAATGATAGACTCGACAAACCACCCCAAACCAGACATAGACATTGTCCCCAATGGACCAAATAGCGTACATGAAATAAACACGAAATAAAATAAACAAATAACGAATTGGTTCATCAACAAAACATCAAGACTATAAAAAGATTACCCCACCACGCAAACGCCTCCTAATGACGCCTTCTTCTCCTTGGGTTTGATGGGCCTGCTTCATTTTGATTTGAAGTGCTCGGCGCCTGCAAGTTCCCATCATACCTCCTTCCTTCTTCTAGTGCATCAAACCTTCGATTCAACCGAATCTCCATATGATACATCTGCAGCGCTAGCCCCGCTATGTCAGACCCAAGTTCCACTCCCTCCATATCAGTCGCCGGATTGTAGTCGGCATCATCATCATCATCCGCATCCAAGTCATCTACCCCCGTCGGAACACGCATACGACCTCTCTCCCTATTAGCGGCTTCCCTTCGATTATTCAGGGAGGAGAGTAAGAATTCATACCTTTGATCTTTAGAGATGGTGGAATGAGAGTAGAAATTGAGGTTTCTTGGTGGAATGGATGAAAACCGACTTTAGGAGAGTGCTTGAGAGTGAAAAACGGTTGCCAAGTGAAATAGGGTTTCACACAATGAGAGAGAGAGCCGAAATGGGGTTTAAATACCTGCAGGTTCACGGCGCGTATGGGAGCGCGTTTGGAGACGCGCCTAAAGGCGCGCAAAACACTGGAATTGAATCAAATCAACAGTCGGCGCGTATGGAGGCGCATGTGGATTAGCGCATAGAGACGCGCAGGTCTCTGGAATCTTATACGAACAGAGCTTTGCGCGTTTGTGGGCGTGGATGGATCAGCGTAGAGAGGCGCGCCATGTAAATATTTTCAACATTCTAGTGGTCTGCGCGGATGGTTGCGCGGATGGACTAGCGCAGCCAAACGCGCCAGACACTGTTTCCGCTTTTTCGTTTTCTCAGCTCGTTTTCCTTCGGATCTTATCCCGCGCGCTCTCAGGGGTCAAAAATACCTAAAACACACAAAAACAAAACACACACAAACAAAAGAAAACACACACACACAAGAAAAGAAAACAAAATCAAAATTGCGAATTAACCTATGGTGGGTTGCCTCCCACCTAGCGCCGTATATTCTGTCGTGGCACGACTTTTCCAATCACTTACTCTCCCGGTTCGTCTAGATATATGCTTGCAATGCTCGGGATCTCACCTCCTAGGTACGGTTTGACTCGTTGTCCGTTCACCTTGAATCTCTGCCCATCAGTTCCTTCTAACTCCACTGCTCCATATGGGGATACGTCAACCAATTTGAACGGACCAGACCACCGGGACTTCAATTTGCCTGGAAACAAGCGTAATCGTGAGTTAAACAATAACACATTCATACCTGGACTAATTACCTTCTCGCGAATATTCCGGTCGTGGAATTTCTTTGTCCTATCTTTGTAGATCAATGCATTCTCGAATGCATCGAGTCTGAGTTCCTCTAGCTCAACCATCTGTAATAGTCTCTTCTTGCCGGCTGCGTCTAGCTCCATGTTTAATTGCTTAATTGCCTAGAATGCTCAACACTCCAATTCCACGGTCAAGTGGCATGACTTCCCATATACTAGCCGATATGGTGTAGTCCCCAAAGGTGTCTTATATGCAGTCCAGTATGCCCAAAGAGCGTCATCAAGCTTCAACGACCAATCCTTGCGTGAAGAATTTACCGTTTTCTCTAAAATGTGCTTCAGCTCTCTGTTCGAAACTTCTGCCAATCCGTTCGCTTGCGGGTGATATGGTGTGGTTACTTTATGTTTGACCGAGTACTTCTTGAGAACAGCAACAAGATACCGATTGCAAAAATGGCTACCCCCATCACTGATCAAGGCTCCCGGAACTCCAAAGCGTGAAAAGATATGCTTCTTTAGAAATTTGATCACAACTTTGGAATCATTCGATGGCTTTGCGATTGCTTCAACCAACCCATCTCGAGACATAATCTACCGCAACTAAAATGTACTCGTTCTTGTATGAGTTTGGGAACGGTCCCATGAAGTCTATTCCCCATACATCAAATAACTCTACCTCCATAAAGATCTTCATTGGCATTTCATCCTTCTTCGTTATGTTGCCTGTCCTTTGACACCGGTCACATTTGGAGATGAATTCCCTTCTCTTTGAACATTGATGGCCAGAAAAATCCGGATTGTAGAACCTTGGCCACCGTTCTATCAGTACTGAAGTGACCTCCACATTCTAATGTATGACAATGAGTAAGAATGTTGGTCTTCTCTTCATCCGGTACACACTTCCGAATCATCCCATCCGCACACATCTTGTACAAGTGCGGCTCATCCCAATAATACCTCTTGGCCTCAAAGAGAAATCTCTTCTTTTGATGCGAGTTCATGTTGTAGGGCACCACTCCTCCTACCAAGAAATTAACCAAATCTGCATACCACGGTTCGGAATGACTAACCTTAAATAATTGCTCATCCGGGAATGTGTCATTGATGGATGTTTTATCCTTCTTCTCTTCCTCATTACCCTCGAGCCTTGACAGGTGATCTGCAACCGTGTTTTTTGTCCCCTTTTTGTCCAAGATCGCTAAATCAAACTCTTGGAGCAGTAGCACCCATCTGATGAGTCTCGGCTTTGCATCTTTCTTAGCCATCAGATACTTCAAGGCTGAATGATCCGTGTATACGATTACCTTTGCTCCTACCAGGTACGATCTGAACTTCTCAAACGCATAGACCACCGCTAATAACTCCTTCTCGGTTGTGGCATAGTTAACTTGAGCTTCGTCTAAAGTCTTGCTGGCATAATAAATAACGTGCATTCGCTTGTCTTTCTTTTGCCCCAAGACCACTCCGACTGCTGTATCGCTTGCATCACACATCACTATAAATGGAAGACTCCAGTCAGGTGCTGTAAGAATAGGTGCCGAGATCAACTCCTTCTTCAACCTGTCAAATGCCACAACACAATCATCAGTAAAATCAAATTTGGCATCTTTTAGGAGTAAAGAACATAAGGGTTTAGTGATTTTAGAAAAGCCTTTTATAAACCGCCGGTAAAAGCCGGCATGTCCCAAGAAGCTTCGAATCCCTTTGACAGAATTCGGATACAGTAAGTTCTCTATCACTGCGAACTTAGCCTTGTCCACTTCTATCCCCTCTTTTGACACTTTGTGTCCAAGCACTATTCCTCCCGTCACCATAAAGTGACACTTCTCCCAATTCAAAACCAAGCTCGTCTCCTTGCATCTCTTCAAAACAGCCTCCAGATGAGACAAACAAGAGTCAAATGATGGACCAAATACCGAGAAGTCGTCCATAAAGATTTCCATAGTGCGCTCCACCATATCCGAAAAGATCGCCATCATACACCTCTGAAATGTTGCAGGAGCGTTACATAACCCAAACGGCATCCTCCTATAAGCAAATGTTCCATAAGGACATGTAAACGTGGTCTTATCTTGATCTTCGGGAGCAATTAGTATTTGATTGTATCCCGAATACCCGTCTAAGAAGCAGTAATACTCGTGCCCCGCTAGTCTCTCTATCATCTGATCAATGAATGGCAATGGGAAATGGTCTTTCCGGGTGGCGTCGTTCAACCTTCTATAATCAATGCAAACTCTCCACCCCGTGACTGTCCGAGAGGGGATGAGTTCATTGTTGTTATTTCGAACGACTGTGACACCTCCTTTCTTTGGCACTACTTGGACTGGACTGACCCATGGGCTATCGGGTACTGGATAGATGATTCCAGCATCCAATAGTTTAAGGATCTCTTTCCGAACCACTTCCTTCATGTTAGGATTGAGTCATCGCTGAGGTTCGACCACCGGTCGGTGTTCTTCTTCAAGATTTATACGGTGCGTGCAGAAAGTTGGACTTAAGCCTTTTAAATCGGCTATTGTCCAACCAATTGCAGTTTGGTGCTCACGTAGGACTCTTAGCAACTTCTCTTTGTCGTCGGTTTTCAACTTGGATGAAATGATCACTGGGAGTGTCTCCCTCTCCCCCAAAAAATGCATATTCAATATGAGAAGGTAACTGTTTCAGCTCGAGCTTAGGCGGAGTGTGAGATGATGGTTGAGACTTGGGTATTGGCTCACCCAAATCCTCAACAGTCGGTCTTCTTGGGCCTCTATGACTTGGCAATGCATTCAGTTGCAACACACTTTCAACTTCCAAACCATCTATCGTACCCATGATCACACTTTCTAATTGATCTTGACCAAACTGCAATTCACATGATTCTCTAATCGGAGATTCCAAGACATCAATCCGGTAGCATTCACTGTACTGCATTGGCTGCTCTGCTGCTCGAAAAACGTTAAATACAGCTTCTTCTTCTCCTACCCTCAACGTGAGCTTTCCTCCTTTCACATCAATCAACGCCCCTCCCGTGGCTAAGAACGGTCGGCCCATTATCAATGGTATCTCTTTATCCTCATCCATGTCGAGGATCACGAAGTCGACTGGAAGATAAAATTTATCCACCTTGACTAGCACATCTTCAATTACACCGTACGGGTATTTGATTGATCTATCAGCATGTTGCAGTGTCACTCTGGTCGGTTGCACCTCTCCCAGTCCGAGTCTCCTGAAAATAGACAATGGCATTAGATTGATACTCGCTCGAAGATCACACAAAGCCTTACTAAATTCAGAATTGCCAATTTGCACAGGGATAGTAAAACTCCCTGGATCCTTAAGCTTTGGGGGAAGCTTGTGCTGAATGATAGCACTGCACTCTTCAGTAAGTGCAACCGTGGCATGCTCCTCGATTTTTCTCTTGTTGGAGAGAATATCCTTCAGAAATTTCACATAGGATGGCATATGTGCTAAAGCATCTGCAAAAGGAATGTTAATGTGCAGTTTTTTAAACACCTCTAAAAATTTTGCAAAGTTTGCATCATCTTGTAGGCTTTTAGCCTACTAGGATATGGTATCGATGGTGTGACTGGCTTAGGAGGCACTTTCTTGGAAGCAGTCGCATTCTCCTTTCTTCTCTCGCTTTCCGTCTTCTCCATCTCCACTTCTTCATCCACTTTTTCTTCCTCCTCATCCTCCGGCTCAACATCACTCACCTTGGTGTTGTCTCCTTCCGGCAAAGGATCTCTCGTGGAGTCTATAGTGAGTTGTTTGCCACTCCTCAGACTGATGGCTTTACATTCTTCTCTACCCTTCTTCTCGGGTTGACTTGGAAGTTGACCGGGAGGTCGGGTTTGTAAGGCCTCAGAAATCTGGCCCACTTGTCTTTCTAGCATTCGGATTGAAGCGGTATTCTGATCCATGGTGGATTTCACAGTGTTCACCGTACCCGCTAATCCTTCCACCACACCTTCCATCTTTGACATGAATTTCATCATCATGTCTTCCAAACCCGACTTCTTTTCTGATGATTGCCCCTCATCATGTTTCCTCTGGTTGTAACCTGGGAGGCGATAGACATTGTTAGACTGAAAAGAATTGGAAGAGTTAGAATTGTTACCATACTGCTGTTGCTGTTGCTGCTGTTGCCCCATCGTTTCCTTGCCCGGGCCTTGTTGAGGTTGACTCCAAGAAAAGTTAGGATGTCGTTTCCATCCCTCGTTATAAGTGTTAGAGAATGGGTCATTCCTCGGCCGATTGTTCCGGTTCTGATTCTGAATGAATTGAACTTGTTCCGGCGATTGATAATCTTGAGAATTCATGAATTGGTCTTGACCACCCATATCATTCTGAACATTCGGTTGCATAGTCGCTCCTCTCATTTGATTGGTCAATGCAGTCAATTGTGCCTTTATTGCCTTCAACTCTTCTGTTTCTTGCACGCTTGCAACTTTTCTAACAGCAGATCTTGGAGTGGAATAGCTATGTTCTGCTAGATTCTCTATCAATTCGACCGCTTCCTCATAGGACTTGTTCATTAAGGCTCCACCTGCAGCAGCTGTGAGGTCATTCTTAAACTAAGGATTCAATCCCACATAGAATGTTTGGATAATCATCCATTCTTGTAACCCATGATGTGGACACTTCTTGAGCATCGCTTTATATCTTTCCCATGCTTCGTATAACGACTCTTGATCCCATTGCGAGAAATGCGTGATGTCGGATAACAGTTGAGCCGTTCGCCCTAGTGGAAAGAACTTGTTGAGAAAAGATGTAACCATATCGTTCCAAGTTCGAATTGACCCCGGTGGTATATTCTCTTCCCAAGTAGTGGCTCGATCCCTCAATGAAAACGGGAATAACCGTATCTTGATCGAATCTTGATCAGCCCCATTCACTTTGAAAGTATTGCAAATCTTTTTGAAGGCGTGCAAGTGTGCATGGGGGTCTTCAGTTGTTGCACCTCCAAACATGTTCAACTGCACCAATTGGATGGTACCAAGCTTGATTTCAAAATTATTAGCAGCTATCGGAGGTGCATATGGTCCTCGTTGTGCAGCGCCCATGTTCGGGTTGGCGAAATTCCTCATTGGTACCCTTTGTGGTGGTGGCGGTGGTTGATTGACATTGTGATGGATCCCATGATTGGCGTTGTGATTGAAATTATGATTTATCCCATTGTCGACACCTTTGTTGACATTGTTATTGACATTATGGTTGACGTTGTTGTTGAGACCATGATTCGCGTTATTGTGGTTCTGATTGTTCGCATTTGCATTTGGATTTGGTTGACCATTACCCATGGGCATCCCCTCTTCCCAATCATCTCCAACATGGTTGTTGACGTCGGCCATTCTGTTTCGTGCTTGTCTTCTAAGATCTCTGGCGGTCCGTTCTATTTCCGGGTCGATCGGTAGCAATTCCCGAAAAAGTATCCTTCTTGGCATAAACCAGGAAGCAACCTGAAACGGAGAAGATAACAATTTCAAGACCCAAAAAATATATGAACTTTCAAAGCATATTATAATAAAATAAAAACAGGATGTCTAATGTAATAACTTCTACAGTTGGTAGTGATATTCACACAAAACAGGTTCCCCGACAACGACGCCAAAAACTTGATAGGTGGGATTACACCCCCTAAATCTACCGCAAGTGTACGGGTCGAATCAAGTAATAGTACTTATAAAGTACGAGTATCGAACCAAAGGAACCAGGTGTCAAGTACCACAATGACTGTATAGATTATTAACTAGACTAATGCAAATTGATTTGGGTTGCTGCGTATTGGAATACGAATTAAAACTTAATTAATTCAAATAAGAGAAAGAGTTGGAAGGTCGGATTCCTCAGGTAAACAATTACTTAACTCACAGATTTGATACGATTGACATAATTTCAAGATGACAGGCATAATCACAATCCATCACTATACTTTATCAAGCTATAGCAAATATCATTCAACACATTGTATCATCATTCGATCTTAACAAAAGTAGTTGAACAATCAGTAATTAAAAGCCACAAGGAATGAATTATTATATCACTATCTCAAATTCAACCGAGACATGAAAGATTAATCAAACCTAAAAACTTTTCTCAAAGGTTAAAGGTTCATAAAATCAAATAACAGTTGATCGGACTATTACAAGCATTAAGAACAATCTTACAAGTGCCATCCATCTATATCATATCAATCATACCTACTATAAAACTAAATAATCATCCAACCATGATTCAAACCAACCCCCCAACATGAATGGATTAGTTCATATTGGGGGTTTCAAAACTCTGAAATGTAAAGATAGAAATGAAAGTAACATGTTTTGTACTAGGAGATGAAATCTAAGAACTCCCTGAAAAAGCCTAAGCCGCCGATGAACGTACTCGATTCGCCTTTCGATCCTTGTTACTTGATGTTTCTCCCCTTCTGATTGCCTTCAAAAATCGCCTCTTAGCTCCAGAAATCGCCCAGAAAGAATCTCCCGCCGTTACTACTTGATAATGCCCTCAACCCTAGCAGATAAATAGAATAAAAACGCTCAGGGCCTCTGCGCGTTTGGCGGCGCGTGTGGAAACGCGCACAGAGGCGCGCAGAGCACTGAGGTGCGTGTTGGGAAGAGGGATGCGCGTCTGGTGGCGCGTATGGAGCAGCGCAGCCAGGCGCGCATGGCACTGTTTGGTCCTCGAAATCTGATTTTCTCCTTTTTGCACTAGACTGTTGTAAACTTGCTCCGATTGATCCAAAACTCTTCCATCATCACTCATTCATAAAAACCTGTACTTTCTCATCAAAGCCATTAAATTCTACTATTTTACTTGGGAACTTACAACAAACAGACCGATTTCGGGATCAAAATAATGTCGGAAAACGACATTATCAATAGGGCCCCACGGTGGGTGCCAAACTGTTAATGCCAAAAATCACCCAAAGGATAACTTAATGTCGATGTGGAGCTTTAACAACTAAAGAAAGAATCACACGACAAATCGTATGACAGATTACAAAAACAGAAAGACACGAGAGAATTTGGTGACGAGGAAAACCCCTGTCGAGGTAAAAACCACGGTCGACTATAGAAATCGACGGTGCACTATGGTCACTAAACAGGGACGACGTCCTTTAGAAACATGTGTCGTGAGTAAAATAGATTACAATTACATAAGAAATAGACTTAATTGTAAAATTGTATTGTGCGTCGTGTGAAAATAAAGCTTCGTCATGCGTTTCTTCAAAGGAAGATACGAATAATTGTTTGAATGCTTCGAGAATGCTTCTGGAAATTCATGTGTATAACTGAGTGTACGTTTTATGTCTCTGAGAATCAGATGTCCTTGAATGTGTCTTTGGTCTTGAAATATATAGGCTTTGGCGTCATTAATGGCCTTCATAAATGTGAAAAATGGTCTTTGGCATTGAATATGCTTGATTGCGGTCTTCAGTTGTGACCGTTGTCATTCATTGTGCTTGACCTGCATTAAATAGCTATAAAGGAAACAATTTTCGATCGTTACTAAGTTCATGTCGAGGATAATCGTTCGACGTTCGCGAGTTTCGATGGACATTTTGGTCGTACGACGGAAGTACTTTACTGGCGACGATTAAAGTCATGGTCGTGCATAATTTAAGGTACCTTATCTTAATACAAGAATTGTCGTGCGAAGTAAGTCCTTTGTTTTCCTGCGTCGGTTGTGAGGTGTGATTTTTTTACCCAAACACCAACTATGTTCGAATCCCATTTTTCACTCAAGAATGAAGCATGTAGCCATTGATTTCCATTTCATACGGGAACAAGTCCAAAGCAGGGCTTTACGAGTCGCACATGTATCATCCACTGATCAGCTAGCAAACACTCTTACAAAGGCACTATAGAAACCAAGATTTCTTCTTCTTAAAAGCAAAAATTGGACTCGTTTCTGAGATCCATCTTGAGGTGACATGATAAAGGATCTTGTGGAGACTCAGTCAAATACTTATCCCTTAGTGTTATAAGTCTAAGAGAGTTTGAATTTCTTGTTGTAACAGATCCTCCAAATTAGGAGAAGTTGTTGTATTTTCTCTGTATATATACTTGCTGTCAATAATTAAAATATCATGAGAAATACTTCTCAAACCCTTATTCCTCTTTACATACTAGTATGTCATAAGAACATTTATCACCTATGTTAGGTCATATGTTGGTGGAATAGAAGTATAGGGACCATTTATGACATATCTTGTAAATATCCTTTCTTGGGTATAAATAGTTTGCCTAATCCTAGATTAGGGTTTAATGACCATATTACTTGTTTGATTACTTTTCATTTGTACGGCTACATTGCTATCGTTCTGTTCATCTAGTCAAAGTGAGATTTGTGACACTATTACTGATTTGTGTTGATTCTTGTTATTGCACTTGTTAATCTGGGATCCACAATTGGTATCAGAGCAGAAACACGATTGATTCAAAGGTAAATTCTTATTCTGGTCATTCAAAGTTTTAGTCGACTGTTTCATTGATAAAGATTTTTCTTTGCTTTGATTCAAGTGTAAAAACTTGAAATTGAGGTTTAAGAAATCATCTTTGGTGTGTTTCTAGAGTCATATCAAGTTTTGAGTTGTTTTGGTTAAGCATTAAATCTTTAATTTTGAAATTCTTGATTTCTGGGTTTTTCTTCACTCCGTTCTTGATAAAAACTCAATTTTTGCTTCAAAAGTGCTTGATTAATCGATTTGGTCAGTTGTTTTTTCTTTCCCTATTTGTGTGTTTTGGTTCTAAAGTGATTGCAGAAAGTTTCCAAGTCAAAAGAGGTGTATATTCGATTTCCAGGTAAGTTTTCGTGTTCCAGTGTTTGAATACGGGACTCTTTCTTGAGTTCCGGTTCTTGTTAATTCCGGATCATATATATATTCCGGATCTAAGCCCGGTTCCGGACTCTTAACTTCGGTTCCTGTTCCCACTTAGTTCCGGATCTCATATTCCGGTTCCTGTTTACCAAATCCGGTACCCAATCCGGATCCGGTCTTTACTTTTTCTTGAATACCGATATTGACTCCGGATCCGTAAATACCGAATCTTTGTTTTTCGGTTCCGTATCATTGTTTTCTGGATCCCTCATTTCGGAATCTTGATCTTCGGATCTTATATTCCGGATCCCAAAGTTCTGGATCCTACAATCCGGATCTCCACTCCGAATCACATCTGCACATTTTTTATATCAGCTTCTGTTTTGTTCTATCTTTCTGTGTTCCTATCTGCTTATTCCTGATCCTTTATAGGAATTGCGTTAGGTTACCACTCCCTTAGGATTTCACGTTAGTTTTGCGTTAGGTTGTGCGTTAGATCACTCCTTTACCTTTGAATCATACTACTCGTCTTACGATCACACACAAGTGCTCACAATGAATGCTCAAGACGCATTAGCTATCGGATCAGAACTCAAACCACCGATCTTGTACCGAGGGGAGTACAATGTCTGGAAGGATCATTTTATGTGCGTCATCGAGACCAAACCGTTATATGAAGAGATTCTTCGATCGCTGATGGACGGTCCGACTACTCCACCCTTGATGGACGTTCCAACACAAGAAGGCGGGCCTCCAGCACATAAGGTGCCCAAACCGTATGACAAGCTGTCGGCCGATGAAAAGAGGAAAGTCGATGGAGATAATCTGGCAAAGACGTATCTACTATACAGTCTTCCCAACAACATCTACTGCAGCATCGACAGTCACAAGGACACAACTAAAGTCATGTGGGACCAGCTCGCGAAGATCATGCAAGGCAGTCGTGAGGGTAATCAGCTGAAGATAACCAACTGCCTCACCCGCTGTGAAGCCTTTAAAGCCAAACGAGGGGAATCAATCACTGAAACATACGAGCTTTCTGCACACTCCTCAACGACCTGCACAAGAACAACATCTTCAAGACGAACCTCGAGTGCAACATCAAGTTCCTCAACAACCTTCAATCTAAATGGAAGGGATTTGTCCTCCACGTTCGTCACAGCCGATCTTTAGAAAGTGTTTCGCTGCATGAGCTCTATGAGATGTTGCTCCAAGATGAAGATGATGTTCGTGAGCTGATGGGAGATCAGAAGTCTAGTGAAAAGACGAAAGAAGATCAACTTTCTCTCCTATCTCACAAGAAAGACAAGCAAATCCAGCGCAGTTCGTATAGAGAGGAAGCTCAGAGTGAGTCTGAGCATGAGGACGCAGAACCGGAAAGTGATTCCGATCCAGAGCTAGACAGTATAAAGAAGGCTGTCCCCTTACTGTCCCGGGAGTACGCTAGAAAGAAGTTTTTCAAGAAGCCAACCAACAACAACCAGCGTTACTCCACCAATACAAAGCGTCGGGACTACCGAGATAAGTACGAAGGCAAACGCAAGTCTGATGAAGGAAGAAAGAAGAACGATGAAGGAAAGAGATATGAAGGAAAGTCTGAAGACTTAACTGATGATGAACCAGTGAAATGCTACAACTGCGGGAAGCGAGGTCACTTCGCCAAGGACTGCCGGAAACCTGTAGTACGAAATGCTGAGTACTACAAGAACAAAATGTTGTTGTCAAGGCAGAAAGAAGCTGGTAAAGCGCTGCTGGTGGAAGATGATCACTGGTTCCAACTGACTGAAGACGAAGATGACGACGAGGAAGCTCACATGTGCTAGACTGGCCTTAACCCAGAAGAATCCGAATCTGAAGATGACTCTTCCGAAAAGAAGAAGGACAAAAGCGAGTGCCAGGTATGTAGTTCTTCTAATGATGACTTAACTAATCAGATGCAAATTATGGTGCGTACCTTAGATACCTTTAAACAAAAGATCAAATCCAAGGACGACCAAATCTCTAAGCTAGAAGCCGATGCTCAGACCAAGTATGATACCATAGGCAAGCTAGCTATTGAAAAGGCTGAGGACAAATGTGTGATAGATAACTATCACTCTGAATGCTCAGCTATTTCAAAAAGAGCTGAAATCCTCGAGACTCAAATATCCGAATATACACAAAAGTTAGAAAAGTCTCAGGAGGAGTATTCTAAGAGCGCTGTAATTCAAGAGAAAGTTAAAAAAGAAAATGAGTTGTTGACCACTAATCTTAAGAATCTTGAATCCAAACTTTACAAACTTGGTGAATCGGAACAAACCATCCACTTGAACAAACCAAAGGAATTTAAGTACTACAACTCACAATGGGGACTCGGATATGATAATCCGTGTTACCTAAAGAAAATCTTGTCTAAGGTTCCCACTCTTTATGAATTCAAGTTCATGGGCCTAGACAAGATATATTCTGAGTACAAGATCAAGTGGACTAAGCCATCTCCGAAAGATGAGGAGAAAGAGGATCTTAAACGAAAAACAGGTATTCCTCTACCAAAAATAGAGGCAAAACCTAAAACTGGTAATACTAATTCTGAGGATAACACCAAATCGGAGGATGAGCCGCCTAGGAAAAACATAAATGTACAAATTCCTTTCGTGTACGAAACGCTAAATGCGTCATATTTAAAAAGCAAAACCCCTTATCTCTCCAATGATTACTTCGACATCTATTCGCTTGCCAAAACGGTGGAAACTCTGGTTCCGGTTACGGCATCACCAGATGTAGAATCTAACGATAAATCAGAGTTCAAACGTTATGTTCCACCTCTGATTTTGGAAAACATCATTTTTAAACTTGAAGAATCGATTGCGAGGGATAAGGTCATTTATGAACCCGAAAGAACTGTACTTTTATCTATTTTCGATAAGCTCAAAAAGAACAAAATCAAGACGTTATCCGAATCAGAAAGAGCGAGTTATCGAACCGAGATTGCTAAGTTGACTTCTCAACTGTCCGCCTTGGCGACAGAAGCTTTAACGCTGAGAATGGATAAGGAAAATCCAGTGGATACTCCAATAAAGCCTATCACTCCTGTAAACATCTCGTTTGACTCGGCACCAATTTATTTGGATAGCTCCTCGTGTAAAGCTTTTTCTAGGAGTGTCCAATGACACAAATGATAAGAAGTTGAGCTTTAAGGATAAAGGTAAGGCGATTCAACCCGATTCTTTTCAAAAGAATTTTTTTTCCAGTTTTTGATAATCCTTTTGCGGATAACTCCTCGTCCGACTCTGATGGTGAAACCCCACTTGATTCTGCACGAAGGTTTTCTGAGTTTATAAATTCCCCTGCTTGTCATGATGATGATTTTTCTAAGATTGATTTCGCTCCAAAGCTTGCTAGTCACACTCAATTTTTTGAGAAAATGCCACAACGATTAATTTTGAGAAAAGTGAGTGTTCTAATTCTAAAACCATTTCTAAGACCATTTCAAAATCTAAATCTAAACGTCGGTCCAAGAAACGTGCTAAAATCGGTAAGAGCTCTAAAAGACAACCGTTTTACTCAAGCTCCTCTGATAATAATTCTAATGTAATTTCATATAGAACGGGTGGGAAAGAAATTCGGAAAGAGTGGGTAGAGAAGAAGACTAAGTTACGACCAGAGAAGATAAAGTCATTTAATTCTTTTTCGCTTATTAGGACAAATAACACCAATCATGGTTTTGGTTTCAATAACTCTGTTGAACATGGTTTTAAATTTCCAGTTAAACTTGACAATGTTCAGCAATTGATTGAAATTTCGCGTGATTGTGTTTGTTGTTCCTTATGTGGATTGAATGATTTTGTTGTGTCTAAAAATGCTTCTAATTGGTTTGGTACATATCATGTCTTTAATTCCAATGCTTCTCGTAAGTCTTCTAGGAAAATACCCAAATCTAAACGGGTCTCAAGCAAAGGTGTTGCACCTAACACCCAAGAACCCATTTACAGATGGGTACCTAAACAACCTTAAATTTGTTTTGCAGCCCGGTCATGTGTGGTTTTAGACTCCGGATGCTCCAAACACATGACTGGTAAAAGGGAGCTGCTCACCAACTTCAAGGAGAAGTACTGTGGTGACATCCAATTTGGAAATGATAACGTGGCCCCAATCATGGGCTATGGCGACCTCGTTCAGGACAACCTCACTATCAAGCGTGTGTCCTACATCGAAGGCCTCGGCCACAACCCCTTCAGCATCAGCTAGTTCTGCGACAAGAATCTTGAAGTCAACTTCAAGGCGAAGCGGTGCAGTATTCGTAACGACGATGGAATGGAGATCCTTGCCAGTACTCGAAGGACGAACCTCTACACCATCAATCTTGCCGCTGTGAAGATCGATAAAGCCGTGTGCCTTCTTTCCAAAGCCCCTACTCAACAGAACTGGTTGTGGCATCGACGACTCTCACATTTGAACTTCAAGAATATCAACAAGTTGGTGCTGGGTGGACTCGTTAAGGGTATGCCTGGACTAAAGTTTGCAAAGACCATCCCTGCTCCGCATGCGAGATGGGCAAGATGAAGAAGGCTTCACACAAGACGAAGTCGGTTCCTAGCACGTCCAGACCTCTAGAGCTGATCCACATGGATCTATGCGGCCCTATGCGCGTCCAAAGCATAAGCCATAAGAAGTACGTATTGGTGATGGTGGGCGACTACTCGCGTTACACCTGGGTCAAGTTCCTCCGTTCAAAGGACGAGACTCTTAGGGTCATAGTCAACCACCTGAAGGGAGTTCAGAACAACTTGCAGCTGACCGTCATCTCGATTCGCACGGATAACAGAACTGAGTTCAAGAATCGCATTATCAGTGATTTTCTCACATCCGCTGGGATTTCACACAATTTCTCTACTGCTAGGACTCCTCAACAGAATGGCATGGTGGAACGACGCAACCGCACTTTGGTGGAAGCAGCCCGCACCATGTTGGCCCGATACAATCTTCCGATGTTCTTATGGGCCGAAGCCATCGCAACGGCGTGCTACACTCAGAATAGGTCCATCGTCCACAAGCGTTTCAACAAGACGCCATACGAGCTCATCAACAAACGCACTCCCAATATCAGCTACTTTCACACGTTCGGGTGCAAGTGCTTCGTGCTGAACGACAAAGATGATCTCGGCAAGATCAAGCCAAAGGCGGACGAAGGGATTTTCATCGGCTATTCTACCTCTTCAAAAGCATACCGAGTCTACAACAAGAGGACTAAGAGTGTTATTGAGAGTATCAATGTGACCTTCAACGAATTGGTCGATTTGGCTTCTGAACGTACCAGTTCAGAACCCGTGCTGACTAGAGTGCTGGCCTCTGATCACTCTAGATCGGAACCCAAGCACACGACAGTAGATCCTTCGTCGTCCAATACGTCAAAATCACATCCTTCCGAGTTAGATCAAATGTTCGAAAATTTCTATAATGATTTTCATCTTTCCCCTGTATCTACTGATGCTTCTATGATTGCAGATAAAGCTGTAGCGGTGTTGACACACATCTCCGGTCCTCCACCAACCCCCAACACTACATCATCGGAGGACTCCCCATCTTCACCTGTGATAGAGACGATGCCATCATCAAGTACAACATCGGTCACCGCAACTCCATCCCTAGTGGTTCAACCCACTCCGTCTTCCCTCGGGATAAACAACAGTACTGACGCAACTGCCGAATCCTCGTCAACTGTTGTTGTTTCCCACCCTGTGGCCGCCGACCGATTACATATGGTTCTATCCCTAGAAGCGGTTCAGAACTTACCCTTTAGGTCCTACATCGACGCTGATAATTCACAACCCCTTTCGGACCCGCTACCTCACACGCGGAGGTGGACTCGAGCGCACCCACCTGAGAAAATCATTGGAGATCCGTCTGCTCGCGTTCAAACTAGAGCAACGATGGAAACCGAAGACGAAGCTGCCCCTGCACTTCTGAGTATCACTCAAAAACGGGCGGCTATGGGAAATGAGTGCCTCTTCTCCATCTTCCTCAGCAATGTTGAACCAGCGACGGTTAAAGACGCCTTACACGACCCAGACTGGATAATGGCCATGCAAGAGGAGTTGAACGAATTTGAAAGCCTCAAAGTATGGCACCTGGTCCCTCGCCCGAAGAACAAGACCATTATCGGCACGAAATGGATCTTCAAGAACAAGAAGGACGAGAACGGGATCGTTGTACGGAACAAGGCTCGCTTGGTGGCGAAAGGGTATCGACAACAGGAGGGGATCGACTACGAAGAGACGTTCGCACCAGTTGCCCAAATCTAAGCTATTCGGATGTTCCTCGCATACGCCGCTTACAAAAACTTCATCGTCTTTCAAATGGACGTGAAGACGGCGTTTCTAAACGGCAAACTCAAGGAGGAAGTCTACGTCTCCCAGCCGGAAGGTTTCGTCAGTTAGGATCACCCCAACCATGTGTATCGCCTCGTCAGAGCATTGTATGGACTCAAGCAAGCACCGAGAGCCTGGTATGATGAATTATCAACTTTTCTAACAAATTACGGCTTCTCAAAAGGTAAGATCGACACAACCCTTTTCATCGAAAGGGAAGGTGTGGATATAATTTTAATTTCAAGTATATGTCGATGACATTATTTTCGGCTTTACGAACCCACAATACTGTTACAAATTTTCAGTCCTCATGAAAGCCTATTTTAAAATGAGTATGATGGGTCAGATGAATTTCTTTCTCGATCTTCAAGTTAAACAACTGTCGACCGGGATATTCATCAATCAATCTAAGTACATCGCGGATATTCTTCAGAAATTCAAGATGGAACAGTGTACACCCATGAAAACTCCCATGTCACCGGGTACGAAGTTACACGCCGATCCTGACGGAAAGGTTGTGAATACTACTACCTATAGATGAATGATAGGTTCGTTGATGTATTTAACGGCAAGTAGGCCAGACATAATGTTTTCAACCTTTTTGGGTGCTAGATTTCAATCTAAACCTAAAGAGTCCCACCTCATAGCAGTTAAGCGTATTCTTCGTTATTTAAAAGGTACTGCTAATCTTGGCCTTTGGTACCCTAAGGACGCAGGTTTCGAGCTCACAGCGTTTTCTGATGCTGATCATGTGGGGAGTATGCTCGACCGGAAGAGCACCACGGGTCACGTCCAGTTCCTTGGCGATAAGTTGGTTAGTTGGGCCTCCAAGAAGCAAACTTGCGTCTCCACCTCCACCGCGGAAGCGGAGTACGTGGCCGCGACTAGTTGCTTCTCCCAAGTGATCTGGATGCGAACGCAACTGTAGGACTACGGGTACAACTACTTGAACATCCCGATCTACTGCGACTCCAAGAGTGCCATCGCGATCACGAGCAATACGGTTCAACATACGAAGACAAAGCATATTGACGTGCGCTACCATTTCATTAAAGACCACATAGAAAGAGGTACGGTGGAACTCTACTTCGTAAGTACAGAAAATCAACTAGCAAATCTGTTTATCAAGGCTTTGGACGAAAAACGGTTCAATGAACTCGTGTCCAAGCTGGGTATGCTTAATCTGAAAGTTTGAGTCATGGATGTACTTATCACATCTTTCCTTCACTACGCGATAACTGTACCTTAATCAGTTACACTTGTCTCGCAGCGTGGTTTAGGTGTTTCAAGCACATCGGTGACATGTACTCTGTATTTTCGGTTTAGTATTTCTTTCGTTTTTATGTTTTTTTACATGTTTCTTTAATTCTATTCGTCTACTCTTTGTGTTTTTTAATTTATTTCCCGAGCTACTAACCGTGTGTTCAACAAGGTGTTTCCTTGAAAGCCAAGTCCCTGAGGTACGTTTCTCGTTTCTGTGCGGTGAGAGTTGCAGTTTGTGAGAAATTGAGGGGGAGAAGTGTTAGGTTGACAAGTCAAGGGAGAGCTTTGTCACCTAATCAAGTTTAAGGGGAAATTTATCATGTTTTTGTTTAAGTTATTTGGAAAAAAGGGATCTTATTTTGAAAAATCGAGGCGGAGCATCGTATTTATTGAAAAATTGAGGGGGAGCGTTGTTTTTGACAAGTTTAGGGGGAGAAACTGTAACTTTTTAATCTTGAGGGTCCATAGTGATTTTTTTTAACTCAGGGTAAATTTTAAAAGTTTTTCAAACTTCAGGGGTAATTTTCGCCAATTGCCAAAGGTTGAGACAAAGTTGGAACCGGGAGAGTTAAGGAGACCGGTACCGGGTTCACTCCCGGTATCGACCGGTATATAAATACCGGTTTTTCACTCATAATTCTCACTACTTCAAACTCTTTGCGCCATTTCTCTCCCAAACCAACTTTGTGCTCTCACATTGGCTACTTGCGTTCTTTAAAGCTCAGATCTTCATCCAAACTCCAGGTATGTATTCTAAACTTAGTAAAATCGATCTAGCATGTTCCAATCGACCGAAACAGACTCAAAAATCGATCGATTTCTTTGTTTTTCAAGCAATCGGCGCTGTTAGGGTTGAGAACCGATCGTTCCGCCATTTTTCACATCCAATCGAGTTCATTATCATGAAATCGACTTCACATTACGTGGTTTACTTGACGATTTCAATCGAGTTTGCACACACATCAATCAATTTTGATTTTGGTTTTCGACTAAGTTCCGATTCAGTTCTGGGTTCGGTTCTGGTGTTCAAGAGTTCCGGAATGGGTTCCGGTATTCGTGAGTTCCGGAATGGGTTCCGGTGTTCGAATGATCCGGAGTGTGTTCCGATACTCCGAATTCCGGATCTGGTTCCTATTTGCTTCCGGTCTTTCAAATGTTTCGGTATTTCAAATTCTGGATCTGTCACTATTTGCTTCCGGAAATTCAAGTTCCGGATCCGGTTCCTATTCGGTTCCGTATCCTAGGTGGTTCCGGTATGCATTCCGGATCCGGTGTCAAATAGATTCCGGAAGTACTGTTCCAATGGTTTTTCCAACTATTGTTTGGTGATCTGTGTTCCACATGAACGCATACACTCACTCTGGGCTCGGTAAGACCCGAGTAGTGACTTGTTTCGGATTGTCATCGACTCTCGGTGTTTCCAAATCCGAGAATACGAGCTCCGAGACACGCCTTGACTTACACAAGCCATGAACACTCAACACCTTATTGTTTTTAAACAGGTACATCATGGCTCAACCATTTCCACCTCAAGGTGATGCCCCGTTACTTCTCGTAGGTCCGAACCTACCCCTCAATTCTAACAACTTCCACTTGGACACGTCAAATCTTATATGCCAATGTCCAGTCATAGTGGAAATTCTGAAGCGCCACACGCTCAATCGAGCATTTACGGCCACCGCTCCAGTTCCAACAGTATATGTGCACCAACTGTGGCGATCACTCACACCCATTGCACGCGGCCAAAAATTCGTCCTCCAAGGCCGTATTGGCGACTCCCAGGTGTTACTTACACGAGACATCTTTCGCCAGATCCTTGAACTGCCCGAAGCGACAGCCATTCAAGGACGCGTAGCCTACGACGCTCCTGTTACTGATGCAGTCCTCTGCCGGGATCTGCGCGCCCTTGGATATGATGCCGCGCTCAACCAACCTTCGCACTTCTCAAGAATACATCTCCAGCCAGTATGGTACACCGTGTTCACGATATTGAACAGGTGTTTATCATCGATCAACAAAGGCATAGATCAGACCACAGTCAACCTGCTCAGACTGTTCTACGACGTCGTTTACAGCCGTCACTTCGACTACGCGTCAATGCTTTGGACTGAGCTGATCGAGAAAGTACAGAAGAAACAAGGAAGCAAACACCTTACGTTCCTGCCGTTCCCAAGATTCTTACAGCTGATCGTCGCTCACTTCATGGCGACGGACCCGACGATCCCTCGACGCGCCGACCATGAGGTATTACTTTCGACTCGAATGACTAGGATCCAGAACAATCAGGTGATTCCAGACCTAGTACCTATGTTAATACCTACAAACTTGCTAGCTATCGCAGACCAATCGGCACTGAGTGTGATAGCGTATAGGCGTGAGAACAACATAGACGCTCTGATGGTCTAGCCAGATCTGGCAGGACATACCCAAGGAGCGCGACCCGAGGGGCGTGAGGGTCCACGAACGAGAGGCGGAAGGGTTCGGCGAGCAGGGGCTTCCGGACAGGGAGTGACGAGAGAAAACATTGTGAGGGGAACAGGCGTGGGCAGTTCCGGTAGGTCAATCCACGATGCTAGCTCGTCCAGAAACCCACCCACTCCACCACGTGCACCTACGTCACCTCGAGACGATGATCCAGCACTGCATGACGTGGAAGTGAAATGCGTTACGCGCCAACAACCCGAGGAAGAGGCATCCTCCTCTTCCAGCTCCGAGTCGGGCTCCGACTCAGAGTCGGGTTCCGAATCTGGTTCCGAATCAGGTTCGGCGTCCGGGTCTGAGTCCGGGGCCTCGGAATCTGGCTCAGACGATGAATCCACCGAGTCAGACGATAACGATGATGATGACACACCCCAAACCGAAGCCATAACTTGAGAGACAAGGAGAGCGGAGGTGTTTTAGTTGAAAAAGAAAAAGAAAGTGAGCATGTGCGTGAAAGGAGGAGTAAGAAAACGAACGAGAGTGAACGAGTGATGGAGCAATCTTCTCAGGTTGCTCCCAACCAGCCTCCACCTAGCCAGGTAGCCACATCCACTACCCCGTCGCATTCGTTGCGCAGGGTATTGAACAAGACGTCGTGGGCCTAGCGACGCATTTGCACACCTCACCTAGCCACTCAGTTTCCTCTCAAAAGAAAATTGTTTCAACTTCGCACAGGGATTTAGCACAACTGCCACCGGTCTCTCACTTGGAGAGTTCCGGTGTTGAAACAAGAGAACACCAGCCCCAGTTCTCGACTTCTTTGGATGCACATACGAGTCTAGATCCATTTGCTGATATCATTTATTTGGATAGGACACCAGTCATATCTACTGCTACCGTCGAGATTCTTCGTGACTCGACCGGAACGCCCAGAGTAAGTCTACCTTTAGGTAGCTTGCAATGACATGGCAGAAGACCTGCCACGGCTACCATCACGCCAACCGTGAGCACAGGCAATACTGCGGTGCAATCCACCGTAGTTACTACAACTGGGAGGCTAAGTGCTCCAGGTGTTAGTACCACGGAGTTCGTCTCCAAGGAAACTATGGACGGCGCCTTAAAGGTTGTCCAAACGGAGATTTTAAAGAAGCTATCAGATGAGATGGCGTTTATCAGAAGGGCAGTCACGGGCAAGGCAATAGCTACAGAGGTTCCCCCTACACAACCACAGATCCGAATGCCTCACCCAACCCCGAACCTCCAGAACATGAGCATCGAGGCGCTCAAAGCCACACTCCTCGACAAGCTCCTGTCCCAATCCAACATCGATGCCTCATCTAAAGCCGATTTAGTGAGTCTACTACGCTCACAAACCCAACCACCACCCCCAGTCACACCAACTAACCCACAAGCCCAATCAACTCCAAGCTTGATGCACTTACCACCGCTCTAACCGACGTCAAGAAAACCCTCGACACCTTATCCGAGAGGGTTGCCAGCTTAGAAGACACGTTTAAGGGTCAAGCACAGGGCTCCAAACGACGACATGATGATCAGGAGGATCCTGACCAACATGAAGGGGAGAAACGACTTAGACTGACCGAGCTGTCAACCTCAGAGACAGTACTACCATCCGAAACTACTTCAACTGAACCACAACATCAGCGAGAAGACTCAGAAATGGTTCAGGATATGGAGTTATCAACACCGATCAGAGAATCAGTACCAGAGTCAGCAGACCCAACGGTTGAAAAGCCCGAGGGTCAATCAGAAGATACTTTATTGCTGACGGTTCCGAAAAGGCCAGTCCTGGAATTGATTGATGAGGACTCTGCTGGCAATCCGGAACTAGAAAGAGAATGGAGAGAGAAAGTCGTGCTAGCCATCCAATCCGAGACAGATGCTCTGTGGAACTTTTCTGATGAAGACGAGTTCATGAATGACGACGACTACGACCAGTTCCTCCTTCAGAGCGAACAGGTATCTATATCTCAGCATGATGTACACGATACTGCAGGTACTTCCGAGCTTCCAACTCCAGACTCGGAAATGGCTCTACCTCAGCCTGCTCAACCAGCTCGTTGGGAAAGAGTCTGGATCTTGGTTCCGTACCTAGAGGAATCATAGAAGAAGATATTTGCCCACTGGATCATTCCTCTTGACCCGGTCACGTGCCATGGGGTTTCATTTCTGAAAGATCCAGTTCGCAAACAATATTTGGAAGTAATGAAGAGAAGCAGAATGGTCCACCAAGTCCGAACGTGACACGGAATAACATAAATAGTGGAGATTGTGTCCGACAAGGTTCTCAGTGTATGGTTCCCGGTGTTCACTATAAAAAGGGATGACAGAAAAGAATGGGTATTCTCGGAAGCCGACTTCAGGCATCTGAATCTGAACGACTTCCCGGTACTACTGAAAGAACTGAAGACCCACACCATCCAACCGTTACCATATACCAAAGCCCTCGAGACGATAAAGAGATTCATGAAGTGCAATATCACCCTCGCCTACATCAACGACTTCCAGCTGGATTTCAAAAGCAATCAGAAGAAGATCAACATTCTGAAGCCCAATCTGAATCTTCCCGAAGACGTATAGGTACATACTATTCTATCCAATCCAGAAACAGGGATTGTGTTTCTGAATGACAAAGGGGAGAAACGGTACATGAGGATCAGCGAGCTGCACAAGTTTAGTGAGGGAACTTTGATGAACATACAGAATGTGCTGAAAATATCATTGAAGAAGAAGAGAAAGAGTCGTCAGAGAACTTCGCCAACGTCAGAAAGTATCTACCAGAAGAGCTTCTCAAAGCTATTGAAAAAAGGCTAGAGTTCAGGAAATCCATTCGGCACTTCAAGATTTTGTTCGCTATTCGAAAGCGATATGTCCCTAACTGGCATGAGATCGAACTTCAATTCCAAGGGGGAGATTGTTAGGTCATATGTTGGTGGAATAGAAGTATAGGGACCATTTATGACATATCTTGTAAATATCCTTTCTTGGGTATAAATAGTTTGCCTAATCCTAGATTAGGGTTTAATGACCATATTACTTGTTTGATTACTTTTCCTTTGTACGGCTACATTGCTATCATTCTGTTCATCTAATCAAAGTGAGATTTGTGACACTATTACTGATTTGTGTTGATTCTTGTTATTGCACCTGTTAATCTGGGATCCACAACCTATGCTATAACATTTTAAAAATATAGTCATAAAAGTTAAAATCTCTAAATATATTTATAGCAAACTTAAACAACAAACAATTAGATCTAATATATTTAATAAACATTTATTTTCAATACTTTTTATTGTAAGAAAGAATTAATTTTTTTTTTCTATTATACAAAGATTTTTCCAATTATGAAGTTTTTAAATAATTATTCGTAGAGATGGAAACGAGACGGGTATTGGACGAATAATGCATCCCCCGTCCCCGATTAAGCCCCACTACCCCGGCCCCTCTGATCCTCGATAGGTTCAGGACCTGTTGGGTACCCATTTAATAAAAAGAATAACAAAAACACGAGTAAATTACGGATTTGGTCCCTGTGGTATGTCGATTTTTATGGATTTTGTCCCTAAACTTCATTAGTTACGGAAATGGTACCAGTGGTATGCAGTGTTTTTTGTCCCTAGCCCTAACGGCCATCCAACTAGTTCGTTAACAATTTAACCATTTTAACATTATTTTTTAATTACTTTTTTGTCTTTTTATGTTTGTCTTTTATGTAATTATTATATTATATTTAATAGTATTATATATATACACATACAATATATACACATACACAGACAGAACCACTACCACCATCTATCTCTTTCTTTATTCTATTTCTTTCTTCTCTCTTTCTTTATATATACTGTTTGGGTAAAAATTCACACCTCACGACCGACGATAAAAAATACATATGACATTTATGTAAGACCATTCTTGTATTAAGATAAGGTCCTGCAGATTATTTACAATCGTTTATTTCGTCGTATACTTCTGAGACGGTCGTAAGAGACATACGACCAACAACCGTGACTTAAGACGGTCGTACGACCATACTAACCGTTAACAGTCAACAACCGTTTTCTTTGTTTCATTAATGCAGGTCTAAGAGAAATCATTGCACAACGGTCATAACGGACGAACTTTTAATGACAGTTAAAGACCCGACAGCAGTTACGAACCAGTCATCAAGACACATTCAATGCTACCACAAGCTATTTAAAGGCATGCACCACACTTCAAACAGACAACTACGAATTCTACATTTCTACGCAATACAACAATGATAATCTGAGCATTCGAACACATACCACTTACGCAAGATACGCATGACAACAGATCATTCCGTACGACGACAGTCTATTTCGCACGATTTATCGCACGACACACTGCATTAGCTTACGATTAAGTATACTTTTATTCTTATTGTAATCTATTGTACTCGCGACACTTGTTACTAAAGGACGTCGCCCCTGTTTGGCGATCATTGTGCACTGTCAACTTCACCAAGTTGGCCGCGGTTTTTTCCCTCGTTTGGGTTTTCCGCGTCACCAGTTCTCCTGTCTTATTTACTTTCTGTTTGCGATTGTGTTGATTGTCTTGAGATTCATTTCTTTAGTTGTTAAAGCTCCACATCAACCTTAAGTTATCCTTTGGGTGATTTTTGGCATTAACAGTTTGGCGCCCACCGTGGTGCCCCATCTAGAGAAAATCTCAAGCCAAACATACATCGCTCTAACAATCTTGTGTAGTTTGTTGTTTCCAGGAAAATGGCAAATCATCAGGATCAAGTCGCTCGGTTGCACATGGAGTTGGACGCTGCACGGAGTCAAATTCAAGTCCTGAACGAGCAGAATCAAAGGGCCCGCAGAAATTACCTCCCTGAGGAACCCAGCAATCGGCAATTCCTTCGGACCTCAGAACGGTCCCTGACCTTCTTCTGGTGTACCTTTTATAAGACCACCATTCCAAGAAGGTCCTGGGCCATTTGTCAATAATCCTCCCTCAGGACAGTTTCCTCCACAGCATTTAAGGCCGCCACCATTGAACAATGGAGCCATGCCTTATCACATCCCGACGATCCCGCAACCAACCATGATAATTCCCATGAATTTTCCCTTCCACGAAGAAGCCAACGGTTCGTCGTATGGGAATGGTTTCCACATGACCGTCGGTCTGACAGCTCAAGATTAAGAAGTTATTCCCTCAGTTGGAACAACATCCAATCCAGACGACCCTGTCGCCCGACGACTAAGGTTATTGGAAGATCAGAACGAGAAGATGTTATCTCTACTTACAAAGTTACCTGGTGATGTCGTCCCCGTCGACGTCGAGCCCCTAACAGGATTCCAAGCATCACCTTTCGTCGACAAAATCGCAAATATCGACGTCCCGAAGAAATACAATATTCCTGCTTTCACGCTCAGGTATTTAGGAATAACTGATCCGACAGAGCACATCGCCCAGTATAAACAATTGATGTGGACCGCTTCGATCCCACATCGGGTACCAGGAAGTATGCACGTATAAAATCTTTGGCGCAACTCTTACAGGTGTTGTTCTCCAGTAGTTGATCAATCTCAAACCCAAGTCCATCAGCAACTTCGCAGAGTTGGTCAACCAATTTTCACAACAGTTTGCCAGTAGTCGCAAGATGGAGAAGCATACTAGCGACATGTATTACGTCACCCAAAAGTCTGGGGAATCCATCCGCAGTTACTTCAGCCGTTTCAATGCAGAAATGATCAGCATCTGAAACTGTGATGTCAAGACTGCCATCGAGGCCTACAAGCGAGGTCTCGACGACAACACCTCAGGATTGTACGTCGATCTTACGAAATACCCGTCATAAAACTTTGAAGACGTCCGGGCTAGGACATTGGCTTACATGAGAGTGGAAGACGACATGGCTTTTCATCGTAAACACTCGACCGACAAGAAGTCGTTGGGAGTAAAGAAACCTGATTTCAAATCCAAGACAAATGTCAAAGGCGTAGCCTGCACGCCAGATATCGAACGTCCAGTTCGAAAAGAAAAAGAACGATACCGCACCGAAATTCCCTTAGTATCCTAAGATCTCTTCTTACGGATTTAAGGGAACGTCGAAAGACTTAGTCGACGCCCTCCGGAATATCCAGTCGACAATTCGATGGCCCAAGAAGAGAGACAAAGACGATGCCAAAAAAGACAAGACCAAGTGGTGTGACTTTCACAGCGACCATGGTCATGCAACAGACAATTGCCTAGCATTGCAGAAGGAGCTGGCTTGGCTTGTTCCCAAGGGCCATCTCCAGGGTTTGATTGATAAAGAATCATCACCAACCAATAACGAGAGACTAGCATCCCATGTCCATGCAAAAGTCGTTAACTACGTGATGGGTGGATCAGACGTCTGTGGTCTAACATATTCAGCAGCCAAACGGCATGCCAGTTAAACGTCGGGTGAATATCCCATTCCTCGGTCATCACAACCGAAGCAAGAGTTAGAACTGGAGGCGATGCCCATAACGTTCGATCAGGACGACCTCCAGGACAACTGGCAGAAGCATCACGATGGATTGATTATCCAGCTTACCATCGGCAACTGCTCGACCAAAAGAGTCTTGGTCGACGGGGGCAGTTCAGCTAATATCATCTTCTTGAGCACGATTAAAGCGATGGGTATCGATAAATCAGAGATCACTCGTCGTTCGACGATTTTGATAGGATTCAACGGGGATACGACCAACACTCTAGGGGAAATTATCCTCCTAGTATATGCTAAAGGGGTCAACAAGCAAACGAAGTTTAACGTCATCGACTGTTCGTCAACTTACAACGTTATTCTCGGTCGACCATGGATCCATGACATGAAAGCGGTCCCCTCGACCTATCATCAGACTATCAAGTTCCCAACACCATGGGGAGTTCAGGAGATCAAAAGCGAACAGAAGACCGCCCGAGATTGCTACAAGGCAACGTTGAAACCTCCGAAGAAAGACATCTAGCAATTACAGATCCAGGACGTCCCTGAGTCCTCTGATAATTACAGCCTTAAAGAAGTCATCCTGGACCAGGACAAGCCTGATCGAGTCGTCCTCGTGGGGGCATCACTAGACCCCGTCATAAAAGAGAAATTAGTCTCCTTTCTACAGAAGAATGCTGATTGTTTCGCTTGGACACACGAAGACATGATCGGTATAGATCTCGACATTATTTCCCATAAGTTGAACGTCGACTCGTCGTTCAAACCTATAGAGCAAAAGCGCCGCAAGTTTGCTCCTGAGCGAAACAAAGTGATCAATGATGAGGTCGACAACTTGCTCAAGACCGAGAAAATCAGAGAAGTAAAATACCTCGAGTGGCTAGCCAACGTTGTGGTCATATAGAAGAAAAATGGGAAATGGCGAGTGTGCATCGACTTCACAGGCCTTAACAAGGCCTGCCCCAAAGATCCATTCCCACTACCCCATATCGACACTATGGTCGACGCAACTGCAGGATACGAACTCTTAACGTTCATGGATGCCTACTCCGGATACAATCAGATCTTGATGCATGGCGACGACCAAGAGAAGACTGCTTTTATGACATATAAAGGCATCTACTGCTATAAGTCATGCCTTTTGGCTTGAAGAACGCAGGATCAACCTACCAAAGATTAGTCAACAAGATTTTCAAGGAACACATTGGCGATACGATGGAAGTTTACATTGACGACATGCTTGTCAAATCCAAACAGGCGATCGATCATGTCGACCACCTGAAGAAGTCCTTTGATATCCTATACAATATCGGATGAAGCTAAATACTACAAAATGTTCCTTCGGATTCAGCGCTGGGAAATTTCTGGGATACATGGTCACACGACGAGGAATAGAAGCAAATCCTGACCAAATCAAAGCATTGGTGAACATCAAATCGCCTAGAAACTTCAAGGAAGTACAGCGACTCACAGGTCGTGTGGCGGCACTGAATCGATTTATATCACGATCGTCCGATAAATGCCATTTATTCTACAATGTCCTAAGAAAGAATAAAGGCTTCGATTAGACAGACGACCATGAATAGGCGCTACAAAAGCTAAAAGAGTACATGGCAGCTCCGCCACTGCTTTCGAAACCAAAGGACCACGAGGTCTTATAGCTGTATCTCGCCGTAAGTCCTCACTCTGTAAGCGTCGTCTTAACTAGAGAGGACGACAAGCAGCAATTGCCAATTTACTACGTTAGTAAATCTCTGCTACATGTCGAAGCACGATATACATCTATGGAAAAACTACTACTATAATGATTTACATCCGCTAAAAAGTTACGACACTACTTCGAATCTCATCCCATTACTGTCGTGACTAACTTTCCTCTCAAGTCTGTTTTGAGAAAACCTGAATTGACAGGATGACTAGCAAAATTGAGCATCTACCTCAGCAGTTACGACATCGATTTTAAGCCTCGTACGGCGATTAAATCGCAGGTCCTAGCTGACTTCGTCGCCGACTTCAGTACTGAACTAGAGAAAGAAGCACAAGATGAAACCTATACTGTGGCGACTACAAACGACACGACCTGGATACTCCACGTCGATGGTTCTTCAAACACCAGAGGAGCAGGTATTGGTGTCGTCTTAAAGTCACCACAGGGGGCAAGATGGTGTACTCTATACGATGCGATTTCAAAGCCACCACCAACGATGCAGAATACGAAGCCTTGATCGTGGGCATGAGCATGGCTCATGACCTGGGGGCAACCGGACTTCACGTTAGAAGCGACTCCCTATTGGTCGTAAACAAAATGAATGGGGAATTTGCAGCAAAAGATTTCAAGATGACAGCCTGTCTCAAGATAGCTAAGGAAAAATAAAAATAATTTGATCCGTTCTCAATCGAACAGATCCCCAGGGATCAGAACACTCAAGCCGACGCGCTAGCAAATCTTGGATCAGCACTTAATAAGCCGTCGTTCGACACTATCCCCATGATCCACCTAGCATCCTCGTCCATCGAAGGCTCTGAGAAAATTTATGCTCTCGACGAAGAAAATGGTTGGTCGTATGATATCAAGAACTATCTTATGCACGACCTACTACCCGAAGATAGAATGGAAGCTCGAAAGATTCGATTCAAAGCTTCAAGATATCTTATTATCGGTGATAGACTTTATCGACGATCGTCAACAGGTCTAAACCTGAGATGTATCGATAATCAAGAACAGGTGCAAAACATTCTGAAAGAAATGAACGATGGCGAATGTGGCAACCATTCTGGTGGTCGTAGTCTTGCGAATCGTATCTCTCGACAAGGCTACTATTGGCCAACCTTAAAGCAAGATGCCAGCAGGTATGCCCAAAGTTGCGACTCATGTCAACGATACTTAGGTATGATACACCAGCCCTCTAAACCTTTACATACGACGCTAGTCCCATGGCCCTTCATGAGATGGGGAATGGATATTGTAGGTAAACCACCTCCTGCCCCAGGGCAGAAAGTCTTTTTGTTGGTCCTTACAGATTATTTCTCTAAATGGATAGAAGCAGCCGCTTACTCCCAGATTCTGGACAAAGAGGTTATCTCTTTTATCCAGACTAACATCATATGTAGGTTCGGAATTCCTTCCGAGATCGTATGTGACAACGAGTCACAATTCATAAGTGATCGTATGCTGTAGTTTTATGAGGATCGTAATATCAAAATTACGACCTCAACTCCACGTTACCCTCAATCTAATGGTCTTGCAGAGTCGAGCAACAAAGTCATCATCAATTCGATAAATAAAAGACTCAAGGCCGCGAAAGGAAGATGGGTTGAAGAACTCCCATCGGTCCTATGGGCCAATCGTACGACATCACGAACGTCGACAGGATAAACGCCATTCTCATTGCCTATTGTTTGGGTAAAAATCCACACCTCACGACCGACGATGAATAACTCATATGACATTCATGTAAGACCATTCTTGTTTTAAGATAAGGTCTTGCAGGTTATTTACAATCGAATATTTGGTCGTACATTTCTACGATGGTCGTAAGTTTCATACGACCGACGTCTGAGACTCAAGATTTGGCCGTACGATTATACTAACCGTTAACAGTCAAACATTCGTTTTCTTTGTTCCGTTAAAGCAGGTCCACGAGCAATCATGGTACAACGGCCAGTAACAGACGAGCTCTTAATGGCATTAAAGACCCGATGATGGTTACAAACAAGTCATCAAGACGGATTTATTGCTGCCAGAAGCTATATAAAGACCTGCTCCACACTCGAACGGGAGACACGTCGAAACAACGGACAATCTACGCAACATCTGAACTCAACATTTTTCATACCCTCAACATTCTCACATCCGAAGCATTTGAACGAATATCACTCCCGCAAGTTTCACACGACAACAGCTTGTTTCGCACGATTTACGCACAACACATAACTTTATCTTACGATTAAGTTTGTTTTTACTCTTATTGTAATTTGTTGTATACAAAACACTTGTTACCAAAGGATTTTCGCCCCTGTTTGGCGATCATAGTGCACCGTCAACTCTCACAAGTCGGTCGCAGTTTTTTCTTTTGTTTGGGTTTTCCGCGTCACCAATTCTCCTATCTTATTTATTTTATCGCGATTGTGTTGTTTGTCTTGAGATCCCTTTCTTTAGTTGTTAAAAGTTCCACATCAATCTCAAGTTATCTTTTGGGTGATTTTTGGCATTAACAGTTTGACGCCATCCGTGGGACCCCATCTAGAGAAAATCTCAAGCCAAGCATACATCGCTCTAATGATCTTGTGAAGTTTTTGTTGTTTCCAGGAAAATGGCAAATCACCAGGATCCCATGGCTCAACTTCACGCAGAAATTAAACGCAGCCCGGATCCAGATTCAAGCTCTGAACGAGTAGAACCAAAAGGCAGCTGCAGAAATTGCTTCCTTGAGGAATCCAGCGATTGGCAATTCCTTTGGACCTCAGAACGGTCCCCTACCTACGAGTGCAGCTTTTATAAGGCCACCATTCCAAGCAGGTCCAGGGCCATTTGTCAGCAATCCCTCCTTGGGACAGTTTCCTCCACAACATCTGAGGCCTCCACCGCTGTACAATGGAGCCATACCATATCGGATCCCAGTGAACTTCCCTTTTAACGGAGAAACCAATGGTTCGTCGTACGGAAATGGCTTTCGTACGACTATCGGCGCGACAGCTCAAGGCTCTGGAGTCATTCCCCCGACAGGTGTTGTCCCCGATCCTAACGACCTCGTCGCCCGACGACTAAGGTTACTAGAGGATCAGAACAAAAAGATGATGTCACTACTTTCAAAGTTACCTGGTGGTGCCGTCCCCGTCGACGACGAGCCCCTTACTTTATTTCAAGCATCACCCTTCGTCGATAAGATAGCAAACGTCGACTGTTAATGCCAAAAATCGCACCAAAGTACAACTTAAGGTCGATGTGGACTTTAACAACTAAAGAAAGGAATCGTTCGACAAAAGCGTGCGACAAAGACAGAAATGTAAATGAGACAGAGATTTTGGTGATGCGGGAAAAACCTCAACGAGGAAAAAACCCGCGGACGACTGTGGAAGTCGTCGCTGCACTATGGTCGCCAAACAGGGGCGATGTCCTTGTGTTTCTGGTGTCGATCGTACAGAGATTACAATACAAATGAAAGAAAGACTTCGAAATGTAAAGTAACAAGTGTTTTGAATGAAAAAACAATGTGCGTCGTGTGTTAAAACTGTGTGTCGTGCGCTGATGTCGTGCGTCGAGAGCGATCTTCTACGAGTGATTTCTTCGTTTCGAGTGCTTGTGTCTGTTATTCGATGTTGTGTCTCTGTGTTCTTTTTCGTCCCCTTGAAATGATGATTATCCTTGATATTTATAGTCTTCGGACGCTTTAATTGGCTCATTAAATACTTCGATAACTGTCGTAATGGACGTCGTCTTTAGTGTTGTTTAATGACCTTCATCAGTTATAGTCGTTTGTCCATTAATGATGTTGACTCCTGCATTAAACACTGAATAAACGTAACAGTTTATGTCATGCGTTAGTTGGTCGAGGTCGCATGGTTCTAGGCGACGGTCGTGTGGGCTAGGCGACGTCGAGGTCGAGTGTCGTGAGGTAAAATAGACTTTCGATTTTATCTTTAATCAAGAGTTTAAAGTACTATGATTTTACCTTCGTTATGGAAAAAGGAATAAGTGTTTCCTTACCTTGGTCGTGGTCGAGACTGGTGAAATTTTGCCCAAACATCGATGTCCCAAAAAAATACAACATTCCTGCCTTTACGCCCAAGTATTCGGGAATAACCGATCCTACGGAGCACATTGCCCAGTATAAACAACTAATGTGGACCGCGTCGATTCGACATCGGTATCAAGAAGTATGCATGTGTAAAAGCTTTGGCGCGACTCTTACAGGTGCTGCTCTCCAGTGGTTGATCAACCTCAAACCCAAGTCCATCAGCAACTTTGCGGAGTTGGTCAACCAGTTTTCGCAACAATTCGCCAGTAGTCATAAGATGGAGAAGCAGACCATTGACCTGTACTATGTCGTCCAAAAGTCCGGAGAATCCATCCGCGGTTACTTCAACCGTTTTAATGCAAAAATGATCAGCATTCGAAACTGTGATGTCAAGACCGCCATCGAGGCCTACAAGCGCGGTCTAGATGACAACACTTCCGTATTGTACATCGATCTTACGAAATACCCGCCAGAGAACTTTGAAGACGTCCAAGCTAGGACTTTGGCTTACATGAGGGTGGAAGATGACATGTCTTTCCATCGTAAGCATTCTACTGACAAAAAGTCGTTTAGGATCAAGAAACCAGATTTCAAGTCCAAGACGAGCGTCAAGACAGAGCTAGCGCTCCAGATGTCGAACGTTCGGTTCGATAAGAAAAAGAATAATCCTGCGCCCAAATTTCCACAATATGCTAAGATCTCCTCTTATGGATTCAAGGGAACTTTGAAAGATCTGGTCGAAGCTCTCAAAAACATTCAGTCGTCCGTACGATGGCCCAAGAAGAGCGATAAAGACGATGACAAGAAGGATAAGACCAAATGGTACGACTTCCATAGTAACCATGGTCATACGACAGATAACTGCCTTTCCTTACAGAAGCAGTTAGCCTGGATCGTCCCCAAGGGACATCTCCAAGGTTTGATTGATAAAGAATCTACGCCAGTTGAAAACGTAAGACCATCATCCCCAGCCCACGCAAAAATCGTCAATTGTGTAACCGGTGGATCAGACGTTTGTGGTTTAACATACTCGACAGCTAAGCGGCACGCCAGTCAATTATCGGGAGAATATCCCATTCCTCAGTCGTCTTGACCGAAGCAAGAGTTGGAACTAGAGGCGATGCCAATAACGTTCGATCAGGACGACTGGCAGAAACATCACGATGGATTGATTATCCAGCTTACTATCGGTAACTGTTCGACCAAAAGAGTACTGGTCGACGGAGGCAGTTCGGCTAACATCATTTTCCTAAGCACGATCAAAGCTATGGGCATCGATAAGTCAGAGATCACTCGTCGATCGATAACTCTGATAGGATTCAATGGCGATTTCACCAACACTTTGGGAGAAATCATCCTCCCAGTGTATGCTAAAGGGGTCAACAAGTAAACAAAGTTTAACGTTATCGACTGTTCGTCAGCTTACAACATTATACTTGGTCGATCGTGGATACACGACATGAAGGCGGTCCCCTCGACCTATCACCAGACGATCAAATTCCCGATGCCATGGGGCGTACAAGAAATCAAAAGTGAATAAAATACCGCGCGTGATTGCTACAAAGCTACATTGAAACCCCAGAAAAGGGTCATCTAGCAATTACAGGTCCAGGATGTCCCTGAGTCCCCATATGACTATCGCCTAGAAGAAGTCGTCTTGGACCAGTTGGAAGATTTGAATAGGCCAACATGGTTCTTGCAGCTTCAACTAAAGTTCTGTTCTTTCTTTCAACAACACCATTTTGTTGAGGAGTTTTGACAGCAGAGAAATTATGAGAAATCTCAGTACTTTGCAAAAAGTTCTGAAGAGTCTCATTTCTGAATTCTGTTCCATTGTCACTCCTAAACTTCTGAACATGAAGTTGCAATAATACTTGAATTCTTTTGATAAAGTTAATCAATATTTCAGCAGCCTCAGATTTTGCTCTTAAGAATTCAACCCATGTATATCTGGAATACTCATCAACATTGACAAGTTATATTTCTTCCCACCCATTGACTGAACTGCCATTGGACCACACAAGTCTGGGTGTATCATCTCTAATGGTGATATGCATGAGGAGTCCATTTTCAACTTGTGAGAACTTTTCTTCATTTTACCCATCTCACATGCTGAACACAATGAGTCCTTCTTAAACTTAATCTTTGGTAATCCCTTAACCAAATGTTTGCCAACTAGATTGTTCAACTCCTTAAAATTCAAGTGAGAATATCTTCTGTGCCATAACCAACATTCATTTGCAGTTGCATTTTAGAGTAGACATACTAGAGTTAATGCTTCAATTTTTGAAAAATTGACCACAAATAAATCCATGTGTCTTTTAGCCCAGAAAACCTTTATCCCATTCTCACTCAGAATTAAACATCCTGTTATGCTGAACTTGATCTCACAAAGACTATCCAAGAACTGACTTATACTGAATAGATTGTGTTGTAATACTTCCACATAGAATACTTTCTGAATGGTTAAATCTCCCTTTGTTAAATCCCCATAGCCTCTAACTTGCCATTTACTGTTATTGCCAAAATTAACTGCTCCTCCAGCCTTTTCTGTGAAATTAGTCAGAGAAGACTTGTGACCTGTCATGTGTCTTGATGCTTCATAATCTAAAAACCACACATGACAGCCCTGCAAAAACATTTAGTTAGATTTAGGTACCCATATTGGAATGGGTCCTTCTTTGTTAGCTTTATTATCAGATTTAACAGAAGTTTCTTTAACTTTCCATTCATAATTCTCTTTTAAGCACCATTTTCCTTTTATTTTGATAAAATCAGAACATCTTTTGTTCACAAAATTATTTCTCTTTATTTTGGAAACTTTAGGTTGAGACTGAGAAACATTTTCAGTCTTCTTTCCTTTTGATTTAGATTGAAACAAGTTTTCAGTCTTCTTTCCTTTTGATTGTAATTGAGAAATGTTTTCAATCTTCTTTTCTGAATTTTGTTTTGCTTTAGACTTAAAAGATGTTTTAGAATTTTGAGTCATCTTCTTCTGAGAAAGTTGAAATGATTGACTACCACATTGAACACATTTTAAATGTCTTCTTGCATAAAACAACAAATCTGAATGAAAAGATTTTTCATTTTTATTGATAGTATTCAGATTACATTTGCATCTATTACAAGAACTATTTGCTTTGAGTTTAGAAGTAGTATTCAACAAGATCTTCTCAGAAATCTTTTTCAAATCATATTTCCTTTTGCTTTCCTCCTTTTCTGAAACATTCAACTCATCAGAATTAGTAAATGATCCAGATGATTCACCATGCTCAAAAGTACTTGATTCATCAAAGAATTTCTTATTTTCTTTTATGGAATTAATCTTAAAAAGATCATACTCAGATTTTAACTTCTCAAGCTCTGTTATTTTCTGGACATAAGTTTTGTTTTCCTTTAAAACTTCTTCAAGTTTAAAATCAACATCACAAAAATCATTCTCAAGTTCATCAAACCTTTTTCTCAGTTCCTAAAGTTCTTGATTAACCAGTTTAAACCTCTTTTCAAGTTCTGAGAAACTTTCTGACTTTGACTCAGAATTTTCAGTTGACTCAGAGTTCTGACTAACAGACTCAGAATTCTGACTAGAAGACTCAGAATTCTCCTTGTTTTCAGAAACCTTGCTTGTTTCAAATATATTCTCAATGTCAGTATAGGAGAAACTTGGTTGTTTATCTTTGTAACTAACATTTAGAGAATCATACTTGAATTTGGCATCATTGTATCTTGGTTTTTCTTCTGTTGGTTTTGAAATTTCTTTCTTGACCTCTTTTTCTGAACTTTCTGATTTTTCAGCTTTTGATTCAGAAGTTTTTACTTTTTCACTATTGGTTTCTGTAAACTATCAGAACTTGTTATTGAGCTTGCAGGTCTCACAAAAACTTCGACCAAGTCTGGGATTTCTGGTTTACGTCCTTTTAATTCCTCAAAATCATAAAGATTTATTGGAGCCTTTTTCAAAATTGCATTTTCCTCCAAACCCAATCCCATTTTTGGATTATAAAATCTTGTGTCTTTAACATTGCTTGTAAGAAGACTCAAAGTTTTTTGAGTTTGACCTCTTTTCAGATTAAGATCTTCTAACTCTTTGATTTTAGTATATAAATTCTTTCTTTCATCAAGCAGCATATCCACTTTAATTTGCAAATCAACTTTTTCATCTTTTACTTCTGAAAGTTCAACTTTTAACTCAGAAATCTTTTTCAAAAGATCAGAATTCTCTTTTCTGACTTCTTGTTTCTCAACCTCAATTTCTTCAAATCTTACTCTAAACATTTCTTTTTCTATTTTGAATTTGTTAACCAGAATCCTTTCACCTTTTATCTGTGTTTCTGAGATTAAAAAATTCAGATTTCATATTTCCAATTTGAATCATTAAATCAATTTCAAGACTAGAGTGTACCTCAGCTGAAGATTCAGAACCTCCTTCTTCATAATCTGAATCATCTTCATCACCCATTTTAGCCATATAACTTTCCCTACTCCCAGATTCGGGACAGAGAGGTCATCTCTTTTATCCAGACTAACATTATATGCAGGTTCAGAATTCCTTCTGAAATCGTGTGTGACAACGGGTCACAATTCATAAGTGATCGTACGCAACAATTCTGTAAGGATCGTAACATCAAACTTACGACCTCTACCCCACGTTATCCCCGGTCTTGCAGAATCGAGCAATAAAGTCATTATCAGTTCGAATCGAGCAATAAAGTCATTATCAGTTCGATCAAGAAGAGACTCAAGGCCGCAATGGGAAAATGGGTGGAAGAACTTCCATCGGTCCTATGGGCGAATCGTACGACACCTCGAACATCGACAGGACAGACACCATTTTCATTGGTTTACGGTTGCGAAGCCGTCTTACCTATCGAAGTGCAGCTCCCGACATCAAGACATACATCTGGCGACCATAACTTGGTAGACTTAAGCTACGAGCTCGACTCTCTCGAAGAGCTAAGAGAGTCTGCTTTGGTCAAAATGGCATCTCAGCGACAGGTTGTAGAACGACACTTCAACAGAAATGTTAAGGCCAAGATCTTTCAGGAAGGTGACTACGTCTTACGACGAGTATTCCAAAACACCAAAGAACCAAACGCAGGTAAGTTATCCACTAAGTGGGAAGGACCTTATCGAATATCCGAGGTCGTTGGGAAGGGTGCTTACTGTTTGGGCAAAAAATCACGTCGCCCGACCGCGACCAAAACAAGTAAGACGTATGATTAAGGACTATATCTTGTTTTAAGATAAGGTCTCGACAAAGACCTAGAACACCATCGTCGTCCCTCATAAAAGGTAAGTCGAGAGTTCCTTACGACGCTCGACCATAGCGTCGCCCGATCCGCACGACTATTATATAAAGACGTACGACCTCGACCAAAGCTAACGTTCACCATGACCGTTTGTTAAGTGTTTAATGCAGGAGTAAAAGTCATTAAGGAGCAACAACTATAACCGACGCAATCATTAAACAGTCGGCGACCGTAACGGACGAAGGTCATTACTCCGACGACCGTTTCCAACCGTTAAGGCCATTAAAGGAGCATTCATGGATGAAGCTAAGGACACGAAGACTATAAATATCAAGCTCAATCAACATTTCAACACATCGAAGATCCGGCGATTAACAACCGAATCAATATTCAAGAACACCTGAAGTGAAGAACCATCATTCTAAGTATCGCTCTCGACGCACGACAACAGGTCTCGACCAGCAGTTCACACTTTGTATTCACACGACAAACACCTGTTTTACACTTTAAACATTTGTACTTTACATTTCGAAGCATTTTCTTCATTTGTATTGTAATCTCTGTACGATCGACACCAGTACCGAAGGACATCGCCCCTGATTGGCGACCATAGTGCAGCAACGACACCCCATGTCGTCCGCAGGTTTTTTCCTCGTTTGAAGTTTTTCCTGCGTCATCAAATCCCTTGTTTCTTTATTTTATCCTCGTCGCACGTTTCGTCGAAAGATTCTTTCTTTAGTTGTTTAAGTCCACATCGACCTTAAGTTGTCCCTTTGGTGCGATTTTTGGCATTAACAGTTTGGCGCCCACCGTGGGGCTACATCTAGAGAAAATCCTCGACGAACGTGCATTCTACTAATAGTTTCTTGGAGTTTCTTCTATTTTCTGTTTCAGGAAAATGGCAACCCCTGGAAATCAGCAGCAAGCCGTCGCTCAGATGTATCAGGAGCTCGAGGTTGCCAGGAATCAACTCAATGCAATGGCAGAGCAGAATCGCAGAGCAGCTGAAGAGATCGCGCGGCTAAGGAATCCTTTTGGGCCCCAGAATGGTCCTAGACCATTCATCCAGAATCCAGGTCCGGGACCAGGCCCGTCCGCACAGAATCAGCATCCAGGTCCATTCATGCAGAATCAGCAGCCGGGTCCGTTCATTCCAAATCCCCAGTCTGGGCAAATTCCCCCTCAGCACATCCGACCACCACCCTTGAACAATGGATCCCAACCATTGCAAGGTGGCGCCCAGCCGTTTCAGAATGGATCCCAGCCGTTTTCCCAGCCGTTCCAAAGTGGTCCGCAACCTTTCCAGCAAGGATAACAATCTTTCCAGCAGAGATCGCAACCATTTCAGCAGGGACCACAATCGTTTCAGAATGGACCGCAGCAATTCCACTATGGGTCGCAGCCATATTTGGTTCCATTCAACGGGGATACCAATTGTTCGTCGCATGGTAATGGCACTAGTCCAGGGACCAATCCCTCGACAGGGGCAAATCCTGATCCTAACGATCCCGTCGCCCAGTGTTTGAAGATGTTAGAAGACCAAAATGAGCGCGTCTTGTCCTTGCTCGCCAAGTTGCCTGGGGCAGCCGTGCCTGTCGACGTCGAGCCTCGCTCAGGGTATCAGGCGTCGCCCTTCATCGACGAGATCGCCACCGTCGAGGTCCCAAAGAAGTATAACATTCCTGCCTTCACTCCCAAGTATTCGGGTGTGACCGATCCAACCGAGCATGTCGCGTAGTATAAGCAGCTCATGTGGACGATCTCGATTCCACACATGTACCAGGAAGTATGCATGTGCAAGAGTTTTGGGGCGACTCTCACTGGCCCAACTCTCCAGTGGTTGATAAATCTCAAACCCAAATCTATCGGGTCGTTCGCCGAATTGGTCAACCAATTCTCCCGGTAATTCGCCAGCAGTCGTAAGATGGAAAAGCAGACTAGTGATCTGTACTATGTCGTACAGAAGACCAATGAGTCTATTCGAAGTTATTTCAATAGATTCAATGCCGAAATGATCAGTATCCGCAATTGTGACATCAAAACTGCGATCGAAGCTTATAAGCGTGGTCTAGACGATAGTTCAGGTCTATATATCGATCTGACCAAGTATCCCCCAGAGACTTTTGAAGACATCCGAGCTCGAACTTTAGAATATATGAGGGTCGAAGACGATGCAGCCTTTCGTCGCAAACACACTGACGACAAGAAGCCGTTAGGTGTCAAGAAGCCAGAATTCAAGCCGAAAGCCATATCCAGAATAGAGCCAGCGCGTCAGATTTCAAACGTTCGTTTCAAGACGAAGGCAGAAGCTAAAACCGCGACTAAATTCCCCGTGTACCCCAAGATCTCCTCTTATGGGTTCAAAGGGTCAGCTAAAGACTTAGTCGAAGCTCTGAAGACCACCCAAGCAACCATCCGGTGGCCGAAGAAGTCTGAATTGGACGATGCTAAGAAAGATAAATCAAAGTGGTGCGACTTCCACGTCGAACATGGTCATGCGACAGATGATTGTATCGCACTCAAGAAGGAATTGGCATATCATGTTCCACAAGGTAATCTCAAAGATATTATTGATATTGTCGTTATTAACAGCCATCGATCGTCGACTCCCGAGCATGCAAAAGTTATCAATTAAAATCCCCTACGCCATTGGGAATCCTGAAGATCGAGAATGAGTCGAAACATCGCTATGGTGCCCTGTCGTACGACGACATGATCAATCACAGACAGTATCTCATCGGATCGTCGTGTCGTCCTGTCATTTAAAACCTGTCTCTCTTTCCAAAAAGAATAGGATAATAAATGCAAGGGGAAATACCCCATGAAGGAGAAAGGTATGATTTCTAACTCTTTTCCATACAAATTTCTCTCACAAACAGCTACTGACTTAAGCATCGGAGGGTCGTTGGCTAGCCAACGACCAACCCCCGACATCGTTTTATCGCAGAATCGCACGACAGTAATCATTAAGTCCACTGTATGACTTTAAATTCGCAAGGTCGCACGACATAAACAATCAGGATTTTCTTCCCCGATCATCCCTCCACAAGGGCATACGATTCAAATTCATCGTACGATCCAGTCGTACAATCGCAAAGCCTGAATAGCTTATCTCTAAGTTTCTTAGCTTTTATACCCCGAATGGATGCTTTAATCACGTGTTCTTATATGTGTTTTACGTTATTCTCATCGTATTACAAAAAGGCCTTAGTCGCATGATTTCCTATGTATCTTACATTCCATCGATGCGATATTTGTTTACCAAGTATATGAAAACACAAGTTCAAACAAAAAGTGCATTTACTGAAAAGATCGCCAGGTACACGCTCGACCATCAACAGTCGAACAGCAAAGAAAACAAAATAAAATTCCTAAATTAAAGGAGGAGCATCCGTCGCATTCATGCCCGAAGTCCTGTCCTGAAGGCTTTCGCCTGCCACCTCCTCCTCAGCGTCCTTCTCATCGTCCGATTCAAGATCCCTCTCGGTCCCGACGCCATTCAGATAGATGTCCAGCTCCTCCTTCGCCGAAGCAAGAGGGTCTTTCCCCAGCAAATGTCGTCGCATGATCGCCGCCCGAGCAGTCAGACGAGCTATGGCAAAAAACCGACTTACCCTCGTCCTTTGCAGCTTACACTTCTTTCTCCAAACTCTCTACCTTGGATTTATAATCCTCGGCCTCTTTTGAAACAGCGGCAAAGGATTCCTTAATTTTATCCATCTCCTCCCTCTGCTCGGCAGTCATGGACAAGGACTGCGTCAAGCGATGGCTAAGATCTTCCTTCGCATGATTAACGATCTCCATATGTTTTAAAGCATCAGCAAGACACTTCGATAGATCCTCCGTGCGACCAGTAGCATCGTTTGCTCGATCCAATGCTGCATTCTCCCTTTCGCGCACAACAGACAATAGATCTTTCACCTTTGCCGTTCCACTTCGCAAGGCCAAGGAAGCTTGAAGTGCCTGCGAAATCATAAAAGACAGACATCATCAGTGGACAACGACAATGTAACACCCCGCTTACCACGACACAATATTGTCCGCTTTGCCCCACTGGCTCACGGCTTTGTTCTTGGCGATCTGGCGAGGACTTCCCAGGGGGTCACCCATCCTGGTACTACTCCCACCCAAGCACGCTTAACCACAGAGTTCCCAACGAACCCGCATGCTTGTGGCCCCAAAACGCGTTATGTCTGGTAAGGCCAAGGTTTACTAATATACCCAGCATCTCTCCTGCCCTCTAAAGGATGTGGGATTTTCCTAAGGTGTTACACACACCCCCCCCCCTTAGGGACTCATCGTCCTCGATGAGGTTTTCCCCACCATCCCGAACGGCACAGGAGTGGCTCTGATACCATTTGTAACACCCCGCTTACCACGACACAATATTGTCCGCTTTGCCCCACTGGCTCACGGCTTTGTTCTTGGCGATCTGGCGAGGACTTCCCAGGGGGTCACCCATCCTGGTACTACTCCCACCCAAGCACGCTTAACCACAGAGTTCCCAAGGAACCCGCATGCTTGTGGCCCCAAAACGCGTTGTGTCTGGTAAGGCCAAGGTTTACTAATATACCCAGCATCTCTCCTGCCCTCTAAAGGATATGTGATTTGCCTAAGGTGTTAACATCCCAGGCCAACCGTACCAGATATTGTCCGCTTTGTCCGCACACCTGGACTCACGGTTTTTAAAACGCGTCTGATAGAGGAGGTATCAAGTCCCTTATAAGGCAACCTTTGTTCCCCTCCCCAACGAATGTGGGATCTTACAATCCACCCCGCTTGGGAGCCCAGCGTCCTCGCTGGCACACCAGTCCGGTTCCCGGCTCTGATACCAAGTTGTAACGTCCCAAAAATTACAAGAAATTTAAAAATTTAAAACATGCATTTCATTATAAAACAACCACAGTTAACAAATCCCATTACAATAAGAATAAACGTCGTTATTTAAAACTGTCAACAAAGTTTAAGCAGCGGAAAGTTATATAATTAAATTCCCATTTACTAAAAATCAATTTAAACAATCTTCGCCTTGCGCCCGTGTGTACCGTCATGCCCGACTGCTACTCGCACCTGAAAACATAAGACATTGGGAAGGGGTAAGCACGAAGCTTAGTGAATTCAATCCTTACATAGGATCGCAATCATATCAGCATCACCCTTAAACATACCAGCACATAAATTTCTTGGAACATCCATCAAGAAAATATAACACGATTAATAATAATCCTTATGCTCCTTGGAACCACCATCAAGAAGACATAATCACAACACATTATACCAATACACCTACTCCTTGGAACAACCATCAAGAAGTGGCCTTATACTTCTTGGAACAACCCTCAAGAAGATATAATCACAACTCATTATACAAACGCATATACCTCTTGGAACATCCATCAAGAAGTACATCAATCACAGTTCAATATATACACACAAATATATATATATTCCACACCACAATAATATCAACAAACAATCATAATCAACACACTCGAACTATAGCAACACAAATATAATTCCCATCCTAACATCCCAGGCCAACCGTATCAGATATTGTTCGCTTTGTCCACACACCTGGACTCACGGTTTTAAAACGTGTCTGATAGGGGAGGTATCAAGTTCCTCTTATAAGGCAACCTTTGTTCCCCTCCCCAACCAATGTGGGATCTTACAATCCACCCCCCTTGGGAGCCCAGCGTCCTCGCTGGCACACCAGTCCGGTTCCCGGCTCTGATACCATCTGTAACATCCCAGACCAACCGTATCAGATATTGTCCGCTTTGTCCACACACCTGGACTCACGGTTTTAAAACGCGTCTGATAGGGGAGGTATCAAGTTCCTCTTATAAGGCAACCTTTGTTCCCCTCCCCAACCAATGTGGGATCTTACAGACAACGACAACGACAACGAAGTCTGGGCCTAGACAAACTAAGTCTTGAAAGAAAGACTTACCATGAACACCAAGCCGGTTACATGGGCACCCGTCTCCTCGATAGGAAACCCCTCAAAACGCTCCGTGAAAGATGGAAGCAGGAATTTATCCAGGTGAGGGAACAGGTTCGTCCCGTCTAGGACATTACCTGTCATAAAGTCCGGTGGCAGCGTAAAGTTGACCGTCGTGATCTTCTCCCCTCCCGTCGAGTGTTCCTTGCCCTTGTCGGCTGAGAAAGGATTCGACGCGGCAGACGGGGACTTCACCGTTTTCGCCGGAGGCGCAGAATTGATGGGTGTCGCTGCAATCACCTTCTTGGGAGATGCGACCCCTACCTCTTCGGGTGTAACGACTCTCGACGAGTCATTAACCCCTGCCGACGACTCCCTCGGAGTCGTCATCCTCGTCTTCTTCAGAATTTCAGGGCCAGCAGACATGGCTTTTAGCCTCTTCTCTCTGCCCTGACGAGCACGCTCCAGCTCAGCTGCTCTCTTAGCTGAAACATTCAACACTTTAGGTTGAGACTCTCCTGGAAAAAAGGAATGTTACAAACCACACAAAGGAAAAAGACTCGAGGTAACATAGGAAGAAAAGGAAAGTAAAACTTACCCGTCATCCCTCTCCTTCCTCTCGACTTATCTTCTTCCTCTTCTCTTCCTTTCTCTTCACACTTCCCCCCCTGATTCTCTCCTGAAGATTCTAAATCGTCGTCATCCGCCGAGTGTCGCACGGCGAAAGACCTCCCGGCGACGCTAAGTTCTAAAAACGAATTGATCTTCGCTTGAGAGTTAGCGTCTGGCTTCACGACCTCGAATTTTATGGCTGTCAACATACAAAAAACAAGTTAAAAATCATATGTAAATCATCTACAGCGCACACCAGATGAAATAACGAGGCTCACCCGACGTATTCTGGCTCGTCCTAATCCACTCACTCTCAGAGTCAAGGGACAACTTACGCACGAAAACGTATCGAGACTTCCACCCACGGTCGTTCACACCCGTCCCTAAGACCAAAACGCGATCGCCCTTGAACCTAGAATGTAAACTACATCGATGACATCCGTCCATCTTGGCTTGATAAGCCGAGAGGAGATCATGTACATTCATGGGAGAATCCCATTTCTTAGTAGCACGCTCGATCACTCGTACGACTCGCCAGAACTGGGGCATCAACTGACTCGGTGTTAAGTCAAACTCTAACATAAACGCCTTGGCCAGAGGAGAAAAAGGCCATTCGAAACCTATCTTAAAAGGGTATTCATAGATTACGATGTACCCCTCGGGACACTCGTTTGATCGGATCTGGCCTGGACGGATCAATTCGACCCACGCAGGAATTTTCACTAAAGAACCAAACGCAGGTAAGTTATCCACTAAGTGGGAAGGACCTTATCGAATATCCGAGGTCGTTGGGAAGGGTGCTTACTGTTTGGGCAAAAAATCATGTCGCTCGACCGCGACCAGAACAAGTAAGACGTATGATTAAGGACTATATCTTGTATTAAGATAAGGTCTCGACAAAGACCTAGAACACCATCGTCGTCCCTCATAAAAGGTAAGTCGAGAGTTCCTTACGACGCTCGACCATAGCGTCGCCCGATCCGCACGACTATTATATAAAGACGTACGACCTCGACCAAAGCTAACGTTCACCATGACCGTTTGTTAAGTGTTTAATGCAGGAGTAAAAGTCATTAAGGAGCAATGACTATAACTGACGCAATCATTAAACAGTCGGCGACCGTAACGGACGAAGGTCATTACTCCGGCGACCGTTTCCAACCGTTAAGGCCATTAAAGGAGCATTCATGGATGAAGCTAAGGACACGAAGACTATAAATATCAAGCTCAATCAACATTTCAACACATCGAAGATCCGGCGATTAACAACCGAAGCAATATTCAAGAACACCTGAAGTGAAGAACCATCATTCTAAGTATCGCTCTCGACGCACGACAACAGCTCTCAACCAGCAGTTCACACTTTGTATTCACACGACAAACACCTGTTTTACATTTTAAACATTTGTACTTTACATTTCGAAGCATTTTCTTCATTTGTATTGTAATCTCTGTACGATCGACACCAGTACCGAAGGACATCGCCCCTGATTGGCGACCATAGTGCAGCGACGACACCCCCTGTCGTCCGCAGGTTTTTTCCTCGTTTGAGGTTTTTCCTGCGTCATCAAATCCCTTGTTTCTTTATTTTATCCTCGTCGCACGTTTCGTCGAAAGATTCTTTCTTTAGTTGTTTATGTCCACATCGACCTTAAGTTGTCCCTTTGGTGCGATTTTTGGCATTAACACTTACAGGCTTCAAACCCTCGACGACCAAGACATCTCGCGTAGCTGGAACGCAGTACATTTAAAGAAGTATTTCTTTTGAAATCTTACTTTCAATTTATCTTTCACAACGATTACTGACTTAAGCATCGAAGGGTCGTTGGTCAAACCAACGACCACCCTTGAATCTTACATTATAGGCTCGCAGGATCGCACGAACGCCAGTCTTATGATTTACATTGTGAGAAACAAAGTCTCTATGACGAAAATGTCACGACTGCTATGTCACGACCGTCAAATTATGGCTCATACGTCATAAGCGAAATCTTATGATTCATCTCATAGATCTTACAGTCACAACAGGTGCTTTTTAATCTAAGTTTCGGAGTTAAAGTCTTACGATTTGAATTTCATACTTAGAGTATTTTTTCGGCCACAGTCGCCCGGTTATAAGTACTTATGTCGTACAGTTTTACATACGTATTACGTCTTACGTCTTTATACGCTCGTTCTTTAAATCTTGTTATATCTCATTTATTTTGTTTTGTTCATTTGCGACAAAATAAAGCAAAGCGATAATATATTAAATTTAAAGAAGGTACAAGACAAAGGCGCGACCACCAACGATCGCCCTTAAATAAAACAAAATTACACAAGAGGAGGAAAAAACAAAAGCCTACTGAGGACCCTGGGCGACACTAGCGTCACCTTCCGCCTCCGCGGAGTCGGTGTCGTCGACCCTATCCTCCTGGTCAAGATCCTCTTTGGTCCCGACGTTCTCCAGATAGGATGCGACCTTGGCCTCAGCGTCAGCCAAGGGATTCTTCCCCTGTAGGTGATGGCCCATGATTGTCGCCCTAACCCTTAGACAGGTCAGCGCCTCGAACGAGAGGAGCTTCTCCTCCAAGGCCTCCGTCTTGGCCTCGGCGGCCTTAACCGTCGACTGTTAATGCCAAAAATCACCCAAAGGATAACTTAAGGTTGATGTGGAGCTTTTAACAACTAAAGAAAGAGATCTCAAGACAAATAACACAATCGCGAATAAAAGTAAATAAGATAAGAGAATTGGTGACGCGGAAAACCCAAACGAGGGAAAAAACCGCGGTCGACGGGTAAGAGTCGACGGTGCACTATGGTCGTCAAACAAGGGCGAAATCCTTTGGTAACAAGTGTTTTGTGTACAACAGATTACAATAAGAGTAAAAACAAACTTAATCGTAAGATAAAGTTATGCGTCGTGCGTAAATCGTGCGAAATAAGCTGCTATCGTGCGAATCGAACTGCTGTCGTGCGAAACTTGCGTTAGCGATATATGTTCGAATGCTCAGATTGTCATAGTTGTATAGCGTAGAAATGTAGGAGAGTTGAGTTCAGATATTGGATGTTGCAATGTTCAGATTGATGCATGTTGGAATGTGAGCATGTCTTTATATAGCTTCTGGCAGCAATAAATGTGTCTTGATGACTTGTTTGTAACCGTCGTCGGGTCTTTAATGCCATTAAGAGCTCGTCCGTTACTGGCCATTATACCATGATTGCTCGTGGACCTGCATTAAAGGAATGAAGAAAAACGGTTGTTGACTGTTAATGGTTAGTATAATCGTACGACCGTCTTGAGTCTTGGACATCGGTCGTATGAAACTTACGACCATCATGAAAATGTACGACCAAATGTTTGGTAGTAAATAACCTGCAAGACCTTATCTTAACACAAGAGTGATCTTACATAAATGTCACATATGTTTTTTATCGTCGGTCGTGAGGTGTGGATTTTTACCCAAACACCGACTTCAGCTCCCCCACCTGTATTTCACGCACGGTGAGGGACGCCTTAGTCGCCAAAACCTCTGCCTCGTGGGGCAGAGGCCTTCTCCAATGCCTCCTTGAGACAACCCCGGAGCTCTTCCTTCTCCCCCGACGACGTCTCCAAACTGTTGCGGAGATCTTCTAGTTGAACGGAGAGAGCCTCCACCCTGGCCTTCGTCGCCCGTTCTTCCTTTCGAGCTATGCGCTCACCCTCCTGTGCTCACTGAAGCTCCTCAGCAATGAAAGGGTTGACCTTCTGGAACTCCTCCAGTTGGCTAAAAAGGCACAACGACGCCTGAAACGCCTGCAGTAACACGAAAATATAAGGTAAGTCTATCTTATCAGAGAGGAAAAATCTTACGACAATAAAATGTAAGGGACATACCAGAAAGGACAGTCATGCGACATGAGACCCCGTCTCATCCACAGAAACGCCCCGATAGCGTTCCTCAAAGGCTGGTAGGAAAAATTTTCCCAAGTCTGGGAAAATCTTCGCCCAGTCCAAGACGTCGTCCACCAGGAAGTTTGACGGCAATGGAAATTTAACCGTCGTAACTTCAAGGGTCTCCTCAACCTGAGGACCTTTCCCCTTATCCCTCGCGGCGGACGACGTCGGTGCCGACGGCATCGCCCCCAGCACGCCCGAATGCGTCTTTGCCTTCTCCGAAGTGGAGACCGTCGTAGGCTCTCCACCCGTCAACGATGGTTCCCTCAGGGGAACCGACCTCATCTTCTTCAAAACCTCCGACTCTGAAGTCGGAGGATCCTTCCTCTTCAGCTCCTTAGCCCTCCGAGCCAGGGCTAGCTGAGCTTCTTTCTTCGACTTGCTCGAAGCTGACTGCATCTCAGAATCACCTGCAAAAAACTATAAGCGTCAGATATCATTGTATGACACCAATAAAAATGTACGACTAAAGACACTTACTTGTTGAAGTCTCATGTTGACTTCTTTCCTCGGTTGCCGAAACTCCGACGGTCGTACGACTAGGAGACTCAAACAACTCTTCGACGCAGCAAGAAAAGAGTCTTGCTACCTTCTCTTTAGAATCAAGAGCAGGCCCGACCGGCAAAGTTGATATCTGAAACAAACGACCAAAAATTAGCAGAAGACAAAATTAATGCTAAAAAACGTACGACAAGATGAAATGTATATACCCCTAGCGTTCGACCCGGATGCGACTCAGGAAGTATCCACGCCTATCCGATCGAGCGTCAACACCCGACCGATAACATACTTGGCCCTTCACCCGCGGTCGTGGACCTGGGTGTAAGGAACCCGAGTATATCTGCCCCTTAGCTTTGAGGACAGGCTATATCGATGATAGCCGTCCGACCTGACCTCGAACGCCGTCAGGAGATCGCTCACCGTGAAAGGCACTTACCAATCGGCTGTGATCCGATCAATCTCCTGAAAAATCTGCCAAAGTTCGGGCAAGATCTGTCCAGGAGATAGGTCAAAGCCATCCAAAAACTCCCTGATCAGAGGAGAAAAGGGCCACCTAAATCCTATTCTAAAAGGATACTCGTACAAGACGAAGAATCCTCTCAAACAATCCGCCGGTCTAAGATTGTCGGGTGTGTACAGTAGAACATCGGCAGGAATGCCCGCCAACAAACTAAAGGCTTCCACCTCCTCCTTCTCTTGAAAAGAGCTCGCCGGCTCGGAGGAGACAGAAAAATCCGGGACAAAAATTTGCGCAACATATAGGTCCATAAGGTCCCTATTCGTGGTGGTCTTCCTAGCTATTGATTTTTTCCGCATGATTGAAAAGAGTAAAGATCGTACCATAGATCTCTAAAACCTCGAACGAAAAAACGAAAGCGTTGGTAGATCTCTTCGAAATCTCTCTGAAAAATCTCTCTCGGAAAGTATCAAAGGCGTAAAAAGGAAGTGATTTCCACAATCGCGATATTTATAGCAACGTCGTGTCAGGTCAATCCGGCGGATGGTCGACAGCTGTCCACCACCTTTTCGCATGCAACGTGCTGATGAACGACATCTGTCCTCTAACGGCTCCACGCCTGTGACACATCGCCATGACGTCACGACCACTTCGCCTCCCTCGGTCCAAATCGAACCAAGATGGTTGGGATTCGACCAGACCCTCTCCCCATGCGACACGTATCAAGTTACTTCGTTGGATTTAAAATTCGAATTTCACGCCGAAAATTCAAATTTTGGGGGCAAACTGTTTGGGTAAAAATCCACACCTCACGACCGACGATGAATAACTCATATGACATTCATGTAAGACCATTCTTGTTTTAAGATAAGGTCCTGCAGGTTATTTACAATCGAATATTTGGTCGTACATTTCTACGATGGTCGTAAGTTTCATACGACCGACGTCTGAGACTCAAGATTTGGTCGTACGATTATACTAACCGTTAACAGTCAAACATCCATTTTCTTTGTTCCATTAATGCATGTCCACGAGCAATCATGGTACAACGGCCAGTAACGGATGAGCTCTTAATGGCATTAAAGACCCGACGACGGTTACAAACAAGTCATCAAGACACATTTATTGCTGCCAGAAGCTATATAAAGACCTGCACCACACTCGAACGGGAGACACATCGAAACAACGGACAATCTACGCAACATCTGAACTCAACATTTTTCATACCCTCAACATTCTCACATCCGAAGCATTTGAACGAATATCACTCCCGCAAGTTTCGCACGACAACAACTTGTTTCACACGATGTACGCACGACACATAACTTTATCTTACGATTAAGTTTGTTTTTACTCTTATTGTAATCTGTTGTACACAAAACACTTGTTACCAAAGGATTTTTCGCCCCTGTTTGGCGATCATAGTGCACCGTCGACTCTCACAAGTCAGCCGCAGGTTTTTCCCTCGTTTGGGTTTTCCGCGTCACCAATTCTCCTGTCTTATTTATTTTATCGCGATTGTGTTGTTTTTCTTGAGATCCCTTTCTTTAGTTGTTAAAAGTTCCACATCAACCTCAAGTTATCCTTTGGGTGATTTTTGGCATTAACACCTATTGAGGTGCAACTCCCAGTATCAAGGCACACATCCGTCGATCATAATTTGGTAGACCTAAGCTACGATCTCGAAGCTCTTGAAGAGCTAAGAGAATCTGCCTTGGTCAAAATGGCATCTCAGAGACAAATCGTCGAGCGACATTTTAACAAAAATGTAAAGATCAAAGTCTCTCAGGAAGGTGACTTCGTCTTACGACGAATCTTCCAGAACGCCAAGGAGCCAAACTCAGGTAAGTTATCCACTAAGTGGGAAGGACTCTATCATATATCTGAAGTCGTGGGAAAAGGTGCTTACAGGCTCCAAACCCTTGACAACCAAGACATCCCACGTAGCTGGAACGCAGTACATCTAAAGAAATACTTCTTTTGAAATTTTCCTTATGGTTTATTTTTCTCAATGATTACTGACTTAAGCATCGAAGGGTCGTTGGTCCTACCAACGACCACCCCCGACTTTTACATTGCAGGGCCGCAAGATCGCACGAACGCCAGTCTTACTACCTACATCGTAAGAAATAAAGTCTCAATGACTAATATGACACGATTGTTATGTCACGACCGTATCTTACGATCCATATCGTGAATCTTATGTTACAACAAGTATCTTACGATCTAAGTCTTGGGATATAAGGGATTTTTCCCCTGCAGGTGACGGTGCATAATAGCCTCCCTGACCTTCAGACGGGTAAGCACCTCGAAAGAGAGGAGCTTCTCCTCAAGGGCCGCCGCCTTCGCCTCAGCAGCCTTAACCGATGACTTAAGCTCTCCCACCTGTTTTTCGCGCACGGTGAGAAATGATTTTATCGTCGTCACTTCTGCCTCATGGACAGAGGCCCTTTCCAACGCCTCCTTTAGGCGACTCCGGATCTCTTCCTTCTCCCAAGACGACGTCTCCAGACTACTCCGGAGATCGTCCAGTTGAACGGAGAGAGCCTCTGCCTTGGCCTTTGCCGTCTGTTCCTCCTCCCGAGCTAGATGCTCGCCCTTCTGCGCTCGTTGAAGCTCCTCAACGACAGAAGGATTGGCCTTCTAGAGCTCCTCCATTTGACCAAAGAGGCACAAAGACGCCTGAAACGCCCGCAGTCGCACGAATACATGATAAGTCAATCTTATATGAGGAGGAAAGTCGTACGACAAAAATGAAAAAAGGACTCACCAAAAAGGACAGTCCCGCGACATGAGACCCTATCTCATCCATAAAAACGCCCCGATAGCGTTCCGCAAAGCCCGACAGAAGGAATTTTCCCAAGTCTGGGAAAATCTTCGCCCTATCAAGGACGTCGTCCACCAAGAAGTTAGACGGCAATGGAAAGTTAACCGTCGTAACTTCAGGGGTTCCCTCGACTTGAGGACTCTTCCCCCCGATCCCCTGTAGCAGACGACACAGGTGGCGTCGGCATCGCCCCAGGCACGCCCGAAGGCGTCTTCGCCTTCTTAGGAGTGGAAACCTTCGAAGGATCTCCACCCGTCAACGACGGTTCCCTCAGGGGAGTCGACCTCGTCTTCTTCAATGCCTCCGACTCGGAAGTCAGATCATCCTTCCTCTTTAGCTCCTTGGCCCTACGCGCCAGAGCCAATTGAGCCTCTCTCTTCGATTTGCGCGAAGCATATTGCATCTCTGAGTCACCTGTAAAGAGCAAATAAATATTAGTTGATGTCGTTTGATTTTAAACAATCTTACGACTTACGATACTTACTTGTCGAAGCCTCTTCTTGACATCTTTCCTCCACAGCTGAAGCTCCAACAGTCGTACGACTAGGACAATGAAATAGCTCCTCGACGCTGCAAGAGAGGAATCTCGCAATCTTCTCCTTCGAATCAGGAACGGGTTCGACCACAGAAAAATCAATCACTGAAACGTACGACAAAAGTTAGCAGCAAAAAAATATAAAGCTAAAACATACGACAAGATAAAGAAAAAATCTATACCACTGGTGTTCCATCCGGATACAACCCAGGAAGTATCATCGTCAAGACGGTCGAGCGTTTTCACGCGACCAATGACAAATTTGGACTTCCACCCGCGGTCGTCGACCCGGGTATCTTGGACCAAAGAACATCCACCTCTAAGCTTTGAGGACATGCTATATCGATGATAGCCATCCGCCTTCACGTGGTACGCCGCCAGAAGATCATTCACCGTGAATGGCACCTCCCATTCCCCGGTAACCCGATAAATCTCCTGGATAATCCTCCAGAACTGAGGCAAGACTTGGCCGGGAGATAGGTCGAATGTATTAAAAAAGATCTGGCCAAAGGAGAGAATGGCCATCTAAATCCTATTTTGAAAGGAGACTCGTATAACACGAAGTACCCCCTCAAACACTCCGTCGGTCGGAGTTGGTCGGGTGTATACAATCCTACGTCCGCGGGAATCTGGGCCAAAGACCTAAAAGTCTCTACGTCTTCCCTATCCTTGAAAGAGCTCGCCGACTCAGAAGATATCAGGAAATCGGGGGCAGAAATTTTTGCGACGTACAGGTCCATGAGGTCCCTATTCCTGGAGGGTTTCTTCGCTACAGATTTTTTTTGCATGGTTACATAGATAAGAGATCGTACCTTAAATCTCTAAAAACCTCGACTGAAGGGAACGTGGATTCTGGTGAAAATAGGCAAGAAAATCGCTCGAAAATTCTCTCTAAAAATACCAAAGGCATAAAAAGGAAATGATCTCCAGAATCGCGCTATTTATATGGCAACATCGTGTCAAAGGGGTCCAATGGATGGTCGACAGCTGTCCACCACCTCTTCGCATGCCACCCTTCGATGAGCGACACTTGTCCTGCAACGGCTCCACACCTCCTCCACATCCCCATGACGTCAAAACCGCTTCGCCTCCCTTGGTTCAAATCGAACCAGAACGGTTGGGATTCAACCGGATCCTCTCCCCGCGCGACACGTGTCACCCCACTCAGTCAGGTTTAAAATTTGAATTTCACGCCAAAATTCAAATTTTGGGGGCAAACTGTTTGGGTAAAAATCCACACCTCACGACCGAGGCTAAAAAATACATATGACATTTATGTAAGACCATTCTTGTATTAAGATAAGGTCCTGCAGATTATTTACAATCGTTTATTTCGTCGTATACTTCTGAGACGGTCGTAAGATCCATACGACCGACAACCGTGACTTAAGACGGTCGTACGACCATACTAACCGTTAACAGTCAACAGCCATTTTTTGTTTCATTAATGCAGGTCTAAGAGCAATCATTGCACAACGATCATAACGGACGAGCTTTTAATGACAGTTAAAGACCCGACAGCAGTTACGAACCAGTCATCAAGACACATTCAATGCTACCACAAGCTATATAAAGGCATGCACCACACTTCAAACAGACAACTACGCATTCTACATTTCTACGCAATACAACAGTGATAATCTGAGCATTCGAACACATACCACTTACGCAAGATACGCACGACAACAGGTCATTCCGCACGACGACAGTCTATTTTGCACGATTTATCGCACGACGCATTGCATTAGCTTACGATTAAGTTTACTTTTATTCTTATTGTAGTCTGTTGTACTCACGACACGTGTTACTAAAGGACGTCGCCTCTGTTTAGCGATCATAGTGCACTGTCGACTTTCCCAATTCGGCCATGGTTTTTTCCCTCGTTTGGGTTTTCCGTGTCACCAATTCTCCTGTCTTATTTTCTTTCTGTTTGCGATTGTGTTGATTGTCTTGAGATTCCTTTCTTTAGTTGTTAAAGCTCCACATCAACCTTAAGTTATCCTTTGGGTAATTTTTGGCAATAACATATACACAGTGACGATATATATATATATATATATATATATATATATATATATATATATATATATATATATATATATCCTTAGGTTCAATAGAGAAGTGCAAATATTTAGAGAAATAGAGAAGTAAAAAAAGACGGGACCGTTCATATATGAACAGTCATATATGAACGTTCATATATGAACAGTCATATATGAACGTTCATATATGAACGTTCATATGAACGTTCAGATATGACTGTTATATGAACGTTTATTTATGAACGTTCATATATGACTGTTTATATATGAACATTCATATATGAACGTTCATATATGACTGTTATATGAACGTTCATATATGAACGTTCATATATGACTGTTTATATATGAACGTTCATATATGAACGGTCCCGTGTTTTTTTACTTCTCTATTTCTCTAAATATTTGCACTTCTCTATTGAACCTTTCCCTATATATATATATATATATATATATATATATATACACACACACACACACACAAAACCACCATTAACGTGAACCACTACCACCATCGTCAACCCATCACCACCATTGCCGTGAACCCACCTCCACCATCGTCAACCTACCATGTTTGCTTTGCTCTTTCATGCGTATTTGCAAATATGTTGTTGTTTTGACTGCTACAATCCATGTATATTTGAAAAAGATTATTGTTATTCTCATTACATCTTCTCCATATTCTTCCCCTCAACCCACCTGCACCATCCACCATGAAAGAGAAGAAAGAAAGAGAAGAAAGAAAGAGAGGGTTGGTGAAAGGATGAAAGAGAAAGATAAAAGATTTTTTTTAATATATTGACACGTGTCATTTTTTAATTGGTCAATTAAAAATAAGAAAAAATGAAATAATAAAAATTCATTAAAACTTAATTCTAAAAAGAAAGAAATATAAAAAGACAAAAATGCCCTTAATAATAAATGAGGAAGTAGACGGTCGTTAGGGCTTACCATTTCCGTAATTAATAAAGTTACGAAATACATAAAACTAGGTAATCTTACCGCGCTTCGCGCAGTATTTGAAACATACGATCGAAAAGTTTATGGTATCATAAGACATACAATTTGATATATAGCTTAAATTTGTTTTGACTATTTGAGTAACTTTCATAAGACATCATATTAAGGTTTTCGGAACACCCAATATCATATTAAATTGTGATTTATCATGCAATTAAACTAAAATATTTAATTAATTTTAATCAAAGATAAAACTTAAATATGGTTTTTATTATTGGGAAAAGTTCAAAAAAAAAACCCAACGAACTATTCCATTTTGAATGGTTAAGTCCCTAAACTATTTTTTTGAATGAAAAAATCATTAAGATTTCTAATTTCGAATGATAAATCCTTGAATATTTTTTTTGAATAAATAAATCGTCGAACTTTCAAAGTTGGTTACGTGCATCATTTTAACAAAAAAAAACTACATGTAACCGATTAGGAAGATTTTAAAGTAAAAAAAATCTAAATCGGTTTTACCGTTTCCAAACCTTACGCCATTCAAACCCCTCGCAAACAACGATATCGCTCCACCTCGCCACTCCCCGTTGCCCCATCGTTGTCCGTTCGCCATATCATCAATCAAGTTGTTGACTTCGGTGTTTGTTTGAGGTTTGAATGACGTATGGTTTGGGAACGGTAAATTTGATTTATGTTTTTTTACTTTGAAACATTTTTAGTAAGTTACAAACAATTATAAAAGTTTGGTGATCTATATTTTTAAGAAAAAGGTTCAAGCACTTTACCATTCAAAATACGAAAGTTTAATGGTTTTTTCATCCAAAAATAGTTTAGGGACTTAATCATTCAAAATGAGAAAGTTTAATGATTTTTTTGGTCGAAAAAATCGTTTAGGGACTTAATCATGCAAAATGGGATAGTTCGTTGGGTTTTTTTGAACTTTTGTATAAGTAAAGAGAGTTCCAATATATTATAAATGAAAAGCAAAACTATAATGCATAAATAAAAAGGTTAAAATTGCATTGAAAGAGCTAGATTTGAAAAATACCCCACTAAAATTGCAAAATGGCTGAAAAACCATTCTTTAGATGCTCAACTTATGAACCGTCAAAGAAATCACAAACTTCAACGATCTTAAATATAAAAATAGTTCATAAAAAGTTGCTCGAAAAAATCCAAAATAAATCACCACCGTATACGTCTCGGTCATAAATGAAAACCTTTATATACCAAAATTTCCATTTGTTCTCCACCTCTCCACAAAAAGAATAATACAACAATAATTGAGGAAAAGTAAAACCAATAATATATTATTAGATCACAGCTTTAACTAAGATCACAAGATTGAACAACCGACATTAATCAACCTTCTAATGTTGGGTAACTTGGCAACAACGGGGCAGAAAAGATTAAGTGGTGGATGGGGTTTCTCTTGCTTTTGTCTTAGTAGTCTGCCATGAAATATTTGCTAAGACGAATCGAAGAAAACATAAGTTAAGTCTTTTCACATATAAACACTACGAACATTATAATACCATGAGTTAGAACTGCTACGGTGATACCTGAATAAGATGCTTCGTTAGTGCATTTGTGCATGGAACTGGTCGTTGAGGGTGTGCATTTGTGTATTTCCGCCAAATTTGATACGTCCCAATCAAATCACAAGCACATGGAGGTTCTATGTCGAGTTTAACCACAAGTAGCAGGATAAATATGCCCCTAACTTTAGAAAAGCATAATACATTTGGAAATTTTAATGAACCTCACTCTAATATGCTATAACAACCCTTGTACCTGAAACGACATAAATATAATAGTTAGAAAAAAGTTAAAAAGCATCCTCATTGGTGGTTAAAATAATCTAAACACACTTGTAGATGTAGATGTATATATATATATATATATATATAAGTGGAAGGAAATTGGTATAGGGTAGAAAACCACATCCTAAATCGAGATAAAATAGAGATCAAATAAGTTTCAAAAGGAGACCCACCAAAAATTTCGTAACAGACATTTTGAAAGGCAGGTTAATAGTAAGTTGGGGCAAAAGATGATTGAAACATGAAGTACCGCAGCCAAGTGAATACGTTTGAAGAAGATAATTTTACCTTGCAGATGATGAAGTAAGGATGCACAAGAGGAAAATCTGAGGATTTCTTGCTTCTGATTTTCGAGCTCACGGAGCTATTCTCGTGCAACAACCAGTTCGGTGGCCCATATTATTTGGCACTATCACAAAAAACGGAAAATAATATATCTAAAAAATCACCACCCTTAGTTGTCGGAGACAATTGGTACAACGCATATGAAGTACTTACCTGGTTTCACAGCTCCCTGATGAGTGGTTCTTTTTCCATGTTGTGTTATGCAGAAAAGAATCATTATGTCAACAGATGATGTTGACTTGCTGTTCTATAATTTCAAAGTTGTGACCATTGCTGAGTAGTTATACACCAAAAATTAAATAAACAGATTATGGAAGACTCACTTGCAAGTTGTGTAGTTTCATCTTGCAGTTCATCCCTCAGCTGATATTAAGAACAAAAAGAAGGTACGGGGGTAAATGTTAGAAGTAATATCCACAGCTTCAAACAACTTGGTTTTTAAATGCATAAAGTTGTACTTGTTTTTGTTTCATGAGAATTACTTGGCCCATGGTCTATTGAGAACGTTTGACTATTTGTTAAATATCTAAAATACCCTGCAACAAAGGCAATAAAAAAATTGTATGCCAAAGTCAATACCATAAACTTGTTTGTAATAATGATAATGCACAAAAAACTGCTTTATTTTCAAGGGAAGAAATGTTGCAATCTTCAACATGTGACAACATTATTAGCACAACCCTCTAACCAAGTGACCTAATAGATCAATTTTCTTTATTTTGCGTCTCTGTTTCATTAATTTTGTTAGTTGTTGGCTTTAAAAACTGATTTGTTGACTTTTTTATACATTAGGTGCGACTAAAACATACAAAATGTCCTAGAACCCCAGGGGAGATATTCATTTAATGTTTTCTAATTGGGATTTCACTGCTTAAAATTTTATTTGGGTGAAGGTTACATGACACATAATTATTCATAACTGGAAGCCACAATTCGTATCAGACAAACTTCAATTCCAATGACAACTATTGTTTTTCATTTGTCTTTCGGTGTTGTCTCTTTGATACCACACGAGAGTAAGACGTTATAAAAATGTGTAAACAAACGACAAAATAGCATGAAATTGAATGTGTAAAAGGGTAAGATTCTCGGTCCTTTCCAATGCTCTTACCAGGTAAGATTATAGGTCATTGTCATGTACATCCGGTAAGGTAATTGACCCCATAAGCACTTGTCGAGTAAGCGTTTGGTAAACATCTCCTAAGTATCCTAAATAACCATCCATTGATATATGTTCCATTTGCAGATTCAATCCAAATGATCCAATGAGTTGAACATGAATGCAATATAATGTGAAGAAAAACCTAAAGATTAGAGATTCAAACATGGGCATAAAACTTATTGAACATGAATGCAATATGATAACGGAGAAAAACCGAAAGATTAGCGATTCACACCTGGGCATAAGGACTTATCTAGCAGCTTTTTTTATCACTATAGATGTGTCCTCACCCTTCTCCAAACACACACACACACACACATTCACTAATGATTTGATGAAATTAGGACTATAAGTAGACTAAAGGGTTGTTAATTCATCAACACAAACAAAACCACCCAACAAATAATTGATCCAAAATCACAATACCCGGTTCATGATCCAACTAAAAACATAAATTGAAAATGAATATAAATATAAATTATCTCAAATCCAAAGCTAAAAGGGTTCTTAAGGAGTTAGAGGCTTTTTGTTGCTTCTCGTAGGGTTACATTCTTCCTTGCAAATTCATAAATGATTTGAAGATATTAAGTTTAGAACTAAAGTAAAGAGATGTTAATTTCATTGGCACAAACAAAAAATATCCAACACATCATTGATCTTAACACAATATAGTTCATGATCTAACTAAACGCAAAATATAATCGAATAGAAATTACCTAAAATTCAGGGATAAAAAGGTTCTTAAAGACTTTTCTTCCTGCTTCGTTCCAGATGGAATACCCCTAGGCAAATCAGACGTTCAGTTAGTCAAAGGCAAAAAAGCATATATTAAAGTTATTGAAAACATAATGCAACCAAAATTGTGAAAGGATAATGAAAAGAATATATGGCTATCGATAAGGGTGACATACCATAGCATAATAACTTCAAATTTGCAATCTATGTTGAGCATCCAGTGAGAAATGTCGGCACACGGTGTTGGAGGGAATGGTTTGGGTAGCTCTATTGATCCATTGAAGTTCTACAAACCCTAAAAGAGAAGAGATGAAGGATCTGACAGTCTGCAAAAAAAAGGCGATACAACATTTTGGTGTAGATTGGAGGATAAAATCCGCATTCAAGGCTTCAGACTGCTTCTCCATGTATAATTTATCCGAGAAAATCATGTGGAAAGAGAGCAGGTGAAAGGTCTGGAGTTTAAACTCTAAAAAGGATATTGAGGAGACGAATTGTGTAGAGTTTAACCCAAAATTGTTGACAAAAATTTAAAAACTGGCGTAAATTGAGAAAAAAGAAAAAATGGGATTCTCGTTTGTGGTGATGCCACGTCATGTGCTCATGATTCAGCTTTATAATATATATAGAATAGACATATCACAAGGACCAAATCCGCAATTTACTCTAAAGTCAATGTATTTTAAAATTAAAATTATAATAAATTGTCACTACATCAATTATCAATATTGAATATTAAATATCTTTGTAATTTAATAGTAAGTGTATATATTTATTTATACACACACTATATACATATATTAAATAAAATAGAGAATTTAATGGTAGTCGGGTTAGATGCGGCCTGCGGGTAATATCATCCCGGACCCCGCCCCAAACACAATTCAGTTATAAAAATAAATCCTTGTTCCTGCTCCGTTACCTGCCATGCCGAATAATATCTTGCTTAAAATTTCCATTATCAGCTATTCAAATAAAATCTTTGAAGTCTTTAATTTAACACAACCGTTTGGAAATGTCATAACGTTTAGGCGTGAACCCAGAGGTTGTGGCAATTGGGGAACCAACTTTTAGTGGCATAGAAAGTCGAAACGACATTTTTCAAGTTTCAAACTCATGGAAAGAGGGACCATCCATCAATTCTTTGTTGGGAATTCAAAGGATTCTTGACTAAAACTATTCATCAGGAATATCAGTATAAATTCACACATGAATCTGAATTGTTCTTTCATTGTAAATCAATGGCTTCTGGAAGCACCAACACCAACCCAAACATAACCTACGACCCAACCTCCACCAAGTATCATGTCTACTACGACGGCAAAACCATCGAGACCACCGTCACCAAGAAAGCTGACGTGGTTGACCAATGGGTGGAAGAAATCGGCTTGGACTATTACTACAACGGTGAAGTGTTGGTCGGACTTGATGTGGAATGGCGGCCCCACCCAGTCACCTCCATGAGCAACACACCTGCCACCCTTCAACTATGCGTAGATACCAAATGCTTAATCATTCAGCTCTTGTACATGGATGAAATCCCAGATTCGCTCAAAGAATTTCTTTCGTGGGAGTTGAAGTAGATGGGGATATGTCTAAGCTTGAGAATAGATATGGGTTGTATTGTGCTCAAACTGCAGATATTAGGGCAATGGCAATGAGGAAAAACCCTTCCAAGTACTACGGGAAGCCTGCAGCATCGTTGAAGGCACTTGCAAACGACGTTGTGGGGCTGCATATGAGTAAGCCAATGCATGTTTGCATGAGTAATTGGGAAGCATTGGAGTTGAGCAAAGAGCAATTGGAGTATGCATGCATTGATGCATATGCTTCATATAAGATTGCTCACAAGCTTTACTTTGAAAAATAATCAACTTCGTGGTTTTTGTTATGTTGTTTCTGGAAACGATTATGTGCCATTCGCTATGATATTTCTCTTTTGCAGTCGTTATTCTTGTTTTTAAATTATTATTGGTTTTGCAAACTTTCAGGACTGTTTTTTTCCATGAACATATCATAGATCTGTGCCTTGCAATGTTCATGTTAGACTTACCAAACGCCTACTTGGATCATATAGCTTACCAAATGAATATGACAAGAACCAAGAATCATACCCGGTAAGAGTGAAGGCAATGACGGATTGACAGATATTCTTGCTTGGTAAGTGAAGGTGACGAATGTTTCCTATGGTTATTTATTGCTTACCGGGTAAATTGTTGAATGTGCATGATTCTGGTCTAGTGGACTAAAATCCACTACAAGAAAAATTACAATTAGTGACAAAAAAAATTGGTCACTACCAGTCAAAAATTTGTCACTAAAGTGACCAAAATTTTGGTCGTCACTTTTCGTCATTAAAAGTCCGTCATTAATTTACAATAGTGATCAAATACAAAAATGGTCACTAATTAGTGACAAAATTAAAGTGGTCACTATGTTTGTGACGACTAAATTGTTCACTAAAGTTCGTCACTAATTGTTAAGACAACGGGTCCATTAATATCCGTTAACTTTCATTAGTGACCAAAGAAGGTTGTCGCTAATTATAAAAAATGAAACCACAAGGGTTGTGGTGTACTGTTTAAGGCCCGGGGGGTGTGGTGGAATACTCCATATGTCCAGGGTTCTAACACTATTAAATGAAAGACTTTTACCTACAAACTTTTTCCTGGAAAATCTGTCGCTATAGGGTGATTCGTCATAAAACCTTCACAAAAGTTGGTGGGTAAACTTTTGGTGGGTAATGCATATTAGTGACGGATTATCCAGGGATTCTCTGGGTGATCTATGGGTATTTTCTAGAAAAATATCGGATTCTACCGTACCATTGATATTTTATGGGTAGTCACCGACGAAAAATTCCCTAGGTAAAATTTGTGGATAAAAGTCATTTGTTTTATAGTGTAATCCAGGCGTACACAACAATTGTGGCCACTGAGGTTTAATCAGGGCTGATGTCTTACGGTCATAATTTGCCAAGGGATTAGTCTAGGCATAGCCTAGGACACCCTTCCAAAAAAATTATAAAAAATGAATAAAAAATTGTCATAAATTTGTACCGTAATTGCTATTACAGTATAACTAAAACCTGCTAATTTGTTAAATATAGAAATCTAAAATTAATTTCATTTGCAAAAAGTATAATTCTTGATAAAAGAAATATAGTTCTTGATCCAAACAAGCATGTTAAAGTTATATCAATTTATTGTAACTAAATCACTTAACGACTAACGAAATTAAAACATGATATTCTTAGTTTTGGGATCCCTATAACTTTGACAATTGTGCCATCATGAGGTTTATTTTGTTCTTCATTTGGTTCTGCTCCTCTTTAAATTTTGCTTGCTCCCCTTGAGAAAAATCTAAAAAACAAAAACAACCATAAGGCGAGAAAAGCATTATGTAAAAACAAGTCATTTATGATGTGTGATCATATTTCTGTATGCCATAATTATGATGCAATCACTAGAAATTCTTTTTAGAAAATGATACAATTTCATTAAAAGCTTCGACTAGATTAGTTAGTAAGAGCATCTCCAACAGCTTCCCCATTTTGGAGAAAATGGGGAATATGGGGATTTTGGTCCTAAACTCATTTCCAACAGCTTCTCCAAACCCTTCCCCATTTTGAAGAAAGTTGGAGATTCCCTAAAATTTTCTCCATATTTGGAGAATACCCCAAAACTAGAAATCCCTAAAATGAGAAATCTGTTGGAGATGGAAGCAATTTTTTTTGGGGATTTTGACTTTTGCTTCCCCATTTTGGAAAAAATTTAAGAAAGCTGTTGGAGATGCTCTAAGTACTTATATAGCACCAAGTCCAAACGTTGCAGCTTTGCCAGACAAAATTCCTGTTTGGAATGGAGTTCCAATTCCAAGGAGATGAATAAAATGTCATTGTGTATTGCATGCATGGTGAGAACAGAAAGGATAATGTTTAACAAGTTATTTATTAAAAAAAATCACCCAATATATATTGTACAATAATAATAAATTATATACTTGAATATAGACAGATGAAACAATTGTGGCAGGTTTTTAAGGTATTTATTTGAAATTGATAGTTTAGTAATTTATCCTCTGATTTTATTTCAATCTTGATGTGATATAGTTATCTTGGATGAAAAACTATGATTTATGAATTATGATATGCAACTTAGATATTTATCGCATAATTTAGAGAAATTAATTAAAATACTCGTTATTTGACTTTGACTTGTAAAAATACCCATAATCTCGATCAGTTTCAAAAATACTCAAAAAATCTGCGATTGGGGCCGCGATCGCGGACCCAAAAAAAACCCCGCGATCACGGAGGAGAGTGTCCGTTGTACATTCAAAGTCTATCAATTTGGTGATTTTTTATTTCAAATTTACATTTTCAACCCTTATAATTATTTACTTACTTTACTTTATACCTTTTACTTTTCTAATTTTAATTTTACACATTCATCATATTAACACATATAATCGTTTATTAACTAAAATACGTTAAAAAAATACGTTTTAATTTTAACAAGTTACACCATTTTTCTCGTCTATTCGATATCTTCGAAATGAGCCCAATATTAAATATTTTTTGATTTATTTATTTTATTATATATCTGATATATAACTCTCCTCCGTGATCGCGGGCCAAATCGCGGATTTTTTGGGTATTTTTGCAAATTGATCGAGATTGTGGGTATTTTTGCAAGTTAAAGTCAAATAATGGATATTTTAATTAATTTCTCATAATTTATTAAACAAATTCCATGCTAACTACAACCTACATATTACTAGGTTTGACTGTAAATGGTCAAATTGTTCTTTCTTTAGTTTGGGAATGCAGGGAGGAGCATACTGACATGATTTTCTTCTAAGGCCATCAGTACCCCATGACACTATCTTTTAAAGATTTCAGTTCCACGTCAGCGCCACATCAGCTATTCTCAATCTCTCACTCAATCCCTAAACACCTTTACCCCATTCGCTCAAACCCTTTTGCCACCTCATTTATTTTAATTCTTTTATTTATACATTTAATTATTTAACAAAATAAAAATATTTATATATTTTTTAATAAATAAAAATAAGATAAATAATAAAAATAAAAATTCATACCATTCATTAAAAATAAAAATTACAAAATACAAAACACTACCAATTATGAAATTTTTGAATTTGCTCTTTTCTCGCTAAAGTAACCCTCAAAGCGTTTCCCGTAAGGTGATCATGCGGGGTCATGAAAAACTCGAAGTCTTTCTCAAATCTGTTTGAGCGTTCGATTTCGAGTTCTTGTTCCAACCTATGTCGTTCGAGTTTTGAGCGTTCGATTTCGAGATCGAGTTTTTTCATTTTGTATTCCATTGTATCATCAATCTTGTCGTTGAACGTCGTCAACAACTGAGTAACACTTTCGTCCGTATTCGTCCCGGACGTATTACTCGTTGATGTTTTTTTTTTGCATTGTTTCTCCCGATGGGTCGTTGAATTTGCTCGTCATCGTCATCATCGGAAGGTTGGGTACGTTTTGAACCCCGCGATGAAGTTGTCGTCATCGTTGGAACGGCTCCCCATTTTGGACATTTTTTTAGGACGTCCCAAGCTTGTTCGTGAGTGAAAGCAACTTTATGGCGTGCTAGATACCGTTCGTGTGTCGTTCGGGATATATCGGCCTCACTCATCCCGCTTGATCTATTATTGAGCAAGTTGTTGTAGATGCCGCCAAACCAATTAATTCTTTTATTGAGGTCGTTGAACTTGCTATTGAGTTGATGGGTTGATCTATAACCTGGTTCACGACCCAAGCGAGTAAAGAACACATGCCCGATTCGGGCCCAAAAACTTCCTACATTTATGTAAAATTAATGTTAGGACAACCTTAGGGGGGGTAAAGGTTGTATTTAAAAATATTTCACAAATAAAAATTCTCTTATCAAAATCAACAACAAATATTGCATGCACAACAAATATATAAATAAAATTAAGTGCACAACGGGAATATAAAGAGATAAGGGTAGAGAATGTTGATACCGACACCGAGATTTAAAGTGGTTCACCACCAACTGGCTGGCTAGTCCACTTGCCGAGACACTTCTCGACACACTGATTCACTATAAGTGTTCTTTATGGTAGAACACAAACCTTGATACAATGATAATAAAATCTCTTGCTTTTGCTCGAGAACGTGAATCACTCACACTATTCAAATACTTACAAGAGAATATATCTCACAATATTAATCACTCTTGTATAAGTATAACACTTGGATTTTTGAGGGTTTGATCACTCAAAAATATATTGAATAAGTGATGGGTGTAGCTGGTAATTTCTCCAAGAGATAGATTTTTCAATATGTATTGTGTTGCATGGAGTTGAGAAGCTGCATGTATATATACTTGGAGCAGCAACGGTCGAGAGGGTGCCGCGGTATACCGCCTACATGGGCGCGGTATACCGCCCAGAAAAAGCTGACATAAAGAAGTCAATCTGCAAAAGCAACCTGCAGCACTTGCAGCAGAGCCGCGGTATACCGCCATACACCACGCGGTATACCGCCTGAAAAAGTGGCTGACAGCAGGAAGGACAACCTGCAAGAAACAAACGGAAATGGTACCCGCGGTATACCGGCTAAACACCGCGGTATACCGCCCAGACAAAAACACTTCCAATCAGTCAGAGAAGTACAGCAGGCCGCCGCGGTATACCGGCTATTCACCGCGGTATACCGCCCAGAACAAAGGGCAGGAAGCAGTACGCATGCGCAGTGTCTTCTAGAACCAAATCTTTCACAATCCAGCAAGATGATAAGATGTTACTTGGTTTATTTAAAAAGACAGTATTAGAAAAATCCAAGTGGTATATTATTTTAGGGTGTTTATTATTATGAGATATATGATGACGTAAACACCAGTCTTGGACTCTTCAGATAAGATCTCCATGTTGTCCAATTAACTGCACACTTGGATAAAATTGTTAGAAAAACAATAATACGGTGTGTTTGTAATCATCAAAATAAATATATAAAATATATAGAGATGTGGTACACTTGCACCAACAATCTCCCCCTTTTTGATGATGACAAACACAACCGCTAAACACGAGAGCATACTCGGTTTCTCTCCCCCTTTTGTCGAAGCAAAAAGGGTTAAGAAAGACGCTATGCTCCCCCTCGAGAGATGCTCCCCCTCAAAATATGCATATAATTGAGAGTAGCATTATCTCATGGGTTATACTCAAGCATGCCTAAACCAAGTCTTAATTTAAAGAACGATTTTTTGTTTAGGGCTTTAGTAAAAATATCGGCCAAATTGTCTTCGGAATCAACTTTTTCAAGCACAATGTGGCCTTTTTGAACATTATCTCGTAGAAAATGATGTCGCAACTCAATATGTTTGGTACGAGAATGTAAAACGGGATTTTTACTTAGGTTTATGGCACTTGAGTTATCACACATAATTGGAATTTTGGATTGACGTACCTCAAAGTCGGTAAGTGTGTGCTTCATCCATAGAACTTGAGCACACGCTCTCGCGGCGGCTACATATTCCGCTTCGGTAGTGGATAAGGCTACGGAATGTTGTTTCTTGGAAAACCAAGACACAAGCGAGAGACCTATAAAGGCACATACTCCACTAGTGCTTTTTCGATCAACCATCGAGCCACCAAGATCGGAATCGGTGAAGCATGTTACTTCTAGCTCGGGTTGTTTTGGATACCATAGTCCAAGATTCGTAGTCCCTCTAAGATATCTAAAAATACGCTTGACGGCTTCATAGTGAGATTGTTTAGGCGAAGATTGAAAGCGAGCACATAAACACACACTATACATGATATCAGGTCTACTAGCAGTTAAATACAATAAGCTACCAATCATGCCACGATAAATCTTTTCATTAAAATCGGTTCCCTCTTCGTCACTAGATAATTTTAGATTGGTGGTCATCGGAGTTTCAACAGGTTTGATATTTTCAAAATTAAACTTTTTCAGCATGTCTTTACAGTATTTTGATTGACTTATAAAGGTACCATTTTCACTTTGTTTTATTTGCAATCCTAAGAAGAATTTTAATTCTCCCATCATGCTCATTTCAAATTCATTAGTCATTTTTGTAGCAAATTCATTACAAAGATTTTCATTTGTAGAACCAAAGATAATATCATCAACATACACTTGCACAACCACAATATCATTTTGAGCATATTTGACAAACAAAGTATTATCTATTTTACCCATAATATAACCACTTGTAATTAAAAAGGATTTTAATCTATCATACCACGCACGCGGAGCTTGCTTTAAACCATAAAGCGCCTTTTTTAATTTATAAACATGCGTCGGATTTTCAAAATTTTCAAAGCCGGGAGGTTGGGAAACATATACCTCCTCATTTATAAAACCATTTAGGAAAGCACTTTTGACATCCATTTGATATAATTTAAAATTTTTAGCATTCGCAAAAGCGAGAAGCATTCGAATAGACTCTAACCTTGCAACTGGTGCAAAGGTTTCATCATAATCGATACCTTCTTGTTGATTGTACCCCTTGGCAACTAAACGTGCCTTGTTTCGGGTGACTTCACCGTTTTCGTCTACCTTGTTACGAAAGACCCATCGTGTGCCAATAATGGTTTGACCGCTAGGGCAAGGAACTAAGTCCCACACATCATTCCTAGTAAACTGGTTTAACTCTTCTTGCATGGCCATTATCCAATCCTCATCACCTAAAGCTTCTTCTATGTTTTTAGGTTCTATGGCTGAGATAAAGGCGTGAAAGGCACAAAGGGTATGGATTTGTGATCTAGTCGTTCTTTGGTTTAGGTCACCTATGATTTGATCTACGGGATGGCCTCTAGATGTTCTAAGGTTAGGATCATCTACTCCTTGTGGAACATAACATGGAGGGGCATCACTAGATTCTGCATTGTTTGTAAGAGATTGGGTTCCTAAGTCCAAGGTTCTAAGATGTTGGGCTAATGCATCTCCTTCACAACCATTATCATTTACTAGGGGTGCACTAGGTTTAGGAGGACTTTCATCAAAGCTTACATTTAGGGATTCTTCTACAACCATGGTCTCTTTATTAAGGACTCTATAGGCTTTGCTATTCCAAGAATAACCAAGGAATACTCCCTCATAGGCTTTTGGGTCAAATTTAGTCAAATAAGATTTGGTATCTAAAATAAAACATTTACAACCAAATACCTTAAGATGGGCTAAGGAAGGCTTTCTACCACGTAGGATCTCATAAGGGGTCTTATTTAGGATACTCCTAATTAGCACACGATTGAGGACATAGGTCGCGGTAGCTACGGCATCACACCAAAACTTTTGGGGAACTTGATGTTCATTAAGCATAGTCCTACTCATTTCTTGTAGGGTTCTATTTTTCCTCTCCACAACCCCATTAGATTGAGGAGTGCGAGGAGCAGAAAAATTGTGCGTTATACCATATTTGTCGCAAAACGCACCAAATTGAGTTTCATTATCGAATTCGCGTCCATGGTCCGTACGAATCGAAACAATCGTGCAACCTTGTTGGTTTTGAATTCGTTTTCCCAAAATCTTAAATTTTTCAAAAGCTTCATTTTTATGTTTTAAAAATAAAGTCCACGTATATCGGGAAAAATCATCTACAATTACTAGAGTGTAATAATTTCCTCCAAAACTTTGAATGGCCATAGGGCCAAAGAGATCCATGTGTAAAAGTTCTAAAACTCTTTTAGTTGAAATCACATTTTTTGATTTATGAGAAACATGAGTTTGTTTGCCGACACGACATGCATCACAAAAATGATTATCAAATTTTAATTTTGGAAGGTTACTCACAAGCTCCTTATTTTTCAAATTTTGAATTAATCTAAGGTTAGCGTGACCTAAACGTCTATGCCACAAGGTCGAATTATCATATACGGAAGATAAACAAACATTTTTATTTACATCAGTTTTACAAACATAAAGATTTCCTTTTATAACCCCATTCAAAAGAACTTTACCATTTTTCAGAATTTTGCAAGAGTCTTCTTCAAAAACAACAATTATACCATTTTTGCACAGTTGACGAACACTTAGCAAGTTAAATTTCAAATTATCAACATGCGTAACATCTAAAAATGTAACATTGTTGCAAGAAATTGTACCTTTCCCAATTACCTTTCCTTTGGAGTTTCCTCCAAAAATTACTAGTCCACCATCACATGACTCATATGATGAAAAAAGATTATGGTTTCCGGTCATGTGACGTGTGCATCCACTATCAAGAATCCAATCCATATCAAGATTTATCTACAACATTTAAAGTACAACTTTTATGGTCCCCACATCTTATGGGTCCTTTGAAAGTTAGCATAGAAAACCACATATAATAATAAATATATTTTCACAAAAAATATACAGACAAGAAAATTATTTACTCAACCCTTTTCGGTAGCTCTACTTGGAAGCGACCAGGAAAGACGGTGAGGGTGGTAAGCGCGAAGGCACTTTAAAAAACCGACCTCATTAGAATTCGAAGAATTCGCCTTTATCTTTCCTAGACACCGTATCCAAATAGGTGAGCCTATTCGGAGTTGATTCATAATTTTCAAACACAGAATATATATATATATATATATGTATATAATATATATATACAAAAAAATTTAAAACCATAAACGCATGCCACCGGGATTATCAACACTAAAGGAGCCTTTAGAAATCCACTTTGGTACCATTTTAATTTTACGATCATATTTATCAAAGACGTAAAAAGAAGCATGCATATTCACACTATTTTTTGGTCTAGAAAATTTACTATTATACATGCATGCATAAGATTTCCTAGACTTATAATTCACATTATTTATGTTGGACATATATGAGGATTTTTGCACATACGGTTTTCTCATTTCAACATTTTTAGGTGGTTCAAAACATCTTTTGATAGGCATACATAAGCACTTATCTTTACACGTATCGGAACCAACGTCTTTTCTACAATTAGTGCTATTTGACATATTTAACATTTTAAGCACTTTCTCATTGCTACTTTGAAAGGCATGTGCTAACAAATTATCTTTTTCATGTTTATCACATTTTTCTTTTAAACATGCATTTTCCTTTTTAAGCACATCACAATTAGCACATAAATCATTTTCAACTATTCTTTTCTCAAGGCATGCAATTTCTTTATTTAAAATGTCACAAGAATTGCAAACATATTTTTCACTTAATTTATTTTCTAAGTTTATGATTTTTTCATTATTGCATGCAATTTTTTGTTTGCTATCATGAATTTCCTTTTTACTTAATAATAATTCTTCCTTTAATTTTGCGTTCTCATCTTTATAATTATTTGTAAGCATAACCATTTTTTGAAAGGCATCATTTAACATATCAAGATCATCATCATCATTACATTCATCATCGCTAGAGTAATTTGAGTAACACGAGTTTACCTCATCGTCGCTTTCCGCCATGAGACAAATGGCTTCATACTCATTTTCATCTTCACTTGCGCTCCACGCGCCTCCAACGAAGGCTTTCTCCTTCTTGATTTTAGGTTTATTTCTTTTTGGACACTCGTTGGCATAGTGATCCTTGTCTCCACATGAGTAGCAAAAGCCCTTCTTTTTCTTGGCTTCTTCATCATCACTTGATTCGCCATTTTTATTTATTTTGTCGTTCCGTTTATGGAACTTTCGGCTTCGGTTTTCTCCACCACGGCGATAATCTCCTTTTCTTTGAAACCTATCATTTCTTGAAAACTTTTTGTTAGCTAAAAATTTAGAAAAATTTCTTACCAACATGGCTACATCGTCAAGATGTTCGGGTTGATCCTTTGAGGAGCTAGCTTTCTCCTTCTTTTTCTTCTTCTCCTTCTCGTCACTTGAAGTTGAAGCTTTAAGCGCCAAAGATTTCTTTTTATCATGCTCCCGATCTTTGTTCCTTTTTAGTGCAATTTCATGCACTTTGAGATTTCCAATGAGATCATCTAATTTCATCATTGAGAGGTCACGGGAGTCTTCCAAGGATGTGATTTTCGGCATCCACTCCGGAGGAAGCGCTCGAAGAATTTTTCGCACGTAATCTTCGTTAGGATATGTTCTACCAAGACCTTTCAAGCTCACCATGATAAGGTTAAAACGTTTAAACATTGAGTCGATTGACTCATCTTTTAACATCTCAAACATTTCATAATCATGTACAAGAATATTTATTTTTGAGCTTTTGACTTGAGAATTTCCTCTATGAGTATTATTTAGATTTTCCCAAATATCGTGAGCAGTTTCACAAGAATAAACACGTTCAATCTCATCTTTAGTAAGTGCCGAAAAAAGAATATTTTTAGCTTCAAAATTTAAGCAAACCCAAGCATCCTCAGCGGCGGACCATTCCGCTACTGGTTTTTCACTAATTACTCCATCTTTGGTTTTGGTGGGTTTATAATCTCCATTTTTAATAATGTCCCAAATTTTTCGACTTTTGCCACGAACGTAGCATTCAAAAAGATTTGCCCAAAGACCAAAATTTTCGGTGTCAATTTGCGGAATCTTTGTAGAAATAATTCCCTCAGAGGTTGCCATTTAAAATACAAGAACAAGTTTTTAAAAAGCACAAATATTTTTAAAGAAACTTGCAACCCGCTCTGATACCAATTGTTAGGACAACCTTAGGGGGGGTAAAGGTTGTATTTAAAAATATTTCACAAATAAAAATTCTCTTATCAAAATCAACAACAAATATTGCATGCACAACAAATATATAAATAAAATTAAGTGCACAACGGGAATATAAAGAGATAAGGGTAGAGAATGTTGATACCGACACCGAGATTTAAAGTGGTTCACCCCCAACTGGCTGGCTAGTCCACTTGCCGAGACACTTCTCGACACACTGATTCACTATAAGTGTTCTTTATGGTAGAACACAAACCTTGATACAATGATAATAAAATCTCTTGCTTTTGCTCGAGAACGTGAATCACTCACACTATTCAAATACTTACAAGAGAATATATCTCACAATATTAATCACTCTTGTATAAGTATAACACTTGGATTTTTGAGGGTTTGATCACTCAAAAATATATTGAATAAGTGATGGGTGTAGCTGGTAATTTCTCCAAGAGATAGATTTTTCAATATGTATTGTGTTGCATGGAGTTGAGAAGCTGCATGTATATATACTTGGAGCAGCAACGGTCGAGAGGGTGCCGCGGTATACCGCCTACATGGGCGCGGTATACCGCCCAGAAAAAGCTGACATAAAGAAGTCAATCTGCAAAAGCAACCTGCATCACTTGCAGCAGAGCCGCGGTATACCGCCATACACCACGCGGTATACCGCCTGAAAAAGTGGCTGACAGCAGGAAGGTCAACCTGCAAGAAACAAACGGAAATGGTACCCGCGGTATACCGGCTAAACACCGCGGTATACCGCCCAGACAAAAACACTTCCAATCAGTCAGAGAAGTACAGCAGGCCGCCGCGGTATACCGGCTATTCACCGCGGTATACCGCCCAGAACAAAGGGCAGGAAGCAGTACGCATGCGCAGTGTCTTCTAGAACCAAATCTTTCACAATCCAGCAAGATGATAAGATGTTACTTGGTTTATTTAAAAAGACAGTATTAGAAAAATCCAAGTGGTATATTATTTTAGGGTGTTTATTATTATGAGATATATGATGACGTAAACACCAGTCTTGGACTCTTCAGATAAGATCTCCATGTTGTCCAATTAACTGCACACTTGGATAAAATTGTTAGAAAAACAATAATACGGTGTGTTTGTAATCATCAAAATAAATATATAAAATATATAGAGATGTGGTACACTTGCACCAACAATTAAGTATAAGAATAATAATAATAATAATAATAATAATAATAATAATAACAACAATAAAAATAATTACCACCGCTTTGTGCGTTACCGATAACGGGGTCCTCCGAAACGTCAACCCACGCCGACACTAACGCGAGTTCCTCGGCTTTACTCCACGTTTGTTTGGCGGCTTTCGTTGGTCTCGGATTTGATGGTTCTGGGTTAGATTGTTGTGTCGGGATAGATTGTGGTGTGTTCGGGGTAGAAGGTTGGGTTTCCGGAACAATGTCGTCGTCGAGATTGATTGCGGGTGAAGGAAGATTGTAGTTGGCCGGAGTAAAACCTTGTTCAATCAAACCGGGACGTGTAAATTGGTAAGGAAATTGTTGGGGAAATTGTTGCGGATATTGTGGCGGATTTTGTTGCGACCATTGTGGCGGAATTTGTTGCGACCATTGCGGACGATAACCTTGTTGTGTAAACGCTTGGGAACCAAGCTCTTGATCTTCTTGCGATTGTGGTGTATTCGGTCTGTTACGACGGGATGTAGGTGTTTTGTTTGGATTCATGATGAGAGAGGTCTGAAAAATAAGAGGTTGAGAGAATTTGAGAGAGTTTGAGAGGTATGAAAAATAAGAGGTTGAGAGAATTTGAGAGAGTTTGAGAGGTATGAAAAATAAGAGGTTGAGAGAATTTTAGAGAGTTTGAGAGGTGTGAGAAATAAGAGGTTGAGGGTTAAATATATAGTGGGATTAAATTGAGAAAAAAATTTATTTATTTTTGTTTAAAAAAGCCGTTCAACGGCATTATTTTTAAAAATTAAATAATTTTTTTTTTAATAAACCTTCGGGATGAATCGGGATCCCATCCCCGGAATCCATCCCGCCCCGCCATCCCCGCAAGGCCCGTAGCCCACCCCGCACCATCCCGCAGCTCATCCCGAGCTCATCCCGAGCCGGGTACCGAAGGCCTAACAGGTGACTAAGATTTTCTTGTTCATGAACTAAAGTGATTAAAATGAGATATATTGACCGTAACGAGTCCAGTTTAAAAGATATTTTGTTCAAAGAAAACAAAATCTTAAAAGAATTTCGTTTGGGATGCTGAGATTTTGAAACTATATGCATGTACCTTTGCAGTCTGAAGACTCACTTTTCGAACTGATGACTGTAAATATACAAATCAACATTGAGATGTCTCTAGTGGGTTTGAAGCAATTAGTAAATGTTTTTCTACAAGAACCATTTCTTAATTGAAAAAAAAGGGCAGAAAGAGCATAATCATACACAGATTTCCACATAGAGAATCTACTTCTTTTGTGTATTAATACTACATAGATGATGTAACCAAACAAATATTATCCCCCTGTTGCTGTTGCATATGTTAATGTTACAAAATCCACTCTCACAAATTTCCACAGAAACTGGTAGGCTACAATCTAAAAGAATATCATTCTTACATTCATCTATATCCTTTTTAGGTGCTGTTCGATTCGTTTTCTATTAAGACCTGTATGAATATAGCTGTCTGAGTGGATATGGTTGTCTGAGTATATGTTGGTGTTCGGTTGTTGTGCTGAATAAACAGTCAGAATGTCAGAAATGACCATTTTACCCCCGGTCAAAATAGGGATAAAATCGCAGCAAAAATAGATGAAAATGTGTTCGGTTGTTTACATGATACCATTCTTCACGCCAACATTTTCCGGTCAACGCGTCTCGCAGTGAAGAAGATGCAGCAAAATCCACACCAGTTTGCTATGAAACGTCTCGCCGGCCCCAATACCACTATCACCATTCAACGTTGAATCTTATTTGGGTTCTAATTTTGATTATTAGGGTTTTCAATTTGGGATTCAATTTCTATCCTTCTGTTTTTTGTTTCAATTTGAGATCGACTTTGGAAAATCACCGTTTTCTTCCATCTGTAACCTTCAATTATGGAACCCCAGCTTCCCTCTTCATCTTCTCCTTCCACTTACCACATCTTCCTCAGTTTCAGAGGTGCATACACCTAGAAAAACTTCACCGATCGCAGCAAAAATAAGTGAAAAACAGAGAAGGGTTCGTGAAGAATAGGTCGTCGACCGTCGGCTGTGAGGAGCTGTCGTTCGTTAACCGTCGGCTGTGAGGAAGAAGCTGCGATGGTGTGGGGTGAATGAAGAAGAGGGTCAGCTGCGATGTTATCAGATGTTGCAGGTTTAGAGGGTAGTTGGGAGAGGGGCAAATAAGGAATAATGAGAGTTGGGTGTAAAGGACTTCTATTTTTCAGCTGACCGAATCAGCCCCTTTTTTCCAATCAGTCGCTACTGAACAGGTAGATATGGTTGTGCGAATCAGCCATACCCACCACACAACCCATTAAGCCGCTACCGAACAGCCCCTTACCTTCACTTAATCCTACCACCCACACCTCATATCTCTCACTTCATAAATTTCTGCAGGTTGTTTAGTCTCAAGTTTGTTAGATACTCTTTTTTCAACCCACATTGAGCTCACGAGTTACTCTCAAGTCATCATAGAAGTTTAGCAAAGACAAGCTGCTCTGTACAAAACCAAGAACAAAACAAAAATAAAAATCCAATGCAATCTGCTGTGTATTTGATTAAAACCCGTAAGAATTCAACTAGAATTGTAAACGAAGCAAAGACACCAAAACACAATCATTATTGTCTGAAATCAAATATAGAAGCATGAATTATGTAATAATGAGTCGACCTTTCAAAAATCCAAACTTTTCTATTTTCAAGCCCAAGAACCTAGCATGCATACATATTGTTTCCAAATAGACTAAATAGCACATTAAGTCACGTATAGGCACAAGTAATTCACATAAACTCCCTAAAAGGCTAAATGCTAACGATTCCATACGACTTAGAGTGCAAAACTACACTGGGGCTTTATGCAACTTACCGAGTGAAATCCGGGTGTTACAGAAGTATTGGCGTGGAAGAAGTCGAGATTTGGGGCTTGGTGCAGGTCCGAATACAATGCTCGGCGACTATGACAGTGTCATAGTTGCACTGGCAAAGTCGCAGCCGAAGAGGCACTTTCGGTACACTTTGTGCGACAATGCCATGCGACTATGACATGGCCATTGTAGCATGGCATAGTCGCTGACGGCCAGGTCACTTTAAAGTCACGATTTTCATCTTCTTTCTTATTCTCAACTCCTCAAACCCTCTCCATTATCTCCCAAATCAATTCCCTTTCACCCCATATGAACCCTAGCTAACTTTTGGGGCTTTTCTTGGAAATCAAAGTGTTCTTTCATCATCAATCTAAGAAGTGGAAGCAAAGATCAAGAGTCCTCCATCTCACTCTCATTTTCAAGAGGTTTTAGAAGTTTCCTAGGTTTTCATCAAAACCTAAGTGGTGAGTTCATTCTCATAGTTTCTAAACTTTCATATGAGTTATAAGTGCTCCATTTATGATATCTTAATGTTTTATTTCTCCAATTTCGGTTTGGACGATTTTGAGAAAAGCTAGGTCAGAGTTAGGGTTTTGGGTCAAAATGAAGATTTTGGTGTTAGATGATTGGAGGGTGAATCTAAACATTTGGATTTGTTGGTTTTGTGTTAGGATTGTGTGGATCTAGGTTTCTTTGAAAGGAGCTCATGATTCAAGCTCTTCAAGGAAGCAAAATGGGGTAAAATCTAGATTTAGACTAAATCTAGCAAGGTGAGTTCAAGTTGATTTATGAAAACGTTGTACATGCCAAAAAAAACTTCTATGTCAAAGTGTTTATGTGTTTTACATGAAATTATCAATTGTTGTGTTATTTGGTGAGTTTTAATTATTTGAAGTGTTTAACTTTATAAATCTTATAAAACACCTACATTTGGGATTTTTGGATAATTTGATAAATAAATCGTAAATGAAAGTTTTTTTGATGATTTATTGTATAGATGGAGGTTATTTGGTAAAATGCACTTTTAGTGTTTGTTGGAAATATGCATAGTGTATGTTATGGTACGTTTTGAAAATACGAACGTGTGGGTCATTGAATTTTGGGTCATTTCCGACCTTATTAACATTTTAGAAATTGTAAACCTTGTTGGTTTTGGGCGAAGGCCAAATGTGATTTAAGAGACGGATTTTTGAAAATGCACTTTAGTGTCTTTTGAGGCATTTTGAATATATAAGGATATGAGTTTATTTGGAAAATGGTTTGCCTCAACCAATGATGAGTTTTGGCTAATTATATCTTTGAAATATGTGTTTGCATAAATGACGAGTAAATGCGTTTGATTATTTGATGACCTTTATTTGATGATCATTTGAGTTTTGAGCATTTTGGCTCGATTTCGATTTGATAGAGTCTTGAATACATTCGTTCGGTTTTAATAGGTCAATGTGGAGCTTGGGTTATGATATGCATTAGTGCATCTTATTGAGACTTACAAAAATGCTCTAAATCTCTTTCATTTGCCGAAATACCCCATAATCCCGCGATTTACCTCTCGATCCTGGACTCTGACCAAACACCCCTCGAATTTTACCCACGATGCCCGCGATACCCCCTGATCCGCGATGAAATTTACAATTTAACTCCCTGGTCCGTGATGAAAATTTATGGATCGCGGACTAAATGGACGTGGAAATGAGTTTCATATATAATTCCATTTCATACCCCTGTGATTATTTAATTAGTTTACTTTATATCTTTTATTTTTCTAATTTTCATTTTATACATTCATCATATTAACACATATAATTGTATATTAACTAAAATACGTTAAAAATACGTTTTAATTTTAAGAAGTTACACCATTATATTCGTCTCTTCGATATCTTCGAAATGAGCTCAATATTGAATTATTTTTTTATTTAATTATTTTATTATATATCATATTTACTACATAAAAATATTTTTAATATTTACAATTCATACCCTTATAGTTAATTATTTAATCTATGGTACATCTCTTACTTTTTCAATTTTCGTTTTACACTCTTATCACATTAACATAATAATCTTATATTAACTAAATGAAAACTAAAAAAGTAAAAGATATAAAGTAAATTAACTAAACAAGTATAATATAATTAAATCAAAAAATATTCTATATTGGGCTCATTTCGATGGTATCGACGAGACGATTATAATGGTGTAACTTGTTAAAATTAAAAAGTATTTTTTAAACGTATTTTAGTTAATATACGAGTATATGTGTTAATATAATAAAAGTGTAAAATGAAAAATAGAAAAACTAATAGGTATAAAGTAAATTAACTAAATAAGTATAAGGGTGTGAAATGTAACTTTCAAATCAAAAAATTAAAAATCGAGAAATGTGGAAGATCGCGGCTCATCGCGGGCCAATTAGGCCGGGTCCGCAATAGAGGCCCAAATCACGGGATTATGGGGTATTTAGGCAAAATGAAAGAGATTTGGAGCATTTTTGTAACTGATTTATCAACTTGGGGCATTTTAATTAATTTCCCTTATAATTATTGCACCCCTAGAAGTTTTTTATATGGTGTAGATTTTTAAATTGTGTATGTTAGAATATGTGAGTAGGTTGATAGATTGAGAGAGACACACTAGAGATGGTGGTAGAATCAGTCGTTTTCATATATTGAGAGAGTAATACAAATGAAGTGTCTAACCTAATAATGAAACCCTAAAAGACTATTTATACAAGGTAAGTTACACATAATTACAGAAAGGACCCTGAACTATACATATTGACATTAATACTCTAACATCCCCCCTCAAACTCAAGTAGGGGAAGAATGAATCAAATTGAGTTTGGAAACAAGAGCCCGAAAACGCCCTGGAAGATGAGCTTTGGTGAAGATATCGGCAGTCTGATCAATGGTTGAGATTGGAAAAAGTTTAACCGTCTTGCGAAGAACATGTTCACGCGTGAAATGACAGTCAATCTCGATGTGCTTTGTACGCTCATGAAAGACATCATTGTGAGCAATCTGAATAGCACTAGTGTTGTCACACCACAATGGTGTTGGGGAAAATTGATGAGCACCCATATCAGATAGTAGCCAGCGTAGCCATACGAGTTCTTGAGTGGTGTTAGCTAAAGCTCGATATTCCGCTTCAGTGCTGGAGCGAGCTGTCAGCGATTGTTTCTTGCTGCGCCAGGAGATAAGAGAGTCCCCAAGAAAGAAACAATAGCCGGTAGTGGAACGACGATCAGTTATGTCACCATCCCAGTCAGCATCTGAGAAGGCACGAAGCTGTAAGGATGAGGTGGATGAGAAATGAAGCCCATGGAACATTGTCCCTTTGAGGTACCGAAGTATACGAAGAACAGTGGCATAGTGGTCTGAACACGGGGTAGCCATGAATTGGCTAACTATATGAACTGCATAGGCAAGATCTGGTCTAGTGACAGTCAGGTAGACCAGAGATCTAACTAGTTGACGGTACCGTGTAGGGTCTTTCAGCGGGGTTCCAGCATTCGGAGCAAGGTGCAGATTTTGCTCAATGGGTGTAGATGCAACTTTGTTGTCCGTGATCCCAGCTTTGGACAGCAGATCTGAAATGTACTTGGCTTGACAGAGATAGATGCCCGAAGAGTCTGATAGAACTTCAAGTCCAAGAAAGTAGTGTAGTTTGCCAAGATCTTTCATCTCAAAACATGAGCTGAGAGATTGTTTGAGATGATTGATACCTGTAGTGTCACTGCCGGTGATGATCATGTCATCAACATACAACAGGAGTAAGATAGTACCTGCAGCAGTAGTCCGAGTAAACAGGCTAGAATCATAGTTACTTGGAGAAAATCCCAAGGAGATGACGGTGTTGCTAAACTTTTCAAACCAAGCACGAGAAGCTTGTTTGAGGCCATAGAGGGCTTTTCGAAGTCGGCATACATGTCCCTGACGGGAGGTCACACCTGGAGGGAGTCTCATGTAGACTTCCTCTTCGAGATCGCCATTCAGAAAGGCATTTTTGACATCCATCTGATAAAGTGGCCATTTCTTGGTGGCAGCTATGGCGAGAAGACTACGAACTGATGTGACACGAGCCACAGGAGCAAACGTTTCCTCGTAGTCAATGCCATATTCTTGATTGAAGCCTTTTGCCACAAGGCGTGCTTTGTATCGATCAATGGATCCATCAGACTTGGTTTTGATTTTGAAGACCCATTTGCAACCAATGGGTGACTTTCCTGGTGGGAGAGGAACAAACTCCCATATATTGGCTTTGTCAAGTGCCTGAAGTTCCTCTGTCATAGCTTGCTTCCAAACAGGGTTAGAATCGGCTTCCTTGAAGGAAGTTGGTTCATGGGTGGACAGTAAAGTGGCATAACAATGATAATCACGAAGGTGAGAAGGAACTTGTCTTACCCGAGCGGAGCGTCATGCTTCATCTTGTGGTTGAGAGGAGCTAGGATCCATAGACTCAGCAGATGGCTCAGAAGTAGTACTTGGAATTGGTGCAGATGATTGATCGTGATCAGATGGCACAGATGGGGTCGGTGAAGGTTCAGATGGAACAGATGAAGGTTCCGGTTGAGAAGAGGCGGAAGGAGGTGGAACAGATGGCACAGAATAAGGCTCAGATGGAGGTGAGTTAGAAGGAGGTGGGACAGATGGTGAGGTCGGTATGGAATCAAATTGTAGTGAGTCCAAAGAGATAGAGTTATCAGTGAAGAAGGAAGTGGAAGGATTGGGTATGTCTTGAAATTTGGATACTATTGAGAAGGGAAGATGTTCCCAGAATGTGACATGACGGGATATACGTAGTCTTTTAGAGACTGTATCCCAACAACGATAACCTTTGTGTTCAATACCGTAGCCAATAAAGCAGCATAATCGAGAACGAGGTTCAAGTTTGGTGTGTTCATGAGGTTGCAACTGAACAAAGCAGGCACAACCCCATACTTTTAGGAGTTCATATGCAGGGGAGACCCCATGGAGCATTTCATAGGGAGACTTTTGATTGAGGATGGGAGTCGGGTGACGGTTGATGGTGTAGACAGTCGTGAAGGCAGCTTCGCCCCAAAAACGTCCTGGACACTTGGCTGAGATTAATAGAGTACGAACAGTATCGAGGATGTGGGGATGTTTACGTTCTGCACGTCCATTTTGCGGAGAGGTGCCTGGACAGGAGTATTGAGAATGAGTACCCTGAGATTGAAGAAAAGAGAGGAGAGAAGATTCTTTGTATTCCATAGCATTATCTGCTCGAAGAATCTTTATAGGTTTGGAAAACTGGGTTTGGATCATACGAGCGAAGGTGATGTAGATTTGAGGTAGTTCGGAGCGATGTTTCATGAGATATATCCATGTAAATCGTGTGTGATCATCGATAAAGATAACGAAGTATCTATAACCCCCCATGGATGGATGTGGGGCTAGCCCCCAAACATCAGAGTGAATGAGGTCAAAAGGGGGAGCAGAATTGAGTTCATTTAGTTGAAAAGGTAAGGCATGGTGTTTGCCAAGTTGACAGGATAAGCAAGAAATGTTTTCAGAAGAGGTGTTGCCTAACAGTCCTGAACTAGCTAACAGTTTTATCCTAGCTAGAGATAAATGTCCTAGTCGTTTATGCCACAATTCAAAGGAAGGGGTACTGGAAACAGAGGCAACATGATTTGAGGATTGTAAGGGGAGACGAAGGTAGGCCACTTCAACCATCCGACCAACTTTTCGGCCTACTCCAAGGATCTGCTTGGTCTTTGGATCCTGCACAACACAACCAGTAGGATGAAACAAAACAATTAGGCCGGATTCCATAAGTTGAGTGATAGAAATCAGACTCAGAGATAAGTTTGGAATATGTAGCACATCAGGTAATTGAAGGTTGGTGGTAGATACAGTTCCACTGAAAGATACGGGTAACCGAGTGTCATCCGCAGTGCGGACTGATGAGTACATGCTGGAGGTTTGCTTAGAGATAAACCCATCAGCCTTAGGTGTCATGTGGTTACAGCAACCAGAGTCGAATAGCCAAGGATTGCCGGGTGATGAGATATTGCACTGAGAATTCATTCCCATAGAACCTGTCAGGAGTCGCTCTATTAGGTCTTGGTTTTGTCGCAGGAGTGCCATAGAATCAGGTGATGCGTTGGTGTTATGCATAGGTGATGAGTTGGTGTTATGCATTCCCATAGAACCTGTCAGGAGTCGCTTTATTTGGTCTTGGTTTTGTCGCAGGAGCGCCACAGAGTCGGGTGAAGAGTTGTTGTTATGCAGTGCCTGAATTGGCGGTGTAGAGGAGTCTAGAGTGATTGATGCAGCAAAGGACTGAGTACGCAGTTGCCTTAGATTACCGTAGTGACGTTGATTACCTGAGTTCCTTGGATATTTTAGACAGTCAGACCCATAGTGTCGTGGTTGTGTGATCCCACACCAACGACATTTTCGAATTGGGCAGTTGAGAAGAAGATGAGAAGTAGAGTGACAATATGAGCAGTCACTGTATTGAGACTCGGTACGGAGGGCCATCTGACGGATTAGGAAATTGAAAATCGAAAAGAGGAGTTTCTGATTTGTGAGTTTGAATAAAAGAGGTTGTGAACAGTACCAAGTCGCAATGGTCAGTTGAGATAGTGGTTGTGAACAGTACCAAGTCGCAATGGTCAGTTGAGATTTGGGGTTGTGAACAGTGTCAAGTCGCAATGGTCAGTTGAGATTTGGGATTGTGAACAGTGTCAAGTCGCAATGGTCAGTTGAGATTTGGGGTTGTGAACAGTACCAAGTCGCAATGGTCAGTTGAGATTTGGGGTTGTGAACAGTGTCAAGTCGCAATGGTCAGTTGAGATTTGGGGTTGTGAACAGTACCAAGTCGCAATGGTCATGAACAGTACCAAGTCGCAATGGTCAGTTGCGACTTGGATGAGTGTGTGCGTTGCGACTTGGATGAGTGTGTGCGTTGCGACTTGGATGAACGTATGATGTTCTTGAGTCGGGTTTTGCAAAACAGATCGGTTTTGGCTGAAAATTGGTACGTAGGTTCGTGATGATATTCTGAGCAACTTTAAAACTTGGAATTTTGTCAAAAAACCAACAGAGAATGGATTTTCTGAGCAAAATCGACAGCAACAAAATAAGGGAAATAAACTTGAGAATGCAGATCTGAAAGATAGTTGAGGATGCTTACCTAGAGCTCTGATACCATGTTAGAATATGTGAGTAGGTTGATAGATTGAGAGAGACACACTAGAGATGGTGGCAGAATCAGCCGTTTTCATATATTGAGAGAGTAATACAAATGAAGTGTCTAACCTAATAATGAAACCCTAAGAGACTATTTATACAAGGTAAGTTACACATAATTACAGAAAGGACCCTGAACTATACATATTGACATTAATACTCTAACAGTGTAGAAATAATATTGCTTATTAATTGTCACCGACTTTATTTTTTTAAAAGCCCTCAACCCTCAATGGCACATCAGCGCCACATCAGCTAAGCCCTCAAGCCCTAAAGACCCCCAACGCATAACTAAAAGCCTTCTTGCCACCTCATTTTTTTAATTCTTTTATTTATACATTTAATTAATTTTTTTTATAAAAAGTAGCCGTTGTTGTTGGGAGTTATTTATTTTTAAGATTTAAAAAAAATTGAGAAAATAGCTTCGGGTTCATCGGGTTTGAAAGCCCGGAGGCCGAGCCCGCAGCCGAAGCCCGAGCCAGCCCCACCGCTGCCCGAGGGAGCCCGCAGCGAACCCGTGGCCGAGCCCGCGGGCGCTGCGGATGGCCTTATGACATATATATTTTTAGGGGAGTTTTTAAATTTTGAATTAAAACTATATAATTCAGAATCCAGATTTTAAAAAGTTTCGGGGGCTTTGAATTCTGAATTAAAACTATATTATTTTTTAGGTTTTATGACTTTTCAATTTGTAATTGCTAAGATACTGAATTTTTTTAAAAAAATTATAACCTTTTATCGATCAGCCATATTAAAGTTAAGTTTATGTATAAGCCGGGCTCTATTTAAACAAAATAAAACTACAGAAATAGAATCGAAAAGACCGAAGAATAGAGTGAAACATGAAGCAGAATGATGGGTTCTCAAGTTCTCGCTTCGAAATTGAAATACTTCCCGCTGCATTGCGTTGTACACAACTATATATATATGACTTGGGTTCAAACGAGAACAATACTTATTTAAAAGAACACGATCACGAACAAAATCATTAGTGATTTTACATTAACACACGGAAAAAGGACTTTGGCCGCGACATCAGGTCCGCGTGGCTTTTTTGCTCGTTAATGTAAAATCACTAATGATTTTGTTCGTTCTCGTGTTCTTTTAAATAATTATCGTTCTCGTTTGATCCTCTCTCTCTATATATATATACATATGAGTGTGTGTATAAAAATATTGTTTTTACTTTTTTATAGGAAAAAGGGGGAAAATAAGAAAGAAAACTAAAATGGTCCTTGATTTAACGGAGCCGTTAGTCAGAGGCACCATGACCAAAACAAATCGAGGACCACAAAACCAAATCCACAACACTGCTTAATGAAAGAATTTTGCCTACAAACTATTTCCTGGAAAATTTGTCGTAAAGGGTGGTTTATCACAGAACCGTTACAAAATTTGATGGGTAAATTGTTTTTGGGTAATTCAAATTAGTGACACACTACTACACGAAAGAGTTTGCCTACAAATTTTTCCCTTGATGTTGTAACCGTTTGGAAGTTTAGGCGTGAACCCGGCGGTTTTGGCAATTGGGGAACCAAATTTTAGTGGCATAGAAATTCGAAACGACACTTTTCAAGTTTCAAACTCAATCCATCAATTCTTTGCTGGGAATCCAAAGGTTTCTTGACTGAAACTATACAGCAGGAATGTCTGTATAAATTCACACATGAATCTGAATTACTCATTCATTGTAAATCAATGGCTTCTCAAAGCACCAACTCAACCACAACCTACGCCAAGTATCATGTCCACTACGACGGCAAAACTATCGACACCACCGTCACCAAGAAAGCCGCCATCGTTAACCGATGGATCGACGAAATCCTCACCCTCCATGCCATCTACCCAAAAGTGGTGGTCGGACTTGATGTGGAATGGCGGCCCCACCCAATCACCTCCATGAGCAACAAATCCGCCACCCTTCAACTCTGCATAAACACCAAATGCTTAATCCTTCAACTCTTTTACATGGACCAAATCCCACAATCCCTTAAAAAATTTCTTCTCAACCCGAAGTTTACTTTTGTTGGAGTTGAAGTAGATGGGGATATATTGAAGCTTCAGAATGAATATGGGTTGGATTGTGGTAAAAGTGTCGATATTAGGGCAATGGCAGTAAAGAAGTGGCCTTTCAGGTATTTCAGGAAGCCAGGGTTGAAGGCACTTGCAAACGATGTCGTGGGGCTGTATATGAGTAAGCCATTGCATGTTTGCAGGAGCAATTGGGATGCAATTGAGCTAAATGAAGATCAAATGGAGTATGCATGCATTGATGCATACTAGTTGGATACACGTGCAATGCAACGGGATGTAAAATTTGAAAATGTAATAAGAATGCGTAATACAATTGCATTGGAATTTGTTGAAATATATAACACTATATACCTTATGGGAATACCAAAACCTTTTCCATGAACCTTGACAAGTTGCTCTAAGTCTAACTACAGAATAAATAAATGTAATATTTTACGTGGTATAAGACTTCTGGAGGTTTGCCTTCAAGATTTTTGTGAACAAAAATAGGGTGAAGATTTAAAGATGGGCGTAAAAAAGGGGATATGGTTTTCTACAAACAACAGTATGATAGGGATAAGACGAAGAGGATTTGATTTTCAATTGACGGTAAAAAAAATGGCATACATGTTGTAGTATAAAAAGAAGAAGACAAAGGGGATTCGGTTTTCAAAGACAATGCTTCAAGCCTGCAAAAGAAAACCAAATTGGAGAAGATGAATGTCTTTACCAGGAGGTTTGAAGTATGAACAACATAGACGAAAATGTTTGAATGCCATTACGTGGAGATGAATGTCTTTACCATCTGGATGGGAAGGTTTGAAGTATAAACGTCAAAGACGAAAAGGTTGTACAATCAGGAACAAAAATCGGGAACAGAAAACAAACAGGGGCTTTATTTCGTTACATGTTGAGTGAACTCATTCGAACATAGTAAAAAGCATGCAAAGCACTAAAAAGCTGAAATATTAAAGATTCTTTAAATAACTCTTGATTGTGAGTACCCTTTTGATCTTTAAGCAAAATTTGTTTGATTCTTCAAGACTTCAACAGCTGATTGTGATTTAAGTCCACTCTAACCTTGGAATTACAGCAACCTCGTCTAGCTTAGGCAGTTCCTGCAATTGAGATAGTGTGGCTTGTATCAATCTTAAAGCCTCATTTCAAAGAAACATCATCCTATAGTTCCTTCAGCACATACAATAAGGTGTCGTTTACTAAACGCTTACCCGCTAAGTGCTTACCGGCTTACTTTACCTTATCGGATGAACATGACAAAAATTGAGAAGTTTACCCGGTAACAGCGATGACAAATACCGGGAGTCTTACCCGGTATATGAGAGCACGACTCTTACCGGGTAAGCGTCTACCATATAAAAAAAATGTTATATACGATGTCGTTTTAATGGATTAAAGTCTTACCGGGTAAGTTTAGTGAAAGTGTAGACAATTACGTGTAAGAATAACTCGTGAATTGGGATGCAAATTGTAACACCCTCGAACTGGGAAAGAGCAACTAAATAAAAATTTCGATAATACATCTGAAATAATAGGATTTCTTCCTATAATTCAATAGGTGAAATACCTCAAATTTAAAATCTATAATCAACCTCTACAATATATAATTCAAGTCTTATTACAAAGACTAAACTCACTTTGGGTATTACTTAACCCGAACACAAAGTGCTATTTCCAAGGTTAATTGCGGAAGACATCACTTAGTCAATTCACCTCTCGAGCACATTTCTAGCACACAACCTTTCACACGTGTCACTAGAACTACTCCCAACCTGAACTTGTTGCACATGCCGACAAATAAAAAGGGTTAGACTAACGCCTAGTGAGTTCAAAAGTTTATAGTATGATTTAAATAATTCTTTAAATGAAAGTTTGCGACATAGATTATGATTTCCAAAAGAATTTACAAAAAGGATATAAACGACTCATTTTCCAACGCACCTAAAATTATTGAGAAAAGTTCCCAAAAGGCATAAAGCGTTTTCTAAAATGAATTTCAATCCAAACTCACTCAATACGTGAATAAATCTATATTATGCAAAACCTTCAAATACGGTTGACGACAAAATACTCAACCCATAAAACATAGAAGAACAATCCATTTAAATATAATAATTCATCGAAAACATGATACGAACCAATACTCACGCAAACATAAAATGTAATGAAGTCCAAATACCATGAATATGGAAATGACCTGCTCCATTTAAACTTTAATATACATGGTGGGGAATCCAATATTAAAGTCATCCAATCGCAGTCAAATGTATAAGACCGACAATAATAAAACATGGACAATATAAAAACCCAAGTAAGGTTGGCCAGCGACGGGGGAGACCTGTATCCATTGAGAGTGGATGAACACAAAAGTACGCCACTCAAACAATGTTAATCGTACGACACTTCACTGCATAAAAGCACAAGTGTCCCATACGAAGCCTTTCAAGTTACGCCCAAAGAGACAGCTGACCTTAGCGAAATATTACTAAGAATACCGCCAAAGGCTCGGCACAAGCGGGGATACAACCATGGCATTGCCTCGACATGGCGAAGGTCATAAACGCCAGTCAATCAACCTGACAGCTCAACCGGACTCAACCCTCCTATCGTATCCTTGAAAAGTAAAGGTCATATAACATGGGGCCCGGTCAAATCCCGCGACACCCAATAGACCATCAAATAAAGACTGACTTACGTGCCTATAAATCCAATGCAACACAGTCTATAATAACATGCCTATCCTGGAATGACTAACGCACCCAAGCATGTAAATATCAATAACGTGCAATAATATGCAATATGGTGCAATAAAAACAAACCATAAATAAGACTCCACATCGAGCCATTAGAACCGGACAAATGCCCCCAAGACTTCCTCAAAGTCAAAACCGAACTCATTAGACCCATAAATAACGGCCATCATAGCATAAAATGCATTTAAACATCGTTTAGGTAAACCAGTACCACAAAATCATCATTAACCCAAAACTCGGCATGGGTTAAACAAAATGGTTTTCCCAAAAGGACTCATACCCTTATAATTCTCAAAATGACTTTTGACACTAAATTGTGTATTTCTCAAATGGTTTATAAAATCAATTACTTCAATATGATTAAACCATCAAATAAACTTCATTTTGAGCAATAAATCTATTAAGGACATATTATGATTTCTACACATCAAAATATCCAAAAATCCCAAATATCGGTGTTTTACAACTTTATAAAGTTAAACACTTCAAAAGGGTTAAACCCATCAAATAACTTAACAGCTGATAATTTCAAGTAAAACACACAAATACTTGGAAAATAACATTTTTGGCCTGTACAAAATTTTCACAAATCAACTTGAACTCACCTTGCTAGATTTAGGCTAAATCTAGAATTTCCCCAAACGTAAGCTCCTTTGAAGAAGCTTGCATCTTCAAGCCAAAACCTCCAAAAACCTAGATCCATAAGTTCCAACCATCAATAGTTCGATCTAACCATGTAGAATCATTCCCCAAACATTTTATATCCAAATCCCAACTTATATCAAACCCCTAACTTCATAGGTGAAGAGAATAGAAGACCACCTTAACCAAACATCACCAAAATCACCCAAAATACCCCAATATGGGAGAGAAAGTGAAAACAACAACAATCTAACTTTTCGGTAGGGAGAGATTACCTTCTCCACTTGAATCCTCCAAATAAAAGCTCATGGTCTCCACAAAAGCTTCAAGCTCCCATATATTCAACAATGGTGGAAGTGGGTATGGTTTGGGTGGAGAGGATGAAGAAGAAGAGAAGGGATTTAGGGTTTTCTAGAGAGAGGTCGGTTTTAGAGAGAGAGAGAAACTGATTTGGGTTTGAAGGTGAAATGAGGGGAGTGAGAGAGAGAGAGAGGTCTAAAAAGGAAACCAAATTATTTCATCAGACAGGTTGCAGACGTCCGGCCTGCACCCTTGAGGACGTCCGACACTCTCATCCGAATTCCATTTTCTCTCTGTTGCTTCCGCGGATGACCCGCGGACTTCCGCACATCGCGGACGTCCGGCCTTGTGCCCTACGGACGTCCGTGAGCCTCAAATTCGGTTTTCCAATTTTTCGGGTGTTACAATCCTCCCAACCTTAGAATGATTTCGTCCTCGAAATCTTGGTCCTTTACAACCAAGGGCTAACCAACTCCACCCTGACCATGTTCTAATAGTTTCAACTGGAAATTTAAATTTTTTCCACACCGACTACTAAGACAACCTCAAGTAAACTTTGTACTTATGTCCGGGAGAACACTCCATCCACTGGAGTAACTCCAGATTAGACAACTTCTGTTGTCTCCCAACCTTAGATGTTCCATACTTCCCCGATTGTCGGTCCAAACTCTAAATCAATTCAAGGTTTGATTACTACCGAAACCAACAAAATCTCCAACTCCAATTGTTCCTACTGCTAATTGTCGTTTAAAATCCAACGAGCTCTAATAGGCTCCAAGACCCGCGGTCGTCACTGACCCATCGATTATATGACTCCAAGAATCCATCCCAACATTAATCATCAAACCGACAGGTTCTTTAACCACACACGAAGGTTATTCCACCAAAACTACTCATCACAATTGAGCATCTTAAGATTACTACAACCGTTATCATTATTTCTTTAAAATCGGACTACAAATACGCTAATGGTTCTCGACCTCGAACCCAAAAGGTTGACACCTAGTCATACCACCAAGCTTTGAACACTAACAGAACTCCACACACGAGTTCCGTTTGCCGAGCATTCCCACAAAACTAGGGTTACCAATACAGTATCCAAAGGGTCCTTCATGCGAAAATCGTCCAAGACCCAAGACAGGGTTGCCGACAAAAACGGTTACACTAACCTCAAAATACGATACCACGAATCTAACCCTTCAGTTACAACAAACACATCGACTATGCCAGCGATACCATCCTGTCTATAGCACCATCACGCGTCGAAACACTCAACTTTTCATAGTCGAGGTTCTACTCACACTTACTCTTAACCGGGGTTACTTAACCTTTCCAAGGTCCTAATGAGTTCAAGGTTCTTAAGTGAATTATTTAACAAATATGCCAATCAAAACTTTTATAGAAATTTCTCAATACAAAGGTTTTCATATCAAATTAATCGTACGCATAAAACTACTACTATTAGTTCGGTAGTTGCACAAAAATGGACACACTCGTCCCACATATGAAAATCATATTGAAAACTATTTCATTGCAGTTCAGATTATCAACAAAACGCAAAAGCGTAATAAACAACTTCATTGAAATGAACCGCTATGGTCCTAGGGTGGATTGATTCATGTCATGCACGTAAAGTAACTGCCTACTTTAAATAGTGTGTAACAAAAGGTTTGCACGTGCTTCAAAAGAAGTTTAAACGACATTCGATTCCAAAAAATCTTTTTTAACCATGAAATGGCATGGAATAAGGTCTGCCAACAAAATTTGCGCGCGTCAATTTTTTTCACAAAACGATGAAATGATTCATAAGTACACTTTGGTCAAAACATAAAATGACTTGTGTCAATTCCAAATTTAAAGACAAAATCAATACGTTTTCATCATTTGAAAATATCGATTAAAACATCATGAGAAAATCTCAAATTGGAGTATGCATGCAAACTTGTAACACTCTCTTAATAGTTTTCTCGGAATGAAATAACATGCATTAGATGATTCATAACAAAATTTCAAAAGATGAAATTTTTTTAAATCAAATCTCAAAATCTCCTCACTTAGTCATATAATGACATAGGAGTAAAACATTTTTGACAAGACTCACACATCAATGTGTTTTCCGAGAACTTAGGAGAAAATAAGTGTTTGTAATTTGTTTACACAAAAAAGGGTTCAAACTGACTTCAAAATTTGAATTGAACCAACAGTGCGCCTCAATGTTCAAAACATAAATAATTCCACGCACTCTAGGTTTAGGCAAATAATATTCCAAAATCCTCATCACGGAGCATTTTCATCCAAAGTTTCGTACTCGTAACATAAAACGTTAAAACGTCAATGCTTAAAAGTTTATTCGTTAAAAATACTCAAAATACACATTTTCTCCAAAACCAAAAAGGTTTACAATTTTCCAAAATGTTCCTCGAACCAAAATTGACCAAATTTCAACGACTCGCACATTTGGGCTTTCAAAATGTAACGTATCGTAAACCATGCATGATCTCCACAACACTAAAACATACTTTGACCAAATGGCCTTCATTTATGCAATGAGTTAATAAAACATTTTCATTCAAGATCCATTTATCAAAATATCGAGAGATAATGGTTACCAAGCTATGCATACCCCTAGGTCAATATAATGCATTTGCATGAAACGATAATAAAACAATCAATTAACTGAAAGCGCAATAAGCAAATCGTTATGAAATACTATCAAAGTGTTCTTTCAAGCATAACTAATGTCACGTATAAATCAATCCATACACTAAACAAGTTGCAACAAAATATGTGTTAACACAATCTTTGAAAAAGAAATTACGCGACACTAAAGTTCCAAAACTCATCCCTTTTGGTCGCCTTATGGCATAAAACAATATTTCTCAACAAAGCCCAAGTGGGACAAAATGCCCAACATAACTCATAAATTCTCACATAAGAAAATGGAGTATGCACATTGTGAAATCGCACTCACACGACATGAAACGTCGTAAAACAAAACTCCATGAAATTCAATGGGCTCAATGACCTCAAGTCAATAAAATGACTCCAAACATTTTGCTTCCAATAAGCAAATTCATGACTAAAACGCCAAAATTCCAAAAACCCCCCTTCTCGTTGTAATACCATATAAACAACATCGATCAACAAACTTGCATTAAACAAAGTCTCCAAAATAGCTTTACATAGACATCATGGAAGATAACTTTCCGTCCAAACTTTAACATATGTGGAGGAGATCCAATGTTAAAGTCATAAGCCGTAGTTACTTGCCCAACATCTTAAACATCATAAAAATATGGATATCACTGTATCCGAAAGTAACGTTGGACAATAATAAAATAAAGCAAGTCCAGACGGAGTTTGCAACTCCCGCAATAGAGTAGTTTCATGCATGTTCAAAACCATGATTTAAAATCTTGTGTGTGCTAAATGTTTTCCAAGATTTCGTAACAGAATCCATATAAGGATTTGTGTAACACCCTCAAAATTGGAACGAGCAACTAACTTTAATTCTAATAAAATAACCAAAAGAGGATAAAAAATCATTTCTATAGATCATCCCTGAAAATACATCGGAATTTAAACATCATAATTTCCACAATTAATAACTTAAGACAAGCGTTACTTAACACAACACAAGTTGCTAATCCCAAATAAATGCGGAAGACTTCACTAATCAAAATCACCTCTCGTGCACTCTACTAGCACTCGCCACTTCACAATGTAGCTAAAGCTACTCCCAACCTGAGCCTGTTGCACATGCCGACAAATAAAAAGGGTTAGACTAACGCCTAGTGAGTTCAAGAGTTTTATCATGACCATAAAAATTCATAAATCGTGAGAGATGTAGTTTAAGTCATGAGTTCAAAAGAATTTACTTTAGATGCAAATCGTCCATTTTCCAACTCACACAAATCCCGTGCTGAAAACTTTAATATGAAATGAATTCTCAAAATGTACACATCCCCAAAACCAACGTGAAGGGTGAAATAGTATTTGATTTCCAAAACGATTAAATTCATAAATAAATCGTTTTTATTCTAAACATCCCAAACATGGATAAAGCATAACCCATAACTCACATAACGTGGAAAACAATTCATATAAATATGATACGTCACCGAAAACATGGATAAAAATAAATACCCAAAGCAACACCTCTCGGTGACGGGGGACGCCCGTTTACATTACACGTGACGGAACACAAAAGTGGGTCACCTACTATGCAATAAAACAACACGTGGATTACTCTCGTAAACTGAGCTCAATCACTCCAGATCTATTGCCCGCGAGACTAGGGAAACTCAAATGCCTATGGATCCATAGCTAACAAGGTCTAAAACATTACACGACCCCAAATGAATAAACAAGTGCATTCAAAACATGCAATTCCCCAATATCGTAAATCATGATCAAAACTCGACATTGAGCTATCAAAACTAGACAATTGTCCTCAAGACTTAACAAAATCCAATACCAAGCCATAAACTCAACTGACTCAAAAGATAATTCATGAAAAGTCATAACATGAGATTAAACGTAGCAACACAAACTTTTGCCAATAATATTTCAAATCCATGAAAACCCGAAATAGAACCTTGGGTTGGGACAAACCTCTTTTCCAAAGGACTCACACCGTACCTTTCCAAATCGTCCCATAATGTACTAAATGCATGTTTCTAAAATATACACAAAATGCATTTTCATAACAAGTAGACCCCATTTATAACATAAATCAACAACCCATTTTCATGTATGATTTATCTATCACATTTTCCCAAAAATTCCAATGTAAGTGTTTTACAATATTTACCACAATAAATACCTCAAAATTTAAAACCCATCAAATAACTCAACATTGAAAATTTTCATGTAAAACACATAAGTACTTGGAAAAATAACATTTTTGGCATGTACAAAGTTTTCACAAAGCTACTTGAACTCACCTTGCTAGATTTAGGCTAAATCTAGATTTTCCCCAAACGTAAGCTCATTTGAAGAAACTTGCCTCTTCAAGTCAAATTCTCCAAAAACCTAGATCCACAAGTTCCACCCATAAATATTCAGATCCAAACATGTAGAATCATTCCCCAAACATTTTGCATCCAAAAATCCCAAATATATCAAAACCCTAATTTTATGGATGAAGAAGAAGAAGGTTTCTTTGACAAAGCATACCCAAAATTACACCAGCAAAACCCACAATGGAAGAGAAGATGAAAACCACAAAACCCTAGCTTTTGGGTAAAGAGATATTACCTTTATCACTTGAATCCTTAGAACAAAGCTCCTAGTTCCCACAAAAGCTCCAAGCTTCCACAACTTCAACAATGGTGGAAATGGTTTTAGTTTGGGTGAAGAAGATGAATGAGAGAAGGAAGGGTTTGAAGGTTTATTGGGAGAAATCGGCTGAGAGAGGGAGAGAGAGGGTTGAGTTAGGGTTGGAATGAAATGAGGGAAGAGAGAGGGAAAACGTCTCTCTCTTAAAACAAAAATACCATCAGACGCATCGTGGACGTCCGCATGGTCCCTCGCGGACGTCCGGCCTCGACATGACCGACACCCACATTTCCCTGTTGCTTTCGCGGACGACCCGCGGACTTCCGCGCCATGCGGACGTCCGACATGTGCCTCTCGCGGACGTCTGTAACTCCCATTTTGGTTCTCCAATTTTCGGGGTGTTATAATCCTCCTAACCTTAAAGAGATTTCGTCCTCGAAATCTAGTTCTCACACAACCAATGGCCACCGCGCCCAACACATTCCAAATTCCCTCGGTTTCAACTAGGTTCAAATTTATTTCCCAATAATTGCCCACAACGGCTTCTTGGTGTTACTCACAACAAATCCCCGCTTAGGCATAAAACACTTACATCCAATTGAAGGCCTAATTCACTAGAGTGGCTTCCGACCACCAGACTTAAGTGATCCATACTTTCCCAACGACAGATTCAAACTTCCCAATCACTCCACATCCACATGTTCTTAAATTTTCTCTTCAAACTAGCCCCAAAGTTTAATCACCACCAAAATCAATCAAAACCTCTGAATCCCAAATATTCCCGCTACTGGACTAGCATTTACTCCTAACGGATTCCATTAATGCCAACACTGACGGTCATCACTGACCCATCAATTACACAACTCCAAAGATACGCCCAATTATCAATTATTCAACCGACAGATTCTCTTACCACACAAGGAAAGTCCTCTCACTAAATCCACTTATCACAATTGAACATCTTAAGATTACTACAACCATTACCATCATTCCTTTAAAATCGGACTACAATCCTCCGATTACACTAACGGTGCTTGGCCTCAAGCCCAAAAGTTGACACTTAGTTATAGCACCAAACTTTGAATCACAACAGACTCAATACCCGAGTTTCACTCGTCGAGCATTCTTACAAAACTAAGGTTATCAATATGGTGTCCACAAGGTCCTACACGTCCCATTATGTGAAAATTGGCCAAGACCCAAAACAAGGTTGCCAACAAGACGGTTACCACCATCACTAACGGAAAATGCCACGAGTCTAACCTTCCAGTTACAAAATAGGTCGACTCTACAAACAGCACTACTTGGCCTACGGTACCAACAAGCATTAAAATATCCAGCCTCCCACTGTCGAAGTTCCACACACACTTACTTTTTACCGGGGTCACTTATCCTTTCCAAGGTTTCTATGAGTTCAAGGTTTCTCAAGCGAAATATTTAACTAATATGCCAATCGAAAACATTTATAGAAATTTTCAACACAAAGGTTTTCATATCAAATTAATCGTACGCGTAAAATCTGCTACTATCTACTCAGTAGTTGCACAAAAATGGACATACTCGTCCCATATATAAAAGTCATCTTGAAAACCATTTCACCAAAATTCAAGTTATCAACAAAGCGTAAAAGTATGCTCAACAATCTTATGAAATGGACTGCCACGGTCTTAGCATAGATTTATTTAGGTCATGCACGTAAAGAAATTCTCCTACTTTAAATAGTGTGCAACAAAATATTTGTACATTTTTCAAAAAGATTTTGAATGCCACCCGATTTCAAAAATTCCTCTTTCAAATCATGAAATATCATGAAACAAAATTCACCAACAAAGTTCGCACACGTCAGTTTATCTCACAAAGATGGTGAAACAATTCCATAAATATACTTGGGTTAAAACATAAAATGATTTGTGCCAGTTCCAAGTCTAAAACAAAATCACTACGTGTTCATCATTCGAAGATATTGACTAAAACGTCAAGAAGAAATCTCAAATTGGAGTATGCACGCAAACTTGTAACACTCTCTTAGTAGTTTTCTTGGAACGAAATTACATGCATCAAATCGTTCATAACAATTTTTCAAAAGAAGAAATTCTTTAAATCAATATTCAAAATTTTCTCATCTAGTCATATAATGACATAAGAGTAAAATATTTTTGACCATACCCACACATTAATGTGTTTCCCCAAAACTTAGGAGAAAATAAGCGTTTGTAATTGGTTGACACCAAAAAGGGTTTAAATCGACTTCGAATGTCGAATCATACAAACGGTATTAATGTTCCAAAATTTAAGCAATCCCACGCACTCTAGGTTAGGACAAATAATTTTCCAAAATCCCCATCACAGAGCATTTACACCAAAATTTCACACTCGGAATATAAAACGTTGAAATGACAATGTTTTAAATTTACTCGTTAGGATACTCAAAATACCCATTTTCTCGAAAACCAAAAAGGTTTACAATTTTCCAAAATGCTCATCAAACCAATGTTGATCGAAGTTCAATGACTCACACATTCGTGTTTTCAAAATGTACCGTATCGTAAACCGTGCATAAACCCCACAATCTTAAAACGTATCTTTGACCAAATGACCCTCACTCATGCAATGAATTAATAAAACTTTTTCATTCACGATACATTTATCAAAGCTTTCGAGGGTTAGTGACTACCAAATTATGCACACCCTTAGATCAATACCATGCGTTTGCAAGAAAGGACAATAAAATAATCAACTAGTCAGAAGCACATAAAGAAAATTGTTAAGAAATACAATCAGTATGTTCTTTCATGCATTACTCACGCCACGTATAAATCAATCTGTACAATTAAATAAATTGCAACAAAACGTGCTAACACAAATCTTTGAAAGAGAAATTACGCGACATCAAAGTTCCAAAAACATTCTGTTCGCCTTACGGCATAAATAGCACTTCTCAACAAAACCCGAACGAGACAAAATGCCCAATATAATCCAAATTAACACACGCAATAACTAAAGTATGCATCTTACAAAATTGCACTCACACGACACAACACGTCGTAAAACGAAACTCCGTAAAACTCCATGGGCTCAATTGCCTCAACTCAACCAAGTGATGCCAAACCTTTCGCTTCCAAAAATCAAATTGCATAAAGCAAGATCATGACTAAAATGTCAAAATTTCAAAAATTCTCTCTTTGTTGTAACACACTATAAACAACACTTCTCATTAAGTCATGCATTAAATAAAGCTTTTTCAATAAACTCGACATAGACATAATGGAAGATAACTTTTCGTCCAAACCTTAACATATGTGGAGGAGATCCAATGTTAAAGTCATAATCCGTAGTTACTTGCCCAACATCTTAAACATCATGAAAAATATGGATATCACTGTATCCGAAAGTAACGTTGGACAACGACAAAATAAAACAAGTCCCGACGGAGTTTGCAACTCCCGCAATAAAATAATTTCATGCACGTTTCAAACCATGATTTAAAATCTTGTGCGTGTTAAACGTTTTTTCGAGATTTCATAACACAAATCATATGATGATTTTAAATACAAGAAATAATTGATGCAATTTAGCTTTAAAAATAAATTTCGTGCATAAACTTAGCCGGCACTCAACGTCTCAAACCATACTCCTCCAAATCCCTCCGGTCACACTACCGTCATTCGGATGCTCAAACACCTTAAGGCAAAGTGGGGAATTACATCGATTCACCTTACAATTCCTCCTCGAATTAAGGTCGATTCAATAAATCTATGGTTCTAATCCAACCATCAACTTCGACCCGAAACGGTCCACTTAAAGCAATTATCATGCTTATTGTCACCCTAAGTGACTATTACTAAATTCGTCAATCTTTTCCGACGACTATTCCTCTTAGAAACTTCTTCACTACCCCAACGATCATCACATTAAAGTAGTTCAAGTATGCACATGTAACTAGAAGGTTCACCATGACACTGGCCAAGTGTAATTATGAATGTACCGTACATGATTATCCTTGCTACCCTCGACGTGATTCCCGTTTCTAGCGACCCCATCAACCTCAAGACATCCTATCTTAGAGTGCCTAGTAGTGCAAATTTCACTTTCATTCACTTAAAAGAACGCTAGTTTGAGTCTAGGTATTCAAAATCAACACCTAATTCTCTCAAACTTATGCTCTGATACCAACTTGTAACACCCTCAAAATTGGAACGAGCAACTAACTTTAATTTTAATAAAATAACCAAAAGAGGATAAAAATTCATTTCTACAGATCGTCCCTGAAAATACCTCGGAATTTAAACATCATAATTTCCACAATTAATAACTTAAGACGGGCGTTACTTAACACAACACAAGTTGCTAATCCCAAATAAGTGCGGAAGACTTCACTAATCAAAATCACCTCTCGTGCACTCTACTTGCACTCGCCACTTCACAGTGTAGCTAAAGATACTCCCAACCTAAGCTTGTTGCACATGTCGACAAATAAAAAGGGTTAGGCTAACGCCTAGTGAGTTCAAGAGTTTTATCATGACCATAAAAATTCATAAATCGTGAGAGATGTAGTTTAAGTCATGAGTTCAAAAGAATTTACTTTAGATGCAAATCGTCCATTTTCCAACTCACACAAATCCCGTGTTGAAAACTTTAATATGAAATGAATTCTCAAAATGGACTCATCCCCAAAACCAACGTGAAGGGTGAAATAGTATTTGATTTCCAAAACGATTAAATTCATAAATAAATCGTTTTTATTCTAAACATCCCAAACATGGATAAAGCATAACCCATAACTCACATAACGTAGAAAGAATTCATATAAATATGATACGTCACCGAAAACATGGATAAAAACAAATACCCAAAGCAACACCTCTCGGTGACGGGGGAGGCCCGTTTACATTGCACGTGACGGAACACAAAAGTGGGTCACCTACTATGCAATAAAACAACACGTGGATTACTCTCGTAAACTGAGCTCAATCACTCCAGATCTATTGCCCACGAGACTAGGGAGCCCCCAACTTCAACCACTCCAGGTCTATACATTGGGTCACTACAAATCCACAAAACAAGCACGTTTGGGATTACACCTTACTGCCCATGAGACGACGCCCGACCATATAGGCCCACGCCTTACTTATCATGGAACCCGATGCCTATCCCGTGCCGAGCACATATGGAATTACACCTTACTGCCCATCAGATGACGCCCGACCATATAGGCCCACGCCTTACTTCTCATGGAACCCGATGCCTATTTCGTGCTACAAAAGAGAAACTAGTGTCTCATAAACTGAGCTCAATCACTCCAGATCTATTGCCCGCGAGACTGGGGAAACTCAAATGCCTATGGATTTATAGCTAACAAGGTCAAAAAAATTCACGACCCCAAATGAATAAACAAGTGCATTCAAAACATGCAATTCCCCAATATCGTAAATCATGATCAAAACTCGACTTTGAGCTATCAAAACTGGACAATTGTCCTCAAGACTTAACAAAATCCAATACCGAGCCATAAACTCAACTGACTCAAAAGATAATTCATGAAAAGTCATAACATGAGATTAAACGTAGCAACACACACTTTTGCCAATAATATTTCAAATCCATGAAAACCCGAAATAGAACCTTGGGTTGGGACAAACCTCTTTTCCAAAGGACTCACACCGTACCTTTCCAAATCGTCCCATAATGTACTAAATGCATGTTTCTAAAATATACACAAAATGCATTTTCATAACAAGTAGACCCCATTTATAACATAAATCAACAACCCATTTTCACGTATGATTTATCTATCACATTTTCCCAAAAATTACAATGTAAGTGTTTTATAATATTTACCACAATAAATACCTTCAAAAGTTAAAACCCATCAAATAACTCAACATTGATAATTTTCATGTAAAACATATAAGTACTTGGAAAAATAACATGTTTGGCATGTGCAAAGTTTTCACAAAGCTACTTGAACTCACATTGCTAGATTTAAGCTAAATCTAGATTTTCCCCAAACGTAAGCTCCTTTGAAGAAACTTGCCTCTTCAAGCCAAAATCACCAAAAACCTATATCCACAAGTTCCACCCATAAATATTCAGATCCAAACATGTAGAATCATTCCCCAAACATTTTGCATCCAAAAATCCCAAATATATCAAAACCCTAATTTTATGGATGAAGAAGAAGAAGGTTTCTTTGACAAAGCATACCCAAAGTTACACCAACAAAACCCACAATGGAAGAGAAGATGAAAACCACAAAACCTTAGCTTTTGGGTAAAGAGATATTACCTTTATCACTTGAATCCTTAGAACAAAGCTCCTAGTTTCCCACAAAAGCTCCAAGCTTCCACACCTTCAACAATGGTGGAAATGGTTTTAGTTTGGGTGAAGAAGATGAAGGAGAGAAGGAAGGGTTTGAGGGTTTATTGGGAGAAATCGGCTGAGTGAGGGAGAGAGAGGGCTGAGTTAGGGTTGGAATGAAATAAGGGAAGAGAGAGGGAAAAGGTCTCTCTCTTAAAACAAAAATACCATCAGACGCATCGCGGACGTCTGCATGGTCCCTCGCGGACGTCTGCATGGTCCCTCGCGGACGTCTGGCCTCGACATGACCGACACCCACATTTCCCTGTTGCTTCCGCGGACGACCCGCAGACTTCCGCGCCATGCGGACGTCCGACATGTGCCTCTCGCGGACGTCCATAACTCCCATTTTGGTTCTCCAATTTTCGGGGTGTTACAATTTGAAACACAAGAAATAATTGATGCAATTTATTTTAAAATAAATTTTGTGCATAATTTAGTCGGGACTCAACGTCTCAACCCATACTCCTCCAAATCCCTCCGGTCCACTATTGTCATCCGGATGTTCAAACCTCTTAAGGCAAAATTGGGAATTACATCGATTCACCTTACGATTCCTTCTCGAATTAAGGCCGATTCAATAAATCTATGGTTCTAATCCAACCATCAATTTTGACCCGAAACGGTCCATTTAAAGCAATTATCATGCTTATTGTTTCCCTAAGTTATTAATACTAAAATCGTCAATCTTTTCCAACGACTACTCGCTTAGAACTTCTTCACTACCCCAACCATCATCACATTAAAGTAGTTCAAGTACGCACATGTAACTAGTAGATTCACCATGACACTGGCCAGGTGTCATTATGAACGTACCGTACATGATTATCCTTGCTACTCTTGACGTGATTCTCATTTCTAGTGACTCAATCGACCTCAAAACTTCCTATCTTAAAGTGCTTAATGGTGAATTTCACTCTCATTTACTTAAAAGAACGCTAGTTTGAGTCTAGGTATCCAAAATCAATACCTAATTCTCTCAAACTTATGCTCTGATACCAACTTGTGACACCCTCGAATTGGAAAATAGCAACTAAATAAAAATTTCGATAATACATCTGAAATAATAGGATTTCTTCCTACAATTCAATAGGTGAAATACCTCAAATTTAAAATCTATAATCAACCTCTACAATATATAATTCAAGTCTTATTACAAAGACTAAACTCACTTCGGGTATTACTTAACCCGAACACAAAGTGCTATTTCCAAGGGTAATTACGGAAGACATCACTTAGTCAACTCACCTCTTGAGCACATTTCTAGCACATAACCTTTCACACGTGTCACTAGAACTACTCCCAACCTGAACCTGTTGCACATGCCGACAAATAAAAAGGGCTAGGCTAACGCCTAGTGAGTTCAAGAGTTTATAGTATGATTTAAATAATTCTTTAAATTAAAGTTTGCGACATAGACTATGATTTCCAAAAGAATTTACAAAAAGGATATAAACGACTCATTTTCCAACGCACCCAAAATTATTGAGAAAAGTTCCCAAAAGGAATAAAGTGTTTTCTAAAATGAATTACAATCCAAACTCACTCAATACGTGAATAAATCTATATCATGCAAAACCTTCAAATACAGTTGACGACAAAATACTCAACCCATAAAACATGGAAGAACAATCCATTTAAATATAATACTTCATCGAAAACATGATACGAACCAATACTCACGCGAACGTAAAATGTAAGGAAGTCCAAATACCATAAATATGGAAATGACCTGCTCCATTTAAACTTTAATATACATGGAGGGGAATCAAATATTATAATCATCCAATCGCAGTCAAATGTATAAGATCGACAATAATAAAACATGGACAATATAAAAACCCAAGTAAGGTTGGCCAGTAATAAAACATGGACAATAATAAAACATGGACAATATAAAAACCCGTATCCATTGAGGGTGGATGAACACAAAAGTACGCCACTCAAACAATGTTAATCGTACGACACTTCACTGCATAAAAGCCCAAGTGTCCCATACGACGCCTTTCAAGTTACGCCCAAAGAGACAGCTGACCTTAGCGGAAATATTACTAAGAATACCGCCAAAGGCTCGGCACAAGCGGGGATACAACCATGGCATTGCCCCGACATGGCGAAGGTCATAAACGCCCGTCAATCAACTTGACAGCTCAACCTGACTCAGCCCTCCTATCGTATCCTTGAAAAGTAAAAGTCATATAACATGGGCCCTGGTCAAATCCCGCGACACCCGATAGACCATCAAATAAAGACTAACTTATGTGCCTATGGATCCAATGCAACACAACATACCTATCCCAGAATGACTAACGCACCCAAGCATGTAAATATCAATAACGTGCAATAATATGCAATATGGTGCAATAAAAACAAACCATAAATAAGACACCACATCGAGCCATTAGAACCAGACAAATGCCCCTAAGACTTCCTCAAAGTCAAAACCGAGCAAAATGCTGGAAACTCATTAGACCCATAAATAACGGTCATCATAGCATAAAATGCATTTAAACATCGTTTAGGTAAACTAGTACCACAAAATCATCATTAAACCAAAACTCGACACGGGTTAAACAAAAGGGTTTTCCCAAAAGGACTCATACCCTTATAATTCTCAAAATGACTCTTGACACTAAATTGTGTATTTCTCAAATGGTTTATAAAATCAATTACTTCAATATGATTAAACCATCAAATAAACTTCATTTTGAGCAATAAATCTTTTAAATACATATTATGATTTCTACACATCAAAATATCCAAAAATCCCAAATATCGGTGTTTTACAACTTTATAAAGTTAAACACTTCAAAAGGGTTAAACCCATTAAATAAATTAACAGTTGATAATTTCAAGTAAAACACACAAATACTTGGAAAATAACCTTTTTGGCATGTACAAAGTTTTCACAAATCAACTTGAACTCACCTTGCTAGATTTAGGCTAAATCTAGAATTTTCCCAAACGTAAGCTCCTTTGAAGAAGCTTGAATTTTCAAGCCAAAACCTCCAAAAACCTAGATCCATAAGTTCCAACTATCAATAGTTAGATCTAACCATGTAGAATCATTCCCCAAACATTTTATATCCAAATCCCAACTTATATCAAAACCCTAACTTCATAGGTGAAGAGAATAGAAGATCACCTTAACCAAACATCACCAAAATCACCCAAAATACCCCAATATGGAAGAGAAAGTGAAAACAACAACAATCTTACTTTTCGGTAGGGAGAGATTACATTCACCACTTGAATCCTCCAAATAAAAGCTCCTAGTCTCCACAAAAGCTTCAAGCACTCATATATTCAACAATGGTGGAAGTGGGTATGGTTTGGGTGAAGAGGATGAAGAAAAAGAGAAGGGATTTAGGGTTTTCTAAAGAGAGGTCGGTTTTAGAGAGAGAGCGAAACTGATTTGGGTTTGAAGATGAAATGAGGGGAGTGAGGGAGAGAGAGGTCTAAAAAGGAAACCAAATTATTTCAATAGACAGGTCGCGGACGTCCGGCCTGCACCCTTGCAGACGTTCGACCTTACTCTCATCCGAATTCCATTTTATCTCTGTTGCTTCCGCGGATGATCCATGGACTTCCGCACATTGCGAACGTCCGGCCTTGTGCCCTGCGGACTTCCGTGAGCCTCAAATTCGTTTTTCCAATTTTTTGGGTGTTACACATATTTTAAAATAGAAGTTATGTGAAGATGTAACACCTCGAATTTCCATTATATTATATTTGAATATGAATGTGATCGATTTGTAATTTAGTCTAAGTTTGTGGACTAATTGTAAATGTAAACTTCAGTGTTGAAATTGTATTTTGACCAAAGTTTAAAGTTAATGTTGAAAATTAGAACTTGAGGGTCTGTTTGGTCATTTCTTGAAAGATGAGTATACTTAAGAATTGGGTAAAGCTGAATTGAGATAATATCTCAATTCACTTTTGCTGAAGTCGGTCAAGAACAGAGAAATTGAAGAAGGAGAAAACGACCTGATTTTGGTAAGATGCAATCCCTTCTAAAATCAATTCACAAGAGATCTGTAATTGACAAGTTCATATCATTTTCAAATAGGATATTGATTCTGTAGGAAGAGGAAGCCAATTTTGGAATCAAGATTGAACTGGGTCAAGAACTTCCAGGTGAGTTCATCTCTTCATCTAAAAATATTATCATTGAAATTGAATCAGATTTTGTATGCAAACTGTCTGAATGATTTGGTATATCTGTATTGAAATGAAATCGACCAACGGACTGATTTTAGATGAGCTTATTGAGCAAATTTGACGTGAATCGAATACCCAGTATCGAAGTCCCGGTATAGGACCCGAAAATGGTGAGTTTCGGAATTGGGTATTGGATCCGGAAATGGTGAGTTCCGGAAATGGGTTCGGTTCTGGTATAGATTAATTCCGGAATGGGCTTAGGATCCGGTATTGGATGGTTCCAGAATTGGCTTAGGATCTATGGGTTCTGGATTTAATTAGATCCGGTACGGGTTCCGGAAATCAAATAAAGATCCGGAATGGTGACAGGATCCGGAATGGTGTTAGGATCCGGAACGGATCTGGAATGGTGATGGGGATCCGGAATGAGATCCGATTTCTTTTGGAATTCTGTTAGGGATCCAGTTTCAATCTAGGATCCGGATTCGATTTTAGTTTTGGTCTCATTTGGGTCTCGGTTTTTGGATGGTTCCAAACTTTGAGTTCGGAATACTTTTTCGACTATAGTTTCCGTAAGGGAAACCTTTGAGGATTAAGGATACGTTAGGTTATCTAAAGTCCTTAGAATTGAGAATGTGTTACGAGATATAGCGTGATATGTTATTATACATATACGTTAGTAAGTGTAATAGATCCATAGGCACTGATAGTATTTGTAACGAGGAATAGGCATAAAGTAATTTGTAATTCCCGTTGACCTAAAATGTGGAGTAGGCATAAAGTAAATTGTAAATCCCATTTCGTAAAGGTGTTGTGAAATGAGGAATAGGCATAAAGTAAATTGTAATTCCTATTTCATAGTGTGACGTGAAACGCAGAATAGGCATAAAGTAAATTGTGATTCCCGTTTACGTGGAAATGAGGAATAGGCATAATGTAAATTGTAATTCATGATTTCTATAGGAAGGTAAGAGATAGGCATAAAGTAAATTGTAATCTCTACTTCCACTCCAAGAAATAGGCATAAAGTAACTTGTAATTTTTGGATATGTGCGATGATCTAGAATCTGTAATGATTTGTAGTAGGCTCTTGAATGTAATGATATGACTTTCTGAACGTTAGTCATACTCATGGGATCGGGTATGCTCCTGTCATTATGAGACGAGTATGAGTACGGTAAGAATGGTGGCAAACCAGGTTTGTTTATACGCTTTGAATATCTGAGTTTCGAAAGCTGTTAATGTTTTAATTTGAAATTGGATGTTCTCACTAGGCGTAAGCCTAATCGTTCAAATTAAATTTTCTTACTAGGTACGAGCTCGGGGAGGTAATGGGAAGAGGGACGAGAGCTTTTGGTATTCGACTTTTGATGATAAGCGGAGAAATTAGCTGATGCGAGGAGGCTTTGGATGAATTTCTTAGATAACCAATTTAATCTAATTATAGTTGACATGATTAGATTAATAGGTCATTTAGAGAATTCAAAATATGTATATATGAACCCTCATAGTTAATTCTCTGCTTATATATATAAAAGTTTAGATGATATTCTGATTTACCTTGTTAAATTTTAAGGTTTAAATTGGCCCTGATTTTAGGGTGTTACAATATGGTATTAGAGCTGAAGTTTAAGCGAACTAGGTATGATAATGAGATACCTAGACTTAAGCTGAGATGAATTAAGTTATGATTTGTAAGATATGGGTAGAAGTACTAAGACGAGATAGTCTTAGAGTCGACGGAAATACGTGAATTAAGCACTGTAACGATGGTAAGGAGGATTCTCATGTATAGTATGTTCGCAAATTCAATTAGCTACTATCATTATGAATATATTGTTACACAAGCATACTTGTTTCTAAATTGTTACAGTGACTAATGAACGTTAAAGTACGTTTCTTGTGTTTGGGTACGTGTAACCATTTCTTATGGTTATTTCCTTGTGCTATATCAGAACGATGGTGAATACACCAACAAGATCCTCTAATTCTTCAGAAGATAGGGCAGTAATTGATTGGGGGTTGGAAAAGCAACCTGAAATGGGTAGAACACACGAAAGTCCGCCGAGGCCACCTCTAATAGGAGGATTGTAATGTCAAACGCAAAGAACGAGTATCGGTACCTCTAATCTGGTGACAACCGAGTCTACAATGGAATCTCGCATGATGAAGAATATGATGCGAATGATGAACACAGCACTGGCACAACAATCAGAGATGTTCATGAAAGCGTTAAATGACCGAAGTACTGAGTTACGACGACCGAAGACGGGTACTGGTGTAGTAACTCCACCTCGTAATCCTGTAGTGAATGTAAATAGGAAGGTGGAGAGAGTTTGCTCATATAAAACGTTTATGAGTTGCAAACCGCCAGAGTTTACTGGAGCAGACAATCTTGTAGCTTGTATGAACTGGCTTAGAGAGATGGAACAGGCGTTTCAAGCTTGTGAATACGACGAGGAATCGAAGGTTAGGTTCGGTTCTCAAATGTTACGAGGCAATGCCTTAACCTGGTGGAACATTGTGACGTCGACAGTAACAGCCCCGATTTTGGCTACTATGACGTGGGAGTCTTTTAAGAAAAAGATTCTGGAAGAGTATTGTAATGAAAATGAAATGGATCGAATTGAAGAAGAGTTTTGGACTCTTAAGAAGGGTACTTCGTCTGTTCGGAAGTACACATGATTATTCATGGAAAAGCTGAATTTAGTGGGGCATGTGGCTCCAACGGAAAATGAGAAGATTAAAGCCTATCTGAAGGGCTTACCGGCTGACATGATGTCTCGAGTGCGAAGTTCTAAAGCCTCGACATTGAGGGAGACGATCAGAGAAGCCAAAGTTATAGAGGAGGTTTATGCCAAAGACAAGGAAGAAAAGATACAAGGGGGAGAAAAACGAAAATGGGAAGGCCGATCGGAGTCTTCTCAGAAATCTAAATTATTTGGCAAGAATGTTCGTTATGAGTCTCGTCGGGAACTAAATTGGTGCCAGAAGTGCCGAAGTAAGCATTTTGGCCCGTGCCGGGTGGTAGGAAGTGAATGTTTTAAATGTGGGAAGTCTGGTCATCAAGCTGCCAGCTGTCCTGTTCAAGGGTTGACCTGTTTTGAGTGTAAGCAACCCGGACACTTCCAAAGACATAGCCCAAAGCTAAAGAAGGGTGGAGATCAGGGAAAGAAACCAAATGCTCCTAAACCAACGGGTCGAACATTTCATATGACGGCGAAAGAGACGAAGGAGTCCAAAGATGTTGTTTCTGGTACATTTTTTGTTAATTCCATTCCCGCACGAATATTATTTGATTGTGGCGCCAATCTGTCGTTTGTATCAAAATCGTTCTATCACAAGTTAGCTATGCCTGTCACTACCTTGGAAGACGCCTTAGTAGCCGAGATAGCTAACGGGGGTCAAGTTTTTGTTCGTGAAAGACTTGAGGGTTATCTGATTTTGATAAGGGAAACGAAATTTCCGATTGACTTGTTGTTAACGGAAATTGGAGGATTTGATTTAATTGTGGGTATGGATTGGCTGACAATCAATCAGGCATAAATTCTTTGTGCAAAGAAATTAATTCGGATTCCGATGGCTGACAATGATGATGTATTCATCTTTGGGGAAAAGAGAAAAGGGGAAGTTCCGTTAATTTCTGTTGCAAAAGCGCGTAAGTGTCTGGTAAAAGGATGTTCATCCTACCTAGCGTATGTTCTTGATGTGAAGGCAGAAAAGAAACAAGTGGAAGATATCAAGGTAGTACGTGAATTCCCAGACGTATTCCCCGATGATCTTCCAGGTCTGTCGTTTGAACGACAAGTAGAGTTTTGAATTGATCTTGTCCCTGGATCGGCACCGATAGCGCGTGCACCGTATCGTTTAGCGCCAGCCGAAATGAAAGAGATAATGTCTCAGCTGCAAGAGCTGCTGGACAAGGGATTTGTTAGGCCAAGTTCTTCACCTTGGGGAGCTCCGGTATTGTTTGTTAAGAAAAAGGATGGCACTATGAGAATGTGCATTGACTATAGGGAGCTGAATAAGGTGACTATTAAGAATAAGTATCCGCTTCCAATGATTGACGATTTGTTTGATCAACTCCAAGGTGCGGGATGCTTTTCAAAGATTGATCTGAGGTCTGGATATCATCAAGTTCGAGTAAGGGATAGAGATGTTCCCAAGACGGCGTTCAGAACGAGGTATGGGCATTATGAATTTCTTGTAATGTCATTCGGGTTGACAAACGCTCCAGCCGTGTTCATGGATTTGATGAATAGGGTATGTCGACCATTCTTAGATAAGTCTGTCATCGTGTTGATTAATGACATACTTGTTTATTCGAAGAATGAAGTCGATCATGAATGCCACCTTCGTGAAGTCTTGGAAGTTCTAAGGAAAGAGAAATTGTACGCAAAGTTCTCAAATGTGAATTTTGGTTAAAAGAGATGCAATTTCTGGGGCATGTGATTACTTCAGAAGGAGTCAAAGTAGATCCGGCAAAGATAGAAGCAATGACGGACTGGGAAACACCGAAAAACGCATCAGAAATAAGGAGTTTCTTAGGTCTAGCAGGTTATTATCGGAGGTTTATCAAAGACTTCTCAAAGATTGCTTCTGCTTTAACCATGTTGACTCGGAAGAATGTAAAGTTTATATGGACTGAAAAGCAAGAGTCAGCTTTCAGAACATTACGTCAGAAGTTGTGTGAAGCTCCTATTCTTGCACTACCGGAAGGAATGGAAGATTTAGTCGTGTATAGTGACGCGTCAAAGATGGGTTTGGGGTATGTATTGATGCAACGAGGCAAGGTGATTGCTTACGCATCAAGGCAACTCAAGGATCATGAGAAGAATTACCCTACCCATGATTTAGAACTTGCAGCAGTAGTGTTTGCATTGAAACTGTGGTGACATTATCTGTATGGAACGAAGTGCACTCTTTTCACTGATCATAAGAGCTTGAATCATGTCTTTGATCAGAAGGAGTTGAATATGAGGCAGCGACGTTGGTTAGAACTACTTAAAGATTATGATTGTGAATTGCATTACCATCCCGGTAAAGCAAATGTTGTGGCTGATGCTTTAAGTAGAAAGGAATATAGTGGGTGCTTGAAACCAACTAACACCAGAATTGATGTGACGTCGAGTCTGATTGAAAGAATAAAAGCTGCACAAGCGAAAGCCTTATTGGAAGAAAATTTGAAAGAGGAAGTCATGATCAAACAACGTCTTCAACTGACTGATGATAGTCGTGGGATCAAACTATTCCAAGGCCGGGTTTGGGTGCCAAAGGTGGGAGGAAATCGGGAGTTAATTCTCGAAGACGCCCACAAGTCTAAATATTCTATACATACTGGAAGTACAAAGATGTATATGGATTTGAAGTTACATCATTGGTGGCCAGCTATGAAGTTAGATGTGGCACGAATTGTAGAAAAGTGTGTGACGTGTTCATTAGTGAAGGCTGGACATCAAAGCCCTACGAAAGTCTGCAATCTTTAGAGATTCCGGAATGGAAATGGGATAAGATTTCCATGGATTTTGTGACAAAGTTACCAAGAACGTCAAAGGGTAACGATACCATATGGGTAATCGTGGATCGGTTGACCAAGAGTGCTCACTTCTTGGCAATGAAATAAGCTTCACCAATTGATAAGTTAGCGAAGCTTTATATTGATGAAGTGGTGTCAAGACATGGTATACCCGTGTCTATAGTTTCTGATCGCGACAACCAGTTTACTTCGAGGTTTTGGCAGTCACTACAAGAAGAACTGGGTACAAGAGTAAATTTGAGCACTGCGTACCATCCACAAACGGACGGGCAAAATGAAAGAACCATTCAGACTTTGGAAGATATGCTCAGGTCGTGTGTGTTAGACTTTGGAGGTAACTGGGATACGCATTTACCTTTTGTAGAGTTTGCGTATAACAATAGTTATCATTCCAGTATTAGAAGAGCACATTTCGAAGCTTTTTATGGACGGAAATGTAGAACTCCAGTATGTTGGTTAGAAGCTGGAGAAAAACAATTTGTTGGTCCTGAACTTGTTCAACAAACGGCTGATAAAGTGAAAGAGATTCGGAAGCATATGAAAGCGGCTCAAGATCGACAAAAGAGTTATGCCGATCCAAAAAGAAGGCCGAAAGAATTCCTAGTTGGGGAGCGTGTAATGCTTAAGGTATCCCCGTGGAAAGGTGCGATAAGGTTTGGTAAACGTGGAAAGTTGAGTCCTCGTTTTCTTGGACCTTTCACTATAACTAAGAAAGTTGGACTTCAAGCTTATCAGTTGGATCTTCCACCTGAATTGGAAGGGGTCCACAATACCTTTCATGTTTGTTATCTTCGGAAATGTTTAGCCGAAGAGAATGATGTAATTCCACTTACTGAAGTAAGAGTGGATGAAAAGAGTCGTTGTATGGAGGAACCGGAAGCGATTTTAGAAAGATCGGTTAAGAAGTTACGACATAAGGATGTGGTTATGTTGAAAGTACAATGGAAACATCACCGAGGTGCTAACGTGACGCTAGAAGCGGAAGAAGATATGAAGATTAGATATCCTCATCTATTTACCTAGCTTTGATTTCGGGGACGAAATCATTTTCAAGTTGGGGAGATTTGTAACACCTAAAATTTCCATTATATTATATTTGAATATGAATGGGATCGATTTGTAATTTAGTCTAAGTTTGTGGACTAATTGTAAATGTAAACTTCAGGGTTGAAATTGTATTTTGACCAAAGTTTAAAGTTAATGTTGAAAATTAGAACTTGAGGGTCTGTTTGGTCATTTCTTGAAAGATGAGTATACTTAAGAATTGGGTAAAGCTGAATTGAGATATTATCTCAATTCACTTTTGCTGAAGTCGATCAAGAACAGAAAAATTGAAGAAGGAGAAAACGATCTGATTTTGGTAAGATGCAATCCCTTCTAAAATCAATTCACAAGAGATCTGTAATTGACAAGTTCAAATAATTTTCAAATAGGATACTGATTCTGTAGGAAGAGGAAGCCAATTTTGGAATCAAGGTTGAACTGAGTCAAGAACTTCCAGGTGAGTTCATCTCTTCATCTAAAAATATTATCATTGAAATTGAATCAGATTTTGTATGCAAACTGTCTGAATGATTTGGTATATCTGTATTGAAATGAAACCGACCAACGAACTGATTTTAGATGAGCTTATTGAGAAAATTTGACGTGAATCGAATACCCAGTATCGAAGTCCCGGTATAGGATCCGGAAATGGTGAGTTTCGGAATTGGGTATTGGATCCGGAAATGGTGATTTCTGGAAATGGGTTCGGTTCCGGTATAGATTAGTTCCGGAATGGGCTTAGGATTCGGTATTGGATGGTTCCGGAATTGGCTTAGGATCTATGGGTTCCGGTACGGGTTCCAGAAATCAAATAAAGATCCGGAATGGTGACAGGATCCGGAATGGTGTTAGGATCCGGAACGGATCCGGAATGGTGATGGGGGTCCGGAATGAGATCCAATTTCTTTTGGAATTCTGTTAGGGATCCAGTTTCAATCTAGGATCCGGATTCGATTTTAGTTTTGGTCTCATTTGGGTCTCGGTTTTGGATGGTTCCAAACTTTGAGTTCCGAATACTTTTCCGACTATAGTTTCCGAAAGGGAAACCTTTGAGGATTAAGGATACGTTAGGTTATCTAAAGTCCTTAGAATTGAGAATGTGTTACGAGATATAGCGTGATATGTTATTATACATATACGTTAGTAGTGTAATGGATCCATAGGCATTGATAGTATTTGTAACGAGGAATAGGCATAAAGTAATTTGTAATTCTCGTTGACCTGAAATGTGGAGTAGGCATAAAGTAAATTGTAATTCCTATTTCATAGTGTGACGTGAAATGCGGAATAGGCATAAAGTAAATTGTGATTCCCGTTTACGTGGAAATGAGGAATAGGCATAAAGTAAATTGTAATTCTCATTTCGTAGTATAGAAATCGAGGAATAGGCATAAAGTAAATTGTAATTCCTGATTTCTATTGGAAGGTAAGAGATAATCATAAAGTAAATTGTAATCTCTACTTCCACTCCAAGAAATAGGCATAAAGTAACTTGTAATTTCTTGGATATGAGCGATGATCTAGAATCTGTAATGATTCGTAGTAAGCTCTTGAATGTAATGATATGACTTTCTGAACGTTAGTCATACTCATGGAATCGGGTGTGCTCCCGTCATTATGAGACGAGTATGAGTACGCTAAGAATGGTTGCAAACCAGGTTTGTTTATACGCTTTGAATATCCGAGTTTCCAATGCTGTTAATGTTTTAATTTAAAATTGGATGTTCTCACTAGGCGTAAGCCTAATCGTTCAAATTAAATTTTCTTACCAGGTACGAGCTCGGGGAGGTAATGGGAAGAGGGACGAGAGCTTTTGGTATTCGACTTTTGATGATAAGCGAAGAAATTAGCTGATGCGAGGAGGCTTTGGATGAATTGCTTAGATAACCAATTTAATCTAATTATAGTTGACATGATTAGATTAATAGGTTATTTAGAGAATTCGAAATATGTGTATATGAACCCTCATAGTTAATTCTCTGCTTATATATATATATATATATATATATATATAAAAGTTTGGATGATATTCTGATTTACCTTGTTAAATTTTAAGGTTTAAATTGGCCCTGATTTTAGGGTGTTACAAAATATAAGAAGTTATGTGAAGATAAGGCCATAAGGGCGGAGGGTGAATTAGTTCATGAGTTCTGCATCATTCAACCAGCATTAAGAAAAAATAATTGTGAATGTAAAGCTGTATTTACCAGCAGCCTTGTATGTTAATTCCGGTGCTTGAATCATGTCGTATTAATGAACTAAAATCTTACCCACAATGAGAACTCAATAAAATACAAAATGACATAATGTATGGTTTCAGATGCTTACTTTGAAGGGCCTGACGATATGCTTGAACAAAATCCTGGACGTTCGTGTGGACAAAATTGTTCTATAAAAGGTAGTTAGCTTGAATTGATGAGCTTAACCTCACCATTCGTTTTTCTTCTCCCTGAAAATACGCAATATTGACTTTCATGTGCGCCAAAAGAGTCTATAAGCATAAAAGTTCAAGAGATTCATGTTGGCAAAGGGATAATAATAGAAGAAAAAGATGTTCGAGCTCATTTGCAAAATATGTGATTGCAAGTAAGCAAAACAAGAAATTTTTGAAGACTTAGGTTGTAAATCATCAAATAAAACGAAAACTTTAGAGTTAGAAGATTTAAGAATCCAAGCTATGGGAGCTACAAAACAAAAAAATGAAATGAATAAATTATTATAACACCAAACCAGAATCAAGAAATCAAGTATTCCATTTACATCGAATCAGGAGAAGATTGAGCAAATAGTTCAAATTGAAACCTTAACCATACGAGAATCGATGGAGCATTGAACATGATTGCGATAAACGACAAGAAGTACCCAAAAAAAACCTAACAACAGGGGTCGAATCGAGAACCCTAACAACAGGGGTTGAATCGAGCACGAATTGAAGAAACCATTCTAGCTAAAATTGACCTTGAAATCGAAAGTCGAATAGATGAAACCTTTGTGCAAAAATCAAATGAATAGATGTTGAGAAATCATACGTGAGAGCCTTTGGTGATTCAAAGTAACCGTGAAAAGAGAAGGAATGGATTTGCAGAGCATAATAACCCTGCATATTTCTGTGTTGGAGGACGAAACGTCGTCTTGGAGAATAAAGCATTTTTGAATCGGCGTGCAGGAGAAAGAGTTTGCTTTTTTATGCATCAGTGTTGTCTCTCTCTCTCTCTCTCTTAAAAGTAAGTAAATATGCTTTAAGTGGTCGTATATAATTCTTAAAATGTTGTTTTTAAGAGTTTGGGGGTTAGATGTTTTATAAAGTAGTATAGATGCTTCGTATAAGATTGCTCACAGGCTTTTCTTTGAGAATTAATTAAGTTCATGGGTTTTGTTACTTATATATGTTGGTTTGGGAAATGGTCAGTATGTGCCATTGGCTATGATTTTTAAACTGTGGAGTTGTGTTTCTAGTTTTTGGATTATTGAATTGGGTTTTGGCTTACAAATCTTGATGTTTTTAATCTTTATATCAATACAAGCTTTTCTGTTTTATGATTATTTGAAGTTTAATTTCTAAAAAACGTTGACTTTGCGATCTTCTATTCTTTGCCCCCTCACCCAAGGTTGCATTGGCAATATGTAAAATACATCATTTCCTTGAAGGACAAGGGAATGTGTAAAATTACCAAGATGCCATTGCATGTGAAAATGTAAACTTGCAAGGATGTTTTCTATAATTATCTCAATTTTAGTGTGACCCAACTTAGGGGCAATTTACCAAACAGAGACATGGAATGTAATTTAGAGGCAATTTACGAATAGCTTAATCGGTAAGTATTTACTGGATCAATTACCATCGGATGTACATGACAAGGACATAATTTTTTTTTTCTTTTCGATAAGAGTCGTAGAGAATCTTACTCGGTAAGTGAGGGTGAACTCTTACCCGGTTAGCGGTTACCGATAAATTATTAAAAGTGTAATCTTACCTGATAAGTTAAATAATAACAAGTAATATATAATAGTGTTGATTTTGTCACAATTTCTAGTCTAATTTCGCTTAATTAAGTTAATAGTTGTTGCTTGGAGTCCCTTTTAACTTCCGTTTGATTGGGGAATCATCACTTTGATCAAGGCTTTGGTATTAACCAATTGTTTTTATAGTAAACATTGAGTTTGATTTTGATTAATTGATTTTATCCAAGTATTTAGTTAATCTAATCGCTATTTTTCAACAATAGCTTCAAAGAATGCATTCAACTTAGGGTCAAGAGTTATGGATCCTTTAAAAGCTTCATTAACACCAAAAAGAGGGAGACCCTCGTTTACATAAATGATTGGTTTAGTGTCTCTCCCCCAAATTTCAAACTATATGAAGATCCCACAAAAAAACTCCCTAAACACTTGTTAGGAGTTGTAGGAACTAAAAAGAGGTAAAGTACCAAGTAATAACCCATTCCAATCTAATGCCTACATTTTAACATGTCCATACACTTATAGCTTCTTGTCCAACTTTTTAATTTGCTTTCAAGTTTGGATAATTTGTACACATGCTAAATCAATTTGTATTGTTTGAAACTTTGAATTGATTATTCAAGTATTAAATGTCGAAGATGATGTTTTTATGTCTTTCTTTTCTTTCTATGGGTTTCTAGGCCAACTTATGCACACCAACTAATCCCCGGACGACCACGAATGGCTTGGAGTCGAGTAATCGTTGATGAACCTCAATGGCCACAAGGGCTTCGGCAACGCCTGATTTGAACCCAAGGTAGATGAGATTTTCCACTACATCCCCCTAAGGTTTAACCAGTATACCAAAACCCAAGTGATTAATTGGTAGCTGATTTTGCCTACAACTTATAATTGGCACCGTGCTTAATCAAGAAACAAGACATGATACCATACCATATTCACCATGTTCAAATGTCATTTTTCGCAATAATACCAATCATACCCTCTAAATCGATTAAAAGTTTACATATGTTACTTCATGTGTTTTTCTGTTCGAAAAAATCATAGCTTTTATCGTCATTATAACTTTTACCCATTTCTTAACACCTAGATTGCAGTAGCACACGGCTCACATTCCGAGGTTGGTAGATTAAATACACGACTAGTCGTTTCTGACAAAGCTTCTAAAAGGCCGGCCAATACACAGAGGGATTCATATACAATCATGAACGATAGCGAATCCTAAGAGTGACAGAATAAAAAAAAAAGTATCAAAATAGAACCAACTTTGGTTTTATTCCTATTTTAAAGAACCAACTTACAAAAAATATAATTTTAGAATCTATAGAGAACTTTTCACATGTTCAAATGTTTGGTTTATCAATACTTTTGGTAGACTTGTTTCATTTCCGAGTTGCAACCACATTGTCCCTAATTGCACAAACAATCGGGTTCTCCGACTGCAAAATGGCTCCAACGACATTTGCCAGCACGGTCCATGTAAAGTTACGCAACCGTCTCTCCTTTAGGTATGACCTGAGTGCATCCTCAACAACCGTTGGTCCAGCCTTGAGTGCAGGCGCGAGCTTTTGCACTAAAACATGAGCATCTTCCAAAGCACAGCAAGCCCCTCGGCCAAGATTAGGAGTCATTGGGTGCCATGCATCACCAACCAGCACGGATCCACCCAATGAACCCGGAGGGCTCAGACCTGGCCACAACCACCGGTCCACTAGTGGGGTCCGGATGATAGTGTCGTCTGGAGTGGCATCAATTACGTTCAGCAGCTCAGAGGGCCATTTCTTGATTAGTTCTTTGGTTTGTTTCTTCAACACTGATGGATCAGTAAACTTTGGACCTGCCACCTTACATTCAAACAACTGTTAAAAAGACAATCTTTTCAATGGTTGTACTATCTAAATTAGAGATGAAATCCGTGGTGCGAAAAGACTAGATTACCCTTTGTATGATGACGAAGTACCTGGTGTGGGGCTGTTGAAGCAAACAAACCAATAAACTTTTCTTGGTGAAACCGGAACATAAGCAGCACGCATCCCTCGGCCAAAAACATAGTTCACGCGTGACTCATAAGGTTGTCCATCAGGGTAATCTCCAAGCCCACGAACAGCACAATATCCCACATATTTAGGCTCCGGAAATCCCATCCATTTTGCGAGTGGAGAATGAATTCCATCACACCCAATTACCACCTGTTAACAAAATATTGATCAACATGCTGATTCTTGATTCATCTAAACTTTTCAACAAGAAACATCGGGTTCCTAAAGGCCGTAAAAGTTCAAATCCACGTACAACTGCATTTTCTGAAATAAAAGTTACCTTGGATGATATTCGAGTACCATTAACAAGTTCCAGCAGAGTTTCACCATCTTCTTGTTTTTCAATCTTTGTCAACTTTGATGAGAAAGAGATGGAATCTGGTGGTAACTTTTTGGCAAGAGTCTCCAGAAGGGTTCTTCTTTCAATTGGGCGAGTCTCTTGACTGTTTCCATATGGACAAAAAACACATTTTGGTGACTAAAATCCCACCATGGATATGTACAAAAATGATACCATATGTACCTACTTTTGATCCTCTCTGATATTTAACGAGCGTAGTTGTCTTCCATTTTCTGTTCTTATAACCACCCTGCAAATTGTTTCAATTCTAATAAACTCTCTATCCTCATAAAAATCCCATCAGGTATGTTGTAAATAGAATTTCAAACAATCAATTTTTGAAGCCAGTGGTAGTAATAGAACTTCAAACAATCAATTTTTGACATTTAAAATCAAATAATCAATGAAATGTTATTCAATTAAATTGAGAGATCACGAAAAGGGGGGAAAACGTACCCTTTAATTTCAAGGTATTGGGATCTGAGTTCATCGCCAACTCCCATTGAATCCAATACCTTCCATCCATTGGTGGAAAGAGTCAAAGATGTTCCTCCAGTCCGCAACGACTCCGCCTGCTCCAGCACCACCGATCGAACCCCCAATCTTAACACAAACAAACCCTTAAAACCTGATAAAAAAACGCAAACAAAACTTGTACAGAACCAGAAAAAGGAACCTGTGTAGCGAAAGTGCGGTGGAGAGGCCAGCGATTCCAGCTCCAACGATGACTATTTCTTCCTTCTGGATATCGGATGCATCAGTGAAGATTGTTCTTTTTCGGAATTGTGTTGGAATTAACTGCGTGTTACTGAAGAAAGATGAAGAAAATGTCGCCATTATTGTGTGCGTGTTTTTGAGATGTTTCAGATAAGAAAACATCATCTTTGTGATTGTGTGTGTGTTTTGACCCCGGGGAAATTCTTGACTCGTATTTAAGCCGATTCGCATCTTACAAACTCATTCAAAATATTTTTTTTAATAAAATAATTATATATTCTATATCTATATCTATATCTATATCTATCTATATAATAATAAATATATAAAGCAGGATCATACATCGATGACGTGGCGTCTCCTCCATCCAGTATTCGAATCTTCCTTTTTTTCTTGATTTTTTCTTTTTCTTTTTTTTAGGTTTTACTTTTTAACTCCAAAAAAAACCCATCGTCTTCTACTGTTACAGTTTCTCTTTCTTTCACCTTCTCCATCTCTCTTTCTCTTTCTTTCATCTTCTCCACCTCTCGACTTTTCTGTTCTTTCTCCGTCTCTCGATCAAACGCGATCAGAAAATTGTTGATGGATAGTAGATCTGGTACGCCTCTTTTTTTCATCTTCTCCATCTCTCGATCAAAAAATTGTGGATTGATAGTATACCTGGTAAGCCTCTATTTTTCTATGCATATATTGAGTTTTGTTACTCTCTTTTCAAGATCTCCTACTGTGTTTTCTCGGTTACCTTGTTGACATTATCTGTCGATTCACATAATACAGCTTATTGGGTAGATTTGTGGAGTGCCATTAGAAGCAAACTGAAGGCGATTAGAGAAATGGTTTTTCTTTTCTTGATAGTTCGTTGTCTATCCGACGATGAAAAGTCTATCCGATATATATATATATATAGGGTCTTTGGCATGAAATTAGAAAAAAACCCTACAAAACATGGTTTGGTAGGGGTAGTTTTCTGACGGTTTTACAGTCGTCTGTAATCACGTTTTTTTATCCAAGTTTTCTGATGGTTTTTCGGTCCTCTTCGATGATGCTTTTATGATTTCAGATGCTTGTTTGCCGAAATTAACTATTCGGCGAGCATAATGATGATGGCTTAAAATCTACATTGAATCCAATTACATTTCCTCTCAAACGTCGCTCTTCCCTTCTCTTATTGCACTTTCTACTCTTTCCGGTGTGTGTTATATCTTTATGTTCTAACTGACGTGTCTTTTTCTACTATTTAGAAAATGACGCAGTCGACTTGATAAACAGTAGTGCTGCTAGGTGGGTAGCAGGTAGGTGATCTCTGGTAACTTGGATTAGTTTTCATTTTTTTCAAATGTTTTATTCAAAACATGTTTCTTTGCTTGCTCATTATAGGGTGCACAATGTTTCTGTATGCAGTTTTTGAACTTCACTAACATCAAGTTTTACCTAAAATTTCCATTCAATTATATTTCAGGTTTAATTGAGGTATATAATATAGCCATGCTTGCAAAAATCTACAGGTACCTGTAGTCTGGCCTTGTGGTTTGATTCCACATCTATTCCCCGGTAATTTCTATGCATATATAGATACTAATATAAGCAGAAAAGAACAGCCATCTTACTATTATCAAGGTTGTACTTTGTGCATACTTACATGAACCTAATTTTTCTTGGGTTTTTGTGTAGTGATTTCATCTTCACATTACTCATTCAATGGTTTTGCATTCGAGCAGGGGGAATACGATTCACATTCACAGTCCAAGAGGAAAGATTTTAAATTTTTTACTTCCCTTCTTATTTTGTGGATGTGTGTATGAGTTCAAGTAATGACATAACTGAATGTTCTAAGTTTTGACCTTACTACTCAAATTATTACTATTAATTCTTTGTTTGTTTACAACAATAATAATATTGATATAACAATTATTCTTTTAAGAATTACAATATGAGAATATGCTTTGAATGTCTTGTAAAATTGTTATGATCATGGGCTTAAATCATCCCCCTTGTGTGACAGACTCTTACCCGGTTATGGATTAGTGGGTGAATTGTTGCTTATGATACCGTTTTGATTGACTAGAATCTTACTCGTAAGACAAGTGGTAGTGTCAACTATTACGGGTAAGCACTTATCGGGCAACTGCTTGCATAAACAACCCCTTAATTCTAATTTTACATGATGGTTTGTATATTTGCAGCAACCAATTCAACACCTCAGACCCGATACTCTAAGCGATAACGGACGTGGACAAGATCCTCCTCCGAAGACAAATCTTGGGATGTTGAGTCAACAGGTACTTTGATTGTTTTGATAATATACAACTTAAATAATTATTTGAAGAGAAGTTAATATGTTTCCCTGTCTGTCTGTCTGGATTCTGATATCTTGCTGTTTGTTTGTCGTGCTGAACAAACGAGCTGAACGTCAGAAATGACTATTTTACCCTCATTGTGTATTAAGCACTGATTAACATAAATGTTTGGTAAATGTGTTGAATGGTTTATTCTTAACAATAAATATTATCAATTAAACAATTTTTTAAAATAAAAAAACTTCATCAAACATAATTCTTATATGAATTCAATAAGATAACTCATTGTTTGGGAAAGGGTATCCCAGACCACATTGGGCCCAGACTAATCCCTTGGCAAATCGGGCTTATGGCCCAGCTGCTAAAGCATGCAGCCCTGAGATTATCCTCAGTGGCCACAAGTTTTGCGTGTGCCTGGACTCGAACCTGGGCAAGCGCTATGAACTCCCCAAGCCTTATCCATCACACCACAACCCTTGTGGTTAAGATAACTCATTGTTCTTAACAATCCACATGAAAACTTCTAATATCCGAATTAATCAGTCACAAATTCTTATATTTTAAAATAAAATTGAATCATAATGTATAAAAAATAGGATGAATATTAGGTTTAAAAAATAAATATGTAAAATAATTACACATAATAAGAAATAATTTGTAAATAACAAATTCAAAGCTTTGAAAACGAACAACAAGAACGAAAAATGTAAATTCACTTGTCGACTCGTAAATCGCAATAAACTAACATTTGAAAACTGTAAAACAGCAGTATACCCAAAATTTAAAACAACAAAGTTCAAGGATCAAAATGTTCAAATCCCCAAAATTTGGTTACAATACAACACCACCAGCAGTATACCCTTCTTCAATCTTCATCATATCGCCGCAGTTGGAGAAGAACTTGGCTGGAGAAGACGCTGGTGGAAACGCCGGCTGGAAGAAGATGATGTGCAGGGGGTTTTCTTGGGTGGGAGGGAAGGAGACGCTAAATGAAAGGAGAGTGGGGTAGGGTTTTGATATAAAGCATTTTTTGGGTTTAATGGGGGTAAAATTGGAATACTGATGTCTGACCACATAAAGGGATCTTTTAACAACTTAATCGCTAAGCCACTCCTTTTTTCATTAAGCCACTACCAAACACCCCTGTATGGCTGACCGAATAAGCCATACAGGCCATTAAGCTCATTAAGCCAAAAACAAACAGACCCTTAGTTGTCTTATCAAGGCAAATACACACCACATGCATGTATCCGGTGCATACATTCACAAAAACACATAATAAGTTACGTTTGGTGTTATTAGCGCTTAATAAGTCTTAAAATGTCTTACTGGGCTATAATGGTGGAAGTCACACATGTCTAATCGGGCTATAATGGTGGTTTAGTGGTTCCTATTAGGGTATAGTGGGTCTTAGTTGTCTTATCGAGCCTAATATAGAATACATGCATCTATGTAGTACATACCTGCTCAAAAACATATAATGTAATGACCCAAAACGAACAATGACATAAATATAGAATTACAACAAAAAACGGTCCCCAAAGTATACCGAATACATCAATCTTAACTCAAGGTACGCAGTGGATATACACCTTCACAGCTGAGAAGCTATATGAAGCCAGACGGTGAACTACAAGCCTCCACTAGACTATGCCTCTTCTACAACATCACCACTTTTCATCTTCTTCGGATGAAACCTCAACCAAAACTCTTACCTGAAAATGGTTTTAGTTTTGAAAAACGAGGGTTAGATCATGAGGTCTAGTGAATTCTCTCTCAACAACAGTTTAAACAATTTTCATATATAAAGCAATAGTTAAATCCGCCATAAGGCCCATCGAAATAATTCAACTCCACGCAAAGGTATTTACACAGTGTTTATAGAACAATTCCACCAAACGATAGCATCCACGATCAGGGCCCACACATACTCCTTTTTCGCCTCCGGGCCCAAGCAGACTTCCCATTCACGCGTATACAGAAAACATATTCCATGCATATGGGGTATATAAACCAACTCCCAAAGGATTTATGAAATCCCAAAGTACACTAATCCCATTGTGAAACCCAACTCCGAATAGGCATAAAATCATGTAAGCAACACATGTGCATTTAGAAACAATTTCTTAACATGCGTGATTAACGTTCCCAAGATATTCATTGCATGCAAGAGATGTATATGCATTTGTGAATAAAAACCATGTTCGTACGTCATACCATAATCAGTGTTTAAAATATGTATCATCACATCTCATGTAAAAAGGTTTGAGGGAACTCACCTGAACGTTGGCAATCCGACATGCACACTGAACCACACTTCCGATCAAACTGAACACCTACATTCCAACCAAACATATAAGAGTGATAAGTCACTCAAATGTCCCCCAAAGTTGCCTTTCAATTCCCTTAAGAGACTCTCAAAAACCTAGCTGAAGAAGTCGACTAGTAATATGAAAAAGACCCAACAGAGCCCGTATAGCAGCCTCCCGATTATGACGTGCCTGGATTCTTACCATTTCCTGGTTTCCAGGTTTTCTCGAACACCCACTACCGGGTTTCCTGGTTTCCCGATTAAACACTACCGGGTTTCCCCCGGTTTCCCGAACAACCACTACTGCGTATCACCCGATTCCCGGCTACACACAACCGGGTTTCATCTGAATCCTGATTAAAGTCCTGTCCGGGTAATGGTGATTCCCGGACACAGAACTGTTTGTTTGATTTTTCTCCGGGACTGATTTTAGCCAAGGGTTTTTACCCTAAATCATTCCTAATACCAATAGGATTAGTACCCTAACCCTTATTAATCATCCAATACCAAAATAAGACATTAACACTCAATATTGAATCAAATCCCAATAATCCCATATATATGAAGACACAGTGGCTTGAAGGATTTTCCCAAAACAATTTCATATACAAAGCACAAGGAATCAGTGAAGGAATAGTGTGTGAGGCTTACCTTGTAGAGGATGATTTCATCAAGGAATCTCTTCTCTCTAGGACCAACAAATTCATATGTAATATTTTCACAAGGTGAACACGAATGTATGTGAAACAATATCTTAAATCATAGGTTTTGATGAAAAAAATCATGTAAAAAATATTTTTATATTGGTTCTCACGGGTTTGTAACATATTTGTGGTTCTCATTTGATTATCGTCCTATACAGGGGGTCAATCAAGGGAGAACTCAATTGTTTGTGATAACCGTGAGATCCAATATGAGTCACATATTATAGGATAAATTAGGAAATTATTAACTTGGTTAATTTTGACTGAATTTTTAATTAAAGGGCAATTTAGAAAATTTTATTTCTCCTCTCTCCGGCTTCCGGTGAACCTTATTCCAGCGGATACACAATGTGATACATAAAAAAACCCCAATATAAAAAAAGGATACATACAAACATTAAGCACATGATACATACAAGATGTGATACATACAAGATGCACTGTGATACTCAATCTGATACCCACCATGATCCTAACTCTGATACCTGTTGTGATACAACACTACCAACATGATATATACCAACAGGTAAACACAACTATGATACCCCGTGATACCAACATGATATATAACAAGAAATATCACAACTGTGATACCAGCAAGATACCAACAAGTAAACACAAATGTGATACCAACAAGATTACAAGAGTAAGAATAAAATAGAAGGTTTTGGTACAAGAGTTTTCGGCATTGCAGATTTGGATTTTTTATACAACAAAGAAAGTCGTAGAAACATATATGGAATTTTTATACAACAAAGAACTTTTATACTTTCGGCATTGCGGATCTCGGATCATCTTGTTTTGTGATGGCAGTAAGGTGGATGTTGGTGGCGATAGCACGAGGCTGATGGTGGTGGCGGTAGCAAGATGAAAATAGAAAAGCGAATGGTGGTGGCGATATCAGGAGAAACTGTATCGCGTGTTCTTCGAACGAGAAAACATAACATGGGAAGAATTCTCGTCAAGAATTGAGGCACATCAGATTGGTTTCATGGGGGAGCCGAATGAGGTAAGGCCCGATCGAGGTGAGTTTCATGAGAACCCAACTTCTTGTATATGTGAACAAACGGATAAAACGAAACCCATCCATCGAAAGACGAACACGGGTATTTTTGAGGCAGACGAAGTTGTTGATCGAGAAATGTACGATGAAGATGGGGATGGAATGGTTGTCTCTAATTTTGAGTATCTTGTTAATGACACAAATGTGGATGGTCTTCATAAGGAAAATGAAGATATGATTTAGAGCGGCGACTAGCAAATATTCTAGGGTTTTAGGAGTTATAAAAAAATCAAATTACCAATTTATCCTTTAATTAAATTTAGTTAATAAAATTAATTATCTTAAATGATTGGTTCATATTGGATCTCACGGTTACCACAAACTACACAGTTCTCATTTGATTAGGCCCCTATATAAGAAAACACGAGAACGACCGCTCATGTACAAAATCATATGTGATTTTACACTAACCGCAAAAAACTGGACACAGACGACTTTGGCCGCGAATTAAAAGTCGCGGGGCAAGTCGCATGAATCATATATGATTTTATTCGTGAATCATGTATGATTTTGTTGGATCCTACTACGGATTACATTTGATACATCTAAAATTTTGAACCAGTTATCCATGCTTTTCACATAAAACAGTACTCATAAGTTATAAATAGATATCCATATAGATTAATAATCAACATAATTTATTAGCATATATCATTAAAAAAATTAAATACAAATATGATGCAGTATAAATCCTTTTTCCTTTATATTTGGATGATAATTGGATTGAACTAGTTTGCTTTTATTGGATTTTGTTCAATTCAAATACTAAAATTGTGGATCCGATACAATCCAATATTGATCGGTCGTCTTGAATCGATTAGTAATAACCATGACGAGTTTTGAACGTAGAATTATACCCTTAATCTCATCATTTTTAAAAGGGTACGTATATTACATCATGTGCTTTTCTAAATAAAAATTACCCCATAAATTTGCTTCTTGTTGTTATAACTTTGTGTGATCCCATAACAAGTAATTCAACGAAAGAAATGTAATAACAATCACTAATTAGCTCCAAATCTCATGTCATATATTGGATATTAATGTTTATCTTGATAAGTACACAAGTAGTCTATATCTATTAAAGACAAAAGGTATTTATACCCAGGGGGTATTTACAAAAACAGTCCCTCTATTTTGATACAATAAGATTTTGCACTAACAAACTTTTACTTATTTGTTAAACCCTAGTTTGCAGAAGGGGCTCGCATTCAAAGTTGGTATGCTCCAACATCGGTCCAAGCCTGATCAGTTTAGGAACAAGAACATTGTCCCTAATTGCACAAACCACCGGGTTCTCCAACTGCAAAATGGCTCCAACCACATTAGCCCGCACGGTCATTGGGAAGATTCGCATCCATCGCTCGTTTTGGTACGACCTGAGTGCATCCTCAACGAACGTTGGTCCGGCCTTGAGTGCAGGCACCAGCTTTTGCACTAAAACAACAGCATCTTCCAAAGCACAGCAAGCCCCTTGGCCAAGATTAGGAGTCATTGGGTGCCATGCATCACCAACCAGCACGGCTCCACCCGATGACACTGGTGGGCTCAGACCTGGCCACAACCACCGGTCCACTAGTGGGGTCCGGATGATGGTGTCATCTGGGGTGGCATCAATTATGTTTAGCAGCTCAGAGGGCCATTTCTTGATTAGTTCTTTGGTTTGTTTCTTCAACACTGATGGATCGGTAATCTTTGGACCTGCCATTTTTACAATAAACTTTTGTTGGTGAAATCCAAAGTGTGTAAAGACTCGATTTCCCTTTGTATTTGGATGGCGTACCTGGTGTGGGGGTGTTGAAGCAAACGAACCAATAAACTTTTGTTGGTGAAACGGGAACATAACCAGCACGTATACCTCGGCCATAAACATAGCTCACCTTTGACTCATAAGGTTGACCACCAGGGTAATCTCCAAGTCCACGAAAAGCACAATATCCTACATATTTAGGCTCCGAAAATCCCATCCATTTAGCCACTGAAGAACGAATTCCATCACACCCAATTACCACCTGTTGACAAAACGTTGATCAAAAGGCTGATTCTTGCTTCACCTTAAACTTTTCAACAAGAAATATTTGGTTCCTAAGGGCCCTAAGGGGCCGTTTACCTAATCACTTACCCCGGTAAGTGCTTACTGGTAAAATTCAACACTATCACTTACTTTCCTGGTAAGATTTTAGTCCACCAAAATGGCATCGTATGCAACAATTTAGCCGGTAAGCGCTAACCGTGGTAAGAGTCGTCTCACTCACTTACCGGGTAAGACTCTCGGTCCTTGCTTTCGACTCTCGGTCCTTGCTTCCGCTCTTACCGGTTAAGATTCATAGTTCTTGCCATATTCATCCGGTAAGCTAATGTGACTTGGTAAGCACTTACCCGGGTAAGCATTTTGTAAACGGCCCCTAAGTTACATTGTTTGAAACTAATAGTTCCATTAAGAGGAAACCTCTGAATCGCTAAGAGGTGAATCTTGTTTGGCAAAAAAAAGTCTGCCTCTTAATGGTTCTACAACCCTCTGAACGATTTTGTATCTTGGGCCTCCTTTAACCATTAAGCGCCATATTTTCATTCTGAACAATAACCAAACAACTATATTTCATTTTGCACTATATCATAAGAGCCTCTTAATCATTTTGTACCAAACCATTCAGCAAATGCCAAACAGCCCCTAAAAGCTATACCTTGGATGATATCCGAGTACCATTAACAAGTTCCAGCAGAGTTTCATCATCTTCTTGTTTTTCAATATTTGCCAACTTTGATGAGAAAGAGATGGAATCTGGTGGTAGCTGTTTGGCAAGAGTCTCCAGAAGGGTTCTTCTTTCAACTGCACGAACCTCTTGACTGTTTTCATATGCACCAAACACACATTTTGTTGACTAAAAACTAACATCCGATAGCTGATAACGACATGGATATGTATAGAAATGCTACTATATATATGTACTTTTGATCTTCTTCTTTGAAATTGAATGAGCGCAGCTCTCTTCCACTTTCTGTTTTTATAACCATCCTGCATGGTTCATTTGATGAAAACGTTCAATATTACATATAAATTGATGTCACCGGAAAGATAACTTAATTTATCTCTTTTCATGTTATCAATATTACATATAAATTGATGTTACAGGAAGTTCAAACAATCGCTTTGGAATCACCGATCGAACCCCCAATCAAAGGTACTACAACACAATTTGGACGTCATTGGAATAAAGTAATAGAACTTCAAACAATCTTTTTGACATTGAAAATCAGATAATCAATAGCATAGTATTCAATCAAATTGAGATCACGAAAAGGGGGAGCAACATACCCTTGGATCTCAAGGTATTGGGATCTGAGTTCATCACCAACTCCCATTGCATCCAATACCTTCCATCCATTCTTGAACAGAGTCAATGAAGTTCCTCCAGTCCGCAATGACTCCGCCTGCTCCAGCACCACCGATCGAATCCCCAATCTTAACACAAACAAACCCTAGCAACAATAATCAACAAAAGTAAACGGAACTTTCGACAGAGATGAAACTCGAAAATTAACCTGTGTAGCGAAACTGCAGTGGAGAGGCCAGCGATTCCAGCTCCAATGATGACTATTTCTTCCTTCCGAATATCGGATCCACGGCTGACGATTGTTAGAAATTTAGGTTTGCTTCTATTTAGGGATTTTGTTCGAATTCGTTGGGTTAGCAGCGTATTACTGTTTTGTTGATGAAGAGATTGAGAGTGAAATAAGAAAGATGAAGAGAATGTCGCCATTATCGTGAGAGCGTGTGTGTTTCAGAGAAGAAAACATCATCATTTTGTATGTTTTTGTCACCACTGATTTTTTGTGGAGAGAAGTTAACCAGGTGAGGCGCTGAGGTTTTTCCCGGGAAATTCTTGAGCCGTATTCAAGCCGAGTCACATTTTAGAACTACACTGGAGCCGAGCCATTTCGCTCGTTTTTCCCCATTTTGATAAACACTTTTGAACCGCATATGGAATACAATCAATTTAATAAATACTCTATTTAATAACGAATTTAGATTAAAATCTTTAAAAGGTATATATGAAATTAAAAAATGTTTTATATTTAATTATTGGATTTTGTATCGGTATGATGTTAACGAGAATAAATCAATTTCAAGGATAATGCATTGTCGTAAAAGTTCAATTACAAACATGTTTTTTGTTGTGAGTTGGGAACAACACGTGTTCTTGTTCATAACGAATAATTGACGTGAACTGTTTACAACATTCATGATGAATATCCCATGAATGTCCAGAACACGTGGCCTGATCTCGAGGCGGAAGTCATGTTCGCAACCGAACATGCCCCCCCCCCCCCCCCCCTACAATTTCATAGTCCTTTTTATGAAATTGTTGTTGCATGACAATAATCGATATGATTAAAACAGACCATTCAACTCCAACAAAACAATCTAATAACTAAACAACATTTGTTTTCATTCTTTTGGAATGACTCGTTTCGTGTTTGAATTCTTAACAAATTATAAAGAAGGCATAATTTACTTTCAACACAAAACTATTGTGACTGGATTAGGTGAAAAGAAAAGCAAGAAACAAACAAGAAGAGAGAAAGAAATGGCTGATCCTTGTTTTGGTAGTGTTGACGCCTTATGGAAAGAGTTGACTGAATTTACTTCATTAACAGCTCTGAATGTGGCTCTTGGTCCTTTGAGTGTTTCACGATTTGATTTCAATGGCTTTGATCTTCACTTGGCTGAAAATTTTGACAAGGTTTGTGCGGTTCCTAATAATCTTCATTCTGAGGTTAATGGAAGACCTATGAATCTCAATACAATGAAGCCCTCAATGTTGAGGAATAATGTTGTTTTGTATTTGACAGATGAGGCTGCACAAACAACAGCAGCAACTAATGGTAAATCACTAGCTGATTCTCTCAAAGTCCAAGAGTCTCCTGTTGTGACTCAACCAAGAACAGTACAAAGAGCACACCATTCGCTCAGTTCTGAGTATTGCTACATCTCGGCAGTGGCCCATTCATCAGCTGGACGTCAAGAATGCCTTCTTGCACGGCCATCTGAACGAGACTGTCTTCATGCATCAGCCACCGGGGTTCCGTAACCCAGATCACCCAGATTATGTCTGCCACCTGCAGAAATCTCTTTATGGCTTGAAACAAGCCCCTAAGCATGGTTTCACCGGTTTACAGAGTTCATCACGCGAATTGGATTTCTTCACAGCAAATCTGACTCCTCTCTATTTACATACCGCAACGGTAATCAGTCTGCATATTTGCTGCTTTACGTCGATGATATCATTCTGACTGCATCCTCCGGTGAGTTGATACAGCGCATTATTTCCCGCTTATCCACCGAGTTCGCCATGACTGACCTGGGCCCCTTGTCATATTTTCTGGGTATTTCCGTTACACGGGACAAGTCTGGCTTATTTCTATCTCTACGCAAATACGCGTTAGACCTCCTTGACCGTGCTCAGATGTCCTCATGTAACCCTTGTCGCACACCTGCCGACGTTAAGACAAAACTGGATCTCACGGGTCCGCCTGTGCAGGACCCAACCCATTACCGCAGCCTGGCAGGTGGTCTTCAGTATCTAACGTTCACGCGTCCCGATATTGCTTATGCTGTTCAGCAAATCTGCCTCTACATGCACGATCCTCGAGAGCCCCACTTTCACTCCCTCAAGCGTATTCTCCGCTACATTCGAGGCACCCTTGATCACGGTCTGCAGATTCATCCCTCCTCCACTACGGGTCTTATCGCTTACTCTGATGCAGATTGGGGGGGATGCCCCGCTTCTCGTCGCTCCACGAGCGAGTACTGTGTATATCTTGGCGACAACCTTATTTCATGGTCTTCAAAACGCCAAGCTACGGTTTCTAGATCCAGCACCGAGGCTGAATATCGAGGCGTTGCTAATGCCGTAGCCGAAACATGCTTGCTGCGCAATCTCCTTAGAGAGCTTCACTATCCTCTAGCGAAAGCTACCACCGTTTATTGTGATAACGTCAGTGCAGTCTATTTATCGACTAATCCCGTGCAACACCAACGCACGAAACACATCGAGATTGATATTCACTTTGTTCGGGATAAAGTCGCCACTGGGCAAATTTGTGTTCTTCATGTTCCTTCGAGCCTTCAATATGCCGATATATTCACCAAGGGGCTCCCGACTTCTCTTTTCATGGACTTCCGGACCAGTTTGAGTGTCCGCTCACGATCTCCCGCTCAAACTGCAGGGGCGTATTAGTGTATATGTATTATTGTACTTAGATAGCCCAATGGATGTATAGTTAGCCCTCTCTATAGCCCATTGTATTGGGCTTGTTTCTGTATATATGGTATGCTCTTTATAATGAATCAGACAAGGAAACAAACCTATTTTCAAACACAACGTAGAAAACCAAAAAAACAAGCAAAAAAGAATCCGGAAATGCCACAAAACTCTACGTATATCCAATTGTTATACATACTATTATATGTTCACAGGATCCGTTGTACGTCACAACTTGCAAATATAAAACGAGCTCACCTATGAATTCACACAGGTATCTTTCTTCTCCTTCTTTGTAATTCATTCGTGATTGCCCAAACACACGCAACTGTCATTACCGATGCCTATGAAGGAGTGGACTACCTCCTCCCGTCACGTACAAGTGATTGGGATAAAGGAGCTGCAAAACACCAAATCTCCTCAACAAGTTAATAGGAAAAGTAATAAATGTCGCATAAACATCCCAAATATATAAAATCAAACCAAATTGATTATGTAAATCTCACTCAAAAGTAGGGTCGAGGTGAGAACCTGACCTCTACCCTAAATAGTAGAGCAGTTGTTTCCATGAAAAAAAGAAAAAGAAACTTGTAGAAAGCAAGATCAAAAATCCTAAAATATATATAAGAAAAACTTGTAGAAACAAGAGTTGCAATATGGTCAGTAATGGAGCCAAATAAGTTCAAAGCTCTCATCGGAAATAAAAAGTTGTTTCCATGAAGACCCCAGCTCGTACAAGAGTGAGCAAACAGGTAGCAAGAATAAAGATTATATCATATTGGTGAATCGAGCACGAGATAATTAGTGCAGGGCATGGTTGTTGTAATAATAATAATAATAATTAACCATTGTAATTAAGTTAGTTAGTAGGATGGCTTCAACATTGTAATTATCCATATAATATAACAATTAACGGAAAAAAGAATTAAAGGCATACCTTCAACATTGTTGCGTGGCCGAGGACTAGTAGCCGTTCTCTCAGTGAGCTCGGTACAAACCAAACGACTCAACAGTAGACCCGCGATACAAGCACAAATCATCAACATTGCAAAAACCGCATCCCATCCTTTTGTTGAAAGAAATCCAGTCAAAAGAGGACCCAAAGCAGCCCCCATGGAACCCGTTCCATCAATAATAGCAGTTACTGTTGCCAAGGCTCGAGAATCGCCTTTCAGGGAACTGTGGGTCCCAAGATCTGCAGAAACTGCAGTCGTGATAAGTGCATAAGGCCCGTTAACAAATAAGCCCGCAATCATCATAAGCACAATGTTCATGGTCTTCGAAATGTTCCCATATGTACGATATAACAGCATTGATGGAATTGCAGCGTACATAAAGCTGGCTGCTGTTGTTGCTCGAGCCTTAAGCTTATCAGATATATATCCCGCTAGAATTCCACCCACGATCCCCCCTACATCAAACAAAGTCGACAGGTTTCCTGCAGATTTTACTGACAAACGCTCCCCGCCAATTTCTGCAAAATCACCAAAACTAAAGTGAAGATTGTTCCCAAAAGAATTGAACAGATACCAAAACGAGCACAGTATATCCCACGAGTAGAACAATTGTTTCCAATGAATACCTTGGGCGGCTTATTGGTCAGCCATACATGAGTGTTTATTTACGGCTTAGGGGGTGTTTGTTTTCAACTTAATAAGCTTAATGGGTGGTTAGCTTAATTGGTTAAGTTATACTAAGGTGTGTGAATTTAACTTAATACTAAGAGATTGACTTAACATGTTAAGTTAGTCCATCCTACCTTAATGCATTAAGTTAGAATTTTTCCAAAATTACCCTTCTCCTACTAATTTAATTTTAATCACATGTCTCATTAAAAATTAAATAGTTTACCAACATGCATATATTTAAAAAAAAGGTGTAATCTAACAATAATGTTTTATCATCTTAAATATATTTGAAGTTATTAAGTATTGTGTTATGAAATCGTTGAACTCATATTATTACTGTTATCTATACTATCTTATAAACCATATTTCCTAAAAGTAAGTCTTAAAAATTTAATTTTAATTTTAAAAACTGACCATTGAGTTATATATCAGCTCCTCCCCAAAACCAAGACGACTCCAAGATGATTCCAATATATATCGATCGTTCCTGATTCATACTTTATTCCCCCAAGAAATCGGCTGGAGTTCTCGACCTTGATTATCGCTCAATCTGATTATCGTTCCTGGTTCATACTTTCCTTCCCCAAGAAATCGGTTGGAGCTCTCGACCCTGATTATCGCTCAATTATCGTTCAGGTCTGCTACTTTTTTACTATTTTTTTATATTTTGTGTGATTATGGTTCCGATTTTAGTTCCTCTGGTTGTTCTCCATCGCCTTTTTTACTATCTGTTTCTGATTTTATGTGATTATGGTTCACAAGCACAATCCTTCCAAGTGTTGCCAATGATTTTTTGCTCGAGAATAACGAGTTCTGAGTTTGAATTTACCAAGTAAAGTAAACACATTTTTGTACATCTGTTCTCGGTGTTCTTCAATCCCATTTGAAAACACCTCATATCTTTTGTTACGTTGCTTTGGGTTTTCATTGATGCTGTCGGCGTTTATCTTGAAAATCCGTTCTCTAGGGTTCATCCCTACTAACGGTTAGTTGGTTATTATGAGGATTCCTTGTTTACGCCTTGGAGGTAAATTTGGCAACTAATGGTTATTGTGGGGATTCATTGTAAGTTAATATCAAATTCTGATGAATGGATCTGCAGGAAGTTAGTTTGAATGGCTGGTGGTAGGGGATTTTACCACTTGCTGAGGGGCAGACTTCATTCTCATTCCGCTGGGAGCATTATTACTAAATGCATTATTACAAAAGCAGTTGTTATACAAGTTCATTCATTCATGTCGACTCAAAATGAGGCAAATACGGTATTTGACAAGATCTACTTCAGTTATTAGATGCTTCTAATCAGATACCTGCCTTTTGTAATTTGTAATTGAGTTTTTCTTCCTTCTTCTTCTGGCTAGCTTTCTAATAGTAGAGAGAAAACATGCATTTTCGGCTTGCTTTTCGATTCATTGACTAAACTAAGCCAAGTTTTGGAAATTTTCTAGGCCAAAAGTAAATACATCAGACACCCCATTTTATTTGAAGTGCCAAATATACTAGGATGTTAAACTTAAGCCACCCTGTTTCCTCTTTTGAAGCATATAAAATTTTAGAGACACTTTTTTATCAACAAATGGTCAAACATGGAAAGGGCATGATCTACACTCAATGGCAATGGATCATTAGAAATAGCATAACTTGTTGCAGATGTATTAAGTTTTATAATGGACCACACATAAGTCATAAGTGCCTTTAGTCTTCTATATTTACACAATGGTTATATTTACTGCTGGAATGCAGGTCAAATTCTCCCCTTACAACTGCTTTCATGCTGGATATCACCTTTTGTCTTAATTTGAGTCTAGGCAAGGATATACGTTCTGGTTTTTTGTTATGTAATATTCAATTCATCAAATGACTATCTGAAATATGAATAAATATTGGAAATTTATTTTTTTCATTGGTTTATCGATGCATAAAAAGGAGGCATGATAGAGTTTGGTTTTCCTAGAGGAATAGGTGAACTATAAGGTCCAAAACATGATATTTTCTACTACGGCTAATTCCTTGGCCACATATTAACCATTGAAGAGTGACTTTTATAACTTAGCAGATTATTGCTTTCTAAGAGATAATTAAGTCTTTAATAATTGTATATTTGTTTCATTAATATTGTAACTTTTGCTTTCTAAGAGAAAATTAAGTCTCTAATCATTGTATAATTGTTTCGTACTGATATTGTAATAATTGATTGCTGGCCATAATCTCTTCGAGAAATCAGGCCCCTCTAGCTTTGTCATCTCTGATTCTGAAGAAAAATCAGGATGGAGCTGGATCTGCTGGCATGAAGTCACTTGGTTAATTTCTCTATTTGTATAATGAACTCTATTAGTTTTAGCATCCCAGTCTTGATCATTTGGGGAAGTTGTTTTTAGTGTATTTAGGTTTTGGCTTGATTTTGCTATGATAATCATTAAAACCTTGGTTAACTTCTCAATTTTGTTGTATCCTGTATTCTTGCTTACATTTATTCAAGATTTGCACCCCGCCGCATTGCGCGGGCACCCAACTAGTTTTAGATAATTCATATTCATTTAAATTTTTTGTCATATTAAACAGTTTATTTTCTTTAACACTTATGTAGACATAAGGTTAAAATGGTAATTTTTGTTGTTCAGGCTATTTATTCATTGACAAAAATCAAACAACTTATCGTAATTTATGCAGACAGATTAATGCTTATAAATAACTTAATAGATTCAAAATTAATGAATAAAAAATAAACAACTCCTTAATCGTTAAGCCATTAAGCTAAAATGGCTATATGGGTTAAGCCAGGACCCCTCACTTGTCTCCATTAAGCCACCCTAAAAAAATTAATATCAGAAATGCCCTGAAATAATCCAACCCTCTATCTTTGCCTCTCTCAAACCCATTGGTCTTTCGTCCATTAGACAAACAGATTTATCCAGACAAAGACAACTTAACTCATACATAGCTTATCGAAATGTAGTTTAAGATATTTTGCAAATGATATCTTTAAAGTTGTGTACCTGTTTGACTTAGATAGAAGGGCAACCAAAAGAGAAAAGTGTATGCCACAAGTTTTGAGAAGAAAAGGCATAATGCAAAGGGAATTACTCCGGGTATAAAACAAGCTCCAACGAGTCCAACCCCTTTTCTATTCACAGACAAAATCCGAGGCACAGGGGCTTCTTCGTCATTCGACGTACCCTCTTCCCACATCAAACTTTCATCCTGAATCTTCCCTCTTGCATTCGGAGAAGCTTCACCTGGATTCACAAACCCCGCATCTTCCGGATAAGCAGCCAAGAACAAAAACACCATGATCCCAGCTACAACAATAAAAGCACCCGGAAGAATAAACGACCAACCCCAACCGTATTCCAAAACACTCGCGGCAAGAAGAGAACCACTGATATTGCCAATTGATGTGTGAGCATTCCAAATCCCCATAATCAATCCCCTCTTCCTTTTACCAAACCAATTACCAACCACCGCCACAACCGACGGCCACCCAGTGGCCTGAAACAATCCCGCCACCATTTGCATCACCAAAAAGTACCAAAAATGATGCACATTCCAAAAGTAACCCATCCCAAACAACCCCACAAATATTCCACTTCCAATCATCCCAGCTGTTAAGAACAAACGAAGATCCAAAGTATCCCCTAAATGTCCAGCCACATACATTCCCAATGAATAAACAGCAAGAAATGCAACGTCGATTTCTCCCAATTTCGAAGTGCCATCTTTCCCATTGAATGGATCCCATCCCTCTTTACCCAAATGGGTTCCGTTAATGGGTTTCGATTTCAAGAAAAAGTCTCCCATTGGCCAAGGGAGAACGTTAGCGGAGTGGTAATTGGGGCCAGGATCCAACACACTTTTTACGATGCTGCTAGGTTTTCTCGAAGCATGATAAGCAGTGTATGCAACGAATGTAACAAAAAGAGTAAAATATCTATACGTTTTTAAACTCCAATCTTTACCCCTGATGCTTCGTATCAACAAAATTCCAGGTGGTATCCCTCTCATTCTAGTCATATTGAGAAACAGAAATTATAAAAAAATTACCCTAATCCAAACTCGATCGCCAACTTTTATGATCAAAACGGTGTTACCATGATCAATTCGAGCAAGAAACAACGCAGATACGAAGAATCTTAGGAGAGAAGATATGGTGCATCGCCAATTGGAACAAAATCCACGGTTTATTAACAAATTAAATTCGTTGAATTTGGAAGGAATCAGGATGGAGATTGAGAGCTTTTGGCGCAGAGAAGGTAAAGAAAGAAAAGGGAGGAGGGTAAAGAGAGAGAGAGAGAGAGAGAGAGAGAGGAGAGAGGGCGAGATTGGCGGGAGGACGATGGGTTTAATGGGAGGAGGGGAACGTGGCGTGTTGCTCATACCTGGGGTAATTTGGTTTGTAGCGTGACTGAGCGGTTACGTGGCGCTACTTCAATTAGAGGGGGGCCAAAAATCGGGTTCGGGCCGGGTCGGGGGACAACCCGGTTCCAAACATTAACAAGAAGAACCGGGTCAAGTGAGAATCGGGTCGGGTCGGGCCGGGTTTAAACCGAAAACATCTGACCCGTTTAAGTGTATATAAACCCGGTTTTATGAAAACCGGACCGGGTCGGGCCGAGAACCGGTTTTCAAATCGGGCCTGCGGTTTTTATGTTTTTAAACTACTTTCTTTGTATAATAATTAATTACTAAACTTTAACAAAAAAAAATTGGATTGGAATAATTGGATAAGTAAAATACACTTTAAAAATACGTTTTATTTATAATATATATCACTAAAATACACTTTTACGTTTTATAATTTATATATAATTTTAAGTTACAAACTTACAAGTTACAATACATAAATTCTAAACATTCGAAGGTCCCGCTCCCGAACTTCCACTCCCATCACCCGGTCCCGGATAGTAATTGAATGGATTATAGTTGAATGGATTGTATGGAGCGTAGTATGGATTCTGATCTGGATTGTAGTCTTCAAGAGTATTGTACTGCATCAGTCGTGTAATAGCCGTTTGATCGTCAAGGCGGTCGGTGTCTACATCTTCGTCATCTACGAGACTACCAACATCAGAAGTATCGGTTACAGACGGCGTACTTAGTAGTTCATCTGTGTCGTTTTCGAATAAGTTTTCTTCCACGCCTTCTATATCATCCTCCAGGTTCGTTCGATTTTGAATGCGGTCTTCTCCATCCAAGTAATCCTTCAGACATACGCAGCACTCCACCGATTTTGGGGTTAATTTTGTCCGACGCTCCGATATGATCCTGCCACTAAGAGAAAAGGCCGACTTCGAAGCTACAGTATTAGCTTGGATTGTTAGTATATCAAGTGCAATAGTGGCCATAATTGGGAAACTTGATTGTTTACTTTTCCACCATTCTAATAAATCTAGGGATTCAACATCTACGACGTTTGTGAAAGATGCCGTTATAAAATTAGTACGTACGTATTGATTGAATTCACCCAAATTATCCCCATCATATCTAGCTTTTTTAGAAGATTCCATGACAACCGATTGCATTAAAGTTTGCATTAAGTCTTCTCGGTTTCGGCCACGACTGCTACTAGAACCCGGTGAAAACATTTGAGGTGTAGGGGTTTGTTGGCTTCCTCCCCCATAATTAACTCTATAAATTTCATATAATTCATGAAAATCAGTATTAAATTGTTGTATGCGTTTCCTTGAAAAGCTAGAATTTGTAAGAGAATCCAAACCAAACGATACACATATTGCTTGTATTAAAACTTCGACACCCGTAACATTTAAAAACGGATTTAATGCCGCGGCACAAAGAAAAGTGAAGGGGATCTTTTTAAAATATTTTACCAATTTTTCTTTCATTGGTTTCACCACGTCGTGAAAGTGCAAATCCTGTTCGTATTGAGCAATTTTACTTGCCAAAATATAAAGTTGATTTAAAAGTAAAGGGCTCGTTGGATAATAAACACCGGATAACAAAGTTGTTGCAGTTTTGAAATCGCCCAAAATATCGTGAAAGCGATGAATCATTGTCCAATCATCCTGAGTTATCGTGTTATCCGGGTAATGAATGTTATAAAATGCTTGAATATATTGTTGTTGTCTTAATAAATTATCTATCATTTTCCAAGTCGAATTCCATCGAACCGGCATATCGTGCGTCGGTCCCAAAGCTCTAAAACCGACTTGTTTGCAATAATCTTTATATAAGTTTTGCATTTTTTTATTTCTTGTGAAAATTCGGCGTAACATAAGCCTAAACTTAGTTAAAGGCTCATTAAGTTTACTTAAGCCGTCTTGAACGGCTAAGTTTATTATGTGTGCGCAACAACGTGTATGAAATAATTTTCCCTCTAAAATAGGGGATAAAGCCAAACGTAATCGGTCTACGCATGCCGTATTATTACTAGCATTATCAAACGAAATACTAATAACTTTATTTTTTAAATTATAATATTGAAGACATCTCATAATTATAGAAAACTGACGCTCACCCGAATGTGGCGAACCAAAGAGCTCAAACGTGATTACACGTTTGCATAATTGTCACGATCCCGACACAATCCAATGTGCCGTTATGCATATATAAGAATCTGGCAATCCGCATGGTGCGCTCCATACATCACAAGTTAAAGAAACTTTGTTGGGTAAGTTTAAAAACATTTCTCGCATAATTTTTTGAAAACCTTATTCCAATATTTTAAAGCATCACGTTTAAGAGTTTGACGACTTACCGAACCATTGTAGCGTGGTTGGAACCCATTTTTGATCATGTTTGTAATGTGAGGATTGTCAAAATGTCCGAACGGCAACGCCATTTGAATGACACATTTCATTTGCATTTCTCGGGCAAGATCATTATCATACGACCATACTTGACCGGAATTGTCAAGTATGGGTTGAGTTGGATCGTCACCCGATTTCAACCTCTTGCATCTTTCCTCGAAGTGGCGCTTTAACGTGCTATTTGATTCGGGTTTTAGGAAATCTCCACACCGTTTGCATTGCGCTTTTTTTGTACCGTCGGGAAATTTTACCAAGTTGAAATTCTCCCAAACCGCTGCTTTTCGTGAATGGTCGGCAACAACGATGTAATTTTGTTCGGCCATTTTTTGATAGTAGAGACTAGAGAGTAGAGACTAGAGAATTGTATGCGTTTTTTACGAGAAACGAATATAGCGACAGCCGAGAAATGAGAATTGTATGCGTTTTTTGCGAGAAACGAATATAACGAGAGCCGAGAAATGAGAATTGTAAGCGTTTTTTGCGTTTTGTAAGCAATGTAAGGTGGTGATGACCTCCATAACACCCCTAGTATTTATAAGGGGTTTGGAGGGTGTTTTTTGAGGCAAAAAACGGTCACAAGGGGTTCCAAACGGCTCTATAACGGCTATATTGGTTTTTGAAAAAAATCGGGTCGGGCCGGGTCGGGCCACGAACCGGGTCACGAACCGGTCCCGGGTCGGGCCGAGGAAATTCCTATATACGCGAACCGGTCCCGGCTCTCGGGCTTGAAACCGGTTCTTGACCGGGTCGGGCCAGAATCGGTTCTTGGCCGGTTTCGGTTCGGGTCAGCCCGTCGGGTCGGGTCGGGTCGGGTCAGTTTGGCCACCTCTAACTTCAATGAACACTTAACGACTTTTGGTTTCTTTTTTATAAAGATTGAATTACATTTTTGGTCCTTGTGGTTGTGAAACTTTTGGATTTAGTCCCTCTAGCTGTTAGCAAACGGTATTAATGACACTATTAGTCCTTCAATTTACAACCACTTTTGGATTTAGTTCCTCGAGCAAACGGTATTAATTACACCATTAGTCCTCAATTTTTATCTACAGTTTATACTATATTAGAGCATCTCCAACAGCTATGCTATATTTTTTCTAAAACAGAGTATCAAAAGTCAAAATCTCTAAAAAAATTGCTTCCAAATCCAATAACTATTCTATTTTAGAGATTGTAGTATTAATTAAAATATTAAAATAATCAATACATTAATAAAATATTATTGCTTTCTCCTTAATCTTTTAATTCAAATGTCTCTTATTGGTGGAAAGAATAAAATACTATTTCTCTTTCATCTTTTTTCTAATTTTAGCATACAAGAAAATTTCTCCAAATTTAAAGAATTTTACCTTTCTCTCACATCTTTTTTCTATTTTAACATTCAAGATAGCATAGTTGTTGAAGCAAAAATTGCTAAAACCTCTTTTTTTTCTATTCTAGCATAGCTGTTGGAGATGCTCTTACAAATTATCTTGAAAATTTTAAGAGGTACACATTTTAAAAGATAGTGTACAAGACTACAACATGTGAAGCTATTCACAATCCCTTTACACCTACTTCCCTAGTTTCTCGGTTCCATCTTTTTCATTTTAATTTCTAAGTTACACTTAAAACCCTTATATTTAATTATTAAATTTACTTTTAATCCGTTTCTTTTTTATTTTTTAATGGGAAATTAATTAAAATACCCCAAGTTTGACCAACTGTTACCGAAATACCCTAAATCTCTCCCACTTTGCAAAAATACCCTTTTTTCCGCGATGGAAGCCCGCGATCGCGGGACAGGGACCATTTCTGACACTTTTTTAAACTTGCAGGGACCATTTTTGAAAAATGGCATCCCGCGATCGCGAAGGAATCCCGCGATGGGATTATTTTGTGACTTTTCAATTGCAAGGGACCATTTTTGAAAAATTCCAGGGACCATTTATGAAAAATTCACCCGCGTTTGACACTGTTCACCCCGCTTTCGTCCAATTTGATGAATTTGAATTGGAATGTTACACTTTCAACCCCTATACTTATTTACTAAATTTACTTTATACCTTTTACTTTCATTATTTTAATTTTACATTTAACACATATAATCGCTTATTAACTAAAATACGTTAAAAAATACGTTTTAATTTTAACAAATTACACCATTATAATCGTCTCTTCGATACGTTCGAAATGAGCCAAATCTTGAATTTTTTTGGATTTATATATTTTAATATATATCATATACAGTTATACACTACATAAAAAAAATATTTTATATTTAAAATTCATACCCTTATAGTTAATTATTTAATTTGTGGTTTTTAATGTATTGTTTCCTTTCCATTTTAATGTTTTTAATATAGAAATTCTCTTAAGTTATTTAACAAGGAAATTAATTAACAACATCATATAAAAATTATTGCAAATCATCTTCCCAACCGAAACGGATACAATGCATGTAAACAAATAAATCTATTACTGGAAGGCGTCCTGGAGTCCTGTGATCAAGTTAACCTTTTCCTTGATCACGTCCTCCATTCCTATGTAGTCCGATTCGAGTTCTTCTAGTTCCTCTTCAGCTTCCTTAATCTCTCGTTGCAGGTGCCGAACGTGAGCCCTAGTCATGGCCAGTTCTCGTTTCTTCTCCGCTAGATACTCCATTTTCCCCTGCTGAATCCCCCTGTTATGGTTCCACATACCCTTTACCTTTTCGATACCGGCGTTCGCCTCATCAATGGCTTTTTGCACTGCGGGAGTAATTCGTTGACTTTGTCGAAGACCCGTCGGCATAAAATCATACATTGGTGGGGTTCTCATGCCATTATCGAAGTAGTAATTGTCGGATGCCATCTCCCAGTCTGCTTCCTCCTCAGGCGTGAATGGAAAATCGGCTGCAGTTCGCCCACAGTTTGTCCACTCCTCGTCTGTTTCCGGTACCTTCCAGGTACTCCGGCGAGCTCCGTCGTTCAGTGGTTGGTAGGCTCCCGAACGTGAAGTTCCAGCCACATTCGCCGACCTGTTCCCCCTTGATCTTGAACCTCCATCCATTGTGTTAAAAAAAGCTAGAGTGTGTTTGTATAAAAGATAGGTAGGAAGTTGTGAATTACTACTTCGTCTGCTCTTGAATAAAGGTCTTTCATTAGGCAGAAAATTAGTCTTTAAGTAGTCAAACATAACTACTTAATGAGAATTTAGATCAGATTTATATGGTACTATCAAATGCAAGTTTCTATAATATAGATATTGTTCTACATTACATGATACCAATTTTTGCATCATATGAATCACTTCCAGACAACAAGAACCAATACCCCAATAATCAAGAAATAAATGCTTGTTCATCCAATAATCTCTGTATTAGGATTATCGCAAGTTTCATAAACCTACTTACTAGGTGTTGGAAATATGGGTTTTACTAAACTTTGGACGCATTTAAATTTATATATATGTGTTATATATAACTAACTTTTAGTAGGTTTATGTTCTTCTATATGAGATCTTCGAAATGATATATAATGCGTCCAAAATAGAGTATGTGTGAAAGAGATATCGATACTCAAAGTTGAGTAAATGGATGAAATTAGCAAAAACCAAATGAAGTAAACAGTAAGTCAATCACAATACTTTAACAAAATAAGTTAATACTTGATAACGCCACCTTTTGGCGTTATTTTCGGTTCTCAAACCAATGAGATTGACTTGTGTTCAAGTAAAAAAGGCGAGTATTTTATGGTTTATCGAGTGGAATGTGCAGGTAATCTAAAAGGCGGCAATCATCGAGAAAAGAAGCTAAAAAGAGTCCAAAACGAGTCTCAAACGAAGCCAACGGAAGCCCGAGATCCAAGTCCAAAACCGCGGCACACAGTTTTCAAAACCGCGGCACACAGTTTTCCAAACCGCGGCACACAGTTTTCCAAACCGCGGCACACAGTTCCCAAACCGCGGCCCATGCCGCGGCACGCACTGTTCCACGCCACCGCGCGGTTTGGCGCGCGGTTTGCAAACCGCGGCACAAACCGCGGCACGGGCTGTTTTGCGATTTTCAGCCTTTTATTCCAACTTTTAGGTCACTTTTCGATACGCAACATACGACAGACGATCCAGAGCAGTCTCGGGGTGATTTCGGGCGATTTTTCGGAGTCATCGAGGTCACGTTAGAGAGCCGATCCCGAGTACATTCAAGACGGAACGTAGATACGAACACGAGAGGGAGTTTTCATCACTTGTTATCACATTTTTCACCTTTCGCATTTGATCATGTTTATCTTCGTTTTTGAATACTTTTCTCCTATGTTTGAATCCACCACCGACATGAACTAACCGGTTCGTGTTGGGGGTTGGAATGATTCGGTTTTTAAGCATGTAACGAATTGACTCGAACGTTTATCAAGTTTTTTCCTTATTAAATGAAGCATGTGGTTTTGTTCTTAATGCTTTTGTGATCTTGGCCAGTTTACAATTGATTTGTTGATTAGTAATTAAGTTCGTGAGAATTAACTACTATATAGAACTAGGAATTGCATGCCTAAAGCCCAAAACGGTGATAGAGATATACCAAGTAAGCTTTAGTCCCATTTAAACCGTTAGGTTGACATCGAGAGATAAAAATCTAGCCAATTTAACATAAATCGAGTGCTTAATGTGTTTTGGAATCCAGAAGTGAGATCGAGAGATTGAACTAATCCTTTTCAAAATAAAATCCGTTGTTATTCGAAAGAAAACGACGGTGATCTTAAAAGATTTGGGATTCATTTAGGGGATTAACTGGTAGTTTGAGTTGATTGGGTGCATGTGTAAAACCTGATGATTTCCAACCCTCAACTTTTCTCTCTATCAAAGTCTTTAAAGCTGTTCTGTTTGTCTTGTGTTTGTTTGATTTTATTTTCTGCAATTATTTAGTTATAAAACCAATCCTCCAATTTCGACAGTCCAATTAATAGTTCTTATAGTAATTGTGATATTTAGTTCCTAGTTCCTTTGGTTCGATACTCGTACTTCCGTACGTTATTACTTGATTCGACACCGTACACTTGCGGTTAGATTTCGCAGGGTGTCAAAACCACGTGTCAATACTAAAAATAACAATTATTTAATGTTACATAAACAACCTAACGTGGCCCTATTTGACAATGTTCATAAATGGACTCCGCCATATGTATGCGGAAATCTTTGGCAACAACCTCGGCATTGTCAGGGTGTACCCATACCTCATTTTTATTTATCAACATTTGGACATTACGGCATACCCAGACACCGCAATCTGCAGTTATCCCGACCTGCTGGGGTGCATTCTTGGCGAACTTATAGCGAAATGCACCTGTCATTTCGCGACGTCTAACATCCTTGACCCGGCAAAAGAAGTCATATAGCACAACTTTAAACTTTGTCATTTGCTCTTCCAATTGTTGTCTGAAGAGATTGGCACTGTCGCTATCATATATGGTCAAGGTCATAGCGTCAAGTTCAAACACTCCAAGCAGCCAATGTTGGGGATTAATGCATATTGGGATGTACACCTGAAATATTACAATATTAGACAACTTAGTTAGCAACAAAACAAGTTAAATAAAATAAGAGTAAAACGATTTACATACCACATCGAGGAGAGCCCAAGAGGTCCCTTCCACGCCATTGCATGAATTAACCACGGAGGCGGGACCTAGATGCTCAATCAACAAGTAATGAAAGAACATACTGAACATCATGGTCCACCTCGTGTCTGTTCCACGATGTCTTTGCAACAGCGAGACCCAACAATCGATGTGCTATACATAAAAAATAGATGGTTAGACATGTAAAATAAATATATTTGATTATATGACTATAATTAAACTTCATACTAACCACATCCAGTAAGTCAGACTCCAAAGGGTCAACGGCCAGCAATACATTGAAAAACGAGGGGGTGATTTCCAAGTTCAAGTGAGGGATGAAGATCAAGGGGGGGAGGCGACCAGTCCGGCACATCCTCAATATTTCTGATGCCGGTTGAGGCTCCGGTGAAGACACCTTTCCCTTTTTCTTTCCTCCCTTCTTTCCCCCCGCTTTCTTTGCTTGTTTTTTAGCGGTCGGTGGTGTCGTAGATCCTTGTTGGCCAAACGGGTGACGAAACCATTGTGAAATTTTATGCGACCGCTTTTGAGGGAGCGGGGTCACCTGTGGTGGTGGATCTACAACATCCATCGAGTCATCGTCAGGCTCCGAGAAATGCACCGAGAAGTGATCCTGGATAATAGGAGACCCCGTCTGAAAATTACGTTACTCAATGTTTTAAGTACAATTTAGGAAATGTTCACAATTAAACCAAAACTACCAAAATAACTTATAGTATGCATTTCCGGCCTGTAATAGTCATCGGCCGAACCGCCAAAGATGTTTGTGATTGCTGTGGTGGCGAACGACGGCATGTGCTGTGCCCCCGACATCCCGGCCTGCGTGACATTGATCATTAAAATAGTTACAAAATTAGGATTATCGATATATAACTATAATGGTTACTCAGTGTCACTAACACTCTCCGGGATAGTAGAATATGATGTGGTGGCGAACGGCGGCGGCATCTGCGAGGTGTATGCCCCCGACATCCCGGCCTGCGTGACATTGATCATTAAAATAGTTACAAAATTAGGAACAAACATATAACTATAATGGTTACTCAGTGTCACTTACACTCTCCGGGATAGTAGAATAGGATGTGGTGGTGAACGGCGTTTGGGACATCCCGGCCCCCGACATCCCGGCCTGCGTGACATTGATCATTATAAGAGTTACAAACTTAGGAACAAACATATAACTATAATGGTTACTCAATGTCACTTACATTTTCAGGGAATGACGGATAGGATGTGGTGGCAAACGTCGCCTGTGCCCCCTGTCCGAACGGAGCGGGGATCGGTGTCGTACTCGACAGCTAAAACAAATTTAGAACGTAATATTAATATACAAACTAAATAAACGTGGCCAACAAATTAAGTTAAACACTAACATTGACAGCGCTAAACTGTCTGTAGAATCCCTCCAGAAGTTGTACATGTGACTCTAGCGGCCCGTGGACGTAGTCCCACAGGTGCTCATGAGAACCACGCTGTGGCTCGTAGGAAGGGGCCGCCTCATATGGATTGTAGGAGGAGGAAGGGGGCGGCTGGTAGGAGGAGGAACGGGCCGGCTGGTAGGAGGAGGAAGGGGGCGGCTGGTATCCACCGGAAGGGGGCCTGTCGCCGTCTTCCTCATCTTCGTCAGATGTGGAAGTAGGGGGACGTCGAGCCCTTTCCGCCTCTGCGTCAATAAAGGCCACGCTGTCTCTGTACCAATCTGTGCCCATCTCGTCGACAGTAGGCACAAGGCGATCGAAAGGCAAGAGTAGCTGCTAAATATATGATAAAACATAAAAGAAATTAATAAGCGGGACTAACGTATGCAAATTGTAAACATAGTAAAAGAACTTACATTTCTAGACGCATTGAAGAACTGAAACCAAAGCGACCTACTTAGGGTAACACGCTTGTCCCAACGGGTTCCCCTAAGTACTCGATCGTCGCGCTTGACGAAATATCGGATTGATGCGGGAAACATCTCCAAGATCCATATCTGGAATTAGACAAGAAGAGCAAGTACGTAAAAAGAAAAGCCAAACAGTTTGTATGTATTATTAACAATTGTTATACTACGTATCTAACCTTGAAGGCGTATGTAAAACCAGAAAGATTAATCTTTGCATGTCGATCAACGCGTCTGGCTATGGCTCGGTGCAGAATAGAGTAGCAATGTGTCCAGATATGGCTACCCCACGGGTAGCTGTTAAACAACTCAAGGTCCTCGACGGCCCTAAGGACCGTCTCGGAAGCATACTGGCTATACTCACGGCCCAAGAAGCCCATATCCACGATCACCACCAAGCATACACGGACAGCATCGTCGTCGATTAGGGCACTAAGGCCCTCTTTCATCATTTCCCGGGCTGCCTTCAGCTTCAAACGAGATGCTGAAATGCCCCAAACCCTAGGAACGAAAGAGCAGTCTTCTAAGGGAGGAAGGGGGGAGCCTCTCCAAAACGTAGTCCTGTAATTAGACAGAACTCACAACGCCCAAAATGCAATTGAGAGCCGAAGAAATCAAAATGCATCTCCTCCGGCTCAGCGTTGGCGTCCTCGACCTCCAACTGTAGAAACATGTGTACTAGCGTAGGGTCGCCACCAGAGTAAGACACATCCATCCATGGCCCGAACGGTGTCCCTCTATAGATGGTCTCAAGGGTATCCGCGCGATCACCTAATCCCCTAAAGAGCGCTCCTAATTCCTCGATGTAGGAAACTTTGCACCTTAGCGTCAAGTCGATGTTAAAGAAATCCTTCTACATAGTCATTCACATATGTTATAGTTAGTGTTATATATAGATGCTGCGGTTTATTTTATTTTATATAGATGTTGCGGTTTATTTTATTTCAACGTATCATATTGTTATATATAGATAAAGTGCGGTGGTATTTTATTTCAACGTATCATATTGTTATATATAGATAAAATGCGGTTTATTTTATTTCAACGTATCATATTGTTATATATAGATAAAGTGCGGTTTATTTTATTTCAACATATCATATTGTTATATATAGATAAAGTGCGGTGATATTTTATTTCAACATATCATATTGTTATATATAGATAAAGTGCGGTGATATTTTATTTCAACTTGTAATAGTGTTATATATAGATAAAGTGCGGTTTATTTTATTTCAACGTATCATATTGTTATATATAGATAAAGTGCGGTGGTATTTTATTTCAACGTATAATAATGTTATATATAGATAAAGTGCGGTGGTATTTTATTTCAACGTATAATAGTGTTATATATAGATAAAGTGCGGTTTATTTTATTTCAACGTATCATATTGTTATATATAGATAAAGTGCGGTTTATTTTATTTCAACGTATCATATTGTTATATATAGATAAAGTGCGGTGGTATTTTATTTCAACTTATAATAGTGTTATATATAGATAAAGTGCGGTTTATTTTATTTCAACGTATCATATTGTTATATATAGATAAAGTGCGGTGGTATTTTATTTCAACGTATAATAGTGTTATATATAGATAAAGTGCGGTTTATTTTATTTCAACGTATAATAGTTTTATATATAGATAAAGTGCGGTTTATTTTATTTCAACGTATCATATTGTTATATATAGATAAAGTGCGGTTTAGGGACCCTAGTTGTCATTCTTAAAAGTTTAGGACCTAACTGGCATTCTTAAAAGTTTAGGGACCTAAGTTGTCATTCTTAAAACCGTAGGGACCTAAGTTGTCATTCTTATAAAACACATTCTTAACAATTTTTTTATAAAAACAGTTTTTTTTATAAAAAATTGTTAAGAGTGTGTTTTTATAAAAAAATTGTTATAGTTTTATGGTTTTATGTTTGAATGTGATATTTGTATGTTATAATGTGTATGTTGTTAAAGTGTGTTTTTTCATATAAAAATTGTTAAGAGTGTTTTTTTATAAAAAATTGTTAAAAGTGTGTTTTTATAAAAACACATTGTTAACAATTTTTAATAAAAAAACTGTTTTTATAAAAAATTGTTAAGGGTGTGTTTTTATAAAAAAAATTGTTAAGAGTGTGTTTTTATAAAAAAAACACATTTTTAACAATTTTTTTATAATAACACACTCTTAACAATTTTTTTATAAAAAACACTCTTAACAATTTTTTTATGAAAAAACACACTATAACAACATACACATTATAACATACAAATATCACATTCAAACATAAAACCATAAAACTATAACAATTTTTTATAAAAACACACTGTTAACAATTTTTTATAAAAAAACTGTTTTTATAAAAAATTGTTAAGGGTGTGTTTTTATAAAAAAATTGTTAAGAGTGTGTTTTTATAAAAAAACACATTTTTAACAATTTTTTTTATAATAACACACTCTTAACAATTTTTTTATAAAAAACACTCTTAACAATTTTTTTATGAAAAAACACACTATAACAACATACACATTATAACATACAAATATCACATTCAAACATAAAACCATAAAACTATAACAATTTTTTATAAAAACACACTGTTAACAATATTTTATAAAAAAACTGTTTTTATAAAAAATTGTTAAGGGTGTGTTTTTATAAAAAAATTGTTAATAGTGTGTTTTAAAAAAACACATTTTTAACAAATTTTTTATAATAACACTCTTAACAATTTTTTTATAAAAAAACACTCTTAACAATTTTTTTATAAAAAAACACACTATAACAACATACACATTATAACATACAAATATCACATTCAAACATAAAACCATACATATCATGTTAAGCATAGAACATATTCAAACATAAGTTATAAACACTATAACAACCTACAAATCATATATCTTAACTTAAAATAACATACAAAAAATAACAAAAAACATAAGGAAAACATACCACAGAGGTAATACGAGACATCTTCACAAAACCCGAACGCGTATTCCACACGAAAAAATTGAGAGAGTGGGAGAAAATTGAGAGAGTTTGATTAAAATTTGAGAGAGTGATTAAAAAAATGAGAGTGCCGTTTTTTGGTCCCCCCCTTATATAGTGCGGCCGAAGAAAACATTAGGGTTTGGTTTGTCAAACAGACTTTAGGGTTAACCCTGTGCCGACACGTGGCACTATTGCCCGCGATCGCGGGGGGTCAAAGAAAGTCAAACGCGGGCAGGGACCAAAACTGCACATGCGGGCATTCTTGAGGGGGGAAAGCTGGACCGCGGGCATTCTTGAGGGACCAACGCGGGCAAAGTGGGCAAACTTTGGACACGTGTAGCCCGCGATCGCGGGGGTCAACGAGAGTCAAACGCGGGCAGGGACCAAAACTGCACACGCGGGCATTCTTGAGGGGGGAAAGCTGGACCGCGGGCATTCTTGAGGGACCAACGCAGGCAAAGTGGGCAAACTTTGGTGACACGTGGCCTGGAGCCCGCGATCGCGGGCTCTATCGCGGATTTTTGGGGTATTTTTGTAACATGGGAGAGATTTGGGGTATTTCAGTAAAACATGGTTTGACTTAGGGTATTTTAATTAATTTCCCTTTTTTAATTTAGATCCTTATCATATTAACATAAAGAGTAAAATACATTTTTTGTCCTTATGGTTTGTTTAAATTTTCGTTTTTCGTCCCCGGTCTTCAATTATTACATTCATGGTCACTATGGTTTGCCCTTTATTTCCTTTTTCGTCCTTGAGAGTAAAGACCGTTAAAAAGGTCCATTAAGTAAGGATCTTTTTGTTATTTTACTATTTTTTAACATCGTATTTGAACATAATACTAAATATTTTAATCATCTTTTATGTATATGTGTATATATCTACTAAAAGCGAAATATCCCTAACACCACGGTCTCCCCCACCACCTTTGTGGTTCCGACCATCTTCTCCGGGACTCAAACGCCGGATATTTCATTTTCTCCCAACCCTTCCCTTCAACCCTCATCGCCTTTATCTCTCTTTATAAATCGACCGCTAATCACCGTTTCCAATTCTAGGGTCTACTGTCCAACTTCCCCGCAGAGATAAACCCCCCCTAACGCTCCTTATATGGTTGGTGGTGTTATGATGTGTAGGCCTGGAGGTGAGTTGGTATGACAATCGGAACATTCCGACAGTTGGTACGAACACTGGACAACAAAAACCCAAATCTCTGGTTGGTGGTGCCCCAATTTGAAATCAAGAAAAAACCCATACACAAGCACATAGAGTAACACAATAAATACATCATTAACCATCAAGAAAAACCAATAGACAAACCCACACAGAAACCCCTGATTTTTATTCTAGATCCCTTAAATGATCTAAGCTAGCATCAATTGTGGTTACGACTTACGTGTTTTGTTTGTGGGTTTTAGCTTTACAGGTGGGTTTTTGCGACAAAAAATTCCATTGTGAATTATAGGTTTGTTGGGGGTTTTGATCTTTATTGGGGGGCTTTATTTTAATGGCCACAAACCCTTTATTCCCCTCGCTAGCAGTGATCACTTTAAACAATCCACACAAACTTTAACTAGTGTTATACCCGTCCGTTGGTCCGATTCATGACATGACTTTAATCTAGATTCATGTGTAAATCCTCAAGTGTCATTCTATTTTTTTAAAACCCAATTAAATCTCCAAATAAAGCATGTACCACCTAAAGGGCCATTTACCAACTAAGGTCTTGTTTACCGATAAAAGTTAACCTGGTAAGAGTCTTCTTCCTCACTGATCGAAGTAAGAGCCTCGATTGTTGTCATACCTCTTACCTGGTAAAATACTCGGTCTTTGTAACGTTCAGTCGATAAGGTAAATGACCTAGTAAGCGCTTACCAAATTAGCATTTGGTAAGCAACCCCTAAATGAAATTATCATGTGGCAACATTAAAGAACCAATTGAACATGTCTAGAAACTCTTATAGAACCAGCTGAACCACATCAGATACAATTTAACTTAGGTCATTTATATGGAAATTTTAACATCATTTTCATCCATAATCAAGAGCAAGTAGAAAGGAGAACAATTATTATAAAAGAAAATATCAAAGCGTGGAAACATATTCTTTGTGTTGCATCAGGGTTGACGAATTTAACATGTCCATAAGGCCATGAGTACCCGTACCCTTTGAACCCTTGTCACCTCAGCGCCACATCAGCTTTTCTCTCTTACCCAATCCTTACCCTAAAGTGGAGTACCAGTACCCTTTGAACCCACTTGCCACCTCATCCTTTTTAATTCTTTTATTTATACATTTAATTATTTAACAAAATAAAAATATTTATATATTTTTTAATAAATAAAAATAAGATAAATAATAAAAATAAAAATTCATATCATTCATTAAAAAATTAAAAATTACAAAATACAAAACACTCAAAAAATAAAAATTACAAAATAAAAATTACCCAAAATTATGATATTTTCTAATTTTCTCTTTTCTCGCTAAAGTAGCCATCAAAACGTCTCCCGAAAGGTGATCATGCGGGGATATGAAAAAGTCGAAGTCTTGTTGATATCGCTTTTCTCGTTCGAGTTCCAACTGTTCTCGTTGAACCTGCAACTGTTGTTGTTCGAGTTCAAGTTTTTTCATTTTGTACTCCATTGTACCCTCAATCTGCTCGTTGAACGAGCCTATGGTCGTCAACAACTGAGTAACACTTTCGTTCGTATTCGACCCGCTCGTATTACTCGTTGATGTTTTTTTTGCCTTGTTTCTCCCGATGGGTCGTTGAAGTTGCTCGACCTCGTCGACCCGAACATCTTCATCGTCATCATCGGAAGGTTTGGTACGTTTTGAACCCCGGGATGAATTTGTCGACATCGTTGGAACCGTTGCCCATTTTGGACATTTTTTTAGGGCATCCCAAGCTTGTTCATGGGTGAAAGCAACCCCACATTCCGCTTGGTACCGGTGGTGTGCCATTCGTAAAATATCGGCTTCACTCATTCCGCTTGATCTATTATAGAACAAGTTGTTGTAGATGCCGACAAAAAACGTTATTCTCTTGTTGAGGCCGTTGAACTTGGTGTTCAGTTGATGCAATGATCTATAATCTTGGCGACCCATAGAATCAAAAAACACCTTCGAGATTCGGTTCCAAAAACTGTCTACATTTATATAAATTCAAGTATAAGAATAATAACAAGAATATTAATAATAATAATAATAATAATAATAATAATAATAATAATAATAATAATAATAATAATAATAAAAATATTACCACCGGTTTGTGCGTTTCCGATAACGGGGTCCTCCGAAACGTCAACCCACGCCGACACTAACGCCACTTCCTCCTCTTTTGTCCACACCTGTCGTTTTTGCCTTGTTTCAATTTTTTTCTTTTTTCCTTTTTGCGTTGGTTTCGGGTTTGATGGTTCCGGGATTGATTGTTGTGTGGAGATCGATTGTGGTGTGTGCGGTTGTTGGGTTTCAGGAACAAAGTCGTCGTCGAGATTGATTGCGGGTTGAGAAAGTTGGTAATTGGCGGGAGTAAAACCTTGTTGAATCAAAGCAGGATATGTAAATTGATGAGCATACGAGTGTTGCGGAAATTGTTGGAAACCAACGTTTGGGGGCGGTTGCGGAACATAACCTTGTTGAGAAAACGGTTGTTGCGGAACATAACCTTGTTGAGAAAACGCTTGTTGCAGAACATAACCTTGTTGAGAAAACGGTTGGAAGCCAAGCTCCGGGTCTTGTTGCGGTGTATCCGGTCGGTTACGACGGGATGTAGGTGTGGTGTTTGGATTCATGATGAAATTTGAGAGAAATGGAAGAAGGTATTGAATTTGAGAGAAATTGAGAGAATTTGGTGTGAAAAAATAAGATGTTTGGATTAATATATATAGTGTGATTAATTTGAAAAAAAAAATTAAAAAAATATATTTTTTAAACAAACTAGCCGTTCAACGGCATTTTTTTAAAAAAATTTAAATTTTTTTTAAAAATTAAAATAAAATGGCACGGGTTCATCGGGTTGGGGAACCCGATACCCCGAACCCTCCCCTACCCGCAGACCCCCGTACCGGAGCCCGCTGAACCCGAGGGCTTACCCGAGAGCGGGTACCCTCCCGCTACGCATGGCCTAACCTACAAAGCGGTCATCTCTTATTGCAAAGTGGACTTCAAGAACTTTGCTGACATCTATAAAGTTGACCGGGTACACAAATTGACAAACAAAGTTTATCACCTATTTGGTGAGTTCTTTCAAATTGTCAAACATTCTAAATGATTTATGGAAACCGGGTAAACAGAAACACGTATTTTTATGATTAATCACGAAAGAGATGGTAAGCACTAACTAATTGACACAAAAACGATGGAGATATAAAAATGTCGTTTTCAACAACACGACCCTCTTGGGAACTGTGTTATTATTATTTATGCAAACAACACTCTCCTCTAATGTACTTTGTCGATCTTAGCATCTCCTTCGCCCATTTCTTCTCCCCTCATCACATATAAATATATAATATATTGTGTGTATATATGGTCGAGTTCCAGTGAAAATGAAAATTATGGTGAGAAGGGTAAGAAGAGATCTCTACCCTTGGATGCACATTAGGATGAGATGCACCAAGATCCGATGCACCGAGATGCACCAGGATCAATTCCCTCTACAAAACGCTCAACCTACTCCTTGACAGGAGAATTTGAATCAGTGCATTTGTAATAACTTCGAGGGTATTCACTGCCCTTTTGCCTGCTTCTGCCCATATTTTCTCCAGTTGTAGCCATAGTCAGCAGGCTTATCAACTACTATAAAGGAAGGTTGGTAACGGTTATCAGAATTTGATAAATTAGATGATTCCTTTGCAGTATTATGGTCAGGCATAGTAGGTTGAAGGCGCTGGACATGGTTGCATTAGAAGTAAAAGAATGAATTTGTGGTAATGATGAAGATGGTACCGATAAAGATGGCCGGGTAGACAGCTTGTGTATGTGGTTGAGTATGCACTTGTGCAGCCTGTGCTGTAACCTGAGCTAATGCTTGCTGGTGGGACATTCCAAGGGAACTCTATCCACAAAATTAAAAGTCAGTTGTCAGACTCGAAAATCCAAACACAGAAGATGGATAACCATAGAAAATTTAAACCAACAATTATTGATTAATGACCATAGTTTTCCATTCATATTCAAACAAAGCTCACAAACTAAATAACTTTAGAGAAAAAAAACAGGTCGTTCAGGTTTAATAGACTTGCATCTAAGATGAAGAGGGGATATTGTTTACTGATAAAGTCAATTATCAAGGCAAGAATGTAAAGGGGCCTTGCATAAAAATGAGACAAATATGTCAACATTGTACCAACACAGAATCTATGAAAAATAATTCTTTCTACAGTTCCAGAAAAGAACTTTCGCATATCAAGTGCATGAGACATTTTGATCATCAAGCAACGAGGGGACTACTTTAATCATGATGGTGCTACATGTCTGTACTGTTCTACATTTTAACACTCATGGTGCACATACAAATTCTTAGCTAATTGTATATTAGATATGTAATAAACAAAATGTTAAAATTAACTAAGAATATACAATAAGTGACAACCATATTAAGATTGTAAAAAATCATGAAAACTTAACGTGTAATGAAAATTATTCATTATTGTGAACATTAGTGACAATCATATTAAATTTGTAAATAAAAACCATACGTTGGATTTACGTTAGATAAATATACATTACTTAGTTTGATGAGAAGATTAATCTTAGAGGCCGTTTACCAAACGCACATTATCTACATGATTAATATCACAAGGACCAAAAATCTTACCTGGTTAAAACGAATGCAAGGACCGAGGGTCTTACCCGGTAAGTGAGTACGACGACTCTTACTACAGTTAGCGCTTACCGGAAAAATTGTTGCATACGAATCCGATTTTATGGAGTAAAATCTTACCCAGTAAATGAGTTATAATGTTAAATTTAAACGATAAGCACTTACCCGGGTAAGCGATTTAGTAAACACCCCCTTATTAAACATGTTATGGTAGACAATACACAACTGATTGCATAATTCATCAGATAGAGGCTTGAAACACAAAACTAAAACGTCACCCCTCATGCAATGGTGATCGAATATTTGTAAAAGGACGCATTCTAGTTAATTACAACTTTTGAACGTTTGCAAAATGGTGTTTTAGTGGTGCATAAATATAACATAAATACAACCTTGCTTAGTCATGACTGGGAAAGTAGAATGTCAAACCTATCAATGGTAGTAAAAACTGATGGAAAGTATACCCCTGACGATAATCATATCCATCAAACGCCCTTAACTTGGTCTCTGCAAAACCTATCAGGTGACACTAGAATCATTTAAACACCATAAATGTGACAATTATAGGGAAACCAAATAATAAAACAATGAGAATTTAATTTGATTTTTTTTGTAAATCATATTATAAAATAGAGATATTAACAGTAAATATTCACAAGCTTCATCTCAAAATGAAAATCATTGGATAAGTTTGAATTGCCATAAACAAACTTAATGGCACCATTAAAGTAAAACAAAATCAAATACCTACCTAAATATACCAAAATAGCCAATTTGAGAAAGGTCGTCACGAACATCAGTTACCTATTTGAGTCGATTGCTTTCTTGATACTCAGATTATCACTATGGGCAGAGATGGCCAACATCTATGTAAACACCAAAAATCACAGAAGAAAAGTGTGTTAAAAGGTCTCACTCGAAACTTTTATCAAACAGTTTGTGTTCATTAAAAATACATAGAAATTTAACATAATACAAATCCTAATCCCAAAATAATCTCCAATAAAATCATGATATGAAACAGATAATTGGAGAGACATATAGCAGGTAGAGCCGTATCAAAAATCAAGTGCAAATTAAAGATGCAGATAATACCAGGACACGCATGGAGAGAGAAAGTTCAAGAAACAGAGAACCTGATTTCTCATGATTACATGGTCTCCAAAAAAGAATCCATATGCAGAGAATCCCAAGAGAACGCCTATTTTCTTCCATTTGTGGCTCTGAACTGGGGTTTTGAGAAAATTCATGAAAGTTGCCATCTTACAGGTATTAGTTAGTGGGTGTCACAAAAAATTAAACTTACAGGTCTTCCAGGGAAACCTCTGCTTTGGTGAACACCCATGTGGACTGCAAGGAGATATCTGGGATCTGTTCTATCATCTATGGCTTCCCCTTTCCAACTCCATCTGGGTCTGAAGATTCGAGGGAACCTCTGCTTGGACAACAACGTTCTAGATGATGGGAGTCGATGATGTTGGGAGGAGAGACGAAACATATATGGGTTCAGAAGCTTCAAATGGTCGTGAAACCAAATACCTGAAGCCTCCAAGTTCGACGGAAAGCGTGGACCAGGGGGTGGGAGGGAGAAATCGATATTTATAGGGATACTCCATGAGAGTTTTAAGTTGAAATCGTGGATTCGTGTGAGAGGGAGTTGAAGACCACCTGCAACGGTTATGAGGAAATTGTGGAGAAGAGGAGGAGGAGTCTCTGAGTTAGGTTGAAATCGTGGCTTCGTGGAAGTTGAAGAACAACTGCAACTGATTGTCGTATCGATACAGAATAATTAGGGTTAGGGTTTAAGGAAGAAGAATTGACCTGGTGGTGATCGATTTTTGTGGCGAGAAATGGAGTAACCGCAAATACTACACGTCGGGGGAGAGGGAGAGAATTTAGGGCGGTTTGCAGAAGTAGAACGTGGAGAGGGAGGAGGGTTTGTGAAGGAGTAGCTAGTAACCGTAAATAACCGTGACTTAATGAATTTAAAGAGCCCAGATTAAAAGTTGGATTAATTTAAACGGCCGAGATCTAATAAAAAACGGTTAGACTCGGCTGCTTCAATAGTATAGATAATTGATTAATTCTATAACCCACACACACATAAATTCAACTTCTGCAACACACACACACAACCATCTACGGCTCACTCCAGTACAAAAATGGTGTTCTTTTTCAACAACATTTGTTGGTCAAATTATTAACACAATAGTTCAATCTATTCTTGATTGTTGGATTTTGTTTGATATTTTCCAAGTTGGAGGATTGGAGTATTGTCCTGGGTCTAATCCAATTTCGCTTGTAGGTTTTGTTTCGGTTTAGGGTCATCTGATAACATTTTTTGGTCCATGCATCTTGGTCATCGAAGAAATGACCGAAAATGGGGTTGGGGTCGCGGAGGGAGGGAGGGGTGAGAGACGAGGGAGTAAATAATATTATTATGATGTTTTGTTTTTAATAGAAAAAATATAAAAAGACGTAACACACCATATTACCCTTGAATTAACAGATTCATCTAACCTCTATTAGTCTCTGGGATGAAAAATGAAATAAAGTGCAAACCATAGTGACTATCAATGTACTCCCTCCGTCCCAAGATAAGTGTTTATATTACTATTTTTGTTTGTCCCAAAATAAGTGTTGTAACACCCCGAATTTTCATGATCAAAGTTATGTTATATTTGATATGGAAGGGTTCAAAGTGTAATTGACCAAAGTTTAAGTTAGTTGTGTAACTTGAAACTTGGAGGTTGGTTTGGTCAATTGATGAAAGTTGAGTATATATATAGATGGAGTTGGCTGAAATTTTGGGGAGGATCTCAAAATTGATATGTTGAAGTCGGTTTCCAGAGAAGTAGAGAGAGAAAAAGAAAAAGAGAAGTCTGGATTTGATTAGGTGCTATTCGATGGTGTGAAAGAAGGGATTGATTAATCGATTGATTTTGACAGACGCTGAGTACGAATTCTTAATCAGGTGAGTTCATCGTCTTCTAAATGATTTCAATTGAAATTGAATGTTATATTTGGTAGCAAACTATCTGAATCACTTGGTAAATATGTATTAAGATGGAAGCGACCAAGAAATTGAATTTAGATGAGCTTTTAGAGTAAAATTGACGTACAGATCAAAGTTCCGGTCTCATTGAGATCCGGTATAAGATCCGGAGTAGGATCCGGTATGAGATCCGAAGTGGGATCCGGTATGAGATCCGGTATGAGATCCGGAGTGGAATCCGGTATGAGATCCGGAGTGGGATCCGGTTAGGGATCCGATTTCGTTGAGATCCGGTTTGGGATCCGGGTTTGTTGGTCCCGAAGGCCTATACAAGTTTGTAGAAGGGGGGGGGGGGGGGGTTGAATACAAACACACAGATTTTACTTTTCTAAATTGTTTATTGATAAATCATTAACAATTTACAGCTTGTTGCGGAAACAAGATTAAGGATAAACCTAAATCTAAACAAGTTGGAACACTAAGGTTTCTTGCACTAAGAGAGATAAGGAAATTACTAATAATAACCTATCTTGAGATAAGAGATTGAACTTGTCCAGAGTTAGCAAGTTACTTCAAATGAAGTGGGTTCATCTCTTTATATATTGCATGCATTTAATGCAAGTCAGTATACACTTTACACGTGTCATCAGCTGGTTGGTTGCATGTCATTGACCTTGGTTGACAACCTTAGTAGCCGCATGGATGAACAGTGTAGTATCAGAATGGTTGTACGATTTCAGACAATCGGAGGTTCTTTTCTGACATTTCGTACGGAGTCGTGCAAGGGAGGTTAAGACAAAAGTACTTTGTACGGAGGACTTCATGATCAACTTTCGTTGATTCAGCGATTATCATTTACTATTCAGCAAATGATAAAGTTCAGCGATAGCTGAAGTCTTGTACTTGACACTTCACGTTGAGTGGACAAATCCGAGTCTTCGCTGATCCGCATCAGTTCATTAGGAGACTTGTCGCTGGTTCTTGAGCTTGATCTTCGACTTCAGCGTAGAACCTTTGCTGACGTGAAACTTGTCTTCAGGGATCATAAGTATACAACTAACTTATCAGCGATCATCATAATGACTGAACAGACTCAGTATTAATGGTGAACAATTTCGCTGAATGTTTAATTCAAAGAGCGAGAGTTCCTATCAGCGGTACTGTAAGATCTTAGTACTTATCAGCGATAGTGAAACTCTGATACATATTGTTTACTTACAATTTTCACTAAGTATATAAGAGAGGGTCATTATCAAATCACTGAGGGTTTGGATCAACAATCTCCCCCTATTTGATTATGACATAGCAACAAAGAAAATTGCTATTTAATGAAAACATAAGGATAAAAAGAACTCATAAAATATTTGTCCCTTTTACTGTTTTCTGGGATCTTTTCAGTACTGATGGAGTAAAGTACATTCGTTGAAATCTTTCTTTAAAATTTGAATCAGGTTACAAAGAGAAATGGAAAGATTACAAGTACAAGCGAAATAAATTACAAGTACAGAAGAATAAATGATATAATAGAGAAAAGGCGATCATATCAGCTTATAAAGGTTCTTCCTTAATGAGAAGTTCATCAAGGGTCTTTGATGTGGGGATCATCCAATCAGGGACATCTTCTCCTTGATTCTTTTTCTTCAGAGCTGCTTCAAAAATCTAGGGCTTCAGGTGTCTAGCTTTGATGTTGCGTCTGACTTCACACCAGTATACGAGATCTCTGAGTTGTTCGATGGGAGCGATGTCTAGCTCAGAGATACGTTGAAAGTGATGATTTCCATAGTAGTCTAAAAATAATATACCATAGGGATCACTTACAACTGTGCCAGGAATGAATGTTTCTCCAGGAGGTAGAGAGGTGTCAAGCATTGAGAGATCGGCATCAGGGCCAACAATTTCAGCACGAGAGAAACTAATGCCCGTTTCATTCCGAATATGAGGACCTGAACCAGAGGCTTTCTTTTTCTTATCAGGGACTTTTCTTGGTTGAGGAAGAGTAGGAGGAATATCCACAGCAGATGAAAGCATGTCGATCTGTTTGTTTAAGATCTTCTCGACATGGCTTTTGAACTTTGAGCGCGATCCCTGAATGGCTAATTTTGTTTCTAACCATTCAGAGAGACCAAACTTTTCTAAGGTAGTAGCATAGAAAGTTTGCTTGGTTTCGTCATCTCTGTAGACGTCCACTTCAACAACAGGAACTTCAGCGTACAGTCTTCCTCTGATGTTTGCCTTGACGATTTTGGATGGTCTAGATCGATAGGTCAGCATTTGTTTAGCCCATTCCAAAGTCGTATCAGAGACCTTGGTCTTTTCTCTAACGATCTCTTGAGCATCATCCCATAGCTGACGTTGAACATCAATTGGAACTCTTTTCAGCTTGGGGTCTTTTATAGATCGTTGAGTAAGTTTGATGGCGTATTCTCTGTCTTTTTCTTCAGCTTCCTTTCTTTCAGCGAGTAGGCGTTCAGCTCTGAGGTGTTCCTGGTATTCAGCTTTAGAAATTCTGAACTTTGGAGGAACTGAAGGAAGTTGATCACGCCTCAGAATGATTCGCTGATCCTCGAAGCGCTTTATTATCTCCTCTCTTCTTTTCTGATCCTCTTCACTTAGCTTTTGAGGAGCTAAGGAAGGTCTGCCTCTGTGCGAGAGTAGCTGTTCTTCTGGTTCATCAGTCTCAGAGATTAAATCTAAGACTGGGATTATTTCTTCAGCAACAGCTGGTATTATTGAAGTCGCAGTTGTGGAGCCTTCAGCGATATCCTCAAACAGGGGAGAGGACTAGCTGAAACACAGCGATCTTACGAGTAAGAACTTGGGTAGAATCAGATAGAGAGAATTGGTTCAAGTGTATAGGCTTGGGTAGTAGAACTGATAGTGTATGATAGAGGAGGGATGGAGTGAGAGATGTTTAGCATACCTGACAAACCGGCTTTTCAAGCAAGATCATCAGATTGTCATCTTCAGCGACGCTTTTGCCTTTGCCTTTCTCAGCTCCAGAGGCTGAGGGCTTTGTCTTTGTCCGCTCCCCTGAAGGTTCATTTATCGAGATTCCCTTAAGAGCTTTGATCTTCAGAGCAGGTTTGACGATAAAGAAGTCATCGTCATCTTCGTCATCATCATCATCATTCTTTGAAGAAGAAGATGGTTCATCATCAGGGATGTCGACGGCTTCATCATCTTCTGCTTCGGATTCAGTTTTCTTAGCTTCTTCTTCGAGTTGCTCCCCCTCAGATACAGAGGCGAGCTTCTCGGTTTCCTCAGGGTTTTCATCTCCCTGAGGTCCAGCAGTGGTTTCTTTAGTATTCGTCTTCTCTCCCCTGATAGATTCATCATGGGAAAGGTCTTCAGCGCTCTTGGCGAGGTCTTCAGCGCTCTTCTCCCCCTCTTTTTCATGATGACTGGGGGAGGAATGGCTAGATTCAGCAGCGTTGTTAGGTTCTCTGTCTTCTTGGCCAGAGAGACCTACACAAACTTCAATCTTTGCTAATCTGTCTTCAAGGCCAGAAATAGCAGGATTGATCTTCCCGAGCTCAATGCGATCTGCCGCTGTAAAATGTTCAGATTCAGGGACAGGGGCAGGAGCAGGAGTATTCACCTTGTGCAACAGCTGTTCGATCATAGTCTTCATCGAACCAACGTCAGTCTTTACAGAGCTTAAGTCAGTCGTCAGAGTGTTAACATTTGTCTTCACAGCAGACATATCTCCCTCTAGTGTTCCAACCGATGTCTTCAGCGTTGTAAATTCGCTGGACATGGACGAAACTGAGTTTTTGAGAGAGGTGTAGTCTGTGTAGATATCAGCGAGCACCTTGGCGAAGTCGCTGAGAGTTTTATCAACTTGCTTCATGTTATCTGTGGAAGCCTTCTTTTCCACCACTGTTGTCAGCTTGTTCAGATTCTCTCCAGCGTTTGTTACAGCTGTAGAGTTATTGGAGAGAGTAGTGGTGAGACCTGTCAGCTTTGTCTCCACGGACTTCAGAGAGGCGTTGATATCTCCCAAATTAGGACCTGTAACATATAAAAACTTGTGAACAGAGGAAAGCTCAGAAGTTTGGGGTTTAGTCACAGTGTTTATGGGTTGTTGTTTACCTGTAGGAGGATTGGTGAATTCATCGAAATCACGGGTTCCTGAGTAAAGTTCCATGTCATCTTCAAAAGTGCCCATGTATTTTTCTGCAGGTCCTGTCTTCATCATTCCTGGAGAATCAGCTTTATGTTCCGAGGAAATGATGGCAGCTCCAGTTAGATCTGGAGTAGAGACCAAATGAGTGGAGGGAGGAGCGAAGGATAAGAGTGGGGGTTGGTTTATGAGTTCAGCGTTGGATTCGCTGACAATCACTTCATCAGTCTTTTGAGAGACTGGAGGAGGTTGGGTAGGTTCCAAGTTTGTAACCTCAGCGTTTAGAGACGCTGAAGTTTGGATAAAAGGGATGGCTTGTTCAGGTGTGGCAGAGCGTACCACTGAACGTTCCTTCAGCTCTGCAGAAAGAGCTGAGGAGTCTTCAGCATGAGATTGCTGCGGTTGCTCCTTTGTTTTCTTGATCCTTTAAGAATCAAGTGGGGTAGATGAATGTTTCCTTTTCTTAGGAGAGGATTTTGTGGCTAGGGTATCAGCGATGGGTATTGTCGCTGAAGGAGCCACAGAAGTAGAAGAAGAAGGTTTGAGAAGAGTTAAGAGGGTAGAAAGACGTACCTCATTTTCAACAGGTTTGAAGTCGAGTACCTTAGGGCCAATCTGAGAGAGTTTCAAATCGCCCTCTTGTGGGTAGCTGTCCTTCAGGCCATATTGAAAGATAGCGTTGATGAATCGGGGGTAGGGAACCCAAGCAGGCCTGTCAGCGGCAGAGTCTACTCTTTGCAGCAAGTCATCATAGATGAGATATGCCCAGTCAATGTGTAGACCTTTCAGCAGAGCGTATCCCATAGCTTGCTGAGGTTGAGCAGCTTGATCAGAAGAGCCGGTCTTGGCAGTCATGCAGCTGATAAGGTGAGCGAAGATGAAGTTCATCTTGCTGGGCATTTTCGATTTCTTCAACAGTGTTAGCTTCTTCTCAGGCTTCTTGTCTCTGCCCATTTCCCATACATAGCCCATTGCATCAAAAAATGCAATAAGAGCGTCTTTGTCAGCGAGCTTCTTATGGTCAGGGAAAGGAACAAAAGGTTTTTCCTTTGTAGCGATGGGAAATTTCAGAGCTTTGCGAATGATGGCAGGTGTGATCTTTATCGTGCCATATCTAGTATCACAGAGGATACAATCAACTGTTTTGGAGGGATCTTTGGCGGATGGTAGCTGAGAGTGTCTGGCAGAGTACCAGAACTGAGATAGTAGCAGCTGACTTGCAGGAGGTGAAATGGTCAGGGCTGTTGAAATGCAGCAATTCTTCAGGAAATTCACAGCATCTGTCAGATGTGTGACTTGCTTTCGAGGAGGAAACTCGAGAAGCGCAGAAAGGTTGTTTATCTTAGTCCAGTCTAGTTGATCCAGAGTGAACTTAACCTGAGAAGCCTTGATGATTTCCATTTCCTCAGAGTCAGAAGAGATGTTCTCAGCGGTAGAAGGAATGTTAGACGTTGCCATTTCCTGTATTATCAGTTCAACCAAAGATTAACAAATAAGAATAATCTTAATATGGAAAGATTTTCCATTAAGATGGTTCGAATTTTGTCCATTTCATTCAGACAAAATGTCTTAATGAAGATTAGGGTTTTTCTTGATTTTGAAACGAAATGTAAAACCCATTTTCTTGTTTTCCAGTTTTCTATGAAGATAAGATTCTGGAAACGAATGAAGAACAAGTTTAAGATTTTGCATTTAAACTTGAAGAACAACCATGAAATGGTTGTATTCATAAAACCACGAAAGAAAATGATTTCATTTTACGAAGTTCTTTTGTTTGATCTTGTTAAAACAAAGAGAAGATCGGAAACAAGTTATACGCATTCGGTAATAAATAAGAACATATTAACCTTGATGTTTGATGAAGAAGATGATGAACAGTTCTTGAAGTTTTTGAAATCACAAATGCAACAGAGAATTCTTTCTTGCGGAGGAAGATTGATCGCGTAAAAGAAAAATATAAACAAAGAATTTGTTTATATAGAGATTTTAGAAAGAGAAAATCTTGAGTGGGAAAAGATTTTCATCATGACACGGACACGTGTTTGCATTTGATTGGAAGTTTGAACGAGACGTGCAAACGTGTGTCAGGAAGAGAAAACGTGCCGGGGTTTTATCCGTTGTAATGACGTCACAACTGTCCTTTCATATTCTTGGTTGTCTCTGAGGTTTTGAAAAACTCAGAGATACTTTAGAAAAACATGAAGCACTGAATGAAAATATTCAGTGAAGGTTTTAAGAAATTTCAAAATATCGCTGTTAAGGAAGAGATATTCAGCGATGTATTTTGTTTTGAAATCTTGCATTTTCATGCGATTGTCAGAGAGAGAGAGAACATACCTTGATATCAGTGAATCAAGTTTATTCAGAGAGAAGATGATAGAATGGGTTATACAAGTTGATTTTATCCTTTCGCTGATCAATGTGAACCGCTGAAGATTTTATCCTTCAAAGTTCAGCATTCCAAGCTCGCTGATGAGAAAGTTGAATCTTGTCTCATCAAGAGGTTTGGTAAATAAGTCAGCTAACTGATAATCAGTTGGGATAAAATGAATTTCTATATCACCATTCATCACATGATCTCTGATAAAATGATATCTGATTTCTATATGTTTGGTCTTTGAATGTAGTACTGGATTGTTTGCTATAGCGATGGCACTAGTGCTGTCGCAATAGATTGGAATTTTGGAGAGCTGAAGATCATAGTCTAATAGCTGATTTCTCATCCACAAGACTTGAGAACAACAGCTTCCAGCAGCTACATATTCAGCTTCAGCTGTGGAAGTGGACACTGAATTTTGCTTTTTACTTGTCCAACTTACCAGCTTTCCACCCAGGAGCTGACATCCTCCTGTGGTGCTTTTCCTATCCATTTTGCAACCTGCAAAATCACTATCTGAATAGGCGGTTAGATCGAATCCTGAATCTTTGGGATACCAAAGACCTAGATTCGCTGTACCCTTAAGATATCGAAAGATTCGCTTTACAGCTTTCATATGAGATATCTTAGGTTCAGCTTGATATCGTGCACACAAGCATGTTGCAAACATAATATCGGGTCGGCTAGCTGTTAGATACAATAGAGAGCCGATCATCCCACGGTACAGCGTGACATTGACAGGAACACCCTTAGTGTCCTTATCAAGTGTCAGTGGTGGTGCCATAGGGGTTTTCATAGCTGAACTTTCAGTTAAGTCGAATTTCTTCAGCATATCTTTAACATATTTTCCCTGATTTATGAAAGTTCCTTTCTCAGTTTGCTTAATCTGAAGACCAAGGAAATATGTTAGTTCACCCATCATGCTCATTTTATACTCATCTTTCATTCTATCAGCGAAACGAGTACAAAGCTCAGGGTTAGTAGAACCAAATATAATGTCATCAACATATATTTGAACTAGAATGATACGACCTTTCACTTTTCTAAAAAATAGAGTTTTGTCAATCTTACCTCGCTCAAATTTTTCAATATGGAGATAAGTGGAAAGAGTGTCATACCATGCACGTGGAGCTTGTTTCAAGCCATAAAGTGCCTTATCCAGTTTATAAACATAACCTGGACGCTTAGAATCTGAGAATCCTGGAGGTTGTTCCACATACACTTCTTTATTCAGCTTTCCATTCAGAAACGCTAACTTAACATCCATATGATGTACTTTGAAGTTTTTGTGTACAACATATGCTAAGAATAGACGAATAGATTCAAGTCTTGCTACTGGAGCAAATGTTTCGTCATAATCTATACCTTCCTCTTGTCTGTATCCCTGAGCAACAAGTCGAGCTTTGTTGCGGGTTTCAGTACCATGTTCGTCCAACTTATTTCGATAGACCCATTTAGTGCCTATTACTGTTTTATCAGTTGGTCTCTGAACAAGTTTCCAAACTTTGTTTCTTTCGAATTCAGTCAGCTCTTCTTGCATGGCGCTGACCCAGTTTGGATCTTTGAGGGCATCATCTACTTTCTTTGGTTCAGTTAGTGAAATAAAATTTACAAATAAACAAATATTACCTGTACTTCGTCGAGTCTGAATCCCAGCATTTGGATCACCAAGAATTTGATCAATTGGATGATTTATAGTCCATCGCTGAGCCGGAGCGTGAGACGCTGGCTCAACTTGAACTGGAGGAGCTGAAGATGAAGCTTCAACGACGTCAGGAGTATCAGCCAAGAGAGGAATGGATGCAGTTGTCATTATATTCACTGATTGCTGAGAAGTAGATGGAATGTCTGAGACATTTGGTTCAGCGTTAGGTATAGTGTTTATTGGAACAGCTGAGACCCATGATGTTTCAGCTTCACTATTCTGCATATTTGGAATGATAGGACTATCATCTTCTACTGGATGAGCATGAGAAGTGGGAATATCTTCTGAATCACCAAGATGAGAAAACATCCATTGATTCAGTTCTTCAGTATCAGCGGACGGTTTAGAGTTCGCTGAACGGGATTCGTCAAACGTGACGTGAATAGTTTCTTCAACAGTTTGTCTTCTACGATTGAAGACTCTGAAGGCTTTGGAAACTGAGGAGTATCCAAGAAATATTCCATCATCAGCCTTAGGATCAAACTTTCCAAGAGCATCTCTGTTGTTCAGTATAAAACACTGACATCCAAAGATGTGAAGAAAGCTGATTGAAGGCTTTCTCCCATGAAAAAGTTCATAGACTGTCTTATTGAATCTTTTGACTATCAGCGACCTGTTTTGCGTAAAACAAGCAGTGTTGACAGCTTCTGCCCAAAACTGAGTAGGAAGGTGAGAATCGCTGAGCATTGAACGTGCAACTTCAATAATTGTTCTATTTCTTCTTTCAGCGACTCCATTTTGTTGCGGTGTTCTCACTAAAGAAAAGTTATGAGAAATACCCTTACTCTCAAGGAAGGAATCAAGAGAACTGTTTTTGAATTCAGTCCCATGATCACTCCTTATTGAGCGAACGGTCAGATTGTTCAGGGTTTCCATCTTCCGAACAAAATTGATGAGTTCTTCAGGGTGTCACTCTTAGAACGGAGAAACATTACCCAAGTGAAGCGAGAGAATTCATCAACTATGACCAGCGTATATTTCTTTCCAGCGATGGATTGTTTGTTAACAGGGCCAAACAAATCCATATGGAGTAGTTGTAGAGGAGATGACACTGAAGAAACTTGCTTTGACTTAAAGCTTGCTTTGGTCTGCTTCCCCTTTTCACACGCTGAACATAACGACTCTTTGGCGTATGAATGCTGAGGTAGACCAGTGACTAACTCTTTTGAAGAAAGAGTGTTCAGTGTCTTGAAATTTAGATGAGATAGCCTCTTATGCCATAGCCAGTTGACATCAGATGAGGCCTTTGAGAAGAAACAGGAGTTCTCAGTGGTTGTTGAGTCCATGTTTATTACATAAACATTTTCCAAACGATAACCGCTGAGAGCTATCTTCTCCTTTTTGTCAGTGACAAAGCAGGATTCCTTAGTAAAGATTACTTTGTTATCCATGTCACACAGCTGACTGATGCTTAGAAGATTATGCTTCAGCCCTTCAACATATGTGACTCTTCTGAAGGAGGTTGTACCATTTGAAAGTACACCATACCCTCGGGTATGTCCTTTTCCATTTCCACCGAAAGTCACAGAGGGACCCTTCTCTTCCTTGTATTCAGAGGGCAGGCTTTTCTTTCCAGTCATGTGTCTAGAGAATCCGCTATCGAGATACCAGATACCCTTCTTAACCTGCAATACGAAGGAAGATTAGTTTTTCTTGGGTACCCACTTTACCATGTATACACATTTGTCAGTGGAAGTAGTTGGAATGGAAGATTCAGCAGTCTTCGCAGCATTAGAAGATTCAGCTTTGTCTTTCTTCACTTTGGTTAATTTCTTAACTTCAGTGGTAGGATTCACCTTGACCTGATTTGCACCAGGGTTGGTCTTCTTTGCCTTGGGGGTAATCTTCACCTTAGCTATCTTTTCAGCTTTGGTGGCTGTGGGGCACTTACTAGCAATATGATCGGTAAGTCCACAGTGATAACATTTCCTATAACTAAAAGTAGTTCTAGGACCATTTGAATGCTGAGCTTTTGATTTCAAATTAGAAGTGCCAGCACCAAGTAAACTATTGGCTTTAGAAATGGGACGAACATTCAGTTCTTCAGATTTCTTACCAAGGACATCCAATCTGAGTCTAGGAGTAGATCGCTGAATAAATCCAGATATCTGCTTCCTTGATCCAGAGGGATGAGCCACTGAAGCTTTAGAAGCATTCAGCTTTGGTACTAAGGTACCCTTCTGAGGATTCTGGTAAATAACAATTCCTTTACCTTTGTCTTTAAAGACAGAGGTAGGTTTTGAATAAACCATTTTCTCCTTGCCTTTTGAGGAGGTAGAAGTTTCCTCAGGGATTGGTGTAACAGACGAGGAGCACTGAGAAGATGAAGTATCAGCGACTGAGGATACGAACGTTCCAAATTTAAGCATTGAACGCTCAGTGGTTGGTTTTGGAGTTTCATATTTGTAACCCAAACCACGTTTATCACTCAGGGGAATCTGAGACTTTATTATCTCAGTGATCTTTGTTGAAGAATTACACTATCCTTCAACATTAGCTTTTTCAGCCTTTAATGCAGCGATAGATTCTGCTCGTTCGATTTTGACTAGCTGATTTAAATATACTTGATCTTTAAATACTTCTTCAATTTTAGAAAGCTTTTCTATTTGAAGGTGGCAGTTTTTAAGCTTTTCAGCGAGATCAAGATTTTGGTTTTCAACCACAGTTTTGCCGTTCATGGCTTCGTATAAACTTCTAGTCAAGAGATCGATCTTACGGAGACTATCAGCTTCATCAATATTTGCAATATTGGTAAAGAAAGAAGGTGATACCTGAATAGCAGATGTTGAAGTGGAGGGAATGTCTGAACTTTCTTCATCTTCTTCAATCTTGGCCATAAGACATAGATTTGCTTCATCATCTTCAGAGTCAGATGATGATGCTTCTTCATCAGAAGCAGCCCGATCATAGTCAGCCATCAGTCCTTTATTCTTCTTCTTAAAGATTTTCAGCTTTGCATATTTTTCTTTCAGCTTTGAATATTTGTCATCTTTATTTCTTGGAACAAAGGGTTTCTTTGTAAAAGCTGAGGGTCTAGAAACTTTCTTTGACCTGCACTCGTTAGCGAAATGTCCTGTCTTTTCGCAGTTAAAACAAGTAGCAGTAGCCTTATCAACAAAAGCTGATGATCTAGGCTTGTCAGTTATGGAAAGAGGTTTGTTCTTTCTAAACATTTTCTTTTTGGCAAATCTCCCGAACTTCTTAGTTAGGAGAGCCAAAGATTCATCATTATCTGAAAAATCAGAATCTGATGACCTTTCAGAGTTACTTTCTAACTCAGTGATAGTGACCGAGGGTCACTGAGTAGAAGGTTTCTCTGAGATTAAAGCAACATGGGTGCTTTTGGAATCTTTTACAAGATTCTTCTTAAGATGGCTCGATTGCTCATGATTCAGCAACGTGCCATATAAGGTTGAAAGGGTCATTGATTTTAGATCCTTTGATAGCTTGAGACACATAGCATAATTGTCCCAGCTTTCAGGTAAACATTCTAGAAACTTTGTCAGTACATCAAAGTTAGAATATTCCTTACCAACAGTTTTCAGATCTATAATTAAACAATTAAAACGTTGGTGAACTTCAGAGAGAGATTCATTCTTACCATAAATGAAGCTTTCGTATTGTCTTACCAGGTTGATCTTTCTTGAATCCTGGACTTCAGACGTTCCTTCATACTGAACACATATTGTGTCCCACATGGCCTTTGATGTTTTCAGGTTCATGACGGAATGGTAGACTTCGTCAGGAAGAGCCATGGATAGTATGGATCTGGCTTTTGTATCTATAGCCACTTTCTTCTTATCTTCGTCAGTCCATTGAAAGATTTCCTTAGGTACCAGCCTTTCTGGAATAGCAGGTCTATTTTCAGCGGCTGGAACAGCAGCATCAATTCTTACAGGAATGAATGTACCATTTTCTAGATAGTAAGGCATAGTAGGGTCTACACCTTCTAAGAAGAGTGTCATCCTATTTTTCCATAAGTTGAAGTTATCCTTGGAAAATCTAGGAGGTTTAGCAAGAGAACCATTGTCTATATAATTTGTGTTTGTGTTGGTGGCCATTTTCAGATAATAGCAAGGAAGAGAAATATCTTAGATTAGATCTTGTTTATGAGGTTAAACAAATCCGCTCTGATACCACTTGTTGGTCCCGAAGGCCTATACAAGTTTGTAGAAGGGGGGGGGGGGGTTGAATACAAACACACAGATTTTACTTTTCTAAATTGTTTATTGATAAATCATTAACAATTTACAGCTTGTTGCGGAAACAAGATTAAGGATAAACCTAAATCTAAACAAGTTGGAACACTAAGGTTTCTTGCACTAAGAGAGATAAGGAAATTACTAATAATAACCTATCTTGAGATAAGAGATTGAACTTGTCCAGAGTTAGCAAGTTACTTCAAATGAAGTGGGTTCATCTCTTTATATACTGCATGCATTTAATGCAAGTCAGTATACACTTTACACGTGTCATCAGCTGGTTGGTTGCATGTCATTGACCTTGGTTGACAACCTTAGTAGCCGCATGGATGAACAGTGTAGTATCAGAATGGTTGTACGATTTCAGACAGTCGGAGGTTCTTTTCTGACATTTCGTACGGAGTCGTGCAAGGGAGGTTAAGACAAAAGTACTTTGTACAGAGGACTTCATGATCAACTTTCGTTGATTCAGCGATTATCATTTACTATTCAGCAAATGATAAAGTTCAGCGATAGTTGAAGTCTTGTACTTGATACTTCACGTTGAGTGGACAAATCTGAGTCTTCGCTGATCCGCATCAGTTCATTAGGAGACTTGTCGCTGGTTCTTGAGCTTGATCTTCGACTTCAGCGTAGAACCTTTGTTGACGTGAAACTTGTCTTCAGGGATCATAAGTATATAACTAACTTATCAGCGATCATCATAATGACTGAACAGACTCAGTATTAATGGTGAACAGTTTCGCTGAATGTTTAATTCAAAGAGCGAGAGTTCCTATCAGCGGTACTGTAAGATCTTAGTACTTATCAGCGATAGTGAAACTCTGATACATATTGTTTACTTACAATTTTCACTAAGTATATAAGAGAGGGTCATTATCAAATCACTGAGGGTTTGGATCAACAGGGTTCGATCTAAGTTCCGGTCTCAATATGTATTCCGGTTCCGGACAGTTCCGGACTTGGTACTGATTTCGGATGGTTCCGGACTTGAGAGTCCGGATAACTATTTCCGAATGCTTCCGGATAGATGTTCCGGGTTTGATTTCCAGATATGATTCTGGACTGTTTGGATATTTTCTGTGTATGTGTAACGTTGTACTGTTTAAACGTTTGCTGAATATGAAATATGTTCTGATATTAACAGTACGAATGTATTATAATTCAACTCCAAGTAAGATGTGAGTTGTTATGTGTTTTGAAGTAATGTGCACTCGTGATAGTAAGTGTAATGGATCCATAAGCACTAATATTAGGTGATTACGTGGAATAGACCGGGCTCTTAATGGTAATTCCTGTTGATTTGATAAATGCGGAATAGGCCGGGCTCTAATGGTAATTCCCATTTATTGTTATGATGTGACGAACGTGGAATCGGTCGGGCGCTTAATGGTAATTCCCGTTGACCTGAAATGTGGAATAGGCATAAAGTAAATTGTAATTCCCATTTCGTAAGGCGATGTGAAATCGTGGAATAGGTGGGGCGCTAATCATAATTTCTGATTTCTATTGGAAGATAAGGGATATGCCGGGCACTTAATGGTAATTCCTACTTCCATTTCAAGGAGGAATAGGCAAGGTATAATTGCTATTCCCGTGTATCCTTGAAAAGGAGGAATATGCAAAGTATAATTGCTATTCCCGTGTATCTTTGAAAAGGAGGAATATGCAAGGTATAATTGTTATTCCCGTGTATCCTTGAAAAGGAGGAATAGGCAAGGTATAATTGTTATTCCCGTGTATCCTTGAAAAGGAGGAATAGGCAAGATATAATTGCTATTCCCGTGCATCCTTAAAATGATTGAATAGGCAAAGTAGAATTGCTATTCATGTTGAAACGATTGAATAGGCAAAGCAGAATTGCTATTCATATTGTGACATGGAGACGTGAAATAGGCAAGGTATAATTGTTAATTTTGCTTCCTTTCCAAGGAAAGGCATGTCGCTTAATTGTAATTTTTGGACATGAGCTGTAAACTATAATCAGTGGCGATTCGTAGTGGCGTTTTCGAATATGACACTATGACATACTTAGTGTTGTCATATTCATGGAAGGGATATGAAGTGATGAGTGGATAATGACTTTTGAGTCATAACTTTTGGAGATGTAATGGAGGGATTAGTTTATGACGAAGATATTTTGGGAGATTACCTAGACAACCTTATTGTTATGGATTAGATTAGTAGGTTGTTTTGATAATTCAGTTGTAAATATGGATCTTCGTTACCAATGTTCCATTTGTGTATGAAAGTCTTGGAAGATATTGTAGTATTGTTAGGGATAAATTCAGATTGAATAGAAGTTCAAGGGCTATATTGTTATTATTCATTTTGAGCCTTTAATGTGTGACAGGCCATGGGCTTACTTGTTTAGGGCCCATGGTATATATAGCCTATTATGTGTTTAGAATAGGTTAATCGTCATTATTATTGAATCACTTGTATTGTAACTCTCTCTGAATATTGAAAGTGAATTGGATGACCAGTTAAAATCAATCTGACGGTTTCTACATATTGATTTCTACTATTGTATGCACTAACCTGGAACTCTCAATTGGTATCAGAGCATATGGACGATTCGATTCAAGGTGATAAAAAGGTTTATGGTAAGAATTATGTTCAGTTTATCGACTGTGTTCTTGGCATTCAAACTCAGATTTTGATTCGGTTAAAATTGATTCTTTTTGTTTATTGCATTCTGTTAGCATCATCTTTATTAGCGATTCTGCAATTTTTCTCATTCCAATTCGATCATCTGAGTGGTTTTTAAGCAAAATCAAGTTTGTGGTTTTTGGGTTCTGTTCATATCAAAAATCTAAACTTTTCTTCAAAATCGTGCTAATTTGCTTGATTATCGATTTAGGTATTGTTATTTTTCTGTTTTTGGAAGGTTTCTAACTTTTTAGGAAGATTCTCATCAACCCTAATCGAATTCCCATCGAATTGGAAACCACAGCCGCAGTGTCCGGACACCACAACCGCAGTTTCCGGATACCTGCCTCACTTTCCGGAACATCGCTTCACTTTCTGGGTAAGTTCTATTTTTTCGCATCTTTCCGGACATAATTGATCCGGTAACCCAAAGTTTCCGGTAAACTCATTTACCCGGACAACTCAAAGTTTCTGGTTAATTGTTTCTTTCCGGACACTTCTATCTGGTAAGTCCTTCTTCCGGAAAGTATAGTCATTCGGAAACCTCAGCTATCCGGTAAGTTTTGTTTTCAAATTTCATTCGGAAACCTCTTTCATCCGGTAACTATTATCTATCCGGTAACCTAGGTCATCCGGTAACTTTCTGTTATCCGGAAACCTGTGTTTATCCGGACACCTCTGATTACCCGGAGGATACTTCTGCTAATTTGAACATTTTCACACACATCTGATCTGGACACTTCCAGATCAGACACTTTTCATCCGGATTCCTATCCGGTAAGTTCTGATTAGCTAGTTTCTTACCTGTTTAGCCTAGATCACTCTTAGAACCTGCGTTAGGACATCACTCTTAGTGTCTTGCGTTAGGAAACCACTTTGAATCGAACAATCGTCTGACGATCACCTTAGTGCAATCAACAACGATGTCTTCTCGAGATGCTCTTGCTGTCGGCATCGACTCCAAGCCGCCAACCCTCTACCAGTGAGAATACAACCAATGGCGGGATAGATTCACGATCTTCATCGAGTCGAAAGATAATTTCGAGTACATCTGGCGAGCTCTATCCAAAGGCCCACAACCTCAACCCATGAAGACTATAGCAGCAACAGAAGCAGGTGGTCCAGTTCGTTATGAAGAAAAGACATACTTGGAAATGAGCGAGGCAGAAAAGGGCATGCATGATGGTGAAAAGCATGCCAAGAGGTATCTAGTTCAGGATCTACCAAATCCGATCTACACAGCCATAGATAGATACAAGGACACAGTAAAGGGCATGTGGGATCAAGTAGAGAAAATGATGAGTGGGAGCAGACTCGGCAACCAACTGAAGATCAACAGCTGCATAACCAAGTTTGATGGCTTCAAGCAGCGCACCGGCGAATCACTCTCCCAGGCTTATGAACGTTTCTGCCTCCTACTGAACGAGCTCTCCAAGAATAAAATCACTCGTTCTAATACGGAGAATGCGCTCAAGTTCTTGAACAATCTCCTTCCTGAATGGAAAGTGTTTGCTTCTCACGTCAAACACAATCACTTAGTGGAGAACGTTCCAATACACGAACTCTATGAGATGCTTCTCCAGGACGAAGATGAAGTGATGGAGATTCTGATCGAAAAGAAGTCTGCGTCCAAGTCACCTGCTGATCCACTAGCTCTTATGTCTTCAAAACGAGGCAAATATTCCGTCCGTCGTTCCAAACGTGCCCAAGAGTCAAGTGAATCTGAGCCAGAATCTGAGGAAGAAGAGGACAGTGATTCTGATCCTGAATTAACTGCTATGAAGAAAGCAATGACTCTACTCTCCAGATCCTTCCAGCAACAGAAGTTCTTCAAGAAGCCCACATCCAATAATCAGCGCTACTCCACTTCCTCCAACAAGCGCCATGATTATCAGGATAAATATGAAGGAAAGAAGAAGTCAGATGAGCACATGCAGCCTGATAAGAAGGAGAAGACTGAGAAAGAAGACCGCAAGCCCGAGACGAAGAAGAAAGACGAACCCGTCAACCCGCTACAACTGCGGGAAGCTGGGTCATTTTGCGAAGGATTGTAGGAAGCATGTGGTAAAGAACTCACACTACTACAAGGCAAAGCTCGCACTGTCAGAACAAAAGGAAGCGGGCAAAGCTCTACTTGTTGAAGATGATCACTGGTTGGGTCGTTCCGATGATGAAAGCGAATCTGAAGATGCCGACGCTTTCATGGGCTACCACTCTCCTCTAGAAGAACAGGCAAAGTTGTGCCAGGTATGTGATCCTATCTATCAAGGCTTAGCCAAACAGTTTGAACCTATTGTTACACGAACAGATTCCTATAAGGCCACCATTAATGAACAAATGCTTGAGATCCAATCACTAACTGAAAAGCTAGATGTTTAAAAGCGAATAACTGAAAAGTATAAGTCCGAAAATGCTAATTTAAAGAAAAATGTACAAATCTTTCAATAGCACCTAAGGACTTAAGGGCCAAAATATCTGAACTGAATTCACAGCTGGATTAGTGTAAGAATGAGAACACATAGATTGTTTATCAATGCTCTTCTCTTCAAATTCAGCATAAAGAAATGGTTTCCAAAATAACAGATCTTGAAACCAAACTTCACAAAAGAGGCCAAACAGACCAGACCATTCACATGAATAAACCCAAGGAATTCACATACTTTAACAAGGAATGGGGAATCGGATACGATAACCCACAATACTTTAAAAAGGGTATATTCAAAACACCGACACTTTATGACTTTGGTTGTCTCGGTCTGGACAAAAAGTATCCAGAATATAAGATACAATGGACTGGTCCTCTTGAACCCGAGAAAGAAGAGGAAACTGAGGAATATAAGCGCAAACACACCTCCAAAATGCAACTTCCTTTTTGCTACGAGCCTATGAACTATTAGTATAAGAAAAATCTAAAGAAATACCTCTCGAATGACTACTTTGATATCTATAAGGTAGCGACACCCAATGATTCCACCAAAAAGGATGAGGCACAAGCACCTGTACCCAAAACTGAGACGGACGAGTTTAAACTCTATGTCCCGCCCTCATTTTGGAGGCAAAAATAGTCGAATTAGAGGAGTCACTCGAGAAGGAAAGATCATGTTTTCAAAAGGAAAAGCAAGCGCTTATAACTGAATTTGAGACACTTAAATCCGTAAAAACCGAGTCTGTGTCGGATGAAGGACAGGAAATCCTTCGGACTGAAATCGATCGGCTCACATCAAAACTGTCTGCCTTAGCGACAGAAGCGATGAAGGAGCATGTGAGAAATGGTCAACTTCAAGAGAAGTTTAACCTACTCCAAGAAGAAAATACGATTTCACCCGAATCTTCCTTAGACTCGTCTGACACATCCTTGTGCAAAGCTTTCATGGGAAAAACATCCTATCTAAACGGTAAAGGGTCTCAAGATGAGTGTGTTTTAAAGAATCTGAACTCTGATTTTTTCTTAGCTTCCGCACCAGATTCACCTAAGCACACCAACACACAGTTTTCCTCACCTCTCTCGAACAATCCAAGTCCAGTGGTTCCGGATATAGATTTTTCCAAATTTATGAATTCCGAGGGAAATTCTGATAAAGAGTTTGAATCGTTCCCTTTAGACAAACCTCTTCCAAGTCATACTGACTTTCTTTCGCCAGTGGTAAATCGACCGGTCAATTTTCAAAAAGGCGAATGTTCCACAAAACCGAAGACCCCGACTGTGATTAAGATTTCTAAAACTGAGTCATGTTCTAAAAAACAATCACAGTCGAGGCAAAAGACCGGTCGATCGATTGCTAAACGTCCTGTCCACTCTACCTCTGCTGACCATACTGTTAATGCTGTTTCAGATAAAAATGGTCGGGCTAAACAAGACAAACCAAAGTGGGTAGGCAAGGAAACTAGCGAGAGCAATGCTGCATCAAAGTCATTTAATATTGTCTTTTATCCTAGAATGAACAAGAATGATTGTGCTTTGAATCATAAGAATGATTTTGTTGAACAAGATATTAAATTTTCGATTAAACTTTATTCTATTCAGCAATTGATTCAATTATCGCATGATTGTTTGTTTTGTTCTAGTTGTGGTTGGAATGACTTTGTTGACATTAATAATTCAAATGATTGGTTTGGTTCTTATCATGTTTATAATTCTGCACCCAAACGCAAACCCCGTAAAAACAAAAAGAAACCAAATACAAAACGGGGTTCCCAATCAGAGGTTAAACCTAAACAAGAAAGGAAACCCACTTCAAAATGAGTTCCTCCTACTGAGGTTAAACCTACACCCAAGAGGAAACCTGCCTCAAAACAGGTTCCTCCGACAGGTGTGAAACCTAACCCTCCAGGACCCATTTTCAAATGGGTACCTAAAGTCCGCTAATCTCATTTTGCAGGACGGTCATGTGTGGTACTTAGATTCTGGATGCTCCAAGCACATGACCGGGAGGAGGGAGATGCTCACGAATTACAAGAAAAAAATATTGCGGAGACGTGAGATTCGGAAACGATGACAAGGCACCGATTTTGGGCTACGGCGACATTGTCCAAGATCAGATCACCATAAAGAAAGTCTCATACGTAGCGGGATTGGGACACAACTTGTTCAGCATCGGCCAATTCTGTGATAAATATCTCGAGGTCAGATTTAAATCCAAAAGGTGTAGCGTCCGCACTGACGACGGAATCGAACTGCTGGTTAGAACGCGAAAGACCAACCTCTACACCATCGACCTCTCAGCCCTGAAGACCGATGACTCTGTCTACCTGATGTCAAAGGCCAATTCCCAGCAAACGTGGATTTGGCATCGACGTCTCTCGCACCTGAACTTCAAGAGTATCAACAAACTGGTGCTTGGCGGACACGTGAAAGGCATGCCCGACCTTAAATTCGTGAAGGACAGACTCTGTGGGGCATGCGAAATGGGAAAGATGAAGCGAGCGACGCACAAGCCGAAAGCTGCTCCAAGCACGTCCCGGTCCCTCGAACTTATCCATATGGATTTGTGTGGACCGATGCGTGTTCAGAGCATCAACAAACGCAAGTACGTCCTGATGATGGTGGATGATTTCTCACGCTACACCTGGGTGAAGTTCCTACGCTCGAAGGACGAAACCCCGGAGCTGATTATCAACCACCTGAAGACTATCCAACTGAACCTTCGACAGCAAGTTCAGACCATCAGGACCGACAACGAGACGGAATTCAAAAATCAAACGATGAACGAATACTTGACATCCGTTGGTATCTCGCAAACCTTCTCGGCCGCACGCACTCCTTAACAAAACATAGTGGTGGAAAGACGCAACCGTACCTTAGTCGAAGCCGCTCGCACAATGTTGTCACAGTCAAAGCTGCCTCTATTTCTATGGGCTGAAGCGGTGTCAACGGCCTGCTACACGCAAAACCGCTCGATCATCAACAAGACGCCGTACGAGATCATCAACAACTGCATCCCGAACATCAAGTATTTCCACGCATTCGGATGCACATGCTACATCCTCAATGACAAGGATGATCTCGGGAAATTCAGTCCAAAGGCAGACGAAGGAGTATTCATAGGATACTCCATGCAGGCTAAGGCGTTTCAAGTTTACAACAAACGGACCAAAACCGTTACTGAGAGTGTAAACGTGACATTCGACGAAGCCGCAGATTTGGCTTCTAAACACATCAGCCCAGAACCCGATTTAACTGGCGTGCTAGCTTCTGAACTTTCACGTTCGGGATCTCCACAAACAACAGTAAATCCAAATCATGCATCTACGTCGAATGCTCAACTTTCTGATTTAGATTTACTGTTTCAATACTTTTATGATGATATGTTTAACACGTCTACCCCTCGTGTCTCAGCGCAACCAAGAACTGAAGCTGCTCAAATCGAGGACTCGGCGAATCTCTCCGGTCCGCCGCCTTTGACGAGCACTCCAACGATCACTGTAGAGACACCTCAACCCTCATCATCAACATCATCTGATACAACCATCCCCCCGGAGGAACCAATACAAAACCCGTAGATCGCTCCTGAAGATTCGTCCTCTACTACACTCATTGATCAGCCTCTGCCTTCCCCGGAACCAGAAGTTGCTCAACCTTCAACGAATCCTCCCAAGTCTCCTCTGAGAAACCAACCCGCTACACTTGAAGCCGTTCAAGACCTTCCAACTGGTGGATACGTGGATCCAGACACCTCACACTTCACTCAGTAGCCGCTTCCACACACCACCAAATGGACAAGAGCTCATCCCCTGCACCAAATTATCGGTGATCCCTCTACTCTTGTTCAAACACGAGGCGCATCGGCCAACTTCTGCCTCTTCACTGGCTTCCTGAGTAAGATCGAGCCCACAACCGTCTTTAAAGCGTTAGAAGATCCGGACTGGGTCATGGCTATGCAAGAGGAACTCAATCAATTTGAGGCCCTCAAAGTATGGCGACTTGTCCCACGTCCTACTCACAAGACGGTGATCGGCACCAAGTGGATCTTCAAAAACAAGAAGGACAAGGACGACATCATCGTACGAAACAAGGCGCGACTCGTGGCCAAGGGATACCGTCAACAAGAAGGGATCGACTATGACGAGACATACGCTCCGGTGGTGTGAATCGAAGCAATACGTATGTTCCTTGCATACGCCGCGCATAAAAACTTCACGGTCTTCCAAATGGATGTGAAGACCGCTTTCCTTAACGACGAGATCAAGGAAGAGGTGTACGTATCGCAACCGGATGGGTTCGTGGACGAGAAGAAGCGCAATCATGTCTACATACTAGACAAGGCGCTTTACGGTTTGAAGCAAGCTCCACGGGCCTGGTATGATGCTCTGTCTAAGTTTTTAATAAAATCGGGTTTTTCAAGAGGTAAAATCGATACAACCCTATTTATTAAAAACGAAAAAGGTCACATAGTGTTAGTTCAAGTGTATGTTGATGACATAATCTTTGGTTCTACTAACCCGCTGTACTGTAAAAACTTTGCCACTCTAATGGGACAATATTTTAAAATGAGCATGTTGTGTGAGATGAATTTTTTCCTCGGTCTTCAAGTTAAACAACTATCGACCGGGATATTCATAAATCAGGCTAAGTACATTCGGGATATTCTTCGGAAATTCCAGATGGAACAGTCCTCACCAATGAAAACTCCCATGGCACCCGGTACAAAGTTACACGCCAATCCTAACGGAAAGGATGTGGACACAAAAACGTACCGGGGAATGATCGGTTCTTTAATGTACCTAACTGCTAGTAGACCGGATATCATATTTTCAACGTTTCTTTGCGCCCGGTTTCAGTCAAAACCTAATAAGTCTCACTTAATTGCTGTTAAATGAATATTTCGTTATTTGAGAGGTACTGCTGATCTTCGCTTGTGGTATCCGAAAGAGACAGGTTTTGAGCTTTTGGCATATTCTGATGCGGACCACGCGGGCAGCATGATGGATCGGAAGAGCACATTGGGACATGTGCAGTTCTTGGGCGACAGTCTAGTGATTTGGGCATCCAAGAAGCAGCAGTGCGTCTCTACGTCGACTGTCGAGGCGGAATATGTGGCCGCCGCCAGCTGCTGTTCACAAGTGATATGGATGTGCATGCAACTCAAGGATTACCATTTCACATACACCAAGGTGCCCATCTACTGCGACTCGAAGAACGCTATTGCAATATCCAGCAATCCGGTCCAGCATACAAAGCGTTCGGTACCATTTTATCAAGGATCACATCGAAAGAGGTACAGTTGAACTCTACTTTGTGAATACAGAACATCAGTTAGCAGACCTATTTACAAAATTCCTGGACGAAAAACGCTTTAATTATCTAGTGTCCAGGTTAGGTATGCTAAATCTGAAGACTTGACCTGATCGTGTGCCCGATACAAGTTCCATACATCTACGAGAAACTGTCTAATCATCATCTGTTGTTTACACTCCAGATGATTGAGTACACACTTTCTCGCATTTGTATTCTACTTGTATCAGTTACATCTTTAGGTTAAATCTCTGTCTTAATTAGGTAGATTTCGTTTGTCTGTTTTCTTTTAACGTGCGTTTCCTTTTCTGTTAATTACCGTCGTCTACTTTCTGTAATTATATATGTGCTTTCACAAGTTGTTCATGTGTTCAGGGGGAACACGAACAAGTATCAGGTAAGTACTCTCTACTTTTGAGGGGGAGTGTCACACAACTGTTCTTCTAATTGTCAAAAGTTTTTGTGTGTGGACATTTCAAGTGTGCTTCATTTCACTCTACGCGCACATTCCGAGGGGGAGCATATTACTATCTGTTCATCATTTGAGGGGGAGCGACACACCATTTTTCTTTAAATTTGTCAAAGTTTTTTATGTGTGTTCGTCTCTCCATTGCACTTACATGCACAATCCGAGGGGGAGCAGAGAAATCCCCATGCACAGTTCGAGGGGGAGCGAGAGAATACTAGTTCAAAATCACACCGACATTGGTTTGGGATAGGTTTCCGGACGGGTTTCCGGATACCCCTATCCGGATAGGTTTCCGGACCGGGCACCTATCCGGACCGGATGGGTATCCGGATGACCCACCCGGAAAGTTGGTCCATATATATAAAGATTCCAGACCAACCCCTATTCATATTTCTGGAAACCTCAAAACCCCACAAAACCTCTCGTGTTTCTCTCTCACTCAGATACTCTATCAAATCGTTCATTTTCGCTCAAAATCGACTCCACTCCACAGGTATGTCCATTCTCGATTCATACTACCGATTATCGCTCACTCACACACACAAATCCACCGTGAATCGACCCTCGATTCGTCCGATTAAGAGTTTCCGAAACCCTGCGTTCGTGTCGATTCACATTCGGCGCATTCTACGCCGATCTAGGTCGAGTTACATGCTTTCGTGTGCATATATGCTTGCATCAACACTGCTAGAATGTTTTCACACATGGTTGAGGTTGGATTTAGGCAAGACTGATTCGTCCGGATGACGTCCGGATAGTTTCAAACTATCCGAACACATTCATAGGATCCAGACACTACCATAAATTGAGATATTTTATCCGGACACATGCTACATCCGGTAACCCTAGTTGTCTGGAAACCGTTCAACTTTCCGGTTTGTACTTTGTGTCCGGTAACCATTATATATCCGATAACCTCCTCATTCGGAAACATTGTTTGTCCGGATACATTTTTGTCCGGATACTCCGACTATCCGGAAACTCTTGCCTTATCCGGAAACAATGGTTTTATCCGGATAAATCTTGTCCGGACACCCTGCTTATCCGGAAACTTTTGTTTCTACATACTTTTGTCCGGACACTACCAATTCAATGAGTCCAGTACCTGTTCTCTCACTACCGGTCCTCAATCTGTTCTAGATTGAGCCGATTATTGCAAAGGTACGTGCCGACGATTGTTCAACTGCCTGTTTGCTAACACTGTTATTTTTCAGATATAAATGGCGGATCAAGAACAACAACAACCACATGAGCAAATTCCTCCTCAAGAGGAATTCGTTGACGAAGCAGCTGATAATGCTTTGGTCCAACCAAACCATGGAATTGAAATCGAAGCCAACAACCACCAACTGGACGCCGCCGAGTTCCGACCACAACACCGTGTGGTCGTGGACATCCTTCTTGGTCACCCTCTCCGCGAGGCCCTCACTGCAAAGGCCGATATCCCAGTTTTGTACATCTACCAAGTATAGCTATCAGCTCAAGTCTTCACGGCTGCCAACTCACAAACGATCACGGGGCGGATAGACAATCATCCTTTCACGCTCACACCGGAGTCGTTCCGCCGACTGCTATCACTGCCCGAAGCCACTGCCGGAGGACACCATGCATACGACCCCGCGGTTAATGACACGACTCTGTGTGCCCAAATACGCGCACTCGGCTACAACCACGCCCTCGACCGCCCCTCAGCGTTCAACCGGAAGTTCCTAGCGCCCATTTGGTACACGCTGTTCACAATTCTGAACAGGTGTCTCTCATCTAGGTGGAGGGGAATAGACCAGTGCACCGCCGACTTTCTACGTCTATTTCATGCCGTATGCTACAACAGACACATCGACTACGCCATGGTAATATGGAGCGAACTGGTTCAGGCGATCAGACAAATCGGGGGATCAAAGCAGAAGAAATTCCTCCCGTATCCACGATTCCTTGCACTGGCCGTCAGACAACACATGGACGCGAATCCAGGTATGCCACGACGCATTAACCATCCGGTATGTCCTCCTTTCCATTTACGATATCTTGTGATTCGCAATCCATCCGACGGACAAGCCATGCCCTTACCTGAAGCCCTACTGGCATATGCGGACCCCAATGCACCGAGTGTGTTAGAGTATAGACAAGAGTTAGGTGCTCCTATGGTCCAGCCATAGACGGAGAGACCTCCCCATGGACATAGACCTGAGAGGCGTGAGGGTCCAAGGACGAAAGGAGGTAGAGTCCGGGTAGCTGGTGCTCCCGGACGGGGTGTGTTGAGAGTGCATGACAGGGGAACAGGCGCGGGCGGTGCATTGGATACGCATGCTAGTACTACCCAAACCATCCGACCCGGAACTAGCCAGCAGCCACCCGTACGAACCACCCGAACTATTGACGAAGCCGGACCGTCAACTAGCCTACACAAGGTCCCGGTTGTCACTGCCCCTCTACTCGAAGAGGATCCCGGCACTGACACAACCGAACCGATGTCACCATTCGCCCAGGTCGAAACTGTCGAATCCGACACTGACACCGATACGGACCTCGCCATCCGTGCATCCCTGATTCCAACCCGTATCGGTCGTCGACCTCCGATGACTGAAGGATCCCCTTCGGACTCACCTACACCCCCCCTCATCCTTACTACCCAGCCTATTATGGAAGACACAAGGAGAGAAGAGGGAGAATTAGTTGAAAATCTTGAACAGGCGAGTCGGAGAGAAAGGAGATCAAAACAGAACCAAGAGAGGATGAACATTAGGACTAGAGAGGCTCGAGAGCGACCCCAAACCAGCGTCAGCCAGGTAGCCAAATCTACTATCTTGTCCCATCCGTTGGGACTAGGTATTGAAGAAGCCGTCGTGGACCTAGCGGCGCAATTGCACGACCTCCCTAGCCACTCACCCGTCTCTCAACAGATGGGTGTTTCACTTTTGCACGAGGACTTAGCACAACGTCTACTAATCTCTCACTCGGAGAGTATTGGTATTAAAACAAGAGACCAGCCTCCCCAGGTCTCGACTTCTTTCGTTGGACGTTCAAGTCTAGAGCCACTTGATATCATACATTCTTCGGCTAGGACACAAGACGAGATTCTACAAATCGGTGCTCTTCGTGACCCGATCGGAACTTCCATAGTGTCTCGGCCTTTAAGCGGAACGCGAGGATCGGAAGGAAATCCTACCACGGCCACCCAGTTGCCATCCGTGAACGTAGGTGGTACTACCTCTACGGTAGATGCCTCAACGGGTAATCTAAGTGATCCCAGAGTTAAGTCACCCGACGTAATGTCAAGGGAATATCTGGACAGCGCCCTAAAGGTTGCCTGCGAGGCCATGGAGCAGCAGTTCACCACCGAGCTCGACAAACTCAAAAGCTTGATCAAAGGGAAAGAGAAGGTAGTCGAACCTGAAACCGCACCAACACCTCCACTGGCTCCCGTTCATCCATCTTATTCGGTGGATACACTAAAGACTATGCTTCTGGCTCAACTGCTCCAGCACACCGACACTGATGCCTCCACTGAAGCAGACCTAGTATCAGTTCTACGCTCACAAGTATCTTCTCTAACTTCATCCATGACTATTCGTTTGGACCAGCTTGATTCGACTCTCAAGGATGTGAAGAAATCCTTAGACCTTCTGTCCGAAAGAGTCACCTCACTCGAAGATACTTGCAAAGGTCAAGCTGGCAGACTCAAGAGACAACACGATGACCAGGATGATCCTGATCACCGTGAGGGGGAGAACAAGAGACAGCGACTGTCTGAGTCCGCACCAATCATCCCTGAAATTGCAATGGTTCAACCGGAACTATCAACTGTGGCAACTGCAACCGAAGACGAACCTGAAGACCAGTTGAGTTTAGCTGAAATGGAGATAGACATGGATATCTTTGATGACGAAGACCTGACGGTTGAAAAGCCCGAGGGAGAATCACAGGAATTGGTTACTTATTCTACATCAGAAAGGCCTGAACTTGATCTGATTGATCCAGATTCCGAGATCGACCCCGAGACTGAAAATGCATGGCACGAAAAAGCCGCCAGTGCAATAAATCTTGAGGTAAACTTGATCTTTCCTACTGATGCCGACGACAACGTTGATTATGACCAGTTTCTGCTACAAAATTTGTATGGTACACCCATTCACACTTCACAGGCTCTCGAGACTTCTACTGCTACAAATCCGACATATCCTCAACAACCAAATGCTTCAGATCAACCTCCTCCTCCACTGCCACAAATCCGATGGGAGAAGATCATGATCCTTATTCCTCACCTGGAGGAATCCCTGAAGAAGCTATTCGTTCATAGGTTACGCCCCATCGAGCCAACATTCTGCATTGGGATTTCCAAATTCGACAAGAAATACCAAAGCTAGTACGTAAATGCAATGAAGCGGTGTCTGCCAGTTATCCAAGTCCAAACCAAGCACAAAATCTCTGAAGTGCTCCACATCCAAACCGGCCGAATTCTTAGAGTCATGTTTCCAGTATTCACCGTCCGACGTGAAGACGGTAATGAATGGATATTTTCCAAAGCTGACTTTAAGAACCTCAGACCGTTCGACTTCCATGCTATACTAAAAGACCTCCGAACCAGAACCATCCGACCACTTCATGTTACTAAAGTGCTCGAGGTTGTCCGTCGATTCTTAATTCACACAATCATGATGTCCTACCTAACAGACTTTCAAAAGGGGATCGAGAACAGAGCAAAGAAGATAAACCTGCTGAAACCGAACCTGAAAGCACCCGAGCTGAAGATGTATCCCGAGAACGCAATGCTTCTAGAACCAGAATTTGGGATCGTATACCTCAATGATCAGAAAGAAAAAGGGGTTCTCCGATTCAGCCAGGTCGACAGATTCTGCGATGGCACACTCCTCAAGGTCATAGATGCTCTTCGTAACATCATCACTTATGAATCCGAAAATCGAAAAACGTCGTTTGTCCCCAATTCAAACGAGACAACCGCAAGAGAAGCATTAGAAGTGCTAGAAGACCGCATCGACTACCGCCAAGCCATCCGAATGTTCGAGATCCACTTTGCGCTTTGAAAGAGATACGTCGAGAACTGGCACGAACTCGAACTTCAATTCAAAGGGGGAGATTGTTAGGGATAAATTCAGATTGAATAGAAGTGCAAGGGCTATATTGTTATTATTCATTTTAAGCCTTTAATGTGTAACGGGCCATGGGCTTACTTGTTTAGGGCCCATGGTATATATAGCCTATTATGTGTTTAGAATAGGTTAATCATCATTATTATTCAATCACTTGTATTGTAATTCTCTCTGAATATTGAAAGTGAATTGGATGACGAGTTGAAATCATTCTGACTGTTTCTACATATTGATTTCTACTGTTGTATGCACTAATCTGGAACTCTCAAGTATATTTGAGAAATTTAAGGTTTAAATTTATTGTGATTTTAGGGTGTTTCAGTTTGGTATCAGAGCTGTAGTTTAAGTGAACTAGGTATGATCGTAAGATACCTAGACTTAAGCTGAGATGAATAAGTTATGATTTATGAGATTGGGTAGAAATACTATGACGAGATAGTCTTAGAGTCGACGGAAATACGTTAATTAAGAACTGTGATGATGGTAACGAGAATTCTTATGTGTTGTATGTTCATAATTTCAATTAGCTACTGTTATTATGAATATATTGTTACGTAAGCGTACTTTTTCTGATTGTTACGGCGATTAACGAACGTTAAAGTACGTTTCCTTGTATTCGAGTTATATAACTCTTCCTTATGATCATTCTTATGTGCTTCAGCAGAATACGATGGTTAATACACCAAATAGATCTCCCACTTCTTTAGAGGACTGTGTGGCAAATAAATATGTGGTGAATCAACCTGAAAGGGGTGGAGTTAACACAAGTCCACCAAGTCCACCTATCCTGGGGGAAGAAGGAAGTCAAACTCATTGACCTGATGTTGGTACTTCTAATCCGACGATTATAGAATCTACTCCGGAGTCACGCCTGATGGAAAACATGATGAGAGTTATGAATGTTGCATTGACTCAACATCAAGAAATGTTTATGAAATTAATAGATGATAGGAATGTTAAATTTCAGGGACAAGCTATGGGTGCTGAAAATGTAATTCCATCTATGAATCCGGTAATGAATGCTAATAGGAGAATGGAGGGAGTTGATGCTAGAGATAAAGCTGAGAAAGCTCAAGTGGGAGACAAAAGAATGTGGGAGGATCGATTAGAATCTTCCCAGAAATTGAAACCTTTTACCAAGAATCCTTGTTTTGAATCCTGTCGAGAATTCAATTTGTATCAGAAATGCAGAAGTAAACATTGTAGCCTGTGTCGAGCATGTTTCAAGTACGGAAAGGGTGGTCATCAAATTGGAAATTGTCCCATTCAAGGACCAACTTGCTATGAATGTAAGAAACCCTGTCATTACTGAAGGGATTGCCTAAAGCTGAAGAATAGTGGGAATCAAGAGAAGAAACCCAATACCCCAAGACCAGCGGGCTGAGCATTTCACATGACGGCGGAAGAAGCTAAGGAATCGGCGGATGTAATTTCTGATGCATTCCTTGTTAATTCTATACATGCGTGTATATTGTTTAATAGGATGTCAACTTGTCTTTTGTATTTTAATCTTTTATTAAAAGTTTGCTATGTCAGTCACTATTTTGGAAGATGCCTTAGTAGTTGAAATAGCTAATGGGGGTCAAGTCTTAGTTCGTGAGAAACTTGAAGACTGCACCCTTATGGTAGAAGGAAAGGAATTTCCAATTGATTTGATTCTAATGGAAATTGGTGGGTTTGATATAGTTGTTGGTATGGATTGGTTGGTGAGCAATTAGGCAAAAATCCTTTGTGCTAAGAAATTAATTCGGATCCCTATGCCCGAAAATGATGTTGTACTCATCTATGGGGAAAAGAGAAAATGGGATGTTCCGTTGATTTCGATAGCCAAAGTGCGTAAGTGTTTAGTGAAAGGATGTTCATCCTATCTAGCATATGTATTAGATGCTAGAGTAGAGAAGAAGCGAATGGAGGATACAAAGGTGGTATGTGAATTCCCAAATGTGTTTCCTAATGATCTTCCAGGCTTACCACCAGAACGACAAGTAGAATTCAAGATTAATCTTGTTTCAGGAGCAGCACCGATAGCACGTGCACCGTACCGTTTAGCATCGGCCGAAATGACAGAGATGATGTCTCAACTGCAAGAATTGTTTAAAAAGGGTTTTGTTAGGCCAAGTTCATCACCCTGGGGAGCTCCAGTGTTATTTGTCAAAAAGAAGGATGGCTTTATGAGAATGTGCATTGACTATAGAGAGTTGAATAAGGTGACCATTAAGAATAAGTATCCACTCCCAAGGATTGACGACTTATTCGATCAATTTCAAGGCGCGGGATGTTTCTCAAAGATTTATTTAAGGTCGGGCTATCATCAAGTAAGGGTAATACATGAAGATGTACCCAAGACAGCGTTTAGAACAAGGTATGGGCATTATGAATTCCTCGTGATGCCTTTTGGGTTGACAAATGCTCCTGCTGTGTTCATGGATTTAATGAATAGGGTGTTTTGACCTTTCTTAGACAAGTCAATCATTGTGTTCATAGATAACATACTTGTTTACTCAAAGAATGAAGCCGACCATGAATGTCACCTCCATGAAGTCTTAGATATTCTAAGAAAAGAGAAATTGTACGCCAAATTCTCAACATGTGAATTTTGGTTAAATGAGGTACAGTTTCTTGGTCATGTAATCACTTCTGAAAGAGTCAAAATGGATTCGGCGAAGATAGAAGCAATGATCAATTAGCATACACCGAAGAACTCATCGTAGATACGGAGTTTCTTGGGTTTGGCAGGCTATTATCGAAGATTCATAAAGGATTTTTCTAAGATTGCCTCTTCCCTGACAGTTCTAACAAGGAAGAATGTAAAGTTCGTATGGACTGAGAAACAAGAGTCAGCTTTTAGGACTTTACAAAAGAAATTATGTGAATCTCCTGTCCTTGCGTTACCAGAAGGAACAGAAGATTTGGTAGTATATAGTGATGCGTCGAAAATGGGTTTGAGGTGTGTGTTGATGCAACGCGGCAAAGTAATTGCTTACGCATCAAGACAATTTAAGGAGCACGAAAAGAATTATCCTACCCATGACTTAGAACTGGCGTGTTTGCTTTGAAGTTATGGTGGCTCAAGATCGACAAAAGAGTTATGCCGATCAGAAAAGGAGACCTAAAGAGTTTCAAGTTGGGGAGCGGGTAATGTTAAAGGTATCCCCGTGGAAAGGTATTATAAGATTTGGGAAACGTGGAAAGTTAAGTCCTCGTTTTCTTAGACCTTTCACCATAACCAAACGAGTAGGAATTCAAACGTATCAGTTGGATCTTCCACCTGAGTTGGAAGGAATCCATAACACTTTTCATGTTTGCTATATTCGAAAATGCCCAGCCGAGGAAGAAAATGTTATACCACTTTCTAAAATAAAAGTGGATGAGAAAAGTCGTTGTGTTGAGGAACCAGAAGCAATTTTGGAAAGAACGACTAAGAAGTTAAGACATAAGGAAGTGATCATGGTCAAAATACAATGGAAACATCATAGAGGTGCTAACGTGACGTAGGAAGCGGAAGAGAATATGAAGAATAGATATCCTCACTTGTTTGTATAATTTCGATTTTGAGGACGAAAACATTCTCAAGTTGGGGAGAATTGTAACACCTCGAAATTTCCATAATTGTTGTACAATTATTTTGGGAGAATGTTTAAAATAATGAGAAGATGTTATTTTAAACGAAATGTCGGAAGGGTTGAAAGTGTATTTGGTCAAAGTTTCAAGCTAATTCATGAAATTGTGAACTTCGGGGTAGTTTTAGTATTTTGGGAATAGATTGGTGTGTAAATGGGGAAGTCGGTAGAAATTGAGAGTTATCTCAATTGCATTATCTTGGTGAAGTCGGTTCAAGCAGAGAAGAGAAAGAATAGCGATTTCTTTCGGTAAGAAACCCAATCGACTTATGCAATTCGATTCCTTAAGATATTGTAATCGCAAATTAATCTGCTTACCAACTAGGTATTGAATTGTTTGTAAATTAGGTTTGAAATTTGGATTTATTGGTCGATTGGATTTGCAGACTCTGAGTTCGAGTTCTCTTTCAGGTGAGTTCATCAACCTTATTAAAATTGTGGTTATGTGTCTATATATTGACGATTGGAACGGTTTTATGAACTTACTGGGTAATCTATGAAATTTGATAGTAAAGTATCGTTTAAATTCTGGGTATGGAACTGTGCAATTAAGTCGGTTATCGAACAGTTCCGGAAGTTGCATTTTCCGGATAAGTCCCGAATTTGTTTTCCGGATTGATTCCGAATTTATTTACCGGATACGTTTCCCGGATGGTTTCGAACTTGGAGTCCAGATACTTTTCCGGATGATTCCCGGAATCGGGTCTTCCAGATGCTTTTCTGGATGATTCCCGGAATTGGGTTTTTCGGTTGTTTTCCGGATGATTTCCCAGAGTTTGATTTTCCGGATAAAGTTTGTATCCCCGTGGGGAGATATCCGGAAGTTATATCTCCGGAGGGGGATATCTGGATAGTGTTGTCCGGATAATGGGGTTTTCCGGATTGTGAGTATCCGGATAAGTTTGTATCCCCATAGGGGGATATCCGGAAGTTGTATCCCCCGTAGGGAGATATCCGGAAGTTATATCTTCGGAGGGGGATATCCGGATAGTGTTGTCCGGATAATGGGGTTTTCCGGATTGTGAGTATCCGGATAAGTTTGTATCCCCGTAGGGGGATATCCGAAAATTGTATCCCCGTAGGGAGATATCCGAAAGTTGTATCTCCGTAGGGGGATATCCGGATAGTGTAGTTCCAGGTAAAGTCTTAATTAAATGAGATATTATTAGTTTACCGGAAAATTTCCTGGATAATTCTGTATGAGGTTCTCCTGATCAAGTGTTCTCCGAATATGAAACATATCTTGATTATTTTAACAGTACGAACGTAATTATAACTCAACTGCGAGTATGATACGATTTGATATGTATTTTTATATGTGTTTTGATTTGGTACGCACACATACTAGTAAGTGTAATGGATCCATAGACACCAGAATTATTAGATAAACGTGGAACAGGCGTGGCGCTTAATCGTAATTCCCGTTGATTTGAAATGAGGAATAGGCCGGGCACTTAATGGTAATTCCCATTTCGTATTGTGATTTGATAAACGTGGAAAATAGGCGTGGCGCTTAATCGTAATTCCCGTTGATTTGAAATGAGGAATAGGCCGGACACTTAATGGTAATTCCCATTTCGTATTGTGATTTGATAATGTAATAACCCAATATTTATTTAAAGGAAAAGTTTGGTGGCCAAATTAAGAAGAATGAAAGTTGGCATAAAGGGGCCTTATTAAATATGAATATGGCTTTTTGGGCCCAAATCCCTAGGGCAGTTTTAAATTCCTAATCAGTATTATTCGTGTGGGGAATGAAAGTTGGCGGCTGAGCTGAGAAAAGAAGAAGAAGAGAGCGTTTCAGGGTGGTGTTGGTGTGGAGATCGAGTTGTGTGCAAGGAGGAAATTTATGTTCAGGTAATCATCCACACCTCATTGGCATTTCTCAATTCCAAGTTTTTCTCTCCTCTGTGGGTCATGTCTAAATCGAAATGGTGGAATCAGATGGGATTCCGACCTGACTTTGCCATTATCGAAGGTTTTTAAACCTCTTATTGCATTTTCTGATTTTCGAACAAAATGGGGTATTAGTGAACTCGAATTTAATGGCAAGAAGGGGTTTAAGTGCAAATGGTTCTTGAGATTTTGGAATATGAATCAGACCTGTGTCTTTCAGGACAAAACCTTTCAGATTAGAAATTTCGTAGAAATCGATGGGGATTGTTGTTGGTGTAGATTATATCTATCTAAAATCGATTTTAGAAATAAAAGGTCAGAGTTAAGCGAGTTTGGGTCAGTGATCAGAGGTAGGAGACGATGAACAGTGCCTTTGGCGAAAAGTGAACTTTTCGCAAGCACCTGTTGCGAAAGGTGAACTTTTCGCAAGCGCCTGTTGCGAAAGGTGAACTTTTCGCAAGCGCCTGTTGCGAAAGGTGAACTTTTCGCAAGCGCCTGTTGCGAAAAGTGGACTTCTCGCAAGCACTTGTTGCGCAAAGCTAGTAGTGCGGCCGTGCCTGTGACGCAAGGCCATGTCCAGCGAGATTCTTCCCTTAGTGGTTTAGCCGAGAGAACGTCTACCCATGCCAGAATCGAGTTAAGGGAGGACGGTCCAAGTTTAAAGGATTAGTAAGACTAATTATATTTTTATATAATTAAATTAATAGGTTACAGTTGGAACGGGGCAAGTGTAGGAAGAGCACTACAATCAGGTGAGTTCCCTAAACCTCTTTTACGACGTAAATGTTAGATGATTCTTTTACTGATTATGGTTTTAATAAGCATGAAATACTTATGAACTGATATGCATGAAAGGAAAGAAAGGTATGATATGTTGAAATGATGCGCATGATTTATAAAGAGTCAAATGTTTTATGAATCGTATGTGCATGTTATGTGATGTCGGTCTGTACTGTGGGATCAATGAGCCTCGGGATCTGATGATCCCTTAGTTTGGTATGACGAGACGGTAGGTTGGAATTCGTTTCCTCCTAGGCGGGTATCGGGGAGTCTTCTTGGGCCCCGATACGAGAGGGCGAAAGGGGAGTCTGCTTGGGCCCCGATCGCGAATGGATAAGTGATCCATTACACAGTGCAGTACCATATATGATGACTTGTTATGCATTTTAACAAATGATTTCATATTATACATGTTGATTTACGGATGGAATTCACTAGGCCTTTTGGTCTAACCCTCGATTTTCAAAACCAAACCATTTTCAGGTAAGCGAGCTTCAGGCTCAAGTGTTAAGAACTAAAGACGGGAGGATTGTGGCTTGGAGATAGAGCGACTCCAAGATAGATGATTAACCTTAGTTTAGAGCTCGGCTGTGGATAGTTAGACTTCCGCTGTCATTTTGATAGGCTCATATTTTAAATGTAATGGACAACTATTTCTGTTTGCATTGTAAAACGCTCAGTTTATGGTTTATTGTATGATCTACTTTTGGGGACGTTACAATTGGTATCAGAGCCTTAGTTTAAGGGATTTAGGTGACCATTAGGGCCTAAACTTAAACTGTAGGAAGAGGAACACAGCCGAGATATAGGTTTGCCTCTAGGGACGATCACTATAAACGCACTTAGGAATAAGGTGCAAAGGACAAACGTGTAAGGTAAGTTTGGGATTGCACCTGGCCAGTGTAATTACGAACTTAAAGGTACATGTGTGTGCTTCAATTACCTTTTATAGCAATGTAGTAGTGTCATGTCTGGCAAGAGTTATTGATTGTTTTCTTTCAAAATTAGCGTTATGGCTGGAAGGAATTTGAGAAGTAAGTCAGTACCTGTCATACCAAGGAACCAAGAAGAAGAGACTCTAGAGTGTGGACCGGCTAACCGCGGAAGGGGTCCTGGAAGGGGTCGCGGAAGGGGCCGTGGAAGGGGTCGTGGGAGGACGAGGAGTGTGGAAATGCCCGTCAACCAATAAGACTCTATCCAGGAAAGTTCGGCTACGGTAAGGAGGGAGAACCCGACAAGGGGACGTGGTCGAGGCCGGGGATCCACATTCGTCACTCGAGAGAATTTGGCCGCAGAACTTGGTAAAATCCAGGAGACTCTGCAAACTCTCCTCACCAGACACAATGGGACGGCCTCTGAAAGCAAAGGGCGACTGAAAACAAGGAAAGTGAAGAGTTGTCAAATCCTGTTGAATCTGGTACTGGGAGTCTTTCGAAAGCGACGTCTTTGACGGTGAACGAGTCGGCAGCTAAGGGTTGTAACTTTAAGGTTTTCGCCTCATGCAAGCCCCCTACGTTCAAGGGCGAATGTGACCCGGTTCTAGCAATGAGGTGGGTAACCGAGATGGAATTGGTTTTTGACACTTGCAAATGCGCTGATGAGGACAGAGTGATGTTTGCCTTGTCCATGTTGAAATCCAATGCAGTTTACTGGTGGGAAGCCGAAACTGGGGGAAAGGGCTCTGCAATGGCAAAGGGGATGTTGTGGGAATCGTTTGTAGACCGGTTTAAAGCACAGTTCTGCCCACTCGCGGCAGTGAAAAAGCTGGAAGAAGAATTCCTGGGTTTGGAACAGGGAGAATGACGGTACGGGAGTACACTTCAAAGTTTATCGAGAAGTCCTGTTTCGCCGACCTGTACCTGCCGACGGAGGGGAGGAGGGTGAATCACTACATTCACGGTCTGAGAAGTGATATTAGAGAGCTAGTGATGGCAAGAAACCCCGTTACTTTTCAAACAGCCATCGATGCGGCCGAACTAATTGAAATGGAGAAGAACCGTCAGACTTCTGAGAAGAGCGGCGACAAGCGCAAATGGGATGGAGCGAGGAACGACTCGGGGAAAGGGAAAGTGTTCCGATATGATAACCGTGTAAGCAAAGATACAGTTGGGAAACCATGTGCGAAGTGCAACAAGGTGCACCGGGGTGATTGCATGGCAGGTTCAAACTCATGCTACCGGTGTGGCTTGCCTGGTCACATGTCAAGGGATTGTCCCAAGGGGAAATCGTGTTTTCAATGTGGAGTTGTTGGACACACACGATATGACTGTCCGCAATTGAAGAAGGGGGGATCAACTCAATTTGGGAATCGTCAGGTGGAGAGAGGAAGTGAGAAGGGAACGGAGCCGGCACGCGCTAAGGGGCGCGCGTTTCGCATGACTGCGGAGGAAGCGGAGGAAATTCCAGACGTTGTGGCAGGTACATTTCTAGTAAACTCACTGTGTGCCAATGTGTTATTTGATTCAGGAGCGAATCGCTCGTTTGTTTCGCATGCGTTTATGAAATGTTTAGGGGTGAGGCCTAGACAGTTGGAGAGGGCGCTAGAGGTGGAAACTGCTAACGACAGTCTGGTGTATGTTAAAGAAGTGATAGAGAGTTATGTCGTAGATATAGAAGGAAGACTATTGCCTATGAAGTTATACCCCATGGCTATGGGGGAGTTCGATGTAGTGTTGGGTAGGGATTGGTTAGCCGCAAATGATGCCAATATCGTTTGCAACAAAAAGCTAATTAGGATCCACTCACTCGATGGGGATCCCATAGTGATTTATTGGAACCGCCGTAATAGAAAGACTAGCCTTATCTCCATGATCAAGGCTAGCAGGTGTTTGAGGAAAGGACGCCGAGGATTCTTAACGTACGTGTTAGACGCCAAGAAAGAGAAGCGTGGAGTGAGTGACGTGCGCGTAGTAAACGAATACCCAGAAGTATTTCCGGATGATTTGACAAGCTTACCTCTGGATCATCAGATCGAGTTCAAAATTGATTTGATGCCTGGAGCTGCACCGATTGCTCGTGCACCATATAGATTGGCGCCGTCCAAAATGAAGGAAATTATGACTCAGTTGCTGGAATTGTTAGACAAGGGATTCGTGAGGCCGAGTACGTCACCGTGGGGAGCACCCGTACTCTTCGTGAAAAAGAAGGACGGCACCATGCGAATGTGTATAGACTACCGAGAGCTCAACAAGGTTACAATCAAGAATAAGTATCCAATACCGCGAATCGACGACCTGTTTGATCAACTTCAAGGAGCCAGCTATTTTTCCAAGATAGACTTGAGGTCGGGGTATCATCAACTCAAGGTGAGAGAGGAGGATGTACCAAAGACCGCTTTCAGAACTAGATATGGGCATTACGAGTTCCTGGTGATGCCGTTCGGATTAACCAACGCCCCCGCAGCTTTCACGGACTTAATGAATAGGATGTGTCAACCTTATTTAGACAAGTTCGTGATAGTGTTCATAGACGACATTCTGATTTTCTCAAAATCCGAGGAGGAGCACGAGAACCACCTTAGGCTGATTCTTGAGCTATTGAAGAAGGAGAAATTGTTTGCTAAATTTTCAAAATGTGTGTTTTGGCTAAGGGAGGTGCAATTCCTCGGGCATGTGGTGTCCGAAACAGGAATCATGGTGGACCTAGCAAAGATTAAAGCCATCCGGGATTGGGAGCAACCGAAGAACCCATCAGAAGTTCGGAGTTTTCTTGGTTTGGCAGGTTAGTACCGGAAGTTCATAAAGGACTTTTCGCGTATTGCCACGCCATTAACCACTTTAACCAGGAAAAACATCAAGTTTGCTTGGTCTGAGAAACAAGAGGAAGCTTTCCAAAGGTTGAAGGACATGTTGAGCAGCGCTCCCGTGCTGTCGTTACCAGTTGGGTCAGATGACTTCGTGGTATGCAGTGACGCGTCGAAACTCGGCTTAGGTTGTGTACTCATGCAAAGAGGAAAGGTGATTGCTTATGCCTCCCGGCAGTTAAAAGATCACGAAGCTCGATATCCAACGCACGACTTAGAATTGGCGGTAGTGGTTTTCGCCTTGAAAATTTGGCGGCATTACCTGTACGGGACGAAGTGCCAGATTTTCACAGACCATAAGAGCCTATGTCACCTCTTTGACCAGAAAGAGTTGAATATGCGTCAAAGAAAATGGATCGAGCTGTTGACCGATTACGATTGTAAGATCGAGTACCATCCAGGGAAGGCGAATGTAGTGGCGGACGCTTTAAGTCGCAAAGAAAGGAACGAGGTCCCCAGCGTTGTGGCCATGAGAGCTGAAGTGACCTTTAACTTGCTGGCCGAGATAAAGAAGTGTCAAGCCGAAGCGCTCGGTGCTAACGACCTCAAGAAGGAAAGACTGGTCGGGCAACTGACCTCACTAGTAGAGGATGGGCGAGGGGTGAAATGTTTCAATGGGAGGATTTGGGTCCCGAAGATCGGGGAGCTCAGGAAGATGATTCTGGAAGAGGCTCACAAATCCAAGTACACGATTCACCCAGGAACAAACAAAATGTACGAAGACCTACAGCAAGATTATTGGTGGCCTGGGATGAAAAAGGATGTGGCTCACTTTGTTGAGACATGCATAACATGTTCACGTGTGAAGATTGAACATCAAAGGCCGTACGGAAAACTTCAGTCGTTAGATATACCAGTGTGGAAGTGGGATCAAATCACGATGGACTTCGTGACCCATTTGCCTAGGACTCCGAAGGGCTACGACGCCATTTGGGTAATTGTGGATCGACTCACGAACTCAGCTCACTTCTTGCCGATAAGAGAGTCCTACTCAATGGAACAATTAGCCAAATTATACATCGACAGAATTGTAACCCTTCACGGGGTACCTTCGTCGATTGTATCTGACCGGGATAGCAGATTTACCTCCAAGTTCTGGAGGAGCTTCCAAAGAGAAATGGTATCGCAGATCAAGATGAGCACCGCTTATCATCCTCAGACCGACGGGCAGAGCGAGCGAACGATCCAAACGTTAGAAGACATGTTGAGGGCATGTGCTTTAGATTTTCAAGGGTCATGGGAAAAGCATCTGTCATTGGTTGAGTTCGCCTACAACAACAGTTATCATTCGAGCATCAAGATGGCGCCATTTGAGGCATTGTACGGTAGAAAGTGTCGGACGCCATTATGTTGGAATGAAGTTGGGGAGAGGCAGTTGGCTGGGCCCGAAATTGTTCAGCAGACTTTGGACAAAATAGTCCAAGTGCGGGAAAGACTGAAGGTCGCTCGCGACCGGCAAAAGAGTTATGCGGATAAAAGACGAAAAGACATAGAATTCCAAGTCGGAGATCACGTACTACTGAAGGTGTCACCCTGGAAGGGAGTGGTGCGATTTGGGAGACGTGGGAAGTTAAGCCCACGTTATATCGGACCGTTTGCGATTACGGAACGAATTGGGGAAGTGGCTTACAGACTGGATCTACCCGAAGAATTAAATGGCATCCATAATGCGTTTCACGTGTCAAATCTAAGGAAGTGTTTGGCTGACGTGACTAAGGCAGTGTCGTTAAACGACATCAAAGTGGATGAAAGATTGAACTTTGTAGAGGAACCCGAGGCCGTCACGGATATTAAGGTAAGAAATTCATGAAACAAAGAACTCAGACTAGTGAGGGTGCAGTGGCGACATCACAAGGGCCCCGAGGCTACGTGGGAACTGGAGTCTGAAATGAGGGAAAGGTACCCGCATCTTTTCCAATGAGGAATTCCGGGGACGGAATTCTTCTAAGGAGGGAAGGTTGTAATAACCCAATATTTATTTAAAGGACAAGTTTGGTGGCCAAATTAAGAAGAATGAAAGTTGGCATAAAGGGGCCTTATTAAATATGAATATGGCTTTTTGGGCCCAAATCCCTAGGGCAGTTTTAAATTCCTAATCAGTATTATTCGTGTGGGGAATGAAAGTTGGCGGCTGAGCTGAGAAAAGAAGATGAAAAGAGCGTTTCAGGGTGGTGTTGGTGTGGAGATCGAGTTGTGTGTAAGGAGGAAATTTCTGTCCAGGTAATCATCCACACCTCATTGGCATTTCTCAATTCCAAGTTTTTCTCTCCTCTGTGGGTCATGTCTAAATCGAAATGGTGGAATCAGATGGGATTCCCACCTGACTTTGCCATTATCGAAGGTTTTTAAACCTCTTATTGCATTTTCTGATTTTCGAACAAAATGGGGTATTAGTGAACTCGAATTTAATGGCAAGAAGAGGTTTAAGTGCAAATGGTTCTTGAGATTTTGGAATCTGAATCAGACCTGTGTCTTTCAGGACAAAACCTTTCAGATTAGATATTTCGTAGAAATCGATGGGGATTGTTGTTGGTGTAGATTATATCTATCTAAAATCGATTTTAGAAATAAAAGGTCAGAGTTAAGCGAGTTTGGGTCAGTGATCAGAGGTAGGAGACGATGAACAGTGCCTTTGGCGAAAAGTGAACTTTTCGCAAGCACCTGTTGCGAAAATTGAACTTTTCGCAAGCGCCTGTTGCGAAAGGTGAACTTTTCGCAAGCGCCTGTTGCGAAAAGTGGACTTCTCGCAAGCGCCTGTTGCGCAAAGCTAGTAGTGCGCCCGTGCCTGTGACGCAAGGCCATGTCCAGCGAGATTCTTCCCTTAGTGGTTTAGCCGAGAGAACGTCTACCCATGCCAGAATCGAGTTAAGGGAGGACGGTCCAAGTTTAAAGGATTAGTAAGACTAATTATATTTTTATATAATTAAATTAATAGGTTACGGTTGTAACATCCCGCAAAACAAAATATACATGTAACATATATTTCATAACATGGTTTCAAAAAAATTCATTTCACATTACACATTTGGTCCCAAAGTCTGACTAATCAATATAAAATACATTACAAACTTGATCCCATTTAGATAAGATAATAGCTAATAACAGAAATTTAAGTACAAAAGTATCATCAACTTCGTAATGATCATCATCCCACATAGCTATCCACCAAGTAATCTAATCATTTACTCTTACTGGTACCACCACCTGGAATACAGATTTTTAAAACAAAAATGAGGGTTAGACCTAAGGGTCTAGTGAGTAAATCCCTGACATTTTTAAATCATTAAAATTTCATTTATATAAACACTCTTTATACAAATACACATACATCACACGTAAATTAGTGCCAAATACAATTTACACAACATACCTGTCTCATTCCCCTTATCCCTCCACCAATGGCCAATATCAATTGGTTGCGAGCCAATTTAACACACCGGTCCAAAGCCCGGCCACGTATTATATTCTTATATAATACTCACGTAATTATAATATCTCAATATATTATAATCACCCACGTATGACATATTCATACCACATATCAAATATTTATTATTCACGTAATGTATTCCAGTAAAATACTTTTTAACGTAAAACTCACCTGAAATGTTTATCACAAAAGCTTTCCCAAGTTAAGATCACGTATTTCCACCCTTCACTGAATCTGAAATCACAAGTACCAAATATCTCTTTTAACACTTAAACTTTACAAAATCCTCAACCCAATTCGCAACCCAAAATAACATGAAATCGCAATGAAAAGTACAAGTCGCAACGGTAATGAACAGTACTAAGTTGCAACCTCTTATTGCGACTTCACCCTGAAATCGCAACCCACTATTGCGACTTCACCCTAAGTCGCAATCAACTATTGCGATTCCACCCTGGAGTCGCAACCCACTATTGCGATCCCAAACCCGAATCGCAATCAACTACTGCGATTCCAAGCCAAGTCGCAAATGACCATTGCGACTTCAATGCCAAGTCGCAACCAACTGTTGCGACTTCGTTGAATGTCGCAGTCGTCTATTGCGACTCCGATGAATGTCTCAGTCTACTGTTTCATCCTAAACCCAGATTTTTGCAGTTTTATACTATGCATGTTGCTATAAAGATCCAGTAATGTTTAAGACTACTAACATAACCTAAACATAAGCTTAGATTCACTAAAACATCCATTTCTAACCAAAACCCACTTCGAACTTATCTATTAACTCAAGAACTCTTTAATGGATTAAAACACAAATAAGGTATGGATTGTTTACCTGGATTACTTCAGTTTAACACTTTAAATTACTGCAGCAACTTCTTGATTCTCTTCTTTTGCTTCTTTCCTTTAATCTCTCTCGATTTCTCTCTTTTTTTTCTCTAACCGAATGCACACACAACACTAGGATATTTTGGTTTTTCTTTCTTAAGAATGAAGACATCATTCTTCATTTGATGTCTTAATGGCGGTGGTGGGAGAAAAGTTTGGCCAAATGACCAAACAAACCCTAAGCTTATTTCCTTGGCAAAACACACCCCTAAACTCCTATTATAAAATTAAAACTTACCCCTTAACTCCTAACTCCATAAAATACTAAAAGAATTACTTATAAAATTTCTCAAATCATAAATAGATAAAATACCTGGTTATTACAACATCTCCCCCTTAAAAGAATTTTGTCCCGGAATTCGATTAAACGAAAAGATGAGGGTATTTGGCTCTCATCTCCGATTCTGATTCCCACGTCGCATCCTGACCTCGATGATGTTTCCACTGAACCTTTACCTGCCTAATCTCCTTATTCCTTAATACTTTAACCTTGTGATCAACTATTGCTTCCGGTTCCTCCACATAGTTTAGCTTTTCATCAACCTGAATATCCGGTAGAGAGACTGCCTGATCTGATGTCACCAAACACTTTCGAAAATTCGATACATGGAACGCGTTGTGAATTCTGCTTAATTCTGGCGGAAGATTCAATCTGTAAGCTACTTCACCAATTTTTTCCGTAATTTCAAATGGCCCAATATAACGCGGACTGAGTTTACCTTGCTTCCCAAAACGTATGACTCCTTTCCAAGGCGAAACTTTTAACATCACAAAATCCCCAACCTGAAATTCTAAAGGTTTACGGCATCGATCTGCATAACTTTTCTGTCTGTCTTGTGCCGTTTTCAATCTATCCTGAATCTGAGTAATCTTATCTGCCGTCAACTGTACTATTTCTGGCCCTGCCAATTGCTTCTCCCCCACTTCATTCCAACATAAAGGCGTTCGGCATTTTCTACCATACAATACCTCAAACGGTGCCGCCTGGATGCTAGAATGATAACTGTTGTTGTAGGCGAATTCTATCAAAGGTAGATGTTTATCCCATGATCCCCCAAAATCAACTATACAAGCCCGAAGCATATCTTCTAACGTCTGAATTGTTCTTTCACTCTGTCCGTCAGTCTGTGGATGATATGCAGTGCTCAACTTTATCTGTGTTCCCATCTCCTTTTGAAAGCTTCTCCAAAATCTAGAAGTAAAACGACTATCTCGATCAGAAATAATCGAAATTGGTACTCCATGTCGAGTTACTATTTCATTAATATACAACTTAGCTAAACGTTCCAAAGAATCAGTTTCTTTTATTGGTAAGAAATGAGCAGACTTCGTCAACCTATCCACAATCACCCAAATAGAATCGAATCCTTTTGAAGTTCTTGGCAACTTGGTAATGAAATCAGTTGTGATCTGATCCCATTTCCACATTGGTATATCTAGGCGTTGTAACTGACCAAACGGCCTCTGATGCTCAATCTTTACCTTCTTGCAAGTAGTACAATCTTCTACATACTTAGCAACGCTTCTCTTCATTCCCGGCCACCAATAGAACTGTTTCAAATCTCTATACATCTTGTTTGTACCTGGATGAATAGAAAATCGGGATTGATGAGCTTCTTGCAATACACGATCACGTAACCCACCCAAACGAGGTACCCATATTCTGTTTCCCATACCCAACAACCCACGGTCATCTTTCTCGAGCAATGCTGATGTCCCAACCAACCGTTCTGACTTCAAACTTTCCTCTTGATAAGCATCTATTTGGAATTTCAACAATTCATCAAAGATATTAGGAAGGAGTTCAGCTCGTAACGATATAGCTTTTATTGTTCCGCTTCTTTATTGACGACTTAACGCATCTGCCACCACGTTCGCTTTCCCTGGGTGATAAAGAATTTCACAATCATAATCATTCACTAATTCTAACCACCTTCTTTGCCTCATATTCAATTCCTTTTGATCAAAAAGATGTTGAAGACTTTTATGGTCCGTGAAAATTTGACATTTAGAACCATAAAGATAATGCCTCCAAATCTTTAATGCGAAGACAACTGCTGCAAACTCCATATCATGGGTAGGATACTGCCTTTCGTGATCCTTTAATTGACGAGAAGCATAAGCAATCACTTTTCCACGTTGCATGAGTACACATCCCAATCCTAATTTAGAAGCATCACTGTAAACTACAAAATCTTCGGAACCTTCTGGCAATGCTAATATCGGCGCGCTGCAGAGTTTCTCTTTCAATATTCTGAATGCCTCGTCCTGTTCTGCCTTCCATTCAAACTTTAAATTCTTCCGTGTCAGCTTGGTCAATGGTGTCGCGATTCGAGAAAAGTCTTTTATAAATTTTCGGTAATATCCAGCTAGACCTAGAAAACTGCGTACTTCGGTTGCTGTTTTCGGTGGTTCCCATCTTTCAACTGCTTCCACTTTCGCTGGATCAACTTGTATACCCTTCTCTGAAACTACATGACCCAAAAACTGAACTTCCCGCAACCAGAATTCACATTTAGAGAACTTAGCGTACAACTTTTCTTTCTTCAGCAACTCCAAAATCAAACGAAGATGTTGCGCATGATCCTCTTTGGATCGGGAATAAATAAGTATATCATCGATAAACACAATGACAAATTTATCGAGATAAGGCTTACATACCCGATTCATTAGATCCATAAAAGCGGCTGGAGCGTTCGTCAATCCGAAAGGCATTACTAAAAATTCGTAGTGGCCGTATCTCGTGCGAAAGGCAGTCTTTAAAACATCCTCCTCCTTAACCTTCAACTGATGGTAGCCAGATCTAAGATCAATCTTGGAGAAATAACAAGCTCCAACTAATTGATCAAAAAGGTCATAAATTCTTGGGAGTGGATACTTGTTCTTGATCGTGCGCTTGTTCAACTCTCGATAATCGATACACATTCTCATTGAACCGTCTTTCTTCTTCACAAATAAAACTGGTGCACCCCATGGCGATGAGCTGGGTCTGATGAAGCCCTTATCAGATAAATCTTGAAGCTGTGACATCATTTCTTTCATTTCTGGTGGTGCTAATCTGTACGGCGCACGAGCGATGGGATTGGCTCCAGGTACTAGGTCTATTCCAAATTCTACTTGCCTAACAGGAGGAAGACTATTCAAGTCTTCAGGAAAAACTTCTGGGTATTCACTAACAATGGAAATATCTTCCAACTTACACTTTTCAGGCCTACTATCTATCACATAGGCTAGATAACTAGAGCAACCCTTATTGACACATTTACGGGCTTTTATCATAGATATAAGACTGGACTGATGATTCTTTCGATCTCCATAAATCACTACTGACCTTTTATCAGGTAAAACGACATTGATTATTTTCTTATCACAAACTATATTAGCCTGATTCTCAGCTAGCCAATCCATTCCTACTACCACATCAAATTCAATCAAAGCTATTGGGAACAGTTGTATCGGTACACCACATCCCTCTATATTTATCATACAACAATCAAAAACCTCTTTAACTGCCACTTGGTTATCATTTGCAGTGTCTACTAATAAAGCATGTTTTAACATTTTAGGCTCTAAATGCATGTGAGCAGCAAAGGAAGGAGACACAAAAGATCGGTTTGCACCTGAATCAAATAACACTTTTGCACGCGTGGAGTTTATGAAAAATGTACCTGTGACCACATCAGGAGTTTCCTCCGCCTCTTTAGCTGTCATTTGGAACGTACGACCCCTCGTTCTCGGCGGTTCTATTCTTGGAACTACTGGTCTCGTAATGGCCGGTTTCCCCGATGTACCCCCTGATTGTATTCTACCTCGCGGACAGTCTGATTGGAGGTGATCCGGAGAGTTGCACAAAAAGCAAAACCGTGTTACTCGACAGTCTTTAACAACATGACCCGTTTTCCCACATTTAAAGCAAACCCGCGACTCTACTTGGCAATTTCCCTGATGGTAACGATTACACCTTGAACATGGTCTTTCTGTTGGTCGAAATGACGGACGGTTGTCAAACCTCTGAAATCTAGGTTTCCTCGAATCCTGTGGTGGTCCTTCCCATTTTCTTTTTCCTAAGCTCTTATCGCCAGTATCTCTTTTATTATCTCTTTCCACATTCTCGGCAGCATCCACCGCAGCTGTAAAAGTATTTGGCCCTGTGGCAGTCACCAATCTTCGAACCTCGGAATTCAACCCATAAATAAACCTCTCCATCTTCATCTTATCTGTAACAACATAATATCCTGCAAAACGAGACTTCTCCAAAAATCGTGCAGTATAATCTCTAACCGACAGATTTCCTTGTTGTAGATTCATGAATTCTTCTTCTAACTGTCTGACAGCGGCTTGTGGACAGAAGTGCGTTGTGAAAGCTAACACGAATTCCTCCCATGAAAAAGTAGTATATACATCTGCTCCTCTCGATTCTGTATGAGCATCCCACCAATACAGAGCATCCCCTTTCAGCATCGCAGCTCCATAAAGCACTTTGTCTTCTTCAGCACATTTACACGTCTTGAAGATGACCTCTATTTCTTTCAGCCATCTCATCGCCTTTACCGGATCCCGATCTCCTGAGTATGTAGGGGGCTTACAACTAAGAAACATTTTATAATCGCACCTTTTCATCCCTGGTAGAACAGTAGAGGTAAGTGGTATCTCCACTTCATGTTCCGGATCTGGTCTTTCAATTTCATTAAGACGATTACGTTCGAACATGGCTTGTATGCTATCCTGTAATCTTCCCATTTCAGCAGTCAGATCATCTCGTGTAACAAACTCTGTACCATGCTGTTGTGTTCTACCTCCAGTTCGGCCTCCTATTCCCCTTCCAGTTCTACCTCTACCACGATCTCCTCCTCTTCCCCCTGTTCCTAACGGTGGATTTTCTCCACTTGAATTCCTTCCTCTTCCCTGATTCCCTTGTCTGGTGCCACTCGCCATTCTGTGGATTCAAACAAGGTTAATATACACACATAAGCACATACCCCATATAATAAGATATTCCAGTTCAAACATGTACCTGTAAGATCATAATTACACTGGCCTGGTGTAACTTGAAATTACCTTACATGATGTTCCTTCTACCTTTTATACTTAATATCCCCAGGTTCTAATTTAATAGGGACATCCTACTTCACATGCAGTTTAAGTCTAGGTACAGATACTAATACCTAAATCCCTTAAACTAGGGCTCTGATACCATCTGTAACATCCCGCAAAACAAAATATACATGTAACATATATTTCATAACATGGTTTCAAAAAAATTCATTTCACATTACACATTTGGTCCCAAAGTCTGACTAATCAATATAAAATACATTACAAACTTGATCCCATTTAGATAAGATAATAGCTAATAACAGAAAATTAAGTACAAAAGTATCATCAACTTCATAATGATCATCATCCCACATAGCTATCCACCAAGTAATCTAATCATTTACTCTTACTGGTACCACCACCTGGAATACAGATTTTTAAAACAAAAATGAGGGTTAGACCTAAGGGTCTAGTGAGTAAATCCCTGACATTTTTAAATCATTAAAATTTCATTTATATAAACACTCTTTATACAAATACACATACATCACACGTAAATTAGTGCCAAATACAATTTACACAACATACCTGTCTCATTCCCCTTATCCCTCCACCAATGGCCAATATCAATTGGTTGCGAGCCAATTTAACACACCGGTCCAAAGCCCGGCCACGTATTATATTCTTATATAATACTCACGTAATTATAATATCTCAATATATTATAATCACCCACGTATGACATATTCATACCACATATCAAATATTTATTATTCACGTAATGTATTCCAGTAAAATACTTTTTAACGTAAAACTCACCTGAAATGTTTATCACAAAAGCTTTCCCAAGTTAAGATCACGTATTTCCACCCTTCACTGAATCTGAAATCACAAGTACCAAATATCTCTTTTAACACTTAAACTTTACAAAATCCTCAACCCAATTCGCAACCCAAAATAACATGAAATCGCAATGAACAGTACAAGTCAGAACGGTAATGAACAGTACTAAGTCGCAACCTCTTATTGCGACTTCACCCTGAAATCGCAACCCACTATTGCGACTTCACCCTAAGTCGCAATCAACTATTGCGATTCCACCCTGGAGTCGCAACCCACTATTGCGATCCCAAACCCGAATCGCAATCAACTACTGCGATTCCAAGCCAAGTCGTAAATGACCATTGCGACTTCAATGCCAAGTCGCAACCAACTGTTGCGACTTCGTTGAATGTCGCAGTCGTCTATTGCGACTCCGATGAATGTCTCAGTCTACTGTTTCATCCTAAACCTAGATTTTTGCAGTTTTATACTATGCATGTTGCTATAAAGATCCAGTAATGTTTAAGACTACTAACATAACCTAAACATAAGCTTAGATTCACTAAAACATCCATTTCTAACCAAAACCCACTTCGAACTTATCTATTAACTCAAGAACTCTTTAATGGATTAAAACACAAATAAGGTATGGATTGTTTACCTGGATTACTTCAGTTTAACACTTTAAATTACTGCAGCAACTTCTTGATTCTCTTCTTTTGCTTCTTTCCTTTAATCTCTCTCGATTTCTCTCTTTTTTTTCTCTAACCGAATGCACACACAACACTAGGATATTTTGGTTTTTCTTTCTTAAGAATGAAGACATCATTCTTCATTTGATGTCTTAATGGCGGTGGTGGGAGAAAAGTTTGGCCAAATGACCAAACAAACCCTAAGCTTATTTCATTGGAAAAACACACCCCTAAACTCCTATTATAAAATTAAAACTTACCCCTTAACTCCTAACTCCATAAAATACTAAAAGAATTACTTATAAAATTTCTCAAATCATAAATAGATAAAATACCTGATTTATAGAGAGTCAAATGTTTTATGAATCGTATGTGCATGTTATGTGATGTCGGTCTATACTGTGGGATCAATGAGCCTCGGGATCTGATGATCCCTTGGTTTGGTATGACGAGATGGTAGGTTGGAATTCGTTTCCTCCTAGGCGGGTATCGGGGATTCTGCTTGGGCCCCGATACGAGAGGGCGAAAGGGGAGTCTGCTTGGGCCCCGATCGCGAATGGATAAGTGATCCATTACACAGTGCAGTACCATATATGATTACTTGTTATGCATTTTAACAAATGATTTCATATTATACATGTTGATTTACGGAGGGAATTCACTAGGCCTTTTGGTCTAACCCTCGCTTTTCAAAACCAAACCATTTTCAGGTAAGCGAGCTTCAGGCTCAAGTGTTAAGAACTAAAGACGGGAGGATTGTGGCTTGGAGATAGAGCGACTCCAAGATAGATGATTAACCTTAGTTTAGAGCTCGGTTGTGGATAGTTAGACTTCCGTTGTCATTTTGATAGGCTCATATTTTAAATGTAATGGACAACTATTTCTGTTTGCATTGTAAAACGCTCAGTTTATGGTTTATTGTGTGATCTACTTTTGGGGACGTTACAATTGGTATCAGAGCCTTAGTTTAAGGGATATAGGTGACCATTAGGGCCTAAACTTAAACTGTAGGAAGAGGAACACAGCCGAGATATAGGTTTGCCTCTAGGGACGATCACTATAAACGCACTTAGGAATAAGGTGCAAAGGACAAACGTGTAAGGTAAGTTTGGGATTGCACCTGGCCAGTGTAATTACGAACTTACAGGTACATGTGTGTGCTTCAATTACCTTTTATAGCAATGTAGTGGTGTCATGTCTGGCAAGCGTTATTGATTGTTTTCTTTCAGAATTAGCGTTATGGCTGGAAGGAATTTGAGAAGTAAGTCAGTACCTGTCATACCAAGGAACCAAGAAGAAGAGACTCTAGAGTGTGGACTGGCTAACCGCGGAAGGGGTCGCGGAAGGGGCCGTGGAAGGGGTCGTGGGAGGACGAGGAGTGTGGAAATGCCCGTCAACCAAGAAGACTCTATCCAGGAAAGTTCGGCTACGGTAAGGAGGGAGAACCCGACAAGGGGACGTGGTCGAGGTCGGGGATCCACATTCGTCACTCGAGAGAATTTGGCCGCAGAACTTGGTAAAATCCAGGAGACTCTGCAAACTCTCCTCACCAGACACAATGGGACGGCCTCTGAAAGCAAAGGGGCGACTGAAAACAAGGAAAGTGCAGAGTTGTCAAATCCTGTTGAATCTGGTACTGGGAGTCTTTCGAAAGCGACGTCTTTGACGGTGAACGAGTCGGCAGCTAAGGGTTGTAACTTTAAGGTTTTCGCCTCATGCAAGCCCCCTACGTTCAAGGGCGAATGTGACCCGGTTCTAGCAATGAGGTGGGTAAAGGAGATGGAATTGGTTTTTGACACTTGCAAATGCGCTGATGAGGACAGAGTGATGTTTGCCTTGTCCATGTTGAAATCCGATGCAGTTTACTGGTGGGAAGCCGAAACTGGGGGAAAGGGCTCTGCAATGGCAAAGGGGATGTTGTGGGAATCATTTGTAGACAAGTTTAAAGCACAGTAATGCCCACTCGCGGCAGTGAAAAAGCTGGAAGAAGAATTCCTGGGTTTGGAACAGGGGAGAATGACGGTACGGGAGTACACTTCAAAGTTTATCGAGAAGTCCCGTTTCGCCGACCTGTACCTGCCGACGGAGGGGCGGAGGGTGAATCACTACATTCACGGTCTGAGAAGTGATATTCGAGAGCTAATGATGGCAAGAAACCCCGTTACTTTTCAAACAGCCATCGATGCGGCCGAACTAATTGAAATGGAGAAGAACCGTCAGACTTCTGAGAAGAGCGGCGACAAGCGCAAATGGGATAGAGCGAGGAACGACTCGGGGAAAGGGAAAGTGTTCCGATAAGATAACCGTGTAAGCAAAGATACAGTTGGGAAACCATGTGCGAAGTGCAACAAGGTGCACCGGGGTGATTGCATGGCAGGTTCAAACTCATGCTACCGGTGTGGCTTGCCTGGTCACATGTCAAGGGATTGTCCCAAGGGGAAATCGTGTTTTCAATGTGGAGTTGTTGGACACACACGATATGACTGTCCGCAATTGAAGAAGGGGGGATCAACTCAATTTGGGAATCGTCAGGTGGAGATAGGAAGTGAGAAGGGAACGAAGCCGGCACGCGCTAAGGGGCGCGCGTTTCGCATGACTGCGGAGGAAGCGGAGGAAATTCCAGACGTTGTGGCAGGTACATTTCTAGTAAACTCACTGTGTGCCAATGTGTTATTTGATTCGGGAGTGAATCGCTCGTTTGTTTCGCATGCGTTTATGAAATGTTTAGGGGTGAGGCCTAGACAGTTGGAGAGGGCGCTAGAGGTGGAAACTGCTAACGACAGTCTGGTGTATGTTAAAGAAGTGATAGAGAGTTGTGTCGTAGATATAGAAGGAAGACTGTTGCCTATGAAGTTATACCCCATGGCTATGGGGGAGTTCGATGTAGTGTTGGGTATGGATTGGTTAGCCGCAAATGATGCCAATATCGTTTGCAACAAAAGGCTAATTAGGATCCACTCACCCGATGGGGATCCCATAGTGATTTATGGGAACCGCCGTAATAGAAAGACTAGCCTTATCTCCATGATCAAGGCTAGCAGGTGTTTGAGGAAAGGATGTCGAGGATTCTTAGCGTACGTGTTAGACTCCAAGAAAGAGAAGCGTGGAGTGAGTGAGTGACGTCAGATCGAGTTAAAAATTGATTTGATGCCTGGAGCTGCACCGATTGCTCATGCACCATATAGATTGGGGCCGTCCGAAATGAAGGAAATGATGACTCAGTTGCAGGAATTGTTAGACAAGGGATTCGTGAGGCCGAGTACGTCACCGTGGGGAGCACCCGTACTCTTCATGAAAAAGAAGGACGGCACCATGCGAATGTGTATAGACTACCGAGAGCTCAACAAGGTTACAATCAAGAATAAGTATCCAATACCGCTAATCGACGACCTGTTTGATCAACTTCAAGGAGCCAGCTATTTTTCCAAGATAGACTTGAGGTCGGGGTATCATCAACTCAAGGTGAGAGAGGAGGATGTACCAAAGACCGCTTTCAGAACTAGATATGGGCATTACGAGTTCCTGGTGATGTCGTTCGGATTAACCAACGCCCCCGCAGCTTTCATGGACTTAATGAATAGGGTGTGTCAACCTTATTTAGACAAGTTCGTGATAGTGTTCATAGACGACATTCTGATTTTCTCAAAATCCGAGGAGGAGCACGAGAACCACCTTAGGCTGATTCTTGAGCTATTGAAGAAGGAGAAATTATTTGCTAAATTTTCAAAATGTGAGTTTTGGCTAAGGGAGGTGCAATTCCTCGGGCATGTGGTGTCCGAAACAGGAATCATGGTGGACCCAGCAAAGATTAAAACCATCCGGGATTGGGACAACCGAAGAACCCATCAGAAGTTCGGAGTTTTCTTGGTTTGGCAGGTTACTACCGGAAGTTCATAAAGGACTTTTCGCGTATTGCCACGCCATTAACCACTTTAACCAGGAAAAACATCAAGTTTGCTTGGTCCGAGAAACAAGAGGAAGCTATCCAAAGGTTGAAGGACATGTTGAGCAGCGCTCCCGTGCTGTCGTTACCAGTTGGGTCAGATGACTTCGTGGTATTCAGAGACGCGTCGAAACTCGGCTTAGGTTGTGTACTCATGCAAAGAGGAAAGATGATTGCTTATGCCTCCCGGCAGTTAAAAGATCACGAAGCTCGATATCCTATGCACGACTTAGAATTGGCGGCAGTGGTTTTCGCCTTGAAAATTTGGTGGCATTACCTGTACGGGACGAAGTGCCAGATTTTCACAGACCATAAGAGCCTATGTCACCTCTTTGACCAGAAAGAGTTGAATATGTGTCAAAGAAGATGGATCGAGCTGTTGACCGATTACGATTGTAAGATCGAGTACCATCCAGGGAAGGCGAATGTAGTGGTGGACGCTTTAAGTCGCAAAGAAAGGAACGAGGTCCCCAGCGTTGTGGCCATGAGAGCTGAAGTGACCTTTAACTTGCTGGCCGAGATAAAGAAGTGTCAAGCCGAAGCGATCGGTGCTAACGACCTCAAGAAGGAAAGACTGGTCGGGCAACTGACCTCACTAGTAGAGGATGGGCGAGGGGTGAAATGTTTCAATGGGAGGATTTGGGTCTCGAAGATCGGGGAGCTCAGGAAGATGATTCTGGAAGAGGCTCACAAATCAGAGTACACTACTCACCCAGGAACAAACAAAATGTACGGAGACCTACGGAAAGATTATTGGTGGCATGGGATGAAAAAGGATGTGGCTCACTTTGTTGAGACCTGCATAACGTGTTCACGTGTGAAGATTGAACATCAAAGGCCGTACGGAAAACTTCAGTCGTTAGATATACCAGTGTGGAAGTGGGATCAAATCACGATGGACTTCGTGACCCATTTGCCTAGGACTCCGAAGGGCTACGACGCCATTTGGGTAATTGTGGATCGACTCACGAAATCAGCTCACTTCTTGCCGATAAGAGAGTCCTACTCAATGGAACAATTAGCCAAATTATACATCGACGGAATTGTAACCCTTCACGGGGTACCTTCGTCGATTGTATCTGACCGGGATAGCAGATTTACCTCCAAGTTCTGGAGGAGCTTCCAAAGAGAAATGGGATCGCAGATCAAGATGAGCACCGCTTATCATCCTCAGACCGACGGGCAGAGCGAGCGAACGATCCAAACGTTAGAAGACATGTTGAGGGCATGTGCTTTAGATTTTCAAGGGTCATGGGAAAAGCATTTGCCATTGGTTGAGTTCGCCTACAACAACAGTTATCATTCGAGCATCAAGATGGCGCCATTTGAGGCATTGTACGGTAGAAAGTGTCGGACGCCATTATATTGGAATGAAGTTGGGGAGAGGCAGTTGGCTGGGCCCGAAATTGTTCAGCAGACTTCGGACAAAATAGTCCAAGTGCGCGAAAGACTGAAGGTCGCTCGCGACCGGCAAAAGAGTTATGCGGATAAAAGACGAAAAGACATAGAATTCCAAGTCGGAGATCACGTACTACTGAAGGTGTCACCCTGGAAGGGAGTGGTGCGATTTGGGAGACGTGGGAAGTTAAGCCCACGTTATATCGGACCGTTTGCGATTACGGAACGAATTGGGGAAGTGGCTTACAGACTGGATCTACCCGAAGAATTAAATGGCATCCATATTGCGTTTCACGTGTCAAATCTAAGGAAGTGTTTGGCTAACGTGACTAAGGCAGTGCCGTTAAACGACATCAAAGTGGATGAAAGATTGAACTTTATAGAGGAACCCGAGGCCGTCACGGATATTAAGGTAAGAAAGTCGCGAAACAAAGAACTCAGACTAGTGAGGGTGCAGTGGAGACATCACAAGGGCCCCGAGGCTACGTGGGAACTGGAGTCTGGAAAGAGGGAAAGGTACCCGCATCTTTTCCAATGAGGAATTCCGGGGACGAAATTCTTCTAAGGAGGGAAGGTTGTAATAACCTAATATTTATTTAAAGGAAAAGTTTGGTGGCCAAATTAAGAAGAATGAAAGTTGGCATAAAGGGGCCTTATTAAATATGAATATGGCTTTTTGGGCCCAAATCCCTAGGGTAGTTTTAAATTCCTAATCAGTATTATTCGTGTGGGGAATGAAAGTTGGCGGCTGAGCTGAGAAAAGAAGAAGAAGAGAGCGTTTCAGGGTGGTGTTGGTGTGGAGATCGAGTTGTGTGCAAGGAGGAAATTTCTGTTCAGGTAATCATCCACACCTCATTGGCATTTCTCAATTCCAAGTTTTTCTCTCCTCTGTGGGTCATGTCTAAATCGAAATGGTGGAATCAGATGGGATTCCCACCTGACTTTGCCATTATCGAAGGTTTTTAAACCTCTTATTGCCTTTTCCGATTTTCGAACAAAATGGGGTATTAGTGAACTCGAATTTAATGGCAAGAAGGGGTTTAAGTGCAAATGGTTCTTGAGATTTTGGAATATGAATCAGACCTGTGTCTTTCAGGACAAAACCTTTCAGATTAGAAATTTCGTAGAAATCGATGGGGATTGTTGTTGGTGTAGATTATATCTATCTAAAATCGATTTTAGAAATAAAAGGTCAGAGTTAAGCGAGTTTGGGTCAGTGATCAGAGGTAGGAGACGATGAACAGTGCCTTTGGCGAAAAGTGAACTTTTCGCAAGCACCTGTTGCGAAAGGTGAACTTTTCGCAAGCGCCTGTTGCGAAAAGTGGACTTCTCGCAAGCGCCTGTTGCGCAAAGCTAGTAGTGCGCCCGTGCCAGTGACGCAAGGCCATGTCCAGCGAGATTCTTCCCTTAGTGGTTTAGCCGAGAGAACGTCTACCCATGCCAGAATCGAGTTAAGGGAGGACGGTCCAAGTTTAAAGGATTATTAAGACTAATTATATTTTTATATAATTAAATTAATAGGTTACGGTTGGAACGGGGAAAGTGTAGGAAGAGCACTACAATCAGGTGAGTTCCCTAAACCTCTTTTACGACGTAAATGTTAGATGATTCTTTTACTGATTATGGTTTTAATAAGCATGAAATACTTATGAACTGATATGCATGAAAGGAAAGAAAGGTCTGATATGTTGAAATGATGCGCATGATTTATAAAGAGTCAAATGTTTTATGAATCGTATGTGCATGTTATGTGATGTCGGTCTGTACTGTGGGATCAATGAGCCTCGGGATCTGATGATCCCTTGGTTTGGTATGACGAGATGGTAGGTTGGAATTCGTTTCCTCCTAGGCGGGTATCGGGGAGTCTGCTTGGGCCCCGATACGAGAGGGCGAAAGGGGAGTCTGCTTGGGCCCCGATCGCGAATGGATAAGTGATCCATTACACAGTGCAGTACCATATATGATGACTTGTTATGCATTTTAACAAATGATTTCATATTATACATGTTGATTTACGGAGGGAATTCACTAGGCCTTTTGGTCTAACCCTCGCTTTTCAAAACCAAACCATTTTCAGGTAAGCGAGCTTCAGGCTCAAGTGTTAAGAACTAAAGACGGGAGGATTGTGGCTTGGAGATAGAGCGACTCCAAGATAGATGATTAACCTTATTTTAGAGCTCGGCTGTGGATAGTTAGACTTCCGCTGTCATTTTGATAGGCTCATATTTTAAATGTAATGGACAACTATTTCTGTTTGCATTGTAAAATGCTCAGTTTATGGTTTATTGTATGATCTACTTTTGGGGACGTTACAATTGGTATCAGAGCCTTAGTTTAAGGGATTTAGGTGACCATTAGGGCCTAAACTTAAACTGTAGGAAGAGGAACACAGCCGAGATATAGGTTTGCCTCTAGGGACGATCACTATAAACGCACTTAGGAATAAGGTGCAAAGGACAAACGTGTAAGGTAAGTTTGGGATTGCACCTGGCCAGTGTAATTACGAACTTACAGGTACATGTGTGTGCTTCAATTACCTTTTATAGCAATGTAGTGGTGTCATGTCTGGCAAGAGTTATTGATTGTTTTCTTTCAGAATTAGCGTTATGGCTGGAAGGAATTTGAGAAGTAAGTCAGTACCTGTCATACCAAGGAACCAAGAAGAAGAGACTCTAGAGTGTGGACCGGCTAACCGCGGAAGGGGTCGCGGAAGGGGCCGCGGAAGGGGTCGTGGGAGGACGAGGAGTGTGGAAATGCCCGTCAACCAAGAAGACTCTATCCAGGAAAGTTCGGCTACGGTAAGGAGGGAGAACCCGACAAGGGGACGTGGTCGAGGTCGGGGATCCACATTCGTCACTCGAGAGAATTTGGCCGCAGAACTTGGTAAAATCCAGGAGACTCTGCAAACTCTCCTCACCAGACACAATGGGACGGCCTCTGAAAGCAAAGGGGCGACTGAAAACAAGGAAAGTGCAGAGTTGTCAAATCCTGTTGAATCTGGTACTGGGAGTCTTTCGAAAGCGACGTCTTTGACGGTGAACGAGTCGGCAGCTAAGGGTTGTAACTTTAAGGTTTTCGCCTCATGCAAGCCCCCTACGTTCAAGGGCGAATGTGACCCGGTTCTAGCAATGAGGTGGGTAAAGGAGATGGAATTGGTTTTTGACACTTGCAAATGCGCTGATGAGGACAGAGTGATGTTTGCCTTGTCCATGTTGAAATCCGATGCAGTTTACTGGTGGGAAGCCGAAACTGGGGGAAAGGGCTCTGCAATGGCAAAGGGGATGTTGTGGGAATCGTTTGTAGACCGGTTTAAAGCACAGTTCTGCCCACTCGCGGCAGTGAAAAAGCTGGAAGAAGAATTCCTGGGTTTGGAACAGGGGAGAATGACGGTACGGGAGTACACTTCAAAGTTTATCGAGAAGTCCCGTTTCGCAGACCTGTACCTGCCGACGGAGGGGCGGAGGGTGAATCACTACATTCACGGTCTGAGAAGTGATATTCGAGAGCTAGTGATGGCAAGAAACCCCGTTACTTTTCAAACAGCCATCGATGCGGCCGAACTAATTGAAATGGAGAAGAACCGTCAGACATCTGAGAAGAGCGGCGACAAGCGCAAATGGGATGGAGCGAGGAACGACTCAGGGAAAGGGAAAGTGTTCCGATCTGATAACCGTGTAAGCAAAGATACAGTTGGGAAACCATGTGCGAAGTGCAACAAGGTGCACCGGGGGGATTGCATGGCAGGTTCAAACTCATGCTACCGGTGTGGCTTGCCTGGTCACATGTCAAGGTATTGTCCCAAGGGAAAATCGTGTTTTCAATGTGGAGTTGTTGGACACACACGATATGACTATCCGCAATTGAAGAAGGGGGGATCAACTCAATTTGGGAATCGTCAGGTGGAGAGAGGAAGTGAGAAGGGAACGGAACCGGCACGCGCTAAGGGGCGCGCGTTTCGCATGACTGCGGAGGAAGCGGAGGAAATTCCAGACGTTGTGGCAGGTACATTTCTAGTAAACTCACTGTGTGCCAATGTGTTATTTGATTCGGGAGCGAATCGCTCGTTTGTTTCGCATGCGTTTATGAAATGTTTAGGGGTGAGGCCTAGACAGTTGGAGAGGGCGCTAGAGGTGGAAACTGCTAACGACAGTCTGGTGTATATTAAAGAAGTGATAGAGAGTTGTGTCGTAGATATAGAAGGAAGAATGTTGCCTATGAAGTTATACCCCATGGCTATGGGGGAGTTCGATGTAGTGTTGGGTATGGATTGGTTAGCCGCAAATGATGCCAATATCGTTTGCAACAAAAAGCTAATTAGGATCCACTCACCCGATGGGGATCCCATAGTGATTTATGGGAACCGCCGTAATAGAAAGACTAGCCTTATCTCCATGATCAAGGCTAGCAGGTGTTTGAGGAAAGGATGTCGAGGATTCTTAGCGTACGTGTTAGACGCCAAGAAAGAGAAGCGTGGAGTGAGTGACGTGCGCGTAGTAAACGAATACCCGGAAGTATTTCCGGATGATTTGACAAGCTTACCTCCGGATCGTCAGATCGAGTTCAAAATTGATTTGATGCCTCGAGCTGCACCGATTGCTCGTGCACCATATAGATTGGCGCCGTCCGAAATGAAGGAAATGATGACTCAGTTGCAGGAATTGTTAGACAAGGGATTCGTGAGGCCGAGTACGTCACCGTGGGGAGCACCCGTACTCTTCGTGAAAAAGAAGGACGGCACCATGCGAATGTGTATAGACTACCGAGAGCTCAACAAGGTTACAATCAAGAATAAGTATCCAATACCGCGAATCGACGACCTGTTTGATCAACTTCAAGGAGCCAGCTATTTTTCCAAGATAGACTTGAGGTCGGGGTATCATCAACTCAAGGTGAGAGAGGAGGATGTACCAAAGACCGCTTTCAGAACTAGATATGGGCATTACGAGTTCCTGGTGATGCCGTTCGGATTAACCAACGCCCCCACAGCTTTCATGGACTTAATGAATAGGGTGTGTCAACCTTATTTAGACAAGTTCGTGATAGTGTTCATAGACGACATTCTGATTTTCTCAAAATCCGAGGAGGAGCACGAGAACCACCTTAGGCTGATTCTTGAGCTATTGAAGAAGGAGAAATTATTTGCTAAATTTTCAAAATGTGAGTTTTGGCTAAGGGAGGTGCAATTCCTCGGGCATGTGGTGTCCGAAACAGGAATCATGGTGGACCCAGCAAAGATTAAAGCCATCCGGGATTGGGAGCAACCGAAGAATCCATCAGAAGTTCGGAGTTTTCTTGGTTTGGCAGGTTACTACCGGAAGTTCATAAAGGACTTTTCGCGTATTGCCACGCCATTAACCACTTTAACCAGGAAAAACATCAAGTTTGCTTGGTCCGAGAAACAAGAGGAAGCTTTCCAAAGGTTGAAGGACATGTTGAGCAGCGCTCCCGTGCTGTCGTTACCAGTTGGGTCAGATGACTTCGTGGTATTCAGAGACGCGTCGAAACTCGGCTTAGGTTGTGTACTCATGCAAAGAGGAAAGGTGATTGCTTATGCCTCCCGGCAGTTAAAAGATCACGAAGCTCGATATCCTACGCATGACTTAGAATTGGCGGCAGTGGTTTTTGCCTTGAAAATTTGGCGGCATTACCTGTACGGGACGAAGTGCCAGATTTTCACAGACCATAAGAGCCTATGTCACCTCTTTGACCAGAAAGAGTTGAATATGCGTCAAATAAGATGGATCGAGCTTTTGACCGATTACGATTGTAAGATCGAGTACCATCCAAGGAAGGCGAATGTAGTGGCGGACGCTTTAAGTCGCAAAGAAAGGAACGAGGTCCCCAGCGTTGTGGCCATGAGAGCTGAAGTGACCTTTAACTAAGAAGTGTCAAGCCGAAGCGCTCGGTGCTAACGACCTCAAGAAGGAAAGACTGGTCGGGCAACTGACCTCACTAGTAGAGGATGGGCGAGGGGTGAAATGTTTTAATGGGAGGATTTGGGTCCCGAAGATCGGGGAGCTCAGGAAGATGATTCGGGAAGAGGCTCACAAATCCAAGTACACGATTCACCCAGGAACAAACAAAATGTACGGAGACCTGCGGCAAGATTATTGGTGGCCTGGGATGAAAAAGGATGTGGCTCACTTTGTTGAGACATGCATAACATGTTCACGTGTGAAGATTGAACATCAAAGGCCGTACGGAAAACTTCAGTCGTTAGATATACCAGTGTGGAAGTGGGATCAAATCACGATGGACTTCGTGACCCATTTGCCTAGGACTCCGAAGGGCTACGACGCCATTTGGGTAATTGTGGATCGACTCACGAAATCCGCTCACTTCTTGCCGATAAGAGAGTCCTACTCAATGGAACAATTAGCCAAAGTATACATCGACGGAATTGTAACCCTTCACGGGGTACCTTCGTCGATTGTATCTTACCGGGATAGCAGATTTACCTCCAAGTTCTGGAGGAGCTTCCAAAGAGAAATGGGATCGCAGATCAAGATGAGCACCGCTTATCATCCTCAGACCGACGGGCAGAGCGAGCGAACGATCCAAATGTTAGAAGACATGTTGAGGGCATGTGCTTTAGATTTTCAAGGGTCATGGGAAAAGTATCTGCCATTGGTTGAGTTCGCCTACAACAACAGTTATCATTCGAGCATCAAGATGGCGCCATTTGAGGCATTGTACGGTAGAAAGTGTCGGACGCCATTATGTTGGAATGAAGTTGGGGAGAGGCAGTTGGCTGGGCCCGAAATTGTTCAGCAGACTTCGGACAAAATAGTCCAAGTGCGCGAAAGACTGAAGGTCGCTCGCGACCGGCAAAAGAGGTATGCGGATAAAAGACGAAAAGACATAGAATTCCAAGTCGGAGATCACGTACTACTGAAGGTGTCACCCTGGAAGGGAGTGGTGCGATTTGGGAGACGTAGGAAGTTAAGCCCACGTTATATCGGACCGTTTGCGATTACGGAACGAATTGGGGAAGTGGCTTACAGACTGGATCTACCCGAAGAATTAAATGGCATCCATAATGCGTTTCACGTGTCAAATCTAAGGAAGTGTTTGGCTGACGTGACTAAGGCAGTGCCGTTAAACGACATCAAAGTGGATGAAAGATTGAACTTTGTAGAGGAACCCGAGGCCGTCACGGATATTAAGGTAAGAAAGTCACGAAACAAAGAACTCAGACTAGTGAGGGTGCAGTGGAGACATCACAAGGGCCCCGAGGCTACGTGGGAACTGGAGTCTGAAAAGAGGGAAAGGTACCCGCATCTTTTCCAATGAGGAATTCCTGGGACGGAATTCTTCTAAGGAGGGAAGGTTGTAATAACCTAATATTTATTTAAAGGAAAAGTTTGGTGGCCAAATTAAGAAGAATGAAAGTTGGCATAAAGGGGCCTTATTAAATATGAATATGGCTTTTTGGGCCCAAATCCCTAGGGCAGTTTTAAATTCCTAATCAGTATTATTCGTGTGGGGAATGAAAGTTGGCGGCTGAGCTGAGAAAAGAAGAAGAAGAGAGCGTTTCAGGGTGGTGTTGGTGTGGAGATCGAGTTGTGTGCAAGGAGGAAATTTCTGTTCAGGTAATCATCCACACCTCATTGGCATTTCTCAATTCCAAGTTTTTCTCTCCTCTGTGGGTCATGTCTAAATCGAAATGGTGGAATCAGATGGGATTCCCACCTGACTTTGCCATTATCGAAGGTTTTTAAACCTCTTATTGCCTTTTCTGATTTTCGAACAAAATGGGGTATTAGTGAACTCGAATTTAATGGCAAGAAGGGGTTTAAGTGCAAATGGTTCTTGAGATTTTGGAATATGAATCAGACGTGTGTCTTTCAGGACAAAACCTTTCAGATTAGAAATTTCGTAGAAATCGATGGGGATTGTTGTTGGTGTAGATTATATCTATCTAAAATCGATTTTAGAAATAAAAGGTCAGAGTTAAGCGAGTTTGGGTCAGTGATCAGAGGTAGGAGACGATGAACAGTGCCTTTGGCGAAAAGTGAACTTTTCGCAAGCACCTGTTGCGAAAGGTGAACTTTTTGCAAGCGCCTGTTGCGAAAGGTGAACTTTTCGCAAGCGCCTGTTGCGAAAAGTGGACTTCTCGCAAGCGCCTGTTGCGAAAAGTGGACTTCTCGCAAGCGCCTGTTGCGCAAAGCTAGTAGTGCGCCCGTGCCTGTGACGCATGGCCATGTCCAGCGAGATTCTTCCCTTAGTGGTTTAGCCGAGAGAACGTCTACCCATGCCAGAATCGAGTTAAGGGAGGACGGTCCAAGTTTAAAGGATTAGTAAGACTAATTATATTTTTATATAATTAAATTAATAGGTTACGGTTGGAACGGGGAAAGTGTAGGAAGAGCACTACAATCAGGTGAGTTCCCTAAACCTCTTTTACGACGTAAATGTTAGATGATTCTTTTACTGATTATGGTTTTAATAAGCATGAAATACTTATGAACTGATATGCATGAAAGGAAAGAAAGGTCTGATATGTTGAAATGATGCGCATGATTTATAAAGAGTCAAATGTTTTATGAATCGTATGTGCATGTTATGTGATGTCGGTCTGTACTGTGGGATCAATGAGCCTCGGGATCTGATGATCCCTTGGTTTGGTATGACGAGACGGTAGGTTGGAATTCGTTTCCTCCTAGGCGGGTATCGGGGAGTCTGCTTGGGCCCCGATACGAGAGGGCGAAAGGGGAGTCTGCTTGGGCCCCGATCGCGAATGGATAAGTGATCCATTACACAGTGCAGTACCATATATGATGACTTGTTATGCATTTTAACAAATGATTTCATATTATACATGTTGATTTACGGAGGGAATTCACTAGGCCTTTTGGTCTAACCCTCGCTTTTCAAAACCAAACCATTTTCAGGTAAGCGAGCTTCAGGCTCAAGTGTTAAGAACTAAAGACGAAAGGATTGTGGCTTGGAGATAGAGCGACTCCAAGATAGATGATTAACCTTAGTTTAGAGCTCGGCTGTGGATAGTTAGACTTCCGCTGTCATTTTGATAGGCTCATATTTTAAATGTAATGGACAACTATTTCTGTTTGCATTGTAAAACGCTCAGTTTATGGTTTATTGTATGATCTACTTTTGGGGACGTTACAGATAAACGTAGAATAGGTATGGCACTTAATCGTAATTCCCATTGATTTGAAATGAGGAATAGGTCGGGCACTTAATGGTAATTCCAATTTCGTATTGTGATTTGATAAACGTGGAATAGGCGTGGCGCTTAATCGTAATTCCCGTTGATTTAAAATGAGGAATAGGCCGGGCACTTAATGGTAATACCCATTTCGTATTGTGACGTGAAATCGTGGAATAGGCAGGGCGCTTAATTGTAATTCCCGATTTCTATTGGAAGATAAGGGATAGGCATGACTCTTAATTGTAATCCTTACTTCTGCACCAAGAAATAGGCATGACGCTTAATTGTAATTTCTTGGACATGAGCTGAAATCTAGAATCCTCAGTGATTCGTAGTGACGCTCGTAAACATGATACTATGACTTACTTAGTGTTTGTCATACTCATGGAATCGGGTATGATTCCCGTCATCGAAAGATGTTATGTATGCGATATGAAAGTTTACGAAAAGGTTATTTTATATGCTTTGTTTACAAATTTGGTTTTCAAATCTTATAAATGTTTTGGATTTTAAACTGGATGTTCTCACTAGGCGCAAGCCTAATGTTTCCAAATTATAGTTTCTTACCAGGTACTGGCTCGGGAAGGGATATGAAGTGATGAGTGGATAATGACTTTTGATTCATAGCTTTTGGAGATGTAATGGAGGGATTAGTTTATGACGAAGATATTTTGAAAGATTACCTAGACAACCCTTAAATCTGATCTTATTGTTATGGATTAGAATAGTAGGTTGTTTTGATAATTCAGTTGTAAATATGGATCTTCGTTACCAATTCTCCATTTGTGTATGAAAGTATTGAAATATATTGTAGTATATTTGATAAATTTAAGGTTTAAATTTATTGTGATTTTAGGGTGTTTCAGGTTTTTCTTGTTTCTTGATTCCGTCAAAGGAAATTTGAAAGAAAGATTAACAAAGAAAAAACACCTTGCTGACCTGATTTGCAACAAAGATGAGGGACGGCTACGGAATCCATAACCTATTTTCCTCCTCCCCCTTCTCTTCCTCTTTACTTCATCTCCTTCATTTGTAGTTCCAGACTTCAGTTGTGCTAACCAAAAATTCGAAAAAGAAGTGAGTATAGAATGAGAAATCACGTTCCACAGACTTCATCTACACATTGCAAAATCGCCTAAAAAATCTAGGGTTTTAAAGAAATGAGTAGTGTGGCAATTAGAGGGATCTAGAGCAATTTATGGAGAGCATAGAGAGCACGTTCTTGTTTTGAAGGAGGTTTGAATTTGAAATTCGAATTTGAGGACTCATCAACGTTTATTTGAGAAGATGAATTCTGAAAAGCAGGAAGGTGGTATCAGAAGTCATCAGAAGCGAAGACCCAAAAGTTGAATGACTTGTACATTATGTTTTAGATGTTGTATTTAAGAGTTTTTAAGAGATTGTGCTTGAAAAAGCAGTACCATATGCTTTAGTGGTTGTAGTTTAAGATTTGTTCAAATCTGGTTTATAATGTAGCATAGATAAGTTACATTTAATACTCTTATAATTAGTTATTAAATATATTTTTAATCTATTATTTTTTCATTTTTTATTTTAGACCCTTATCATTTTAACATATATAATCGTATATGAACTAAAATGCATTAAAATACATATATTTTTTTATAAATTATATTATTGTAATCGTCTCGTCAATACCTTCGAAATGAGCCCCATATTGAATATTTTTGGATTTATAATATTATTAAATATCATGAATATGTACGAATTAATTTGTTTTATATTCTTTACGTTTTTATTTTTCATTTTACACTCTTATCATATTAAAAATACATAATCATAGATTAACTAAAATACATTATAAATTGCATTGTTTTTACAAATGATATCATTATAATCTTCTCGTCAATAATTTCAAAATAGGTTTATTATTGAATATCGTTTAATTTTTCATGAATGATCTATCGAATTTTTTTTAAATTGTAATTTTTACACCCTTATCTATATTTATCTACCTATACTCCTTTTAAAAATTCTATTTGCGGTTATTCTTGAATTTTTAAAATGTACAAACTTAATTACATCATGTACAAGTTTAAAAACTTCAAAACCTCCAAGTTCAACATGATAATAAAAATATAATTATTTATTTTTAAATTACACTTTATACCCTTATAATTAATTATTTAATTTACTTTATATCTCTTCTCTTTTCATTTTTCATTTTTCATTTTACACACTTTTCATATTAACATAAATAATCGTATATAAACTAAAATACATTAAAAATATGTTTTTTCCACAAGTTATACCATTTTAATTGTCTCATCAAAACCTTCAAAATGAGTTCAATTTATGGGTTTGAAGACCCCGATATCGAGCGAATCATTTTCAATCTTTTTTGACCGATTGACCATTTTGACCTTGAATTTATATGCGACTTAAAAACACATACAACCATAAAATTGGCATCGTGCGATGGAAAATAAAACTGAACATGAAATAAGATTATTTATTTCGAGTTCTCGATTTTAGATTCGAAATAGTACGCGTCGCATCGCGCACAAATACGTATCAAGTTTTTATATGATTGAGTTCCGGACATTAACACCATCTGTTTGTGCTCCGTTTGTCTCCTCGTGTCTTTTTACCCCTTTACTAGTTTTTAAGAATTTACTTTGTATTCTTCAAACCTTTTTTATGGAAGAAAGGAACATTAAAAAATTATTCTTTAGACTATTGTAGAAAAAGAAAAAAAAGTGTAAAGAAAAAAAGTAAATGAAAGCAATTAAAACATTTTTAAAAGATTATTAAAATTATAAAATTAACCAATCTTTCATTTTAAAAGGCATATTTTAAAGGATATATACGTAAAAGTTACATATTGTTAAAGGAAAAACTAAATAGAACACAATAGAATGGAGAGAATGAATTGTGGATCCCAGATTCAATAAGCAATCACAATGTAATCAACACAATTAGCATATACGTCATAAATCTCACTTTCATTAGGATGAACAGAAAGAACTATTGGCAGTAGCTGTACAATGTATTCTGGAATTAAACTAATGATCATTAAACCCTAACTAAGAGTTTAGCAAACTATTTATACCAACATGGTATTTACACAAAATGTCATAAATGGTCCTTATACTTCATATTCTACTAACGTGACCTAACAATCTCCCCCTTGGAATTGAAGTTCAATGTCATGCCAGTTAGGGACATATCGTCTACGGATAGAGAATAACATTTCAAGACGTCGAATGGAGTTTCTGAATTCTAGCCGTTCTTCAATAGCTTTGAGCAGATCTTCAGCAAGATATTTCCTGACGTTGACATAGCTTTCAGGCGATGCTATCTTCTCTTCTTCAATAATCTTCTTCAGCTCTGACTGTATCTTCATCAGCGTTCCCTCGCTAAACTTGTGTAGCTCGCTGATTCGCATGAACCGTTTCTCCCCTTGGTTGTTCAGATACACTATACCTGTTTCTGGCTTGGTTAGAATGGAATGTACCTGTACATCTTCGAGAAGATTCAGATTAGGCTTCAGAATGTTGATCTTTTTCTGGTTGCTTTCTAAGCCCATCTGAAAGTCGTTGATATAGGCGAGCGTAATCGAGCACTTATGGACCGTTTGATTGTCTCGAGGGCCTTTGTGTAGGGTAACGGACGAATGGTACGAGTCTTTAACTCTCTGAGTAGTACCGGGAAGTCATTCAGGTATAGATGACTGAAGTCGGCTTCCGAGAACGTCCATTCATTTCCGTCGTCCCGTTTGACAGTGAAAACCGGAAACCATACGCTGAGAACTCTGTCGGACACGATCTCCACAATTTCAGTGATCCTGTGTCGTCTGCGGACGTGGGAGACCAACCTGTTGCGCTTCATTACCTCCAAATACTGATTGTGGACTGGATCTTTGAGAAATGAGACCCCGTGACACTTTACCGGGTCAAGTGGCCTGATCCAGTGAGCAAAGATTTTCTTCTGTGATTCCTCCAGATAAGGAACCAATATTCGGACTCGTTCCCAACGAACTGGTTGAGTAGGTTGTGGTGGAGCCGGTACCGGTGCTGGAGTTGGAAGCTCTGAAGTGCTTGTTGTATCGTGTATGTCATGCTAAATAGCCAATACCTGTTCGCTCTGGAAAAGGAATCGGTCAAAGTCGTCGTCGTCTATAAACTCATCTTCGTCAGCAAAATCCCACAAAGCATCTGTCTCTGACTGGATGGCTATTATCGCTTTGTGTCTCCATTCTGTCTCTAGTTTCGGATCGTCGGCAGAGTCCTCATCGATCAACTCTAGGTATGACCGCTCCGGAACTGTCAGCACTAAGATGTCTTCTGATTGACCCTCGGGCTTTTCAACCATTGGGTCTGCTGACTCTGGCATCGTTTCCCTGACCGGTGTAGAAATCTCCATGTCTTGAACCATTTCTGAATCTGTCGGATGTTGTTGTGGTTCTGGTTCAGCTAGAGTGTCGGTTGTAGTTTCTGTCGTTGCAGTTGACAGCTCGGTCAGTCGTAGTCTTTTCTCCCCCTCATGCTGATCAGGATCGTCCTGATCATCATGTCTTCTCTTTGTACCCTGTACCTGACCCTTACAAGTGTCTTCAAGGCTGGCAACCTTCTCGGTTAAAGCATCGAGGGCCTTCTTTACGTCAGTTAGTGTCGCTGTAAGAGTATCAAGTCGGCCATCTGACGGTGTGACCGGGGGCGGTGGTTGGGATTGTGAGTGTAAGATACTCACTAAGTCAGCTTCCGATGAGGCATCAATGTTGGACTGTGAAAGTAGTTTATCCAGAAGGGCGGCTTTGAGAGCCTCGACGCTCATGGTCTGAATATTCGGTGTCGGAGTGGGCGGTGGCATTCGAATATGAGGTTGCACTGGGGGAATGTCTGTCGCCACGCCTTTACCCGCGATGGCCCTTCTGATAAAGGCCATATCATCAGATAGCTGCTTCATGATCGCTGTTTGGACAACCTTTAAGGCGCCGTCCATTTGCTCCTTGGAGACGAACTCCGGGTGAGTAACTCCGGCGGTACTTAGCCTTTCTGTTGTAGTAGCTGTGGTGAATTGCACCGCAGTGCTGCCTACGTTCACGGTTGGCATAATGGTAGTCGTGGTAGGTCTTCCGCCCTATCCTTGCAAGCTACCGAAAGGTAGACTCACTCTGGACGTTCCGGTCGAGGCACTAAGACTCTCGACGGTAGCAGTAGTAATGACCTGTGTCCTAGCCAAGAGAATAATAGTAGCAAACAGAACTAGACTCAATTGTGCATCGAAGGAAGTCGAGAACGGGGGAGGTTGTTCTCTAGTTTCAACACCAGAACTCTCCAATTGAGAGACCGGTGGAAGTTGTGCTGAGTCCCCGTGGAAAGTTGAAATAGTTTCCTTTTGAGAGGAAACTGAGTGGCTAGGTGGGGTGTGCACTTGCGTCGCTAGGCCCACGACGTCTTCTTCAATACCCCGTCGCAACAGATGCAACGGGATAGCGGATGTGGTTGCCTGGCTTGGTGGAGGCTGGTTGGGAGCAACCTGTGAAGATTGCTCCATCACACTTTCACACTCATTTTTTCGGTTACTCCTCCTTTCTCGCACATGCTCACCTTATATTTCCCTTTCGACTATTTCTACCTCCGCTCTCATTGTCTCTCCAGAAATGGCTTTGGGGTTAGGTGTGTCATCATCATCATCACCAGCATCCGACTCTGTAGCCTCACTACCGAAATCCTCTGACCCGGATTGGGAACCGGAAGCCGAGCCTGAATGAGACTCGGATTCGGACCCGGATTGGGAGCCAGAAGAGGAACCAGAAGCTGTTCCGGAGACTGAGTCGGGCTCGGAGCTGGAAGAGGAGGCTGTCTCTTCAGCGACATGTTCTCGAGATACACCTTCCACCTCTACGTCATGTAGTGCTGAATCTGCGTCTCTAGGTGAAGTCGGTGTACGTGGGGGTCTAGACGAACTAGCATCGCGTGTTGACCTCCCGACACTGCCCACGCTTGTACCCCTCACAATGTTTTCTCTCGTCACGCCCCGTCCGAGAGCCCCTGCTCGTCGAACCCCTCTTCCTCGCACACGTGGACCCTCACGTAGCTCGGGTCGCGCTCCCCGGGGAGGTCCTGCCGGATCTGGCTGGACCATAGGAGCGACTCGGTTGATCTCATTCCTATACGCTATCAAACTCAGTGTCGTTTGGTCCGCGATAGCTAGTAAGTCAGAAGGAATCACCATGGGTTCTAGGTCTTCAATGACTAGCTTATTCTGAACTCTAGTCATACGAGTGGATAAGAGTACCTCATGATCAGCGCGTCGAGGTATGGTGAGGTTGGTCGCCATGAAGTGCGCGACAATCAGCTGGAGAAACCTTGGATATGGCATAAAGGTGAGGCGTCAGCTGCTTCCTTGCTTCTTCTAAACTTGTGCGACGAGCTCCGTCCAGAGTATGTCCGCGTAGTCGACATGTCGACTATAGACGACGACATGGAAGAGGCCGAGTAGGTTGACGGATGTCTGATCGATCCCATTGTTTACTGCTGATAGACACATGTTCAATATTGTGAACAGCGTGTACCAGACCGACTGTAGATGAATCTTGGAGAAGTGCGATGGATGTGCTAGCTGGCCGGCATATCCGAGAGCTCGAATGTCTTGGCAGAGTGCCGCGTCAAATACATGAGCATCGTAGGTTGTACGTCCTGGAACGACTGTCGGTTCTGGCAGTTCTAGAATCCACCGGAAGATGTCTCGAGTAATAACGATGTTGGAGTTGCCAATACGGCCACGAAGGTCGAAGGTTTGGCCACGAGCGACTGGAGTGAGGGAGCGCCAAAGTTGGTGTATGTAGACGGCGGGTACTGGAGCGGTGGCCGTCAGCGCTCGATTGATCGAGTGGTTCTTCAGAATCTCCACAATGACTGGACATTGGCAAATGAGGTTCGCCGTGTCCAGGTGGAAGTTGTTCGCCACGAGGGGTAGGTTCTAGCCTTCAGGAAGTAATGGGGCATTGCCTTGAGGATTCGGATTCGGTTGAGCCATGTTCCTGTGAAAAGGGAATAGCGTTGAGTATGCATGGCTTGTGTAAGGCAAACACAGGTTTTGGGTCCCGTATTCTCGGATTTGAAAAACCGAGAGTCGGTACATTCCAACTCTGATCACTACTCGGAACTTAACGAGTCCGAGTTGCGTGTGTGCATGTGTGTGCATTTATAAGCATTTAGAACAACACATGGCAATGTAGCATCAATACAACAGTAAACCACATCAATGGAACAGTGAATAAAACCTAAGGCACAAGAGTTCCGGAGTTGAGATCCGGAATCATGGAGTTTCGGAATGGAGTAGAGTACCGGAACATAGGGTAATCCGGAATGAGAGGTATACCGGATCCGGAGTTTGGTACCAGAAGTGAACATTAGCCGGTTCCGGAACATATATTGGGAACAAGTAAAACCGGAACATAAGTGATTCCGGAACTATGCATCTTCCGGAGTCATAAACACCATAACTTAGCAATACGAATACCGGAACTTAAGGACTCCCGGAATTGATTCCAGAACTAGGCATTACCGGAATTAAACGCAAATCGGATCCGAAATCGAGGAGTATCGGAACTTTACGAGATCCGGAATTTAGACTTGGCAAAATGGAACACTTCTGGACTCAAATACCGGAACATGTTTCGGATCATATGAACCCCCGTGCTAAGTCGCCGAATGGGGACATTTGTGTATTCTTTGATACAATGTCTAACTTCCTTTAGATCGATATCTTGAATTGTCTCACAATCATATTTTTTTCGAGTAACAATGTCTTATCCAACTTACTCTGAGCTCAAGGAGAAAGTTTCTCATTTAGAAGCGCAAATCTCTAAGCTAGAAGCCGATGCTAAAATAAAATATGATACCATAGGCAAACTAGCTATTGAAAAGGCTGAGGATAAATGTGTGATAGAAAATTATCAATCTGAATGCTCAGCCATTTCAAAAAGAGTCGAATCCCTAGAAACTCAATTATCTGACATCACCGAAAAGCTCGGTAAGTCTTAGGAAGAGAATAATAAGATTGTCAATCTTCGCTTAACCGTTCAAAAAGAAAATGATAATTTGACTAACAAGCTTAAGGATCTAGAATCCAGACTTTACAAGCGATGTCAAACAAATCAAACAAATCACTTGAACAAACCTAAGGAATTCAAATACTACAACTCTCTTTGGGGACTCGGATATGACAAGCCGTGTTACCTAAAGAAAATTTTATCTAAGGTCCCTACACTCTATGAGTTCAACTTTTTGGGCCTAGATAAGCATTATCCTGAGTATAAGATCAAGTGGACCAAACTGTCTCAGAAATATGAGGAAGAGGAAGACCTTAAACGCAAAACAGGTATTCCACTACCAAAAGTAGGGGAAAAACCTGCAAATGACAAACCTGATTCAGAAGACGAGCCACCTAAGAAAAACATTAATGTACAAGTTCCTTTCGTGTATGAAACTCTTAATGCTTCATATATGAAAAACAAAACACCTCATCTCTCGAATGATTATTTTGACATCTGTTCTGTTGCCAAAACTGTGGAAACTCCGATTCCGATTCAAGCAACACCAGATGATGATTCTCATGCCAACTCAGAGTTCAAACGTTACGTTCCACCTCTGATTTTGGAAAACATAATTTTTAAACTCGAAGAATCAATTTTGAGAGATAAGATTATTTTTGAAACCGAAAGAACTGTACTCTTATCTACCATCAATGAGCTAAAAAAGAATAAAACCGAGTCATTATCTGAATCTGAAAGGACGAGTTATAAGACCGAGATTTCCAAATTAAACTCCAAACTGTCTGCCCTGGCGACAAAACTTTTAACAACAAAGATGGCCAAGGGATGTCCTGAGGATACCCCGATGAAGCCTATCTCTCCGGACACCATCTCGGTTGACCCATCTCCTACTAATTCGGATAACTCCTCGTGTAAAGCTTTTCTAGGCGTGTCCCTTGACACATATGACAAGCCTTTGTTTTCACCAAATAAAGGTAAAACGGCTCAATCCGAATCAGTTCAAAGGAATCTTTTCCCTGACTTCAACAATCCTTTTGCGGATGATTCCTTTAATTGTTCCTCAACCGACTCAGACTGTCCAAATCCACTTGACTCTGCTCATCGATTTTCTGAGTTCATGAATTCCTCACCTTGTCAAGATGATGATATTTCTAAGATCGACTTTGCTCCAAAGCTTGCAAGTCATCTTTAATTTTTGGACAAAATACCCACACCGGTTAATTTTCAAAGAGGGGAGTGTTCCACTTCTGTCCTCAAAAACGTTTCTCAACCAAAATCGTCAAAATCTAAGTCGAAAAGACGGTCAAAAAAACGCTCAAAAACCGGTAATTCTCACAAAAGACAATCTTATTACTCTAGTTCTTCTGATAGTGAGCTTAATGATTCTTCAGATAATCATGTCTTGTTGGTCCCGAAGGCCTATACAAGTTTGTAGAAGGGGGGGGGGGGGGGGTTGAATACAAACACACAGATTTTACTTTTCTAAATTGTTTATTGATAAATCATTAACAATTTACAGCTTGTTGCAGAAACAAGATTAAGGATAAACCTAAATCTAAACAAGTTGGAACACTAAGGTTTCTTGCACTAAGAGAGATAAGGAAATTACTAATAATAACCTATCTGAGATAAGAGATTTGAACTTGTCCAGAGTTAGCAAGTTACTTCAAAAGAAGTGAGTTCATCTCTTTATATACTGCATGCATTTAATGCAAATCAGTATATACTTTACACGTGTCATCAGCTGGTTGGTTGCATGTCATTGACTTTTGATGACAACCTTAGTAGCCGTAAGGATGAATAGTGTAGTATCAGAGTGGTTGTACGATTTCAGATTTTCGGAGGTTCTTTTCTGACATTTCGTACGGAGGCGTGCAAGGGTGGTTAAGACAAAAGTACTTTGTACGGAGGACTTCATGATCAGCTTTCATTGATTCAGCGATTATCATTTTCTATTCAGCGAATGATAAAGTTCAGCGATAGCTGAAGTCTTGTACTTGATACTTCACATTGAGTGGACAAATCTGAGTCTTCGCTGATCCGCATCAGTTCATTAGGAGACTTGTCGCTGGTTCTTGAGCTTGATCTTCGACTTCAGCGTAGAACCTTCGTTGACGTGAAACTTGTCTTCAGAGATCATAAGTAAACAACTAACTTATCAGCGATCATCATAATGACTGAACAGACTCAGAGCATTAATGATGAACAGTTTTCGCTGAATGTTTATCTTAAAAGAGCGAGAGTTCCTATCAGCGGTACTGTAAGATCTTAGTACTTATCAGCGATAGTGAAACTCTGATACATATTGTTTACTTACAATTTTCACTAAGTATAAGAGAGGGTCATTATCAAATCACTGAGGGTTTGGATCAACAATCTCCCCCTATTTGATTATGACATAGCAACAAATAAAATTGCTATTTAATGAAAACACAAGGATAAAAAGAACTCATAAAATATTTGTCCCTTTTACTGTTTTCTGGGATCTTTTCAGTACTGATGGAGTAAAGTACATTCGCTGAAATCTTTCTTTAAAACTTTGAATAAGGTTACAAAGAGAAAAGGAAAGATTACAAGTACGAGCGAAATAAATTACAAGTACAAAAGGATAACTGATAAAATAGATGAAAGAGGCGATTTTATCAGTTTTCAAAGGGTTCTTCCTTAATGAGAAGTTCATCAAGGGTCTTTTTAGTGGGGATCATCCGGTCAGGGACATTTACTCCTTGATTCTTTAACTTCAGAGCAGCTTCAAAAATCAAGGGCTTCAGGTGTCTAGCTTTGATGTCGCGTCTGACTTCACACCAGTGTACAAGATCTCTGAGTTGTTCGATGGGAGCGATGTGGAGCTCAGAGACACGTTGAAAGTGAGGATTTCTGTCATAGTCTAAGAAGAATATACCATATGGATCACTTACCACTGTGCCAGGGATGAAGGTTTCTCCAGGTGGTAGGGAGGTGTCAAGCATTGAAAGATCAGCATCAGGGCCAAGAACTTCAGCACGAGAGAAACCAATACCTGTTTCATTTCGAATGATTGGACCTGAATCAGAAACTTTCTTCTTCTTAGCAGAGGCTTTCTTCGGTTGAGGAAGAGTAGGAGGAATATCCACAGCAGATGAAAGCAAGTCGATCTGTTTGTTTAAGATCATCTCAACATGGCTTTTGAATTTTGAGCGTGATCCCTGAATGGCTAATTTCGTTTCTAACCATTCAGAGAGACCAAACTTTTCTAATGAAGCAGCATAGAAGGTTTGCTTAGTTTTGTCATCTCTGTAGACATCCACTTCAACAACAGGAACATCAGCGTACATTTTTCCTCTGATGTTGGCTTTGATTATTTTGGATGGTCTTGATCGATAGGTCAGCATTTGTTTAGCCCATTCCAAAGTTGTATCAGAGACCTTTGTCTTTTCTCTAACGATTTCTTGAGCATCATCCCAGAGCTGACGTTGAACATCAATGGGAACTCTTTTCAACTTGGGGTCTTTGATTGATCGTTGAGTAAGCTTGATGGCGTATTCTCTGTCTTTTTCTTCAGCTTTCTACCTTTCAGCGATAAGGCGTTCAGCTCTAAGGTGTTTCTTGTATTCAGTTTTTGAAATTCTGAACTTTGGAGGAACTGAAGGCAGTTGATCACGCCTTAGAATGATTCGCTGATCCTCGAATCGCTTTATTATTTCCTCTCTTTTCTTTTGTTCCTCTTCACTTAGCTTTTGAGGAGCTAAGGAAGGTCTGCGTTTGTGAGAGAGAGTCTGTTCCTCAGGTTCATCAGTCTCAGAGATCAAATCCAAGACTGGGATTATTTCTTCAGCGGCAGCTGGTATTTTTGGTGAAGTCGCAGTTGTGGAGCCTTCAGCGATATCCTCAAACAGGGGAGAGGACTAGCTGAAACACATCGATCTTACAAGTAAGAACTTGGGTAGAAACATATAGAGATAATTGGTTTAAGTGTATATGCTTGGGTAGAGGAACTGATAGTGTATGATAGAGGAGGGATGGAGTAAGAGATGTTTAGTGTACCTGACAAACTGGCTTTTCAAGCAAGATCGTCAGATTGTCATCTTCAACGACGCTTTTGCCTTTGCCTTTCTCAGCTCCAAAGGCTGAGGGCTTTGTCTTTGTCCGCTCCCCTGAAGGTTCATTTATCGAGATCCCCTTAAGAGCTTTGATCCTTGGGGCAGGTTTGACGATAAAGAAATCATCGTCATCTTCGTCATCATCATCATCATTCTTCTTTGGAGAAGAAGATGGTTCATCATCAGGGATGTCGACGGCTTCATCATCTTCTGCTTCGGATTCTTCAGCGTCTTCTTCGAGTTTCTCCCCCTCAGATACAGAGGCGAGCTTCTCGGTTCCCTCAGGGTTTTCATCTCCCTGGGGTCCAGCGGCAACTTCAGTTTCAATAGTCTTCTCACCCTTTTCAGCGAAGGTGAGGTCTTCGTTCTTCTCTCCCCTGATAGATTCATCATGGGAAAGGTCTTCAGCGCTCTTCTCCCTGGGATGTTCAGCGCTCTTCTCCCTGGGATGTTCAGCGCTCTTCTCCCCCTCTTTTTCATGATGACTGGGGGAGGAATGGGAAGACTCTTCAGCTGTGGGAGGCTCTCTGTCTTCTTGGCCAGAGATACCCACACAGCTTTCAATCTTTGCTAATCTGACTTCTAGGCCAGTTATAGCAGGATTGATCTTTTCCAGCTCTTTGCGATCCGTCGCTGTGAAAGTTTCCAATGCAGGGACAGGGGCAGGTTCAGGAGCAGGAGTTCTCGCCTTGTTGAGCAGCTCTTCAATCATTGTTTTCATGGAACCAACATCGGTCTTTACAGATCCTAAGTCAGTCGTCAGAGTTTGAACATTTGTCTTCACAGCAGACATATCACCCTCTAGTGCTCCAACCGATGTCTTCAGCGTTGTTACTTCGCCGGACATGGAGGAAACTGATTGTTTGAGTGAGGTGTAGTCCGTGTAGATATCAGCGAGCACCTTAGCGAAATCGCTGAGAGTCTTATCAACTTGCTTCAAGTCATCTGCGGAAGCCGTCTTCTCCACCACCGTTGTCAGCTTTGTCAAATTTTCTCCAGCGGTGGTTACAGCTGCAGAGTTGTCGGAGAGTGTGGTGGTGAGATCTGTCAGCTTTGTTTCCACGGACTTCAGAGAAGCGTTGATGTCTCCCAAATTAGGACCTGTAACACATAAGTATTTGTGAACAAAGGAAAGCTCAGAAGTTTCAGGTTTAGTTACAGTGTATATGGGTTGATTTGTACCTGCAGGAGGATTGATGAACTCGTCAAAGTTGCGGATCCCTGAAAAATGTTCCATATCTTCCTCAAAAGTACGGTGAGGTATGGTGATCTCTGCAGGTCCTGTCTTCATCATTCGTTGAGACGCGTCAGCGGAGGCTTCTGGAATGATGGCATCTCCAGTATTCTTTGGAGGAGTGTCCAAGTGAGTGGAGGGAGAAGCGAAGGATAAGAATGGGGTTCGGGTACTGAGTTCAGCGTTGGATTCGCTGAAAATTGCTTCATCAGTCTTTGGAGAGACTGAAGGAGGTTGGGTAGGTTCCAAGTTTCTAACCTCAGCGTTTAGAGACGCTGAAGCCGGGATTGAAGGGATGGTTTGAATGGGTGTGGCAGAGCATACCACAGAACTTTCCTTCAGCTCTGCAGAATGAGCTGAGGAGTCTTCAGCAGGAGATTGCTGGGGCTGCTCCTTGGTTTTCTTGATCCTTTTGGAACCAAGTGGGATTGAAGAGTGTTTCCTTTTCTTAGAAGGAGAGGAATGTGTGGCCGGGGTATCAGCGATGGGTATTGTCGCTGAAGGAGCCACAGAAGTTGAAGAAGAAGGGTCGAGAAGAGTGAGAAGGGTAGAAAGACGTACCTCATTTTCGACAGGTTTGAAGTCGAGCACCTTAGGGCCAACCTGAGAGATTTTCAGGTCACCCTCTTTCGGGTAGCTGTCCTTCAGGCCATATTGAAAGATGGCGCTGATGAATCGGGGGTAGGGAACCCATGCAGGTCTGTCAGCAGCAGAATCTACTCTTTGTACTAGGTCATCATAAATGATAGATGCCCAGTCGATGTGTAGACCTTTCAGCAGAGCATATCCCATAGCTTGCTGAGGTTGAGCGGCTTGATCAGAGGAGCCGGTTTTCGCAGTCATGCAGCTGATCAGATGGGCGAATATGAAATCCATCTCGCTGGGCATTTTGGACTTCTTTATCAGCGTCAGCTTCTTGTCGGGCTTCTTGTCTCTGCCAATTTCCCATACATAGCCCATTGCATCAAAAAATGCAATAAGAGCTTCTTTGTCAGCGTGCTTTTTATGGTCAGGAAATTGGACAAAAGGTTTTTCTTTGGTAGCGTTGGGAAAGTTTAGAGCTTTGCGAATGATTGCGGGGGTTATCTTTATTGTGCCATACTCAGTATCGCTGAGTATGCAGTCAATAGTTTTGGAGGGATCTTTGGCGGATGGTAGCTGAGAGTGTCTGGCAGAGTACCAGAACTGGGATAGCAATAGCTGACTTGCAGGAGGTGTGATTGTCAGGGCTGTTGAAATGCAGCTATTCTTAAGGAAATTTACAGCATCATCCAGATGTGTAACTTGCTTTCGAGGAGGAAACTCGAAAAGCGCAGAGAGGCTGTTTATCTTGGTCCAGTCAAGTTGATCCATAGAAAACTTAACCTGTGGAGCCATTATGATATCCACTTCTTCAGAGTCAGTGGAGAAGTTCTCAGCGGTGGCATGAATCTTGGAAGTTGCCATTTCTCTGTATTATCAGTTCATCCAAAGATGTTAACAAATAAGAATTATCTTAATGTGGAAAGAAATTTCCATTAAGATGTTTCGAATTTTATCCATTTCATTCAGACAAAAATGTCTTAATGAAGATTAGGGTTTTTCTTGGTTTTTGAAACGAAATGTAAAACCCCTAAAGTCTTGTATTCCAGTTTCTAAAAAAAACTGGATACGAATGAAGAACAAGTTTAAGATTAAGATTTAAAACTTGAAGAACAACCATGAAATGGTTGTGTTCATAAAACCATGAAAGAAATGATTTCATTTTACAAAGTTCTTTTGTTTGATCTTGTTAAAACAAAGAGAAGATCGGAAACAAGTTATACGCATTTGGTAATAAATAAGAACATATTAACCTTGATGTTTGATAACGAAGATGATGAACAGTTCTTGAGGTTTTTGAGAGCACAAATGCAACAGAGGATTCTTTCTTGCGGAGGAAGATTTGATCGCGTAAAAGATAAAATATAAACCAAGAGTTGTTTATATAGAGATTTTAGAGAGAGAAAACCTTGAGCGGGAAAAGGTTTTCATCATGACACAGACACGTGTTTGCATTTGATTGGCGAAAGAATGAAACGTGCAAACGTGTGTCAGAAAGAAGAACGTGCCGGGGTTTATCCATTGCGATGACGTCACAACTGTCCTTTCATATTCTTGGTTGTCTCTGAGGTTTTGAAAAACTCGGGGACTCTTTGAAAACATGAAGCACTGAATAGAAATATCAGTGAAGGTTTTAAGAAATTTCAAAAAGTCGCTGTTAAGGAAGAGATATTCATCGATGCAATTTATTTTGAAATCTTGCATTTACATGCGATATGTCAGAGAGAGTAAACATACCTTGATATCAGCGAATCTAGTTTATTCAGAGAGAGAATGATAGAATGGATTATACAAGTTGATTTTATCCTATCGCTGATCAATATGAACCGCTGAAGGTTTTATCCTTCAAAGTTCAGCATTCCAAGCTCGCTGATGAGAAAGTTGAATCTTGTCTCATCAAGAGGTTTGGTAAATAGATCAGCTAACTGATAATCAGTTGGAATAAAATGAAGTTCTATATCACCATTTATCACATGATCTCTGATAAAATGATATCTGATTTCGATGTGTTTTGTCTTTGAGTGTAGCACTGGGTTGTTGGCTATAGCGATGGCACTTGTGCTGTCGCAATAGATTGGAATTTTTGAGAGCTGAAGATCATAGTCTAGTAGCTGATTTCTCATCCACAAGACCTGAGAACAGCAGCTTCCAGCGGCCACATACTCAGCTTCAGCAGTGGAAGTGGATACTGAGTTTTGCTTCTTACTTGTCCAACTTACCAGCTTTCCACCCAGGAGCTGACATCCTCCTGTGGTGCTTTTCCTATCCATTTTGCAACCTGCAAAATCAATGTCTGAATAGGCGGTTAGATCGAATCCTGAGTCTTTGGGATACCAAAGGCCTAGATTCGTTGTACCCTTAAGATATCGAAATATTCGCTTTACAGCTTTCATATGAGATATCATAGGTTCAGCTTGATATCGTGCACACAGACATGTTGCAAACATAATATCGGGTCGGCTAGCTGTAAGATACAATAGTGAGCCGATCATCCCACGGTACAGCGTGACATTGACAGGAACACCCTTTGTGTCCTTATCAAGTGTCAGCGGTGGTGCCATAGGGGTTTTCATAGCTGAACTTTCAGTTAAGTCGAATTTCTTCAGCATATCTTTAACATATTTTCCCTGATTTATAAAAGTTCCTTTTTCAGTTTGCTTAATATGAAGACCAAGGAAATATGTTAGTTCACCCATCATGCTCATTTTATACTCATCTTTCATTCTATCAGCGAAACGAGTACAAAGCTCAGGGTTAGTAGAACCAAATATAATGTCATCAACATATATTTGAACTAGAATGATATGACCTTTCACTTTTCTAAAAAATAGAGTTTTGTCAATCTTACCTCGCTCAAATTTTTCAATATGGAGATAAGTGGAAAGAGTGTCATACCATGCACGTGGAGCTTGCTTTAAGCCATAAAGTGCCTTGTCCAGTTTATAAACATAACCTGGACGCTTAGGATCTGAGAATCCTGAAGGTTGTTCCACATAAACTTCTTCATTCAGCTTTCCATTCAGAAACGCTGACTTAACATCCATCTGATGTACAGTGAAGTTTTTGTGTACAGCATATGCTAAGAAAAGACGAATAGATTCAAGTCTTGCTACTGGAGCAAATGTTTCGTCATAATCTATGCCTTCCTCTTGTCTGTATCCCTGAGCAACAAGACGAGCTTTGTTGTGAGTTACAGTACCATGTTCGTCCAACTTGTTTTGATAGACCCATTTAGTGCCTATCACAGTTTTGTCAGTTGGTCTTCGAACAAGTTTCCAAACTTTGTTTCTTTCAAATTCAGTCAGCTCTTCTTGCATGGCGCTGACCCAGTTTGGATCTTTGAGGGCATCATCTACCTTCTTTGGTTCAGTTAGAGAAATAAAGTTAACAAATAAACAAATATTACCTGCACTTCTACGAGTCTGAATACCAGCGTTTGGATCACCAAGAATTTGACCGATTGGGTGATTTACAGTCCATCGCTGAGCCGGAGCATACGTCGCTGACTCAGTCTGAATTGGAGAAACTGAAGATGAGGCTTCAGCTACTTCTGGATTATCAGCTAAGAGAGGAATATTTGCATTTTTCACTTCATTCACTGATTGCTGAGAAATAGATGGAATTTCTGAGACATTTGGATCAACTGCAGGTATAGTGTTTATAGGAACAGCTGAGACCCATGATGTTTCAGCTTCACTATTATGCATATTTGGAAGGATAGCGGGACTATCATCTTCTACTGGATGAGCATGAGGAGTGGGAATATCTTCTGAATCACCAAGATGAGAAAACATCCATTGATTCAGTTCTTCTGTATCAGCGTTCGGTTTAGAGTTCGCTGAACGGGATTCGTCAAACGTGACGTGAATAGTTTCTTCTACAGTTTGTCTTCTTCGATTGAAGACTCTGAAGGCTTTGGAAACTGAGGAGTATCCAAGAAAGATTCCATCATCAGCCTTAGGATCAAACTTTCCAAGAGCATCTCTATTGTTCAGTATAAAACACTGACAACCAAAGATGTGAAGAAAGCTGATCGAGGGCTTACTCCCATGAAAAAGTTCATAGGCTGTTTTATTGAATCTTTTGAGTATCAGCGACCTGTTTTGCGTAAAACAAGCAGTGTTGACAGCTTCTGCCCAAAACTGAGTAGGCAGGTGAGAATCGCTGAGCATTGAACGTGCAGCTTCAATAATTGTTCTATTTCTTCTTTCAGCGACTCCATTTTGTTGCGGTGTTCTCACTGACGAAAAGTTGTGAGAAATACCCTTACTCTCAAAGAAGGAATCAAGAGAACTGTTTTTGAATTCAGTCCCATGATCACTCCTTATTGAGCGAACGGTCAGATTGTTCAGGGTTTCCATCTTCCGAACAAAGGTGATGAGTTCTTCAGGGGTGTCACTCTTAGAACGGAGAAACATTACCCAAGTGAAGCATGAGAATTCATCAACTATGACCAGCGTATATTTCTTTCCAGCGATGGATTGTTTGTTAACAGGGCCAAACAAATCCATATGGAGTAGTTGTAGAGGAGATGACACTGAGGAAACTTGCTTTGATTTAAAGCTTGCTTTGGTCTGCTTCCCTTTTTCACACGCTGAACATAAAGACTCTTTGGCGTATGAATGCTGAGGTAGACCAGTGACTAACTCTTTGGAGGAAAGAGTATTCAGTGTCTTGAAATTTAGATGCGAGAGCCTCTTGTGCCATAGCCAGTTAACATCAGAAGATGCCTTTGAGAAGAAATAGGAGTTCTCAGTGGTTGTTGAGTCCATGTTTATTACATAAACATTTTCCAAACGATAACCGCTGAGAGCTATCTTCTCCTTTTTGTCAGTGACAAAGCAGGATTCCTTAGTGAAAATCACTTTGTTATCCATGTCGCAGAGCTGACTGATGCTTAGAAGATTATGCTTCAGCCCTTCAACATATGCGACTCTTCTGAAGGAGGTTGTACCATTTGAAAGTACACCATACCCTCGGGTATGTCCTTTTCCATTTCCACCGAAAGTCACAGAGGGACCTTTCTCTTCCCTGTATTCAGCGAGCAGGCTTTTCTTTCCAGTCATGTGTCTAGAGCATCCGCTATCGAGATACCAGATACCCTTCTTAACCTGAATACAAAGGAAGATTAGTTTTTCTTAGGTACCCACTTAACCATGTATATACGTTTGTCAGTGGAAGTGGTTGGAATGGAAGGTTCAGCAGTCTTCGCAGCATTTGAAGATTCAGCTTTGTCTTTCTTCACTTTGGTTAATTTCTTAACCTCAGTGGTAGAATTCACCTTGACCTGATTTGCACCAGGGTTGGTCTTCTTTGCCTTGGGGGCAATCTTCACCTTAGCTATCTTTTCAGCTTTGGTGGCTGTGGGGCACTTACTAGCAATATGATCGGTAAGTCCACAGTGATAACATTTCCTATAGCTAAAAGTAGTTCTAGGACCATTTGAATGCTGAGCTTTTAATTTTGAATTAGAAGTGCCAGCACCAAGTAAACTATTGGCTTTAGAAATGGAATGAACATTCAGTTCTTCTGATTTCTTACCAAGGACATCCACTCTGAGTCTAGGAGTAGATCTCTGAATAGATCCAGAGATCAGCTTCTTTGATCCAGAGGGATGGGTCACTGAAGCTTTAGAAGCATTCAGCTTTGGTACTAAAGTACCCTTCTGAGGATTTTGAAAAATAACAATTCCTTTACCTTTGTCTTTAGAGACAGAGGTAGATTTTGAATAAACCATTTTCTCCTTGCCTTTTGAGGAGGTAGGAGTTTCCTCAGGGATTGGTGTAATGGACGAGGAGCACTGAGAAGATGAAGTATCAGCGACTGAGGATACGAACGTTCCAAATTTAAGCATTGAACGTTCAGTGGTTGGTTTTGGAGTATCATATTTATAACCCAGACCACGTTTATCACTCAGAGGAATCTGAGCCTTAATTATCTCAGTGATCTTTGTTGAAGAATTACACCATCCTTCAACAGTAGCTTTTTCAGCCTCTAATGCAGCGATAGCTTCTGCTCGTTCGATTTTGACTAGCTGATTTAAATATACTTGATCTTTAAAATCTTCTTCAATTTTAGAATGCTTTTCTATTTGAAGATGACAGTTTTTAAGCTTTTCAGCGAGATCAAGGTTTTGGTTTTCAACCACAGTTTTGTCGTTCATGGCTTCGTATAAACTTCTAGTCAAGAGATCGATCTTACGGAGACTATCAGCTTCATCAATATTTGCAATATTGGTAAAGAAAGAAGGTGATACCTGAATAGCAGAGGTTGAAGTGGAGGGAATGTCTGAACTTTCTTCCTCTTCTTCAATCTTGGCCATGAGACATTGATTTGCTTCATCATCTTCAGAATCAGATGATGATGCTTCTTCATCAGAAGCAGCCCAATCATAGTCAGCCATCAGGCCTTTGCCTTTCTTCTTAAAGCTTTTCAGCTTCGCATATTTTTCTTTCAGCTTTGAGTATTTGTCATCTTTATTCCTTGGAACAAAGGATTTCTTTGTAAAAGCTGAGGATCTAGAAACTTTCTTAGACCTGCACTCGTTAGCAAAATGTCCTATCTTTTCGCAGTTAAAACAAGTAGCAGTAGCCTTATCAACTAAAACTGATGATTTAGGCTTGTCAGTTATTGTCAGGATCGATTCCAAACAAGAATAACTATTCTTAGAAATCAGAATTAAAGAATCTTGCGGAATAGAACTTTAATTCAAACACACTTAATGAACAACTAATCAGAAAACACAATCTGTTTGTATTCAATGCTTCAACTCACAAGTTTACAACCAAACCTCAATCTTGTTGAACAGGCTCAACAAGACGACTTCTACTTCTCTAGAAATAGGGTTCTAAACCTTGAGGTTAATTCTCTCTAAAAACAAAAACGAATTCTGAAATCTCTCGTATAGAATAGCTATCTATCAACATCTATTTATACTAAATAATTACAAGATAACTATCAAAACAAAATTGATCTTCAGAATATTCTTTCATGCTTATCTTCATTCATTCCATCTTTATCTCCAATCTTCTCGCATTCCAAAATTATGATCACCAGCAGTATTAACATCGTTATGCACAAGCAGTACTAACAATGTTCTAGCAGCATTAACTTTTACTAGCAGTACTAACCTTGCTCTGGCAGTAGTATTGTTGTTCTGGCAGTACTAATGTTGTTCTGGCAGTACTAACGTTGTTCTGGCAGTACTAACGTTGTTCTGGCAGTACTAACCATACTTAGCAAATCTTCAGTTCCCAACAATCTCCCCCTAACTTGACTTTTTAGATTGAGAAGTCAAGTTCTTCAGATGATGCTTCCAAAATCTAATCATGAACACATAAATCGGGATTCAAACCCAGACTTTGATTGATAATCCTTCTCACCAAGTATCTTCCCATTTCAGAATCCTTGTTGCAAGCCAACTTAGCATGTAGCATTCCATTCAACCTTTTCATGTTGTGCTTGTATGCAACATCCACCAAATAATACTCATGATATGTATGGTCAAGTGTGATGACATACACTCCACATTTTTCAATGAGCATCCAGTTGGTAATGGCTTGAAAATTTCTTTCTATCATATACTGAACTGCTTCTGGTTTGAACATTAGGCACAGGTATTCAAGAACCATTTTGGTGATAGACATCCCTTTCTCATTCAGCATATTTCCATAGAGCTTCATTCCAACCTTGTACATCTCCTCTATGTCAGATCTAGAGCACATTCTGATAAGTCTTCCCCATGTAGAACAGACCTCAAACTTCCCATCTGCTCTTTTGACTCTAATGTACTCCTTTCTCTGATCTACCAAGGTATCCCAGAAGATGATTTCAAGAGGCATGGAAGATAGTGGGTCAGCTTTGATTGGATCAGTATCAACCATAGTGATATACATATTACATTGAGCATTACTTGGTTGACCTGATGGAGTTGCTACTTCTTCTTCAGCAACCTTTGTATCATCTTTCTTTTCTGGAACATCCTCTTCTATTTCTTCTTCTACCGCTGGTTCTACCCTAGGTTTCTTGACAACTTTCCTCTTGGTAGCTATAGACTTGGTTCTTGCTCTTTTTAGTGACACCAGCTTTTCACCCAGAGTTTCTTCTTGCTTTTTAGGAGTGTCATGTTTGGCTTTAATCAAAGCCTCTGCAACTTCAACTTCTTCCAAAGTAGGCTTTTTAGTTTCTGTTGCTTCCTTTGTTTCTGCTGCTTCTTCCGTTTCTGCTGCTTCTTTTGTTTCTGCTGCTTCTTCCGTTTCTGCTGCTTCTTTTGTTTCTGCTTCTTTCTGAATTTCAGCAGCATTAACCATTTCTGTTGTTGGTTCAGTTTCTGCTTCTTTCTCAATTTCAGCAGCATTAACCATTTCTGCTGTTGGTTCAGTTTCTGCTTCTTTCTCAATTTCAGCAGCATTAACCATTTTTGTTGCATGATCAGTTTCTGCTTCTTTTGCAATTTCAGCAGCATTAACCATTTCTGCTGTTGGTTCAGTTTCTGCTTCTTTCTCAATTTCAGCAGCATTAACCATTTTTGCTGCATGATCAGTTTCTGCTTCTTTTGCAATTTCAGCAGCATTAACCTTTTCTGCTGCATAATCAGTTTCTGCTTCTTTTGCAATTTCAGCAGCACACTCATTCTCCCCCTTTTCCTGAGCACTCTCCATGTTGACTTCAGCTTCTGACTCCCCCTTTTTGGGAGCATCATTGTTGGGGCTTCTTCTTTTAAGAACATACTGAGCTTTCTTCTTCCTGTGCATCAACTTTGTAATCAGCTTCTTATGCTTCTCAAGTTGTGTTTGTTGATATAGGACCACTTTCTTGAGTCCATCTATCTCCTTTTGCTGACTTACAACATCTGTGTTTATATTGGCAATGGTTTCCATCAATTCCTCATATGTATATCTATCCTCACCTTGTTTAGGAGTTTTTACTTCCTTTAAAGGATCACTGGAAATTTTAGTAGGAGTCTTTTGCCTAGCAAAAGCACTGCCTACCCCCTTGGTTTCTTGGCACCTGGGACCTCTGAATGATTTCTCATTCTGAGTTGCCGTGAGGAAGGTCTTAGTTATGTTACCACTGTCCTTCTCTGTGCTAGCAGAAGTAGTGGCAGCCTTGCTACTCACATGCTCAACCTTCTCCTTAGTGAGCACCTTCTTGGGGTTGGGAGACACCCCTGTGGTTTCCCTTTCGATATTCTCTGTTGGAGAATGCTCCAATAGAGGGCTTAAAGGCTTTGGGCTTGTAGGAGGTACATCAAGGGAAGGAGCCTTGTGTACCTTTCTTCTTGTAAACTTTTTGGTTACTTTAGGAGTGGGTCTTTGAAGAATGGACTGAGGAATTTCTTTGGTGATTGAAGGTGGGGTTAGGCTATCAGTGGGTTGGTCTAATGTGGGCCTTGACCCTGATGCCATACCTTCTTGTGTGTGGGACACACCCATCATTGTAGAGAACAATGGAGTGTCAACTCCTTCCGAGTCCCTGGAAGTTCTTCTCATATTTGAGAAGACCTTTCCTTTAGGGGGTTTAGGTACATATACCTCATTAAATTGAGGCAAATCCGTCAATTCCTGAGTAATCACTGCTTGGACAAACCTTGGGTACATATAAAAGCTCTTTTTGGATTCCAGGTTTGACACAAGATCATTGAAAATCATTTGTGAAAAATTAAACTTCCTGGCAGTGGCCAAGCAGACCAGGGCATAAGCAATGGTACTGCTAAACTCACTCCATCCAGTAGTTTTCTTTGACATGCAATGCATTAAGGTATGAGCAAAGAATCGCCATTGTGTAGAAAATTTAGATTTGAAAAACTTAAAGATTCCAATGGGACCTTCATACCCCATTCTCGTTAAATTTGAGTATAGGTCGTCATTAGGAATAGACGTCATACCTGAGGCATCATCCAATCGAAGAGTGATGCGAATAATCTCCTCTGTAAAATTCAAGGGTTTGTCACACACCCTTGTTTTTATGATTTTCTGCCCATCTTCAGACACCACGGTGGCATTTTCCCAGAACTGCTTCTGATGCTCGATGTAGATTGTCGGGGTCACCGTTAGGGCATATGATATATGCGTGGATTTGAGGAAATCCACAATGTCGTGAAAACCTGCGGACTGTTTTGGCTTCTGGAGCATGGCAATCTCGTTGTTTTCGTCGATAAACTCCATTGTACCTGAGGATTCTTGACAGACAACAGAGATTCTTGGGAGAGAATAGTTAGAAAGAGAGAGAGATGAATAGAATTCAAAGAGACGTTATGACCTTTGGCGGGCTGAAAGAGGTATTTATAGCAGTAGTAGCCCTAATTTTCTTTTAAAGCAGTATTAACGACACATGCAGTATTAAGTACGAAGCAGTATTAACTATGTACTAGCAGTAGTAACTATCCACTGGCAGTAGTAACTATGCACTAGCAGTAGTAACTATCCACTGGCAGTAGTAACTATGCACTAGCAGTAGTAACTATCCACTGGCAGTAGTAACTATACTTGCACTTTTCAGCACTTGTTAATCTGAGTCATACAGAAGATCCTGTGAAAAAGAGTTAGTAGTACCAAATATAGAAGGAAATACAGGTATAAAAACTGAGAATCATGACTTTATTCAAGGTTGATCATGCCCACACTTGTTACCAAGAAGGTGAATCTACCCACATCAAAAGCTTTTGTGAATAGATCAGCAAACTGGTCATTGGTATGAACTTTAGCAACTTGAATTAGTTTATTTTCATTACAATCGCGAATAAAGTGATACCTGATCTCTATGTGCTTTGTTTTTGAGTGTTTGACTGGATTGTTAACAATGCTAATAGCATTGTTGTTGTCAATAAAGATTGGAGTGTGAAGAAATGTTACCCCATAGTCCAACATCTGATTCTGTATCCATAGAACCTGAGAGCAGCAGCTTGCAGCAGCTATATACTCAGCTTCTGTTGTAGATAAGTACACTGTGGTTTGTTTCTTACACTGCCAGGATACTAGTCTTGCACCCAAAAACTGACATCCACCTGAAGTAGACTTCCTATCCATGTTAGCTCCACCCAAGTCACTATCTGAGTATGCAAGTAAATCAAAGGATGATTCATAAGGATACCAGAGACCTAATCTAGGTTGCCCTATTAGGTATCTAAATATCCTCTTGACTGCATGAAGATGTGATTGCTTTGGTGTAACTTGAAATCTGGCACATACACATAGTGGAAACATAATATCTGGTCTAGAGGCTGTGAGATACATGAGTGATCCAATCATTGATCTGTAATGATGGACATCCACATCCTCCCCCTCAAGATCAGCATTGATCTGTTTGTGTGTCTCCATTGGTGTGCTTGCTGGCTTTGAGTCTGATAATCCAAACTTATCCAGGATGTCTTTCACATATTTGGATTGGCATATGAAAATCCCATCCTTCTTCTGTTTCACCTGAAGCCCAAGGAAGAAAGTAAGTTCACCCATGGAACTCATCTTGAAGCGCTTGTGCATTAACTCCTCAAAGTCTTTACACATGTGATCATTTGTGGATCCAAAGATAATGTCATCCACATAGATCTGAACAAGTAGTGTGTCCTTCTTTTTCCTTTTAATGAATAAGGTATTATCAATGATTCCTCTTTCAAATTCATTTTCCAAGAGATAGGTAGACAGGGTGTCATACCATGCTCTTGGGGCTTGATGTAGACCATAAAGTGCCTTCTTTAACTTGTACACTCTGTCAGGATACAGTGGATTCTCAAATCCAGGGGGTTGACAGACATACACTTCTTCATCTATAGTCCCATATAGAAAAGCACTTTTTACATCCATCTGATAGACCTTGAACTTCATATATGAGGCATAGGCTAGAAACAACCTAATTGCCTCAATCCTTGCAACTGGAGCAAAGACTTCCTCATAGTCTATACCCTCTTCTTGAGTATACCCTTGTGCAACCAGCCTGGCTTTGTTCTTAATCACAATTCCTCTCCCATCCTTCTTATTTCTGAAAATCCACTTGGTGCCAATTGCCCTATGACCTTTTGGAAGGTCCACCAAGTTCCAAACATTTTGTAGCTTGAACTATAGCAGCTCCTCTTGCATTTCCTCTATCCAACTTGGATCTTTCATAGCATCATAAGCCTTTTTGGGCTCAATTTGGGATAGAAAGCAAGTGAGTACAGTATTAACTGCATTTTGCTGATCTTGTAGCTCTTGAAGTCTGCTTTGATTCCTAGTCATCATGGGAGAAGCAATGTCTCCAATTACCAACTCAGGAGGATGATTTTTCTGAGTTCTTGATGGATGACCAGATTCCTCTTGTAAGATCACATCCAGATTTGACTCATTTAAGTCTGGATTTTCTTCAGCTTCTTCAGTCACTTCAGACTCTCTGGAATTTGGACTTGAAGGCTGATTTTCCTCTATTCTTCTCTCTTCTTCATTCTGAATGGGTTCAGCTTCCTTTTCTTTTTCACATAAGTCAACAGGATCAATGGTAGGGAGTGTAAATATCACAGACTGAATTCTGTGAACTGATGGTGGTGCATCCCTTTGTCCTGCATTTACATCTCTACTGATACCCAAAGAATTAGTGAGTGAATCAATGTCAAATAGCCAATCAGGACCTGAACCAATGGGATTTGGTGTGTTCTCATTGCATTTGACATTGTCACTTTCTTCAATTATTCTAGAAGATGTATTAAACACTCTGTAAGCCTTACTCTGAGATGAGTAACCAACAAGAAAACCATCATCTGCTTTGCTATCAAACTTACCTAAGTGAGATTTGGTATTGAGAATTGTACAAGGACACCCAAATGGTTTGAAAAATCCAATAAATGGTTTCTTTTTCTGAAAAAGCTCATAAGGTGTCTTGTTTTTAGGCTTTATTACTAAAACTCTGTTTTGAACATAACAAGCAGTATTAACTGCTTCTGCCCAAAAAGTAGTGGGTAATTTTGAATCAGCTAACAGAGATCTAGCAGCCTCAATCAGTGTCCTATTCCTTCTCTCAGCAACACCATTCTGTTGTGGAGTCCTAGGAGCACTGTATTGTCTCTCAATTCCTTTTTCCTCACAAAAGGTGTTTAGATCAAGATTTTTAAATTCAGTCCCATTATCTGATCTAATGACTTTTACTTTTTGATTTGATTGGTTTTCAATTCTAAGAATAAAAGATTTGATCAGTCCACTTGTCTCATCTTTAGTTCTCAGAAAATATACCCAAGTAAATCTAGAGTAATCATCAATAATAACTAAACAGTATGACTTATTGCCAATGCTCATGACATTTGTAGGGCCAAACAGATCCATATGCAACAACTGAAGAGGATTTGAGATAGTGTTTATCTCTTTGGACTTATGAGAAGTTTTGTGTTGTTTGCCTTTGAGACAAGCAACACAATGATCATCACATGAATAAACTTTTGATGGTAGACCCCTAACAAGATTATGTTTAACAAGTTTATTCATTGTTTTAAAATTCATGTGACACATCCTTCTGTGCCAAAGTGATGATTCATCCATTGAAGCTTTTGATACCAAACAGTTTAGGGATGAATCAGATGAAACACTTTCTAAATCTAAACAATATACATTATCCTTTCTAGGAGTTCTCAATAGTATCATGTTATCATCAACTACTTTGAATCCAGGAGCAAGAATAATGCATTCAGAATCAGTAAATAATATACTATGTTTCTTGTCACAGACCTGTGATACACTTAACAGGTTGTATCTCAATTGCTCAACATAGTAAACATCCTCAAATGTCATCTTACCTTTTGATACATCACCTTTACCACTTATCTTACCTCCTGCAGGATTATTCCCAAAAGCAACATGTCCTCCATCAATTCTTTTGAAATTCTTGAGGCAGGCCATGTTACCTGTCATGTGCCTGGAGCAACCACTATCAACATGCCAGATGCTCTTCCCCTTGAGCTGTTGGTTGCCCTGCACATAAGATAAATCAATTAGTTTTTATTGGGAACCCAAGCCAAAGTGGTCTTGGGTCTCCCTTGCTCATCAAAGTACTTACATTCAGTTTGGATAAGTTTTTCAACCTGAGGAACTTCAGTACTGGAGTACTTTGTTAAGATGATTGGTCTAGAAGCACAATCACTAGAAGCAGTATTATCTTTAGAAGAAGTACTAACTGTGTTAGCAGTACTAACACTGCTAGCAGCAGTATTGCTTCTAGAAGGGGTACTAACAGTGTTAATACTGCTAGCAGAAGTACTAACAGTGTTAATACTGCTAGCAGAAGTACTAACAGTGTTAATACTGCTAGCAGCAGTACTATCTGAGGCAGCAGTACTATCAGAGGCAGCAGTACTAACACTAGTGCTTTTAGAAACCCATATTGTGACACATTCTTTTTCAGTCTTTTTCCTCATGTGGCTTTTGGATTTAGCTTGTTTCTTAGCCACATGGTTCCTTACAGGCTTCCTATAACCATTTGATTTTTGAAAAGTTCTTTGAAAATTTATCCTTTGGTTAATAGGATTGAAATAACAGTGTTTGGCATGGTGATTCAGTTTGCCACAGATAAAACAAGGTTTTGGTCTGTTAATCCTTTGCAGATCAACTCCTTGTTTTTTAGCCCACTGATTATTCCATTTTCTTTGATTTCCCCTCTTTTTATCATGTTTTTGGGGCTCATTCTTTTGAGAATTCTTGCAAGAACAATGTTCACAAGTATTGGAGTTCACAACAGTGGTCTGTGTATAATGAACTCCCTTTCCTTTTTTAGATCTTTTCATCTCATTGTTCTTATCCTAGGGACTTCCACCTTTCTCATTAGACTTGATGGAATTCTCTAAGGGGATCTCACCACTGACATTCTTGTTCTTTTTCTTAGATTCTTCTTTTTCAGTTTTGTCCTCAACAACAACTTCATCTAATGGATCTACTTTAGTAGCTCCTTCAGGTAAGTCCTTCCTATCCATGGTTTCTAACAGGTCTGACCTAGGAGGGATGTATGTGTTGTTGTAGGGTGGGGGTGTGGCATTGTACCCTATGCCTGGTTTCATCTTACTGTGGATTTGAGCATTTATTATGGTGTCCATGACTTTAGAAGCACATGAAAACTTTTCAACATCAAGTTTTACTTTCTCAAGTTCTCCTTTTAATTTCTCACATTCCTCCCTAGACTCTTTCAGTTGGAACTCCAGACCATTCTTTTCCCACTTCCAGTAGTTTGTATCATATGAGTGTTGAAGTTCATTGGCTTGAAAAGCCTTAATTTGTTCTTCAAACCTCTCAACAATCACTACATAATCTCTTCTATCCTTTTCTAATCTCTTAAGGTCATCACACATTCCCTGGTTGTGATCTCTATACCTTTTCACAGTGTCTATACAAGCTTGAGAACAAAGATTAGATTTTACCTCAGTAGGAAGATCTGAGACTTCTGCCATGAGTGCATGATTCTGAATTGCCTCTTCTGCTTGATCACTCCAGTCAAATCCCATTCCTTGTTGAGAAACAAGGGCTTGAACAGAGTTTCTGTTCTGGTTGAAGCTTCCAGTCTGAGCTTGTTGATGGTTGTTTTGAGATACTCCTCCTCTGCATTCTCTGGCAAAGTGTCCCATCTTATGACACTTGTAGCATTCCACCTTAGACTTGTCAAACCCAGCACCATCTTCTCTTCTTTGGGAAAAGTTGTTTCTCCCAGACCTCTTTATAAACTTCTTCACCCTCATAGAAAGCATAGCCATCTGCCACTTGATATCCATCTCCTCAAGATCATCAGCATTAATCTGTTCTAAGTCATCATTAATCAATGAGGAGTTAACATGACTAGAAAAGAAAGCTTCTAGTACAGAATCATTGGTCTTCTCCTGATTGACTCCACCAGCAGTACTAACTGATTCAGGGTTAGCAGTAGAATCAGTTGATGCTGATAGGAGTGCAGCATTATACACATATCCTGAGGGCTTCTTCTTGGCTTCAACCTCTGCTTCAAATACCCTAAGATCATTGTAAAGATCATCAAGCTCTTTATCTTCTAACTGGTCATTCTGTCTGAAAGACACAGTATACATTGTCCATTCCTCACCTAATGATCTTAGACACTTCCTGTTTACATCATCAGCCTCCATATGAACTCCAACTGTAGCCAATTCTCCAATCAACTTATTAAATCTATCAAAAGTTTGAGTCATAGACTCATTCTTTGTAGAAGTAAAATTTTCATATTGTTGCTTAAGAATTGCCTTCTGGTTCCTCTTGGTGCTCTTGGTACCAGTGAATCTCTTTTCCAATGCATTCCATAAGATCTGAGCATCAGTGCAGTGATGAAATTGGTGCTGATACTCATTGGGAATAGCCAAAAGCAGAGTGCTTAAGGCTTTCATCTCTGTTTGTCTAACCTTTCTTTCTGCATCAGTCTTTGGAGGGGGTCGTTTGCCATCTGGTCCAACCTTTCCTTCAGCACATGGACCATTCTCTATAATATCCCAGATGGAATAATCAGTAAGCAAAATATACTGCTTGATTCTAATTTTCCACATGTCAAACTCATTAGGCCTGAGCATGGGAACCTTTGAAACAAGAGTACTGTTTGATTCAACTGAGTTGTCCATAATGATTGTAGATTTCTAAGAAACCAAGCTCTGATACCACTTGTCAGGATCGATTCCAAACAAGAATAACTATACTTAGAAATCAGAATTAAAGAATCTTGCGGAATAGAACTTTAATTCAAACACACTTAATGAACAACTAATCAGAAAACACAATCTGTTTGTATTCAATGCTTCAACTCACAAGTTTACAACCAAACCTCAATCTTGTTGAACAGGCTCAACAAGACGACTTCTACTTCTCTAGAAATAGGGTTCTAAACCTTGAGGTTAATTCTCTCTAAAAACAAAAACGAATTCTGAAATCTCTCGTATAGAATAGCTATCTATCAACATCTATTTATACTAAATAATTACAAGATAACTATCAAAACAAAATTGATCTTCAGAATATTCTTTAATGCTTATCTTCATTCATTCCATCTTTATCTCCAATCTTCTCGCATTCCAAAATTATGATCACCAGCAGTATTAACATCGTTATGCACAAGCAGTACTAACAATGTTCCAGCAGCATTAACTTTTACTAGCAGTACTAACCTTGCTCTGGCAGTAGTATTGTTGTTCTGGCAGTACTAATGTTGTTCTGGCAGTACTAACGTTGTTCTGGCAGTACTAACGTTGTTCTGGCAGTACTAACCATACTTAGCAAATCTTCAGTTCCCAACAGTTATGGAAAGAGGTTTGTTCTTTCTAAACATTTTCTTCTTGGCAAATCTCCTGAACTTTTTGGTTAGGAGAGCCAAGGATTCATCATCTGAAAAATCAGAATCTGATGAACTTTCAGAGTTACTCTCTAACTCAGTGATAGTGACCGAGGGTCGCTGAGTAGAAGGTTCCTCTGAGATTAAAGCAACAGGGGTGCTTTTGGAATCTTTTACAAGATTCTTCTTAAGATGGCTTGATTGCTCATGATTCAGCAACGTGCCATATAAGGTAGCAAGGGTCATTGATCTTAGATCCTTTGACAGCTTGAGACACATGGAATAATTGTCCCAGCTTTCAGGTAAACATTCTAGAAACTTTGTCAGCACTTCAAAGTTAGAATATTCCTTACCAACAGTTTTCAGATCTATAATTAAACAATTAAAACGTTGGTGAACTTCAGAGAGAGTTTCATTCTTACCAGAAATGAAGCTTTCATATTGTCTTACCAGGTTGATCTTTCTTGAGTCCTGGACTTCAGACGTTCCTTCATACTGAACACATATTGTGTCCCACATGGCTTTTGATGTTTTCAGATTCATGACGGAATGGTAGACTTCGTCAGGAAGAGCCATGGATAGTATGGATCTGGCTTTTATATCTATAGCCACTTTCTTCTTATCTTCGTCAGTCCATTGATGGATTTCTTTAGGTACCAGTCTTTCTGGAATAGCAGGTCTATTCTCAGTGCCTGGAACTGCAGCATCAAATCTTACAGGGATGAATGGACCATTCTCAAGATAGTAAGGTATAGTAGGGTCTACACCTTCTAAGAAGAGTGTCATCCTATTTTTCCATAAGTTGAAGTTATCTCTGGAAAATCTTGGGGGTTTTGCAAGAGAACCATTGTCTATATAATTTGTGTTTGTATTGGTGGCCATTTTCAGATAATACAAGGTAGAGAAATATCTTAGATTAGATCTTGTTTATGATATTAAACAAATCCGCTCTGATACCACTTGTTGGTCCCGAAGGCCTATACAAGTTTGTAGAAGGGGGGGGGGGGGGGGGGGGGGGTTGAATACAAACACACAAATTTTACTTTTCTAAATTGTTTATTGATAAATCATTAACAATTTACAGCTTGTTGCGGAAACAAGATTAAGGATAAACCTAAATCTAAACAAGTTGGAACACTAAGGTTTCTTGCACTAAGAGAGATAAGGAAATTACTAATAATAACCTATCTGAGATAAGAGATTTGAACTTGTCCAGAGTTAGCAAGTTACTTCAAAAGAAGTGAGTTCATCTCTTTATATACTGCATGCATTTAATGCAAATCAGTATATATTTTACACGTGTCATCAGCTGGTTGGTTGCATGTCATTGACTTTTGATGACAACCTTAGTAGCCGTAAGGATGAACAGTGTAGTATCAGAGTGGTTGTACGATTTCAGATTTTCGGAGGTTCTTTTCTGACATTTCGTACGGAGGCGTGCAAGGGTGGTTAAGACAAAAGTACTTTGTACGGAGGACTTCATGATCAGCTTTCGTTGATTCAGCGATTATCATTTTCTATTCAGCGAATGATAAAGTTCAGCGATAGCTGAAGTCTTGTACTTGATACTTCACGTTGAGTGGACAAATCTGAGTCTTCGCTGATCCGCATCAGTTCATTAGGAGACTTGTCGCTGGTTCTTGAGCTTGATCTTCGACTTCAGCGTAGAACCTTTGTTGACGTGAAACTTGTCTTCAGAGATCATAAGTAAACAACTAACTTATCAGCGATCATCATAATGACTGAACAGACTCAGAGCATTAATGATGAACAGTTTTCGCTGAATGTTTATCTTAAAAGAGTGAGAGTTCCTATCAGCGGTACTGTAAGATCTTAGTACTTATCAGCGATAGTGAAACTCTGATACATATTGTTTACTTACAATTTTCACTAAGTATAAGAGAGGGTCATTATCAAATCACTAAGGGTTTGGATCAACATGTCTTTAGAAAAGTAAAAATGGTTTGGAGAAAGAAATCAACTACAGAAGACAATGATGGAAACAAGTCTCATAATTCTCCTGTAGTTGATACAAAGTCTTTTATTTCCAAGACTGGTTCACGTGCTCATGTTTACCCTATAGCTAAGCTGATCAGTCTAAACGGAGCAAAGCTCTATTGCACTTATTGTGGAAAGAGTGACTTCGTACATCCAAGGTATGTGAACAACTGGTATGGTACCTATAGCATCCCCAATCCCCATTTTAAAGCCAAGGCATCTAACCATCAAGGATCCATCAAAGCATGGATACCAAAATCGTTTTGATTTGTTTTGCAGGAATGTCATGTATGATCTAATTCAAATTATTCATGTCACATGACTAACAATTCAAGGTTATGCCACTTTTGAGGGGGAGTACCAGGTATTTTATGGAACATACATGAATTTTTTGTGAATTCAAAGAACCGTGGTAACTTATTCTGAAAAACTTACTTGTGTTTGTTTTTCTCCGACCTTACACTCCCGAATTACCACGTGTTATATTTTCTTGATTTAATTATTTCCATGTGTCATATACTTGTTAATTTTTTCGATGGAAATACACTCGCTCGAATTCCAATTTTGTTTTCATAGTACGTCCTTTCTTAATAATGATTCACTTCTTCTCTGATATAATAATTGTGACTTGTTTTTCACAATTAAACTTTCTGATCAATTGTTTCATTTGTTGCAAACATTGTGCTTACCGAGTCATTTCGTTTTGCGCTTGATCTTGTTTTTTGGACATCTATTGTTTTAATGATGACTTCTGATTACCTCAGATCAGAACTCATACTTAATTTTTATGATTTCTAAATAATTCAGTTCAGAACTCGTTCTTAAAAGTTTGACTTCTAAACATTTCAGTTTAGAACTCGTTTTTAAATGTGTGCTTCAATGTTTACTAAACTATTTTAATTGAAAAAAAGGTGTGAAATGAGTGATAGAATTTATTTTGTTTCTATGGTCTATCCAGAACCGGAAGGACCTACCCAAGAAACACGTCCATTATAGACAACAGTGAGGGGTCTAGATTGATAGATGAGTTCGGAGAAATAAAAATGGTGAGGATGTGACAGGACTTAAAAGAATTATTAGTCCTTACCAAACCGAGTCAGTTATCCGGGTAACCACACAATCTATTCATTCTCGTTCTTTGGAGATGAATATTGAAACAGACTTGGACCCAGTGTCGATAACTCGTGTCATCCCACCCAGCCACTCAAACATCTCACAAAAGATGTTTGTTTCTTAAATGCACGGAGATTTATCACATAATCTATCTATTCCTCACTCGGAGGACTTAGATATTGAAAAAGGAAGACATCAGCTCCGGTCTTCGAACTTCATTTCCTAATCACTGTGTCAGTTGATTCTTAACTTGAGTCCCAAGTTAAATCAATTTTTGAGCCAAACAGATATAAATTATTTCTTTCACACATGCACGAGTCTTTGTGATTCCACTCGCATATCTTCGTGATATTGCCAGAACAGTTTGAGAAGGAATGTTTTAATATTCTTACTTTAGTGATAACTGGAAGTCCTATCAGAGATACCCCAATGCCAACTCTGAACATAGGCCACACAATTATTTTAATTGTTGTGATAACAGTTACTATGTGTTTCTGTGTTAGTTGATTACCCCATATTGGTTACTATAATTGTTTTATCTGGTATCTTGCTACTCATCAGTGTTGTCTTTGAAGTTACATGATGCTCAGGATGCTCCTAATCATCATGAGGGGGAGAACTGATACAAATTCAAAGACACAAATCATCATCATGAGGGGAGAAACATTTTAAAAGTTCAAAGACCCAGATTATCAAGTTGAGGGGGAGTAAGCAAAAGTTGAGGGGGGGGTAACTGTTATGATCTGTGCAGAAAAGAGTTATGATTCTTCTATCCCTTACCAAGCAGTGTTCGCTACATGTTCTCAAGTTCAAAGCCAATTCAACTCGTGAATTTATGAAGACTAAGAGCATAATTCAAGGGGGGGGCTGGAAAGACATGAAGACAAGCAACACTAAAGTGCTTCAAAGATTCAAGATTAAGAGAAGTTCATGACATGAAGATTCCAATATTGTATTCTTTCTTTATATAACTTTAGGGGGAGATTGTTAGGACTAAAAGTCCTATAAAATAGAAAGTGATATAAAGAAAAGAATCGTTTTCTTTATTTGTTTGTAAAAGCCTTTTTATGCTTATTGGGCTTATTAGAGTAATGGGCTTGGGCCTTGGTTGTAATAGGTCCAAGTATTTAAAGTGTGATTAGAGAGGTATTTAGGTTAGACTTTGAGATAGAGATTAGCCACGCGCTTAACAGAGAGAAGGAGAGTTTGTTCATCAAATATTCAAGTGAGATTTATGACTTATATGCTGATTGTGTTGATTACATTGTGATTGCTTATTGAATCTGGGATCCACATGAATCGTAATTCTCATTAATCATAAGCCCTTTAAATAGGGATGAGATACAAGTAGATGACTATAAGATCTAACCTATCTCTAATATGTTTATCTCTATCTATATCGTCATATCCTTTAGACGATGGCACACTTATCCTACAACACTTTCCCTTGTACCGAGTTAAAGAAGTGATGGTGCACAATTGTTGCCTCGTTAAAACCTTACGCCAAAATAAAAACCCGGTGGGAAAAAAATTAAAATTGGACGAGGGAAAGAGTACAACGCACCAGTTTCTTTACAATACATAGACTTTTACTTGAGTCTAATTTTCTCTTAGATTCGTACATTAATCATGAGAGTTAAGAAAACATTATGGTATATAAACTGTTGCCTCACTAAAACCTTACACCAAGGAACAAAACCCAATGGGAAAAATAAAACCTTGGTTGAAGGATAGAGCACAACATACCAATATTACTAATATAGTAGACTCCCCCTTTTGTCTACCACTCCCCCTGATTCGTGCATTAATCAAAGAAGGTTTAAAACATTTCCATTTTAATACTTTCTACATGTTTCCCAAATATGGTTTTACGTATTGATTTGGTAAACAAATATGTCACATTTTCCTCGCATCTTATTCAGTTCACTTGAATGTTGGGGAGAATTGATTATATAAAAACTTAAGCAAAATATGCTTTGTGTTATAACCTTTGATATATCTTACTTTCATTTCTTCGATACATGATGCATTATTTCCATACATGCAAGTTGTATAGTGGTCAAACTCAAAATTACTAGCTCCTCTTATATGTGTAATGATAGTCATTAACCATATACACTCTTGAATAGTCTCATGGAGAGTAAGATTGTGGATAATATAAGAAGATAGCTATTAAAGGTTTGCTTAGTTTACTTCCTAGCAATCGGTATGTTCCATATGATAATTCCTTATCTAGTTTGGGAACAATCTTTATATACCTAATATACCTAATATCAGCAAATATATACCAAGGCATTGTTTGGTGTTTTTCTACAAGAGCCGTTACTTTTGCCGCTCACAATCTAAGTAGGTATTGAAGTTTCATTATCAATCCATTTTTCTCCGTAGGAAAATTATAAGCCCACAGCAATGGTGCCAAAAGATTAACATTCCAATGACGTTGCGTTGGCGCTAAGCTAAATTTAGCTGACAAGTTCAGTGAGAAGTGCAATATATGGTCAAGTGTATTATGTTGAGTACAATAATGCGCCTATAGTACTTAGGTATGGAATTCCAGCTCCCAACACCTCTTTGTCCTCATCCTTTAGACGAAATGGATCTTTCCTTATATCCAACACTTTGACCGATCATGGGAGTGCTAATCGGATGCGCTTTGTCCATATTAGGTCGCCTGATCATATTCTAGACATATGCGGATCGGTGGATCAATATTCCACAAACTCGGTGTCGTAGCTCAAGTAGCTAGATAAAACCAAGTTTCCCAAGATCTTTAACCTCAAATTCAGATTTCAAATAGCTTGTGTTTTCTCTTATTTCATCAATAGTGTCTATTATGTTCATAACATCGACATCTAGAGCTACTATGAAAATCTGGAACTTTTTTCCTAAACAAATACGCAAGGGCACAGTTCATCGTCTTATATATCGTTTCCTAATCACGTATTCACTCAGGCGGGTATACCACATCCGCATAGATTGCTTTAATCTATAAAGTGAGTGTTTCAATTTTACTGTAAACATATTTCATGGTTTAGAGTTACTTGATATTGGTATAATGCCATCAAGCACTTTTATATATCTCTGAATTTAGATCCCCATAGAGATATGTAGTAACTACATCGTTAAGCTGCAATTTCCAGTCCTTTGGAAACTACCTGGTTAATAATTAGCAGAACGTTGTCCATCACGAGAGAGTAAGTCTTATTGTGGTCAATCCAGTGCGTTGTGAGAAACCTTGAGCCAAAGGAGAGCCTTATATGACTTAATTATTCTCATTACGCTTCCCTGACAAATGATTTATCTATGTCCTACAGGCTTTACACTTGGTCGGTTAGCACTACCAAACCAAATGCCTGTTCATTTGTCAAATAATTATCCTGGATTGCTTCTTTTCATTCAGGCCAATTTGCTCTTTGTTGACATTCTTCAACTGAGCATGGTTCGATGACACCGTGCTTTGTTATCTCATAAGCAACGGTATATGCAAATATATCATCATTGAGTATGTATGATCTGTCCATCTACTCATATTCAATTGAGAATTCTTTGATCTCTGGAATCAATATTAACTTCGGAGCGTCCTCCAGTAATGATTCATATACATAGATTTAATCAGAGATAATCTCATGTATTGATGATAAATAGTTGTGCCTTACTTTTCTCTTCCTTTAGATGGGTATCTATCGAACCAAGTAGCTTCCCTCATTTCCTTTTGGGAGCTACGACCTCAACCACACCTCCACCATGTGTGATTGCAACGTACTTCCAGTGACGTTGTGCCCTTGTTTGTGGACTTTTGACCTTGCGAGTATATTTACAGCTCTTATATGTGATCTTGTCAGTCTAGATAATATTAAACGTATCAGGTATCGAGCCTGATTCGTTTGACTTCAACTTTACGTTGTGAAGTTTTGGGGATCAAAATGAGACACGGTTGAAATATTTAATGACCCTTCCTGTTGTTCCCATGGAAAATTCTTTTTCCTATCTCCCCCTAACGACGGGAAGGTTGTCTCATCAAAGTGACAACCCGCAAATCTAGCGGTAAAGAGATCACTCGTCAAGGGTTCTAATTAGCGGATAATTGTTGGGAATTCATATCCAACATTTGATGAATCGTCTTTAAGACCCATTTTGGTACGTTGTGGGGGCGTAATTGGCACATATACAACACATCCAAAATTCCCCTTCTCTGATTTAAATTTATCACTCCACGTCGTCCCCTTTTCTCATACGTAAATGTAAAACATCAGGCTTATATCCAGTTACCAACTGGTATGCATAAGATTGGTTGGCTGGTTGTGGGTCTAAACACGAATAAGTAAAGTTGCATGTAATATTGCATAACCCCATGTAGATCTGGATAAATTGGTGCGCATAACCAATGCCCTAGCTATCATCTATATTCTTTTGATGACAACTTTTATCATTCTATGAGACCATTTTATATACACACAAGGGGTGTAGGAAACTCTACATTAATCTCTATACATATGCAATAATCATCAAATCCTTATGATGTAAATTCTCCAACATTCTAAGTCATGCAGACTTGATGAGAAAATCATGGTGGTTAGTCCTTAAACGTATAACTAGTGCTAGGAGTGCAACATTTCATGTGGACAATAATATTACACGTGTCCATCGTGTCAAAACCAGAACCATAAAGTACTTTAATGGTCCACATTCCGGATGTTTATGTCCATAAATATCACCGTGTATTCGTTGTAAGAATGAAATCTTTTTATATTATGTCCTTAGCTTTAGGATGATCTCATTCCTGCCTTGGCTAAGAATCAGGGTATACAAAAGTTCGAGGTATTGGAGAGGGCATATTGTGGTGTTGCTTCTTGTGCAGTAGAAGTCAACAGTTGCAATTTGGTTAATTCTCTCGTTTTGTCTTTCACTCGAAAGAGAACGTGCCTATGTGTATTTTGCAATACATAGATCACTATGTCATGACCATGGTGTCCCACGTGGTCATGCCGAAACATATATGTGTCATTGTCCCATAGTTCTTTATTGGTGACAAAATATGATTTAATAACATAGATGATCCATTAATTAATTTCTCTAATATATTTTGCTTTCATATAATTAGAGTTGATGTACATATACCCATTTCCATTCTTATAATATGATTTCTCATTGGTACGAATATCTTAACAAGGTTCCTATTAATATAGTGCTTTAGCAACAAGTGGCAGTCCCTCGTCTAAATGTTTGAAGGAATTAAAAATAATAATTCAATGAATAATAATCTATTTCTTAGGATTGTATGAGATGCCACAAAAACAATCAAGTTCTCCTCGATACATTCCTACATGGAACGAATAACATTGAGAGTTTTGCATTTGTTTTTGATGTGTTTTACATCTATAATGGCTATAAACTCAGGTGTATATATACGCAAATGTAATTAATTTGATAGTTAAAGTGTATTCAAATAAACTTATACTTAACCAATCTTAGATATGACATAGTTCATTTATAACTTGTTCCATTTTGTATTAGGAGTTCGTTCCCGACTCCTGCCATGAATTTGACCCTTTCCACAACCTTGTCCATATGGTACATATTTAGCATATGTGTGTGGATCAATATGTTTTAACTCACTATCCTTTAGAGTTCTTTCCACCTCCAATGCTTGCCTTATTAACCTCGAGAAATTTCTTTATCCGGGTATGTCTAGCGTTGTTAAAAAAACATTGTTACATCTCTTAGCCACTTGCATTAGGTTAATGAGCTTGTTAACGGTTATATTGCAATTTATACTGTTTCATTAGTATGATTGGTGGTATAGGAAAGATGAAAAGATGTTATAATTCAAATAATCTTTTGTGAGTTCTTTGCCACAAAGATTAAGATGCATTTTGAGACATGACATTTATTTGTTAAAATCAGTTACCTTCTTGTAATCAAGTAAGTAGGTTTCATTCCACTGTATGATTAGTTTGAGAAATATATGATATTGAATATTTGCGAATTTCCTTTTTGGGACATGCCGCGGTTCTTGGGGGTTTCTAGTTATTCCCTCCGAAGGTTGTGACTGATGTATCGTCTCAAACTTTTCAAAGTATTTACTTGTATCTTAACATCTAGTGTTTTTTTCTTTAGGGTCAAAAGGGTTCGACGACTTTTGCATATTTTCTTGTGTTTTTTGAACCTATCTTATCGCAATCAAATCCTTCTGATTCAAAGATGTCGTAGAAAATGGGGAATATATTATTTTCTAAAATAGTGAATTATGGTTTATCATTATTATGTTATGCATGAAATTTTTCATTATCATAATAATATTGGATTTTGTATTCTTACATTTTGTTGATAATACTTCATCAATATTTCAATTTGCGAATAAAAACCACTCAATCTATTGGATCTCTAGGTGGTAGGGGAATCATGTGGATTTCTTAAGTCCCTACAAACCTTAGGGTTATTTACATACGTTTGACAAAATCCAATCGATATACTGCGATTTATTTAATTTGAAGATAACATTGTTAATTATAGAGCTTTTGACATGAGGCTAAAATGAATATTAGTATGGCTTATGAAGCCAATTTCAATGTTTCAATACCTTAATAGTATTTTTTGAGCTTTTGGTAAAAGACCAAAATATATGGGGTTGAAAGTGTAACTTCCAAAAATTAATTATAAAATTGAAAATTATGAGTAGGAACTCATAATCAAGATACACATTTGAATTAGTGCATTTAAAAACAGTTTAATATTATACGATATAAGATTTTAATAGTCTTTGACAAGAGGCCAAAAATGTAGGTTTTAAAGTATAACTCCTAAAATTATTATAAGAATTATAAGTAGGAACTTATAATTAAGATAAATATTTGAATATTAACTAAATTACGACAGTATTATCCCATCAATAAATATATACAATTGGATAACACTAAAAAAATAAAAGATATATCAAAAATAAGTGATTTAATTGGCATACCCCAATAATAAATATATACAATTGATAAGATAAATTCGCTTGCATAATATTAATAAATATTTGAGTAAAATAATTGAAATACTCAAATAATTCGAGTAAAACAACAAACAGTGTAAATAAATAACATTAACAAATCCAATACGATTAAGTAAATTAGTCTAATTATAATAGTTAAATCAAATAATTACACATGTTTTAATAAAATATTAATTGTTATTGGCACATGCAACATATAGGGGAAATTGCCTCAAATAGTTATTCCATACCATTGTCGTCTCCAAATAACCACTCTACTAACCATATTCCCCAAATACCCAAAAGTTACGCAAAGAAAGTTACGCAGAGAGTTTTCTCTGTGTAACTTTATTTTTGCTCCTAAAAAATAAAAAAAATGATTTTTTAAAAAGTTTACGCAGAGAAAACTCTCTGTGTAAGTTTTTCATCCCACGTGTCTGCGTAAAGTCCACATATGCACCACGTGGGCTCCACGTTGGAAAAAAAAATCATGCAAAGAGTTCAAAAACTTACGCAGAGAGAAGTCTCAGCGTAAGTTTTAATTTTTTTAATTTTTTTTCGGTTGTAGAGGCCATGCTCTTGGAATGAATGATGGGAGGAAGAAATAGAGAGAATGAAGTGTTTACAACGGATATGTAACATCAAATATATAGAGAAATAAGTGTTTACGACGAATGATGGGAGTAAGAAATAGAAAAAATGAATTGTTTGAAATGTATAAAACAATGGACATGCAACCTACATATATATAGAAACTTACAATGTGATACCATTTTTTTCTCTGTGTAGAACCATTTTTTTAATTATCAATATTATTAAGTTTTATTAAAACTTACGCAGAGAAACTCTCTGTAAGTTTTTTAGACTTTCCACGTAAGTTTTTAATAATTTATATAACAATATATCAAATCGACTGCAAAAAAACTTTTATTCCTTCATCTTTTCTTTATGTCAAATCACTGAAATTTAGAATCTGATTCGTTCTTACTAAAAATCAGAAAAAAAATTAAAAAAAAACTTACGCAGAGACTTCTCTTTGTGTAAGTTTTTGAACTCTCTGCGTAAACTTTTTTTTTCAACGTGGAGCCCACGTGGTGCATATGTGGACTTTATGCAGACACATGGGATGAAAAACTTACGCATAGAGTTTTCTCTGCATAAACTTTTTTTAAAATCATTTGTTTTTTTATTTTTTGGGAAGAAAAATAAAGTTACGCAGAGAAAACTCTCTGCGTAACTTTCTCTGCGTAACTTTTGGGTATTTGGGGAATAGGGTTAGTAGAGTGGTTATTTGGAGACAACAATGATATGAAATGGCTATTTGAGGCAATTTCCCTCATCTCCCTAACCATTGGACCATTCTACAATTTGTACAAAATATTACTTTTCGTAGCTTCTGAGATCTTGTATTTATAGGAGTACAAATATATCTTTGACCGAAAATTCATTGTGCATAGTAATATAGAAAGAAAGAGTAGTAGTGTTGTAACAACCCAAAATCCTAGTGAGTCTTGGAGTTTGGTGGTCAAAATAAAAGAAACGAAAGTTAAGTTAAGGGGCCATTTCTGTCATTTGATGAAGGTATATAAGTGCACAAACTTCTAGGGCAACCTCCATTTTCAGCAAAATCAGTATTTGGTGTGGGTGTTGGCGGCTAAGAGAGAGCAAGAGAAAGAAAGAAGGGTTTGGGAAGAAATCAAGAGAAAAGGAGGAATCAAGGAAGAATCTGCAAGGTAATACATCCTGAATCCGTTCTCCTGATCATTGTAGTACTTTTCTTTCTTATTGGTATGGATTCCTAAGTTTTATCTGGATGATTCTTTGAGTTTTCACCATTTTCCTTTAAAATGGGTTTTAAGGGTTTTTGTCTTGTTAAACCGATTTAGAAGTTTATAAATGGATTAAGTGAGTATTTGAGGTTGGTGGATGAACCCTTGTATATATCTAATCGACTTAATGGCAAAAATCGAAGTATGAATCAGTTTTAGACTAGTTAATTTCAAACAGCCGCGTTTTCCGGACACCAGTGTTCGGTGGTGTCCGGATATGTTGCTAGTGTCCGGGTAAGTGCCCCGTGAGGGTGTCCGGGTGTTTCTTAGTATCCGGGTAGCTGAAGTCTCTGGATAAGCTTAGTGTCCGGGTAGTTTGCCCGGATAAGTCTAGCGTCCGGATAAGTGTTGTGTCCGGAAAAGTGTTGTGTCCGGAAAAGCGTTGTGTCCGGAAAAGCGTTGTGTTTGGAAAAGTGTTGGGTCCGGGAAGGGGTATCTGGACAGTAGGGCTGAGCTATTTATCTGATGTGGATCATTTGCCTTAGGTGTTATGTGTGTGTAGCTTGAAGGTGTTTAGGAAGTGTATTGTACGTCAATCAAGGTGAGTTCCCTAAACCCTTTTTACGGCTTAAAATATTAAACGTTTTCTTTACTGATTATGGTTATTAAAGCGCATGAAATGTTTACAACTGAAATGCATGTTTCATACGCACATACTTTTATGTCGAATGAAAGCTTGATATGATGAAATGAGATAATAGGACTTTTAAAGATTAGATTTTCATGCCTATGAAATGTATATGCATGTTATGTGATGTCGGTCTGCACTGTGGAATCAGAGAGCCTCGGGATCCGATGATCCCTTGGATGCGTATGACGAGACGGTAGGTTGGAATTTGTTTCCCTCCTAATCGGGTATCGGGGAGTCTGCCTGGGCCCCGATACGAGAGGGCGAAAGGGGAGTCTGCTTGGGCCCCGATCGCGGATGTTTATATGATTCCCTATACAGTGCAGTACCATATGTGTGATAGTTCATGAATTATTCTAAAATGATTTCTGGTGGTTCATACTTGTTGTTTTACGGAGGGAATTCACTAGACCTTTTGGTCTAACCCTCGCATTTTCAAAACTAAACCATTTTCAGGTAAGCGTTCCGCGAGTTCCTCGGGGAAGAATTAGGAGAGGCATGGCATATTTGGAGATTAGAGCGACTCCAAGACTTAGACTAATGACATAGTTAGAGCTCGGCTGTGGATTTTGTAGACTTCCGCTGTCGTTTTTATTAAGCTCTTTTATTGATGTATTGAACCAGTTAAATTTTGTAATGTAAAGCGCTCAGTTTCTATGATTTAATGCATGTCAAGTTTTAGGGGACGTTACAAGTCTCTTTCTGGACGATCTGGTTTACCTTTTTCTTCTGCTTTTCCAGAAGCACACAGTGCTTCTTCCTCTTCTTTCTTTTCCTCTTCCAGGAGCACAGAGTTCGGCGGCTGTTGTAAGTACTTCTTGCTCATTTCCAATGAAATCGTTTGGAGTTTAACAAGAAGATGTAAAAAGTCTTGTTTAATCGGGATTTTGCCTCAAATAGCCATTCCATACCATTGACGTCTCCAAATAACCACTTCGCTAACCCTATTCCCCAAATACCCAAATGTTACGCACAGAAAGTTACGTAGAGAGTTTTCTCTGCGCAACTTTATTTTTCCTCCCAAAAAATAAAAAAATAATTTTAAAAAAAGTTTACGCAAATAAAACTCTATGCGTAAGTTTTTCATCCCACGTGCCTGCGTAAAGTCCACATATGCATCACGTAGACTCCACGTTGGAAAAAAAATTACGCGGAAAGTCTAAAAAACTTACGCAGAGAGAAGTCTCTGCGTAAGTTTTATTTTTTTCCTGGTTTTTAGTAAAAAGGAATCAGATTCTAATTTTCAGTGATTTGACACACACAAAAAAAGCTGAAGGAATAAAACATATTTTGCAGTCGATTTGATTTTAGAAAGAAATAAATATTTTTTTTAAAAATTTCAATAAATCTTTTCTACAATTTTAAAACAATAAACATATAATAAAACTAACAAATTAGGGAAGTTTTTATAAAAAATCATAATTAAAATCATATATATTTTATAAATCAATATTTTTAACATATTTTGAAAAAACATGTGTTTTGTTTTATTTTTAAAGATTTTTTTATATTAGTACTTTTCGATTGGAAGATAAGAGATAGGCATAGCTTAATTGTAATCTCTACTTCCACACCAAGAAATAGACATGGCTTAATTGTAATTTCTTGGACATGAGCAATGATCTAGAATATGTGGTGATTCGTAGTGGCGCTCTGGAACCTGAGATTATGACACCCTTCGTGTTTGTCATACTCATGGAATCAGGTATAATTCCGGATTTGTCATACTCATGGAATCGGGTATAATTCCCGTCATCGAAAGATGTTTTGTGTACGGTAAGAAAGATGACGAACATGTTAATTTATATGCTTTGTTCATAAATTGGTTTCAAAGCTTATAAAGTTTTAATTTGAAAACTGGATGTTCTCACTAGGCGTAAGCCTAATCTTTTCAAATTAAATTTTCTTACCAGGTACTAGCTCGGGAAGGGATAAGCAGGGATGAATGTCAAGAAGTCCCAGAGTTATGCTTTTGTTAGTGTGATGGAAAATTTAGTGTTATCGAAGACATTTTGGAGATGTTCTGAACAACCTTTATAATCTGATCGTGTACATTATGGATTAGATTAGTCGGTTGTTTATGATAGTTCGCTTGTAATTATGAACTTTGTTATAAATTCTCTATCTATGAATGAAAGTTTTGGAAGAGATTGTGATGTAGACCTTGTGAAACGTCCAAAAATCGCAACAAATTTAAATCTTACTTTTACAAGGTCCACAACAACTATTTCCCAAAAACTTCATACATAAATGGAGAAGTCATAACAAGGTTTGTATATACATCCAACTTTTTATAAACAACCTACTAATCTAATTCATAACATGCACAATTAGATTATAAAGGTTGTCTACAAAATCTCCAAAACATCAATACTTCCATTAACTTCTCCATCATGTCATCAAAAGCATAACTCAGGAACTTCCTGACGCTCATCCTAGCTTATCCTTTCCCGAGCTAGAACCTGGTTAGAAAACTTAATTTGAAACGATTAGGCTTACGCCTAGTGAGATCATCCATTTTCAAATTAAAAACGTTATAAGCTTTGGAAACCAATGTAAACAAAGCGTATAAACAAACCAGGTTTGCCATCATTCTTACCGTACATATGAACATCTTGCGATGACGGGAACATACCTGTAGAATCCAGATCCGTGCAACTATGATGAAATCGAAATATATGAACAATAAGAACAAATGATTTCAACTGGTCATCCCTGTCATTCACTTTCAGAGAGAATTTGCAATACAGTGTTTGAAAGTAAAAAGGATGATTAGCTTGTTTTTCCAAGCTAATCAACATTAAATACAATGGGCCCGTGGTTAACAAGCCCATGGCCCGTTCACTAATAAGCTCTAGTTTAATCAAATACAGTTTAACCCTTGAACTTTAAATCAACATTAAAACCTGCTCTAAAAATCTCCCCCTTTGATTTGAAGTTCGAGTTGGCGCTCTATATCTCTCCAGTTGAAGTCATATCTTTTGCGGAGCGCGAAGTGTACCTCGAACAATCTGATGGCGCGACGATAGTCAATGCGATCTTCAATCATTTCCAAGGCATTCCGAGCAGTTACTTCATTCGGATTCGGAACATAAGAATACCTTGGATTCTCAGACTCGTGCTGAATAATCTTTCGAAGAGCATCTCTGACCTTTAGAAGCGTGCCATCACAAAATCTGTCTACCTGACTGAAGCGCATGAATTTCTTCTCTTTTTGCTCATTTAAGTAAACAATCCCGAATTCTGGTTTCAGAAGCATAGCATTCTTGGGATACATGTTTAACTCAGGTGCTTTCAGATTCGGCTTGATCAGATTTACCTTTTTTGGCTTGTTCTCGATAGCCATTTGGAAGTCCGTTAGATAAGACATCATGATGGTGCGGACCAAGTATCGACGAACAGCTTCGAGCGCCTTTGTAATCTCTAGCGGTCGGATGGTTCTTGTACGTAAGTCTTTCAGAATAACCAGAAAGTCGAGCGGTCGGAGGTTCTTGAAGTCAGCTTCTGAAAATTTCCATTCGTTCCCATCTTAACGTCGAACAATGAAAACTGGGTAGACGATTCTCATAATTCGTCTTGAATAGATGCTGATTACCTCTGTGATCCGAAGTTTGGTTCTGACCTGGTTGACTGGAAGACACCGCTGCATTGTGCTGATATATCGGCGTTGAAATTCTGGGTCAAGGTTGTAGATACCCAGACAGAAGGTCGGCTCGATCGGGCGAAGCTTGTGTACGAACAGGTTTTTCAAAGGTTCCTCCAGATGAGGGATAAGTACCATGATCTTCTCCCAACGGATTTGTTGCTGTTGAGGAGAGGGAGGAAGATCAGAAGCTGTTGTGGGAGGAGCAGTTGTCGGAAGATCGGAAGTAGTAGACTCGGGTCTTGTTGATGATGTTCTGGCGGGTTGAGCATAGTGAACGAGGGTTGCTCCATATAAATTCTGGAGCAGGAACTGATCGTAGTCAATATTGTCGTCCTCATCAGTAGGGAAGACCAAATTTACCTGGAGATTTACGGCACTGGCGGCTTTTTTGTACCATGCGTCTTCGGTCTCCGGGTTGGTCTCACACTCTGGATCTATCATGTCCAGTATCGGTCTGCCTGACGAGTCAAAATCGACCAGTTCCTGTGTTGAACCCTCGGGCTTTTCAACCGTCGGGTCTTCTTCATCTGAAATCTCCATATCTATGACCATATCTGCTAGTGGTAACTCGGCTTCGGGTGCTTCTGATGTAGTTGCCGCAGTTAGGGGTTCCTGTTGAACCACTGTTGTAGTTTCGGCAGTCATGATCTGGGCGGTCTCGGTTTGGCGTAGACGCTTCTCCCCCTCACGGTGATCAGGATCATCTTGGTCATCGTGCTTGCGTTTGAGACCGCCGACTTGACTCTTACAAGTGTCTTCAAGTGAGCGGACCCTCTCAGAGAGCGTGGTTAGCGCGTTGTTGTAGTCGTTGAGGGCCGAGTCGATGGAGTCGAGGCGAGAGGTAATGGATGAAGACGGAGCAGTGACCTGTGATCGGAGAACTGAGATCAGGTCTGCTTCGGTAGATGCGGTGGTGTCGGATTCCTGGAGCAGGTGGGCCAATAGCATCGTCTTTAAGGTATCCACCGAATAGATAGGTTGAGCAAGTGTCGGTGGATGTGGTGGTGCGGTTTCGGCTTCAACGATCTTAGCTTTGCCTTTGATGGCTTTGGCGATCTCGTCGGTGACATGCTGTTCCAGTGCCTCGCGGACAGCCTTGATGGTGCTGTCCAGGGACCCTTGCGACACAAAGTCGGGGTGAATAACTCCGGGACCACTTAGGTTACCCGTTGAGGCGTCGACCACAGGGGTAGAGCCACCTACGTTCACAGTTGGCGTGATGTTAGCTGTGGTAGGATTTCCCGCCGATCCTCGTGTTTCACCAAGAGGTGAAGACACTACGGTGGTTCCGGTCGAGTCACGAAGAGTCTCGACTTGGTGTTGCTCAGCTTCGAGTGTCCTAGCCGAAGAATGTTCAATATCGAAAGGCGCTAGACTCGATTGTGCACGAAATGAAGGCGAGACCGGGGGAGGCTGGTCTCTTGTTTCAACACCAGAACCCTCCAAATGAGGGACCAGTGGAAGTTGTGCTAAATCCCCGTGTGAGACTGAAACATCCGTCTTTTGAGAGACAGATGAGTGGCTGAGGGGGTCGTGCAATTGCTCCGCTGGGTCCACGGAGGCTTCTTCAATACCCCGTCCCAACGTATGAGACGGTGTAGTAGATGTGGCTACCCGGATATCGCTCGTTTGGGGTCGCTCATGAGCCTCGTTATCTTTACGACTCGATCTTTCCTGGTTCAACTTTGAACGCGGTTCTCTCCATCTCGCATGATCTAACTCCACTACTTGTTCTCCCTCAGATGTCCTAGTAACAGGCCCGGTTCCAGTATGAGGTGGTGATTCAAGAGGGATTGGGACATTGTAGTTTGGGTTGGGTCCGATACCGTGAGGTATGTGTTTCAGGCGTAAGGTACGGGTGGTATCGGAGTCCGTGGAGTCAGATTCCACGTCTTCAACATTGTGAGGTGGTGAAGGGGGTTCGGTGATATAAGGCTCGGTCGAGTGATGTAGTACTGGGCTAGAGGATGGACCGGCTTGGGCTGAGCTGGAACCGGGTTGCGATTCCATTGCACCACCTACTCTCGTTCCCCTTCCTCTCACAACTAACGTTCCCCGCCCGACAGCCCCTGCTTGTCGGGCCCTTCCACCTCTTACTCTTGGACCCTCACGTCTCTCGGGTCTAAGTCCTTGGGCAGGTCCCTCCGGCTCTGGCTGAACCATGGGATTACCTAACTCTCCCCTATAGGCAACTACCCCCGGTGCAGTGGGATCGGCGATGGCCAGTAGGGCTTCAGGGATGGGCATGGCTACCGCATCTGAAGCGTTGCGGATAACCATGAACTGGAGGTGTCTGATGGGGCATACCGGATGTGTAGTACGTCTTGGAATGGCTGGATTCGCATCCATGTGTTGACGAACTGCAAGCGATAGGAAACGCGGGTATGGGAGGAACTTCTTCTGTTTGGTTCCGCCAATGTGTCGAATGGTGGTCACAAGTTCACGCCATATGATCATGGCGAAGTCGACGTGGCGGTTGTAGCACACGGCGTGAACAAGTCGCAGGAAGTCGCCAGTACATTGATCAATACCTTTCCATCGGGCGGATAGGCAGCGGTTGAGTATGGTGAAGAGCGTGTACCAAATTGGCGCCAGGAACTTGCGATTGAAGACTGATGGTCGCTGAAGGTCGGAGTTGTAACCAAGGGCACGCATTTGTGCGCATAGTGTGGCATCGTTAACGGCAGGATCGTACCGTTCATGGTTGTTGGCAGTGGCTTCCGGTAGAGAAAGTAGTCGGCGAAAGGAATCGGGCGTCAGAGTAAATGGGTGGTTGTCTATTTGCGCCGTGATAGTCTGTGTGTTACCAATCGTACGGACTTGGGCCGTCAGCCAGACTTGTAGAACGTAGATCAACGGAACGTCGGCGGTGCGAGTGAGTGCCTCACGGATGGGATGGCGCATCAGAATGTCCAGAATGACCACGTGTTGTGGGTTGGGTCTAAACAGCGCCGGGTCCAAGTAATGATTGTTCGCTTCCAATTCGATGCCATGGTTAGGGTCCACCAAGGTAGCATCTGCAACTTCGTCGATAATTTCCTCCTCCTGAGGAATATGGTCCTCCGGGTTTTGTTGATCCGCCATGTATATATATCTGTCAAAACAGCACACGGTTAGGGACTTATACGGAAGAACAAGTGTCGGTGCGTACCAATGCGTTGAATGGCTCAATCTAAGACAGATCTAGGACTGGTATGGATGAGACAGGTACAGAATGGACACAACAGCAGAGTTTTCTGGATGAAAATGCCAAGGTGTCCGGACAACACATGGTGTAATACCCCGCTTTAAAAGCGTGTACTTTAACGTCTCCAAAACGTACCTTATTTAAATGTCAATCAATTATAGTTGAGGGGTTAAAACCGTCAAATTTCCAAACCCTTAATAAATAAATAAATAATAATAATATACATACATATCAATTAAAAATATAAAATTAGAGTAAACTACAACTCCATCGTCTCCATCTCTTTCTCATCCACCGCCATTTCCTTCTCTTTCTAAAATTTCTCTTAAATTACCAAAGGAATGAAAGATTCAATCATATATTCGTAATCCTCTCGTCAAATCCTACCTAAAGGTATAATTTTCTTCTTCTCTTGTTAAGTTATTGAATTTGGGTTCTAAGTGTGTTTAGGTTTACATTTTGGTTTGAAATTACAAAGTTATGTTATGATATGTGTCTAGAATTGTTTGGTTTGGTCAAAATTGAAGTAGGAGTAAAAAGGGTAAAGTTTAAAATCAAAATGGTGAGTTTTATGTTTATGTGGTTAGTTGCTCACCAACTGTTCGGGTAAATGCTTAAGAGAATAAAGTTTCATGATTAAGCTTAAGAGATTAATCATTAAGCTCCATTTTGATGTTAAGTATGTTAGTTTATATTTAGAATGGGTTAATTGAGTAAAATCTGAAGATTGGTTCATAAAAAGTGAATCGAGAAAAAAATGAGAAATCGAACGTTACGGTATGTGAAGGTCAGTTTTTGGACAGTGCATAACTCACAAACCCTAACTCCGATTAAGCTCACATTTTTCAGAAAGAAGCTACTCGATGTGTACAACAATTCTTATGAAGGGCCTAAAACCCAGTTTTGACTCTTACTAGCTCAAAATATCGTGTTTTTGGGACTGATCACTGTGTACTCGGGATCAGTCCTGTGTTTTTACAAAATTCGTATAAAATCAACCGATGCTCCAAACGGGGTGATTCCAATTCGAGTAGAACCGTAAGAGGTTAGAGAACAGCTTTCATTAAGATTTTATAATCTGGTTTGGTCTCTAAGTATGAGAAAAATGCTTGAAAAGAAGGCGTTTAGAAGCTGTCAAAACACAGTTCCACGATATGTGTCGAGTTTAGGTTGAATTGTGTATCGGGCTGTTCGTTTTGAAGTTTAAGTTGCTTAAATACCTTTAGAACCGAAATACAGTATTAGAATAATTATAGTGTGAGTTTTATGTTGTTCAAGTTATAACAATTTATAGTTAAAATAGGTACTCGAGCTCGTACAAATCCGCCATAAACCTCGTTTGATCGTGCGATACATCTCAATTCGCTTAAGGTATGGATTTCACTTCCTTTGACTCGTGGGCAACTATTTGTTGTAGTTGACCCTTCTTAAAGGTGGTTCACCGCCTTATGATTGATCACGTGAACGTGGTCAATAATATATATAGATATATATGAATTATGAAAGTTTTATCGTAAAACATTGATGTTGGTTTATTGAATCATTTGTTTGAATCTTTTGACGTTTTATTAAAACGTGTCTTATATGAAAGTGATTATGAACTTGTGAACTATATTGAACTTGTGAACTATATTGAACTTGATTTTATGAACGCCATTCGGGTAAGTGGCATATGTTTGATTTTTGATGATTTCAGAACAACCCAATTAATGGGCACATTATTTGGGATGCCTTCTATGGCGGCTTTGTAGTCATGGCGTCCTGCAGGTGAACTCGGTCCACTAGAGTCAAGCCGATAGTGGCTTCTGTGAATCCGACTCTGTGGACTAGGCCGACTTTGTTGGCTCCAGGGCGGATGGATCGATCCTAGAGAATTTTACCCACAGAACATGTGACCGTGGTTAAATTCACGGGGGACTCGGGTGTGTGTGCCCGCACGCCGGCCCAATAGTTCGTGTGGTTTGGCCACCCCACGAACACTTGAACAGGAATTGACGGAATTGATTTATGTTACGTTTTGAAGTTAAAGTGTGAACCGTTATTGAAATTCTTGCTTTCAAGTATTACTGAACATCTCTTTGAATTAAGCGAATTACCGACTTGAGTTTTATAAAACACTCTTCAGTTGAATTTTTAAGTCTTCCGCTTGTTATTGATGTTACTATTATTGTTTCTGAATTTATATTATAATCCATTCACTGAGCCTTGTGCTCAGCCGTGTTTCTTGTTTTCTGACACGGCATGTTCCAAATGACATTGATGGGGACGGGACTTGAGATCGAGCGTGAAGTTTTGGAGTTTTTAGACTCATCTTAATATATAAGTGTTATAAGTTTATAATCTATTTTTGAGATATAATATTTTGGGATGTAAATCATACTTTAAAAGTTGTAATCCTTTTTAGAGTTTATTAGTAGCTATGAATTAGTTGTGTAATTATGTTAGGTCCCGTTAGTGACATCATCCGTTCCATATCACGTGGACGGGGGGTGTTACAAATTATGGTATTAGAGCATAGGTTTCGACTTGTAGATTAAGTAGGCTTGACCTGTGAGGATTGGGTAGACATAAGAACGGGTAGATTAGAATTTAATTCTATTTACCGAAATTCCAACAATGATATCTACCCCTATGGGTGGTGAAATCTATGTGATTACTCGAATTTCCAATTGTTCGTTGCCTATCGGGAATTGCATACGTAGGTCACTTTACTTCCAATGCGTATGTTTCCATTTGACCTAATATTGGGTGTAGACCGGTTGTTACAACACCGGGAAATTATACGCTGTAACGCCAAACAAATATTGTTTGGGGATATTGATAAGATACTCCAAAAGAATATGTTAGTACTCTAGTCTCTATTACCATGAATTAGTATACTTGGTAAAGCAACGAAAGTTTCTAGCCTCGTTACAGGATCCCGAACATGTATCCCTACTTTTGCATCCATACCTGTTATTTATGAATATCCTGATGTGTTTCCCGACGATTTACCTGGTATACCACCCGTCCGGGAAGTCGAATTCACCATCGATCTTGTACCGGGAGCTTCTCCTATTTCAAAGACTCCCTATCGAATGGCTCCAACTGAAATGAAGGAGCTCAAAACTCAACTTGATGATATGTTGAAGAAAGGTTTTATTCGACCCAGTGTTTCTCCCTGGGGGCTCCGGTTCTCTTTGTCAAAAAGAAAGAAGGTACAATGCGTCTTTGTATCGATTACCGGGAACTTAATAAAGTAACGATCCATAACAAGTATCCGTTGTCGAGAATCGATGATCTGTTCAACCAATTACAAGGGGCACGATACTTTTCCAAGATTGATCTTCGGTCCGGGTACTATCAACTTCGTATCCGAGACTGTGATATTCCAAAAACCGCATTCAGAACTCGTTACGGGCACTACGAATTCACGACAATGCCTTTCGGACTAACTAATGCTCCAGCGGTCTTTATGGATCTTATGAATCGGGTTTTCAAAGATTATCTCGACGACTTTGTTATCGTGTTTATTGATGACATCTTGATATACTCAAAGTCTAGAGAGCAACATGATCAACATCTTCGTATCGTTTTGGAAACTCTTCGAACGAAAAAGTTATATGCAAAACGTTCCAAATGTGAATTTTGGCTTGATCAAGTGTCTTTCCTCGGGCAGGTAATCTCCGCCGAAGGTGTTATAGTTGATCCGACGAAAATTGAAACTGTCACTAAATGTCACCGACCTACGAATGTTTCTGAAGTTCGTGGTTTTCTGGGTCTGGCTGGTTATTACAGACGATTCGTTGAAGGGTTTTCTAAACTATCTTTACCGTTAACCCAATTACTTCGAAAAGGAGTCAAATTCAATTGGGGTTCCGAACAAGAATCTAGTTTCGAGGAACTGAAGCATCGATTGGTTACCGCGCCTGTTCTTGTATTGCCTTCTGGCACTGGCGGGTTTCAAGTGTACAGTGATGCTTCCAAGAAAGGTCTCGGTTGTATTCTTATGCAAACGGAAGAGTGATCGCATACGCTTCACTCCAATCAAAGCCTTATGAGGTCAATTACCCGACTCACGATCTCGAATTGGTTGCGGTTATCTTCGCACTCAAGATTTGGCGTCATTATTTGTATGGTGAGACATGTGAAGTTTTCACCGACCACAAGAGCCTTAAATACATATTTACTCAAAAAGAGTTAAATATGCGTCAGCGGAGATGGCTCGAACTTCTAAAAGATTATGATGTTCAGATACAGTATCATCCAGGCAAGGCTAACGTAGTCGCCGATGCCTTAAGCCGTATAGCTGTGGAACAAGTTTCTTCTTTACTTGTTTCTAAAGATTTGGCTTTGGAGATTAAACGATTCGGTCTAGAAATCTATCCGAGTTCACAAACTGAAATCCTATCTAGTCTAATGGTAGAGCCAACTCTAATCTCTCGGATCAAAGAAGCCCAACAAGACGATAGTGAATTGTGGGCAAAGTTCCAGCAAGCACAAGAGAATGTTAATTTGGAGTTTAGAACCGATGATGATCATGTGTTGTGGTTTCGGGATCGTCTTTGTGTTCCGAATAACTCGGAGCTTAAAGATCAAATTCTGATCGAAGCTCATAACCCTATGTTTTCTATTCATCCGGGCACAACTAAAATGTATCGTGATCTGAAGACCCATTTCTGGTGGGTTGGAATGAAGCGAGATATCGCTGAATTTGTAGCTCGTTGTCTTATTGTCAACAAGTTAAAATTGAACATCAACGTCAAGGTGGTCTTCTCTAATAATTGAACATTCCAATATAGAAATGGGAAAACATAACTATGATTACGTAGTCGGACTATGTAACGTCCCAAAAATTACAAGCAAATTTAAATTTTTAAATAAACAATTTATTTATAACAACTCATTAAATGAATCCCAACGTTTCGTTTGCAAACTCATAATTAATATCTTATAATAAAAACCAGCGGAATAAACGTTTAATTAATAAAACCATAAAACAACCAGCTCTCCTCGCGCGCCAGTGTGTACTTGTCACGCCTTGGAGCCGCTCGGACCTGAAACCACAGTTTATTGGGAAAGGGTAAGCATGAAGCTTAGTGAATTCCAACACATGCGCAGATAGGAATTATATACACATCACCCCTATCCGCACATAAGCAACAACAACACAGTTACATAAAACGAGTAAACATCTACAAGTAATTATGTATCCAACAGCTCAGTCCCATCGAGCCCTCGGTCCCACCGAATTGTAATGTAACACACTCGTCACACCGAGTTCCCACTACGTTCCTTTCCACTTCCTCGGTCCCACCGAATTGTAATGTAACACACTCGTCACACCGAGTTCCCACAACGTTTCTTTCCACTTCCTCGGTCTCACCGAATTGTAATATAAAACATTTATACTAAGCATTCAAACCAATCAAATATTACACACCACAAACAACTAGTTCACACCACAAAGACAGTAGTACATACAAACTATTATGACATGCATACAACCCCTAACTACACAGTGAGAGAACTCACCTCGAATGCGCGCCCAGCTTAATAACACAGTTCAAGCTTCACAATTACGGTCACTTCCCAGCACCTAAATGCATGTTAAAACGTGTCAATACGAGACCCGGACCCTATGACACGACACACGCTTAAACCGTCACTAAAACTAATTTCCGATCCCACAAAACAGGTCTGTTCGGGACCTGTTTCGACCCCTTTAAACCCAGAAAAATCCCAATATTATTTCATGACTAGAAAGTCCTCTGAGTTAGGGTTCCAAGGACATAATATACACCTCCTAACGATTTTTCTACAATTTATTATGAATTAAATACGAACGGTTACCAAAACTGCCCGTTTTCGGTCCAGCCTGCACAAACAGCCCAATACAGCCTAGCTACGGGCTTAATCAGACTTTCGGCAAAACACGAAAAACCTTCCCAACTCTATTAGGGAACTTTGGGCACCAATTTCACCCCAAAACGAGTTACGAGCAGAAAGTTACGGCTTTCGCAAAACCGAGACAGATTCCAGGATTTTCACATGAAATGACGAACCGCAGAACTTGCGACCACTTTTTCTCCCAACTCGAGGCCGAACCAGTTTTCCGCTAAAACACAGAAAACGTGCCCGGTCCCGAGCTCGAAGCGTGGGCGCCAGTTTCGGCTCAATCGGAGTTACGACGGAAAAGTTATTGCCGTCACAAAACAGGGGCTGAACCATATTTTCGCATAAAAAGTGATTTTAGAACCGACGGTTTAAACTATTCGGCTTAAACGATTAAGTCACGGGTTAAGGGCTCTATAGTGACAAAGGTCTGGTCACACCACGCGCCACCCACTGCCATCTCCGGCAGTGGCGGTCGCCGGTGGCGACCGGCGGCGGCTCTCCGGCGATGATTACACACACACACCGACCACCCCACCCTCTCGCACCATCTTTCCTCCTCTCACTCGATCGCCATACACGCCACTACACACACCTCGACCACCCTACGCCACCACCCCACAAGGCGGTCCACGGCGGCTACCGCCTGCAGCGGCCAAGGCCGTGCGCGGCGGCAGCGGCGGCTACTTCGCCGGCGACTTAAACAGAAAAGAAACGAGATCGTAAAGCTTACCTCTCGGCGAAAGACGGTGGCGGCAGCGGCTTCCCGGCGACTGCAGCGGCTGCGCCTCTTCTCCGGCGTCCTCCTTCTTACCGCCGTTCTCCCTCTCTTTCTAACCTCTCTCGGCTCTCCTCTATCGCTCTCACTCTCGATCGCTCCTCTCACTCACGGCGGAAACAACATGAAACGAGAGGAAGGAAAAGTAGGGTTAAGGAAATCGTTTGGGTTGCTTGGCTATCAAGGGAACACGAAAACGGGGTGGGATCCGGCCATGGGCCGAGACCCATGCAAAATATTTCCAACATTTTCACTTTAGCCCCCCCAACTACACCTATCTTACAATCTTCACTAAACGACATGCATTCTAACATTTTTGGTCCTTTTTGACACCAAAACACTAACCACAAACAATTAAAAGTAAACATTTTAAATTATTAAAAATTAATTAATAAACGTACCGGGACACGGGCTTTACAACTCTCCCCCACTTGGATTAGACTTCGTCCCCGAAGTCTACGTCCGCAAACAGTTTCTAATAATTCTCTCGCATTTGATGATATCCCAAACTCAAACCACTTTCAAGCTCTAACCCTTCTAATGGTGCTCACCAATATACCCTACAGGATACCCGACTACGATCATTCCTACCCTTAACTGTCGATTAACTACCACAAATTCTAATAGACTCCAAAGATTTTCAATAAATTATATCAACAAAACATCGACCCCCTGCCGAACATCGGTCCAACCGATTACAATAACAAACATCGGCCACCCGCCGAACATCGGTCCAACCGATCACAATAACAAACATCGGCCACCCGCCGAACATCGGTCCAACCGATCACAATAACAAGCATAAGCGTGGTATTATCCTAGACACTAACACCAATAGATATCCCCTACACCCAAATCAACTAACACACACGTAGGTCATTCCACCATAACCATTCATCACAAGTGATCATTTCAGGGTTACTACTACCATCACCATGATTATCTCAAAATCGGCTACAATTCTCCGATTATACTAAAGGTGTTTGGCCTCAAGCCCAAAAGTCGACACCTAAATATATCACCTACCTCAAACTGGTTGATGCGCATTTATTCTCTTAATAACAAAGGGCATCAATCCCTTAACCGATACTATTCGGCCTACAGTACTAACGCGCGTGGAATATCTACCTTCCACCGTCGACGTATCATCCACACTTGCTCTACGAAGCCAAGTCACACCGTATCGAGGATACACCTTGACGTCTACCTCCCAGGTAACGCCTCAAGACCCAGCACACCGGAACTACCTCCCAGGTAAGTGCCCACAACTATATCCTCCTAGTACCTACTGGAAAGTCTAGGTTAAAACACATGAATACCGGGGTCCCACCCCGAGATACCCAATCGACCATTACCAACGACTGACTAACGTGTCTAAGGATCCAAGGCAAACAGCCTACCCACCACATGCCTATTCCGGATTGACTCACTCACCCAAACATGTAAACACTCAACGTGCAAAGAATGCCAAACGGTGCGACAAAAACAACTCATCAACTAGACTCCACATCGAGCCATTAAAACCGGGCAATTGACCCATGTCTATCTCAAAGTCAAAACCGAGCAAAATGCTCCACGCTTGCTAGACCCATAGGTCGGAAAATGCGTTTAAACAAAGTTTAGGCAAGCAATACTCTGAAATCAACCTTAGTCCCAGACTCAACACGGGTTTAACAAAAGAGTTTTCCAAAAGGACTCACACCCTAAAAAAATTCTCGAAATGACACATGACACTTAAAAGCACATTTCCCCAAATGGTTTACAAAATCCTTTACAAATATTTTCAACCTCCGGATTTTCATCTCAAAAAGATCGATAGTTACGCAAAACTGGACACGCTCGTCCCACATAGGAAAATCATGTTGAAAATCGTTCCATTGCAGTTCAGTTTACTCACACAAAAGCAAACGTAACAAATAATTTCTTTAAAATGAACCGCCTCGATTTCAGTATGGATTGACTCATGACGTGCACTTTAAAGTAACCGCATGACCTTAAACAGAGTGCGACAAAGGTGTGCACATAATTCAAAATACGTTTCACGACATTTGATTCAAAAATTCTTCTTTTTAATCATAAAAAGGACGTGGCACAGGGTTCGCCACAAATTCTCCGCGCGTCAGCTAATCACACAAAACGATGACACGGTTTACAAATATATTTTTGTTAAAACACAACTGTCTCGTGTAAGTTTCAAACTTGAAAACAGAAACCAGTCCGCTTCTATTAATTGGAAATGTCAATAAAACCTTTAGCTGACTAAAAAGCGCATTAAACAACTCCTTATGAAATGTTACCAAAATTCCCACATGCACCACTTATGTCACGCATGAATCAATCCACACACTGAACTATTTGCAATAAAAAAAATACTTAGTAACACGAACTCTCGAGAGGAAAGTTAAGCGACACTAGAATTCCAAACTCATTTTAAACAAATCATCAACAAAGTTTGTAACTCTCGTTATAAAAAGGTTTCATGCACTTTCAAAGCCATAATTTAACATCTTGTGCGTGTGCTAAACATTTCCCAAAATTCCAAAACACAATCCATATAAGGATTGGAAACACAAAAATTTGTTATTGCAATCCTATTTTCAAAATAACTTCGTGCATGACTCATTCGGCATTCAACGTCTCGACCCATACTTCTTCGAAACTCTCCGGTCTACTATTGTCATCCAGACATTTAAACCTCTTAAGGCAAGTTGGGAATTCACATCAAATCATCTTACGGGTTTTCCTCAAATCAAAGTCGGCTCAAAAGCCTATAATTCTAGCACAATTGACAATTTTTGACCCGAATTGGTCTACAAATATTACCTCAGCAACCTCATCTACAAGTGTGAGGCACTAATTAATGGGTAGCCCCGCTATCAAACATCACTACAGCAGACACCGGGTTAACTAAGGACGTACTTAAACACACAGCTTAAGCAAAAAGCAACCATATACAAATATCAAGCGATGAAATATACCTGTCACCACTTTAAGCGTGGCCTGTGCCTCTTCCACCGTCAGTTAATGAACTCTACCTCGGCCGCCTCGGGTCCAGCCTGACCCATACGACCATCAATAATACGCAAGGGAGCAGCCGCAGGAGCTCCTTGTGCCCCGCCCCCAACAGTAACTCTCGGATTCGGGCAGTTGACCTTCACGTGGCCCATCTGTTTGCAGTTAAAACAGACCATTTGTGGTGGTTCCCTGCAGTCGCGACCGTAGTGCCCCACCTGGCCACACCGGAAACATTTGTCATTTCCCCTTCCGCTACCATTCATGGTTTTAAACCCACCGCTCCCTTGATTCAAGAGCGAGTCTGAAAACCTCGTTTTCTTTGGAACTGCCGATTCTGGTGCAACGGCCTGCGCTGTTTTCCTCTTCTTAGTCTGTTCCTCTAACTCAGGTTTCTGGCTCCGAGTAGCCTCCATCATCACTACCACCTCATCACGAACGGCGGTAATAATCTCGGGGATTGCCTCCCTAATAGCACGCTTTACATCAGCCGCGATCCACTCACGTATCTGCTCAGCAGTGATCCCGGCGCCAATCCCTGGCTCCGTAGTGTTGTTTCCCTTGGTGATGGCCATTTCTGGGGTAAAAATTACAACGAGTTATTAGCACATAATAACTCACACTAGCAACACTCACGCTCAACTCCTTGGGTTCCTCACGACTTTTCCCGACTCGAGCATTGATCCTGTGCTTCCGGTAGTAGGAGCTCTACTACTACCATCCACACCTATCATCGCCCGTTCCGAGTTCCATCCCAAGGGGTCCAAGTAGTTTCTCGCCAAAACTATACACATACGCCCGCACCGGCATATGTACACACTCTTCCTAGCTCCCTAGGAATTCCATCCAAACCACTACCCTTGCTACTGCCAAATCCCTAATAGCAAGCAGCAGACATGCAATGCAGTGTAACAAGCGCCAAGCAATTTAGCATACATACTCCTATGTTCTAGAAAGCAATCTAGCACACGTACTCATACATAAACACCCTTCCCAGCTCTCTGGGAACTTCCTCTTATCCCACTACCCTTGCTACTACCGAATCCCTACTAATTATGACGGGTGATCTCGCGAATACCCGATTATATGCAGTGCGAAACAAATAGACAGTCGAATACAAGACTCTATCCTAGAACGGTTGGACTCAAACAAGAGCTGTGCAATAGAACTAAATCGAATATTCTAAGGCTATAAATCTCTGACTGCATACAATCTAGAGGGCATCCACTTAGTAACCTATCATAATTAGCATAAATTCCTAATAGCAAGTAGTTCAACATACAGCATAGTGTCCACATCAGGCAATCTAGCATGCATACTCTATGATCTAGAAAGCAATTAAACACTAAGTACTGTACCTTTCCCCTTTGGCTCCGGCTGACTGTACACACTGCGCCTCCGATCACCGTTCCTCGAACGGGTCTTTACTTTTTCTTTTAATTCCAAAAAGGTTTAATAAAGAATTTGAAAATTTCCCAGCCGCAACTTGAGACCAAACACACCGAGGTGCGTTTGATTCACTCAAGCTGTGCTCTGATACCAAGTTGTAACGTCCCAAAAATTACAAGAAAATTTAAATTTTTAAATAAACAATTCATTTATAACAACTCATTAAATGAATCCCAACGTTTCGTTTGCAAACTCATAATTAATATCTTTATAATAAAAACCAGCGGAATAAACGTTTAATTAATAAAACCATAAAACAACCAGTTCTCCTCGCGCGCCAGTGTGTACTTGTCACGCCTTGGAGCCGCTCGGACCTGAAACCACAGTTTATTGGGAAAGGGTAAGCACGAAGCTTAGTGAATTCCAACACATGCGCAGATAGGAATTATATACACATCACCCCTATCCGCACATAAGCAACAACAACACAGTTACATAAAACGAGTAAACATCTACAAGTAATTATGTATCCAACAGCTCAGTCCCATCGAGCCCTCGGTCCCACCGAATTGTAATGTAACACACTCGTCACACCGAGTTCCCACTACGTTCCTTTCCACTTCCTCGGTCCCACCGAATTGTAATGTAACACACTCGTCACACCGAGTTCCCACAACGTTTCTTTCCACTTCCTCGGTCTCACCGAATTGTAATATAAAACATTTATACTAAGCATTCAAACCAATCAAATATTACACACCACAAACAACTAGTTCACACCAAAAAGACAGTAGTACATACAAACTATTATGACATGCATACAACCCCTAACTACACAGTGAGAGAACTCACCTCGAATGCGCGCCCAGCTTAATAACACAGTTCAAGCTTCACAATTACGGTCACTTCCCAGCACCTAAATGCATGTTAAAACGTGTCAATACGAGACCCGGACCCTATGACACGACACACGCTTAAACCGTCACTAAAACTAATTTCCGATCCCACAAAACAGGTCTGTTCGGGACCTGTTTCGACCCCTTTAAACCCAGAAAAATCCCAATATTATTTCATGAATAGAAAGTCCTCTGAGTTAGGGTTCCAAGGACATAATATACGCCTACTAACGATTTTTCTACAATTTATTATGAATTAAATACGAACGGTTACCAAAACTGCCCGTTTTCGGTCCAGCCTGCACAAACAGCCCAATACAGCCTAGCTACGGGCTTAATCAGACTTTCGGCAAAACACGAAAAACCTTCCCAACTCTATTAGGGAACTTTGGGCACCAATTTCACCCCAAAACGAGTTACGAGCAGAAAGTTACGGCTTTCGCAAAACCGAGACAGATTCCAGGATTTTCACATGAAATGACGAACCGCAGAACTTGCGACCACTTTTTCTCCCAACTCGAGGCCGAACCAGTTTTTCGCTAAAACACAGAAAACGTGCCCGGTCCCGAGCTCGAAGCGTGGGCGCCAGTTTCGGCTCAATCGGAGTTACGACGGAAAAGTTATTGCCGTCACAAAACAGGGGCTGAACCATATTTTCGCATAAAAAGTGATTTTAGAACCGACGGTTTAAACTATTCGGCTTAAACGATTAAGTCACGGGTTAAGGGCTCTATAGTGACAAAGGTCTGGTCACACCACGCGCCACCCACTGCCATCTCCGGCAGTGGCGGTCGCCGGTGGCGACCGGCGGCGGCTCTCCGGCGATGATTACACACACACACCGACCACCCCACCCTCTCGCACCATCTTTCCTCCTCTCACTCGATCGCCATACACGCCACTACACACACCTCGACCACCCTACGCCACCACCCCACAAGGCGGTCCACGGCGGCTACCGCCTGCAGCGGCCAAGGCCGTGCGCGGCGGCAGCGGCGGCTACTTCGCCGGCGACTTAAACACAAAAGAAACGAGATCGTAAAGCTTACCTCTCGGCGAAAGACGGTGGCGGCAGCAGATTCCCGGCGATTGCAGCGGCTGCGCCTCTTCTCCGGCGTCCTTCACCTCTGGCGTCCTCCTTCTTACCGCCGTTCTCCCTCTCTTTCTAACCTCTCTCGGCTCTCCTCTATCGCTCTCACTCTCGATCGCTCCTCTCACTCACGGCGGAAACAACATGAAACGAGAGGAAGGAAAAGTAGGGTTAAGGAAATCGTTTGGGTTGCTTGGCTATCAAGGGAACACGAAAACGGGGTGGGATCCGGCCATGGGCCGAGACCCATGCAAAATATTTCCAACATTTTCACTTTAGCCCCCCCAACTACACCTATCTTACAATCTTCACTAAACGACATGCATTCTAACATTTTTGGTCCTTTTTGACACCAAAACACTAACCACAAACAATTAAAAGTAAACATTTTAAATTATTAAAAATTAATTAATAAACGTACCGGGACACGGGCTTTACAGACTACCTCGCACAACCTTAAGACTTAATGAAATTAGAGTAGTGGTTGACCGACTGAGGAAATCGGCTTATTTTCTTCCTATCCGACAATCGTGGTCGATCGATAAACTGACAGAAGTATTCCAACGTGAAATTGTACGTCTCCATGGCGCTCCTGTATTGTTTACCTCCGATCGAGACCCACACTTTAAATCTCGATTTTGGGAAGGTTTACATAAAGCCTGGGGCAGACGTTTGAATTTTAGTACAACCTTTCATCCTACTTTATCAAGTTTTTATGTTATTACTCTAGAGATTAGGAGAGGATATATGAATTATGTAACCGAAGTGTGATGGTCGAGTTATTTTCCTTTCTAAATCGATCTCTAGCTGACATGAGGAGTAATGAGTGTGATTTTGGATTATCGTTTAGATTGGTGATTTTCTTCGATGATAGTGTTATAAGTGATATGTTATTTAAGTCTTAACATGTTGTGCTTAAGAGTATAGTATGTTAGTATTTATTTTATATTATAGGCATTGCATTGCAAGGAGTATATATTAGGAAGTGGGTTGGTAGTCTAGCAATCTTAAATGATTATGTCTTAGAATTTTCGAATTAATGATATAGCTATAGTTATCAAACTTGGTTATCCATGTGAAAAGCTGAAATTGGTTATAGACAGAATGTTTTTGGTATTCGATGAATTAGTTAAGGGTGCATGATTATTGCTAGAATACCTTATAAGTTCGAATATGGATGACATATACTTGGCGGTACATTATGGTTTTGAGAAATTGGTTATCAAATGATTAGTGATTTTAGTATCAGTTGTATAGATGTTTTAATATGGAATATTTGGTATGCAATTCAAATAAATTTAAAGATTTTTAGTTGGAGATATATGATTTCTCAAGTCAAATGTTTCGAATTAGAATTTGATTTGGGCGATATTAGTTATGCAATCTTGTATTTAGAACTAAGATATATGTTATATTTTGATGATTTTGATGGAAAGTTTGTTACTGTCTTATTATAAATAGAGTTATTCTAATTGAGATGATAAATAGGACTTTGAAGTAATTTTGGTGTTTTATCTCTTGCATTAAGATTAAATTGTGACTTTTAAGTATTGGTACTTTAAGACTTATGGATGATGAGCTTGGAAGACCAAATTCATTAAAGTTGGGTGGATTGTAATAACCTTATCGATTTATAATTTGGAGATTAAGATAACTTCATTAAGTACTTAAGGATCAATATTTTGATTATCTTTCGAGAAATTACAAGATAAGGTATTCTTGAAGGTTTCCCCAACTCGTGGCATCAGATATTTTGGTCTCAAAGGAAAACTGGACCCGATATACATTGGTCGCTTTGAAATTCTGGAAAGGGTTAGAGTTGTGGCTTACAGATTAGCTATAATGTTGCAATTGTCCCATATACATAACGTGTTCCATGTCTCTTTGTTTCGTGGGTACAACTACCATCCCCTACACGTTATTGATTATCCCTTAGAGTGTATAGAATCTGATATGTCTTATCACGCGGAACGTGAAGCGATTCTTGATCGTGATGAAAGAGGTACACGAAAGAGAGTGATTCCTTTCGTAAAAGTTCTATGAAAGAATCACTCAGAACGTGAGGCGACGTGGGAAACTAAGGATCATATGCGACGGGAGTACCCCGAGTTCTTTAATCGATGTAAGTTTCCTATCTAAATTCGATTTCGGGGACGAAATCTCTTTTTAAGGGGGGGAATAATTGTAATACCCCGCTTTAAAAGCGTGTACTTTAACGTCTCCAAAACGTACCTTATTTAAATGTCAATCAATTATAGTTGAGGGGTTAAAACCGTCAAATTTCCAAACCCTTAATAAATAAATAAATAATAATAATATACATACATATCAATTAAAAATATAAAATTAGAGTAAACTACAACTCCATCGTCTCCATCTCTTTCTCATCCACCGCCATTTCCTTCTCTTTCTAAAATTTCTCTTAAATTACCAAAGGAATGAAAGATTCAATCATATATTCGTAATCCTCTCGTCAAATCCTACCTAAAGGTATAATTTTCTTCTTCTCTTGTTAAGTTATTGAATTTGGGTTCTAAGTGTGTTTAGGTTTACATTTTGGTTTGAAATTACAAAGTTATGTTATGATATGTGTCTAGAATTGTTTGGTTTGGTCATAATTGAAGTAGGAGTAAAAAGGGTAAAGTTTAGAATCAAAATGGTGAGTTTTATGTTTATGTGGTTAGTTGCTCACCAACTGTTCGGGTAAATGCTTAAGAGAATAAAGTTTCATGATTAAGCTTAAGAGATTAATCATTAAGCTCCATTTTGATGTTAAGTATGTTAGTTTATATTTAGAATGGGTTAATTGAGTAAAATCTGAAGATTGGTTCATAAAAAGTGAATCGAGAAAAAAATGAGAAATCGAACGTTACGGTATGTGAAGGTCAGTTTTTGGACAGTGCATAACTCACAAACCCTAACTCCGATTGAGCTCACATTTTGCAGAAAGAAGCTACTCGATGTGTACAACAATTCTTATGAAGGGCCTAAAACCCAGTTTTGACTCTTACTAGCTCAAAATATCGTGTTTTTGGGACTGATCACTGTGTACTCGGGATCAGTCTTGTGTTTTTACAAAATTCGTATAAAATCAACCGATGCTCCAAACGGGGTGATTCCAATTCGAGTAGAACCGTAAGAGGTTAGAGAACAGCTTTCATTAAGATTTTATAATCTGGTTTGGTCTCTAAGTATGAGAAAAATGCTTGAAAAGAAGGCGTTTAGAAGCTGTCAAAACACGGTTCCACGATATGTGTCGAGTTTAGGTTGAATTGTGTATCGGGCTGTTCGTTTTGAAGTTTAAGTTGCTTAAATACCTTTAGAACCGAAATACAGTATTAGAATAATTATAGTGTGAGTTTTATGTTGTTCAAGTTATAACAATTTATAGTTAAAATAGGTACTCGAGCTCGTACAAATCCGCCATAAACCTCGTTTGATCGTGCGATACATCTCAATTCGCTTAAGGTATGTATTTCACTTCCTTTGACTCGTGGGCAACTATTTGTTGTAGTTGACCCTTCCTAAAGGTGGTTAACCGCCTTATAATTGATCACGTGAACATGGTCAATAATATATATAGATATATATATGAATTATGAAAGTTTTATCGTAAAACATTGATGTTGGTTTATTGAATCATTTGTTTGAATCTTTTGACGTTTTATTAAAACGTGTCTTATATGAAAGTGATTATGAACTTGTGAACTATATTGAACTTGTGAACTATATTGAACTTGATTTTATGAACGCCATTCGGGTAAGTGGCATATGTTTGATTTTTGATGATTTCAGAACAACCCAATTAATGGGCACATTATTTGGGATGCCTTCTATGGCGGCTTTGTAGTCATGGCGTCCTGCAGGTGAACTCGGTCCACTAGAGTCAAGCCGATAGTGGCTTCTGTGAATCCGACTCTGTGGACTAGGCCGACTTTGTTGGCTCCAGGGCGAATGGATCGATCCTAGAGAATTTTACCCACAGAACATGTGACCGTGGTTAAATTCACGGGGGACTCGGGTGTGTGTGCCCGCACGCCGGCCCAATAGTTCGTGTGGTTTGGCCACCCCACGAACACTTGAACAGGAATTGACGGAATTGATTTATGTTACGTTTTGAAGTTAAAGTGTGAACCGTTATTGAAATTCTTGCTTTCAAGTATTACTGAACATCTCTTTGAATTAAGCGAATTACCGACTTGAGTTTTATAAAACACTCTTCAGTTGAATTTTTAAGTCTTCCGCTTGTTATTGATGTTACTATTATTGTTTCTGAATTTATATTATAATCCATTCACTGAGCCTTGTGCTCAGCCGTGTTTCTTGTTTTCTGACACGGCAGGTTCCAAATGACATTGATGGGGACGGGACTTGAGATCGAGCGTGAAGTTTTGGAGTTTTTAGACTCATCTTAATATATAAGTGTTATAAGTTTATAATCTATTTTTGAGATATAATATTTTGGGATGTAAATCATACTTTAAAAGTTGTAATCCTTTTTAGAGTTTATTAGTAGCTATGAATTAGTTGTGTAATTATGTTAGGTCCCGTTAGTGACATCATTCGTTCCATATCACGTGGACGGGGGGTGTTACACATGGTGTCCGGGTAAATGGGTTTTCCGGATAAGATAAGCAAGTGTCCGGATAAAATTGGATTATCCGGACAGAGGTTCCCTGATATACTGAATTTCCGGATAAGATGGGAGTCCGGACATCACACTATCCGGTAGTTGAACTTACCGGAAACCCTAAGATTTCCGGACAACTAGGTCTCTGGTTTAATTGAGTGTCCGAAAAAAACAACAAGTCGATGCATGAGCCCGGATAAAACCGCATGCGGATGAATGTGCCCGGACACTATGAAAGTGTCCAGACGTAATTTAAAATCTGCTGCTTATCGATCGAGAGCCCGAAACAGATGCCAAAGAGTATACAAAGCATCTATGTGAGAATCTAAGCACAGTGGGGGTTGAGGCATTCCATAGAATGGCGTGCTAAGCACAGAATGGAGGAAACCTATAAGGGGTGTTCGGGTACTGTTCAATCGATCATTCGAGGGATCGATTAGCGGCCGAAAGTGTGTGAAACCCTTGAGAAAGTGCATAGCAGTGATGGACGAGACACATACCTGAGTTCGAGAGTGAGAACCAGAGAGATTCGATGAAGAAGCCGAGAGTCCGAGCGAGAGAGAGAGCGTTAGGGTTTAAGGGGTTTTGGGTTCGATTTTCCGGATAATGAAAATGAACGAGTCCGGGTGCGTATAAATACCCGGGTGAGGTCCAGGTTCTTAGCCGACCCGGATACCTACCCGGTCCGGATTCTGTCCGGATACCAGAGGTGTCCGGATGTTGTCCGGATATCTCTGAATAGGCCTTTTCCGGATTCTGTCCGGATACCAGAGGTGTCTGGATGTTGTCCGGATATCTCTGAATAGGCCTTTTCCTTGAAATTATGCATAAATCTGAACTGGAAAAAGGACTTTCTCTCGCTCCCCCTCAAGCTGAGCATGGGGAGTTATCGCTCCCCCTCGTATAGTGCAGTAGAGTGTAGTGGAGGAGTCCGACACACAAAAAAGAACTTGTAAACTTTAAAGAAAAAAAACTTGTGCCGCTCCCCCTCAAACGATGACTATAACACACACACGCAGGAGTGCCCACACACAAAATGGAAGTTGAATTCCTCGTTTGTGTGTGCGTTTATGTTCCTTGGTTTCCTCCTCCTTTTCTGGTTCAAGAGGACCAGTCCATTGAATTGCGTACTCTGGATACTTTTTATCTAATCCATAGCAAGCAAAATCATACAGAGTAGGGACTTGATATCTTCCCTTTTTCAGATAATGTGGGTTATCATATCCGATTCCCCATTCTTTGTTAAAGTACGTGAACTCTTTGGGTTTGTTCAAAAAATGGTTTGATCAGTTTGACCCCTTTTGTGGAGTTTGGTTTCAAGATCTAGAATTTTAGCAACATACTCCTTGTGTTGAATTTGAAGAGAAGAACATTGATAAGTAATATCTTCTTTCTCGTTCAAGCACTGATCAAACTGACGTTGGAGATCAGATAATCTGGCCCTTAAGTCTTTAGGTGCTAATGAAAGAATTTTGCATCTGTCTTTTAAATCAGCATTTTCAGACTTATACTTCTCAGTTAATTTCATTTGAACATTAAGCTTTTCAGTTATTGAAATAATTTCAAGCTTTTGTTCTTCATTTGTGGCCTTGAGGGAGTTTGCCTTTTCTGTGATGGTTTGCAGTTGAAGTATGAAGTTTTGTAAGCAAGAGTCACATACCTGATTTGCTGTTGCCTTGTCTTCATCCGTAGACGATTGATATCCCATGAAAGCATCAACACCTTCATAATCGTCCTCATCATCAGATCTGCCTAGCCAGTAATCATTTTCAGCGAACATTGCCTCCCTAGCCTCCTTCTGTCTGGCCAGTGCTAGCTTAGCCTCATAATAGTGAGAGTTCTTCACTGTAGGTTGACGGCAGTCTTTAGCGAAGTGACCGAGTTTCCCGCAGTTGTAGCATTTCACAGGTTCATCTCGCTTCTTCCGGTCACCTTTCTCTGTCTTCTCCTTCTTCTCAGATCTATCTTGCTCTTCTACCTTCTTCTTTCCTTCATACCGATCCTTATAGTCGTGACGCTTATTGGAGGAGGTGGAGTAGCGTTGACTATTGGAAGACGGCTTCTTGTAGAACTTTTGTTGTTGAAAGGATTTAGTCAGAAGGGCAATAGCTTTCATTAAGTCTGATGCTTCATCATCATCATCATCACCGTCTTTCTCGTCGTCAGGTTCTGACTCGGAGGAGCTTTGCTGTGGACCGCGTCTGGATTGACTGCTTGAAGATTTCCCTAGTTTGGAAGTCATGAGGGCAATCGGATCAGCAGATGGTTTTGGCTCATTCTTCTTCTCTCCCAGAAGCTCATTCACTTCATCTTCGTCTTGGAGAAGTGTCTCATACAGTTCATTGATGTTGATGTTCTCTATCAAGTTGTTGTGCTTGACATGAGAAGCATACACTTTCCATTCAGGTAGCAAGTTGTTGAGGAACTTTAGTGCATTCTCAGTATTGGAGCGAACAATTTTATTCTTGTTCAGTTCATTGAGGAGTAGACAAAAACGTTCATAGGTCTGGGTAAGGGATTCACCGTTGCGCTGCTTGAACCCATCGAACTTGGTTATCGCGCTATTTATCTTCAGCTGATTTCCTACAACGCTCCATCGCATCATTTTGGCTACTTGGTCCCACATGCCCTTAGCCGTGTCTTTGTAACTGTCTATGGCAGTGTAGATAGAATTAGGAAGGGCTTGAATCAGATATCTCTTTGCATGCTTTTCACCTTCAGTCATGCCTCTTTCAAAATCTGTCATCTCAGCAAGAGTCTTCTTCTCACGTCGAGCTATTGCAGTTGTAGTTGCAGCTATGTCCTTCATTGGCTGGGCAATTGGGCCATGATCCAGAGCTCTCTTGATGTACTCATAGTTGTCCTTGGACTCTATGAAGATCATGAACCTATCTCGCCATTGGCTGTACTCGTTCGGATAGAGACACGGTGGGTTGGTGTCAGTGCCAATTGCGAGAGCATCACGAGAAGTAGACATCTTCGGTTGCAACGGAGTGATCGTCAGACGTGTAGATTGATTCAAAGAGTGAACCTAACACAAGGCACTAAAAGTGAAGTCCTAACGCAGGGTCTACGAGTGATTTGACTAACCTGAACTTACTGGATAGGAATCCAAATAAGTGATCTGATCTGGAATTGTTCGTATCAGTTTTGATGGAAATGGATCAATAACCAAAAACAGAAGTATCCGGATAAGATGACGATACCGGATAAGAGAATTGTACGGATAACTGTAAGAGTCCGGATAGTAGAAAGAATCCGGACAGAGTAAGCTTTCCGGATAACGAATACCACACACTTTCCGGATAACTGAGGTTACCGGATATGAACTGATTCCGGATGTGAAGTTTTCGGGTATAATTGAGTTTCCGGATACTGTGAGGTTTCTGGATACTACGAAGTTTCCGGGTAAAATAGATTTCCGAATACTTTAAGTTATCCGGAACAATAATACCCGGATAGGTTTGAGATTAAGAGACTTACCCGGATGGATGACTTACCCGGAAGATTCGAGAGTCCGGATGGCTGGAAGATCCCGGATGAAATTAACACAATTATCCGGGAACCTTGATTCTATCCGGAAAACGCGGCTGAGTTGTCCGGACAAATCGGCTGTTTGCTCAATGCGATTGGATTTTCGATTAGGGTTGCCCAAAATCAATCCTGGAAGATTAGTAACAATGCCAAACACAAAATAACACTAATCCAATCGATTTCAATGCAAAAAGAACACGTTTTGATGATAAAGATTCGATTTTTGATTAAGAACACTACCAAAAACTTTGAACTTATTTTGCAAAATTGACCAACCAAACGAACGAATTAGGATGTGAAAATTTGCAGGATTACTTATAATTATGATGCTAACACAACCCAACAAGCAAAATTGAACAATTTAAGCAGAATCACAGATTTGAAAAATCAAGAAAAGTCAGACGTGGAAAAGTCAAACTAACCAGAAATCAATGAATGAGACTTTGAATCGAATCCGTCTGTCTGCTCTGATACCAATTGTAGAATCCAGATCCGTGCAACTATGATGAAATCGAAATATATGAACAATAAGAACAAATGATTTCAACTGGTCATCCTTGTCATTCACTTTCAGAGAGAATTTGCAATACAGTGTTTGAAAGTAAAAAGGATGATTAGCTTGTTTTTCCAAGCTAATCAACATTAAATACAATGGGCCCGTGGTTAACAAGCCCACGGCCCGTTGACTAATAAGCTCTAGTTTAACCAAATACAGTTTAACCCTTGAACTTTAAATCAACATTAAAACCTGCTCTAACAATACCCGATTCGATGAATATGACGAACACTCAGTAAGTCATATCATCACGTTTGAGAGCCTACTACGAATCATCACAGATTCTAGATCATTGCTCATGTCCAAGAAATTACAATTTACTTTATGCCTATTTCTTGGAGTGGAAGTAGATATTACAATTTACTTTATGCATATCTCTTATCTTCCCATAGAAATCAGGAATTACGATTAACTCTCGCCTATTCCTAGATTTATCGTCACAATACGAATAGGAATTACAATTTACTTTATGCATATTCCTCATTTCACATCAACGGGAATTACAAGTTACTTTATGCCTATTCCACGTTTCTCATCACACTATGAAATAGAAATTACAATTTACTTTATGCCTATTCCTTATTTCACATCACCTTATGAAATGGGAATTACAAATTACTTTTTGCCTATTCCTCATTTCAGGTAAACGGGAATTACAAATTACTTTATGCCTATTCCACGTTTCACTTAATGCTAGTACCTTTGGATCCATTACACTTACTAGCATACGTGCATATTTACTCGAATGCACAAAACATTTCATATCATATTCACAAGGCTAAGAATCCTAAATAATCTATCATACCCTTATTCTCAATTGTCCCTCTTCGGCGACTTAGCACGGGGGTTCCGCTACCCGGTTAGCAGATGGGGTCAAGGGGCAATGCCCTTGCAGGGTCTGGGGGCAGCGCCCCGAGATTTTTTTAAGAAAAAATTAACCAATTAACACATCCAGAATTCAATCCGGAAAAGCATTCCGGACTCTCAAGTCCGGATCCATCCGGTATCCGGTATCACAATCCGGAAGTCCCAATTCCGGAACCTCAATTCCGGATCCATTCGGAATCCGCTAAAATCATTCGGACACTATCCGGAATCCCGTATTAATCCGGTACTATCCGAAACTCACTTCGGATCCGGTATCAATCCGGAATCCGGTACCCAATCTGGTACCCACTCCGGTACCTTCCGAAATCCGGTACCAAATCTGGATTTCTCATCTTCCGGACTATTCGAACTGCACATCAATTTTGCGATTTAAAACTCATCCCAATCAATTTCCCAATAATTTCATTCCAATACATAATTACTAAAACTTATAAACAGTTTATAATCAATTATTTCAGTTGATTTAACTGCGAATGTTAGAAGAAGAGATGAACTCACCTGGCAATTCTCGAGACAATACAAAATTTGATTTTCCAACCCAACTTCAATTCTATTCAACAAAATCAATCAACCATCCAAATCAAAACACCAACAGGAATCGATTTTTGGTTGGATTCAAGAAAAATCACTAGAACTCACCCAACGATTTTGATTTTGTTTCTTCTTCTTCTTTCTTTCCTTCTCTGATGGACACCGACTCCAGTGAAAACAAATTGAGATAACTTCTCAATTCATTTGCCGACTCCACACATAAATATCAACCAACTTTCAACATTTGACCAAATTTACCCTGAAGCTTTACAATACACAATTAGTCCTAAACTGTTACTAATCTTTCATTTCGACCCCTTTATATCAAAACATTACATAATGGAAATTTCGAGGCGTTACACCTTGTAATTTGAAGGTTTAAATTTATTGTGGTTTTTAGGGTGTTTCACAACCCGTTGTTTCCCTTTTGCCAACAAAGTGCCGATATTTTTGAGAAAGATCACACACAAAAACATCGAGCATCACACACTAAAATATCAATAGTTAACTCGATTAATTTTAAAATTTTAGAAGAGAATGAATCTGTCGAAAAACCAAGACAATGATATACCTAAACCAAAACACTTTGAATAACACTGTCAAAAAGCTAAGACAATGCTATATCTAAACCAAAACACTTTGAATAACACTGTTAAAAAAACCACGACAATGTTATACCTAAACCAAAATACTTTGAATAACAAGTCCATAAACATCATCACATGGAATTCCAGTCCATGGTGGGTGGAATCAGAATCATCGAGGAGTTATTCAAAGAGGAACAAAAAAAAAACAGATCGATCTTCTACACCAGGCCACCAAAGAGGAACACCAACAAAAAAAGCATCTAAAATCCATCTTCTACACCAGTGCCAATGATCTAATAAGAACTAGATCACATAGAAGGAGCAGATCGATTTCATAGGACAAGATCGATCGATATTTCTTTGATTCAGGGAGGAATCGATCGATCACAGAGAAGGAGAAGGAACATATTGATTTAATATGACCATATCGATCACAGAGAAAGAGCATGAGCAGATCAATTTCATAGGACCATATCGATCGATATTTCTTTAATTCAGGGAGGAAATCGATCGATCACAGAGAAGGAGAAGGAGCAGGTCGATTTCATATCGATCGTGATTTCTTCGATCCAGGGAGTGATTCCATGATTTTTTGACCGATCGATGGATGAGGTGTTCGGGTGTTGTTTTACATCAGGGGTAGGGATGGAAAGTGAAGGGATGTATGTATACGACTCTCCTTATCAGGCTGAGTGAATAAGCCCATTTCAGACCCAATAAGCCCCTTCTGAACAACAATATATGGCTGAGCGAATAAGCTATAGGAGTTATTTAGCCCATTAAGCCGCAACCGAACAACCCCTTAGTATATGATAGTTTGGACAATGGGTAATATTGTAATGTTATGTTAATCCCATGTTGTTCCACCTTTTTGTGTGGAACCAAAACACTCAATAATAGACCAATGAAATTAGGTTTTTATCTCGTATTGTCTGACTTTAATTTTGTCCGATAACATACCAAATATAAAATTATTTATTTTTATCTCGTCCAATCCCATCCAATTTTTGAATCGTACCCACCCTAAATAATTCATTAGGAGACCAATCCTCTTGAAAAACCCAAAAAGGAACGGACCAAATTCATAATTTATTCAAAAAATATTATAGTAAACTACGATTTTCGTCCCTATGGTTTGATGGTTATAACGGTTTTTGTCCTTGTTGTTTAAAAACTGCTTTTTTCATCCTTGTGGTTTTTTATTGCTTCTATTTTCGTCCTCATACCTAACACCGTTAAAGTAAACCATTATGAGTCCAAAAAGCTGATTTGGAAAATTACATATTTAGTCCTTTTGATATGTAAAGTTTTAAGTATTTATTCTTTGAATTCAACAAATTTGGCAATGTATTTTTCTTTTTTTCTTTCTTTATTATATTTTATAACTATATATATACATATATAACAAATACATATATTTAATTTAAATATTAAATAAATTTAATTAATTAATAAAAACTAAAAGTTTAAATCAAAATATGAAATAGTGAGAGTAAAGTGCATTTAATAAAAGCAACTAGTTGTATAAAATAAAACTAATTTTTTTTCTTGAATCATATTAAACTTTTTTTAAACGGAAAAACCAGGCACTAAAATTAAAAAAAGAAGGATACAAACAAGGCCAAGGCAAACGCCTCACCAAAAAGAAAAACGACCAAAGCTTGAAACACAACAACGAGACAAGCAACCAAAACAAACAAAGATCCAGAGAGCAAAACCTCATACAAACTATTAATTTTAAAAGATTTGATTATAAAACTTTGAAAAAAATATCATTTATTTATCAATAACTTTAATTTAATAATTTATTTTATTATATTAGTAAGTTATGATTAACAATAAATGATATCCTTTTTTAAGTTAAATAAAAATTAATAGAAAAGTATAACTAATATAATAAATGAAATTTTTAAGCGACTTTTACTAAACGCTTACCAGTTAAGTGCTTACCAGAAAAATTCAAACACCATCACTCACTTACCGGGTAAACTTAGTCCACCAAAACCACAAGACTTGTGGCGTACTGGTAAGGCATGTGGGGGATGTGGTTAGTAGCCCATCTGCCCCATGCTCGAATCCAGGCGCTTCCATCTTGTGGCCACTGAGGATAAACTCAGGGCTGCACGCTTTAGCAGTCGGGCCAAAGGCCCAAGTTTGCCAAGGGATTAGTCGGGGCTACGGCCTCGGATACCCTTCCCCAAAAAACTTAGTCCACCAAAAAGATAACGTATGTAACAATTTACCCAGTAAACACTAATCGTGGTAAGAGTCGTCACCCTTCACGGCATCACTTACCGGGTAAGACTCTCGGTCTTTGCCTTCGCTCGTATCGGGTAAAAGTCATTGCCATATTCATGCGGTAAATTAATGTTACATGGTAAGCTTACCCGGGTAAGCGTTTGGTAAACGATCCCTAAATTAAAATTATTGATAAGTAAATGGTATTTTTTTTTCAAAATTTCAAGTTGAAATATCCTAAAATTAATAGTTTTTTATTTCTTGATTTAGTTAAGAGTTTTATTATTTTAAATGTTCAAATGAAGAAGTTTAATAGAATTCGAGAGAAAAATTATTTTATTTTATACCAACTGAACTTTATTTCCATTATTCCATTATTCCATATTTTCATTTAAAGTTTACTTTCTATTTATATAATCAAATTTATTTAATATTTAAATTAAAACATACACACATGTGTGTGTATATATATATATATATATATATATATATATATATATATATATATATATATATATGTGGAGGCGGGTTCAAACGAGGAGCGTACCAATTTAAGAGAACGTGAGGAGCAATTGATAGTTATGAATCACATGTGATTGGCAGTTGTGGATCACATGTGATTCACAACTGATCTGGATGAGAATCGACAGTTATGGATCACATGTGATTGGCAGTTGTGGATCATTAATGATCCGCGACTTGCACGCGTCGCGAACCAAGTCGCGCTACTTTTGCGCGAAAATTCGATTATGTCCGATTTTTTAGCGTTGTAAATCATATGTGATCAGAAGCATGGGAGTGCTCCTCACGTTCTCTTAAATTGGTACGCTCCTCGTTTGAACCTTCCTCTATATATGTGTGTGTTATATGTGTATATATATGTAGAAAATATGTAATAGAGAAAGAAAAAGTAAAAATAATACAATATATATAAATACCAAGTTTATAGTTAATAATGTAATAAATGCAATTGAAAGGAGAAATATTTAAAAGTTTACATACCACAAGGACTAAATGTGTAATTTCTCAAATCAACTTTTTGTACTTTTTAACGGTTTAACTTAATGGTGTTAGCTATAAGGACGAAAATGGAAGCAATTGAAAAGCACAAGGATGAAAAAGGCAGTTTTAAAACCACAGGGATGACTGTTATAACCATCAAACCACAGGGACGAAAATCGTAGTTTACTCAAAATATTATTTAGAGATAAAATGAAAAACTTGTTTCGGATCTAACCCGAAGCTTAACCCATATAACAGCTCAAATCAGGATACCATGCGGCAATTCAGATAAGACGATTCAAGCCCTTCCTCAGTCCAGCTCTCAAAATTCAATCATGGCTTCCATTGTTCTTCCTCAGGTGAACATACACTCTTCCTATTTCATTTTCTCTATATCTTTCATGCATTCATCTCTACTGAATTCTTTAATCTTCTAGTTGAAAACCGAAACTTTCAGGCACTGTTTATGGTACCAACGAATGTAGCCAAATTTCAATCGAAGAAACTTGGGGTTTCTTCCTTTTTACCCCCAGCTTCTGCGTCAAGCTTCAGTGTTTCTTCATCACGGTGTCGTTTTAATCCTGGATTTCGTAATCGGGATTCTTTTGTGGTTAGAGCTGAGGCTGAGGCTGATGCAGAGCCCGAAACGACGAGTGTTGTAACCGAAACTACGGATGATGTTGAAGATGAAACGGTGGAGGAAGAGGTTGAAGCAAAACCACTTAGAAAACCTATTGTAAAGCTTGGCGATATTATGGGGGTAAATTGTTGAATGCTCCTTAAATTCTTCTTTTGTTTCTGGTTATTTTCTGTGAAACTTAGGGTTTGTAATTTCATACTACTTTGCACAAAAAAGATGGATTTTTTATTACTTCATAGCAATTAGTATACAAAAGTCAAGGTCCATCTCTTCTGTTTGTGATTTGGGGGGTGTAATTTAATAAGTTGTTATTTAGGGAGTGTTTGGGATTGCTTATACATGTAAAATAACCAAAAGACATAAGTTGTTTAATTAAAAACAACTTATCTATTAGAAATAACTTATCTGCCGTGACAAAATGAAAATGAAATAAGCAGATAAGTCATTTAAATAAGCAATCCCAAACACCCTCTAAGAGATGCATTTTGAAGTGAATCTATGAAACGACTTTGTTGGTTTCTTTCTTTGTTTCTGAAGAACCCCTCTTTGATTTTTGAGTTTTTTTTTTATTATAGATCTTGAACAAGCAAGCAATCGAAGCTTCAAATCCAGTACCAGACCTTCGAACAGGAGATATCATCGAAATCAAATTTGTAAGTTTGTTCTTGAATGTTTTCTGGATGTATACGGAGAGTGTGATTTGTGATGGGGATTTAACTTTGTAGGAAGTGCCGGAAAACAGGCGTAGGTTGTCTATTTACAAGGGTATCATTATCTCAAGGCAAAACGCTGGCATTCACACCACAATTCGCATTCGGAGGATCATTGCTGGAGTTGGAGTTGAAATTGTGTTCCCTTTGTAAGTTTCATGTTGTCTTGTATTCTTCTTGATGGTTTGTGAAAATGATATAAACTCTCAAACAACTTCATGGAAACAGCCGCAAACGCAATATTCTTTAAGAGAGTTCTTTATTTGTGTTACTTGAAAGGGAAGGGAAAGGGAAACAAAATTTCATGTTGTTGAACCTTTCTTCGAATAGAAAGGAAAAAAATGTCATTTTTTATAAATATACCCTTTATATTTGTTTTTATGGTGTTAAATTGATGGGTATTTTTGTTATTTTAAGTGTTATCATTGGGATATATTGGGATTTGATGTGTGTATGTTTTGGCATTCTTGCACAGATACTCTCCAAACATCAAAGAAATAAAAGTGGTGAAGCACAGGAAAGTCCGAAGAGCCAGATTGTACTATTTGCGAGACAAGCTTCCAAGGCTTTCCACTTTCAAATGAGAACCTGATTTTCTTCAGTCATTGACAAGTTTTGGTCCTGGAGAAAGGTACGCTGTATGATGCATGTTTAAAATTATTTCTATATGTAATATTTTGTTAACGTTTACGAGTTATTTACTGATTAGGTAGTATCATCAGGATCTGATTATGCATTTGATGTCTACTGTTTTGGTTTATTCTCATGATTTGTATGAATTCTGATTTTTCCTACCAAGATCATTTTCCCATTAGCACGAGTAATTGATATACCATCATCAGGAGATAGAATTATGACAAAATCATAACTTCTCGTAGTTACATAACCCTATTTATAGGCAAACTTGATAATTATGACAAATCATAACTTCTCTTTTGATACATCTTGATTCGAAACTCGTAGCTCCAAAAAACTCATTAGCATACAAGAAATCATGACTCTGTGATCATATGTGCAAAGTGCTCCAGCTCAGAGCCACTTTGCGTATCTCTGACCTGCACCTACAACTATGATCACAACAAGGGACGGCACTTGCCATTTAGAGTTGTTCTTGTCACTAATAAGATCATGAAGATTTTTGTATGTGGGACAAACTTCTTTCAACCACAAAACTAATAATACCCATAAATATGGTAGGTAGAGGGAACTAAATGCAGGCTGGGTTTCCACCACTTGCCGATTCAATGTAGTTTCAGCCCTGTCTCTAGTAGTACCCCACTACCACTTACTAAGGGGCCGTTTACCAAACACTTACCCGGGTAAGCGCTTACCTGTAAGATTAACACTATCACTTAGATTTTAGTCCACCAAACGGTATCGTATGCAACAAATTTCCTGGTAAGCGCTAACTGTGGTAAGAGTTTTCGTTCTCACTTACCGGTAAGACTCTCGGTCCTTGCCTTATCTCTTACCGGGTAAGATTCTTGGTCCTTGCTATATTCATCCGGTAATGTAATGTGACTTGGTAAGTGCGTACCCGGGTAAGCGTTTGGTAAACGGCCTCTAAGTATCTTTTCATAGGCTTAGGGGTTGATTACTAAGCAACCGTTTACCAAACACTAACCGGGTAAGCGCTTATAGGATCACTTACCTTGCCGGGTAAGCATGGCAAGGACCGAGATTCTTACCTAGTAAGAGGCATGATAAGGACCGAGAATCTTACTCGGTGAGTGAGGGTGGTAACTCTTAAACGAATAGCACTTATAGTAAGAGGTGATAACTCTTAACCCAATAGTGCTTATAGTAAGAGGCACTTACCAACAATCTTAAACAATCTTACTCTGATACTTGATGGCCGAGAATCTTACCTGATAAGTTAAGTGACAATTGATGGCCGATAATCTTACCTGATAAGTTAAGTGAGAGTGGTCTGGTAAGCGCTTTTAGCATTGGTAAACACCTCCTAAGTGCTTATAGTCTCTTACCAGGTAGATATAATGTTATTTACCAACACCTTCCGCTCAACATGAGATGCTGACCAGTTCAAGTAGAGGTATAAGCATCTTATCCATCCACAGTTGCCTAAATTTTTTGGTAAATAACCCCTTAATTTGAATTTGTAGGTGGACTAGTAAAGTTTTTTTTGGAGTATATAATATTTATATACGATAAATGCAACAAATAAATTCAAACACCTTCCTCACCTTTGGTGACGTTTGAACCCCTGACCTTCTAGGAGGCCAACGACTCACATACCGCTAGGCCAACAGCCCTTTGGTGACTAGTGAAGTTCTTACATAACTTGAGAAACACTTATGGTACCATTTTCAATTCTTTTTGTCACATGTATAATTATTATGTGAAAGGCAAATGAATCTTGATTTCCCATTGTATATGGCATTCTAAGCCTTGGATAGATACTTAACTATTGCAATCAAATAATTAATAAATGGGAGCTGAAGTCTTTGGATACAAATACACACACACACACGCATATATATATATATATATATATATATATATATATATATATATATATATATATAGCCTTAGGTTCAATAGAGAAGTGCAAATATTTAGAGAAATAGAGAAGTAAAAAAACACGGGACCGTTCATATATGAACGTTCATATATAAACAGTCATATATGAACGTTCAGATATGATTGTTATATGAACGTTCATATATGACTGTTATATGAACGTTCATATATGACTGTTTATATATGAACGGTCCCGTGTTTTTTTACTTCTCTATTTCTCTAAATATTTGCACTTCTCTATTGAACCTTTCCCCATATATATATATATATATATATATAGAGAGAGAGAGAGAGAGAGAGAGAGAGAGGTGGGTTCAAACAAGAATGCTAACTATTTAAGAAAATACGAGAACAACCGTTAATGTACAAAATCATACGTTATTCACAATCATATATAAGTCGCTCAAGTCCAATTTTTTGCAGTTAGCGTAAAATTACATGTGATTTTGCACCTGAACGCCCCCTATGGCCTTTGTTTCTCTCTCTCTATCTCTCTCTCTATATATATGTATGTATATGTATAGGCATGGGATAATGTGAGAAATGCTATTGATTAACATATTCCTAACACACTTAGCCTCCTATATAGCATGCCATAGTTAAGAAAATAAATACAACATTCATCTTGGGAGTTGGTTGTACATGTCTATTCTTAATTGCCCAAGAAACTATTCTAGTGTATAAATCCATCCATAGTAATTTGAAAATGGAAACATGTAATTGCTATCACATCATTCATGTCATTATCTGGGAGCTTGTTTCAACTAATAATGGTCAAATGGTGCTACCGTTTGATTTTTTTTCCTAAGTCTAACTTTGACTGTAGCATCCGATAGAGAGATCCCATCATCCCACCAATGTATGCCTTTTCAAGATCATGACTTTCTTAGGGGGGCGTTTGGTTCACGAAATGGAATTTGGTGGAACTGGAATCCATCAAAGGAATTTGACTTTGAAGGAATTGAAATGAAATTTGACCATACATTTGGTTGACAGGAATTGGAATGGAATTTTCAAAAGAATAGAAATGTGCATCTATCGGGGTTGGGGTTGATGGTTGTGATAACAAGGGGTAGTTGTGACTATGATGGCTAAAAATAGTCGCATGGTGGTGATAATAGGGTGGGGTGGTGGAATTATAATAGTATTTGATGGCGGCAGTGGTGTTGGTGGCGGATATGTTGCCGGGAGTGGTGAGTGTGCGGCAGGGACAGGGTGGTGGTAAAATTGGTGAGTGTGCGGCGGGGAAGGGGTGGTGGTTAAATTGGATGGAAAAGTTTTTTTGTCATCCTAAAACAAAATTATAAATTAATTCAAATCATTCACATATGCTAAGGGATGACCAAATCCCTCAACCGTGGAATGCGGTGGAATCATTGCTCGAACCAAACATCATTGAGGAATTTGGTTCGTGAAATGATTCCATCGTCTTGAAAGCTTTGCTAATAGAAATTTTCTTTTAACATTCTTTGAAACATAATCTTCAATTTGCTCTTTATAATCAACTTTATCTAAAAGTCATTCGCGATAGCTATCAAGGCTAGTCCAAATAGATCTTTGTATCATTGTGAAGCGTAAATATATAGAACTTCAACTTTTGAAAAACTTATTTCTACAGATGTAACAGTTACATAGATTGACGACATAATTGTTACATTGATATAGAACAAATAAACAGAACTCTATAAGCAACAATAACATTAAGTTTGTAATTTACATGTTTCATATACTCTAAATTATCACTATGTGAATGGAACTATGGAAGTAACTTTAGTTTCACATATAAATCATTTCCATCAATATTAGATTGGTATTGTTATTAAGTGCAATTTCAACGTTACTACGAGAACACTTTAGGCCATTCGCATCTGTGCAAGATCAAAGTCCTTTTTAAACCGTCATATCAATTTTGCAATAACATCTCTTATATCAATTCAAGATCAAACTTCTTTCTAAAGTGGCCCCCACTGTCAATATTATAATATAATGTAATAAGCTAATGAAACAAAAATATATGATAAACCAATATTATAAAAATAATAGTATCAATTTGTTAAATTTAGTGGGTTACATATCTTGCAAGACCTTGCTAATTTAGCAAGTGTAAGAATATCTTGCAAAACCTTGCTAATTTAGCAAATGTAAGAATATATTGCAAGACCTTGCTATCCACATGGCAAGCCATGTCATCTTGCAAGTTCTCTAACAAGATGGATGTGGATGCTACTTATCATAAGTTAATAAAAACCCAAATTCACTTTCTTGATATTGTTTAAAACGCTCTTGTTTAGTGAAACGATTGCACGATCAACAACACTCGAATTTTCATGAAAATGTATTTCCTTGGAATTTCACGTCTTTGAGGAAACAATAGATCAAATATCTAATTTAGTGGCGTTTTTCTTTGTTGTTCTACAACATCCAAAAACCCGATTCTCTATATCTTTCAAAAAAGAAATCAACCCCTTAACTTCTTTAATAACAATATCAATTAGCATATTTTAACTTCTTTAATAACAATATCAATTAGCATATTTTAACTGCATATAAACTTTCATACTAAACGTTTATCACCACCCTCCCTATCTTGTCGAATAACATTCTTGACCATCAAAATGAATTGTTGGTAAACATGTTTACCCGGTAAGCGCCATGGTAAGCTTCTCGGTCCTTGTCATGCTCACCAATAAGCGTTTGGTAAACGACCCCTTAGTGTCTTTTACTTTGTTAATAAATTTAGAATTGATTCTCTTAGCTAGAGTTATTCATCGTTGAGTCCAACGGATTTAGGTGGATCCGATATGATCCAATCATCTATTGGATTTTGGATTTTACCATCCGATTCAATTCAATTCGCATTGGACAACCAATCCAATCCAATCTAATGGTGATTGGTCAGATCGGTTTTATCCATTGTATACTACAACCGGTTATCTGTTCAATTTGGCTGGATTCATCCAATTCTTTACTAATTAATGAATAATTTCAACAAATTATAAATATTATTTTTGAATTTTTTAAAAAGCATTGCGTACAAATATCAACTAAAAAATCATAAAATATAAATAGTTATACTTATTTATTAATTAGATGGTAGTTGGATTGGATAGTTTTGGTTTCATCTGGATTACCGTTGAAGAATTGACCAATACAATTTGAATGTTGAAATTTGGATCTGATATGATCTACTGAATATCCAATTATGGTCGATCGATTTTAATTGACTCAGTCGTTTTTAATTAAATCGGATGACTTTCTACACAATCCTACAAAGTTATTAACTCATTTGAGTTTCATTACAAAATAATGAACATGCATATCATCATTTATAATACGTTGAACATGGTCTTGAACAACTGAGTCAAACTTAGTCAACATTTCAATCATGCCTGGAAAATGTCATTGTTGTTTCATACAATCTTCCATTAGTACAAGAAATGTAAAATTATGTTTTGCAAGAAACTTCACAATAGAAAAATCTATTAGTGAGACGTTTTGCAATGACTTTTTCTTTTCTCTATCAATTTTTTAGCAACATTTTAAATAGTTTGATTTTTTTGAAGTCTTGGATGTAAATCATACCAAGTTTTCTTATTGATAACATGCTTTAAATGTAACAACCGTGTCCCAATCTTAAATAATGGAGGATTTGTGGTCAAAGTGTAAAAATGGGAAAAGGTGGAGGATGGACCAAAGTGCAATTCTAGAAAGATATAAGAAGGGAACAAATCCCTAGGTTACCAGCACTGATTTCATTTCTTTGTGTGGTGTGGCTGGAATCGAGAAGAAAGGTGGAAGAAAGCGAAATCGAGAGAGAAAGTTGCCAGGAAGCCTTCTTAAGGTAACTTCGATTTCCTCCCTTTGATTTGGTTAGCATATTCAGATTACTACAATGTTTTGGGATTGCAAATTGTGGATGAACACCATAATCTCACCGTGTTATCTCGTATAAAGGTTTTATGAAGTTCTATGGGGTTTGGACCGATTGGGGGGCAATTAGTAGATTAAATGGATAATCTAAGTTGGAAATATGAACCTAATCATGTATCTATTAGGGGTTGGGACCCAATCGCGTATATAAATCGATTTTGGGGGAATTTGGGTTTTGACAGTGCGATTGTCCGGATGTCGCCTTATCCGGATAGGGGAGAATTGTCCGGATGTTTAGAGTCCGGGTCCAAAGGGTTCCGGATATGGGGGTTCCGATTGTTGTGGTTTCCAATCAGAGTTGTCCAGGTAGTGTTTACCGGATAGTTTGGTACGGATAGTGAGTCCAGATAGGTTGGTCCAGATAGCTTAGTCCGGATAGTGAATCCGGAAAGAGAGTCCGGATAGTTTGGTCCGGATAGTGAGTCCGGATAAGGGTTCGGATAGCAAGTCCGGAGAGCCTAGTCTGTCCGGGTAACTTTTTACCAGATAGTTGTTTACATCTTTTAGGTGATTGTGTTCGGCTCGAGTGATTCAAAAGTGAGGCGAGTGTTTAAAGCATCGCTTCGATCAGGTGAGTTCCCTTATACTCCTTTTTGATGAAACGAAAACACTTTTGATTATTACTGATCATGGTATGGAATGCACACATACTTATTTATAAACTTATTATAAATTCGGAGCATGAATTATATGTTTTGAGATCGTTATGCACACATGCTATAAACTGCTTTTACAAAGATATATGCATTGCTATATGTTTTCTCTTAGCCTTGCTTTGTATGCTTATGTGGAGTTGGGTTGCACAATGGGATTAGTGTATCTCAGGATCCGATGATCCCTTGGGAGTTTATTATGAACAAGTAGGTATGGAATTTGTTTCCTGTCTACTTGGGTAATGGGGAGTCTGCTTGGGCCCCGATATGAGGCGAGAGGGGAGTCTGCTTGGGCCTCGATATGAGGCGAGAGGAGAGTCTGCTTTGGCACTGATCGTGGTTGTTGACGGATTTGGATGTGGTCTATGAACACTGTGCAAATACCCCTGTTTGTTATGGAATTACTTGTGGGCCTTAGGGCGAGTAAAGAAATGATTTTATGCATGTTTTTGTATAAACTGCTTTTCGGAAGGAATTCACTAGACCTCATGGTCTAACCCTCGCTTTTCAAAACTAAAACCATTTTCAGGGAAACGCATTAGTGGTGCTTCGTCTAAAGGTGTGACAATTTCCAAATACATCATTTGTTAACTGAACTTTTACATGTAGTTGTTAAAAACATTTATAAAAGACACAAAATACTTTATCAAGTTTTACCAAATATACAAACCAATCTCTATCACACCTCTTCTTATTTGATAAAAATCTAGTATAGCACTTGGCAACCTCTTCTTATTTGATAAAAATCTAGTATAGCACATGGCAAAAGATCGTTTAGAAAGTATATTTAAGGACCTTTTTGAGTAGACATATTTATAAGGCTCTAAACAATAAACACGTGGATTATTTTCGAATCCAAAATGTTCTAATTTCTTGAATCAAATATTTCAACACTGTTAAAAACATCATCAACAATAATAGCATCATCAACATCATTAGGAACCTTTGAGCATGAATATCATCCAAAAAAGAGCTCTTAATTTGGTAATTTAGTTGGCCCTTAAAGAAGAGCTCTTAATAACAAGATGTTGATATGATATCCATGTTGATGATTCTAATGAACATCCTAATTTAGTAATTTGGTTGGCATTAAAGATCACTTAAACGGGAATTTGGCTACCGATGTTAATGCTAATGATGCCAATGTTTGTGTTAGTTTGGATGATATTAATGTTAATGTTGATGCTTCTAGTGATTTTCTAGATGTTGATGATGCCTTTAATAGTTTTGATATATTTGATTCAATGAATTGGAATGCTTTGGATTATAAAATGATTGATATGCTAGTTGTAAAGGGTCCTAAAAATGAGTTGTCTACTAAAAAAAGTCCTTAAGATAAATTTTCACATGCTATGCTAGAGTTTTATCAAATGGGGAGATGTGTGATAGAGATTGATTTGTGTACTCAGTAGAGAACAATAAAGTATTTTGTTTTTGTTGTAATTTTTTCAATGAAGGCATATAAAATGTTAGTTAATAGACGATGGATTTAGGGATTGGTCACACCTTAACAATAGACTTAAGGAATATGAAACAAGTTTAGAACATACTATATTATATGAAAACTTCGCATGATTTGCATCTTAGACTTCAAAAAATTCAAACCATTGATATAATTGCTCAAAGATGAGTAGAGAAAAAAAAAGAAAAAAATCAGGCAAACTTTGATAGTTGTTGAAAACATCTTTCTTTCTTTTTCTTTTTTCATTTGAAAAATGGAGTATAAGGGATTGATTAAAGATTTTATTTCAAATAATGTTAGAATAATAATTATATTTAAGTAAATTTTATATGTTATTTTATTATTTTAAGACATGCTTGCTTTTTTTAATTTGTAAGACTTCCAATATAATACATGGTATGAATTTCTATATGTTTATTTATTTATCTAATCGATATATAAGTTTAATACAGGAATTGAGTGAGTATATACACATGTGAATTATCTTATCTTCGTTATATTTGTGACGATGAAGCCAACTCGGTTCTCATGCGGTGTAGGGTACCATGTGGGTGCATCTTGGATTCGCTCAAATATGCAATGATCATATTTACATGCTTATTGAAATGTAATAGTTTTAAGCACAAAGGGCTTATCAGGTAAGAATAATGTCTTTCTACAATAACATTCCTCGAGACATTGTCACAATAAAGATCAATAGTCTCATTTACACCCTCGATTTATTTTAGGAAACATGCTCTAAAAGGTGTTTGATTCACGAACATAATAGATTGGATTCCACCAAATTCTTTCTCGTGCCTCTAACTAGTACTCACTTTATCACTGTGTCGTTAGTACCAAACTCCAACAAGGACCTGGTGCACGTGCCGACAAATAAAAAGAGTTAAGTTTAACGCCTAACGAGTTCAAGAGTTTTCATCTTTAATATAAAATGGTAAAACTTGAATAATGCTATTTAAATCACAATTTCTAAACAAAATGTATTAAAATATAAAAGCAATCTCTTTCTCAAAACCTACCATTTTCAAACTAAAATATCGGTAGTTGAAGTACCTATTTAAAACACGATATCGAACCCATCACTCACACAATACATGAATAAAAGTCAAGTATCCCAAAACAACCAAATACAAACAATATACAACATCGGAAGGTCAATTCGTGGATATGCTTCGTATCCAAAATAACATATCCAAAACTCAACTTTCAGTGACGTGGGAGACCCGATTCCATTGAATGTGATGGAACACAAAAGTGGTCACATATCTATGTTATATGATCGTCCTTTACGGATTATACATTCGTTAACATCAACCTTTTCGGGTCTATAGTTAATGAGTTAACAAGCTCAACAACTCCATGTCTATTGCTTGAATAGCCACCAAGTTCAACCACAATAGGTTTGTATCTTGGGATCTCCAAAATCCAAGTTATGCTCGTTCACAAGAAACATTTTACTGCTCCATGGCTGATGCCCGACTCAAAGAGTCCACGCCTTATTGCCTATGGAGACCCAATGCCTATTTCACGTTACATTACGAGAATGTTCATCCCACCCAAAACGAACTCCTATGCTTATGGATCCAATGTCTTATAGTCTAAGTTACATGACTACAAATGAATGACCAACATACTCAAAACATGTAACTTACAAATAAATATGTTGTAACTGCATATAACTCCAAAAGCTCGACAAAGAGCAAATCAAACGAACAGACGTCCCTGTTTGGGCAAAAAATCACCAATCTCGACCACGACCAAGTTACTAAAAACATTTAATACATTTCTCTCATAACAAAAGTCAAATCATAGACACTTTATCTTCTAACCAGAAGCTGAAGTCAAAAAGTACCTATCGACCTCGACCGTCGTGGCATAACTTTCGACCGTCGTGTGGAATCACACGACCTCGACCAACTAACATATGACATTTCTGTTATGTTTTCTTATTTAATGCAGGGTCAACGCTATTCATGGCCAGCGAATGAAACCGACGGAAATAATCATGAGCATTAACCATAAAGACTGTTGCGACCGTTACCAGAAGAATTCTTGGAGTCATTAAATGCATTCGAAGACTACAAATACAAAGGCAAAGTCATCATTAGTGCATCATCGAATTCTGGAATCACACTGCGTACTCAAGAACATCCGAAGCAAAGAACTTTCTCTCAAGTGATCGCTCTCGATGCACGACTTACACTCTCGACCTGAAGTTTTCACACACGACACACTTGTTTTACATTCGATACACTCGTTATTTTTACATTTCAAGTCATTTGTATTGTAATCATTGTACTCTCGACACCAGAAACATAAGGATATCGCCTCTGTTTGGTGATCATAATACAACGACGACCCCCAAAGTCGTCCGCGGGTTTTTTCCTCGTTGAGGTTTTTCCCGCGTCACCAAATCTCTGTCTCATTTACGTTTTTCGCCTTTGTCACTAGATTCTTTTCTTTAGTTGTTAAGCTCCACAATCAACCTTAAGTTATCCTTCTGGACGATTTTTGGCATTAACAGTTTGGCGCCCACCGTGGGGCCCCATCTAGAGAAAAATCTTCGACAAACGTGCGTGTTACTAACGGTTTCATGGAGTTTCCTCTTTTATTTGTTTCAGGAAAATGGCAGCCCATGGAAATCAAGAGCAGATCATTGCCCAGACGAATGAAGGGCTTGAGAAAGCTCAGGACGTCCCTGAAATAATCAACAACTATCAACTGGAGGAAGTCATCTTGGACCAGAGCAAACCTGACCAAAAAGTTCTCGTGGGATCCTTCCTCGATCTCTGCCTTAAGGAAAAGCTCATATCCTTTTTGCAGGAGTATGCCGATTGTTTTGCCTGGTCGCATGAAGATATGGTCGGCATAGACCCTAATATCATTTCCCATAAGCTCAATGTGGACCCATCCTTCAAACCCGTCAAACAAAAGCGGCGAAAATTCGCTCCTGAAAGGAACAAGGTGATAAATGATGAAGTCGACAACCTCCTCAAGACAGGGAAAATTCGAGAAGTAAATTACCCCGATTGGCTTGCTAACGTTGTGGTCGTGGCAAAGAAAAATGGCAAATGGAGGGTCTGTATTGATTTTACAGATCTCAACAAAGCCTGTCCAAAAGATCCTTTCCCGTTACCACATGTCGATGCCATGGTCGACGCGACCGCAGGACATGAACTATTGACGTTCATGGATGCTTATTCTGGATACAATCAGATCTTAATGCACGTCGAGGACCAGGAGAAAACTACGTTCATGACAGATCGAGGTATTTACTGTTACAAAGTTATGCCTTTTGGCCTTAAAAGTGCAGGTTCTACCTACCAGCGTCTAGTGAATAAGATGTTCAAAGAACATCTCGGCGACACGATAGAGGTCTATATCGACGATATGCTCGTTAAGTCAAAGTTAGCAGTCGACCACGTCGATCATTTGAGGCAGTCGTTCGACATCCTTCGGGAATATAACATGAAACTTAACCCGACGAAGTGTTCCTTTGGCGTCAGTGCCGGGAAATTTCTGGGTTACATGGTCACTCGACGAGGAATCGAAGCCAACCCCGACCAGATCAAGGCTATCATAGAAATCAAATCTCCTAGAAATTTCAAAGAAGTCCAAATGCTAACTAGTCGGGTGGCTGCTCTGAACAGGTTTATTTCTCGATCCTCAAATAGATGTCATTTATTCTATAACGTCCTCAGGAAAAATAAAGGCTTTGACTGGACCAACGACCATGAGCAAGCGTTGCAAAAATTAAAGGAGTATATGACGTCGCCTCCTTTGTTGTCAAAACCCGATGACCATGAGGTCTTGCAGCTGTATTTGGCCGTAAGCCCTAATGCCGTAAGTGCCGTCCTGACACGAGAAGATGAAAAGCAGCAACTGCCAATCTATTATGTAAGTAAATCCCTCTTGGATGCTGAAACCATGTATTCCTCGATGGAAAAACTACTCTTGTCGCTCGTTACCGCCGCAAAGAAATTGCGACATTATTTCGAATCGCATCCGATTACTGTCGTAACTAACTTTCCCCTTAAGTTTGTCTTGAGAAAACCTGAGTTGACAGGACGTTTAGCAAAATGGAGCATATATCTCAGCAGTTACGACATCACTTTTAAACCCAGGACCGCTATCAAATCGCAAGCCTTGGCGGATTTCATTGCTGATTTCAGCCCTAAGTTGGGGAAAGAAGCAGAGCTTGAAGTATCAACTGTGGCGACTCACGACGACGTGCCTTGGACTCTATATGTCGATGGGTCATCTAAAGTTAGGGGTTCAGGACTTGGCGTCGTCTTAAAGTCTCCACAGGGGGGCAAGATGGTGTATTCCGTGCGATGTGACTTCAAAGCCACCAACAACGAAGCTGAGTACGAAGCCTTGATCATAGGAATGAGTATGGCCTACGACTCGGGGGCAATCTCGCTACAGGTAAAGAGAGATTATCTTCTGATCGTGAATCAGATGAATGGAGAATTCGCGGCTAAAGATTCAAAGATGACAGCGTACCTAAAAGTAGCAAAAGAAAAATCAGAAAAATTCAAATCTTTTTCTATTAAGCAAATCCCAAGGGATCAAAATACTCAAGCCGACGCTCTAGCAAACCTTGGGTCTGCTCTAGTCGAACCAATATTCGACAGCATCCCCATGATCCATCTAGCGACATCGTCCATCGAAAATGCCGACGTCGTTCAGATCGAAGACCAAGAAGATGATTGGACGTGCGACATTCGAAATTTTCTTTTGCACGACCAACTTCCAGAAGACAAGATGGAAGCCCGGAAGATCAGATTCAAGGCATCCAGGTATGTCGTGATCGAAGATAAACTCTATCGACGATCCTCGACGGGCTTGAACCTGAGATGCATCGTCAGTAAGGATCAAGTTCAAAGGATCCTTCGAGAAATGCACGATGGTGAATGTGGCAATCACTCAGGAGGTCGCAGTTTGGCTAATCGCATCTCTCGACAAGGTTACTTTTGGCCAACATTGCGACAAGACGCCGTCAGGTACATCCAGAACTGTGACCCTTGTCAGCGACATTCAGGTACGTCCCATAAACCATCCGAACCTTTACATTCGACACTGATCCCGTGGCCCTTCATGAGATGGGGTATGGATATTGTCGGCAAGCTGCCACCTGCCCCAGGGCAAAAGGTATTTCTCCTCGTACTTACGGATTACTTTTCTAAGTGGGTAGAAGCGACTGCTTTTTCCCAAGTCCGGGACAAGGAAGTCGTCTCTTTTATCCAGACTAACATCATATGCAGATTCAGGATTCCGTCCGAAATTGTCTGCGACAACGGGTCCCAATTCATAAGCGACAGGACTCGACAGTTCTGCGAAGACCGCAACATCAGATTGACAACCTCGACGCCTAGATATCCTCAGGAAAATGGACTTGCTGAATCAAGCAATAAGACTATCATTGCTTCGATTAAGAAGAGGTTACAAGCCGCAAAGGGAAGATGGGTCGAAGAACTCCCCTCGGTCCTGTGGGCGAATCACACGACGCCTCGCACGTCCACATGACAAACACCTTTTTCTTTGGTCTATGGCTGCGAAGCAGTTTTGCCTATCGAGGTCCAACTCCCAACCTCGAGGCATACCTCTGTCGACCATAACCTGGTTGATTTAAGTTATGACCTCGATGCCCTCGAAGAGCTTAGAGAATCGGTATTGATCAAAATGGCATCACAGAGGCAAGTGGTCGAGCGACAATTCAACAAAAATATTAAATCTAAAGTCTTTCAGATAGGCGACTACGTCCTCCGACGAGTGTTACAAAACACTCAAGAGCCCAACGCCGGTAAGCTTTCTACCAAATGGGAAGGTCTTTACCGTATCTCAGAAGTCGTGGGTAAGGGTGCTTATCGACTCCAAACCCTCGACAATCAAGACATCCCCCGTAGCTGGAATGCAACGCATTTGAAAATGTATTTCTTCTAAAAACCTTTTTCTCTTATACAAAATTTTCCCATCACAATGATCACTGACTTAAGCATCGGAGGGTCGTTGGTTAGCCAACGACCAATCTCTGACATTGTTTTATCGCATATCGCATAACATAAGTTGCTAAATCTGCTACGTGACTTTAATCTTAAAAAGTCACTCAGCATAAAGTGTTCGGGTCTATGACCTGACTATTCTATCACAGGGGCATACGACTCAAGTCTCGTCGTTTGATCTAGTCGTACGATCACCAAGTCTAACGGTTCTACGATCTGGATTTCTTAACTTTGAAAAATTTGCATATTCTGAATAAATGTATCGATTGCGTATACTTTTGTTTGCCCACACGATTTGAACGTATGTGTTGGTCCCGAAGGCCTATACAAGTTTGTAGAAGGGGGGGGGGGGTTGAATACAAACACACAAATTTTACTTTTCTAAATTGTTTATTGATAAATCATTAACAATTTACAGCTTGTTGCGGAGACAAGATTAAGGATAAACCTAAATCTAAACAAGTTGGAACACTAAGGTTTCTTGCACTAAGAAAGATAAGGAAATTACTAATAATAACCTATCTTGAGATAAGAGATATGAACTTGTCCAGAGTTAGCAAGTTACTTCAAAATGAAGTGAGTTCATCTCTTTATATACTGCATGCATTTAATGCAAGTCAGTATATACTTTACACGTGTCATCAGCTGGTTGGTTGCATGTCATTGACCTTTGTTGACAACCTTAGTAGCCGTATGGATGAATAGTGTAGTATCAGAGTGGTTGTACGATTTCAGATATTCGGAGGTTCTTTTCTGACATTTCGTACGGAGGCGTGCAAGGGTGGTTAAGACAAAAGTACTTTGTACGGAGGACTTCATGATCAGCTTTCGTTGATTCAGCGATTATCATTTACTATTCAGCAGATGATAAAGTTCAGCGATAGCTGAAGTCTTGTACTTGATACTTCACGTTGAGTTGGACAAATCTGAGTCTTCGCTGATCCGCATCAGTTCATTAGGAGACTTGTCGCTGGTTCTTGAGCTTGATCTTCGACTTCAGCGTAGAACCTTTGTTGACGTGAAACTTGTCTTCAGGGATCATAAGTAAACAACTAACTTATCAGCGATCATCATAATGACTGAACAGACTCAGAGCATTTATGGTGAACAGTTTCGCTGAATGTTTTAACTTAAAGAGCGAGAGTTCCTATCAGCGGTACTGGAAGATCTTAGTACTTATCAGCGATAGTGAAACTCTGATACATATTGTTTACTTACAATTTTCACTAAGTATTTAAGAGAGGGTCGTTATCAAATCACTGAGGGTTTGGATCAACAATCTCCCCCTATTTGATTATGACATAGCAACAAAGAAAATTGCTATTTAATGAAAACATAAGGATAAAAAGAACTCATAAAATATTTGTCCCTTTTACTGTTTTCTGGGATCTTTTCAGTACTGATGGAGTAAAGTACATTCGCTGAAATCTTTCTTTAAAACTTTGAATCAGGTTACAATGAAGAACAGAAAGATTACAAGTACAAGCGAAATAATTTACAAGTACAGAAGGATAACTGATACAATAGAGAAAAAGGAGATTATATCAGTTTTCAAAAGGTTCTTCCTTAATGAGAAGTTCATCAAGGGTCGTCTTTTCAGTGGGGATCATCCAGCCAGGAACCGTTACGCCTCGTTTTCTTTTGTTCAGCGCTTCTTTAAAGATCAAGGGTTTTAGGTGTCGTGCCTGAATGTCTTTTCTGAAGTCACACCAGTAGATGAGATCTCTGAGCTGTTCGATTGGAGTGATTGGAAGCTCAGCGATCCGTTGAAAACATTTACGTCCGTCGTAGTCAAGAAAGAATATTCCATAAGGATTACTGATGACTTTACCAGGGACGAAAAGTTCACATGGTGGCAAAGAAATGTCGAGGGCAGATAGATCAGGGTCAGAACCAAGCACTTCAGCGCGAGAGAAACCAATTCCAGTTTCATTTCGTATGACAGGACCTGAGTTTGAATCTTGACGTTTCTTCTTTGGAGAGGCCCTTTTTCTTTTCGGCTTTAGATCAGGAAGAGGAGGAATGTCCACACAAGAAGATATCAAATCGATATGTCTGTTTATCAGCTTTTCGAAATGATCCTTGTACTTAGATTGTGACGATTGGATAGCTAACCTCATCTCCAGCCATTCAGAGAGACCATACCTTTTTACAGTGTCAGCGCGAAAGGTTTCAGTTTGGCCATCTTCTCTGAAAAGTTTGATGTCAACAATAGGTACTCCGATAGATGTTCTTCCAGAGATGAATACCTTGTTGATCTTCGCTGGACGATATCTGAAGTTGATTTTCTCTTTACACCAGATCAGGGTGGTCTGAGAAACTTCAGTTTTCTTTTCCACGATCTTCTGGGCTTCTTCCCAAAGCTTTCGTTGGATTTGAATGGGAACACGTTTCAGCTTGGGGTCTTTGACAGATTCTTGAGTAAGCTTGATGGCGTACTCTCTGTCTTTCTCTTCAGCTTCCTTTCTTTCAGCGATGAGGCGTTCAGCTCTGAGGTGTTCCTTGTATTCAGCTTTTGAAATTCTGAACTTAGGAGGAACTGAAGGCAGTTGATCACGCCTTAGAATGATTCGCTGATCCTCGAATCGCTTTATTATTTCTTCTCTTTTCTTCTGTTCTTCTTCTCTTAGCTTTTGAGGATCCAAGGAAGGTCTGTTTCTGTGTGAGAGAGTTTGTTCATCAGGTTCATCAGTCTCAGAGATCAAATCCAAGACTGGGATTATTTCTTCAGCGGCAGCTGGAATTATTGGTGAAGTCGCAGTTGTGGAGCCTTCAGCGATATCCTCAAACAGGGGAGAGGACTAGCTGAAACGCAGCGATCTTATAAATAAGAACTGGGTAGAAGAACTTGGGTAGAAAAGATAGAAAAAGAATGTGGATGTGTAGAGAGGTTGTGGAGTAGAGAACTGATTGTGTATAGAGATGTTCAGGGAAGGAATATAAGTAAAGTTTAGTGTACCTGACAAACCGGCTTTTCAAGCAAGATCGCCAAATTTTCATCTTCAGCGAGGCCTTTGCCTTTGCCTTTCTCAGCGCCAGAGGCTGAGGGCTTTGTCTTTGTCTTCTCCCCTGAAGGTTCTTTTATCAAGATTCCCTTAAGATCTTTGATCCTTGGGGCAGGTTTGACGATAAATAAATCATCGTCATCTTCGTCATCATCATCATCATTCTTTGGAGAAGAAGATGGTTCATCATCAGGGATGTCGATGGCTTCATCATCTTCTGCTTCGGATTCTTCAGCGTCTTCTTTGAGTTGCTCCCCCTCAGATACAGAGGCGAGCTTCTCGGTTCCCTCAGGGTTTTCATCTCCCTGAGGTTTTTCAGCGATCAGATCTTCATTCCTCTCTCCCCTGATAGATTCATCATGGGAAAGGTCTTCAGCGCTCTTGTTCAGATCTGCAACGCTTTTGTTTAGATCTTCAGCGCTTTTGTTTAGATCTTCAGCGCTCTTCTCACCGGAATGTTCAGCGCTCTTCTCCCCCTCTTTCTCATGATGACTAGGGGAGGAATGGGTAGACTCAACGTTGGTGTTATCTCTGTCTTCTGGGCCAGATATTTTCACACAACCTTCAAGCTTTGCTATTCTGTCTTCTAGGCCAGAAATAGCAGGCGTGATTTTCTTCAGCTCTGTGCGATCCGCCGCTGTGAAAGATTCCAAAATAGGGGCAGGGGCAGGAGCAGGAGCTGGAGTTCTTGCCTTGTTGAGCAGCTATTCAATCATTGTTTTCATCGAACCAACGTCGGTCTTTACAGAGCCTAAGTCAGTCGTCAGAGTTTGAACATTTGTCTTCACAGCAGACATATCACCTTCTAGTGCTCCAACCGATGTCTTCAGCGTTGTTACTTCGCCGGACATGGAGGAAACTTATTGTTTGAGTGAGGTGTAGTCTGTGTAGATGTCAGCGAGCACTTTGGCGAAATCGCTGAGAGTCTTATCAAGGCCCTTAATGTCATCCGTGGAAGCCTTCTTCTCCACCACCGTAGTCAGCTTCGTCAGATTTTCTCCAGCGTTTGTTACAGCTGTAGAGTTGTTGGAGAGTGTGGTGGTGAGATCAGTCAGCTTAGTTTCCACGGACTTCAGAGACTCGTTGATGTCTCCCAAATTAGGACCTGTAACACATAAGTACTTGTGAACAAAGGAAAACTCAGAAGTTTCAGGTTTAGTTACAGTGTATATGGGTTGATTTGTACCTGCAGGAGAATTGACGAAATCGTCAAAGTTGCGGACTCCTGAATAATGTTCCATATCTTCCTCAAAAGTTCGGTGAGGAATGGTGATCTCTGCAGGTCCTGTCTTCATCATTCTTTGAGAAGCGTCAGCGGTGGCTTCTGGAATGATGGCATCTCCAGTGTTAGCTGGAGGAGTGTCCAAAGAAGTGGAGGGAGGAGCGAAGGGTAAGATTGGGATTCGGGCACTGAGTTCAGCGTTGGAATCGCTGACAATCACTTCATCAGTCTTTTGAGAGACTGAGGGAGGTTGGGTAGTTTCCAAGTTTCTAACCTCAGCGTTTGGAGACGCTGAAGTCGGGATTGAAGGGATGGCTTGAATGGGTGTGGCAGAGCGTACCACGGAACTTTCCTTCAGCTCTTCAGAATGAGTTGAGGAGTCTTCAGCATGGGATTGCTGGGGTTGCTCCTTGGTTTTCTTGATCCTTTTGGAATCAAGTTGGGTGTGAGAGGGTTTCCTTTTCTTAGAAGGAGAGGATTGTGTGGCCGGGGTATCAGCGATGGGTATTGTCGCTGAAGGAGCCACAGAAAGCGGAGAATTTAGAAGAGTGAGAAGAGTAGAGAGACGTACCTCGTTGGCGACAGGTTTGAAATCGAGCACCTTAGGGCCAACCTGAGAAAGTTTCAGGTCACCCTCTTCAGGATAGCTGTCCTTCAGGCCATATTGGAAGATGGCGCTGATGAATCTTGGGTAAGGAACCCATGCTGGTCGGTCAGCGGCAGAATCCACGCGTTGTACTAGGTCATCATATATAATAGAGGCCCAGTCAATGTTTAGACCTTTCAGCAGTGCGTATCCCATAGCTTGCGTAGGTTGTGTGGCTTGATCAGAAGAGCCGGACTTCGTTGTCATGCAGCTGATCAGGTGAGCGAAGATGAAATTCATCTCGCTGGGCATTTTGGACTTCTTTATCAGCGTCAGCTTCTTCTCAGGCTTCTTGTCCCTTCCAATGTCCCAGATGTAACCCATTGTGTCGAGAAAAGCAATGATGGCATCTTTGTCAGCTTGCTTCTTATGGTCAGGGAATGGAACGAAGGGTTTTTCTTTGGTGGCATTGGGAAAGTTCAGGACTTTTCGTATGATAGCGGGGGTTATCTTAATTGTACCATACTCAGTATCGCTGAGTATGCAATCGATGGTTTTGGATGCATCTTTGGCGGAGGGTAGCTGAGTGTGTCTGGCAGAGTACCAGAACTGGGATAGTAGTAGCTGACTTGCGGGAGGAGTGATGGTCAGGGCTGTTGAAATGCAGCAGTTTTTCAGGAAATTCACAACATCATCCAGATGTGTGACTTGCTTTCGAGGAGGAAACTCGAGAAGCGCAGAGAGGTTGTTCACCTTAGTCCAATCTAGTTGATCCAGCTTGAACTTAACCTGAGGGCCTTTGATGATGTCCACTTCCTCAGAGTCAGCGGAGATGGACTCAGCGGTGACATTGATCTTTGAAGATGCCATTTCTCTGTATTATCAGTTCAACCAAAGATGTTAACAAATAAGAATTGTCTTAGTATGGAAAGAATTTCCATTAAGATTGTTCGAATTTTGTCCATTTCATTCAGACATAAATGTCTTAATGAAGATTAGGGTTTTTCATGATTTTGAAACGAAATGTAAAACCCATAAATTCTTGTATTCCAATTTCAAAAAAAAACGGATACGAATGAAGAACAAGTTTAAGATTTAGATTTAAAACTTGAAGAACAACCATGAAATGGTTGTGTTCATAAAACCATGAAAGAAAATGATTTTATTTTTAAGTTCTTTTGTTTGATCTTGTTTAAAACAAAGATAAGATCAGAAACAAGTTATCTGCATTTGAAAAATAAGAACATATTAACCTTGAAGTTTTGATGAAGAAGATGATGAACAGTTCTTGAAGTGTTTGAGAGCACAAATGCAACAGAGGATTCTTTCTTGCGGAGGAAGATTGTTCGCGTAAAAGACAAATATAAACCAAGAGTTTGTTTATATAGAGAGTTTTAGAGAGAGAAAACCTTGAGCGGGAAAAGGTTTTCATCATGACACGGACACGTGTTTGCATTTGATTGGAAGTTTGAACGAAACGTGCAAACGTGTGTCAGAAAGAAATCGTGCCTAGTGTTATCCGTTGTAATGACGTCACAACTGTCCTTTCACATTCTTTTAGGATGTCTCTGAGGTTTTGAAAAACTCAGGGACTCTTTTGAAAAACATGAAGCACTGAATAGAAAATATCAGTGAAGGTTTAAAGAACTTTCAAAATATCGCTGTTAAGGAAGAGATATTCAGCGATGTAATTTATTTTAAAATCTTGCATTTTCATGCGTTTGTCAGAGAGAGAAAACATACCTGGATATAAGTTTTACCAAGTTTATTCAGAGAGAAGATGATGAAATGGATTATAAGTTGATTTTATCCCCAAGGCTATACAAGTTTGTATAAACGTATCGCTGATCAAATGTGAACCGCTGAAGATTTTACCTTTCAAAGTTCAGCATTCCAAGCTCGCTGATGAGAAAGTTGAATCTTGTCTCATCAAGAGGTTTGGTAAACAAATCAGCTAACTGATAATCAGTTGGGATAAATTGAAGTTCTATATCACCATTCATCACATGATCTCTGATAAAATGATATCTGATTTCTATGTGTTTTGTCTTTGAGTGTAGCACTGGATTGTTTGCTATAGCGATGGCACTTGTGCTGTCACAATAGATTGGAATTTTGGAGAGCTGAAGATCATAGTCTAGTAGCTGATTTCTCATCCACAAGACTTGAGAACAACAGCTTCCAGCGGCTACATATTCAGCTTCAACTGTGGAATTGGACACTGAGTTTTGCTTCTTACTTGTCCAACTTACCATCTTTCCACCCAGGAGCTGACATCCTCCTGTGGTGCTTTTCCTATCCATTTTGCAACCTGCAAAATCACTGTCTGAATAGGCGGTTAGATCGAATCCTGAGTCTTTGGGATACCAAAGGCCTAGATTCGCTGTACCCTTAAGATATCGAAAGATTCGCTTTACAGCTTTCATATGGGATATCTTAGGTTCAGCTTGATATCGTGCGCACAGACATGTTGCAAACATAATATCGGGTCGGCTAGCTGTAAGATACAATAGTGAGCCGATCATCCCACGGTACAGCGTGACATTGACAGGAACACCCTTTGTGTCCTTATCAAGTGTCAACGGTGGTGCCATAGGGTTTTTCATAACTGAACTTTCAGTTAAGTCGAATTTCTTCAGCATATCTTTAACATATTTTCCCTGATTAATGAAAGTTCCTTTTTCAGTTTGCTTAATCTGAAGACCAAGGAAATATGTTAGTTCACCCATCATGCTCATTTTATACTCATCTTTCATTCTATCAGCGAAACGAGTACAAAGCTCAGGGTTAGTAGAGCCAAATATAATGTCATCAACATATATTTGAACTAAAATGATATGACCTTTCACTTTTCTAAAAAATAGAGTTTTGTCAATCTTACATCTCTTAAATTTTTCAATATGGAGATAAGTAGAGAGAGTATCATACCATGCACGAGGAGCTTGCTTTAAGCCATAAAGTGCCTTGTCCAGATTATTAACATAACCTGGACGCTTAGGATCTGAGAATCCTGGAGGTTGTTCCACATACACTTCTTCATTCAGCTTTTCATTCAGAAACGCTGACTTAACATCCATCTGATGTACAGTGAAGTTTTTGTGTACAACATATGCTAAGAAAAGACGAATAGATTCGAGTCTTGCTACTGGAGCAAAAGTTTCGTCATAATCTATGCCTTCCTCTTGTCTGTATCCCTGAGCAACAAGACGAGCTTTGTTGCGAGTTACAGTACCATGTTCGTCCAACTTGTTTCGATAGACCCATTTAGTGCCTATCACCGTTTTGTCAGTTGGTCTACGAACGAGTTTCCAAACTTTGTTTCTTTCAAATTCAGCCAGCTCTTCTTGCATAGCGCTGACCCAGTTTGGATCTCTGAGGGCATCATCTATTTTCTTTGGTTCAGTTAGAGAAATAAAGTTAACAAATAAACAAATATTACCTGCACTTCTACGAGTCTGAATACCAGCGTTGGGATCACCAAGAATTTGATCGATTGGGTGATTTACAGTCCATCGCTGAGCCGGAGCATACGTCGCTGATTCAGTCTGAACTGGAGAAACTGAAGATGAGGCTTCAGCTACTTCTGGATTATCAGCTAAGAGAGGAATGTTTGCATTTGTCACTTCATTCACTGATTGTTGAGAAAAAGATGGAATGTCTGAGATATTTGGATCAACTGCAGGTATAGTGTTTATAGGCACAGCTGAGACCCAAGATGTTTCAGCTTCACTATTCTGCATATCTGGAATGATAGTAGGACTACCATCTTCTACTGGATGAGCATGAGGAGTGGGAATTTCTTCTGAATCACCAAGATGAGAAAACATCCATTGATTCAGTTCTTAAGTATCAGCGGACGGTTTAGAGTTCGCTGAACGGGATTCGTCAAACGTGACGTGAATAGTTTCTTCTACAGTTTGTCTTCTATGGTTGAAGACTCTGAAGGCTTTGGAGACTGAGGAGTATCCAAGAAAGATTCCATCATCAGCCTTAGGATCAAACTTTCCAAGGGCATCTCTGTTGTTCAGTATGAAACACTGACATCCAAAGATGTGAAGAAAGCTGATTGAAGGCTTTCTCCCATGAAATAGTTCATAGGCTGTCTTTTTGAATCTTTTAACTATCAGCGACCTGTTTTGCGTAAAACAAGCAGTGTTGACAGCTTCTGCCCAAAACTGAGTACGCAGGTGAGAATCGCTGAGCATTGAACGTGCAGCTTCAATAATTGTTCTATTTCTTCTTTCAGCGACTCCATTTTGTTGCGGTGTTCTCACTGACGAAAAGTTGTGAGAGATACCCTTACTCTCAAGGAAGGAATCAAGAGAACTGTTTTTGAATTCAGTTCCATGATCACTCCTTATTGAGCGAACAGTCATATTGTTCAGAGTTTCCATCTTCCGAACAAAGGTGATGAGTTCTTCAGGGGTGTCACTCTTAGAACGGAGAAACATTACCCATGTGTAACGAGAGAATTCATCAACTATGACCAGCGTATATTTCTTTCCAGCGATGGATTGTTTGTTAACGGGGCCAAACAAATCCATATGGAGTAGTTGTAGAGGAGATGACACTGAGGAGACTTGCTTTGACTTGAAGCTTGCCTTGGTCTGCTTCCCTTTTTCACACGCTGAACATAAAGACTCTTTGGCGTATGAATGATGAGGTAGACCAGTGACTAACTCTTTGGAGGAAAGAGTGTTCAGTGTCTTGAAATTTAGATGTGAGAGCCTCTTGTGCCATAGCCAGTTAACATCAGAAGATGCCTTTGAGAAGAAACAGGAGTTCTCAGTGGTTGTTGAGTCCATGTTTATTACATAAACATTTTCCAAACGATAACCGCTGAGAGCTATCTTCTCCTTTTTGTCAGAGACAAAGCAGGATTCCTTAGTGAAAATCACTTTGTTATCCATGTCGCAAAGCTGACTGATGCTTAGAAGATTATGTTTCGGCCCTTCAACATATGCGACTCTTCTGAAGGAGGTTGTACCATTTGAAAGTACATCATACCCTCGGGTGTGTCCTTTTCCATTTCCACCGAAAGTCACAGAGGGACCCTTCTCTTCCTTGTATTCAGCGAGCAGGCGTTTCTTACCAGTCATGTGTCTAGAGCATCCGCTATCGAGATACCAGATACCCTTCTTAACCTGCAATACAAAGGAAGATTAGTTTTTCTTAGGTACCCACTTAACCATGTATACACGTTTGTCAGTGGAAGTAGTTGGAATGGAAGGTTCAGCGGTCTTCGCAGCATTTGAAGATTCAGCTTTGTCTTTCTTCACTTTGGTTAATTTCTTAACCTCAGTGGTAGGAGTCACCTTGACCTGATTTGCACCAGGGTTGGTCTTCTTTGCCTTGGGGGCAATCTTCACCTTAGCTATCTTTTCAGCTTTGGTGGCTGTGGGGCACTTACTAGCAATATGATCGGTAAGTCCACAGTGATAACATTTCCTATAACTAAAAGTAGTTCTAGGACCACTTGTATGCTGAGCTTTTAATTTTGAATTAGAAGTGCCAGCACCAAGTAAACTATTGGCTTTAGAAATGGGACGAACATTCAGTTCTTCAGATTTCTTACCAAGGACATCCACTCTGAGTCTAGGAGTAGATCGCTGAATAGATCCAGAGATCAGCTTTCTAGATCTAGAGGGGTTGGTCACTGAGGCTTTAGAAGCATTCAGCTTTGGTACTAAGGTACCCTTCTGAGGATTTTGATAAATAACAATTCCTTTACCTTTGTCTTTAGAGACAGAGGTAGGTTTTGAATAAACCATTTTCTCCTTACCTTTTGAGGAGGTAGGAGTTTCCTCAGGGATTGGTGTAATGGACGAGGAGCACTGAGATGATGAAGTGTCAGCGACTGAGGATACGAACGTTCCAAATTTAAGCATTGAACGTTCAGTGGTTGGTTTTGGAGTATCATATTTATAACCCAGACCACGTTTATCACTCAGAGGAATCTGAGCCTTAATTATCTCAGTGATCTTTGTTGAAGAATTACACCATCCTTCAACAGTAGCTTGTTCAGCTTTTAATGCAGCGATAGCTTCTGCTCGTTCGATTTTGACTAGCTGATTTAAATAGACTTGATCTTTAAAATCATCTTCAATTTTAGAAAGCTTTTCTATTTGAAGGTGGCAGTTTTTAAGTTTTTCAGCGAGATCAAGATTTTGGTTTTCAACCACAGTTTTGCCGTTCATGGCTTCGTATAAACTTCTAGTCAAGAGATCGATCTTACGGAGACTATCAGCTTCATCAATATTTGCAATATTGGTAAAGAAAGAAGGTGATACCTGAATGGCAGATGTTGAAGTGGAGGGAATGTCTGAACTTTCTTCCTCTTCTTCAATCTTAGCCATGAGACATTGATTTGCTTCGTCATCTTCAGAATCAGATGATGATGCTTCTTCATCAGAAGCAGCCCAATCATAGTCAGCCATCAGGCCTTTTCCTTTCTTCTTAAAACTTTTCAGCTTTGCATACTTCTCCTTCAGCTTTGAGTATTTGTCATCTTTATTCCTTGGAACAAAGGATTTCTTTGTAAAAGCTGAAGGTCTCATGATTTTCTTTGACCTGCACTCATTAGCGAAATGACCTGTCTTTTCGCAGTTGAAGCAAGTAGCAGTAGCCTTATCAACAAAAGCTGATGTTTTAGGCTTGTCAGCTATGGAAAGAGTTTTGTTCTTTCTAAACATTTTCTTCTTGGCGAATCTCCTGAACTTTTTAGTTAGGAGAGCCAATGATTCATCATCATCTGAAAAATCAGAATCTGATGACCTTTCAGAGTTACTCTCTAACTCAGTGATAGTGACCGAAGGTCGCTGAGTAGAAGGTTCTTCTGAGATTAAAGCAACAGTAGTGCTTTTGGAATCTTTTACAAGATTCTTCTTAAGATGGCTAGATTGCTCATGATTCAGCAATGTACCATATAAGGTTGAAAGGGTCATTGATTTAAGATCCTTTGACAGCTTGAGACACATGGAATAATTGTCCCAGCTTTCAGGTAAACATTCTAGAAACTTTGTCAGCACTTCAAAGTTAGAATATTCCTTACCAACAGTTTTCAGATCTATAATTAAACAATTAAAACGTTGGTGAACTTCAGAGAGAGTTTCATTCTTACCAGAAATGAAGCTTTCGTATTGTCTTACCAGGTTGATCTTTCTTGAGTCCTGGACTTCAGACGTTCCTTCATACTGAACACATATTGTGTCCCACATGGCTTTTGATGACTTCACGTTCATGACGGAATGGTAGACTTCGTCAGGAAGGGCCATGGATTGTATGGATCTGGCTTTTGTATCTATGGCCACTTTCTTCTTATCTTCATCGGTCCACATGTGTATTTCCTTTGGAATCAGCCTTTCTGGAATAGCAGCTCTAGTTGCAGTGGCTGGAACTAAAGGATCAATTGTTACAGGGATGTGTGGGCCGTTTTCAAGATAGTAAGTCATAGTAGGGTCTACACCTTCTAAGAAGAGTGTCATCCTATTTTTCCACAAGTTGAAGTTGTCTCTGGAAAATCTAGGGGGTTTTGCAAGAGAACCATTGTCTATATAGTGTGTGTTTGTGTTGGCCATTTTCAGATAATAGCAAGGAAGAGAAATATCTTAGATTAGATCTTGTTTATGAGATTAAACAAATCCGCTCTGATACCACTTGTTGGTCTCGAAGGCCTATACAAGTTTGTAGAAGGGGGGGGGGGGGTTGAATACAAACACACAGATTTTACTTTTCTAAATTGTTTATTGATAAATCATTAACAATTTACAGCTTGTTGCGGAGACAAGATTAAGGATAAACCTAAATCTAAACAAGTTGGAACACTAAGGTTTCTTGCACTAAGAAAGATAAGGAAATTACTAATAATAACCTATCTTGAGATAAGAGATATGAACTTGTCCAGAGTTAGCAAGTTACTTCAAAATGAAGTGAGTTTATCTCTTTATATACTGCATGCATTTAATGCAAGTCAGTATATACTTTACACGTGTCATTAGCTGGTTGGTTGCATGTCATTGACCTTTGTTGACAACCTTAGTAGCCGTATGGATGAATAGTGTAGTATCAGAGTGGTTGTACGATTTTAGATATTCGGAGGTTCTTTTCTGAGATTTCGTACGGAGGCGTGCAAGGGTGGTTAAGACAAAAGTACTTTGTACGGAGGACTTCATGATCGGCTTTCGTTGATTCAGCGATTATCATTTACTATTCAGCAGATGATAAAGTTCAGCGATAGCTGAAGTCTTATACTTGATACTTCACGTTGAGTTGGACAAATCTGAGTCTTCGCTGATCCGCATCAGTTCATTAGGAGACTTGTCGCTGGTTCTTGAGCTTGATCTTCGACTTCAGCGTAGAACCTTTGTTGACGTGAAACTTGTCTTCAGGGATCATAAGTAAACAACTAACTTATCAGCGATCATCATAATGACTGAACAGACTCAGAACATTTATGGTGAACAGTTTCGCTGAATGTTTTAACTTAAAGAGCGAGAGTTCCTATCAGCGGTACTGGAAGATCTTAGTACTTATCAGCGATAGTGAAACTCTGATACATATTGTTTACTTACAATTTTCACTAAGTATTTAAGAGAGGGTCATTATCAAATCACTGAGGGTTTGGATCAACAGTATGTCTTATGTTTTGGTTGTTGTATTGGTGCCTGAGTCGCACGACACCTTGTTTGTAACAAGTTTCACAACTGATACCATATTTGTTTGCAACAATCAAAATAATACGTTCGACAAGAAAGTAGATTTCATTTACGAAATATACAATTACATCTAAATAACTTGACCTCCAGTGGTCGAATAGAAAACGACAGAAAGAAAATCTTCCCTAAATCGAGATCCCTATCGGTCTTGCCCGACAGACGTCAGACGCTTTCGAGAACTTATGCAAGGATCAAGCAAGTGTGGGAAACAGAGCTGAGAATTGTTTCTCAGTGCTATAAACCACAACATGTTATGAATATAAGCCCGCAGTATTTTGAGAATTTGGCTCTTAAGATTAATGCTAAGGTTGGGGAGGAGCATCGGTCGCGTCTTCACCTAAGGCCCCGTCCTTAGAACCCTCGTCCACCACTTCTTCCTCCTCGATCTCCTTTTCATCATTAGAGTCGAGATCTCTCGTGCTCCCGACTTCTTTCAGGAAGTAGGCCAACTCGTCCGACGCAAGGGCCAAAGGATTTTTTCCCGACAAATGTCGTCTCATTATAGCGGCCCGTGTGGTCAGTCGAGCCAAGGCAAAGGTAGACGCAGCCTCATCTTTGAGTTCCCCTACCTCCTTCTCTAGACCCTCTACCTTAGCCTTGGAGTCCTCGACTTCCTTCTCTTTCGTGGCCAAGGATTCTTTCATCCTCTCCAGCTCCTCCCTTTGGTCGGCAATCTCAGCCAAAGATTGTTGCCAGCGCTGGTTTGCTTCGTCCTTCGCACGACCGACGACCTCCAACTTCTTTTGGACGTCGTCAAGGCGTTTGGACATAGCCTCTTCACGCTTCACAGCGGCGTCCGCCCTCTCTAACGCTGCGTTCCCCCTCTCATAGGCAGAAGACACCAAACCCTCGGCCTTCTCCATTTCAGCACGCAGGGCAAGGGAAGATTGAAACGCCTGAAAAACATAAGAAAATGTGTTAGAAAACACTCGACAAAGCTTAAAAAACATCGAAGTACAAGTTTTGAAAGAGAAACTCACCAAAAACGCCAGTTCGGCAACATGGGATCCCGTCTCCTCGATTGGGAATCCCTCGAAACGTTACCTGAAAGAAGGGAGCAAAAATTTCCCCAGATGAGGAAACAAATCCGTCCCGGATAGGACGTCATCGACCATGAAGTCCGAAGGCAACGTGAAGTTAACCTTCGTGACTTTAGCCTCTCCCGTCACATGCTCCTTACCCTTGTCCGTCGACAAAGGAACCGACGTGGAAGACGGAGACTTCCTCGACTTCGCTGTCGTCGCCGGTGGCGCAGAACTAATAGGTGTCGCAACAATCGGACTAGAAGACGTCTTCGTCTTCATAGGCGATGCGACCTTCGCCTTCTCAGGCGTATTGACTCTCGATGAGCCATCAACCTTCGAAGACGGTTCCCTCAGGATCGTCATCCGCGTCTTCGGCAAAGCCCCCGACTCAGTTGTCGAGGCCTGCAATCTCCTCTCCTTGCCCTTACGGGCGAGCTCGAGCTGAGCTGTTCTTTTAGCCGAGATCGACGACACCTTCATCTGAGATTCGCCTAGAAGCAGATAAGAGAGAAATGTTACATGACGAGCAGAAAAGGATCATAGTCGAGCAATTGGAAGGTACACTTACCAGTCATCTCCTCTTCTTCTCTCGACTCTTCCTCCTCTTCCTCTTTCTCTCTGGTCTCCTCTTCTTTCTCCCCCCAGTTCTCCCCTAAGAACACCAAGTCTTCGTCGTCGTCGTCCACTGCTGGTCGCGTAACGAACGATCGCTCGACAATGCTGAACTCCAAGAACGCGTCAATTTTCGCTCGAGAGTTGGCGTAGGGCTTCACGTCGTCAAATTTTATATCTGTCAACACATACAAAGCAGGTTAGAAATCAGTCGAAAATTATGAATGACGTACGACAGTGAAACTATAAAAATCTCACCCGACGTATTCCAGCCGGCCCTAATCCAGTTGCTCTTAGAGTCGAGAGTCGACTTGCGCACAAACGCATACCTAGTTTTCCACTTACAATCGTTTACAGCGGTCTGTAGAACTAACGTACGATCGCCCTTATATCTAGAAAACATACTATAACGATTACATTTATCCTTCTTGACTTGATAAGCCAAAATAAGATCACACACATTCATGGGGGACTCCCAGTTACTGGTAAGTCGCTCTATCACCTGTATAACCCTCCAGAATTGGGGCATTAACTGGGTCGGTGCTAGGTCGAACTCAGTCATGAAAGCCTTAGCCAAAGGCGAGTAAGGCCATTCAAAGCCAATTTTAAAGGGATATTCGTAGATGACTACGAATCTGTCGGGACATGCATCAGGTCTAATTTGGCCTGCTTTAATCAATGTAATCCCTGCAGGGATCTTAGCCAGGCTCCTAAGATCGTCGAGATCCTCAATGGAACTAGCAGGCTCTATTGACATTACTAGACCTAAAAGTTTTCTAAAAGTTTTCTAGTAATCGACTTATGAAGAACTAAGAGATCGTACCTTATATAAGCGCTCTAAACCTCGAAATCTCTAACTTGGTCGAAGATTCTTGCAGGTTTTAAAAAGATTCGGCGGAGAATAGCAAGCAAATCAAAGAAAATCTCTCTTAAAATCTCTCTGAAATCGTAAAAGGAAAAGATCTGTCGAAGGCCTCTATTTATGCAAATAGTCGTGTCAGGTCGAACCTCTCGATATTCGACACGTGTCCTCGCCTTTTCGAATGCTCAACAGATCGTCGACACCTGGCGTTTACAGCTGTTATGCACGATCGTACGTCAGCATGACGTCACGACCTTATCGCCTTTTCGACTCCTTCTTTAGTTAGAATTGGACCGATCCAGTTCCAAGACAACTGAAAAGATTTTTTAAACACGTGTCACGACCCTCGGTACCCGATTAGGAAAATTTAAAAACTCGAATTTGCCGCTCTATTTTTCAAATTTTGGGGGCAAGCTGTTTGGGCAAAAAATCACCAATCTCGACCACGACCAAGTTACTAAAAACATTGAATACATTTCTCTCATAACATAGGTCAAATCATAGACACTTTATCTTTTAACCAGAAGCTGAAGTCAAAAAGTACCTCTCGACCTCGACCGCCGTGGCATAACTTTCGACCGTCGTGTGGAATCACACGACCTCGACCAACTAACAGATGACATTTCTGTTATGTTTTCTTATTTAATGCAGGGTTAACGCTATTCATGGCCAGCGAATGAAACCGACGGAAATAATCATGAGCATTAACCATAAAGACTGTTGCGACCGTTACCAGAAGAATTCATGGAGTCATTAAATGCATTCGAAGACTACAAATACGAAGGCAAAGTCATCATTAGCGCATCATCGAATTCTGGAATCACACTGCGTACTCAAGAACATCCAAAGCAAAGAACTTTCTCTCAATTGATCGCTCTCGACGCACGACTTACACTCTCGACCTGAAGTTTTCACACACGACACACTTGTTTTACATTCGATACACTCGTTATTTTTACATTTCAAGTCATTTGTATTGTAATCATTGTAGTCTCGACACCAGAAACATAAGGATATCGCCCCTGTTTGGCGATCATAGTGCAGCGACGACCCCCAAAGTTGTCCGCGGGTTTTTTTCTCGTTGAGGTTTTTCCCGTGTCACCAAATCTCTGTCTCATTTACGTTTTTCGCCTTTGTCGTACGCTTTGTCGCTAGATTCTTTTCTTTAGTTGTTAAGCTCCACAATCAACCTTAAGTTATCCTTCTGGACGATTTTTGGCATTAACAGTCCCCAAGACTCATCTGAGTCAAAACCGAACAAAAAGCTCAACAAAATGTATTTTTTTCAATAAATAGGTAAACGTATACTCAAAGTATGATTGGGCTAAACATTGTCAATACCGGGACAAATCATCCCTAAATATAAACCATACGGTTTATACTTCCAAAATATCTCGTAACACAAAATATGCATATTCTAAACGATTTATCAAATCAAATACACCAAAAATACATCACCGTCAAATAACCTTTATTTATAAAATAACTCGTCAAAAGACATTTCTCAAGGTTTATTTATATCAAAATGACCAAAAATCCAAAATATGGGCATTTCACAAGATTCGTAAATTAAATGTATGAAATATATACAAAACTCACCAAATAACCCACATTTTTTATGAAGAACAAATAAACACATTAATACTTCAAAAAGAACATATTTGGCATGTACATAGTTTTCACAAATCAACTTGAACTCACATTGCTAGATTTAGGCTAAATCTAAGTTTTACCCCTATCTTGAGTTTTCTTGGGTGGAACATGAATCTACTAGCAAACTTCTAAAACTCAATATCCAACGCTTCCAAAAGGTCTCTTCCACCTTGAAAGGCTCAACATATGTACGGAACACTCTTGAATCCATCAATAAACCTTAACTCACTTGATATACTTTTGAAAGGCTTCCAAAATCGTGAACATATAAAAAAGAATCGTTCAAATCGGAGTAAAGATAGATGAGATATGATGAAATGAAGAAAATGACTCAAAAATCAGATTTATGCACCGAACCTGGACCGCGAGAGTGCCTGACGATTGTGCCAATGACACTTTCGCATGAAACTTTCGGCCCGTTTGTACGGAGGGATTTATTCTCTCCGTGAGAGTGCACGATGATTGTGTCCATGGAAATGTCGCCCCACTTGTACCGACCGCTTGCCCGACCGTTCCTCGACAGTTTGCTCGGCCATTCCTCAACCGTTTTCCCGACCGTTCACTGATCGTTTCCCAGCCGTTCCTCGACCGTTTTCCCGGCCGTTCACCGAACGTTTTCTCGGTCGTTCGTAGAAAATTTGGGGTGTTACACAATCCAAGTTACTAAATATTTTTGTGCCATCTAATTGATCAAGTAAATCATCAAGACAAGGAATCGGGAAAACGATAACGGACCGTGATTTTGTTGATGGCATGGTTGTCAACACACATACGCCAAGTGCCATCCTTTTTTGGTGTTGGCGGGTACGACACAAGAACTAAGGGTTTCTCGAATATGACATTTGGAAATAAGTTCCTCTACTTGGCACCATAATTCCTCATGTTCTTTGAGGCTCATCTGAGTGTGAGGTCGATTGGGTAGCATGGCACATGGAACAAGATCAATCTGGTGTTGGATGTCACGTAGAGGGGGCAGGTGAGGTGGAAGTTCGGTAGGGAAGACATCCAAAAATTAATGTAAGCGGGACTGAATTATAGCAGATGTGTCTGAAGCTACGGACGAGGACATGGGTGTGGTAAACAACATGTAGACGAGGCCTGATTCTGCCACGACAACTTCAAAGTGTGATCTGGACAATTCTTTTTTGGAAAAAACGGAGTATAAAGATTTGATTAAAGATTTTGTTTCAAATAATGTTAGAAGAATAATTCTATTTAAGTAAATTTTATATCTTACTTTATCATTTAAAGATATTTTTGTTGTTTTAATTTGTAAGACTTCTAATATAATATATGGTATGAATTTCTATATGTTTTATTTATTTGTGACGATGAAGCCAACTCGGTTCTCTTGCGGTGTCGTGTACTATGTGGGTGCATCTTGGATTCGCTCAAATGCGCGATGATCATTTACATCCTTCTATAAATGTAATAGTTGTAGCACAAAGGGCTTATCGAGTGAGAATAATTCCTTTCTACAATAACATTTCTTGAGACGTTGTCACAGTAAAGATCAATAGTCTCATTTACACCCCCGGTTTTTGTTAGGAAACAAGCTCTAAAAGGCATTTGATTCACGAACCGAATAGATTGGATTCACCAAATTTTGTGAATCATAATCACTCATTTCCATGGGTCAATGAATTGAATTCTATGTGGCCAAGGTTTTGTAATTTGATTTAAAAAAATATACCTTTAAATCCAACTTAACCGACATCACCACCACCACCCATCTTGTCATGGTTGCAGGTCACTATCGTTGCCGCCACCACCACGACCACCATTCTACACCACCAATTAAAATTATTATTAATTTTAAGCAGTAAAATTCAAAAATGTCATAAAAAATAGTTTTGTCACCTATCATTTAGAGTGAAGTATTTAAAACTACATTTTATGCATCAATTACCGTTTATCAATCATATTACTTAAAATTCAATAATTCAAGTTGATAAAACATAAGTACAGATCATTAAAGCTCCATGTTTGAATTCTAATAAATAACTAGATAAAAATAATAAATACAAAATAAACATTACGAGATAAAACACTTATTTTTATATTTTATATATTATATAAACATATTATCTTTTTATTATTAAATATAATTAACATTTAAATTAAATGATCTCTCTAACAAAATACTCTATTATTATCTTTAATTATTAAAGACAATAATTAAAACTAAACTAAATTAGTTTTTTATAATAAAAGTTCAGATTAAACCAGAAAATGAAAAGTTTATAAATTTTAGTTTGAAGCCCTAACCAGATTACATTACAAAGTAATGAAGCATTATACTCTTGTTAAAACTCAGATGTTTGAATTCGTACAACAAACAAACCGATAAAAATAATCAAACACATAATAAACACTTTATTTTAAATCTAAAAAATCCAAAAAAACAAAATCTCAATGTTAGAATTCATGTAACTAAGGAATAGACATAAGTAAATAAGAGATAAAACACCCATTTTTTATTAAAATATATTATCTTTTGAATTTTTTAAAGTATATATTATTATTTATATACGGTAAATGCAACAATTAAACTCACATCTTCCTCATATTTGCTAAGGTTTAAACCCGTGACCTTCTACAAGGCCAATGACTCCCATATCGCTAGGCCAAACACCCTTTATTTATCTTTTGAATTTTAAATATAAAATATCTTAAATATAACTATCATTTAAATTAAACGATCGTTGAGTGCCAACAAAATACTCTATTGTTATTTTTATAAAAAAAATCACAATTAAACTAAGGGAATTTAATTAAAATACTCAAAGTTTGAATTTGACTTACCAAAATACCCACTTTCTTGCTGAGTTTATCAAAATACCCAACATTTCCACGGTAGGCCCCGCGATCGCGGGCTAGGGCCTACGTGGCACACCTGTTTGGCCAAAGTGTCCCGCGAAGCCCCCCAACTATGCCCGCGGTGACACTTTTGGTCCCTGCCCGCGGTGGATGTCCGCGATGGGTATAAAAATTTATATTTTTGGTCCTTTTTTGCTCTAATCTTTGCATGTTTTTACTGTTTGTTTCTGTTTTTTTCCACAATTATTGTACTTTGAAGACCAATTTGTAGTTGAAATTCACTAGCTTGTTTCATCAATGTTGAATCATTGTACTTGGAATACCAATTTGTGGTTGCAATTCATGTTGGTTGTTTCATCCATAAATATCAGTAAAATGCAATCCATAATTCACACCCATTGCATACTTCTTTCTTGCTTTCTTTCTTCAGTATTTTGTTTTTGAGATACTACTTAAAAAATGAGTTCATCTGTTGCAAAAGCTAAGCTATTTTTCTGTTTCGATGGTGAATGGGTGCAAGACAACAATGAGTGGAATTTTGCTTATAAATCTAAGCATGATGTAAAATTGTCAGTAAACTATACTTATCAGAAGTTTGTTGCATACGCCATGCAAAAATGTGGAATCGACCCTTCTGCTGTTTGCAAGTTAGTGTTTAAGAATGGTGATGGGTCATTTGTGGAGTTATCCACTGATGGGGATATCTCTGGTTTTCTGCACTTTGCAGCCGAATCAGAAAGACCGTCATTACTTTTTGTGTATGCCGAATCCTCGATATGCGACGAAGACGATGACGAAGGTGATGACGACGGTGACGACGAAGGTGATGACGAAGACCTCCAAATGGAGCAGCCTGATTATGTTCCGGAGACGCAACAACAACAACCACAACAAGGACGCTGTGCTGGAGTTGCTGATGACGAAACCTATGTTTTCAAAACGGGTAATGATGATATAGACAGATCAGATACCGATAGTGATGATCACGAAGAATATACCCCTAGTAATAAATCATTTAGTCAGTTAAATGACTATTTTGATATGTCCCCTATTCTTCCAGACCAGAATACCCATACACAAACCTACGAACCTACACCTTATAATCGCAGTTTAAGGTTAAAAGTAGGTCAGATATTTGATTCGAAGGATCACTTGGCAAGTCAGGTCGGACTTAAGTTCATGGAAGAGGGTTTCGAAAGTCACACGCCGAGATCCGATAAAGGCAAATACGTAGTTGAATGTGGGAGAGAAAAATGTAAGTGGAGAATGTACGCGAGGCCCGCAGGAGAGAAAGGAGGGGCGTTACTTATTAGAAAGTTGCACGACGTACACACTTGTACGAGGACGCAACTGAATCCCAAACACAAACAAGCCACCAAAAGGAATTTGGGTGCGATATTGAAAGGCAAATTTCTTGATGCTAGCAGGTCATTGCGTCCAAAGGACATCATGGACGATGTACACCAGCAGTTCGACGTCACGATTGGTTACCACCAAGCTTGGCGTGCGCGATGCAGGGCACTGCTATTGGTGAGAGGCACGTTCGAGGAGTCGTATGAACGACTCCCAGCATATTTATATAATTTGCAGCTGCAGAATCCAGGTACTGTCACCCAGCTAAGGACCGATTCACATGGACGGTTTGAGATGTGCTTCGTGGCCCTTGGACCCGCGGTACGTATTTTAACCCGTCATATGTTTACACATTATAAACTATAACATTTACAAAGGGAAACCACCTACGTTTTTGCTGATCCGCACATTTCTGGCAAATCTGCGTCGTGTCCTGGTAATAGACGCTGCCCATTTAAAGGGCCCTTACTTGGGTATGATGTTCCTGGCAGTTGCAATGGACGGGGATAACTCCATCGTTCCAGTAGCTTTCGGAGTAGGCAAGTCCGAAACCGGGGACGAGTGGACTTGGTTTCTGTCCATGTTGAGACAAGCTATCGGAGACCCGCAAGGGTTGGTGTTTATGTCCGACAGGGCTCCTTCCATAAGCGCCGCAATATCTGCCATGTACCCAAACGCCCCTCACGCCTATTGTTGTCGACATTTGGAGATGAACACCAAAACCTAGGACAAACGTATTACCACCTACAAGGGTGTCTACTGGGCGGCATGCAGAGCATATACGGATCGGGAGTTTGACCGGTACATGAATCTTCTACGAGTTAGTGCAGACAAAGTAGCCAAAGTCATGGACGATGTTGGACCGGAGAGGTGGTCCGCGACCCATTTTCCTGCACAACGGTATGACATTCTGACCTCCAATAGTGCAGAGTCGGTGAATGCATTCTCCCGTTTTGTGCGTAGATGTTCGATTGTTAATCTTATGGACTACTTTCGGACCTTTCAACAAGAGTGGTACCAACTTCGACGCCGAAAAGGAGCTGAGCTGCAAAATAGACTCACACCAAAGGCAGAGGAGATAGTTCTCTTCAGGGCGCGTCACGCGTCGACATGGAGGGTAAGCGAAATCGGGTATGGGAGGCACGAGGTTCGAGATAACCATCTTCACGCGACTGTCCATATGACCGACCATGTTTGTTCATGTTTCCAATGGCAAAAATATGGGTTACCGTGCGGCCATGCCATCGCTGCGGCAAGACATATGGGTCGTAGAGATTGCAGTGACTTGGCTGTAACTTTCTTCACGTCCGAAACTTACCGGAGAACACACGCAGAGGTAATAAATCCAGTTGGACCCCCTGAAGCATGGGTGTATCCACCCGACCCCCTTCCGCCATGCTATCCACCGTTAAACGATAAGAACAGAGCCGGGAGACCGAGAAAGAACAACCGACGTCCATCACGTGGTGAAGGTTCAATACAACGAAAATATACTCGGTGCCAAGCAGTAGGACATACGCGTGGAGAGTGCCCGAATCCCGCCCCTTCAACCGTGCCGAGTAGACTTTCAGTCAGCCAAGTAAGTAACACGCAGGGCCCATCATATGATACCGTTGATCTGAACGTTGATTTCCCTTGATTGGGACCAATTATCTTTTGAAAGGTACTTGAAACAGAACATGGGATGATGATCATAATGGTAGTAGTCTAAATGGAGAGAATAGTAATGGTTATATAGAGACGATTATAATGATATATATTAAAATATATAAATAAAAAAATATTCAATATTGGGCTCATTTCGAACGTATCGAAGAGACGATTATAATGGTGTAACTTGTTAAAATTAAAACGTATTTTTTAACGTATTTTAGTTAATAAACGATTATATGTGTTAAATGTAAAATTAAAATTATGAAAGTAAAAGGTATAAAGTAAAGTAAGTAAATAAGTATAGGGGTTGAAAGTGTAAATTGCAAATCAAAACAATCAAAATCATTCAATAGCAGGAGAAGATTTTTCAAAAGTGGTCCCTGTCCACATTTGCCTATAAATAACCCACGCTACATTAGTCATAAAACACATATACGAGCACATATTATTCGTTAACGTATTCTTACATGGCATCCCCAAACCTTCATGTTTGGTGCTTTAGGCGTTTATCTGAATCGCTTTCAGACACTGGCAAATAGTTATATGGTTAGTGTGCATGTTTCATTGAGTTTTGCTTGTTACTACCGTTGCTCTACGAACTAACTATATTAATTAATGTTCATCAACAGATGCATATCCACAGTTGTTCACCATGAAAGTCCACCATGGTGGGTACTTCACGGAACCACCCAAAAGACATTATTTCCGTGGTCTAGAAATTTATGTTGACATGTTAGATGTGGAGGATCTTTCTATGCAACTGCTTGAACAGATCATGAAAGAGCTGGACTATGAAGAACCAAAATATAATAGGTTGTATTTTAAGAGGCCGAATGCAGACTTCTTGACTGGACCGGTAGAATTGAGTATCGATGAAGATGTAGCCAACATACGCCAGTATGTTGACGGCCATACTGTGATTGAAGTGTACATCGAGAAAGTGGAGCTTAACACTTTGAGACTCGTCTCGCCAGAGCATGTAAGAAGTCGACCCGGATTGTCAAAAACCAAACCATCGTCTAGCCGTAGCCTCAAATTTGGATAATTTTGTACTGTATTGATTAGTATGTGTTTGTTATGAAATAATCTTGTATAACATCTATGAGTTGTATTTTTAATATGAACCACTTTTTAGACAAATTTCAGACTACTTAAACACTACTTTTCAGACAAATTAAAGACCTTTATTCATGACAAATTAAACAACAACATACAAACAGGAAAGGAACGAAACAACAATGTCAAACTGTTAAAGTACAAAACAACAACACATAAACAACAAAGTACTAAAGAAACACCCGTACCACCACCTACTCAAAAATTGCTTTAGTTTGATCAATCCAACTTTGCTTCTCGCTTACCTTCGCTTGAAGAATTGCGAAGTCTTGCGTAATGTGGTGAATTTCTTCTTTTTCTCGACGAATACGAGCCTCCCTATCTTTTATATCCCCTTTCATCCTTTTGATCTCTTTTTCTTCTACTTCGATCCTTGTCAAGTGGACATTCTTCCTGGCGATCATCTGTTTCCACTCTTCTGTCAGTTGGTCTATCTCCTTTTACTTTGCTGCTATCGCCTTCTGGAGTTTAGGTGGTATTCTTTCAGGTGTAGACGATGGGTTAGATGACGATGCCATTTGTTTACTGAAGAAAGAAAGCAAGAAAGAAAGAAAGAAGGATGGAATTGTGTGAATTATGGATTGCATATTACTGATATTTATGGATGAAATCTCAAACATGCCAGTGAATTTCAACCACAAATTGGTCTTCAAAGTACAATAATTGTGGAAAAAAACAGTAAAAGCATGCAAAGATTCGTGCAAAAAAAGACCAAAAATGTAAAAAAATTTGCCCATCGCGGGCAGGGACCAAAAGTGTCACCGCGGGCATAGTTAGGGGGCTCCGCGGGACACTTTGGCCCAACAGGTGTGCCACATAGGCCCTAGCCCGCGATCGCGGGGCCTACCGCGGAAATGTTGGGTATTTTGGTAAACTCAGCGAGAAAATGGGTACTTTGTTAAGTCAAAGTCAAACTTTGGGTATTTTAATTAATTTCCCTTAAACTAAAATGAATTATATTTTTATTTTAAATTTGAATTTGAATTGTAATAAAACTTTAAATTTAAACCAAGAAACTAGAACTTTATAATATTTAGTTTGAAACCCCATATTATATCTATTTTAAGATAAAAACTAACCGCTCTCTCTAAACCATAAATTAAAATCGAGAGACAAATAATAAAACAAAGTATAAATCATGATTGAGAGTTCGCACGGGAACACTTTTAGTATCCAACAAACCAAATAAACAAATTCCAATTCTTTTGACAAATTTCATTCAAATTCCAAAAACATTATGCAAACCAAACGAAAATTCAGTTATATTCTCTATCTACATGTAGTATGAAGGATCAACATTACCAAAAAATATCAAAGCTTGCCCGGACTCCCATTCCTCAACCTTAATATCAAAGCTTGCCCGGACTCCCATTCCTCAACCTTAATTCAGGTCATATTGTTTCCATGTTCATGCTACATTTCTAACCATCAAATTAAACTCAAAACTATCAAAAAAAATATACATATATTCATCACATTTGGATCCAAAATCAAGAATTTGACTTTAACTTCGATTGCATTTGAACTAGAATTTGGAATAAATTACCTCAATGATTTGTGAAACAACTTAACTCGTAATTTTGTTCACATACATGGTAAAACATAGACTAAGGGTCCGTTTAATAAACATTTAGCAAGTAAGCGCTTGCTTGTCATTTACCTTACCGAATGAATATGGCAAGGTGCGAGAATCTTACCGTTAGAGTGTTGACTCACTTACTGGGTAAACCGCCCCCTAAGACAGCTACTCAACATACCTTCTCTACTTTCTCTCTTTTATCGTATATTTTCAGTAACTCGATTTGAGAACCAAAGCGAAAAATTCAAAGAAAATGAAGCCGTAATTTTGATAAGCTTTTTCGTTTCAGAAGCGTATGGAAATTTCAACAAAAATGAATGGAAGCTAACCATCATCATGATAAGGTAAGGCCAAGAAGTGTGGGTAAGTAACAAATACCTTTTATGTATTGTGTTACAAAAAGCATAATCAACATAGTAGTCAAGTAATTTCCATGAACTTTGATTTGACAAAACCAAGGCTAAACATTAACCTGTTTGAATTTCAAAGAGAAAGAAATTTGCAGGAAAATTGTTTGAAAATATGGAAAGATCCCTGTTCTAATATTTCTATAAATAGATTTACAACCAATGTTTCTATATATAGATTTACAACTAATATTTCTGGTATAGGGGTTAAAAGAAGAAGAAAAAAAAATGGTTGAAGCAAACAGAAATGTTCCTGCTCGTGGTAACGTGCTGTCGAGGGCTGCAAAGGCTGTGGTGAAATTCCTGTGCTGTTGTTCATGCTCTAGTGATGATACCTAGCCCCACTCTACCATTTCTAAAACTGTGGGGATTATTGGTAGTGGCCTTCATGGAAATAGTTGTAAATTTTATTTACTGCATCTATCTATAATAAGTTTAGGCTCAAGGGCCTTCATGGAAACAGTCTCTCTACTCCTCCTAGGGGCACAAGTATGGCCTGTGTACATCATACCCTCCCCAGACCCTAACTTCTGGTTGGTTTGGTTTGGTTTTATATATCAATTTCTATGTGTTGGTGTATTGAGTATCGAGTTGGTGTTAATTTCATTGGTTAATTGATGTATTCATGAAGTCATTAATGTAGATTTTCTTATGATAAGGCAAATGGAAATCTACATGTGTTTCATTCTTCACTCTTTCAACTATTGGATTACTAGCTAATTAAAATAGCATCAAAAGACACTTATCCTTCCCGCTACAATCACGTTTTGATTTTAGTCTTATCACTTAAGTAACCGATATGTTTCATTGATTCTGTTAAGGCCTAACGTCTCCCATTCCACGACCTTGAATTTCAACAATCTATGAGCCTGATATCATCACCAACAATTTAGGTCATATTGTTTCCATATGCATGTTTTCAGTATCCCATTTCTAACCACCAAATTAAACTCAAACTATCAAAAAGATACATTTATCGATGACATTTAGAACCCGAATGAAGAATTTAAGCTAAACTTCAATTGCATTTGAACTAGAATTTGGGGTAAATTACCTTAAGAAAGACACAGAATTGTAACAACTTAAATCAAATTATGTCCAAATACATGGTAAAATGAACAGAAACTATCATCGTCATGATGAAGATAAGGCCAAAAAATGTGGGTAAGTACACCATCTATGTATTGTGTTACAAAAAGCATAATCAACAAGTAGTCAAGTAATTTCTAGGAACTTCGATTGACAAAACCAAAGGCTAAACACTAACCTGTATGAATTTCAAGAGAAGGAAATTTGCAAGAAAATTGTTTGAAAAATATGGGATGATCTCTGTTCTTAACATGAAAGAAAGCCTGAAGAATATTTCTATATATATAGATTTACAACCAATGTTTCTATATATAGATCTACAACCCCTATTTCTAGTATAGTGGTTAAAAGGAGAAAAATGGTTGAAGCAAACAGAAATTTTCCTGCTCGTGGTAACGTGCTGTCCAAGGCAGTGAAGACTGTGGTGAAATTCCTGTGCTGTTGTTCATGCTCTAGCGATGATGATTGATGACTAGCCTCTTTGTACCGTTTCTAATTGCTTAGGGATATGTTGGTGTGGTTTGGTTTTATCTAATGTTTTCCTTGTGTTGGTGTATCATGTCGGTGTTAATTTGGTTGGTCAATTGATGTATTCAAGAAGTCATAGATGTAGAACTATCTGTCTTTTGAAAAGACAAATTGAAAACTACATGTGTTTCATTCTTTCACAATATCAATTATTAGATTACAAGCTAGTAACTAAAATAGCATCAGTAGTTATCTTTCCTGCTACAATTACGTTTTTTTTATTTTTTGACTTCTATGAAACTAGTGCATCTGTTAAGACCCTCAGTCTTATCACTTAAACAACTGATATGGTTCACTGATTCCATTAAGACTAATTGGCCAGATGTAATTTTGGAGATTGAAACTACCAACCTGGCAAAACCAATGGCGTTTTGTGGTTTGCAGCTTTGATGTTTTTGTTTTCTTTTTCTGGTTTGGTTTTTCTGTCCAACTCCCTTTGCCCAACCACGCTAGCTACAGGTCCACATGCTTAAAAGATTATGTAAACACCTAATACGTACGTAATAAATCGTCAACAAAAAACTCGCCATACAGGATCCAAAATACCCTAGAAGGTCTACGGATATCGACTATTGTCCAAATTCTTTCTGTAAAAGGCTTGCAATCGAACTTTGAAGGTTCTTTTGATCTAGAATGACCCTGAGTCTACAACCTCATTTGTCTGTCTGTTTCTAGAAACATAGAGGATAAACAACAAAGAACAAAGCATTTGCATTCTCCATTCTATGCGTATTGCATCATCACATCTTATCTATAGTTCATAAGGCCGACTTGGCTCAAGAACAATCAGCTTGGCGCCAAGACCATATGGAGTTTCGAGAATTAAAGAAGTTTTTTTTTTCAGAATTTACAATAGACCAACTTAAGATATTCTGCAATCATGTTTGAATAGAACTTTAACCGTGGCCAAAACATATAATTTAATATCTGATCGCCAGCAACACTTTCAATATCATGATAAGTTTTTTCATCTTCGAGTAGTAACTAAAGAATCATAAATGGCTATCTTTAAGGTAATTTAGGGCTATCAACATTACCTGAATTATTTTTTTGATCCTTTCTTTTTACGATGTACTGTATGGCTAGCATCATCATCATCGGAACCATCATCGCTGTCGTCATCCGCATCCTCATCATCATCATCATCGATGTCCGAGGAAGGAGAAGGATCGAGTCGAGCTGCGTCTATTGCCCAACTGATTATCTTCGAAACCTCGTCTTCTTCGTCTTCAAAATCAACGACGCCAAAACTGTCATCTTTCACAACTTTCTCGTGTTGTTCGTTAGAAGAATTAGAAGTAGATGTTGCATTAGTAGGAGCTTTAAGAGCAGCGAATCGAGCTAATAGATTATCAACATCTTCACGATCGGCTTTGGTTTCCGTTTTAGGGTTGGATTTGGAAGGTTTGGATCTAAGAGCTTGAAATCGACGATCGAGATCTGGATCTATTGCGTTGTTGTGGGAGGATTCGGGTACGAAATCGAATTTGGATTTGGATTTGGAATTGATATGAGAATTGACGGTGAGCTTGAGGAGAAGATCATCTTCGGTGAGTCTGAGCAGCTGTTCAACTTCATCTATGGCGTCAGGCTGTTTCTTCTTTCCGGCACCGGCACCGCCGCCGCCGCTCTTCTTCATCGTGGCTGTTCTGCTCCTTTCCTGCCGCCGCTCTTCATTTAATTCCCATTTTTATTTTATATTTTCTAGCTAAAAGTTTTTTTCTTTTTTGAGAAAATTACAAATAAACGTTTTTATGTTTTCCTTATTATATGATTTATATCGTTTTTCTCAAATATCAAACAAGATCAGTTTTTCAGTTGAGAATCTAACTATTATGTTTCAACTAAAAGCTATTTATTAATTTATATATCAAATTTATATTTGTTTTTTGAACGGCAAATAAATATATTAAAACAAAAACATGGGAACAACTACAACAACAAAAACGAAGCTTGCGAGATGCAAGACTACGGGGCAAAACACAATCCGAAAGCCACAAACTCACAACAACCCATCCAACTCAGCACGTCGAGATCCATGTAAACAATAATAATTGAACGTCAAAAAGGCGATCAATAGATTGCCAAGTATCCTTTGAGAAAACCTTGTTATTTCGGTGTCTCCATGTAGGATACAAGGCTGTCCAAACTTATGCCTTTCAAAATGGACGGATTTTTTCCGAGAAAGCTTGCAAATCCACTCCCGTATGCAATTCTTTAAGCGAAAGAGTTGATGGAATATTCCATCACCACCATCGGAAAAATATCCTTCCATAATTGCAGTACCAATGGGCATCCAACAAAGCAATGATCCAAAGTCTCGAGCTCAAGACTGCAACACGGACAAAGTAAGAAGGGATATTCAAACATTTATCCGATAAAAGACGTCCTTACCAGGAGCCTTCCCCATCTTAGCCTCCAAACGAAAATGCACACCTTCCGCGGGATTATCGTACACCATTGAGTTGGGACAACATGAGCCGAACCTGCAAAAGTTTTCCTTCAACTAACGATCGAAGTTCCTTGACCGAAAAGGAGTCATCCTTGCTAAGCCACCAAAACCATGCGTCTTTTTCAAGAGAGCTTCTAGTGGCATTAACAGTCAAAGATCCCAACTCCTCAAACTCACCCACAAGCCTCCCTCTAGGCTCCCGGTAATTAGCGACGGATTACCGTAATTTTTATTTAAAATTTTTTAAATAATAAGTTATGAAAAAAATTAAATAATCCGTCGTTGATTACCGACGGATTTATTTAATTTTTATTTTTTTAATTAATTAGTGACAAATTTAAATCCGGATAACTGACAGATTTATTTATTTTTTATTTTTTAATTAATTAATTTATCGGAAATCTGTCGCTAATTACCGACGAATATCCAACGGATAATTTATGTTTTATATTTTTTATATTTTTAAATTTAATCCATCGGTAATCCGTTGATGTTGCGTCGGTAATTTCCGACAGATGGAGTCCGTCGGTGATACTTGGTCGGAAATAAGAGATTTTCTAGTAGTGCTTGGGACCTCACCATCCAAGACGAGCTCATTCATTTAGAAACTACATTATGAGATAATGCATATTTCCAAATTACAATATGAGGATCATAACCCATATTTCAAATAGTAAACTAGACTTCTATGTCTATGGATTCATTACATTATAGTCTAACATGTTATCGTATCAATGACATACCAAAATATGCCCAACACCATAAAACTTTGGTAAGCCAACAAGTGAGAAAATGTCTTATTGCCAATATATTCATACATTTGACCATCACACGTTTAGGTCCCAAAACACATCTTAAACAAGAAATCATAAAAAATTATGTATGTACAATCATTATCCAAAGTCATTTAATCAAAATATCAAATGTGGTCAAAACCCTAGTCTTTGACCTAACTTTTCCAAAAGCATTCAAATTGAAAATAGTGAGTAAAAGCATTGAGAAACCATAAATGAAGCATTTTAACATGTTATAAAGTTTTAGAAAAGAGTAGGATGAACTCACAATATCTGGTTTTTGAATAAAAACCCTAAAACCAAGAAATCTCTAGAAATGTGGATGAACACTTGATCTTGCACTCTAGGTTGAAAATCTTTGCCTAGATGATGAAAGAACACCTTGAAATCTAAGAAAATCGCCTTAAATGAGTTAGGGTTTGTATTAAATGTTAGGGGGTCGAGTTGAGAGAGAAGGGGAGGGATTAAATGATGTAGGAGTTGAAATCGGACATTTAAACATCCGGGTACCCGTGTGCGATTGTGCCAAGAGATTGTGCTTTGGCACTATCGCGAGGCATTCTTTTAGAGAATGTACCGTGTCCTATGGTCTTTCTGCGATGTGCCCAAGCGAATGTGCCCTAGCACTATCATCGAACACTCTCGCCTATCTTGTACCGTAGCCCATGCACGCTCCGCGATTGTGCCCGACGACTGTGCCCAAGGCCACTATCGCCGGAATAGAGTAGGATGAACTCACAATATCTGGTTTTTGAATAAAAACCCTAAAACCAAGAAATCTCTAGAAATGAGGATGAACACTTGATCTTGCACTCTAGGTTGAAAATATTTGCCTAGATGATGAAAGAACACCTTGAAATCTAAAAAAATCGCCTTAAATGAGTTAGGGTTTGTATTAAATGTTAGGGGGTCGAGTTGAGAGAGAAGGGGAGGGATTAAATGATGTAGGAGTTGAAAATCGGACATTTAAACATCCTGGTACCCGTATACGATTGTGCCAAGAGATTGTGCCTTGGCACTATCACGAGGCATTCTCTTAGAGAATGTACCGTGCCCTATGGTCTTTCTGCGATGTGCCCAAGCGAATGTGCCCTAGCACTATCATCGGACACACTTGCCTATCTTGTACCGTAGCCCATGCACGCTCCGCGATTGTGCCCGACGACTGTGCCCAAGGGCACTATCGCCGGAATTCTCGCCCAACCTGCCCCGAGCCCAAAACTTTGATTTTTCCAAAAAATTCACTAGTTCCCGATTAGAGATACGTTTATCCATAAGTTGACCGCATACCTAAATACAATAAACATCATTATTAGGGAGAGACTCTACTTACAAAATTTCGGGTGTTACACCACTCATGTTTTTTTAGTAGAAAGGTGCATTGGCTCTTGGATTTGGGGTCGGGGATGTAGTTCATTGTCTGAACCATTTCAATGTGTTTCCGACCTAGGGAAAAAATCATAATAGGGGTAGGAAGGAAGGTGAAGAATATACCTTAGGTCTTCACATGAGAACACCAAGTCCTTAGTGTTGAGGGCAAGAACAGAAACATGAACAATGTTGGTAGCCTAATTATAGACACATGTTAACTAGAAGCTTCCAAGGAGCATTTTGCTCATATTGAGTGAGTGGGTGAAAGTATACCTTAGCGACGAGTTTTGAAGGAATGTGGAGTCAGTGTTGAACTATTTATGTTGTGGGTTAGCTTCAAATCGTGCAATGTAGTTACGCAGTGGGAAAGAGAGGGATTCTTGAGTACGTTTGGTGCATTTGGGAGACTTAGCGGTGGTGGAAGCCATTGTTGAACTTGAAGGACTTGCAGGTGTCTTGAGCAAGTGCACAATGGAGAGGATGGGAGCAATAGAGACGATGAGAGTTGCAAAAAATAAAAAGTGAATCAAATATTCACTATTTGTAGTCGGATGATGGTGAAAAGTAGGAAAAGTCCGTTGATTTGGAAAAAGGTATAATAATGACGGAGGAGAAAGTACGCCTGCAACGACAGTTATGGCCGAGACATAATGACAACTGTCACATCCCATCAACAATGTCAGATGGCGTGGATAAAGTATCGAGAGAGAGAAAATCAGAAACGTGGAGAGGAAGTTTCACTAAGAAATCGAGGGTTGCACAATTGGTAAACCAAACAAATAATAACTTAGTACTTATAGGTGTTCTTAAATCTTTAACCTTTTTCCTTTTTATCATTTCTTGTGCTTTTTAACCAACTTTCCGTACAATCTCTCAAACCATATCATCATATCAAATGAACTATGCCCATGCCACGTAAGTCGATCCATATACCTACGTAAGTTGAAAATTAGTAAAATTCATGGTTGCCTAGGATTTTGTCCGTGCATGTAAGCCAACTCGGATACCCCCAATTATCAGGAAAATAATTGTACTATCTTCGTCCCAAAATAAATATTCACAATGAAAAATGTACCAATTTTGAGGAATGTGTAATTATTACACTTCTTAATAAACTAAATGACAATTTTACCCTTAATTATAGAGATCTTCTTTTCACCTCAATTGAGAACATTTGCTTTTGAAAATTAACTTTTATTCCAAAACAAATCCAAATAATAATATAGACATTTATTTTACAACAGATCGGAAGTAACATTTTTTAATAAAATTGGCATGAATCGTAACATGAGTCAGATAAATTTCAAAGAATAGCGTTCAAAGTTGTAACATCCGGTAGGTAAGTAAAATTCCAAGTTATATGTGTATTTTCATCATTATTGTAGTCCTATTAAGTAATTTATGGATTAGATGTGATTGGTTATGAAAATGGTCAAGAAAACAAATCAAAATAACATTTTTTTCTGCCCTTCCCGACCGCTACCCAGTCAGAAAGAATGGCTCCAGTCGAGCAAGACAACCATATGTTGATTTGTGAGAAGAATGGGGTACGGGTCTGATGCACATTTAACCCGATTTTTAGCTTCTAATTTCATTTGTTTTCTTCACCAGCCCTTTTCTCCTCTCTTCTAACTCGGTATAACACTCCTACTTCGCCAAATCGAAATCTTCAAGTGCATTTAGAAGATTGGAGCTAGATATTCAAGCCTTGTGGGTGAAAGCTCAACATCTTCGTCTTCTTCGCCATGTTCTCACCATTGTTGACCATATTTTGGGCTTTTCGTAGAAACTTATTTGTAAACCATTCTAACCATTTCTAAACCTTTATTCATGTTAACACCTTTCATTTTAACCTCTTAGAACATCCCACTTAATGTATCTCTCATATTATGAGTTTTAACATAATTTGGGTATTTTGGTGATTTGAGATTTTGACAAAGATTTATATGGATCTAATTTTGGGAGTTACTCTTGGTGTGTTTTAGGTTTGTTTGTGACCTCGATAAAGTTTCTAGTGAAAGATGTTTGTGGATAAAGCCTTCACCAAAGAAAGCTCGAGATTGGAATAAAACCTAGATTTAGCAAGGTGAGTTCAACCTGATTTGTGAAAACTATGTACATGCCAAAAATGTCCATTTGAAGTATTTATGTGTTTTATTTGATAATCAAAAGTTTGGTTACTTAATAAGTTTCGTCTATTTGGTGTGTTTGATTTTACAATATATACCCACTTTTGGGATTTTTGGGCATTTTGATATTAAATCATATATGTATATATATATATATATATATATATATATATGTAATGATTTATCTGACAAACGAAGGCTATTTGGTGATAACGTATTTTTTAGTTTGTGTGTGTGTGTGTATGTTTCGCAAAAATACATATTCATGTGTTATGGGACGTTTGAAAGTATAAATGGTATGGTTTTTCTTTGGATAATAATTTGTCCCAACTAAAGTTGAGTTTTTAAGTTAATCATGCCCTAAGAGCATGTGTTTGCATAAACATGGGTCAAATATGTTTTACCGCATATGATGGCTTTTATTGAATCGTCTTTGAGTTGGGGATGCCTTTGGGTCGGTTTTGACTCAAATGGGTCCTAGGGACTTTTCTTAGTCTTATTTTGATCTACGATCAGCCTTTGGGGTTATATGTTGTTATGGCATAATTATTTGAGTGTTACATGTTGTGAGTGTGTTGTCATTCATTTGGAGTCATGTAATTTAGACTGTAATGCAATTGATCTATAGGCATAGGAGTCAGTTTGAGTGGGATGAACATCCCCGTAATGTAACGTGGAATAGGCATGGGGTCTTCATTGGTGATAAGATGTGGGCTCTTTGAGTTCGGCATCGACCATTGACCAATAATTGTAATTCCCATAATCTAACTTGAAATAGGTATGGGGTCCTCACGGGTAATAAGATGTAGGCTCTTTGAGTCGGGCATCGAACATTGACCAACAATTTTAATTCCCGTAATGTAACATGAAATAGGCATGCGGTCTTCATGGGTAATAAGATGTGGGCTCTTTGAGTCAGGCATCGGCAATTGACCAATAATTGTAATTTCTTGTGAACGAGTGAAATCTAAGGTCATCGGGCATCTTATGCCATGAACCTTGTCATATTGAATTAGGTGAGCATTGACCCGTAGTGGGACTCATTAACATAGAGTTGTGGCTTACTTTTGTGTTTCGTCACATCCAATAGAATCGGGTCTCCCCTGTCATCGAAAGGTGTGTTTTGGCTATTATATTTTATTCATTCTTTCGATGTTGTTTTGGGAATGGTATGCACCCACGAATTTATGTTTTGGATGTCGTTTGTCATCCACATGCTATTGTTTTGGATATGTGAGCTTTATCTTAGTTTTTACTGTATTTAAATATCAAGTTTTATTCTTGGTTGTGTAAGTTTTGGGTTTTGAATTTATATTTGAAGGAATGTTTTGTATTGGGGTTTCATCACGAAAATGGTGAGTTTTGGGGAAACAAATTGCTTTCATATTTAATGAATTTCATTTTAGAAATCGTGACTTAATTAGCATTCTTTCGGTTTACCATTTTAGATGATTATGATGAAAACACTTGAACTCGCTAGGCGTTAAGCCTAAGCCTATTTATTTGTCGACATGTGTATCAGGTGTAGAGAGTACCTCTACCTAGGAGGCCTTCTATCCTCTGGTGTATCAATCCTCTTATGGCTCCATTTTTCTTCATCCATCTTTGGTGGTTCTTGTTGGTGATTTTAGTGTCATCAATTGTTTTGGTGTAATTGTGATTTACTTGAGATCGATTAAGGCGATAAGGCAAACATACGTAAGTTAGGAGGTGCAGAGTGCACACTTACAAATGTTGCCTCTATCATCTTAGAGCTTTTGGATTTAAGGTCCTAAAGACTTAGAAATTTTTAAATATTCAGCTATATCACAGTTTGCCTTCAGCTGTAGCTGAAAAGCGGATGGTCGTCGCTGATGCTGATGCTGACTATCGCTGATGTTGATACTGTCGCTGATGTTGATGCTAACTATCGCTGAAGCTGATACTATCGCTGATGCTGACTGTCGATGATGTTGAAGACTATCATTGATGCTGGAAAACTGTCGCTGAAGCTGAAAAGTTGTCGCTGAAAAAGCTGTCAGCTTACGATCAGTTTATCGCTGAAAGGTTTTTCAGTTATAGCTGAAAGTGCAGTTTTTCCAAAAGTTAATTTCAGTTGTAACTATCTTTCGATCTTATCCATTATCGGTTATAACCGCTCGTAACCACTCGTAACTGTCGATCTCTCTTATAAATACATATTGTGATCTGGAGTATATATATATATATATACACGAAATTGGTGCCTTATTTCGTGTATGAAAATTCTGGATTATCCCAATACTGGTTTCGTGAAACTCAAGGCATTGTGGGTCGAAATATAGTACTTGGAAAGTGATATTTCATTCACGATCCAAATTTATCCAAGAATTTGCTACTCAAAACCCAGTTTCTCTAACTGTCAAATACTGTATTTTCATGTGATTAACATGGCTTCGGGAGCGGAATCTGTTCGTGACAGGACATCCAAATTCGGGAAATTGGAGAAATTCCAAGGAAACGATTTCCGTAGATGGCAGAAAAAGATGCACTTCTTGCTTACAACTTTGAAGGTGGTCTACGTTCTAAGCACACTGATGCCAGAATACGTAGAGGATGAAACTTTGGAGAAGACAAGACGCAGGAGCAAGTGGGAAAATGATGACTACATATGTAGACGCCATATTCTCAACGGTATGTCCGATGGCCTTTTTGATGTCTATCAAAATGTTGAATCCTCAAAATAACTATGGGAGTCCCTCGAATCGAAATACATGGCCGAGGACGCTTCTAGTAAGAAGTTCCTGGTCAGTAATTTCAGCAATTACAAGATGGTCGATTCGAGGCTGGTAATGGAACAATACAATGAACTCCTCCAGATACTTGGACAATTTACTCAACACGATATGAAGATGGATGAATCTATATCGGTGTCGAGTATAATTGACAAGTTACCTCCCTCGTGGAAGGATATTAAACACATTTTAAAACACAAAAAAGAGGAATTGTCCTTAGTCCAATTGGGAAGCCACTTGCGCATAGATGAAACATCCAAAAACCATGACATATTTAAACCTTAAAATTTATCAAAGTTAACCATAATTTCATTCCAACTTTTATACACAAATGGAGAATTAGCCATGAGAGTTCATATATACAATTTGAACTTATCAAAACAATCTACTAATCTAATCCTAAACCTTAAGATTAGATTATACTAGTTGTTTAGACCATTCACCAAAACATCCTCGTATATGCTAACTCCTCCATTTCATCATCAAAAGTTGAATATAAGATATCACTCGTCACTCTTCCCGTTCTTACTTCTTCGAGCTCGTACCTGGTAAAAAAAATTAATTTGAAAAGATTAGGCTTACGCCTAGTGAGAACATCCATTTTCAAATTAAAACCTTATAAGCTTTGAAAATCAAATGTGAACAAAGCGTATAAACAAACCTGGTTTGCCACCATTCTTATCGTATACATAAACATCTTGCGATGACGGGAACATCCCGATTCCATGAATATGACTTACACTAAGTAAGTCATGTCATCACGTTCTAGAGCCTACTATGAATCATCCCTGATTCTAGATCGTTACTCATGTCCAAGAAATTACAATTTACTTTATGCCTATTTCTTGGACTGGAAGTAGAGATTACAATTTACTTTATGCCTATCTCTTACCTTCCCATAGAAATCAGGAATTACGATTATCTCACGCATATTCCTAGATTTCTCATCACAATACGAAATGGGAATTACAATTTACTTTATGCCTATTCCTCATTTCACGTCAACGGGAATTACAACTTACTTTATGCCTATTCCACGTTTCACATCAACGGGAATTACAATTTACTTTATGCCTATTCCACGTTTCCCATCAACTGGAATTACAATTTACTTTATGCATATTCCACGTTTCAATTAATGCCAGTGCCTATGGATCCATTACACTTACTAGCATACGTGCATATTTACTCAAACGCAAAACATCTTGTATCATATTCTCAAAGCTAACAATCCCAAATAACCTATCATACCCTTATTCTCAAATGTCCCTCTACGGCGACTTAGCACGGAGGTTCCGAAAATCAATCCGAAAACTATATCCGGAAAATCCCTTATCCGGAACCCAAATCCAGAACTATCCGGAAAAGCCAAATCCGGGCTATCATCCGGAATTCGGTACATTCCGGTATCCGGTACCAATCCGATACTTTTACCCGGAAACCGTAACTTTTCGGGAAAATCAACTTCCGGACTATTCGAACTGGGTATCGATTTTTAGTCTTAAAACTCACCTCAATCCAATTATCAATCAACTTCTTACTAGTACAGAATTTCCAAAACATTTTATCAATTTGCAACCAAATATTTCATTCAGTTTCAACTGTAATTATTTAAGAGAGAAGATGAACTCACCTAATGAGAGTTCGAACTCAGCTTTGCAATCCAAATCAAATCACCTTCAACTTCTCACACCAATAATCAGAACCTAACCTAAAATCAGTTTAATCCTGGTTATCAGTTCTTCACAGATTGAATTGAATACCATAATCGAATTCTTACCGTAGCAATTAGGATTCCGCAAAAACTTTCTTTCTCTGCTTTGTTAGACCGACTTCAAGAAACCCAAATGATATATTTTCTCAATTCATTTGCCGACTCACAGCTTATATACCATAACAACTTTTAACAATTAACCAATTCAACCCTGGAGTTTTACATTTACAAATAGTCCAAATCTTAGACTAAATTACATTTCGACCCCCTTCATATTAAATATAATATAATGGACATTCGAGGTGTTACAATAGAGGAGTCTCTAAGGGCCCAAGAAAATGGCAAACCCAAGGAGAAGGATGTTTTTGGACCTTCGAGTGTTAGCATGGTGGAGGAGGGAAAGAAAAACAACAAGTTCAAGGGAAAGAAACGCAAGTTCGATGATTTCAAGAAAGGTACCAATAAAAAGTTGAAAATGACTTGTTGGATTTGTGGAAAATCTATACATTTCAAACGAGTTGGTCGAGTTGGTAAAGGGAAGAATGGAGCAAGCACAAGTGGGTCGGGACAAGGGTCGAAAGACCAAGCCCCAAACCAAGGTCAAACTTCGAACTTTGGTAATAGTTCTATTACGAATTATGTTCCACTAATAGCGGAAGCATTTTAGGTGCAGGATGATGATGTGTGCTGGTGGATAGACTCGGGTGCCACGAGTCATGTATGCAAGGATCGAAGATGGTTCAGTTCGTGGGAACCGGTGGAAGATGGATCTGTGATACATATGGGCAACGAGTCTAGCACTCCAATACTTGGACGTGGTTGTGTTAATTTAACTTTTAGTTCTGGGAATGTACTCCGTTGAAACAATGTGTTATTTGTTCCGGCTATCCGGAAAAATTTGGTCTCCGGTGGTATGTTAAACCGGTGTGGATTTAAACAAGTGTTTGAGTCGGATAAGTATATATGTCTTATCCCGACATGGTTCTTTTGTTGGATTTGGTTACTTGTATGGTCGTATGTTTATGCTTAATCTAAATAATAATAATAATAATAATAATAATAATAATAATAATAAATTTGTTGCTACTAATTCTGCGTTTGTTGGTACAGTATATTCTGTTGATTCCTCACTTTGGCATGCACGTTTGGGTCATGTTCACTATAAACGTTTGCATGAAATGTCTAAAGATGGATTAATTTCATCTTTTGATATTAATTTAGAAAAATGCAAAGTCTGCATGTTAAATAAAATAACAAGGCAACCTTTTCCTCAAGTAAAGAGGACCTCAAAGGTGCTTGATTTAATACACAGCGATCTGTGTGATTTACATGCAACTCCAACCTTGGGGAATAAAAAATATTTTGTGACTTTTATTGACGATGCAACTCGGTTTTCTTACGTGTTTTTATTACATACGAAAAACGAAGCTTTAGAAAAATTTTGAATATATAAAACGAGGTTGAGTTGCAATTAAATGATTTAATTAAACATTTACGCACCGATAGAGGTGGCGAGTATTATGACCCCACTTACTTTCAATCTGTCGGGATCATCCATGAGACCACGACGCCGTATACACCACAACAAAACGGTGTTGCAGAACGTAAAAATAGAGTTTTAAAGGAGATGGTAAACTCGATGTTATCCTATTCCGGACTAAGTGACAGATTTTGGGGAGAGGCTTTGTTAACAGCCTGTTATTTACTGAATCGTGTTCCGAATAAAAGGAACAAAGTCACTCCATATCAACTTTGGTATAAGAAAACTCCAAACTTGAGTTATTTACGAGTTTGGGGATGTCGGGCAATAGTGAGACTACCTGAACCCAAGAAAAGGACCTTGGGTGAACGAGGAATCGATTGCATTTTTATCGGTTATGCCGAACACTCTAAAGCATATAGGTTCTATGTAATAGAACCTAATGATTCTATTTCGGTAAACACCGTTATAGAATCTCGAGATGCAATTTTTGATGAAAACCTATTTACCTCGTTACCTAGACCAAAGGATTTAGTTCCAAGTATAAGTGGAACTAAACATGGGGTTGACGAAGTCGAGGTTCCCAAGGTAACACCCGAGCCTCGAAGAAGCAAATGGGGTAGGATAAAGAAGTCTTTTGGTCCAGATTTTCAACTTTATTTAGTTGAAGGATCAAGAGACGAGATAGGTTCCCAACTTTCTTATTGTTACAACATTGAAGAGGATCCTAGGACCTATAATGAGGCCATGAATTCACAAGACGTTGCTTTCTGGAAGGAAGCAATTAATGAAGAAATGGACTCGATTATGGGTAACAATATGTGGGTCTTGACGGCCTTGCCGTCGGGATGCAAACCTTTGGGTTGCAAATGGATATTCAAGAAAAAGATGAAAGTTGATGGTACAATCGAAAAATTCAAGGCTCGATTAGTGATCCAAGGGTTTCGGCAAAAAGAGGGTATCGGTTATTTCGATACTTATGCTCAGGTTGCTAGAATTTCCACTATAAGATTGTTGATTGCCTTGGCAGCAATTAACAATCTGGTTATCCACCAAATGGACGTAAAAACTGTGTTTTTAAATGGTGATTTGGAAAAGGAGATTTATATGAAACAACTAGAAGGATTTGTCATGCCCGGTAATGAAAAAAGGTGTGTAAGTTAATTAAATCTTTATACGGCCTCAAGCAAGCGCCGAAACAATGGCATCGAAAACTCGATGAGGTTGTCTTGTCAAATGGTTTTAGATTAAACCAAGCCGGCAAGTGCATTTATAGTAAATTTGATAATTCCGGTAACGGAGTTATAATTTGTTTGTATGTAGATGATATGTTAATATTTGGCACCGACCAAAATTAGGTCGATATGACAAAAGAATTTCTGTCATCTAAGTTTTCTATGAAGGACATGGGGGAGGCGGATGTAATCCTAGGAATTAGGTTTAAAAGAGAGAACAAGGGACTTACAATAACACAGTCTCATTATATTGAGAAAATGTTAAAGAAATTTAATTTCTTGAATTGTTCTCCGGTAAACACTCCCATGGATCCTAGTGTGAAGCTTATGCCCAACTCGGGTGAAGCCATATCAAAACTTGAATACTCAAAGACAATAGGGTGTTTGATGTATGCAATGACAAGCACCCGACCAGATATTGCATATGTCGTGGGTAAATTAAGTCGATATACTAGTAATCCTAGTAGTCACCATTGGCATGCAATAAAACGCGTTTTCAAGTATTTAAAGGGAACCACGAATTATGGTTTGACGTATGTTGGGTTTCCTTCGGTGTTAGAAGGTTACTCGGATGCAAGTTGGATCACCAACATAGAAGATCATTCTTCTACAAGCAATTGGGTGTTTTTTCTTGGGGGAGGCGCCATCTCGTGGGCTTCCAAGAAGCAAACTTGCATTACAAATTCTACAATGGAATATGAGTTTGTGGCCTTAGCCGCTGCCGATAAGGAAGCAGAATGGTAAGGAATTTAATTTATGAGATTCCTTTATGGACAAAGCCGATATCACCGATTTGTATCCATTGTGATAGTGCTACCACATTGGCTAAGGCATATAGCCAAGTATATAATGGAAAATCAAGACACCTAGGTGTGAGACATAGCATGGTTAAAGAATTAATCATGCATGGGGTGATATCCGTAGAGTTCGTAAGAACTCATAATAATTTAGCCGACCACTTAACTAAGGGGTTATCTAAGGACTTAGTGCACAAGTCCGCCATTGGGATGGGATTAAAGTCCCTATAAATTTCTAGTGATAAGATACCCAATTCCCCTTTAATACAACGTTAAAGGTTGAATTCAATGTGGAAGGCTTATTGGTGGAAATTGAAGCACATGTTGAAATCATACCAAGGTATGTGCTTAGACCTGCAAGTGTTGATAGGATGAAGTTTGACTTCTTAATGATTCTTTTGAAAAATTGCATATGCAGGTGCAAGATTAAAATGATCACCTATATGAATGTGAAGTGTGGCCGCTTCTAGAAAGCTTTTGACTTGGCTTTTTGTACATTCAAGAATGGATAAGGACACAAGGCCTTCTACAATAGTGTCAAATTATATTCTAGATTAGAGAAACATATGTGTATATTATCTTCATTTATCCAAATGAGTTTACGGGTTCAATTCTTAGAACACCCCGATTCTCGAATATATAAAATGTGTAATATACTAACACGAAAATTCCATTTTCGTGGTATTTTCATTTATGCATTTGTTTGGTATATTTATGTATTTATATGTTTACATGTAAATTAAAGGATTACAATAAAATGGGGGAGGAATGTTCTTGATTTTAGTGTCATCAATCGTTTTGGTGTAATTGTGATTTAGTTGAGATCGATTAAGGCGATAAGGCAAACATACGTAAGTTAGGAGGTGCGGAGTGCACACTTACAAATGTTGATTCTATCATCTGAGAGCTTTTGGATTTAAGGTCCTAAAGAGTTACAAATTATACTAAGTCGTAAATATTCAGCTATATCACAATTTGCCTTCAGCTGTCGCTGAAAGCTTATGGTCGTCGCTGATGATGATGCTGACTATTGATGATGTTGATACTGTCGCTGATGCTGATGTTGATGCTGATACTATGTTAGAACCATAAATGTCCTACATATTAGAAAGATATATAAATAATTATATAGTGCTTAATTAAATTAATTATTTATTGTTAAAGCCTTTTATTCATTAATTGGGCTTAATTTAGGCTTAATGGGCTTAAGCCTTGTTTGTGTAAAGCCTTAATATATAAGGTTTCCTTAACCTTAGAATTAGGTTAGCAATTGATAGAGATTCAATAGTGAGCTTAATTGTTTTAGAGAGATAGTTGAGATTTTCATTCAAACCTTTGTAACTATCTTGAATCATGAATACGAGAGGGATGACAAGTTGAAATCATCAATTGTTCGTGTTATTTCTAATTGATTTGTTGTTACCTGATCAAACTGGAACTATCAATTGGTATCAGAGCAGAATCGATGATTCGAAGATATAGAAGAAATCGAACGAAAACGAGAAAAAGAAAAAATTCGCAGTGAATTTTCTGGAAAAACGCAGCGAGCCGTTTTGCCTGTTCCCGGAGATTGAACCGTCGGATCGTCACGATTTTTGGACAGTAGCTCCACGACATTCCGTTTTACATTCTGAACGGTGGGATTAATCGTTTGAGGTTCAGAAGGCATCCAGATTAATTTCGACAGACTGCAGTTTTTCTTGAGCAAAATCGTTCTTCAATCGGGTTTGCAAAGTTCTTTCGTTGATTTATTAATTCGTTTGTTTGATCTCGATTGTTTACTCACGTTTATCTGGTGTTTATCTGCGTTTACATCAAGTCTCAAAGGTATTAATTTTGCAACTTAAAAATCAATTCTTGAGTTTTTGGTGTTCTTAAATTTTTGTGGTGGTTATTGAAAAATATGATATATTTTGCTTAGAAATCGATTTGGGTGTGTTTGTTTTTGTGTTTTTAGTCAAAATCTAACCCTACAGAAGTGAAATCAAGCAACCCTATCGATCCCAGATCCGAATTGCAACCACAGCCGCAGTGTCCGAACGTTTCTCATTGTTACCGGGTAAGTTTCCTAAACTTTAAGGTTACCGGATATATTTTTTAAGTTCCCGGGTAATTTTCTAAAGTTACCGGTTAATTTGTTAAAGTTACCGGATACTCTTTTCAAAGTTACCGGATAAACTTTCTACCGGATACCTTTTTTTTTCTCTCCCGGTAACCTCTCACTCACATACACTTTCCGGATGAATTTTTGTTTGAGCCGTAACATTTGACTCTTTACTCACTTTGCTGCAATTTTCTTTTATAAGTTAACGTGGTGCATTAATTTGACATATATATATAAATACATTACATTCATTGCATGCATATATGAGTTATGGTTTGATAGTTTTTTGTTTTATTTGTTTTAATTTTTGCTTTGTTTGATTTTGATCGAGAAACAAGTTAATCCAATAATTGCTATTTTTGCGAGAACCTCAATCACCCGGTAAACCATTTTCATCCGGTAAGTATCTTTTGTTTCCGGTAAGTTTTTGATCAGTAACCAACCTTCATCCGGTAAGTTCTACTTTGTGTGGGAAACTCATTTCATCCGGTAAGTGTGTTCAACCGGTAAGTTTCTTTTTTTCTTCTCACCCGGTAAGTTTGGTTGGTTAGTTCTCGTCGGTACCCGAGTTACCGCACGTCTCGTGATTGAGAATCTTACGAAAGTTGAGAATTCTTTTAACGATTGGTTTGAGATTATTTGCGACGATTTGCTATTATTAGCGACTATTATCATTTTATGTGATTTTAGTTGTCGTTCTTGATCTAACTTGGTTTGGTTTCCTACAAGTTTCATTCTCGAAGATTGATTTCGTTCGACTTTGATAATAAAATTTAATTTTTGGAAACGAATTTAGTTCTTAAATTTGCTTCTCAATTTTAAATTTTCGTTTTTTATTCCGCATTGATTGATTCTTCAAAGTAACACCGATTAGCGATCAATTTTTCAGGTAACAATGTCAAGGTATTGTTTCAATCAGGCTTGTACCGAAAGTGAAAGAATGCATGAAGATAATTTCAAGCGAGTAACTGAATCGAGCAGAAAGTACTTCAAAGAACTAAAGGCACGGGAAAATCAAGTCTGCGAATATTCTGAGAAGCTTGCCAAGTCTGAAGAAAAAGCAACGATCTTAGAATCTGAGAATACTGAGCTGAAAAGGAAGATTGCTGAATTGTCATTGCAAGACGACATGAAAGCACCTGAAGAGAAATAACAAGAAAGACGATATGAAAAGCATATCAAGCAAGCAGATGAATTGATCAGCAAGTACATCAAAGAACTGAAGGAACTGAAATCTCAAATCTGGAATAGTTCTGAGAAGCTTGCTAAAGAAGAAGAGAAAGGTAAACTCCTGAACTGTGAAAACCTTGAGCTTAAAAGTAAACTAACTACTCTTGAAAAGGTTTTTGAAAAGGAGAAAGAAAATTTTGCAAAGGAAAGGCAAATGCTTATAAAGCAATCTGATTCTTCAAACAAATCTCTTGATAAGAAGAAGAGTCTTGAGCTTAGATGTCTAAAACTTTCAACACAAATCTCCGACTTTGAAAAAGTTTTGATTTTAGAAAGAGAAAAGTTTGAAACTGAACGCAAATCTTTTTATAAAAAGAATGGAGAACTTTCTTTGAAAATATCCGATTTGGAGAAAGAATTAGACATTCTAAGCAAAGAGACTGAGAAAAAGAAGGTTGAAGATTTTAAAGCAAAAAGTTTGAAAGATGATTTTACATACGAAAGAAAGATATTTCAAACTGAGATCTCTAAACTTACTAAGAGATTATCTGGATTAGCAACCGAGATTTTGAAGGAACAAACGGTTAAATCTGATTTACAAAAGAAATTTGATTTAATTCTCAAAGAACGAAATGATTTATCCGTTAAAGTCAAGAAACTTGAAGAACGCAATTTCAAAGGTGTTCAACCTTCTTATGCTTCAAGTTCATTTTCTACAAATCGTTCTTCAAAGAATTTTGTCAAATCAAATGATTTTTCAAAAGATCAGATTCGACCTTCCAATCTTTTCTATAATTCTCGTGTTGATAATAAAGATAATCAATCTTTCAAGAAAGTAAACATGGTGTGGAGAGTTAAAGGATCCGCTCCTGCTCCAAAGTCACTCGTCTCTGTTAAGAGTGACAAGAACAACACAGCTTTCCACGCTAAATCTTTTATGAAAACTGATCGAGTTTACTCTGTTAATAAACTGATCAGCTTATCTACACAGAAGTTGTGTTGCTCTTATTGTGGAACAAGTGAGTTTGTGCATAAAGACCGTGCTAAGTATTGGTATGGTACTTATAGTATCCCCGGTCCTCACTATAATAGGGCATCTAACCGTCAAGGATCCATCAAAGGATGGATACCAAAATCCTACTAATCTGTTTTGCAGGAATGTCATGTGCGGTTTTAATTCCTAGCATTCATTTCACATGACTGCATTCGAAGGTTATGCCACATTTGAGGGGGAGTACTATTCTAAGAAAGGTAAGTGAACTTCAAACTGAATTCAAAGACCGTGGTAATTCATTCTGGATAACTTACTTGTGTTTGTTATTCTCCAATTTTTTTCCATGATTGCCACGTGTCATTTTCTTGATTTAGTTATTTCCATGTCTCAAATATTTGTTGATTTTTCGATGGAAATACTCTCGTTTTTGAATTCCACTTTGTGTTCATAGTTCATCATTTCATATTAATGATTCAATTCTTATCTGATATAATAATTGTGACTTGTTCCTCACAATTAAACTTTCTAATCATTGTTTCATTTTTGAACATAATGTGCGTACTGAGTCATTCTGTTTTGCGCTTGATTTTGTTTTCTTGAAATTCCATATTTCAAATGATTTTCATGACTTCTGATCATCTCAAATCAGGACTCGTTCTTAAATGCTTTGACTTCTAAACATTTCAGTTTAGAACTCGTACTTCACTGTTTACTCAACTGTTCTATTCGTTGCATGAAAGGAGTGTTAGGACTTACATTGTTTCTATGGTCTATCCAGAACCGGAAGGACCTACCCAGGAAACACATCCCTTACAGACATCAGTGAGGCGTATAGATTGATAGATGAGTTTGGAGAGAAAAGAATAAATGGTGAGGCTGTGACAGGACTTAAAAGAATTATTGGTCCTTACCAAACCGAGTCAGTTATCCGGGTAACCACATAATCTATTCATTCTCGTTCTTTGGAGATGAATATTGAAACAGACATGGATCCAGTGTCGATAACTCGTGTCACCCCACCCAACCACTCAAGTATGTTTGTTTCATATATTCACGGAGAATTGGCACATAATCTATCTATTCCTCACTCGGAGGTCTTAGATATTGAAAAAGGAAGACATCAGCTTCGGTCTTCGAACTTCATATTCTAATCACTGAGTCTATTGATTTTTAACTTGCGTCCTAGGTTAAGTCAATATTTGAGCCTAACTGATATAATTCATTTCTTTCACACATGCACGAGTCTTTGTGATTCCATTTGCATATCTTCGTGATATTGTCGGAACAGTTTGAGAGGTAATTTTTAATATTTTACTTCCGTGATAACTGGAAGTCCTATCAGAGATTCACCTTTGCCAACTCTGAACATAGGCCACGCAATTTTTTAAATTGTTTTGATAACATTTACTAACGTGTTTCTGTGTTAGTTGATTACCCTATGGTTACTTACTGTATTTATCTGGATTTTTTGCTACTCGTCACTATTGTCTTTGAACGTGCATGATGCTCCGGATGATCCTACTCATCATGAGGGGGAGAAAGGGTACAAATTCAAAGACACTGAATATCAAGTTAAGGGGGAGTTAGCAAAAGCCGAGGGGGAGTAAAGCCGAGGGGGAGTAACTGTTGACCGATTTTTAATCGAATGATTGATTTGTTCTGAGATCCAAAGAGCTCAAAGTGCAGACAAGTGATCAAAGTGCTTACAGGTGATCAACTTTTCTCATCGTTCATCAAGTGGTGTTCGCTAAAATCCTTTCCTCCATCGAGCATATTGATTCTACAAGTTCTTTCAAAGCTGAATTCAAATTCAAGAGCTTTATTCAAGGGGGAGCGTCGAAAGACATGAAGACAAGCAACACTGATGGGTTTCAAAGATTCCAAAGGAAGAGAAGATCAAGACTTGAAGGTTTCAAGACCGATTTTTATTTATATATCTTTAGGGGGAGATTGTTAGGACCATAAATGTCCTACATATTAGAAAGATATATAAATAATTATATAGTGGTTAATTAAATTAATTATTTATTGTTAAAGCCTTTTATTCATTAATTGGGCTTAATTTAGGCTTAATGGGCTTAAGCCTTGTTTGTGTAAAGCCTTAGTATATAAGGTTTCCTTAACCTTAGAATTAGGTTAGCAATTGATAGAGATTCAATAGTGAGCTTAATTGTTTTAGAGAGACAGTTGAGATTTTCATTCAAACTTTTGTAACTATCTTGAATCATGAATACGAGAGGGATGACAAGTTGAAATCATCAATTGTTCGTGTTATTTCTTATTGATTTGTTGTTACCTGATCAAACTGGAACTATCATATTATCGCTGATGCTGACTGTCACTGGCGCTGAAGACTATTGTTGATGCTGGAAAACTGTCGCTGAAGCTGAAAAAGCTGTCAACTTACGATCAGTTTATCGCTGAAAGGTTTTTCAGTTATAGCTGAAAGTGCAGTTTTTCCGAAAGTTAATTTCAGTTGTAACTATCTTTCGATCTTATCCATTATCGGTTATAACCGCTCGTAACCACCCATAACTGCCGATCTCTCTTATAAATACATATTTTGTGATCTGGAGTATATGTATACGAAATTGGTGCCTTATTTCGTGTATGAAATATCTGGATTATCCCAATACTGATTTTGTGAAACTCAAGGCATCGTGGGTCAAAACATAGTATTTGGAAAGTGATATTTCATTCACGATCCAGACTTTATCCAAGAATTTGCTACTCAAAACCCAATTTCTCTAACAGTTCTTTCACCTTGTTCAATTTTGAGGTAACATTTCCTTTCTCGTAACACCCCTGATATAGCACGCTTGTTCCCTGATCTTTTTTTTTTGTTGCAAGCCAGAGGTCTTCACGAAAACAACTTCTATACCCCTTAGGGTAGAAGTAAAACTATGTTTTTGGATCTGCGTACTAACTACTCTTCCCACACCTACCTGTAAGTAGGATATACTAGGTTTGGTTTAGTTTTAAAACCCCTAAGTCATCATTTTTCTACATAAGTATGGTGATGATAACTTTTGTGGCAGTTGTATTTGAATTACATGGAAACTGTACTTTGGACTTCTGGTTTTTGTTGGGTACGTGGTGGTTGATACCCGGGAGATCATTGAGAAGGCTTACCTTGGAGACCTTGATTATGTGAAACAAGCACTCTCACTTTTCGCCGATTTTATAGCATTCATTGTCTACATCCTTATCATCGTGGTTAGTTATTTAAGTCTCTATCATTTTGCATCGTATGTTTGTTATGATGGTGAAAATGTTGCATGAATACGGGTAGGCGGGTTTACACCCCCCTAAATCTAACCGCAAGTGTACGATGTCGAAATCAAGTAATAGTACAAAAGTACGAGTATCGAACACAGGGAACTAGGAACTAAGTATCACAATGACTATAAGATCTATTAACTGAACGGTCGCAATTTTGAGTTGTGGGTATTTAACTAATTAATTGCAAATAACTAAATCAAACACGAGACAGTAGATAACTTGAGAAAACTTTGGATAGAGAAAACAGTTGAGGGTTGGAAATCCTAAGGTTTTCACGTGCAAACACTTGAGTTAAAACAATTACCGGTTATTCCCTTTAATGAATACCCAATCTCTAAAATCACTGTGGTTCTTTCTCAAGCAACCACAGATTTTATTTTGAAAACACAAGTTTTATCTCTCGATCTCAACCTATGGGATTCAAAACACATTAAAATAAAGATTCTAATGGGACTAAGGCTTACTTGGTATATCTCTATCCAATTTCTCACCTTAGGCATGCAATTTCTAGTTCTAGTTAACAATTAATTATCTCGAACTTAATTGAAAACAAACAAAACAATTGAAAGTTGGCCAAACTCACAAAAGCATTAAACTCAAATCACATGCTTCATTAAATAAGAAAAACTGATAAAAGTCTCAAATCATCTGTTCATAAGCTTAAACCAAATTCAAACCAACCCCCAACATCTACAGATTAGTTCATGTTGGTGGTGGACAAAAACTCAAGAAAAAGGAGATAAATAGCATGTGCAAACATAGTGATCGTGAACGTGGTGAATGTAATGGTGAACTCCCTTCTCTCGGCTCTAATCCAATTCTAGTTGTGAACTCCTCCTCAAACCGTCCTCTATCGTGGCTCCAAAGGACGCAAAAAGTCTCTGAAAATCGCCCCCAAGCAGCCTACCGTCGCACGTCGAGAAGTGATGACCTAATTCTGGAAAATCGCCTAGTATAGAAAACGAACAGCGACTTACGTGGTTTGTCATGTGGCTTACAAACCGCGCGCTTTCTTGAAGTGTCCGGGTCAAGTTTGTTTCGTGGATCTGGGTCCAGGTTCGGGCACGTGTCTTGGGCTTGGATCTTGGGCTTCCGTTGGCTTCGTTTTAGACTCTCTTTTGGCTCTTTTCCGCCTCTTTTCTCGATGATTGCCTCCTTTTAGATTACCTGCACATTTCACTCGATAAACCATAAAGTTCCGCCTTTTTGCTAGAACACAAGCCAATCTCATTGGTTTGAAGACCAAAAATAACGCCAAAAAGTGGCGTTATCAACAACCCCAAACCGAGCGTTGTTTGTCCTCTAGCAAATTAGCGATAAAATAGAATAAAAGTATATATCAGTGAAATAATAATTGCACAACTCCCAATCGGTACCACGTAATGTACTGGTGATTTTCCATACCCATGAATGCCTATCTCACTCTCGCCTCATCCTTATTCTGTTTGATATATGGCCTTCCATTGTGAGTTGAACTCATGACTGCTCCGATTACATTAAGGTTGTACTAGGTCCAAACATACTAGGGAAAACATTTCGCCTCGACCCTACCTCACGGGATACTCTCATTTCACTCGAACCTAGGTTGTCGCACATGTTGTCATGTATAGGAAGTTATGTACAAGAATACTCAAAAATTACATGACAACTCTAATGAAAGACCCACAAATGTCCAAAAAGTTAATCTCATAAGGGAATCAAGTAGCAAGACAGGGACTATTGGTAAAGGTGGTCGTATACCCTAATCACATTTTCCAGAAGATCATCCAGGTCTTTACAAGGGTTGTAACGGGGCTAGGGTCATGGCTGAGAACGAAAGGTAAGCGGATCAAAAATCATCGATGTGTCAATCTTTAGCAAGTCTGAACTTTCTTGCTTCACATTCTATCCTTTGGCCCTCTTTGTCACTACTGGAGTCGCTTTGACTCTCTTATTTTAGCTGCTGTAGATACTATCTAACTAACTGTATTTTTTTGTGGGGCATCATTGGCCCTCTTTATTTGATTGGGGCTACATTGGCCCTCTTTTCTATCTATTATTTATTTTCATGACCAGCATGTACTTTTCTTTTCCGCTCTATCTTTCGCTATTCATTTCCGCCTCTGATTGACACACTTTCGGATAAGGGTTGGCTAAGGTTTTTGGCTAGGTTTTAATGGTGGGTTTGAAATGAACAAGGTGGTGAGTGTTTGGCTACAAAGGGGTTTTAGTTACGCACATAATGGGTAAAAGGAACGATAGAAAAAAAAACAGGTTAAAATGCACACAATGCCTGGAATCATCTCTTAAGATCCACATGATATGGTCTACTACACCCTTACCCAATATCCCGATGGTTGTCTTTGCTACTCAATGCAATATTATAGCGAGACCACTCTATAATCACGCCAAGGAATTCGAAAAAGTGTATATGACTTAAGTGTTTAAATCCATCGAAGTAAAGAACGTCATTTAGGCTCAAATCTCGCTATTGGGTGGTCTCCACTAATGTCCCTAGTCATGCCTTTTCCCAGTCCTTCCCTAATGGTCACGTTACTATCACAAGATTCTTCCCACAATGGTCGGTTTCAAACATCCAAAACAAAATTTTAGCTACTATGATCTAAACATTCAGAAGTGCAGGAAATCTACGTGCATATACGTGGGCCCGATTGGGCAACCCCAAACCTTACCCACACATTGTCCCTAATGTGTAAGTGTCGGTGCAGGTGATACACAGGTGTGACATGTATCATTGTGCAGTTATTGCAGTTATCAAACAGGAAAGTCAAAGTATTAACACGAAACATCAAAGAGCTCGCCCAAAGATTTTCAAAAATGGCCACCCCAAACCTAGGTCGTGGCCTAGGTTTGTCAACTAAAGCCAATCCCAAACCTCGGTGAAACCGAGGTTTGCACAGGGGTACATGTGAGTGTGTAGATGTTGAAAAGTGAGGTACCCCAAACCTAAGTGAAACTTAGGTTTGTTGCATCTCGTTTAGCTAAAAAGGAAACAAAGCATCATACACCACTCGTTACATACAGAGTTAGAACATACCTGTCTGACATGAAGGAGGAGATTCTCATGAAAAATTGGAGCGACTAGTTGAGAAACATCGGAGAAGATGGAGGGGGAATGCAAAAACAAAAGACATCAAAGCAAAAAACGAAAGAAAGCAAAGAAAACGAAGAAACACAAAGCAAGAAAGGGAAAAACACTGCACGAGAAACACCGTAGGCGCATCAGGGGACCCGCGCGGTTTAGTATGCGGTTTGAAGGCCGCGGGGAATCCCGCGTAGCTCCCTGTTTCGCAAAACCTCCAGAGGCTTGCGCGGTTTGGGCCGCGGCCTAAAACCGCGCCCAAACCCGCGTAAGTCTCTGTTCATCCCTTTTTTTTGTAAATAAAATCACTCAAAAACCACACTCGAAAACGTAACTAAAAACAAAAGAGATCAAACCTTGTTGGGTTGCCTCCCACCCAGCGCCGTAGTTAAAGTCGTGGCACGACCTTCCTTCTGATCACTCCTTCGGCTTTCCGTGGTTACCCGGTTCCTCCTCACTCTGATCTCTTCCACTCTCGAACATCTTGAACATTACCTTTTCGCCGCCAACCCTCAACGTCGTCTCGCCTTCTTCCATGTCGATAAGTTCTTTGCTCGTGGCCAGAAAGGGTCTTCCCAATATTAGCGGGACCTCCATATCTTCATCAATATCCAGCTCCACGAAGTCCCCCGGAAAGTAGAACTTATCGACTTTGATGAGAACATCCTCTATCACTCCATATGGATATGTTATTGATCTATCGGCGAGTTGGAGGGTCATGTTTGTAGGCTTCACTTCCCCCAATCCAAGTTTCCTGAAAATAGAAAGAGGCATTAAATTAATACTTGCTCCTAAATCACATAACACCTTACCAAAATAAAGATCTCCAATTTGTATAGGTATAGAAAAACTCCCTGGATCTTGAAGCTTCGGGGGAAGCTTGTTTTGAATGATAGCACTACACTCTTCAGTAAGTGCAATGGTAGACTGGTGTTCGATTGCCCTCTTCTTGGATAAAATGTCCTTCATAAACTTGAGATATGTTGGCATTTGGGCAAGTGCTTCTGCAAATGGAATGTTGATGTGCAGCTTTTTGAAGATGTCAAGGAATTTCTTGAAATGTTCCTCATCCTTATGTGCCTTTACTCGATTCAGAAACGGTAGCGATAGCACATATGGTTTGACTACCGGCTTTGATGGAGGTGTCACCTCTTTTTCCTTTGACTTCCACCGATCAACCATATCAATAGAAGGATCATCCTTCAGCCCATCAATTGCCTCCTCGACCATCTCCGTCTCCACTTCGATAACTGGCTCATGAGTCAAGTCTTTTAACAATTTCGCCCCGCTCCTCAGATGAATTGCATTGCATTTTTTTCTTGGTTTCTTTTCAGTCTGACTAGGGAATGTCCCGGGAGCTCGGCTCTGTAGGACTTCAGAAATCTGCCCCACTTGTCTTTCAAGGAGCTTGATGGAGGCGGTGTTCTGTTCAGTTGCTGCTTTTACCGTACTCACCGTGCTTGCCAATCCTTTAACTGTGCTATCCATCTTGGTCATAAACTTCATCATCATATCCTCTAACCCCGGTTTCTTCTCCCCGTATTGTCCTTCATCAAATTTTCGTTGGTTGTAACCTGGAGGACGGTAAACATTGTTAGAGTTAGGAGGATTAGAAAAGTTGGAATGATTACCTTGTTGTTGGCCGGGTTGACTCCATGAAAAGTTAGGGTGTTTCTTCCACCCTTCATTATATGTGTTCGAGAAAGGGTCGTTCCTCGGCTGGTTGTTCCGGTTTTGTAGAAACTGAACCTGTTCAGGTTCTTGAGAAGTAGGGAACACTTCTGGATTGCCTCCTTTCAAATGGTTTGTGATAGCGGCTAATTGAGCTTTTATTACCTTCAGCTCATCCGATTCTTGAACACTTGCAACTCTTCTAACGGCTGATCTTGGAGTAGAAAAACTATGTTAAGCCAGATTATCAATCAACTCGCATGCCGCCTCATACGACTTATCCATTAGGGCTCTACCCGCTGCAGCTGTAATGTCGTTTTTGAACTGCGGGTGAAGTCTACTGAAAAACGTTTGGATAATGACCCAACCTTGTAACCCATGATGAGGGCATTTATTGATCATATCTTTGTATCTCTCCCAAGCTTCATACAATGTCTCTTGATCCCATTGAGCAAAATGGGTGACTTCAGCCATAAGTTGGGCGGTTCTGTTTGGTGGGAAGAATTTCTGAAGGAAGGCCGCTTTCAGTTGCGCCCAGGTGGTGATCGAGTCCGGTTGGATACTTTGGTCAAAAACTGAAAGTGATGAAATAAAATAAAAAAAATAAAAATGTTCAATGTAATAGCGCTTATAGCTGGTAGTGCTATCAGTTGCAACTAGTTCCCCGGCAACGGCGCCAAAAACTTGGTAGGCGGGTTTACACCCCCCTAAATCTAACCGCAAGTGTACGATGTCGAAATCAAGTAATAGTACAAAAGTACGAGTATCGAACACAGGGAACTAGGAACTAAGTATCACAATGACTATAAGATCTGTTAACTGAACGGTCGCAATTTTGAGTTGTGGGTATTTAACTAATTAATTGCAAATAACTAAATCAAACACGAGACAGTAGATAACTTGAGAAAACTTTGGATAGAGAAAACAGTTGAGGGTTGGAAATCCTAAGGTTTTCACGTGCAAACACTTGAGTTAAAACAATTACCGGTTATTCCCTTTAATGAATACCCAATCTCTAAAATCACTGTGGTTCTTTCTCAAGCAACCACGGATTTTATTTTGAGAACACAAGTTTTATCTCTCGATCTCAACCTATGGGATTCAAAACACATTAAAATCAAGATTCTAATGGGACTAAGGCTTACTTGGTATATCTCTATCCAATTTCTCACCTTAGGCATGCAATTTCTAGTTCTAGTTAACAATTAATTCTCTCGAACTTAATTGAAAACAAACAAAAAAATTGAAAGTTGGCCAAACTCACAAAAACATTAAACTCAAATCACTATGCTTCATTAAATAAGAAAAACTGATAAAAGTCTCAAATCATCTGTTCATAAGCTTAAACCAAATTCAAACCAACCCCCAACATCTACAGATTAGTTCATGTTGGTGGTGGACAAAAACTCAAGAAAAAGAAGAGAAATAACATGTGCAAACATAGTGATCGTGAACGTGGTGAATGTAATGGTGAACTCCCTTCTTTCGGCTCTAATCTAATTCTCGTTGTGAATTCCTCCTCAAACCGTCCTCTATCGTGGCTCCAAAGGACGCAAAAAGTCTTTGAAAATCGCCCCCAAGCAGCCTACCGTCGCACGTCGAGAAGTGATGACCTAATTCTGGAAAGTCGCCTAGTATAGAAAACGAACAGGGACTTACGTGGTTTGTCCCGTGGCTTACAAACCGCGAAACAAACCTCGCGCTTTCCTGAAGTGTCCGGGTCAGGTTTGTTTCGTGGATCTGGGTCCAGGTTCGGGCACGGGTCTTGGGCTTGGATCTTGGGCTTCCGTTGGCTTCGTTTTGGACTCTCTTTTGGCTCTTTTCTGCCTCTTTTCTCGATGATTGTCTCCTTTTAGATTACCTGCACATTTCACTCGATAAACCATAAAGTTCCGCCTTTTTGCTAGAACACAAGCCAATCTCATTGGTTTGAGGACCGAAAATAACGCCAAAAAGTGGCGTTATCAAATACCTACAAGTATTACGTGGTATAAAATTATGAGATGTATACTATGAGAGTGATCTGATGATTTGATGGTTGCATCAGTTGAAGAATCCAGCCATGAGAAAAGAGCGGAGGAAGAAAAGAAGAGATTAGATTCTTGTACACAATTGTCGTAAGATTTTTTGTCAGTTTATTTTTGTTTTTGTTTTTCAGTACTGAAATTGAAACAATGTCGTTGTGTCTTGTGATCGATATGTGATGAATGTCATATTAGCCTTTTTTTTAACTTGCACATACAAACAGTGTGGATATGGCTTGTTTTGGCATTTGATAAATGTGTAGCTAACTATATTTTCTTCACCAATATCGTGTATATTGATCGTAAGGAAATAGTTTTTCTACCTTTTGAAGCAGGGGTAACTTCTACATATATCTTACCCTTCTCATATTTCAATTTGTTTGGTTTGGTTCAAATAAATATATTTTTTTGGGATGAGGTAGTGGAGAATTTGCCAAAAAAGTTAGAAGGTTTTGCAATTTGCAATTAGAACTATATATATCTATATATATATATATATTAATATATATACTACTTATATATTGGTTCTAACTAATCTATATCTATACTACTTATATATTGGTTCTAACAAAAAGTCTTAATTACTACCTATAAAGCATAAGGTACTACCCTTTAAAGCTTAATATCTTAAAATCTCTTTATTACAAACATATATGCATGATGTACAAGAAGTTAATGCATCATTTGTAAAAGTTATACCACTTTCCGAAATAAAAGTGGATGAGAAGAGTCGTTGCGTGGAGGAACTTGAAGCAATTTTAGAAATGACGACTAAGAAACTACAACATAAGGAAGTGATCATGGTTAAAGTACAATAGAAACATCATAGGGGTGCTAACGTGACATGGGAAGCTGAAGAGGATATGAAGAATAGATATCCTCATTTATTTACCTAACGTTGATTTCGGGGACGAAATCATTTTCAAGTTGGGGAGAGTTGTAACACCTCGAATTTCCATAACTATTGTACATTTTGGGGAAACGTTTAAAATAATGGGAAAGTGTTATTTTAAATAAAATGTCGAAAGGGTTGGAAGTGTAACTGACCAAAGTTTTAAGCTAAATGATGAGATTATGCGACCTTGGGGCTAATTTTGTCAAGTGTTGAAAATTGGTGGTATAAATTAGTGGAGTCGGTTGAATTGAGAATTATCTCAATTCACAACTCTGTGAAGTCGGTCCCGGGAAAAAGAAGAAGAAAGTGAAGTATTCGATACTGGGTGTAAATTGGTAAGAAATTGATCAATTCATTTAGGATTGATATTCATAAATTGTTCCTCTTCTCAATCTGATTCTAGTATTACTTAGGTGTAAAGATTTTGAGAATCAGTAGACTTTGGATTTTCGTTCTGTGCATCTCTTTAGGTGAGTTCATCTACCTGTTTTGCTTTAATAAAACTTATCTATGAATTGAAATGGCTTATTAAGCTTATTGATATCTTTATGAAATGGATTTAAATGGTTATTTGAATACTGGGTAGAAATCGTATGAACCATCGAACAAATCCGGAAGTTGAATTTTTCGATAGTACCGGAATTAATTTTTCCGGATTAAGTTCCGGATTGAATGTCCGGATTTGATACCGGATAGTTCCGGATTCCGGATGGTTTCCGGATTGATTACCGGATGCGGTTTCTGGATGGTTCCGGACTTGGAGTCCGGATACTTTTCCGGATGTTACCGGATTGTTGGGATTCCGGATGGTTCCGGATATGTTTCCGGACTCGGCTCCGGATTAGTTTACCGGACAAGTTTTCCTGTATATTTATGTGTAAGGTTGTACTGTTCAAATGTTTTATGAATACGAAACATGTCTTGATTTTAACAGTACAAACATAATTATAACTCGACTGCGAGTATGATACGAGTTGATATGTGTTTTGAATTGATACACACATATGCTAGGAAGTGTAATGGATCCATAGGCACTAGTATTATTTGATAAATGTGGAATAGGCGTGGCGCTTAATCGTAATTCCCGTTGTTTTGAAATGAGGAATAGGTCGGGCTCTTAATGGTAATTCCTATTTCGTATTGTGATGTGATAAACTTGGAATAGGCCGGGCTCTTAATGGTAATTCCCATTTCTTATTGTGATGTGAAATCGTGTATTAGGCAGGGCGCTTAATTGTAATTCCCGTTTTCTATGGGAAGATAAGGGATATGCATGGATCTTAATTGTAATCCATACTTCCACTCCAAGAAATAGGCATGGAAGTAATTGTAATTTATTGGACATGAGCAATGATCTAGAATCCGTGGTTATTCGTAGTGGCGCTCTTGAACATGATACTATGACCTACTTAGTGTTTGTCATACTCATGGAATCGGGTATGATTCCCATCATCGAAAGATGTTATTTGCAGTAGCGGAACACGAACATCTTAGTCTTGGGGGCCGAAAAATGATATTACAAAATATCGGAAACCCAAAATATAGCAATATAAAATCATTGGGATTTTTAATATGTTCTCTTTTACTAAGATCTACTAAGAAATTTTATAAAAATAAAAATAAAGAAATTAGCTCATTTAATACTCTAATAGCAGAAAGATTACAATATAAAATCATTTTGTCTTTATTTTTTCTAACTATGATATACTAATAAATTTTATTAGAAATAAAAAATATATTTTTGTTAATATAGTACTAAAGCCTAGAACCATAATACCGTTAACATGAAGTACATCAATGGTTTATATATTTTTTGAGTATAATATATTAATAAATTTTATAAAACTTAAAGATAGAAACAAAGATTTTCTAATGCAAGACTAATATCTAGATATTTGACATTATTTATATAACACTCTTTTATACAATTTATATAAAACTTATATGTAATAAATATGTGCCCCACACATATGTGAAGAAAACAGTAACAAGAGAAAAAAAAAAACATTTGGCAATAAAAGAAAAATTGAGCAGCATGAGACTTGAACGCATGATCCCTTATATGATAACCACTTCAGCTAGACATCAAATGCAAACTTTATTGCTAATATATGGTATTTGTTCCTAAAAGCGCAGGGGCCATGGCCCCTTTTGGCCCTCATTGTGTTCCGTCAGTGGTTATGTATACGGTAAGAAAGTTTGTGATCAGGTTATTTTATATGATTTGTTTACAAATTTGGTTTTCAAAGCTTATAAAGATTTTGATTTGAAAATTGGATGTTCTCACTAGGCGTAAGCCTAATCTTTTCAAATTAAATTTTCTTACCAGGTACTAGCTCGGGAAGGGATAAGTGACGAGGGATATCAGAGTTATATTTTTGGAAGTGTGATGGAGAAGTTAGTGTAAACGAAGATGTTTCGAGAGATTGCCTAGACAACCCGTATAATCTGATCTTAATGTTAAGGATTAGATTAGTAGGTTGTTTTTGTTAGTCCAGTTGTATATATGAATCTTCGTAACTAATTCTCCATTTATATATAAAAAGTTTGGAAGATGTTGTAGAATACTTTGATAAATTCAAGGTTTAAATTTAGTGTGATTTTAGGCCGTTTCAACATGCGTATTGATAAATCTCATTTTGAGCGTTATTTACATTTCGTTTACGTGTGTTTTTCTTTATTTTTAGTTGTGTTTCCTCTTTATTTGTTCGTGCTTCTTCATTTTATTATTTTATTTTAATTTGGAGTTGTTGAGGATGTTTTTATATTATACACATCATTTTTTGGGTTAAAATCGTTACTATTGGCAGTGGCCACAATCTCCCACTATGGGAGGATCCAACTAGATTTGGTGAAGATTTGAAGAGTAAAAGGAAATAAGAAAAACTTAAATTCAGAAGTTGTGGATAAGACTTTGCCCAAAGAAGAAATGAATGAAATGGAAGGTCCCTTGGATTAAAGAAAGTGCTCAACCTTTGGGTCAAAGGGTGATTCAACCCACTTTTCCTCCATTATATAAAGAAGACTTCTCCACTCCTTGAAGATATACCCTTTCCAGACCTTAAACTCTCTCTAGAAGAGGTATCAAGTCTTAGTTTGTAGTTTGTTGTATTTAATTTCTAGCATTTTAATTTTTGTCCACTATCTCACCACTGTGGTGGCAGTTTTTACATTTCATATTAATGCAAGTATTTCTTATGTATTTCTTTTCTTCTATTATGTTCTTCAATTTTATTATAAGATAAGCACCTCTTTGGGTGTGGGTGTGAGCCAAATCTAAGACTAGTAGGCAACACTTGGGTGTTGTCATTTTTACTAACTCTTACACTTGGTCACTTGAGTCGGGACTTTAACTCAACGCGGACAAGCCGATCACTTGTATGTGTTAATATTAGATCTTTGACCCAGAGATGGGCGGATCCAGAAATACGGCTTGAGTGATGCAAGAAGATATGAGAAAGTCTTTTATGACCACGTAGAGATACGGGTTTTTGCATGATTTTAACTAAGGTTCAAATGTAGGTCGATATTGGTGTCACAAAGAGATTTGGGAGTTTGTTTCCACACCAGTAGAGCTACGATCCTTAGAGTTCGACTTAGTTAAATCAGCAAGTCTTGAGTTGGCAAAAATGGTGACTTTGTGGGGATAGGTAGCTACTTTTTGTGAGAGTTCACTTTCGAGAGAAAGGGACTCTTATAAATGTTTATGCGCCACTTGTCTCCGACCATAAGGTTACTACATATGTCTTAGATAGTGCTTACACCCATGCCCTTTTCTTTAATTTATTTTTTCTTTACTTAATTGTTAATATCTCCAAACTCGCTAAAAATGTTTTCTTCTTCTCTAATTGAAATCGATGTAATCTCGACTTAGTACTCGAAACTCTTAAGTCTGATCCCTGTAGATACGATCTCGGTATTTTTACCACTTTATTACTTTATAATGATCATAGTGTCTGGTGTGCACTTGCACCGCCACTGTGGTAACACTGTGGCCACTTCGTGGACCTATACAATTTTCCGCTATCACGTATATGACAGAGTTAGTGGAGCCTCTTGTGATCATGTTAAGTGGAAGGATTAGTTTGGGCTTTGAAACACAAAAAATGGACTAGTGGTGTACATTATCAAATTTAAGGACCAAAACCAAGAAACATCGATAGGAAAGGATCATGAATGTTATTTCAGTTTAGATTTTAAAACCTAACTCACATCTCCTATTTAAAGAACATATTAGGATTTCATTTAGAGGTGTGAGTGAAAGTGAAAGGACAATGGGATTCATGGTATATATAGGTTGATTGTATTTGGTTCATTTGTTATGGTACAAGTTTTGTTCCTTTTGAGGTTGGTACAACTCTTTTTGTCAATTTGATTTCTCTTGTTACACTTTATTATTGTTGTTGGAAGTATGTTCTTATTGTTTTTGCTAGAGATGCATAAAAGGCTAAAGGCTCTTTTAAGGACAAGTTGTTGGTCTGATCTAGCCTTTCACATCCAATTCAGTTATATTTCAAACATGAGACTACATAATGACTGCTCTAAACCACGACCAATTTGGGATTGATCAAAGCTCAATTAAGGTAGGTTTGGATGTTCAGGCTTGCTTTCGCGAAAGCAACACAATATATTTAACAAAACAAAATCGAACCGATTGGGTTTGTCAGGTACAGATCAATCGTCATTTTCAAACCCAGGGCCGATATGGACCAAACCTTTTTCGAGCAATTGGGGTGAGCCTCAAGAACCAAACCAAATATCAATTGAGGTGCAACTCTAGTTTTTTGCTATAATTGATCACCATTTCTTAAATATTTTGTAGAGGCCGGGTTTAATATTTCAAATAATCGAAATTTATATGAACACCTTAACATAAAATATTTATATTAGCAAGATGTTTTTAAAGTTAGAGAAAAAAATTCAAAAAATAACAAGAATTTAAAATTAAGTTACAATTATGTATTTATTATGGAGGAAAAGAATAGTATGAAAAGGTATTTGTGGTGATACACAATTGGTTAGGGGGTCACCAAGATGAAGACATTTTGTTGCTTTTAATTTATTGAATTAAGTAAAGTCATGTGAAACATCCTATGACTCACCATTCACCATTTTCATCAAATAATGCCAAATATCAATTTATTTATATGTATTTTTATCAGTTTACATCGTTTAATATTTTGTTATCATATTCAAATTTATTGTTAGATCATTTTGAAGCTTAACATCCTTTAATGTTTTGAGAAACATTAATGAAGCTTGTGTTAATGAATTAATCTTCTTGTCTTAAACATGTAGTTTTTTTTTTGAAAGGCAATTGCATTTCAGGGGTATCCTGGACTTAGTCCAGACTAATCCCCCTTCGACCCGGCCTCGATTCGGCCCATAATCCGGCCACGATACAGCCCTCGAACCTTGATATCCTAGCGTGCTCACCCCTGGATTCGAACCCGGGGTAGAAAGGGCTTCCACCACTTCCCCTCCCCCCCAGCCTTTACCAGTAGGCTACAACGTCTTGGATAAACATGTAGTCTATTATTTAATTAAATATAAATTAGTCCAAAATATGTTTTCAAATACGATCTACTTCTAAAATACCCTTTTCCCGAATGTACGAAATATTTAATATTGATAAGGTTCTCAATCATACATTGTAAATGGTGATTGTATTTATGTATCCATACGAAATCATTTACGACAATTTAGAAGATTAAGACATTCATTTTCGCTCTCTTACAAAAGTACAAAACTGATATAACATATATCTATATTATATTATAAAGCATGAAGGCACCTAACTCTTAAAAACAACCTTTAAAGCTATAGGTACCACCATTTAAAGCATGATTACTTAATTTTTTTTTGGTATTCCCTCTAATCACGCCTTCAGTTTCCTTTTCTTCTTCTTCTTCTATACACGTTAGCTTTCTCTCTCCAGCGCTCTCTCCTTCGTCTCATTCTCCTCCCTCCGGCCTCTGTCGCTACGTCCCTCTCCCTCGCTTCCGGTGAGTATTCTTTCCGGTTTCTAGGTCGTACGTTATGCATCTCTTCCTTTTCATTCTTCTTTTTTTGAAGTTTTCATCTTTCATTATTTGTGGCTTTTGACTCATCTGTGATGTTTTGGGGAAACCCTTAGGTCTTGATGTTTTGGGGAAACCCTAGGTGTCGATTCAAGATTTCCAGGAGACGATTTATGTTATTGATTTAGGGTTTCTGTTCTACATTTTATCTCCAGGTAACATTTCATCTCCAACTTCTGTATTTTAGCTACATGACCGATTTCCATTGCAATATTTGAAGAAACAAAGAAGCTTGAAGTAAAGCCTACCGCACAGATTTCGACTTCTCCGGTCAGGCTCCCTTTTTGTTTTTTTGTTCTCCCAAGACAATCGATTCATCGATTTTTTTTATTATGTACTCAGATGTGTGAATTGTGATACCATACCATACTTGAGAACCCAAATGAATTGTGATACCATACTTAGAAACGAAAGGGTCTCATAGATTATGCTCAGACTAAGATGACAATGGTTCCAAGTAGAATTCTCATTCATTTGGTTTTGTATGATGTTTTGTTTTTCAACAGAGTTACTCCTGTTTCTCATAGCATTTTAGAAGCATTTGGGTTTTGTAGGATGTTTTAGTGTGGATGGGACCAGATGACAATGGTTCCATATATGGAGTTATGCTCCACCGAGAATTAGTTGACACATGAGTGTGGATGGGACTAGATGCAGGCAATATGTACTCTTAATGTCAATGACTCTGTCACCAAGAGCAAGGTATGTTTATTGTAAACCATCAATAGATCTCTTATATGTTTTAATGTTTGTCGATTATCATTTTTGTTTTACTTAGATGTGATTACTTACCTTGATAATTACTGAATTTGAACTTCAGTGTTACAACTAATGCCATTTTTGTCCTTTGTTAATTTGATTTTGCATTTTTCACTATTAGTAGGGTTTATGTTTAGATTTTGCTTCCATTCTAATAACGGTTATGATCTTAATCAATTGATTAACTAAAAATTGATCATTTCATTTTGTAGATGTTCATTTTGGCTCTATGTTTTCTTCGATTTTGATTTCTGATTGTTGGTTTGGTCTGTTGATCTCGATTCTCACTCCCATTTTGAAAGCCTAAAAGTTCGTCTCTCGATCCCATTTGCAAGAATGACCTTAAGAACAAATGTATTTTGATTTACTTGCTCTTTTTTGTAATAATCATACCTTTTTAATTGTCATTTAATTGTATAAATCTTTGACAGATCGATTAACTGACATAGTTACCTAAGCCTTTTTTGGAATAATCATACGTTTGTTGGGTTTGGCGATTACTTGAGTTACCTAAGCCTTTTTTTGGATACGGAGCACTGAAACTGGATTTCCAATTACAACTATATTCGGACTCCACTTCTGGTGTTTTGCAGGTATACCATTCATTTATTTTTAAGGTTTCTTTGATTTTGATTTATGTTAAATAATCGAATTTGATTTATGTGTTCTTTAATCGATTTTGATTTCTGTTCTTTGATTTTTCTATGTTCAAAGAAGACACTTCGAACCCTTCGTCTCCTCCATCACAGCTGGACGGTTGTTGGTGTTCCATAAAGGTAACATTTGTTGTTGGTGTTCAGATTTTTCTTACACTGTGGTTTTCGTGTTCGCATTTCTCTCGACTTATGTTTCTCTCTCCATCATTTATTTTTAATTTGTTAGGGGAAAATATTGAAGATAGGTTTAAATCTTTGTGTTGGGTCAGGTAATCGCTTCATTAAATCTTAGGTAATCGGTTCATTAACTTGAGGAACCGGGTCTTATAGATTTGTCTGCTCCAGGTAAATGTGGTTGCTTCTTTCAAACGAGGAATGTAGATTTGCTTTACCATTTCAAATGATTCAGTTTGTTTATGATTTGCTTTTGTTTATAGATTTGCTTTACCATTTCAAACGGCTTTCGAACTGTTGCACCTTTTTCTGGCTAAATATAGATTTCATTCCATGGTAGGATGTTCTTTGGCATTTCAATGTTTGTTGAATCATAAGCACCAAGCTCGAGACATGATCGTAGATATCGAAGCTGAATTTCAACCAAGGAATCTAGGCGTCTTTGTCAGTTTTCTTTTAATTGAAGATATCCCCTTCACGGTATGTTCATATAGGTGTTTTAGATTTGTTTGGATTAAATAATTTTGGCCAACATGCACTATCGCAAAGCAAGTAAAGATTTATTCCCATTATTTCGTTATCATTTTCCAGAAAACACAGTGATCCAGTACTGGATCGTAAACAGTGTAGGTTGCATCTTATCAAAGATTGAGGCGGTAACGTTTGTAAATCATGTTTCTGAAATCGGCTGCAGGGAAGCTTATTGAAAAAGTTGGTCTAAAATCCAAGATTTCATGTATAATGAATTAGACATTTTACTTTTGTTCATAAGAAGTTCCTGTAATGAATTCAACATTTTACTTTTGTTCATAAGAAGTTCATGCAATGAATTCGACATTTTGCTTTTGTTCATATGAAGTTCCTGTAATGAATTTGATTTAATTTGGATGCTTCTTCTTGGGTTTTGGGGTCTGGGCGTTGGGCTGGAGGCATAAGGGGGAGCAGGGTAGAGGAGGTAAGATTTTTGATTTTGTTTTGGAGTAATAAGGAGGCTTATTGGGAGGTTTGGATGGCTGTATGGGGTTTTTAATATATGAAGAAGTGTATTAATGCTAGACTTGGTTTGATGTGCGTGTATAGGGGAAGGGGGTTAGGATTAGATATTCTTGTATCCATTCATGTTTTAGAGCATTTTTTTGGTTCTAACACGGTCCGGATTTCGTTTTTTGGGTTTAGGAATAATGTTGAGTATCGTGTCTGGTTGTGGGGATTGTTAATTTGGTTTTTTGCCCCAAACCTTGCTACCAGGATCCTTTGGTACATATGGGTTTTCAAGCTTGCTATGAAGGTATGTTGGTTGGTGATTGAATTTCCTTGGATTATGGGAATTTTATGGCCCTTGAACCAGGTTATGTTCTGTTGGTTACTCTGGTTTCAGATATATTGTTTGATCTTTCTTTTGGATTGGGTGAGATGTTCCTGGATTTTTTTAGAATGTGTGTGTTTTGTTTCTACCCCCTCTTTTGGTCTTTATTTGGGATGTCATGGGGGTGGTTGATCACTGGTCCTGCTCTTATGTACATTCTTGCTCCTAATTATTTTGTTAAGAAAGTGTGTGGGTTGTTGATCACTGATCTGATTTACACATATTTCTTATTGGAGCCTTTTGTGTTAGTGTGAGACTCTCACCTGTGGTGTTTAAGGCCACGAGTTTTATGGTGGTTTTTTTTACTGGTTGGTTTTATTATTTACCAACAGTAGCTCCTTATCTCCTCTAAGTGGTCTGATTAAAAATCTTGTTAATCCATATATGTTTGGAAGCTATAAGGAGGGTTTGAGGATTATTGAAATTGAGCTGTATGGATTAAGCCACTGGGATTACAACTGTTGTAGCTTATTGTGGTGGGTTTTGACTTGGAGAAGAATTGATGATTGTTTCCTCTATTTTGTTCCTATGCCTTTATTTCTAAACCTGTTGAAATCTATATTGGATTTTCAACAATTTGTTTCTACTCTCTTTCTTGGTCCTGCAATTTGGCATTCTGTCATTATTTTCACCTTTTGCAGATGTTGGATTAAAGTTATTGGCAATCAGAAGTGGGTGAGAAGACAAATGGTGCAAATTTGGAAAAATTGGATTCATAGAGAATGTCATAATTATTCCTAGATATATGATGATGTTGTCATGAGATTCTTTTTTAGGCTTGGGGATGATTGTGAAAGAAATGAAGAATATGTTGGTCTGCTGGGTAACAGTAGCTATGGCTCCTGTAATGGGGAATTGAAGCTTTCTAATAGGGATGATGAGGAATTTGGTATGGAGCTTGGAAATATATTGTAGGGCCTTTATAAAAGTTATTGGGCTTTCTTCTTCTTTTGGGATATTTTTATAAATTGCCGTGAGATTTGGTGTAAGGAATTTGTAATGTTGAGTATCTTGAATGAAGAAAGGGGAATTAAATGGGAGTATTGGAATGATAGGTAATTTGGGCCGTAATGATATTATGGAAGATGGTAATGAGAGAATGTATGGTGCTTGGATGGATATTATCAAGGATTGGGCCATAGGTATGCCCCTCGTAGTTTTTTTTTTTGAATAAAGTTTTTCCGGGGTTCCGTCCCCGTTTCCCCCCAAACAAATAAGTTTTATGACATCTTGAAAAATTTGATATTTCGAAATTAAGTAAATGAACGTTTTACATCCCGCCGCATTGTGCAGGTATTCAACTAGAGATATTTCTGCAGTCCATTTACACTCTTGCTCCCCCATTCTCTTTCAGAAATCATGTGAGCTATATATGAATTTGTGTATTTTATGGGCATTTAAGTATGATATTCAACTATGGCATTGACTTAATAAACAAGTGTTGCTATATTTGACTCACGAAGGCATGAAAGCCCATTTGGGTTTGTTTATTTGATATATTTAGTTGTTGACTTCTTGGTTGATAATGTCTTTCCTCTATTTGTTTATATTAGAACTTTTTTTTATTTAGATTGTTGTTTGCCATGGGTGAACCGGAAGTTACAAACTTGGCTAATTGTTTAACGAGAAATAATTATACTACTTTTTCAAAATTGTAATCTGCATTAAAATTTCACACCCCGCCGCATTGCGCGGGTACACTGCTAGTTTTATTATAAAGCATTTAGGTTTTAAGTATTAGATTGTAAAATTAAAGAAACTTTTAATTCTTATGATAATGTTAATAATATTTTTTTTTAAGATTAAGAATGGAAACTTGAATTGTTTTTGATAGCTAGTATTATCCTCTAAAAGGAAAGAATTAAAGTCTTCAATTTTTAAGAAAAATATAAAATATCTAAAATATAATTACTTTATTAATTAATTAAACAAATTTATAAAAAAAAATAAGTAAATCATTTTCTTTAATATGATAGTTATATAGCGGGTTGAGTTCGGGTGAGAAGTTGAGTTAATATGAAAAGTGTGAGAACTGATTATCAACTGTTGAACGCGCATTAGAATGAGAAGCATCAAGATGCACCAGATCAATCTTCGTATCAAGCACGACTCATGAGGTGAGCTTGAGATTAAAGGTGATCAAGAATTCATATCCACTTCTCACATTTCTCACGTTAACTCAACTTCTCCCACGATCCTTCACATATATCTTATTAACCATGTTTGTAAAATTTTAATCACATCTATTTTCGTATAATAATTTTCTAGATTAAACAAATATTTAAAACTTATTAACACTTGAAATTTATAAAAATAGCTAATAACTAACTAACAAACATGTTTAAATAAAAGATTAACGTTGGACCCTCCTAATATGTCAAAATACTTGATAAAACTGATAGCTAATAAAAGACCATCTCACTCTTTTGAAATCACGCACATTTATAAAATAAGGTCAAGAGAGATGAAATGAAGATGCATTGTGTTTCATTGCATGAATACACTTTAATCATTTCAAAAGTTATATATATATATATATATAAGTTGAGGTTAACGTGAGAAGCGTGAGAAGTGGATATGAACCGTTGATTACTTTTAATAAAATGTCCTCCCATAGTCCCATGCATTGCGACTTAGAAGAGAATTGATCTGGTGCATCTTATCTCATTGAATCTAATCCTAATGTACGTCCATTTCTCATCCAACGATTGATAACCACTTTTTACGTTAACCTCAACTTTTCACGTTAACCTCAACTTCTTTTCACGTTAACCTCAACTTATATATATATATATATATATATATATATATATATATATATATTATAGGTGTGAGAAGTTGAGGTTAACGTGAGAAGCATGAGAAGTGATCTGAACTGTTATTACTTTTAATCAAATGTCCTCCCATGAATTGCGACGTAGAAAGGAATAAATCTGGTGCATCTTATCTAATTGCATCTAATCCTAATGTACGTCCATAAATCTGGTGCATCTTATCTAATTGCATCTAATCAGAGGAAGGATCATGTGAAAACCACTATTAATTTGCAAATTTTACAAACCTCAATTAACCAATCAGATTTTTTTAGCCTTTTAATTTTAAGTTAATTATAAAGGGTAATGCAGTCTTTTTCATTTTATCTCTTTAATTATGGAAACTGAATAAATTATAATTAATTATTATATTAGATTATTAATCAATTGAAATTCTACTTTTATGGAATAAAAAATTGGTTATCATACATATCAGTTAGTGGGTTTTGGTTTTGGAAGGATCGACACTATCTCTTTTGGAATTAAGCAATGATCGACCATATCTCCAGTGGAATTGTTATCTGATTATTAAACAAAGATTTATACGTATATTGTTCAGAGTGGGTGTCGGGTTTTGAAGAAATCAGTTTTGAAGAAATCAGTTTCATCAGTTGCAGAAACAGGTTTCATTGCAGAAACATTTTCACTGCAGAAACAAGTTTAATTACATGAACGGTTTCAATGCAGCAGCAGGTCTCATAACAAGTTTCACTACTAAACATGTTTCATAACAGGTTTCATTACTAAACATGTTTTATAACAAGTTTCATTACATATCATTGTTATTTATTAAGACCATATTTGTGTGGTTTCATCTCCGTTCATCTCCGTTCATCGCCGTTTCATCGTCGTGTCATCTCCGTTCATCAAAGCTTTATTTGTAGTAGTTGTAGATTTTTAATTTCATCGTATTATATGAACGAAGATGAACAACGATGAAAACGGATATGAAATCGAGATGAAACGGAAATGAATGGCGATGAACGGAGATGAAAATAGATATAAAACCAAGATGACACGGAAATGAAACGGAGATGTACGACGGTGAACGGCGATGAAAACGGATATGAAATCGAGATGAAACGGAGGAACGACGATGAACGAAGAACAGAAGAAGAACCTCTCCATCTCCGGTTCATCTTCGTTTCATCTACGGTTCTCCGTTTCACCTCCGGTTCATCTTCGTTTCATCTCCGGTTCTCCGTTTCACCTCCGGTTCATCTCCGTTTCATCTCCGGTTCTCCGTTTCACCTCCGTGCATCTCCGTATCATCTCCGTTCCATCTTCGGTTCTCCACCATTCATCTCTGTTTCATTTCTATGCATCTTTGTTTCATTTTCGTGCATCTCCGTTTCATCTTCGTTAACCATTCATGTTTGATAAGATTACATTTAAAAACCAAATAGAATTAAAAACCATTGTTGGAGATGAATTTGTGAAATTGTTGAAGATGATCTTGTTGAAATCGTTGGAGATGATTTAGATAGTTGGAGATGGGGATGAAATTTCATTTCCTATTTTAAAATTAGATGCCAAATCTTTCGAGATGAGTATGGATGATATCTCATTTCTTATTTTGAATTTAGATGGCAAAGTACAACAATTAGGGGTGAGCAAAACCCGACCGACCTGAAAAATCCGAAACCCGACTAGGCCGATTTTGGCTCACCCGATAACCCGAAACCCGAAGTACCCCGAACCCGACTTGCAGCCTCGGATAAAACGGTTCGGTTTGGGTTGGGTTTTTCCTAACCCGAACCCGTCCAAAACCCGAAGTTTAAAAAAATTAATTTAATAAATTGTAAATATATATATATATATATCGATACTACCGATTTGTTTCTTCATTTGCTTTAGGACAGGGTTTCGGATCAGGCATAAACTTTAGTGTGTGACTACTGTGTGTGTATCACCTGCATGTGTGTGTGTTTAGGTGTTTAGTGTGTATTGTGTATTTTTTTTTAAAGTGAGTTGTGTGTGTAAGTATCAGTTGTGTGTGTGTATCACCTGCATGTGTGTGTGTTTAGGTGTTTAGTGTGTATTGTGTATTTTTTTAAAAGTGAGTTGTGTGTGTAAGTATCAGTTGTGTGTGTGTGTGTGTTTAATTTGGTTGTTGTAAATATATATATATATATATATATATATATATATATATAAGTCCCAACCCGACCCCGCCCGACCCGAAAACCCGAGACCCGAACTCACCCGAAACCCGAGGCCCGAACTCTACTTTGGACGGGTTTCGGGTTCCACAATTTCCACCCGATACCCGATCGGGTTTGGGGTTTTGGGGCCCGACCCGACCGTTGCACACCCCTAACAACAATGCCCTTCCGTCATTTTTATTCTATTAAAAATATTGAATTAATTAAGATAATACCACAATTAGCACAAAATCATCTTAACCGTTGATTTATTTAATCTATGGTTTATAGTTGGGTTTCACAGTTTGCAATATAAGCGTGGTTTGCAAATGAAACCACCTCTATATATATATATATGGTTGGACTCACGTGACACCAACCTGTATTCAATACCCATGAGACCATGTTTTTACACTTGAAACTTCACAGCAAAACACTGTGAAAGTAAAACAATTTGAACCTTCACAACAAAAAACTGTGAAGGTTACTTTCACAGTATTTTTGCTGTGAAGTTTTAAGTATAAAACGTGGTCTCAGGTATTACGAAAACATGTTGGTCTCACATGACCCTGAGTATATATATATATATATATATATATATATAGAGAGAGAGAGAGAGAGGGATAATAATTTATAAACCTCTAAATGTGTGTAAACTTTGGATTTCATAGGTTTTCTTGATGAAATTGTTTCATGAAATTGTTTATTTTGATGAAAGTGTTTCATATCATTCATTTCTTAATGAAACTGTTTCATATATTTATGTTTTTTTATGTAAAAACGAAAAAGTTTCATCAAACTGAGAAAATATATGAAACAGTTTCATAGGAATAAAAAAATATATGAAAGTATTTCATCAAGAAATGAATGATATGAAACAATATCACCAAAATAAATAATTTCATGAAACAATTTCATCAAGAAATCGTATGAAATCGAAAGTTTATACGAAAAAAAACTTTACAAAATAGTGGACTTCTATATATATATATAGGGGCGTAATCAAATGAGAACTTTTTAAAGTGTGATAACTGTGAGATCCAACGTGAGCCACACATTTAAAATAATTAACATAAAATTTAAATAAATATAAAAGGGTATTTAAGTAAATTTGTTTTTTCAAACCTAATTAAATTATCAACTACTAAAATTTCTCCACAATTTTATGAAACGTCTCTCACCCCTCTCTCTCTCTCTCTCCTAACCTAATTCTTTCTCTGAAGCATCCAGTTCAATCGAACCAAGCTTTTACCGCCGCCGACGACATCTGCAACCATGATCACAACCACCGCCGATGGATTCTTCCCTAAATGTTACCCACCAGATTTTGCAGTGGCGTAGGCGGTGGTGATGGTGACCGTGGAGGAGGCGGTGGATATGGAGGTTCCTCTCTCTTTTCCCTCGTTTCTCGATTCAACTTCGCCGGAGAGCTAATACCCAGATCTTGTAGTGGCGTAGGCGGTGGTGATGGTGACCGTGAAGGAGGCGGTGGATATGGAGGTGCCTCTCTCTTTTCCCTCGTTTCTCGATTCAACTTCGCCGGAGAGCTAATACCCATATCTTGCAGTGGCGGAGGCGGTGGTGGGGGGTGACCGTGAAGGAGGCGGTGGATATGGAGGTGCCTCTCTCTTATCCTTCGTGTCTCGATTCAACTTTCGTAGGAGAGGTAATACCCAGATCTGCAACGCCATCGTCAATAGTTCCGCTACTACCGGCAGCCCTTCCCGCCCCCTCCCTCAACCACCATCATCATGGTACTCACGTAGATGGCAGGGTATTCGAGAAGAGAAGTCGTCGTCTAGGTATGGATTGATCTTGATTTGTGGAAGAGAAGTCGTCGTTTATGTTTTTAAGCATTTTTTCTAGTTTAAAAATTCAACCAGGTATCACAAGTATATCACAAATTCACAATGTATTTTCGTTGTTTACACAATGTATCACAATGTGTCGTTGTTGTATTTTTTTGGTATCATGGTGCTTTTTCTATGGTAATCACAGTGTAACACAGTGGATATCACTGTGTTACATTGTGCATCGTTGTATGTATTTTGGGTATCATAGTGTATTTTGTATGGTAATCACAATGTAACACAGTGAATATTGTGTTACACTGGGTTTAAGGATATTGTGTTACACTGTGTTACATTTTGTATGTGTTTGTTGAAAAAAAATCGCCGGAGAAGAGATGGCCGGAGAGGAGAGAGGAGAGAGGAGAGAGAAGGGAGGAGGGAGGAGAGATGAAACTTTTAAAATACCTAATTTGCCCTTTAATTAAAATTTTAAGTCAATATTACCAAAATTAAATAGTTTCCTAATTTATCTCTGATTTATGGTTGAGATTGGATCTCACAGTTATCACCTTTTACTAGGATCTCCCATGAATAGGCCCCTATATATATAATATTCAAATGACACTCTTGACAAAAAAAATATTATTTTATATTAAATATATACATACTCTTTTAGATGATCATTCAAGATTTTCATATTAATAAATATAAATATTTATTTATGAATGAAATATTTACTATTTTTATTTAATAATTTGTTATTTTTAATTATAGGTGGGTTAAAAGTATGTGCATGTATATGTGTTGATGAATGTGTGCCATGGATTGTTGCCAATACGGTAACTAGTTCCTATTAAATTTGTATTTATAATTAATTATGTTTGTATTTTGTAATACTAGCAGTGTACCCGCGCAATGCGACGGGATGCAAAATTGCCTACATGTAAGAAAAAAGATACGTGAAATCCATCTAAACAACACGTAAAATCTATTATGCAAAAATAATGATTCTAGTGCCTATTTACAACTTCGATACTTCAATTTACCAGCCAAGCTTTTTTACCAATTTGATACTTCAGTTTACCGACCAACCTTTTTCACCAACACAATACTTCAATTTACCGACCAATGCATTTTTAAACGGTATTTACCACTAGTATTCATCAACTATATATATGTGCATGCTAAAAATAAAAAAGTTGTTCATATCTCTAGTCAAATATTTACCACCGGTATTCACCAACTATATATATCACACGAAACTTGCTATAATTAAAGAGAATTTCCTTTATTATACAAGTACAAGAAGGTGCATCCTTGTCGTGTAACTTGGAACTACAATGTACAGTGTTCTTTATGTTCGGTTTTAGCTCAAAACTATGATACAGACCACTCGTATATATACACACAACTTTGAATCCATGTCGAAAGGAAAGCAAATCGATTTAATGCCTTTCTCAAAAGAAAATGGCGTAGATACTCAGCTCGTGTCGGATGTTTGAGCTTCATTAGCGCCTTCACTTCATGCTTTCTAACCATTTCCCTTGATATATTCAAGTGACCCGCTATTTCTTCGTTTGTTCTATTATTGCCTTTTCCGTCAAGCATGTATCTTTGTGTCATCACCAAACTTTCCTTCGACTTCAACGAATCAAGTTGCATAGATGCATATGGATCATATGTGTGTTACGGTTGGTTTTATTGGGAAAATTAAGACCAAATTAAACATGAAACTTAAAAAAAGATATTGTATTTTACCACATTAATCAAGTGCAAGTCTGAGAAGAACAAGTTGCAGCCTCTCATTGTCACCAGCTGCATCAGTATCAACAATTTTATCCATCTTATAATAGAGCGAGTAATGAATTTGTCTATATTATAACTAAGGGTAGAATTAGAATGTAGGCACTTACTTTTGAAATAAAAAGGAACAAAATTAAAGGGTGTAGTTTTAGGTACATACCTCTGAGGGGAATGTTGATGCATCTCTATTAGGAAGCTCTTTGAGTACATCTTTCAAAGAGCAAGAGACATGTAAAGGTCATCCACCAATAAAATAAACTGATTTTTGTCGATATACAAAAATAGCCAAAAGAATATGATTAAGTTGTTACTAAGTTTGCTGGAAATCTGTAGGCGATTTTGCTGCTGGAGAGGATGCCTTTCATGTTTGCTTCTTCAAATTTGCTTTGGGTCACATTTATGCATCATAAACAAATCACAAATCTCAAGAACGAATATTAAAGATCAAGTATCATGTTAATGGACATATCTTAAATTAAACACACATCCAAATAAGAACAATGATAACATCTAACAAAAATTAATGATGGCTGAAAAAAACAGCTCCACATAAAGTTAGTAAAACATACAGTAGTAGCAGGTATTTTACGCATAAAGAAAGAAAAAACAAAGAACATCGAGCTTGAACAAAGAACACCCAACAAAAATAAAGAAGGCAAAAACAAAGACACCCAACTTAAACAAAAAGTATTTCAAATAAGACCAAAATGAAGAAGACAACACCTCATTGCCTGTTATCTAACAAGAAGTATTTTAAATAAAGTTTTTGATCTGTTAGAGGAGACAAATCTTGGTATTCGCTATCAGTTTCGGGCCACTCTTGGTCCAAGTGGATGCCACTGCAACATCCGTGTCGGTATATGCCAACACGTCGAAGATACCTGCAATTTGAACATATAAATCAACTCTTCAGTTTAGTGTTTTACTGTTTTTGATTTCTAGTCTTGAATAGGTGGATCAATTTATAGGAGGAAGAGTGGTCGATTATTAAAGTAGAAGATGTTGATTATAGGGTAGAAGATATTGATTATAGCTAGAAGATATCAATTAGAATTTTAAAGGAGAAGATATCAATTAGAATTTTAGAATGAGAAGAATTTAAGGAAAAAGTATTAGGAAATAAGAATAGATATCAATTAGAATTTTAATTCAGTTTCCATATTAAAAGAGATATCTATCAATTCCATAATTAAGAAAACATTTTTTTTCAAAAAATCAAGGGTTCTATTAAGTTATTGATTTCCTTTCACCTAAACAACCAAAACCAACATTAGATTGCTGCCAAGTATAATCAAAACCAAATTGGGAATTTTCTAATCTCAATAGAAATTTCTTACAGTTTCCAAACCATGGCTATGAAAATTACGACAATTTTCATTTAGGAACAATTTAATGTTACAATTACTCGGTTATGTTATACCTTTTAGAAATCCGGCCACTAACAACTTTAATCTTCTCGTTTGAAATCTGTCTAGCACTGTGTTCTCTAATCCGGAGAGAAAAGAAAAGAAAGGAAATGGATGGAAAAGAAAGTGAGAGAAAAGAAAGGAAAGGAAAATAATTTTTTCATTTATGTTCTCGAAAGATAAAGAAAAGGAAGGAAAGGAAAGGAAAGAAAATATTTTTCGTGTTCTTGAACATTAGAGAAAGGAAAGGAAAGGAAAGATGTCATTTTTACTAATATACCCTTAAAAATATATATTTTATAAGGAAATATCGGGTAGTTTTGTAATTTTAATAATTTCAGTAATTTTTTTAAATGTTTTTAATTTTTTCCTTTTCTTTCCTTCCCTTTCCTCCCACATTTGGGAGGAAAGTTTTGGAAGGAAACTTATCATTATTTTCCTTCCGTTTACTTTCCTTTCTCTCCTAAAAACGTTTCGAGAACACGAGTTTTTTTTACTTTCCACCCATTTCCCTCCCTTTCCTTTCTTTTCCTTCCTAAAATGAGTTTCGAGAACACAACGTAAGGGGCCGTTTACCAACGGGTAAGCGCTTACCAAGTCATATTAGCATATGACTTACCAGATGAATATGACAATGAGCAAGAATCTTATCGGTAAGAGTTGAGGCAAGGACCGATAGTCTTACCTGGTAAGTGATGGGGAAGACTCTTACCTCCATATCCTTCATCATATACCTGTAGCAAACAAACCTCAAGAAATGAAATCCATAAATAACATATCAAAAAGAAAAGTCCATCGTTGGCACATCAAATGGCATAACTAAAACTTCACATATCCTTGCATATTGAACTTTAGAAAACTTACTTATCCTTGATAAATTTTTCTTCAATCTATGCGCTTTCATGGCAATCCTATTCTTCATCAGTCTCACCATCGCTTTCCAAAATCCATACAAAAAAAGATTCACCACAAAAAGCTGTAAAATAGCAGCAATGTATGTATCTGATTAGATCAGATGGGTTACTTTATCCAAACAAATAGAAAGACAAAGCAAGAAAAATCACCATTATTGTGAAAATAAATCGGCTAGGGTTTTAGAGAATTGGTTGAGGCAAAATCTTGAAGCCGGGGAATGGAGGCTGTGAAACCGGCCAAAAAGCATTGCAGAGGTTAAAGATCCAGCAGGGCCAACGTTCGTTAAATGCTGGTGTATCTAACTTTTCTTGACTTCCCAAAAAGGACCGAGAACGACGGGTAGTTCAGCGGACGTGGATCCCCCAATCTTCTGGAACAAGGAAAATGCAAAGAAATATACAACTAAATGCCAAAATGAAAAGAAAATCGAGAGCAAAACTCTTACCTTTGTTGAAGATCGACAGCGAAGAAACTTCGAACTAAAAAACCTGAGAACTAATGTATTGATTGGAACATTATTGTATCGATTTTGGTGTAAGGTTTTGTAAGAAAAATCTAACCAAAATCGATTAGAAAAAACCCACATACCTCAAATCTGAATTGGTACCTTGAACAAACTGAGATTCGACCAAAATCTGATTTAGGAGTTGTCAAGAACACTACTGTGAAGTCGATTAAACAGAACCAAATCGATTAGAAAGAAATCGATCAAACAGAACCCAAATCGATTAGACAGAACCAATATGATCGATATACCTGAAATGGCGAAAAAATGTATGATCGATATACACTGGAGTGTAGGATTTGCAGAACCTGTGAGATGAAACTGATGTGTAGAGAAGAAGAAGAAAATGAAACTGAAGGCATCATTTTCTTATTGAGTTTTTTGAGAGAAAATTAATGTGCAGAGAGAGAAAGCTAACGTGTATAAATGAAACTGAAGGCGTGAATTCTAGGAATACCAAAAAAAATAGTTTTCTCTCTCTAAAAAAAATTAAGTAAATATGCTTTAAATTGTAGTACATAGTGCTTAAATGATTGTTTTTAAGAGTTTGGGGGCTTCATGCTTTATAATATAGTATAGATATGCTTTAAATTGTAGTACATAGTGCTTAAATGGTTGTTTTTAAGAGTTTGGGGGCTTCATGCTTTATAATATAGTATAGATATAAGATCGTTGCCACAATTATTTTGGAATAAAAGATTATTTCCATATTTAAGTGATTTTAAAAATAAGAAGTTAACTCAATCCCAAATTTGTCGGATTCGTTACATACGTTCCAGAATTAATGACAAATAAAAATAATTTAAATAAAATATTATTGGCCAAATACCTAATCTACCCTTTTGGATTATTAAATTAATTAAAAAATCAAAATACCTAGATCTGAAAACGGATGGCTAAGATGATGGTTGTATGGTTTGTTAGATTTAAGTATTTAGTAAAGGGAAATTAATTAAAATGCCACAAGTTTGAAAGTGAGTTACCAAAATACCCCAAAAAATTAATTTCTTACCAAAATGCCCTTTTTCCGCGGAGGGAGCCCTCTATAGCGGGCAGGGACTGAAAGTGTAAAATTTTGCAAGATTATTTACACTTTCAGTCCCCATAGCGGGCCATCGCGGGCCTTGATAGAGCCATCGCAGGCCTCGATCGCGGGGGCCAGGGACTGAAAGTGTAAATATATCTTGCAAAAAATTTCACAATTGGTCCCTGACCGCGATCGCAGGCTCTTATCGCGGGGAAAAAGGGCATTTTGGTAAGAAATTAATTTTTTGGGGTATTTTTGTAAGTCCCTTTCAAACTTGTGACATTTTAATTAATTTCCCTTTAGTAAAATAGCCTTGGCATATATATATATATATATATATATATATATATATATATATATATATATATATATATATAGGGTCCCCTTCTTTTGTTAACCACTCAATTAGTGTTAACCTTGTTAACTTATTTTGGACCAATAGAAAGCAAGATACATAAATGGTTTTAACATTACTTGGACGTTTCATTCAAGGGTATTATTGGAATTTAAATATTTTGTTATATGCAGTAACTACACTTTCCTAATATCACGCATAGTTAAATTAGGTAGTTATATTATATTAATTTTTAATTTTTAATTACTTATTAATTTTTAATTCCAGTATTAATTTCACGCCAGCCATATTAATTCCAGTATTAATTCCAATATTAATTTTTAATTCCAGTATTACTTGATATATTAATTTTTACTTTCAGTATCACATATCAAAATTGCATATATGCATATTTTACACCTACAACATACACATCAGAGAATTGCATATATGCACATCAGACAATTGCATATATGCACATATTACAATTGCATATACTTACACTTTACACCTGCAGCATATATGCACATATCAAAATTGCATATATGCATATTTTTTCATCCACAACATGCATACCAGAGAATAGCATATATGCACGTTAGAGAATTGCATATATGTAAATTTTACACATGCAGCATATATGCACATATCAAAAATTGCATATATGCATACTTTACACCCAAAACATATATGCATCACTTCACAAATGCATATATGCACATATCAAACTTGCATATATGCACAAATTACAACCGGATATAAGCATATATTAAAGTGGCATGTATGCATATATGCACAAATTTCAAATTACAATATGAGTTTTTATTATCTTGGTTTACCTTTTTCATTTTTTTTAGAGTCTTAAAACAAAAGTAAAAATACAAAAAAAAATAAAAAGCAGAACCCTAATTTGAGTAATTTCACTTCTTTCTCTCCCTTTTCACCGTGCACTCACTACCGGCCGCCACACACCACTCTACTGCCGGCGACGAGCACAACCACCACCGTACACCTCTAGTGTCGCCGCTCTCACCTCCACCACATCACCATTTTCCGTCTAGAACATCAACTGTCAGTAACCGTCGGCTGCCTAACCTTCATCTTCTCGTTGCGCTCCCTCTTCTCGATTTCCCGTCGCACGACCGCCCTTCGCCGCCGTCTCCGTCAACCGCAGTCGCCATCTCGATTTCTCTCCATCTCTCAATCTAAACCAAGCGAAACCGCCGGCCGCTACTTCTTCTCTCTTCTCTCTCGTTCGACCGTCGAACGTCGCCACCACCGCTGCCCCTCCTCGATTGACAGCCGGGAATCGCCATTCTCGTCTTTTCAACAATCGATTGGAATGATTTATTTGGTTGATTTTTCTTTTGATTCGAGATTGGAGAGAGAGAGTTCGTGTTTGCTATTTTTCTGTCTAAATCAATTAGAGATAAGTTATAGCTCCTTAAATGTAGCGATTCAGTGAACTGTTTCCTTATATGATAATTACCAAGATTTGTAAAATGACAACAATACCCCTATGCATATATGCTGCAAATGAAATCACCTGTGCTTTTATTTTAATTATGAATTAAAAACTGATTTTAATTTTAGCCATTGGTTTTGATGATTAATGGTCCATATTAGTTAACAAGGTTAACACTAATTTAGTGGTTAACAAAAGAAGGGCCTTCTATATATATATATATATATATATATATATATATATATATATATAGAGAGAGAGAGAGAGAGAGAGAGAGAGAGAGAGAGGAGACCATTTTTTTTATTAAACAAGGTTTTAGTGTTAATCTTGTTAACCCATATAGACCAATAGGATTTTAGTATTTTTGTTTGTTTTAGTAATCACATGGTGTATTAATTATGAGTAGTTTAGGGAATTTAAGTATTAAAATTATTTAATAGATATTTACATTCCTATGTTAACTCATGGATAAACATGAAAGTTATATTTTTAATTTTTTTAAACGATTAATCATAATTTTCTTCTTCTTTCTAGTTCATAGCATAATCTTCATCTTCTTCCTAATTAATAACATCTTAGTCACGTTTTTTTCCTTGTTAATGATCATGGACTCCAATGGCGATGAACCCGGTTCTTCATTTTTTTCCATCAACCATTGACGATCATAATGCTTATTCCTAGTCGATTGAAGAGCAAAACGTGGTGAAGGATAGAATGTAGACGAATGTTGATGTCCATACTCAGATGAGTGCCGATGTGCAGTCCCATGGTCTTGAAGATTTGTCTTTCGAGTTTGTAGATGTTTGTAACCGACCATCATGTAGTAATGTTGAAGAAATTTTGAACGATGAGTTTATCAACGATACGCTTTTGTTTTTATAATTCACAATCAGTTTGTTTTGGCAGTATACATTTTCCTGAAGATGATGTTTGATTTAGGGTTTATTTTGGCCGTATACAGTTCGTGAAGATGATGTTTTTATTTCATATATGCACATTAACAAGAGTGTGTATATGCACATATAAACCAGGTTCATCTTACACATCAAAAAAGGTCATATATGTACATCCTACACATATGGTTATCAAATTACAATTTCATATATGTACATAAAGAAAAGTGCATATGTGCACATATAAACGAGTTTCATCTTACACATCATACACATATGATCATCAAGTATCAATTGCATATATGCACATATAAACCAGGTTCATATTAAATATCAAAAAAATGCATATATGCTCATCTCACATATATTGTCATCAAAACCAATTTCATATATGAATTAAAAAACATATTTCACATATCCATATACAATCCATTAGGATACACGAACAAAAAATTACATAAATTGTCAAAATCTTCACATGGCACAAAAACTTATACTCGATAATCTCATATTTTGAAAACAAAGTTGATTTTGAATTATAAATGGCTAATTTTGGATCATGAAACACGATTTTGGAAGTGTCATGAAACAAGGGTGGTTTCCTTTTCTATTAATTAGCCTTTTCTATCAATTGATGTTTTTACCCCTGTGCATATATGAAGATCGCATACTCAACCATGTTCACCATTTAAATATTAAAAAAAACCTGTTTTAATCTAAGCCATTGATTTTCAAGATGAATGGTCCTGATTGGTTAATAAGGTTAACACTAAAACCTTGGTTAACAAAAGAAGGGGACCCTATATATATATATATATATATAACTTTTCTGTTATTAGAGGATTATTAGTTAGGTGTGTGTGTATATGATATTAATATGGCATCAGAGTCTCACACGCTCTCTTCCTCCTTTCTTGTTCCTCATTTCCGTCGCCATGATGAACCCGCCAAAACAACCCCTGAACAAGAACTCTATCCGGTCTACACTGTAATAAATATCCATCATAAGATATGTGTCCTTAACGGATTAAAAGTGACATACTCCGCCTAGGTAAAAGTGTTCCAACTTCATGCTCGTGGATATAATGTTCTACAACACATCAATGAAAACGGATACGAAATACGCTTTATGGGTAGAAATCAATGCCCTCGTGTTGAATGGATATACGACACGAATTCTGACGACCTTCTTGCTAGGGTTTTGTAAGAAGAGTCCACCGCTTATGAAGAAGGAATCCGAATGAAAAATATTTTTCTTAACAACAAAAGGGCAAGAGTTGCGACCCTTAAACAAGAGTTCAATAATATGAAATTATAGAGTATGACATAGTTTCAAGTGTGTACCAACAATACGGGAACTGTTGAGCCAAATCAAGGATGTGGATGCAAGCATCAATGAGCATCACCTAGTTCTTCAACTCGTTCGAGTTTACCTACTGGGTACTATATCTTTGCCTCATACATCCATTAAACCCTACCTTCCTTTAAAACAACAAAAAACATATTGGAACTAGAACAACATCGAAAATCCAGATGAAACCACACCTCCATCCTAGTACTCGTGGCTCCCAATCCACATGTGCAACCACAATCCAACTTTAATAATTAGAAGGATCACATCCAACAAACTTCGCACCATAATGGTGGTCGTGGATCTAGTTAACGTCGGGGTAACCCTTGTCAGAATCGAGGTTCCTACCCCGGGGTACGAGTCCACCACACAGCCAACACCCTCTTTTTCTATGAACTCAACCACCTTGGGTTGTCTCTCCATGTCCGTACCCAATAGCCCTAGGGTGGGCAGCCCCCTGGCTCCCATGTCAACCAAACCCTTCTCAACAATAGTGGACTCAACCACCTATTTGGCAGCAACAACAACACCTTAATCGACCATCCTCTTACGATTCCAATCATATTGTCGACCAGGCTCACCTTACGAGATATGATGTCCTTCAACCTACTAATCACGGTCAAGCCTTTCAGAAAATGTCACTCGAGCACCCTACAGATTCAGAATAGTATGTGGACACGAGGGCGTTATAACACCCTAGAATTTTAGTAAGTATAAGTTATCTCACTCTCTCTCCAATAGTTATGACTATTAGTTTTGATGTTAAGATACTTTGCAGTTTTGGGCTCAGTTTGTTTTGGGCAAAAGTACCCGACGACAGTGCCTTTGGGCACAATCGCCTGTCACCATCGCTGGCTAATCAGGACGGTACATTTGGTGTGATTGTACCCTGCGACAATGTCGGGGTCACAATCACCGGGAAAAGGTCGCTAGGAGGGGATGAGGCACAATACATCTGGGGCGATAGTGCCTTGTGATTGTGTCGTTGGCACAATCGCCCTGTGATAAGCCCCAAAACTGAGTTTTAGGCAAAAGTCTCATTTCCATATTAGTTCCGTGTGCGTTTTTCTCTTCATTTAAAGCGGATTTCTCATTTCCTTGCTCTATCCTAACTTATTTCGCTTTGAAGGTTCCCAAGAACACTTATTGCTCATTTCCTAAGGTTTTGCTAGCATTCTAGTGTGAATAACTCAAATCTTGATCAAGCTCTAAGTGTTACATCAATTTTCTAGGGTTTTGGTGATTTCTAGGTTTTCCGAAACCTAGTATTGTGATTCATTCTTCTTTTCTCAAAACTCTTATACATGCTAAAATGGGACATTTTAACTTCTTGAATGCCTCTATACTATTACATTTTGAGTATTGAGAGTTTTGATCCATTTTGGTCAAAATATTACATTTTAGGCATTTGAGTATGTTATGTTCTAAATGAAAATTTCTATGTGTAAACCACGAATACATATCTTTGTGATGGAATGTGTTGAAAATACTAAAACCAAGGGTTTTAGTAAATGTTGAGTTTGAATGTCAATTGCGATGATTTTATCTAATGTGAACACATTTTGATGTAAATGCCTACGAGATTGGATATGAATGAGCATATATTGGTGATTTACTAGACTAAATGAGATGGATCTATAGGCATATGAGTCGACTTGAGTGTGAAGAACATTCGTGTATTGTAACGTGAAATAGGAATGGGGTCTTCATGGGTAATAAGATGAGGGCTCTTTGTGTCGGGCATCGGCCATTGACTAATAATTGTAATTTATCGTGAACGAGTGAAGTCTAGGATCATCGAGGGTCTTATGTCATGAACCTTAAGAGGTTGAATTTGACGAGCATTGATCGTAGTGGAGCTCATTGAACATAGATATGTGGCTTACTTTTCTGATTCGTCACTATCAATGGAAAATTGGATTTCCCCGGTCATCGCAAGATGTATTTGTTGTATTATTTTCTTAAAAGAAGAAAGTTGGATTGATGATTTTTAAATACAAGTTTTTACACCCAACGTTATTTCATACAAACTCTTTGATCTCACTAGGCGTTAGCCTACCACATTTTTTTTAAAATGACATTTATATCAAGTTTTGGAGGTAGTGGGGCTACAAATGCTTGAGAGGAGAGATCATTGTCATTAGAGGCAACTTTTGGGATACGTCATTTTTTTGAGACGACACTTGGAAATACTGTTGATAGAGCCTTTTGGTGATCTTAGCGACATCAGTTCATAATCTAGATCTAAAGATGGTTTAGATTAGTAGGATGTTAGGTAATGATTTTTAATTTTTATTATAAACTCCATTACTATTTTTCCAAGTTGGGTGATTATATTTCATGTTGAATTTTATAATTTCCTATTTTAACGGTTTAAATTAGCACCTATTTTAAGGATGTTACAGTGTTGTCTCATTTGACATCCAATCCGGGTACTATTCCCATTTAAATAAAGTTAGTTTTGTACGTTCTATATTCGTTAGAAATGGTATGAGCATTCGAGTTTGTGGTTCGAGAACATCCGACATTACTCTACCAAGCCCAACCCTCCACCTCCAAAATGTCCTTTACACACCTAATATCATCAAAAATACATACTTCATTCAATTTTATAATAATGTATATATCATATATAAACTTTGATTATAATGAATAATGTAAGACCCGGAAAATCTAGGATTATTATTCGTTGTGTTTGCATGCGTGTTGAACTATTTGGACCCTGCATTTTAATGTGAAACTTACTATTTATGTCTTGGTGGAAACAAGTTGGATTAAAAGGACATTTCGAACTAAATTTGAGGCTCGGTACCTGTTGGGCGAGAGTGCCCGCGATTGTGACAGAGTGTCAATATCGTGGGGCACAATCGCAAGGGAGGGGGTGACCTCTCGGTACAATTCTGGCGACAGTGCCAGACGATAGTGCCCTGGTCACTGTCGAGGTGTCACTACCGCGCGAATGGTATCGCGGCATCTTGAGACACGAGCGATAGTGCCTGGCGAGATTGACAAGTGTCACAATCACCGACAAGGTCGCCGACGGACTGACTGGCTATAAAAAGGGGGAAAATTTGGGATTTTAGCTAGGTTTTTCATTTTAGGATTTTGGAGAGCCGTTTTGGACTGCGATTTTGGTGAGTTTTCTCCCCAAAACCCCTCTCATCATTTATTACTCCATCTAGATCATTAATGGAGGTTTGCAAACTATTTTGGTGGTGTTGGTAGGGACTCTTAAGTGATTAAAAGCTTCAAGACCTCATCTCTTCTCCTCTAAAGTGTTAGTTTTCTTTGAAAACTACTAAGGTTAGTGTTCTAACCTACTAAACTCACTCATGTTCAATCATTTAAAGTTTTACTTGTATTTATCTATGTTTGCTTACTAATTTTCTTGATTATGTGATAAATGACTTAACTTTCCATTTATGGAAAGTTTAATGTTTGAGCATGTCAAAGTTGATGACAAGAGATGAACTTTCTTTGGTGGTTATTGTGATGATATATTCTTGAATATGATCCTATTTTCCTTTTATGAAGTTTGATAAGTTTGGGTCAAAACTAGGGTTTTATATAAATAGTAAAATTTGGAGGTGATGACACTTGTTAGTTTCTCTATGTGATAATAACTCCTCAAGAATTTGATATTGGAAAACGTGGAGTCTTATTATCGTGGGGATATCTTGATTGAGTCAACTTGTGTACAATCCCTTGTTGATATTGATGATATTGGACCTTTTCTCTTGGGAAAAGTACGGGGCTAAAGATCCGGTTTGGATTGATGCTTCTTGACTAAAGATCCAGTTTGGATTGATGTCACTCGACTAGAGATCCGGTTTGGATTGATGTCCTAGATGGCTAAAGATCCGGTTAGGATTGACGCCACTAGACTAAAGACCTGGTTTGGATTGATGTCTTGAATGGCTAAAGACCTAGTGGGTTGACGCCTTACGGACTAAAGACCCGATTTGGGTTGACGATCGGTATCGACTAAAGATCAAGTTTGGATTGATGTCGTAAAAGACCTTCTATGTTAATAGACGGTTAGTCGCTAACGATGGAATGTCATTCTAATAATTGCTTTATCTATTTTGATTATCAATTATATCTCTTGCTAGGCTATAGGCTAACACTTCTTCTTATTGTAATGTTGTGTTTAGCAGGCCTTCCTAGCGGTGGGACTTCCCAGGGTTGAAGGAAGTGTTGAGAAGGGGGATAGCATTTTTTGAGAGAAGAGATTAGCGGCGTATGATGACCTTAACCAACCATTTTTGGAAATGAGATAGCGACACTCGTTCATAATCTAAACAATCTTAAGTTAGATTAGTAGGTTGTTGTTAATGTATCTCATTAACTTTTGTTGTAAACGCATTGCTCGTAAACTCTTGGGAAATTAAAGATCCTTATTTAAAAAGTTCATTTTGTGAAAAATTTCGGTTTAAATTGACCCCGTTTTTAGGGTGTTACAAGTTGGTATCAAAGCAATGGTTTAAGTGAACTAGGTATGGACGTGAGATGCCTAGACTTACACTAGATCGAAATAGGCGGTGAGCGGTGAGTTGGGTAGAAATCTTAAGATAAGAAGGTCTTAGAGTCGATTGCATTGCACTAATTGAAAATTGTGACTGTGGTGATGAGCATCCTTATGTGTAACATGTTCATGATTTCAACTAGCTACTCTATTATGAATATGTTGTTACGTGAGCATGCTTAGATTACTATGGTTACGGTGATTGATGAATGCGTTGGTACGTTTCTTTATGTGAACCTTTGGCTTATTTCTTACCTTCATTCTCGATTGTGGCAGACTACTGATGGTTAATACTCGTAGCAGGCCGGATGGCCATGATGCTATGGCATCCACGGCCGACCAACCAAGGGTGGCGATGACAGAGAGACCTCCGCCTAACACTAACATGTTCGGTGGCGCACCTGAACACATACCCCGACGTAACCTGGAAACGTCTATCCCCGTTATAGAAGAGGTAACGACTGGACGATAATGATAGACCGAGACACCACCAACCGTAGACACGAAACGATTGCTGAAAATGTGATTGTAGCCTGACCGGGGGTACCGGAAACGAAATCCCTACGGATGGTTTGGGCACCGATGACACGAGGCAGGGAAGGAAAGTGTGTTCTTTCAATACTTTCCTTAGTTGCCGACTTCCCGAGTTCAAGGGCACCGACGATCCGGTTGTTTGCATGAACTGGATAAGGGAGATGGAACAAGCCTTCCGAACTAGCGAATGTGGAGAGAGCCATAAAGCTAAATTCGTCTCATAGATGTTGAGAGGGGCTGCCCTCACATGGTGAAATGTCTACTCCACTTCTCTGGAAGCTACTGTATTGGCCAAACTGAGCTGGCCGATGTTCAAAAAGAAAGTGTTGGAGGAATACTGTAATGAAAGAGCTTTGGACTGGATCGAAGATAGTTTCCGGAACTTAAAGAAGGGTAACTTATCGGTGAAGGAGTACAACCGGCAATTCATGGACAAGTTGGGGTTTGTGGGACATCTGGTCCCGAATGAGAAAGAGAAGATCAATGCTTACATCAAAGGCCTTCCGTCGTACATGATGACGATGGTCCGAGTGTCTAAAGCCTCTACCCTCCATGAGGCAATTAAGGAAGCTTAGTTAGTTGAAGATGCTTACAGCCGAGATAAGGAAGAGAGTAATCGGGTCAGGGGCGTTGCCAGAATTATAATTTAAGAGGGGCTCCGCTCAAAGATCTCAAGTTTAGTTTGTCGATTGAAGTTATTTAAATAAGAGGTTAACATGAGATATACGATTAATGTTAGTCCTTTTATTAGGAAATTTGAGTTGTAATTAGTGGTTGATAAAAGAACAAAAAAACCCATTAATATTTTAACTTATGTTTGTAAAATGTTAGAAGAGGAATGGATATTTTATATTGCATTGTTAATTAAAAAAATATATGTATTTATTATTAAGTGAGACATTATTGTTACTAACTTATGAATATATCATAAATGATGCCAATGTATATACTATATCTATAGGGTGAAAAACAGATTTCATAATTTGATAAACAACAAAATATCATTAAGAAGTCCAAAAAGATAATTTTATAAAACTATTGATTTATATATCTAAGAATTTCATTTGTACAATGATATAAATAAGATTTAATTTATTATAATATTTGAACAATGTTTTTTTTTTTTTGTAAATGAAAAACAATAGAAAGATTTTTTTAATGATAATATAAAGGTAAATATTCGGAATTATATAGGTTTCATATGTAACAAGAGATGGTTGTAACCATCTGGGCTATTTTGTCATATGTGTTTTATTTTCCATTATATCATATTAGAGGAAACGTTAGGTGGTGCTTAGCACCACCCTGTCCCCCCACTGGCTCCGCCCCTGAATACCGGGTTGAAACGTCCAAAAATCGCAACAAATTTAAACCTTAATTTTGCAAGGTCCACAACAACTATTTCCCTAAAAAATCATACATAAATGGAGAAGTCATAACAAGGTTTGTATATACATCCAACTTTTATAAAGAACCTACTAATCTAATCCATAACGTGCACAATTAGATTATAAAGGTTGTCTACAAAAATCTCCAAAACATCAATACTTCCGTTAACTTCTCCATCATGTCATCAAAAGCATAACTCAGGAACCTCTCGACGCTCATCCCAGCTTATCCTTTCCCGAGCTAGAACCTAGTAAGAAAATTTAATTTGAAACGATTAGGCTTACGCCTAGTGAGAACATCCGTTTATAAATTAAAACGTTATAAGCTTTGGAAACCAATGTAAACAAAGCGTATAAACAAACCTGGTTTGCCACCATTCTTACCGTACACATACTCATCTTGCGATGACGGGAACATACCTGATTCTACGTATATGACTAACACTCAGTAAGTCATATCATCACATTCGAGAGCCAACTACGAATCATCACAGATTCTAGATCATTGCTCATGTCCAAGAAATTACAATTTACTTTATGCCTATTTCTTGGAGTGGAAGTAGAGATTACAATTAAGCCATGCCTATCTCTTAACTTCTAACATAAATCAGGAATTACGATTAGTCCACGCCTATCCCACGATTTCTCATCTTAATACGAAATGGGAATTACGATTAGTCCACGCCTATTCCTCATTTCAATTCAACGGGAATTACGATTAGTCCACGCCTATTCCACGTGTTCATATAATACTAGTGCCTATGGATCCATTACACTTACTAACATACATGCATATTTACTCGAATGCACAAAACATTTCATAGCGTATTCTCAAAGCTAAGGATTTCAAATAATATAACATACCCGTATTCTCAATTGTCCCCCCCCCCCCTTCGGCGACCTAGCACGGGGGTTCCGCTACCCGGTTAGCGAATGGGGTCAAGGGGCAACGCCCTTGCGGGGTTTGGGGCAGCGCCCCTAGATTTTTTTTTTAAAACTTAACCAATTAACACATCCGGAAAAGCATTCCAGACTCTCAAGTCCGGATCCATCCGGTATCACAATCTGGAACTTACCCGAAATCCGGTACCCACCCGGTACCAATCCGGAATCCGATATCAAATCTGATTCCAATCCGGAATCCGGTATCAAATACGATACCAAATCCGGAACTCACTTCGGAATCTGATACCAATCCGGTACCAAATTCGGTATCAACCCGGAATACGGTACCATATCCGGTACCATCCGGAATCTCGTACCAAATCCGGTACCATTCATCTTCCGGACTTCTCACATTTTACCTAGTTCCTTTATTTTTTTCGTTCAATACTCTAAAATTCAATTTGTATCCATTCATATAGATATCAATACTTTCACAAAACCAAATCAATTCCAAATTATCAATTCTATTAAGACAAAATTTAAAGGATGAACTCACCTGAGTCCAGAACTCGAATAAGTCTACAGTTCCAATTGATTTACTTCAATCTTTCACACCACTAACCAGGACCAAATTAAAATCAGCTTAACCTGATTATCAATTCCTAAAAGATTGAATTACATACCAAATCAAACTCTTACCGTAGCCCTTTGTATCCCACAATTCTTTATTTCTCTGCTTTGATTAGACTGACTCCAGAAACACCAAAATGAGATATTTCTCATTCCATTTGCCGACTCCAAACTTTTATATCAGAGTCATAAATTTCAATTTTGACCCTCAACTTAACCAAAATCAAAATTTTATTCCAACTATAACCAATTACAAATTTGACCCCTTAACTTCAAACTCTTAACTTATCCAAATTCAAATTATAAAGACAATGGAATTTTCGAGGTGTTACATGGGTGCCAGAAAAGAGGAAATGGGAGGGGAGTTCAGTGCCCTCCAAGAAACCAAGATCGTCCAGTAACAACTACTGGGGAACCGATCCTAGGCGTGAAGCTAGGTAGTGTTTCAAGTGCCGAAGCAAACATCATGGCCCGTGCAAGCCAAGCGAGGCGACTTGTTTCAAGTGTGGAAAGTCGGGGCACGTCCGCAATGATTGCGTGACCAAGTGGATCATATGCTTTGAGTGCAAGGAGTCAGGTCATGAGAGGAGTGAATGCCCAAAAGAGAAGACTGGAGGGAGCGGAGGAAAGAAAGTTGACCCTCCGAGAGCGATGGGAAGGAAATTCCAGATGATGGGTGACGATGCGAAGGCCTCAAAAGATGTGGTATCGGGTACGTTTCTCCTAAACTCCATACCTACGGGTGTGTTGTTTGATTCGGGTGCAAGTTTTTCGTTTGTGTCGATTTCCTTTTGCCAAAAGTTGTCCCTGTCCACTAGTAGTTTAGAGGATGATATAGTGGTAGAGATAGCGGATGGTTGTCAGATTGTGGTTCGCGAAGTGTTGAGGGGTTGTGAATTGGAAATTGAAGGGACGAAGTTCCCGATTGAGTTGATGTCTATGATTATTGGTGGGTTCGATGTGGTGGTTGGAATGGATTGGCTAGCGGCAAATCATGCCGAGATCTTATGCGCCAAGAAATTAATCCGCATCCCTACCGTGAGTGGTGGTGTGGTGACCGTGTATGGAGAGAAGAGGAAGGGAGAAGTAGCGATCATCTCCATGCTTAAGGCACGTAAATTCCTAACCAAGGGTTGTGCCTCTTACTTTGCATACGTGATAGATGCTAAGCACGAAAAGAAAAAAATTGGAGGACGTGCGGGTAGTACGCGAGTTTCCCGATGTATTCCCGGAAGACTTGCCCGGTCTACCACCCGACCGCCAAGTGGAGTTCAAGATAGAGCTAATTTTGGGGGCGACACCAATCGCCAAGGCCCCTTACCGCTTAGCCCCTTCGGAGATGCAAGAAACGATGGCGCATCTATAAGAACTCTTGGAAAAGGGATTTGTAAGACCGAGCTCGTCACCATGGGGAGCATCGGTCTTATTTGTGAAAAAGAAGGATGGCATGATGCGAATGTGCATCGACTACCGGGAGTTGAACAAGGTGACCGTGAAGAGTAAGTACCCACTCCCCAGAATCGACGATTTGTTCGATCAACTTCAAGGAGCGGGGTGCTTCTCAAAGATTGACCTATGCTCGGGTTATCATCAAGTCAAGGTGAAGGATGACGATGTCCCGAAGACGGCGTTTAGGACGCGTTATGGACACTACGAGTTCTTGGTGATGCCATTTGGATTGACCAACGCACCGACAGTGTTCATGGATTTGATGAACCGAGTATGCCGACCGTTCTTAGATAAGTCGGTCATCGTATTCATATACGACATTTTGGTGTACTCTAAGGACGAGAAGGAGCATGAACGGCATCTTCGAAAAGTATTAGAAGTTATAACGAGGGAGCAATTGTATGCAAAGTTCTCCAAGTGTGAATTTTGGTTGGAAGAGGTCTAAGTTTTAGGGCATGTGGTCACTCGAGAAGGAGTGAAAGTGGATCCTTCCAAAATCGAGGCTATGATGAATTGGGAACCTCCCAAAAGCCCATCGGAAAGTTGAAGTTTCTTGGGGTTGGCGGGTTACTACCGAAGATTCATCCAAGATTTTTCCAAGGTTGCTTCCTCATTGACGGCCTTAACCCAGAAGAACATGAAGTTCGTTTGGACCGAGAAGCAAAGGAATGCATTTCGGACACTGCAATGGAAATTGTGTGAAGCTCTAATTTTTTCCTTACCCGAAGGGTCGGAAGACTTCGTGGTTTTATAGTGATGTATCAAAGTCAGGTTTGAGGTGTGTCCTAATGCAAAGAGGAAAGGTTATCGCTTACGCGTCTAGGCAACTTAAAGCACACGAGAAGAACTACCCCACACATGATTTGGAATTGGCGACGGTAGTGTTCGCGTTGAAGTTATGGCGACATTACCTCTACGGCACCAAATGTACGCTGTACACGGACCACAAAAGTTTGAAGTACGTGTTCGATCAGAAGAAGCTGAATATGAGACAAAGGAGGTGGTTGGAGCTACTCAAAGACTACGACTGCGAATTGCTCTATCACCCAGGTAAAGCGAACGTAGTTGCCGATGCTTTAAGTAGAAAAGATTATAGTTGGAGCCTTCGTGCCAACCTCTCGAGAATTGAGTTAATATCGAGCCTGATTGAACGTATCAAAGCGGCGCAAGTCGAGGCCTTGTTGGAAGAGAACCTCAAGGAGGAGGTAACGACGAAGCAAAGAAAACTCCTAACGGAGGATGTTCGTGGAGTGAAACCATTCAACGGGCGGGTGTGGGTGCCCAAGATCGGGGGAAATCGAGAACTACTCATGGACGAGGCTCACACGTCCAAGTACTCCATACACCCCGAGAATAATAAGATGTATAGAGATTTGAAATTACATTATTGGTGGCCGGTTATGAAATTGGACGTGGCGCACTATTTGGAGCGGTGTGTGACTTGCTCTCTAGTTAAAGTCAAACATCAACGACTCTATGGCAGTTTGCAATCCTTGGAGATACCCGAGTGGAAGTGGGAGAAGACCACGATGGACTTCGTGACCAAATTGCCAAAGACCCTGAAAGGACATGATACCATTTGGGTGATCGTGGATCGCTTGACCAAAAGCGCGCACTTCTTAGCGATGCGAGAGACATTACTGATGGACAAGCTAGCTAAACTTTACATTGATGAGGTGGTTTCTAGACATGGGGTGCCCGTGTCTATAGTCTCCGATCGGGACAGTCGGTTTACCTCGAGGTTTTGGCAAGCATTGCAAGAGGAGTTGGGTACAAGAGTGAATTTGAGCATGGCATATCATCCTCAAATGGATGGACAAAGTGAAAGGACAATTCAAACGCTAGAGGATATGCTTTGATCGTGTGTGATTGATTTTGGTGGTAATTGGGATACTCATCTACCCTTGGTGGAATTCGCCTACAACAATAGTTACCATTCTAGTATGAAGGCGACACCGTTTGAAGCATTATATGGGAGGAAGTGTAGGACCCTCGCGTGTTGGCTAGAGGCGGGGGAGAAACAGTTTGCCGGACCGGAAATTGTGCAATAGATGGCCGATAAGGTCAAAATCATTAGAGAGCGTTGGAAGGCGGCTCAAGATCGACAGAAAATCTATGCCGATAAAAAGAGGAGGCCGGTGGAGTTCCAAGTGGGAGACCGGGTGATGTTGAAAGTATCGCCTTGGAAAGGCTTAATCCGTTTTGGAAAACGTGGGAAGTTGAGCCCCCGTTTTCTTGGACCGTTCATTATATTGGAGCGTATTGGGTTACAAGCCTACAAATTGGATTTGCCACCGAAGATAGATGTGATTCACCCAACGTTTCACGTATGTTATTTACGGAAGTGTTTAGCGGAAGAGGAAAGCGTGATACCTTTGTCAGAAATTCAAGTAGACGACAACCGTTACAATGAAGGGCCCGAGGCCATTTTGGAAAGAGAGGTCAAGAGACTACGACGCAAAGAGTTTACTATGGTCAAGGTACAATGGAAGCACCACCGAGGTGACAACGTAACATGGGAGTCGGAGGAAGATATGAAGCGACGTTATCCTCACTTGTTCATGTAGCTTGGATTTCGAGGACGAAATCATTCCCAAGCGGATTGTAAGACCCAGAAAATCTAGGATTATTATTCCTTGTGTTGCATGCATGTTGAACTATTTGGACCCTGTATTTTAATGTGAAACTTACTATTTATGTCTTGGTGGAAACAAGTTGGATTAAAAGGACATTTCGAACCAAATTTAAGGCTCAGTACCTGTTGGGCGAGAGTGCCCGCGATTGTGACAGAGTGTCAATATCGCAGGGCACAATCGCGAGGGAGGGGGTGACCTCCCTGGTCACTGTCGCAATGTCACCACCGCGCGGATGGTACTGCGGCATCTTGAGACACGGACGATAGTGCCCGACGAGAGTGACAAGTGTCACAATCGCCGGCAAGGTCGCCGACGGACTGCCTGGCTATAAAAAGGGGGGAAATCGGGATTTAGCTAGGTTTTGCATTTTGGGATTTTGGAGAGCCGTTTTGGACTGCGATTTTGGTGAGTTTTATCCCCAAAACCTCTCTCATCATTTATTACTCCATCTAGATCATTAATGGAGGTCAGCAAACTATTTTGGTAGTGTTGGTAGGGACTCTCAAGTGATTAGAAGCTTCTAGTCCTCATCTCTTCTCCTCTAAAGTGTTAGTTTTCTTTGAAAACTACTAAGGTGGGTGTTCTACCCTACTAAACTCACTAATGTTCAATCATTTAAAGTTTTACTTGTATTTATCTATGTTTGCTTACTAATTTTCTTGATTATGTGATAAATGACCTAACTTTCCATCTATGGAAAGTTTAGGGTTTGAGCTTGTCAAAGTTGATGACAAGAGATGAACTTTCTTTGGTGGTTATTGTGATGATATATTCTTGAATATGATCCTATTTTCCTTTTTATGAAGTTTGATAAGTTTGGGTCAAAACTAGGGTTTTATATAAATAGTAAATTTTGGAGGTGATGACACTTGTTAGTTTCTCTATATGATAATAACTTCTCAAGAATTTGATATTGGAGAACGTGGAGTCTTATTATCGCGGGGATATCTTGATTGAGTCAACTTGTGTACAATCCCTTATTGATATTGATGAGATTGGACTTTTTCCCTTGGAAAAAGTATGGGACTAAATATTTGGTTTGTATTGATGCTTCTTGACTAAAGATCTAGTTTAGATTGATATCACTCGACTAGAGATCCGGTTTGGATTGATGTCACTCGACTAGAGATCCGGTTTGGATTGATGTCCTAGATGGCTAAAGATCCGGTTAGGATTGACGTCACTAAACTAAAGACCCAGTTTGGGTTGATGTCTTGAATGGCTAAAGACCTAGTGAGTTGACGCCTTATAGACTAAAGACCTGGTTTGGGTTGACGTTAGGTATCGACTAAAGATCCAATTTGGATTGATGTCGTAAATAGATCTGCTATGTTAACAGACGGTTAGTCGGTGACGATGGAATGTCATTCAAATAATTGATTTATCTATTTTGATTATCAATTATATCTCTTGCTAGGATCTAGGCTAACACTTCTTCTTATTGTAATGTTGTGTTTAGCAGGCCTTCCTAGCGGTGGGACTTCTCAGGGTTGAGGGAAGTGTTGAGAAGGGGGATAGCATTTTTGGAGAGAAGAGATTAGCGGCGTATGATGACCTTAACCAAGCATTTTTGGAAATGTGATAGTGACAGTCGTTCATAATCTAAACAATCTTAAGTTAGATTAGTAGGTTGTTGTTAATGTATCTCATTAACTTTTGTTGTGAACGCCATGCTCGTAAACTCTTGAGAAATTAATGATCCTTATTTAAAAGTTCATTTCGTTAAAATTTCCGACTTAAATTTACCCCGTTTTTAATAGGGTGTTACAAATAATGTACTATTTTTTATAATAACATCGTTACAAATTTTATGACAATACTTTTAAGTCTTTACCATATATAAGCACAAATTAAGTACTATTATTCATGTGTGTTTCTTGTTCTAATCGTCATTTCCATGACAAAGTGGCCATATTCATGGCCTTGATATTTTTTTGTCTTCTACTTTTTACATTTCATGAAACGAGTAACCAACAAGATGCACGTCACATACGCTTGATGATGGATGTTTATGGGCTGTTTTACGTGCATTCGATCAATACTTATTTCATACTCAGTTGTTCTAGCACCTAAATGCATACAACCTTTTTCGATATATATACAAACGTATGCCGTCAAAATTATATTAATGTAATATGATTTTATAAATCAAATTAAGTTACTCTAATATATATTGGTATAAAATAAAATTATATTTAATTAAATATGAATATATATATATATATATATAATAATGAAAAAATATGAAAATAAAAAAAGGTAATTAAAGATGAGTAGAGAAAATCAATAAATAATAAAAAGGCAAAGAAAAAAAAGCTACTTAAAAAAACATCAAATACAACAAGAAGAACAGAGGGTCACACACACTCTCTCTCCCTCCCCATTTTCACCTTCTTTTGACAACCATTTTTATAGATTCCTTCCCAGTTGGTCTTTCTCTTCTTCTTCTTCTTCTTCTTCTTCTTCTTCTTCTTCTTCTTCTTCAATTGGATTATTGTACAGATTGCTATGAAACAACAACAAAACCCCATCTAAAAACCTCCATTTTCTCTTCAATTTCTTCTTTTTCTTGAATTTTATTTATTGTCTGTTGCTTTTCCAAGAGATTTAACCTCATTTTCTTCTGGGTTTTTCTGGGTTTCTTCAAATCATCCTCTTTATGGATTTGTAAATACATATATATATTTTCTTGGATTTTAATTTCTGTAAAAAAGAACTGTGTTTTTTCAAGGGAGATTAGTTCATTTCCCCCTTTTCTTAAACTTGTTTTCGGAAATCAAAAAGAAAGTTATAGAGACATGGGAAAACAGGGACCCTGCTATCATTGTGGTGTTACAAGTGAGTTCTTTCTTTGGGCATTGACTTTTTGGTTTGACTTTTGATTTCTTCATAAAGATTGACTTTTTTTGCTATCTTCTTCAGTTATATGTTGTTTTTTATGCCCAGATTAGGTGTTGAGATCATGTTTGAGAATACCCATATGCTGGTTTGGTCTAAAATTGAAGAAACTTACATGAACAAATGTGGATTATTGTTTGTTCTTGAGAAATTTGATTTAACTTTTGAAAATTGGAGTTTGTGGTTGCTTCAGAATTGCTTATTGAATATCTAATTACAACTTCTTGGAATTTAAGTTGTAGTTTCTTGAAATTGAATCTCTGACTTCATCAAATTCCCTTATGTGTTTTGCAGCTTATTTGACATCAAAATTTGCAACCCTTTTGGGTGTTTTGCCTCTTGAAAATGTTTTCCTCAAGAAAGTATCGAATTTGTTGTTTCGTTTATCTCTCATTCGCTCACAACTACAACTTATTTTCCAAATTTATATACCAATCTTGATATGGTGTCTTATGTGTCCTACATTTGATATTTACAATGTCAAAAATGAAAGGTTCAAATTTGTGTGGGCATTCCAATCTTTGTGGCATGACTTTCTTTCACCTCATGGAAAACAAATTATTTAATCTACATGGCATTGCTTCAAACTTGTATAACGATGTATAATCATACCAACACTAATGCACCGAATACCATCAGAACTTGTTGGTTGAGATGGCTTCCATGAGACGAACGAGTCTACTATGGTCCAATTGCTTTTCAGCCCCTTTGAGACAAATGAGTCTACAATTTATTGAACTATTAACTTCCAAATTGCAAATATTGATAATGGGTTCTTGCCCATTGTTTCACATCTTCCATCCCAACCTCCACAAAGTCAAGGAGCCTTGATGCATTGGGTTTTCTTCCCAATAAACCAAACCAGACAATCCCAGTATATCCCAATTAAGAATAGGGCAGTTGTTTCCATGAAAACGGGGTTTCTGCCCAATTAAGCAAGAATATATATGCACAAAACCTAAGTTTCTTTGCTATTCTTTGTTTCACTTCATGAATTCGTAGCTTAGAATATAGTACTTTTGTCATTCTTATTAGTGAAAAAAATTGTTGAATTTATAGGCACCCCACTTTGGCGAAACGGGCCTCCAGACAAGCCGGTTTTGTGCAATGCATGTGGTTCTCGTTGGAGAACTAAAGGAACACTTGTTAACTACACCCCTCTTCATGCAAGATCAGAACCAGATGAGTTTGAGGATCATCGTGTTTCAAGAGTGAAGGCGATATCCATTCAGAACAGAGAAGCAAAATTGCTAAAAAGAAAAGACAACTACGAAAATGTGGTAGGCGGCAGAAGTGGCGGTGCTAGTATGCTTAGCGGTGGTGGTGGTGGGTTTGCTTCCATCCACCACTACCAAAGTCTTCACAAGGGTCTTGACGAAGATACAAGCAATAGATCAAGTTCTGGCTCTGCTATCTCCAACTCCGATAGCTGTATTCAGCTTGGCAGTGCAGATGCCAGCGATTTAACAGGTTCCTCACCATTTCATTTGCTGCAAATCATTTCGTAGTTGAAAGTTAAATTATTAGCCAACAACTAGTTTTTTTTAGCTAACATAGCTTTTATTATATATATATATATATCAATTTTAAGTGGGCAACGAATTATTGATGCATTTTAGCAAGTGTTGAAGATAAGTTTGAGTGTATCTTTGACTTGTTTCAGGTCCATCTCAATCATCTGTTGTGTGGGATACAATGGTACCTTCAAGGAAGAGAACATGTGTTAACAGGCCAAAACAATCATCTGTTGAGAAACTTACTCGAGATTTATATACCATCTTACATGAACAGTCTTACTTTTCGGGATCATCTGAGGAGGATTTGATTTTCGAGAGTGACACACCTATGGTTTCTGTTGAGATAGGACATGGGAGTGTGCTTATTCGTCATCCAAACTCTGCAGCTCGAGAAGAGGAATCTGAAGCTAGTTCTCTTTCTGTTGATAACAAAAATGAGGCTTATTCGTGGTTGACTACCCTTCCTGTATATGATGCTAGCAAAAGTGGCAAAATTTCAAGCCGGGGGATTGATAAGTCCAAAATGCCGATAATTCAAGACCAATACAACAGGTAAGTAGATAAAATCATTGAAATTCATGGTACTGTTTGGTTTTATAGTAAACTATCATCGATAACATCTATATCTTTATGTTGTTAATCACAGGGATCATGACGAAAAGTTAGCAATACCTGCAAACCATAATTCACCATTGTGCCACATAAATCTAAAAGTAGGTTCACTTCTTTTTATAAAATGATTTTCTCTTGGGATGGGGTGGACCAAGCAACTCACATTGCTTTTCAACTTGAATTTTTCAGGATATTATAAACTTTAAGGAGTTTACAAGTCACATGACAAATGATGAACAGCAGCAGTTACTTAAGTATTTACCTCCGATTGATACCATTCAACTGCCTGATAGGTTTGCATCATATCCTTTAATATTAACCTATCATCCATTTAGATAAATCATTGAATTTAATAATCAAGACATCAAGCATAGTAATGTTAGAGAGCAGAATAGTTCATATAGATGATTCTAATTAGTCTTTGTTCTCAATTCTACAGCCTCAAAAGTATGTTTGAGAGCCCTCAGTTTACGGAGAACATATTCTCCTTCCAGAAACTTCTTGCAGAAGGGAATTTTGATCTCTCTGCACCTGCAATGGAAAGTGAAGGATGCAGAAAATTAAAGAAGCTTGCACTTTGTAATGTGACAAAATGCAAGTGGGTGGAACAATATAATCTGCTACAGGTTTGAACGAATTAAATATTACTCTGGATCCAACGGAAACTGCAAGAATTTCACTTATATATAGTATTCTTTTTGTGCTTGTAGGATGCAAAGTGTAAAAAAGATAGCAGAGGTTCTGTAGTTGCTGGAGTGCTTAATACCATAGCACCTGGCTGTTCAGTAAATGTACAAAGATCACAAGATATGCAATTTCATTCCTTTCCAGGTTAGTCCCCTTTTGTTCTCTATAGCCATCTAAAATCTTTGCCCATTTGGGCTTGTTTCTGTTTTTGTTTTTTACATTATGAAATAATTTGCATCTTTCAGGACTGAAGAGCCCAAAAGGAGCATTCATGAAGGCAAGCTATGAGCATAAGGAGCTTATGGATAACGATGGCACTGGATTCAGCCCAAGAAGCTTATTTGCCCTGCCTCCTGATAATAGCTCCCTTATGCTTGATTATTTAAGATATGCAGATGAAAGTTGTGAACAGGATCTTTTGCTGGATGTGCCTTCGAATACCTCCTTCCCACAGGCAGAACTTCTCCTCCCAACTTCAAGTTTTGTAGCCCAAGCAAGCACTGGTAGTACTAGTAGCTCAACATACCCAAGCTTTGTTCGCCCCTAACAAACTAGTCGAAATCTCTAGGGCTATGTAGATGACTCTTCTACTATGTAGCCTCCATATAAGTCCCTAGCAGTGGACTATACATTTTGTTGACTTTCTTGGTTATCTAGACGAGCTGCCTGCTTTGTGCTTCGGGTGTCTAATTTTGCAAAACCTAGCATCTCGAATACGAGTCTCTGAACTAAGGTTTGTTGGTTGTTTTTTGGCTTCGTTTTGGCAGTCAATGCATACAATACAAATTTCGTAAGGGAGAAGTATGATAGGTCTTTTTGTATAGGGAGATAAAAGATTGTATTATAAAAAGCTCAAAAATGCAAAAGATGGTTACTAGTTATTCTTGGAGAACCTAAATGCAACGTAAGATTTGACTTTTTGCAAATTACAAAAGATAATTTACCTAAAGTCAAAGCTTTTTGTCATCTTAATGGGTTTTTTCTTTTTTCTTTCTAATCTTGATACAGCACAACAGAGAAAGAGAATTTCTGAATAGTTTGTCTATGTGGGATGCATGTAAAGTAGGTTGAAGGATAGTGCTGTTTTTTATGCCTCGTGGAAGCATGATACAAAAATTTGTCTGCCTAGGGTGCATGATTGATAGTGATGAGATCTGTACCTGTAACCATACATGCGTGATAAAAGGAAAGAAAAGCACAAAAGTATGCACTATTGTTTTATATTATATACAATGTGTGGCTAACTTGGAAAGTAGTCATACAAAATACATTGGAATCTTACAGCTACAGAAAAAACCATGTATATAAATTTGTCAAATATCTTTCAAATTGACAAGGTTTACTATTGTTATTTCACAATTATGATAACCAAAATGTTGAATGGTTCTTACTTCTTAGTGGTGGAGTTTTAAATCCCAATTTTCATATTTGTTATATAATCCAAAAAATTATGTATATGATTGCTGATCTTAGATGATTAAAACACCAAATAACAAAGTAATGATTTTTTACTTTAATCACCAAGAAGATAATGAATCTATATGCAAGATAATATCAGATAAAAAATAGAAATCTATTTATGATTTAAACACTACCCTTTTGAGTCACCCATGATCAAAAATTAAAATCAAAAGTTACTTGCTAGATTTAACCTGATGTACAGAATCACTAACCAAAAGATTTTAAAGCATCATGGCAACAATCACAAAAATATGATGCATGTTTAATCTTCTAAACCACCTTCAGGTGGCCACCATCTAGGACGAGGGAACGTCATACCCCGCCTCTTTGCAGTCCTGAGAAAATCAATGTCATCATGGCAGTGGCCTTTCGGCTCTCCCACCAACATTTTCAAAGCACGATCAAGGGCATTTCTGAAGGCCTCATGATTACAGTAGTCGCCCTTCTCTCCATTATTTTGGTCTCGCCCATTCACTGAAAATGGCAATCGACGTTTCCCTCTGTTTGGAGTTGTGTTGACTATTGAAGGGCTTATACTCGCCTCTTGTTCTGTTTGAGGCATTTCTACAAACACTTCATGTGCGCTCTCCTTAGGCGAGCTCATTAACTCCGTGTCATGAGCTTTGATAACCGAATTTTCAGCGTCAATTTCATCAACCGGATGAGTATCACTATCATCAACCATCAGTGTATCATTATCTTCAAGATGAACCCTAGGACTCTTTTCCGAAAACCCTAGATTATCAGACTCGTTACCTAAATTAATCACCGTCTCTCCCCGCCGCTCACAGTCATCATCCGCCACCATCGTCTCCCCTGCTCCAACTCCACCGCTCTCCATCTCCCGATTAACAGCTGCCGTCTTTGTTCCCGGTAACTGACCGTCATTGCTGGAGTTCTGAGAATTAAAATGTTGTTCTGGAGGAGTTTGGTAATCATCAGAACTTTCCGGCAGAGAGACCATTATTATTCCGGTGGCCTGTTCCGACGCTTCGTCCGGTGACGAAGGCACCTGCAACGGCTGCAAGCCGCCTGAAAATACCTCTGATTCGCGTGCGAAAGGGCAAGCTTGTAACTTGTTCTCCTGCGAGGCGGTGGGTTGACAGTTGGGTATAATCAGTGAAGCAAAGTGGTCGACATCGCCGGCTTTCTCCATTGCCGATAGCCTAGGTTTCCTTTGTGTGGGTAACAGAGTGCAATCAGTCGTTTCAAACTGCACTGCTTGCCGCCACGATTGCTTTTCCCCCCAATTCCACATACGAGAGTACTTTCCCGCTTTTAAAGGGATAAAATAAACAAATTTCACTTTGGACCCTGAATTTATAAATTATCACATATTTGAGTCAAACGTTAAAATATTGTTCATTCCGGTTGTTTTACATTTTTAATCCCTACCACTGTATTTTCGAAACCACTTTATCTAGGGAAATGAAAGGATTTTTTTTTTTGAGAAAAGTCCAATAAAACCCAATGGACTTTAGCATTAGGAATGATTACTTACACAATTTTTTAAAACAAATAAACCATTGCACTTTTCAAAACATACTAAATATATCCATAAACTTACAAAAACTTAATCATTGCCATAACTTACAAGGACTTAATCATTCCTAATACTAAAGTCCATTCGGATATTTGTTGTCCTATTTCTTGGGGTGTTACACAAGACGACATTGCCATAAGTATGTTTGATTTAAGCCTTGTTGAATTTGTTTATTGTTCACTTTATACATTGATTCATAAGTACAACTATTTTGCATATCAATTTCATATATACCATTGTGTGGGTTAGCTACAAAATATAAAACATTGTTAAGATAAGTTGAAATAAATTATTACTGAAAGTAAACATAAATCTAGTTTACTGTAACTGAGAAGATGATACTATATTCCTAGTAATGTTAGGTACATATATGTTAGAATCAGTTTCTGATCAGGTAACAAGTAATTGAATCATAATCTTCATTGATCTTGAGAAAATTGTATACAATGGAGTTGAATGCTTTCTCTCTCTAGAAGCTCTCAAGTGTTTCTCTCTCTATAATATGATCTGATGTTGCAAATGAGCTTAGATCACATTCTCAAACTCTAAGCAAACTATTTAAACCTAGACGTTACAAGACATTAAACTAAGCTACTTTGACTTTTACAAGACTTTAGAAGACTTTGACTATACAACTTTGACTTTACACAACATTGACTTTTACATAAATCTTGAATACAATTTTTTGCTTTAACATTCTTCCCTTTTGGATTCAAGATTTAAAAAAACGTGACAACGGTCTTCAACTCTTGATCTTCAGAGCTTTAACTCTTGAGCTCTTTAAATAATCTTTCTCTTTGCATTGAAGACTGAACAATCTCTGAAAAGTAGCTCTGACAAATCTTCAAACAAACTTGAAAAGTCTTCCACTTTCTCTTTGAATATTACATCAGATTGTCATCAAGTCTTGAGCATGAACTTCAAATCTTTGCAGCTTTCAAATCTTTGAAGCTTTGAACTCCAGAACTCTTTAATCAATATCTTGAACTTTATATTCGAATCTTTTCAAATTCAGATAGAATGAATGTGGTAACCCTGAATCAACGTATGAAACAGTTAAAATGCATGTAAGTAGAACGAAGCCACTTAGTACAGTGGATGTACTTTGGAAAGGAGCTTTTTGATGTTCACTCCCCTAGGGCTTCCATTATGAACGTTATGACATAAAACAACTTCTGAACGTTTTAACAAGAAAACATAAAGGAACTTCTATGAACGTTATGACAAGAAAACATATTCCTTGTGTGTGCGTGCTTGTGTTAGAAATGATTGAAGCAACTTATGCTTGATCCGGCTCAAATTGTGTAAACTGTTGAGACATCAACAAGTTTTCCACAGACTCAATGTGCATGATTGAAGTTCGAAGGTGGGGCAAACTTCGTTGTTTTTCAATATCGAAATATTCCGAATGAAGATTAGATAGATTATGTGTTGTGTCCCCAAGAAAAATTGAAACATTTCTTTGTTGAGAAAGAAATGAGTAACTGGTGAGGTTAAAGCAAGAGTTGGCATGGGCTCACTGCCTGTTTCAATGATGTTCACGAAAGAATTGTGAAACAATCAGTAATATGGTTGCACGGCTCAGAAATGGTTGGTGCAGAGTTCTCTTATAACTCTGTTCTCACACCCTCTTTCTGTTTTTAATCCGCTCACTTCTAACCAAATTCTCATTTTCATTTTACCTCAGCACAATGAGATTACTCAACCGAATGAGTTATCTCCCCCACTCTTTGATGTACACCCTTCACCCCTCAATCACTCAAGGATAACTTCTTGGGTAGGAAACACTGGTTAACGTGAATCCATAGAAGTTCTTTATGATCGCATACTGATCCATGAAATGTTGTCCTAAAAATTTGTGTTGTTCAACAATTTAGCTTTAACAAATATGAATCTTAACATTAGAATGACATTATCATCAGAATGAATGCTCCACAAGAATATCATTAATATTTGAGCATTTGAACGTTGAAGATTTCTCAAAACAAGGATATTGAATGAATGAAATGAATTCGAAAGACTTGTTTGAGAATCTAACAATGTATCAATCAGATCAAATATCATGAAAGATAATCACGAAGTGGTTAGGGTATCAAAGAATTGAAATTTGTTTATATGAACAAATATAAACAACCTTGAACTAAACGCTCAATCTTTTAAGCGAAAAGAATATATGATGCTCAACAAATTTGAATACAAACGGGAGTATTGCCATCGAAAAATTGTTTCATTTTGAGACATGGGAATAACAAAGTCAATAAGAAGCTGGACCGGTGTGTATGAATACTTGAAAGTATAGAAAAGATAATACACAAGTATTAATCTTTGGAAACACACGGTCAGAAATATATTCACAAAGCTCAGATATGAAAACATTTAAAAATCACACCTCTAAATTCATAAAATCTGTTTGAAATAGAGAAGTGGTTTGAACATTTAAGAAAACAATTTTCATGCTTGAAAGTCGTTCTTCTTTCAAACAGTCTGAGATTAAGATCAGAAGATACTTACATTCAGAAATGTTCGAGCCCCCCTCAAATCATGATAAAATGATTTAAAATCATATAACCTCTCCCTAACATATGCAAAAGATCTTTATCTTGACAAAATCTGCACATATAACAAGACTTAGTTCAAAACATCCCTAATCAAGAAAACGAGTTTTGAATTACTAGGAATGAAAGTAAATTTAGAAGTCATAAACGTTGAAGACCGAGTCCTGATCTGAGATGATCAGAAGTCAAAATCTCTGAAGTACGAGTCCTAAACTGATTTACTCAGAAGTCTTAAAACATTGAAGACCTAGTTCTAAATTGTTGTATTCAGAAGTCTTAGTCTGGTTATTTTTAGGTTCCACTCTAATTTGAGTAGAAGCTTGAGCTTTTTGTCCGAGTCCTGAACTGATTTGTTCAGAAGTCCGAAGGGAGCTTTCATCAAAAGACACGTTTATACTTTCCATGACCGTCTTTGTTCTCTTATTATTATAAATTTTGTAAGCCTTCCATGCAAGTGAGTATCCTATGAGGATTCCTTCATCTGCTTTCTTTGAAACTTGCCAAGATTATCGCGATCATTCAGGACATAACATCTGCAACCAAAAAAACGAAAGAATTTAACGTTTGGTTTTCGGTTATTAATAATTTTGTAAGCAGTTTTATTAAATTGCTTATTAATGATAGTCCTTTTTTGAGTGAAATATGTTGTAGCATCCGCTTCCGCCCAAAGACTTGGTGGTAAATTAGAATACGCCAACATTGTCCTTGCTGCCTCTACCAAAGGTTTGTTCTTATGCTCAACAACTCCATTTTGCTGAGGAGTCATAACTGCAGAAAAATTGTAAGAAATCCCAACGGATTGAAGAAAACTTTGAAATGTTTCATTCTTGAATTTTGTTCCGTTGTCGCTTCTCAAGTATGAACTGGACTTTGCAGAAGAACTTGTATTCGCTTGATGAACTTAATGATTAGTTCTGGCGCATCTGACTTGAGTCTAAGGAACTCCAACCAAGTATATCTTGAAAACTCGTCAATCATGACTAGAATATATTTCTTTCCGTTCATTGACTGAGTTCTCATAGGTCCACATAGGTCCATATGAATCAGTTCAAGTGGAGCTTTGTAGTTAGATTGAGTCTTTGACTTATGAACACTTCTTTTCATCTTGCCCATTTTACATGTTGTACATAAGGAAACTTTTCAAGTTTCAGCTCCAGAAGACCAAGAACTGACTGTTGCTTCTTAGCTTGTTGATATCACGAAAGTTTTGATGAGATAATCTTCGATGCCAAATCCAACATTCATCTACTGAAGCCTTAGAGACTAAACAAACTGGTTTAGATGTCGGTAAGGTTGGAAAGTTGACTGCATAAAGATCACAAAATCTTCCTGATTTGAAAAGTTCAACTCCACTCTGATCGTCAATACAACAGTAATCTTCATCAAACCTTACTTTGCACTTCTTCTCACAAAATTGACTAATGCTGAACAAATTATGTCCTAATCACATACAGTACTTTCTGAATTGTAATAGTGACGTTGGTAAGTATGCCATATCCTCTGATGTACCCTTTACTGTTATTCCTAAAACCAACTGATCCTCCAGGATGTTCTATAAAATCATGCAGAAGGTGCTTGTAACATGTCATGTGTCTTGATGCACCTGAATCTATTATCCACACATGACAGTCCTGAAAGAAACAATCAGTTCAACTTAGGTTTCCATATTAATATGGGTTCCCTTTTGTTAGTACGCATCAAACTCTTAACCTCGGTTGATGAACCTTAGATTCTCCATTCAAATTTGGGGTTTTTCAGCGAATTTTGTGGTTTATGTCTGTCATTTGGCATCCATTTCCACACAAAATTCACATCAACTGATTTAATAACTTTCTTATTTGAATTATTTTTCTTTTCAAAACCAAATATTTTAGCAGAATGATTAGTTGAGGGTTTTGAGAAAGATTTCTTCCAATCAAGCTTTGCGTCTTTCTTTTCTTTGAAAATTTGGACTGATAAGAGAAAGAATTATCTCCATAATGAATGCAATGTAACTTTCTTTGTGCTTGTGTCAACAATTCATAACGAGAAAGATGAACATTTTTATTCAAACAATGTTGACAACAACCACCAAACGGATTACAAGTCTTTCTTGAAAAAACATTACATTGTTCATGTGAGATATTTCTAGATTGACCAAATCTAATCTTTTTCTTCAAATCCAATCACTTTCCACCATTCATTTCTGAAATACAAGAGGAATGAGAGTTAGACGAAGTTTTGGAAAATGAGCTTTTGGAGTATGAAGATTCTATAGAAACTGAATCGGATTTAGTTCCCGAAGACTCTCCTACTTCAAAAGTACTGTAGTCCTTATCAGATTCTTTTGGAATTTCTAAAGAAGATTTCATCTGATCAAGACAATCCAAATTAGAAAATGAAAATTCAAAGGAAACAAATTCTGGCTTTGTCGGACTATTAAGACCTTGGTTTTCAAAAGGATGTTCGTCAAAAGATCTTTTAGCCACATCATTAAACAAATAAGAAGATTTATTCTGATTTGTAATCTCTGATTGTTTTTCAAAGCTACTCTCTTCAGAATTTGAAGAATTAGATTTTGACAATTCGAATAATTGGGCTTCCAATAATCTGATTTCTTTTTGAAGTTTAACATTTTCTGTCAGACTATTATCAAGCTCAATCCCAATATTCTCTTGTGCATCCTCCAACTCTTCAGTTATGATTTTTAAATTTGAAATATGTTCTTCTAAAGCAGAGATTTTATTAGCCATAGAGTTTATGTAAAACCTCGAAATTCCATTAATTTATATTTAATATGAATGGGGCCGATGTGTATTTTAGCCTAAGATTTGAGCTATTTTGTAAATGTAAAACTCAAAGGGTTGAAATTTAAATTGACCAAAGTTTAAGTTAATATTGAAAATTGGAAACTTGAAGGTTTGTTTGGTCATTTAGTAATAGTTGAGTGTATATATGGGGAGGTCGGCTGAAATTGAGAGAAATATCTGAATTCCTAGATTGAAGTCGGCTAAGATTGTGCAGAGGAAAAGACCATCATCTAACATTTTCAATCGGTAAGAGAGTTGTGAATCCTTTTCAATTTCAAGTGATTAAGTTAATACTATGAATAGAGTTTGATTCTGGTTCAGTATTAAACCTTGGATTCATGATTGATCTTGGATTGTTACAGAAGAAAGTGGGTCAAAGTTTACCCAGGTGAGTTCATCTTTTCTTAAAGCAAGGTTTTCATCAAATTAAGTAGTAAGATGTTAGTATTAACTGTATTGGGGCTGAATGGATATGTACAAAATAAGCTAGGTGGAACAAATAGCGATCTGGGTTGGAAATTAATGTGCAGGTCGAAGTTACCGGACGTTTTAATAAGTGTCCGGTAATTCCTTCTCAGTGGTGTCCGATAGTGAAAATGTCCGGTAAGTATCTGAGTTTCCGAATAACTAGTTACCTGATGGTATCCGGATTACTTTGGTTTCCGGATGTCATCCGGATTGTATATGTTTCCGGTAACGTCCGGATAGGCTTAGTGTCTCGTAAGTTGTGATGTCCGGAAACCTCTGATGTCCGGTCACTTCTGATGTCAAGATACTTCTGACTTTCCAGATATGTAGGAGTTTCCGGATAGTTCCGGGTATAGTGTTTGGATGTGTTATATGGTAAGTTTTTCTAAAAAATTTCTCACAACTTCGCAAGGGCGTTGCCCCTTGACCCCATCCGCTAACCAGGTTAGCGGAACCCCCGTGCTAAGTCGCCGAAGGGGGGGGGGATTGAGATAAAGAATATGATATGAAATGTTTTGTGTATTCGAGTAAATATGCACGTATGCTAGTAAGTGTAATGGATCCATAGGCACTAGTATTATATGGACACGTGGAATAGGCGTGGACTAATCGTAATTCCCATTTCGCATTGAGATATGAAATCGTGGGATAGGCATGGACTAATTGTAATTCCCGGTTTCTATAGGAAGAAAAGAGATAGGCATGGCTTAATTGTAATATCTACTTCCTCTCCAAGAAATAGGCATGGTCTAATTGTAATTTCTTGGGTGTGAGCAATGATCTAGAATCTGTGGGGATTCGTAGTGGGCTCTTGAACATGTTGTTATGACTAACTCAGTGTTTGTCATATTCATGGAATCAGGTATGATCCCGTCATCGCAAGATGTTTGTATGTATGGTAAGAACGATGGCAAACCAGGTTTGTTTACATTGGTTTCCAAAGCTTATAAAGTTTTAATTTAAAATTTGATGTTCTCACTAGGCGTAATCCTAATCGTTTCAAATCAAATTTTCTTACCAGGTACTAGCTCGGGACGGGATAAGCAGGGATGAGTGTGGAGAAGTCTCAGAGTTACGCTTTTGGAGCTAGATTGGAGAATTTAGTAGAACAAGGATTATTTTGGAGATATCATAGACAACCAGTCTAATATGATATTATTAGTTATGATTTAGATTAGTTGGTTGTTTACAATAGATCAGTTGTATATATATAAACCTTGTCTCTAATCCTCTATTTTTGTACGAAAGTTTTGGAAAGAATTGTTATGGACCTTGTATATCGAAAGTTTAAATTTATTATGGTTTTAGGGCGTTACAGTTTAAATCAGATTTTACAGAAACAAGCTCACTAGCAGACTCTAATTTCCATGAAAAATATTTTATCTTTGCCTTTTTAGAAGAATTAGAGTCAATTGAGTTAGGCACACTGTTTTCAAGTTTATATTCAACGAATTCATTTCTTTTGGAAAAAACAATGCAAACTCTGTTAATTCAGTCTTTTTGGACTTATAACTGGAATTTAAAGTATCATATTTAAATTTTGTTGTATTGAATCTTGGTTTTTTTGAATCTTTACTTGTAGCAGATGAACCTTCCTCTTTCTTCTCATTAACTTTTTCAGAAACAATAGATATTGAACTTTTAGCTTTTTTGAAAGATTTAGAAATTGGAAGTATATCTTTTAAACCTTCCCCCAGTTATCAAAATTGTAAAGATTTTCGGGTGCTTTCTTTAAAACCTCAATTTCTGGAAGACCAAGACCCATTTTCAGATTATAAAAAAAGTATGTTTTGAGTTACTAGTCAAATTTTAAAGTCTACTCAATTTGACCTCTTTTAAAATTCAACGTTTCTAAATGTTTGATTTTTGCATAAGCCTCATATCGTTCTTGTAGAAGAACAGTAAATTTTAGATTAAGGTCAATATTTTCATCCTTCACAAGATTTAATTCATTTTGCAAGTCAGAAATTTTGGTTTCTAGCTTAACTTTTTATGCTCGAATTAAATCTTTTTATTTCTCCTTATCCTCAGCTAAGCCTTTAAACAAAAGTGTCTCATCTTGATATCTCAACAATGAATTCTTTTCAAGTTTAAAGGTATTTTTCATCGTGTCAAATTCCAATTTCATAGCACTGAGTTCAGATATCAGATTTAACATTTCTTCATTCTCAAAATTAATCTCAGAATGATTCTCAAAATTATCAAGATCAGATAAGGAATGTATCTCAGATTCTGAGTTCTTCTCATTGACTGTAGCCATCAGATTATAATGCACGTGGGTAAAGTGAGCTTCTTCCTCATCTGAAGAATCCTGAATCCATACCTCCTCCTCGACCATCAAAGCTTTACCCGATTCTTTGGCTTTAACCATTTGTGCCTTCTTGGAGTAGTACTCAGATCTTTAATGTTGGTGCTTAAAATGTAACTTGTATCCAAGTAGAAGGGCTTGAATTGTAAATTCTAATCTAGGTATAAATAGCCTAGATAGAGTAAGTTTTCTTAACAATCACATCATTACTACTTCAAGACACTTAGAGTTTCTCTCTACACCTTGTAATCATATTTTGGAGATTAATGAGAGATGACAAGTGTTTCTTGATCTATATCTTGTTTACTTGTTTCTGGGATCACAAGTGGTATCAGAGCAAGCAAATTCAAGCGATTTTAGTGAAGATTTTGAGGATTTTTGGGCATTTTTGACTATTTTCGGACTTAGAATCAAATTGACAAATTTAGGATGTTTGGTGCGTGATTACTATTACAGAGTTGTTCGATTTTGTATATTGGAGTAATCTGTGCAAGAATTTGGATCAAAAGAACATATCTAGTGGATTTTTATGGATTTTTAGATTTTTTAGGAAGTTACTGCTGTGGATCGAAAGGTGTAGATTTAGTGAGTTTTTGGTGTCGAGTTCTACACAAGAAGTGTTCGGAATAGCATCACGATCATTCCTGCAAAGTTTGGTATCAATTGGAGGATTTTTGAGTGAGATCTTGGACTTAGAAAAAATTTTCGTTCGGAGTTCATAGTAGTCGCACAAAGAAGTTCTTCATATATTCAAAGTAGTCGCACAACACTGTCGCACAAAACTTGAGCGATTAGACTTTTAGTTGCACAAGTGTTGAGCGAGAACCACTGTTCACTTGTTTTGATCGCACGTGTGTTGACCGACAAGTACTGTTCATAGTTCTTTGTTGATCGAGAACTTTTTGCTCGCACATACTGTGCCCGAGAACTACTGTTCATTACTCATCGCACAAGAGTCGTGCGATTATGTACTGTTCATCGCATATTGTTGTGCGATAACTTGTTACTGTTCACGAATTTTGCTTATCTGTTTAAAGATCATTAACAGGTAAACTTGACAAGATGATGAAAAACGAAGTGATGATGTCACTTGGAACCGAATATCGTCCGCCTATTTTGATTGAAAACAAGTATGAGCAATGGAAAGAAAGATTTGAGGACTTTATGGAGAGACAACCAAACGGAGATAATCTACTATTGTGTCTGAAAGAAGGACCCATGAAACCTATTTTGACTGATGTTCCTGTTACACAAGGTGAACAAGGAGATGGAGGTAAGAAGGTGAAACCAATAGGAGAATATTCAGTTGAAGAGAGAGCACGATACGATGCTGATAAGAAAGCTAGATCTTACTTAATCATGGGGATTCCAAATGAAGTCTTTAACAAGATTGACAGTTATAAAGATAATGCACATAATATGTGGGTCCAATTGGAGAAAATGCTACAAGGATCTCAAATCGGAAATCAAATGAAAACAACTCTTTGTATTAATTGATATGAGGAGTTCAAGACGAAGGAAGATGAGAGTTTATATCAGACTTATGATAGATTTATCACCCTCCTGAACGAGCCGAGTAAAAATAAGATCCAGAAAGCGACAATCGAGGTGAATGTGAAGTTTTTGAGTATTCTACAACCGGAATGGAAAAGTGTGTCTAGGCGAATGAAACAGAATCCACGACTTTCTACAATGCCGTTGCATGAATTGTTCGAAACAATCCAACAAGATGAGGAAGAAGTGGAAGAACTCAAAGAGAAGAGGAATAAGAAGAAGAAGAAGAAGAAGAAGATTGTTTCTAATCCGGTGGCACTTAAGGCCGATATGCATTCTAACAGTTATTTGATTGGAGGTTCTGATATGTTTGAGACTGGCTACAAAGGAAATACTTCAGATGACGGAGCTGAGTTAGAACAAGCTATGCTTCTACTCACAAGGCATTTTTAGAAAAGATTTTACAAGACACCGTCGTCGAACAATCTGAGGTACACTTCTGGTTCTAGAAAGTTTGAGAACAAAAAGCTGTTTGAGGAGAAGAGATTTGAGGAGAAGAAGTTTGATGATGTTCAGAAGAAGTTTGAGAATAGAGTTGATAGTAAAAAGAGGTTTGAGGAGAAGATGTCAACGGAGGCACCGAAGTGTTATAATTATGGCACGGCCGGTCATTATGCTAAAGAATGTCGAAAAAAAGTAGTTCGGAACTATGACTACTACAAAACCAAACTGATGCTAGCCAAACAGAAAGAAGCAGGGAAGGCTTTACTCATGGAAGATGAGTATTGGCTAGATATGACCGATGATGAGGCGGAGAATGAGGAACAAGCCAATATGTGCCAAGCAGAACTTAATTCTGATGAAGAGGACACTTCGTACAGTGACTCTGAGGTAAACTCCTTTCCTATACCTCCCTCAGGTGATCATGAGATAGCTACTTTACGTAATAAATTAGCCGAATCTCGTAAAGAAACAGCTATTTTATTTCGTGAATTAGAAACCATGAGACCAGGGGTTCAAGACTTAAGAGCTAAGTTGGAAAAACAAAAAGAAGAAAATGAAGTTTTAAATCAGACTATTCTTGCTAATAAACTTGAGAGAGAAAAGAAACAGGTTGAAATTAAAACTCTCAAAGATCAACAAGAACAACTTGAAAAAGAAAAGATATTCTTTGATTCTCAAATTTCTGAACAAACAAAAAAAAATCAAAGAGCTAGAGGATAAGAATAGTGAGAGTGAAGTTTCTTTGAACAATATTACAACTCAAAACACGAAGTTTTTAGACAAAATCAAAGATTTGGAAAAGAAGCTTTATTTGAGAGATCAAACTGAACAAACTATTCACATGAACAAGCCAAGGTTAGTAAGTTCTCTTAATAAATATTGGGGACTTGGTTATGAAAATCCTAAACATATGGCAAAGGCAATTGCTTATATTCCAACGATGTATGAATTTAAATATTTGCGTTTTGCCAGATATTTTCCTGAATGTGCAATTAAATGGAGCAATGTTGAAGAAATAGAAAAAGAAGAAGTAAGGAAAAGATCTACCACGACTAAAATGCAACTTCCATTTTTTTATACTAATGAGACTTTAAAATACATCAAGAATCCACATGGAAGTCTCTCGAATGACTATCTTGATATTTGTGCTACTAAACCTAATTGTGAAAAACCTCTTGAAGGAAAAAGATATGTTCCACCTTTGATTCTAGAGGGAAGAATTTGTGAGTTAGAAGATTCTGTTCTGGAACAAAGGGTGAAATTTGATTTAGAAAAGGATTTTCTTACATCTATATTTGCGAATAGTGTTAAGGAATTATCTTCTGAATTCGAGAAAAAGTTTGAAACCGAAAAAGACATTCTTGAAAAATCTTTAGTTAAAAGATTTTCAGATTCCTTCAAGAAATCTTTTGATGAAAAGCAGAAAGTTAATCAAAAGTGTTTCCATCTTTCTAAGAAAGTTTCGGTTCTTGAGCAAATTTTACTCTCTGGGTATAATCAAATTGAAAGTGAAAAAGCAAATTTTGCAAAGGAAAACAAACTTTTTGAAGAAAAGATTAGTGAACTTTCTCAGAACGTGAAGACGCTGGAAAATGCTTTAGAAATAGAAAGAAATACTTTTACAAATGAAAGAAAGATGTCTGATTTTGAGAAAGTTTTCAATCTTGAGCGTGAACAATTTAAAAATGAGAAATTTATTTTTAAAAATGAAAGACAGTCTTTTGAAGAGAAAATAAGTGAACTTTCTCAAGAAGTAAATGATTTAGAAATTGCTTTGGATAAAGAAAGAAAAGAATTTGCTTCCAAATTGTGGTTTACTCCTAAATATCATTCTTTTTCTAAAAAGGATTTTGAAGTGCACAATGTTGATTCTGATTCTGATTTTGAGGATTTTCATCCTAACCGTGTTTCTAAAGAGAATTCAAAGCCTAAGGTTAGTGATAAGGGAAAAGCTTGTGCATTTGATTTTTCAAAGAATAATGACTTCATTTTGAAAAATGAAATACCTTCAAGTACTTTCTGTAAGGGAGAATGTTCTAATACAAAGAAAGATCTTATTTCTGAAAAACCCTTAAAGAAAAGAAAGAAGAGTAGAAAATCAAAGAAAAACACTTCTCATTGTTCCAAGACTTCTGACTCTAAATTTTCTAATTTTTCAGATCATTTTGTGAATGAGAAGGATATGAAGAAAGAATGGCGGGTGAAGCAAAAGACTACTTCACCAACCAAGCAGAATGTCAAAAACATTAGTTTTTCAAATAAGAAACAATTTGTTGTGAATGATAAACGACAACTTGTAAATTCTTACAAGCGTTATTCAAACAAACAATTGTTGAGTTTTTCAAATGAGGAATGTTTTTGTTTTGCTTGTGGTCGTAATAATCGTTTTGCTAAACCTGGTTCTTGTTGTTGGTTTAATTCGTATTATGTTCCAAATGCGTATAATCAAAACAATGTTTTCAAGAAAAAGAGACCACCAATTGTCAAAAAGGTGTCTCACACAACTAACCAAAAAGGACCCATCTTCAAATGGGTACCTAAAAATGCCTAATATGGTTGTTTGCAGAAGAATAATTTATGGTATCTAGATTCTGGATGCTCAAAACATATGACCGGCCAAAGAGACATGTTAACTAACTTTGTTGAGAAGGATTGCAGCCGAGTGAGATTTGGTAACAACCAATTTGCTCCAATCAAAGGATTTTGTGATATAGTACAAGACAAGCTAATGATTAAGAAGGTCAGTTATGTTGAAGGACTAGGACACAACTTGTTTAGCATCGGAAAATTTTGTGATAAAGACTTGGAAGTTAATTTTAAGGCAACAAGGTGCTGTGTCAGAACTGATGAAGGGAAAGAACTCTTAGTTGGCACGCGAAAGTCAAATCTTTATACAATCAATCTGTCTGCGGTAAAACCAGAAAGTGATGTGTGTCTTTTGTCAAAGGCTTCAGTTCAACAAAGCTGGTTATGGCACCGAAGGTTGTCACATCTGAACTTTCGATACATCCAGAAGTTAGTTCTAGGTGATTTAGTTCGGGGTCTTCCAGTGTTAAAGTTTGGTGCTGAAAATGAAAAGGGTTCCTCATAAGCCGAAACCTGAACCTACAACAAAGTCTGTATTGGAATTAATACATGTGGATTTGTGTGGCCCCATGAAGACTGAAAGTATTAGTGGTAGAAAGTACGTGTTGGTGATTGTTGATGATTTTTCACGGTACACGTGGGTCAAGTTTCTTCGTTCAAAAGATGAGACTTCAAACCATTTAATCAACGTCATCAAGTCAGCACAAAATAATATGCAAATATCAGTTAAGATCGCTCGTTCGGACAATGACACAGAATTTAAAAACAGAGTCTTGGGAGATTTTTATGAATCGAACGGGATTACTCAACAATTTTCCGCGGCTAGAACTCCTGAATAGAACGGTGTTGTGGAAAGACGGAACAAAACTTTAGTTGAATCCGCAAGAACAATGCTGGCTTATTCGAATCTACCGTTATTTCTTTGGGCTGAGGCTGTCGCAACTGCATACTACACTCAGAATCGTTCTATTATTCATCGCCGGTTTGGTAAAACACCTTACGAGATCATGAACAACCGGAAGCCAACCATAAAGCACTTTCGTGTCTTTGGTTGCAAATGTTTTGTGTTGAACGACAAGGAGAATCGTAACAAGTTCAGTCCGAAGGCCATTGATGGAATCTTTGTCGGTTATTCTTTCTCCGTAGCTTCATATCGTATCTATCTGAAGCAGTCAAGAAGTATAATTGAGAGCGTTAACGTGAAGTTTGATGAAACTGAAGAAATGGCTTCTGATCACAACAATTCAGAACCCGTGATAACTGGAATATTAGCTTCTGGACATATCAGTTCAGAACCTGTTCCAAAACCAAATCAGGATCAACCTTCAATTTCTAAATCTCATTTAACCGATCTTGATTATTTATTTGAAGATTTCTATGATGAATATTTTGGTACTTACAATTCATCTGATGTTCTTAACAGAACGAAACAAGTATCTACAACAAATTCCGCTGCCGTTCCTACTACTGAAATAAATGCAACTTAATCAACAACGATTGACGTTTCTATTCCTGTTCAAGAAACTTTTGTACCAAAAGTCAATGCTACACAACAATCTGTTCCTATAAGTGTGGAAGATTCAACACATAACGCTAGTTCTTCAGTCAATGTTATAACTACTCCTCAGCAACCACCTGAATCTTCTGGAGAACCAATTCCGTCTACTGTTATTCCTCCAAAAATTCCAAGTACTGAAGTAGAAATACCATTAGCTGATGAAGAGACAAATGCTTCTCTTGACAATGTTTAAACATCGTATGTTCCACACCCACACTCAACAAAGTGGACGAAGGCTCATCCTATTCATCAGATAATAGGTGATCCGGATTCCCCAGTTCAAACACGTTCGTCAGCTCTAAAAGCTACGGCAAATGAGTGTCTCTTTTCGATCTTTCTGAGCAATGTTAAACCTTTAACGGTTTCTGAGGCTCTGAATGATCCAGATTGGGTGTTAGCCAAGAAAGATGAGCTTAACCAGTTTGAAGCGTTAAAAGTTTGTAGGCTAGTTCCACGACCTGCGGATTAAGCGTCATAGGAACCAAGTGGGTCTTTAAAAATAAAAAGGATGAAGATGGATAAATTGTTCGTAACAAATCTAGACTCGTAGCAAAAGGCTATCGTCATCAAGAGGGCATCGACTATGATGAGACATATGCTCCGGTCGCAAGAATTGTAGCAATCAGAATCTTTCTAGCTTTTACGGCTTATAAGAATTTCACTGTCTATCTGATGGATGTGAAAACAGCTTTTTTGAATGGCATTCTTAAGGAGGAAGTATATGTATGTCAACCAGAAGGTTTCGTCGACAAGGAACATCCAACTCATGTCTATATTCTGGATAAAGCCTTGTATGGACTGAAACAAGCCCCTCGCGCATGGTATGAAGTTCTTTCAACCTTTCTACTTGAGTCAGGATTCGACAAAAGTAAAATCGATACGACATTATTCATTAAGCGCGAAGAAGGTGACATTATTATTGTGCATATTTATGTAGACGATATTATATTTGGTTCGACTAATCATGGTTTGTGTACATGGTTTTCTGACATCATGGTGACTAGGTTTCAGATGAGCATGATGGGAGAGATCAACTTCTTTTTCGGATTGCAAGTGAAGCAATTCTCAACGGGAATCTTCATCAATCAATCCAAATACATATTCGATATTTTGAAGAAATTCAAAATGGAAATTGTACATCAATCGGAACAACTATGGCACCATCTTCTAATATTGGTCCAGATCCAAATGGTAAGAAGGTAGATCTAAGGACTTATCGAGGTATGATCGGGTCACTCATGTATTTAATTGCAAGTCGTCCAGATATTATGTTCGCTACATGTTTGTGTGCAAGATTTCAGGCTGTTCCGAAAGAATCTCATCTCGGAGCGGTCAAGCGCATTTTCATATATTTGAAAGGCACGACCTATCTTGGACTATGGTATCCGAAAGGGACGAGATACGAGCTAACAGCTTATTCTGACGCGGATCATGGTGGAAGTTTATTGGATCGAAAAAGCACAACCGGACATGTTCAATTCTTGGGAGATAAATTAGTGAGTTAGGCATCCAAGAAACAAAACTATGTTTCGATATTTACGGCGGAGGCTGAGTACGTTGCTGCCGCACGTTGTTGTTCGCAAGTTCTTTGGATGAAGACTCAACTAATGGATTTCGGATGTAAGTATGACAAAATTCCCATTTATTGTGATAGTAAATCTGCAATTGCTATTTCGGTGAATCCGGTCCAACACACGAAGACAAAGCACATCGACATACGGTATCATTTAATCAAGGACCATTTGAAAAAGGTACAATTGAACTTTATTTTGTATCTACTGAATTTCAACTTGCCGATCTTTTCACAAAAGCTTTGGATGAGAAACGTTTCAAAATTTTAATTTCTAAGCTAGGCATGTTGAACATGAAAGTTTGATTAATCATAATATTCATTCAATACTTTGAAAATTCTTATTATTCATTCAAGCTTAAAATCTTGATTGACAATAATAATTTTCATATTATTGAATCTTTATTATGATTAGTTCAAAAGTTTACGTCTTTAGTAGATTACAAAATTTAATTCAAATTTTATCTTTTGCCTTGTTATTTTTCAATATTATCTCTTCATGGTTTCTTTGTGCAGTTTGATGTGTGTGTGTGCATGTGTTTAGGGGGAGAAATGAAAAGAATTGATCATTTGTAAAGGGGGAGCATGAAATCATGTTTATACATGTGTTGCTTAAATCATGTGTAAGTCATTGAAGAAAAGGTAAGTTTTCTAATTCTAATTTTCAAGCAAACTCTATTTGATGGAAAATTATTTTTGAAAATCTTATGCATCATTGTAGGGGGAGAAAAGTGTTTTGAAAAGATAGTTGGAGAGAACCAGTTAAAAAGTTGGACATCTTTTAACTTGGAAAAGTTGATTTTTTGAAAAGTTGGAAAAATTCAGATTTTTGGAAAAATGTCTAAGTGTAGGAAGTAATCGCACATAGCTTATGCAATCAAGTCTCTTAATCGCATAAGCCTTGTTCAACAACTTTCCTCATCGCACAAGCTTCATGCGATAACTCCTGTTCATCGCACAAGCTCCATGCGATCAAAGTTCTTATCGCACAAGCATCATGCGATAACTACTGTTCATTGGCGTTCTTTGACCGATAACTTTGAATCCTTCATCGCATAAGCTTCATGCGATGAAGATGAACTACTCACACATCTTTCATGCGATTAGTTGACAGGTGACATGGCAAACCATGGACCAATCATCGTGTGCCACGTGTCACAAAAATCCTAGGTTCTATATATAGACCGGTTTTCAATTTCATTCATTTTTTCCTGACTTCTCGAACAAATCATTCTCTCTCAATCTGTGAGTTTCTGAAATCTCGAGTTTGTTGCTGCTAGTTATTGCGTTCGATTCGTAATCATCTGAGGTTAGTGATTCAATGTTTTTCAAGTTGATTCATCCATTACATTGTTACTTTCGTTTGATTTTATGTTGGAAAAGTCGAGTTTTTTAGAAACTGATCATATTCTTGTATCAAAAACCATTCATATGTGTTAGATTGTAGGTAAAAGATGATAAGATAGGTTTCTATTAGTATATCAACGATAGGGTTTTGATTTGTTTGTGCTTTGATTCATTTTCTGAGAATCTGGGTTGATGACTTCAATTAGTTTCGAAGTACTCAACGTTATCGCACAAAGAATGTATTCAAAAACTCATATTGATCGCACAACTCAGTGATTCATCTTAATCGCACACGCCTTATGCGATAACATTTTCATCGCACAAGTGTCATGCGATTAATAGTGTCATGCGATTAGGTTTGTAATTTGTGCGACAACATCCCAGAGTTAGGAAATTTTGAGATTTTTTCTCAAAAGTGGTTACTTGCAACTTTTATCCCAGTGATCTAACATGTTCAAAACAGATCAAATGGAACAAATTCTTCATATGGGTGATAATGAGTTCCGGTGTTTCGTCTTTCGAGTGCAGGAACTTCACCCATGTGTAGCGCGAGAAATCGTCGACCATCACTAGGACATACTTCTTCTTGTTGATACTCTGAACACGCATCGGTCCACACAAATCCATATGGATGAGTTCGAGGGACTGGGACGTGCTCAGAGCGGCCTTCGGCTTGTGAGTCGCTCGCTTCATTTTTCCCATCTCGCATACCCCACAGAGTCTGTCCTTCTTGAACTTGAGCTCGGGCATGCCTTTAACGTGTCCGCTTAGCACCAATTTGTTGATGTTCTTGAAGTTGAGGTGTGAGAGTTGTCGATGCCATATCCACGCTTGTTGAGAGTTGGCCTTCGACATGAGGCAGGCGGAATCATCGGTCTTTAGGACAGAGAGGTCGATGGTGTAGAGGTTGGTCTTCCAAGTTCCAATAAGTAGCTCATTTCCGTCTTCAGTGCGGACACTACACCTTTTAGCTTTGAAGTTGACCTCGAGATCTTTATCGCAGAACTGTCCGATGCTGAACAGATTGTGTCCCAATCCCGCGACATATGACACCTTCTTGATCGTGATCTTATCTTGAACAATATCGCCGTAGCCCATAATCGGTGCTTTGTCATCGTTCCCAAACCTCACGTCTCCGCAGTATTTCTCTGTGAAGTTCGTGAGCAGCTCCCTCCTTCCGGTCATGTGCTTGGAGCATCCCGAGTCTAAGTACCACACATGACCGTCCTGCAAAAACGATATTAAGGATTTTTAGGTACCCATTTGAAAATGGGTCCTGGAGGGTTAGGTTTAACACCTGACTGGGGAACCCATTTTGAATTGGGTTTCCTTTTGGGCTTACGAGATTTACGCTTAGGCTTTGAATTAAACACATGATAAGAATCAAACCAATAAGTTACACAACGATTATCATCGAAATCATTCAATCCACAGTTAGAACAACACAAACAATAATGAGATAATTGAAGCAATTGCTGTATAGAATAAAGTCTTAATGGAAATTTAATACTTTGTTCAACAAAATCATTCAAATTATGAAAACCACAATCATTAATGTTTTTCCTAGAATTGAAAGCAGAATTAAATGACTTCGACTCCGACTTGTTCTTGTTAAATCCTTTGGCTACCCACTTTGGTTTGTCTTGTTTTGCCCGACCATTTTTATCTGAAAAATCATTAACGGCGTGGTCAACAGAGTTTGAGTAGGAAGGATTTCTATCATTTGATCGACCGGTCTTTTGCCGCGGCTGTGAATGGTTTTGAGAATGTGAATCAGTTTTAAAAACTTTGTTCACAGCCGGGGTCTTGAGTTTTGAAGAACTCTCGCCTTTAAGAAATTTGACCGGACGATTTACAGCTTTAGAAAGAAAGTCGGTATGATTCGGAAGAGGTTTGACAAACTCAAACTTAGTAAACTCTTCGTCTGAACTTTCATCGGAATTCATGTATGAAGAAAAATCAATATCAGGGACAGATGGACTAGGATTGGTTGAGGGAGGTGAGGAACACTTTGAGTCTGTGTTTTTGGAAGAATCTGGTGCGGAAGCTTTTTGAAATTCAGAGTTAAAATCCTTTGAACACAGCCAGCTTGAGACTCTTTTCCTTTTCGCGAAGAAGATTTGCCAATAAAGGATTTACACGAAGATGTATCGAAGTAGTCCGAGGAAGGTTCGGGTGAAATCATCTTTTCGTTTTGGAGTTGGTCAAACTTCTCTTGAAGTTGAAACTTGCTCACTTGCTCTTGCATCACTTCTGTTGCCAAAGCAGACATCTTTAATGTGAGTCGATTGATTTCATTCCGAAGGATTTCCTGTTCCTCACCCGACGCAGATTCGGTTTTGGAGGATTTTAGTTTCTCAAGTTCATTTAGAAGAGCTTGCTTTTCCTTTTGAAAATCAGTCCTTTCCTTTTCGAGTGTCTCCTCTAACTCGACAATTTTTTTTCCAAAATAAGAGGAGGAACATAGAGTTTAAACTCGCCCGTCTCAGTTTTGGGTTCAGGTGCTGGGGCCTCATCATTTTTGGAGGAATCCTTGGGCTTCACAACCTTATAGCCGTCAAAGTAGTCATTCGAAAGATACTTAGATTTATTTTTCTTGTAGGAATAGTTAAGAGGCTCATACGCAAAAGGTAATTGCATTTTAGTGGTGTTTGCGCATTTGTATTCCTTAGTTTCGTCTTTCTTCTCTTCGAGAGGTCCAGTCCAATCGATTTTGTGTTCGGGATACATTTTGTCGAGACCAAGAAAATTAAATTCGTAAAGAGTAGGTCTCATTGTCAAAATATTTTTCAAATAATCTGGGTTGTCATACCCAATTCCCCATTCCTTGTTAAAATACGTGAATTCCTTAGGTTTGTTCATGTGAATTGTCTGATCAGTTTAACCTCTTTTGTGAAGTTTAGTTTTAAGATCAGTTATTTTTGCAACAAACTCTTTGTGTTGGATTTGAAGAGAGGAGCATTGATAGATAATCTTTGCTTTCTCATCCTCACACTGATCAAGCTTTAAATTCAAATCAGATATCTTGGCCCTTAAGTCCTTTGGTGCTATTGAAAGATTTGTGCATTTTTCTTTAAGGTTAGCATTATCGGACTTGTACTTTTCAGTGATTCTCTTTTGAACATCTAGCTTTTCTTTTAGAGAATTAATTTCAAGTAGTTGTTCATTAGTAGATGCCTTATAGGATTCTATTCTTTGAACAAGTGGTTGCATCTGTTCGACTAAGTTTTGATGGATATGGGCACATACCTGACACGAATTTGCTTTTTCTGAAGGAGGAGAGTGGTTGCCCATGAAAGCATCAGCATCTTTAGAATTGCTTTCACTGTCGGAACGATTTAGCCAGTGGTCGTCTTCGACTAACAGTGCCTTTCCTGCAGCTTTCTGTTCTGCCAACAGAAGTTTTGCCTTGTAGTAGTGTAAGTTTTTCTCAATTGGCTTTCTACAGTCCTTGGCAAAACGTCCCAATTTGCCGCAGTTATAGCACGTGACAGGTTCGTTCTTCTTCTTTGACTCGGGCTTTCGATCGTTCTTCTCATTCTTCTCCTTGTGATCAGATTGCTTGTGCTCATCAGACTTTCTCTTTCCTTCATATTTGTCATTATAATCATGGCGCTTGTGGGGAGTTGTGGAGTAGCGCTGATTATTTGACGAAGGTTTCTTGAAGAACTTGTTTCTATGAAATGATTTGGTGATGAGGGCCATTGCTTTCTTTATTTGAGTCAGCTCAGGGTCAGAGTCGCTTTCCTCTGATTCTTCAGATTATGGTTCTGATTCGCTGGACTCTTGGGTTCTCTTGGAGTGACGGCTGGAAGATTTGCCGCTTTTTGAAGATACAAGAGCGAGTGGATCGGCATGTGACTTGGAAGATGATTTCTGAGTGCTCATTATCTCCATGACTTTATCCTCGTCCTGCATGAGCATATAATAGAGTTCATGGATTGGAACGTTCTCAATCAGATTGTTATGTTTGATGTAAGAAGCGAACACTTTCCATTCTGGCAGGAGATTGTTTTGGAACATGAAGGCATTCTCCGTGTTAGATCGAGTGGTCTTGTTCTTGTGGAGCTCGTTCAGAAGAAGGCATAATCGTTCATATGCCTAAGTAATTGATTCGCCCTTGCGCTGCTTGAAACTGTCAAATTTGGTGATGCAACTGTTGACCTTCAGTTGGTTTCCTACTTTACTACCGCTCATCATCTTCTCAACTTGATCCCACATGCCTTTGGAAGTGTCCTTGTAGTTGTCAATGGCCGTGTAAATCGCGTTCAGTAGAATCTGGACTAGATATCTCTTACCACGCTTTTCACCATCAAATTTGTTCTTTTCCTCTTCGGTCATCTGCAAGTATGTCTTGGGCTCAGGTCGAGCTGCAGAACCTCCTGCTTGAGCCGGTACGATAGTCATCGGAGTTTCTTGTGGGCCTTCAGAGAGAGCTCGCCAGATGTAGTCGAAGTTGTCTTTAGCTTCAATAAAGATGATGAATCTGTCTCGCCATTGACTGTATTCGCCCCGATAGAGAGTCGGAGGCTTGGCGTCGGTACCGATTGCTAGCGCATCCCGAGACATCTTTGAAGTGTGCACTAAAGTGATCGTCAGACGGTAGGGTTGATTCAAAGTGAAATCCTAACGCAAGGCACTATGAGTGAAAGTCCAAACGCAGGTTCTAAGAGTGATACTAAGGTAAAATAATGGTAAGAAAACTGAACACAAACTTACCGGATAGGAATCCGGATAACAGGAGTGTCCGGATCTGGAAGTGACCTGATCAGGGTGTGTGAGGTGTCCGAACAAATGAAGTAACCGGATGAAATGAGTTTACCGGATAACACAAAGTTACCGGATAGAACAAACTTACCAGATAGTGAATAGTTCCGAGAAAAATAAAGTTACCGAATAGTTAAAGAAACACTTACCGGAAGATGGAGTGACCGGACATGTGAGCTTACCGGATACAGATGCTTACTGGATGGAGTCCGGGAAGTTGATGTGTCCGGATAGGGGAGTATCCGGGAATGATACTGGATAGTTTGAACAAACCGGACAAGTATCGGATACTGGTGACTTTCCGAGAAAATTCAATGAGTCTGTATGGAACTACCGGATAGTCAGGCTACCGGGAAGTTTAGACTACCCGGGTAGACATATCCGGAAAGTAGCTGAAATTAGGAAACTTACCCGAATAGATGGGAACGTTCGGACACTGCGGTTGTGTTCAACAATTATACTCGATGCGATTAGGGTTGCGAAAGTTTAATCCTGAAAGATTAGATATCGACCAAAAACAAACAAACAACCAAATCCTAATCGATTTATAGCAAAATAATAAGATTTTTGATGAAATTTTTTGATTTTTGACAAGAATAGGGACAAAAACTTGTAGATGAAATTTTCCTCAAAAACTACTCAAACGATCGAATTAGACTATGTAAGATTGCCGAAACACTAATAACACCAATGCTAAATGAATGGAATAAGCAGAAACACGCAATTTATCAGAAATCAAAAGATGAGATTATAGAACTCAAGAACACAGTCGACTAAATATCAAGAAAACTTACCAGAAACCCTTTGAATCAACCAATCTGTATGCTCTGATACCAATTGTGGATCCCAGATTAGTGTAAACAGTATGAAATCAATAGAATAATCAACAATCAATATGATTTCAACTCGGCATCCATGTAACATTCATAAACCTTTCAGAGTGTTTACAATGTATATCAATTGAGAATAATGACGATTAACCTAAACTAAAGGTTAACAAAGCTATTTATATCTAGGCTATACTAACCAGGCCCATGGCCCACAACATGATTAAAGCCCAAATATGAATTTACAAAACATTCCCTTGAATTTCCATTCAATTAGATTTTAATCCCAACAACTCTACAAGTAGGGTTGGGCAGTTTCTTTTCCAGTACCCCTTTTGATTGCAGTTGAAACAAACTACATCCTCAGGAATCTTTCCCTCGCCCTTTTCTTTGATGGAATTTCTAACCTTTGTATTTTCCTTGGCAACTACCCTTTTTTTCTTGACTATCTTACCTTTAGATTTTATCATCAGAACCTACTTTGGTTTGAATAAATCCAACCTGGAATTTATATTTCTCTCAGTAGTTTTAAGCATGCCATGAAACTCTACGAGAGTTTCATCCTTACCTTTCATGTTTTAGTTCAAGACGAAATGGTCATATGGTTCAGGTAAGAAATTAAGAACCAAATCGATTGCCAATTCCCTTTCTAGTAGGAAGCCTAGATGGGACAACCACTTGATATACCCTTTCATAAAAAACATGGGTGATGAGACCTCAGTCATCATTCAAACATACAATGCCCTGTCTTTTTCAAACCTCCCATGCCTAGCCTGTAACTGAAACATAGATTTTTATGAGGAAATGATATCCCATAAACATATGTCTTCGTGACCCCTTAAGAACTAGCGGGTCATAGAGGCAAGAATTAGACAACCAACATCCATTGAGTCATTTTGGTACTTATCATAAACAACCTTGACTTCAGCTGATGCATTTCTGGGAAAAGCATTTGGACGGGGTTTTTGTTAGTGAATGCCCAAAAACCAATCATACGATGATTGTAATTTTGATTTTTATTTCATGAAATTAATAAATAAATAAAAAGGCATTGCCCATTTTATTATGTCTATACTATATTTTGTGCTTTATTTATTCATAATAAATAACCTTAGAACAATGTATTCTAAATGCCCCTAGTTAAATACTATTTCAAGTTTAAGGTTGAAGTAATATGATAATGACTAGCATATGTAGGGATTCATATAGAGATATTGAATTTGCATATGGGTACAAAATGGATATTTTGTGTATCGGACATGACCCGTTATGAGAACATTGCATTGGATGTCAGTGTGATACATGTTCCTTCTATTTCTCCAAGCAAAGCTCTTCGCATCGCAATGCCTATTGTGTATGCTTGATCTTTTCTAAGCGGATCCAGAATAAAGCGCCCATAAAAAAGTCGCTTACTGTCTGCTACTGATTTAACACACTGCCACTGTAGTGTCCGAGTAGATACTGTTATTGTCTCTCGAACCATATTGATCAAATCATTGAATCATTTATTTCTCTTGTTTCTCTTGCTATTGAAATATCTTCAATTTTTATTTCTACACACGTCTTTTTTTCGGGGGTCTACAGCCATTATGTGGCATAGGGGTTACATCTCGTACGAAAGTTAATAGTATACCACTTCTGCGAATAGCTCGTAATGTTGCGTCTCTTCCGAGACCGGGACCTTTAATCATGACTTCTACTCGTTGCATACCTTGATCTACTACTGCACGAATAGCATTTCCTGCTGCGGTTTGAGCAGCAAATGGCGTCCCTCTTCTTGTACCTCGGAAGCCACAAGTACCGGCAGAGGACCAAGAAACCACTCGCCCCCGTACATCTGTAACAGTCACAATGATATTATTGAAACTTGCTTGAATATGAATAACCCCCTTTGGTATTTTACGTGTACTCTTACGTGAACCAATACGTCCATGTGAACCCTTTTTCGGTATAGCTTTTGCCATATTTTATCATCTCATAAATTTGAGTCAGAGATATATAGATATATCCATTTCATGTCAAAACAGACCCCCTTCTTATTTGTATATCGGTTCTTTAACGAGTCTGATTATCCTTATCTTTGTTTTGTCATAAGTGGTTCTCATGTGGTCAATGTACATGAAATTCTTTGACTTGTGAGCATGGAGTTTGTTATGTGTAAGTGATGTATTTTGGCATTTATTCTAATCATTTCGTAACTGGGTGACAAAATGATAGTTGAGTATGTTATAAATCACATGGTAGAACTAGCATGTATCGAGATAGGATTTGTCCCTCCTTTATGACAAGAGTGATATCTTGTGATATCTCTGGTCTCTTGATAAATATGTTATAAGGAAATACATGCATGCTCAAATAATTGATATGAACTATCATTTTTTGGTTTTATTAGTATATTAGGGAATCAAGAAGCTAGAGATTAGACATAACGAGAATGACACATTCAATGTCTCGTGTTCAATCTGGACATCAAGGACAAAATAATTAAATATGTGAACTAAAATTGACTACAAACCGATAATTTGTTATATCACCAATTCTCGTCATTTGGGTGACGGTGATGTATTGCTAGATACCGCTCATCGTTTATAACTATAAATATGAGATTTATATTTATTACCAACATGTTGAGATCCCTTTCGGTCATACGCTTTGAATATATTCGAATAAGAAGTTTTAATAATTAAAACGTTTAATTATTATATCTGATTTGTATTGATTTAATCAAATTAAATAAAACCATATATTATTTATGTTGGACATAAATAAAGATGGCTAGGTATGATCTTAAAAAGGTGAGTGATGGTGCATGGATACTCCTACACTCAAGTAAGGTGTAGGGATGGTGGTGCTATCTTGCCATGCTAGTCATACCCATAAAATGTATGACATTTTATACAACAAAGAGAGGTAGTCTTGCAATTCTCTAAAAAAGCACCTACAACCATATGCTCCATTTTCTTTCTAAGTTTCGAAACCATGACTAGCATCACGAGAAGACAAAGGATTTGGATTGTTTGCGTGAACACCGTGGAGGCATCAAGCTTTGTTTGTTTCTGTGATTCAAAGTCTCTCTAACTGTGAGGTATAATTTCAAAACACCCTATTTATTCTTGTTCGTATGGGTCTTTGGAGGGTTACGGTTTTATTTTCCGCTATGTTTGAGATTCCGTAACCCAACAGTTTTCAAGAACGTGGAACTTCTTTTCATGCCTAAGGAAAACCCTTAGGAAGCGAAATCAATCGAGGAAGTTCTTCCCATTCAGTTTTTTCTTATCAAGGATAGACCGCAATGTAATCTGGGATAGGTTGTTTGCGTTTGTGTTTGAAGTGGTAGTAGACATCTACAAAATCTAAGTTCAATTTTAGTAACCTTTTAAAATTTCAAATTAATTAATTAACATTTGAAAAATACTTTAATTTAAGCTAAGATCCATATTTCACCTATTTCTATAAATGGCTAAATGCACTTGTCTATGAAAATATGTTATTTAGGTAAGAATCATCCTGTAACACCCCCGCCCTGCGCACCCTGAGAAGGGAGGTGTACAATCCGATAATCGGATCAAAACTCATAAAAATCATAATTCAGACATGTACTAAACTTACCAAACATAGCGGTTAACTTAAAACGAAACTTAAACACAATTACAAACCCAAAGTGATATCGTCTGAAGTGATCCCAAAATATTATACAATCCGATATACGAAAGTTAACCTTAAGTCCTTTTTACTTCCATTGATCTCGATCTTTCAACGCATCCCTAGAGTAGAACCTAAACCTGGGCTGAGCAAAATCGCTCAGTGGGCGGATAATGTGCATAACGGTGTGAACATAATATAAGTCTGAAGCAAAATAAACGTAAAACAATTATAGTGAAACCATTTCTAAACATGAATAAAGAATGTAGAAATCATGTTTTCTTAACAAAATAAATAAATCAATAAGTCACCCGTATTGCAATAATAAGTTGTCTAATCGAATGATCAGTCCAATCAGACTTGGAATGCCAATGTCGGGCACAACACCACCCATTCCCCCAGTAACCAGGTCTTTAGTTCTGGTATTCGGCTCTATCCGATAATCGGTTCTATCCGGTAACCAAACATATTCTGGTATTCGGCTCTATCCGGTAACTAGACATTTTCTGGTAGTCGGCTCTTGGATACATCCTATGTCCCCTATTTGGCTTGGTCTTAGCCTTTACGAGAACGCCATGGTCATTAATAGCCACCACGGAAGGCATCTCAACACCCGTGGCCCAAGTGTTGAGTCTAGTTCGAAAGCAAGAAAACTCATGTCGTTAAATCAATGATTCCATCAATTTTAAAACCAAATCTCAAATTTCACAATAATCAATTTCAACCGATAACGGGTCGCATCATAATATTAAAAACAATGAAAACGATTCAGGGAGTATTTGTCAAATCAACCGAAAACAGATCATAACTTCAAAAACCAATTCATTTAGAAATAATGCAAATTACGTTTAACACGAAGTCGTAAAGCATAAAATTAGACTTTTTTGATAAGACGCTCAAATCGTGAAGCATATTCAATGTAATAGCATAAACCAAGATCTTGAAACGGAAACAAAGTTTCTTATAAAGTATTCGGAACCGTTAGGATCGAAATCACATCTATCAACATGGATGAGATTTCCGGAATGCAACCGGTTACCCTCGAGTCAAAGGAATAGGATATCCATACCTTGGAGGTGTTTAGAAATGATCACACGAGACTTGAGGCTTATGAACTGTTTTCTCATTCCGGGTTACCTACACTTATTAGTAAAATGTTTTTAGATGATTTTCGGTAACAATTCTCATCAATTTCAAGTTCCTACAATCCCCTACATTTTAAAAGATCTTACATGCCTTCAAACATTCTTAAAATACCCTAGTACACTTAATAAAAACTTAACACAATTCTTAGGACCCTAAACAACATTTGCAAAAATCCAAGTTTACTTTTAATCATGCTTAGAGGCTGAACCAATCTTTATTGTCAAATTGAAAGTTGTTCATATACCTCTTAAGATTTCATAGCAACTTGACTCACACAATTTGGAGCTCTGCTCTATTTTCTACAGAATTTATACAAACAGTATGCAAATTTTGAGTGTCTACAGAACAGGGTTGTAAAATCAATGATTTCTACCCACATAGGGTCTGAACTAGACTTCGGTGTAAACTACAAAATTGTTCTACACTCAGAAAGCTTTCCATCGATATAAAGAAAACCTAATTTGGAGAAACGGTTGATTTTATAAGAATTTTTAAACTTACCATAATGAATCTGTCTTTTCTAACAGCACCAAACTTGAAGAATTTTCACTTCAATTCATCATCTTCCACCTATGATTCATAAATAAACTTAGGTTTTAACCTATTTACCCCAAAAATGAAGTAATCATCAAAATAAACCATGGAAATGTTTTACCTTGAGCCCTTGATTCTTTTTATAACACCAAATCTTCAAGAACACTAAAGCTTTAAAGAGAAATTTGAGTAATTTAGGATGAGATAAGGGTTTTCTAGAGAGAAGGAGGAGAAATCAAGAACTAGAGAGAGAGAATGAAATCTGAAAAATGGTTTATTTTATTTCATAAATCCTATAAATATTTATTGAAAACCTTTACTATATAAACCCCCAACTTTGACCTTTTAACAATCTAACCTATATATGTCATTTTCACTACATGTTTGGTCCTAAACTATGGTTAACTTGAACAACTTTGGTCTCTAGTTACCACCATACTTCTCATTGTCTAGGACTAAGTACAAGATACTACAAACAATTAAAGCACCAAAAAAATTAATATATACCTTAAGAACGAAAAGTAACACTTAAACGGTTATAACGAAAATCGGGGTATTATAATTCTCCTCTCCTTAAAAAGAATTTCGTCCTCGAAATTGATATAGGTTAGAGGACTTTCATGGATCGAAGAGATACATTCACTCTTTTCACATAAATTCCTCCGTGTCCCATGTAGCTTCCCGCTCAGAACGATTTCTCAATAACACTTTCACGAACGGTATTGTCCTTCGTCACATTTGTCTTTCTTCTCGATTAATTATCGCCACTGGTTCTTCAATATAAGAGAGACCTCTTTCGATTGAATGGGGTGATAATGATATCCACGGAGTGACGAAATATGGAAAACGTTGTGGATGCATGATAGTTGCGGTGGTAACGCTAGGCGATACACCACCTCTCCAACTCGTTCACGTATTCTGAAAGGTCTGTCATATCTCAAACCGAGTTTACCTTTGATCAGAATTTGTGAATACCCCACATTAGTGAAACTTTTAGGAAGACATGACCACCAGTTTAGAACTCTAAATATTTTTTAAGCTTGTCCACGTAAATTTGCTGCCGAGATTGAGCTTGTTTCATTTTCTGCCTTGCGATCTCGACTTCATTAGTAATTCAAACAAGTTTTGGTCCTTTAATAGCTTATTCCTCAACTTCAATCCAACAGGTTGGTTTTCTACATTTCCCACCATATACAGCTTCGTACGGAGCCATGACGATACTGGTCTGCCAGCTATTGTTATACACAAACTCCACGAGATGTTAATATTCATCCCTAGACTAGACCACTCAAGATCATAGACCCGTAACATATATTCTAGGGCATGAATAGTTCGTTTAGTCTGACCATCCATTTGTGGATGAAAAGTTAAACTCATAGTCAATCGCGTACCCGGTGAAGACTTTTCCAGAATCGAGAAGTGAAGCACGAATCTATGATCCAATGTGATAGAAATCGGCGTGTCGTGCAATCTCAAGATTTCCTACTAGAATAGATCGAAATGTTTACTAACCGGGTATGTCTCTTGAATAGGTAGGAAATTAGCCGACTTTGTCAAACGATCAACTACTACCCAGATAACATTATGTCGTCTATGAGTTTGTAGCAACCCTGTCACAAAATCCATTGAAATATGCTCCTATTTCCAAATTGGAATTTCCAATAGCTGTAACAATCCACTAGCCCGTGGATGTTCAATCTTCACTTTTTGGCAAGTAAGACTTTTTGCCACATATTCAACGATATATCGTTTCATACCGTTACACCAAAAGTACTGTTTTAGATCTTGATACATTTTAGTAGATCTAGGATGAATCTAGAAAAGTGAATTATGGGCTTCACTCAAAAATGCTTCCTTGAGTTTGGGATTGTCGGGTACATATAGTCGATTACTAAATAGAATTATACTTTTATCGTCAATTTGGAAATCTGACTGCGAATGATCTTTAGCCTATTGTAATATAGCCTAAAGTTCTCTACACTATTGTTGAGGATTTTTAATTCGAGAAACGAGAGTTGATTCAACCACGAGACTAGCTAAAACTTCGTTGTCACCATGATAGCACAAAATGACACCCATACTTTCCAGATCTAAGGTAATTTGGGGTTGAACGGTTAAAGACGATTCATTACAAATGCTTTTATGGCTAAGGACATCGGCGACTACATTTGTTTTATCTAGGTGGTATTGAATTCGTACATCGTAGTCCTTAAGAAGTTCGAGCCACCTTCGTTTTTGCATATTCAACTCTTTCTACGTACAAATGTGCTTCAAACTTTTGTGGTTTGTAAAGATATCACGATTCTCTCCATACATATAGTGACGCCATATTTTGAGTGCAAAAAAAATGATTATTGGCAACCCAAGATCATGAGTAGGGTTTTTTACCTCATAAGGTTTGAGCTGGGGTAAGACATACGCAATCACTTTTACTTGTTGCATTAGAACACAATCAAGACCACTTTGAGAAGTATCATTATAAACTTGAAAACCTTCTAACCCATATTGCGTTGTAAGAACTGGCGTTGTAATCAATCTTTTTCTGAGTTCTTCTAAACATTTTTCATGTTCTTCACCCAAACGAATTTAACTCCTTTTCGAAGAAGTTTAGTCATAGGGAGGGCAATCCTGGAAAAGTTTTCTACAAACCGTTGATAGTAACTTACCAAACCTAAGAAACTACGGACTTCTGAAATATTTGTTGGTTTCGGCCAATTAGTGATGGCATCAAACTTGGCGGGATCGACTTTAATGCCTTCACTGAAGATAATGTGGCCCAAAAATGCTACATGCTCCAACCAGAATTCACATTTAGAAAACTTTGGGTACAAGTTCTTATTTAGATAGTTTCTAAAGCAATACGCAAATGAGTTTCATGATCTTCTTTCGATGTTTAATAAATCAAATGTCTTCAATGAAAACAATTATGATTCAACCAAATAATCTATGAAAACCCGGTTCATAAGGTCCATGAAAAATACCAGTGTGTTTGTTAACCTGATTGACATATCAACAAACTCATAATGACCATAAAACGGGTTTGAAAAGTAGCCTTTAGGGGATATCTTGCACTTTGATTATGAGTTGATGAGACCCTAAATCGATATTTGAGAAGTATTTTCTCTCGTGTAGTTGATCGAACAAATCGTCGATTTGGGGCAATGGATAGTTATTATGCATTGTAATTCGATTTAGCTCACAATAATCAATAATCTCCGAGTCGCCATCTTTTTCACAAAAAAGATTGGTGCCCCTATGGTAAAACACGGTCAAATATAACCCTTATTCACTAAATCCTAGATTTTTTTGTTCCTACATTTCAAATGAGGAAATATGATACGAAACTTTAGATATCGGAGCGACTTCCGTAATTAAATCAATAGAAATTCAAAACAAAGAGATCATCCAGGAAGATATATGGATTTATTAACTATGAGAACGTTTTCAAGTTTAGGATGTACTTCATCCGAATCTTAAAATGAGACAAGAACCCCTTCACAACCATGTCATATGAACATTTTCATTGTAGAGATGATATGGTATGTGTGTCAGGTTTAGGTTTGGTCCCCTATAACAAACTGTTGTGTTGATCTATATCCTCAAAAATGACTTGTTTGAATTCACAGTCAATTGTCGTCCGGTCATTAGATAACTAAACCATTTCGAAGATGATATTGGAGATATCCATTTCCATCAAAAGTAAAGTAACCTCCTAAATCTGACCACCAATGGATAACGAGCATAATATGCAAAGTTGTAATTAATTAATCATGTATTTCCTAAAGCAACCCGTTCCTAGTTCTACCCATTCCTCACAGATCAAACTTAAGGTTACTACAAGATTAATGCCTATATCTCTGATACCATAACTTGTAACACCCCCGTCCCGCGCAACCTGAGAAGGGAGGTGTACAATCCGATAATCGAACCAAAACTCATAAAAATCACAATTCAGACATGTACTAAACTTACCAAAAATAGCAGTGAACTTAAAACAAAACTTAAACACAATTACAAACCCAAAGTGATATCGTCTGAAGTGATCCCAAAATATTATACAATCCGATATACGAAAGTTAACCTTAAGTCCTTTTTACTTCCATTGATCTCGATCTTTCAACGCATCCCTAGAGTAGAACCTAAACCTGCCGAGGAAACATAAAACACCTCGGCTGAGCAAAATCGCTCAGTGGGCGGATAATGTGTATAACGGTGTGAACATAATATAAGTCTAAAGCAAAATTAACGTAAAACAATTGTAGTGAAACCATTTTTGAACATGAATAAAGAATGTAGAAATCATGTTTTCTTAACAAAATAAATAAATCAATAAGTCACCCGTATTGCAATAATACGTTGTCTAATCGGATGATCAGTCCAATCAGACTTGGAATGCCAATGTCGGGCACAACACCACCCATTCCCCCGGTAACTTAGTTCTGGTGTTCGGCTCTATCCGATAATCGGATCTATCCGGTAACCAGACATTTTCTGGTATTCGGCTCTTGGATGCATCCCACGTCCCCTATTTGGCTTGGCCTTAGCCTTTATGAGAACGCCATGGTCATTAATAGCCACCACGGAAGGCATCTCAACATCCGTGGCGCAAGTGTTGAGTCTAGTTCAAAAGCAAGAAAACTCGTGTCGTTAAATCAATGATTCCATCAATTTTAAAACCAAATCTCAAATTTCACAATAAACAATTTCAACCGATAACGGGTCGCATCATAATATTCAAAACAATGAAAACGATTCAGGGAGTATTTGTCAAATCAACCGAAAACGGATCGTAACTTCAAAAACCAATTCATTTAGAAATAATGCAAATTACGTTTAACACGAAGTCGTAAAGCATAAAATTAGACTTTTTCGATAAGAAGCTCAAATCGTGAAGCATATTAAGTATAATAGCATAAACCAAGATCTTGAAACGGAAACAAATTTCTTATAAAGTATTCGGAACCGTTAGGCTCAGAATCACATCTATCAACATTGATGAGATTTCCGGAATGCAACCGGTTACCCTCGAGTCAAAGGAATAGGATATATGTACCTTGGATGTGTTTTAGAAATGATCACAAGAGACTTGAGGCTTATGAACTGTTTTCTCATTCCGGGTTACCTACACTTATTAGTAAAATGCTTTTAGATGATTTTCGGTAACAATTCTCATCAATTTCAAGTTCCTACAAGCCCCTACATTTTAAAAGATCTTACATGCCTTCAAACATTCTTAAAATACCCTAATACACTTAATAAAAAGTTAACACAATTCTTAGGACCCTAAACAACATTTGCAAAAATCCAAGTTTACACAACCAAATAGTAGCTAACAACTTTTGTATACCTAAAGTTTAATCCCTTTTATCATGCTTAGAGGCTGAATCAATATTTATGGTCAAATTGAAAGTTGTTCATATACCTCTTAAGATTTCATAGCAACTGGACTCACACACTTTGGAGCTTTGCTCTATTTTCTACAGAATTTATACAAACAGTAAGAAAATTTCGAGTGTCTACAAAACAGAGTTGTAGAATCAATGATTTCGACCCACATACGGTCTGAACTAGACTTCGGTGTAAACTACAAAATTGTTCTACACTCGGAGAACTTTCCATCGATATAAAGCGGTGGCGGACCTAGCCTTGGGCATACGGTGGCACGTGCCACCGTATCGTTCGTCCGGCGAAGGGTAACATTTTTTAGTCGTGTGAAGAGTGCAACCGTATCGTTTTAAAGGGTGCGACCGTATCGTTTTAAATGGTGCAACCATATAAAAAAAACTCTAAAATCAACCAAAAAAACCCGAAAAATTCTCTCGAAATTGTTTTTTTTTAAAGTTCCTCGAAATCGAGAAAAAAAGTAAAAAAAATTCTCAAAACAGTGGAATTAGGCTAAAACAACATCGGGCGATGTGAAAAAATTTTAGGTTCGTCAAAGGTGGCACCGTAAGAAAAAATTTATGGGTCTGCCTCTGATATAAAGAAAACCTAATTTGGAGAAACGGTTGATTTTATACGAATTTTTAAACTTACCATAATGAATCTGTCTTTTCTAACAACACCAAACTTGAAGAATTTCCACTTCAATTCATCATTTTCCACCTATGATTCATAAATAAACTTAGGGTTTAACCTATTTACCACAAAAATGAAGTAATCATCAAAATAAACCATGAAAATGCTTTACCTTAAGCCCTTGATTCTTTTTATAACACCAAATCTTCAAGAACACTAAAGCTTTAAAGAGAAATTTGAGTAATTTAGGATGAGATAAGGGTTTTCTAGAGAGAAGGAGGAGAAATCAAGAACTAGAGAGAGAGAATGAAATCTGAAAAATGGTTTATTTTATTTCATAAATCCTATAAATATTTATTGAAAACCTTTACTATATAAACCCCCAACTTTGGCCTTTTAACAATCTAACCCCTATATGTCATTTTCACTACATGTTTGGTCCTAAACTATGGTTAACTTGAACAACTTTGGTCTCTAGTTACCACCATACTTCTCATTGTCTAGGACAAAGTACAAGATACTACAAACAATTAAAGCACAAAAAAAATTAATATATACCTTAAGAACGAAAGTAACACTTAAACGGTTATAACGAAAATCGGGGTATTATACATCCAATCATTTTCAACATAACTCTTAGATGATCGTGGGATACAATCCAATATATCATATTTGTTGGCACTTTCTAGAAGGAGTGTGGTTCAAAGAGGTGGTGAACCGATCAAGGGTGGAAACTCTGGGTTCAAAAGAGGATGAAGGACGATATAAGGATGAGCTTCTAGTTTCTAGTGAGTCCCCATTCCTTGGTTTGATGGGTCGACCAGTTGGGATGAGAACTGTGACAGAAATATTGAAAGCTTCAAATGTAAACGGGTGAAGAAAACGAGCCCTTGACTGTTAGTCAAGCGGGGTAGTGGTCAGATTGGTGAAGAAAAGATGTTAGTTGTTGGGAACTGAAGATATGCTAAGTATGGTTAGTACTGCCAAGACAATTTTACTACTGCCAGTTCTTCATTACTACTGCTTATGCAAGGTTACTACTTCTAGACGAAGTTACTACTGCTAGACAAGGTTACTACTGCTAGACACAGTTACTACTGCAAGTCAAGGTTAGTACTGCTGGTGCATAATTGAATATCTGTTAGTACTGCTCATGATTAATACTGCTGGAGTAATGTTAATACTGCTGAAGATGAAATCGGTTAATACTGCTGAAGATTGTTAGTACTGCTCATGAAGAATGAAGGTTAATACTGCTGACTTGATAAGTTTGGTATGCGATACTTTTGGAGACAAAGAAGGAATCGATCAAGATATGTTTAACGAAGATTCATAAGATCAATTTACTTTTGATAGTTATCTTGTAATTATTTCTGTATAAATAGTATTGATAGATAGCTATTAGAATACATGATAGACGAGTTAATATACGTGTGAAAAGCAATTCGATATTGTTTTTCAGAGAGATTTAACCTCAAGGTGTAAGAACCCTATTTCTAGAGAAGTAGAAGTCGTCTTGGTGAGATCTGTTCATCAAGATTGAGGTTTGGTGTAAAGCTTGTGAGTAATACAGTTTGATATATAACAGTGTGTTGAATTCTATTGATTGTTCTTTAATTGATTTAGAGTTCTATTCCGCAAGATTCTCTAAATTGTGTTTCTAAGAAGTTTAATTCTTGTTAAGAATAGATCCTGACAAGTGGTATCAGAGCTTGTGTTTCTTAGAATTCTACAATCATTATGGAAAATTCTATTGAATCAAACAGTACTTTTGATTGGAGTGATCAAGCAGAAGAGGCAATATAGAATCAAGCTCTTATGGCAGAAGTATCTGATATTCCCACTGAGGTACAATCTAAACTCTGTTCTCAAGCTTGCATTGATGCTGTTAAAAGATATAGGGATCACAATCAGGGTATGTGTGATACCCTTAAGAGGCTAGAGAAAGATGTGAAAGATTATGTTAGGATTGTAGAAAGGTTTGAGGAACAGATTAGAGCTTTTCAAGCTAATGAACTCCAACATTCATATGATACTAACTACTGGAAGTGGGAAAAAGGTGATCTTGAGTTCCAATTAAAAGAGTCTAGGGAGGAGAATGAGAAATTAAAAGAAGAGCTTAAGAAGGTTAAACTTGATGTTGAAAAGTTTCCTGTGCTTCTAAAACCATGGATACCATCATTAAGGCTCAAATCCATGACAAGATGAAAGTAGGGATAGGGTACAATGCCACACCTCCACCCTACAATAACAACTACATACCTCCTAAGTCTGATTTGTTAGAGACCAAGGATAGGAAGGATCCTGAATTAAAGATTAATATAGATCCTTGTGAAGAAGAAGTAGTAGTTAAGGATAAAACAGAGAAGGAAGAATCTAAGAAGAATAAGAGTGTTAGTAGTAAGGTTCCCTTAGACAATGACATTGTGACCAATGAGAAAGATGGAAATCCTTGGGGAAAGAACAATGAGATAAAAAGGACTGAAACAGAAAAGGGAGTCCATTACACACAGACCACAGTTGTGGCTCCCAATACCTGTAAACATTGTTCTTGTAAGAAATCTCAAGAGCTTAAGCCCCAAAAACATGATAACAAAAGGGGTAATCAAAGAAATTGGAATAACCAGTGGGCTATGAGACAAGGAGTTGATCTGAACAGAATTAACAGGCCAAAACCTTGTTTCATCTGTGGTAAGCTAAATCATTTAGCCAAACACTGTTATTTCAATCCTGTTAACCAAAGGTTTAATGCTCAAAGATCTTTTCAAAAACCTGGTGGTTACAGAAAGAATGGTGGCTATAAAAAGTCTGTGAGGAAAGTTGTGGCAAAGAAACAAGTTAAAACCAAAAGCCACATGAAAAAGGCAGAAACAGAAAGTGTTAGAGTATGGATGCCTAAAGGTACTAATGATAATACTGCCAACTTAGTTAGTACTGCTAACAATGTTAGTACTGCAGAAAGCAATAATGTTGCTAGCAGTGTTAGTACTGCCAACACAGTTAGTACCTCTTCAACAATTAATACTGCTTCTAGTGTTAGTACTGCTAAGTTAGTTAATACTGCTGAGAAGGCTAGTACTTCTGAAAGCAATGTTAGTGCTGCTAACAAAGTTAGTACTTCTGCATCAGTTAGTACTGCTTCTAGACCTATCATCAAAACAAAGTACTCAAGCACTGATGTTCCTCACTTTGACAAGCTCATCAAAACAGAATGTAAGTATTTTGATGATCAAGGGAGACCCAAGACCACTATGGCTTGGGTCCCTAACAAAAACTAACTGTTTTATCTAATGTGCAGGGCAACCAACAGCTCAAGGGGAAGAGCATCTGGCATGTTGATAGTGGTTGCTCCAGGCACATGACAGGTAACATGGCCTGCCTCAAAAATTTCAAAAAGATTGATGGAGGACATGTTACTTTTGGAAATAATCCTGCAGAAGGTAAGAGAAGTGGTAAAGGTGATGTGTCAGAAGGTAAGATGACATTTGAGGATTTGACTAGTAATGCCAGTGCAGAGTTACTACTGCCTTTGCAGTTAATACTGCTTTGCAGTTAATACTGCTCAGCAGTTAATACTGCTTGTGTAGTTAATACTGCTCAGCAGTTAATACTGCTTGTGCAGTTAATACTGCTTGTGTAGTTAATACTGCTCAGCAGTTAATACTGCTTGTGCAGTTAATACTGCTCAGTAGTTAATACTGCTTTGCAGTTAATACAGCTCAGCAGTTAATACTGCTTGTGTAGTTAATACTGCTCAGCAGTTAATACTGCCTGTGCAGTTAATACTGCTTGTGTAGTTAATACTGCTCAGCAGTTAATACTGCTTGTGCAGTTAATACTGCTCAGTAGTTAATACTGCTTTGCAGTTAATACTGCTTGTGTAGTTAATACTGCTCAGCAGTTAATACTGCTTGTGCAGTTAATACTGCTTGTGTAGTTAATACTGCTCAGCAGTTAATACTGCTTGTGCAGTTAATACTGCTCAGTCGTTAATACTGCTTATGTCGTTAATACTGCTTTTGATAATCTAGGGCAAATACTGCAATAAATACCCCTGTTTGCCCGCCAAAGTTCATAACGACTCTTCGCATTAACTTCTTCTCTCTCGTTCTAACCTATTCTCCCCAGAATCTTTGTGTTTTTCTTTCAAGAATCCTCAGGAATCATGGAGTTTGTTGATGAGCACAATGAAATAGCCATGCTTCAGAAGCCGAAACAAGCTGCGGGATTCCACGATATCGTCGATTTTCTTAAATCCTCGCACATCTCTTATGCCCTAACGGTGAGCCCAACCATCTATATCGAACATCAGACGCAATTTTGGGAGAATGCCACTGTTAGTTTCGAAGAAGGGCAGAAAACCATTCGAACAAGGGTTTGTGATAAACCCTTGAAAGTCACAGAAGAGGTTATTCGCATCTCTCTTCACTTGGATGATGCCTCAGGTATAACCTCTCTATCTTCTGATGACCTATATTCGACTTTACAAAGAATGGGGTATGAAGGTCCCATTGGTGTTTTTAAATTCTACAAGTCAAAATTTTTCAACCAATGGAGATTTCTTGTTCATACCCTGATGCACTGTATTTCCAAGAAAACTACTGGATGGAGTGAGTTCAGCAGTCCCATTGCATATGCCTTGGTTTGCTTATCCACTGCCAGAAAGTACAATTTTTCAGCTATGATCTTTAATGATCTTGTATCAAACTTGGAATCCAAAAAGAGCTTTTACATGTATCCAAGGTTTGTGCAAGAAGTTATTAACAAGGAATTGATGGACTTACCTCAGTTTACTGAGGTATATGTACCCAAACCCCCTAAAGGGAAGGTTTTCTCAAATATGCGAAGAATTCCTAGGGACTCGGAAGGAGTTGACACACCATTGTTCTCTACAATGATGGTTGTGTCCCACCCCTCTGAAGGTATGGCATCAGGATCAAAGCCCTCATTAGATCATCCCACTGATGGCCAACCCCTACCTTCACTCACTATAAATATCCCTCAGCACATACTTCAAAAGCCCACTCCTGTTTTATCCAACAAGTTTCAAAGAAGAAAGGTGCACAAGGTTCCTTCCCTTGATGTACCTACTCAGAGCCCTAAGCCTTTAAGCCCTCAGTTGGAACACTCTCCAATTGAGAATATCAACAGGGAAACCACAGGGGTGTCTCCCAACCCCAAGAAGGTGCTCTCTAAGGAGAAGGATGAGCATATGGGTGCTAAGGCTGCCACTACTTCTGCTAGCACAGAGAAGGACAGTGGTAACATAAATAAGACCTTCCCCATGGCAACTCTAAATGAGAAATCATTAGGAGGACCCAGGTGCCAAGAAACCAAGGGGGCAGTTAGTGCTTCTGCTAGGCAGAAGGCTTCTGCTAAAACTTCCAAGGATCCCTTAAAGAAGGTAAAAACTTCTAAAAAGGGTGAGGATAGACATAACAAAGAGGAATTGATGGCTACTTCCAGTGATCCTTTAAAGAAGGTAAACACTTCTAAACAAGGTGAGGATAGATATAACTATGATGAATTGATGGAAACCATTGGAAATGTCAACTTGGATGTTATGGCACAGAAGAAGGAGATTGAGCAACTGAAGGCTGTGGTCACCTACCAACAGTCTCAAATTGAGAAGCTCAAGAAGATGGTCACCAAGTTGTTGCACAGAAAGAAAAAGGCAAGATTTGTGCTGAGAAGAAGAATTCCAACTGATGATGCTCCCAAAAAGGGGGAGTCAGAGTCAGAATCAGAAGCACTGAATATGAAGGGTCTACAAAGGGAGGGGGAGACAGTTCAGATGGAGACTGAGATGGAAATTGATAATGCACAGTTTAAGGGGGAGTCCAGTGCACAGAATAAGGGGGAGACAGAAAAGGTGGAAGAGCTTGTTAATGAAGCAGAAACTACAATAGCAGCAGAAACGACAGCAGCAGAAACTACAACAGCAGCAGAAACCACAGCAGCAGAAACTGTCAATGCTGCTGAGTTTGAACAAGCAGCAGAAACAGTTAATGCTGCTGATGACCAAAAAGAAGAAACAGTAACTGAAGTTCCAAAAGAAGCAGTAACTGAAGTTGAAGCAGAAACTGTTAATGCTGCAAATGTTCATGAAGCAGCAGAAATCATACTTGTAGCCCTTCCAACCATTTATACCAGATATAAAAGTAACACCTCAGACCAACACCCCGACCAACCCCACTAGTTAGAGTTCGCTTTGTCCACAAGTCTGGACTCCGGGGCTCCTACAACACGTCTCATCATGACTCTCACATACCGTTTCACTTCCTTAAAGAAATTTCGCCGGGTTTTTGCAACAATGACGTGAATCCTTTACTAACAGCAGCAGAAATGGTTATTGCTGCTGAAAAACTTAAAACAGCTGAACCAACTCCTGAAGCTGTTAAAACTCTTAAAAGAACCAAGATGATGTCAAAGAAAAGACCAAGAACCAAGCCCATAACTTCACAGAAGAAAAATGAAAAGAAGCCAAGGGTGGAACCAACTGCAGAAGAGGCCCAGGAGGAAACAGTGAAAGAAAAATCTGATCCAAAAGTTGCTGAAGAAGAAGTGGCAACTCCATCAGGGCAATCAAGCAATGTACAATCACAAACTGATGCCCAATGTGATTTGTATATTACTGTTGTTGACTCTAACCCAATTCAGGCTGTACCAATATCGTCTAAAGCTCCTGAAATCAGTCACTGGGATACTTTGATAGATGAGAGAAAGGAGTATATCAGACTCAAGAGAGCTGATGGGCAGTTTGAAGTCTACAGAACATGGGGACAATTTATAAGAAGATGCTCAAAATCTGACTTGGAAGAGATGTTCAAAGTAGGCATGCAGATCTATGGTAACATGTTGACAGAAAAAGGTATGTCTATCACAAAGATGGTGTTAGAATACCTATGCCTAATGTTCAGACCAGAAGTAGTTCAGTACATAACAGCAAGACCTTTTCAAGCAGTAACCCACTGGATGCTCTATGAAAATTGTGGAGTGTATGTTATATCAATTGACAACACATATCAGGAGTATTATCTGGTGGATGAAATTTACAAACACTGCATGAAAAGACCGAAAGGGATGTTACATGTAAAATTGGTCTGCAACAAAGACTCTGCTATGGGAAGATTCTTGGTAAAAAGGATTCTCAATCAAAGTCTGGGATTGAATCCTAATCTAGGCATGTATGATTAGGTTTTGGAAGCATCATCTGAAGAACTTGACTTCTTTTCCTAAAAGTCAAGTTAGGGGGAGATTGTTGGGAACTGAAGATATGCTAAGTATGGTTAGTACTGCCAAGACAATTTTACTACTGTCAGTTCTTCATTACTACTGCTTATGCAAGGTTACTACTGCTAGACGAAGTTACTACTGCTAGACAAGGTTACTACTGCTAGACACAGTTACTACTGCAAGTCAAGGTTAGTACTGCTGGTGCATAATTGAATATCTGTTAGTACTGCTCATGATTAATACTGCTGGAGTAATGTTAATACTGCTGAAGATGAAATCGGTTAATACTGCTGAAGATTGTTAGTACTGCTCATGAAGAATGAAGGTTAATACTGCTGACTTGATAAGTTTGGTATGCGATACTTTTGGAGACAAAGAAGGAATTGATCAAGATATGTTTAACGAAGATTCAGAAGATCAATTTACTTTTGATAGTTATCTTGTAATTATTTCTGTATAAATAGTATTGATAGATAGCTATTAGAATACATGATAGACGAGTTAATATACGTGTGAAAAGCAATTCGATATTGTTTTTCAGAGAGATTTAACCTCAAGGTGTAAGAACCCTATTTCTAGAGAAGTAGAAGTCGTCTTGGTGAGATCTGTTCATCAAGATTGAGGTTTGGTGTAAAGCTTGTGAGTAATACAGTTTGATATATAACAGTGTGTTGAATTCTATTGATTGTTCTTTAATTGATTTAGAGTTCTATTCCGCAAGATTCTCTAAATTGTGTTTCTAAGAAGTTTAATTCTTGTTAAGAATCGATCCTGACATTAGTGATGGATCGAAATGTGTGTGTGAGTAGGACACGAGTTAACCGGTCGTTATTCGACCTTAAAGATTAAATTTTGAAATCGCATGGTTGTGGATCTTTGGTTTGTACGAAATTTGAAGGGTTGTGAAGCAACTATACCACAAGTGGATATGAGAATGAGAAGGCGACCGATGGTCGAAAGTTGGGTGTCGACAATAAGTTCCTGTAGGAGTAATGTTGGACCTGGTTAGAGTGAATAGCCTTCATCTCAAAGTTAGTTTCATGCATGGTGTCTTTCTAAAATGATTTACATGGATTCTTATTGTGTTAAGAATGTTTACAAGCATAACTAACTCCTTGTTTTATTTTGGAAAATGAGTCGACACGCACGAGCATGTGTTTAAAGAAAAGATAAACTCGTTTACAACACACGATGGTATTTTGAGCATGGTGATCTGTGAATTAGTTTACTTTTTCCATGTAAGGGTAAACCATGTAGTGAAAGTCACGAAAACGTTTACCGCAAAAGTTTTATGTACAAAATGAGTATTAGTACTTTTGACATACAAAAGAGTGTGGGAGCCGACTAACTCGCCCCGTATAAGTGATTTCGTTCTGAGCTTTTAAATCGTATTAGAAATGTTTTATTAAACACGTTTTATTTAGGTCAATACTGGTTCGGTTGACTAAGTCGCGAATTATCTTGGGGTGGCATGTGAGCGACCTTAGGGTCGTTATGTTTACGTTTCGGCTTGAGTAGTGAGGTGTTATGTATATGCCAATTTGTTTCTCATTATGGTATCTATCAAAATTTCAAGAGTGTAAAATGATTTAAAATCGTTGTGTCGTCATGCATGAAGGCTATAAACTCTGTAGGTCGTAGTGGACGGCAAAGTTAAGAACAAGGAGGGGTTCAAATGGAAACTGTTCAATTGATTTGATTTCTACGACCTTAGTGTTTCAGTTAGAGGAGAGCGGGAAACAGTGGAAGTCCCGGGTATTAAGCTGGTTAATGTTGGATAATGGGTGATGTGATTTCCCGTGGAGCGGGCATACGCATGTTGAAGCCGAAGGCTATTGAGAAACACATAGTAGTAGCATGTTAATAAGTAGATAATGTGCCCTGATGAAATGCTTTCAGATTTGAGCTAGAGTGGTGAATGGTACTGTAATTAGACTACGCACCATACAAGTCTTATTCCTTAGCTAGTACAGACCGTAGGGCGCAAAGTTAGTTACGATGTGTTGGGAACGGTAAGTTCCATTGGGACTCTTTGCGTACAGGTGAGATGGTCGAAACTTCACCATGTTAGCTATGGATGCTGAAGGGATGACTGTTAAAAGTGTCCAGTTTTGAGATCATCATGGGGAGACTGGGATGTGAGAAGAAATTATGATGCGGTTATTTCATGAAATTTACCTAAGGAAATGAAGGGTTGTCGGGAGAGATGTATACGCGGTGAGCGGTTGGGCCACTTAGTGTAGGTGTACCGAATGTGAAGCAGCTGTTGTAGCTAGGCGTACTCTAAGGGATTTGATGACATGTATAGGAAGGAGGTAGTCAGCACAACCAAAACTGGTGCTTGGAGAATCAATTTGTAAGAGAGTGTGCCTTGTTGTTGGGATGACTTTTGTGGAGCTCGCAATGGTCTGTCGAGGGACGTATATTTGAGCAAGCACAGGAAATCGTGAGTTGTGGTTTGTCTAAATTCAGAGACAGGCAGATCGTGTGATAGGCTCGGTTAGTTATGAACTAGGTGAAAATGAAATCAAGAATTGTTATGTGTGCAAATGGGCGGAAGCACATGGTCGGCGGTGTGATGTTGTGGATGAGAGTATAAAGTGTTAAGCATGTAGTTGGGATGCATGGATTGTAAGCAGAGGGTTATGATATGTCCATTGCCAGAAAACGGTGGTTGGTGGTTACCCAAGAGAGGAATCAGGCGTTTTAGTGGCATGAGTCACTGAGGGAGTTCGTGTGGGATCAATAAAAGACCGACGAAGAAATTCTGGTAAGCAGGTTGACCTTACTTAGCAAATGAGAAACATTGAATGTTATTACAGGAGGACTTGGTTGATTATCTCAAATTAGAACGGTGGTGAAACCGTTGGTTGGGCTTGGTAACACAAGTGTGGTTGTCATGTTTGGAATGATTGGGAATGAAGTGGATGCTGATAGGGGAGCAATGCCCAGGCTAGGAAGGGGGGGTTAGGACGATATGTTCAAGCAAGTGGAAGAACTTAAAGTGAGAAAAGTGGTATTGACACCATAGGGGTGGAGAAATGTTTAAAGCAGTGCAAATGACGGGTATTAGAACTACTCGTGTAGTTATGAGAGGGGGACATTTTGGTGTATGTCTTGATTTAAGTGTGGAGAGACTCGTATGAGTCAATGAATCTTTCCTTGAAGGAATGTGATATATACCTTCGGAAAGGCATGGCATAAGTGGTTGTACGGGACACTCAAAGTGTAAAACTGTCGGAATTGATTAAGTATTGGGATGTTAACTATTCCAAAGTGAGCGTAGGGTTCAACAATGTGTTACTTGGAATAGTTTGGAGTAGGCGTGGCCGATCCTTTTAGTTGGACGTCTGTTGGATGCAGTGAAAAGGGGAATGTAAAACATCAAGGTGATTTATTCGTTACCCTGAATGGTGGGTTAGTTGTGTACGAATATGGACAAAGGACGTAGTGGAAGCGTATGTATCGGTATATGATAACGCCACTTTTTGGCGTTATTTTCGGTTCTCAAACAATGAGATTGGCTTGTATTCAAGTAAAAAGGCGTGTATTTCACGGTTTATCTAGTGATTTATACAGGTTAGCTAAAATGCGGCATTCCTCGAGAAAAGAAGCTAAAAAGAACCCCAAAAGAGCCAAAACGAAGCCCAACGAAAGCCCGAGATCCAAGTCCAAAACCACGGCACACAGTCCAAAACCGCGGCACACAGTTTTCCCAAACCGCGGCGCAAGCCGCGGCACACACTGTTCCACGCCGCCGCGCGGTTTGCAAACCGCGGCACAAACCGCGGCATGCAGAAATAAAACTCGTTTTTTGGAGATTTTAGGTAATTCTTCGCGCAACTTTTCGCAGACGATCCAGAGCAGTTCCGGGGCGATTTTGGGCGACTTTTCGGAGTCCTCGAGGTCACGATACAGAGCCGATCACGAGTGCATTCAAGACGGAACGTAGAGACGGACACGAGAGGGAGTTTTCATCACTTGTTATCACGATTTCATCTTTTCACTTTTGATCATGTTTACATTCACTCTTGAATCCTTTTCTCTTATGTTTGAATCCACCGCCGACATGAACTAACCGGTTCGTGTTGGGGGTTGGAATGAATCCGGTTTTTAAGCATGTAACGAATTGATTTGAACGTTTATCAGTTTTCCTTATTAAATGAAGCATGTGATTTTGTTCTTAATGCTTTTGTGAATTTGGCCAGTTTACAATTGATTTGTGGATTAGTAATTAAGTTCGCGAGAATTAATTGCTATATAGAATTAGGAATTGCATGCCTAAAGCCCAAAACGGTGATAGTGATATACCAAGTAAGCTTTAGTCCCATTTAAACCGTTAGGTTAATATCGAGAGATAAAATCTAGCCAATTTAACATAAATCGAGTGCTTAATGTGTTTTGGAATCCAGAAGTGAGATCGAGAGATTGAACTAATCCTTTTCAAAATAAAATCCGTTGTTATTCGAAAGAAAACGACGGTGATCTTAAAAGATTTGGGAATCATTTAGGGGACTAACTGGTAATTGTTTTGAGTCGATTGTTTGCATGTGGAAAACCTGAGGATTTCCAACCCTCAACTTTTCTCTCTATCAAAGTTTTCAAAGCTGTTCTGTTTGTCTTGTGTTTGATTTGATTTTACTTCTGCATTTAATTAGTTTCAAGCCAACCATCTCTAAATTCGATAGTCCAATTAATAGAGCCTATAGTAATTGTGATACTTAGTTCCTAGTTCCCCGTGATTCGATAATCGTACTTTCTCAAGTACTATTACTTGACTTCGACCCGTACACTTGCGGTAAGATTCGCGGGGTAAGATTCGAAGTCAAGTAATAGTACTTGAGAAAGTACGAGTATCGAATCACGGGGAACTAGGAACTAAGTATCACAATTACTATAGGCTCTATTAATTGGACTATCGAATTTAGAGATGGTTGGCTTGAAACTAATTAAATGCAGAAGTAAAATCAAATCAAACACAAGACAAACAGAACAGCTTTGAAAACTTTGATAGAGAGAAAAGTTGAGGGTTGGAAATCCTCAGGTTTTCCACATGCAAACAATCGACTCAAAACAATTACCAGTTAGTCCCCTAAATGATTCCCAAATCTTTTAAGATCACCGTCGTTTTCTTTCGAATAACAACGGATTTTATTTTGAAAAGGATTAGTTCAATCTCTCGATCTCACTTCTGGATTCCAAAACGCATTAAGCACTCGATTTATGTTAAATTGGCTAGATTTTATCTCTCGATATTAACCTAACGGTTTAAATGGGACTAAAGCTTACTTGGTATATCACTATCACCGTTTTGGGCTTTAGGCATGCAATTCCTAATTCTATATAGCAATTAATTCTCGCGAACTTAATTACTAATCCACAAATCAATTGTAAACTGGCCAAATTCACAAAAGCATTAAGAACAAAATCACATGCTTCATTTAATAAGGAAAACTGATAAACGTTCAAATCAATTCGTTACATGCTTAAAAACCGGATTCATTCCAACCCCCAACACGAACCAGTTAGTTCATGTCGGCGGTGGATTCAAACATAAGAGAAAAGGATTCAAGAGTGAATGTAAACATGATCAAAAGTGAAAAGATGAAATCGTGATAACAAGTGATGAAAACTCCCTCTCGTGTCCGTCTCTACGTTCCGTCTTGAATGCACTCATGATCGGCTCTGTATCGTGATCTCGAGGACTCCGAAAAGTCGCCCAAAATCGCCCCGGAACTGCTCTGGATCGTCTGCGAAAAGTTGCGCGAAGAATGACCTAAAATCTCCAAAAAACAAGTTTTATTTCTGCGTGACACGGGGTTTTCACACCTCGCGAATCTAACCGCAAGTGTACGGTGTCGAATCAAGTAATAACGTACGGAAGTACGAGTATCGAACCAAAGGAACTAGGAACTAAATATCACAATTACTACAAGAACTATTAATTGGACTGTCAAATTTGGAGATTGGTTTTATAAACTAATGAAATGCAGAAATTAAAATCAAGCAAACACAAGACAAACAGAACAGCTTTAAAGACTTTGATAGAGAGAAAAGTTGAGGGTTGGAAATCCTCAGGTTTTACACATGCACACAATCAACTCAAACAGTTACCAGTTAATCCCCTAAATGATTCCCAAATCTTTTAAGATCACCGTCGTTTTCTTTCGAATAACAACGGATTTTATTTTGAAAAGGATTAGTTCAATCTCTCGATCTCACTTCTGGATTCCAAAACACACTAAGCACTCGACTTATGTTAAATTGGCTAGATTCTATCTCTCGATGTCAACCTAACGGTTTAAATGGGACTAAAGCTTACCGCAAGTGTACGGGTCGAAGTCAAGTAATAGTACTTGAGAAAGTACGAGTATCGAATCACGGGGAACTAGGAACTAAGTATCACAATTACTATAGGCTCTATTAATTGGACTATCGAATTTAGAGATGGTTGGCTTGAAACTAATTAAATGCAGAAGTAAAATCAAATCAAACACAAGACAAACAGAACAGCTTTGAAAACATTGATAGAGAGAAAAGTTGAGGGTTGGAAATCCTCAGGTTTTCCACATGCAAACAATCGATCAAAACAATTACCAGTTAGTCCCCTAAATGATTCCCAAATCTTTTAAGATCACCGTCGTTTTCTTTCGAATAACAACGGATTTTATTTTGAAAAGGATTAGTTCAATCTCTCGATCTCACTTCTGGATTCCAAAACACATTAAGCACTCGATTTATGTTAAATTGGCTAGATTTTATCTCTCGATATTAACCTAACGGTTTAAATGGGACTAAAGCTTACTTGGTATATCACTATCACCGTTTTGGGCTTTAGGCATGCAATTCCTAATTCTATATAGCAATTAATTCTCGCGAACTTAATTACTAATCCACAAATCAATTGTAAACTGGCCAAATTCACAAAAACATCAAGAACAAAATCACATGCTTCATTTAATAAGGAAAACTGATAAACGTTCAAATCAATTCGTTACATGCTTAAAAACCGGATTCATTCCAACCCCCAACACGAACCGGTTAGTTCATGTCTGCGGTGGATTCAAACATAAGAGAAAAGGATTCAAGAGTGAATGTAAACATGATCAAAAGTGAAAAGATGAAATTGTGATAACAAGTGATGAAAACTCCCTCTCGTGTCCGTCTCTACGTTCCGTCTTGAATGCACTCATGATCGGCTCTGTATCGTGACCTCGAGGACTCCGAAAAGTCGCCCAAAATCGCCCCGGAACTGCTCTGGATCGTCTGCGAAAAATTGCGCGAAGAATTACCTAAAATCTCCAAAAAACGAGTTTTATTTCTGCGTGCCGCAGTTTGTGCCGCGGTTTGCAAACCGCGCGGCGGAGTGGAACAGTGTGTGCCGCGGCTTGCGCCGCGGTTTGGGAAAACTGTGTGCCGCAGTTTTGGACTGTGTGCCGCGGTTTTGGACTTGGATCTTGGGCTTTCGTTGGGCTTCGTTTTGGCTCTTTTGGGGTTGTTTTTAGCTTCTTTTCTCGAGGAATGCCGCATTTTAGCTAACCTGTATAAATCACTAGATAAACCGTGAAATACACGCCTTTTTACTTGAATACAAGCCAATCTCATTGGTTTGAGAACCGAAAATAACGCCAAAAAGTGGCGTTATCAACAACCCCAAACCGAGCGTTGCTTGTCCCCAAGCAAATTAGCGATAAAAACAGAATAAAAGCATATATCTGTGAAAGAATAATAACTGCACAATTCCAATCGGTACCAAGTGATGCATCGGTGATTTCCCATACCCGTGAATATCTATCTCACTTTCGCCTCATTCTTTAATTTGTCCGATCTATGACCTTCTATTGGGAGTTGAACTCGTGACTGTTCCGATTACATTAAGGTTAAACTAAGTCCAGACATGCTAGGGAAAACATTTCGCCTCGACCTTACCTCACGGGATACTCTCTTTGCACTCGAACCTAGGTTATCGCTCGTGTTGTCATGTTTACGGAGGTTATGTACAATAATACTCAAATTTCATGACAACTCTATTGAAAGACGCACAAGTGTCCAAAAGTTTGATCTCGGAAAGACATTAAATAGCAAGACAAGGAATATCGGTAAAGGCAGTCATAAACCGTAATCGCATTTTCCAAAAGATCATCCAGGTCTTTACACGGGTTGTAATGGGGCTAAGGCTATGGTTGAGAAACGACGGGTAAAATGGTTCAAACATCCTTGGTGTGTCAATTGTTGGCAGTTCTGAACTCTATAGCTTTGTGCTCTATTATTTGGCCATTTTCGTCACTATTGGAGTCGCTTTGACTCTCTTATTTTTCAGCTCTAGATAATATCTAAATAACTGTGTTTATTTAATATATATATATATATATTTTTTTGGGACTTCATTGGTCCTCTTTTCTACTTCTCGGGTTACATTGACCCGTTTTATTCTCACGACTGGCCGGAATTTTCTCTTTTCTGCTCTATCTCTATTAGTTCATTACCGCTTTCGATTGACACACTTTTGGATTGGGTTGGCTAAGGCTCATGGCTGAGGGTGTACTGATGGGTTTTTAGAAACGAAAGGTGAGTGTTCGGCTGCAAAGGGGCTAAGGGTACATGCAGAAGGGTAAAAAGGTACGATAGCTAAAAACGGGTTAATTAAAACACACAATGCCTGGAATCATATCTTAAGGTCCACACGATATGGCCTACTATACCCTTACCTAATATCCCGATGTTCGTCTTTGCTACTCAATGCAATAATGTAGCGAGATCATTCTACATTCACGACAAGGAATTCGAAAAAGTGTAAATGAATTTAGTGTATGAATCCCTCGAAATGAAAAACGTCTTTTAGGCTCAAAGCTCACTATCGGGTGGTCTCCACTAATGTCCCTAGTCATGTCCTTTCCCGGTCCTTCCCTAACGGTCACGTCACTATCACAAGATTCTTCCCACAATGGTCGGTCTCAATCATTCAAAACAAAAATTTTAGCTACTTTGATCTAGACACTCAGAAGTGCAGGAAATCTACGTGCATAACTTGGGCCCGATTGGGCAACCCCAAACCTTACCCACACATTGTCCCCAATGTGCAAGTAAAGTCGTGGGTGATGCAACTCATTGTGCAGTTATTAAAAGAACAGGCAAGGCATTACATATATAGCATAAAAAGACTACCCAAATTTTCTAAAACTAGGTACCCCAAACCTAGGCCGTGGTCTAGGTTTGCCAAATAAAAGCCAACCCCAAACCTCGGTGAAACCTAGGTTTGCACAGGGTCTAATGTGAGTGTGTAGATGGTTCAAAAATGAGGCACCCCAAACCTAAGTGAAACTTAGGTTTGTTGCATCTCGTGCAATTAAAATAGAACAACACATCAAACACCACTCTTTTAGCAGAGAAATGATTAGAACATACCTGTTTTGCTCGGCCAGAGGAGATTATTGAAATATTGAGCATTTGGAGAAGGAGGGGAGAGCACGCACACACAAAAGAAACAAACAAACGACGAAAGAAAAACAAGAAAACAGAAACACACAAAGCAAGAAAGGAATAAAAACTGCACGAAACATGAAAAATGAGGCAAATGGGACTCCCGCGGTTTATCCCGCGACTTGCAAGTCGCGTGGCAGACCGCGTAACTCTCTGTTTCAGAAAACCAACAGAGGGCCCCGCGACTTGCTGCGCGGTATGCAAACCGCGTGACAAGTCGCGTATGTCCCTGTTTCAGCTATTTTTGGCTTTTTCGATTTTTCGATTTTTATGGCTTTTTCATTATTTAAACACACGTGTAAAACTAAAAATAAAGAACGGAAACTAACCTTGGTGGGTTGCCTCCCACCCAGCGCCGTATTTAAAGTCGTGGCACAACTGTGCGGTTTCAACTCGGCTCAGTATCCGTGGAGTTGGATCGCCCACACCTGCGATTCTTCGCGGATTCTCTTACTTTTGGCCCTCCATGACCAGCTTCAGATCCTTCATCTCTTCCAACTCTTACCTTCTCGAACATCTTGAAGATTTCGCTTTGGCCGCCGACTCGGAAGGTTATCTCGCCTTCTTCCATGTCAATCAAAGCTCGGCTCGTAGCCAGGAAGGATCTCCCCAGAATTAACGGAACCTCTTCGTCTTCGTCTATATCTATGACTACGAAGTCGACGGGAAAATAGAACTTACCTACTTTGATGAGCACGTCCTCGACCACTCCATACGGGTACCTTATCGATCGATCAACCAACTTAAGTGTCATGAATGTGGGACTCACCTCGCCCAATCCAAGTTTCCTGAAAATAGACAGAGGCATTAAATTGATACTCGCCCCTAAATCACATAAAACTTTATTAAAAGAAAGATCCCCAACTTGAATAGGGATAGAGAAACTCCCTGGATCTTTAAGCTTCTGGGCAGCTTATTCTGGAAAATCGCGCTGCACTCTTCAGTGCCTGATGATCGATTGCCCTCTTTTTGGATAAAATTTCCTTCATGAACCTCATGTATGAAGGCATTTGTGCCAATGCATCTGCAAAAGGGATGTTAATAGTTAACTTTTTAAAAACATCAAGAAATTTAGAAAAATGAACATCATCCTTGTTTGCTTTCAATCTGCTCGGATAAAGCACTCTCGGAATTTCCGGCTTGACCGGTGGTGGCTCTTGCTCCTTTACTTTGCTCTCGATCTCTTTCTCTTCCCTCTTACGCTCCTCGTCAGCCTCTAATGCATCCATATCAATGATCTCCACATCATTCTCGGCTTCCTTTGCTGGCTCCTCATTCAGCTCCTTACTGTTAGGTCCATGATCTTCATACAATCCAAGTATTGTGTAACAAGATGATGAAGAACATTATTGAAAAAGGAAATCTAACCTAGAGAGAACACAAAGTGATTAGAGATCTACATCTTGTATTAATGAATTTTCTTTTTACAAACTACAAGTAAAGACCTATTTATAGTCTTCATCACTTGCTACAACAGTTAAGCATAAGCCCTTTAACACAGCTATTGCTTTACAAAACTTTCTATTATAAAGGATAACTTCAGTGTCCTAACACTTACCATCTCTCAGATAGATGGCATTGAAATGTTCTTGATTCCTCTTTTCAGCCATACTCGGGAAACTACCGGATGGTCGGGTTTGTAGGGCCTCGGAAATCTGCCCCACTTGCCTCTCGAGAATCTTGATTGCAGCCGTATTCTGATCAGCTGCGGCTTTTACCGTGTTCACCGTGTTTGCCAGCTCTCCGACCGTGCTGTCCATTTTTGTCATGAACTTCATGAGCATATCTTCCAATCCCGGTTTCTTCTCCCCGGATGGTCCCTCGCTCCTTTGGTTAAAACCTGGAGGACCGTAAGCAATATTAGTATTGGAAGAGTTTAAAGAGTTAGAGAAATTACCTGGTTGTTGACCCGACTGATTCCATGAAAGATTGGGATGCTTTTTCCACCCCTCGTTATAAGTGTTGGAGAAAGGGTCGTTTCGCGGCTGATGGTTGCGGTTTTGCATAAATTGAACCTGTTCAGGTTCCCCTAGATTGCTTCCCTTCATACGGTCCGTGATAAAAGCTAGTTGAGCTTTTATCTCTTTAAGTTCATCTGACTCTTGAACATTCGCTACTCGTGCGATGGACGATCATGGAGTGGAGTAGCTATGTTCGGCAAGGTTCTCGATCAGCTCGACCGCTTCTTCATAGGTCTTGTTCATGAGTGTTCCCCCTGCTGCAGCCGTAATATCATTCTTGAATTGCGGGTGAAGGCCTCCAAAGAACGTTTGGATTATGACCCACCCATGAAGACCGTGATGTGGACACTTCTTCAACATGTCCTTATAGCGCTCCCAAGCTTCATATAACGTCTCTTGGTCCCATTGCGCGAAGTGCGTGATGTCGGCCATCAATTGCGCGGTTCTTCCCGGTGGGAAGAATTTCTGGAGGAACGCTGCCTTCAGTTGTGCCCAAGTGGTGATGAGATCTGATGGAAGGCCCTCTATCCAGATTTCAGCTCTACCCTTTAGGGAAAAACTGAAGAGTCTTAGCTTAATCACGTTCTCTTCCATCCCGTTGATCTTGAACGTGTTGCATATCCGTTCGAAGGCTCGTAGATGCGCGTGGGGGTCTTCAGTTGGTGCTCCCCCGAACTGATTCTGTTGTACCATTACGATGGTACTCGGCTTGATTTCGAAGTAATTCGTAGCGGTGGTTGGTGCTTGAATTCCTATGCTTGCCACCGCCACGTTCGGATCGGCGAACGACCGCATAGGGCGTCTCGCTTCGTCGCCCATGAGTACCTGAGAAGAAAACGAACAGACTTAGCAATTCAGAAATTAAAGGTATGAAATAAAATATGAAATAAAAAATGTCCAATCTAATAATGCTTATAGATGGTAGTGCTATTAGTTGCAACTAGTTCCCCGGCAACGGCGCCAAAAACTTGACACGGGATTTTCACACCCCGCGAATCTTACCGCAAGTGTACGGATCGAAGTCAAGTAATAGTACTTGAGAAAGTACGAGTATCGAATCACGGGGAACTAGGAACTAAGTATCACAATTACTATAGGCTCTATTAATTGGACTATCGAATTTAGAGATGGTTGGCTTGAAACTAATTAAATGCAGAAGTAAAATCAAATCAAACACAAGACAAACAGAACAGCTTTGAAAACTTTGATAGAGAGAAAAGTTGAGGGTTGGAAATCCTCAGGTTTTCCACATGCAAACAATCGACTCAAAACAATTACCAGTTAGTCCCCTAAATGATTCCCAAATCTTTTAAGATCACCGTCGTTTTCTTTCGAATAACAACGGATTTTATTTTGAAAAGGATTAGTTCAATCTCTCGATCTCACTTCTGGATTCCAAAACACATTAAGCACTCGATTTATGTTAAATTGGCTAGATTTTATCTCTCGATATTAACCTAACGGTTTAAATGGGACTAAAGCTTACTTGGTATATCACTATCACCGTTTTGGGCTTTAGGAATGCAATTCCTAATTCTATATAGCAATTAATTCTCGCGAACTTAATTACTAATCCACAAATCAATTGTAAACTGGCCAAATTCACAAAAGCATTAAGAACAAAATCACATGCTTCATTTAATAAGGAAAACTGATAAACGTTCAAATCAATTCGTTACATGCTTAAAAACCGGATTCATTCCAACCCCCAACACGAACCGGTTAGTTCATGTCGGCGGTGGATTCAAACATAAGAGAAAAGGATTCAAGAGTGAATGTAAACATGATCAAAAGTGAAAAGATGAAATCGTGATAACAAGTGATGAAAACTCCCTCTCGTGTCCGTCTCTACGTTCCGTCTTGAATGCACTCGTGATCGGCTCTGTATCGTGACCTCGAGGACTCCGAAAAGTCGCCCAAAATCGCCCCGGAACTGCTCTGGATCGTCTGCGAAAAGTTGCGCGAAGAATTACCTAAAATCTCTAAAAAACGAGTTTTATTTCTGCGTGCCGCGGTTTGTGCCGCGGTTTGCAAACCACGCGCCAAACCGCGCGGCGGCGTGGAACAGTGTGTGCCGCGGCTTGCGCCGCGGTTTGGGAAAACTGTGTGCCGCGGTTTTGGACTGTGTGCCGTGGTTTTGGACTTGGATCTCGGGCTTTCGTTGGGCTTCGTTTTGGCTCTTTTGGGGTTCTTTTTAGCTTCTTTTCTCGAGGAATGCCGCATTTTAGCTAACATGTATAAATCACTAGATAAACCGTGAAATACACGCCTTTTTACTTGAATACAAGCCAATCTCGTTGTTTGAGAACCGAAAATAACGCCAAAAAGTGGCGTTATCATATACCGATACATACGCTTCCACTACGTCCTTTGTCCATATTCGTACACAACTAACCCACCATTCAGGGTAACGAATAAATCACCTTGATGTTTTACATTCCCCTTTTCACTGCATCCAACAGACGTCCAACTAAAAGGATCGGCCACGCCTACTCCAAACTATTCCAAGTAACACATTGTTGAACCCTACGCTCACTTTGGAATAGTTAACATCCCAATACTTAATCAATTCCGACAGTTTTACACTTTGAGTGTCCCGTACAACCACTTATGCCATGCCTTTCCGAAGGTATATATCACATTCCTTCAAGGAAAGATTCATTGACTCATACGAGTCTCTCCACACTTAAATCAAGACATACACCAAAATGTCCCCCTCTCATAACTACACGAGTAGTTCTAATACCCGTCATTTGCACTGCTTTAAACATTTCTCCACCCCTATGGTGTCAATACCACTTTTCTCACTTTAAGTTCTTCCACTTGCTTGAACATATCGTCCTAACCCCCCCTTCCTAGCCTGGGCATTGCTCCCCTATCAGCATCCACTTCATTCCCAATCATTCCAAACATGACAACCACACTTGTGTTACCAAGCCCAACCAACGGTTTCACCACCGTTCTAATTTGAGATAATCAACCAAGTCCTCCTGTAATAACATTCAATGTTTCTCATTTGCTAAGTAAGGTCAACCTGCTTACCAGAATTTCTTCGTCGGTCTTTTATTGATCCCACACGAACTCCCTCAGTGACTCATGCCACTAAAACGCCTGATTCCTCTCTTGGGTAACCACCAACCACCGTTTTCTGGCAATGGACATATCATAACCCTCTGCTTACAATCCATGCATCCCAACTACATGCTTAACACTTTATACTCTCATCCACAACATCACACCGCCGACCATGTGCTTCCGCCCATTTGCACACATAACAATTCTTGATTTCATTTTCACCTAGTTCATAACTAACCGAGCCTATCACACGATCTGCCTGTCTCTGAATTTAGACAAACCACAACTCACGATTTCCTGTGCTTGCTCAAATATACGTCCCTCGACAGACCATTGCGAGCTCCACAAAAGTCATCCCAACAACAAGGCACACTCTCTTACAAATTGATTCTCCAAGCACCAGTTTTGGTTGTGCTGACTACCTCCTTCCTATACATGTCATCAAATCCCTTAGAGTACGCCTAGCTACAACAGCTGCTTCACATTCGGTACACCTACACTAAGTGGCCCAACCGCTCACCGCGTATACATCTCTCCCGACAACCCTTCATTTCCTTAGGTAAATTTCATGAAATAACCGCATCATAATTTCTTCTCACATCCCAGTCTCCCCATGATGATCTCAAAACTGGACACTTTTAACAGTCATCCCTTCAGCATCCATAGCTAACATGGTGAAGTTTCGACCATCTCACCTGTACGCAAAGAGTCCCAATGGAACTTACCGTTCCCAACACATCGTAACTAACTTTGCGCCCTACGGTCTGTACTAGCTAAGGAATAAGACTTGTATGGTGCGTAGTCTAATTACAGTACCATTCACCACTCTAGCTCAAATCTGAAAGCATTTCATCAGGGCACATTATCTACTTATTAACATGCTACTACTATGTGTTTCTCAATAGCCTTCGGCTTCAACATGCGTATGCCCGCTCCACGGGAAATCACATCACCCATTATCCAACATTAACCAGCTTAATACCCGGGACTTCCACTGTTTCCCGCTCTCCTCTAACTGAAACACTAAGGTCGTAGAAATCAAATCAATTGAACAGTTTCCATTTGAACCCCTCCTTGTTCTTAACTTTGCCGTCCACTACGACCTACAGAGTTTATAGCCTTCATGCATGACGACACAACGATTTTAAATCATTTTACACTCTTGAAAATTTGATAGATACCATAATGAGAAACAAATTGGCATATACATAACACCTCACTACTCAAGCCGAAACGTAAACATAACGACCCTAAGGTCGCTCACATGCCACCCCAAGATAATTCGCGACTTAGTCAACCGAACCAGTATTGACCTAAATAAAACGTGTTTAATAAAACATTTCTAATACGATTTAAAAGCTCAGAACGAAATCACTTATACGGGGCGAGTTAGTCGGCTCCCACACTCTTTTGTATGTCAAAAGTACTAATACTCATTTTGTACATAAAACTTTTGCGGTAAACGTTTTCGTGACTTTCACTACATGGTTTACCCTTACATGGAAAAAGTAAACTAATTCACAGATCACCATGCTCAAAATACCATCGTGTGTTGTAAACGAGTTTATCTTTTCTTTAAACACATGCTCGTGCGTGTCGACTCATTTTCCAAAATAAAACAAGGAGTTAGTTATGCTTGTAAACATTCTTAACACAATAAGAATCCATGTAAATCATTTTAGAAAGACACCATGCATGAAACTAACTTTGAGATGAAGGCTATTCACTCTAACCAAGTCCAACATTACTCCTACAGGAACTTATTGTCGACACCCAACTTTCGACCATCGGTCGCCTTCTCATTCTCATATCCACTTGTGGTATAGTTGCTTCACAACCCTTCAAATTTCGTACAAACCAAAGATCCACAACCATGCGATTTCAAAATTTAATCTTTAAGGTCGAATAACGACCGGTTAACTCGTGTCCTACTCACACACACATTTCGATCCATCACTAATGTCAGGATCGATTCTTAACAAGAATTAAACTTCTTAGAAACACAATTTAGAGAATCTTGCGGAATAGAACTCTAAATCAATTAAAGAACAATCAATAGAATTCAACACACTGTTATATATCAAACTGTATTACTCACAAGCTTTACACCAAACCTCAATCTTGATGAACAGATCTCACCAAGACGACTTCTACTTCTCTAGAAATAGGGTTCTTACACCTCGAGGTTAAATCTCTCTGAAAAACAATATCGAATTGCTTTTCACACGTATATTAACTCGTCTATCATGTATTCTAATAGCTATCTATCAATACTATTTATACAGAAATAATTACAAGATAACTATCAAAAGTAAATTGATCTTCTGAATCTTCGTTAAACATATCTTGATCAATTCCTTCTTTGTCTCCAAAAGTATCGCATACCAAACTTATCAAGTCAGCAGTATTAACCTTCATTCTTCATGAGCAGTACTAACAATCTTCAGCAGTATTAACCGATTTCATCTTCAGCAGTATTAACATTACTCCAGCAGTATTAATCATGAGCAGTACTAACAGATATTCAATTATGCACCAGCAGTACTAACCTTGACTTGCAGTAGTAACTGTGTCTAGCAGTAGTAACCTTGTCTAGCAGTAGTAACTTCGTCTAGCAGTAGTAACCTTGCATAAGCAGTAGTAATGAAGAACTGGCAGTAGTAAAATTGTCTTGGCAGTACTAACCATACTTAGCATATCTTCAGTTCCCAACAATCTCCCCCTAACTTGACTTTTAGGAAAAGAAGTCAAGTTCTTCAGATGATGCTTCCAAAACCTAATCATACATGCCTAGATTAGGATTCAATCCCAGACTTTGATTGAGAATCCTTTTTACCAAGAATCTTCCCATAGCAGAGTCTTTGTTGCAGACCAATTTTACATGTAACATCCCTTTCGGTCTTTTCATGCAGTGTTTGTAAATTTCATCCACCAGATAATACTCCTGATATGTGTTGTCAATTGATATAACATACACTCCACAATTTTCATAGAGCATCCAGTGGGTTACTGCTTGAAAAGGTCTTGCTGTTATGTGCTGAACTACTTCTGGTCTGAACATTAGGCATAGGTATTCTAACACCATCTTTGTGATAGACATACCTCTTTCTGTCAACATGTTACCATAGATCTGCATGCCTACTTTGAACATCTCTTCCAAGTCAGATTTTGAGCATCTTCTTATAAATTGTCCCCATGTTCTGTAGACTTCAAACTGCCCATCAGCTCTCTTGAGTCTGATATACTCCTTTCTCTCATCTATCAAAGTATCCCAGTGACTGATTTCAGGAGCTTTAGACGATATTGGTACAGCCTGAATTGGGTTAGAGTCAACAACAGTAATATACAAATCACATTGGGCATCAGTTTGTGATTGTACATTGCTTGATTGCCCTGATGGAGTTGCCACTTCTTCTTCAGCAACTTTTGGATCAGATTTTTCTTTCACTGTTTCCTCCTGGGCCTCTTCTGCAGTTGGTTCCACCCTTGGCTTCTTTTCATTTTTCTTCTGTGAAGTTATGGGCTTGGTTCTTGGTCTTTTCTTTGACATCATCTTGGTTCTTTTAAGAGTTTTAACAGCTTCAGGAGTTGGTTCAGCTGTTTTAAGTTTTTCAGCAGCAATAACCATTTCTGCTGCTGTTAGTAAAGGATTCACGTCATTGTTGCAAAAACCCGGCGAAATTTCTTTAAGGAAGTGAAACGGTATGTGAGAGTCGTGATGAGACGTGTTGTAGGAGCCCCGGAGTCCAGACTTGTGGACAAAGCGAACTCTAACTAGTGAGGTTGGTCGGGGTGTTGGTCTGAGGTGTTACTTTTATATCTGGTATAAATGGTTGGAAGGGCTACAAGTACATTATGTGAGTATTCCTAACCTAAGGAAGCCGTGGTCTTATATAGAGGTGCTTGGAAGATCAGTTGGAACCAAAGTTGTTAAATTTGGAAGCGCGAATCGTGAAACCTAAGTTGGGGGTCGGTTCGATGCCAAAGGTATTGGTTTAGTTTGGTTTGGTTCAGGTCAGTTTTGTTTGGTTTGGCTTGGTTCAGTTTGATTCGATTTGGTTTGGTCTGGTTTGGTTCGGTTGAGTTTGGGTATGTGGGATACGTGAGGTGTTTCATGCCTCTAATATGAGAGCATGGGTTGAAGGCCGGGGTGATTGTGTCATTACAAGTTGTGCGAGTAGACGAAAAACTAAGTTTCGTGGAAGAGCCCGAAGCCATTTCAGATTCTAAGTGATGAAATTGAGGAACAAGGAAATCAACCTGGTAAAGGTTCAGTGGCGTTATCACATAGGTCAAGAAGCAACCTGGGAGTTAGAGTCGGAGGTGAGGGCAAAGTCGACCAAGGAATTCCGGGGATGTAATTCTCTTTAGGGTGGGTGAGTGTTGTAACAACCGGGTATTTAGTTTAATTAAGCAAAGTCTTGTGGCCATAATGTAAAAAGGGAAAGAGTTTTGGAGGGACCAAAAGGCAATTTTGAAGAAGTATAAAAGGGAGCAAATCCCTAAGTCTCTCCTAATTTCTACATCAATTCTTGTGGTTGGCGGCTGAGAAAGGAAATGAGAAAGGGAGGAGAGAACATAAATCGACAAGCAAAACTCTACCAAGAAATCGTCAATAGGTAAGCTTCAATCCCTTCTTCTTATTGTTTGATGTCTGCCTTTGTATTCAAGGATTTTGGGTGGATTGGGTAGAGCACTGTGTTTTCTCTTGGTTAAGCTCTTGTGGGTTTTGAGTGAGTTTGGATCCTTAAGAGGTAAAAGAATTGTTAATTAGCTGTTTTAAGTCAGGAATGTAACCATAATCTAGTATCTAACAAGGGCCGAGACTCAATCGCACCCACAAACCGGTTTTTGGTGACTTAGGATTTTGGCAGTGCGACTGTCCGGGAATTGGAAAATTTTGGTATCCGAATAGTGTGAGTGTCGGGACAATCGTGTCCGGTAGCCAGAGACCGGATGCATCCAGATTGTTTAGCAAATAGTTTCCAGGATCGAGGTGTCTGGATAGAGGTGACCGGATAGAGGTGCCAGATAGTAGATGACCGAATAGGGGTTTCCGGGTTGGTCTGTGTCTGGATAGCTTCTTCTGGTTAGTTGTTCCGGGTATCCGATGTCCGGATAGTCTTCCGGACAGTGTCCGGATAGTGCGAGTGTCCGGGTGAAACTTGGATCCGGGAAGTAGCAGTCCGGACAGTTTGGGTGTCCGGTAGTTTGTTTCCGGATAATTAGTTGCTGAGCTTTTGGTGGTATGCTTTAGGTGTTCGGATCATTCCGGCTGGTTCAAGGGAGTGACGTGTGCGTAGGAAATCACTACAACCAGGTGAGTTCCCTTTTACTCCTTTTTGATGAAACGAAATGTTAAACGCTTTTGATTATTACTGATCATGGTTTGGAATGCATGTATGCTTATTTATAAACTTTTTATAAAGTCGGAGAATGAATTATATGTTTAAGAACGTTATGCACATATGTTATAAACTGCTTTTACAAAGATACATGCATCGCTATATGTTTTCTCTTTAGTCTTGCTTTGAATGCTTATGTGGAGTCGGGTTGCACAGTGGGATTAGCGTACCTCGGGATCCGATGATCCCTTGGCAGTGTATTATGAACCGGTAGGTATGGAATTTGTTTCCTGCCTATTCGGGTAATGGGGAGTCTACTTGGGCCTCGATATGAAGCGAGCGAGGAGTCTGATTGGGCCCCAATCGTGGTTGTTGACGGATTTGATGTGGTATATGAACACTATGCAAATACCCCTGTTTGTTATTACTTGTGGACCTTAGGGCGGATAACGAAATGATTTTATGCATGTTTTCGTATAAATTGCTTTTCGGAAGGAATTCACTAGACCTCATGGTCTAACCCTTGCTTTTCAAAACTAAAACCATTTTCAGGGAAGCGCATTAGTGGTGCTTCGTCTAAGGAAAAAGTGAAGGCTTGAAGAATAGAGATGGAGGCTTTAGCGAGGAACACTATAGTTTAAATCATTGTACTGCTTAAATAGATCTCTCGGTTATGGATAGATTGTTCCGCTGCAAATTTTGGATAGCTCAGGACTCGAAATGTTTGTTTAATGAATCTTTTATGTAATTGGGACCCGATTTGAAATTTATCATATATGTTATGTCTGTTGAATGTTTTGGGTTGTTACAGAAATGGAATGAGATGATTAGGTATATGCTTTTTTGTTTTTTCTTCTTTTTTCTTACTTTTAGTTGTTATACAAGTTATCGACCATCATCCAGAGTAATAAGGACCTGTTTATCAGGTTTCAACCTATCCAAGTATTTTTTTTAAATTTGTTCAGTGATTTAATCACTCAAAATATAAAAGTCCGTTGGGTTTTTTCGGACCTTTTATAAATAATAATCATAATGGTTATTTTTTATTTGGTTTAGCCTTCAAAGTATAATTAAGTTAATACACTCTTAATAAAATAATAATTATTTGTAACTTGTTTTAACCTTAAAAATATAACCATATTAATACAGTTTTAACAACATAGTAATCGGTTATATTTAATTTCTTTTAACCTTAAAAATATACTTAAATTAATATTTTTTTAATTATATAATTATCATAAACGTTACTTTTAACAAATACGTATTCTAATTAATATACTATTAAATTTAATTAATTTGTTAGAGTATAAATATTTAAAGGGTTAAAAGTAATAAATCAAAGAACATTAAGGGTTAAATATATGGAAATAACTAAATATTAACTAAGAAAACCTCGTCATATTTTGCATCTATAACATAAAGTATAGTGATTAACGTTTATGGTTTAAACATAAAAAAAATCATATATTTACGAGATCATTATATTTGTTCATATCTAAAGCATCATATGGCGATGTTTTAAAACAAAAACATATAATAGTTACCTAAAACATTGAAGTTTAGCTTGATTTCACGATCACTTCGTTCTAGGGAGGGTACGTGTGTTAAAGGACAACGAAAATAGAGAGAATTGAAAAGTTGTAAATTCTCATTAATCATAAGTCTTTTATATAAGAATGTGTTATAATTAGATAACTGCAAGATATTTCAATTCTAATCTATATATCTCTAATATATTTATCTCTATCTCTATCGTCATATCCTTTAACGACACATTTATCCTACACCAATTACATTATTTTTAGTGTTTATTACTTTATTTTGATTTTAATGTAGGGGTATAAAAAGTGTATGGACTTATACAAGAGGGACTATGAATAGAATTTGCTATTCATCAAAGGTGGACAGAGGAAGGACAGAACAATAGAATTTTATTCCACGTGCACTTTCCAAGAAAATATCAAAGAAAGAGTGGCCTTATTCTTTTGGGTGTCATTTTCATGTGTTTTCTAAGTGATCAAAAAACTCCTTTTTGGTATTATAATATATGAAAAGAAACACTTTCTTTTATTGTTCCTCCAAAGTTTGGGGAAATTAACCAAAATAGCCATATCAAAAACCAAAAGTAAGAAAATAGTCATTCTCTCTCCAGAATTACCAAAATAGCCATGGGTCCGCACTCAGACCTGACCCAATCCAGTGCGGACCGCACTCCAAGACCAAAACGACATTGAGAATTGAATTTCTAATTTACATTTTAAACCCCTATACTTATTTATTTACTTTTACTTTATACCTTTTAGTTTCATAATTTAATTTTACATTTAACACATATAATCGTTTATTAACTAAAATACGTCAAAAAAATACTTTTTAATTTTAACAAGTTACACCATTATAATCGTCTCTTCGATACGTTCGAAATGAGCCCAATATTGAATTTTTTGATTTATATATTTTAATATATATCATACATACTAAATAAAAAATATTTTTTATATTTAAAATTCATTTTTAACATATTTTCAATTTTGTTTTAAACTTCTATCGCATTAACATAATAATCATATATGATATATATTAAAATAATTTTTATTAAAATTATTTGTTAAAAATTATTTTTTATGTAGTGTATATGATATATTAAAATATATAAATCAAAAAAATTCAATATTGGGCTCTTTTCGAACGTATCGAAGAGACGATTATAATGGTGTAACTTGTTAAAATTAAAACGTATTTTTAACGTATTTTAGTTAATAAACGATTATATATGTTAAATGTAAAATTAAAATTATGAAACTAAAATGTATAAAGTAAAGTAAGTAAATAAGTATAAGGGTTGAAAGTGTAAATTTCATATTTTAATTTTATATTTACACTTTCAACCCCTATCATTATTTATTTACTTTACTTTATACCTTTTAGTTTCATAATTTAATTTTACATTTAACACATATAATCGTTTATTAAATAAAATACGTTAAAAAATACGTTTTAATTTTAAGAAGTTACACCATTATAATCGTCTCTTCGATACGTTCGAAAAGAGCCCAATATTAAATTTTTTTGATTTAAAAAAAATTACAAAGTCGTTAACCACGATAAAACTCCTTTTTGGTATTATAATATATGAAAAGAAACACTTTCTTTTATTGTTCCTCCAAAGTTTGTCCCAAATAACATCAACATAAGTGCAGAGCATCATTTTATTCAAGCATCAAAAGTTATCACAAAGTACATAACATAATTATTACCAACACTTCTTGCCACATTTACTTGACTCAACTACTATAAATCTTACAACCACATAAATATGATAAACCACACAATAACATTGTTATTTGCTACATTAGCCACATACAGTATACATATATAATTATAGATATAGATATTGGTATTCATGCAGTTAATTAATCAAGCTGAACAGCAGTGTCATAAGTAGCCCCAGCCTTCCAGTCACTAGGAATCAAACTCTTAACTTGTACCCACTTTGAACCACTCACTTGGAACCTCAAGTTTATAGCTCCTTGTGGTGGATTGGATATATCCCATACTGCTCCATATGCCCTTCTCATACCCCTCCATTCTTGGCAATCCTCCTGCAACAACCCATGACAAGTAAAATTAAGATATATGTATCACATGTAATAATTTAAAAAATTAAGGTTATAACTCTCATGCATGCGAATTTCGTAACCCTAATAGGACACTGTTTTAAAAGTGTCCTAAAATAAAATGCCTAATAAGACACTAGTTTTTTATAATATATATATATATATATATATATATATATATAAAGAGAGAGAGAGGGGGAGAGAGAGAGGGGGAGGTTCAAAAGAAAAGCTCAAAAAATGAAAAACTGACAAAATCCCTGATAGTCTCTCATTTGGACGGTATGCACTTGTGCATACAAGTAAATTATGTTGTTGTTTTTTGTTTTTATGCACTTGTGCATATGCACGGTGCATGTTACAAATTACTTGTACCGTCTAGATGAAGGGCTACCAGGGTGTTCTTCAATTTTTCGTATTTTTTAGGATTTCCCCTGACGATTTATATTACTAGGACGATTTACTTGTATATATATTACTAGGACGATTTACTTTTTATGTCTTATTAAGCTGGTCAATTAACTTCATTAGCAGAACTTGTTAGATCATCCTAACAACTTATTGTAAACGCCTTTTGATATGACACACAATTTTGTTACAGTGATTGGAGTTTGATCTTTACCTGCCACAATTCGACCGCTGTGATTTCACTGACACCTGCTTGATAAATAGCGACGAGTGCAAGATACTGAGGGAATTTACTGTGCTCATGAACTTTGAACATGAGATTATTGCCCGGATATTGGCATGGAATCCTCTTGTATTCAACATCAACCACCCCATATGAAAGTAGTTCGGCAGCCAATCCTGGAACAGCCAGTTTCGTGTAGGCACGGACACTAAGGATGAAGTCCGTGTTGTCTCCTTCACCGTGGTCGGTCACCACCACTTTCACCCCATCTTGACTGCAACACTTTGGAGACTTGCATCGAACCTGAACGACGATATTGATCAACAACATAAAGCATATGTTTTTTTCATTTAGTTAATTAATTGTGCATTCTCATAAGAGCATCAATTAGTTTGCAACTAAAGTTAAGCACAACGGTTTGAAAAAGAAAGTATATTTGAAAAGGAGGCGGCACTCCTTGCAAAATAAATAGAACAAACCATAAAATAAAATAAAAAACATCTAAAAGGCGAGGAACTCCCTCACATCGAGCAACTCCACCCAACAATTAGGACAATCCCTAAAAGGGAAGGAGAAACTTAGAACTAACCCTATTTTATTGACTTACAAAACACCTTTACAAATGACATACAATTGTTTGTTCTAAAAATAGTTTTATTAATTAGGACACTTGGCATCTTATAAACCCGATTTTATTGACTTACGACACACAAAAACAAACATATATCCTTTTTGCAAAATGCAACTAATAAAATTACCTGATAACATGCTCCACAACCAGTGCCATTCTTGAAGAGCCTAGAGACTCCACTCACCTCACCACCATTGATAGTTTTTCCAAAATCTTTATAGCCACAAGCACCGGCTGCAAAGATGATCATGCATGCGATTAATTAAAAAAAATCAATTAATTAATGAATAAGAAAACATAGACATATATGTATAATATTAAATATATGTGTACTTGGAGTCCCTAAGCAATCAGGGCTGCCATAAAAAGTTGCTCTAGAGGAGATGTAAGAGTCTTGGGTAAAGCACACTGAAGGCAAAAGTATCATAATCACACAGAGAAGAAGAGACCCATGGCCTAGTGTTAAACTCAAATCCATGCCTTAGAATTTATTTTCACACAACTACTGATAGAGTCTTTATGATGAGATATAAAGAGTGTGTAAAGATACCATATTTATAGTGGAAAGATACCATATTTATAGTGGGATGATGGAGGTAGGATGGGACCGGTGAAAATGGCCAAGTGGAATTCTTGAGGATTGGTTAGGTACATATGAACTATTTCATTTGTTACCGATGTTATGTCTACATGCGAATAAAATTAATAAGTGGGTGTGTATTTAGCTTATCCCAATTATATTATATGGTCGTATAGACCTTAAATATCCAATTCACGTCTAGTTGGGTAAAGCACTGTTGGTTTCGAGATGATATACCTGTATAAACATGCAAGAGTTTTTGTTGGGTAGCCGCATGCACTGTCGGAATTTTTTTGGGGGGATTTGGGCCACTTGTGGGCGCTGAGTTATTAAGCCTGCGACCTAACGGATTTTTGTGTACTTGATTTCTCTCACATAATATTGTTAAGGTGGAGTATTATTGTGGACAGGTTCGAGGACTATTGCATTTCAAGATATTCCTTCGTCACTCGCTATTAGATAGTCAACCATGTTGTTTTTGTCGTATTCAATTAAGTTAAACTATTAAATATAAAAAAAAAATAATAGATTCGAATATTATGTTTGAGCAGTCTAACCCCTTTATATAGTAAACCAAAATGCAAAAGTGGTTCAAATTTTTTCCCAAACCGTAGGGTTTGTCATGAAGTGACCAAACTGATTAAATAGATTGGACCTAAAAATGTTGTCTGGTTTAACCGGTCTGCATGATTAGTACTTATTATGAGTTTTAAACGTTGAACTAAAAGAATTAAAGATTTGTACCAAACATGGGAAATTCTAGGACACAAGTGAAGGTAGTTTGGAAAAACTTGACAAAGACGATAACCTATAATAGATACAACATACTCCGTATTACTTGTTCTCATAAAACACAAAATGAACTAAACAATAAATGCCAGAACATTTTGAAACTAATGTTTTATTTCAACCCGTTTTTCAATCTTAACATTTCTATACTATCTTATAAAGAATATCGGTAATACTCTTAAAAGCTTTTTAATTTCAAGAGTACAACATTTAGCTCATCTTTCTAGGATTTGAGTCCAGACGCCAACATCCTATGGTCAGTCTTAGTCTTAGATGGCCGAAATTTTCCAGGACGTGATCTAAGAAATTGCTTAGATGAACCGTTCCAAATAAATAAATTGTCGTAAATTGCCCGGATGTAGTCTGTGAAATTGTTTAGATGAATCTTTCTAAAAACAATAAAAAAATTAAGTGTAACACCCTGAGATTTCCACGTAAGTAACGAAACCTTCCCGCTACGCTAGTTTGTAAATCTCATGACTTTGATCTCGTCTTATTAAACCGTAACTCATGTTAGTAAAACATCAAATCTTATGGGATCCCTACGTTCGTACTTACGGTCAGAAAATTGGCCATGCATAAGTTTTGGAATAGGCTTAACCGCATCTCAAACGTGTAAGGTTCGTGTGAGTCGATTGGGAACTCCCTTGCTCGAATCAAGAGTCAAAACAGCAGCTGCAGCAGCGTCGGCGACTATGCCCGACGACTATGCACGGGGCATAGTCGCATGGTCACAGTCGCAGTGGAGGGTCAGATCATCGAAACCAAACAGAATGTGGGTAGGCGAGGGCGACATTGCCTCGCGACAATGCCCAGGGCATAGTCGCGGTGGTGTGGACGGGTTCTGTTTGTATACCCGATTTTTGGAGATTTCAGCTTCATTCCTCTCATTTCAGCAGCAAGATCGATCTCTCTCTCCCCCTAGGCGATTTTCTCTCCATTCTCCTCTCTCTCTCTCCTTATTGAATGCTCCTAGGGTTTCAAGCCACCATTTCCACCAACTAAAACTTAGTTAATGCAAAGAAGAAGGAGTAGGTGATCCTAGGTGTGTAAGAGCTTCAAGAAATCAAGTCCTCCATTGCTAGGGTTTCTCAAGTAAAAGTAGGGTTTCACTTAACAAACCTCCTAAGGTGAGTTCATCCTTTTTATTTAACCTTATACATGTTAAATAACTTTTATTTACATTTTCAAACACTTTCTTAGCTTACATTTCAAATCATAGTTGAGTTTTAACCCAAATCTCACTTTGGGAGTTTTTGGGGGTTTTACTTGGATAACATTGTTATAAAGGTAAATAGTAACCACATTTAGTTTCCTTGTGGTTTACTTGATTTTAACATACGGTCTTCCTAAATTTGTGAGGTTCCACTTCAATGGAGTAAAAACTGGGGTTTTGGGTTTTTGTGGGTTTTGACAAAATACTTGGGAAGATGAACTTTTATTGGAAAAAGTGGGTGTTTGAGAAATTATGTGACGTATTTGCACACCGTGAGAAGGTTTGGATATATATATTTATGTGATGGGAAATTATTGTTGATGGTGTTGAGTGTAATGGATCCATAGGCACAAAGTCATTATGTCCGATGTTTGGAACGCTAGTTTTCCACATTGAGGCACGGTTAGGCATCGACGGTATGGTATAAGTCCTACGTGCTATTACGTTCTTGGATGTTGATATTTCATGGGTGTTGGTTGTAAGTAGCCTCACTCGACATCCAATATGTGTTTTGTCGTGTATTTGGCTTTACTAACTTATCAAGTGGCTTACTTTCGTGTTCCGTCACTTGTGTTGGTAAGCGGGACTCCCCCGTTAACCCAATGGGTATTTGTACTATTTAGATGTATATTTGAAATTGTGGCAACTCTTTTAATCGCCAATTTATATAAAAGACTACTTTTTACTAAAGTTAAATTGTTTGTTCTCACTAGGCTTTAGCCTAACGCTTTTTCTATAATGACATGTATGACAGGTCATTCTAGTGATGGGGCTCCCCGGGCTTGAGAGTAGAGTCTTGAAGGGATGATAGCTTTTTTGGGACGGACGTAGAGGCGAACTTTGGTGTATAGATTGATATACTTTTGAGAACGATTAGCGACACCCGTCTATAATCTAAACATTGATAGTCTATTAGTAGGTTGTCGAGTTCATTTCGTTCGACTATTTGTAATGTAAACGCTATACTATTACTTCCCCTTTTTGGGGGATTTGTCTATGTCATTTTAGTTTATTTTCGCAAATATTCAGGTTTAAATTTACTCTAAATTTTAGGGTGTTACAAGTTGGTATCAGAGCGGTAGTTTAAGTGAACTAGGTATGTTGTTAAAATGCCTAGACTTAAGCTGGAATGATTAAGTATTGATTGGTGAGCTTTGGGTAGAACTCCTAAGATAGGATGGTCTTAAAGTCGACGGAAGTACATAAGTTGAAAGTTGTGACCTTGGTAACGAGAAATCTTATGTGAAGTATGTTCATAATTTCAATTAGTTATTGCTATTATGAATATATCATTACGTGAGCATGCTTAGATTACTATTGTTATGATGATTGATGCATGTATTAGTACGTTTCTTCATGTTTAAGTTCTTATAGCCTTATTCTCACCTCATTCTCGAATGTGTGGCAGACTTCAATGGTTAATACCCGCAGTAGGGTGGATGGCCATGATGCTACGACATCTACGGATGATCAACCAAGGGTGACGACGATAACGAGACCTCCGCCGATTAACACCGTGTTGGGAAGGCGAACTGAGCATATCCCTCATCATGATCTGGAAACGTCTGACCCCGTTATGGAAGAGGTAACGGCTGAGACACGGATGATGGACCGAATGATGAAGGCCATGAACAAGGCCATGGCTTAACAGCAAGAGCAGTTTTTGAAACTTATGGAAGACAGGGATACGAACAACCGTAAGAATGAGATGGTTGCTGAAAACATCATAGTGGCTGGATCTGGGGGTACTGGAGATGGGCATCCTACAGATGGTTTGGGGACAACAGAAACTGGGCAAGCGGGGAAAGGCTGCTTATTCAAGACCTTTCTGAGCTGTAGGCCGCCTGAATTCAAAGGTACAGATGATCCGGTAATTTGCATGAATTGGATCCGTGAAATGGAACAAGCCTTCCGAACTAGTGAATGTGAAGAGGGCCAAAAGGAAAAGTTTGGTTCTCAAATGCTGAGAGCGGCAGCTGTCACTTGGTGGAATGTTTACTCCACTTCCTTAGAGGTCGCGGTGTTGGCCATGCTGAGCTGAGCAGCTTTCAGGAAGAAAATTTTGGAAGAATACTGTAATGAGCGGGCAATGGACCGGATAGAAAAAGGGTTTCAGAACTTGAAAAAGGGGAATTTGTCGGTCATAGAATACAATCGGCTATTCATGGAGAAGTTGGGATTGGTGGGACATCTGGTCCCCACCGAAAAGGAGAAGATCAAGGCATACATCAAGGGCCTTCCGTCGGACGTGATGACCATGGTCCGGTGTCGAAGGCGTCTACTCTTCGGGAGGCGATAGAGGAAGCTTGTTAGGGTAATTTATTGTTGATTTAAAGTTCAAGGGTTTAAATTGTATTTCTTTATTTTGAGCCTAGTTAGTGAACGGGTCATGGGCTTGTTAACCACAGGCCCGCCATATATATATATATATTGTATTAGCCTTAGAAAAATAGGCTAGTTGTTCATTTGCTTTCCTATTCCATATTGTAAAACACTCTGATCGAAAGCATTATATGGATGACCAGTTGAAATCATAAACATCTCTGTTATTATCTATTGATTTCATTGTTCGTTGCACGGATCTGGAACTCTCAATTGGTATCAGAGCAGACGGACATAATTGATTCAAAGTATTCAAATTGATTTCTGGTAAGTTTTCACTTTTACTCGTCTGTGTTCTTAATTGAATATCAAAATTTTGATTCTGGTAAAATTGATCGATTTCGTTTATTGGGTATTGTTAGTATCATTGCTATTAGTGATTATGCAAATTTTCATATCCTAATTCGATCATTTGAGTGGTTTTTAAGCAAATCAAAGTTCAAAAGTTTTGAGTGTGTTCTTGAGATAAATTGAATTTTTAATCATCAAAACGTGTTATTTTTGCTTCAAAATCGATTTGGGTAGTGTTATTTTTGTGTTTGGTAGTGTTTCTAATCTTTCAGGAACATTTTTTAGCAACCCTAGTTGTTTCCCAATCGATTTCCACAATCCAGCCGCAGTTCCCGGACAAACCAGTCGTTCTTTCCGGAAAACTCCCAAGTTTTCGGACGTTTGTGTTAATTCTTTCCGGGTACATCCATCTTTCCGGGTACGTTCACCTTTCCGAGTAAGTCCTTTTAAACTCTAATCTTTCCGGGTATTGTGTTCCGGAAACCCAAAGTTTCCGGTAAAGATTTTATCCGGACAACTCTAGGTATCCAGTAAAGATTTTTATCCGGACAACTCTAAGTATCCGGGAAAACATTTTATCCGGAATCTCCATTTACCCGGTAAGTATCTCATCCGGTAAGTATTCTATTTGGAAACTTCTTTCACCCGGTAAGTATTGTGTTTCTGTTTTCTATTCGGACACTTTTGCCATCCGGTAACCTTTGTTATCCGGAAACCTAAGGCTGTCCGGATTCTTCCTCTTATCCGGATACTTTTGTGATTTTGAACTGTTTTCACTTAATCTGATCCGGACACTTCCAGATCAGACTTCTTATCCGGATTCCTATCCGGTAAGTTCAGTTTGTTGAAATCTTACCTGTTACTAGTTTAAGTCTGTCGTAGAACCTGCGTTAGGATATCACTTGTAGTGCCTTGCGTTAGGTTTACACTTTGAATCAATCAATTCGTCTGACGATCATTCCAGTGCAACCAAAGATGTCTTCGCGTGACGCTCTTGCAATCGGAACCGACACCAAACCACCTTGCCTCTATCAAGGTGAGTACAGCCAGTGGCGAGATAGATTCATGATCTTCATAGAGTCCAAGCACAACTACGTGTATATCAAGAGAGCTCTTGAAAAGGGTCCAATCCCTTGGCCGATGAAGACCATAGCAGCAACTGCAAATGCTGAAGCTCGTCGTGAGGAAATGACTCTCACCGACATGACTGAAGATGAAAGAGGCATGATTGAAGGTGAAAAGCATGCAAAGAGATATCTTGTTCAAGCCCTCCCCAACACGATCTACACTACCATCGATAGTTACAAAGACACATCAAAGGGCATGTGGGATCAAGTGGCCAGAATGATGCGTGGGAGCGATGTCGGAAATCAACTGAAGATCAACAGCGCAATAACCAAGTTCGATGGTTTCAAGCAGCGCGCCGGCGAGTCTCTCACCCAGGCCTATGAACGTTTTTGCTTACTTCTTAAAGACTGAACAAGAATAAGATCACTCGCTCCAACACGGAAAACGCGCTCAAGTACCTCAACAATCTGCTGCCAGAATGGAAGGTGTTTGCTTCTCATGTCAAGCACAACAACTTGATAGAGAACATTGGCATCAATGAACTTTATGAGACGCTTCTTCAAGACGAAGATGAAGTGAATGAACTTCTGAGTGAGAAGAAGACTGCATCAAAGCCAGCTGCTGATCCTATTGCACTCATGTCCTCCAAGCAAGGGAAATCTTTGGGCCGTCACTCCAAACGTGCTCAAAAGCAAAGCTCTTCCGAACCTGAAGAAAAGGAAGACAGTGACTCTAATGATGAAGTATCTGACTTCAAGAAAGCTATAGCTCTGCTCACTAAATCTTTCCAACAACAAAAGTTCTATAAGAAGCCTTCGTCCAATAATCAGCGCTACTCCGCCTCCTCCAACAAGCGCCATGATCATCAGGACAAGTATGAGGGAAAGAAGAAGGCTGATGAGCAAGATAAGTCAGAGAAGACGGAGAAGACGGAGAAAGTAGAAAGTAAGAAGAAAGATGAACCAGTGACATGTTACAACTGCGGAAAGCTTGGTCACTTCGCTAAAGATTGTAAGAGGCCTGTGGTAAAGAATTCTCATTACTACAAGGCTAAGCTCGCCCCGATTGAGCAGAAGGAAGCTGGAGAAGCTCTACTTGTGGAAAACGACTACTGGTTGGGTCGTTCTGATGATGAAAGCGATTCTGCTGGTGCTGATGCTTTCATGGGATATCACTCTCCAGCCAATGAAGAAAAGACAAGTCAGGTATGTGATTCTAGCCAACAAGATTTCTTGAATCAAATGCAATCTCTTACCGAACAGGAAGATTCCTTTAAGGCCACCTCTAAAGAACAAAAGCTTGAGATTAGACCTCTAACCGAAAAGCTAGATGTTCAAACGAGAATAACAGAAAATATAAGTCTGAAAATGCTAATTTAAAAGACAAATGAAAAAATCTTTCAATAGCACCTAAGGACTTACGGGCCAAATTATATGATCTTCAGTCTCAGTTTGCTCAGTGTTTGAATGAGAAAGAAGATATTGTTTATCAATGTTCTGCTCTTCAAATTCAGCACAAGGAGTTTGTTAATAAAATCACCGATCTTGAAACAAAACTCCACAAAAGAGGTCAAACCGATCAAACCATCTTTATGAATAAACCCAAAGAGTTCACGTACTTTAACAAAGAATGGGGAATCGGATACGATAACCCACACTATTTGAAAAAGGGTATCTACAAAACACATACTTTGTATGATTTTGGTTGTTTTGGATTAGATAAAAAGTATCCGGAATACGCCATTCAATAGACTGGTCCTCTTGAACCGGAAAAGGAAGAGGAAACCGAGGAATATAAGCGCGCACACAACCTAGGAATACAACTTCCATTTTGTTATGAACCTTTAAATTATTCTTATCAAAAGAACAAGAAGTATCTCTCGAATGACTACTTCGACGGCTACAAGGTTGCAAAGCCCAAGGATTCCTCCAAAAAGGATGAGGTCCAAGCAACCACAACCAAGACTGAGACAGACGAGTACAAGCTCTATGTTCCCCCTCTCATCTTGGAAGCAAAGATAGTCGAGTTAGAGGAGTCACTCGAGAAAGAAAGGCCAGTTTTTCAAATGGAAAAGCAAGCGCTAATCTCTGAGCTTGAGAAACTCAAATCTGAGAAAACCGAAGTTGTGTCAAATGAAGAAAAGGAAACTCTTCAGTGTGAAACAATAAGCTCTCATCGAAACTGTCTGACATGACAAGAGAAACGATGAAGGAGCACATAAGAAATGGTCAACTCCAAGTGCAGATTGACCTACTCCAAAATATAACACAGAGTTCACCTGAACTTTCCTCAAACTCATCTGACACATCCTCGTGTAAAGCTTTCAGAGGAAATATCTCTTCACAAGAAAGTAAAGTTTCTCACGATGAATGTGTTAAAAGGAATTTAAACTCTGATTTTTCAAACGCTTCCGCACCGAATTCCCCAAAGCACACAACCGAAAGCACAAAGTGTTCCTCACCTTCCTTGACCGGTCCGAGTCTTGTAATTCCGGAAGTCGATTTTTCAGAATATATGAACTCTGAAGGTAATTCTTATGGAGAGTTTGAGTCGTTCCCTTTCGACAAACCTCTTCCGAGCCATACAGATTTTCTATCACCAGTAGTCAATCGACCGGTCAATTTTCTAAAGGGAACTTGTTCTAACACAACGACCCCAACTGTGATTAAGATCGCCAAATCTAAACCTGTTTCTCAAATTCAATCACAGCCGAGGCAAAAGACCGAGCGATTGCCTATCAAAAATCCTGTTCCTTCAAAGGTCACTGATCATTCTGTCCCTGTTGCTACAGATAAAAATGGTCGCGCAAAACAAGAAAAACCCAAGTGGCTAAACAAGGAACATGTCAAGGATGCTGCATCAAAGTCTTTTCCCACTGCTTTTAATTCTAGGATAAACAAAGACAATTGTGCTTGGAATCATTATAACCGTTTTGAAGTTTCTTTTCCGATTAAAATTAATTCCGTTCATCAATTGATTCAGTTATCGCGTGATTGTTTATGTTGTTCTAGTTGTGGTTGGAATGATTTTGATGCAATTAACTTAAATGATTGGTTTGAGTCATATCACATGTATAATTCGACACCCAAACGCAAACCCCGTAATAACAAAAGAAAATACTATAAACAACGGGGTTTCCAATCAGAGGTTAAACCACAACGGGAGACCAAACCCATTCCAAAACGGGCTTCTCCAACTGAGGTTAGACCGACACCCAAGAGGCAACCTGCTACAAAACATGTTCCTCCAAAAGGTGTAAATTCTACACCTAAGAGGCAACATGTACCAAAAGCAGTTACTCCAAACGGTGTACAATCTACACCTAAGGGGAAGTATGTGTCAAAGAAAGTTCCTCCACAAGGTGCCAAGCCTAACCCTCCTGGACCCAGACAAATCTGGGTACCTAAAATCCGTTAAACTCGTTTTTGCAGCACAGTCATGTGTGGTACTTAGATTCTGGATGCTCCAAGCACATGACCGGAAGGAGGGAGCTTCTCACGAACTACAAAGAAGAATATGGTGGAGACGTGAGATTTGGCAACAACGACAAGGCGTCGATCGTGGGCTACGGCGACATTGTCCAAGATAAGATCACAATCAAGAAGGTATCACACGTCGCAGGATTGGGACACAATCTATTCAGCATCGGCAATTCTGTGACAAAGATCTCGAGGTCCGGTTCAAAGCTAAAAGGTGTAGAATCCTCAATGACGACGGAGAGGAGCTACTGGTTGGGAAACGCAAGACCAACCTCTACACAATCGACCTCGCAGCCCTCAAATCCGATAACCCCGTCTGCCTCATGTCAAAGGCTAATTCCGAACAAGCGTGGATTTGGCATCGACGACTATTGCACCTGAACTTCAAAAGTATCAACAAACTGGTGCTGGGCGGACACGTGAAATGCATGCCCGATCTTCAATTCGGGAAGGATCGTCTTTGCGGGGCATGTGAAAAGGGAAAGATGAAGCGAGTGCCGCATCAGCCGAAGGCAACTCCGAGCACGTCCCGGTCCCTCGAACTTATCCATATGGATTTGTGTGGACCGATACGTGTTCAGAGTATCAACAAGCGCAAATATGTCCTGGTAATGGTGGATGACTTCTCGCGCTACACCTGGGTCAAGTTCCTTCGCTCGAAAGACGAAACTTCAGAGCTGATCATCAACCACCTGAAGACCATCCAACTGAACAAGCAACAACAAGTTCAGACCATAAGGACCGACAACGGGACGGAGTTCAAGAATCAAACGGTGGACGACTATCTGACTTCAGTCGGCATTTCGCACACCTTCTCTGTCGCACGCACTCCTCAGCAAAACAGAGTGATGGAACGACGCAACCGTACCCTAGTCGAAGCGGCTCGCACCATGCTTTCTCAGTCAAATCTGCCGCTATTTTTATGAGCCGAAGCGGTGTCTACTGCCTGTTACACGCAAAACCGCTCCATCATCAACAAACGGTTCAACAAGACGCCGTACGAGATCATCAACAACCGCATTCCGAACATCAAGTACTTCCATGTATTCGGATGCACGTGCTACGTCTTAAACGACAAGGACGATCTCGGAAAATTCAGCCCCAAGGAGGACGAAGGAGTTTTTATCGGCTACTCCATGCAGGCACAAGCGTATCGCGTTTACATCAAACGGAATAAAACCGTTGTCGAAAGTGTAAATGTGACATTCGACGAAGCCGCAGATTTGGCTTCTGAACAAATCGGTTTAGAACCCGGATTAACTGGCGTGCTAGCTTCCGGACCTCCAAGTTCGGGATCTGCACAAGCGACAGTAAATCCAAATCATGCAGCTTCATCGAATGCTGATTCTTCTGATTTAGATTTATTTTTAATATGACATATTTAACGCTTCTACTCCTGTCTCAGCACAACCTCGACTTGAAGCTGCTCGTACTGAAGATTCGACGAATCTATCCGGTCCGCCGCCTTCTACATGTACGCCGTCCATTACTGTAGAGACAACCCAACCGTCATCATCGACCTCTACTGATACTACTGTCCCCCCGGAGGAACCTGTTACAAATCCGGAGATCGCTCCTAACGATTCGTCTTCTACTACGACTGACGATCAACTTCTGAACTCCTCGGAACCAAAAGTTGTTCAACCCTCGGTGAATCCTCCCCCACCTCCTCCAAGAAACCAGCCTGCAACTCTTGAAGCAGTGCAAGATCTTCCATCTGGTTCATATGTGGATCCGAACGCTTCTCACTCTACACAACAGCCACTTCCTCACACCACCAGATGGACGAAAGCTCATCCCCTACACCAAATCATCGGTGATCCCTCTACTCCTGTTCGCACGCGAGACGCTTCCGCCAACTTTTGTCTATTCTCCGGCTTCCTAAGCAAGATCGAGCTGACGAACGTAAGAGAAGAACTTGAAGATCCGGACTGGATCATCGTTATGCAAGAAGAGCTCAACCAATTCGAGGCTCTAAAGGTATGGCGACTGGTTCCACGTTCGAAATACAAGACGGTGATCGGCACCAAGTGGATCTTCAAGAACAAGAAGGACGAGGACGGAATCGTTGTCCGCAACAATGCGCGTCTCGTGGCCAAGGGATACCGACAACAAGAAGGGACCGACTATGACGAGACATACGCTCCGATAGCAAGGATAGAAGCCATTCGTATGTTCCTCGCTTATGCCGCACACAAGAATTTCACGGTCTTCCAAATGGATGTGAAGACCGCATTCCTCTACGGCAATATCAAGGAAGAAGTGTACGTCTCGCAACCCGAAGGATTCGTGGACGATTCGAAGCCTAATCATGTCTACGTTCTAGACAAGGCGCTTTATGGACTAAAGCTAGCTCCGCGAGCCTGGTACAACACTTTGTCTGAGTTCTTGCTTAAATCTGAATTTACTCGAGGTAAGATAAATTCTACTCTGTTTATCAAGAACGAAAAGGGTCATATAGTCTTAGTACAAGTATATGTCGATGACATAATATTCGGGTCTACTAATCCTCAATATGCTAGGAACTTTGCCAATCTTATGGGACAATTTTTTAAAATGAGTATGCTTTGTGAGATGAATTTTTTCCTTGGTCATCAAGTTAAACAACTGTCGGCCGGGATATTCATAAACCAGGCTAAGTACATCTGGGATATTCTTAGGAAATACCAGATGGAACAGTCCTCACCAATGAAAACTCCCATGGCACCCGGTACAAAGCTTCACGCCGATCTAAACGGAAAGGATGTGAGCACTAAATTGTATCGGGGAATGATCGGTTCTTTGATGTATCTAACTGCGAGTAGGCCGGATATCATGTTTTCCACCTTTCTATACGCCCGGTTTCAATCAAAACCAAAAGAGTCTCACTATATGGCTGTCAAACGAATTTTTCGTTATTTACGTGGTACTGCTGATCTTGGCTTGTGGTACCCGAAAGAGACAGGTTTTGAGCTATCCGCCTATTCTGATGCGGATCACACGGGCAGTATGATGGACCGGAAGAGCACATCGGGGCATGTGCAGTTTTTGGGAGATAGTTTGGTGAGCTGGGCGTCCAAGAAGCAGCAGTGCGTTTCTACTTCAACTGCCGAAGCGAAGTACGTGGCCGCCGCAAGCTGTTGTTCTCAAGTAATCTGGATGAGGACGCAACTCAAAGACTACGGCTTCACCTATGTCAAGGTGCCCATTTACTGCGACTCGAAGAGCGCTATTGCCATATCCAACAACCCGGTCTAACACACTAAGACGAAGCACATCGACGTTCGGTATCACTTCATTAAGGATCACGTTGAAAGAGGTACAGTCGAACTCTACTTCGTAAATACTGAGCATCAGTTAGCAGACCTCTTTACAAAACCCTTGGACGAAAAATGGTTTAATACTCTTGTGTCTAAGTTAGGTATGCTAAATCTGAAGACTTAATCCGATTATGTGCCCGTTACAAGTTCCATACATCTACGAGTAACTGTCTACTCATCATCCGGTGTTTACACTCCTGATGACTGAGCATACACTTTCTCGCACCTGTATTCTACTTGTTTCAGTTACACAGTTAGATTTTGTCTCTGTATTTACTAGGTAGATTTCGTTTGTTTTCTTTCTTTCTACGTGTGTTTCCTTTTTCTTTCATACTGTCGTCTAATTTTATTTGTCTATATCTGTGCTTTCATGATGTGTTCATGTGTTTAGGGGGAGCTCATTGCAGTGTCAGGTAGGTTTAATCATTTGTTGAGGGGGAGCGTAATACACAGTTTTTCTTAAAAATGTTAAAAAGTTTTTGTGTGTGTGGACACTCCCGTGTGGATTTCAACTTATGTTCATCATTTGAGGGGGAGCGACACAGTGTTTTTCTATAAAATGCTCAAAAGTTTTTTTGTGTCGGACTCTCCAATGCACTATCTGAGGGGGAGCAAGGTCTTCCCCATGCTAAGTTTGAGGGGGAGCGAGTGAAGGTTCTTTTACAGTTTTAATTTTTGCAAAATTTTCAAGGAAAGGACATTTTTTGTGAAAAACCCAAAGAATCCGGATATGTATCTGGAAACCCTATCTGTCCGGATAGGTTTCCGGACCGGGTCCTTTTTCGGGTTGGATAGGATCCCGGATACCACACCCGGGCTCTTGGCTCCCATATAAATAGCATCCGGGCTCTTTTGTTTCATTATCCGGATTCTATCGCTAAACCCTTCAAAAAACCTCTCAACTCTCTCTCTCTCGCTCGGACTCACTCATCTCTCTCGATTAACACTAGTGTTTCGTTCCAACTTCAGGTATGTTTTTTGAATCTTCACCTCGATCATGTGTAGACAAGTATATGCCACTTCACACCACAAATCGATCACCAGTTTGGTCGATTCACTGCATCCGAAAACCCCTTATGGGTCCTTTCGATTTCGGGTCTTCTAGGTGTTATACAGATCTATTTTGATAGATGTACATGTTTATCTGTGTCTATCACCACTTCATACATGCTTTACACCATGATTGGGACTCCATATCACTCGATTGGAGATTTTGGGTGTCGTCCGGACACATTCGTCGTGTCCGGAAACGTTCATTTGGGTGAGGTCTTATCCGGGAAATACCATAGTTTTAGATATGTTATCCGGTCAATCTCAACAACCGGAAACTTAGTTGTCCGGAAACCCTAGGGTTTCCGGTAAGTTCAACTACCGGTTTGTTGATGTATCCGGAATCCTTTTATCTGAAAAACTCTGTCAAACGGAAATCGTTTTGTACGGATTGTCTATTCTCGTCCGGATACTGTCATGTCATCCGGTAAGCTGTGTTGTTCGGACTCCTTTTGTCCGGATACCATGTGCTGTCCAGAATGTTTTGTGGTTCAAATTTTTATCCGGATACATATGTGTTTAGTCTATCCGGTACCTATTTTGTCACTTCCAGTCCTCAATCTGTCTCAGATTGAGCCATTGAATGCAAAGGTACGCGCCGACACCCGTTCTTCCGCCTCAGTTACTAAATGTGTTTCTTTTACAGATACCTCATGGAGGATCAGGAGCAAAATCCTCCACAAAATCCAGAAGAACAAATTCCTCAAGAGGAATTTATTGATGAGGCAGCTGACAACGCCTTGGTCGAACCTGATCATGGCACTGAATTGGAGGCCAACAATCACCACCTGGACCCGGCTCAGTTCCGACCACAACCACAACATCGGGTGATTGTTGATATTCTCATGCGTCACCCTCTCCATGAGGCACTCACTGCCACTGCCGACGTACCTTTACTATACGTGCTTCAAGTTTGGTTCACTGCCCAAGTCATCACGGCAGGCAATTCACAGACGATCACATCACGGATCGATAACCAACCTTTTACGGTTACACCCACCGCCTTCCGCCGCCTACTTTCACTTCCTGAAGCCAACGCCGGCGGACACCAAGGGTATGACCCCGCGGTCAATGACCAGACTTTGTGTGCTCAAGTACGCGCCCTCGGTTACAACCGCGCTATCGGTCGACCTTCTACGTTCAACCGAAAGTACCTGGCCCCCATATGGTACACGCTGTTCACGATTCTGAACAGGTGTCTTTCATCCAGATGGAAGGGCATCGAACAGTGCACCGGCGATTTCCTACGGTTAGTTCATGCAGTGTGCTACAACCGCCACGTGGACTTCATGATGATCATCTGGCGAGAACTGTTCCAAGTGATTCGACAAATCGGAGGCTCCAAGCAAAAGAAGTTCCTCCCCTACCCTCGTTTCCTTTCCCTAGCTGTGCGACAACATATGGACGCTAATCCAGCCATACCGCGATGCCTAAACTATCCGGTAAGTCCTCATCACCACTTGCAATATATGGTAATCCGTAACCCGTCCAATGCCATAGCCATGCCCATACCTGAAGCCCTTCTGGCTCACGCGGATCCAGCTGCACCGAGTGTGGTATCTTATAGGGAAGAGTTAGGGGATCCCATGGTCCAGCCAGCGCCGGAGGGACCTCCCCAAGGACCTAGACCCGTGCGACGTGAGCGTCCTAGGACGAGAGGAGGAAGGGCCCGGGAAGCAGGGGCTCCCGGGCGGGGTGTGATGAGAATTCATGGGAGGGGAACCGGAGCGAGCCATGCGCGCATCCCTAACACCAAGTTGAAGACGTGTTATCTGACTCCACAGATTCCGATACTGACCGTGCCATGCGCGCATCCCTAATACCTCACGGTATCGGACCAAACCCGGATTTTACCGAAGGCATCCTACTTGACTCACCTACCACTTCTTCTCAACCTGCTAGGAGACCCGAGGGAGTATTAGGTGATGAATTAGATCATGTGAGAAGGAGGGAACTGCGTTCGAAAGCGAACTAGGAAAGATTGAGCCGTAAAGATAACGAGGCTCCTGAGCGACCCCCACCGAGTGATATCCGGGTAGCCATATCTGCTATCCCGTCTCATACGTTGGGACGGGGTATTGAAGACGCCTCCATGGACCCAGCGGAGCAATTGCACAACCCCCTTATCCACTCATCCGTCTCTTAAAAGACGGATGTTTTAGTTTCTCACGGGGATCAAGCACAACTTCCACCAGTCTCTCACTCGGAGAGTACTGGTGTTGAAATAAGAGACCAGCAACCCCCGGTCTCGACTTCATTTCGTGCACCATCGAGTCTAGAGCCATTTGAAATTGAACATTCTTCGGCTAGGACACATGATGAGGAACACCAAATCGAGATTCTTCGTGACTCGATCGGAAAGTCTGTAGTGTCTCCGTCTGGCGGAACACGAGGATCGGACGGAAATCCTACCACGGCTATCCCTGCGCCAACTGTAAACGTAGGTGGCTCTGCCTCTGCGGTAGATGCTTTAACGGGCAATCTAAGTGATCCCGGTGTTACTTTACCCGACTTTGTGTCACAAGGGTCCTTGGACAGCACCCTCAAGGCTGTCAGCGAGGCAATGGAGCAGCACATGGCCGCCGAGATCGCCAAAATCAAGAGCTTAATCAAAGGAAAAGAGAAGATCGTCGAAGCTGAAACCGACCCTACACCTCCACCGGCTCCTGCTCAGCCTACCTACTCGGTGGACACCCTCAAGACGATGCTTCTAGCCCAACTGCTCCAACAATCCAAAACCGACGCCTCTACCGAAGCATACCTGCTATCCGTTCTGAAAACACAGGTCACTGCTCCTTCATCATCCATTACCACTCGACCGGATACCCTTGACTCGACTCTTAAGGACTTCAAATAAGCGCTCACTACGCTGTCCGAGAGAGTCCGTTAACTCGAAGATGTTGGTCCCGAAGGGTTTTACAAGTTTGTAGAAGGGGGGGGGGGGTTGAATACAAACACACTATTTTTACTTTTCTAAATTGTTTATTGAATAATCAAGACAATTTACAACTTGTTGCGGAACAAGATCAAGGATTAACCTAATCTAAACAAGTTAAGAACACTAAGTTTCTTGCACTAGAATAAGATAGTAAGGAGATAAGGAAATTACGAATAATAACCTAACACACAGATATAAAGAAGAAGATGGTCCGAGCACACTTCATTTCTGAAGTAGGGTTCTTCTAATATACTGCATGCATTTAATGCATGGCAGTATTGCTTTACACGTGGTAGCAGCTGAGTGGTTGCATGTCATTGACCTTTGTAGACAACCTTAGTAGCCGCATGGTGCATAGTGTAGAATCATAGTTTGTTGTACGATCATAGACAAAAGGGATGTCCGTTCTGACAGTTCGTACGGAGACGTGCAAGGGAGGTAAGACAATAGTACTTTGTAAGGAGACTTCATGATCAGCTTTCGTTGAAACAGTTCTTTATCAGTGAATGATAAAGTTCAGCGATTGCTGAAGTCTTGTACTTGATACTTCACGTTGAGTGGAAAAATCTTGGCTTCGCTGATATCCGCATCAGTTCATTAGTAGACTTGTCGCTGGTTCTTGAGCTTGATCTTCGACTTCAGCGTAGAACATATGTTGACGTGAAACTTGTCTTCAGGGATCATAAGTAAACAACTAACTTATCAGCGATCATCTCATAGACTGAATAGGCTCAGAGCTACTCGATGAACAGAGTTCGCTGACTATTTAACTTTAAAGAGCGAGAGTTTGTTAGAGCATTGTTGTATTCAAGATTTACTGTAAAGTCAATGTACTGTATTAGTTAGCTTTGCCTTTATACCTTGTATGTTATGGGTATAAATAGGCATGTCTAGTTCTTAGTTAGAAGGGAATCTAGATCTCTTGTAAGCTCTTGATCATTTTGTCATTTACACTTTAGAGATCAATATATGGATGACAAGTTCTCTTTAGATTCTCTCCCTACATCATTCTTGATTACTTGCTAGATTTGGGATTTCACATTTGGTATCAGAGCTAAACAGGAGATTCAAGCAGATCGAAGACCAAATTGAAGAATTTTTACACTAAACATGAAGAATTCGGATCTGGTGTTCATCACTGTTCATCTGATCACTTTTCATTCAGACATAGATTTTTTCTAGATTCTGATTTCTTGGATCAATTCTTGGCATCACTGAACTCGGAATTGATATCTGAACAACATTAATTCTTGGATCATCCTCATTTTCTAAACAGAATCATTAGATTTGATCATTTCTTTGGATTTTCGTTCGAAAACCCTAATTCACTGTTTTGGACTTTAATTCGATTAAATTGATCGAATTAGATCTTGTGATTAACTAAGAAAGTGTGTGGATTTTGATTTCGAGCAAACCAGTACAAATTTCGTGTTAATTGATCAAGAATTGAGGAAGATATGGCAGATTCAGTGATTTTGAAGTTCGATGTGCAGAATTCGGATCATTCTTGGTGAATTCGGATCATTCATACACAATTCGGATCATTCAAAGGGAATTCGGAGTATTCTTGGCATCACAAGTATAGAATTCGACTCAAGAAGCATTCGAATTGATTTGAATTCGAACCCTTATGGATTCGAATTGAGTTGAATTCGAACCCTGTTAGATTCGAATTGAGAAGTTGTGGATTCATCTGAGTTGGTTTATTTTTCAAGTAAAGAATTCGAACCAAGTTAAGTCCGAATTGAGTGAATTCGAACCCAGTTAAGTCCGAATTGGGTGAATTCGAATCCTTCTTCATCCGAATTCATTGAATTCGAATCCTTCAGCATCCGAATTCATTCAATTCGAACCCTTCAGCATCCGAATTCATTGAATTCGAACCCTTCAGCATCCGAATTCATTGAATTCGAACCCTTATTCATTCGAATTCATTGATTTCGAATCTTTATTCATCCGAATTCTTGTGAATTGAAAAAAAAAATTATCCCGAAATTTTTTCTATAGTGTATTTCATACACTGTAAAAGCTTTTCAAAAAAAAAATTATATAATTTTTTTGTATAGTGTATTTTCATACACTTTCTGCTTGATCTTCTGAACGATCAATTATTCTAGCTATTTGAAAAGATGTCTGACATACATGATTTAAGTGGGAGAATATGGTATCAGTTAGGAAAAGAGAGAAAATGGACTCTTTCTGAAGCTAAAGATGAGATCAAGCATCTTGAAGGTTTTATTTCTAGATACATAACACATACTAATGAAGATGCAAGAAAATTACAAAGCTCAAGTCTGAGAAAGCTTTATTAGAAGACAAAGTCTCTTCTCTTGAGTCCGAACTGAAAGATTTGAATGACAAGATTGTAGTGCTTGAAGTTACTCAAGAGAAAAATAAGACATTTGAGATTTCAACTCATCAAGATAACATGAAGGAGCTTCAAGGGAGTATAAAGGCAATGGAGGAAGAATATGCTGATTTGAAGAGACATATTTTAGACATTTCTTCTTCAAATGAAAATTTTATTTTTAAAGAACAAAATGTTTTACTTACTAAAAGAATTACTGATCTTGAAGTATATATTGCAGGTCTTGAAACAAAGAAAGACAAAGACAACTCAAGTCTGCACGATCAAATCGAGAAACTTCAAGAGAAAGTAACAACTCTTCAAAAAGAAAATGCTGATCTGAAGAGCATTGAAGACAAGAGAGAGAAGATTCTTAAAGAAAAGGAATTAATTGAACGTAATTGTATAAAACTTTCAAAACAAGTTTCTGACTTTGAGAAAGTTTTATTTCTTGAAAAGGAGAAGTTGGAGAAGGAAAGGGTCGAGTATGAAAAAGAAAAGAAAAGCTTTGAAGCGAAGAATGCGAAACTGTCAAAGAAAATTTCTGATCTTCATAAGGACTTAGAAAAGGAAAGACAAGAGCTAGATAAAGAAAGTCAAGAGCTAGAAAAGATGAAGAAAGCTGACTTTCAGGCTAGGTGCGTTAAAGACGACTTTTCTAAAGAAAGGAAGATATTTCGGCAGGAAATTCATAAATTGACAATGAATTTGGCTGCATTATCGACTGACATCATGAAAGAGAAGAGGGTCAAGTCTAATATTCAGAAGAAGCGTGATTTGGTGACCAAGGAACGGAATGACTTATCTTACAAAGTGAAGTCATTTAACAAATCCAAATGCTACTCAGAATGTCTGATTCGTCCTTCTAATCTATTCTATGATCACTCGGTGGATAATTATTCCAAGTATCAATATGCTGATCTTCCTTCATATAAGAAAGTTAACATGCAATGGAGAGTAAAAGGTACGTCAACTGAAAAAGGTGAGCCAAAATCCTCTGTTCCCAACAAGAACACTAATCTGAAAGCTAAACCTTTTGCTAATCCTGATTCATTCTATTCCGCAAATCATTTAATCAGGTTAGCACAAAAGAATTTTTGTTGTTCTTATTGTGGTACTAATGATTTTATTAAAAATGAGAGTGTTTAATATTGGTATGGTACTTATCATTTTCCTTCCTATAGAGCTCCGCTTAACAAGCCAGGACCCAAGACATGTTGGGTACCAAAATCTACTTAATCTGTTTTTGCAGATTTAGAAGCAAAGCGTTGAACTCTCGGAAGAAGATTACTTGTACCATTAAGGGGGAGTAAAGAGACATTGGCTTTTGAACATATCAGTTCAAAACCCGTGCTTCAAAAACAATGGTTTCTAAACATATCAGTTTAGGACCCGCACTTAAAAGAGATTTTGATTTCTGAATACATCAATTATTCAGGACCCGTGCTTCAATGTCTTTGGCTTTTGAATATATCAGTTCAAAACCCGTACTTCAAAGACTAAGACTTCTAAACAAATCAGTTTAGAACTCACACTTCTCAGGTGATATCTTTAACTGTTGCATCTTTCTGTTTCAAGGAACGTGGTAAAAGGTAACATTGGATTATATTTTGTTTCTACCACTTTGAAAACTTGAATCTTTACAAATTTAATTCAATGAGATAAAATTTTCAATTTTCATTCAATGAATTAAATGTGTGCTAAAAGATGATTTTACAAGTATTTTTGTATTATCTGAGTTAGATTTGTTTCAACTATTCACCTCTGAAATAAATCGAAAGGTCAGCAAAACATGAATGAAATTATGCTGAATGCTCAAAGTTATGTGAATCTGGACTTATATAGAATATAATGCTCAAAAAGCCTATTTATCAGAATGATGAATGGAAACGAAAATATGGGGGAAGCACTATGTTTAAGAACCAAGTGATTGAGATATCATTCATATTTTGTGATGGAAATCCGAACTTATATAGAATATCATTTAGTTTGAAAGTTTGTACCTGTGGCCTTTCTGGTTTGGGAGAGTAAGTCCTAAGGGGTGCTCGACACCTAGTCCCTAAGATCAACTGGTCTGGGATCGGCTGACCCAAATCTTGCAATAGAACCAGATAGAAAGCCATGTTTTACTGGTACAAATGGGTTTAAGATATATCGATGTGGCCTTTCTGGTTTGGGAAATTAAGTTCTAAGGGGTGCTCGTCACCTAGCACCTAAGGCCAACTGGTCTGGGATATGCTGACCCAAATCCTGCTATAGAACCAGATAGAAAGTCATGTTTAACGGTGTATCTTATTCTTACTAAACTTTTTGATCAAAAGATGCCAATGAGCACAAAATCAAAAGATGCCAATGTGTACAAATCAAAAGATGCCAATGAGCACAAAAGAAAAGATGCCAATGAGCACACATCTTTTGATACTTGGGAAAATACAAAGTTGCGATAAACCCGTAAATTTGTGAAATTCTGATTTTGGACAAATAGTGTGACTTGAGCAAAGTATTCTTACATGTTTTAGAATTGCATATGCTTGAAGCTAATCATATTTCCCATGCTAGCACACCAAATAGATTTAATAAAGGGGTTGAAACTGAACATTTTTAACTTGATATACAATGATGACTTGTTCTTGAATCCAAACACATGCATTTGATTTCATTTGATTGAAAAATCTGTTAAATTTCATTAAGTTGAATTTCTTTTGTAAAGTTTTCAAATGATCAAATGTTTGTAGTTATAAAATGAAATTCAATGAATTTTATTTTCCTTGTGTAAATTTGTTTTAAAATTTATGCTACAATTTCAAATACTGTACGTTATTGAAATATATGCATACTTTCAGGGGGAGAAAATAAATTGCTCCAGAATTCTTATTTTGAGGGGAAGCAAGGTTATTCTGTAAGGAGGAGATTGTTAGCAATACTCAAAGACACGACTGAAATTGAAAATGGTTTTCGTTGATTATGATGCTCACCATCATCGAAAAAGGGGGAGAAAAGTTTAATTTCAATTTCATGTCAAAGATATTTCAAGTCCAAGATTCGTGAACAAAGACTGAAGATTAGGGGGAGAAGGATCATGTGAAGTCCAAATGTTGCTGAATTTGGTTATCTTAGTTCTGAGTGGTTCTCGAAATGCGCTTACACCGAATTTGGTTATCTTAGTTCTGAGTGGTTCTCGGAATGCGCTTACACCTAAAAGTTCAACAATGTGGATGGTTTCACATCTTTCTGATCCAAACTCTAATCGTTTCTGATTTATCTTGTTCCGAATTGATGGTTTTATATAAAGATATGAAATCCATGTTCAAGACTTGGAGACAATCTGTTGAAGATTGTATTGAAGAAGGTTGACTTTCCAAAGAAAAAGACAATGACTTTTCATGTTTGTCTGAAGATTCTTCAAAGCTGAGTTCTTAAAGAGTGTCAAAGCATATAGTTCGCCGTGAACTAGTGGAGATAAAGCTATTTGAAGATGGTTTGATAGAGTGTCTGTTTGAGAAGATTGACTTTACAAAGAGCTGAAGACTGCTGTCATATTTTTTTTAAATCTTGAATCCAAAGGGGGAGATTGTTAGAGCATTGTTGTATTCAAGATTTACTGTAAAGTCAATGTACTGTATTAGTTAGCTTTGCCTTTATACCTTGTATGTTATGGGTATAAATAGGCATGTCTAGTTCTTAGTTAGAAAAGGAATCTAGATCCCTTCAGGAAGCTCTTGATCATTTTGTCATTTTACACTTTAGAGATCAATATATGGATGACAAGTTCTCTTTAGATTCTCTCTCTACATCATTCTTGATTACTTGCTAGATTTGGGATTTCACAGAGTTACTATCAGCGGTACTGAAACAGTCTTAGTACTTATCAGCGATAGTGAAACTCTAATACATATTGTTTACTTACAATTTTCACTAAGTGTTTAAGAGAGGGTCATTATCAAATCACTGAGGGTTTGGATCAACAATCTCCCCCTATTTGATTATGACATAGCAACAGAGAAAATTGCTAATTAATGAAAACATAAGGATAAAAAGAACTCATAAAATATTTGTCCCTTTTACTGTTTTCCGGGATCTTTTCAGTACTGATGGAGTAAAGTACATTCGCTGAAATTTTTCTTTAAACTTCGTAAAGATTACAGAGGGAAGTGGAAAAATCACAAGTACAACAAATAAAATTACAAGTACAAAAGATGTAGACAGATAAAGATAGAAAGAATTACAAGGCGATCCTATCCGTCAAAAGGTTCTTCCTTGATGAGAAGTTCATCGAGGGTCTTTGATGTGGGAATCATCCAGTCAGCGACCGTTACACCTTGATCCTTTTTGTTTTTTGCTTCTTCAAAGATCAGGGGCTTGAGGTGACGTGCCTGAATGTCGCGTCTGACTTCACACCAGTATATTAGGTCTCTGAGCTGTTCGATGGGGGTGATTGGAAGCTCAGATATGCGTTGAAAGTGTTGTCGTCCATAGCAGTCTAGAAAGAAGATGCCATAGGGTTTACTTAAGACTTTTCCAGGGATGAAAGTTTCACCAGGAGGCAGGGAGGTGTCAAGTACTGAGAGGTCAGGGTCACGACCAAGTACTTCTTCGTGTGAGAAACCTATACCTGTTTCATTCCGTATAGGAGGACCTGAGTCTGAGGTTTTCTTTTTCTTTGCAGAGGCCCTTCTTTGTTGAGGTGGAAGAAGAGTGGAAGGAGGAATATCCACAGCAGAAGAAACCAAGTCGATCTGAGAATTTAAAATTTTCTCGACATGGCTCTTGAACTTTGAGCGAGATCGCTGAATGGATAATTTCACTTCCAACCATTCAGAGAAACCAAACTTCTTTAAAGTAGTAGCATAGAAGGTTTGCTTGGTTTTGTCTTCTCTGAATACGTCAACTTCAACAACAGGAACGTCTACAAACAGTTTTCCTCTGATAAGTGCCTTGATGATTTTGGATGGTCGATATCGATAGTTCAACATTTTTTACACCATTCCAAAGTCGAGTCAGATACCTTAGTCTTTTCTTCAACGATCCTTTGGGCATCATCCCATAGCTGACGTTGGACATCAATGGGAGTTCTTTTCAGCGCGGGGTCTTTCACCGATTATTGGACAAGCTGGATGGCGAGAGCCTTATCTTTTTCTTCAGATTCCTTCTTTTCGGTGAGTAATCGTTCAGCTCTTAAATGATCCTCGTTTTCTTTCCTTGATATCCTGAACTTTGTGAGAACAGGGATTTTGTCACGAGGAAGAATGATTCGCTGATCTTCAAGCTGTTTGATCATTGCATCTCTCTTTTCTTGATCCTCTTCACTTAGCTTTTGAGGAGCTAATGAAGGTCTGTTTTGTGAGAGAGAGATTATTGTTCCGGTTCATCAGTCTCAGAGGTCAAATCCAAGACTGGGATTATTTCTTTAGCGATAGGAGCTGGAATTATTGTTGGTGTAGTTGTAGGAGCTTCAGCGGGATCCTCAAACAGGGGAGAGGACTAGCTGAAACACAGCGATTGTTTAAGTAAGAACATGGGAAGAAAGAGAAAAGAATAGGGTTAAGTGTATATGTTGATCCAAACCCTCAGTGATTTGATAATGACCCTCTCTTAAATACTTAGTGAAAATTGTAAGTAAACAATATGTATCAGAGTTTCACTATCACTGATAAGTACTAAGATCTTCCAGTACCGCTGATAGGAACTCTCTCTTTTTAAATTAAACATTCAGCGAACACTGTTCATCATTAATGTGCTGAGTCTGTTCAGTCATTATGATGATCGCTGATAAGTTAGTTGTTTACTTATGATCCCTGAAGACAAGTTTCACGTCAACAAAGGTTCTACGCTGAAGTCGAAGACCAAGCTCAAGAACCAGCGACAAGTCTCCTAATGAACTGATGCGGATCAGCGAAGACTCAGATTTGTCCACTCAACGTGAAGTATCAAGTACAAGACTTTAGCTATCGCTGAACTTTATCATCTGCTGAATAGTAAATGATAATCGCTGAATCAACGAAAGCTGATCATGAAGTCCTCCGTACAAAGTACTTTTGTCTTAACCACCCTTGCACGACTCCGTACGAAATGTCAGAAAAGAACCTCCGACTGTCTGAAATCGTACAACCACTCTGATACTACACTGTTCATCCATACGGCTACTAAGGTTGTCAATAAAGGTCAATGACATACAACCAACCAGCTGATGACACGTGTAAAGTATATACTGACTTGCATTAAATGCATGTAGTATATAAAGAGATGAGCTCACTTCATTTTGAAGTAACTTGCTAACTCTGGACAAGTTCAAATCTCTTATCTCAGATAGGTTATTATTAGTAATTTCCTTATCTTTCTTAGTGCAAGAAACCTTAGTGTTCCAACTTGTTTAGATTTAGGTTTATCCTTAATCTTGTCTCCGCAACAAGCTGTAAATTGTTAATGATTTATCAATAAACAGTTTAGAAAAGTAAAATCTGTGTGTTTGTATTCAACCCCCCTTCTACAAACTTGTATAGGCCTTCGGGACCAACAAGTGGTATCAGAGCGGATTTGTTTAATCTCATAAACAAGATCTAATCTAAGATATTTCTCTTCCTTGCTATTATCTGAAAATAGCCTCCAACACAAACACACATTATATAGACAATGGTTCTCTTGCAAAACCCCCTAGATTTTCCAGAGATAACTTCAATTTATGGAAAAATAGGATGATGCTCTTCTTAGAAGGTGTAGACCCTACTATGACCTACTATCTTGAAAACGGCCCACACATCCCTGTAACAATTGATCCTTTAGTTCCAGCCACTGCAACTAGAGCTGCTATTCCAGAAAGGCTGATTCCAAAGGAAATACACATGTGGACCGATGAAGATAAGAAGAAAGTGGCTATAGATACAAAAGCCAGATCCATACTATCCATGACCCTTCCTGACGAAGTCTACCATTCCGTCATGAACCTGAAGTCATCAAAAGCCATGTGGGACACAATATGTGTTCAGTATGAAGGAACGTCTGAAGTCCAGGACTTAAGAAAGATCAACCTGGTAAGACAATACAAAAGCTTCATTTCTGGTAAGAATGAAACTCTCTCTGAAGTTCACCAACGTTTTAATTGCTTAATTATAGATCTAAAAACTGTTGGTAAGGAATATTCTAACTTTGAAGTGCTGACAAAGTTTCTAGAATGTTTACCTGAAAGCTGGGACAATTATTCCATGTGTCTCAAGCTGTCAAAGGATCTTAAATCAATGACCCTTTCAACCTTATATGGTACATTGCTGAATCATGAGCAATCTAACCATCTTAAGAAGAATCTTGTAAAAGATTCCAAAAGCACTCCTGTTGCTTTAATCTCAGAAGAACCTTCTACTCAGCGACCCTCGGTCACTATCACTGAGTTAGAAAGTAACTCTGAAAGGTCATCAGACTCTGATTCTTCAGATGATGATGAATCCTTGGGTCTCCTAACTAAAAAGTTCAGGAGATTCGCCAAGAAGAAAATGTTTAGAAAGAACAAACCTCTTTCCATAACTGACAAGCCTAAATCATCAGCTTTTGTTGATAAGGCTACTGCTACTTGTTTCAACTACGAAAAGACAGGTCATTTCGCTAATGAGTGCAGGTCAAAGAAAGTCATGAGACCTTCAGCTTTCTCAAAGAAAAACTTTGTTCCAAGGAATAAAGATGACAAATACTCAAAGCTGAAGGAGAAGTATGCAAAGATGAAAAGTTTTAAGAAGAAAGGAAAAGGCCTGATGGCTGACTATGATTGGGCTGCTTCTGATGAAGAAGCATCATCATCTGACTCTGAAGATGATGAAGCAAATCAATGTCTCATGGCCAAGATTGAAGAAGAGGAAGAAAGTTCAGACATTCCCTCCACTTCAACATCTGCCATTCAGGTATCACCTTCTTTCTTTACCAATATTGCATATATTGATGAAGCTGATAGTCTCCGTAAAATCGATCTATTGACTAGAAGTTTATACGAAGCCATGAACGGCAAAGCTGTGGTTGAAAACCAAAATCTTGATCTCGCTGAAAAGCTTAAAAACTACCACCTTCAAATAGAAAAGCTTTCTAAAATTGAAGATGATTTTAAAGATCAAGTCTATTTAAATCAGCTAGTCAAAATCGAACGAGCAGAAGCTATCGCTGCATTAAAAGCTGAACAAGCTACTGTTGAAGGATGGTGTAATTCTTCAACAAAGATCACTGAGATAATTAAGGCTCAGATTCCTCTGAGTGATAAACGTGGTCTGGGTTATAAGTATGATACTCCAAAACCAACCACTGAACGTTCAATGCTTAAATTTGGAACGTTCGTATCCTCAGTCGTTGACACTTCATCATCTCAGTGCTCTTCGTCCATTACACCAATCCCTGAGGAAACTCCTACCTCCTCAAAAGGTAAGGAGAAAATGGTTTATTCAAAACCTACCTCTGTCTCTAAAGACAAAGGTAAAGGAATTGTTATTTATCAAAATCCTCAGAAGGGTACCTTAGTACCAAAGCTGAATGCTCCTAAAGCCTCAGTGACCAACCCCTCTGGATCTAGAAAGCTGATCTCTGGATCTATTCAGCGATCTACTCCTAGACTCAGAGTGGATGTCCTTGGTAAAAATCTGAAGAACTGAATGTTCGTCCCATTTCTAAAGCCAATAGCTTACTTGGTGCTGGTACTTCTAATTCTAAATTAAAAGCTCAGCATACAAGTGGTCCTAGAACTATTTTTAGTTATAGGAAATGTTATCACTGTGGACTTACCGATCATATTGCTAGTAAGTGCCCCACAGCCACCAAAGCTGAAAAGATAGATAAGGTGAAGATTGCCCCCAAGGCAAAGAAGACCAACCCTGGTGCAAATCAGGTCAAGGTGAATTCTACCACTGAGGTTAAGAAATTAACCAAAGTGAAGAAAGACAAAGCTGAATCTTCAAATGCTGCGAAGACTGCTGAACCTTCAATTCCAACTACTTCCACTGACAAACGTGTATACATGGTTAAGTGGGTACCTAAGAAAAACTAATCTTCCTTTGTATTGCAGGTTAAGAAGGGTATCTGGTATCTCGATAGCGGATGCTCTAGACACATGACTGGTAAGAAAAGCCTGCTCGCTGAATACAAGGAAGAGAAAGGTCCCTCTGTGACTTTCGGTGGAAATGGAAAAGGACACACCCGAGGGTATGGTGTACTTTCAAATGGTACAACCTCCTTCAGAAGAGTCGCATATGTTGAAGGGCTGAAGCATAATCTTCTGAGCATCAGTCAGCTTTGCGACATGGATAACAAAGTGATTTTCACTAAGGAATCCTGCTTTGTCTCTGACAAAAAGGAGAAGATAGCTCTCAGCGGTTATCGTTTGGAAAATGTTTATGTAATAAACATGGACTCAACAACCACTGAGAACTCCTGTTTCTTCTCAAAGGCATCTTCTGATGTTAACTGGCTATGCCACAAGAGGCTCTCGCATCTAAATTTCAAGACACTGAATACTCTTTCCTCCAAAGAGTTAGTCACTGGTCTACCTCAGCATTCATACGCCAAAGAGTCTTTATGTTCAGCGTGTGAAAAAGGGAAGCAGACCAAGGCAAGCTTCAAGTCAAAGCAAGTCTCTTCAGTGTCATCTCCTCTACAACTACTCCATATGGATTTGTTTGGCCCTGTTAACAAACAATCCATCGCTGGAAAGAAATATACGCTGGTCATAGTTGATGAATTCTCTCGTTACACATGGGTAATGTTTCTCCGTTCTAAGAGTGACACCCCTGAAGAACTCATCACCTTTGTTCGGAAGATGGAAACTCTGAACAATATGACTGTTCGCTCAATAAGGACTGATCATGGAACTGAATTCAAAAACAGTTCTCTTGATTCCTTCCTTGAGAGTAAGGGTATTTCTCACAACTTTTCGTCAGTGAGAACACCGCAACAAAATGGAGTCGCTGAAAGAAGAAATAGAACAATTATTGAAGTTGCGCGTTCAATGCTCATCGATTCTCACCTGCCTACTCAGTTTTGGGCAGAAGTTGTCAACACTGCTTGTTTTACGCAAAACAGGTCGCTGATAGTTAAAAGATTCAAAAAGACAGCCTATGAACTCTTTCATGGGAGAAAGCCTTCAATCAGCTTTCTTCACATCTTTGGATGTCAGTGTTTCATACTGAACAACAGAGATGCCCTTGGAAAGTTTGATCCTAAGGCTGATGATGGAATCTTTCTTGGATACTCCTCAGTCTCCAAAGCCTTCAGAGTCTTCAACCGTAGAAGACAAACTGTAGAAGAAACTATTCACGTCACGTTTGACGAATCCCGTTCAGCGAACTCTAAACCGTCCGCTGATACTGAAGAACTGAATCAATGGATGTTTTCTCATCTTGGTGATTCAGAAGAAGTTCCCACTCCTCATGCTCACACCGTAGAAAATGATGGTCATACTATCATTCCAGATATGCAGAATAGTGAAGCTGAAACATCTTGGGTCTCAGCTGTGCCTATAAACACTATACCTACAGTTGATCCAAATGTCTCAGAAATTCCGTCTATTTCTCAGCAATCAGTAAATGAAGTGACAAATGCAAACATTCCTCTCTTAGCTGATAATCCAGAAGTAGCTGAAGCCTCATCTTCAGTTTCTCCAGTTCAGACTGAATCAGCGACGTATGCTCCGGCTCAGCGATGGACTGTAAATCACCCAATCGATCAAATTCTTGGGGATCCCAACGCTTGTATTCAGACTCGTAGAAGTGCAGGTAATATTTGTTTATTTGTTAACTTTATTTCTCTAATTGAACCAAAGAAAATAGATGATGCCCTCAGAGATCCAAACTGGGTCAGCGCTATACAAGAAGAGCTGACTGAATTCGAAAGAAACAAAGTTTGGAAACTCGTTCGTAGACCAACTGACAAAACGGTGATAGGCACTAAATGGGTCTATCGAAACAAGTTGGACGAACATGGTACTGTAACTCGCAACAAAGCTCGTCTTGTTGCTCAGGGGTACAGACAAGAGGAAGGCATAGATTATGACGAAACTTTTGCTCCAGTAGCAAGACTCGAATCTATTCGTCTTTTCTTAGCATATGCTGTACACAAAAAATTCACTGTACATCAGATGGATGTTAAGTCAGCGTTTCTGAATGGAAAGCTGAATGAAGAAGTGTATGTGGAACAACCTCCAGGATTCTCAGATCCTAAGCGTCCAGGTTATGTTTATAAACTGGACAAGGCACTTTATGGCTTAAAGCAAGCTCCTCGTGCATGGTATGATACTCTCTCTACCAATCTCCATATTGAAAAATTTGAGAGAGGTAAGATTGACAAAACTCTATTTTTTAGAAAAGTGAAAGGTCATATCATTTTAGTTCAAATATATGTTGATGACATTATATTTGGTTCTACTAACCCTGAACTTTGTACTCGTTTCGCTGATAGAATGAAAGATGAGTATAAAATGAGCATGATGGGTGAACTAACATATTTCCTTGGTCTTCAGATTAAGCAAACTGAAAAAGGAACTTTCATTAATCAGGGAAAATATGTTAAAGATATGCTGAAGAAATTCGACTTAACTGAAAGTTCAGCTATGAAAACCCCTATGGCACCACCGCTGACACTTGATAAGGACACAAAGGGTGTTCCTGTCAATGTCACGCTGTACCGTGGGATGATCGGCTCACTATTGTATCTTACAGCTAGCCGACCCGATATTATGTTTGCAACATGCTTGTGTGCACGATATCAAGCTGAACCTAAGATATCTCATATGAAAGCTGTAAAGCGAATCTTTCGATATCTTAAGGGTACAGCGAATCTAGGTCTTTGGTATCCCAAAGACTCAGGATTCGATCTATTCGCCTATTCAGACAGTGATTTTGCAGGTTGCAAAATGGATAGGAAAAGCAACACAGGAGGATGTCAGCTCCTGGGTGGAAAGCTGGTAAGTTGGACAAGTAAGAAGCAAAACTCAGTGTCCACTTCCACAACTGAAGCTGAATATGTAGCCGCTGGAAGCTGTTGTTCTCAGGTCTTGTGGATGAGAAATCAGCTACTAGACTATGATCTTCAGCTCTCCAAAATTCCAATCTATTGCGACAGCACTAGTGCCATCGCTATAGCAAACAATCCAGTGCTACACTCAAAGACAAAACACATAGAAATCATATATCATTTTATCAGAGATCATGTGATGAATGGTGATATAGAACTTCATTTTATCCCAACTGATTATCAGTTAGCTGATTTATTTACCAAACCTCTTGATGAGACAAGATTCAACTTTCTCATCAGCGAACTTGGAATGCTGAACTTTGAAGGGTAAAATCTTCAGCGGTTCACATTTGATCAGCGATACGTTTATACAAACTTGTATAGCCTCGGGATAAAATCAACTTATATAATCCATTTCATCATCTTCTCTCTGAATAAACTTGGTTAAACTGATATCCAGGTATGTTTTCTCTCTCTGACAATCGCATGTAAATGCAAGATTTCAAAATAAATTGCATCGCTGAATATCTCTTCCTTAACAGCGATATTTTGAAAGTTCTTTAAACCTTCACTGATATTTTCTATTCAGTGCATCATGTTTTTCAAAAGAGTCCCTGAGCTTTCAAAACCTCAGAGACATCCTAAAAGAATGTGAAAGGACAGTTGTGACGTCATTGCAACGGATAACACTAGGCACGATTTCTTTCTGACACACATTTGCACGTTTCGCTCAAACTTCCAATCAAATGCAAACACGTGTCCGTGTCATGATGAAAACCTTTTCCCGCTCAAGGTTTTCTCTCTCTAAAACTCCATATATAAACAACTCTTGGTTTATATTTGTCTTTTACGCGAACATTCTTCCTCCGCAAGAAAGAAATTACTGTTGCATTTGTGCTCTCAAATCTTCAAAGAACTGTTCATCATCTTCTTCATCAAAACTTCAAGGTTAATATGTTCTTATTTTTCAAATGCAGATAACTTGTTTCTGATCTTATCTTTGTTTTAAACAAGATCAAACAAAAGAACTTAAAAATAAAATCATTTTCTTTCATGGTTTTATGAACACAACCATTTCATGGTTGTTCTTCAAGTTTTAAATCTAAATCTTAAACTTGTTCTTCATTCGTATCCAGTTTTTCTTTTGAAACTGGAATACAAGAATTTATGGGTTTTACATTTCGTTTCAAAATCATGAAAAACCCTAATCTTCATTAAGACATTTATGTCAGAATGAAATGGACAAAATTCGAACAATCTTAATGGAAATTCTTTCCATACTAAGACAATTCTTATTTGTTAACATCTTTGGTTGAACTGATAATACAGAGAAATGGCATCTTCAAAGATCAATGTCACCGTTGAGTCCATCTCCGATGACTCTGAGGAAGTGGACATCATCAAAGCCCCTCAGGTTAAGTTCAAGCTGGATCAACTAGATTGGACTAAGGTCAACAACCTCTCTGCGCTTCTCGAGTTTCCTCCTCGAAAGCAAGTCACACATCTGGATGATGCTGTGAATTTCCTGAAACACTGCTGCATTTCAACAACCCTGACCATCACTCCTCCCGCAAGTCAGCTACTACTATCCCAGTTCTGGTACTCTGCCAGACACACTCAGCTACCCTCCGCCAAAGATCCCTCCAAAACCATCGATTGCATACTCAGCGATACTGAATATGGTACAATTAAGATAACCCCCGCTATCATACGAAAAGCCCTGAACTTTCCCAATGCCACCAAAGAAAAACCCTTCATTCCATTCCCTGACCATAAGAAGCAAGCTAACAAAGATGCCATTATTGCTTTTCTTGACACAATGGGTTACATCTGGGACATTGGAAGGGACAAGAAGCCCGAGAAGAAGCTGACGCTGATAAAGAAGTCCAAAATGCCCAGCGAGATGAATTTCATCTTCGCTCACCTGATCAGCTGCATGACAGCGAAGTCCGGCTCTTCTGATCAAGCCGCACAACCTACGCAAGCTATGGGATACGCACTGCTGAAAGGTCTAAACATTGTCTGGGCCTCTATTATATATGATGACCTAGTACAACGCGTGGATTCTGCCGCTGACCGACCAGCATGGGTTCCTTACCCAAGATTCATCAGTGCCATCTTCCAATATGGCCTGAAGGACAGCTATCCTGAAGAGGGTGACCTGAAACTTTCTCAGGTTGGCCCTAAGGTGCTCGATTTCAAACCTGTCGCCAACGAGGTACGTCTCTCTACTCTTCTCACTCTTCTAAATTCTCCGCTTTCTGTGGCTCCTTCAGCGACAATACCCATCGCTGATACCCCGGCCACACAATCCTCTCCTTCTAAGAAAAGGAAACCCTCTCACACCCAACTTGATTCCAAAAGGATCAAGAAAACCAAGGAGCAACCCCAGCAATCCCATGCTGAAGACTCCTCAGCTCATTCTGAAGAGCTGAAGGAAAGTTCCGTGGTACGCTCTGCCACACCCGTGCAAGCCATCCCTCCAATCCAGACTTCAGCGTCTCCAAACGCTGAGGTTAGAAACTTGGAAACTACCCAACCTCCCTCAGTCTCTCAAAAGACTGATGAAGTGATTGTCAGCGATTCCAACGCTGAATTCGCAACCCGAACCCCATTCTTATCCTTCGCTCCTCCCTCCACTTCCTTGGACACTCCTCCAAAGATCACTGGAGATGGCATCATTCCAGAAGCCACCGCTGACGCTTCTCAACGAATGATGAAGAAAGGACCTGCAGAGATCACCATACCTCACCGTACCTTCGAAGAGGATATGGAACATTATTCAGGAACTTGCAACTTTGACGATTTCGTCAATCCTCCTGCAGGTACATATCAACCCATATACACTGTAACTAAACCTGAAACTTCTGAGCTTTCCTTTGTTCACAAGTACTTATGTGTTACAGGTCCTAATTTGGGAGACATCAACGAGTCTCTGAAGTCCGTGGAAACAAAGCTGACCTGTCTCACCACCACACTCTCCAACAACTCTACAGCTGTAACAAACGCTGGAGAGAATTTGACAAAGCTGACAAAGGTGGTGGAAAAGAAAGCTTCCACAGACGACATCAAGATTGTTGATAAGACTCTCAGCGACTTTGCTAAGGTGCTCGCTGATATCTACACAGACTACACCTCACTCAAACAATCAGTTTCCTCCATGTCCGGCGAGGTAACAACGCTGAAGACATCGGTTGGAGCACTAGAGGGTGATATGTCTGCTGTGAAGACAAATGTTCAAACTCTGACGACTGACTTAGGCTCTGTAAAGACCGACGTTGGTTCGATGAAAACAATGATTGAAGAGCTGCTCAACAAGGCAAGAACTCCTGCTCCTGAACCTGCCCCTGCCCCTGCTTTGGAAACTTTCACAGCGGCGGATCGCAAAGAGCTGGAAAAGATCAATCCTGCTATATCTGGACTTGAAGACAGATTAGCAGCGATTGAAAGTTGTATTAAAATCTCTGGCCCAGAAGACATAGAAAATACAAATGCTGAGTCTACCCATTCCTCCCCCAGTCATCATGAGAAAGAGGGGGAGAAGAGCGCTGAACATACCGGGGAGAAGAGCGCTGAACATACCGGGGAGAAGAGCGCTGAAAATCTTGACAAGAGCGCTGAAGACCTTTCCCATGATGAATCTATCAGGGGAGAGAAGAACGAAGACCTCACCTTCGCTGAAGAGGGTGAGAAAACTATTGAAGCGGAAGCAGCCGCTGGACCTCAGGGAGATGAAAACCCTGAGGGAACCGAGAAGCTCGCCTCTGTATCTGAGGGGGAGCAACTCGAAGAAGACGCTGAAGAATCCGAAGCAGATGATGATGAAGCCGTCGACACCCCTGATGATGAACCATCTTCTTCTCCAAAGAATGATGATGATGATGACGAAGATGACGATGATTTCTTTATCGTCAAACCTGCCCCAAGGATCAAAGCTCTTAAGGGAATCTCGATAAATGAACCTTCAGGGGAGCGGACAAAGACAAAGCCCTCAGCCTCTGGAGCTGAGAAAGGCAAAGGCAAAAGCGTTGCTGAAGATGACAATCTGACGATCTTGCTTGAAAAGCCGGTTTGTCAGGTACACTAATCATCTCTTACTCCATCCCTCCTCTATCATATACTATCAGTTCCTCTACCCAAGCCTATACACTTAAACCAATTCTTTCTATCTGTTTCTACCCAAGTTCTTACTTGTAAGATCGCTGTGTTTCAGCTAGTCCTCTCCCCTGTTTGAGGATATCGCTGAAGGCTCCACAACTGCGACTTCACCAATAATTCCAGCTGCCGCTGATGAAATAATCCCACTCTTAGATTTGATCTCTGAGACTGATGAACCAGAAGAACAACCTCTCTCGCACAAAAACAGACCTTCCTCAGCTCCTCAAAAGCTGAGTGAAGAGGATCAAAAGAGAAAAGAGGAAATAATAAAGCGATTCGAGGATCAGCGAATCATTCTAAGGCGTGATCAACTGCCTTCAGTTCCTCCTAAGTTCAGAATTTCAAAAGCTGAATACAAGGAACACCTCAGAGCTGAACGCCTCATCGCTGAAAGAAAGGAAGCTGAAGAGAAAGACAGAGAATACGCCATCAAGCTTTCTCAAGAATCTGTCAAAGACCCAAGCTGAAGCGTGTTCCCATTCAAATCCAACGAAAGCTTTGGGAAGAAGCCCAGAAGATCGTGGAAAAGAAAACTGAAGTTTCTCAGACCACCCTGATCTGGTGTAAAGAGAAAATTCACTTCAGATATCGTCCAGCGAAGATCAACAAGGTATTCATCTCTGGAAGAACCTCTATCGGAGTACCTATTGTTGACATCAAACTATTCAGAGAAGATGGCAAATCTGAAACCTTTCGCGCTGACACTGTAAAAAGGTATGGTCTCTCTGAATGGCTGGAGATGAGGTTAGTTATCCAATCGTCACAATCTAAGTACAAGGATCATTTCGAAAAGCTGATAAACAGACAGATCGACTTGATATCTTCTTGTGTGGACATTCCTCCTCTTCCTGATCTTAAGCCGAAAAGAAAAAGGGCCTCTCCAAAGAAGAAACGTCAAGATTCAAACTCAGGTCCTGTCATACGAAATGAAACTGGAATTGGTTTCTCTCGCGCTGAAGTGCTTGGTCCTGACCCTGATCTATCTGCCCTTGACATTTCTTTGCCACCATGTGAACTTTTCGTCCCTGGTAAAGTCATCAGTAATCCTTATGGAATATTCTTTCTCGACTACGACGGACGTAAATGTTTTCAACGGATCGCTGAGCTTCCAATCACTCCAATCGAACAGCTCAGAGATCTCATCTACTGGTGTGACTTCAGAAAAGACATTCAGGCACGACACCTAAAACCCTTGATCTTTAAAGAAGCGCTGAACAAAAGAAAACAAGGCGTAACGGTTCCTGACTGGATGATCCCCACTGAAAAGACGACCCTTGATGAACTTCTCATTAAGGAAGAACCTTTTGAAAACTGATATAATCTCCTTTTTCTCTATTGTATCAGTTATCCTTTTGTACTTGTAAATTATTTCGCTTGTACTTATAATCTTTCTGTTCTTCATTGTAACCTGATTCAATATTTTAAAGAAAGATTCCAGCGAACGTACTTTACTCCATCAGTACTGAAAAGATCCCAGAAAACAGTAAAAGGGACAAATATTTTATGAGTTCTTTTTATCCTTATGTTTTCATTAAATAGCAATTTTCTTTGTTGCTATGTCATAATCAAATAGGGGGAGATTGTTGATCCAAACCCTCAGTGATTTGATAATGACCCTCTCTTAAATACTTAGTGAAAATTGTAAGTAAACAATATGTATCAGAGTTTCACTATCGCTGATAAGTACTAAGATCTTCCAGTACCGCTGATAGGAACTCTCGCTTTTTAAATTAAACATTCAGCGAACACTGTTCATCATTAATGTGCTGAGTCTGTTCAGTCATTATGATGATCGCTGATAAGTTAGTTGTTTACTTATGATCCCTGAAGACAAGTTTCACGTCAACAAAGGTTCTACGCTGAAGTCGAAGATCAAGCTCAAGAACCAGCGACAAGTCTCCTAATGAACTGATGCGGATCAGCGAAGACTCAGATTTGTCCACTCAACGTGAAGTATCAAGTACAAGACTTCAGCTATCGCTGAACTTTATCATCTGCTGAATAGTAAATGATAATCGCTGAATCAACGAAAGCTGATCATGAGTTCTCCGTACAAAGTACTTTTGTCTTAACCACCCTTGCACGACTCCGTACGAAATGTCAGAAAAGAACCTCCGACTGTCTGAAATCGTACAACCACTCTGATACTACACTGTTCATCCATACGGCTACTAAGGTTGTTAATAAAGGTCAATGACATGCAACCAACCAGCTGATGACACGTGTAAAGTATATACTGACTTGCATTAAATGCATGCAGTATATAAAGAGATGAACTCACTTCATTTTGAAGTAACTTGCTAACTCTGGACAAGTTCAAATCTCTTATCTCAGATAGGTTATTATTAGTAATTTCCTTATCTTTCTTAGTGCAAGAAACCTTAGTGTTCCAACTTGTTTAGATTTAGGTTTATCCTTAATCTTGTCTCCGCAACAAGCTGTAAATTGTTAATGATTTATCAATAAACAATTTAGAAAAGTAAAATATGTGTGTTTGTATTCAACCCCCCCCCCCCCCCCCTTCTACAAACTTGTATAGGCCTTCGGGACCAACAGTATAGAGGTTTTATGGAGAGGAGGATTGATATTGAGAAGGAATAGAGGAGGGATACAGTATAAGGGAATAGAATATATTGTACCTGACAAGCTGGCTTAATCTGAAGGGTAGCCAGATTGCCTTCTGCAGCGAGGCCTTTGTTTTTGCCTTGATCAGCTTCAGATGCTGCAGGCTTTGTCTTCTCCCCTGATGGTTCGTTTATCGAAATCCCTTTCTCAGGGGCCTTCTTGGGCTCAACGAAGAAGAAGTCATCATCATCATAGTCATCATCATCATCTTTAGGGGATGATGATGCTTCTTCATCATTGATATCGATGGGTTCTTCGTCTTCAGCTTCTTCTTCTTCTTCAGACTTGACCTCATCAGTGTAAGGTACATTCACATCAGCAACGACTTCTTTGTGTTGCTCTTCGAGTTGCTCCCACTCAGATACAGAGGGAGGTTTCTTGGTTCCCTCAGGGTTTTCAACTCCCTGAGCTTTTGAAGTAGAAGCAGCAGTTTCATTTTTCTTCTCCCCCTCATCATTATGGGGAAGGTCATCAGCTCTCTTCTCCTCCTCTTCCACATTATGAGGAGGGGAGGCAAGAGGAATATCAGCAACATCAGCAGCATCGGTAGTATGAGAATCACTGTCTTCTTGGCCAGTGAGTCCCATACAAAGTTCAACCACTGCTAATCTGTCGTCGAGGCCATATATAGCAGGGGGGGTTTCTGAAGATCTTCTCTATCGGCTGAGTAAAGTGAGACTTTGGAGCATCCAGGCGATTGAGTATCTGCTGAAGTAGATCTTTGACCGTCGTAACCTCACCCTTAAGAGTACCAACCTCTGTCTTCAATGATGTGACTTCATTGGACAGAGTGGTGAAGTTTGTTGCGAGGGTGGTGTTGGTGAAGTTGAGATTGTTGATGTTTGAGGAAGTTTCAGCGAGGGTGGTAGCAAAAGTTGCAATGCTGCCATCCACCTTCTCCATATTAGCTTTGGAGGCTTTCGTGTCAACAACCTCGGTCAGCTTCTTGAGGTTCTCTCCAGCGTCTGTAACCGCTGAAGAGTTGGTGGAGAGAATGGTGTTGTATGATTCCATCTTTGTTTCCAGGGCCTTCAGGGAGGTGTTGATATCCCCCAAATTAGGACCTGAAACGATTATTAACTTATGAACAGAGGAAAGCTCAGAAGTTTGGGTTTGAGAGAAAGAAGTGTTTAGGATAATGTGTATACCTGCAGGCGGGTTGGTGAAGTTGTCGAAGCCTCGTAACCCTGAGAAAGTTTTATAGTCGTCTTCAATAGTTCCTTGACGACTAGAAGTACCTGCAGGTCCTGTGTTTTGTTCTATCATCCTCTGAAGATGTTCAGTAGTAGTGTCGCTGAGGAAGATGTTTGTTGAGGAGAATAGGGGAAGAGATTGAGTGACCAAAGGAGAGGTGGGAGGAATGATGGTTGAGAAAGTGGGTTGGGTGCGGGTTTCAGCGTTGGATTCGCTGAAAATCACTTCAGTCTCTAGAGAGGCTGAAGGAGGTGGGTTCAGTTCCAAGTTAATAACTTTAGCGTTTAGAGACGTTGAAGCTGGGATGGAAGGGGTGGCTTGATCAGCTGTGGCAGAGCGTACCACTGAACTATCCATCAGCTCTTCAAGATGAGCTGTGGAGTCTTCAGCATGTGAATGCTGGGGGGTTGCTCCTTGGTTTTCTTGATCCTTTTGGGACCAAGTTGGGAAGTAGATTGTTTCCTTTTTCGAGAAGGAGTGGAGGGTGCAGCTTGGGTATCAATGGTGGGTATTACCACTGAATAAGCCGCAGAAGTAGAAGAAGGAGGATTAAGAATAGATAAAAGAGTAGTAAGACGTACCTCGTTTGCCAGCGGCTTGAAGTCGAGCACCTTAGGGCCAACCTGAGAGAGTCTCAGATCACCTCTTTTGGGTACTTGTCCCCAAGTCCTTGTTGAAAGACGGCGCTGATGAATCTGGGATATGGAACCCATGAAGGTCTATCAGCCATATCTACTCTGAATGCAAGGTCGTCATAGATGATTGAGGACCAGTCAACATGTTGACCTTTCAACAATGCATAGTCCATTGCTTGCTGAGGTTGAGCAGCTTGATCAGAGGAGCCACTCTTTGCTGTCATGCAGCTTATCAAGTGTGCGAAGATGAAGTTCATCTCGCTTGGCATTTTGGACTTCTTGATGAGGGTCAGTTTCTTCTCAATCTCCTTGTCCCTCCCTGTGTCCCATGCGTAACCCATTGCATCAAAAATGCAGTGATGGCTTCCCTATCAGCATGGTTTTTGTGGTTAGGCAGAGGAACAAAGGGTTTTTCTTTGGTGGCAGTGGGTAGGCTGAGTGCTCGCCTGATAATGGCAGGGTTGATTTTGGTTGTGCCAAATTTGGTGTCACAGAGAATGACATCAAGGAGTTTCTTAGGGTCCTTTGATGAAGGAACCTGAGTGTGTCTAGCAGTATACCAGAACTGAGATAGAAGGAATTTATGGGCAGGGGGTACGAAGGTTAAGGCTTTGAATAAGCAGCAGGTTTGTAGAAAATTATCAGCATCATCCAGATGCCTGACTTGCTTTTTCGGGGGAGAGTCGAAAAGCGCATAGAGATTGTTGGATTTTGAGAAGTCTACTTTCTCAAGCGTGAACTTGACCTGAGGAGCGTTGGGAAGATTCAGTTTCTCCGTAGCAGGAGATTTCTCAGCGGTAGGAGCAGCAGTAGAAGATGTCATTTTTGTTTATCATATCAACCATGAATCATAGAAAAAAAATACAGTCTTAATGTGGAAAGATTTTCCAATAAGATGTTTCGAATTTTGTCCATTTCATTCAGACCAAAATGTCTTAATGAAGATTAGGGGTTTCTTGTTGAAAAAGAAATGCAAACCTAGTAAAAGTCTTGTTTTCCATTTTTCTTTAGATAAGGATTCTGGAAAAACGTATGAAGAACAAGTTTAATTTATTTGATTTAAACTTGAAGAACAACCATGAAAAGGTTGTGTTCATAAAACCATGAAAGAAATGATTTCATTTAAAAAGTTCTTTTGTTTGATCTTTTAAAAACAAGGATAAGATCAGAAACAAGTTAAAACAGGTAAATAATGAGAATATTAACCTGGTTGTCGAAGAAGAAGATGAACAGTTTTCTGGAAAAGCTCGAGTTCAATAAGAAACAGTAAATCTTTTCTTTCTTGGAGAAGAAGTTCGCGTAAAGGAAAAATATAAACTCGAAATAGTTTATATAGTGAGATTAGAGAGAGAGAGAAACTAGAGCGGGAAAGTTTTCCATCATGACACGGACACGTGTTTGCATTTGATTGGATGGTAAACGAAACGTGCAAACGGGTGTCAGAAAAAGAACGTGCCAGGGTTTATCCGTTGTGATGATGTCACAAACGCCCTTTCATATTTTAGGATGTCTCTGAGGTTTTGAAAGCTCAGGGACTATTTTGAAAAACATGAAGCACTGAATAGAAATATCAGTGTTAGTTTTAGAAATTTCAAAGTATCGCTGTTAAGGAAGAGATATTCAGCGATGTGATTTGTTTTGAAATCTTGCATTCATTGGCGAACGTCAGCGAGTAAAGAAAGAACATACCTTGATATCAGCGAATCAACTTTGTTCAGAGAGAAGATGATAGAATGGGTTATATAAGTTGGTTTTATCCGATCGCTGATCAAATGAGAACCACTGAAGATTTTACTCTTCAAAGTTCAGCATTCCAAGCTCGCTGACGAGAAAGTTGAATCTTGTCTTATCAAGAGGTTTGGTGAACAGATCAGCTAACTGAAAGTCAGTTGGGATAAAATGAAGTTCTATATCACCATTCATCACATGATCTCTGATAAAATGATACCTGATTTCGATATGTTTGGTCTTTGAGTGTAGTACTGGATTATTGGCTATAGCGATGGCACTTGTGCTGTCCCAATAGATTGGAATTTTCGAGAGCTGAAGGTCATAGTCTAGTAGTTGATTTCTCATCCACAAGACTTGAGAACAACAGCTTCCAGCGGCTACATACTCAGCTTCAGCAGTTGAGGTGGACACTGAGTTTTGCTTTTTACTTGTCCAACTCACCAGCTTTCCACCCAGGAGCTGACAACCTCATGTGGTGCTTTTCCTATCCAATTTGCAACCTGCAAAATCACTATCTGAATAGGCGATTAGATCAAACCCTGAATCTCTGGTATACCAAAGACCTAGGTTCGTAGTACCCTTAAGGTAACGAAAGATTCGCTTTACAGCGATCATATGAGATTCCTTAGGTTTAGCTTGATATCGTGCACACAAACAGGTTGCGTACATAATGTCAGGTCGGCTAGCTGTAAGATACAAGAGAGAGCCGAACATCCCACGGTACAGCGTGACATTAACAGGTATTCCATTTGAATCCTTGTTTAGTGTCAGCGGTGGTGCCATAGGGGTTTTCATAGCTGAACTCTGAGTTAAATCGAATTTCTTTAGCATATCTTTAACATACTTTCCCTGATTTATGAAAGTTCCCTTTTCATTTTGCTTTATCTGAAGACCAAGGAAATATGTTAGCTCACCCATCATACTCATTTTATACTCTTCTTTCATTCTATCAGCGAAATGAGTACAAAGGTCAGGGTTAGTAGAACCAAATATAATGTCATCAACATATATCTGAACAAGAATGATATGACCTTTCACTATTCTGAAAAATAGAGTTTTGTCGATTTTACCTCGCTCAAAATTTTCAATTAGGAGATAAGAGGATAGAGTGTCATACCATGCACGTGGAGCTTACTTTAAGCCATAAAGTGCCTTATCCAGTTTATAAACATAACATGGACGCTTAGGATCTGAGAATCCTGGAGGTTGTTCCACATAGACTTCTTCATTCAGCTTTCAATTGAGAAATGCTGACTTAACATCCATTTGATATACTTTGAAGTCTTTGTGTACAGCGTAGGCTAAGAATAGATGAATAGATTCTAGTTTTGCTACTGGAGCAAATGTTTCGTTGTAGTCTATACCTTCCTCTTGTCTGTATCCCTGAGCAACAAGTCGAGCCTTGTTGCGGGTTACAGTTCCATGTTCGTCCAACTTGTTTCGATAGACCCATTTAGTGCCTATCACTGTCTTGTCAGTTGGTCTTCGAACAAGATTCCAAACTTTGTTTCTTTCGAATTCAGTCAGCTCTTCTTGCATAGCGCTGACCCAGTTTGAATCTTTGAGGGCATCATCTATTTTCTTTGGTTCAATCAGAGAAATAAAGTTAACAAATTAACAAATATTACCTGCACTTCGTCGAGTCTGAACACCAGCGTTTGGATCACCAAGAATTTGATCAATTGGGTGATTGACAGTCCATCGCTGAGCCGGAGCATGAATCGCTGACTCAACCTGAACTGGAGGGGCTGAAGATGAGGCTTCAGCAACTTCTGGAATATCAACCAAAGGAGTGGGTGTAGATGTCATCTCATTCACTGATTGCTGAGAAGTAGATGGAATGTCTGAGACATTTGGTTCAGAAGCAGGCATACTGTTTAAAGGAACTGCATGTTTGGGATGATAGTAGGACTATCATCTTCAACGGTATGAGTATGAGGAGTGGGAGTATCTTCTGAATCACCAAGATGTGAAAACATCGATTGATTCAGTTCTTCAGTATCAGCAGAAGGTCGAGAATTTTCTGAACGGGATTCGTCAAAGGTGACGTGAATAGTTTCTTCAACAGTTTGTCTTCTTCGATTGAAGACTCTGAAGGCTTTGGAGACTGAGGAGTATCCAAGAAAGATTCCATCATCAGCCTTAGGATCAAACTTTCCAAAAGCATCTATGTTGTTCAGTATGAAACACTGACATCCAAAGATGTGAAGAAAGCTAATTGAAGGCTTTCTCCCATGAAAAAGTTCATAGGCTGTTTTATTAAATCTTTTGACTATCATCGACCTGTTTTGCGTAAAACAAGCAGTGTTGACAGCTTCTGCCCAAAACTGAGTAGGCAGGTGAGAATCGTTGAGCATTGAACGTACAGCTTCAATAATAGTTCTATTTCTTCTTTCAGCGACTCAATTTTGTTGCGGTGTTCTCACTGAAGAAAAGTTGTGAGAAATTCCCTTACTCTCAAAGAAGGAATCAAGAGAACTGTTTTTAAATTCAGTCCCATGATCACTCCTTATTGAGCGAACGGTCAAGTTGTTCAGGACTTCCATTTTCCCGACAAAGGTGATGAGTTCTTCAGGGGTGTCACTCTTAGAACGGAGAAACATTACCCATGTATAGCGAGAGAATTCATCAACTATGACCAGCGTATATTTCTTTCCAGCGATGGATTGTTTGTTAACATGGCCAAACAAATCCATTTGGAGAAGTTGTAGAGGAGATGACACTGAGGAAACTTTCTTTGACTTAAAGCTTGCTTTGGTCTGCTTCCCTTTCTGACACGCTGAACATAAGGACTCTTTGGCGTATTAGTGTTGAGGTAGACCAGTGACTAACTCTTTTGAAGAAAGAGTACTCAGTGTCTTGAAGTTTAGATGAGAGAGCCTCTTATGCCATAGCCAGTTGACATAAGATGAGGATTTTGAGAAGAAACAGGAGTTCTCAGTGGTTGTTGAGTCCATGTTTATTACATAAACATTTTCCAAACGATAACCGCTGAGAGCTATCTTCTCCTTTTTGTCAGCGACAAAGCAGGATTCCTTAGTAAAGATTACTTTGTTATCCATGTCGCAAAGCTGACTGATGCTTAGAAGATTATGCTTCAGCCCTTCAACATATGCGACTCTTCTGAAGGTTGTTGTACCATTAGAGAGTACACCAAACCCTCGGGTATGTTCTTTTCCATTTCCACCGAAAGTTACAGAGTGACCCTTCTCTTCTTTATACTCAGTGAGCAGGTTCTTGTTACCAGTCATGTGTCTAGAGCATCCGCTATCGAGATACCAGATACCCTTCTTAACCTGCATTACAAAGGAAGATTAGTTTGTCTTGGGTACCCACTTAACCATGTGTACACACTTGTCAGTGGGGGTAGAAGAGGAAGTGGAAGGTTCAGCAGTCTTCACAGCATTTGAAGATTCAGCTTTGTCAGTCTTCACTTTGGTTAATTTCCTAACCTCAGTGGTCTTCTTTGCCTTGGAGGCAATGATCTTCACCTTAGCTATCTTTTCAGCTTGGGTGGCTGTGGGGCACTTACTAGCAATATGATTGGTAAGTCCACAATGATAACATTTCCTATAACTAAAAGTAGTTCTAGGACCATTTGCATGCTGAGCTTTTGATTTTGAATTAGAAGGACCAATACCAAGTAAACGTTTGGTATTTGAAATAGGAGGAACATTCAGTTCTTCGGATTTCTTACCAATAGTATCCACTTTGATTCTAGGAGTAGATCGCTGAATAGATCCACGCTGAATAAATCCAGGGATCTTATTCTTTGATCCAGAGGGATAAGTCACTGAAGCTTTAGAAGCATTCAGCTTTGGTACAAAGGTACCCTTCTGAGGATTTTGGTTAAAAGCAATTCCTTTACCTTTATTTTTAAAGACTGAGGTAGGTTTTGGATAAACAATTTTCTCTTTATCTTTAGAAGTCAAGGTAGAGATTTCCTCATGAATAGGAGGTTTTGAAGAGGAACACTGAGACGAGAAAGTGTCAGGGATAGAGGATACGAACATTCCAAACTTAAGCATGGAACGGTCAGTGGTTGGTTCGAGAGTATCAACTTTGTAACCAAGACCACGCTTATCACTCAGGGGAATCTAAGACTTTATTATCTCAGTGATCTTTGTTGAGGAGTTATACCATCCATCAACAGTAGCTTTTTCATCTTTTAATGCAGCGATAGCTTCTTCGCGCTCGATTTTGACTAGCTGATTTAAGTGAACTTGATCTTTAAGATCTTCTTCAATTTTAGAAAGATTTTTTATTTGAAGGTGACAGTTTTTAAGCTGTTCAGCGAGATCAAGGTTTTGATTTTCAACAACAGTTTTGCCATTCATGGCTTCATATAAACTTCTAGTCAAGAGATCGATCTTTCGAAGACTATCAGCTTCATCAATATTTAAAATATTGGTAAAGAAGAAAGGTGATACCTTAGTAGCAGAGGTTGAAGTAGAGGGAATGTCAGAATTTTCTTCCTCATCTTCAAGTTTGGCCATGAGACATAGATTTGCTTCATCATCATCTTCAGAGTCAGATGATTCTTCTTCGTCAGAGGCAGCCCAATCATAGTCAGCCATAAGGCCTTTGCCTTTCTTTTTAAAGGTTTTCAGCTTTGAATACCTTTCTTTCAGCTTTTTGTATTTTTCATCTCTAGTCCTGGGAGTAAAGTTTTTCTTGGGAAAAGCTGAGGGTCTAGAGACTTTCTTTGACCTGCACTCGCTAGCAAAATGTCCTTTCTTTTCATAGTTATAGCAAGTAGCAGTAGCCTTATCAACAGGGGTTGATGATCTTGGCTTGTCAGTAATAGCAAGAGGTTTGTTCTTCTTGAAATTACTCTTTCTAGCAAATCTCCTGAACTTATTAGCCAGGAATGCCAGAGTTTCATAATCATCTGAAGCGTCAGAATCTGATGAACGTTCAGAGTTAGTTTCCAACTCAGTGACAATGATCGTAGATCGCTGAGTGGAATGTAACTCTGAGAGTAAAGCAACAGGGGTGCTTTTGGAATCTTTTACAAGATTCTTCTTAAGATGACTCGATTGCTCATGATTCAGCATCGTGCCATATAAGGTAGAAAGAGTCATAGATCTAAGATCTTTTGACAGCTTGAGACACATTGAATAATTGTCCCAGCTTTCAGGTAAACATTCTAAGAACTTTGTCAGTACTTCAAAGTTAGAATATTCCTTAACAACAGTTTTCACATCTATTATTAAGCAGTTAAAACGTTGGTGTACTTCAGAGAGAGATTCATTCTTACCACAAATGAAGCTTTCGTACTGTCTTACCAGGTTGATCTTTCGAGAGTCCCGGACTTCAGAAGTACCTTCATACTGAACACAGATTGTGTCCCACATAGCTTTTGAGGTTTTCAGGTTCATGACGGAATGGTAGACTTCGTCAGGAAGAGCCATGGAGAGTATGGATCTGGCTTTGGTGTCGATAGCCACTTTCTTCCTATCTTCATCAGTCCACATATGAATTTCCTTGGGAATCAGCCTTTCTGGAATAGCAGGTCTATTCTCAGCGACTGGAACTGCATGATCAATTCTTATAGGAATATATGGGCCGTTTTCAAGATAGTAAGGCATAGTAGGGTCTACACCTTCTAAGAAGAGAATCATCCTATTTTTCCATAGATTAAAATTATCTCTGGAGAATCTAGGGGGTTTTGCAAGAGAACCATTGTCAATATAGTTAGTGTTTGTGTTGGCAGCCATTTTTAGAAATAGCAAGGAAGAGAAATCTTAGTATAGATCAGATCTTGTTTATGAGATTAAACAAATCTGCTCTGATACCACTTGTTGGTCCCGAAGGGTTATACAAGTTTGTAGAAGGGGGGGGGGGGGGGGGGGTTGAATACAAACACACTATTTTTACTTTTCTAAATTGTTTATTGATAATTCAAGACAATTTACAACTTGTTGCGGAACAAGATTAAGGATTAACCTAATCTAAACAAGTTAAGAACACTAAGTTTCTTGCACTAGGATAAGATAGAAAGGAGATAAGGAAATTACGAATAATAACCTAACACACAGATAGAAAGAAGAAGATGGTTCGAGCACACTTCATTTCTGAAGTAGGGTTCTTCTAATATACTGCAAGCATTTAATGCATGGCAGTATTGCTTTACACGTGGCAGCAACTGAGTGGTTGCATATCATTGACCTTTGTAGACAACCTTAGTAGTCGCATGGTGCACAGTGTAGAATCAGAGTTTGTTGTACGATCATAGACAAAAGGGATGTCCGTTCTGACAGTTCGTACGGAGACGTGCAAGGGAGGTAAGACAATAGTACTTTGTAAGGAGACTTCATGATCAGCTTTCGTTGAAACAGTTCTTTATCAGCGAATGATAAAGTTCAGCGATTGCTGAAGTCTTGTACTTGATTCTTCACATTGAGTGGACAAATCTTGGCTTCGCTGATATCCGCATCAGTTCATTAGTAGACTTGTCGCTGGTTTTTGAGCTTGATCTTCGACTTCAGCGTAGAACATATGTTGACGTGAAACTTGTCTTCAGGGATCATAAGTAAACAACTAACTTATCAGCGATCATCTCATAGACTGAATAGGCTCAGAGCTACTCGATGAACAGAGTTCGCTGACTATTTAACTTTAAAGAGCGAGAGTTACTATCAACGGTACTGAAATAGTCTTCGTACTTATTAGCGATAGTGAAACTCTAATACATATTGTTTACTTACAATTTTCACTAAGTGTTTAAGAGAGGGTAATTATCAAATCACTGAGGGTTTGGATCAACAGAAGATACCTGCAAGAGTCAAGCAGGCGGTCTGAAACGCAAGCACGATGACCAGGATGATCCTGATCACCATGAGGGGGAGAAAAGACAATGACTAACCGAGACCGCCCTGATCCTCACCGAAACTACAACTGTGGTTCACCCGGAACCCTCAACTGCGGCAACGACAACCGAAGACGCACCCGAAGCCGAGTTGCCATTAGCCGAGATGGTAATAGATATGGAAATTTCAGATGATGAAGACCCGACGGTTGAAAAGCCTGAGGGTTCAACACAGGAACTGGTTACAGATAACTCATCAGATATGCCGATACTGGATATGATTGATCCAGACTGCGAGACCAACCCGGAAACCGAAGATGCATGGTATGAAAAAGCCGCCAGTGCCGCAAATTTCCAGGTTAATTTTGTCTTCCCTACTGATGAAGATGACAATGTAGACTACGACCAGTTCCTGCTCCAGAATTTATATGGTACCCCCGTTCACTCAGCTCAACCCGCTGAAACTTCAACAAGACCTGAAACTACAACTGCCGATATTCCGACATCTCCTCAGCAACCGACAGCTTCTGATCTCCCACCTCCTCAACATCAACAAATTCGTTGGGAGAAGATCACGATATTTATTCTTCACCTGGAGGAATCCCTGAAGAAGTTATTCGTTCACAAGCTACACCCAATCGAGCTGACCTTCTGCCTTGGTATTTACAGTTCTAACCTCGAATATCAACGCCGGTACGTAAGTGCAATGAAGCGGTGTCTACCAGTTAGCCAAGTACGAACCAAGCATCAGATCACATAAGTGCTCAACATCGAGTCAGGCCGAATCATGAAAGTTGTTTATCCTGTATTCACCGTCAGACGCGAAGATGGGAATGAATGGAGATTTTCTGAAGCCGACTTCCAGCACCTCCGACCGTTCAACTTCTACGCTATTCTGAAAGACCTTCATTCAAGAACTATCCGACCGCTTCCAGTTACAAAGGCGCTCGAAGTTGTTCGTCGATTCCTGGTCCGTACTATTATGATGTCATATCTCACGGACATCCAAATGGCAATCGAGAACAGGGAAAAAAAGGTAAATCTGATAAAGCCGAATCTGGAAGCTCCTGAATTGAACATGTATCCCGAGAACACTCTGCTTCTAGAACCTGAATTTGGGATTGTCTACTTCAACGAACAAAAAGTGTTAGAGCATTATTGTATTCAAGATTTACTGTAAAGTCAATATCTGTAATAGTCTATGCTGTATTGTAAATGCCTTTATACCTTGTATGTATGGGGTATAAATAGGCATGTCTAGTTCATTAGCTAGTAACAATCTAGAACTTAGAGAAACACTTACAAGCATATGTCATTTGTACTTTTGTGATCAATACATGGATGACAACTTTGCTCTCTAGATTCTCTCTACTTGTGATTATATTGTATTGCTAGATCTGGGATTTCACATTTGGTATCAGAGCACAAACAGGAAATTCAAGCAGATTTAGACCTTTTTGAAATTTTTTACACTGTTCATCTTGAATTCTGAAGAACTCGGATCCTTCATCTGATACTGTTCATCATGATTGCTGATCGTTCTTCGATTACTATTCATCCAGATTTCATCTTTTCTGTGATTTTTGATCTGTTGGATTGATATTTTACACCACTGAACTCGTTTTTCATCACTGATCATCTTTAATTCACGGATTTCTACCAAATTCTGCACAGAATTCATCGAATTAATCATTTTACATCTTTTTGTTCGAAAACCCATTCTTTCTGTTTTTGGATCAAAATTCGATTAATTTGATCGAATTGTGATTTGCAATCAACTAGAAAAGTGTGAGGAATTTGTTTTCGAGCAAGTCTGTTCAAGATTCATAACAATTGATCAAGAATTGAAGAAATTATGGCAGATTAAGTGATTTTTGGTGTTTTAAGTGAAGAACTCTCATCATTCATCAAGAACTCGGATCATTCATACTCGTTTCGGATCTTTAAAGTGATTTTTGGTTAAGTGTTGGTTTCGCATTCTACTTTGGCTGAATTATATTCTAAGTGCTGATTTCGCATTCAACAAAGTGCGAATTGTGGAGATTTCGCATTCAACTAAGTGCGAGTTCTGGTGATTTCGGCTCAAGTTAAGTCCGGATTGTGTTCATTTCGGATCTAGTTCAATCATAGTTATGATCATTTCGAATAGTGTACCATCCGAGTTGTGAAGAATTCGCTTCAGTTCAGTACGAGATCTGTTGGTTTCGGATCCATATACATCCGAAATCCTTGGTTTCGCATCCTTATACATACGAATTCTGTTGGTTTCGGATCCTTATACATACGAAATCTGTGGTTTCGCATGCAACTACATACGAAACCATTGGTTTTGCATCAAGGCCAATCCAGATTCCGTGGTTTCGCATCCTTCTTGATCCGAATTCATATGGTTTCGCATTCAACTTGATCCGAAATCTTGTGATTTGTGTTGGATCCGAATTGTGACTACTCTTCAGTGTTGATTTAAAAAAAAGTTTTATATAAAATTTTTTCTATAGTGTATTACATACACTTTCTGCTTGATTTCCTGAAAGATCAACTTCTAGCAATACCAAAAAGAGAAATGGGTTTGAAGCAAACTATTAAAACAGAAATACCTCCAATATCACAAATTTCTGTTAAATCTAATAATGAAAGTTTGAAGCAAACTTTTAAAACAAGAATATCTCCAATATCTCAAACTTCTGTTAAATCCAATAGTGAAGGTTTGAAGCAAACTCTTAAATCTAATACTTCAAATCCTTCAGCTCCTGTTTTAAATAAAGAGGAAGAAAATGCTAATCTGAAGAGACAAATTTTAGACATTTCTTCTTCAAATGCTAAATTTACTAAAAGAATTACTGATCTTGAAGTTTATATTGCAGGTCTTGAAACAAAGAAAGACAACTCAAGTCTGCACGATCAAATCGAGAAACTTCAAGAGAAAGTAACAACTCTTCAAAGTGAAAATGCTGATATGAAGAGTAGGGAAGAAAAGAGAGTGAACTGGAACTTACATTTACGAGCTCAATTAAAAGAAGTTCAAGAGAAAAGAACAACGTTGGAAGATGAAAACGTTGAATTGAAGAAAAAGCTTTCTGAACGTGAAAGAGAGTCTCTTTCTTCAAAGAAAATTCTTAAAGAGAAGGAAATAATTGAACTGAAATACATAAAACTTTTAAAACAAGTCTCTGACTTTGAAAAAGTTTTATATCTTGAAAAAGAGAAGCAAGAAAAAGAAAGAACTGTTTTTGAAACAGAACGCAAATCTTTTGAGATTAAAAGTTCTGAGCTTTCCGTGAAAATCTCCGAATTAGAAAATGTTTTGGAAAATGAAAGAAATGAGTTCACGGAAAAGAAAAATCTCTTTGAAAAGGAAAATAAAACTCTTAAAAAGAAAAATATGGAAACTTTCAAAGAGATAATTGATAAAATAAAATTCTTGGAAAAAGATTTTGAATCGGAACGCAAATATTTTGAAGATACGATTCTTAATCTTACCAAAAGATTATCTGGTTTATCAGCTGATATTATGAATGATCAATTGATCAAATATGATCTCCAAAAGAAATTTGATCTAATTTTTAAAGAGAAAAATGTTTTGATAAACAAAGTTAAAGAACTTGAAGACGTCATTTTTAAATTTGATGTCTCAAAGCAGGTTAGTCCTGATATTATCTTTCAGACTCCATTTGTTGATTCAAATGATTCCGAATGCTCTTTTAAAACTGCTTCAAGTTCGAGTTTTAAAAACATTTCTTTTAAACAAATTAACAGATCAACTGATTTCTCAAAAGATCAGATTCGTTCAATAAATCTCTTTTATAATCATTTTCTTGATAAATCGGACAAGGATTCAAAAGTGGCTAAAGTTAATACTTCCAATCTTAAAGAAGTTCCAGTCTTCAAAAAGGTGAAGATGGAATGGAGAGTTAAAGGCACAACAATTCCAAAGAAAGATGTGCCAAAATCATCTGCGTTCACATCAAAAGCAAAGAGGAACAATGCTCCGAAAGGTAAATCTTCTGTTCCACCTAATCTTGTTTATTCTACAAGTCATCTGATTAGGTTGGCACATAAGAAAATTTGTTGTTCCTACTGTGGTTCAAATGATTTTGTGCATAAAGATTATACTTCTTATTGGTACGGTACTTACAGTATTCCTTTTAAGAAATCTACACCTTACACACTAGGACCCAAGTCTCGTTGGGTACCAAAATCTGCTTAATCTGTTTTTTAGGTTCATCATGTGTGGTGCTGATTTGGAAACATATATCTCACACATGACTGAAAACAGAAGAGAAGCGGTGAAATTTATTGAAGACTACATGTGCCATTAAGGAGGAGAAATAACGGTTTCTAAACACATCAGTTTAGAACCCGAATTTCAACATTTATGGTTTCTAAACACATCAGTTTAGAACTCGGATTTCAACATTTATGGTTTCTAAACACATCAGTTTAGAACCCGGATTTCAACATTTATGGTTTCTAAACACATCAGTTTAGGACCCGTTCTTCAAAGAAATGATGGTTTCTAAACATCTCAGAGTAGAACCCGTTCTACAACGATGATGGCTTCTAAACATATCAGTTTAGGACCCGTACTTCAATGATTTAGACTTCTGAGTAAATCAGCTTAGGACTCGCTCGTCAACGACTATGACTTCTGATTTTATCTTCAATCCTGGTAATTCAGAACTCGTTTTAATGATTAAGGATATTTTAATCCAAGTCTTGTTCTTTGTGCAGATTTTACATAAAGATCTTTTGCAAATGTTAAGGGGGAGCTTAACTGATTTTAAATCATTATATCATGATTTGAGGGGGAGCTCAAATATTTCTGACTGTACGTATCTTCTGACCTTAATCTCTGATTGTTTGAAAGAAGAACGACTTTCAAGCATGAAAAATATTTTTCTTTAAATGTTCAAACCACTTCTCTATTCTCAAACAGATTTTATGAATTTAGAAGTGTGATTTTAAATGTTTTTCATGAAAATCTTGGATTATGATAACATCATTTCTGACCGTGTGTTTCCAAAGGTTAATACTTGTGTATTATCTTTTCTATATACTTTCAAGTATTCATACACACTGGTTCAGCTTCATATTGAATTTGTTATTACCATGTCTCTAAACGAAACAAATTTTCGATGGTAATACTCCCGTTTGTATTTCAATGTTGTTGAGCATCATACATTCTTTCAGTGTATTACTTAAATGTTTCATTCAAAGATTGTTTATATTTGTTCATATAAACAAATTTCAATTCTTTGATACCCTGTCCTTTTATGATCATCATTCATAATATTTGATCTAATTGATACATTGTCAGATTCTCAAACAAGTCATTCGAATTCATTTCATTCATTCTTTATCCTTGTTTTGAGAATTCTTCATAGATCAAATGCTCAAATATTAATGTTTATTATTGAGGAGCATATATTCTGATGGCAATGTTATTCAAATGCCGATATTCATATTTGTTCAAGCTAAACTGTTGAACAACACAAATCATTTTAGGACATTTTCATGAGATCAGTGTGAGATTATTAAACTTCTATGGATCCACGTTAACTAGTGTTTCCTACCCAAGAAGTTATCCTTGAGTGATTGAGGGGTGAGGGGTCTACATCAAAGAGTGGGGGAGATATCTCATCCTGTTGAGTATTTCATTGTGCTGAGGTAAAATGTAAATGAGAGTTAGGGTAAAAGTGAGCAGATTAAAAACAGAAAGAGAGTGTGAGAACAGAGTTAAAAGAACTCTGCACCATCCATTTTCTGATCCGGGAAGCCACATTACTGATTGGTTCACATTCTTTGGTGACCATCATTGAAACAGGCAGTCAGCCCATGCCAACTCTTGCATTTAACCCCACCAGCTACTCATTTCTTTCTTAACAAAGGAATGTTTCATTTTTCTTGGGGACGCAGCATATAATCTATCTGATCTTCGCTCGGAAGGTCTAGATATTGAAAAAGAAGGAAGTTTGCCCCACCTTCGCTCTTCATTCATGCATATTGAGTCCGTGGAAAATTGTTGCTGTCTCAATAGTTTACTCGCTTTGAGCCTATAATATTCAAGCATAAGTTGCTTAAATTCATTTCTTACACAAGCACGTTCACACAAGGAATATGTTTTCTTGTCATAACGTTCATAGAATTTCCTTTGTGATTTTCGATGATTGAATGGAATCCCTGGGGGAGTGAACATCAAAAAGCTCCTTTCCAAAGTGCATTCGTTGTACTAAGTGGCTTCGTGCTACTTACAGGCATTTTAACTGATTCATCCGTTGTTTCAGGGTTACCACTCTCTGTTTATCTGAATTTGAAAATATTCGGATAAATATCTTTCGAAATTGACGGTTTATCAGATCATAAAGGAGGAGAATGTTACTTGTGGTGAACAACGTGCGTGTTGGATTTGATGAAGGTTTTGATGATCATGATGCTCACAATCATCAAAAAGGGGGAGATATAGTATATTGAAGAACATGGGAGAAATAATACACTGTTGTTCACATGCTGAAGGTTACAAGAAGTCCAAAATTCGCATGCTGGATTCAGATTGTTCAAAATTGCATTGGTTTCGGATCATATGAAGTCTGAAATGTTGCTGAATTTGGTCATCTTAGATCTGAGAGGTATTGCTCTCGGATTGTGCTTACACCTAAAAGTTCAAAAATATGGAGGTTTCGCATCTAACTTGATCCGAATTGTTGGTTTCGCATCCAACATAATACGAATTCCCATGGTTTCGTATTTGCCTTGATACGAATTCACATGGTTTCGCATCCAACATGATACGAATTGATGATTTCGCATTCTTCTTGTTCCAAGTTCTCTTGGTTTCGGATCTGTCTACATCCGAATTCTATTGGTTTCTGGTCTGCCTACATCCAAATTGATGGTTTCGGATCCTTTTAATATGAGAAAGTTAATATGAGAACTAAGGTTCTTGCATCAAGAAGGATACGAGAAGTTACTGTTTGTCAAAGACTGATAAAGCTGCAAAGATCTGTTTTTCATGTACAAGACTTGAAGATGATTTGATAGAGTGTCTGTTTGAGAAGATTGACTTTACAAAGAGCAAATTGAAGATTATTCTATGTTTGAAGACGGTAAGAGCTTCAACGTTCAAAGCGGTCAAAGTTAAAGTTTTGAAGATCAAGAGCTGAAGACTGCTGTCATATTTTTTAAATCTTGAATCCAAAGGGGGAGATTGTTAGAGCAATATTGTATTCAAGATTTACTGTAAAGTCAATATCTGTAATAGTCTATGCTGTATTGTAAATGCCTTTATACCTTGTATGTATGGGGTATTAATAGGCATGTATAGTTCATTAGCTAGTAACAATCTAGAACTTAGAGAAACACTTACAAGCATATGTCATTTGTACTTTTGTGATCAATACATGGATGACAACTTTGCTCTCTAGATTCTCTCTACTGGTGATTATATTGTATTGCTAGATCTGGGATTTCACAGAAAGAGAAAAGATTTCTGCGTTTCAGTCAGGTAGACAGATTCTGCGACGGCACGCTTTTCAAAGTTCAAGATGCTCTTCGAAAGATCATATCTCACGAGTCCGAAACTCGAAGATCGCATCGACTATCCCCGTGCTATCAGATGGTTCGAGATACACTTTGCGCTCCGTAAAAGATATGTTCATAACTGGCGCGAACTCGAACTTCAAATCAAAGGGGGAGATTGTTAGGGTCATTTATTGTTGATTTAAAGTTCAAGGGTTTAAATTGTATTTCTTTATTTTGAGCCTAGTTAGTGAACGGGCCGTGGGCTTGTTAACCACGGGCCCACCATATATATATATATATTGTATTAGCCTTAGAAAAATAGGCTAGTTGTTCATTTGCTTTCCTATTCCATATTGTAAAACACTCTGATTGAAAGCATTATATGGATGACCAGTTGAAATCATAAACATCTCTGTTATTATCTATTGATTTCATTGTTCGTTGCACGGATCTGGAACTCTCAAAGCTTAGTTAGTGGAGGACGCCTACAGTCAAGGCAGGTGTAACACCCTCAAATTGGGAAAAACAACTAAATAAAATTTTCAATAACACATCCAAAAGAATAGAGTTTCTTCCTACAAACCAATACGAGAAATACCTAAAATTAAAATCTATGATTAACCTCAACAATTTATAACCCAAGTCTTATTACAAAGGCTAAATTCATATACGTTCAAGTGTACAACACCTCGACACCGTAAGTCCATAACTCGACATCACCTTCTTCGACACTTTTCTTCAACGTCGTAAGGCATCACGTTCTTCATCACCGTATCCCAACACCCATCGAGATGATTCGAGAACCTATCGAGTTTTTGTTGTGAACCGGGGAACAAAAAAGAGCGTGTCACGTCTCTACACCTTCACAGGTCATTCATGTATTATTCATCATGAATAATGTATCATTCATCATGAATAATGTATCATTCAAGATGAATAATACAACATTCAGGGTGAATAATACGCGATTCATGAATTCGTGTATTATTCATCCTAAATGTTGTATAATTTATCCGGAATATTGTATTATTCATCATGAATAGTAAATGCATGTTTACCTTTGTTATTAATACTGAATGTGGACATATGATGTAACACCCGTAATTTTCGGATAAGTACAATTTCGAATCAGTGTGGAACCGATCTTTTAAGAAAAATATGAAAAATAGGATTTTGGATTAAATCTTATATTCTATGGTCTTGTTGGATAGGGAATTCAAATACGAGTCCAAGGGTTCTTTTCGAAGCGAAAACGGAGTTAAAACGAAGAAGTTATGGCCAAATCAGTATCCCGCGCGGGCTGGTGCGCGACTTTGGGCCGCGGCCCAAGCCGCGTAAGCCTCTGGAGTGGGAGGCGCGTGACCTACCACGTGACTTGAGGCCGCGAGGTAAGCCGCGGGAGCGGGTCTGGTGTATTAAGACGCGATTTCAGCCCCCAATCTTCATTCCTTCATAACTTTTGCATCCCAACTCCGATTTGAGTGATTCAAGTTGCCATGGTTTCGTTTTTGATAGTTCTTCAAGGATCTAGAAAGAGTTTTGAAGTATATTGGATGATCCAGGAGTATTTGGTGGTGGTTGAGGTAAGCTTCTCACTTTTCTCCATCTAAGAAGTTAGGGTTTTGGTATTTTGGTGATTTTGGATGTTTTATGTTGGGGGAAACATATATAGGTGTTTGGGGATGATTATTTATGGTTGGAAACTTGTGGATATAGGTTTTGGAAGTGTTGGCTTTAAGATTCGAGTTTCTCCAAAGGAGCTCAAGTTGGGGGAAATCTAGATTTAGCCTAAATCTAGCAAGGTGAGCTCAAGTTGATTTGTGAAAACGTTGTACATGCTAAAATGTCATTTTTAAAGTGATTATGTGTTTACATGAAAATTATTCTTTGTGGAGCTATTTGGTGGGTTTTGATTATGAAAGTGTTTTAACTTTTTAAAATCTTATAAAATATCTACTTTTGGGATTTTAGACACTTTGTTAAGTAAATCATGATTGAAAGTGTTTATTTAACTTATTTTCACAAATGGAGGTTGTTGGGTAAAAGCACGCTTTTAGTGTTGTCTTGATTATGCACAAACTGTGATACGATACGTTTTGGAAAATACAAATGTGTGAGTTGTTAGAGTTTGGTCAATCTCGACTTTACGAACATTTTGTGAATTGTACATTTTGTAAATTTGGGCTGAAGGCCAATTGTGTTTTATGAGTCAAAGATTTGAGTAAAAGTGTATTTTGGGTTATACAACCGTATGGGCTCGTAGAGTTAGCCAAACGTTTGCTTTGCCTTTTGGGCTTAAACCATACCCAAATGAGTCTCGGGCCTTTTGCCCAGTTTTAATAGCTCGAGATGGAGCTTTGGTTGTGTTACACATTTATTTGCATCTTATTTGAAAGTTACATATGTTGAATTCATTAGTTCATTCGTTTAGAGACATGTAACGTTTTAGACTGTAATGCATTGGATCCATAGGCATGTAAGTCAGTCATACTTAAGAGTGATGAGTCTTGATATTCTCACTTTGGGGCTTATGCCGAACTAGCATTGTTGATGTCTCATTCCTTTTATGGAGAGGAACCGTTATGGGTTGTACTCCGGGATTATGAGTTATTTTGGTGTCTATCTCTTTATACATGAGGAGCGGACTATTGGAACGCATGGTTATATGCGGTAGGCCGTTCGGGGCCACTAGCGAGTAGGCAATAGGGGACATTGAGGTCATTGAGGTGTAACTCGTCTAGATTGGATAGGCAATGTGGTCCCATAAGTCCTTGAGGTGTAACACGACGGAGTAGGCAATAAAGGCATGTATATGGTTTGAGGTTGTGATGTCTTTATGGCATGGGAACTAAAACCGGGACTTGAGGTGTAATCCAATAACATCGTAAGTGGCCTAACTTTGTGTGCTCGTCTCATTCGATGGAACCGGGTCTCCCCCGTCACCAAAAGGTGTTGTTTTTGGGTATTTACTTGTATCCATATTTTTGGTGACGTATTTTATCTATATGAATTGCTTCCCATGGTTTATTGGCGGAGCACTATGTCTCATCCTTATTGGATGTTTTAAATATTGGAGTTTTATCCACGTTTATATTACTTGGGATATTTAACGTCAAAACACATTTTGAGTGAGTTGTGGATTAAATTTATTTTGGAAAATGTTTAATATGAAAGCTTTTGGCTCAAGATTTGTGTGTGTTGGGAAAATGAGTTATTTACATAATTGTTATAAAATTCTTTTGGGAAATTATGTTTTCAAGCTACATCCTCCTCGTTTATTGATTTACGCAATCATGATAAAACTCTTGAACTTACTAGGCGTTAGGCTAACCTTTTTATTTGTCGGCATGTGCAACAAGTTCAGGTTGGGAATAATTCTAGTGACCTTGTGAAGAGATGAGTGCTAGTAGTGTGCTAGAGGAGTGAAGTGCTTAGTTATGTCTTCCGCATTTTTGGGAATAGTAGCTTGATTTTGTGTTAAGTTATACCCGACTTTATTTGGTCTTATTGTATGACTTAGATTATGGATAATGTTGGAGTTGTGACGTTTTAAATTTTGAGGTGATTTCAAGAATGGTTCGTAGTAAGAATTTCACCTTCATTTGTCTATTTAATCGAAGTTTTTATTTAGTTGCTCTTCCAATTTTGAGGGTGTTACTGTTGATCCAAACCCTCAGCGATTTGATAATGACCCTCTCTTAAACACTTAGTGAAAATTGTAAGTAAACAATATGTATTAGAGTTTCACTATCGCTGATAAGTACTAAGACTTTACAGTACCGCTGATAGGAACTCTCACTCTTTAGATTATATATTCAGCGGACACTGTTCATCATCTTATAGCTCTGAGCCTGTGCAGTCTATGAGATGATCGATGATAAGTTAGTTGTTTACTTATGATCCCTGAAGACAAGTTTCACGTCAACATATGTTCTACGCTGAAGTCGAAGATCAAGCTCAAGAACCAGCGACAAGTCTACTCATGAACTGATGCGGATATCAGCGAAGCAAGACCTGTCCATTCAACGTGAAGTATCAAGTAGAAGACTTCAGCAATCGCTGAACTTTATCATTCGCTGATAAAGATCTGACTCAACGAAAGTTGATCATGAAGTCTCCCTGCATGTTACTATTGTCTTACCTCCCTTGCACGTCTTCGTACGAACTGTCAGAATGGACATCCCTTTTGTCTGTAATCGTACAACAACTCTGATTCTACACTGTGCACCATGCGGCTACTAAGGTTGTCTACAAAGGTCAATGACATGCAACCACTCAGCTTCTGCTACGTGTAAAGCCAAACTGCCATGCATTAAATGCATGCAGTATATAAGAAGAACCTTACTTCAGTTTTGAAGTGTGCTCGGACCATCTTCTTATTTCTCTCTTATTGTTAAGTTATTATTCGTAATTTCTTTAACTCTTTCTAGTGCATGAAACTTAGTGTTTCTCAATACTTGTTAAGATTAGGTTTATCCTTAATCTTGTTCCGCAACAAGTTGTAAATTGTCTTGATTTATCAATAAACAATTTAGAAAAGTAAAAACGTGTGTTTGTATTCAACCCCCCCCCCCCTTCTACAAACTTGTATAGCCCTTCGGGACCAACAAGTGGAATCAGAGCAGATTTGTTTAATCTCATAAACAAGATCTGATCTATACTAAGATTTCTCTTCCTAGCTATTTCTTAAAATGGCTACCAACACAAACACTAATTACATTGACAACGGTTCTCTTGCAAAACCCCCTAGATTCTCCAGAGATAATTTTAATCTATGGAAAAATAGGATGATTCTCTTCTTAGAAGGTGTAGACCCTACTATGCCTTATTATCTTGAAAATGGCCCATATATTCCTATAAGAATTGACCCTGCAGTTCCAGCCGCTGAGAATAGACCTGCTATTCTAGAAAGGCTGATTCCCAAGGAAATTCATATGTGGACTGATGAAGATAAGAAGAAAGTGGCTATCGACACCAAAGCCAGATCCATACTCTCCATGGCTCTTCCTGACGAAGTCTACCATTCCGTCATGAACCTGAAAACCTCAAAAGCTATGTGGGACACAATCTGTGTTCAGTATGAAGGTACTTCTGAAGTCCAGGGCTCTCGAAAGATCAACCTGGTAAGACGGTATGAAAGCTTCTTTTGTGGTAAGTTTTAACTGCTTAATAATAGATCTGAAAACTGTTGGTAAGGAATATTCTAACTTTGAAGTACTGACAAAGTTCTTAGAATGTTTACCTGAAAGCTGGGACAGTTATTCTATGTGTCTCAAGCTGTCAAAGGATCTAAAATCAATGATCCTTTCTACCTTATATGGCACGATGCTGAATCATGAGCAATCGAGTCATCTTAAGAAGAATCTTGTAAAAGATTCCAAAAGCACCCCTGTTGCTTTAATCTCAGAGTCACCTTCCACTCAGCGATCGACTATCACTGTCACTGAGTTGGAAACTAACTCTGAAAGATCATCAGACTCTGACGTTTTAGATAATGATGAAACTCTGGCATTCCTGTCTAATAAGTTCAGGAGATTTGCTAGAAAGAGTAATTTCAAGAAGAATAAACCTCTTGCTATTATTGACAAGCCAAGATCATCAACCCCTGTTGATAAGGCTACTGCTACTTGCTATAACTGTGAAAAGATAGGACATTTTGCTAGCGAGTGCAGGTCAAAGAAAGTCTCTAGACCCTCAGCTTTTCCCAAGAAAAACTTTACTCACAGGACTAGAGATGAAAAATACAAAAAGCTGAAAGAAAGGTATTCAAAGCTGAAAACCTTTAAGAAGAAAGGCAAAGGCCTTATGGCTGACTATGATTGGGCTGCCTCTGACGAAGAAGAATCATCTGACTCTGAAGATGATGATGAAGCCAATCTGTGTCTCATGGCCAAACTTGAAGATGAGGAAGAAAATTCTGACATTCCCTCTACTTCAAACTCTGCTACTCAGGTATCACCTTCCTTCTTTACCAATATTTTAAATATTGATGAAGCTGATAGTCTTCGAAAGATCGATCTCTTGACTAGAAGTTTATATGAAGCCATGAATGGCAAAACTGTGGTTGAAAATCAAAACCTTGATCTCGCTGAATAGCTTAAAAACTGTCACCTTCAAATAGAAAATCTTTCTAAAATTGAAGAAGACTTTAAAGATCAAGTTCACTTAAATCAGCTAGTCAAAATCGAGCGCGAAGAAGCTATCGCTGCATTAAAAGCTGAAAAAGCTACTATTGATGGATGGTATAATTCCTCAACAAAGATCACTGAGATAATTAAGTCTCAGATTCCCCTGAGTGATAAACGCGGTCTTGGTTACAAAGCTGATACTCTAGAACCAACCACTGACCGTTCCATGCTTAAATTTGGAATGTTCGTATCCTCTATCCCTGACACTTTCTCATCGCAGTGTTCCTCTTCTAAACCGCCTATCCCTGAGGAAATCTCTACCTTAACTTCTAAAGGTAAAGAAAAAGTTGTTTATCCAAAACCTACCTCAGTCTTTAAAAACAAAGGTAAAGGAATTGCTTTTAACCAAAATCCTCAGAAGGGTACCTCTGTACCAAAGCTGAACACTTCTAAAGCTTCGGAGACTTATCCCTCTGATTCAAAGAATAAGATCCCTGGATTTATTCAGCGTGGATCTATTCAGCGTTCTACTCCTAGAATCAAAGTGGAAATTATTGGTAAGAAATCCGAAGAAGTGAATGTTCCTCCCATTTCAAAAGCCAATAGCTTACTTGGTGCTGGTCCTTCTAATTCAAAATCAAAAGCTCAACATGCAAATGGTCCTAGAACTACTTTTAGTTATAGGAAATGTTATCATTGTGGACTTACCAATCATATTGCTAGTAAGTGCCCCACAACCACCCAAGTTGAAAAGATAGCTAAGGTGAAGATCATTGCCCCCAAGGCAAAGAAGACCACTGAGGTTAAGAAATTAACCAAGGTGAAGACTAACAAAGCTGAATCTTCAAATGCTGTGAAGACTGCTGAACCTTCCACCTCCTCTTCTACCCCCACTGACAAGTGTGTACACATGGTTAAGTGGGTACCCAAGAAAAACTAATCTTCCTTTGTAATGCAGGTTAAGAAGGGTATCTGGTATCTCGATAGCGGATGCTCTAGACACATGACTGGTATGAAGAACCTGCTCACTGAGTACAAAGAAGAGAAGGGTCCCTCTGTAACTTTTGGTGGAAATGGACAAGGACATACCCGAGGGTTTGGTGTACTCTCTAATGGTACAAAAACCTTCAGAAGAGTCGCATATGTTGAAGGGCTGAAGCATAATCTTCTAAGCATCAGTCAGCTTTGCGACAAGGATAACAAATTAATCTTTACTAAGGAATCCTGCTTTGTCGCTGACAAAAAGGAGAAGATAGCTCTCAACGGTTATCGTTTGGAAAATGTTTTTGTAATAAACATGGACTCAACAACCACTGAGAACTCCTGTTTCTTCTCAAAAGCCACATCTGATGTCAACTGGCTATGGCATAAGAGGCTCTCTCATCTCAACTTCAAGACACTGAACACTCTTTCTTCAAAAGAGTTAGTCACTGGTCTACCTCAGCACTCATACGCCAAAGAATCCTTATGTTCAGCATGTGAGAAAGGCAAGCAGACCAAAGCAAGCTTTAAGTCAAAGCAAGTTTCCTCAGTGTCATCTCCTCTACAACTTCTCCATATGGATTTGTTTGGCCCTGTTAACAAACAATCCATCGCTGGAAAGAAATATACGCTGGTCATAGTTGATGAATTATCTAGATATACATGGGTTATGTTTCTCCGTTCTAAGAGTGACACCCCTGAAGAACTCATCACCTTTGTTCGGAAGATGGAAACCCTGAACAACTTGACCGTTCGCTCAATAAGGAGTGATCATGGGACTGAATTCAAATACAGTTCTCTTGATTCCATCTTTGAGAGTAAGGGTATTTCTCACAACTTTTCTTCAGTGAGAACACCGCAACAAAACGGAGTCGCTGAAAGAAGAAATAGAACTATTATTGAAGTTGCACGTTCAATGCTCAGCGATTCTCACCTGCCTACTCAGTTTTGGGCAGAAGCTGTCAACACTGCTTGTTTTACTCAAAACAGGTCGCTGATAGTCAAAAGATTTAATAAAACAGCTTATGAACTTTTTCATGGGAGAAAGCCTTCAATTAGCTTTCTTCACATCTTTGGATGTCAGTGTTTCATACTGAACAACAGAGATGCCCTTGGAAAGTTTGATCCTAATGATGATGATGGAATCTTTCTTGGATATTCTTCAATCTCCAAAGCCTTCAGAGTCTTTAATCGAAGAAGACAAACTGTAGAAGAAACTATTCACGTCACTTTTGACGAATCCCGTTCAGCGAATTCTCGACCTTCTGCTGATACTGAAGAACTGAATCAATGGACGTTTTCTTATCTTGGTGATTCAGAAGATATTCCCACTCCTCATACTCATACCGTTGAAGATGATGGTCCTACTATCATCCCAAACATGCAGAATAGTAAAGCTGAAACATCATGGGTCTTAGCTGTTCCTTTAAACACTATGCCTGCTTCTGAACCAAATGTCTCAGACATTCCATCTACTTCTCAGTAATCAGTGAATGAGATGACATCTGCACCTACTCCTCTCTTGGCTGATATTCCAGAAGTTGCTGAAGCTTCATCTTTAGCTCCTCCAGTCCAATTTGAGTCAGCGACTTATGCTCTTGCTCAGCGATGGACTATAAATCACCCAATTGATCAAATTCTTGGTGATCCAAACGCTGGTGTTCAGACTCGACGAAGTGCAGGTAATATTTGTTTATTTGTTAACTTTATTTCTCTGATTGAACCAAAGAAAATAGATGATGCCCTCAAAGATCCAAACTGGGTCAGCACCATGCAAGAAGAGCTGACTGAATTCGAAAGAAACAAAGTTTGGAATCTTGTTCGAAGACCAACTGACAAGACAGTAATAGGCACTAAATGGGTCTATCGAAACAAGTTGGACGAACATGGAACTGTAACCCACAACAAGGCTCGTCTTGTTGCTCAGGGATACAGACAAGAGGAAGGCATAGATTACGACGAAACATTTGCTCCAGTAGCAAGACTAGAATCTATTCGTCTATTCTTAGCTTATGTTGTACACAAAGACTTCAAAGTTTATCAGATGGATGTTAAGTCAGCGTTCCTAAATGGAAAGCTGAATGAAGAAGTCTATGTGGAACAACCTCCGGGATTCTCAGATCCTAAGCGTCCAGGTTATGTTTATAAACTCGATAAGGCACTTTATGGCTTAAAGCAAGCTCCACGTGCATGGTATGACACTTTATCCTCTTATCTCCTAATTGAAAATTTTGAGCGAGGTAAAATCGACAAAACTCTATTTTTCAGAATAGTGAAAGGTCATATCATTCTTGTTCAGATATATGTTTATGACATTATATTTGGTTCTACTAACCCTGATCTTTGTACTCGTTTCTCTGAAAGGATGAAAGAAGAGTATAAAATGAGCATGATGGGTGAGCTAACATATTTCCTTGGTCTTCAGATAAAACAAAATGAAAAAGGAACTTTCATTAATCAGGGAAAGTATGTTAAAGATATGCTGAAGAAATTCGATTTAACTCAGAGTTCAGCTATGAAAACCCCTATGGCACCACCGCTGACACTAAACAAGGATTCAAATGGAATACCTGTTAATGTCACGCTGTACCGTGGGATGATCGACTCTCTCTTGTATCTTACAGCTAGCCGACCCGATATTATGTACGCAACCTGTTTGTGTGCACGATATCAAGCTGAACCTAAGGAATCTCATATGATCGCTGTAAAGCGAATCTTTCGTTACCTTAAGGGTACTATGAACCTAGGTCTTTGGTATCCCAAAGACTCAGGGTTTGATCTAATCGCCTATTCAGATAGTGATTTTGCAGGTTGCAAATTGGATTGGAAAAGCATCATAGGAGGCTGTTAGCTCCTGGGTGGAAAGTTGGTGAGTTGGACAAGTAAAAAGCAAAACTCAGTGTCCACCTCAACTGCTGAAGCTGAGTATGTAGCCGCTGGAAGCTGTTGTTCTCAGGTCTTGTGGATGAGAAATCAACTACTAGACTATGACCTTCATCTCTCGAAAATTTCAATCTATTGCGACAGCACAAGTGTCATCGCTATAGCCAACAATCCAGTACTACACTCAAAGACCAAACATATCGAAATCAGGTATCATTTTATCAGAGATCATGTGATGAATGGTGATATAGAACTTCATTTTATCCCAACTGACTATCAGTTAGCTGATCTGTTCACCAAACCTCTTGATGAGACAAGATTCAACTTTCTCATCAGCGAGCTTGGAATGCTGAACTTTGAAGAGTAAAATCTTCAGTGGTTCACATTTTATCAGTGATAGGATAAAACAATTATATAACCCATTCTATCATTCTCTCTCTGAACATAATCGATTCGCTGATATCAAGGTATGTTTTCTCTCTTGCTCGCTGACGTTTGCATGTGAATGTAAGATTTCAAAACAAATTGCATCGCTGAATATCTCTTCCTTAACAGCGATACTTTGAAATTTCTTAAACTAACACGGATATTTCTATTCAGTGCTTCATGTTTTTCAAAATAGTCCCTGAGCTTTCAAAACCTCAGAGACATCCTAAAATATGAAAGGACGTTTGTGACATCATCACAACGGATAAACCCTGGCACGTTCTTTTTCTGACACACGTTTGCACGTTTCGTTTACCTTCCAATCAAATGCAAACACGTGTCCGTGTCATGATGAAAAACTTTCCCGCTCGAGTTTCTCTCTCTCTCAAATCTCTCTATATAAACTATTTCGGGTTTATATTTTTTTCTTTACGCGAACTTCTTCTCCAAGCAAGAAAAGATTTACTGTTGCTTATTTCCAGAAATCTGTTCATCTCCTTCTTCGATTACCAGGTTAATATTCTTATTATTTACCTGCATAACTTGTTTATGATCTTCTTATTGCTTTTAACAGATCAAACAAAAGAAACCTTTTCTAAAATGAAATCATTTCTTTCATGGTTTTATGAACACAACCTTTTCATGGTTGTTCTTCAAGTTTAAAACTCAAAATCTTAAACTTGTTCTTCATTCGTTTTTCCAGAATCCTTATCTAAAGGAAAATGGAAAACAAGACTTTTATTGGCTTCGTTTTTTTTTCTTTTTCAAAACAAGAAAACCCTAATCTTCATTAAGACATTTCTGTCTGAATGAAATGGACAAACATCTTATTGGAAAATCTTTCACATTAAGACTATTCTTTATCTATGTTCATGGTTGATATTTTAAATAGAAATGGCATCTTCTACTCCTGCTCCTACCGCTGAGAAATCCATGGCTGCAAGGAAACTGACTCTTGTCAAAGCTCCTCAGGTCAAGTTCAAGCTTGAGGAAATCGATTTTTCAAAATCGTACACCCTTCATGCGCTTTTCGAGTTTCCTCCTCGAAAGCAAATCACACATCTGGATGATGCTGTGAACTACCTAAAAACATTTTGCTTATCTACAACACTGACCATTACACCCCCTGCTCATCAATTCCTACTTTCTCAGTTCTGGTATACTGCCAGAAGAGCTCAGGTACCCCATGCCAAAGACCCAACGAAGATCGTTGACTCTATTCTGTGTGACACAAAATTTGGCACCACCAAAATCAACCCTGCCATTATTAGGAAAGCACTGAGCCTTCCTACCTCTACCAAAGAAAACCGCTTTGTCCCTCTCCCAAACCACAAAAACCATGCTGATAGGGAAGCCATCATTGCATTCTTCGATGCAATGGGTTATGCATGGGACACTGGAAGGGACAAGAAGCCTGAGAAGAAACTGACCATGATCAAGAAGTCCAAAATGCCCAGCGAGATGAACTTCATCTTCGCACATCTAATAAGCTGCATGACAGCGAAAAGTGGCTCCTCTGATCAAGCTGCTCAACCTCAGCAAGCAATGGGCTATGCATTGCTGAAAGGTCTAAATGTTGACTGGGCCTCAATCATCTACGACGACCTTGCGTTCAGAGTGGATATGGCTGAAAGATCTGCATGGGTTCCTTATCCCAGATTCATCAGCGCCGTCTTTCAACAAGGACTTGGCGAAAGATACCAAACAGAGGGTGATCTGAGACTCTCTCAGGTTGGCCCTAAGGTACTCAACTTCAAGCCGCTGGAAAACGAGGTACGTCTTTCTACTCTCTTATCTCTTCTCAATCCTTCTTCTTTTGCTTCTGCAGCTCATTCAGTGGAAATCCCCACCGTTGATACCCACGTTGCACCCTCCACTCCTTCTCGAAAAAGGAAACAATCTACTTTCCAACTTGGTTCCAAAAGGATCAAGAAAACCAAGGAGCAACCCCCCAGCATTTACATGCTAAAGACTCCACAGCTCATCTTGAAGAGCTGATGGAAAGTTCCGTGGTACGCTCTGCCACAGCTGACCAAGCCACACCTTCCATCCCAGCTTCAGCGTCTCTAAACGCTGAAGTTATAAACTTGGAAATGAACCCACCTCCTTCAGCCTCTCTACAGACTGAAGTGATTGACAGCGGATCCAACGCTGAACCCCGCACCCAACCATCATTCTCATCCCTCATTCCTCCTACTCAATCTTTGGTCTCTGCACCAATTTTCCCAACTTTCTCAGAGACACCCTTTCATCGTACATGACTCAGCTGCAGACACTCTAAATACGATGATGGATGCAAACTTAGGATCTGCAGACACCTCCATGCGCCAAGGTACTCTTGAAGGCGACATGGAATTTCATTCAGGACACAAAGGGTTCGACAACTTCGCCAACCTGCCTGCAGGTATAAACACAATCCAAAACACTCATCTTTCTCTACCCCAAACTTCTGAGGTTTCCTCTGTTCATAAGTTAATAACTGTTTCAGGTCCTAATTTGGGGGATATCAACACCTCCCTGAAGGCCCTGGAAACACAGGTGGAAAATTACAACACCACTCTCTCCATGAACTCTTCAGCGGTTACAGACGCTGGAGAGAAACTCAAAAAGTTGACCGACCTCGTTGATACGAAAGCCTCAAAAACTGATCTGGAGAAGGTGGATGGTAGCATCGCTCAATTTGCTACCACCCTCGTTGACAATTCAACCGCAACCACCTCTCTTTCAACAAACTTCACCACTCTGTCCAATGAAGTCACATCATTGAAGACAGATGTTGGTTCTCTTAAGGGTGAAGTCTCCACGATCAAGGCTGAGGTCTCCGCAGTCAAAGAAATTGTTCAGAAAGTACTCGATCGCCTGAACGCCCCAACTTCTCATTTTACTCAGGTAGATCGAGACAATCTTCAAAAGATCAATCCTGCTATAACTGGCCTAGAAGTCAGATTAGCAAAGTTTGAAAACTGTGTTGGGATCTCTGGCCTAGAAGACAGAGACCAAATACATGTTGCTGCTGAACAATCTGTTACCTCCCCCAACCATAATGTGGAAGAGGGGGAGAAGACTAAAGAAGACCTTCCCCATAATGCTGAAGGGGAGGGTATTGAAACTGATGCTGCTGGTACTTCTACTTCACGACCTCAGGGAGTTGAAAACCCTGAGGAAACCGAGAAACCTTCCTCTGTATCTGAGGGGGAGCAACTCGATGAGCAACTTAAGGAAGCTGCTGCTGACGTGACCGAACCTTATGCTGAAGAGGTCGAGTCTGAAGAAGAAACTGAAGATGATGAACCTGTCGACATCTCTGATTAAGAACCATCATCATCCCCCAAAGATGATGATGATGACGATGATGATGACGACTTCTTCTACGTCCAGCCTGTTGCAAAAGCCCCAGCTCAAAAAGGGATCAAGATAAAAGAACCTTCAGGGGAGCGGACCAAGACAAAGCATGCAGCGTCTGAAGCTGACAAAGGCAAAAACAAAGGCCTCGCTGAAGAAGACAATCTGAAGATCTTGCTTCAAAAGCCAGTTTGTCAAGTACACTACCTTCTATTCCCTTACACTGCATCCCTCATCTATCCCTTCTCAATCTCAATCCTTCTATCCTTAAAACCTCTATACACTTAACCACGTTCTTTTCTCTATCTCTTTATTCCAAACTTTTCTTACTTAAACAATCGCTGTGTTTCAGCTAGTCCTCTCCCCTGTTTGATGATCCCGCTGAAGCTCCCACGACTACACTAGAAATAATCCCAGCCACAAGAGCTGAAGAAATTATCCTAGTCTTGGATTTAACCACTGAGACTGATGAACCTGAAGAACAGCTGCTCTCTCACAAAAACAGACCTTCCTTGGCTCCTAAAAAGCTAAGTGAAGAGGATCAAGAAAAGGGAGATGCAATGATCAAACAACTTGAAGATCAGCGAATCATTCTTCCTCGTGACAAAATCCCTGCTCCCACAAAGTTCAGGATCTCAAGGAAAGAATACGAGGATCATCTAAGAGCTGAAAGATTACTCGCCGAAAATAAGGAAGCTGAAGAAAAAGATAAGGCTCTCGCCATCCAGCTTGTCCAACAATCGGTGAAAGACCCTGCGCTGAAAAGAACTCCCATTGATGTCCAACGTCAGCTATGGGATGATGCCCAAAGGATCGTTGAAGAAAAGACTAAAGTATCTGATTCGACTTTGGAATGGTGTAAAGAAATGCTGAATTATCGATCTCGACCATCCAAAATCATCAAGGTAAATATAAGAGGAAGACTATTCGTAGACGTTCCTATTGTTGAAGTTGATGTATTCAGAGAAGACAAAACCAAGTAAACCTTCAATGCTGCTACTTTAGAGAAATTTGGTTTCTCTGAATGGTTGGAAGTGAAATTAGTCATTCAGCGATCGCGCTCAAAGTTCAAGAGCCATATTGAGAAAATTTTAAATACTCAGATCGACTTGGTTTCTTCTGCTGTGGATATTCCTCCTTCCACTCTTCTTCCTCCTCAACAAATAAAAGCCTCTACAAAGGAAAAGAAAGCCTCAAACTCATGTCCTCTTATACGGAATGAAACAGGTATTGGTTTCTCTCGTGCTGAAGTTCTTGGTCCTGATGCTGACCTCTCAGCGCTTGACACCTCCCTACCACCTGGTGAAACTTTCATTCCTGGCAAATTCGTAAGTGATCCCTATGGTATATTCTTTCTAGACTACCAAGGAAATCAACACTTTCAACGCATCTCTGAGCTTCCAATCACTCCCATCGAACAACTCAGAGACCTCATATACTGGTGTGAAGTCAGACGCGACATTCAGGCACGTCACCTCAAGCCCCTGATCTTTGAAGAAGCAAAGAACAAAAAGGATCAAGGTGTCACTGTCCCTGACTGGATGATTCCCACATCAAAGACCCTCGATGAACTTCTCATCAAGGAAGAATCTTTTGACGGATAGGATCGCCTTGTAATTCTTTCTATCCTTATCTGTCTACATCTTCTGTACTTGTAATTTTATTTGCTGTACTTGTAATTTTTCCACTTCCCTCTGTAATCTTTACGAAGTTTAAAGAAAAATTTCAGCGAATGTACTTTACTCCATCAGTACTGAAAAGATCCCAGAAAACAGTAAAAGGGACAAATATTTTATGAGTTCTTTTTATCCTTATGTTTTCATTAAATAGAAATTTTCTCTGTTGCTATGTCATAATCAAATAGGGGTGATTGTTGATCCAAACCCTCAGTGATTTGATAATGACCCTCTCTTAAACACTTAGTGAAAATTGTAAGTAAACAATATGTATTAGAGTTTCACTATCGCTGATAAGTACTACGACTTTACAGTACCGTTGATAGGAACTCTCACTCTTTAGATTAGATATTCAGCGAACACTGTTCATCATCTTATAGCTCTGAGCCTGTTCAGTCTATGAGATGATCGCTGATAAGTTAGTTGTTTACTTATGATCCCTGAAGACAAGTTTCACGTCAACATATGTTCTACGCTGAAGTCGAAGATCAAGCTCAAGAACCAGCGACAAGTCTACTCATGAACTGATGCGGATATCAGCGAAGCAAGACCTGTCCATTCAACGTGAAGTATCAAGTAGAAGACTTTAGCAATCGCTGAACTTTATCATTCACTGATAAAGATCTGACTCAACGAAAGCTGATCATGAAGTCTCCCTGCATGTTACTATTGTCTTACCTCCCTTGCACGTCTCCATACGAACTGTCAGAACGGACATCCCTTTTGTTTGTAATCGTACAACAACTCTGATTCTACACTGTGCACCATGCGGCTACTAAGGTTGTCTACAAAGGTCAATGACATGCAACCACTCAGCTGCTGCCACGTATAAAGCCATACTGCCATGCATTAAATGCATGCAGTATATAAGAAGAACCTTACTTCAGTTTTGAAGTGTGATCGGACCATCTTCTTATTTCTCTCTTATTGTTAAGTTATTATTCGTAATTTCTTTAACTCTTTCTAGTGCAAGAAACTTAATGTTTCTCAATACTTGTTAAGATTAGGTTTATCCTTAATCTTGTTCCGCAACAAGTTGTAAATTGTCTTGATTTATCAATAAACAATTTAGAAAAGTAAAAACGTGTGTTTGTATTCAACCCCCCCCCCCCTTCTACAAACTTGTATAGCCCTTCGGGACCAACAGTTACACATGAGGATGTGCATACATATTATAATGAATAAAACAAAGTTTCGGTTGTGAATCGGGAAACAAAAGAGAGTGCGCCATGTGTCCACACCTTCACGAGTCATTCGTATATTATTCATCATGATTAATGTATAATTCAGAATTAATAATACAACATTAATGGTGAACAATACACGATTCATGGTGAATAATACATGAATCATGAATTCGTGTATTATTCATCCTGAATGTTGTATTATTCATCCTGAATATTTTATTATTCAACATGAATAGTGAATGAACGTTCACCTTTGTTATACATACTGAATGTGAACACCCGGGGACGTACATACATATTCATAATGAATATAACACATATTTACGTAAAAACGGTTAAAACAACAAAAACACGGTATCAAGATGGATGTCATACCGAAGAGCACGAAATTCTCGTTTTTTTGACGTAATTTATTTGATTAAAATATTAGTAATTTTTAAGATAATTTATTTTAAACTTTAAGGAGGTAAAAGTTTTTTAATTAAATAAAAAGTCAAATAAGGTAAGCGCTATTCAAATTTCCAGACGTGCCCATAATCACTTCTCAATTAATCTTGTTATGTTTTAACAAGTGATTATTTTTCTAAATTTTGATCAATGCCTAAAATTAGTCCTTACGTGGACAATGAAAAATGGGTTTTCATTTGAACCTACCCCTATATATATATATATATATATATATAGAGAGAGAGAGAGAGAGAGAAAAAAAATGAAGTCTGATTCATGTCTATAAATGGCATAATTTGGTTTCAAATAGCTAGAGTTGGAAATTTTACCTGTAGGGGCGGCGGGTACCCATGGGTACCTGATCCTAACGGGACGGGGATTCCCCGCTTTAATGGGTAACAGAGGTGGGTATGGGGATTTATTTTCGTATCCGAAGCGGGGTCAAGGCAGGATCGGGGATGACATTACCCGTCCCTAATCCGACATCTATTAAAATTTTAAGTTATTTAATATATGTATATAGTGTGTGTGTGTGTATATATATATTGGTATACATTTATTATTAAACGATAAATATATTTTATTTATAATATTGATTATTAATGTAGTGACCATTTATTATAATTTTAATTTTAAAATACTTTTTTTTATACTAATCGGGTACCCAACGTGTTCCCCGAACCCGACGGGGATTAATCAGGGCGGGAGCGGGGGGTTTAAACGGGGTCGGGGATGGGGTCATGGGGATGTAAACCCGCCCAATACCCGCCCCGTTTCCATTCCTAAAATAGCCTTAATCAAATACACTTCTTTTATTTTGTTTTGTTAAAAAATATAAGTTAAGTTAATCTTTGGAAAGTATAACCGTAATTTGTAGGTGGCTTATGAGATTATTTTGTTTAATTGTAATAAATTTTCATATAATGGACTTTTTCTTTGTAAATCTGTGTTTTTAAAGAAAACCCAAAACAATTTAACGTATTCGAACATATATAAACTTGGGATTTTATTTTTGGCTGTTAAATTGTCAAATGCAAATGTTCAAACCGAACATTTTGACTAAGGCCTTCCGCAACGCCTCCGAAATGTTCAAACCGGAGCTTGGTTTTCAAGCGTTTACACAACAAGGTTATCGTCCGCTCAAAACTCGAACGAGCTAGGTTGGAACAAGAACTCGAAATCGAACGCTCAAAACGATTTGAGAAAGACTTCGAGTTTTTCATGACCTCGCATGATCACCTTACGGGAGACGTTTTGAGGGTTACTTTAAAGAGAAAAGAGCAAATTAAAAAATTTCATAATTGGTAGTGTTTTGTATTTTGTAATTTTTAATTTTTTAATGAATGATATGAATTTTTATTTTTATTATTTATCGTATTTTTATTTATTCAAAAATATATAAATATTTTTATTTTGTTAAATAATTAAATGTATAAATAAAAGAATTAAAAAAATGATGTGGCGCTGATGTGACATTGAGGGCTTTTAGTTATGTGCTGGGGGTGTTTAGGGCTTGAGGGCTTAGCTGATGTGGCGCTGATGTGGCGTTGAGGGCTTGAGGGCTTGCGCTGCGGAAGGCCTAAGGGGTCGTTTACTAATACTTACTGCCTTATCGGTAAGCACTTACCGATTAAGCAGAGAATTGACTGAAATTTTACCCAGTAAATGAGGGAAAAAACTCTTACCTAACAAGTGCATACTCAAGTTAAAACCCTTGCTAATAATCCATTTTGATTGTTAAAAATGTTACGGTCCAATTTGATCTAATACAATTGGTTTTCTTGATACTAACATTTTTTTCAAAACCCATAGTTTAACTAATGTGGTGTATCTCCTAATCTTCTAAAAAGGGTAATAAAGTGCTATGATTACGAACAATTCGTTCCAACTCCACTATTGTCATTGTCAAATAATTGTTTACTTATTTATCGTATATCTAAAATAGTTTTAACAAAAAGAAACAATGAAACATATGGATTTACATAATGTCAAAGTCTTTAAATGTTTTAATAAATTGTTTTATATAATTTATGTTTATAAGAATAAATAACTATACGTCTATATAAAAGCCATGAAATAGGTTTATAAGATGCTTTTAGACATTTTAACAAGTGTTTTAGGACACTTTCGAAATAAAATGTCCTCATTTTTTATGACTTTATTAAAAAAGGTGTACTACATAAACAAATTTCTTATAAGATGACGCACGTGTTTATAGGAGACTTCTCAAAAATATCCTTATAAAACTAATACCACACGTACTTTATTTTAAAAGTGTCCTGAAAAACTTGTTAAGACGTCCAAAATCTAACGTCTCATAAACTTGTTGCAACACTTTTACATATGACACCAACTATCACTACTACAAAAATGCAAATAGAACCCGGTTAGAAAGCCATATGGTACCCGATTTTACAACCGGATACTATTAAAAGGGGTACCGTTGTCACATGTAATGGTACCCAGTTGGACAACCATGTACAATTTAGCTAATGGACCCCGGTTTGAAGCTAAAGAACCGGGTAGCATTGTCCCTTTGCAAGCAAAAAAAAATATCCAACATTATTACACAAGTTTGACTAATATGTTGCTTGTTCGTGTAATATTGCACTGGTTGAGACATTATATCAAACACCTAGGGTGCATTGTCAACTATTGGTAGTCAATTCATTATGTGTTGATTTTCGAGAAAATTATAAAGTTAAAATCATTGTTGCCGAAGTTGCTCCAATATAAAGTCTTATCCATATAGCAATCTTTGTGGTGATGTGTCAATTGTATGATAATCTGTCGTCTTGATAACCTATTATATACATACATCAAAACAATATATATATATATATATATATATATATATATATATATATATAGAAGAAGGTTCGAACGAGAACGATAACTATTTACGAGAACTACGAGAACGGCCGACCATGTACAAAATCACTGGTGATTCACTTACAAAATCACTGGTGATTAAAATTCTGGACACGCGCGGTTTGTCCCGCGGTTTGTACTGTGAATCACCAGTGATTTTGTACATGGTCGACCGTTCTCGTAGTTCTCGTAAATACTTAGCGTTCTCGTTTGAACCCACCTCTATATATATATATATAGAGAGAGAGAGAGGAATGTTAAAATGAAAACTCAAATTCAATTGTGAATGTGAGGACGAATCTTGGCCCTTCCATCTCTATTGATCCAATGATTCATATTAAATAGAGTTTTTAATTGAAGTTATTAATTAAGGTGATTAGGGGTAAAAAAGGAAGATAATTTAAACTCACGTCTACCATATTTGACTTTTTATTTTCTTTTTTAATTAAAAACTTTTTGTTGGTCCCGAGAGGGTTATACAAGTTTGTAGAAGGGGGGGGGGGGGGGGGGTTGAATACAAACACACAGGTTTTTACTTTCTAAATTGTTTATTGATATAATCAAACAATTTACAACTTGTTGCGGAACAAGATTAAGGACTAAGCCTAATCTAAACAAGTTAAGAATACTAAGTTTCTTGCACTAGAATTAAGACAGAAAGGAGATAAGAATACTACGAGTAATATTCTAACACTAAGAGAGAAAGAAAAAGATGGCTGAGCAGTTCATGTAGAAGTAGGGTTTCTCCTTATATACTACATGCATTTAATGCAAAGCAGTATAACTTTACACGTGGCAGCAGCTGATTGGTTGCATGGTTTGACCTTTGTAGACAACCTTAGTAGCCGCATGGTGTACAGTGTAGAATCAGAGTTGGTTGTACGATCCTAGACAAAAGGGATGTCCGTTCTGACAGTTCGTACGGAGACGTGCAAGGGGATAAGAGAAAAGTAACTTGTAGAGTAGACCTCATGATCAGCGTTCGTTGAACAGTACTTTATCAGCGAGTGATAAAGCTCAGCGATCGCTGAAGTCTTCTACTTGATACTTCAAGTTGAGTGGACATGTCTTGGCTTCGCTGATATCCGCATCAATTCATTAGTAGACATTGTCGCTGGTTCTTGGGCTTGATCTTCGACTTCAGCGTAGAACCTTTGTTGACGTGAAACTTGTCTTCAGGGATCATAAGTAAACAACTAAACTATCAGCGATCATCAATAGGACTGAACAGGCTCAGAGCTCTATTGATGAACAGCGTTCGCTGAATGTATAAATCAAAGAACATGAGTTTCCTATCAGCGGTACTGTAGAGACATAGTATTTATCAGCGATAGTGAAACTCTAATACATATTGTCTACTTACAATTTTCACTAAGTGTTTCTTAAAGGGTCATTATCAAATCACTGAGGGTTTGGATCAACAATCTCCCCCTATTTGATTATGACATAGCAATGAAGGAAAATTGTTAAGTAAGAAAACATAAGGATAAAAAGAACTCATAAAATATTTGTCCCTTTTACTGTTTTTTGGGATCTTTTCAGTACTAATGGAGTAAAGTACATTCGCTGAAATTTTTCTTTAAACTTCGTAAAGGTTACAGAGGGAAGTGGAAAAATTACAAGTACAACAAATAATAATTACAAGTACAAAAGATATTAACTGATAAAGAAAGAAGAATTACAAGGCAATCCTATCAACTATAAGGTTCTTCCTTAACGAGAAGTTCATCAAGGGTCTGTGTTGTAGGTATCATCCAGTCAGGGACAGTTTCTCCAAGATCCCGTTTGTTCTTTGCTTCAGCGAAGATTAGGGGCTTGAGATATCGTGCCTGAAGGTCGTGTCTGAATTCACACCAGTAGATGAGATCTTTGAGTTGTTCGATGGGAGTGATGGGAAGCTCAGAGATGCGTTGAAAGCGTTCTCCTCCATCATAGTCGTGAAAGAAGATACCATATGGTTCGCTTATGACTTTTCCAGGAATGAAGCGTTCACCAGGGGGCAGAGAGGTGTCAAGCGCTGAGAGGTCAGGTTCAGGACCAAGTACTTCAGCACGTGAGAAGCCAATACATGTTTCGTTCCGGATAGGAGGACCTGAGTCTGAAAATGTTATCTTTTTCTTTGCAGAGGCCCTTCTTCGTTGAGTTTGAATAGGGGGGGAGGAGGAATATCCACAGCAGAAGAAACCAAGTCGATCTGAGAATTTATAATTTTCTCGACATGGCTTTTATGTTGTGAGCAAGATCGCTGAATGGCTATTCGCATCTCCAACCATTCAGAGAGACCGTATTTCTTGATCGTAGCAGCATAGATGGTTTCCTTGATACCATCTTCTCTGAATATGTTAACTTCAACAACAGGAACGCCTATGGTTGTTCTTCCCCTGATGTTCACCTTATTAATTCTGGATGGTCGAGAACGATAGTTCAGTCTATCTTTGCACCATTCCAAGGTAGAGGCAGATACCTTGGTCTTTTCTTCGATAATCTTCTGGGCGTCTTCCCATAACTGACGTTGGACTTCGATGGGAGTTCTTTTCAGTTCGGGGTCTTTCACCGATTGTTGGACAAGCTGGATGGCGTAGGCTTTATCTTTTTCTTCAGCTTCCCTTCCTTCGGCGAGTAATCTTTCAGCTCTGAGGTGATCAGCGAATTCTTTCTTTGATAACCTGAACTTTGTAGGAACAGGAGTGAATTTGGAGCGAGGGAGAATGATTCGTTGATCCTCAAATTTCTTGATTATTTCTTCTCTCTTTTTTTGATCCTCTTCACTTAGCTTTTGAGGAGCCAAGGAAGGTCTGTTTTTGTGAGAGAGCAACTGTTCTTCAGGTTCATCGGTCTCAGTGATTAAATCCAAGACCGGGATTATTTCTTCAGCTCTTATGGCTGGGATTATTGGACTTGTAGCAGGAGAGACTTCAGCTGGATCCTCAAACAGGGAGAGGACTAGCTGAAACGCAAAGATCGTTTAAGTAAGATCATTTGGTAGAAAGAGATAGAGAAAAGAATGAGGGTTAAGTGTATAGAGGTTTTATGGAGAGGAGAACTGAGGTTGAGAAGGGATAGAGGAGGGTTGCAGTATAAGGGAATAAAAGATATTGTACCTAACAAACTGGCTTGCTGAAGAGAATAGCCAAGTTGTCTTCAGAGGCAACACCTTTGTTCTTGCCTTTGTCAGCTTCAGATGCTTCAGACCTTTTGGTGGTCCCCTCCCCTGATTGTTCAGTGATGATAACCCCTTTTTGAGCTGGGGCGTTCTTGATAGGCTGGACGGAAAAAAAATCGTCATCATCATCATCATCATTTTTAGGAGATGATGATGGTTCATCGTCAGCGATGTCGATGGGTTCGTCGTCTTCAGCTTCTTCTTCAGATTCGACCTCGTCAGCATAAGGTGTAGTAACATCAGCAATAGCTTCATCATGTTGCTCTTCGAGTTGCTCCCCCTCAGATACAGAGGGAGGTTTATCGGTTCCCTCAGGGTTTTCAACTCCCTGAGGTTGTCCAGTAGAAGTAGCAGCAGCAGCAGCAGCAATTTCATTTGTCTCCCCCTCAGCATTATAGGGAAGACCTTCATCGTTCTTCTCCCCCTCTTCCTCATGATGAGTAGGGGAGGTAATCGGAATGTCAGCAGTAGCAGCATGAGAGTCACTGTCTTCCAGGCCAGTGATTCCCATGAAGGTTTCAATCACTGCGATTCTGTCTTCTAGGCCAGAAACAGCAGGATTGAGTCTTTGAAGATCCTCTCGATCAACCTGAGTGAAATGTGAAGGAGCACAAGTTGGGGCGTTCAAGCGATCGAGTACTTGTTGGAGTAGGTCTTTGACAGTGCCAACCTCAGTCTTGACAGAAGTCACCTCACCCTGTAGAGTTCCAACCGCTGTCGTCAATGATGTGACTTCATTGGACAGCGTGGTGGAGTTTGTAGAGAGGGAGGTGTGCGCCAAGCTGAGATTGTTGATGATGGTGGAGTGGTCAGCGATTGTAGTAGCAAAGCTTCCAATATGACCTTCAACCTTCTCCATGTCAGCACTGGATGCTTTCTTAGCTACCTCGGTTGTCAGCGTTTTGAGATTCTCTCCAGCGTCTGTAACCGCTGAAGAGTTGGTGGAGAGAGTGGTGTTGTAAGAGTCCACCTTTGTCACCAGATCTTTCAGGGAGTTTTGAATATCTCCCAAATTAGGACCTGTAACAGTAAACAACTTGTGAACAAAGGAAAGCTCAGAAGTTTGGGGTTGAGAGAAAGGAGTGTTTATGGTTTTGTGTATACGTGCAGGCGGGTTGGCGAAGTTGTCGAAACCTCGTAGACCTGAGTAGTGTTCCATATCTCCTTCGAGAGTGCCTTGGCACGTGGAGGTGCCTGCAGATCCTAAATTTGCATCCATCATCATGTGTAGAGTATCAGCAGCTGAATCATGTATGATGACGGGCATTCCACAGAACGAGGGGAAAACTGGTGGAGTGTCCAAAGATTGAGTGGGAGGAATGAAGGTTTAGAAAATTGGTTGGGAGCGAGGTTCAGCGTTGGATCCGCTGAGAATCACTTCAGTCTGTAGAGAGGCTGAAGGAGGTGGGTTCAGTTCCAGGTTTATAACCTCAGCGTTTGGAGACGCTGAAGTTGGGATGGAAGGGGTGGCTTTATCACCTGTGGCAGAGCGTACCACAAAATCATATAGCGTAGTCTGTTGAGATTCAGACGCTAGGTCTTCAGTCGTTAATGGCTTGGAGGGTTGCTCCTTGGTTTTCTTGATCCTTTTGGAGTCAAGTTGGGAAGTAGAGTGTTTCCTTTTACGAGAAGGAGTGGAGGGTGCAGCGTGGGTATCAGCGATGGGGATTTCCGCTGAGGTAGCCGCAGAAGTAGAAGAAGGAGAATTAAGAATAGATAAGAGAGTAGAGAGACGTACCTCGTTTGGCATGGGGCTAAAGTCGAGCACCTTAGGGCCAACCTGTGAGAGTCTCAGATCACCCTCTTTTGGGTATTTGTCCCCGAGTCCTTTTAGAAAGACGGCGCTGATGAACCGGGGGTATGGAACGCATGTTGGTCTGTCAGCCATGTCCACCTTGAACGCCAGATTGTCGTAGATGATCGATGCCCAGTCAACATGGAGACCTTTCAGCAATGCATATCCCATGGTTTGCTGAGGTTGAGCGGTTTGATCAGAGGAGCCGGTTTTCGCTGTCATACAGCTTATCAAGTGGGCGAAGATGAAGTTCATCTCGCTTGGCATTTTGGACTTTTTGATTGCGGTCAGCTTCCTCTCGGGTTTTTCATCTCTCCCTGTTTCCCATACGTAATTCATTACATCAAAGAATGCAATGATTGTTTCCCTATCAGCATGGTTTTTGGGATTTGGGAGAGGAACAAAACGTTTTTCTTTGGTAGCGGCTGGGAGGTTCAGTGCACGCCTGATAATAGCAGGGTTGATTTTGGTGGTGCCAAATTTGGTGTCACAGAGGATGGTATCAACGAGTTTCGTTGGGTCTTTGGGTGAAGGAACCTGAGCTCGTCTGGCAGTATACCAGAACTGAGCTAAAAGAAATTTATGGGCAGGGGGTACAGTAGTTAGGGATGTAGATAAGCAGCAGGTTTTGAGAAAATTCACAGCATCATCCAGATGCGTGACTTGCTTTTGCTGAGGAAAATCGAAAAGCGCATAGTGGTTGTTGTGTTGGAAGGTGACTTTCTCAAGTTTGAACTTGACCTGAGGAGCCTTGGTGAGAACCACTTTCTCAGCAGTAGCGGGGGTTTTAGCAGAAGGAGCTTCAGAGGATGCCATTTATGTGTAACACATGTAACCACGAAGAAAATGAACAAAAATGTCTTAATGTGGAAAGATTTTCCAAACAGATGTTTTTGAATTTTGTCCATTTCATTCAGACAAAAGATGCCTTAATGAAGATTAGGGTTTTTCTTGTTTTGAAAAAGAAATACAAAACATGGAGAGTATGTGTTTTCCAGTTTCTGTTTGAAGAAGAGATTCTGGAAAAACATATGAAGAACAAGTTTAAGATTTTTGTTTTAAACTTGAAGAACAACCATGAAGGTTGTGTTCATAAAATCATGAGAAGAAAATGATTTCATTTTAAAAAGGTTTCTTTTGTTTGATCTGTTAAAACAAGAATAAGATCAAAAACAAGTTAAAGACAGGTAAATAATAAGAATATTAACCTTGATTGAAGAAGACGAACAATTTCTTGAAAATGAGGAGTTCGAAATGCAACAGTGTTCTTGCATGAAGAGGAAGTTGTTCGCGTAAAGGTAAAAATATAAACTTGAATGTGTTTATATAGTGAGAGTAGAGAGAGAAAAACTATGAGCGGGAAAAGTTTTTCATGATGACACGGACACGTGTTTGCATATGATTGGTTGAGGAAAACGAAACGTGCAAACGTGTGTCAAAAGAACGTGCCAGGGTCTATCCGTTAGAATGACGTCATAAACGTCCTTTCATATTTTAGGATGTCTCTGAGGTTTTTGAAAGACTCAGGGACATTTTGAAAATACGAAGCACTGAATAGAAGTATCAGTGTTGGTTTTAGAAATTTCAAAGTATCACTAAAAGGAAGAGATATTCAGCGATGCAATTTGTTTTGAAATCTTTCAGTTCTAGGCGAACGTCAGCGAGCAAGAGAGAACGTACCTTGATATCAGCGAATCAATTTTGTTCAGAGAGTAGATGATAGAATGGGTTATACAAGTTGGTTTTATCCTATCACTGATCAAATGCGAATCGCTGAAGATTTTATTCTTCAAGGTTCAACATTCCAAACTCGCTGATGAGAAAGTTGAATCTTGTCTCATCAAGAGGCTTGGTAAACAGATCAGCTAACTGAAAATCAGTTGGGATAAAATGAAGTTCTATATCACCATTCATCACATGATCTCTGATAAAATGATACCTAATTTCGATGTGTTTGGTCTTTGAGTGTAGCACTGGATTATTAGCTATAGCGATGGCACTTGTGCTGTCGCAATAGATTGGAATCTTTGAGAGCTGAAGGTCATAGTCCACTAGTTGATTTCTCATCCATAAGACCTGAGAACAACAGCTTCCAGCGGCTACCTACTCAGCTTCAGCGGTTGAGGTGGACACTGAGTTTTGCTTCTTACTTGTCCAACTCACCAGCTTTCCACCCAGGAGTTGACAGCCTCCTGTGGTGCTTTTCCTATCCAATTTTCAACCTGCAAAATCACTATCTGAATAGGCGATTAGATCAAACCCTGAGTCTTTGGGATACCAAAGACCTAGGTTAGGAGTACCTTTAAGGTAACGAAAGATTCGCTTTACAGCGATCATATGAGATTCCTTAGGTTCAGCTTGATATCGTGCACACAAACAGGTTGCGTACATAATATCAGGTCGGCTAGCTGTAAGATACAGGAGATTGCTGATCATCCCACGGTATGTCGTGACATTAACAGGTTTTCCTTGGGGATCCTTGTTTAGTGTCAGCGGCGGTGCCATAGGGGTTTTCATAGCTGAACTCTGAGTTAAATCAAATTTCTTCAGCATATCTTTAACATACTTTCCCTGATTAATGAAAGTTCCCTTTTCATTCTGTTTTATCTGAAGACCAAGGAAATATGTTAGCTCACCCATCATACTCATTTTATACTCTGCTTTCATCCTTTCCGAGAAACGAGTACAAAGGTCAGGGTTAGTAGAACCAAATATAATATCATCGACATATATTTGAACAAGAATGATATGACCTTTTACTTTCTTGAAAAATAGAGCCTTGTCGATTTTACCACACTCAAATTTTTTGATAAGGAGATAAGAGGATAGAGTGTCATACCATGCACGAGGAGCTTGCTTTAAGCCATAGAGTGCCTTATCCAGTTTATAAACATAACCTGGATGCTTAGGATCTGAGAATCCTGGAGGTTGTTCCACGTAGACTTCTTCATTCAGCTTTCCATTTAGGAATGTTGACTTAACATCCATCTGATAAAATTTGAAGTCCTTGTGTACAGCGTATGCTAAGAAAAGACGAATGGCTGCTAGTCTAGCCACTGGAGCAAAGGTTTCGTCGTAATCTATACCTTCCTCTTGTCTGTATCCCTGAGCAACAAGTCGAGCCTTGTTGCGGGTTACAGTTCCATGTTTATCCAACTTGTTTCGATAGACCCATTTAGTGCCTATCACTGACTTGTCAGATGGACGAGGAACAAGCTTCCAAACTTTGTTTCTTTCAAATTCAGTCAGCTCTTCTTGCATAGCACTGACCCAGTTTGGATCTTGGAGGGCATCATCTATTTTCTTTGGTTCAATCAGAGAAATAAAGTTATCAAATAAACAAATATTACCTGCACTTCGTCGAGTCTGAACACCAGCATTTGGATCACCAAGAATTTGTTCAATAGGGTGATTTATAGTCCATCGCTGAGCCGGAGCGAAAGTTGATGGCTCAATGTGAACTTCTGGAGGAGCTGAATATGAGGCTTCAGCAACTTCTGGTATATCAGCCAAGAGAGGAATATGTGCAGATGTCATTTCATTCACTGATTGTTGAGAAGTAGATGGTATGTCTGAGACATAAGGTTTGGAAGCAGGCATAGTGTTTAAAGGAACAGCTGAGACCCATGATGTTTCAGCTTCACTAGTCTGCATGCTTGGGATGTTAGTAGGACCATCATCTTCAGCGGGATGAGTATGAGATGGAGGAGTGGGAATGTCTTCTGAATCACCAAGATGAGAAAACATCCATTGATTCAGTTCTTCAGTATCAGCAGAGGGTCTAGAATTCGCTGAACGGGATTCGTCAAAAGTGACGTGAATAGTTTCTTCAACAGTCTGTCATCTTCGATTGAAGACTCTGAAAGCTTTGGAGACTGAGAAATATCCAAGAAAGATTCCATCATAAGCCTTAGGATCGAACTTTCCAAGGGCATCTTTGTTGTTCAGTATGAAACACTGACATCCAAAGATGTGAAGAAAGCTAATTGAAGGCTTTCTCCCATGAAAAAGTTCATAGGCTGTCTTCTTGAATCTTTTGACGATCAGCGACCTGTTTTGAGTGAAACAAGCAGTGTTGACAGCTTCTGCCTAAAACTGAGTAGGCAGGTGAGAATCGCTGAGCATTGATCGTGCAACTTCAATGATAGTTCTATTTCTTCTTTCAGCGACTCCATTTTGTTGCGGTTTTCTCACTAAAGAGAAGTTGTGAGAAATACCCTTACTTTCAAAGAAGGAATCAAGAGAACTGTTTTTGAATTCAGTTGCATGATCACTCCTTATTGAGCGAACGGTCATGTTGTTCAGGACTTCCATTTTCCTGACAAAGGTGATGAGTTCTTCAGGGGTGTCACTCTTAGAACGGAGAAACATTACCCAGGTATAGAGAGAGAAATTATCAACTATGACCAATGTATATTTCTTTCCAGCGATGGATTGTTTGTTAACAGGGCCAAAGAAATCCATATGGAGAAGTTGTAGAGGAGATGACACTAAGAAGACTTGCTTTGGTATGTTTCCCTTTCTCACACGCTGAATATAAGGACTATTTGGCGTATGAGTGTTGAGGTAGACCAGTGACCAACTCTTTAGAAGAAAGAGTATTCAGTGTCTTGAAGTTGAGATGTGAGAGCCTCTTATGCCATAGCCAGTTGATATCTGATGAGGCTTTTGAGAAGAAATAGGAGTTCTCAGTGGTTGTAGAGTCCATGTTTATAACGTAAACATTTTCTAAACGATAACCGCTGAGAGCTATCTTCTCCTTTTTGTCAGCGACAAAGAAGGATTCCTTAGTGAAAATCACTTTGTTATCCATATCGCAAAGCTGACTGATGCTTAGAAGATTATGCTTCAGTCCTTCAACATATGCGACCCTTCTGAAGGTGGTTGTACCATTAGATAGTACACCAAACCCTCGGGTATGTCCTTTTTCGTTTCCACCGAAGGTCATTGAGGGACCCTTCTCTTCCTTATACTCGGTGAGCAGGTTCTTCTTACCAGTCATGTGTCTAGAGCATCCACTATCGAGATACCAGATACCCTTCTTAACCTGCAAACAAAGGAAGATTAGTTCGACTTAGGCACCCATTTCATTTTGGGCTTAGATTTGTCAGCGGTGGTAGAGGAAGTGGAAGGTTCAGCAATCTTCGCAGCATTTGAAAATTCAGCTTTGTCGGTTTTCACTTTGGTTAATTTCTTAACCTCAGTGGTCTTCTTTGCTCTGGGGGCATTGATCTTCACCTTAGCTATCTTTTCAGCTTTGGTGGCTGTGGGGCACTTACTAGCAACATGATTTGTAAGTCCACAGTGATAACATTTCCTATAGCTAAAAGTAGCTTTAGGACCATTTACATGCTTACCCGTTATTTTTAAATGAGCAGTGTTAGAGCATTATTGTATTCAAGATTTACTGTAAAAGTCAATGTACTGTATGAGTCTATACAATATTGTGATTGCCTTTATACCTTGTATGTCATGGGTATAAATAGGCTTGTCTAGTTCATTTGTAAGTAACACTTCGAAACACTTCAAAATATTTTAGAAACCTTTTGTAATCCTTTGAGCTCAATACATGGATGACATATTTGCTCTCTAGATTCTCTCTCACTACATTCATATCTTATTGCTAGAGATTTGGGATTTATCAATTGGTATCAGAGCTAAACAGAAGATTCAAGCAGATCGAAGACCAAATTGAAGATTTTTTACACTAAAGCTGAAGAATTCGGATTGGGTGTTCATCACTATTCATCACTGTTCATCAAGAATTCTGACCCTTCTTCATTTACTATTCATCCAGATTTCATCTTTTCTTTAATTTTTGATCTTTTGGATTGATTCTTGACATCATTGCACTCGGATTTGATTCCTGAACATCTTTAATTCTTGGATCAACACCAAAATCTGCACAGAATTTGCAGATCTGATCATTTTATATCATTTTTGTTCGAAAACTTTTTCTACTATTTTTGGATCAAAATTCGATTAAATTGATCGAATTAGGATTTGTGATTAACTAAGAAAGTGTGTGGAATCAAATTTCGAACAAATCTGTGCAAATTTCATAACAATTGATCAAGAATTGAAAAAGTTATGGCTGATTTAGTGATTTTCGTGTTCGAAGTGCAGAATTCGGATCATTCTTGGTGAATTCGGATCATTCTTGGTGAATTCGGATCATTCAAAGAAGAATTCGGAGTGTTCTTGGAAATACAAGTGTAGAATTCGACTCAAGAAGGATTCGAATTGATTGAATTCGAACCCAGCTAGATTCGAATTGAGGAGAATTCGAACCGTGTTAGATTCGAATTGAGGAGAATTCGAACTGTGTTAGATTCGAATTGAGTTGATTAAATTTTCCATGTGTTGAATTCGAACCCTTAAGCATCTGAATTCATAGAATTCGAACCCTTAAGCATCCGAATTCATAGAATTCGAACCCTTAAGCATCCGAATTCATAGAATTCGAACCCTTAAGCATCCGAATTCATAGAATTCGAACCCTTAAGCATCCGAATTCATTGAATTCGAACCCTTAAGCATCCGAATTCATTGAATTCGAACCCTTAAGCATCCGAATTCATTGAATTCGAACCAAGTTAAGTCCGAATTGAGTGAATTCGAACCCTTCTTCATCCGAATTCGTTGAATTCGAATCCTTACTCATCCGAATTCTTGTGAATTTAAAAAAAAAAAAAAAAAAAAATTTATCCCGAAATTTTTTCTATAGTGTATTTCATACACTGTAAGAGCTTTTCAAGGAAAAATTTTATATATTTTTTTTGTGTATTTTCATACACTGTCTGCTTGATCTTCTGAACGATCAATTTCTAGCAATATTCAAAATGGTTTTACAACAGGTTATTGTTAAAAGCAGTGGTGAAGATTTTAAGCAAACTCTGAAAAAGGAGATTCCTCCAATTGCAAAAGTTTTTGTTAAACCAAATGTAAAGTTGCAACAAGTCATTATAACAGAAACATCTGTAAATTCACATGTATCTGTTAAACCAAATAATGAAGTGTTGCAACAAGTCATAATAACAAAAACACCTCCAAAGCCACTTGAAAAAGCTAAGGCAAATAATGGAATTTTGCAACAACTTATTTTATCAGAAACATCTCCTATATCAGAAACTCCTGTTAAAGATAATGCTTCAAATTCTTCAACTCCTATTTTAAATAAAGCATTGGAAGAAGAAAATGTTGATCTGAAAAAACAAATTTTAGACATTTCTTCTTCAAATGCTAAACTTACTAAAAGAATAACTGATCTTGAAGTTTATATTGCAGATCTTGAAGCAAAAAAAAAGACAACTCAAGTCTGCACGATCAAATCGAGAATCTTCAAGAGAAAGTAACAATTCTTCAAAAAGAAAATGCCGATTTGAAGAGTAGAAAAGAAAAGAGAGTGAAGTGGAACTTAAAGTTACATGCTCAATTAAAAGAAGTTAAAGATATAGGGAAAATTTTGGACAGTGAAAATGCCGATCTAAAGAGAAAACTGTCTAATTTTTCTTTTGAAGAAAAGAAAGTTTTTGAAGAAAAGAAAGAGACTGAGCTGAAATGTATAAAACTTTCAAAACAAGTTTCTGACTTTGAGAAAGTTTTATTTTTAGAAAAAGACAAGCTCGAAAAAGAAAGAGCTAAATTTGAAACTGAACGAAAATATTTTGAGAATAAAAGTTCTGAATTTTCCGTGAAAATCTCTGAATTAGAAAATCTTTTGGAAAAGGAAAGAAAAGATTTCACGGAAAAGAAAAATCTCTTTGAAAAGGAAAGTAAAACCCTTAAAAAGAAAAATATGGAAATTTTCAAAGAGATTACTGATAAAAGAAGGTTTTTGGAAAAAGATTTTGAATCGGAACGCGAATATTTTAAAGATGTGATTCTTAATCTTACCAAAAGATTATCTGGTTTATCAGCTGATATTATGAAGGATCAGTTGATCAAATCTGATCTCCAAAAGAAATTTGATCTAATTTCTAAAGAGAAAAATGTTTTAATAAACAAAGTCAAAGAACTTGAAGACGTCATTTTTAAATTTGATGTCTCAAAGCAGGCTAGTCATAATTCTATCTTTCAGACTCCATTTGTTGATTCAAATGATTCTGAATGCTCTTTTAAAACTGCTTCAAGTTCAAGTTTTAAAAACATTCCTTCTAAACAATTTAATAGATCAACAGATTTCTCAAAAGGTCAGATTCGTTCTTCTAATCTTTTCTATAATCCTCTGTTTGATAAATCGGATGATATTCTTAAGGTGCCTAAAATTAATACTTCCAAATCTGAAGAAGTTCCAGTCTTCAAGAGGGTGAAGATGGAATGGAGAATCAAAGGCACAACAATTCCAAAGAAAGATGTGCCAAAATCATCTGTATTCACATCAAATGCCAAGAAGAACAATGCGCCAAAAGGTAAATCTTCTGCTAAACTTAATCCTATTCATTCTGTAAATCATCTGATTAGGTTGGCACATAATAAAATCTGTTGTTCTTACTGTGGATCAAATGATTTTGTGCATAAAGATTATACTTCTTATTGGTACGGTACTTATAGTATTCCTTGTAAGAAATCTACACCTAACCCACTAGGACCCAAGTGCCATTGGGTACCAAAATCTGCTTAATCTGTTTTGCAGGTTCATCATGTGTTGTACTGAATTGTAGATACATACCACACACATGACTGAAAACAGAAGAGAAGCGGCGTATTTTTTGAAAAATATTTGTACCATTAAGGGGGAGACAAATATCATTGGCTTTTGGACATATCAGTTCAAAACCCGTTCTTCAAAGACTATGGTTTCTAAACATATCGGTTTAGGACCCGCACTTAAAAGAGACTATGGTTTCTGAATACATCAATTCAGGACCCGTGCTTAAATGTAAATGGCTTTTGAACATATCAGTTCAAAACCCGTGCTTTAACGACTATGGCTTCTGAACAATTCAGTTCAGGACCCGTACTTCAACGACTAAGACTTCTAAACAAATCAGTTTAGAACTCACACTTCTCAGGTAATATCCTTAACTGCTATATATTTTTGTTTCAAGGAACAAGTGGTAAAAGGTAACATTGGATTATATTTTGTTTCTACTACTTTGAAAATTTGAATCTTTACAAATTTAATTCAATGAGATAAAATTTTCAATTTTCATTCAATGAATTAAATGTGTGCTAAAAGATGATTTTACAAGTATTTTTGTATTATCTGAGTTAGATTTGCTTCAATTTTCACCTCTGAAATAAATCGAAAGGTAAGCAAAACATGAATGAAATTATGTTGAATGCTCAAAGATATGTGAATCTGGACTTATATAGAATATAATGCTCAAAAAGCCTATTTATCAGAATGATGAATGGAAACGAAAATATGGGGGAAGCACTATGATTAAGAACCAAGTGATTGAGATATCATTCATATTTTGTGATGGAAATTCGAACTTATATAGAATATCATTTAGTTTGAAAGTTTGTGCCTGTGGCCTTTCTGGTTTGGGAGAGTAAGTCCTAAGGGGTGCTCGACACCTAGTCCCTAAGATCAACTGGTCTGGGATCGGCTGACCCAAATCCTGCAATAGAACCAGATAGAAAGCCATGTTCTACTGGTACAAATGGGTTTAAGATATATCGATGTGGCCTTTCTGGTTTGGGAAATTAAGTTCTAAGGGGTGCTCGACACCTAGCACCTAAGGCCAACTGGTCTGGGATCTGCTGACCCAAATCCTTCTATAGAACCAGATAGAAAGTCATGTTTAACGGTGTATCTTATTCTTACTAAACTTTTTGATCAAAAGATGCCAATGAGCACAAAATCAAAAGATGCCAATGTGCACAAATCAAAAGATGCCAATGAGCACAAAAGAAAAGATGCCAATGAGCACACATCTCTTGAAACTTGGGAAAATACAAAGTCGCGATAAACCCGTAAATTTGTGAAAATTCTGATTTTGGACAAATAGTGTGAGTAGAGCAAAATATTCTTATATGTTTTAGAATTGCATATGCTTGAAGCTAATCATATTTCCCATGCTAGCACACCAAATAGATTTAATAAAGGGGTTGAAACTAAACATTTTTTAACTTGATATACAATGATGTCTTGTTTTTGAATCCAAACACATGCATTTGATTTCATTTGATTGAAATATTGTTAAATTTCATTAAGTTGAATTTCTTTTGTAAAGCTTTCAAATGATCAAATGTTAGTAGTTATAAAATGAAGTTCAATGAATTTTATTTTCCTTGTGTAAATTTGTTTTAAAATTTGTGCTACAATTTCAAATACTGTACGTTATTGAAATATATGCATACTTTCAGGGGGAGAAAATAAATTGCTCCAGAATTCTTATTTTGAGGGGGAGCAAGGTTATTCTGTAAGGAGGAGATTGTTAGCAATACTCAAAGACACGACTGAAATTGAAAATGGTTTTCGATGCTCACCATCATCGAAAAAGGGGGAGAAAAGTTTAATTTCAATTTCATGTCAAAGAATTTTCAAATCAAAGATATTTCAAGTCAAAGATTCGTGAACAAAGACTGAAGATTGGGGAGAAGGATCATGTGAAGTCTAAATATTGCTGAATTTGGTTATCTTAGTTCTGAGTGATTCTCGGAATGTGCTTACACCTAAAAGTTCAACAATGTGGATGGTTTCACATCTTTCTGATCCAAACTCTAATCGTTTCTGATTTATCTTGTTCCGAATTGATGGTTTTATACAAAGATCGGAATTTCATGTTCAAGACTTGAAGACAATCTGTTGAAGATTTTATTGAAGAAGATTGACTTTTCAAAGAAAAAGACAATGACTTTTCATGTTTGTCTGAAGATTCTTCAAAGCTGAGTTCTTAAAGAGTGTCAAAGCATATAGTTCGCCGTGAACTAGTGGAGATAAAGCTATTTGAAGATGGTTTGATAGAGTGTCTGTTTGAGAAGATTGACTTTACAAAGAGCTGAAGACTGCTGTCATATTTTTTTAAATCTTGAATCCAAAGGGGGAGATTGTTAGAGCATTGTTGTATTCAAGATTTACTGTAAAGTCAATGTACTGTATGAGTCTATACAGTATTGTGAATGCCTTTATACATTGTATGTTATGGGTATAAATAGGCTTGTCTAGACCATTTGTTAGGAACACTTCGAAACACTTCAAAATATTTTAGAAACCTTTTGTAATCCTTTGAGCTCAATACATGGATGACATATTTGCTCTCTAGATTCTCTCTCACTACATTCATATCTTATTGCTAGAGATTTGGGATTTATCAAGCAGGGCCAGCACCAAGTATATCTTTGGCATTGGAAATGGGAGGAACGATCAGTTCTTCGGATTTCTTACCAATAACATCCACTCTGATTCTAGGAGTAGATCGCTTAATGAATCCAGGGATCTTGTTCTTAGAAGTAGAGGGATGAGTCACTGAAGTTTTAGAAGCGTCCAGCTTAGGTACAAAGGTAACCTTCTGAGGTTTTGGATAAACAATTTTCTCTTTACCTTTAGAAACTAAGGTAGAGATTTCCTCAGGAATAGAAGTTTTTGAAGAGGAACACTGAGAAGATGAAGTGCCAGGGATAGAGGAGACAAACATTCCAAATTTAAGCATGGAATGATCAGTGGTTGGTTTTTCAGCGTCAGCTTTATAACCAAGACCACGTTTGTCACTCAGAGGAATCTGAGACTTAATTATCTCAGTGTTGAGGATTTACACCATCCTTCGACAGTAGCTTGTTCAGCTTTCAATGCAGCGATAGCTTCTTTGCGTTTGATTTTGACTAGCTGATTAATATGAACCTGATCTCTTAAAACTTCTTCAATTTTAGAAAGCTTTTCTATTTGAAGATGACAGTTTTTAAGTTGTTCAGCGAGATCAAGGTTTTGATTTTCAACAACAGCTTTGCCATTCATGGCATCATATAAACTCATAGTCAGAAGATCAATCTTTCGAAGACTATCAGCTTCATCAATATCTGAAATATTGGTAAAGAAAGAAGGTGATACCTTGGTAGCAGAGACTGAAGTAGAGGAAATGTCAGACTTTTCTTCCACATCTTCAATTTTGGCCATTAGACATAGATTGGCCTCATCATCTTCTTCAGAGTCAGATGATTCTTCTTCATCAGAAGCAGCCCAGTCATAGTCAGCCATCAGGCCTTTGCCTTTCTTCTTAAAGCCTTTCAGCTTTGCATACCTTTCTTTCAGCTTTTGATACTTTTCATCTCTAGACCTGGGGTTAGAGGATTTCTTGGAGAAAGATGAGGTTCTAGAAACTTTCTTTGACCTGCACTCGCTAGCAAAATATCTTATCTTTTCACAGTTATAGCAAGTAGTAGTAGCCTTATCAACATGAGTTGATGATCTTGGCTTGTCAGTAATAGCAAGAGGTTTGTTCTTTCTGAAATTTTTCTTTTTGGTGAATCTCCTGAACTTATTAGAAAGGAGAGCCATAGATTCATCAAGATCTGAAGAGTCAGGATCTGATGAGCATTCAGAGTTAGTCTCCAACTCAGTGATAGTAACAGTGGATCGCTGAGTGGAAGGTGACTCTGAGATTAAAGCAACAGGGGTGCTTTTGGAATCTTTTACAAGATTCTTCTTAAGATGACTCGACTGCTCATGATTGAGCATCGTGCCATATAAGGTAGAAAGAGTCATTGAATTTAGATCCTTTGACAGCTTGAGACACATTGAATAACTGTCCCAACTTTCAGGTAAACATTCTAAGAACTTTGTCAGAACTTCAAAGTTAGAATATTCCTTACCAACGGTTTTCAGATCTATTATTAAACAGTTATACCGCTGATGTACTTCAGAGAGAGATTTATTCTTACCACAAATGAAGCTTTCGTACTGTCTTACCAGGTTGATCTTTCGTGAGTCCTGGACTTCAGACGTACCTTCATACTGAACACAGATTGTGTCCCACATGGCTTTGGAGGTTTTCAGGTTCATGACGGAATGGTAGACTTCGTCAGGAAGAGCCATGGAAAGAATGGATCTGGCTTTGGTGTCGATAGCCACTTTATTCTTATCTTCATCAGTCCACATATGAATTTCCTTGGGAATCAATCTTTCAGGAATGGCATCTCTATCATCAGTGCCTGGAACTTCAGGATCAATTCTCACAGGAATATATGGGCCATTTTCGATGTAGTAAGGCGTAGTAGGGTCTACACCTTCTAAGAAGAGTATCATCCTATTTTTCCATAAATTGAAGTTATCTCTGGAAAATCTGGGAGGTTTTGCAAGAGGACCATTATCAATATAGTTTGTGTTTGTGTTGGTAGCCATTATGAGAAATAGCAAGTAAGAGAAAAGATTAGTATAAGCAAGATCTTGTTTATGAGATTAAACAAATCTGCTCTGATACCACTTGTTGGTCCTGGGAGGGTTATACAAGTTTGTAGAAGGGGGGGGGGGGTTGAATACAAACACATAGATTTTTACTTTTTAAATTGTTTATTGATATAATCAAACAATTTACAAATTGTTGCGGAACAAGATTAAGGACTAAGCCTAATCTAAATAAGTTAAGAACACTAAGTTTCTTACACTAGAATTAAGACAGAAAGGAGATAAGAATACTACGAGTAATATTCTAACACTAAGAGAGAAAGAAGAAGATGGACGAGCACTTCATGTAGAAGTAGGGTTTCTCCTTATATACTGCATGCATTTAATGCAAAGCAGTATAACTTTACACGTGGCAGCAGCTGATTGGTTGCATGGTTTGACCTTTGTAGACAACCTTAGTAGCCGCATGATGTACAGTGTAGAATCAGAGTTGGTTGTACGATCCTAGACAAAAGGGATGTCTATTCTGACAGTTCGTACGGAGACGTGCAAGGGGATAAGACAAAAGTAACTTGTAGAGTAGACCTCATTATCAGCGTTCGTTGAACAGTACTTTATCAGCGAGTGATAAAGCTCAGCGATCGCTGAAGTCTTCTACTTGATACTTCACGTTGAGTGGACATGTCTTGGCTTCGTTGATATTCGCATCAGTTCATTAGTAGACATTGTCGCTGGTTCTTGGGCTTGATCTTCGATTTCAGCGTAGAACCTTTGTTGACGTGAAACTTGTCTTCAGGGATCATAAGTAAACAACTAAACTATCGGCGATCATCAATAGGACTGAACAGGCTCAGAGCTCTATTGATGAACAGTGTTCGCTGAATGTATAAATCAAAGAACATGAGTTTCCTATCAGCGGTACTGTAGAGACATAGTATTTATCAGCGATAGTGAAACTCTAATACATATTGTCTACTTACAATTTTCACTAAGTGTTTCTTAAAGGGTCATTATCAAATCACTGAGAGTTTGGATCAACACTTTTACCCCCCTTAAAGTTTAAAATAAATTATCTTAAAAATTACTAATATTTTAATCAAACAAATTACATCAATAAAACGAGAATTCCGTGCTCTTCGATATGACATCCATCTCGATATAGTTTTTTTTTTGTTTTAACCGTTTTTACGTGAAATGTCATATATGTATTATATTCATTATGAATATTTATGTATTCAAGTGTTTATAACATCTCGACACCGTAAGTCCGTAACTCGACATCACCTTCTACAACACTTTCTTCAACGTCCTAAGGCATCGTGTTCTTTATTACCTTTATTACCTTAACCCAACACCCATCGAGATGAATCAGAAACCTATCGAGTTTCGATTGTGAACCGAGGAACGAAAGAGAGTGCGTCACGTCTCCACACCTTCACGGGTCACTCATGTATTATTTTTCATGAATAATGTATCATTCAGTATGAATAATACATCATTTAGGATGAATAATACACGATTCATGAATCGTATATTATTCACCCTGAATGATGTATTATTCATACTGAATACTGTATTATTCATCCTGAATATTGTATTATTCATCATGAATAGTTAATGAACGTTCACCTTTGTTATTCATACTGAATGTGGACACCTGGAGATATGCATACATATTCATAAAGAATATAACCAAGTCACGGTTGTGAATCGGAAAACAAAAGAGAGTGCGTCATGTGTTCACACCTTCACGGGTCATTCATATATTATTCATCATGAATAATGTATCATTCAGGATGAATAATACCACATTCAAGGTGAATAATACATGATTCATGTTTAGTAATACATGAATCAGGTTTTCGTGTATTATTCATCCTGAATGTTGTATTATTCATTTTGAATACTGTGTTATTCGTCATAAATAGTGAATGAACGTTCCACTTTGTTATTCATACTGAATATGGACAGCAAGAAACGTGCATACATATTCATACTGAATATAACACATACATAGCATTTCACGTAAAAATGGTTAAAATGAAGAAAAAAATTATATCAAGATGGATGTCATATCGAAGAGCACGAAATTCTCATTTTTTTATGTAATTTGTTTGATTAAAATATTAGTAATTTTTAAAATAATTTATTTTAAACTTTAAGGGGGTAAAAGTTTTTTAATTAAAAAAGAAAATAAAAAGTCAAAGATGGTAGACGCTGATTCAAATTTCCATATTTGTCCCTAATCACTTCTCAATTGGTTTCATTAAGTTTTAACCATTGATTAGCTATCCAAATCTTGATCAATGGTTGTGACTTGTCCTCATGTTCACAATTGAAAATGAGTTTTCATTTGAACCCACCCCTATATATATATATATATATATATATAGGAAGGTTCATGCGAGAAGTTAAACATTATGGGGGAATGCAAGAAGTGTTTAATCATATATGATTACACGGCATGTGAGTGTGTTTAATCATATATGATTAAATGTCTATGTATTGCCAATGTAACCTATGTTTAATCATATATGATTAAGCTTGTGTATCATTTATGATAACACACTTCTCGCATTCTCGCATAACGTTTAGCTTCTCGTTTGAACCTGCCCCTTTATTATGAAACCGCCTAAAACAATGAAACCTGTGAAACCAAATCTCGACCGTTGATGACTTAGATCAAAGGCTAATGGGGACGCGGTGGCATATATAGTAATTAACTATGAAACTGAGGGCACGATCGTCCGTCTATGAAATATGAAAGGGTATAATGGTCAATGAATATATGGAATCAGTTTAGGAAAGATTATGTATCGCGGTAACTTAGGGCTCGATACTCTTTCCGGTGAAATCAGCACCGATTTCGACGGGATACATTATACGAAATAAACTGATTTCATCGTCGGCTTGGTGAAACATATTTGGAAACGAACAACACCGAATCGAAACAGAAGAAATAGGAAAAAAATTACGAAAAAAAATGGCGGCCAACGAAGATCCACCAAGAAGAGGTAAGGTTTTCAAATATTTTTCCACAATATATACTGCCATAACAAAACGATGAAATATAACACCATTGATTTTGTGAAACACAACCAGTTCGAAGGCCCAGCGAAAGAATACGACTGAAAACATTGTTTTCAAACTTTAAGAACACAGCAGATAACCCGGTTTGCCTCGACGGAACATGGACATATACGAAACAAGAAAAAGGTACTGATTATAGTTGTTTCAAGATTATTGTTTTTTAGTAAGTTCGTTATGTTGTAGGTAATTTTTGTTCCATCTTTTTGAAGTGGGGGAAAGAATGAAAACATTAATGGAGCCGATTAATGGAGTTGTTTACTACGGGGATGTACAAAGTCCAATGAAAGTTGTTACCGATATGCATGAGGGTTCGATAATATAAGGTATGAAATTATGTGTTTTATGGTTGTAATTGATGTGCTGCATGTGACATGAGAAAATTAGAATTTTGAATGTGTCAAGCGAAACAAATCATACTTTATGTGAAATCGAATATGCTTTATTTGGTGAGATAAGTATGTGAAACACAACCAGGTACAAATGGTATACATGTAATATATAAAATGTATGTAAAATAAAATAATGTGTGTATGAAATCGTGGATTGTTTAAATAAAATTTCTGTGACTATATGATATGAGCCATTGATAATTGTTAATATAATTATGAAGTTTTTTACTGTGAAATATGTGAAACGAACATATTAGAAGGTACATTCTATAGTATGAAATCTCAAATTTTTTAAATTCGCATATGAAACTTTACATATATAACAACAAAGTCGATATGAAACATACTACAGTGGGAAGCAGTACCAGACCAACAACCAAGGTTTCAGAACATGTGAAACAAGCAGATAAAGGTATGACGTGCTTACTATTAACTAAAAAAATATGTAACCTTAGTGGCATTGAACTATTGACATCATAATAATTCTAGATTTGACAAGCATATTGCAAAAACTAGATAGGGGATTTAGTTCAATGGCATTAGCGGATGTAGGGCAAGGCAACGATATGCAAGGTACGCTACTACCGGTGTAATTATTGAGAAAACCATGCACGTGGCGTTGCATTTCATACTTTTTGGCATCATACTTTGTGTTTCGCAGTTGACAAAGTCACAAAAAAGAGGCAAACAAGGAGCGCATCAAAAAACAAACAAGCTGAAAGGAAAAGACCACGCCCGAAGAATTTACAGATAATTTGTTACAATTAAGGTGTAACTCGTAATTACTGTTTTCTTTAATAGTCATGTAACACGTCATTTCAAACATTTCTTTTTAACATACAATACGTAAATCAGGATTTGAGGATGACGACGATTTCGCGACGAAACCATCTGACAGGGTAGATGTACCAAAAGAACAACCGAGAGCTTCGAAAAAAGTGAAAAGGAATAAGGAAAAGAAGGCAAATAAACGAGAAAATATAGGGGGGATAAGAACACGAACATCTCCAATGATTCTGCAAGCTACACTTTCAGAGCTTAGTGATGATCAGAAGGTATCATTATGTGAGATGGGTTTCGAGTCGATGCTAGGGATGACGGTTGATGGTATACCATCAAAGCTAGGGTATTTTATGGTGGACAACCTAGACACTGTAAGGATGGCGATAACAGTTGGAAACGCCGAAATACCGATCACAGAAGATGCGGTTCATAGCGTGCTCGGAATTCCAAAAGGTGGAATAGATCTGGATGTTGTTGATATTACAACAAGAGGATTGCGTTCTTTTGATATTTGGAAGAAGAATTACAGTAAAGACAAAATGAGGGCATCAGATGTAAGTAATGCGATAATCGATAGTCAAAGCGGAGATGATGCTTTCAAATGGAATTTCTTAGTTTTGTTCGTCAACTCAATGGGTGAGTGTAGCCCAACACGCAGCTGCAACGCAAACTTTTTGTCAAAGGTGGAGAACGTAGACATGATTAGACGAATCAACTGGTGGAAGTACATTTGCAGTTGTGTGGAACGCAAAAAGCGGAATTGGAAACGAGACACATACGACAGTTTTTTCTGTGGACCGCTGACATTTCTTACGGTATGTGAAAAATATTCATATAAAGAAAAATGATGATATAACTCATAATTTAACACTTGTTTCCGTAGCTCTTGTACGTGCAACATACAATTTTTCATATGGCTAATGTGAATCCAGCTTCGTTACCAATCACAGAGTGGACGATGGAAAAGTTACGAACAAGGCAAAACGATGGCATCCGAGCGGGGGGGGGGGGGGGGAGGCTGCATAATGCAAGATTAGCGTTGAATAATGAAGTAACTGAGGTTCCAAACATAAGGGCGGATAATGTTGAGGATCGAACACAAGTACAATTGGAAGTTGCACAAGAAGTGGAGGGCACAGTTGATAAAGGGTTCGTTAACAATGCCGAAATCAAAACACCAACAGATGATATGCCTAATGTTGTGTCAAATACACCTGGTGGGGTGCCATAAATTGAACCAATTGGAGTAAACACAGACGCGGAGGAAGATGGTCTACTGTATGATGAAAGGGAACTAAGCCAGGTAAAGAAAGACGTGTTTCGTACTTTACATGTATAACATAAATTACTTTTGAAATGAAATTAAAAAATAATTCACTACTGATCTAACAAACAAATATGCAGGACTACATGGAGAGGATTGACACAAAATTCTTGGAGTTATACGTAACGAAGTGGGACCTAAAGCAACTAATAGATGAAACAAGCGGTTTATTCCCGTATGAGGATCAGTTCATCCACTACAAAGACAGCTTGGGTTCAATATTTAAAGACGAAGATCCAGTGCCCGAAACGAAAGAGAATCAACATAAAGATGGCGATGAAAGAAATGACGTTGTGGACGACATCGGAGTAACGGAGACTGCAGGGACAGTGACACTGGTAAAACTGGTTTTCACGGAGGACGACTCTCTAAAAAAACAAAGCCCATTGTCACAGATATGGTACATCCAGACGACGTACAGAATCATTGACAAGACAGTGAGGCTTAACTCGGGAGAGAAAGAAGGTGAAAATAGAGAAAAGACGGTGGAGAAAGATGTGGCAATCACTCACGACGAATCAGTATCGAGTTTCGATGTGGGTTTCAGCCAGTTTACACCTTTAGCCAACGAGAACCTTCATGACAAGTGTGAAACAATTTATGAGCCATCAGACATAGCGCCGAGGTTAAGGAAGCGAGAGCTAAAGTTGGGAGAACAAATGAAGTCCTCGTACGTGAAAAGACAGGTGCTTTTAGGGAAAGGTATATCAAGTGAGGAAAAAAAGGTTCACGAGTGGGCGATGACAGCTAATGGACTTCCAATGTAAACCAAACTTAGAACGCACCACAAATTGAAATTACTATTATTTCGCCTTATGCACTTAGTTGACTGACACTTTGTTTTCCGGACTGTAGTTGTTAATGCTAAAAATCGTCCAGAAGGATAACTTAAGGTTGATTGTGGAGCTTACCAACTAAAGATAGAAATCTTTTGATAAAGCAATGCGACAAGGACAAATAAAACGTAAATGAGACGAAAGGATTTGATGACGCGGGAAAAACCTCAACGAGAAAAAAACCCGCGGACGACAGTGGATGTCGTCGCTGCACTATGGTCGCCAAACAGGGGCGATGTCCTTGTGTTTCAAATGTCGAGAGTACAATGATTACAATACAAATAACCGAAATAAGCTAATTTGTAAAGTAACAAGTGTATCGTGTGTAAAAAGAAGTGTGTCGTGTATAAGAGCTATGTGTTGGGCGTCGGGAGCGATCTTTTTGAGAGAGAGAGAGAGTTCTTTGCTTCGAATGCCTTGTTCGCTATGTAGTAAGTGTTCTCGTGTTCAGATGTCCGCAAATGAGGCAGGGATCCTTGTATTTATAGTCTTCGTAGCTTTGAATGACCCCCATGAATATAAGAGTAACAGTCGTAACGGTCGTTGTGGTTAATGTTCGTAATTAACCTTGTCGGTTATGTTCGTTGGCCATTAATGATGTTGACCCTGCATTAAATATAGAAACCATAACAGTTATCACACGTTAGTAGGTCGAGGTCGCGAGATGTCTTACGACGGTCGAGTGTCATGAGTAACTTTCTGGTCGTGGTCGAGACTGGTGAAATTTTACCCAAACAGTTTGCCCCCAAAATTTAAAATGAAAAAGCAATTTTGAATTTTGAATTTTTGGCAGAAGAAAATCTTTAAAATCCTCGTCCAATGGAATGTCAAGAGACATGAAACGTGTCGAAAGTCGTTTGGTTTTGGAAACTGAATCGGTTCAATTTAAACTAAATGGGAATTTGAAAAGGGGATTAGATCATGACATCATGCTGACGTGCGATCGTGCTTAACAGCTATAATTGCCAGGTGTCGACGATCTGTCGAGTTTTCGAAAAGGAGAAGCCACGTGTCGATCATCGGGCGACTCGACCTGACACGATCATTTACATAAATAGCGACCCTTGGTGGATCTTTTCTAGTTTACGATTTCTGAGAGTTTTAGAGTGAGATTTCTTCTCGATTTCTTGCCATTCTTCAGCGAATCACTTCCAAACCTGCAAAATCTTGATTAGACTTAGAGTTTTCGAGGTTTTTAGAGCGCCTATATAAGGTACGACTCCTTATTCTTTGTATGCATCGTAAGTAAATTTCTAGAAAATCTAGGAAAAACTGGGATATCTGGGGTTTTTCAGACCGACAGATTTGGTTAACGGGTTTAGCGATGTCGACAGAACCCAAAAGTACCATTCGAGATCAAGATGATCTCGACGACCTTACAAGTTTAGCAAAAATCCCTGCGGGGATTACATTGTGCAAGGTCGGTCAGATTCGACCGGAGATGTGTCCTGATGGGTATGTCATGATATACGAGTACCCATTTAAGATAGGATTCCAGTGGCCCTATTCGCCTTTAGCCAAATCCTTCATGTGCGAGTTCGACCTCTCGCCGAGGAAACTAATGCCCCAGTTTTGGCGTGTTATCCAGGTCATCGAGTGACTTACCTTGAATTGGGAGTCGCCGATGAATGTGAACGACATCTTGACGGCTTACCAGGTCAAGATGGATACGTACCGTTGCTACAGCTTGTTTTCGAAGCACAAGGGCGATCGTACCTTGGTTCTGAAAACTGCGGTCAATGACCGCAAATGGAAGACCAGGTACGCATTCGTGCGTGTAGCGACGCTGGACCCCGACAGCGACTGGATTAGGTCTGGCTGGAACATGGCGGGTGAGTTTTTATTCTTGGTCGAGCGTTTTTTATTACCTTTACTGCTTTGTTTCCCAACTAAGCTTTCTCTCTTATGTATCTCCAGACATTAAATTCGAGGAGGTGAAGCCCAACGACGACTCCAAGGCTAAGATCGAAAAGTTCTTGGAACTCAGCATCGATGACTGATCGTTCGTCACACGTCATCTGATAGACGAAGACGACGACTTGGCCTTCTTGGGCGAGAATAGTCAGTAGAGACGAGTGGAAGAGGAGGAGGAAGAGAAGACAAAGGAGGAAGAAGAGAAAGAGGAGTCGAGAGAAGAAGAATAGGTAGAGATGACTGGTAAGTGTACCCTACTCTACTCGACTTACTCTTTCTATTATTTCAGCTGCTTAAACGTTCTTCTTTCCATGCTTTACAGGAGAATCCCAGCCGAAAGCGTCGTCTGCGATGGCCAAGAGGGCGGCCCAAGCCGAAATGGCTCGTAAGGCGAGGGAAAGGAGGAAGGAGGCCCCGACAACTGGGTCGGGGGTCCTAAAGAGGACAAAGATGTCGGTCCCGAGGGAACCGTCTTCAAAGACGGGCGGCTTGTCGAGAGTCGTCACGCCTGAGAAGGCGAAGGTGTCGATCGCATCCGCTGAGAAGACATGGACGTCTTCTGATACGATCGACGCAACACCTGTCAACTCTGTGCCTCCGGCGAAAATGGTGATGTCCCCTACTGCCACGTCGACCCCTTCGTCGGCCGACAAGGGCAAGGGCCCTAAGACGGGAGAGGGTGAGGTCTTGACGGTCAACTTTACGTTTCCGTCAGACTTCATGGAGGATAACGTCCTAGACGGGACGAGGTTGTTTCCCCATCTGGGGAAATACCAGCTCCCCTCTTTCAGGGAGCGCTTTCGGGGAGTCTCAGTTGAGGAGACGGGGTACCATGTTGCCGGATTGGGATTCATGGTAAGTCTATCTTTCAAGACTTGTTTTATTTTGTCGTTGTTAACTTCGTCGTGTGTTTACTAACATGCTCCTTTATGTTTTACAGGTGTTTCAGTCCTCTCTGGCTCTGCACGCAGAAATGGCGAAAATAGAAGGTCTAGTGTCCTCTGCTCTCGTAAGGGAGAATGCGGCATTGGACAGGGAGAAGGCGGTTGTGGCGCGCGCCGAGTATATGTCGGTACAATTCTACGACGCTCTGAACGAGTCGGAGGCCGTCGAACATGCAAGGGACGAGGCGAACTCTCATCTGAAGCAGTCCCTGTCCTTGATCGTCGAACAAAGGGCGGAGCTGGACAAGACGAAGGAGTCCTTGGCTGTGAAGGAAAAATAAGCCGAGGAATCCAAGTCCAAGGTGGTGAGTCTGGAGAAAGCGGTGAAAGAGCTGAAGGACGAGGCTAAGTCCGTCTTCACCTTGGCTCTATTGACCGCTCGTGCTGCGATAATGAGGCATCATCTGTCGGGGAAGAATCCTCTCGCCTCAGCGTCGGACGAATTGGCATTCTTCTTGTCGACTGTCGGGGCCGAGAGGGACCTCGACTCAGACAACGAGAAGGAGGCTGAGGAGGAAGAGATAGACGAGGTCTTCCAGGGTGAAGCCTCGGGCAAGGATGCGACTAACGATCCTCCTCGGCCTTAGAAAATTTAATTCTTAGTTTTGCTTTTATCGCTCGACCGTTGGTGGTCGAGTCGTCTAATGTAACCGACGATTTGATAAATGAAATTTATCTTTCTTTTAAACTTGCGTATCATTTTGTTTCATACATTTCATAAGCAAATATAATATCAATTGTGAAATTCATTAAGTACAAAATGAACAAGAAGACGTGCGACTTAGGCATCCACTGTAATACAACAATTAGAACGTAAGTACATGTGATCAAAGCATTCATTCAGAACATGAAATTCTTCTAAGTTAGAAAACTTAGATCGTGGGGTCGTCAGACCTTATGATTGCACAATTAAATCGTGCGATGAACCTGAATCATGCGTCCCTGCCATAAGGTAGTCAAGTCATAAAGTAGACCTGATTGCTCATGTCGTGTGATCCTACGAAAGTGCACTGAAGTCGTACGATAGACTTAGCAACTTATGTCGTGCGATCCTGCGATAAAACAAGGTCAGAGGTTGGTCGTTGGCTAACCAACGACCCTTCGATGCTTAAGTCAGTAATCGTCATGATGAATAAAAATCGTATGAGAAAAAAAAAGTTTAGAAGAAATACCTTTTCAAGTGTGTTGCATTCCAGCTACGTGGGATATCTTGACTGTCGAGGGTTTGGAGCCGATAGGCACCTTTACCCACGACTTTTGAGATACGATAAGGACCTTCCCACTTGGTGGAAAGCTTACCTGCATTGAGCTCTTGAGTGCTCTGAAACACTGTCGGAGGACGTAGTCGCCTTCTTGAAAGACTTTAGCTTTGACATTCTTGTTAAAGTGTCGCTCGATCGCTTGCTTCTGCGATGCATTCTGATCAATGTTGATTCTCTAAGCTCTTCAAGGGCGTCGAGGTCATAACTTAAATCGACCAGGTTATGGTTGACAGTAGTATGCCTCGAGGTTGGGAGCTGGACCTCGACTGGCAAGACTGCTTCACAACCATAGACCAAAGAGAAAGGGGTTTGTCCTGTGGACGTGCGAGGCGTCGTGCGATTCGCCCACAGGACTGAAGGGAGTTCTTCGACCCACTTTCCTTTGGCAGTTTTTAACCTTTTCTTGATCGAAGCAATAATGGTCTTATTGCTTGACTCTGCAAGTCCATTTGCCTGGGGATACCTGGGGGTTGAGGTCGTCAGCTTGATGTTGCGGTCTTCCCAGAACTGTCGAGTTCTGTTGCTTATGAACTGGGATCCATTATCGCAGACAATTTCGAATGGAATCCCAAACCTGTATATGATGTTAGTCTGGATAAAAGAGACGACTTCCTTGTCCCGAACTTGGGAAAAGGCAGCTGCTTCTATCCACTTAGAAAAATAATCCGTAAGTACGAGGAGAAATATCTTTTACCCAGGGGCAGGTGGTAGCTTGCCGACAATATCCATTCCCCACCTCATGAAGGGCCATGCGATAAGTGTCGAGTGTAAAGGTTCAGAAGGTTTATGGGACGTACCTGAATGTCGTTGATAGGGATCACAGTTCTGGACATACCTGACGGCGTCTTGTCGCAGTGTTGGCCAAAAATAGCCTTGTCGAGAGATACGATTGGCCAAACTGTGACCTCCTGAGTGGTTGCCACACTCTCCATCGTGCATTTCTTGAAGGATCTTCTGAACTTGATTCTTGCTGACAATACATCTCAGGTTTAAGCCTGTCGATGATCGTCGATAGAGTCTATCTCCGATCACGACATACCTGGATGCTTTGAATTTGATCTTCCGAGCTTCCATTTTGTCTTCTGGGAGTTGATCGTGCATAAGGAAATTTTGAATGTCGCATGACCAATCATCTTCTTGGTCTTCGATCTGGACGACGTCGTTATTTTCGATGGACGACGTCGCCAGATGGATCATAGGAATGTTGTCGAACATTGGTTCGACCAGTGCAGATCCAAGGTTTGCTAAAGTGTCGGCTTGAGTGTTCTGGTCCCTTGGAATCTGTTCAATATAAAATGATTTAAACATTTTTTATTTTTCTTTTGCTACCTTCAGGTACGCTGTCATTTTTGAATCTTTGGCCACGAATTTTCCATTGATCTGGTTCACGACCAGGAGAGAATGGCTTTTGACAAGTAGCGCGGTTTCCCCCGAGTCGTGGGCCATATTCATTCCCACGATCAGGGCTTCGTACTCAGCTTCGTTGTTGGTGGTTTTGATGTCGCATCGCACGGAATACACCATCTTGCCCCCCTGTGGCGACTTTAAGACGACGCCTAGCCCTGAGCCTCTAGAGTTGGATGAACCGTCGACATACAGAGTCCAGGGTACGTCGTCGTGAGTCGCCACAGTTGACACTTCGAGCTCTGCTTCTTTTTCCAGCTCAGGGCTGAAATCAGCAATGAAATCTGCTAAAGCTTGCGATTTGATCGCGGTCCTGGGCTTGAAATCGATGTCGTAACTGCTGAGATACATGCTCCATTTTGCTAAGCGACCTGTCAACTCAGGTTTCCTTAAGACAGACTTAAGAGGAAAATTAGTAACGACAGTAATAGGATGCGATTCAAAATAGTGTCGCAATTTTTTAGCAGCTGTGACTAGCGATAAGAGCAATTTTTCCATAGAGGAATACTTGGTTTTTGCGTCCAAAAGAGATTTACTTACATAGTAGATCGGTAGTTGCTGCTTTTCATCTTCTCGTGTCAGGACGGCACTTACTGCATTAGGACTAACAGCCAAATATAGCTGCAGGATCTCATGATCGTGAGGCTTTGACACCAGAGGAGGCGACGTCATGTACTCCTTCAGTTTTTGCAATGCTTGTTCATGATCGTTGGTCCAGTCGAAGCATTTGTTTTTCCTGAGGACGTTATAAAATAGATGGCATTTATCTGAGGATCGAGAGATAAACCGGTTTAGAGCTGCCACCCGACCAGTGAGCCTTTGGACCTCTTTGAAATTTCTTGGAGATTTGATCTCGATAATGGATTTGATCTGGTCGGGGTTGGCTTCGATTCCTCGTCGAGTGACCATATAACCCAGGAATTTTCCGGCACTGACACCAAAGGAGAACTTCGTCGGGTTGAGCTTCATGCTATATTTTCGGAGGATGTCGAACGACTGCCTCAAATGATCGACGTGGTCGATTACTTGCTTTGACTTGACCAGCGTGTCGTCGATATACACCTCCATTGTGTCGCCAAGATGATCTTTGAACATTTTATTCACCAGACGCTCGTAGGTGGAACCTGCATTTTTTTGTCCAAAAGGCATAACTTTATAACAGTAAATACCTCGATCTGTCATGAACGCGGTCTTTTCTTGGTCCTCGACGTGCATCAGGGTCTGATTGAATCCAGAATAAGCATCCATGAACGTCAATAGTTCATGTCCTGCTGTCGCGTCGACATGGCATCGATATGTGGCAATGGAAATGGGTCTTTTGGACAAGCTTTGTTGAGATCTGTGAAGTCGATACAGACCTTCCACCTGCCATTTTTCTTCACCATGACCACGACATTAGCAAGCCAGCCGGGGTATTTTACTTCTCGAATTTTCCCTGTCTTGAGGAGGTTGTCGACCTCGTCATTTATCACCTTATTCCTTTCAGGAGCAAATTTTCGTCGCTTTTGTTTGATAGGTTTAAATGACGGGTCGACATTGAGCTTGTGAGAAATAATGCTGGGGTCTATGCCGACCATGTCTTCATGCGACCACGCAAAGCAGTCGGCATGTTCCTGCAAAAAAGATATCAGTTTGTCTTTAAGGCAGGGATCGAGGGACGAACCTACAAAGACTTTCTGGTCAGGCTTGCTCTGGTCTAGGACTACTTCCTCGAGGCGATAGTCGTCGGCTGTCCCAGGAGCCTCCTGGACCTGTAATTGCTATATGGCCTGCTTCTGCGGCTTCAGGGTGGTCTTATAGCAGTCGCGGGCGACTTTCGGCTCACTTTTGATCTCCTGGATTCCCCACGACGTAAGGAACTTCATGGTCTAATGATACGTCGAGGGAACAACTTTCATGTCATGGATCCATGGTCGACCTAAGATGAAGTTATAGGCTGACGCACAGTCGGTGACGTTGAACTTGGTCTGCTTGTTGATTTCTCCGGCATAGACAGGCAAGGTGATCTCTCCAAATGTGCTTGTCGCGTCTCCATTGAAACCGACCAAGGTTGTCGAGCGTCGGGTGATTTCCGATCGATCGATTCCAATGGCCTTGATGGTATCAAGGAAGTTGACGTTTGCTGAACTGCCTCCATCGACCAAGACTCGTCGGGTCAAACAGTTACCAATCGTGAGTTGAATGATCAACCCGTCATGATACCTTTGATACGCGTCGCCGAGGTCGTCTTGGTCGAATGAAATCTTCATGGCTTCTAACTCCAGATCTCCTTTGGGTCTTGATGAACGAGGGGTAGGCCCATCGTTGGGTGCTTGGTTGGCGTGACTTTTGGCTGCAGAATACGTCAAACCGCACACGTCGGAACCACCAGTGATGCAATTGACGACCTTTGCATGCTCGGGAGTCGGTGGTCGAGTGTCGTTAGCTGGAGTAACGACGTCGTCGATGATATCCTTGAGGTTGCCCTTCAGGACGTGATATGCTAGCTCCTTTTTGAGAGCTATACAGTCGTTCGTCAGATGATCGTGGTCGACGTGGAAGTCGCACCACTTTGATTTGTCTTTCTTACTGTCATCTTTGTCAGACTTCTTTGGCCACCGGATGGTCGCCTGGACGGTCTTCAAGGTCCCGACCAAGTCCTTAGTAGTCTTTTTGAATCCGTAAGAGGATATCTTAGGGTACTGAGGAAATTTGGTCGCGGTTTTTAACTTTGCCTTTGTCTTGAATCGGACATTCGAGATTTGTCGGGTAGGCTCTGACTTAGACACCGCCTTTGTCTTGAATTCTTCTTTTTTTACACCAAGTGACCTCTTGTCGTCAGAATGCTTACGACGAAAGGCAGCGTCGTCTTCCACCCTCATATAAGCAAGGGTTCTGGCTCGGACGTCTTCGAAATTCTCTGGAGGATACTTAGTCAGATCGGTGTATAGACCCGAACTGTCGTCTAGACCACGCTTGTAGGCTTCGATCGCGGTCTTGACGTCGCAGTTACGGACACTGATCATCTCGGCATTAAACCTGTTGAAATAACTCCGGATGGATTCACCGGTCTTCTGTATGACATAATATAGATCGTTGGTCTGCTTCTCCATCTTGCAACTACTGGCGAATTACTGGGAGAACTGGTTGACTAACTCGGAAAACGACCCGATGGATTTGGGTTTGAGATTAATCAACCATTGTAAGGCAGGACCCGTGAGGGTCGCCCCGAAACTCTTGCACATGCAGACCTCTTGATACATATGTGGGATCGAAACTGTCCACATCAGCTGCTTGTACTGCGCTATGTGCTCTGTTGGATCGGATATCCCAGAATACTTGGGCGCGAAGGCGGGGATATTATACTTCTTCGGGACGTCGACTATCGCGATCGTGTCAACGAAAGGCGGCGCCTGAAATCCTGAACGAGACTCGACATCGACGGGCACGACTGCCCCCAGCAGCTTAGCGAGTGGAGACAGGACGCACTCATTCTGGTCTTCTAACATCTTCAACCGCTGGGCGACGGGGGTCGTTAGGATCGGAATTCGCACCTGCTAGAGGATTAACTTCTGAACTGGTGCCATTTACGTACGGCGAACCGTTAGCGTCCCCGTTGAAAGGGATGAAGTACGACTGAGATCCATTGTTCATGGGTGGTGGCCTCAAATGCTGAGGAGGAACCTGCCCGAACTGGGGATTTGGGATGAACGACCCCTGCTGTTGGTTCTGCATGAATGGAGCTTACTGCTGGTTCTGACCGAACGGTCCTGGTCCTGGATTCGGAACGAATAGACCCGAACCCGGATTAGGGACGAATGGAGCGGATTCTGTATTCTGACCGAACAATCCTGGACCTGGATGCTGAACGAATGGTCTGGGAGCATTCTGTGGTCCGAACGGATTCCTCAGTCGTGCGATTTTGTCAGTTGCCCTTCGACTTTGATCAGCAAGGGCATCGATCTAACGGCGCGCATTTTCAAGCTCCCAATGCATCTGGGCGATGATCTGCTCTGGGTTTCCATTACCTGCCATTTTCCTGAAACAGAAAAAGAAGGAACTCCAAGAAACTGTTAGTAATACGCACGTTTGTCAAAGATTTTCTCTAGATGGGCCCCAGGGTGGGCGCCAAACTGTTAATGCCAAAAATCGTGCAGAAGGATAACTTAAGGTTGATTGTGGAGCTTAACAACTAAAGATAGAAATCTTTCGACAAAGCAATTCGACAAGGACAAATAAAACGTAAATGAGACGAAAGGATTTGATGACGCGGGAAAAACCTCAATGAGGCAAAAACCCGAGGACGACAGTGGATGTCGTCGCTGCACTATGGTCGCCAAACAAGGGCGATGTCCTTGTGTTTCAAATGTCGAGAGTACAATGATTACAATACAAATAACAAAAAGAAGCTAATTTGTAAAGTAACAAATGTATCGTGTGTAAAAACAAGTGTGTCGTGTATAAGAGCTATGTGTCGTGCGTCGGGAGCGATCTTTTTGAGAGAGAGAGAGTTCTTTGCTTCGAATGCCTTGTTTGTGGTGTAGTAGGTGTTCTCGTGTTCAGATGTCTGCAAATGAGGCAGGGATCCTTGTATTTATAGTCTTTGTAGCTTTGAATGACCCCCATGAATATAAGAGTAACAGTCGTAACGGTCGCTGTGGTTAATGCTCGTAATTAACCTTGTCGGTTATGTCCGTTGGCCATTAAAGATGTTGACCCTGCATTAAATATAGAAATCATAACAATTATCACACGTTAGTAGGTTGAGGTCGCGAGGTGTCTTACGACGGTCGAGTGTCGTGAGTAACTTTATGGTCGTGGTCGAGACTGGTGAAATTTTACCCAAACAGTAGTGAAGTGTTGTTCTCGTCAGACTCAGGTCAAACGATAACTAGAATAGCTATCGAAACACTTGCATCAACGAAGAATGTCTTCAACAGCGTCATAGACGGATGGATTACAGTGTTAAATAGTGAGGAACGTTTAAGAAGCCACGAATCAAGAAAACGGTTATTTGTGAAGACAGGAACAACGGTAACGTCATAAACAAATTTTCTTTTACGATATCAATAAATCTAACTGATAACACTTCGTTACTAACAGGACGGAGGTGTGTTGTTGTACGACATGCACGACTTCAACTCAAGATTCAAATGGTTTTCTAGGAACTTTGCAAAGGCATGCGAATTCAACACGGCCAACATTAACCTCCAAAACATAGATATGGTAATTTTAATTTAATAAACACAAATATCATCAAGATATCTTCGAATGCAATGTTGTGTTAGTAGGTTTTATTAATGATTTGCATAAAAAAATTTCTTTGGTTGAATTTTGTTATACAGGTTTTCATACCAATGAAACGGAGGCAGTATTTCTACTGCGTGGTCTTTGACTTGAAATACCACACGGTTGAGATTTTAGATAACACGGCAGATTCTGGAGAGGTTGACGACTTGTACAATTACGATGTTCACATACTGGTAAGCATGATGTATAATATTGAATTCATATAAAAAACTTAATTTTTTATGTTTGCCAGTTAACTATGGTTGTAACAGCATACGATGTTCCTTCGTCACCTACGAAACCTTAAACACCCTTCGGAGAAACAAATACAAAATGCTGAAAAGACACGTGTTTGAATGACTTGGAAAACATCGAAAAACGAAATCAACAGTGGAATTTTCCTTATGCGGCACATGGAAACCTATATGGGAGGGGGGATTCGTACATGGTACATCGGGATAGCCAAAGAGGGACCCGGTCAAGATAAACAAATGGAGATTCTAAGGAAAAATTACACGACTAAGATGCTGCTGAGTGAACGAAACACAAAGAGGAGATACGTGGAGTCGGAGGCAATTAGTTTTAGCCTTCTCGATGCATCCGAGAGGGCAAAACAACTAACCAAGACAGCGGCTACGAGGAAGGAGAGAATTAGAGGTTTTTGAATGAATAGGTTTTCACACGATGATCGGTTTGGGACAAGAATTGATGTGTTGGTGGTTAACAACTATGACAGTTTTTTTACATTTGGTTAACTTTATTTTATGTTGCTTATCTGCTTTTTAAAAGGGGGTTTGGTTTTAGGTATTTCACACGTCTTTAAGGTTCTTATTTTGAAAACAATTATTATATGGTTTGCATGCATTACTTACATCCGATGACCAGTTGTGTGTGAATATTTGGTGGTTGAATACCTTTATAATAATGTTATTCATATATTAGTATGTTAAGTGTATTATGGCTTGAATTATGGTCTACATACATGAAAACTTGACATGTAAATTGTTGGTTTCATATCAACTTACTATTACCCTTAGTTTTGAAAGTGAGTGAAACAAATATAATATTTCATAAGACTTTACATTTTTTATAAGATTGTTATAAAAAACTCTAAGATATCATGTTGGTCCCGAAGGGTTATACAAGTTTGTAGAAGGAGGGGGGGTTTGAATACAAACACACGATTTTTACTTTTCTAAATTGTTTATTGATAAATCAAGACAATTTACAACTTGTTGCGGAACAAGATTAAGGATTAACCTAATCTAAACAAGTTAAGAACACTAAGTTTCTTGCACTAGAATAAGATAGAAAGGAGATAAGGAAATTACGAATAATAACCTAACACACAGTAGTAAGGAAGAATAAGAAGATGGTTGAGCGCACTTCATTTCTGAAGTAGGGTTCTTCTTATATACTGCATGCATTTAATGCATGGCAGTATTGCTTTACACGTGGCAGCAGCTGAGTGGTTGCATGTCATTGACCTTTGTAGACAACCTTAGTAGCCGCATGGTGCACAGTGTAGAATCAGAGTTTGTTGTACGATCATAGACAAAAAGGATGTCCGTTCTGACAGTTCGTGCGGAGACGTGCAAGGGAGGTAAGACAATAGTACTTTGTAAGGAGACTTCATGATCAGCTTTCGTTGAAAGAGTTCTTTATCAGCGAATGATAAAGTTCAGCGATTGCTGAAGTCTTCTACTTGATACTTCACGTTGAGTGGACAAATCTTGGCTTCGCTGATATCCGCATCAGTTCATTAGTAGACTTGTCGCTGGTTCTTGAGCTTGATCTTCGACTTCAACGTAGAACATATGTTGACGTGAAACTTGTCTTCAGGGATCATAAGTGTTAAGAGAGGGTCATTATCAAATCACTAAGGGTTTGGATCCACAATCTCCCCCTATTTGATTATGACATAGAAACAAAGAAAATTGCTAATTTATGAAAACATAAGGATAAAAAGAACTCATAAAATATTTGTCCCTTTTACTGTTTTCTGGGATCTTTTCAGTACTGATGGAGTAAAGTACATTCGCTGAAATTTTCCTTTAAACTTCGTAAAGGTTACAGAGGGAAGTGGAAAAATCACAAGTACAGCAAATAAAATTACAAGTACAAAAGATATAGACAGATAAAGATAGAAAGAATTAAAAGGCGATCCTATCCGTCAAAAGGTTCTTCCTTGATGAGAAGTTCATCGAGGGTCTTTGATGTGGGAATCATCCAGTCAGGGACCGTTACACCTTGATCCTTTTTGTTCTTTGCTTCTTCAAAGATCAGGGGCTTGAGATGACGTGCCTTAAGATCGCGTCTGACTTCACACCAGTATATTAGGTCTCTGAGCTGTTCGATGGGAGTGATTGGAAGCTCAGATATGCGTTAAAAATGTTGTCGTCCATAGCAGTCTAGAAAGAAGATGCCATATGGTTCACTTAAGACTTTTCCAGGGATGAAAGTTTCACCCGGAGGCAGGGAGGTGTCAAGTACTGAGAGGTCAGGGTCACGACCAAGTACTTCTTCGTGTGAGAAACCTATACCTGTTTCATTCCGTATAGGATGACCTGAGTCTGAGGTTTTCTTTTTCTTTGCAGAGGCCCTTCTTTGTTGTGGTGGAAGAAGAGTGGAAGGAGGAATATCCACAGCAGAAGAAACCAAGTTGATCTGAGAATTTAAAATTTTCTCGACATGGCTCTTGAACTTTGAGCGAGATCGATGAATGGCTAATTTCACTTCCAACCATTCAGAGAAACCAAATTTCTCTAATGTAGCAGCGTAAAAGGTTTGCTTGGTCTTGTCTTCTCTGAATATGTCAACTTCAATAACAGGAACGTCTACGAACAGTTTTCCTCTGATAAGTACCTTGATGATTTTGGATGGTCGAGATCGATAGTTCAGCATTTCTTTACACCATTCCAAAGTCGAATCAGATACCTTAGTCTTTTCTTCAACGATCCTTTGGGCATCATCCCATAGCTGACGTTGGACATCAATGGGAGTTCTTTTCAGCGCGGGGTCTTTCACCGATTATTGGACAACCTGGATGGCGAGACCCTTATCTTTTTCTTCAGCTTCCTTCTTTTTGGCGAGTAATCGTTCAACTCTTAAATGATCCTCTTATTTTTTCCTTGATATCCTGAACTTTGTGGGAACAGGGATTTTGGAGCGAGGGAGGATGATTCGCTGATCTTCGAATTTCTTTATTATTTCTTCTCTCCTTTTCTGATCCTCTTCACTTAGCTTTTGAGGAACTAATGAAGGTCTGTTTTTGTGAGAGAGAGGTTGTTGTTCCAGTTCATCAGTCTCAGAGGTCAAATCCAAGACTGGGATTATTTCTTCAGCGATAGGAGCTGGAATTATTGTTGGTGTTGTTGTAGGAGCTTCAGCGGGATCCTCAAACAGGGGAGAGGACTAGCTGAAACACAGCGATCGTTTAAGTAAGAAAAGTTGGGAAGAAAGAGATAGAGAAAAGAATAGGGTTAAGTGTATAGAGGTTTTATGGAGAGGAGGATTGAGATTGAGAAGGGATAGAGGAGTGATGCAGAATAAGGAAATAAGAGATATTGTACCTGACAAACTGGCTTAATCTGAAGGATAGCCAGATTGCCTTCTGCAGTGAGGCCTTTGTTTTTGTCTTGATCAGCTTCAGATGCTGCAGGCTTTGTCTTCTCCCCTGATGGTTCGTTTATCGAAATCCCTTTCTCAGGGACCTTCTTGGGCTCAATGAAGAAGAAGTCATCATCATCATCGTCATCATCATCTTTAGGGGATGATGATGATGGTTCTTCATCATCGATATCGATGGGTTCTTCGTTTTCAGCTTCTTCTTCTTCTTCAGACTCGATCTCATCAGCGTAAGGTACGGTCACATCAGCAACGGCTTCTTTGTGTTGCTCTTCGAGTTGCTCCCCCTCAGATACAGAGGGAGGTTTCTCGGTTCCCTCAGGGTTTTCAACTCCCTGAGGTTTTGAAGTAGAAGCAGCAGTTTCATTTTTCTTCCCCCCCCTCATCATTATGGGGAAGGTCTTCAGCTCTCTTCTCCCCCTCATCCACATGATGAGGAGGTGGGGCAAGAGGAATATTAGCAACATCAGCAGCATCAGTAGTATGACAATCACTGTCTTCTTGGCCAGTGAGTCCCATACAAAGTTCAACCACTGCTAATCTGCCGTCGAGGCCAGATATAGCAAGGGCGAGTTTCCGAAGATCTTCTCTATCGGCCTGAGTAAAGTGAGACTTTGGAGCATCCAGGCGATTGAGTATCTGCTGAAGTAGATCTTTGACCGTCGTAACCTCACCCTTAAGAGTACCAACCTCTGTCTTCAATGATGTGACTTCATTGGACAGAGTGGTGAAGTTTGTTGCGAGGGTGGTGTTGGTGAGGTTGAGATTGTTGACGTTTGAGGAAGTTTCAGCGAGGGTGGTAGCAAAAGTTGCAATGCTGCCATCCACCTTCTCCATATCAGCTTTGGAGGCTTTCGTGTCAACAACCTCGGTCAGCTTCTTGAGGTTCTCTCCAGCGTCTGTAACCGCTGAAGAGTTGGTGGAGAGAATGGTGTTGTATGATTCCATCTTTGTTTCCAGGGCCTTCAAGGAGGTGTTGATATCCCCCAAATTAGGACCTGAAACAGTTATTAACTTATGAACAGAGGAAAGCTCAGAAGTTTGGGGTTGAGAGAGAGAAGTGTTTGGGATAATGTGTATACCTGCAGGCGGATTGGTGAAGTTGTCGAAGCCTCGTAACCCTGAGAAAGTTTCATAGTCGTCTTCAATAGTTCCTTGACGACTGGAAGTACCTGCGGGTCTTGTGTTCTGTTCTATCATCCTCTGAAGATGTTCAGCAGTAGTGTCGCTGAGGAAGATGTTTGTTGAGGAGAATAGGGGAAGAGATTGAGTGACCAAAGGAGAGGTGGGAGGAATGACGGTAGAGAAAATTGGTTGGTTGCGGGGTTCAGCGTTGGATCCGCTGTTAATCACTTCAGTCTGTAGAGAGGCTGAAGGAGGTGGGTTCTGTTCCAAGTTTATAACTTCAGCGTTTAGAGACGTTGAAGCTGGGATGGAAGGGGTGGCTTGATCAGCTGTGGCAGAGCGTACCACTGAACTATCCATCAGCTCTTCAAGATGAGTTGTGGAGTCTTCAGCATGTGAATGCTGGGGGGTTGCTCCTTGGTTTTCTTGATTCTTTTGGAACCAATTTGGGAAGTAGATTGTTTCCTTTTTCGAGAAGGAGTGGAGGGTGTAGCTTGGGTATCAGCGGTGGGGATTTCCACTGAATGAGCCGCAGAAGTAGAAGAAGGAGGATTAAGAATAGATAAAAGAGTAGTAAGACGTACCTCGTTTGCCAGCGGCTTGAAGTCGAGCACCTTAGGGCCAACCTGAGAGAGTCTCAGATCACCCTCTTTTGGGTACATGTCCCCAAGTCCTTGTTGAAAGACGGCGCTGATGAATCTGGGATATGGAACCCATGAAGGTCTATCAGCCATATCTACTCTGAACGCAAGATCGTCATAGATGATCGAGGCCCAGTCAACATGTAGACCTTTCAGCAATGCATAGCCCATTGCTTGCTGAGGTTGAGAAGCTTGATCAGAGGAGCCACTCTTCGCTGTCATGCAGCTTATTAAGTGTGCGAAGATGAAGTTCATCTCGCTTGGCATTTTGGACTTCTTGATGAGGGTCAGTTTCTTCTCAATCTCCTTGTCCCTCCCTGTGTCCCATGCGTAACCCATTGCATCAAAGAATGCAGTGATGGCTTCCCTATCAGCATGGTTTTTGTGGTTTGGCAGAGAGACAAAGGGTTTTTCTTTGGTGGCAGTGGGTAGGCTGGGTGCTCGCTTGATAATGGCAGGGTTGATTTTGGTTGTGCCAAATTTGGTGTCACAGAGAATAACATCAAGGAGTTTCTTAGGATCCTTTGATGAAGGAACCTGAGTGTGTCTAGCAGTATACCAGAACTGAGATAGAAGAAATTTATGGGCAGGGGGTACAAAGGTTAAGGCTTTGAATAAGCAGCAGGTTTGTAGAAAATTCACAGCATCATCCAGATGCTTGACTTGCTTTTTCATAGGAAAATCGAAAAGCGCATAGAGATTGTTGGATTTTGAGAAGTCTATTTTCTCAAGCGTGAACTTGACCTGAGGATCCTTGGGAAGATTCAGTTTCTCCGTAGCAGGAGATTTCTCAGCGGTAGGAGCAGCAGTAGAAGATGCCATTACTGTTTATCATATCAACCATGAATCATAGAAAAAAAATACAGTCTTAATGTGGAAAGATTTTCCAATAAGATGTTTTCGAATTTTGTCCATTTCATTCAGACAGAAATGTCTTAATGAAGATTAGGGTTTTCTTGTTTTGAAAAAGAAATGCAAACCCAGTAAAAGTCTTGTTTTCCATTTTCCTTTAGATAAGGAATCTGGAAAAACGTATGAAGAATAAGTTTAATATATTTGATTTAAACTTGAAGAACAACCATGAAAAGGTTGTGTTCATAAAACCATGAAACAAATGATTTCATTTAAAAAGTTCTTTTGTTTGATCTTTTGAAAACAAGGATAAGATCAGAAACAAGTTAAAACGGGTAAATAATGAGAATATTAACCTGGTTGTCGAAGAAGAAGATGAACAGTTTTCTGGAAAAAGCTCGAGTTCAATAAGCAACAGTAAATCTTTTCTTTCTTGGAGAAGTAGTTCGCGTAAAGGAAAAATATAAACTCGAAATAGTTTATATAGTGAGATTAGAGAGAGAGAAAAACTAGAGCGGGAAAGTTTTTCATCATAACACGGACACGTGTTTGCATTTGATTGGATGGTAAACGAAACGTGCAAACGTGTGTCAGAAAAAGAACGTGCCAGGGTTTATCCGTTGTGATGATGTCACAAACGTCCTTTCATATTTTAGGATGTCTCTGAGGTTTTGAAAGCTCAGGGACTATTTTGAAAAACATGAAGCACTGAATAGAAATATCAGTGTTAGTTTAAGAAATTTCAAAGTATCGCTGTTAAGGAAGAGATATTCAGCGATGTGATTTGTTTTGAAATCTTGCATTTACATGCGAATGTCAGCGAGTAAAGAGAGAACATACCTTGATATCAGCGAATCAACTTTGTTCAGAGAGAAGATGATAAAATGGTTTATATAAGTTGGTTTTATCCGATCGTTGATCAAATGTGAACCACTGAAGATTTTATTCTTCAAAGTTCAGCATTCCAAGCTCGCTGATGAGAAAGTTGAACCTTGTCTCATCAAGAGGTTTGGTGAACAGATCAGCTAACTGAAAGTCAGTTGGGATAAAATGAAGTTCTATATCACCATTCATCACATGATCTCTGATAAAATGATACCTGATTTCGATATGTTTGGTCTTTGAGTGTAGCACTGGGTTGTTGGCTATAGCGATGGCACTTGTGCTGTCGCAATAGATTGGAATTTTCGAGAGCTGAAGGTCATAGTCTAGTAGTTGATTTCTCATCCACAAGACCTGAGAACAACAGCTTCCAGCGGCTACATACTCAGCTTCAGCAGTTGAGGTGGACACTGAGTTTTGCTTTTTACTTGTCCAACTCACCAGCTTTCTACCTAGGAGCTGACAGCCTCCTGTGGTGCTTTTCCTATCCAATTTGCAACCTGCAAAATCACTATCTGAATAGGCGATTAGATCAAACCCTGAGTCTTTGGGATACCAAAGACCTAGGTTCGGAGTACCCTTAAGGTAACGAAAGATTCGCTTTACAGCGATCATATGAGAATCCTTAGGTTCAGCTTGATATCGTGCACACAAACAAGTTGCATACATAAGATCAGGTTGGCTAGCTGTAAAATACAGGAGAGAGTCGATCATCCCACGGTATAGTGTGACATTAACAGGTATTCCATTTGAATCCTTGTTTAGTGTCCGTGGTGGTGCCATAGGGGTTTTCATAGCTGAACTCTGAGTTAAATCAAATTTCTTCAGCATATCTTTAACATACTTTTCCTGATTAATGAAAGTTCCTTTTTCATTCTGTTTTATCTGAAGACCAAGGAAATATGTTAGCTCACCCATCATACTCATTTTATACTCTACTTTCATTCTATCAGCGAAACGAGTACAAAGGTCAGGGTTAGTAGAACCAAATATAATGTCATCAACATATATCTAAACAAGAATGATATAACCCTTCACTATTCTGAAAAATAGAGTTTTGTCGATTTTACCTCGCTCAAAATTTTCAATTAGGAGATAAGAGGATAGAGTGTCATACCATGCACGTGGAGCTTGCTTTAAGCTATAAAGTGCCTTATCCAGTTTATAAACATAACCTGGACGCTTAGGATCTGAGAATCCTGGAGGTTGTTCCACATAGACTTCTTCATTCAGCTTTCCATTTAGGAACGCTGACTTAACATCCATCTGATAAACTTTGAAGTCTTTGTGTACGGCATATGCTAAGAATAGACGAATAGACTCTAGTCTTGCTACTGGAGCAAATGTTTCGTCGTAATCTATACCTTCCTCTTGTCTATATCCCTGAGCAACAAGTCGAGCCTTGTTGCGGGTTACAGTTCCATGTTCGTCCAACTTGTTTCGATAGACCCATTTAGTGCCTATCACTGTCTTGTCGGTTGGTCTTCGAACAAGATTCCAAACTTTGTTTCTTTCGAATTCAGTCAGCTCTTCTTGCATAGCGCTGACCCAGTTTGGATCTTTGAGGGCATCATCTATTTTCTTTGGTTCAAAGAGAGAAATAAAGTTAACAAATAAACAAATATTACCTGCACTTCGTCGAGTCTGAACACCAGCGTTTGGATCACCAAGAATTTGATCAATTGGGTGATTTACAGTCCATCGCTGAGCCGAAGCATGAATCGCTGACTCAAATTGAACTGGAGGAGCTGAAGATGAGGCTTCAGCAACTTCTGGAATATCAGCCAAGAGAGGAGTAGGTGCAGATGTCATCACATTCACTGATTGTTGAGAAGTAGATGGAATGTCTGAGACATTTGGTTCAGAAGCAGGCATAGTGTTTAGAGGAACAGCTGAGACCCATGAAGTTTCAGCTTCACTATTCTGCATGTTTGGGATGATAGTAGGACCATCATCTTCAACGGTATGAGTATGAGGAGTGGGAATATCTTCTGAATCACAAAGATGTGAAAACATCCATTGATTCAGTTCTTCAGTATCAGCAGAAGGTCGAGAATTCGCTGAACGGGATTCGTCAAAGGTGACGTGAATAGTTTCTTCAACAGTTTGTCTTCTTCGATTGAAGACTCTGAAGGCTTTGGAGACTGAGGAGTATCCAAGAAAGATTTCATCATCAGCCTTAGGATCAAATTTTCCAAGGGCATCTCTGTTGTTCAGTATGAAACACTGACATCCAAAGATGTGAAGAAAGCTAAATGAAGGCTTTCTCCCATGGAAAAGTTCGTAAGCTGTTTTATTGAATCTTTTGACTATCAGCGACCTGTTTTGCGTAAAACAAGCAGTGTTGACAGCTTCTGCCCAAAACTGAGTAAGCAGGTGAGAATCGCTGAGCATTGAACGTGCAACTTCAATAATAGTTCTATTTCTTCTTTCAACGACTCCATTTTGTTGCGGTGTTCTCACTGAAGAAAAGTTGTGAGAAATACCCTTACTCTCAAAGAAGGAATCAAGAGAACTGTTTTTGAATTCAGTCCCATGATCACTCCTTATTGAGCGAACGGTCAAGTTGTTCAGGACTTTCATTTTCCTGACAAAGGTGATAATTTCTTCAGGTGTGTCACTCTTAGAACGGAGAAACATTACCCATGTATAGCGATAGAATTCATCAACTATGACCAGCGTATATTTCTTTCCAGCCATGGATTGTTTGTTAACAGGGCCAAACAAATCCATATGGAGAAGTTGTAGAGGAGATGACACTGAGGAAACTTGCTTTGACTTAAATCTTGCTTTGGTCTGTTTCCCTTTCTCACACGCTGACAATAAGGACTCTTTGGCGTATGAGTGTTGAGGTAGACCAGTGACTAACTCTTTTGAAGAAAGAGTATTCAGTGTCTTGAAGTTTAGATGAGAGAGCCTCTTATGCCATAACCAGTTGACATCAGATGAGGCTTTTGAGAAGAAACAGGAGTTCTCAGTGGTTGTTGAGTCCATGTTTATTACATAAACATTTTCCAAACGATAACCGCTGAGTGCTATCTTCTTCTTTTTGTCAGCGACAAAGAAGGATTCCTTAGTAAAAATTACTTTGTTATCCATGTCGCAAAGCTGACTGATGCTTAGAAGATTATGCTTCAGCCCTTCAACATATGCAACTCTTTTGAAGGTTGTTGTACCATTAGAGAGTACACCAAACCCTCGGGTATGTCCTTTTCCATTTCCACCGAAAGTTACAGAGGGACCCTTCTCTTCTTTGTACTCAGTGAGCAGTTTCTTCTTACCAGTCATGTGTCTAGAGCATCCGCTATCGAGATACCAGATACCCTTCTTAACCTGCATTACAAAGGAAGATTAGTTTGTCTTGGGTACCCACTTAACCATGTGTACACACTTGTCAGTGGCGGTAGAAGAGGAGGTGGAAGGTTCAGCAGTCTTCGCAGCATTTAAAGATTCAGCTTTGTCAGTCTTCACTTTGGTTAATTTCTTAACCTCAGTGGTCTTCTTTTCCTTGGGGGCAATGATCTTCACCTTAGTTATCTTTTCAGCTTGGGTGGCTGTGGGGCACTTACTAGCAATATGATTGGTAAGTCCACAATGATAACATTTCCTATAACTAAAAGTAGTTCTAGGACCATTTGCATGCTGAGCTTTTGATTTGAATTAGAAGGACCAGTACCAAGTAAACTTTTGGTATTTGAAACAGGAGGAACATTCAGTTCTTCGGATGTCTTACCAATAGTATCCACTTTGATTCTAGGAATGGATCGCTGAATAGATCCACACTGAATAAATCCAGGGATCTTATTCTTTGAACCAGAGGGATAAGTCACTGAAGCTTTAGAAACATTCAGCTTTGGTACAAAGGTACCCTTCTGAGGATTTTGGTTAAAAGCAATTCCTTTACCTTTATTTTTAAAGACTGAGGTAGGTTTTGGATAAACAATTTTCTCATTGCCTTTAGAAGTTAAGGTAGAGATTTCCTCAGGGATAGGAGGTTTTGAAGAGGAACACTGAGACGAGAAAGTGTCAGGGATAGAGGATACGAACATTCCAAACTTAAGCATGGAATGATCAGTGGTTGGTTCTAGAGTATCAGCTTTGTAACCAAGACCACGCTTATCACTCAGGGGAATCTGAGACTTTATTATCTCAGTGATCTTTGTTGAGGAGTTATACCATCCATCAACAGTAGCTTTTTCAGCTTTTAATGCAGCGATAGCTTCTTCGCGCTCGATTTTGACTAGCTGATTTAAGTGAACTTGATCTTTAAAATCTTCTTCAATTTTAGAAAGATTTTCTATTTGAAGGTGACAGTTTTTAAGCTGTTCAGCGAGATCAAGGTTTTGATTTTCAACAACAGTTTTGCCATTCATGGCTTCATATAAACTTCTAGTCAGGAGATCGATCTTTCGAAGACTATCAGCTTCATAAATATTTAAAATATTGGTAAAGAAGGAAGGTGATACCTTAGTAGCAGAGGTTGAAGTAGAGGGAATGTCAGAATTTTCTTCCTCATCTTCAAGTTTGGCCATGAGACATAGATTGGCTTCATCATCATCTTCAGAGTCAGATGATTCTTCTTCGCCAGAGGCAGCCCAATCATAGTCAGCCATATGGCCTTTGCCTTTCTTCTTAAAGGTTTTCAGCTTTGAATACCTTTCTTTCAGCTTTTTGTATTTTTCATCTCTAGTCCTGGGAGTAAAGTTTTTCTTGGGAAAAGCTGAGGGTCTAGAGACTTTCTTTGACCTGCACTCGCTAGCAAAATGTCCTATCTTTTCACAGTTATAGCAAGTAGTAGCCTTATCAACGGGGGTTAATGATCTTGGCTTGTCAGTAATAGCAAGAGGTTTGTTCTTCTTGAAATTACTCTTTCTAGCAAATCTTCTGAACATATTAGCCAGGAATGCCAAAGTTTCATCATCATCTGAAGCATCAGAATCTGACGAACGTTCAGAGTTAGTTTCCAACTCAGTGACAGTGATCGTAGATCGCTGAGTGGAAGGTAACGCTGAGAGTAAAGCAACAGGGGTGCTTTTGGAATCTTTTACAAGATTCTTCTTAAGATGACTCGATTGCTCATGATTCAGCAACGTGCCATATAAGGTAGAAAGAGTCATGGATCCAAGATCTTTTGACAGCTTGAGACACATTGAATAACTGTCCCAGCTTTCAGGTAAACATTCTAAGAACTTTGTCAGTACTTCAAAGTTAGAATATTCCTTACCAACATTTTTCAGATCTATTATTAAGCAGTTAAAACGTTGGTGTACTTCAGAGAGAGTTTCATTCTTACCACAAATGAAGCTTTCGTACTGTCTTACCAGGTTGATCTTTCGAGAGTCCTGGACTTCAGAAGTACCTTCATACTGAACACAAATTGTGTCCCACATAGCTTTTGAGGTTTTCAGGTTCATGACGGAATGGTAGACTTCGTCAGGAAGAGCCATGGAGAGTATGGATTTGGCTTTGGTGTCGATAGCCACTTTCTTCTTATCTTCATCAGTCCACATAGGAATTTCCTTGGGAATCAGCCTTTCTGGAATAGCATGTCTATTCTCAGCGGCTGGAACTGCAAGATCAATTCTTATAGGAATATATGGGTCGTTTTCAAGATAGTAAGGCATAGTAGGGTCTACACCTTCTAAGAAGAGAATCATCCTATTTTTTTATAGATTAAAATTATCTCTGGAGAATCTAGGGGGTTTTGCAAGAGAACCATTGTCAATATAGTTAGTGTTTGTGTTGGTAGCCATTTTTAGAAATAGCAAGGAAGAGAAATCTTAGTATAGATCGATCTTGTTTATGAGATTAAACAAAACCGCTCTGATACCACTTGTTGGTCCCGAAGGGTTATACAAGTTTGTAGAAGGGGGGTGGTTGAATACAAACACACGATTTTTACTTTTCTAAATTGTTTATTGATAAATCAAGACAATTTACAACTTGTTGCAGAACAAGATTAAGGATTAACCTAATCTAAACAAGTTAAGAACACTAAGTTTCTTGCACTAGAATAAGATAGAAAGGAGATAAGGAAATTACGAATAGTAACCTAACACACAGTAGTAAGGATGAATAAGAAGATGGCTGAGCGCACTTCATTTCTGAAGTAGGGTTCTTCTTATATACTACATGCATTTAATGCATGGCAGTATTGCTTTACACGTGGCAGCAGTTGAGTGGTTACATGTCATTGACCTTTATAGACAACCTTAGTAGCCGCATGGTGCACAGTGTAGAATCAGAGTTTGTTGTACGATCATAGACAAAAAGGATGTCCGTTCTGACAGTTCGTACGGAGACGTGCAAGGGAGGTAAGACAATAGTACTTTGTAAGGAGACTTCATGATCAGCTTTCGTTGAAACAGTTCTTTATCAGCGAATGATAAAGTTCAGCGATTGCTGAAGTCTTCTACTTGAAACTTCACGTTGAGTGGACAAATCTTGGCTTCGCTGATATCCGCATCAGTTCATTAGTAGACTTGTCGCTGGTTCTTGAGCTTGATCTTCGACTTCAACGTAGAACATATGCTGACGTGAAACTTGTCTTCAGGGATCATAAGTGTTAAGAGATGGTCATTATCAAATCACTGAGGGTTTGGATCAACATATCATTTTTATGAAAAATGAACAAAAATCTCTAATTTCATATGTGTTTAATTTTTTATAATTACTTTACATGTTTAATCTTCAGGGATCATAAGTGTTAAGAGAGGGTCATTATCAAAAAAGGGTTTTTTTGACGGCTTGCATTAATTATATGATTCCAAAACTGATTTTACCACACATGGGGACAATAAAAAATTTCATAATATTTGCCCTAGTGGTAGCTTATGCACAACAGATGAACAACTGCTATCTAATAAACAGTAAATAATTTCTTAGAAAATTGATATTTCTTGTACAAAACCTAAAGGGATACTACAAACAGATCGAAAAATTTATAAACAAAACTCCATATGTAACTAACATTACTGTGACGATGATAGTGAAAATAAGAATACCATGCATTCACCATCAGACACATAAAAACGAAATATCTAACCCAACATTTCATATATTAGCCATTAATTGTGGGTTTTCCAGAAAACCCCTTCACAAGTTTCACAAAAAGATTGTTTCATACCTTAACATCACAAACTAAAAAGAGAGCAGGGGTGATGAATCAAGAGACAAGATCAAACAAACATATTAACACAACAAAAAAAGACCACCACCGCCTACAATCTGCTACCTACACACCATCAATCCCATCAAACGCCTTGCAGTAACACCACGCTTTTACCTTCTTGATCGCCTGTGTCTGCTTATCCATGAGCGCGGTCTTGTCCCACAGCTTAATAGAGATGTGATCGTAGTCGTCTTTTCGAATCTTAGAAATGGTCTATTCATGCTTTATCTTCTGTTTCTTCTTCTGCAACTTGGCTTCCAGGCACTCGACTTTTGCAGTTAGTTCACGATTTTTAGCCAACAAGTCGAGATTGTGGTTTACAAGGGAAGGAAGCAGGTATTGTGGAACAGGGGGTTGCGGGGGTTGAGGGTTTTCATCATCCGAAGAAGAATGAGCATCCATGGATTCAGAGTTGTGAAGGAGAGAAAACGTTAGGGTGAGGAACTAAAAGGTATGAAAAAAAATATCAGATTTCGTATATGAAAAGGAAGGGGTGTGAGTTTAGGGTTTCTTGGGAAATGTAATGTGCATTGATGGCACCCACTACCCCATTAATATATGTATTAAATCTGAATATATTATTAAAAAAACAACCGACGGGTAACAATATCACATACACACGGAATTTTTGTGTGAATGTACATTAGATTAATTACCAGTCAAGACAAAATATGAAAATTACCTTATTATACTATGTAAAAAAATAAACATCTATCGGGCTGCACACAATATTTCATAAACAATTAATATTAAGTTAAGTTTCAATATCAAAAATACTTCCCATCAAAACAAAGAAAAATAAAACTCCTGTACAATAAAAGAAACCCGGTAACGTAACTTTAAATAAAAAACACCTAAGCATCTTTGGAGCGGTGTGGGCAATTATGGGAATCGTGATTAACCAACAGCTTACAACATCTACATAGACGTTTCTGCCTCTTGGAACTAGAAGACGCTTTCTCAAATACACCAATCAGCCGCTTCCCGGTTCTACAGCCTTTGTTTCGTATACCCGATGGAGGTAAAATATCTGCTTTGTCAGGAACATCGACACCATAACATTCCCTCATGGCTTCAGCTTTATCTACTGAAGGACAAGGCACGTAATTCTCAACATCAAAATCAACTTTCATTTGATCCAATGTTGACGAAAATGCAGAAAGTTTTTCCTTGTCGTTCCTCAATCGACTAACTAGAACATCGACCTTCACATACACCTCGTTAATTAAACGCTCCTTCTCAACATCAACTTCACCGTAACGCGCCTTAGCAGCTTAGGAACCAAAGATCTAGTCCAACGACGTACTATGATGTAATCCGGAATCGTGACATGCCCATCATTCATTAAAACCTTGAACATGTGACGACATACCAGTCCATTTCATACAAAATAATTACATTCACGTTCCATATGTTTCGCGTCGTGATCATGAAAAACCTACAATTATACGAATGATTTTAAGTTTATTACAAAAATTAAAAAAAACTTGATAATAAAATCATAGAAAATACTTACAATGTAGGTCGCTTTAGGCGCAAACTTCTTGTTCTGCTGAGTAACACGATATCGTTTACCACCTATAACATGAACAACACAAAAATATAGACCTTTACTGATCTCTTTCTAAACATAAAAAAACATTTCGCGTAAAAACCTCGGACGCATGCTTCTCAATCAGCATTGGTGTAACACTCCGGGGGAATGTGTTCCTTGTAACAAACTCCAAAGATCGATGCTTGTTTCTTTGCTTTTCTATCGAAGCATCGAAGGCATGTATGAATTTCACCAAATCATTTCGAAATGACACAAATAACCTAAAAAAAGCATGTGAACTCTCGGATCGAGATGTAGTTCGCATAAGCCCAGACATGCGATCTTCTTTGTAATACGCAGGAATCCAAAAATGTCGGATTTCGTACATGTACTTCAACCGCTCCTTACGGTGGAGCGCAAAATCTTCAATAATTTCATTCCATCCAGATTCAAATTCATCGACCGACGTGTGGTAATTCCAAACCAACTTGTTGAACCTCCTACTGAACTCGTCATTTTGATCAACAGGCAACGAAACCTAAGAACGTGAACACTATGAAATAATACTTAAAAGACTGAATAGTATTTGTTGAAAGACTATAACACGAATAAACCATACCTTATTAGGAACTTTCTTCATAATGTGCCACATGCACAACCGATGCTTCGACTCAGTGAAAACCTCAGGAATCGCTTGTTTCTCTGCAGCACATTGGTCCGTTATTACAAACAAAGGATGATTCCCATGCGCTTGAATAAAGGCATTCAAGACCCATTTGAAGTTAACAACATTCTCGTGACTAATCAACGCAACTGCAACTACAACGGGCCGCTTATGGTTGTCGATTGCTATAAATGGAACAAAATTCATAGCGTGCCTACATAAAAAAAATTGCAAACATTTCAGAAAAATAAAAATTCATATATAACATCAAAAAAAATCTTACCTGTTAGTCCGGTATGTGGCATCAAAAGACACTGTGTCTCCAAATTCTTTGAAATTTAGCTTGGCAATCTCATCGGCCCAAAAAATAGCTTGGACTTCGCGATCCTCGACTAAATAATCAAAAAAAATCAGGGACGTTACACCTACGTTTCGCAAGTAGATTGATGAGCATCTGCGCGTCTTTAATCCCAACAAATGTCCCCATATCCCTTCTAGCATTCTCATAATCCACCGGTGTGGGACCAATATACTCATACCCTTCTTTTATAGCCGCATTTATTGTATGAGCCTTAGCACCACCTATACTTGCAGAAGACTGATTATACAAGTTCCTATAATCAATATACTGCAACTGCCTTCTTGATTTGCAAAGCAACTTATCATGTACATTGTATAAAGCATGGTTATGCCTTCCTTCAAATTTGTAAACAACAAATACATTCTTTTCTTTCTCAATCGAAATTTGACACATGCCTTACAACCTGATCTCCTGAAATTTGAATTTCGCACTTTGCGATCACAACCACTGCTATCATATTCTACCTTTTTTTTCTCAGGAAATCCTTCACGACTACATAAAAGGTACCTAGACAAAACGGTACCATCCCTATTCTTCTTTTTATTCGACCTCCTAACATCAAAAGCTGCTACTTGTGCATATCTCATATACGTCGCCTCCGCTTTTTAAATACACGGATACTCGTGCCCCACAGGTAGCTTAATTTCATCATCAACACGTGGAATCTAGTATTTCGTCCCCCCAGGAGTAACAAATGTATCAACCACATCTAGAATTATAATAAAGTTCATAGGAAAATCAAAAATTGATACGGATGTAGTTTAAAAAAGACAAACAACGATTTCGCATACATCAAATGTTTTTAACATTCTTCGTTCAACATAAAACTAATACACAAATATCTATGAAACCTGTGGACTATTTGGTAATAAATAACACAACAGTAATAAGTGTTGCTTCACATTTTCATACACACAAAACACATTATACATAGTTTTCCACAAATTCATATGCCCTTTAATCGACCATCAACATATATGAACAAGTCTTTAATAATGTTTCATATTTTAAACATAAACCAACACGTGAAAATTTTAACGAGACCTGTATGAATAGAACTAACATATAAGAAATCTGAGAAGGGTAAGCAAAAAAAACTACTAACCATCATCTTTTTCACCGCTTACAGTAATGTCATCATCCACAACTCTATCAACATTGTTCTGTTTAGAACAATCATCCCCCGAATCATTTGACGTTTCATCCGTCACAACATCATCGACTATGAACTGTGAAAAAACAGACGACGCTATTGTATCACTTTCAATGGTTGAATTCACTGGATCATCGTCCATCTTCGAGTTGTACGGAAAAAGAATACGACTAAAACAAATATATGAACAATCAAAGCAAAAAAAATAATTTCATATTTGTTGAAACAAAAAACTAACCTTGATTGCATGAAATTCGGGAAACCGAATCTATCCATAATTAACTACCTATTTAAAATAATTAAAAAAACCGGGATCAAAAAATGATGAAAAGGTCTAAATTGCCCTCTAGCGTAATTAAGGGTATATTAAAGATCTAATGGTCCATATTAGGTTACACGGTTTCATCCTAATATAGTGGTTGCATAAGAAGCCACCTCTGTATATATATATATATATATATATATATATATATATATATATATATATATAGGTTAGAACTTGGAAAACACAAATAAGAAAAGCACCACTTCTTTAAAAATCGATGTTGTATATATAACCTGATTCGCAAAGTCGATCCTGAGTAATAGTTGGCAAACCTTCTATTTCTTGTTCTGGATATTTATCTACGATTTTTTTGCCTATTGTATGTCTTCATGTTCATCTTTTCACCAGGAACTGAAAAGGCAAAAACACATCAAAATATAAAAATTGGCAAAGAAGGAACATAAAATTCAGAATCACCTACATTTCTCGTGATTGAACTGAAATGAAACAGCAGGAGGTGAGATAGTCACTAAATAAACATAAAATGATTTCATGAGTTGCAGAACTAGACTAAGGGGCCGTTTACCAAATGTTTACCGGGGTAAGCGCTTACCAGTCAAATTTAACATCATCACTTACTTACCGGGTAAGATTTTATTCCGCCAAATCTGTTTCTTATGCAACAATTCACCCGGTAAGCGCTAACCGTAGTAAGAGTCGTCGCCATCACTTACCGGGGTAAGACTCTCCGTCCTTTCATTCGCTTCTACCTGGTAAGATATTAGGTGGTTCCCATATCAATCCGGTAGGTAACGTGACTTAGTAAGCGCTTACCCGGGTAAGTGTTTGGTAAATGGCCCCTAAATCTAAAAAAGAATCAGCAGATGGAAATTGAGATAATAAATCAACAACAAGGTTAGGGTTTAGAGAGAGAAAAGAGGAAGAGAAGTTGAAAGAGAGGGAAAAAATCAATTTTAGGGGAAAAATGGGTGGGAGTGGTTAAAAAGATGGGACGGTAATAATTCTTGAGACTACTCATATGAAACCCGGTTCCCTATAAAGAACCGGGTAGTATTACTAGCTTTTGTTTAAGTGAAACCCGTTTCTCTTTACACAACAGGGTACCATATTTCGTATTAAAAAGGCGCTTCAAATAGAACCCGGTTTCATCCGAGCAACCGAGTAACATTTACTACACGCACTTTTATACCCGGTTTACTAGTTAACATGGTTAGATTTGAGGGGTTTTATTGAACTTTTTTTAGTAGTATATTTGTTTCTATAAATCGGTCTAATGGGCACTTAAACATTTTGGACATCATATAACCCTAATTTTCTAATTTTGTTGTAATGAAATAATACAAACAACATATTTGAAGACATATAAGTTATAAGTGTATACATTTTTTTTTATAAAATAGACATTTGTAAACTATATTTGTTATTGTTATTGAATGAATTTTTAAATGTCTAATTAATAAGATATTTTTATTAACAATAAGTTTAAAATTACAAAAAGGGAGAATAAAAAGGGATAGAAGGCAGGGGTGATGAACAAGTGGATTAATTAATAAAGTTGATGATTGATTAGAATCACTAATGCGATTTTTAACATAAAATAAACCAATTGGAGAAAAGTAAATTTCGTATAGAAAAGACGAACCCTTTATTACAATAGAAGTAGGTGGCTTTTGATCTTGACCTTCCATTTGGCGATTTCCTTCGAATAACAAATAAACTGTTACGATGTAAAATGAGCGATTGATGGTGATTATAATGCGATAATAGTTGTACATGTTAATACGAACTCGAGTTGTAACTTAACACAATTTTTAGTAGAGGAACGATGTCCCTTTTAAAAAAGGTGATGCATTGTTTGACTAAATAAAATTTTATATATGAACGATATGGTCTAACTAATTTATAAGCTTTGTTAAATCACATGAATCAAAAAGGACAGTTCGTTTGTCATTGAGCTTGGCTAATTTGTTAATAGTTACAGGACTGGTTTATATGGGCATACAGTGGCCCATGCCATCGATTCATGGATCTGTCGTAGCGGGAAAAAAAATCTATATTCTTGAAAGGTGTCACGTTAGTGTTTCATTCTCTGCTACAATATTTCTTAAAACTAAATTTATTAGAAAACTTTGTGGTAACTAAGTTAATTTAAGACGGGGGATTAATCAATCCACTACAAAACAAATGAGTATATTATCAAATGACATCTCCAAATATTCAAAAGGATATTATTACTTGCTTTGCAGAAGAAGTGTTGAAATCCATCATGGGGGACATTGGTGATGATATTTTTTTCTTTGTTGGTGGATGAATCTTGCGATGTCTCTAAAAAAGAACAGATGGCCGCAGTTTTGAGGTTTGTTGACAAATACGGAGTTGTTCAAGAAAGATTTGTTGGTGTTGTTCATGTAATGGATACATCTGCTTTAAGCCTTAAATCCGCACTTGATGCTTTATTTGCAAAGCACGGATTAAGTTTCACAAAGGTAAAAAGGGTTTTTAATATTTTATTTACGTTTTTATAATTATTAATTCATCTACTTTTTTATAATTTAATATTTATCTATCTTGGAAATAGGTTAGAGGGCAAGGTTATGATGGTGCTAGCAACATGAGTGGCAAGTTTAATGGGTTGAAAGCTTTAATATTGAGTGACAATGACTCGGTCTTTTATGTGCATTGTTTTGCACATCAACTTCAGCTAGTAGTTGTCGCGGTTGCAAAAAAACACGAAGGTGTTAAGGACTTCTTTGATTTGCTAGACTTGGTTGTTACCGTGTTAAACTCTTCTTGCAAACGGAAAGACATGCTTCGAGAAAGTCACAGACATAGAATTCAAGAAGAAATTGGAAATGGCGAAATTGAGACCGGCACAGGGTTAAACCAAGAGACTTCGCTTGTACGAACTAGGGATACACGATGGAATTCTCATCTTAAAACAATTATGAGTTTGATTTCTTTGTTTCTGGAGGTTATAAAGGTGTTTGAATATGTCGTAGATGAATGTGATAATGGAGCTAATCGACTTCAAGCAAGTGGTCTTTTATCATACTTAAAGACATTCGAATTTGTGTTTTACTTGCACTTAATGTTAACCATTTAGGGCTAACAAATTCATTGTCTCAAGCACTTCAAAGAAAAGATCAAGGCATTTTGGAAGCGGTTGATTTGATAAGAACAACCAAAGGGCAATTGCAAATGCAACGAGAAAATGGGTTTGATCAAGTTTTGGAGAAATGCTATAATTTTTGTGATAAACATAACATTGTCAAGTTGGATATGGCGGAAGGTTATGTTAATACAAGAAATCCAAGGAAAAAGATGAGCATAAGCAATCGACATTATTATAATTATGATCTATTCAACACTGTTTTGGATATGCAGATTCGAGAATTTGGTGATCGTTTTTGTGAGATAAGCACCGACTTGCTTCAAAATATGGCAGCTTTGAATCCACGCAATTCTTTTTCTCAGTTTAACAAATCAAGCCTATTGAAGTTGAGTCAGATGTATCCACGTGATTTTGATGAGAAGAAAAGGATCGATCTTGAGTACGACCTTGACATTTACTATCATTCTGTTTATGATGATGTCAGATTTGTCAATTTAAACGGCATTGCCGACCTTGCTAGATTGATGGTGGCAACAAGAAATCATCTTTCTCATCCTTTAGTCTACCGATTATTGAAGCTAACATTGGTTTTGCCCGTTGCAACTGCTACGGTTGAAAGATGTTTTTCAGCGATGAAGCTTGTCAAGACAGATCTACGTAATCGAATTGTCGATGACTTTTTGAATGTCGCTCTCATTTGTGACATAGAAAAGGAATATCATGATAAAGTTAAGAATGAAGATGTCGTCGATCGGTTCCAAAAGATGAAGACACGTCGAGGAAAAATTTAGGAGTTGGTTCTCAATCGTAAAAAACATATTTTTTGTGTTCATTTTTGGATATATATTGACTGTTTTCAAAGGATGAAGACGGGTCGGGTACAAATTTAGGAGTTGATTCTCGATCCTATTAAAAACATATTTTTTGTAATTATTTTTGGGTTTATACTATATTATATTATTTTATGGTGCCACCGCCATAAAATTTGTCTAGGTCCGTCAGGGGCGGATCTAATTGTGACTTAGTGGGGGGAAGGGCCCCCATGAAAATGAAAAAACAATGAAATTTTAGTGTAAAAATTTAGATTTTTTAGTTTTATACTTTGATGGCCCCCCAGTAATTTTTCGTCTGGGACCCCATAAACCAAGAAAATTCTTGAAATCAACCAAAAAACCAAAATTAACTCTCGAAATCGACTAAAAACCCAAAAAGTCTCTAAAAATCGACAAAAAAAACTTTAAAAACCCTTAAAATCAACCAAAAAAAACTTTAAAAAGCCCTTGAAATGATGGATTTAGGCTAAAAATATATCGGATAGCTTTACGGACATTTAAGCTACCTTAAAGGTGCCCCCACCAGGAAAAATTCCTGGATCCGCCACTGAGGTCCGTCCCTGTGAGTATGACTGACCAAATATTACCGACCGCCGAAATCCGTCGGTAATTTTCGACGGATCACCGATAGAGTACCGACAGATTCGTCGGTGATACCATCGCTCACGACTTTTAATCCGACAGAGGTCACTGACGGATCCGACTTTTACCGACGGAGATCCGACTTTTATAGACGAATTACCGACAGCTTTTTCCGCCGGTATAGTTATTTATTTTGTAGTGATCGTGTTTTTGTTAAAGCATGAAGCTTCTTTGTTAAAGCAAGCACTCAACCACTAGTTCTACTATTATTTTGTGAATAAATTTCTATAACTTTAACCTTTATGGTTAAATGGGGTGATTGCTTGAAATTGTTTTTGGTCATCTTTTTTAAATAATTATACAGTACACGTGTCATACGTGGGTTGATTGATTAGAGGTGAGTAATAATGCACTGTAGAAGTGATGACATGTTTCTAGTTATGGTTCCTTTCTTACGTAGCATAGCAAATAGTGACCAAGTAATCATGGGTTTCTACACTAGCTAGTTGAATGAATGAGAATCGAAGTGGAAGAGAAAAGGTTTTAGTGGGGGTTTTGCCGACCACCAATCCATCACCGACACTACTAAACAAACACTGATTTTCGGCGGATTTTTTCGACGGATTTTTCGCCTGAAACTTTCCGACGGATTTTCGGCGGAAATTAAAAAAAGTCAAAGCCCGTTGACTTCCGCCGAAAATCCCAAAAAAATATTTTTTTTTTATTTTTTTTTAAATGCTCGACATATTTTCGGCGGATTTTTGGCGGAATGTAATTAATTATTTTTAAAATTACGGTCCGTCGGAAATCCGCCGAAAATATTTTAATTAATTAAGAAAATAATTTTTTTAAGAATCCGCCGAAAATAATTTTTGAAAAATAAAAAAATAATTTTTTTAAGAATCCGCCGAAAATCCGCCGAAATTAATTTTAAAAAAATAATTTTTAAAATCCGCCGAAATATTTTTTAGAATTACTTTTAATTTTATAAATAGTAAATAAAATTAAATTTTAATGATAAATCAAACCTAATTTTTTTATCGTAGAACATATCGGTGAATACACAGTTTTATGGATCCTAGTTTGCTTTAATGGACCATATTGGTCTTTAATTGATCATGTGTGCTTCAATGTACCGTTGTGGGCTTAATAGAACGTTATGGGCTTTAATGGACCATTTTGGGCTTATGGAACAGTTTGGGCTTTAATGGATCGTATTGGGCCTATATGGATCATAGTTTGCTTTAATGGACCATATTGGCTTTTAATTGATCATTTTGGGCTTCAATGGACCCTTGTGGGCTTAATGTACTGTTGTGGGCTTTAATGGGATGTAGTGGGCTTTAATGGACCGTATTGGGCTTTAATGGACCGTATCGGGCTTTATGGATCCTAGTTTGCTTTAATGGATCATATTGGCCTTTAATTGATCATCTGGGCTTCAATGTACCGTTGTGGGCTTAATAGATCGTTATGGGCTTTAAAGGACCATTTTGGGCTTATGGAACAGTTTGGGCTTTAATGGATCGTATTAGGCCTATATGGATCCCAGTTTGCTTTAATGGACCATATTGGCTTTTAATTGATCATTTTGGGCTTCAATGGACCCTTGTGGGCTTAATGTACCGTTATGGGCTTTAATGGAATGTATTGGGCTTTAATGGACCGTATCGGGCTTTATGGATCCTAGTTTGCTTTAATGGACCATATTGGCCTTTAATTGATCATCGGGACTTCAATGTACCGTTGTGGGCTTAATAGATCGTTAAGGGCTTTAATGGGACGTATTGGGCTTTAATGAATCGTATCGGGCTTTAATTGACCATTATGGCTTATGGAACGGTTTTAGCTTTTAATGGACCGTATTAGGTTGCCAAATGGATTTGACAGGGGTTTATTGGATCCAAATGCTGATTAACGAGTCCAACAGAGGTTTATTGGATCCAAATGGTCATTAACGAGTCCAACAGGGGATGGAATGGTTTGGGCTTTAATGGACCGTATTGGGCCTTTATGAATCGTATTGTGCTTTAATGGGCCGTATTGGGCTTTAATTGATCATTTTGGGCTTCAATGGACCCTTGTGGGCTTAACGTACCGTTATGGGCTTTAATGAACCGTATTGGGCTTTAATGGACCGTATCGGGCTTTATGGATCCTAGTTTGCTTTAATGGACCATATTGGCCTTTAATTGATCATTTGGGCTTTAATGTACCGTTGTGGGCTTAATAGATCGTTATGGGCTTTAATGGACCATTTTGGGCTTATGGAACGGTTTGGGCTTTAATGGATCGTATTGGGCCTTCATGGATCCTCGTTTGCTTTAATGGACCATATTGGCCTTTAATTGATCATTTTGGGCTTCAATGGACCCTTGTGGGCTTAATGTACCGTTATGGGCTTTAATGGGATGTATTGGGCTTTAATGAACCGTATTGGGCTTTAATGAACCGTATTGGGCCTTTATGGATCCTAGTTTGCTTTAATGGACCATATTGGCCTTTAATTGATCATCTGGGCTTCAATGTACCGTTGTAGGCTTAATATATCGTTATGGGCTTTAATGGGACGTATTGGGCTTTAATGAATCGTATCGGGCTTTAATTGACCATTATGGCTTATGGAACGGTTTTAGCTTTAATGGACCGTATTGGACTTTAATGGATCGTATTGGACTTTTATGGATCGTATTGTGCTTTAATTGATCATTTTGCGCTTTAATGGACCGTTATGAGCTTTAATGAAACCGTATTGGGCTTTAATAGACCGTTATGGTCCTTAATGGACCATTTCGGGCTTTAATATACCATTTCGAGCTTTAATTGACCGTTTTCGGCTTTAATGGACCGTTTTAGGCTTTAACCGTATAATAATAATGTTAATATATAATAATAATAATAATATATAAATAAATAATATAATATTATTATTAATAATAATATAATAATAATAATAATAATAATAATAAATAATATTAAATATATATTAATAATAGTAATAATAGTAATAATAAATAAATAAATAATATTAATAATAATGTCAAATAAATAAATAATATTATTAATAATAATAATATATATATTAATAATATGTTATTAATAATAATAATATATATCAAAAATTAACATATACATATTAGAAAGGCGGGGAAATTTTTTTTGTAGAGGGTGTAAGAATATTTTTTTCCATTTCGGCGGCACATTCCGTCGCAATTTCCGCCGGAATCGTTTTAAGGGTTTTAACCTTCTTCCCTTCCTTTGTTTTCTTCCAGCCGCAAACGACGCACAAACGATTCCACCCTTCTCTGCTGCTCGAACGATTCCACCGCCGGCGAACAGCTGTCTCATCTCTCATCTCGTCTCCGGATTTTAGTCGTCGGACGAACGCCACCGGATTTTAGTCGCCGGACCGCCGTCGTCACCTCTCTCATCTCGTCTCCGACTCCCACCTCTTTCTCCAGCCGATTTCTACACATTTGGGTAAAAAAAATTGTTTTTTTTCCTCAAAAATTCCAATGTATGTATGTATGTATTTGGTTTGATTTCTGAATTTGGGTTTGTTTTTAATTTGGAATCACGGTTTTGATTTTGGACTTAGAATTTTATAGAATATGTGTTTATCTCGGAATCTGAAATTGTTTCAATTTTTTGGTCTGCTTTATAGTTTCTGTTCTGTTAAATTCACACTACTGCCATGCCTTTTTTTTCCTTTAGAGTTTCCACGTTAAATATTGGCATCAGGTTATTATTATGGTTCTTTTTGTTACTATTACTTATTGGCATCAGGTTATTATTATGGATGCATAGTTTGTTGAAACTCTTGATGTATGTATTAGAAATATAGTATGTGTTTAATCTTGCTGTATGATTTTTTTTTCTCAAAAATTTCAAGTATACATGATTCCTTCAAGATTATGTGTATATAAAATGTAAGTTATGAAATGAACTTTTTCTAATATGTGTATATATTATGTGTTTGTAGCTATGTCGACTAATACAGATAGAGGATGGATGTACAAACGAGTAAATAGGAGTGGTGAAATAAATCTTGTTTTTAGATGTGAAATAGAACGATTTTTGGATTTTTCTTTCACATATGAGCAATCTATTCTACCGAGAGGCATAGATGAGGGGTAACATTATTTACAAAATGTCCTTGTAAGAAATGTAAACTTACAAAGTTTAAAATTAGAGATGAGGTTCATTTAGACTTATTAAGAACAGGATTCATGCTTTCTTATACTCACTGGTATGCACACGGCGAAAGAGAACCCTTAGTTCAACAGGCAATAGTAGACGAAGATTATTCCGAGGTTAACGGTGTTCAACAAATGGTGATGGACCAAAATATTCCCGGTACATCAAGTATGTGGGAGGAGCAAGAACCGAATCAACATGCACGGCGTTTCTATGAGATGTTAGAAGCTTCAGACCAGCCTTTGTGGGAGGGATGCCAGAACTTTTCAAAGTTAGAGGCAGCGGCAAGGTTTAGGTTTTTGAACTGGAAGTCAGATTGCAATGTACCAGAGACAACCTACAATCATAACATTGCTATGGTGAAAGAAATGCTACCTAAAGGTGAACACTTGGTTGGTAGCTTTTACGAGACAAAGAAGATGTTGAAGCAACTTAGTCTGTCGAAAGAGAAGATCCATGCTTGCAAAAACCATTGCATGCTATTCTATAAGGAATTTGCCGATTATGACACTTGTCAAGTGTGCCGGGAGCCTCGCTACAAAACAACTGGCCGAAACAATAAGGTGCCTCAGTTGGTGTTGACGTATTTACCTGTTACAGAAAGATTGCAACGGATGTATTTGTGTAAGAAAACAGTAAAAGCGATGACTTGGCACCGTCAACATCAGACTGATCAGGGAAAGATGGTACATCCGAGCGATGGTGAGGCTTGGAAACATTTCGACACGCTACATCCTGATTTTTCATCCGAGATCGGGAATGTTCGTCTGGGCTTATGTACGGATGGTTTCAACCCCAATAACTCGAACTCAAATCCGTATTCACTATGACCCGTCTTTCTTACAAACTACAATCTACCGCCTTGGATGTGCATCAAGGAGTCCTACGTCCACCTCGCTTTGCTGATTCCCGGCAAGAAGAGTCCCGGACAAAACTTGGATGTATTTCTTCGGCCCTTGATCGATGAATTGAAGATGTTATTCTTGGAGGGTGTCCATACCTATGATGCTTTTCATCGGACCAATTTTACCATGAGGGTCGTACTGTTGTGGACGGTTAGTGACTTCCCTGCTTATGCCATGCTTTCTGGTTGGAGCACTGTAACGTCCCAAAAATTACAATAAATTTGAACTATTAAAAATACCATTTTTATTAAATTAAATCACAAGCGTTTAACTCAAAATAAACGTTTACACAAAACCTCGTTATGTTAAACGATCAACTCAACTAAAACAGCGGAAATGTAAAAAAAAATACGAAGGTTTTCTCAACGCGCCAGTGTGTACCGTCACGCCTTACTGCCACTCGCACCTAAAACAGTAATTTTATAGGGAAAGGGTAAGTACGAAGCTTAGTGAATTCAAGCACCAACATAGGATAGCAATCATATGAACACTACCCCTAACCACAGATAAATACAATTAATCCACACATGCCAGTTCAAGAACATATCCTAAACAGGCAACTCAAACAAGGACATAACAGTCCACCTCGGCACCCCGAGGTCTACATAGTCAATACAACCATCGGCCCTGCCGAACATCGGTCTTGCCGAACATCGGTCCAACCGAATAAATACAACCATCGGCCCCGCCGAACATCGGTCCAACAGAATAAATACAACCATCGGCCCCGCCGAACATCGGTCCAACAGAATAAATACAACAGTAAAGGTATTCTCCTAGACATTAATAAATAAAACCATCGGTCTCCCCGATCATACAACAACAACTGTATATTTATATAAAACCATCGGTCTCCCCGATCATACAACAACAACTGTATATATATATATATATATAAAACCATCGGTCTCCCCGATTATACAACACACTCGTGTAAGCATCCCTCGGTCTCCCCGAGTTCATCCCACACTTGTACACAATTCCTCGGTCCCACCGAGTACTTGGTCCTACCGAGTTCACACAACACTAAAACACTATTCCTCGGTCCCACCGAGCCCTCGGTCCCACCGAGATGTATATAACACTCATTTATACTAGGCATTAATTCAACCTAGTACTACGCACCACAATTCAGCTAGTACACACAACCATTCAGCTAACACATACAAACTACCGTAATGTACATATAATCCCTATTCTACGTAGTGAGAGAACTCACCTCGATACGCAACGCAGATTCCACAAACAGCAATACGAGCCCGCCACTCCAACTCACTTCTTCCCACCTAAAGAAGTGCTACCAAGTGTCAAGACGACGCCCCAACCCTCAATTATAAACATAAGACTAAACGAGCGACATTTCAGATTTTCGGTCTAACTGCAGGTCTGTTCGGGACATGCTTATCCCCCTCTAGACCCACTAATCCAGATATTAAGTCCAACAAACAGAAGGGTCTAGGTCTTAGCTTTCCAAGGACATATTATACGCGTTCTAACGATTTTCCTACGATTTAATATGAATTTTCTAAGAATGGGACGCGAGTCTGTCGTATTCGGACCTGCTGTAAAAACAGCTATTTTAAACCTAGCTAGAGGTCGAACCAGACTTTCGCTAAAACACGAAAAGTGTGCCCGACACAGAATGTGAACCGCGGGCACCGGATTCGTCTCAAACCGAGCTACGACGAGAAAGTTACGGGCGAAATACGAACTGGACAGAACCCTTTTATTCACATAAAATTACGATTTATAAAACGGTTTAAAGTTTTCGTGATTCGGGTTACGGTTTAGTTATTTAGGTTCGGTTCTAGGTAGCCATGGTTGGAATAATCCCAGCATCACCCACTGCCACCTCCGGCAGTGGTGGTCGGCGGCGGCGGCCACCGGCGGCGATGGCGTTTTTCTTGGGTTATCGATGCCGAAAAGAAAAGAAAAGCAAAGAGAAGGGTACTTCCCACTCGCGAACAACACCGTAACACAACGGTCGCAACCCTCCATTACAACCACCGATTGGTGGTGCACGGCGGCACCCGCCGGCGGCAGCCGTAGCTGCAGCGGCGCTGGTGGTTGAAAACAACGAAACGAAAACGAACAGCAAGGGGATGAAGGACCTTACCTCACAACGACACCGCAACGACACAAGAACTCCGCTCCCCTTTCTCTTTCGTTCCCTCCCTCTCTCGCTGCACTTTACACTTCGTCGGCAGGGAAGAATGGCCCGCCGGCGGCAGCAGCGGCTGCGTGTGTGTTTCGCCGTGCGTGTGGGCAAGAAGAGGAGGAAAGTAGGGTTTCCTTTTGTTTTCTTTTTCTTTGCTTGAGACCAAAGTAACGAGAGAGAGAAAAGAAAGAAATGTTGTGTGTGTGATATCTCGTGGATTTGGACTAAGAAGGAGAGGGGGTCGGTTCCCCCACATGGGCCGACCCCATGCATATAACTTTGCCAAAAATGCCCAAATAGTCCCTAGACTTTGCTGAAATTCAATATTATCCCAATATTAGCTTAGGATATTAATATCTAGCCCCTTAGAGACAATAGCTTATCAGGTATGGTTATTCCCGCCAAAACTTATTATTACGAGATCAATTAGAAAATTATATATAAATAAATAAAAACGTAATTAAAACTGTACCGGGACACGGGCTTTACAAGCACGCATGGAAAGTTAGCTTGTCCATATTGCATGGGCAATGCGGGTGCGTTCCAGTTACGAAGCGGAGGGAAGTCGTGTTGGTTTGACTGTCACCGCAAGTTTCTACCACAGAGACATGCGTTTAGACGTGACAGAAAGCAATTTCGTAGGGGACATACCGAGACGACCGATCCACCCTTAGTGCCAACCGGTCAAGAAATATGGAATCAAGTGTGTAGCCTTCCTACGGTTTATGATGGTGTCCCACGCAAGTCAAGGCACTATAAAAAGCCTGTGGGAGCTGCCGTATTGGCACACTTTGTTGATACGGCACAACCTGGATGTAATGCACATTGAGAAGAATGTGTTTGATAATCTGTTTCACACGATTATGGACACACAAAAATCAAAGGACAACATCAAAGCAAGGAAAGGCATAGAAGAATACTGTAATCGACTGGAGTTGCATCTTAGGGAGGAACGAAATAAAATATTTAAACCGAAAGCGGTATACACTTTGAAAAAAGAGCAAGTATTAAAGGTGGGTGAATGGTTGAAGACGTTGAAATTTCCAGACGGCTATGCTTCCAACATAGGGTCATTATTTAACTTTGAGGAGGGTAGTTTCTATGCCTTCAAGAATCATGATTGTCACGTGTTCATGCAAAGACTTCTCCCTATTGCCATTACAGGGATGGTACCCACCCAGATATGGGATGCCATCACTGAGTTGTGCACATTCTTTCGTGCAATATTCTCGAAGGTGTTACATGTTGACGACTTGATTCAACTGAAGACAAGTATAGTTGAAACGATCTGTAAGTTGGAAAGAGTCTTTCCACCGGCGTTCTTTGATTCCATGGAACACCTTGTGGTACATCTGGCGGATGAGGCACTAGCTGGGGGTCCGGTTCAATACAGATGGATGTATCTCTACGAGAGACGTCTTAGATCTTTGAAAAGGACAGTGAGAAACAGAGCAAGGGTAGAAGGGTCGATTGTGGAGACATATTTGGTGAACGAGCTCTCTAACTATTGTGCGCTGTATTTTGATCCAACTGTAGAGACGTGTCTAAACCGTGAGCCTCGGAATTTTGCCCCCGAATGTGAGTCTTCTGACAAACGCTTGAAAATATTTAAAACCCCGTGTCGTCCATTATATGATAAGGTCGGAAGTCATTGTCAGTTGGATGCTGGAGATATGCACAAGGCTCACACATACATCTTGCTTAACTGTGAAGAAGTCTTTCCTTTCATCCCCATTTTCGATGATTGGATTAGACTTTCGGAGCCGTATATTGATGAAGCGGGGCTCGACAAACGTAGAGGTGACCACTTTGTTGATTGGTTTAAGAACTATGTAAGTACTCCTTATGAACCCATCTTGTTCATCATCATTTATATGTACTTGACATCATATTAAAAATGACATAATATTTTATAATATAGGTTATCACTCGGCCCGACCCCTCTATCGACCATATGAAAGTTTTGGCACAAGGACCTCTCCGTTGAGCTTGGACACACCCAGGTTTTTTTGTAAATGGTTACAAGTTCCACACCCAGTCTCATGGTAGGAATCGCATCACACATAACAGTGGAGTTTGCGTGAGAGGCTCTTGTTACTCGGAGTTTGATGCGGACTACTATGGATTGTTGGATGAAGTGTTAGAGATAGAATATCATTCGAGAGTCGGTCGTTGTGTTGTCCCAATATTCAAATGCACATGGTTTGATACAGTTAACGGGGTCCGAGTTCACCCAAAACATAATCTCGTTGATGTCAAACATAGATCAAGACTTCGTTCAGACGACCCTTTTATCCTCGCATCGCAATCTGAACAAGTCTATTATGTGCCATATCCATTGAAGGAATTAAAAGATTGGTGGTCTGTGGTGAAGACAAAACCTAGAGGGGTCTATGACTTGGCATCAAGTACACTTGAAGTACCGGCAGGTGAAAATGTGGATAGGGAACAATTTTTTCAAGAAAATGATAGAATCGCACCCACAGTTGGAAACAGAGACATGGAAGAACCCATCCGTCTTAACACGGTTGGAGAGGGCATCGAAATTGCAAATGACGGTCGCGACTTCTGGCATGTTGACGAGAGTGGTGACGAAGAGGACGAGTTCCAAGACTCGGGTAGTGACTCTGACGAAGAAGAACCTGACTTCTCTGATCACTCATCTGATGAATAAATACTATGTTAATCTTAGACTTAGTAAACTTTGTCTAATTGTTTCCATGTTTTGCTATCTGTTAATCTTAGACTTAGTAAACTTTGTCTAATTGTTTCCATGTTTTGTTATTTGTTAATCTTAGACTTAGTAAACTTTGTCTAATTGTGTTGTAAACTTGAATTAATGTTCTATGTTTTCTAACGTTGCTTTGTAGACAATGCCGCGTACCCCGGCATCCGGCCGAGCTACTCCTAGCCGAGGTACCGGCGGAGCCTCTAGTAGCGGCTCAGCACATCTAGAGGAGTCTAGATGTCAGAACCGTGCCGGTGGTATTCCGCAGGTCCCGGAGCCGTCGCAGAGGACGAGGATTGCACCACGCTCTGAGGAGTCAATGGAGTAAATTCATTTCTATTAACTTTTTGATCAAGTTAATTGTTCCTTATATCGATATTAATTCATTTCATTATGTAGGTTTAATGATTCCCAAATAAGCCGAGCTGCGAGGAACATCAATGGGCTATACTTTACCGGGGGACATCGCAGTTGGTCCCACATCCCTCTTTCTTCTCGCAACCAAATGTTTGAGCGTTTTCAGGTTCGTAGTGTATATTTAAGTAATTAAATCCTTGGTAGTATTCTTGTAAACATAAAAATAACTAAACATGTATGTTCAGCAATACTACACATGGGACCCGGCGTTGGATGCTCGGATTCGTCAAATATGGGAGAAGAAATGTGGGAAATCCTACAACGACAATCTTTCAAGCGCACGACGTAGAACCGCCAGTTTGAGCAATCAAAATGGTCGGCCTTATGACGAAGACGACTCGAATAGAGATATGGACTTGCTGCTCCCCTACAATCCCAACTGGTTAGATGTGAATCAGTGGAATGTAATGATCAATTTATGGAACAACGATCGTTGGAAGTCGGTTTCAGTGGTGGCGCGTCTGAACCGAATGACAGAGATTGATGGTGAAATGTCGAAGCACACAAATGGATCGATCTCTTTCGGGGAGACAGCTTCAAGATTGGTATAACCTTCATATGTTATTATTAACCAATTGCGTTACTAGTTTGTTGGTTGCTTAACATGTTATAATTCGCCTATGTTTGTATTATTTGATCTTTGCAGACGAGAGCAAAATGAGGTGTGCCACCGTCGGGTATTGAGCTCTTCGACCATACCTGTAAAGCCCGTGTTCCGGTATGCATTTGATTTAATTATTTTATATTTTTCTCTAGATGAACTTATTAACGGGTTTAGGCGGCTAGGATAAAAAATGAATTGATTTTTGGTTATATTTGATTTATTTGGTAAAATCCTAATTTAATTGGAAAAAATGGAATTACTTTAATGCTCAGGGACTAAATATGTAATTTTTTGAATCTATTGTGCATGGGATCGGCCCATATAGGAACCGACCCCCTGTCCCCTCTCGTTTTCTTCCTGCATCGCACACAAACAGCAAAACGAAAACCCTAGTCATCCCTAGCCCCTCCCTTCCTTCTTTGCTGCCGCCGCGAGACCACCATCAACCACCGCGAGAACCACTAGAACCGCCACCGCTAGCGGCTGCCGGCGAGAAGGGAAGCAGCGCGCGTGCGAGAGAGAGAGAGAGAGAGAGAGAGAGAGAGAGAGAGAGCGAGAGAGACGATCGGGAAGAGAGGAAGCCGACGAGAAGAGGTATTGCAGCTGCGTTTTTTTATCGTGAGGTATGCCCCATCTCGTTCCTTTCTTTCTTGCGCCAAAAACCGAGAAAACCACCACCGCCGCGGCAGCCATGGCTGCCGTCGGTGGCGCCGCCGTGCACCACCATTTCGGTGGTTGTATGGCGCGGGAGGGTGACTGTTAGGTCGAGTAGAGGTGTGTGTGGCTGAGTTGTTTCGGTTGACCGTTTTCTTGGGCTCGTCGGTGGGTGTTAATGTCGAACCATCGCCATCGTAGGTGGTGGCTGCCACCACCGCCGACCACCACCACTGCCGGAGGTGGCAGTGGGTGGTGCTGGGATTAGTCCAGCCTTAGTCACCCAAACCCTAATCCTAAACCTAAACGCGAAAAACCTAAACCGAACCAAGTTATCAATTTATGTGAAATCGCCTAATCTGTCCCTGTTTTGTAAAATCCGTAGAATAATCTAGGAAGCTCGGATTGAGGTGAAACCAGTGCCCAAATCTCAAACTTAGTGTTGAGTAGGTTTCTTATGTTTTACAGAAAAATTAATAAAGCCTCTAGCTAGGGCCAAATTGGCAATTAGTACAGACTGGTCCGGAATTCCTGTTTCGGGTAGTCTGTCTTAGGAAATTCATATAAAATAGTAGGGACCTCGTATGAACGCGTACGATATGTCCCTGGAACCCTAAGACTTAGAATTTTCTATTTATGGAATAATATTTCTGGTTTGATGGGTTTAAGGGGGGCTAAACAGGTCACGAACAGACGTGCAAATCTGGACCAAAAGCTGGAAAATGCACGTTTAGACTTGTAGTTGTAATTTCGGGTTAGGACTTCACTTTGACACTTGATAACACTTCTTTAGGTGGAAAGAAGTGAGTTGGAGTTGTCGGGTCCTTGTCGCTTGACACGGGGTTTTTGCACCCCGAGGATCTGGTTCGCGGGTCGGGTCCTGGTTCGGTCGCGGGTCTTGGGCTTGGCTTTTGGGCTCCCGTTAGGCTTCGTTTGGAATCGTTTTGGGATCTTTTTAGCTTCTTTCTCGAGAACTGCCGCCTTTTAGCTAACCTGCATAAATCACTCAATAAACCGTAAAATACCCGCCTTTTTACTTGAGTACAAGCCAATCTCGTTGGTTTGAGAACCGAAAATAACGCCAAAAAGTGGCGTTATCAACAACCCCAAACCGAGCGTTGCTTGTCCCCAAGCAAATTAGCGATAAAAATAGAATAAAAGCACAAAGCAAAATTAGTAATGACTGCACAATTCCCAATCGGTACCAAGTGATGCATCGGTGATTTCCCATACCCGTGAATGTCTATCTCACTCTCACTCTCGCCTCATTCTTTATTTTGTCCGATCTATGACCTTCTATTGGGAGTTGAACTCGTGACTGTTCCGATTACGTTCGGGTTAAACTAAGTCCAGACATGCTAGGGAAAACATTTTGCCTCGACCCTACCTCACGGGATACTCTCTTTGCACTCGAACCTAGGTTATCGCTCATGTTGTCATGTTTAAGGAGGTTATGTGCAAGAATACTCAAATTTCATGACAACTCTAAAGAAGACGCACAAATGTCCAAAAGTTTGATCTCAGACGGAATCAAGTGGCAAGACAGGGAATATCAGTAAAGGTAGTCGTAAACCGTAATAACATTTTCCAAAAGATCATCCAGGTCTTTACACGGGTTGTAATGGGGCTAAGGTTAAGGCTAAGAAACAACGGGTAAAAAGGATCAACAATCCTCTGTGTGTCAATCATTGGCAATTCCTGAACTCTCGTTGCTTTACATTCGCTTACTTGGCCCTTTTCGTCACTATTGGAGTCGCTTTGACTCTCTTATTTTGCAGCTCTAACTATTATCTAAATACTTTTTTTTTGGGACTTCATTGGTCCTCTTTTCTACTTCTCGGGTTACATTGACCCGTTTTATTCTCATGGCTGGCCGGAATTCTTTATTTTCTGCTTTATCTCTAGTAGTTCATTACTGCTTCCGATTGACACACTTTCGGATAAGGGTTGGCTAAGGCTTTTGGCTAAAGGGTAAATGATAGGTTTAGAAAGAAATACGGTGAGTGTTTGGCTTCAAATAGGCTATGTGTGCACACTAAGGGTAAAAGGGAAAACGATGGCTGAAACGGTTTAAAACAAAACACACAATGCCTGGAATCATTTCTTAAGGTCCACACGGTATGGTCTACTATACCCTTACCTAATATCCCGATGTTCGTCTTTGCTACTCAATGCAATATTGTAGCGAGATCATTCTACATTCACGACAAGGAATTTGAAAGGTGTATAAGAATTACGTGTATAAATCCCTCGAAATGAAAGACGTCCTTTAGGCTCAAAATCTCACTATCGGGTGGTCTCCACTAATGTCCCTAGTCATGTCCTTTCCCGGTCCCCCCCTAACGGTCACGTCACTATCATAAGATTCTTCCCACAATGGTTGGTCTCAATCATTCAAAACAAAAAATTTAGCTATTGTGATCTAGACACTCAGAAGTGCAGGAAATCTACGTGCATAACTTGGGCCCGATTGGGCAACCCCAAACCTTACCCACACATTGTCCCCAATGTGCAAGCAAAGTCGTAGGTGATGCGACTCAATCATTGTGCAGTTATTAAAAGGACGGGCAAGGCATTACATAGCAAGCAAAATAAAACCCAAAATTTCTAAAATGGGCACCCCAAACCTAGGCCCTGGCCTAGGTTTGCCAAATAAAAGCCAACCCCAAACCTCGGTAAAACCGAGGTATGCACAGGGTCTAATGTGAGTGTGTAGAGATGTTGAAAAAAATGAGGCACCCCAAACCTAAGTGTTGTTGCATCTCGTGTGACTAAAATAAAACATGCATCATACACCACTCATTAATAGCAAGGTTTAGAACGTACCTGTTTTGCCCAGTCGGAGGATTCTTGATTGGTTGAGCACTTAGAGGAGGCGACGGAGAGAAGAATCCTAAACAAGGGGGAGACACAAACAGAAACAGGAAACACACAAAGCAAGAAAGGAAACAAAAAAAACTGCACGAAAAAATTTGAACAGGGGACACCCGCGGTTTGCTGCGCGGCTTGCAAGCCGCGTAACATCCCGCGTAACTCACTGTTTCAGAAACCAAACAGGGTGTCCCGCGGCTTACCACGCGGTATGCAAACCGCGTGGCAGGTCGCGTATATCCCTGTTCAACTATTTTTGATTTTTCGATTTTTTCGATTTTATGGTTTTTCCGGAATTAAAACACATACAAGATAAAAATTAATAAACGAAAACAAACCTTGGTGGGTTGCCTCCCACCCAGCGCCTTATTTAAAGTTGTGGCACGACTATGCGGTTTCAACTCGGTTCGGTATCCGCGGATATGGATCGCCCACACTTGCGATTTCCCGCGGACTCTTTCACAATTGGCCTTTCATGGCCAGCTCCAGATTCTTCTTCACCTTGACCTCTCGCCTTCTCAAACATTTTAAAGATCACTTTCTCGCCGCCGACCCGCAAAGTCACCTCTCCTTCCTCCACGTCGATGAGAGCTCTACTTGTTGCCAGAAACGATCTTCCCAATATCAACGGGACTTCTATGTCGTCGTCGATATCCAGCACCACAAAATCTACCGAAAAGTAGAACTTTCCCACCTTTATGAGCACATCTTTTATTACTCCGTATGGGTACACAATTGATCGATCCGCGATCTTCAGCGTCATGAATGTTGGGCTCACCTCACCCAAGCCGAGTTTCCTAAAAACATGTAATGGCATTAACTTAATACTCGCCCCTAAATCACACAACACTTTATTAAAAGAAAACTTCCCAATTTGAATAGGAATTGAAAAACTCCCTGGATCTTTAAGCTTTGGGGGAAGTTTGTTTTGGATGATCGCGCTGCACTCTTCAGTGAGTGCAACGGTGGCTTGATGATCAAGTGCCCTCTTCTTTGATAGGATCTCTTTCATGAATTTCATGTAAGAGGGCATTTGTGCCAATGCATCTGCAAACGGGATATTAGTTGTTAGCTTTTTAAATACATCGATAAACTTATAAAAATTAACATCGTCCTTGTTTGCTTTCAGTCGGTTTGGATATGGCACTTTGGGTATCACTGGCTTGACTGGTGGTTGCTTCGGGATGGTCGGCTCACTCTTCTTGGGCTCTTCATCTTCCGGTTTCTCTTTCATCCCAAACTCTTTATCAGCCTCTAACTCCTCCAGATTTACCATCTCGAACTCTTTATCGGCTTCCTTTAGTGAGGCCTTGCTTACCGGATCTTTAATCAACTCCTTGCCACTTCTCAGAAAAATGGCATTGCAATCTTCTCGGTTCTTTCTTTCCGGCATGCTCGGGAAGGTTCCGGAGGGTCGGTTCTGTAAAGCTTCCGAAATCTGTCCCATTTGCCTCTCCAAGATCTTGATGGAGGCGGTGTTTTGTTCGGTTGCTGCCTTGACCGTGTTGACCGTGCTCGCCAATTCTCCGACCGTGTTATCCATCTTCGCCATAAACTTCATCATCATATCTTCTAATCATGGCTTCTTCTCCCCGGATGGTCCCTCGTTCCTTTGCTGAAAACCTGGAGGGCGGTACACACTGTTAGTATTAAATGAATTGGAAGAGTTAGAAAAATTACCTGGTTGTGGTTGACCGGGCTGATTCCACGAAAGATTGGGATGCTTTTTCCATCCCTCGTTGTAAGTGTTCGAGAAAGGATCATTTCTCGGCTGGTTCCGATTTTGCACGAACTGGACTTGGTCAGGCTCTTGTGGAGTACTTCCCTTTAGGTGATTCGTGATAAAGGCTAGCTGAGCCTTCAGTTCCTTCATCTCTTCTGAATCTTGAATACTTGCCACTCTTCTAACAGCTGACCTCGGTGTAGAAAAACTATGTTCGGCCAAGTTTTCAATCAGCTCGCACGCTTCCTCGTACGATCTATCCATCAATGCTCCACCCGCGGCAGCAGTGATATCATTCTTGAATTGTGGGTGGAGCCCACTAAAGAAGGTCTGGATGATGACCCAGCCTTGTAGCCCATGATGAGGACACTTCTTGATCATGTCCTTGTAACGTTCCCATGCCTCATAAAGCGTTTCTTGATCCCATTGAGCAAAATGGGTGATCTCCGCCATTAGTTGGGCGGTCCGACTAGGTGGGAAAACTTCTGGAGGAAGGCTGCTTTCAACTGTGCCCAAGTAGTGATTGAATCTGGTTGGATGCTTTCGGTCCATGTCTCGGCTCGGCCTTTAAGTGAGAATCCGAATAGTCGCAGTTTGATGGCGTCTTCACTCATGCCATTGATCTTAAACATGTTGCAGATCCTCTCGAATGCACGAAGATGTGCGTGAGGATCCTCGGTTGGCGTCCCTCCGTATTGGTTCTGTTGCACCATCACGATGGTGCTCGGTTTAAGCTCAAAATAGTTCGCCCCGGTAGTGGGCGCTTGGATGCCTATCCGTGCGGCCGCCACATTCGGATCGGCGAATGACCGCATCGGAACTATTTCCGGAGGTGGTGGTGGATTGTTGCGGCGAGGTGGTCTCTCGTCGTCGGACATCTCGAATTTCAGATTCCTCTTAGCTTTAGCTTCCTTGCGCAGCCGACGAGCGGTTCTTTCGATCTCCGGATCAAATTGTTTGATTCCCTTCCCTCGGGCTGTCCTTGGCATAAACCAATTAGTGCCTGAAAAAAAGTAAGCAAGATTAGTGATCCAGAAACTGGAAGTGACAGAATGAAACAACGAAATAAAAAGTGTCCAATCTAATAATGCTTATAGACGGTAGTGCTATTAGCTACAACTAGTTCCCCGGCAACTGATAATGTCGATTTTCGACATTATTTTGAATCTCAAACTAGGTGGTTTACGCATGTCTTCAAGTGAAATACGAGTATTTCATGGGTTTTTGTTGAGAAAGTATAGGTACAAGCATTCTTGTCCAAAAAAGCAGCAAAGTTGAGCTCCGGAACTGAAAACGAGAGAAATCGAGAAATCGCGAAACAGAAGCCGGAGCCAGTCTCGGAGCCAGCCAACCCGCGCCACCATCCGCGCCAAAAACCCAAACAGAAGTTGGGGCCAGTCATGGAGCCAGTCCATCCGCGCCGGCGCTGGCCCCGACGCCCAGTTTTATAAAACTCATTCTGCAGCTAGGGTTTCAAAAAGAATCACACACACGACGGCCAGAGACGTTTAGGAGGCGATTTTGGGAGACTTTTTACACCTTTTGGAGCCACGTTAGAGGATCAATCGGAGCCACGTTCAACACGCGAAGTGGATACGAGCCGGAAGAAGGGAGTTCATCTTTATATTCATCAGTACATCACACCATTCACCACGATCACTTTTGCCATGTTTTCATTCATAGTTGTTTTCTCTTCTTTTGTGTTTGAATCCCCCAACATCATGAACTAATCTTTAGATGTTGGGGGTTGGAATGAATTAGATTTGAACATATAGATGGATGATGAATGACTCTTATCAGTTTTCTTCAATGAATGAAGTATGCAATTTTGTGTTTAATGCTTGTGTGAATTTGGCCAATTTATATTTGATCCGTTGTTAGTAATTAATTTCGAGAGAATTAATTATTATTTAGAATTACAAATTGCATGCCTAAGGTGAGAAAGGAGATAGAAATATTCCGAGTAAACCTTAGTCCCATTATAATCTTGTGTTTAATGTGTTTTGAACTACATAGGTTAAGATTGAGAGATTTAACTTATGTTTTCCAAGATAAAAACTGTGGTTGCTTGAGAAAGAACCACACTTTGATTTAAAACCCGTTGTTGCTTGAGAAAGAACAACGGTGATATAAAAGATTGGGTATTCATTAACGGGAATAACTGGTAATTTTTTTGAGTCAGACGTTTGTATATGAAAACCATAGGATTTCCAACCCTCAACTGTTTTCTCTATCGGAAGTTTCCAAAGGTGTTTACTGTCTTGTTCTTGATTTGTCTTCTTGCAATTAATTAGTTAAAACCCAACCATCTCTCAATTTCCAATCGTTCAGTTAATAGTTTTTACAGTCATTGCGGTACTTAACACCAAGTTCCTGTGGATTCGATACTCGTACTTACGTACGTATTACTTGAGACGACACCGTACACTTGCGGTTAGTTAAGGAGGGTGTAAACCCGCCTATCAAGTTTTTGGCGCCGTTGCCGGGGAACTTGTTTTGTGTTGATATCACTACCAGCTGTAGGGATTATTACATTGAGCATTTTTTTTATTTTTTTATTTTTTCAATTTTTTTTTATTTCATTTTTCGTATTCAAGATTTTGACCCAAGTTTCTTGTTAATTCATTGCTGCAAGTTCTGATTGGTGACTTACTTTCTGCTGCAGATTGCTTCTAGTTTATGCTAAGAAGGAGTTCCTCTGGTGAACTCGAACCGTTTGATCCTGAAATCGAAAGGACTGCAAGGAGATTAAGGAGGCAAGCCATACTCAGAAGTCAGCAAGAAATGGAAGGTCTAGACAACGTTAACATCAACAACGACAACATCAAGATGTTCGAGAAGATAAGAGATAGAGGCGAAGAGAAATTTGGTGAACAAGAAAGGCTGACGGAGTGATCAGAAAGAAGGTCGAGCCACGACCGAAACCACGGCGCTGGGTGGGAGGCAACCCACCAAGGTTTGCGTTTCTTTATCTTTAATTTATGCATTTTGAGTGCTTTATAAAAAATAAAATAAATAAAAATCTGTTTTCCTTGCTTTCCTTTTCTTTTTGTTTTTGTTCTTGCATCCCCTTCTCCGTCATCTCCGATATCTTCCAACTGGGCGTCCCGATCTTTCAAGAGAATCTCTCCGGGCAAACAGGTATGTTCTAATTCATTATGTTAACGAGTGGTGTATGATGTTTTGGTTCCATTAGCTGAACGAGATGCAACAAACCTAAGTTTCACTTAGGTTTGGGGTGCCTCACTTTTTAAATATCTACACACTCACTTTTATCCCTATGCAAACCTCGGTTTCACCGAGGTTTGGGGTTGCCCATGTTTTTTAAAATGCTAGATTAGCTCTTTGTTCTTCATGTCATGTTATGCCTTACCTGTTTGATACTTGTAATAACCGCACAACGATACTTGTCTTAGTATCGCCTACGCCGATACTTGCACATTGGGGACAATGTGTGGGTAAGGTTAGGGGTTGCCCAATCGGGCCCACGTTTATGCACGTAGATTTCCCGCACCTCTGCATGCTTAGATTACTTTAGCCTAAAATTTTGTTTTGAATGATCAAGACCGACCATTGTGGGAAGAATCTTGTGAGAGTGACGTGACCATTAGGGAAGGACTGGGAAAGGACATGACTAGGGACATTAGTGGAGACCGCCCTATAGTGAGACTTGAGCCTAAAAGACGTTATTCATGTCGAGGGATTCATACACGAAAATCATATACACTTTTTCGATATCCTTGTTGTGAATATAGACTGATCTCGCTATATTATTGCATTGAGTAGAAAAGACGACCATCGGAATACTAGGTAAGGGTGTAGTAGATCATATCGTGTGGACCTTAAGAGATGATTCCAGGCATTGTGTGTTTGTTTAACCCTGTTTTTAACTTTCGTACCCTTTCACCCATTTTTGTGTAACCTTAGCCCCTTTGTAGCCATACACTCACCTTTTCATTTCAGACCCACCTTTAAACCCGAGCCAAAAGCCTTAGCCAACCTTATCCGAAAGTGTGTCAACCTAAGCGGTAATGAACTATGAAAGATAGAGCGGAAAAGAAAATAGTGCAGGCCAATCATTGAGAATAAAATGGGTCAATGTAACCCAAGAAATAGGAAAGAGGGCCAATGTCGCCCCAATAAAAAAAAAGAGGACCAATGAAGTCCCAACTTGAAAAAAAAAAACAAATACTACAAAAAGAAAATAAATACAGTACTTAGATAGCAGTAGCAGTAGTCAAATAAGAGAGTCAAAGCGACTCCAGTGGTGACAAAAAGGGCCAAGTGAGCGAATGTGAAGCAACGAGAGTTCAGGAATTGCCAATGATTGACACACCGAAGAATTTTGATCCACTTTACCCTTCATTTCTCTTAGCCTTAACCTTAACCCCGTTACAACCCGTGTAAAGACCTGGATGATCTTTTGGAAAGTGTGATTAGAGTCTACGACTGCCTTTACCAATATTCCATGTCTTGCTGCTTGATTCCTTTCTGAGATCAACTTTTTGAACATTTGTGCGTCTTTCAATAGAGTTGTCATGTAATTATTGCGTATTCAGGTACATAAACTCTTTAGACATGACAACATGTGCGATAACCTAAGTTCGAGCGAATTGAGCGAATCCCGTGAGGTAGGGTCGAGGCGAAATGTTTTCCTTAGTATGTCCGGACCTAGAACAACCTTAATGGAAACGGAGGAGTCACGAGTTCAACTTACAATGGAAGGTCATAGATCAAACGAAATAGGAATGAGGCGAGAATGAGATAGGCATTCACGGGTATGGGAAATCACCAGTGCATCACGTGGTACCAATTGGGAGTGTGCAGTTATTACGTTTCTCTAATATGTGCTTTTATTCTATTTTATCGCTATTTTGCTTGAGGACAAGCAACGCTCGGTTTGGGATTGTTGATAATGTCGATTTTCGACATTATTTTGAATCTCAAACTAGGTGGTTTACGCATGTCTTCAAGTGAAATACGAGTATTTCATGGGTTTTTGTTGAGAAAGTATAGGTACAAGCATTCTTGTCCAAAAAAGCAGCAAAGTTGAGCTCCGGAGCTGAAAACGAGAGAAATCGCGAAACAGAAGTCGGAGCCAGTCTCGGAGCCAGCCAACCCGCGCCACCATCCGCGCCAAAAACCCAAACAGAAGTTGGGGCCAGTCATGGAGCCAGTCCATCCGCGCCGGCGCTGGCCCCGACGCCCAGTTTTATAAAACTCATTCTGCAGCTAGGGTTTCAAAAAGAATCACACACACGACGGCCAGAGACGTTTAGGAGGCGATTTTGGGAGACTTTTTACACCTTTCGGAGCCACGTTAGAGGATCAATCGGAGCCACGTTCAACACGCGAAGTGGATACGAGCCGGAAGAAGGGAGTTCATCTTTATATTCATCAGTACATCACACCATTCACCACGATCACTTTTGCCATGTTTTCATTCATAGTTGTTTTCTCTTCTTTTGTGTTTGAATCCCCCAACATCATGAACTAATCTTTAGATGTTGGGGGTTGGAATGAATTAGATTTGAACATATAGATGGATGACGAATGACTCTTATCAGTTTTCTTCAATGAATGAAGTATGCAATTTTGTGTTTAATGCTTGTGTGAATTTGGCCAATTTATATTTGATCCGTTGTTAGTAATTAAGTTCGAGAGAATTAATTATTATTTAGAATTACAAATTGCATGCCTAAGGTGAGAAAGGAGATAGAAATATTCCGAGTAAACCTTAGTCCCATTATAATCTTGTGTTTAATGTGTTTTGAACTACATAGGTTAAGATTGAGAGATTTAACTTATGTTTTCCAAGATAAAAACTATGGTTGCTTGAGAAAGAACCACACTTTGATTTAAAACCCGTTGTTGCTTGAGAAAGAACAACGGTGATATAAAAGATTGGGTATTCATTAACGGAAATAACTGGTAATTGTTTTGAGTCAGACGTTTGTATATGAAAACCATAGGATTTCCAACCCTCAACTGTTTTCTCTATCGGAAGTTTCCAAAGGTGTTTACTGTCTTGTTCTTGATTTGTCTTCTTGCAATTAATTAGTTAAAACCCAACCATCTCTCAATTTCCAATCGTTCAGTTAATAGTTTTTACAGTCATTGCGGTACTTAACACCAAGTTCCTGTGGATTCGATACTCGTACTTACGTACGTATTACTTGAGACGACACCGTACACTTGCGGTTAGTTAAGGAGGGTGTAAACCCGCCTATCAGCAACGGCGCCAAAAACTTGACACGGGGTTTTTGCACCCCGAGGATCTGGTTCGCGGGTCGGGTCCTGGTTCGGTCGCGGGTCTTGGGCTTGGCTTTTGGGCTCCCGTTAGGCTTCGTTTGGAATCGTTTTGGGCTCTTTTTAGCTTCTTTCTCGAGAACTGTCGCCTTTTAGCTAACCTGCATAAATCACTCAATAAACCGTAAAATACCCGCCTTTTTACTTGAGTACAAGCCAATCTCGTTGGTTTGAGAACCGAAAATAACGCCAAAAAGTGGCGTTATCATCGCTGCTCGTGGATATCTGCTTTGCTTTTCGAGGTGAGTTCTCTCACTGCGTAGGATAGGGGTTATATGTGCATTGCGGTAGCTTGTGTGTATTAGCTGAATTGTTGTGTGTAGTACTAGGCTGAATTAATGTCTAGTATAATACTTTGAGTGTTGTATGAAACTCGGGGAGACCGAGGACTTGGGGAGACCGAGGAATACGTACACGGGCGTTGTATGAACTCAGGGAGACCGAGGAATACGTACACGGGTGTTGTATGAATTCGGGGAGACCGATGGATATATGCATGGGTGTCTTGCATGAGTTTGCTTGTTTTAGATATGTTCTTAAACTGGCATGTAATGTTTGTTATTTTCTATCTGCTGATAGGGGTGGTGTGTATATGATTGTTATTTTGCGTGTGTGTTTGAATTCACTAAGCTTCGTGCTTACCCTTTCCCTATGAATTACTGTTTCAGGTACGAGTGGCAGTAAGGCGTGACGGTACATACTGGCGCGTTGAGAAGACCTTTGTCATTATTTATTTTGAGACACATGTCTAGAATTATTACGTTTTCCGCTGTTTTAATTATGATTGGTGGTTTAACATAACGAGGTTTTTGAGAAACGTTTAATTGGATTTAATTACTCATGGATTATCTTTAATAAAATGTTATTCTTAAAAGTTCAAATTTATTGTAATTTTTGGGACGTTACAAGTTGGTATCAGAGCACAGCTTGAGCGAATCAAATACATTTTGGTGTGTTTGAACTCAAGTTTGCGGCTCGGGATTATCCTTTTCCTTTTAAAATTTTTGAGAAATAAAAGAAGGGAAGAGTACGTTTGAGAAACGGTGACCGAAGGCGCAGTGTGTACAGTCAGCCGATGCCAAGGGAAAAGGTAGGGTACTTAGTGTAAGTTATTGCTTTCTAGAATATAGGAGTATGTATGCTAGATTGCCTGGTGCTTATTACACATTTTTGCATGAGTGCATGGTTATTACTTGCTAGTAGGAATTTATGCTAGTCTTGATATGTTGTTAAGTGAATGCATTATAAGTTGTATGCAGTAGGAATCAAATAGTCTTAGAATGTTTGATTTAGTTCTATTGCGCAGCTCTTGTTTGAGTCTAATCGTTGTAGGATAGAATCTTTTATTCGAATATCTATCTGATTTCACACTGTATGCGACTGGGCATTCGCGAGGCGACATGTCATGACTAGTGGGGATTTCTTCATAGCAAGGGTAGTGGAATGGGGTGAAATTCCTAGTGAGCTAGGAAGAGTGTTTACCTATGCTGGTACGGGCATATGGGTGAAACTGTCGGAAAGGAACTACTTGGGCACTTCGGGATGGGACTCGAAACGAGTAAGGATAGGTGTGGAAGGTAGTAGTAGAGCTCCTACTATCTAAAGCACAGGATCCGTGCTCGAGTCGGGGAAAGTCACGGGGAATCCGAGGAGTTGAGCGTGAGCGTAGTTAGCAGGATTTATTGTGTGCTAATAGCTCGTTGTAATAATTACCCAGAATGGCCATCACAAGAAGGAACAACAATGCTGCTCCAGATGCTGGTACTGGGGTTACTGCCGAGCAGATACATGAGATGATTGCGGCTGAGGTGACGCATGCTATTGGGGAGGCGATCCCCGAGATTATTACCGCCATTCGTGATGAGGTAGTAGTGATGATGGAGGAGCGCATCGCGGCGATTCTACCCCCTGCGGGTGGGCAACCCCGAGCGAGGGAGTTTCAGTATCGGGATCTCTCTGCTTGTTCTCCTCCTGAGTTCAAGGGAGATTCGAACCCGATCATCAGTATGCGCTGGATCTCGGATATGGAGTGCGCATTCCTTTCCAGTGGTTGTCCTGAGAACCTGAAGGTTCGCTTCGCGGTGAATCGGTTACGAGACGGAGCGAAAGACTAGTGTGCTACTGCTTTGACGCTTATTGAGCGCACTACTTTGACCTGGGAGGAGTTCGTCGTACGTTTTCGTGCAGAGTATGTGCCTCCAGTGGAGATGGAGAGGATTGCCAAAGAATTCTTGGAGCTCACTCAGACTATGGAGACCGTGAAGGAGATGAACCGAAAGTTCACGGAGATGGCACTATTCTGTCCCCAGTATGCTGCTTCTGAGGACATGAAGATGACGCGGTACAAGGATATGTTACGTACCGAGATCAGGGAGTTCGTGAGTACTGCGCAGTATGCTACACTTGTTGCGATGATGGAGGTTGCCCGGAGACGGGAACTTGAGTTGGAGACGCATGCGAAGAAGAGGAATGTGGTGCAGACCGTGGCACCGATTTCGGCTGTTCCAAAGAAGACGAGGTTCTCGGACTCGCGCTCGGGTCAAAGGAGCGGAGGGTTCAAACCCAGGGATGGTAGCGGAAGGAGAGATGATAAATGTTTCAAGTGCGGCCAGGTGGGACACCATGGTCGTGATTGCAGGGTACCACTAATGGTCTGCTTTAACTGCAAGCAGACGGGCCACGTGAAGGCCAACTGCCCGAATCCGAGAGCTGCTGATGGGAGTGGGGCACAGAGAACTCCTGCGGCTGCTCCTTTGCGTATTACTGATGGTCGTGTGGGTCAGGCTGGAACCGAGACGGCCCGAGGTAGAGTTCATCAACTGAAGGTGGAGGAGGCACAGGCTACGCCTAAAGTGGTGACAGGTATATTTCATCACTTGTTTCTTTTTGGATTATTTGACTATTGTATGTAATTGCAATTTGCTTAAACTGTATGATCAGGTACGTTCCTAGTTAACACGGTGCCTGCTGTAGTGATGTTTGATAGCGGGGCTACTCATTCTTTCGTGTCTCACACTTTTAGCGAGCGTTTGGGCCGTAGTGTAGGACGGTTAGGCTGTCCACATGTGGTTGAGGTTGCTGATGATAGGACCTTGACGGTTACCGACGTGTATCGTGGGTGTACTTTGGAAATCTCTGGTGTGAGATTTCCTATCGATCTGATTCCGATCGCTATGCGTGAGTTGTGCGTGATTGTGGGCATGGACTGGATGGATGCTTTCGAGGCCGAGATCGTTTGTCGTCACAAACAAGTATGGGTTCGAACCCCAAGCGGGGAAGAACTGCTGGTCCAGGGCAACTCGCCCAGGCGGACCTCAGCGATATGTTCAGCTGCGAGGGCTCGGAGGTACTTGAAGCATAGTGGCCAGGGATATTTAACGTATGTGATAGATACGCGTGGCGACGGAGAGAAGAAGACTGCGGAGGATGAGCCAGTTGTACGGGAGTTTGCTGACGTATTTCCCGATGATTTACCGGAGATACCTCCCGAGCGACAGGTAGAGTTCCGCATTGACTTGATTTCGGGTGCTGCTCCGGTGGCCAAGGCACCTTATCGCCTGGCTCCACCAGAAATGAAGGAGTTGTACACTCAGTTGCAGGAACTTCTCGAAAAGGAGTTCATCAAGCCGAGTTGTTCACCGTGGGGAGCCCCGATTCTGTTCGTGAAGAAGAAGGACGGGTCCCAACAGATGTGTATAGACTACCGTGAGTTGAATAAGCTTACGGTGAAGAACCGTTATCCTCTGCCAAGGATCGATGACTTGTTCGACCAGCTATAGGGAGCCTCGTGGTTCTCCAAGATTGATTTGAGATCGGGGTATCATCAGATGCGGGTGAGGAGTGAGGATACGGAGAAGACGGCATTTCGTACACGTTATGGCCATTATGAGTTTGTGGTGATGCCTTTCGGGCTCACCGATGCACCAGCAACGTTCATGGACCTCATGAACAGGGTGTGTAGCCCGATGCTGGATCGGTCGGTGATTGTGTTCATCGACGATATTCTCGTGTATTCGAAGTCGAAGGAAGAGCACGATACGCATTTGCGAGAAGTTTTGGAGGTTTTGAGGCGGGAAAAGCTTTATGCTAAGTTCTCCAAGTGTGAGTTCTGGTTACGAGAGGTCCAATTCCTAGGACATGTCGTGAACCAGAATGGTATTATGGTCGATCCGGCCAAGATTACAGCAGTGATGCGGTGGGAGGTGCCGAAGACTCCCACTGAAGTACGGAGTTTTCTTGGGTTAGCAGGGTACTACAGGAGATTTATTCACGATTTCTCCAATATTGCGTTACCTATGACCCGATTGACGAAGAAATCTGCGGCTTTTAGTTGGGGTGAAGAGCAGCAGAGGGCTTTTGAGGAGCTACGCAGGCGTTTGTGCGAGGCTCCGGTGTTGACTTTGCCCGAGGGTATGGAGGATCTGGTAGTGTATTGTGACGCTTCTCACCAGGGATTAGGCGTCGTGCTCATGCAGCGCGGAAAGGTTATAGCTTACGCTTCGAGGCAGTTGAAGCCACATGAGGCGAACTACCCGACGCATGACCTAGAGTTGGGAGCAGTGGTGTTTGCTCTCAAGATTTGGAGGCATTACTTGTATGGCGTCAAGTGTACGATATACACTGACCATAAAAGCCTCAAATACTTGATGGACCAGCAAAACCTCAATATGCGACAAAGGAGGTGGCTTGACGTGGTCAAATATTATGATTGTGAGATACCTTACCACCCGGGTAGAGCGAATGTTGTTGCAGACGCACTTAGTCGACATCCGGTTGGTGAGCCACTTCGAGGTTTGTGTCAGCGGTTGACAGTGGTTGCACCTCTCCTTGAGTCAATAGGTAAAGCTCAAGAAGTGGCGATTTTGGACGAGAATGCCAAACGTGAGAGAGTTTCGGGTGAAATTCCGAATTTTGCCCGTGACGGTCGAGGTCTATTGACACGGTATGGTCGAGTTTGGGTTCCCTTCACTGGTGGGAACAGGCAGATTTTGATGGACGATGCGCATAAGTCCAAGTTTTCTATACATCCTGGAGCTATGAAGATGTACCGCGACCTGCGGGAGGATTATTGGTGGCCCGGCATGAAGCAGGATGTCGCCAAGTGTGTAGAGGAGTGCTTGACTTGTAGGAAGGTCAAGGCTGAGCACCAACGGCCGCATGGGAAGTTGCAGCCTTTAAAGATTCCGATATGGAAATGGGAGGAGATCACGATGGATCTCATTACGAAACTCCCAAGGACTCCACGTGGGAACGATGCTATTTGGGTGATCGTCGATCGTCTGACCAAAAGTGCTCACATTTTGGCCATCAGGGAGAGCTCCTCGGCGGAGAAGCTCGCAGAGATTTTTGTGCGAGAGATTGTAGCCAGGCACGGGGTGCCAGTTTCGATTGTCTCCGACAGGGACACCCGTTTTACCTCCCGGTTTTGGGAGAAGTTTCAGGAGGAGATGGGTACGCGGTTACATTTTAGCACGACTTTTCATCCACAGACCGACGGGCAGAGTGAGCGTACTATACAGACCCTTGAGGATATGCTTCGGGCGTGTGCTATTGATTTTGGAGGTAGTTGGGATCAGTACCTTCCTTTGGCAGAGTTTTCCTACAACAACAGCTTCCATTCCAGTATTGGCATGCCGCCGTACGAGATGTTGTATGGTAGGAAGTGCAGGACGCCCATTTGCTGGGGCGAGGTTAGCCAGCGGGTATTGGGGAGCACTGATATTGTGCTGAAGACGACTGAGATGATACAGATGGTGCGAGATTGTTTAGTTACCGCACAGAGTCGGCAGAAGAGTTATGCCGACAAGAGACGATCAGACTTGGAGTTTCAGGTGGGGGATTATGTTTTGCTGAAGGTTTCTCCCTGGAATGGGGTGATTCGGTTTCGTAAACGGGGGAAGTTGGGGCCCCGTTACATTGGACCTTACAAGGTCATTGCTCGAGTGGGGAAGGTAGCTTACCGCTTAGAGTTACCGGACGAGCTGAGTTTGAACCACGACACTTTCCATGTGTCTCAGTTGCGGAAGTGCGTGGTGGATGAGTCAGCGGTGATTCCTCTCGAGGATATTCAGATCGATGAGCGGCTTAATTACGTAGAGTAGCCGATCGCCGTTGTTGGCAGGAAGACGAAGACCTTGCGTAACAAGGTAATTGGCCTGGTGAAGGTTCAGTGGCAGCACCGAAAAGGTTCTGAGTGGACTTGGGAACCCGAAGCTGAGATGCGGGAGAACTACCCGGAACTATTCGCGGACATAGACTTCGAGGACGAAGTCTAATTCAAGCGGGGGAGAGTTGTAAAGCCCGTGTTCCGGTATGCATTTGATTTAATTATTTTATATTTTTCTCTAGATGAACTTATTAACGGGTTTAGGCGGCTAGGATCAAAAATGAATTGATTTTTGGTTATATTTGATTTATTTGGTAAAATCCTAATTTAATTGGAAAAAATGGAATTACTTTAATGCTCAGGGACTAAATGTGTATTTTTTTGAATCTATTGTGCATGGGATCGGCCCATATAGGAACCGACCCCCTATCCCCTCTCGTTTTCTTCCTGCGTCGCACACAAACAGCAAAACAAAAACCCTAGTCATCCCTAGCCCCTCCCTTCCTTCTTTGCTGCCGCCGCGAGACCACCGCCAACCACCGCGAGAACCACTAGAACCGCCGCCGCTAGCGGCTACCGGCGAGAAGGGAAGCAGCGCGAGAGAGAGAGAGAGAGCGAGAGAGACGATCGGGAAGAGAGGAAGCCGACGAGAAGAGGTATTGGTGCTGCGTTTTTTTTATCGTGAGGTATGCCCCATCTCGTTCCTTTCTTTCTTGCGCCAAAAACCGATAAAACCACCACCGCCGCGGCAGGGTGACTGTTAGGTCGAGTAGAGGTGTGTGTGGCTGAGTTGTTTCGGTTGACCGTTTTCTTGGCCTCGTCGGTGGGTGTTAATGTCGAACCATCGCCATCGTAGGTGGTGGCTGCCACTGCCGCCGCCGACCACCACTGCCGGAGGTGGCAGTGGGTGGTGCTGGGATTAGTCCAGCCTTAGTCACCCAAACCCTAATCCTAAACCTAAACGCGAAAAACCTAAACTGAACCAAGTTATCAATTTATGTGAAATCGCCTAATATGTCCCTGTTTTGTAAAACCCGTAGAGTAATCTAGGAAGCTCGGATTGAGGTGAAACCAGTGCCCAAATCTCACAATTTGTGTTGAGTATGTTTCTTATGTTTTACAGAAAAAATTAATAAAGCCTCTAGCTAGGGCCAAATTGGCAATTAGTACAGACTGGTCCGTAATTCCTGTTTCGGGTAGTCTGTCTTAGGAAATTCATATAAAATAGTAGGGACCTCGTATGAACGCGTACGATATGTCCCTGGAACCCTAAGACTTAGAATTTTCTATTATGGAATAATATTTCTGGTTTGATGGGTTTAAGGGGGGCTAAACAGGTCACGAACAGACCTGCAAATCTGGACCAAAAGCTGGAAAATGCACGTTTAGACTTGTAGTTGTAATTTCGGGTTAGGACTTCACTTTGACACTTGATAACACTTATTTAGGTGGAAAGAAGTGAGTTGGAGTTGTCGGGTCCTTGTCGCTGCTCGTGATATCTGCTTTGCTTTTCGAGGTGAGTTCTCTCACTGCGTAGGATAGGGGTTATATGTGCATTGCGGTAGCTTGTGTGTATTAGCTGAATTGTTGTGTGTAGTACTAGGCTGAATTAATGTCTAGTATAATACTTTGAGTGTTGTATGAAACTCGGGGAGACCGAGGACTCGGGGAGACCGAGGAATACGTACACGGGCGTTGTATGAACTCGGGGAGACCGAGGAATACGTACACGGGTGTTGTATGAATTCAGGGAGACCGATGGATATATGCATGGGTGTCTTGCATGAGTTTGCTTGTTTTAGATATGTTCTTAAACTGGCATGTAATGTTTGTTATTGTCTACCTGCTGATAGGGGTGGTGTGTATATGATTGCTATTTTGCGTGTGTGTTTGAATTCACTAAGCTTCGTGCTTACACTTTCCCTATGAATTACTGTTTCATGTACGAGTGGCAGTAAGGTGTGACGGTACACACTGGCGCGTTGAGAATACCTTTGTCATTATTTATTTTGAGACACATGTCTAGAATTATTACGTTTTCCGCTGTTTTAATTATGATTGGTGGTTTAACATAACGAGGTTTTTGATAAACGTTTAATTGGATTTAATTACTCATGGATTATCTTTAATAAAATGTTATTTTTAAAAGTTCAAATTTATTGTAATTTTTTGGACGTTACAATACCCATAAGAGGCGGCGGTCGGGAACTGATAGCACATCTTCCGAATCCGGGGAGTATGTGACATCGCGGTGTAGACGTTTGCGGTAAGTATTTTTGTTTTGACCAAAACTAGGTAGCTAGCTATCTTATATATCTAGTTTGGGTTGCCATTTGTTAGGCAAACGTTAGGATTGTTATATATACGACATGCACTTTATTATTTAACTTTCAGCTTTATAATTGTTTTTCTATATATCTTGCCGTTAATATCTATCTAGTTTGGGTTGCCATTTGTTGGGCAAACGTTAGGATTGTTATATATACGACATGCACTTTATTGTTTAACTTTAAGCTTTATAATTGTTTTGATATATATCTTGTCGTTAATATCTATCTAGTTTGGGTTGCCAGTTGTTGGGCAAACGTTAGGAGTGTTTAACAGAAAAATGGAAACGTCTCATTTACAACCGTTATGCTGTCGAAATTGACTTGTATACTTTTGTAAAAACCACAGGTTGGGTATCGGGCAGGCGTGACAGAGAGATACGACGAGGACCCTGCCAATCATCCGCACTTGATACCCAGTTGTGGCATGAAGTGACCGGGGGAACGAAGAAAGGTCGTTCGTTTGGGTTTGGGTACCATGCAAATCTCAATGCGATCTTGGGTGGATCATCATCGTCAGGTGGTGCGTCGTCTTCCTCCCAAAAGGTGTGTGCCAATTTTTTTTCATTAAATGATGTTTATCAATTTGATTTTTAATTCATATTAAATATTCTAACGTCTTTTTTATTTTGTAGCACATCGTTGAGAACTTAATGACCGAAGTGCAAGAGTTGAAGCAACGAGAAGAGGCACGTCGGGAAGAGGACGAGAGGCGTCGGGAAGAGGATGAGAGGCGTCGGCAAGAGGAAGCGAGATTTCGAGCACAATATGAAGAGATGTGCGCGTTGGTCAAAAGTCTCAGTCAAAATACGCCGCATCCGCCTCCGCCTCCGTAGTAATTATTAAACTTTTATAATTGTGGTTTGTGTTATTTGAACGAATTTGGAACAACCATTTGGTCGTTTTGGCCCGAACAATGTATTTGTCGTTTTCATTTATGATATAAAGCATTTTAGCAGATTTTACAGTTTTTAGCAGTTTTTTGAATAAAAAAAACACGGTTTTGCAGTTTTCAGCTGATTCTAAAAAAATAATTTAAATTATTTTCGGCGGAATATTCCGCCTGAAATCCACCGAAAACAATAAAAAATAAAAAATAAATATAAATTCTAAATTAATAAAAAAAATTAAATTATTTAAATTATTTTCGGCGGAATATTCCTCCTAAACTCCGCTGAAAACAATAAAAAATAAATATAAATATAAATTCTAAATTAATAAAAAAAATTAAATAATTTAAATTATTTTCGGCGGATAATTCCGCCTGAAATCCGCCGAAAATGTATTTTTTAGTTATCTTGTTAATCAGATTTTGATTAAGTAGACCGAGTTTTTCCGACGGATTTTCGGCGGTCATATCCGCCGAAAACTGGCTTCCGCCGAAAATGGTCAATCTCGGCGCCTTTTTGTCCGACGCCCGTATCCGCCGAAAAATCCGCCGAAATCCACTATTTTCGGCGGATTTCCGACGGATACGGACATCCGAATTTTTTGTTTTTTTTGTAGTGCGGCATCCACCACCGTCACCATCCACTCACGGTTTCCTCCACCAATCTCCATCATAATCCCAACAACTATAAGACCACCCGCATCGGGGCCTTGGGTTCGCCCGGGTTGGTGTGGGATGGAAGCCAACACCATCGCACCCCCTTGGGGTTGGCGTGGGATGGACCCTCCCGGGTTGGGCAACCCAGCTCGGGTTGGGATTTCAATTTTTTTTCCAAATATATCCGTTGGAAATATATCCGTTACCATTAATTTGTTTTTAATTTTTTTTTATTATTTCTATCCTATAAATAATAATATTAACCTACTTATTTTTCACACAAACAAATTTACTCTCAATCTCTCTCATCTTCCCCACTTCATTCTACTCTCTCAATATTATTTCTTTCTTCAAAAAAATCATAATGGATAAAGAAACACAAGGGTTCACAACACCACGACGAGGTTCCAAATCGCGAGGCACGAGCTCGCAACCGTCCCCGACGGAAAATATTTTCAATCTTACACCACCACCATCAACCTACCATGGAAACATACAACAATACCCTATGTATTCACCCAACACCCTCCCGGTTGGATTGTAGTTTTTTAATTTGAAATTATGTATTTTTTTATGTTTTTAATTTGGTTATGTAAGGTTAAAATTGTAGTTTCAATTTATGAAATATTTTATTAATTGTTTTATCTTATATTAAATTATAAATTATTTATAAAATTTAAATTATTTAAATTAATATACTTGTAACAAAAATAAAAATAAAAATAAATAAAAGATGGGATGGTGGTGTGGGATGGATGTGGGGGCTTGTGGGTTAGAATGAGTTAGAAGGAAAAAATGATGTGGCGCTGATGTGGCAGTGAAAAAGTATGGGTTAAAATAGGATGGATGCGGATGGTCTAACGGAGTAATCATAATCAATGAATGATAGATATAGATAATAGATGAGATGGCATAATCCCATCAACTTCTCAAAATCAACCATCATTTCACTTCCACATGTCCTTCAAGTGAATCCATCAAGTAGCAAAAAGATTAATTTCCAATTTGTAATCATACTTTATATATTTAAAATGTCTTTTTTTTTGGTCAAAGGGTGACACTGAAAAACTCTTGTACAGCTGTATACATTTTTAGATGACATTTATGATAAGGTGTCATGTGATAAACTCATTTATAAGCGACTTACGGGTCGTTTACCAAATACTTACCCGAGTAAACGCTTACCAAGTCACATTACCTACCGGATTGATATGGCAAGGATCAAAAATCTTACCCGGTAATAGTGAATCAAAGGACCGAGAGTCTTACCCCGGTAAGTGATGGCGACGATTTTTACCATGGTTAGCACTTACCGGGTGTATTGTTGCATACGAAACCGATTTGGCAGACTAAAATCTTACTCGGTAAGTAAGTTATAGTGTTAAATTTAACTGGTAAGCACTTACCTGGATAAACATTTGATAAACAGTCCCTTACTGTTCCCTTCTTGGATCATCCAGATTCATCCACGACGTTCCTTGAGGTGGACACCTGCCCGCCACTAAAAAAACAGGGTACAATTTTTATTTGATGTATCCCAGCAATTCAAAAAAGTTGTAGTTAAAAGAGGCCCACTTTTTATCATAGAAAAGATTTTAATTTTTTTATAGAAAATAATAACATATTTAACCTCATTGGGAGGAACAATTAAAATAATATTTATCTCAATATTGAGTTTTAGATATTTTTTCAATTTGTAGATTCTCATGTTTTCTCTATTTTAGAAAGTATATCTTGTAGTAAAATATTCTCCAAAATCTTAATTTTACAATATTGGTTGGAGATACACTAACAATAGTCTCTAATGTTAACCATATTCGCGTGTTTGGTACAACAACTTGAAACCTAACAGTATTTGAATATCAACACTGAAGGCAACGAAGAGATAGGTAAGGATAATGTGTCAAATATCGATAACGTTGCGACAAATAGGAGGGAGGAGAGAGAGAGAGAGGAACAATTGTCGTAGATCGAAGATTTGGAGTCGAAATCATAGATTCATAGATATTCGAGTAATGATTTCAGATTTAGTTGACGTGTTTAAGCCTTGTTTGATGCTATATAAATGTTTTGATACGAAGAGGACTCAATGGATGGCTGTTGGTTTCATTATTTATGATCCAATAGTGATTTTGACCTCTAAACATTTTGTTTGATGAAGACGTCATAAACACACACACATGCATATATATATATATATATATATAGACTTGAGATCATGTGAGACCAGTTTATTTCTGTGAGACCACAAAATTAACACTAAACCTTCACAGCAAAAGACTGTGAAGGTACTGTGATAGTAAACTTTCACGGTGTTTTTGCTATGAAGGTTCGCTGTTTTTCTTTCCTTCACAATGAATCACTGTAAAGGTTTAGTGTTAATTTTGTGGTTTCACGGTCTCACGAAAACAGGTTGGTCTCACGTGAACCCAACCATATATATATATATAGGGTCAGGTTCAGGGAAAAACCTCAAATAAACGGAAAACTAAGGAACACCCTTATACTTATAAACATTGATTTAACATAATCCAAAGGATATTAAAAATCAGCAATTAATCTAATTATAATTAATGAAAAGGGTATTAAGGTAATTTGAGTACTATTTCAGATATGAAAAATACAAAAAAGACATAAATCGTTTCCCTATAATTATGGAGATCATAGTTTTCCGGCGAGCACTTGCTGATTCTGGCGAGTTGACGGTTCTCTGGCGAAAACTTGCAGATTCCAGCGTGTTGCTGGTTCTCCGGCGAAAACTTGCAGATTCCGGCGAAACTTGCAGATTCCGGCCAAAAACTTGAAGATTCTGGCAAAAACTTGCAGATATGGGCAAAAACTTGTGCATATTATGCACTTGTGCATATTATGCACATATCTGGATTTTGTAGCATATTATGCACAGATCTAGATTTTGTTAATAGAGACACTGAAGAATCCATGAAGATAAAGGTCTTGTGACACAAATCCAGAACCTGCAGAAATAAATTAAATTAAAATAAAAAATCATCCCAAATATTTTAAATAAATACTCAATTACATATATGACACAAATCTTATGAACACATCACAAATATTATGCACTTGTGCATATTATGCACAGATCTGGCGTTTTTCTACTGATGATCACAATTATGATTGTTTTGGATTTGTTCTTTGAATCTGCAAAGTCGAGATCAAGGGAGAACAAACAAACGACTGTACCTCTTGTTAGACAACCTAGGGGGGGTAAGGTTGTATTTAAAATCTTTTACTTTCAAAAATTCTTTTACAAATAAATACAGTACAGAAACAGTATAAATAAATCAGAGTATACAAATAATAAATATACAACAATTATATAAACAGATATAATTAAAAGCACAGCGGAATAAATAAAGAGATAAGGGATAGAGATACTTGACACAGAGATTTACTGATTTACCACCAACTGTGATAAACCAGCAGCCGAGACACTTCTCGACACGATCCAATAAATGTATTCTTTACGGTAGAACACAAACCAAATACAAAGGAATTTGTAATAGTTTCTCAAGCCTCTGCTATGAGATAAACAGGATCACACACCCGTTATTCAAATACTTACAAGAGGAGTATAACTCACAATGGGTAATCACTCTTGTATAATATCTCACACTTGGATATTTTATAAAAAATGTTTTATAAAATATATATATATAAAATAAGTGAGAGTGAGAGAGCTGATAGTTTGGATTGTTTTTGTTGCTGTTTGTGTGGTCTGCTTTCTTCACCATCAGCATGCAAATATATAGCATGAAGCTTCCAACGGATATGTGCATCCGCGGTATACCGCCAAATGCACGCGGTATACCGTGCAGACAAAAGTACACTGACACTCAACGGCTCTCATGCAAAGTTGACTTCTGGAATACGTACCCGCGGTATACCGGCTAGGACTCGCGGTATACCGTGCAGAGAAAAAGCCTTTCAATCAATCAGAGGTGCAGTAACCCGCCGCGGTATACCGCCTGTACCTTCGCGGTATACCGGCCAATATGTACCCGCGGTATACCGGGCATTCTCCACGGTATACCGGCGTCAGAATAGACACCTTCCAGGACGCAACCAATCTTGCTGGATCTTCTCAATAAACCCTATTAAAATCATTTATTGGGTTTTTAGAAATATCCAAGTGGTATATTATTTTAGGGTGTTTATCATTATAAATTATAAACACTAATGACAACGTAAATCTTCCGTCTTGAACTCTTCAGATAAAATCTTCGTGTTCTTCAAGAACTGTACACTTGGATAGGATTGTTAGATAAACAATAATACGGTGTGTTTGTAATCATCAAAATAAATATATATAGATATATAGAGATGTGGTACACTTGCACCAACAATCTCCCCCTTTTTGATGATGACAAACACAACCGCTAAGCATGAGCATATGCGGTTTCTCTCCCCCGTTTGTCGAAACAAAAAGGGTCAAGAAAGACGGTATGCTTCCCCTCGAGAGATGCTCCCCCTCAAAATATGCATATATTTGAGAGAGCATAATCTCATGGGTAAAAGATAATAAAACGCTCCCCCTCAAATTAATAACGATATTAAATTGATGATTTAAAAAAAATTTGAGGGAAGAAAAATATGCATAAAAAAAATATGAAACAAAATAACCAAAAAGAAACACTTGCACCAAAAAGGATCTTAAGGCTTCGATTTTCGGTTAATTTTATGTAAAAAAAAATCACCACGTATTATGACCTCGTCAGGTAACCACGTATTATAACCTCGGCAGGTAACAACGTATTATAACCTCGGCAGGTAACCACGTATTATAACCTCGGCAGGTAACCACGTATTATAACCTCGGCAGGTAACCACGTATTATAACCTCGGCAGGTAACACGTATTATATCCTCGCCAGGAAACACCTACAAAAGGTAAAGAAAATTTTCGTGGTACCCTTTTCTTATGGGTCCTTTTAACAGTTAGTATAAAACATAAACTGCAAAAAATATGTTGTCGACATAAAACAAACACGACAAACATACAAAGCCATATAAATGGTTTAAAACCATAAACGCATTCCACCCGGATTATCAACATTAAACATTCCTTTCGGAATCCATTTTCTAACCATTTTAATTTTGCGATTGTATTTATCATACACATAAAATGAAGCATTTATATTCGCATTAGGTCTAGAAAAATTACTATTATACATACGAGCATACGGTTTCCTCGGCATATAATTTACATTATGCATTTTAGACATATATGGAGGTTTTCTCGTATCAACTTTAGGTGGTTCAAAACACCTTTTAATTTGAATACACGAGCACGTATCAATACATGTATTAGAACCAATGCCTTTTCTACAATTAATGCGATTAGACATATTTAGCATTTTTAACACTTTATCATTGCTACTATTAAAAGCATTTGCTAATAAGTCATTTTTCTCATGCGATTTACATTTAGCATTTAAACATGCAATTTCATTTTCAAGAGACTCGCATTTTGTACATGTAATATCTTCATGTGTCTTTTTATTTAAGCATGCAATTTTATCATTTAAAATAACACAAGATTTACAAATATCTTTTTCACTTAATTTATTTTCTAATTTAGTGATAACATATAAATCATAAGCAGATTTTTGTTTACCGTCATCTATTTCCTTTTTATATGCGGATACGGTTTCTTTTAAATTAGAGATTTCATCTTTATACCTATTTGCAAGAGCGGCCATATCATGAAATGATTTATATAATTCGTCAAGATTATTTTCATCGTCACTATAATAATTATCACTATAATTACTATCACAATTATTTTTAGAAGAATATGATGAAGATACCTCATTATCATGGTCGGCCATGAAACAAAAATTTTTGGCCTCATTTATGCTTGCGCTCAACGCGCCTCCAACGAGAGCTTTTGGTGTGTTGATTTGTTTTGCTCGTTTTGGACACACACTTGCATAGTGATCCTTATCACCACACACATAGCAAAAGCCTTTCTTTTTATTGGCTTTTTCATCGTCGCTAGATTCGTCATATTTGTCTTCACTTTTATGGACGTTGCGACTTTGGTTTTTACCACCACGACGGTAGTCTCCATTTTCTTGAAACCTATCATTTTTGGCAAACTTTCTGTTAGATAAAAGTTTAGAAAGTTTTCTTACCAACTTGACTAAATCGTCAAGATTTTCGGGTTCATCATCCGAGGAACTTGCATCTTCCTCCTCTTCTTTTTCTTTCTCATCTTTAGAGGCAACGGCTTCTAAAGCTATGGATTTCTTTTTGACTTGCTCCCGGACCTGATTTCTTTTTAGTGCAATTTCGTGCACTTTAAGATTGCCGATGAGATCATCGAGCTTCATAGTTGCGAGATCTCGGGAGTCTTCCAAGGATGTGATTTTTTCCATCCACTCCGAAGGAAGTGCTCGAAGAATTTTCCTTACATAATCCTCATTAGGATAAGTACGACCTAATCCCTTCAAAGTAGTCATAATGAGGTTAAAACGTTTAAACATTGAGTCGATTGACTCATCTTTTGACATTTCAAATAATTCATAATCATGAACAAGAATATTTATTTTAGAGCTTTTAACTTGAGTATTTCCACGATGAGTGTCGCTCAAGCTTTGCCAGATTTGATTAGCAGTTTTATAAGTATAAACTCTTTCAATTTCATCAGAGGTTAAAGCAGCATATAATATATTTTTAGCTTCAAAATTTAAACAATAATGAGATTCTTCAGCGGGAGTCCAATCTTTTATGGGTTTATCAACAATAAGATCATTTTCAACTTTGGTTGGTCTAAAATTCCCATTTTCTATAATATCCCAAATTTTTTGACTTTTGCCACGAACGTGACATTCAAATAGCTCGGCCCAAATGCCAAACTTTTCAGTATCTATCAAAGGAGGTTTAGAAAACACAAAATTAGTTTGTTGAGCCATTAAAAAAATATTTAAACAGAAAATTTTTGAAAGACCCGCTCTGATACCAAATGTTAGACAACCTAGGGGGGGTAAGGTTGTATTTAAAATCTTTTACTTTCAAAAATTCTTTTACAAATAAATACAGTACAGAAACAGTATAAATAAATCAGAGTATACAAATAATAAATATACAACAATTATATAAACAGATATAATTAAAAGCACAGCGGAATAAATAAAGAGATAAGGGATAGAGATACTTGACACAGAGATTTACTGATTTACCACCAACTGTGATAAACCAGCAGCCGAGACACTTCTCGACACGATCCAATAAATGTATTCTTTACGGTAGAACACAAACCAAATACAAAGGAATTTGTAATAGTTTCTCAAGCCTCTGCTATGAGATAAACAGGATCACACACCCGTTATTCAAATACTTACAAGAGGAGTATAACTCACAATGGGTAATCACTCTTGTATAATATCTCACACTTGGATATTTTATAAAAAATGTTTTATAAAATATATATATATAAAATAAGTGAGAGTGAGAGAGCTGATAGTTTGGATTGTTTTTGTTGCTGTTTGTGTGGTCTGCTTTCTTCACCATCAGCATGCAAATATATAGCATGAAGCTTCCAACGGATATGTGCATCCGCGGTATACCGCCAAATGCACGCGGTATACCGTGCAGACAAAAGTACACTGACACTCAACGGCTCTCATGCAAAGTTGACTTCTGGAATACGTACCCGCGGTATACCGGCTAGGACTCGCGGTATACCGTGCAGAGAAAAAGCCTTTCAATCAATCAGAGGTGCAGTAACCCGCCGCGGTATACCGCCTGTACCTTCGCGGTATACCGGCCAATATGTACCCGCGGTATACCGGGCATTCTCCACGGTATACCGGCGTCAGAATAGACACCTTCCAGGACGCAACCAATCTTGCTGGATCTTCTCAATAAACCCTATTAAAATCATTTATTGGGTTTTTAGAAATATCCAAGTGGTATATTATTTTAGGGTGTTTATCATTATAAATTATAAACACTAATGACAACGTAAATCTTCCGTCTTGAACTCTTCAGATAAAATCTTCGTGTTCTTCAAGAACTGTACACTTGGATAGGATTGTTAGATAAACAATAATACGGTGTGTTTGTAATCATCAAAATAAATATATATAGATATATAGAGATGTGGTACACTTGCACCAACACCTCTGTCTGTAGGTCCGAATCGATTGGCGAAGGCGGCGACGTAGATGAATGGATAAACACGGCAGTCGGTTAGGTTTCTGACGGAAGCTCCGTTCAAGTGTGACGCCTGGAGATTAGAAAGCGCGACGGTGCACGCCGAACAGGAGGAGTCGGAGAGTGACTGATTACACGCTGAAAAGGCGGTGTTTAGCGACGATCTAGATGCGTTTCCTTCAAATTGTTGCCGATTAGTTATATTCATACAGCCGGAGACGGCGATCCAGCTCGTTTTAAAGCCGCAGATTCGTCGGAGATCAAAATTAGGGAAGAAATAATCGCCGGAGGTGGTGGCGGCGGCTGAGAAGAGAGAGAGAGAGAGAGAGATTGAAACCCTAGCTAGAATGTGAAAGGGAAAGAGGCCGTTTGGTTTTTGTATAATATATTCCAATTTTACCCCTTTAATCCCTTGTATACCTTTATGAAACATACCATGAACTTCTTTTTATTTACAAAATTGTCATTGAGATAATAACCATTAGATTATCTCATCCTACGTGTGTAAGGGTGTTCTTTAGTTTTCCGTTTTTTAAGGTTTTTCCTTGAACCTCCCTCTATATATATATATGTTTTAAGCATATAAACCCAAAATTTTCCCAAAGATAACAATGGTTACCATTGTCATTTTCTTTATAATTATTTTTCTAATTATAAATAAGAACTGAAATCTATGGAAAGAAATCCATAAAACTAAAATATTAAGAGAGAATATTCCAAGAAAGAAAAGAAATGATGAAAGATTAAAAAGAGGAGGGAGCAAGTTTTAGTGAGAGGGTTGAGAATTATGAGGCTGGGGTTTGTTTTAAAGCCACCGACAGTCACCATGTGAGAGAGAGAGAGGGAAAAATCCTAAAAAATGAAAATTTGTGTAACACTCTAATGATTGTTCATATGTAGGGCTGTAAACGAACTGAACGTTCAGTGAACCGTTCGTGAATCGTTCGGCGGGAAGTTCGTTTATGTTCGTTCGTTTAATAAACGAACGGACATGAACAAGTTTTTTCGTTCGTTTAGTTAAACGAACGAACATGAACAAAGGTCTCGTTCGTTCATTTATGTTTGTGAACGTTCGTTCATTTACGTTCGTTTAGCCATGTTCGTTTACGTTTGTTTAGCTTTATTCGTTTACTAATAATATATAATAATTAATAAACATTAGAAACATAATAAATTAACAACTAAATACTAAAGAAATTAAAATTAGATTAATAATTATCTTTATCTAAATAAAGATTTACTAATTTAAGATAAAAATGATAGAGAACACTCGTGAAAGGATCAGATTGTTTGTATATATATAGGGTGAGGCCTTAAAAAGGCTTACTCTAGCGATGTGGGAGCTTGGGAAGCTGGCTGCACCCTCAAAACTGAAAGAATTTGTCCCACATCGACTTTTTTAACAAAATCATGCCTCTCCAGTGTATATATATATATCTCTTCATCTCTTCACTTTTCAATGCATCACTACATAGTTTGGGACTTTGGGTTCAGCCTTTGGCTTGAGCCCTTTCCCTTAAGCCCTTTGACTCGAGTCTTTGTAAAAATATTAATGGAGCATCCTATTGGAGTGGTTGCATCGTTTGTTTCTTTTAAGTATGTTCGTTTAAGTTCGTTTATGTTCGTTCGTTTATGTTTGTTCGTTTAACACTTAAACAAACGAACATAAACGAACACGAACAAACCTATTTTTTAAATGAACGAACACGAACACCAAAATGTTTGTTCGTTTATTGTTCGTGTTCGTTCGTTTGTTCGGTTAACTTAAACGAACGAACATGAACAAGACCTTGTTCGTGTTCGTTCGGTTCGTTTACAGCCCTATCATATGTATGATATCCACACGTGCATACAAATAATTAAAGACGTTTCTTGATTTCTATGCAATTGTGTATATTATAGACATATACATATCAGACAAATTGATTGTATGCAGATGTGCATACCACATAGATGAACGATTATTATGATGTTTTTTTATGGTTTTTCCTTAATCTAGCCTTAAACCAAAAATGAGGGGGATTTGTACTTTCAAAAACTTGAATAGGAGTAAATGTAAATATAACTTTATATGTGGCAAATACTGATCAACAAAATGGGGAAAAAGGAAAAAAAAATAAAGTGAACCCTAAATTAATTCTCAACATATGACAAGGTCAAAGGAAACTCTTTTGTCTTCGTTGCAAAATGGTGAACACGGTCTGAATATTTGATTCAAATGAAAGTATTCGTCAGTTGTCACTTGTCACACAGGTTTTTACTCTTTAATTCCTTGTTTTTGTTTTTCTTCTTTCAATTTTATCTATTAGAATTTAAAAGTTAGTGTTTATGGTCAATACTTTGAATCTATGTACTTTGAAATTCAACTAGTGTTTGCCTGTTAGTATAGATTAGAATTTAGATTTTTTTAGTTTATCTTTTTGTATGAATTTTAATTGTTAGTAACTTAATTATTATTGTTCAAAACACACACACACATATATATATATATATATATATATATAGATTTGTCACCTTGAATCACATCTTGGAAAACGTCATGGTCTCACCGTAACTCGTAAGAGCATCTCCAACAGCTTTGCTAAAATAGAAAAAATTGAGTTTTTATTCTCTAAGAGCATCTCCAACAGCTTATCTATAATTTCTCTAAAATAAAGAATGAAAACTAAAAATCTCTAAAAAGAATTTATTTCAACTCCAACAACTTCTCTATTTTAGAGAACCACTTATATTATTAAAACTAGATACGTACACGCGCGCGATGCGGCGCGAATTATCTCGATTCTAAACCCAAGAATTCGAAATAATAATTTTGTTTCATGTTCATATTTATTCGCCTTTAAATCGCATATCAGATGTATAAAATTAAAGATCAATATGGTTAATGTATTTTAGGTTATGTATGTTGATATGATAAGAATGTAAAAAGAAAAATGAAAGGATTAGATATAAAGTAAATTAAATAACTAATTATAATGGTATAAAGTGTAATTTAAAAATAAAAAATTATTTTGTTTTTAATTATCATGTTGAACATGAGAGGTTTTAAAGATTTTAAACTTGTACATGATGTATTTAGATTTATACTTTTTAAAAATTCAATAATAACCGTAAATGGAATTATTTTTAAAGTAGTATAATAGATAAACATAGATAAGAGCGTAAAATGTACAAGTTTAAAAAAATCTCGGAACGTCATTCTTGAAAATTCTTGATATGTATTTATGATACTTCACAATATTATTAAGTTAAAAAAATATTCAATAATAAACTTATTTTGAAATTATTGACGAGAATATTGTAATAATATAATTTGTAAAAAATTGCAATATGTTTTAGTTAAACTATAATTATACATTTTAATATTATAAGGGTGTAAAATGAAGATGAATAATGTAAAATGTATAAAACAAATTAATTCGTACATGTTCATGATATTTAATAATATAATTAAATCAAAAAATATTCAATATTGGGCTCATCTCGAAGGTATTGACGAAGCGATTACAATGGTATAACTTGTAAAATATAGAAATGTTTTTTAATGTATTTTAGTTCATATACATTATTTATGTTTATAGGATAAGAGTCTAAACTGAAAAATAAAAAAGTAAGGAATTAAAAGTAAACAACATCCCTAATTATAAGGGTAGTAAATGTAACGTATAAAATAAAAAAATGAATTAAGGAGATATTTAAGGAGGAGTGAATGTGAGTGTGCTAATTGAACTTATGATGTAAACTGCGTCCAGATACATGTTTATGCGGGAAAACGCTGAAGTCGGCTCAACAGAAGACGACACGTGGCATGCTAGTTACTTATTTATTATATGTATAGATATTCAATATATTTCTCGCTCATCATTAAAATAATATTTCTCTTTTCTCTTTTTGGTAGAAAATCATTAAAATACTATTTCTCACTCCTATTTTTGATGAAAAATCATTAAAATAATATTTCTCTCTCATCCTTTTAGAGATATAGAGAATTCTCTATATTGGGGGTTTTTCCCGATGTTATCTATTTTAGAGAATGAGATAGAGAAGTTGTTGGAGCACTTTAGAGAAAAAAAAGTTATTTTTCTCTATTTTAGAGAAGTTGTTGGAGATGCTCTAAACCTCTCCAACACCTTTGCTATCTTGTTCTCTATAATAGAGAAAACTTGAAAAAAAATTGAAGTTTAGAGAATTTTCTAAAATTTGATTGTAAGAGAGAAAAATGATTATTTTATTCAATCTCACCAATAAGATTGAACTTTTATCTTTTTGTATTAAGTTTTTTAAAGTGTATTGGGAAGATAAATTAGAAAAGATTATATTAATATAACTTGTGTTAAAATCTCTAAAATAGAGAATCTGTTAGAGATGAATGTAACATTTTTAGAGATTTTAACTTTTAATTCTCTATTTTAGAAAAATTATAAAAAAAACTTGTGCGAGATGCTCTAAGCCTTGAAGTTTAACCTCGTCGTCAAAGCATGTCTCACACCATTTAGAACCTTAATAAAATTTAATCATTAATGAACAAAATCTAATTATAAATTTGGTTGGGCTCTAAAAATGTGGGCTCTTTGCTTTTAATTTATTTCGGTCATTTAAATTGTGACATGTTCTTATCATTTATCAACAATTAATTTATTGTTCGGAACAAAAATGGTTTGGACCGCAAAAGATCAGAACCAAGATAAATTGGGATCATTGGATCAATAGAGACCGGTTACGATTTTGTAGAAATTTGCAAACCCGCCCAAGACTGTAACACCCCAAAAATTGGGATAAACAAAAACTTTCATAAAACGGAAGAGTGGTATAAATTGCCATAGCATGAGCCTCCCAAAAAGGGAAATTAATGTACACATGTTTAATTACAAGTTTGTAATATAACGGAAAATAAATGACAACCAACTAATCTAATTTCTAAAATGAAATAAGTTACAAAAGGGTGTCGTCTCTACTTCCAACAATAAGTCATCCATGAATAGGTGTCCCAAAAGAACGCATTCCCAATCTCACACTAAGCCCGCCTAGGCCTTCTTAGAGGCGGCGCCTCTAGAACCTGAGATACAAGTCGACACCAAACAAGTATTAGGCCAAAAAGCCTACTGAGTTTTAACAAATTATAAACAACAATTTATATGAAGCATGTATAACAATTATCCAAGGAATTAATCCATAATCGGAGTCAATGGGGGAGACCCATAGCACCAATCAAATTCCACCCAAAGAGTCAATATACCTAAGTGTCAAGCTACCATGAGCGACACCAAACGGCCCGGCACATTCAAGGACTACAACCATGGCATTACCTTAAATGGCGGAGATCTAGGTGCATACCACTATGGTGGCACCCAAAACTATATATTCTTAGTGTATACTTGACTTGGTTCGTCCAACAAATCCATTTAGGCCATAAGGCACATACATATACAAGTGAAAGGTGTACCATGCCATCATAGGCAACTTGTGGTTTCAATACAATATATAACATCCATAGACTTTCACATAATATTCCACAACTCCATGTTACCCAAATACAAATCATGTGCATAGGAGCTCAATAACAAGAACATGAACATATAATCATCAATGGCATCATAGTTGACCCAAAATCACAAGTTTGGTCAAAACCTTAGAACATGAATATTTTCATAAAAGAGTTAAATGTCATCATTAGTGTTGGTCCCGAAGGGTTATACGAGTTTGTAGAAGGGGGGGGGGGGGGGGGGGTTGAATACAAACACACAATTTTTACTTTCTAAATTGTTTATTGATATGATCAAACAATTTACAACTTGTTGCGGAACAAGATTAAGGATTAACCTAATCTAAACAAGTTAAGAACACTAAGTTTCTTGCACTAGAATTAAGACAGAAAGGAGATAAGAATACTACGAATAATATTCTAACACTAAGAGAGAAAGAAGAAGATGGCCGAGCACTTCATGTTGAAGTAGGGTTTCTTCTTATATACTGCATGTATTTAATGCGTAGCAGTATTACTTTACACGTGGCAGCAGCTGATTGGTTGCATGGTTTGACCTTTGTAGACAACCTAGTAGCCGCATGATGTACAGTGTAGAATCAGAGTTGGTTGTACGATTCTGGACAAAAGGGATGTACTTTCTGACATTATCGTACAAAGACGTGCAAGGGGGAAAGACAAAAGTAACTTGTAGAGTAAGCCTCATGATCAGCGTTCGTTGAACAATACTTTATCAGTGAATGATAAAGTTCACGTTCGCTGAAGTCTTCTACTTGAAACTTCACGTTGAGTGGACAGGTCTTGGCTTCGCTGATATCCGCATCAGTTCATTAGTAGACTTTGTCGCTGGTTCTTGGGCTTGATCTTAGACTTCAGCGTAGAACCTTTGTTGACGTGAAACTTGTCTTCAAGGATCATAAGTAAACAACTAAACTATCAGCGATTACCAATAGGACTGAACATGCTCAGAGCTCTATCGATGAACAGTGTTCGTTGAATGTTAAAATTAAAGAGCATGAGTTTCCTATCAGCGGTACTGTAGAGACATAGTACTTATCTAAGAGTTTTTCAAAGACTTGAGAATGGCCAAGTGTTTGATCAGTCTAGTCATCTTCAAGTCATCATTCCAATAGTCAACTCTTCTTCAAGTCATTTTCAAATGACCATTGGAAATGTTCTAAGAGCATCTCCAACAGCTTCCCCATTTTGGAGAAAATGTGGAATATGGGGATTTTAACCCTAAAATCAGCTCCAACAGCTTCCCCATCTCCATCCCCATTTTGGAGAAAGTAGGAGAGAGAATATCATTTTCTCCAAATTTGGAGATTACCCCAAAAATCCCCAAAATCATTATCAAGGGAGAGAGAAACAATATTTTATTATTTTCTTTTTAAAAATTTGTTGGAGATAATAATGTTTTGAATATTTTAATAATATATTTAATGTTGAATTCCCTAAAATGAAGAATCTGTTAGAGATGGATGTAAATTTTTTGAAAGATTTTGGCTTTTGCTTTTTCATTTTGAAATTTTTTTGGGAAGTTGTTGAAGATGCTCTAAGTTGGGTAAGCGATGAAGTATACAAGGTCACGCTCAATACCAAGTGATGTCAGTGGCTTCCTTCCAGTCAAAGTCAAACATACATTTTAGATGTCAGAAGCTTGGATGGGATGCGATGCCCACTTCTCGTATTACACTTGGCCATTCTCAAGTCTTTGAAAAATCCTAGAAGGTAGGATTGAGATGAAAAATAAATACAGTGGTACTATATGAAAATATTTAAAATTCAAGTACGACTGTAATTGACATGAAAGTTACTATTCACTATAAATTTATATTACGCAATTTAATGTTATACATTTGTATTCTAAACTGATAACTCGGTTAGAAAATTGGAAAGCAAACGATTGAAAGGGAAGTTAAAATTTCTTAAATATGTAATTTCAAATCTTTTTACTATGTGATTTTTTTTAATAATTATTTTTAAAATTATCTTTATGATTCTTAGATTGTTTATATTAGGTTTACCTTATCTATTTATGCAACAATCTATAAATTCTGTTTTTGATTTAATCAATAATCAATAATCAATAAACAAATTTAAAAAGTATAATTTTGTTGCCATACTGTTCACAATACGACCAAAAGCATGTATGGGATAAAAGCCAATCGCATGCAACCAACACTTGCTGGACACATGGATTGTACCTTCTGACATGCATTAATTGCATATGGTATAAATATGAGAGAAGACCTTCGTTTGGAAGGATCCCCTCTTCTGTATCTTTGAAGAAAACTCTTTTTCTTCATATTATATTCTCTCTTGTTCTCACTTCTTTGTGCAAGAAACTTTGTGAATTTTAGATTAAGTTTACCTTATCTATTTTCGCAACAATCTATAAATTCTGTTTTTTATTTAATCAATAATCAATAAACAAATTTAAAAAGTATAATTTTGTGTTTGTATTCATCCCCCCTCCAAACTGAACCCCTTGTAGAACCCTTATTGGGACCAACAAATAGTTATTATATTTATAAACTTATGTTTGAGGTTTAACAATATTAATTATTTATAATTCAAAATGTTTTTTTTTTTTACAATTTATCCTTACCTGTTTTGTTACCCGTTATTTTAGTGGATAGGGTATGAAATACGAATATAGATAAGGGTTTTATAAAAGGGATAATTACTCGTTTCGTTGCCTGCTATTTTAAATATACAAGGTACCAGAATAACTTTTACTCTACTTGTTCCAACCCTATATACTAGTTACAAACATCTTTGATCCGGAACTGGTTTTTTACCATCTCTCTTAGGAATTATAATATCATTCGACCTTAACTTCCCTTGAAAAATATGCTAAATATATTTTTTAATGACAACAAAAATACAACGTATAAAGTTCAACGTTGTTTCTGTCTTCACTCATCAAAACACAATAGTTTATTTAAACATAAAATGCATCAAAATACAAGAAGTTTCATTTAGTATTAATTTATTTTTTAATAGATATTTTTTGTCAATCGATATAACCCAAACCATAGCTATAATTTTATAAATTTATAACTTCATGGGATAGATTCTATTATGTAGAAAATTACTTAAAAAATTTGCATTATAGTGTTGATTTGGCATGATCTACCCTGCCCACAACTAGCAGACGCGACCCACTGATGCATAGAAGATAGCCCAACTTGCATCGACCTATAGCATGCCACCCATTTTGGTACTTTAGATGTGAAATATCAAACATTTGATACCTAGTTTACATATGAAATGAATGAAAATGCAACTTACTTTTTGGTCTTATTTTTATTTTGTGTAATTTACCATGATCTAAATGTTTGAAATATATACAATATATGGGATACCAAAGTGAACCTTTTAAAAGTATGTTATATAAAATAAGAATCAAATTAAAGTATGTTAATTTTCATGTAATTTGTCTATTTTTAACCACCTTTAGAAAGCAAAATCAAAATATTTAAGTCAAAGCTATCTCTAATTGTTGCTCCAAATCGTAAAACCGAATTTGATAATTTATGCCCCTTTTAAATTTCGATTCTCTCTTAATTTCTATAATTTGGATTTCTATTCTCAAAATGATTTACAGAGAGTGATGATTTAAAGTAATTTATCATGGCAACTTTCATTGTGAAGTGCAAAATGTGTTCTTTATAATTCTACATAGTGTATAAACAATGCCCCAAAAATGCATAAAATTAACTAATTTGTTGTAGTACAATGAAGCTTAAGTTGTAAGAATATTATTTTTATCATGGAAATGAATATCATATGTCTTTCTTTCTTTTAATCGTGGATGTCGGGGTCAACTTGCGTGTATCTTGACTAATCTCATACCCTAGAGAACAGCCAGGAAAATTCCCAATAGCTTTGCATGACACGAACCAATGACCTCTGTGGAGTATTCCCAAAGATCAAAGTCCTATAACTAGTTGAGCTAGACAAAACTTGAATTTTATAAAAAGTCTCATTCAAAGTAATATTGATTGAATTAGTTGTGATTCTTTGTATTTATCTAGCATCAAGAAAAGACAATCACTTTTATCTATTTTATTGTGAACAAAACTTGTATAAAATTAAAACAATTTTCCAATCCTTTTGGAACTTACGATGATATCAATTAGATGGAAAGTTAGTTCATGTTGTGGCACACTCATAACCTCCCGCAACTAGAGGCACACGTTTTACGCCGTGGGCAAGAGTACAAACACGACTTGAAGATAAATTTCTTGAAACTTTGTCTTAGTTGGGGCCAGTTACCCCCTAGAACACATGGATCCATCCATGCATGGACGGACCCAAGTGAGAAGATACGGTGGCACGTGCCACCGTATTAATCGTCCGGCGAAGGGTAAAAACTTTTACTTCTATGAAGGGTGCAACCGTATCGTTTTCGAGGGTGCAACCGTATTAACCAAAATTCCAAAAAAAACACTTGAAATCAACCAAAAATTCAAAAAAACACTTGAAATCAACCAAAAAACCGAAAAGTTCTCTCAAAATCGATAAAAAAAAACTTAAAAATTCCTCGAAATCGAGAAAAAAAACTTAAAAAAATCCCTCAAAGCGGTGGAATTAGGATAAAACGACATCGGACGATGTGGAAATTTTTTTGTTTCGTCAAAGGTGTCACCGTATGAATTTTTTTTGGGTCTGCCTATGCACCCATGCTTCGCCGAAAGAACCTTTTATGACCTTGAAACAAATTTACGATTTGGATACATCCTATTCCATGTCCTACTTTCGTCTTTTAAGCAAGTAGAGACACAAGTGAGCATGAAGCCGAGTCCAATAGTAAGTTATCCAAATTTGACTCGAAAAAAATAATATTAGACTCAAGCTCAAATAACTTTTTGGTCCAGCTCGAGCTCGAAGACTTGTACTTTTTAATATTCGAGCTCAAACTTGATGCTCGCTTAACAGATTTGAATTATACATGGGAAATTAATTAAAATACCCAAAGTCAAACCAACTGTTACCAAAATACCCTAAAATTTTTCAATTTTGCAAAAATACCCAAAATACCCGCGATTGGGTCCCGCGATCGCGGGATACGCTGACGTGGCACATATTTTGGGCACAAATGCCCCGCGAAGCCCCTAAACTTTGGCCGCGGTGCACTTTTAGTCCCTGCCCGCGATGGGCCAAAATTTACAGTTTTGGTCCCTGAAATTTTCAACTTTTGGTCCCTGAAAATTTACACTTTCAGCCCCTATACTTAGACGAATCTTGATGCTTTTACTGTTTTTTTCCACAATTATTGCAATTTAAAGACCGATTTGTGGTTGAAATTCAATTGCATGTTTCAATCAATGTTAAATCAATGTTTTTGGAATATCAGTTTGTGGATGAAATGAGAGATTGGTTTTCTGATATGTTGGTTGTTTCATTCATAAATAGACGTAAAATTCAAGCCATAATTCTCACACAACAATTTCATTGTTGCAATATTTCTTTCTGCAATATTTTGTGTTTGAGATAGTACTGAAAAAATGAGTTCATCTGTTGCAAAAGCTAAGCTATATTTCTGTTTTGATGGTGAATGGGTGCAAGATAACAATGAGTGGAATTTTGCTTATAAATCTAAGCATGGTGTAAAAGTGTCAGTAAACTATACTTATCAGAAGTTTGTTGCATACGCCATGCAAAAATGTGGAATCAACTCTTCTGATATTTGCAAGTTAGTGTTTAAAAATGGCGATGGGTCATTTGTGGATTTATCCAACGATGGGGATATCTCTATTTTTCTGCACCTTGCAGTCGATTCAGAAAGACCCCCATTACTCTCTGTGTATCCCGGCGTATCTGACGGTGACGACGACGGTGACGACGACGAAGACCTCCAAATAGAGCAGCCTGATTCTCAACAACAACAACCACCACCACCACCACCATCACCACAACCACACGAATGGCGTACTGTTGGAGTTGCTGATGACGAAACCCACGTTTTCAGAACGGGTAATTCTGAAATAGACAGATCAGACACCGATAATGATGATCACGAAGAATATACCCCTAGTAGAAAATCATGTAGTCAGATAAATGACTTTTTTGATATGCCCCCTATTCTTCCAGACTCCCATACCCAGACACAAAGCTACGAACCTACACCTTATATTCGTAGCGAAAGTTTAACAGCAGGTCAAATATTCGATTCGAAGGATCTCTTAGCAAGTCAGATCGGACTCAAGTTCTTGGAAGAGGGTTTCCAAAGTCGCGTGCGGGCATCTGACAAAATCAAATACGTAGTTGAATGTGCTAGAGAAAAGTGTGAGTGGAGGTTGTACGTGATTCACACGGGTCCCAAAGGAGGGGCGATAATGATTAGAAAGTTGCACGACGTACACACTTGTACGAGGACGCAACTTAATCCCCACCACAAACAAGCCGGCAAAAAGACTTTGGGTGCGATCCTGAAAAACAAATTTCTTGATGTTAGCAGGTCATTGCGTCCAAAGGACATCGTCCACGACGTTCACCGGCAGTTCGGCGTCACGATTGATTACCACCAAGCGTGGCGTGCGCGCTGCCATGCACTGTTTATGGTGAGAGGCACGTTCGAGGAGTCGTATGAACGACTCCCGACATATTTATATAATTTGCAGATGCAGAACCCTGGTACTGTCACGCAGCTACGGACCGATTCACGTGGACGGTTTGAGATGTGCTTCGTGGCCCTTGGACCCGCGGTACGTATTTTAACACGTCATATGTTTACACATTATAAACTATAACATTTACACATTATAAACTATAACATTTTAACCTATGTTTTTGCAGATCCGCACATTTCTGGAAAATCTACGTCGTGTCCTGATAATAGACGCAGCCCATTTAAAGGGCCGTTACTTGGGTATGATGTTCCTGGCGGTTGCCATGGACGGGGATAACTACATCGTTCCAGTAGCTTTCGGCGTAGGCAAGTCCGAAACCGGGGACGAGTGGACTTGGTTTCTGTCCATGTTGAGACAAGCTATCGGAGACCCGCAAGGGTTGGTGTTTATGTCTGACAGGGCTCCTTCCATAAGCGCCGCAATCTCTGCCATGTACCCAAACGCCCCTCACGCCATATGCGGTCGACATTTGGAGATGAACGCCAAATCCAAGGACAAACGTATTACCACCTACAAGGATGTCTATTGGGCGGCATGCAGAGCATATACGGATCGGGAGTTTAACAAGTACATGAATATGCTACGATACAGTGTCAAGGAAGCAGCCAAAGTCTTTGACGATGCTGGACCGGAGAGGTGGTCCGCGGCCCATTTTCCTGGACAACGGTATGACATTCTGACCTCGAATAGTGCAGAGTCTGTGAATGCACTCTCCCGTTTTGCGCGTAGATGTCCGATTGTTAATCTTATGGACTACTTTCGGGCCTTTCAACAAGAGTGGTACCAAATTCGACGCCTAAAAGGAGCTAAGATACAAAATGCACTCGCACCAACGGCGGAGAATATCGTTCAGTACAGGGCGCGTCGTGCGACGACATGGCCGGTAAGAGCAATCGGGTATGGGAAGTACGAGGTGCATGATGACTATATTCACGCGATTGTGAATATGGAAGACCACCTTTGTTCGAGTCGCGAATGGGATAAATCTGGGTTACCGTGCGGCCATGCCATCGCTGCAGCAACATATATGGGTCGTACAGATTGCAGCGACTTGGCTGTACCTTTCTTCACGTCCGAATATTACCGGAAAACATACGTGGAGGTAATAAACCCAGCTGGACCCCCTGCAGCATGGGTGTATCCACCGAGAAAGAACGACCGGCGTCCATCACGTGGTGAAAGTTCGATACAACGAAGATGTACTCGGTGCCAATGCGTAGGACACACTCGTGGAGAGTGTCCAAATCCCGCCCCTTCAACCGTGCCAAGGAGACATTCTGTCAGTCACACCCCGGGCCCGTCACAGCTTGAACCATATGGAACAAACCCTTATGATACTGTTGATCTAAACACTGATTTGTAAATGATATATATACACATATACATATGCTTCTAAATGAACATTGATAACACAGCTAGTTTGTAAATGATATATATATATATTCGTATTATATATTTACACACATAAAGAAAATAGGAGACCTTCAATTTTTCTTAGTATTTTCTTGACCTTGTTCTTGCATCCATGACAGTGAATGTTAACTCTGAGTACACATGTCTGTTTATATATTCATATTAGATACGTTTTAATTTTAACAAATTACAGCATTATAGTTAATTATTTAATTTATGGTACATCTCATATTTTTTTTCAATTTTGTTTTACACTCCTATCGCATTAACATAATAATCATATATTAACTAATTCATTAAATCGTTTTAAATTATTATTATTTGAATGTGTTTATAGATATCGTGAATGGCAATAGGAGAAGGTAGAATTGTTTATAAATGGGGTTTTGACAAGTTGGTATCACTGGACTCATTTAAGAATTGTGAAAATGGGTATTTGGCGAATGATGATTCATGTGTGTTTAAAACACTTCAGCTCCAAACACACATGAATCATCATTCGTCAAATACCCATTTTCACAATTCTTAAATGAGTCCAGTGATACCAACTTGTCAAAACCCCATTTCATATTATATATATACACACACATACATATGCTTCTAAATGAACATTGATAACACAGCTAGTTTGTATTCCATCCAACAAACTCTTCATCTTCAATCTTTCTGACCCTTCTTCAACGGCTTCTGCTTTTGCATCCACGTATGGCCATTGTGTACCACAACCCGCACACACTTTAGCAAATGAGTTGAGGGTTGTCATATATTCTACAAGAGGAGTAGGCCCACGAATGAGGTAACCTCTGACTTGACCTTGCATGATGTATCCAACCTAACCGTGGTTCAGCGGCTTAAAAACTACTTTTCAGAGAAATTAACAACAACAAAAAATACAAAACAACAACACAGTAAAAAAAATACAAATAACAACACAGTAAAAAAATACAAAACAAAAAAAATATAACCACCACCTACTTAAAAATTGATTTAGTTTCATCAATCCAAGCTTGCTTCTCGTTTACCTTCGCTTGAATAATTGCGAAGTCTTGCAGAATATGGTGAATTGCTACTTGTTCTCGACGAACACGAGCCTCCCGAGCTTTTATATCCCCTTTCATCCTTTTGATCTCCCTGTCTTCCTCTTCGATCTTTCTCAAATGGACTGCCTTCCTGTCCATCATTTTTTTTCACTCTTCTGTTAGTTCATCTATCTCCTTTTCCTTTTTTGCTATGGCGACCTCGATTTGAGGTGGCATTTTTTCAGGAGTAGACTTAGGGTTTGATGACGATGCCATTTGTGGATGAAATGAGAGAAGAGAAATCAAGAGAGAAAGCAATTCAAAGAAAGAAAGCAAGAGAAAAATCAAGAAAGAAAGCAAGAGGAAGTGTGAATTGTGAATTGCATACTACTGATATTTATGGATGAAATCTCAAACATGCAAATGAATTTCAATCACAAATCGATCTTCAAAGTACAATAATTGTGGAAAAAAACAGTAAAAGCATGCAAGATTCGTCTAAGTACAGGGGCTGAAAGTGTAAATTTTCAGGGACCAAAACTGTAAATTTTGGCCCATCGCGGGCAGGAACCAAAAGTGCACCGCGACCAAAGTTGAGGGGCTTCGCGGGGCATTTGGGGCCAAAATACGTGCCACGTCAGCCCTAGCCCGCGATCGCGGGATCCATCGCAGGTATTTTGGGTATTTTTGTAAAATGAATTTTTTTTTAAGTATTTTGGTAACAGTTGGTCAAACTTTGGGTATTTTAATTAATTTCCCATTATACATTATATCTAAATTTCAAGCTTAATAAGCACGTTCAAGGCTTGAACTCGAGATCGAGTAACTTGTTTTATTGGTTGGAGCTCGATATATTTTATATTCTGATTGGCTCAAAAAATTGTATATTTAAATGACTTATTGGGCTTGACTTAATTTAAAAGTTTAATCGAATTCGAAAATTATTAAGTTTAATCTTAAATGTATTTTCTTTGTTTAATTTATTTCCATATTCAGCTCAAAACCCATCTTCCTCTCCAAATTTAGGTTCTTCCACTCTCACGCTCGATTCAGACCATTCTTCTCTGAGCTTTCTTCTATGTCATCAATGGCGCTGTACTCTTTAACAACGACACATCTTCCTTCTCTCTCTTCTTACTCAAAGACCCATCTCCCAATCCAGTCATTTATCTCTCTAAAGCCCAAAAGAGACATCCTTTTCGTCTCAATTAGAGCTACTGAAAATGGGTCTGGAGTCGCCATTGTTGAAAAAGAGAAGAAAGACTCTGAGGATCCTCTCGGAAACGGAGCTCCGGCGGCTTCGGTGGAGGATGCGGTGGTGAAATTCGAAGATCCAAAATGGGTGTCTGGGACTTGGGATTTGAAGCAGTTTCAGAAAGGTGGAGCTACTGATTGGGATGCTGTTATTGATGCTGGTCAGATTCTTCTTCCATTGTGCCCAAAATGTCTTAATTCCATTTTCTGTAAACCTAATTTAGCCATGCTCTTTATTTAATGAATCGTTAATTTGATTATGTTTTTGATTATATGCTATCTGATAGTCGAACTCTTATAAACAGTAGCTTGAATTCTACTGCAATTTTGTTTAGGATTTTTTTGAGTATCTTGCTCCTCCTGTGTTCAAAATGGTACTCATTCAGCGGCTGTTTTGTTCATGGAATCCCATAGAACTAGAGTGACAATTTCCGTTTGCTGAGGGATTCGATCATTCCTTTGCATAAGTATAAGGGGCAGTTTGTTATTAAGAATCAACCTCTGCATTGTTAAGAGGAGAATCTTGTTTAAAAAAAGTCAGCCTCTTAATAGTTCTAAAATCCTCTGAATGATTGTATCTGGGCCTCCCTTAACCATTCAGAGCCCTAATTTCACTCTTAACAATTACCAAACAACCATATCTCATTTTGCACTATCTCATATGAGCCTCTTAATCATTCTAACTGCATAATCATCTATATCATAAGAGCCTCTTAATCATTCTAACTGCATAATCATCTATAACATAAGAGCCTCTTAATCATTCTAACTGCATAATCATCTATATCATAAGAGCCTCTTAATCATTCTAGCTGCTTAATCATCTATATCATAAGAGCCTCTTAATCATTCTAACCGCTTAATCATCTATATCATAAGAGCCTCTTACTACACCAAACCATTCAGCAATTGCCAAACAACCTGTGGGAACTTTGAACCCACCATTTTTCCGTTTATAGCAATATATGAAGCCACGGAAACTATAATATCCTGAGGGATAAAATAGACAACTACACACATTCAGATATTTATCAGTTTACAAAAACAATCTTCTAACTGCTTAATCATCTATATCATAAGTGCCTCTTAATCATTCCACTTACAGGCTTCAGCACCACCTTATACCAATAAGAAGTGAAATAAGACTTCAGAGTTTGGCACCTCTTAAAAACCAAACGGTACCTAACTTTTTGTGAATATTTTACAGAGGTTAAAAGGAGGAAATGGCTTGAAGTCAACCCAGAATCTTCCAATAACGACTTCCCTGTGGTTTTTGACACCTCCATTATTCCTTGGTGGGCATGGATGAAGAGATTTCATCTCCCTGAAGCTGAACTACTCAATGGTTTGCTCATCATATCTCTTTACCCAAAACAACAAAATTGACCAAATTTGGTCAACGTCGACCTTACTGTTATTTTTGACCATTTTTGTGCAGGCCGGGCTGCGATGATAGGGTTCTTCATGGCTTACTTTGTTGATAGCTTAACTGGGGTTGGTCTTGTTGATCAAACGGGGAATTTCTTCTGCAAAACACTTCTTTTTGTGGCAGTTTCTGGTGTTTTGCTTATTCGAAAGAACGAAGATTTGGATAACCTGAAAAAACTGGTTGAAGAGACTACGTATTACGATAAGCAGTGGCAAGCGACTTGGCAGGATCAGAAAAAAGACTAATTGATTAATCAAATCCTATTGTTTTTCAAGAAAATGGTCCGAATGGTCAAGAATCAAGATTTCTGCCTTTTAGTTATTCCCAAATGCTGTGATGTGTTTAATTTATTAGAATTTTGGATCTCATTTGAAATTCTATAAAAGAGTTTTCGACTTTCATGGCTGAATTTCTTGCATGCAAATAGGTACAGTAAAAAAAAACTTGCACTACATAACAGACATGATATAAAACCGTGAGTCCATGTATGGACAAAGCGGACAATATCTGATACGGTTGGTCTGAGATGTTATAGATAAGTAAGATGCATCTTTACCCAAGAAGTAGAGACTGTTTCAATGAAGACCCGTTTAGACTTATTCAAAACTGTACAAGCTAACCACAAGGATTGTGGCCTATTGGTTAAGGCCTTGGGGGATGTGATGGAATATCCTATCTACCCAAGGTTCGAACACAACTTGTGGCTACTGAGCTTTAATCATGGTTGATGTCTTACAGTCATAATTTGCTAAGGGATTAGTCTAGGCATAGCCTAGGACACCCTTTAAAAAAAACTGTACAAGCTTTATAGCATGATTCACTTGTGAATCAAACCATCATTGCTATGAAGGGGATGCCCAAATTTATGTGAAAATAAATCATAAATGGGTTGGTTGGTGTGGAGGTAATGCACTTAGGTTCACTTCATTGAATAGCTTTCTATATATAATCATGTCACAAGTTGGGACAATTTAATAGAGTAGATGTAACCATTTATTCTACAAGAATGAAGAATCGTTGGTCCTTTTTTAGATTAGATGGTTTAAATTGAATTTAGACCGTATCGAGTCCATTGAAGATCAAATATTGTTAGGGAAAACGTGCGTGTTGTAAAAGATACATATTTTTATTTAACTCCGAGTTTAGAGAAACACAATCTCAAAATCTGTTAAAAAGGTAAGTAACTTGACCAATCTTGTCATCTATTAACTTATAGTGTTGTGTGTGTAATATTTCAGATAGTTGAGGGTATTGATTTAATAAAGATGGAATTCTCGAAGTTAAAGGGTTGCGCTTCACTTCTTGTGAAGATAAAGGGTAGCGGAGCATTTACTGGAAATATGAAGGGCTGGAGTGTAAATTTGGTGGTCAATATATAAAGTTGAAATTTGGTCATCAGATGATAAATTCACGTTCACTTTTTTTTTTCATTACACTACAATTCTCTCTCTCACTTTCTCACTCTTGAACTAGGTTGAACATCTTGTTCTAATTTTAGGGTTTGTATTTTCATTTCTTTTGTATACGAAATAGATGTTTTGAGATTGTTGTATTGTAAATCTTGTTGATGTATTCAAGTTGAATATGGTATCAGAGCTGAGTTCATGATCTGCTCTTCGATACATCAACGTGTTGGTGAGTTTGCTCATCTTATTATTTGTTCTTTTTTAAAACATCATCGACCTGAGGTGCTTCTGTTCTCATATTTGTTTTTCACGGTTGTTTTGATTTTCATATTCAAATCTTTTTCATCTCATCTTCTTTCAAGGATTGCTTAGATCTGCAAAGATCTGGAACGATTCTTGAGAAGTTTCTTCGATTACCTACAGTGTGGTGTTCTTATCTTTTTAGATCTGGACTCCTCTGTATAATCGTATAGTGTTCTTCTATTCTTGTAAAACTGTTCTAATCATCTTTGCTTTGAACATTTTCGTGTGCACTGCTTCCTCTCCTCTTTGTCTTGTATCTATCTGTTTAGATCTGTACAGGATTCGTTGAGATCTGCTTGTGTTTTCTTCTTATTTCATGAGATCTGTTCTTGTTCTTTATAGATCTGTTGTTATCTGCTGATGATCTGAGACTTGTCCTCGAGAGGCCTGATCTAAGTGTTCTTAAAATTGTGTTTAGATCTTCATGATCTATTCTGCATGTGCTAGCTGCTCTTTGTTTAGATCTGTGTTTATATCCGTGTTTCTTAATATCTAGGTGTACTCTTCTGTTCATGTTAGATATTTTTTTATTATTGCTGATGATCTGAGACTTGCTCTCGAGAGGCTTGATTTAAGTGTTCTTAGATCTGTGTTTAGAACTTCGTGATCTATTCTGCATGTGCTAGCTGTTCTTTGTTTAGATCTGTGTTTAGACCTTTGTTTTTTAATATCTAGTTGTTCTCTTATGTTCATGATAGATATTTTTTCTCTAAACTCAAATATCGTTGTTTTTTTCAAGTTGTTGTGTTCTTGAGAACTATTGCTTATCATTCCTATTGCCTTAAGGAGTGGTGTTTTTTTACTTTAAGATATGTTTGTATTGTGAGTTTGTTTACTCTTCGTTTAATTCCAGATCTGGTCAAGTTTCTAGACTAGTTGAGGTTTGTTTGGAGTTTATCCTCCACTCACTATTTGGACCTTGTTCTCGTATGGTTCTCTGTTTGTTCAGGTTTTGTTCCTGGTCTCTTTTTCAGAGACTTGTATCTAAGTTTCCGTTGTGCTTATCATTCAAAAAACATCTGTAAGTTGTTCCTGTTTGGTTTTTCTTGTTGTTGCTGACCGCGCTGTAAGTATTCTCTTTCCTATCTTCTACATGATCTACTATTTTCTCATGTTTTCTTGGTAGCTAGGAGATTGGCTTGACCTACCATCTCTGAGTGGCAAGGAATCCTGTTGTGTGGTCTCCTAGGTTTTACCTTGTGTGCTCTTTATCTCAGTAGTTATCATGGCTATTGGAGAGGCTTCCAAAGATCAAGGGGAGCAATCTCTGGCGTTTCTATTGTGAGTATGAAGTTGAGTGGTACAGAGAATTATAAAGTGTGGTCTTGTGCTATGATTTTGGCGTTATAAACCAAAAATAAACTGGGATTCATAAATGGTTATGTGTCTCGTCCCACTGATAATGAGATTCTAGGTAAACAGTGGGATAGGTGTAATTCTGTGGTCTTGTGTTGGATTCTTAGTTCTATCTCTGATGAGTTGTTTGTTAGCCAAGTCTTCTCAAGAGTTGCTTCTGAAGTATGGGAAGAACTCAAGGAGACTTATGATAAAATTGATGGATCTGTAACTTTCAACTTACATCAGAAAATTAACTCTTTGAGTCAAAATGGTGCTCCTGTTTCTGAATATTATCACAAGTTAAACTCTCTTTGGAAACAGTTTGATGCCTTAATAAAGTTACCCCCATGCTCATGTAACGCTGCTCATGAATTTTCAAAACATAATCAACTTTTAAAGCTATTGCAGTTCTAAATGGGGCTTGATGATATGTACATTAATGTGAAAAGTAACATCTTAATGACTGATCCTCTTCCCTCTGTTAAGACTGTTTTTTCCTTGGTATCGAGAGAAGAGTCACATCGTGGTGTGACTCGTACTTCTTCTGATACTAAAGTTCAGAATTCTGCCTTTTTTGGAAAAACCTCAAATAATAATAAAAGGAAAACTAGAAAACCTCATCTGGTATGCAAACATTGTGGGTTAACTGGTTTATAAATGTTTTCTTATTCAGGACTTTCCTGCGATGAAAGTTGTGGGGACTGGTAGTGAACAGGGAGGTTTGTACTTATTTGATCAGATTAATAAAACTGATATTATTGGTTCTAGGGTCTTAAAGAACACTGTTAATGCTTCAAATATGTCCATATACTGTAATGTCTCTCACCAACTTTGGCACAGTCGTTTAGGGCATCCTGCTGATCAAGTGTTAATTGTGCTAAAGAATAAACTGAATCTAAGTAATGATAGTGTTTCTGTTCCTTGTGAGGTGTGTCATAAAGCTAAACAAGCTAGAGACAAATTTAACCTTAGTGAACATAAAACCACGAACTTAGGGGATCTGGTTCATATTGACTTGTGGGGTCCCTATCGTGTGTCTAGTAGAGAAGGTTATCGGTATTTTTTAACTGTGGTAGATGACTTTACTCGTTCTGTTTGGGTTTACTTGTTGAAACATAAAGATGAAGTGTTTGACAATGTTGTTGCTTTTCACAGTTTACTCTTCACCCAATTTGGCAAATCTGTAAAGGTGTTCCGGAGTGATAATGAGTCTGAATTTGTTAATAATAGGTTAGGTGAGTTTTTTAAAATCAATGGTATTATTCATCAAACATCTTGCGTGTATACTCCCCAACAAAATGGTGTAGTAGAGCGCAAGCATAGACACTTGTTGAATGTTGCTAGAGCTTTAATGTTCCAAGGAGATATTCCATTAAACATGTGGAGTGAGTGTATTCTCACTGCCACATATCTTATAAATAGAACTCCATCTTCTGTTTTAAGTGGAAATGTCCTTACGAACTTGTGTTTGGTTTTGCACATGTGCTTTCTCATTTAAGAAATTTTAGATGTCTTTGTTTTGCAATTAAACCTAATAATACTGATAAGTTTTCTGCTCGGGCTGAAAATGCGTATTACTTGGTTATTCCAATTCAAAAAAGGGATATAGACTATACAGTCTAGATTCTAAACAAATTGTTATTTCTCGAGATGTGAAATTTTACGAAACAATATTTCCTTTCAAAATGAGTGCAACCAAGCAAGCTTTAGACTCAAGTAACCTAAATACTTTAAACTTTTTTTATTCAGTTTTTGTTCAGACTAATGAGTTAACTTCTGGAATTCCCGATGATGAGAATAGGGAGAAAACTCAACATCTGAGAATCACAATCACCATGATCATCTGGGTAGCTTAGATAGAGCTACCAGTGTAACATCTGACAGTACTAATGATTTAGACGGTACTAATATTGATTTTAACAAAGCTGCCGAACCACAAGGTTCTGGTAGTGTTGATTTTAACAGGGCTACCGAACCACATGGTTCTGGTAGTACTGGTTTAGCTGCCGATGATCAGTGTGATACTAGTCCCTTTAGTCCCTTAAGTGTTCGACATAATGATGTTAGGTTGAGTTCCCCTTCTGAGGGTACTGCTTCTCTACGAAAGTCAAATCGTCCTTCAAATTTGCCTAAACGTTTTATTGATTATGTTGTTGAAGGAAAGGTCAAGTATGGGATAGAAAAAGTAATTAACTATTCTTTTCTAAATAAGGATAATTTCTATTTTGTTTCCACATTAAATAAAGCAGTCGAACCTAATAATTTTTTTGAGGCATGTAAAGATCAAAACTGGGTGACTGCAATGAATGACGAGATGGAAGCTTTGTACATAAATGGGACTTGGGTTTTAACTAAGTTACCTCCTGATCGTAAACCTATTGGGTGTAAGTGGATTTATAAAATAAAATATAAATCCACTGGTGAGGTAGAAAGATATAAAGCTAGGTTAGTTGCCAAGGGGTATTCTCAAAGGGAATGATTAGATTATGAGGAAACTTTTTCACCAGTGGTTAAAATGGTTACCGTTCGTTGTGTTATTGCATTAGTTGTTCAGTATGAATGGCCTTTATGTCAGTTAGATGTAAATAATGTGTTAGAGCATAAAATGTATTCAAGATTTAATGTGTATTTGTATTATTTGTAAGAAGTCAAATGTAATAGTCAAATGTCAAAGTAGAGGTGTTGAGAGTCAAAGTCAACACATTTAAGTGAGATAGTCAAATGTAAAAATAGTGAGCTTGTAATAGAATTAGAGAGTTGTCATTGAGGAGTGATACATGTGAAATATTGTTTAGAGAGAGATGACATCTTAGAGAGAGAATCTAGAGAGAGAAAGGGGATCTCAACTCCATTATTGTATCTTTCTCTCATCTATGAAGAATCTCATGTGTTTAATGATTGTTAGCTGATTAGATCTGGGATCACAAGTGGTATCAGAGCTGAATCAGTCCGGATTATGCACAAATTGAATAAACTTTTGTCAATTTTTGAAGAAAATTGAAATTTTTGAGTTTTTGAGACTTTTCTTGAAAAATCTTCAAAATTTTGGAATTTATTTGTTGTTTTTGATTGATTTCAGTTCACAAATAAATATCATTTGTTGTTTGAAATGACTTTAAATCAAATGTTTTGATTTTAAACAACAAAAGTGTGATTTTAATTTTTTTAGATTTACTGTTCATCGAGAGCTAAGTTGCAAGATGAAGATCGATTTCATAGATTAGGTGTTTTGTGATCATGTTAACTTCCACAGATCACTTTAGTTTCTGATTTGGAACATTTTGCAACAAGTGGAATCGAGAAACTGCAACAAGTTTGTGGTGTTTGAGTTCATCTTGTTCGACAGATTGATGTTCTTCGAAGCTATCTAAAGTTGGTGGTTGATCTTAGTTTTGGATGTATTTTGATCGATTTAAGCTTTACAAATCGATTTATTAGTTGATTTTGGACAAATTACAATCACTCAGATCTGCAAAACACGAAGAAACAAGTATTTTTGAGTTGTTAAAAAGTTTGCCGGAAAACCGAAGTCACCGGACTTTCGCCGGTTTTTGGAAAATTTCGCTAGAAAACTCATAACTGTCGGATGTTCGTTCTTGTCGGATAGCTTTTGTCCGACTAGTTCATTCTTGTCGTACAAAGCTTTGATTCAAAAGTGTCGGATGATTCAAAACTGTCGGATGATTCTTAGTTGTCGGATAAGTCGTATCCGATGAAAGAAGTCGGATGAAAGTTGTCGAACGTTTAAACTTGTCGGTCAAGCTTTGTCCGACTAGTTCTTCTTTGTCGGATGCCATTGATGTTCATAACTGTCGCCTAAGCCTTGTCCGACTAAATCTTGTCGGATAAAACATTGTCGGACAAATCCTTGTCGGAGTGATTTTAAAGGTTCTGTTTGTTCATGATTGTTGATGCCGAAAATCGTCCAAAAATACAATTTAAGGTTGATGTGGAGCTTAACAACTAAAGAAAAGAGATCTTACGACAAACCGTGCGACAAAGACAAAAAATAAAGGAGACGAGAGAATTTGGTGACGCGGGAAAAACCTCAACGAGGAAAAAACCCGTGGACGACAGGGGAGGTCGTCGCTGCACTATGGTCGCCAATCAGGGGCGACGTCCTTGTGTTTCAAACGTCGAGAGTACAAATGATTACAGTACAAATATCAGAAATAACTTAATTCGTAAAGTAAACAGGTGCGTCGTGTGTAAAAACAACGTGTCGTGCGTCGTCTATTCGAGGGAGAACTTTGCTTCGAATGCCTTTGCTTATGCCATAGATGATATTGAACTCAGATGTCTGCAAATGAGGCTGGTATCTTCGTTTATATAGTCTTCGCAGCCTTAAATGATCCCATAAAAGTTGCAGTAACGGTCGTAACGGTTTCGAGAGTTAATACTCATAATGATTTTTGTCGGTTATAGCCGTTGGTCATTAATGGCGTTGATCCTGCATTAAACAGAGAAAAGATAACTGTTATGTCTAAGCATGGCAACGGGGCGGGTATGGGGCGGGGTTCACCATCCCCGGCCCCGGTTTTAGATACCGTCCCCCGGCCCCGGGCGGGTACGGGGAATCAAATCCCATCCCCGGTCAAAATTACGGTCAACCCCGGTCAAGACCCGGTCATCCAAACAGGTATGAAATTAATGAAGAGACAACTGCTTTGGTATGTTCCATGAATTTTACATAAAATGAAGCTGAACTTGGTAAAAAAACATAAGTACACTGTACAAATCCAAATCGAATCCTTCCCCCTTGTTTTGCCAATCAATAAAGAAACCAAAAATGCTCGATTAAAAACACCAAATTAAGCAAAATTAGGCAAAATCCCAGATCGAAATTTCTCAAATGAATCAAAAACAAATGGGGATTCTGGATCGAAGAAAGGTAGCCACTGGTTATGGTTTTACAGCTACTTCTGCCAGAAATGAAGCTGATTGTATGTGTTATGTGTATTCAGAAGAAAATAATATAACCTTTTTGGAAGAAACGTTTTTCAAGATTTTGCTTAATCAGATGCTTAATGAGGCGACGAGAGTGGCCGGAGGTGGAGGCGAGAGTGGCCAGAGGTGGAGGCGGAGGTTGAGTCGCCGACGGTGGAGGTGGAGGCGGAGGTCGGAGGTGGTCAGGTAGAGTCGTCGCCCGTCGAGCCGTGGAGCGGAGGAGGTGAGGACGTGAGGTGTAGACTGTGGAGGCTAGGGTTATTGGGTTAATGTCTTTGACAGTTTGACTAATTTTGTTCACCTTGACTCTTGAGACATCAATACGACAGTATACAAAAAAAATTAAAATATATTATATATTTAATGAATATATTTAATTATATAATAAATATCGGGGCCGGGGCGGGTCGGGGGATAGGCAACCCGGCCCCGGTTTCCTAAAAGCGGGTATCCCCGGCCCCGGTACCCGGTTTGGCGGGGAATCCCCGGCCCCGGTCGGGTCCGGGTTCCCCACCGGGTCGAGCCAAATTGTCATGCCTAGTTGTGTCGTATGTTAGTTGGTCGAGGTCGTAAGGTATCTAACGACGGTCGTGTGATTTGGACGACGTCATGGTCGAGTGTCATGAACGGTACTCGACCAGGTCCGACGGTAGAGTTGTCGAGTGTGTATGGTTTTGTCTTAACATAAAATGGGTCATGTAAGAATTGTTTTTCCCTTTTTCGGTCGTGGTCGTGACCTTGTGAGTTTTTACCCAAACAGTTTGCCCCCAAAATTTAAAATGAACAGGCAATTTCAAATTTCAAATTTTAAATTTTTGTCTGAAAGAAGTCTGGGGTCGTGACACGTGTCGAAAGTCGATTCAGTTGCCTAGGAACCGAATTGGTTCAATTCCAACTGAGTGGGAAGTCGAAAAGAGGATAAGATCGTGACGTCATGCTGACGTACGATCATGATTGACAGCTGCAGATGTCAAGTGTCGACGATCCGTCGAATTTTTGAAAAGGCGTGGCCACGTGTCGATCATCGAGCGACTCGATCTAACATAATCATTTACATAAATAGAGACCCTTGGTGGATTTTTTCCACTTTACGTTTTCAGAGAGCCTATAGAGTTATTTCTTTCTTCGATCTTTGTCTCTTTCCCACAGTTTATTCCCAAATCTGCAAAATCTCAAGCCAAGTTAGTATTTTCGAGGTTTTAGAGCGGCTATTTAAGGTACGACTCTTTCTCTCTTATATGCGTCGCAAATCGATAGCTAGAAAATCTAGGAAGAACTGGGATATCCTTGCCTTTTCAGACCTGAAAATTTGGCTTACGGGATTAGCTATGTCGACCGAGCCTGCGAGTCTCCATTCGAGATCAGGATGATCTCGACTCTCTTAGGAAATTAGCACAGATCCCTGCGGGGATCTCACTGAGTAGAGCTGGTCAGATTCGACCAGAAATGTGCTCGGACGGGTATTTCGTGATATACGAATATCCGTTCAAGATAGGTTTCCAATGGCCATATTCGACCCTAGCCAAGTCATTCATGTGTGAGTTCGACCTCTCACCTGGGCAATTAATGCCCCATTTCTGGCGCGTCATCCAAGTCATCGAGTGTCTTACCAAAGATTGGGAGTCTCCCATGAAGTTGCGCGATCTCCTAACGGCCTATCAGGTCAAGATGGACAGATATCGTCGCTACAGTCTCTTCTCGAGGTACAAGGGCGACCGTACCTTGGTCCTAAAAACTGCGGTCAACGACCGTAAGTGGAAGGCCAGATATGCGTTCGTGCGCGTAGCGACGCTGGACCCTGAGAGCGACTGGATTAGGGCCGGCTTAAACATGTCATGTGAGATTTTTAAGCTTTGTCGTACGTCCTGCATTATATTATGTCGACTTGTTTTTTACTTACCTTTTCTCTTTTATCTGTTGACAGATATCAAGTTTGAAGGCGTGAAGCCCTATGCCAACTCCCAAGCCAAGATCGACAGGTTCTTGGAGTTCAGTGTGAATGATCGATCATTCGTTACACGATATCTCGTGGACGAGGACGTGGTCTTCCTGGGAGAGAATCGAGAGGAAGAGACGGAAGAAGAGGAAAGAGGAGCAGAGGAGTCGAGAGAAGAAGTAGAGATGACTGGTAAGTGTGAATCGCTATTCTTTCTTGATTTATTGCTTCGTTGCATAAGCGTCTTATTGTCTAGCGTTTCCCTTCTTGTTTTTTAGGAGAAGCCAGTGCGAAGTTGTCGTCTGCGGCTGCCAAAAGGGCAGCCCAAGCTGAGTTGGCCCGCAAGGGCAGAGAGAAGAGAAAGGGGACCTCGACCACAGGGTCGGGGGTTTTGAAACGGACCAAGATGACGGTCCCGAGGGAACCGTCTTCAAAGGCGGGTGACTCGTCGAGAGTCGTCATTCCAGAGAAGGCGAAGGCGTCGGTTGCATCTTCTGAGAGGACGAAGACGTCTTCTGATGCGATCGACGCGGTGCCAGTCAGTTCGGCACCTCCGGCGAAAACGGCGGTGCCTTTGTCTGCCTCGTCAACCCGTTCGTTGGCCGACAAGGGCAAGGGCCATACGACGGGAGAGGCCGGAGTCACGACGGTTAACTTTACGTTGCCGTCGGACTTCATGGCGGATAATGTCCTGGACAGGACGAATATTTTTCCTCATCTGGGGAAATATCATCTCCCCTTTTTCAGGGAGCGTTTCCAGGGGGTCCCGGTCGATGAGACGGGATCTCACGTCGTAGGACTTGCGTTTATGGTAAGTTTTTAAAAATTGTCTTTTTGTGCTTTCTGTAGTTTTTGTCGAGTGTTATTAACTCATGTTTCTTTTGTGTTTCAGGCATTCCAGTCCTCCCTTTCTTTGTACTCCGAAATGGAGAAGACGAGGGGTCTGGTGCCTGCAACTCTCGAAAGAGAGAAGGCGGCACTGGAGAGGAAGAAAGCCGCCCTGTCGCGCATCGAGGCCTTCTCTGTGCGGCTCGACAATGTCCAGAACGACCTAGAGGTCGTCGAACGTGAGAAGGATGAGGCGAGCCGTCGCCTGAAGCAGGCCCTGTCCCTGATAGCCTATTCGAGGGCTGAGTTGGACAAGACCAAAGAGTCTTTGGCTGCGAGTGAAAATGAAGCCAAAGATTCTAAGTCTAAGGTGTCGGAGTTGAAGGGGGAGGTGAAGGAGATGAGGGACGAGCTGAAATCCGTCTTCACTCTTGCTCGACTGACTGCGCTAGTGGCGATCATGCGACAACACATGTCGGGGAAGAATCCCCTTGCCTCGGCATCGGACGAGTTGACCTTCAACTTGTCGAGCGTCGGATCTGAGAGGGACCTCGACTCGAACGACGAGAAGGAGGAGATGGACGAGGGCTTCAAAGGCGAATCTTCTGGTCCTAAGACAGTCGATGACCCACCCCAGCCTTAGAAATATTTTCATTTTGTTTTTTATCGATCGACCGTTGGGGGTCGAGTCTTTCGATGTAACTGTCCCTTGAACATGAAATGAAAAAATTTCCTTTTGGAACTTACGTATTTACATTGTCAATCAGTTCTCATATTGCACATAAATAACGAGCACAATAATAATCGTGCGTTCATCAACTAAACATAAGTCGTATAGAACAAACATAGGCACTTGCGACAAAGGCATTCATCCAAAACATGATAATTTTTCTAAGTTAGGAAACTTAGATCGTGAGGTCTTTGGACCTTATGATCGTATAATTAAGTTGTACGACAGGTTTGGGTCGTGCGTTCCTGCAATAGCGCAATCAAGTCGTATAGTAGACCTGGTTTCTTATGTCGTGCGGCCCTGCGAAAATATACTTAAGTCGTATGATGGACTTCGTAACTTAGGTCGTGCGATCCTGCGATAAAACAAGGTCAGAGGTCGGTCGTTGGCTAACCAACGACCCTCCGATGCTTAAGTCAGTAATCGTTGTGGTAAATAAAAAATCGTATGACAAAAGGGTTTAGAAGAAATACATTTTCAAATGTATTGCATTCCAGCTGCGTGGGACGTCTTGGTTGTCGAGGGTTTGGAGCCGATAGGCACCTTTACCCACGACTTCCGAGATTCGATATGGACCTTCCCATCTGGTGGAAAGTTTACCTACATTGAGCTCTTGAGTGCTTTGGAACACTCGTCTGAGAACATAGTCTCCTTCTTGGAAGACTTTAGCCTTAATGCTCTTGTTAAAATGTCGCTCGACTGCTTGCCTTTCCGACGCCATTCTGATCATTGCTGATTCTCTAAGTTCTTCAAGGGCGTCGAGGTCGTAACTTAGATCGACAAAGTTATGGTCGACAGAAGTATGTCTCGAGGTCGGGAGCTGGACCTCGACCGGCAAAATTGCTTCACAACCATAGACCAAAGAGAAAGGGGTTTGTCCTGTGGACGTGCGTGGCGTCGTACGATTCGCCCACAGGACTGAAGGGAGTTCTTCGACCCACTTTCCTTTTGCAGCTTTTAACCTTTTCTTGATCGAAGCAATAATGGTTTTATTACTCGACTCTGCAAGTCCATTCGCCTGAGGATAACTAGGTGTCGAGGTCGTTAGCTTGATATTGCGGTCTTCACATAACTGTCGAGTCCTGTTGCTTATGAACTGGGATCCATTGTCGCAGACAATTTCGGATGGAATCCCGAACCTGCATATGATGTTAGTCTGGATAAAAGAGACGACCTCCTTGTCCCGAACTTGGGAAAAGGAAGCTGCTTCTATCCACTTAGAAAAATAATCTGTAAGTACGAGAAAGAATACCTTTTTCCCGGGGGCAGGTGGTAACTTGCCGACAATGTCCATCTCCCATCTCCTGAAGGGCCATGGGATTAATGTCGAATGTAAAGGTTCAGAAGGTTTGTGGGAATTACCTGAATGTCGTTGACAAGGATCACAATTCTGGACATACCTGACGACGTCTTGTCACAGTGTTTGCCAAAAGTAGCCTTGTCGAGAGATACGATTGGCTAGACTGCGACCTCCTGAGTGGTTGCCACACTCTCCGTCATGCATTTCTTGAAGGATTCTTTGAACTTGACTTTTGCTGATAACACATCTCAGGTTCAAGCCTGTCGATGATCGTCGATAGAGTCTATCTCCAATCACGACATACTTGGACGCCTTGAACCTGATCTTTCGAGCTTCCATCTTGTCTTCTGGGAGTTGGTTGTGCATAAGGAAATTTCTGATATCGCACGACCAATCATCATCTTGGTCTTCGATCTGGACGACGTCATCATTTTCAATAGATGATGTCGCCAAGTGGATCATAGGAATGTTGTCGAATAATGGTTTGCTGAGTACAGATCCAAGGTTTGCTAAAGCGTCGGCTTGAGTATTTTGGTCCCTTGGAATCTGTTCGATGGAGAATGGTTTAAAACTTCTGATTTTTCTTTTGCTACCTTTAGGTACGCTGTCATCTTTGAATCTTTGGCCGCGAATTCTCCATTCATCTGGTTTACGACCAGAAGAGAATCGCTTTTGACATGTAGGGCGGTTGACCTCAAGTTGTGGGCCATACTCATTCCCACGATCAGGGCTTCATACTCGGCTTCATTGTTGGTAGTTTTGAAGTCTCATCGTATGGAATATACCATTTTGCCCACATGTGGCGACTTTAAGACGACGCCTAGTCCTGAACCCCTAATGTTGGATGACCTGTCGACATGTAGAGTCCAGGGCACGTCGACACAGTGAGCACTTCGAACTCTTCTTCTTTTTCAGTTCAGGACTGAAATCAGCGATGAAATCTGCCAAAGCTTGCGATTTGATCGTTGTCCTGAGCTTGAAATCGATGTCATAATTACTGAGATATATGCTCAATTTCGCCAATCGACCTGTCAACTCAGGTTTCCTCAAGACAGACTTAAGAGGAAAGTTAGTCACGACAGTAATAGGGTGTGATTCGAAATAATGTCGTAATTTCTTTGCAGCTGTAACTAGCGACAAAAGCAATTTTCCATAGAGGAATACCTGGTTTCGGCGTCCAAAAGGGATTTACTTACATAGTAGCTCGGCAGTTGCTGCTTTTCATCTTCTCGTGTCAGGACGACACTTACTGCATTAGGACTGACAGCCAAATATAGCTGCAAGACCTCATTGTCATGAGGTTTTGATAGCAGAGGCGGCGATGTCATATACTCCTTCAGTTTCTGTAATGCTTGCTCATGATCACTTGTCCAGTTGAAACCTTTATTTTTCCGGAGGACGTTGTAGAATAGATGGCATCTATCCGATGATCGAGAGATAAATCTGTTCAGGGCTGCCACTCGACCAGTGAGCCTTTGGACTTCTTTAAAATTCCTTGGGGATTTGATCTCGACAATGGCCTTGATCTGATCTGGATTGGCCTCGATCCCCCGTCGAGTGACCATATAGCCCAGGAACTTTCCGGCGCTGACGCCAAAGGAGCACTTCGTCGGGTTTAGCTTCATACTATACTTTCGAAGGATGTCGAATGACTGCCTCAAATGCTCGATGTGGTCGACTGCTTGCTTCGACTTGACGAGCATGTCGTCAATATACACCTCCATCTTGTCGCCAAGATGATCTTTGAATATCGTGTTCACCAGACGTTGGTAGGTAGAACCTGCATTTTTTAAATCAAAGGGCATAACTTTATAGCAATAAATACCTCGATCTGTCATGAAGGCGGTTTTTTCCTGGTCCTAGACATGCATCAGGATTTGGTTGTATCCGGAGTAAGAATCCATGAACGTCAATAAATCATGTCCTGCTGTCGCGTCGACCATGGCATCGATATGTGGCAACGGAAAAGGATCTTTTGGACAATCTTTGTTGAGATCTGTGAAGTCGATACAGACTCTCCATTTGCTATTTTTCTTTTGTACGACCACGACGTTTGCAAGCCAGTCAGGGTATTTCACTTCTCGAATCTTTCCTATCTTGAGGAGGTTGTCGACCTCATCATTAATCACCTTATTTCGTTCATGAGCAATTTTTCGTCGCTTTTGCTTGACAGGTTTGGCTGACGGGTCGACATTGAGCTTATGAGAAATAACGTTGGGGTCTATGCCGACCATGTCTTCGTGCGACCAGGCAAAACAGTCGGCATGTTCCTGCAAAAAAGATATTAGCTTTTCCTTAAGGCAAGGGTCGAGGGATGAACCTATAAAGACGGTCTGGTCAGGCTTGCTCTGGTCCAGGACGACTTCCTCCAGGCGATAGTCGTCGGCCGTCCCAGGAGCATCCTGGACCTGTAATTGCTAGATGGCCTGCTTTTGCGGTTTCAGGGTCGTCTTGTAGCAGTCGCGGGTGACCTTCGGCTCACTTTTGATCTCCTAGACACCCCACGGCGTAGGGAACTTCATGGTCTGATGATATGTCGAAGGGATGGCTTTCATGTCATGCATCCACAGTCGACCTAAGATGACGTTATAGGCTGACGAGCAGTCGATGACGTTGAACTTTGTCGGCTTGTTGATCCCTCGGGCGTAGACGGGTAGGGTAATTTCTCCAAAGGTACTCGTCGCGTCTCCGTTGAAACCCACCAAGGTTGTCGAGCGTCGGGTAATTTCGGATCGATTGATTCCCATGGCCTTGATGGTGTCAAGGAAGATGACGTTCGCTGAGCTGCCCCCATCGACCAAGAATCGTCGGGTTAGGCAATTATCAATCGTGAGTTGAATGATCATGGTGCTTTTGATGCGAGTCGCCGAGGTCGTCTTGGTCGAATGTAATTTTCATGGCTTCTAACTCTAGATCTTCTTTGGGTCTTGAGGAGCGAGGGGTAGGTCGATCGTCAGGTGCTTGGCTGACGTGACGTTTGGCCACGGAATACGTCAGACCGTAGACGTCAGATCCACCAGTTATGCAATTGACGACCTTTGCATGGTCGGGAGATGGCGGTCGAACGTCGTTAACTAGGGTAACGACGTTGTCGATGATATCTTTGAGATTGCCCTTCGGGACGTGGTATGCCAGCTCCTTTTTAAGGGCTATGCAATCATCCGTCATATGACCATGATCGACGTGGAAGTCGCACCATTTCGATTTGTATTTCTTGTCGTCGTCTCTGTCGGTCTTCTTCGGCCACCGGATGGTCGCCTGAACGGTCTTCAAGGCCTCGACCAAATCCTTGGAAGTTCCCTTGAACCCGTAGGAGGATATCTTAGGATATTGAGGAAATTTGGCCGGGGTCGCGGTCTTCTTTTTCTCGAATCGGACATTCGAGATCTGTCGCGTGGGCTCCGATTTAGGTACTGCCTTCGTCTTGAATTCTGACTTCTTTACACTCAGTGGTCTTTTGTCGTCAGAATGCTTCCGACGGAAGGCAGCGTCGTCTTCTACCGTCATATAAGCTAGGATGCTTGCTCGGACGTCTTCGAAATTTTCTAGGGGATACTTCGTTAAGTCAGTGTATATACTCGAACTGTCGTCTAGACCGCGTTTGTAGGCTTCGATCGCAGTCTTGACGTCGCAATTACGGACACTGATCATTTCTGCATTGAATATATTGAAATAGCTCCGGATAGATTCACCGGCCTTCTGCACGACGTAATATAAGTCGCTGGTTTGCTTTTCCATCTTTGTTACTGCTAGCGAACTGCTGGGAAAATTGATTGACTAACTCAGCAAAGGACCCGATGGATTTAGGCCTGAGGTTAATCAACCATTGGAGGGCGGCACCCGTGAGGGTCACCCCAAAACTCTTGCACATACAAATCTCCTGATATTGATAGGGGATCGACACATTCCACATCAGTTGTTTATACTGAGCGACGTGTTCTGTGGGATCCGAAATACCATAATATTTGGGTGTGAAGGACGGGATGCTGTACTTCTTAGGGACATCGACCAGGGCGATCTCGTCGACAAAAGGAGAAGCTTGAAATCCTATGCGAGGCTCGACGTCGACGGGCACGGCTGCCCCTGGAAATTTTGCGAGTAAGGACATGACACGTTTGTTCTGGTCTTCCAACATATTCAGCCGCTGAGCGACGGGGTCCACACCTGCTGGAGGGTTGATCCCTGAATTTGTGTTGTTTCCGTACGACGAACCATTGGCGTCACCATTGAGAGGGACGAAGTACGGCTAAAATCCGTTATGTAGAGGCGGCGGCCTCAGATGCTGAGGAGGAATCGGCCCGTATTGAGGATTATGGACGAACGGTCCCTGCTGCGGATTCTGAACGAATGGTCTTGAACCTGGATTGCTGGCAAATGGTCCTGGACCGTTCTGCTGTCCGAATGATCCATTCGGATTTTGATTTCGCAATCGCGCGATCTCTTCAGCTGCCCTTCGACTTTGCTCAACAAGGGCGTCGATGCGATTGCGCGCAGCTTCCAGCTCCCAATGCATCTGGGCGATGATCTGCTCTTGATTTCCATGACCTGCCATTTTCCTGAAAGGGAAAAAACAGAAAACTCCAAGAAACCGTTAGTCGGACGCACGTTTGTCGAAGACTTTCTTTAGATGGGGCCCCACGGTGGGCGCCAAACTGTTGATGCCGAAAATCGTCCAAAATACAATTTAAGGTTGATGTGGAGCTTAACAACTAAAGAAAAGAGATCTTACGAAAAACCGTGCGACAAAGACAAAAAATTAAGGAGACGAGAGAATTTGGTGACGCGGAAAAAACCTCAACGAGGAAAAAACCCGCGGACGACAGGGGAGGTCGTCGCTGCACTATGGTCGCCAATCAGGGGCGACGTCCTTGTGTTTCAAACGTCGAGAGTACAAATGATTACAGTACAAATATCAGAAATAACTTAATTCGTAAAGTAAACAGGTGCGTCGTGTGTAAAAACAACGTGTCGTGCGTCGTCTGTTCGAGAGAGAACTTTGCTTCGAATGCCTTTGCCTATGCCGTAGATGATATTCAACTCATATGTCTGCAAATGAGGCTGGTATCTTCGTTTATATAGTCTTCGCAGCCTTAAATGATCCCATAAAAGTTGCAGTAACGGTCGTAACGGTTTCGGAGAGTTAATACTCATAATGATTTTTGTCGGTTATAGCTGTTGGTCATTAATGGCGTTGATCCTGCATTAAACAAGGAAAAGATAACTGTTGTGTCGTATGTTAGTTGGTCGAGGTCGTAAGGTATCTAACGACAGTCGTGTGATTTGGACGACGTCATGGTCGAGTGTCATGAACATTACTCGACCTGAACTCAGGTCCGGCGGTAGAGTTGTCGAGTGTGTATGGTTTTGTCTTAACATAAGATGGGTCATGTAAGAATTGTTTTTCACTTTTTCGGTCGTGGTCGTGACCTTGTGAGTCTTTACCCAAACAATGATAATGATGCATGCATTCGATTTTGGTGACTAAACAGCTTGTTTATTGATCTAAAAGCATAAAGGAACCAGAAACAATCGATTTAGACGTGAAAAGAAGCTGAAAATCGAAGCTGAAAACACTGCAATTCGACGTAAAAGATGCTATGAACAGTAACTTAACAGACCTCCGTTAATTCCGTTAAGTTTGTTACAATTTTGGTCCTTTCCTGTTAAATCCCTGTTAGTGTTGTTAGTTTTTTCGTTAGTTTTATTTACAATTTTGGTCCTTTTCGTTAGAGTCTGTTAAGTAGTTTTAGGAACTGACAGATTTAGTCCATGTAGTTAATCTTTGAGTTTATTTCATTTTTAGCCCATGTTGTTTAGTGTTTTAAGTTTTTACAGTTTTAGTCCCGGTAGTTTTTAGTTTTTAGTTTTTGACATTTTTAGTCCTTATAGGTTTTAGTTTAAGTTTTGTCAATTTTAGTCCCTCTACTTAGTGTTTTAGATTTTTTACACTTTTAATCCCTAGACTTGTAACTTTTAGATTTATACACTTTTAGTCCCTAGATTTTTATCTTTTAGATTTTTACATTTTTAGTCCTTTGAGTCTTAATTTCAGATTTTTTTATCGTTTTTAGTCATTGTTTTTTATAAGTGATAGTATTTTACACTTTTAGTCCTTATTTTTCGTTTTAGTTTCGTATTTTGTCATTTTTAGTCCCTATTTTCCTTAATTTTTCATTTTTTGTCCGTTTTATCATTTTTACCTGCTTTTGCTCATAACTGATATATTTTTCTTATTTTTTTGCTGGTTTGCCGATTTAAAGTCCAATATTCCGCATTAATTTTTCAGAATTAATTTTTGAACAACAAATTTATAATTTGTTTTTCAAATTTTAATTTTTTGTTAATTTTTCTGACTTTAATCGATTTTTCTCTGATTATCGTGTGTGCATAATTCTACTTCTCACGAAGTATCTGACAACGATCATTTCTAATTTTTTCAGGTAACAATGGATGATTATTTCTTAGAAGTATACTTTGATGATCCACCGAAGGAGAGACTAAGTGCTACAATGCAAGAAGAAAAAGAAGAAAACAAAAATCTAAGTCAAACTATTCTTGATGAATCTCTTATAGATCAACAAGAAAAGCTTGATGAGGATAAGAAATCTTCTGATTCTCTAATATCTGAGCTTAAAAAGAAAATCAAAGATTTGGAAGAAAAGAATAGTGAGTGTGAACTTTCTTTGAAAAATATTACCACTCAAAACAAAGAGTTTTTAGATAAAATTAAAGATTTGGAAAAGAAGCTTTACTTGAGAGGTCAAACAGATCAGACTATTCATTTGAACAAACCAAAGCTTGTGAGTTCTGTCAATAAATATTGGGGACTTGGTTATGAAAATCCTAAAAAATCTGGCAAAAGTAATCAATTACATTCCAACGCTATATGAATTCAAATATTTGCGTTATGCCAGATATTTTCCTGAATGTGCAATCAGATGGACAAATGCTGATGAAATTGAAAAACTAGAATTAATGAAAAGAGCCACTAAGACTAAAATGCAACTTCCTTTTTGTTATACTCGAGAGGATGAAAAATATCAAAGAATCCGAATGGAACACTTTCGAATGACTATTTTGATATTCTTGCTACTAAACCTAACTGTGAAAACCCTCTTGAAGCAAAAAGATATGTTCCACCTTTGGTTCTAGAAGGGAGAATTTGTGAACTTGAAAAATATATTCTAGAACAAAGAGTGAAATTTGATTTGGAAAAAAGATTTTCTTTCAACTATTTACTCAAATAGTTTTAAGGAACTATCTTCTAGCTTCAAGACTGAATTGGAAAAAGAAAGAAATATTATTGAAAAATCTTTAATTAAAACGTTTTCCGATTCATCTAAGAGGTTGTTTGATGACAAGCAAAAAGTCAATCAAAAGTGTTTCCATCTTTCTAAGAAAGTGTCGGATCTTGATAAACTTTTACTCTCTGAGCATAATCAATTTGAAAGTGAAAAAGCAAATTTTGCAACTCAAAGTAAATCTCTTGAAGCAAAGATAAGTGAGATTTCCAAGAAAATAATTGATTTGGAAATTGTTTTGGATAATGAAAGAAAAGAGTTTACTTTGAAGAAGTGGTTTAATCCTGAAAATTCTTCTTTTGAAAAAGTAATTTTTGAAAAAGAAAGCAAACTTTTAGAAGAAAAAATTTGTAAGCTTTCTCAAGAAATAAAGACATTGGAAAATGCCTTAGAACAGGAAATAAATTCTTTTACGAATGAAAGAAAGATGTCTGATTTTGAGAAAGTTTTCAATCTTGAGCGTGAACAATTTGAGAACGAGAAAGTCGTTTTTGAAATTGAAAGACAATCATCTGAAGATAAAATAAGTGAGCTTTCTCAAGAAGTAAATGAATTGGAAATTTCTTTAGTAAAAGAAAGAAAAGAATTTGCTTCTCAATCGTGGTTTACTTCTGATTCTTCTTCATCTAAAAAGAATTTTGAAATGCAAAATGTTGATTCGGATTCTGCTTTTGAGGATTTTCAACCTAACCATGTTTCCATGGAGAATTCAAAACCTGAAGTTTGTGACAAAGGAAAAACTTGTGATTTTTGTTTGGGCAAAAAATCACCAGTCTTGACCACGACCAGAAAAGGTAAGACACATGTTATGAGCTATATCTTGTATTAAGATAAGATCCCGACAAAGACCCAAAAAACCTCCGTCGTCCCTCCTAAAAGGAAAGTCGAGAGTTCCTCACGACACTCGACCTCGACGTCGCCCGTTCCGCACGACCGTCACACAAGACCGTACGACCTTGACTAACTCGATTCACGACTGTTACGTTTGTTCAATGATTAATGCAGGAGTCAAAGTCATTAATGGGCAACGGTCATAACCGACGAAGAGCAATTATGAAGAGTTACAACTGGCGACCGTTATGGTTGTTATCGAAGCAATCAATGAGCTAATCAAAGCACACGAAGGTTATAAAAGATCAACTTAAACCTCAGTTCCAGGGACCGAACATCGAACAATAGAAGATAAGCATCCCAGCTCAGAAGAACACTAGAAGCAAAGAACTCTCACTCGAAGAATCGCTCCCGACGCACGACAGCCATACACGACACTTATATTTTACACACGACGCACACTGTCTTATATTCAAAACACTTGTAACTTTACATTTCAAAGTCTTTCCCTTCATTTGTATTGTAATCTCTGTACGATCGACACCTGGAACACCAAGGACATCGCCCCTGATTAGCGACCATAGTGCAGCGACGACACCCACAGTCGTCCACAGGTTTTTTCCTCGTTGAGGTTTTTCCTGCGTCATCAAATCCTCTGTCTCGTTTATATTTTTATCTTTGTCGCACGCCTTTGTCGAACGGTTCCTTTCTTTAGTTGTTAAAGTCCACATCGACCTTAAGTTGTCCCTTTGGTGCGATTTTTGGCATTAACAGTTTGGCGCCATCCGTGGGACCCCATCTAGAGAAAATCTTCGACAAACGTGCGTCTTACTAACGGTTTCTTGGAGTTTTCTTTGTTCTCTGTTTCAGGAAAATGGCAGCCCCTGCAAATCAGCAGCATATCATTGCCCAGATGTACCAGGAGCTCGAAGTCGCTCGAAATCAAATCAACGCCATGGCGGAGCAAAGCCGTAAAGCAGCTGAGGAGATCGCACGGCTAAGGAACCCCTCTGGACCTCAGAATGGTCCTAGGCAATTCGTTCAGAATCCAGGCCAAGGATCGTTCGGTCAGAATGGTCATCGACCATTCGTGCATAACCCAGGTCCAGGATCAGGTCCGTTCGCTCAGAACCAACATCCAGGTCCGTTCATGCAGAACCAGCAGCCGGGGCCGTTCAACCCAAATCCCCAATTCGGGATAGTTCCTCCTCAGCACATAAGGCCACCACCCATGCAGAACGGGTCGCAGCCATTTCAGAATGGGTCACAGCCGTTTCAGAATGGGTCGCAACCGTATTTTGTTCCTTTCAACGGAGACGCCAATGGCTCGTCGCGTGGCAATGGCACCAGTTCAGGAATCAATCAGCAAACCGGGGCAACTCTTAACCCCAATGACCCCGTCGCCCAGCAATTGAAAATGCTAGAGGATCAGAACGAGCGCGTCCTATCTTTGCTCGCCAAGCTACCTGGGGCAGACGTGCCCGTTGATGTCGAACCTCAATCAGGATTTCAGGCGTCGCCCTTTATCGATGAGATCGCGACCGTCGAGGTCCCGAAGAAGTACAACGTCCCCGCCTTCACGCCCAAATATTCGGGAGTGACCGATCCAACAGAGCACGTCGCACAGTATAAGCAGCTCATGTAGACGATCTCGATCCTACACATGTATCAGGAAGTCTGTATGTGCAAAATCTTCGGTGCGACTCTCACTGGTCCTACTCTCTAGTGGTTGATCAATCTCAAACCCAAGTCCATCGGGTCATTCGCTGAGTTGGTCAACCAATTCTCCCAGCAATTCGCCAGCAGTCGCAAGATAGAGAAGCAGACCAGTGACCAGTATTACATCGTGCAGAAGACCAATGAGTCTATCCGCAGTTATTTCAATCGATTCAATGCGGAGATGATCAACATTCGCAATTGTGACGTGAAGACTGCAATTGAAGCTTATAAGCGTGGTCTGGACGACAGCTCAGGTTTATACACTGACCTGACCAAGTATCCTCCGGAGAATTTTGAAGACGTCCGAGCTCGAACCCTAGCGTACATGAGGGTAGAGGACGACGCTGCCTTTCATCGCAAGCATACCGACGACAAGAGGTCGTTAGGTGTAAGGAAGCCAGAGTTCAAGACGAAAGCAATTTCCAAAATAGAGCCCGCACGTCATATCTCGAACGTCCGATTCAAGACGAAAGCGGAAGTTAAGACCGCGACCAAATTTCCTCAGTACCCTAAGATATCCTCTTATGGATTCAAAGGATCCACTAAGGATTTGGTCGAAGCTCTGAAGACCGCCCAAGCGACCATTCGATGGCCTAAGAAGTCCGACCAGGACGACGCTAAGAAAGAAAAATCTAAATGGTGTGATTTTCATGTCGACCATGGTCATGTGACGGATGATTGCATAGCTCTCAAAAAGGAACTAGCGTATCATGTCTCGAAGGGAATTCTCAAAGATATTATCGATGACGTCGTTACTCCAACCAGCGACCATCGACCGTCAACCCCCGAGCATGCAAAGGTCGTCTATTGCATCACTGGTGGTTCCGATGTGTGTGGTCTGACGTACTCCGCGACCAAGCGTCACGCCAGTCAAGCACTTGACGATCAGCCTGTCCCGCGTTCATCAAGGCCTAAAGGAGATCTGGAGTTGGAAGCTATGAAGATCATATTCGACCAAGACGACCTCGGTGATTCGTATCAGAAGCATCATGAAGGGTTGATCATTCAACTCACGATTGGTAATTGTTTAACCCGTCGAGTCTTGATCGATGGGGGCAGTTCAGCAAACGTCATTTTCCTTGACACCATCAAGGCCATTGGAATCGATCGTTCGGAAATCACCCGACGTTCGACAACTTTGGTCGGTTTCAATGGAGAAGCGACGAGCACCTACGGAGATATCATCTTGCCAGTCTATGTCGGAGGAATCAACAAGCATACCAAGTTCAGTGTCATCGACTGTGCGTCAGCCTATAACATCATCTTAGGTCTACCATGGATCCGTGAGATGAAGATCGTTCCCTCGACGTATCATCAGACCCTGAAGTTCCCTACGCCGTGGGGAATCCAGGAGATAAAAAGTGAGCCGAAAGTCGCTCGGGATTGCTATAAAACCACTCTGAAGCCGCGAAAATAGACCTTCTATTATGGCGACTCACGACGACATTTAGTGTATCGTCTTAAAATCGCCACAAGGGGGCAGGATGGTAGCAATAATCAAGACGTCCCACGTAGTTGGGCGCGACGTGTCAGAAAAGGTACGTCTTCTAAACCCATTTCTATTTTTCATACGATTTTTAACAACGACGATTACTAACTTAAGCATCGGAGGGTCGTTGGTTAGCCAACGACCAACCTCTGACAATGTTTTATCGCAGAATCGCACGACATAAGTCACTGAGACTGTCGCATGACACCAGCACAATTTCGCAAGGTCGCACGACATAAAAAATCAGGTCTATGACTTGATCATCCTTCTACAGGGGCACACGATTCAAATCAATCGCACGACTTAGTCGTACGATCGCAAAGACTAACGATCTCATGATCTAAGTTTCTTAACTTAACTTAGAAAAATTTCATACTCCGAATGTATGCTTTAGTCGCATGTGCTTATGTTTGTATATACGATTTAAAAGTCTTATGGCTTACGTCCCAGTTATTGTGTTGCAATGATGCCTAAGTCACACGATTCTTTGTATATTTTATACTTTATGAATTTGACAGTCGATGCGATATTTGTTTGCCAAATATATAAGACGCAAGTTCAACAAAAATCTAAGTTTCATTCATAAACTGTCGATTTACAATCCAAAGGAAAGTGGTTCGACCACTAATAGTCAACAAAAGCAAGGAAATGTTAAAAGTTTCCTAAAGCTTAGGAGAATCGCCCGCCTCTTTCGCGTGACTAACAGCCTTTAGCTCGTGCAAAGCGTCGTAAAGTTGAATGATAAACTCGTCGGCGCGCGCCAAGGCCGACTTCTCCCTGTCCAAAGCCACCCTCTCCCTTTCTAGCGCCGCATCCTCTCTTTCAAGAGCAGACGCCACCAGATCTTCGACTCTCGACATCTCAGCATATGACGCCAAAGAAGACTGAAATGTCTGTAAAAAGTAGGAAGTTCGTTAAATATCCAACGACAACAGCGACAAATGAACCAAGTCTTGAAAGAAAGACTTACCGAGAACGCCAAACCGGCAACCTGAGATCCCGCTTCCCTGATCGGAGCTCTCTGAAAACGTTCCTTAAAAGATGGGAGAAAATATTTCCCCAAATGAGGAAACAACGTCGTCCCGTCTAGGACACTATCCGCCATAAAGTTGGACGGTAACGTAAAGTTAACCGTCGTAACTTCGGCCGACGACCCCTCGCCCTTGTCGGCAGACGATGGGTCGACACCTTAGACACTGGTTTCGTCACTGTCGCCGGAGGCGCCGAACATGCCGGTGTCGCGTCCATCGCACCGCGAAGGATGTATGACGCCTTCACCTTCTTAGGCGTGACAACTCTCGATGAGTCATCAGCCCTCGAAGACGGTTCCCTCAGGATTGTCTTCTTGGTTTTCTTTGGAATCCTCAACCAGCTGTCGAGACATTCTCTCTTTCGCCTCGAAGGGCAAGCATAATCTGCACCCCTCTCTTCCTGGATACCGATTTCCTCTCAGTCGGCACTAGTAAGGAAACACACAAAGCATCAGACAGACAAAATAAACAGAGAAAATAAAAAACTACGGTACGCTTACCAGTCGCCTCTTCCTGCTCATTTTCTTCTTCAAAATCTCTCGTGTCCCCCACCACGTCCTCGTCCTCGACCGCCGATTGACGCACGACGAAAGATCGATCATCGACACTGTGATTCATGAATCTGTCGATCTTGGCTTGGGAATCTTCGTTCGGCTTCACGGCATCGAACTGGATCTCTGAAGGCGACAAAAGAAGAAGAATAAATAAAAAGCATAAATCAAACAATGGCATACGTTAAAAACAAAAGAAAAGTATATACCCGTCTTATTCCAAACTGGACGAATCCAGCTGCTATCAGAATCGAGTGAATCAGTACGAACGAATACGTATCTAGACTTCCACCCACGATCGTTAACCCCGGTTTTCAAAACCAGGGTACGATCGCCCTTGTACTTGGAATAAGGGCTATAACGCCAGTTCTTGTCTCTCTTAACTTGATAAGCCAACAAGAAATCATTCATGATCATAGGCGACTCCCACTTTGCGGACAATCGCTCAATGACTAGGAAAACTCGCCAGAGTTGGGGCATTAGCTGCCCTGGCGACAGACCGAAATCTAGCATGAAAGCCTTGGATAAAGCCGAATACGGCCATTCAAACCCTATTTTGAAGGGATACTCATATATTACAAAGTATCCTTCAGGACAACTCCCAGGACATGTACTCCCTGGACATATCAGTTCTATCTCTGCAGGTATTTTCGCTAAACACCTAAAGGTATTTAAGTCTTCCTGACTCGTGATAGAACTCTTTGGTTCAGACGACATTATTTGTCAGAAAAAAGAGAGGAGCAATGAAGATGAAGGTGAGAAAGTAATGCCTTATATAGGCACTCTAAGCCTTGAATCGCTATAGTCTCTCGCAAATTTGGAAGGGATTCGAAGAAGAACAGCAAGAATATCAAGAGCAGATCTTTGCTTAAAATTCTCTGAGATAGTAAACAGAAGAAGATCAATCGTGATCTTTACTTATACAAATGATCATGTCAGGTCGAGTCCTCAGATGATCGCCACGCGCCCTCGACTTTTCATATAACCGCATGGATCGTTGACGCCTGTCAAAGACAGCTGGTAAGCACAATCGTGCGTCAGTATGACGTCACGACCTCGTTTTCTCTTCGACTTCTCGTTCGGTTAGAATTGAACCAATCCGGTTCCGGGACAACCAAGGCAATTTTCGACACGTGTCAAGACCCTAAGCACCCGACAAGCAAAATTTAAAATTCGAATTTGCCATCCTACTTTCAAATTTTTGGGGCAAACTGTTTGGGCAAAAAATCACCAGTCTCGACCACGACCAGAAAAGGTAAGACACATGTTATGAGTTATATCTTGTTTTAAGATAAGATCCCGACAAAGACCCAAAAAACCTCCGTCGTCCCTCCTAAAAGGAAAGTCGAGAGTTCCTCACGACACTCGACCTCGACGTCGCCCGTTCCGCACGACCGTCGCACAAGACCGTACGACCTTGACTAACTCGATTCACAACTGTTACGTTTGTTCAATGATTAATGCAGGAGTCAAAGTCATTAATGGGCAACGGTCATAACCGACGAAGAGCAATTATGAAGAGTTACAACTGGAGACCGTTATGGCTGTTATCGAAGCAATCAATGAGCTAATCAAAGCACCCGAAGGTTATAAAAGATCAACTTAAACCTCAGTTCCAGGGACCGAACATCGAACAATAGAAGATAAGCATCCCAGCTCAGAAGAACACTAGAAGCAAAGAACACTTAATTTTTACACACGACGCACACTGTCTTATATTCAAAACACTTGTAACTTTACATTTTGAAGTCTTTCCCTTCATTTGTATTGTAATCTCTGTACGATCGACACCTGGAACACCAAAAACATCGCCCCTGATTGGCGACCATAGTGCAGCGACGACACCCACAGTCGTCCGCAGGTTTTTTCCTCGTTGAGGTTTTTCCTGTGTCATCAAATCCTCTGTCTCGTTTATATTTTTATCTTTGTCGAACGCCTTTGTCGAACGATTCCTTTCTTTAGTTGTTAAAGTCCATATCGACCTTAAGTTGTCCCTTTGGTGCGATTTTTGGCATTATCAATTTTGATGTCTCAAAGAAGCTTCCTGACCATAATGTTTTGATTGATGAAAAGAAAGTTAGTTTTGAGAAGGAAAAGAAAGCTCTTGAACTTAGATGCATAAATCTTTCAGAACAAATTTTTGATTTTGAGAAGGTGTTATTTTTAGAAAAGGAAAAGCTTGAGAAGGAAAGAGCAGATTTTGATACTGAAAGAAAATCTTTTGAAGCAAAGTCTGCTGAGCATTCAAAGAAAATATCTGAATTAGAATCTTTATTGGACAAAGAGAGAAAAGAGTTTGGTGAAAAGAAGAATGCTTTTGAAATGGAAAAGCAAAGCTTTCAAAAGAAAAACATGAATATTTTTAAAGACATATCCAAGAAGAATTTTGAAGAAGAGAGAAACATCTTTAAGGCTGAAATTTTAAAACTAACAAGGAGGTTATCTGCTTTAGCGACGGAGGTTATGAAAGAGCAGAAGATCAAATCGGATCTACAAAAGGCATTTGACTTGACTGTTCGAGAAAGAAATGTTCTGTCCGATAAAGTTCAGCAATTGGAAGCAATTAAGATCAAAGTTAATTCATCTGAACAATTTAGTGCCGATACTATTGTTCAATCACCGTGTGATGGTTCAACTGATTCTGAATGTTCTATCAAGACTGCTTCTAGTTTTGTTCATAAACATTCTTCTTCGACAAAGTCTGTCAAATCAAGAGATCAGATGCGTCCTTCTAATCTTTTCTACAATCGTGATGCTACAAGTTCAGATACACCTATCTTTAAGACTGTAAAGATGGTATGGAAGGTAAAAGGATCTACTCCTAAGAAAGATGTCCCGAAATCATCTGTTCCTCCACCGACGGTGAACAAAAAGAACAATGCTCACAAAGGTAAGTCTTTTGGTAAACCTAATCCTATATATTCTGCAAATCATTTGATTAGGTTTGCACAAAAGCAACTTTGTTGTTCTTCTTGTGGAACTCATGATTTTGTTAAGCAAGAAAATGTTTCTTTTTGGTATGGTACTTACAATATCTCTTCAAATAGAACTGTACATAACAAGCCAGGATCCAAGTTCCGTTGGGTACCAAAATCTACTTAATCTGTTTTGCAGGTTCATCATGTGTAGCACTGAATGACAGAACTTTACCAAACACATGACTGGAAAACATAAGAGAAGTGTGCAATTTGAAGAATAGTACCTATGCTGAAATATTTGCATAATTTCAGGGGGAGTAATTCTAATTTTTGATATATATGTGCTTATTGACATATTTTTATGCTTCTTTGTAGGGGGAGCATGCACCAAAAATGGCTTCTAAACATATCAGTTTATGACCCGTACTTCAAAGAAACTATGGTTTCTGAATAATTCAGTTCAGAACCCGCACTTCAACGAGTTTGACTTCTAAACAAAACAGTTTAGAACTCGTACTTAATTGTTTTTAGACTTTGATTGTCACACATACTAATCTTGTTTCATTAAGATCTTTTGCAGATTTTGAGGGGGAGCTTATCTGATTTTAAATCAGTCTATCATGATTTGAGGGGGAGTTTAAACGTTTTTCACTGTAAGTATCTTCTGAACTCAATCTGAGATTGTTTGAAAGAAGAACGACTTTCAAGCATGAAAAATGTTTTCTTAAATGTTCAAACCACTTCTCTAATTCAAACAGATTTTATAATTTTAGAAGTGTGATTTTAAATGTTTTTCATATATATATATATCTCAAATTATCGTTACATCATCATTTCTGACCATGTGCTTCTAAAGATTAATACTTGTGTATTATCTTTTCTATATACTTTCGAGTATTCATACACACCGGTACAACTTCATATTGACTTTGTTATTACCATGTCTCAAAACGAAACATTTTTTCGATGGTAATACTCTCGTTTGATTTCAAATTTTGTTAAGCATCATATTCATTTGAGCGTAATAACTTAAACGTTTCATTCAAAGATATTTATATTTGTTCATATAAACAACATTCAATTCTTTGATACCCTAAACCTTACATGATTATCATTCATGTTATTTGATCTGATTGATACATTGTCAGACTCTCAAACAAGTCATTCGAATTCATTTCATTCATTCTTTCACATATTCTTGTTTTGAGAAATCATCAAAGTTCAAATGCTCAAATCTTCATGATATTATTGAAGAGCATACATTCTGATGGCAATGTTAATCAAATGCCGATATTCATAATTGTTCAAGCTAAACTGTTGAACAACGCAAAATTTTTAGGACAAAATTTTCATGGGAATTAGTATGAGATATTAAGGAACTCCTATGAATCCACGTTAACCAGTGTTTCCTACCCAAGAAGTTATCCTTGAGTGATTGATGGGTGAGGGGTCGGAATCAAATAGTGGGGGAGATAACTCATACGGTTGAGTATCTCATTGTGCTGAGGTAAAATGAAAATGAGAGTTTGGTTAGAAGTGAGCGGATTAAAAACAGAAAGAGGGTGTGAGAACAGAGATAAAAGAATAAGAGAACTCTGCCCCAACCACTTTCTGAGTCGGGCAACCACATTACTGATTGGTTCACATTCTTTGGTGACCATCATTGAAACAGGCAACTAGCCATGCCAACTCTTGCATTAACCCCACCAGCTACTCATTTCTTTCTCAACAAAGAAATGTTTCATATTTCTTGGGGACGCAACATATCATCTATCTGATCTTCACTCGGAAGGTCTGGATATTGAAAAAGAAGGAAGTTTGCCCCACCTTCGCTCTTCATTCATGCACATTGAGTCCGTGGAAAACTTGTTGTTGTCTCAACAGTTTACACAATTTGAGCCTTATTATTCAAGAATAAGTTGCTTCAATCATTTCTACACTTGCACGTACACACAAGGAATATGTTTTCTTGTCATAACGTTGATTGAATGGAAGCCCTGGAGGAGTGAACATCAAAAAGCTCCTTTCTAAAGTGCATTCGTTGTACTAAGTGGCTCCGTGCAACTTACAGGCATTTTAACTGATTCATTAGTTGTTTCAGGGTTACCACTTTCATTCTGTCTGAATTTGAAAAGATTCGGATAAATATTTTTGGAATTGACGGATAAACAGATCAAAAGGAGGAGATTGTTAATGGTATATTCAAAGTCTGCTGAAATTGATGTTGAAGTTTTGATGAACATGATGCTCACAATCATCAAAAAGGGGGAGAGCATATGAAAGTTAAGGGGGAGAACATATGAACGTTTCAATTTCAAAATAAAGTGAAGTTTTTGTTAAAGTCAAGAAGATCGAGATAAAAAGTTCAAGATGTTTCGAGATGATTCGACAAAGATTCAAAGTTCAAAGATTGTTATAGTTGAAGAAGTGAAGATACACAGTTCAAGATTTTCAAAGATACAAAGATTCGAAGCTCATTCAAGAATGTTTTCAAAGCTCAAATCCCGTCAAAGCTTAAGACCAGCTCATAATCAAAGACTAAAGATATTTCTCAAAGATGCAAAGATCTGTGCTACAACGATTCAAAGATTATTGATTCAATGATTCAAAGATATGAAGTTTTTGTTTGAAGACTTTGACCAACACCGCAAAGATGTGAAGTTTATGATTCGAGACCTTGATGACTATTTGACTTTGAAGATCCAGTTAAAGATAAAGCAGTCAGATTGGATTTCTGAAGACAACGCTTATTTGAAGATTCTTCAGAGTTATTTTTTCGAAGATTAGTTTTCCTTCAAAGCAAAGAGAGAGACCGTTCAAAGTGCTAAAGTGTTGAAGATCTGAAGATTACAAAGAGCTGAAGACTATTGTCATAAATTTTTAAATCTTGAATCCATAGGGGGAGATTGTTAGAGCATAAAATGTATTCAAGATTTAATGTGTATTTGTATTATTTGTAAGAAGTCAAATGTAATAGTCAAATGTCAAAGTAGAGGTGTTGAGAGTCAAAGTCAACACATTTAAGTGAGATAGTCAAATGTATAAATAGTGAGCTTGTAATAGAATTAGAGAGTTATCATTGAGGAGTGATACGTGTGAAATATTGTTTAGAGAGAGATGACATCTTAGAGAGAGAATCTAGAGAGAGAAAGAGGATCTCAACTCCATTATTGTATCTTTCTCTCATCTATGAAGAATCTCATGTGTTTAATGATTGTTACCTGATTAGATCTGGGATCACATAATGCTTTTTTATATGGTGACTTAACTGAAGAAGTTTATATGTCTTTGCCTCCTGGATACTTTTCTACTAATGACAAAAGAGTTTGTGTAACACCCTCAAATTTGGAACGAGCAACTAACTTTAAAATTCAATAAAATAACCAAAATAGATAAATCTTTTCTACAATTCCTTCATCAAAATACCTCGGAATTAAAACATCATAATTTCTACAGTTAATAACTTAAAACGGGCGTCACTTAACACAACACAAGTTGCTAGTCCAAACAAATGCGGAATACTTCACTAATCAAGTCACCTCTCGTGCACTCTACTAGCACTCGCCACTTCACAATGTAGCTAGAGCTACCCCAACCTGAGCCTGTTGCACATGCCGACAAATAAAAAGGGTTAGGCTTACGCCTAGTGAGTTCAAGCATTTTATCATGACTATATAAAATCATAAATCGGAAATTAGTAGCTTTAGTCATGATTCAATAAATCTTTAATGAAAGTTTGCGACAAAGGTTATCATTTCCAAAGAGTTCCCAAATATGACATAAATGACTCATTTTCCAACGCACCCAAAATCCATGGGAATCCTCCCCAAAAGTGTAAAGCGTTTTCCAAAAATGAGTTACGAATCCCAACCCACTCAAATACGTTCGTAAATTTAGTTTTAGGCAAAACCTTCAAATACGGTTGACAATACATACTCAACCCGTGAGACATGGAAACCATCCATTTACATATAATCTTTCATTGGAAACATAATACGAAGCAAAACTTACGCAAACGTAAAATGTATTAAAATCCAAATACCATAAAATAAAACTCCAGCAGTTAAAACATCCAATAAGAATGTAACATAAATCCGCCCATCAGTCATGGAAAACAATCCATATGCATGTAATATAACATCAACAATGTGAATAGATAAAATACCCGAAATCAACACCCTTCGGTGACGGGGGAGACCCGATCTCATCGAGTGTGGCAAACACATAAATTAAACCACGATTAAATAAATGTAGGTAAGCTTCTTGGATGTGGAAAATGGATGACATCAACCATACTAGGTCTTTAGTCAATCCTTGGCATCAATCATACTAGATCTTTAGCCCATCTTAGACATCAACCATACTAGGTCTTTAGTCCATCTCAGACATCAACCATACTAGGTCTTTAGTCCGTATTTGGCATCAACCATACTAGGTCTTTAGCCCCTCTTAGACATCAACCAGACTAGGTCTTTAGTCCAAGCCCTCAAGTTCAACCATACTAGGTCTTTACCTTGGAAAACCCACCATCCAAAACAAGCTTACTTAACTTAAAAATTCATACATGACTTCAAAAGAATAACTAATGCATTCAAATCATGTAAATTCCAAATATGATGCAATTCATGCAACTCAAACCCCAAGCCCACGTCGAGCTTATAAAAAATCGGGCGAATGCCCTCGAGACTCAACCGAGCCATCTGCTCAAAAGATCTAATGATCATTTATCAATATCAATTCATGCAAATGAAATGCATCTAACTCACATCATGCAACACACGCTCCAAGGCATGATAATCTCACAACCCCTTTATTGCCACCTTCCCAATGAAGTCAAATCATATATGCATCTATATGTACACGTATATGCAACTCTTTTATTACTTGACAATGCATATAACTCACTAAGGTTCATTAGTCCCAAAGGTACTAAGAATAAATCATCAAACGGTCTTCACACATAAGACCAACACTTAAACCGGCACGTATTCGAATAAAATGCAATTAAGCATATAACACATCCAAGACTCCATCTCGAGTCACTAAAATCGGCAAACACTCAAAAGACTCATTTGAGTATAAATCAAGCCTTTAAGGCCAAAATAAATGTTTGGTTAAATACGTGTCACTCACACGGTTACATAAACCCAAATGCATCGTTACCCAAAATCTATATCTTTTAATTCCTCAATAGGCCATCGGCCCCAAAATAAAGGTTTACAACTCTTAAAACATTCACATGGTCGGATTGACCAAAATCCCCAACTCACACGTTCACACTTTAAAATGTGCCACATCATAGTTATCGCATAATCACAAAACACTAAAAGTGTATTTTGACCAAATAACCTTCACTTATGCAATAAATTAACAAAACCTCTTTCACTCGTGATTTATTCATCAATCACTCAAAATCCCCAAATGTGGGTGTTTTTACAAGATTTGTAAAGTTCAACACTTTGATTAAATCAAAACCTACTAATTAACTCAACAAGTGATATTTTCATATAAAGCACACAAATACTTTAAAAGAAACATTTTGGCATGTACAAAGTTTTCACAAAGCAACTTGAACTCACCTCGCTAGATTAAGCTAAATCTAGATTTTCCCATACGTATGCTCCTTTGAAGAAGTCCGTACCTTCAAGTCCAAATCTTCCAAAACCTAAATCCATAAGTTTCCAACCATAAGTATTTATCCCCAAACACTTAGAATCATTTCCCCCCAACATATTACACCCAAAATCACCAATAGATCAAAACCCTAATTTCCACAATGAAGGGAAGAGAAGATTACCTTAATCATACTTGAATCCACCAATTAAAAGTCTCTAGAATCACCAAGATGAGCCACAACTCCTAATCTTCACATGGAGTGGAAAGGGTTGGGTGAAAACCCTAGAAATTGATGGAGAAGATGAAGTGGAAGGTTTCCTTACAAGTGTTAAGGTTTTCATTAATGATGATGGTGTTGATTTGGGGAAGAAGATTGAGAGGAGAGGGGAGGTTTAGGGTTTTCTTGAGAGAAAACAAGTTTAGAGAGAGATGGGTGAAATAGAAATGAAAGGGAGTTGAAGTCGTGGGTTTAAAACACTCTGGAGCCCGACGGCGAGAGTGACACTGCGAAAGTGACACTGTCACTCTCGCGGGTGTCATACTCGCTGGACCTCCCAAAACTCTCGGTACAAAACCAGCGAGAGTGACACAAGTGTCACTTTCGCTAGTCACTTTAGCCGTGGTCAAAAATTGCTCTCGGTACAAAACCAGCGAGAGTGACATGCGAGAGTGACACAAGTGTCACTTTCGCTGGTCACTTTAGCCGAGATTGTACCGAAAGTTGTTTTGGCCATAACTTCTTCGTTTTAGCTCCGATTTCGCTCCGGAAAGAACCGTTGGACTCGTATTTGAATTCTTCATCCAACAAGAATATAAAATGAGGGATTTAAATCAAAATCCTAATTTTCGTATTTATCTTAAAAGTTCCAAAAATCGGGATGTTACAATCCTCCCAACCTTAAAAGAGATTTCGTCCTCGAAATCTAGTTCTTGTACTTCCAACGGTTACCGAGCTCAAACCTATCCATGTCCCCTTAGTTTCCAACTGGGATTCAAATTGTCCTTCTTGACCGGACTGCCATGATAATCCTCACGTTGATGCTCACACTCAATGTCCACTTAGGCACATTATACCTATATCTGAGTAACGCTTAACTCACTATGGCACCTTATATCCATCAGGCTTCGATTGTCTCCCAACCTTAGGTGTTCCATACATCTCCAACGACCCATCGATTATACGACTCCAAAAATCCACCCAACATTAATCATCAAACCGACTTGTTCTTTTACCACACACGAAAGTTATTCCACCAACTACTCATCACAATTGAACATCTTAAGATTACAACAAGTACATCGAATATGCCACCGATACCATCCGGCCTATAGCACCATCACGCGTCGAAACACCCAACTTTTTATAGTCGAAGTTCTACACACTTACTCTTAACCGGGGTTACTTAACCTTTCCAAGGTCCTAATGAGTTCAAGGTTTTCAAGTGAATTATTTAACAAGTATGCCAATTAACAAAACGTTTCATAGAAATTTTCAACACAAATATTTTTCATATCAAATTAAACGTACGCATAAAAACTACTACTATCAGTTCTGTAGTTACGCAAAAATGGACACGCTCGTCCCACATATGAAAATCATATTGAAAATTATTTCGTTGCAGTTCAGTTTATCAACAAAACGCAGAAGCGTAATAGACAGTTTCTTTTAAATGAACCGCTACGGTTTTAGTATGGATTGACTCACGACAGGCATGTAAAGTGACTGCTCGACCTTAAACGGGGTGCAACACAAGGTGTGCACGTATTTCAAAAGAGTCCAAACGACATTTGACTCCAAATTCTTTTCTGACCATAAAATCGTATGGGACTAGGTTTCCCCAACACATTTTGCGTGCGTCAATTTATTATACAAAAACAAGGAAAGAATTCCTACTTACACCTCAGTCAAAACTCAAAACGACTTGTGCAATTCCCCTATTTAAAACAAATTCATACGTTTCCATTACTTGAAAACATCGACTAAAACATCATAAAATCTCACATTGGGGTAGGCATGCAAGCTTGTAACATTTCCATTAGAAATTTTCTTGAAACGAAATAACATGCATCAAATGGTTCGTGACCAGATTTCAAGAGATGAAACTCTTTAAATCAATTTCCCAAAATTCCTCATTCGGTCCTATAATGACATTTGAATAAAATGTTTTCCGGCAAAACTTGCACACAACAATGCGTTTGTCCAAAACATACGAGGAAATAAGTGTTAATAATTTGTTGACACCAAAAAGGGTTCAAACCTATTTTCAAATCTCAAATTGCACCCACGGTGCGCATCAATGTTCAAAACATAAGAATTCCACGCATCATAATTTTATACAAACAAGTTTTCTAAAATCTTTATCACGAAGCACTTTCCTCAAAATTCCGTACTTGGAACATAAAACGTCGAAACGTCATTGCTTAAAATGTATTTGTCAAAATATTTAAAATACACATTTCCTCCAAACCAAAAGGTTTTCAATTTTCCAAAAATATTCGGCAAATCAAAATTGACCAATGTCAACGACTCATACATTTGTGTTTTTTCAAATACCACGTATTGTAAACCATCTGTGATCCTCACACCTCTAAAACATGCTTTGACCAAATGGTCTCTCATTTAAACAAGGAGTTAATAAAACATTTTCATGCACGTCTCGTTTAGAAAAGTGTCGAGAAAACAATGGTTACCAAGCTATGCATACCCCTAAGTCGATATAACACATTTTACATAAAAATGCTAATAAAACATTTAACTGACCAAAAGCGCACCAAGCAAATTATTGTGAATCGTCACCAAAAATGTCCTTTCATGCATCACTTAAGCCACGTATAAATCAATCCATACACTGAACTATTTGCAAAAAATACTTACTAACACAAACACTTGAAAGAAAAGTTATGCGACACTAGAATTCCAAACTCATCTTTTCTTAGTCGCCTTATGGCATAAAATTAACTTTTCTCAACAAAACTCAAGTGGGACCAAATGCCCAACATAACTCGTAAACTTTTCACATAAGCAAATAGAGTATGCACATAGTAAAATTATACTCACACGACTCAACATGCCGTAAACCAAAACTCCATGAACCTCAATGGACTCAACGACTCCAAGTCAATAAAACAGAGCTAAACATCATGCTTCCCAAAGCCAAATTGCTATAAGCAAAATCATAAATGAGATGCCAAAATCCCAAAAATTCCCTTCTCGGGTAATACCCCATAAACAACGTTGTTTAACAACTCACATTAAACAAATTCCCAAAATAACTTTACATAGATATTATGGAAGATAGCTTTCCGCCCAAACTCTAACATATGTGGAGGAGATCCAATGTTAAAGTCACAAGCCGTAAGCATTGCCCAACCTCTTAAACATCATAAAAATATGATTATCATTATATCCGAAACCAATGTTGAACAATAATGAAATAAAGCAAAACAAATCCCGGCGGAGTTTGCAACTCTCGCAATAAAATGGTTTCATGCACGTTCAAAACCATGATTTGAAATCTTGTGTGTATGCTAATCATTTTCTCAAAATTCAAAACACAGTCCATATAAGGATTGGAAACACAAGAAATAGTTGATGCAATTTATTTCCAAAATAACTTTGTGCATGACTTAGTCGGCATTCAACGTCTCAACTCATACTCTTCCAAATCTCTCCGGTCCACTATTGTCATCCGGATGCTTTCACCATCTTAAGGTGTGCTGGGAATTACATCAATTAACCTTACGGTTTTTCCTCGAATCAAAATCGACTCAATAAGCCTATGGTTCTAGTCCAACCATCAATCTTGACCCGAAACGGTCTACAAAGCAAATATCATGCTCATCATCACTCCAAGTGACTAGTACGAGAATCGTCTATCTATTCCAACGACTACTAGCTTAGAACCTACTTCACTACCCCAACGATCATCACATGAAAGCAATTCAAGTATGCATATGTACTAGTAGGTTCACCATGACACTGGCCAGGTGTCACTATGAACGCACCGTACATGCTTATCCTTGCTACTCTCAACATGATTCTCGTTTCTAAAAGCTCCATCAACTTCAAAACATCCTATCTTAAAGTGCCTAAAGGTGAATTTCACTCTCATTTACTTAAACAAACGCTAGTTTGAGTCTAGGTATCCAAAATCAACACCTAAATCTCTCAAACTTATGCTCTGATACCAACTTGTAACACCCTCAAATTTGGAACGAGCAACTGACTTTAAAATTCAATAAAATAACCAAAATAGATAAATCTTTTCTACAATTCCTTCATCAAAATACCTCGGAATTAAAACATCATAATTTCTACAGTTAATAACTTAAAACGGGCGTCACTTAACACAACACAAGTTGCTAGTCCAAACAAATGCGGAATACTTCACTAATCAAGTCACCTCTCGTGCACTCTACTAGCACTCGCCACTTCACAATGTAGCTAGAGCTACCCCAACCTGAGCCTGTTGCACATGCCGACAAATAAAAAGGGTTAGGCTTACGCCTAGTGAGTTCAAGCATTTTATCATAACTATATAAAATCATAAATCGGAAATTAGTAGCTTTAGTCATGATTCATCAAATCTTTAATGAAAGTTTGCGACAAAGGTTATCATTTCCAAAGAGTTCCCAAATATGACATAAATGACTCATTTTCCAACGCACCCAAAATCCATGGGAATCCTCTCCAAAAGTGTAAAGCGTTTTCCAAAAATGAGTTACGAATCCCAACCCACTCAAATACGTTCGTAAATCTAGTTTTAGGCAAAACCTTCAAATACGGTTGACAATACATATTCAACCCGTGAGACATGGAAACCATCCATTTACATATAATCTTTCATTGGAAACATAATACGAAGCAAAACTTACGCAAACGTAAAATGTATTAAAATCCAAATACCATAAAATAAAACTCCAGCAGTTAAAACATCCAATAAGAATGTAACATAAATCCGCCTATCAGTCATGGAAAACAATCCATATGCATGTAATATAACATCAACAACGTGAATAGATAAAATACCCGAAATCAACACCCTTCGGTGACGGGGGAGACCCGATCTCATCGAGTGTGGCAAACACATAAATTAAACCACGATTAAATAAATGTAGGTAAGCTTCTTGGATGTGGAAAATGGATGACATCAACCATACTAGGTCTTTAGTCAATCGTTGGCATCAATCATACTAGATCTTTAGCCCATCTTAGACATCAACCATACTAGGTCTTTAGTCCATCTCAGACATCAACCATACTAGGTCTTTAGTCCGTATTTGGCATCAACCATACTAGGTCTTTAGCCCCTCTTAGACATCAACCATACTAGGTCTTTAGTCCAAGCCCTCAAGTTCAACCATACTAGGTCTTTACCTTGGAAAACCCACCATCCAAAACAAGCTTACTTAACATAAAAATTCATACATGACCTCAAAAGAATAACTAATGCATTCAAATCATGTAAACTCCAAATATGATGCAATTCATGCAACTCAAACCCCAAGCCCACGTCGAGCTTATAAAAAATCGGGCGAATGCCCTCGAGACTCAACCGAGCCATCTGCTCAAAAGATCTAATGATCATTTATCAATATCAATTCATGCAAATGAAATGCATCTAACTCACATCATGCAACACACGCTCCGAGGCATGATAATCTCACAACCCCTTCATTGCCACCTTCCCAATGAAGTCAAATCATATATGCATCTATATGTACACGTATATGCAACTCTTTTATTACTTGACAATGCATATAACTCACTAAGGTTCATTAGTCCCAAAGGTACTAAGAATAAATCATCAAACGGTCTTCACACATAAGACCAACACTTAAACCGGCACGTATTCGAATAAAATGCAATTAAGCATATAACACATCCAAGACTCCATCTCGAGTCACTAAAATCGGCAAACACTCAAAAGACTCATTTGAGTATAAATCAAGCCTTTAAGGCCAAAATAAATGTTTGGTTAAATACGTGTCACTCACACGGTTACGTAAACCCAAATGCATCGTTACCCAAAATCTATATCTTTTAATTCCTCAATAGGCCATCGGCCCCAAAATAAAGGTTTACAACTCTTAAAACATTCACATGGTCGGATTGACTAAAATCCCCAACTCACACGTTCACACTTTAAAATGTGCCACATCATAGTTATCGCATAATCACAAAACACTAAAAGTGTATTTTGACCAAATAACCTTCACTTATGCAATAAATTAACAAAACCTCTTTCACTCGTGATTTATTCATCAATCACTCAAAATCCCCAAATGTGGGTGTTTTTACAAGATTTGTAAAGTTCAACACTTTGATTAAATCAAAACCCACTAATTAACTCAACAAGTGATATTTTCATATAAAGCACACAAATACTTTAAAAGAAACATTTTGGCATGTACAAAGTTTTCACAAAGCAACTTGAACTCACCTCGCTAGATTAAGCTAAATCTAGATTTTCCCATACGTATGCTCCTTTGAAGAAGTCCGTACCTTCAAGTCCAAATCTTCCAAAACCTAAATCCATAAGTTTCCAATCAAAAGTATTTATCCCCAAACACTTTGAATCATTTCCCCCCAACATATTACACCCAAAATCACCAATAGATCAAAACCCTAATTTCCACAATGAAGGGAAGAGAAGATTACCTTAATCATACTTGAATCCACCAATTAAAAGTCTCAAGAATCACCAAGATGAGCCACAACTCCTAATCTTCACATGGAGTGGAAAGGGTTGGGTGAAAACCCTAGAAATTGATGGAGAAGATGAAGTGGAAGGTTTCCTTACAAGTGTTAAGGTTTTCATTAATGATGATGGTGTTGATTTAGGGAAGAAGATTGAGAGGAGAGGGGAGGTTTAGGGTTTTCTTGAGAGAAAATGAGTTTAGAGAGAGATGGGTGAAATAGAAATGAAAGGGAGTTGAAGTCGTGGGTTTAAAACACTCTGGAGCCCGACGGCGAGAGTGACACTGTCACTCTCGCGGGTGTCATACTCGCTGGACCTCCCAAAACTCTCGGTACAAAACCAGCGAGAGTGACATGCGAGAGTGACACAAGTGTCACTTTCGCTAGTCACTTTAGCCGTGGTCAAAAATTGCTCTCGGTACAAAACCAGCGAGAGTGACACTCGCTGGTCACTTTAGCCGAGATTGTACCGAAAGTTGTTTTGGCCATAACTTCTTCGTTTTAGCTCCGATTTCGCTCCGGAAAGAACCGTTGGACTCGTATTTGAATTCTTCATCCAACAAGAATATAAAATGAGGGATTTAAATCAAAATCCTAATTTTCGTATTTATCTTAAAAGTTCCAAAAATCGGGATGTTACAGTTTGCAAATTGGTTAAGTCTTTATATGGTTTAAAGCAAGCTCCTAGGCAATGATATGAGAAGTTATCATCTTGTTTAATTGAAAATGGTTTTTTACAAAGCTCAAGTGATTATTCTTTGTTCACTAAAAGTATAGGTTCTGTTTTTCTTATTCTGTTAGTCTATGTTGATGACATTATTCTAACTGGAAATTGTATAAATGAAATAAAAAAAGGTAAAGGAGCATTTACAATCAAATTTTAAAATCAAGGATCTGGGTGAATTGAAATTTTTTCTAGGAATATAAATTTTAAGAACTAAAAGAGGGATTTGTATGTCACAACCTAAGTTTTTGTCTTGAATTTTTAAGTGAAATTGGGTATTTGGGAGTTAAACCCATTTGTACTCCAATGGATATGAACTTAATTGTAACAGCTTCATGTGGTTCTGATTCCAAAGATCCTCTCTTAAAGGACTTTACTGGTTTTTAAAAATTAATTGGTAAATTGATTTATCTTTTAGCTACTAGACCACATATAGCCTTTTCAATCCATTGTTTAAGTCAGTTCATGCATTCACCAAGATTGTCTCATTTGAAGTTGGCTCTTAGGGTGTTGCGTTATCTGAAAGCTTCACCAGGTAAAGGAGTTAATTTTTCTGTGTCTTCTGATTTTTAAACTAAATGTATTTGTAGATGCTGATTGGGGCAAGTGTTTGTCCACTAGACGATCAGTAACTGGTTATTATCTTTTTTTGGGCAATTGTATGATTTCTTGGAAGAGTAAGAAACAAACAACTGTTTCTCGTTCTTCTGCGGAATCTGAGTATAGAGCAATGGCTTCTGCTCTATGTGAGATTATATGGGTAATTAGTGTTTTGCAAGAGTTAAAAATAAAAGATTTACTTCCTGTAAATCTACACTGTGATAACAAATCTGCAATCCAGATTGCTAACAACCCTGTTTTCCATAAACGTACTAAACATATTGAAATCGACTTTCATCAAGTAAGAGAAAAGGTTTCTTCAGGATTATTGAAAACTGTTAAAGTTCCTTCTACATAAAATCCTGCAGATATTTTCACTAAATCTCTTGGAATAAACCAACATAAGTATCTTTGTGATAAGTTACATATGTTGGATTTATTTAGATGCCAAGATCGAGGGAGGGTGTTAAAAAGGTAAGTAACTTGACCAATCTTGTCATCTATTAACTTATAGTGTTGTGTGTGTAATATTTCAGATAGTTGAGGGTGTTGATTGAATAAAGCTGGAATTCTGGAACTTAAAGGGTAGCGGAGCATTTACTGGAAATATGAAGGGCTGGAGTGTAAATTTGGTGGTCAATATATAAAGTTGAAATTTGGTCATGAGATGATAAATTCACGTTCACTTTTTTTTTCAATACACTACAATTCTCTCTCACTTTCTCACTCTAGAATTAGGTTGAACATCTTGTTCTAATTTTAGGGTTTGTATTTTCATTTCTTTTGTATACGAAATAGATGTTTTGATATTGTTGTATTGTAAATCTTGTTGATGTATTCAAGTTGAATATATATGGTAACAGCTCGGGTTTTACGATATTAAAAAAAAGTACACATGTTAGTATCGCTTAGTTAGTGTAAGTAAGTAAATATACAAAGAACACTTGTATATTAATTTGTTTTACAACATTTTAATATTTTTATAGCCCATCTATGAAATTAATTGTTACATATACATTTTAGCAATCTAATTTATCCATTATTATTGTTGCTACTCAAGAGTCAAGACTGTTGAGACTTGCGTAACAATTTTAAAACCGTTGTTACAAAATGGTTATGAAATATTTATGCAATTTATTACAGGAAAGGGTTGACGAACTTGTTTATGATGTATTCATGCGAAATGGTTACAATATTGTTTTAAAAATATTTATGTAAATTGTTTAAACATATATATCTACGAATTGTTTCTGAAGTATTTACGAAAACTTTTTACGAGCGAGTACAAAAAGTTTATGAAAAGACATACGAACGTTTCCGCAAATTCAAAATGAGAAAGGCCAGTTACATTCATTTCAAAAGCTAAAATAGTCGATAGAATTTGGGAAAAAAATTAAAGAAAGTCAATGAACTATCTCATTTTGAATGATTAAGTCCCTTGACTTTTTTTACTGAGAAAATCATTAAAGTTTCTCATTTGAATGATTAATAAATCCGTGAACTATTTTTTTAATGAAAAAAAACCATTAAACTTTTTAATTATGAATGATTAAGTTCTTAAAACATTTTTTAATAAATAAACCATCGAATTTCTAAAAATTGGTTACCTACGTCTTTTTTTTAAAATAACCTATGTTACTGACTAGGAAGGTTTTTAAGTAAAAACAACACTAAATCAGTTTTACCGTTCTCAAACTCTACGTCATTAAAACCCCTCGCAAACAATGGTATCGCTCCCTATCACCACTCCCCTATGCCCGAACGGTATGTGTCTCCATATCCCTTAACACGTTATTCGCCATTGCCATCGATTTCCCACTTTTTGATCTATTTTTTATCAACCAAAAGAGGGAGTATCAAAAGATAACCGGTTACAAGTAACTTTTTGGGTTAAAAGGATGTACCATTTTTTAGAAGATAGATGATTTAATTTATTTAAAAAATGTGAGACTTGGGCCTTGTTTGTTTTTTCATTTTGGGCTCTTAATCACCACGTATATCTGATTCGTCTAGATGTTTTATAATTCAAACCATTTGCTTTTTTAATGTTATTTTCAGAGCATTTTATCTCTTAAAATGGTCTGAACAAAAAAGTGGTAATCATGTCTCTTAAATCTCCTCTTATTTCTTTTTAGCACCATTCTTTCGATTTCAACGTATTTTGTTGTAAAGTTTTCAAGTGTAAAAATATGGTCTCATGAAAATAGCTCGGGTATACACACACACACACACACACACACACATATATATATATATATATATATATATATATATATATATAGAGAGAGAGAGAGAGAGAGAGAGAGACCTCTTATTCTGAAACCGTAATAAATGATGAAACCTATGCAACCCAGTGTATTTTTGTCTTTTTAACAAATTCGTATTTTAAGGAATAACCACCTTCCTTAATTATCTCTTAAAAATCTGATTTTTAAAAAATAATTCATATGAAAAAAGTTAATTTCGTCACCTTTTCATCTTTGCACACTTCTGAACCATCTTTCTCATCTTCATCACTATTTTATATCTGATACAAAAAAAATCCATATATAAAAATTCACAAAAGATTTTGAAATCATATATGAAAAAAAATCACCACTATTTCATATATAAAACCATATACAATAATTCATCATCTTTCCATATATAAAATCATATGAAAAATGATACATATACAAAAAATCATCACTTTTTCATATATAAAACAATATGAAAAAATGATACATATGCAAAAAATCATCACTTTTCATATATAAAACAATATGAAAAATGATTCATATATGTTACGTTTCATCACTTTTTCATCTTTGTCCCATGGAGCCCGAATTTTGCCGCTTTTAAGATATGAGCAAACTCGTTTTTTCGTGAATCCACCACCAAGAAAACTATAACTTCCAACCCTGTAACCACCATCGCCGATTGTCAAACGTTAATTTCCGGCGATATTCCAATCTTCTCTATGGGAGGCGCTTATGTGGTTTGCTGCCAATCTGATACTCATTGCTATTACGCCGTTGTAAGACCACGTGAATATGAAAATGAAGATGGAAGAATGAAGGTCGCTTAGTGTTCTAACTGGCGACCCAGATGAATATGAAGACGAACATGGAAGAATGAAGGGAGAAGATGAATATGGATGGAAGAATGAAAAGAGAAGATGAAGATGAAGAAAGAAGGAATACGTTCAAAATTATTGGAATTATGGAATGAATGCAATATTTTAGGTTAGTGGAGATAAACATGGAAACAATCTAAAATAGATAATATCTAACTATTAATAAAATTTAAAATTTAAAATATCCTAAAATTTCTTCGAAGATTACCTTTTCTTTTATTTTAAATTCAAATTTTAATCTTATTCATATCAACCGTTGATTATAATAATGGATGGTCTAGAATAAGTTGCATCGGTTTCATATTAAATTTGGGTTGCAAAAGATGCTCCCTCCACACACACACACACACACACACACACACACACACACACATATATATATATATATATATATATATATATATATATATAGACGAAGTGTGAGAGGAAGAGTTAGAGTGAGAAGGTAAAAAGAGATTTGCACCCTATAGATTACTTTTAATCTCTCACCCCCATCAACATTCGTGCTTGATACGACAATTGATCTGGTGCATCTTATGTCGGTCCATCTCATCCTAATGTGCACCCAAGGGTGAAGATCCCTTCTTACCATTCTCACTATAACTTCCATTATCACCGAAACTTGACCATATATATATATAGGGTTAGGTTCCGGTGAGATAAAAGTTATGGTTAGAAAGGATCTCCTCCCTTGATCTTTCGATTTAATAAGATCTTGATGCATGGTGAATATACTCAGAGTTGAGGTTGGTCAATACTCTTGTTTGATTAGTTTGGAGAGTAGGAATGTCGAGTTAACCACCTGAAGGAGTACTATAAACATGCCATTGTTTCGCTTGACACTATTTGTGTCGGTGTGATTTGCCCATGGTGTATCCTTCCGATTTTTGTATGCTCTGATGAGCGCTGGCAATGGTGTGATGGATGATTTTGTTCAGGTTTTGGAGCTTTGTTTTCGGTATGCGAGGTAGTTCCATACCTGTCACTGATTTTGGATAGACCTGGAGTTGTGAATCCAATGTTTTATAATTTGTTTGGGATATCATGTGTTATGATTTGCTCCATGTAGAAAGCTCGATATGTATAAACTAACCCTCGTTGTTCCTGCCTGAAATTCGTTGATTACTCTGGAGTTGGGTGGTGATTCTGTATTGGAGAAACTTTGAACTTTATTTTCCACCTCACTTGGATTTGATCTTTATAGATATGTTATGCTTTGTTTATTTTGTAATCTTAATCTATATTGGGATTTGTGTAACGACCCAAAAATAACTAACACAATATCATAACCAAAAAGCCCATAAGGGTCCCAAATTACATCAAAGGGTAACAACATTCTCAAAGTTAATGGTTCACATACGAATACAACCGAGATGTCTAACTAACAAAAGGAGAGTAGTGACGGTCTTTACTCCCATCCCAGAAGATCTTTAAGCCTCCTCTTTCCCTTTAGCGGAAGCTCCTAAAACGCGCTTACCTGAAAATGGTTTTATTTTGAAAGTGAGGGTTAGACCATGAGGTCTAGTGAATTCCCCACACAAGCCATTTAAAAATACAATATCGTTCCACAAAGAACAGTAACACGTTTCAAAGACACGAATCCAAGCAAAGGTATAGCACAGTGGTCTCCATGTTCATCACCTCATATGAGGTCAACACTCGGGGGCCCCACAGTAGATCCCCACGGCCCCCAGTAGATGCCGTATCCGTATGCACACGAAACGGATTCGAGGCACACGGTCTAATTCATTCACCAAGGATTCTCATCAATCCATGGTCCCACACCACTGTGCAACCCGACTCCACACATAGCAATAATCCATAAAAGCATGTAACTAACCGTACGTGAGGATATACCTCCACTAATGGTAAAACCACATTTTCATGTCAAAAGTAGTATATGCATATGATCATTTAGTAAACCAATTTCGGTAAGTAAAACATGTACCAAACAATCTTAGTGACTGTTAAAAGATTTAGGGAACTCACCTACAACTCGGCTAATTGACACCCTAACCGAAGCTCACTTTTCCACCAATCGAACACCTGAATTGGGGTTAATAGAAGTGATGTTAAACTCCCTAATTATGCCCCAAAACATATCTAAGACAACTCTTAAGCGATACCACAATTCTAGCCTAAAACAGTACGCGAAACGAAAACCAAAAACGCGAAACAGTGCCCGACGCTACTGTCCGCGCTATCCAACTCGCGCCATAAAGGGCGCGGGGCACTGGACAGATGTTGGCGCCACTTCCCGCGCTATCTAAGTAGCGCGGAGAACCTGCACCCGATTTTTCAGCCGGAAATGGCTCATTCTCTCTCCCAACTCAACCCAAGTCGATTTTTGAGTCTCCCAATCGAGGTAATCGATGAACTAATCTTTCCCCACAAATCCCCAACTAACAAAACATCAATTAGACCCAAGAATTCATTCAATGATTCATCCCTTTTAAATCCCAAATCTCAAATTTGTTCAAAACCTAAAACCTCCATTGGAGTGGTGTAAGCTCTTCAAGAGTAACTCGCAACCTACCAAGGGATTCATTAATCCCACCCTTTCCAATGATTTTTAGCCCAAAACTTGGAATTAAAAGAAAGAAACATTGAACTCTACCCGCATTCTTTCCCAAGACAAACAAGAAGATGGAGATTAGAAGGGAACCATACCTTGAGGATGAATCTTCTAATTGCTTGATGAAATTCTCCTTCTCTAATCTCCCAAGAGACACTTTTACACAATTTCTCCTTCTCCTCTAGCTCTCGGTCGACGAAATGAAGAAATAAGGGTTTTCAGCTTATCAACTTTCCTGTTTTCACACACTTGAGTACTTAAGTTTCCAATTTCACACTTTGGCCCCAAAATTCCATTTATTTTAAAAATTTGCAAGAAGAAGAAAATATGAGGTGTTACATCACCTCCCCCTTATTAGAATTATGTCCCCGGAATTCCATCATTGAAAAGGTGCGGGTACTTTGCCCTCATCTAGGATTCGGTTTCCCACGTCGCTTCCTGACCCTTGTGGAATCGCCAAAGCACCTTCACTAGGTTTATATCTTTGTTTCACAATTTCTTAACCTTACGGTCGGCGATAGCTTCGGGCTCTTCAACAAAGTTTAAATTTTCATCGACTTGCACTTCATGCAACGGTATAGCCATATCAACTTCCGCTAAACACTTCCTTAGATTCGACACATGGAAAGTGTTGTGGATTCTATGCAACTCTTCGGGTAGCTCCAACTTATACGCTACTTCCCCAATGCGCTCGATAATCTCAAACGGTCCAATGTAGCGGGGACTCAACTTTCCCCTCTTCCAGAATCGTATCACTCCTTTCCAAGGAGATACTTTTAGCATTACTTTATCCCTAATTTGGAATTCGATGTCCTTACGCCCCTTGTCCGCATAACTCTTTTGTCGATCACGCGCAACTTTCAATCTTTCTCTCACCTGAACGATCTTATCCGCAGTCAACTGTACTGTACTATCTCGGGTCCGGCCAACTGCTTCTCTCCGACCTCATTCCAAGAAAGAGGTGTCCGACACTTCCTACCGTAGAGCACTTCATAAGATGCAGCCTTTATGCTCGCATGATAACTATTGTTATATGAAAACTCGATCAACGGTGGATGATTCTCCCACGAGCCTTGGAAATCTAACGCGCAAGCTCTCAACATGTCTTCCAAAGTTTGGATGGTTCGCTCGCTCTGGCCATCGGTCTGCGGATGATATGCGGTGCTCGTCTTGATTTGAGACCCCATTTCTCGTTGAAAGCTCTTCCAAAAAGTCGATGTGAATCGGCTATCGTGATCCAAAACTATTGATGACGGTACACCATGGCGGGTTACTATCTCGTCAATGTATAACTTTGCCAACCTCTCCATCTAATACGATTCTTTTATAGGCAAGAAATGCACCGATTTGGTGAGCCGATCCACAATCACCCAAATGGCGTCGAAGCCCCTTGGAGTTCTAGGCAACTTCGTCAAGAAATCCATCGTAATTTGATCCCACTTCCAAACCGGAATGTCCAAGGGTTGGAGTTTACCGTATGGTCGTTGGTGCTCCACCTTTACCCGTAGGCAAGTAGCACACCTCTCCACGAAATATTCTATATCCTTCTTCATACCCGGCCACCAATAATTTTTCCGCAGATCCCCAAACATCTTATTGGTTCCCGGATGGATGGAGTACTTTGACTTGTGAGCCTCCTCCAATATCAGTTTTCGGACATCACCCAGCTTTATTTCTTAAGGTTCTCGACCGCTAACGCTTCTGTTTGCCATTTCTTCATCTCTCCTAACAGGTTAAACGTGACTTCAGCTCTTAAGGCTAAGATCTTTGAAGCTTCCCCTCTTTCCTTACGGCTCAAGGCATCGGCCATCACGTTAGCCTTCCCGGGATGATACTCGATCTCACAATCGTAATCAGTCAACAATTCCATCCACCTGTGATGTCGCATGTTTAACTATTTTTGATCGAAGATGTGACGAAGGCTCTTATGATCTGTGAAGATTTGACACTTCATCCCATACAAGTAATGCCTCCAAATCTTTAAGGCGAAAACAACGGCTGCCAATTCCAAATCGTGTGTGGGGTATCGCTTCTCGTGATCCTTCAATTGACGTGATGCATAAGCAATCACCTTCCCGCGCTGCATCAAAACACATCCCAAGCCCAGCTTGGATGCGTCGTTGTACCCCACAAAATCTTCGGTTTCGTCCGGCAAAGTCAGAATCGGAGCACTACTTAACATTTCCTTCAATTTCTGAAAGGCTTCCTCTTGGCTCTCCACCCAACTAAACTTGACATTCTTCTTAGTTAAGGAGGTCAACGGAGTAGCAATCCTTGAAAAATCTTTGATAAATTTCCGGTAATACCTCGCTAACCCAAGAAAGCTACGGACTTCTGAAGGTGATCTAGGCGGTTCCCAGTTCCTGATAGCCTCCACTTTTGCTGGATCAACCTTAATCCCACTTTGGGACACAACGTGCCCTAAGAACTGCACTTCTCGGAGCCAAAATTCACATTTTGAGAACTTGGCGTAAAGCTTCTCCCGCTTCAATAATTCCAACACGGCCCTTAAGTGACCTTCGTGCTCTTTCTCCGACTTTGAGTAAATAAGAATATCGTCTATGAAGACAATCACAAACTTATCCAAGTAGGGTTGGCACACCCTTTTCATCAAATCCATAAAAGCGGCGGGGGCGTTCGTTAGTCCGAAGGGCATCACTAGAAATTCATAATGCCCGTAGCAAGTTCGGAAAACCGTCTTTGGAACGTCTTCTTCACGCACTTTGAGCTGATGGTATCCCGATCTCAGATCTATCTTCGAGAAGTAGCTAGTACCTTGAAACTGATCAAACAAGTCGTCAATTCTGGGAAGCGGATACTTGTTCTTAATGGTGACTTTATTGAGTTCACGGTAATCTATACACATCTTCATTGTTTCGTCCTTCTTCTTCACGAAGAGCACCGGTGCACCCCACGGCGAGGTACTCGGTCTCACGAACCCCTTGTCCAATAACTCTTGGAGTTGGGTCATCATCTCCTTCATTTCGGATGCTGCCAACCGATATGGTGCACGAGCTATTGGAGCGGCTCCCGGCACCAAGTGGATCCGAAACTCGATCTGACGATCCGGTGGTAGATCGCTCAAGTCATCCGGAAATACTTTCGGGTACTCTCCCACTATTGGTACTTCATCTACCCCACGTTTTTTCCTTTTTAGCATCCACAACATAGCCTAGGTAACTTTGACATCCCTTCCTTAAACATTTGGTAGCTTTAATCATAGAAATAAGGCTAGACTTCCTATCTCGACGATTCCAATAAATCACCACCATCCCCCTATCCGGTAGATGGATATGTATTAACTTTTTATTACCCACAATGTTAGCGTTATTTTTCGCTAACCAATCCATCCCCAACACTATATCAAACTCCCTCATTGGCATAGGGTACAACTGCAACGGTACCGAACTCCCCTCTACGTCTATACAACACCCCTCAACTACATCGCTAATGGATACCCGATTATCATCGGCGGTCTCCACTTCTAAGGCATGCTTTAAACGCTTTGGTTTTACCCTCAAACACTTCACAAAATCAGGAGATACAAAAGAGCGGTTCGCCCCCGAATCAAATAACACTTTGGCACAAATAGAGTTCACCAAAAAGGTACCTGTCACGACATCCGGAGTCTCCTCCGCCTCAACCGCAGTCATGTGGAATGCACGCCCCTTCGCTCGTGCCGGCTCCTCCCTTTTCTCATTTCCATGGCTCCCTTGACTACTTCCATACTGTCCCGATCCCCCATTCTTCAACATAGGACAATCAAACCACCTATGGTCCGGCAATCCACACTGGAAACATGCTCTCTTACTCGGGCAATCCCTCACCATATGCCCCGGCAACCCACAATGGAAACATGATCTCGAATCCGCCATACATTCTCCCCTATGAACTCGGTGACATTTTCCACACGGCTTGTCACCAAACCCCCAATTTCCACGTGGCTCCGGCCTAGAGATCTTCCCTTTCTGATTATCATTTCCTGGTCCTTCCCACTTTCTCTCGTCCCCGACCCTCTCAGTTCGCTGGCGATCCTTTTCTTTCTCTGTTAATTCGGCCGCATTTATGGCCGATTGGAAGGTGGTAGGGTTTCTTGCCAAGACCAACTCTCGGATGCTACTCTTCAATCCATAAAGGTACCGTTCAATTCGACGCTCCTCGGTCGGTACATACAACTCCGCAAAACGAGCCTTTTCTAAGAACTTGGAGGTGTACTCCCTCACAGTCATTTCCCCTTGCTCTAACTTCAAGAATTCCTCTTCTAACTTTTTGATTGCCGCTAGAGGGCAAAACTGAGCCTTGAACTTGCCCACAAAATCCTCCCAATTCATAGTATTAGCCGCCGACGATCCCCTTCCTCTAGTTTCGGCATCCCACCAAAAGATGGCATCCGATTTCAACATTGATAGGGCATAAATAACTTTATCCCCCTCGACACACTTGCATGTGTCAAATACCAACTCCATCTCCCGAACCCACTTCATTGCTAACACTGGATCACATTCCCCCTTAAAAGTAGGAGGTTTGCAAGACGAGAATGCTTTGTAGTTGCATCCTTTAGCAGCCGACTCATTCACCACTAGAGTTGTAGATTGCTTATGGCTACCTGTCTCCGTCACGGGTGGGCTAGACAATTCTGTGACCGCTTTACTCTCACTCTTCTCCTTACTTTTCGACGCCGACCCATCATGATGGTTCATCCAACGATCCAATTTGTCTTGGAGTTTCCCCATTTCAGCGGCGAAGACCTCTTGAGTCACAAATATTTGACCCTCCGTTGCTGAACTCTCTTGGTGAGACCTATCTCGTTCAACCGGTATTTCAACACTTTTTGCCTGACGAACGATCGGGGTCTTTTTCTTTGCACGAGTTCCACCCGCTAGTATGGTAGCCCTTCATGGTTTAGTCCCACGTCCCCTACCAGGACCTCTTCCTCTTCCTCGAGTGGCGGTCGGCCTCGGAGAGTCCACCTGTCTGTCCGCAAGGACCTCCTCGGACGTGGCTACCCTCACACTGGGCACCGACCTGCTCCTCAATGTTCTTTCAGACATAGCGAAACTGAAACAAATCACATAAGACAAACGTTTAATACCGAACTTCACACTATGAGGCACATTAAGCATCCCCACGTGCCTGTAAATTCGGAATTACATTGGCCAGATGTAACCCCCAATTTACCTCACATGATGATCCATATCACCTCGTCCAACTTGTCCTTCCTAGGCCATTTCGTATGGGCATCCTATATCTCGGTTGTGTCCCTATCCTCCAAGTTTAAGTTTAGGCCCATCCGGTCACCTAAATCCCTTAAACTATGGCTCTCATACCATTTGTAACGACCCAAAAATAACTAACACAATATCATAACCAAAAAGCCCATAAGGGTCCCAAATTACATCAAAAGGTAACAACATTCTCAAAGTTAATGGTTCACATACGAATACAACCGAGATGTCTAACTAACAAAAGGAGAGTAGTGACGGTCTTTACTCCCATCCCAGAAGATCTCTAAGCCTTCTCTTTCCCTTTAGCGGAATCTCCTAAAACGCCCTTACCTGAAAATGGTTTTATTTTGAAAGCGAGGGTTAGACCATGAGGTCTAGTGAATTCCCCTTTGAAAAGCGTTTTCACACAAGCCATTTAAAAATACAATATCGCTCCACAAAGAACAGTAACACGTTTCAAAGACACGAATCCAAGCAAGGGTATAGCACAGTGGTCTCCACGTTCATCACCTCATATGAGGTCAACACTCGGGGACCCCACAGTAGATCCCCACGGCCCCCATTAGATGTCGTATCCGTGTGCACACGAAACGAATTCGAGGCACACGGTCTAATTCATTCACCAAGGATTCTCATCAATCCATGGTCCCACACCACTGTGCGACCCGACTCCACACATAGCAATAATCCATAAAAGCATGTAACTAACCGTACGTGAGGATATACCTCCACTAATGGTAAAACCATATTTTCATGTCAAAAGTAGTATATGCATATGATCATTTAGTAAACCAATTTCAGTAAGTAAAACATGTACCAAACAATCTTAGTGAGTGTTAAAAGATTTAGGGAACTCACCTACAACTCGGCTAATTGACACCCTAACCGAAACTCACTTTTCCACCAATCGAACACCTGAATTGGGGTTAATAGAAGTGATGTTAAACTCCCTAATTATGCCCCAAAACATATCTAAGACAACTCTTAAGTGATACCACAATTCTAGCCTAAAACAGTACGCGAAACGAAAACCAAAAACGCAAAACAGTGCTCGGCGCTACTGCCCGCGCTAGCCAACTCGCGCCATAAAGGGCGCGGGGCACTGGACAGATTTTGGCGCCACTTTCTCGCGCTATCTAACTAGCGCCGCAACTAGCGCGGAGAACCTGCACCCGATTTTTCAGCCGAAATGGCTCATTCTCTCTCCCAACTCAACCCAAGTCGATTTTTGAGTCTCCCAGCCGAGGTAATCGATGAACTAATCTTTCCCCACAAATCCCCAACTAACAAAACATCAATTAGACCCAAGAATTCATTCAATGATTCATCCCTTTTAAATCCCAAATCTCAAATTTGTTCAAAACCTAAAACCTCCATTGGAGTGGTGTAAGCTCTTCAAGAGTAACTCACAACCTACCAAGGGATTCATTAATCCCACCCTCTGCAATGGTTATTAGCCCAAAACTTGGAATTAAAAGAAAGAAACATTGAACTCTACCCACATTCTTTCCCAAGACAAACAAGAAGATGGAGATTAGAAGGGAACCATACCTTGAGGATGAATCTTCTAATTGCTTGATGAAATTCTCCTTCTCTAATCTCCCAAGAGATACTTTTACACAATTTCTCCTTCTCCGCTAACTCTCAGTCGGCGAAATGAAGAAATAAGGGTTTTCAGCTTATCAACTTTCCTGTTTTCACACACTTGAGTACTTAAGTTTCCAATTTCACACTTTGGCCCCAAAATTCCATTTATTTTAAAATTTTGCAAGAAGAAGAAAATATGAGGTGTTACATCACCTCCCCCTTATTAGAATTCTGTCCCCGGAATTCCATCATTGAAAAGGTGCAGGTACTTTGCCCTCATCTCGGATTCGGTTTCCCACGTCGCTTCCTGACTCTTGTGGAATCGCCAAAGCACCTTTACTAGGTTGATATATTTGTTTCGCAATTTCTTAACCTTACGGACGGCGATAGCTTCGGGCTCTTCAACAAAGTTTAAATTTTCATCGACTTGCACTTCATGCAACGGTATAGCCATATCAACTTCCGCTAAACACTTCCTTAGATTCGACACATGGAAAGTGTTGTGGATTCTATGCAACTCTTCGGGTAGCTCCAACTTATACGCTATTTCCCCAATGCGCTCGATAATCTCAAACGGTCCAATGTAGCGGGGACTCAACTTTCCCCTCTTCCCGAATCGTATCACTCCCTTCCAAGGAGATACTTTTAGCATTACTTTATCCCCAATTTGGAATTCGATGTCCTTACGCCTCTTGTACGCATAACTCTTTTGTCGATCACGCGCAACTTTCAATCTTTCTCTCACCTGAACGATCTTATCCGCAGTCAACTGTACTGTACTATCTCGGGTCCGGCCAACTGCTTCTCTCCGACCTCATTCCAAGAAAGAGGTGTCTGACACTTCCTACCGTAGAGCACTTCATAAGATGCAGCCTTTATGCTCGCATGAGAACTATTGTTATATGAAAATTCGATCAACGGTGGATGATTCTCCCACGAGTTTGGATGGTTCACTCGCTCTGGCCATCGGTCTGCGGATGATATGTGGTGCTCATCTTGATTTGAGACCCCATTTCTCGTTGAAAGCTCTTCCAAAAAGTCGATGTGAATCGGCTATCGCGATCCAAAACTATTGATGACGGTACACCATGGCGGGTTACTATCTCGTCAATGTACAACTTTGCCAACCTCTCCATCGAATACGATTCTTTTATAGGCAAGAAATGTGCCGATTTGGTGAGTCGATCCACAATCACCCAAATGACGTCGAAGCCCATTGGAGTTCTAGGAAACTTCGTCACGAAATCCATCGTAATTTGATCCCACTTCCAAACCGGAATGTCCAAGGGTTGGAGTTTACCGTACGGTCGTTGGTGCTCCACCTTTACCCGTAGGCAAGTAGCACACCTCTCCACGAAATATGCTATATCCTTCTTCATACCCGGCCACCAATAATTTTGCCGCAGATCCCCAAACATCTTATTGGTTCCCGGATGGATGGAGTACTTTGACTTGTGAGACTCCTCCAATATCAGTTTTCGGATATCACCCAGCTTTGGAACCCAGATTCTACCATTAAGGCATATCAACCCTCGACTGTCTTCTACCAAAGAGTCCACATTTCCCACCATCCTTTATTTCTTAAGGTTCTCGACCGCTAACGCTTCCGTTTCCCATTTCTTTATCTCTCCTAACAGGTTAAATGTGACTTCAGCTCTTAAGGCTAAGATCTTTGAAGCTTCCCCTCTTTCCTTACGGCTCAAGGCATCGGCCATCACGTTAGCCTTCCCGGGATGATACTCGATCTCACAATCGTAATCAGTCAACAATTCCATCCACCTGTGATGTCGCATATTTAACTCTTTTTGATCGAAGATGTGACGAAGGCTCTTATGATCTGTGAAGATTTGACACTTCGTCCCATACAAGTAATGTCTCCAAATCTTTAAGGCGAAAACAACGGCTGCCAATTCCAAATCGTGTGTGGGGTATCGCTTCTCGTGATCCTTCAATTGACGTGATGCATTAGCAATCACCTTCCCACACTGCATCAAAACACATCCCAAGCCCAGCTTGGATGTGTCGTTGTACCCTTAAGGCTAAGATCTTTGAAGCTTCCCCTCTTTCCTTACGGCTCAAGGCATCGGCCATCACGTTAGCCTTCCCGGGATGATACTCGATCTCACAATCGTAATCAGTCAACAATTCCATCCACCTGTGATGTCGCATATTTAACTCTTTTTGATCGAAGATGTGACGAAGGCTCTTATGATCTATGAAGATTTGACACTTCGTCCCATACAAGTAATGCCTCCAAATCTTTAAGGCGAAAACAACGGCTGCCAATTCCAAATCGTGTGTGGGGTATCGCTTCTCGTGATCCTTCAATTGACGTGATGCATTAGCAATCACCTTCCCACGCTGCATCAAAACACATCCCAAGCCCAGCTTGGATGTGTCGTTGTACCCTTAAGGCTAAGATCTTTGAAGCTTCCCCTCTTTCCTTACGGCTCAAGGCATCGGCCATCACGTTAGCCTTCCCGGGATGATACTCGATCTCACAATCGTAATCAGTCAACAATTCCATCCACCTGTGATGTCGCATATTTAACTCTTTTTGATCGAAGATGTGACGAAGGCTCTTATGATCTGTGAAGATTTGACACTTCGTCCCATACAAGTAATGCCTCCAAATCTTTAAGGCGAAAACAACGGCTGCCAATTCCAAATCGTGTGTGGGGTATCGCTTCTCGTGATCCTTCAATTGACGTGATGCATTAGCAATCACCTTCCCACGCTGCATCAAAACACATCCCAAGCCCAGCTTGGATGTGTCGTTGTACCCCACAAAATCTTCGGTTTCGTCCGGCAAAGTCAGAATCGGAGCACTACTTAACATTTCCTTCAATTTCCGAAAGGCTTCCTCTTGGCTCTCCACCCAACTGAACTTGACATTCTTCTTAGTTAAGGAGGTCAACGGAGTAGCAATCCTTGAAAAATCTTTGATAAATTCCCGGTAATACCTCGCTAACCCAAGAAAGCTACGGACTTCTGAAGGTGATCTAGGCGGTTCCCAGTTTCTGATAGCCTCCACTTTTGCTGGATCAACCTTAATCCCACTTTGGGACACAACGTGCCCTAAGAACTGCACTTCCCGAAGCCAAAATTCACATTTTGAGAACTTGGCGTAAAGCTTCTCCCGCTTCAATAATTCCAACACGGCCCTTAAGTGACCTTCGTGCTCTTTCTCCGACTTTGAGTAAATAAGAATATCGTCTATAAAGACGATCACAAACTTATCTAAGTAGGGTTGGCACACCCTATTCATCAAATCCATAAAAGCGGCGGGGGCGTTCGTCAGTCCGAAGGGCATCACTAGAAATTCATAATGCCCGTAGCAAGTTCGGAAATCCGTCTTTGGAACGTCTTCTTCACGCACTATGAGCTGATGGTATCCCGATCTCAGATCTATCTTCGAGAAGTAGCTAGTCCCTTGAAACTGATCAAACAAGTCGTCAATTCTGGGAAGCGGATACTTGTTCTTAACGGTGACTTTATTGAGTTCACGGTAATCTATACACATCTTCATTGTTTCGTCCTTCTTCTTCACGAAGAGCACCGGTGCACCCCACGGCAAGGTACTCGGTCTCACGAACCCCTTGTCCAATAACTCTTGGAGTTGGGTCATCATCTTCTTCATTTCGGATGGTGTCAACCGATATGGTGCGCGAGCTATTGGAGCGGCTCCCGGCACCAAGTGGATCCGAAACTCGATCTGACGATCCGGTGGTAGATCGCTCAAGTCATCCGGAAATACTTCCGGGTACTCTCCCACTATTGGTACTTCATCTACCCCACGTTTTTCCTTTTTAGCATCCACAACATAGGCTAGGTAACTTTGACATCCCTTCCTTAAACATTTGGTAGCTTTAATCATAGAAATAAGGCTAGACTTCCTATCTCGACGATTCCCATAAATCACCACCATCCCCCTATCCGGTAGATGGATATGTATTAACTTTTTATTACACACAATGTTAGCGTTATTTTTCGCTAACCAATCCATCCCCAACAATATATCAAACTCCCCCATTGGCATAGGGTACAACTGCAACGGTACCAAACTCCCCTCTACGTCTATACAACACCCCTCAACTACATCGCTAATGGATACCCGATTATCATCGGCGGTCTCCACTTCTAAGGCATGCTTTAAACGCTTAGGTTTTACCCTCAAACACTTCACAAAATCAGGAGATACAAAAGAGCGGTTCGCCCCCGAATCAAATAACACTTTGGCACAAATAGAGTTCACCAAAAAGGTACCTGTCACGACATCCGGAGTCTCCTCCGCCTCAACCGCAGTCATGTGGAATGCACGCCCCTTCGCTCGTGCCGGCTCCTCCCTTTTCTCATTTCCCTGGCTCCCTTGACGACTTCCATACTGTCCCGATCCCCCTTTCTTCAACATAGGACAATCAAACCGCCTATGGTCCGGCGATCCACACTGGAAACATGCTCTCTTACTCGGGCAATCCCTCACCATATTCCCCGGCAACCCACAATGGAAACATGATCTCGAATCCGCCATACATTCTCCCCTATGAACTCGGTGACATTTTCCACACGGCTTGTCACCAAACCCCCGATTTCCACGTGGCTCCGGCCTAGAGATCTTCCCTTTCTGATTATCATTTCTTGGTCCTTCCCACTTTCTCTTGTCCCCGACCCTCTCAGTTCGCTGGCGATCCTTTTCTTTCTCTGTTAATTCGACCGCATTTATGGCCGATTGGAAGGTGGTAGGGTTTCTTGCCAAGACCAACTCTCGGATGCTACTCTTCAATCCATAAAGGTACCGTTCAATTCGACGCTCCTCGGTCGGTACATACAACTCCGCAAAACGAGCCTTTTCTAAGAACTTGGAGGTGTACTCCCTCACAGTCATTTCCCCTTGCTCTAACTTCAAGAATTCCTCTTCTAACTTTTTGATTGCCGCTAGAGGGCAAAACTGATCCTTGAACTTGCCCACAAAATCCTCCCAATTCATAGTCTTAGCCGCTGACGATCCCCTTCCTCCAGTTTCGGCATCCCACCAAAAGATGGCATCCGATTTCAACATTGATAGGGCATAAATAACTTTATCCCCCTCGACACACTTGCATGTGTCAAATACCAACTCCATCTCCCGAACCCACTTCATTGCTAACACTGGATCGCATTCCCCCTTAAAAGTAGGAGGTTTGGAAGACGAGAATGCTTTGTAGTTGCATCCTTTAGCAGCCGACTCATTCACCACTAGAGTTGTAGATTGCTTATGGCTACCTGTCTCCGTCACGGGTGGGCTAGACAATTCCATGACCGCTTTACTCTCACTCTTCTCCTTACTTTTCGACGCCGACCCATCATGATGGTTCATCCAACGATCCAATTTGTCTTGGAGTTTCCCCATTTCAGCGGTGAAGGCCTCTTGAGTCACAAATATTTGACCCTCTGTTGCTGAACTCTCTTGGTGAGACCTCTCTCGTTCAACCGGTATTTCAACACTTTTTGCCTGACGAACGATCGGGGTCTTTTTCTTTGCACGGGTTCCACCCGCTAGTGTGGTAGCCCTTCATGGTTTAGTCCCAAGTCCACTACCATGACCTCTTCCCCTTCCTCGAGTGGCGGTCGGCCTCGGAGAGTCCACCGGTCTGTCCGCAAGGACCTCCTCGGACGTGGCTACCCTCACACTGGGCACCGACCTACTCCTCAATGTTCTTTCAGACATAGCGAAACTGAAACAAATCACATAAGACAAACGTTTAATACCAAACTTCATACTATGAGGCACATTAAGCATCCCCACGTGCCTGTAAATTCGGAATTACGTTGGCCAGATGTAACCCCCAATTTACCTCACATAATGATCCTTATCACCCCGTCCTACTTGTCCTTCCTAGGCCATTTCCTATGGGCATCCTATATCTCGGTTGTGTCCCTATCCTCCAAGTTTAAGTTTAGGCCCATCCGGTCACCTAAATCCCTTAAACTATGGCTCTCATACCATTTGTAACGACCCAAAATAACTAACACAATATTATAACCAAAAAGCCCATAAGGGTCCCAAATTACATCAAAAGGTAACAACATTCTCAAAGTTAATGGTTCACATACGAATACAACCGAGATGTCTAACTAACAAAAGGAGAGTAGTGACGGTCTTTACTCCCATCCCAGAAGATCTTTAAGCCTTCTCTTTCCCTTTAGCGGAAGCTCCTAAAACGCCCTTACCTGAAAATGGTTTTATTTTGAAAGCGAGGGTTAGACCATGAGGTCTAGTGAATTCCCCTTTGAAAAGCGTTTTCACACAAGCCATTTAAAAATACAATATCGCTCCACAAAGAACAGTAACACGTTTCAAAGACACGAATCCAAGAAAGGGTATAGCACAGTGGTCTCCACGTTCACCTCATATGAGGTCAACACTCGGGGCCCCCACAGTAGATCCCCACGGCCCCCAGTAGATGTCGTATCCGTGTGCACACGAAACGGATTCGAGGCACACGGTCTAATTCGTTCACCAAGGATTCTCATCAATCCATGGTCCCACACCACTGTGCAACCCGACTCCACACATAGCAGTAATCCATAAAAGCATGTAACTAACCGTACGTGAGGATATACCTCCATTAATGGTAAAACCACATTTTCATGTCAAAAGTAGTATATGCATATGATCATTTAGTAAACCAGTTTCAGTAAGTAAACATGTACCAAACAATCTTAGTGAGTGTTAAAAGATTTAGGGAATTCACCTACAACTCGGCTAATTGACACCCTAACCGAAGCTCACTTTTCCACCAATCGAACACCTGAATTGGGGTTAATAGAAGTGATGTTAAACTCCCTAATTATGCCCCAAAACATATCTAAGACAACTCTTAAGTGATACCACAATTCTAGCCTAAAACAGTACGCAAAACGAAAACCGAAAACGCGAAACAGTGCCCGGCGCTACTGCCCGCGCTAGCCAACTCGCGCCATAAAGGGTGCGGGGCACTGGACAGGTTTTGGCGCCACTTCCCGCGCTATCTAACTTAGGGATGAGATCGGGACCGGACCGGTACCGAACCGGTTGGTACCGAATTTTTTTGGGACTAAAAAGTGGTACCGAAAACCGAATCGTATATACCGGTTCGGTCTCGGTTTCGGGACGGGAAAATCGGTACTAGTACCACTTAGGACCGAAAATATGAAAATGTATCGAATGTGTATCAAAACCAATAGCAAACCAAAACATCTTCGTAATATTTCAAATGTGTTTCAAAGCAATTCCCGAATCCCAAATTTGTCGATTTTTTTATGTGTTTGTAAGGGTACCGATTTTTTTATGGTTATGTATGCGGGGTCGATTTTTTGGGTTTATGGAGAAGGTTTGGTTAGTTTAGAAGATGATATATCTTGATTAGCAAAGATAAGTTTAGTTTATATAGGAGATAATATTCATACTTAAGTTTTTTTTATAAAAACAATGACTTTTAAAATTCCGGTTCGGTTTCGGTATTTTCGGGAAAATCCCGGTACCGAATACCGAACACCGAATTTGGAGATTATATGGAACCGAATACCGGACCGAATACATGGTACCGGTTCGGTACCGGTTCGGTCCCGGTTCGGTTCGGGAAATCGGTCCGGTTTGCTCATCCCTAATCTAACTAGCGCGGAGAACCTGCACCCGATTTTTCAGCCGAAAATGGCTCATTCTCTCTCCCAACTCAACCCAAGTCGATTTTTAAGTCTCCCAATCGAGGTAATCGATGAACTAATCTTTCCCCACAATTCCCCAACTAACAAAACATCAATTAGACCCAAGAATTCATTCAATGATTCATCCCTTTTAAATCCCAAATCTCAAATTTGTTCAAAACCCAAAACCTCCATTGGAGTGGTGTAAGCTCTTCAAGAGTAACTCACAACCTACCAAGGGATTCATTAATCCCACCCTCTTCAATGGTTTTTAGCCCAAAACTTGGAATTAAAAGAAAGAAACATTGAACTCTACCCACATTCTTTCCCAAGACAAGCAAGAAGATGGAGATTAGAAGGGAACCATACCTTGAGGATGAATCTTCTAATTGCTTGATGAAATTCTCCTTCTCTAATCTCCCAAGAGATACTTCTACACAATTTCTCCTTCTCCTCTAGCACTCAGTCGACGAAATGAAGAAATAAGGGTTTTCAGCTTATCAACTTTCCTGTTTTCACACACTTGAGTACTTAAGTTTCCAATTTCACACTTTGGCCCCAAAATTCCATTTATTTTAAAATTTTGCAAGAAGAAGAAAATATGAGGTGTTACATTTGACTCACGTTGTGTTTTTAATCTGACAGGTATCTATCTAGGGGACAATCGTGGGCTTTGTGAAGGAAAGACCACATAGTTTTGAGAAGTTTTATTTGTTTGTTTTAGTCTTGATTTAGATTAATATTTTAGGAGTCCCACGTTTACTTGCGATTTGACTTTTATCTTTGCGGACCTTTAGTTAAATTTGAGTTGGAACTAAGTTTAATTTAATTTTAGACCTTTTTGTGATTTATTATGATGTTCTGTGATCCCATTTCCGCTGCTAGGTAAATAGGGGTGTTACAACTTACAACGATGATGGTTCTTACTAGATAAAGAGTATTATTCTTTTCACTGCCATTAAGAAAAGAAGTTACAACAAAGTATCTAACTTTAACGATTTTTAGACGATTAAACTGATTTTCAGATAAGTATTCTCAGGTGAGTCAACAATCCATTTCATAATTTGGGGTTAAAAGTTAAATCCAAAATAAATTTCAATCCGTAGTTTTATTTTTGTCCATTTCATATTTAACCAAATAAATGTTACTACTTTCAATATGTGTTAAAGTTAAAATGCTGCTGCTCCCAACATAGTTTTCAATACGTTGATAGCTTCTTTGGACGTTGTTTCCCAAACGGTCAATCCAAAGATTTCATGCAACCTTGCCTTTCTTGGCCTGCATTCCATTGCTCTCTCTCTCTCTCTCTCTCTCTCTATATATATATATATATCAATCTTTTTGCTTCGAAAGTGTGAAGTACGTAATATGGTAAATCTCTCACTCTCACTTTCTTTCTGTAACTCACTCTAGATCTCTCTCTCTCTCTCTCTCTGAGTGTCTAAATTGGAATTGTAGGCAACATACTTGAAGAGGAAGCATGTGCTGGTGGCAGTTTATGTGGAGAAGCCCAGAAAGAGACGATCGTCAAAAACAAATCACCACCACCATCATCACCACCACTTCCAGATTGAGCGGTCAAAGAAGGGTGGAGGGTATAACAGAAGAGCTGAGCTACTTAGTTACTCCAATCACCTTCGAGATTTTGCAAAATCATCTTCATCTCCCCATCAACCAACTCCAAAGCCTTTAGTTTCCACAACAAAGGATCAGCAACAACCTCCTGCTCAGGTCACTCATCAATCAAATTACTTATTTTCAAAAATAAGTGAAACCCAATAAGTCTATAAACATCCTTCTATAGTTTATGTATTTAAAAGATACTACAAATATATTTGCATGGCAAATCATAAGTTACCTCATTTTTCAGTTTTTCCAAAAATCCCCGTTGCATAAGCCATAAACTAGCTTATACGCTCTCTCTTTTTTTCGTTCCAAAACTACTTCGTATAGCTTTTCAATAAGCTATTGGGTCTTTTTCACTTCTTTTTTTCTTTCTCGTTATGCCCCTTATAAGTTAGAATTGCCTAATTTTTCAACATGTCCTTTAAGGTCATTTTACGTTGTGATCTAGCTTATAAACTAGTTTTTACCAAACATTATTAGTCCATCACATATGTTATTATTCAACAACTAGCTTATCAGTTAGTTCGCCAAAAATAGAATTCTAATATACGTTACCAGAAAGTGCAGAACAAAAAACTCCCACAGCTTCATATCTTTTCTTACTTGAATTTTCTTCATCTTCATCTTTATCTTCCTGTAATAATGCTTGAAAGGGTTAGTTTTGTAATTTAGATATGATTCTTTACTTTGGTAGATAATTCTCAATCAAAAACAGCAAAAGGTGAAGAAGATACATCAAGCTTGCTTCCAATGGAAATCCTTAACTCCAAAAATGTTCAACTTCAACAAAGACAAGAAGAAGAAGAAGAAGAAGAAGAAGAAGAATACAAGAAATACATTTCTCTCAAGAGTGATGGCAACAATACAAAAATTTAGGTAAATCTATCATTACTGTTGTAATTCCAATTGAGGAAATCCACAACTGTAACTTTCATAAATAAATAAATAAGATGTAATAATTTGGCCTGAATGAGTTTCTATCATCATCATGCTCTGTTACAGGCAATACCAATTAATCTATTTCTTCTTTGCCTCAATAAGTGTTCCTTTTTATCGAATTTCAGTTAAACTTGTATCATGATAATCTTTGCTGTCGAGTATACTCCCAGAGAGCAATGGCACCGCTGACATGAACATTGAGCGATCTTACAACTCCTAACTGTGGGATTTCAATGCAACCATCCAGTATATGAATCAACTCCACCGGAATCCCCTCCTTTTCTCGACCAAGAACCAGAACCTGTACAATTCAACAGATCATACATTACTGCCAATTAATAATGAGAGAAATTAGCCCAAAATACTATATGATCCGTCCAATAAAGTTTCAAGAATCCAGTTATATTCATAGTAGAATAGAAGGGTCTGACAAGATGTCCAAAATACCCTTCAACAAAGATAAATATACGAAATGTCCAAAATACCCTTCAATAATTTCAAGATTATTCTTAGCAAGTTCCAATGATTCCAACTAATAAAGTAAAATTTCAAGGATCGAGTTACTCATAGTACTATAGAAGGGTTTGACTAAATGTCCAAAATACCCTTCAGTAAAAATAAAATATAAAAAATCTTATGAAAATTACACAGTTGTAAGATTTGAATTAGTGACTTATAGGTTATTCTAGCAAGTTAAGATAATTAGAGTAATCTCAAGATTTCCAACTATTGCAGAATTATAAGTTCAATAATTTACAACTTATATGTTCCAGAGGGAATTAATACCACGAGAATTAGAAAATCAAATGCAGAAGATAGTTCTATTTACCGTCTTTCTAGGGAAGACATATTGATCAAGAGCAACGCTGTTTGCCGTTTGCTCCAAACCCATGATAGAATACCCCTCTTGCTTCTTCTTCTCCAAGAAACCCTTAACATTGCTTACAGGTACCTCTATTATGGGAACCCATTTCTCTGCAGTCACACTGAAACAAAATATACATTTAAACATCATGATCCTACGCAAATTCTCTCACAGCCTCATCTTGAGTAGATACTGCTAAGATGATGGAGATGATTTAACAAATGTTTTGTATCTCTAACTCGTAAGCAATGGTGCAATAACTGGAGCTACCCAGACTACAAAAACATATATAATATGTAAAAATCATCGAAAATGGAAATAAGTTCAAATAGGTTCACAAACAAACCTGATAAGTTGGAACTGCTTGTCTTGCAAAACATTTTTATTGTCAACAACTAAACTTGCTGCTTTGAAGACCTACAAGTAACATAGAAGTCTAAATTATTTTTCCCTCTAATTTTTGGTTAAAATAAATTAGTAACAGAAAGCAAGAGCTGATATATTTTTGGACCTCACATGTCCTTGCCAATCCAGCAAGGTTAGGCACGCGATCAATTAGTGAAGCTACAAGAATAATTTGTTGCCGGCCTGCTTTAAGTTTTTCCAAAGCAACATTTCTCGCTCTCAGTGTCTGATCAAGAAGCTCATCCTCCTTCTCCACATCTACACGAAAATGCAAATTAGTTTAATTAGTGTTTCACTTATTAGTCAGAGTTTTAGCAAATTTAATCTTGTGTTTCTATTTCTCTATATCACTTGTCACCTTTATAATGTTTGTTGAAGTAAAAACACATTATAAAGGTGACGAATGGAAAGATGATCTACTTTCATTAAGTGATTTATTAGATAATCGAAAACAGAGAATCTTGAATAGTATTAGAAATTCAGAAGAATTGCGCGAGTGACATAGAGAAATTAAAACACAAGGTTAAATTTGTTAAACTTTTGTCACCTTTATAATGTTTATGCAATAGCAAGTCTAACTAGAGCATTAAAACATACCCAAAAGTGAATTATAAGTGTCTTTGCTGTTTAAGGAGCTGGAATGTGAATCTTGCATCTCATGTTTGGAGACGATGACTTTTTTCTGGAAATCCAATGACATATCTTTCTGCAACTTCACAGCCGTTTCCTCTTTGCCTTGATCAATCGACTCAGAATCGTGCACATGTATCTGCTCATTTTTTAGTTGTGTTGCATCCTTGGCCATTGAACATCTGAGGTCTTTTCTGACATCCTGCAATCCTTGAAACTCATGAAAATTTACGTTTAAAACAAGAGACAACAAAAAGGGTCCTTGAAACATAGAACTTACGTTTAAAAACTCGATCACGTGTTCTAAGAGAGAAACATGAGCACATTCAAACTCAATGTCCTGTAAACGGAGAAATAATTAATTCAAATATTAAAAGATGAAATTAAGCACTGCTGTTACCAAAAGATTAACATGGATCATCATTTGTGTTTTTGGAGAAAATATTTTTTTTGGAAATTGGTGACAATCAACGTTTTCTATAGGTATGATCCATTCATAATTTGTGCAAGCATCTTACATCAACTCGGTTACTGAAAATTCCAGCTGGCGTTACGGATATGTATGGATCAAAAGCATCAAGATGAACTTCCATTGATACTCGCAACCTGCAAAGGCAAATTAAACATAACTACCTTTAAAGCACAATATTACAATCTTTACTCTATTATAAGGTTATTGAACATAGAAACGTGTACCATACCGTGCACAGTCGGAATTATCTTCTAAATACGATTTCAATTCCATAAAGCACCTTTTCTCTAAGGACACTTTTCCATTGGCAACTGAATCAAGGGCAGGTAACAATTTGGAAAGAACTTGGTATACTAGTAACTGCACAACAAATTCATGAAGTGTAAGACATTTGAAGATGCTGCAAAAGTTTGATCACACAAAAGGAAATAATGTGTTGGTCAATGTTTATATGTCGTTATAATCACCTGGGTAAAACCACGTAAACTGTGGTGATGTGAGGTCAGCAGCGGAACAATAGGAGGAAGCAATTCATCTAAATGTCTTGATTGAGCGCTTTTAGTTGCATGAAGAATGACATTTGCTGCTATAAATACATAGGATGAGAGAGCCTGCAGCCAGAGACATATATATTGTAAATTATGTTCATATGGAACTTTACAATAATCCTAGAGATTATAACAGATTAAAAGAAAAATCTATATCAGACCATAATACTTGCCTGAGTTCTCATATCGTATTTCCGCACCATTGGGACTAATTGCTCACCAACCTGCAATAAGACCATAGATATAGTTATTATTTACGAGCTATGGACATACAAATCTAATGCAACATGTCCAACTTATGCCTTGTTTACTGATGCTTATGTTTTCTGTTTTTTCTTTACATATTTCTGAAATCCAAACAGGATTGCACATTTGTTTGAGATCGAATTTAAAGTGCATTTTGCAAATTTCAGATATCAAAAAAGCCAAAACACAATTTATTTGAATCCATTACCATCACCACTTGCCACTAGCCTTGTAATTATAACAAACAAACATTTTTTTTGTGTGTTTAATTTGAACTTTTATGCGCTTCACACTAGCAATAAAAAACTGAATACACAATTCTTACCAGTGACGGGAACTTTAAATATATATAAATCCCAAATGTTTCCAAGTACTGACGAACAGCAGGCATGTTGTTTCTCTACATCAAGATACATGAAAGTTTAGGATTTATATCATTCGATATAATGGAATAACAGATTAATATCATCATCCTTTTATGCAACAAGAAGCACTTGTTGATATTAGGGAAGCATCATCTTACATAAAGGGCTGTATGCAAGTGACACATAACTTCAGATACTATTTCTTGATCAACGAATCGAGATAATATACAAAGCATTTGCCAAGCACGAACTTTCCGCCTATGAGTCTTCCAGAGAAAAAATGAAGAAAATAATCAAGACAATGGCAATTTAAATACAATAAGGGAAACAGAAAGTTCGAAGCAAGAATAATTACAGAAAGGTGGGATGCCTACAAAATATTTATTAGGTGCTAAAAAATTTCTATACTAAGGGACATGTTGTACAAAAAGCGATGATATAAAAATATGAATAGATGTTTCTGAAGTACAAATGATTATTCAGACTATATTCATAAGTGACTTCCTGAAGGGTCAAGAAAGGGGCTAGAAACTAACCGCACTGTACTTTTTATACAACTCCTTGGCGAGGTCAGTGTCATTCACCTGCATTTGAAATCATCAGAGTCAGCTATCTGCATTGTTAAAAATGGTGGACAACAGAAGACATTATATGATAACCAGAAGAATGGTCCAAACTACTCTGTCGATAACATGGGTGAAATTCAGCCCCTATGATATTCCAATTTCAATGCCTACAAAATCATATGATGTCTTAATCTAAAAGGAGATTCCTAAAAGTGAACAGAATTTGCTAATTTAAGACTATAAACTCCAGTGATAGTTAAAATAATCCATTACCACAGAATGGAGGAGCTCAAGCAAAAACAGTTTGCCAGATTGCAGGGAAGCATGACTGTTTTCAGCTTCATCGTTGGAGCTCACCATATCAGCCAAATCTGCTAGCTTATTGAACATAACAGCAACAGACACCCTTGCATAAAGCTCCGTGTTGATGAATTCCTGATGATGAAAGTCAACTTAGAAAGCATGTACTATTTTATTTTTATACTTTCGTTTATAAAAATGCAAAACATATGGATCATATGAGATTTGAATCACCTACCTCAGTTAACTCCGGATCAGGACTTGTTGATAAGATTGATACTTCAGTCCTTGCATCATGATTTTCAGTCACTTCAGCTTCAAAATCCTCATCGAATGCAACTGGTAGAAAACTCAAATCAGATGATTATTATATATATATATACACTACTATCCTGGTAACAAGAAAATAAAGAACAAAAATTTAGAAGGCATGCTGCAGCCGCTTCATAAGGATATGGTAGCATGATAAAATAAATAAGCAATGGCTTGAAGAAAAGGGCATTCACAAAATGAATGTACCAGAACCATAAAGAGTTAACAGCTTTAACTCCTTCATGTAGTACTTTATTGCACTGGGATGTGAGAGCCACAGCCCTGATAAATGCAATGCTGCGAGACGAATAGTACGTGGACTTCTTGTTCCTTCTTCAAGAATTTTCTCAACAAACTGCAGAAAGACGTTAAATTAGAGCAAAATTATAATCAGTATTAAGTTTAATTCAACAGAGGCAGATAGGTGGGGACGGGAGCAGAAGTTATTACATACCCACTTCAAAGGGCCTGGGGCATCGTCAAATTGATGCATGTTCATATCACTGAACAATGAATCATGCAAAACGGAAGATAAAAGTGCCGCAATTGGTGCAACCCTTCGTTTGTTACAGCTGACATGCAATAACCAAGAAGAACGAACCAAATGCCACATCATCTGCAATTGAAAAGAAAGATGTGAATTTTCAGCCATCTCATTTAAAAATGTGATGTTATGAAACCCATAATATCACATTAGAGACAATTTGAGTTAGTTTGGGTGAACCTGGACATCAATGCCATCACACAAGGAAACAGCTGAACCTTTGCGTCCTAAAGCAAAAAAGTCCAGCACAAGTCTGACTGATCTTAGCATGGGCAAAACAGAACTTTCACCAGCATTTTCAAGGCTGTAAATTCATTGAAGAAGAAAAATGTCAGGCGTCTTAACTTCCACATCAAACTTTTACTTCTTTATAAGTAAAAGAAAGCATGAACGTCTTACCTGTTGACTAGATCATTGAATATCCTTCTGATCACAGCATCTGAGAAGAAAATGTTGCAATTCTGTATGTGAACTCCTCTTTGAAGTGCATATTTTGGTATCAACAACAGTGATTCCAGGCACATCCACTGAATCAATCACAAACATATCCTAGTAAGTCCACAGTACTAAACATAAAACATGATAAATCCAGTTATTTGGTTACTAGTAAAAAGAACAGAAAATCAAAAAAAGTAAAAGCCTCAGAAACAAATTATGAATACAGTAGATGTTCACCTTCCAGTCAATTAATATTGCCCGTCGTGCGCGTGCCAAATATCCTGCCTCAATGAGATTATTGATGTTCTCTATAAATATCTGAACAAAGCAATCCATATGAGGTTTGACTTTGACTTCAGCTTCTGGTGCTGATAAATTATACGGTCTCGTTAAAAGAGCTAATGCTGAAGGAGAAGGCATAGACACTAGTGACTTCAGAACATGATGTAATGCTTCATATCCTCCTAGGTAGATTTCTGCTTTAGTCTGCACACAGAACCATATGAATTAGCAACATTAGAGTGAACTATTTAAGAAACTCGGATCTCATCGAAAATTTCATGACACCTTTACAGAGCTAAAGTACGATAACATAAAGATACCTCTGAGGTACATGTTGTGCAAGAAATAATCTTCCAGGAAAGTTGCCAGATAACATCGAGGGTAGAAGAAGAATTTGAATACTCTTCTTGAAATTGTGAACAATACGAAGAGATAGATGCAAGAGTCTTGACGGACGTTGTCTGTATGCAGCAAATAAACAAGAATATCACATCCATGAGGACTACAATTAGAAGAAATGATTCAATTATATCATTGTAATTTATCCGATATTGTTATGGCCTTTCAGAATTTCGAGATGACTATAAAGTTGAATATTAACTGGCTCAAGCATTGATATTTCATCAGGAATCAAGCGAAGGTGTGTCCTCATCATTGACATATATGAATAACCAAATTTTGAAAAGAAAAGAGGGCACAAACATTTACGTTTAGCCTCCATTTTAAAGCAATAAAATTATTAAAGATATAGCATATCAGAAACCATACAGCTTGCAATACAGCCGTAGTGTTAGAAGATGACAATCTTCGTTGACTAAGCCCTCCCAGCCTCCCTTTAATGGATGAAGGCAGAGTTGTGTCCCCAGCCTCCTCAGACCAGAAAACAGAACACGACTGATTGGTATAAGACACCAGCTCCTCCTGCATAGAATGCATGTTAATAACTGACATTACCCATTGGCGGCTAGTTGAGTAGAATATAGTTTAACTATTTATACCAATATGAAGGTGAAAGATCTAGTGAACTTCTTAATAACCACAGAAGTATCCATAGACTCTGCATGATTCACTATTTCAAGCAAACCCTTGGTTCTTCTTTTTGCATGACTATCAACTGTTCTGTTTTTCATTTTGTGGAGTTCTTGAGCAATACTCAAGATTAGAATCATATATTTTACTGGTAACCACTCCCGGTAACCACTCTTCTTGCAGAGCTCATTGCCATGTGTTTGAATAAACTGCACAAACAAGTCCAACATGAGTGAAGCCCATTAAAAGATTAATAAAACAGGCTATAAGCAATAGCTTATAATGAAGAAAACAAGGCACTTGGTGCATTGAACTTTAAAATCAACCGTAGATTACGTCTAATATGATACTTTCTTTTACTTATAAACTATGAAAACTACCAAATTACCTGCAATATAGAATCCAAATGACGTTCCTCCTCGATTATAAGAAACAGTGCCCTTGCCCATCTTTTTGCTTTAAGCTCCCACATTTCCATGTCTTCATCATCATAATTGACAATATCGTTCGCTGAGTGACTATGATATATAAAACTTCTGGGGAATTCATTAAGCTTTTTCATGACTTTGTCATCAATAATGCAAGATGTAGAAGCTTGCTTTTCATAACCTCGAAGCCATTCCTGCACTTTTTCTCTTAATGGACCTAGAAAAGAATGGTATTCTCTTAATGGACTAAGAAAAGAATTGTAATAGAAGAAACACAGTGATACATACATAGAAAATAGAGACAGGAACAGAACGAAATGAGTAACTGTAAACAATGAATAACAAAGAACATAACATTAATGAATCACATGTGCGCTTACCACCATAGTTAAGGAAGTCTGGAGGGAAAGATGAGATAAAGTGCAGAAGGGGCTCGAGTGGCACATCTGATGAGGACATTACCAAAGCAGTAGCATCCAGAATCTTTCCACACACTGGCAGTAATTGTTTACATAACAATTGTCAGAAGAATAAATATATATGAGTGTGTGTCATGTGAAATATCTTCAACCTTTAAGACGATAATTAGGATTAAAATGTTGTTTGCTGCTGTCGATGATAAATCTGAAAACATCAAGTAATGTCGCCTTATCATTGTAAGCACTATCTACATTAGATGTCATCTCAGAGGAAGCTTCATCACACTGTTCCACTTCATTCTTGCTATGTGTCTGAACTCCAACAGCAGCAGCAGCAACACATTCAGCAAGACTCATCAGCCCAGCTCGACCAAAAGAGTATATTTTTACAAGAGATGCTAGACTGCTCAATAGTGTCATCTGTTCCCTGAAACATCATCAGTACATAACTAACTTAGTAACTTATGTTACCAACTCCCCACACCCCAATGATGATTTATGTGCAGTTTAGCCTGAACTAACATTTTTCATCAAGTAGCATTGGAACCTAAACTAATTTGATGAATAGATAATTTGTGGCATCCAATTTCAAAAAGAGTGATAACAAGATTTGGCTTAGTAACCCATCTACCCCAAGTTCGAATCCAGGCGCTTCCAACTTGTGGCCACTGGGGATAAACTCAGGGCTGCACGCTTTAGCAGCTGGAGCAATTGCCTCACCTTGCCGGGATTAGTCGGGGCAATGTCCTCGGATACCCTTCCAAAAAAAATTCATCTTGAAACCTTATTTGATTCCTCAATGGAAAAACTGATATTGCTAAATTTTTAGCATTCCATTAGGAATCATGACGAAAACAGGCTAAAAGCAATTTCTTTTACCTATTTAGCCTTCTAGATTGCCATGGCTATTTGTTAGAGAGACATCGACTTAGCCGAGATTTCATGACTTTGATATCATTGCCCTAGTAATAAATCCACATATATTGTTTCCAGGTAAGATTATTGCTCATCTAAGTCAATGGCGCAAACGAGTAGATGTTCAGCAATTTTTGCAAAAGTCAGACTACAATAGAAGAAAGTAAAAATAGATTAAATGACATGTCACCACATTATAGAATACTTTTTTGCTTCTAAAAAGAAAATTACCATTCACTAAGGCACGCGGTATATTGCTGCAAAAATGTGCTAGCCCCATCAATTGTCCTTGAAGAGTAGGCTCCTTTAGTTCCTAGAGAAATTCAACAGCAGATGGAGGAAATCCATAGTTGGTAAACAAAACCAAACCAAACAAACCCAGCATATGATATATCCCACACAGAGGTTAGCAATAAATGTGAATTTCTAAATGACTTCTAATACAATTACCGTGCCACAAATACAAAGATGTAACCATATATTTCACACGGAGTTTGGTATGGTTAACCAACTATATAAATATTTCACAAACACTTCCGAAGATAAAATGATAAAATAGAGAACGTCCATACTGGAAACTATTTCTAACACGCTAAAATATATATATATATATATATATATATACATATAATTATATATATATATATATATGAAAAATAGCTTTCTTACTAAATAACCAATAAAAATAATATTTGGATAGTTTTGATGAGCACATGAAAGATCATGACTAAATTCGTGTGCTCCAATCATCAAGATTTGTACACAGAGGCCAACGACAAAAAAATTCAAGCATCAACTACGAATTGTTTCAACTATGACCACTTCACATAGAATCAAGGGCCCATAACCCTAAATGTGTGTACCCCATTGAAGATTGAAAGTCATATGCTATGTAAGGATAATAGAGAATAATAGAGAGCGAACCAAATTCTTTGTGGTGTACAGGATCATTCAGCCCGTGTATAAAGGGACCAAGTACAAAATCTCTAGGCACAAATTGCGCATAATTTCCATGGTTCTTCCACTCTATCCCGAAAACTGACTGCATGATCAAGCACCGTACTGCAGATATAAGAAGAAACATTGAGTAACATACATAAAGTTACTAATGACAGATAGTTGCTAGGAAGCCGATTCTGCAATGACTATAATATGAATGGACATATCGCTTGCCTTGAGGATTATCATGGCAAAGGCCTCGTTGCCACAAAACAGCTAGCCAATCAAACATATCTTCTAATGTTTCCATTGGATCAATATAATGGCTTTCACCAAACGGCTTTATAGAATTTTCAGAAGAATGGGATATGCGAAGCAACAAGTTCATCTGCATAGAAGTCAATGCTTTAAGTTTCAACTCAAAAAGAAACATATTATGGAACTTTCAGTATCAATTACAATTTAATAAGCCATCTGTAATTAGGTTGTTTGCTTAAAAGATCGATGAAATAGCTTAAGTTACATGGCCTTCCTAATAAACCCAATTATATTTAAGCAATGGATCTCTTTGTGTCATCTATCATACCACATATAGTGTATTTGTAGTTCCAACTTCCAACCACCCATGCAGCATAGTAATTTAGGTGCAAAGACTGAATTTAATAAATCAGACTATGCTTAGGCAAAAGTAGCACATCTTTTCCCAAACCTTTTTAATTGTAAACAGGAAGTGAACTAGAGAAAGTTCGTGATAGATTTGATATCTAGACTAAATCCCTCTTCCTATATCCGGACAAACCACTTCATTTTCCTGCTTTAACTTATGCTTCTACTTGGTGCTAATCTTTAATCTTAAATTCCATCAGTATTTTCTAACTCAACTTTTCGGTTCCAATTCTTGTGGAAAATATTGTGAGCTATGCTGTTAAAATCGCGATATATCGGATATCGGTCATACGCAAAATATTGGTGCAAAATATCGGCCAATATATCGGCCAGCGATATATCGGCGATATCGGCCAATATATCGGCCAGCGATATATCGGCGATATTGACCGATATATCGGCCGATTTTTAGGTCCAAATATCGGTCCAAAATCGCGATATTTTAAGGGTGGTCTTTTTGGGAATTTTTAATGACTTTCTGATGGGCCTTTTTTTAATTCAGTACTGGGCTTGTAATTGTAAAGCCTCTTTTCTTCTAACAATCTAACTTAGGTTTAACTTTTAAGAAAGAAAACGATGGCCTCTTTTGTCTTTCTTCTTTCTTCTTCTTTCTTTCTTTTTTCTTCTTAGTTTCTTTCTGTTCCAGACTTCCAGTTCCAGCAAGCTTCCACGAACCCTTCCAATTTTCTTTCTGTAGTTCAGTTCCAGCAAGCTTCTTCCAGTTCCAGCAAGCTTCTAAGTTCCACGCAGGTTCTTTCTTCTTCGTTTCTTTCTGCTCCAGGCCTATTTTACTCCCAAGTCCCAATTAAGTTCAGTTCCAGCAAGCTTCTTAGTTGTCTGTGTGTTATTTACAGAGTGAACTGTTCATATTTTTAAATTTTAAAACATAATATAGATTATATAATCAATGATGTACTTAGTAGATAAGTTTTTTTCAGGAGCTTACTGTCATATTTTTAAATTTTAAGCTGTTCATATATTTAAAATTAAGCTGTTTGAACATTTAAATTTTAAGCTAATATAATAAGCTGTTCATATTTTTAAGCTGTTGATACTTGATAGTGACTTAGTCTAGTGACTTAATAGATTAAGCTGTTCATAGGATCTGTGACCCCGACCCTGCATATGATAAGTTTATGGATGCATATATATATATATATATATAATTCTAAAAAATATTATATAAACCGATATTCCGAAATATCACCGATATATCCGAGATATCGAATATCGGTCCTTGACCGATATAGCACCGATATCCGATTTTAACAGCATAGATTGTGAGTAAGTAAGAGATCATAAATATTCTTTGCTGAATACAGCAAAACAAATAACTCTAGGATAGACTCTAACGTTAATGGGTCCACGGAATGGATGAATACAAACAAATGTATCATTTATGAAATTATGAGTCGACAGTAATTCATTTTGAGGATATAGATTATGCCGGATACAAAATTCTTGGGTGGTTATGCATCTTATTGGGTGATTGATTTAGTTTTGTATATACCCATCAAAAGTTGGTCTAAACAATTAGAAAAATATCATGGTATAGTTTAGAAGGATCCAAAATATGGAAACGAAAATGGAATCATAGGGGCAATTAAGGAAGTTTAATATCCGAATGTAATTCTTTCTTTTACCCTTCCCAGTCCTACAAAACCGAATTTGAATAATAGAGTTCAAACCTGGTAATTCCATGCAGCCTCAACAAGATGAGTACCATACTCTTCAAGCATTTCATACAGCAGGAAAAATGCACCCCATTTCAGCTGACTGCTTGAATCAGAATCAACTGAATTGCATAAGCTCTCTACACCCAGAGATTTGGCTTCCTTGTCTGCCCACCGCTCCCTTTTTGTCAAACCATGAGAGTTTGAAGTTGTGCCATTGGATATTGACTCCAAAACACTAGTCTGCTGCTTCCCCTGCCTTAGTGCTACTGTACTCTTCAAGATATGTAATGCTTGCTTCCTCACTATACTTTCCTTGTCCACCTATTATAAATTACAAGTATTAAAGAAACTTATATAACTACTTTTAGTATTCTATTTATGTTACCATTATTGAATGTAATATACCAAGCCTTTCTTCATCTCATCCCAAAACTCTTTCTCACCCCTTAAGTCAAACATTCCATCTCCATTCACATAATCATCCTCGCATCCATCGCTCTTGGAAAAATTAGATATATACAAAGAAAGTACAGTGTATGCATCTCTTCTCTCAGAAGGCCCCATTGGAAACAAATTCTTGCAGCATTTCCAAATTTTAGTAAAAAACATCTTCCTGCGAGGAAAAAGAAATGATACATGCGTACATGTCACAGTTGTAAAACAGTGAATAATAATAATTCACAGTTTGATCTTACAACAATGTGTAGATCACATCATCATAACATAGAAATAATACAAGGAGACTTGGAAGTCTACCTGGATAATATAAATTTTTGCCCATGAACTGAGATCTCGAACACATTTTCAGAGACAAATGCTTTTAAAAGGTGTGGAAGAAAAATAGTAATCGCACAAGACCGATGTTCCGGGCTGTGTGAAAGCATTTGCAAACTCACGTTACAAATATCCCAAAGCAGGTTACCTGTAAATATATGCACACTGCATCCATTTGCCAAAATTGATCCAGATGTACTTTCTGAAACAGGTTTACCTTTTACAGAAGCATCTAAAATAGATGCTAAAATATGGCATGCCATGAGCAACGGGAAAGACTCAAAACTGGTCAATGTGGAATTTTCAGGACTCTGAGCTTGTCCAATCCACTTATAAAAAGCAAATTGTTCGTTTTGAAGCATTCCCATAGTCAAACCAACCACTTTGATAAAATAGGGAACCATAGTTGCTTCTACAACCCTCCAGGCGTTTGTTTCCACCACAACATCCAAGAAAGAAGCTATGGCCTAAAACAAAATCATGTCAAAAAACAAACGAGGCACAGAATTAGTAGATGGGATCATATTTATAACTTCCTTAACTCCACATTTACCTTGTCAACTATCTCACGATCATAACTCTGTGTCAACCTCATCAATGGAAATAACACACTCCAAATAAAATTCTGTAAAGCTTCAGCATTAAGCCCTGCAGAGAACTTACTTAGAAAATTATACATAAAGTACTTTTCAAATATGGTTCACCATGCTTCTCTTTCACTTTCCAAGTATTCGTTGTTGGAAAACGCGTTTAAGATGATTTGAAATACTAATCACTCACGGACTTAATATACACTCAAAATCCCAATTCACATAGTTCACAGGATTCATTTATCAGCAACAAAACCAAGTCCATTACATAACTAAATGTGGATACAGGCATTGCACAGATATTTATAATGCAACCTTTAGTTTACCTGGTTTCTTCAAAAGGTGACAAAGCGCACCCACATAGGATGCAATAAAATTTCTATGCTCATCATCCAAGCTTTCTTCACTACCATGTGTAACTTCCTATTTCAAAAACCAATAGTCAAACTCAATATATTTTATAAATAAAATTGTAAATTCCTTTAATGTTAGAAAGTGATGCATTAATAGAAAAATCACAGGTTTAGAAATGAAAACTAAAAAAACACATATTTGTATTGATATTTTAGTATAATAGCAGAACCATATTGATATTCAATATGCATTTTTGCTTCCTCACTTCAACAGAAGAAAAAGGGCAACACTTTGACCTTGATTATCAAACCAATCACTATTCTCATATTCTGTTGAAGTAATTTGATATTTATAGCTTTGTCAATTATCACTTCTACTTGATATTTGTACTTAGTGGGTTGATAAGTATACTTGGTGGATGATTAGTTTCAACTGGTATGTGGTTAATTGTGTTGATGAATTAGTTTTGCATTGTTATCTTAGTCATTGGACTATGGCATGAAATCAAGAGATGCTATTTAACTACTTCATTAGCAAGGTTTGAATGTGCAAGTCTTAAATCAACAATTTAGCGTCAATGTTATTTCCTCTTGTACTATTCTATCTCCCCTGTTTTTGTAACATATTCAGCTTCAAATTTGAATCTAAGTTGGCAAGGATTTCACCTGTGAAGGATGTTTTTTACAGCGTTTACACAACGAGATAATAGAATTTAGGCATTTCGATTGCAAAGAACAAGATCGGAAATTCGCAATGCTAGTTGCCAGATTACAGTAAGAACAGCCAGTTACCTGTAAGAGGATTGGAAGAGCATCACGCAACAAAGAGAAAAGAGAAGATGGGGGAGAAGTTGTTGAAGCTAAGATACAATCTAACGTCGCCGAAATGGCAGCAGGAGGAATCCGGCGGAAACTAGACATGAGTGAAGTTGCGTAATCCATTACTTTGTGTATCTTTGCTATTTAGATTGGATTAGATTAAGATGAAGGTATGTATGAGGAATCTGATGTAGTATGAATCAACTATGGAGTGAAATCCAACAGTGGGTTGGGAGTCTTGCTCGATAGAAGCGGCTTCGTGCTTGTGCAAGGTTTTAGCAACAAGGGTTTTACCCTTTTCTGGTACCAAATTTGACTCCCTCCACTCCCACCTTCTTGACTTTCTTTACGTATTTGACTGATTTTGTTTTCTTATTTTTCTAAAACTTAGGGGTTGTTTGACATTAAGAGGCTTTTATGATGCAGTACAAAATGAAATGTGGTTGTTTAGAATGAAATTATGGTGTTGAATGGTAGGATGCTAAATCATTTAGAGGGTTTTAGAACCATTAAGAGGCAAACATTTTTCTTGCCAAACAGGATTAACCTCTTAGCAATTCAGAGGTTGCCTCTTAATGGAACTATTAAGAGGTAAACAGACAGTCCCTTATTTTTTGAGTGAGAATTATATTAAGACGACAAACTAGCTGATAAGCTAGCTGGTAACTGATAAGCTATCTATTGACTCATAAGCTAGCTGGTAGCTGATAAGTTAACTGATGAAAAAGTCACGTTTGACAAATTAGCTTATAAACATGTAAAATGACCAAAAATGACATCTTTAAAAAAAATATCAATTACGATATTTAATTATATAATTAAAACAAATTTATAAAAACATAATATGTTAATTAATACAACTAATGTAGTAAACAAAAATTAAATTATATACCATGTTAATTAAAAGAATTTAAAATTTATTATTACATATATACCATAAATTTTTAATTTGTTAAAACATGTTTTAGAAAAAAAAATATATAATAAGTTATAATTTTAAATAACCGTTACATATAATATGAAAAAAATAATCAAATAATACTTAAAAAGATAATAGTAGTTGGTAATTAAAATATATTAATTAATATTATAAAATATATAAAAATAATCTATATGATTAACAATATCTCTAAATAATTAAAAATTAATATCAATATATAATTAAAATTTAATTTAATAATTTTCAGTTAATATTAATTAATATTTATTAACTAATAATAATTAAACTTAAAAATTAATATTTATTAATAATAATAGTTAATAAATAATAATAAGAGGCAATATTGGAATATTCACAAAAAACTACTGAAACGCTACTTCAAATAGTGTTTCAAAAAGCTAGCTTATAAGCTAGTTTATGGTCATCCAAACATGTAGCTTATAAGCTAACTTATTTTTGCCAAACTAGCTTATGGTCAAAAAGTTAGCTTAGCAAAACTAGCTTATAAACATGTAAAATGACCAAAAAGAACATCTTTAAAAAATTATCAATTACAATATTTAATTATATAATTAAAACAAATTTATAGCAATATAATATGTTAAGTAGTATAACCAATATAGCAAAGAAAAATTAAATAATATAACATGTTAACTAAAAGAATTTAAAATTTATTATTACATATATACTATAAAATTTGAATTTGTTAAAACAAGTTTTAGAAAAAATCTATATTAATTTATGAATTTAAATAACCGTTACATATAATATGAAAAACTAATCAAATAATAATTAAAAAATATAATAGTAATTGATAATTAAAATATATTGATTAATATTAAAAAATATATAAAAATAATTTATATGATCAACAATATCTCTAAATAATTAAAAATTAAAATTTTAATAATTTTCAGTTAATATTAATTAATATTATTAATTAATAATAATTAAATTTAAAAAATTAATATTTATTTATAATAATAGTAATTAATAATAATTAAGTCAATATTGGAATATTCATAAAAAGCTACCCAAAGGGCCAAAAGCTACTACAAGTAGCGTTTCAAAAGGCTAGTTTATGGTCATTCAAACATGTACCCATTATAAGCTAGTTTTTTTTGCCAAACAATGCCTAAAAGTATTATGACTAACGTTCTTAAACTTTAAAAATTATGGATATGGTCTTTCATTAAATGTCGTTAAACAAATTCATTAATTCAGTTAACTAAGTTATTTCTGTTTTTTATGCCTACCTTCTTTGTCTTTTTGTTAAAGATAATATGTATTATCTATATTTATGTCTAACTATCTTATAAAACATATTAGCAAAAGTCCTAAAAAAATAAAAACAACTGGTGAAGCATAAAGTATTACTTTGTTTACATATTTTTTTAAAAGCATTTAATTACAACATTATAAGCTTGATGTACAACTTGTCAATGTTACTCTTTACTTAATCAGGGTTTATACTCTCCGAGAAATCTTTAATTCACGCCTCCAACCTCTCAGTCCTCTCCCACTCTTCTCAAGGTGACGATTTACACTTGCCAAGACGACGATTCAAAGTCTTTTAATGTTTGGTCATCGTTCTAAAACCTATAACCTCTTATTTGTCCTCACCCTCAAATTTCCCCTTCCATCTCCTATTTTCTCTTAGTTAAGACATTAAGGCATGGTTTTTGGATGATTCAACACATATTACAATATTTCATCATCGTTGAGATATCCTGTAATTGTATAATTCTAAGTTTTATCAACCAAGGCTGTTAGTTAATCATTTGTTTTTTTTAGAGGAATATGATACAAATGTAAATGGTAGTCATCCAAATGAACGATACTCACCAAGACATTATAAAGATGAATTCAATTTTAGTGTCAAACACATTTACTGTAACAACCTAAAAACCATACAAAGCATACAAACTAAACATCACAAAATGGGTTCCAACACATCTCATTATAGTTAGAGTTTACAGAAGAAAATAGCAGCGGAAACACACTTCGACAACCGAGATCTCTAAAGCTAAGCAAAACTACTATAGTGTTGTAGACCAGCTACCTTCGTCTCTAAGCCTTATGAACTTCTCCTTCCCTTTGGAAGTAGTGTCACAAATCCTCTTGCCTGAAAATGGTTTTAGTTTTGAAAAGTGAGGGTTATACCATAATGTCTAGTGAATTCCCTCTCGAAAACAGTTTAACGCAGTCTCATCTTTAAAACACATAATTGTTATAATATAAAATAAAATAACAGTTAAACACAATTAACCTCCACGCAAGGGTATTTGCACAGTGGTCTCCAGGCCCGTCACCTCCACGTGATGTCCTCACTCGGGGCCCCTAGTAGATCCCCACGGCCCCCAGTAGATGCCTTTTTCCGTGTCGCGAGAAACGGATTCAAGGCACACGGTTCAACCACACACCAATGATCCTTAACGCTCCAAGGTACCACTAGCCCCACTGTGCAACCCGATTCCACATAATAGCATATAATCATGAAAATACATACATCATGAATATACGGTAAACACATGCTCATAATTATAGAAACGGTCATAATTCATTTCATGGTACGTATCAAAATTCATGTTACCATCATCAGATATTGAAAACAAGTTCAAATTGATCTTTCATAAAAAAGGTTACAAGGGAACTATAACAACCCACAACAAACTATCATGCCCAAAAGTTATATCTTTAAATTAAAACGCCAAAAATGGCTCAATGTAATACATTAACAAATTACAAACTGGGTTTGCGGAAATAACCCTAACTACAGCTAAGATCATAACTACAAGGTAAAAAGGAAGGCTCTCTAATCCTTCTATATGCAACTTCCGTCTCACGCCTTGCCAACTTCTAAGCAAGCTTTCGACTACCTGTTTACCTGAAAGGTTTTAGTTTTGAAAAGCGAGGGTTAGACCATGAGGTCTAATGAGTTCCCTCTAAAGCCACACCACAATAATACAGTTTATGGAAAAACTTTCAGTAAGAAATGATTGTACAAAACTTGATAGGAACACATATAATGATCAGCACACTATGACGAGCTGATGGTACACGTTATGGTCACACACACCGTGACAACGTAAAAAGAGGCACACACCGCCCATATATGAAACACATTCATATATCACACCATATGGGACACACCCCCATCTCACACAAGGCCATAGCCCGTCCACACGAAAGTAGTTTAGGTCCACACGATTAAATCACACTTTTCATTCATGAGCAAATGATAATATGAACTCTTACCATTAATTATGCATAAGGATTCATATATCAAACCATATGGGACACACCCCCATTTCACACCAAAGCCAGAGCATGGTCCCACACATTTAAATCACACATATTGTCACACACTTACTATTCGCTTTGAAATAAGAGCAGTTTGTATCCACACAATTAAATCACACCTTCCATGCAAGGTTAAAAGAATAGTACGAGCATTTATCAATGTAAACATGCATAAAGTTCCGCATTTAAAAAGGGATTAAGATCAGAATACTCACCTGTCGTCCCGCTTAAACCTCTTACTTAGTCTGATTCTCCCTTTAACTGCACCTATAAGGGTACACACCACCACAGTAAGTCATTTGGTTGAACTACACACTCCCACGGTTAACCCCTCGGACTAACAGGTTGCACAAGGGTGCCATACAGCTACTTTCCGGACACTTTATCCAGACAGCCAAAACTATCCGGTCAACCACACTATCCAGACGACTTATCCGGACCGCCATACTATCCGGAAGTTTTTACCCGGACAATAGAAACTATCCGGACATAAGAACTATCCGGTTATAAGGTTCCGGGCACTCCCGGATTCCCAAGGGTTTCCGGGTAACTACCGGGTACTACTACCACTAATTCACCCGGACAGTACTCTCATCCGGACACCCCAAGATATCCGGATACTAGCTTGCGTTGGGGGTTTCCGGACGCGACGGGTTTTACAAAAACCCAGGAATTAGCACCTCAGGTGTCCTAATCCTCTCAACACTTCCAGAGATTGCTTAAAGGTCGATAGTCTACGCAATATTCCACTCTAAGCATCCTTTTTAACAAAAATAAAGAGAAATACAAGGAACCCACCAAAACCCCAAGTTTCTTCTTAAAACTCCAATCACATCTCACCAAAACAAAAGAGGAGAAAGGATTCGTGATTACCTGCAGATTCTACTGGTGATTTCGAAGCTCAGTTGCCAACACTGAATTCTCTTCTTCAATTTCTATAATCACCTTGGTTGCACTCTTCCTTAGCCACACACACATACACACACTAGACCAAATGCTGGAAAATGAGAAATTAGGGTTTTTCTCACAATATATATATACTTTTCACACTAAGCACAAAACTTAACTTTCTTCACACTTAGGCTACATAACTTATCTCAAATCGAATTTCTCCCCAAAATTTCCAAATACCGACTAAAACGAAACTCGGTTATTACAACATCCACCCCTCAAAATAATTCCGTCCCCGGAATTCCATTTTCAAACAAACGAGGATATCGAGTCCTCATGTCTGATTCCAGTTCCCAAGTTGCCTCTTGCCCCTTATGGCATCGCCACTGAACTTCCACTAGAGACACTTCTTTACTCTAAACCTTGCACCGACTCCTACATGGAATTCGATAACTCTCCTCCTACTGCTCACATAAACCAGTGGCGGTCTTGAGCCACGCTTAACCTCTCGTGAAAATGTTCGACCTATCGGTGGTCAACCGTGTGACCTCCGGTCTCACACAAAATCATTCACACATCTTAGACTCACGGTTCTAAAATGCGTCAAACTAAGGGTTTCACACACCATTTTCACCTTCTTAAAGAACGAATTCTACCAAAGTTAACATCACAACAACATGCAACCCTTATTAAAAAAAACGACGCTCAATTCGCCAACTGATCACAAAATCAACCTTGAATATCGCCTTAAATCGCAGTTATGATTCTCTTTAACCGATTACCCACAATTCTACCATTACTCCCCCAATACAAAATACGCCTAAGGCAGATAACACCTTCTCACATTAATTAAGCTGGCCACAAACTATTGATAACAATCAATTCACACGCTTTTACCACCACGTCACTCCTATATTACCACCAAGTCTAATCCAATGGTCCCTCACCCCGAGCACTACATTCGACTACTGTCTTCCACTTGCTTTTCAAACATAAAGCACGTTTCCAAGGGACGACTCACTAGAAGGTGCACACTCTTGACCAATCACACAAACTAGCTCCCCCTCAATGCTTAAACCAATCTCATACACACAAATCCTCTTTCTCATACTCCCACTAGAAGTTCATGCACCCGATTGTGACGTTCTGATAACGTTGCTTCTCACGTTCCGTGCCACTTGTCACACTTTCTACTTCGCGCTTACTCACTTATTCCAATCTACCGTCCCAATTACCTTAGGCTAGTATGGAACATTTCTCATCCAACATTGACCACTACATAAACGCAATTTTAACGGTTACTATGCCTAACCAGCAGTTCCACTACCTCTCATACGAGAAATTCAACCAAGTTAATCCGAAATCATACTCAATGCTCGAAGCGACTACACACTTCTCGTTTCTCAAACGTTACTAGCCCACTCCTTTGCATTTCCTTAACATACAAGGATTAGCTCACATTCCCAAAGATTTCGTATCTACTACAAAACATCATAACTAACGAGTCCAAGAGCACACAATTTCCTTCTTAGCTAGCCACCAACTCCCACCCCACTCTTTTATTCTCGGGTAACAATACCCCATGCCACTTAGACATCCATGCATCACCACACAAAATTTTGACACATTTAAACAAATTATAAACAAATCCGAGCAAGGATCTCCACTTACGCTCACCCCATATCAACACTAGTACATCACTTAACCTCACAGCCAAACATTATCACCATGCCTCACCTGCTTACTAATTATAAGTTACTGCCATATTATTCACACAACCCCGCACACTAGAAATTCAATTCTCACGATCATTTGTGCACACGCTAGGCTATGCTTTCTCCACGCCAAACACGACATATTTTGAAAGAGTTTGCAAAAGCATTAGACAATATTTAGTTTTTGCAATTCAACATCCACACACAAATAACTGGAATTTCTACCTGGTCAAACTAGGGCACACACCCGCCCTTGCAATCACACAATAATAAGTACGCATGTACAATTATCAAAACTTGATAGGAACACATATAATGATGAGCACACTATGACGAGCTGATGGTACACGCTATGGTCACACACACCGTGACAGCGTAAAAAGAGGCACACACCGCCCATATATGAAACACATTCATATATCACACCATATGGGACACACCCCCATCTCACACAAGGCCATAGCTCGTCCACACGAAAGTAGTTTAGGTCCACACGATTAAATCACACTTTTCATTCATGAGCAAATGATAATATGAACTCTTACCATTAATTATGCATAAGGATTCATATATCAAACCATATGGGACACACCCCCATTTCACACCAAAGCCAGAGCATGGTCCCACACATTTAAATCACACATATTGTCACACACTTACTATTCGCTTTGAAATAAGAGCAGTTTGTATCCACACAATTAAATCACACCTTCCATGCAAGGTTAAAAGAATAGTACGAGCATTTACCAATGTAAACATGCATAAAGTTCCGCATTTAAAAAGGGATTAAGATCAGAATACTCACCTGTCGTCCTGCTTAAACCTCTTACTTAGTCTGATTCTCCCTTTAACTGCACCTATAAGGGTACACACCACCACAGTAAGTCATTTGGTTGAACTACACACTCCCACGGTTAACCCCTCGGACTAACAGGCTGCACAAGGGTGCCATACAGCTACTTTCCGGACACTTTATCCGGACAGCCAAAACTATCCGGTCAACCACACTATCCGGACGACTTATCCGGACCGCCATACTATCCGGAAGTTTTTACCCGGACAGTAGAAACTATCCGGACAAAAGAACTTTCCGGTTATAAGGTTCCGGGCACTCCTGGATTCCCAAGGGTTTCCGGGTAACTACCGGGTACTACTACCACTAATTCACCCGGACAGTACTCTCATCCGGATACCCCAAGATATCCGGATACTAGCTTGCGTTGGGGGTTTCCGGACGCGACGGGTTTTACAAAAACCTAGGAATTAGCACCTCAGGTGTCCTAATCCTCTCAACACTTCCAGAGATTGCTTAAAGGTCGATAGTCTACGCAATATTCCACTCTAAGCACCCTTTTTAACAAAAATAAAGAGAAATACAAGGAACCCACCAAAACCCCAAGTTTCTTCTAAAAACTCCAATCACATCTTACCAAAACAAAAGAGGAGAAAGGATTCGTGATTACCTGCAGATTCTACTGGTGATTTCGAAGCTCAGTTGCCAACACTGAATTCTCTTCTTCAATTGCTATAATCACCTTGGTTGCACTCTTCCTTAGCCACACACACATACACACACTAGACCAAATGCTGGAAAATGAGAAATTAGGGTTTTTCTCACAATATATATATATACTTTTCACACTAAGCACAAAACTTAACTTTCTTCACACTTAGGCTACATAACTTATCTCAAATCGAATTTCTCCCCAAAATTTCCAAATACCGACTAAAACGAAACTCGGTTATTACAACATCCACCCCTCAAAAGAATTCCGTCCCCGGAATTCCATTTTCAAACAAACGAGGATATCGAGTCCTCATGTCTGATTCCAGTTCCCAAGTTGCCTCTTGCCCCTTATGGCATCGCCACTGAACTTTCACTAGAGACACTTCGCGCTTACTCACTTATTCCAATCTACCGTCCCAATTACCTTAGGCTAGTATGGAACATTTCTCATCCAACATTGACCACTACATAAACACAATTTTAACGGTTACTATGCCTAACCAGCAGTTCCACTACCTCTCATACGAGAAATTCAACCAAGTTAATCCGAAATCATACTCAATGCTCGAAGCGACTACACACTTCTCGTTTCTCAAACGTTACTAGCCCACTCCTTTGCATTTCCTTAACATACAAGGATTAGCTCACATTTCCAAAGATTTTGTATCTACTACAAAACATCATAACTAACCAGTCCAAGAGCACACAATTTCCTTCTTAGCTAGCCACCAACTGCCACCCCACTCTTTTATTCTCGGGTAACAATACCCCATGCCACTTAGACATCCATGCATCACCACACAAAATTTTGCCACATTTAAACAACTTATAAACAAATCCGAGCAAGGATCTCCACTTACGCTCACCCCATATCAACACTAGTCCATCACTTAACCTCACAACCAAACATTATCACCGTGCCTCGCCTGCTTACTAATTATAAGTTAATGCCATATTATTCACACAACCCCGCACACTAGAAGTTCAATTCTCACGATCATTTGTGCACACGCTAGGCTATGCTTTCTCCATGCCAAACACGACATATTTTGAAAGAGTTTGCAAAAGCATTAGACAATATTTAGTTTTTGCAATTCAACATCCACACACAAATAACTGGAATTTCTACCTGGTCAAACTAGGGCACACACCCGCCCTTGCAATCACACAATAATAAGTACGCATGCACAATTATCAAACAGGTATCACCAAGCTTTGATTTAGACAACTCACAACTTTGCCTTTCTCCCACTAGGTGAACCATAAAATATGACCGTCTACTCCACTCGACTGAGTCTTTACCCCTAACTGTCTCTTCGGAATACACTCAGGACACGCTAAAAAATCAAACGATAGAACGCTCCCTTGCTAACCAACATAATCCACGTGTCTCACATGAGTTGTGCTAACTACTTCATTTGTAAACGACATATCAATCACATAGGGAGGATTACCTATCCAATTATCAATTCCCCACCTTCGGATACTCACAAAAGGTGGTCCACCCTCTTGACAGATTCACACCTTCCCAACCGACCTCTTATCTCCACGCACACACCTGACTAAATAATCACACCAGGGTTAACCTTTCAATTTAAATCTCCCGACAATGACTCCACACCCGACGTTGACTTCAACATCAATGCCTAACAATTTGTCTAAATACAAGTTCTCCTCAACTCCGGCTACGCGTCGATACTGTTTCATCTACGTACCACAACGCTACCCTTCGAAGTATTTTGCCTGCTTCGTATTCACCCGGGACACTTCCCCCCGCCGTCAGCTACACGTCAACTTACCAAACAAAAGAAAAGACCACCATCACACAAGCATAACTAAAGTCAAAGACTGAGACTACAGTTAGACACCACCCTCTCTAAACGGTAACTCTAGGGCCACAAACGACCATCGACGTCTTAACCGCATTTCCCACCCTCGGAACTTTGCACATTATTAAGTGCAATATCTCTTACCGCTTAGTGTAATGTCCCAAAAATTACAATAAATTTTGACTTTAAAAATAGGCATTTTAATAAATAAAACCTTATTAAATATCCAACACCGTTTCGTTTGCAATTCAATAATAAATAATCTCAGTAATAATAAACAGCGGAAATTAAATTATTTAATAATAACTCTAATCTCATGACTATAAAAACTCTTCACGCGCGCCAGTGTGTACCCGTCACGCCTTGGAGCCACAAGCACCTGAAACCACATTAAAATAGGAAAAGGTAAGCACAAGGCTTAGTGAATTCAAACCATAAATAGGATCGCAATTATATCAGCATCACCCTTAAACAACTAGTTGTCGCAACCAACTCATACCATGCAATCACGTCTTGCACCCAAATTTATATATATACCAAATATACCAGCACATATATTTCTTGGAACATCCATCAAGAAAATATATCACAATTAATAATAAGCCTTATACTTCTTGGAACGACCATCAAGAAAATATAATCGCAACTCATTATACAAACACATATACTTCTTGGAACAACCATCAAGAAAATATATCACAATTAATAATAAGTCTTATACTTCTTGGAACGACCATCAAGAAAATATAATCGCAACTCATTATACAAACACATATACTTCTTGGAACAACCATCAAGAAAATATATCACAATTAATAATAAGCCTTATACTTCTTGGAACGACCATCAAGAAAATATAATCGCAACTCATTGTACAAACACATATACTTTTTGGAACAACCATCAAGAAAATACATCAATCGCAGTTCAATATATCTACACAATTATATATACCCCATAACACAATAATATAAACAAACAATCATAACTATCACACTCGAGCTATAGTAACACAAATATAATTCACATCCTATATAGTGAGAGAACTCACCTCAAAAGCAAAGCTTATGTCCTCAACAACAACACGAACCGGCCAACACCAGCTCACCTTTTTCCACCTAAATAAGTGATATCAAACGTCACCACGAAGTCCTAGCCCAAATTCACAATTACTAGTTTACAAGTTACAAATTCCAGCTTTTACTCTAAAAACATAGGTCTGTTCGGGACCTGTTTAACCCCTTATAAACTGATAAACCCAAAAATATTATTCCATAATCACAAAGTCCCATGTCTTAGGGTTCCAGGGACATATCGTACGTGCTCTAACGATGTTTCTACAATTTACTATGGATTTTACAAAACCGACTTGCAGAACAGTGAAAAACAGGACCTTTCAGTACAAAACAATAATTTGACACCAGCTATGGTCCGAACTGGTTTTTCCGTAAAACATATGAAACTTACTAGACTCAGAATGGGAGATTTTGGCACTGATTTCACCCCAATACGATGTTCCTAGAATAAGTTATGGCTTTTACAAAACAGAGGCATAAACTATGATTTTTTTTTAAACGGAACGCGAAACTGTCAATTCCGGACCTGCTGTATAAACAGCCAATTTACGCCTAGTTAGAGGCCGAACCGGACTTCCGCTAAAACACGAAAAGTGTGCCCGGCACAGAATGTGAACCGTGGGCACCGGATTCGCCTCAATCCGAGCTACGACGGAAAAGTTATGGTCGTCGTAAAACAGTGACAGATTCATACTTCCACATAAAATGACGATTTTATAAAAACGGTTTAAACGATTCGGGTTTGCAACTAGGGTTCACCCGATCAGGGTTTTAGGTTACAAGGGTCTGGGCTCACACGTGCACCGCCCACTGCCACCTCCGACAGTGGTGGTCGCCGGCGGCGACGGCGATCGTGGTGGTTTTCCGGTTGATCGATGACGACGAGAAAGAAAAGAAAACATCAACAAGAAGAAGATGATTACCTCTCGACGACGACAACGACGCCGCAGCAGCCGCCCCTCGGAGGTCCGATCACCGCTGCTCCTCCTCCTTCTCGCTACTCTCTCTCTCTTCGCTAATCTCTCTCTCTCCCGCCGCTCTCTCTCTCTCTCTCTCGCCGACGGACAGCAACGCCGGCTATTTGATGATGCTCCGGCGGCAGCAGTCACCGCGGCGGTGGCGGTGGTTCTTGGTGGTGACGAAGGAACGACAAAGAGGGGAGGGGAGATATCGGCCGTGAGCAAAAGGAAGATGAAATAGGGTTTTTCTTTTGTTTTTGATGTTTGCTTGCACTTGACGAAGACCCAAAAACGAGAGAAGAGAGAAGAGGGGTTGGTTTCTTACAAGCCAATCCCATGCATTTTGCAGTAATGACACATTCAGCCCCTCACTTCTATTACTTGCATAATATTTGAAACTTAACCCAACTAGTCCCTCGGCATAACATTTCGATCATTCCCGTTAATTCCCCCACTTGAATTAGACTTCGTCCTCGAAGTCTATGCCCGTGAATAGCTATAGATGGTTCTCCCTTATCTCAACTCAGGTTCCCAAGTTCACACGGAACCCTTTCGGTGTTTCCACTGGACCTTCACTAACTGGAATCTAAAATTTCTCACACCGCAAAAAAAAATTTCCCAAATACTTATCTTACCACAAAATTCCTTCAATTACACCGTATTTATAAACCGAAGAACACTCCAACAACTGGAAACATTCCTAGTCAAACGACTTCGGTGGTCTCCCAACCTTAGATGTTCCCTATATCCCGATTCAAATTCAAGCTCTAACCATTCTAAAGGTGCTCACCAATATACCCTACAGGATACTCGAATCCGATCATTCCTACCATTAGCGGTCGATTAACTTTCACGAGTTCTAATAGACTCCCAAAATTTATTTCACCCGAATCATCAACCCCAGTAAATTTAAAATCACTCACGAAGGTCATTCCACCATAACCATTCACCACAAGCAAACATCTCAGGGTTACTACTACCATCAACATAATTCCCTTAAAATCGGCTACAATTCTCTAATTACACTAAGGTGTTTGGCCCCGAAAGTCGACACCTAAATATACTACTTACCTCAAAAAGGTTATTGTGCATTTATGCTCTTAATTACAAAGGGCATCATTCCCTTAACCGATACTATTCTGCCTACATTACCAACACGCGTGGAATACCCAACCTTCCACCGTCTACTTATCCTCCACACTCGCTCTACGAAGCCTAGTTACACCGTATCATGATACACCTTAACGTCTACCTCCCAGGTACGTCTCAAGGCCCGATAAGTGCCCAAGACTATATCCTCCCAGTGCCTACTGGATAGTCAAGGTCATAACACATGAATACCGGAGTCCCACCCCTAGATACCCAACCGACCATTACCAACGACTGACTGACGTGACCAAGGATCCAATGCAAAACAGTCTACCAACAACATGTCTATCCCGGAATGACTCACTCACCCAACATGTAAATACTCAACGTGCAATAAGTGCAAAATTGTGCAACAAAACAACCCATCAACAAAACTCCACATCGAGCCATTAAAAACCGTGCAATTGACCCATGACTATCTCAAAGTCAAAACCGAGCAAAACGCTCCACGCTTGCTAGACCCATAAGTCGGTCAAAAACGCGTTTAAATAAAGTTTAAGCAAGCAATACTCTAAAATCAACATTAGTCCCAAACTTGACACGGGTTAAACAAAAGAGTTTTCCAAAAGGACTCACACCCTTAAAATTCTCAAAATGACACATAACACTTATAAGCGCACTTCCCAAATGGTTTACAAAATCATTTACAAAATATTTTCAACGTCAAGATTTTTCATTTCAAAAAGACCGTAAGCAATAAAACTACTATTACCAGGTCGGTAGTTACGCAAAAATGGACACGCTCGACCCACATATGAAAATCATGTTGAAAATCATTTCATTGCAGCTTAGTTTACTCACAAAACGTAAAGCGAAATAAATAATTTTTTTGAAAATGAACCGTCACGGTTCTAGTATGAATTGACTCATGACATGTATTTAAAGTAACCGCTCGACCTTACACCGGGTGCGACAAAAGTGTGCACATAATTTCAAAATCAGTTCCACGACATTTGACCCCAAAATTCCTCTTTTTCAACATAAAATGTCGTGGCACAAGGTTCACCAACAAATCTTACGCGCGTCGGCTAGTCATACAAAACGATGAAACGGTTTACAAATATATTTTTGTTAAAACACAACTGTCTCGTGTAAGTTTCAAACTTAAAGATAAAAACCAATCCGTTTCCATCATTTGAAAATATCGACTAAAACCTCATAAAATCTCAAAAGGTGGGGTTCTTTAAATTGATTTCCAAGATTTCCCCAAATGGTCACATAAACAAATAAGATATGCACCTCGTGAAATTAAACCCACACGACTCAACATGCCGTAAAACAAAACTTATTTTAACGAAATCACTCAAATAGCTTTATACAGACATCGTGGAATGTAACTTTCCGTCTCAACTCTAACATATGTGGAGGAGTTCCAATGTTAAAGTCACAAGCCGTAGTCACTTGCCCAACATTTTAAACACCACAAAACATGATCATCTTACCCGAAAGAACCGTTGGAAAAAAAATGAAATGAGACAAATTCTAACAAAGTTTGCACTCCCGTGATAAAACGATTTCATACACTTTCAAAACCATATTTCAAAATCTTGTGTGTGTGCTGAACATTTCCCAAAATTCCAAAACACCATCCATAAAATGATTTGAAACACAAGAATTTTTTAATGCAATCTATTTCAAAATCAAACTTTGTGCATGACTTAGTCGGCATTCTACGCCTCGACTCCTACTCCTCCAAATCTCTCCGGTCCACTAACGTCATCCGGACATTTAAACCTCTTAGGCAAGTTGGGAAATTACGCCAAATAATCCCTACGATTTTTTCTAAAATCAAAGTCGGCTCTATAAGCCTATGATTCTAGCACAATCATCCATCTTGGCCCGAAACAAACATCATCCTCATCGTCACTCCAAGTGATTAATACTAGAATCGTCCTTTTATTCCAACGACTACTAATTTATAACCTTCGTCACTACCCCAACGATCATCCCATCAAAGCAAATCAAGTACACACCTGTACTAGTAGGTTTACTATAGTCGTTCCTCCTTGAGATGGCTATTCTGGGTAGATATTACAACGAGTTATTAGCACATAATAACTCACACTAACAACGCTCACGCTCAACTCCTAGGATTCCTCGTGACTTTCCCCGACTCGAGCATTGATCCTGTGTTTCCGATAGTAGGAGCTCTACTACTACCTTCCACACCTATCATCACTCGTTCCGAGTTCCATCCGATGGGTCTAAGTAGTTTCTCGCCGATAACTACACACATATGCCCGCACCGGCATATGTACACACTCTTCCTAGCTCCCTAGGAATTCCACCCAACTCCACTACCCTTGCTATGACGAAATCCCCACTAGTCATGACGAGTCGCCTCGCGAATGCACAGTCGCACACAGTGTAAAACCATATAGACATTCGAATATAAGATTCTATCCTACAACGGTTAGACTCAAACAAGAGCTGCGCAATAGAACTAAATCCGACATTCTAGGGCTATTCGGTTCCTATCGCATACAACCTATAGTGCATTCACTTAACAACCCATCAAGGCTAGCATAAACTCTTATTAGCAAGCAACAAATATGCTGTACAATGTAATAAGCACCAAGCAATTTAGCACACATACTCCTATGTTCTAGAAAGCAATCTAGCATACATACTCATATGTAAACACTCTTCCCAGCTCTCTAGGAATTTCATCTCATCCCACTACCCTTGCTATAACGGAATCCCTATTAGCCATAACGAGTTGCCTCGCGAATACACAGTCGCATGCAGCGTGAATCAAATAGACATTCGAATACAAGATTCTATCCTAAAACGGTTGGACTCAAACAAGAGTTGCGCAATAGAACTAAATCAAATATTCTAAGGCTATGTGATTCTTACTGCATACAACCTATAGGGCCTTCGCTTAACAACCTATTATAACTAGCATTAATTCCCACTAGCAAGCAATCATCATACAGTACAATGTAAACCACATAGGCAATCTAGCATGCATACCCTATGATCTAGAAAGCGATAAATACACTAAGTACTGTACCTTTCTCTTTTGCTCCGACTGACTGTACACACTGCGCCCTCGATCATCGTTTCCCAAACGGGTTTTCCTTTCTTTTATTTTTCCAAAATTAAGAGAAGAATTTCCTAGCCGCAACTTGATATCAAACACACCGAGATGTGTTTGATTCACTCAAGCTGTGCTCTGATACCAAGTTGTAACGTCCCAAAAATTACAATAAATTTTGACTTTAAAAATAGGCATTTTAATAAATAAAACCTTATTAAATATCCAACACCGTTTCGTTTGCAATTCAATAATAAATAATCTTAGTAATAATAAACAGCGGAAATTAAATTATTTAATAATAACTCTAATCTCATGACTATAAAAACTCTTCACGCGCGCCAGTGTGTACCCGTCACGCCTTGGAGCCACAAGCACCTGAAACCACATTAAAATAGGAAAGGGTAAGCACAAGGCTTAGTGAATTCAAACCATAAATAGGATCGCAATTATATCAGCATCGCCCTTAAACAGCTAGTTGTCGCAACCAACTCATACCATGCAATCACGTCTTGCACCCAAATTTATATATATACCAAATATACCAGCACATATATTTCTTGGAACATCCATCAAGAAAATATATCACAATTAATAATAAGCCTTATACTTCTTGGAACGACCATCAAGAAAATATAATCGCAACTCATTATACAAACACATATACTTCTTGGAACAACCATCAAGAAAATATATCACAATTAATAATAAGTCTTATACTTCTTGGAACGACCATCAAGAAAATATAATCGCAACTCATTATACAAACACATATACTTCTTGGAACAACCATCAAGAAAATATATCACAATTAATAATAAGCCTTATACTTCTTGGAACGACCATCAAGAAAATATAATCGCAACTCATTGTACAAACACATATACTTCTTGGAACAACCATCAAGAAAATACATCAATCGCAGTTCAATATATCTACACAATTATATATACCCCATAACACAATAATATCAACAAACAATCATAACTATCACACTCGAGCTATAGTAACACAAATATAATTCCCATCCTATATAGTGAGATAACTCACCTCAAAAGCAAAGCTTATGTCCTCAACAACAACACGAACCGGCCAACACCAGCTCACCTTTTTCCACCTAAATAAGTGATATCAAACGTCACCACGAAGTCCTAGCCCAAATTCACAACTACTAGTTTACAAGTTACAAATTCCAGCTTTTACTCTAAAAACACAGGTCTGTTCGGGACCTGTTTAACCCCTTATAAACTGATAAACCCAGAAATATTATTCCATAATCACAAAGTCCCATGTCTTAGGGTTCCAGGGACATATCGTACGTGCTCTAACGATGTTTCTACAATTTACTATGGATTTTACAAAACCGACTTGCAGAACAGTGAAAAATAGGACCTTTCAGTACAAAACAACAATTTGACACCATCTATGGTCCGAACTGGTTTTTCCGTAAAACATATGAAACTTACTAGACTCAGAATGGGAGATTTTGGCACTGATTTCACCCAAATACGATGTTCCTAGAATAAGTTATGGCTTTTACAAAACAGAGGCAGAAACTATGATTTTTTTTTTAAAAACGAAACGCGAAACTGTCAATTCCGGACCTGCTGTATAAATAGCCAATTTACTCCTAGTTAGAGGCCGAACCGGACTTCCGCTAAATCACGAAAAGTGTGCCCGGCACAGAATGTGAACCGTGGGCACCGGATTCGCCTCAATCCGAGCTACGACAGAAAAGTTATGGTCGTCGTAAAACAGTGACAAATTCATACTTCCACATAAAATGACGATTTTATAAAAACGGTTTAAACGATTCGGGTTTGCAACTAGGGTTCACCCGATCAGGGTTTTAGGTTACAAGGGTCTGGGCTCACACGTGCACCGCCCACTGCCACCTCCGGCAGTGGTGGTCGCCGGCGGCGACGGCGATCGTGGTGGTTTTCCGGTTGATCGATGACGACGAGAAAGAAAAGAAAACATCAACAAGAAGAAGATGATTACCTCTCGACGACGACAACGACGCCGCAGCAGCCGCCCCTCGGAGGTCCGATCACCGCTGCTCCTCCTCCTTCTCGCTACTCTCTCTCTTCGCTACTCTCTCTCTCTCCCGCCGCTCTCTCTCTCTCTCTCTCTCTCTCTCGCCGACGGACAGCAACGCCGGCTATTTGATGATGCTCCGGCGGCAGCAGTCACCGCGGCGGTGGCGGTGGTTCTTGGTGGTGACGAAGGAACGACAAAGAGGGGAGGGGAGATATCGGCCGTGAGCAAAAGGAAGATGAAATAGGGTTTTTCTTTTGTTTTTGATGTTTGCTTGCACTTGACGAAGACCCAAAAACGAGAGAAGAGAGAAGAGGGGTTGGTTTCTTACAAGCCAATCCCATGCACTTTGCAGTAATGACACATTCAGCCCCTCACTTCTATTACTTGCATAGTATTTGAAACTTAACCCAACTAGTCCCTCGACATAACATTTCGATCATTCCCGTTAATAAACAATTATAAAAAAAATATTGGACTAAATAAGTAATTCAAAAAAAATGTATATCGGGACACGAGCTTTACACTTAGCGAGCTCATAGCCTCCATGCATGACAACACAATGATTTAAATCGTTTTGCATACTCGAATAATCCACAAAACAAGGTTTGATATGCAAGACACGACACCCCCATAAAGAACAACCACACACACACACACACACACTAATCTCAAGGATCGCCCACACGCTACCCATGACATCTCGCAACCTGGTCCATCTACTGAAAGTGTACACATTGACCCTCTTTGTGCAAAATTTTAAAAGTACAGCAAATTCGTCCACGCTGGGATGGTCAACCGACTCACACACTCGCCGATATGTCAAAACGTGTTCACATCGTTTTCACCCATAAAACCATACGAACAAATGTTGTTATGATTTATACAACAAAGTTTAACTCACTCATAAGGAAGTGAAATAATTCATTATTTCTCCAAATTCGAAATTTATCACACTACGTAAATAAATTTATCTTTTCCTTCAAGCACACACTTGTACATGCCAACTCATTTTCAAAATCATAAGTTTAAAAGGCACGCACACACACTCACACATTCTGACCTGAAGGATTTACACAACTTGTTTTTGAAAACACAATGCATGACTCGCTTTACATTGAAGGCTATTCGCTCGAGCAAGGTCAACCGTTTGCAGTTACAACACATCAACGCCGACACGCTACTCCAACCAAACCATTAGGTTCCTTACATTTAAAACAACCTTCGATACTGGTACTTCCCCACACACTTGGATGCTCCAACCTCACAGTTACCACCTGACCACTAATTTGTAAAATATACGGCTTCACTTAGACCCCAAATAGGTTTACTAATTCTAGTATTACAAATCCATACATCTAACATCTCTCAACCACCCTTGTCACTCTTCCACTAACTAGACAGTAAGAAAGCACATCTCTATCATCCGATCCTCGAGCTGAAACTCTCAAGATCTCAATTCACCGACATCGGGAACTCCCAGAATAAAGACTCATCAGAGATTAGGAGCTCACCTCAAATCAAATATTTTCCTTAAGAACACTAAAGGTTCTACTTCACACGGACAGTCACACCGAACATTCAAACAATGCTTCTTCTAGATAGTATCATCAATCACACCAAGAATGATCTGCACAACACACTAAACCGTTGCCATAATGACAAGGTTAAACTTTACACACTAATCACCACAGTCCACACACTACTGCTATTTTCCACACTCAATCCACCACACTCCACACACTACCAAAATCAGATCAACGGTAAGCAAGCACACCCATGCACCTGTAAATTCATAATGACATTGGCTAAATGTGATTTGAATTTACCTTACATGAGGGTCCTCACTACCATCGTCCTAAGTTCTCATTGGTTAAGGTATTCCCTAAAGGCTTCCTATATCTCAGATGTGTCCTCCTACTCCGTAGTTTAAGTTTAGGCCCATCCGGTCACCTAAATCCCTTAAACTAGGGCTCTGATATCAACTATAACAACCCACACCAAACTATCATGCCCAAAAGTTATATCTTTAAATTAAAACGCCAAAAATGGTTCAATGTAATACATTAACAAATTACAAACTGGGTTTGCGGAAATAACCTAACTACAGCTGAGATCGTAACTACAAGGTAAAAAGGAAGGCTCTCTAATACTTCTATATGCAACTTCCGTCTCACGCCTTGCCAACTTCTAAGCAAGCTTTCGACTACCTGTTTACCAGAAAGGTTTTAGTTTTGAAGAGCGAGGTTTAGACCACGAGGTCTAGTGAGTTCCCTCTAAAGCCACACCACAATAATACAGTTTATGGAAAAACTTTCAGTAAGAAATGATTGTACAAAACTTGATAGGAACACATATAATGATCATCACACTATGACGAGCTGATGGTACACGCTATGGTCACACACGTCGTGACAGCGAAAAAAGAGGCACACACCGCCCATATATGAAACACATTCATATATCACACCATATGGGACACACCCCCATCTCACATAAGGCCATAGCTCGTCCATACGAAAGTAGTTTAGGTCCACACGATTAAATCACACTTTTCATTCATGAGCAAATGATAATATGAACTCTTACCATTAATTATGCATAAGGATTCATATTTCAAACCATATGGGACACACCCCCATTTCACACCAAAACCAGAGCATGGTCCCACACATTTAAATCACACATATTGTCACACACTTACTATTCGCTTTGAAATAAGAGCAGTTTGTATCCACACAATTAAATCACACCTTCCATGCAAGGTTAAAAGAATAGTACGAGCATTTACCAATGTAAACATGCATAAAGTTCCGCATTTAAAAAGGGATTAAGATCAGAATACTCACCTGTCGTCCCGCTTAAACCTCTTACTTAGTCTGATTCTCCCTTTAACTGCACCTATAAGGGTACACACCACCACAATAAGTCATTTGGTTGAACTACACACTCCCACGGTTAACCCCTCGGACTAACAGGCTGCACAAGGGTGCCATACAGCTACTTTCCGGACACTTTATCCGGACAGCCAAAACTATCCGGTCAACCACACTATCCAGACGACTTATCCGGACCGCCATACTATCCGGAAGTTTTTACCCGGACAGTAGAAACTATCCGGACATAAGAACTATCCGGTTATAAGGTTCCGGGCACTCCCGGATTCCCAAGGGTTTCCGGGTAACTACCGGGTACTACTACCACTAATTCACCCGGACAGTACTCTCATCCGGACACCCCAAGATATCCGGATACTAGCTTGCGTTGGGGGTTTCCGGACGCGACGGGTTTTACAAAAACCTAGGAATTAGCACCTCAGGTGTCCTAATCCTCTCAACACTTCCAGAGATTGCTTAAAGGTCGATAGTCTACGCAATATTCCACTCTAAGCACCCTTTTTAACAAAAATAAAGAGAAATACAAGGAACCCACCAAAACCCCAAGTTTCTTCTTAAAACTCCAATCACATCTCACCAAAACAAAAGAGGAGAAAGGATTCGTGATTACCTGCAGATTCTACTGGTGATTTCGAAGCTCAGTTGCCAAAACTGAATTCTCTTCTTTAATTGCTATAATCACCTTGGTTGCACTCTTCCTTAGCCACACACACATACACACACTAGACCAAATGCTGGAAAATGAGAAATTAGGGTTTTTCTCACAATATATATATATACTTTTCACACTAAGCACAAAACTTAACTTTCTTCACACTTAGGCTACATAACTTATCTCATATCGAATTTCTCCCCAAAATTTCCAAATACCGACAAAAACGAAACTCGGTTATTACAACATCCACCCCTCAAAAGAATTCCGTCCCCGGAATTCCATTTTCAAACAAACGAGGATATCGAGTCCTCATGTCTGATTCCAGTTCCCAAGTTGCCTCTTGCCCCTTATGGCATCGCCACTGAACTTCCACTAGAGACACTTCTTTACTCTAAACCTTGCACCGACTCTTGCATGGAATTCGATAACTCTCCTCCTACTGCTCACATAAACCAGTGGCGGTCTTGAGCCACGCTTAACCTCTCGTGAAAATGTTCGACCTATCGGTGGTCAACCGTGTGACCTCCGGTCTCACACAAAATCATTCACACATCTTAGACTCACGGTTCTAAAACGCGTCAAACTAAGGGTTTCACACACCATTTTCACCTTCTTAAAGAACGAATTCTACCAAAGTTAACATCACAACAACATGCAACCCTTATTAAAAAAACGACGCTCAATTCGCCAACTGATCACAAAATCAACCTTGAATATCGCCTTAAATCGCAGTTATGATTCTCTTTAACCGATTACCCACAATTCTACCATTACTCCCCCAATACAAAATACGCCTAAGGCAGATAACACCTTCTCACATTAATTAAGCTGGCCACAAACTATTGATAACAATCAATTCACACGCTTTTACCACCACGTCACTGCTATATTACCACCAAGTCTAATCTAATGGTCCCTCACCCCGAGCACTACATTCGACTACTGTCTTCCACTTGCTTTTCAAACATAAAGCATGTTTCCAAGGGACGACTCACTAGAAGGTGCACACTCTTGACCAATCACACAAGCTAGCTCCCCCCCAATGCTTAAACCAATCTCATACACACAAATCTTCTTTCTCATACTCCCACTAGAAGTTCATGCACCCGATTGTGACGTTCTGATAACGTTGCTTCTCACGTTTCGTGCCACTTGTCACACTTTCTACTTCGCGCTTACTCACTTATTCCAATCTACCATCCCAATTACCTTAGGCTAGTATGGAACATTTCTCATCCAACATTGACCACTACATAAACGCAATTTTAACGGTTACTATGCCTAACCAGCAGTTCCACTACCTCTCATACGAGAAATTCAACCAAGTTAATCCGAAATCATACTCAATGCTCGAAACGACTACACACTTCTCGTTTCTCAAACGTTACTAGCCCACTCCTTTGCATTTCATTAACATACAAGGATTAGCTCACATTCCCAAAGATTTCGTATCTACTACAAAACATCATAACTAACCAGTCCAAGAGCACACAATTTCCATCTTAGCTAGCCACCAACTGCCACCCCACTCTTTTATTCTCGGGTAACAATACCCCATGCCACATAGACATCCATGCATCACCACACAAAATTTTGCCACATTTAAACAACTTATAAACAAATCCGAGCAAGGATCTCCACTTACGCTCACCCCATATCAACACTAGTCCATCACTTAACCTCACAGCCAAACATTATCACCATGCCTCACCTGCTTACTAATTATAAGTTACTGCCAAATTATTCACACAACCCCGCACACTAGAAATTCAATTCTCACGATCATTTGTGCACACGCTAGGCTATGCTTTCTCCACGCCAAACACGACATATTTTGAAAGAGTTTGCAAAAGCATTAGACAATATTTAGTTTTTGCAATTCAACATCCACACACAAATAACTGGAATTTCTACCTGGTCAAACTAGGGCACACACCCGCCCTTCCAATCACACAATAATAAGTACGCATGCACAATTATCAAAACTTGATAGGAACACATATAATGATCAACACACTATGACGAGCTGATGGTACACGCTATGGTCACACACACCATGTCAGCGTAAAAAGAGGCACACACCGCCCATATATGTAACACGTTCATATATCACACCATATGGGACACACCCCCATCTCACACAAGGCCATAGCTCGTCCACACGAAAGTAGTTTAGGCCCACACGATTAAATCACACTTTTCATTCATGAGCAATTGATAATATGAACTCTTACCATTAATTATGCATAAGGATTCATATATCAAACCATATGGGACACACCCCCATTTCACACCAAAGCCAGAGCATGGTCCCACACATTTAAATCACACATATTGTCACACACTTACTATTCGCTTTGAAATAAGAGCAGTTTGTATCCACACAATTAAATCACACCTTCCATGCAAGGTTAAAAGAATAATACGAGCATTTACCAATGTAAACATGCATAAAGTTCCGCATTTAAAAAGGGATTAAGATCAGAATACTCACCTGTCGTCCCGCTTAAACCTCTTACTTAGTCTGATTCTCCCTTTAACTGCACCTATAAGGGTACACACCACCACAGTAAGTCATTTGGTTGAACTACACACTCCCACGGTTAACCCCTCGGACTAACATGCTGCACAAGGGTGCCATACAGCTACTTTCCGGACACTTTATCCGAACAACCAAAACTATCCGGTCAACCACACTATTCGGACGACTTATCCAGACCGCCATACTATCCGGAAGTTTTTACCCGGACAGTAGAAACTATCCGTACAGAAGAACTATCCGGTTATAAGGTTCCGGGCACTCCCGGATTCCCAAGGGTTTTCGGGTAACTACCGGGTACTACTACCACTAATTCACCCGGACAGTACTCTCATCCGGACACCCCAAGATATCCGGATACTAGCTTGCGTTGGGGGTTTCCGGACGCGACGGGTTTTTCAAAATCCCAGGAATTAGCACCTCAGATGTCCTAATCCTCTCAACACTTCTAGAGATTGCTTAAAGGTCGATAGTCTACTCAATATTCCACTCTAAGCACCCTTTTTAACAAAAATAAAGAGAAATACAAGGAACCCACCAAAACCCCAAGTTTCTTCTTAAAACTCCAATCACATCTCACCAAAACAAAATAGGAGAAAGGATTCGTGATTACCTGCAGATTCTACTGGTGATTTCGAAGCTCAGTTGCCAACACTGAATTCTCTTCTTCAATTGCTATAATCACCTTGGTTGCACTCTTCCTTATCCATACACACATACACACACTAGACCAAATGCTGGAAAATGAGAAATTAGGGTTTTTCTCACAATATATATATATATACTTTTCACACTAAGCACAAAACTTAACTTTCTTCACACTTAGGCTACATAACTTATCTCAAATCGAATTTCTCCCCAAAATTTCCAAATACCGACTAAAACGAAACTCGGTTATTACAACATCCACCCCTCAAAAGAATTCCGTCCCCGGAATTCCATTTTCAAACAAACGAGGATATCGAGTCCTCATGTCTGATTCCAGTTCCCAAGTTGCCTCTTGCCCCTTATGGCATCGCCACTGAACTTCCACTAGAGACACTTCTTTACTCTAAACCTTGCACCGACACCTGCATGGAATTCCATTACTCTCCTCCTACTACTCACATAAACCAGTGGCGGTCTTGAGCCATGCTTAACCTCTCGTGAAAATGTTCGACCTATCGGTGGTCAACCGTGTGACCTCTGGTCTCACACAAAATCGTTCACACATCTTAGACTCACGGTTCTAAAACGCGTCAAACTAAGGGTTTCACACACCATTTTCACCTTCTTAAAGAACGAATTCTACCAAAGTTAACATCACAACAACATGCAACCCTTATTGCAAAAACGACGCTCAATTCGCCAACTGATCACAAAATCAACCTTGAATATCGCCTTAAATCGCATTTATGATTCTCTTTAACTGATTACCCACAATTCTACCATTACTCCCCCAATACAAAAAACGCCTAAGGCAGATAACACCTTCTCACATTAATTAAGCTAGCCACAAACTATTGATAACAATCAATTCACACGCTTTTACCACCACGTCACTCCTATATTACCACCAAGTCTAATCCAATGGTCCCTCACCCCGATCACTACATTCGACTACTGTCTTCCACTTGCTTTTCAAACATAAAGCATGTTTCCAAGGGACGACTCACTATAAGGTGCACACTCTTGACCAATCACACAAGCTAGTTCCCCCTCAATGCTTAAACCAATCTCATACACACAAATCCTCTTTCTCATACTCCCACTAGAAGTTCATGCACCCGATTGTGACGTTCTGATAACGTTGCTTCTCACGTTCCGTGCCACTTGTCACACTTTCTACTTCGCGCTTACTCACTTATTCCAATCTACCGTCCCAATTACCTTAGGCTAGTATGGAACATTTCTCATCCAACATTGACCACTACATAAACGCAATTTTAACGGTTACTATGCCTAACCAGCAGTTCCACTACCTCTCATACAAGAAATTCAACCAAGTTAATCCGAAATCATACTCAATGCTCGAAGCGACTACACACTTCTCGTTTCTCAAACGTTACTAGCCCACTCCTTTGCATTTCCTTAACATACAAGGATTAGCTCACATTCCCAAAGATTTCGTATCTACTACAAAACATCATAACTAACCAGCTGAAGAGCACACAATTTCCTTCTTAGCTAGCCACCAACTGCCACCCCACTCTTTTATTCTCGGGTAATGATAACGCCACTTTTTGGCGTTATTTTCAGTTCTCAAACCAACGAGATTGGCTTGTATTCAAGTAAAAAGGCGTGTATTTTACGGTTTATCTAGTGAATTATGCAGGTTAGTTAAAAGGCGGCATTTCTCGAGAAAGAAGCTAAAAAGAGCCCAAAATGAAGCCTAACGGAAGCCCAAAAGCCAAGCCCAAGACCCGCGACCGAACCAGGACCCGACCCGCGAACCAGAAATCAACCCACACAGCAAAAAGCATATGCGCGACTTAGCCCGCGACTTGCAAGTCGCGTGGCAAGTCGCGTAAGTCACTGTTTCGCGATTTTCAGCTATTTTATCCGGGGTTTAGGTCATTATCGGATATCCAACTTTCGGCAGACGACCAGGGGCGATTTTGAGGCGATTTCCGGCGACTTTTCGGAGCTTTCGGAGTCACGTTAGAGGCCGATCACGGAGATAATCATCACGGAACGTAGATACAAGCACGATTGAAGGGAGTTCATCACGTTATTTTTCATGTTTTTTTATCTTTCGCGTTACCATGTTTACATACGTAGTTTCATCTTTCTCTCTTGTGTTTGAATCCACCACCGACATGAACTAACCGGTTCGTGTTGGGGGTTGGAATGAATTCGGTTTATAAAGCATGTAACCAGATGATTTGAACTTTTATTGGTTTTTTCCTTGATTAATGAAGCATGTGATTTTGTGTTTAATGCCTTTGAAAGTCTAGCTAGCTTTTAAATTGATTTATTATTTTCAGTTGAGTTAGAGAGAATTAACTGTTAAATAGAACTAGGAATTACATGCCTAAGACGATAAATCAGTGATAGAGATATACTGAATAAGTCTTAGTCCCAATTGACCCGTTAGGTTGATTTCGAGAGAAAATCCAGCCAAGTTAAATATAAATCGAGTACTTAATGTGTTTTGAAATCCATAGGTGAGATCGAGAGATTAAACTTATCCTTTTCAAAATAAAACCCGTTGTGGTTTGAAAGAGAACAACGGTGACTTTAAACGATTTGGGAATCATTAAGGGGATAAACTGGTAATTGTTTGAGTTGTTTGTGTGCATGTGTAGAACCGGAGGATTTCCAACCCTCAACTTTCTCTCCATCGAAGTTCCTAATTTGTTCTTTGCTTTGTTTGCGTTTAAGTTGTGATTTGCTAGAATTTAGTTTAATCAACCATCTCTAAATTCGACAGTCCAGTTAATAGAGCCTATAGTAATTGTGATACTTAGTTCCTAGTTCCCCGTGATTCGATACTCGTACTTTCCAAGTACTATTACTTGACTTCGACCCGTACACTTGCGGTAAGATACGCGGGGTGGGTAAAAACCCCGTGTCAAGTTTTTGGCGCCGTTGCCGGGGAACTAGTTGTAATTAATAGCACTACCATCTATAAGAGCTGTTAGATTGGACATTTTTTTTATTTCGTTGTTTCACTCCATCACTTTCAGTTTTTGGATTACTGACTTTGTTTTTCTTTCTTTTCAGGTACCACTTGGTTTATGCCAAGAATAACACGAGGGAAAGAAATTGAAGAACTTGATCCAGAAATAGAGAGAACTGCTCGTCGCCTACGTAAAGAATCGAAAGCTAGAAAACAATTGAATATGGGTGATGAGAGACCGCCTCCGCGCAACGATCCTCCACCGCTTCGCAAAAATCCACCGCCACCTCCTGAAAGAGTCCCTATGCGGTCGTTTGCCGACCCAAATGTGGCAGCGGCCCGCATAGGTATTCAACCACCTACCACTGCGGCTAACTACTTTGAGATAAAGCCGAGTACCATCGTAATGGTACAACATAATCAGTTCGGGGGAGCACCAACTGAAGACCCCCACGCGCATCTACGAGCCTTCGAATGGATATGCAACACGTTTAAGATCAACGGAATGGAGGAAAACGCAATCAAGCTAAGGCTCTTCAGCTTTTCATTAAAGGGTAGAGCTGAAATCTGGATAGAGGGTCTACCGTCAGATCTTATCACAACTTGGGCAAACTTGAAAGTAACTTTCCTTCAAAAGTTTTTCCCACCGGGAAGAACTGCTCAACTGATGGCCGACATTACGCACTTCGCGCAATGGGATCAAGAGACGTTATATGAAGCGTGGGAGCGCTATAAGGAGATGTTGAAGAAGTGCCCGCATCACGGATTGCATGGCTGGGTGATAATCCAAACGTTCTTTGGAGGCCTTCACCCACAATTCAAGAATGATATTACGGCTGCAGCGGGGGGAGCTCTTATGAACAAGACCTATGAAGAAGCAGTCGAGTTAAACGAGAATCTAGCCGAGCATAGCTACTCCACACCACGATCGTCCGTTGCACGAGTAGCGAGTGTTCGGGAATCAGACGAACTCAAAGAGATAAAAACCCAACTAGCAGCGATTACGAGCCATTTGCAAGCCGACAACCTTCAAGAACCTGATCAAGTCCATTTTGTGTCAAACCGGAGCCAACCGAGAAACGATCCTTTCTCTAACACTTATAACGAGGGGTGGAAAAGACATCCCAATCTTTCATGGAATCAGCCCGGTCAACCACAATCAGGTAATTTTTCTAACTCTTCTAATTTTGCTCAAACTAATAATGTGTACCGTCCTCCAGGTTTTCAGCAAAGGAGCGAAGGACCATCTGGAGAAAAGAAACCGGGGCTGGAAGAGATGATGATGAAGTTCATGTCGAAAATGGACAACACGGTTGGAGAGCTAGCAAGCACTGTGAACACGGTGAAAACCTGTTGGTCCCGAAAGGCTTAAACAAGTTTGTAGAAGGGGGGGGGGGTTGAATACAAACACACTATTTTACTTTTCTAAATTGTTTATTGATAAATCATTAACAATTTACAGCTTGTTGCGGAAACAAGATTAAGGATAAACCTAAATCTAAACAAGTTGGAACACTAAGGTTTTCTTGCACTAAGAAAGATAAGGAGATTACTAATAAAATCCTATCTTGAGAGATTTGAACTTGTCCAGAGTTAGCAAGTTACTTCAAATGAAGTGAGTTCATCTCTTTATATACTGCATGCATTTAATGCAATCCAGTATATACTTTACACGTGTCATTAGCGGATTGGTTGCATGTCATTGACCTTTGATGACAACCTTAGTAGCCGCATGAGTGAACAGTGTAGTGTCAGAGTGGTTGTACGATTTCAGATTTTCGGAGGTTCTTTTCTGACATTTCGTACGGTGGCGTGCAAGGGAGGTTAAGACAAAAGTACTTTGTACGGAGGACTTCATGATCATCTTTCGTTGATTCAGCGATTATCATTTACTATTCAGCAGATGATAAAGTTCAGCGATAGCTGAAGTCTTGTACTTGATACTTCACGTTGAGTGGACAAATCTGAGTCTTCGCTGATCCGCATCAGTTCATTAGGAGACTTGTCGCTGGTTCTTGAGCTTGATCTTCGACTTCAGCGTAGAACCTTTGTTGACGTGAATCTTGTCTTCAGGGATCATAAGTAAACAACTAACTTATCAGCGATCACCATACGGACTGAACAGACTCAGCGATATGGTGAACAGTGTTCGCTGAATGTTTAATCTAAAAGTGCGAGAGTTCCTATCAGCAGTACTGTAAGATCTTAGTACTTATCTGCGATAGTGAAACTCTGATACATATTGTTTACTTACAATTTTCACTAAGTATTTAAGATAGGGTCATTATCAAATCACTGAGGGTTTGGATCAACAATCTCCCCCTATTTGATTATGACATAGCAACAGAGAAAATTGCTATTTAATGAAAACATAAGGATAAAAAGAACTCATAAAATATTTGTCCCTTTTACTGTTTTCTGGGATCTTTTCAGTACTGATGGAGTAAAGTACATTCGCTGAAATCTTTCTTTAAATCTTTGAATCAGGTTACAATATGAATAAGAAAGATTACAAGTACAAGCGAAATAAATTACAAGTACTGAAGGATGACTGATACAATAGAGAAAATGGTGATTGTTGTCAGCCTTCAAAGGGTTCTTCCTTAATGAGAAGTTCATCAAGGGTTGTCTTTTCAGTTGGAATCATCCAGTCAGGAACCTTTTCTCCTTTATTCTTTAGCTTCAGAGCAGCTTCAAAAATCAAGGGTTTTAGGTGTCGTGCCTGAATGTCTTTTCTGAAGTCGCACCAGTAGATGAGATCTTTGAGCTGTTCGATTGGAGTGATTGGAAGCTCAGCGATCCGTTGAAAGCATTTACGTCCGTCGTAGTCAAGAAAGAATATTCCATAAGGATTACTGATGACTTTACCAGGGACGAAAAGTTCACATGGTGGCAAAGAGACATCAAGGGCAGATAGATCAGGATCAGGACCAAGTACTTCAGCGCGAGAGAAACCAATTCCAGTTTCATTTCGTATGACAGGACCTGAGTTTGAATCTTGACGTTTCTTCCTTGGAGAGTCCTTTTTTCTTTTCGGCTTTAGATCAGGAACAGGAGGAATATCCACACAAGAAGATATCAAATCGATCTGTCTGTTTATCAGCTTTTCGAAATGATCCTTGTACTTAGATTTTGACGGTTGGATAGCTAACCTCATCTCCAGCCATTCAGAGAGACCATACCTTTTTACAGTGTCAGCACGAAAGGTTTCAGATGAGTCATCTTCTCTGAACAGTTTGATGTCAACAATAGGTACTCCGACGGAGGTTCTTCCAGAGATTAATACCTTGTTGATCTTCGCTGGACGATATCTGAAGTGGATTTTCTCTTTACACCAGATCAGGGTGGTCTGAGAAACTTCAGCTTTCTTTTCCACGATCTTCTGGGCTTGTTCCCAAAGCTTTCGTTGGATTTGAATGGGAATACGCTTCAGCTTGGGGTCTTTGACAGATTCTTGAGTGAGCTTGATGGCGTATTCTCTGTCTTTATCTTCAGCTTCCTTTCTTTCAGCGATGAGGCGTTCAGCTCTGAGATGATCTTGGTATTCAGCTTTTGAAATTCTGAACTTAGGAGGAACTGAAGGTAGTTGATCGCGCCTTAGGATGATTCGCTGATCCTCGAATCGCTTTATCATTTCTTCTCTCCTCTTTTGATCTTCTTCACTCAGCCTTTGAGCAACTGAGGAAGGTCTGTTTCTGTGCGAGAGAGGTTGTTCTTCTGGTTCATCAGTCTCAGAGATTAAATCTAAGACTGGGATTATGTCTTCAGCGTTAGCTGGAATTATTGGTGAAGTCGCAACAGATCTTTCAGCGATATCCTCAAACAGGGGAGAGGACTAGCTGAAACGCAGCGATCTTACAAATAAGAACTGGGTAGAAGAACTTGGGTAGAAAAGATAGAAAAAAAATGTGGATGTGTATGGTGTTTGTGGAATGGATAACTGATTTTTCATAGATGATCAGGGAAGGAAAAATAAGTTTAGTGTACCTGACAAATCGGCTTTGCAAGTAGGATCGCCAGATTATCATCTTCAGCGATGCCTTTGTCTTTGCTTTTCTCAGCGCCAGAGGCTGAGTGCTTTGTCTTTGTCTTCTCCCCTGAAGGTTCTTTTATTGAAATACCTTTAAGAGCTTTGGTTCGAGGAGCAGGTTTGACAACAAAGAAATCATCGTCATCTTCATCATCATCATCATCGTTCCTTGGAGAGGAGGATGGTTCAGCTTCAGGGATGTCGAAGTCTTCGTCTTCTTCTGCTTCAGATTCCTCAGCATCTTCATCGAGTTGCTCCCCCTCAGATATAGAGGCGAGGTTCTCGGTTCCCTCAGGGTTTTCATCTCCCTGAGGTCCAGTAATCCGATCTTCATTACCCTCTCCCCTGATAGATTCATCATGGGAAAGGTCTTCAGCGCTCTTCTCCTGTTCAGCGCTCTTCTCCCCCTCTTTCTCATGATGGGCGGGGGAGGAATGGGTAGATTCAGCATTGGTGTTGTCTCTGTCTTCTGGGCCAGAGATTTTCACACAACCTTCAAGCTTAGCTATTCTGTCTTCTAGGCCAGAAATAGCAGGCGTGATTTTCTTCAGCTCTTGGCGATCCTCTGCGGTGAATGAGTCCAAAACAGGTGCAGGGGCCGGAGCAGGAGCTGGATTATTTGCCTTGTTCACCAGCGTCTCGATCATTGTCTTGACGGAACCAAGGTCGGTCTTCACTGAGCCCAAGTCGGTCTTGACCACTGACATATCACCTTCGAGTGTACCAACCGATTTCTTCAGCGTTGTAACTTCGCTGGAAATGGTGGAAACTGATGATTTGAGGTTGGTGTAGTCAGTGTAGATGTCGGAGAGCACTTTGGCAAAGCCGGCGAGAGTTTTATCAAGATCTTTGATGTCATCAGAGGAGGCCTTCTTTTCCACCACAGTAGTCAGCTTCGTCAGATTCTCTCCAGCGTTTGTTACAGCTGTAGAGTTATTTGATAGACCGGTGGTGAGATCCGTAAGTTTCATCTCCATAGACTTCAGAGACTGGTTGATGTCTCCCAAAAAGGACCTGTAACATATAAGTACTTGTGAACAAAGGAAAGCTCAGAAGTTTCAGGTTTAGTTACAGTGTTTAAGGTGGGATCTGTACCTGCAGGAGCGTTGACGAACTCATCAAAGTTTCGAGTCCCTCCATAGTGTTCCATATCTCCCTCAAAAGTTCCGTGAGGAATGGAGATCTCTGCAGGTCCTTTCTTCGTCATTCGCTGAGAAGCTTCAACGGATTCTTGAATGATGGCATCTCCAGTTTTGACTGGAGGAGTGTCCAAAGAAGTAGAGGGAGGAGCGAAGGATAAGAATTGGGGTTGGGGTTCAAGTTCAGCGTTGGATTCGCTGAGAAGTACTTCATCAGTCTTTTGAGAGACTGACGAAGGTTGGGTAGATTCCAAAGTTCTAACCTCAGCGTGTAGGGACGCTGAAGTAGGTTTAGAAGGGATGGCTTGAATTGGTGTGGCAGAGCGTACCACGGACTTTCCTTCAGCTCTTCAGAATGAGCTGAGGAGTCTTCAGCATGCAACTGCTGGGGTTGCTCCTTGGTTTTCTTGATCCTTTTGGAATCAAGAGGGGTAAGAGATTGTTTCCTTTTCTTAGAAGGAATGGATTTTGTGGCCGGGGTATCAGCGATGGGTATTGTCGCTGAAGGAGCCACAGAAAGCGGAGAATTAAGAAGAGTGAGAAGAGTAGAGAGACGTACCTCGTTGGCGACAGGCTTGAAGTCGAGAACTTTAGGGCCAATCTGAGAGAGTTTCAGATCACCCTCTTCAGGATAGCTGTCCTTCAGGCCATATTGAAAGATGGCGCTGATGAATCGCGGGTAAGGAACCCATGCTGGTCGGTCAGCGGCAGAATCAACACGTTGAATGAGGTCTTCATAGATGATGGAGGCCCAGTCAATGTTGAGACCTTTCAGCAGTGCGTAACCCATGGCCTGCTGAGGTTGAGCGGCTTGATCAGAAGATCCGGATTTCGCTGTCATGCAGCTGATCAGGTGAGCGAAGATGAAGTTCATCTCGCTGGGCATCTTGGATTTCTTTATCAGCGTCAGCTTCTTCTCAGGTAGCTTGTCTCTTCCAGTCTCCCAGATGTAACCCATCGCATCAAGGAAAGCAATGATTTCTTCCCTGTCAGCGTGCTTCTTGTGGTCAGGAAATGGAATGAAAGGATTTTCTGAGGTAGCGTTAGGGAATTTCAGAGCTTTACGGATTATTGCGGGGGTTATCTTGATGGTGCCATACTCAGTATCGCTGAGTATGCAGTCGATGGTTTTAGATGGATCTTTGGCTGAGGGTAGGTTGGTGTGTCTGGCAGAGTACCAGAATTGGGATAATAGACGCTGACTGGCAGGAGGTGTGATTGTCAGTGCTGTGTATATGGGGCTATTCTTCAAAAAAATCACAGCGTCGTCTAGATGGGATACCTGCTTCCGAGGAGGAAACTCGAGAAGCGCTGAAAGGTTGTTTGCCTTTGTCCAGTCTAGTTGATCCAGCTCAAACTTAACCTGAGGAGCTTTGGTGATTTCCAGTTCCTCAGAATCACTGGAGATGGACTCAGCGGTAACATTCAGCTTTGAAGTTGCCATTTCACTGTATTATCAGTTCAACCAAAGATGTTAACAAATAAGAAATATCTTAATGTGGAAAGAGAATTTCCATTGAGATTTTTCGAATTTTGTCCATTTCATTCAGACAAAAAAGTCTTAATGAAGATTAGGGTTTTTCTTGTTTTTTTTTTTTTAAAAAAAAAAAACGAATATAACACCTATAAGCCTTGTATTCCAGTTTTTTTTTTTTTTTTTAAAAATGGATACGAAAGAAGAACAAGTTTAATATTTTAGATTTAAAACTTGAAGAACAACCATGAAATGGTTGTGTTTATAAAACCATGAAAGAAAATGATTTTATTTTTGAGTTCTTTTGTTTGATCTTGTGTAAAACAATGATAAGATCGAAAACAAGTTATTTGCATTTGATAAAAGATAAGAACATATTGACCTTGAGTTTGATGAAGAAGATGATGAACAGTTCTTGAAGATCGAGAGCACAAAATGCAACAGTGTTCTTTTCTTGCGGAGAAAGATTGATTCGCATAAAAGACAAATATAAACTTTGAGAGAGTTTATATAGGAAGAGAGTAGAGAGAGAAAAACTTGAACGGGAAAGTTTTTCATCATGACACGGACACGTGTTTGCATTTGATTGGATAGACAACGAAACGTGCAAACGTGTGTCAGAAAAAGAAACGTGCCTGGTGTTATCCGTTGCAATGACGTCACAACTGTCCTTTCACATTCTTTCGTTGTCTCTGAGGTTTTGAAAGAAAAACTCAGGGACTCTTTGGAAAATATGAAGCACTGAATAGAAATATCAGTGAGGGTTTTAAGAAATTTCAAAATATTATTCAGCGATGAAAGAATTTGAAATCTTGCATTTTCATGCGTTTTGTCAGAGAAAACATACCTTGATATCAGTTTAACCCAATTTATTCAGAGAGAAGATGATGAAATGGATTGTACTAGTTTATTTTATCCAGAGCCTATACAAGAATGTATAAACGTATCGCTGATTAAATGTGAACCGCTGAAGATTTATCCTTCAAAGTTCAGCATTCCAAGCTCGCTGATGAGAAAGTTGAATCTTGTCTCATCAAGAGGTTTGGTAAACAAATCAGCTAACTGATAATCAGTTGGGATAAAATGAAGTTCTATATCACCATTCATCACATGATCTCTGATAAAATGATATCTGATTTCTATGTGTTTTGTCTTTGAGTGTAGCACTGGATTGTTTGCTATAGCGATGGCACTTGTGCTGTCGCAATAGATTGGAATTTTGGAGAGCTGAAGATCATAGTCTAGTAGTTGATTTCTCATCCACAAGACTTGAGAACAGCAGCTTCCAGCGGCTACATACTCAGCTTCAGCTGTGGAAGTGGACACCGAGTTTTGCTTCTTACTTGTCCAACTTACCAGCTTTCCACCCAGGAGCTGACATCCTCCTGTGGTGCTTTTCCTATCCATTTTGCAACCTGCAAAATCACTGTCTGAATAGGCGGTTAGATCGAATCCTGAATCTTTGGGATACCAAAGACCTAGATTCGCTGTACCCTTAAGATATCGAAAGATTCGCTTTACAGCTTTCATATGAGATATCTTAGGTTCAGCTTGATATCGTGCGCACAGACATGTTGCAAACATAATATCGGGTCGGCTAGCTGTAAGATACAGTAGTGAGCCGATCATCCCACGGTACAGCGTGACATTGACAGGAACACCCTTTGTGTCCTTATCAAGTATCAGCGGTGGTGCCATAGGGGTTTTCATAGCTGAACTTTCAGTTAAGTCGAATTTTTTCAGCATATCTTTAACATACTTTCCCTGATTTATAAAAGTTCCTTTTTCAGTTTGCTTAATCTGAAGACCAAGGAAATATGTTAGTTCACCCATCATACTCATTTTATACTCATCTTTCATTCTATCAGCGAAACGAGTACAAAGCTCAGGGTTAGTAGAACCAAATATAATGTCATCAACATATATTTGAACTAAAATGATATGACCTTTTATTTTTCTAAAAAAACAAAGTTTTGTCAATCTTACCTCTCTCAAAATTTTCAAGGTGGAGATACGTAGAAAGAGTGTCATACCATGCACGAGGAGCTTGCTTCAAGCCATAAAGTGCCTTATCCAGCTTATAAACATAACCTGGACGCTTAGGATCTGAGAATCCTGGAGGTTGTTCCACATAAACTTCTTCATTCAGCTTTCCATTTAGAAACGCTGACTTAACATCCATTTGATGTACAGTGAAGTTTTTGTGTACAGCATATGCTAAGAAAAGACGAATAGATTCAAGTCTTGCTACAGGAGCAAAGGTTTCGTCATAATCTATACCTTCCTCTTGTCTGTATCCCTGAGCAACAAGACGAGCTTTGTTGCGAGTTACAGTACCATGTTCGTCCAACTTGTTTCGATAGACCCACTTAGTGCCTATCACTGTTTTGTCAGTTGGTCTCCGAACAAGTTTCCAAACTTTGTTTCTTTCGAATTCAGTCAGCTCTTCTTGCATAGCGCTGACCCAGTTTGGATCTCTGAGGGCATCATCTATTTTCTTTGGTTCAGTTAGAGAAATAAAGTTAACAAATAAACAAATATTACCTGCACTTCTACGAGTCTGAATACCAGCGTTGGGATCACCAAGAATTTGATCGATTGGGTGATTTACAGTCCATCGCTGAGCCGGAGCATGCGTCGCTGACGCAGTCTGAACTGGAGAAACTGAAGATGAGGCTTCAGCTACTTCTGGATAATCAGCTAAGAGAGGAATGCTTGCATTTGTCACTTCATTCACTGATTGCTGAGAAATAGATGGAATTTCTGAGACATTTGGATCAACTGCGGGTATAGTATTTATAGGAACAGCTGAGACCCAAGATGTTTCAGCTTCACTATTCTGCATATTGGGAATGATAGTAGGACCATCATTTTCAGTTGTATGAGTATGAGTAGTGGGAACATCTTCTGAATCACCAAGATGAGAAAACATCCATTGATTCAGTTCTTCTGTATCAGCGTTCGGTTTAGAGTTCGCTGAACGGGATTCGTCAAACGTGACGTGAATAGTTTCTTCTACAGTTTGTCTTCTTCGGTTGAAGACTCTGAAGGCTTTGGAAACTGAGGAGTATCCAAGAAAGATTCCATCATCAGCCTTAGGATCAAACTTTCCAAGGGCATCTCTGTTGTTCAGTATGAAACACTGACAACCAAAGATGTGAAGAAAGCTGATTGAAGGCTTTCTCCCATGAAAGAGTTCATAGGCTGTCTTTTTGAATCTTTTGACTATCAGCGACCTGTTTTGCGTAAAACAAGCCGTGTTGACAGCTTCTGCCCAAAACTGAGTAGGCAGGTGAGAATCGCTGAGCATTGAACGTGCAGCTTCAATAATTGTTCTATTTCTTCTTTCAGCGACTCCGTTTTGTTGTGGTGTTCTCACTGACGAAAAGTTATGAGAAATACCCTTGCTCTCAAGGAAGGAATCAAGAGAACTGTTTTTGAATTCAGTTCCATGATCACTCCTTATTGAGCGAACAGTCATATTGTTCAGAGTTTCCATCTTCCGAACAAAGGTGATGAGTTCTTCAGGGGTGTCACTCTTAGAACGGAGAAATATTACCCATGTATAACGAGAGAATTCATCAACTATGACCAGCGTATATTTCTTTCCAGCGATGGATTGTTTGTTAACGGGGCCAAACAAATCCATATGGAGTAGTTGAAGAGGAGATGACACTGAGGAAACTTGCTTGGACTTAAAGCTTGCCTTGGTCTGCTTCCCTTTTTCACACGCTGAACATAAGGATTCTTTGGCGTATGAATGTTGAGGTAGACCAGTGACTAACTCTTTGGATGAAAGAGTATTCAGTGTCTTGAAGTTGAGATGTGAGAGTCTCTTGTGCCATAGCCAGTTGACATCAGAAGATGCCTTTGAGAAGAAACAGGAGTTCTCAGTGGTTGTTGAGTCCATGTTTATAACGTAAACATTTTCCAAACGATAACCGCTGAGAGCTATCTTCTCCTTTTTGTCAGAGACAAAGCAGGATTCCTTGGTGAAAATCACTTTGTTATCCATGTCGCAAAGCTGACTGATGCTCAGAAGATTATGCTTCAGCCCTTCAACATATGCGACTCTTCTGAAGGATGTTGTACCATTTGAAAGTACACCATACCCTCGGGTGTGTCCTTTTCCATTTCCACCGAAAGTTACAGAGGGACCCTTCTCTTCCTTGTATTCAGCGAGCAGGCTTTTCTTTCCAGTCATGTGTCTAGAGCATCCGCTATCGAGATACCAGATACCCTTCTTAACCTGCAATACAAAGGAAGATTAGTTTTGCTTGGGTACCCACTTCACCATGTATACGCGTTTGTCAGTGGAAGTGGTTGGAATGGGTTCAGCAGTCTTCGCAGCATTTGAAGATTCAGCTTTGTCTTTCTTCACTTTGGTCAATTTCTTGACCTCAGCGGTATGAGTCACCTTGACCTGACTTGCAACTGGTTTGGTCTTCTTTGGTGCTATCTTCACCTTAGCTATCTTATCAGCTTTGGTGGCTGTGGGACACTTACTTGCAATATGATCGGTAAGTCCACAGTGATAACATTTCCTATAACTAAAATTAGTTCTAGGACCACTTGTGTGCTGAGCTTTTAATTTGGAATTAGAAGTGCCAGCACCAAGTACACTATTGGTTTTTGAAATAGGACGAACATTCAGTTCTTCAGATTTCTTACCAAGGACATCTACTCTGAGTCTAGGAGTAGGTCGCTGAACTGATCCAGAGGTCTGATTTCTAGAAACAGATGAATGAATCACTAAGGCTTTGGAAGCATTCAGCTTAGGTACTAAAGTACCCTTCTGAGGATTTTGATAAATTACAATTCCTTTACCTTTATCTTTAGAGACAGAGGTAGGTTTTGAATAAACCATTTTCTCCTTACCTTTTGAGGAGGTAGGAGTTTCCTCAGGGATTGGTGTAATCGACGAGGAGTACTGAGATGAAGAAGTGTCAGCTACTGAGGATACGAACGTTCCAAATTTAAGCATTGAACGTTCAGTGGTTGGTATTGGAGTATCATATTTATAACCCAGACCACGTTTATCACTCAGAGGAATCTGAGCCTTAATTATCTCAGTGATCTTTGTTGAAGAATTACACCATCCTTCAACAGTAGCTTGTTCAGCTTTTAATGCAGCGATAGCTTCCGCTCGTTCAATTTTGACTAGCTGATTTAAATGGACTTGATCTTTAAAATCTTCTTCAAATTTAGAAAGCTTTTCTATTTGAAGGTGGCAATTTTTAAGCTTTTCAGCGAGATCAAGATTTTGGTTTTCAACCACAGCTTTGCCGTTCATGGCTTCGTATAAGCTTCTAGTCAGTAGTTCGATTTTACGGAGACTATCAGCTTCATCAATATTTACAATATTGGTAAAGAAGGAAGGTGATACCTGAATGGCAGATGTTGAAGTGGAGGGTATGTCTGAACTTTCTTCCTCTTCTTCAATCTTGGCCATGAGACATTGATTTGCTTCATCATCTTCAGAATCAGATGATGAGGCTTCTTCATCAGAAGCAGCCCAATCATAGTCAGCCATTAGGCCTTTTCCCTTCTTCTTAAAGCTTTTCAGCTTTGCATACTTCTCCTTCAGCTTTAAGTATTTGTCGTCTTTATTCCTTGGAACAAAGGATTTCTTTGTAAAGGCTGAAGGTCTCATGATTTTCTTTGACCTGCACTCGTTAGCGAAATGACCTGTCTTTTCGCAGTTAAAACAAGTAGCAGTAGCCTTATCAACAAAAGCTGATGACTTAGGCTTGTCAGCTATAGAAAGAGTTTTGTTCTTTCTAAACATTTTCTTCTTGGCGAATCTCCTGAACTTTTTAGTTAGGAGAGCCAAGGATTCATCATCTGAAGAATCAGAATCTGATGATCTTTCAGAGTTACTTTCTAACTCAGTGATAGTGACCACGGGTCGCTGAGTAGAAGGTTCCTCTGAGATTAAAGCAACAGGGGTGCTTTTGGAATCTTTTACAAGATTCTTCTTAAGATGGCTAGATTGCTCATGATTCAGCAATGTGCCATATAAGGTAGCGAGTGTCATTGATCTTAGATCTTTTGACAGCTTGAGACACATGGAATAATTGTCCCAGCTTTCAGGTAAACATTCTAAAAACTTTGTCAGAACTTCAAAGTTAGAATATTCCTTACCAACCGTTTTAAGATCTATAATTAAGCAGTTAAAACGTTGATGTACTTCAGAGAGAGTTTCATTCTTACCAGAGATGAAACTTTCGTATTGTCTTACCAGGTTGATCTTTCTTGAATCCTGGACTTCAGACGTTCCTTCATACTGAACACATATTGTGTCCCACATGGCCTTCGAGGATTTCAGGTTCATGACGGAATGGTAGACTTCGTCAGGAAGGGCCATGGATAGTATGGATCTGGCTTTTGTATCTATAGCCACTTTCTTCTTGTCTTCATCGGTCCAATGATGGATTTCCTTTGGAATCAGCCTTTCTGGAATAGCAGCTCTAGTTGCAGTGGCTGGAACGGCAGGATCAATCGTTACAGGGATGTGTGGACCGTTTTCAAGATAGTAAGGTATAGTAGGGTCTACACCTTCTAAGAAGAGTGTCATCCTATTTTTCCACAAGTTGAAGTTGTCTCTGGAAAATCTAGGGGGTTTTGCAAGAGAACCATTGTCGATATAGTGAGTGTTTGTGTTTGAGTTGGCCATTTTCAGATAATAGCAAGGAAGAGAAAATATCTTAGATTAGATCTTGTTTATGAGATTAAACAAACCTGGCTCTGATACCACTTGTTGGTCCCGAAAGGCTTAAACAAGTTTGTAGAAGGGGGGGGGGGGGGGTTGAATACAAACACACTATTTTACTTTTCTAAATTGTTTATTGATAAATCATTAACAATTTACAGCTTGTTGCGGAAACAAGATTAAGGATAAACCTAAATCTAAACAAGTTGGAACACTAAGGTTTTCTTGCACTAAGAAAGATAAGGAGATTACTAATAAAATCCTATCTTGAGAGATTTGAACTTGTCCAGAGTTAGCAAGTTACTTCAAATGAAGTGAGTTCATCTCTTTATATACTGCATGCATTTAATGCAATCCAGTATATACTTTACACGTGTCATTAGCGGATTGGTTGCATGTCATTGACCTTTGATGACAACCTTAGTAGCCGCATGAGTGAACAGTGTAGTGTCAGAGTGGTTGTACGATTTCAGATTTTCGGAGGTTCTTTTCTGACATTTCGTACGGTGGCGTGCAAGGGAGGTTAAGACAAAAGTACTTTGTACGGAGGACTTCATGATCAGCTTTCGTTGATTCAGCGATTATCATTTACTATTCAGCAGATGATAAAGTTCAGCGATAGCTGAAGTCTTGTACTTGATACTTCACGTTGAGTGGACAAATCTGAGTCTTCGCTGATCCGCATCAGTTCATTAGGAGACTTGTCGCTGGTTCTTGAGCTTGATCTTCGACTTCAGCGTAGAACCTTTGTTGACGTGAATCTTGTCTTCAGGGATCATAAGTAAACAACTAACTTATCAGCGATCACCATACGGACTGAACAGACTCAGCGATATGGTGAACAGTGTTCGCTGAATGTTTAATCTAAAAGTGCGAGAGTTCCTATCAGCAGTACTGTAAGATCTTAGTACTTATCAGCGATAGTGAAACTCTGATACATATTGTTTACTTACAATTTTCACTAAGTATTTAAGATAGGGTCATTATCAAATCACTGAGGGTTTGGATCAACAAAACCGCAACTGATCAGAATACAGCTGCAATCAAGATCCTCGAGAGGCAAGTAGGGCAGATCTCCGAGGCCCTACAAAACCGACCACCTGGCACATTTCCAAGCATGACCGAAAAGAGGAACCAAGAGAATTGTAATGCCATCTATCTGAGAGATGGCAAGGAGCTGAATGAGGAGCCAGCAAAGGAAGCCGAGAATGATGTGGAGATCATTGACATGAATGCATTAGAGACTGATGAAGAGCGTATGAGGAAAGAGAAGCCGAAGGAGAAAGAAGTGACACCACCGGTCAAGCCGGCAGTACCGAGAGTACCTTACCCGAGCAGGCTGAAAGCGCAAAAGGATGATGTCAATTTTTCAAAATTTCTTGATGTTTTCAAAAAGCTAACTATCAACATCCCTTTTGCAGATGCGCTTACACAAATGCCCTCTTACGCTAAGTTCATGAAGGAGATTATATCGAAGAAGAGGACACTTAATCACCAGGCCACCGTTGCACTCACTGAAGAGTGCAGCGCAATTTTTCAGAATAAGCTTCCCTTGAAGCTTAAAGATCCAGGGAGTTTTTCTATCCCTATTCAGATTGGGGAGTTTACTTTTAATAAGGTTTTATGTGATTTAGGGGCTAGTATTAATCTGACGCCTCTTTCTATTTTCAGGAAACTTGGCCTGGATGAGGTAAGCCCAACATACATGACTCTGAAGCTCGCGGATAGATCAATCCGATACCCATATGGAGTGGTCGAGGACGTGCTCATCAAAGTAGGTAAGTTCTATTTTCTCGTCGACTTCGTAGTCATAGATATAGACGAAGACGAAGAGGTCCCGTTAATTCTGGGGAGATCCTTCCTGGCTACGAGCCGAGCTTTGATTGACATGGAAGAAGGCGAGATAACCTTCCGAGTCGGCGGCCAAAGCGAAATCTTTAAGATGCTCGAGAAGGTAAGAGTTGGAAGAGATGAAGGATCTGAAGCTGGTCATGGAGGGCCAAAAGTAAAAGAGTCCGCAAAGAACCGTATGTGTGGGCGATCCAATTCCGCGGATACTAAACCGAGCTGAAACCACATAGTCGTGCCACGACTTTAAATACGGCGTTGGGTGGGAGGCAACCCACCAAGGTTTGTTTTCCTTGTTATTTGCGTGCTTAGTTTTATTTTTATTTTTGAGTGTGTTTAAATAATGAAAAAGCCATAAAAATCGAAAAATTGAAAAAGTCAAAAATAGCTGAAACAGGGACATACGCGACTTGTCACGCGGTTTGCATACCGCGCAGCAAGTCGCGGGGGCCTCTGTTGGTTTTCTGAAACAGAGGGTTACGCGGTTTGCCACGCGACTTGCAAGTCGCGGGCTAAACCGCGGGAGTCCCATTTGCCTCGTTTTTCGTTTTTCGTGCAGTTTTTATTCCTTTCTTGGTTTGTGTGTTTCTGTTTTCTTGTTTTTCTTTCGTCGTTTGTTTGTTTCTTTTGTGTGTGCGTGCTCTCCCCTCCTTCTCCAAATGCTCAATCTTTCAAGAATCTCCTCTGGCCGGGCAAAACAGGTATGTTCTAATCATTTATCTGCTAAAAGAGTGGTGTTTGATGTGTTGTTCTATTTTAATTGCACGAGATGCAACAAACCTAAGTTTCACTTAGGTTTGGGGTGCCTCATTTTTGAACCATCTACACACTCACATTAGACCCTGTGCAAACCTCGGTTTTACCGAGGTTTGGGGTTGGCTTTTATTTGGCAAACCTAGGCCACGACCTAGGTTTGGGGTGTCTATTTTTGGAAACTTTGGGTAGTCTTTTTATGCTATGCTATATGATGCCTTGCCTGCTCTTCTTAATAACTGCACAATGACTGCATCGCATCGCCTGCGATTTTACTTGCACATTGGGGACAATGTGTGGGTAAGGTTTGGGGTTGCCCAATCGGGCCCAAGTTATGCACGTAGAATTCCTACACTTCTGAGTGTCGAGATCAAAGTAGCTAAAATTTTTGTTTTGAATGATTGAGACCGACCATTGTGGAAAGAATCTTGTGATAGTAACGTGACCGTTAGGGAAGGACCGGGAAAGGACATGACTAGGGACATTAGTGGAGACCACCCAATAGTGAGTTCTGAGCCTTGAAAAGACGTTTTTCATTTCGAGGGATTCATACACTAAATTCATATACACTTTTTCGAATTCCTCGTCGTGAATGTAGAATGATCTCGCTACATTATTGCATTGAGTAGCAAAGACGAACACCGGGATATTATGTAAGGGTATAGTAGACCATATCATGTGGACCTTAAGATATGATTCCAGGCATTGTGTGTTTTATTTAACCTTTTTTAGCTATCGTACCTTTTACCCTTCTGCGTGTACCCTTAGCCCCTTTGCAGCCAAACACTCACCTTTTCGTTTCTAAACCCATCATTAAAACCCTTAGCCATAAGCCTTAGCCAACCCAATCCGAAAGTGTGTCAATCGGAAGAAGTAATGAACTTAGAGAGATAGAGCGGAAAAGAAAGAAATCAGGCCAGTCAAGAAATAGAAAAGAGGGCCAATGATGCCCCAATCAAATAAAGAGGACCAATGAAGTCCCATTAAAAAAAATAATAATAAAAAAATACCGTTAGTTAGATAGTCTCTAGTAGAGCTGCATAATAAGTGAGTCGAAGCGACTCCAATAGTGACGAGAAAGGACCAAGTGAGCAAATGTGAAGCAACGAGAAGTTCAGAATTGCCAATGATTGACACGCCGAGGATTTTTGATCCTTTATACCCTTCGTTTCTTAACCTTAACCTTAGCCCCGTTACAACCCGTTATAAAGACCTGGATGATCTTCTGGAAAACATGATTAGAGTCTATGACCACCTCATCGATATTCCCTGTCTTGCTACTTGACTCCTTCTGAGATCAAATTTTTGGACAATTGTGCGTCTTTCCTTAGAGTTGTTATGTAATAATTTGCGTATTCTTGTACATAACTTCCATAAACATGACAACACGAGCGATAACCTAGGTTCGAGCTAAATGAGAGTATCCCGTGAGGTAGGGTCGAGGCGAAATATTTTCCCTAGTATGTTCGGACTTAGTCTAACCCTAATGTAATCGGAACGGTCACGAGTTCAACTCACAATGGAAGGTCATAGGTCAAACGAAATGAGAATGAGGCGAGAGTGAGATAGATATTCACGGGTATGGGAAATCCCCGATGCATCACTTGGTACCGATTGGGAATTGTGCAGTTATTGTTATTCCACTATGTGCTTTTATTCTATTTTTATCGCTAATTTGCTTGGGGACAAGCAACGCTCGGTTTGGGGTTGTTGATAACGCCACTTTTTGGCGTTATTTTCAGTTCTCAAACCAACGAGATTGGCTTGTATTCAAGTAAAAAGGCGTGTATTTTACGGTTTATCTAGTGAATTATGCAGGTTAGTTAAAAGGCGGCATTTCTCGAGAAAGAAGCTAAAAAGATCCCAAAACGAAGCCTAACGGAAGCCCAAAAGCCAAGCCCAAGACCCGCGACCGAACCAGGACCCGACCCGCGAACCAGAAATCGACCCACACAGCAAAAAGCAAGGGGCGATTTTGGGGCGATTTCCGGCGACTTTTCGGAGCTTTCGGAGTCACGTTAGAGGGCCGATCACGGAGACAATCATCACGGAACGTAGATACAAGCACGATTGAAGGGAGTTCATCACGTTTTTTTTCATGTTTTTTATCTTTCGCGTTACCATGTTTACATACGTAGTTTCATCTTTCTCTCTTGTGTTTGAATCCACCACCGACATGAACTAACCGGTTTGTGTTGGGGGTTGGAATGAATTCGGTTTATAAAGCATGTAACCAGATGTCGGGTAACAATACCCCATGCCACTTAGACATCCATGCATCACCACACAAAATTTTGCCACATTTAAACAACTTATAAACAAATCCGAGCAAGGATCTCCACTTACGCTCACCCCATATCAACACTAGTCCATCACTTAACCTCACAGCCAACCATTATCACCATGCCTCACCTGCTTACTAATTATAAGTTACTGCCATATTATTCACACAACCCCGCACACTAGAAGTTCAATTCTCACGATCATTTGTGCACACGCTAGGCTATGCTTTCTCCACGCCAAACACGACATATTTTGAAAGACTTTGCAAAAGCATTAGACAATATTTAGTTTTTGCAATTCAACATCCACACACAAATAACTGGAATTTCTACCTGGTCAAACTAGGGCACACACCCGCCCTTGCAATCACACAATAATAAGTACGCATGCACAATTATCAAACAGGTATCACCAAGCTTTGATTTAGACAACTCACAACTTTGCCTTTCTCCCACTAGGTGAACCACAAAATATGACCGTCTACTCCACTCAACTGAGTCTTTACCCCTAATTGACTCTTCGGAATACACTCAGGACACGCTAAAAAATCAAACGATAGAATGCTCCCTTGCTAACCAACATAATCCACGTGTCTCACATGAGTTGTGCTAACTACTTCATTTGTAAACGACATATCAATCACATAGGGAGGATTACCTATCCAATTATCAATTTCCCACCCTCTTGACAGATTCACACCTTCCCAACCGACCTCTTATCTCCACGCACACACCTGACTAAATAATCACACCAGGGTTAACCTTTCAATTTAAATCTCTCGACAATGACTCCACACCCGACGTTGTCTTCAACATCAATGCCTGACAATTTGTCTAAATACAAGTTCTCCTCAACTCCGGCTACGCGCCGATACTGTTTCATCTACGTACCACAACGCTACCCTTCGAAGTATTTTGCCTGCTTCGTATTCACCCGAGACACTTCCCCCCGCCGTCAGCTACACGTCAACTTACCAAACAAAAGAAAAGACCACCATCACACAAGCATAACTAAAGTCAAAGACTGAGACTACAGTTAGACGCCACCCTCTCTAAACGGTAACTCTAGGGCCACAAACGACCATCGACGTCTTAACCGCATTTCCCACCCTCGGAACTTTGCACATTATTAAGTGCAATATCTCTTACCGCTTAGCGAGCTCATATCCTCCATGCATGACAACACAATGATTTAAATCGTTTTGCATACTCGAATAATCCACAAAACAAGGTTTGATATGCTAGACACGACACCCCCATAAAGAACAACCACACACACACACACTAATCTCAAGGATCGCCCACACGCTACCCATGACATCTCGCAACCTGGTCCATCTACTGAAAGTGTACACATTGACCCTCTTTGTGCAAAATTTTAAAAGTACAGCGAAATCGTCCACGCTGGGATGGTCAACCGACTCACACACTCGCCGATATGTCAAAACGTGTTCACATCGTTTTCACCCATAAAACCATACGATCAAATGTTGTTATGATTTATACAACAAAGTTTAACTCACACATAAGGAAGTGAAATAATTCATTATTTCTCCAAATTCGAAATTTATCACACTACGTAAATAAATTTATCTTTTCCTTCAAGCACACACTTGTACATGCCAACTCATTTTCAAAATCAGAAGTTTACAAGGCACGCACACACACTCACACATTCTGACTTGAAGGATTTACACAACTTGTTTTGAAAACACAATGCATGACTCGCTTTACATTGAAGGCTATTCGCCCGAGCAAGGTCAACCGTTTGCAGTTACAACACATCAACGCCGACACGCTACTCCAACCAAACCATTAGGTTCCTTACATTTAAAACAACCTTCGATACTGATACTTCCCCACACACTTGGATATTCCAACCTCACAGTTACCACCTGACCACTAATTTGTAAAATATATGGCTTCACTTAGACCCCAAATAGGTTTACTAATTCTAGTATTACAAATCCATACATCTAACATCTCTCAACCACCCTTGTCACTCTTCCACTAACTAGAGAGTAAGAAAGCACATCTCTATCATCCGATCCTCGAGCTGAAACTCTAAAGATCTCAATTCACCGACATCGGGCACTCCCAGAATAAAGACTCATCAGAGATTAGGAGCTCACCTCAAATCAATTATTTTCCTTAAGAACCCTAAAGGTTCTACTTCACACGGACACTCACACCGAACATTCAAACAATGCTTCTTCTAGATAGTATCATCATTCACACCAAGAATGATCTGCACAACACACTAAACCGTTGCCATAATGACAAGGTTAAACTTTACACACTAATCACCACACTCCACACACAACTGCTATTTTCCACACTCAATCTACCACACTCCACACACTACCAAAATCAGATCAACGGTAAGCAAGCATACCCATGCACCTGTAAATTCATAATGACATTGGCCATATGTGATTTGAATTTACCTTACTTGAGGGTCCTCACTACCATCGTCCTAAGTTGTCATTGATTAAGGTATTCCCTAAAGGCTTCCTATATCTCAGTTGTGTCCTCCTACTTCACAGTTTAAGTTTAGGCCCATCCGGTCACCTAAATCCCTTAAACTAGGGCTCTGAACCTTCTATATGCAACTTCCGTATCACGCCTTGCCAACTTCTAAGCAAGCTTTCGACTACCTGTTTACCTGAAAGGTTTTAGTTTTGAAAAGCGAGGGTTAGACCACGAGGTCTAGTGAGTTCCCTCTAAAGCCACACCACAATAATACAGTTTATGGAAAAACTTTCAGTAAGAAATGATTGTACAAAACTTGATAGGAACACATATAATGATCAGCACACTATGACGAGCTGATGGTACACGATATGGTCACACACACCGTGACAGCGTAAAAAGAGGCACACACCGCCCATATATGAAACACATTCATATATCACACCATATGGGACACACCCCCATCTCACACAAGGCCATAGCTCGTCCACACGAAAGTAGTTTAGGTCCACACGATTAAATCACACTTTTCATTCATGAGAAAATGATAATATGAACTCTTACCATTAATTATGCATAAGGATTCATATATCAAACCATATGGGACACACCCCCATTTCACACCAAAGCCAGAGCATGGTCCCACACATTTAAATCACACATATTGTCACACACTTACTATTCGCTTTGAAATAAGAGCAGTTTGTATCCACACAATTAAATCACACCTTCCATGCAAGGTTAAAAGAATAATACGAGCATTTACCAATGTAAACATGCATAAAGTTCTGCATTTAAAAAGGGATTAAGATCAGAATACTCACCTGTCGTCCCGCTTAAACCTCTTACTTAGTCTGATTCTCCCTTTAACTGCACCTATAAGGGTACACACCACCACAGTAAGTCATTTGGTTGAACTACACACTCCCACGGTTAACCCCTCGGACTAACAGGCTGCACAAGGGTGCCATACAGCTACTTTCCGGACCCTTTATCCGGCCAGCCAAAATTATCCGGTCAACCACACTATCCGGACGACTTATCCAGACCGCCATACTATCCGGAAGTTTTTACCCGGACAGTAGAAACTATCCGGACAGAAGAACTATCCGGTTATAAGGTTCCGGGCACTCCCGGATTCCCAAGGGTTTCCGGGTAACTACCGGGTACTACTACCACTAATTCACCCGGACAGTACTCTCATTCGAACACCCCAAGATATCCGGATACTAGCTTGCGTTGGGGGTTTCCGGACGCGACGGGTTTTACAAAAACCCAGGAATTAGCACCTCAGATGTCCTAATCCTCTCAACACTTCCAGAGATTGCTTAAAGGTCGATAGTCTACACAATATTCCACTCTAAGCACCCTTTTTAACAAAAATAAAGAGAAATACAAGGAACCCACCAAAACCCCAAGTTTCTTCTTAAAACTCCAATCACATCTCACCAAAACAAAAGAGGAGAAAGGATTCGTGATTACCTGCAGATTCTACTGGTGATTTCGAAGCTCAGTTGCCAACACTGAATTCTCTTCTCCAATTGCTATAATCACCTTGGTTGCACTCTTCCTTAGCCACACACACATACACACACTAGACCAAATGCTGAAAAATGAGAAATTAGGGTTTTTCTTACAATATATATATACTTTTCACACTAAGCACAAAACTTAACTTTCTTCACACTTAGGCTACATAACTTATCTCAAATCGAATTTCTCCCCAAAATTTCCAAATACCGACTAAAACGAAACTCGATTATTACAGGAACTCACCTGGTTGCTGAGATTAGATACACACACGTCACTTCCAACCGTACCGAGCACCTAAGATTTACCAACAGTTTGCCATTAGATTACTTATCCGAGCAACACTACAATTCAGACACAATCCTTATCCAGATAGTCCAACAATCCGGACTGCCGCACACCCGGAAACCCCATCCGGAAACCCTCTAATCCGGACAGACGCATATCCGGAAAAGTTTCCAAATTTTGAGTAACTATCCGGACTCTCATTCGGAAAATCAAACACATCCGGATACTACTTCGTCCGAAAAGCCCAGCACAATTGAATACCTCGTCCGGATAACTTATCGTATCCGGATAGCCGCCACATCCGGAAAACTCAACGTATCCGGATTTGCAACTACGTCCGAAAACTAATCCCATTCGGATCCACGCACAGTAAAACCCCAGACTCCCTAGTAATCGACTAGAAGTTGCGGTTTTTGTCTTAAACTCGTTGACACATTATTTGGGTTAACATTACAACCCTAAACAACCCATTAATCAACTTATTCATCCATTAATCCATCATTAGGTGCAAAATCCAAAGGTTTTCTCCTTATTAGAACACAGACGATTAATCATGGGCTTTCTCTTTCTCAAATCAATAATACTAGACATAAAGGAGTCGTGAGGGGATGAATACTTACTTGAAATCGATTTCTTCCAAGCACAACCTTCACCAATTCCTTGAAGATCTCCAATGCTCTTCTTCTTTTCTTACAATGGTAGCCGCACAAAATGAACCAGTGAAAAGAAATTAGGGATTTCACTCCCTTTTTATACCTTTTCTCAATTTGCAACTAAGTTCTAACAATCCCGTCTCCGTCTACTAAAACGACTGGAAATGTTTCAAAAAAGGTAGGCATACGACGTACAAAAAGTTCACGCCCTTGTTTATCTCTAAAGATAGGATGTCCTAACCATCCAACCGATATTCCTCCATTTCTGTTGTCTTTTGCTTTAGCCACATCTTATACAAAAATTTACAACTAGGACACGGTTGTTACAACACTCCCCCCTTATGAGAATTCCGTCCCCGGAATTCCTTTGTCGAACGAATGCGTGTATTAGGCTCTCATCTCGGATTCTACTTCCCATGTTGCTTCTTGTCCTTTGTGAAAATGCCACTGAACCTTCACGAGGCCAATCTCTTTATTCCTCAGCTTCTTAACTTTATGGTCCACGAACGCTTCCGGTTCTTCCACCAATTTTTATTTCTCGACCACTCGCACTTCATGCGCATGTACTACCATACCAGCTTCCAACTAACGCTCTAAAATAGAGGCGTGAAGCACATTATGAATTTCCTCCATGTCTATAAAGCCACAAAACGTGGCCCAATTCTCTTTCCTTTCAAAATGCACCACTCCAATCCACGGAGTCTCTAGCATCAATCCGACTCTCAACCTTAAGTTTCAAAACATCACGCCTTTTGTTTTAATATATTTTGGTTCCATATTACTTTCCAACACTTCTAACCAAGATCATAAACGGGAGTTGTCCCTCGATTAACCGCAACTTTCTCACGTTGGAAAAATTTGTATAATATACTCGTAACTTCTCCAACAAACTATACCACCTATAACATCTCGTATCAATCGTACCAGATTTTGCCCGCATTGTCCACACACTTAGGCTCACAATTTTAAAACGCGTCTAATCCAAGTTTTCACACACAATTCCACCTCCCTAAAACGGGGAATTCTGCCGAGTTTCATGCCACATCACGTGAATCGTTTACTAAATATAAAACCATCCAAATCGTCAATCTTGCATAAGATCAACCCTGAATTCCCCAATAAACTCACAGCGATGAATTTCTTCGCTAGATAACAAGAACTTTCCAATAGCATCACTGCCATCACGACATGCATCTAACACAAAAGCACCTTACTTCCCCAAACCGTGTTGACCATAAATCACCATTGTTAACCCATCATACGCTCCTCTCCCGTCAACGTTCCACAATTGTACACAGCCATCAACAGGAGGCCTCCACAGTCCATCATTCGGAGTATCCACCAATCCAAGCTAAATCACTTGAAGATTCATATTCACGTTCTCACTGCATCCAACAAGGATTCAACCAAATAAGGAATGAATCCACGTCTTACTCGCCCAATCAGCAGGAGTGACCATGCTCACTCAACACTATTCCAAGTAGCACATTGTTGAACACCATGTTCACCTTGGAATGTTCACACTTCTAACACTTACTCAGATCTGACGGTCTTACATTTTGAATGTCCCATACAACCACTTATACCATGCCTCCTTGAAGGCATAGATCACGCACTTTCAAGGAAAACTTATTGACCTGAGCAAGTCTTCCCACACTTTAACCATGACATGCACCACAATCTACACCCTCTTACCCTCACGAGGGGTTCATAGATCTACCGATGACATCCCTTTAAACATTTCTCCACCTATTTGGTATCATTACCAACCTTCTTACTTTCATAACATATCGTCTTGATCACTTTACGCTAGATTGGGGCATTGCCTTCCTACCAATACTTACTCCACTTCCCGACCATTTCAACGCGCCAAAAGCACATCGGTGTTACTACGCCTAACCTAACGATTTCACCACCATCCTTTCTTGAGATAATCAACCAGGTCTTTCTTGAAACAACATTAAATGTTGGGAAGCACCACACGTTTCTCGTTCCCCAAACAAAGTCAACCCAATCACCAGAGTTCCTTCGTGCATCGGGAACAATTCACATTCCTCAAGGATCCCGTATCTACTACACCACCTCGTAAACTAACCAATCCAAAAACTTCATCGATCTTTTAATGATCCTAAAATAACTCACTCACTGACTCGTGCAACTAAAAACACGTGGTTCCTCCTTTGGGTAACCATTATCCACCGTTCCACTTAGGGTTGAGCATCGGTCGGGTTCGGGCGGGTCGGGGCCGAAAACCCAAAACCCGATCGGGGTTCGGGGGGACATACGGAACCCGAAACCCGTCCAAACTTAAGTTCGGATTTCGGATATCGGGTAGATTCGGATTTCGGATATTTAGGATCGGGTGGTTCGGATTGGCAGAATATAGAACATAAAACATGAGAAGAATCCTCATATTTCAGTGAAGATGGTAGTGGTAGTAGTTTCACTAACCCCATCTGAATCATGTTTGATCAATTGATTTGAATGAAGATAAACTGCAATCTTTCTGCACAAAACAACCAGAAGAGATAGAAACACAAATGCCAAATTGAACCAAGTTGTAATGAGTTCCAAAACCCTTAAAGGGTTGTCAAAACTCATGATTTAGAAACCCATCATTGTAACCATGGATCTTTGAAGTAACTGTAATTAGAATCAAGATGATGAACAATAGAGATGATTCAAATGGTGGCAAGAACATTTCACCATCTGGGTGATGGTTTTTTTTAGGAAATTGATGAAATATGTCTCTCTATTTCTCTCCTCCCTGCGTATTTAAGGATATAAAACCAGACCCACAAGAGAGGAGGAGAGAGTGTTTTTCAAAAGGGGTTTAAAACTTGATGACAAGTGAAAACCCCAATTAGAGAAAACTCCAGGGAACGCCAGAGGTCACTCTCGTGCTCGTCGTCTCTCTTGTCGTCACTCGTAGGTAGCCGTATACGGTATGAGTGAATCGATTTAGGTTTAGAAATTAGAATTAGAATTTAGAAAGTATTTATATTTTTTGAAAATTAATTAATATATTTTTATAAATCGGATATTCGGACGGGTCGGGTGGGTAAAACCCAAACCCAACCCGATCCTACATAACAGTAATTTTATTCGGGGCGGGGTTCTCGGGTTCGGGAATAAAGGCCGTATCTCGGGTCGGGTAAGGTCGGGTATCTCGGGTTGGGCGGGTTTTGCTCACCCCTAGTTCCACTCTTTTATTCAGAAGATAGCCATATCATAACGCCAACTCACAATCCATGCATTCCAACAACATGCTTAACACTTTGTATACTCCTCTAAAACCCCTGAAAAGGCTTCCATCCGTGCTTATCCTCCTTCTCAACACATTACCATATCACTGACTGACATGTCTACTTTGGCAAAAGATTCCACTAATTTTATCCACAAAATCTTCACCCACAATATCACGCCGCAGACCAGGTTCTCACGGTCATTTGCACACATAAACAATTCTTGCTTTCATTTTCACCTACATCCATAAATTACCATGTCTATCTCACGACTTTGACTGTCCCCGAATCTAGGCGAAACACAACTCACGATTTTCCAATTTACCAAAAAATATATACGTTCCTTTACGGATCATTGCGATCTCCAAGAAATCATTCCAACAACAAGGCACATTCCCTTACAGATCGGTATGCTCAATGCACCCGCTTCAGTTGTGCTCATTGCTCCATTCCTCTATAGGCCATCAACTCTCTTAGGAAAACACATAGCTACAGCAACTACTCCACGTCCATCACACTCACACGAGGTTGTCCAGCATCACACCATGTATACACCTCTCCCAACAACCCACATTTCCTTAAACAATTTCAGCGTAATGAATTCCTTCTCGAATCTAAGCCTCCTGATGATGATCTCAAAACTGAACGCTTTTAACAGTTATCAACTTTAACATCCGTAGTTAACACAGGGAAACTTCCACCATTTTACCAACAAACAAAGATTCCCAACGGAATCTACTGCTTCCAACACATCGCAATCAACTTTGTGCCCTACAGTCTATACACGTTAAGAATTAAGACTCGTGTGGTACGTAGCTTACTTACAATACCACTCACTTCTCTGGCTCATATCCGATAGCATTTCATCAGGGCACATTATCTGCTTATTAACATGCTACTAATTAGAGCTTCTCTACAACTTTAAACTTCATCATGAGTACGCTTGCTTCTAGGACAATCAAATCACCCGTTATCAAACATTATCAATTTCATTGCTTGGGACTCCCGCTATTCCCGTTCTCCCCTAACTGAAACACTAAGGTCATAAATCGACCAAAGTCTGATCAACTGAACAATTTCCATTCTCATAACCTTTCCCTTTTTTTTCAATTGTACCATCAACTACGACATATGGAGCTCATAGCCTTCATGCATGACGACACAATGATTTAAATCATTTTGCACACTTGAAAGTTCGATGGACACGATTATGTGAAACAAACTAGTGTATACATAACACATCACTACTCAAGTTGTGTCGTAAACACAATGATCACATGCCACCCCATGATAAATCATGACTTTGCCCAACTAAATCAATATTGGGCCAAATAAAATGTATTTGATAAAACATTTCCAATACGATTAGAAAATTTTCTGAACGAAATTACTTATACGGAGCGAGTCGGTCGGCTCTCACACTCATTTATATGTTAAAACTACTAATACTCATTTCAGTTATAAAAACTTTTGCTGTAAAACGTTTTCATGACTTTCACAACAGTGTTTATCCCAACATGGAAAAAGGTAAAATAGTTCACAAATCACTACGCTCAAAATATCGTCGTGCAACGTAAACAAATTTATCTTTTTTTTCTGTAAACACACGCTCTCGTGTGTCGACTTATTTTTCAAAACAGGGAGCTCATTATGCTCGCATATATTCTTAACTTAAAAGGGTCCATGTAGATCATTTAAACACACCATGCATGAAGCTAACTTTGCAATGAATGCTATTCACTGTAATAAGGTCCTTATCATCGACATCCAACTTTCGTTCAATGGTCATCTTCTCACCCTTATAACAACTTATGGCGCAGTTGCTTCACCACCTTCCTGTTGACCACTCCACACAGTTTTCGTATAAACCAAAGATCCACAACCATGCGATTACAATCTTTGACCTTTAAGGCAGAATAACAACCAGTTATCCCACGTTCTACTCATACAGGCGCTTCGATCCAACACTTACATTTTTATCCCATCATCATTGATACTACACCGCTTGACAAAAAGTCAAGTGCCCAATTTCGTCACATGATTTTGTTTTGTAGACCAACTACCTTCGTCTCTAAGCCTTCTGAACTTCTCCTTCCCTTTGGAAGTAGCATCACAAATCCTGTTGCTTGAAAATGATTTTATTTTTGAAAAGCAAGGGTTAGACCATGAGGTCTAGTGAATTCCCTCTCGAAAACAGTTTAACGCGGTCTCATCTTTAAAACACATAACTGTTATAATATAAAATAAAATAACAGTTAAACACAATTAACCTCCACGCAAGGGTATTTGCATAGTGGTCTCCATGCCCATCACCTCCACGTGATGTCCTCACTCGGGGCCCCCAGTAGACCCCCACAACCCTAGTAGATGCCTTTTTTTCGTGTGCACGAGAAACGGACTCAAGGCACACGGTTCAACCACGCACCAAGGATCCTCAACGCTCTAAGGTACCACTAGCCCCACTGTGCAACCCGACTCCATATAATAGCATATAATCATGAAAATACATACATCATGAATATACGGTATTATAGAAACGGTCATAGTTCATTTCATGGTACGTATCAAAATTCATGTTACCATCATCTGATATTGAAAGCAAGTTCAAATTGATCTTTCATAAAAAAGGTTACAAGGGAACTCACCTGGTTGCTGAGATTAGATATACACACGTCACTTCCAACGGTACTAAGCACCTAAGATCTACCAATGATTTGATATTAGATTACTTATCCGGGCAACACTACAATTCGGACACACTCCTTATCCGGATAGTCCAACAATCCGGACTGCCGCACACCCGGAAACCCCGTCCAAAAACCCTTTAATCCGGACAGACGAATACCTCGTTCAAACACATCCGGATACTACTTTGTCCGAAAATCCTAGCACAATCGAATACCTCGTCCAGACTTATCGTATCCGGATAACCGTCACATCCAGAAAACTCAACGTATCCGGATTTGCAACTATGTCCGAAAGCTAATCCCATCCGGATCCTCGCACAGTAAAACCCTAGACTCCCTAGTAATCGACCAGAAGTTGCAGTTTTTGTCTTAAACTCGTTGACACATTATTTGGGTTAACATTCCAACCCTAAACAACCCATTAATCAACTTATTCATCCATTAATCCATCATTAGGTGCAAAATCCATAGGTTTTCTCCTTATTAGAACACAGACGATTAATCATGGGCTTTCTCTTTCTCAAATCAATAATACTAGACATAAAGAAGTCGTGAGGGGATGAATACTTACTTGAAATCGAGTTCTTCCAAGCACAACCTTAACCAATTCCTTGAAGATCTCCAATGCTCTTCTTCTTCTCTTACAATGGTAGCCGCACAAAATGAACCAGTGAAAAGAAATTAGGGATTTCACTCCCTTTTTATACCTTTTCTCAATTTGCAACTAAGTCCTCCGTTCTCTTGTCTTTTGCTTTAGCCACATCTTATACAAAAATTTACAACTAGGACACGGTTGTTACATTTACCAACAACATGAGATTCAGTTTTCTGCAATAGATTATTTTCTTCACACGGGGAAAGGCATCGAGGTTCTTATAACTTGTTTCACACCCATGATGTTTTAATTATTCTACAAAACTAAGTATACACATGTGATTTTCATAAGCAGTTAAACTACGGTTTGTGAGTGCTTTGAATTGAATAGAAAACATCCACCATTCAATCAGATTATGCACCTTCTTAAGAACATAAAAAACAAATTAAACCAAAGAGAAAAAATAGAATTTGATGGAACTGGTACCAAAACACGAGTGATGCTATCGAAGAAGAATTCAATTAGATGGTTGCAAGAGTACGTACATGAAGAAATCTATGGCAGGTTATAATGAGAATACAAAAGTAAAAATATCATAGGCCAATAAAGGGGATATCACAATATTTGAGAATTACTCAAATCCTATGATGCCAAGTTCTTGGTGGTTTCTCCTTTAATATATATATATATATATATATATATATATATATATATATATATATATATTGATTTTTAGCATTTTTTTTGGGTGGTCAGAAGATGCAAGGTCTAAATTATGAAATATGTATAAGAAAGAAGGGGTGAATGTTTTTGTATCAACTCATGTGGTTGAATCAATTTAGTAATATATATATATATAACAAATAATTAAAATAATGTTTTTTGTGGAAATCATGGTGTTTAGAATTTACATTTAAACAATCGATTCAATTAATCATCTCATCCTTTTATATACTAACCTTTTGTCAAACATTCTTCTATCCATCAATGTGGGACAATGTAACACCCCAAAACAGGGGTTAACAAAAACTTCCATAAAACGGAAGAGTGGTACACATTACTAAGGTAAAAGTATACCTAATTAACTTTACATAATCATTAATACAAAGATTTAGTTAATCATAACTACTATTGGACCCCTAGCTTATTTGATCACTACTATAGCAATCAAATATCAAAAGAATGCCGGAAAGTTCTATCATCAATCTTCCAATCTTTATCTCTCTAACAATGATCCCATGCTCACAACCCCGTTCTAGACCTTCTTTTGTCCGGAACCACTAAATTCTGTAATACATAAAACACATAACAAGTGTTAGGCTTTTAAAGCCTAAGTGAGATTTACACATAGCACATAGAGCATAATCATAGCATGTAGGAATAACAATTCGATACATTCACAAATTGGATTCCATTGAGAAGGTCCATATCGCTACCCAGTTACATCATAATCGAAGATATACCTTGATCGATACCCCACGGTATTGTCACAAGGCATAACACAACGGAAAACCCCACGGTATCCGAAGGTATGAATCATTTACACTTACCCCACGGTGTGTAAGAATATATCCTCCAATGCCTACTAGGTGCTCCTCCAATTATGTGAATACCAAATATATTAACCCAAATAAGATTCAAGCATATTTAACATATAACAATGGTCCAACCATTTAACATAATCAATACTACTTCCATGTAGTTCATATACATCCATATGTATCAAATCATATTCTATATGACATCAATAATAAACATCCATGTTTACAATTCAATAATAAGTCCATTTTGACCATTAAGCCATCATTACTTCATTAAGACATATATTAAGCCATCTTCATAATCACATACCAATGATGTATAATCAAACCCAAACCTTAAACACTAACATTTATCATGGCAATATAGTTAATGAAACACAATTAATCCTTCATTACTTACTTGAACTCTTCTTGTTTCCCTCTTAACCATTAAGAGCTTATACATCAAGATTTCTCATTAACCATACCAAAATCAAGATAAAGAATGGTAGATAAGTGTAATACAATCAATTAATTACAAGTTACTCACCTTAATTCTTCAATTGGTATAACCCTAACTTGAAGACTTGAACCCAATTACTCCAATCAAGATGAAATGAAGATATATTACCCTAAATCACATTTAATTGGTGAGATTCATCTAATTGTTGTTTGAATGGAATTAGGATTAAGAGAAGTAAGTTTACCTTAGGATTTGATGAAGAATCGCTTGAGAAAAAGATAGCAGAACTAAAAAATCGGATTTGAGAGTTCTAAGTAAAAGGGTGGATGACTAAGGGTAAAGAGGTGGGTTTAACCCCCTTTTGGCACGTCAGGTGCTCGGCGCCGATCACCCGCGCCGATGCATCGGCGCCAACCCATCGTTGCCGGCTTCTGTTTGTCAAACATCTCAACTTCCACTAATTTAGCCGTAACTTCTTCGTTAAAACTCCGTTTTTACCCCGGAAAGTACTGTTGGACTCGTATTCAAATTACACATCCAACTAATCCATAAAATCTAATATTCCACTTTATCATCTATTTTTCATTAATTTCCTTAAGGAATAAACTTACTGATTTCTATCAGGAGTTATCAAATAACAAGTAACAATCACGGAAATTACTTAGGAAATCAATTATAATTTAAGAAGTCAAAATATAAAGAAATATTAGGACTATTTTTACTCACAAGGATTTTCCGGGTGTTACAATTCTCCCAACCTTAAAACGATTTCGTCCTCGAAATCTATATCCTTTACAACCCAAAGTCAACCGACTCACTATCGACCAAAATTTAACAATTCCTAACGGGAATCTAAATTCCATCCACACGGTCTATAAAGACAATTCCTCGAACAATTGTTTATTAACAAGGTCCCTACACATACGTTGAACTTATGTATGAATAAACGTTCCAACCATAGAAAACTCCCAACCATACGACTTCAGTCGTCTCCCAACCTTAAAATGTTCTATACATCTTGATTTCAGTTTCAAACTCTAAATCAATTTAAGGTTCAATTAATACTGAGACCAACCGAATTTCTAATTTCAATTGTCCCTATCGTTAACGACCATTTACATCCAAAGAGCTCTAATAGACTCCAAAATCCATTTCAATAATTAATCATCAAACGGACAGGTTCATTAACCATACTCAAAGATTAGTTCACTAACCCCACTCATCACAAATGAGTATCTTATGGTTACTACTACCATCACCATCATTCTTTTTAAAATCAGCTACAATTTCTCGATTACACTAAAGGTGTTTGGCCTTAAACCCAAAAGTTAACACCTAAATATCACCAACCTTTGCACTCTATCCAAACCCACACATGAGTTCCATTCACAAATAAAAATCTAGAAGGAACAAGGATTCATCTTTCATATTTCCTGAACCTTACTCCTTTCCTCATTAACCGCTCCCCAACTTAGATTTGTAAGCCTCCTTAAAGTAACCGTTTATCATTAAACCTTTATCCGACTATTGCCTAGTCTTCCATACCGTCATTATCCACATCTCAATCTCCAGGTCTCAAAATAACATTAACGTATACTGCTTGAAAATCCATACTCACTTTAAATTGAGCATACTCACCACTTTTGAATACTTCAATATCTACAACACCCATCACTACATCTATGACCCACACGTTTCTTCAGTATAAAGTACTACCATTTCCTCACATCAATACCATACTACGCGACCACATTGTAACCAAGCACTACATATTATATATCAAAGGTGATACTTCCAATGAACCTGTAGTATAACTACATTCTTAGGTCCGACCTTTCTATCATTACTTCCTACGTTAGCACGGAGTACTACCCTCCAATCAATATTTGTCTCTTTTTCCCAACCTTTTCACATACCGATAAAACTTTCTCATCTTTATTAAACTTCCTATGATTCAAAATCATAAACTTATTTAGCGACTCACACAACCACAATCACTTTGGATAAACTCACACTACCGCTCGACATTCTATTCCAATTATAGCCAAATCACTACACCATCTTACAACCACATATTCCAACAACTTTATTGACAACTAGTACTGTTCATCTGGAATCCCCGAAAAGACTTTCATCTAATGTTCCCTCTTTATAACTTCTTATTACTGGTTGACACATTCATCTTGACAATTAATGCAACTACTCGTTCGTATATTCTCCACCCATAACATCTCACAGCAGACCAGATCCTTCATGGTCATTCATACACAATTCAAATTTACCTTCATACTCTCCCGTACAATTAACCGAATCTATTTCATTACTTTATTCTTCCCCAAATTTAGTTTAAACTACCACTCACGAGTTTCTAATTCACTTAAACTTACACGCTTATTACTAATTCTTTGTGATTCCAAACCATTATATATAAACAGTGCATACTCTATCACAAATCGACATAGTCCATACCCTTACCAAATTCGTACTTAATTCTTCATTCTATATAAACCATCTACACCATAAGTAGAATGTTCATCTACAACAATAGTCCTTCACTATCCTAACACCCCCGCACAAGGTGATCTTTCAACTTTTAATCTTCCGTTTCTAACTTAACATTCATACGTGATCTCAAAAGAAAAATCAATGTATTCACATTATGTAGACTTTAATTAATACAATTCATGTAATTCCAACCCCCAAGCCTATGTCAAGTTAATTAAACCGACAAATACCCTTAAGACTCAATCGAGTCCAAAACTAAAACATCTGTTCAAAGGGTCTATTGATCATTTATCAATAACACTCTACTTCCGACTAGTGGTCGTCCTCTTGACCTTGTAACACTTTCTATCCATGCGTTCCACGGCCCACTTACTTAATCAGTTCATATTATTTCCATTTTGATGGATCGCCTTACATTCTATCTCTACACATTTCCATCCGCCTATTAAAGGTTACCTCGGCGGGCTCTCATAAGTCCCGTCAATTCTAGGTTGTCCTTCCAACCCCCAAATCATTTACTTATCTATTCTCTAAAGAATTTAAAGGACCTTGGTGGCATATCCACCAACGATATGCTATAACACAAAGGAATAACCATAAAAAATGGTTATACGAATATAGACATACTAAACGTACTTTACCGATCATAAGTTACTGTAATAATTTAGAAACAAGCATGCTTACGTAACAATATATTCATAATAATAGTAGCTAACTGGAATTGTGAACATATTATACATGAGAATCCTCATCACCATTGTCACAGTACTAATTTCACGTATTTCTGTCAACTATAAGACTATCCCTTCTTAGTACTTCTACCCATATCTCACAAATCATAACTTAACTCATCACAGCTTAAGTCTAAGTACCTCCTCAGCATACTTAGTTCACTTAAGTTAATGCTCTGATACCAACTTGTAACACCCCAAAACAGGGGTTAACAAAAACTTCCATAAAACGGAAGAGTGGTACACATTACTAAGGTAAAAGTATACCTAATTAACTTTACATAATCATTAATACAAAGATTTAGTTAATCATAACTACTATTGGACCCCTAGCTTATTTGATCACTACTATAGCAATCAAATATCAAAAGAATGCCGGAAAGTTCTATCATCAATCTTCCAATCTTTATCTCTCTAACAATGATCCCATGCTCACAACCCCGTTCTAGACCTTCTTGTGTCCGGAACCACTAAATTCTGTAATACATAAAACACATAACAAGTGTTAGGCTTTTAAAGCCTAAGTGAGATTTACACATAGCACATAGAGCATAATCATAGCATGTAGGAATAACAATTCGATACATTCACAAATTGGATTCCATGGAGAAGGTCCATATCGCTACCCAGTTACATCATAATCGAAGATATACCTTGATCGATACCCCACGGTATTGTCACAAGGCATAACACAACGGAAAACCCCACGGTATCCGAAGGTATGAATCATTTACACTTACCCCACGGTGTGTAAGAATATATCCTCCAATGCCTACTAGGTGCTCCTCCAATTATGTGAATACCAAATATATTAACCCAAATAAGATTCAAGCATATTTAACATATAACAATGGTCCAACCATTTAACATAATCAATACTACTTCCATGTAGTTCATATACATCCATATGTATCAAATCATATTCTATATGACATCAATAATAAACATCCATGTTTACAATTCAATAATAAGTCCATTTTGACCATTAAGCCATCATTACTTCATTAAGACATATATTAAGCCATCTTCATAATCACATACCAATGATGTATAATCAAACCCAAACCTTAAACACTAACATTTATCATGGCAATATAGTTAATGAAACACAATTAATCCTTCATTACTTACTTGAACTCTTCTTGTTTCCCTCTTAACCATTAAGAGCTTATACATCAAGATTTCTCATTAACCATACCAAAATCAAGATAAAGAATGGTAGATAAGTGTAATACAATCAATTAATTACAAGTTACTCACCTTAATTCTTCAATTGGTATAACCCTAACTTGAAGACTTGAACCCAATTACTCCAATCAAGATGAAATGAAGATATATTACCCTAAATCACATTTAATTGGTGAGATTCATCTAATTGTTGTTTGAATGGAATTAGGATTAAGAGAAGTAAGTTTACCTTAGGATTTGATGAAGAATCGCTTGAGAAAAAGATAGCAGAACTAAAAAATCGGATTTGAGAGTTCTAAGTAAAAGGGTGGATGACTAAGGGTAAAGAGGTGGGTTTAACCCCCTTTTGGCACGTCAAGTGCTCAGCGCCGATCACCCGCGCCGATGCATCGGCGCCAACCCATCGGCGCCGGCTTCTGTTTGCCAAACATCTCAACTTCCACTAATTTAGCCGTAACTTCTTCGTTAAAACTCCGTTTTTACCCCGGAAAGTACTGTTGGACTCGTATTCAAATTACCCATCCAACTAATCCATAAAATCTAATATTCCACTTTATCATCTATTTTTCATTAATTTCCTTAAGGAATAAACTTACTGATTTCTATCAGGAGTTATCAAATAACAAGTAACAATCACAGAAATTACTTAGGAAATCAATTATAATTTAAGAAGTCAAAATATAAAGAAATATTAGGACTATTTTTACTCACAAGGATTTTCCGGGTGTTACAGACAACCAACTTAAACTCAATCCAAGATTTGAGAAAATTTCAAACCACATAGACACACATTATTCTTTCATTCCATCATCTTTTCACCAATGTTTGATAAGCAAAGCATACCACATATTAAGAATTGCATTGCAAAAAGATAATTCGGCTGAAATGAGCCAATTATAAATTTTTAAACAAAACTTTTTGGGAAAAAGATAGGTGGTTAAATTTACATTTATCCAACCAAAGCATTTCACATTTCAATTCATCATCTCATCCTTTTTTATACTCCGTAACCTTTATCAAACATTTTTCTCTCCATCAATGTGGGACAACCAAATAACCCAAAATCAGATATTTGAGAAATACTCAAATCACATTGTGTCACATCATTTACCTTGGTTGTTCTTTTAATATATACTAGTGGTCTGTACCGCGCGTTGCGCGGTATTCAGAAAACATGTTGTTTTTAATAGTAGCATAGTTTAATATAAAAATTAAAATGACCAACATGGTAAAGTTATAGTTTTTGAGTACTAAAAGGTTATTCATCAACAATGCAATTATCTACCGCATTCAACAAACATATACACGAATCTATTCATAAATCATGTAAATTTAATACAAATGTGCATTTGACCTCTACTTTCTTGACTATTGTTAAAAGAGTGTACAATTTTGTTATTTGAATTAGCAACCCTATATCTCAAGAATTCACAACCACCTGAAATTTTTTCATGGTATACACCAAACCCTCCTTCAACTACTGCTTGAACTTCGACACCAAATCTTCCATACTACTGTAGCTATTAGGGTTCTCTGAAGTAAGTTGGTATAAATCAATCTATATTACAAAGTGGGCATACCATTTCAATAAAAACTATATCCAAACTAATTAATTCTTGGTCTTTTTTAGTTCAAAGACTCCAGAATCGGCAAACTCTTACCTTAATCGCTCAACATTCATTAGCTCCCAAAATTTTCAACTTTATTCAATCCATTAAATATCAATAATATGGACGACAAAACCTACCTTTCCACAAATGTTAAAGAAATTCTATTTTATGCATATCAATAAGAATGTATTGTATATTCAAATCATAAAGGGCTTATTGATGGTAAAAAAATTATCTTTAATAGTAATTGTGTGGAAACCGTGTGCTACGCGGTATCGTCGGTAATTTGGGTGGTAATATGTTGATAAACATACATATACATCTTAGTTGGTAAATATAACTATAAACAAATCACATTCATATCACTTGTAAAAATTAGAAGAATTTAATTAGTGGAATTTTAGAGTGAATTGCATTTTTGGTCCCTGTGGTTATCTGATTTCTTTGAAAGAGGGACCTAAACTTTAGTATCTCAAGAAGTGGTCCCTCAGTTTTTGTATTTGCTCCAAATTCAGGACCCCAACACTAACACCGCTTATTTCCTCCGTTACTAGCAGGGGTATTTTCATCCATTCACCTTTCAGGTCCTCTTTTAAAGAAACCATATAACCACAGGTACCAAAAATGCAATTTACTATTTGTTCTATTTTGATTTCAAAGTTACATTTCATACCCCTGTAATTATTTACTTAGTTTACTTTATACCCTTTACTTTTCTAATTTTAATTTTACACTTTTATTATAATAACACACATAATCGTATATTAACCAAAACACGTTAAAAAAATACGTTTTAATTTTAACAAGTTACACCATTGTACTCGTCTCTTCGATACCATCGAAATGAGGCCAATATTGAATATTTTTGGATTTATTTATTTTATTATATTACGTTTTAACACTCCTATCGCATTAACATAATAATCATATATTAACTAATTGATTAAATCGTTTTAAAGTATTCGTTTTAAAAAATACGTTTTAACATATCTGTAACGTCCCAAAACTTGTCATGCATTAAATCATAGAAACTGAGCGTTTTACATTACAAAGTTTAACTTGTTCAATACGTCAATAATTGAGCTTAACAAAATGACAGCGGAAGTCTACAAAATCCACAACCGAGCTCTAACTATATCATTAGTCTAAGTCTTGGAGTCGCTCTAATCTCCAAGTATGCCATGCCTCTCCTATTTCTTCCCCGAGGAACTCGCGGAACGCTTACCTGAAAATGGTTTAGTTTTTAAAATGCGAGGGTTAGACCAAAAGGTCTAGTGACATACCTCCGTAAAACAACATGTATAAACCACCCGAAATCATTTTAGAATAATTCATGAACTATCACACATATGGTACTGCACTGTATAGGGAATCACATAAACATCCGCGATCGGGGCCCAAGCAGACTCCCCTTTCGCCCTCTCGTATCAGGGCCCATGCAGACTCCCCGATACCCGACTAGGAGGGAAACAAATTCCAACCTACCGTCTCATCATACGCATCCAAGGGATCATCAGATCCCGAGGCTCTCCGATTCCACGGTGCAGACCGACATCACATAACATGCATATACATTTCATAGGCATGAAAACATAATCTTTAAAATTACTGCTATCTCATTTCATCATATCAAGCTTTCATTCGACATAAAAGTATGTGCGTAAGAAACATGCATTTCAGTTGTAAACATTTCGTGCGCTTTAAGAACCATAATCAGTAAAGAAAACGTTTGATATTTTAAGCCGTAAAAAGGGTTTAGGGAACTCACCTTGGTTGACGTATAATGCACTTCCTAAACACCTTCAAGCTACACCCACAGAACACCTAAGGCAATAGATCCACATCAGATAAATAGCTCAGCCCTACTGTCCGGATACCCCTTCCCGGACACAGCACTTTTCCGGATACAACACATTTCCGGACACTAGACATATCCGGGCACAACACTTTTCCGGACACTAGACTTATCCGGACACAACCCTTTTCCGGACACTAGACTTATCCGGGCAAAACTACCCGGACACTAAGCTTATCCGGAGACTTCAGCTACTCGGATACTAAGAAACACCCGGACATCCTCACGGGGCACTTACCCGGACACCTGCAACATATCCGGACACCACCGAACACTGTTGTCCGGAAAACGCTGTTGTTCGAATTTTAACAAGTCTAAAACTGGTTTATACTCCGATTTTACCATTAAGTCGATTAGATATCTACAAGGGTTCATCCACCAACCTCAAATACTCATTTAATCCATTTATAAACTTCTAAATCAGTTTAACAAGACAAAAACCCTTAAAACCCATTTAGAAGGAAAAGAGGTGAAAACTCAAAGAATCACTACAACAAATCCCAAGAATCCAAAACCAGTAGAGATCGAACACAAGAATAAACGAGGAATAAGGGTTACCTTACTGATTTCTTCTTTGATTCCTCTATGATTCTTCACCCTCTTGATTTCTTCCCTAAAACCACCTTCTTCTCCCTTTTCTCTGTTAATCGCCAACCTCACACCAACAATACTGATTTTAGGGAATGGAGGCTGCCCTAGAAGTTTATGCATTTATATACCTTCATCAAATGACAGAAATGGCCCCCTAACTTAACTTTCGTTTCTTATATTTTGACCACCAAACTCCAAGACTCACTAGGATTTTGGGTCGTTACAACACTCCCCCCTTAAAAGAATTCCATCTGTAATACCCCGGGTAAATCCGTTAGTTAAAAATTCAATTCCGTTAAGTTTATTTAACCTTAAAGTTACTATTTAGGGTAAGTTTGGATAAGTTTATAAGATAAAGGTGTTTTAGTCTTTAATGAAGAGTTTAGGGGCTAGATGGGTAAATTAAGTTAATAATATCTGATTAGGTGTCAAGTTATCCTCACATCAGCAGAAAATCAGTAGGTGTATGTGTGTGTTTTGAGAGAAAAAGGGAGAAGAAGAAAAGAAGGGTAAAGGCATCAAATTGATTCATTTGGAAGTGTTTGAGGTATGTTTTCTTTACATATTATGTGTATAATTGATAGCTGAATGTTTCTATCGGAGTATAATAGTTAGAATTACTTCTGTTAATGATTCAGTCGATTTCTGGGTGAAAATGGGATAAACAGTCAGAGGTGTCCAGATAATATGAAGGTATCCGGGTAGTTTCTTGGGTGGTGTCCGGGTAGTTTATTGATAGTGTTCGGATGATTTGTTTGAGAGTTTCCGGGTGATTTAGAGTCCGGATGGCGTCCGGATTCCTTGTGTTGTCCGGATAAGTCGTGTTGTCCGGATTAGTCTTGCTGTCCGGATTACTGAGGTTGTCCGGAAAAGTCATGTTGTCCGGGTTGTTTGGGTTGTCCGGATAACTTGGCTGTTTGGGTAATTTTGAGGATAAAAGTTATGTAGATGTATCTAGAGTCCATAACCTGCTAGTAAGTCTTATACATGAGTTGGTAAGGAGATATTTGTATGTAAATGGTTTCAGATTCTGAGGTATTTGGATAAAGGAACGGATAGCTCGGAGAAAGGCTTGGAAGCGTATTTTAAGCATTCAAGGTGAGTTTTGCTTTAAAACGTTTTTGAACTGGAATACATATATATGTGTATATATATATGAGATGATTATGTGGTAGGAATATGATTATGTGTATATAAATGACAATATGATGTAATGAGATATATATTGTATTTATATAAGCTTTGCACTACACGAGTGCACTTGTTACCGGGTTCCGGTGTGCGGACCGGTGTGTAGCCGGGTTCCGGTGTGCGGACCGGTGAGTAGTCGGGTTCCGGTGTGCGGACCGACAGGTAGCCGGGTTCCGGTGAGCGGACCGGTTGTTGATTTATTAGTTGGCTTGCTACCAACTAATATGGCCATTTGTGGAGGAATAAGGTGAATGAGATGTACACGATGCACGAGTCTGGATTGGTATTTAAATACGTGTGGTATGTTTATATTTTACGAAAGGTTTATCTAAACTATTTTGATACAAAGGATTTACATAAAAGGTTTGATAATGATTTTGGAAAGGACCGGGATTAACTCACTAGACCCGTTTGGTCTAACCCTCATTTTGTTTTCAAAAATATGTTTTCCAGGTTAAGGATCGGCAGGAGAGGATGAAGTGTAGGACGCTTTTGCGGATGTTGATTAGGAAGCTTTTATATGTTTTGTAATGTCAAGACTATTGAGACCGTACTTGGTTTGTGATGTACCTTTTATTATGAATGTAATGAAGTTATGCAATGTATGTTATTTGTTGTATGTTTGGGAAACCGGGTCGTTACAAATGGTATCAGAGCCCTAGTTTAAGAGATTTAGGTATTTGGATTTATACCTAGACTTAAACTGCATGTGAAGTAGGATGTCCTTATTATTTTAGAACCTGGGGATGTTAAGTATAAAAAGGTAGAAGGAACATCATGTAAGGTATGTTCAAATTACACCTGGCCAGTGTAAGCGGGAACTTACAAGTACATGTTGAACCGGAATATCTTGTTATATTGGGTATGTGCTTACGTGTATATTAACCTTGTTGAAATCAACAGAGTGGCAAGTCGAACTCGACGTATGGATAGAGATGAAGACAGGTATATTTCTATAAACTTTATACGTGCTAAAGTGTTATCTGACTTCGGTGCAAACCGATTCTTTTGTGTTTTCAATTTTATTATTTGTGTTAGAAAAATATTTGATAATTGTGTTAGAGATATAGAAGGGTGTGTTTAATTATTGTTGTTCTAATCTGTTAGTGTGGAGTGTGATGGCTTGAGTGTAAAGAATAATAGCGGTATGTAGAACGTGATGAATTGTGTGTGGAAAGTAACGATAGTGCGTAAAGTCTTGACCTAGTCATGAAGGCGACAGTTTAGTATGTTGTGTAGATTATACTTAATGTGATCGTTGACGCTATCAAGAAAGGTATTGTTTAAATGTGTGGGGTAATGTGGATAAGATGGTGGCAGTTTATAATTAGTGAATGTGCGAGGTGTAGTAGTGATGAATTTCGTGAGATTAAGTGGTGGATTTGTGAGGATATGGAGTGAGTATAAGTGGAAACCTCTGCTCGGAATTTTGTTTGTAAGTTGTGTGAAGGTGTCAAAAGTATGTGGGGAGAGGTATGGATGTCTAGGCGGTGTGTAGTAGTGTTATTCAAGAATAAGAGAATGGAGTGGCAGTAGATAGTTAGCTAAAGAATAGGGTATTACTGTTTGAGAAATGGAAAATATGAAGTTATTTTGAGCATTGAGTATGATTTCGGATTGACTCGATTAAGCTTCTGATATGAGGTATGGTGAAGTTGTTAGTAAAGTATAGTAGTTGTTGAAATTAGGTGCGTGCAATTGGTTTGGAGGTGAAAGAAAGATAGCTTATAGGATCTGTTAAGAGTGAGTACTTTCTAGTGTGCTATCCTTGGAGAAAACGTGTTTTATGTTGAGAAGAGAATGGGAGGAAGTAGTCGAATGTAATGATCAGAGTGAAGGACCATTGGATAGGACATGATAGTAGTTACCCTCGTTTATTGCTTAACCGAATTCCGGGACGGAATTCTTTTAAGGGGGAGATAATGTAATACCCCGGGTAAATCCGTTAGTTAAAAATTCAATTCCGTTAAGTTTATTTAACCTTAAAGTTACTATTTAGGGTAAGTTTGGATAAGTTTATAAGATAAAGGTGTTTTAGTCTTTAATGAAGAGTTTAGGGCTAGATGGGTAAATTAAGTTAATAATATCTGATTAGGTGTCAAGTTATCCTCACATCAGCAGAAAATCAGTAGGTGTATGTGTGTGTTTTGAGAGAAAAAGGAAGAAGAAGAAAAGAAGGGTAAAGGCATCAAATTGATTCATTTGGAAGTGTTTGAGGTATGTTTTCTTTACATATTATGTGTATAATTGATAGCTGAATGTTTCTATCGGAGTAGAATAGTTAGAATTACTTCTGTTAATGATTCAGTCGATTTCTGGGTGAAAATGGGATAAACAGTCAGAGGTGTCCGGATAATATGAAGGTATCCGGGTAGTTTCTTGGGTGGTGTCCGGGTAGTTTATTGATAGTGTCCGGATGATTTGTTTGAGAGTTTCCGGGTGATTTAGAGTCCGGATGGCGTCCGGATTCCTTGTGTTGTCCGGATAAGTCGTGTTGTCCGGATTAGTCTTGCTGTCCGGATTACTGAGGTTGTCCGGAAAAGTCACGTTGTCCGGGTTGTTTGGGTTGTCCGAATAACTTGGCTGTTTGGGTAATTTTGAGGATAAAAGTTATGTAGATGTATCTAGAGTCCATAACCTGCTAGTAAGTCTTATACATGAGTTGGTAAGGAGATATTTGTATGTAAATGGTTTCAGATTCTGAGGTATTTGGATAAAGGAACGGATAGCTCGGAGAAAGGCTTGGAAGCGTATTTTAAGCATTCAAGGTGAGTTTTGCTTTAAAACGTTTTTGAACTGGAATACATATATATGTGTATATATATATGAGATGATTATGTGGTAGGAATATGATTATGTGTATATAAATGACAATATGATGTAATGAGATATATATTGTATTTATATAAGCTTTGCACTACACGAGTGCACTTGTTACCGGGTTCCGGTGTGCGGACCGGTGTGTAGCCGGGTTCCGGTGTGCGGACCGGTGAGTAGTCGGGTTCCGGTGTGCGGACCGACAGGTAGCCGGGTTCTGGTGAGCGGACCGGTTGTTGATTTATTAGTTGGCTTGCTACCAACTAATATGGCCATTTGTGGAGGAATAAGGTGAATGAGATGTACACGATGCACGAGTCTGGATTGGTATTTAAATACGTGTGGTATGTTTATATTTTACGAAAGGTTTATCTAAACTATTTTGATATAAAGGATTTACATAAAAGGTTTGATAATGATTTTGGAAAGGACCGGGATTAACTCACTAGACCCGTTTGGTCTAACCCTCATTTTGTTTTCAAAAATATGTTTTCCAGGTTAAGGATCGGCAGGAGAGGATGAAGTGTAGGAAGCTTTTGCGGATGTTGATTAGGAAGCTTTTATATGTTTTGTAATGTCAAGACTATTGAGACCGTACTTGGTTTGTGATGTACCTTTTATTATGAATGTAATGAAGTTATGCAATGTATGTTATTTGTTGTATGTTTGGGAAACCGGGTCGTTACAAATGGTATCAGAGCCCTAGTTTAAGAGATTTAGGTATTTGGATTTATACCTAGACTTAAACTGCATGTGAAGTAGGATGTCCTTATTATTTTAGAACCTGGGGATGTTAAGTATAAAAAGGTAGAAGGAACATCATGTAAGGTATGTTCAAATTACACCTGGCCAGTGTAAGCGGGAACTTACAAGTACATGTTGAACCGGAATATCTTGTTATATTGGGTATGTGCTTACGTGTATATTAACCTTGTTGAAATCAACAGAGTGGCAAGTCGAACTCGACGTATGGATAGAGATGAAGACAGGTATATTTCTATAAACTTTATACGTGCTAAAGTGTTATCTGACTTCGGTGCAAACCGATTCTTTTGTGTTTTCAATTTTATTATTTGTGTTAGAAAAATATTTGATAATTGTGTTAGAGATATAGAAGGGTGTGTTTAATTATTGTTGTTCTAATCTGTTAGTGTGGAGTGTGATGGCTTGAGTGTAAAGAATAATAGCGGTATGTAGAACGTGATGAATTGTGTGTGGAAAGTAACGATAGTGCGTAAAGTCTTGACCTAGTCATGAAGGCGACAGTTTAGTATGTTGTGTAGATTATACTTAATGTGATCGTTGACGCTATCAAGAAAGGTATTGTTTAAATGTGTGGGGTAATGTGGATAAGATGGTGGCAGTTTATAATTAGTGAATGTGCGAGGTGTAGTAGTGATGAATTTCGTGAGATTAAGTGGTGGATTTGTGAGGATATGGAGTGAGTATAAGTGGAAACCTCTGCTCGGAATTTTGTTTGTAAGTTGTGTGAAGGTGTCAAAAGTATGTGGGGAGAGGTATGGATGTCTAGGCGGTGTGTAGTAGTGTTATTCAAGAATAAGAGAATGGAGTGGCAGTAGATAGTTAGCTAAAGAATAGGGTATTACTGTTTGAGAAATGGAAAATATGAAGTTATTTTGAGCATTGAGTATGATTTCGGATTGACTCGATTAAGCTTCTGATATGAGGTATGGTGAAGTTGTTAGTAAAGTATAGTAGTTGTTGAAATTAGGTGCGTGCAATTGGTTTGGAGGTGAAAGAAAGATAGCTTATAGGATCTGTTAAGAGTGAGTACTTTCTAGTGTGCTATCCTTGGAGAAAACGTGTTTTATGTTGAGAAGAGAATGGGAGGAAGTAGTCGAATGTAATGATCAGAGTGAAGGACCATTGGATAGGACATGATAGTAGTTACCCTCGTTTATTGCTTAACCGAATTCCGGGACGGAATTCTTTTAAGGGGGAGATAATGTAATACCCCGGGTAAATCCGTTAGTTAAAAATTCAATTCCGTTAAGTTTATTTAACCTTAAAGTTACTATTTAGGGTAAGTTTGGATAAGTTTATAAGATAAAGGTGTTTTAGTCTTTAATGAAGAGTTTAGGGCTAGATGGGTAAATTAAGTTAATAATATCTGATTAGGTGTCAAGTTATCCTCACATCAGCAGAAAATCAGTAGGTGTATGTGTGTGTTTTGAGAGAAAAAGGGAGAAGAAGAAAAGAAGGGTAAAGGCATCAAATTGATTCATTTGGAAGTGTTTGAGGTATGTTTTCTTTACATATTATGTGTATAATTGATAGCTGAATGTTTCTATCGGAGTAGAATAGTTAGAATTACTTCTGTTAATGATTCAGTCGATTTCTGGGTGAAAATGGGATAAACAGTCAGAGGTGTCCGGATAATATGAAGGTATCCGGGTAGTTTCTTGGGTGGTGTCCGGGTAGTTTATTGATAGTGTCCGGATGATTTGTTTGAGAGTTTCCGGGTGATTTAGAGTCCGGATGGCGTCCGGATTCCTTGTGTTGTCCGGATAAGTCGTGTTGTCCGGATTAGTCTTGCTGTCCGGATTACTGAGGTTGTCCGGAAAAGTCATGTTGTCCGGGTTGTTTGGGTTGTCCGAATAACTTGGTTGTTTGGGTAATTTTGAGGATAAAAGTTATGTAGATGTATCTAGAGTCCATAACCTGCTAGTAAGTCTTATACATGAGTTGGTAAGGAGATATTTGTATGTAAATGGTTTCAGATTCTGAGGTATTTGGATAAAGGAACGGATAGCTCGGAGAAAGGCTTGGAAGCGTATTTTAAGCATTCAAGGTGAGTTTTGCTTTAAAACGTTTTTGAACTGGAATACATATATATGTGTATATATATATGAGATGATTATGTGGTAGGAATATGATTATGTGTATATAAATGACAATATGATGTAATGAGATATATATTGTATTTATATAAGCTTTGCACTACACGAGTGCACTTGTTACCGGGTTCCGGTGTGCGGACCGGTGTGTAGCCGGGTTCCGGTGTGCGGACCGGTGAGTAGTCGGGTTCCGGTGTGCGGACCGACAGGTAGCCGGGTTCTGGTGAGCGGACCGGTTGTTGATTTATTAGTTGGCTTGCTACCAACTAATATGGCCATTTGTGGAGGAATAAGGTGAATGAGATGTACACGATGCACGAGTCTGGATTGGTATTTAAATACGTGTGGTATGTTTATATTTTACGAAAGGTTTATCTAAACTATTTTGATATAAAGGATTTACATAAAAGGTTTGATAATGATTTTGGAAAGGACCGGGATTAACTCACTAGACCCGTTTGGTCTAACCCTCATTTTGTTTTCAAAAATATGTTTTCCAGGTTAAGGATCGGCAGGAGAGGATGAAGTGTAGGAAGCTTTTGCGGATGTTGATTAGGAAGCTTTTATATGTTTTGTAATGTCAAGACTATTGAGACCGTACTTGGTTTGTGATGTACCTTTTATTATGAATGTAATGAAGTTATGCAATGTATGTTATTTGTTGTATGTTTGGGAAACCGGGTCGTTACAAATGGTATCAGAGCCCTAGTTTAAGAGATTTAGGTATTTGGATTTATACCTAGACTTAAACTGCATGTGAAGTAGGATGTCCTTATTATTTTAGAACCTGGGGATGTTAAGTATAAAAAGGTAGAAGGAACATCATGTAAGGTATGTTCAAATTACACCTGGCCAGTGTAAGCGGGAACTTACAAGTACATGTTGAACCGGAATATCTTGTTATATTGGGTATGTGCTTACGTGTATATTAACCTTGTTGAAATCAACAGAGTGGCAAGTCGAACTCGACGTATGGATAGAGATGAAGACAGGTATATTTCTATAAACTTTATACGTGCTAAAGTGTTATCTGACTTCGGTGCAAACCGATTCTTTTGTGTTTTCAATTTTATTATTTGTGTTAGAAAAATATTTGATAATTGTGTTAGAGATATAGAAGGGTGTGTTTAATTATTGTTGTTCTAATCTGTTAGTGTGGAGTGTGATGGCTTGAGTGTAAAGAATAATAGCGGTATGTAGAACGTGATGAATTGTGTGTGGAAAGTAATGATAGTGCGTAAAGTCTTGACCTAGTCATGAAGGCGACAGTTTAGTATGTTGTGTAGATTATACTTAATGTGATCGTTGACGCTATCAAGAAAGGTATTGTTTAAATGTGTGGGGTAATGTGGATAAGATGGTGGCAGTTTATAATTAGTGAATGTGCGAGGTGTAGTAGTGATGAATTTCGTGAGATTAAGTGGTGGATTTGTGAGGATATGGAGTGAGTATAAGTGGAAACCTCTGCTCGGAATTTTGTTTGTAAGTTGTGTGAAGGTGTCAAAAGTATGTGGGGAGAGGTATGGATGTCTAGGCGGTGTGTAGTAGTGTTATTCAAGAATAAGAGAATGGAGTGGCAGTAGATAGTTAGCTAAAGAATAGGGTATTACTGTTTGAGAAATGGAAAATATGAAGTTATTTTGAGCATTGAGTATGATTTCGGATTGACTCGATTAAGCTTCTGATATGAGGTATGGTGAAGTTGTTAGTAAAGTATAGTAGTTGTTGAAATTAGGTGCGTGCAATTGGTTTGGAGGTGAAAGAAAGATAGCTTATAGGATCTGTTAAGAGTGAGTACTTTCTAGTGTGCTATCCTTGGAGAAAACGTGTTTTATGTTGAGAAGAGAATGGGAGGAAGTAGTCGAATGTAATGATCAGAGTGAAGGACCATTGGATAGGACATGATAGTAGTTACCCTCGTTTATTGCTTAACCGAATTCCGGGACGGAATTCTTTTAAGGGGGAGATAATGTAATACCCCGGGTAAATCCGTTAGTTAAAAATTCAATTCCGTTAAGTTTATTTAACCTTAAAGTTACTATTTAGGGTAAGTTTGGATAAGTTTATAAGATAAAGGTGTTTTAGTCTTTAATGAAGAGTTTAGGGCTAGATGGGTAAATTAAGTTAATAATATCTGATTAGGTGTCAAGTTATCCTCACATCAGCAGAAAATCAGTAGGTGTATGTGTGTGTTTTGAGAGAAAAAGGGAGAAGAAGAAAAGAAGGGTAAAGGCATCAAATTGATTCATTTGGAAGTGTTTGAGGTATGTTTTCTTTACATATTATGTGTATAATTGATAGCTGAATGTTTCTATCGGAGTAGAATAGTTAGAATTACTTCTGTTAATGATTCAGTCGATTTCTGGGTGAAAATGGGATAAACAGTCAGAGGTGTCCGGATAATATGAAGGTATCCGGGTAGTTTCTTGGGTGGTGTCCGGGTAGTTTATTGATAGTGTCCGGATGATTTGTTTGAGAGTTTCCGGGTGATTTAGAGTCCGGATGGCGTCCGGATTCCTTGTGTTGTCCGGATAAGTCGTGTTGTCCGGATTAGTCTTGCTGTCCGGATTACTGAGGTTGTCCGGAAAAGTCATGTTGTCCGGGTTGTTTGGGTTGTCCGAATAACTTGGCTGTTTGGGTAATTTTGAGGATAAAAGTTATGTAGATGTATCTAGAGTCCATAACCTGCTAGTAAGTCTTATACATGAGTTGGTAAGGAGATATTTGTATGTAAATGGTTTCAGATTCTGAGGTATTTGGATAAAGGAACGGATAGCTCGGAGAAAGGCTTGGAAGCGTATTTTAAGCATTCAAGGTGAGTTTTGCTTTAAAACGTTTTTGAACTGGAATACATATATATGTGTATATATATATGAGATGATTATGTGGTAGGAATATGATTATGTGTATATAAATGACAATATGATGTAATGAGATATATATTGTATTTATATAAGCTTTGCACTACACGAGTGCACTTGTTACCGGGTTCCGGTGTGCGGACCGGTGTGTAGCCGGGTTCCGGTGTGCGGACCGGTGAGTAGTCGGGTTCCGGTGTGCGGACCGACAGGTAGCCGGGTTCCGGTGAGCGGACCGGTTGTTGATTTATTAGTTGGCTTGCTACCAACTAATATGGCCATTTGTGGAGGAATAAGGTGAATGAGATGTACACGATGCACGAGTCTGGATTGGTATTTAAATACGTGTGGTATGTTTATATTTTACGAAAGGTTTATCTAAACTATTTTGATATAAAGGATTTACATAAAAGGTTTGATAATGATTTTGGAAAGGACCGGGATTAACTCACTAGACCCGTTTGGTCTAACCCTCATTTTGTTTTCAAAAATATGTTTTCCAGGTTAAGGATCGGCAGGAGAGGATGAAGTGTAGGAAGCTTTTGCGGATGTTGATTAGGAAGCTTTTATATGTTTTGTAATGTCAAGACTATTGAGACCGTACTTGGTTTGTGATGTACCTTTTATTATGAATGTAATGAAGTTATGCAATGTATGTTATTTGTTGTATGTTTGGGAAACCGGGTCGTTACAAATGGTATCAGAGCCCTAGTTTAAGAGATTTAGGTATTTGGATTTATACCTAGACTTAAACTGCATGTGAAGTAGGATGTCCTTATTATTTTAGAACCTGGGGATGTTAAGTATAAAAAGGTAGAAGGAACATCATGTAAGGTATGTTCAAATTACACCTGGCCAGTGTAAGCGGGAACTTACAAGTACATGTTGAACCGGAATATCTTGTTATATTGGGTATGTGCTTACGTGTATATTAACCTTGTTGAAATCAACAGAGTGGCAAGTCGAACTCGACGTATGGATAGAGATGAAGACAGGTATATTTCTATAAACTTTATACGTGCTAAAGTGTTATCTGACTTCGGTGCAAACCGATTCTTTTGTGTTTTCAATTTTATTATTTGTGTTAGAAAAATATTTGATAATTGTGTTAGAGATATAGAAGGGTGTGTTTAATTATTGTTGTTCTAATCTGTTAGTGTGGAGTGTGATGGCTTGAGTGTAAAGAATAATAGCGGTATGTAGAACGTGATGAATTGTGTGTGGAAAGTAACGATAGTGCGTAAAGTCTTGACCTAGTCATGAAGGCGACAGTTTAGTATGTTGTGTAGATTATACTTAATGTGATCGTTGACGCTATCAAGAAAGGTATTGTTTAAATGTGTGGGGTAATGTGGATAAGATGGTGGCAGTTTATAATTAGTGAATGTGCGAGGTGTAGTAGTGATGAATTTCGTGAGATTAAGTGGTGGATTTGTGAGGATATGGAGTGAGTATAAGTGGAAACCTCTGCTCGGAATTTTGTTTGTAAGTTGTGTGAAGGTGTCAAAAGTATGTGGGGAGAGGTATGGATGTCTAGGCGGTGTGTAGTAGTGTTATTCAAGAATAAGAGAATGGAGTGGCAGTAGATAGTTAGCTAAAGAATAGGGTATTACTGTTTGAGAAATGGAAAATATGAAGTTATTTTGAGCATTGAGTATGATTTCGGATTGACTCGATTAAGCTTCTGATATGAGGTATGGTGAAGTTGTTAGTAAAGTATAGTAGTTGTTGAAATTAGGTGCGTGCAATTGGTTTGGAGGTGAAAGAAAGATAGCTTATAGGATCTGTTAAGAGTGAGTACTTTCTAGTGTGCTATCCTTGGAGAAAACGTGTTTTATGTTGAGAAGAGAATGGGAGGAAGTAGTCGAATGTAATGATCAGAGTGAAGGACCATTGGATAGGACATGATAGTAGTTACCCTCGTTTATTGCTTAACCGAATTCCGGGACGGAATTCTTTTAAGGGGGAGATAATGTAATACCCCGGGTAAATCCGTTAGTTAAAAATTCAATTCCGTTAAGTTTATTTAACCTTAAAGTTACTATTTAGGGTAAGTTTGGATAAGTTTATAAGATAAAGGTGTTTTAGTCTTTAATGAAGAGTTTAGGGCTAGATGGGTAAATTAAGTTAATAATATCTGATTAGGTGTCAAGTTATCCTCACATCAGCAGAAAATCAGTAGGTGTATGTGTGTGTTTTGAGAGAAAAAGGGAGAAGAAGAAAAGAAGGGTAAAGGCATCAAATTGATTCATTTGGAAGTGTTTGAGGTATGTTTTCTTTACATATTATGTGTATAATTGATAGCTGAATGTTTCTATCGGAGTAGAATAGTTAGAATTACTTCTGTTAATGATTCAGTCGATTTCTGGGTGAAAATGGGATAAACAGTCAGAGGTGTCCGGATAATATGAAGGTATCCGGGTAGTTTCTTGGGTGGTGTCCGGGTAGTTTATTGATAGTGTCCGGATGATTTGTTTGAGAGTTTCCGGGTGATTTAGAGTCCGGATGGCGTCCGGATTCCTTGTGTTGTCCGGATAAGTCGTGTTGTCCGGATTAGTCTTGCTGTCCGGATTACTGAGGTTGTCCGGAAAAGTCATGTTGTCCGGGTTGTTTGGGTTGTCCGAATAACTTGGCTGTTTGGGTAATTTTGAGGATAAAAGTTATGTAGATGTATCTAGAGTCCATAACCTGCTAGTAAGTCTTATACATGAGTTGGTAAGGAGATATTTGTATGTAAATGGTTTCAGATTCTGAGGTATTTGGATAAAGGAACGGATAGCTCGGAGAAAGGCTTGGAAGCGTATTTTAAGCATTCAAGGTGAGTTTTGCTTTAAAACGTTTTTGAACTGGAATACATATATATGTGTATATATATATGAGATGATTATGTGGTAGGAATATGATTATGTGTATATAAATGACAATATGATGTAATGAGATATATATTGTATTTATATAAGCTTTGCACTACACGAGTGCACTTGTTACCGGGTTCCGGTGTGCGGACCGGTGTGTAGCCGGGTTCCGGTGTGCGGACCGGTGAGTAGTCGGGTTCCGGTGTGCGGACCGACAGGTAGCCGGGTTCCGGTGAGCGGACCGGTTGTTGATTTATTAGTTGGCTTGCTACCAACTAATATGGCCATTTGTGGAGGAATAAGGTGAATGAGATGTACACGATGCACGAGTCTGGATTGGTATTTAAATACGTGTGGTATGTTTATATTTTACGAAAGGTTTATCTAAACTATTTTGATACAAAGGATTTACATAAAAGGTTTGATAATGATTTTGGAAAGGACCGGGATTAACTCACTAGACCCGTTTGGTCTAACCCTCATTTTGTTTTCAAAAATATGTTTTCCAGGTTAAGGATCGGCAGGAGAGGATGAAGTGTAGGAAGCTTTTGACGGATGTTGATTAGGAAGCTTTTATATGTTTTGTAATGTCAAGACTATTGAGACCGTACTTGGTTTGTGATGTACCTTTTATTATGAATGTAATGAAGTTATGCAATGTATGTTATTTGTTGTATGTTTGGGAAACCAGGTCGTTACACCATCCCCGGAATTCCTCATTGGAAGAGCTGCGGGTACCTCGACCCCATTTCCGGTTCCAACTCCCACGTAGCCTCCGGGCCCTTGTGGTGCCGTCATTGTACCTTTACCAGTTTAGTCTCTTTGTTCCGTGACTTTCTCACCTTAAAGTCTGTGATGGCTTCGGGTTCTTCCACGAAATCTAACTTTTCGTCCACCTTAATGTCATTTAACGGAACCGTTTTAGTCACGTCGGCTAGACATTTTCTTATGTTAGACACGTGAAACACATTATGGATGCTGCGCAGTTCTTCCGATAGGTCCAACCTATACGCCACTTCCCCGATCCGCTCCGTGATCTCGAATGGTCCGATGTAACGTGGGCTTAGCTTCCCCCGTTTCCCAAATCGTACCACTCCCTTCCACGGGGACACCTTTAACAGTACAAAATCTCCGACCTAGAATTCTATGTCCTTTCTTCTTTTATCCGCATAACTCTTTTGGCGGTCGCGAGCGACCTTCAGCCTTTCACGTACTTGGACTATCTTGTCCGAAGTCAGTTGTACCAATTCTGGTCTGGCTAACTGCCTTTCACCCACCTCGTTCCAACACAACGGTGTCCGACATTTTCTACCATAGAGTGCCTCAAACGGCGCGGCCTTGATGCTCGAATGGTAGCTGTTATTATAAGCAAACTCGATCAGCGGTAAGTGCTTTTCCCATGAGCCTTGGAAATCCAAAGCGCACGCTCTTAACATGTCTTCTAACGTCTGGATCGTTCGCTCACTCTGACCGTCGGTCTGAGGATGATAAGCGGTACTCATCTTGATCTGCGAACCCATTTCTCTTTGGAAGCTCTTCCAAAACGTAGAGGTAAATCTTCTATCGCGGTCTGATACAATTGACGAGGGTACCCCATGGCGGGTTACGATCTCATCGATGTACAACCTTGCTAACTGCTCCAATGAGTAAGACTCTCGTATAGGTAAGAAGTGCGCCGACTTCGTGAGTCGATCCACGACCACCCAAATGGCGTCATAACCCTTTGGAGTTGTTGATCCAAACCCTCAGTGATTTGATAATGACCCTCTCTTATATACTTAGTGAAAATTGTAAGTAAACAATATGTATCAGAGTTTCACTATCGCTGATAAGTACTAAGATCTTACAGTACCGCTGATAGGAACTCTCGCTCTTTAGATTAAACATTCAGCGAACACTCTTCACCATAATACTCTGAGTCTGTTCAGTACTTATGGTGATCGCTGATAAGTTAGTTGTTTACTTATGATCCCTGAAGACAAGTTTCATGTTAACATAGGTTCTACGCTGAAGTCGAAGATCAAGCTCAAGAACCAGCGACAAGTCTCCTAATGAACTGATGCGGATCAGCGAAGACTCAGATTTGTCCACTCAACGTGAAGTATCAAGTACAAGACTTTAGCTATCGCTGAACTCTATCATTCGCTGATAAAGAATGATAGATCGCTGAATCAACGAAAAGCTGATCATGAAGTCCTCCGTACAAAGTACTTTTGTCTTAACCACCCTTGCACGACTCCGTACGAGATGTCAGAAAAAGAACCTCCTTATTGTCTGAAATCGTACAACCACTCTGATACTACACTGTTCAACATGCGGCTACTAAGGTTGTCAACAAAGGTCAATGACATGCAACCAATCAGCTGCTGCCACGTGTAAAGTGTAAACTGCAATGCATTAAATGCATGTAGTATATAAGAAGAAGAACTCACTTCATTTTGAAGTAACTTGCTAACTCTGGACAAGTTCAGCCTTCTTATCTTGAGATAGGTTATTATTAGTAATTTCCTTCTCTTTCTTAGTGCAAGAAACTTAGTTTTCCAACTTGTTTAGATTTAGGTTTATCCTTAATCTTGTTTCCGCAACAAGCTGTAAATTGTTAATGATTTATCAATAAACAATTTAGAAAAGTAAAATCTGTGTGTTTGTATTCAACCCCCCCCCCCCCCCCTTCTACAAACTTGTATAACCCTCCGGGACCAACACGTGGTATCAGAGCAGATTTGTTTAATCTCATAAACAAGATCTAATCTATACTAAGATTTCTCTTACTTGCTATTTCTGAAAATGGCTACCAACACAAACACAAATTATATCGACAATGGTTCTCTTGCAAAACCCCCTAGATTCTCCAGAGATAATTTTAATCTATAGAAAAATAGGATGACTCTCTTCCTAGAAGGTGTAGACCCTACTATGCCTTATTATCTTGAAAACGGCCCATTCATTCTTGTAAGAATTGATGCCGCAGTACCAGCCGCTGAGAATAGACCTGCTATTCCAGAAAGGCTGGTACCCAAAGAAGTTCATACATGGACTGACGAAGATAAGAAGAAAGTGGCTATCGACACAAAAGCCAGATCCATACTATCCATGGCTCTTCCTGACGAAGTCTACCATTCCGTCATGAACCTGAAATCCTCAAAAGCCACGTGGGACACAATATGTGTTCAGTATGAAGGTACTGCTGAAGTCCAGGACTCTCGAAAGATCAACCTGGTAAGACAGTATGAAAGTTTCATTTGTGGTAAGAATGAGACTCTCTCTGAAGTTCACCAACGTTTTAATTGCTTAATAATATATCTGAAAATTGTTGGTAAGGAATATTCTAACTTTGAAGTGCTGACAAAGTTTCTAGAATGTTTACCTGAAAGCTGGGACAGTTATTCTATGTGTCTCAAGCTGTCAAGGGATCTAAGATCAATGACCCTTGCTACCTTATATGGCACGATGCTGAATCATGAGCAATCAAGCCATCTTAAGAAGAATCTTGTAAAAGATTCCAAAAGCACCCCTGTTGCTTTAATCTCAGAGGAACCCTCTACTCAGCGACCCTCGGTCACTATCACTGTGTTAGAGAGTAACTATGAAAGATCATCAGATTCCGACTCTTCAGATAATGATGAATCTTTGGCTCTCCTAACTAAAAAGTTCAGGAGATTCGCCAAAAAGAAAATGTTCAGAAAGAACAAACCTCTTTCTATAACTGATTAGCCAAGATCATCAACTCCTGTTGATAAGGCTACTGCTACTAGTTTTAACTGCGAAAAGACTGGACATTTCGCTAACGACTGCAGGTCTAAGAAAGTATCGAGAAACTCAGCGTTTCCCAAGAAATCCTTTATTCCCAGGAATAAAGATGACAAATATGCTAAGCTGAAAGAAAAATATGCAAAGCTGAAAAGCTTCAAGAAGAAAGGCAAAGGCCTGATGGTTTACGATTGGGCTGCTTCTGAAGAAGAAGAATCATCATCTGACTCTGAAGATGATGAAGCCGATCTCTGTCTTATGGCAAAGATTGAAGATGAGGAAGAAAGTTCAGACATTCCTTCTACTTCAACCTATGCAATTCAGGTATCACCTTCCTTCTTTACAAATATTGCAAATATTGATGAAGCTGATAGTCTCCGTAAAATCGATCTCTTGACTAGAAGTTTATATGAAGCCATGAATGGCAAAACTATAGTTGAAAACCAAAACCTTGATCTCGCTGAACAGCTTAAAAATTGTCACCTTCAAATAGAAAAGCTTTCTAAAATTGAAGAAGATTTTAAAGATCAAGTGCATTTAAATCAGCTAGTCAAAATCGAAAGAGCAGAAGCTATCGCTGCATTGAAAGCTGAAAAAGCTACCGTTGAAGGATGGTGTAATTCTTCAACAAAGAGCACTGAGATAATTAAGTCTCAGATACCCCTGAGTGATAAACGTGGTCTTGGTTACAAATATGATACTCAAGAATCAACCACTGATCGTTCCATGCTCTTATTTGGAACTTTCGTATCCTCAGTCGCTGATACTTCATCCTCTCAGTGTTCCTCGTCCAGACCAACTATCCCTGAGGAAATTTCTACCTCCTCTAAAGGTAAAGAAAAAATGGTTTATCCAAAACCTACCTCTGTCTTTAAAGATAAAGGTAAAGGAATTGCTTTTAACCAAAATCCTCAGAAGGGCACTTTAGTACCAAAGCTGAATGCTTCTAAAGCTTTAGTGATTTATTCCTCTGGATCAAGGAATCAGATCTCTGGATCTACTCAGCGTGGGTCTATTCAGCGATCTACTCCTAGACTCAGAGTGGATGTCCTAGGTAAGAAATCTGAGGAACTAATCGTTCCTCCCATTTCAAAAGCCAAAAGCTTATTTGGTGCTGACCCTTCTAATTCTAAATCAAAAGCTCAGCATTCAAAAAGTCCTAGAACTACTTTTAGTTATAGGAAATGTTATCACTGTGGACTCACTGATCATATTGCTAGTAAGTGCCCCACAACCACCAAAGCTGAAAAGATAGCTAAGGTGAAGATTGCCCCCAAGGCAAAGAAGACCAATGAGGTTAAGAAATTAGTGAAGACTGACAAAGCTGAGTCTTCAAATGCTGCGAAGATTGCTGAACCTTCCATTCCAACTACTTCCACTAACAAACATGTACACATGGTTAAGTGGGTACCCAAGAAAAACTAATCTTCCTTTGTGATGCAGGTTCAGAAGGGTATCTGGTATCTCGATAGCGGATGCTCTAGACACATGACTGGAAAGAAAAGCCCGCTCGCTGAATACAAGGAAGAGAAGGGTCCCTCTGTGACTTTCGATGGAAATGGAAAAGGACATACCCGAGGGTTTGGTGTACTCTCTAATGGTACAACTACCTTCAGAAGAGTCACATATGTTGAAGGGCTGAAGCATAATCTGTTAAGCATCAGTCAGCTTTGCGACAAGGATAACAAGGTAATCTTTACCAAGGAATCCTGCTTTGTCACTGACAAAAAGGAGAAGATAGCTCTCAGCGGTTATCGTTTGGAAAATGTTTATGTAATAAACATGGACTCAACCACCACTGAGAAATCCTGTTTCTTCTCAAAAGCCTCATCTGATGTCAACTGGGTATGGCATAAGAGGCTCTCTCATCTGAATTTCAAGACACTGAACACTCTTTCTTCAAAAGAGTTAGTCACTGGTCTACCTCAATACTCATATGCCAAAGAGTCTTTATGTTCAGCGTGTGAGAAAGGGAAGCAGACCAAAGCAAGCTTTAAGTCAAAGCAAGTCTCCTCAGTGTCATATCCTCTACAACTACTCCATATGGATTTGTTTGGCCCTGTTAACAAACAATCCATCGCTGGAAAGAAATATACACTGGTCATAGTTGATGAAATCTCTCGCTATACATGGGTTATGTTTCTCCGTTCCAAGAGTGACACCCCTGAAGAACTCATCACCTTTGTTCGGAAGATGGAAACCCTAAACAATTTGACCGTTCGCTCAATAAGGAGTGATCATGGGACTGAATTTAAAAACAGTTCTCTTGATTCCTTCTTTGAGAGTAAGGGTATTTCTCACAACTTTTCATCAGTGAGAACACCGCAACAAAATGGAGTCGCTAAAAGAAGAAATAGAACAATTATTGAAGCTGCACGTTCAATGCTCAGTGATTCTCACCTGCCTACTCAGTTTTGGGCAGAAGCTGTCAACACCGCTTGTTTTACGCAAAACAGGCCGCTGATAGTTAAAAGATTCAATAAAACAGCCTATGAACTTTTTCATGGGAGAAAGCCTTCAATCAGCTTTCTTCACATCTTTGGTTGTCAGTGTTTCATACTGAATAATAGAGATGCCCTTGGAAAGTTTGATCCTAAGGCTGATGATGGAATCTTTCTTGGATACTCCTCAGTCTCCAAAGCCTTCAGAGTCTTTAATCGAAGAAGACAAACGGTTGAAGAAACAATTCACGTCACGTTTGAAGAATCCCGTTCAGCGAACTCTAAACCGTCCGCTGATACTGAAGAACTGAATCAATGGATGTTTTCTCATCTTGGTGATTCAGAAGATATTCCCACTCCTCGTGCTCATACAGTTGAAGATGATGGTCCTACTATCATTCCAAATATGCAGAATAGTGAAGCTGAAACATCATGGGTCTCAGCTGTTCCTATAAACACTATACCTGCTTCTGAACCCAATGTCTCAGACATTCCATATACTTCTCAGCAATCAGTGAATATAATGACAGCTGCATCCATTCCTCTCTTGGCTGATACTCCAGACGTCGCTGAAGCTTCATCTTCAGCTCCTCCAGTTCAGGTTGAGTCAACGTCTCACGCTCCGGCTCAGCGGTGGACTATAAATCACCCAATTGATCAAATTCTTGGTGATCCAAACGCTGGTGTTCAGACTCGACGAAGTGCAGGTAATATTTGTTTATTTGTTAACTTTATTTCTCTAACTGAACCAAAGAAAGTAGATGATGCCCTCAAAGATCCAAACTGGGTCAGCGCCATGCAAGAAGAGCTGACTGAATTCGAAAGAAACAAAGTTTGGAAACTTGTTCGAAGACCAACTGACAAAACAGTGATAGGCACTAAATGGGTCTATCGAAACAAGTTGGACGAACATGGAACTGTTACCTGCAACAAGGCTCGTCTTGTTGCTCAGGGATACAGACAAGAGGAAGGCATAGATTATGACGAAACATTTGCTCCAGTAGCAAGACTAGAATCTATTCGTCTATTCTTAGCATACGCTGTACACAAAGACTTCAAAGTATATCAGATGGATGTTAAGTCAGCATTTCTAAATGGAAAGCTGAATGAAGAAGTCTATGTGGAACAACCTCCAGGATTCTCAGATCCTAAGCGTCCAGGTTATGTTTATAAACTGGATAAGGCACTTTATGGCTTAAAGCAAGCTCCACGTGCATGGTATGACACTCTTTCTACTTATCTCCATATTGAACAATTTGAGCGAGGTAAAATCGACAAAACTCTATTTTTCAGGAAAGTAAAAGGTCATATCATTCTTGTTCAAATATATGTTGATGACATTATATTTGGCGCTACTAACCCTGATCTTTCTACTCGTTTCGCTGATAGAATGAAAGATGAGTATAAGATGAGCATGATGGGTGAACTAACATATTTCTTTGGTCTTCAGATAAAGCAAAATGAAAAAGGAACTTTCATTAATCAGGGAAAGTATGTTAAAGATATGCTGAAGAAATTCGACTTAACTGAAAGTTCAGCTATGAAAACCCCTATGGCACCACCGCTGACACTTGATAAGGATACTAAGGGTATTCCTGTTAATGTCACGCTGTACCGTGGGATGATCGGCTCTCTTTTGTATCTTACAGCTAGCCGACCCGATATTATGTATGCAACATGTTTATGTGCACGATATCAAGCTGAACCTAAGATATCTCATATGAAAGCTGTAAAGCGAATTTTTCGATATCTAAAGGGTACAACGAATCTAGGTCTTTGGTATCCCAAAGACTCAGGATTCGATCTAATCGCCTATTCAGATAGTGATTTTGCAGGTTGTAGAATGGATAGGAAAAGCACCACAGGAGGATGTCATCTCCTGGGTGGAAAGCTGGTAAGTTGGACAAGTAAAAAGCAAAACTCAGTGTCCACCTCCACAGCTGAAGCTGAGTATGTAGCCGCTGGAAGCTGTTGTTCTCAGGTCTTGTGGATGAGAAATCAACTACTGGACTATTACCTTCAGCTCTCGAATATTCCAATCTATTGCGACAGCACAAGTGCCATCGCTATAGCAAATAATCCAGTGCTATACTTAAAGACAAAACACATCGAAATCAGGTATCACTTTATCAGAGATCATGTGATGAATGGTGATATAGAACTTCACTTTATCCCAACTGATTATCAGTTAGCTGATCTGTTCACCAAACCTCTTGATGAGACAAGGTTCAACTTTCTCATCAGCGAGCTTGGAATGCTGAACTTTGAAGAATAAAATCTTCAGCAGTTCACATTTGATCAGCGACAAGATAAAACCAACTTGTATAACCTATTCTATCATCTTCTCTCTGAATAAATTTGATTAACTGATATCAAGGTATGTTTTCTCTCTCTGAAAAATCGCATGTAAATGCAAGATTTCAAAATAAATTACATCGCTGAATACCTCTTCCTTATCAGCGATACTTTGAAATTTCTAAAACCATCACTGATATTTCTATTCAGTGCTTCATGTTTTAAAAAGTGTCCCTGAGTTTTCAAAACCTCAGAGACATCCAAGAATATGAAAGGACAGTTGTGACGTCATTACAACGGATAAGCCCTGGCACGTTCTTCTTTCTGACACACGTTTGCACGTTTCATTTACTCGCCAATCAAATGCAAACACGTGTCCGTGTCATGATGAAAATCTTTTCCCGCTCAAGATTTTCTCTTTCTAATATCTCTATATAAACAATTTCTTGGTTTATATTTTCCTTTTACGTGAACTTCTCCTCCAAGCAAAGAAAGAATTCTCTGTTGCATTTTGCTCTCGAATTTTTCAAGAACAACTGTTCATCTTCTTCAAACATCAAAGGTTAATATGTTCTTATTATTTACCAAATGCAAATAACTTGTTTCTGATCTTCTCATTGTTTTAACAAGATCAAACAAAAGAACTTCTTAAAAATGAAATCATTTTCTTTCATGGTTTTATGAACACAACCATTTCATGGTTGTTCTTCAAGTTTAAATGTAAAAATCTTAAACTTGTTCTTCATTCGTTTTTCCAGAATCCCAATATTCAAAGGAAACTGGAAAACAAGATTTTTTTGGGTTTGCATTTCGTTTTTCAAAAACAAGAAAAACCCTAATCTTCATTAAGACATTTTGTTTGAATGAAATGGAAAAAATTCGAACCATCTTATTGGAAAATCTTTCCACATTAAGATTATTCTTATTTGTTAATCTTTGGTTTAACTGATGATACAGAAAATGGCATCTTCTGACATTCCCAAGAACACCATCGCTGAGAACACTGCTGCTGATGATACTGCTGAGGAAGTGGAAATCCTCAAGGATCCTCAGGTCAAGTTCTCTCTTGACAAACTGGATTGGACAAAGATAAATAACCTCTATGCGCTTCACGAGTTTCCTCCTCGAAAGCAAGTTACACATCTAGATGATGCTGTAAACTTCCTAAAGAACTGCTCCATCTTCACAGCCCTGACCATAACACCTCCTGCATATCAGCTTTTGCTATCCCAATTCTGGTACTCTGCCAGACACTCTCAGCTACCATCAGCCAAAGACCCCTAAAAAACAATTGACTGCATCCTCTGCGATATCGAATATGGCACTATGAAGATTACACCTGCCATCATTCGCAAAGCCCTGGACCTTCCCTTGGCCACCAAAGAAAAACCTTTTGTTCCTCTCCCTGACCCCAAGAAAAACTCAGACAGGGAAGCCATCATTGCATTCTTCGATGCAATGGGCTGTGTATGGGAAACTGGAAGGGACATGAAGCCCGAGAAGAAGCTGACCATTATCAAGAAATCGAAAATGGCCAGCGAGATGAATTTCATCTTCGCCCATGTGATCAGCTGCATGACTGCCAAGACCGGCTCCTCTGACCAAGCCGCTAAGCCTCAGCAAGCAATGGGATATGCATTGCTGAAAGGTCTACATATAGACTGGGCATCGATTATCTATGATGACCTGGTACTCAGAGTGGACTCCGTCGCTGACAGATCTCCATGGGTTCCCTATCCTCGATTCATCAGCGCCGTATTCCAAAAAGGCCTGAAGGACAGCTACCCATCAGAGGGTGACCTGAAACTCTCTCAGGTCGGCCCTAAGATTCTCGACTTCAAGCCGATGGAAAATGAGGTACGTCTTTCAACTCTTCTAACTCTTCTAAACCCTACTTCTTCTACTTCTGCAGCTCCTTCAGCGGACAAACCCACCGCTGATACCCCAGCTGCAACCACCATTCCTTCTCTTAAAAGGAAACATTCTGACACCCAACTTGGTTCCAAAAGAACTAAGAAAACCAAAGAGCAACCCTAGCAATCTACTGCTAAAGACTCCTCAGCTCCTATTGATGGGCTGAAGGAAAGTTCAGTGGTACGCTCTGCCACAGCTGAATAAGCCACCCACTCTATCCCAACTTCAGCGTCTCCAAACGCTGAGGTTACAAACTTGGAATCTACCCAACCTCCTTCAGTCTCTCAAAAGACTGATGAAGTGATTCTCAGCGAATCCAACGCTGAACTCGGTAACCAACCTCCATTCTTACCCTTTGCTTCTCCCTCTACTCATTTGGACTCCACTCCAGTTATCACTGAAGCACCTGTCATTCCTCCAGAAGCTAAAGAAAATACTCTTCAAGGAGTTATGGGCATAGGACCTGCAGAGATGACCATACGTCCACGCACGTTAGCTGACGATATGGAACTTTACTCAGGAACCCAAGATTTTGATGAATTCACCAATCCTCCTGCAGGTACACACCAACCCATATACACTGTAACTGAACCCCAAACTTCCGAGCTTTCCTCTGTTCACAAGTTCTTATATGTTACAGGTCCTAATTTGAGAGACATCAACGCCTCTCTGAAGACAATAGACACGACGCTGACAGGTCTGACTATGACTCTTTCCGACAACTCTTCAGCTGTAACAAACACTGGAGAGAATCTTACAAAGCTGACAACTATCGTCGAAAAGAATGCCTCCAAAGCTGATTTGGAGAAGGTTGATAAATCACTCACCGACTTTGCCAAGGTTCTCTCTGACATCTACACCGACTACCTTGACATCAAGAAATCAGTTGACACCATGTCCAGCGAAGTCACAACGCTGAAGACATCGGTTGGCATACTCGAAGGTGACATGTCTGCTGTAAAGACTGATGTCAGCTCCGTCAAGACTGACATGAGTTCTGTGAAGGCTGATGTAAACACGATGAAGAATGACATCACTTCTATGAACACTTTGTTGCAGCAGATCCTGACCAACACGACCGCCCATGCCCCTGCACCTCCATCTTTTACTACGGCGGATTGTGCTGAACTTGTGAAGATTAATCCTGGTATTTCTGGCATAGAAAACAGATTATCAGCAATTGAAATCTGTGTGGGGATCCCTGGCCAAGAAGACAGGGATACCACACAAGCTGCTGAATCATCACATTCCTCCCCCAGTCATCATGAAAAAGAGGGGGAGAAGAGCGCTGAAGACCTTTCCCATGATGAATCTATCAGGGGAGAGAAGACTGAAGACCTCACCTTTACTGAAGAGGGTGAGAAGACAATTGAAGCAGCCGCTGGACCTCAGGAAGATGAACATCCTGAGGGAACCGAGAAGCTTACCTCTGTATCTGAGGGGGAGCAACTCGAAGAAGAAGCTGAAGAAACTGAGTCTGAAGCTGAAGATGAAGAAGCCATCGACTTATCTGATGATGAACCATCCTCTTCTCCAAAGAATGATGATGATGAAGATGATGATGATGATGATGACTCTTTTATCGTCAAGCCTGCTCAGAGATCTAAAGCTCTTAGAGGTATTATGATAAATGAACCTACAGGGGAGCGGACAAAGACAAAGCCATCAGCATCTGAAGCTGACAAGGGCAAAGGAAAAAGTGTTGCTGAAAATGAAAATATGATGATCTTGCTTAAAAAGCCGGTTTGTCAGGTACATTAACCTCTTCCTTACTCCACATCCCTCCTCTATACACTTTATCAGTTCTACTCTCTCCAAACCTCCATATACTTTATCCCACTCTCTCTCTCTCTGTTCTACCCATGTTCTTACCTGTAAGATCGCTGTGTTTCAGCTAGTCCTCTCCCCTGTTTGAGGATATCGCTGAAGTTCCTACAACTGCGACTTCACCAACAATAATCCCAGCTCCCAACGCTGAAGAAATAATCCCGGTCTTAGATTTGATCTCTGAGACTGATGAACCTGAAGAATAGATGCTCTCTCACAAAAACAGACCTTCCTTGGCTCCTCAAAAGCTAAGTGAAGAGGATCAAGAAAAGAGAGATGAAATGATCATGAGACTCGAAGATCAGCGAATCATTCTGAAGCGTGATCAACTTCCTTCGGTTCCTCCAAAGTTCAGAGTTTCCCAAAAGGAATACAAGGAACACCTCAGAGCTGAACGCCTGATCGCTGAAAGAAGGGAAGCTGAAGAAAAAGACAGAGAATACGCCATCCAGCTTACTCAACGATCAATAAAAGACCCCAAGCTGAAAAGAGTTCCCATTGATGTTCAACGTCAGCTATGGGATGATGCTCAAAAGATTGTTAGAGAAAAGACTAAGGTCTCTGATACGACTTTGGAATGGGCTAAACAAATGCTGACCTATCGATCTAGACCATCCAAAATCATCAAAGTAAACATCAGAGGAAGACTGTACGTAGACGTTCCTGTTGTTGAAGTGGATGTCTACAGAGAAGACAAGACCAAGCAAACCTTCTATGCTGCTACCTTAGAAAAATTTGGTCTCTCTGAATGGTTAGAAACGAAATTAGCCATTCAGGGATCGCGCTCAAAGTTCAAAAGCCATGTCGAGAAGATCTTAAACAAACAGATCGACCTGGTTTCCTCTGCCGTGGATATTCCTCCTTCTACTCTTCTTCCTCAAAGAAAAGTCTCTGCTAAGGAAAAGAAAGTCTCAGACTCAGGTCCTCTTATACGGAATGAAACATGTATTGGTTTCTCTCGTGCTGAAGTTCTTGGTCCTGATGCTGATCTCTCAGCGCTTGACACCTCCCTACCACCTGGAGAAACTTTCATTCCTGGCACAGTTGTAAGTGATCCTTATGGTATATTCTTTCTAGACTACGAAGGAAACCATCACTTTCAACGTATCTCTGAGCTCCACCTCGCTCCCATCGAACAACTCAGAGATCTCATACACTGGTGTGAAGTCAGACGCGACATTAAAGCTAGACACCCGAAGCCCTTGATTTTTGAAGAAGCTCTGAAGAAAAAGAATCAAGGAGTAAATGTCCCTGACTGGATGATTCCCACATCAAAGACCCTCGATGAACTTCTCATCAAGGAAGAACCTTTTGACGGATATGATTGCCTTGTAATTCTTTCTATCCTTATTCGTCTACATCTTTTGTACTTGTAATTTTATTCGCTGTACTTGTAATTTTTCCACTTCCCTCTGTAATCTTTACAAAGTTTAAAGAAACATTTCAGCGAACGTACTTTACTCCATCAGTACAGAAAAGATCCCAGAAAACAGTAAAAGGGATAAATATTTTATGAGTTCTTTTTATCCTTATGTTTTCATTAAATAGCAATTTTCTCTGTTGCTATGTCATAATCAAATAGGGGGAGATTGTTGATCCAAACCCTCAGTGATTTGATAATGACCCTCTCTTATATACTTACTGAAAATTGTAAGTAAACAATATGTATCAGAGTTTCAATATCGCTGATAAGTACTAAGATCTTACAGTACCGCTGATAGGAACTCTCGCTCTTTAGATTAAACATTCAGCGAACACTCTTCACCATAATACTCTGAGTCTGTTCAGTACTTATGGTGATCGCTGATAAGTTAGTTGTTTACTTATGATCCCTGAAGACAAGTTTCATGTTAACATAGGTTCTACGCTGAAGTCGAAGATCAAGCTCAAGAACCAGCGACAAGTCTCCTAATGAACTGATGCGGATCAGCGAAGACTCAGATTTGTCCACTTAACGTGAAGTATCAAGTACAAGACTTTAGCTATCGCTGAACTCTATCATTCGCTGATAAAGAATGATAGATCGCTGAATCAACGAAAAGCTGATCATGAAGTCCTCCGTACAAAGTACTTTTGTCTTAACCACCCTTGCACGACTCCGTACGAGATGTCAGAAAAAGAACCTCCTTATTGTCTGAAATCGTACAACCACTCTGATACTACACTGTTCAACATGCGGCTACTAAGGTTGTCAACAAAGGTCAATGACATGCAACCAATCAGCTGCTGCCACGTGTAAAGTGTAAACTGCAATGCATTAAATGCATGCAGTATATAAGAAGAAGAACTCACTTTATTTTGAAGTAACTTGCTAACTCTGGACAAGTTCATCCTTCTTATCTTGAGATAGGTTATTATTAGTAATTTCCTTCTCTTTCTTAGTGCAAGAAACTTAGTGTTCCAACTTGTTTAGATTTAGGTTTATCCTTAATCTTGTTTCCGCAACAAGCTGTAAATTGTTAATGATTTATCAATAAACAATTTAGAAAAGTAAAATCTGTGTGTTTGTATTCAACCCCCCCTTCTACAAACTTGTATAACCCTCTGGGACCAACAGGAGTTCTAGGCAAATGGGTTACGAAGTCCATCATAATTTGATCCCACTTCCACATAGGTATCTCTAAAGGCTGAAGCTTCCCGTACGGTCGTTAGTGCTCAATTTTAACACGCGAACACGTCACGCAGGTCTCCACAAAATGAGCTACATCCTTTTTCATCCCAGGCCACCAATAGTCTCGGCGTAGATCTCCATACATTTTGTTAGTTCCTGGGTGAAGTGTGTACTTGGACTTGTGAGCTTCTTCAAGTATCAGCTTCCGGAGTTCTCCGAGTCTCGGAACCCAAATTCTCCCGTTAAGACACTTCACCCCTCGACTATCTTCCGCTAAAGAAGACGTTTGCCCTATCATTCTTTCCTTCTTTAGATTATCGGCTTCGATCGCTTCAACCTGGCATTTCTTTATTTCAGCTAACAGATTGAATGTGACCTCGGCCCTCATGGCCACAATCCTGGGGGTTTCACTTCGTTCCTTACGGCTCAAAGCGTCCGCCACCATGTTTTCCTTCCTCGGATGGTATTCGATCTTACATTCGTAGTCGGTCAACAATTCAAACCATCTCCTTTGGCGCATATTCAACTCTTTTTGATCAAAGAGATGACATAAACTCTTGTGGTCCGTGAAGATCTGACACTTCGTCCCATACAGGTAATGTCGCCAAATCTTCAGGGCAAAAACCACTGCCGCCAATTCTAAATCATGCATAGGATAACGAGCCTCGTGATCCTTTGACTGTCGGGAGGCATAAGCGATCACCTTACCTCGTTGCATGAGTACGCAACCCAAACCAAGCTTCGAGGCATCGCTGAAAACCACAAAATCGTCTGAACCATCCGGTAGTACCCCGCCAGCCCGAGGAAACTTCGAACTTCAGACGGATTCTTAGGTTGCTCCCAGTCTCGGATGCCTTCAATCTTAGCCGGATCAACCATGATCCCTTTCTCAGACACCACGTGCCCGAGGAACTGCACTTCCCTCAGCCAAAACTCGCACTTGGAAAACTTCGCATACAACTTATCTTGCTTCAATAGCTCGAGAATTGTACGAAGGTGGCTTTTGTGCTCCCCTTCCGATCTTGAAAATATCAGGATGTCATCTATGAACACTATCACGAACTGATCCAACTAAGGTTGGCATACCCTATTCATAAAGTCCATGAATGCTACCAGGGCGTTGGTTAGCCCGAACGGCATCACCAGGAATTCGTAGTGTCCATACCTGGTCCGAAATGCAGTCTTCGGCACATCCTCCTCCCTCACCTTGAGTTGATGATATCCTGACCTCAGATCAATCTTGGAGAAGTAACTGGCTCCTTGTAACTGATCAAACAGGTCGTCGATTCTCGGGATCGGATACTTATTCTTGATCGTGACCTTGTTGAGTTCTCGATAGTCTATGCACATTCGCATAGTACCATCCTTCTTCTTCACGAAGAGCACAGGTGCTCCCTACGGAGATGTACTCGGTCTAACGAACCCCTTGTCTAATAACTCCTGCAATTGAGTCATCATTTCCTTCATTTCGGACGGCGCCAACCTAAACGGTGCGCGGGCAATCGGTACAGCTTCGGGCATTAAATCGATTCTGAACTCGATCTGGCGATCTGGGGGTAGACTGGTCAAGTCGTCCGGAAATACTTCCGGGTACTCATTTACTACCCGCATATCGCCCACCCCACGCTTCTCTTTCTTGGCATCCAACACATACACCAAGTATCCCCTACACCCCTTCTTCAAGCACTTAGTAGCCCTAATCATAGAGATCAGGCTATTCTTTCTATTACGGCGGTCCCCATAAATCACTATGGGATCCCCATCCGGTGATTGAATCCTGATCAGCTTTCTGTTGCAAACGATGTTCGCATCATTCGCGACTAACCAGTCCATACCTAACACCACATCGAACTCTCCCATTGCCATGGGATATAATTCCATAGGTATCAATCTTCCTTCTATATCTATGACACAATCCTCTATCACCTCCTTAACATACACCAAACCATCGTTGGTAGTTTCCACTTCTAGAGCTCTCTCTAAACGTCTAGGCCTCACCCCCAAACATTTCATAAATTCATACGATACAAAAGAGCGGTTTGCTCCTGAATCAAATAACACCTTGGCACATAGAGAGTTCACTAGGAACGTACCTGCCACCACATCTGGAGTTTCCTCCGCCTCCTCCGCAGTCATGCGGAAAGCACGTCCCTTCGGACGCGCCGGCTCTGCTCCTTTATCACCGCCCTTTCCCCCCTGACGTTCCACATACTGAGTTGATCCTCCCTTCTTTAACTGCGGACAATCATACTTGGTGTGACCAGTAGCTCCACATTGAAAACATGATTTCCTTTTGGGGCAATCCCTTGACATATGACCCGGCAAGCCACACCGGTAGCATGAGTTTGAACCTGCCATGTAATCACCCTAGTGCACTTTGTTGCATTTCGTACACGGTTTCCCCACGGTATCCCTGTTTGCACGGTTATCTGGTCGGAACACCTTCCCCTTCCTGGAGTCATTACCCGGCCCATCCCATTTACGCTTGTCGCCACCCTTTTCAGAAGTCTGACGGTTCTTTTCCATCTCAATCAGCTCGGCCGTATTGATGGCCGCCTGAAAGGTAGTGGGGTTTCTCGTCAGAACTAGCTCCCGAATGTTACTTCTCAGACCATGGATGAAGTGGTTCACCTTTCGCCCTTCCGTTGGTACATACAAGTCAGCAAAACGGGACTTCTCAATAAACTTAGAAGTGTACTCCCGTACCGTCATTCCTCCTTGTTCTAAACCCAGAAACTCTTCTTCCAGCTTTTTCACTGCCGCGAGTGGGCAGAACTGCTCTTTAAACCTGTCAACAAACGATTCCCACAACATTCCTTTTGCCATCGCAGAACCCTTTCCCCCAGTTTCGGCTTCCCACCAATAAACTGCATCAGACTTCAACATGGACAAGGCAAACATCACCCTGTCCCCATCAGCACATTTGCACGTATCAAAAACCAGCTCCATCTCCTTCACCCACTTCATTGCCAAAACCGGGTCACACTCGCCATTGAACGTAGGGGGTTTGCATGAGGCAAAGACCTTGAAGGTACAACCCTTAGCTGCTGACTCATTCACCACCAAGGATAAAGCTTTCGAGTGGTTCCCAGTACCAGTGTCTACCGGGCTTGACAAATCTTCACTCTCCTTGTTCTCAGTCGGCTCTTTGCTTACCGAAACTGACTCATTCTGTTTAGTAAGAAGAGTCTGCAAAGTTTCTTGAATCTTACCCAACTCAGCAGCCAAATTTTCTCCAGTGACAAATGTGGAACCCCGGCCTCGACCACGTCCCCTCGCCGGGTTCACTCTTCTTACGGTAGCAGAACTTTCCTGAACAGAGTCCTCTTGATTGACAGGAATTTCCACAATCCTTGTCCTTCTATGACCTCTTCTACGGCCTCTTCCGCGACCTCTCCCGCGACCCCTTCCGCGATTAACCGGTCCGTTCTCTAGGACCTCTTCCTCCTGATTCCTTGGTACAGCAGGTACCGACTTACTCCTTAAATTTCTCCCAGCCATTCGTGATACTGAAATAAAGCAATAATTAACCTTTGCTAGACATGACATCACAAAATGCTATATAAGGTAATGTAAGCACGCGCATGTACCTGTAAGTTCACAATTGCACTGGCCAGGTGCAATCCCAAACTCACCTTACACGTTTATCCTTAGCACCTTATTCTTAAACGCAATTATAGTGATCGTTCCTAGAGGCAATCCTATGTCTCGGCTGTGTTCTTCGTCTTACAGTTTAAGTTTAGGCCCTAAAGGCAACCTAAATCCCTTAAAATAAGGCTCTGATACCACTTGTAACGTCCCAAAACTTGTCATGCATTAAATCAAAGAAACTGAGCGTTTTACATTACAAAGTTTAACTTGTTCAATACGTCAATAATTGAGCTTAACAAAATGACAGCGGATGTCTACAAAATCCACAGCCGAGCTCTAACCATATCATTAGTCTAAGTCTTGGAGTCGCTCTAATCTCCAAGTATGCCATGCCTCTCCTATTTCTTCCCCGAGGAACTCGCGGAACGCTTACCTGAAAATGGTTTAGTTTTGAAAATGCGAGGATTAGACCAAAAGGTCTAGTGAATTCCCTCCGTAAAATAACAGGTATAAACCACCCGAAATCATTTTAGAATAATTCATAAACTATCACACATATGGTACTGCACTGTATAGGGAATCACATAAACATCCGCGATCGGGGCCCAAGCAGACTCTTCTTTCGCCCTCTCGTATCGGGGCCCATGCAGACTCCCCGATACCCGACTAGGAGGGAAACAAATTCCAACCTACCGTCTCATCATACGCATCCAAGGGATCATCGGATCCCGAGGCTCTCCGATTCCACAGTGCAGACCGACATCACATAACATGCATATACATTTCATAGGCATGAAAACATAATCTTTAAAATTACTGCTATCTCATTTCATCATATCAAGCTTTCATTCGACATAAAAGTATGTGCGTAAGAAACATGCATTTCAGTTGTAAACATTTCGTGCGCTTTAAGAACCATAATCAGTAAAGAAAAGTTTGATATTTTAATCCGTAAAAAGGGTTTAGGGAACTCACCTTGGTTGACGTATAATGCACTTCCTAAACACCTTCAAGCTACACCCACAGAACACCTAAGGCAATAGATCCACATCAGATAAATAGCTCAGCCCTACTGTCCGGATACCCCTTCCCGGACACAGCACTTTTCCGGATATAACACATTTCTGGACACTAGACATATCCGGGCACAACACTTTTTCGGATACTAGACTTATCCGGACACAACCCTTTTCCGGACACTAGACTTATCCGGGCAAAACTACCCGGACACTAAGCTTATCCGGAGACTTCAGCTACCCGGATACTAAGAAACACCCGGACATCCTCACGGGGCACTTACCTGGACACCTGCAACATATCCGGACACCACCGAACACTGGTGTCCGGAAAACGCTGCTGTTCGAATTTTAACAAGTCTAAAACTGGTTTATACTCCGATTTTACCATTAAGTCGATCAGATATCTACAAGGGTTCATCCACCAACCTCAAATACTCATTTAATCCATTTATAAACTTCTAAATCGGTTTAACAAGACAAAAACCCTTAAAACCCATTTAGAAGGAAAATAGGTGAAAACTCAAAGAATCACTACAACAAATCCCACGAATCCAAAACCAGTAGAGATCGAACACAAGAATAAACGAGGAATAAGGGTTACCTTACTGATTTCTTCTTTGATTCCTCTATGATTCTTCACCCTCTTGATTTCTTCCCAAAAACCACATTCTTCTCCCTTTTCTCTCTTAATCGCCAACCTCACACCAACAATACTGATTTTAGGGAATGGAGGCTGCTCTAGAAGTTTGTGCATCAAATGACAGAAATGGCCCCTTAACTTAACTTTCGTTTCTTATATTTTGACCACCAAACTCCAAGACTCACTAGGATTTTGGGTCGTTACAATATCACATTAACATACATAATTTCGATAAATATATATACGTTTTAAAAAAATCGTTTTAAAAAATACGTTTTAACATATCACATTAACATACATAATTACGTTAAAATATGTTAAGGAGTTCGATATATATATATATATATATATATATATATATATATATATATATATATATATATATATACGTTTTAAAAAATCGTTTTGGCGTAACAAGTCACGTTTTAAAAAACCGTTGTACAAGTCAATTATGCAATGCAGCGAGACGTATAATCCAAATAATTTGACGATTTAATCATTTAAATCAAAAAATATTCTATATTGGGCTCATTTCGAAGGTATCGGCGAGACGATTATAACGGTGTAACTTGTTGAAATTATATATATATATATATATATATATATATATATATATATATATATATGTTACAACGATTTTTTAAAACGTGACTTGTTACATCAAAACGATTTTTTAAAACGTGACTTGTTACATCAAAACGATTTTTTAAAACGTATATATATATATATATATATATATATATATATATATATATATATATATATATATATATATATATATATATATCGAACTCCTTAACATATTTTAACGTAATTATGTATGTTAATATGATATGTTAAAACGTAATATAATAAAATAAATAAATCCAAAAATATTCAATATTGGGCTCATTTCGAAGGTATCGAAGAGACGAGTACAATGGTGTAACTTGTTAAAATTAAAACGTATTTTTTTAACGTATTTTAGTTGATATACGATTATGTGTGTTAATATAATAAAAGTGTAAAATTAAAATTAAAAAAGTAAAGGGTATAAAGTAAACTAAGTAAGTAATTACAGGGGTATAAAATGTAACTTTGAAATCAAAATAGAACAAATAGTAAATTGCATTTTTGGTACCAATGGTTATATGGTTTCTTTAAAAGAGGGACCTGAAAGGTGAATGGACGAAAATACCCCTGCTAGTAACGGAGGAAATAAGCGGTGTTAGTGTTGGGGTCATGATTTTGGAGCAAAATTGAAAACTGAGGGACCACTTCTTGAGATACTGAAGTTTAGGTCCCTCTTTCAAAGAAATACTATAACCACACGGACCAAAAATGCAATTCACTCGGAATTTTAATATATATATATATATATATATATATATATGTGTGTGTGTGTGTATATAAGTTAAGTAAATAACTTGTAAACTGAATTAAATTAGTAACATTAACGATGGGCCCGGGGATAAATTTTGCATTGTTTGTATAATTTATACCTTTGCACGATGTTTTTCTTTTAGAAAGAGGGGTAGCTCTAACAATTTGTTAAAAATGAACAAATACACGTTTAGATGATACGATAACTTTCGACCAAACGTATGTCTACTCTTCAAATGGGAGAGGACCTAAACGTTGACATGGATTACACTAATTCAAACAGCTAAACAAACAAATGGTTGAAATAATGGTCTAAAATTCTCTACAACCTTGAAATTTTACAAAATATATAAATTTCCTTCTTGTAACAAAATGGTGAAACTTAATGGCCAAGTTTTTTCGAACCAGAGTATCATCGGTGCCTAAACAACAACAAAAAAACAATCAAATAATAAGCATAACAAATTTTGTTAATAGATGGTATGACCATAAGAATAAAGTAATATAAAAAAACACATTTTCGTGAATTAAAAGCATATCAAAACTAATCTTACACCTTATAAAAAAAGATAGATAGATTATCAACACAATGTTTTATTTATCAATTAATGATAGGTTTCTTCAATTGATGAGAGAAATAATCTCAAATGTGTTTTATCACAACATTAATAGTTTTTTATTATATATTGTCACCGAAATAAAGGGTAATAAAATTGGTTTTTTTATATATTGATTGTTATGTAATAAAAAATGAAAATGAAAGGTTTAGAAATTAATGTGTTGAGTTTAGATTAAAAATAAATCAAAATGACAAAACAAATATATAAATATGAGTGCACATACTCATTAGTTTTTTTTATCATGTATATTGAAATGTATTAAATTACCATAAGTATTTTATTTATGTATATATATTCATAATACTTAAAAGAAGAATATGAAAAGTTAGATCAATTAATGAGGTATATTGATATATTATAGTTACAAAAATACATGAATTATCTAATCAATTAATACAATATAAATATACAGGTTTCAAAAACTAAAAAAATAAATAATAGAAAACAATAATTCAAGCATTCACAAAATTTCAACATACATTTTTTTGCCTTTCTTTTATAATAATATATCGATATTGATGTATTGATTGTTGTGTAAATAAAAAAATAAATAGTAAATATCATATTGAAATATATTAAATTGTCATAACTATTTCGTTTGTATGTATTGATTTATGGTAATCAGAAAAGGAATATGAAATGTTATATTAAATACGAAAATACATGAATATTTGATCATTTAAAGATATATATATATATATATAAATTTAAAAAACTAAAAACTCGATAAATAATAAAAAAACGATAATTCAATCATTCACAAAATGCCTACACACATTCCTTAACTTTTTTTTATAGTAGCATATTAATATTAATTTGCTGATTGTTATGTAAATAGAAAATGAATATATAGTAAATAAAGCTCAAATATTTTAATTAAATTAATTGTCAAACTAATACTATAAAATTTATATAAATAGACTCGTATAAAATAAAAAAATAAAACGTAAACAAAAAACTTTTTTAATTATATTATATTGATTGTTTTGTAAATAAAAAATAATGGTAAATACATATTAATGTTAAACTAATAAAATAAAAGAGAATAAAAAGATTATTCATATTGATTGTTATGTAAATAAAAATTGAAAACCTAGAGGTAAAAAAAATTAGGTTGTTTGTAACAACCGGGTTTTCTGTTATAAGTATGGGAGTCTAGTGGCCAATTTGTAAGAAAGGGAAGTTTTAAGTAAATGACCTATTTGTAATTTAAGGAAGTATTATAAGGCACAAATCCCTAGGGCAGCCTCCATTCTTTTGTGAGGAAAATCAGTATTTTGGTCCCTGTGGTTCGGCGGCGTAAGAAGAGAAAGAGAGAAGGAGGCAAGTTGGGGAATACGAATTCAAGGAGAACAATATTAAGGTAATCATCGAATCTCTTCTATTCAGTAATGAAATCGTTCATTCCTTGTTGTCTGAGATTTGGGGTTTTAGTGGCCGAATCGATGAATTAAAGGATTAGAGGAAAAAGTAATTTGATTCTTTTGTTCCATGATGAAATTCTTGCATAATGTTGAGCTTTATGAATCAGATTCTGGAGTGTTCTTCTTCTCCAATTGATTCTATGTTAGGAGCACTCTGATGGATTTTAAATCCATTAATCGGTTGCTAAGCAAACGTTATTAAATCGATTTTAAGGGTTGGGTTTGTTATGGGATTGTTTGGAACGTTTCTGGATGCTAATCGATGCACTTAGGAAGAGAACCGAGACTTTTGTGTTTGAGTTTGGGTTTTTCTTCGCTGTCAAGAAGAAAGTGAGGTTGCAGGTTTGACGCAAACCTGCATTGGCGCAAAGCAGGTTGTGGCGCAAAGCCCAGTTTGCGCTAGCCTTGGTGGCGCAAAGCCCAATTTGCGCTAGCCTTGGTGGCGCAAAGCCCAGTTTGCGCTAGCCCTGGTGGCGCAAACCTAAGCCTGGCGCAAACCTGTTCCAGCGCATTCTATTTTGCCGTGTAGGATCGAATTAAGAGAAGAAATGGTTAGAACCGAGGGTTAGCTAAATCTAATTATTTGTATAAATAAATATGTTAGGTTTAAGGACGGAGCGGGACAAAAGGATAGAAAGAGATTTGCTATCAGGTGAGTTCTCTCACCCCTTTTTATGACGTACTATATTTCTACGGAATGTGGTTTCTTTATCAAGCATGAGTTGATTTATAAAATTATGCATGTTTCCATGACTTGCATGTTTATACGCAAATGAAATGATGTTCAAGGTTTTCATGTTAATGATTCCAAATGTATGTGCATGCTATGTGGTGTCGGTCTGTGCTGTGGGATCAAAGAGCCTCGGGATCTGAGGATCCCTTGGATAGTTGATGACAAGACGTTAGGTTGGAATTCATTTCCTCCTAGGCGGGTATCGGGGAGTCTGCTTGGGCCCCGATACGAGAGGGCGAAAGGGGAGTCTGCTTGGGCCCCGATCGCGGATAGTTATGTGATCCCTTACACAACGCAGTACCATATGTGATGATTTATGACGCAATTTGACAAATGTTTTTCATATTACTATTACATGTTTTACGGAGGGGATTCACTAGACCTTTTGGTCTAACCCTCGCTTTTCAAAAACTAAACCATTTTCAGGTAAGCATGTTAAAGGTTCTTCAAGTAAGAACTAGGAGGCGAAAGAAAGGATCAGGAGCTAGAGAGACTTCAAGACTTTTGTTTATGTTGAATATAGAATAGTTCTCGGCTGTGGACGTAGAGACTTCCGCTGTCACTCTTATCTATATCACCTTATTAATGATGTAAAGACAAGATAATTATGTATTGTGAATGCTTATTTCTCGTTGAATGCATGTTATGAAAGTTGGGACGTTACAAATGGTATCAGAGCCTTAGTTTAAGAGATTTAGGTAACCTTTAGGGCCTAAACTTAAACTGTAAGATGAGGAACACAACCGAGACATAGGATTGCCTCTAGGAACGATCACTATAAACGCGCTAGGAACTAAGGTGCCAAGGACAAACGTGTAAGGTAAGTTTGGGATTACACCTGGCCAGTGTAATTATGAACTTACAGGTACATGTGCGTGCTTAAAATTACCTTATGTAGCATTTTGTGATGTTGTGTCTAGCAAGGGTTAATGGTTGTTTTCTTTAAGTATTTCCGAATGGCTGGAAGAAATTTGAGGAGTAAGTCGGTACCTGCTGTACCAAGGAATCAGGAGGAAGAAGCCCTAAGAAACGAACCGGTTACCCGTGGAAGAGGTCGCAGAAGAGGTTGTGGAGGAGGTCGCGGACGGGGTCGGGGAAGGACAAGGAGTATGGAAATTCCCGTCATTCAGGAAGACTCCGTTCAAGAAAGTTCAGCTACCGTAAGAAGAGGGGGTTCGACGAGGGGACGTGGTAGAGGCCGTGGATCTACTTACGTCACTCGAGAGAATCTGGCCGCTGAGCTTGGTAAAATTCAGGAGACCTTACAAGCCCTTCTCACTAAGCAGAACGAGTCAGCCTCGGGAAGCAAAGAGGCAAGTGAGAACAAAGAAACCGTGGACCTGTCAAGCCCGGTAGAAACTGGTACTGGGAGTCACTCAAAAGAAATCTCGTTGGTGGTGAATGAGTCAGCAGCTAAGGGGTGCAGTTACAAGGCCTTTGCCTCATGCAAGCCCCCTACTTTTAAGGGCGAGTGTGACCCGGTTTTGGCAATGAGATGGGTGAAAGAGATGGAATTGGTGTTCGATACATGTAAATGTGCCGATGGGGATAGGGTGATGTATGCCTTATCCATGTTGAAGTCTGAAGCTGTGTACTGGTGGGATGCCAAAACGGGAAGAAAGGGGTCAGCAATTGCCAGGGGAATGTCGTGGGAAATGTTTGTAGGCAGGTTCAAAGCCCAGTTCTGTCCACTCGCGGAAGTGAAAAGGTTGGAAGAGGAGTTCTTGGGTTTGGAGCAAGGGAGTATGACAGTGCGAGAGTATACTACAAAGTTCATCGAGAAGTCTCGCTTCGCGGACTTGTATGTGCCAACGGAGGAACGACGTGTGGAACATTTCATTCACGGGTTGAAAAATAACATCCGAGAGTTAGTTCTGACAAGGAACCCCACTACTTTCCAAGCGGCCATTAATGCGACTGAGATGATCGAGAAGGAAAAGGTTCGTCAGATGACTGAAAAGAGTGGTGATAAACGCAAATGGGACGGGCCGAGTAGTGACTCAAGAAAAGGGAAAGTGTTCAGACCAGAAAACCGTACTAGTAAGGATCCAACCAGTAAACTGTGCAGTAAGTGTAACAGGGTACACCGGGGAGAGTGCATGGCAGGTTCAAACTCATGCTACCGGTGTGGGTTGCCCGGTCACATATCAAGGGACTGCCCCAAAGGGAAGTCATGTTTCCAATGTGGAGCTACTGGGCACACTCGGTATGAATGTCCACAGTTGAAAAAGGGTGGATCAACTCAGTCTGGGGATCGTCAGGGTGGAAGAGGCAATGATAAGGGAGCAGAACCGGCGCGTCCAAAGGGACGTGCGTTCCGCATGACTGCGGAGGAAGCAGAGGAAGTACCCGATGTGGTGGCAGGTACATTTCTGGTGAACTCTCTATGTGCCAAGGTGTTGTTTGATTCAGGAGCAAATCGCTCTTTTGTATCTCATGCTTTTATGAAATGTTTGGGGGTGAGGCCTAGACGTTTGGAGAGAGCTCTAGAGGTGGAAACTGCAAATGACAATTGGGTGTATGTTAAGGAGGTAGTAGAGGATTGTGTCATAGATATAGAAGGGAGGTTAGTGTCTATGAGGTTATATCCCATGGCAATGGGAGAGTTTGATGTAGTGTTGGGTATGGACTGGTTAGCCGCAAATGATGCGAATATCGTTTGCAGCAAAAAGCTGATCAAGGTTCGGTTACCTGATGGAGATACCGTAGTAATCTATCGGAATCGCCCTGATAGAACCACAAGCCTGATCTCTACGATTAGGGCTACTAAGTGTTTGAGGAAAGGGTGTCAAGGATTCCTGGCCTACGTGTTGGACGCTAAGAAAGAGAAGCGTGAGGTGGGTGATGTGCGGGTGGTAAATGAGTACCCGAAAGTATTTCCGGATGACTTGACAAGCCTACCTCTGGATCGTCAAATCGAGTTCAGAATTGATTTGATGCCCGGAGCTGCACCTATTGCCCGCGCACCATATAGATTGGCGCCGTCCGAAATGAGGGAAATGATGACTCAGTTACAGGAATTGTTAGACAAGGGGTTCGTTAGACCGAGTACGTCTCCGTGGGGAGCACCTGTGCTCTTCGTGAAGAAGAAGGACGGTACCATGCGAATGTGCATAGATTACCGAGAACTCAACAAGGTCACGATCAAGAACAAGTATCCGATACCGACGATCGACGACCCGTTCGACCAGTTACAAGGAGCCGGTTACTTCTCTAAGATAGATCTGAGGTCAGGGTATCACCAACTGAAGGTAAGGGAGGAGGATGTGCCGAAGACTGCATTCAGGACCCGGTATGGACACTACAAATTCCTAGTGACGCCGTTCGGGCTAACCAACGCCCCGACAGCATTCATGGACCTAATGAATAGGGTGTGCCAACCTTATTTAGATCAATTCGTGATAGTGTTCATAGATGACATACTGATATTCTCAAAGTCGGAAGCAGAGCATGAAAGCCACCTTCGTACAATCCTCGAGCTATTGAAGCAAGAGAAGTTGTATGCGAAGTTTTCCAAGTGCGAGTTTTGGCTGAGGGAGGTGCAGTTTCTTGGACACGTGGTATCTGAGAAGGGAATCATGGTTGACCCTGCCAAGATTGAAGCCATCCGAGATTGGGAACAGCCTAAGAATCCGTCAGAAGTTCGTAGTTTCCTCGGGCTGGCGGGGTACTACCGGAAGTTCATCAAGGATTTCTCGTTTATTGCCACGCCACTGACTTCTTTAACTAAGAAGAATGTCAAATTCACCTGGTTGGAGAAACAAGAAGAAGCCTTTCAGAAGCTAAAGGAGATGTTGAGCAGTGCTCCAGTGTTGTTGTTATCAGATGGTTCTGATGACTTCGTGGTGTTCAGTGACGCGTCGAAGCTTGGCTTGGGATGCGTACTCATGCAACGAGGTAAGGTGATCGCTTATGCCTCCCGGCAGTTGAAGGATCACGAGGTCCGATATCCCACGGATGATTTAGAATTGGCGGCGGTAGTTTTTACCTTGAAGATTTGGCGGCATTACCTGTACGAGACGAAGTACCAGATCTTTACGGACCACAAGAGTCTATGTCATCTCTTTGACCAAAAAGAGTTGAATATGCGCCAAAGAAGATGGATCGAATTGTTGATGGACTACGACTGTAAGATTGAATATCACCCGAGTAAGGCAAACATGGTGGCGGACGCTTTGAGCCTCAAGGAACGAAGTGAAACCCCTAGTATTGTGGCCATGAGGGCCGTGGTGACGTTCAATCTGTTAACTGAAATAAAGAAATGTCAAGTTGAAGCACTCGAAGCCGAAAAGCTAAAGAAGGAAAGAATGGTAGGGCAAGCGTCTTCTTTAGCAGAAGATAGTCGAGGGGTGAAGTGTCTTAACGGGAGAAATTGGGTTCCGAGACTCGGAGAGCTCCGGAAGCTGATACTAGAAGAAGCTCACAAAGCGAAGTACACGATTCACCCCGGGACCAACAAGATGTACAGAGACCTACGTCGTGACTATTGGTGGCCTGGAATGAAAAAGGATATAGCTCATCTCGTAGAGACCTGTATGACGTGTTCACGTGTAAATATTGAGCATCAAAGACCGTACGGGAAGCTCCAGTCGTTAGAGATACCGATGTGGAAGTGGGACCAGATCACGATGGACTTTGTGACCCATTTGCCTAGAACTCCAAAGGGTTATGACGCCATTTGGGTGGTCATGGATCGACTCACGAAGTCGACACACTTCTTACCTATACGAGAGTCTTACTCATTGGAACAGTTAGCAAAGTTGTACATCGATGAGATCGTAACCCGCCATGGGGTACCCTCGTCGATTGTATCTGACCATGATAGCAGATTTACCTCTACGTTTTGGAAGAGCTTCCAAAGAGAAATGGGTTCGCAGATCAAGATGAGTACCGCTTATCATCCTCAGACCAACGGTCAGAGTGAGCGAACGATCCAGACGTTAGAAGACATGTTAAGAGCGTGTGCTTTGGATTTCCAAGGCTCATGGGAAAAGCACCTACCGCTAATCGAGTTTGCTTATAATAATAGCTATCACTCGAGCATCAAGGCAGCGCCATTTGAGGCACTTTACGGTAGAAAATGTCGGACACCGTTGTGTTGGAACGAAGTAGGAGAGAGGCAGTTGGCCGGACCAGAAATTGTACAGTTGACTTCGGACAAGATTATCCAAGTGCGAGAGAGATTGAAGGTCGCTCGCGACCGTCAGAAGAGTTATGCGGATAAAAGACGAAAGGATATAGAATTTCAGGTCGGGGATTTTGTTTTGTTAAAGGTATCCCCGTGGAAAGGAGTCATACGGTTTGGGAAACGGGGGAAGCTAAGCCCACGTTACATCGGACCGTTTGAGATTACCGAACGAATTGGGGAAGTGGCATATAGGTTGGACCTACCGGAAGAACTGAGCAATATTCATAATGCGTTTCACGTGTCTAATCTTAGGAAGTGTCTAGCCGACATGACCAAAGCGGTGCCGTTAAATGACATAAAAGTAGATGAGAAATTAAATTTTGCGGAAGAATCCGAAGCCATCACGGATGTTAAGGTGAGGAAGTCACGGAACAAAGAGACCAAGCTAGTAAAGGTTCAATGGCGGCACCATAAGGGTCCAGAGGCGACCTGGGAGTTGGAGTCGGAGATGAAAGCTAGATACTCGCATCTTTTCCAATAAGGAATTCCGGGGACGAAATTCTTTTAAGGGGGGAGTGTTGTAACAACCGGGTTTTCTGTTATAAGTATGGGAGTCTAGTGGCCAATTTATAAGAAATGGAAGTTTTAAGTAAAGGACCTATTTGTAATTTAAGGAAGTATTATAAGGCACAAATCCCTAGGGCAGCCTCCATTCTTTTGTGAGGAAAATCAGTATTTTGGTCCCTGTGGTTCGGCGGCGTAAGAAGAGAAAGAGAGAAGGAGGCAAGTTGGGGAATACGAATTCAAGGAGAACAATATTAAGGTAATCATCGAATCTCTTCTATTCAGTAATGAAATCGTTCATTCCTTGTTGTTTGAGATTTGGGGTTTTGGTGGCTGAATCGATGAATTAAAGGATTAGAGGAAAAAGCAATTTGATTCTTTTGTTCCATGATGAAATTCTTGCATAATGTTGAGCTTTATGAATCAGACTCTGGAGTGTTCTTCTTCTCCAATTGATTCTATGTTAGGAGCACTCTGATGGATTTTAAATCCATTAATCGGTTGCTAAGCAAACGTTATTAAATCGATTTTAAGGGTTGGGTTTGTTATGGGATTGTTTGGAACGTTTCTGGATGCTAATCGATGCACTTAGGAAGAGAACCGAGACTTTTGTGTTTGAGTTTGGGTTTTTCTTCGCTGTCAAGAAGAAGGTGAGGTTGCAGGTTTGACGCAAACCTGCATTAGCGCAAAGCAGGCTGTGGCGCAAAGCCCAGTTTGTGCTAGCCTTGGTGGCGCAAAGCCCAGTTTGCGCTAGCCTTGGTGGCGCAAAGCCCAGTTTGCGCTAGCCCTGGTGGCGCAAACCTAAGCCTGGCGCAAACCTGTTCCAGCGCATTCTATTTTGCCGTGTAGAATCGAATTAAGAGAAGAAATGGTTAGAACCGAGGGTTAGCTAAATCTAATTATTTGTATAAATAAATATCTTAGGTGTAAGGACGGAGCGGGACAAAAGGATAGAAAGAGATTTGCTATCAGGTGAGTTCTCTCACCCCTTTTTATGACGTACTATATTTCTACTGAATGTGGTTTCTTTATCAAGCATGAGTTGATTTATAAAATTATGCATGTTTCCATGACTTGCATGTTTATACGCAAATGAAATGATGTTCAAGGTTTTCATGTTTATGATTCCAAATGTATGTGCATGCTATGTGGTGTCGGTCTGTGCTGTGGGATCAAAGAGCCTCGGGATCTGAGGATCCCTTGGATAGTTGATGACGAGACGTTAGGTTGGAATTCGTTTCCTCCTAGGCGGGTATCGGGGAGTCTGCTTGGGCCCCGATACGAGAGGGCGAAAGGGGAGTCTGCTTGGGCCCCGATCGCGGATAGTTACGTGATCCCTTACACAACGCAGTACCATATGTGATGATTTATGTCGCAATTTGACAAATGTTTTTCATATTACTATTACATGTTTTACGAATGGGATTCACTAGACCTTTTGGTCTAACCCTCATTTTTCAAAAACTAAACCATTTTCAGGTAAGCATGTTAAAGGTTCTTCAAGTAAGAACTAGGAGGCGAAAGAAAGGATCAGGAGCTAGAGAGACTTCAAGACTTTTGTTTATGTTGAATATAGAATAGTTCTCGGTTGTAGACGTAGAGACTTCCGCTGTCACTCTTATCTAGATCACCTTATTAATGATGTAAAGACAAGATAATTATGTATTGTGAATGCTTATTTCTCGTTGAATGCATGTTATGAAAGTTGGGACGTTACATTGTTACAAACCAAATTTATGAAACTTTTCGACAAAATAAATAAATCCAACCTTTAAGAGTGAAATGTTTTTTCACTAAGATTTAAGGATGTTTTTTTGGGAATAAAGTAATAGACACTATAAAAATTCTCACAACAATAACAATGTTAATGTCAATAGAAAAAATCTTAAAATAGTTAAAGAATGCAATTCAATCACATATATATGATTATCGTCAATGACGCTTAAACTTGGGAAATTTTTTTATCAAATCTTGTAATCACAAAATAGCGAAATTTATTTGAATATATATAATTCAATCGTAAACACAATTTGCTATGATAACAACAAATTCAACAATATGGAAAAGAAGAAATACATATCACATTTTTTCCAGAATATAATTGTTACATTCTTGTTTATAATCTTCCATATCTTCTTCTACTTTCATCTTCTTCATCCTCCACTAAAGGAAGAAATATGTAATAACAAACTTACAATTTTCAAAAATATAATTTCTACATACCTTTTTATAGTCTTCCATATCTTTTTCAACTCTCATCTTCTTCATTCTCCACCAAAGTAAGTTTTAGAATTTCACTTTGTTTATTATTGCAACATAGAAAAACAAACTTAATTTGTTACAAAATATATTTTTATTATACATAACTAACCTTAGAAAGCTAAAAAAACTAAGCGGTGTGAGAAGAGTAAGCATCTTGTATGTCAAGAAGTATGGACAACAATGGTTGCAATTGTATGTCAAGAACCAACATGTTGCACCTTGAAAAATTAGTGAAGACCTTTGAACTTATTATCATAGAGTAAGTAAATCAAAGTATGATGACATTTGAAAGGACATGTAGAGTTATAAATACATATTGGAAATGACATAGAATGATGGAAATGGGAAAACTATCATAGATTGAGAAAAAAAAGTAGTGATTATCATGTTTAGAGCTTCCACCTCATTCCTTGTAGTGGTGGTTTATATATATATATAGATTGAGAGATAAAGATGAGTTAGGGAAAATGAAGAGAACAATGTTAAATGCAAACATGATGGATAATCAATGTTGATGGATAATCAATGTTGATGGATAATCAATGTTGATGGAAATGAAGAAGCAAATCAAAAGTTGGAAGTTAAACTTAGGTATGTAAAATTACCAAGAAACCCAACTTAATAATGAATTACACATTTCCCATATAGGGGTGGAAATGTCTTTAACATATTTCAACATTTAAAAAATCAAAATTTTGAGAAAAAAAAGAGAAGAGATTCTAGGCTTAAGAAGGCTCCATGTCATCATACTTGGTTTTTGTTTTTATATATATACTAGTGTTGGGCCCGTGCGTTGCACGGTGGCGATAATTTATTTTTATAGATAATGAGATGAATTAAAATAAAACGTAATTCATCAATATATATATGTATATATATATATATATCAAAAAATAAACCAAATCGTCATCATTGATTACTATTTTATTTTGCATTATAATATTTACCTTTTAGTTGGTTTTGATTCCAACCATGGTTATAGATAACCATTCATCCCTCTTTTTTTAGACCCATCATTTTTCTTCCAAATTATCATATTACTGCTAATGTGGGATAATTAAACATAACCTTATTTCAAGATTGAGGAACACTCAAACCTCGTTGTTTGAAGTCATCATCTTTTATTTCTCTTTTAAATTTGTGCCACACTTTTTACTATTTGGTTGATTTTGATTCCTACCATGTTTATAAATTTCAAAACCCTTCATTCCTCCATTTTATATTCATCATCTTCTTCCAAACTATCATATTCTCACCAGCGTGGGATGATAAAAATCAACCTTATTTCTAGATTTGAGGGATACTCAAATCTCATGTTGTGAAATCATTATCATTGGTTTTCCTCTAATCTCGCACTCTGATTTTTACTATTTAGTTGTATTTTATTTCAACCAAAGTTATAGATTTCACAACCTTTCATCCATCTTTTTATACCCATAATTTTCTTCCAAACTATCATATTACCACCACTTTGAGATGATGAAACTTAACCTTATTTTAAGATTTGAGGATTACTCAAACCTCATGGTCCCAAGTAATCATCATTGGTTTTTCTTTAATGTTTTACTATTTGCTTGGTTTTGATTACAACCATGGTTATCGATTTCAAGCCAATCATCCCCCTTTTAATACCTATCATCTTTTTTCAAACTAATATATCACCACCAATGTGGAATGATGAAACTAAATCTTATTTCAAAATTTAAGCAATACTCAAACATAATGGTCCAATGTCATCATCCCTGGTTTCTCTTTTAATTTTGCCTAATAAATTTTACCATTTGGTTAGTTTTGATCCAACCAAAGTTATATATATTGATGTTGATACTGAATGGTATTGATCTATTGATTAACTGGATATTGTAAAATGAGTCAACTTTATTTGTTATATAAATAGAGATTTTTTTTTGCCAAAAAATGGTAGGCTAAATCGAGTCAACCGTAAGAGTTGACACAAAAACATTCATCCCTCATCACTTATACCCACTTCATACTTTAAAACTTGCATCTTCATACCAATGTCGGATGATGCAAAAGTAAGGTAAGCTAAATTGAGCTGACCACATTAACACGAAAACATACATCTTTTTTTTCTTATAGTCATTCCTACATCAAAACTTTTAACTTTCACCAATGTGGGATGATGGAACTCAACCACACAAAAACATCCATCCCTCCTTTTTTTATACTCATCTCATTCTTTAAACTTGCATCTTCTCACCAATGTGGGATGATACAAAAATAGAGTAAGCTAAATTAAGTCAACCACATAAATTGACACAAAAACATTCATCCCTCATTTCTTATAGTCACTTCCTACTTGAAAATTAAGTCAACCCATGAGTTTTCACAAAGACTTTCTCTCCTCCTAACAAATAACCACATCATTCTTTCATTCTATCATCTCCTAACCAATGTGGGATAACCAAAATGCACCAAATTGCAAGATTTGATGAATACTCAAATGTCATTGTGCCACCTCATTCTTGGTGGTTTTTGTTTTAATATATATTGATTATATAAATAAAAGGGATAGTGAAAAACAACCAACCCAAAACTTGAGATGGTTAGCCAAAATTAGCCAACCACATGAGTACATATAGAGGGTCAACTAAAATAAGCTAACCCATGAGTTTTCACAAAGACTTTCTCTCCTCCTAATAAATAACCACATCATTTTTTCATTCTATCATCTCCTAACCAATGTGGGATAACCAAAATGCACCAAATTGCAAAATTTGATGAATACTCAAATGTCATTGTGCCACCTCATTCTTGGTGGTTTTTGTTTTAATATATATATATATATATATATATATATATATATATATATATATTGATATTGACTAGTATTTGGTACCGCGCGATGCACGGTGATAAAGTTTATGTTAGGAAATGCGTAACCAGTTTAAGATAAAACGTAATTTGATAATAAAATGTAATATAAGACGATGAATGTATTAGAGTATTTTTTATGAAAATAAAGCAACATGTGCGGTGACGAAGTTATGTTAGGAAATACGTAACCAAATTAAGATGAAACGCCATTCGTTAACTGACAAATAATAAAACGCAATCTCCTGTGACCCGATGTGGTTCAAACAACTAACATTCTCTAGTCAAATAGCTATTGTGCTATTCCTTTTTCTCAATAAGAGATCTACTTTTGAACACAAATTATTTCTTATTTACAATTTAATTTATCTTGTTTTGATTAACAAAGAGACCTTCATATATTTTTTTTGTATTGTTACAATAATAATTCCGAAAAGATCCAACATAAGTAAAAAGTCCTTAAGGAAAATGTCCATGAAGAACTTTAGGTACATGTTAATATGAAGACAATGGAGATAATGAAATACAACCAAAGTTCGTAACAATTGAGTTTAACCTGGAAAAAAAGCAACATAAAATAATTATGATATATGGTTGTTTTAAATGGAATTTTCAAGAAATCCACAACAATACTGAAAAATGTTTGACTACTAAATGTTTAAAAATCGAAAGAAAAAAAGCTATTCAAACAAATATTGTTTTACCGTTAATTAGTTGTGAATTTTTGAGCAACCAATAGATAACCCACTAAGATTCCAACATTTAAAAAAAACATATCATGAACATAAATAGTAAAACCCAATAGAGAAAAAGAAGTTGAGAGATGGATAAAGCAAGAACTCTAGAGAAATACCAAGAGAAGATGGATATGTTGTAGATTAACCATATACATACAAAATGTATGCAAAATTACCCAGAAAAAAACTCCACTAACTGTTACATGTAGATTTTTTGTTTATGACAATGGTCCTCATAGACACACTTCCAAGAGTTTATATGTTAATCTATTTCTTTTGAAGAAAGTGGGCAGCAGACAATTGTTTTCTCCTCCGTCACTCATGATTTCCTTGCTAGGAAAATAACACAAAGTTTACCATAATACGCATTTACCTATTACATTTCCAATCAAATATAAATGATAAAGAAATAAAAATAGAAATTAAAAATTAAAAACAATAATAAAAATTTATAAATTTATAAATTTTCAACGATTCCTCCTTCAAGTTGTTGTCATCAAACACACTTTCAAGATAAGTAGAGACAGAGAGAAAACAAAGCAACTATGATATACACCTTTAAAAAGTAAACATGAAATAAGATGAATAGAGAAGATTTATAAGAGATGAGCAAAGTTGGACAGTTGGATGTTAAACATAGTCTTGCAATTAAATTACCAAGAGAACAACCAAATTATAATGAAATATATTGTTTTAAAATGATTTTAAAAAGTAATGAAAAAATATACCTTACAATTGTTTCATGTCCAATTTCACAAAAGAAAAACTCATGTCCCAATGAATCCTAAAATGACAACACAATTCTTGTGCCATATATATATTGATTGATATTGATTGTAACAATTATTCATTTATATATATTAATGATTCATAATTGGAAAAAATGAAATGTTTTTTGGATTCATAAGTGGCTTTAATTGTTGAAAATAATCAATATATAATGTAATATTTTTTTAAAATAAAAGAATTGCTTATATATATATTAACAATCGTCGTAACATTATTGCTTTACTAAAAAAAGGAATTTAAAAGAAGTTTTAAAATATAAACATTGTTAGTTTGCAAAAAGATTATAAAATTAATCAGTTTAGTAGAAATGTTGATTTATAAGCATTGTTAGCTTATAAAAAATATAATAAAATAAATAAAAATAAATTCATTTAATAAAAGTATATTGATTTATAAGCATTGTTAGCTTACTAAAAAAATTGTATCTTATTAATTAAATGAAAAAATAATATGTTTATAAATTTAAATAAAAAAATTAGATTGTTAGCTTATAAAGAAATATAAAAAATTATATAAACATAAATTCATTTAATAAAAGTATTTTGATTTATAAACATGTTAGCATACTAAAAAAAATTAAATAAAAAAATTGATTTATAAGCATTGTTAGCTTACAAAGAAATATAAAAAGTTAAATAAAAATAAATTCATTTAATAAAAGTATATATATACCTTATTGATTAAATACAAATAATAATAAGTTAATAAATTTAAATAAAAAATGTTGGATTAATTGTATAATTTAAAATGCAAGGTAAATAATATTTATATAATGATAAATATATAGTGGTTAAAGGTTTTTAATTTAAATTAAAAAAGAAAAAGAAAAGTTTAATCATTTAATGTGTTGAAATCAATTAAAAATAAATCAAAATTATAACAAAAAAGATAAAAGGTCATGGAGGCCTCTCCTTAACTCTCTCTTAAACATTCTCCTTTATATATATATGATGATTGATGTTAGCTTACTAAAAAAATTGTATCTTATTAATTAAATAAAAAAATAATATGTTTATAAATTTAAATAAAAAAATTTGATTGTTAGCTTATAAAGAAATATAAAAAATTATATAAATATAAATTCATTTAATAAAAGTATATTGATTTATAAACATGTTAGCATACTAAAAAAATTAAATAAAAAAATTTGATTTATATGCATTGTTAGCTTACAAATAAATATAAAAAGTTAAACAAAAATAAATTAATTTAATAAAAATATATATACCTTATTGATTAAATAAAAATAATAATAAGTTAATAAATTTAAATAAAAAATGTTGGATTCATTGTATAATTTAAAATGCAAGGTAAATAATATTTATATAATAATAAATATATAGTGGTTAATGGTTTTTAATTTAAATTAAAAAAGAAAAAGAAAAATTTAAGCATTTAATGTGTTGAAATCAATTAAAAGTAAATCAAAATTATAACAAAAAAGATAAAAGGCCATGGAGGCCTCTCCTTAACTCTCTCTTAAACATTCTCCTTTATATATATATATTGATGTTAGCTTACAAAGAAATATAAAAAGTTAAATAAAAATAAATTCATTTAATAAAAGTATATATACCTTATTGATTAAATAAAAATAATAATAAGTTAATAAATTTAAATAAAAAATGTTGGATTCTTTGTATAATTTAAAATGCAAGGTAAATAATATTTATATAATAATAAATATATAGTGGTTAATGGTTTTTAATTTAAAATAAAAAAGAAAAAGAAAAATTTAAGCATTTAATGTGTTGAAATCAATTAAAAATAAATCAAAATTATAACAAAAAAGATAAAAGGCTATGGAGGCCTCTCCTTAACTCTCTCTTAAACATTCTTGTTTATATATATATATATATATATACTAGCAGTGTACCCGTGCGATGCAGCGCGGGTGAATCACAATTCCGAAACATTAGTTCAACTGCGAGTCATGTTTCTATATCACTTTCAATTTTATCTCATTAGTTTGCATTGTTAATTTAGAAGCGAACAAATAAATAAAGTTCAAGGTTAATATGGTGTATCAGCAAGATATATCCAAAAAATAATTGCATAAGTATTGAGCTTCCAAACCCATATATTTAGAACTCATTACAAAATTTAAAATTCTTGACTGAGCAAAACAGAAATACAATCATTTGTAAACAATGCACATCCGTATATCCAGAATATTGTTTAATTTACGTGATGCACTCATCCGTAAATAAGTCCTATAAAAAGCACACAATGATTTTAATAGAATCACATTGTACCAAATGGGTAAAAATATAATCGTTGATTATACCTTATTCATCACGTAAAACTTCTTGATAAACAACGTTTGATGCATAGACTCCAACACGATTGAATTTTTTTCGCAAGCTTCACTAACACCTTCGTATTGCCCCATGATATCCCTTTATAATGTGAAATCCCTTTATATGTCTCACGCCTCATTTGGTACTTTAGGGGTCGTTTACTGAACCTTACCGGGTAAGCGCTTATTAGTATCATTTACTTTACCTCTTGACAAGATCGATAATCTTACGTGGTAATCTTACCAGGCAAAACAAAGACTGAGAGTCTCACCCGTAAGTGAGTGAAAGGACTCTTACCCAATAAACTCTTATCGGGTTTAGGATGCTTAACAATATTCCATTTTCATCATCTAATCTAATACTTTAATTAAAGATGGAGCCAGATACTTTACACTCCTTCAATCAGTCCAACTTGTTAAAAAATTTGGTTCAGCAGATAATCAACCCAACCAAGGTCAGGATGCTTTACAATCCTTCAATAAATCCATCCACAATTACATTTAGGAAGCTTTTTGAAAGGATCATGACTAAATAGATGCATAAAATTCTTTGGTTTAAGAAAAACCATGTTCAAATAAACCCAAAAAGGGCCAAATAAAAAAAACACCCCAGAACAAAAAGAAGTATCCGACCCCGACCAATCATATGGATGGTCCAGTAAGCTTCAGGACATTTCTGCCATTGTTGACTTGTTTGATGCCGCTACGCCTTTGTCATGTTCCATTCTGAGTGGTAGTCTTTGGGGTTTCGAATCAGTGCATTAAAAAGTTGTACACAATGTTTGAAGATTTGTAATTCATAGATTTTCAAGTTTTATGCTTAAAAAAGTTGTACCTCATGCTTTAAAAATTGTATTTAAGAGTTTTGATGTAAATGTATTATAAGGTAGAAATATATAATAGATAGGGTTGGGTTCCGGTGAGAAGTTGAGGTTAACGTGAGAAGCGGGAGAAGTGGTTATCAACCGTTGGATGAGAAATGGATGCACATTAGGATGAGATGCACGGGATCAATTCCCTTCTGAGCTGCAATTCATGGGAGGGCAAGTGATCAACGGTTCAAATCCACTTCTCACGCTTCTCACCTTAACCTCAACTTCTCACACGATTCATTCGCATGCAAAATATACTCCGGAGCAAATACTAAAGAAACTGAGACAACGTTTTCTCTCACACATAGATAGAAGCAGACTCACGGAAAGATCTCTTCCACCACTATACACATGACTAAACGACGGAGTGCTAACAAGTGCCCATACAGAATCCATATGAACAGCATATGAGTGCACACAGCGCTGCTGCCCAAGATCCCATAATCTACAATAAAAAAGATGGAGTCTCCATGTTAGTAACAAAGAACAAGAGAAGTTCACCAAACTGGTGTACTTGTGTCCATATAGTTTTTCATTCACAAACTATGTCATTGTAATGCATGCAGTTTTTGTCCATATTACTCATAACACCCTTCATCCTTTCAAGAAAAATATAAAATCCAGACACCTTCAATATAAACATTATTTCTTTCTGAAATATCCTTTCTCAGGCTTTATCATCTTTTAGGATGGTGTTGGCAAAGTACAGCCGTAGTATGTCTATAGAAGAAAGACGACACCTGTGCTAGCCTTTTATTTGTTGTTTTAGCTGGAAAAGGATAGAACCAAACAAGGAAATAACAGAGATTGAATGAAGAAAAAGACACTTGTTTGGACCTAAATAGAAGTAGGACATCAAATCTCTGATGGATGGACTGGTATGTAAATTAGGCGAAGGATCGTGCGAGAAGTTGAGGTTAAAGTGAGAAGTGGATCTGAACCGATCACTTTTAATCAAATGCCCTCCCATGAATTGCGCCTTAGACGGGAATTGATTTGGGGCATCTCATCCTAATGTGCGTCTATTTATCATCTAACGGTTGATAACCACTTCTCATGCTTACCTCAACTTCTCACAGGAACCCAACCCTTGTAAATTAAACATATTGTTACCTACCTGATCATAGAATCAGAGGATCCTGATAAGCAAAACCTGCAACAATGAAATAAAGAGCCATTAGAAACTCTTAATAACCAAATAGGACAAAATAAAGTAATAAACCTTACTGATGAGATGTTCAGTTACACAAGTTCCAATGTATGGCATAAAACAATACAAAATTCACCTCCAAGCACACTTCACTTGTCAAGTTAGATTAGATTTTCCATGTCTAGAGTAAGACCTAAACACCGAGTCCAGAAGCTTCTAGTTGGTTACCATATCTAAGGCACAGACGACTGAAAGCAAGATAATGGCAGTTTTTTTTATAAAGAAATAATGGCAGCTTACGAGAAGCGCCAACCAATAATAATCAACCTCGATCTGTTAGGCAAACTCGTGGAACATCTAGCTGTTAGAAATGTGTATAGAATGTTCATGATTATATTTAGAACAAACCAGCTGCAACTATAAAAGGATGAGAATTTAAAAGATCAAGGGAGAGGGGAAATGAATGATTCATACGTACATAAAAAAATTGAACTGCAAGTCAACCAAGTTAGTAAAAACTGCCAATACCATCATTACCAAACAGATAACAACCTCTTTTTTCTTCAATGCTATACCTTGGTTTTCCTGGTGTGAGGATATATCACAACAATTTAGCCTAAAACTTTGATCGATTAATTAAAAAGTATAATTGAGTAAGTAAAAAAACTCCATAGACACCTCTAATGTCCAATACAAACAATTTTATGCCCCAAATTCAACAACCTCTCCGATTCAACTCTAAATATAGAAGCCATGATTCTCAAATTTCTCTAAAATAGCTTTAGCAGCAATAGTAATTCTGCAACCAAAGATAACATACAATATAAATTAGGTACAAAACAAGTTGGATATATATATATATATATATATATATATATACATATTACCGAAATAGATCGCAACTCGTCTACTTTGATTCACAAATCACTTGCGATTCTATGGATGCTTGGGCTTTTTTTAGAAAGAAGATGATGCTTTCTGAACGAAAGGGGAGGACAGAGATGAAAAATCTACATATATATCTTTTTGTGTATAATCAAATGAAATAAAAAACTCAATCATGTAATGCATTGGAAGCCTCTTTCAACAACTCTGAGTTAGAAACAATATGAATTGAAAAAAAAAAAAATCGAGTAGAACTTAAACAACAGAGATGAGGAAAATCGTTAGATACCTTGTGGCCTCTTTCTATATATTTCATACCAACAAGTTCTTTAGTAACCTTGTTCCTTCGGATCTTCTTGGTCTTCAAAAGGGTATGCTCCAACCAGCATCACGTAAAGTGTCACTCCGCAAGACCAAACATCCGCCGTCTAAAAACCACAAATCAAAATTGGCAAACCCCAAATAACATGGTGTTTAAAATTCTACTCGTAATTCAGAAAAAAATATACATATATATAGTATCTATATATATTATAAACCATCAACAAATATTGCACCAAATTTTGGGCCAAATTATCCATAACAAAATTGCAACATATCACATGAATATGAAAATATTTTCTTTAAGATTCAAGAGAGGAATATATGAATCAAGATTGTTGTACCTTGCCATCATATTCTCTACGAGAAAGAACCTCAGGAGCAATGTATGCAGGGGAACCAACTGTGGATAACAAGCCTTGGAACCTTGTCTGCAAAAATAGCCATCTTGTGTCAATCACAAACCTGGACCAAATACAAAATATACTCAGTACACCAACAAACATGCAGACAATAATCGACTCTAATACACATTGAAGGGCATGTGACCGCTGTTAGATTTTGTTTTACTTGGCATATGAAGAAGATAAAAGAACCAAGATAACGATAAAGATAAAGGACAAAAGCACATTCATATAAGATGAAGGATGAAGGTCCTCACACTTTACAAGTAAAGAAATCTTTAGCTGCAAGAATGCTTGTAGTAGTGCATAATAAAAAACAAGACTCTTATCACAACTTGATGTTCCCTTCATGTACGAATGTAACACAGATTTACAAAGTTAACACCTATCACATCAAGGCACACATAATACTACAAGCATTTTGTTGATGAATCATTTGTGATCAAAACAAAAAAAATGCAAAACTATTAGATCCCAATCATATCCCTGGAAGTTGCCAGTAACTATCCAAAGTTGCAAAGTGAAATATAATACCCAACTTCAAGACAACCCTGGTTAAAATTAGATACTGCCTTGGAATGGGATCAACGGACAACATTGTTGTGGTAGGATTTAAGTTTGATATCAAATATGGGGAAGTGGCAATGTTAGTGTTCTTCACAGGCTACCAGGCAGATGCTTGATATCAAATCCTGCATGAATTAATGGTATTGAATAAGTTTGAGCAATTGAACTCGATTCACACTATTTTAAGTGACATATAAGTAATGTTATCCTGTTATTTTGAACTTATTGAAAGCCAATGCACCAGTAAACAACATCATCCTGAACAAAAAATGTGAAGCAGTGTGACCTAAGACAAAACTTACTTTTTGGGCACAAAAGCATGAACCCAAAGACAAAACTGAATGTCAATCTGATTAGAATTAAATGATTAATATGTGTGATGATTTTGTTCAACGAAAAACATGTCAGGTGAGCATATATAGAGATCTTTATAATTATACCAACCATACATCAAAGTAGGTACAGACCAACTACAATCACTCTAGCTGCCTTCATACATACCAAACTTGACAACTCCAAGTTCATGAATTTAGTTGGTAAAAAAAAGGATAAGAGGAAAAAAATTAAAAAATTAAATTATCATTGTAGGTTTAGTATTGCACAAGGTATATTTTGTCCCCTTGAAATTAAATATGATTGCTAATTAAGTCTGCCCACCATGCTTTTTGACTAAAGCGTCATGCTCAGCTAAAGGGATTACATTTAAAATTTGGAATGCGACGGGAGTTTGTGTCGTGAATCGGCAGAATCATACTTGCATAATACAAAGGCAGAAAAGTAGAAAAGTTATCTGGCCACCTAGAGAGCATGAAGTTTGATGTAGTTCTCCAGATTTGTAAGAAAATTGAATTAAACTAATCAATTCAAAGCTGAAAATAGAGACTGCAACTAAAACCCCAATTCAGTTCCTGGAATGGTGCTCCCTTGCATTGATACATCATATGACCATCATAAATGAGTTAACTTTGGAAATGGATTGATTACAATTGGAATGTTTCAGGTGCACCTGTCATCGCTTGGAATAAGTTAGGATTGACCTTGTAATGGATCTCCATCAGAGTAAAAACAGAACGACCTTATTAGATTTTAACATGATAAAGAAACTTACATAAATGTCACTGTGTCTGTGTCTGATTCTGAAGTTTTGCAAGACTCCAGCTTTCAAATACTTTGGATATACTTTTGGTAACATAACAAGGGCCTGAAAGAGAAACAAAGACAATTTTCCCATTGAATAGGTCAAAAATCTACCAAGAATAAGGGGAAATTAGGGGAAGATTGACGAAGGACATACCCAAATTGAGGAAGCGACAGAGATCGGAGAAGCAGATGGAGGTCGGCAATTCGATTTTAGGGTTGAGAATACTTTGTGAATCGTTGTTTATATGCTAAATTCTTGAGAGGCAGAAAGTAAAAAGTAGCAGGTAGAAGGAAATTGAAAAAATCTTCCATGGGTACTGTCGGTAAGGTGTGAGACGTGAAGAGGTATGGCCTGAATCGTTGTTTATATGCTGAATTCTTGAGAGGCAGAAAGTAGCAGGTAGAAAGAAAGTGAAAAAATCTTCCATGGGTACTGTGGGTAAGGTGTGAGACGTGATGAGGTATGGCCTGAGGCGTGAAAAGGGTGTACCACACCAGTATGATCGGAGGTCAGAGAGCATGGCTGGAGCGTGAGCGTACTCTCAGTATTTGCCGCTCAATCTTGTGTCATGTGCAAAGCAAAAAGTTTTGAAGTTGTACCTTAGGCATCTTAAGTTGTATTTAAGAGTTTTTCCAATTTCATGCTTGAAATAGAAGTACATTGTGCTTAAGGACTTGTAATTAAGACAATTGTCTTGAATGCATATATATGTAGTATAGATATATTGATGATTGTTAGCTTACTAAAAAATTGTATCTTATTAATTAAATGAAAAAATAATATGTTTATAAATTTAAATAAAAAAGTTTGATTGTTAGCTTATAAAGAAATATAAAAAATTATATAAACATAAATTCATTTAATAAAAGTATTTTGATTTATAAACATGTTAGCATACTAAAAAAAATTTTAATAAAAAAATTTGATTTATAAGCATTGTTAGCTTACAAAGAAATATAAAAGGTTAAATAAAAATAAATTCATTTAATAAAAGTATATATACCTTATTGATTAAATACAAATAATAAAAGTATATATACCTTATTGATTAAATAAAAATAATAATAAGTTAATAAATTTAAATAAAAAATGTTGGATTCATTGTATAATTTAAAATGCAAGGTAAATAATATTTATATAATAATAAATTTATAGTGGTTAATGGTTTTTATTTTAAATTAAAAAAGAAAAAGAAAAATTTAAGCATTTAATGTGTTGAAATAAATTAAAAATAAATCAAAATTATAACAAAAAAGATAAAAGGCCATGGAGGCCTCTCCTTAACTCTCTCTTAAACATTTTCCTTTATATATATATATATATATATATATTGATGATGATTGTTAGCTTACTAAAAAAATTGTATCTTATTAATTAAATGAAAAAATAATATGTTTATAAATTTAAATAAAAAAATTTGATTGTTAGCTTATAAAGAAATATAAAAAATTATATAAACATAAATTCATTTAATAAAAGTATTTTGATTTATAAACATGTTAGCATACTAAAAAAAATTTAAATAAAAAAATTTGATTTATAAGCATTGTTAGCTTACAAAGAAATATAAAAAGTTAAATAAAAATAAATTCATTTAATAAAAGTATATATACCTTATTGATTAAATACAAATAATAACAAGTTAATAAACTTAAATAAAAAATGTTGGATTTATTGTATAATTTAAAATGCAAGGTAAATAATATTTATATTATAATAAATATATAGTGGTTAATGGTTTTTAATTTAAATTAAAAAAGAAAAAGAAAAGTTTAATCATTTAATGTGTTGAAATCAATTAAAAATAAATCAAAATTATAACAAAAAAGATAAAAGGCCATGGAGGCCTCTCCTTAACTCTCTCTTAAACATTCTCCTTTATATATATTGATGTTAGCTTACTAAAAAATTGTATCTTATTAATTAAATAAAAAAATTAATATGTTTATAAATTTAAATAAAAAATTTTGATTGTTAGCTTATAAAGAAATATAAAAAATTATATAAACATAAATTCATTTAATAAAAGTATATATTGATTTATAAACATGTTAGCATACTAAAAAAAATTAAATAAAAAAATTTGATTTATAAACATTGTTAGCTTACAAAGAAATATAAAAAGTTAAATAAAAATAAATTCATTTAATAAAAGTATACATACCTTATTGATTAAATAAAAATAATAATAAGTTAATAAATTTAAATAAAAAATGTTGGATTCATTGTATAATTTAAAATTCAAGGTAAATAATATTTATATAATAATAAATATATAGTGGTTAATGGTTTTTAATTTAAATTAAAAAAGAAAAAGAAAAATTTAAGCATTTAATGTGTTGAAATCAATTAAAAATAAATCAAAATTTTAACAAAAAAGATAAAAGGCCATGGAGGCCTCTCCTTAACTCTCTCTTAAACATTCTCGTTTATATATATATATATATATATATATATATATATATATATATATATACTAGCTGTCTACCCGCGCGATGCAGCGCGGGTGAATGACAATTCTGAAGCAAATAATTTTTCTGACACCGATGTTTTTTGTTCGTATTATTCTCGTTTTCTCTCAATTTTTTATAGGCTAGTATGATTTAATTGGAAAACAATTATTACCATAAATTATGTTTATCAACAAGATATATAGAAAAATAATCGCAAAAGTATCAAGTTCCCAAATTCATAAATTCACGGCTCGTTTAAAATTTGAAGATAATGACTAAACAATAGTGACATTACAATCATATGTAAAAATATTAATTTATTTCATTATATATACATAATTAGTATATCATAAACTAATATACAAATAGTATGAAATCATATATTCGACATAGCTTTTGATATATCTACATCAATGGGGTTTACATCGCTGTTTGCAAATTTCTTATCACCGATCCTCATTGCAAACTGTAAAATTGCATCCATTGCTATACTATACAATTTATCTACATTTTGATGTGTAATAGTTCGGATATGAATAACTTAAATCAAGGTAACAAATTTCAAGATTGAACAAAACTTAACTCATTCTTTATTTGTCTAACAAAAAAATTAGCTAACATAGGTAATTAACAATTAAAACAAAAAATTATTACACAACTAAGATCCATAATACATCATTATTAGACAACGTAGAGACAACAATTAAACTTAAACCGCCATCATAATACATATAAAAGATACATACAAGTTCCCAAAATCAAAAATATACCAAAAATACATGATAATACTAATCTACTTGGCCCTCCAATATTTTTATGTCATCATAATTCTAACGGCATCTGCTTCCGGCATATGTGGTTCTACCACGATTGTAGTTAACTCCGTAGAATTCAAAACATTATCTGAAAATAATCGCATATACATTTTAAATAAAATATAATACATAATTTCATTCAATATATATGTTTATAATATGTGTATGTATATGCCATTCTTGGTTTAGAGTGAATTCTCGCTTAAAACTTGAAATAGGTTTTGGAATTTTGCGTTTTGGATTATGGGTTTTTGTTTATTTTCATTTTTTGTAACACCCAAAGTTTTAGAAAAAACTCATACGTAACACCAAGTTAAAAGTCAAGGGGGTTATTATAATTCCAGAAAGTAATTATTGATTTGTAAAACAAATCCTAAGTTTTAGGGACATGTTTTGTAAATTCAAAATAAGCAAATAACTCAAAATCACCTTTGTAAAGCAAAAGGGTAATCTGAATGCTCTTTAAATAAAGGTGGCAATCTGTAAAGCAAAAAGGTAATCTGTAAAGCAAAAGGGTAATCTGGATGCTCTTTAAACCCAAATTGCTTCAGTATTTGTTTGTTTAACGCTCTATGAATCGAACCAAAACCATGAAACCATAAATAGAAACATATTGCATCAGTCGTTTAATATTCAAAACACTTAAGATAAAAACTGAATTATTTTGTATATATAAAAATTGTACACAATATTCAAAACACTTAAATTTTTTAAACTTAAGAACTTCTAAGAAAATAAACATAAAAAACTTATAATATAGCTAGAAGTCTACTCACGCAATACAACGCGATATATCTCAATTTTAATGTTCGTTCGATAAGCATAAGTTGTTTTAATATTTAAAATGAAAAATGGTAAATTTTAACATTTTTAGAGAGAATACTTCACAAGAAAATACATTTTTAGCATATTTTAGCTAATATACAATTTTTAACGTATTTTAGCTAATATACTTTTTAACGTATTTTAGATAATATCCAATTTCAAGTGTTAATATGAGAAAGGTGTAAAATGAAAATTAGAAAAGTAAAAGGTATAAAGTAAACTAATTAAATAATTTGAAGGTATAAAATGTAAATATTTAATTTTATTTGTTTGTGACATGAAATGGTGGCCGACAAAAATTAACCCAATATAAAAAAAATGTGCCGGGTATACACAATCCCCAATATAAAAAACTCATGTATAACTCTTCCCCATGAGTATTTCCTAAAAATTAACCTTCATCTCAACTACCTCCATCGTCTCATCGGTGATATGTTTTAGTTATTTTTTTTTCTTAAAATACAGATCTGGAAGGGAGGTTCGATTTGAAAAAAAGATGGAGAATGATGTTTCATTGAGATGGAAAACACTGTTGTCAGGTTGAGAACGGTTGTTGACAGAAGAAGATGGAATGGGATGAAAGAAGCAGATCGGGCAAAACTTGTTGCAGAAGATCGAACAAGGATCAGATCGTCCAAAAACTCCTTTGTTGCAGAAGAAGATCGAACAGAATGAGAAGGGCTGATCGACCAAAAACTTCTTTGTTGCAGATCTGGAAGATGAAGCGACGAAAAGAAGTATGATGCAGATATGAGAAAACAAAAGAAACATATGAAATCGATGACGTTCTAGAAAAGGTAAACGAAGAATATACCTGATGTGAAGAAATGGCTCATAATGTGTCGTTGTATATCAACAACTCAACAACCTGTAAGTTATCAACAAAAGGAACCATATACCGTATATTTAAGTTTTTGTTTTTCCTTTAAAGAAAAAACTACATTTATACAAAGTACAGAAATCAGATTGAACATTTTAAAAAGGGGAATCAGTTACCTAGAAGTTGAAAGATCCATCGTCCGCCTCTGAAGATTGAGATCAAGATAATGGATTTACGAAGTGAACTAAAATGAGAGTACAAACCTGTTCAAGTATATAGAAGATCGAGAGATTGAGATCAAGATGCTCTTAGTACCTGTACCAAAAAAATGTCAACATGTGTAAGCCTATGGTTAATTATTTATGCTAGATTAAAGACCATTTATGCAGTGAAGAACAGATCCAGATTGGAATTCATACCAGAGGAGATATTGATTCGAGAGGAAGCAGGATTTGAGAAAACGTACCTGATATTTTGTAACGTCCCAAAAACATAACATGCATTCGAGGAGAAATAAGCATTCAAATTACATAATTAAACTTGTCCATAAATATTAATTCTCCTATACTAAACAAAATTTGACAGCGGAAGTCTAAAATCCACAGCCGAGAGCTACATCTATAGTCAGTAGAATCCAAAACTCTGGAGTCGCTCTAGTCTCCAAATCCTCCTTGCAGACACTCCTAGTTCTTGCTAGAAGAACCCATAGTGCGCTTACCTGAAAATGGTTTAGTTTTTGAAAAGCGAGGGTTAGACCAAAAGGTCTAGTGAATTCCCTCCATAAGCATGCATCATAGTAAAAAGATCATTTCATAAAGAAAACGCTTTCACATCTTTCTCATAACATCATCCAAGGTTAAACACGGGGTTCAGGGAACTGCATAAGCTAATCCGATCGGGCCTAACAAACACCCTCTCGTCTACGCCGGAATCCAAATGGACTCCCCATTCCTTCATGTAGGAGAAAACAAATTCCAACCTACAAGCTAACCTCCATATGCCCAAGGGATCAGAGACCCCAAGGTACCCCGTCCCCACCGTGCAACCGACTCCACATAGCATACACAAACATTGAAACCATATTCTTGAAAACATAAAACATCTTTCGTGTTGTGGGTAAACATGTAAATCATGGAAGCATGCATAGTTTTTATAAATCAGTTCATGCTCAATAAAGGAACCATATTCAGTAAAAATGGTACGTCATAAAAAGAAGTGAGAGAACTCACCTTTGATTATCGTAGAACGCACTTCTTAGACTCTTTCCAGCTAACCCAATCGAACACCTAAGGGCAATAGATCCTCATTAGATAAAAAGGCTCAACCTACTGTCCAGCACATGGTTTCCGGGTACTGACTTGTCCGGATGCTACACTTGTCCGGATACCATACTAGTCCGGATACCATACTAGTCCGGATAAACCCCCACCCGGAAACTACCATGGAGCTCTACCCGGACACTAGCATCCGTATCCGGAAATCACCATATCATCAAGAATTGAAGGTGTCCGGATACGACTGCTGTCCGAAAATAAATTTCTTAAAAGTGATTTCTAACCCGATTTTAGCCATTTGCTTGATTAGGTAACCATAAGGGTTCATCCACCAACCCCAAACACCTAAATAATCCCACTTTAATCTCTTAAAATCGATTCAGAATGACAAAACCCATAAAACTTCATTTTAAGGGAAAATGGTGAAAACTTAAGTAATCAACCACCTCAGTCTTAAGGATTCATAACAATAGGAAGGAGGAGCATTAATCTAATCAGACGAACAAATTGGGATACATTACCTTGCAGATGCTAGTTTGATTCTTCCTTTCTCTCTTGATTTCTTCTCAACCTTCTTCCTTTCTCTCTTTCCTTCTTCCTTAGCCGCCAACACTAAGAGCCTCCCAAAAATACTGATTTCAGCCAAATGGTGGCTGCCCTAGGGATTGGAGCCTATATATACCCTTCACAAATTTACAATCTAGTCCCTCAAGTTAACTTTCATTTATAACACTATGACCACCAAACTCTAAAACTTACTTGGATTTTTGGGTTGTTACATCATTCCCCCCTTAAAAGAATTCCGTCCCCGGAATTCCTCATTGGAAAAGATGCGGGTATCTAGCTTTCATCTCTGACTCTAACTCCCAGGTCGCCTCCGGACCCTTATGGTGTCGCCACTGTACCTTAACCAGCCTAGTTTCTCTGCTCCGTGACTTCCTTACCTTAACATCCGTGATTGCTTCGGGCTCCTCTACAAAGTTCAACTTTTCGTCCACCTTAATGTCATTCAACGGCACTGCTTTGGTCATGTCGGCTAGACATTTCCTTAGATTAGACACATGAAACGCATTATGAATACTGCCCAATTCCTCCGGTAGGTCCAACCTATACGCCACTTCTCCAATTCGCTCAGTAATCTCAAACGGTCCGATGTAACGCGGACTTAACTTCCCACGCTTTCCAAATCGTACCACACCCTTCCACGGAGACACCTTTAGAAGAACATGATCCCCGACTTTGAATTCAATGTCTTTCCGCCTCTTATCTGCATAGCTTTTCTGTCGGTCGCGGGCGACCTTCAGTCTTTCACGCACTTGGACTATCTTATCCGAAGTCAGTTGTACAATTTCCGGCCCTGCTAACTGTCTCTCTCCGACTTTGTTCCAACACTACGGTGTCCGACACTTTCTACCGTACAGTGCCTCAAACGGCGCTGCCTTGATGCTCGAGTGATAGCTATTGTTATAAGCAAACTCGATTAACGGTAGGTGCTTTTCCCATGAGCCTTGGAAATCCAAAGCACACGCTCTTAGCATGTCCTCTAACGTCTGGATCGTTCGCTCGCTCTGACCGTCGGTCTGAGGATGATAAGCGGTACTCATCTTGATCTGCGAACCCATTTCTCTTTGAAAGCTCCTCCAAAACGCTGAGGTAAATCTTCTATCGCGGTCTGATACAATTGACGAGGGTACCCCGTGGCGGGTTACGATCTCGTCGATGTACAACTTTGCTAACTGCTCCAAATAGTAAGACTCTCGTATAGGTAAAAAGTGTGCCGACTTCGTTAGTCGATCTACGATCACCCAAATGGCGTCATAACCCTTTGGAGTTCTAGGCAAATGGGTCACGAAGTCCATCGTGATCTGGTCCCACTTCCACATCGGTATCTCTAACGACTGGAGCTTCCCGTACGGTCTTTGATGTTCGATCTTTACACGCGAACACGTCATACAGGTCTCTATAAGATGGGCCACGTCTTTCTTCAATCCGGGCCACCAGTAGTCTCGTCGTAGGTCTCCGTACATCTTGTTAGTTCCGGGGTGGATCGAGTACTTTGATTTGTGAGCTTCTTCAAGAATCAGCTTTCGGAGCTCTCCGAGTTTCGGTACCCAGATTCTCCCATTCAGACATTTCACCCCTCGACTATCTTCCACTAACATGGACACTTGCCCTACCATTCTCTCCTTCTTAAGATTTTCGGTTTCGAGCGCTTCAACCTGACATTTCTTTATTTCGGCTAACAGATTGAATGTGACCTCAGCCCTCATGGCCACAATCCTGGGGGTTTCACCTCGTTCCTTACGGCTCAAAGCGTCCGCCACCACGTTTGCCTTCCCCGGATGGTATTCGATCTTACAGTCGTAGTCGGTCAACAATTCGATCCATCTCCTTTGGCGCATATTCAACTCTTTTTGATCAAAGAGATGACATAAACTCTTGTGGTCCGTGAAGATCTGGCACTTCGTCCCATACAGGTAATGTCGCCAAATCTTCAGGGCAAAAACTACCGCCGCCAATTCTAAATCATGCGTAGGATAACGAGTCTCGTGATCCTTTAACTGCCGAGAGGCATAAGCGATCACCTTACCTCGTTGCATGAGTACGCAACCCAAGCCGAGCTTCGATGCGTCACTGAAAACCACAAAATCGCCCGAACCGTCCGGTAGTGACAAAACCGGAGCGCTACTTAGCATGTCCTTCAATTTCTGAAATGCTTCTTCTTGTTTCTCTAGCCAGACGAACTTGACATTCTTCTTTGTTATAGAGGTCTGTGGCGTGGCAATACGCGAAAAGTCCTTGATGAACTTCCGGTAGTACCCCGCCAGCCCGAGGAAACTTCGAACTTCTGATGGATTCCTAGGCTGCTCCCAGTCTCGAATGGCTTCAATCTTCGCCGGGTCCACCATAATCCCCGCCTCAGACACCACGTGCCCGAGGAACTGCACTTCCCTCAGCCAAAACTCGCACTTGGAAAACTTCGCATACAACTTCTCTTTCTTCAATAGCTCAAGAATTGTACGAAGGTGGCTCTCGTGCTCCCCTTCCGATCTTGAAAATATCATAATGTCATCTATGAACACTATCACGAACTGATCCAAATAAGGTTGGCATACCCTATTCATTAAGTCCATAAATGCTGCCGGGGCGTTGGTTAGTCCGAACGGCATCACTAGGAATTCGTAGTGTCCATATCTGGTCCGAAACGCGGTCTTCGGAACATCCTCTTCCCTCACCTTGAGTTGATGATATCCTGACCTTAGATCAATCTTGGAGAAGTAACTGGCTCCCTGTAACTGATCAAACAGGTCGTCGATTCTTGGAATTGGATATTTGTTCTTAATCGTGACCTTGTTGAGTTCTCGGTAGTCTATGCACATTCGCATAGTACCGTCCTTCTTCTTTACGAAGAGCACGAGTGCTCCCCACAGAGATGTACTCGGTCTAACGAACCCCTTGTCTAGTAACTCCTGCAATTGCGTCATCATTTACTTCATTTTGGACGGCGCCAATCTATATGGTGCGCGGGCAATCGGTGCAGATCTCGGTATCAGATCGATTCTGAACTTGATCTGGCGATCCGGGGGTAGACTTGTCAAGTCATCCGGAAATACCTCCGGGTATTCGTTTACCACACGCACATCGCTCACCCCACGCTTCTCTTTCTTGGCGTCCAACACGTATGCTAAAAACCCTTGACACCCCTTTCTCAAACACTTAGTTGCCCTAATCATGGAGATGAGGCTGGTTTTCCTATCACGGTGGTTTCCATAGATTACTATGGTATTCCCATCAGGTGACCGGATCCTGATCAGCTTTTTGTTGCAAACGATATTCGCATCGTTCGCAGCTAGCCAATCCATTCCCAACACTACGTCAAACTCTCCCATTGCCATGGGATATAACCTCGTAGGCACCAACCTCCCTTCTATATCTATGACACAGTCTTCTACTACTTCCTTAACATATACCCAACTATCATTCGCGGTTTCCACCTCTAGTGCTCTCTCCAAACGTCTAGGCCTCACCCCCAAACGTTTCATAAAAGCATGCGATACAAAGGAGCGATTTGCTTCTGAATCAAATAACACCTTGGCACAAAGAGAGTTCACTAGAAACGTACCTGTCACCACATCTGAAACTTCCTCTGCCTCCTCCGCAGTCATGCGGAACGCACGTCCTTTCGGACACGCTGGTTCTGCTCCCTTGTCATTTCCTTTCCCACCCTGACGTTCACCAAATGGAACTGATCCCCATTTCTTCAAGTGTGGGCAATCACTACGCATGTGGCCAGTAGCCCCACATTCGTAACAAGATTTTCCCCCACTGCGACAATCCTTTGACATGTGACCGGGCAAGCCACACCGGTAGCATGAGTTTGAACCTGCCATGCACTCTCCCCGATGCACCCTGTTACATTTCACACATGGTTTTCCGACGGTGTCCTTACTAACACGATTGTCCGATCGAAACACTTTCCCTTTCCTGAAGTCCTTGCCCGGTCCTTCCCATTTGCGCTTTTCACCACCCTTCTCAGTCATCTGACGAACCTTCTCCTTTTCAATCATCTCGGCCGCATTAATGGCCGCCTGAAAGGTAGTGGGGTTCCTTGTCAGAACTAGCTCTCGGATACTGCCCTTCAGTCCATGAATGAAACGCTCCACTCGGCGTTCCTCCGTTGGCACGTACAAATCTGCAAAGCGAGACTTCTCAATAAACTTTGTGGTATACTCCCGCACAGTCATACTTCCCTGATCCAACCCCAAGAATTCTTCTTCCAATCTTTTCACTGCCGCGAGCGGGCAGAACTGAGCTTTGAACCTGTCTACAAACGTTTCCCACAACATTCCCTTAGCCGCTATCGAACCCCTTCCCCCAGTCTCGGCCTCCCACCAGTAGACTGCATCAGACTTCAACATGGACAGAGCAAACATTACCCTATCCCCATCAGCACACTTGCAAGTATCGAAGACTAGTTCCATTTCCTTCACCCATTTCATTGCTAAGATAGGGTCATACTCGCCCTAAAAAGTAGGGGGCTTGCATGAGGCAAAGGCCTTGAAATTGCATCCCTTAGCTGCTAACTCATTCACCGCTTGGGGGTTTGAATTCAAGTGACTCCCAGTACCGGTCACTAGTGGACTAGACAGCTCCACGCTTTCTCGGTTCTCACTTGCTTCTTTGCTTCCCGAAGCTGACTCGTTCTGCTTGGTGAGGAGGGCCTGCAAGGTCTCTTGAATCTTACCCAATTCAGCAGCTAGGTTCTCTCGAGTGACGAACGTAGATCCGCGGCCTCGACCCCGTCCCCTTGGCCGAGTTACCCTCCTGGCAGAAGCGGAACTCTCTTGAAGAGAGTCTTCTTGATGAACAGGGGCTTCCACACTCCCCGTCCTCCTAGTTGCACGAGTTTCCCTCAGGTTCGGGTTTCCTCCATCCCCGGCCACTTGGGTGGTAGCCCGACGGGGTGTTCTTCCCCGACCTCTTCCACGACCCCTACCTCTTCCCCTTCCACGGGTAACAGTTGCCCTCGCCGGCTCCACCGGTCCATTCTCCAGTACCTCATCATCTTGATTCCTTGGCACAGCAGGTGCCGACCTACTCCTCAAAGTTCTTCCGGCCATTTCACTAGCGCTGAAAGAAGACAACAATTAACCTTTGCTAGACATGACACAATAATCTTGCTATATAAGGTAAGTTTAAGCACGCACATGTACATGTAAGTTCATAATTACACTGGCCAGGTGTAACTCCAAACTTACCTTACACGTTTGTCCTCGGCACCTTATTTCCTAGCGCATTTATAGTGATCGTTCCTAGAGGCAATCCTATGTCTCGGCTGTGTCCCTCATCTTACAGTTTAAGTTTAGGCCCTAATGGTCACCTAAATCCCTTAAACTAAGGCTCTGATACCATTTGTAACGTCCTAAAAACATAACATGCATTCGAGGAGAAATAAGCATTCAAATTACATAATTAAACTTGTCCATAAATATTAATTCTCCTATACTAAACAAAATTTGACAGCGGAAGTCTAAAATCCACAGCCGAGAGCTACATCTATAGTCAGTAGAATCCAAAACTCTGGAGTCGCTCTAGTCTCCAAATCCTCCTTGCAGACACTCCTAGTTCTTGCTAGAAGAACCCATAGTGCGCTTACCTGAAAATGGTTTAGTTTTTGAAAAGCGAGGGTTAGACCAAAAGGTCTAGTGAATTCCCTCCATAAGCATGCATCACAGTAAAAAGATCATTTCATAAAGAAAACGCTTTCACATCTTTCTCATAACATCATCCAAGGTTAAACACGGGGTTCAGGGAACTGCATAAGCTAATCCGATCGGGCCTAACAGACACCCTCTCGTCTACGCCGGAATCCAAATGGACTCCCCGTTCCTTCATGTAGGAGAAAACAAATTCCAACCTACAAGCTAACCTCCATATGCCCAAGGGATCAGAGACCCCAAGGTACCCCGTCCCCACCGTGCAACCGACTCCACATAGCATACACATACATTGAAACCATATTCTTGAAAACATAAAACATCTTTCGTGTTGTGGATAAACATGTAAATCATGGAAGCATGCATAGTTTTTATAAATCAGTTCATGCTCGATAAAGGAACCATATTCAGTAAAGATGGTACGTCATAAAAAGAAGTGAGAGAACTCACCTTTGATTATCGTAGAACGCACTTCTTAGACTCTTTCCAGCTAACCCAATCGAAAACCTAAGGGCAATAGATCCTCATTAGATAAAACGGCTCAACCTACTGTCCAGCACATGGTTTCCGGGTACTGACTTGTCCGGATGCTACACTTGTCCGGATACCATACTAGTCCGGATACCATACTAGTCCGGATACCATACTAGTCTGGATACCATACTAGTCCGGATACCATACTAGTCCGGATACCATACTAGTCCGGATACCCTACTAGTCCGGATAAACCCCCACCCGGAAACTACCATAGAGCTCTACCCGGACACTAGCATCCGTATCCGGAAATCACCATATCAATTGAAGGTGTCCGGATACGACTGCTGTCCGAAAATAAATTTCTTAAAAGTGATTTCTAACCCGATTTTAGCCATTTGCTTGATTAGGTAACCATAAGGGTTCATCCACCAACCCCAAACACCCAAATAATCCCACTTTAATCCCTTAAAATCGATTCAGAATGACAAAACCATAAAACTTCATTTTAAGGGAAAATGGTGAAAACTCAAGTAATCAACCACCTCAGTCTTAAGGATTCATAACAATAGGAAGGAGGAGCATTAATCTAATCAGACGAACAAATTGGGATACATTACCTTGCAGATGCTAGTTTGATTCTTCCTTTCTCTCTTGATTTCTTCTCAACCTTCTTCCTTTCTCTCTTTCCTTCTTCCTTAGCCGCCAACACTAAGAGCCTCCCAAAAATACTGATTTCAGCCAAATGGTGGCTGCCCTAGGGATTGGAGCCTATATATACCCTTCACAAATTCACAATCTAGTCCCTCAAGTTAACTTTCATTTATAACACTATGACCACCAAACTCTAAAACTTACTTGGATTTTTGGGTTGTTACATATTTCATATTTGAGAAAACGTGATAAGCTTATGCATAGTCAAACAAAGAGACAATGGAGAGAGAAAACATTGATTTAGAAATACAAATGTAAGAGACAAAGGAGAAAGGTTAACCTGAAGAGTGATGAAGCTGAAATTGAAGTTTTCTGACCTTGAAGCTTTTTCTTTTTGTCTACCCCTGCCGCAGATGCGTTCCTGGGGAGCTTCTTCTTTGCTTTAAGATTCTTCTCCGCCGGTGCTTTCTCTGCATGAGCTTTCGCCGCCACTGGCTTCTTTCCGGCTGTCGCCTATGGTGTAATTGGTACAGTCGATGGAAATGGACAATCCGAGATATGTGTAAGAAAGGGGAAGCAAATGGTTTTTGTTGTTGTTTTTAATTATGGGAGTTATGTTTATATAGGTTGTAGAAGACTAATCTGATTGGTTCGATATCTTAGACATGGATTATGATCTCTGGCCGTTGGTTTTCATAGTGTAATTTGAACGGTGGATTTGACTATCCTGAAAAAACTCAAAACTCTTGGCGGTGATCATCCATCAGTGTTGACTGAAAAGGTGAATAGTAACCTGCAAAAGTGAATAGTAATCTGAAAACTAAAATATGGGAAAGCCACATAAATCCATAATCACTTGTACATTGTGCAAGAATACTTGTAATTAATAGTTTTCTATATTTTGTGCTTTAAGAAGTTGTACCATGTGCTTAAAGACTTGTCTTTAAGACTTTTGATCAACACCAATATATAAGTAGTATAGATTGATGATTGTTAGCTTACTAAAAAATTGTATCTTATTAGTTAAATGAAAAAATAATATGTTTATAAATTTAAATAAAAAAATTTGATTGTTAGCTTATAAAGAAATATAAAAAATTATATAAACATAAATTCATTTAATAAAAGTATTTTGATTTATAAACATGTTAGCATACTAACAAAAATTTAAATAAAAAAATTTGATTTATAAGCATTGTTAGCTTACAAAGAAATATAAAAAGTTAAATAAAAATAAATTCATTTAATAAAAGTATATATACCTTATTGATTAAATACAAATAATAATAAATTCATTTAATAAAAGTATATATACCTTATTGATTAAATAAAAATAATAATAAGTTAATAAATTTAAATAAAAAATGTTGGATTCATTGTATAATTTAAAATGCAAGGTAAATAATATTTATATAATAATAAATTTATAGTGGTTAATGGTTTTTATTTTAAATTAAAAAAGAAAAAGAAAAATTTAAGCATTTAATGTGTTGAAATCAATTAAAAATAAATCAAAATTATAACAAAAAAGATAAAAGGTCATGGAGGCCTCTCCTTAACTCTCTCTTAAACATTCTCCTTTATATATATATATATTGATGATGATGTAACATCCCAATTTCATAACATGCATTCATCTAGAAAAATAAGCCTTCACATTACAAAAATATCTTGTCTTTACATCATCAGTAAAGTGATCTAAATAAAATTGACAGCGGAAGGCTCTACGTCCACAGCCGAGATTCTATCTATAGTCATCATTCAAAATCTTGGAGTCGCTCTAGTCTCCAAATCCTCCTTGAGTCACTCCTTGTTCTTACTAGAAGAACCCATAGCGCGTTTACCTGAAAATGGTTTAGTTTTTGAAAAACGAGGGTTAGACCAAAAGGTCTAGTGAATTCCCTCCATAAACATTTATCACAGTATAAATATCATTTCATAAGGAAAATACTTTCACATCTTTCTCATAACATCATCCAAGGTTAAACACGGGGTTCAGGGAATTGCATAAGCTACTCCGATCGGGGCCTAACGGACACCCTCTCGTCTACGCCGGAATCCAAATGGACTCCCCGTTCCTTCATGTAGGAGAAAACGAATTCCAACCTACAAGCTAACCTCCATATGCCCAAGGATCAGAGATCCCAAGGTACCCCGTCCCCACCGTGCAACTGACTCCACATAGCATACACATACATTGAAACCATATGCATGAAAACATAAAACATCTTTCGTTTGTGGGTAAACATGTAAATCATGAAAGCATGCATAACTTTTATAAATCAATTCATGTTCGATAAAGGAACCATATTCAGTAAAAAATGGTACGTCATAAAAAGGAGTGAGAGAACTCACCTTTGATTATCGTAGAACGCACTTCTTAAATTCCTCCCAGCTAAACCAGTTGAACACCTAAGGGCATTAGATTCGGATCAGATTAAACGGCTCAACCTACTGTCCAACACACATTTTCCGGATACCAACTTGTCCGGACACCAAGACTGTCTGGATACCCATACTATCCGGATACCAAGATTGTTCGGATGTACCTCCTTTCCGGATACCCAGACTGTCCGGATACACCTTCCTTCCGGATACTGCACCCGGTAACTCAAACTACCCGAAAAATCACCCACCCGGAAACTACCATCCTTATCCGGAATCTACCATAAAACTTCACCCGGAAACTAGCATACATATCCGGATACCATCATAACATCACGAACTGATGATGTCCGGATACGACTGCTGTTCGAACCCAGAATTCTAAAAGTGAATAAAACTCAAGTTTTAGCCATTAGTTTGATTAGATAACCATAAGGGTTCATCCACCAACCCCAAACACCCAATTAATCCAACTTTAATCCCCTAAAATCGATTCATTATGACAAAACCCATAAAACTCATTTTCAAGGAAATATGGTGAAAACTCAAGTAATCAACAACATCAGCCTTAAAAATTCAAGACAAAGAGAAAGAGAAGCATTACCCTAATCAGAAGAACGAATTAGGATGCATTACCTTTGCAGATTCTTGCTTGACTCCTCTTTTCTCTTGATTTCTCCTCAAACTCTTCTTTCTTCCTTAGCCGCCAACACCAAGACAACAATACTGATTTGTGATATTGAGGGCTGCCCTAGTGATTTGTGCCCTACACCTCTTTCACCAATTGATAATTAAGTCCCTCAAGAATACTTTCTTTTATTCCACTTTAACCACCAAACTCTAAAACCCACTAGAATTTGGGTTGTTACAACACTCCCCCCTTAAAAGAATTCCGTCCCCGGAATTCCTCATTGGAAAAGATGCGGGTATCTTGCCCACATCAAAACCGACACTTCCCAAAGTAAAGTTATATCTGACTCAATCAACCACCTCATTAAACTCGAAACATGGAACCTTGGGTGCATTTCCTTCAGTTCTTACGGTACTCTAACTCGTAGGCTACTGTTCCTACTCGGTCGATCTTGACTACAGAAGATTTACTAAGGCTTCTCATGCATCAACACTTCCTTTAAGGAGGAACTTGGCTAAATCCTCTGCCACAACACGGGATTCATTTACTAAGAGACAGACACACACTTGACCACTTGACACAAATCCAAACCTGAACGTCCTGACAACTCACAACCCAGAGTTCCTTCATCGAAATACAAGCAATCCTAGATTACTTCTCCTAATCAACAATCGACTATGCGAATAACATTTCCCTTTCTCGGACCACCTCGACCACAGTTCGTCAACCATTTCTTACATCCTCACCACTTCATCACTCCATCCTTGTACGTAACCCAGGGTAGGAACCTTCAAACCTAACGTTGAAGTGTTCACCTACTCGAATTAAACTTATCCTGAAACACGTCAAATCCTCGCTGATTACCACGTTCGTTCGGTCATAAAACATAACTCCGGTTACCCTCACCCAACTGGGAGGAATAACCATGGTCACACCATACTATTCTCACTAGCTTAAACACTGCACGACCAAATCGTTTACACATTTTTCACAAAGTCACTAACTTAACTCATTTAGTTGTCTCATCCACTTCTTCCCTGCACAAAAACTTACACAATTTCCTTCCTCAATATTCTTTCCAACGGTTCGCACACTAATCAAAGACAATCTACACAATATTGTACCTTTCGGCAATACTGTCAAGTTTATTACTTCCAATTTACTTACTTGCTCCGACATACTATCTACACCTTCCCCACGTTAGCGTGGAGCACTGCTCACCAAACATTACTTGCCCCTCTCTCCCGACCTTTCCACATGTTGATATCGCTTTCTCATTACTTACATAACCAAACAGTTGCACCAAAATCTTATCTTAAGGCATTCAACCAAGCCGTCTTGAAACAAGACCAGTGTTCGACGTCACTACACATTCTTTAATCTCCAAATTTTACCTTCTCAGACATTTCTCTCACACATAAGCAACAATTCACATTCTTTAAGGATTTTACATCAATCCCACCACATTCTGACTAACACAACCCTCATCCTCTTTAAACTTCCAATGACCCCAAAGTGTGTTCCTTAGTAACGTCCCCTATTCACTCTAATAATCCACCCCCTTGGATTCCCTATTACAAACGGATCTATTAATTCAGGAACACCCCGAAACTCGGGTTCCACAGTTCTTTCGACTAACCACTATGATCATAAAATCAGACAGATATATATATACCGTCATCCCGGCTTTCTTACTTAGATTTAGGTTAAATAATTCTTTAACAATCAGTGTGTTAGTCTCAATAACACTTCCCCAAAAATTGTAACACATCCTGTAATAACAAATGAACGTCATTACTTAACAAATCTATAAAATTTAAATCAACCAACCAAAGGCTTATACCTCTATCATGACATTTCAAATCAACTAACGATCATACTACTACTCCGACCCACAATCATCATCACGTCATTCCTTAAACATAACCAAAATTTCCAACTATTTTCTTCTATGATCATTCCCTCACGTATAAGGAACAATTTTCATTCTTTAACGATGTCTCATCTACTATACTACAGCTTGACTAATCTATTCATCATCTTCTTTAAACTTACTCTGCCTTCAAGAATATACTTAACAACATACGTAACCACAAAGCTTGGTCTCACAGCTGGGCAATCACCCAATTCTGCCCCGACATTCCATTCCGATAACAGTCAAAATACACCTACTTACAACCCACGTACTTCAACAACTGGGATTGCAAAACGTACACTCTATCCGGAATCCCAAAAGGACTTCCTTCTAATCATTCATCTTTCTAACATCGCTTTACTACATCACCGGCTGACACAGATATCTTGGCAATTGACGCTACTATTCATTCGTACATTCACCACTCCTATTATCACACTACCGGCCAAGTCTCTCATGGTCATTCCTACACAATTCACACTTTCCTTCATATTCTCCCGTATACTACAATCGAGTCTGTCTCGCTACTTAGTTCTCTCCCAACTTGTTGAACTATGACTCACGAGTTCACACTTAGCTCAAACACGAACATCCTAACTAGCTCTTTTATGACCCGAGTCCTTTCTTAGACACGGCACATTTTCTTACAGACTGGTATAGTCTACACTCACTCCGATTGTGTTACACACCTTGTCCTTCTACGGACCCTCCTCGCCTCGTAAATAGAACGCCTATTCAACAACAACAGTCTCTTACTAATTTAACACCTCTACAAGATATTCTATCAACTTACACTCATCTGGTTTGAGTCTTCGGCCTTGGCCAACATACACCGTTGCCGACTTCAACAACAAAAGACAACTCTTAACTACTTCCTTAACCTACCCTTTAACATGAGTTCCTTACGGGACCTATTCCTCCCTACACATCATAGTTAACTTTATAATCCGTCGCCCCCATTTCGAAACTTACTCATGTAACATCAATATTACAAGCTCCCTTCGAATCTCATGACCCACATCGTGGACCTTTCATTCCTGCCTCACAGCACTACTCATAAAGAGTTACTAAAACCAATACCTTGATGACTCCTAGTCCTTCCTCCGGGCACCATCGCCCCTCGGCAACTGTGTTCTCAGTCATCGAGCAAAGGTACAGACCCTCATACACCTGACACTAAAATCCATTCCCGACTCTTCCAAGGTCCAACTCTCCTCTTAAACACATATACCAAAGCTACATACGTTCTCCCCTGACTTGACCAACGCCTCTCCGCTCTCAGAGTTCTTCCTTAGCTTCAGACGTAATACTCTACGACCTAGTGGGTTCATAGCCTTCATGCATGACAATACTGTAAATAAATCCTTTTACACATTTTATCATTTTAAATAAACAACATTTAGAAACAATCGGGTACCCGTGACCCCATCACTCTTATAACTTCAAAACCCTGCACAACGATTCGAGAATCGTTGGCAATAATCTTCCCGTGAACCTCAATCTTGCTCAATCCGAACAATGTTATTACGATAGTAATATATTGCATGAAAATCTTTTCGTATGAGACCATTCTGAACGAATTACCGACACAAAGTAAACTAGTCGGTTCTCACACTCAATTGTATGATATCAAAAGGTCAATAAGCATTTTGGTATAAGTGAATTTCAGGTAACCATTTTCTTGACCATTTTTGTAACAATTTAATTGTTGGTCCCGAAGGCCTATACAAGTTTGTAGAAGGGGGGGGGGGGGGTTGAATACAAACACACAGATTTTACTTTTCTAAATTGTTTATTGATAAATCATTAACAATTTACAGCTTGTTGCGGAGACAAGATTAAGGATAAACCTAAATCTAAACAAGTTGGAACACTAAGGTTTCTTGCACTAAGAAAGATAAGGAAATTACTAATAATAACCTATCTTGAGATAAGAGATATGAACTTGTCCAGAGTTAGCAAGTTACTTCAAAATGAAGTGAGTTCATCTCTTTATATACTGCATGCATTTAATGCAAGTCAGTATACACTTTACACGTGTCATCAGCTGGTTGGTTGCATGTCATTGACCTTGTTTGACAACATTAGTAGCCGTAAGGATGAACAGTGTAGTATCAGAGTGGTTGTACGATTTCAGATATTCGGAGGTTCTTTTCTGACATTTCGTACGGAGGCGTGCAAGGGTGGTTAAGACAAAAGTACTTTGTACGGAGGACTTCATGATCAGCTTTCGTTGATTCAGCGATTATCATTTACTATTCAGCAGATGATAAAGTTCAGCGATAGCTGAAGTCTTGTACTTGATACTTCACGTTGAGTGGACAAATCTGAGTCTTCGCTGATCCGTATCAGTTCATTAGGAGACTTGTCGCTGGTTCTTGAGCTTGATCTTCGACTTCAGCGTAGAACCTTTGTTGACGTGAAACTTGTCTTCAGGGATCATAAGTAAACAACTAACTTATCAGCGATCATCATAATGACTGAACAGACTCAGAGCATTTATGGTGAACAGTTTCGCTGAATGTTTAACTTAAAGAGCGAGAGTTCCTATCAGCGGTACTGGAAGATCTTAGTACTTATCAGCGATAGTGAAACTCTGATACATATTGTTTACTTACAATTTTCACTAAGTATTTAAGAGAGGGTCATTATCAAATCACTGAGGGTTTGGATCAACAATCTCCCCCTATTTGATTATGACATAGCAACAAAGAAAATTGCTATTAAATGAAAACATAAGGATAAAAAGAACTCATAAAATATTTGTCCCTTTTACTGTTTTCTGGGATCTTTTCAGTACTGATGGAGTAAAGTACGTTCGCTGAAATCTTTCTTTAAAACTTTGAATCAGGTTACAATGAAGAACATGAAGATTACAAGTACAAGCGAAATAATTTATTAGTACAGAAGGATGACTGATGCAATAGAGAAAAAGGAGATTATATCAGCCTTCAAAGGGTTCTTCCTTAGTGGGGATCATCCAGCCAGGGACATTTACTCCTTGATTTTTTAACTTCAGAGCAGCTTCAAAAATCAAGAGCTTCAGGTGTCTAGCTTTGACGTCGTGTCTGACTTCACACCAGTGTACGAGATCTCTAAGTTGTTCGATTGGAGCGATGTGGAGCTCAGAGACACGTTGAAAGTGAGGATTTCCATCATAATATAAAAAGAATATACCATATGGATCACTTACCACTGTGCCAGGGATGAAAATTTCTCCAGGTGGTAGGGAGGTGTCAAGCATTGAAAGATCAGCATCAGGGCCAAGAACTTCAGCACGAGAGAAACCAATACCTGTTTCATTTCGAATAACTGGACCTGAGTTAGAAATTTCTTCTTCTTTGCAGAGGCTTTCTTCGGTTGAGGAAGAGTAGGAGGAATATCTACACAGGATGAGAGCAGGTCGATCTGTTTGTTTAAGATCATTTCGACATGGCTTTTGAACTTTGAGCGTGATCCCTGAATGGCTAATTTTGTTTCTAACCATTCAGAGAGACCAAACTTTTCTAAGGTAGCAGCATAGAAGGTTTGTTTGGATTTGTCATCTCTGTAGACATCCACTTCAACAACAGGAACATCAACGTACATTTTTCCTCTGATGTTGGCTTTGATAATTTTGGATGGTCTTGATCGATAGGTCAGCATTTGTTTAGCCCATTCCAAAGTTGTATCAGAGACCTTTGTCTTTTCTCTAACGATCTCTTGAGCATCATCCCAGAGCTGACGTTGAACATCAATGGGAACTCTTTTCAGCTTGGGGTCTTTGATTGATCGTTGAGTAAGCTTGATGGCGTATTCTCTGTCTCTCTCTTCAGCTTCCTTTCTTTCAGCGATGAGGCGTTCAGCTCCGAGGTGTTCCTTGTATTCAGCTTTTGAAATTCTGAACTTTGGAGGAACTGAAGGCAGTTGATCACGCCTTAGAATGATTCGCTGATCCTCGAATCGCTTTATCATTTCTTCTCTTCTCTTTTGATCCTCTTCACTCAACTTTTGAGGAGCTGAGGAAGGTCTGTTTCTGTGCGAGAGAGGTTGGTCATCTGGTTCATCAGTCTCAGAGATCAAATCTAAGACTGGGATTATTTCATCAGCAGCAGCTGGTTTTATTTGTGAAGTCGCAGTAGTAGAACCTTCAGCGACATCCTCAAACAGGGGAGAGGACTAGCTGAAACACAGCGATCTTACAAATAAGAACATGGGTAGAAGAACTTGGGTAGAAAAGATAGAAAAAGTATGTGGATGTGTAGAGAGGTTTGTGGAGTAGAGAACTGATTGTGTATAGAGATGTTCAGGGAAGGAATATAAGTAAAGTTTAGTGTACCTGACAAACCGGCTTTTCAAGCAAGATCGCCAGATTTTCATCTTTAGCGAGGCCTTTTCCTTTGCCTTTCTCAGCGCCAGAGGCTGAGGGCTTTGTCTTTGTCTTCTCCCCTGAAGGTTCTTTTATCAAGATTCCCTTAAGAGCTTTGATCCTTGGGGCAGGTTTGACGATAAAGAAATCATCGTCATCTTCATCATCATCATCATCATTCTTTGGAGAAGAAGATGGTTCATCATCAGGGATGTCGATGGCTTCATCATCTTCTGCTTCGGATTCTTCAGCATCTTCTTCGAGTTGCTCCCCCTCAGATACAGAGGCGAGCTTCTCGGTTCCCTCAGGGTTTTCATCTCCCTGAGGTTTTTCAGCGATCAGATCTTCATTCCTCTCTCCCCTGATAGATTCATCATGGGAAAGGTCTTCAGCGCTTTTGTTCAGATCTTTAGCGCTCTTCTCAGCGGTATGTTCAGCGCTCTTCTCCCCCTCTTTCTCATGATGACTGGGGGAGGAATGGGTAGACTAAGCGTTGGTATTATCTCTGTCTTCTGAGCCAGAGATTTTCACACAACCTTCAAGCTTTGCTATTCTGTCTTCTAGGCCAGAAATAGCAGGCGTGATTTTCTTCAACTCTGTGCGATCCGCCTCTGTGAAAGATTCCAAAATAGGGGCAGGGGCAGGAGCAGGAGCTGGAGTTCTTGCCTTGTTGAGCAGCTCTTTAATCATTGTTTTCATCGAACCAACGTCGGTTTTTACAGAGCCTAAGTCAGTCGTCAGAGTTTAAACATTTGTCTTCACAGCAGACATATCACCTTCTAGTGCTCCAACCGATGTCTTCAGCGTTGTTACTTCGCTGGACATGGAGGAAACTGATTGTTTGAGTGATGTGTAGTCTGTGTAGATGTCAGCGAGCACTTTGGCGAAATCGCTGAGAGTCTTATCAACAATCTTGATGTCGTCTGTGGAAGCTTTATTTTCCACCACTGTTGTCAGCTTCGTCAGATTCTCTTCAGCGTTTGTTACAGCTGTAGAGTTGTTGGAGAATGTGGTGGTGAGATCAGTCAGCTTAGTTTCCACGGACTTCAGAGACTCGTTGATGTCTCCCAAATTAGGACCTGTAACACATAAGTACTTGTGAACAAAGGAAAGCTCAGAAGTTTCAGGTTTAGTTACAGTGTATATGGGTTGATTTGTACCTGCAGGAGGATTGACGAAGTCGTCAAAGTTGCGGACTCCTAAATAATGTTCCATATCCTCTTCGAAAGTACGGTGAGGTATGGTGATCTCTGCAGGTCCTTTCTTCATCATTTGTTGAGAAGCGTCAGCGGTGGCTTCTGGAATGATGGCATCTCCAGTGTTAGCTGGAGGTGTGTCCAAAGAAGTGGAGGGAGGAGCGAAGGATAAGATTGGGATTCGGGTACTGAGTTCAGCGTTGGAATCGCTGACAATCACTTCATCAGTCTTTTGAGAGACTGAGGGAGGTTGGGTAGTTTCTAAGTTTCTAACCTCAGCGTTTGGAGACGCTGAAGTCTGGATTGGAGGGATGGCTTGAACGGGTGTGGCAGAACGTACCACGGAACTTTCCTTCAGCTCTTCAGAATGAGCTGAGGAGTCTTCAGCATGGGATTGCTGGGGTTGCTCCTTGGTTTTCTTGATCCTTTTGGAATCAAGTTGGGTGTGAGAGTGTTTCCTTTTCTTAGAAGGAGAGGATTGTGTGGCCAGGGTATCAGCGATGGGTATTGTCGCTGAAGGAGCCACAGAAAGCGGAGAATTTAGAAGAGTGAGAAGAGTAAAGAGACGTACCTCGTTGGCGACAGGTTTGAAATCGAGCACCTTATGGCCAACCTGAGAAAGTTTCAGGTCACCCTCTTCAGGATAGCTGTCCTTCAGGCCATATTGGAAGATGGCGCTGATGAAACGAGGGTAGGGAACCCATGCTGGTCGGTCAGCGGCAGAATCCACGCGTTGTACTAGGTCATCATATATAATAGAGGCCCAGTCAATGTTTAGACCTTTCAGCAGTGCGTATCCCATAGCTTGCGTAGGTTGTGCGGCTTGATCAGTGGAGCCGGACTTCGCTGTCATGCAGCTGATCAGGTGAGCAAAGATGAAATTCATCTCGCTGGGCATTTTAGATTTCTTTATCAGCGTCAGCTTCTTCTCTGGCTTCTTGTCCCTTCCAGTTTCCCAGATGTAACCCATGGCATCAAGGAAAGCAATGATTTCTTCTTTGTCAGCGTGCTTCTTGTGATCAGGGAATGGAACGAAGGGTTTTTCTTTGGTAGCATGGGGGGAGGTTCAGGGCTTTTCGGATTATGGCAGGGGTTATCTTGATGGTGCCATACTCAGTATCGCTGAGTATGCAGTCGATGAGCTTGGATGGATCTTTGGCAGAGGGTAGCTCAGTGTGTCTGGCAGAGTACCAGAACTGGGATAATAGCCGCTGACTTGCAGGAGGTGATATGGTCAGGGCTGTGGAAATGCAGCAGTTTTTCAGAAATTTCACAGCATCATCCAGATGTGTGACTTGCTTCCGAGGAGGAAACTCGAGAAGCGCTGATAGGTTGTTTGCCTTAGTCCAATCCAGTTGATCCAGCTCGAACTTAACCTGAGGGGCTTTGAAGATTTCCACTTCCTCAGATTCAGAAGAGATGGACTCAGCGGTGACATTGATCTTTGAAGATGCCATTTCACTGTATTATCAGTTCAACCAAAGATGTTAACAAATAAGAATTGTCTTAGTATGGAAAGAATTTCCATTAAGATTGTTCGAATTTTGTCCATTTCATTTAGACATAAATGTCTTAATGAAGATTAGGGTTTTTCATGATTTTTGAAATGAAATGTAAAACCCATAAAGTCTTGTATTCCAGTTTCTAAAAGAAAACTGGATACGAATGAAGAACAAGTTTAAGATTTAGATTTAAAACTTGAAGAACAACCATGAAATGGTTGTGTTCATAAAACCATGAAAGAAATGATTTTATTTTACAAAGTTCTTTTGTTTGATCTTGTTAAAACAATGAGAAGATCGAAAACAAGTTATCTGCATTTGAAAAAATAAGAACTTATTAACCTTGAAGTTTTGATGAAGAAGATGATGAACAGTTCTTGGAAGATTTGAGAGCACAAATGCAACAGTGATTTCTTTCTTGCGGAGGAAGATTGTTCGCGTAAAAGACAAATATAAACCAAGAGTTGTTTATATAGGGAGTTTTTAGAGAGAGAAAACCTTGAGCGGGAAAAGGTTTTCATCATGACACGGACACGTGTTTGCATTTGATTGGAAGTTTGAACGAAACGTGCAAACGTGTGTCAGAAAGAAATCGTGCCTAGTGTTATCCGTTGCAATGACGTCACAACTGTCCTTTCACATTCTTTTAGGATGTCTCTGAGGTTTTGAAAAACTCAGGGACTCTTTTGAAAAACATGAAGCACTGAATAGAAAAATATCAGTGAAGGTTTAAAGAACTTTCAAAATATCGCTGTTAAGGAAGAGATATTCAGCGATGTAAATTTATTTTGAAATCTTGCATTTACATGCGATTTTCAGAGAGAGAAAACATACCTGGATATCAGTTTAACCAAGTTTATTCAGAGAGAAGATGATGAAATGGATTATGTGAGTTGATTTTATCCCGAAGGCTATACAAGATTGTATAACCGTATCGCTGATCAAATGTGAACCGCTGAAGATTTTACCCTTCAAAGTTCAACATTCCAAGCTCGCTGATGAGAAAGTTGAATCTTGTCTCATCAAGAGGTTTGGTAAATAAATCAGCTAACTGATAATCAGTTGGGATAAAATGAAGTTCTATATCACCATTCATCATATGATCTCTGATAAAATGATATCTGATTTCTATGTGTTTTGTCTTTGAGTGTAGCACTGGATTGTTTGCTATAGCGATGGCACTAGTGCTGTCGCAATAGATTGGAATTTTGGAGAGCTGAAGATCATAGTCTAGTAGCTGATTTCTCATCCACAAGACTTGAGAACAACAGCTTCCAGCGGCTACATATTCAGCTTCAGCTGTGGAAGTGGACACTGAGTTTTGCTTCTTACTTGTCCAACTTACCAGTTTTCCACCCAGGAGCTGACATCCTCCTGTGGTGCTTTTCCTATCCATTTTGCAACCTGCAAAATCACTGTCTGCATAGGCGGTTAGATCGAATCCTGAGTCTTTGGGATACCAAAGACCTAGATTCGCTGTACCCTTAAGATAACGAAAGATTCGCTTAACAGCTTTCATATGGGATATCTTAGGTTCAGCTTGATATCGTGCGCACAGACATGTTGCAAACATAATATCGGGTCGGCTAGCTGTAAGATACAATAGTGAGCCGATCATCCCACGGTACAGCGTGACATTGACAGGAACACCCTTTGTGTCCTTATCAAGTGTCAGCGGTGGTGCCATAGGGGTTTTCATAGCTGAACTTTCAGTTAAGTCGAATTTCTTCAGCATATCGTTAACATATTTTCCCTGATTAATGAAAGTTCCTTTTTCAGTTTGCTTAATCTGAAGACCAAGGAAATATGTTAGTTCACCCATCATGCTCATTTTATACTCATCTTTCATTCTATCAGCGAAACGAGTACAAAGCTCAGGGTTAGTAGAACCAAATATAATGTCATCAACATATATTTGAACTAAAATGATATGACCTTTCACTTTTCTAAAAAATAGAGTTTTGTCAATCTTACCTCTCTCAAATTTTTCAATATGGAGATAAGTAGAGAGAGTATCATACCATGCACGAGGAGCTTGCTTTAAGCCATAAAGTGCCTTGTCCAGTTTATAAACATAACCTGGACGCTTAGGATCTGAGAATCCTGGAGGTTGTTCCACATACACTTCTTCATTCATCTTTCCATTTAGAAACGCTGACTTAACATCCATCTGATGTACAGTGAAGTTTTTGTGTACAACATATGCTAAGAAAAGACGAATTGATTCGAGTCTTGCTACTGGAGCAAAAGTTTTGTCATAATCTATGCCTTCCTCTTGTCTGTATCCCTGAGCAACAAGACGAGCTTTGTTGCGAGTTACAGTACCATGTTCGTCCAACTTGTTTCGATAGACCCATTTAGTGCCTATCACCGTTTTGTCAGTTGGTCTACGAACGAGTTTCCAAACTTTGTTTCTTTCGAATTCAGTCAGCTCTTCTTGCATAGCGCTGACCCAGTTTGGATCTCTGAGGGCATCATCTATTTTCTTTGGTTCAGTTAGAGAAATAAAGTTAACAAATAGACAAATATTACCTGCACTTCTACGAGTCTGAATACCAGCGTTGGGATCACCAAGAATTTGATCAATTGGGTGATTTACAGTCCATCGTTGAGCCGGAGCATACGTCGCTGACTCAGTCTGAACTAGAGAAACTGAAGATGAGGCTTCAGCTACTTCTGGATTATCAGCTAAGAGAGGAATGTTTGCATTTGTCACTTCATCCACTGATTGTTGAGAAATAGATGGAATGTCTGAGACATTTGGATCAACTGCAGGTATAGTGTTTATAGGAACAGCTGAGACCCATGATGTTTCAACTTCACTATTCTGCATGTTTGGAATGATAGTGGGACTATCATCTTCTACTGGATGAGCATGAGGAGTGGGAATCTCTTCTAAATCACCAAGATGAGAAAACATCCATTGATTCAGTTCTTCTGTATCAGCGTTCGGTTTAGAGTTCGCTGAACGGGATTCGTCAAACGTGACGTGAATAGTTTCTTCTACAGTTTGTCTTCTACGGTTGAAGACTCTGAAGGCTTTGGAGACTGAGGAGTATCCAAGAAAGATTCCATCATCAGCCTTAGGATCAAACTTTCCAAGGGGATCTCTGTTGTTCAGTATGAAACACTGACATCCAAAGATGTGAAGAAAGCTGATTGAAGGCTTTCTCCCATGAAAAAGTTCATAGGCTGTCTTTTTGAATCTTTTAACTATCAGCGACCTGTTTTGCGTAAAACAAGCAGTGTTGACAGCTTCTGCCCAAAACTGAGTAGGCAGGTGAGAATCGCTGAGCATTGAACATGCAGCTTCAATAATTGTTCTATTTCTTCTTTCAGCGACTCCATTTTGTTGCGGTGTTCTCACTGACGAAAAGTTGTGAGAAATACCCTTACTCTCAAGGAAGGAATCAAGAGAACTGTTTTTGAATTCAGTTCCATGATCACTTCTTATTGAGCGAACAGTCATATTGTTCAGAGTTTCCATCTTCCGAACAAAAGTGATGAGTTCTTCAGGGGTGTCACTCTTAGAACGTAGAAACATTACCCATGTGTAACGAGAGAATTCATCAACTATGACCAGCGTATATTTCTTTCCAGCGATGGATTGTTTGTTAACAGGGCCAAACAAATCCATATGGAGTAGTTGTAGAGGAGATGACACTGAGGAGACTTGCTTTGACTTGAAGCTTGCCTTGGTCTGCTTCCCTTTTTCACACGCTGAACATAAAGACTCTTTGGCGTATGAATGCTGAGGTAGACCAGTGACTAACTCTTTGGAGGATAGAGTATTCAGTGTCTTGAAATTTAGATGTGAGAGCCTCTTGTGCCATAGCCAGTTGACATCAGAAGATGCCTTTGAGAAGAAACAGGAGTTCTCAGTGGTTGTTGAGTCCATGTTTATTACATAAACATTATCCAAACGATAACCGCTGAGAGCTATCTTCTCCTTTTTGTCAGAGACAAAGCAGGATTCCTTGGTGAAAATCACGTTGTTATCCATGTCGCAAAGCTGACTGATGCTCAGAAGATTATGCTTCAGCCCTTCAACATATGCGACTCTTCTGAAGGAGGTTGTACCATTTGAAAGTACACCATACCTTCGGGTATGTCCTTTTCCATTTCCACCGAAAGTCACAGAGGGACCTTTCTCTTCCTTGTATTCAGCGAGCAGGCTTTTCTTTCCAGTCATGTGTCTAGAGCATCCGCTATCGAGATACCAGATACCCTTCTTAACCTGCAATACAAATGAAGATTAGTTTTTCTTAGGTACCCACTTAACCATGTATACACGTTTGTCAGTGGAAGTAGTTGGAATGGAAGGTTCAGCGGTCTTCGCAGCATTTGAAGATTCAGTTTTGTCTTTCTTCACTTTGGTTAATTTCTTAACCTCAGTGGTAGAATTCACCTTGACCTGATTTGCACCAGGGTTGGTCTTCTTTGCCTTGGGGGCAATCTTCACCTTAGCTATCTTTTCAGCTTTGGTGGTTGTGGGGCACTTACTAGCAATATGATCGGTAAGTCCACAGTGATAACATTTCCTATAACTAAAAGTAGTTCTAGGACCACTTGTATGCTGAGCTTTTAATTTTGAATTAGAAGTGCCAGCACCAAGTAAACTATTGGCTTTAGAAATGGGACGAACATTCAGTTCTTCAGATTTCTTACCAAGGAGATCCACTCTGAGTCTAGGAGTAGATCGCTGAATAGATCCAGAGATCAGCTTTCTAGATCCAGAGGGGTTGGTCACTGAGGCTTTAGAAGCATTCAGCTTTGGTACTAAGGTACCCTTCTGAGGATTTTGATAAATAACAATTCCTTTACCTTTGTCTTTAGAGACAGAGGTAGGTTTTGAATAAACCATTTTCTCCTTACCTTTTGAGGAGGTAGGAGTTTCCTCAGGGATTGGTGTAAAGGACGAGGAGCACTGAGATGATGAAGTGTCAGCGACTGAGGATACGAACGTTCCAAATTTAAGCATTGAACGTTCAGTGGTTGGTTTTGGAGTATCATATTTATAACCCAGACCACGTTTATCACTCAGAGGAATCTGAGCCTTAATTATCTCAGTGATCTTTGTTGAAGAATTACACCATCCTTCAACAGTAGCTTGTTCAACTTTTAATGCAGCGATAGCTTCTGCTCGTTCGATTTTGACTAGCTGATTTAAATAGACTTGATCCTTAAAATCATCTTCAATTTTAGAAAGCTTTTCTATTTGAAGGTGGCAGTTTTTAAGCTTTTCAGCGAGATCAAGATTTTGGTTTTCAACCACAGTTTTGCCGTTCATGGCTTCGTATAAACTTCTAGTCAAGAGATCGATCTTACGGAGACTATCAGCTTCATCAATATTTGCAATATTGGTAAAGAAGGAAGGTGATACCTGAATGGCAGATGTTGAAGTGGAGGGAATGTCTGAACTTTCTTCCTCTTCTTCAATCTTAGCCATGAGACATTGATTTGCTTCATCATCTTCAATATCAGATGATGATGCTTCTTCATCAGAAGCAACCCAATCATAGTCAGCCATCAGGCCTTTTCCTTTCTTCTTAAAGCTTTTCAGCTTTGCATACTTCTCCTTCAGCTTTGAGTATTTGTCATCTTTATTCCTTGGAACAAAGGATTTATTTGTAAAAGCTGAAGGTCTCATGATTTTCTTTGACCTGCACTCATTAGCGAAATGACCTGTCTTTTCGCAGTTGAAACAAGTAGCAGTAGCCTTATCAACAAAAGCTGATGATTTAGGCTTGTCAGTTATAGAAAGAGGTTTGTTCTTTCTAAACATTTTCTTCTTGGCGAATCTCCTGAACTTTTTAGTTAGGAGAACCAAGGATTCATCATCATCTGAAGAATCAGAATCTGATGACCTTTCAGAGTTACTCTCTAACTCAGTGATAGTGACCGAGGGTCGCTGAGTAGAAGGTTCCTCTGAGAATAAAGCAACAGGGGTGCTTCTGGAATCTTTTTCAAGATTCTTCCTAAGATGGCTAGATTGCTCATGATTCAGCAACGTGCCATATAAGGTAGCAAGGGTCATTGATCTTAGATCCTTTGATAGCTTGAGACACATGGAATAATTGTCCCAGTTTCAGGTAAACATTCTAGAAACTTTGTCAGCACTTCAAAGTTAGAATATTCCTTACCAACAGTTTTCAGATCTATAATTAAACAATTAAAACGTTGGTGAACTTCAGAGAGAGTTTCATTCTTACCAGAAATGAAGCTTTCGTATTGTCTTACCAGATTGATCTTTCTTGAGTCCTGGACTTCAGACGTTCCTTCATACTGAACACATATTGTGTCCCACATGGCTTTTGATGATTTCAGGTTCATGACGGAATGGTAGACTTCGTCAGGAAGGGCCATGGATAGTATGGATCTGGCTTTTGTATCTATAGCCACTTTCTTCTTATCTTCGTCGGTCCACTGATGGATTTCTTTAGGAATCAGTCTTTCTGGAATAGCAGGTCTATTTGCAGTGGCTGGAACTAAAGGATCAATTGTTACAGGGATGTGTGGGCCGTTCTCAAGATAGTAAGGTATAGTAGGGTCTACACCTTCTAAGAAGAGTGTCATCCTATTTTTCCACAAGTTGAAGTTGTCTCTAGAAAATCTAGGGGGTTTTGCAAGAGAACCATTGTCTATATAATGTGTGTTTGAGTTGGTGGCCATTTTCAGATAATAGCAAGGAAGAGAAATATCTTAGATTAGATCTTGTTTATGAGATTAAACAAATCTGCTCTGATACCACTTGTTGGTCCCGAAGGCCTATACAAGTTTGTAGAAGGGGGGGGGGGGGGGGTTGAATACAAACACACAGATTTTACTTTTCTAAATTGTTTATTGATAAATCATTAACAATTTACAGCTTGTTGCGGAGACAAGATTAAGGATAAACCTAAATCTAAACAAGTTGGAACACTAAGGTTTCTTACTAATAATAACCTATCTTGAGATAAGAGATATGAACTTGTCCAGAGTTAGCAAGTTACTTCAAAATGAAGTGAGTTCATCTCTTTATATACTGCATGCATTTAATGCAAGTCAGTATACACTTTACACGTGTCATCAGCTGGTTGGTTGCATGTCATTGACCTTGTTTGACAACCTTAGTAGCCGTAAGGATGAACAGTGTAGTATCAGAGTGGTTGTACGATTTCAGATATTCGGAGGTTCTTTTCTGACATTTTGTACGGAGGCGTGCAAGGGTGGTTAAGACAAAAGTACTTTGTACGGAGGACTTCATGATCAGCTTTCGTTGATTCAGCGATTATCATTTACTATTCAGCAGATGATAAAGTTCAGCGATAGCTGAAGTCTTGTACTTGATACTTCACGTTGAGTGGACAAATCTGAGTCTTCGCTGATCCGCATCAGTTCATTAGGAGACTTGTCGCTGGTTCTTGAGCTTGATCTTCGACTTCAGCGTAGAACCTTTGTTGACGTGAAACTTGTCTTCAGGGATCATAAGTAAACAACTAACTTATCAGCGATCATCATAATGACTGAACAGACTCAGAGCATTTATGGTGAACAGTTTCGCTGAATGTTTAACTTAAAGAGCGAGAGTTCCTATCAGCGGTACTGGAAGATCTTAGTACTTATCAGCGATAGTGAAACTCTGATACATATTGTTTACTTACAATTTTCACTAAGTATTTAAGAGAGGGTCATTATCAAATCACTGAGGGTTTGGATCAACATTAACTTATCATTAAAAGTGTGGAATACTTTGCAAATCGTTAAGCCCAAAATTTCAATGTGCGACGTAACTGAAATCGCTTTTTCTTTAAACGTGTACTCGTACAAGCTGACTCATTTTGTTCAAAGTTGACAGTTATGTTTTTATTTTTAAATCGTGAAAATTTCATGTTACATAAAAGAACGCTATGCATGAGACTCTATTTGCAATAGAAGGCTACTCACTCAACAAGGTCAACCGCTTACTCACGCAACTTATCCTTGATACTCTACTTACGACCAAGGGTCGCCCCCTCGATCAAGCACTAACTTGATGCACATGCGTTCCATATCTCACTTACTCAACCATTTCACACTATTTTCGCTTTGATCGACTATCTCACTTTCTACTTCTACATGCTTTTAATTCACTATAAGTATCTTATTCCATTTATTCTACCAATGAAAAGCTCGGCTAAAAGTCAGGGCTCCATTGATACTTTCAAGGTTTTGACACTGTTCTATCTTACCATCCCAACTGATCTATCCCATAATTTCCATAACTAGGACTCTCCCGAAACTGGAGTCTTACTCAAACTCAAACATTCATCCTCTCCGAATCCACAAAGAGCTACCTCTAGACGACTCATAACATTCTTCACAACGTTTCTTCTCTACGATGTCTACATACATCACATCATAATGACTCTTACACGACACTTCCCCAAGCAATGGAGCTCGGTCTATCCCTTAGGGATCTTGCTGACCTATTCCTCAACGTTCTCCCAGCCATAGCGCTAAACTGAAAGAAACCGATAGTTAATCCTTGCTAGACGTGACACAACAAATTTGCTATAAGTAAGGTATTGTAAGCACGCACATGTACCTGTAAGTTCGTAATTACACTGGCCAGGTGTAATCCCAAACTTACCTTACACGTTTGTCCTTGGCACCTTATTCCTAAGCGCATTTATAGTGATCGTTCCTAGAGGCAATCCTATGTCTCGGCTGTGTTCCTCATCTTACAGTTTAAGTTTAGGCCCGAATGGTCACCTAAATCCCTTAAACTAAGGCTCTGATACCATTCTGTAACATCCCCAGTCCACCGTACACGATATTGTCCGCTTTACGGATACCCTCTGCATAACAGCATGCCGGCACCGCTTACGGTTTTGTTCCTGCCCGCACAGGCATATGCGGGACGCACCCAGACCGCACCTTGTGACAGGCAAAAGGCCTCATGCAAGGAAGGTATCCATCCACCCTTATAAGGAGGACTTCGTTCCCCCTCCTAGCCGATGTGGGATCTCACAATGTTGTAACAACCCAAATTCTAGTGGGTTTTAGAGTTTGGTGGTTAAAGTGGAATAAAAGAAAGTATTCTTGAGGGGCTGAATTGTCAATTGGTGAAAGAGGTGTAGGGCACAAATCACTACGGCAACCCTCAATATCACAAATCAGTATTGTTGTCTTGGTGTTGGCGGCTAAGGAAGAAAGAAAGAGAGAAAGAAGAGTTTGAGGAGAAATCAAGAGAAAAGAGGAGTCAAGCAAGAATATGCAAAGGTAATGCATCCTAATTCGTTCTTCTGATTAGGGTAATGCTTCTCTTTCTCTTTGTCTTGAATTCTTAAGGCTGAAGTTGTTGATTACTTGAGTTTTCACCATATTTCCTTGAAAATGAGTTTTATGGGTTTTGTCATAATGAATCGATTTTAGGGGATTAAAGTTGGATTAATTGGGTGTTTGGGGTTGGTGGATGAACCCTTATGGTTATCTAATCAAACTAATGGCTAAAACTTGAGTTTTATTCACTTTTAGAATTCTGGGTTCGAACAACAGTCGTATCCGGACATCATCAGTTCGTGATGTTATGATGGTATCCGGATATGTATGCTAGTTTCCGGGTGAAGTTTTATGGTAGATTCCGGATAAGGATGGTAGTTTCCGGGTGGGTGATTTTCCGGGTAGTTTGAGTTACCGGGTGCAGTATCCGGAAGGAAGGTGTATCCGGACAGTCTGGGTATCCGGAAAGGAGGTACATCCGGACAATCTTGGTATCCGGATAGTATGGGTATCCAGACAGTCTTGGTGTCCGGACAAGTTGGTATCCGGAAAATGTATGCTGGACAGTAGGTTGAGCCGTTTAATCTGATCCGAATCTAATGCCCTTAGGTGTTCGACTGGTTTAACTGGGAGGAATTTAAGAAGTGCGTTCTACGATAATCAAAGGTGAGTTCTCTCACTCCTTTTTATGACGTACCATTTTTTACTGAATATGGTTCCTTTATCGAGCATGAATTGATTTATAAAAGTTATGCATGCTTTCATGATTTACATGTTACCCACAAACGAAAGATGTTTTATGTTTTTATGCATATGGTTTCAATGTATGTGTATGCTATGTGGAGTCGGTTGCACGGTGGGGACGGGGTTCCTTGGGATCTCTGATCCTTGGGCATATGGAGGTTAACTTGTAGGTTGGAATTCGTTTTCTCCTACATGAAGGAACGGGGAGTCCATTTGGATTCCGACGTAGACGAGAGGGTGTCCGTTAGGCCCCGATCGGAGTAGCTTATGCAATTCCCTGAACCCCGTGTTTAACCTTGGATGATGTTATGAGAAAGATGTGAAAGTATTTTCCTTATGAAATTATATTTATACTGTGATAAATGTTTATGGAGGGAATTCACTAGACCTTTTGGTCTAACCCTCGTTTTTCAAAAACTAAACCATTTTCAGGTAAACGCGCTATGGGTTCTTCTAGTAAGAACTAGGAGTGACTCAAGGAGGATTTGGAGACTAGAGCGACTACAAGATTTTGAATGATGACTATAGATAGAATCTCGGCTGTGGACGTAGAGCCTTCCGCTGTCAATTTTATTTAGATCACTTTACTGATGATGAAAAGACAAGATATTTTTGTAATGTGAATGCTTATTTTTCTAGATGAATGCATGTTATGAAATTGGGATGTTACAAATGGTATCAGAGCCACTCCTGTGCCGTTCGGGATGGTGGGGCAAACCTCATAGAGGACGATGAGTCCCTAAGGGGGGGGGTGTGTAACACCTTAGGCATATCCCACATCGGCCGTGGACAGGAGAGATGCTGGGTATATTAGTAAACCTTGGCCTTACCAGACACAACGCGTTTTGGGGCCACAAGCATGCGGGTTCCTTGGGAACTCTGTGGTTAAGCGTGCTTGGGTGGGAGTAGTACCAGGATGGGTGACCTCCTGGGAAGTCCTTGCGAAGTCCTTGCCAGGTCGCCAAGAACAAAGTCGTGAGCCAGTGGGGCAAAGCGGACAATATTGTGTCGTGGTAAGCGGGGTGTTACAAATGGTATTAGAGCCGGTCACCGGGTCGATGTGTCAGCGAGGACGCTGATCCCACTTAGGTGGGTGGATTATGAGATCCCACATCGGCTAGGAGGGGGAACGAAGTCCTCCTTATAAGGGTGGATGGATACCTTCCTTGCATGAGGCCTTTTGCCTGTCACAAGGTGCGGTCTGGGTGCGTCCCGCGTATGCCTGTGCGGGCAGGAACAAAACTGTAAGCGGTGCCGGCATGCTGTTATGCAGAGGGTATCCGTAAAGCGGACAATATCGTGTACGGTGGACTGGGGATGTTACAGATGATTGTTAGCTTACTAAAAAAATTGTATCTTATTAATTAAATGAAAAAATAATATGTTTATAAATTTAAATAAAAAAATTTGATTGTTAGCTTATAAAGAAATATAAAAAATTATATAAACATAAATTCATTTAATAAAAGTATTTTGATTTATAAACATGTTAGCATACTAAAAAAAATTTAAATAAAATTTTTTGATTTATAAGCATTGTTAGCTTACAAAGAAATATAAAAAGTTAAATAAAAATAAATTCATTTAATAAAAGTATATATACCTTATTGATTAAATACAAATAATAATAAGTTAATAAACCTAAATAAAAAATGTTGGATTAATTGTATAATTTAAAATGCAAGGTAAATAATATTTATATTATAATAAATATATAGTGGTTAATGGTTTTTAATTTAAATTAAAAAAGAAAAAGAAAAGTTTAATCATTTAATGTGTTGAAATCAATTAAAAATAAATCAAAATTATAACAAAAAAGATAAAAGGCCATGGAGGCCTCTCCTTAACTCTCTCTTAAACATTCTTATTTATATATATTGATGTTAGCTTACTAAAAAAATTGTATCTTATTAATTAAATAAAAAAATTAATATGTTTATAAATTTAAATAAAAAAATTTGATTGTTAGCTTATAAAGAAATATAAAAAATTATATAAACATAAATTCATTTAATAAAAGTATATATATTGATTTATAAACATGTTAGCATACTAAAAAAAATTAAATAAAAAAATTTGATTTATAAACATTGTTAGCTTACAAAGAAATATAAAAATTTAAATAAAAATAAATTCATTTAATAAAAGTATACATACCTTATTGATTAAATAAAAATAATAATAAGTTAATAAATTTAAAAAAAATGTAAGATTCATTGTATAATTTAAAATGCAAGGTAAATAATATTTATATAATAATAAATATATAGTGGTTAATGGTTTTTAATTTAAATTAAAAAAGAAAAAGAAAAATTTAAGCATTTAATGTGTTGAAATCAATTAAAAATAAATTAAAATTATAACAAAAAAGATAAAAGGCCATAGAGGCCTCTCCTTAACTCTCTCTTAAACATTCTCCTTTATATATATATTGATTGATTGTTAGCTTACAAAGAAATATAAAAAAGTTAAATAAAAATAAATTTATTTAATAAAAGTATATATACCTTATTGATTAAATAAAAATAATAATAAGTTAATAAATTTAAATAAAAAATGTTGGATTCATCGTATAATTTAAAATGCAAGGTAAATAATATTTATATAATAATAAATACATAGTGGTTAATGGTTTTTAATTTAAATTAAAAACAAAATGAAAAGTTTAAGCATTTAATGTGTTGAAATCAATTAAAAATAAATCAAAATTTCAACAAAAAAGATAAAAGGCCATGGAGGCCTCTCCTTATCTCTCTCTTAAACATTCTCCTTTATATATATATTGATTGATATATATATATATATATATATATATATATATATATATATATATATATATATATATATATGTATATATATATATATTGATGCTTTCAACATTTTGATATTCAGGGTCGTTCCAATCATTTTGGAGGCCTATTACAAAATAAGATATTGAATAAAATAAAATAAAATATTAAACTTTATACCATTAATTAATATTAAAAGTATTACATATTAAAATAACAAAAATGAAGTAACATACTGAAATTCATTTAAATTAAATGAGTCTTCTAACGTTTTTTGAAACAAAATCTTCAATCAAATCTTCGTAATCAACTTTCTCTAAGAAACTATTTTCAATCGTTATCATGGCTAGTCCGTTAAGTCTTTCTTGTGTCATTGTCGAGCGCAAATAATTTGTAATAACCCAAAAGTTGATAATGTGAAATCTAAATAGAAGTTAGGGGTTGATTTGGTTCATTTCAAATAGTTGGGGAAAAAGTAAGAAATTTAGGAATTTATTCTTTTCCAGCTCCATTTTATTAAGAATAGAATAGCATAGGGTTTTCTTTTATTTTTGGTGTGGGTGGCGGCTGTGCATCGAGAAAGTTGGCAGAAAAGAAGAAAGGAAAGAAAGAAACTTCCATGTGAGAGTTGTGTGTTCTTCGTGAGGGAGAAAGAAGAGAGAAAGAGAATGGGTCTTGTGTGTGTTTTGTGGGTGCAGCCGGCAGAGAGAAGCTGCGAGGGAGAGATCGCCGGCGAGTGAGAGAGAACGACGGCGAGAGAGAAGGAGCCGAGAGTGAGAGAGATACATTCGAGAGGGAGAGAGACGACGGAGAGAGAGAGAGAGCCGAGAAAGAGAGAGAGATAGACGACGAGATAGAAAGAGGCAGCGGGATGGAGACGACGGCGGGAGAAAGAAGAAGGAGGAGACCGGTGGTGGCCGGCGGTGGCCGACAGTGGTGGTCGCCGGAGTTTTGGGCAGCAGTTTTCCATTCCGTGAGGTTTTATTCCGGTAAGAAACCCTTCCATTGCATTGCTCTCTTTTTCAAGTAATGTTAGATTTGTTAGGTCTCTAGTTGCACTCGGCTATGTGAAGTGAGAAAGCAAGTAAAAGTGTTAATAGAGTTTTCCTAATTCATATTGTCAAGCTAAGCAATGTTATGTGAATTATTGGTTAGGAAATCGTGTATCGGTTAATTAATAAAAAAAGAGGTTGTCGCCAAATTTGGTGGAGAATTAGAATAATGGCGAAGAATGTGGGTTTTTGTTGTGAACCGTGTGTACCGGAAGTCGGTATGTTCCGGGAGATGACCCGTAACTCATGTTTGGGCCGAATTGGTTTATTGGGCCGAATTGAGTGTTGGGCCGAGAGAATTAATAAGTCTTTTTGGGCTTAGTTATTAAAATTGGGCTTAGTTAATTAATAAAGTCTATAATTATTTAAAGGGGTCTAGTACACAATCGATAATCTACTTATTAAATTTGGTCATATTTTATTATCATGAACCGACTTTAATATTTAGAATCTAGAGTTATAATTTTATGTCGGGGGAAACCTAGAGTCGGGTAAATTAATGGATCCGGTATAGTATGTCAATTGGATGGGTAAGCAAAGACCATTAGTTATGATTTTTGGACTAGAAGTGTAACCTACCAACTTAGACAAGTTTGGGTTGAGTTCGGGATTTAACTCGAGTAATAAATGAACGAATTATGACGAACGTTATTAATATAATAGGTGTTCCGCCTAGAGATCGGAAGTGTAAGTGAGGAGCTTTGGAGCGAGCTAGCCAGGTGAGTTTTTCTAACTAAATTACGTGATCTTACGTGTTTTCCAAGGAAAGTGATTTTTTATGAATATGCTCTGACTTTTACGAAAACGAAAGTTAATGTTTTACTGATCAGAGTATGTTTATGAGCATAATTTATTTGCAAGATTTTACGAATGTTTTTCTATGAAAAAAATGTTCTACTGAAAAGATTGTCCAACATTATGATACGGATTGTAAAATGTTATACGGAGTTCATATTTTATGTTTATGACGAACTATGTGTATGCTATGTGGAGTCGGTCTGCACTGTGGGATCAGAGATAGATCCTCGGGGTCTGATGATCCATTGGGTATGTATGACAGACTGGTAGGCTGGAATTCGTTTCCTCCTATTTCGAGTAGATGGGGGTCTGCGTAGGCTCCGGGAAGGGGAGTCTGCGTAGGCTCCAGAAGATGCGAGAAGGGAACCTACTGGGACCCCGATCGAAGAATGTTTATGTGATCCATACACAGTGCAGTACCATGAATGATACTTGTGTGAAGAATGTGAACTGTTTTCTAAAAATGATTTATAATGTTGACGTATACTGTTTATGGAGGGAACTCACTAGACCTCATGGTCTAACCCTCACTTTTCAAAACTAAAACCTTTTCAGGTAAGCGTTACATTGGAGGCTCAGATAAATGAGTAAGTAGCAAGATAGATTACGGAAGCAGCTAGTGATAGTGCAGGTGCCTCTAGTAGAAGTTAGATTATTCTCAGTTGTGTATAGGTTGTTTCCGCCAACCTTCGTTTGAGTTTGATGTAAAGAAAATTTTTGGGACCCAGTTTTGTAAATTTTATGCTTAAATGCTACATTTGTTCTATTGTACTTTTGGGCTGTTACAAATGGTATCAGAGCCATAGTTTAAGGGATTTAGGTGTCCGGACGGGCCTAAACTTAAACCTTGGAGTAGAATTCACAACTGAGAATCAGGAAATGCGCTAGGAGGGCACTATTGTAAATACAGAAGATGCGTTAGGAGGACACTATTATAAAGATAGGACTAATAGGGTACTGAGGACTGTCATGTAAGGTAAGTTTGAGATTTCACCTGGCCAGTGTAATTGCGAACTTTCAGGTACATGTATGTGCTTAACCTACCTTATTAACCTACCCAGTGTTTATGTCGTGTTTTAGTACGTTAGAATGTCAACGAGATCTCTGAGGTGTAGACTGAGACCCCTTGTTGGGGAAGTTCATGGGAAATTGTTTATGAAGTGAATAATATATACATCGTAGAGGCGAAATGTTGTCTAGAATGTTATGAATCGTATAGAGATAGATCTTCGTGGGTTCGAAGAGATAAAACGATTTATTTTGAGTAAGACTCTTGTTTCTAGAAAGTCCCAGTTCTAGAAATAGTGGGACGAGATCAGTTAAAATGGTAAGGAATAACAGTGTTGAAATTTTGAATGTATCAATAGAACCCTGACTTCTTAGTCGAGCTTTTCAAAGGCAGTGTAAATGAAATAAGATACCTATTGTGAAATGAAAGCATGTAGAAGTAGAAAATGAGATAGTGATTAAAACAAAATAGTATGAAGGGGGTAGAGTAAGTGAGATGTGGAAAGTGTGTTCAGCAAGTTGTTGCGTGACCGAAAGGGCGACCGTTGGTCGTAGGTAGAATGTCAAGGATAAGCTAAGCAAGTAAAGCAGTTGACCTTGTTAGAGTGAGTAGCCTTCAAATGCACGTAGAGTCTCATGCATGGTGTCCTTTTTATGTAACATGAAATTTTCACGATTTAAGTTAAATATGTAAAGATAAATTTTGATCGAAAACGAGTCAGAATGTGCATGCGTATGTTTAAAGAAAAAGGTGATTTCATTCACATGGCACCATGAAGTTTCGAGTTTTATGAATTGTTTAGTATTTCGCTCTTTTCATGACGAGTTAAATTATTGCAAAAGTCAAGAAAATGATTAAATGAAAATTTTTATAACCAAAGTGAGAAATGACATATTGGAGTTATTTACGGGTACAAAAGCCGACTGGTTTACTTTGTGTCGGAAATTTCTTTCAGGAAGGGGTCGTATGAAAATATTTTCACTTAATATATTTCCGTCGTAACGACATAATTTGGTGGAGGGAGATTAAATTTATGGAAAGTTGCATGCGAACGATCCTTGAGATCGTTGTGCGGGGCAGTAAATTGTAAGAAGGATGGGGGCATGTGTACCCAATATGTTTTCAGGTGTTGTTTAATTAAAATAATAAAAAGGCGCGAAATGATTTACTCTTTTACGTGTGTCATGCATGAGGGCTATAAACTCACTAGGTCATCGGAGGTTTCATTTTAAAGCTAAAGGAGAACCCCGAGAGTGGAGAGTTGATGGTCAATCCAGGAGAGAACGTTGTAGTATCGAGATAGGTATTCCGTTAGTAGTGGGTTATAGTATCGGTTGTATGAGTGTTTGTACCCTTGTTCAGTAACTGGAAGTATGGTTGCCAAGGTGATGTTTTTAGCGACTCGTTAAAGAGTAGTGTAGTAAGGGAGAACGAAATATCCGCGAGGTGGAAATGTGAGTCTTGAGGTGAGTTTGTAAGATCGCTATTACAGGAGTGAGTCCAGAAAGAGGGAGACGTATTGCGAAGTAATTATGACATGATGGTAGAATTATGTGCCGTAAGAGAACCCATGTTTAAGGATAAGTTAAGAAAGTAATTACAGGTTGTCTGTTGTTATAGAGGTCGACAGTTGAGTAGTGTGGCCGAGGTCGAAGACGTGGACCAGAAAGTTGAAAGTTGATAGAGCACCTTGTAACAGTGTTAGGAGGATGAGAGTTTTTGCTCTGAATAAGCAGTTTAACTACGAGGTAAGGAGGACTAAGTAGCGAGATAGATTCGAATGTAGTATACGGGAGATTATGAAGGAAAGTGCGATTTGGGTACGAGTGACCGTGAGAGATTTGGTCCGTAGTGTGATGTTATGAGCAAGGAAGGTACAGTTGTAAGAGTATTGACTGCAAATTTTAAACGTGCCAGCTAGTATCATAGTGAGGTGATGTTAGAGAGAAAGGAAGCATTAGATAGAAACTTTTGGGGTTTACGGATGAAATGTTCGATCTATTAACCAGAATGTTCAAGCACGTAGGGGTAAGTTGACGTTATGGTATGTTTTTGTTTGGGATGGAATGACAGAGTGATGGAGGGTGGTTACCCAATCGAGAAACCAAGTGTCATGATGGTAAGAGTCGCTTAGTAAGCATGTTTTAGAATCACTAGAAGTTTAAAGGAGGATGAGAAATGGATCGGTCAGAATGTGTTATAGTAAACGCCAGATCTTTAATGAACGTGAAATGTTTCGTATGTGAGAGGGAAGGACCCTGGTAAGAGTCAGTTAGAGATATGGGTAAAGTTTAACGAATGGCATGATGACGTTTATGGGTCGAAATGGTAATGTAAGCATTAATTGTTGGAATTGTCAGGTTAGATGTATAAGCCTTTGGTTGAGGGATTAAAATGTTATGGATTTGTTAGGTAATGACATTCATTCATTATGACAAAATGCGTTATGATTCTACCGAGACTCTTACTAAGAATTAATAAGGGAGAACCGATATGTTAAAGTGAGAAGTGGATGATAATATGAAGGAATAAGTAATACTCAAATTATTTTGAAAATTGTGAATTGTTGGGTTACTCAGTGGAGTTGTTGGGGTAATCTAAATAAGAAAGTCGGGATGACCTTAATTATATCTACGTGGTTTTATGGTCTTTGTGGTTGATCGATAGGATTTTAGAACCCGAGTTTGTGGTGTTTCTGAAGTAGTAGATCCGTTTTGGAAGATGAAGGACGGGATGATTGTATGTTTCGGTTATAAGCGAAGATTGTGAGTTTAATCAGAATTGCGCAGCTAAGGCGTGAAAGTATGATGTTAATGTTGTGTTGTTAGAAAGATTTGTTCCGAGAGTTGAGGTTAGGCTTTGATAATCAAATTTTCATTGGATATCTTTAGAGTGAATTCCGGGACGGAATTCCATTAAGGAGGGGAGATTGTAATAACCCAAAAGTTGATAATGTGAAATCTAAATAGGAGTTAGGGGTTGATTTGGTTCATTTCAAATAGTTGGGGGAAAAAGTAAGAAATTTAGGAATTTATTCTTTTCCAGCTCCATTTTATTAAGAATAGAATAGCATAGGGTTTTCTTTTATTTTTGGTGTGGGTGGCGGCTGTGCATCGAGAAAGTTGGCAGAAAAGAAGAAAGGAAAGAAAGAAACTTCCATGTGAGAGTTGTGTGTTCTTCGTGAGGGAGAAAGAAGAGAGAAAGAGAATGGGTCTTGTGTGTGTTTTGTGGGTGCAGCCGGCAGAGAGAAGCTGCGAGGGAGAGATCGCCGGCGAGTGAGAGAGAACGACGGCGAGAGAGAAGGAGCCGAGAGTGAGAGAGATACAGTCGAGAGGGAGAGAGACGACGAAGAGAGAGAGAGAGAGAGCCGAGAAAGAGAAAGAGATAGACGACGAGATAGAAAGAGGCAGCGGGATGGAGACGACGGCGGGAGAAAGAAGAAGGAGGAGACCGATGTGGCCGGTGGTGGCCGGCGGTGGCCGGCGGTGGCCGGCAGTGGTGGTCGCCGGAGGTGGTCGTCGGAGTTTTGGGCAGCAGTTTTCCATTCCGTGAGGTTTTATTCCGGTAAGAAACTCTTCCATTGCATTGCTCTCTTTTTCAAGTAATGTTAGATTTGTTAGGTCTCTAGTTGCACTCGGCTATGTGAAGTGAGAAAGCAAGTAAAAGTGTTAATAGAGTTTTCCTAATTCATATTGTCAAGCTAAGCAATGTTATGTGAATTCTTGGTTAGGAAATCGTGTATCGGTTAATTAATAAAAGAAGAGGTTGTCGCCAAATTTGGTGGAGAATTAGAATAATGGCGAAGAATGTGGGTTTTTGTTGTGAACCGTGTGTACCGAAAGTCGGTATGTTCCGGGAGATGACCCGTAACTCAAGTTTGGGCCGAATTGGTTTATTGGGCCGAATTGAGTGTTGGGCCGAGAGAATTAATAAGTCCTTTTGGGCTTAGTTATTAAAATTGGGCTTAGTTAATTAATAAAGTCTATAATTATTTAAAGGGGTCTAGTACGCAATCGATAATCTACTTATTAAATTTGGTCATATTTTATTATCATGAACCGGCTTTAATATTTAGAATCTAGAGTTATAATTTTATGTCGGGGGAAACCTAGAGTCGGGTAAATTAATGGATCCGGTATAGTATGTCAATTGGATGGGTAAGCAAAGACCATTAATTATGATTTTTGGACTAGAAGTGTAACCTACCAACTTAGACAAGTTTGGGTTGAGTTCGGGATTTAACTCGAGTAATAAATGAACGAATTATGATGAACGTTATTAATATAATAGGTGTTCCGCCTAGAGATCGGAAGTGTAAGTGAGGAGCTTTGGAGCGAGCTAGCCAGGTGAGTTTTTCTAACAAAATTACGTGCTCTTACGTGTTTTCCAAGGAAAGTGATTTTTTATGAATATGCTCTGTTATTTTACCTGACTTTTACGAAAACGAAAGTTAATGTTTTACTGATCAGAGTATGTTTGTGAGCATAATTTATTTGCAAGATGTTACGAATGTTTTTCTATGAAAAGAATGTTCTACTGAAAAGATTGTCCAACATTATGATACGGATTGTAAAATGTTATACGGAGTTCATATTTTATGTTTATGACGAACTATGTGTATGCTATGTGGAGTCGGTCTGCACTGTGGGATTAGAGACAGATCCTCGGGGTCTGATGATCCTTTGGGTATGTATGACAGACTGGTAGGCTGGAATTCGTTTCCTCCTATTTCGAGTAGATGGGGGTCTGCGTAGGCTCCGGGAAGGGGAGTCTGCGTAGGCTCCAGAAGAGGCGAGAAGGGAACCTACTGGGACCCCGATCGAAGAATGTTTATGTAATCCATATACAGTGCAGTACCATGAATGATACTTGTGTGAAGAATGTGAACTGTTTTCTAAAAATGATTTATAATGTTGACGTATACTGTTTATGGAGGGAACTTACTAGACCTCATGGTCTAACCCTCGCTTTTCAAAACTAAAACCTTTTTAGGTAAGCGTTACATTGGAGGCTCAGATAAATGAGTAAGTAGCAAGATAGATTACGGAAGCAGCTAGTGATAGTGCAGGTGCCTCTAGTAGAAGTTAGATTATTCTCAGTTGTGTATAGGTTGTTTCCGCCAACCTTCGTTTGAGATTGATGTAAAGAAAATTTTTGGGACCCAGTTTTGTAAATTTTATGCTTAAATGTTACGTTTGTTCTATTGTACTTTTGGGCTGTTACATAATTCTTCAACAACTTCAACTTTGAGAATCTTCTTTCTGCAGATGCAACAGTTACGGGAATAGTCAAATGTAACAACCCGAATTTCTAGTAAGTAGTGAAAGTTTGGTGGCAAATGTTTAAGAAATGAAAGTTTAAGTGGAGGATCAAAATTGAAATTTGTGGGAAGGTATAAAAAGGCCCAAATCCCTAGGGTTAGTTGATTCTTCCATTTCATTTGTGCTTGGTGGCGGCTAAGAGGAATAGAAGACAGAGAAAGAGAGTTTTTGGTGTCAAGTGCAAATGAGGAAGGAGATCATCATTCTTTAAAATTGGAAGAAGGAGTGGAGTTGGAGTGCAGTTCTACAAGTAATTTTACCAGGTAATTTCTGAACATAAACCATATTTCTACTGTATGTTGGATTGATGAAATGAGTAGAGAGTTTTACCTAAAAAGTTGTAAATGATGTTCAAAATGATGGGTTAAGCATCCTTTTGGTGTTAAATAGCTAAGGGTTGGGTAAATTAATGAGGTAAATAAGATATGTTGTTGTATTACTCGTTTTGAGTTGGATTAAGGGCTCAGTAGCAAGATTTTGTTGTCCAAAACCATTACAGCTCATACCCGGAAAGTAATCAGATGCAGGTTACCGGGTGTTGTGTTCAGAAGCAAGAGATACCGGATGAGTCAATTGTCCGGTAAGTGTTAGTTCCCAGTAAGTTAATTACCCGATAAGTAGTAGTCCCGGTAAGTGTGTCCCGGTAAGCTGAGTGATCCGGTAAGTTGAGACCTGGTAAGTTATGTCCCTGTAAGTTGAGTGATCCGGTAAGTTGTGGAATCCGGTAAGTTGAGTCCCAGTAAGTGGGAGTACCCGGTAAATAGCAGGTATCCGGTAAGCTAGTAAGATCTGAGTAGTGATACTTCATTCATTTCTCAGGTAAATCGTTTGGAAGTCAGGATCAGAGTAAGAAAGGAAAGTAAGCGTACCAGGTGAGTTTTTCTAACTAAAATACATGATTTTACGTGTTTTACAAAGAAAGTGATTGTATGGAAATGCCATGTTATTTTACATGATTTTACTTAAATGAAAGTTAAACGCTTTTCTGATTATGGTTCGTTTACGAGCATGAACTGTTTTACAACTGTTACGCATGTTCTCCATGAAATGTACGTTTTATTTTGGAAGACAACTTTTAGTAATATGAAATGATGTGCAAAGATTTCACGCTTGTGATTTACGTTATGCTATGTGTATGTTATGTGAAGTCGGTCTGCACAGTGGGATCTGAGCACCTCGGGATCCGATGATCCCTTGGGCTTTTGTGATGAGCTTGTAGGAGGGAATTCATTTCCTTCCTACTCGGATATGTGAGAAGCTTGTAGGAGGGAATTCGCTTCCTTCCTACTCGGATAGAGGGGAGTCTGCTTGGGCCCCAATATGAGGCGAGAGGGAAGTCTGCTTGGGCCCCGATCGCGGTTAACGATGTGATCCTTAAACACTGTGCAGTACCCTGTTTGATGCTTATGTGAAAATGTTAAGAGCTTTATAAAATGATTTTATAATGTTGATGTACGTTGTTTATGGAGGGGACTCACTAGACCTCATGGTCTAACCCTCGCTTTTCAAAACTAAAACCTTTTCAAGTAAGTAAATAGTAGGAGGCTCAAATAAGTGAGCTAGGGCAAGATAGAGTACAGATGCAACTAGAGACATTGCAAGTGCCACTCGTAGAAGCTAGATTATTCTCAGTTGTGTATAGGTTGTTTCCGCCAACCTCATTTTTAGATTAATGTAATGAAATTTTGGGACCCAGATTTGTAAATGTTATGGTTTAATGCTATGTATGTTTTGTCTAGATTTAGGATGTTACAAAAGGTATCAGAGCCATAGTTTAAGGGATTTAGGTGACCGGATTGGCCTAAACTTAAACTTTGGAGTAGAAATCACAACTGAGAATCAGGAAATGCGTTAGGAGGGTACTATAGTAGATATAGGACTGATAGGGTACCGAGGACAGTCATGTAAGGTAAGATTAGGATTTCACCTTGCCAGTGTAATTGCAAACTTACAGGTACATGTATGTGCTTGATCTACCTTATTATTCCGAAGTCGTAGTCTTAAGCTAGCCTATATGTCGTGTTCCAGTAATCTAGAAGGTCAACAAGATCCCTGAGGGATAGACCGAGCTCTCTTGTTTGGGAATAGTCGTGAGAGTTCATATATGATGTGATGTATGTATACACCGAAGAGAATAAATGTTGTATAGAATTTTATGAGTCGTCTAGAGGTAGCTCTCCGTGGATTCGAAGAGGATGAATGTTGAGTTTGAGTAAGACTCCTGTTTCAGGAGAGTCCCAGTTCTAGAGATTGCGAAGTAGATCAGTTCGGATGATAAGGAAGGACAGTGTCGAAATCTTGAACGTGTCAATGGAGCCCTGACTTCTTAGTCGAGCTTTTTAATGGCAGAATAAATGAAATAAGATACCTATAGTGAATTGAAAGCATGTAGAAATAGAAAGTGAGATAGTTGATCAAAGCGAAAATAGTATGAAATGATTGAGTAAGTGAGATGTGGAACGCATGTACAGCAAGTTATCGCATGACCGAGAAGGCGACCTTTGGTCGAAGGTAATGTGTCAAGGATAAGCTGCGTGAGTAAAGCGGTTGACCTTGTTAGAGTGAGTAGCCTTCAATTGCAAGTAGAGTCTCATGCGTGGAGTTCTTTTACGTAACATGAAATTTTCACGCTTTAAAGTAAATATGTAAATATCAATTTTGATCGAAAATGAGTCAGAATGTACAAGCGTAAGTTTAAAGAAAGGGTGATTTCTTTTACTCAACACAATGAAATTTAGAGCTTAACGGTTTGCAAAATAATTCACACTTTTCATGATAAGTTAAATTGTTGCAAAAAGGTCAAGAAAACGTTTTCCAGCAAAACTTTTATAATCAAAATGAGTATTGACACTTTGGTATTATAAAGTGGGTATGAGAACCGACTGGTTTACTTTGTGTCGGTAGTTTCCTTGCAGAATTGTGTTGTATGAAAATATTTTCATTCAATATATTACTGTCGTAATAACATCGTTCGGATTGAGTAAGATTAAGGTTCACGGGAAGATGCATGCAAATGATTCTCGAATCGTTGTGCAGGGCATCGAAGTTATAAGAGTGATGGGGTCATGTGTACCCAAGTGGTTCCAAATGTTGTTTATTTAAAATGATGAATTGTGCGAAAAGATTTATTTACTGTATTGTCATGCATGAAGGCTATGAACCCACTAGGTCGTAGAGTATTACATTTTAAGCTAGGGAAGAACTCCGAGAGTGGAGAGGTGTTGGACAAGTCAGGGGAGAACGTATGTAGTGTTGGTATATGTGTTCAAGAGGAGAGTTGGACAGTGGAAAAGTCGGGAATGGATTATAGTGTCGGGTGTATGAGGGTCTGTACATTTTCTCGGTGACTGGGAATATAGTTGCCGAGGGACGATGGTGTCCGGGGGAAGGACTAGAAGTCATCAAGGTGTTGATTTTAGCAACTCGTTATGAGTAGTGTTGTGAGGCAGAAATGAAAAATCCACGGTGTGGGATATGAGTTTTGGAGGTGAGCTTGTAATATTGGTGATACATGAGTAAGTTTTGGAAATAAGGGCGACGGATTAGTTCCCGGTAAGTTAATTACCCGGTAAGTAGTAGTCCCGGTAAGTGTGTCCCAGTAAGCTGAGTGATCCGGTAAGTTGAGACCCGGTAAGTTATGTCCCGGTAAGTTGAGTGATCCGGTAAGTTGTGGAATCCGGTAAGTTGAGTCCCGGTAAGTGGGAGTACCCGGTAAGTAGCAGGTATCCGGTAAGCTAGTAAGATCTAAGTAGTGATACTTCATTCATTTCTCAGGTAAATCGTTTGGAAGTCAGGATCAGAGTAAGAAAGGAAAGTAAGTGTACCAGGTGAGTTTTTCTAACTAAAATACGTGATCTTACGTGTTTTCCAAAGAAAGTGATTGTATGGAAATGCCATGTTATTTTACATGATTGTACTTAAATGAAAGTTCAACGCTTTTCTGATTATGGTTCGTTTACGAGCATGAACTGTTTTACAACTGTTACGCATGTTCTCCATGAAATGTACGTTTTATTTTGGAAGACGGCTTTTAGTAATATGAAATGATGTGCAAAGATTTCACGCTTGTGATTTACGTTATGCTATGTGTATGTTATGTGAAGTCGGTTTGCACAGTGGGATCTGAGCACCTCGGGATCCGATGATCCTTTGGGCTTTTGTGATGAGCTTGTAGGAGGGAATTCATTTCCTTCCTACTCGGATATGTGAGAAGCTTGTAGGAGGGAATTCGTTTCCTTCCTACTCGGATAGATGGGAGTTTGCTTGGGCCCCGATCGCGGTTAACGATGTGATCCTTAAACACTGTGCAGTACCCTGTTTGATGCTTATGTGGAAATTGTTAAGAGCTTTATAAAATGATTTGATAATGTTGATGTACGCTGTTTATGGAGGGAACTCACTAGACCTCATGGTCTAACGCTCGCTTTTCAAAACTAAAACCTTTTCAGGTAAGCAAATAGTAGGAGACTCAGGTAAGTGAGCAAGGGCAATATAGAGTACATATGCAACTAGAGACAGTGCAAGTGCCACTCGTAGAAGCTAGATTATTCTCAGTTGTGTATAGGTTGTTTCCGCCAACCTCAGTTTTAGATTAATGTAATGGGATCCAGATTTGTAAATGTTATGGTTTAATGCTATGTATGTTTTGTCTAGATTTGGGATGTTACATCAAATATATCAAAATTAATAAAGGTATCCTCTTTTAGGACCCTTTGCAACTATATCAAAATTCAACTTTGAGAAACTTCTTTTAATAGATAAATCTCTTTTAGGACCCTTTGCAACTAACACGTCCATCATTTTTGAGTATGATGAATCCCAATTTCTTGGATCAATATATCAAAATTAATAAAGGTATCATCAACATCAATAGGATCATTAGCATTAGCATCCATATCAATCGTATCATTAGCATCATTAGCATTAGCATCCATATCAATCGTATCATTAGCATTAGCATCATTAAGCATTTTCATCATCATCTAAACTAACACTGGCATCAACATCAACATCAACAGAATTATCAAGGGAAGTTGTTGATTTTTTAATGAAAAATTTATCAATAGCTCCTTTTTTAGACAAAATCATCTCTTCAGGTCTCTTTTTCTTTTTACGTTTTTGACATCCAGAATCATGTTTTCTAACTCTAGAAGACAGGATGAAATTATCAAATTAATGACTTAATGAGTAGCAAACAATGAACAACAGAACAGTCAAACATATAACGAAACAATTAAACAAGTAAACCAATTATAAAGCCAACAAACTCAAGAATTTCACGAAACAAATAAGATTATAAGAAATTAGAAAATTAGGATTAGGACATAGAATACACCTGATGTTTGAATTATGTCAATTCGTGAATTTGTAAACAGCTCAACTGAACCGTGAAGACTCCAACAACCCTCGTTAATTTCGAATTTGTAAACAGCACCAACAACCCTCGTTAATTTGTAAATTAAAATCTGAATCGTGAAGACTCCAAATTTCCAAAATCGAAACTGACCAACAACCCTCGTGAATTGAATTCAAATATGTAAATCGTGATTTAGGCATTTAGCGAATACAGGTTAGGCACGATTTTATAGTCGCAAAATTAGGTAATTAGCCGTTTGTAAGTCGCAAAACCGAAGAGACAACAAAATTGGGCAATTAGCCGTTGTAGAAAGAATCAAGGAAATCTTACTTGGGATTTAGTTGCCATTGGAAGAAAAGGCGAAGAATGTAACAACCGGGTTTTCTTTTTGTAATTTTGGAAGTTTTGTGGTCTTTATGTAATAAGTAAAAGTAAAAGTTGAGGGTCTTATTGGTAATATGGTGAAAGGTGAATAGGGCACATTTCCCTAGGTCAGCTTATTGTTTGGAAATCAGTATTTTATGTGGGTTTCTTGTTGGGTGGCGGCTTAGGCAAAGAGAAAGAAGGAGAAGAGAGTTTTTGGGAAGAAATCAAGGAAAAGAAGAATCAGAGAAGAAATCAATAAGGTAATCGTTTCTAAATCTGTTTTCCTTGTTGTTGTAGTATTCCATTCTTAGTTAATCTGGATTTCCAAGTCTGAATGTGGAGATTCATTGAGTTCCAATCACTTTTTCCTTGAAAGTGGGTTTTGGAGAGTTTTAGCCTTTATTAATCGATTTTAAGGGTAAGAATATGGATTAAATGGGTGTTTAGGATTGGGGGATGAACCCTTACGTTTATCTAATCAACCTTATGGCTGAAAGCGTGTTAATAATTACTTTTAGAGGTTTTTGACGAACAACCGTCGTATCCGGATACTATCATATTATAGTAGTTTCCGGATAAGATTGTTTGTTCCCGGGTAAAGTTTTATGATAGTGTCCGGGTGGGTGTCCTCTCCGGATAAGTTGAGTTACCGGGTGTGGTATCCGGAATAGGATGCGTCTGGAAAATCCTAGCTTCCGGACAGTTCGGGTATCCGGGACGTTGGGGTATCCGGACAGTTCGGGTGTTCGGGAAGTTGGGACATCCGGAAAGTTAGGGTGTCCGGAAAGTTTGATATTCGGAATGTGTTCGCTGCCAGTAGGTTTGAACCCTTTAATCTGATGTGAATCTAATGCCCTTAGGTGTTCGTTTGGTTTAGCTTGGAGGTATATAAGAAGTACGTTCTACGATAATCAAAGGTGAGTTCTTTCAACCCTTTTATGACGTACTATGTTTTGCTGAAATGGTTTCTTTTACGAGCATGAATCGTTTTATAAATGTTATGCATGTTTTGCATGAAATGCATGTTTACTCAACAAATGGATCAATGCTTAACGTTTCTTATACCTGATTATGAAATGTTATGTGTATGCTATGTGAAGTCGGTTTACACGGTGGGGTCAGGGTGCCAGGGAATCTGATAATTCCTTGGGCATATGGAGGTTAGCTTGTAGGTTGGATTTCGTTTCCTCCTACATGAAGGAACAGGGGGTCCATTTGGGCTCCGGTGTAGACGAGAGGGTGTCCGTTAGGCCCCGCTCGAAGTAGCTTATGCAATCCTTGAACCCTGTGTTTAACCTTGAATGATGAGAATGTGAAGTTTACAAGCTGTTTTGAAGAAATGATTTTATTGCTATGATAAATGTTTTATGGAGGGAATTCACTAGACCTTTTTGGTCTAACCCTCGCTTTTCAAAAAACTAAACCATTTTCAGGTAAGCGTACCGTGGGTTCTTCTAGTAAGAACTAGGAGGAGGCAAGGAGGATTTGGAGCTCTTAGTGACTCCAAGATTTTGACGGATGACTATAGATAGAACTCGGCTGTGGATTTAGAGACTTCCGCTGTCAATTTTGTGTAGTATAGAAGAATGAATGCTTATGGACAAGTTTAACCATGTAAGTTGAATGCTTATTTCTGGATGAATGCATGTTATGTTTTTGGGATGTTACAAATGGTATCAGAGCCTTAGTTTAAGGGATTTAGGTGACCATTCGGGCCTAAACTTAAACTGTAAGATGAGGAACACAGCCGAGACATAGGATTGCCTCTAGGAACGATCACTATAAATGCGCTTAGGAATAAGGTGCCAAGGACAAACGTGTAATGTAAGTTTGGGATTACACCTGGCCAGTTTAATTACGAACTTACAGGTACATGTGCGTACTTACAATACCATACTTATAGCAAATTTGTTGTGTCACGTCTAGTAAGGATTAACTATCGGTTTCTTTCAGTTTAGCGCTATGGCGGGGAGAGCATTGAGGAATAGGTCAGCAAGATCCCTGAGGGATAGACCGAGCTCCATTGTTTGGGGAAGTGTCGTGTAAGAGTCATTATGATGTGATGTATGTAGACATCGTAGAGAAGAAACGTTGTAAGGAATGTTATGAGTCGTCTAGAGGTAGCTCCTCGTGGATTCGGAGAGGATGAATATTTGATTTTGAGTAAGACTCCAGTTTCGGGAGAGTCCTAGTTATGGAAACCATGGGATAGATCAGTTGGGAGGGTAAGATCGAACAATGTCAAAACCTTGAAAGTATCAATGGAGCCCTGACTTTTTAGTCTAGCTTTTCATTGGCAGGATAAATGGAATAAGATACTTATAGTGAATTGAAAGCATGTAGAAGTAGAAGGTGAGATAGTCGATCAAAGTGAAAATAGTGTGAAATGGTTGAGTAAGTGAGATGTGGAACGCATGTACATCAAGTTAGTGCTTGACCGAGAGGGCGACCCTTGGTCGAAGGAAGAGTGTCAAGGATAAGTTGTGTGGGTAAAGCGGTTGACCTTGCTAGGGCGAGTAGCCTTCAATTGCAAGTAGAGTTTCATGCATAGCTTTCTTAAATATAACATGAAAATTTTCACGATTTAAATTAAATGTGTAAATATCAATTTTGATCGAAAAGGAGTCAGAATGTGCAATCGTATGTTTAAAGAAAAGGTGATTTCATTCACATTGCACAATGAAATTTTGAGCCTAACGATTGCAAAGTATTTCACACTTTTCATGATAAGTTAAATTATTACAAAAGGTCGAGAAGACGTGTGCGAGCAAAACTTTTACAATCAAATGAATTTTAACCGATTGATATCATATAAAAGAGTGTGAGAACCGACTGGTTTACTTGGTGTCAGTAATTTATTTCGAAATTGTGTCGTATGAAAGGATTTTCATTCAACGTATTACTGCCGTAATAACATCGTTCGGAATTGAGTAAGATCAAGGTTCACGGAAAGATGCATGCAAACGATTCTCGAATCGTTGTGCAGGGCGTTGAAGTTATAAGAGTGATGGGGTCATGTGTACCCAAGTGTTTTCCAAACGTTGTTTATTTAAAATGATGAAATGTGCGAAAAGATTTATTTACTGTATTGTCATGCATGAAGGCTATGAACCTACTAGGTCGTAGAGTATTACGTTATAAGTTAAGAAGGAACTCCGAGAGTGGAAAGGTGTTGGACAAGTCAGGGGAGAACGTATGTAGTTGCAGTATATGTGTTCTAGAGGAAAGGTGAACAGTGGTAGAATCGGAAGTGGAATATAGTATCGGTTGTATGAGGGTTTGCACCCTTGTTCGGCAACTGGAAGTACGGTTGTTGAGGGACGGATTGGGCCCAGGGGAAGGAGTAGAAGTCATCGAGGTGTTGGTATTAGCAACCCGTTGAGTAGTGTTGAGAGGCAGAAACGAAATGTCCAGGGTGTTGGATATGAGTTTTGAGGTGAGTTTGTAATATTGATGTTACAGGAGTAAGTTCAGAAAAGAGGGAGACGTATTATGAAGTGATTATGATATATTGGTAGGATTAAGTTCCGTAAGGAACCCTTGTTAAAGAATAAGTTAGGAAAGTAGTTACAGGTTATCTGTTGTTGTAAAAGTCGACAGTTGTGTAAGGTGGCCGAGACCGAAGTCTTGAACCAGAAGGTTGGAAGTTGATAGAACACCTTGTAGGGGTGTTAAGAGGAGGATAAGTTATTGTTTTGAATAAGCATTCTATTTGCAAAGTATGGAGGGTTCATAGAATGATTAGGTAAGTAGCACGAGCGAAGCGAGTGTGTAGACTTTATCGTTTAGTGAGGGACTGTGTCCAGCTTACGTAAAAGCTCAAATCGTAAAGAGCTAGCTAGAATGTCTGTGTTTGAGCTAATTGAGAACTCGTGAGTTATAGTTCAACAAGTTGTGAAAGGACTAAGTAGCGAGATAGGCTCGATTTCATGCGGGTAACTTTGAGGGCGAGTTTGAACTGTGTATGGATGATCATGAGAGATCTGGTCTGCAGTGTGATGTTATGGGCAAAGAGTGTAAGGATGTGTAGTGACAGTATTTGTCAAGCTATCTGTGTCAGCCGGTGATGTAGTAAGGCAATGTTAGAAAGATGAAGGATTAGAAGGAGGTCCTTTCGGGATTTCGGATAGAGTGTATGTTTTGCAATCGTAGTTGTTGAAGTACGTGGTTTGTAAGTTGGTGTTTATTTTGACTGTTATCGGGATGGAATGCCGGGGCAGAAATGGGTGATTGCCCAGCTGGGAGACCAAGCTTTGTGGTTATGTATGTTGTTAAGTAAGTATATTCTTGAAGGCAGAGTAAGTTTAAAGAAGATGATGAATAGGTTAGTCAAGTTGTAGTATAGTAGATGAGAAATCGCTAAAGAATGAAAATTGTTTCTTATGCGTGAGGGAATGATCCTAGAAGAAAATAGTTGGAAATTTTGGTTATGTTTAAAGAATGACATGATGATGATTGTGGGTCGGAGTGGTAGTATGATCATTAGTTAATTTGGAAGGTCATGATAGAGGTATAAGCCTTTGGTTGGTTGATTAAAATTTTATAGATTTGTTATGTAATGACATTCATTTGTTATTACAGGATGTGTTATAATTCTACCGAGAATTCTTGGGGAAGTGTAATTGAGATTAACACACTGATTGTTAAAGAATTATTTAAGGTAAATCTACGTAAGAAAGCCGGGATGACTGTATATATATATATATCTATCTGATTTTATGATCTTGGTGGTTAATCGAAAGAATTGTGGAACCCGAGTTTCGGGGTGTTCCTGATTTAATAGATCCGTTTGTAATAGGGAATCCAAGGGGGGTGATTATTAGAGTGAATAGGGGACGTTACTAAGAAACATACTTTGGGGTCATTGGAAGTTTGAAGAGGATGAGGGTATATTAGTCAAGATGAGGTGGAATAGGTGTGAACTCCTTAAAGAATGTGAACTGCTGCTTATGGGTGAAAGATTTGTCTGAGAAAGTAAAAGTTGGAGATTAAAGAATGTATAGTGACGTCGAATACTGGTGTCGTTTCGAGACGACTTAGTTGAATGCCTTAAGTTAGGATTTTGGTGCAACTGTTTGGTTATGCAAGTACTGTGAAGGTGGTATCAGCATGTGGAAAGGTCAGGAGAGAGGGGCAAGTAATGTTTGGTGGGCGGTGCTCCACGCTAGTGTGGGGAAGTGAAGACCGTATGTCGAAATAAGTGGGTAAGTTGGAAGTAGTAAGCTTGACAGTAATGCCGAGAGGTGCAGTGTTGTGTAGATTGTCACTGATAAGCATGCGAACTTTTGGAAAGAGGGTTGAGGAAGAGAATGGTGTATGAGTTTGTGCAGGAAAGAAGTGGATGAGGCAACTGAATGAGTTAAGTTAGTGACTTTGTCAGAGATGTCTAAATGAATTGGTCGGACAGTGATTAAGCTAGTGAGAATAGTATGGTGTGACCGTGGTTACTCCTCCCAGTTGTGTGAGGATAACCGGAGTTAGGTTTCAGGATAAGTTTAATTCGAATAGGTGGACACTTCAACAATGAGTATGGAGTAGTGAAGTGGTAGGGATATGAGAGATGGTTGACGAACTATGGTCTAGGTGGTCAGAGAAAAGGGAAATGTTGTCTGCATAGACGATTTTTGGGTGGTGCAAGGTTGTGAGCTGTGATACGATGAAGGAACTCGGGATTGTGAGTTGTCGGGATGTACAAGGTTGGCCTTGTGCCAAGCTGTCAAGTGAGTGATTGATTCTTAGAAAGTGAATCTCGTGTTGTAGCGGGGGATTCCGCCAAGTTCCTCCCTAAAGGAAGTACAGATGCGTGAGAAGCCTTAGTAATCTTCTATTGTTGAGACCGATCGAATAGGAACGGTAGCCTGCGAGTTAGAGTACCGTAAGAACTGAAGGGATTGCATCCAATGTTCCATGTTTCGAATTTAATGAGGTGGTTGACTGAGTCAGAAGTGGCATTACCTTGGGGAAGTATCGGTTGTGGTGTGGGCATGATACCCGCGTCTTTTCCAATAAGGAATTCCGGGGACGGAATTCTTTTAAGGGGGAGTGTTGTAACAACCGGGGTTTCTTTTTGTAATTTTGGAAGTTTTGTGGTCTTTGTGTAATAATTAAAAGTTAAAGTTGAGGGTCTTATTGGTAATATGGTGAAAGGTGAACAGGGCACATTTCCCTAGGTCAGCTTATTGTTTGGAAATCAGTATTTTGTGTGGGTTTCTTGTTGGGTGGCGGCTTAGGCAAAGAGAAAGAAGGAGAAGAGAGTTTTTGGGAAGAAATCAAGGAAAAGAAGAATCAGAGAAGAAATCAATAAGGTAATCCTTTCTAAATCCGTTTTCCTTGTTGTTGTAGTATTCCTTTCTTAGTTAATCTGGATTTCCAAGTCTGAATGTGGAGATTCATTGAGTTCCAATCACTTTTTCCTTGAAAGTGGGTTTTGGAGAGTTTTAGCCTTTATTAATCAATTTTAAGGGTAAGAATATGGATTAAATGGGTGTTTAGGATTGGGGGATGAACCCTTACGTTTATCTAATCAACCTTATGGTTGAAAGCGTGTTAATAATCACTTTTAGAGGTTTTTGACGAACAGCCGTCGTATCCGGATACTATCATATTATAGTAGTTTCCGGATAAGATTGTTTGTTCGCGGGTAAAGTTTTATGATAGTGTCCGGGTGGGTGTCCTCTCCGGATAAGTTGAGTTACCGGGTGTGGTATCCGGAATAGGATGCGTCCGGAAAATCCTAGCATCCGGACAGTTTGGGTATCCGGGACATTGGGGTATCCGGACAGTTCAGTTGTTCGGGAAGTTGGGACATCCGGAAAGTTAGGGTGTCCGGACAGTTTGATATTCGGAATGTGTTCGCTGCCAGTAGGTTTGAACCCTTTAATCTGATGTGAATCTAATGCCCTTAGGTGTTTGTTTGGTTAAGCTTCGAGGTATATAAGAAGTACGTTCTACGATAATCAAAGGTGAGTTCTCTCAACCCTTTTATGACGTACTATGTTTTGCTGAAATGGTTTCTTTTACGAGCATGAATCGTTTTATAAATGTTATGCATGTTTTGCATGAAATGCATGTTTACTCAACAAATGGATCAATGCTTAACGTTTTCTTATACCTGATTATGAAATGTTATGTGTATGCTATGTGAAGTCGGTTTACACGGTGGGGTCAGGGTGCCAGGGAATCTGATAATTCCTTAGGCATATGGAGGTTAGCTTGTAGGTTGGAATTCGTTTCCTCCTACATGAAGGAACAGGGGGTCCATTTGGGCTCCGGTGTAGACGAGAGGGTGTCCGTTAGGCCCCGCTCGAAGTAGCTTATGCAATCCCTGAACCCTGTGTTTAACCTTGAATGATGAGAATGTGAAGTTTACAAACTGTTTTGAAGAAATGATTTTATTGCTATGATAAATGTTTTATGGAGGGAATTCACTAGACCTTTTTGGTCTAACCCTCGCTTTTCAAAAAACTAAACCATTTTCAGGTAAGCGTACCGTGGGTTCTTGTTAAATCCAGATCCGTGCAACTATGATGAAATCGAAATATATGAACTATAAGAACAAATGATTTCAACTGGTCATCCCTGTCATTCACTTTCAGAGAGAATTTGCAATACAGTGTTTGAAAGTAAAAAGGATGATTAGCTTGTTTTTCCAAGCTAATCTTACATTAAATACAATGGGTCCGTGGTTAACAAGCCCACGGCCCGTTCACTAAAAGGCTCAAATTAAACAAATACAATTCAACCCTTGAACTTTAAATCAACCATAAAACCTGCCCTAACAATCTCTCCCTTTGATTTGAAGTTCGAGTTGGCGCTCTAGATCTCTCCAGTTGAAGACATATCTTTTGCGGAGCGCGAAGTGTACCTCGAACAATCTGATGGCGCGGCGATAGTCGATGCGATCTTCAATCATTTCCAAGGCATTCCGAGCAATAGATTCATTCTGATTCGGAACATAAGAATACCTTGGATTCTCAGACTCGTGCTGTATAATCTTTTGAAGAGCATCTCTGACCTTTAGAAGCGTGTCGTCACAAAATCTGTCTAGCTGACTGAAACGCATGAATTTCTTCTCCTTTTGCTCATTGAGGTAAACAATCCCGAATTCTTGTTCCAGAAGCATAGCGTTCTCGGGATACATGTTTAACTCAGGTTTAACAGGTAACAACGATTCAATGAGGAATAACAATAACAAATAACGATTTCAACTTGTCATCCCTCTCATATTCAATAATCTAGATAGTTACAACGGTTTAAATGAAAATCCTAACTATCTCTCTCTAAAGATTAAGCTCTCTAATGAATAATGAATCGTCTAACCTAATTCTAAGGCTAACACTAACCTTAAATACATAGGCTTTAGACAATAAGGCCTAAGCCCATTAAACACAATTAACTAAGCCCATTTAACAATTAAGGCTTTTACAAGAATAATAAATCTAATTAAGCTCTCTATAATTATTTATATATCTTTCAAATATGTAGGACATTTATTGTCCTAACAATCTCCCCCTAAAGATATATAAATAAAAATCGGTCTTGAAACCTTCAAATCTTGATCTTCTCTTCTTCTTGAATCTTTGAAATGCAATGATGTTGCTTGTCTTCATGTCATTTCAGCGCTCCCCCTTGAATAAAGCTCCCGGTCTTCAAATCTTCAACGAATCTTTCTTTGAATCGCGATTTGAATTTGCTTTCAGCTTCAGCTTTAAGAACTTGTAGAACCAATATGCTCGATGGAGGAAATAATTCGAAGCGAACACCACTTGATAAACGATGAGAAGAGTTGATCACTTGTAAGCACTTTGAAGTCTTTTCGGAATTTGGAACTTGACCGTTACCCCCCCTTGGCTTTTGCATGGGGACTTCTTTACTCCCCCTCGGCTTTTGCTAACTCCCCCTCAACTTGATAATCCGTGTCTTTGAATCTGTACCCTTTCTCCCCCTCATGATGAGTAGGAGCATCCGGAGCATCATGCACGTTCAAAGACAAAAATGACGAGTAGCAAAAGAATCCAGATAAAACATTAAGTAACCAGAAATGGGGTAATCATCTAACACAGAAACACAAAAGTAACTGTTATCACAACAATTTAAAAAATTGGGCAGTTATCATTAAAGTAAAATATTAGAAGAACTTCCAGTTATCATTGAAGTAAAATATTAAAAATTACCTCTCAAACTGTTCTGGCAATATCACGAAGATATGCAATTGGAATCACAAAGACTCGTGCATGTGTGAAAGAAATAAGTTATATCAATTAGGCTCAAAAATTGACTTAACCTGGGACGCAAGTTAAAATCAATTGACACAGTGATAAGAATATGAAGTTCGGAGACCGGAGTTGATGTCTTCCTTTTTCAATATCTAAAACCTCCGAGTGAGGAATAAATAGATTATGTGCTAAGCCTCCGTGAATATATGAAGCAAGCATCTGTTGGGAGATACTTGAGTAGCTGGGTGGGGTGACACGAGTTATCGACACTGGGTCCATGTCTGTTTCAATATTCATCTCTAAAGAACGAGAATGAATAGATTGTGTGGTTACCCGGATAACTGACTCGGTTTGGTAAGGACCAATAATTCTTTTAAGTCATATCACAGCCTCACCATATTCTTTTCTCTCCAAACTCGTTTATCAATCTAGACCCCTCACTGTAGTCTATATGGGATGTGTTTCTTGGGTAGGTCCTTTCGGTTCTGGATAGACCATAGAAACGATGTAATTCCTAACACGCATTCATGCAACGAGTATAGCATTTTAGTAAAATAGTGAAGTACGAGTTCTAAACTGAGGTGTTCAGAAGTCACAACATTTAAGAACGAGTCCTGATCTGAGATGATCAGAAGTCATAACTTTTAAAAACGAGTTTTGAACTGAATTATTCAGAAGTCATAACATTTAAGAACGAGTCCTGATCTGAGATGATCAGAAGTCATAACTTTTAAAAACGAGTTCTGAACTGAATTATTCAGAAGTCATGACTTTTAAAAAACGAGTTCTGAACTGAATTATTCAGAAGCCGTTTTTGAAATACCAGAGGTTCAAGGAACAGATTCAGGCGCAAAACAGAATGACTCAATAAGCACAGCATGTTCAAAAATCAATCAATGATTAGAAAATTTAATTGTGAGGAACAAGTCACAATTAATATATCAGATAAGAATTGAATCATTAATATGAAATGATGAACTATGAACACAAAGTGGAATTCAAAAACCGAGTGTATTTCCATCGAAAAATCAACAAACATTTGAGACATGGAAATAACTAAATCAAGAGAGTTTTGATCATGGCAAACATGGAAGTTAAACTTAGATAATAACAAACGCAAGTAAGTTATTCATAATGAATTGCCATGGTTTTTGAATTCAGTTAAAGTTCACATACCTTGCATACAATAGTACTCCCCCTCAAAATTGGCCTAACCTTTGAATGCTCGTCATGTGAAAAGAATCTTCTAATTTAAATGCACATGACGTTCCTGCAAAACCGATTAGAGGGATTTTGGTATCCACCTTGGGATGGATCCTTGTCGGTTAGATGCCCTATGACTGTAAGGACCGGGGATACTATAAGTACCATACCAATACATAGAATGGTCTTTCTTCACAAAGTCATTTGTTCCACAATAAGAACAACACAGCTTTTGTGTGGATAAGTTGATCAACTTATTAACAGAATAAACACGATCAGTTTTCACAAAAGGTTTAGCGTGAAAAGCTTTGTTGTTCTTGTCACTTTTAACAGAGACGGATGACTTTGGAGCAGAAGTGGTTCCTTTAACTCGCCACTCCATTTTTACCTTCTTGTAAAATTGATTATCTATATTATCAACACGAGAATTATAGAAAAGATTGGAAGGTCGAATCTGATCTTTTGAAAAATCATTTGATGTGACAAAATTCTTTGAATCAGATTTAATCTTTTGTTTCTTCAAAGACTCGGTAGTTAGTTTAGATAATCTCTTTGTAACCTTAGAAATCTCAGTCTGAAAGGTCTATCTTTCTTTTGCAAAATCATCTTTCAAACATTTAGTTCTAAAGCCTTCAACCTTCATTTTCTCATTCTCTTTGCTTAGAATGTCTAATTCTTTCTCCAGATCAGATATTTTCAAAGAAAGTTCTCCATTCCTTTTAGAAAAAGATTTGCGTTCAGTTTCAAACTTTTCTCTTTCAAAAAACAAAACTTTTTCAAAGTCGGAGATTTGTGTTGAAAGTTTTAGACATCTAAGCTCAAGACTTTTCTTTTCTTCAAGAGATTTGGTTGAAAACCCAGATTTCTTTTGAAGAAGCAATTCTTTCTCCTTTTCAAAAACCTTTTCAAAATTAGATAGTTTACTTTTAAGCTCAAGGTTTTCACGGTTCAGGAGTTTACCTTTCTCTTCTTCTTCAGCAAGCTTCTCAAAACTGTTCCAGAGTTGAGATTTCAGTTCCTTCAGCTCCTTGATGTACTTGTTGCACAAGTCATCTTCTTGCTGGATATTCTTTTCAGAAAGTCTTTGATGTGCTTCCTTTTCAAGTGCCTTTATCTCGTCTGGTGATGGCAGTTCAGAAAGCTTCTTTTTCAGCTCCGTATTTTCGGACTCTAAGGCTGTTGCCTTTTCTTCGGATTTGGCAAGCTTATCAGCACTTTCAGATATTTGCAGTTTCTGTTCCTTCAGTTCTTTGAATTGCTTTTTGTACGTTTCATTTGCACGCTCCCAATTCTCTTCATGCATTCTCATCAGATCTTTACACTCATGATTGAAGCAATACTTCGACATTGTTACCTGAAAAAAATGATCGTTAATCGGTGTTGATTTTGAAGAATAAAAAATGCGGAAGGAAATCAAAAATTAAATTTGAAAAACAAATTTATAAAATAAATTCGTTTTAAAAAATTCAAAATCTGATTATTATAGGATTCGAACGAACGAAATCACTCTTCGAGAGTGAAATCTGCAAGATAAACAAACCAAGTTAGATCGAACACTTGAATCTAAAATCACACAAAAATGATAAGCGTCGCGAAAAAGATCAAATCGTCGCAAATAATCTCAAGTGTCACAAAAAATTGCAAATCAATCGTTTAAGAAAAATCGCAACTTTCGTTAAAACCTTTAATCACGAGACGTGCGGTAACTCGGGTACCGACGAGAACTAACCAACCAAACTTACCAAACAGCACAACTTACCGGATGAAAAAGGAACTTACCGGGTGAGATGAGCGGATGTATGAGTTGTTTTTCTTTCCGGATGAGCAGTACTTTCCAGATGAAAAAAAATAATAATTTGTTTTCCGGATGAACAGTACTTTCCGGATAATAAAAAAAATTGTTTTACGGATGAACAGTACTTTCCGGATGAAAAAATAATAATTTGTTTTCCGGATGAACAGTACTTTCCGGATAATAAAAAAAATAATTTGTTTTCCGGATGAACAGTACTTTCCGAATAAAAAAATAATAATTTGTTTTCCGGATGAACGGTACTTTCCGGATGAACAGTACTTTCCGGATGAAAAAAAATAATTTGTTTTGTTGTGTCCGATTAAATTCACCCGGGACCAGGAACAATCCGGATGATTTGCCGGATAGTGATGAAAAATTAGAAAACTTACCCGGAAAGATTAGGAAACGTCCGGACACTGCGGCTGGTCGAGAAATTCGGATCAAAATTCGATAGGGTTGCTTGATTCCACTCCTGTAGGGTTAGATTTTGACCAAAAACACAGGAACAAACACACCCAAATCGATTTCTATGCAAAATATATCCTATTTTCCAAAAAATCACCACAAAACTTCAAGAACACCAAAACTCAAGCTTTGATTTTTAACATGCAAAATTAATAGCTTTTGAGAATCGAAATAAGTGCAGATACCAGCAGATATAAACGAGTAAAACAATCGAGATCAAACAAACGAATTAAAAAGACAACGAAAAGCTTTTCTAACCCGATTGAAGAACGATTTTTGATCAAGAACAACTGCACTTTTACGAAATTCTTTTGGATGCGTTTTGGACCTTAAACGATTAATCCAAACGGTCAGAATGTGAAACAAGATGTCCCGAAGCTACTGTCCAAAATTCACGACGATCCGACGGTTCAATTTCCGGGAATAAGTGAAACGGCCTGCTGTGTTTTCCAGAAAAATAAGCTGCGAAAAATCTTTGTTTTCTCTTGCTTTCGATTGACTTTTTCTTTCTTCAAATCACCGATTAGGCTCTGATACCAATTGTTAAATCCAGATCCGTGCAACTATGATGAAATCGAAATATATGAACAATAAGAACAAATGATTTCAACTGGTTATCCCTGTCATTCACTTTCAGAGAGAATTTGCAATACAGTGTTTGAAAGTAAAAAGGATGATTAGCTTGTTTTTCCAAGCTAATCTTACATTAAATACAATGGGCCCATGGTTAACAAGCCCACAGCCCGTTCACTAAAAGGCTCAAATTAATAAAATACAATTCAACCCTTGAACTTTAAATCAACCATAAAACCTGCCCTAACAGTTCTTCTAATAAGAACTAGGAGGATTTGGAGCTCTTAGTGACTCCAAGATTTTGACGGATGACTATAGATAGAACTCGGCTGTGGATTTAGAGACTTCCGCTGTCAATTTTGTGTAGTATAGAAGAATGAATGCTTATGGACAAGTTTAACCATGTAAGCTGAATGCTTATTTCTGGATGAATGCATGTTATGTTTTTGGGATGTTACAAAGAAGACGAAGGGGAACTGAATCGACGGACGACATTTAGGAAAAATTGGAAAAAGGAGGGAAGAAATCATAAATGAAATCGCGTTTTCTTCTCCGTGTAAATCTGCTGAGTGCGGCCGACTTGCTTAATTCTAATAGGATTTGGGCCTAAATTTGTAACCTAATAAAACTGATGGGCTTTAATATAACTACCATATATAATAATGCTAGTAAAATTTTTGGGCCCCAAGGTTTTTGGGGGCCCTGTTCAATTGAACAGGATGAAACACCATATTGCACGACCATGTTGATATTGATATATTAATTTATTGGGGTAATGTAAAATAAGTCAACTTTATTAGTTATCACAAAAGCATTATTTTAATTATTTGTCATGTATATAGATTACTAAATTGAGTCAACTACATGAGTTGACACAAAAACATTCACCCCTTCTTTCTTATACACACTTCATACTTTTGAACTTGCATCTTCTCATCAATGTGGGCTGATGCAAAAGTAGGGTAAACTAAATGAGCCAACCACATGAATTGACACAAAAACATCCACCCTTCTTTTCTTATAGTCACTTCCTACTTCAAAACTTTCATCTTTTCATCAATGTGGGATGATGAAACTCAACCACATTTCAATATTTGAGAATTACTCAAATCCTATGCTGTCAAGTCATTCTTGGTGGTTTCTCCGTTAATATATATTGATGATTGATATTGATATTGATTGATATTGACTAGTGTATGCACCCGCGTTGCACGGTAACGATTTTTTTTTTGTCATCAAATGTTAAACTAAAATATAAGAAATATATACGCTTTGTTGGTTAACTAATAAAACATAATATAAAACAATGAATGTACTAAAAATGTTTTAGATATAAAATACTTTTATCGATTAAATTTTTGAATATGAAATTTATTAGGCTTCTTATTCATTGATTGACACTCGGCAATCGATATAATCTTCATCATAATGTAAACTTTGTTAGTTTAAAGGTCATAAATAAACACAAAATATTTAATAACTTTGAAATTTTATGCATTCTTTTATTTATTCAATTAAATAAAATAATGTTTCAAAATGAGATTTTTTTAGACAAAAGGATATACCAATACTCCCCCACAAATATTTTATTTCAAACAAAAACCAACAAGTTCAAAAGAAAAATAGACATCCTCAAGCAAAATACATGTCTTCGTGACAATGAGAAATTCTTAAATGTATACTGCTTTACATTTTTTAAATCCAATCATACAAATGTAAAATCATAAATCTTATTAGCCGACCTCTATATCACCAATTGAGCCAACAATTTAAAATAAAAAAAATGTATTAACAACAGTCCATTTTATTTATTCAATCCCTCACAGTAATATCCTATGCGAACTATAAACATTTTCGAGAACAAACACACTACTTACAATAAAATTCTTATCCCGCGCACTCCCAAATAGGCCACATGCATAGCCCAATAAACTAGTTATCACCAAAGTAAATGATTCAACAAAAAAGTTCATTGCTTATGCCTCTTCTGTATATAATTAAACAAAAGATACCAAAATCTAGCAGCAAACTATATTAGTGCAACATATATAGAAACACAATTAAACTGACACCACTACATGCACATTCACTCATGTTCCCTTGCACCCACGTTTAGAAGGATCATAACTGTTAGAAAAGATGTGTGAATCAATCGATGAATCGAGAACAGAGAGAGATGGTGCTGAACGTCAGCGGCTTTTCATATATTGAGAGAGACAATTACAAGAGATTGATTAACCTAAAACTGAAACATAAGTAACCTATATATACAACTAAGATATAGATAATTACAGAATAGACCTTGTAATTTACATATACACAATGATAACTCTAACACCCCCCTCAAACTCAAGTGGGGGAAGAATGAGCCAAATTGAGTTTGGAAACAAGAGCCCGAAAACGCCCCGGAAGATGAGCTTTGGTGAAGATGTCCGCTGTCTGATCAATGGTTGAATTCGGGAGAAGTTTAACCGTCTTGCGAAGAACATGTTTACGAGTGAAATGACAGTCAATCTCTATGTGCTTTGTACGCTAATGAAATACATCATTGTGAGCAATCTGAATAGCACAATTGTTATCACACCACAATGGTGTTGGAGAGATCTGATGAGCACCCATATCAGATAGTAACCAGCGTAGCCATACAAGTTCTTGTGTAGTGTCAGCTAAAGCGCGATACTCAGCTTCAGTACTAGATCGAGCTGTCAGAGATTGTTTCTTGCTGCGCCAGGAAATAAGAGAGTCTCCAAGGAAGAAACAATATCCGATGGTAGAGCGACGGTCTGTTATGTCTCCATCCCAGTCAGCATCGGAGAATGCACGAGGAGTTAAGGACGATGTGGATGAGAAGTGAAGTCCATGAAACATTGTCCCTTTAAGATACCGAAGGATACGTAGTACCGCGGCATAGTGATCGGAGCACGGAGCAGCCATGAACTGGCTGACTATATGAACTGCATATGCAAGATCCGGTTTTGTAACAGTCAGGTAGACCAGAGAACCAACTAGTTGACGGTTCCATGTAGGGTCCCGCAACGGGGTGCCGGCATTGGGAGCAAGATGCAGATTTTGCTCAATGGGTGTAGAAGCAACTTTGTTGTCTGTAATCCCAGCTTTGGATAACAGATCTGAAATGTACTTGGCTTGACAGAGATAGATTTCGGAAGAGTCTGACAGAACTTCAAGACCAAGGAAGTAGTGTAGTTTACCAAGATCTTTCATCTCAAAGCATGAGCTGAGAGACTGTTTGAGATGGATGATACCTGTAGAGTCACTGCCGGTAATGATCATATCATCAACATACAATAGGAGTAAGATAGTACATGCATCAGTAGTCCGAGTAAACATGCCAGAATCATAATTACTCGAAGAAAACCCCAATGAAATGACAGTATTGCTAAATTTTGAAACCAAGCACGAGGAGATTGTTTGAGGCCATAGAGGGCTTTTCGAAGTCGGCATACATGACCTTGACGAGAGATCACACCTGGAGGGGGTCTCATGTAGACTTCCTCTTCGAGATCACCATTTAGAAAGGAATTCTTGACATTCATCTGGTAAAGTGGCCATCTTTTGGTGGCAGCTATGGCGAGAAGACTACGAACCGAGGTGACACGAGCCACAGGAGCAAACGTCTCCTCATAATCAATGCCATATTCTTGATTGAAGCCTTTTGCCACAAGGCGTGCTTTGTATCGATCAATGGATCCATCAGACTTTGTTTTGATTTTGAAGACCCATTTGGAACCAATAGGTGACTTGCCCGGTGGGAGAGGTACAAACTCCCATGTATTTGCTTTGTCAAGGGCCTGAAGTTCCTCAGTCATAGCTTGATTCCAAACAGGGTTAGAAGCAGCTTCCTTGAAGGAAGTGGGTTCATGGTTTGACAATAGTGTAGCATAACAATGATAATCACGAAGGTGAGAAGGAACTTGTCTTACCCGATCTGAGCGTCGTACTTCAGCTTGTGGTTGTGAGGAGCTAGGATCCATAGACTCAGAAGATGGCTCAGAAGTAGTCCTTGGAGATGGTGCAGATGATTGATCATGATCAGATGGCACATATGGCATAGGTGAAGGCTCAGGTTGAGACGAGACGAAAGGAAGTGGAGTAGATGATGAGGTCACATATGGAGGTGAGGCGGAAGGAGGTGTACTAGATGGAGGGGTGAGTATGGGATCTAATTAGAGTGAGTCCAAAGAGATAGAATTATCAGTGAAGAAGGAAGTGGAAGGATTGGGTATGTCCTAAAATTTGGACAATGTTGAGAAGGGAAGTTGTTCCCAGAATGTGACATGGCGGGATATACGTAGTCTCTTAGAGACTGGGTCCCAACAACGATAACCTTTGTGTTCAATACCATAGCCAAGAAAGCAGCATAATCGAGAACGGGGTTCGAGTTTGGTGTGTTCATGAGGTTGCAACTGAACAAAGCAGGCACAACCCCATACTTTTAGGAGTTCATATGCAGGAGAGACCCTATGGAGCACTTCATAGGGAGACTTTTGATTTAGGATGGGAGTCGGGTGACGGTTGATGGTGTAGACAGTCGTGAAGGCAGCTTCGCCCCAAAAACGTAGAGTACGAACAGTATCGAGGATGTGGGGATGTTTACTGTTAGCTCCAAATATTCATAATATTAGAAGTATTGAAAAATAGGCTAAGTATGAAAGAGTTCCACAGAAGCTCTGCGGTGTTCCACAGAAGCTCTGCCAAAGCAAACGGTCATTCAAGGAACACCAAGTCCCAAGAAGAATCTACAGAAGACTACTCACAAAGGACCAAAGAAGAATCTACAGAAGACTACTCACAAAGGACCAAAGAAGGATCTACAGAAGAATGCTCACCAAGGACCGAGCCGCAGAACCTCTGTCACCCTTGACAGAGCTTCTGCGGTTCAGACTGAAGACTTGGAAGATATTTATAATATCTTGCCACTGTTGAAGAAATATCTTACCACTGTTACAGAAATATCTTACTACTGTTCCAGGGTCCGTTCATCAACATGTACAAGGCATGGTCCGACAACAAACACGTGTCAAACTCTGATAGGAATCCTTGCAAGTTGATATTAGTGCATTTAATGCATGCAGATTTCCAACTGTTCATGTCATCCCTTCTTTCCTGTAGCATTAGTCCTTTTGTCTAGAATAGTCCTTTTGTAGTAGTATAAAAGGAAGACTCATGTTGAGTTCTTCCTTACCAGTTAATATACAAGAAAAACACACACACAATTAACGTCAAATCTATTATTAAGTGTTTTTCATCAAATACAGGAAAACTTTGAGATATTCATCTGTTCTTCATATACTGTTTATTTGATATTCTGTATTGTTTCTATACAAACATATCTGTTAGTTCTTCAAATACGCTTCCACAACACATCTTATTTGAACAAATAGATAAGATAATCTTTGTTAATCAAATACGGGAACCAACAATTGGTATCAGAGCAAAGCTTGTTTTTTCAATATCAAGCGATCCTCGTTTAACAAGATTATTGATAGAAACATGGTCTGATTTTAACCTGCTATTCATTTCGTCAAACAGATTCTACTTTTCAGCCATTATCGATTTATTCGATATCTGGTAAATCAAGAGAAACTGTTTCTTTAGTTAAAACTCCATAAAAGTGCATTGTTAAGAACTTCCAAACCCAGAAAATACTTCCAGTTTATTCTCTCGTACTTTTCGTGTCATATCTTCATTCTGAATATTTTCACTCTTAAAATGACAAGCACACAAAACTTCTTCACAGCTGGTTCATTAACCAAACCACCTTCTCTTCTAAGAAATGAGTATCCTCAGTGGAAAATAAGAATGATCCACTTCTTTGAGGGTACTGATAAAGAGCTCGTACAATACCTTTATAATTCTCCTCATGTTCCTATGTTAATAGTACCTCGTGTATTAATAGTACCTCGTGTACCAGCGACAGCTGACACTCCTGAAATCCCTGAGCATCAAAAACCTAAAACCAGGGATGGTTGGTCAGATCAAGACAAAATAAAAGATGAACTCGCGCAGAAAACAAAAAGAATTCTGATTATGGCAATCCCCAACGAACTCTTCCAGTCTTTAGATGCATGCGAATCCTCGTATGATCTTTGGAAAGAACTGGAAAAACAACTTGAAGGGGGAGCTAAAACTCAGAAAAACCGAAGGGCTCAATACATAAACGAGTATTTCGCTTTTAAAGCCCTGACAAATGAATCTCTGCAGACAACATACGACAGGTTCAACTCTTTGATCAATAACTGCAAAAATTCGGCATCCACAGAACTTCTGAAGAGAATAATGTCATGTTTCTCAAAAGTCTGAACGAAGAATGGCTCCAACTATCTATGTCTTTACAAACCAATCAAGATTTAGATTCCTGGACTCTTTCAGACCTCTACGGAACATTAGCTGGTCAAGAGCCTCAAATCGCACAAACAAAGACACTGACCACTGCACCTCTTGCTTTGGTTGGTAAAACTACAGAAGATACAGAGAGGCCGAGGAAAGAAAGAACTACAGAAGAAAAGAAAAAGGAGAAAAAGAAAAAGATGGTAGTGGTTGACAGCGAAGATGAAGAGATTGTGGAAGAAGGGGAAATTACTCTGACATCAATAGCTACATCCTTAGCTCTATTGACAAGAGAATTCAGAGGAAACCAAAAGAATTCTGGAAATGATAGATATGGCAGAGAGAGAAGAGAAGACTGGAATAGAAGGGATCAAGGAAAAAGAGAAGAATCAACTGACCGACAGAGGTCAGACGACAGAAGTAACGACCAACAAAGGTCGAGTGAAAGATACAACAGAGGAAATGACCGACAGAGGTCAGATGACAAGACAAGCTACACACCACAAGAATGCTACAAGTGTGGCAAGCCTGGTCATTATGCAAATGAATGCAGATCGGAAAAAGGTGGTGACCGACAGAAGACTGACGATCGTGCGGGTAATAACTCCCAGAACCAAGGTTGCTACAACTGTGGGAAGCCAGGCCACTTTGCCAATGAATGTAGAAGCAGATCAAATCGCCCACAAAAGGACTCAGTTTTTTACAAAAAGAAAGCCGAGTATTATGCTCAAAAATCACTCATGGCGAACAAAGTGGTGAACAAGGAAGATTGGGAGTCAGATACAACCTCTGATGAAGAATTCACCAAAAATGCCTTGTTCTGTGGCATGCAGACATCAGCTCCGACTCTGACACTGAGGTATCTACTTCAAACTCCATCTCTAGTACTACAGAAGTTGATTTGCTTATATTTAAAACTGAAAATGTTAAACTAAAAAAGACTTGTGATGATATTCAGAAAAAACTCACATTTTAAGAAAGAGAAGCTAGACTTCTCACTGAAGAAAAAGCAAAGATTTTCAAAGAAAAGGAATACTTAGAAGCACACTGGAACAAGAATCTTTTTCCTTTAAAAGAGAAAATTTCTGACTTAAATACATCGTTAAAATCCAAAACAAAAGAACTTTCAGATTCTGAGAGCGACAGACTTAACATTTTAGCTCTTAAAGAATATTTTCAAAAGGAAAGAGAAGTCTTTTGGCAAGATCTACTTAGAAGAGATGTTTTAATTAAAAATTATCGTGATGCTCAAAAGGTGTATGAGAAAATAAATACTCAAATAGGAAGGCGAGGTATTGGGTACAGTGATATTAATCAAGGTACAGAAAACAAGAAAAATAAACCTCTATCATCTCTATTTACAGTAGGAAAAGTCAACAAACCAAATTTTCCAAACATAACCTCTGTAAGTAAGAGAGTAAAAATCTCTGGGGAACCTCACTTAAGGAAACCCATGAAGATGATAAATGTGTGGTATGAAAACACAGACTTATCACCTTCAACCTCTATCAAAATAGGATCCAAACCAAAGAGATATCTGAAAACTCAAGATCAGATAGGAATCTTTAAGTTTGGTAAACCAGAGACTCAAACTCAAGTTGCCTTTGTCTGCACAATAGATTCTGAAAAGAAATTATCTGCAGAAGCACTTGAGTTTAAACCAAACCTTTCAGAAGAAAAACTAAGAAATATAATTGAAAAGGAAATTATGGAAATTGGGAAAATAGATATATTGAAAAATTCATATACACCTTCTGTAGATCAAAAACTCTCTGAAGAGATCTTGTCAGACACCTCTGTTGACTTAGAAAGTAATCTTTTAGAGGAAGAAAGCAAGTATGACAAATGCTCGGAAAGTCCAGTCTCTGTCGAAAGAAATATTGATGACTCAACCTCTGTATATGAGGACGATTCATCATCTGACGAATCAGAGGCTGAAAGAATAGAAAAGTTTCCTTGTGACACAGAGGTTGTTAAACAAACCCCTGAAGTTCTTAACAGAACTATTTCTCCAAAAGAGAAAATCACTGGAATTCCTATCTGTCCTGACTTTATGAATATGTGCATACAAGCCAAAACCTCTATTGAGCTTGAAAAGTTGAAACAAAAGATGTTAATGTCCTCTCAAAATTTAAAAGATTCAACATTTTAAAACCCTTAAAAACAAAAGAAAAACCAACATGGCAACAAAAGGGTAAATGGACAAAACCTAACAAATCTTTTTCATATGTGACAGTGAAATCAACAGAAGTTCACCACAGAAGGGACTCACAGAAGGCTGCTACAAACAAAGATTTTTGCCAACAATCTAATCTACATAAATCTTCTTGTAATAAAAAGCCATATGCTAGAATAGAATGTAATGCCTCTGTGGCCCAGTTTAAAGCTTTCAATAAAAATTTCAAGCAAATCACCTCTGATGTTCAATATTGTCATTGCTTTGATCTAATGTTCAGGTTAAATAATCATTTCTGTAGTTCAAATTGTTTTCTCTCTGCAGCTAAATCAAATATGAAAGAGAAACAAACTGATTCTTCAACAAAAAATAAAATGTATTTCAAGAATGCCAAGGCAAACTTGAAAAATTCTGACGAAACTGGACCCATGTGGATATGGGTACCTAAATCTCTGTGATTGTTTTGCAGAAGAAGTTTGTGCCAATATGGTATCTAGACTCCGGATGCTCAAGGCACATGACTGGCAACAGAAGTCTTCTATCCACATTCCAAGAAAAACAAGATGGTGGATCAGTGACTTTTGGAGATAACAAAAAGGGGCATATCAAAGGCTATGGAGTCATAAAGAAAGAGAATATCACAGTACACAAAGTTGCATATGTGGATGGCCTAAAACACAACCTACTCAGTGTAAGTCAACTTTGTGACACATGATTCAATGTACTGTACAAAAGAACATTCTGCTCTCTACTAAGTGAAGACACAGGAATTGAACTTCTGCGAGCCAAAAGAAAAGGTGATCTGTATCTAATGAACTTCAATGCCAAAAACAAGGACAACATTTGTCTTGTTGCAAGCAAAAGTGAAGAAGCCTGGCTATGGCACAACATGTTCTGTCACTTAAACTTTCACACTCTAGATAAACTGGTAAAACTTGATCTGGTCAAAGGCTTACCAAATGTTAAGTTCAATAAGGATCATTTATGCTCTTCCTGTGAAATGGGAAAACTCAAAAGAGCTTCCCACAAAGGCAAATCTGATGTGTCTTGTCCTAGACCTCTGTACATGCTTCACGTTGACCTCTGTGGTCCAATCGCTATACAGAGCCTAGGTGGCAAGAAATATATACTTGTCTTAATTGATGAGTTTCCACGTTTTACATGGGTTGAATTTGTTAAAAAGAAATCAGATGTTCCTTACATCTTGATTAATCTAACGAAAAGAATCCAAGTTCTTTATGAGTGCAGAATTCTGAAGTTACGAAGTGACAATGGCACAGAATTCAAAAACTCTGTCATTGAAGCCTATCTCACAGAAGAAGGAATATCCCAGAACTTCTCTGCCGCTCGCACCCCACAACAGAATGGCGTGGTCGAACGAAAGAACCGCACGCTAGTGGAGGCTGCAAGAACCATGCTTTATGCATGTGGATTACCAATGACCTTTTGGGCAGAAGCAATTTCAACAGCTTGCTATACCCAAAATCGTTCAACAATCGTGAAAAGACACATCAAAACTCCTTATGAACTGATCAACAAACGACGACCAAACATCAAGTTTCTCCATGTGTTTGGATGCAAATGCTTTGTCTTAAACGACAGAGACTCAAGAGGAAAGTTTGAAGAAAAGGCTGACAAAGGCAAGTTCATCGGGTACTCTGCCGCTTCCAAAGCCTACAGAGTTTACCTTCTGAAGTCACGCACGATAGTAGAAAGCATCAATGTGTCATTTGATGACTCTTTCCAAAAGACTTCTGAACAACTCAGTTCAGAACTCGGGCTAAACATGGAAACCTCTGGCATCTCAAAAACAAATGAAGATTTAAGTCTTCTATTTCAAGAAATGTTCAACAACGACGTTGATCCCTCTGCTGGAACAAAAGGCACCTCTGCAGAATCACCTGTAAACGAAGTAAGTATCTCTCTGTCTGATCCATTTAATCCCTCATCCTCTACTACAAGTTCTACAGGTACTGAAAATCTAACAGAAGATACGACGACAAAAGATTCTACAACAGAGGTTATCCAAATTCTAAATCCAACAGAGGAAGCAACAACAGAAGGAACGCTAGAGGGAATTGAAGATGAAACCACAATACCTACAGAGAAGGAAATCCCAACCGTGATACCCATTCCTACAGAAGCTGAACCATCAACCACTTCAACTACAGAAGTTCAACTTGATGACTCAAATGATCATCTTCCACGAACAACTCAATGGACAAAAAGCCATCCTCAAATACAAATCATCGGTAATCCCTCTGATAAGGTAAAAACAAGATCAACTTCTACAAATTTTTGTTTCTTTACAAACTTTATTAGTGTGATCGAACCAAAAAGATTTCTGAGGCCCTGGACGACCCAAACTGGGTGGATGCTATGCAAGAAGAGCTTCTGCAGTTTGAACGAAACAAAGTCTGGACTCTAGTACCTCTGCCACGAGGGAAACAGGCCATAGGGACTAAATGGGTCTTCAGAAACAAAAAGGATGAAGATGGAGTGATCATTCGAAATAAAGCAAGACTGGTGTCCAAGGGATATCGCCAAGAAGAGGGCATCGATTACGATGAAACTTTTGCCCCTGTTGCACGGCTCAAAGCAATAAGATTTTTCTTAGCCTTCGCAGCCCACAGAGGTTTTAAAGTATATCAAATGGATGTAAAATCTGCCTTTCTCAATGGTGAAATTCAAGAAGAAGTATACGTCCAACAACCACCAGGATTTGAAAGCTCAAAATACCCAAGGTATGTCTATCACCTCGACAAAGCTCTATATGGACTGAAACAGGCTCCAAGAGTATGGTACGAAAGACTTTCCACTTTTCTTCTCAATAACGGCTACAACAGAGGTACCACTGATACAACTCTATTCTTTAAAGGTGAAGGAAATGAGTTTATTCTTGTACAAATATATGTAGATGATATTATTTTTGGGTCTACAAATACACAAAAATGTAAAGATTTTGAAAAACTCATGCAGAGTGAGTTTGAAATGAGTATGATGGGAGAATTAACCTTTTTCCTCGGACTTCAAGTCAAACAAACATCAGAAGGAATTTTCATAAATCAATCAAAATATGTCTCAGACATACTTGAAAAATACAGCCTCTCTGATGCCTCTGTCATGAAAACCACAATGGCCACTGGAAATAAACTTTGTTCAGATCCAAATGGCATCTCTGTCGAATACACGCTTTACAGAGGAATGATTGGGTCTTTATTATACTTAACGGCTAGTAGACCTGACATAATGCATGCCACATGTCTTTGTGCAAGATATCAAGCTAATCCTAAAAAGACACATTATATTGCTGTAAAGAGAATCTTCAGATATCTCAGAGGGACCAAAAATCTTGGCCTCTGGTATCCGCAGAACTCTGGTTTTGGACTAAAGGCATACACAGATTCAGATTATGGTGGATGCAAACTCGACAGAAAGAGTACCTCTGGGAGTTGTCAATTCCTAGGTGGGAAATTAGTAAGCTGGACTTCAAAGAAACAGAATTGTGTCTCAACATCTACGGCAGAAGCTGAATACGTTGCTGCTGCTAGCTGTTGCTCTCAAGTTCTGTGGATGAAAACTCAGCTGAAAGACTTTGGTCACATCATCTGCAAAATCCCCATCTTCTGTGATTCCAAAAGTGCGATTGCCATCTCTGCAAATCCAGTACAGCATTCAAAGACAAAGCACATAGATATCAGGTATCACTTTCTGAAATATCATGTGGAAAATCAAACCATCGAGATGCATTTTGTACCAACAGAATTTCAGCTTGCTGATTTATTCACCAAAGCACTTGATGAGAAAAGATTCCTTTACTTGGTGGGTAAATTAGGAATGATAAATATGGATTAACCTCTGTAAGTATCTTTATCTTTATATTATACAGTATGTATATTTTCTGTTTTGTTTATTACTTTGTATGTAAATTCTACTAAACTCCTTTCTGAAAAGCAACAGAGATTCTGTGAATCTCCTCAGAACCTCTGACGATCCTTACAAAACCTCTGATACACGACCTATGTTATATACATTCACTTCTAATTATTTGAACCAAGCATAGGTCAAGGGGGAGCAGAGGAAAACGAACTTGATCTACAGAGGATGATTAGATCAAGGGGGAACAAAAGGAAACCTTGCTTAATCTACAGAGATTTATAAGTCAAGGGGAGCAGAGGAAGAGATGACAACAACAGAAGAAAAGAACATTGCCGGACAAAGAAGAACTAAAAGGTTAGTATCTCGAACAAATTCTTTTTGAAAATAATTTTCTAGGACACAAATTTCTAAATATGTTCTAGAAACATTATTAAACACATTCCAAATAAAATTTGATCAAAAAGAATGTTGAGTTTTCCATTATTAGAAATTTAAAGTCACAGAGCCTCTGCTGAGTCCAACAGAGGTTCTGCAGGCAAAAGCTCTGATCTTAAATCAATAATTCTTGGAAACTCTGTAAATCTTTTTAGGTATCAAAATCAAAAAGAATCATAGCATACAAACACTGCAGAAGAAGTCATCGGTTACAGAGTTCTCTCCACAAGAAAGAACTTCTGTAGACCAACACTTGTTTTTAAAAGGACTTTTTGCTACACAAAACCTTTTTCAAAAACAATTTTCTAGGACACCAGATTTCAAAAAGGTCCTAAAAACATTGTTAAAAACAATCAAAAACTTGGATGATCAAAAATGTTTATAAATTATTAGATATACGAAATTTCTTGTCTCAGAACCTCTGCTGGCTCTGACAGAGGTCCAAAAACCTCTGTAAAGGAACTTCTATACATAATTTATCGATCCTCTCCATGGATTTTTTTAAACATTCTTGTTGAAGGTACAAACTACAGAGGCAAGAAAAATAAGATTCTCAAATCACAGAGCCTCTGTCAGTTTTTACATTAGGCATTTCTGTAACAGTAACGGTAACTTTTCTGTGAGTGAGAATCATGTGGAGGTAAAGAGGCCCACGCGCCTAGCATTTAATAAGACCGCCCACGACGTCTCGTCATAACTGACACAGAGGACGTGTCATCTTTTCATTGGACCTACATGCAACACGTTCCTATGGAAAGTTGAACCCGCCGTAACGACTCAAGTGCGGACCCCAAATAATATTAACCTCAAAATATTAACCCTTTCAGATTCTACGGCCACAAACTCATTATAAAACCCAAGTTACCTTCCCTCACAAAAACTTTACTCACTCTCTTCTCCGACGAACCTGCAACTATATTCAAATCATCATTTTACTGTGAAAAATGGCTTCCAGTTCCTACGCTACTCAAAACTCTCCGGTGAACTCTCCTCAACACTCTCCAGTGCATTCAGAGCACTCCCAAAACCCTAACATCGCCGCAAATGCTGAAAAAGAAAACTCCGGCGACTCTGCAAACTTTGCACCAACCACCAACCTTGAACACTTTCTGAACAAAGAACATTTTGAGGATGTTCTACCTTTAAAATCCTACAACTGCTACCTGGTACCCTCACCAACAGCTTTCGGCGAAGCCCATGCTCTTCTCCTAAATATCCTAGAAAATCATTTCCTATACCCTCTCCTTTCCAAAACCCCAACCAAAATCCCTGCACGATATCTGAATCAATTTTGGCAAAGTTGCCGTTTTGATTCAGATGATTCTTTGATAAAGGGCTACATTTCAAAACCAGACAAGTCTGACTACCTAGAACTCTTGTTTAACAGAACCATGTTCTCACTGGAGTTCAACCTACCAACCAGAGGTCTACTTGGAATCAAGAAATATGCTGAGGTTCCTACGGACGAGGAGCTCTGTCGATTCGTCGAAATGTTAGGATATAACACAACCCTGAGGAAACGCAATGATTTCCGCAGAGGCAGACTACCACCTCTGTGAAATACCCTGTTCTCCATCTTGAATCGTTGCCTCACAGGAAAAACCGGTAGCCCTGACCAAAGCTCATTCCAGATCCTGACCATCATGTATGGAATCTATTACGATATTCCACTTGACTATGCGACCATCATGATGCAGGAATTAGTGAACACAATCGACAGAAAGCTCGCAACTCAAAAGGCCAAGAGGAACACACCAGGGTATCTACCTCCTCTGCAATACCAAAGAATTCTAGGAGTTATTTTCGAGCCTCTACTTCAAATGCAGAAGTGGCCAATGGAAGGGCCATCTGTAAAGCTTTAACCAATGAATAAAAATACTCCTACAGAGCATGAAGACAGTTACCCCCACTGCAGACCTCTGTCGAAGAACCTTCTGGCATATGCAACTGATGAGGATAGGAAATTAGAGTATATACGCGTCCACAGGACTCCAGAACCAAGTCCTGTGACACCCCCGCGTCTAGGAACCCCCTTAGGTGTAGATGAAGTTGAGAGGATGACAGAAGAGGAATGGGCTAAAGCTTTAGAGAAACACTATTCAGTACAAGACCGATTCAAAGCCCAAAGAGAAAGCATTTACCCCTCTTCTCAGAAAAGAAAAACCTCTGCAGAGCCTTCACCATAGCCAATGCTTCTTACGTAAAAGACTTCAAGGCTAGTGTGGGAAAGATGCGGTTCAACACAGAGGCCGAAGTTCAAACTCTTCTTGGTCTTTGTGATGATCTCTGTGCCAAAATGATGGTAGCCGGGGCAAAGAAACCTGACACTACTTGCCGAGCAGAAGGTAACGAAGATAAAGGTCAGGATGATTCTGATGATGATGATTCATCAGATCATCCCGAGGGGGAGAAACAAGGGGAGAATCAAAGAGAAACAACTGCAAGCAATCCTCCAATATCTGCAGAACCAATTTCCTCTGCACCACCAACCCAAACCCAAACTCAGAAAACACAACAGAGACCCACAAAGGAAACACCAGCCTCTGTGGAAACCACCTCTGTCCTTGAAAAAGATGTCCCTGAAGTTCAAATCCTGACATCTTCATCCTCAGAAGAACTTCCCCATTCTCAACCAAAATCCCAACCCAAAACTCACCCAAGAAGAAAATCCATTGCCCACAAACCAAAAACAACAAAACGTTCTGCTACGTATGTCCTAAAAAGAATGGAGTTCGTATCCGCTTTTAGAGCCGCAAAAAGTTTTGATATCCCTCCACAAACCACAACCGAGCTCACAGAAGAAACATCAACAGAACCCAAATCCCCAATCAAACCAACAGAACCATCCCCACCAAAGTCCTCAGAAACTGAAGTATCAAAAACTACAGAGGCAATCCCCATCATACCCATAGAAACCTCAACACCCAAACCAACAGAAGCAATCCCATAGAGTCCAAAGCAGGCAATAGGTTCTGAGCCTTCCCAAACCAAAGATAAAGGTAAAGGAATCATGACAGAAGAACCACAGAAGAAAAAGCAAAAGCCACAGACGACAGAGAAGTTGATGAAGAACTCATTCGATGCCTTTGTCACTCCTAAACCTGAAGATGACTGGGCAACAGAGGGTAGGGTTGTAGAGATAAAACGACACATGGATGCTCTGCGAAGACCAATACCACCACCAGATACACGACATGCAGAAATGGAAGAGGTGGTGTATAGGTACCTTTACAAACAACAATATCAGAACAACCTTATACCACACATCGAAGATCCTCAACTCAGAGCTGACCTTGACAACACCTTCAGCAGAACAAAGCCAAAATCAAGGGCAAAAGTCTTCTCAAAGTCCAAAATAGAAAAGGTAATATACTGCAAATTCTCTCAAACGAGAACCTTTCCAAAGATCAGGTACAACATTTACAAAGTCAAAAGGGAGAACAAGTCCGAAAATCAATTTTCAGATGCCGATATAAGGAACTTGAACCCCTACGATCTTCCAGATCTTCTACTTTGGACGAAAGAAAACTTTGACAACGATGCTAACAGAAGGGCCTATCAAGTGTTCAGGAAAGCAATGAGAGAAAAGCTTCTGCTGTATAGCATGATAGACTTTCAACTGGGAAGAGATCTTGGAGTCAGAAACCTGAGTCTGAGACCACCAGAGGATCACTGCCCACCTTCTGCAATATCCAACTCAATCATTACAACACCAAGGTACGGGTTAGTGTATAAGGATCCTGCTGGTCAAGTGAGACTTTTTGTGGAAATGGACTGTCAGAAGTATGCAACTAGTACTCTGAACAAGTTCAGATCAATCTTATAAGAGAACAGAGGTACTGAGCTTATGGATCAAGAATCAGCAGAAAGAATGATCAGAGAAATAGATGCTACAATCGGCTTGAGAGAACTCTGCATCAATTTCTATGACGAGCTCAGAGAAGTAGGATTCGACAACAGAAGTTTCAATGACTTCAAAGATGCAAATGTCTAAATCTCTTTTACATATCTCTGTAATAGTAAAAAAGAAATGAAATGAAACTTTTGAGGTATTGTTTAACCTCTGTCTACTTTACTTAGCCTAATTATGCATAAAGTCAAATTTTCATTTTTCAATACTTAGGGGGAGATTGTTAGCTCCAAATATTCATAATATTAGAAGTATTGAAAAATAGGCTAAGTATGAAAGAGTTCCACAGAAGCTCTGCGGTGTTCCACAGAAGCTCTGCAAAGCAAACGATCATTCAAGGAACACCAAGTCCCAAGAAGAATCTACAGAAGACTACTCACAAAGGACCAAAGAAGAATCTACAGAAGACTACTCACAAAGGACCAAAGAAGGATCTACAGAAGAATGCTCACCAAGGACCGAGCCGCAGAACCTCTATCACCCTTGACAGAGCCTCTGCGGTTCAGTCTGAAGACTTGGAAGATATTTATAATATCTTGCCACTGTTGAAGAAATATCTTACCACTGTTACAGAAATATCTTACTACTGTTCCAGGGTCCGTTCATCAACTTGTACAAGGCATGGTCCGACAACAAACACGTGTCAAACTCTGATAGGATCCTTGCAAGTTGATATTAGTGCATTTAATGCATGCAGATTTCTAACTGTTCATGCCATCCCTTCTTTCCTGTAGCATTAGTCCTTTTGTCTAGAATAGTTCTTTTGTAGTAGTATAAAAGGAAGACTCATGTTGAGTTCTTCCTTACCAGTTAATATACAAGAAAAACACACACACAATCTATTATTAAGTGTTTTTCATCAAATACAGGAAAACTTTGAGATATTCATCTGTTCTTCATATACTGTTTATTTGATATTCTGTATTGTTTCTATACAAACATATCTGTTAGTTCTTCAAATACGCTTCCGCAACACATCTTATTTGAACAAATAGATAAGATAATATTTGTTAATCAAATACGGGAACCAACATTTGGTATCAGAGCAAAGTTTGGTTTTTCAATATCAAGCGATCCTCGTTTAACAAGATTATTGATAGAAACATGGTCTGATTTTAACCTGCTATTGATCATAGCCCTATATAATATATATGTATATAATACAAACACACATATATTTTGTAGAACACCAAACTACTTTTTAAATAAACAAAAGTTACATCATGATATAAACAAACTACTTTAGCTTCGATATGTTATTTTATATCTTCATGCAATCATGCATACAAAAACTTTCATTTTTGTGTTTTATTTTATATATATATATATATATATATATATATATATATATATATATATATATACTAAATTATAGTTTCTTAGTAGAACTTGTGTAGATGTAATTGTATTTTGTTGGGTCTCTTTCTTGTATATTTAGGTTTGTTTGTGTACTTTTCGTTCTTGTTGCAGGTACCGTAACCAACTTTTGATCAACATAATGAGAAACAAAAAGAAGAGAGAAGAATTATACAAAGATCGGCGAGATACCGAAGTCGAAGCATATTAGGATTAGCTTAAAGAAGCATGCTATATTGGAGAACTAGTAAAGTTTGTCGTTGGCGTTCTTATACAGTATTCATATGATTATTAATATAATTGTTAATGTTCCTCCGTTAATTATTATATTGACTTTTTTTATTTTGCCACATTATTAAAGTCGTTGCCAAAGGTTAATTATAGCGATAGTCAAGTGCTACAATGACCACATAATTTTAAATTTAAATCGTGACTAAAAATAGTTTATGGACATGGTTTTAATAATTCATGGTAATCATGTCATGAATTGGCAATGGTTAATACAAATTTGTATAAATAGTTTATGGCCACATTTTTGTTATTTCGTGTGACTAAAGAGTAATTAATAGTCACAGTCCTACAATTTAGCGCAACCATATGAATTGGCCATGGTAAATAAAAAATTTGTGTGGCTATACATACTTTAATGTCATGGTTTAAGCTATTTTGTGTGAGTAAAAGGTAACCAATAACCATGGTTTTTAAAAATTAATCGTAACTAAATGTCGTGAATTAGCCACGGTTAACATAAGATTTATGTGGCAATAAGTAGTTTACGGTCATGGTTTTAGTTATTTAATGTGACCGAAGGATAACCAATAACCACGATTTTAACAATCAACGTAACCATATGTCACGAAATAGCTACAGTTATAATGAAATTTGCGTGGCTATAAGCAGTTTAGGGCCACAATTTTAGCTATTTTGTGTAAGCAAAAGGCATCCATTGGCCACAGTTTTAACAATCCAGTGACACCATATGTCATGAAATAGCCACAATTAATATAAAAGTTGTGTGGCTATAACTAGTCTATGGTCACAATTTTAGTTATATCGTGTAGCCAAAAGGTTTTTTACTAGTCTATGGTCACAATTAATATAAAAGTTGTGTAGCCACGTTTTTTACTATTCATTGTAACCATATGTCATGAAATAACCATGATTAATATAAAATTGTGTGACTATAAACACGATTTTAATTATTTTGTGTGACCAAAGGTAACCAATGGCCACGATTGTAACAATTTTGCATACCATATGTCATGAACAAGTCACGTAACCATTTGTGTGGCTATAAGTAGTCTATAATCATGGTTAAAATAAATACATGTTGCTATAAAATAATCAACGACCACCAGAAAAACAAATCGTGTGGCCTTAAAATGCTTATGGCCACAATTTTAACTATTTTGTGTTGCAAAAAGATAACCAATAACCACAGTTTTAACTATTTTGTGTTGCAAAAAGATAACCAATAACCACAGTTTTAACTATTTTGTGTCACAAAAAGGTAACCAGTAGCTACGGTTCTACAAAATAAGCGTAACGATAAGTAATGAAATGACCACAGTTAATATGAATTAACGTGGCTACACGTAGTTTATAGCCACAGTTATATAAAAAAAATACTAAACTACATACGTTTTCCGCCACGGTTTTTAAGCTATGGCTACGGTTTATCATATGATATGGTGACACATTTTAAACGTGACCATAAGGGTATCAAAAGTCACGGCAGGATAAACTACGGTGTGATTGGAAAAAAAAATTGTGGCTAAAGGCCTACGACCATGGTTTTTAACCGTCGCCATTGTGAGTTTTTGTACTAGTGATATGAAAACAATATATTTTTCGTCTTCAACTATAGAAAGAAAATGATTCTCCTAAATTGTACTTTTTTATTTGGTTCAAATTGAAAGTTCATTAAATAATTAACCCTTTAGTTTTCTATATTATGTTTTATTTATATAACTATTATTTATACAACATTTAATATAATTTAAAACTTTTATTTTTATTTACCTTGTATTTTATTAGTTTAACATTTTTTTTACAAAAGTCATATTAATTTTCTTTTGGCAATCCTTTTATGACCTTATTCCTAAATGAGCGTGTTGCAAAAGAATTTGAGCTTGGAAAGTGAACTACTTCGTGAAACTTTTGTCAACACTTGATTAACACTTTTGCAATTCCCAATATAACTCATTTTGGTTTACAAAAAATTGATGTCAAGTTACAAAAATACGAATTCTAAGACACAAAAGAACACCACAATTTGAATAGGTATGTGCATGATAGCATAATATAGTAAAAAAACTTCACGTGAATGAACATAGTTGTAAAAGAAACTCCCGCCAATAAGTAGTCCGGTTGAACTTGAGTGCATGTGAATGTTTTCAAAAGCATAATCGATTGTTTCTTGATATCATTATGGCAAAACTAAAAGAAGAGGAAATGATTGAGAAATAAAGAGATTGAGAGATCAAAATTATAACAACCAAGAGAAAATAGCATAAAATATAAAAATTACCATTCTCGACAAAATATCACCGTGTACTAACTCTTCCGATATGAAGTAGTCCTAGTTGAACTTGAGTGCGTGTGAATTTTTTGAAGAACATAATCGATTGTTTCTTGATAACAATTATGTAAAACTAAATGGAGATAAAGAGATTAAGAAATAAAGAAATGGATAGATGAAGAGTTGGAGAAAATAAATCAATTGCAACAAAACAATAAAGGAAATGTATATCAAGAAGTTGAATAGTTTGAGAAATTAAACTTAAGTTGAATGTTTATCAAGAAGTTGAATAGTTTAGGAGGTTAAACTTAAGGTGGATGTAAAATTACCAAAAAATCTCATTTATTATGAAGCATACAACTTGTCAAGAGGGGCATAAAAGTCTTTAACTTAATTAGCATTTTAATAAGTTGAAAATAGGAGAAAAAGATAGAGGCACTCCTAGCCTTTAGAAGATGCCATGCCATGCATAGTGGTTTCTTTTTTAATATATACTAGTGTGGGAGTTGCGCGTTGCGCAGTTGTGATAAATAGTTTTAAGAATTCTTGATCGAGATAAGATAAAAACGTAATTCTTTGGTTAATAAATAATGAGATACAAATTAAATTGAAGAATGTATGTTCATAAGTGGTTTATTTTCATACATTGATAAATGTTTGTTGTTGCGAAGACCTTGAGAGTTATCAGTAATAATTTTATAGTTACTCTATTTAGAACTCAAATGCCCGATCCTACAACCATATCTCTATTGTTCTTATGAAAAGTTTGAAGATTATTTTTTCCAATAAAATGTCATCTATAATTAGCCAATATTATGAGTTGCCACAAATAGGGCTCATCTTCTCATGTTAATATATACTCACACATTTCATAATAAACTCATATTCACACCAAATGTGGGATTACCAAACTCACCACATTTCAAATTTATATAAAGTTTTCATACATCATTTCTTATAGTCATATTCGTTCTCCAATCTAACATTCACTCATCAATGTGGGATGACTAAGTTCAACCACAATGCAAGATTTGAGAATGCACAAAGATCACAATGCTGCATCAAATACCTTTGGTTATTTCTTTTATACATTTTCAAGATAAAAATATAAAAATATAAATAATTTTTTGGTTTTATATATATATATATATATATATATATAGATTTATGTCAAGGTCTGTAAAATATCCCTATTGAGGGGTTGGTCAAAACACATTTTTAGCTAAGTAAATCTTTCAATTATCAAAGTCATTCATCGTCATTTCTTTTAGTCATCTCTAACCTCAAATCTAACATTCGGATAACTAAAACAACACCATATTTACGAATACTCAATTCACACAATGCATATTTGAGAATAATCAATTCACACAATGCCACATAAAATACCCTTGGTTGTTCCTTTTTTTATATATAAAGATAAATATAGAGAGTTTTGATATAATGAAATGTTTCATCATATAAGTTAGATAATATAACAATGAAATCTTCATGAAAATATTCTATCATTTTATACTTAAACTACTATAGAAATACTAATAGAACCCGGTTGCTAAAACTAATGGTACCCGGTTATATGACCGGGTACTATTCAAGGGGGTACGATTATGCGATGTAATACTACCCGGTTGTAATAACCGGGTGGGATTTATACAATGCTACCAGGTTCCTTCATTGTACGGGTACTATTGCCACGGGTAATCACCGAAAAGGGGCATCAAATAGAACCCGGTTCTTTTAAAAAACCGTGTACGATTTGACTTTTTTTTTCAATTTCGCCATATATTTATATGATACCTAAAAGAGTAAACATAAATAATACTGGATGCAATATCAACACAGATGGAAATCAGCAGATCCATATTCCAATTAACTTGAAAGAATTACATGAAGCGTATGAAAATTAACAACCAAAAGTGACCTCACAAAAATTGACAACCAAAACTGACCTCATACAAGTCTAAGAGTATCTTAATGACTACCAAAATAAGCACAAAAGTTCAAATCTTGTATGAGAATAAAAGTGCAACTTACAAAAGTGACCTCACAATACTTGTTTGTCAATAATACTATGTTTTCGTAATTGTAACTTCAAGTGATGCCAAAATTGGTCAAACGGTAGGTCGGTATCCACATCAACTGTTTGAACCAAGCGAGTTTCCATAGCAATGACGTATAAATGTCAAAATTCCTATAAATGTAATTATTTTACACAGTTATTAAACGAAAAATAAATTAATAACGATGACAAACAAGACCATTGCAAGAAAAACCAAACATCCCATCCAAATATGAAATGTAATTGCAACACGAATAAACTAATGAATGTTTGCATAGTGTTGGTAGGTTTACCTTAATAGTTAACCGGTCTAGAAATAATGTATGTAAAAAAAACTAAGCAATAAAGAAGTGGGTAGCTGATAAGTGCTAGAAAATTGTTTAGCCCATGTCACGACCATAACGTTCATCATTCTTTCTGTCAGAGGAGTCGTATCATACCATGGTACCTAGATGCAAATGAAAATCAAAATTGTTATTTGACGACAAGATTAAATGCAATAAACACAATAAAACATGTTTAACAAATACATACTTTCTTCAGAAACTATGATTGATGATACATCACAAAGTTGAACATGAAATGCATAATATAGTAGCCACACTCCCAACCGGATATTTGTTGATTACACTAAATCGACAAAAAAAGATATGAATTAGACAAAACCAACTATAAAATAAGTTTTATAGATGTACCGTGAGATGAATTACCTTTGAGAGCTCCCATCTAAATGGCATGGCTTTATCGGTATCACACGGCCCTCCTTCATCAAGATACCTTGTAACAGCCCTACAAAAACGTTAGCAATAGTAGTGTTAGAAATTATAGAAAGACAAATCAACTTTATACAAATTAAAGAAGCACTTACGCTTCCACGTGCTCTTTGATGATGTAGAAGTCTGCGGTCTTTTCTTTAGACATTAACGAATCTAATACATACACAATGCGACGACGAGAAATGATCAGAAGGAGGATCCAATTGGGAATGTTCAAAACCATTAGCATAAATAAAAAAATGGATAAATCGTAAGCACTATAAAAATAAAGATGTTAGCATATGGTACCTCTGTAGGTATGGTGCAAGAAAAAAACACAGTTCTCTATTGTAAAACATCACATTAGCCATTTTACTTATGACACCATCCTTGTTTGATATGCATTCATCGACATGAATCCAAGAGGGACATATGAAATCACACCGGTTCTTCTCATTTTTTTCATCATCCCATGTAAAAACCTAAAAAACGACAATTTAATAAAGTAGAATATTGGGATCATAAGAATGAATATGTACTAATCACTGACTTACATATGGAACCAAGCAATAATGGTATGATCAAGCCAAGCATTCTTAACTAAAGAATGTATGTCCTCACGGAATATCATAAACTCAAGTGATTGAGATCCAAATACCCCAGGCTCGGCCCAAATAAGAATCCATGCATTCGGATTCGGGAGGGACTCCTAATGCCTATATAACGATTGTAATTCTTTCGGCCTCTTCATCAAGGTTTCGGTCGAGATCACACTCTTAGATGGAAATGTTTTATTTTTAGGAGTAGTCTTTTTTCTCTTTCCCTGCAATGGTTGTGAACTTTGTGGCACAGTTTCAGCCAACACAACAGTTGTGTGGAATTTCCTTTATCGTGTACCGCATGTTGACTTTTGGAGGCCTATTAACAAGTTCGTAAGAAAAATATGTAAATAATTAAATCTTACTATAATAGTAAAGAAAGAGAAGACTAGTTTCTTTTTACTTGAGTGAGAACAATTGCATAACACGGCCATTGGATAAAGTTGTTTCGTGCTTGACCTAGTTTCGTCATTTCTTCATTCGGCACAGGAAGAGGTAGTTCGCAAAATAATTTTTCACTTGGTCTACATGCACCTTCACGTAATTTTCCTTGACAGGCGTGAAATGACATCATCCATCCCCTATAGGATGGACCATCCCTTTTGCACATGGGAACTTGTAGTTACCGTCTACCGCCAACAATTCGCAAGAAATGGCTTCTTGCAAAAAAAAATGTGTAAGTATGTATGTATCTAACCATGTAAGTAAGTATGTATCTAAACATGTTAGCAAGTATGTAAGCATAATTATATGTGTGTAGCTCAATTACATGTATGCCATCAAATTCGTCGACACAAGGCACTGAACCACAACTACTCTTCCTCATACATGGGCTTGGGCTTCCATCATCTGTGTTATTAAGCTTGGACGTTAGTTGCATGATCTTTTCAATCTTAGCATCGAATAACTTATTGCTCTCCTCCACCTCCGCACGATAGATCATTCGGTTCTCCTCAATCTCAGCATTCAATAACATTTTTTCCCCTCACACTCGGCAACAAAGTTCTTTCTCTTCTCCTCACACTCGGTCTCAAAGTTCATCCTCTTCTCCTCCCAGTCGATATCCATATCCATACGAGTTTGACCTTTTTTTCTGAAATCCTCGGAATGGTCTTTTTAAGCCTACTATGTGGCTCACTCATCTGGTGCGATGTCACCTCTTCGATCAAAAGGAGTTAAATATGCGACAACGAAGGTGGATGGAATTGTTGACGGACTACGATTGCGAGATCGAGTATCATCCCGGAAAGGCCAACGTGGTGGCCGATGCCCTAAGCCATAAGGAAAGGGGTGAAGCTTCGAAAATCTTGGCCTTAAGGGCCGATGTCACATTCAATCTGTTGGGGGAAATAAAGAAGTGGCAAACGGAAGCGTTAGCGGTCAAGAACCTTAAGAAAGAACGAATGGTTGGGAATGCAGCTTCTTTGGTGGAGGATAGTCGAGGGTTGAAATGCCTCAATGGTAGGATCTGGGTTTCGAAGCTCGGTGATGTTCAAAAAGTGATATTGGAGGAGGCCCACGAGTCAAAGTACTCCATTCACCCGGGAACCAATAAGATGTTTCGGGATCTACGACATTGTTATTGGTGTGTGGGCATGAAGAAGGACATATCATACTTCGTTGAGAGATGTACGACGTGCCTAAGGGTAAAGATGGAGCACCAATGACCGTATGGTAAAATCCAACCATTGGACATTCTAGTTTTGAAGTGGGATCAAATTACGATGGATTTCGTGACGATGTTGCCTAGGACTCCAAAGGGCTTTAACACCATATGGGTAATAGTGGATCGACTCTCCAAGTCGACGCATTTCTTACCCATAAAGGAAACGTATTCGATGGAGAGGTTAGCAAAGTTGTACATCGACGAGATAGTGACCCGCCATGGCGTACCGTCATCAATAGTTTCAGATCGCAATAGTCGATTCACATCGACATTTTGGAGGAGTTTTCAACGAGAAATGGGATCCCAAATCAAGATGAGTACCGCATACCATCCGCAGACCGATGGCCAAAGCGAGCGGACTATTCAAACTTTGGAAGACATGTTGAGGGCTTGCGCGTTAGACTTACAAGGCTCGTGGGAGAAGCACCTACCGTTGATCGAATTTGCATATAACAATAGTTATCATGCGAGCATAAAGGCTGCACCTTATGAGGTACTTTACGGTAGGAAGTGTCGGACACCTCTTTGTTGGAACGAGGTCGGGGAGAAGCAACTGGCAGGACCCGAGATGGTACAGTTGACCGCGGATAAGATTGTTCAAGTGAGAGAAAGATTAAAGGTCGCGCGTGATCGACAAAAGAGCTATGCGGACAAGAGGTGTAAAGACATCGAATTCCAAGTTGGGGATAAAGTGATGCTAGAAGTATCCCCTTGGAAAGGAGTGGTACGATTCGGAAAGAAGGGAAAGCTGAGTCCATGCTATATTGGACCATTTGAGATTATCGAACGAATTGGGGAAGTAGCGTATAAGTTAGAGCTACCCGAAGAGTTGCGTGGAATCCACAATACCTTCCATGTTTCGAACTTAAGGAAGTGTTTAGCGGAGGTTGACATGGCTATACCATTGCATGAAGAGCAAGTGGACGATAGATTAAACTTTATCGAGGAACCTGAGGCAATCACTGTTCGCAAAGTCAAGAAGTTGAGGAACAAAGAAATCAACCTTGTGAAGGTGCGTTGGCGGTTTCACAAAAAACAAGAAGCGACTTGGGAAACCGAATCCGAGATGAGGACTAAATACCCGCATCTTTTCAATGATGGAATTCCGGGGATGGAATTTTATTAAGGGGGAGGTTTTGTAACACCTCATATTTTCAATATTTGAAATAACTGGAAGTTTTGGGGCCAAAGTGAGAAAATTTGAAACTTAGGGACTAAGAGGCAAAATCAGAGGATTAAATGGAGCAAAACCCTTTCACTCTTCATTTTTGACGGCTACTCATTGAGAAGAATGGATTTTAGAGGATGCAACCCTTGTGAAGGTTGAACTGGGAGGATTGCATCAAGAGCTTGAAGACTTCGTCTTCAAGGTATGGTTCTTTCTTCCAATCTACATTTTCTTGCTTGATTTGAGGAGATGGTTGTGTAGAAAACCATGATTCATCCTTTTTCTAAGTATTGGTTATCACCTTTGGAAATAGTGGGATTAATGAATGTCCTTGTGGTTTGTGAGCTTCTCTTTAAGAAGCTTGCACCATTTCAATCGGGGAAATTGGGTTTTGACAAGAATGAGATTTTGGGGTTGAAAGAGATGAATCATTGGATAATTTTCATGGAGATTTGCATGTTTTAGATTTGGGTTTTGATTCCTAAAGGTGTGTTTAGCTAAAACTATCAATTTTGGAAGCTTTCAAGCACTTGGGACCAATTTGGGGATTTTTGGGATTGGATTTCGGAGTGTCTTGCAAGTGCAGGTTTTGGAAGCCACAAATAGTGACTTGTGCGGCCTAGCTCGCGGCCTGAAGCCGCGAGGTAAGGGGTGCAAGCCCCTGTTTGGTGCGCTTCATCGTTTTTCTCCGTTTATCGTTCGGTATTCGTTTGAGGCATCATTGGGGTTTATGTTGATCCAAACCCTCAATGATTTGATAATGACTCTCTGAGAAACACTTAGTGAAAATCATAAGTAGACAATATGTATTAATGTTTTGTCATTAAAAAAAATAATAAGTCTGTTTAGTATCGCTGATGAAAACATATGCTTTAAATTACACATTCAACGATAATGTTCATCAATGAGACCTGAGCCTGTTCAGTCTTGTTGATGTCATTGATAATCTTAGTTGTTTACTTACGATCCCTGAAGACATGTTTCACGTCAACTATGTGTTGGTCCCGGAGGGTTATACAAGTTTGTAGAAGGGGGGGTTGAATACAAACACACAGATTTTACTTTTCTAAATTGTTTATTGATATTATCAAACAATTTACAACTTGTTGCGGAACAAGATTAAGGACTAAGCCTAATCTAAACAAGTTATGAGAACACTAAGATTCTTGCACTAGAATTAAGACAGAAAGAAGATAAGGAAATTACGAATAATATCCTAACACAAAGATAGTAGAGAGAAGATGGCCAAGCACCTCATTTCTGAAGTAGGGTTCTTCTTATATACTGCATGCATTAAATGCACAACAATATAACTTTACACGTGGCAGCAGCTGATTGGTTGCATGGTTTGACCTTTGTAGACAACCTAGTAGCCGCATGATGTACAATGTAGAATCAGAGTTGTTTGTACGATTAAAGACAAAAGGGATGTCCTTTCTGACATTATCGTACGGAGGCGTGCAAGGGGGAAAGACAAAAGTAACTTGTACAGGAAGACTTCATGATCAGCGTTCGTTGAGCAGTACTTTATCAACGAGTGATAAAGCTCAGCGATTGCTGAAGTCTTCTACTTGTAACTTCACGTTGAGTGGACAAATCTTGGCTTCACTGATATACGCATCAGTTCATTAGCAGACTTATCGCTGGTTCTTGGGCTTAATCTTCGACTTCAACGTAGAACCTTTGTTGACGTGAAACTTGTCTTCAGAGATCATAAGTAAGCAACTAAAACTATCAGCGATCACCAACAAGACTGAACAGGCTCAGCGCTTCATTGATGAACAGTTTCGCTGAATGTCTAATCTAAAAAACATGAGTTTCCTATCAGCGGACATAGTACTTATCAGCGATAGTGAAACTCTAATACAAATTGTTTACTTATAATTTTCACTAAGTGTTTCTAAAAGAGTCATTATCAAATCACTGAGGGTTTGGATCAACACTATGTTCTACGTTGAAGTCGAAGATCAACCCAAAGAACCAACGACAAGTCTACTAATGAACTGATGCGGATATCAGCGAAGCCAAGATTTGTCCACTCAACGTGAATTTTCAAGTAGAAGAATTCAACGAACGCTGAACTTTATAACTCGCTGATAAAGAACAATTCAGCGAACGCTGATCATGAAGTTTCCTCTACAAGTTACTTTTGTCTTACCCTCTTACACGTCTCCATACGATAATGTCAGAATGGACATCCCTTTTGTCCAGAATCGTACAACCAACTCTGATTCTACACTGTTCATCATGCGGCTACTAGGTTGTCTAAAAAGGTCAAAACATGCAACCAATCAGCTGCTGCCACATGTAATGTTGTACTGATATTCATTAAATGCATGCAGTATATAAAGGAAACCCTACTTCAAAAATTAAGTGCTCGGCCATCTCCTTCTTACTATTTCTGTGTGTTAGAATATTAGTCTTTAATATTCTTATCTCCTTTCTATCTTATTTATAGTGCAAGAAATCTTAGTGATTCTCTTAACTTGTTTAGATTAGGTTTATTCCTTAATCTTGTTCCGCAACAAGTTGTAAGTTGTTTGATACATATCAATAAACAATTTAGAAAAGTAAAATCTGTGTGTTTGTATTCAACCCCCCCCCCCCCCCCCCCCCCCCCCTTCTACAAACTTGTATAACCCCTCCGGGACCAACAAGTGGTATCAGAGCAGATTGTTTAATCTCATAAGCAAGATCTTGCTTATACTAATCTTTTCTCTTCCTTGCTATTTTCCATAATGGCTAATAACACAAACACAAACTACATTGACAATGGTTCTCTTGCAAAACCCCCTAGATTTTCCAGAAATAACTTTAATCTGTGGAAAAATAGGATGATACTCTTCTTACAAGGTGTAGACCCTACTATACCCTATTACATCGAAAATGGTCCATATATTCCTGTTAGAATTGATCCTGAAGTTCCAGGCACTACTACTAGAGCTGCCATTCCTGAAAGAATCATTCCCAAGGAAATTCACAATTGGTCTGATGAAGACAAGATGAAAGTGGCTATTGACACTAATGCCAGATCCATTCTTTCCATGGCTCTTCCTGACGAAGTCTACCATTCCGTCATGAACCTAAAAACCTCCAAAGCCATGTGGGACACAATCTGTGTTCAATATGAAGGTACATCTGAAGTCCAGGACTCAAGAAAGATCAACCTGGTAAGACAGTACGAAAGCTTCATTTGTGGTAAGAATGAATCTCTCTCTGAAGTACATCAGCGGTTTAACTGTTTAATTATTGACCTAAAAACCGTTGGTAAGGAATATTCTAACTTTGAGATCCTGGCAAAGTTCTTATAATGTTTACCTGAAAGCTGGGACAGTTATTCAATGTGTCTCAAGCTATCAAAGAATCTAAAATCTATGACTCTCTCTACCTTATTTGGCACTATGCTCAATCATGAGCAGTCGTGTCATCTTAAGAAAAATCTTGTAAAAGATTCCAAGAGCACACCTATTGCTTTACTCTTAGAGTCACCTTTCACCCAGCGATCATCTATCACTATCACTATCACTGAGCTGGAAACTAACTCTGAATGCTCATCAGATGTTGATTCTTCAGATCTTGATGAATCTCTGGCACTACTGGCTAATAAGTTCAGGAGATTCACCAAAAAGAGTAACTTCAGAAGGAACAAACCTCTTGCACTCACTGACAAGCCAAAAACATCAACCCCTGTTGATAAGGCTACTGCTACCTGCTTTAACTGTGAAAAAGTAGGACACTTTGCTAGTGAATGCAGGTCTAAGAAAGTCTTCAAACCCTCATCTTCTTCGTACAAGAAATCCTCTAACCTCAGGGCTAGAGATGACAAATACAAGAAGCTGAAAGAAAAATATTCAAAGCTGAAAAGCTTTAAGAAGAAAGGCAAAGGCTTGGTCGCTGATTTCGACTGGGCTGCCTCTGACACTGAAGAATCATCTGACTCTGGAGATGATGATGAGACCAACCTCTGCCTCATGGCAAAAATAGAAGAAGAGGAAGAACAAACTGAAATTCCCTCTGTTTCATCTTCTACCTCTAAGGTATCAACTTCTTTCTTTACTAATATTTCAGATATTAATGAAGATGATAGTCTTCAAAAAATTGAACTCCTGACTATAAATTTATATGATGCCATGAATGGCAAAACCATAGTTGAAAATCAAAATCTTGATCTCGCGGAACAACTTAAAAACTGTCACCTTCAAATAGAAAAGCTTTCTAAAATTGAAGGAGATTTAAAAGATCGGGTCCGTATAAATCAACTAGTCAAAATCGAATGTGAAGAAGCTATCGCTGCATTAAAAGATGAAAAGGCTACTGTTGAAGGATGGTGTAAATCCTCAACAACGATCACTGCGATAATAAAGTCTCATATTCCCCTGAGTGACAAATGTGGTCTTGGTTACAAAGCTGACGCTGAAGAACCAACCACTAATCATTCCATGCTTAAGTTTGAAATGTTTGTGTCCTCTATCCCTGAAACTTCCTCATCTCAGTGTTCCTCTTCTAAAACTTCAATCCCTGAGGAAAAACCTACCTTTATCCCTAAAGGTAAAGGCAAAGAAAAAGTTTTCAACCAAAAACCTCAGAAGGGTACCTTTGTACCTAAGCTGAATGCTTCTAAAGCTTCAGTGAGTTATCCCTCTACTTCTAAGAACAAGATCCCTGGATTTATTCAGCGATATACTCCTAGAATCAGAGTGTATATAATTGGTAAGAAATCTGAAGAACTGATTGTTCCTCCCATTTCCAATGCCAAAGGTATACTTGGTGCTGGCCCTACTCATTTAAAAATATTGGCTAAGAATGCAAATGGTCCTAAAACTACTTTTAGCTATAGGAAATGTTATCACTGTAGACTTACCGATCACATTGCTAGTAAGTGCCCCACAACCACCAAAGCTGAAAAGATAGCTAAGGTGAAGATCAATGCCCCCAAGGCAAAGAAGACCAATCCTGGTGAAAATCAGGTTAAGGTGAAACCTACCACTGAGGTTAAGAAATTAACCAAAGTGAAGAATAGTTCAGAAGCTGAATCTTCAAATGCTGCGAAGATTGCTGAACCTTCCACTTCCTCTACCACCACTGAAAAATGTGAGCCCATGGTAAAATGAGTGCCCAAGTCAAACTAATCTTCCTTTGTTTGCAGGTTAAGAAGGGTATCTGGTATCTTGATAGCGGATGCTCTAGACATATGACTGGAAAGAAAAACCTGCTCACTGAATACAAGGAAGAGAAGGGTCCCTCAGTGACCTTCGGTGGAAACAAAAAAGGCTATACCCGAGGGTTGGTTTACTCTCTAATGGTACAACAACCTTCATAAGAGTCGCATATGTTGAAGGATTGAAGCACAATCTTCTAAGCATCAGTCAGCTATGTGACAAGGATAACAAAGTGATTTTCACTAAGGAATCCTGCTTTGTCACTGACAAAAAGGAGAAGATAGCTCTCAACAGATACCGTATGGAAAATGTTTATGTTATAAACATGTACTCTACAACCACTGAGAACTCCTGTTTCTTCTCAAAAGCCTCATCTGATGTCAACTGGTTATGGCATAAGAGGCTCTCTCATCTAAACTTCAATACTCTTTCTTTTAAAGAGTTGGTTACCGGTTTACCTCAACAATCATACGCTAAGGAGTCTCTATGTTCAGCGTGTGAAAAGGGAAACAAACCAAGGCAAGATTCAAATCTAAGCAATTTTCCTCAGTGTCATCTCCTCTATAACTTCTCCATATGGATTTGTTTGGCCCTGTTAACATACAATCCATCACTGGAAAGATGTATACATTGGTCATAGTTGATGAATTCTCTCGCTATACCTTGGTAATGTTTCTCCATTCTAAGAGTTACACCCCTGAAGAACTCATCACTTTTGTTAGGAAAATGGAAGTCCTGAATAACATGACCGTTCGCTCAATAAGGAGTGATCACGGGACTGAATTTAAAAACAGTTCCCTTGATTCCTTCTTTGAGAGCAAGGGTATTTCTCACAACTTTTCCTCAGTGAGAACACCGCAACAAAATAGAGTCGCTGAAAGAATAAATCGAACTATCATCGAAGCTGCACGATCAATGCTCAGCGATTCTCATCTACCTACTCATTTTTGGGCAGAAGCTGTCAACACTGCGTGTTTTACTCAAAACAGGTCGCTGATTGTCAAAAGATTCGAAAAGACAGCCTATGAACTCTTCCATGGGAGAAAGCCTTCAATTAACTTTTTTCACATCTTTGGATGTCAGTGTTTCATATTGAACAACAGAGATGCCCTTGGAAAGTTTGATCCTAAGGCTGATGATGGAATCTTTCTTGGATACTCTTCAGTTTCCAAAGCCTTCAGAGTCTTTAATCGAAGAAGACAAACTATAGAAGAAACAATCCACGTCACTTTTAACGAATCCCGTTCAGCGAACTCTAGACCTTCTGCTGATACTGAAGAACTGAATCAATGGATGTTTTCTCATCTTGGTGATTCAGAAGATGTTCCCACTCCTCCATCTCATACTCATCCCACTGAAGATGATGATCCTACTATCATCCCAAGCATGCAGACAAGTGAAGCTGAAACATCATGGGTCTCAGCTGCTCCTCTAAACACTATGTCTGCTTTTGAACCTTCTATCTCAGACATACCATCTACTTCTCAGCAATCAGTGAATGAAATGACATCTGAACCTCTTCCTCTCTTGGCTGTAATACTAGAAGTTGCTGAAGCTTCATCTTCAGCTCCTCCAAAAGTTCAGGTTGAGTCAGTGACTTATGCTCCAGCTCAGCGATGGACTATTAATCACCCTATTGAACAAATTCTTGGTGATCCAAACACTGGTGTTCAGACTCGACGAAGTGCAGGTAACATTTGTTTATTTGTTAACTTTATTTCTCTAATTGAAACAAAGAAAACATATGATGCCCTCAGAGATCCAAACTGGGTCAGCGCTATGCAAGAAGAGCTGACAAAATTCGAAAGAAACAAAGTTTGGAAGCTCGTTTCCAGACCATCCGATAAGTCAGTGATAGGCACTAAATGGGTCTATCGAAACAAGTTGGATGAACATGGAACTGTAACCCGCAATAAGGCTCGTCTTGTTGCTCAGGGATACAGACAAGAGGAAGGCATAGATTACGACGAAACATTCGCCCCAGTGGCAAGACTCGAAGCTATTCGTCTATTCTTAGCTTACGTTGTACACAAAGACTTCAAAGTTTATCAAATGGATGTTAAGTCAGCATTCCTCAATAGAAAGCTGAATGAAGAAGTCTACGTGGAACAACCTCCGAGATTCTCTGATCCTAAGCATCCAGGTTATGTTTATAAACTGGATAAGGCACTTTATGGCTTAAAGCAAGCTCCTCGTGCATTGTATGACACTCTATCTACTTATCTCCATATTGAAAAATTTGAGCGTGGTAAAATCGATAAAACTCTATTTTTCAGGAAAGTCAAAGGTCATATTATTCTTGTTCAAATATATGTCGATGATATCATATTTGGTTCCACTAACCCTGATCTTTGTACTCGTTTCGCTGATAGAATGAAAGCCGAATATAAAATGAGTATGATGGATGAGCTGACATATTTCCTAGGTCTTCAAATCAAACAAAGTGAAAAAGGAATTTTCATTCACCAAGGAAAATATGTTAAAGATATGCTGAAAAAGTTTGATTTAACTCAGAGCTCAGCAATGAAAACCCCTATGGCACCGCCGTTGACACTAAACAAGGATCCTTCAGGAAAACCTGTTAATGTCACAGCATACCGTGGGATGATCGGCTCTCTTCTATATTTAACAGCTAGCCGACCTGATATTATGTACGCAACCTGTTTGTGTGCACGATATCAAGCTGAACCTAAGAAATCTTATTTGATCGCTGTAAAACGAATCTTTCGTTACCTTAAGGGTACTCCTAACCTAGGTCTTTGGTTTCCCAAAGACTCAGGGTTTGATCTAATCGCCTATTCAGATAGTGATTTTGCAGGTTGCAAATTGGATAGGAAAAGCACCATAGGAGGCTGTCAGCTCCTAGGTGGAAAGCTGGTGAGTTGGACAAGTAAAAAGCAAAACTCTGTGTACACCTCAACCGCTGGAAGCTGTTGTTCTCAGGTCTTGTGGATGAGAAATCAACTACTGGACTATGACCTTCAGCTCTCCAAAATTCCAATCTATTGCGACAGCACTAGTGCCATCGCTATAGCCAACAATCCAGTGCTACACTCAAAGACCAAACACATCGAAATCAGGTATCATTTTATCAGAGATCATGTGATGAATGGTGATATAGAACTTCATTTTATCCCAACTGACTTTCAGTTAGCTGATCTTTTCACCAAACCTCTTGATGAGACAAGATTCAACTTTCTCATCAGCGAGCTTGGAATGCTGAACTTGGAAGAGTAAAATCTTTAGCGGTTCACATTTGATCAGCGATAATAAAATGAACTGATATAACCCCATTAATCATCTACTCTCTGAACAAAATTGATTCACTGATATCAAGGTATGTTCTCTCTTACTCGCTGACGTTCACAAATGAATGCAAGATTTCAAAACAAATTACATCGCTGAATATCTCTTCCTTTCAGTGATACTTTTGAAATTTCTAAATCTCACTGATATTTTTATTCAGTGCTTCATGTTTTAAAAATATCCCTGAGATTTTCAAATCCTCAGAGACATCCTAAAAAATTTGAAAGGACGTTTGTGACGTCATCACAACGGATAGACCATGGCACGCTTTTTCTCTGACACGTTTGCCCGTTTCATTTTCCTTGACCAATCAAATTCAAGGGACGTGTCCGTGTCATCATGAAAAACTTTCCCGCTCATAGTTTTTCTCTCTCTACTCTCACTATATAAACCCATTTGAGTTTATATTTTTACCTTTTACGCGAACATCATCTCATTCAAGCAAGAACTCTCTGTTGCATTCTAAATATTTACTCACGAACATGTTCATCTTCATCTTCTTCAACACTACAGGTTAATATTTCTTTTATTTTGCAACACATAAACTTGTTTTTGATCATATTCTTGTTTTTTAAAAGATCAAACAAAAGAACCTTTTAAAAATGAAATCATTTCTCTTCATGATTTTATGAACACAATCTTCATGATTGTTCTTCAAGTTTAAAACAAAAATCTTAAACTTGCATCTTCATACGTTTTTCCAGAATCCCTTCTTTAAAAGGAAATTGGAAAACAAGAACATTCACTAGATTTTGTACTTCTGTTCAAAACTAGAAAAACCCTTAAAACCCTTATTTTGGAAACTTTATCCATTTAAGAACATATTTTCATAATCTTCATGTTTGTACTTTATAAACAGAAATGGCGTCTACTGAAGCTCCTTCAACTCAGTCTCCTACTACTCCTAAAAGGACTGAACTCATCCCAGCTCCTCAAGTTGGCTTCAAATTCGAGCAAATCAACTTTCAAGGCAACAACCCTTATGCCCTCTTCAACTTCCCTCAAAGAAAGCAAATCACACACCTAGACGACGCTGTCAATTTTCTTAAGACCTGTCCTCTATCCACAGCTCTGACCGTCACACATCCCGCTAATAGGAACTTACTCACTCAGTTCTGGTATACTGCCAGAATAGCTAAGATCACCTCCACCAAAGACCCCAAAAAGGAAATCGAGGTCATCCTTTTTGACACCGAACATGGTACCTCCAAGATCACACCTGGTACTATCAGGTGTGCCCTAAACCTCCCCGCCGGCACAAAAAAAACGCTTTGTTCCCCTGTCAAATCCCAAGAACCCCGCTAATAGGGAAGCCCTCATTGCATTCTTTGATGCAATGCAGTATGTGTGGGAAAACAGGGAGAGACAAACTCCCTGAGAAGAAGCTAACTGCCATCAAGAAATCCAAAATGCCCAGCGAGATGAACTTCATCTTCGCTCATCTGATAAGCTGCATGACAGCTAAAGTTGGTTCTACTGACCAAGCATCCAAACCCCAACAAGCTATGGGGTACGCACTGCTGAAAGGCCTTCACATTGATTGGGCAAAGATCATATTTGATGATATGATGTTCAGGGTTGATGCCACAGAAAGACCAACAACCGTTCCATATCCGCGGTTTATGAGTGCTCTCTTCCTACAAGGGCTCGGGGATGAATATCCAAAAGTGGACGACCTGAAACTCTCACAGGTTGGCACTAAAGTCCTCGACTACTCTCCCATGCCAAACGAGGTATGTCTCTCTACTCTTTTACCTCTTCTTAGACCTCCCACTTCTTCTACTTCTGCAGCTACCTCCACGGTAATCCCAACCGCTGGTTCTCAGGCTGCAACCTCCACTCCTCGAAAGAGAAAACAATTTTCAACCACTCTTGGTGTTCCTAAGGCCAAGAAAACCAAGGATCAAACCCCTAAGTCTACCCAGACTGAAGAATCCACGACTCTTTCTCTACAAGAGCCGTTGGAAAGTTCCGTGGTACGCTCTGCCACAACTGACCAATCCAACCTTTCCATACCAACTTCAGCGTCTCTAAACGATGAGGTTATTAACTTGGAACATAACCTCCCTCCCTCAGTACCTCCAAGTACCGTGGAAGTATTTCTCGGCGATTCCAACGCTGAACCTGCTTCCCAATCCCTCTTCTCAACCTTCATTCCTCCTACTATGTCTTTGGTCACTCCACCTGTTTCCCCCCACTCTCTGGATCAAACATCATTCTCCACGATACATCTGCTAAAACATTACAGAGGATGATGGATAGAAACATAGGACATGCGGGCACTTCTTAGCCAAAAGGCTCTCTGGAAGGAGACATGGAAACATTTTCATGCTATCGAAGCTTTGATGAATTCGTCAACCACCCCGCAGGTATACACATAACTCCAAACACTCCTCTCTCAAAATCCCCAACTTCTGAGCTTTCCTTTGTTAATAAGTTTTCAACTTTTACAGGTCCTAATTTGGGCGACATCAACACATCGCTCAAGGACTTGTCCAACAAGGTGGAATCTCTCACCATCACTCTCTCTACAAACTCTTCAGTGGTTACAAACGCTGGAGAGGCTCTCAATACGCTCACTGATGAGGTGAAAAGGCAAAGCTTCCAGTGCTGATCTGGAAAAGGTTAATGGATATCTTTCAACCGTTGCTCAGGCTATCGCTGACAACTCCACCTCTATCAACACCTTGAACACCACCAACAACACTCTCTCCACCAATTACTCCACCTGTCCAATGAAGTCACATCATTAAAGACGAATGTGAGCACTGCTGTAACATCCTAAATTTTCAATATTATTATTTAAATGAGAATTGGGATTTGGCTGTATTTTAATTTTAACTTTGGATCATGTTTCGTTTTAGAATTCAAAATGGGGTTAAAATCTTGGTGGTCAAAGTTAAGTGTCATTGTTGGAAAGTTGAAACTTGGAGGTGTGTTTGGTCACATTTGGAAAGTGTGTATAGATAAGATAGTTGAATATCAGATTTTGTTGGGGTATTTGTTTTGGGTCGGTCATGAGAGAAGAGGAGAAAAGAGGGAAAAGGAAGGAAACAAGGGTTTTGGTCATCAATTTTGGTAAGGATTTAATATGTGTTTTGATGAAGACTGTTGTAGCTATAAAGTTATAAACGAATCTGTGTATTGGGTTGATTTCCAGAATCATTCACAAGCAGATTGGAGCAACAATTTGAGATTAAAGTGGGTTTTCTTCAAAAGGTGAGTTCATTTGTTGTTTGCTTAAATCAGTGTTTTCATGTTAAATTGAACTTTGAAATAGCGGTATAAATTGATTATGAACTGTATGGGATGGTCTAGAATGAACTGAATCGAACAGACATCGAATTAGGTTGATTTTTAAGCTGCAGGTCGAAGGTTTCCGGATAAAATCATGTATCCGGAAACCGTGGTGATGAAGGTCTCCGGACGCGATTAAGTATCCGGGTAAGTCTCTCTTATCTATAGTTTCCGGATGAGTTAAGATACCGGATGCTGTCCGGATTTCTTTGGTGTTCGGATGACGTCCGGATTGTATAGGTTGTCCGGAAAAGTCAGGTTGTCCGGAAAAGCCATGCTGTCCGGAAAAGTAGTGTTGTCCGGATAACTTATGGTATCCGGATACTTTAGCTGTTTGATCATTTTGAGATTTCAGATGCTTTTAGCGGAACCCCCGTGCTAAGTCGCCGAAGGGGGGGGCATTTGAGGATGAAGATACGATAGGTTATCTAGTATTCTTAGATTTGAGAATATGATATGAGCTGTAATATGTTGTTATGCATATACGTTAGTAAAGTGTAATGGATCCATAGGCACTAGTGTTTGGTAATCACATGGAATAGGCGTGTGGTAATAATTGTTATTCCAGTGATGTGTGTAGTACTAATGGTTATGTGCACGTGGAATAGATGAAGTTAGTCATTATTCTGATGTGTGTGAGAAACCCTGGAATAAACGTAATTCCCGGTTTCTAAGGAAGAAGAAGGATTGACATATGTAATTGTAATCTCTACTTCCTTTTCTAAGAAATGGGCATGTGTATATTGCGATTTCTTAGGTGGGAGCATTAATCTAGAATCTGAGAAAGATTCGTAGTGTGGCTCTGGAATAGGATGTGTACAGAAATGGGCATGTGTATATTGTGGTTTCTGGAATAGATGTGTACGGAACTGGGCATGTGTATATTGCGATTTCCGGAATAGAAACATTACTCTAGAATCAGGGCAGATTCGTAGTGTAGCTCTAAGACATGATATGATGATGGAATGTGTGTCAGTCATATTCATGGGATTGGATGAAAATCGTATTAACGGAATAGAGTTACACGTATGGTAAGAAAAAGGGTAATCAGGTTTGATATAACTTGTTTACATTGATTTTGCAAATATTATTATGGAAACGAATGTTCTCACTAGGCGTTGGCCTAATCGTTTCAAATGATGTTTTCTTACCAGGTACCGGTTCGGGAAAATAAGGGTTGTGGGACGAGCGTTTTGGAATATCAAGAAAGTCAATTAACAGAAGGAGATTTTGAGGGATTGCTTAGATAACTTAGTTAATCTGATTATAGTGACCTAATTAGATTAATAAGTTATTTGTAGGATCCTGTATTTGTAAATGTACTCTTGATGATTAATTCACTTGCTATTTATGTAAGTTTGAAGTTTATATTATCATAGCTTGTGGAAATTTGAAGTTCAAATTAGCCCAGAATTTTGGTGTGTTACAACTGCAACAAATCTCCTGCAGCAAATTCTCGACCGCCTGAATGCTCCGACTTGCACTCCATCACATTTTACTCAGGCTGATCGAAAGGATATTCAAAAGATCAGTCCTGCTATTTCTAGCCTAGAAGACGGAATAGCAAGGATTGAAACTTGCATTGGGATCACTAGCCAAGAAGACAGTGACCCAAAGCATGCTGATGTTGTTGCTGTTGCTGCTGTATCCTCCCCCATCCATCATGTGGAAGAGGGGGAGAAGAATCTAGAAGACCTTCCCCATAATGTTGAGGGGGAGAAGAAAACTCAAGAAGACCTTCCCCATAACTCTGAGGGGAGGGCATTATTTCTGATGCTGCTGATAAACCTCAGGGAGTTGAAAACACTGTGGGAACCGAGAAACCTCCCTCTGAATTTGAGGGGGAGCAACTCGAAGAGGAAGCTGAAGCTGATGTCCTAGAACCGTATGCTGATGAGGAAGAATCTGAAGCTGAAGAAGAAGAAGATGATGAAGACGTCGATATCGCTGATGATGAACCATCATCATCACCTATTGATAATGATGATGACGATGATGATGATATCGACTGCTCCTATCATCCAATCAAAAGGACCCCTGCTCTCAAAGGGATAATCATTACCGAATCATCAGGGGAGGGGACCAAGAAAAAGCCTACAGCGACCGAAGCAGACAAAGGCAAAAATAAAGGCCTCGCTGCAGAAGGCAATCTGACTATCCTTCAAAGATATCCAGTTTGTCAGTCCTCTCCCCTGCTTGAGGATCCAGCTGAAGCTCATCCTGCTGCATCTACAATAAATCCAGCTCCAAGCGCTGAAGACATAATCCCCGTCTCAGACTTCGCTGAGACTGATGAACCAGAAGAAGAATTGTTCTGTCACAAAAACAGACCTTCCTTGGCTCCTCAAAAGCTAAGTGAAGAAGATTAGAAAAAGAGAAAAGCAATGATCAAATAGTTTGAGGATCAGGGAATCTTTCGTGCTCCTCGATTCAAAATATCTAGAAAAGAACTCGCTGAACACCTCAAAGCTGAAGAACAACTCGCCGAACGAAAGAGAGCTAAAGAAAAAGACAAAGCTTATGCTATTGAGCTCGTCCAATGTTCGGTGAAAGATCCTGATCTGAAGAAAAATCCCATTGATGTTCAACTTCAACTGTGGAAGGACGCCAAAAAGATCGTCGAAAAGAAAACCAAGGTCTCTGACTCTACCTTGGAATGGTGCAAAGAACGAATTCACTTTCGATGTCATGTTTCCAGAATTAACAAGGTGAACATCAGGGGAAAGATGTCCTTAGACGTTCCAATGATTCATATCGACATCTTCAGAGAGAATGGTCATAAGGAGACCATCTATACTTCATGGATCGACAGATTCGCTTTATCAGAATGGTTGGATATGCGGATAGCCATTCAGCGGTCACGATCAAAACTGCTGTGGATATTCCTTCTCCTCCTCCCAATCCAGTTCAACGTAGATGGGCCTCTGCAAAGAAAAAGATAATACCTTCAGACTCAGGTCCTCCTATACGAAACGAAACCGGAATTGGCTTTTCACGTGCTAAAGTTCTTGGTCCTGAACCTGATCTCTCTCTACTCAATATCTCCCTGCCCCCTGGTGAACGCTTCATCCCTGGAAAAGTCCTAAGCAACCCTTATGGAATCTTCTTTAGAGACTATGATGGACGAGAATGCTTCCAACGCGTCTCTGAGCTACCCATTGCCCCTATTGAACAGCTCAGGGACCTCGTCTATTGGTGTGGTTTTAGATATGATCATCTAGGATACTTCTTCAAGCCCCTGATCTTTACAGAAGCTAAGCGAAGACGGGATCTTGGACAAGAAGTCCCTGACTGGATGATCCCTACAACAAAATCCCTTAATGAACTTCTCGTTAAGGATGAACCTGAATAGCTGATAGGATTCCTTGTAATTCTTCTATCTTTATCAACTTGTATCTTTGTACTTGTAATTATTATTTGATGTACTTGTAATTTTTCTACTTCCCTCTGTAAGTTATACGAAGTCTAAAGAAAGATTTCAGCGAATGTACTTTACTCCACCAATACTCAAAAGATCCCCTAAAACAGTAAATGCGACAAATATTTTATGAGTTCTTTTTATCCTTATGTTTTCACAATTAGCAATTTTCTTTTGTTGCTATGTCAAAATCAAATAGGGGGAGATTGTTGATCCAAACCCTCAATGATTTGATAATGACTCTCTGAGAAACACTTAGTGAAAATCATAAGTAGACAATATGTATTAATGTTTTGTCAACAAAGAAAATACTAAGTCTGTTTAGTATCGCTGATGAAAACATATGCTTTAAATTACACATTCAGCGATACTGTTCATCAATGAGACCTGAGCCTGTTCAGTCTTGTTGATGTCGCTGATAATCTTAGTTGTTTACTTATGATCCCTGAAGACATGTTTCACGTCAACTATGTTCTACGCTGAAGTCGAAGATCAAGCCAAAGAACCAGCGACAAGTCTACTAATGAACTGATGCGGATATCAGCGAAGCCAAGATTTGTCCACTCAACGTGAAGTTTCAAGTAGAAGACTTCAGCGAACGCTGAACTTTATCACTCGCTTATAAAGAACAATTCAGCGAAGGCTGATCATGAAGTTTCCTCTACAAGTTACTTTTGTCTTACCCCCTTGCACGCCTCCGTACGATAATGTCAGAATGGACATCCCTTTTGTCCAGAATCGTACAACCAACTCTGATTCTACATTGTTCATCATGCGGCTACGAGGTTGTCTACAAAGGTCAAAACATGTAACTAATCAGCTGCTGCCACGTGTAAAGTTGTACTGATATGCATTAAATGCATGCAGTATATAAAGGAAACCCTACTTCAGAAATGAAGTGCTCGACCATCTCCTTCTTACTATTTATGTGTGTTAGAATATTAGTCTTTAATATTCTTATCTCCTTTCTATCTTATTTCTAGTGCAAGAAATCTTAGTGATTCTCTTAACTTGTTTAGATTAGGTTTATTCCTTAATCTTGTTCCGCAACAAGTTGTAAATTGTTTGATACATATCAATAAACAATTTAGAAAAGTAAAATTTGTGTGTTTGTATTCAACCCCCCCCCCCCCCCCCTTCTACAAACTTGTATAACCCCTCCGGGACCAACAGTTTATTTTAGGGGTTTAGGGAAGGTCTTTTGGTGCATGATTAGACGGTTTAACATCACTTCTATAATCCCCAATTTAGGTGTTCGGTTGGTGTAAAAGTGAGTTTCGGTTAGAGTGTCGAATAGCCAAACCTTCAGGTGAGTTCCCTTAACCATTCTCACTCAAATGAATTGTTTTATGCAAGTTTTATCTACTGAAGTTTGGTATGAACTCATCCATATCATTCATATGCGTACGAAGGTTGATCACGAGTGTTATAAAAAGCATTTGAAGTTATACTTGCATTGATTCGTTTGATATTAAACTTTGATTGACGTGATGCCTGTGAGTCGGGTTGCACAATGAGCATAGTGTACCTTGGAGTATTACATACCCCATGGGAGTTGTGATATATCTCCGTATGTGTGGAATCCGTTTCTATATACGAGGGTTATGGGGAGTTTGCTTGGGCCCCGAAGGCGAGAGGGGAGTCGACTTGGGCCCCGATCGTGGTTACTACCGTATGGTAGGAGTGGTCTATGAACGTTGTGCAACTACCTTGTGTGTTATTGTTTTGCTAAATGGGCCTTAAAGCGGTTGTGGTTATTTCCTGTTTTACTATTGTGATTTAAACTGCTTAGTAAGGAGTTCACTAGACCTTATGGTCTAACCCTCTATTTCCAAAACATAAAAACCATTTTCAGGTAAGGGCGTGGTAGGTGCTTCCTCCAAGGGAAAGGAGAAGGCGTGAAGTCTAGAGGCGACTAGCTAGAGACTTTTACCCGTTTCTTTATTTCTTTTTAGACATCTCGGTTGTATTCGTATGTGAACCGGTATACTCTTGAAATTTATTGTCTAACTTTGAAAATGTTGGGACCCTTATGGGCTTTTGGTTATGAATTTGCTTTTGGAGTTTTTGGGTTGTTACAAGTGGTATCAAAGCTATATTTAAAGGGATTTAGGCGACCGAATGGGCCTAAACTTAATCAATGAGGATAGGGACACAACCAAGATATAGGATGTCCATAGGAAATGTCTTAGGGAGGACACGTAGGATAGGGTATCAAGGATCGTCATGTGAGGTAAATTGGGAATTACATCTGGCCAATGTAATTCCGAATCTACAGGCACATGTGGATGCTTATCTTGCCTCATGGTATTAAGATGTGGTATTAAGCGTTTGTTTTATGTGAATTGTTTCAGTTTCGTCATGTCGGAAAGATCCTTGAGAAGCAAGTCGATGCCCAGTGGGTGGGCAATCCCGACCAATGAGGTCCTTGCGGATAGACCGGTGGACCCTCCGAGGCCGACAACCACTCGAGGGAGGGGAAGAGGTCGTGGTAGGGGACGTGGGACTGTACCCCAAAGGGCTACCACCCAAGTGAGAGGAAGCCGTAGGAAGAAGAAGACCCCGATTATTCGCCGAACAAGAAGTGTAGAGATACCGGTTGAATAGGAGGGATCTCACCAAGAGAGCTCGGCAATAGGAGGCCAAGCCTTTGTGACCCAAGAGGCCTTTGCCGCTGAAATGGGGAAACTTCATGACACATTGAAACATTGGATGACTCATCGTGAAGGTTCGGAGTCGGAAAGGAAAGAGCAAAGTGGAAGCAAACCGGTTTTGGAAATGTCTAGCCCACCCGTGATGGGGGTAGGTAGTCACCCGCAATCTACAACTCTAGTGGTGAATGAGTCGGCTGTTAAAGGATGAAACTACAAAGCATTCTCTTCTTGCAAACCCCCTACTTTCAAGGAGGAATGCGATCCGGTTTTAGCCATGAAGTGGATTCGGGAGATGGAACTTGTCTTTGACACGTGCAAGTGTGCCGAGGAAGACAAGGTGGTATTTGCATTGTCTATGTTGAAGTCGGATGCTATCTTTTGGTGGGATGCCGAGACGGGGGGAATGGGATCTTCAGTAGCCTGGACTATGACTTGGGAAGTTTTTGTGGGAAAATTCAAGGCACGGTTTTGCCCACTAGCGGCAATCAAAAAGTTGGAAGAAGAGTTTTTGAATTTAGAACAAAGGGAAATGACTGTGAGAGAGTACACTACCAAGTTTTTGGAAAAGGCTCGTTTTGCGGAGTTGTATGTGCCTACCGAAGAACGTCGGATTGAACGGTATATTTATGGGTTGAAGAGTAGCATTCGAGAGTTGGTATCGGCAGGAACCCCACCACTTTCCAAGCGGCCATTAATGCGACCGAGCTGACGGAAAAGGAAAAGAACCGCCAAGTGGCCGAGAGAGGTAGGGATAAGAGGAAGTGGGACGAACTGGGAGGCGATGCAAGGAAGGGAAGGGCCTTTAGACCGGAGCCTCGAGTGAATCGTGGGGCGGGCGAAAGGCCGTGTGGGAAGTGTCACCGGATTCACCGTGGAGAGTGTATGTCAGATTCGAGATCATGTTATCGATGTGGGTTGCCGGGTCATATGTCGAGCCGAGGGATTGCCCGAGTGGGAAGTCATGTTTTCAGTGTGGATCAACGAACCATATGAAGTACGATTGCCCGTAATTGAAGAAAGGAGGGTCGGTACCATCCGGGGGTCGTCATGTGAGCAATGGAAATGAGATAAGAGCGGAGCCGGCATGCACGAAGGGGCGTGCATTCCACATGACATCGATTGAGGCGGAGGAGACTCCGAATGTCGTGACAGGTACCTTTTTGGGGAACTCTATTTGTGCCAAAGTGTTATTTGATTCGGGAGCGAATCGCTCCTTTGTATCTCCTAATTTTGTGAAGTGTTTGAGGGTGAAACCCAAGCGTTTGGAGCATGCCTTAGAGGTTGAGACCACCGATGATAATCGGGTGTCTATTAGCGATGTGGTTGAGGGGTGTTGTATAGATGTAGAGGGGAGCTTGGTACCGTTGCAATTGTACCCCATGCCAATGGGGAAGTTTGATGTAGTGTTGGGGATGGCTTGGTTAGCAAAGAATAACGCTAACATTGTGTGTAATAAAAAGTTAATCCATATCCACCTACCAGATAAGGGGATGGTAGTGATTTATGGAAATCGTCGAGATAGAAAGTCTATCCTTATTTCTATGATTAAAGCTACCAAGTGTTTAAGGAAGGGATGTCAGAGTTACCTAGCCTATGTAGTGGATGCTAAAAAGGAAAAGCGTGGGGTAGAGGAGGTGTCGGTAGTAGGAGAGTACCCGAATGTGTTTCTGGATGATTCGAGTGATCTACCTCTTGATCATCAAATCGAGTTTCAGATCGACTTGGTGCCGGGAGCTGCTCCAATAGCTCGCGCACCATATCGATTGGCTCCATCAGAAATGAAGGAGATGATGAGCCAACTTTAAGAGTTATTGGATAAGGGGTTTGTAAGACCGAGTACCTCACCGTGGGGAGCACTGGTAGTCTTTGTAAAGAAGAAGAACGGGACTTTGTAGATGTGCATAGATTACCGTGAGCTCAATAAGGTCACCGTTAAGAACAAGTATCCACTTTCTAGAATAGATGACTTGTTTGATCAGTTGCAAGGGGCTAGCTACTTCTCAAAGATAGATCTGAGATTGGGATACCATCAGTTCAAGGTGCGTGAAGAAGACATTCCAAAGACGACTTTTCGGACTCGATATGGGCATTATGAGTTCTTGGTAATGCCATTCGGACTGATGAACGCCCCCGCCGCTTTTATGGATTTGATGAATAGAGTGTGTCAACCCTACTTGGATAAGTTTGTGATTGTCTTTATAAACGATATTCTTATTTACTCGAAGTCGGAGGAAGAACACGAAGAACATTTAAGGGCCGTGTTGGAATTATTGAAGCGGGAAAAGCTTTACGCAAAATTCTCAAAATGCGAATTTTGGCTTCGGGAGGTCCAGTTCTTGGGACACGTGGTGTCCCAAAGTGGAATTAAGGTTGATCCAACGAAGGTGGATGCTATTAGAAATTAGGATCCGCCTAGGACGCCGTCGGAAGTCCGAGTTTTCTTGGGCTAGCGGGGTATTATGGGAAATTTATCAAGGATTTTTCGTGAATTGCTACTCCATTGACCTCCCTGACTAAGAAAAACATCAAGTTCAGCTGGACGGAAAGTCAAGAGGAAGCCTTTCAGAAATTGAAAGAAATGTTGAGTAGCACCCCAATTCTAACCTTACCGGACGGAACCGAAGATTTTGTGGTATATAGAGACGCGTCTAAGTTGGGTTTAGGATGTGTTTTAATGCATCGTGGGAAGGTGATTGCATATGCATCTCGCCAATTGAAGGAGCATGAGAGGCGATACCCCACACACGATTTGGAATTAGCGGACGTTGTCTTCGCTTTAAAGATATGGAGGCATTACTTGTATAGGGCGAAGTATCAAATCTTCAAAGATCACAAAAGTCTTCATCACCTCTTCGATCAAAAGGAGTTAAATATGCGACAACGAAGGTGGATGGAATTGTTGACGGACTACGATTGCGGGATCGAGTATCATCCCGGAAAGGCCAACGTGGTGGTCGATGCCCTAAGCCATAAGGAAAGGGGTGAAGCTTCGAAAATCTTGGCCTTAAGGGCCGATGTCACATTCAATCTGTTGGGGGAAATAAAGAAGTGGCAAACGGAAGCGTTAGCGGTCGAGAACCTTAAGAAAGAACTAATGGCTGGGAATGCAGCTTCTTTGGTGGAGGATAGCCGAGGGTTAAAATGCCTCAATGGTAGGATCTGGGTTCCGAGGCTCGGTGATGTTCGAAAAGTGATATTGGAGGAGGCCCACAAGTCAAAGTACTCCATTCACCCGGGAACCAATAATATGTTTAGGGATCTACGACAATGTTATTGGTGGCTGGGCATGAAGAAGGACATAGCATCCTTCGTTGAGAGATGTACGAAGTGCCTAAGGGTAAAGATGGAGCACCAACGACCGTATGGTAAAATCCAACCATTGGACATTCGGAAGTGGGATCAAATTATGATGGATTTCGTGACGATGTTGCCTTGGACTCCAAAGGGCTTTGACGCCATATGGGTAATAGTGTATCGACTCTCCAAGTCGGCGCATTTCTTACCCATAAAGGAAACATATTCGATGGAGAGGTTAGCAAAGTTGTACATCGACGAGATAGTGACCCGCCATGGCGTACCATCATCAATAGTTTCAGATCGCGATAGTCGATTCACATCGACATTTTAGAGGAGTTTTCAACGAGAAATGGGATCCCAAATCAAGATGAGTACCGCATACCATCCGCAGACCGATGGCCAAAGCGAGCGGACTATTCAAACTTTGGAAGACATGTTGAGGGCTTGCACGTTAGACTTCCAAGGCTCGTGGGAGAACCACCTACCGTTGATCGATTTTGCATATAACAATAGTTATCATGCGAGCATAAAGGCTGTACCTTTTGAGGTACTTTATGGTAGGAAGTGCCGGGCACCTCTTTGTTGGAACGAGGTCGGGGAGAAGCAACTGGCAGGACCCGAGATGGTACAATTGACCGCGGATAAGATTGTTCAAGTGAGAGAAAGATTGAAGGTCGTGCGTGATCGACAAAAGAGCTATACGGACAAGAGGTGTAAAGACATCGAATTCCATGTTGGGGATAAAGTGATACTAGAAGTATCCCTTTAGAAGGGAGTGGTACAATTCGGAAAGAAGGGAAAGTTGAGTTCACGCTATATTAGACCATTTGAGATTATCGAACGAATTGGGGAAGTAGCGTACAAGTTAGAGCTACCCGAAGAGTTGCGTGGAATCCACAATACCTTCAATGTTTCGAACTTAAGGAAGTGTTTAGCGGAGGTTGACATGGCTATACCGTTGCATGAAGTGCAAGTGGACGATAGATTAAACTTTATCGAGGAACCTGAGGCAATCACTGATCGCAAAGTCAAGAAGTTGAGGAACAAATAAATCAACCTTGTGAAGGTGCGTTGGCGGTTTCACAAAAAACAAGAAGCGACTAGGGAAACCGAATCCGAGATGAGGACTAAATACCCGTATCTTTTCAATGATGGAATTCCGAGGACGGAATTTTATTAAGGGGGAGGTGTTGTAACACCTCATATTTTAAATATTTGAAATAACTGGAAGTTTTGGGGCCAAAGTGAGAAAAATTTAAAATTAGGGACTAAGAAGAAAAATCAGAGGATTAAATGGAGCAAAACCCTTTCACTCTTCATTTTTGATGGCTACTCATTGAGAAGAAGGGATTTTAGAGGATGCAAACCTTGTGAAGGTTGAACTGGGAGGATTGCATCAAGAGCTTGAAGACTTCATCTTTAAGGTATGGTTCTTTCTTCCAATCTACATTTTCTTGCTTGATTTGAGGAGATGGTTGTGTAGAAAACCATGATTCATTCTTTTTCTAAGTATTAGTTATCACCTTTGGAAATAGTGGGATTAATGAATGTCCTTATGGTTTGTGAGCTTCTCTTTAAGAAGCTTGCACCATTTCAATAGGGGATATTTGGTTTTGACAAGAATGAGATTTTGGGGTTGAAAGAGATGAATCATTGGATAATTTTCATAGAGATTTGCATGTTTTAGATTTGGGTTTTGATTCCTAAAGGTGTGTTTAGCTAAAACTATCAATTTTGGAAGCTTGCGGCCTGAAGCCGCCAGGTAAGGGGCGCAAGCCCCTGTTTGGTGCGCTTCATCGTTTTGCTTCGTTTATCGTTCGGTATTTGTTTGAGGCATCGTTGGGGTTTATTTTAGGGGTTTAGGGAAGGTCTTTTGGTGCATGATTAGAGGGCTTAACATCACTTCTATACTCCCCAATTCAGGTGTTCGTTGGTGTAAAAGTGAGTTTCGGTTAGAGTGTCGAATAGCCAAACCTTCAGGGGAGTTCCCTTAACCTGTCTCACTCAAATGAATTGTTTTATGCAAGTTTTATCTACTGAAGTTTGGTATGAACTCATTAAATATGCATACGAAGGTTGATCACGAATGTTATAAAAAGCATTTGAATTTATACTTGCATTGATTCGTTTGATATTAAACTTTGAATGACGTGATGCCTGTGAGTCGGGTTGCACAATGAGCATAGTGTACCTTGGGGTATTACATACCCCATGGGAGTCTGATATATCTCCGTATGTGTGGAATCCATTTTCTATATACGAGGGTTATGGGGAGTCTGCTTGGGCCCCGAAGGCGAGAGGGGAGTCGACTTGGGCCCGATCGTGGTTACTACCATGTGGTAGGAGTGGTCTATGAACGTTGTGCAACTACCTTGTGTGTTATTGTTTTGCTAAATCGGCCTTAAGGCGGTTGTGGTTATTTCATGTTTTACTATTGTGATTTAAACTGCTTAGTTGGGAATTCACTAGACCTTATGGTCTAACCCACTCTTTCCAAAATTTAAAAACCACTTTCAGGTAAGGGCGTGGTAGGTGCTTCCTCCAAGGGAAAGGAGAAGGTGTGAAGTCTAGAGGCGACTAGCTAGAGACCTTTACCCGTTTCTTTATTTTTTTTAGACATCTCGGTTGTATTCGTATGTGAACCGTTGTACTCTTGAAATTTATTGTCTAACTTTGAAAATGTTGGGACCCTTATGGGCTTTTGGAGTTTTTGGGTTGTTGCACTAAAAATAAACTATGTTTAAGGTTTATAAGATAGAAAAGGCTTGAAAAAGAAAAAAAGGTCCATTCCATGTTTGATTTTTGTGTGTGATTTTAACTAAATACAGGAGCATGTTGGTTTCATGGGGCGATTTTTGTAAATTTACTCAAAAAACAAAATTTTAATATAAAAGAGTAGAAAGTAAACAGGGGGAGGAGTGTGAGAATTGGTTACCCCTGTTGAGCACAAAAAGCTTCTTTTATAGCTGTGTGATCGTGATGATTACTTATAAATTTTACATGATAAAAGCCCCTCACTTGATAGTAATCCACAAATAACTATCATTGTTTATGAAATATTCCAAATTATAGAGAACCCACTTCAAGTTTAAGTCAAGCTCCTAAATGAAATATCAACAAAACATATATCAAAATCGTTTTTATAAGGCATATTATTCGGATTTCATGAAGGAGTCAGAGCCAACAATGCCAAGTTTTACATCTCTACATAGTAAACTAAAAACATAATGCAACACACATGCTATATATGAACATGATGATGAAAATTTTAATACTCCGTATAGAACACAAGCATATATCAAGGCTCTAATAAGCATACAAAAACTTATATCATTATTATTAATATCATAATATGGATGGTTAATGAACTTGAAAGATTTTATAGCAAAATTCTTTCAGAATCAACATGCTTTTAGATGGAGTACAGAAACAGACTTAATCTCCCATTTAAAAAAATTACAAATCTCCGCTTCAGATTTCAAGAAAACATGCCGTAAGGAAGCATCATTCTCTTCCTCGAAAACACAAATGGAGAATCGATTACCCCTGTTGAATGCTAGATTTTTCAATTAAGTAAACCGATAATCATCACTTCTATGTGAGAATCGAATTTTCTACAACAATCGAAGAATTTACACTCAAAGAAAGCATACACATTTCAAACTTCTATTATTGCCATCACCGAAAGAAAGCATACACATTTCAAGCTTGGGCGTACCTGGTTTTTTGAGAGGAGACCTTCAATTGCTTTAATTCGTAGGCGATGGGCAGGGAGACGGTTTTTTCAAGGGCAAAATGCACAAAACAGCAACCTACTTTCATTTATTTCCTTATTATAGCATTGTACTTTTATTTTTTCTTATTACAGCAATGTACTTTCAATTTATTTTTTATTAGGGCATTGTACTTTAAAGAATTTACCCATTATAGCATTATGGTTTAAATTTACCTACTATACCAGGTTTTCATGCCACCTCATTGTCCACATGTACTATGGTGCTGACGTGACATTTCTCATTACAACATTGTACTTTCAAATTTTATTTTCTGTTACCTCGTTTTATTACTCCAGTTCCAATTACAACATAATCAAACATGTTTACCAAATGCACGCAGGCCCTATGAGTCTAAAAAACTGCACGCGACCAAGTATGGGGTGCTTTCTCCATAAGGTACAAATATGCATCAACGTTGGCCCCTAAACAACATAAAACACCCTCAAAACATGATAAAAATTGCATAAACAATCTCTAAATAGCAAAACAGCCTCAAAACATCCTCAAAACAACCTCAAAACAGCAAAAAAAACAGCTAAAACAGCCTCAAAACAGGTAAAAAAACAGCAAGAACAGCTAAAAAATAGCAAAAAAACAGCAAAATACAGCAGCAAAATAACAGCTAAAACAGCAAAAAAAAAAAAAAGCAAAAACAGCCTCAAAATAGCAAAATAACATATACTGTCAAAAATCGAAATAAAAAATAGATCAAAACCCTGTTAAAATCGAGTTACATAAACCCTATCAAAAATCGAATCAGAATCGAATTAAACCCTGTCAAAATCGAAATCAACCCTAAACCCTATCAAAAACGAAACCAAAATCGACATACACAAGAGGAGATGAACGATTGAAGATGGAGCCGCACTTGAAATCGTGAGAGATGAAGAGAGGTTTGAAATCGTGAGGGAGATGAAGAGGTTTGAAATTGTGAAGTGGAAGTCTGTATTTTTGAAAGGGTTTAAAATGATTATTTAAATATTTTATTTAATGCCATGTAGACAGCCACGTCACTTTAAAATGACACATCAGCAAAAGAAAACCAGTTTTAAAGGTAACAGGTTACCCAATGCTATAATGGGTAAATTATTTAAAGTACAATGTCGTAATAAAAAAAAATTGAAATTACATTGCTGTAATAAGAAAAAGTGAAAGTACAATGATATAATAAAGAAATAAATGAAAGTAAGTTGCTATTTTGTGCATTTTACCCGTTTTTTCAATTCGCTTCAATTTGGAATTTGGCGCATAAGGGTTTTACGCGGGCTTTAATTAATTGGGCCTCTACAAATACTATTAATTGATTGAGAGATACAATACAAAAATATTTTAAATACAATATGGTGTTCATTTTTTAATTTTGTTTACAAAAATTATAAAATATGCTCACCTTTTTTCAAATACTAGCGGAGTACCCGCACAATGCGGCGGGATGTGAAAGTTCTATTAAGATATATTTAGCTTTTAAATATCAATTTTTTGCCAAATGTTTTTGAAATACTTGCACATTTACATGTTGTATTAAGATTTTAGAGTTTCTCACAACGCAACGAAATGTTTCATAAATCCCAAAATGGTCATTCATTATCACTCGTTTACCTTTCAAAATGCACAATGTTTAACAAAATGCTTTGCATCGTTCATATATTTAACAATGGCATATATACTCAATAAAAGTATAACTCTAAAACCCAATAACCAAAGAAATAAACACCCTAAAAGCTAAATCATTTTGGAAGCCACAAATTTTGATCAATTTGTCATCGCTCTTATCAGGTAAGATACTCAACTTGGATCAAATTTACTTGGTAAAGGTAAAGTGACCCGAAAGCATCCAATTGAATTGTTAACAACCTCATAAATCATTAATCTAAAATGAACCTTCAAACCAAACCAATATCCACTGAACCTACAAACCGAACCAACAAATTTAAATAAATCATGTTTAATTTTTATGTTCAATAATTCTAAACTAATACCGTCTACAAAATTCATATTTGAATCACCCAAATTGAAACCGTATCTAGCGTTGTGCTTATATGTGTAGAACATTCAAATTAGCGTTGTACATATGCAAATGTAAAACAATATAACATCATTATTCATAAGGACATGCTTCTCATTATTCCCAAACATTATTGTCAAATGTTTACAAGTTCAATCTTCAGTAATGTTACACGCACAATAGTCAAAGATTATTATCAAAAAACAGTTAATTCTTGATAGCCTATTGATATGCTTACAAATTACATAGATAAATTTATAATTCCACACGCAAATGCAAATGTTCTCAAGTAGCCATGCCAAAATAACTAACTTAGTACCTAAATGGCAAAATATGGAGATGCATTAGATTTTTATAATTTTTCTAAAATACAGACTCTCAAGTGAAATTTTCTAAAAATAATTGCATTTAGCTCCAACAGATTCTCTATTTTAGAGATTTCAACATCTTTTATATTATTAAAACATTACTTATATTTATCATCTCAATATATCTTTGAAAATATTTTTTTTAAATAATAACTCAACCCGGTGAGAATGAAACAAAAAGTAATTTCTCTCTCCATCTACCAAGTTTTAGAGAATTCTCTAAACTTTGAGTTTTTTAACACACAAAATTCTACTTTCAAATTTAACATCTACATTGAAAAACAATAATCATAATCACAAGGGAACAAGAATATGCTCATTTAAAGCATATCAGTATGATCTCAATAACTACAACACATCTCTCTTTAATTCCTTTTCAAGAGAGGTTTTTAGGGTCAAAACTTATTCTGTTCCCTTGGCTTTTACTTGTGAGCCATAGTTTCTTTTGAACTAAAAACCAATATATTGTCACCACCAACCATTATGAGAAGATTTCATAGACTTCTCCAGAAAGTCTATGAAAGTTTTTCTTCCGGGAAAAGCAGTGGGCCTCAGAACATGATCCGTCTCAATCGACATGTCTTCGAAACTGCAACCTTTCTTGTCAATGAATGTGTGAGAATCACCTATGTCACTACAAAAGTATGATATAATACATAACTCAGAGTTTTAAGATAGTTTTTACTACACAAGCCCAAAAGAAAAGCAAAAAAATGGAAAAATTCAGAAAGCATAAATAATGAAAGCGATTAAATATATGTGTATACCGTAATTAATTGTGGTTGGTTTCTTTAAAAATAGCCTCATTGAATATTTAGAGAAAGTTAACTATTACGACAATTTTTAAATTTGTAAGTGTGTGTATATGGAATAGCTAAAAAACAGACTGATTTTCCAGGCTATCGAGAATTGTCAGAAATTAAAACAAGTGAACCTAACCAATCAAAAATGAATCGTTTGCACTTATATATACAGGTTGTTGTCTAGCTGATGGAGACAACTTCGAGAGGTTCGGTCATACCATATCATTGTATAAATGGTCACATTAAGAACTTTACTAAAAACTATCATTCGTTGTAATCAATACATAAAGAAGCAAAAATCTTTGACATGAACAGCAAGAATTATGGATAAAAAGCCAATGAATGGAGAAAGTTATGCCCATAATCTTACAGATCAAGAAGAACAATAAAGCTTTGGGTCCTAGATTTGCTGGAACAGTCGGGTTATTAGGCTAAATTAACTTCTGACAAACTTCTTCAGCAACAATAATAACCTGTATAGCAATTAGATGTGTTTCACCATATCAAAAGCAAGTAATATTGGCTAGTTAAACCAACCAAAAATATACCAAAAACAGGAAAAAGATTGTAGTTAAAGCAAGGCTGCAGAAGTTAGATAAATTGGAAATTGAAGTAGGAAGCATGAAATCATGTTGGAATATTAAAAAAACTGAAACGAATTGCTGATAACACAAGACGAAATCGAGAAGAAATCAATACCCTTGAAAGCTATGTTCAAGTGCATGGCGTCATCAGAAGGCGCTAGCAACACTGGTGGAATTGTCAATGTAGCCATTGTAGGAGACAATTACCATGTAAATTTGATGCTGGGACATATGATCTAGAAATACAAATATATAGATGGTCCCTTCTTTGTGCAGTCATAACAAACTAAAATCTGGTAACAAAAGCAACTCCATTGAAGAGCACCTAAACAATTTTGATTATGTTAAAAAATACTTAGAACCAATAAAAAATGGGTTGTTCTAGACCACAAAATTAAAGCATGAAGCAAGTAACTGTGAAACAAATGCACCTTTAAAACAGAAAAGCACATTTGTCAAAAACATATAAGCACAACAATTGTTTTTATACTTTCAAAAACACACAAAATACGGTGAAGATGGTTACAAGACGCAACCCCACTGAAGAGAACCCTAAAAATATTAGCACATTGAATTCATTCCAAGAACCAAGATGAAGTACAGAAATTGAACAACTATAAAAAATCCAGTTCTCTAAAATCATATACGACACTAACCTTGTAACAGATGGTGCAAAGCAAAACCCATATACGGCACCAACCTTGTGACTGTGTGTGTTTTTGGAGTGATAAAACCCCATTTGAGAAGCTACCTGATAAATATTTCTGCCCAGGTATGAATGATTCATGTCTCATCTTTTTGGCTTTTTTCACTGATCATATTGCAAGAATTGCATTCTGGTTATATACCCATTTGATCATTTGGATTGATTCTGCATATGAAAACATATAAATCTATGGTTAGAAGAGTAATTGAACATTTCTAACAAAGAACTATTATTCGTAAAAGAAAACCCATATGGGTTTAAATTCCCTTTTTTCTTCTTTTTGTGGATAAAGAATTGAAAAGTTTGAATCTTTGCAGTTTGTGGTGCCCCAAAAAGAAGGTTCAGGGAATACACACCTCCTGTGACCAAAAATGCTAATTCAACAGATGTTAGAAAGGCCAGGAAAGCTGAACTCAAGAGAGATGAAGCCATTGGGTAAATTCTGCACCTAAGCTCTCTCACACATACACAGAGATAATCAAAGAACAGAGACTTATCAATGGTGTTTTTACCCTTTTTCTGGAAAGCATTACCTTTTGGAATTGCAGTCGGAGTTGTTGCACTTGTTGCCTTGTACTTCTACCTCAACAACACCTTCTAGAAACAGGTGTATTGCCGGAGAAATTGTCACAAGAGGGTTTATTCCTTGATCAAGAACAACATAAACAGAACACGGGTTGTATTTAACAAAGGCAACTAAGAGACAAAAAGAGCATGTCACCAGTAAGTAAACATGTAGATCGAAATAATACCTTATCTCCAATCTACCCCAGAAGAATTGTCAGCTAACATGAGCATCTTCTTACCTCCCATCCATTCTAAGGATCACAACCGTGTTCTTCTGGTGACCAAAACCCGTAAATACTGCAAACCCTCGTTCAAATGAACCCAATCCACTTTTCATTCTAAGCTAAAATACTTTGGTAGTACACCTGCAACACCAAAAAGGAAAATACAAAATCCAATGAAAAAAATACGACAGCAAAAAGGAAAATACCTCAAAAATCCTTTGAAGTGGAAACCCTTGCATATAAATGAACAAAATCAAGTGAACAAATAGAAAACTTGAGAGTATGAATAACCAAGTAAAAAAGTAAACAGAAATCGGTTGTCTACCTGATTTGAGATGCGATAATAAGAATAAGAACCCTAAGAAAAATCAAACAGAAAAGTTGAGAGATAAATCAATGCAGTAACACCCAGAAAAGTACCAACGATTGAAGGTTGAGATCCGTACCAGTGGCCTTTGGTAGAGATCCGCAGCGTTTGCTTCGGTTGATATAATCGATCAGAACGTCGTCTGCTTCGGTTCTTCGTGCGCCCACGGCCCTCCTTTCAATCTAGTCGTCTCGCCTGGTTTTCTCACTCGAAATATGAGAATGAGGGAGTCTTATGAGAGAGAGATGGGGGAAGTAGGAGCAGAAGAATCGCCGGCTATTATGAAACCCATTTGAATTTTGAAACAAAATAGAATGGAATCATCTTGGAGGTGTCACCGGGAGGTTAGGAGCTGATATAGGGGATAACTCAATGGTCATTTTTTAAAATTAAAATTAAATTTTTAAGACTTTAAGACTTTGTGTATAAAGAAGTAGTATTTTGTGCATTTTAAGTTGTATTTAAGACTTTAAGACTTTCATCCAATATGCTTTATAATGTAGTATAGATATCATATTTTTCAACATTTTAAGTTTTACTTTGAAACTATATATTTTAATGTTTAAATCATATTATCATATATCAAGTAAAAATATAGTTACGAAATCATCATAACATCCCTCTTAAAAAACTAAAAATATATAATTATAAAACAATTTGCATAATATAAAAACTAATGAAACATAATCAATCTTTTTTCTTCTCTTCATTTCTTGACACAATCATCGTGTATTTTCATATCGTCGATTCGTTCCTGAAAACAAAATATGACATGTAAATATATATTGATTTTGATAAATTAATCACATTTATTAGCAAAACAAATTCTTCATATGATTTATTACCTTTACGCATTGCAGTTTTCATTAACCCAAAATCCTTTATTGTGGTCAGCTCTCAAGTAAGTTGTATCCTTAATATCAACATTTGAAGATGGAATACCGACTGAAAACGGTGGTAGCTCGTCAAATTGATCATATTCTTCCTCGTCCACAACATTTTTAACACCAACTATGTGTCTTTTACCATGCAAGACGATATGCCATCTAGAATCCTTCGGGTCCTCAACAAAAAACACTTGGGAGACTTGTTTGGCTAGAATGAATGGTTCAGATGCATAGGCGTCTATAGAAAGGTCGACAATTGTGAAGCCATCATTGTCAACTTTAACACCTCTTTGGTTTTCGACCGATTTACACTTGAACAAAGGTATACTGAAGAAATTATAATCAAGCTCCCAGATCTCTTGAATAACGCCATAATACGAGTTCTTAGCGATCCTTGACTAACATCATTATTCGATCTATCGTATTCTGTCGTCATGGCTATTAGAGTTACTCCACTATTTGTACTTTTTCATCTTTCCGCTTGGTGTAAAATGTATATCCGTTAATGTCATAGCCTTGGTATGATGACACATCATATCGAGGACCAAACCCTAACCGTTCCACTACCTGATCAACTTTTTCTCCCCCATAACTTGTCTTCGCTCGATCTTTCAACCATTTTGCAAATGTTCTGTTATGCTCATTTGCCAACCATTTTTCGCTCCTCGATCTATTTATATTTTGTAACATTGTCATGTGCTCATGTATGTAAGGAGCAACAACTGTCATGTTTTGTAAGACGAAAAAATGTGCCTGTTGTAGTTGGTCCCTGTTTGGAACTATCTTCTTAAAACCAATTATCCCAGCCCCTCCAAGTCTTCCCTCATGGAGAGATTGCGGAATTCCAACTAGATAATCTGTACAAAAATCAATCACCTCCTCAGAAACATATCCTTCAACGATACTGCCCTCTAGTCGATTTCTATTCCGAACATACCCCTTTAAGAAACCCATATATCTTTCAAATGGATACATGTAACGCAGAAAAACAGGACCACGTGCCTATATTTCTCCAACAATATGAGATATTAGGTGAACAATGACATCGAAAAAGGAAGGAGGAAAGTACATCTCAAGTTGGCAAAGAGTGAGGATAATATCCTTCTGCCATGAATCTAACACTTCAGGATCAATCACTTTCGAATGAATCAAGTTAAAAACAAACAAAGCTTTGTGATTGTGTGTCTAATATGTTCTGGCAAGATCCCACGAATTGCAATGGGAATAAGGTGTGTCATTAAAACATGACAATCGTGAGACTTTATACCTAGCAGTTTTAAGTCCTTTATTGACACCAGCTTCTTAATGTTAGCTGAATATCCAGATGGAACCTTAATACCTTGCAAACATTGACAAAATCTAGTTTTCTCAACTCTCGACAAGGTATAGCAAGCTGGTGGTAGATATGTGCGACTTCCAGTTTCAACAAGAGCAAGTTGTGATCGAATTCCCATCTCGACCATGTCTCTTCTAACTTTGACCCCATCTTTCGTCTTCGCTGGAATGTTCAACAACAAGCCTATCAAACTGTCACACACATTTTTCTCAATATGCATAACGTCAAGACAATGTCGGACTTGCAAGTGCTCCCAATATGTCAAATCCCAAAAGATAGACCTCTTTTTCCATATATTCTTAAGAGGAGGTGTTACACGTTTTCCAAGCACAATGTTTAGATCTTCAACTCGAGAATATACAGCTGGTCCATCCAATGGTGACCTTAATACTCCAAGCTCAATGTTTCCATCAAACGCTTTCTTCAATTTACGGTATGGGTGACCCCTTGGTAGTGATCTTCGATGTCCCATGAACACGTTTTTCTTACAATTTCTCAACCTCAACGAATGTGTGTCATCTTCACTCACAGGACACGCTTTTGCCCCTTTTATATTGTATCCTGACAAATTTACGTACGCTGGAAAATCATTTATAGTGAAAAATATCATGGCCCGTAATAGAAAATCCTCCTTACCGTACGCATCATACACTTGAACGCCTGAACTTCATAATTATTTTAAGTCATCAACTAACGCAGCCAAATAAACATCAATGTCGTTCCCGGGTTGTTTGGGACCCTGAATTAACAATGACATCATGATGTATTTTCGTTTCATGCATAACCAAGGAGGAAGATTATAAATGCATAACAGAACTGACCAGGTGCTATGACGACAGTTCATGTTTCCAAACGGATTAATCGCGTCTGAACTAAGCCCGAATCGGATATTTCTAATTTCATCGCCAAATTCTTCAAAATCAGAATCAATATTTCTCCATTGGGGAGAATCAACCGCGTGTCTTAATTTCCCGTCTCTTTTACGCTTTTCGGCATGCCAACGCAACAATTTTGCATCTTTGGGGTTTGCGAATAATCGTTTCAGCCTTGGCACAATGGGCAAATACCACAACAATTTAGCCGGGGGACCATTTTTCATCTCATCACTGTTTTCTTCTGCATGTTTTTTTTCGCTTATACTGTGATGTACCACATCTAATACATTCATGCAGGTTTGCATACTCGTTTCGGTACAACATACAATCATTTGGACATGCGTCTATCCTTTCAATTTCCAATCCCATTGGACACATTATTTTTTTTTTTGCTTGGTATAAAGAAACAGGCAACTCATTATCTTCTGGAAGCATTTCATGCAAAAGCTATAATAAACTAGTGAAACTTTTATCGCTCCAACCATTGCTTTCTTTTAGGTTAAATAATTTTAACACGGCTGAGAGCTTGGTAACTTTTGTACAACCAACATACAACGGTTTTTCAGAATCAACAAACAATTGTTGAAAATTTTCAAAATGCTTATTAGCAACATTATGTTCCACATCATGTAACATGTCATCTATATTATCACGACTACTATTATCTGAATCATCGTAATCATCGACATTACATTCACGACTCGTGTTACGATCATCAAATACCTCACCATGTCGTGACCAAATCGTATACCCTTCCATAAACCCACGACATATCAGATGTCCTTGAATTACATTATAATCAGTAAACTTATGCAAACTATGACAATCTTTACAAGGACACCAAATGTAACTTTCTCCATTGTTTATTCGATTATCTTCAACAGCTTTAATAAACTCATCCAAATTGGTCAGATATTCAATGGTAGCACGTGGTATTTTGTATATCCAGCTATTACCATCCATCTGTAATGTTAATTACATGTATGCAATGCATGAATAGAAAAAATGGCAGGTGGTCAATCCTAACCCACTTTCTGAATAACTTGTCTCATATGTGAAAATGTATTAGCGAATTAAGCATTTAAGAAAATTTCGACAACATTTCCCTTTGACTCCCCAAATATGCGTGTGAAACACATATTCGTAGGAGCAATGAGAAATGACTATCGAAATTTTCCTAAATACTTAATCGACTAATACACATTCACATCCTAAATGAAACAAATTATTCTTAGTTAACCGGGTAGGATTTGAGGGGTTGTATAAGAGTTTCTGTACTTACGGTTGTCCCTTTAATATATATATATATATATATATATATATATGTGATTTCTATCTATATAAATTAGTTACAACAAAGGCATTGTTTTACCAATTTCTTATAGCCAAAAAATGTTTACTAATGTGAGCAAACAATACGACATGCTACCAAAGAATGGTCTCATTTCTTATACAGATTTCATTCGTTCAAACTTTATTTTTTTCTCTCCAATGTGGGATAGCCAAAACACAACACATTTCAAGATTTGATTAATAGTCGAATCTCATTATCCCACCTCATTATCCTTTGTTTTACCAATTTCTTATGTAATCAAAGGTGCCGTTTGGTTCACAGAAACTGGTGGAATCTGGTGGAATTGGAATGTCAGATTCCTTTGACCAGATTCCATTCCAATGTTTGGTTCAAGCTTTTGTCTAAATGGAATCTTTAAAATTCCATTGAATTCCATGAAATAGCCAATTTTCATTCCATCACTTAACCAAGGTATTCTAAAGGAAAGGAATTCAACATTTTTTTATTTCCAAAATTACCTTGCCCTAATGGCCTTCTCATCCACAACTCCACTTCACAGAATCACCGCCATCCCTTCCAACTCTTCTTCTTCACTATTTCTCAAACCCTACCCTTCGCAACTGTCCTTTCAATCCAAGAAATTTGGGTCCTGCTCACCCAAGTCGTTTTCCGTTTCTTGTGTCCTCGCTAAGCAATCACCAGACCAAATGGCGGCGGTTGGCGGCGGTTCTTGATGAATTGTCGATCCTCCAGCGCCCTGATTCTCTCGGCCGTTTTGGTAAGTATGGCGGCAAGTATGTCCCTGAAACCCTAATGTATGCTCTCTCCGAGCTTGAATCTGCATTCAAAGCCCTCGCCACCGACCATCAATTCCAGGTTCTTCATCTCTTTTCCTTTCACTTCATATCTATTCAATAGTCTTCTACTTTCGATCAATTGTTGTGATTTTAGCTTCTCAAGTTTATTAAACCAAACTATCACCACTTAACTGCACTTATTGATTGCTATTCTCGAATATTAATAGAATACTAATTAGTAAAATTATTAGTTTCAATGATTATTAGTAAAATTATTAAGAGAACTTTGTGCAATATTATTCCATCTGTTGGACTGATTCCTGTTAGAAGTTGAAAAATGTGCTCCTTTGAGTTTGGTTTGTGGAATAAAAAATCTTACTTTCAATGTTAATTTGTGCTAAATCATGGAAAAATTGATGTGCAAGTGCATAAGGAATTAGATGGGATATTGAAAGACTATGTTGGTAGGGAAAGCCCTCTTTATATGGTTTAAAGATTCAATTATTTAATAATAATTTTATTAAAGTATTTAATGACTATTTTATTAAAGCATTTTTTTTTTAAAAAATTTAAAATTAACAAAAGGGTATTTTGGTCATTTAACCATATTTCATTCTAATTCCAAAGCTACATTCTATGAACCAAACAGACAGGTTACAATTCCTTTAACAGATTCCATTCCAATTCTGTCAACCAAACAGCTGGTCAAACCTGACAACATTCCATTCCAATTCCTTCAAAGTCAAATTTCTTTGACAGATTACATTCCATCCAAAAACATTCTGCAAACCAAACGCCTCCAAAGTTTTTTTTCCAAAAAAATGTTTATTAATGTGTGCAAACAATATGACATGCTAAAAAGAATGATGTCCTCTTTCTTATGCACTCCTCTTTCTTTCAAAATTTCTTATTCCCACCAATGTGTGTAACGTCCCAAAAACATAACATGCATTCATCTAGAAAATGAGCATTCATATTACATAATTATCTTGTCTTTACATCATCAATAAAGTGATCTAAATAAAATTGACAGCGGAAGACTCTACGTCCACAGCCGAGATTCTATCTATAGTCATCTTTCATAATCTTGGAGTCGCTATGAGCTCCACATCTTTATCGTCTCCATCTAATTCTTACTAGAATTGCCCACTGTACGCTTACCTAAAAATGGTTTAGTTTTTGAAAAGCGAGGGTTAGACCAAAAGGTCTAGTGAATTCCCTCCATAAACATTTATCACAGTATAAAGGTCATTTCATAAAGAAAATACTTTCACATCTTTCTCATAACTTCATCCAAGGTTAAACACAAGGTTCAGGGATCGCATAAGCTACTCGGATTGGGGCCTAACGGGCACCCTCTCGTCTACGCCGGAATCCAAATGGACTCCCCGTTCCTTCATGTAGGAGAAATCAAATCATGCTCGGTAAAGGAACCATATTCAGTAAAATAGTACGTCATAAAAAGGAGTGAGAGAACTCACCTGATAGCAAATTCTTTCCTTAACTTGGAGTCTAGCACCGACCGTTCACCTAATAATTAATTTATAAATTTATTAGGTTTAACTCAATATCTGATTCTATGTTCTCCTCTTAACCCTAACTTAAATAAATAATCAGGATTATCCTCTTCATACTAGGCCTTAAATCTTTTAACCCAAAACAAACCTAAGCCCAAATCAACCATGCGGCCCAACTATCAGATCGGCCCAACACTGGAACAACCAAGGTTTGCGCCACCCAAAGGTTTGTGCCACCCATGCTTGGCGCAAACTATACTTTGCGCCAGCACCTATGGCGCAATCTGGACTTTGCGCCAGACCTGGTTTCTTTCTCACTGTTCAAACGCAGGTCCTAGAACAGGGGCAAAATACTCTGGTTCATTTGGTTCAAATGCTAAACTAACTCTTCATCAAACATTTACCCATAACCACTAACATTAAACTCAACTTAAATTTCATTTAACCCTTTAACCTTTTTAATCCGTGCTCTTCCCATCGAAATGGTTAGCAAGTATTTAAAACTCCCAAAACCCAGCTATTAGAATATGAAGAACACATAGAGATTTAATCTACCCCTCTATTTCATTCTCCTTTTATTCCTTAAATCGGTTCACCAAGTCCAAACTACAAAATGCTTATAAGGGAGAAATTTCCCAGGTGACACAACGATGAAAACCCACAGGTTTCATCCTTAAATCGTTTTCCAAAAGAAGAAGAAGTTTGCCATAACCTAAATAACATAAATGGAATGATTACCTGAATGGATCCTTGGCACCAAAAGAGAAATTCCAAGCTGAGTTCTTCTTCTTCCTTTCTTCTCCTCGCCGCCACACACACCCCAGACCTAAAATACTGATTTAGGAACAATAGAGGCTGCCCTAGGGAAAAGTGCCCTTTTATATCCCCCCTTAAATTGCAAAATAGGCCCATACTAAAACTTTCCTTCTTCACAAATTGGCCACTAGACTCTCATAATTATAAGGAGAAACCCGGTTGTTACAACACTCCCCTCTTAAAAGAATTCCGTCCCCGTAATTCCTTATTGGAAAAGATGTGGGTATCTAGCTTTCATCTCCGACTCCAACTCCCAGGTCGCCTCTGGACCCTTATGGTGCAGCCATTGAACCTTTACTAGCTTGGTCTCTTTGTTCCGTGACTTCCTCACTTTATAATCCGAAATGGCCACGGGTTCTTCTACGAAATTCAATTTCTCGTCTACCTTTATGTCATTTAACGGCACCTCTTTGGTCACGTCGGCTAAACACTTCCTTAGATTTGACACATGAAACGCATTATGAATGCCTTGCAACTCTTCCGGTAAATCCAGTCTATACGCCACTTCCCCAATTCGTTCTATAATCTCGAAAGGTCCGATGTAACGTGGACTCAATTTCCCACGTTTCCCAAACCGTACAACTCCTTTCTACGGGGACACCTTTAACAAAACAAAATCTCTGACCTGGAACTCTATGCTTTCCATCTCTTATCCGCATAACTCTTTTGTCGGTCGCGAGCGACCTTCAGCGTTTCACGTACCTGAACTATCTTGTCGGAAGTCAGTTGTACCAACTCCGGTCCGGCCAACTGTCTTTCGCCCACTTCGTTCTAGCACAACGGTGTCCGACATTTTCTACCATAGAGTGCCTCAAACGGCGCTGCCTTGATGCTCGAGTGATAGCTGTTATTGTACGCGAACTCGATCAATGGTAGATGCTTTTCCCAAGAACCTTGGAAATCTAAAGCACATGCTCTTAACATGTCTTCCAACGTCTGAATCGTTCTCTCGCTCTGACCGTCGGTCTAAGGATGATAAGCGGTACTCATCTTAATCTGCGATCCCATTTCTCTTTAGAAACTTCTCCAAAACGTGGAGGTAAATCTGCTATCTCGGTCAGATACTATCGATGATGGCACTCCATGACGGGTTACAATTTCATCAATATACAACTTGGCTAACTGCTCCATCGAGTAAGACTCCCGAATAGGCAAGAAGTGTGCCGACTTTGTGAGACGGTCCACAATCACCCATATGGCGTCATAACCCTTTGGAGTCTTAGGCAAGTGGGTTACGAAGTCCATCGCAATTTGATCCCACTTCCACATAGGTATCTCTAAAGGCTGAAGCTTCCCGTACGGTCGTTGGTGCTCAATTTTAACATGCGAACACGTCACGCAGGTCTGCACAAAATGAGCTACGTCCTTTTTCATTCCAGGCCACCAATAGTCTCGGCGTAGATCTCCATACATCTTGTTAGTTCCGGGGTGAATTGTGTACATGGACTTGTGAGCTTCTTCTAGTATCAACTTTCGGAGCTCTCCGAGTTTCGGTATCCAGATCCTCCCACTAAGACACTTCACCCCTCGACTATCTTCCTCTAACGAGGACACTTGTCCTACCATCCTTTCCTCCTTGAGATTTCCGGCTTCGAGCGCTTCAACTTGACATTTCTTTATCTCTGCAATCAAATTAAACGCCACCTCGGCTCTCATAGCCACAATGCTGGGAATCTCATTCCTTTCCTTACGACTCAAGGCATCCGCCACTACGTTGGCCTTACCCGGATGATATTCGATCTTACAGTCGTAGTCGGTCAATAATTCAATCCACCTTCTTTGGCGCATATTCAACTCCTTTTGATCAAAGAGATGACATAAACTCTTGTGGTCTGTAAAGATCTGACACTTCGTTCTATACAGATAATGCCGCCAAATCTTTAAAGCGAAAACCACTGCTGCAAGCTCTAAGTCATGCGTGGGATAATGAGTCTCGTGATCCTTTAACTGCCGAGAGGCATAGGCGATCACCTTACCTCGTTGCATAAGTACGCAACCCAAACCGAGCTTCGATGCATCACTGAACACCACGAAATCGTTTGAACCGTCCGGTAGTGACAACACCGGAGCGCTGCTCAACATCTCCTTCAACTTCTGAAATGCTTCTTCCTGTTTCTCTAACCAGACGAACTTGACATTCTTTTTCGTTAAAGAGGTCAGTGGCGTGGCAATACGCGAAAAGTACTTGATGAACTTCCGGTAGTACCCCGCCAGTCCGAGGAAACTTCGAACTTCTGACGGATTCTTGGGTTGCTCCCAGTCTCGGATGGCTTCAATCTTAGCCGGATCAACCATGATCCCCTTATCAGACACCACGTGCCAGAGAAACTGCACCTCTCTCAGCCAAAACTCGCACTTGGAAAACTTCGCATACAACTTCTCTTGCTTCAATAGCTCGAGGATTGTACGAAGGTGGCTTTCGTGCTCTGCTTCCGACTTTGAGAAAATCAGTATGTCATCTATGAACACTATCACGAATTGATCTAAATAAGGTTGGCACACCCTATTCATCAGGTCCATGAATGCTGTCGGGGCGTTGGTTAGCCCGAACGGCATCACCAGGAATTCGTAGTGTCCATACCGAGTCCTGAATGCAGTCTTCGGCACATCCTCCTCCCTTACCTTGAGTTGGTGATACCCTGACCTCAGATCTATAATAGAGAAGTAACCGGCTCCTTGTAACTGGTCGAACAGGTTGTCGATCCTCGGTATCGGATACTTGTTCTTGATCGTGACCTTGTTGAGTTCTCGGTAATCTATGCACATTCGCATGGTACCGTCCTTCTTCTTCACGAAGAGCACATGTGCTCCCCATGGAGACGTACTCGGTCTAACGGATCCCTTGTCTAACAACTCCTGTAACTGAGTCATCATTTCCTTCATCTCGGACGGCGCCAATCTATACGGTGCGCGGGCGATAGGTGCAGCTCCGGGCATCAAATCAATTCTGAACTCGATCTGACGATCCAGAGGTAGACTTGTCAAGTCGTCCGGAAATACTTACGGGTACTCGTTCACCACTCGCACATCACCCACCCCACGCTTCTCCTTCTTGGCGTCCAACACGTACGCCATGAATCCTTGACATCCCTTCCTCAAACACTTAGTAGCCCTAATCACGGAGATAAGGCTAGTGGTTCTATCCCGGCGATTCCCATAGATTACTAAGGTATCTCCATCAGGTAATCGAACCACGATCAGCTTTTTGTTGCAAACGATATTCGCATCATTTGCGGCTAACCAGTCCATACCCAACACTACATCAAACTCTCCCATTGCCATGGGATATAACTTCATAGCCACCAACCTCCCGTCTATATTTATGACAAACTCCTCTACTACCTCTTTAACATACACCCAATTGTCATTAGCAGTTTCCACCTCTAGTGCTCTCTCCAAACGTCTAAGCCTCACCCCCAAATATTTCATAAAAGCATGAGATAAGAAAGAGCGATTTGCTCCTGAATCAAACAACACCTTGGCACATAAAGAATTCACTAGAAATGTACCTGTCACCACATCGTGTACTTCCTCCGCAGTCATGCGGAACGCACGTCCCTTCGGACGCGCCGGCTCGGCTCCCTTCTCATTTCCTTTCCCACTCTGCCTTTCACTATACGAGGCTGATCCCCCTTTCTTCAACCGAGGGCACTCGTTACGCATATGGCCAGTAGCCCCACATTCGTAACACAATTTCCCTCCACTCCGACAATCCTTTGACATATGCCTAGGCAAACCACAACGGTAACACGAATTTGAACCCGCCATGCACTCACCCCGGTGTACCCTATTACACTTCGAACACGGTTTCCCAACGGTATTCTTACTGACGCGATTGTCTGGTCGAAACACTTTCCCTTCCTGGAGTCATTACCCGGTCCTTCCCATTTGCGTTTATCACCACTCTTCTCAGTCGTCTGACGAACCTTTTCCTTTTCGATCATCTCGGTCGCGTTAATGGCCGCCTGAAAGGTGGTGGGGTTCCTTGTCAGAACTAGTTCTTGGATACTGCTTTTCAGCCCATGAATGAAACGCTCCACTAGGCGTTCCTCTGTTGGCACATACAAATCTGCAAAGCGAGACTTCTCAATAAACTTTGTAGTATACTCCCGCACTGTCATACCTCCTTGATCCAACCCCAAGAACTCTTCTTCCAATCTTTTTACTGCTGCGAGCGGGTAGAACTGAGCTTTGAACCTGTCTACAAACGCTTCCCACAACATTCCCTTATCCATTGCTGAACCCTTTCCCCCAGTCTCAGCCTCCAACCAGTAAACTACATCAGATTTCAACATGGACAGAGCAAACATTACTCTATCCCCATCAGCACACTTGCATGTATCGAAGACCAGTTCCATTTCCTTTACCCATTTCATTGCCAATATAGGGTCATATTCGCCCTTAAAAGTAGGGGGCTTACATGAGGCAAAGGCCTTGAAGTTGTATCCCTTTGCTGCTAACTCATTCATCACTTGAGAGTTTGAATTCAAGTGACTCCCAGCACCGGTCACTAGCGGCTAGACAGTTCCACGCTTTCTCGGTTCTCACTTGCTTCTTTGCTTCCCGAAGCCGAATCATTCTGTTTGGTGAGGAGAGCCTGCAAGGTCTCTTGAATCTTACCCAATTCAACAGCTAGGTTCTCTCGAGTGATAAAAGTAGATCCGCGGCCTCGACCACGTCCCCTTGGCTGAGTTACCCTTCTTGCGGAAGCTGAACTCTCCTGAAGAGAGTCTTCTTGATGAATTGGGGCTTCCACACTCCTCGTTCTTCTAGTTGCACGAGTCGTTCTCAGGTTTGGGTTTCCCCCATCCCCGGCCACTTGGGTGGCGGCCCGGCGGGGTGTTCTTCCCCGACCCCTTCCACGACCCCTATCTCTTCCCCTTCCACAGGTAACAGTTTCCCTTGCCGGTTCTACCAGTCCATTCTCTAGTACCTCTTCGTCTTGATTCCTTGGCACAGCAGGTGCCGACCTACTCCTCAAAGTTCACCCAGCCATTTCACTAACGCTGAAAAAAGACAATAATTAACCTTTGCTAGACATGACAAAATAATCATGCTATATAAGGTAAGTTTAAGCACGCACATGTACATGTAAGTTCGTAATTACACTGGCCAGGTGTAATCCCAAACTTACCTTACACGTTTGCCCTTGGCACCTTATTTCCTAGCGCATTTATAGTGATCGTTCCTAGAGGCAATCCTATGTCTCGGCTGTGTTCCTCATCTTACAGTTTAAGTTTAGGCCCTATTGGTCACCTAAATCCCTTAAACTAAGGCTCTGATACCATTTGTAACGTCCCAAAAACATAACATGCATTCATCTAGAAAATGAGCATTCATATTACATAATTATCTTGTCTTTACATCATCAATAAAGTGATCTAAATAAAATTGACAGCGGAAGACTCTATGTCCACAGCCGAGATTCTATCTATAGTCATCTTTCATAATCTTGGAGTCGCTATGAGCTCCACATCTTTCTCGTCTCCATCTAATTCTTACTAGAATTGCCCACTGTACGCTTACCTAAAAATGGTTTAGTTTTTGAAAAGCGAGGGTTAGACCAAAAGGTCTAGTGAATTCCCTCCATAAACATTTATCACAGTATAAAGGTCATTTCATAAAGAAAATACTTTCATATCTTTCTCATAACTTCATCCAAGGTTAAACACAGGGTTCAGGGGTCGCATAAGCTACTCCGATTGGGGCCTAACGGGCACCCTCTCGTCTACGCCGGAATCCAAATGGACTCCCCGTTCCTTCATGTAGGAGAAAACGAATTCCAACCTACAAGCTAACCTCCATATGCCCAAGGGATTAGAAATCCCAAGGTACCCTGACCCCACTGTGCAACCGACTCCACATAGAGTACACATACATTTGAAATCATATTCATGAAAACCTTACACATCTTTCATTTGCGAGTAAATACGTAAATCATGAAAACATGCATAACTTTTATAAATCAAATCATGCTCGATAAAGGAACCATATTCAGTAAAATAGTACGTCATAAAAAGGAGTGAGAGAACTCACCTGATAGCAAATTCTTTCCTTAACTTGGAGTCTCGCACCGACCATTCACCTAATAATTAATTTATAAATTTATTAGGTTTAACTCAATATCTGATTCTACGTTCTCCTCTTAACCCTAACTTAAATAAATAATCAGGATTATCCTCTTCATACTAGGCCTTAAATCTTTTAACCCAAAACAAACTTAAGCCCAAATCAACCATGCGGCCCAACTATCAGATCGGCCCAACACTGGAACAACCAAGGTTTGCGCCACCCAAAGGTTTGTGCTACCCATGCTTGGCGCAAACTGTACTTTGCGCCAGCGCCTATGGCGCAATCTGGACTTTGCGCCAGACCTGGTTTCTTTCTCACTGTTCAAACGCAGGTCCTAGAACAGGGGCAAAATACTCTGGTTCATTTGGTTCAAATGCTAAACTAACTCTTCATCAAACATTTACCCATAACCACTAACATTAAACTCAACTTAAATTTCATTTAACCCTTTAACCTTTTTAATCCGTGCTCTTCCCATCGAAATGGTTAGCAAGTATTTAAAACTCCCAAAACCCAGCTATTAGAATATGAAGAACACATAGAGATTTAATCTACCCCTCTATTTCATTCTCCTTTTATTCCTTAAATCGGTTCACCAAGTCCAAACTACAAAATGCGTATAAGGGACAAATTTCCGAGGTGACACATCGATGAAAACCCACAGGTTTCATCCTTAAATCGTTTTCCAAAAGAAGAAGAAGTTTGCCATAACCTAAATAACATAAATGGAATGATTACCTGAATGGATCCTTGGCACCAAAAGAGAAATTCCAAGCTGAGTTCTTCTTCTTCCTTTCTTCTCCTCGCCGCCACACACACCCCAGACCCAAAATACTGATTTGGGAACAATGGATGCTGCCCTAGGGAAAAGTGCCCTTTTATATCCCCCCTTAAATTGCAAAATAGGCCCTTACTAAAACTTTCTTTCTTCACAAATCGGCCACTAGACTCTCATAATTATAAGAAGAAACCCGGTTGTTACAATGTGGGATATGGAAACTCAACCACATAAGATTTAAGAAATACTCAAACTTTATAATGTCAAGTAGTCATTCTTGGTTGTTTTTTTATACAATCATTCTTGGTTGTTTTTTAACAAAATTTATGTATATAGATTTAGATACCACAAATGCACTATTTTAACAACTTATTATTTGCCTACAAAAGGTTTACTAATGTGGGCCAATACTATGATGTGCTACAAACGAATTATTTTTCTTATACACATTTCATTCTTTCAAACTTTATTTTTCTCACCAATGTAGGATAGCTAAAACACACCACATTTCAAGATTTGATGAATACTCAAACCACATTATGCCACGTCATTCATCTTGGTTGTATGTATTGATGATTGATGTATTGTATATATATATATATATATATTGATTTTCATTTGAATTTGATTTTGACGTGATGAAATTGAACTCGTGCGCCAAATTCTATTTCGTTTTTCCCTTCTAAAAATCACGAGTAATCAAAGAAAATTCCTCAATCGTATCTCTAGTTATTGATTGAAATTTTGAGATATCTTAGTTTCAGGTTTTTGGTGCATCCGGTTTTGAACTGATGAGATTTCCATATTTTGGTGTTTTGACTTGAAAGTTCATTGATTCTGCTATTACTCGCCACCTTCTAGTTTTCTTTACATGCCAAGGTGAAAACAAAATCAAGCATATGCTAAAACCAGTTATGTTCAAAAAATTGAAACATCTTTTTCACTACCTTAATTAGTTCGTTGTTCTATCAAGTATTTAGCTTTTTCCTATTTAAATTCTATAATTGCAGCACCTTTTTCACTACTTTGATTCTCTCTACTATCACATATTAATGTAAAACTATGTTAGTTGGTCTAACATTATGTTTCATCTACAATGATAGTAAATTATGTTGTCCATGCAGATATCTCAACTTTTATTAGTCATATACGATACTAGAAATGTTTCTCTATCAATTTACAAGCCATTTTCAATATTATTATTGAAACTAGGAATTACAACTTAGATATCTTGTAATAGAATGATAAATTTTATGGGAACTTTCAATAATCATATAAATAACAGCATAAAAAGTTATAAACTACTTGTTGTTGGTCTTGGACCACGTACAATGACTCACTTTGTATGCAGACATATCAATAAAGGAAATATGACACTAATTAATAATGTTTTAGAACTTACTTTGGCTGACATGCTTTTGCATATTCCCATACTAGGATGACTGTTTGGGAGAGTTAGTAAGCCAAACTTGTTGAACAAGTTTGCACATCAAATTCGGTTTACCAGTAGTAGTATTTGTCAAGGGTGGACCCGATTGTTTTTTAAACGGTGACATAATTTGACTATAAAAAACAAATATAGAGACATTTTTCACAAAACTAATATTGACTTGGTGGTTAGTCCTTTACTTTTCAAATTGAGGTCCTAAGTTCGAGTCCTATCATTGTGATTTTTTTAGAAACATAATAAACATGAAATTAAAAACTAAAAACTACAAAAAAAAAGACATTAACAAGACTCCAACCCAAGTTTGCAGTGGAATAAGAGCCTTCCAAACCAACTCTACCAAGGAAAACTTGTGTCTTTATTGTAGTTTCAATATATATATATCGTGGCACAAAACAAATTGATATTGTTTATCCAAACTCTCTCAGTGATTTGATGACGACTTTTTAATATGTAGTGAAAATTACATTTAACATCTATATGTATTAGTGTTTCGCCATCAACGATCATAAGCTTAGTCTGTTCAGTGATCGCTGAACATTTCCTATGTGATATGTTATTGTAATATTTGAAGACAAGCCTCGCACCAAAATGAGTTTATCGCTGACATCGAAGACCAAGCTGATGAACAAGACAAGTCTACTTATGATCTGAAGCGACATTCAGTGAAACCAAGACAAGTCTACAACACGCGACATTTCAAGAACAAAGCTTCAACGATAGCTGAGACTTTCATCAGGCCTCACTGAAGAAAGAATACATCAGCGATCGCTGATCATGAAGCTTGTAGTTCAAGATTTGTTTGTCTTATCCTCTTGCACAAATAGTTCGAAGGTACAATATAAACCTGCTTTTGTCCATAATCGTACACCCACTCTGCCAACTACATTGTTCACCATGCGGCCAAGAGCATGTCATTGACAAAAGTCAGAAGCATGCGACCAATGAAGTTTTGACACGTGTAAAGTACCTCTGCCATGCATTAAATACATGGGGTATAAATAAGAGCGACACCCTTCATTTTGAAAGGTCATGAATATCTCTGTATGCATTTGTAGAAAACTTACTTTCTACAAACTTCTTTCTTTCTCTCTTTCTAGTGCAAGAAAACTTAGTGATTCTCATAGTTTGTTTAGATTAGGTCTACCTTATCTATTTCCGCAACAAAGTGTAAATTGTGTTTTTGATTTATCAATAAACAATTTAAAAAGTATATAATTTGTGTTTGTATTCAGGCTCCCCTTCTACAAACTTTCACCCATGTAGAACCCCTACGGGACCAACAAGTGGTATCAGAGTAGATTGTTTAATCTCATAAACAAGATCTTGCTATCTCTTCCTAGCTATTCTTTAAATGACATTTAACACAAATACAAACTATATAGATAATGGTTCTCTTGCAAAACCTTCTCGATTCAGCAAAGATAACTTTAGTCTTTAGAAAAATCGAATGACGTTTTTTCTTGAAGGTATAAACCCCATTATGCCTCATTATGTTGAAAGTGGACCCTATGTTCCATTTGCCATAGTTGTTGCTGTTCCTGCCACTGCTATACTTGATGCCATACCTGAAAGGCAAGTTGTAAAGGAACTCACCAAATGGTATGATGAAGACAAGAAAATGGTGGCTATAGACACCAAGGTTAGACCATTCATTTCTATGGCTCTACCTGGCGAGGTTTATCACTCAGTAATGAAACTAAAAACTTCTAAAGCCATGTGGGACACCATCTGTGTTCAATATGAAGGTACATTTGAAGTACAAGAATCCAAAAAGATAAATCTGGTAAGACAATATGAATGTTTCATTTGTGGTAAGAATGATTTTTTGTCTGAAGTACACCAACGCTTTAATTGCTTATTAATTGATTTAAGGATTGTTGGTAGGACCTACTCAAATACTGAGACCCTGACAAAATTCTTAGAATATCTTCCTGAAAGTTGAGACAATTATACCATGTGTCTTAAGCTCTCAAAGGATCTCAAAGATATTTCCTTAAGCACTTTTTATGGCATTCTTCTCAATCATGAGCAATCATGCCAGATTAAGAAGAATCTTGTTAAATATTCAAAAGATTCTAAAAGCACACCTGTTGCTTTAGTATCTTCAGAGATGATTCCTCCTCAGCGATTCTCTTTTACTATCACTGAGTTAGAATCAGACTCAGATGACTTATCAGAAACTGATCTGTCAGAATTCGATGAGTCACTAGCTCTCTTGTACTTTAGGAGATTTTCAAGAAAGAGCAATTTCAGAAGAAATAAACCTCTTGTTATCACCGACAAGCCAAAATCAACTTCTGTTGATAAGACAACTGTTATCTGTTATAACTGCAAAAAGAAAGGACATTTTACCAGTGAATGCAGGTCAAAGAAAGTCTTATGCCCATAGACGACAAATACCTAAAGCAGAAAGAAAAATATTTGAAGTTGAAAAACTACAATAAAAAAGGTAAAGGTCTAATCACTGAAGAACATGATTGGCCTGGATCTGAGGAAGAATAAGATCCTAATGAAGAAGGCGTGGACAACCTCTGTCCTTTATTTGATGGCCCATATTCAAGTAGCAAAAAAAGGAACCACTTATATTTCTTCTACCTCTTCTACTTTCAGGTATCTATTTCTTCTGATCCAGTTCTCACTGAAGCTGATAGACGACGTGCTCGATTAACTGACAGATGATTTATATAATGCCCTGAATGGCAAAATTCAAGCTGAGCAACAAAATCTAGATTTAACCGGACAGCTTAGAAAATGTCATTTAAATATCCAAGAACTATCTAATATAGAATAAGGTTTAAAAGATCGGGTATATGTAAATGAACTAATCAGCATCGAACGCGAACAAGCTATCGATGAGATGGAGGCTGAGAAAGCCACCATTGAAGGATGGTGCAAATCCTCAACAAAGAACACTGATATAATTGGTGCTCAAATCCTTGTACCTGACAGAAGTGGTCTTGGTTTTAATTCAGATAAAGATAAACCTAGTAAAGATCGTTCCATGCTTAAGTTTGGAGTGTTTGTCTCTTCTATCCCTGACACTTCATCCTCTTAGTGCTCTTCCTCTTCTGCTCCTATTTCTGAGGAATCTCCCAAGAGCCCCAAACTCTTGGAGTAAGGGAAATCTCTTTCCCAAGCTCCTCAGAAGGGTACCAAAACACCTAAGCTGAAGAAGACCACGTCCAAACCTTCAGCTAGCCAACCGTCTTCTTCCAAAGCTAATGTCTTTGAACATGTTCAGAGATCTACTCCTAGGATAAAGGTTGACGTTAAGCCTGAGAAATCCGAAGAACCAAAGGTTTATACGATATCTGATGCTAAGTGCATTCTTGGAACAGTCCCTGCTCTTTTACAACTTTCAAATACTTACGCTTATGGTCCTAAAGCTACTATCAGATATAGGAAATGATATCACTGAGGACTTACTGACCATATTGCTAATAAGTGCCCCATAGCCACCAAAGCTTAGGGACCGAGGAAGATCTCGATCAAGAGGATAAGATCGACGATGGTTGGGATAAGATCTCGATTAAGAGGATAAGATCTCGTATATTGTAATGTCCAGGCATTAATATAAGTACCTTTTTTGTCGAATGAGAACTGTTGTCATACAATTACTTTGTTGTAGATAAAATAAATGAGAACAACACGAATCGTACGACTCATGACTTATGGATCAAGCGACTAAGGCCAAAAAGAAATCTACAACACAAATAAGAAAATGCAGTACGGCAACTGTTAGCCCCAAGTATACTTAATGTAAAAGTATTGAAAATATCACAAGTCAGAAGGACATCAGACATCAAGCAAAGACTTAGCAGAAGATAAAATAGAAGACCATCAGAGATCGTCAGAGCTCTGGCCGAAGACCTCTGATAGCACATCAGAGAACAATATTTCCAGAAGACCTCCAGAGCTCTGGTAGAAGACATCTGGTGAATGAAGACCTCTGTGAAGCGCAAGTCTCGTAGAAATCTCTAAGTGTCAGACACGTATCCGTACTTTCCACGTTAGCCCTAAAGGGACGGAGACACACTTTCCACGTGTCATTCCAGGGTTAGTTAGTACACTGTCTTTCACTTTATCAGGCTATAAATAGAAGGGTAATGGAACGCACAATTGTAAGCTTTTGGTGAGAATTATTACTAGAATTGTGAGAGCAAATATTGCACATTCTATTCCTTTATCACTGTACGAATTGTCACCTGAGAGATTTCAGAATACACACACAAGAAAGTCTTCTCGGTGTTATTCATATATCAGTATACGAGCATCTTATTTAACTATTGTGTTATCATTTACTGTTCTATATATTGTTATTGGTATTCTCTCATTATATCATGTTACACACAATCACTCATACTTAAACAACTTTATAATGCTTTCGCTACCTATGATCTTGTTGTTTATATGAGGCAAAGTGAATCTGGGAACCTACAATTGGTATCAGAGCAGATTGATTTGCTTAAATCAAATCGATCCAATCTAGCCAGGTTGATTCACTATTGTTGATTGTGTTTTGTTTTTAAAGCTTCATAGTATACTCTGTTTTTCTGGTTAAAACCTGAAACTCATTTGTTACAAGCTTTTGATACGTATTTAAGGTTTCCAGCAAGTTTGAAAATCATCTCTACATTGTTCAGTGTTCCATTGGTTTACTGTTCATCTTCTTTTTGTTTAGAACCCTTTCAAAATCTTTCAAGACTCTTATACTCTGTTTTCTGTAAAAATGGCAAACAACAATATAAATGCTATTTATACGGCTGGTTCTTTAACCAAACCACCTACTCTTCTGAGAGATGAATATCCTTAGTGGAAGATTAGAATGGTTAACTTCTTCGATGGTATGGATAGAGACCTCATGCGATCAGTCACAAATGGACCATTCCAACCTATTGTTTTGGTTCCTCGTGTACTCGCAACAGAAACAACTGCTGAGATTCCTGCTCACTTCGAACCCAAAACCACTGGTTTTACAGAAGAAGAAAAACTCAAAATGGAAAATGACCTTAAGGCAGTTAGACTCTTGATTTTGGCCATTCCAAACTTCCTAAGGAAACTTTGCAACAAACCTACAAGAGATTCAACGTTTTAATCAATAAATGTAAGAAATGTGGGGTTGTAAGGTCGAAGGAAGACAACAATGTCTTATTATTGAAAAGTTTAAATGATGAGTGGCTAAATCTGTCTATGTCTCTACAAGCTAACCAAGATTTGGATGCATGGTCTCTTACTGATGTGTATGGCACCTTAGCCGCACAAGAGAAGGATGTTGTCAAACAAAAGGGCAACTCTACTATTACAGGTCCGCTAGCATTAATCTCTGACTCAAAAACACCCTCTGAAGGGAAATCCAACAGAGATAATGCTGGCATAGACAAGAAGAAGGAGAAAGTCGTGAAGAAGAAAGGAAAGAAAAGCCTGATAGCTGAGAGTGAAGATGAGGAAAGTTCATCAGATGAAGATGATGATGCTGACATCAATGCTTTTGCCCAATCTCTTGCCCTAATAACTCAACAGTTCAACAAGAGATTTGGCAAGAAAGTATTTGATAGGAGAGGAAGGTTTGAAAGAGAAGAGAAGGAAGAGAAGAGAGGATATGAGCAGAGAACTGCACCTCACCACCAGAACAACAACAGAGTTGCACCAGAGCAGAGACAACAACAGTATCAACAGTGATACAATCCACCAGCCCCTCAAAAGAAAGCTGATATCGCCCAACCCATCAACTAGAATGATGGAAGGTGTTTTCGATGTGGCAAACCAGGCCATTTCTCTGCAAACTGTAAGGGTAGACTGGTAAAGGACCAGGACTACTACAAGAACAAGTACAAATATAACTTCAGAGAAAGAAGTTATGTAGCAGAGATGGAAAATTGGGTCTCTGGTTCGTCCTCTGAGGACGAACCAGAGCAGGCCAATTTCTGTGGGGTGGCTGTTGATGATGAAAGTCTAGAAGAGATGAGTGAGTGGATGACTGGGGAGATACCAGAGAGGTCAACAGAGAAAGACGTTTCCTTAATGTCTTGCGCATTCTCTGCAACAGACTCTACTGACAGAGCGCTGGAGACCTCTAAACCCAGTGCCAAGGTATGTACATCCTCTGAATCTAAATCTGACTCCGAGCTGGAAATGAATGTGTCATTACTTGCTGAGGAATTTCAAAACCTAAAACAAAAGCTTTCTGAAGAAAAAGAACTGAAGAAACTGGCTCAGAAAGATCTGCCCTTCTACAAGAGAGAGAAGAATCTCTTGGAAATAGAGAAGGAAGAAATTTCAAAGGAAAAATCTGAGTTAGAACTTTTACAGAAACAAAAGGAAGCCTCATTTTCTGAAAAATGCAAAGAGTTTAAAGAGGTTAAGAAATCAGAATACGAAAGGCTCAACTCTGTTGCTCTTAAAAACTATTTTCAAAAGGAAAGGGAAGTGTTACATCAATCCATATAGAGAAAAGAGCTTTTGATTAAAAAAATACCAGGATGCACAGGATGTGCACATTAAAATCAACTCGCAAAAGGACACTCAAGGTCTGCGTTTCAGTGACCTTGATCCCTTCACTGGAAGGAAGAAGACATCTTTGTCGTCTACCTTCTGCGTTGGGAAAGTCCAGATGCCTGATGGTGTAATCTCTGGTAATGCTGTAGGTCAAGGACCATAATGCTAAGGTTCAGATATATCAGCTATGACTCCTCTGATCATGAAAAGGTTACAAAACCATCTCTAAAGTTTATTCTTGATCAAGGAAAAGCTGAAATCAATATTTCTAACTTTGCCAAAAGCCTTGATCCCAAAGAGATCTTCAACTCTAGTTCCTTCAAGAAGCAGAAACCTGTTGCCTATGTGGTTGGTCCCTTTGATGTAAAAAATGAGAGTGAACTCAATCCTTAAGCTACAATATTTTCTCCATCCTATGAAAGTGTGAGGACTTCTTTTGAAGAAGATTTACTGAAAGTTCTTGAAGAAAACTCTATCTCTGATGCTTTGAAACCTAAGCTAAGAAAGTTTAAAACCCGTTCCATCAAAGTTTTAAATCCCACTGACTCCTCAAGAGCAAATGTTTCTCTGAAACCCACTGATACTCACACCTCTGCCAGAGCCACCAGAGACTTCCTAGACTCTGATTATGAGGTAGATGAGCAAATTTTCTGTGCACACAAGACTGTTCTTCACAAACCCAAACAGGCATTTATAGGATCTGGAATTTTGAATAATGTCATACCTGTTTCTAATAACACATCCAGAATCCCACCATGCCCTAGTTTTAAAAATATGGGTATCAGAATTCTTTCTTCTGAGGAGTTAGAAGAGAAAAGAAAAGAGTAAGCCAAGAGTATTCATGTGAAACATACCTCTGTTCCTTATGCTTACAAACCTATAAGGTTTACTCTAGAACAAAAGGGAAAATGGAAAGTCTATGACCAACCTATCTCTAATTCTGCAGTAAATCAGATAGGAAAATCTTTTTGGTCCAAAGAATCTCATCAAGAGAAAAATGCCAATTTCAAGAAAACCAATCTGGACAGAAAGTCTGTGAGAACATCTGATCCAAGAATTTTTCAATCTCAAAAGGCATATAATCCCCAGATGTTAAAAAGAAACAGCAACATGCATCAATCATTTTCATGCTCTATCAACTGTAACTGCATTAAACTTCTGTTACAACTGCAAAACCATTTGAATGGTCCCCACTACATTCTGAATCAGTCAAAAGAAAGGAAAAATCCTAAGACTAATCATCAGAATATACAGAGAAAATCCTCTGGCACACCATCAAAGAATGGAAAGCCATCAGGTAAATCAGTTAACACCCCCAAGCCTAACAAGAAAGGACCCATTATGCAATGGGTACCTAAAAAGAACTAATCTGTCTTGCAGAAGACTCATGTGCAGATATGGTACTTAGACTCAGGATGTTCCAGTCACATGACATGCAACAAAGACCTACTGACCTCATTCAGAGATAAAATGGGAGGTGCAGTAACCTTTGGAGGTGATGGACAATGACAGATTAAGGGTTATGGTATTTTGACAAATGGAGGTGTTTCTGTATCGAAAGTTGCTTATGTTAATGGTTTAAATCATAATCTACTTAGCATAAGTCAATTGTGTGATCATGGTTTTGATGTTAATTTTAAGAAGAAATACTGTTCTTTGTTAGTTTATGTGTCTAGTCAAGAACTTCTAAGAGCCGACAGAAAAGGCAATCTTTACATAATGAATTTTAATCCCAATCAAAGTTCTAAAACAGAAAACTCTGTTTAGTTTCTTTAAATAAGGAAGATACCTAGCTCTGGCATAAAAGATTTACACACTTGAAATTTTCAAATCTTGACAAGCTTGTGAAACTGAACTTAGTAAAAGGTCTGCCTTCTCTTAAATTTGACAAAGACCACCTTTGTTCTGCTTGTGAATTGGGTAAGCTAAAAAGGGCTTCACACAGGACAAAAAGTTATCACAACTGCCCTAGACCTTTACATATGCTTCATGTGGATCTCTGTGGTCCAATCTCTGTGCAAAGTCTATCTGACAGAAAGTATATTCTTGTTCTTATTGATGAATATTCTAAATATACTTTGGTTGAGTTTATCAGAGTAAAATCTGATGTCCCAGAAATTCTGATAAATCTGTTGAAGAGAATACAAGTTCTGCTAGGTCTGAAAATCCATAAGCTGAGAAGTGATAATGGGACTGAGTTCGAAAATGCAAAAATCGATTCCTACCTTGCAGAGGAAGGAATATCTCATAACTTATCTGCTACCAGAACTCCCCAACAGAATGGTGTTGTGGAGAGAAAGAACAGAACTCTGGTGGAAGCTGCCAGAACCATGTTAGCAGGTGTAATAACCAGGTATTTTATTTAATTTAAATTGGAATTTTATAAGTCTTTATATTAGTGTTTGGTGAAATTTAAAAGTTTAGGGATGAGTTTTAATATTGATTGGAAGTTAAGGGGTAGGTTTTTATTTTTATAAAAGAAGTTAGGGGTATATTTTGACAAGTGAATCAAGTTTAGGGTTTATATGGTAATTATGTGACACCTCCTAGTATGCAAACCGACTTTCATTCTATTATGGGTGAGGTGTTCATTTTTAAAGTGATATCTCAAGATACTAGTGTGTGTGTGTGTGTGTGGTATTCGATTGAGAGAGAGATCGAGAGAGGCTAGAAGGAAAGAAGAAGGAAGAAATTAAGAAGTTGCTGCTGTGATTCTAGGAACAATCTGAAGTAATCAAGGTAAACAATCCATACCTTATTTGTGTTTTAATCCATTAAAGAGTTCTTGAGTTTAATAGATAAGTTCTAAGTGGGTTTTGGTTAGAAATGGATGTTTTGATGAATCTAAGCTTATGTTTAGGTCATGTTATTAGTCTTAAACATTCCTGCAAAGTTCCAGAAACATGCATAGTATAAATCTACAAATTCTGGGTTTTTAAGATGAACAGTGGACTGAGATATTCATCGGAGTCGCAATAGACGACTGCGACATTCAACGAAGTCGCAACAGTTGGTTGCGACTTGGCATTGAAGTCGCAATGGTCGTTTGCGACTTGGCTTGGAATCGCAATATTTGGTTGCGATTCGAGTTTGGAATCGCAATAGAGGGTTGCCACTCCAGGGTGGAATCGCAATGGAGGGTTGCGACTTCAAGATGAAATCGCAATAGGAGATTGCGATTTGGGTACTGTTCATTGCGATTTGAGTTTAGAATTTCGTAAGTTTAAGTGTTAAAAGAGATATTTAGTATTTTATCTGATTTCAGATTCTGTGAAGGATCGACATACGTGAATCATCTTGAAAGAGTTTTTGGTGATAAACGCACGAGGTGAGTTTTACTTTAAAGTATTTTTACTGGAATACATTATGTGAATATTAACTACTTGATAATTTGTATGAATATGTCATACGGGTGTGATTATAATATGTTAAGATATTATAATTACGTGAAGTATTATATGGGAATATAATACGTGGTCGGGCTTTGGACCGGTGTGTTAATTGGCTCGCAACCAATAAATTTGGCCATTGTGGAGGAATAAGGTGGATGAGAGGTACAAGAGGTACGAGTTTGAATTGGTATTTATATACGTGTAGTACTTGAATGTATATGAAGGATTTTGCATAAATGGTTTTGATACAAAGGATTTACATGAATGATTTTATAATGATTTTGGGAAAGGACCGTGATTAACTCACTAGACCCGTTTGGTCTAACCCTCATTTTGTTTTCAAAAATATGTTTTCCAGGTTGAGGATCGGTGAAAGAAAGGGATAAGAATAGGAAGCTTTTGATGAACGTTGATTAGGAGACTTTTACGTATTTTTGTATTTTCGAGACCGAAGAGACCGTTTGTGATGTATTGTGTATTTCCTTCTGTAAATGTAACTACGTTATGCAATATATGTTATTTGCTGTATGTTATGGGAAAGTGGGTCGTTACAAATGGTATCAGAGCCCAGGTTTAAGAGATTTAGGTATTAGTATCTGTACCTAGACTTAAACTGCATGTGAAGTAGGATGTCCCTATTATTTTAGAACCTGGGGATGTTAAGTATAAAAAGGTAGAAGGAACATCATGTAAGGTAATTTCAAATTACACCAGGCCAGTGTAATTATGATCTTACAGGTGCATGTATGAACTAGAATACCTTGTTATATGGGGTATGTGCTTATATGTATATTAACTTTGTTTGAATCCACAGAATGGCGAGTGGCACTAGACAAAGGAACCAGAGAGAAGGAAGGAATTCCGGTGGAGAGAATCCACCAATAGGAAGAGGGGGAAGAGGAAGAGATCGAGGTAGAGGTAGAACCGGCAGGGGAACTGGGGGTCGAACTGGAGGTAGAACACAACCGCAGGGTACAGAGTTTGTTACGCGGGATGATCTGATGGATGAAATGAGAAGATTGCAGGATAATATCCAAGTTATGTTTGAACATAATCGCCATAATGAAACTGAAAGGCCAAATCCAGAACACGAAGTGGAAATGCCAATTACCTCTACTATCTTGCCGATGATGAAAAAGTACGACTACAAAATGTTTCTTAGTTGCAAGCCCCCTACATATTCCGGAGATCGGGACCCGGTCAAAGCAATGAGATGGCTAAAAGAAATAGAAGCCATCTTCAAGACTTGTAAATGTGCTGAAGAAGACAAAGTACTTTATGGAACTGCGATGTTGAAAGGTGATGCTCGGTATTGGTGGGAGGCTAATATAGAATCAAGAGGAACAGATGTTTATACTACTTTTGCATGGGTGGAATTTGTGTTAGCTTTCACAACACATTTCTTTCCTCAAGCAGCTATTAGACAACTGGAAGAGAAATTTTTGAATCTACATCAGAGAAGTTTATCGGTTAGGGATTACACCGCCCTCTTTCTCGAGAAGTCTCGCTTTGCAGAGTACTATGTTGCCACAGAGGCGTTGAAGATGGAAAGGTTTATTTTTGGGTTAAATTCTGAAATTAGAAAGTTAGTGATTGCGACAAGACCTGATACCTTCTCAGCCGCAGTAAATGCCGCGAAGAATGTGGAACAGGATATTAAGAGAGATATTAGTGATAAGAGTGCTGGGAAAAGAAAATCGGAAGAAATGACGTATGATTCAACGGAATACGAAATTCAAAGGTTCGATAGTCACATACCTTTTAGACAAAATGAAAAACTATGTCCAAAATGCAACCGCGTACATCAAGGAAATTGTTATGTTGATCCTAGAAGTTGTTATAAGTGTGGAAGGACGGGACACATCGCTAAGAATTGTCGCGCAAATCGATTCTGTTTTGTTTGCAATTCCCCTGATCATATTCAGTCAGAATGTCCACAGTGGAAAGCACGTCAGGGTAGTACAACAGCGAGATTAACGGAAGTTGAATCGGGAAAGGTACAAGGGTCTGAAGCACCGAGAGTTCAAGGCCGCGTTTTTCAGATGACGGAACAAGAGGTGGAAGAAAGTCCTGATGAGGTTACAGGTATATTTCTATAAACTCTATACGTGCTAAAGTGTTATATGACTTCGGTACGAAGTGGTTCTTGGTATTTTCGTGCTTTTGTTACTTATTTGTGTTAGAGGTATAGATAGAGGCGGGGTGTCTATTCAGGTAGTTTCTATGGCTTTGATTGAGTTCGAGGTAATAGTGGAAGATAAGTATCAGTACCTTTTTGCTTGACCGAATTCCGGGACGGAATTCTTTTAAGGGGGAGATGTTGTAATAACCAGGTATTTTATTTAATTTAAATTGGAATTTTATAAGTCTTTATATTAGTGTTTGGTGAAATTTAAAAGTTTAGGGATGAGTTTTAATATTGATTGGAAGTTAAGGGGTAGGTTTTTTTTTTATAAAAGAAGTTAGGGGTATATTTTGACAAGTGAATCAAGTTTAGGGTTTATATGGTAATTATGTGACACCTCCTAGTATGCAAACCGACTTTCATTCTATTATGGGTGAGGTGTTCATTTTTAAAGTGATATCTCAAGATACTAGTGTGTGTGTGTGTGTGTGGTATTCGATTGAGAGAGAGATCGAGAGAGGCTAGAAGGAAAGAAGAAGGAAGAAATTAAGAAGTTGCTGCTGTGATTCTAGGAACAATCTGAAGTAATCAAGGTAAACAATCCATACCTTATTTGTGTTTTAATCCATTAAAGAGTTCTTGAGTTTAATAGATAAGTTCTAAGTGGGTTTTGGTTAGAAATGGATGTTTTGATGAATCTAAGCTTATGTTTAGGTCATGTTATTAGTCTTAAACATTCCTGCAAAGTTCCAGAAACATGCATAGTATAAATCTACAAATTCTGGGTTTTTAAGATGAACAGTGGACTGAGATATTCATCGGAGTCGCAATAGACGACTGCGACATTCAACGAAGTCGCAACAGTTGGTTGCGACTTGGCATTGAAGTCGCAATGGTCGTTTGCGACTTGGCATGGAATCGCAGTAGTTGGTTGCGATTCGAGTTTGGAATCGCAATAGAGGGTTGCGACTCCAGGGTGGAATCGCAATGGAGGGTTGCGACTTCAAGATGAAATCGCAATAGGAGATTGCGATTTGGGTACTGTTCATTGCGATTTGAGTTTAGAATTTCGTAAGTTTAAGTGTTAAAAGAGATATTTAGTATTTTATCTGATTTCAGATTCTGTGAAGGATCGACATACGTGAATCATCTTGAAAGAGTTTTTGGTGATAAACGCACGAGGTGAGTTTTACTTTAAAGTATTTTTACTGGAATACATTATGTGAATATTAACTACTTGATAATTTGTATGAATATGTCATACGGGTGTGATTATAATATGTTAAGATATTATAATTACGTGAAGTATTATATGGGAATATAATACGTGGCCGGGCTTTGGACCGGTGTGTTAATTGGCTCGCAACCAATAAATTTGGCCATTGTGGAGGAATAAGGTGGATGAGAGGTACAAGATGTACGAGTTTGAATTGGTATTTATATACGTGTAGTACTTGAATGTATATGAAGGATTTTGCATAAATGGTTTTGATACAAAGGATTTACATGAATGATTTTATAATGATTTTGGGAAAGGACCGTGATTAACTCACTAGACCCGTTTGGTCTAACCCTCATTTTGTTTTTAAAAATATGTTTTCCAGGTTGAGGATCGGTGAAAGAAAGGGATAAGAATAGGAAGCTTTTGATGAACGTTGATTAGGAGACTTTTACGTATTTTTGTATTTTCGAGACCGAAGAGACCGTTTGTGATGTATTGTGTATTTCCTTCTGTAAATGTAACTACGTTATGCAATATATGTTATTTGCTGTATGTTATGGGAAAGTGGGTCGTTACAAATGGTATCAGAGCCCAGGTTTAAGAGATTTAGGTATTAGTATCTGTACCTAGACTTAAACTGCATGTGAAGTAGGATGTCCCTATTATTTTAGAACCTGGGGATGTTAAGTATAAAAAAGGTAGAAGGAACATCATGTAAGGTAATTTCAAATTACACCAGGCTAGTGTAATTATGATCTTACAGGTGCATGTATGAACTGGAATACCTTGTTATATGGGGAATGTGCTTATATGTATATTAACTTTGTTTGAATCCACAGAATGGCGAGTGGCACTAGACAAAGGAACCAGAGAGAAGGAAGGAATTCCGGTGGAGAGAATCCACCAATAGGAAGAGGGGGAAGAGGAAGAGATCGAGGTAGAGGCAGAACCGGCAGGGGAACTGGGGGTCGAACTGGAGGTAGAACACAACCGCACGGTACAGAGTTTGTTACGCAGGATTATTTGATGGATGAAATGAGAAGATTGCAGGATAATATCCAAGTTATGTTTGAACATAATCGCCATAATGAAACTGAAAGGCCAAATCCAGAACACGAAGTGGAAATGCCAATTACCTCTACTATCTAGCCGATGATGAAAAAGTGCGACTACAAAATGTTTCTTAGTTGCAAGCCCCCTACATATTCCGGAGATCAGGACCCGGTCAAAGCAATGAGATGGCTAAAAGAAATAGAAGCCATCTTCAAGAATTGTAAATGTGCTGAAGAAGACAAAGTACTTTATGGAACTGCGATGTTGAAATGTGATGCTCTGTATTGGTGGGAGGCTCATATAGAATCAAGAGGAACATATGTTTATACTACTTTTGCATGGGTGGAATTTGTGTTAGCTTTCACAACACATTTCTTTCCTCAAGCAGCTATTAGACAACTGGAAGAGAAATTTTTGAATCTACATCAGAGAAGTTTATCGGTTAGGAATTACACCGCCCTCTTTCTCGAGAAGTCTCGCTTTGCAGAGTACTATGTTGCCACAGAGGCGTTGAAGATGGAAAGGTTTATTTTTGGGTTAAATTCTGAAATTAGAAAGTTAGTGATTGCGACAGGACCTGATACCTTCTCAGTCGCAGTAAATGCCGCGGAGAATGTGGAACAGGATATTAAGAGAGATATTAGTGATAAGAGTGCTGGGAAAAGAAAATCGGAAGAAATGACGTATGATTCAACGGAATACGAAATTCAAAGGTTCGATAGTCACATACCTTTTAGACAAAATGAAAAACTATGTCCAAAATGCAACCGCGTACATCAAGGAAATTGTTATGTTGATCCTAAAAGTTGTTATAAGTGTGGAAGGACGGGACACATCGCTAAGAATTGTCGCGCAAATCGATTCTGTTTTGTTTGCAATTCCCCTGATCATATTCAGTCAGAATGTCCACAGTGGAAAGCACGTCAGGGTAGTACAACAGCGAGATTAACGGAAGTTGAATCGGGAAAGGTACAAGGGTCTGAAGCACCGAGAGTTCAAGGCCGCGTTTTTCAGATGACGGAACAAGAGGTGGAAGAAAGTCCTGATGAGGTTACAGGTATATTTCTATAAACTCTATACGTGCTAAACTGTTATATGACTTCGGTACGAAGTGGTTCTTGGTATTTTCGTGCTTTTGTTACTTATTTGTGTTAGAGGTATAGATAGAGGCGGAGTGTCTATTCAGGTAGTTTCTATGGCTTTGATTGAGTTCGAGGTAATAGTGGAAGATAAGTATCAGTACCTTTTTGCTTGACCGAATTCCGGGACGAAATTCTTTTAAGGGGGAGATGTTGTAATAACCAGGTATTTTATTTAATTTAAATTGGAATTTTATAAGTCTTTATATTAGTGTTTGGTGAAATTTAAAAGTTTAGGGATGAGTTTTAATATTGATTGGAAGTTAAGGGGTAGGTTTTTATTTTTATAAAAGAAGTTAGGGGTATATTTTGACAACTGAATCAAGTTTAGGGTTTATATGGTAATTATGTGACACCTCCTAGTATGCAAACCGACTTTCATTCTATTATGGGTGAGGTGTTCATTTTTAAAGTGATATCTCAAGATACTAGTGTGTGTGTGTGTGTGGTATTCGATTGAGAGAGAGATCGAGAGAGGCTAGAAGGAAAGAAGAAGGAAGAAATTAAGAAGTTGCTGCTGCGATTCTAGGAACAATCTGAAGTAATCAAGGTAAACAATCCATACCTTATTTGTGTTTTAATCCATTAAAGAGTTCTTGAGTTTAATAGATAAGTTCTAAGTGGGTTTTGGTTAGAAATGGATGTTTTGATGAATCTAAGCTTATGTTTAGGTCATGTTATTAGTCTTAAACATTCCTGCAAAGTTCCAGAAACATGCATAGTATAAATCTACAAATTCTGGGTTTTTAAGATGAACAGTGGACTGAGATATTCATCGGAGTCGCAATAGACGACTGCGACATTCAACGAAGTCGCAACAGTTGGTTGCGACTTGGCATTGAAGTCGCAATGGTCGTTTGCGACTTGGCTTGGAATCGCAGTAGTTGGTTGCGATTCGAGTTTGGAATCGCAATAGAGGGTTGCGACTCCAGGGTGGAATCGCAATGGAGGGTTGCGACTTCAACATGAAATCGCAATAGGAGATTGCGATTTGGGTACTGTTCATTGCGATTTGAGTTTAGAATTTCGTAAGTTTAAGTGTTAAAAGAGATATTTAGTATTTTATCTGATTTCAGATTCTGTGAAGGATCGACATACGTGAATCATCTTGAAAGAGTTTTTGGTGATAAACGCACGAGGTGAGTTTTACTTTAAAGTATTTTTACTGGAATACATTATGTGAATATTAACTACTTGATAATTTGTATGAATATGTCATACGGGTGTGATTATAATATGTTAAGATATTATAATTACGTGAAGTATTATATGGGAATATAATACGTGGCCGGGCTTTGGACCGGTGTGTTAATTGGCTCGCAACCAATAAATTTGGCCATTGTGGAGGAATAAGGTGGATGAGAGGTACAAGAGGTACGAGTTTGAATTGGTATTTATATACGTGTAGTACTTGAATGTATATGAAGGATTTTGCATAAATGGTTTTGATACAAAGGATTTACATGAATGATTTTATAATGATTTTGGGAAAGGACCGTGATTAACTCACTAGACCCGTTTGGTCTAACCCTCATTTTGTTTTCAAAAATATGTTTTCCAGGTTGAGGATCGGTGAAAGAAAGGGATAAGAATAGGAAGCTTTTGATGAACGTTGATTAGGAGACTTTTACGTATTTTTGTATTTTCGAGACCGAAGAGACCGTTTGTGATGTATTGTGTATTTCCTTCTGTAAATGTAACTACGTTATGCAATATATGTTATTTGTTGTATGTTATGGGAAAGTGGGTCGTTACAAATGGTATCAGAGCCCAGGTTTAAGAGATTTAGGTATTAGTATCTGTACCTAGACTTAAACTGCATGTGAAGTAGTATGTCCCTATTATTTTAGAACCTGGGGATGTTAAGTATAAAAAAGGTAGAAGGAACATCATGTAAGGTAATTTCAAATTACACCAGGCCAGTGTAATTATGATCTTACAGGTGCATGTATGAACTGGAATACCTTGTTATATGGGGTATGTGCTTATATGTATATTAACTTTGTTTGAATCCACAGAATGGCGAGTGGCACTAGACAAAGGAACCAGAGAGGAGGAAGGAATTCCGGTGGAGAGAATCCACCAATAGGAAGAGGGGGAAGAGGAAGAGATCGAGGTAGAGGCAGAACCGGCAGGGGAACTGGGGGTCGAACTGGAGGTAGAACACAACCGCATGGTACAGAGTTTGTTACGCGGGATGATCTGACGGATGAAATGAGAAGATTGCAGGATAATATCCAAGTTATGTTTGAACATAATCGCCATAATGAAACTGAAAGGCCAAATCCAGAACACGAAGTGGAAATGCCAATTACCTCTACTATCTTGCCGATGATGAAAAAGTGCGACTACAAAATGTTTCTTAGTTGCAAGCCCCCTACATATTCCGGAGATCGGGACCCGGTCAAAGCAATGAGATGGCTAAAAGAAATAGAAGCCATCTTCAAGACTTGTAAATGTGCTGAAGAAGACAAAGTACTTTATGGAACTGCGATGTTGAAAGGTGATGCTCTGTATTGGTGGGAGGCTCATATAGAATCAAGAGGAACAGATGTTTATACTACTTTTGCATGGGTGGAATTTGTGTTAGCTTTCACAACACATTTCTGTCCTCAAGCGGCAATTAGACAACTGGAAGAGGAATTTATGAATCTACATCAGAGAAGTTTATCGGTTAGGGATTACACCGCCCTCTTTCTCGAGAAGTCTCGCTTTAGAGAGTACTATGTTGCCACAGAGGCGTTGAAGATGGAAAGGTTTATTTTTGGGTTAAATTCTGAAATTAGAAAGTTAGTGATGGCGACAGGACCTGATACCTTTTCAGCCGCAGTAAATGCCGCGGAGAATGTGGAACAGGATATTAAGAGAGATATTAGTGATAAGAGTGCTGGGAAAAGAAAATCGGAAGAAATGACGTATGATTCAACGGAATACGAAATTCAAAGGTTCGATAGTCACATACCTTTTAGACAAAATGAAAAACTATGTCCAAAATGCAACCGCGTACATCAAGGAAATTGTTATGTTGATCCTAGAAGTTGTTATAAGTGTGGAAGGACGGGACACATCGCTAAGAATTGTCGCGCAAATCGATTCTGTTTTGTTTGCAATTCCCCTGATCATATTCAGTCAGAATGTCCACAGTGGAAAGCACGTCAGGGTAGTACAACAGCGAGATTAACGGAAGTTGAATCGGGAAAGGTACAAGGGTCTGAAGCACCGATAGTTCAAGGCCGTGTTTTTCAGATGACGGAACAAGAGGTAGAAGAAAGTCCTGATGAGGTTACAGGTATATTTCTATAAACTCTATACGTGCTAAAGTGTTATATGACTTCGGTACGAAGTGGTTCTTGGTATTTTCGTGCTTTTGTTACTTATTTGTGTTAGAGGTATAGATAGAGGCGGAGTGTCTATTCAGGTAGTTTCTATGGCTTTGATTGAGTTCGAGGTAATAGTGGAAGATAAGTATCAGTACCTTTTTGCTTGACCGAATTCCGGACGGAATTCTTTTAAGGGGGAGATGTTGTAATAACCAGGTATTTTATTTAATTTAAATTGGAATTTTATAAGTCTTTATATTAGTGTTTGGTGAAATTTAAAAGTTTAGGGATGAGTTTTAATATTGATTGGAAGTTAAGGGGTAGGTTTTTATTTTTATAAAAGAAGTTAGGGGTATATGTTGACAAGTGAATCAAGTTTAGGGTTTATATGGTAATTATGTGACACCTCCTAGTATGCAAACCGACTTTCATTCTATTATGGGTGAGGTGTTCATTTTTAAAGTGATATCTCAAGATACTAGTGTGTGTGTGTGTGTGTGGTATTCGATTGAGAGAGAGATCGAGAGAGGCTAGAAGGAAAGAAGAAGGAAGAAATTAAGAAGTTGTTGCTGTGATTCTAGGAACAATCTGAAGTAATCAAGGTAAACAATCCATACCTTATTTGTGTTTTAATCCATTAAAGAGTTCTTGAGTTTAATAGATAAGTTCTAAGTGGGTTTTGGTTAGAAATGGATGTTTTGATGAATCTAAGCTTATGTTTAGGTCATGTTATTAGTCTTAAACATTCCTGCAAAGTTCCAGAAACATGCATAGTATAAATCTACAAATTCTGGGTTTTTAAGATGAACAGTGGACTGAGATATTCATCGGAGTCGCAATAGACGACTGCGACATTCAACGAAGTCGCAACAGTTGGTTGCGACTTGGCATTGAAGTCGCAATGGTCGTTTGCGACTTGGCTTGGAATCGCAGTAGTTGGTTGCGATTCGAGTTTGGAATCGCAATAGAGGGTTGCGACTCCAGGGTGGAATCGCAATGGAGGGTTGCGACTTCAAGATGAAATCGCAATAGGAGATTGCGATTTGGGTACTGTTCATTGCGATTTGAGTTTATAATTTCGTATGTTTAAGTGTTAAAAGAGATATTTAGTATTTTATCTGATTTCAGATTCTGTGAAGGATCGACATACGTGAATCATCTTGAAAGAGTTTTTGGTGATAAACGCACGAGGTGAGTTTTACTTTAAAGTATTTTTACTGGAATACATTATGTGAATATTAACTAATTGATAATTTGTATGAATATGTCATACGGGTGTGATTATAATATGTTAAGATATTATAATTACGTGAAGTATTATATGGGAATATAATACGTGGCCGGGCTTTGGACCGGTGTGTTAATTGGCTCGCAACCAATAAATTTGGCCATTGTGGAGGAATAAGGTGGATGAGAGGTACAAGAGGTACGAGTTTGAATTGGTATTTATATACGTGTAGTACTTGAATGTATATGAAGGATTTTTCATAAATGGTTTTGATACAAAGGATTTACATGAATGATTTTATAATGATTTTGGGAAAGGACCGTGATTAACTCACTAGACCCGTTTGGTCTAACCCTCATTTTGTTTTCAAAAATATGTTTTCCAGGTTGAGGATCGGTGAAAGAAAGGGATAAGAATAGGAAGCTTTTGATGAACGTTGATTAGGAGACTTTTACGTATTTTTGTATTTTCGAGACCGAAGAGACCGTTTGTGATGTATTGTGTATTTCCTTCTGTAAATGTAACTACGTTATGCAATATATGTTATTTGCTGTATGTTATGGGAAAGTGGGTCGTTACAGCAGGATCTGATCTTCCTATCAACTTCTGGGCAGAAGCAGTCTCAACAGCCTGTTTTACCCAAAACAGAGCTGTCATTGTGAAAAGATTTAAGAAGACCGCTTATGAACTGATCAACAACCGAAGGCCAAATGTGAAGTACTTTCACATTTTTGGTTGCAAATGTTACATCTTGAATGACAAAGATCAGTTGGGAAAATTCGACAAGAAGGCTGATGAGGGAATATTCATTGGATACTCTTTAACCTCAAAAGCCTATAGAGACTACAATACAAGAACAAAAGTCATTCAAGAAAGTATCAACGCATCCTTTGATTAAAAATCATCATGTTCCTCTGAAAGAAAATCACCAGAGGGGATACAGATTGCTGAGGATCCCAGTTCCTCTAAGACAAGAGAAGAGAATATCAATCTGATATTCAATGATTTCTTTGATGATGAAGATTCCTCTGAAGACATCACCAGAGGAAATCAAGCTCAGAGCTCTGTCGGACATAACTTAACAGGTATATCTCTGACTGGTCCCTCAAATTCTTCACCATCTACTTCTCTGTCTATAGGTTAAATTCAGAGAAATGAGGGACATCAATCAGAGGAAAGAGAGCCTGAACAAGAACCATCATCACCCCCTCTGACCAATATTGGAAGAAATTCCTTATATGAAAGCTCACCTTCTCAGAGCCCTGCTGGTACCTCACAGAGCAATGAAGCCACTCTCCAGATGTAACGTCCCAAAAATTACAAGCAAATTTAAATTTTTAAATAAACATTTCATTTATAACAACTCATTAAATGATCCCAACGTTTCGTTTGCAAACTCATAATTAATATCTTTATAATAAAAACCAGCAGAATAAACGTTTAATTATTAAAAACCATAAAGCAACCAGCTCTCCTCGCGCGCCAGTGTGTACCCGTCACGCCTTAGAGCCGCTCGCACCTGAAACCACAATTTATTGGGAAAGGGTAAGCACGAAGCTTAGTGAATTCAAAAACCATAAATAACACAGTTATTTCCACACCACCATAAACAGATAATTGCACATAAACAGCATACAAGTCTACAAACAAATCATAGACGTGCATACTCACACCAACCCACCTAATAGGCAAACGTCGGTCCCACCGACCACACGACAACCGTGCAAACGCAACCCGGCACCCTCGGGTTCATACGCCGCCCGCGTATACAACCTTTGGCCCCACCAAGTCACTACGCCACCCGCGTATAAAATCTCCGGCCCCGCCGGATCCTCGGTCCCACCGAGTTAACGTAACAACATAGTATCAACTAGACACCCCACTATCTGGTTCCACAACACAATCACATAAAGCTACCACACACGTACTATAGCAATGATAAAACAACCGTTATTACATCCGACTAGACACCCCACGATTTAACCCCACACCACAAGCAAATAGAACTACCACACATACACACAACGTAATGTAAAAATAACCGACATTAGTTATAGTGAGAGAACTCACGTCGAATGCGCGCCTAGCTCAACAATAAAAATTCAAGCTTCCCAATTACGGTCACTCCCCAGCACCTAAACGCACGTTAAAACGTATCAATACGAGACCCGGACCCTACGACACGACACCCGCTTAAACCGTCATTAAAACTATTTCCCGGCCTCGCCAAACAGGTCTGTTCGGGACATGTTTCGACCTCTTTAAACCCAGAAAAACCTCAATTAAATTACATGACCAGAAAGTACTCTGAGGTAGGGTTCCAAGGACATATTATACACCTCCTAACGATTTTTCTACAATTTATTACGGATTTTATAAAAACAGTTCGCAGAACAGCGAAAAACAGCACTTATCAGCGCAAAGCAACAGATTGACCCCTGCTACGTCCCGAACTGGGTTTCGCACAAAACACGGAAAGGTTTATAGACTCAAAAAGGGAACTTTTGGCGCTGGTCTCACCCAGATACGAGTTACGAGCAAAAAGTTATGGCTTTCACAAGGCAATGGCAGATTCCAGAATTTTTCACATGAAATGACGAATCACCAAACTTGCGACCACTTTTTCGCCCAGCTAGAGACCGAACCCGTTTTCTACTAAAACACGAAAACGTGCCCGACCCCGAACTTGAACCGTGGGCGCCAGTTTCGGCTCAAACGGAGTTACGACGGAAAAGTTATAGCCGTCGCAAAAACAGTGGCAGAAAACGTTTTCACATAAAATGACGATTTTATAAAACGATTCGCGTTCGGCTTAACGGTTCGGGTTGCACTAGGGCTGGACAACCCACGCACCACCCACTGCCACCTCTGGCAGTGGTGGTCGGCGGCGGCGGCAGCCACCGCCGATGGTGGTTTCACGGCGACACGAAAGAAACAATCAAGGGGGAAAACACTTACCTACGACGAAGAAACGATCACTCGCGTCCTTTCTCTCGCTCCTCGCTGCTCTCTCTCTCTTCGCTGCTCCTCTCTCTCTCTTCGCCGGCGAGACCAGCGGCGGTGCTGGTGGTTTAGGGCAGCAAACGGCGGTGGGGAAAAAAAGGAAAGAAGGCTAGTGATCTTCTTCTTCCTTGCGTGCGGCACAAAAATTCAGAAAACAAGGATGGATGGTTGCGTAGGGTTTCTTGTAGTCGTGAAAACAAATGAGAAAGAGAGGGTGATCCATTGTTTGTGTGTGCAGCAAGTAGAAAACGAGACAAGGGGTGGTCGGTTCCCTTCATGGGCCGGACCCCCTTCCCCCCTCCCCCAAACAAGCCTTTCACCAAATTCCTATATAGCCCCTAAACTTTTAGAGTATGCCCAAAATATCCAAAACAGCTTAGGATTTAACATACAGACCATTAACATACTAGATAATTCGCTTTAGGTTCTTGACACCTAACCCCGCTAAACGAATTCACAAAATAAATAAAAAGAAACATAATTAAATAAAAGGCGTACCGGGACACGGGCTTTACAACTCTCCCCTGCTTGAATTAGACTTCGTCCACGAAGTCTACGCCCGAAAACAGCTCTGGATAGCGCTCTCGCATATCATTCTCGGGTTCCCAAGTCCACTCGGACCCCTTTCGGTGTTGCCACTAGACTTTCACTAACTAGGATCTAAACCTCTCACACCGTCTAAAAATTTCCCGAATACTTCCTTACTAACAACACTCCTCTACGATCGGAAGAACACCCCAACAACTGGAATCATTCCTAGTTAAACGCCTTCGGTTGCATCCCAACCTTAGACATTCCATGTATCCCGAGTCAAATTTCAAGCTCTAACCATTCTAAAGCTGCTCACAGTATACCCTACAGGATACTCGACTACGATCATTCCTACCCTTAACTGTCGATTAACTTCCACGAATTCTAATAGACGACAAAGATTTTCAATAACTTATATTAACAAAACATCGACCCCCTGCCGAACATCGGTCCAACCGATTACAATAACAAACATCGGCCACCCGCCGAACATCGGTCCAATCGATTACAATAACAAACATCGGCCACCCGCCGAACATCGGTCCAACCGATTACAATAACAAACATCGGCCACCCGCCGAACATCGGTCCAACCGATTACAATAAGAAACATCGGACACCCGCCGAACATCGGTCCAACCGATTACAATAACAAACATCGGCCACCTGCCGAACATCGGTCCAACCGATTACAATAACAAACATCAGCGTGGTATTATCCTAGACACTAACACAACTAGATACCCCCCACAATCAAGTCAACTAACACACACGTAGGTCATTCCCTTAACCGATACTACCCGGCCTACATTACCAACACACGTGGAATACCCAACCTCCCACCGTCGACGTATCTGAACCGAGGATACACCCTGACGCCTACCTCTCAGGTAACGCCTCAGGGCCCCTCACATCGGAATTACCTCTCAGGTAAGTGCCCACAACTATATCCTCCTAGCTCCTACTAGAAAGCCTAGGCTATAACACCTGAACACCGGGGCCTCACCCCGAGATACCCAACCGACCACTACCAGCGACTGACTAACGTGCCTAAGGATCCAAAGCAAAACAGCCTACCCACAAGTGCCTATCCCGGATTGTCTCCCTCACCCAAGCGTGTAAATACTCGACGTGCAATGAATGCCAAACGGTGCGACAAAACAATTCGTCAACAAGACTCCACCTCGAGTCATTAAAACCGGGCAATTAGCCCATGACTAACTCCAAGTCAAAACCGAGCAAAATGCTCCACGCTTGCTAGACCCATAAGTCGGTCAAAAACGCGTTTAAATAAAGTCTAAGCAAGCAATACTCTAAAATCAACATTAGTCCCAAACTCAACACGGGTTAAACAAAAGAGTTTTCCAAAAGGACTCACACCCTTAAAATTCTCAAAATGACACATAACACTTAAAAGCGCATTTCCCAAATGGTTTACAAAATCATTTACAAAAATGTTTTCAACGTCAAGATTTTTCATTTCAAAAAGACCGTAAGCAATAAAACTACTATTACCAGGTCGGTAGTTACGCAAAAATGGACACGCTCGTCCCACAAATGAAGATCATGTCGAAAATCATTTCATTGCAGCTTAGTTTACTCACAAAACGTAAAGCGAAATAAATAATTCCTTTGTAAATGAACCGTCACGGTTCTAGTATGAATTGACTCATGACGTGTATTTAAAGTAACCGTCGACCTTACACCGGGTGCAACAAAGGTGTGCACATAGTTTCAAAATCAGTTCCACGATATTTGACCCCAAAATTCCTCTTTTTCAACAAAAATGTTGTGGCACATGGTTAACTAACAAATCTTACGCGCGTCGGATAGTCATACGAAACGATGAAACGGTTTACAAATATATTTTTGTTAAAACACAACTGTCTCGTGTAAGTTTCAAACTTAAAGATAAAAAAAACAATCCGTTTCCATCATTTGAAAATATCGACTAAAATCTCATAAAATCTCAAAAGGTGGGGTTCTTTAAATTGATTTCCAAGATTTCCCCAAATGGTCACATAAACAAATAAGATATGTACCTCGTGACATTAAACCCACACGACTCGACATGCCGTAAAACAAAACTTATTTTAACCACTCACTCAAATAGCTTTATACAGATATCGTGGAACGTAACTTTCCGTCTCAACTCTAACATATGTGGAGGAGTTCCAATGTTAAAGTCACAAGCCGTAGTCACTTGCCCAACATTTTAAACGCCACAAAACACGGATATCATCTTACCCGAAAGAACCGTTGGAAAAATAACGAAATGAGACAAATTCTAACAAAGTTTGCACTCTCGTGATAAAACGATCTCATACACTTTCAAAACCATATTTCAAAATCTTGTGTGTGTCCTAAACACTTCCCAAAATTTCAAAACACCATCGATAAAAATGATTTGAAACACAAGAATTTGTTAATGCAATCTATTTCAAAATCAAACTTTGTGCATGACTCAGTCGGCATTCTACGCCTAGACTCCTACTCCTCCAAATCTCTCCGATCCACTAACGTCATCCGGACATTTAAACCTCTTAGGCAAGTTGGGAAATTACGCCAAATAATCCCTGCGATTTTTCCTCAAATCAAAGTCGGCTCTATAAGCCTATGATTCTAGCACAATCATCCATCTTGGCCCGAAACAAACATCATCCTTATCGTCACTCCAAGTGACTAATACTAGAATCGTCCTTCTATTCTAACGACTACTGGATTAGATCCTTCACCACTACCCTCAACGATCATTTCATCTAAGCAAGTCAAGTACACACCTGTACTAATAGATTTAATATGGTTGTTTCTCCTAATGATGGCCATTCTGGGTAGATAACACAACGCGTTAATAGCACATAATAACTCACACTAACAACACTCACGCTCAACTCCTCGGATTCCTCGTGACTTTCCCCGACTCGAGCATTGATCTTGTGCTTCCGGTAGTAGGAGCTCTACTACTACCATCCCCACCTATCATCGCCCGTTCCGAGTCCCATCCCAAGGGGTCCAAGTAGTTCCTCGCCGCAACTACACACATATGCCCGCACCGGCATATATACTCACTCTTCCTAGCTCCCTAGGAATTCCATCCCAACCACTACCCTTGCCACAACGAAATTTCTACTAGTCATGACGAGTCGCCTCGCGAATGCACAGTCGCACACAGTGCAAACCAGATAGACATTCGAATGTAAGATTCTATCCTACAACGGTTGGACTCAAACAAGAGCTGCGCAATAGAACTAAATCCGACATTCTAAGGCTATTCGGTTCCTACCGCATACGACCTATAGTGCATTCACCTAACAACCTATCAAGGCTAGCATAACCTCCTATTAGCAAGCAACAAACATGCAATACAGTGTAATAAGCACCAAGCAATTTAGCATACATACTCCTATGTTTTAGAAAGCAATCTAGCACATATACTCATACATAAACACCCTTCCCAGCTCTCTAGGAACTTCCTCTTATCCCACTACCCTTGCTACTATCGAATCCCTACTAATTATAACGAGCGACCTCGCGAATACCCGATTATATGCAGTGCGAAATAAATAGACATTCGAATACAAGATTCTATCCTAGAACGGTTGGACTCAAACAAGAGCCGCGCAATAGAACTAAATCAAATATTCTAAGGCTATAAATCTCTTACTGCATACAACCTAGAGGGCATCCACTTAGTAACCTATCATAATTAGCATAAATTCCTAATAGCAAGCAGTACAACATACATCATAGTGTCCACAACAGGCAATCTAGCATGCATACTCTATGATCTAGAAAGCAATAAAACACTAAGTACTGTACCTTTCCCCTTTGGCTCCGGCTGACTGTACACACTGCGCCTCCGATCACCGTTTCTCAAACGGATTTTTCCTTCTTTTTATTTCCCAAAAACTTTAAAGAAAATTTTTATAGCCGCAAACTTGAGATCAAACACACCGAAATGCGTTTGATTCACTCAAGCCGTGCTCTGATACCAAGTTGTAACGTCCCAAAAATTACAAGCAAATTTAAATTTTTAAATAAACATTTCATTTATAACAACTCATTAAATGATCCCAACGTTTCGTTTGCAAACTCATAATTAATATCTTTATAATAAAAACCAGCGGAATAAACGTTTAATTATTAAAAACCATAAAGCAACCAGCTCTCCTCGCGCGCCAGTGTGTACCCGTCACGCCTTAGAGCCGCTCGCACCTAAAACCACAATTTATTGGGAAAGGGTAAGCACGAAGCTTAGTGAATTCAAACACCATAAATAACACAGTTATTTCCACACCACCATAAACAGATAATTGTACATAAACAGCATACAAGTCTACGAACAAATCATAGACGTGCATACTCACACCAACCCACCTAATAGGAAAACGTCGGTCCCACCGACCACACGACAACCGTGCAAACGCAACCCGGAACCCCCGGGTTCATACGCCGCCCGCGTATACAACCTTTGGCCCCACCAAGTCACTACGCCACCCGCGTATAAAATCTCCGGCCCCGCCGGATCCTCGGTCCCACCGAGTTAACGTAACAACATAGTATCAACTAGACACCCCACTATCTGGTTCCACAACACAATCACATAAAGCTACCACACACGTACTATAGCAATGATAAAACAACCGTTATTACATCCGACTAGACACCCCACGATTTAACCCCACACCACAAGCAAATAGAACTACCACACATACACACAACGTAATGTAAAAATAACCGACATTAGTTATAGTGAGAGAACTCACCTCGAATGCGCGCCTAGCTCAACAATACAAATTCAAGCTTCCCAATTACGGTCACTCCCCAGCACCTAAACGCACGTTAAAACGTTTCAATACGAGACCCGGACCCTACGACACGACACCCGCTTAAACCGTCATTAAAACTATTTCCCGGCCTCGCCAAACAGGTCTGTTCGGGACCTGTTTCGACCTCTTTAAACCCAGAAAAACCTCAATTAAATTACATGACCAGAAAGTACTCTGAGGTAGGGTTCCAAGGACATATTATACACCTCCTAACGATTTCTACAATTTATTACGGATTTTATAAAAACAGTTCGCAGAACAGCGAAAAACAGCACTTATCAGCGCAAAGCAACAGATTGACCCCTGCTACGTCCCGAACTGGGTTTCGCACAAAACACGGAAAAGTTTATAGACTCAAAAAGGGAACTTTTGGCGCTGGTCTCACCCAGATACGAGTTACGAGCAAAAAGTTATGGCTTTCACAACGCAATGGCAGATTCCAGAATTTTTCACATGAAATGACGAATCATCGAACTTGCGACCACTTTTTCGCCCAGCTAGAGACCGAACCCGTTTTCCGCTAAAACGCGGAAAACGTGCCCGACCCCGAACTTGAACCGTGGGCGCCAGTTTCGGCTCAAACGGAGTTACGACGGAAAAGTTATAGCCGTCGCAAAAACAGTGGCAGAAAACGTTTTCACATAAAATGACGATTTTATAAAACGATTCGCGTTCGGCTTAACGGTTCGGGTTGCACTAGGGCTGGACAACCCACGCACCACCCACTGCCACCTCCGGCAGTGGTGGTCGGCGGCGGCGGCAGCCACCGCCGGTGGTGGTTTCACGGCGACACGAAAGAAACAATCAAGGGGGAAAACACTTACCTACGACGAAGAAACGATCACTCGCGTCCTTTCTCTCGCTCCTCGCTGCTCTCTCTCTCTTTGCTGCTCCTCTCTCTCTCTTCGCCGGCGAGACCAGCGGCGGTGCTGGTGGTTTAGGGCGGCAAACGGCGGTGGGGAAAAAAAGGAAAGAAGGCTAGTGATCTTCTTCTTCCTTGCGTGCGGCACAAAAATTCAGAAAACAAGGATGGATGGTTGCGTAGGGTTTCTTGTAGTCGTGAAAACAAATGAGAAAGAGAGGGTGATCCATTGTTTGTGTGTGCAGCAAGTAGAAAACGAGACAAGGGGTGGTCGGTTCCCTTCATGGGCCGGACCCCCTTCCCCCCCCCCCAAACAAGCCTTTCACCAAATTCCTATATAGCCCCTAAACTTTTAGAGTATGCCCAAAATATCCAAAACAGCTTAGGATTTAACATACAGACCATTAACATACTAGATAATTCGCTTTAGGTTCTTGACACCTAACCCCGCTAAACGAATTCACAAAATAAATAAAAAGAAACATAATTAAATAAAAGGCGTACCGGGACACGGGTTTACACCAGAGTAGTGTGCCTCAGAGCCCTGGTGCCAATCCTCAAAGCTATGACGCTGACATTCATCTTTTCCCTTCAGAAGCATAGACACCACCTATTATCCATGCTCCTATGACCAGATGGACAAAGGATCACCCCCATCATCAGATTATTGGTGCTGCTGAAGATGGTGTAAAGACAAGATCTACCACATTCAATGAAGCTTTCTTTGTGAATTTCTTGAGCATGATTGAGCCAAAGATAATTTCTAAAGCCCTGGAAGACCCAAAATGGATTGAAGCCATGCAAGAGGAGCTTCTTGATCTTGAAAGAAACAAAGTTTGGTCCTTGGTTCCACTCCCAAAAGATAATGCTTCTATTGGAACCAAGTGGGTTTTCAGAAATAAGAAAGATGAAGATGGAATAGTCATCAGAAACAAATCTAGGGTGGTTGCAAATGGATACTGCCAAGAAGAGGGCATTGATTAAGATGAAACTTTTGCACCAGTGGCTAGATTAGAAGCAATCAGAATCTTTCTAGCCTATGCTGCTCATAAAGGTTTCAAAGTCTATCAAATGGATGTAAAATTTGCCTTTCTGAATGGCAAATTGCAAGAGGAAGTATATGTCCAGCAACCCCCAGGCTTTGAAAGCTCAGAGTTTCCAGATCACGTATACAAGTTAGACAAAGCTCTATATGGGCTTAAGCAAGCTCCTAGAGCCTGGTATGAAACTCTGTCAAACTTTATGTTGGTCAACCATTTCGAAAAAGGTACTGTGGATACTACCTTATTCTTTAGGAGATATAAAAATGATATACTTCTAGTACATATTTATGTTGATGACATTATCTTTGGGTCTACTAGGCAAGAGTACTGTGATAGGTTTGAGGATTTAATGAAAAGTACGTTTAAAATGAGCATGATGGGAGAACTTTCTTTCTTCCTTGGTTTACAAGTAAAACAATCCATCAGAGGGACCTTTATCAGTCAATCAAAATATGTCTCTGATATTTTGAAAAAGTATAAGCTCAATAACTCAAATCCTATGAAAACTCCTATTGCCACTGGAGTTAAACTTGACCATGATCCTCAGGGTCAATCTGTGGATGTCAAGAACTATAGAGGCATGATAGGGTCACTTTTGTACTTAACTGCTAGTAGACCTGATATAATGTTTGCAACCTGTCTTTGTGCTAGATTCCAAGCTAATCCTAAGGAATCCCATTTTTCTGCTGTCATACGTATTTTTAAATATCTCAAAGGGACTCAATTCTTGGGTCTCTGGTATCCTCTTAACTTTGGTTTTGAGCTTGTAGCATACACAGATTCAGACTATGGAGGATGCAGGAATGACAGAAAGAGTACTTCTGGTAGCTGTCAATTGCTAGGGGATAAGCTAGTCAGTTGGACATCCAAGAAGCAAAACTGTGTGTCAACCTCTACAGCAGAAGCAGAATATGTTGCTGCTGCTAGTTGTGGTTCACAAGTCATTTGGATGAAAACACAGCTCAGAGACTACGACCTGGAGTACAACAAAGTTCCAATCTTTGTGACTCCAAGAGTGCAATAGCAATTACAGCAAATCCAGTTCAGCACTCAAAGACAAAGCATATCGATATAAGGTACCACTTTATCAAAGACCATGTTGAAAAAGGGACAATTGAAATGTATTTTGTTTCAACTGACTTCCAACTTGCTGATCTGTTTACAAAAGCCCTTGATGAAAGGAGATTTAATTTCTTAATCAACAAGATGGGTATGCTGAACATGTCCTCCTAAACTCTGGTAACATCATTAGAGTCTCTAGCTTTCATCATAGAACTCTGACAGAGTAGGTAGATAGGTCATGTCAACAGAGCCTCTGATGTCTATCTCAGAGCTCTGCCAGCATAGTTTTTCAATATTTTCTTGTTTCCTTGGGTCTCAAATCTGTTTCTTTTAAACTCCTTTGTAAATAATCTTCATCAAATCTTTCAAATGTTGCTTATATCAAGGGGAGCTGAAAAGAAAAAAATCTTTGAATAAGGTCATCATTTTAGGGGGAGCTTAAAAAGAAAATAAGCATTGTTTAAGGGGGAGCAAGTCAAATATTTTCAAATCTTCATGACTTGGCTTGTTGAACACAAGAACAATATTTTTGAAGGAAGGGAAAACCTATTCTGATGAAAACCTTTTTTACTATATCTCTGAACTTATACCCATAATCAGATCTCTGGAGTAATTCATCAGAACTCTGTAATTCCTCTGAGAAACCTCTGGGGTATTGGTTATCGGATTATTTTCATCATCAGAATTAGGATTTGCAAATGATTTTAGGGTAAAGGTGAAACATCTTGAGAATCTGGGTTACTTGAAGAATGTAAGAGGTCACTCAACAGAGGCAAGAATGTGCTTAGAATTCCAACAGAGTTCTACCACTTCTCTGCCTTATACTTTCTCTGATAATGGTCATCAGAAGTGCGGGTTATTTCTGAGCCTCAACCACATGTCACCCACAAATATCTAACCGTGACGGTTCAATACCAGAAAGTTGCCAGACCCAAAAACCTACGTGGCAATTTTTCATTGGGCAACTAACCACTAGATGTTTCCACGTTCTACTGTAGAAAACGTTCCACTATCTGACACTCTAGTGCCTACAGTACCTACGATGGTTATCCCAGCCACATTCTTTTGAGTATAAATACCTGTTTAATTTACCCACTTCATTTCTTACGCTTTCTGAGTATTCAAATACACATTCTTCCCCCCTTTGAGCAAAATATCTTCTTTGTGTTCTTCAACCATCAAACCTGCAACAATGGCAAACCATGAAAATTCTGCTGAATCTAGTCGGATTGTTCCTGTCGATACAATCATTATCCAAACCTATGAGTTCTTCGATAACAACTATCGATTCTCTGCAAACCCTGCAAACTTCGAACCCATTTATCATATCTTTGTCGAGTTCTTTCGTCGTTCTGAGCTGTTCTTAGCCCTAACAAAGTTCGATGATGCTGTACCCCAACTCTATGTCGAACAATGGTGGACAACTTGTCAGTTCATTGAGGAAAACAAAGGCATCATGGGAAAGGTCGATGCTGGTGCAAATGGTGGTGTAGGGACGATTCATATTCGCCCCAAAACCCTCAGAAGAATCTTTGGAATGCACACCCCTGTGGAACTGGGAGTTCCTGCGTATGAGAAACCACCAAAGGTTCCAGTTCTATTGGAATTCATCATGTTCTTGGGATATAACGACGAATTGACCAATCGACTTCAAGAGAGTAAAACTACCACCAGTGTGGACCTTTATGTTCTCCACACTCAACAGAACCTTGACGTGCAAGAGTGGAAGTCAAGACCAAGCAAGCACAGAGATATTGCAGATCATGTATGGTCTGTACTTCAACAGTCACTTTGACTACGCCACCATCATGTACAAAGAGCTGCTAAACATGGTGAATCTGAAAACAAACGCTCTAGTAAGGGGAAAGAGAGTGGGACAAGACAAAAACCTCAAGAATATCAGATTTCCTAGGCTAATCAGCCTTGTCACCAGAGAAGCGTTCGAAGCTCTGCAATTAACACATCAAGGAGCCCCAACTCCTGGATGGGTGATGTCACAATTCAGACCAACTATCTCTAGTACGTATCCTCATACTCGCAGAGTCCCTAGGATAATGCTTGATCTTATCCACCCACAACACATCTATCTGCAAAATTACAGACAAGCTGCCCAACCTCAAGAGCCTGAGGTGGGATCCCCAGCTTACTTAGGTTCTGAGCCTTCATTAGAATCTAGCAGTGAGGAAGTAGTGGAAGGAAGACCAGAGGTAAGAGCACCTAGATAAGGGTCTTCCTAAGAGATAGAAAAGGAGAAAGAGGTAGAAAATGACAGAGTATCCTCAGAGGAGACTGTACAAGAGGGAGTTAGGGATACTATAGAGGGAGGAGCAGATAGTTCGTCCTCCTCTGGTAGTGGTGATAAAGAGACGTCTGAGAGTGAATATGAGTCTTCTAACGCCATAGGAGCCAAGGGAAATGCGAGCATAGAAAAATATGTTCAGTTGAACACATATGTGCGTTTTCCTACCCCACCTCCCAGTGTTACCACACAACCTATCCATGGTGATCAAGCCCAAATGGATATTGAAACAGAGGTGCATACCTCGAACCCTAACCAGCCAAACCCATCAGAGGCAGCTCTTCATGCCTCTGGTGTGCATGAAACCGGGGAATCCCTTTTTGGTAATGATATCCCATCGCCCCAGGATATCGATAGGATAAATCCACAAGTTGGAGCCTCTGTGGCTTACATAGATGACACCCAACATAGTCCAGAGATCTTTAAGATCTCACGTAGTCAATGTCTAACTCAGGGACATTGGTTAGACCTAGTGGCACAAGGGAAAACCTGCCTTGATCGCAGGACTACCCATCACATCAGATTCCCTTCTCCTGAACCTGAGCAGGAAGACGAAATTCTGACCAGAACACCCCGAGATGATTCTCCCCAGAGAGAACATCAAGGACAGGGTGGAAGTCCTCCCAGAATCAACTTCAATACAGTTCTGACAGGAGGCGCCTCTGGACTCGAGGCAGAATTGGATCCATGTGTTGGAACCAATGTTACCCTTTCTGACATTGTCACTAAAGCAGAGTTTAAAGGCTTCTGTGAAAATATCATAGACTCCTTGAACGAGTATAAGCTTATCAATGCTGCAAAGGAGGAGCTGATCCAAAAGAAGAATGCTTCTCTAAAAGGGGAACTAAAGGAGGTCCAAACTAAGTTGTCAGAAACTTCCCAGAAGTTTGTTGATTGGGAAAAGAAAAGGGCAGAAGGGGAAGAGAAGAGTCAAAAAGAAATCTTTGATCTGAAAGCAACAATTGCAGAAAATCACAAGGAATCTCTCAACAGAACTCTGCCAGTACCCTCTATCATTCTGTCAGAGACCAACATCAGAACTCTGACAGAGATGATCAACAACTCTGTTAAGTCTGTAATCAAAGAAGCTACGACACCAAACGCAAACATTCCCTTCCCTGACAGACAGGCAATTGACAGAGCATATATGGGGACTTTCAGAAAGGATGTGTTGAGCAAAATGATGACTATCAGCTCCAAATTTGTGGGAAAAGCCAATATCTCAAAAAAACATGTAAAAGATACTCTGGACTTCCACAAGTTCAACTTCGAGAATCAAGTCGATGAGATCATAGCAGCTACAGCAGAGGTAGAAGATGTACTGAAGAAAGTCGTCGCTATGTTCACCGATGTTCTCTTGGGCACAATATCAAAGAAGAGGTCTGCTGAAGATACCTCTGAGGCTGCACCATCCAAGAAAGGAAAGTTTGTTGGCCCGGACTCTCCCAAGGCCACTGTGGCATTCTCTGATGATGACGACGCATAAGTGGATGAAGGAGAGCCCTCAGACCAACAAAAGGGGGAGACAACGTTCGAATACATCTTCAAGAATAAGTCTATCAGAATCCCAGCAGAAACCTCAACTTCTGCAGCAGAGCCTCTAGAGACAATCATTTTGGATACCCCTCCGCCATCTCTAAGAACTGAACCAGAGAGGACAGTCCCATCCTCTACAGATGACTTATCTAACCAACACAACCAAATTTCTACCATCCAAGTCTAAGAAGCAGAACCAGAAAACCAAATGGCAGAAAACCCAGAAGAAGAAACCCAACTTGAACAAAATATTGAAGTTCAAAACCAACAACCAGAGCATTCACTACCTTCTCTGGAAGAAACCTTTTCTTATCTCTATGCTGACAGAGATATTATACCCATCAACTCTACACCCACAAACCCATACCTAAACCCAATCAGAGCAAACTTGCTCACAGAAGACAGGAGGAGATTTATAAGGACCAAAACAAACATCCATGGGGTCATAAGTCCCTCCTTCAGCTTTCAAAGAATTCTGAAAATAGAATAGAAGAAGTTTGCCTATGACAGAGTTATCTACCATCTATGCATAGTCGAACAAGAAAACCTGAAGATAGAAACTTTTAACGACAACGACTTGGTGCTGCTCAATCCATATGATCTGATAACCCTGCATGGTTACTGTCTCAGCAATTCTGATAGGTACAAAGCTGCAAGAACTTCCAGAGTTGAAGTCCTGTATGCAATACAAGAACATGTCAACTACCGAACACAAACAGACTTTGAATTGGGCATTGATTTTGAATTATAGAAATTGGGCATTGGTCCTCCGAATGAAAGCCTTGTGGGACTCGAGCATCACTCAACAGGAACTCTTGTAGGCAATCCAGCAATATTCATATGCCGACAGAAGGGCATCAAGAAAGCCATTAGAGCAGAGGAAGCCCACAAGTACTCATCAGAGTCTCTAAGGTATCTCAGAAGGATCATTCAGGAGAGACCTCCAAGTGAAAAATGCCGACAAGAAGTAATGAACAACTTTGTCAATGATAAGTTGTCATCTTAGAGTCTTTTTCCATGAATTCCCCGTTCATTTGATTTACGACCAACAAGAAATTTCTTCTGATGTGATGTCCGGTTGCCCCCAAGTCGTGGTCCATGCTCATGCCTACGATCAGGGCTTCGTACTCTGCTTCGTTGTTGGTGGCTTTGAAATCACATTGTATGGAATACACCAATTTGCCCCCCTGTGGCGACTTTAAGACGACGCCAAGGCCTGCTCCTCTAGGGTTTGAAGAACCATCGACGTGGAGTGTCCAGGTCGTGTCGTCTGTAGTCGCCACAGTATAGGATTCGCCTTGCGCTTATTTTCTAGTTCGGGACTGAAATCAGCAACAAAGTCAGCTAGGACTTATGATTTGATCGCCGTTCGAGGCTTAAAATTGATGTCATAGTTGTTGAGGTAAATGCTCCATTTTACCAATCGTCTTGTCAATTCAGGTTTTCTCAAGACAGACTTGAGATGGAAGTTAGTTACGATAGTGATAGGATGAGACTCGAAGTAGTGTCGTATTTCTTGGCAACTGTGACTAGTGATAGCAGTAACTTTTCCATAGACGTATACCGCACCTCGGCGTCTAGCAGAGATTTACTAACGTAGTAAAATCGGGAGTTGTTGCTTGTCGTATTCTCTCAATTAAGACGACACTTACGGAGTGAGGACTTACGGCGAGATACAGCAGTAAGATCTCATTGTCTTTCGGTTTCGATAGCAGGGGTGGAACTGCCATGTACTCTTTCAACTTTTGTAGCGCCCGTTCATGGTCGTCTGTCCAATCGAAACCCCTGTTTTTTTCTTAAGACGTTGTAGAATAGATGGCATTGGTCGGACGATTGGGATATTAACTGGTTCAGCGCTACCACACGACCTGTGAGTCGTTGGACTTCTTTGAAGTTTCTGGGTGATTTGATATCGACCAGAGCTTTAATTTGATCAGGATTAGCCTCTATCCCTCGTCGTGTGACCATATATCCCAGAAACTTCCCAGCACTAACTCCGAAGGAACATTTCGCAGGATTTAGCATCATTTGATATACCCGGAGGACGTCGAAAGATTTCTTCAGATGGTCAATGTGATTGGTCGCTTCTTTTGACTTGACGAGCATGTCATCGATGTAGACTTCCATCGTGTCGCCAAGGTGTTCCTTAAACATCTTATTGACCAATCTTTGATACGTTAATCCTGCGTTTTTCAGGCCGAAAGACATGACCTTATAACAATAGATGCATTTACCTGTCATCAAAGCAAATTTCTCCTGGTTGTCGGCGTGCATTAGGATCTGGTTATATCCTGAGTAAGCATCCATGAACGTCAAAAGTTCATGTCCTGCAGTTGCGTCGACCATAGCATCGATATGGGGTAGTGTTGGTCCCGAAGGGCTATACAAGTTTGTAGAAGGGGGGGGGGGGTTTATACAAACACACGTTCTTACTTTTCTAAATTGTTTATTGACAAATCAAGACAATTTACAACTTGTTGCGGAACAAGATTAAGGATAAACCTAATCTTAACAAGTCTTGAGAAACACTAAGTTTCTTGCAGTAGAAAGAGTTAAAGAAACGAATAATAACTTAACAATAAGAAATAAGAAGATGGTCCGAGCACACTTCAAAACTGAAGTAAGGATCTTCTTATATACTGCATGCATTTAATGCATGGCAGTAGGGCTTTACACGTGGCAGCAGCTGAGTGGTTGCATGTCATTGACCTTTGTAGACAACCTTATTAGCCGCATGGTGCACAGTGTAGAATCAGAGTTGTTGTACGATTACAGACAAAAGGGATGTCCGTTCTGACAGTTCATACGGAGACGTGCAAGGGAGGTAAGACAATAGTAACATGTAGGGAGACTTCATGATTAGCTTTCGTTGAGTCAGATCTTTATCAGCGAATGATAAAGTTCAACGATTGCTGAAGTCTTCTACTTGATACTTCACGTTGAATGGACAGGTCTTGCTTCGTTGATATCCGCATCAGTTCATGAGTAGACTTGTCGCTGGTTATTGAGCTTGATCTTCGACTTCAGCGTAGAACTTTGGTTGACGTGAAACTTGTCTTCAGGGATCATAAGTAAACAACTAACTTATCAGCGATCATCTCATAGATTGAACAGGCTTAGAGCTATATGATGATGAACAGTTTTCGCTGAATATCTAATCTAAAGAGTGAGAGTTCCTATCACCGGTACTGTAAAGTCTTAGTACTTATCAACGATAGTGAAACTCTGATACATATTGTTTACTTACAATTTTCACTAAGTGTTTAAGAGAGGGTCATTATCAAATCATTGAGGGTTTGGATCAACAATCTCCCCCTATTTGATTATGACATAGCAACAGAAAAAATTGCTATTTAATGAAAACATAAGGATAAAAAGAACTCATAAAATATTTGTCCCTTTTACTGTTTTCTGGGATCTTTTCAGTACTGATGGAGTAAAGTACATTCGCTGAAATTTTTCTTTAAACTTCGTAAAGATTACATAGGGAAGTGGAAAAATTACAAGTACAACAAATAAAATTACAAGTACAAAAGATGTAGACAGATAAGGATAGAAAGAATTACAAGGCGATCCTATCCGTCAAAAAGTTCTTCCTTGATGAGACGTTCATGGAGGGTCTTTGATGTGGGAATCATCCAGTCAGGGACATCTACTCCTTGATTCTTTTTGTTCAGAGCTTCTTCAAAAATCAAGGGCTTCAGGTGTCTAGCTTTAATGTCGCGTCTGACTTCACACTAGTATATGAGATCTCTGAGTTGTTCGATGGGAGTGATTGGAAGCTCAGAGATGCGTTGAAAGTGATGATTTCCTTGGTAGTCTAGAAAGAATATACCGTAAGGATCACTTACAACTGTGCCAGTAATGAAAGTTTCTCCAGGTGGTAGGGAGGTGTCAAGTGCTGAGAGATCAGCATCAGGGCCAAGAACTTCAGCACGAGAGAAACCAATACCTGTTTCATTCCGTATAGGAGGACCTGAGTTTGAGACTTTCTTTTCCTTTGCAGAGACTCTTCTTTGTTGAGGAGGAAGAAGAGTGGAAGGAGGAATATCCACAACAGAAGAAACCAAGTCGATCTGAGTATTTAAAATTTTCTCGACATGGCTCTTGACCTTTGAGCGCGATCCCTGAATGGCTAATTTCACTTCCAACCATTCAGAGAAACCAAACTTCTCTAAAGTAGTAGCATAGAAGGTTTGCTTGGTTTTGTCTTCTTTGAATACATCAATTTCAACAACAGGAACGTCAACGAACAGTCTTCCTCTGATGTTTACTTTGATGATTTTGGATGGTCGAGATCGATAATTCAGCATTTCTTTACACCATTTCAAAGTCGTATCAGATACTTTCGTCTTTTCTTCAACGATCCTTTGGGCATCATCCCATAGCTAAAGTTGGACATCAATGGGAGTTCTTTTCAGCGCGGGGTCTTTCACTGATTGTTGGACAAGATGGATGGCGAGTTCACTGTCTTTTTCTTCAGCTTCCCTTCTTTCAGCGATTATGTTGGTCCCGAAGGGCTATACAAGTTTGTAGAATGGGGGGGGGGGGGGGTTGAATACAAACACACAGATTTTACTTTTCTAAATTGTTTATTGATAAATCATTAACAATTTACAGCTTGTTGCGGAACAAGATTAAGGATAAACCTAAATCTAAACAAGTTGGAACACTAAGTTTTCTTGCACTGAGAAAGAGAAGGAAATTACTAATAATAACCTATCTCAAGATAAGAAGATGAACTTGACCAGAGTTAGCAAGTTACTTCAAAATGAAGTGAGTTCTTCTTCTTATATACTGCATGCATTTAATGCATGGCAGTTTATACTTTACACGTGGCAGCAGCTTATTGGTTGTAGGATCTGACTTGAGTAGACAACCTTAGTAGCCGCATGTTGAACAATGTAGTATCAGAGTGGTTGTACAATTTCCGACAATAAGGAGGTTCTTTTCTGACATATCGTACGGAGACGTGCAATGGTGGTTAAGACAAAAGTACTTTGTACGGAGGACTTAATGATCAGCTTTTCGTTGATTCAGCGCTCTATCATTCTATATCAGGGAATGATAAAGTTCAGCGATAGCTGAAGTCTTGTACTTGATACTTCACGTTGAGTGGACAAATCTGAGTCTTCGCTGATCCGCATCAGTTCATTAGGAGACTTGTCGCTAGTTCTTGAGCTTGATCTTCGACTTCAGCGTAGAACCTATGTTGACGTGAAACTTGTCTTCAGGGATCATAAGTAAACAACTAACTTATCAGCGATCACCATAAGGACTAAACAGGCTCAGAGCATTATGGTGAACAGTGTTCGCTGAATGTTTAATCTAAAGAGCGAGAGTTCCTATCAGCGGTACTGTAAGGTCTTAGTACTTATCAGCGATAGTGAAACTCTGATACATATTGTTTACTTAAAATTTTCACTAAGTATTTAAGAGAGGGTCATTATCAAATCACTGAGGGTTAGGATCAACAATCTCCCCCTATTTGATTATGACATAGCAACAGAGAAAATTGCTATTTAATGAAAACATAAGGATAAAAAGAACTCATAAAATATTTGTTCCTTTTACTGTTTTCTGAGATCTTTTCTGTTCTGATGGAGTAAATTACTTTCGCTGAAATCTTTCTTTAAACTTCGTATCAGATTACAAAGGGAAGTGGAAAGATTACAAGTACAAGCGAAATAAATTACAAGTACAAAAGAATAACTGATAAAATAGAAGAATAAGGCGATCCTATCATCTTATAGAGGTTCTTCCTTAATGAGAAGTTCATCAAGGGTCTTTGATGTGGGAATCATCCAGTCAGGGACATTTACTCCTTGATTTCTTTTGTTCAGAGCTTCTTCAAAAATCAAGGGTTTAAGATGTCGTGCCTGAATGTCGCGTTTGAATTCACACCAGTAGATGAGATCTTTCAACTGTTCGATGGGAGTGATGGGAAGCTCAGAGATACATTGAAAACGTTGTCGTCCACCATAGTCAATAAAGAATATCCCATAGGGTTTGCTTATGACTTTCCTAGGGATGAAAGTCTCACCAGGAGGAAGATGTGTGTCAAGTGCAGAGAGGTCAGGTTCTGGACCAAGAATTTCAGCACGAGAAAAACCAATACCTGTTTCGTTTCGTATAAGAGGACCTGAGTCTGAAGGTTTAGACTTTTTCTTTGCAGAGGCCCTTCTTTTCTGATTTGCGAGAGGAGGGGAGGAGGAATATCCATACAAGAAGAGACTAAGTCGGTCTGTTTATTTATCAGCTTTTCGACATGATCCTTGTACTTAGATTGAGACTTCTGGATGGCTAATCTGATCTCCAACAATTCAGAGAGACCGTACTTCGTGATGGCTTCAGCATAGAACTTTTTGTACTGTCCGTTCTCTCTGAATATCTCGATTTCAGCGATTGAAACTTTGAGGGTTGATCTTCCAGTGATAAGTACCTTGTTGATTCTGGCAGGTCGATATCTGAGGTATACCTTTTCTTTGCACCAGATTAAAGTAGACTGACACACAGTTCTCTTTTCTTCAACGATCTTCTTGGCGTCTTCCCATAGCTGACGTTGAACTTCGATTGGAGTTCTTTTCAGCTTGGGGTCTTTCACTGATTGTTGAGTAAGCTGGATGGTGAGTTCTTTGTCTTTTTCTTCAGCTTCCCTTCTTTCAGCGATTAACTGTTGGTTCCCGTTTTGCTTTAAACAAGATTATCAGATCTATTAGTTCAAGTTAATGTTTGATGCGGAAGCGTATTTGAAGAACTAACAGATAAGTTTGATAGATTTAGACCAAAATATAAATAAACAATGAACAGGAAATAATATTTTAAAGTTTACTGAATATATATTAAGAACAGGTGTAAGAACAATGAGTAAGAAAAGCTTCAAAATAGATATGACTCTTAAGGTGAATAAGCTTTTTGTGTTCTTATGATGGTCGATTTATGTGTGTTTGATGATTGATAATTGATAAGTGATAAGGAAGAACTCAACATGAGTCTTCCTTATATACTACTCTAAAGGGGACCATAAAGCATATGCTACTATTCAGACGGTACTGATGAATAGTTGAACGGATGTCGTGAACAGTTGCAAGAGCGGCATGAACAGTAAGACGTGTTGTATTGCATTTAATGCAGCAGACGTCTATTATGTACTAAGCCCTATTGAGTCCAATCAGAGTTTGACACGTCGATGTTGGACAGGGAATGCTACCATGCAAGTTGATGAACGGGTCCTGTAACAGTAGCAAGATATTATAAATATGTTCAAGTCTTTCAGTGAGGACCACAGAGGCTCTGTAATGAGTTACAGAGGTTCTGTGGTCTGGTCCTCTGTGGAGCAGTCTTCCCCGGATTCCGAGTTATTGATCTTCTTTGAGCGTATGACAGAGCTTCTGTAGCGCGCCTTTTTAGCTTCTGTAGATTCTTGATCTTGAGCCCTCAGTAAGTCCGACAGAGCCTCTGTAAGAGGCTTTCTTCACTTAGCCTATTTTTCACTACTTCTAAATAATTCTATGATTAGGAGGATTGAAGCTAACAATCTCCCCCTAAATAGTGAAAAATAAAAAAATTAACTTCGAGTTTAGTTAGGCTAAGTTAGATAAGACAGAGGTTAAACAATACCTCGAAGGTTCTTTCATTTAGAAATATGCCAGAGGCATTTTACATTTGAGTACAATGAAAGATAAACTTTGACTTGGTTTGCAGGGATTGGAGGTCTGAGAATCAGATTTTGGCATCTTTGAAGTCGTCGTAGCTTCTGTTGTCTCTTCCGACTCTTCTGATCTCTTTGTAGAAACTGATGCATAGTTCTCTTAGGCGGATTGTGGCATCAATCTCTCTGATGAGAGTATCTGCAGCATCTCTATCCATTTTCTCTGTACCTCTATATTTCACAAGGCTTGCTCTGAACTTGTTCAGAGTACTAGTTGCGTACTTCTGACAGTCCATGCATACAAACAGTTTAATTTCGCCTTGTGGGTTTTGAAATACTAACCCAAATCGTGGTTCTGTGATGATTGAGTTAGGTACGGCGTCCGGTGGGCAGCGATCCTCTGGTGGTCGTAAATCCAGATGCTTGAGACCAAGATCCTTTCCCAGCTGGAAATCTATCATGCTGTAGAGCAGAAGCTTTTCCCTCATCGCTTTTCTCAACACTTGATAGGCTCTGGTGTTTGGCTCTGTGTTGTAGTTGTCTTTTGTCCATTGCAGAAGGTCAGGTAGATCATAAGGATTGATATTTCTTAGGTCAGCATCAGCGAAGGTGGTCTCTGAATTGTTTTCTCTTCTGACTCTGTAAAGATTGTACCTGACCCTTGGATAGGTTCTTGTGAAGGAGAATCTGCAGAAGATTACCTTTTTGATTTTGTGGATTGAGAAGACATCTGCTTTGGTTCTTGGCTTTGTCCTTGTGAAGATGTTCTCAAATTCTTCTCTGATCCTTGGATCTGTCACATGATCTGTTGGATGATTGGTCTGAAAGGAGTGTTTATAGAGGTATTTGTATACCACTTCTTCCATCTCTTCATGTGTTGGACCAGGTTGTGGTACTTGTCTTTTTGATTTTGTGGATTGAGATATGTCGAATCTTCTTGCCATTTTGAATGCTAATGTGAACTTGTGCCTTTCTTCTTCTCTTTGCGCCATTCGTTCAGTCATTGTGTCGTGCATTTTTCTCAGAACATCAGAAGCAGAGGTCGTTGCTCTCTTTGGTTTGGTGGCAATCGACTTTCTTCTTGGTATGCTTTGGGGTTTTTCTGTTGAAGGACTTTCTTCCAAAATGATTACCACATGGGTGGTTGTTGCCTCTGTGGGTTGCTGATCAGCTTCTGGAATATTTGTTTCTTCAGGACTTGATTCCACAGAGATGGGTGTTGTCTCTGTGGTCTGTTGAGTTTGTTGTTGATCTTAGGTTTGTTCTGGAGGGGCTTGATTGATTGGTTCTGCTGCGATTGGTGGAGTTTGTATTCCTCTGCTCGTAGCTTTCTATTCTCCCCCTCAGGATTATCTGATGGACCAGGATGGTCATCATCAGAATCATCCTGACTCTTTTTAGAACTACCCTCTGCTCTGCAAGAAGCTTTGGTTTTCTTCGGTAATTCTACTCCTGCTGCTATCAACTTTGCACAGACATCATCACAGAGGCCGAATAGAGTTGCAAGTTATGCCTCTGTTTTAAAACGCATTCTGCCAACATTGCTTCTGAAATCCTTGACAAAGTTGGCATTTGCTTTTGTGAATGAGACAATGACCTCTGTGACCTGGTTTATGACGTTCTGTCCTAGCTCTGTTAGCTGTGCTCTGGTCATGTAGTCTTTTGGCTGCATCATTGTCGTGTTGCGTATTGCCTCTGCTTGTACTTGTGTTAGGGCATTCTGTAGATCTTCAGGAGTATTGCCCTCTGCTCTGTTGGATTGCGTATTCATTTGTTCAAGGAAGTTTTTGACAGAGTCCTTGAACGCAGAAGTTGCAGTTGTTCCGAATTCTTGAGCGGCAGAAGTAGCTGTAGCTTTGGCAGTAGTTTCGGCAGAAGACTTCATCGCTGAGATTGCAGATTTCACCTCTGTAGACAGATTGTCCATTTTGGTGTTTAGTTTCAGGATAGTCGTTGATGTTGTCTCTGTAAAAGATTTGAAAGAGCTTTGCAACTCTTTCATTGTATGGTTCACAGAGGTGACAAGGGTTTGGAACTCATCCCTTGATACTTGTGTTCCTTGTGTAACCTCTAGAGGAACACATTCGTCTCCAGAGTGAGTCCCTGTTCCTGGGACACCTTCGTTCACCCTTGTTTGTACGATAGGGGTGGAAGGATTTCCTTCTGATCCTTGAGAAGAAACCTGAGTTTCGATCTCTACAGAAGTTTTGTGAAGAATAGTGTCCAAATCCACTCCAGAGGTGGGTATTGGAATGTCCTTCTATTGACTAGGAGACTTGTCTAGAGTCTCTTCGTCTCTGTGCTCACTACTTCTCTCTGAAAGAAGATTTGGCCCTAATGTGTGCGTGGCAGAGGAAACGAATTCCTCTGTAGGGTGTTCTAGTGTGATCTGGGGCGATTGATCACGAATAATAGGTGAGTCTCTTTGAGGAGACTCCCTAGGAATGGATTCCCCGGTTTTTGTGGGCGCAGAAGTCGAAAGAGTGACTTCTGGCTTGTTGGGTTGGGTTTGGATCGAGCTGTGCTGCTCTATTTCAATAACTCCTTCTACAGCTAGACCTGCGGAGTTAGATATGTGGGTTGCACTGGGAGTGGGTGAGGGATTTGTGCCTCTATTAATACAGGCATCTTTTCTTGTTTCTTCCTCTGTTAAGCACCCAAGCACTACATCACCGTCTATTATTTCAGCCTCTGTAGCTATCCTACGGCTTGGTGCTTCTTCCCTTGCTTCTGTTGAGGTTCCTTGCTCTGTGCGTAAGAAGTCGTACATTTGATGAGAGCCGTATAATCTAATGACATGTGGATGATAGAGACCTTTTCGTATCCAGACAGCTTCTTCTTCATCTGAATCTACCTCTGAGACCTCTATCCTTGTCTCAGAAGCCTCTGTTACTTCACCTCTATTCCACTCAGTTTCTGTTAGTTCTTTTTCTTCTGAAGCTGGGTTTGGACTTCTTCTGTGGACGTCCAATCCCTTAATGAAAGGGTTCTGTAAAATAGCAGGTGTGTTAGCTGGTTGATCTATGGGTGTTGTGTCATCTTCTTGCAGATGTGTGTCAATGCCAGAGATGGAGAAATATTGTTCTTCTGGGGAGTGGTAGTCGAGAGGTTGTGCCGTCCACCCTGCTGTATTTAAGGTGTTGGCAATGTCAGGGTTCTGTAGGAAGTCGTTCAGATCTCCTTGGTGAGCAAATCTATCTGGAGATTGATAGGGTGATTGATATTCCTCTGTTGCCATTCCTTCTTCTGCAGTTCTTTCTTCTGCGGTTTCTTCTACTTCGGGTTGCTCTTCTGCAATGGTAACCAATTTATCAAGTGATTTACCATGCTTCTTTTTGGTTTTCCTCCTCTTGGGTTTTGGTGCCCCTTCCTCTGTGGTTTTCGATTTTCTTTTCTTCTTCTGTTTTGGAGAAGAGGGAGGAGCAGAGGAGCCAATTTCTGTGGCATGGGGAGGTGAGGGTTGATCTTCTGCAGCGCTTGTGGAGGTTCCTTCTGCAGTTTTTCTCTTCTTTGCTTTTGGAGTAGATGCAGAGGTTTTTGAAGAAGATTTCTTTCCAAGAAGTTCTGCACGTTTGGCTATGAAGCTAAGTTGAATAGCCATGTGTTTGTCTAATTTGTGATCCTTTTCTTCTTGAGTCGAAAGAGGTTCTGCTGTTATTGTTCCTAGGGGGACACCTAAACGCGGGGGTGTCATGGGACTCGGTTTAGGAGTTCTATGTTCGCGTATATACTCTTTCTTAAGGGTTTTATTCGAGGCATACTTCAGAAGCTTCTTTGACAGAGGTCTGCAGTGTGAGTAACCATCTATATGATCAGTGGGGACATTTTTGCTCATTGGGAACTGTTTGGGAATTGGCCCTTCCATTGGCCATTTCTGTATCAGCAACAGAGGTTCGAACAATACTCCCAATATACTTTGGAATTGCAGAGGTGGTAGAAAGTTGGGATCGTTCTCTTTGACAAGTTTGGTGTTGTTCTTTCTGTCGATGGTGTTGATGATCTCTTGCATCATTATCGTCGCGTAATCGAGTGGAAGATCATAGTACACCCCATACATGATGGTTAAGATCTGATGCGAGGTCTGGTCAATGCTGCCTATCTTCCCTGTCAGGCATCTGTTAAGAATAGAGAACAAGGTGTTCCACAGAGGTGGTAATCTGCCTCTGCGGAAGTCATTTCTCTTCCGTAGTTGTGTGTTGTACCCAAGCATTTCTACGAAGCGACAGAGCTCGTCGTCTGTTGGTTGCTCTGCATATTTCTTCAAACCAAGAAGACCCCTCGTGGGTAGGTTGAACTCAAGTGAGAACATTGTTCTGTTGAACTTGATTTCAAGATATTCAGATTTGTCAGGTCTTGAAATGTACCCTTTGATAATAGAGTCGTGTTTATCAAATCGGCAGCTCTGCCAAAACTGGTTCAGATATCTGACTGGTATTTTTTTTGGGTTCTTGAGAGTAGAGGGAAGAGGATGTGATTTTCCATTATGTTCAGAAGAATGGCGTGGGCTTCGCCGAAAGCAGTGGGTGAGGGGACCAAATAGCAGTTGTTGGATTTGATTGGTAGTACCTTTTCGAAGTGATCCTTAGCTATGAAGTTTTGCAGATGTGTTGTCGGAGCAAAGTCTGCTGAGTCGCCGGAATCTTCTAGTTCAATGTTCTGGGCAGGGTTGGGGTTTTTTGAATGTTCAGAATGAGCCGGTGAATGTTCTGGTGAAGTCGCCGGAGAGTGTGCAGGGGAGATAGCTTGAGAAGATGAAGTCATTTGATACCGAGAATAAGAAACTTGCAGGTTTTTTTGCAGGGTTTCGCCGGAGAAGAATGAGAGTTTGTAAAAGGTTTATGAGAGGGTAAGCTTGGTTTTTATAGGAGGGTAAAACGGTAGAATTCGAAAGAGTAAAATATATGGCAATGGATTAAAATTTGGAATCCGTACTCGAGTTAGAACGGCGGGTTCAACTTTCCAAAGAAAACGTTCCATGTACGCCCAATGAAAATGGGACACGTAGGCCATGTCAGAAGATGACAGGACGTCGTGCGCGGCCCATTAATGTTCAACGCGTGGGGTTATTCTTAGCCATATGAAATTCACTCTCAGTAAAAGTAACCGTTATTACTCCAGAACTTCTGTACCTTACAGAAGCTCTGTGAACTTGAAAATCTTTGTTGTTTATTCCTTTCATATATCTCATTGTTATCATGACTTCTGTGGGGTTCTTCTTTAACCAAAACATTTGTAAAGGCATTGGAGAGGATAAAATCGGATTTTTGTCAAGAAATTTGCTTCGCAGAGGTTTTGTGGCTCTGTTGGAACTTGTAGAAGTTCTGTGAGGGCCAGCAGAAGCTCTATGAGGGAAAAATCTCATAACAAAAATTTTATTAAAATTTTTGATCATCCAATTTTTGATTTGGTTTAAGAGATGTTTTTCGGACATATTTGAAAGTTTGTGTCCGAGAAAACTGTTAAAAAAACGGTTTGTTAGAGAAGGTCATGGTTTGTGTTTTCGGTTTCCGAGATAACATTCCAAAAGATCGACAGAGGGTTAATTTGCGGTCACAGAGCATATTTCTTGCAGAACCTCTGTTGAGCTCAGCAGAAGCTCTATGACCTTAAATTTCTCCTAATTCGAATTTTGTGAAACTTTTTGAGCTTTTGATTTTTGAAATGTTATTTACAGTATATTTAGGACATATTTGACAATTTGTGTCCTAGAAAACTGTTTTCAAAAACCTTTTGTGCGAGAGACATACCTTTTGGTTCTTCTTTTCTCGGCAGTGATATCTGACTTCTGTCGATATGGAGTCATCGACATTTTTCTTTGGCTTTCCCTTGAAAGTTTTATCTCTTTAGATCATTTCAGGGTTCCCTTCTGCTCCCCCTTGATCTAATCACCTCTGTAGATCAAGTAATTTCCTTTTGCTCCCCCTTGACCTATGCTTGGATCAAAGAATGATAAGTTTTGCATAGAACATAGGTCATGTTTTCCAGAGGTTCTGTAGGGGTCGTCAGAGGTTCTAAGTTGACTTACAGAAGCTCTGTGATTTTAAGAACTATTTAAGATTGAGAACTTACAAACAGAAATAAATTTACTTAAAGCAAAAATAAAGAAATTTGTATATATTTACAGAAGATAAAGCTATACTTACAGAGGATTGTCACACCATGTTTATCATTCCTAACTTACCCACCAAGAAATTGAATCTTTTCTCGTCTAGTGCTTTGGTGAATAAGTCAGCGAGTTGATATTCTGTTGGCACGAAATGCATTTCAATTGTACCGTATTCAACATGATGTTTCAAGAAATGGTACCTTATATCGATATGCTTGGTTTTCGAGTGTTGCACAGGATTGGCAGAGAAAGCAATGGCACTTTTGGAATCACAGAAGATGGGTATTTTGAATAGGATGTGGCCGTAGTCTTTTAGTTGAGTTTTCATCCATAGAACCTGAGAACAACAGCTAGCAGCAGCAACGTATTCAGCTTCTGCAGTGGATGTTGAGACACAATTATGCTTTTTAGAGGTCCAACTGACTAGTTTACCACCTAGGAATTGGCAACTCCCAGAGGTACTCTTTCTGTCGAGCATGCATCCTCCATAGTCTGAATCTGTATAAGCTTTAAGACTAAAACCAGAGTTCTGTGGATACCAGAGACCGAGATTTTTGGTCCCCTTTAGGTATCTAAAGATTCTCTTCACCGCATCATAATGTGATTTCTTAGGATTAGCTTGATAACGTGCACAAAGACATGTGGCATGCATGATGTCAGGTCTGCTTGTTGTTAAGTATAACAGAGATCCAATCATGCCTCTGTAGAGAGTGTATTCTACAGAGATGCCATCTGGATCTAAGGATAACTTATTTCCAGTGGCCATTGGAGTTTTCATTGCAGAGGTATCAGAGAGGCTATACTTGAAAAGAATGTCAGAGACATATTTGGCTTGATTTACAAAAATTCCCTCTGAAGTTTGTTTGACTTGAAGTCCGAGGAAGAATGTTAATTCTCCCATCATACTCATTTCAAATTCACTCTGCATGAGTTTTTCAAAACTTTTACACTCTTCTGAATTAGTAGACCCGAAAATTATGTCATCCACATAGATTTGTACAAGCATTATCTCACCCTTTTTATGTTTATAGAATAAGGTAGTATCTGTTGTACCTCTGTTGTAGCCATTCACTAGAAGGAAGGTAGAAAGTCGTTCGTACCATGCTCTTGGAGCCTGTTTCAGTCCGTATAGATCCTTTTCAAGGTAGTATACATGCCTTGGAAACTTTGAGCTTTCAAACCCTGGTGGCTGATTTACGTAAACCTCTTCTTGGATTTCACTGTTTAGAAAAGCTGATTTTACGTCCATCTGATAGACTTTAAAACCTCTGTGGGCTGCGAAGGCTAAGAATATTCTTATTGCTTCGAGTCGTGCGACAGGGGCAAAAGTCTCATCGTAGTCTATGCCTTCTTCTTGTCTATATCCCTTTGCTACTAATCTTGCTTTGTTTCTGATGACCACTCCATCTTCATCCTTCTTGTTTCTGTAGACCCATTTAGTCCCAATGGCCTGTTTCCCTCGTGGCAGAGGTACTAAAGTCCATACTTTGTTACGCTCAAACTGCAGGAGTTCTTCTTGCATGGCGTCTACCCAATTTGGGTCATCTAGGGCTTCAGAAATCTTCTTTGGTTCTATCACACTGATAAAGTTAGTAAAAAAACAAAAATTAGCAGTGACAGACCTGGTTTTTACTGAGTCAAAAGGTGGAGTTTGTTGTGCGTGGAGGATGGAGGATGGCTTTTTGTCCACTGAGTTGTGCGTGGAAGATGATCATCAATGTCCTCGAACCTTTCGTCAGCGGCTTCTTGTGTTTCTTCTTGTGTAGCCTCTGTCGTTCTTCGTGCCTTGGTAGTTGATTCTACCGTTTGTGGAAATATTGGTATGAGTGGTGGTGAGGTTTGTTCCTCTGAGGACGTATAGTCTTGGTCCTCGATTTCCTCTGTAATTGGTTCTTCTGTGGATTGTGGAGTTTGTTTTTCAGCAACTTCTGTGATCGTTTTTCTTGATGTTTCATCTTCTGCATGTTCTTCTTCGGCAATTGCATACTTAGTAGGTTGTGTTTGAGGCTATTCACATATGCAACTTTGTATACAGATACATTTTCTTTCTGTATGACTCCATAGCCTTTGATGTGTCCCTTCATGTTGTCTCTAAAAGTTACCGATCCACCATCGTGTGTTTCTTTGTATGTGGATAGTAATCTTCTGTCGCCAGTCATGTGCCTTGAGCATCCGGAGTCAAGATACCAAATTGGCACATGTTGCTTCTGCAAGACAATCACAGAGACTTAGGTACCCATAACCATATGGGTCCAATATTGTTAGAATTTTTCAAGTTTGCCTTAGCATTCTTGAAATACATTTTATCCTTTGTAGAAAGATCAGATTGTTTCTCTCGAGGTTTTGACTTTGGAGTTTTAGTGGAGAGTAAGCAATCTGGACTTGAGAAGTGTTTATTCAATTTGAACATAAGATCAAAACAATGACAGTATTGAATATGAGACGTGATTCGTTTGAACTTTTCATTGAATTCATTGAACTGAGCCACAGAGGCATTACACTCTTTCTTTACATTAGATTTCCTATTACAAGAAGATCTATGAATACTAGAATGTTGTTTGCAAAAGTCTTGTTTAGTTCCTGCCTTCTGTGACTCTCTTCTGTGGTGAACATCTTTCTTCACTGTCACAGAGGAAAAGTATTTGTTAGCTTCAGGCCATTTTCCCTTTTGTTGCCAAGTGGGATTCTCTTTAATTTTCCTTAAAGGTTTTGAAAATTTTGAGCTTTTAGGATTTTCAGAGGCCTTTTCAGATTATCAAGCTCTGTAGAGGTTTTGACTTGTATACACATTTTGAGAAAATCTAGACAGATAGGTATCTCTTTGATTTTCTCTTTTGGAGAAATTGTTCTGTTAAGAACCTCAGAGGAGAATTTAACATCCTCTGTGTCACAGTGAACTATCCCTGATTTAGAATCAGTCTCTGAGTCGTCAGAGGATGAATCGTCCTCATATACAGAGGTTGAGTCATCTCTTTCGACAGAGGCTGGATTTTCTGAGCATGTATCGTACGAGCTTTCTTCCTCTGTAGAATGACTTTCATAGAAGGCAGAGGTATCTGATGAGATCTTTTCAGCGAGAATTTGATTTATAGAAGATGTACTGAGATTTTCTAAAACATTTGATTTCAAAACTTCAAAAATTTCTTCTTCAATAGATTTTTTAAGTTTTTCTTCTGAAAAGATGGGTTTAAACTCAGGAGCTTCTGCTGATAATTTCTTTTCATCGTTCATTATGCAGACAAAAGCGACCTGTGTTTGAGTCTCTGGTTTACCAAACTTAAAGATACCAATCTGATCTTGTGTTTTCAGATATTTCTTTGGTTTGATTCCTCTATTGACAGAGGTTGAAGATGATGAATCTGTGTTTTCAAACCACACATTGATCATCTTTGTATGTTTCCTTAAGTGAGGTTCTGCAGAGAGTTTAACCCTTTTACTTATAGAGAGTAAGTTTGGAAAGTTTGGTTTGTTAGTTTTTCCCAAAACAAATAGAGAAGACAGAGGTTTTAGTCGTTTATTTTCAACTCCTAAGGTAATATCACTGTACCCTATACCTCGTCTTGCTATTTGAGAGTTTACCTTTTCATATACCTTCTGTGCATCTTTATAGTTTTTAAGTAAAACTTCTCTTCTTAAAAGATCTTGCCAAAGTACCTCTCTTTCGTTTTGAAAGTATTCTTTTAGAGCTCTTATGTCTGTAGTTTCACTTCTTGAAACTGAAAGTTCTTTTGTTTTGATTTTTAAAGCATAGGTTAAATCAGAGATTTGCCTTTTTAAAGGATCTATATTTTTGCTCCAATATTTTTCGACTTTTTCTTTTTCTTCAAAGATTTTGGCTTTTTTTTGAGTGAGAAGCCTTACTTCTCTCTCATTAAAGGTCAGCTTTTTCTAAATGCTTTCATTTATTTCTTTCAGTTCAATGTTAAGTTTAAATAAATCATCATCTACAGAATTAGTACTTGAGGTAGAGTTTGAAGTTGATACCTCATTGTCAGTGTCGGAGTCAACTTCTGCCATGCCACAGAACAAGGCATTTGTGGGAAATTCATCGTCAGAGGTAGAGTCTGACTCGAAGTCCTCCTTGCTTGCCTCATAATGCCCTTTGTTCGCCATTAGGTATTTTTGCGCATAATACTCAGCCTTCTTTTTGTAAAAAACTGAGTCCTTCTGTGTGCGATTTTGTCTACTTCTGCATTCTTTAGCGAAATGACCTGGCTTGCCGCAGTTGAAACAACCTTGGGAGGTGTTTCCAGTTCGATCTTCGGACTTCTGTTGGTCTCCACCTTTCTCTGTTCTGCATTCGTTTGCGTAATGACCAGACTTACCACATTTGTAGCATTCTTGTGTGTGGCCTACCTTGTCATCTGATCTCTGTCGGTCATTTCCTCTGTAGCTTCTTTCGCTCGACCTCTGTTGGTCATCATTTCTGTAGTCTGACCTCTGTCGGTCACTTGATTCTTCTCCTTTTCCTTCATCTCTTCTACCATCATCTCTTCTACCAGAATTCCTTTGCTTATTTCTAAACTCTCTTGTCAATAGAGCCATTGATTTAGCTAATGACGCAAGAGTTATTTCTTCCTCTTTCAGCTCGTCTTCTTCGCTATTAATCATTACCATCTTCTTTTTCTCCTTCTTTTTCTCCTCTGTAGATCTCTCATTTCTTGGTCTGTTCGTAGCCTCTGTAGATTTACTAACCAATGCGTATGGTACAATGGTTAGTGTTTTAGCTTGAGCTATTTGAGGCTCTTGTGCGGCTAGTGTTCCATAGAGATCAGAGAGTGTCCAGGAGTCTAGATCTTGATTTGTTTGTAAAGACATAGACAACTGAAGCCACTCATCGTTCAGGCTCTTTAGAAACATGACGTTATTTTCTTCCGTGGTTCTGTGAATACCAGACTTTCTGCATTTGTTTATGAGAGAGTTGAACCGATCGTATGTTGTTTGCAGCGATTCTGTTGCAGAGGCTCTGAAGGCATGATACTCGTTTATGTATTGTTCCCTTCGGTTCTTTTGTGTTTTAGCACCCCCTTCCAGTTGTCTTTCTAATTCTTTCCAGAGATCGTGCGCTGTTTCGCATGCATCTAAGGATTGAAAAATTTCGTTGGGGATAGCCATGATCAGTATTCTTTTTGTTTTCTGTGCAACTTCATCTTCTGCCTTATCTTCATTTGACCATTCTTCTTTTGGCTTAGGTTTTTGATGTTCAAGGATTTCAGGAGATTCAGCAGTAGCTGGTACACGTGGCATAGTTATCATAGGAACCGGAGGAAGATTGTATAGATATTGTTTGAGAGTTTTTTCAGTACCCTCAAAAAAATGAACCATTCTTATTTTCCATTGAGGATACTCATCTCTAAGAAGAGTAGGAGGTTTGGTTAATGGGCCAGCAGTGAAAAAGTTATTTGTATTTGTCATTTTAAGGAAAGGATAATCTGATGGAGGATTTATGAGTATGAAGATCTGGAAGGTTTTCTGGGTACACCTAATATCCAGAAATATGGTGATGAAGAGAAAGAAAGTAATCTATCAAACAAAAGTTGTAAAACGAGGATCACTTGATATTGAAAATCAAGCTTTGCTCTGATACCAATTGTTGGTTCCCGTTTTGCTTTAAACAAGATTATCAGATCTATTAGTTCAAGTTAATGTTTGATGCGGAAGCGTATTTGAAGAACTAACAGATAAGTTTGATAGATTTAGACCAAAATATAAATAAACAATGAACAGGAAATAATATTTTAAAGTTTACTGAATATATATTAAGAACAGGTGTAAGAACAATGAGTAAGAAAAGCTTCAAAATAGATATGACTCTTAAGGTGAATAAGCTTTTTGTGTTCTTATGATGGTCGATTTATGTGTGTTTGATGATTGATAATTGATAAGTGATAAGGAAGAACTCAACATGAGTCTTCCTTATATACTACTCTAAAGGGGACCATAAAGCATATGCTACTATTCAGACGGTACTGATGAATAGTTGAACGAATGTCGTGAAGAGTTGCAAGAGCGGCATGAATAGTAAGACGTGTTGTATTGCATTTAATTCAGCAGACGTCTATTATGTACTAAGCCCTATTGAGTCCAATCAGAGTTTGACACGTCGACATTGGACAAGGCATGCTACCATGCAAGTTGATGAACGGGTCCTGTAACAGTGGCAAGATATTATAAATATCTTCAAGTCTTTCAGTGAGGACCACAGAGGCTCTGTAATGAGTTACAGAGGTTATGTGGTCTGGTCCTCTGTGGAGCAGTCTTCCCCGGATTCCGAGTTATTGATCTTCTTTGAGCGTATGACAGAGCTTCTGTAGATTCTTGATCTTGAGCCCTCGGTAAGTCCGGCAGAGCCTCTGTAAGAGGCTTTCTTCACTTAGCCTATTTTTCACTACTTCTAAATACTTCAATTATTAGGAGGATTGAAGCTAACATTAACCTTTCAGCTCTGAGGTGATCCTTGTATTCCTTTTGTGAAAGTCTGAACTTTGGAGGAATAGAAGGAAGTTGATCACGCTTCAGGATGATTCGCTGATCTTCGAACTTCTTTATCATTGCATCTCTCTTTTTCTGATCCTCTTCACTCAGCTTTTGAGGAGCCAAGGAAGGTCTGTTTTTGTGAGAGAGCATCTGTTCTTCAGGTTCATCAGTCTTAGAGATCAAATCCAAGACCGGGATTATTTCTTCAGCGTTGGGAGCTGGGATTATTGTTGGTGAAGTCGCAGCTGTAGAAACTTCAGCGATATCCTCAAACAGAGGAGAGGACTAGCTGAAACACAGCAATCATACGAATAAGAACTTGGGTAGAAAAGAGATAGATAAAGAATGTGGTTAAGTGTATGGAGGCTTTATGGAGAGTAGAGCTGATAATGTGTATAGATAGAGGAGGGATGCAGTGTAAGGAAGTAGAGGTTAGTGTACCTGAAAAACTGGCTTTAGAAGCAAGATCGTCAGATTGTCTTCTTCAGCGAGGCCTTTATTTTTGCCTTTGTCAGCTTCAGACGCTGAAGGCTTTGTCTTGGTCCGCTCCCCTGAAGGTTCGTTTATCAAGATCCCTTTAAGAGCTGTAGTCCTCTGAGCATGCTTGACGATAAAAGAGTCATCATCATCATCATCGTCATCATCATCATTCTTTGGAAAAGATGATGGTTCATCATCAGAGATGTCGACGGCTTCTTCATCTTCGGCTTCAGATTCAGATTCTTCAGCATCTTCTTCGAGTTGCTCCCCCTCAGATAAAGAGGTAAGCTTCTCGGTTCCCTCAGGGTTTTCATCTCCCTGAGGTCCAGTAGTTTCTTCATTTGTCTTATCCCCCTCTTTAGTAAGGGAGAGGTTTTCAGTCTTCTCCCCCTCGATAGATTCATCTTGGGGAAGGTCTTCAGAGTTCTTCTCCCCCCCTTCCTCATGATGAGTGGGGGAGGAATACGATGACTCAGAAGTTGGTTTTGGTTCCCTGTCTTCTTGGCCAGGGATCCCCATATAAGCTTCAATCGCTGCTACTCTGTCTTCTAGGCCAGAAATAGCAGGAGTGATCTTGAAGAGTTCAGCATGATCCGCCGTTGTAAAATGTGAAGGTGCAGGGGTAGGGGCGGTCATGTGATTCAGGATTTGCTGTACCATCATCTTCATTGAACTTACGCCAGTCTTTACAGAACTCACGTCAGTCTTTACAGCAGACATATCTCCCTGAAGAGTTCCAACCGATTTCTTCAGCGTTATGAACTCGCTGGACATGGATTGAACTGTTGTTTTGATAGAGGTGTAGTCTGTGTAGATGTCAGCAAGAACTTTGGCAAAATCACCAAGAGTTTTATCAACCTTCTCCAAATCAGATTTTGAGGCATTCTGTTCAACCACTGTTGTTAGCTTGTTGAGGTTCTCTCCAGCGTTTGTTACAGCTGAAGAGTTGTCGGAGAGAGTAGTGGTGAGACCTGTCAGCTTTGTATCCAGGTTCTTCAGAGATGCGTTGATGTCTCCCAAATTAGGACCTGTAACATATAAGTACTTATGAACAGAGGAAAGCTCAGAAGTTTGGGGTTCAGTTACAGTGTATATGGGTTGGTGTATACCTGCAGGAGGGTCGACGAAGTCATCAAAACTTCTGTGACCTGAATAATGTTCCATGTCGTCAACTAGAGTGCGTGTACGCTTAGTCATTTATGCAGGTCCTGTATCCATCATTCCTTGTTGAGTATCAGCTTTAGCTTCTGGAAGAATGACGGTTGCTCCAGTGATCGCGGTGAAAACTGGATTAGAGTCTAATGGAATACAGAGAGAAGCGAAGGTTGAGAAAGTTGGTTGGGTGCGGGGTTCAGCGTTGGATCCGCTGAGAATCACTTCTTCAGTCTGTAGAGAGACTGGAGGAGGTTGGGTCGATTCCAAGTTTATAACCTCAGCGTTTAGAGACGCTAAAGCTGGGATGGAGAGGGTGGCTTGGTCAGCTGTGGCAGAGCGTACCACTGAACTTTCCTTCAGCTCTTCAAGATGAGTTGAGGAGTCTTCAGCATGAGATTGCTGGGGTTGCTCCTTGGTTTGCTTAGTTCTTTTGGAACCAAGTTGGGTAGAGGAGTGTTTCCTTTTTCTAGAAGGAATGGAGGTTGCAGCTGGGGTATCAGCGGTGGGTTTGTCCACTGAATGAACTGCAGAAGTAGAAGAAGGAGGATTGAGAATAGTTAAGAGTGTAGAGAGACGTACCTCGTTTGCCACTGGCTTGAAGTCGAGTACCTTAGACCAACCTGAGAGAGTTTCAGGTCTCCTACTTTCGGGTAGTTGTCCTTCAGGCCTGTTTGGAAGACGGCGCTGATGAATCTTGGATATGGAACCCATGATGGTCGGTCAGCGGCAGAGTCTACTCTGAGTATAAGATCATCGTAGATTATCGATGCCCAGTCAACATGAAGACCCTTCAGCAGTGCATATCCCATTGCTTGCTGAGGTTGAGCGGCTTGATCAGAGGAGCCGGTCTTTGCAGTCATGCAGCTTATCAAGTGTGCGAAGATGAAGTTCATCTCGCTGGGCATTTTTTGACTTCTTGATGAGGGTCAGCTTCTTCTCAGGCTTCTTGTCCCTTCCAGTTTCCCATACATAGCCCATTGCATCAAAGAATGCAGTGATGGCTTCCCTATCAGAATGTTTCTTATGGTCAGGGAGAGGGACAAAAGGTTTTTCTTTTGTGGCGATGGGAAGGCTCAGGGCTTTGCGGATAATGGCAGGGGTGATCTTTATGGTGCCAAAATCAGTGTCGCAGAGGATGCAATCGATTTTCTTTGTGGAGTCTTTGGTTGATGGAAACTGAGTGTGTCTGGCAGAATACCAGAACTGAGATAGTAGTAGCTGATGTGCAGGAGGTGTTATGGTCAGGGCTATAGAGAGGCAACAGTTTTTCAGGAAATTCACAGCATCATTCAAATGTGTGACATGCTTTCGAGGAGGAAACTCGAAAAGCGCATAGAGGTTGTTTGTTTTTGTCCAATCAAGTTCTTCAAGAGTGAACTTAACCTGAGGAGCCTTGATGATTTCAATTCTTCAGCAGCAACAGTGTTCTCAGCGGTAGGAATATCAGATGATGCCATTTCTGTATTATCAGTTCAACTAAAGATATAACAAATAAGAATAATCTTAATGTGGAAAGATTTTCCAATAAGATGGTTCGAATTTTGTCCATTTCATTCAGACAAAAATGTCTTAATGAAGATTAGGGTTTTCTTGTTTTTGTAAAAGAAATGCAGACCCAATAAAATCTTGTTTTCCAGTTTCTTTTGAGGATTAGGATTCTGGAAAAATGTATGAAGAACAAGTTTAAGATATTTGCGATTAAACTTGAAGAACAACCATGAAAGGTTGTGTTCATAAAACCATGAAAGAAATGATTTCATTTTAAGAATGGTTTCTTTTGTTTGATCTTTTAAAAACAATGATAAGATCCAAAACAAGTTAAAACAGTAGATAATATAAGAATATTAACCTTGTGTTCTTTGTAGAAGATGAACAGTTCTTTAGGAGAGAAAACTCGAATGTTCAAGATGCAACAGTATTCTTGAGAAAGCTTGAGTAAGAAGTTGTTCGCGTAAAAGAGAAATATAAACCGAAAGTGTGTTTATATAGTGAGATTAGAGAGAGAGGAAATCTTAAGCGGGAAAAGATTTTCATCATGACACGGACACACGTGTTTGCATTTGATTGGCTGGTAAACGAAACGTGCAAACATGTGTCAGAAAAAGAACGTGTCGGGGCTTATCCGTTGCGATGACGTCACGGATGTCCTTTCATATTTTAGGATGTCTCTGAGGTTTTGAAAGCTCAGGGACACTTTTGAAAACATGAGGCACTGAATAGAAATATCAGTGTTGGTTTTAGACATTTCAAAGTATCGCTGATTAAGGAAGAGATATGCAGCGATGCAATTTGTCTTAAAATCTTGCATTTACATGCGATTCTCAGCGAAAGAAAAACATACCTTGATATCAGCGAATCAATTATATTCAGAGAGAGAATGATAGAATAGGTTATACAAGTTGATTTTATCCTATCGCTGATTAAATGTGAACCGTTGAAGATTTTATTCTTCAAAGTTCAACATTCCAAGCTCGCTGATGAGAAAGTTGAATCTTGTCTCATCAAGAGGTTTGGTGAACAGATCATCTAACTGATAGTCAGTTGGGATAAAGTGAAGTTCTATATCACCATTCATCACATGATCTCTGATAAAATGATATCTGATTTCGATGTGTTTTGTCTTTGAGTGTAGCACTGGATTGTTGGCTATAGCGATGGCACTTGTGCTGTCGCAATAGATTGGAATTTTCGAGAGCTGAAGGTCATAGTCTAGTAGTTGATTTATCATCCACAAGACCTGAGAACAACAGCTTCTAGCGGCTACATACTCAGCTTCAGCTGTGGAGGTGGACACTGAGTTTTGCTTTTTACTTGTCCAACTCACCAGCTTTCCACCCAGGAGCTGACAGCCTCCTGTGGTGCTTTTCCTATCAAATTTGCAACCTGCAAAATCACTATCTGAATAGGAGATTAGATCAAACCCTGAGTCTTTGGGATACCAAAGACCTAGGTTCGCAGTACCCTTAAGGTATCGAAAAATTCGCTTTACAGCGATCATATGAGATTCCTTAGGTTCAGCTTGATATCGTGCACACAAACAGGTTGCGTACATAATATCGGGTCGGCTAGCTGTAAGATACAAAAGAGAGCCGATCATCCCACGGTACAGCGTGACATTAACAGGTATTCCATTTAAATCCTTGTCTAGTGTCAGCGGTGGTACCATAGGGGTTTTCATAGCTGAACTCTTAGTTAAATCGAATTTCTTCAGCATATCTTTAACATACTTTCCCTGATTAATGAAAGTTCCTTTTTCATTTTGTTTTATCTGAAGACCAATGAAATATGTTAGCTCACCCATCATGCTCATTTTATACTCTTCTTTCATTCTATCAGCGAAACGAGTACAAAGGTCAAGGTTAGTAGAACCAAATATAATGTCATCAACATATATCTGAACAAGAATAATATGACCTTTTACTTTCCTGAAGAATAGAGTCTTATCTATTTTACCACGCTCAAATTTTTCAATATGGAGATAAGTAGATAGAGTGTCATACCATGCATGAGGAGCTTGCTTTAGGCCATAAAGTGCCTTGTCCAGTTTATAAACATAACCTGGACGCTTAGGATCTGAGAATCCTGGAGGTTGTTCCACATAGACTTCTTCATTCAGCTTTTCATTTAGAAACGCTGACTTAACATCCATCTGATATACTTTGAAGTCTTTGTGTACAGCGTATGCTAAGAATAGACGAATTGATTCTAGTCTTGCTACTGGAGCAAATGTTTCGTCGTAATCTATGCCTTCCTCTTGTCTGTATCCCTGAGCAACAAGTCGAGCCTTGTTGCGGGTTACAGTATTATGTTCGTCCAACTTGTTTCGATAGACCCATTTAGTGCCTATCACTGTCTTGTCAGTTTGTCTTCGAACAAGTTTCCAAACTTTGTTACTTTCGAATTCAGTCAGCTCTTCTTGCATAGCGCTGACCCAGTTTGGATCTTTGAGGGCATCATCTATTTTCTTTGGTTCAGTCGGAGAAATAAAGTTAACAAATAAACAAATATTACCTGCACTTCGTCGAGTCTGAACACCAGCGTTTGGATCACCAAGAATTTGATCAATTGGGTGATTTACAGTCCATCGCTGAGCAGGAGCATAAGTCGCTGACTCAACCTGAACTGGAGGGGCTGAATATGAAGCTTCAGCAACTTCTGGAATATCAGCCAAAAGAGGAGTAGGTGCAGATGTCAATTCATTCACTGATTGCTGAGAAGTAGATGGAATGTCTGAGACATTTGGTTCAGAACCAGGTATAGCGTTTAAAGGAACATCTGAGACCCATGATGTTTCAGCTTCACTATTCTGCATATTTGGAATGATAGTGGGACTATCATCTTCAACTGTATGAGTATGAGGAGTGGGAATATCTTCTGAATCACCAAGATTAAAGAACATCCATTGATTCAGTTCTTCAGTATCAGCGGACGGTTTAGAGTTCCCTGAACGGGATTCGTCAAACGTGATGTGAATAGTTCCTTCAACAGTTTGTCTTCTTCGATTGAAGACTCTGAAGGCTTTGGAGATTGAAGAATATCCAAGAAAGATTCCATCATCAGCCTTAGGATCAAACTTTCCAAGGGCATCTCTGTTGTTCAGTATGAAACACTGACATCCAAAGATGTGTAGAAAGCTAATTGAAGGCTTTCTTCCATGAAAAAGTTCATAGACTGTCTTATTGAATCTTTTGACTATCAGCGACCTGTTTTGTGTAAAACAAGCAGTGTTGACAGCTTCTGCCCAAAACTGAGTAGGCAGGTGAGAATCGCTGAGCATTGAACGTGCAGCTTCAATAATTGTTCTATTTCTTCTTTCAGCGACTCCGTTTTGTTGCGGTGTTCTCACTGAAGAAAATTTGTGAGAAATACCCTTACTCTCAAAGAAGGAATCAAGAGAACGGTCAAGTTGTTCAGGGTTTCCATCTTCCGAAAAAAGGTGATGAGTTCTTCAGGGGTGTCACTCTTAGAACGGAGAAACATAACCCATGTACATCGAGAGAATTCATCAACTATGACCAGTGTATATTTCTTTCCAGCGATAGATTTATTGTTAACATGGCCAAACAAATCCATATGGAGAAGTTGTAGAGGAGATGACACTAAAGAGACTTGCTTTGACTTAAAGCTTGCTTCGGTCTGCTTCCCTTTCTCACACGCTGAACATAAGGACTCTTTGGCGTATGAGTGTTGAGGTAGACCAGTGACTAACTCTTTTGAAGAAAGAGTATTCAGTGTCTTGAAGTTTAGATGAGAGAGCCTCTTATGCCATAGCCAGTTGACATCAGATGAGGCTTTTGAGAAGAAACAGGAGTTCTCAGTGGTTGTTGAGTCCATGTTTATTACATAAACATTTTCCAAACGATAACCGCTGAGAGCTATCTTCTCCTTTTTGTCAGTGACAAAGCAGGATTCCTTAGTAAAGATTACTTTGTTATCCTTGTCGCAAAGCTGACTGATGCTTAGAAGATTATGCTTCAGCCCTTCAACATATGCGACTCTTCAGAAGGTTGTTGTACCATTTCAGAGTACACCAAACCCTCGGGTATGTCCTTTTCCATTTCCACCGAAAGTCACAAAGGGACCTTTCTCTTCCTTGTATTCAGCGAGCATGCTTTTCTTTCCAGTCATGTGTCTAGAGCATCCGCTATCGAGATACCAGATACCCTTCTTAACCTGAGTAGCAGAGGTTGAAGTAGAGGGAATGTCAGAATTTTCTTCCTCATCTTCAAGTTTGGCCATAAGACAGAGATTCGCTTCATCATCTTCAGAGTCAGATGATTCTTCCTCATCAGAGTCAGCCTAATCATAGTCAGCCATCAGGCCTTTGCCTTTCTTCTTAAAGCTTTTCAGTTTCGCATACCTTTCTTTCAGCTTGGCGTATTTGTCATCTCTAGACCTAATGTTAGAGGATTTCTTGGGAAACACTGAGTTTCTCGAAACTTTCTTTGACCTGCACTCGTTAGCGAAATTTCCTATCTTTTCACAGTTAAAACAAGTAGCAGTAGCCTTATCAACAGGAGCTGATGATCTTGTCTTGTCAGTAATGGAAAGGGGTTTATTCTTTCTGAACATTTTCTTTTTGGCGAATCTCCTGAACGTTTTAGTGAGGAGAGCCAAAGATTCATCATCATTTGAAGAGTCAGAATATGATGACCTTTCAGAGTTACTCTCCAACTCAGTGATAGTGACCGAGGGTCGCTGAGTGGAAGGTTCCTCTGAGATTAAAGCAACATGGGTGCTTTTGGAATCTTTTACAAGATTCTTCTTAAGATGACTCGATTGCTCATGATTCAGCATCGTGCCATATAAGGTAGACAGAGTCATTGATCTTAGATCCTTTGACAGCTTGAGACACATAGAATAACTGTCCCAGCTTTCAGGTAAACATTCTAAAAACTTTGTCAGCACTTCAAAGTTAGAATATTCCTTACCAACAGTTTTCAGATCTATTATTAAACAGTTAAAACGTTGGTGAACTTCAGAGAGAGTTTCATTCTTACCACAAATGAAGGTTTTATACTGTCTTACCAGGTTGATCTTTCGAGAGTCCTGGACTTCAGAAGTACCTTCATACTGAACACAGATTGTGTCCCACATAGCTTTTGAGGTTTTTAGGTTCATGACGGTGAGTCCCATACAAAGTTCAACCGCTGCTAATCTGTTGTCGAGGCCAGATATAGCAGGGGCGAGTTTCCGAAGATCTTCTCTATCGGCCTGAGTAAAGTGAGACTTTGGAGCATCCAGGCGATTGAGTATCTGCTGAAGTAGATCTTTGACCATCGTAACCTCACCCTTAAGAGTACCAACCTCTGTCTTCAATGATGTGACTTCATTGGACAGAGTGGTGAAGTTTGTTGCGAGGGTGGTGTTGGTGAGGTTGAGATTGTTGACGTTTGAGGAAGTTTCAGCGAGGGTGGTAACAAAAGTTGCAATGCTTCCATCCACCTTCTCCATATCAGCTTTGTAGGCTTTTGTGTCAACAACTTCGGTCAGCTTCTTGAGGGTCTCTCCAGCGTTTGTAACCGCTGAAGAGTTAGTGGAGAGAATGGTGTTGTATGATTCCATCTTTGTTTCCAGGGCCTTCAGGGAGGTGTTGATATCCCCCAAATTAGGACCTGAAACAGTTATTAACTTATGAACAGAGGAAAGCTCAGAAGTTTGGGTTGAGAGAGAGAAGTGTTTGGGATAATGTGTATACCTGCAGGCGGGTTGGCAAAGTTGTCGAAGCCTCGTAACCCTGAGAAGGTTTCATAGTCGTCTTCAATAGTTCCCTGACGACTGGAAGTACCTGCAGGTCCTGTGTTTTGTTCTATCATCCTCTGAAGATGTTCAGCAGTAGTGTCGTTGAGGAAGATGTTTGTTGAGGAGAATAGGGGAAGAGATTGAGTGACCAAAGGAGAGGTGGGAGGAATGATGGTTGAGAAAGTGGGTTGGGTGCGGGGTTCAGCATTGGATTCGCTGAAAATCACTCCAGTCTCTAGAGAGGATGAAGGAGGTGGGTTCAGTTCCAAGTTTATAACTTCAGCGTTTAGAGACGCTGAAGCTGGGATGGAAGGGGTGGCTTGATCAGCTGTGGTAGAGCGTACCACTGAACTATCCATCAGCTCTTCAAGATGAGCTGTGGAGTCTTCAGCATGTGAATGCTGGGGGGTTGCTCCTTGGTTTTCTTGATTCTTTTGGAATCAAGTTGGGAAGTAGATTGTTTCCTTTTTCGAGAAGGAGTGGATGGTGAAGCTTGGGTATCAGCGGTGGGGATTTCCACTGAATGAGCCGCAGAAGTAGAAGAAGGAGGATTAAGAATAGATAAAAGAGTAGTAAGACGTAACTCGTTTGCCAGCGGCTTGAAGTCGAGCACCTTAGGGCTAACCTGAGAGAGTCTCAGATCACCCTCTTTTTGGTATTTATCCCCAAGTCCAAGTTGAAAGATGGCGCTGATGAATCTGGGATAAGGGACCCATGAAGATTTATCGGACATATCTACTCTGAATGCAAGATCGTCATAGATGATCGAGGCCCAGTCAACATGTAGACCTTTCAGCAATGCATAGCCCATTGCTTGCTGAGGTTGAGCAGCTTGATCAGAGGAGCCACTATTCGCTGTCATGCAGCTTATCAGGTGTGCGAAGATGAAGTTCATCTCACTTGGCATTTTGGACTTCTTGATGAGGGTCAGTTTCTTCTAAATCTCCTTGTCCCTCCCTGTGTCCCATGCGTAACCCATTGCATCAAAGAATGCAGTGATGGCTTCCCTATCGGCATGGTTTTTGTGGTTTGGCAGAGAGACACATGGTTTTTCTTTGGTGGCAGTGGGTAGGGTGAGTGCTTTCCTTTTAATGGCAGGGTTGATTTTGGTTGTGCCAAATTTGGTGTCACAGAGAATGACATCAAGGAGTTTCTTAGGGTCCTTTGATGAAGGAACCTGAGTGTGTCTAGCAGTATGCCAGAACTGATATAGAAGAAATTTATGGGCAGGGGGTACAGAGGTTAAGGCTTTGAATAGGCAGCAGGTTTGGAGAAAATTCACAGCATCATCCAGATGTTTGACTTGCTTCTTCGGAGGAAAATCGAAAAGCGCATAGAGATTGTTGGATTTTGAGAAGTCTACTTTCTCAAGCGTGAACTTGACCTGAGGAGCCTTTGGTAGATTCAGTTTCTCCATTGCAGTAGATTTCTCAGCGGTAGGAGCAGCAGTAGAAGATGCCATTTCTGTTTATCATATCAACCATGAATAAAAAAAAATACAGTCTTAATGTGGAAATATTTTCCAATAAGATGTTTTCGAATTTTGTCCATTTCATTCAGACAGAAATGTCTTAATGAAGATTAGGGTTTTCTTGTTTTGAAAAAGAAATGCAAGCCCAGTAAAAGTCTTGTTTTCCATTTTCCTTTAGATAAGGATTCTGGAAAATCGAATGAAGAACAAGTTTAAGATTTTGAGTTTTAAAGTTGAAGAACAACCATGAAAAGGTTGTGTTCATAAAACCATGAAAGAAATGATTTCATTTTAGAAAGGTTTCTTTTGTTTGATCTGTTCAAAGCAACAAGAAGATCAGAAACAAGTTAAAAACAGGTAAATAATGAGAATATTAACCTGGTTCTCGAAGAAGAATATGAACAGTTTTCTGGAAAAACTCGAGTTCAATAAGCAGCAGTAAATATTTTCTTTCTTGGAGAAGAAGTTCGCGTAAAGGAAAAATATAAACTCGAAATAGTTTATATAGTGATATTAGAGAGAGAGAAAAAAAACTAGAGCGGGAAAGTTTTTCATCATGACACAGACACGTGTTTGCATTTGATTGGATGGTAAACGAAACTTGCAAATGCGTGTCAGAAAAAGAACGTGCCAGGGTTTATCCGTTGTGATGATGTCACAAACGTCCTTTCATATTTTAGGATGTCTGTGAGGTTTTGAAAGCTCAGGGACTATTTTGAAAAACATGAAGCACTGAATAGAAATATCAGTGTTAGTTTAAGAAATTTCAATGTATCGCTGTTAAGGAAGAGATATTCAGCGATGTGATTTGTTTTGAAATCTTGCATTTACATGCGAATGTCAGCGAGTAAAGAGAGAACATACCTTGATATCAGCGAATCAACTTTGTCCAGAGAGATGATGATAGAATGGGTTATATAAGTTGGTTTTATCCGATCGCTGATCAAATGTGAACCACTGAAGATTTTATTCTTCAAAGTTCAGCATTCCAAGCTCGCTGATGAGAAAGTTGAATCTTGTCTCATCAAGAGGTTTGGTGAACAGATCATCTAACTGATAGTCAGTTGGGATAAAGTGAAGTTCTATATCACCATTCATCACATGATCTCTGATAAAATGATATCTGATTTCGATGTGTTTTGTCTTTGAGTATAGCACTGGATTGTTGGCTATAGCGATGGCATTTGTGCTGTCGCAATAGATTGGAATTTTCGAGAGCTGAAGGTCATAGTCTAGTAGTTGATTTATCATCCACAAGACCTGAGAACAACAGCTTCTAGCGGCTACATACTCAGCTTCAGCTGTGGAGGTGGACACTGAGTTTTGCTTTTTACTTGTCCAACTCACCAGCTTTCCACCCAGGAGCTGACAGCCTCCTGTGGTGCTTTTCCTATCCAATTTGCAACCTGCAAAATCACTATCTGAATAGGCGATTAGATCAAACCCTGAGTCTTTGGGATACCAAAGACCTAGGTTCGCAGTACCCTTAAGGTATCGAAAAATTCGCTTTACAGCGATCATATGAGATTCCTTAGGTTCAGCTTGATATCGTGCACACAAACAGGTTGCGTACATAATATCGGGTCGGCTAGCTGTAAGATACAAAAGAGAGCCAATCATCCCACGGTACAGCGTGACATTAACAGGTATTCCATTTAAATCCTTGTCTAGTGTCAGCGGTGGTGCCATAGGGGTTTTCATAGCTGAACTCTGAGTTAAATCGAATTTCTTCAGCATATCTTTAACATACTTTCCCTGATTAATGAAAGTTCCTTTTTCATTTTGTTTTATCTGAAGACCAAGGAAATATGTTAACTCACCCATCATGCTCATTTTATACTCTTCTTTCATTCTATCAGTGAAACGAGTACAAAGGTCAGGGTTAGTAGAACCAAATATAATGTCATCAACATATATCTGAACAAGAATAATATGACCTTTTACTTTCCTGAAGAATAGAGTCTTATCTATTTTACCACGCTCAATTTTTTCAATATGGAGATAGGTAGATAGAGTGTCATACCATGCATGAGGAGCTTGCTTTAGGCCATAAAGTGCCTTGTCCAGTTTATAAACATAACCTGGACGCTTAGGATCTGAGAATCCTGGAGGTTGTTCCACATAGACTTCTTCATTCATCTTTCCATTGAGAAATGCTGACTTTACATCCATCTGATAAACTTTGAAGTCTTTGTGTACAGCATATGCTAAGAATGGACGAATAGATTCTAGTATTGCTACTGGAGCAAATGTTTCTTCGTAGTCTATACCTTCCTCTTGTCTGTATCCCTGAGCAACAAGTCGAGCCTTGTTGCGGGTAACAGTTCCATGTTCGTCCAACTTGTTTCGATAGACCCATTTACTGCCTATCACTGTCTTGTCAGTTGGTCTTCGAACAAGATTCCAAACTTTGTTTCTTTCGAATTCAGTCAGCCCTTCTTGCATGGCCCTGACCCAGTTTGGATCTTTGAGGGCATCATCTATTTTCTTTGGTTCAATCAGAGAAATAAAGTTAACAAATAAACAAATATTACCTGCACTTCGTCGAGTCTGAACACCAGCGTTTGGATCACCAAGAATTTGATCAATTGGGTGATTTACAGTCCATCGCTGAGCCGGAGCATGAATCGCTGACTCAAATTGAACTGGAGGAGCTGAAGATGAGGCTTCAGCAACTTCTGGAATATCAGCCAAGAGAGGAGTAGGTGCAGATGTCATCACATTCACTGATTGCTGAGAAGTAGATGGAATGTCGGAGATATTTGGTTCAAAAGCAGACATAGAGTTTAGAGGAAAAGCTGAGACCCATGAAGTTTCAGCTTCACTATTCTGCATGTTTGGGATGATAGTAGGACCATCATCTTCAATGATATGAGTATGAGGAGTGGGAATATCTTCTGAATCACCAAGATGAGAAAACATTCATTGATTCAGTTCTTCAGTATCAGCAGAAGGTCGAGAATTCGCTGAACGGGATTCGTTAAAGGTGATGTGAATAGTTTCTTCAACAATTTGTCTTTTTCGATTGAATACTCTGAAGGCTTTGGAGACTGAGGAGTATCCAAGAAAGATTCCATCATCAGCCTTAGCATCAAACTTTCCAAGGGCATCTCTGTTGTTCAGTATGAAACACTGACTTCCAAAGATGTGAAGAAACCTAATTGAAGGCTTTCTCCCATGAAAAAGTTCAAAGGCTGTTTTATTAATTCTTTTGACTATCAGCGACCTGTTTTGCGTAAAACAAGCAGTGTTGACAGCTTCTGCCCAAAACTGAGTAGGCGGGTGAGAATCGCTGAGCATTGAACGTGCAGCTTCAATAATAGTTCGATTTCTTCTTTCAGCGACTTCGTTTTGTTGCGTTGTTCTCACTGAAGAAAAGTTGTGAGAAATACCCTTGCTTTCAAAGAAGGAATCAAGAGAACTGTTTTTGAACTCAGTCACATGATCACTCCTTATTGAGCGAACGGTTAAGTTGTTCAGGACTTCCATTTTCCTGACAAAGGTGATGAGTTCTTCAGGTGTGTCACTCTTAGAACGGAGAAACATTACCCACGTATAGCGAGAGAATTCATCAACTATGACCAGCGTATATTTCTTTCCAGTGATGGATTATTTGTTAACAGGGCCAAACAAATCCATATGGAGAAGTTGTAGAGGAGATGACACTGAGGAAACTTGCTTAGACTTAAAGCTTGCTTTGGTCTTCTTCCCTTTCTCACACGCTGAACATAAGGACTCTTTGGCGTATGAGTGTTGAGGTAGACCAGTGACTAACTCTTTTGAAGAAAGAGTATTCAGTGTCTTAAAGTTTAGATGAGAGAGCCTCTTATGTCATAACCAGTTGACATCAGATGAGGCTTTTGAGAAGAAACAGGAGTTCTCAGTGGTTGTTGAGTCCATGTTTATTACATAAACATTTTCCAAACGATAACCACTGAGAGCTATCTTCTCCTTTTTGTCAGCGACAAAGCAGGATTCCTTAGTAAAGATTACTTTGTTATCCATGTCACAAAGCTGACTGATGCTTAGAAGATTATGCTTCAGCCCATCAACATATGCGACTCTTCTTAAGGTTGTTGTACCATTAGAGAGTACACCAAACCCTCGGGTATGTCCTTTTTCATTTCCATCGAAAGTTACAGAGGGACCCTTCTCTTCTTTGTACTCAGTAAGCAGGTTCTTCTTACCAGTCATGTGTCTAGAGCATCCGCTATCGAGATACCAGATACCCTTCTTAACCTGCATTACAAAGGAAGATTAGTTTGTCTTGGGTACCCACTTAACCATGTGTACACACTTGTCAGTGGGGGTAGAAGAGGAATTGGAAGGTTCAGCAGTCTTCGCAGCATTTGAAGATTCAGCTTTGTCAGTCTTCACTTTGGTTAAATTCTTAACCTCAGTGGTCTTCTTTGCCTTGGGGGCAATGATCTTCACCTTAGCTATCTTTTCATCTTGGGTGGTTGTAGGCCACTTACTAGCAATATGATTGGTAAGTCCACAATGATAACATTTCCTATAACTAAAAGTAGTTCTAGGACCATTTGCATGCTGAGCTTTTGATTATGAATTAGAAGGACCAGTACCAAGTAAACTTTTGGTATTTGTAACAGAAGGAACATTCAGTTCTTCGGATTTCTTACCAATAGTATCCACTTTGATTCTAGGAGTAGATCGATGAATAGATCCACGCTGAATAAATCTAGGGATCTTATTCTTTGAACCAGAGGGATAAGTCACTAAAGCTTTAGAAGCATTCAGCTATGGTACAGAGGTACCCTTCTGAAGATTTTGGTTAAAAGCAATTCCTTTACCTCTCTTTTTAAAGACTGAGGTAGGTTTTGTATAAACAACTTTTTCTTTACCTTTAGAAGTTAAGGTAGAGATTTCCTCAGGGATAGGCGGTTTAGAAGAGGAAAACTGAGACGAGAAAGTGCCAGGGATAGAGGATACGAACATTCCAAACTTAAGCATGGAACGGTCAGTGGTTGGTTCTAGAGTATAGGCTTTGTAACCAAGACCACGTTTATCACTCAGGGGAATCTGAGACTTAATTATCTCAGTGATCTTTGTTGAGGAATTATACCATCCATCAACAGTAGCTTTTTCAGCTTTTAATGCAGCGATAGCTTCTTCGCGCTCGATTTTGACTAGTTGATTTAAGTGAACTTGATCTTTAAAATCTTCTTCAATTTTAGAAAGATTTTCTATTTGAAGGTGACAATTTTTAAGCTGTTCAGCGAGATCAAGGTTTTGATTTTCAACAACAATTTTGCCATTCATGGCTTCATATAAACTTCTAGTCAGGGGATCGATCTTTCAAAGACTATCAGCTTCATCAATATTTAAAATATTGGTAAAGAAGGAAGGTGATACCTTAGTAGCAGAGGTTGAAGTAGAGGGAATGTCAGAATTTTCTTCCTCATCTTCAAGTTTGGCCATGAGACATAGATTGGCTTCATCATCATCTTCAGAGTCAGATGATTCTTCTTCGTCAGAGGCAGCCCAATCATAGTCAGCCATAAGGCCTTTGCCTTTCTTCTTAATGGTTTTCAGCTTTGAATACCTTTCTTTCAGCTTTTTATATTTTTCATCTCTAGTCCTTGGAGTAAAGTTTTTCTTGGGAAAAGCTGAGGGTCTAGAGACTTTCTTTGACCTGCACTCGCTAGCAAAATGTCCTATCTTTTCACAGTTATAGCAAGTAGCAGTAGCCTTATCAACAGGGGTTGATGATCTTGGCTTGTCAGTAATAGCAAGAGGTTTGTTCTTCTTGAAATTACTCTTTCTAGCAAATCTCCTGAACTTATTAGCCAGGAATGCCAGAGTTTCATCATCATCTGAAGCGTCAGAATCTGATTAACGTTCAGAGTTAGTTTCCAACTCAGTGACAGTGATCGTAGATCGCTGAGTGGAAGGTAACTCTGAGAGTAAAGCAACAGGGGTGCTTTTGGAATCTTTTACAAGATTATTCTTAAGATGACTAGATTGCTCATGATTCAGCATCGTGCCATATAAGGTAGAAAGAGTCATGGATCTAAGATCTTTTGACAGCTTGAGACACATTGAATAATTGTCCCAGCTTTCAGGTAAACATTCTAAGAACTTTGTCAGTACTTCAATGTTAGAATATTCCTTACCAACAGTTTTCAGATCTATTATTAAGCAGTTAAAACGTTGGTGTACTTCAGAGATAGATTCATTCTTACCACAAATGAAGCTTTCGTACTGTCTTACCAGGTTGATCTTTCGAGAGTCCTGGACTTCAGAAGTACCTTCATACTGAACACATATTGTGTCCCACATAGCTTTTGAGGTTTTCAGGTTCATGACAGAATGGTAGACTTCGTCATGAAGAGCCATGGAGAGTATGGATATGGCTTTGGTGTCGATAGCCACTTTCTTCTTATCTTCATCAGTCCACATATGAACTTCCTTGGGTATCATCCTTTTTGGAATAACAGGTCTGTTCTCAGCGGCTGGAACTGCAGCATCAATTGTTACAGGAATATATGGGCCGTTTTCAAGATAATAAGGCATAGTAGGGTCTACACCTTCTAAGAAGAGAATCATCCTATTTTCCATAGATTAAAATTATCTCTGGAGAATCTAGGGGGTTTTGCAAGAGAACCATTGTCAATATAGTTTGTGTTTGTGTTGGTAGCCATTTTCAGAAAATAGCAAGGAAGAGAAATCTTAGTATAGATTAGATCTTGTTTATGAGATTAAACAAATCCGCTCTGATACCACTTGTTGGTCCCTAAGGGCTATACAAGTTTGTAAAGGGGGGGGGGGTTGAATACAAACACACAAATTTTACTTTTCTAAATTGTTTATTGATAAATCATTAACAATTTACAACTTGTTGCGGAACAAGATTAAGGATAAACCTAAATCTAAACAAGTTGGAACACTAAGTTTTCTTGCACTAAGAAAGAGAAGGAAATTACTAATAATAACCTATCTCAAGATAAGAAGATGAACTTGACCGGAGTTAGCAAGTTACTTCAAAATGAAGTGAGTTCTTCTTCTTATATACTGCATGCATTTAATGCATGGCAGTTTATACTTTACATGTGGCAGCAGCTCATTGGTTGTATGATCTGACTTGAGTAGACAACCTTAGTAGCCACATGTTGAACAGTGTAGTATCAGAGTGGTTGTACGATTTCAGACAATAAGGAGGTTCTTTTCTGACATATCGTACGGAGACGTGCAAGGGTGGTTAAGACAAAAGTACTTTGTACGGAGGACTTCATGATCAGCTTTTCGTTGATTCAACGCTCTATCATTCTATATCAGCGAATGATAAAGTTCAGCGATAGCTGAAGTCTTGTACTTGATACTTCACGTTGAGTGGACAAATCTGATTCTTCGCTGATCCGCATCAGTTCATTAGGAGACTTGTCGCTGGTTCTTGAGCTTGATTTTCGACTTCAGCGTAGAACCTATGTTGACGTGAAACTTGTGTTCAGAGATCATAAGTAAACAACTAACTTATCAGCGATCACCATAAGGACTAAACAGGCTCAGAGCATTATGGTGAACAGTGTTCGCTGAATGTTTAATCTAAAGAGCGAGAGTTCCTATCAGCGGTACTGTAAGGTCTTAGTACTTATCAGCGATAGTGAAACTCTGATACATATTGTTTACTTACAATTTTCACTAAGTATTTAAGAGAGGTTCATTATCAAATCACTTAGGGTTTGGATCAACAGATTAACCTTTCAGCTCTGAGGTGATCCTGGTATTCCTTTTGTGAAAGTCTGAACTTTAGAGGAATAGAAGGAAGTTGATCACGCTTCAGGATGATTCGCTGATCTTCGAATCTCTTGATCATTGCATCTTTCTTTTCTTGATCCTCTTCACTCAGCTTTTGAGGAGCCAAGGAAGGTCTGTTTTGGTGAGAGAGCAGATGTTCTTCAGGTTCATCAGTCTCAGTGGTTAAATCCAAGACTGGATTATTTCTATAGCTCTTGTGGATGGGATTATTCCTGGTGTAGTCGAAGGAGCTTCACTGGGATCCTCAAACAGGGGACAGGACTAGCTGAAACACAGCGATCGTTTAAGTAAGCAGAGTTGGGGAAGAAAGAGATAGAGAAAAGAATGTGGTTAAGTGTATAGAGGTTTTATGGATAGAAGGATTGAGATTGAGAAGGGATAGAGGAGGGATGCAGTGTAAGGGAATAGGAGGTAGTGTACCTGACAAACTAGCTTTTGAAGCAAGATAATCAGATTGTCTTCTGCAGCAAGGCCTTTGTTTTTGCCTTTGTCAGCTTCAGACGCTGCAGGCTTTGTCTTGGTACGCTCCCCTGAAGGTTCGTTTATCGAAATCCATTTGAGAGCTATAGTCTTCTGAACATGCTTGACGATAAAGGAGTCATTATCATCATCATCATCATCCTTAGGGGAAGAAGATGGTTCATCATCAGAGATGTCGACAGCTTCATCGTCTTCAGCTTCATCTTCATCAGATTCAACCTCGTCAGCGTAGGGTGAGGTTACATCAGCAACATCTTCAATGTTCTGCTCTTCGAGTTGCTCCCCCTCAGATACAGAGGAAGGTTTCTCGGTTCCCTCAGGGTTTTCAACTCCCTGAGGTTTTGAAGAAGTAGCATCAGCTTCAGTCTCAATACCCTCCCAATCAGCATGGGGAAGGTCTTCTTTATTTTTCTTCTCCCAACTCATCATTATGGGGAAGGTCTTCTTTAGGCTTCTCCCCCTCTTCCACATCATGGTTGGGGGAGGTAATGGACTTTTCAGCAGCAACAGCAGCAATAGGATTACTGTCTTCTTGGCCAGTAATTCTTATGCAGTTTTCAATCGCTGCTACTCTGTCTTCTAGGCCAGTAATAGCAGGACTGATCTTTTTGAGATCATCTCGATCGGCCTGAGTGAAATGAGAAGTTGGGGTGTTCAGGCGATCGAGCACTTTTTGAACAATCTCTTTGACCGCAGAGACTTCAGTCTTGATCGTGGAAACTTCACTCTTAAGAAAACCAACCTCTGTCTTCAATGATGTGACTTCATTGGACAGAGAGGTGAAGTTTGTTGAGAGAGTGGTTGTGGTGGTTGAGTTTTCAGAGAGGGTGGTAGCAAATTTAGCAATGCTACCATCCACCTTCTCTAGATCAGCTTTGAAGGCTTTCTTTTCGACCTCAGTGGTCAAAGTCTTCAAGTTCTCTCCAGCGTTTGTAACCGCTGAAGAGTTGGCAGTTAGAGTTTTGTTTAAAGACTCCATCTTTGTTTCCAGGGCCGTCAGGGAGGTGTTGATATCCCCCAAATTAGGACTTGAAAAAGTTATAAACTTATGAACAGAGGAAAGCTCAGAAGTTTGGGGTTGAGAGAGAGAAGTGTGTGGGATTTTGTGTATACCTGCAGGCGGGTTGGCGAAGTTGTCGAAACCTCGATGTCCTGAAAAAGTTTCCTAGTCGTCTTCAATATTTCCTAGACGACTGGAAGTACCTGCAGGTCCTGTGGTGTGTCCTATCATCCTCTGAAAATGTTCAGCAGTAGTGTCGCTGAGGATGACAGTTGTTGAGGAGAATAGGGGAATAGATTGAGTGACCAAAGAAGAGGTGAGAGGAATGGAGGATGAGAATGATGGTTGGGTGCGGGGTTCAGCGTTGGATCCGCTGAGAATCACTTCAGTCTGTAGAGAGGTTGAAGGAGGTGGGTTCATTTCCAAGTTTATAACTTCAGCGTTTAGAGACGCTGAAGCTGGGATGGAAGGGGTGGCTTGTTCAGCTGTGGCAGAGCGTACCACTGAACTTTCCATCAACTCTTCAAGATGAGCTGAGGAGTCTTCAACATGTAAATGCTGGAGGGGGGGGGGGGTTGCTCCTTGGTTTTCTTGATTCTTTTGGAACCAATTTGGGTAGTAGATTGTTTCCTTTTTCTAGAAGGAGTGGAGGTTGCAGCTGGGGTATCGGCGATGGGGATTTCCACTGAATGAGCTACAGAAGTAGAAGAAGGAGGATTGAGAATAGATAAGAGAGTAGAGAGACGTACCTCGTTTGGCAGGGGCTTGAAGTCGAGCACCTTATGGCCAACCTGAGAGAGTTTCAGGTCTCCTACTTTTGGGTAGTTATCCTTAAGGCCGGTTTGGAAGATGGCACTGAGGAATCTTGGGTATGGAACCCATGATGGTCTATCAGCAAAATCTACTCTGAGTGCAAGATCGTCGTAGATTATCGAGGCTCAGTCAACATGGAGACCGTTCAGCAATGCATAGCCCACGGCTTGCTGAGGTTGAGCAGCTTGATCAGAGGAGCCACTCTTCGCTGTCACGCAGCTTATCAGGTGTGCGAATATGAAGTTCATCTCGCTGGGCATCTTTGACTTCTTGATTACAGTCAGTTTCTTCTCGGCTTTTTCATCTCTCGATCCCAAACGTACTTCATTGCATCAAAGAATGCAATGAGTGTTTCTCTATCAGCATGTCTCTTGGGATCAGGAAAAGGAACAAATGGTTTATCTTTGGTGGCAACAGGGAGATTCAGTGATTTTCGAATGATAGCAGGGTTGATTTTGATGGTGCCAAGATCAGTGTCACAGAGGATGACATCAAGTAGTTTGGTAAGGTCTTTGGATGATGGTAGCTGAGTGTGTCTGGCGGTATACCAGAATTGAGATAATAGTAACTGATGAGCAGGGGGTGTTATGGTCAAGGCTGTGGAGAGGCAACAAGTTTTCAGAAAATTCACAGCGTCGTCCAGATGTTTGACTTGTTTCTTTGGAGGAAAATCGAACAGCGCACGGAGGTTGTTTGATTTTGTAAAAGAGATATCCTCAAGTTTGAACTTGACCTGAGGAGCCTTGGTGATTTCAAGTTCCTCAGCAGCAGTAGTGTTCTCAGCAGTTGGAATACCAGTAGAAGGAGCAGCCATTTCTGTAATCAGCTCAACCAAAGATCAACAAAACAAATAGTCTTAATGTGGAAATATTTTCCAATAAGATGTTTTTGAATTTTGTCCATTTCATTCAGCCAAAAATCCCTTTGGAAAAGATTAGGGTTTTTCTTGTTTTGAGAAAGAGTTACAAAACGTAGAGATTATGTGTTTTCCAGTTTTCATTTGAAGAAGGAATTCTGGAAAAACATATGAAGAACAAGTTTACGAGTTTTGATATAAACTTGAAGAACAACCATGAAGGTTGTATTCATAAAATCATGAACAGAAAATGATTTCATTTTATAAAAGTTCTTTTGTTTGATCTGTTAAAAGCAGAGAATAAGATCATAAACAAGTAATGTAGGTAAATAATAAGAGTATTAACCTGATTCGTCAAAGAAGAAGATGAACAGTTTCTGGAAATTTTGAGAGCTCAAAATGCAACAGTAAATCTTTTTCTTGCTTGGAGGAGAAGTTTTTCGCATAAAGAGAAAAATATAAACCCAAAATGGTTTATATAGAGAGAGTAGAGAGAGAGAAAATCTTGAGCGGGAAAAGATTTTCATCATGACACGGACACGTGTTTGCATTTGATTGGAAGGTAAACGAAACGTGCAATCGTGTGTCAGAAAAAGAACGTGCCAGGGCTTATCCGTTGCAATGATGTCACAACTGTCCTTTCATATTTTAGGATGTCTCTGAGGTTTTGAAAGCTCAGGGACACTTTTGAAAATATGAAGCACTGAATAGAATTATCAGTGTTGGTTTAAGGAATTTCAAAGTATCGCTGTTAAGGAAGAGATATTCAGCGATGCAAGATGTTTTGAAATATTTGAGTTCTAGGCGAACGTCAACGAGTAAGAGAGAAAACATACCTTGATATCAGCGAATCAATTATTTTTAGAGAGAGAATGATAGAATTGGTTATACAAGTTGATTTTATCCTATCGCTGATCAAATGTGAACCGCTGAAGATTTTACTCTTCAAAGTTCAGCATTCCAAGCTCGCTGATGAGAAAGTTGAATCTTGTCTCATCAAGAGGTTTGGTGAACGGATCAGCTAACTGATAGTCAGTTGGGATAAAATGAAGTTCTATAATCTAGTAGTTGATTTCTCATCCACAATACCTGAGAACAACAGCTTCCAGCATCTACATACTCAGCTTCAGCAGTTGAGGTGGACACTGAGTTTTGCTTTTTACTTGTCCAACTCACCAGCTTTCCACCCAGGAGCTGATAGCCTCCTGTGGTGCTTTTCCTATCCAATTTGCAACCTGCAAAATCACTATCTGAATAGGCGATTAGATCAAACCCTGAGTCTTTGGGATACCAAAGACCTAGGTTCATAGTACCCTTAAGGTAACGAAAGATTCGCTTTACAGCGATCATATGAGATTCCTTAGGTTCAGCTTGATATCGTGCACACAAACAGGTTGCGTACATAATATCGGGTCGGCTAGCTGTAAGATACAAGAGAGAGCCGATCATCCCACGGTACAGCGTGACATTAACAGGTATTCCATTTGAATCCTTGTCTAGTGTCAGCGGTGGTGGCATAGGGGTTTTCATAACTGAACTCTGAGTTAAATCGAATTTCTTCAGCATATCTTTAACATACTTTCCTTGATTAATGAAAGTTCCTTTTTCATTTTGCTTTATCTGAAGACCAAGGAAATATGTTAGCTCACCCATCATACTCATTTTATACTATTCTTTCATTCTATCAGTGAAACGAGTACAAAGGTCAGGGTTAGTAGAACCAAATATAATGTCATCAACATATATCTGAACAAGAATAATATGACCTTTTACTTTCCTGAAGAATAGAGTCTTATCGATTTTACCACGCTCAAATTGTTCAATATGGAGATAAGTACAGAGAGTGTCATACCATGCACGAGGAGCTTGCTTTAAGCCATAAAGTGCCTTATCCAGTTTATAAACATAACCTGGACGCTTAGGATCTGAGAATACTGGAGGTTGTTCCACATAGACTTCTTCATTCAGCTTTACATTTAGAAACGTTGACTTAACATCCATCTGATATACTTTGAAGTCTGTGTGTACAGCGTATGCTAAGAATAGACGAATAGATTCTAGTCTTGCTACTGGAGCAAATGTTTCGTCGTAATCTATGCCTTCATCTTGTTTGTATCCCTGAGCAACAAGACGAGCCTTGTTGCGGGTTACAGTTCCATGTTCGTCCAACTTGTTTCGATAGACCCATTTAGTGCCTATCCCTGTTTTGTCAGTTGGTCTTCGAACAAGTTTCCAAACTTTGTTTCTTTCGAATTCAGTCAGTTCTTCTTGCATGGCGCTGACCCAGTTTGGATCTTTGAGGGCATCATCTATTTTCTTTGGTTCAATCAGAGAAATAAAGTTAACAAATAAACAAATATTACCTGCACTTCGTCAAGTCTGAACACCAGCGTTTGGATCACCAAGAATTTGATCAATTGGGTGATTTACAGTCCATCGCTGAGCAAGAGCATAAGTCGCTGACTCAAATTGAACTGGAGGAGCTGAAGATGAAGCTTCAGCAACTTCTGGAATATCAGCCAATAGAGGAGTAGGTGCATATGTCATCTCATTTACTGATTGCTGAGAAGTAGATGGAATGTCCGAGACATTTGGTTCGGAAGCATGTATAGTGTTTAAAGGAACTGCTGAGACCTATGATGTTTCAGCTTCACTATTCTACATGTTTGGGATGATAGTAGGACTATCATCTTCAACTGTATGAGTATGAGGAGTGGGAATATTTTCTGAATCACCAAGATGAGAAAACATCCATTGATTCAGTTCTTCAGTATCAGCAGAAGGTCGAGAATTCGCTGAACGGGATTCGTCAAAAGTGACGTAAATAGTTTCTTCAACAGTTTGTCTTCTTCGATTGAAGACTCTGAAGGCTTTGGAGATTGAAGAATATCCAAGAAAGATTCCATCATCAGCCTTAGGATCAAACTTTCCAAGGGCATCTCTGTTGTTCAGTATGAAACACTGACATCCAAAGATGTGAAGAAAGCTAATTGAAGGCTTTCTCCCATGAAAACGTTCATAGGCTTTCTCCCATGAAAACAAGCAGTGTTGACAGCTTCTGCCCAAAACTGAGTAGGCAGGTGAGAATCGCTGAGCATTGAACGTGCAGCTTCAATAATAGTTCTATTTCTTCTTTCAGCGACTTCGTTTTGTTGCGGTGTTCTCACTGAAGAAACGTTATGAGAAATACCCTTACTCTCAAAGAAGGAATCAAGAGAACTCTTTTTGAATTCAGTCTCATGATCACTACTTATTGAGCGAACGGTCAAGTTGTTCAGGGTTTCCATCTTCCAAACAAAGGTGATGAGTTCTTCAGGGGTGTCACTCTTAGAACGGAGAAACATAACCCATGTATAGCGAGAGAATTCATCAACTATGACCAGCGTATATTTCTTTCCAGCGATGGATTGTTTGTTAACAGGGCCAAGCAAATCCATATGGAGAAGTTGTAGAGGAGATGATACTGAGGAACCTTGCTTTGACTTAAAGCTTGCTTTGGTCTGCATGCCTTTCTCACACGCTGAACATAAGGACTCTTTGGCGTATGAGTGCTGAGGTAGACCAGTGACTAACTCTTTTGAAGAAAGAGTGTTCAGTGTCTTGAAGTTTAGATGAGAGAGCCTCTTATGCCATAGCCAGTTGACATCAGATGAGGCTTTTGAGAAGAAATAGGAGTTCTCAGTGGTTGTTGAGTCCATGTTTATTACATAAACATTTTCCAAATGATAACCGCTGAGAGCTATCTTCTCCTTTTTGTCAGCAACAAAGCAGGATTCCTTAGTAAAGATTACTTTGTTATCCTTGTCACAAAGCTGACTGATGCTTAGAAGATTATGCTTCAGCCCTTCAACATATGCGACTCTTCTGAAGGTTGTTGTACCATTAGATAGTACACCAAACCCTCGGGTATGTCCTTTTCCATTTCCACCGAAAGTTACAGAGGGACCCTTCTCTTCTTTGTACTCAGTGAGCAGGTTCTTCATACCCGTAATGTGTCTAGAGCATCCGCTATCGAGATACCAGATACCCTTTTTAACCTGCATTACAAAGGAAGATTAATTTTTCTTGGGTACCCACTTAACCATGTGTACACACTTGTCAGTGTGGTTAGAAGAAGAGGTGGAAGGTTCAGCAGTCTTCGCAGCATTTGAAGATTCAGCTTTGTCAGTCTTCACTTTGGTTAATTTCTTAACCTCGGTGGTCTTCCTTTCCTTGGGGGCAATGATCTTCATCTTAGCTATCTTTTCAGCTTGGGTGGCTGTGGGGCACTTACTAGCAATATGATTTGTAAGTCCACAATGATAACATTTCCTATAACCAAAAGTAGTTCTAGGACCATTTGCATGTTGAGCTTTTGATTTTGAATTAGAAGGACCATCACCAAGTAAGCTATTGGCTTTTGAAATGGAAGGAACATTTAGTTCTTCGGATTTTTTACCAATGATTTCCACTTTGATTCTAGGAGTAGATCGCTGAATAGATCCACGCTGAATAAATCCAGAGATCTTATTCTTTCAATCAGAGGGATAAGTCACTGAAGCTTTAGAAGCGTTCAGCTTTGGTACAGAGTTACCCTTCTGAGGATTTTGGTTAAAAGCAATTCCTTTACCTTTGTTTTTAAAGACTGAGGTAGGTTTTGGATAAATAACTTTTTCTTTACCTTTAGAAGTCAAGGTAGAGATTTCCTCAGGGATAGGCGGTTTAGAAGAGGAACACTGAGAGGATGAAGTATCAGCGACTGAGGATACGAAAGTTCCAAATAAGAGCATGGAACGATCAGTGGTTGGTTCTAGATTATCAGCTTTGTAACAAAGACCACGTTTATCACTCAGGGGAATCTGAGACTTAATTATCTCAGTGATCTTTGTTGAGGAATTATACCATCCATCAACAGTAGCTTTATCAGCTTTTAATGCAGCGATAGCTTCTTCGCGCTCGATTTTGACTAGCTGATTTAGGTGAACTTGATCTTTAAAATCTTCTTCAATTTTAGAAAGATTTTCTATTTGAAGGTGACAGTTTTTAAGCTGTTCAGCGAGATCAAGGTTTTGGTTTTCAACTACAGTTTTGCCATTCATGGCTTCATATAAACTTCTAGTCAAGAGATCGATCTTTCGAAGACTATCAGCTTCATCAATATTTGCAATATTGGTAAAGAAGGAATGTGATACCTGAGTTGCAGAGGTTGAAGTAGAGGGAATGTCAGAATTGTCTTCCTCATCTTCAAGTTAGGCCATGAGACATAGATTGGCTTCATCATCATCTTCAGAGTCAGATGATTCTTCTTCGTCAGAGGCAGCCCAATCATAGTCAGCCATGAGGCCTTTGCCTTTCTTCTTAAAGGTTTTCAGCTTTGCATACCCTTCTTTCAGCTTTTTATATTTTTCATCTCTATTCCTGGGAATAAAGTTTTTCTTGGGAAAAGCTGAGGGTCTAGAGACTTTCTTTGACTTGCACTCGCTAGCAAAATGTCCTATCTTTTCAAAGTTATAGCAAGTAGCAGTAGCCTTATCAACAGGGGTTGATGATCTTGGCTTGTCAGTAATAGCAAGAGGTTTATTCTTCTTGAAATTACTCTTTCTAGCAAATCTCCTGAACTTATTAGCTAGGAATGCCAGAGTTTCATCATTATCTGAAACGTCAGAGTCTGATGATCTTTCAGAGTTAGTTTCCAACTCATTGACAGTGATAGTCGATCGCTGAGTGGAAGGTGATTTTGAGATTAAAGCAACAGGGGTGCTTTTGGAATCTTTTACAAGATTCTTCTTAAGATAACTCGATTGCTCATGATTCAGCATCGTTCCATATAAGGTTGAAAGGGTCATTGATTTTAGATCCTTTGACAGCTTGAGACACATAGAATAACTGTCCCAGCTTTCAGGTAAACATTCTAAGAACTTTGCCAGTACTTCAAAGTTAGAATATTCCTTACCAACAGTTTTTAGATCTATTATTAAGAAGTTAAAACGTTGGTGTACTTCAGAGAGAGTTTCATTCTTACCACAAATGAAGCTTTCATACTGTCTTACCAGGTTGATCTTTCGAGAGTCCTGGACTTCAAAAGTACCTTCATACTGAACACATATTGTGTCCCACATAGCTTTTGAGGTTTTCAGGTTCATGACGGAATGGTAGAATTTATCAGGAAGAGCCATGGAGAGTATGGATCTGGCTTTGGTGTCGATAGCCACTTTCTTCTTATCTTCATAAGTCCACATATGAATTTCCTTAGGAATCAGCCTTTCTGGAATAGCAGGTCTATTCTCAGCGGATGGAACTGCAGCATCAATTCTTACAGGAATATATGGGCCGTTTTCAAGATAGTAAGGCATAGTAGGGTCTACACCTTCTAAGAAGAGAATCATCCTATTTTTCCATAGATTAAAATTATCTCTGGAGAATCTAGGGGGTTTTGCAAGAGAACCGTTGTCAATATAGTTTGTGTTTGTGTTGGTAGCCATTTTAGGAAATAGCAAGGAAGAGAAATCTTAGTATAGATCAGATCTTGTTTATGAGATTAAACAAATCCGCTCTGATACCACTTGTTGGTCCCGAAGGGCTATACAAGTTTGTAGAAGGGGGGGGGGGGGGGGTTGAATACAAACACACGTTTTTACTTTTCTAAATTGTTTATTGATAAATCAAGACAATTTACAACTTGTTGCGGAACAAGATTAAGGATAAACCTAATCTTAACAAGTCTTGAGAAACACTAAGTTTCTTGCACTAGAAAGAGTTAAAGAAATTACGAATAATAACTTAACAATAAGAAATAAGAAGATGGTCCGAGCACACTTCAAAACTGAAGTAAGAATCTTCTTATATACTGCATGCATTTAATGCTTGGCAGTATGGCTTTATACGTGGCAGCAGCTGAGTGGTTGCATGTCATTGACCTTTGTAGACAACCTTAGTAGCCGCATGGTGCACAGTGTAGAATCAGAGTTGTTGTACGATTACAGACAAAAGGGATGTCCGTTCTGACAGTTCGTACGGAGACGTGCAAGGGAGGTAAGACATTAGTAACATGCAGGGAGACTTCATGATCAGCTTTCGTTGAGTCAGATCTTTATCAGCGAATGATAAAGTTCAGCGATTGCTGAAGTCTTCTACTTGATACTTCACGTTGAATGGACATGTCTTGCTTCGCTGATATCCGCATCAGTTCATGAGTAGACTTGTCGCTGGTTCTTGAGCTTGATCTTCGACTTCAACGTAGAACTTTGGTTGACGTGAAACTTGTCTTCAGGGATCATAAGTAAACAACTAACTTATCAGCGATCATCTCATAGACTGAACAGGCTCAGAGCTATATGATGATGAACAGTGTTCGCTGAATATCTAATCTAAAGAGTGAGAGTTCATATCAGCGATATTGTAGAGTCTTAGTACTTATCAGCGATAGTGAAACTCTGATACATATTGTTTACTTACAATTTTCGCTAAGTGTTTAAGAGAGGGTCATTATCAAATCATTGAGGGTTTGGATCAATAGGTAGTGGGAATGGATCTTTAGGACAGGCCTTGTTGAGGTCTGTGAAATCGATGCACACTCGCCACTTCCCGTTTTTCTTTTGCACGACCACGATGTTGGCTAACCAGTCGGGGAACTTTACTTCTCTGATCTTTCTGGTCTTGAGCAAATTGTCGACCTCATCATTGATTACCTTGTTTCGCTCAAGTGCGAACTTACGATGTTTTTGTTTTATAGGCTTGGCCGATGGATCTGTTGGGATTTTATGTTCAAAACATGGGTTTCAAAAACTCATAAGAGATATAAATATTACGCAACGAAAGCAAAATAAAACATTTGAACAAAAACATAAAACCATTTTATTCCCACCAAGGATCTTGTTACATGCATGAAAAGATAAATATATAAAATTAACAAGAGAGATCAAGATTACAACCTTTGAAGACTTTGATCATAACAAAAGAGATGTAGATGAAGATGGCAATAAGGACCAAAGTAGCTCCTCTCTATCGGTATCCACCACAAGCACCGACACCTTGAATGAATGCTAGTTCCTTTTACTTGGAGATGCAAATAAGAAGCCTTCAATCAAGTCTACAATAGACTTGAATAGCCAAAGAACAAAAACCACCACACTTGTGTGGTTTTCGGCCGAAAACGAGAGAGAGGGAGAGAGGAGACTAAAATTCAAGTGTCTTCTTATTTCAAGTGTATTCTCTCCTTTTACTAGGAGTCAAGAATAAAATGCATGCACAAAACCAACTTGTTACTTGGCCAAAAAATGGTCCAATAAGCTTAGAGCCTTCCATGCAATATTTCCTTTTAACCCTCCTAGTTTAAAATGGTTAAAATCACAATTTTAACTATTTTAAACTTTATCTCTAAAGTCCCTCCTTTTAATTCTAGTTACATATGGCCCAATCATATTAATTAATAAACTAGAATCTTTCATTTGCATCTAATATTATGAATTATATTCAATAATATAATTAATAATATTTATCAAGAAATAATAATATTTATCAAGAATCAAATTCTTATAAATATTAATTCGGTGTTTACTTGTTGTTCGGTGTGACCCTATAGGATCATATATTACCGGTAATGTTATTTTATAATCATTCTTGAGCACATAGAACCAACAGGATCGACGTTCAATTTATGAGAAATGATGTCGGGATTTATGCCGACCATGTCTTCGTGCGTCCAAGCAAAACAATCGGCATGCTCCTGTAAAAAGAAGATTAGTTTTTCCTTTATGACGGGATCTAGTGATGCCCCCACAAGGACGACTCGATCAGGCCTGTCCTGGTCTAGGATAACTTCTTCTAGTCGATAGTCATCGATAGATTCAGGGAAATCCTAGATCTGTAATTGCTAGATGTCTTTCTTCTAAGGCTTCAACGTCGCCTTGTAGCAATCACGAGCGGTCTTTTGCTCACTTCTGATTTCCTGCACTCCCCACGATGTCGGGAACTTGATTTCCCGGTGATAGGTTGAGGGGACTGCCTTCATGTCGTAGATCCATGGTCGACCAAGGATTATATTATAACCTGACGCATAGTCGATGACATTAAACTTTGTCTGCTTATTTATTCCTTTTAACATACACTGGGAGGATGATTTCTCCCAAAGTGTTGGTCGAATCTCCGTTGAATCCTACCAGAGTTGTCGAACGACGAACTATCTCTGATTTATCAATATCTATTGCTTTGATAGTGTTCAGAAAATGATATGCTGAACTTCTTCTGTCGACAAAGACTCTTTTGGTCGAGCAATTCCCGACAGTAAGTTGGATAATCAATCTGTCGTGATGTTTCCGCCAGCTGTCATGGAGGTCATCTTGGTCGAACGTGATGGGCATTGCCTCCAGTTCCAGTTCTTGTTTCGGTCGGGACGACCGAGAGATGGGATACTCGTCCAATACTTGAATGGCGTGCCTTTTGGCTGCCGAATAGGTTAAGCCACAGACGTCTGATCCTCCTGTCACACAGTTAACAACTTTTGCATGGACAGGAGATGCTGGTCGCATGTTATCGATGGGCATTGATTCTTTGTCGATCAATCCTTGGAGGTGACCCTTAGGAACGAGCCAAGTCATCTCTTTATGTAATGCTATGCAATCATCTGTGGTATGACCATGGTCACTATGGAAGTCGTATGACCATGGTCACTATAGAAGTCGCACCATTTGGTCTTGTCTTTCTTGGCATCATCTTTGTCTCTCTTTTTGGGCCATCGGATGGTCGACTGTACATTCTTGAGAGCCTCGACCAAGTCTTTTGAAGTTCTCTTGAATCCATAAGAAGAAATCTTAGGATACTAAGGAAATTTCGTCGTAGGATTGCTCTTTTTCTTTTCGAACCGAATGTTTGATATCTGGCGTGTGGGCTCTGCTTTGACGTTTTCCTTGGGTTTGAAATCGGGTTTCTTTATCCCTAATGATTTTTTGTCGCTTGAATGCTTACGACAGAAAGCCACGTCGTCTTCTACTCTCATGTACGCTAGCATCCTAGCTCGGACGTCTTCAAAGTTCTCTGGCGGATACTTTTTAAGATCGATGTACAATCCTTAGCCGTCGTCGTCGAGACCTCGCTTGTAGGCCTCGATCTCGATTTTGACATCACAGTTTCGGATACTGATCATTTCTGCATTGAAACGATTGAAGTAACTGCGGATAGATTCTCCAGGTTTTTGGGTGTCGTAGTACAGGTCGCTGGTCTGCTTCTCCATCTTGCGACTGCTGGCGAATTGTTGTGAAAACTGGTTGACCAACTCCGCAAAGTTTCCAATAGACTTAGGTTTGAGGTTGATCGGCCATTGGGGAGCAGCACCTGTAAGGGTCGCACCAAAACTTTTGCACATGCATACTTCCTGGTATTTATGTGGGATCGACGCGGTCCACATCAGTTGCTTATACTGGGCGATGTGCTCTGTCGAGTCAATTATTCTTGATTATTTGGGCGTAAAAGTAGGAATACTGTATTTCTTTGGGACGTCGACAGTTGCAATCTCGTCGATGAAAGGTGATGCTTGGAATCCTGAGTGGGGCTCGACATCAACAGGGACAGCAACACCAGGCAATTTTGAGAGCAAAGATAACATCTTTTCATTTTGCTCTCCCAGAAGCCTCAATCGTCGAGCGACTGGGTCGTCTGAATTAAGCAATGTAGCAGTTGGAGGGATAACTCCCGAATCCTGAAACGCCATGCCGACCGTCGTATGGAAACCATTCCTGTACGACGAATCGCCAGTTTCTCCGTTGAGGGGGAAGTTCATGGGAACTGTCATTGTCGGCGGAGGGATCGTCGGGATGTGGTAAGGCATGGCTCCGTTGTACAACGGGTGCGGTTTAAATGTTGCGGGGGAAACTACTCGGAGAAAAGAACGCTAACAAATGGCCTTGGACCTGTTGGGAGTGGTGGTCTTACGAAAGGCGCACCAAAAGGAGGTCGTGGACCGTTTTGAGGTCCGAAGGGGTTGCCTATCGTTGGATTCCTCAGGGAAGCAATTTCTTCGGATGCCTTTCGGTTCTGTTCACCTAAGGCATTGATCTGGCTTCGTGCAACATTCAATTCCATATGTAACTGGGTGATTGGATCTTGCTGAGCTGTCATTATCCTGGAAACAACAAACTTCACAAGATTGTTAGAACGATGTATGTTTGGTCTGAGATTTTCTCTAGATGAGGCCCTACAGTGGGCGCCAAACTGTTAATGCCAAAAATTACTCAAAGGATAACTTAAGGTCGATGTGGAGCTTTAACAACTAAAGAAAAGGATCTCAAGAAAAAAAGTATGATCGTCGACGGAAAGTAAATAAGACAAAGAAATTTGGTGACGCGGAAAACCCCATCGAGGGTAAAAACCGCGGTCGACTATAGAAGTCGACGGTGCACTATAGTCGCCAAACAGGGACGACGTCCTTTAGTAACAAGTGCCGTGAGTACAATAGGTTACAATAGAAATAAAATTAAACTTAATCGTAAACTAATGTTGTGTGTCGTGAGTAACAATGTTATATCGTGCGTAAAAAACTGATGTTGTGAGTAGCTTTCGTAAATGATATTGCTTGAATGCTCTGATGATTTCCGTATGCGAAAAACTGTTGTATGCGAAAAAGTTGTTGTCCCAAGTATGGTGCAAGCCTTCGTTTATATAGCATTCGACAGTAATCAATGTGTCTTGATGATTGTCGTAACCGTTGTCATTAATGGCTCTTACGTTATGACCGTTGGGCAATGATTGCTTTTGGATCTGCATTAATGAAACAAAAAACGGTTGTTGACTGTTAACGGTTAGTATGGTCGTACGACCGTTTCTAAGTCATGATTGTCGGTCGTAAGAATCTTACGTCCATCGCCGAAATGTACGACGGAGGATGCAGTCGTAAGTAGTCTAGGACCTTATCTTAATACTAGATTTGTCTTATGTAAATGTCATGTTTATTTTCTTCGTCGGTCGTGAGGTGTGGATTTTTACCCAAACATTTAGTACCAAGAATTCAACCTATTTACTGAAAACACCAAGAAATCGAAAAACACAGACCAAAACTCAAGAATGATTTTTTCAACAATTAAGACTTAAAAACTTCAATTTAGACTTTGAAACTTTACCAAACTCAACTTGTGACTCAAAGGGATGGATTGAAGCAACAATATTTCAATAATTTTGCAACTATCGACAAACCCAGAAAAACTTACCAACGTCGGGTTTTTAACTTCAATGGACGCAGTGAGTACCTTTGAATCAACACTTGTTTCTCTACTCTGATACCACATGTACATCGCAGTATAATCAAGTAAGAATGATATTTAACAATAATAGTTTATTGAATGATTTGAGAGTATTACAAATATGAATGAAAATCAAACTCTCTTTATTCTCTATGAAGCGTATCAATCTGTTAACCTAAACCCTCACAAAACACACTTTATATACCAAGGGCCTGAACCCTAAAGCCCATGCCCATTAACACACTAACAAACCCATTTATCATTATAAGGCTTTTACAATAAATAATAAAACTCTTATTGTTTTCTTTATATCACTTTCTATTTAATAGGACATTTATGGTCCTAACAAAAGCCAATTGGGTTTGCAAGCTACATAAGTCATTATATGGTTTGATACAGTCGCCACGACAATGGTACAAAAGGTTTGATTCTTTTATGCTTTCAAACACCTATGATAGAAGTGTAAGATGCATGAGCTTATGTTAAATGTGTTAAGAGTGTTTACACTTATTTACTCTTGTACGTTGACGATATGTTGATTGCTTCAAATCCCCTCGAGTAGGATTCGAACATACGACCAATAGGTTAACAGCTGACCGATGTACCTTTGAGCCTATGAAAAACAATATGAGCTCGAATATTCCCTTACTTACTCCTGGAACTTCTTCGTAGTGGCTCCCTTCCATGCCTCATTATATTCCATTCATATCCAACTTCTACTCATTTAATATCCTTTTTGTGTAATTGACATAACAAATGTCATTTGTATTTTATCTCTCTCTGTTTCTTTTCTATATATGGAAATCAAAATCAAAAATGAAATCGACCAACTTAAGAAGAAGTTGAACTATACCTTCAAAATGAAGGATCCTAGAGAAGCAAAAAAGATTTTATGTATGGATATCACTCGAGATAGAAAGCTGAAGACTTTGTCGTTAACCCAAACAGAGTACACCCGTAAGGTTTTGAAGAGGTTCGTAATGGAAGGTGCAAAGGCAATCTCAACACCCATGCCTTTACACAAAAAGCTATCTCTATGTGATTTGTTTTGTCTCTAAAGAAGATCAAACCCGAATGTGAAACGTACCGTATGCGAGTGCATTTGGAAGCATTATGTATGTTATTGTTTGCACAAGAATGTATTTGGAATAAGCAGTTGATGTCATTAGCAGGTATATGTCTAATCTTGGCAAGGCACGTTAGAGAGTCGTCAAAGGAATTTTGAGTTACTTGAAGAGAACTCTGGGAAAAGGGCTCAATTTCGACTGCAGCAAAGTGAAGTGCAGTCTGGTTAGTTATTGCGACTCTGACTACACTAGTGACACATACCAAGTAAAGTCAATCTACATATATGTTTTAGTTTGTATGGGACTACCATTAATTGGAGAGTGAGGTTGCACTCTATTGTGGCAAAAGAGGTCGTAAACGAATTTTTGAGTGATTTTGGCCCATCAAAATGTGGTGGAAGTGAATTTTGAAAACCAAGGCGCAATTCATCATGCTGAAGATTTGGCTTTCAGTTCAAGAACGAAACATATACACGGAGAAGATTGTTTCACTCAAGAAGATTCACATGGATGATAATACAACGAACATGTTCACAAATCCGTTGGGAGTTACAACGTTCAAGCATTGCTTGAAGATCATTTGACTCCTTAAATGTTGATGTCGTAAGGTATTTTTGCTGAAAAGTGTTTGGCCGTAAGTCATTTTGTCGTAAGGCGTTTGTGCAAGAGAGATGGTTCAATGTGAATTTAGAGCTTGGGATTCTATATTGATGATTGTGAACACTTTTGGCAATATGTTTGTTTATTGACAAAGGTGTTAGCGAGTAATGACCATGTCGAAGGTCGTTGACATTTGAATCATTTGGGTAGTCTACAACTTTTTGGGAGGATTTGTTAAAGTCGCTTCTTATATTGATTGGTGGTGTTTGTATCAAGATAGAGTGTTGAATATTTTGATACAACAAACCCCAATCCCAAGACCAAGTTGCAACCTCGTTTTATTGGTCTCAAGTGACATACGCGACCAAGCTCTCGACCTAGGGTTTCAGCTTGGATTGCATAAACTACTGTTTGTCTAGGCGTTGCTTAGGGCGTGCGGGCGACCTATACCTTAACTTAGGTCATAGGTAAGGCCGCATGGGACTCTGTTTCAACCTCTTAATTCGATTTTCAGTTAGGGGTTTAGGTGTCTTGCTCACATCTCTTCCCTAGGGTGATTTTGGTTGATTTATAAGTCATTTTGAGAACTTTTACCTTGTTATTGTAGGATCTTTGTGTTCAAGTAAACTCTATTTTAATCTCCTTCATGTTTGTTCATCAATATGCAAGCTATATCCATCTCTTGTGGATATACATTGTCTTAAATAGTAAAACCACGTTAAAATTTAGGTGTTCTTTGTGTTTATTTGCATTTACAATGTTTGAGTATCGATTTGAATTGCATTTTCTACTTGTTGGAACATTTGAACACTTTTAGGATCCTCATATTTTGTATTGGATGTTGGGTTACATCATTACACATACTGACAACTCGTATGGGAATTGTGCATTGTTTTTATAAATTATCCACCAACAAGGTGCAAATTTTGAAGGAGCAAAGAAGCCTACACACCAGGTGAGTTCACGTGATTCATAAAACGGATATGCATACATAGTATGCAAAATTTTGTACTAAGATTATATATGTTTTATAGTATTTTACATTTACATGCTTTTATTTATGATAGTTTTGAAATCTATTGGGTATGTGCTTTTATGAAATCTGTGTCGTATTATCGATGGAAGACGGCAGGATACTGCCAGAATAGCATATCAGTATTTTTTTAGTCATTGCTTGGGTAAATACCCATATAAATTTGGTAGCCTTTGTATAGTATTTTGGTCATGGCTTGGGGGGGGGGGCTTGATAGGGTTAATTTATTAACCCTATTTTAGCCGTTTTTAGTAGAATGTTAGTCTGTTTTATTTGCCCAAAGTCCAAATTTGAGTCCTTTTTATTAGCTTTTTAGCATTCTCTGGGTTTTAAGTGTCATGCATGATTTAATGATATAATCTCTGTTTTTGGATCTCATTGGGACTGTTTTGAATAAATTGCAGAATTTGGCTGGGCACTACTGCGAGAATGCTATAGGAATGGATGCTGCAGGAGTACCGCAGGAGTAAGCAGCTGGGCCTTTTTGCGAATCTTTGGGCCGAAGCTATCTTTTGAAGCCCAAGGCTGGAGCTGACTTTTGGAAGGGATAAGAAGTACACTAGGACAGCAGTCTTAATCACCTTTTGATTTCTTTGTCTCCACACAACTCCCCTATAAATAGATGGCTTATATGTTTGTTTTAACACATGCTTTTGAGCTAAAAACACTAAAACTCTCCACTAGTGCTTAGCTTTTCTCTCTAGTTTTATTTACCTCTTAATTTCTGTCTAGATACCTCTTAATATTCAGATATGTGGTTACGATTCCAGTATGTACTAAAGCTCTCGGTTTCAAGGTTTAATCTAAGTGGTTCGAAGTTAGTTTATTGTGTTTAATTTCCGATTTTTGCAAGTTTCCAAGTTCTTAATATTGTTTACGTCATTTACTTAATTTCTCAAGGTTCGTGAATTTAGTTTGGAGTTCCTTCCTTCTAAAATTCGTGTTTTTGGTCAGTTAGTAGTTCCAAGTTCCAACGGTTTCAAAGCAACAAGTAGTTTTGTGACGTAACTTGCACGACAAGTTTCCATAACTTGGCGAACAAGTTACCACGTTAGTTGGTTATTCTCGTTTCTTGCATTCTTAGTTCTTATTTCTGTCTTTATTTTCTTGTTGTTGAAATTCCTGTATTTAATTCTTGTTTTTACATTTCTGTACTTTACTTTCTTGCAATTTCTTTTCAGTATTTTCCAGTTATGTCTTTTATATTTCATACACCTTTCGAAAGAAGAAATCAAGCCATGATGGGCTAATCGCCTGAGCTTGGGGTGTAAAGCAAAGTTTAGATGTAAAATTTGTGTGAAAGTAAAGAGGTGTATTTAATATAGCATTGTATCTAACTATTTGTTTCAGGCGATTGATCTTACATTGAAGATTACATTTAATTAATTGACAACTAATTTTATGTATGAAAATGCATTAACATTCAGTGTTAAGGTTAAGATTAATTAACTGAAATGATAAGAGAAGACTATAAATAGTTTTAATACCTGACAAGTATTATACTCTTACGGTGTAGGATGGTAACTTTGTGTTGTTCTAGGATTCACGAAGTCTAACATAAATGATATCGTATCGATAGCACGTTGACCAGTGTGTACTCTTGGGAGGCCGTTTGAACCGATAGTTGGTGCTGTGGGAGTCCTATAGCACTTGTGCTGGAGGACTGGCTGGATGTTATAATACCTCTTTGTTGAATCATCCGTTTTCATCTCTATGGAGCTTTGCACCTTGTGTTTCTTCTCTAGAATTGATTTTTAGCTGATAACTCAAACCAACCAATCAAACAATCTGTTTTCGAAATCGCCATCTGAAATCGGTTTTTAAGGACTGGACTTTTGAACATCTTACAACAAGTTTTCCCTGTGGATCAATATCTGGTACTTTTACCATTATTACTTGTTACGAGACGATAATAGTTCAAGGTGTATACTTGCACTGAGTTATATTTTAAGTGAATCTCGAAGGTTGCATAAATCTTACAACAAGTTTTTGGCGCCGTTGCCGGGGAAAACTTCGCTGAAAGATTCTCTTTAAAGTAACGTTTTTAAGCTCTGGTTTTTCTACCACCTTTTTTGAAAATCAGTGCATGCCCAGAATATTGCACAGAGAACTTTTTCAATTTGATCCCGAGATTGAACGCACTTTTAGACAAAGAAGGAAAGCACAAAAAGCTGTTTCAGCTCTAAACTCTCCAATGATGTCTGAAAATGAGTACACCTCGGATGAAGGTGAAAATAACTTCGATTTGGGGCCGGATGGACTACCTGTTAATAGACCACCCGTTAATGGAGGAATACCCAATAATGAAGGAATTCCTAATAACAACGGAATTCCTGAAAATAGGCCACCTCATAATCTTGAAGATGAGGAACAAAACATTTTCAGGCTTGCAAACTCTAAAAACGGAGGTATTATGGCTTATGTTGTTCCTGTTTTAAATCAATTACATTCAGGAATACTTAAACCTACCCTCGAAACACATCATTTTGAACCCAAGCCGATAATGTTCCACATGCTCCAAATCAACGGCCAGTACGCTGGTTTGGCGCACGAGGATCCTCATTCTCATCTCAGGTCTTTCATGGAAATTACAGATTCTTTCAAGCTGCCAGGTGTACAGGATGATGCTTTAAAACTGAAACTTTTTCCATACTCTTTGAGAGATAAGGCAAGATCCTGGTACAACTCGCTGCGGCCAGACTTTATAATCACATGGAACCAAATGGCAGAAAAGTTTTTAAAAAAATATTTTCCACCCACCAGGAACGCTAAGTCCAGAAATGAAATCTGCACTTTTAAGCAAATGGACAATGAGGCAGTTCCTGGTGCATGGGACAGGTTTAAAGAGCTGTTGAGAAAATGCCCTCACCATGGCATTCCATACTGCATTCAGCTAGAGACATTTTACAGTGGTCTAGATATCACTGCTAAACAAATGCTCGATGCTACTGCAAGTGGATCTTTCACAACTTGTACCTACAATGAGGGATATGAAATCCTGGAAAAGATTTCTGAAAACAATGGACAGTGGTCTGATCCACGTGCACTACCACCTAAAAGAACAACAGGGATACCAGATTCTGATGCGTACTCAACATTAACTGCACAGTTGGCAAGTATGGCTACTCTAATTCAAAATCTAGCCACACCTATGCAGGCTAATGCTGCTATGGCTATCCCTGGTGTTTTGCCAGTGCAGTGTACCTTTTGTGGAAATGGACATTCTTTTGAAAATTGTCCAAGCAATCCAGAGCAAGTAAACTATGTACAAAACAACAATAAAGGAAGACCTTTTTCTCAGACTTACAACTCTGAGTGGAGGAATCATCCAAAATTTTCATGGAATAGTCCTTCTCTCAATCAAACATCACAAAGACCACAAGGTCAATCCAACTTTCAAGGTCAATCCAACTTTCAAGGACAATCCAATTTTCAACAAAGGAACCACAACAACCAACAGTCTAATTTCCAAAATAAACCATCTTCTTTCCAAAACAACAAGCCAACTCAACAGGCTGAGTCATCTACTTCTTTGGAAGCAATGATGAAAGGGTTTATGGCCCAAACTCAAGCCTCAATTAAAAATTTCGAAACTCAGATGGGGCAAATGGCTTTGGAAATGAAGAAAAGACCAGTAGGAACTCTTCCTAGTGATACAGAGATTCCACACCGAGATGGAAAAGAGCAGGTTAAGGTTGTGACTTTAAGAAGTGGAAGGCCCTTAGAAGAAAATCCCAGAAAAGAACAAACAAACAAAGCAGAGCCAGAAAAGAAAAAGGCAAAACCAGATTCTGCTGCTACTCCTATAGACTAGTCCTGTAGCACCAGTGGGACCAAAGCTAGTGACAAACCTGTTAACATTCAAGTCATTCCCACTAAATCAGACTACCCCTTGTTGTTCCCTGACCAACCTAAGAAAGTCCAGAATACCAAAGAAAGTACGGTAGTAGATGTGTCACATTCTGGTGGCAGTCCTGCAGTACCAACCCAGACCAGTCCTGTAGCACCCTGTAGGACTGAAGCAATTCCAACTGTGAAACCCACACAAACATCTCTCCTTCACAAGATTGACCCCTCTAGTTCAGTCAAGCCTTACATTCCTTACCCTCAAAGGATGAGGAATAATAAGGAAGAAATTCAATTTAAAAAGTTTCTTGATGTTTTTAAACAGTTGCACATAAACATACCTTTGGTTGAAGCTATTGAGCAGATGCCAAATTATGCAAAGTTTTTAAAGGACATTTTGAGCAAAAAGAAAAAGTTGACTAAATATGAGACAGTAGCTCTGACTGAAGGATGTAGTGCTTTGTTGTCCAGCAAGATTCCCCCTAAAATGAAAGATCCTGTATGTTTCACAATTCCATGCTCTATAGGAGGAAAGAAAGTAGGAAAAGCCCTTTGTGACTTAGGTGCTAGTGTAAACCTTATGCCTTTATCCATCTTCAATACCTTAGGCATAGGTGAAGCTAGACCTACCACTGTTTCCCTACAATTGGCTGACAAGACCATTGCCTGGCCTAAAGGAAAAATTAAGGATGTCCTAGTCCAAGTTGATAAGTTTATCTTTCCAGTTGACTTTATCATCTTAGACTTTGAAGCTGACAAAGATATTCCCATTCTTTTAGGTAGACCTTTCCTAGCCACTGGAAGAACTTTGATTGATGTACAAAAGGGAGAATTGACCATGAGAGTGCATGACCAAGAAGTAACTTTTAATGTGTTTGATTCTCTCAGGTACCCTGAAGAAAGAGAGGAATGCTCCACTCTAAGCATGCTAGAGAATTGGTGTCAAGACCAAAGCTTGGGAGAAATGTTGGGAATAGAAGAATCTGACAGTGAGGAAACCTTTGAAGACCTGGAACCACCACAGGAAGTTGCTGCTTTTGAGACCCTAGATCATAAGGATAGGAAGACTCTTGTCCCATCCTTAGAAGTTGCACCTGACTTAGAACTGAAATAACTTCCCTCTCATTTAAAATATGTCTTTTTAGAGGTCCCTGGGAAGTTTCCTGTCATTATTTCATCATCACTAGATTTAGAACAAGAGGAAAGATTGGTCAAAATGCTAAAACTGCACACAAAAGCCATAGGATGGACCATTGCTGATCTCAAGGGCATAAGTCCAACCATTTGTCAACACAAAATCATTTTGGAAGATAAAAACTTCACATCAGTTGAGCCTCAAAGAAGACTCAATCCTGTGATGAAAGAAGTTGTCAAAAAGGAGATTTTAAAATGGCTTGATGCAGGCATAATCTATCCTATTGCTAGTAGTACATGTGTAAGTCCTGTGCAATGTGTACCTAAGAAAGGTGGAGTGACTGTTGTACCAAATGAGAAGAATGAACTCATACCTACTAGAGTTGTGTCTGGTTGGAGAATATGTATGGACTATAGGAGGCTTAACAAAGCTACTCAAAAAGACCATTTCCCATTACCCTTTGTTGACCAAATGCTAGACAGACTGGTAGGGAAAGAGTTTTGTTGCTTTTTAGATGGATACTCAGGTTTCAATCAAATCACCATTGCACATGAGGACCAGGAAAAGACCACTTTCACTTGTCCATTTGGAACCTTTGCGTTTAGAAGAATGCCTTTTGGGCTTTGTAATGCCCCAGCCACTTTTCAAAGATGTATGATGTCTATTTTCTCTGACATGTTAGAAACTTCCATGGAAATCTTCATGGATGATTTTTCAGTTTATGGGACATCATATGACTTATGTTTACAAAACCTGGAAAAGAGTCTTAAAAGATGTGAAGAAACAGACTTGGTTTTAAACTGGGAAAAGTGTCATTTTATGGTAAAAGAAGGCATTGTGTTGGGACATCTCATTTCCAAAAGAGGCATAGAAGTTGATAAAGCCAAATTAGAAGTCATTTCAAGTTTGCCTGAACCAACAACGGTCAAAGGTATCAGAAGTTTTTTGGGACATGCTGGTTTTTACAGGAGGTTTATAAAAGATTTTTCAAAAATTTCAAAACCTCTTTGTTCATTACTCCAGGTTGACCAGGTGTTTAACTTTAATTATGATTCCAGAAAAGCTTTTAACACTTTGAAAGAAGCATTGGTCACTGCACATGTGGTAATAACACCAGATTGGTCCCCAACCTTTTGAAATAATGTGTGATGCAAGTGATTGGGCAGTTGGAGTAGTTTTGGGTCAAAAGAAAATTAAAATATTCCATCCTGTTTACTATTCCAGTAAAACTCTCAATGATGCTCAAATCAATTACACCACTACTGAAAAAGAATTATTAGCTGTGGTTTTTGCTTTTGAAAAATTCAGATCATACTTGATTGGTACTAAGGTAATTGTTCACACAGATCATGCTGCAATCAAGTATTTGATTTCTAAAAAAGATGCAAAACCTAGGCTGATAAGGTGGGTCTTGTTGTTACAAGAGTTTGATTTGGAGATCATTGATAGGAAGGGTGTGGATAATCAAGTGGCTGACCATTTGTCTAGGTTGGAAAAACAAGAAAAAGCTGTTTTTAGTGGTGAAATTTGTGAGACATTCCCTGATGAAAGGATTTTGGCTATACAAAATGCCAAGGCTCCCTGGTTTGCTGACATTGTAAACTATTTGGCTTGTGGAGTCATTCCAAAAGAGTTTAGTAAACACCACAAGAAAAAGCTCATCTATGACTCAAAGAAGTATCTATGGGATGACCCATTCTTGTTTAAAATTTGTGCAGATCAGATGATCAGAAGATGCATACCACAAGAAGAAATGGCATCAATTTTGCAGCATTGCCATACAGGACCATGTGGAGGACATTTTGGAGGAAGTAGGACAGCAGCAAAGGTTTTACAATTCGGGTTGTTTTGGCCTACTTTGTACGATGATGCTCATAACTTTGTAAAAAGTTGTGATGAGTGTCAAAGAAGTGGGAATATCTCCCAGAGAAATGAAATGCCCCTGAATGGAATTCTAGAAGTAGAATTATTTGATGTTTGGGGCATAGACTTTATGGGACCCTTTCCAATCTCCAATAAGTGTGCCTACATTTTACTTGCTGTAGACTATGTGTCCAAATGGGTGGAAGCTTTGGCTTGCCATTCCAATGATGCCCGGACAGTTGTCAAGTTTTTGCAAAAACAAATTTTCACAAGATTTGGTACACCCCGAGCATTGATAAGTGATGAAGGCACCCATTTCATTAACAAGTTGTTAGAGGAAGTTCTTGAAAAATACAACATTCAGCATAGGGTGGCAACCGCTTACCATCCTCAAACCAATGGTTTGGCTGAATTATCAAATAGGGAGATAAAAGGAATTTTAGCAAAAGTGGTTAAACCACACCGGAAGGACTGGGCCTCCAAATTGGATGATACCTTATGGGCCTACCGGACTGCTTTCAAAACCCCTATTGGAATGTCCCCTTACAAATTGGTTTATTGAAAGGCCTGTCATTTGCCAGTTGAGTTAGAACATAAAGCTTATTGGGCCATCAAAGAACTCAACATGAATCTGGATGAAGCTGGTAAGAAAAGAACTCTTCAACTCTGTGAAATGGAAGAGCATAGGAATTTTTCCTATGAAAATGCCAAGTTATATAAAGAAAATACCAAAAAATGGCATGACAAAAAGATTCTTCCAAAAGAGCTCTACGAAGGTCAAAAAGTCCTTCTGTTCAATTCAAGATTAAAACTTTTTCCTGGAAAACTGAACTCAAGATGGACTGGACCCTTTCGCATTGCTAAAGTATACCCCTATGGTGTAGTTGAACTCGTTGATCCAGAGAGGGGTACTGCTTTCAAAGTCAATGGTCATAGAGTCAAACCGTTTTTTGACCCCACTGAAACACCACCACAACCGTACACGGTTGTTGAGCCTAATGAGTGATAAATAATTTTGTTATATTTATGTTTGTATATATATAAAATAATAAAATACAAAAACATTCATATAAACATAAAAAGAACAAAAATACTTTCCTTTTTGCAGAATAATTCTCATTCTTTTTATTTTTGGGCCTTGCCCTATTTTGCTGGTTCAATTCAGTCCATCTTTTAAGCAATTTGGGCCCGTGTGTTTGTTCAATCAATGATGGAAATAAATCAAAGAAATCAGCCCAAGGTCTTGAAGCCTACAACCTGAGTCGTTTAGATGACTTTTGCGGTCATTTCAAACAAATAACAAAGAGTCGCGCTGTTAGTGATCATCATCACCCTTTTTGTCAGAAAACTCATCGGAAAACACCATAGCCATCGTTCGCTTTCACCTTCGTCTCCAACAAGTACATTCGAGTACTAGTTCGCCGTTTCAAAACCTAGGAACAGTACAATAGCACCGCTGTTCACCATCTTCCTCGTCCCAATCGTACACCCCAATGTACTACCTTCTGCAAACCCATCTCAAGTACGAGTGATACCTCGTACTCTCCCCATTATCGGCTGAACTCCTCTTCTCCACGCATCATCCCTTCTCAAATAAGCCATCAATAACCCCTAAACTCTCCATTTCCATCTCGAATTCTCATTCTCTTCAAAAACTTCGCCTCCCGTGTTTAAGCCATCTCAATGGCGAAAACCAAGTCCAAGGCTCGAAGAAGAATGCTCCCATCTGAAAACCCCAACATCCACGAAGAGCATCCCATTGATGCCATTCCCATTAACCAGGCACCACCAGTTCGGATTTTACCCCATGTTCCCAAATTTCATGTCTCTCGAAGATTAACAAGGAGCAGTGGTTTCCTGAGGACAAAGCCAATGACAAAGGAAGGGGGACCTGCTATTCCACTTTCTGATGACTCTGATTCTGAGGAAGACGTACCACCATTACAAAAAGCCAAGTTTGAGGTGGGAAGTTCGAACCCTTTAGATGCATTGGCATAAGTTGTTCAAACCATGGTTCGACCCTTTCCTAAGGAATCACACGACACCATCCACAACCATGGTAAGCAACATCTATCTCAAATCATGCCTGTAAATATGATAACAACCTTTCCATCCAGACCACAAACCGCTGTTGGGAACTTGCTGAATCAAAGTTTAGGAGTGTCTAAGGATGATCCTACTCAATCCTCATATTTCCAAAGACCTCTAATGTTGATCACCCCTGAATCCAAACCAAGGTCCCTGTCCAATTTAAGCCACGTACCCCCTGGGTTTATTTCTATGTTGCACGCAGGAAAGCCTAGGAATTTTCCTCCCTTGCCCAAGCTGCCTGTTATATCGTCCATTAGAATCCTTGAGTTGTCTGTACACCAAGCCATGGACACTAACCCAAGACCTCCTGTACAAACCGATACCATCACCCATACGCAATTTGATGCCTTTCTTGCCAGGTTGAACCCCTCTTACCAGCCTAGAATGCCAACTAGTTTTTCTTTTGCAGCCAATAGGGTTGATCATGTCCCTAGAGACACCCCTGTTACTATGAAGGCTATGATACCAAGAAACCCTGTTAGTGAGCAGCCTACCTCCATGATGGTTGAGGACCATGTGAGCACTGACAATGAACAGGAAGTCTCCACAGACACCTCTATTTTAGAGACCAATCCCACTGAAACCATGGTACTAGAAGAGCCTTTACCAAACAATACCTCTGTTAAGACCCCTGTTTCTAAAGCCACAACAACCAAAGTCCCTTTGATTGAAGTGCCTTTTGGAAAGCCCGGCATCTCAACCACTACCCTTGATGATACAGTTACTGGGGAAACTCTGGACCCCCTTGAACAATCCATGGAACAACCTCATCTAGAATGGTCTGATGATGAAAACATCATAGGTGACACTGGTGATGATTGGAGCATGCAAGATAAGGGAGATGATGACATGGTCATCACTCACACTAAAAATGTATCCCCCCCCCCCTTAACCTTGACACACAGGAACAACACCCCAAAGTGCCGTCAACACAAAAAGAAAACAAGAAGAAGGATGGGAAGAATATGCAGAAAAAGGCAGCCCCTACATCTCTGAAGATCAGATTGAGATCCATCTCCAAACCTGCAAAGAAAGTGCAGAAAGAAAGGAAGAGAGAAGTTGTTGTGAAAATCACAACTGAACAGGTAAGGGAAGTGGCTGAAAAGAAGCAGCATAAAAGAAAGAGGGGAGAAATGGAAGAACAGAGCGTGGGAGAGACCTCTAGCACTCCTCAGAGGATCACAAGACAGAAAGCCAGAACAATTCAGCAGGATAGCCCAAGCAATGCAGTCCGACAGCACTCCTCTAGTAGTGCTGCAGGACCAAAAAGAACTAAGAAGGTATCACCTTTATCCTCTCCTACTGAGTTTTTTAGCACATCTACAGCACTAAATAGATACCCAATGTTTGCACATAGAGTTGGCCAAACACCTAAAGGGTTTGCCCCTCACATAGTTTCGGCAAATCCTCACATTAGAACAATCATTGAGGAATTTGGGTGGGAAAGGTTGTGTGCTGTGCCTCCACATTTCAATGAGGACTGAGTAAGGGAGTTTTATACTGAGATGTCAGTGACCCATGGAGAAGAGCTATTGGTTAGACAGACCCCTGTTTCCTTCTCCACTGAGGTTTTGAATGATCTGCTAGGATTGACACCACCCTTAGAATCTGAATTTGAGAGATTAAGGGGTGGGGTTACGGACGAGGAGTTAGAAGACATACTAACCACCCTTGCAAAACCTGGAGCCTCATGGACCTTAAAGGGTAAGTGTAGAACACTCAAGACATGTTTTCTGAAAGCCGAGGATAACGTATGGTTCTACTTCATTCGACACACATTGAACCCAACTAGCCACGACACCAACTTGTGCATGGATAGGGTGATCCTGCTGTATTGTATAATGGAATGTTACCCTATTAATGTGGGTAAACTAATCTGTGGGTGCATGAGAACTAGCCTGGAGAGATCCAATACCAGACTGCCTTATCCTTCCATCATACATTCACTCATGTTTAATGCAAAAGCCCCTGTTTTGGACACTGACACCTTTTCCAAGGAAAGAACAGTGATGGATAAGCTAAATCTTCAGAGGCTAATGAGAAACAGTGAGGCTGCTGATACAGTAGTTGTTGATCCTATGGCTGCTGCACTAGAGAAGCTCAAGGAAGAATTGGTGAAAGAGATGGATAAGCAGGCGAAGGCAATGAATAAGTTGGTGAAAAAGAAGGTAAAAGAGTTAGCTGTGCAGGTTGAGAAGGTTGGTAAGGAGGTTGAGGAGATTAAGAAAGATAGACTGAAATGGGCTGAATACAAGCAGCACAAAGCTTAGGTGAAGGAGGCATATGCAAGAGGGAGTTCACAGCAACCGTTGACAGTACCACCACCCCCGAAGTCCATGTTGCAGATCCATTCAGCTCCTACTCAGCCTGAGTAGGACAGGTTCTGCCATTCTTCCTTGTTACTTGTAAAATAATTTATGTTTTATATTTTGAGGTTTCAGTTTAGGAGTCCAGTTTGAGTATTTGTCTCTGTGAAGTCTTAATATATGGTCAGTGCTTAATACACTGACTTGTTTTGATAATTTGCTGATTTATGTGAAAATTTTGGTTAGCATGTTGTGTCAAACCATTAAGTCATGTGCAGAAAACAAGTTTGAGGTGGGAATTTCCCATTCTCATCTTTGCTTTTCTGCTTCAATGTTTTTCTTGGGAACTGATTTTACAAGTATGCATGCACCTCTGTTTTCACCACTGCCTTAACATGATTGGTGTGTACTTATAGCCACAGTAATCTGATGTCTTGTTTGTTTGGTTGTAAACTGCCATCATAGCCCACCTAACAGCTTTCCAACCTGTTAAGACTAAAGGGTATTTTTCCTCATAAAGCCAGAAATAAAAAATCCCAAACATACCTCTTCTGCTCCTAATTTTCGTGACAATGGGGACATTGTCCATTTCAAGTTTGAGGTTGGGGTAAGATTTGCCTCACACATCTTGAGGCAACCTCACAGATCTTTCAGGAGCAAAGTGCTCTTTTGTGCTTAAAGAGTGTCAAAGACACCAAAATATTAAAAGAGACCAATGAGTCCACTCTATTCCTCAATATGAGATGAATGGCAGTAAAATTGTGCCATTGAGTGAACAAAGTGAGGGAGTGGAAAAAGGCAAAGCATCAAAATCAAAGGAAAGGCCGAATACATACCCAAATTTCAAAGATTGTATGTCTTGATGATTTTTGTTAACATTAGGAATGTTCTGGTTGGTTATGAGGGTGTGTTTTTGGGCTAAGATGAATAATATCAGTTTATGAAGGGCAATTGGCTTCATGCTATGAATGTTGTGAGCAGGTTTGTGCTTAAATAGTGGTTTGCATTATGATTATGGATAAAACAGGGATAATTTTTTTTAGGAACTTGAGTCTTTATTTTGTCTATTTTTGTTGTTCGGGGACAAACAACGTTTTAAGTTTGAGGTTGTGATAGGGTTAATTTATTAACCCTATTTTAGCCGTTTTTAGTAGAATGTTAGCCTGTTTTATTTGCCCAAAGTCCAAATTTGAGTCCTTTTTATTAGCTTTTTAGCATTCTCTGGGTTTTAAGTGTCATGCATGATTTAATGGTATAATCTCTGTTTTTGGATCTCATTGGGATTGTTTTGAATAAATTGCAGAATTTGGCTGGGCACTACTGCGAGAATGCTATAGGAATGGATGCTGCAGGAGTGCCGCAGGAGTAAGCAGCTGGGCCTTTTTGCGAATCTTTGGGCCGAAGCTATCTTTTGAAGCCCAAGGCTGGAACTGACTTTTGGAAGGGACAAGAAGTACACTAGGACAGCAGTCTTAATCACCTTTTGATTTCTTTGTCTCCACACAACTCCCCTATAAATAGATGGCTTCTATGTTTGTTTTAACACATGCTTTTGAGCTAAAAACACTAAAACTCTCCACAAGTGCTTAGCTTTTCTCTCTAGTTTTATTTACCTCTTAATTTCTGTCTAGATACCTCTTAATATTCAGATCTGTGGTTACGATTCCAGTATGTACTAAAGCTCTCGGTTTCAAGGTTTAATCTAAGTGGTTCGAAGTTAGTTTATTGTGTTTAATTTCCGATTTTTGCAAGTTTCCAAGTTCTTAATATTGTTTACGTCATTTACTTAATTTCTCAAGGTTCGTGAATTTAGTTTGGAGTTCCTTCCTTCTAAAATTCTTGTTTTTGGTCAGTTAGTAGTTCCAAGTTCCAACGGTTTCAAAGCAACAAGTAGTTTTGTGACGTAACTTGCACGACAAGTTTCCATAACTTGGCGAACAAGTTACCACGTTAGTTGGTTATTCTCGTTTCTTGCATTTTTAGTTCTTATTTCTGTCTTTATTTTCTTGTTGTTGAAATTCCTGTATTTAATTCTTGTTTTTACATTTCTGTACTTTACTTTCTTGCAATTTCTTTTCAGTATTTTCTAGTTATGTCTTTTATATTTCATACACCTTTCGAAAGAAGAAATCAAGCCATGATGGGCTAATCGCCTGAGCTTGGGGTGTAAAGCAAAGTTTAGATGTAAAATTTGTGTGAAAGTAAAGAGGTGTATTTAATATAGCATTGTATCTAACTATTTGTTTCAGGCGATTGATCTTACATTGAAGATTACATTTAATTAATTGACAACTAATTTTATGTATGAAAATGCATTAACATTCAGTGTTAAGGTTAAGATTAATTAACTGAAATGATAAGAGAAGACTATAAATAGTTTTAATACCTGACAAGTATTATACTCTTACGGTGTAGGATGGTAACTCTGTGTTGTGCTAGGATTCACGAAGTCTAACATAAATGATATCGTATCGATAGCACGTTGACCAGTGTGTACTCTTGGGAGGCCGTTTGAACCGATAGTTGGTGTTGTGGCAGTCCTATAGCACTTGTGCTGGAGGACTGGCTGGATGTTATAATACCTCTTTGCTGAATCATCCGTTTTCATCTCTATGGAGCTTTGCACCCTGTGCTTCTTCTCTGGAATTGATTTTTAGTTGATAACTCAAACCAACCAATCAAACAATCTGTTTTCGAAATCGCCATCTGAAATCGGTTTTTAAAGACTGGATTTTTGAACATCTTACAACAAGTTTTCCCTGTGGATCGATATCTGGTACTTTTACCATTATTACTTGTTACGAGACGATAGTAGTTCAAGGTGTATACTTGCACTGAGTTCTATTTTAAATGAATCTCGAAGGTTGCATAAATATTACAACAGGGCTATAGCGGGTAGATTGAAGGGCAAGGAGATTCACAACCGCATATTTAGATTATTTCGAACGTTTATACGTTATGACATATATTAGCAAAATGAGTAAATAAAACCCAAAAATTTAGGTACAATAGTATCTTAACAAATTTTCAATGTTTTTCTTTAAAATAGAAAATCAAAAGATAAAATCTGTTAAAAATATTTCAATTAATTTTAAAAGATTCTTTATTTTAGAGGGTTCAACTTAGGGGTTGTTCGGTTGCAGCTTAATGTGCTGTATAGCCTATATGGCTTATTCGCTCAACCATATATAGTTGTTCGGTTGTGGCTTATTTGTCCAACTGATGACTTAATCGGTCAGCCAAGATCAATGTGTCCTTTACATTCAGCTACAATTATTCCAAGAATACCCTTGTTAAACACCAACCTCCACAAAGGAAAAACCCATTGGAATCTCTTCAACGCCTCAAACCCTCAGTCGGTCATATCCAAGCCATCTTGTAACACCCTAAAATTTAAACATTAAATATAGGGAAAAATTCCGGAAAATGGGTAAATTTAAACTTCAAAATATAAGCCAACTAAAACCCTTAATGTAATGGGGTAGTTTGGACAATGTACAAAAAGAGTATTGAGACATAACATATAACAACCTATTAATCTAGACTATAATTAATTATATTAATCCGGGTGTCACTATGTCTCCAAAAGTGTCTCTCATCTCGATTCCCAAAAAAGCCCGACCTTCCCAACTCCTAAGCATGGTCGGCAACACGACGATCTAGACGTCGCTAGGTGGAACCTGTAATCCACAACATACACTCAAGTGTTAGACCAAGAGTCTAGTACGATATAAATATTTGAATCAATATCAAAGAATTATAACAATGCCAAAAGTAAAGATACCAGTTCCACCTAATTCCCACATTACCAATTTTCCACAAGTTATAGTGATCCACATCTGTCATAAAATAAAAGAGATAATTCTCTAAAACAGGGGAGGCCCGTTACCATCTAGGTGACGAGAACACGTGAGTGGGGTCACCTTAATGTTGATGGATTACAACTCAAGTCCCGGTCTTACTTCCCATGCCATATAAACATCACAACCTCAAACCATAAATAAATTGCCTTTATTGCATACCCCGTCGAGTTACACCTCAAGGACTTACGGGGACCATATTGCATATCCATCCTAGACAAGTTACACCTCAAGGACGATTGTCCCTTATTGCATACTCGCTAGTAGCCACCAATGGCTTAACCGATACATACACATATTCCATAAAGGTCTAAATCCTCGTGCACAAGGAAATAGACTATTACAAACCCAAGTCACACCACGAAGGCATATTAGAGAAATCACATGAACTAGCATGGCAATGATTCTACATGATAACATAACGAATTTCCCTGAGTCACACAAGGCATGTAAATCCCATCTCCATTCCTCTACTTTAGAGATACCAAATACAAGTACATCACAAGCCGCAAACATTTATGGCTATATATATATATATATATATATATATATATATATATATATATATAGGGGGTCATTCAAAGAAGAACTAGTTATTTTGTGGTAACAGTAAGAACCAATGTGAGCCACATATTAAACTATAAATTAGGAAATTATTAATTTTAGAAATTTTGTTTGAAATTTAAATAAAAGGGCATTTTAGGTATTTTTAAAATCTCCTCTCTCATCTCTCCTCTCTCCTCTGAAACAACGTTACAGACCTTCAATATCCAAAATACATGCTAAGACTAAATGTGATACCACTGTGATACCCTAAAACAATCGATACAGACCTTCAATATCCAACATACATACTAAGACCAAATGTGATAACACTGTGATACCAAAAATACATACAAAAAACTAATGTAATACACAAAATACAAACATCTATCCTCAATGTGATACCCACAATACATAGAAAACACACACCTTTATCCTCAAGTGTGATATCCAGAATACATCCAAGTACAAATGTGATAACACTGTGATACCCATTGTGATACCATTGTGGTAACACTGTGATACCCACTGTGATACCATGTGGTACCCATAACCCACGAAAACCCAAACCAAGCCTGCAACTCCGGTCACCAAACCCAAACTTGTAACCCCATTTCTTTAGACAAAGTGAAACCTAATCACAAGACAAAAAAAAATACAAAGACCATAAATCCGGCCAAAAAGACCATATATCCGGCCAAAAAAACACAGGGGCCAAACCACAGTGACAAATGAAGGGGAAGGGTTGGTGCCGGAGTTCGTCGATGGTGTAGATCCACCACTGCCGCTAGAGACCACCACCACCGTCGCCGCTAGAGACCACCACCACCACCTAGAGATAGAGACAGACAGATCATCGATGGTGTAGATCCACCACCGCCGCTAGAGACCACCACTACCACAGCCGCCGCTAGAGACCACCACCACCACCACCGTCGTGGTCATGGAGAAGTAGAGGTGTAGATCATCCATCACCGCCGCCGCCGTTCTATTCCGCCATTCACCACCGTTGCTGGCTATATTTAGTGATTTTGGAGAGGGTGTCGGCTCCATTTAGGGTTTCTAGAGAAGAGAGAATTGAGAAGAGATAGAGAGATGCAGAGGAGTGATTTTAGGGGTAAATGAATGAGTTAAATTAGATTTTAATTTGTTATAAAAAATCTAAATTATCAAATTACTAATTTTCCCTTATTTTTATTTTTAGAAGTAACATTAATTATTTTAAATGTGTGACTCACATTGGTTCTTACGGTTACCACAAAATAAATAGTTCTTATTTGATTAAGCCCCTATATATATATACCTACGTACATATATATACATATATGTATATATTTATATACCTATAATCATGCAAGAGTCAAGTGTTATATATATATATATATTTATATTTATATATATATATATATATATATATTTATATTTATATACACCGATGTTCTATTGTGACATACAAAGAGTATAAATATTCATGGTTATGATCAATTAAACATAGTTACTCCAAGTAGAAATTTAGGGGAAACACCCTATCTTCCCAAACAAGACCCAAATCATGTTATACAACTTCTATGTAACATTTAAACACAAAATAAGTGAGTTATAGGGATTTAGACACTCACCTAAGGGTTCTTGCAAAGAAACCCTAAAAGGTTGGAAGCCTTGGATCTTGGATAAGAAACCCTAAAATTAAGAATTACAACTCCTAAATAGGATGAACTCACATAATATTGTAGAAATAAAGTCACCAATAAAGCTTACTTGAAGAATTGGAACAAGAGACTTTCTAAATGAGGAAACCCTAATTTCCAAATAGCTTTTCCTTCCTAGAATCTTGGAGAGAGGAGATGGTGGGTTTCAATATTTATGGCCAAACCAACCTCTAGCAACCACCATTGACTATGAAGTTCAAAGCATTAACTGAAGAGGGAAGAGAGGAGCAAGACAAGAAAATCGCCCAAGGAGGTGTGAGAGCCGTCCAGAAATAAGGTAGAAAGAATACTGTTGCACCTGCCCTAAAAATTGAAATAAGTAGCAGATCCACACAGCCCTGTCGCGACTTTGCCCCAGCGACTTTGCCCAGGGCATTATCGCGGGCATTGTCGCGACCCATGCCCCACATTCTATCCAAATCGATCGAAGGAGCTGCTGGAATGCGACAATGCCGCCGGCGACTTTGCCCTTGGGCATTGTCGCGGGCATAGTCGCCGCTGACTACCGAGATGCTATCCGAAAGTTCGTTTTTTGATGATTGAATGCCTCTTACTCCGAGTGAAGAACGGTTCGGTTAAAGTGCATGCGGAAAAGCTTGAGCATGAAAATGGTACATGTACACACCCATTTATATATATATATATATATATATCCTTATATAATTGCATGAGTAAAATGAGCTTAAGACGTCAAGTAACGATTTTGGAACGATTAAACTTACGAGAAATTCAGGGTGTTACAATCCTCCCCTCCTTAAGGAAAATTTCGTCCTCGAAGTTTGGAGCTAACTGAAAAGATGGGGGTACCGCCTCTTCATATCCTCTTCCGATTCCCACGTGACATTTGCTCCTCGATGGTGCTTCCATTGCACTTTTACCCTTGCTACCTCTTTTTGACCAAGTTTCCTCGTTTCCTTTTCCTAAATAGATTCCGGCTCTTCTATACACCGATTATTGTCTACACGGATTTCCGATAAAGGAATGACGTCCTTTTCTTCCGATAAACACTTCCATAAATAGCAAACATGGAACGTAGGGTGAATCCCTCTCATCTCGGGCGGTAGTTCCAACTTGTAGGCTTGGAGTCCCACACGCTCAACTATTGGAAAAGGTCCAAGGAAATGGGGACTAAGCTTCCTACGCTTCCCAAACCTAATGATCCCCTTCTAAGGAGAAACCTTCAAAAATACATGATCGCCTACTTGGAACTCAATCGGTAGTCTCTTCTTATTGGCATAACTCTTTTGGCGCTCTTGAGCGGCTTTCAACCGCTCTCGGATGCCTTTCACCTTGTCGGCCGTTTCTTGAACAAGTTCTGGTCCGACAAACTGCTTTTCGCCCGCCTATAGGCAACAAACGGGTGTCCAACACTTTCGAATGTATAGGACCTCAAATGGTGCCACTCCTAGACTCGAGTGGTAACTGTTGCTGTAAGCAAACTCTACTAATGGGAGATGAGAATCCCAATTTTCCCCGAAGTCGATTACACACGACCTCAACATGTCTTCCAAAGTCTAGATTATCTGCTCGCTTTGTCTGTCAGTTTGAGGGTGGTAAGTCGTGCTCAACTTCACCTTTGTTCCCAATTCTCTTTGGAAGGCGTTCCAAAAGTGAGAAGTAAAACGGATATCCCGGTCGGATACAATGGACAATGGCACCTCGTGCCTCGAGACCACTTCGTTGATATACAATCTTGCCAATTTGTCAAACGATAACGTTTCCCGCATCGCCAAAAAGTGAGCGCTCTTGGTCATCCGATCCACAATTACCCAAATGGTGTCGTGACCTTTCAAAGTCCTTGGTAGTTTTTTCACAAAGTCCATTGTGATGTGATCCCACTTCCATTCCGGTATTTCGAGTGATTGCAAACTGCCATAGGGTCGTTGATGCTCGGCTTTCACTAGCGAACATGTGGTGCACTTCTCCACAACACCGGCTACGTCAAGTTTCATGACCGGCCACCAATAATTCAACTTCAAATCTCTATACATCTTGGTACTCCCGGGATGTATCGAGTATTTTGACTAGTGAGCTTCTTCCATAAGTAACTCCCGGCACCCTCCAATTTTAGGCACCCAAATCCGTCCTTGGAAAAGTTTCAATCCTCTACCATCTTCCGTCAATAGAAGGTGGTGTTTCACCATGGATTCATTCTTGAGGTTCGCCTCAAGTAAAGCTTCAGCTGGAGCGTTTTTGATCATATCCATCAAGCTTGAGATGATCTCAATTCTTGCCAACGACGTTTGCACTTTCCCAGTATACTCCTTCCGACTCAAGGCGTCCGCTACCACATTCGCCTTGCCCGGATGGTATAGTAGTTCGCAGTCGTAATCTTTAAGCAACTCTAGCCATCTTCGTTGACGCATATTCAACTCCTTTTGATCAAATACATACTTCAAACTTTTATGGTCGGTGTAGAGTGTGCATTTCGTACCGTACATGTAGTGTTGCCATAACTTCAATGCAAATATGACCGCCGCCAACTCAAGATCATGAGTGGGGTAATTCTTTTCGTGCTCTTTCAACTGCCTTGATGCATACGCTATCACCTTCCCTCTTTCCATGAAGACACAACCCAAACCCATCCTGGATGTGTCACTATACACGATGAAGCCTTCAGTTCCTTCGGGTAAGGATAAGATTGGAGCTTCACAAAGTTTTCGTTGCAAAGTCCGAAACGCTTCCTCTTGTGCGATAGTGATAGGCGGGTTTACACCCTCCTTAACTAGCCGCAAGTGTACGGTGTCGTCTCAAGTAATACGTACGTAAGTACGAGTATCGAATCCACAGGAACTTGGTGTTAAGTACCGCAATGACTGTAAAAACTATTAACTGAACGATTGGAAATTGAGGGATGGTTGGTTTTAACTAATTAATTGCAAGAAGACAAAGCAAAAACAAGACAGTAAACAGCTTTGGAAACTTCCGATAGAGAAAACAGTTGAGGGTTGGAAATCCCTAGGTTTTCACATACGAATATCAGACTTAAACGATTACCAGTTATTCCCCTAATGAATATCCAATCTTTAAAAGTCACCGTTGTTCTCTTTCGAGCAACAACGGGTTTTATTTTGAAAAGGACAAGTTTTATCTTTCGATCTCAACTTATGGATTCCAAAACACATTAAGCGCAAGATTTATTGTGATCATATAGATTTAATCTCTCGATCTCAACCTAAATGGTTCAATTAGGATTAAGGCGTATTCGGTATATCTCTATCACCAAATTCTCGCCTTAGACATGTAATTCCTAGTTCTAGTTAACAGTTAATTCTCTCGAACTCAACTGGAAACAACAAAACAATTGAAAGGTAGCTAAACTCTCAAAAGCATTAAAACCAAATTACACGCATTCATTAAATAGGAAAACTGATAAATGTTCAAGTCATCTGTTCATATGCTTACAAACTAAATTCATTCCAACCCCCAACATGAATAGGTTAGTTCATGTCGGTGGTGGATTCAAACACAAAAGAAAAGAAAAGAATAATGGAAGAAAGCATGGCAAACGTGATCATGCTGAATGGAATGATGTACTCCCTTCTCTCGTGTTCGTATCTACTTCGCGTGATGAACGTGCTCCGATTGATCCTCTAACGTGGCTCCGAAAGGTGTAAAATGTCTCCCAAAATCGCCCCCTAAACTGCTCTGGCCGTCGTGTGTGTTCTCCTTAAAACCTAGCTGTAGAAATTAGTTTTATAAAACTGGGCGTCGGGGCCAGCGCCGGTGCGGATGGGCTGGCACCATGACTGGCGCCAGATTCTGTTTGGAATGTTGGCGCGGATGGTGGCGCGGGTTGGCGCCAGTTTCTGTTTCGTGATTTCTCGATTTCTCTCGTTTTCAGCTCTGGAACTCAACTTTGCTGCTTTTTTGGAAAAAAATGCTTGTACCTATACTTTCTCAACAAAAACCCATGAAATACTCGTATTTCACTTGAAGACATGCGTAAACCACCTAGTTTGAGATTCAAAATAATGTCGAAATTCGACATTATCAACAACCCCAAACCGAGCGTTGCTTGTCCTCAAGCAAAATAGCGATAAAATAGAATAAAAGCACATATTAGAGAAACGTAATAACTGCACACTCCTAATTGGTACCACGTGATGCACTGGTGATTTCCCATACCCGTGAATGCCTATCTCATTCTCGCCTCATTCCTATTTCGTTTGATCTATGACCTTCCATTGTAAGTTGAACTCGTGACTGCTTTGTTTCCATTAAGGTTGTTCTAGGTCCGGACATACTAAGGAAAACATTTCGCCTCGACCCTACCTCACGGGATTCACTCAATTCGCTCGAACCTAGGTTATCGCACATGTTGTCATGTCTAAAGAGTTTATGTACCAGAATACGCAATAATTACATGACAACTCTATTGAAAGACGCACAAATGTTCAAAAAGTTGATCTCAGAAAGGAATCAAGCAGCAAGACATGGAATATTGGTAAAGGTATTCATAGACTCCAATCACGTTTTCCAGAAGATCATCCAGGTCTTTACACGGGTTGTAACGGGGTTAAGGTTAAGGCTAAGAGATGAAGGGTAAATGGATCAAAATTCCTCGGTGTGTCAATCATTGGCGATTCCTGAACTTCTTTACTTCACATTCGCTCACTTGGCCCTTTTCGTCACCACTGGAGTCGCTTTGACTCTCTTATTATGCAGCTACTGTTATCTAACTAACTGTATTTATTTGTTTTTTTGCTTTTTTTTAAGTTGGGACTTCATTGGTCCTCTTTTTTTCTTTTTTTTTATTGGGGCGACATTGGCCCATTTTATTCTCAATGACTGGCCTGCACTATTTTCTTTTCCGCTCTATCTTTCATAGTTCATTACCGCTCAGATTGACACACTTTCGGATAAGGTTGGCTAAGGCTTTTGGCTCGGGTTTAAATGTGGGTCTGAAATGAAAAGGTGAGTGTATGGTTACAAAGGGCTATGGTTATACACAAATGGGTGAAAGGGTACGAAAGCTAAAAACAGGGTTAAACAAATACACAATGCCTGGAATCATCTCTTAAGGTCCACACGATATGGTCTACTACACCCTTACCTAATATTCCGATGGTCGTCTTTGCTACTCAATACAATAATATAGCGAGATCAGTCTATATTCACGACAAGGATCTCGAAAAAGTGTATATGATTTTCGTATATGAATCCCTCGACATGAATAACGTCTTTTAGGCTCAAGTCTCACTATAGGGCGGTCTCCACTAATGTCCCTAGTCATGTCCTTTCCCAGTCCTTCCCTAATGGTCACGTCACTATCACAAGATTCTTCCCACAATGGTCGGTCTTGATCATTCAAAACAAAAATTTGGGCTAAAGTAATCTAAGCATGCAGAGGTGCGGGAAATCTACGTGCATAAACGTGGGCCCGATTGGGCAACCCCAAACCTTACCCACACATTGTCCCCAATGTGCAAGTATCGGAGTAGGCGATACTAACACAAGTATCGTTGTGCGGTTATTACAGGTATCAAACAGGTAAGGCATAACATGACATGAAGCACAAAGAGCTAATCTAGCATTTTCAAAAACATGGGCAACCCCAAACCTCGGTGAAACCGAGGTTTGCACAGGGATAAAAGTGAGTGTGTAGATGTTTAAAAAGTGAGGCACTCCAAACCTAAGTGAAACTTAGGTTTGTTGCATCTCGTTTAACTAATACTGAAATAAACATCGTACACCACTCATTAACATAATGAATTAGAACATACCTGTTTGCCCGGAGAGATTCTCTTGAAAGATCGGAACGCCTAGTAGGAAGATATCGGAGATGACGGAGAAGGGGATGCAAGAACAAAAACAAAAGGAAAAGGAAAGCAAAGAAAACAGATTTTATTTAAAAAAAAACACCAAATGCAGAAAAATAAAGAAAATGCACACCTCGGTGGGTTGCCTCCCACCCAGCGCCGTATTTAAAGTCGTGGCACGACTGTGTGGCTCTCAGCTTGGTTCGGTATCCGCGGAATTGATTCGCCCACACTTGCGATTCTTCACGGATTCTTCCACCTCTTGCTTTCCATGACCAACTCCGTCTTTGTGCTTCCCACTCTCAAACATCTTGAATATCGCCTTTTCATCACCAACTCGTAAGGTCACCTCTCCTTCCTCCACATCTATCAGTGCTCGGCTCGTGGCTAGGAAGGATCTTCCCAGTATCAGCGGGACTTCTATATCTTCGTCGATGTCCATCACCACGAAATCCACCGGAAAGTAAAACTTTCCCACCTTGATGAGCACGTCCTCTACCACTCCATATGGGTACACTATGGATCGATCCGCCAGCTTGAGCGTCATGTACGTCGGCTTCACTTCCCCCAATCCGAGCTTCCTGAAAATAGATAGAGGCATTAAGTTAATACTCGCCCCTAAATCACACAACACTTTATTAAAACGAATATCACCAATTTGAATAGGGATTGAAAAACTCCCTGGATCCTTAAGCTTCGGCGGAAGCTTGTTCTGGATGATTGCACTGCACTCTTCAGTAAGTGCAATGGTCGATTGGTGATCGACTGCCCTCTTCTTTGATAAAATCTCCTTCATGAACTTGAGGTATGTCGGCATCTGGGCGAGTGCCTCCGCGAAGGGGATATTGATGTGAAGCTTCTTGAATATGTCTAGGAACTTCTTGAATTGTTCCTCATCATTGTGTGCCTTCACTCGATTAGGGAATAGTAGTGGTGGTACAAACGGGTTGACTACCGGCTTTTTCTCTTCACTTTTCTTGTTCTCTTCAATCACAACCTCATCGGCTTCTAGCTTAGTCACTTCTATGATCTCGACCTCTTTCTCTTTAGGATCGGTTCCTTTTGATGTGGGATCTCGTATTGGCTCTCCATTCAGCTCCTTGCCACTTCTAAGATAAATGGCATTACACTCTTCCCGGTTCTTCGTTTCAGTCTGACTCGGAAACGTGCCTTGACTCCGAACAGCTAACGCCTCTGCCATCTGTCCCATTTGTCCCTCAAGAATTCGAATTGATGCGGTGTTCTGCTCTGTCGCAGCTCTTATCGTTCCGACTGAACTTGACAATGTACCAACAGATGATGTCAACTCTCCAACCGCGTTGTCCATCTTTGACACAAACTTCATTAGCATCTCTTCCAATCCGGACTTTTTCTCCCCTCCTTGTGCTTCTTCTTGCCTCCTTTGATTGTAACCTGGAGGACGATAAACGTTAGAAGATTGAGTAGAAGAGTTAGAAGTATTACTGTACTGATTTTGTTGTTGCTGAAACATGGGCTCTTTTTGTGCATTTTGAGGCTGGCTCCACGAGAAATTAGGATGACTTTTCCATCCCTCATTATAAGTATTTGAGAACGGGTCGTTCCTCGGCCGGTTATTGCGGTTTTGAAGGAATTGCACTTGCTCCGGCGGAGGAAGCTCTTGAGGTGAACCAAATGACTCTTGATAGCCCATATCCCCTTGGAGAGTTGGTTGAATTGTTGTCCCTTTCAGCTGATTTGTGATAGCTGCCAATTGTGCCTTAATAACTTTCAGTTCATCACTTTCTTGCACACTTGCCACCTTCCTAGTGGCTGACCGAGGAGTGGCATAACTATGTTCCACAAGATTCTCAATCAACTCATATGCGTCTTCATACGACATATTCATCAGTGCACCACCAGCAGCGGAAGTGAGGTCATTTTTATGATGTGGATGCAACCCTTGATAGAATGTTTGAATAACCATCCATTCTTGTAGACCATGATGAGGGCACTTCTTTAGCATACCCTTGTACCGTTCCCAGGCCTCATAAAAGGACTCTTGATCCCATTGGCCAAAATGAGTGATATCTGACAGCAATTGGGTTGTTCGCCCCAGTGGAAAGAATTTGTTTAAGAAAGCCATCACCATATCATTCCATGTACGAATTTGTCCGTTTGGTAGACTCTCTTCCCATTCAGCTGCTCGACCCCTCAATGAAAACGAAAAGAGTCGGAGTTTGATCGAACCTGGGTCAACCCCATTCACCTTGAAGGTGTTGCAAATCTTTTCAAATGTTCTCAAATGGCTGTGCGGGTCTTCAGATGCTGCTCCTCCAAACATATTTGCTTGCACCAATTGGATGGTGCCAGTCTTGATTTCAAAATTGTTTGCTGCAATTGGAGGAACATAAGGTCCTCTCTGGACGGCCCCCATGTTCGGATTAGCAAAATTCCGCATAGGCACTCTCTGTCGTGGTGGTGGTGGACGATTCACATTATTGTTAATACCATTGTTGTTAACATTGTTGTTGTTAACGTTGTAGACCCTCCATCTCTTGCTGACTTCTGAGTCTGGCTTGCCTCCTTAATCTCCTTGCAGTCCTTTCGATTTCAGGATCAAACGGTTCGAGTTCACCAGAGGAACTCCTTCTTAGCATAATAAACTAGAAGCAATCTGCAGCAGAAAGTAAGTCACCAATCAGAACTTGCAGCAATGAAGTAACAAGAAACTTGGGTCAAAATCTTGAATACGAAAAATGAAATAAAAATAAATTGCAAAAAAAAATGCTCAATGTAATAATCCCTACAGCTGGTAGTGATATCAACACAAAACAAGTTCCCCGGCAACGACGCCAAAAACTTGATAGGTGGGTTTACACCCTCCTTAACTAGCCGCAAGTGTACGGTGTCGTCTCAAGTAATACGTACGTAAGTACGAGTATCGAATCCACAGGAACTTGGTGTTAAGTACCGCAATGACTGTAAAAACTATTAACTGAACGATTGGAAATTGAGGGATGGTTGGTTTTAACTAATTAATTGCAAGAAGACAAAGCAAAAACAAGACAGTAAACAGCTTTGGAAACTTCCGATAGAGAAAACAGTTGAGGGTTGGAAATCCCTAGGTTTTCACATACGAATATCAGACTTAAACGATTACCAGTTATTCCCCTAATGAATATCCAATCTTTAAAAGTCACCGTTGTTCTCTTTCGAGCAACAACGGGTTTTATTTTGAAAAGGACAAGTTTTATCTTTCGATCTCAACTTATGGATTCAAAAACGCATTAAGCGCAAGATTTATTGTGATCATATAGATTTAATCTCTCGATCTCAACCTAAATGGTTCAATTAGGATTAAGGCGTATTCGGTATATCTCTATCACCAAATTCTCGCCTTAGACATGTAATTCCTAGTTCTAGTTAACAGTTAATTCTCTCGAACTCAACTGGAAACAACAAAACAATTGAAAGGTAGCTAAACTCTCAAAAGCATTAAAACCAAATTACACGCATTCATTAAATAGGAAAACTGATAAATGTTCAAGTCATCTGTTCATATGCTTACAAACTAAATTCATTCCAACCCCCAACATGAATAGGTTAGTTCATGTCGGTGGTGGATTCAAACACAAAAGAAAAGAAAAGAATAATGGAAAAAAGCATGGCAAACGTGATCATGGTGAATGGAATGATGTACTCCCTTCTCTCGTGTTCGTATCTACTTCGCGTGATGAACGTGCTCCGATTGATCCTCTAACGTGGCTCCGAAAGGTGTAAAAAGTCTCCCAAAATCGCCCCCTAAACTGCTCTGGCCGTCGTGTGTGTTCTCCTTAAAACCTAGCTGCAGAAATTAGTTTTATAAAACTGGGCGTCGGGGCCAGCGCCGGTGCGGATGGGCTGGCACCATGACTGGCGCCTGATTCTGTTTGGAATGTTGGCGCGGATGGTGGCGCGGGTTGGCTGGCGCCAGTTTCTGTTTCGCGATTTCTCGATTTCTCTCGTTTTCAGCTCTGGAACTCAACTTTGCTGCTTTTTTGGACAAAAATGCTTGTACCTATACTTTCTCAACAAAAACCCATGAAATACTCGTATTTCACTTGAAGACATGCGTAAACCACCTAGTTTGAGATTCAAAATAATGTCGAAAATCGACATTATCAGCTAGTCCATACGAATTTTACATTCATTCGAGTCAAAGTCGTTAGCAACGAAGCGATCGTGGAGAAGTCTTGGATAAATCTTCGATAGTACCCGGCTAACCCCAAGAAGCTTCTAATTTCCGTAGGACTCTTCGGAGGCTCCCAATTCATCATTGCCACAATCTTTGCGGGATCCACTTTCACACCTTCCAGGGTCACCACATGACCGAGGAATTGTACTTCCCGCAACCAAAATTCGCTTTTAGAGAATTTAGCATGCAACTTCTCCTTCCTTAACACTTCCAAAACTTCCCGAAGATGTTGCTCATGCTCTTCTTCATCTTTGGAGTACACCAAAATATCATTGATGAACACGATAACCGACTTGTCCAAAAACAGCCGGCATACCCGATTCATCAAGTCCATATAATTTGTCGGCGCATTCGTTAAACCGAAAGGCATGACGAGGAACTCGTAGTGCCCATACTGAGTCCTAAATGTCGTCTTCGAAACATCTTCTTCCTTAACTTTCCCTTGATGGTAACCGGATCGGAGGTCAATCTTGGAGAAGCATCCGGCTCCTTGAAGTTGATCAAAGAGGTCATCTATTCAGGGAAGTGGATACTTGTTCTTCACGGTCACCTTGTTCAACTCCCGATAGTCGATACACATCCACATCGACCCATCTTTCTTTTTGACAAACAACACCGGAGCTCCCCAAGGTGATGATCTTGGCCTTACAAAACCTTTCTCTAGAAGTTCTTGCAGTTGTGTCATCATTTCTTGCATTTCTGTCGGAGCGAGACGGTAAGGTGCGTGTGCTATCGGTGCCGCTCCCGAAACCAAATCGATCTTGAACTCTACTTGACGGTCGGGTGGCAAACCCGGCAAGTCATCGGGGAAAACGTCTGGATACTGTTTGACAACTTTTACATCTTCCACCTTCTTTTTCTATAGTTTGGTGTCCACCACATAGGCTAAAAATGTCGGATACTTCTTCATTAGGCACTTCCTTGCCTTGATGGAAGAGATGATAGCCACCTCGCCCTTGCGCTTCTCCCCGTACACAAGTACAAAGTCTCCACTTGGGAGAGGAATCCTTATTAGCTTCTTTGAGCCCAAAATCTCCGCTTTGTGCTTGGCCAACCAATCCATTCCGATCACTACGTCAAAGCTCCCAATAGATATCGAAAGTAGGTCCACTTCAAATATTTCGCCACTAATCTCAAGGAGACACTTTTCCAAGATTTCTCGCAAGACTACCTTTTCCCCATTTGCTACCTCAATGACTAAAGCATCGCGTAGAGTACTAATAGGCACATTCAAAGACTTGCAAAACACGTCTGAAACAAAAGAACAATTTGCACCCGAATCAAACAATACTCTAGCGGGTAAGGAATTGAGTAAGAACGTACCCGACACCACGTCGGTGGTTTCCTTCGCTTCTTCTTTTGTCATTTGGAAAGCCCTCCCTTGCGGTTTTTGAATGGCCTCCCACCTCGGTTGACTTCCCAAACCGGTCCCTCTAGAGTCTCCTCTCAGCTTGGGACAATCCCACTTCACGTGCCCGATCTCCTTGCACTCAAAACAAACTGTTCCTCTAATATGGCACTCCAGGCTAGTGTGCCCCGTCTTCCCGCACTTGTAACAAGTAACTTGACCCGGATTGTAAGACCCGAAGTGCTTGCTCTTGCACTTAGGGCACCACCTTGCCTCCCGGCGGTTGTCCCCTCCTCTACCACTTGGTTGGAACCTCGACCTCTTGAACGAATTTTGTGGGCTCTCCCACTTCCTCTTCTCTCCCACCTTTTCTTTCTCCTCTTTGTCTCTCGCGTAGACTCTTTCCATAACCTTGGCCTCTTTGATCGTCTCTCGAAGATTCGTAGCTTTGGAGTTCCGAACCATTGCCATCATATCAGCAGGCAATCCTTTCAAATATGCTTTCATCTTTTCCTTCTCAGTCAGGGCTACGTGCCCCACAAGATTCAACTTCTCCATGAAGAGTCGGGTGTATTCTTTAACTGACAAATTTCCCTTCTTGATTGACCGGAACTCTTCCTCGATCAAATCCATCTCTTGTTCGTTGCAATACTCTTCTAAGATCTTTTTCTTAAAAGTAGCCCAAGTCATCTTGGTCAAAATAGAAGTCTCTATGGTGGAAGTGTAGACATTCCACCATATCAAAGCCGAACTTCGGAGCATTTGAGAACCAAACTTCACTTTCTGATTCTCCTCACAGTCACAAGCCCGAAAGGCCTGCTCAATCTCCCGAATCCAGTTCATGCAGGCCACTGGATTGTCAGAACCGGCAAACTCCGACAGTTTGCAGCATAGGAAGGTCTTATAAGAGCATACCCTTCCCGTCGGTCTCACCTCCAAAGTAACTAGTCCATCAGTCCAGTTTTCATCACTTGTACCCCCGGATCCCATAACACCCACATTTTCTTCGATTGTCTTGTGACGGCGTGGTTGAGCATCCATGTCTTCCAAAAGTTTCATGAACAGTTCTTGTTGTTTGGCCATGGTATCATTCATGGCCCTCATCATGTCCATCATCTGCGTTTGAGGAGTCACTTCCGTTATGACCGGATTGGTAGAGGCAATATTTCTCCTCGGAATCTGCTCCACTCTCCCGCCCAACAGGGGCGGAAATGGATGAGGCATAGCTGATGCATCGATGTTCGGTTGATCGGTCGTGGATTCAATCACGGCGTTATCTTCCTGAGTCCTGCCCCGAGTATTTACCATTTCTGTCTGACACACCAGGGATAAAGATAAAAACATAGACCACGAGATATACATAAAGAAACGTACTAGAACAATCATTGATCCTCATAATCATAGCAATCAAGCATGCTCACGTAACAATATATTCATAATAGAGTAGCTAGTTGAAATTATGAACACATTACACATAAGAATTCTCGTTACCAATTTCATAATTTACAATAACGTAATTTCCGTTGACACCGAAACGTCCCAACTTAAGGTTTCTACCCAATTTCCTCACATTCCATCACCTAATGGTCACAGCTTAAGTCTAGGCATCACGCTAGCACACCTAGTTCACTTAAACTAGAGCTCTGATACCAACTTGTAACACCCTAAAATTTAAACATTAAATATAGGGAAAATTCCAGAAAATGGGTAAATTTAAACTTCAAAATATAAGCCAACTAAAACCCTTAATGTAATGGGGTAGTTTGGACAATGTACAAAAAGAGTATTGAGACATAACATACAACAACCTATTAATCTAGACTATAATTAATTAGATTAATACGGGTGTCACTATGTCTCCAAAAGTGTCTCTCATCTCGATTCCCAAAAAAGCGCGACCTTCCCAAGCTCCTAAGCATGGTCGGCAACACGACGATCTAGACGCCGCTAGGTGGAACCTGTAATCCACAACATACACTCAAGTGTTAGACCAAGAGTCTAGTAGGATATAAATATTCAAAACAATATCAAAGAATTATAACAATGCCAAAAGTAAAGATACCGTCTCCACTTAATTCCCACATTACCAATTTTCCACAAGTTATAGTGATCCACACCTGTCATAAAATAAAAGAGATAATTTTCAAAAATGGGGGAGGCCCGTTACCATCTAGGTGACGAGAACACGTGAGTGGGGTCACCTTGATGTTGATGGATTACAACTCATGTCCCGGTCTTAGTTCCCATGCCATATAGACATCACAACCTCAAACCATAAATAAATTGCCTTTATTGCATACCCCGTCGAGTTACACCTCAAGGACTTACGGGGACCATATTGCATATCCATCCTAGACAAGTTACACCTCAAGGACGATTGTCCCTTATTGCATACTCGCTAGTAGCCACCAATGGCTTAACCGATACATACACATATTCCATAAAGGTCTAAATCCTCGTGCACAAGGAAATAGACTATTACAAACCCAAGTCACACCATGAATGCATATTGGAGAAATCACATGAACTAGCATGGCAATGATTCTACATGACAACATAACGAATTTCCCTGAGTCACACAACGCATGTAAATCCCATCTCCATTCCTCTACTTTAGAGATACCAAATACAAGTACATCACAAGCCGCAAACATTTATGGATGTATATATATCTATATATATATATACCTACGTACATATATATAATTATATGTATATATTTAAATACCTATAATCATGAAAGAGTCGAGTGTTATATATATATATATATATATATATATATATATATATATATATATATATATTTATATACACCGATGTTCTATTGTGACATACAAAGAGTATAAATATTCATGGTTATGATCAATTAAACATATTTACTCCATGTAGCAATTTAGGGGAAACACCCTAGCTTCCCAAACAAGACCCAAATCATGTTATACAACTTCTATGTAACATTTAAACACAAAATAAGTGAGTTATAGGGATTTAGACACTCACCTAAGGGTTCTTGCAAAGAAACCCTAAAAGGTTGGAAGCCTTGGATCTTGGAGAAGAAACCCTAAATTTAAGAATTACAACTCCTAAATAGGATGAACTCACATAAAAGTGTAGAAATAAAGTCACCAAGAAAGCTTACTTGAAGAGTTGGAACAAGAGACTTTCTAAATGAGGAAACCCTAATTTCTAAATAGCTTTTCCTTCCTAGAATCTTGAAGAGGGGAGATGGTGGGTTTCAATATTTATGGCTAAACCAACCTCTAGCAACAACCATTAATAACTATGAAGTTCAAAGCATTAACAGAAGAGGGAAGAGAGGAGCAAGACAAGAAAATCGCCCAAGGAGGAGTGAGAGCCGTCCAGAAATAAGGTAGAAAGAATACTGTTGCACCTGCCCTAAAAATCGAAATAAGTAGCAGATCCACACAGCCCCGTCGCGACTTTGCCCCGACGACTTTGCCCATGGCATCGTCGCGGGCATTGTCGCGACCCATGCCCCACATTCTGTCCAAATCGATCGAAGGAGCTGCTGGAATGCGACTATGCCGCCGGCGACTTTGCCCATGGGCATAGTCGTCGCTGACTACCGAGATGCTGTTCGAAAGTTCATTTTTTGATGATTGAATGCCTCTTACTCCGAGTGATGAACGGTGCGGTTAAAGTGCATGCGGAAAAGCTTGAGCATGGAAACGGTACATGTACACACCCATTTATATATGTATACCCTTATATAATTGCATGAGTAAAATGAGCTTAAGACGTCAAGTAACGATTTTGGAACGATTAAACTTACGAGAAATTCGGGGTGTTACACATCCTTCTCGTCACCGATCATCTCCAAGCCATCCTCCTCATCATCGATCGTCTCTGTCCTAAAGCTCCGATTAAGGCTGTAAATCTCTGTTATTTGTAAATCTGGACCTGTTTTGAAATCAGGAAATCAGGAATTTGTGAACGATCTGTTTGCTGATTTCTCGATCTGTGAAATCAATCATTTGCTGGTTGTCTCAATCTATTCAATCGATTTGCTGATCGTTTGTTGATTTCTCGATCTGTTCTGAAATCAACTGTTTGCTGGTTTGCTTATTTGCTGATTTCTCGATCGTTTGTTGATTTGCTAAAATCAATCGATTGCTTAATTTCATAACGACTGAAGTTGGGTTTTGAAAATAAGGAAATCAAGATTCCTGATTTGCTGCTAGAAATCAAATGATTTTTTTTTTAACAGCAAAACCCAATTTTATTACCAAAAAGGGAGTACAATACAACCCATACCATACAACAACAAATATGCAGCCTAACCACAAAGCCAAAGCATAACCAAAGCAAAAACAAGTTAACTAGGCTACAGTACCATGAACTTAACGAAACAAGGAGGAGATATTTGCGAGAAGCAAACTTAATCAGACGTGCTTAATGAATTACTGTAAGCCACACAGACCTGATTAATGCATTAAGCCAACTCGATAGCATATGCACACTCACACAGACCTGCTTAATGCAGTAAGCCAACTCGATACCACCTGCACATTCACACAGACCTGCTTAATACAGACAGTCACCTCGAACAGGACCTGTTGGTTTGCAAGCCACAAAACATACAGCCGAGCCAAACAGCCCCTGCACGTATTCAACCGAGTACCATCCAGTAGATCACGAACAGCACCCACAAGCACTTACAGACCCTCTACGCATGCTTCTTCAACCCGAATCAGACTTGACTGCCCATAACCGCTGCAGCACATGTCTGTCACCCAACCGCAACATCTCACAGACAGTTGGCTGGATCGTTAAGCCACTTCGTCCAGTCAAGCTTGCACCCTCCACTTCCCCGGCCGATCCACTCAAAACATAAACGCTGCAACTCCAATAACCTTCCATCAAGCTTCCTTTTGTTGCCTTTGAACACCGTTTGATTTCGGTGTACCCAAATCAGATAGGCCATGCACCATACGGTCTCTGTCCAGATCTTGCTTCGCGATTCGTTCCCTGCCACACGGACTATTTTTGAGAGATCTTGCAGCGATGAGACATCCACTTCTCCGAGGTTCCACCAACGAAAAACCAATTTCCATACCTTTGAGACCTCTTGACATTGAACCAATGCATGGTTCACCGTCTCCGCTTCCTTCTCAATCTCGGACAAAGTATCGAGTCGATATCGATTCCCATTCTATCTAGAACCACTCTACAAGGGATCCTTCCTTGTTTAGCCTTCCAAAAGAATATGCAAACTTTCTTCGGAACCCACTTCGACCACTCGGTTTCTTCGTAGTTTCCCCCAAGTACCGCCAACCGTTCATCGATTAGCTCCTTAAGATCTTGGACCGAGAACTTCCCCTCTTCCCCCCCCCCCCCCAACCACCTCACACCATCCCTTACCCCTACTTTTCGCTTCCACCCTATAAGAGCTTCCCTTAATTCCACCAACTCTCCCGCTTCCCTTCCCCTCGACTCCCTCCTCCAACTCCACTTCCACTCCCAATCACCTTCCCCCACTCCCCCTTATCGGTTATGCATTCCTCTTTGTTGGAATCAAGTTGATAAAGTCGTCTAAATCTCTCGCCTAAAGGAGCATCTCCCATCCACCTATCCAACCAAAATCTCGTCTCATCTCCTCTCCCCACCTCTCTCCCAAATAGCGCCTTGAAATCTATGCCCATTTTCTCCAAATCCTTTCCTATGCCAATGATGTTCCCCCACACCAACCGCCCCCCTCTTATCGACCCTCCGTTACTACCAATCCCCCCTTCTTTCCCATATAGACTCTTAATTACCTTTACCCAAAGAGCGTCCCTCTCCGTTGCGAATCTCCACCACCATTTACCCAACAAACCCCAATTAGCCGATTGTAGACTTCTTACGTTAAGCCCCCCACGATTGAAGTTCCTCACCACCCTCTCCCATTTGACCCAAGCCACCCCTTTTTTTGAGTTTAGCCCATTCCCCCCACCCCAAAAAAACTGACTCCTCACACTCTCAAGCTTACGAATCACTCCTCTCGGGGCACGAAAAAGCGAGAAAAAGTAAATAGAAAGACTACCGAGTACCGCTTTTACCAAAGTGAGTCGCCCACCAAATGAGATCATCTTCGCCTTCCAAGCCGCCAACTTCTTCTCCATTTTTTTTGTTGCCTCCTTCCAACTCTCTATTTTGTGCATGTCTCTTCCTATCGGGAGTTCGAGGTACATAAAACGCAACTCCCCGACACCGCACCCTAGGCTAGACGCCCACGTTTGTATTTCCTCCACCTCCACCCCCACCCCATACAACTTACTTTTGCTAAAGTTAACCTTTAACCCCGACGCCACTTGAAAGCATTGCAAGATTTTCATGAGATTTTTAGCATTGTCAACACTCCACTTGCCAAAGAAGATGACATCATCGGCATATTGGAGATGTGACAATGTAATGTCGTCTTTACCCACCTTCACACCTTCGAACATACCTTTTTCTCTTGCTTCCAACATGAGAATGTTTAGGCACTCCGCCACCACTAAGAATAGGAACGGTGCCATCAGATCGCCTTGCCTAAGCCCCTTCTCCATTTGGAATTCTTGCGTCGGGGACCCATTGACTAAACCGAAACCGAGGAAGAAACCAAACACAATTTTACCCATTTACACCATCTCTTACCAAACCCCATCGAGGATAAAGTGTCTAGGAGGAATGGCCACTCCACACTATCATACGCTTTTTCGAAGTACACTTTAAAAACCATACCTTTCTTCTTCGATCTCCGGATGAAGTTCACCGTTTCATTTGCAATCAACACCCCGTCTAAGATGAATCTACCTTTGATAAACGTCGCTTGAGTTTCGCCAATGATTTTCCCCATCACCTTTTTTAGACGTTCCGCCATGACCTTGGCCAATATTTTATAAAAGACACCAATCAAACTAATTGGCCGATAATCGTTGAGACCCGTGGGATTAGGATTTTTAGGGATGCGTGTTATAAAAGACGCATTACACCCATCGCTAATCACCCCGTCTACCTAAAATTTTTCGATAGCCTTCATAAGGTCGCCCTTAATAACTGCCCAAAATATCTTCACAAATGTGAACGTGATGCCGTCCAGACCCGGGGATTTTTTTTCCTCCGCACATTTTAATCGCTTCCCAAACTTCTTCCACAGAAAAGGGCACTTCCAGTTGTTCCGCGTCCACCTGAGATATTTTCTTCATTTTTCCACTGACCAATTTCGGACCAGCCTCCTTTTTTGACTTGAATTTGTCCCTAAAGAATTCCCACACGTGATTTTTTATCTTTTCCGTTTCTTCCGTCCAAGTCGCGTTTATATTCAAACCTCGGATTCCATTTTTCCTCTCTCTACTCCTAATTGCCGCATGGAAAAACTTCGAATTCTCGTCACCCTCTTCAAGCCATTTAACCTTCGCTTTTTGAGAAACAATCTCCACTTTTTTCTTTTCCGCCTCCAACCATTTCTTACGCGCTTCTACCCACCGTTTACTCTCTTCTTCCCTGATTGGTCTCGTCCCGGCTTCTCTTTCCAACTTTATGACCTCTTCTTTATTTTTCTCCAGAACCCCATCTAATTTCTTGAATTTTTCGGAGCAACACATCCTCAACGCATTCTTTACCTTTTTAAGCTTGTCTCTAACGATGCAATCCGGTCTCTTAGTCTTCACCTCCTTACTCCACTCCCTCTTAACTACGTCCTCCACATCCTCACCGTTCAACCATGTATCGAATAGCTTGAATGGCTTAGGCCCGAAGTCGGCGTTATAGTCTCCTAACATAATTGGAAAGTGGTCCGACCATCTTCTTTCTAGCGCCTTCACCGCCAAGTTTTGCCATGTCAAAGTAAAGCTCGGCGAGACAAGAAACCTATCCAACTTGCTGAATTTCCGCCCGTCGTCGCTTATCCTCGTGAATTTCTGCCCCCTAACGGAATTTTCACCAAGTTGGAGTTTATAATGAAGGAGTTGAAAACCTCCACTCCTTTTTTGTTTGTTGAGGAGTTTAGTCTATCCATACTCCCCCGGACTTCGTTAAAGTCCCCGAATACACACCAGCTCACTTCGTCCTTTTCGCATAATCGTTCAATGTTCTTCCATAATTCTATCCTCTCCCTTAAGACCCTTGGTCCATATACATTTACGAACCCACACATCCCGTGCACCCCTTTCAATTTTCCAATCGCTGCCACAAAATTCTTTTCGACTATAAAGAATTCGCACGAGAACACACTCCTATCCCATATAAGTATCAATCCTCCGGAATTCCCCACTGCTTGAGACCGAATAAAATCTCCGTCACCAAATCCCCACAACTTCATTACGTGCTGCTTTGCCCACCCCTTATGTTTGGTCTCTTAAATCCCTACCATGTCCATATTATTTCTTATGCTTAGCTCTCTAATCCAACTTTTCTTTTCGACACTCCCCAATCCCCCTAGCGTTAACCAACATTATCTTCATTCCAAAAAAAAGACACCGAACCACAAAAATTCATACCTACCTAATTCGCGGTCACCTTGGCTCCGTCTTTCACTGCCGTCTCATTCCTTTCCCAAACCAGCCCAATATTTTCTCCAAATTCCTTTAATTCGTCAGATCCACTTACACTTTGCAATTCATTTGAGATTGATTGTAGACTCTCTGATGAACATCCCGGTCTCGTTTTCCTCTTTCCTTTCTCCGTCTTACCAAATCTTCGGTCCTCATCGTGTGTTTCTGTCCTCCCTTGATCGATGTCGTTCTTGCCATTTGTTTAAGCAAATGGTAACTCACTCTCCCCCTTCCTAAACTCAGCGTATCCATCTTCTTTAGCTTTGATTTGTCTCCAAATCTTCCCCTTCGCTCCTTATCTTGTGATACCTCGTTAACCTGTGCGTTTCTGTCCGACGCCAAGAAAGAGCTGTGAACTGGGTTCTCGTCCCCATGAGCCTGCGTGCAGAAGTTCTTTGGTATGTCATTTTGGGTCTTCCTTCTAAAATCTTCTCCTACAGCCAAATGGGCTACTGTTAATACAACCGGCCCAATTTTTGCATTATCGTTACTTGATGGGCCCTCAACTAAACCTGGCCAGATCCTTTTTCCATAACCCCCTCTAGACCTGGTCCTTTTTCGTTAATGCCTCTAAAATTTTGTGGATACTTCCTTTCCTCCACGTCATCCCCTACTCCCCCACCCTCATGATTGTTAACCGACATTCCCTTAGGACTTGGATCTTTTTCAAAAACCCTCTGCCACGGCTCTTGGTCTCCCCCGTTTTCCGTCGGTGCTTGCGAGTATTTTTTGGCGAGCCTACCCACCGGATATTCCTCCTTTTGGATCGCATCGGCGACAGTAACCTGGACCGATTCTCCTTCCACCTCTGTCTCTCCATTCCTCTGAGTCCCCTGATTACCTACTTCGTCTCCCTTTCCGTCGAAGACACTTTCATCGACAACCCACTCCTCGTTCGCTTCTTCCTCCTCAGTCCATTCCGATGGACACGAGGATTCCTCTTCGTCCGTAGAGTTTCTGTTCTCTTGATGCTCCCATCGTGCCAACGGGTCCGAGTTTTCCTCCATCACTCTTACCCAGAAATAAAAATTATCCACCTTAATGTTTTGTAACTCATCTATTCTTGACTGAATTGACGTTGCTACTAGGACTTTTGAAAACTCCAGATTGTTTGATAGATCCCATTCGCAGTTAACAAAATTCATTGTTCGTCCCCATTTACCCACAATATTTTTGAAGATTTCCCGAGACCAAGCGTAAAAAGGCACACCATACACCCTCAACCATACCATCCTTTCCCCTGATCGAAAGCCTTCCGACCAATGTTGGAGGTCATTGGGTTTTGAAAATCAAGGAATGTTAAAACGATAAAATTGGGTTTTGATTTACTTGTTCCTATCAGATGGGTTTTGCTCAAGATTGGTGCTTCTTGTTTTACCTATTTGGCTACGGGCATGACAATGTTCCTTCTGTTCTCTACATGGTTTTTCTTTTTGTTTTGTTCAACATGGTGTTGTTCCTTTTGGCTTTGGTGATGAAGCTTTTGCCTCTCTTTTGTTTTAGTTTATTCCACTTTGTGGTGTTTGTTCTACATTAAGGATTGGGTCTTAATTTGTAAATAAATGAACTGATGTTGTTCATTGAATTTATTGATCTACCTACATATTTCGGTTAACTATGCAATTTGAAAATAAGTAAAGTGAGGGGTAAAATAGTCATTTATTACATTCAGACTGTTAATTCAGCACAATAACCGAACAACAATTTATCTGTTAACACTCACACAACCATATGCACTCAGACATCTATATCCATATAGGTCTTAACAGAAAATGAACCAAATAGCACCTTAAATTATTATATTAATGTATTCAATAGATTCAATATCCCAATAAATTTTAATTTTTTTTTATAAAATGAAAATATAATCAAGTTGATTGCCAGAAACAATACAAATATAATTTCACTTTTTTAACTTTTAAGCGTCAAGTTTCAAAGAATTCTTCAAATCTGAATTTTGTACGTTTTTATCTATTTTTTTCTTTTATTTTATAAAACATTTTTAAAAAGCTGCTAAAGCACAAATTTTGTATAATATTTCTTTTTTACTAGTGTTCGACATCGCGCGTTGCGCGATGATCAAATTTTATGTTAACAAAACTATGAAAATTGTTGTTATTATTTTCATAGATATGGAATATGTTGCAAATACATATACAATGATTTATTTTAAATATTGATTGACTTTAAAATTATTTAGTTAATAGAATTATGACATATGTTGGATGTGTGAGATAATTTATTAGTAATAACTAAAATTTAAATATTTATATATAACATTAATGAACGTCGTTTAAAATAAATCATTACAAAAAATAACATAAATTGAAAAACAAAACAAAATACAAAGTAGTAGAAGATATCAGATAGGGAAATTAATTAAAATACCCTAAGTCAAACCAAGTGTTACTGAAATACCCCAAATCTCTCCCATGTTACAAAAATACCCCAAACATCCGCGATAGAGCCCGCGATCGCGGGCTCCAGGCCACGTGTCACCAAAGTTTGCCCACTTTGCCCGCGTTGGTCCCTCAAGAATGCCCCCGGTCCAGCTTTCCCCCCTCAAGAATGCTCGCGTGTGCAGTTTTGGTCCCTGCCCGCGTTTGACTCATTGACCCCCGCGATCGCGGGCTACACGTGTCACCAAAGTTTGCCCACTTTGCCCGCGTTGGTCCCTCAAGAATACCCGCGGTACAGCTTTCCCCCCTCAATAATGCCCGCGTGTGCATTTTTGGTCCCTGCCCGCGATTGACTTTCTTTGACCTCCCGCGATCGCGGGCTCCTGTGCCACGTGTCGGCACAGGGTTAACCCTAAAATCCCTTTGACGAACCCTAAACCCTAATTGTTTCTTCGACCGCACTATATAAGGGGGGGGGACCAAAAACCGGCCACTCTCAATTTTTTTAATCACTATCTCAATTTTTAATCAAACTCTCTCAATTTTCTCCCACTCTCTCAATTTTGTCGTGTGGAATACGCGTTCGGGTTTTGTGAAGATGTCTCGTATTACATCTTTGGTATGTTTTCCTTATGTTATTTGTTATTTTTTGTATGTTATTTTAAGTTAAGATATATGATTTGTAGGTTGTTATAGTGTTTATAACTTATGTTTGAATATGTTCTATGTTTAACCTGATATGTATGGTTTTATGTTTGAATGTGATATTTGTATGTTATAATGTGTATGTTGTTATAGTGTGTTTTTTCATATAAAAATTGTTAAGAGTGTTTTTTTATAAAAAAATTGTTAAGAGTGTGTTTTTATAAAAAAATTGTTAACAATTTGTTTTTTTTTTTATAAAAACACACTCTTAACAATTTTTTTATAAAAACACACCCTTAACATTTTTTTATAAAAACAGTTTTTTTATAAAAAATGTTTAAGAGTGTGTTTTTATAAAAAATTGTTATAGTTTTATGGTTTTTATAATGTGTTTTTTTATAAAAAAAATTGTTAATTTTTTTTTATAAAAACAGTTTTTATAAAAAAATTGTTAAAAATGTGTTTTTTTATAAAAAATTGTTAAGAGTGTGTTTTTATAAAAAAATTGTTATAGTTTTATGGTTTTATGTTTGAATGTGATATTTGTATGTTATAATGTGTATGTTGGGCGTCGTGAGTTCTGTCTAATTACAGGACTACGTTTTGGAGAGGCTCCCCCCCTTCCTCCCTTAGAAGACTGCTCCTTCGCTCCTAGGGTTTGGGGCATTTCAGCATCTCGTTTGAAGCTGAAGGCAGCCCGGGAAATGATGAAAGAGGGCCTTAGTGCCCTAACCGACGACGATGCTGTCCGTGTATGCTTGGTGGTGATCGTGGATATGGGCTTCCTGGGCCGTGAGTATAGCCAGTATGCTTCCGAGACGGTCCTTAGGGCCGTCGAGGACCTTGAGCTGTTTAACAGCTACCCGTGGGGTAGCCATATCTGGACACATTGCTACTCTAATATGCACCGAGCCATAGGCAGACGCGCCGATCGACATGCATAGATGAATCTTTGTGGTTTTACACACGCCTTCAAGGTTAGATACGTAGTATAACAATTGTTAATAATACATACAAACTGTTTGGCTTTTCTTTTTACGTACTTGCTCTTCTTGTCTAATTCCAGATATGGATCTTGGAGGTGTTTCCCGCATCAATCCGATATTTCGTCAAGCGCGACGATCGAGTACTTAGGGAAACCCGTTGGAACAAGCGTGTTACCCTAAGTAGGTCGCTTTGGATTGAGTTCTTCAAAGCGTCTAGAAATGTAAGTTCTTTTACTATGTTTACAATTTGCATACGTTAGTCCCGCTTATTAATTTTTTTTATGTTTTATCATATATTTAGCAGCCACTCTTGCCTTTCGATCGCCTTGTGCCTACTGTCAACGAGATGGGCACAAATTGGTACAGAGACAGCGTGGCCTTTATTGACGCAGAGGCAGAAAGGGCTCGACGTCCCCCTATTTCCGAAGATGAGGAAGACGACGACAGGCCCCCTTCCGGTGGATACCAGCCGCCCCCTTCCTCCTCCTACCAGCCGGCCCGTTCCTCCTCCTACCAGCCGGCCCGTTCCTCCTCCTACCAGGCGCCCCCTTCCTCCTCCTACCAGGCGCCCCCTTCCTCCTCCTACAATCCATATCAGGCGGCCCCTTCCTACGAGCCACAGCGTGGCTCACATGAAGTCCTGTGGGACTACGTCCACGGGCCGCTAGAGACACGTGTACACTATCTGGAGGAAGTCTACAGACAGTTTAGCGCTGTCAATGTTAGTGTTTAACTTAATTTGTTGGCCACGTTTATTTAGTTTGTATATTAATATTACGTTCTAAATTTGTTTTAGCTGTCGAGTACGACACCGATCCCCGCTCTGTTCGGACAGGGGGCACATGCGACGTTTGCCACCACATCCCATCCGTCATTCCCTGAAAATGTAAGTGACATTGAGTAACCATTATAGTTATATGTTTGTTCCTAAGTTTGTAACTCTTATAATGATCAATGTCACGCAGGCCGGGATGTCGGGGGCCGGGATGTCCCAAACGCCGTTCGCCACCACATCCTATTCTACTATCCCGGAGAGTGTAAGTGACACTGAGTAACCATTATAGTTATATGTTTGTTCCTAATTTTGTAACTATTTTAATGATCAATGTCACGCAGGCCGGGATGTCGGGGGCATACACCTCGCAGATGCCGTCGCCGTTCGCCACCACATCATATTCGATTATCCCGGAGAGTGTTAGTGACACTGAGTAACCATTATAGTTATATATCGATAATCTTAATTTTGTAACTATTTTAATGATCAATGTCACGCAGGCCGGGATGTCGGAGGCATACACCTCGCAGATGCCGCCGCCGTTCGCCACCACATCAATCACAAACATCTTTGGCGGTTCGGCCGATGACTATTACAGGCCGGAAATGCATACTGTAAGTTATTTTGGTAGTTTTGGTTTAATTGTGAACATTTCCTAAATTGTACTTAAAACATTGAGTAACGTAATTTTCAGACGGGGTCTCCTATTATCCAGGATCACTTCTCGGAGCACTTCTCGGAGCCTGACGATGACTCGATGGATGTTGTAGATCCACCACCACAGGTGACCCCGCTCCCTCTAAAGCGGTCGCATAAAATTTCACAATGGTTTCGTCACCCGTTTGGCCAACAAGGATCTACGACACCACCGCCCGCTAAAAAACAAGCAAAGAAAGCGGGGGGAAAGAATGGAGGAAAGAAAAAGGGAAAGGTGCCTTCACCGGAGCCTCAACCGGCATCAGAAATATTGAGGATGTGCCGGACTGGTCGCCTCCCCAACTTGACATTCACCCCTTACGGGGGCTTAGAAATCAACCCCTCGTTTTTTGAAAAATTGCTCGCGGATGACCCTGTGAACTCTGACTTAGACGATACGGTTAGTATGAAGTTAAATTATAGTCATATATAATCAAATATATTTATATTACATGTCTAACCATCTATTTTTTATGCATAGCACGTCGATTCTTGGGTTAGCCTGTTGCAAAAACATCGTGGCGTAGACACGAGGTGGACCATCATGCACACTATGTTCTTTCAGTGTATACTGATGGACCATCAAGGTCCCGCCTCCGTGATCGAAATATGCAATGGCTCGGAAGGGACCTCTTGGACTCTCCTCGATAGGGTATGCAAATCGTTTTACTGTTATTTTATTTAATAACATATATGACATATATTGTAATATTTCAGGTGTACATCCCCATATGCTTGCATCCCAGACATTGGCTGCTTGGAGTGTTTGAACTAGACACTATGGTCATGACCCTATATGACAGCGAAAAGGACGGTCTCTGCAAACAACAATTGACAGAGCAGATACAATCGTTTAAAACAAAACTATATACGTTCTTTTCATTGATCGGGGATCATAGACGTCGCGAAGTGTCAAGTATCTTTTGCACAAAGATGGCCGGCCAAGTACCCCAGCAGACCGGGTTATATGCGGATTGCGGTGTATGGGTATGTCGTAATGTCCAAAAGTTGATAAATAACGAGGAGATATGGGTACCCCCTAACGAAACCGACGATGAGGCAATGGATTTCCGCCGACATATGGCGGAGTCAATTTATGCGCATTGTCTAATAGGGCCACGTTAGGTTGTTTATGTAACATTAAATAATTGTTATTTTTAGTATTAACTTATTTTGTTAAAGTATTGTGATTGACTTACTGTTTACTTCATTTGGTTTTTGCTAATTTCATCCATTTACTCAACTTTGAGTATCGATATCTCTTTCACACATACTCTATTTTGGACGCATTATATATCATTTCGAAGATCTCATATAGAAGAACATAAACCTACTAAAAGTTAGTTATATATAACACATATATATAAATTTAAATGCGTCCAAAGTTTAGTAAAACCCATATTTCCAACACCTAGTAAGTAGGTTTATGAAACTTGCGATAATCCTAATACAAAGATTATTGGATGAACAAGCATTTATTTCTTGATTATTGGGGTATTGGTTCTTGTTGTCTGGAAGTGATTCATATGATGCAAAAATTGGTATCATGTAATGTAGAACAATATCTATATTATAGAAACTTGCATTTGATAGTACCATATAAATCTGATCTAAATTCTCATTAATTAGCTATGTTTGACTACTTAAAGACTAATTTTCTGCCTAATGAAAGACCTTTATTCAAGAGCAGACGAATATTGCAGTTACTTTTTCAGTGGAATCATGCAGACAACTTTTTCAGACGAAATCTATAAACACATTCAAATAATAATAATTTAAAACGATTTAATGAATTAGTTAATATATGATTATTATGTTAATGCGATAGGAGTGTAAAACAAAATTGAAAAAAAAAAAGAGATGTACCATAAATTAAATAATTAACTATAAGAGTATGAATTTTAAATATAAAAAATATTTTTTTATGTAGTGTATAACTGTATATGATATATATTAAAATATATAAATCCAAAAAAATTCAAGATTGGGCTCATTTCGAACGTATCGAAGAGACGATTATAATGGTGTAATTTGTTAAAATTAAAACGTATTTTTTTAACGTATTTTAGTTAATAAACGATTATATGTGTTAAATGTAAAATTAAAATAATGAAAGTAAAAGGTATAAAGTAAATTTAGTAAATAAGTATAGGGGTTGAAAGTGTAACATTTCATTTTAAATTCGTAAAAATGGACGAAATGGGGTGAACAGTGCCAAAAATATCAAAATTTTCATAAATGGTCCCTGGAATTTTTCAAAAATGGTCCCTTGCAATTGAAAAGTCACAAAAATAACCCCATCGCGGGATTCCATTTTTCAAAAATGGTCCCTGCAAGTTTAAAAAAGTGTCAGAAAGGTCCCTGGCCCGCGATCGCGGGCTCCCATCGCTGATTTTTAGGGTATTTTTGCAAGGTGGGAGAGATTTTGGGTATTTCAGTAAAACATGGTCAAACTTAGGGTATTTTAATTAATTTCCCTATCAGATAACCAAGGCTCGAGACTACAATAAATAAAAATTAAAAACATTTAGATTTAGAATAAATCTTCTATACGTATTTAAACGGAAACAACACACATACAAATTGTTTCAACAATTACCAAATAAAATTACATTATTAAATTTTTGTATTATCATTAAAATTGGTAATTTAAAGAATCTTTTTATAAAAAAACAAATAATATGATTATTTCAACAATTGTAATCATCTTTTAAAAAAACATATGACAATACCTGAAATTATCATAAAGTGTTTACATTTATCAATATTATTAAATTGTTATAACAAAAAACGTAGAATTCTTTAGATTCTAAGAGATCTTTTTATCAAGAATCCACATTTTTTTGTTTAGTCATTGACTTTTCTTCCAATATTTGTTTTCTCCATTGTGATCAATTCCCCCACACCGACCGACCCCCTCTTATCGACCCTCCGTTATTACCAATCCCCCTTCTTTCCCATATAGACTCTTAATTACCTTTACCCAAAGAGCGTCCCTCTCCGTTGCGAATCTCCACCACCATTTACCCAACAAACCCCAATTAGCCGATTGTAGACTTCCTACGTTAAGCCCCCCACGATTGAAGTTCCTCACCACCCTCTCCTATTTGACCCAAGCCACCCCTTTTTTTGAGTTTAGCCCATTCCCCCCCACCCCAAAAAAGCTGACTCCTCACACTCTCAAGCTTACGAATCACTGCTCTCGGGGCACGAAAAAGCGAGAAAAAGTACAAAGAAAAACTACCGAGTACCGCTTTTACCAAAGTGAGTCGCCCACCAAATGAGATCATCTTCGCCTTCCAAGCCGCCAACTTCTTCTCCATTTTTTTTGTTGCCTCCTTCCAACTCTCTATTTTGTGCATGTCTCTTCCTATCGGGAGTTCGAGGTACATAAAAGGCAACTCCCCGACACCGCACCCTAGGCTAGACGCCCACGTTTGTATTTCCTCCACCTCCACCCCCATCCCATACAACTTACTTTTGCTAAAGTTAACCTTTAACCCCGACGCCACTTGAAAGCATTGCAAGATTTTCATGAGATTTTTAGCATTGTCAACACTCCACTTGCCAAAGAAGATGACATCGTCGGCATATTGGAGATGTGACAATGTAATGTCGTCTTTACCCACCTTCACACCTTCGAACATACCTTTTTCTCTTGCTTCCAACATGAGAATGTTTAGGCACTCCGCCACCACTAAGAATAGGAACGGTGCCATCAGATCGCCTTGCCTAAGCCCCTTCTCCATTAGGAATTCTCGCGTCGGGGACCCATTGACTAAACCGAAACCGAGGAAGAAACCAAACACAATTTTACCCATTTACACCATCTCTTACCAAACCCCATCGAGGATAAAGTGTCTAGGAGGAATGGCCACTCCACACTATCATACGCTTTTTCGAAGTCCACTTTAAAAACCATACCTTTCTTCTTCGATCTCCGGATGAAGTTCACCGTTTCATTTGCAATCAACACCCCGTCTAAGATGAATCTACCTTTGATAAACGTCGCTTGAGTTTCGCCAATGATTTTCCCCATCACCTTTTTTAGACGTTCCGCCATGACCTTGGCCAATATTTTATAAAAGACACCAATCAAACTAATTGGCCGATAATCGTTGAGACCCGTGGGATTAGGATTTTTAGAGATGAGTGTTATAAAAGACACATTACACCCATCGCTAATCACCCCGTCTACCTAAAATTTCTCGATAGCCTTCATAAGGTCGCCCTTAATAACTGCCCAAAATATCTTCACAAATGTGAACGTGATGCCGTCCAGACCAGGGGAATTTTTTTCCTCCGCACATTTTAATCGCTTCCCAAACTTCTTCCACAGAAAAGGGCACTTTTTTTCCTCTCTCTACTCCTAATTGCCGCATGGAAAAACTACGAATTCTTGTCACCCTCTTCAAGCCATTTAACCTTCGCTTTTTGAGAAACAATCTCTACTTTTTCCTTTTCCGCCTCCAACCATTTCTTACGCGCTTCAACCCACCGTTTACTCTCTTCTTCACTGATTGGTCTCGTTCCGGCTTCTCTTTCCAACTTCATGACCTCTTCTTTATTTTTCTCCAGAACCTCATCTAATTTCTTGAATTTTTCGGAGCAACACATCCTCAACGCATTCTTTACCTTTTTAAGCTTGTCTCTAACGATGCAATCCGGTCTCTTAGTCTTCACCTCCTTACTCCACTCCCTATTAACTACGTCCTCCACATCCTCACCGTTCAACCATGTATCGAATAGCTTGAATGGCTTAGGCCCGAAGTCGGCGTTATAGTCTCCTAACATAATTGGAAAGTGGTCCGACCATCTTCTTTCTAGCGCCTTCACCCCCCAAGTTTTTCCATGTCAAAGTAAAGATCGGCGAGACAAGAAACCTATCCAACTTGCTGAATTTCCGCCCGTCGTCGCTTATCCTCGTAAATTTCTGCCCCCCTAACATAATTTCCACCAAGTTGGAGTTTATAATGAAGGAGTTAAAGACCTCCACTCCTTTTTTGTTTGTTGAGGAGTTTAGTCTTTCCATACTCCCCCGGACTTCGTTAAAGTCCCCGAATACACACCAGCTCACTTCATCCTTTTCGCATAATCGTTCAATGTTCTTCCATAATTTCGTCCTCTCCCTTAAGTCCCTTGGTCCATATACATTTACGAACCCACACATCCCGTGCACCCCTTTCAATTTTCCATTCGCTGCCACAAAATTCTTTTCGACTATAAAGAATTCGCACGAGAACACACTCCTATCCCATATAAATATCAATCCTCCGGAATTCCCCACTGCTTGAGACTGAATAAAATCTCCGTCACCAAATCCCCACAACTTCCTTACGTGCTGCTTTGCCCACCCCTTATGTTTGGTCTCTTAAATCCCTACCATGTCCATATTATTTCTTATGCTTAGCTCTCTAATCCAACTTTTCTTTTCGACACTCCCCAATCCCCCTAGCGTTAACCGACATTATCTTCATTCCAAAAAAAAGACACCGAACCACAAAAATTCATACCTACCTAATTCGCGGTCACCTTGGCTCCGTCTTTCACTGCCGTCTCATTCCTTTCCCAAACCAGTCCAATATTTTCTCCAAATTCCTTTAATTCGTCAGATCCACTTACACTTTGCAATTCATTTGAGATTGATTGTAGACTCTCCGATGAACATCCCGGTCTCGTTTTCCTCTTTCCTTTCTCCGTCTTACCAAATTCTTCGGTCCTCATCGCGTGTTTATGTCCTCCCTTTATCGATGTCGCTCTTGCCATTTGTTTAAGCAAATGGTAACTCACTCTCCCCTTTCCTAAACTCAGCGTATCCATCTTCTTTAGCTTTGATTTGTCTCCAATTCTGCCTCTTTCTTTCCTTATCTTGTGATACCTCGTTAACCTGTGCGTTTCTGTCTGACGCCAAGAAAAAGCTGTGAACTAGGTTCTCGTCCCCATGAGCCTGCGGGCAGAAGTTATTTGGTATGTCATTTTGGGTCTTCCTTCTAAAATCTTCTCCTACAGCCAAATGGGCTACTGTTAATACAACCGGCCCAATTTTTGCATTATCGTTACTTGATGGGCCCTCAACTAAACCTGGCCCAGATCCTTTTTCCATAACCCCTCTAGACCTGGTCCTTTTTCGTTACTGCCTCTAAAATTTTGTGGATACTTCCTTTCCTTCACGTCATCCCCTACTCCCCCACCCTCATGATTGCTAACCGAAATTCCCTTGGGACTTGGATCTTTTTCAAAAACCCTCTACCACGGCTCTCTGTTTTCCATCGGTGCTTGCGAGTATTTTTTGGCGAGCCTACCCACCGGATATTCCTCTTTTTGGATTGCATCGGCGACAGTAACCTGGACCGATTCTCCTTCCACCTCTGTCTCTCCATTCCTCTGAGTCCCCTGATTACCAACTTCGTCTCCCTTTCCGTCGAAGACACTTTCATCGACAACCCACTCCTCGTCCGCTTGTTCCTCCTCAGTCCATTCCGATGGACACGAGGATTCCTCTTCGTCCGTAGAGTTTATGTTCTCTTGATGCTCCCATCGTGCCAACGGGTCCGAGTTTTCCTCCATCACTCTTACCCAGAAATAAAAATTATCCACCTTAATGTTTTTAACTCATCTATTCTTGACTGAATTGACGTTGCTACTAGGACTTTTGAAAACTCCAGATTGTTTGATAGATCCCATTCGCAGTTAACAAAATTCATTGTTCGTCCCTACTTACCCACAATATTTTTGAAGATTTCCCGAGACCAAGCGTGAAAAGGCACACCATACACCCTTAACCATACCATCCTTTCCCCTGATCGAAAGCCTTCCGACCAATGTCGGAGGTCCTTGGGTTTTGAAAATCAAGGAATGTTAAAACGATAAAATTAGGTTTTGATTTACTTGTTCTTATCAGATGGGTTTTGCTCAAGATTGGTGCTTCTTGTTTTACCTATTTGGCTACAGGAATGACAATGTTCCTTCTGTTTTCTACATGGTTTTTCTTTTTGTTTTGTTCAACATGCTGCTGTTCCTTTTGGCTTTGGTGATGAAGCTTTTGCCTCTCTTTTGTTTTAGTTTATTCCACTTTGTGGTGTTTGTTCTACATTAAGGATTGGGTCTTAATTTGTAAATAAATGAACTGATGTTGTTCATTGAATTTATTGAGCTACCTACATATTTCGGTTAACTATGCAATTTGTGAATAAGTAAAGTGAGGGGTAAAATAGTCATTTATGACATTCAGACTGTTAATTCAGCACAATAACCGAACAACAATTTATCTGTTAACACTCACACAACCATATGCACTCAGACAGCTATATCCATATAGGTTTTAACAGAAAATGAACCAAACAGCACCTTAAATTATTATATTAATGTATTCAATAGATTCAATATCCCAATAAATTTTCATTTTTTTTATAAAATGAAAATATAATCAAGTTGATTGCCGGAAACAATACAAATATAATTTCACTTTTTTAACTTTTAAGCATCAAGTTTCAAAGAATTCTTCAAATCTGAATTTTGTACGTTTTCTTCAGTTTTTTGTTTTATTTTATAAAACCTTTTTAAAAAGCTGCTAAGGCACAAATTTTGTATAATATTTCTTTTTTACTAGTGTTCGACATCGCGCGTTGCGCGATGATCAAATTTTATGTTAACAAAACTATGAAAATTGTTGTTATTATTTTCATATATATGGAATATGATGCAAATACATATACAATGATTTATTTTAAATATTGATTGACTTTAAAATTATTTAGTTAATAGAATTATGAAATATGTTGGATGTGTGAGATAAATTATTAGTAATAACTTAAATTTAAATATTTATATATAACATTAATGAACGTCGTTTAAAATAAATCATTACAAAAAATAACATAAATTGAAAAACAAAACAAAATACAAAGTAGTAGAAGATATCAGATAACCAAGGCTCAAGACTACAATAAATAAAAATTAAAAACATTTAGATTTAGAATAAATCTTCTATACGTATTTAAACGGAAACAACACACATACTGTAACAACCCAGTCTAAAATAAGCATGAAAATCATATAAATTAGAACATCCCAAAAATGGGTCCCAAAATTTCTTACATAAGTCTCAAAATTAGGTTGGCGGAAACCACCTATACACAACTGAGAATGAACTAACTACTACAAGTACAAGTGGCATTGTCTCTATCTGCATCTGTCCTCTATCATGCTCTTGCTCACTTACCTGAGCCTCCTACTATCTGCTTACCTGAAAAGGTTTAGTTTGGAAAAAAAATGCGAGGGTTAGACCATGAGGTCTAGTGAGTCCCTCCTGACAGTTCTCAAAATCATTTTAAAACTTTGCATAACTTTCATATATAAAACTTTCAATAATAAACTTTCACATAGCTGAACATTACAAACTTCCACGGATAAATCCGCTCCCGTAAATGGCACCCTGAAGTCACCCGAAAGTGACAACGGGTCAGTATCACGCTGCCTTACTGGGTCTCACTTCCCATGGCATAAACGGAACCTCCCCCCGGCGTGAGTACTGGCGGAACCTCCCCCCCGACATAGCCAATTTACGTCTACACAATGTATGCATACATCTCACATAAAACTTTAAACAACTTTCAGGCAATAAAAAACATAAGAACAAAACATGGCATTTCTCATCATATATCTACTTTAGAAAAATACGTTAAAAGGCACGTATTTTAGTTAGAAAACTCACCTGGCTAGCTCGCTCCAAAGCTCCTCACTTACACTTCCGATCTCTAGGCGAAACACCTATTATATTAATAACATACGTCATAATTCGATCATTTATTACTCGAGTTAAATCCCGAACTCAACCCAAACTTATCTAAGTTGGTAGATTACACTTCTAGTCCAAAAATCATAATTATGGGACTCTCTCCTCTAAAACCTTACCGGACCTCGTAACTATACCAAAAGCTCGATCCTTTAACTACATTAAATACCAAACTTTCGGCCCAAAAACAATTTCCATTACTTGAAACGTCTCAGCAAGATAAATACCGAGTCCAGAGTTTCAGTCTCAAAATAATTAAAATCCGACTCCAAAAAGGTTTCGAATGCCTCGGCCCAAGAAACCAATAAATTTCGGGTCCTTAAATTACCCCAACCAAAACCACCATATTTATTTAGTCTACTTTTACTATTATTAACTTAATCCACTTTTACTATAAATTCACAATCCAACGTGGCCCATCAATGTAGTTTCACGATTTTTAAATCCTCATATTAAAATCCATAATTGAGTCCACCAATTAAAATTCACATAACTAAAACAAACTTGGGCCACGCAAATAGGATCTGTTAACCTCAAACTCATTTGCACCAACCATAAAAGTTTCGGTGTCACATGCAAGTTGCGGGACTTGGGCCATACCGGGCAAACTACAAGATATACCGGAACTAAAACCCATGAACATCCCGGGACTAATTTACACCCACACCGGGACTCTCCACAAACATCACCGAGACTTCGCAACCAAGTCCCGTAACGTCCCAAAACAAAATTAATCGGAAGGTACAAACTATAGAATTCAGATTTATACCTGACGAAACGGAACTGTTGCCAACTCGGCCATCACCGCCGGCGACCACCACCGGCGACCGCCACCGGCAGCCATCTGCCGGCGACCGCCATCTCTTTCTCGCTGCTCCTTCTCTCTCGTTGTCTATCTCTCCCTCGCAACTTCTATCTCTCTTGCTGCCTCTTTCTCTAGTTGCATCTCTCTCTCTCGCAGCTTCTGTCTCCCTCAGCTTCTCTCTCGCTCGCTGCATCTCTCTCTCTCTCTCTCTCAGCTGCAGATTACACACCCACACAGAAGACCATTATTTCTTTCTGCCCTTTTCACTCTTTCTCTCGATGTGCAGGTTACACAAACAGAACCATACATTTCCTTTCTCTGTTTTCTTCTTCTCGAAATGCAGTACACACCCACATGACCAACCCTAAAAATTGTTTTCTAATCCCAACCAAAAGCGGCGCACATGGAGACTAGGGGAATTAATTTCCCAAATTTTACCTTTTACCCTCCTATGTTTTCCCATAAAGCAATTTGAACCCCTAACTTAAATTTAATTTACATTACTTACTTTGGGTTATTACAATCTCTCCCCCTTAACAGAATTCCGTCCCGAAATTCACTCTAACAATAACCGGCGAATCTGATTATCAGAGCTTAAATCTCAACTCTCGGAATAAATCTTTCTAATAACGAAACAGAACAACATACTTTCACGCCTTGGTTGCGCAACTCTGATTAAACCCACAATCTCTGTTTATACTCGTATCATGCAGTCATCTTATCTTTCACCTTCCAGTCGAATCTGTTATATTAGGAAGGCCACGAAACTCGGGTTTTATGAATCTTTCGATTATCCACAATGACGATAAAATCAGATAACTATAAATAAAGTCATTCCGGCTCTCTTACTCAGGTTACTTAAAATAATTCCTTAACGATCATTGTGTTAGCCTTAATAACACTTCCTCCCGAACTCTCGAAATCCCTCTTATAATTCATAACATGCGAACAAAAGTTGTAAGCATCTCATGGCTTTCCACTCCCTAATTATCCTTATCTGATTCACGACCACTATAACAGTTTCAGAACTCAACTGCCTTTCTCGGCTAGTGCAATATAACCACTGATCCTTACCGCACAAACTAAACAACTCCTTCTCTTTATCACTAGTAACTTTAACTTGACCAACTCATTTCAAATACATTTATCAATTTACTTCAAAAGATAAAATCCAATTAAGATGCAATTTATTTCTTTCTATCCACCAGAAATTATCTTATATAAAAACTTAGCATCAACATCTCGTTATGCTGGTATTCACAAAATCCATCCGTCAAAACTGATTTCTTAACTAACAACTCCACTGAGTGACCCAACAATTCACAATTTTCAAAATAATTTGAGAATTACTTATTCCATCATACTATCATCAACTTTTCACTTAACATACCGATTCTCCCTTAACAATTCTTAATAAGGATCTCGATAGGATTGTAGCACATCCTGTAATAACAATTAAATGTCGTTACTTAACAAATTCATGAAATTTTAAACGACCAATCAAAGGCTTATACATTTATCATGACGTTTCAAATCAACTAATGATCGAACTACCACTCCGACCCAATCATCATCATCATCATTCTTTAAACATAACCAAATTCCCAACTGTTTCCTTCTAGGATCATTCCCTCACACATAAGAAACCATTCATGCCCTTCAGAGATTTATCATTTACTATAGCACAATTTGACTAACACACTCTTCATCCTCTTTAAACTTCCATTGATCCCAAGATATACCTACTTAGCGACCCTTACAACCAAAAACACTTGGTTTCTCCTTGGAGTAATCACCCGCCACTACTCCGTCCTTCTATCCCGAACATAATCACACTATAACGTCAACTTACACTCTATGTGCTCCAATAATCTGACTAATAGATCGTACATCTCATCTGAAACCCCCAAAAGCTTCTATCTAAGGCTTTCTTTCTATCTAACATCGTCTCACTACGATACTAGCTGGTACCTTTAACTTGGTAATTAATGCCATTACATAACTGTACATTCCTCACTCGTAACGTCACACTGCAGACCAAATCTCTCATGATCATTCACACTATTCGAACCTGTCTTCATATCCTCCTGAAAAACACAAGCAAGTCTATCTCGCTACGTAGTCCTTTCCCAATTTGTTGAACTATAACTCACGAGTTCTCAATTAATTCAAACATACCACTCTAGCTAACTCTTTACGATCCGAGCCCTTACATAGACATGACACATCCTTACTGACTGATAAAATCTACACACTCGCTTCATTGGTGCTACATACCTCATCATTCTACGTATCCCTCCATACCTCGTAAATAGAACGCTTATTCAAAATGAAAACTTCTCGTCCTCTTAACACCCCTACAAGGTGTTCTATCAACTTTCAACCTTCTGGTTCACGTTTTTGGCCTCAGCCATCTTACGCAACTGCCGACTTCTACATCAACTGACAACCTGTAACTACTTTCTTACCTTAATCTTTAACAAGGGTTCCTTACGGAACCTAATCCTTCCAACATATCAAAATCAACTCCCTGGTCTGTCTCTCTCTTTTCGATACCTACTCACGTAACATCAACATTACAAGCTCACCTCGAAACTCACCTTTCCACACCACGGACATTTCATTCTTCCTTACCACACTACTCTTAACGAGTCGCTAGAACCATCACCTTGAGGACTCCAAGCCCTCCCTTCGGACACAACCGTCCCTTGACAACCGTACTTCTAGTTACTGAACAAGGGTGCAAACCCTCGTACAACCGAAACTATGATCCATTACGGACTAAACGCATATCCCGATACTACAACGTTCTCTCCTGATTTGCCCGACAACTCTCCACTCATTGAGTTCTTTCTTATCTTTAGAATGCCACATCCTACGACCTAGTGAGTTCATAGCCTTCATGCATGACAATGCAATAAATAAATCCTTTCGTACATTTTATCATTTTAAACAAACAACATTTGGAAACAACTCGGGTACACATGACCCCATTACTCTTAAAACTTCAATGCCCTGCACAACGATTCGAGAATCGTCTGCATGCATCTCCCCGAGAACCTCAATCTTGCTCAATCCGAACACTGTTATTACGACAGTAATATACTGCATGAAAAATCTTTTCAAATGACATAATTCTGAAAGAATTACCGACACAAAGTACATCAGTCGGTGCTCACCCCCATTTATGCTATCAATAGGTCAAAAAGCATTTTGGTTATAAATGAATTGCACGTAACCATACTCTTGACCCTTTGCACAAATTTGGCTTATCAATAATATATAAAAATGAAATACTTTGCAAGTCGTTAAACTCAAAATTTCAATGTGCAACGTGAATGAAATCACCTTTTCTTTAAACATACGCGTGCACATTCTGACTCATTTTCGATCAAAATTTATATTTACACATTTAATTTAAAATAGTGAAAATTTCATGTTACGTAAAAGAACGCCATGCATGAGACTCTACTTGCATTGGAAGGCTACTCACTCTAACAAGGTCAAGCGCTTTACTAACACCGCTTATTCTTGACGCTTTACCAACGACCAATGGTCGCCCTCTCGGTTCTACAATAGCTTGTAGTACATACGTTCTACATCTCAATCACCCAACCATTTCATACTACTTTCGTTCTGATCAGCTATCTCACTTTCTACTTCTACATGCTTTCATTTCACTATAGGTATCTTATTTCGTTTACCCTGTCGTCAAGAAGCCCGATTAAGAATTCAGAGCTCCATTGACACTTTCAAGATTTTGACACAATCTTTCCTTACCATCCGAACTGATCTATCCCACGATTTCTAGAACTGGGACTCTCCAGAAACAGGAGTCTTACTCACAATCAATCGTTCAACCTCTTCGAAACCACGAAGATCTACCTATAGACGACTCATAACATTCTAACCAACATTCCTTCTTTACGTCGTATACATACATCACATCATAAGTGACATCTCATGAAACTTCCCCATCAAAGGATCTCAATCTATCCCTCAGGGATCTTGCTGACATTCTAAAGTACTGGCATACGACATAAACACTAGGTTCTGACTACCACTTCGGAATAATAAGGTAGGTTAAGCACATACATGTACCTGTAAGTTCGCAATTACACTGGCCAGGTGGAATTTCAAACTTACCTTACATGACGGTTCTCAGTACCTTATTAGCCCTATCTCTATAATAGTGTCCTCCTAACGCATTCCCTGATTCTCAGTTGGGATTTCTACTCCCAAGTCTAAGTTTAGGCCCGTCCGGTCACCTAAATCCCTTAAACTATGGCTCTGATACCAATTGTAACAACCCAGTCTAAAATAAGCATGAAAATCATATAAATTAGAACATCCCAAAAATGGGTCCCAAAATTTCTTACATAAGTCTCAAAATTAGGTTGGCGGAAACCACCTATACACAACTGAGAATGAACTAACTACTACAAGTATAAGTGGCAATGTCTCTATCTGCATCTGTCCTCTATCATGCTCTTGCTCACTTACCTGAGCCTCCTACTATCTGCTTACCTGAAAAGGTTTAGTTTGGAAAAACAATGCGATGGTTAGACCATGAGGTCTAGTGAGTCCCTCCTGACAGTTCTCAAAATCATTTTAAAACTTTGCATAACTTTCATATATAAAACTTTCAATAATAAACTTTCACATAGCTGAACATTACAAACTTCCACGGATAAATCCGCTCCCGTAAATGGCACCCTGAAGTCACCCTAAAGTGACAACGAGTCAGTATCACGCTGCCTTACTGGGTCTCACTTCCCATGGCATAAACGGAACCTCCCCCCGGCGTGAGTACTGGCGGAACCTCCCCCCCGACTTAGCCAATTTACGTCTACACAATGTATGCATACATCTCACATAAAACTTTAAACAACTTTCATGCAATAAAAAGCATAAGAACAAAACATGGCATTTCTCAACATGTATCTACTTTAGAAAAACACGTTAAAAGGCACGTATTTTAGTTAGAAAACTCACCTGGCTAGCTCGCTCCAAAGCTCATCACTTACACTTCCGATCTCTAGGCGAAACACCTATTATATTAATAACATACGTCATAATTCGATCATTTATTACTCGAGTTAAATCCCGAACTCAACCCAAACTTATCTAAGTTGGTAGATTACACTTCTAGTCCAAAAATCATAATTATGGGACTCTCTCCTCTAAAACCTTAACGGACCTCTATACCAAGAGCTCGATCCTTTAACTACATTAAATACCAAACTTTTGGCCCAAAAACAATTTCCATTACTTGAAACGTCTCGGCTAGATAAATACCGAGTCCAGAGTTTCAGTCTCAAAATAATTAAAATCTGACTCCAAAAACGTTTCGAATGCCTCGGCCCAAGAAACCAATAAATTTCGGGTCCTTAAATTACCCCAACCAAAACCACCATATTTATTTAGTCTACTTTTACTATTATTAACTTAATCCACTTTTACTATAAATTCACAATCCAACATGGCCCATCAATGTAGTTTCACGATTTTTAAATCCTCATATTAAAATCCATAATTGAGTCCACCAATTAAAATTCACATAACTAAAACAAACTTGGGCCACGCAAATAGGATCTGTTAACCTCAAACTCATTTGCACCAACCATAAAAGTTTCGGTGTCACATGCAAGTTGCGGGACTTGGGCCATACCGGGCAAACTACAAGATATACCGGAACTAAAACCCATGAACATCCCGGGACTAATTTACACCCACACCGGGACTCGCCACAAACATCACCGAGACTTCGCAACCAAGTCCCGTAACGTCCCAAAACAAAATTAATCGGAAGGTACAAATTATAGAATTCAGATTTATACCTGACAAAACGGAACTGCTGCCAACTCGGCCATCACCGCCGGCGACCACCACCGGCAGCTAACCGTCGACGACCTCCACCGGCAGCCATCTGCCGGCGACCGCCATCTCTTTCTCGCTGCTCCTTCTCTCTCGTTGTCTATCTCTCCCTCGCAGCTTCTATCTCTCTTGCTGCCTCTTTCTCTCGCTGCATCTCTCTCTCGCAGCTTCTGTCTCCCTCAGCTTCTCTCTCGCTCGCTGCATCTCTCTCTCTCTCTCTCTCTCTCTCTCTCTCTCTCTCTCTCAGCTGCAGATTACACACCCACACAGAAGACCATTATTTCTTTCTGCCCTTTTCACTCTTTCTCTCGATGTGCAGGTTACACAAACAGAACCATACATTTCCTTTCTCTGTTTTCTTCTTCTCGAAATGCAGTACACACCCACATGAACAACCCTAAAAATTGTTTTCTAATCCCTACCAAAAGCGGCGCACATGGAGACTAGGGGAATTAATTTCCCAAATTTTACCTTTTACCCTCCTATGTTTTCCCAAAAAGCAATTTGAACCCCTAACTTCTATTTAATTTACATTACTTACTTTGGGTTATTACATATACAAATTGTTTCAACAATTACCAAATAAAATTACATTATTAAAATTTTGTATTATCATTAAAATAGGTAATTTAAAGAATCTTTTTATAAAAAAACAAATAATATGATTATTTCAACAATTGTAATCATCTTTTAAAAAAATATGACAATACGTGAAAGTGTAATAAAGTGTTTATATTTATCAATATTATTAAATTGTTATAACAAAAAACGTAGAATTATTTAGATTCTAAGAGATATTTTTATCAAGAATCCACATTTGTTTGTTTAGTCATTGACTTTTCTTCCAATATTTGTTTTCTCCTTTGTGATCAATTCCTTAATTTTTTTGGTAGTTTGGGTCAAAGTTTTTATTGATGCATGAGTCACGTGAACACAATTACATAGCATTGTCAATCCGTTTTCACTTTCTTTTTAAAATGCGATTCATCAACTTCATTTTCTAAATTGATTGTCTTGAATACATTGTTAACAGTGGTATCAATCTCGTTAAATTGTAGCAAAAAGTTGATGTTGAAACTTATAAGTTAATGAAGCAAAAAAAAATCACAAAATGAAATCGACCTAACTTTTAACATAATTCAAAATAATTGGATGTCAAGAAAACAAATTCGAAGAATGTTAGTCAGTTTACATTTTATAGAACATGGATTTTTCAAATGAACACTCGAATCAAATCAAGAAACGAATATAAAAACGAAGATTTGTTGTCCCATGCGAGTAATAATATAATATCAAAATAATCAATACTCAAATGTTTTTTAGCATTGTGGGTTACATTCCGGAAAAGTGACATAAAAATGAGAATTAAGGTAGCAATAAATCACGAAACTACAAAATAGAAAAAATCAATAATGCATTGTACTTGAAGTAGTACTCAAATAAAATACTTACATGTAATAATAATATATGTGCTTTGATGATAAAACTTTGATGTTCTTCGACATACATAGATAGTTTGTTTCCCTTGTCACTTACTACAAAAAAAGACAACATAAAAGACACTTGAAATCAATACAATAACAAATAACTCAACAATGAACAAATATCGATAACAAAGATTAATCTTTTAACATTACAAATTTAGGAGAGAAATGTGTTAGAGGGAGAAAGTGAAAGGTAGTTTGTTGAATGACAAATGGTTAAAACACCAATAACATAACAAAAGAAAACACTTGTGTTTAAATAAGGGAAATGAATGACTAATTAAAATAAAGAAAGGAAAAATGAATGGTTGGTAACATAAAGAAAGGAAAATAAAAAGTCAGTTTACATAAATTACAATAAATTGAATCATTAATTAAAATAAATAATGGAAAACTAATTAATAACATAAAAAGAGGAAAACAAATGGTTAATAACATAAATTGCCATGAATATATAGAATTACTATTAAAGACCCTCATTTATAATAAAAATACATTACATATGAGAATGGAAAAATCTTTAATATATTCTATATTTTAAAAATCAAAAAATTGATAAGAAAAAAGATAATACATTCTATGTATTAGAATGTGTCATATCATCTATTTGAAACTCTCTTTTATGGATATAATCATTGCCAAGATGTTACATCATTTTTTGACAATTCTCATTTATATAGATTTATTATGTAAATTAGTCTAATATTGATTAACTTATATATTTATATAATAAAAAATTCTAGAAACTTGTAAAAAGAAATGAAATGTTCATTCATTTCATGCTAAACAACTCAAAAACTGAAGAAAGTAAGAACTAATGTTTCCAGTTTTTTCAAGAAATCATATCATCTTTTGATGATTCTCTGTTATATAGATATATAGATAGATTATAATCCTATGAATTTAATTAAAAGATGGTGGTCATTTAATTAAATGTTTGATTTAATTAGTGTAAGATAAATAGAAATTATATTTGTTGATGTTTTTATGTTGTGCAAATAAAGATAATTATAAAATAATAAAGAAAATTAAATGTGAAATAAAAAATGTAAGGTAAATAAATTATAATACTATAAATTTTATTAAAAGATGGTGGATTCATTTAATAAATGTTTGATTAAATTAGTGTAAGGTAAATAGAAATTATATTTGTTGATGTCTTTATGTTGTGCAAATTATAATAGTTATAAACAATAAAGAAAATTATATGTGAAATAATAAATGTAAGATAGATAAAAATTATATTTGTTGATATCTTTGTGTATAATAAAAATAATTATAAAATACAAAGAAAATTAAATGTTAATTGAAAAGTTAAAGTCATTTAATGAGAAGCTAATTTGTTATTTAAAAGAAATTTAAAATTAGAAGAAACTAGGAAAGAGAAAATGGTGGCTTCTTATTATGCCACCTAAGCAACTCTATATTTTGCTTTTATAAATATATAGATAGATTTTAAAATTTTAGTTTAAGATGCTATAATTAGGTTGCAACAAATGCATAATATAATTTATTCAAAAAACAAATGCATAATATAAATGCCACCGCTAATAAATGCCGAAGTGCTCCCTTTCGTACATCTTGTTCCATATTACTCCCTCCGTTTTTTCATATACATGGACATAATCAAATAAAAATCCAATATATTATTAAGATTCTTAAAAATTTACTTTAATATATTATTTTACATTTTTTATTTAAGATAAGGGAAATTAATTAAAATACCCTAACTTCAAAATTCGGCTACAGAAGTATCCCATCCCTCTCTCACTTAACAAAAATACCCAATTTTCCCACGATATTACCCTCGATTGTAGACACTACAAAAATAACGAGTATCAGCGAGGGACAAATCCCTCGCTAATCCCTCGCTAAAGCTCGAATACGTCGCTAATCCGTCGCTGATGGTTCGCGAGTCAAACGGGCGTAGCTGTAACATCCCAAGTTTACAATAGGACAAACATAGCATTGAATCATAACGTCTACAAAACTGGGTCCCGAAACATTCATTACAACGATCTGAAACTTAGGTTGGCAGAAACAACCTATACACAACTGAGAATACTCTAACTTCTACAAGAGGTACTTGCACTATCTCTAGCTGCATCTGCACCCTATCTTGCTCTTGCTCACTTATCTGAGCCTCCTACTAATTGCAAACCTGAAAAGGTTTTAGTTTTGAAAAGCGAGGGTTAGACCATGAGGTCTAGTGAGTTCCCTCCATAAACAGTGTACATCAACATTATAAAAATCATTTATAAAACAGTTCACATTCTTCACATAAACATCATTCATGGTACTGCACTGTGTAATGGATCACATAAACATTCCGCGATCGGGGACCCAGTAGGTTCCCTTCTCGCCTCTTCCGGGGCCTACGCAGACTCCCCTTCCCGGAGCATACGCAGACTCCCCTTCCCGGAGCCCACACGGACTCCCCTCTACCGGATAGGAGGAAACGGATTCCAACCTACCAGTGTGTCATACATATCTAAGGGATCATCAGAACCCGAGGATCTATCTCTGATCCCACAGTGCAGACCGACTCCACATAGCATTCACATAAACCATCATAGTCATAAAACATGAGATTTATAATACACTCTACAATTCGTTTCATTGCTGAATAATCCTTTCAGTAGAGTATAATTTTCATGGGAAAGCATTCGTAAAACTGGTAAATAAATCATGTTCATAAACATACCCCGATCTGTGAAATAATAAACGTTCATTTACGTAAGAATCATGTAAAACAACAGGGTATTTCCACATAACAACTTTCCATAGAAAAACACGCACAATCACGTATTTTAGTTAGAAAAACTCACCTGGCTAGCTCGCTCCAAAGCTCCTCACTTACAATTCCGATCTCTAGGCGGAACACCTATTATATTAATACGTACGTCATAATTCGTTCATTTATTTCTCGAGTTAAATCCCGAACTCAACCCAAACTTATCTAAGTTGGTAGATTCTACTTCTAGTCTAAAAATCATATTTAATGGTATTTGCTTACCCATCCAAGTGAAATACTATACCGGATCCATTAACTTATTCAACTCTAGATTCTCAACACAAAGGTAATAACACTGGGCCCTAAATATCAATACTGGATCATGTTACTAAAAGTATGGCCCAAAATAAATAAATAATTAGACTACCAATTACGTACTAGGCCCTTATTATATAATTGTAGACTTTAATAATAAACTAAGCCCAAAAGGACTTAAGAAATCTTTCGGTCCAACTTAACTCTCAGCCCACAAACATTCGGTCCAGATCTAAGCATGGTTTGCGCCAAGCAAGGGTTTGCGCCACCCACTGCTTTGCGCCAAATCACTTCTGCGCCAGACACTGATTTCACGATTAAGTTGTATTTCGTTTGCTTAAGAGAAGAAACAAACCTTAGGAGTGATTACCAAGGTTCTCACTACAACTTAAACATCTTAGTCGATTTCTTAATCAAACTTACCCACATAAACATTTGATTTAACTTTGACAATATGCATTGGAAATCAAAACTCTATTAATACCCTTATTTGATTTCTCAGCTTACATAGCTGAGAGCAACCAGAAACCTAACAAATCTAACATTTCTTGTAAAAGAGAAAACACAAGGGAAATGTTTCTTACCAGATTAAAACCTCACGAAACGGGAACCGTTGCCAAACGATCTTCTTCTTCCTTGATTCTATCTATCTCTCACAGCTCCTTCTCTCGCAGCTCTCTCTCTCTCTCTCGCTGCCTCTTTCTCCCATCATCTGTCTCTCTCGCAGCTCTCGGCGCACACATCAAGTACACACACACAACTCTCAATTAAATGGTTTCTTTTCTCCTTCTCGATGAGCAGTAGCTGACACACCCACATAACCCTAAATTAAATAAATGATTCCTAAAACTATAACAAAAGCGGCGCACACAATGAGAAAGGGAATTAATTTCCCCAAGTTTTCATATTTTACCCTCATACTTTTCGTAATAAACAAATACAACCCCTAACTTCCATTTAAAACACATTACTTATGTTGGGTTATGTAACGTCCCAAAAATTACAAGCAAATTTAAAATTTTAAAATAAACATTTCATTTATAACAACTCATTAAATGATCCCAACGTTTCGTTTGCAAACACATAATTAATATCTTTGTAAAATAAAACCAACGGAATAAACGTTTAATTATTAAAACCATAAAGCAACCAGCTCTCCTCGCGCGCCAGTGTGTACCCGTCACGCCTTAGAGCCACTCGCACCTGAAACCACAATTTATTGGGAAAGGGTAAGCACGAAGCTTAGTGAATTCAAACACCATAAATAATACAGTTATTCCACACTACCCCTACAACAGATAGTGACACATGAACGATCATACAGGTCTACGAACAAATCATAAACATGTATATCCACAACCACCCACCTAAAAGGCACAAGTCGGTCCCACCGACCACATGATAACATCTTCGGCCCCGCCGAATCCCCGGTCCCACCGAGTCTCTACGCCCCGCGTATAAAACCTCCGGCCCCGCCGGACCCTCGGTCCCACCGAGTTAACATGGCAACATAGTATCAACTAGACACCCCACTATCTAGTCCCACAACACAATCACATAAAGCTACCACACACGTACTACAGCAATGATAAAACAACCGATATTAAGTATAGTGAGAGAACTCACCTCGAATGCGCGGCTAGCTTAACAACACAATTCAAGCTTCGCAAATACGGTCACTTCCCAGAACCTAAACGCATGTTAAAACGTGTCAATACGAGACTCGGACCCTATGACACGACACACGCTTAAACCGTCACTAAAACTAATTTCCGTTCTCACAAAACAGGTCTGTTCGGGACCGGTTTCGACCCCTTTAAACCCAGAAAATTCCCAATATTATTTCATGACCAGAAAGTCCTCTGAGTTAGGGTTCCAAGGACATATTATACGCCTCCTAACGATTTTTCTACAATTAACTATGAATTAAATACGAACGGTTACCAAAACTGCCAGTTTTCGGTCCAGCCTGAACAAACAGCCCAATACAGCCTAGCTACGGGCTTAATCAGACTTTCGGCAAAACACGAAAAACCTTCCCCACTCGATTAGGGAACTTTGGGCACCAATTTCATCTCAAAATGAGTTACGAGCAGAAAGTTATGGTCTACACAAAACAGTGGCAGATTCCAGAATTTTACACATAAAATGACGAATCACCGAACTTGCGACCACTTTTTCGCCCAGTTAGAGACCGAACCAGTTTTCCGCTAAAGCACAGAAAACGTGCCCGACCCCGAACTTGAACCGTGGGCGCCAGTTTCGGCTCGAGCGGAGTTACAACGGAAAAGTTATGATCAAACGAAAACTGGACAGCGCACTTAGAATTTACATAGAATGACGATTTATAAAAACGGTTCAAGGCTTAATCGATTCGGGATTTACGCTAAGAGTGTTACCCACTGCCACCGTAGCGACGGTGTGCGGCGGTGATGGTCTCGCCGGAAAAACGAAAAGGAAAAAGGAAAAGAAACGAGACGAACGAGAGAGTTACTTACCTCACGACGACGTCTCACCACCACAACCAAACCTCTCTCTCTCGATCCCTCCGACGACAGCGGGTGGTGGCGGTCTCCGGCGACAGCAGCAGCGGCGGCGAGGGTGGCTGCCGCTGGTTCTTCCTTCTCCTCTCTCTCCTTCTCTCGATCTCTCTCTCTTCGTTTCTCACTTTCTCGGCCGCACCACAAGGAGAAAAGAAAGGGTTGTAGGGTTGTTTTGTGATGGTTTGGTTTACTTGGATTACAAGAAAAAGAAAAGAACGAGAATGGGTTTCAGCCATGGGCCGAGACCCATGCACAAGTTTCCAAGATTTGCACAATGGCCCCTCCATTACACCTTATCTCACAATCTACACAAAAAGACACTTAAGCTAACATTTTTGGTCCTTTTTGACACCAAACCACTAACCAAAAACAATTAAAGGTAAACCTCCTAAATTATTAAAATTAATTAATAAACGTACCGAGACACGGGCTTTACAACTCTCCCCCACTTGGATTAGACTTCGCCCTCGAAGTCTCTGCCTACGAATAGCTCCGGATAGTTCTCCCTCATCTCAACCTCAGGTTCCTAAGTCCACTTGAAACCCCTACTAAACTTCTCGAATACTATTCTTACCAACGCACTCTCTCTAAGACACTGGGATTATGATCGGCAGAACACCCCGACAATTGAAATCATTCCTAGTCAAGCGACTACGGTTGTCCCCCAACCTTAGATATTCCATACATCCCGAGTCAAATCTCAAGCTCTAACCACTCTAAAGCTGCTCACCAGTATACTCCACAGGATACTCGATTACGATCCCTCCTATCATTAATTGACGATTAACTTCTACGAATTCTAATAGACTCCAAAGATTTTCAATAACTTATATTAACAAAACATCGACCCCCTGCCGAACATCGGTCCAACCGATTACAATAACAAACATCGGCCACCCGCCGAACATCGGTCCAACCGATTACAATAACAAACATCGGCCACCCGCCGAACATCGGTCCAACCGATTTCAATAACTCACATCGGCCACCCGCCGAACATCGGTCCAACCGATTACAATAACAAACATCGGCCACCCGCCGAACATCGGTCCAACCGATTACAATAACCCACATCGGCCACCCGCCGAACATCGGTCCAACCGATTACAATAACTCACATAAGCGTGGTATTATCCTAGACACTAACACAAATAGATATCCCCCACAACCAAATCAACTAACACACACGTAGGTCATTCCACCATAACCATCCATCACAAGTGATCATTTCAGGGTTACTACTACCGTCACCATGATTATCTTAAAATCGGCTACAACTCTCCGATTATACTAAAGGTGTTTGGCCTCAAGCCCAAAAGTCGACACCTAAATATACCACCTACCTCAAAATGGTTGATGCGCATTTATTCTCTTAATAACAAAGGGCATCAATCCCTTAACCGATACTATTTGGCCTACAGTACTAACGCGCGTGGAATATCTACCTTCCACCGTCGACGTATCATCCACACTTGCTCTACGAAGCCAAGTCACACCGTATCGAGGATACACCTTGACATCTACCTCCCAGGTAACGCCTCAAGACCCGGTACACCGGAACTACCTCCCAGGTAAGTGCCCACAACTATATCCTCCTAGTACCTACTGGAAAGTCTAGGTTAAACCACATGAATACCGGGGTCCCACCCCGAGATACCCAACCGACCATTACCAACGACTGACTAACGTGTCTAAGGATCCAAAGCAAACAACCTACCAACAACATGCCTATTCCGGATTGACTCACTCACCCAAACATGTAAACACTCAACGTGCAAAGAATGCCAAACGGTGCGACAAAAACAACTCATCAACTAGACTCCACATCGAGCCATTAAAACCGGGCAATTGGCCCATGACTAACTCCAAGTCAAAACCGAGCAAAATGCTCCACGCTTGCTAGACCCATAGGTCGGAAAATGCGTTTAAACAAAGTTTAAGCAAGCAATACTCTGAAATCAACCTTAGTCTCAGACTCAACACGGTTTAAACAAAAGAGTTTTCCAAAAGGACTCACACCCTAAAAATTCTCGAAATGACACATGACACTTAAAAGCACATTTCCCCAAATGGTTTACGAAATCATTTACAAAATATTTTCAACATCAGGATTTTCATCTCAAAAGATCGTATGTAATAAAACTACTATTACCTGATCGATAGTTACGCAAAACTGGACACGCTCGTCCCACATAGGAAAATCATGTTGAAAATCGTTCCATTGCAGTTCAGTTTACTCACACAAAAGCAAGCGTAATAAATAATTTCTTTAAAATGAACCGCTTCGATTCCAGTATGGATTGACTCATGACGTGCACTTAAAGTAACCGCTAGACCTTAAACAGGGTGCGACCAAGGTGTGTACATAATTCAAAATAAGTTTCACGACATTTGATTCAAAAATTCTTCTTTTTAATCATAAAAATGACGTGGCACAGGGTTCGCCACAAATTTTTCGCGCGTCAGCTAATCACACAAAACGATGACACGGTTTACAAATATATTTTTGTTAAAACACAATTGTCTCGTGTAAGTTTCAAACTTGAAGACAGAAACCAGTCCGCTTCTATTAATTGGAAATATCGACTAAAACCTCATAAAATCTCAAACTGGGGGCAGGCATGCAAGCTTGTAACACTTCCTCAAGTTTCGTACTTGGGACATATAACGTCAAAACATTATAGTTTAAAAATGTATTTATCGAAAATGCTCAAAATACTCGTTTCCTCCAATGCAAAAGTTTTTAATTTCCCAAAAAAAATGATCGGTAATTCTAAATTAACCGAATGTCAAAAATCTACGTATTTATATTTCCAAAACATAACACATTGTAATCGTATGCATGATGTTCACAACATTAAAACACTCCTTGGCTCAAATGGTCTTTCATTTCGACAAAAATGAACTAAAACATTTTCATGCACGACTTGTTCATCAAAATGTCGAGAACAAAGGTTACCCCAGTATGCATACCCCTAAGTCGATAAATCGCATTTTCATGGAAATGTCAATAAAACCTTTAGCTGACTAAAAAGCGCACTAAACAACTCCTTATGAAATGTTACCAAAATTCCTCCATGCATCACTTATGTCACACATGAATCAATCCACACACTGAATTATTTGTAATAAAACACTTAGTAATACAAACTCTCAAACGAAAAGTTGAGCGACACTGGAATTCCAAACTCATTTTAAACAAATCACCAAAATAACCTTTATACAGACATCGTGGAATGTAACTTTTCGTCTCAACTCTAACACATGTGGAGGAGTTCCAATGTTAGAGTCTCAATCCGTAGTCACTTACCCAACATCTTAACCACCACCAAAACACGGATAACATCGTACCCGAAAGAACCGTTGGAAAAATAACGAAAATGAGACAAATTCTAACAAAGTTTGCACTCCCGTGATAAAACAATTTCATACACTTTCAAAGCCATATTTCAAAATCTTGTGCGTGTGCTGAGCAGTTCCCAAAATTCCAAAACACCGTCCATACAAAGATTTGAAACACAAGAATTTGTTAATGCAATCTTATTTTCAAAATAACTTCGTGCATGACTCATTCGGCATTCAACGTCTCGACCCCTACTACTCCGAAACTCTCCGGTCTACTATTGTCATCCAGACATTTAAACCTCTTAAGGCAAGTTGGGAAATCACATCAAATCGTCTTACGGGTTTTCCTCAAATCAAAGTTGGCTCTATGAGCCTATGACCCTAGCACAATCTTCCATCTTGGCCCGAAATGATCTGCTTACAACAAATATCATCCTTATCGTCACTCCAAGTGACTAATATTAGAATCGTCTTTCTATTCCAACGACTACTAGTTTAGGACCTTCATCACTACCCCCAACGATCATCACCTCAAAACACTTCGAGTACACACCTGTACTAGTAGGTTTACTATAGTTGTTCCTCCTTGGGATGGCTATTCTGGGTAGACAACACAACGCGTTATTAGCACATAATAACTCATACTAACAACACTCACGCTCAACTCCTTGGATTCCTCGTGACTTCCCCGACTCGAGCATTGATCCTGTGCTTCCGGTAGTAGGAGCTCTACTACTACCATCCACACCTATCATCGCCCGTTCCGAGTTCCATCCCAAGGGGTCCAAGTAGTTTCTCGCCGAAACTATACACATATGCCCGCACCGACATATGTACACACTCTTCCTAGCTCCCTAGGAATTCCATCCAAACCACTACCCTTGCTACTGCCAAATCCCTAATAGCAAGCAGCAGACATGCAATACAGTGTAATAAGCACCAAGCAATTGAGCATACATACTCCTATGTTCTAGAAAGCAATCTAGCACACGTACTCATACATAAACGCCCTTCCCAGCTCTCTAGGAACTTCCTCTTATCCCACTACCCTTGCTACTACCGAATCCCTACTAATTATAACGGGTGACCTCGCGAATACCCGATGATATGCAGTGCGAAACAAATAGACAATCGAATACAAGACTCTATCCTAGAACGGTTGGACTCAAACAAGAGTTGCGCAATAGAACTAAATCGAATATTCTAAGGCTATAAATCTCTTACTGCATACAACCTAGAGGGCATCCACTTAGTAACCTATCATAATTAGCATAAATTCCTAATAGCAAGTAGTTCAACATACAGCATTGTGTCAACAACAGGCAATCTAGCATGCATACTCTATGATCTAGAAAGCAATAAACCACTAAGCATTGTACCTTTCCCTTCGGCTCCGGCTGACTGTACACACTGCGCCCTCGATCACCGTTCCTCGAACGGGTTTTTACTTTTTCTTTTATTTCCAAAAAGATTTAATAACGAATTTGAAAATTTCCCAGCCGCAACTTGAGACCAAACACACCGAGGTGCGTTTGATTCACTCAAGCTGTGCTCTGATACCAAGTTGTAACGTCCCAAAAATTACAAGCAAATTTAAAATTTTAAAATAAACATTTCATTTATAACAACTCATTAAATGATCCCAACGTTTCGTTTGCAAACACATAATTAATATCTTTGTAAAATAAAACCAGCGGAATAAACGTTTAATTATTAAAACCATAAAGCAACCAGCTCTCCTCGCGCGCCAGTGTGTACCCGTCACGCCTTAGAGCCACTCGCACCTGAAACCACAATTTATTGGGAAAGGGTAAGCACGAAGCTTAGTGAATTCAAACACCATAAATAATACAGTTATTCCACACTACCCCTACAACAGATAGTGACACATGAACGATCATACAGGTCTACGAACAAATCATAAACATGTATATCCACAACCACCCACCTAAAAGGCACAAGTCGGTCCCACCGACCACATGATAACATCTTCAGCCCCGCCGAATCCCCGGTCCCACCGAGTCTCTACGCCCCGCGTATAAAACCTCCGGCCCCGCCGGACCCTCGGTCCCACCGAGTTAACATGGCAACATAGTATCAACTAGACACCCCACTATCTAGTCCCACAACACAATCACATAAAGCTATCACACACGTACTACAGCAATGATAAAACAACCGATATTAAGTATAGTGAGAGAACTCACCTCGAATGCGCGCCTAGCTTAACAACACAATTCAAGCTTCGCAAATACGGTCACTTCCCAGCACCTAAACGCATGTTAAAACGTGTCAATACGAGACTCGGACCCTATGACACGACACACGCTTAAACCGTCACTAAAACTAATTTCCGTTCTCACAAAACAGGTCTGTTCGGGACCGGTTTCGACCCCTTTAAACCCAGAAAATTCCCAATATTATTTCATGACCAGAAAGTCCTCTGAGTTAGGGTTCCAAGGACATATTATACACCTCCTAACGATTTTTCTACAATTAACTATGAATTAAATACGAACGGTTACCAAAACTGCCAGTTTTCGGTCCAGCCTGAACAAACAGCCCAATACAGCCTAGCTACGGGCTTAATCAGACTTTCGGCAAAACACGAAAAACCTTCCCCACTCGATTAGGGAACTTTGGGCACCAATTTCATCTCAAAATGAGTTACGAGCAGAAAGTTATGGTCTACACAAAACAGTGGCAGATTCCAGAATTTTACACATAAAATGACGAATCACCGAACTTGCGACCACTTTTTCGCCCAGTTAGAGACCGAACCAGTTTTCCGCTAAAGCACGGAAAACGTGCCCGACCCCGAACTTGAACCGTGGGCGCCAGTTTCGGCTCGAGCGGAGTTACAACGGAAAAGTTATGATCAAACGAAAACTGGACAGCGCACTTAGAATTTACATAGAATGACGATTTATAAAAACGGTTCAAGGCTTAATCGATTCGGGATTTACGCTAAGAGTGTTACCCACTGCCACCGCCCTCCACCCACAGCCACCGTAGCGACGGTGTGCGGCGGTGATGGTCTCGCCGGAAAAACGAAAAGGAAAAAGGAAAAGAAACGAGACGAACGAGAGAGTTACTTACCTCACGACGACGTCTCACCACCACAACCAAACCTCTCTCTCTCGATCCCTCCGACGACAGCGGGTGGTGGCGGTCTCCGGCGACAGCAGCAGCGGCGGCGAGGGTGGCTGCCGCTGGTTCTTCCTTCTCCTCTCTCTCCTTCTCTCGATCTCTCTCTCTTCGTTTCTCACTTTCTCGGCCGCACCACAAGGAGAAAAGAAAGGGTTGTAGGGTTGTTTTGTGATGGTTTGGTTTACTTGGATTACAAGAAAAAGAAAAGAACGAGAATGGGTTTCAGCCATGGGCCGAGACCCATGCATAAGTTTCCAAGATTTGCACAATGGCCCCTCCATTACACCTTATCTCACAATCTACACAAAAAGACACTTAAGCTAACATTTTTGGTCCTTTTTGACACCAAACCACTAACCAAAAATAATTAAAGGTAAACCTCCTAAATTATTAAAATTAATTAATAAACGTACCGAGACACGGGCTTTACAACTCTCCCCCACTTGGATTAGACTTCGCCCTCGAAGTCTCTGCCTACGAATAGCTCCGGATAGTTCTCCCTCATCTCAACCTCAGGTTCCTAAGTCCACTTGAAACCCCTACTAAACTTCTCGAATACTATTCTTACTAACGCACTCTCTCTAAGACACTGGGATTATGATCGGCAGAACACCCCGACAATTGAAATCATTCCTAGTCAAGCGACTACGGTTGTCCCCCAACCTTAGATATTCCATACATCCCGAGTCAAATCTCAAGCTCTAACCACTCTAAAGCTGCTCACCAGTATACTCCACAGGATACTCGATTACGATCCCTCCTATCATTAATTGACGATTAACTTCTACGAATTCTAATAGACTCCAAAGATTTTCAATAACTTATATTAACAAAACATCGACCCCCTGCCGAACATCGGTCCAACCGATTACAATAACAAACATCGTCCACCCGCCGAACATCGGTCCAACCGATTACAATAACAAACATCGGCCACCCGCCGAACATCGGTCCAACCGATTTCAATAACTCACATCGGCCACCCGCCGAACATCGGTCCAACCGATTACAATAACAAACATCGGCCACCCGCCGAACATCGGTCCAACCGATTACAATAACCCACATCGGCCACCCGCCGAACATCGGTCCAACCGATTACAATAACTCACATAAGCGTGGTATTATCATAGACACTAACACAAATAGATATCCCCCACAACCAAATCAACTAACACACACGTAGGTCATTCCACCATAACCATCCATCACAAGTGATCATTTCAGGGTTACTACTACCGTCACCATGATTATCTTAAAATCGTCTACAACTCTCCGATTATACTAAAGGTGTTTGGCCTCAAGCCCAAAAGTCGACACCTAAATATACCACCTACCTCAAAATGGTTGATGCGCATTTATTCTCTTAATAACAAAGGGCATCAATCCCTTAATCGATACTATTTGGCCTACAGTACTAACGCGCGTGGAATATCTACCTTCCACCGTCGACGTATCATCCACACTTGCTCTACGAAGCCAAGTCACACCGTATCGAGGATACACCTTGACATCTACCTCCCAGGTAACGCCTCAAGACCCGGTACACCGGAACTACCTCCCAGGTAAGTGCCCACAACTATATCCTCCTAGTACCTACTGGAAAGTCTAGGTTAAACCACATGAATACCGGGGTCCCACCCCGAGATACCCAACCGACCATTACCAACGACTGACTAACGTGTCTAAGGATCCAAAGCTAACAACCTACCAACAACATGCCTATTCCGGATTGACTCACTCACCCAAACATGTAAACACTCAACGTGCAAAGAATGCCAAACGGTGCGACAAACTCATCAACTAGACTCCACATCGAGCCATTAAAACCGGGCAATTGGCCCATGACTAACTCCAAGTCAAAACCGAGCAAAATGCTTCACGCTTGCTAGACCCATAGGTCGGAAAATGCGTTTAAACAAAGTTTAAGCAAGCAATACTCTGAAATCAACCTTAGTCTCAGACTCAACACGGTTTAAACAAAAGAGTTTTCCAAAAGGACTCACACCCTAAAAATTCTCGAAATGACACATGACACTTAAAAGCACATTTCCCCAAATGGTTTACGAAATCATTTACAAAATATTTTCAACATCAGGATTTTCATCTCAAAAGATCGTATGTAATAAAACTACTATTACCTGATCGATAGTTACACAAAACTGGACACGCTCGTCCCACATAGGAAAATCATGTTGAAAATCGTTCCATTGCAGTTCAGTTTACTCACACAAAAGCAAGCGTAATAAATAATTTCTTTAAAATGAACCGCCTCGATTCCAGTATGGATTGACTCATGACGTGCACTTAAAGTAACCGCTTGACCTTAAACAGGGTGCGACCAAGGTGTGTACATAATTCAAAATAAGTTTCACGACATTTGATTCAAAAATTCTTCTTTTTAATCATAAAAATGACGTGGCACAGGGTTCGCCACAAATTTTTCGCGCGTCAGCTAATCACACAAAACGATGACACGGTTTACAAATATATTTTTGTTAAAACACAACTGTCTCGTGTAAGTTTCAAACTTGAAGACAGAAACCAGTCCGCTTCTATTAATTGGAAATATCGACTAAAACCTCATAAAATCTCAAACTGGGGGCAGGCATGCAAGCTTGTAACACTTCCTCAAGTTTCGTACTTGGGACATATAACGTTAAAACATTATAGTTTAAAAATGTATTTATCGAAAATGCTCAAAATACTCGTTTCCTCCAATGCAAAAGTTTTTAATTTCCCAAAAAAAATGATCGGTAATTCTAAATTAACCGAATGTCAAAAATCTACGTATTTATATTTCCAAAACATAACACATTGTAATCGTATGCATGATGTTCACAACATTAAAACACTCCTTGGCTCAAATGGTCTTTCATTTCGACAAAAATGAACTAAAACATTTTCATGCACGACTTGTTCATCAAAATGTCGAGAACAAAGGTTACCCCAGTATGCATACCCCTAAGTCGATAAATCGCATTTTCATGGAAATGTCAATAAAACCTTTAGCTGACTAAAAAGCGCACTAAACAACTCCTTATGAAATGTTACCAAAATTCCTCCATGCATCACTTATGTCACACATGAATCAATCCACACACTGAACTATTTGTAATAAAACACTTAGTAATACAAACTCTCAAACGAAAAGTTGAGCGACACTGGAATTCCAAACTCATTTTAAACAAATCACCAAAATAACCTTTATACAGACATCGTGGAATGTAACTTTTCGTCTCAACTCTAACACATGTGGAGGAGTTCCAATGTTAGAGTCTCAATCCGTAGTCACTTACCCAACATCTTAACCACCACCAAAACACGGATAACATCGTACCCGAAAGAACCGTTGGAAAAATAACGAAAATGAGACAAATTCTAACAAAGTTTGCACTCCCGTGATAAAACGATTTCATACACTTTCAAAGCCATATTTCAAAATCTTGTGCGTGTGCTGAGCAGTTCCCAAAATTCCAAAACACCGTCCATACAAAGATTTGAAACACAAGAATTTGTTAATGCAATCTTATTTTCAAAATAACTTCGTGCATGACTCATTCGGCATTCAACGTCTCGACCCCTACTACTCCGAAATTCTCCGGTCTACTATTGTCATCCAGACATTTAAACCTCTTAAGGCAAGTTGGGAAATCACATCAAATCATCTTACGGGTTTTCCTCAAATCAAAGTTGGCTCTATGAGCCTATGACCCTAGCACAATCTTCCATCTTGGCCCGAAATGATCTGCTTACAACAAATATCATCCTTATCGTCACTCCAAGTGACTAATATTAGAATCGTCTTTCTATTCCAACGACTACTAGTTTAGGACCTTCATCACTACCCCCAACGATCATCACCTCAAAACACTTCGAGTACACACCTGTACTAGTAGGTTTACTATAGTTGTTCCTCCTTGTGATGGCTATTCTGGGTAGACAACACAACGCGTTATTAGCACATAATAACTCATACTAACAACACTCACGCTCAACTCCTTGGATTCCTCGTGACTTCCCCGACTCGAGCATTGATCCTGTGCTTCCGGTAGTAGGAGCTCTACTACTACCATCCACACCTATCATCGCCCGTTCCGAGTTCCATCCCAAGGGGTCCAAGTAGTTTCTCGCCGAAACTATACACATATGCCCGCACCGACATATGTACACACTCTTCCTAGCTCCCTAGGAATTCCATCCAAACCACTACCCTTGCTACTGCCAAATCCCTAATAGCAAGCAGCAGACATGCAATACAGTGTAATAAGCACCAAGCAATTGAGCATACATACTCCTATGTTCTAGAAAGCAATCTAGCACACGTACTCATACATAAACGCCCTTCCCAGCTCTCTAGGAACTTCCTCTTATCCCACTACCCTTGCTACTACCGAATCCCTACTAATTATAACGGGTGACCTCGCGAATACCTGATGATATGCAGTGCGAAACAAATAGACAATCGAATACAAGACTCTATCCTAGAACGGTTGGACTCAAACAAGAGTTGCGCAATAGAACTAAATCGAATATTCTAAGGCTATAAATCTCTTACTGCATACAACCTAGAGGGCATCCACTTAGTAACCTATCATAATTAGCATAAATTCCTAATAGCAAGTAGTTCAACATACAGCATAGTGTCAACAACAGGCAATCTAGCATGCATACTCTATGATCTAGAAAGCAATAAACCACTAAGCATTGTACCTTTCCCTTCGGCTCCGGCTGACTGTACACACTGCGCCCTCGATCACCGTTCCTCGAACGGGCTTTTACTTTTTCTTTTATTTCCAAAAAGATTTAATAACGAATTTGAAAATTTCCCAGCCGCAACTTGAGACCAAACACACCGAGGTGCGTTTGATTCACTCAAGCTGTGCTCTGATACCAAGTTGTAACGTCCCAAAAATTACAAGCAAATTTAAAATTTTAAAATAAACATTTCATTTATAACAACTCATTAAATGATCCCAACGTTTCGTTTGCAAACACATAATTAATATCTTTGTAAAATAAAACCAGCGGAATAAACGTTTAATTATTAAAACCATAAAGCAACCAGCTCTCCTCGCGCGCCAGTGTGTACCCGTCACGCCTTAGAGCCACTCGCACCTGAAACCACAATTTATTGGGAAAGGGTAAGCACGAAGCTTAGTGAATTCAAACACCATAAATAATACAGTTATTCCACACTACCCCTACAACAGATAGTGACACATGAACGATCATACAGGTCTACGAACAAATCATAAACATGTATATCCACAACCACCCACCTAAAAGGCACAAGTCGGTCCCACCGACCACATGATAACATCTTCAGCCCCGCCGAATCCCCGGTCCCACCGAGTCTCTACGCCCCGCGTATAAAACCTCCGGCCCCGCCGGACCCTCGGTCCCACCGAGTTAACATGGCAACATAGTATCAACTAGACACCCCACTATCTAGTCCCACAACACAATCACATAAAGCTACCACACACGTACTACAGCAATGATAAAACAACCGATATTAAGTATAGTGAGAGAACTCACCTCGAATGCGCGCCTAGCTTAACAACACAATTCAAGCTTCGCAAATACGGTCACTTCCCAGCACCTAAACGCATGTTAAAACGTGTCAATACGAGACTCGGACCCTATGACACGACACACGCTTAAACCGTCACTAAAACTAATTTCCGTTCTCACAAAACAGGTCTGTTCGGGACCGGTTTCGACCCCTTTAAACCCAGAAAATTCCCAATATTATTTCATGACCAGAAATTCCTCTGAGTTAGGGTTCCAAGGACATATTATACACCTCCTAACGATTTTTCTACAATTAACTATGAATTAAATACGAACGGTTACCAAAACTGCCAGTTTTCGGTCCAGCCTGAACAAACAGCCCAATACAGCCTAGCTACGGGATTAATCAGACTTTCGGCAAAACACGAAAAACCTTCCCCACTCGATTAGGGAACTTTGGGCACCAATTTCACCTCAAAATGAGTTACGAGCAGAAAGTTATGGTCTACACAAAACAGTGGCAGATTCCAGAATTTTACACATAAAATGACGAATCACCGAACTTGCGACCACTTTTTCGCCCAGTTAGAGACCGAACCAGTTTTCCGCTAAAGCACGGAAAACGTGCCTGACCCCGAACTTGAACCGTGGGCGCCAGTTTCGGCTCGAGCGGAGTTACAACGGAAAAGTTATGATCAAACGAAAACTGGACAGCGCACTTAGAATTTACATAGAATGACGATTTATAAAAACGGTTCAAGGCTTAATCGATTCGGGATTTACGCTAAGAGTGTTACCCACTGCCACCGCCCTCCACCCACAGCCACCGTAGCGACGGTGTGCGGCGGTGATGGTCTCGCCGGAAAAACGAAAAGGAAAAAGGAAAAGAAACGAGACGAACGAGAGAGTTACTTACCTCACGACGACGTCTCACCACCACAACCAAACCTCTCTCTCTCGATCCCTCCGACGACAGCGGGTGGTGGCGGTCTCCGGCGACAGCAGCAGCGGCGGCGAGGGTGGCTGCCGCTGGTTCTTCCTTCTCCTCTCTCTCCTTCTCTCGATCTCTCTCTCTCTTCGTTTCTCACTTTCTCGACCGCACCACAAGGAGAAAAGAAAGGGTTGTAGGGTTGTTTTGTGATGGTTTGGTTTACTTGGATTACAAGAAAAAGAAAAGAACGAGAATGGGTTTCAGCCATGGGCCGAGACCCATGCACAAGTTTCCAAGATTTGCACAATGGCCCCTCCATTACACCTTATCTCACAATCTACACAAAAAGACACTTAAGCTAACATTTTTGGTCCTTTTTGACACCAAACCACTAACCAAAAACAATTAAAGGTAAACATCCTAAATTATTAAAATTAATTAATAAACGTACCGAGACACGGGCTTTACAGGTTATTACAATCTTCCATCCTTAATAGAATTCCGTCCCGGAATTAACTCCAAAGATAACCGGCGAAAATTGATTATCAAAGCTTAAATCTCAACTCTCGGAATAAATCTCTCAAAGGCTCATACATCTATCCTGACGTTTCAAATTAACTAAAGATCATACTACCACTCCGACTCGTAATCACCATCATGTCATTGTTTAAACATAACCAAATTTCCAACTATCTCCTTCTAGGGTCATTCCCTCTCTCGTAAGAAACAATTCACGTTCTGCAAAAATATAGCATTCACTATAACACATTTGACTAATCCACTCTTCATCCTCTTTAAACTTCCAATGATTTCAACATATTTCTACTTAGCGACTCTTACAACCAAAAAAACTTGGTTTCTCCTTTGGGTAATCTCACACCACTACTCCGTCCTTCTATCCCGAACATAAACACACCATAAAGTCAACTTACACACTATGCTCCAACAATCTGGTCAATAGATCGCACATCTCATCTGAAACCCCCACAAGCTTCTATCTGATGCTTTCTCTCCCGCTAACATCACACCACTATAACACTAGCGGCATTTTAAGCTTGCCCACTGCTGTCACTACCCATCCGTATAGTCCTTGCCCATCACATCACGCTGCAGACCAAATCCCTTATGGCCATTCTTACACAATTCATACTTGTTTTCACGTTTTCTCGCATACACAATCGAGTCTATCTCGCTACTTAGTCCCTTCTCACTCTAGCTGAACTATAACTCCCTAGTTCCCAATTAGCTCGAGTGTAATCGTTCTTGCTCGCTCTTTAAGATCCGAGCCCTTACATAAGCTGGACACAGTCCCTCACCGGACGATAAAATCTAAACACTCGCTTCGCTCGAGTTACATACGTCATCATTCTACGAACCCTCCATACTTCGTAAATAGAATGCTTAATCAAACAGTAACTTCTCATCCTCTTAGCACCCCTACAAGGTGTTCTATCAACTCTCAACTTTTTGGTTCAAGTCTTCGGCCTCGGCCATCGTACACATCTGTCGACTTCTACATCAACTGACAACCTGTAACTACTTTCTTAACTTATTCTTCAACAAGGGTTCCTTACGGAACCTAATCCTTCTAACATATCCTAATCACTTTCATGATCGGCCTCCCTCTTTTCTGAACTTACTCCTGTAACATCAATATTACAAGCTCACCTCAAAACTCATACCCACTACCGTGGACATTTCGCTTCTACCTCTCAACACTACTCATAACGAGTTGCAATACTAACACCTTAATGACCTCCAGTCTTTCCTCCGGACACAACCGTCCTTTGGCAACTGTATTTCCAGTCACCGACCAAGGGTATAGACCCTCATACAACCGACATCAAAGTCCACTTCTGACTTTTTCACTGCTCGCCTCTCTTTTTGAACATAAAAACTAAAATTACAATCTTCTCCTCTGATTTGTCCAACACCTCTCCATTCTCGGAGTCCTTCCTTATCTTAAAACCTAATATTCTACGGCCTAGTGAGTTCATAGCCTTCATGCATGACAACGCGATAAATAAATCATTTTACACTTTTTATCATTTTTAATGAACAGCACTTGAAAACATATTGGGTACACATGCCCCCATCACTCTTAAAAATTCAATGCCCTGCACAACGATCTCGAGAATCGTTCGCATGCAACTTTCCATAAACTTAATATTACTCCACCAAAATATGTCGTTACGACGGGAATATATTAAGTGAAAATCTTTTCATACAACCACATCCTGAAAGAAATTACCGACACCAAGTAAACCAGTCGGTTTTCGTACTCATAAATAACTTCAACATGTCAATACTCATTTTGGTTATAAAAGTTTTGCATTCAATCGTTTTCTTGACTTTTGCAATAATTTAACTCATCATGAAAAGAGTGGAATATTTTGCAAACCGTAAACCTCAAACTTTACTGGACGATGTAAATGGATTTGCATTTTGCTTTAAACATACGCTTGCACACGCCGACTCATATTAGTTCAAATTTTAAATTTACACATTCACTTTACTTATGGAAAATTTCATGTACACATGTACAACTCAATGCATGAAACTCTACTTGCAATTGAAGGCTACTCACTCAAACAAGGTCAACCGTTTTACTCACGTACCCTAACACTTGCACTCTAACTTCGACCAATGGTCGTCCTCTCGGTCCTGCAACAACTTGTAGTACATACGTTCTACATCTCACTTACTCAACCATTTCCTACTACTTCCGTTCTGATCATCTATCTAATTTTCTACTTCTACATGCTTCCATTTCACTATAGGTATCTTATTTCATTTACTCTGCCATTGAAAAGCTCGATTAAGAAGTCAGAGCTCCATTGATGCTTTCAAGATTTCGACACCGTCCTTTCTTACCGTCCCGACTAACCTGTCCCATTGATTTCTAGAACTGGAACTCTCTCGAAACAGGAGTCTTACTCAACTCAAACATTCATCCTCTTCGAATTTTACGAAGATCTTCCTCTAGACAACTCATAACACTCTATGCAGCATTTCTTCTCTATGACGTATACATACATCACATCATAAGTGACTCCTCATGAAGCTTCCCCATCAAGGGCCTCAGTCTACCCCTCGGGGATCTTGCTGATATTCTAGATTACTGATACACAACAATTAACTAACTTAGTACTACGCATAGGAAATAATAAGGCAGTTAAAGAACGTACATGTACCTATAAGTTCGCAATTACACTGGCCAGGTGTAATCCCAAACTTACCTTACATGACTGTCCTCGGTACCCAATCAATCCTATATCAATAATAGTGCCATCCTAGCGCAACTTCCTGATTCTCAGTTGTGATTTCTACTCCCAAAGTTTAAGTTTAGGCCCGTCCGGTCACCTAAATCCATTAAACCTAGCTCTGATACCATTTGTAACATCCCAAGTTTACAATAGGACAAACATAGCATTGAATCATAACGTCTACAAAACTGGGTCCCGAAACATTCATTACAACGATCTGAAACTTAGGTTGGCAGAAACAACCTATACACAACTGAGAATACTCTAACTTCTACAAGAGGTACTTGCACTGTCTCTAGCTGCATCTGCACCCTATCTTGCTCTTGCTCACTTATCTGAGCCTCCTACTAATTGCAAACCTGAAAAGGTTTTAGTTTTGAAAAGCGAGGGTTAGACCATGAGGTCTAGTGAGTTCCCTCCATAAACAGTGTACATCAACATTATAAAAATCATTTATAAAACAGTTCACATTCTTCACATAAACATCATTCATGGTACTGCATTGTGTAATGGATCACATAAACATTCCGCGATCGGGGTCCCAACAGGTTCCCTTCTCGCCTCTTCCGGAGCCTACGCAGACTCCCCTTCCCGGAGCCTACACAGACTCCCCTTCCCGGAGCCCACACGGACTCCCCTCTACCGGATACGAGGAAACGGATTCCAACCTACCAGTCTGTCATACATATCCAAGGGATCATCAGAACCCGATGATCTATCTCTGATCCCACAGTGCAGACCGACTCCACATAGCATTCACATAAACCATCATAGTCATAAAACATGAGATTTATAATACACTTTACAATTCGTTTCATTGCTGAATAATCCTTTCAGTAGAGTATAATTTTCATGGGAAAGCATTCGTAAAACGGGTAAATAAATCATGTTCATAAACATACCCCGATCTGTGAAATAATAAACGTTCATTTACGTAAGAATCATGTAAAACAACAGGGTATTTCCACATAACAACTTTCCATAGAAAAACACGCACAATCACGTATTTTTGTTAAAAAAACTCACCTGGCTAGCTCGCTACAAAGCTCCTCACTTACAATTCCGATCTCTAGGCGGAACACCTATTATATTAATAACGTACGTCATAATTCGTTCATTTATTTCTCGAGTTAAATCCCGAACTCAACCCAAACTTATCTAAGTTGGTAGATTCTACTTCTAGTCTAAAAATCATATTTAATGGTCTTTGCTTACCCATCCAAGTGAAATACTATACCGGATCCATTAACTTATTCAACTCTAGATTCTCAACACAAAGGTAATAACACTGGGCCCTAAATATCAATACTGGATCATGTTACTAAAAGTATGGCCCAAAATAAATAAATAATTAGACTACCAATTACGTACTAGGCCCTTATTATATAATTGTAGACTTTAATAATAATCTAAGCCCAAAAGGACTTAAGAAATCTTTCGGTCCAACTTAACTCTCAGCCCACAAACATTCGGTCCAGATCTAAGCATGGTTTGCGCCAAGCAAGGGTTTGCGCCACCCACTGCTTTGCGCCAGACACTGATTTCACGATTAAGCTGTATTTCGTTTGCTTAAGTGAAGAAACAAACCTTAGGAGTGATTACCAAGGTTCTCACTACAACTTAAACATCTTAGTCGATTTCTTAATCAAACTTGCCCACATAAACATTTGATTTAACTTTGACAATATGAATTGGAAATCAAAACTCTATTAATACCCTTATTTGATTACTCAGCTTACATAGCTGAGAGCAACCAGAAACCTAACAAATCTAACATTTCTTGCAAAAGAGAAAACACATGGGAAAGGTTTCTTACCAGATTAAAACCTCACGAAACGGGAACCGTTGCCAAACGATCTTCTTCTTCCTTGATCCTCTCTATCTCTCGCAGCTCCTTCTCTCGCAACTCTCTCTCTCTCTCTCACTGCCTCTTTCTCCCATCATCTCTCTCTCTCGCAGCTCTCGGCACACACATCAAGCACACACACACACACACAACTCTCAATTAAATGGTTTCTTTTCTCCTTCTCGATGAGCAGTAGCTCCCACACCCACATAACCCTAAATTAAATAAATGATTCCTAAAACTATAACAAAAGCGGCGCACCCAATGAGAAAGGGAATTAATTTCCCCAAGTTTTCATATTTTACCCCCATACTTTTCGTAATAAACAAATACAACCCTTAACTTCCATTTAAAACACATTACTTATGTTGGGTTATTACAGTAGCTGATGCTACCAGCGACGGATTAGCGATGGACATCAGCGACGAATTAGCGAGGGACTTATATCAGCGACGGATTAGCGAGGGATTATAATCAGCGACGGATTAGCGAGGGATTAATATCAGCGACGGTTTAGCAAGGGCTTGTATCAGCGACGGATTAGCGAGGGATTATAATCAGCGACGGATTAGCGAGGGATTATAATCAGCGACGGATTAGCGAGGGATTAATATCAGCGACGGATTAGCGAGGGCTTAGATTAGCGACGGATTTGCGAGGATTCTATTTACTTTTTAGCGATGGAAATCCGTCGCTAATCCCTCGCTGATTTTTAGTTATTTAAAAAAATGAAATTCTATATTTCCTGTATTTTATAATTCGAAACCTGTCCATAAATTGAAAATAACAAATCGAAATTCTCCGACAAACTAAAAATAACCAAATTCATAAAATTTAAAAAACGAAATTCATAAAGGCGTAGATTCCAAATTCATAAAATTTAACATTCCAAATTCATACAATTCAACAAAAGGCCTTAAAATGAAGCAACAATCTAACTAGCAGGAGGTCCGGGAGGTCCGGGAGGTCCGGGAGGGCCGGGAGGGGGGAAAGTGTATCCTTGTTGCCGCATGAAAGAAGCAAAATGCTCTGATAACGCAACATGCGCGGCTAACTGGGCAGCTTGATTGGCTTGTTCGGCCTCTAGGTCTTCCCTTCTTGCTATGCTCACCAGATAAGATATTTGGTTCTTGCTATGCTCACCAGATAAGCTACTACTGACATCTCTAAACATCCTCTAAACATGGCCCAAAACAGTCTCGAAACAACATCCAAACTGTCCCTATTGCGGCTGATTTCTTTAGCCAGAAAATAGCCACTTTAGCTACTATTTTTACCCACAAAACAACCCCTTTAGCTGCTGATTTTCAGCCACAAAACAGTCCCTTTGGCTGCTGATTTCGAGCCTACACAATCCGTGAACCATGGATGCACCCTGTTGCTGTTTCGTGGACTCAAAACAGAACACAAACAGTCCCAAATGGACTTACATACCTGATTACAACAGTGAACATATTGAATTGCAAATAAATGGATCTACTCATATTGACTATAGTGCTGGCGAGTTTGTTTTTTAGAGTAGCCAAGAGACATGCATGCTCTCAATTTCTCAGCAGTCATTCCACCACCAATATATGGCCTCAAATATAAAATAACTCCTAGTTAGAAAACAAAAGATACAAGTAAGATCTCAGTTTTTGAATATACAAAAACATAACATGCACATTGCATCAGGCCTATGAGAAGGGAAGAAATTTGAATTTTACAAGTTCAAAAGCAACTGTAAACAGCTCTTACCAAAGAGAGGATTTATGGGTAGTATAGATAATTAAATTATTATAAATAAAGAATAAGAACATTTCATACCAAAACCAACTGCAAAGGTAAATACTGTCAACAGCTTCAAACTCTATAGCACAAAGCTTCAGAACTACATCAAATGGAAAATTAACAATGAAGAGAAACTTGCGAAATGAACAGAGAGTCTATCCCATAATTTGGAGAATATGTAAGTTACTGCAAGTGTCCCATATCTATAAAACCAAACCCCATTTCAAAAACAGCAGCCCCATTTATGAGATGCAATCAATCCCTAAATTCTGATAACTACAACAGGTGGTCCAAAACTTTTGCAAATTCTGTAACAAGTTCAATAACTGAAAAAAAGACATCTTAAATCGTTTCCTATCAGATAATTTTTCCCACTATCACTCTTTACATTTATAAACTATGACTTCAGTTTAAAAAAATGGCGACGGCATGATTACACAGTTTACATCAGTGAAGTTTTTGGGAGTAATATTGCAAATATTTCTACAAAGACTCCTACACAATCATTTGTAGTTTTGTTCCTCCATCTATAGTATGAAAAGCATTATTCTCACAAACTAATAGATATATAATTTGAAGAAAATTAAACAAGGACATAGATCTAACATCTATCCATGGGACTCACGTTTGCAGATGAACCAAGAGTCTTGGACCCAAACAATAACTTCGAGATGCTTTTTCGGGCAAATAAAAGAGAATCAAATCCAACCTACAGGATATAAGCCAAGTTTTTATGAATTAAAACTGAGTTACATACACCAAATCTTGAGCTACTGGTAACAATCAGTTAATGAGAAAATCAAAAGAAGAAAATTATACCACTTGTTGGGCATTTGCCAGAACATGAATTGCTTGTTTTGTGAATATAATAAAGAATTTAACCCGTTCTCCCATTCCTCAAAAAGTTTGATTGGAGAATGCAACTAATCAAGATTTCAGCTAGGTCTGGGTTATCGTTCCACAAGCTCTGAGAAATTTTCCTGCAACTTATATTAAAGCCAGGCATACAAGGACATAACAATATCATAACAAAACCATGAGTAGCAAACCCCAAGTCACAGCTGGGTAGATGTGTCCTCATGTTGTAACCAACACCATATATATTCAAGAAACTAAAAAAAGATAAAATGAAAAACAAAGAGGGTTTGCTGAAAAGAGAATATATACAACAAACCCCAAAAGAGGGTTATCAGAAAAAATGAATTTTTTTGTTCTTATGGAGAGAATCTTGAAGAACCGATATCTATCATTTCAGGTGTTCATTACTCATAAGAAAAATTCTAAGTCAAGATGGAAACTTTAGGTAAAAAGAAACATTAGGTTTAAAGAAAAATGGAGAAACACATACCTGAGATACGTGCAATAGACAAGGGAGAGATCAAACCAGAAAACATACAATAAACAACATAGATTTATCAAACAACATTGATATCGCCGGAAATAGCAGATTTAGGTTTGCTCATACCTGAAATCGCAGATAGAGAGCGAGCCCGGCGACGGCAGGAAATGAGAGTAATTTTAGTAAGCGGATTGAGGGTTTGTATGTGGAAATCGCCGAAAATCGCCGCGATGTCTCGTGAGCGGCGGCTAGGGCATCGACAGAGGGAAGGGGAGGATCGAGATGGAGATGGAGATGAATGTTTTCAGATTAGGTTTAGAGGGAAATGAAAAACAAAAGAGGGAAGAGTTTTCCTGAAATTTTAAAAAAATGCTAATATATTATTATGTATAGAATTTTATTTTGAATAATAACTTTAAATAATAAATATATTATTTTAAATAATGAAATTATAAACTTTTAAATAATAAAAAATTTGCTCAAAATTTAAGTTTTTTGTAATTCTTTAACTTTTATATAATAATTTTGATATTTGCGTATGTGTATATATATATATATATATATATATATAAAGTGATATATGTACCCCTTACATGCACATTAAGATGAGATACGTCGAGATACACTTGGTTTGGAAAAGAATCTACCCCTTGAAGCCTCCTTATCCAAAAATCCATATCGATCAAGTGACATCGAACACTCCTTTCTATAAAATATAGAAACAAAAGCAAAGCTTAAGTCACATAATTTTTTTGTTAAAATGAAACCCATTTTTACGCTCGAGTTCGTTTGAGGGAGAAGGATGTGTTACCGGTGTAATCGTCTTAAGCTCGTGTTCGTTTGAGGGGGGAAGGATGCGTCACCGGTGTAGAGTTCGTTTGAAGAAGGAAGAATGCATCACCGATGTTACAATGGGTCACGAACAGAGACAGGGACCAACGTGAGATACTGAGAAGTATTTATCAACCGTTGGATGAGAAATGAACGCACATTATAGGATGAGATGCATCGAGATAAGATGCACTGAACTTATTCCATTCTAAGGCGCAATTCATGGGAGAGCATGAGACTAAAAGTGATCAACGGTTCAGATCCACTTCTCATTATTCTCATGTTAACCTTAACTTCTCACATATTTGCCTATACATAGATACATACATATAACACACGCGGTTACCAAACAACAAGCACACATTTTCTATACATTCACATATGCACATGCATATATACCTATACACAACACATATACACATAGATACAACAATATATACGTAAATTCAATTGTCGTTATCAACCAACACACACATCAAGCATACAAATATATAACACGTACTGACAACTACATAAAACACATACATATATATATATATATATATATATATATATATATATATATATATATATGTGTGTGTGTGTGTGTGTGTGTTAAAGCCCATTAAGGCCCAATAAAACCCTTTAAAAGACAATTGAATTGATTAAAGCCCATTAGAACAGATTAAAACCCAATATATGCTTTAAAGTCCAACATAACCGATTAAAGCCGATTAGAATTGATTAAAACCCAACAACACCATGTATGACTTGTATGCAAAGTGTGTATTGCTTATATATATATATATATGTGGTGTATTGTGGTTCATATATCATTTATATATACACATACATGTATATATATATAACACATATATACATCATATGCGATTTCCAAATATCACACATTAGCTATATATACATATAACCCATATATATACATGGGAAAACAAGAAAAAAAACTCAATCCCTCGCTAATCCCTCACTAATTAGCGACGGATTACAGTAGTCCCTCGCTAATCCCTCACTAATTAGCGAGGGATTGGGTTTCTGATTAATCTCTCATTAATCCCTCGCTAATTCGTCGCTAATTAGTGAAGGATTAGTGAGGGATTAGCGAGGGATTGGGTTTGTGGTTAATCCCTTGCAAATCCCTCACTAATTAGCGAGGGATTGACCACTAACCCAATCCCTCGCTAATCCCTCACTAATTAGCGACGGATTAGCGACGGATTAATGAGAGATTAATCACAAACCCAATCCCTCGCTAATCCGTCACTAATTAGTGAGGGATTAGCGAGGGATTGGGGTTGTGATTAATATCTCATTAATCCCTCGCTAATCCCTCACTAATTAGCGACGGATTAGCGAGGGATTAATGAGATATTAATCACAACCCCAATCCCTCGCTAATCCCTCACTAATTAGCGACGGATTAGCGAGGGATTAATGAGATATTAATCACAACCCTAATCCCTCGCTAATCCCTCACTAATTAGCGACAGATTAGCGAGGGATTGGGGTTGTGATTAATATCTCATTAATCCCTCGCTAATCCGTCGCTAATTAGTGAGGGATTAGCGAGGGATTGAGTTAGTGGTCAATCCCTCGCTAATTAGTGAGGGATTTTTTCCGTCGCTAATTTTCATCACTGATGCCCAGTTTTCTTGTAGTGAGACTCAGGTGAAAAAGCGCTCGATTTTTACCCGTGATGGACCCTGAAAAACGTGAAGTTTACAACTACGGTCCCTGGTCCGCGGTAAATAATTACACATTTGACCCCATACCTTGATCGCGAACTTTCCGCACCACGTGTCGGCCAGGGGTGAAACCTTAGTTTTAAATGCACAACCACCCCCACCAAACCCTACCTCGATCGCGGGGTTATAAACCCCCCCCCCCCCCCCCCCCCTCTTGGACCACAAACCGACCACCATTCCCATTTCTCAAACTAACTTGCAAACAGCAGAAGGTTCGATTCCACATTTTTTGCATGATGTAAGCAAGAACTTCTTATGTGTAATGTTTACTGACAATTTACACCATGCTTAGATTTGTATGCAAAATCCCACCCATTGTTGTCTTGCACCCATTAACCATCGCAACAGAAATATAGCTTAGCCTTTTCAACAGCTGAACTCATTTTCTCAGTAGTATTTTAGAAAGAAAATATTTTAATGATGAAGAAAGAAAGCAAGAAAAGAACAATGGAATGGATGTGATGGACGATTATGGAATGCATTTTACTGATCTTTATAGATGAAATTTCAGTGGGGAATATAAATTGCAACCACAAATTCAATGACAATAGTACAATAATTGAACAATCTCAGATAAAAGTGTGGAAAAAACAATAAAACCATGAAAAAACGTGAAAAAGCATAAAACATGAAATCATAGGAAAAATTCGCGGACAATAAGTGAAAATCGCGGACTCAGGACCAAAGTTGTAAAGTTGACAATTTTGGGGGAAATCGCGGACTCCAGTGATTACAATGAATTTTTTTTAATGGGGTTCACAATCAAGGGTAATATTGCAGGAAAATTGGGTATATTTGTAAAGTGAGAGAGAGATGGGGTACTTTTGTAATTGAATTTTGAAGTTAGGGTATTTTAATTAATTTCCCATGATTTAATATATTAATTAATAGATATTTGTTTAATAATACATTTCTTTCTTAATTATATGTTTTATTCGTCATGTGAAACAACTTTATATATACATTTTGTTTCACAAATATGTAAGAAAGTATTATGTTGTGAAATAAAATATCATGAAACACACACACATATATATATAGGGGTGGTATTTTTTGCAAACCAACCCATTGTTAGAAACTATGAAACCACCTTAATCACCATCAATTAAATTGATCAAGGGACAAGATTCAATCGGTGGCAGTTATGGTAATTATGGACCAATAATGAATTAATTTAATAAATAAAATACTAGCTCAAGGGTATATTGGTCAAAACAGATTACTTCATCATCCCACGTAAACATCCCCATTTATCACGCATCCATTAACAAAAACCCTACTCCACTCCCTCTCTCCTTCCGATCAAATCCGCCGCCGCCGACAACAGGCACCACCACCACCGCCGCTGTCCACCACACGCACCACCACCACCGCCGCTGTCCACCACCGCTAGATTCAGCACCGCCACCACCAATATCAAACGCACCACCATCACCGCCGCTGTCCACCACAGTCACCACCGCCGCTGTCCACCACAGGCACCACCACCACCGCTAGATTCAGCACCGCCGCCACCTGTATAAAACGCACCACCACCACCGCCGCTGTCCACCAAAGGCACCACCACCACCGCTAGATAACCAGAAATATGGATTCATGATTCTTGCTATGTGTTTGATGATGCTTTCAAGAGATGCGCGGAAATGGGGCGATGAATTTGAATCCGAATCCAGATCCCCAAATGGTTTCATGTTTCTGGCTTCATAGATTTATATGGGTTCACTATTTGTTCTTTGTTTCTGAAATTTAATTTGGATTCATGATTTTGGGTCTTACATGATTAATTCATGATTAATGTGTTCCCAGATTAATGTGTTTATTAAATGAATAAATGATTCTGCATATTTCTGGGTTCACTATAATTCATGATGTTGCATTATAATTCTGGGTTCACTATATTAAATGATTCTGCATATTAAATGATTCTGCAGATTTCTGGGTTCACTATAATTCATGATGTTGCATTATAATTCTGGGTTCACTATAATTCATGATGTTGCATTATAATTCTGGGTTCACTATATTAAATGATTCTGCATATTAAATGATTCTGCAGATTTCTGGGTTCACTATAATTTTTGAAATGATTGGTTAGAATCATTTATAGTGAACCCAGAATTATAATGCAACATCATGAATTATAGTGAACCCAGAATTATAATGCAACATCATGAATTATAGTGAACCCAGAAATCTGCAGAATCATTTAATATGCAGAATCATTTAATATAGTGAACCCAGAATTATAATGCAACATCATGAATTATAGTGAACCCAGAAATATGCAGAATCATTTATTCATTTAATAAACACATTAATCTGGGAACACATTAATCATGAATTAATCATGTAAGACCCAAAATCATGAATCCAAATTAAATTTCAGAAACAAAGAACAAATAGTGAACCCATATAAATCTATGAAGCCAGAAACATGAAACCATTTGGGGATCTGGATTCGGATTCAAATTCATCGCCCCATTTTCGCGCATCTCTTGAAAGCATCATCAAATACATAGCAAGAATCATGAATCCATATTTCTGGTTATCTAGCGGTGGTGGTGGTGCCTGTGGTGGACAGCGGCGGTGGTGGTGGTGCGTTTTATACAGGTGGCGGCGGTGCTGAATCTAGCGGTGGTGGTGGTGCCTGTGGTGGACAGCGGCGGTGGTGGTGGTGACTGTGGTGGACAGCGGCGGTGGTGGTGGTGCGTGTGGTGGACAGCGGCGGTGGTGGTGGTGCCTGTTGCCGGCGGCGGCGGATTTGATCGGAAGGAGAGAGGGAGTGGAGTAGGGTCTTTGTTAATGGATGCGTGATAAATGGGGATGTTTACGTGGGATGATGAAGTAATCTGTTTTGACCAATATACCCTTGAGCTAGTATTTTATTTATTAAATTAATTCATTATTGGTCCATAATTACCATAATTGCCACCGATTGAATCTTGTCCCTTGATCAATTTAATTGATGGTGATTAAGGTGGTTTCATAGTTTCTAACAATGGGTTGGTTTGCAAAAAATACCACCCCTATATATATATATATATAGGGGTTAAATCATGTGAGAACCAAAAAAAGATTGAGAACCATGAGAACCGATCTAAGCCATAATTTGGTTTTGATCCCATGGTTATAATTAAACTTTCAATCACATGGTTATAATTAATAGATTGAGAACCGTGAGAACTCATATAAGCCGTAATAGATTAAATCAATTAATGGTTTAGATCGGTTTTCATGGTTCTCAACCTTTTTACGGTTCTCATTTGATTACCGTCCTATATATATATATATATATATATATATATATATATATATATATATATATATATATATATATATATATATATATATATATTAATCAATACCATAAATTCTAACATCAAATAAAAAAAATTCATATAAAATACATGATGTAATGGTTGTCACAATTATATATATATATATATATATATATATAGAGAGAGAGAGAGAGAGAAATGTTCAAACGAGTAGCGTAACAATTTACGAGAAACGCGAGGAGCACCGCCCATGTACAAAATCACATGTGATTCACATACAAAATCATATGTGATTAAAATTCGGATCCGCGCGGTTTGTCCCGCGGTTTGCAAAGCGCGCGGTTTGTCCCGCGGTTTGTACTGTGAATCACATGTGATTTTGTACATGGACGGTGCTCCTCGCGTTTTCTTAAATTGTTACGCTCCTCGTTTGAACCCGTCTATATATATATATATATATATATATATATAGAGAGAGAGAGAGAGAGAGAGAGAGAGAGAGAGAGAGGATAATTTGAAACCCTCAAAAAGGTTGAAACTTGTGAAACCATCATCTTGACCCTTGATCTAATCTTGATCTAACCAAATTAGCTCCTAAAATTAAGCTTAGGGTTGGGTTCACGTGAGACCAACATGTTTTCGTAAGACCAACATGTTTTCGTGAGACCGTGAAACCACAAAATAACACTAAAACTTTACAGCGATTCATTGTGAAGGTAAGAAAATCAACGAACCTTCACAACAAAAACACTGTGAAGATTTACCTTCACAATACCTTCACAGTCTTTTGTTGTGAAGGTTTAGTGTTATTTTTGTGGTCTCACGGGTCTCACGGAAATAGTTCGGTCTCACGTAATCTCAAGTCTATATATATATATATATATATATATATATATATATATATAGGTTATATATATATAGGGGGTCATTCAAGGAAGAACTAAGTTATCTGTGATAACCGTGAGATCCAATCTCAACCACAAATCAAACGATAAATTAGGAAATTAATAATTTTGGTAATTTGATTTAAATTTTCAATTAAAGGGCATTTGGGGTATTTTAAAAATATCCTCTCTCTCTCTTCTCTCCTCTCTCCTCTCTCCTACGAAAACCAGTTACACAATAGGCATTGTGATACCCAAAACACATAAATACCATTGTGATACTCAAAACACATAAATACCATTGTGATACCCAAAACAGATAAATACTATTGTGATACTCAAAATACATAAATTCCATTGTGATACCCAAAATAAGTACAATACCCATTGTGATACCGCAGTGAAATCCACTAACACCAACTATGATACCAATTGTTATATCACCGTGAGAAGGATTAGAGAGTGATGTATCATCAACTGTGATACCACCGTGACACCTATTGACACCTATTGTAATACCCAAGAATTTCCGTGATACCACTGTGATATCACTTTCATACTCACTGTTATACCAATTTGATATCCACTGTGATATAACCACTGTGATAGCACTTTAATTCCAATATGATGCCACTGTGATATCACTCTAATTCCAATATGATGCCACTGTAATACCAGTTTGATATCCATTGTGATATCACTTTAATTCCAGCAACAAAACAAGATCAGCTGAGCACTGCAGGTTTTGTGGTTTTTCCCAAATAAAAGCTATGTACACAGTGGGAAACAAATACGCATAAATTGCATTCTTTATGGAATTAAAAATTCTACTGCTATTCATTTGCTAGTGGAAAATTGAAAAACTACCCAGAACATCCACCTGCTAATTAACACCAAACTGGAAAATGTAATAATGAAGATAAACAATTGACTATGACTAAAGCAAACCCTAGATTTAGAAATATATCTGAAAATGAAACATATACAACATGAGAAATTGAGTTGAATATATATATTTATCACAAATTGAGTCAAAATAAAGGAAAACCAAAAGAAAGGAGCAGTTAGTTTTCTAGATGCCGGTGGCCGGAGTTGTGGAAGAAGGAAAGGAACCAAGGGAGAAGCGGCGTCACTGATGAGAATAATTTTTTTTAGGGTTAACAATTGAGAGAGAGAGTGTGAGTGTGTGTGAGCCGTGTGAATTTAAGAAGAGAGAGAAAAGCAAAACTAGAAAATTAAAATAAATTAAATATTTAATACAATTTACTAATTTACCCTTTACTTTATTTTTCTAAATAACATTAATTATCTTAAATGATTGGTTCATATTGGATCTCACGGTTATCACAAATTAAACAGTTCTCATTTGATTAAGCCCCTATATATATATATATAATTGTGAGAACCCACAAATGTGAAGAACCGTAAAACCAATGACATATTTCGTATTTATCCCGTACCAACTAAATAGTTAATGCATTTAATATAATGATCAATCACATCGACTTTCTATATATAGTCGTACATTTTTCTTCATTTCCCCAAATCATCCAAGAGCAAGTCTTCTTTACATCAAAGCTAAAGATTCTTAACCATGAAGAATGTTTCTATTGTTGTCCTCTTTCTTCTTGCAAACATATTAGCTTCTTACGGTAAATTTTGACTTTCTTTGCTTTACTATTTCTTTTGATTAACAAAAAATGATTTTTATTATTCAAGTATTTTAGCCCATGGCGTGTGGCTCAGTTGAGGAGACTTGCCCAATAACTAACATGTCATGGGTTCGAGTCCCCCCCCCCCCCCCCCGGGTTAGCCACAGCCGCTGAGTGAGCCTCAAAATGCCCCCTCATACGGATGCCCGAATAGGCAGGTCAGGTATGGGGTCGGTCAGGCTTGCTGGTATCAACTTTTTTGCCCAATTATTGAAGTATTTTAATATTATTTAAACCAAATAAACTAGAAAAAGGATATGATATGATATGCTAAAGGGTTTTTGTATGATTACAGGAAATGTGATACCGAGTGAAGCAAATGAAATTTGCACAAAAAAATATGAAATGTTTTGCATCAGAGGTATATGTGATGCTAAGTGCAAACGGGAGTGGGATAAAGGTTCAGCAGGAAAGTGCAAGAACGCCTTTGTTTGTATATGTAGTAAATCATGTTAGTTGGCAATTAACATATATATATATATATATAGTCTCTTAGAGTTGCATAGAGTCCAAGTTTATGGTAAAAAATACAATCATATATTAATGTTTCTTTCAAGTAAAAGCAATACATAGTTTCAAAGTTTGCATTCTCATGCATTTTGGTTGGTTTTGGGATGAAAATGATCTTCTAGTTATTTACAATATCGGAATCCTTTCGGTTAGCAATACCAGATGCATCGTTTGTTAAATACCATTGACCAAAAGATAGAAGCTAGCATTTTTACCTTAAAATGACCATCCATTTGCAAAAAGAATATATATATATATATATATATATATATATATATGTATGTATATAGGGATGGTTTAATTTGCAAACCACCATAATTTGTGCAAACCGCGAAAAGTCAAGCCGATCAATCGTACTTTTTCTTTTTTTCACTTTTTTTTTGATTTTTTCTTATTTATGAGGGTTTATTAGTCAATAATATATGAAACAAGATTCATCAAAATGAAAAAATAAATACATGAGACAATTTTATTTTTACATAAATTAAATAAACAAAAATATATGAAACAATTTCGTCAAGAAAAGAACTATATGAAACAATTTCATCAAATTAATTAACAATTAAAATCGATGGTTTACACGATTTGCACAGATTAAAAGGGTTTGCGTTATCCATCCCAGTATATATATATATATATATATATATATACACAAAATACTTAATTAAATACAAAAATTAACATAACGTTGACAAATATGGATAGTGAATACTATAATTTATGACGTACTTAAGAGAAATAACAATTACAAATTTCGTCCCTGTGGTTACGTCATTATAGTTTCACTTTTGTTATGGATTGGGTCCCTTACTCTAACGCGGTTAACAATACTTCCGTTAAATTAAGAGTGTTCTCGTCTTTTTTGACTTTTTTATTTTAAACAATAAAAATTCCATATATCTATGGGAAATTAACTAAAATACCCATTATTTGACTTTGACTTGCAAAAATACCCACAATCTCGACCAGTTTGCAAAAATACACAAAAAATCCGCGATTGGACCCGCGATCGCGGACCCAAGAAAAAGCCACCGCGATCGCGAGGTGAGTGTCCGCAGTACACTTAAAGTCTATCAATTTGGTGATTTTTTATTTCAAATTTACATTTTCAACTCCTATAATTATTTACTTACTTTACTTTATACCTTTTACTTTCCTAATTTTAATTTGACGATTTAATCAATTAGTTAATATATGATTATTATGTTAATGCGATAAGAATGTAAAGCGAAATTGAAAAAATAAGAGATGTACCATAAATTAAATAATTAACTATAAGGGTATGAATTGTAAATATTAAAAATATTTTTATGTAGTATATATGATATATAATAAAATAAATAAATATTCAATATTGGCCTCATTTCGAAGATATCGAAGAGACGAGTACAATGGTGTAACTTGTTAAAATTAAAACGTATTTTAGTTAATAAACGATTATGTGTTAAATATAAAATTAAAATTATGAAAGTATAATTTTAACAAGTTACACCATAAATTAAATAATTAACTATAAGAATATGAATTTTAAATATAAAAAATATTTTTATGTAGTATATATGATATATAATAAAATAAATAAATTCAAAAATATTCAATATTGGGCTCATTTCGAACGTATCGAAAAGACGATTATAATGGTGTAACTTGTTAAAATTAAAACGCATTTTTTAACGTATTTTAGTTAATAAACGATTATATGTGTTAAATGTAAAATTAAAATTATGAAAGTAAAAGGTATAAAGTAAAGTAAGTAAATAAGTATAGGGGTTAAAAGTGTAAATTGCAAATCAAAACTCACAAAAACACATGACCGCAGGACTTTTCTTCGCGATCGCGGGTGTGCAATTTTCAAAAATGGTCCTTGCCCGCGATCGCGGACCCCTTTGCAGAAAAATGGGTATTTTGGTAAAATCAGAGAGAAAATGGGTATTTTGGTAAGTCAAAGTCAAACTTTGGGTATTTTAATTAAATTCCCTGATAGACTTTGAGTGTACCGCCATTTCACAATGTAGCTAGAGCTACCCCAACCTGAGCCTGTTGCACATGCCGACAAATAAAAAGGGTTAGACTTACGCCTAGTGAGTTCAAGCATTTTATCATGACTATATAAAATCATAAATCTAGAGAAGTGTAACTTTAGTCATGATTTCAAAAGAGCTTACTTTAAATACAAATCATCCCTTTTTCCAAATCACCCAAATTTCCTTTTTGATATTTTTATATAACATGATTCCCCAAAAATAGACTATTCCCAAAGTCAACAAAAAGGGTGACATAGCGTTTGATACTCAAAACGATTAAACTCATAAATATTTACCATTGTTCCAAAACATTCCAAAACATAGATGAATCATAGTTCACAACTCATATACGTTGAAAAACAAATCTCATAATTATAACACATTATCGAAAACATGGATAAACACAAATACTCGAAACATTACTCACAGATGAGACTTAAACCATAACTTATGTACCATGGAAAACAATCCATATAAATATAACACGTCACCGAAAACATGAGTAGCAACAAATACCCAAAACAACACCTTTCGGTGACGGGGGAGACCCGTATACATCTCACGTGACGGAACACTAAAGTGGGTCACTTACTATGTAATAAAAAAAACACCCACGTGGATTACTCTCGTAAAACTGAGCTCAATCACTCCAGATCTATTGCTCACGAGACTAGGATGCCCCCAACTTCAACCACTCCAGGTCTATACATTGAGTCACCAAATCCACAACAGCACATTAGGGATTACACCTTACTGCCCATGAGACGACGCCCGACCATGTAGGTCCACGCCTTACTTATCATGGAACCCGATGCCCATCCCGTGCTACAAAAGAATCTAACGTCTCGTAAACTGAGCTCAATCAATTCCGACCTCTTACCCGCGAGACTAAGGGGAAACTCAATACCTATGGATCCATAGCTAACAAGGTCTAAAACATTACACGACTCCAAATGAATGAACAAGTGCATTCAAAACATGCAATTCCCCAATAACATAAATCATTATCAAACTCAACCTCGAGTTATCAAAAACGGAACAATTGTCCCAAGACTGTCTCAAAGTCAAAACCGAACAAAATGCTCCAAACTTGCTAGACCCATAAATGTCGGTCATCATCGCATAAAACTCGTTTAAACATTGTTTAGGCAAATAATACCACAAGACCATCATTAATCCCAAAACTCAACACGGTTAAACAAAAGGGTTTTCCCAAAGGACTCACACCCTTAACATTATCAAAATGACACATAACACTTAAAAGTGCATTTCCAAAATGGTTTACAAAATCATTTACACATATGTGATGAAACCATCAATTGAACCACATTTTGAGCAAATAATCTTTAAAGACAAAATATGGATTATAACCATCCAAATATCCACAAGCCCCAAATATGGGTGTTTTACACATTTATGAAGATGAACACTTCAAAAGAGTTAAATTATCCCAATAACTCAACCATATACATTTCCAAGTAAAACACACAAATATTTGTAAAATACTCATTTCGGCATGTACAAAGTATTCGCAAAGTAACTTGAACTCACCTTGCTAGATTAAGCTAAATCTAGATTTTTCCCAAACGTATGCTCCTTTGATGAAGTTTGCATCCTCAAGCCAAAACTTCCAAAACCTAGGTTTATGAATTTCTATCCATCAATACCCAAATCTAACCATAAGGAATCATCATCCATTCAACATATACCAGAATACCCAATTTACACTAAACCCTAGTTTCATTCATGAGGAAGATGAAGATTATTTCAACCAACCACCACCAAAAACGTCCAACAACATCCCAAAGTAGAAGAAAGATGAAATCAACAACAATAACAACCATTTAGTAGGGAGAGATTACCTTAACCATTCGAATCTTCCAAAAACGAGCTCATATTCTTCACAAAAGCTCCAAGCTCCCAAGTGTCCATCAATGGAGGAAGAGGGTAGAGGATGAGGATTAATTGTTTAAGAATGGATCAACTCAAGCAAGGAGTAGAGAGGGTGTTTGCTGCTGAGAAATTGTCTTTAGGAGGGAGAGAACACGGTACAAGAAGTTAAAATGAGGATCCCTAAAATCTGATCCATCGCTGCCCTTTTATTTGCCCACAAATTTCTCGCCGACGATAGTGCCCATGCGATTGTGACATGGCACTCTCGCCATGTCACTTTCGCTGGAAAGGTACCGAGACCCCCCTTTTGTCCAGCCAATTTCTTCCCGGCGATCATGACCTTGCGATTGTGACATGGCACTCTCGCCATGTCACTTTCGCTGAAATAGTATCGAGACTTCTCTGAGTGCAGCCAAATTACCGCGTCACGATTATGACCCCGCGAGAGTGCCCATGGCATTCTCGCCATGGCACTCTCGCCGACCCTGTACCGAACGCAGGTGGCGAGCAGCAGCAGTTCCAAAGGAGACTAGTGGGAAGGAGGTTGTTTGCTGCGATAGGTTTGGATCTCAATTCACATTCCAATATTCAATTTAAGGTGACATAATTTGGATGCATGATAGATGAGGGTACGGGAACTTGCCAATGCATGCATGTATACATCACCACATTCACACTTAAAGATTACTAAACTCAAAGATTACAAGTACGGGAACTTCCCGAATAAACCCGATTTGCTGAGCTTCCTTCGTACACTTCTTCCCAACGTTAAACCTTCACCTCAATAAAATTCCGGGTGTTACAATCCTCCCAACCTTAAAAGAGATTTCGTCCTCGAAATCTAATTCTCGTACTTCCAACGGTTACTTCCCTCAAACCCGTTCAAGTCCCCTCAGTTTCCAACTGAGATTCAAAATGCCCTTCTCCGGAAAGTCTACACAACGGTATCGACACCTAACGTCCCCTTAGGTTTATCTCGCTTACATTCGAGTAATGTTTAGCTTACTAAAGCATCTTATTAACGCAAGACTTCGGTTACCTCCCAACCTTAAATGTTCCATACTTTCCCAATCATACCACATTCACATGCTCTTAAATTTTCTCTCCAATCCAACTCAATGCTTAATCACTACCAACGTCAACCAAAATTTCAGAATTCCCAATTAATCTCGCTACTGAACTAGCATTTACTCTCAATGGCTTCCTTCAATTTTAACACAAAAGATCATCACTGACCCATCGATTACACGATTCCATGGATGTGTCTATTTATCGATCGTCAAATTGACAACTTCTCTTACCACCCAAGGTAGGTCATTTCCCTAAATCCTTTTATCACAAATGAGCGTCTTAGGATTACTACCACTATTACCAAAATTCTATTGAAATTGGACTACAATCTTCCGATTATACTAACGGTGCTTGGCCTGAGCCCAAAAGTCAACACTTAAATATACCACCTACCTCAACATAGGTTACTGCGGTTTATCCTCTTAATTACAAAGGGCGTCATCCCCTCAACCGATACCATTCGGTCTACAGTACCAACACTCGTGGAATACCCAACCTTCCACCGTCGAAGTGCCACACACACTCACTCTTAACTGGGTTACTTAACCTTTCCAAGGTCCTAATGAGTTCAAGGCTTTCAAGTAAGTTATTTAACAAATATGCCAATCAGCAAATCCTTTCACAAAAACTTTCAACACAAAGACTTTCATATCAAATAATCGTACGCATAAAAACTACTACTATCAATTTGGTAGTTACGCAAAACGGACACGCTCGTCCCACATGTGAAAATCATGTTGAAAATTATTTCATTGCAGTTCAGTTTATCCACAAAACGCAAAAGCGTAATAAACGATTTCTTTAAAATGAACCGTCGCGGTTCTAGTATGGATTGACTCATGACATGCACGTAAAGTAACTGCTCGACTTTAAACATGGTGCAACAAAAGGCGTGCACGTGTTTCAAAAGAAGTCCCACGACAATGATGAAACGGTTTGCACATACACCTTAGTCAACACAAAATGACTTGTGCAATTTCCATATTTAAAACAAAACACATACGTTCCCATCACTTGAAAACATTGACTAAAACATCATAAAACCACCAATTGGGGTAGGCATGCAAGCTTGTAACACTTCCATTAGAAATTTTCTTGAAATGAAATAACATGCATCAAATGGTTCGCGACCAAATTTTAAAAGATGAAACTCTTTAAATCAATTTCCCAAAATTCTCATCCGGTCCTATAATGACATTTGAGTAAAACGCTTTCTGGCCAAACTTGCACACAACAATGCGTTTGTCCAAAACATACGAGGAAATAAGTGTTAATAATTTTGTTGACACCCAAAAAGGGTTCAAACTTATTTTCAATCTCAAATTGCACCAACGGTGCGCATTAATGTTTAAAACATAAGAATTCCACGCACCCTAGTTTTATATAAACCATTTTTTTTAATTTTTTTAAAAATCTTTATCACGAGGCTCTTTCCTCAACATTTCATACTTGGAACATAAAACATCAAAACGTCATTGCTAAAAATGTATTTGTCAAAAATACTCAAAACACACATTTCCTCCAAACCAAAAAGCTTTCAATTCTTTTCCAAAATATTCGACAATTCAAAATTGACCAATGTCAATGACTCATACATCCGTGCTTTTCAAATATCATGCATCATAAACCATTCGTGATCCCCACATCCCTAAAACATGCTTTGACCAAATGGTCTCTCATTTAAACAAGGAGTTAATAAAACATTTTCATGCACGACCCGTTTATCAAAGTGTCGAGGAACCATGGTTACCAAGTTATGCATACCCCTAAATCGATATAGCGCATTTACGTAAAATGATAATGAAACATTTAACTGACCAAAAACGCACCAAGCAAATCATTATGAAATGTCAACAAAATGTTCCTTCATGCATCACTTAAGCCACATATAAATCAATCCATACACTGAACTATATGCAACGAAATATTTAGTAACACAAACCCTTTGAAAGAAAAGTTACACAACACTAGAGTTCCAAACTCACCTCTTTTTAGTTGCCTTATGGCATAAAATTAACTTTTCTCCACAAAACTCGAGTGAGACCAAATGCCCAACTTAACTCGTAAACTTTTCACATAAGCAATTAGAGTATGCACATTGTAAAATTTTACCCACACGATACAAAACGGCGTACAATAAAACTCCATTAAATTCCACGAACTCAATGACTCCAAGTCAACAAAATAGCACCAAACATTGTGCTTCCAAAGTCAAACTGCATTAAGCAAAATCATGGCTAAAATGCCAAAATCCAAAATCCCTTCTATGGTAATACCACATAAATAACATTGTTTAACAATTCACATTAAACAAATTCTCCAAAATGACTTTACATAGACATAATAGAAGATAACTTTCCGTCCAAACTCTAACATATGTGGAGGAGATCCAATGTTAAAGTTATAAGCCATAGTCACTTGCCCAACATCTTAAACGTCATAAAATATGGATATTACTGTATCCTAAAGTAATGTTGAACAATAATGAAATGAAACAAGTTCCGACGGGCTCACAACTCCCGTAATAAAATACTTTCGTGCATGTTCAAAACCCATGATTTAAAATCTTGTGTGTGTGCTAAACATTTCCCAAAATTGTAACACAATCCATATATGGATTCGAAACACAAGAAATAATTAATGCAATTTATTTTCAAAATAAGTTTCGTGCATAATTTAGTCGGCACTCAACGTCTCAACTCATACTCCTCCAAAATCCTCCGGTCCACTATTTTCACCCGGATACTTTAACCTCTTAAGGCTAAGTCAGAAATTACCTCGATTAACCTTACGGTTTTTCCTCAGTTCGAAGTCGGCTCAATAAGCCTATGGTTCTAGTCCAACCATCAATCTTGATCCGAAACGGTCTGCTTAAAGCGAATATCATGCTTATCGTCACTCCAAGTGACTAATACTAGAATCGTCCATCTATTCCAACGACTACTAGTTTAGAACCTTTTTCACTACCCCAACGATCATCACCTTAAAGTAATTCAAGTACGCACATGTACTAGTAGGTTCACCATGACACTGGCCAGGTGTCACTATGAACGCACCATACACGATTATCCTTGTTACTCTCGACGTGACTCTTGTTTCTAACAACATCCATCAACTTCAAAACATCCTATCTTAAAGCGCCTAAAGGTAAATTTCACTCTCATTTACTTAAACAAACGCTAGTTTGAGTCTAGGTATCCAAAATCAACACATAATTCTCTCAAACTTATGCTCTGATACCAACTTGTAACACCCTCAAATTTGGAATGAGCAACTAACTTTAATTTTCAATAAATTAACCAAATTAGATGGATTTATTTCTACAATTCATTCCTCAGAATAACTCGGAATTTAAAACATTATAATTCCCATAAGAAAATAACTTAAACGGGTGCTACTTAACATAACACAATTTGCTAATTCCAAATAAGTGCGGAAGTCTTCACTACTCAAGTCACCTCACGTGCACACTACTAGTACACGCCATTTCACAATGTAGCTAGAGCTACCCCAACCTGAGCCTGTTGCACATGCCGACAAATAAAAAGGGTTAGGCTTACGCCTAGTGAGTTCAAGCATTTTATCATGACTATATAAAATCATAAATCTAGAGAAGTGTAGCTTTAGTCATGATTTCAAAAGAGCTTACTTTAAATACAAATCATCCCTTTTTCCAACTCACCTAAATTTCCTTTTTGATATTTTTATATAACATGATTCCACAAAAATAGACTATTCCCAAAGTCAACAAAAAGGGTGACATAGCGTTTGATACTCAAAACGATTAAACTCATAAATATTTACCATTGTTCCAAAACATGGATGAATCATAGTTCACAACTCATATACGTTGAAAAACAAATCTCATAATTATAACACATTATCGAAAACATGGATAAACACAAATACTCGAAACATTACTCACGGATGAGACTTAAACCATAACTTACGTACCATGGAAAACAATCCATATAAATATAACACGTCACCGAAAACATGAGTAGCAACAAATACCCAAAACAACACCTTTCGGTGACGGGGGAGACCCGTATACATCTCACGTAACGGAACACTAAAGTGGGTCACTTACTATGTAATAAAAAAACACCCACGTGGATTACTCTCGTAAAACTGAGCTCAATCACTCCAGATCTATTGCTCACGAGACTAGGATGCCCCCAACTTCAACCACTCCAGGTCTATACGTTGAGTCACCAAATCCACAACAGCACATTAGGGATTACACCTTACTGCCCATGAGACGACACCCGACCATGTAGGTCCACGCCTTACTTATCATAGAACCCGATGCCTATCCCGTGCTACAAAAGAAACTAACGTCTCGTAAACTGAGCTCAATCAATTCCGACCTCTTGCCCGCGATACTAAGGGGAAACTCAATACCTATGGATCCATAGCTAACAAGGTCTAAAACATTACACGACTCCAAATGAATGAACAAGTGCATTCAAAACATGCAATTCCCTAATAACATAAATCATTATCAAACTCAACCTCGAGTTATCAAAACTGGACAATTGTCCCAAGACTGTCTCAAAGTCAAAACCGAACAAAATGCTCCAAACTTGCTAGACCCATAAATGTCGGTCATCATCGCATAAAACTCGTTTAAACATTGTTTAGGCAAATAATACCACAAGACCATCATTAACCCCCAAACTCAACACGGTTAAACAAAAGGGTTTTCACAAAGGACTCACACCCTTAACATTATCAAAATGACACATACACTTAAAAGTGTATTTCCTAAATGGTTTACAAAATCATTTACACATGTGTGATGAAGCCATCAATTGAACCTCATCTTGAGCAAATAATCTTTAAAGACAAAATATGGATTATAACCATCCAAATATCCACAAGCCCCAAAAATGGGTGTTTTACACATTTATGAAGATGGACACTTCAAAAGAGTTAAATTATCCCAATAACTCAACCATATACATTTCCAAGTAAAACACACAAATATTTGTAAAATACTCATTTTGGCATGTACAAAGTTTTCGCAACGTAACTTGAACTCACCTTGCTAGATTAAGCTAAATCTAGATTTTTCCCAAACGTATGCTCCTTTGATGAAGTTTGCATCGTCAAGCCAAAACTTCCAAAACCTAGGTGTATGAATTTCCAACCATCAATACCCAAGTCTAACCATAAGGAATCATCATCCATTCAACATATACCAAAATACCCAATTCACACTAAACCCTAGTTTCATTCATGAGGAAGATGAAGATCATTTCAACCAACCACCACCAAAAACGTCCAACAACATCCCAAAGTAGAAGAAAGATGAAATCAACAACAATAACAACCATTTAGTAGGGAGAGATTACCTTAAACATTCGAATCTTCCAAAAACGAGCTCCTATTCTCCACAAAAGCTCCAAGCTCCCAAGTGTCCATCAATGGAGGAAGAGGGTAGAGGATGAGGATTAATTGTTTAAGAAGGGATCAACTCAAGAAAGGAGTAGAGAGGGTGTTTGCTGCTGAGAAATCGTCCTTAGGAGGGAGAGAACACGGTATAAGAAGTTAAAATGAGGATCCCTAAAATCTGATCCATCGCTGCCCTTTTATTTGCCCAAAATTTTCTTGCCGGCGATAGTGCCCATGCGATTGTGACATGGCACTCTCGACATGTCACTTTCGCTGGAAAGGTACCGAGACCCCCCTTTTGTCCAGCCAATTTCTTCCCGGCGATCATGACCTTGCGATTGTGACATGGCACTCTCGCCATGTCACTTTCGCTGAAATAGTATCGAGACTTCTCTGAGTGCAGCCAAATTACCGCGTCACGATTATGACCCCGCGAGAGTGCCCATGGCATTCTCGCCATGGCACTCTCGCCGACCCTGTACCGAACGCAGGTGGCGAGCAGCAGCAGTTCCAAAGGAGACTAGTGGGAAGGAGGTTGTTTGCTGCGATAGGTTTGGATCTCAATTCACATTCCAATATTCAATTTAAGGTGACATAATTTGGATGCATGATAGATGAGGGTACGGGAACTTGCCAATGCATGCATGTATATATCACCACATTCACACTTAAAGATTACTAAACTCAAAGATTACAAGTACGGGCACTTCCCGAATAAACCCGATTTGCTGAGCTTCCTTCGTACACTTCTTCCCAACGTTAAACCTTCACCTTATTAAAATTTCGGGTGTTACATTTTTGCAAGTCAAAGTCAAATAATGGGTATTTTAATTAATTTCCCTATATCTATTTATAAATCAATATATAAAAAAGAGTAAATTACGTACAAAAATAAAAACAGTATAATTTCGATATATCTATTTATATATCAATATATCAAAAATAGTAAATTACATACATATTGTCCCTGTCATTCGTGCTACCCCGTTCCCCGTTGGTGTTCCCATCTTAACCGTACTCTAAGGTGGCGTTTGTTTTTTAAGTGTCGCTGAAGTCTGAAGTTTGATTTCAATTCTGATTTTTAAGTGGTGGTGCTGAAGTCTGAAATCTGAATAAAAAAGATTGTTTGTTTTTGTAATTTTCCAGCAAAGTCGTCCCTTACATTGCACCTCCGGAGAAACCATCCTCACATTGCAACTCCAACGATTTAACCTGGTTTGACTGTAAAGCCCGTATCCCGGTATGTAATTTATTAGTATTAATTCTTTTCTTTTAAGTTTGATTTAATGTGGCTTCCGTTAACGGGGTTAGTCGAGTTGGACCTAATCGTTAAAAATGTCGGAATTTTGGTTATTTGCAGGAAGGATGTAGTTGAGGGGCTAAAAGTGTTAAAGGGCCAAAACTCTTCATAGTTTCGGCCCATGCAACCCCAAAGACCAAAACCCATTTTGTTATTGTTTGTGTGGTGTCGTGATCGTGAAGCAAAGAAGAAACAAGAAAACTAAACAAAAACCCTACGGCCCTTTCTCCTTTTTTTTTCTTCCCGTTCGTTGTCGCCGGCCGGAAAAGGGAAGAGAGAGAGAGAGAAACCGAGAGGGTTAGAGAGAGAAACCGAGAGAGAGAGGAAGCGTGGGTGGAGAGGAGGAGGAAGGAGGTCGCCGGCGTGAGAGAAACACCGTCGATTTCGGTGTGGTTACGTCGTGTCGTCGTCGTCTCGAGGTAAAAACTTTCATCCGTTTCTTTCCCCGTTGCCTTTTCGATCGCAAACCACCACCACCGTCGCAGCCGCGGCTGCCGGCGGTGGGGCCGCCGCTGCACGCCGCTGTGGTGGCGGCAGGGGGTGCGTATGGGTGTGTGGGTGTGTGCGGGTGTGAATTTGCGGAGGAGTCGGGAGTGAGTGACGTTGGGAGGTCTCGCCGGAGGGTGTTACCGTAACCCTCGTCGCCGCCGCCAACCACCACCGCCGCCGGAGGCGGCAGGGGGTGGTGCACGGCTGTTGTCCAGCTTAGTATGACCTTTTTCCAGTAAGTTATTAGGCTTTCCGGGTCTGTTTGGGTTAAGACTTGACTTAATAGAATTATAATCAATAGTTATCATTTCATGTGAAATTGGCAGTTTCTGCCACTGTTTTGGGAAAGCCATAACTTTTTATAGGAACGTCGTATTGGGGTGAAACCAGTGCCAAAATCTCCCATTTTAAGTCTAGTAAGTTTCTTATGTTTTGCAGAAAAACCAGTTCGGACCATAGCTAGTGTCAAACTGCTGTTTTGTACTGAAAGGTACTGTTTTTCGCTGTGCAGCAGGTTGGTTTTGTAAAATCCATAATAAAATGTAGAAAAATCGTTAGAGCGCGTGCGATATGTCCCTGGAACCCTAAGACGTGGGACTTTGTGTTTATGGAAAAATATTTCTGGTTTAATCAGTTTATAAGGGGTTAATCAGGTCCCGAACAGACCTGTGTGTTGTGAGTAAAAACTAGAGAAATGTATTTTTAAATTTAGTAGTCGTGGCTTTGGTTTGGGGCGTCACTTTGACAATTGTTAACGCTTGTTTAGGTGGAAAAAGGTGAGCTGGTGTTGGCCGGTTCGTGTTGCTGTTGAGGTCATAAGCTTTGCGTTTGAGGTGAGTTCTCTCACTATATAGGATGGGAATTATATTTGTGTTGCTATAGTTCGAGTGTGTTGATTATGATTGTTTATTGATATTATTGTGGTGTGGAATATATATATTTGTGTGTATATATTGAACTGTGATTGATGTACTTCTTGATGGATGTTCCAAGAGGTATATGCGTTTGTATAATGAGTTGTGATTATATCTTCTTGAGGGTTGTTCCAAGAAGTATAAGGCCACTTCTTGATGGTTGTTCCAAGGAGTAGGTGTATTGGTATAATGAGTTGTGATTATATCTTCTTGAGGGTTGTTCCAAGAAGTATAAGGCCACTTCTTGATGGTTGTTCCAAAGAGTAAGTGTATTGGTATAATGAGTTGTGATTATATCTTCTTGAGGGTTGTTCCAAGAAGTATAAGGCCACTTCTTGATGGTTGTTCCAAGGAGTAGGTGTATTGGTATAATGTGTTGTGATTATGTCTTCTTGATGGTGGTTCCAAGGAGCATAAGGATTATTATTAATCGTGTTATATTTTCTTAATGGATGTTCCAAGAAATTTATGTGCTGGTATGTTTAAGGGTGATGCTGATATGATTGCGATCCTATGTAAGGATTGAATTCACTAAGCTTCGTGCTTACCCCTTCCCAATGTCGTATGTTTTCAGGTGCAAGTAGCAGTCGGGCATGACGGTACACACGGGCGCAAGGCGAAGATTTGTTAAATTGATTTTTAGTAAATGGGGATTTAATTATATAACTTTCCGCTGCTTAAACTTTGTTGACGGTTTTAAATAACGACGTTTATTCTTATTGTAATGGGATTTGTTAACTTTTGGTTTGATTATAATGAAATGCATTACTTTTAAAATTTTTTAATTCCTTGTAATTTTTGGGACGTTACAACTTGGTATCAGAGCACAGCTTGAGTGGATCAAACACATCTCGGTGTGTTTGGTCTCAAGTTGCGGCTATGAAATTTTAAATTCTTTTACTAAAATCTTTTAGAATAAAGGAAAAAGGAAAACCCGTTTGGGAAACGGTGATTGGGGGCGCAGTGTGTACAGTCAGCCGACGCTAAGTGGGAAGGTACAGTACTTAGTGTATTTATCGCTTTCTAGATCATAGGGTATGCATGCTAGATTGCCTATGTTGTTTACACTGTATTGTATGATGATTGCTTGCTGGTAGGAATCAATGCTAGTTATAGTAGGTTGTTAAGTGAAGGCCCTATAGGTTGTATGCAGTAAGAATCATATAGCCTTAGAATATTTGATTTAGTTCTATTGCGCAGCTCTTGTTTGAGTCCAACCGTTTTAGGATAGAATCTTGTATTCGAATGTCTATTTGATTCACGCTGCATGCGACTGGGTATTCGCGAGGCAACTCGTTATGGCTAATAGGGATTCCGTGGTAGCAAGGGTAGTGGGATGAGATGAAATTCCTAGTGAGCTGGGAAGAGTGTTTACATATGAGTATGTATGCTAGATTGCTTTCTAGAACATAGGAGTATGTGTGCTAGATTGTTTGATGCTTATTACACTGTACTGCATGTTTGTTGTTTGCTAATAGGAGTTCATGCTAGCCTTGATAAGTTGTTAAGTGAATGCACTATAGGTTGTATGCGGTAGGAACCAAATAGCCTTAGAATGTCGGATTTAGTTCTATTGTGCAGCTCTTGTTTGAGTCCAACCGTTGTAGGATAGAATCTTATATTCGAATGTCTATCTGGTTTTACACTGTGTGCGACTGTGCATTCGCAAGGCGACTCGTCATGACTAGTGGGGATTTCGTCATAGCAAGGGTAGTGGAGTTGGGTGGAATTCCTAGGGAGTTAGGAAAAGTGTGTACATATGCCGGTGCGGGCATATGTGTGTAGTTATCGGCGAGAAACTACTTGGACCCATCGGATGGAACTCGGAACGAGTGATGTTAGGTGTGGAAGGTAGTAGTAGAGCTCCTACTATCGGAAACACAGTATCAATGCTCGAGTCGGGGAAAGTCACGAGTAATCCAAGGAGTTGAGCGTAAGCATTGTTAGTGTGAATTATTATGTGCTAATAACTCGTTGTAATATCTACCCAGAATAGCCATCACAAGGAGGAACGACTATAGTAAACCTACTAGTACAGGTGTGTACTTGATTTGCTTTGATGGGATGATCGTTGGGGTAGTGTCGAAGGTTATAAATTAGTAGTAGTTGGAATAAAAGTACGATTCTAGTATTAGTCACTTGGAGTGACGATGAGGATGATGTTTGTTTCGGGCCAAGATGGATGATTGTGCTAGAATCATAGGCTTTTAGAGCCGACTTTGATTTGAGGAAAAATCGTAGGGATTATTTGACGTAATTTCCCAACTTGCCTAAGAGGTTTAAATGTCCGGATGTCGTTAGTGGATCGGAGAGATTTGGAGGAGTAGGAGTCGAGGCGTAGAATGTCGACTGAGTCATGCACAAAGCTTGATTTTGAAATAGATTGCATCAACAAATTCTTGTGTTTCAAATCATTTTATGGATGGTGTTTTGGAATTTTGGGAAATGTTCAGCACACACACAAGATTTTGAAATATGGTTTTGGAAAGTGTATGAAATCGTTTTATCACGGGAGTGCAAACTTTGTTAGAATTCGTCTCATTTCGTTATTTTTCCAACGGTTCTTTCGGGTAAGATGATATCCGTGTTTTGTGGTGTTTAAAATGTTGGGCAAGTGACTACGGCTTGTGACTTTAACATTGGAACTCCTCCACATATGTTAGAGTTGAGACGGAAAGTTACATTCCACGATGTCTGTATAAAGCTATTTGAGTGATTTGGTTAAAATAAGTTTTGTCTTACGGCATGTTGAGTCGTGTGGGTTAATTTCACGAGGTGCATATCTCATTTATTTATGTGACCATTTGGGGAAATCTTGGAAATCAATTTAAAGAACCCCACCTTTTGAGATTTTAATGAGATTTTAGTCGATATTTTCAAATGATGGAAACGGATTGGTTTTTAACTTTAAGTTGAAACTTACATGAGACAGTTGTGTTTTAACAAAAATATATTTGTAAACCGTTTCATCGTTTTGTATGACTAGCCGACGCGCGTAAGGTTTGCTGGTGAACCGTGTGCCACGACATTTTATGTTGGAAAAAGAGGAATTTTGGGGTCAAATGTCGTGGAACTGATTTTGAAATTATGTGCACACTTTTGTCGCACCCGGTGTAAGGTCGAGCGGTTACTTTAAATACATGTCATGAGTCAATTCATACTAGAACCGTGCCGGTTCATTTTCAAAGAAATTATTTATTTCGCTTTACGTTTTGTGAGTAAACTAAGCTGCAATGAAATGATTTTCAACATGATTTTCATATGTGGGACGAGCGTGTCCATTTTTGCGTAACTACCGACCTGGTAATAGTAGTTTTATTGCTTACGGTCTTTTTGAAATGAAAAATCTTGACGTTGAAAGTATTTTGTAAATGATTTTGTAAACCATTTGGGAAGTGCGCTTATAAGTGTTATGTGTCATTTTGAAAATTTTAAGGGGTGAGTCCTTTTGGAAAACTCTTTTGTTTAACCCGTGTCGAGTTTGGGACTAATGTTGATTTTAGAGTATTGCTTGCTTAAGCTTTATTTAAACGCGTTTTGACCGACTTATGGGTCTAGCAAGCATGGAGCATTTTGCTCGGTTTTGACTTTGAGATAGTCATGGGTCGATGGCACGGTTTTTAATGGCTCGATGTGGAGTTTTGTTGATGGGTTGTTTTGTTGCACAGTTTTGCACTTATTGCACGTTGAGTATTTACATGTTGGGTGAGTGAGTCATTCTGGGATAGGCATGTGGTTGGTAGACTGTTTTGCATTGGATCCTTGGCATGTCAGTCAGTCGTTGGTAATGGTCGGTTGAGTATTTCGGGGTGGGACCCCGGTATTCATGTGTTATGACCTTGACTTTCCAGTAGGCACTGGGAGGATATAGTCTTGGGCACTTACCTGAGAGGTAGTTCCGATGTGCCGGGCCTTGAGACGTACCTGGGAGGTAGGCGTTAAGGCGTATCTTGATATAGTGTAACTAGGTTTCCTAGAACGAGCGTGGGGGATAAGTAGACGGTGGAAGATTGGGTATTCCACACGTGTTGTTAGTGTAGACCGAATAGTGTCGGTTAAGGGAATGATGCCCTTTGTAATTAAGAGAATAAATGCGCAGTAACCTTTTTGAAGTAAGTAGTATGTTTAAGTGTCGACTTTTGGGCTTGAGGCCAAACACCTTAAGTGTAATCGGAGATTTGTAGTTGATTTTAAGGAAATTATGTTGATGGTAGTAGTAATCCTGAGATGTTTGCTTGTGGTGAATGGTTATGGTGGAGTGACCTTCGTGAGTGATTTTAAATTTACTGGTTTGATGATGCGTGTAAGGTAAGTTTTGGGAGTCTATTAGAACTCGTAGGAGTTAATCGACGGATAATGGTAGGAATGACCGGATCCGAGTATCCAGTTAGGTATACTGGTGGGCAACTTTAGAATGGTTAGAGCTTGAGATTTGACTCGGGATGTATGGAATATCTAAGGTTGGGAGACAACCGAAGTCGCTTGGCTAGGAATGATTCCAATTGTTGGGGTTTCAAGTGGAGTTAGGAACCTGAGGTAGAGATAAGGGAGAACTATCCGGAGCTATTCGTAGGCAGAGACTTCGAGGACGAAGTCTAATCCAAGTGGGGGAGAGTTGTAAAGCCCGTATCCCGGTATGTAATTTATTAGTATTAATTCTTTTCTTTTAAGTTTGATTTAATGTGGCTTCCGTTAACGGGGTTAGTCGAGTTGGACCTAATCGTTAAAAATATCGGAATTTTGGTTATTTGCGGGAAGGATGTAGTTGAGGGGCTAAAAGTGTTAAAGGGCCAAAACTCTTCAAAGTTTCGGCCCATGCAACCCCAAAGACCAAAACCCATTTTGTTATTGTTTGTGTGGTGTCGTGATCGTGAAGCAAAGAAGAAACAAGAAAACTAAACAAAAACCCTACGGCCCTTTCTCCTTTTTTTTTCTTCCCGTTCGTTGTCGCCGGCCGGAAAAGGGAAGAGAGAGAGAGAGAAACCGAGAGGGTTAGAGAGAGAAACCGAGAGAGAGAGGAAGCGTGGGTGGAGAGGAGGAGGAAGGAGGTCGCCGGCGTGAGAGAAACACCGTCGGTTTCGGTGTGGTTACGTCGTGTCGTCGTCGTCTCGAGGTAAAAACTTTCATCCGTTTCTTTCCCCGTTGTCTTTTCGATCGCAAACCACCACCACCGTCGCAGCCGCGGCTGCCGGCGGTGGGGCCGCCGCTGCACGCCGCTGTGGTGGCGGCAGGGGGTGCGTATGGGTGTGTGGGTGTGTGCGGGTGTGAATTTGCGGAGGAGTCGGGAGTGAGTGACGTTGGGAGGTCTCGCCGGAGGGTGTTACCGTAACCCTCGTCGCCGCCGCCAACCACCACCGCCGCCGAAGGCGGTAGGGGGTGGTGCACGGCTGTTGTCCAGCTTAGTATGACCTTTTTCCAGTAAGTTATTAGGCTTTCCGGGTCTGTTTGGGTTAAGACTTGACTTAATAGAATTATAATCAATAGTTATCATTTCATGTGAAATTGGCAGTTTCTGCCACTGTTTTGGGAAAGCCATAACGTTTTATAGGAACGTCGTATTGGGGTGAAACCAGTGCCAAAATCTCCTATTTTGAGTCTAGTAAGTTTCTTATGTTTTGCGGAAAAACCATTTCGGATCATAGCTAGTGTCAAACTTCTGTTTTGTACTGAAAGGTACTGTTTTTCGCTGTGCAGCAGGTTGGTTTTGTAAAATCCATAATAAATTGTAGAAAAATCGTTAGAGCGCGTGCGATATGTCCCTGGAACCCTAAGACGTTGGACTTTGTGTTTATGTAAAAATATTTCTGGTTTAATCAGTTTATAAGGGGTTAATCAGGTCCCGAACAGACCTGTGCGTTGAGAGTAAAAACTGGAGAAATGTATTTTTAAATTTAGTAGTCGTGGCTTTGGTTTGGGGCGTCACTTTGACAATTGTTAACGCTTATTTAGGTGGAAAAAGGTGAACTGGTGTTGGCCGGTTCGTGTTGCTGTTGAGGTCATAAGCTTTGCGTTTGAGGTGAGTTCTCTCACTATATAGGATGGGAATTATATTTGTGTCGCTATAGTTCGAGTGTGTTGATTATGATTGTTTGTTGATATTATTGTGGTGTGGAATATATATATTTGTGTGTATATATTGAACTGTGATTGATGTACTTCTTGATGGATGTTCCAAGAGGTATATGCGTTTGTATAATGAGTTGTGATTATATCTTCTTGAGGGTTGTTCCAAGAAGTATAAGGCCACTTCTTGATGGTTGTTCCAAGAAGTAGGTATATTGGTATAATGAGTTGTGATTATATCTTCTTGAGGGTTGTTCCAAGAAGTATAAGGCCATTTCTTGATGGTTGTTCCAAGGAGTAAGTGTATTGGAATAATGAGTTGTGATTATATCTTCTTGAGGGTTGTTCCAAGAAGTATAAGACCACTTCTTGATGGTTGTTCCAAGGAGTAGGTGTATTGGTATAATGTGTTGTGATTATGTCTTCTTGATGGTGGTTCCAAGGAGCATAAGGATTATTATTAATCGTGTTATATTTTCTTGATGGATGTTCCAAGAAATTTATGTGCTGGTATGTTTAAGGGTGATGCTGATATGATTGCGATCCTATGTAAGGATTGAATTCACTAAGCTTCGTGCTTACCCCTTCCCAATGTCGTATGTTTTCAGGTGCAAGTAGCAGTCAGGCATGACGGTACACACGGGCGCAAGGCGAAGATTTGTTAAATTGATTTTTAGTAAATGGGGATTTAATTATATAACTTTCCGCTGCTTAAACTTTGTTGACGGTTTTAAATAACGACGTTTATTCTTATTGTAATGGGATTTGTTAACTTTTGGTTTGATTATAATGAAATGCATTACTTTTAAAAATTTTAAATTCCTTGTAATTTTTGGGACGTTACATTGACGTCCCATATACTATACTCCAATGATTTCGTCTCTTACGCTGCAACTACGGAAACGACCTCCTCCTTCTCCAACAGCTTAGATCTTACCTCCACCATATCCGCAAGATAACCGTTCAGCTTCAGCCCTGTCGACAAACCAATGATGAACCCAACTCCACTCCACTCCACCACAACCTGCCACTACTAGAAGTTGACTTTCACCGACGAAAATTACTGATAGCCAAATTCCGTCGGTAATTTCTACCGGATTAGCGACGACTCAACAACGACTTGAAGGTTTTCACGACGAAAAGAAAATTGTTGGTGACATTTCATATTTTACTTACGGATGAAAATTATTTTTGTTAGTTCCAAATCAATCTACTAATCAAGAATAGAACAATAATCAAGAAAAATTTAGATCAAGAACAACATATATGATTGTCAAAACTCAAATGTCATATGGTTTGCATTGATCTTTGAGAGAATTTACAAATCTCTAGAGAGAAAAATATTACAGAGAAAGGAGTGTATAAAAGTGTAAAGTTAACTACCACTTGCTAACTAACCGAATTTATACTAGGAAAGCAATGGTAAAGTTATAGAACGTTTCCATGAAAGAGAAATACAAATATGACACGTGTTATAGTATGCTAGGGTCTTCATGTCTTCCACTTAATGTGATGAAGGCTTTTTGAAGTAATCTTCTGAAGTACCAAAGTCTGAACAAGATGTTCAGACTTTCCATGCAAACTCTGATAAAGTCTTCTTAGATTTCTGATTAGCCTTGTGTACAAGTCTGGCCAAACTCTGATTGAACTGCTTCAGACTATGAATGTTCATATCCAGATCTAACACTTAGGTGGCGTTTGGTTCGCAGAATGTTTTTGGATGGAATGGAATTTGTCAAAGGAATTTGACTTCGAAGGAATTGGAATGGAATGTTGTCAGGTTTGACCACCTGTTAGAGACGTCTACACTTCAGCATAAGTCTGATTCCCTTTCATCTGCTCTCTGAACACATTAATCAGACTTCAACATTTAGTAGTTTTCCTGGCTAGCATACTCTGAATACCCATCTATAGATCTTTGAATAAGCTACTCAGCGATTAACACTTAGAGACTTTTGGACGACTTTGAACCAACTTCTCAATTCAACCATCTGCCCCTTTGGTTCAAAGTCCCACACACTTGAAAATGTTGTCTCTCTTCATGATGGTATAAATATGAGCATAACAATATTCCTCATTGCTAACTGATCATCAATCAACTTGTTTATCTTCTTGCATTGATCTACATCTTTCCCTTTCTTCATCCACTTGTCCAAAGAACTTTTGATCTGTCTAATTGTACCAGAATAATACTTTGCCACTTCACTAGATTTCTAAAAGAACTTCAATCCATCAATAGAGGTTTTTATGACCAATCCAAATTCTGGTTGTTTTAGAATGGTTCCTCTGGCGATGTTATATCTGGACGAGAAGTGTTAGGAGCAGTCAAGTTGACAAATGATTTCCCACATTGAAGAGCAATTTGGAAATCAATCAGAGTTGCTCATCTGATAGCACCGAGAATACCTTCTTTTACCGTAAACAGTGTCATCTTGTATTTCTTGATTCATTCTTCCTGATTTCCAAACATTCTATTACAGGTCAAAAAATAATGCAGATTGAGATTACCAAAGTCAACGAGAAACCACATATTTTGCCATGTTCTCTGATAACTTCAATGGCTACATAATCCATTGTCATTGGCTTTCTGATAAAGATCTCTCTTATACTAGTAATCTTGAATTCTGAGTACGCTGCCCTTCTCATCTTTCCTACATTCACCATGAACTTCTTGTAAGTGAGAATGTAGCTATCTAGCTTGTAAAACATTGTGACAGAGACGAAATTTAGAAATACTCCATAGATTTAGAATAAAGATAGACATGAAGATTAGTTTATTGAATGATCTCTATTCATATGAGTGAAATACAATGGAGGGAGAAATGAACGTACATAACTCTGTCGAAGTTCACTGTGATCTATCAAAAGTCTCTCAAAATATTAAATGAAACAAATAGCCCCAAGACACTTATTTATAGTGTCTAATTTACAAAGAATGGGCCCAAGCCCATTTACTTCCCAAAGCCTAAAATGACTTTATAAAGCAAATACAATTGACTTTGACTTTACACTAGACTTTATAAAACTTTCATTTAAATGGGGCTTTTAGACCGAACAATCTCCCTCTAAAGTTTTATAAAGAAAAAATCTTCAGATAAACTCCCCCTTGCTTTCTTTTCAAACTCTAGTGTTGCTCATCTTGATGCCTTGCAAAACCTTCCAAGCTCCCCCTCAAAATAAGCTCCTATTCTTCACATTTTCAACTTTCTGTACAGATTCGATGTGCCATCTTTATCACTGATTTGGACCAACAGGTAGCTCCACTCAGAAGAAACTCTAAGCACAAATATCGAACTCGAAAATCTTATCTTCTCAATAATCCTTGATTCATCCAAAATGGATAAACAATGAATAAGTTGTGCATGACTTTTCACAGCTGCGCAAAACAGTCTTATAACAAAGAATCTGTCTTTAAATTCTGAGTTGAGTGATCTTTAAGCTCAAGAACTTGTTCCATTAAGATCAGAGGAGTAAGTGACTCATAAACTTCAAGACCACAGTTGTATCCATAAAAAATCAGAAGAGAGAACACCATTATGAAATTGGGAGAGTTTCCATGAAAATAATAGCTTTCTGTCCAGCTCCTGTCCACTGATTTTAACACAGATTCTGACATATCAGCATCTTGATTTTGAGGAAACTCAAGATATCAAAGTTGTACATTTGTGTCTTAGCAATCCAACACATCTGGACTCACCAAGTTTGGAGCTTCGAGGAGGAAGTTATGAGCAAAATACAACAGTTGTGCAAAGCTGACAACAAACTCTAAACATTCACCTTCATGATCAGAGTTGTATCCATAAAGTTCAGAGTTGAGAAACCCTTTGTTATGAACCAGACAGATAGGACAATGGAAATAGAAACCAAATGATAAAACGACACTGTTGAATGCTTTGATTAACAACGAAAAGAAATAACAAGTAGCATTCGAGAGGCTACCACTCTCCCAAATAGAACTAGACTAATTTCTGCCTGTCTAAACACTCCTCCCGCACGCCTATTTTATGCTAAGAACATATTCTAGAATATACTATTGGGCTTGGGCTTAGGCTTGGGCCAGTGTATAACATTACCCCGCCCCCAAAGAACCACCTTGTCCTCAAGGTGGATAGAAAAAAATATAGGAACCGTTGCTGTCTGAGTGCTACAACTTCCCAACCGGCTGCAGCTAATGTTGATCCTTTCTGATTCATTTCCCTGTCACCCATGTTGTTCACGATCCTAGCCGAAATCCAAGGGCTTTCAACCGGTAAGTCATTCACGTAATTCGGCCAACTTATTCGGTAGTCCATATTCCCTTGGACACATATGTTCACACCCCCGAGGCCAAGTCTTGCAATCTGAACCCAATAGAACAATTTCGTTTCCTGTTTTGAGCGGTATGGTGAACCCCAAAACAGAAACTTGTCATCTCCTCATAATTCTGCCAGCCTTCAAACTCATCCAAATTCCCTTGTTTACAAATGTACTTATCCCACATGTAGACTCCTACAACTTGAAACTGATGTAATAATCCTATTCCCTGTTTTGCCTTTGCATGGTCTGTCCAACTCCGAAACCAAACAGTGCCCTCCTCTTCTTTCAAATATAGAAAGTATTTAGTTTTCTTAATTTTAGACTCATGTCCCACACCTATTCCTTCTCGATTCTTCATTATAATGACTTCCTTCTCATATTGAAGGGCCTTACCCGCAACAAATTCAACCTCCAATTTACCATGTTCTGCCCTCCTATCAGACTCGACACACACACTAGCCCTTTTACTCGGTATTGGACAAAAGACTAACAAGGTGGTTGTATAAAACGGCCAAAACAATTGACTTGGCAGTTTTAGGTTTGGTCTTGAATTGGAATTCGAGGGTAGTTTGGGGTCCATATTAGGTCTAATTCTGAAATCTGTTGAGGTTAGGCTTTGGTTTACTGCATCGTTGAGTTTATTAGAACGTGGGAAAGGTGTTGCTCTGAAAGTTGAGGTTCTAACATCTTCCCTTATGAGATTCGTAATTACCAGAATACCTGTGAATTGAGATCGCTCCTTCAACCTCGTTCCAACAGTTTCTTCCAGAGAAATTACTCGATCTATCCCCCCAAGTATTTCTCCCCTTTTTCTAACCCTTGGTCCTTCCTTCTTGGCGTTCCTACTCCTGAAATTACCATACCCTGCGTTGCACACCCCCCTCGAATCGCTGCCACGAAGATCACAGGCGTGGTTGCTGAGAACGGAAGGATTCTGATGAAACGTCGGGCCCAAGCGATTTCTAGGTACTGAAGCAACTGGGCTTCGGCTGCCTTGGGCCTTCTTCTGGACCATTTGTTGGTTGGGCCCATCTTGGGCCTGATTAATTTCATCAGATCTGGTCGCTAACGAACCATAATTCGCCGACTTCGTCTGAATCACTGCCCTTCTCCCAGAGAAACTCAGGATTGGAGATGAATTCCCTAGCGATTGAATCTGAGGCGGTGGGGAGTCCCCGTCCGGCGGCTCTGGATCTGGATCGGGACCGAGAATGAAGCACACAGATTCGGGACTATCGACAGATTGAATTTTCACCGATTCTGGACTCGATTCTGGAGTGTCGACAGAAATTTCCTTCGTCGTATAGGAGTCTCCATTGTCGATCCTGAATTTATGTGCTTCTTCTTCGTGTTTCTTATATTTTTCATCACTATCTTCTGATGAGTACTTCACGTATAAGCCATCAGATCCTTCTGCGATTGATCGGTCTTCCTTCCCCTCTATCAGCAATTCCTTCTCTCCTGTTTCTCCTTTCTCCTTCCCTCCCTCGTTTCCCATCACCATCGTGACCACATGAATGTCGTCGCTGAGTTGAGGATTTTGCACAGTCTCATCATCAATTGGGGTGAAATCACCAGATGTGATCTCCGGGGGTGGAGGAGAGTAGGTTATAGTGTTATGTACTTCTTGTCGTACACGACGATTCACTGCTACCATCTCTTCCAATTTCTAGTCTAACAAAGCAAAATGGTCACTGAACAGTTGTTGTAGAGACCGCTGAAAATTGGAAAGGTTCTCCTGCCAAGCGTCCATTCCTTGGGTCTTAGATTGGGAAGCCATGGCTAATCACGAATCGATGCTCTGATACCACTTTGTTATGAACCAGACAGATAGGACAACGGAAATAGAAACCAAATGATAAAACGACACTGTTGAATGCTTTGATTAACAACGAAAAGAAATAACAAGTAGCATTCGAGAGGCTACCACTCTCCCAAATAGAACTAGACTAATTTCTGCCTATCTAAACACTCCTCCCGCACGCCTATTTTATGCTAAGAACTTATTCTAGAATATACTATTGGGCTTGGGCTTGGGCTTAGGCTTGGGCCAGTGCATAACACCCTTGTAATAAGAGAAACAACTCTAAAAACATATGAAATACTAAGGCAAAAACTCTGAATGCATTCGGCCAAAGTCTGGATTCACTTGAGCATAACTTTGATTTCACAGGACTACTCTGAGATGGCTAAGTGTAACTCTGGACACACTTGATCAGAACTCTGAATACACACGATCAAAATTCTGAACTCAAAGACTTAAAACTTTGAACCCTGTCTTAAAACTCCATATACACAGATTTGCAACTCTGGTAAGGCATAGTCTAAACTCTGAATAAAATGAACTTTGGAATGTGAGTCTTAACTCTGTATTAACATATCAAGACTGTAACTCTGAGCATGAATCATAATTCTGCACTGCCTTTGATCAACCTATGGACCAAATTGATCATAATTATGAAGGCATAACTATTTGAAATTTTTATGCACACTATCAACCAACAACAACACTACACAGTACCATGAAAACAAATCTATAACACTTGCTGATTTATGAACACAACACATCTGAAGGATTATGATTTGCATCAATCCAATTGTACGTTATGATAAGATCTATGAATAAGCTAATCATAATTCCAACACATAATAAACATGAACAGTAGTACGCACTCTTTGAAATTTGAATGCATATGGATTTTCAAACTCACATCCATAATTCTGATCACATAACTCTTGATCAAAGTCTGCTTTACCATTTCGAGTCTGTCCATAATCTACTGAATGAGTAACTCTTGAATCGATCTATCCATTTTTATGACTGTCCATCTTATATCAATACATCAAAAACAACAACCATACTCTGGATATTCTTGTTTATGGAATAGCAAGCTTTCAAAACCGAACTTTCTGCTGCTACACTTTTTGAAATCATAACTCTGAACATATTTCTAGAAAGCTCACGATCTTTTAGCAATTTGCCAACTATCTCAATTTGGCAAACAAACTGGCAAGAAAACCATATGATCCCTTGAAATAACATAAGGAAGCTACGAGGTGTAAGTCTTCCATTTAACTGTCAATATGCAACTGTAACTCTAAATTCAGTTGATTAAAATATGGATGCACTCTCTTAACTCTGCCTAGAATATCTCTGTACAATAGTCAATGTTTAAGACATTACTCAAATCAATAACATGATGTCCTGGAAATCTATGGTTTCTTCCCCTGACCTACAAGCCATACTCCTTTGTCTTCCACACATCCAACCTAGAGTCTTTCTAGCAAATCGATTCCTTTGCACTTACTACAGAATATGGTGAGAAATTAAAATATGTTTTACTAGTGGGCAACATATTATCATTATGGTGTAAAGGTTGTTTCTGTTTCATTGAATCTGAGAATAGCATCACGTATTTGATATTTTTGCTTATAAAATCTAACATTTTCTGTAGAAGCCAGTAGTAATCCGTAACAGTATAACAGTTGTCCAAACAGTTGGAATCCCCATATGCAGCAATTTGACTTCAAATTAGTGACCATAAAATAGTCACTTATGTCCATGCCTGTAGTTAGAGATGGCCAAATGACCAGGTCAGGGCCGAATTACTATTCAAGGAACCGGGATTTTTTTGGGCCCGACCCAGGCTTGAGGTTCTAGGGTCCAGCCTGTTTAGGCTTTTTTTAATCCAGCCTTTGAAACCTGGCCTAAATCGGGATTTCACAAAATAATATTAATTTATAAATGTTATTCGAATAGATTATAAAGTACATAATTGGGTCACTCACACATACTTAAAAATACGTTTTATTAGAATTTCGATTGAACAATACATTAAAAAATACATTTATTGAGTTATAAATAAAATACACTTAATCCTCCCATGGTGGACAATATTGAAGAGTTCTGGTCGTTTAAAATCCGTTAAGAGCCATTCCATCATCGAGGTCATCAACATCGAGTCGTTCGTTGTCGGTCTTGTCGTCGTCGTAGTGTGATACACTACCTTCACCATCGACAGTTGAGGGAACTTAGTCCTTCACGGAATTCGTTTTCTTCAAGATTTGCTTCCACCCCCTCGAGCTCCGCCTCTAGGTCCGTTTGGTCTTGAATTCTTTCAATACTATCTAAGTAGTCCTTCAAACAAATGCGACATTCTACCGACCCCGGGGTTAATCTTGTCCGACGTATGGAAAGGACCCTGCCACTAAGAGAAAAGGCGAACTGCGAAGCCACGGTATTGGCTTGGATTGTTAGTATATCACGAGCCGTAGATGCTAAAACCGGAAATACTTTTTCTTTGTCTTTCCAAAATTCTAATATTTTTAAATCTTCAAAATTTTCGACTTGATTCCAATCAAAATTAGTATTCATCTAAGTTTTAATTCATCGAGATCATTGTCATATCTTTTTTTTACTTAATTCATTTGCACCTTATTTATTAAAGAGGTCATTAAGTCTTTTCGGCTTTGGCGATGACCGCTACTAGAAGTAGCAACCGTAAATAGTGGTTGTTGCGAGGTTTGTCTTTGGCTTCCTCCCTCATGTCGGACTTTATAAATATCAAATAATTCAAAAAATTGGCGAGTAAAATGTACGTTTTTTGCCCGTTGAAAATCTACAATTTGAAGGCGTATCTAAACCAAAAGCTTGATTTATTTGTGTAATTGCCACCTCAACACCGGTAATCTTTAGCCATGGGTTTAATGTCGTGGCACAAAGAAAAGAAAACAGAATACCTCTAAAATATGTTAACACTTTTTTTTTCATTGAAGAAATCATATCCACCCAATCGTCGTCTTTCTCCTCGTTCTCCTTAATTGTTATTGACAAAATATATAATTGATTTAAAACTAGAGGGCTTGTTGGATAATAAACACCGGATAACCAAGTTGTTGCGTTTTTAAAATCACCCAAAAGATCGTATAATCCATCAAGCACGACCCAATCCCAATCTCCAATACTATTATTTGGGTAATGAATATTATAAAATGCATGTATATAAATTCTTTGTGCACGCAAATTTTCGATCATATAATATGTCGATATCCATCGAACGACCATATCAAATGTGCCGTTTGACTAATGTGGCGCACCAAACGTCTCCAACGTGATTATACGTTTGACTAATTGCCACGACTCCATCCAATGTGTCGTTATACATAAATAAGAATTTGGCAATCCGTGTGGTGCGCTCCACACACCACAAGTTAAAGAAACATTGTTAAACATTTGTTTAAACATGTCTCGCATTTCATTTGTAGCATTTTTCCACATTTTTAGTGCCTCATGTCTAAGGGGATGTTTAATTTTGACTTATTGGGCTTAATGGCTTAATGGCTTATTCGCACAGACATTTTGGGTTATTTACTTGCAGCTTAATAAAAAAATTCCAACTTATCCGCACAGTCCATGAGGCTCACTTGTCCAGGTTCAGCCAACAAAATTACCTCTCCTACCCCTAAATTAAAGAACACGCCCACCTGTAATAGTGCAACGTACCAGTGCATGCCCTGTCTCTTCTTCCTCAATCCCTCATACCTTTATCGCTCCAGTACTGGATCTTCACGACCTGACCTTTCTTCCCGACGACCATTGCTTCACAATGACCTCTCTTCCCGGCGACCCACGATGATCTCAGGTACAAATTTTTAGGGCTCGATTACATAATCCAGATTTCATGACCTTAGGGAGGATTATCGTTCTTGTTTACACTATTCGATTGGTTCTGCTCCTTGTCCATGATCCAGACTAGATTAAAGAAAGGGTGGGATATGGATGTGATTTAATGTGGAAAACGATTTGTCAAAGATGCAGAGAATCAAAGAGATGGTAAGATTGTTCAATCTACTTGATTTCTCTTATGCTAAGATTGTTCAGTTTGGTACTACTCATTTGTATATCCGTTTCTACAATGAATTTTACTCTTATGGATGTTCTCTGGGATTTCTATGTGTTTGTAAATTGATCTCTACATCGATTTTTACATGTTTGTATATCAATTTCTACTTGTTGATTTGGGAGAAATTAAACAACTAGTCTTGCTCCTATGGATGTTATAATTGATTTTTTATGTGTTTACACATTGATTTCTACATAGATTTTTAATGCATTTCTATATCGGTTTCTATATCAACTTCTACATCGATGTTCTAATTGATTTTTATGTGTTTCTGTATCGACCTCTACATCAATTTTTATGTGTTTCTATATCGACTTCTACATCAATGTTCTAATATATTTTTTTGTGTTTATACATCGACTTCTACATCGATGTTCTAATAGATTTTTATGTGTTTATACATCGACTTCTACATTGATTTTAATGCATTTATATATCGGTTGCTATATCGACTTCAGACTTCTACATCGATGTTCTAACAGATTTTTATGTGTTTATACATCGACTTCTACATCGATGTTCTAACAAATTTTTATGTATTTATACATCGACTTCTACATCAATGTTTACGTGTAATAGTTTAAAATTGCTCAAAGGACCTCTAGAAATAACTCATGGTGACTGTGGATGTTAAACCTTCTACAAAAATCTTTTTGTTTGACCACGAGAACCCTGAATACCACTACGATTTCTACTCATGGTGCTTTGATTTCACTTGTTGTTCACTTTGCTATTAAGATAAAAGTAAACTAGCTTACTTGTTGGATTAGATTTGTTTCGTGCTTGTTGATTCTTTGTTTGTTCTACATATCTAATAGTTCTACTTTTTGATTAATTGTTTGTTCTACATAGGCAATAGTTTCACTTCTTGTTATTGAATGTTATAATGTCTTTGTTTTAGGTATGGAACGAATGGGTGAAAAAGAGCTGGGAAAAGACAGTAGTAGCTTAAAGGCATTTTTGTGGAAGAATTGCAAATAGTTTGGTTAATAGTGTTTAAATTTTAAGAATTGTGTTCGAATTTGGATTTTTAAGTATTTTATGAATTTATGTTTTGATTTTTTTATGATATGAATGAATCTATGCTTTGTTGTTCAAATAAATTTTGTGTTTCATAAATATTATTTGGCTTAAAAAATAAACAGCAAGTTATCAAACAACTCATAATTCATACTCAGGGGTAAATTGGTCATTTCTGTCGTTCAGACTGTTGATTCAGATAAAAAAGTAAACAAGAGCACCAATTTATCCAGACATGCAAATTTATCCAGAAAGACAAATTTAACCATAAAGGACTTAATAGAAATTTTGGTAAACAGACCCTAAGAGTTTGATAGCTTACCGGAGTGTGGCAAGGGTGTAGACATTTTGGATCATCTTCGTCATGTAAGTATTGTGGAAATGTCCAAACGAAAACCCCATTTGAATGACACATTTAGTTGTCAATTTCGGGTCAACATGGCATCATTCAACCATATTTGACCTTGTTTGCCATGTATGGGTTGACTTGAATCACCTCCGAACTTCAACGCCTTGCACGTGGTATCGGTGTGCCTCTTTAACGTCGAGTTTCCCGTGGTCGTTAGGAGTTGTCCACATATTTTGCATTTTGCCCTTTTGTTCCCGTTCATGAGAACCACCATATTATAACCATTCCAAACTTTGGATTTTCGTCCTTGCTCTTTAAGAACTTCTCTAATTTATTCGTTTGATGCGTCACTGCCGGCCATTTTGAGTGGAAGATGGAAGAATTGAGAGATTGAGAAGTTCCGAAAAACGAACACGAGATAGCGAGAAATCGAGAATTGTGAGCGAGAAATCGAGAATTGTGAGCGAGAATGGCGTTTTTTACGTTTTAGAACTTGGTATCTAACTTCATACACCAAGGATCTTATTTATAGTGTGTAGGAAACCCAAAAATTCCAAAAAACGGTCACAAACGACTATATTACCATTTTCAAATGGCTAGATTTTTTAAAAAACGGGTCGGGCAGGGTCGGGCTTGGATCCAGACCGCAATCGGGCTTCGGGCTGGGCTGGCAAAACATCCAAAAAGTCGGCCTGGTTGTAACCGACGGGCTAAGGTCCAGGCTTTGGGCGGGCTGGGCTTTGGGCCTCTGGCAGGCTGGGCAGGACCGAGCTGGTTTGGCCATCCCTACCTGTAGTACACGCTCATTTTAGATCCCAGTAAACAAGTTTATATGATAAAAACAACAAGAGAATGAACAATGACAACAATGGTGTCTTTGATTAGAAAGAGAGAGAGAGAGAGAGAGAGAGAGAGAAATATTAAAATGATAGATCAGATACAATGATAGCACTCTAGTTGTATATCTCACAAAGCAAAAGAGTATTTATTCCCCATGGGTAAATTACAAATGTGAGCCCCTCAAGTTTATTACAATTACACTAAGCCCCAATAATCGCCCCCTTTGTATTAAAGTTGAAATTTAGACAAATTTTCTTCTTCTTTTCCTCAGTCCAAGGTACACTTCAAATCTTCTGCTAATATTTATGTATTCAAGTCTTTCTTCAATGCTTTCGAAAGCTCTGATAATCAGCTTTCTATTACTGTCATCCATCTTCACTTTATCCTTGTCATTCACATGAAGTTTCTTTTGCAACTTCAGCTTTGCAACTTTTAAAGTACAATCAGAATAGTTAGCAATATCTCCAAACCTCATAAAGCATCTATCTCCTATTCGATTTTGATATACCACACCAAACTCCGGTTCTTCTAAAATCATGTATAGTGGAAAATTTTCACATTAGGCAAACTATGATTGGGCATCAGCAGATTCACTTTCCTGGTTACTTTCACAACCAATATGCAAGTCCGTAATATAAGAATACTTCACCTGTCTTTTTAGGAACCTGATCACACCAGTTAAGGCAATGGCAACATTACCACAAGGGTTGTGGCATAATGGTTAACGCCCTGGGGATGTGGTGGAATATTCCATCTACCTAGGGTTCGAATCCAGGCGTACACAACAATTATGGCCATTGAGGTTTAATCCGGACTAATGTCTTACAGTCATAATTTGCCAAGGGATTTGTCTAGGCATAGCCTAGGACACCCTTCTAAAAAAAGCAATGGTAACATCTTCTGGTTTAATGGTTCTTTGTCGAAGCTCAAAATACATGTCTTCCAAATCTTCTAGCCTCAAAAGAGAGAAATTTGTTTCAGAAAACCTCCATATCTTCCCATTTTGTCTTGTTCCATGAAAGACTGGATACCACATATGTATGAGCTTTCTGGTGCACATATGTATGAGCTTTCTGGTGTAGACTTGGATAATAGAAACAATTATGTACTTTGATTTAACTTCATTTTCATTTTGACTTTGAGATCTCATCATATGCATGTATTCAAATTGTCGGTCTTTGCTGAATTCTGTGATCTCATTTATTTACCAAATCCAAATTTTTTGATACTTCGGACAAATATCATCTTTTCAGAATCTTCAAGGAAAGTCAACCTTATTCTAGTATGCTCCCACCTTTCAGTTTGTTCTATTTGTGACGATGCACTCTCAGATCTACTTGAGCATTCAGCTTGAGGTACAGAAGATTCAGGTTGTTGCTCCCTCTTTGGTGATTTTGAATTGCTTCATTCAACTGAATTATCATGTCAAAGTCTCCCTTTTCTTCAAATTCATTATCTAAGAATGTAAACAAGCCTTCAATCTTATCTTTCATTCTCTGCTTCTAGCTCGCTTATACAGAGGGGAGGTGAGCGGAGTGAGAGAGGCCCTCGTAGTACGAACTGTATGGTTTATGTTAAACAAGCAGCAGTATGGGTTTGTGTTCCGGGCTACTATATAATAAGGATGTAGTGTAGTATATATAATTATTAGATACCAACAGGCTGTTGTTGATGCTATCAAACTAGCAGGTCTTGTTGCTAGAAAACTGTTTATAAGGCCAGGTTGTCTACAGAAAAAAGGGAGTTTATATATATAAGGTAGTACTCCACATGAGACCCTTTTTTCTGCAGTTATAGAGGCCTATAGCTACCTCTCAGTGCGTTTATTACTAACTACAAACAGCTAACACAAGGCTACATTGAGAGAGTTCACTAGCTTTCAGATTCTTAGAACATATCAATGAACCCTATCACACGAGGACATTTCGTTCGTGCTCCCCACCCGGGAAGCACTCTCTGCTTTGAGCTAGATATTATATCTCGCCCTTTTGAGTGGATCGCTCGCCCCCGCTCGCTTGCTGCTGCTCTTTTTAGTCTCCCTACCGGTCGACGGTAGTCTCCCTCTGACTTTTGTTTAGCTATCTCTGAATCTGAGTCTAATTCAACTTCAATGATATTAATTAAGATGTTTTCAGCCATAATCTCATCCGTTGTTCTTTTGTCAACAACCTCGGGGTTTTCAACCGTCGGTTCTACATCATCAAGAACTACTACATCATCCTCTCTACCCTCATCTCCTAGAATTCCTCCTGACCCTTGAACATTTCAACATTCACATTCATGTCATCTCCTCCAACAGTTTCAATTCTTGTACTGACATCTTCAGAAATTATCTATCTCTTCTTTTCACCCTCATGGTGATCATGATCATCATGTTTTCTTTTTGATGTAGCGGCTTGTGTTCCACATGTATCCTCCAAAATACAAACTCTTTTGGATAGTGTAGAAAGTGAACTCTAGATGAAATTTGTTGTAGATTTTATCATCTCAATAACACTTGTGAAGATATTCTTGATGTCATCTCTAAACTCTTGGAATTCAGATTTTGTCACCATACCTCTTTGAGCTTCAGTTTGTCTCCTTAAAATCCCAACCAGATCCTCACCAGTTGGATCAACTTCATCAGTCTGGGATTAAAGTTTTGCATACAACATTGACTTTAATTCATCAACTGTCGGTTGTTCTGAGATGGTGGAGGAGAAGGTGTAGGTGGTGTAGACAACTCTTCTACAACAAAATTTCCCGTAAATTATTCTTTTCAGCTCCTCGGACTTTTAAGTAAAGATATATTGAGTGCATGCATTACATTTTCAATAACTTTTTCTTAATGAAATTGCAGGTGAATAACAAAACCTGGTCCACTTAGGATATCAGTTGACACAACGGTTGAATCAACCGTGCGACCTATGTTTAGTGTTGGAATAACTTTAACACCGGTAGAATTTCCATCCTGTCCTTGTGAAGTGTCAACAAGTGACATCACTCGGGATGCTCTGATTGTGTCACGTAGACTTACAACAATAGATCTGGTTGAGTCCTAACATGTATAGTCTCTAGACTCAATGTGCTCTGAAATGAAGTCGGTGACTGCAGCTGTTGTCTTCTTGTTTCAATATCCACACTCTTTGAGTGAGAGGCCGATAGTATATCTGCAAAATCTGCATGAGAAGTTGAAACAACTGTCTTTTGAGAGATAGTTGAGTGTATGGTAGGGTTTTGTGCTTGTGTCACTGGTCCATGACGTCTTGTTCAATATCGGATCTCAATAAATGAGACCCAATAGTGGATGTGGCTAACCGACTTGTTTTGGTTTGAGGAAGGTCTTCATTTTCTTCTGACCTTATCTCATGCTCACCATTTTATTTTTGTCCCCTTCACTCAACCTCACATTATTTCTATATCAAATAATACTCCCTCCGTTCTCCTTATCTCTTTAGAAAATTAGGTTTCAGTTTCAGTTGTGCCATCATCAACAAGAGGTGGAAAAACACTGATATGCGAAGGAAGATCATCATCCTCATCATCTGAATCATCATCATAATCCTTTAGATGGAGCATCCAAATCAACTTCTGAAGCACTACTTCCATCATCAACATTTGAAGAAGGAGATGCTGAGATGACAGGTCTAACCGGACTATTGACTTCAAGATATTCAATTCTTCATCTTGAACAAAGTCAGTTTAAATGTCAGCTTCTAGAATGTCTATGTTTTCAGTAGTTTCAACATCAGAAGTATCGGCATGATGAATAGCAAAGTCAGAAGCACCGCCCACTCCAGTACCTCTCTCACTTTCATTTCCTATCTGCTCACCCCGTTCAGGAATCCCAGACTTGTGAACCTGCTCAACTAAGTCTAAACCATCTCTTCTTTCATCTGAGACATGAGTGACTCCATGGGTAGGTCCCTCCGTCTCTGGCTGGACCATAGGAGTATGTATATGCCTATATGCTAAAACACTCGGTGCTCGCTGACTTGCATATGCCAAAAGATACACCGGCTGAGGCTTTGTATGAACATTTATGATTCCAACCTTGTTCCTGAGATACTTCATTGGATACTCAGGACAAGCTTCAACATATAGCCTCTTTGGAATTTCCATATTTGATCTCATGTTGTTGTGGATGATTAGTTGTAGGAATCTCTAGAAAGGCACAAAGTTTATTGCCTTTGAAGGTTTACTATTGTCAGCCACAACTTCTACCAACTCATTCCAAATAATTATAGAGTAGTCATAATGTTTGTTGAAGACTACTTCATGAATAAGTCTATGAACTCCAATGTTGCATCTGTCTATTCCAGCTGTCTTCAAAGTCATGCAATGAGAATCGAGAACAATGTATGCCATATAGCAACTAGGTGCATCCTTTTAAACTTTGTGGCATTAGTGAGTTCTTCTTAATATTCTAATGAGTGGATTTTAGCACACAACTCAACTTCAGAAACAAAGTCATAATATGTAGACTTTTCTGAAAAACCATGGTAATGGTAATACTCTTCTTAGTCTTTTCTTTGTTAGCCTTGAGTTGAAGTGGTCAATGAAACCTTCAAATCTGTAATACCCAGTTTTATTATAGTTGTAAATATCTTAAATCTTTACAATAAATAGTATGCAATTTTTTCATTTTATTAGTAAAAGGTCCAATATAAAGATATTTACATTAGATACTGTTGGTTCCAAATTTAAGTGACAATAATAGAAATGATGCTCTATGTTGAAATGATTGAGAAATTACAAAGTAAGATTGAAGAACAATTCTCTCAATTGAAGCTCTCTCTCTAAATACGTATGAGTGTAATTAGAGGCTTAACCTAAAATCTAACAAAAATACACATTAAGTACTAAGGTTTTATGGCCTAAGCCCATTAGCAACTAAAGCCCACATATTTAATTTGGGCTTTTACAATTTAACCAAGTAATCTTGAATACAATATAAAATAAAAGCTAACAATCTCCCGCTTTGTATTCAAGATTAAAAATAGCCCGATCTTCTACAAGGTCAGTTGCTTCAATTCCTTCTTTGACTCCTCCTTGATCGTTGCATACTCCTCCTTGATCTTTGCGTACTCCCCTTGACTGTTGCATTACTTTTCTGGTCTCAGTTATCTCTCAAACGATCAGAGAACGATTTGATGTGCGGAAGCTTGTATAACCAGTTTGAGTAGTAACCGATAGTAGATAAACAGCTAGGAGATGAAGAGTAGCAAATACATTCTGCTCATGAGAATCTGCATTAAAGAATAAGTAACCAGGGGTAATCATCTAACATAGAAGCACAATAACAACTATTATCACAACAATTTATATAAAATTGTGTGGCCTATGCTCAGAGTTGGCAATGATGAAGCTCTGACAGGACTTCCAGTTATCATTGAAGTAAATTAAAAAATAAACTTCTCAAATTGTTCTTGGCAATATCACATAGATAAGCGTGCGGAATCACAAAGATTCGTGATATTGTGTGGAAGAAAATAGAATATTATCTATTAAGCTCAAAAGTGTGTAAACTGTTTGGACATAACAGGTTTCCACAGACTCAATGTACATGAGTGAAGTGTGAAGGTGGGGCAACTTTCCTTCTTTTCAATATCCAATCTTCCAAAGAAAGATCAGATAGCATATGTGCTGCTTCCCCGTGAAAAAATGAAGCATTTCCCTGTTGAGAAGGAAATAAGTAGCTAGTGGGGTTAAAACAAGAGTTGGCATGGGCTCACTGCCTGTTTCAATGACAATCACCAAAGAGTTTTGATAAATCAGAAATGTGGCTTGCCCGGCTCAGAAAAAGTTGGTGCAGAGTTGTATAATTCTTTTGACTCTATTCTCACACCCTCTTTCTTTTTATCATGTAGCTCACATCTAACCAAACTCTCTGTTTTTTTTTCAAAGGCTGACCAGAGCTCTGTTTGAGCTTACCAGAGCTCTGTTGACTTGACAGAGGATGGCTTAATAATTTTTTCAGACACAAGAGCTTACCAGAGCTCTGTTGACTTTACCAGAGCTCTGTTGATTTTGTCAGAAGCTGTCCAGAAGCAGAAGCCATCCAAACAGCCATTAAGCCACCGAATTAGCTGCTTCTGTTAAGACCATCCAGATACTTAAAGATCAAAGTCTACTTGTGCATACTTTTGAATGAGAAAATGATTCCGAGTAGCTACTAAAGTCCAGAAAGACGTGGCTGTCCAGATTAAGCCACTGCTGTAAAGAGCTTAATTGTGCTTAATTCATACAGAGGTGATGCACATAATCTCTATACATGCTCATAATTTCAAATGTTGTTCAGAGGACATGCAAGGCCTCTGAAAGTCAGTTCAGAGATGCTCATATGTACATCCAGATGAGTAAGTTCAGAGCTTAATCAAAAGGCTCTCTGGATCAAAATTTTCAGAAATAAGAGCAATGACCACAAGGGACCAGAAACAGACTCAAGCATGTTTATTAGAGTTCGTTGGTCCAGAAATCAAAACAAGCCAAAAGCCCGGAGCCCGAAACTTTTCAGTTTGTTTGACAGCTTTGCGCTGCTTCAGAAACATGCGCACAACGTTTTACTCGGTGCTCCAATTAACACGCGTCCAGTTGCATTGGAAAGATAATTCACAGACGCACGACTTTGAAGTCCTGAGTTTTCTCAAATTATGTAAGCTGATATGCCAAAATCAGCCTCAAAGTCTCCTGTAAGGTGCTGGACTGAAAGCATTGTAATTAATTCATGCTCTTTCTGCTTTCAAGAACAGTGTTCTCTCGACTTTTCTTCACGGTTTCATGTTGCTATTGTGACATAATGAATGTCACTCCCTCCTCTGTTACTCAAGTTTAAAGCTTGGTGCTGAATGCTTACTCAACAGTGAAATTGAGTCATGAAAACTAGACAAAATGGGGTTAATTGTCTTAGTTTTTCAAGAAGATGAGCCTGCATTTGAGGGGGAGCTTGTGATGCTTTGAAGACTCGAAGATTTAAACGCCAAAGTTTCTAATGAAAGCAAGGGGGAGACTACAAGATGATGCTTTCTTTATAAAACATTAGGGGGAGATTGTTATATTAAATTAGCTTAATTTAATTAAATGTTTTATAAAGAAAAGTGTATGGGGTTTTTAGTTAGCTTTTTAGTTAACTTTATGGGCTTGAGCCTTTTTAATGTAAATGGACCCTTTAAATAGAAGTTTAGGGTTTCATTTATCATTAAGGTCATAGTTGAAGATACGAACCAAAAACACACAGACTATTCTCATGAGAGTCATTCTATTGTAAATGTGTGGTGTTCTTCAATCCTCCATATTATTCATCAATGAAAATGAGATGAGTTTATTTTATCATTGTTCTTATTGTTCATCTTATCTCTACAATTTAATGGAGTTTTATTTCTTCTACTGTTTGCTTTAAAATGGGATCAACAGATACACATGTTGAGATTTTAGCACCAAATTATCAACAACATTAGAATAGGGTAATTCGAAGAGTCAAAAAATATCTTTGTTAGAAACAAAGAAGAAAATATATATAGATATAGGTAAATAATGATAAAAATGGAAAAAGTTTAAAATACAAAATTTTACTTATATGTATGAAACGTATATCACTACAAAAATAACCAGTATCAGCGAGGGACTAATCCCTCGCTAAAGTTCGAATCCGTCGCTGATGGTTCGCGAGTCAAACGGGCGTAGCTGATGCTATCAGCGACGGATTAGCGACGAACATCAGCGACGGATTAGCGAGGGACTTGTATCAGCGACGGATTAGCGAGTGATTATAATCAGCGACGGATTAGCGAGGGATTAATATCAGCGACGGATTAGCGAGGACTTATATTAGCGAGGGCTTATATTAGCGACGGATTAATATTAGTGACGGATTAGCGAGGGTTCTTATTAGTAACGGATTAGTGAGGGAATAGATTAGCGACGGATTTGCGAGGATTCTACTTACTTTTTAGCGATGGAAATCCGTCGCCAATCCCTCGCTGATTTTTAGTTATTTAAAAAAAAATGAAATTCTATATTTCCTGTATTTTATAATACGAAACCTGCCCATAAATTGAAAATAACAAATCGAAATTCTTCAACAAGCTAAAAATAAGCAAATTCATAAAATTTAAAATACCAAATTCAAAAAGGCGTAGATTCCAAATTCATAAAATTTAACATTCCAAATTCATAAAATTCAACAAAAGGTCTTAAACTGAAGCAACAATCTAACTAGCAGGAGGTCCGGGAGGGCCGGAAGGTCCGTGAGGGCCGGGAGGGGGGAAAGTGTATCCTTGTTGCCGCATGAAAGCAGCAAAATGCCCCGATAACGCAACCTGCGTGGCTAACTGGGCAACTTGATTGCCTTTTTCGGCCTCTAGGTCTTCCCTTCTCTTTTGTTCAGTCTCTAGCTGGACCACATAGCGATCCTCCCGCTCCTTTGCCTCCTCCTCCATCCTTGCAATTTTATTTTTTAACTCGATTACCTGTAATAGTCAATATTTGACAAGAATCAGTTAATTTGTTGGCAATCAAAAGTAATGACATGATACGTACATAACAATTAACAACATAAGTAATATACCTCTGCTGGCTGTCCAATATTCGTACACTTCAGAACTACTCGGCTCCTGTCCCAATATTCGTCTCTTCAATAGACAATCAAGTTAAGTAGTTACTAAACATACAAATTAAGTTAAGTAGTTAGTAAACATATCAATATTCGCCACGTCCAGCAGTAGAGTTGCTACCCCTACTAGATATGGGGCTAGCTCTACCCCGACCTCTACCACCACCATAATTGGGTAAAGAGAAGCATCTTTTGGGAGCTTCTCAATATGCATGACATCTAGGTTGTGTCGAATCAACAACTTCTTCCAATATGGAAGCTCCCAAAAGATGCTTCTCTTTACTCAATTATGAGTCGTTCCGAACCCGTGAATTTTTCGATTCTTTGATCTAAATGGGAATCCCTCGTAAACAGTTGGAAGATGACGAACGAACTCCCATATCCTTTCGATACGCATCATACGTAATAACGCCCTCCGTATACAACATCTTTAGATCATCTATTAGTGGCCTGAGAAACACATCTAAATAAGAAATTATAAAAAATAATTAAAATATCTTTTTAATGGTCTAACTTATCATTCTCTAAAATGAGTCATAATGGTTCACCTTATCATACTTTGACTATTTAGACTTCTGTTTGTTTCTCCCATCTCCCAAAAACTTATATATATATATATATATATATATATATATATATATATATATATAGAGTACAAATTAAGAAAAGGTTAATCTTTTTGTTGGGTCTTCAGTTACCCCTTCATTCACGCCTCAATCATCCATGGCTGTTTTTAAAAGATAATTGGGTCTTATCTGTGTTTAAAAAAGATAAGAAAAGGTTAACCTTCAATTTTATTTTTTGCCACCCAAATCTATGTAACTCTTAAAAGAATATGAGATTCAAAACAAATAGATCGTTTATATTAATCCTAAAATAAATAGATCGTTTATATTAATCCTAAAACAAACAAAGGCATACAAACAAGTATACAGTTAACTATCTATGATCCATGAAATTCCAGTCTCGTTTTTAACATGAAATTGAGATTCTCCCTTCAATTTCTCAGCACAATCGCATCAATATACAAACACATATACATAGTAGTTGAGGGTGAGAAAATTAACTTCTCGAAGCTGTATACGAATTGAATTATAACAAAAGATGAAGATGAAAGAACTTCACCTATAAGCAGAATATGATTTGATCAATCCCAAATAGTAAGTATCCTTGTTACTGCACCTCAGAAACGAACTGTAAGGATCAATCCTTCCTCCTTTCAAGAATAGGATTTGGTCAACCCCAAATTTACCTCAATTGATAAATCAATCAAAGAGGAAAAAGAACTAGTAGTAGACCTCAATTACAAGATAAATCAAATATCTACAACGCTATTATTCTATGTTTGGTAGATTAGCTAGATAAAGAACAATGTATATGATTAAACAAGAAATTAAACAACTTTTACCTGTTCACATAACTTTTCTTACCACCAACCAAACAATACATAAATCAAAAGCATATTTCAAACAAAACAAAATCAGTAATCATCAAATTAAACAATCGCAAATCATCAAACCCTAACCAGAAAAATGAAATAGCAGATTTAGGTTTGTTCATACCTGAAATCGCAGATGGAGAGCGAGCCCGACGACGACAGGAAATGAGAGTAATTTTAGTAAGTGGATTGAGTGTTTGTATGTGGAAATAACCGGAAATCGCTGCGATGTCTCGTGAGCGGCGGCTAGGGCATCGACAGAGGGAAGGGGAGGATCGAGATGGAGATGAATGTTTTCAGATTAGGTTTAGAGGGAAATGAAAAACAAAAGAGGGAAGAGTTTTCCTGAAATTTAAAAAAAATGCTAACATATTATTATGTTTATAATTTTATTTTGAATAATAACTTTAAATAATAAATATATTATTTTAAATAATGAAATTATAAACTTTTAAATAATAAAAATTTTTCTCAAAATTTAAGTTTTTTGTAATTCTTTAACTTTTATATAATAATTTTGATATTTACGTATGTGTGTATATATAAAGTGATATATGTACCCCTTACATGCACATTAAGATGAGATACATCGAGATACACTTGGTTTGGAAAAGAATCCACCCCTTGAAGCCTCCTTATCCAAAAATCCATATCGATCAAGTGACATCGAACACTCCTTTCTATAAAATATAGAAACAAAAGCAAAGCTTAGGTCACATAATTTTTCTGTTAAAATGAAACCCATTTTTACGCTCGAGTTCGTTTGAGGGAGAAGGATGCGTTACCGGTGTAATCGTCTTAAGCTCGTGTTCGTTTGAGGGCCCGAATAAGCCGTTTATATATATATATATATATATATTTATATATTATAAGTTTTCCTTTTAGTGCTTTGGATTTTAATGTTTTGGATTTGGTTATAACTTATAGGGAAGGATGCGTCACCGGAGTAGAGTTCGTTTGAAGAAGGAAGGATGCATCACCGATGTTACAATGGGTCACGGACAGAGACAGGGACCAACGTGAGATACTGAGAAGTATTTATCAACCGTTGGATGAGAAATGGACACACATTATAGGATGAGATGCATCGAGATAAGATGCACTGAACTTATTCCCTTCTAAGGCGCAATTCATGGGAGAGCATGAGACTAAAAGTGATCAACAGTTCAGATCCACTTCTCACGATTCTCATGTTAACCTTAACTTCTCACACATTTGCCTATACATAGATACATACATATAACACATGCGGTTACCAAACAACAAACACACATTTTCTATACATTCACATATGCACATGCATATATACCTATACACAACACATATACACATAGATACAACAATATATACGTAGATTCAATTGTCGTTATCAACCAACTGTTGGATATAGTGTCCAGAGTCATTAACTATTGGTAATATTTCTAATAATAGCAGGGTCCTTTTGGGTTGCCCTTAAGACCCAAAATAAACAATCAGAAGAATAAAAGGGAAGCTGCAATATAATTAATTAGATTAATTATATAAAGTGCAGGGACTAATTGGTTAAAATAGTTTTAACAAGCTTATCGGTTCAAGGGGGCTATGTGTAAAATAGAGGGTTATAAATAAACTGCTAGGGGTTAAACCCTAATGAGTTTTTCCATCTCTCTTGGAGTCGTCGATCTCCCTTCTCCCTCTCCCAAAATCCTAAACCCTAATTTAGGGTTTAGTGATTAAGCATCTTCCTGTTGTTGGTATTTTGGCGTTCTTAAGTGTGACCCACTAGAGGGATTCATACTATTGGTCCTTGACATCCAAGAAGCGAGATCAAAGGTTTGATTCATCATTGTGGTTTTCGACAATCGCAATAAACAAGTAGGTGTTCTTGATTCAATCTTTTGTAGTTAATTATCTAGAACGCATGTATTCATATAGGTTGATAGTTTGTATAACCATTGATGATAAAAATTAAAATATGATTCCGTTGCCTATATCATGTGATTGTTTGTTTCTTCAAAACCTTACAGTGGTATCAGAGCCATTGTTCTTAGATATTATCTCAAAAGTGTTTCAATTTGATTTGCAAAACTGTTTATGTTGGATTAGGGTTTTTCGAAATTTTGGGTTTGAGGTTACAAAAAAATCGATTTCAAATTTTTGTGGCCATTGGATTGCTTAATCCCTAAGTTAGGGTTTCATGGTCATAACCTCAAAACATAATTTTTGGAAACTAATTTTTTACTTGCATAAAAGGTTTGTATTATTAGCGATTAAGTTTTATCGAAATCTCTAAAGAGTATAAGGTAGTCTTTTTTTTATGCAATGTTATACCCTAATTGTTTTTTTGGCTAGTTTCCTAACTTGACTAAAACACAACAATAAACAATTTTGGCAAATATTTATCTTATATAAATATATTTAAGTTGAATAAAATTGTAAGATAAACATTAACATTATTTATATAGTGAATATAAATTGTATGTCAAATATTTACATTAATTATTAGCATGTGTCCTCACATGTTTAATTGGAATTAATTATGAAACGATTATATTAATTATTAAATGTGCCCTCACATGGTTAATTAGAATTAATTAGATAATCATAATTTTAAATTGTTTAAAATACCATTCAATTAATTATGGAAACGATTATATTAATTATTAAATGTGCCCTCTCATGGTTAATCAGAACTAATCAGATAATCATAATTTTAACTTGTTTAAAATTCCATTCGATTGATTTATATGAAAACGATTATATTAATTATTAAATGTGCCCTCACATGGTTAATTAGAATTAATTAGATAATCATAATTTTAAATTGTTTAAAATTCTATTCAATTTATATATATATATATATATATATATATATATATATTAGACCTTAATTATATATATAAAATTAAATTATACATTGATAGTCAAACCGAGACTAGGCGTACTCACTATAAGCACTCTAAGGGGGTTTAAGGAGGTTACCTATAATATGGTTGTCGAATGAGTCAATGGTTTTTAAAATGCCATGCGTTACCATACTCACTGCCTCTTGTGTGGATTAGTGGAATTACCGAAAAGGTTTGATAGGTCAATGTGACAAGTTAAAAGTATTAACTATAAAGTATAAAAACAAAATCCCGTTTTAGATATACTAAGAAATGTGAAAGTATTATGCTACCCATGAAAAGAACACACATATTCTTGTAGTTTGTTAACGGAGCGTGTGCGGTTTGCCGGCACGTTAATGTGAAACTATAGTCGAAAATGACGTGGCACTCGTGATTCTCAAGCGTACTTGAGCCGAGGGGGTCCATGTGTTTTTGCATGGTCGATTCACCATCTAGTTTGTGATCCTCGGCATCCCAGTCACAAATAGAATATAAGCATAATCGAGATTAACATGCCGTTGACATAAGTCAGTGAATTTCAAAAGAACTAGGAGTTTCATAGTGAATGAAATTAACAAATAGCATTTGTTTACCTAAATAACTTTATGATGTGATTACGGCATCCCTTTTCACATCATAGAGTAAAATATGGATCCTAGCCCTGTTAAATAATTTTGGATAATTGTTTTTTAAAGGTTAAATTTCAAACTAACTAAAATAAAACTATATCTACAGATGGATGAAAATATTCCTCCTCCTCCTCCTACTCACTCAACATCCAACCTTACGTTACTCTCTATCCTAAGTAAAGATAAGCTGACTGGGCCAAATTACTTGGATTGGATTCGTGCCTTGAGAATTGCCTTGAGGTACGAAGACAAAGAGTATTTGCTCGACGAGGATCTTCCTATACTTAATGATGATGCAAGTCGTGAAGCAGTAACTGAATACAATAAGCAATTCGCGGAATCCACAAAAGTCGCGTGTCTCATGTTGGCGTCCATGTCCCCGGAACTTCAAAAGAGTTTCGAGAACATGGGGGCGTTTGAACTAAATGAGCAGCTTCGTGAAATGTTTCAGGAGCAAGCGAGGCAAGAAAGGTTCCAAGTCGTAAAATCGCTTATGGAATGTAAGCAACAGGACGGTGCCCCTGTATGTGCGCATGTGCAAAAGATGAAAGCGTACATTGACAGGTTAGGCAATCTAGGTGTCGATTTCCCAAGAGAGCTTGCCATTGACATGGTGCTAAACTCTCTTAGTGGGGCATATAAACAGTTCATAGTGAACTTCAATATGAACAATATGGACAAGACCTTGATGGAGCTCCATGGCATGTTGAGATCTGCTGAAGCAAGTATGGGTAAGACCCAAAGTGCTCACTCAACTACTCCCGTCCTGGCCATTAGGGAAGGTGGCTGTAAGAAGAAGAAAGTTTCTCATCCCAAAGGGAAGGGAAAGGCTAAAGTTGTTCCTCGCAACCAAGGCCATAAGAGAAAAGTTGATTCTTCTGACATACCACCCATAAGTGACCCTAAAGAGGCCATATGCTTTTACTGTCAAGAAAGGGGCCATTGGAAGAGAAGCTGCCCAAAATATCTGGAGGACTTGAAAATGAACAAGGTCAAAGGGTGTGGAACCTCTGGTATTTTTACAATTGAACTTCATAGTACTTCGAATTCTAACTATTGGGTCCTTGATACGGGATGTGGTACTCACATTTGCTCTAATTTTCAGGGACTAAAGGGAAGTAGAACGTCGAAGCATGGGGAGCTGAATCTGATCATGGGAAACAAGATGACTGCCGCTGTTACAAAGATTGGAGATTTTGAGCTCATGCTTAGTAGTGGTTTTTCAATAAAGTTATTAGATTGTTGCTACTCGCCAAAAATGGCTCGAAACATTATTTCTTTTCATGCATTGTACAAGGATGGTTTTGAATTTCAATTTGATAATAATAATGGTTGCATTTTGGTTTATAAACATGGTTATTTTTATTTTAAAGCCTCTCCTTGTAATGGTGTGTATGAAAGTGTGATTTGTGTTGGTAGAAATAATAATAACTTAACTCTAAATGTTGGTTCCTCCAATAGTGAATTGGATAAATCGTTGTTATGGCATCATCGTCTTGGCCACATAAACAAGAAACGCATCGCCAAGCTCCAATCGGATGGGATCTTGGAACCATTTGGCTTAAAGTCGGATGGAGAATGCGAGTCTTGCTTACTTAGCAAGATGACAAAAGCACCTTTCAAAGGAAAAATGGAAAGGGGTAAGGATCTGTTGGACTTAATCCACACAGATGTATGTGGACCGTTCAGATCTGCCACGAGAAACGGTGAGAGATACTTTGTTACCTTTACCGACGATTTCAGTAGATATGGATTTATCTATTTGATGAAAAACAAGTCAGACACCTTTGAAGTGTTCAAAGGATTCAAAAACGAAGTAGAAAACCAACTGGGCAAGAAGATCAAGATGCTCCGGTCCGACAGGGGTGGAGAATACTTGAGTCATGAATTCTACGACTATCTAAGGGATTGTGGAATAGTTCCGCAATTATCTCCTCCCAGAACACCACAACTCAATGGTGTTGCTGAGAGAAGAAATCGAACGCTACTTGATATGGTTCGGTCCATGATGAGTCGTGCTACACTTCCAATATCGTTCTGGGAATATGCCTTAGAAACTGTAGCTCATATCTTAAACCTAATTCCAACTAAGAAGGTTGCAAAGACGCCCTCTGAAATGTGGACTGCGACTCGTCCCTCGTTAGCACATATAAAGGTCTGGGGTTGTGAAGTCTTCGTTCGGCGCGAAACTAACGACAAGCTAGAACCTAGAGCAGAGAAGTGTCGGTTCATTGGTTATCCCTACAAATCCTTTGGATATATATTTTACAAACCTTCTGAGAACAAAGTGTTTGTAGCTAGAAGGGGAGTCTTCCAAGAAAAGGGAGCTCATTTCCAAAGAGGATAGTGGGAGTAGTATTGATCTTGAAGAAATTCAAGAAACAACCAATGATGAACCTATAGTTGACACTAGCCCTCAACATGAGGTTGAACCACCTGTTGAGGAAACTGACATACCTCCACCACCTCTTCGCAGAACTAGTAGAGATAGTAGAGCTAATCAATCTCCTGATTTTTATTATGGTTTTCATATTACAAAGGAAGGAGATACACTAGTCAATGATAAAACATTTGATAGTGCGGATGAGCCATCCAACTACAAGGAAGCGATGGCAAGCCCTGAGGCTGCCAAGTGGAAAGAGTCCATGGAGAGCGAGATTCAATCTATGTACGATAACCAAGTTTGGAAATTGGTTGATCATGCACCAGGTCGCAAGACAGTTGGGTGTAAGTGGATCTTCAAAAAGAAGACCGACATGGATGGGAATGTGCACACATTCACGGCTAGACTGGTTGCGAAAGGTTACACTCAAACTCAAGGGATTGATTATGATGAAACCTTCTCACCAGTAGCAAAGATTATGTCTATCAGGATATTACTTGCCATAGCTGCATTTCATGACTATGAAATATGGCAAATGGATGTAAAAACCGCTTTTCTCAATGGAAAACTTGATGAGGATGTGTATATGGCACAACCTAAAGGTTTTGTACATACCGAGTATCCAGATAAGGTGTGTAAGCTTGAAAGATCCATTTATGGACTTAAACAAGCGTCTCGTAGCTGGAACCTTTGTTTTCATGAAAAGGTCAAGGAGTTTGGATTTTCTCGAAGCGAAGATGAGTCCTGCGTATATGTTAAGGCTAGTGGGAGTAATGTTGTATTTCTAGTCTTGTATGTTGATGACATACTACTCATAGGAAACGATATTTCGATGTTGCAAGATGTAAAGGTCTGGCTCGGGAAATGTTTCGCTATGAAAGATTTGGGAAATGCAGCATACATACTTGGAATAAGAATTTATCGAGATAGAACCAAGCGTTTAATTGGACTTAGCCAAAGTACATACGTGGATAAGATATTGAAGAAATTCAATATGAGTGAATCCAAGAAAGGGTATTTGCCCATGCAACATGGCATAAGATTGAGTAAAGATCAATGTCCCAGCACTAGTAAAGAACTGGACAGAATGAGTCGAATTCCATATGCATCTGCTATAGGATCGATCATGTATGCCATGACATGTACTAGACCTGATGTCTCATTTGCTTTGAGCATGGTGAGTAGATATCAAGGGAACCCAGGCGAAAGTCATTGGACAGCTGTAAAGATCATTCTTAAGTATCTTCGAAGGACTAAAGATGTGTTCTTAGTCTATGGTGGTAAAGATGAATTACGAGTAACAAGTTATACTGGTGCGAGTTTCCAGACAGATCGGGATGATTCCCGCTTGCAGTCAGGATGGGTGTTCTTGTTGAATGGTGGGGCCGTGACTTGGAAAAGTTCCAAGCAGGACACGGTGGCGGAGTATCATACTGAAGCCATAGGTGTTAGAATTATCAATATACCTTGAATGTTTTAGTTGTTAGTTTGATGCATTAAAAACATAATAAATTGTATTTGATTTGGAGATTATTATATGGTGATTATAATATATGCTGGATTGCGTCCATTTACATTTAATTTATTATCGTGTTTTGTTTTGCATGTTTAGAACCAACTTCCTGAGTATTAATTTACTTAAACCTCCACAGTCAGTCATACTCCTGGAAGTAAGTAGTGATTCAAGACTGTCATGGAGTGTTAGAAGCATAGAGAATGCAACTAACGCTCATGAGTACTTAATGGTGATTTAGGTATTGGAACAACCCACACTCAAAAGTTTACTTCATGGATTAAGTCAGAGTAATTTTGAGATGATAATATTTTATGTTCTTCAAACGGAGATACATAGAGTTTTGCTCTAGGATTCTGTTATGCTTTGGTGTGCTCCAACGCTGACCGTAACTGGCAGCTATACAGGGTATGTCCATGTATAATATGATGAGTAGAAATGAACTGTGTAGTCAAAGTTTATTTGTTCCTTCTGCCTAAACAGGAGGAGCGATATCCATGGGCCCCTCGATGATTTGGTGTTGACATTAAGTGTTTGGCCAAACCCTGACTAGAATTGATGTGTTCAATTGAGTAGTCAGATGAATTCAACACATATCGGAAATCGGGAAACATAATCTTGATCCATGAGATAGGAATTTATCCATGTCTCAGGTTCATATGATATCTTGTAGAACAAAGGAACATTAAATCACTTATCTTAGGACCGATTTTTTTTTCAGAGTTCGGCAACTGCATTGGATGGCTTGCTCTCTGCTGATTATTTAAAGTGTTAAAACCAAATAGAGTTAATAACTTGTCTAAGTGGGAGACTGTTGGATATAGTGTCCAGAGTCATTAACTATTGGTAATATTTCTAATAATAGCAGGGTCCTTTTGGGTTGCCCTTAAGACCCAAAATAAACAATCAGAAGAATAAAAGGGAAGCTGCAATATAATTAATTAGATTAATTATATAAAGTGCAGTGACTAATTGGTTAAAATAGTTTTAACAAGCTTATCGGTTCAAGGGGACTAAGTGTAAAATAGAGGGTTATAAATAAACTGCTAGGGGTTAAACCCTAATGAGTTTTTCCATCTCTCTTGGAGCCGTCGATCTCCCTTCTCCCTCTCCCAAAATCGTAAACCCTAATTTAGGGTTTAGTGATTAAGCATCTTCCTGTTGTTGGTATTTTGGCGTTCTTAAGTGTGAGCCACTAAGAGGGATTCATACTATTGGTCCTTGACATCCAAGAAGCGAGATCAAAGGTTTGATTCATCATTGTGGTTTTCGACAATCGCAATAAACAAGTAAGTGTTCTTGATTCAATCTTTTGTAGTTAATTATCTAGAACGCATGTATTCATATAGGTTGATAGTTTGTATAACCATTGATGATAAAAATTAAAATATGCTTCCGTTGCCTATATCATGTGGTTGTATGTTTATTCAAAACCTTACACCAACACACATCAAGCATACAAATATATAACACGTACTGACAACTACATAAAACACATACATATAAATATGTGTTAAAGCCCATTAAGGCCCAATAAAACCCTTTAAAAGACAATTGAATTGATTAAAGCCCATTAGAACAGATTAAAGCCCAATAGATTCTTTAAAGTCCAACATAACCGATTAAAGCCGATTAGAATTTATTAAAACCCAACAACACCTTGTATGACTTGTATGCAAAGTGTGTATTGCCTATATATATGTGGTGTATTGTGGTTCATATATCATTCATATATACACATACATGTATATATAACACATATGTACATCATATGCGATTTTCAAATATCACACATTAGCTATATATACATATAACCCATATATATATGGGAAAACAAGAAAAAAAACTCAATCCCTCGCTAATCCCTCACTAATTAGCGACGGATTACAGTAGTCCCTCACTAATCCCTCAGTAATTAGCGACGGATTAGCGAGGGATTGGGTTTGTGATTAATCTCTCATTAATCCGTCGCTAATTAGTGAGGGATTAGCGAGGGATTGGGTTTGTGGTTAATCCCTTGCAAATCCCTCACTGATTAGCGAGGGATTAGCGAGGGATTGACCACTAACCCAATCCCTCGCTAATCTCTCACTAATTAGCGACGGATTGGCGAGGGATTAATGAGAGATTAATCACAAACCCAATCCTTCGCTAATCCGTCGCTAATTAGTGAGGGATTAGCGAGGGATTGGGTTAGTGGTCAATCCCTCGCTAATTTTCGTCACTGATGTCCCGTTTTCTTGTTGATTATTAATATTTTATTATTACTCCTATTTAAATAGTTTTGTTGTTTTACTCAAATTAGTTAGTCGTATGAGTTTTTATGAAATTCGACTAATATATTTTCGCGATCGGTGATTTATGACGATCACAATAAAACTTGCAGAATCGAAAACTGACTTAAGTTTTATTTATAGGATTATTTCAATATTAAATATATCGTTTTTATTAATTTTAGTGCTCAAATGGATTTGAAAGTTACACAACATATATTTGGATTCAACGATTCACATAGATCATAATGACGCTTATAGAATTAAAAAAGAAAGAATTTTTTTATTTTAGGGTCAGTTGAACAGAACGATAGATATATCTCATTTGTGAATCATATATAGAAATATCAAATAAATACCAATTTCATAATTTTGGTTGAAAAACCTAGATGCCGTGACTATCAAAATATGACTACGCAAATTTATAAAAGTCAGAAAAATACGTAACAATAGCATGCCTAATAGGTCTCAAATATGTGTGTATATTAAGATATGGGGTTACATATTTTAATTTATACTTGATAAAGGTAATAGTATAAATAAAATATCATATGTATTTTGTAATGGTTAAAATATAGGGAATTTAATTAAAATACTCAAAGTTTGACTTTGACTTACCAAAATACTCATTTCTCTCCCGTTTTTACCAAAATACCCATTTTTCTGCGAATGGGATCCGCGATCGCGGGCAGGGACCATTTTTTACACTTTTTGTAACAACCCGTTTCTGTCAAGTGCATAGTTTGGTGGCCAAAGTGTATGAAATGAAAGTGTTATTCAAGGGGCTGTTTTGCAAATGTGGGAACTATATAAAGCACCAGATCCCTAGGGCTATTAATCATTTTCTTAGTGTTAGTGGCTGAATACTGGAAGAGGAGAAGCAGTGGAAGGAAGGCTCGGACTGCGATTTCTTGGGGAAGAGACTCTATCAGGTGAGAAATCTTCCATTCCCTGTTAATTTCCATGTAATCTAATAGTAGATAAGCCAAATTCCAGACTGTATTCCATGTTTTAGCTGGGTTTGTTGGATCAGAACACTGTGGAGATTTTAGTTCTCGTTTGGGATTGTAACCTGATGAAATTAATGGACTAGAAATTTGTGTCGTCTAAGGAGTATAATAGAACGATTTGGGTGAGAATGCTGTATTAGAATCTCAGCTTACTGGACTCCCTAGGAAGAAATCGAGTATTGAATCGTATAAGGTTCGTCCCAGTTCGGGTACCGGGAGTTCGGGTACCGGGAGTTCGGGTACCGGGAGTTCGGGTACCGGGAGTTAGGGGTACCGGGAGTTAGGGGTACCGGGACTATTGGTTTATAGATGGACCTAAATGAGTAGTTGAGACCGGATTAAGAGAAACGTAGGATGAAAATAGAGCGTTCATCTAATTGAATATGTGAATCATTAATTAGGTGAGCGGTCGGTGCAAGATTCGAGGTTAGAGGAGGAAATTTCTGTCAGGTGAGTTCTCTCAACCCTTTTTATGACGTACTGTTTTTACTGAAATGGTTTCTTTACCGAGCATGATTTGAATGTATAAAAGCTATGCATGTTTTCATAAATTGCATGATTATTTACCAATGAATGATGATTAAGGTTTTTCATGTACGTGGTTTCAAGTGTACTTGTATGCTATGTGAGGTCGGTTACACAGCGGGGTCAGGGTACCTTGGGATCTCTGATCCTTGGGGCATATGGAGGATTAGCTTGTAGGCTGGAATTTGTTTTCACCTACATGAAGGAACGAGGAGTCCATTTGGATTTCGGCATAGACGAGAGGGAGCCCGACAGGCCCCAATCGGTTTAGCTTATGCGAACCCCTGAACCCTGTGTTAACCTTGTATGATGGAAATGTGATGCATAAGAACTCTTTTATACATGAAATGAATTTATTATTTACCTGTTTTATAGAGGGAATTCACTAGACCTTTTGGTCTAACCCTCGCTTTTCAAAAACTAAACCATTTTCAGGTAAGCGCGCTATGGGTTCTTCTAGTAAGAACTAGGAGTGACTCAAGGAGGATTTGGAGACTAGAGCGACTCCAAGATTTTGAATGATGACTATAGATAGGATCTCGGCTGTGGACGTAGAGCCTTCCGCTGTCAAATTTTATTTAGATCACTTTATTAATGATGTAAAGACAAGATGTTTATGTAATGTGTATGCTTATTTTCTAGATGAATGCATGTTATGAAATTGGGATGTTACAAATGGTATCAGAGCCTTAGTTTAAGGGATTTAGGTGACCATTAGGGCCTAAACTTAAACTGTAAGATGAGGAACACAGCCGAGACATAGGATTGCCTCTAGGAGCGATCACTATAAATGCGACAGGAAATAAGGTGCCAAGGACAAACGTGTAAGGTAAGTTTGGGATTACACCTGGCCAGTGTAATAGCGAACTTACTGGTACGCGTGCGTGCTTAAACCTACCTTATATAGCAAGATTACTGTGTCATGTCTAGCAAAAGTTAATTATTGTCTTCTTTCAGCGTTAGCGAAATGGCTGGAAGAACCCTGAGGAGTAGGTCGGCACCTGCAGTGCCAAGGAATCAAGATGAAGAGGTACTAGAGAATGGACCGGTGGAGCCGGCAAGGGCGACTGTTACCCGCGGAAGGGGAAGAGGTAGGGGTCGTGGAAGGGGTCGGGGAAGAACACCCCGCCGGGCCGCCACCCAAGTGGCCGGGGATGGGGGAGACCCGAACCTGAGAACGACTCGTGCAACTAGAAGGACTAGGAGTGTAGAAGCCCCCGTTCATCAAGAAGACTCTCTTCGGGGGAGTTCAGCTTCGGCAAGGAGGGTAACACAGCCAAGGGGACGGGGTCGAGGCCGCGAATCTATTTTCGTCACTCGAGAGAACCTAGCTGCTGAACTGGGTAAAATTCAGGAAACTCTACAAGCTCTCCTGACCAAACAGAATGAGTCAGCCTCGGGAAGTAAAGAAGCAAGTGAGAACAAGGAGAGTGTAGAATTGTCAAGCCCAGTAGAGACTGGTAATGGGAGTCACTAAAAAGAAGTTTCTCTAGTGGTGAATGAGTTAGCAGCTAAAGGATGCAGTTACAAGGCCTTTGCCTCATGCAAGCCCCCTACTTTCAAGGGTGAGTGTGATCCGGTTATGTCAATGAAATGGGTGAAAGAGACGGAGCTGGTGTTCGATACGTGTAAGTGTGCTGATGGGGATAGGGTGATGTATGCCTTATCAATGTTGAAATCTGAGGTCGTGTATTGGTGGGATGTGGAGACTGGGGGAAGAGGATCGGCAGTGGCAAAAGGAATGTTATGGGAAGCGTTTGTAGACAGATTCAAAGCTCAGTTCTGCCCACTCGCGGCAGTAAAAAGATTGGAAGAAGAGTTCTTAGGGTTGGATCAGGGAGGTATGACAGTGCGGGAATATACCACGAAGTTTATTGAGAAGTCTCGCTTTGCAGATTTGTACGTACCAACGGAGGAACGCCGAGTGGAGCGTTTCATTCACGAACTGAAGGGCAGCATCCGAGAGCTAGTTCTGACAAGGAACCCCACTACCTTTCAAGCGGCCATTAACGCGGCCGAGATGATTGAAAAGGAAAAGGTTCGTCAGATGACCAAGAAGAGTGGTGAAAAGCGCAAATGGGATGGACCGGGCAAGGACCTCGGGAAAGGGAAAGTGTTTCGAACAGATAACCGTGTTAGTAGGGACACCGTTGGGAAACCATGTACGAAATGTAGCAGGGTACATCGGGGAGAATGCATGGCAGGCTCAAACTCATGCTACCGGTGTGGCTTGCCGGGTCACCTGTCAAAGGATTGTCGCAGTGGGGGAAAAACTTGTTACGAATGTGGAGCTACTGGCCAGATGCGTAATGACTGTCCACGCGTGAAGAAAGGAGGATCAGTTCCGTATGGTGAACATCAGGGTGGCAAGGGTAATGACAAGGGGGCAGAGCCGGTGCGCCCAAAGGGACGTGCGTTCCGCATGACCGCTGAAGAGGCGGAGGATGTACCGGATGTTGTTGCAGGTACGTTTCTGGTGAACTCTCTATATGCTAAAGTGTTGTTTGATTCGGGAGCGAATCGCTCTTTTGTATCGCATGTGTTTATGAAATGTTTGGGGGTAAGGCCTAGACGCTTGGAGAGGGCACTAGAGGTGGAAACCGCCAATGATAGTCTGGTGTACGTTAAGGAGGTGGTAGAGGGTTGTGTTATAGAGGTAGAAGGGAGGTTAGTGCCTATGAAATTATATCCCATGGAAATGGGAGAGTTCGATGTGGTGTTGGGTATGGACTGGTTGGCCGCGAATGATGCGAATATCGTTTGCAATAAAAAGCTGATCAGGGTTCGGTTACCTGATGGAGATACCGTAGTGATCTACGGGAATCGCCGTAATAGAACCACTAGTCTTATCTCCATGATTAGGGCTACTAAGTGTTTGAGGAAGGGGTGTCAAGGGTTCTTGGCGTACGTATTGGACGTCAAGAAAGAGAAGCGTGTGATGGGTGATGTGCGGGTGGTAAATGAGTACTCGGAAGTATTTTCGAACGACTTGACAAGTCTACCTCCGGATTGTCAGATCGAGTTCAGAATCGATTTGATGACCGGAGCTGCACCGATTGCCCGCGCACCTTATAGATTGGCACCTTCCGAAATGAAAGAAATGATGACCCAGTTGCAAGAACTGTTAGACAAGTGATTCGTCCGGCCAAGTACATCACCATGGGGAGCACCTGTGCTCTTCGTGAAGAAGAAGGACGGTACTATGCGGATGTGTATTGATTACCGAGAACTCAACAAGGTCACGATCAAGAACAAGTACCCGATACCTAGGATTGACGACCTGTTCGATCAGTTGCAGGGAGCCAGTTACTTCTCCAAGATTGATCTGAGGTCAGGGTATCACCAAGTCAAGGTGAGGGAGGAGGATGTGCCGAAGACTGCGTTTCGGACCAGGTATGGACACTACGAATTCTTTGTGATGCCGTTCGGGTTAACCAACGCCCCGACAACATTCATGGACTTAATGAATAGGGTATGCCAACCTTATTTGGATCAGTTCGTGATAGTGTTCATAGATGACATCCTGATATATTCAAGATCGGAAGGGGAGCACGAAAGCCACCTTCGTACAATTCTCGAGCTATTGAAGCAAGAGAAGTTGTATGCAAAGTTTTCCAAGTGTGAATTTTGGCTGAGGGAAGTGCAGTTCCTCGGGCACGTGGTGTCTGAGGCGGGGATCATGGTTGATCCGGCTAAGATTGAAGCCATTCGAGACTGGGAGCAACCTAGGAATCCGTCAGAAGTTCGAAGTTTCCTCGGACTGGCGGGGTACTACCGGAAGTTCATCAAAGACTTTTCGCGTATTGCCACGCCACTAACCTCTTTAACGAAGAAGAACGTCAAGTTCGTTTGGGTAGAAAAACAAGAAGAAGCATTTCAGAAATTGAAGGATATGCTGAGTAGCGCTCCTGTTTTGTCGTTACCGGACGGTTCGGACGATTTTGTGGTTTTCAGTGACGCATCGAAGCTCGGCTTGGGTTGCGTACTCATGCAACGAGGTAAGGTGATCGCTTATGCCTCCCGGCAGTTAAAGGATCACGAGACTCGTTATCCTACCCACGATTTAGAATTGGCGGCGGTGGTTTTTGCCCTGAAGATTTGGCGACATTACCTGTATGGGACGAAGTGCCAGGTCTTCACGGACCACAAGAGTTTATGTCATCTCTTTGATCAAAAGGAGTTGAATATGCGCCAAAGGAGATGGATTGAATTATTGACTAACTACGACTGTAAGATTGAATATCATCCCGGGAAGGCAAACGTGGTGGCGGACGCCTTGAGCCGTAAGGAACGAAGTGAAAACCCCAGGATTGTGGCCATGAGGGCCGAGGTCACATTCAATCTGTTAGCTGAAATAAAGAAATGTCAGGTGGAAGCGCTCGAAACTGGAAATCTTAAGAAGGAGAGAATGGTAGAACAAGAGCCCATGTTAGTAGAGGATGGTCGAGGGGTGAAATGTCTGAATGGGAGAGTCTGGGTTCCGAAACTCGGAGGGCTCCGAAAGCTGATTCTCGAAGAAGCTCACAAATCGAAGTACACAATTCACCCTGGGACTAACAAGATGTACGGAAACCTACGTCGTGACTATTGGTGGCCAGGAATGAAAAAGGATGTAGCTCATCTTGTAGAGACCTGTATGACGTGTTCGCGTGTAAAGATTGAACATCAAAGACCATATGGGAAACTCCAGTCGCTAGAGATACCAATGTGGAAGTGGGACCAGATCACGATGGACTTCGTGACCCATTTGCCCAGAACTCCAAAGGGTTATGACGCCATCTGGGTGATCGTGGATCGACTAACGAAGTCGGCACACTTTCTGCCTATACGCGAGTCTTACTCATTGGAGCGGCTAGCAAAGTTGTACATCAACGAGATCGTAACCCGCCATGGGGTACCCTCGTCAATTGTATTAGACCGCGATAGCAGATTTACCTCTACGTTTTGGAAGAGCTTTCAAAGAGAAATGGGTTCGCAGATCAAGATGAGTACCGCTTATCATCCTCAGACCGACGGTCAGAGTGAGCGAACAATCCAGACGTTAGAAGACATGTTAAGAGCATGTGCTTTGGATTTCCAAGGCTCATGGGAAAAGCACCTACCGCTAATCGAGTTTGCTTATAATAATAGCTATCACTCGAGCATTAAGGCAGCGCCGTTTGAGGCACTTTACGGTAGGAAGTGTCGGACACCGTTGTGTTGGAACGAAGTCGGAGAGAGGCAGTTAGTGGGGCCCGAAATTGTACAACTAACCTCCGACAAGATAGTCCAAGTGCGTGAAAGGCTGAAGGTCGCCCGCGACCGACAGAAAAGCTATGCGGATAGGAGGCGGAAAGACATTGAATTCCAAGTCGGAGACCATGTTCTTCTAAAGGTGTCTCCTTGGAAGGGAGTGGTACGATTTGGAAAACGTGGGAAGTTAAGCCCACGTTACATCGGACCGTTTGAGATTTCTGAACGAATTGGAGAAGTAGCGTACAGGTTGGATTTACCGGAAGAATTGAGCAGTATTCATAATGCGTTTCATGTGTCTAACCTAAGGAAATGCCTAGCCGACGTGACCAAAGCTGTGCCGTTGAATGGCATTAAAGTAGACGAGAAATTGAACTTTGTAGAGGAACCTGAAGAAATTACGGACGTCAATGTGAGGAAGTCGAGAAACAAGGAAACTAAACTGGTTAAGGTTCAATGGCGACACCACAAGGGTCCAGAGGCGACCTGGGAGTTGGAGTCGGAAATGAAAGCAAGTTACCCACATCTTTTCCAACAAGGAACTCCGGGGATGTAATTCTTTTAAGGGGGGAGTGTTGTAACAACCCATTTCTGTCAAGTGCATAGTTTGGTGGCCAAAGTGTATGAAATGAAAGTGTTATTCAAGGGGCTGTTTTGCAAATGTGGGAACTATATAAAGGACCAAATCCCTAGGGCTATTAATCATTTTCTTAGTGTTGGCGGCTGAATACTGGAAGAGGAGAAGCAGTGGAAGGAAGGCTCGGACTGCGATTTCTTGGGGAAGAGACTCTATCAGGTGAGAAATTTTCCATTCCCTATTAATTTCCATGTAATCTAATAGTAGATAAGCCAAATTCCAGACCGTATTCCATGTTTTAGCTAGGTTTGTTGGATCAGAACACTGTGGAGATTTTAGTTCTCGTTTGGGATTGTAACCTGATGAAATTAATGGACTAGAAATTTGTGTCGTCTAAGGAGTATAATAGAACGATTTGGGTGAGAATGCTGTATTAGAATCTCAGCTTACTGGACTCCCTAGGAAGAAATCGAGTATTGAATCGTATAAGGTTCGTCCTAGTTCGGGTACCGGGAGTTCGGGTACCGGGAGTTAGGGGTACCGGGAGTTAGGGGTACCGGGACTGTTGGTTTATAGATGGACCTAAATGAGTAGTTGAGACCGGATTAAGAGAAACGTAGGATGAAAATAGAGCGTTCATCTAATTGAATCTGTGAATCATTAATTAGGTGAGCGGTCGGTGCAAGATTCGAGGTTAGAGGAGGAAATTTCTGTCAGGCGAGTTCTCTCAACCCTTTTTATGACGTACTGTTTTTACTGAAATGGTTTCTTTACCGAGCATGATTTGAATGTATAAAAGCTATGCATGTTTTCATAAATTGCATGATTATTTACCAATGAATGATGATTAAGGTTTTTCATGTACGTGGTTTCAAGTGTACTTGTATGCTATGTGAGGTCGGTTACACAGCGGGGTCAGGGTACCTTGGGATCTCTGATCCTTGGGGCATATGGAGGATTAGCTTGTAGGCTGGAATTTGTTTTCACCTACATGAAGGAACGAGGAGTCCATTTGGATTTCGGCATAGACGAGAGGGAGCCCGACAGGCCCCAATCGGTTTAGCTTATGCGAACCCCTGAACCCTGTGTTAACCTTGTATGATGGAAATGTGATGCATAAGAACTCTTTTATACATGAAATGAATTTATTATTTACCTGTTTTATAGAGGGAATTCACTAGACCTTTTGGTCTAACCCTCGCTTTTCAAAAACTAAACCATTTTCAGGTAAGCGCGCTATGGGTTCTTCTAGTAAGAACTAGGAGTGACTCAAGGAGGATTTGGAGACTAGAGCGACTCCAAGATTTTGAATGATGACTATAGATAGGATCTCGGCTGTGGACGTAGAGCCTTCCGCTGTCAAATTTTATTTAGATCACTTTATTAATGATGTAAAGACAAGATTTTTATGTAATGTGAATGCTTATTTTCTAGATGAATGCATGTTATGAAATTGGGATGTTACACTTTTACCCCGCGATCACGGGGGAGTGTCCTGCGGTGGACCCAATTTCCTTCAATTTGATGATTTTGAATTGAAATGTTACAATTTCAACCCCTATACTTACTTTAATTTATACTTTTTACTTTCATAATTTTAATTTTACATTTAACACTGTTAAGTGCATTTTGTGTTGCATTCATATTAATTTATAATTGCATTTTTGCATTTAGTTTGATTGTTTGCATGTAGTTTTATTTATATTTTAAGTTAGTTTTCTTATAATTATCGTTGGGGGATATTACATTGGTATTTTTGTGTTTTCGTCGTATTTTGATAGGTGTTTTGTGCCAAAACATAGAGATGGACGATGATGGATTTTTGGAGCACTTGGTCAATTCTTCATGTGATGGAGCAATTCAAGAATGACGCAAAGTTGGATCAATTTTGAAAGAAAGAAGTTTGGCAAAAGCAGTTTTGAAATTAATGAATTCAAAAGGTGCATTATTGAAGTAGAAACAAACTTGAGGGGCTGTTATGAAAATATCATTATATATAGCCTTTTGTTTAGGTTTTGAACTTCTTCTCCTTCCCCACGGCCTATGGCCGTTTCTCTCTTTTTCTTTGTTTTTTTTAGTTTTTAGTTTTTTAGATTTTAGTTTTTAGATTTTGTTATTTAAATTAGATTTAGATTTTTGGTTTATACTTTCTTGTTCTTTAAGCATATGGAGTCGTGAAAAAGATGTGATGTTGTGAATGATCAAATATGAAGATGAAATGTGACAGATTCTCATCCACATTCAACATTCGTTGTAACGTTTCATTTTCTCCATACTTTATTTTCGTATTTCACATTCATATTTTGTTAGCGTTCTTCTCCTTATATTTAATTTCTTGCAACGTTTCTAAATTTATTTTATTGCGTTCTTAGATTAAAAACGATTCTTGGAGAGTGACACTCCTTGGATCGATCTTTACTTCTTTCTTAGAATAATTTTACCGTTTTCGTTAGTTTTATGTTTCTAGTGGTTTAGCTTTCGTTTATTGGGTAATCGTCACTTTGGATTGACATCGTGGTATTGATCAATTGTTTTTATAATAAACTTTGAGTTTTAAACTGGTTGATTTTTCATATAACGAAAGTTAATGTTTGACTAACCGGTTTTTATAAAACGTCTTTAGTTAATTTTGTAAGTTTTGATACGAACGATAGTTTGATCATAACTTAAGACTAAATTGATCAATGACAACGACCCTAACATGAAAATAGTTAGGGGCGTTGATTGGGAAAATTATTCGTTTTAAATCATGATGTTTCTTCCCAATGTACACATATTGCGAAAGTAAATATGTAGCTTGGTTAGAAAAGCCTTTTCACCTCGATAGAGGGTTAAAGTATTTTTATACAACAAATACTCACCATCACTAAAATCCGAGAACGACATTACCCGATCTTCGTTAGCTTTTATTTTTTTATGTCTCGTTATTTTTCATTTATTTCATCTAAAAAATCAAAATCACCAATTGATTTCCCGTAGCTAGGACATAGTTTAGAACGAGTTCGTGTTGGTCCATCGCCTCCCTCTGATCGACCCGTATGCTACACTTCCCGTACGCTTGCGGTATAAATTTAAAACACATCAAACACATATAATTGTTTATTAACTAAAATACGTTAAAAAAAATACGTTTTAATTTTAACAAGTTACACCATTATAATCGTCTCTTCGATACTTTCGAAATGAGCCCAATCTTGAATATTTTTTGATTTATATATTTTAATATATATCATATACACTACATAAAAATATTATTTATATTTACAATTCATACCCTTATAGTTAATTATTTAATTTATGGTACTCTTATAGTTAAAATACGTTTTATTTGTTTTATTATCGATGGTCCAAGTGTAAGTATTAAAAATTGGCGGAGGCTTTGTGATGGACAGACATCACGATATCTATAAACACATACAAATAATAATAATTTAAAACGATTTAATGAATTAGTTAATATATGATTATTATGTTAATGCGATAGGAGTGTAAAACAAAATTGAAAAAAATAAGAGATGTACCGTAAATTAAATAATTAACTATAAGGGTATGAATTGTAAATATTAAAAATATTTTTATGTAGTATATATGATATATAATAAAATAAATAAATCCAAAAATATTCAATATTATGCTAATTTCGAACGTATCGAATGGGCAATTATAATGGTGTAACTTGTTAAAATTAAAACGTATTTTTTAACGTATTTTAGTTAATAAATGATTATATGTGTTAAATGTAAAATTAAAATTATAAAAGTAAAAGGTATAAAGTAAAGTAAGTAAATAAGTATAGGGGTTGAAAGTGTAACATTTCAATTCAAAATCATCAAATTGAAGGAAATTGGGTCCACCGCGGGACACTCCTCCGTGATCGCGGGGTAAAAGTTTCAAAAAGTGTCAAAAATAGTCCCTGCTCGCGATCACGGATTCCTTCGCGGAAAAATAGGTATTTTGGTAAAAAACGGGAGAGAAATGGGTATTTTGGTAACTCAAAGTCAAACTTTGGGTATTTTAATTAAATTCCCTAAAATATATACATAAATAATGATAGGGACATGCATGAGATAAATCAGTCATAGCTTAGATGACTTAGGGACTGTTTGATTCGTTTTCCATTAAGTCCTGTATGGATATAGATGTTTGTGTTGATAAATCTGTCCATATAATATTCGATAAGTTTCTGTTCGGTTGCTATGTTGAATAAGCAATCTAAATGGTAAAAATGATTATTTTACCCTTTGATTTTATACTGAACATTCAAGTCCACATTAGAAATCCCATGTAAAGAAACGAAATAATCCATGAACAAATTAAAAATCCCGCATCAAGAAAATCTCATATCAGAAATCAGAATCCCAAATCGAATAACCAATAATCAAAGGAATCAGAAATCAAATGATCAAGAAGCAGATGAAGCTATCAACAACCGTTACATAAACCAGAAAACCCAACTCGAATGATGAAGAATCAAATGAAGGAACCCAAGATGGAAAGAAAGAAACCCATGTTTCTTCATTTCTGCAACGACGGAGAAAGCCCTATTTCTGCATCTCGGCCAATAAACAAAAGAAGCCATCAACACCTTTTAAGCAATCAAAAAACCGAACTCGAATGATGACGAATCAGATGAAGGAAACCGATGTTTCTTCATTTCTGTAACGATGGAGAAAGCCTATTTCGGCATCTTGACCCATAGACTGATTTTAGAGGACTCAGTCCGAGGACAAATCAATCTCAAAGGACAAAACCGAACTCGGATGATGAAGAATCAGATGAAGGAAACCAAGAAGGAAAGAAGGAAATCCATGTTTCTTCATTTCTGCAACGATGGAGAAAGCCCTATTTCTGCATCTCGACCCTGCTAAATCTGCACAATTTCCCTTTCATGTATGGTTACCTGATGCAATTAAAAGGTCGTAATGCCAGACAAATCAATAAACTGATTTCAGAGGACAAATCGATCCGAGGACAAATCAATCTCAAAGGACAAATAGACCCATAAACCGATTTCAAAAGTAAAGAAGGAAACCCATGAACAAGCGTCTTCTTCACTGCTCGCAGACAAGGGAACCGTCTTTTTTTACAAGGGTATTTAGGGAAAAGAGTGGGCTGAGTGTATGTGACTCTAACATGTGAGCTGAGCGAATAAGTCATTAATTTTCAGATTAAGCCATAATCGAACAGCCAACTATGACTGAGCGATTAAGCTATATGGGCCATACAGCCCATTAAACCACAACCGAACAACCCCTTAGCTTGCTACCCAAAATTTAGATTGACATCCCAAAATGAAAAGTGACCGCCTTTATTAACCGTCTACCCAAGTTTTAGATTGACATCCCAAAATGAAAAGTGACCGCCTTTATTAAACGTGTACCCAAATTTTAGATTGACATCCCAAATTGAAAAGTGACCGCCTTTATTAACCGTCTAGATTTTTACCACCAAACAAATTAGTATAAATAGGCAATCAATATCTTGAAGTATCATACATAAATCCAAAGAACAAAAACATATATTAGAAAGTCACTGTAAGTTACGGGAATAAGTCAAGGTGAGTTGTTATGAATTTTTATTGGATACATATGTGTTATATTATCATATTTTCTGTATTTTGATTTAAGATGTTATAATCGTTACTCTACATAAATTAAAATGTTACTATTAAACATTTATAGTCGTTACTCTGCCCAAATTAAAATGTTATTATTAAACATTTATAGTCGTTACTCTACTCAAATTAAAAATATTAGTATTAAACATTTATAGTCGTTACTCTGTTCAAGTTAATATATAAATATTTGACAAAATTATGATAAAAGCACGTGTTCTACATGTGATTTATAAAAGCTTGGTGCATGTGAAAGTATGTCCATAGTAAATACCCGACGGGGTATAATGATGGAGGATGTAACAACCGGGTGTTCTATCGAAGGTTTGAAAGTTTTGTGGCCAAAGTTTAAATAAGGAAAAGTTGTGGAGGGGCCTTTTTGCAGTTAATAAAAGTTATTTAAGGGAGCAGATCCCTAGGTTTTCTCAATTATTCCATCTTTTACGTGGTGTTGGCGGCTGAGAAGAAAATTGAGAAGGGAGAAGGAAGAATTTCAATCAGCGTCAGCTTTGATCAGGGAAGCTCCAAATTGGTAAGTCCTGATTTCTTTCCTTTGTTCTGCCTAATAGTTATCATAGCAATCAAAGGTTTTGGATTGTCTTAATGGTTGAACTGCATATTCTAAGAAAGAACAAAAATGGGGTTTTATTTCTAATTCGAACTGTTAAGTGGTTGAATCATTGTTTGAGTGAGTATACGGGGTTTGGAGAGTAAAACTTAGCAATTTATGAAAAGGAATTCATGGAAAAATCTTTGGATTTAATCTAGTTAAGAGGAATTTGGGTTTCTGGTTCGACAGTGTGGAAAATCGCCAAGTCCCGGAGTAAATACCGGATTTCCGGAACTGGAACCCGGATTGGGGTTTTCCGGAGTATGGGGTTTCGGAGTGAAGTTCCGGGTTGAGTGATACCGGATCCCGGATAGGGATTTCGAGAGCGAGGTTCGGATCTGGATAGGGATTCCGGGAGTGATACCGGATCCCGGATAGAGATTCTGGAAGTGATACCGGATCCCGGATAGGGATTCCAGGAGTGAGTACCGGATTCCGGTATGGAGTTTCCGGAAGTGGAGACCGGGTCTCGAATTCAGGATTCCGGAAGGGGATACCGGATAGTGGGCTCCAGACTCGGAGTAAGTTCTAGGGTCAGTGGTTGGGTTTGTCACTAACCGTAATGTACTGTATGCTTTAGGTGTGTGTGTTCAGTTCGGTTGAGATGCGTGTTTAGGAAAACCACTGCAACCAGGTGAGTTCCCTTAACCTTTTTACGTGGAATGAAATGTTAATCTTTTACTGATCATGGTGTGTTTATGAGTACAACTATTCATAAGCTTGATAAATCTTTTATGAAAGTATGTTTTCTTACAAAGGCTTATTTAATCTTATGAAAATTGTGTATCGAGATTACATGCTTTGTGATTTATTGTTGACTATATGTATATGCTATGCGGAGTCGGGTTGCACAGTGGGATCAGAGTACCTCGGGATCTGATGATCCCTTGGGAGTTTGTTATGAGCCGGTAGGATGGAATTCGTTTCCTTCCTACTCGGGCAATGGGGAGTCTGCTTGGGCCCCGATATGAGGCGAGAGGGGAGTCTGCTTGTACATACTTATATGCCTTTTTGGCTAAGATGAGCTTTTGAACGAATCAAGTTAAGGGTCCACTAGGAGGACATAGTCTTAGGCGCCACCGTGCAGGTATGCGCCTAGACCCCCGCCATATGGGGCAATGCCTTTGTTGTATCCCCGAATGTGTTGGGCCTTTGGTGTCGCTTTTAAGCATTTGACGCTAAGGTATCTCGACTCTTTGGGTGGGACTTCTTGATGTTATGGGTCTCCCCCATGTATTGACTTCAACCCTAGTTGTGGAAATTGAATAAAATACTCTTACTTGTGCATGCTTCTCTTCTATGCTATTAATTGTTCAACTAACTGGCTTTTTGGCCTAACACTTGTTTGGTGTTGACATGTATCACAGGTTCTAGAGAAGCCGTTGTTAAGAAGGCGTAGGCGGAACGTGTGATCTTGGGGAGATACTGTAACACCTCGAATTTCTATTTTATTATTTTAAAATGAATGGGGTCTGTTTGGAATTTAGTCTAAGTTTATAGACTATTTGTAATTATTAACTACATGGTTGATTTTGTAATTTGACCAAAGTTTAAAGTTAATATTGAAAATTAACTTGAGGGACTGGTTGGGTCAATTGTCAATAGTTGAGATTGCCTTAATAGAAAGTAATCAGTATTCACTTGGGGATAATCTCAAAAAAAAGTTGTGGTGAGTCGGTTGAGAGAAAACCCAGAGAAGAAATGAAGAGAGAAAGAAGAAAAGAGAAAAAGAAGAGAACTGGGAAAGTGATCGTTTGTGGTAAGATTATTGAATCTTCTTATTGATTTTCTTAATCAGATAGTAACTACATAGTGGAAATCATCTGTCCAGTAGGTTGTGAAGCAGAGGAAAAGAGATTTGGAGTAATCAGAGTCAAGAACTTCATCAGGTGAGTTCATCCATCTCATTTTAATAAATTAACAGTTGAAAGTTGAATCAGTTATTGTGTTTAAGATGTCTGAATATATTGGTACTGGGATAAAGTCGATTAATAGACTGGAATTTGATTGAGTTTTTAGAGCACTTTGACGTGAACCGAATGAAACAGTAGCGAAGTCCCGGTATTAAGAAAATTTCGGAACTGGGTTGGGTTTCGAAAATGATTTGGTTCCGGTAATTGAAATGGATCCGGAATTGGACCGGATCCGGAATTAGTTTTGGGTTAGGTTCCGGAATTAAATTTATTTTGTTTACCGGAATTAAATTGAATTTGTTTGGGATCCGGAATATTGGGCCGAAGCCCGAAATTACCTTAAGCCCGGAATCAATTCCGGTATTGGTTGGGATCTGGAACTATTCCGGAAGTGGGTATGGGTAATTAGAGATCCGGTAATTTTTATTTTGTTGATTCCGGAAGTAAGTTTATTGTACCGGAAATTGGGCCTCCAATTTGAGTTCCGGAATTTGGGCCTCACAATTAGGACCCGGAAGTTTTGATTCCGGGAGTGGGCCAAGCCCAGTACTGATTTAATTTATTTTGAAACAGGGAATTGGGTTTCATTATTTGGGCCGGAATTATTTTGAGGGTGGGCCGACCTTAATTGATTTGGGAGTGAGTTTAGAGTTCCATTTTAATTTTAAACTTTAGGATACAAATCCTATTCATATTATTACTTCATTTGGATCGAGGTTTCGGATTATTTTCTAAATAATGATTTTTAGAAAATGAACATTGAAGGTACCTTAGATTATCCAGTACTCTTAGAGTTGAATATGTTATGAGAGGTGGTACGATATGTTGTTATACATATTCACTTAAAAAGTGTAATGGATCCTGTTGGTCCCGAAGGGCTATACAAGTTTGTAGAAGGGGGGGGGGGTTGAATACAAACACACAGATTTTACTTTTCTAAATTGTTTATTGATAAATCATTAACAATTTACATCTTGTTGCGGAACAAGATTAAGGATAAACCTAAATCTAAACAAGTTAGAACACTAAGTTTTCTTGCACTAAGAAAGAGAAGGAAATTACTAATAATAACCTATCTCAAGATAAGAAGATGACTTGACCAGAGTTAGCAAGTGTTTCAAGAATGAAGCTGGAGTCCTTCTTATATACTGCATGCATTTAATGCATGGCAGTTTATACTTTACACGTGGCAACAGCTCATTGGTTGTTGGGTCTGACTTTAGTAGACAACCTTAGTAGCCGCATGGTGCACAGTGTAGTATCAGAGTGGTTGTACAATTTCAGACAATAAGGAGGTTCTTTTCTGACATATCGTACGGAGTCGTGCAAGGGTGGTTAAGACAAAAGTACTTTGTACGGAGGACTTCATGATCAACTTTCGTTGAATCAGAGCTTTATAATTCTATATCAGTGAATGATAAAGTTCAGCGATAGCTAAAGTCTTGTACTTGATACTTCACGTTGAGTGGACAAATCTGAGTCTTCGCTGATCCGCATCAGTTCATTAGGAGACTTGTCGCTGGTTCTTGAGCTTGATCTTCGACTTCAGCGTAGAACCTATGTTGACGTGAAACTTGTCTTCAGGGATCATAAGTAAACAACTAACTTATCAGCGATCACCATAAGGACTGAACATGCTCAGAGCATTATTGTGAACAGTGTTCGCTGAATGTTTAATCTAAAGAACAAGAGTTCCTATCAGCGGTACTGAATTAGTCTTAGTACATCAGCGATAGTGAAACTCTAATACATATTGTTTACTTACAATTTTCACTAAGTGTTTAAGAGATGGTCATTATCAAATCACTGAGGGTTTGGATCAACAATCTCCCCTTATTTGATTATGACATAGCAACATAGAAAATTGCTATTTAATGAAAACATAAGGATAAAAAGAACTCATAAAATATTTGTCCCTTTTACTGTTTTCTGGGATCTTTTCTGTACTGATGGAGTAAAGTAATTTCGCTGAAATCTTTCTTTAAACTTCGTATCAGATTACAAAGGGAAGTAGAAAAATTATAAGTACAAGCGAAATAAATTACAAGTACAAAAGATTAACTGATAAAATAGAAGAATAAGGCGATCTTATCAGCTTATAGAGGTTATTCCTTAATGAGAAGTTCATCAAGGGTCTGGGTTGTAGGAATCATCCAGTCAGGAACCGTTACTCCTTGATTCTTTTTGTTCAGAGCTTCTTCAAAAATCAAGGGTTTAAGATGCCGTGCCTGAATGTCGCGTTTGAATTCACACTAGTAGATGAGATCTTTCAGCTGTTCGATGGGAGTGATGGGAAGCTCATAGATACGTTGAAAACGTTGTCGTCCACCATAGTCAATAAAGAATATCCCATAGGGTTTGCTTATGACTTTTCCAGGGATGAAAGTCTCATCAGGAGGAAGAGATGTGTCAAGTGCGAAAAGGTCAGGTTCTGGACCAAGAACTTCAGCACGAGAAAAACCAATGCCTGTTTCATTCCGTATAGGAGGACCTGAGTCTGAAGGTTTAGACTTTTTCTTTGCAAAGGCCCTTCTTTTCTGATTTGCGAGAGGAGGGGGAGGAGGAATATCCACACAAGAAGATACTAAGTCGATATGTTGATTTATCAGCTTTTCGACATCATCCTTGTACTTAGATTGAGACTTCTGGATGGCTAATCTGATCTCCAACCATTCAGAGAGACCGTACTTCGTGATGGCTTCAGCATAGAATTTTTCGTACTGTCCGTTCTCTCTGAATATCTCGATTTCAGCGATTGAAACTATGAGGGTTGATTTTCCAGTGATATGTACCTTGTTGATTCTGGCAGGTCGATATCTGAAGTGTACCTTTTCTTTGCACCAGTTTAAAGTAGATTAAGACACAGTTCTCTTTTCTTCAACAATCTTCTTTGTGTCTTCCCATAGCTGACGTTGAACTTCGATTGGAGTTCTTTTCAGCGAGGGGTCTTTCACTGATTGTTGAGTAAGCTGGATGACGAGTTCTCTGTCTTTTTCTTCAGCTTCCCTTCTTTCAGCTCTGAGGTGATCCTGGTATTCCTTTTGTGAAAGTATGAACTTTGGAGGAATAGAAGGAAGTTGATCACGCTTCGGGATGATTCGCCGATCTTCAAATCTCTTGATCATTGCATCTCTCTTTTCTTGATCCTCTTCACTCAGGTTTTGAGGAGCCAAGGAAGGTCTGTTTTTGTGAGAGAGCAGCTGTTCTTCAGGTTCATTAGTCTCAGAGATCAAATCCAAGACTGGGATTATTTCTTCAGCGTTGAGAGCTGGGATTATTGTTGGATTTGTGAGAGCTTCAGCTAAATCCTCAAGCAGGGGAGAGGACTTGCTGAAACATAGCGATCGTTTAAGTAAGTCTTGGGAATGAAAGAGATAGAGAAAGAATGTGGTTAAGTGTATAGAGGTTTAGGGATTGAGAAAGGATAGAGGAGGGATGCAGTGTAAGGGAATAGAAGGTAGTGTACCTGACAAACCGGCTTTTTAAGAAAGATCGTCAGATTGTCATCTACAGCGAGGCCTTTGTTCTTGCCTTTGTCAGCTTCAGACGCTGCAGGCTTTGTCTTGGTCCACTCCCCTAAAGGTTCGTTTATCGAAATCCCTTTGAGAGCTGTAGTCTTCTGAACAGGCTTGACGATAAAGGAGTCATCATCATCATCATCATTCTTTGGAGAAGAAGATGGTTCATCGTCAGATATGTCGACGGCTTCTTCATCTTCAGCTTCAGATTCAGATTCTTCAGCAGCTTCTTCGAGTTGCTCCCCCTCAGATACAGAGGTAAGCTTCTCGGTTCCCTTAGGGTTTTCATCTCCCTGAGGTCCAGCAGTTGTTTCTTCATTTGTCTTCTCCCCCTCTTCAGTAAGGGGAAGGTCTTCAGTCTTCTCCCCCTCGATAGATTCATCATGGGGAAGGTCTTCAGTCTTCTTCTCCCCCCTTCCTCATGATGAGTGGGGGAGGAATGCGATGACTCAGCAGATGGTGTTGGTTCCCTGTCTTCTTGGCCAGGGAATCCGACATAATTTTCAATCTCCCCTAATCTGACTTCCAGGCCAGTTATAACAGGATCTTGAGAAGTTCAGCTCGATCCGCCGGAGTAAAATGCGAAGGTGCAGGGGCAGGGGCGGTCATGTTATTCAAGATCTGCTGTACCATCGTCTTCACTGAACTTATGTCAGTCTTTACTGAACTCATGTCAGTCTTTACAACGGACACCTCTCCCTGAAGAGTACTAACTGATGTCTTCAGCGTTATGACCTTGCTGGACATGGTGTTAACTCTTGAGGAGAGAGATTTGTAGTCGGTGTAGATGTCAGCAATGACTTTGGCAAAGTCAACAAGAGTACCATCAACCTTCTCCAAATCAGCTTTGGAGGCTTTCTGTTCAACCACTTTTGTCAGCTTGTTGAGATTCTCTCCAGCGTTTGTTACAGCTGAAGAGTTGTCTGAGAGAGTAGTGGTGAGACCTGTCAGCTTTGTATCTAGGTTCTTCAGAGAGGCGTTGATGTCTCCTAAATTAGGACCTGTAACATATAAGTACTTATGAACAAAGGAAAGCTAAGAAGTTTGGGGTTTAGTTACAGTGTATATGGGTTGGTGTATACCTGCAGGAGGGCTGGTGAAGTCGTCAAAACTTCTGTGTCCTGAAAAAAAGTTCCATGTCGTCAGCTAGAGTGCGTGTACGCATGGACATTCCTGCAGGTCCTGCATCCATCATTCCTTGAAAAGTATCAGCTTTAGCTTCTGGAAGAATGACAGGTGCTCCAGTGATCGTGGTGAAAACTGGATTAGAGTCCAATGGAGTAGAGAGAGAAGCGAAGGTTGAGAAGGTTTGATGTGGAGCTGATTCAGTGTTGGATCCACTGAGAATCACTTCTTCAGTCCTATGAGAGATTGAAGGAGGTTGGGTCGATTCCAAGTTTATAACTTCTGTGTTTTGAGACGCTGAAGCTGGGATGGAAGGGGTGGCTTGTTCAGCTGTGGCAGAGCGTACCACTGAACTTTCCACCAGCTCTTCAAGATGAGCTGAGTCTTCAGCATGAGATTGTTGGGGGGTTGCTCCTTGGTTTTCTTGATTCTTTTGGAATCAAGTTGGGTAGTAGATTGTTTCCTTTTTCTAGAAGGAGTGGAGGTTGCAGCTGGGGTATCAGCGGTGGGTTTTTCCACTGAATGAGCTGCAGAAGTAGAAGAAGGAGGATTGAGAATAGATAAGAGAGTAGAGAGACGTACCTCGTTTGGCATTGGCTTGAAGACGAGTACCTAAGGGCCAACCTGAGAGCGTTTCAGGTCTCCTACGTTTGGGTAGTTATCCTTCAGGCCGGTTTAGAAGACGGCGCTGAGGAATCTTGGGTATGGAACCCATGATGGTCGGTCAGCAGCAGAGTCCACTCTGAGCACAAGATCATCGTAGATTATCGAGGCCCAGTCAACATGAAGACCTTTCAGCAATGCATAGCCCATTGCTTGCTGAGGTTGAGCGGCTTGATCAGAGGAGCCGGTCTTTGCAGTCATGAGGGTCAGCTTCTTCTCAAGCTTCTTGTCCCTCCCTGTTTCCCATACATAACCCATTGCATCAAAGAATGCAGTGATGGCTTCCCTATCAGCATGTTTCTTGTGGTCAGGGAGAGAAACAAAGGGTTTTTCTTTTATGGCGATGGGAAGGCTCAGTGCTTTTTGGATAATGGCAGTGGTGATTTTTATGGTGCCAAAATCAGTGTCACAGAGGATGCAATCGATTTTCTTCGTGGGGTCTTTGGTCGATGTGAGCTGAGTGTGTCTGGCAGAATACCAGAACTGAGATAGTAGTAGTTGATGAGCAGGGGGTGTTATGGTCAGGGCTGTAGAGAGGCAACAGGTTTTGAGGAAATTCACAGCATCATTCAGATGTGTGACTTGCTTTCGAGGAGGAAACTCGAAAAGCGCCTAGAGATTGTTTGTTTTTGTCCAATCGAGTTCCTCAAGCGTGAACTTGACCTGAGGAGCCTTGGTGATTTCCAGTTCCTCAGCAGTAGCAGTGTTCTCAGTAGTAGGAATATCAGTAGATGCCATTGCTGTATTATCAGTTCAACCAAAGATATAACAAATAAGAATAATCTTAATGTGGAAAGATTTTCCAATAAGATGGTTCGAATTTTGTCCATTTCATTCAGACAAAAATGTCTTAATGAAGATTAGGGTTTTCTTGTTTTTGAAAAAGAAATGCAAACCCAATAAAAAGTCTTGTTTTCCAGTTTCCTTTGAGGATTAGGATTCTGGAAAAACGTATGAAGAACAAGTTTAAGATATTTGCGATTAAACTTGAAGAACAACCATGAAAGGTTGTGTTCATAAAACCATGAAAGAAATGATTTCATTTTTGAAAAAGTTCTTTTGTTTGATCTTGTAAAAACAATGAGAAGATCATTAACAAGTTTTAAGAAACGGGTAAATAAAAGAAATATTAACCTGGTTCGTTGAATAAGAAGAAGATGAACAGTTCTTGGAAACTTGAGAGCAAAAATGCAACAGTAGTTTTCTTGAGGAAGAAGTTGTTCGCGTAAAGAAAAAATATAAACCCAAAATTTGTTTATATAGTGAGATTAGAGAGAGAGAAAATCTTGAGCGGGAAAAGATTTTCATCATGACACGGACACGTGTTTGCATTTGATTGGAAGGTAAACGAAACGTGCAAACGTGTGTCAGAAGAAGAACGTGTCAGGGCTTATCCGTTGCGATGACGTCACAACTGTCATTTCATATTTTAGGATGTCTCTGAGGTTTTGAAAGCCCAGGGACACTTTTGAAAACATGAAGCACTGAATAGAAATATCAGTGTTGGTTTTAGAAATTTCAAAGTATCGCTGATTAAGGAAGAGATATTCAGCGATGCAATTTGTCTTGAAATCTTGCATTTACATGCGATTGTCAGCGAGAGAAAAACATACCTTGATATCAGCGAATCAATTATGTTCAGAGAGAAAATGATAGAATGGGTTATACAAGTTGATTTTATCCTATCGCTGATCAAATGTGAACCGCTGAAGATTTTACTCTTCAAAGTTCAGCATTCCAAGCTCGCTGATGAGAAAGTTGAATCTTGTCTCATCAAGAGGCTTAGTGAACAGATCAGCTAACTGATAATCAGTTGGCATAAAGTGAAGTTCTATATCACCATTCATCACATGATCTCTGATAAAATGATACCTGATTTCGATGTGTTTTGTCTTTGAGTGTAGCACTGGATTGTTGGATATAGCGATGACACTTGTGCTGTCACAATAGATTGGAATTTTCGAGAGCTGAAGGTCATAGTCTAGTAGTTGATTTCTCATCCACAAGAACTGAGAACAACAGCTTCCAGCGGCTACATACTCAGCTTCAGCTGTGGAGGTGGACACTGAGTTTTGCTTTTTACTTGTCCAACTCACCAGCTTTCCACCCAGGAGCTAACAGCCTCCTGTGGTGCTTTTCCTATCCAATTTGCAACCTGCAAAATCACTATCTGAATAGGCGATTAGATCAAATGATTCAGGGTTTGATCTACAATGTTGCAAAGCTGATTGATGCTTAGACGATTAAGCTTCAGCACTTCAGCATAAGCAACTCTTCTGAAGGTTGTTGTACCATTTGAGAGTACACCAAATCTTCAGGTATAGTCTTTTCCATTTCCACCACTGGTCACTGAGGGACCATTTTCTTCTTTGTTTTCAGCGAGCAGGTTTTTCTTACCAGTCATGTGTCTAGAGTATCAGCTATCGAGATAACAGATACCCTTCTTAACCTGCATTACAAAGGAAGATTTGTTTTTCTTGGGTACCCACTTAACCATGTGTACACGTTTGTCAGTGGAAGTAGTTGGAATGGAAGGTTCACCAGTCTTCGCATCATTTGAAGATTCAGCTTTGTCAGTCTTCACTTTGGTTAATTTCTTAACCTCAGTGGGCTTCTTTGCCTTGGCGGCAATGATCTTCACCTTAGCTATCTTTTCAGCTTTGGTGGTTGTGGGGCACTTACTAGCAATATGACCTGTAAGTCCACAGTGATAACATTTCCTATAACTAAAAATAGTTATAGGACCATTTGAATGCTGAGCTTTTGATTTTGAATTAGAAGTACCAGCACCAAGTAAGCTATTGTCTTTTGAAATGGGAGGAACATTTAGTTGTTCGGATTTCTTACCAAAGACATCCACTCTGATTCTAGGAGTAGATCGCTGAATAGATCCACGCTGAGTAGATCCAGAGATCTGATTCCTTGATCCAGAGGGATAGGTCACTGAAGCTTTAGAAGCATTCAGCTTAGGTACTAAGGTACCCTTCTGAGGATTTTGGTTAAAAGCAATTCCTTTACCTTTATCTTTAGAGACAGAGGTAGGTTTTGGATAAACCATTTTCTCTTTACCTTTTGAAGAGGTAGAAATTTTCTCAGGGATGGGCGGTTCAGAAGAGGAACACTGAGGATGAAGTATCAGCGACTGAGGATACGAAAGTTCCAAATAAGAGCATGGAACGATTAGTGGTTGGTTCTAGAGTATCAGCTTTGTAACCAAGACCACGTTTATCACTCAGGGGAATCTGAGACTTAATTATCTTAGTGATCTTTGTTGAGGAATTATACCATCCATCAACAGTAGCTTTTTCAGCTTTTAATGCAGCGATAGCTTCTTCGCGCTCGATTTTGACTAGCTGATTTAGGTGAACTTGATCTTTAAAATCTTCTTCAATTTTAGAAATATTTTCTATTTGAAGGTGACAGTTTTTAAGCTGTTCAGCGAGATCAAGGTTTTGATTTTCAACTACAGTTTTGCCATTCATGGCTTCATATAAACTTCTAGTCAAGAGATCGATCTTTCGAAGACTATCAGCTTCATCAATATTTGCAATATTGGTAAAGAAGGAAGGTGATACCTGAGTAGCAGAGGTTGAAGTGGAGGGAATATCTGAACTTTCTTCCTCATCTTCAAGTTTGGCCATAAGACAGAGATTGGCTTCATCATCTTCAGAGTCAGATGTTTCTTCCTCATCAGAGTCAGCCCAATCATAGTCAGCCATCAGGCCCTTGCCTTTCTTCTTAAAGCTTTTCAGCTTCGCATACCTTTCTTTCAGCTTGGCGTATTTGTCATCTCTAGACCTGAGGTTAGAGGATTTCTTGGGAAACGCTGAGTTTCTCGAAACTTTCTTTGACCTGCACTCGTTAGCGAAATGTCCTATCTTTTCACAGTTAAAACAAGTAGCAGTAGCCTTATCAACAGGAGCTGATGATCTTGGCTTGTCAGTAATGGCAAGAGGTTTATTCCTTTTGAAATTACTCTTTCTAGCAAATCTCCTGAACTTATTAGCCAGGAATGCCAGAGCTTCATCATCATCTGAAACTTCCGAGTCTGATGATCTTTCAGAGTTAGTTTCCAACTCAGTGACAGTGATAGTCGATCGCTGAGTGGAAGGTGACTCTGAGATTAAAGCAACAGGGGTGCTTTTAGAATCTTTTACAAGATTCTTCTTAAGATGACTCGATTGCTCATGATTCAGCATCGTGCCACATAAGATAGAAAGGGTCATTGATTTTAGATCCTTTGACAGCTTGAGACACATAGAATAACTGTCCCAGCTTTCAGGTAAACATTCTAAGAACTTTGTCAGCACATCAAAGTTTGAATATTCCTTACCAACAGTTTTCAGATCTATTATTAAATAGTTAAAACGTTGGTGTACTTTAGAGAGAGTTTCATTCTTACCACAAATGAAGCTTTCATAAGGTCTTACCAGGTTTATCTTTCGAGAGTCCTGTACTTCAGAAGTACCTTCATACTAAACACATATTGTGTCCCACATAGCTTTTGAGGTTTTCAGGTTCATGACGGAATGGTAGACTTCGTCAGGAAGAGCCATGGAGAGTATGGATCTGGCTTTGGTGTCGATAGCCACTTTCTTCTTATCTTCATCAGTCCACATATGAATTTCCTTAGGAATCAGCCTTTCTGGAATAGCAGGTCTATTCTCAGCGGCTGGAACTGCAGCATCAATTCTTATAGGAATATATGGGCCGTTTTCAAGATAATAAGGCATAGTAGGGTCTACACCTTCTAAGAAGAGAATCGTCCTATTTTTCCATAGATTAAAATTATCTCTGGAGAATCTAGGGGGTTTTTGTAACACCCGTGATTTTCGAGTAAGTACGACTTTTATTGTCTTGTTGGATGGGGAATTCGAATACGAGTCCAACGGTCCTTTCCGGAGCGAAAACGGAGCTATAACGAAGAAGTTATGGCCGAAACCGCGTTTTAGAAGGGAACCAAACAGAAGCTGGCGCCAATCTTGGCGCCGATTGATCGGCGCCGAGCACCTGGACGAAATAAATTCGGGTTTTAACCCCTTTTCTCCCTTTCTTTTTCATTCCCTCATCCCTCTCTCGATTTTCTTCACTTCCCTCACCCTCTCTCAGCCGATTTCTCTCAAGAAACACCATCCCCTCCCCTCTCCTTACTCATTTCTTCACCTAAATCAAACCCTCTTCCACCATTGATGAATATTTGAGAGCTTGGAGCTTTTGTGGAGACTAGGAGCTTGTTTTTGGAAGATTCAATTGGTAAAGGTAATCTCTCCCTACCCATTAGTTGTTATTATGGTTGATTTCACCTTCTTTCTATATGGAGATGTTGGGGGGGTCGATTTTGATGGTGATGGATTGAGATAATCTTCATCTTCTTTAGTTTTTAAAATTAGGGTTTGGTATAAGTTGGGGATTTTGATGTTCTATGTTTAAGGAACAATTCTTCATGGTTAGACTTGGTTATTGATGGTTGAAAATTCATAAATCTAGGTTTTAGAAGTTTCGGCTTGAGGATGCAAACTTCATCAAAGGAGCTTACGTTTGGAGAACTCTAGATTTAGCTTAATCTAGCAAAGGTGAGTTCAAGTTACTTTGCGAAAACTTTGTACATGCCAAAATGTTATTTTCTCAATTGATTATGTGTTTTACATGAAAAGTATCAATGTCGAGTTATTTGATGAGTTTTAACCTTTGAAATATTTATGGTTGTAAATATGGTAAAACACTTGTATTTGGAATTTTGGGAAAATGTGATGAATAAATCATACATAAAAATGAGTTGTTGATTTATGTGGTAAATTGAGTCTATTTGTTATGAAAATGCATTTTGTGGATATTTGGAAGTATGCATATAGTACATCATGAGATGTTTTGAAAATGTAAAGGTTGAGTCCTTTTGGAAATGAGGGTTATCCCGATCCAAGGTTTTATTTCGGGTTTTCATGGATTTGAAGTATTTACCGGCAACCGGTGTGTGTTGTTGTGTTTAATGTCATTGTATGACTTTTATGAATTATCTTTCGAGTTAGTTGAGTTTGTGGCTAGGTATTGGATTTATTTAAGTCTTGGGGACACTTGTCCGTTTTGATAGCTCAGAGTTGAGTTTTGATCATGATTTATGTTATTGGGGAATTGCATGTTTTAATGCATTTGTTTATATATTTGGGGTCGTGTAATATTTTAGACCTTGTTGGCCATGGATCCATAGGCATTTGAGTTTCCCTTAGTCTCGCAGGCAAGAGGTCGGAATTGATTGAGCTCAGTTTACGAGACGTTAGTTTATTTTGTAGCACGGAATAGGCATCGGGTTCCATGATAAGTAAGGCGTGGACCTAGATGGTCGGGCGTCGTCTCATGGGCAGTAAGGTGTAATTCCATACATGTGCTTAGCACGGGATAGGCATCGGGATCCATGATAAGTAAGACGTGGACTTAGATGGTCGGGCGTTGTCTCATGGGCAGTAAGGTGTAATCCCTAATGTGCTGTTGTGGATTTGGTGACCCAATGTATAGACCTGGAGTGGTTGAAGTTGGGGGCATCCTAGTCTCGTGGGCAATAGATCTGGAGTGATTGAGCTCAGTTTTACGAGAGTAATCCACGTGGGTGTTTTATTACATAGTAAGTGACCCACTTTGGTGTTCCGTCACGTGCGATGTATACGGGTCTCCCCCGTCACCGAAAGGTGTTGTTTTGGGTATTTATTACTACTCATGTTTTCGGTGACATGTTCTATTTATATGGATTGTTTTCCATAGTACGTAAGTTGTGGTTTATATCTCATCCGTGTATGATGTTTTAGGTATTTGTGTTACCTCCACCTTCAACGGATACGGGTCTTCCCCGTTTTTGGTATTGGATTCTTATTACCTTTTACGGTCGCATTAGTATCGCTTCGTATTGTGTTTTAATAAAGAGTTATATTTAATGGATGGTTTCCATGTTTTACGGGTTGAGTATGTATCGTCAACCGTATTTGAAGGTTTTGCCTAAACTAACCTTATTCCCGTATTTGAGTGAGTTGGAAATGTAATTCATTTTGGAAAACGTATTATACCTTTCGGGAACTTTTCCATGGAAATGTGTGAGTTGGAAAATGGATGATCTGCAATTAAAGTAAACACTTTTGAAATCATGACTAAACTATTACTTGTTTGATTTATGTTTTATATAGTCATGATAAAATGCTTGAACTCACTAGGCGTAAGCCTAACCCTTTTATTTGTCGGCATGTGCAACAGGTCTCAGGTTGGGAGTAGTTCTAGTGACACGTGTGAAAGGTCGTGTGCTAGTAGAGTGCTCGCGAGGTGATTTGAATTAGTGAAGTCTTCCGCACGTATTTGGAATTAGCAACCTGTGTCGTGTTAAGCAACACCCGTTTAAGTTAGTTTATTGGGGGAATTATAATGTTTTAAATTCCGAGGTAATTTAAGGAATGAATTGTAGAAATGATTTTTATCTTGTTGGGTATTTTATTGAAATTTTATTTAGTTTCTCGTTCCGAATTTGAGGGTGTTACAGTTTTGCAAGAGAACCGTTGTCAATATAGTTTGTGTTTGTGTTGGTAGCCATTTTAAGAAATAGCTAGGAAGAGAAATCTTAGTATAGATCAGATCTTGTTTATGAGATTAAACAAATCAGCTCTGATACCACTTGTTGGTCCCGAAGGGCTATACAAGTTTGTAGAAGGGGGGGTTGAATACAAACACCCAGATTTTACTTTTCTAAATTGTTTATTGATAAATCATTAACAATTTACAGCTTTTTACGGAACAAGATTAAGGATAAACCTAAATCTAAACAAGTTGGAACACTAAGTTTTCTTGCACTAAGAAAGAGAAGGAAATTACTAATAATAACCTATCTCAAGATAAGAAGATGACTTGACCAGAGTTAGCAAGTGCTTCAAGAATGAAGATGGAGTCCTTCTTATATACTGCTTGCATTTAATGCATGGCAGTTTATACTTTACACGTGGCAGCAGCTCATTGGTTGTTGGTTCTGACTTTAGTAGACAACCTTAGTAGTCGCATGGTGCACAGTGTAGTATCAGAGTGGTTGTACGATTTCAGACAATAAGGAGGTTCTTTTCTGACATATCGTACGGAGTCGTGAAAGGGTGGTTAAGACAAAAGTACTTTGTACGGAGGACTTCATGATCAGCTTTCGTTGAATCAGAGCTTTATCATTCTATATCAGTGAATGACAAAGTTCAGCGATAGCTGAAGTCTTGTACTTGATACTTCACATTGAGTGGACAAATCTGAGTCTTCGCTGATCCGCATCAGTTCATTAGGAGACTTGTCGCTGGTTCTTGAGCTTGATCTTCGACTTCAGCGTAGAACCTATGTTGACGTGAAACTTGTCTTCAGGGATCATAAGTAAACAACTAACTTATCAGCGATCACCATAAGGACTGAACAGGCTCAGAGCATTATGGTGAACAGTGTTCGCTGAATGTTTAATCTAAAGAACAAGAGTTCCTATCAGCGGTACTGAATTAGTCTTAGTACATCAGCGATAGTGAAACTCTAATACATATTGTTTACTTACAATTTTCACTAAGTGTTTAAGAGAGGGTTTTTATCAAATCACTGAGGGTTTGGATCAACAGATCCATAAGCACTGTTTTATTATATAACGTGGAATAGGCATAAAGAAACTTGTAATTCCCGTTGACCTGAAATGTGGAATAGGCATAAAGTAATTTGTAATTACCATTTCGTAAAGGTGTTATGAAATGAGAAATAGGCATAAAGGAAATTGTAATTTCTATTTCATATTGTTATGTGAAATGCAGAATAGGCATAAAGTAATTTGTAATTCCCGTTCACATAGAAATTGAGAATAGGCATAAAGTAAATTGTAATTCTCATTTCGTAGTATAGAAATCGAGGAATAGGCATAAAGTAAATTGCAATTCCTGATTTCTATGGGAAGACCAAAGATAGGCATAAAGTAACTTGTAATCTCTACTTCCAGTCCAAGAAATAGACATAAAGCAACTTTTAATTTCTTGGATAAGAGCAATAATCTAGAATCTGTAATGATTCATAGTAGGCTCTTGATTGTGATGATATGACTTACTGAAGTTAGTCATATCTATGGGATCGAATATATTCCCGTCATTGAGGTGAGCATGTGTACGGTAAGAATGATGGAGAACAGGTTTGTTATATGTTTTGGATATTTTCAAAGCTGTTAATTTTTTAAATTGAATTTGGTTGTTCTCACTAGGCGTAAGCCTAATTGTTCAAATTAAATTTTCTTACCAGGTACAGGCTCAGGGAAGTAAATGGGATGTGGGACGAGACCTTTTGAAATATTCAACTTTTGAGATAAGCGGAGGATTTAGCTAACGGGATGAGGCTTTTTGGATGGATTGATTAGATAACCCAGTTAATCTGATTATAGTTGACAGGATTAGATTGATAGGTTATTGGAAGAATTCATTACTTGTAAATATGAACCCTCATAGTTAGTTCTCTTCTTATATATATACAAGTTTGAATGTTATTTTATCATAACTTGTTACAATTTCGAGGTTCAAATTGGTCCTGATTTTTAGGGTGTTACAGATACTTTTTGGGATGCCAACATTAGGAGACTTTGCGGGACTAGAGATGACACCCCTTTTGTAATCTTATGTAATAACCCGAATTTCTAGTACGTAATGAAAGCTTAGTGACTAAAGTCTAAGAAATTAAAGATAAGTTAAGGGGGCCTTTGTGAAAATTGTGAAAGGTATAAAAAGGTTGCCAAAACCCTAGAAACCTCTTGTGTGTGTGTGTGTGTGTTTTGGTGGCTAGAGGAAGAAGAAGGAAGAGAAGAGAAATCATGTGGAGAATCAGTTTTTGGGAAGTAATCATTGCAGGTAAATTCATCTAGAACACTTCTCCTTTGCTAATTCGTAATCTCTCTTCTGTGTGTCTAAGATTTAGAGGTGAAATCATAAGGGTTATAGTATTTTTTTCTTTAAAACAATCCCTAAAGGAGTAAAATGGGGTTTTGGTTGTTAGAAATCGTTTTGGTGGTTTAAAAAGGGAATTAATGAGTGTTTATGACTAGTGGATGAACCCTTATGTTTGTCCAATCGAGTTGTTATCGAAAAGTAAGTTTTTAATCAGTTTTGGATTTGGGTTTTTCATCCAGTCCGTAGTTTTCGGACGTCGCCCCGTCCGGACAGTAGTGTCCGAATAGTGGGGGCTTTCCGGGTAATGTTCTTGGTGTCTGGGTGATAGGGTTCCAGGGTATCCCTAGTTTTCGGTTGAGACGTCCGGAGAATATGATAGCTGTAGGAACAGTCCGGACAATCTTCCGGATACTTGTGTCCGGAAAGGTCATAGTGTCCGGAAAGGTCATAGTGTTCGGAAAGTGTGTGTGTCCGGAATGTAGTATGTCCGGTAAGTATAGTTATCCGGTTAGTGGAGAAATCCGGTAAGTTGTCCGGAAAGTAGTGATTGACCGGTAAGTTATGTATCCGGTAAGTTGAGTCCGAATAGTGTCCGGGAAGTTGGTATTGAGGTCTAAGCAGTTTATAATTCATCCATTTCTCAGGTAACCCGATTGTAAGTCAGAAGCAAAGTAAGGCAAGATGATTAAACGCACCAGGTGAGTTTTTCTAACTAAAATACGTGATTTTACGTGTTTTTCCAAAGAAAGTGATTATGTGGAAATGCCATGTTATTTACAGGATTTTTACGTGAACGAAAGTGTAATATTTTACCGATCACGGTGTGTTTACGAGCATGATTTATTTACAAGCTTTTATATATGTTTTCCCATGAAAAGTATGTTTTAAGGAAAAGATTATTCAGTAAGGTGAAATGAATTATAAAGTGTTAAACGGATTTCATGTTTATGACGAGCTATGTGTATGTTATGTGGAGTCGGTCTGCACAGTGGGATCTGAGTACCTCGGGATCCGATGATCCCTTGGGCTGTTATGAGTAAGCTTGTAGGAGGGAATTCATTTCCTTCCTACTCGGATGTATGAGTAAGCTTGTAGGAGGGAATTCATTTCCTTCCTACTCGGATAGGTGAGTAGCTTGTAGGAGGGAATTCGTTTCCTTCCTACTCGGATGTATGACTGCCTATGTGATCCTTAAACACTGTGCAGTACCATGATTGAATGATTATGTGAAGAATGTTAATGTGTTTTATAAAATGATTTTTATAATGTTGATGTACGCTGTTACGGAGGGAACTCACTAGACCTCATGGTCTAACACTCGCTTTTCAAACTAAAACCTTTTCAGGTAAGCAAATAGTAGAAGGCTCAGGTAAGTGAGCAAGAGCAAGGTAGAGTGCAGATGCAGCTAGAGACAGTGCAAGTGCCACTCGTAGAAGCTAGATTACTCTCAGTTGTGTATAGGTTGTTTCCGCCAACCTCAGTTTTAGATGAATGTAAAGAAATTTTGGGACCTAGATGTGTAAATGTTTTGACTTAATGCTACATATGTCCTGTTGTGTTTTTGGGTTGTTACAAATGGTATAGTTTAAGGGATTTAGGTGACCGGACGGGCCTAAACTTAAACTTGGGAGTAGAAATCACAACTGAGAATCAGGAAATGCGTTAGGAGGGCACTATTGAAGATACAGGAAATGCGTTAGGAGGACACTATTATAAAGAAAGGACTAATAGGGTACTGAGGACTGTCATGTAAGGTAAGTTTGAGATTTCACTTGGCCAGTGTAATTGCGAACTTACAGGTACATATATGTGCTTAACCTACCTTATTATTCCGAAGTAGTAGCCTGAAGCTAGTGTTTATGTTTTGTTCCAGTACTTTAGAATGTCAGCAAGATCCCTGAGGGGTAGACTGAGATCCCTTGATTGGGGAAGTTTCATGAGAAGTCATTTATGATGTGATGTATGTATACATCATAGAGAAGAAATGTTGTATAAAGGGTCATGAGTCGTCTAGAGGTAGCTCTTCGTGGATTCGGAGTGGAAAAATGTTTGAGTTTGAGTAAGACTCCTGTTTCGGGAGAGTCCCAGTTCTAGAAATCATGGGATAGATCAGTCGGGATGGTAAGGAAGGACTGCGTCGAAATCTTGAAAGTGTCAATGGAGCCCTGACTTCTTAGTCGAGCTTTTCAATTGCAGGATCAATGGAATAGGATACCCATAGTGAGTTGAAAGCATGTAGAGGTAGAATGTGAGACTTTCGATCTAAAATGAAAATAGTATGAAGAGTTAAGTAAGTGAGAAGTGGAATGCATGTACAGCAAGTTGTTGCATGATCGAGAGGGCGACCATTGGTTGTAGATGGAGTGTCAAGGGTAAGTTGCATAAGTAAAGCGGTTGACCTTGTTAGGGTGAGTAGCCTTCAGTTGCAAGAAGAGTTTTATGCATGGCGTTCTTATATGTAACATGAAATTTTCGCGATTTAAGTTAAATGTGTAAATATAAATTTTGATCGAAAATGAGTCAATATGCACCAGTGTATGTTTAAAGAAAAGGCGATTTCATGTACATTGCACATTGAAATTTCGAGCTTAACAATTTGCAAAATATCCCACTCTTTTCATGATAAATCAAATTTGTTGCAAAAGGTCAAGAAAATGGTTACTGGCAATTCATTATAACCAAAATGCTTCTTGACCTATTGATATCATACAGATGAGTGTGAGAACCGACTGGCTTACTTTGTGTCCGTAATTCTTTCAGAATTGTGTCAAATGAAAAGATTTTCATGCAATATATTACTGTCGTAATAACATCGTTCGGATTGAGCAAGAGTGAGGTTCATGGGAAGATGCATGCAAGCGATTCTCGAATCGTTGTGCAGGGCAGTGAAGTTATAATAGTAATGGGGTCATGTATACCCAAATTGTTTCCAAATATTGTTTATTTAAAAAGGATAAAATGTACGAAATGATTTATTTACCGCGTCGTCATGCATGAAGGCTATGAACTCACTAGGTCATAGAGTATTACATGTTAAGCTAAGAAAGAACTCCGAGAGTGGAGAGGCGTTGGCTAAATCAGGGTAGGACGTTTGTAGTTTTGATATATGTGTTCAAGGGGAAAGTTGGACAGTGGAATAGTCGGAAGTAGATTATAGTATCGGTTATATGAGGGTCTGCACCCTTGTTAGGTAACTGGGAGTACGGTTGTCAAGGGACGGTTGTGTTAGGAAGAAGGACTTGAAGCCTTCAAGGTGATGGTTTTAGCAACTCGTTATGAGTAGTGTGGTGGGGAAGAATGAAATGTCCTTGGCGTGGGAATATGAGTTTAGAGGTGAGCTTGTAATGTTGATGTTACATGAGTAGGTTTCGAAAAGAGGGAGACAGATCATGAAGTTGATTATGATATGTTGGAAGGATTAGGTTTTGTAAGGAACCCATGTTAAAGAATAAGTTAAGAAAGTAGTTACAGGTTGTCTGTTGTTATAAAAGTCGACAGTTGTGTAAGGTGGCCGAGGCCGAAGACTTGAACCAGAAGGTTGAAAGTTGTTAGAACACCTTGTATGGGTGTTAAGAGGATGAGAAGTTATTGTTTTGAATACGCGTTCTATTTACGAGGTGTGGAGGGTCCATAGAAGGATAAGGTGTGTAGCACAAACGGAGTGAGTGTAGACTGTATCAGTCAGTAAGGAAATGTGTCGTGTCTATGAAGGGGCTCGGATCGCAAAGAGCCAGCAAGAACGATTATGTTTGAGTTATTTGGGAGCTCGTGAGTTATAGTTCGACAGATTGAGAAAGGACTAAGTAGCGAGATAGACTCGATTGTGTATACGGGAGGATGTGAAGGCAAGTTCGAATTGTGTGAATGATCATGAGGGATCTGGTCTGCAGTGTGATGTTATGGGCAAAGAGCGCATGGAGGTGTAGTGTCAGTAATTGTCAAGTTAAATTTGCCAGCTAGTGCTGTAGTGACGTGATGTTAGAGAGAGAGGAAGCATCGAATAGAAGCCTTTTGGGGGTTTCGGATGAGGTGTTCGATTTGTTAACCAGATTGTTGGAGCACGTAGGTGTAAGTTGACATCGTGGTATGTTTATGTTCGGAATAGAATGACGGAGTGGTGGTGGGTGGTTACCCAAAGGAGAAACCAAGTATTTTTAGTTGTAAGAGTCGCTAAGTAAGTATATTTATGGGATCAGTGGAAGTTTAAAGAAGATGATGGGGGTATTAGTAAAAAAGGAGTGTAGTAGATGCGAGATCCTTAAAGAACGTGAGTTGTTTCTTATGTGTGAAAGAATTGTTTGAGGAAGTAAAAGTTGGAGATCAAAGAATGTGTAGTGACGTCGAACACTAGTGTCGTTTCAAGACGACTGGGTTGAATGCCTTGAGTTAGGATATTGATGCAACTGTTTGGTCATGTAAGTAATGAGAAAGTGTTATCGGCATGTGGATAGGTAGTGAGAGAGGGGCAAGTAAAGTTTGGGTGGGCAGTGCTCCACGCTAACGTGAGGAGGTGAAGATGGTATGTCGGAATAAGTGAATGAATTGGAAGTAGTAAGCTTGACAGTAATGCCGAAAGGTGCAGTGTTGTGTAGATTGTCACTGGTAAGTGTGCGAACTTTTGGAAAGAGTATTGAGGAAGGGAATTGTGTATGATTTTGTACAGGAAAGAAGTGGATGAGACAACTGAATGAGTTAAGTTAGTGACTTTGTGAGAAATTTTAAACGATTTGGTCGTGCAGTGATTAAGCTAGTGAGAATAATATGGTGTGACCATGGTTACTCCTCCCAGTTGAGTGAGGATAACCGGAGTTGTGTTTTATATTACTGAACGAACGTGGCAATCAGCGAGGAATGGTTGTGTTTCAGGATAAGTTAATTCGAGTAGGAACAGTAGCCTGCGAGTTAGAGTACCATAAGAACTGAAGGGATTGCACTCAATGTTTCATATTTCGTATTTAATGAGGTGATTGGCTGAGTCAGAAGTGGCATTACCTTGGGGAAGTGTAGGTGGTGGTGTGGGCAAGATACCTGCATCTTTTCCCAATAAGGAATTTCGCGGACAGAATTCTTTTAAGGGGGGAGTGTTGTAATAACCCGAATTTCTAGTACGTAATGAAAGCTTAGTGGCTAAAGTCTAAGAAATTAAAGATAAGTTAAGGGGGCCTTTGTGCAAATTGTGAAAGGTATAAAAAGGTTGCCAAAACCCTAGAAACCTCTTGTGTGTGTGTGTGTGTGTGTTTTGGTGGCTAGAGGAAGAAGAAGGAAGAGGAGAGAAATCATGTGGAGAATCAGTTTTTGGGAAGTAATCATTGCAGGTAAATTCATCTAGAACACTTCTCCTTTGCTAATTCGTAATCTCTTTTCTGTGTGTCTAAGATTTGGAGGTGAAATCATAAGGGTTATGGTATTTTTTTTCTTTAAAACAATCCCTAAAGGAGTAAAATGGGGTTTTGGTTGTTAGAAATCGTTTTGGTGGTTTAAAAAGGGAATTAATGAGTGTTTATGACTAGTGGATGAACCCTTATGTTTGTCCAATCGAGCTGTTATCGAAAAGTAAGTTTTTAATCACTTTTGGATTTGGGTTTTTCGTCCAGTCCGTAGTTTCCGGACGTCGCCCCGCCCAGACAGTAGTGTCCGAACAGTGGGGGCTTTCCGGGTAATGTTCTTGGTGTCCGGGTGATAGGGTTTCCGGGTATCCCTAGTTTCCGGATGAGACGTCCGAAGAATATGATAGTTGTAGGAAGAGTCCGGACAATCTTCCGGATACTTGTGTCCGGAAAGGTCATAGTGTCCGGAATGGTCATAGTGTCCGGAAAGGTCATAGTGTCCGGAATGGTCATAGTGTCCGGAAAGGTCATAGTGTCCGGAAAGGTCATAGTGTCCGGAAAGGTCATAGTGTCCGGAATGTAGTATGTCCGGTAAGTATAGTTATCCGGTAAGTGGAGAAATCCGGTAAGTTGTCCGGAAAGTAGTGATTGACCAGTAAGTTATGTATCCGGTAAGTTGAGTCCGGATAGTGTCCGGGAAGTTGGTATTGAGGTCTGAGCAGTTTATAATTCATCCATTTCTCAGGTAACCCGATTGTAAGTCAGAAGCAAAGTAAGGCAAGATGATTAAACGCACCAGGTGAGTTTTTCTAACTAAAATACGTGATTTTACGTGTTTTTCCAAAGAAAGTGATTATGTGGAAATGCCATGTTATTTACAGGATTTTTACGTGAACGAAAGTGTAATATTTTACCGATCATGGTGTGTTTACGAGCATGATTTATTTACAAGATTTTATATATGTTTTCCCATGAAAAGTATGTTTTAAGGAAAAGATTATTCAGCAAGGTGAAATGAATTATAAAGTGTTAAACGGATTTCATGTTTATGACGAGCTATGTGTATGTTATGTGGAGTCGGTCTACACAGTGGGATCTGAGTACCTCGGGATCCGATGATCCCTTGGGCTGTTATGAGTAAGCTTGTAGGAGGGAATTCATTTCCTTCCTACTCGGATGTATGAGTAAGCTTATAAGAGGGAATTCATTTCCTTCCTACTCGGATAGGTGAGTAGCTTGTAGGAGGGAATTCGTTTCCTTCCTACTCGGATGTATGACTGCCTATGTGATCCTTAAACACTGTGCAGTACCATGATTGAATGATTATGTGAAGAATGTTAATGTGTTTTATAAAATGATTTTTTATAATGTTGATGTACGCTGTTACGGAGGGAACTCACTAGACCTCATGGTCTAACTCTTGCTTTTCAAACTAAAACATTTTCAGGTAAGCAAATAGTAGAAGGCTCAGGTAAGTGAGCAAGAGCAAGGTAGAGTGCAGATGCAGCTAGAGACAGTGCAAGTGCCACTCGTAGAAGCTAGATTATTCTCAGTTGTGTATAGGTTGTTTCCGCCAACCTCAGTTTTAGATGAATGTAAAGAAATTTTGGGACCTAGATGTGTAAATGTTTTGACTTAATGCTACGTATGTCCTGTCGTGTTTTTGGGTTGTTACATCTTATTTCTATGTTATAAAATAGATTAGTCGGTTGTCATTTATTTCCCTCCTAAATACAATTGTAATTACACAGGCATTTGTATTTCTCCCTTTTGGATGGCTCGTGCTATGGCATTATATACTGCGCTTCCGTTTTATGGAAGTTTTTGTTTACCCCTGTTTTTAAGGTGTTACAATTACCAATTTACCATTTAAGGTACGAATATCCGATTTTCGTGACTCTCCTCGGTCACTAGTATGCTATCAAGGTAATATCTTATCACACTCACCATCTAGGGATCTATCACTTATATATGATTATAATCTATTATTTTCAGTTGATGAAATCATATTGGGACATTTTGAGTTTGATAACTCCTCTAATTGTTGGTGCCCAATATGTTTCTGATCGTGATTCTTATTTTTGAGTTATTATTAGAGTTATCTTTCATATGGTCATTAGTGGCTACTTGAGTTTGATTTGAACCATCTTTGGATTTGATCTTTTCTGGTGTAAAACCGTTTTTGGATTTGAATCGTTTTCAGAATTCTATTTTAATATGTAGTAATTTAAAGTCACGTATTTTGTGTGATTACTCTTTTCACATTGAATCGACATGTTTTTAATTGATTTAAATGTTTTGTGCTTTAATACACACTTAACATCGAGGGCAACGATGTCGTGACGCATCCATGGAGACTATAAATTGCCATAGCGTCCTTGGTATTAGTACCCCAATGTCAATAAGTGGGTAAGGCATGGTATTAGTCCATGGATGCGTCACGACATCGTTGCCCTCGGTGTTGTGCATTCAAGCACAAAATATTTAAATGAATTAAAAACATGTCAATTAAATGTGAAAAGAGTAATCATACAAAATATGTCACTTTTAATTTTTACGTATCAAAATAAAATTCCAAGAACGATTCAAATCCAAAAATGGTTTTACACCACAAAAGATCATATCCAAAATGGTTCAAATCAAACTATATGGAATTTTTATTGTTTAAAATAAAAAAGTCAAAAAAGACGAGAACACTCTTAATTTAACGAAAGTATTGTTAATCGCGTTAGAGTAAGGGACCCAATCCATAACAAAAGTGAAACTATAATGACGTAACCACATGGACGGAATTTGTAATTGTTATTTCTCTTAAGTACGTCATAAATTATAGTATTCACTATCCATATTTGTCAACGTTATGTTAATTTTTGTATTTAATTAAGTATTTTGTGTATATATATACTGGGATGGATAATGCAAACCCTTTTAATCTGTGCAAATCGTGTAAACCATCGATTTTAATTGTTAATTAATTTGATGAAATTGTTTCATATAGTTCTTTTCTTGACGAAATTGTTTCATATATTTTTGTTTATTTAATTTATGTAAAAATAAAATTGTCTCATGTATTTTTTTTTTCATTTTGATGAATCTTGTTTCATATATTCTTGATTAATAAACCCTCATAAATAAGAAAAAGTAAAAAAAAAAAAGAGAAAAAAAGAAAAAGTACGATTGATCGGCTTGACTTTTCGCGGTTTGCACAAATTAGGGTGGTTTGCAAATTAAACCATCCCTATATATACATACATACATACATAGCCTTAGGTTCAATAGAGAAGTGCAAATATTTAGAGAAGTAGAGAAGTAAAAAAACACGGGTCCGTTCATATATGAACGTTCATATATAAACAGTCATATATGAACGTTCATATATGAACGTTCATATATGAACGTTCAGATATGACTGTTATATGAACGTTCATTTATGAACGTTCATATATGACTGTTTATATATGAACGTTCATATATGAACGGACCCGTGTTTTTTTACTTCTCTACTTCTCTAAATATTTGCACTTCTCTATTGAACTTTTCCCTACATACATACATATATATATATATATATATATATATATATATATATATATATATATATATATATATATATATATATATTCTTTTTGCAAATGGATGGTCATTTTAAGGTAAAAATGCTAGCTTCTATCTTTTGGTCAATGGTATTTAACAAACGATGCATCTGGTATTGCTAACCGAAAGGATTCCGATATTTATACTATCTTATAAAGCATTTAGGCTAAAAGTCTTAAAGTCTTAAAAACAAGGTTTTAAGCAGAGAGTACAACATATTTATGCATAAAGTCTTAAAGTCTTAAAAACAAGGTTTTAAGCAGAGAGTACAGCATATTTATGCAAAAACATTAATTTTGAAACGTAATTTTCTTAAAAAAACATTTCTGATTTCAATTAATAAACATTAATTTTGGCTATGCATTAATTTTGAAACGTAATTTCCTTAAAAACATTTCTAATTTCAATTAATAAACATTAATTTTGGCTATGCATTAATTTTGAAACGTAATTTCCTTAAAAACATTTATCATTTCAATTAAAACAACATTAATTTCCTTTTGCATTAATTTTGAAACGTAATTTCCTTAAAAAAACATTTCTCATTTCAATTAAAAAACATAAATTTCCTATAACCTTTATATATTTTGGCTATTACGAATTCTGGAAATCTGATAAGCACCTCCATCAAGACTCCAACGAATTCTGGAAATCTGGTTTGCTTCACAACAGGTAAGTTTTCTGATCTCAATTTTTAAACTTCCAACGATTTGATTTCTCTACTTCTGCTTGAGTTTTTTTGCTCCAGCCTGCTTGTACTTTATGGTATACGCTATAACAATCTTGTGTTTTAACTGTATGCGCTATAACCTCTATGAACTGTTTAGCTTTCATCCAAATGAAGGATTGATTAACCATTTATTTAATTAATCTTTTATGTATTACAGAATAATGGATGAGAAGAATAATACTCTTATTAACGACCTTGATATACAAGAAGATGATTTTACTGTCAAGGTTAGAATAATTCGTTTGTGGAATCAACCATTGTTCAAGAATCCTTAACAAATATATTCCATCGAAATGATATTAATGGATGAAGATGTAATTAATTACTTGTATGTGAATCTTTAGCTTTGTATTCATCATAGCTTCTTATTTTTCAACAATTATGATTTTTCCATATCAATTTTTTCAGGGCACTAAAATCAATGCTAATGTTCTACAAAAATCCATGCCGAAGTTTAAAATTTTGCTTCATGAAGGGGCTGCCATATTCATAAAAAATCCTACAATTGCTCGACATGCCTCAAAATACAAGTTTTGTATTACAAAACTTCGGTTACCAGCTGCATGGATTTTAATGGTTCCCTATTTGGTTTTTCATTTGTCAAATATCAAAACGTGATATCAAAGATTATTTCAGAAGATACAGCAGTTGGTTATTCAATTAATTATTTTAAATTTACTAAATTTTTTTAATATGTGTTATTTATGTTATCATTCTTTATACTAATTTTTTTAATCATTATCTATATCTTATATATTATCTTATAAAGCATTTAGGCTTAAAGTTTTAAAAACAAAGTTTTAAGCATAGAGTACAACATATTTATGCATAAAGTCTTAAAGTCTTAAAAAACATTAATTTCCTTTTGCATTAAATTTTCTTAAAAAACATTCCTGATTTCAATTAGAAAACATTAATCGTTTTGCATTAATTTTAAAACGTAATTTCCTTAAAAAACATTTTTGATTTTAATTAAAAAACATTAATTTCCTTTTGCATTAAATTTGAAACCTAATTTCCTTAAAAAACATTTCTGATTTCAATTAGAAAACATTAATTTCCTTTTGCATTAATTTTCAAACGTAATTTCCTTAAAAACATTTTTGATTTCAATTAAAAACATTAATTTCTCTTTGCATTAATTTTGAAACGTAATTTCCTTAAAAACATTTCCTTAACTCGAGTTAATCAGCTGAAAGATTTGGGTTAGTCATTCAATTAATCCGTTCTTATTGGATTTTTTTTACTCCTATTATAAAGAAAGAGATTATGAGTAGGTTTTATTTGCATTAATTTTGAAACGTGATTTCCTTTTGCATTAATTTTGAGTTTGATTTTGCATTAATTTTGAGTTTGATTTTGCATCAATTTTGAGTTTTTTTTACTTTTAGTAACTATTAAGCCCAAAAAATAAGCTCATTATTAAAGAAAACTGAATAATCAACCCCTTCTTCCTCCTATATATTTTGGCTATTACGAATTATGGCTATTAAAAACAATATTTTGGCTAGAAATTAAAAACAATATTTTGGCTATTAAAAACTATTAAGCCCCAAAAATAAGCCCATTATTAAAGGAAACTAAATAATCACCCCCTTCTTCCTCCTATATATTTTGGCTATTACGAATTCTGGCTATTAAAACCAATATTTTGGCTAGAAATTAAAAACAATATTTTGGCTATTACGAATTCTGGAAATCTGGTAATCACCTCCATCAAGACTCCAACAATTTGGTTTCTCTATCTGTTACTTCTGAAAATATGGTTTACTTCACAACAGGTAAGGTTTATGATCTCAATTCTCAAACTTCCAACGATTTGGTTTCTCTACTTCTGCTTGGTTTTTTTGCTCCAGCCTGTTTGTTCTTTATTGTTTTTAAATTTTAATTGTCTAGATTTTCTAATAACAACAATCGATCAATCATTCAAACCCTAAAACACTCAAGAGGTGGAGAAAAACGCACCTTTCAACCCATAATAGCTAGCCATGATCTTGATTGCACCCCACAAGAGAAATGACTATTATGTATTTTGCACATTGCACAATTATGATTGGGTGTTTCTTGAGCATGTAAGTTCTTCGTTAGGGGCTTTTGATTTGTATGTTACTTAGCTATTGAAAGGAAAGTTTCTTTGTATGTATGTGGACTGGTGGTTGCAGTACATGGTTTTGAAATATTGTTTTGATAGTTGCTAATATTGCAGAGAAATTGCAAAACACCTATTTCTCCCTCACTGCAGCATCAAGACAACAACGAAAGAATACGAGACCAAAATAGTAATTCGGTTGTAACGACTTCTTCCACTACTAGCAAGGTAGCTGATGCTTAAATCATACCGAAACAACACGATACAATTAATGTTGTCGATGTTCTTTTCTTTTCGTTCATATATTATTTTCCTTATGTATTTTGGCCTTAGTGTGTGATATGGAGGAGATATGTATGTAAGATAAACGAGAAAGTTTCAACCGTGGCTTACGTTACCTTTTGTAGATGTTGGTAATGGATGACATTGTGGATATCTGAATAAGAAAAAGGATTTCATGTATGTTATTTTGTCTTGTGGGATAATTGTGACTCGTCTATTTGCAGGTGATAAGTTATTTTGATAATCTATTTTATATTATAAAATATTTAACTAGAAGTGTTAAAAACAAAAAATTGACATTAGTCATATATAATTCCATAGATTTCAATACATACTTTTAAATGTGTTTGAATGTCATGTAATAAACAATTGATTACTAAAGTTATAAATGATGTGAGCTTCAAGTCGTAGGCTTCAAGATAAGCCACAACGTTTTTTAAAGTGTTATTTATGACGATAAATCTCTATATCATGTATATCTATACCACCATTGGTAAAAATTGTATATCATCGACTGGGTACATTGGGTAATACCACTCGATCCAATCCACGAATCAATTTGGTTTATATGGCAAAAACACATTTGCATTGTTATATTATTTCTTATATTTATTTGAATATTACATCCAGCCGCATTGCGCGGGTACTCAGCTAGTTGTAAATAACTAGAAGATCATTTTCATCCCAAAACCAACCAAAATGCACGAGAATGCAAACTTTGAAACTATGTATTGCTTTTACTTGAAAGAAACATTAATATATGATTGTATTTTTTTACCATAAACTTGGACTCTATGCAACTCTAAGGGGGCGTTTGGTTCGCTGGAATTTGATGGAATCTAGTGGAATTGGAATGTGACATTCCGTTGACCAGATTCCATTCCAACGTTTGGTTCAATCTTTTGGCCAAATGTAATCCCTACAATTCCATTGAATTCCATCATTTAGCCAAAAAACATTCCACACCTTAAACCATGGAATTCAATGGAATGGAATGTCTGATTTTCATAATACCAAAACTACCCCCATGCCACCACCACCGCCACCACCGCCGCCACCACCACCACCGCCACCGCCACCGCCTAACATGATTTACTATATAAATTGTGAGAACCATTACATCATGTATTTTATATGAATTTTTTTTATTTGATGTTAGAATTTATGGTATTGATTAATATATATATATATATATATATGTGTGTGTGTGTGTTTTTCATGATATTTTATTTCACAACATAATACTTTCTTACATGTTTGTGAAACAAAATGTATATATAAAGTTGTTTCACATGATGAATAAAATATATAATTAAGAAAGAAATGTATTATAAAACAAATATCTATTAATTAATATATTAGAAATTAATTAAAATACCAAGTAATAACCATATGAAAGAAAATTTCAATAAACTATTTATACACTTTTTACAAGCATATTCATATAACATCAAAAACACGTGTTTGTGACATAAAATAAATTTGTATTTATAAATGATACTTTACAAATTTTTATATTATTTATCATTACATCAGCAAAAAAACTGAAATTAAGTATTACCAAAAATCAATTTCTTATTAACAGTGATTATCCCAACGACCATAAATTCTTAATAAGAAAACATACATGGCACTAAGAAATTCTTAAGATATTATACTATACTATACTACACTACACTATACATACGATACGATATGATATTATATTATATTATTAACGATTTAGAGCATCTACACACGTCTTGCAAGAGCTCTTGCAAGATGACATGGCATACCATGTGTCTTGCAAGGCCTTGCAAGACAACCCCCATCTTGCTAAACTTGCAAGGTCTTTCAACAAATTAAATATATTAATTAGTTTATTTGTTTGTTTAAACATTAATTATTATTAATATAATTATTAAATTTAATTCATTTATTAGTTTATTTGAACATTATTTTTTTTAATATTTTTATTAAAATTTATTACCCACGCTTTATTTTAAAAAATGATATTTTTATGCAATGTTTTTTATTTAAACTGTTAAATTATATTTACACAAAGTATAATAAAATAAAACAAAAGTAAAATGAGTTATCTATATTTTATAATTAATTTATTAGTTATATTATTTATATTATAATTTATTAGTTAGAAAGGAGTTTGGTCTTGCATGTGTGTGTAAGGTGTTATTGCAAAGCTAATATGACACTTGTGAAAGGAGTAAGGTCTTGCAGGTGTGTGGATGGTCTTAGTCATTTAAGAACCTCATATATAGTGTAGAATTCAGATCCGTGCAACAATAATGAAATCGAAAATATCAAACAATGAAAGAGAATGATTTCAACTGGTCATCCCTGTATTATGCTTTCAGAGAGAATATTACAATGAGTTTTGAAAGCTAAAAGGATGATTAACCTATTTTTCTAGGCTAATACAACATTATATACCTCGGGCCCGTGGTTAACAAGCCCACGGCCCGTTCACTATGGACTAACTTTAAACAATTACAATTCAAACCCTTGAACTTAAAATCAACATAAATTCTACCCTAACAATCTCCCCCTTTGATTTGAAGTTCGAGTTCGCGCTCGATCTCTTGCCAGTTGAATACGTATCGTTTGCATAACGCGAAGTGAATCTCGAAGAATCTGATGGCGCGGCGGTAGTCGAGACGTTCTTCAACCATATCCAAAGCAGTCTGAGCAGTTCTTTCATTCAGATTGGGTACATAGGATACCTTTGGATTTTCGGATTCGTGCTTGATGATCTTCCGAAGAGCGTCTTGAACTTTGAGCAGTGTGCCGTCGCAAAATCGATCTACCTGACTGAACCTCATAAACTTCTTTTCTTTCTGAGCGTTGAGGAAGACGATCCCAAATTCCGGTTGAAGCAGCATTGCATTCTCGGGATACATTGACAGTTCAGGAGCTTTCAGATTCGGTTTGAGCAGATTTACCTTCTTCGCTCGGTTCTCGATTGCCATTTGAAAGTCCGTAAGATAAGAGATCATAATAGAACGGACGAGGAATCGACGAACCGCTTCGAGCGCCTTTGTTACAGCAAGCGGTCGGATGGTTCTGGTGCGAAGGTCTCTCAGAATAACCAGGAGGTCGAACGGATGGAGATGCTTAAAGTCAGCTTCAGAAAAAATGCATTATTTTCCGTCTTCACGTCGAACAGTGAATACGGGAAAGACGATCTTCATAATTTTGTTTGACTGAATCTTTAGCACCTCTGAAATTTTATGCTTAGTTCGAACCTGGTCTCTCGGAAGACACCGCTTCATGGCTTCTACATATCGGAGTTGACGTGCCGGTTCAGGACTGTAGATGCCAAGGCAGAAAGTCGGCTCGATCGGGCGAATTCTGTGTACAAACAGCTTCTTCATAGATTCCTCCTGATGAGGAATGAGGACCTTGATCTTCTCCCAACGGTTTTGTTGCTGAGGAGGGGGAGGAAGATCAGGAGCTATCGTTTGCTGAGGAGATGTCGGGATTTCTGCATTTGAGCTTTCGGGTTGATCTGAAGACGTAGCGGGTTGAGTTGAGTGAACGGGAGGCGTACCATAGAAATTCTGAAGCAGAAACTGGTCGTAATCAACGTTGTCGTCTTCATCAGTGGGAAACACCAAGTTTACCTCGAAGTTTACGGCTCTGGCAGCTTTTTCGTACCATGCGTCTTCGGTTTCCGGGTTGGTTTCACATGCTGGATCAATCATGGTGAGCATTGGCATGTCTGATGGTTCTTGTGCGACCAATTCCTGTGTTGTACCCTCGGGCTTTTCAACCGTTGGGGCTTCGTCATCTGAAATATCCATGTCGATGACCATCTGTGCTAATGGCAACTCGGCTTCGGGTGTTGCTGTTGAAGTTGCCGCAGTTGGGGGTTCCTGTTGAACCACTGTTGTAGTTTCGGCAGTCACGATCTGGACGGTCTCGGTTTAGCGTAGACGCTTCTCCCCCTCACGGTGATCAGGATCATCCTGGTCATCGTGCTTGCGTTTGAGACCGCCGGCTTGACTCTTACAAGTGTCTTCTACTGAGCGGACCCTCTCAGACAGCGTGGCAAGCGCTTTGTTGTAGTCGTTGAGGATCGAGTCAATGGCGTCAAGGCGTGAGGTGATGGACGAAGATGGAGCAGTGACCTGGGATCGAAGAACTGAGATCAGGTCTGCTTCGGTAGATGCGGTTGTGTTGGATTCCTGGAGCAGTTGGGCTAAGAGCATCGTCTTCAGAGTGTCCACCGAATAAGTAGCTTGCGGTTGAGTCGGTGGAGGCACAGGGGCGGTTTCAGTGTCTACGAGGTGGCCCTTTTCTTTGATAGCACGCATCGCTTTGGCAAGTTCAGCGGCTACATGTTCCTGCATTTGTTGCTCCATAACCTGTCGAACAGCCTCAAGGGTGCTGTCCAGAGACCCTTTTGACACAAAGTCGGGTAAAATAACATCGGGCTCACTTAGAATACTCGTTGAGGCATCTACCGTAGAGGTAGAGCCACCTACGTTCACAGTTGGCGTGATGTTAGCCGTGGTAGGATTTCCCTCCGATCCTTGTGCTCCACCTGGAGGTGAAGTCACTACGGTGGTTCCGGTCGAGTCACGAAGATTCTCGACTTGGTGTTGTACCTCTTCAAGTGTCCTAGCCAAAGATTCATCTATTTCAAGTGGCTCTAGACTCGATTGTGCACGAAATGAAGTCGAGACCGGGGGCTGCTGGTCTCTTATTTCAACACCAACACTCTCCGAATGAGAGGCCGGTGGAAGTTGTGCTTGTTCCCCGTGTAATATTGAAACATCCGTCTGTCGTGAGACGGATGAGTGGATGAGGGGGTCGTGCAATTGCTCCACTGGGTCCACGGAGGCTTCTTCAATACCCCGTCCCAACAAATGAGACGGGATAGCAGATGTGGCTACCCGGATATGACGTGGCTGGTTTCGCTCAGGAGCCTCGTTATCTTTACGGCTCAATCTTTCTTGGTTCGCGTTCGACCTTAACACCCTACTTTTCACATGTTCTATGTCCCGGGGAAGGTCCCTCCGGCTCTGGCTGGACCATGGGATTCCCTAACTCTCGTATATATGCTATCACAGGTACGGTTTCAGGTATATGCATAGCACGGATATTATCTTGCTCCCCCTCAAAACATACATGGGGATTGACTTGCTCCCCCTCGGAGTGAGAGTGATATCAACACAAGAAAAAATATTTAGACTTTGTAAGAAAACAGTGTGATTCTTCCCCTCTGATTGAGGTTGTTGATCCGCAATGGAATATCTGTAAAAAGACCCAAAGTTAGAAACTGAGGCGGATAAACAAGTTCCGGTGCGTACCTTTGCATTAAGTGTCTCAATCTGATACAGATTGAGGAAAGGTAGTGATGAAACAGGTACTGGACTGACAAACACAGAGGTGTCCGGACAACATATTGGAAAACAATAGTTTCCGGACAAACCATTGTATCCGGACAAAAGATGTCCGGACAGCAACAGTTTTCGGATGGCCAGATAGTTTTCGGATAAAGTTGAGCATTCCGGACAAGTTAGGACTGTCCGGATACTCTGGGATTTTCACAAAAATTGCTCTGGCCTTGTACATTTTGCCAAAATAGGACTTTTTGGAGTTAAAAATGAGCCTTCTCTCGCTCCCCCTCGAATTGAGCTTGGGAAGAAACTTGCTCCCCCTTGGATGATGCAGAGTTGTGCAATGGAGAGTCCGACACACAAAAAAATGTGTGTGACGCTCCCCCTCAACAGTAGAGTAAGATACCTGATAGCTGATTATGCTCCCCCTAAACACATGAGCAGCTTGTTAAAGCACAGGTATAGACAAACCTCATGTCTTCACAATATTGTTCCTTGTAGAGCGTGAGCAGCTCCCTCCTTGCGGTCATGTGTGCGGAGCATCCAGTGTTTAAGGACCACACATGACCGTCCTGCAAAACAAATTTAGCGGACCTTCGGTACCCAGATTTGCCTGGGTCCGGGAGGGTTAGGTTTGGCACCGTTTGGGGAAGCTTGCTTTGTCCCAGTTTTCCCTTTAGGTATAGGAATTACACCGTTAGAGGGAACTGGTTTTGGCACTTGTTTCCCTTTCGGTGCAGAATTTACACCTTTAGGAGGAACAGATTTTGTAGCAGCTTTCCACCTGGGTACTGGTTTAACCTTAGTAGGAGCAACCCATCTAGGAGCAGGTTTGGTCTCCCGCTGTGGTTTAACCGCTGATTGGTAACCCCGTTTTTGATAGTGTCTTTGCTGGTTATTACGGGGTTTGCGTTTGGGTGTATGATTAAACCTTTGATATGACCCAAACCGATCATTATAAGCAATGTCATCAAAATCATTCCAACCACAACTAGAACAACACAAACGATCGTGTGATAATTGAATCAATTGCTGAATGGAATAAATTTTCATCGGAAAATTAACATCTCTATTAACAAAATTATTCCTATGATTCCAGGCACAATCGTTTTTGTTCATCCTAGGATGAAAGACAGTATTGAACGACTTTGATGCATCATCCTTGACAGATTCCTTGGCTGGCCACTTTGGTTTTGTTTGTTTAGCTAGACCGGTTTTATCCGAAACAACAGGGACAGTGCGGTCAGTGACCTTTGAGGAAACAGGAATCTTAGTGGTCGGTTGTTCGGTCTTTTGCTTCGGCTGTGATCGTTTTTGAACATTTGAAGCATTTTTAAGAATCTTGATCACAGCCGGAGTCTTGGATTGTGAACAGTCGCCCTTTAGAAAATTGACCGGACGATTAACCACTGGAGACAAAAAGTCAGAATGACTTGGAAGAGGTTTGTCGAAAGGGAACGACTCAAACTCTCTATCAGAATTACCTTCGGAGTTCATGTATTCTGAAAAATCGACATCCGGAATTACTGGACTTGGATCGGTCGAGGAAGGCGACGAACACTTTGTGCTTTCTATAGTGTGCTTTGAGGAATTTGGTGCGAAAGCGTTTGAAAAATCAGAGTTTAAATTCCTTGTAACACATTCATCTTGAGAAACTTGACTTTCTTGAGACGAGATATTTCCTATGAAAGCTTTACACGAGGATGTGTCAGATGAGTTGGAGGAAAGATCAGGTGAAATCTGCTTTTGAGCCTGGAGAAGGTCAATCTGTTCTTGGAGTTGACCATTTCTCAGGTGCTCTTTCATCGTTTCTCTTGTCATTTCAGACAGTTTTGATGAGAGCGTATTGATTTCCCACTGAAATTTTTCCTTTTCCTCACTTGACACACTGTCGGTTTTCTCAGATTGGAGTTTCTCAATCTCAGAGATGAGCACTTTCTTTTCGTTTTAAAAAATAGACCTTTCTTTCTTAAACGACTCCTCCAACTCGATAATTTTTGCTTCCAAGATGAGAGGGGGAACATAGAGTTTAAACTCGTCCGTCTCAGTCTTGGTTGCTGGTGCTACGTCCTCATCCTTTTTGGAGGAATCCTTGGGAGTAGATACCTTGTAGGGGACGAAGTAGTCATTGGAAAGGTACTTTTTGTTCTTTTGATACGAGTAGTTTAGAGGTTCATAACAAAACGGAAGTTGAATTCCTCGTTTGCGTGTGCGCTTATATTCCTCGGGTTCCTCCTCTTTTTCAGGTTCAAGAGGACCAGTCCATTGAATGGCATATTCTGGATACTTTTTATCTAATCCAAAACAAGCAAAATCATACAAAGTGGGTACATGCCATCTTCCCTTTTTCAAATAGTGTGGGTTATCATATCTGATTCCCCACTCTTTGTTAAAGTATGTGAACTCTTTAGGTTTATTTAGAAAGATGGTTTGATCAGTTTGACCCCTTTTGTGGAGTTTTGTTTCAAGATCAGTGATTTTATTTACAAACTCCTTGTGCTGAATTTGAAGAACAGAGCATTGATAAACGATTTCTGCTTTTTCATTCAAGCACTGATCAAACTGTGACTGAAGTTCAGATAATTTGGCCCATAAGTCTTTAGGTGCTATAGAAAGATTTTTGCATTTCTCCTTTAAAATAGCATTTTCAGACTTATATTTTTCAGATATTTTCTTTTGAACATCTAGCTTTTCGGTTACAGACCTAATCTCAAGCAGTTGTTCTTTAGAAGTGGCCTTAAAGGAAGCTACCCGTTCAGCAAGAGGTTTCACTCGGTCATAAAGTTCTGAAAAGATAGGTTCACATACCTGACACGGCTTTTTCATGTCTTCTTCAGCAGGAGACATCTTCAGTTGCACTGGAGTGATCGTCGGACATGTAGATTGATTCAAAGTGTAAAACCTAACGCAAGGCACTAAGAGTGGAGTCCTAACGCAGGTTCTATGAGTGGTCAGACAATAACTTAGCTTACTGGAAAGAAATCCAAATAAGTGATCTGATCTGGAAGTGTCCGGACCAGAATTATAAAAACAGTTCAAAATTGCAGAGTTGTCCGGATAGGTAAGAGAGTCCGGATAACTTGAGTTGTCCGGATAACCAAGGTTACCGGATGGACTAAAGATACCGGATAGAATCAACAGGATAAACAAAGTTTACCGGATGCAATAGATTCCGGAAAGTATGAGATTTTCGGGTACTTTGAAGTTTTCGAAAACTTTGAGGTGTCCGGATACTACGAAGATTCCGGATAAACGAGGATTTCCGGATAAAATGAATTCCGGATACTTTGAATTATCCGGAACAAAATTACCCGGAAAGATTGAGATTAAAGGAGAACTTACCCGAATGATGGACTTGTCCGGAAGAATTGAACTAGTCCGGATGGAACCACAAACGTCCGGACACCTTGATCTGTCCGGAAAACGCGGCTGTTTTATCCGGACATCGCGGCTGTTTTGCTAAAATCGATCGAAAACTCAACTGGGGTTACTCTAATGTGTTCCTGAAAGGTTAGAAACAATACCAAGCACAAAACAACACTAATCCAATCGATTTTGGAGCAACAAGAACACGTTTTGATAATAAAAATTCGATTTTTGATTAAGAACACTATCAAAAACTTTTGAACTTATTTTGCTAAATTGACCAACCAAACGAACGAATTAGGGTGTGAAAATTTGCAGAATTACTTATAATTATGATGCTAACACAACCCAACAAGCAAAATTGAACAATTTACGCAGAATCACAGATTTGAAAAATCAAGAAAAGTCAGACGTGGAAAAGTCAAACTAACCAGAAATCAATGAATTAGACTTTGAATCGAATCCGTCTGTCTGCTCTGATACCAATTGTAGAATCCAGATCCGTGCAACAATAATGAAATCGAAAATATCAAACAATGAAAGAGAATGATTTCAACTGGTCATCCCTGTATTATGCTTTCAGAGAGAATATTACAATGAGTTTTGAAAGCTAAAAGGATGATTAACCTATTTTTCTAGGCTAATACAACATTATATACCTCGGGCCCGTGGTTAACAAGCCCACGACCCGTTCACTATGGACTAACTTTAAACAATTACAATTCAAACCCTTGAACTTAAAATCAACATAAATTCTACCCTAACATATAGTAATAACAATTATCATAAGGCATTGTTTCACATTATTTTTTCTATTTAAGGCTAGATTCTAATATATTTTTAACATACATTTGTTTTACAATGTGTTTGTTTTATATGTATTCGGTTCACAATGTGAAACTTTTTAGTTGTATTTTTTGTATCATAAAACACATAAATAAATTGCACATTGTAAAACAAATATATGTTAATCAATATCCTAAACTTAAGCCGTAGATGAAAAAATAATAATATGTGAAATAACACATGATCCACTGATTCTCAAAATTATCATAATTTTATGAGTTTTTAAATAAATACCCTATATATCATATACTAATATATAATATCTTTTATATATGCAATGACCAACTCAATGAATTGTAGAATCTGATAAATTATTGTGTGGAATTCAATTCTACTGCATATGTAAACTGTGTGATGATCATATGCATGATAACATGTAAGGTAGTATTATATTTATTCGAATATATGAAATCACATGTGATCTCATATGTGATACATACAATATGTGTGTTATATTATACATAATCATATGTGATAATAAATAGGATCATGTACTATTATTGTAATATTGTAAAATACGAGATGGGTACTATACTAATTTGGGAGAGACTAATGGCACCCCTAAGACTTGCCAAGAGCACCCCTAAAGCTATTTCATCATCATTTTATTTTTTTATTTTGTCTTTTTGTTATTTAAATATATTTATATTCATTTTTAATTAATATAAATTCTTAATAACTTGTATTTTCTTTTTTATTTATTTTATACTTTAATTGATATGATTTATTAATAAATACATGTTTTCTTTTATACATTTAATAATATTAAATTTATTTTACAACTTTCCACCATATTATTTAATAGAGAAATTAATTAAAATACCCCAAGTTTGACCAACTGTTACCGAAATACCCTAAAATTTTTCCATTTTGCAAAAATGCCCTAAATACCCGCGATGGATCCCGCGATCGCGGGCTAGGGCTGACGTGGCACGTACTTTGGGTACAAATGCCCCGCGAAGCCCCTCAACTTTGGCCGCGGTGCACTTTTGGTCCCTGCCCGCGATGGACCAAAATTTACAGTTTTGGTCCCTGAAAATTTACAGTTTTGGTCCCTGAAAATCTACATTTTTGGTCCCTGTACTTAGACGAATCTTGCATGCTTTTACTGTTTTTTTCCACAATTATTGTACTTTGAAGACCGATTTGTGGTTGAAATTCATTTGCATGTTTGAGATTTCATCCATAAATATCAGTAATATGCAATTCACAATTCACACTTGTTCTTGCTTTCTTTCTTGATTTCTCTCTTGCTTTCTTTCTTTGAATTGCTTTCTCTCTTGATTTCTCTTCTCTCATTTCATCCACAAATGGCATCGTCATCAAACCCTAAGTCTACTCCTGAAAAAATGCCACCTCAAATCGAGGTCGCCATAGCAAAAAAGGAAAAGGAGATAGATGAACTAACAAAAGAGTGGAAAAAAATTATGGACAGGAAGGCAGTCCATTTGAGAAAGATCGAAGAGGAAGACAGGGAGATCAAAAGGATGAAAGGGGATATAAAATCTAGGGAGGCTCGTGTTCGTCGAGAACAAGAAGCAATTCACCATATTCTGCAAGACTTTGCAATTATTCAAGCGAAGGTAAACGATAAGCAAGCTTAGATTGATGAAACTAAATCAATTTTTAAGTAGGTGGTGGTTGTTTTAGTTGTTTTGTATTTTTTTTCTTGTTTTGTATTTTTTACTGTGTTGTTGTTTTGTATTTTTTGTTGTTGTTAATTTCTCTGAAAAGTAGTTTTTATGCCGCTGAACCACGGTTAGGTTAGATACATCATGCAAGGTCAAGTCAGAGGTTACCTCATTCGTGGGCCTAATCCTCTTGTAGAATATATGACAACCCTCAACTCATTTGCTAAAGTGTGTGCGGGTTGTGGTACACAATGGCCATACGTGGTTGCAAAAGTAGAAGCCGTTGAAGAAGGGTCAGAAAGATTGAAGATGAAGAGCATGTTGGATGAAATACAAACTAGATGTGTTATCAATGTTTATTTAAAAGCATATGTATGTGTGTATATATCTAATATGAATATATTTATCATTTACAAACTAGCTGTGTTATCAATGTTCATTTAGAAGCATATGTATGTGTGTATATATATCATTTACAAATCAGTGTTTAGATCAACAGTATCATATGTGTTTGTTCCAACAAAAATGTCAAGAAATGATCATTTCCAGATCTTACAGATAAAGGTCTCCTTTTTTAAGTCTTCTTCTTCTTCATATATACATATAATATATATATATATAATATATATATATATATATATATATATCTAAAAAGCTAGAAACCTGCTTCCATTCTTGCTACTAATCTTTCTTGCTATATAAACAGACATGTGTACTCAGAGTTAACATTCACTGCCATGGTAACAATCAACCTTTCTTCTTTCTTTCGCTTATCATATCAAACTCCTATTTTCTTTATGTGTGTAAATATATAATACGAATATATATATCATTTACAAACTAGCTATGTTATCAATGTTCATTTAGAAGCATATGTATGTGTGTATATATATCATTTACAAATCAGTGTTTAGATCAACAGTATCATATGGGTTTGTTCCATATGGTTCAAGCTGTGACGGGCCCGGGGTGTGACTGACAGAATGTCTCCTTGGCACGGTTGAAGGGGCGGGATTTAGACACTCTCCACGAGTGTGTCCTACGCATTGGCACCGAGTACATCTTCGTTGTATCGAACTTTCACCACGTGATGGACGTCGATCGTTCTTTCTCGGTCTCTCGGCCCTGTTCTTATCCATTAAAGGTGGATAGCATGGTGGAAGCGGGTCGGGTGGATACACCCATGCTGCAGGGGGTCCAGCTGGTTTATTACCTCCACGTATGTTTTCCGGTAATATTCGGACGTGAAGAAAGGTACAGCCAAGTCGCTGCAATCTGTACGACCCATATATGTTGTTGCAGCGATGGCATGGCCGCACGGTAACCCAGATTTATCCCATTCGCGACACGAACAAAGGTGGTCTTCCATATTCACAATCGCGTGAATATAGTCATCATGCACCTCGTACTTCCCATACCCGATTGCTCTTACCGGCCATGTCGCCGCACGACGCGCCCTGTACTGAACGATATTCTCCGTCGTTGGTGTGAGTGCATTTTGCATCTCAGCTCCTTTTAGGCGTCGAATTTGGTACCACTCTTGTTGAAAGGCCCGAAAGTAGTCCATAAGATTAACAATCGGACATCTACGCGCAAAACGGGAGAGTGCATTCACAGACTCTGCACTATTCGAGGTCAGAATGTCATACCGTTGTCCAGGAAAATGGGTCGCGGACCACCTCTCCGGTCCAACATCGTCAAAGACTTTGGCTGCTTCCTTGACACTGTATCGTAGCATATTCATGTACTTGTTAAACTCCCGATCCGTATATGCTCTGCATGCCGCCCAATAGACATCCTTGTAGGTGGTAATACGTTTGTCCTTGGATTTGGCGTTCATCTCCAAATGTCGACAGCATATGGCGTGAGGGGCGTTTGGGTACATGGCAGAGATTGCGGCGCTTATGGAAGGAGCCCTGTCAGACATAAACACCAACCCTTGCGGGTCTCCGATAGCTTGTCTCAACATGGACATAAAGCAAGTCCACTTGTCCCCGGTTTTAGACTTGCCTACGCCGAAAGCTACTGGAACGATGGAGTTATCCCCGTCCATGGCAACCGCCAGGAACATCATACCCAAGTAACGACCCTTTAAATGGGCTGCGTCTATTATCAGGACACGACGTAGATTTGCCAGAAATGTGCGGATCTGCAAAAACATAGGTTAAAATGTTATAGTTTATAATGTGTAAATGTTATAGTTTATAATGTGTAAACATATGACGTGTTAAAATACGTACCACGGGTCCAAGGGCCACGAAGCACATCTCAAACCGTCCACGTGAATCGGTCCGTAGCTGCGTGACAGTACCAGGGTTCTGCAGCTGCAAATTATATAAATATGTCGGGAGTCGTTCATACGACTCCTCGAACGTGCCTCTCACCATAAACAGTGCATGGCAGCGCGCACGCCACGCTTGGTGGTAATCAATCGTGACGCCGAACTGCCGGTGAACGTCGTGGACAATGTCCTTTGGACGCAATGACCTGCTAACATCAAAAAATTTGTTTTTCAGGATCGCACCCAAAGTGTTTTTGCCGGCTTGTTTGTGGTGGGGATTAAGTTGCGTCCTCGTACAAGTGTGTACGTCGTGCAACTTTCTAATCATTATCGCCCCTCCTTTGGGACCCGTGTGAATCGCGTACAACCTCCACTCACACTTTTCTCTAGCACATTCAACTACGTATTTGCTTTTGTCAGATGCCCGCACGCGACTTTGGAAACCCTCTTCCAAGAACTTGAGTCTGATCTGACTTGCTAAGAGATCCTTCGAATCGAATATCCGACCTGCTGTTAAACTTTCACTGCGAATATAAGGTGTAGGTTCGTAGCTTTGTGTCTGGGTATGGGAGTCTGGAAGAATAAGGGGCATATCAAAAAAGTCATTTATCTGACTACATGATTTTCTACTAGGGGTATATTCTTCGTGATCATCATTATCGGTGTCTGATCTGTCTATTTCAGAATTACCCGTTCTGAAAACGTGGGTTTCGTCATCAGCAACTCCAGCAGTACGCCATTCGTGTGGTTGTGGTGGTTGTTGTTGTTGAGAATCAGGCTGCTCTATTTGGAGGTCTTCGTCGTCGTCACCGTCGTCATCACCGTCGTCGTCACCGTCGGATACGCCGGGATACACAAAAAGTAATGGGGGCCTTTCTGAATCGACTGCAAGGTGCAGAAAAGTAGAGATATCCCCATCGTTGGATAAATCCACAAATGACCCATCGCCATTTTTAAACACTAACTTGCAAACATCAGAAGAGTTGATTCCACATTTTTGCATGGCGTATGCAACAAACTTCTGATAAGTACAGTTTACTGACACTTTTACACCATGCTTAGATTTATAAGCAAAATTCCACTCATTGTTATCTTGCACCCATTCACCATCAAAACAGAAATATAGCTTAGCTTTTGCAATAGATGAACTCATTTTTTCAGTAGTATCTCAAACACAAAATATTGCAGAAAGAAATATTGCAACAATGAAATTGTTGTGTGGGGATTATGGCTTGCATTTTACGTCTATTTGTCAATGAAACAACCAACATATCAGAAAACCAATCTCTCATTTCATCCACAAACTGGTATTCCAAAAACATTGATTTAACATTGATTCAAACATGCAAATGAATTTCAACCACAAATCGGTCTTTAAAGTGCAATAATTGTGGAAAAAAACAGTAAAAACATGCAAAATTCGTCTAAGTTTAGGGGCTGAAAGTGTAAATTTTCAGGGGCTGAAAGTGTAAATTTCAGGGACCAAAAGTATAAAATTTGGGCCATCGCGGGCTGCGATCACGGGCAGGGACCAAAAGTGCACCGCGGCCAAAGTTGAGGGGCTTCGCGGGGCATTTGGGGCCAAAGTACGTGCCACGTCACCGTATCCCGCGATCGTGGGACCTCATCGCGGGTATTTTGGGTATTTTTGCAAAATTGAAAAAATTTAGGGTATTTTGGTAACTCAATGTTTGACTTAGGGTATTTTAATTAGTTATAAGTTGAGATTTTTTTATGGTTTCTCTTTGTTTTCTTTTAATTTCTACTTTTTTGCTTTTATTTGTATTAATTAATATAAATTACTAATTAACATTTTTTAGCTTTTCCTCTCTTTTATTTATTTATATTAGATTTTAATTAATAAGAATTATTTATAAAGATATTTTTTTATTTTATGTTATGTTATGTATATTATATTTTCTGTTATATTTTCATATTATATTTTAAAATTTATGTTATAACATTTCACCATTTATGTTCACGTCTTTTATGGGTTTTTTTCTATTTCTCTCTCTCTCTTTTTAATTTTTTGCTTTTATTTAAAGAAAATAAATTTTTATTTATATAAAAATAAAACATAAACGTTAAGATTTAACAATAAAAAAACACAAAAAGCAAAAAGTACATAAATAAAACATAAAATAACTTTTGTTACATTTTCATTTATTCCAATATAACATTATCTGTAATACAATTAAGACGTAAAAGTTATGTAATCTTATTTATTTGATCTAAATACGACGTAGTCCATATATCAGCAATCAGATAACTGAAAGGAAAAAAACGTATACCATGTCTTAGGTGGTGTTTGGGATTGCTTACTTAAAACAACTTATGTTTTTTTTAAATGCTTATCAACTTATATGGTGACAAAAATGAGTTTTATAAAAAGTGTTGGGATTAATTTATTGTTGTATCAAGACGTAATATGCTAATAATTTGTTATTTAGAGGTGTTTGAGATTGTTTATACATGTAAAATAACCAAAAAAGTCATAATTTGTTTCAAATAAGTTGATAAGTCAGTATGGACTAACTTATTAAAAATAATTTATCTGCGGTGACAAAAAGTCATAAGCAGTTTTTCCTTTTTCCAATCCAAACAATAGAAATAACGTATCTGTTTTAACAAAATGAAATAAGCAGATTAGTCATTTAAATAAGCAATCCAAATACCCAAACACCCTCTTAGCCAGACTTGAGAGACGTTTAAAACTATATAGAGGTTATGGTGGGATGACTTTAGAAACGTTATCCGGTATTGAAGATGATGTTGTAGAGGTTTTGATAGGATAAATCGTCTGTTCTTCATATAATGTGGATAATGTATAATAGTATTAAATCGTTATATATATATATATATATATATAATATGGACATATGCATTTAATAAAAAAATATAAATAAATTATGTATAATAATATAAATAAAAATGATATATAACATATATATATATATGTAGATATACAAGAGATCATATGTATAGATATATTTAATAATAATTATTAATATGAATAGTATATAATAATAATATAAATAAAACATAATATATGCATTTATATACATATGTATGTATATATATATATTATAAAACAATAACAAAAAATAATAGTATATTATAAAATGATTTGACATTTGATGGTATTTAATAGGGAATATTTAAACATAAGATTATATATTTACTTTCATTGTCAAGAATAACTAGATCAAAAAATATTAGAAATATACTTGCCTAATGCAGTGTTGTGTCTTGATTTTAATGTTTTTTTTTGCCAATTTTATAATACGGTTTTGTGTGGTTTTAAGGAAGCGACAATGTATTTTATAATTTTTTTTAGTTTATTTTTTATTTTAATTTATTTAGGTCTAATAATGATGTAACTTATTTTAGATTTAATAAAATAAAAAAAATAATTAAGTATTTTGTTAAAGTTTAGTGTTGTATTTCTGTATTTGATTATGTTATCAGTTAGTTATGAATTCAAAGATGTAGTTCTAAAAAGTTGTATTCATTTATTATTACTTGTAAATTTAAAAATTAAGTAATTTAACATTAACTAGTAGTACATTAGAAGTATACTCGCGCAATGCAGTGCGATACATCTCGATTTTAATGTTTCATTTTTTTCCTTGTCGTTTTTATAATACGGTTTGTGTGGTTTTGAGAAAACGATAATTATTTTTATAAATTTGTTTAATTTAGGTTTAATAATGGTGTATTTTATTTTATATTTAATAATACAATATTTTTTATAAAAAAATACTAGTTAAGTATTATGTTAGAATTTAATGATTATCTTAATTATCTTTAAGAGTTTTTACATTTAAAGTTAGATGTTTATCTTATATTTGATTATGTTTATCAGTTAATTACGAATTTAAACTTGCAACTTTAAAAAGTTGTACTAATGCATCATTACTTGTCATCTTGAAAAGTTGAATTTTAAGTAATATGAATCAATTAACGGTACTTAATGCATAATAATTTATTTTTAAGTGTTTTTTTTTTCTCAAATGCTTTATAATATAGTACAGATAATGTTTAAAAATTATTTTTAAGACTTTGAAAAAGATAATATAGTATAGATATATACATTGAAGTTTTAGTTTTATCAACAAAAAAGTTTTTGGAAAATATAACGGATGATAACCAATACTACAAAAATGATATATTATTAAATTAAATTCAATGATATTGTAAATAAAATTACTTTTTTTTAATTTTTTATGGAATATAAAACATTATTTTAATTAAACTATAAGGCATACTTTTGATTCTCCTTGTATATATATCCTTTCATTTTTCTTGATTTCGTCAACTCATCGAAGATTGTTTCTCTTTACATAATAGTCGTTCAAGATTCTTTAACCATGAAGAACATCTCCATATTGCTCCTCTTTCTTCTTGCAAGCATATTGACTTCTCCAGGTAAAGCTTGATGTTGTTTGTATCATTATTTAATTTTATAAGATTAAATAAAACGATTTTTATTAGTGATATAATTTAAATACTTAATATGTTAAAAGGGTTTTTGTATATATGTTACAGGATATGCGACGCCGAGTGAAGTAAATAACACTTGCACTAGAAGATATTTCATGGTTTGCTCCACGCCAAGATGCGATTGGAGATGCAAAGTGGGATGGAATCCAAATTCCACCAGAAACTGCCAGAATCCATTTACTTGTATATGTAGTGTACCATGTTAGATGGTGACAAATATAATCATGTGTGATGTTTGTTTCAAATAAAGCAATATATAATATGGGTTTCAAGTATGCCTGCAATTTGTTGCATTTTGGATGAAAATTAGGTTAAATTGATCTTTTTTGGTTGTTTACAATATTTCTGGTCTTCTAACCCATCAACCATAACAGAAAAGTTTTGGGTTTGCTTGATGGATTTCACAAGAGGCAGAGCAGTCTTTGTTGTATAAAATGTTAGAGGATCTCCAATAGGTATGCTAAAATATAGAAAAGCGAGATTTTAGCAACTTTTTTCCTTTAACAACTATGTTATCTTATATAATAAAAAAAAGGAGAGAGAAGATAAAACCTCTAAATTTGGAGAAATTTCTAAGGTGCAGGTTCAAATGAAAACCGGATTTCGATTGTGAACATGGGGACAAAGGAGAGCGCACCACGTGCCCACACTTTCACATGTCATTCATGTATTATTCATCATGAATAATGTATCATTCAAGATGAACAATACAACATTCAAAATGAATAATACAATATTCATGATGAATAATACATGGATCGTGAATTCGTGTATTAATTATTCATCCCGATTGATGTATTATTTACCATGAATGGTGTATTATTCATAATGAATAGTGCATAAACGTTCAGCTTCGTTATTCATACTGAACACCTAGGGACACGTGTCGAGCTCTTTTTTGTCCCTCACTTCACAGACGAAAATCTGGTTCGCAATTGATCTTTTCCCTAAAACCCACTATTTAAGAAAGAGATATAATATTTTAATCTTTCCACCAATAAGAGGAATTGATGTAAAATGTTTAGGAGAGAGAAATAATAATTTATTAATATATTGATTATTCTAATAATATAATAAATGGCGGTGTTAATGTCAAATGTTACCCTTCGAGATAACTTAAAGTCGGTGTGGAGTTTTAACAATTAAAGACGTTATTCCTCGAATAACACATGACAATGACAAAAATCACAAACAAACACAGAGAATTGGTGACGCGGAAAACCCCCATCGTGGATAAAACCCGCGGACAACTGGTTAAGTCGTTAGTGTTGTATAGACTTGGTCATTTTTTTACCCAAACAACTACAATCTCTAAAATAAAATAGTTGTTAGAGTTGGAATTATAAATAATTTTTTAGAGTTTTTGACTTTTGATATCATATTTTAGAAAAAATATCTCCAACAGATTTCTCAAAATTTGTCAAAAGTGGAGAACCAAAAGTCAAACTCATCAAAAAAAAAATTATCCATCTTTAGTAGATTTCCCATTTTGGAGAATCCAACATTATTATAACATTAAAATATTATTTATTAAAACATTATTTTTCTCTTTAATATTTATTATCAAAGTTTTTTATTGGTGCTCTCATTTGTTAATCATTTTTTTTGGTGTTCTCCATATTTGGAGAAATAACATTTCTCTCTCTTATTTTCTTTATTTTGGAGAAGCTGTTAGAGCAAAAATATTGACTCAAAATCCTCATTTTTTCTTCATTTTGGAGAAGCCTTTGAAGATGCTCTTAGAAATGATATAAGACAAGATGTGACGACAAGGTCAAGTGTGAAGCCTTAAAACTCATGGCGAGGCCACGACATTCTTTAATTAAGATGAGCCTTGTGACGACAACTCTTCATATCGAGCAACTCGGCATATCACATATATCTATGCTACTTATATATGCATTTAGATCTAAAGTCTTAATTACAAGTTCTAAAGCATAGGATACTATCATTATATGCATAAAACTTAAAAATCTCTTAAATACAAGTGACAATGCATAATGTACAACTTAAAAAACTTTTGGTTTACACAGAAAAAAAGCTCATACCTGCCGCATGCTTTCTAACCTCTCTTTCTTCTCTTTAAGTCTAAGGGGGTGTTTACTTATGACTTATTGAGCTTAATGGATATAACAGCTTATTCGCACAGCCAAAATGGTGTGTTTACTTGTGGCTTATTCGGACAGATGATGACTTATTCGCACAGATGAAAATGTTATCTTGTCCACACTCAGCCCAAAAAAGGACAAGCCTACCCCTTTCTCCTCCATTCTACTTGTTCGACCAATCTCCATAGCCGCTCCATTTCATCTCTTCTTTTTTATTTTCTACTGCTTCAACCATTCAACCTTAGATTTCTTCTCCATGGAAGCTCGACCCCTCTCGATTTCTTCTCCATGGACGTTGCTGGTTCGATTTCCTTTCCTTTCTGTTCATCTCTCCTGGCGAATGGCATCCCTGCATCGCTGAGATGTTGAAGCCCCTGTATCACCAAGAACAAAACCCATCTGTCTCAACTCTCTCGACTCATCTTCTACCCTCGTCTCTCTTGACTTCAATGCTCGTCATTAACCGAGAAGAAAATCTCAAATCGAAACCCTAATTTGTAAAACCTTCGACTTCACCAAGAAGAAACCCCCCTTTTCCCCATTCAGAACTTCGACTTCTACCATCGTTAATCACATGAGTTCAGAAACTGTAAACCCTTCGACATCAACGTTAATCAGAAACTTCGAATTTTGCCATTGATAATTAGAAATTGGTTTGAGTTAATTAGAAATTGGCTGTGATTGAGTTAATCAGAAAAGAAGTTGTTGGTTGTGATTGACTTTTGCCATCGTTAATCAGAAATTGGTTCAAAAAGTGACAAAATTTGTTGTGATTAGAGTTAAAAAAAACTGTGTTTGATGTTTTCTTTTGGATCATGAGAGATGCACGTACCATTTGTGTTAGGGGTAAAACAGTCATTTTCATTGTTTAGACGGTTGATTCAGAAAGAAAAGTAAACATCATCACATTTTTATCGACACAGACAAATTTATCCAAACAGACAAATTTATCCATACAGGACTTAATAAAAAATTTGGTAAACAACTACTAAGTGCATCTCTAACCTTGGTACCATTTTTAGCACCAAAAACACCAAATTTGTGGACTCCACGTTAAAATAACATATTTTATTTACTATTAATTATTTTTAATAACAATAGATATAATTTGTAAATATAATAGTAAATAATCAGTAATTAATTTATTTAATGGAGATCGATAAAAATAAAAACGATAATTTTTTAATTGATATTACATTTAAATAAAATTACATTAATTCAAATAACACAAATATTACTATAATAATTTATCAAGTATTCTATATATATTATTTATACTATCACTACACCAAATGTTGCCTTAGACAACATAGGTTAATTGACTATGTTGCTTAAGATAAGTTTAGGCAACAAAGGCTAATATATGTTGCCTAAGTTTCCTCTTAGGCAAAGTGTAGTTCTATGTTGTCTAAGTGAGACCTTATGCAACATATAAATAATTATATGTTGCCTCAAGTATCTTAAGCAACATATTACCTTATGTTGCCTTAGTGGTATAATGTTTTTTTTAAATCAATGAAAGTTATCTTAGGCAACATATTTTCTTGTTTCTATGTTGCCTAAGGTAAAAAATTAAATAAATATATATAGGTAGTTGAAAACTTAATAACTCATGTACGGAATGATATAAGGTTGACACTTACTTTTACTTAGGCAACATATAATCTATTGTATTTGTTGCGTAAGATCTCGCTTAGGCAACATATTATAAAGTTAAAGATATAAATAAATATAGGTAGTTGAAAATGTAATAATTCGTGTACGGACGATTTAAGGTTGACACATACTTTTACTTAGGCAACATATAATCTATTGTATTTGTTGCGTAAGATCTCACTTAGGCAACATATTTTCTTGTTTCTATGTTGCCTAAGATCATAGTTAGTAATATATATTGATAGTTCCCCCATTTCCAACATTTCATCTTCATCCCAACATTTTTCTCCATTTCAAAAAAATCGTTTCCAAAGAATTAGGACGCGCTTTTAACGACTTTTGGCTTCCAACAAACGTTGTTTTCATCATCAAAGGTCATTTAAAGTGTAACGTCCCAAAAACATAGCATGCATTAACATAGGGTAAGCATTAGAATTACATAAATAAACTTGTCTTTAATTCTTCATTCATCTATACTAAACAAAATTTGACAGCGGAAGTCTCTAATCCACAGCCGAGAGCTCTAATTATAGCTATAATAATCAAAATCTTGGAGTCGCTCTAAGCTCCAATTCCTTCTCAAGCCAACTCCTAGTTCTTACTAGAAGAACCGGCGCTACGCTTACCTGAAAATGGTTTAGTTTTTGAAAAACGAGGGTTAGACCAAAGGTCTAGTGAATTCCCTCCGAAAACAACATATATATATAAATAGTAGGAAAATCATTTATAAATTTGATCATTGACCTTCACATAACGTCAAACATGGTACTGCACCGTGATGAGGATCGCATAAACTAACCACGATCGGGGCCCAAGCAGACTCCCCTCTCGCCTCGTATCGGGGCCCAAGCAGACTCCCCTCTACCCGAATAGGAGGGAAACGGATTCCAACCTATCGGCTCATCACTCATGTCCAAGGGATCATCGGATCCCAAGGCATACCGATCTCACGGTACAGACCGACTCCACATAGCATACACATAACATGTCATACATCATACAACTTGGAATCTTGTAAACCATAAAATCATTTCATCATGCTAAATATTCTTTGAATAAAGTATGAGCTTTCATGTAAAAACATGCATATCGATTTGGTAAACATTTCGTGCTCAAAGTGAACCATTATCAGTTAAAAGAACAATTAACACATTGCGTCGTAAAGAGGTTTTAGGGAACTCACCTGATACTAGCGTTAAACGTACTCTTGCTATACCTTCGAGCTAAACGAACCGGACACCTAAGGATATTAGAAAGGCATCAGATTAGACTGTCCGATCCTACTGTCCAGTTACTGAACTTTCCGGGTACTCACCAACTTTCCGGACACCTTGACCTTTCCGGACACTAACCTTTTCGGACACAAATATCCGGATGATTGTTCGGACACTTCCTACGATTTCCCCACTTTCCGAATGTCTCATCCGAAAACTAGAACTTACCCGGAAACTCCCTTGACACCCGGACACTATGAACATTACCCGAAAACCACCACTGTCCGGACACTACTGTCCGGACGGGGCGACGTCCGGAAACTACGGACTGGACGAAAAACCCACTTTCTAAAATGGTAAAAATCCGATTTCTCAAACAAAGGTTTGCTTAGATAATCATCTGGTTTCAATCCCTAATCGTAAAACATCCACTTAATCCATTTTAATCCGTAAAAACGAAGCATTACAACCAAAACCCAAAATACTCTTTTAAAGACATTTAGGTGAAGAACACATGGATTCATAATGTTTTCTCACCCCAAATCCTTAGACTAAACAGAAGGGATACATTAAAATAGCAAGGAGAAGGTTTGGATGAGATTACCTTTACTGATTCTCTTCTAAAATTCTGATTTCTCCATTTGTTCTTCTTCTCTTCCTTTCTCTCCTTCTAGCCGCCAAACACCCCAAACAAGAGAACAATACTGATTAATGGTTGATGCCCTAGGGATTTGGACCATTTTATACTTCCCACAAAGTGCACAAAGGCCCCTTAACTAAACTTTCATTCTTTTCACTTTAACCACCAAACTTCAAAAAACCTATTAGAATTTAGGTTGTTACAACACTCCCCCCTTAAAAGAATTCCGTCCCCGGAATTCCTCATTGGAAAAGATGCGGGTATCTTGTCTTCATTTCCGATTCCAATTCCCACGTAGCCTCCGGGCCTTTGTGATACCGCCATTGTACCTTCACTAGTCTAGTCTCCTTGTTTCGTGATTTCCTCACTTTAAAATCCGTGATGGCTTCGGGTTCCTCTACGAAATTCAGTTTCTCATCCACTTTTATGTCATTTAACGGCACCGCTTTTGTCACATCGGCTAGACATTTCCTCAAATTAGACACATGAAACGCATTGTGAATGCCTTGCAATTCTTCCGGTAGATCCAACCTATACGCCACTTCTGTTGGTCCCGAAGGGCTATACAAGTTTGTAGAAGGGGGGTTGAATACAAACCCATGGATTTTACTTTTGTAAATTGTTTATTGATAAATCATTAACAATTTACAGCTTGTTGCGGAACAAGATTAAGGATAAATCCTAATCTAAACAAGTTGGAACACTAAGTTTTCTTGCACTAAGAAAGAGAATGAAATTACTAATAATAACCTATCTCAAGATATAAGAAGATGACTTGACCAGAGTTAGCAAGTACTTCAAAATGAAGTGAGGTCTTCTTCTTATATAGTGCATGCATTTAATGCATGGCAGTTTATACTTTACTCGTGGCAGCAGCTGATTGGTTGTAGGATCTGACTTGAGTAGACAACCTTAGTAGCCGCATGGTGAACAGTGTAGTATTAGAGTAGTTGTACGATTTCAGACAATAAGGAGGTTCTTTTCTGATATATCGTACGGAGTCGTGCAATGGTGGTTAAGACAAAAGTACTTTGTACGGAGGACTTCATGATTAGCTTTACGTTGATTCAGGGCTTTATCATTCTTTATCAGCGAATGACGAAGTTCAGCGATAGCTGAAGTCTTGTACTTGATACTTCACGTTGAGTGGACAAATCTGAGTCTTCGCTGATCCGCATCAGTTCATTAGGAGACTTGTCTCTGGTTCTTGAGCTTGATCTTCGACTTCATCGTAGAACCTATGTTAACGTGAAACTTGTCTTCAGGGATCATAAGTAAACAACTAACTTATCAGCGATCACCATAAGGACTGAACAGGCTTAGAGCATTATGGTGAACAGTGTTCGCTGAATGTTTAATCTAAAGAACGAGAGTTCCTATCAGCGGTACTGTAAAGTCTTAGTACTTATCAGCGATAGTGAAACTCTGATACATATTGTTTACTTACAATTTTCACTAAGTAGAATGGAGCGGGTCATTATCAAATCACTGAGGGTTTGGATCAACAATCTCCCCCTATTTGATTATGACATAGCAACAGAGAAAACTGCTATTTAATGAAAACATAAGGATAAAAAGAACTCATAAAATATTTGTCCCTTTTACTGTTTTCTGGGATCTTTTCTGTACTGATGGAGTAAAGTACTTTCGCTGAAATCTTTCTTTAAACTTCGTATCAGATTACAAAGGGAAGTGGAAAGATTACAAGTACAAGCGAAATAAATTACAAGTACAAAAGAATAAATGATAAAATAGAAGAATAAGGCGATCTTATCAGCTTATAGAGGTTCTTCCTTAATGAGAAGTTCATCAAGGGTCTTTGATGTGGGAATCATCTAGTCAGGGACATTTACTCCTTGATTCTTTTTGTTCAGAGCTTCTTAAAAAATCAAGGGTTTAAGATGCCGTGCCTGAATGTCGCGTTTGAATTCACACCAGTAGATGAGTTCTTTCAGCTGTTCGATGGGAGTGATGGGAAGCTCAGAGATACGTTGAAAACGTTGTCGTCCACCATAGTCAATGAAGAATATCCCATAGGGTGTGCTTATGACTTTCCCAGGGATGAAAGTCTCACCAGGAGGAAGAGATGTGTCAAGTGCAGAAAGGTCAGGTTCTGGACCAAGAACTTCAGCACGAGAAAAACCAATACCTGTTTCGTTCCGTATAAGAGGTTTAGACTTTTTCTTTGCAGAGGCCCTTCTTTTCTGATTTACGAGAGGAGGGGGAGGAGGAATATCCACACAAGAGGAGACTAAGTCGATCTGTTGATTTATCAGCTTTTCGAAATGATCCTTGTACTTAGATTGAGACTTCTGGATGGCTAATCTGATCTCCAACCATTCAGAGAGACTGTACTTCGTGATGGCTTCAGCATAGAATTTTTCGTATTGTCCGTTTTCTCTGAATATCTCGATTTCAGCGATTGAAACTTTGAGGGTTGATTTTCCAGTGATATGTACCTTGTTGATTCTGGCAGGTCGATATCTGAAGTGTACCTTTTCTATGCACCAGATTAAAGTAGATTTAGACACAGTTCTCTTTTATTCAACGATCTTTCGAGCATTTTCCCAAAGCTGACGTTGGACTTGAATGGGATTCGTTTCAGCTTGGGGTCTTCGACTGATTCTTGAACGAGCTGGATGGCGAGAGCCTTGTCTTTTTCTTCAACTTCCCTTCTTTCAGCGATTATTCTTTCAGCTCTGAGGTGATCCTGGTATTCCTTTTGTGAAAGTCTGAACTTTGGAGGAATAGAAGGAAGTTGATCACGCTTCAGGATGATTCGCTGATCTTCGAATCTCTTAATCATCTTTTCTCTTCTTCTCTGATCCTCTTCACTTGGTTTTTGAGGAACCAAGGAAGGTCTGTTTTTGTGAGAGAGCAGCTGTTCTTCAGGTTCATCAGTCTCAGTGGTTAAATCCAAGACTGGGATTATTTCTTCAGCGTTGGGAGCTGGGATTATTGTTGGTGAAGTCGCAGCTGTAGAAACTTCAGCGATATCCTCAAACAGGGGAGAGGACTAGCTGAAACACAACGATCGTTTAAGTAAGAATAGTTGGGGAAGAAAGAGATAGAAAGAGAATGTGGTTGTGTATAGAGGTTTTATGGATTGAAGGATTGAGATTGAGAAGGGATAGAGGAGGGATGCAGTGTAAGGGAATAGAAGGTAGTGTACCTGACAAACCGGCTTTTTAAGCAAGATCGTCAGATTGTCATCTTCAGCGAGGCCTTTGTTTTTGCCTTTGTCAGCTTCAGACGCTGCAGGCTTTGTCTTGGTCCGCTCCCCTGAAGGTTTGTTTATCGAAATTCCTTTAAGAGCTGTAGTCTTCTGAGCAGGCTTGACGATAAAGGAGGCATCATCATCATTCTTTGGAGAAGAAGATGGTTCATCATCATAGAGGTCGACGACTTCTTCATCTTCAGCTTCAGATTCAGATTCTTCAGCAGCTTCTTCGAGTTGCTCCCCCTTAGATACAGAGGTAAGCTTCTCGGTTCCCTCAGGGTTTTCATCTCCCTGAGGTCCAGCAGTGGTTTCTTCATTTGTATTCTCCCCCTCTTCAGTAAGGGGAAGGTCTTCAGTCTTCTCCCCCTCGATAGATTCATCGTGGGGAAGGTCTTCAGAGTTCTTCTCCCCCCCCCTTCCGTATGATGAGTGGGGGAGGAATGCGATGACTCAGCAGATGGTGTTGGTTCCCTATCTTCTTGGCCAGGGATCCCAATATAGTTTTCAATCGCTGCTACTCTGTCTTCTAGGCCAGTAATAGCAGGACTGATCTTTAAAAGTTCAGCACGATCCGCCGTAGTAAAATGTGAAGGTGCAGGGGCAGGGGCGGTCATGTGATTCAGGATCTGCTGTACCATCGTCTTCACTGAACTTACGTCAGTCTTTACTGAACTCACGTCAGTCTTTATAGCGGACACCTCTGTCTTAAGATTTCCAAACGATGTTTTCAGCGTTATGACCTCGCTGGACATGGTTTGAACTGTTGTTTTGAGAGAGGTGTAGTCGGTGTAGATGTCAGCAAGAACTTTGGTAAAGTCACCGAGAGTATTATCAACCTTCTCCTAATCAGCTTTGGAGGCTTTCTGTTCAACCACTGTTGTCAGCTTGTTGAGATTCTCTCCAGCGTTTGTTACAGCTGAAGAGTTGTCTGAGAGAGTAGTGGTGAGACCTGTCAGCTTTGTATCCAGGTTCTTCAAAGAGGCGTTGATGTCTCCCAAATTAGGACCTGTAACAGATAAGAACTTATGAACAGAGGAAAGCTCAGAAGTTTGGGGTTTAGTTACAGTGTATATGGTTTGGTGTATACCTGCAGGAGGGTCGACGAAGTCATCAAAACTTCTGTGATCTAAATAATGTTCCATGTCGTCAGCTAGAGTGCGTGTACGCATGGAAATTCCTGCAGGTCCTGCATCCATCATTCCTTGAAAGGGATCAGCTTTAGCTTCTGGAAGAATGACGGTTGCTCCAATGATCGCGGTGAAAACTGGATTAGAGTCCAAGGGAGTAGAGAGAGAAGCGAAGGTTGAGAAAGTTGGTTGGGGTGCTAATTCAGTGTTGGATCCACTGAGAATCACTTCTTCAGTCCTCTGAGGGGCTGAAGGAGGTTGGTTCTTTTCCAAGTTTATAACTTCAGCGTTTAGAGACGCTGAAGCTGGGATGGAAGGGGTGGCTTGATCAGCTGTGGCAGAGCGTACCACTGAACTTTCCATCAGCTCTTCAAGATGAGCTGAGTCTTCAGCATGAGATTGCTGGGGTTGCTCCTTGGTTTGCTTAGTTCTTTTGGAACCAAGTTGGGTAGAGGAGTGTTTCCTTTTATGAGGAGTAGATTTTGTGGCATGTGTATCAGCGAGGGGTATTGTCGCTAAAGTAGCCACAGAAATAGAAGAAGGAGGATTGAGAAGAGTTAAGAGAGTAGAGAGACGTACCTCGTTTGCTATTGGCTTGAAGTCGAGTACCTTAGGACCAACCTGAGAGAGTTTCAGGTCTCCTACTTTTGGGTAGTTGTCCTTCAGGCCGGTTGAATCTTGGGTATGGAACCCATGATGGTCGATCAGCAGTAGAGTCTACTCTGAGCACAAGATCATCGTAGATTATCGAGGCCCAGTCAACACGAAGACCTTTCAGCAATGCATAGCCCATTGCTTGCTGAGGTTGAGCGGCTTGATCAGAGGAGCCGGTCTTTGCAGTCATGCAGCTTATCAAGTGTGCGAAGATGAAGTTCATCTCGCTGGGCATTTTTGACTTCTTGATGAGGGTCAGCTTCTTCTCAGGCCTCTTGTCCCTTCCTGTTTCCCATACATAACCCATTGCATCAAAGAATGTAGTGATGGCTTCCCTATCAGCATGTTTCTTGTGGTCAGGGAGAGAAACAAAGGGTTTTTCTTTTGTGGCGATGGGAAGGCTCAGTGCTTTTCGGATAATGGCAGGGGTGATTTTTATGGTGCCAAAATCAGTGTCAGAGAGGATGCAATCGATTTTCTTCGTGGGATCTTTGGTCGATGGTAGCTTAGTGTGTGTGGCAGAATACCAGAACTGAGATAGTAGTGGGTGATGAGCAGGGGGTGTTATGGTCAGGGCTGTAGAGAGGCAACAGGTTTTGAGGAAATTCACAGCATCATTCAGATGTGTGACTTGCTTTCGAGGAGGAAACTCGAAAAGCGCATAGAGATTGTTTGTTTTTGTCCAATCAAGTTCCTCAAGCGTGAACTTGACCTGAGGAGCCTTGATGATTTCCAGTACCTCAGCAGCAGCTGTGTTCTCAGCAGTAGGAATATCAGTAGATGTCATTGCTGTATTATCAGTTCAACCAAAGATATAACAAATAAGAATAATCTTAATGTGGAAAGATTTTCCAATAAGATGGTTCGAATTTTGTCGATTTCATTCAGACAAAAATGTCTTAATGAAGATTAGGTTTTCTTGTTTTTGAAAAAGAAATGCAAACCCAATAAAAAGTCTTGTTTTCTAGTTTCCTTTGAGGATTGGGATTCTGGAAAAACGTATGAAGAACAAGTTTAAGATATTTGAGATTAAACTTGAAGAACAACCATGAAAGGTTGTGTTCATAAAACCATGAGAGAAATGATTTCATTTTAAGAATGGTTTCTTTTGTTTGATCTTTTAAAAACAATGATAAGATCCAAAACAAGTTAAAACAGTAGATAATATAAGAATATTAACATTGTGTTCTTTGTAGAAGATGAACAGTTCTTTAGGAGAGAAAACTCGAATGTTCAAGATGCAACAGTATTCTTGAGAAAACTTGAGTAAGAAGTTGTTCGCGTAAAGGAAAAATATAAACCCAAAGTGGTTTATATAGAGAGATTAGAGAGAAAGAAAATCTTGAGCGGGAAAAGATTTTCATCAGGACACGGACACGTGTTTGCATTTGATTGGCTGGTAAACGAAACGTGCAAACGTGTGTCAGAAAAAGAACGTGCCTGGGCTTATCCGTTGCGATGACGTCACGGATGTCCTTTCATATTTTAGGATGTCTCTGAGGTTTTGAAAGCTCGGGGACACTTTTGAAAACATGAAGCACTGAATAGAAATATCAGTGTTGGTTTTAGAAATTTCAAAGTATCGCTGATTAAGGAAGAGATATTCAGCGATACAATTTGTCTTGAAATCTTGCATTTACATGCGATTGTCAGCGAGAGAAAAACATACCTTGACATCAGCAAATCAAGTTTATTCAGAGAGAAAGATAGAATGGGTTATACAAGTTGATTTTATCCTATCGCTGATCAAATGTGAACCGCTGAAGATTTTACTCTTCAAAGTTCAGCATTCCAAGCTCGCTGAAGAGAAAGTTGAATCTTGTCTCATCAAGAGGTTTGGTGAACAGATCAGCTAACTGAGAGTCAGTTGGGATAAAATAAAGTTCTATATCACCATTCATCACATGATCTCTGATAAAATGATACCTGATTTCGATGTGTTTTGTCTTTGAGTGTAGCACTGGATTGTTGGCTATAGCGATGGCACTTGTGCTGTCGCATTAGATTGGAATTTTCGAGAGCTGAAGGTCATAGTCTAGTAGTTGATTTCTCATCCATAAGACTTGAGAACAACAGCTTGTAGCGGCTACATACTCAGCTTCAGCAGTTGAGGTGGACACTGAATTTTGCTTTTTACTTGTCCAACTCACCATCTTTCCACCCAGGAGCTGACAGCCTCATGTGGTGCTTTTCCTATCCAATTTGCAACCTGCAAAATCACTATCTGAATAGGCGATTAGATCAAACCCTGAGTCTTTGGGATACCAAAGACCTAGATTTGCAGTACCCTTAAGGTAACGAAAGATTCGCTTAACAGCGATCATATGAGATTCCTTAGGTTTAGCTTGATATCGTGCACACAAACAGGTTGCGTACATAATATCGGGTCGGCTAGCTGTAAGATACAAGAGAGAGTCGATCATCCCACGGTACATCGTGACATTAACAGGTATTCCATTTGAATCCTTGTCTAGTGTCAGCGGTGGTGCCATAGGGTTTTCATTGCTGAACTCTGAGTTAAATCGAATTTCTTCAGCATATCTTTAACATACTTTCCCTGATTAATGAAAGTTCCTTTTTCATTTTTCTTTATTTGAAGATCAAGGAAATATGTTAGCTCACCCATCATGCTCATTTTATACTCTTCTTTCAATCTATCAACGAAACGAGTACAAAGGTCAGGGTTAGTAGACCAAATATAATGTCATCAACATATATCTGAACAAGAATAATATGACCTTTTACTTTCCTGAAGAATAGAGTCTTATCGATTTTACCACGCTCAAATTTTTCAATATGGAGATAAGTAGATAGAGTGTCATACCATGCACGAGGAGCTTGCTTTAAGCCATAAAGTGCCTTATCTAGTTTATAAACATAACCTGGACACTTAGGATCTGAGAATCCTGGAGGTTGTTCCACATAGACTTCTTCATTCAGCTTTCCATTTAGAAATGCTGACTTAACATCCATCTGATATACTTTGAAGTCTTTGTGTACAGCGTATGCTAAGAATAGACGAATAGATTCTAGTCTTGCTACTGGAGCAAATGTTTTGTCGTAATCTGTGCCTTCCTCTTATCTGTATCCCTGAGCAACAAGTCGAGCCTTGTTGCGGGTTACAGTTCCATGTTCGTCCAACTTGTTTCGATAGACCCATTTAGTGCCTATTACTGTCTTGTCAGTTGGTCTTCGAATAAGTTTCCAAACTTTGTTTCTTTCGAATTCAGTCAGCTCTTCTTGCATGGCGTTGACCCAATTTGGATCATTGAGGGCATCATCTATTTTCTTTGGTTCAATCAAAGAAATAAAGTTAACAAATAAAAAAATATTACCTGCACTTCGTCGAGTCTGAACACCAGCGTTTGGATCACCAAAAATTTGATCAATTGGGTGATTTACAGTCCATCGCTGAGCAGGAGCATAAGTCGCTGACTCAAATTGAACTGGAGGAGCTGAAGATGAAGCTTCAGCAACTTCTGGAATATCAGCCAAGAGAGGAGTAGGTGCAGATGTCATCTCATTCACTGATTGTTGAGAAGTAGATGGAATGTCTGAGACATTTGGTACAGAAGCAGGTTTAGTGTTTAAAGGAACAGCTGAGACCCATGATGTTTCAGCTTCACTATTCTGCATGCTTGGGATGATAGTAGGACTATCATCTTCAACTGTATGAGTATGAGGAGTGGGAATATCTTCTGAATCACCAAGATGAGAAAACATCCATTGATTCAGTTCTTCAGTATCAGCAGATGGTTCAGAGTTTGCTGAACGGGATTCGTCAAAAGTGACGTGAATAGTTTCTTCTACAGTTTGTCTTCTTCGATTGAAGACTCTGAAGGCTTTAGAGATTGAAGAATATCCAAGAAAGATTCCATCATCAGCCTTAGGATCAAACTTTCCAAGGGCATCTCTGTTATTCAGAATGAAACACTGATATCCAAAGATGTGAAGAAAGCTAATTGAAGGCTTTCTCCCATGAAAAAGTTCATAGGCTGTCTTATTGAATCTTTTAACTATCAGCGACCTGTTTTGTGTAAAACAAGCAGTGTTGACAGCTTCTGCCCAAAACTGAGTAGGCAGGTGAGAATCGCTGAGCATTGAACGTGCAACTTCAATAATTGTTCTATTTCTTCTTTCAGCGACTCCGTTTTGTTGCGGTGTTCTCACTGAAGAAAAGTTGTGAGAAATACCCTTACTCTCAAAGAAGGAATCAAGAGAACTGTTTTTGAATTCAGTCCCATGATCACTCCTTATTGAGCGAACGGTCAAGTTGTTCAGGGTTTCCATCTTCCGAACAAAGGTGATGAGTTCTTCAGGGGTGTCACTCTTAGAACGGAGAAACATAACCCATGTATATCGAGAGAATTCATCAACTATGACCAGTGTATATTTCTTTCCAGCGATGGATTGTTTGTTAACAGGGCCAAACAAATCCATATGGAGAAGTTGTAGAGGAGATGACACTGAGGAGACTTGCTTTGACTTAAAGCTTGCTTTGGTCTGCTTGCCTTTCTCACACGCTGAACATAAGGACTCTTTGGCGTATGAGTGCTGAGGTAGACCAGTGACTAACTCTTTTGAAGATAGAGTCTTTAGTGTTTTGAAGTTTAGATGAGAGAGCCTCTTATGCCATATCCAGTTGACATCAGATGAGGCTTTTGAGAAGAAACAGGAGTTCTCAGTGGTTGTTGAGTCTATGTTTATTACATAAACATTTTCCAAACGATAACCGCTGAGAGCTATCTTCTCCTTTTTGTCAGCGACAAAGCAGGATTCCTTGGTAAAGATTACTTTGTTATCCTTGTCGCAAAGCTGACTGATGCTTAGAAGATTATGCTTCAGCCCTTCAACATATGCGACTCTTCTGAAGGTTGTTGTACCATTAAAGAGTACACCAAACCCTCGGGTATGTCCTTTTCCATTTCCACCGAAAGTTACAGAGGGACCCTTATCTTCCTTGTATTCAGCGAGCATGCTTTTCTTTCCAGTCATGTGTCTAGAGCATCCGCTATCGAGATACCAGATACCCTTCTTAACCTGCATTACAAAGAAAGATTAGTTTTTCTTGGGTACCCATTTAACCATGTGTACACGTTTGTCAGTGGAAGTGGTTGAAATGGAAGGTTCAGCAGTCTTCGCAGCAATTGAAGATTCGGCTTTGTCAGTCTTCACCTTGGTTAATTTCTTAACCTCAGTGGTCTTTTTTGCCTTCGGGGCAATGATCTTCACCTTAGCTAATTTTTCAGCTTTGGTGGTTGTTGGGTACTTACTAGCAATATGATTTGTAAGTCCACAATGATAACATTTCTTATAACCAAAAGTAGTTCTAGGACCTTTTGCATGCTGAGCCATATTTTTAAAATTGGAAGGACCATCATCAAGTACACCCTTGGTATTGGAAATAGGAGGAACTATCAGTTCTTCAGATTTCTTACCAGTAACATCCACTTTGATTCTGGGAGTAGATCGCTGAATATATCCACGCTGAACATATCCAATGTTCTTGTTCCCTGAACCAGATGGATGAATCGCTGAGGCTGTAGAAGCATTCAGCTTAGGTATAAAGATACCCTTCTGAGGATTTTGATCATAAGCAATTCCTTTACCTTTATCTTTAGAGACAGAGGTAGGTTTTGGATAGACCATTTTCTCTTTACCTTTTGAAGAGGTAGAAATTTCCTCAGGGATGGGCGGTTTAGAAGAGGAACACTGAGAGGATGAAGTATCAGTGACTAAGGATACGAAAGTTCCAAATAAGAGCATGGAACGATTAGTGGTTGGTTCTAGAGTATCATCTTTGTAACCAAGACCACGTTTATCACCCAGGGGAATCTGAGACTTAATTATCTCAGTGATCTTTGTTGAGGAATTATACCATCCATCAACAGTAGCTTTTTCAACTTTTAATGCAGCGATAGCTTTTTCGCGCTCGATTTTGACTAGCTGATTTAGGTGCACTTGATCTTTAAAATCTTCTTCAATTTTAGAAAGATTTTCTATTTGAAGGTGACAGTTTTTAAGCTGTCCAGCGAGATCAAGGTTTTGATTTTCAACTACAGTTTTGCCATTCATGGCTTCATATAAACTTCTAGTCAAGAGATCGATTTTACGAAGACTATCAGCTTCATCAATATTTGCAATATTGGTAAAGAAGGAAGGTGATACCTGAGTAGCAGAGGTTGAAGTAGAGGGAATGTCAGAATTTTCTTCCTCATCTTCAAGTTTGGCCATAAGACAGAGATTGGCTTCATCATCTTCAGAGTCATATGTTTCTTCCTCATCAGAGTCAGCCTAATCATAGTCAACCATCAGGCCTTTGCCTTTCTTCTTAAAGCTTTTCAGCTTCGCATACCTTTCTTTCAGCTTGGAGTATTTGTCATCTCTAGACCTGAGGTTAGAGGATTTCTTGGGAAACGCTGAGTTTCTCGAAACTTTGTTTGACCTGCACTCATTAGCGAAATGTCCTATCTTTTCAGAGTTAAACTAAGTAGCAGTAGCCTTATCAACAGGAGCTGATGATCTTGGCTTGTCAGTAATGGAAAGAGGTTTATTCTTTCTGAACATTTTCTTTCTGGCGAATCTCCTGAACGTTTTAGTGAGGAGAGCCAAAGATTCATCAAGATCTGAAGAGTCAGAATCTGATGACCTTTCAGAGTTACTCTCCAACTCAGTGATAGTAACCGAGGGTCGCTGAGTGGAAGATTCCTCTGAGATTAAAGCAACAGGGGTGCTTTTTGAATCTTTTACAAGATTCTTCTTAAGATGACTCGATTGCTCATGATTCAGCATCGTGCCATATAAGGTAGAAAGATTCATCGATTTGAGATCTTTTGACAGCTTGAGACACATTGAATAGTTGTCCCAGCTTTTAGGTAAACATTCTAAAAACTTTGTCAGCACTTCAAAGTTAGAATATTCCTTACCAACAGTTTTCAGATCTATTATTAAACAGTTAAAACGTTGGTGTACTTCAGAGAGAGATTCATTCTTACCACAAATGAAGCTTTCATACTGTCTTACCAGGTTGATCTTTCGAGAGTCCTGGACTTCAAAAGTACCTTCATACTGAACACAGATTGTGTCCCACATAGCTTTTGAAGTTTTCAGGTTCATGACGGAATGGTAGACTTCGTCAGGAAGAGCCATGGAGAGTATGGATCTGGCTTTGGTGTCGATAGCCACTTTCTTCTTATCTTCATTAGTCCACATATGAATTTCCTTAGGAATCAGCCTTTCTGGAATAGCAGGTCTATTCTCAACGGCTGGAACTGCAGCATCAATTCTTACAGGAATATATGGGCCGTTTTCAAGACAATAAGGCATAGTTGGGTCTACACCTTCTAAGAAGAGAATCATCCTATTTTTCCATAGATTAAAATTATCTCTGGAGAATCTAGGGGGTTTTGCAAGATAACCATTGTCAATATAGTTTGTGTTTGTGTTGGTAGCCATTTTAAGAAATAGCTAGGAAGAGAAATCTTAGTATAGATCAGATCTTGTTTATGAGATTAAACAAATCTGCTCTGATACCACTTGTTGGTCCCGAAGGGATATACAAGTTTGTAGAAGGGGGGGGGGGGGGGGTTGAATACAAACACACGGATTTTACTTTTCTAAATTGTTTATTGATAAATCATTAACAATTTACAGCTTGTTGCGGAACAAGATTAAGGATAAATCCTAATCTAAACAAGTTGGAACACTAAGTTTTCTTGCACTAAGAAAGAGAATGAAATTACTAATAATAACCTATCTCAAGATATAAGAAGATGACTTGACCAGAGTTACAAGTACTTCAAAATGAAGTGAGGTCTTCTTCTTATATACTGCATGCATTTAATGCATGTCAGTTTATACTTTACACGTGGCAGCAGCTGATTGGTTGTAGGATCTGACTTGAGTAGACAACCTTAGTAGCAGTATGGTGAACAGTGTAGTATCAGAGTAGTTGTACGATTTCAGACAATAAGGAGGTTCTTTTCTGACATATATTACGGAGTCGTGCAAGGGTGGTTAAGACAAAAGTACTTTGTACGGAGGACTTCATTATCAGCTTTACGTTGATTCAGGGCTTTATCATTCTTTATCAGCGAATGACGAAGTTCAGCAATAGCTGAAGTCTTGTACTTGATACTTCACGTTGAGTGGACAAATCTGAGTCTTCACTGATCCGCATCAGTTCATTAGGAGACTTGTCGATGGTTCTTGAGCTTGATCTTCGACTTCAGCGTAGAACCTATGTTAATGTGAAACTTGTCTTCAGGGATCATAAGTAAACAACTAACTTATCAGCGATCACCATAAGGACTGAACAGGCTCAAAGCATTATGGTGAACAGTGTTCGCTGAATGTTTAATCTAAAGAACGAGAGTTCCTATCAGCGGTACTGTAAAGTCTTAGTACTTATCAGCGATAGTGAAACTCTGATACATATTGTTTACTTACAATTTTCACTAAGTATAATGGAGTGGGTCATTATCAAATCACTGAGGGTTTGGATCAACAACTTCCCCAATTCGTTTGGTAATCTCAAACGGTCCGATGTAACGTGGACTTAGATTCCCACGTTTCCCAAACCGAACAACTCCCTTCCACGGGGATACCTTGAGTAAGACATTATCTCCGACTTGGAATTCAATATCTTTTCTTCTCTTGTCCGCATAACTCTTCTGTCGGTCGCGAGCGACCTTCAGCCTTTCACGCACTTGGACTATCTTGTCCGAAGTCAGTTGCACTATCTCTGGCCCGACTAACTATCTTTCTCCGACCTCATTCCAACACAAGGGTTTCCGACATTTCCTACCATAAAGTGCCTCAAACGGCGCTGCCTTGATGCTCGAGTGATAACTGTTATTCTAAGCGAACTCGATTAGCGGTAGGTGCTTTTCCCAAGAGCCCTGAAAATCTAGAGCACAAACCCTTAGCATGTCTTCCAACGTCTGGATCGTTCGCTCACTCTGACCGTCGGTCTGAGGATGGTAAGCGGTACTCATCTTAATCTGTGAACCCATTTCTCTTTGGAAGCTCCTCCAAAACGTGGAGGTAAACCTGCTATCTCGGTCAGATACTATCGATGATGGCACACCATGGCGGGTTACGATTTCGTCGATATACAACTTTGCTAACCGCTCCAACGAGTAAGACTCTCTTATAGGCAAGACATGTGCTGATTTCGTGAGACGATCCACAACCACCCATATAGCGTCATAACCCTTTGGGGTCTTAGGCAGATGGGTTATGAAGTCCATCGTAATCTGATCCCACTTCCACAATGGTATCTCCAATGACTGAATCTTCCCGTACGGTCTTTGATGTTCGATCTTTACACGCGAACAAGTTAAACAGATCTCTACAAAATGAGCTACGTCCTTTTTCATTCCAGGCCACCAGTAGTCTCGTCGTAGATCTCCGTACATCTTGTTAGTTCCAGGATGAATCGTGTACTTTGATTTGTGGGCTTCTTCTAAAATCACCTTCTTGAGTTCCCCGAGTTTCGGGACCCAGATTCTCCCACAAAGACACTTCACCCCTCGACTGTCTTCCACTAACGAGGACGTTTGCCCTACCATTCTTTCTTTCTTGAGATTTTCTGCTTCAAATGCCTCGGCCTGACATTTCTTTATCTCAGCTAGCAAATTGAACGTCACCTCGGCCCTCATGGCTACGATACCGGGGGTCTCACTCCTTTCCTTACGGCTCAAAGCGTCCACCACCACGTTTGCCTTACCAGGATGATATTCGATCTTACAATCGTAGTCAGTCAACAACTCAATCCATCTTCTTTGGCGCATATTCAACTCTTTTTGGTTAAAGAGATGACATAAACTTTTGTGGTCCGTGAAGATCTGACACTTCGTCCCATACAGGTAATGTCGCCAAATCTTCAGAGCAAAAACCACGACCGCCAATTCTAAATCATGAGTGGGGTACCGAACCTCGTGATCCTTTAACTGTCGGGAGGCATAAGCGATCACCTTTCCTCGTTGCATGAGTACGCAACCCAATCCGAGCTTCGATGCGTCACTGAAAACCACAAAATCATCAGAACCGTCTGGTAACGACAACACCGGAGCGCTGCTCAACATATCTTTTAGCTTTTGAAAGGCTTCTTCTTGCTTCTCTAACCAGGCGAACTTGACATTCTTCTTGGTTAAAGAGGTTAATGGCGTGGCAATACGCGAAAAGTCCTTGATGAACTTTCGGTAATATCCCGCCACTCCGAGGAAACTTTGAACTTCTGACGGGTTCTTAGGTTGCTCCCAATCTCGAATGGCTTCAATCTTAGCCGGGTCTACCATGATTCCCTTCTCAGACACCATGTGTCCGAGAAACTGCACCTCTCTCAACTCGCACTTAGAAAACTTCGCATACAGCTTCTCTTGCTTTAGCAGCTCGAGAATCGTCCGAAGGTGACTTTCGTGCTCCTCTTCTGATCTTGAGAAAATCAAGATATCTTCGATGAACACTATCACGAACTGGTCTAAATAAGGTTGGGATACCCAATTCATTAAGTCCATGAATGCAGCCGGGGCGTTGGTTAGCCTGAACGACATCACCAAGAATTCGTAGTGTCCATACCTGGTCCTGAAGGCAGTCTTTGGCACATCTTCTGTAACGACCCGGATTTCCAAACAAGCATCAAATCACATATATTGCGTAACGTCGTTACATAACAAGATACACCATAGAACATGTATGGTCCCTTAGTCTTTACAATCCAAAATAAGGTATTTCATTACAAACTTTTTGCTAACTAAATACATGATATCTGATAACGAGGTTATAACTACAAAACAAGTCATAGTCTTCAATTTATAAGTCTTCCCAAAAGTTAGCCACCGATTACTCTATTCACTTGCTCTTATCCGATCCACGACCTGGAATACATATTTTTAAAACAAAATGAGGGTTAGACCTGGTGGTCTAAGTGAGAAAATCCCTGTTAGTTGGAAATTATTTGCACAAACACCATATACATAACACAAATATAAATACCACTTAGGACTCATGCATTGCGTACTTTCCTGTCTCGTTCCCATGTCCAAATTAGATGGTTGCGAGCCAACTAATCAATTTACTCCGATGTACTTAATACAGCCAACACCGTTGTCCCTCCGTACAGCCAACTAACCAGATCTTAGATCAATCTTGGAGAAATAGCAAGTTCCAACTAGTTGATCAAAGAGGTCATCAATTCTGGGAAGCGGATACTTGTTCTTGATCGTACGCTTATTCAGTTCCCGATAATCAATACACATTCTCATCGACCCATCTTTCTTTTTCACAAACAGCACTGGTGCTCCCCACGGTGAGGTACTGGGTCTGATGAAGCCCTTATCTGAAATATTCTGCAGTTGTGTCATCATCTCTTTCATCTCTGGAGGTGCCAAACGATACGGTGCACGAGCAACAGGAGCGGCTCCAGGAATCAGATCTATGCCAAACTCTACTTGTCTAACGGGCGGAAGACTATTCAAATCTTCTGGGTAAACTTCCGGAAATTCACTAACAACAGGAATATCTTCCAACTTATTCTTTTCTAGCTTAGTATCTATCACATAAGCTAAGTAACTCGGACAACCTTTATTAACACACTTACGAGCTTTCATCATAGAGATAAGGCAAGACTGATGATTTCTACGGTCACCATAAATCACTACTGGTCCCTTCTCAGGTAAGACAACATTAATTAACTTCTTATCGCAAAATATACTAGCCTGATTTTCGGCTAACCAATCCATTCCCACTACCACATCAAACTCGATCAAAGCTATAGGAAACAACTGGATAGGTACTCCACACCCATCTATATTTGTCACACAACTATCAAATACCTCTTTAACTGATACTTGATTATTATTTGCAGTATCTACCATTAAAGCACGATCTAACACTTTAGGTTTTAAATGCATATAAGCAGCAAATGAAGGAGACACGAACGATCGGTTTGCACCGGAGTCAAATAACACTTTAGCACGTGTAGAGTTTATTAAGAATGTACCTGTAACCACATCAGGAGTTTCCTCCGCTTCTTGTGCTGCCATCTGAAAGGCACGACCCCTAGCCCTTGGTAACCCTGGCCTTGGTACTACTGGTCTTACTCCCGCTGGTCTCACTAAAGAAACACCCTGTTGTATTCTCCCTCGTGGACAATCAGACTGAATGTGATCAGGAGAATTGCATAAGAAACAGAATCGAGTTACTTTACAGTCCTTAGCAATATGGCTGGTCTTTCCACACTTGTAGCACACTCAAGGATCAACTTGACAATTTCCTTGATGAAAACGGTTGCATTTTGGGCAAGGTCTTTCAGCTGGTCTGAAAGGTGTATGACTATCAAATCTCTGAAATCTGGACTTCTTCGGATCATACTGTGGTCCTTCCCATTTTCATTTTCCAGTACTCTTATCACCAACATCTCTTCCTCTATCCCATTCCACATTTTCCGAGGCATCTACTGCGGCTGAGAAGGTTTCCGGTCCCTTTGCAATCACAAGACTTCGGATTTCTGACTTTAACCCGAAAATAAACCTTTCCATCTTTAGTGCCTCCGTGGCAACATAGTACTCTGCGAAACGAGACTTCTCCAGGAAACGAGCTATATAATCCCTAACCGAAAAACTCCGTTGTTGTAGGTTCATGAATTCTTCCTCCAGTTGTCTAATTGCTGCTTGTGGACAAAAGTGTCTCTTAAAAGCTGTAGTGAACTCGTCCCAAGAGAAAGTAGAATACACATCAGATCCTCTAGAGGTAATGAGAGCTTCCCACCAATATAAGGCATCTGCTTTCAACATCGCGGTTCCGTATATCACTCTATCTTCTTCAGCGCACTTGCTGGTCTTGAAGACAACTTCTATCTCTTTTAGCCACCTCATGGGCTTCACTGGATCTCTTTCTCTTGCGTAGGTTGGAGGTTTGCAACTTAGGAACATCTTATAGTCACACTTCCTGGGCACTGGTATGACAGTAGGTGTAATGGGCATCTCGTCTTCCAGATTAGGATCTGGTATTTCAGTTTCAGTATTACGAGTTCGGTCGAACATAGCCCGTATACTTGCTTGCAGTCTTCCCATTTCAGCCGTGAAGTCGTCTCTTGTAACAAATTCATTACCCCGCGGCTGAACTCTGCCTCCAGTTCTGCCCCTGCCTCTTTCTCCCCCTCTTCCCCTTGTCCCGACTGTTGGATTAGTTCTAATAGGGTTTCCTTCTTCCTCCCTATTTGTACGTCGAGTACCACTTGCCATTCTGTAGATTTCAACAAGGTTAATATACACATAAGCACATACCCCATATAATAAGGTTTTCCAGTTCAAACATGTACCTGTAAGTTCATGATTACACTGGCCAAATGTAATTTGAAATTACCTTACATGATGTTCCTTCTACCTTTTTATATTTAGTATCCCAAGGTTCTAATATAATAGGGACATCCTACTTCACAAGCAGTTTAAGTCTAGGTACAGATACGAATACCTAAATCTCTTAAACTAGGGCTCTGATACAATCTGTAACGACCAGGATTTCCAAACAAGCATCAAATCACATATATAGCGTAACGTCGTTACATAACAAGATACACCATATAACAAGTATGGTCCCTTAGTCTTTACAATCCAAAATAAGGTATTTCATTACAAACTTTTTGCTAACTAAATACATGATATCTGATAACGAGGTTATACCTACAAAACAAGTCATAGTCTTCAATTTACAAGTCTTCCCAAAAGCTAGCCACCGATTACTCTTTTCACTTGCTCTTACCCGATCCACGACCTGGAATACATATTTTTAAAACAAAATGAGGGTTAGACCTGGTGGTCTAAGTGAGAAAATCCCTGTTAGTTGGAAATCATTTGCACAAACACCATATACATAACACAAATATAAATACCACTTAGGACTCATGCATTGTGTACTTTCCTGTCTCGTTCCCATGGCCAAATTAGATGGTTGCGAGCCAACTAATCAATTTACTCCGCTGTACTTAATACATCCAACACCGATGTCCCTCTGTACAACCAACTCCATCGGTCCTAAGCCCGGCCAACTTGTACTCATGTAGTGTAATACTCATATAAACGTAATATGCACACTATTACACTATTTATCACATTCTCATTCCACATATATATGTATTCCAGTTTAAAAACGTTTTAAAGTAAAACTCACCTGTTTGCTTATCAAAATGCTTCCAATCTTTTCTCAAAACGATACAGCTTTCACCCCAAATCCACAGAATCTGAAACAATTAGATACAAGTATCTCTTTACCAAATAGAACACATAAGACTTACTAAAGCTAAAAACTCTAGATAACTCTAATCCTCAATTGTTTCCCCCAAACCCAAACTGAAGTCAAGTCTACTGTATATTCAGTCCTCATTTATAAATTATCCAAGAGTCGACAAAACACGAGCCCCTGGATACTCAAAAGTGTCAAAATTCTCAAAAGTGACCAAACAGCTAAGGTTCCCGGACACCACAAGACTATCCGGACAACTCAAACAATCCGGACAACATGACTTTCCGGGCAATCTAAATAAACCGGACAACACCGCTTTCCGGACGACATAAACAATCCGGACATCATCCGGACACCAAAGTAATCCGGATGCCATTCGATATCTAATTCATCCGGAAACTTACTGAAAAGAGGGACTTACCGGTTACTTGATTCGTCCGGACACCAGAATGAAGACTACCAGGTACTACCAAAGAAACTACCGGACACTATCAAAACGACTACCGGACACATTCATATTGTGTCCGGAAACCTCTGTCGGTTTGCTCATTTTCTACCCAGAATCGACAGAATTCATTACCAGACATGAAATCAATTATTCTACTCTGATAGAAACCTTCTATTATCAATTACAAACATAAAACGTAAAGAAACATACCTTAATTTCACTTCCAAGGAACCCAATTGAATCCCTAACCCTTCCTTTCTTCTTTTGCTTCTTTTCTCCCCAAAACACACACACACTAAATTCTGGATATTTTCTGCTGAATGAAAATATCTGTTTGCCTAAGGATAATATCAACCCATATTTACCATTTTAAACCTTGTATTATTCACTAATGACCCAAACACCCCTAAACTTATAAATTTACCCAAACTTACCCTAAACACCAAATTTTAAAGTTAACTAAAATTAACGGAAAGAGAATTTAATTAACGAACTTACTCGGGATATTACATCATCTCCCCCTTAAAAGAATTCCGTCCCGGAATTCGGTTAGGGAAAAAGATACGGGTACTTAGTTCTCATTTCTGATTCTGATTCCCAAGTAGCATCCTGACCTCTATGGTGTCTCCACTGTACTTTTACTTGCTTGATCTCCTTTCCATTCCACAACATTTTAACTTTACGGTCAACTATGGCTTCGGGTTCCTCCACAAAGTTCAGCCTTTCATCAACCTGAATATCTGGTAGAGAAACTACCTGATCTGGTGTAACCAAACACTTTCGTAGATTCGAAACATGAAAAGCATTATGGACTCCGCTTAACTCTGGCGGAAGTTCTAACCGGTAAGCTACTTTACCGATTCTTTCTGTTATTGCAAACAGTCCGATGTACCTTGGACTGAGTTTACCTTGCTTGCCAAAACGAATGACTCCTTTCCAATGCGAGACTTTTAACATCACGAAATCTCCCACTTGGAATTCTAACGGTTTTCGGCGTCGGTCAGCGTAGCTTTTCTGTCTGTCTTGAGCCACTTTCAATCGTTCCCGAATCTGAGTAATCTTATTCGCGGTTAACTGAACTATATCTTGCCCTGCTAATTGCTTTTCTCCCACTTCATTCCAACACATAGGCGTTCGGCATTTTCTACCATACATAACTTCAAACAGTGCTGCTTGTATGCTGGAATGATAACTGCTATTGTAGGCAAATTTAATCAATGGCAAATGCTTATCCCATGATCCCCCAAAATCAACAATGCAGGCCCGTAGCATGTCTTCCAAAGTCTGAATCATTCGTTCACTTTGACCGTCAGTTTGAGGATGATACGTTGTACTTAACTTTATCTGCGTCCCCATTTCTCTTTGAAAACTTCTCCAGAACCTTGAAGTAAAACGACTATCACGATCAGAACTAATTGATATTGGAACTCCATGTCGAGTTACTACTTCATCGATGTACAATTTGGCTAGTCTTTCTAACGGATAGGTTTCTTTTATCGGCAAAAAGTGAGCAGACTTTGTCAAACGATCAACGATCACCCAAATGGCATCAAACCCTTTCGGAGTCCTTGGTAGCTTCATGATGAAATCTGTAGTAATCTGATCCCATTTCCACATAGGTATTTCTAAACGCTGCAACTGATCAAAAGGCTTTTGATGTTCAATCTTCATTTTCTTACAAGTAGAACAACCTTCCACATACTGAGCAACGCTTCTTTTCATTCCCGGCCACCAGTAAAATTGTCGTAAATCTTTATACATCTTATTCGTACTTGGATGAATAGAGAAACGAGATTGATGAGCTTCTTGTAGTACCCGATCACGTAAACCACCCAAACGAGGCACCCAAATCCTGCTATCCAAACACAGTAACCTACGATCATCCTTTACAAGCAATGCTGATATCCCTACTAGTCATTCTGGTTTCAATTGTTCCTCTTGGAATGCTTCTATTTGACACTTCTTCAGTTCGTCAAAGATGTTAGGTAGAAGTTCAGCTCGTAGTGCAATTGCCTTTATTGTTCCGCTTCTTTCTTGGCGACTCAGTGCATCAGCTACCACATTCGCTTTCCCCGAATGATAAAGAATTTCGCAGTCGTAATCATTCAACAATTCTAACCACCTTCTTTGCCTCATATTCAATTCTCGTTGATCGAAGAGATGTTGGAGACTCTTATGATCAGTATAAATTTGACATTTAGAGCCGTAAAGATAATGTCTCCAAATCTTCAACGCGAAAACAACTGCTGCAAGTTCCATGTCGTGCGTAGGATACTGTCGTTCATGATCCTTTAGTTGTCGAGAAGCATAAGCAATCACTTTCCCACGCTGCATTAGTACACATCCCAATCCCAGTTTGGAAGCATCACTATAAACAACAAAATCATCGGAACCTTCAGGTAGTGACAGTATCGGCGCGCTACAGAGTTTCTCTTTCAACATTCGGAATGCTCCATCCTGCTCTGCTTTCCACTCAAACTTTATATTCTTTCGAGTCATCTTGGTCAAAGGCGTAGCGATACGGGAGAAATATTGTATAAACTTTCAATAGTAGCCGGCTAAGCCCAGAAAACTTCGTACTTCCGTTGGCGTTTTTGGCGGTTCCCACTTTTCAATTGCTTCTACTTTCGTCGGATCAACTTGAATGCCTTTCTCGGAAACTACATGCCCAAGAAATTGAACTTCCCGAAGCCAGAATTCACATTTAGAAAATTTAGCATACAACTGTTCCTTCTTTAATAACTCCAGAATCAAACGAAGATGTTGTGCATGTTCTTCTTTGGATCGGGAGTAGATAAGGATATCATCGATAAACACAATAACGAATTTATTGAGATATAACTTACATACTCGATTCATTAAATCCATAAAAGCAGCTGGGGCGTTCGTCAGGCCGAAGGGTATCACTAAGAATTCGTAATGACCATACCTTGTGCGACAGGCAATTTTCAGGACATCTTCTTCTTTGACCTTCAGTTGGTGATAACCAGATCTTAGATCAATCTTGGAGAAATAGCAAGCTCCAACTAGTTGATCAAATAGGTCATCAATTCTGGGAAGCGGATACTTGTTCTTGATCGTACGCTTATTCAGTTCCCGATAATCAATACACATTCTCATCGACCCATCTTTCTTTTTCACAAACAGCACTGGTGCTCCCCACGGTGAGGTACTGGGTCTGATGAAGCCCTTATCTGAAATATTCTGCAGTTGTGTCATCATCTCTTTCATCTCTGGAGGTGCCAAACGATACGGTACACGAGCAACAGGAGCGGCTCCAGGAATCAGATCTATGCCAAACTCTACTTGTCTAACGGGCGGAAGACTAATCAAATCTTCTGGGTAAACTTCCGAAAATTCACTAACAACAGGAATATCTTCCAACTTATTCTTTTCTAGCTTAGTATCTATCACATAAGCTAAGTAACTCGGACAGCCTTTATTAACACACTTACAAGCTTTCATCATAGAGATAAGGCAAGACTGATGATTTCTACGGTCACCATAAATCACTACTGGTCCCTTCTCAGGTAAGACAACATTAATTAACTTCTTATCGCAAACTATACTAGCCTGATTTTCGGCTAACCAATCCATTCCCACTACCACATCAAACTCGATCAAAGCTATAGGAAACAACTGGATAGGTACTCCACCCCCATCTATATTTGTCACACAACTATCAAATACCTCTTTAACTGATACTTGATTATCATTTGCAGTATCTACCATTAAAGCACGATCTAACACTTTAGGTTTTAAATGCATATAAGCAACAAATGAAGGAGACATGAACGATCGGTTTGCACCGGAGTCAAATAACACTTTAGCACGTGTAGAGTTTATTAAGAATGTACCTGTAACCACATCAGGAGTTTCCTCCGCTTCTTGTGCTGCCATCTGAAAGGCACGACCCCTAGCCCTTGGTAACCCTGGCCTTGGTACTACTGGTCTTACTCCCGCTGGTCTCACTAAAGTACCACCCTGTTGTATTCTCCCTCGTGGACAATCAGACTGAATGTGATCAGGAGAATTGCATAAGAAACAAAATCGAGTTACTTTACAGTCTTTAGCAATATGGCTGGTCTTTCCACACTTGTAACACACTCGAGGATCAACTTGACAATTTCCTTGATGAAAACGGTTGCATTTTGGGCAAGGTCTTTCAGCTGGTCTGAAAGGTGTATGACTATCAAATCTCTGAAATCTGGACTTCTTTGGATCATATTGTGGTCCTTCCCATTTTCTTTTTCAAGTACTCTTATCACCAGCATCTCTTCCTCTATCCTATTCCACATTTTCCGCGGCATCTACTGCGGCTGAGAAGGTTTCCGGTCCCTTTGCAATCACAAGACTTCGGATTTCTGACTTTAACCCGAAAATAAACCTTTCCATCTTCAGTGCCTCCGTGGCAACATAGTACTCTGCGAAACGAGACTTCTCCAGGAAACGAGCTATATAATCCCTAACCGAAAAACTCCCTTGTTGTAGGTTCATGAATTCAAACATGTACCTGTAAGTTCATGATTACACTGGCCAAATGTAATTTGAAATTACCTTACATGATGTTCCTTCTACCTTTTTATATTTAGCATCCCAAGGTTCTAATATAATAGGGACATCCTACTTCACATGCAGTTTAAGTCTAGGTACATATACAAATACCTAAATCTCTTAAACTAGGGCTCTGATACCATCTGTAACGACCAAGATTTCCAAACAAGCATCAAATCACATATATAGCGTAACATCGTTACATAACAAGATACACCATATAACAAGTATGGTCCCTTAGTCTTTACAATCCAAAATAAGGTATTTCATTGCAAACCTTTTGCTAACTAAATACATGATATCTGATAACGAGGTTATAACTACAAAACAAGTCATAGTCTTCAATTTATAAGTCTTCCCAAAAGCTAGCCACCGATTACTCTATTCACTTGCTCTTACCCGATCCACGACCTGGAATACATATTTTTAAAACAAAATGAGGGTTAGACCTGGTGGTCTAAGTGAGAAAATCCCTGTTAGTTGGAAATCATTTGCACAAACACCATATACATAACACAAATATAAATACCACTTAGGACTCATGCATTGTGTACTTTCCTGTCTCGTTCCCATGGCCAAATTAGATGGTTGCGAGCCAACTAATCAATTTACTCCGCTGTACTTAATACATCCAACACCGATGTCCCTCCGTACAGCCAACTCCATCGGTCCTAAGCCCGGCCAACTTGTACTCATGTAGTGTAATACTCATATAAACGTAATATGCACACTATTACACTATTTATCACATTTTCATTCCACATATATATGTATTCCAGTTTAAAAACGTTTTAAAGTAAAACTCGCCTGTTTGCTTATCAAAATGCTTCCAATCTTTTCTCAAAACGATACAGCTTTCACCCCAAATCCACAGAATCTGAAACAATTAGATATAAGTATCTCTTTACCAAATAGAACACATAAGACTTACTAAAGCTAAAAACTCTAGATAACTCTAATCCTCAATTGTTTCCCCCAAACCCAAACTGAAGTCAAGTCTACTGTATATTCAGTCCTCATTTATAAATTATCCAAGAGTCGACAAAACACGAGCCCCTGGATACTCAAAAGTGTCAAAATTCTCAAAAGTGACCAAACAGCTAAGGTTCCCGGACACCACAAGACTATCCGGACAACTCAAACAATCCGGACAGCATGACTTTCCGGACAATCTAAATAAACCGGACAACACCACTTTCTGGATGACATAAACAATTCGGACATCATCCGGACACCAAAGTAATCCGGATGCCATCCGATATCTAATTCATCCGGAAACTTACTGAAAAGAGGGACTTACCGGTTACTTGATTCGTCCGGACACCAGCATGAAGACTACCGGATACTACCAAAGAAACTACCGGACACTATCAAAACGACTACCGGACACATTCATATTGTGTCCGGAAACCTCTGTCGGTTTGCTCATTTTCTACCCAGAATCGACAGAATTCATTACCAGACATGAAATCAATTATTCTACTCCGATAGAAACCTTCTATTATCAATTACAAACATAAAACGTAAAGGAACATACCTTAATTTCACTTCCAAGGAACCCAATTGAATCCCTAACCCTTCCTTTCTTCTTTTGCTTCTTTTCTCCCCAAAACACACACACACTAAATTCTGGATATTTTCTGCTGAATGAAAATATCTGTTTGCCTAAGCATAATATCAACCCATATTTACCATTTTAAACCTTGTATTATTCACTAATGACCCAAACACCCCTAAACTTATAAATTTACCCAAACTTACCCTAAACACCAAATTTTAAAGTTAACGGAAAGAGAATTTAATTAACGAACTTACTCGGGATATTACATCCTCCTCTCTTACCTTGAGTTGGTGATATCCCGACCTCAAGTTTATCTTAGAGAAGTAACTGGCTCCTTGCAACTGGTCGAACTGGCTCCTTCCTCCGTCGGCACATACAAATCTGTGAAGCGAGACTTCTCAAAAAACTTAGAAGTATACTCCCGCACCAACATTTCCCTCTGTTCCAAACCCATGAACTCTTCTTCCAACTTTTTCACTGCCGCGAGTGGACAAAACTGCACTTTAAATCTCTCCACAAACGTCTCCCACATCATTCCCTTAGCCATTGCCGAACCCTTTCCCCCAGTTTTGGCATTCCACCAGTAAACTGCATCAGACTTCAACATGGATAGGGCAAACATCACCCTATCCCCATCAGCACACTTACACGTATCAAAAACAGTTCCATCTCCTTCACCCATTTCATTGCCAAAACGGGATCACACTCGCCCTTGAAAGTAGGGGGCTTGCATGAGGCAAAGGCCTTGTAACTGCATCCCTTAGCTGCTGACTCATTCACCACCGAAGGGGTCAATTTCGAGTGACTCCCAGTACCGGTCTCTAGTGGACTTGACAGCTCCACACTCTCCCGTTTCTCGCTTGCTTCTTTGCTCCCCGATACCGACTAATCTTGCTTGGTAAGGAGAACTTGTAGAGTCTCCTGAATTTTACCCAGCTCAACAGCCAGATTCTCTCGGGTCACGAATGCAGACCCACGGCCTCGACCACGTCCCCTCGACTGATTCACCCTCCTCGCAGAAGCTGAACTCTCCTGGAGGGAGTCTTCTTGGTGGACGGGGATTTCCACACTTCTCGCCCTTCTAGTCACACGAGTCATCCTTTGGGTCGGGTTTCCCCCATTCCCGGCCACTTGGGTGGCGGCTCGGCGAGGCGTTCTTCCCCGACCCCTACCACGACCCCTACCCCTACCCCTTCCACGGGTAACAGTCGCCCTCGTAGGTTCCCATGGTTCATTGACTAGGACCTCCTCATTTTGATTCCTTGGAGCAGCAGGTATTGATCTACTCCTCAGCGTTCTCCCAGCCATAGCTCTAAACTGAAAGAAACCAACAATTAACTTTTGCTAGACATGACACAACAAGTTTTGCTATATAAGGTAGTTTAAGCACGCACATGTACCTGTACGTTCGTAATTACACTGGACAGGTGTAATCCCAAACTTACCTTACACGTTTGTCCTTGGCACCTTATTCCTAAGCGCGTTTATAGTGATCGTTCCTAGAGGCAATCCTATGTCTCGGATGTGTTCCTCATCTTACAGTTTAAGTTTAGGCCCGATTGGTCACCTAAATCCCTTAAACTAAGGCTCTGATACCATTTGTAACGTCCCAAAAACATAGCATGCATTAACATAGGGTAAGCATTCGAATTACATAAATAAACTTGTCTTTAATTCTTCATTCATCTATGCTAAACAAAATTTGACAGCGGAAGTCTCTAATCCACAGCCGAGAGCTCTAACTATAGTTATAATAATCAAAATCTTGGAGTCGCTCTAAGCTCTAATTCCTTCTCAAGCCAAATCCTAGTTCTTACTAGAAAAACCGGCGCTACGCTTACATGAAAATGGTTTAGTTTTTGAAAAGCGAGGGTTAGACCAAAGGTCTAGTGAATTCCCTCCGAAAACAACATATATATATATATATATATATATATATAAACAGTAGGAAAACCATTTATAAATTTGATCATTGACCTTCACATAACGTCAAACATGGTACTGCACCGTGATGAGGATCGCATAAACTAACCACGATCAGGGCCCAAGCAGACTCCCCTCTCGCCTCGTATCGGGGCCCAAGCAGACTCCCCTCTACCTAAATAGGAGGGAAATGGATTCCAACCTATCGGCTCATCACTCATGTCCAAGGGATCATCGGATCCCAAGGCATACCGATCCCATGGTACAGACCGACTCCACATAGCATACACATAACATGTCATACATCATACAACTCGGAATCTTGTAAACCATAAAATCATTTCATCATGCTAAGTATTCTTTGAATAAAGTATGAGCTTTCATGTAAAAACATGCATATCGATTTGGTAAACATTTCGTGCTCAAAGTGAACCATTATCAGTTAAAAGAACAATTAACACATTGCGTCGTAAAGAGGTTTTAGGGAACTCACCTGTTACTAGCGTTGAACGTACTCTTGCTATACCTTCGAGCTAAAGAATCGGACACCTAAGGATATTAGAAAGGCATCAGATTAGACTGTCCGATCCTACTGTCCAGTTACTGAACTTTCCGGGTACTCACCAACTTTCCGGACACCTTGACCTTTTCGGACACTAACCTTTCCGTACACAAATATCTGGATGATTGTCCGGACACTTCCAACGATTTCCCCACTTTCTGAACGTCTCATCCGGAAACTAGAACTTACCCGAAAACTCCCTTGACACCCAGACACTATGAACATTACCCGGAAACCACCACTGTCCGGACACTACTGTCCGGACGGGGCGACGTCCGGAAACTACGGACTGGACGAAAAACCCACTTTCTAAAATGGTAAAAATCCGATTTCTCAAACAAAGGTTTGCTTAGATAATCATCTGGTTTCATTCCCTAATCATAAAACATCCACTTAATCCATTTTAATCCGTAAATTCGAAGCATTACAACCAAAACCCAAAATACTATTTTAAAGACATTTAGGTGAAGAACACATGGATTCATAATGTTTTCTCACCCCAAATCCTTTGACTAAACAGAAGGGATACATTAAAATAGCAAGGAAAAGGTTTGGATGAGATTACCTTTACTGATTCTCTTCTAAAATTCTGATTTCTCCAATTGTTCTTCTTCTCTTCCTTTCTCTCCTTATAGCCGCCAAACACCCCAAACAAGAGAACAATACTGATTAATGGTTGATGCCCTAGGGATTTGGACCATTTTATACTTCCCACAAATTGCACAAAGGCCCCTTAACTAAACTTTCATTCTTTTCAGTTTAACCACCAAACTTCCAAAAACCTATTAGAATTTGGGTTGTTACATAAAGATTCTTAGGTAAGTATTATTTTATTTTGTCTAATTTGTAGTTATTTCACGTTTATATCATTTAAATTTGGAACATGATTTGGAGCGATTCTTGCTTCCAACAAACGTTTTCATCGTCAAAAGACATTTAGATTTTCTTAGGTAATTATAATCCTATTTTGTATATATAACTTTCTTGTTATTTCACGTTTATCTCGTCTAAATTTGGATTACTATGTGTCTAAAAATACGTTTAACTCTTACTTTATTTTATTTTATATGATTTTGTAGTTATTTCATGTTTATATCATGTAAAATTAGAACGTGATTTGAAGCGATCTTGGCGACTTTTGGCTTCCAACAAACGTTCTCATCGTAAAAGACATTTAGAGATTCTTAGGTAATTATTATCCTATTTAGTCTAATTTTGTTGTTATTCTATGTTTATCTCATGTAAATTTGGATTGCTACATGTCTAAAAATACGTTTAGCTCTTAATTTATTTATGTATTTATTTTTTACATATAGACATGACAGAAAATGTGGATAAAAGTTGGATGAATTTAAGAAGATTCGAGGAAAAATACATTTTGGGAATATATTCATTTTTGGAATTTGCTAAATATAATTCAGTGAGTTGGAATGGTTATTACAAATGCCCCTGCATAGATTGTGACAACATGTTATTTCAAAATGAGGCAGATATAATTTATCATTTGAAAAATGTTGGTATAATGAAAAATTATACTATGTGGGATCAACACGGTGAGGTTACAAATATACCTACCGCATCGCAACGAAGGCTGAATATGAAACGCGATCGAGCATCTTCGAGTCACAATGTCAGTCCTGTTGTACAATTCGTGGAAGATGCATTTCCATTCCGTGAGCGATACAATGATAATGAATCAATCGCCGAGGAGGGTACTCTTGTTTGTGTTGTGGACACTGTTGATAAAGTAACTGATGCCTATTCACGGCTGATAGTGGAAACGAATACTCCATTGTACGAGGGTTGTACGGAAACTTCCTTGGGTGCCCTTCTAAGAGCAATTTCTCTTAAAGAAGAAACTGGAATTTCTATCAAGGCATTTGATAAGCATTTGGGGTTTCAAAAATCTTTATTGCCCACTCCAAACAAGCTTCCTAAATCATACGCAGAAGCAAAAAAAATCCTCAAAGGCATTGGGATGGGGTATGAGCTTATACATGCATGTTTAAATGGTTGTTTCTTATGCTACAAAGAAGGTGACATGCATGACCAGTGCCCCGTATGTGGATTGCCAAGATATGAAGATGTCGATAACAAAGTACCAATGAAGATTGTTCGTTATTTTCCTCTGACACCGAGGTTGCAACGTTTGTACATGTCAAAATATATTGTAGGTCATATGCGGTGGCATGGTCATAGGGAAACGTCCCGGTACGATGATATATTGAGACACCCAGCGGATGGTGAAACATGGAAAGAGTGTGATAGGTAATGCTTTTAATATATTTATATTTTTTGGACAAGTAAATGCTTTTAATATATTTGTACTTTTTTGACAAGTAAATGTTTTTAATATTTTTGTTTGACAATTAAATGCTATTAATATATTTTTTTTTGACACAAAATAGGTCATATCCTCAATTTGCGAGTGACCTTAGAAACGTTCGCATCGCTTTATCGACTGACGGGTTTAGTCCTTTCGGGGCTTCTGCTACTCCATATAGCCTTTGGCCAATTGTTGTGATTCCATACAACTTACCTCATTCGATGTGCATGCAAAAGGAATTTAATATACTAACGATGTTGATATCCGGACCAAAATCCCCAGGGAAATGTCTCAATGTGTTTATGAGACCACTGATTTATAAGCTCAAAATTCTTTGGGATACAGGTTTTAGGACATGGAATCGATATGGGGAAGAGTACTTTATGATGAAAGCTGCGGTCATGTGGACCATTAGTGATTTTCCGGGGTTGGGAATGTTAGGTGGTATTCAGACGAAAGGGTACAAGGCGTGTCCCATATGTTTGGATGACACTGATGCTAAGTTCTCTCATGGAAGGATGTCATATATGGGGACACGTAGATGGCTAGATATGAATCATGAATTTCGAACTCAAGGGAGAGATGTTAACGGAAAGAACGAATTTCGATTAGCTCCACAAACTCGAACCGCGATCCAGATTTACAGGGAAACCGTCTCCCACCGATACCCTCGTTTGCGTTTGGTTAAAGAGAAGAAATCGAGACAGGTTTGTAAATCTATTACATTCAAAACTTGTATTTACTTTTTATATATGAAAGTTGAACTAAGGTTATTGTTAACATTATAGGGGATGAATGAGCCAAAGTTGTGTTGGACTCACAAAAGTATGTTTTGGGAGCTCCAGTATTGGAAGAAATCTAGAGTGAGACATGCCTTGGATGTAATGCACATCGAGAAGAATGTATGTGACAACATTCTTGGTACTATTCTTGGGTTTGATGGAAAATCTAAGGACAACCTTAAAGCCCGCAAAACTCTTGAAGATATGAAGATACGCAAGTATCAACAGCGGTTATGTAAACATAAATGACAAGAAGTTTTATGGTTTGAAGACTCATGACTGCCACGTGTTGCTCCAACACATTCTTCCCGTCGTCATACGACCCTACGTGGCCAATCATGTCGCTGACGCAATTTGTGACTTATCTAGATTCTTTCAGATGTTGTGTGCTCGAGAGTTGAAGAAATCGGATGTTGAACAAAAGCAAAAAGACATTATTGTGATATTATGCAAGTTAGAGGCGATATTCCCTCTGGCTTTCTTCACAATCATGGTACATCTTTGCATCCATCTTCCTGAACAAGTCCTCCTAACCGGTCCTATGCATTACACTTGGATGTTTCCTATAGAGAGGTATGTGCACACTAATGATATTGATAATTAAATATATTGATTGGTATTAATTAAGGATCTTATTTTTCAGGCAACTTGGAGAATACAAGAAACATGTAACAAATACACGTTACCCCGAGGGTTGTAATGCTGAACGATAGCTCATGCATGAGTGTATGACGTTCATGAATCTTTATTTGAACAATGAATCGTCCGTACATAACAACAATTTGATGTCAGATTCATCTCGATGGAGCTTATCAGTTGTGTCTGATTATGTTATCCCGAATAGTCGCCTCTGGAACGCCACTTTGACTAGAGAAGAAATGGAAACAACTCGTTGGATGGTTATTATTAATTGTACAAAAGCACAACCAGATATTGATAAGTTCAATGAACTTTACGCAATAAACTACCCGGAAGGTTGCTTCGAGCATCGTATCGCGACGTTCCATCAGACTTTTAAAACTTGGGTAAACATTTCGACCATAACTTTCAAAACTTAGATAAACATTAATTATGTTTTTTTGATCATTCATATATTTTATTATGCAGATGGCAGACGAACAACGTAATGTACAACAAGAACTAGAGATACTATCATGTGGCCCTCAACAAATCGTTGTATACCTACAGTGTAACGTGAACGGTGTCAGATTTGTATGTGAACAACGAGATGAGAGTCGTAAGACACAAAATAGCGGGGTGATGATAGTGGCAGACGGTGTGTCGTACTATGGGGTTCTACTACAAGTTGTAGAGATAAAGTATCCCGAAGCAATGTCGGTCGTGTTGTTTAAGTGTAGGTGGTACGACGAAGAAAATACAAAGTTAGATTGTATTGTTTATGTTTTTACATATGCATGAATTTTGAAGATCGATATGCCTCCAAAAAGAAGTAAAGCCTTCAATTTAGCAAAGGCATCGGTCTTGGAGAGGACTACCACACGTTCAGAGGGTGATTCGGTGGATGTCTCGTTAGAGGTGACACCTCTCGTTTCCGTCCCACGCCGATTGTACCCTCCGACTTCGGGGTCATCAACTACACCGGTGTCACCAACTACAGATGTGACAATTCCCGACACCGAGGCGAGCACGTCTACTAGTGGGCCACCGGCTTTAGATATATGTATTAATTTTCGCCGCACCCGCATTCATGTTGAACAGACGGAAGAGCTGGTGAAAAAGAAGGCAAGACGGGGGATTATCATGGGAAAAGCGATCAAGAGAGACATCGCAAACAATGAAAATAAACGTCTCCCTCTCAAGTGGAGCATGGATAAGGAGTTGCCTGACACAAACAATGTTACTAGGATCGCAAAGCAAATCAGGAGCATTGTTCGGGAACGTATTTCGATGTTGACCGAAAATTATTTTACGCTCAAGAAAGATGATTTTTTGATTGTAATTGATCAACTTAACGTAAGTACATTTTGATTGTTAGTTCTTAATTTTATTCTATGATTTATACCTCTTATTAACAATGATTAACTTTTTATTTCATTTTGATTTGTATGTGCTTTTCAGGTTTTTTTTAAGATTGATTGGGATGGACCTTCGGGTGACGCCTTATTTGAGTGGATCCACGCAACTGCGCGTCACGCATACAATAGGTGTAGAACTGATTGTCACACGTTGTACAAGCATCAAGGTCGTCTTCCCATTCCGAAAAACTTTGTACATCGGCCAAATCAGTGAGACTTTTTGTGCACGCTTTTTGAAGAAGAAACATGGAAGGTATTTAACGAGTAAATAATTAAATATACAAATTATTGTTGAGTTTAGATTGTAAAATAAGTGTTTCTCATGTTGTAGAATAAATCAAAAAGGATGTCTGAAACAAGATTGTCCAAAAATAGGATGGAGGATAAATCGGGACCGACTTTGTTCAAGTTTAGGGCTAGCAAACTTGAAGCTAACGGACACGTGACTCCTTATCTCGGTACAATTTCCGAGACCACTAAAAGCGAAGACCGTAAAGTAAGTACTTATAGTATGATGATTTGTAAAGAAAATGATTAATGCACTTTTTATCCATATTTAGTTTACATACTTGCACTATTTATAATTAAAAGCAATGTCATTTATAGTTTTAAATATGTTAATAATTGTTTGAATCGTATTTACAGAAACTTGTTGAGGAAACGGTTGAGAAGATAAAGAATGATTTCGACGACACTTCAGATTATGTCGTTCCTCCAATACGTTGCCCAATTGAACAAGAAATATCAATAATTGAGCAAATAGTTGGTCCGTCGGTAGGGACGGTTGTTCGAGGTATGGGTTGTTTGGCGGTTCGAGCTCCGAGGATGAGAGGTCCGGCGAAGGGAACCTATATGCCGGTGTCTACGGTTAATGAGGATGATTTGCGGCGACAACTTGCCGAATGCGACGAGGAGATTCAGTTACTAAAAGAGGGGCAAGAAGAGGCAAAAAAGGAAGTCGCTAAACAAAAAAAAGAAGTCGTCGAACAAAGAGAGAAGATAGAATCTTTAATGCGTATGTGCGGTGTTGCTAGTGATGCAAACTCCAACTCAACAACCCCGACGAACAATGATTTAGGTAAATTTTTATTTTTATGTTTTCGAACTTATTACCGACTTTTGTATTTATTTAGGAAAAACGTTATCGATCTTTTAATTATTGAACTTATTAGTTATGTTTGGTTATTGGAGTTGTTTGTCGATTCACACGAGTTTGTTTATTTATGAGAGTTTGTAGAAAAGCTCTCGTGTAAATAATTGCATCATGGTGCACAAAATGAGCGGTAATATTTTTTTCATATAAAACATCTTAGGCAACTTATCCATAAGTGTTGCCTAAGAGAAATATTTTATTATTTTGATCGTAGTTCAAAGGCAACATACGTAGAAGAGTATGTTGTCTAAGTTGATATCTTAGGCAACACATGCATAAATCTAATGTTGCCTTAGTGTTTCTTTGGTGCAACATATGTTTTTTTCATAGGCAACATAACCTGTTGTGTGTTGCTTAAGGAGTCCGCTTAGGCAACATACAATGTTTGCTTATGTTGCCTAGGTTCTTATGCAACATTGAGAAGGCAACACTGCTATATTGTTGAAGAGAAAAACACTAATGCGCATCTATGTCTATGCTAATCTCCTCTGTTCTAATCTTCTTCTTTTTTGACAATTGGATCAAATGTTTCAATTAATTGTTTATTGAATTGTCTATCACATTGTTTAATTAAAATTTTTGATACATGTATGATATTTTATTTATGTTGTCCCAAAAGAAATCAAAAGTCTTGGTTTCCATCTCCAAAGTGTTGGTTTGATTTTTAAGTAACTTGTTCTTCAAACTGTTTTTTTTATGTATTACAGAATAATGGATGGTAAGAATATTACTCTTATTATCCACCTTGATATACAAGAAGATGATTTTACTGTCAAGGTTAGAATCATCCGTTTGTGGAATCAACCGATGTTCAAGAATCCTGAACAAATTTATTCCATTGAGATGATATTAATGGATGAAGAGGTAAATAATTACTTGTATTTGAATTTTTAGCTTCGTATTCATCATAGCTTCTTATTTTTCAACAATTCTGATTTTTCTATATCCAATTTTTCAGGGCACTAAAATCCATGCTAATGTTCTACAAAAATGGGTGCCAAAGTTTAAAGATTTGCTTCAAGAAGGGGCTGTCATATTCATAAAAAATCCTACAATTGCTCGACATGCCTCAAAATACAAGTTAATTGATAATACAAACAAGTTAAGTTTGTATTACAAAACTTCGGTGTCTAGCTACTTGGATTTTAATGGTTCCCTATTTGGTTTTTCATTTGTCCAATATCAAAGCGTGATATCAAAGATGATTCCAGAAGATACAACAGTTGGTTAGTCAATTAATTAATTTAAATTTACTAAATTTTTTAATATATGTTATTTATGCCATCATTCTTTATACTATTTTTTTTAATCATTATATAGATGTCATTGGTGAGGTTGTAGCATGTGAGACAATGTAAAGCCCGTGTCCCGATATACATTGTATTTAATTAATTATATGTTTTTTTTTTAAAACGAATTAACTATTATGTTAATGGTCATTATGTTGAATCCTAAACTAAATTGGATAAAATTGAAAATACATTAAAACCTAGGGGACTAAATGTGGCTTTTTGGATAAAGTAATGCATGGGGTCGGTTCCACATTCCCATTCCCATTCCCTTTTCGTTTTTCTTGTCCACGGAAACCACACAAAACCAAAGAAAAAAACCCCACAAACCCTAAAACACCTTTCCTTTCCCCCTTCTTGTCGTCGCCGCCGTGCCACCCCACCACCGGTGCCGCCGCTGAGTTTCGCCGGAGAGAGAGGGTGCAGCGAGAGAGAGAGAGGGGGTGCGAGAGAAAGAGAAAGATCGAGCCGGTGACCGGGATCCCGTCGAGACGCTGCTGGGTTTTTTTGTTGCGAGGTGAGTTTTCTCTCTTTTTATTTCTTTTCGTTGCCATCGCGCCATCACGAAACCACCACCATGGCTGCCGCCAGTTGCCGCCGTCGAGCGCCACCAGCCGGGGGCTGTGATGGTGGGCTGTTTGAGGGTGGGTCGAACGTGTGTGAAGGGGGTGGACGTGATAGGATTAGTTGGTTTGTTCGTTTTCTCGTTATCGCCAAAGTTTCGAAAACCACCGCCGCCGCCATCGCCGGCGACCACCACTGCCGGAGGTGGCAGTGGGTGGTGCGAGGTTGACCCAGCCCTTATAACCTAAAATCCTAATCGCGTGAATCTTAGTTGCAAACCCGAATCGCGTAAACCGTTTTATAAAATTATCAATTTACGTAAATTCTAAGTGTGCTGTCCAGTTTTCGTTTGATCATAACTTTTCCGTTGTAACTCCATTTGAGCCGAAACTGGCGCCCACGGTTCAAGTTCGGGGTCGGGCACGTTTTCCGTGTTTTAGCGGAAAACTGGTTCGGTCTCTAGCTGGGCGAAAAAGTGGTCGCAAGTTCGGTGTTTCGTCATTTCATGTGAAAATTTCTGGAATCTGCCTTGATCATGCGAAAACCATAACTTTCTGCTCGTAACTCGGTTTGGGGTGACACCGGTGTCAAAAGTTCCCTTTTTGAATCTAGAAACTTTTCTGTGTTTTGTGCAAAACCCAGTTCGGGGCGTAGCATGGGTCAAATTGTCGTTTTATACTGAAAGGTGCTGAATTTCGCTGTTCTAGAAACTGTTTTTGTAAAATCCGTAATAAATTGTAGAAAAATCGTTAGGAGGCGTATAATATGTCCTTGAAACCCTATATCTGAGTACTTTCTAATCATGATATAATATTGGGATTTTTCTGGGTTTAAAGGGGTCGAAACAGGTCCCGAACAGACCTGTTTTGTGAGAATGGAAATTAGTTTTAGTGACGGTTTAAGCGTGTGTCGTGTCATAGGGTCCGAGTCTCGTATTGACACGTTTTAACATGAGTTTAGGTGCTGGGAAGTGACCGTATTTGTGAAGCTTGAATTGTGTTGTTAAGCTAGGCGCGCATACGAGGTGAGTTCTCTCACTATACTTAATATCGGTTGTTTTATCATTGCTGTAGCACGTGTGTGGAAGCTTTATGTGATTTTGTTGTGAACTAGATAGCGGGGTGCCTAGTTGAGTTTATGATGTCATGTTAACTCGGTGGGACCGAGGATCCGGCGGGGCCGGAGGTTTTATACGCGGGGCGTAGAGACTCGGTGGGACCGAGGATTCGGCGTGGCCGAAGATGTTATCATGTGGTCGGTGGAACGACTTGTGCCTTTTAGGTGGGTGGTTGTGGATATACATGTTTATGATTTGTTCGTAGACCTGTATGATCGTTATGTGTCACTATCTGTTTTAGGGGTAGTGTGGAATAACTGTATTATTTATGGTGTTTGAATTCACTAAGCTTCGTGCTTACCCTTTTCCCATAAACTGTGGTTTCAGGTCCGAGCGGCTTCAAGGCGTGATGAGTACACACTGGCGCGCGAGGAGAGCTGGTTGATTTATGGTTTTAATAATTAAACATTTATTCCGCTGGTTTTAATTTATAAAGATATCAATTATGTGTTTGCAAACGAAACGTTGGGATCATTAATGAGTTGTTATAAATGAATTGTTTATTTTAAAAATTTAAATTTGCTTGAAATTTTTGGGACGTTACAACTTGGTATCAGAGCACAACTTGAGTGAATCAAATGCACCTCGGTGTGTTTGATCTCAAGCTTGCGGCTATAAAATTTTCTTTAAAATTTTTGGAAAATAAAAGAAAGGAAAACCCGTTTGAGAAACGGTGATCGATGGCGCAGTGTGTACAGTCAGCCGGAGCCAGGGGAAAAGGTACATTACTTAGTGTTTTTTTGCTTTCTAGATCATAGAGTATGCATGCTAGATTGCCTGTTGTGGACACTATGCTGTATGTTGAACTACTTGCTATTAGGAATTTATGCTAATTATGATAGGTTACTAAGTGGATGCCCTCTAGGTTGTATGCAGTAAGAGATTTATAGCCTTAGAATATTCGATTTAGTTCTATTGCGCAGCTCTTGTTTGAGTCCAACCGTTCTAGGATAGAGTCTTGTATTCAACTGTCTATTTGTTTCGCACTGCATATAATCGGGTATTCGCGAGGTCACCCGTTATAATTAGTAGGGATTCGGTAGTAGCAAGGGTAGTGGGATAAGAGGAAGTTCCTAGAGAGCTGGGAAGGGTGTTTATGTATGAGTACGTGTGCTAGATTGCTTTCTAGAACATAGGAGCATGTATGCTAAATTGCTTGGTGCTTATTACACTGTATTGCATGTCTGCTGCTTGCTATTAGGGATTTGGCAGTAGCAAGGGTAGTGGTTTGGATGGAATTCCTAGGGAGCTAGGAAGAGTGTGTACATATGCCGGTGCGGGCATATGTGTATAGTTTCGGCGAGAAACTACTTGGACCCCTTGGGATGGAACTCGGAACGGGCGATGATAGGTGTGGATGGTAGTAGTAGAGCTCCTACTACCGGAAGCACAGGATCAATGCTCGAGTCGGGGAAGTCACGAGGAATCCAAGGAGTTGAGCGTGAGTGTTGTTAGTATGAGTTATTATGTGCTAATAACGCGTTGTATTGTCTACCCAGAATAGCCATCACAAGGAGGAACAACTATAGTAAACCTACTAGTACAGGTGTGTACTCGAAGTGTTTTGAGGTGATGATCGTTGGGGGTAGTGATGAAGGTCCTAGACTAGTAGTCGTTGGAATAGAAAGACGATTCTAATATTAGTCACTTGGAGTGACGATAGGGATGATATTTGTTGTAAGCAGATCATTTCGGGCCAAGATGGAAGATTGTGCTAGGGTCATAGGCTCATAGAGCCGACTTTGATTTGAGGAAAACCCGTAAGATGATTTGATGTGATTTCCCAACTTGCCTTAAGAGGTTTAAATGTCTGGATGACAATAGTAGACCGGAGAGTTTCGGAGTAGTAGGGGTCGAGACGTTGAATGCCGAATGAGCCATGCACGAAGTTATTTTGATAATAAGATTGCATTAACAAATTCTTGTGTTTCAAATCTTTGTATGGACGGTGTTTTGGAATTTTGGGAACTGCTCAGCACACGCACAAGATTTGAAATATGGTTTTGAAAGTGTATGAAATCGTTTTATCACGGGAGTGCAAACTTTGTTAGAATTTGTCTCATTTTCGTTATTTTTTCAACGGTTCTTTCGGGTACGATGTTATCCGTGTTTTGGTGGTGGTTAAGATGTTGGGTAAATGACTACGGATTGAGACTCTAACATTGGAACTCCTCCACATGTGTTAGAGTTGAGACGAAAAGTTACATTCCACGATGTCTGTATAAAGGCTATTTTGGTGATTTGTTTAAAATGAGTTTGGAATTCCAGTGTCGCTTAACTTTTCGTTCGAGAGTTTGTATTACTAAGTGTTTTATTGCAAATAGTTCAGTGTGTGGATTGATTCATGCGTGACATAAGTGATGCATGGAGGGATTTTGGTAACATTTCATAAGGAGTTGTTTAGTGCGCTTTTTAGTCAGCTAAAGGTTTTATTGACATTTCCATGAAAATGCGATTTATCGACTTAGGGGTATGCATACTGGGGTAACCTTTGTTCTCGACATTTTGATGAACGAGTCGTGCATGAAAATGTTTTAGTTCCTTTTTGTCGAAATGAAAGACCATTTGATCCAATGAGTGTTTTAATGTTGTGAACATCATGCATACGATTACAATGTGTTATATTTTGGAAATATAAATGCGTAGATTTTTGACATTCGGTTAATTTAGAATTACCGATCATTTTTTTTGGGAAATTAAAAACTTTTGCTTTGGAGGAAACGAGTATTTTGAGCATTTTCGATAAATACATTTTTAAACTATAATGTTTTGACGTTATATGTCCCAAGTACGAAACTTGAGGAAGTGTTACAAGCTTGCATGCCTGCCCCCAGTTTGAGATTTTATGATGTTTTAGTCGATATTTCCAATTAATAGAAGCGGACTGGTTTCTGTCTTCAAGTTTGAAACTTACACGAGACAGTTGTGTTTTAACAAAAATATATTTGTAAACCGTGTCTTCGTTTTGTGTGATTAGCTGACGCGCGAAAAATTTGTGGCGAACCCTGTGCCACGTCATTTTTATGATTAAAAAGAGGAATTTTTGAATCAAATGTCGTGAAACTTATTTTGAATTATGCGCACACCTTTGTCGCACCCTGTTTAAGGTAAAGCGGTTACTTTAAGTGCACGTCATGAGTCAATCCATACTGGAATCGAGGCGGTTCATTTTAAAGAAATTATTTATTACGCTTGCTTTTGTGTGAGTAAACTGAACTGCAATGGAACGATTTTCAACATGATTTTCCTATGTGGGACGAGCGTGTCCAGTTTTGCGTAACTATCGATCAGGTAATAGTAGTTTTATTACATACGATCTTTTGAGATGAAAATCCTGATGTTGAAAATATTTTGTAAATGATTTTGTAAACCATTTGGGGAAATGTGCTTTTAAGTGGCATGTGTCATTTCGAGAATTTTTAGGGTGTGAGTCCTTTTGGAAAACTCTTTTGTTTAACCCGTGTTGAGTCTGAGACTAAGGTTGATTTCAGAGTATTGCTTGCTTAAACTTTGTTTAAACGCATTTTCCGACCTATGGGTCTAGCAAGCGGGGAGCATTTTGCTCGGTTTTGACTTGGAGTTAGTCATGGGCCAATTGCCCGGTTTTAATGGCTCGATGTGGAGTCTAGTTGATGAGTTGTTTTTGTCGCACCGTTTGGCATTCTTTGCACGTTGAGTGTTTACATGTTTGGGTGAGTGAGTCAATCCGGAATAGGCATGTTGTTGGTAGGCTGTTTGCTTTGGATCCTTAGACACGTTAGTCAGTCGTTGGTAATGGTCGGTTGGGTATCTCGGGGTGGGACCCCGGTATTCATGTGTTTTAACCTACACTTTCCAGTAAGTACTAGGAGGATATAGTTGTGGGCACTTACCTAGGAGGTAGTTCCGGTGTACTGGGTCTTGAGGCGTTACCTGGGAGGTAGACGTCAAGGTGTATCCTCGATATGGTGTGACTTGGCTTCGTAGAGCAAGTGTGGATGATACGTCGACGGTGGAAGGTAGATATTCCACGCGCGTTAGTACTGTAGGCCGAATAGTATCGGTTAAGGGATTGATGCCCTTTGTTATTAAGAGAATAAATGCGCATCAACCATTTTGAGGTAGGTGGTATATTTAGGTGTCGACTTTTGGGCTTGAGGCCAAACACCTTTAGTATAATCGGAGAGTTGTAGCTGATTTTAAGATAATCATGGTGACGGTAGTAGTAACCCTGAAATGATCACTTGTGATGGATGGTTATGGTGGAATGACCTACGTGTGTGTTAGTTGATTTGGTTGTGGGGGATATCTATTTGTGTTAGTGTCTAGGATAATACCACGCTTATGTGAGTTATTGTAATCGGTTGGACCGATGTTCGGCGGGTGGCCGATGTTTGTTATTGTAATCGGTTGGACCGATGTTCGGCGGGTGGCCGATGTGAGTTATTGTAATCGGTTGGACCGATGTTCGGCGGGTGGCCGATGTTTGTTATTGTAATCGGTTGGACCGATGTTCGGCGGGTGGCCGATGTTTGTTATTGTAATCGGTTGAACCGATGTTCGGCAGGGGGTCGATGTTTTGTTAAAATAAGTTATTGAAAATCTTTGGAGTCTATTAGAATTCGTAGAAGTTAATCGTCAATTAATGATAGGAGGGATCGTAATCGAGTATCCTGTGGAGTATACTGGTGAGCAGCTTTAGAGTGGTTAGAGCTTGAGATTTGACTCGGGAGGTATGAATCATCTAAGGTTGGGAGACAACCGAAGTCGTTTAACTGGGAATGATTCCGATTGTTGGAGTGTTCTTCCAATCGCGTTTTCAGTGTTCTTGAAGGAGTGGTGGTAAGAAAAGTATTCGAGAAATTTTTGGGCGGAGTGAAAAATTTAGATTCCAGTCAGTGAAGGTCCAGTGAAAGCACCGAAAGGGTTCCGAGTGGACTTGGGGACCCGAGGTTGAGATGAGGGAGAACTATCTAGAGCTATTCACGGGCATAGACTTCGAGGACGAAGTCTAATTCAAGTGGGGGAGAGTTGTAAAGCCCGTGTCCCGATATACATTGTATTTAATTAATTATATGTTTTTTTTAAAAACGAATTAACTATTATGTTAATGGTCATTATGTTGAATCCTAAACTAAATTGGATAAATTTGAAAATACATTAAAACCTAGGGGACTAAATGTGGCTTTTTGGATAAAGTAATGCATGGGGTCGGTTCCACATCCCCATTCCCTTTTCGTTTTTCTTGTCCACGGAAACCACACAAAACCAAAAAAAAAAACCCCACAAACCTAAAAACACCTTTCCTTTCCCGCTTCTTGCCGTCGCCGCCGTGCCACCCCACCACCGGTGCCGCCGCTGAGTTTCGCCGGAGAGAGAGGGTGCAGCGAGAGAGAGAGGGGGTGCGAGAGAAAGAGAAAGATCGAGCCGGTGACCGGGATCCCGTCGAGACGCTGCTGGGTTTTTTTGTTGCGAGGTGAGTTTTCTCTCATTTTATTTCTTTTCGTTGCCATCGCGCCATCACGAAACCACCACCATGGCTGCCGCCGCAGCCATGGCTGCCGCCAGTTGCCGCCGCCGAGCGCCACCAGCCGGGGGCTGTGATGGTGGGCTGTTTGAGGGTGGGTCGAACGTGTGTGAAGGGGGTGGACGTGATAGGATTAGTTGGTTTGTTCTTTTTCTCGTTATCGCCAAAGTTTCGTAAACCACCGCCGCCGCCGTCGCCGGCGACCACCACTGCCGGAGGTGGCAGTGGGTGGTGCGAGGTTGACCCAGCCCTTATAACCTAAAATCCTAATCGCGTGAATCTTAGTTGCAAACCCGAATCGCGTAAACCGTTTTATAAAATTATCAATTTACGTAAATTCTAAGTGTGCTGTCCAGTTTTCGTTTGATCATAACTTTTCCGTTGTAACTCCGTTTGAGCCGAAACTGGCGCCCACGGTTCAAGTTCGGGGTCGGGCACGTTTTCCGTGTTTAACGGAAAACTGGTTCGGTCTCTAGCTGGGCGAAAAAGTGGTCGCAAGTTCGGTGTTTCGTCATTTCATGTGAAAATTTATGGAATCTGCTTTGATCATGCGAAAACCATAACTTTCTGCTCGTAACTCGGTTTGGGGTGAAACCGGTGTCAAAAGTTCCCTTTTTGAATCTAGAAACTTTTCTGTGTTTTGTGCAAAACCCAGTTTGGGGCGTAGCATGGGTCAAATTGTCGTTTTATACTGAAAGGTGCTGAATTTCGCTGTTCTAGAAACTGTTTTTGTAAAATCCGTAATAAATTGTAGAAAAATCGTTAGGAGGCGTATAATATGTCCTTGAAACCCTATCTCTGAGTACTTTCTAATCATGAAATAATATTGGGATTTTTCTGGGTTTAAAGGGGTCGAAACAGGTCCCGAACAGACCTGTTTTGTGAGAACGGAAATTAGTTTTAGTGACGGTTTAAGCGTGTGTCGTGTCATAGGGTCCGAGTCTCGTATTGACACGTTTTAACATGCGTTTAGGTGCTGGGAAGTGACCGTATTTGTGAAGATTGAATTGTGTTGTTAAGCTAGGCGCGCATACGAGGTGAGTTCTCTCACTATACTTAATATCGGTTGTTTTATCATTGATGTAGCACGTGTGTGGTAGCTTTATGTGATTTTGTTGTGAACTAGATAGCGGGGTGCCTAGTTGAGTTTATGATGTCATGTTAACTCGGTGGGACCGAGGGTCCGGCGGGGCCGAAGGTTTTATACGCGGGGCGTAGAGACTCGGTGGGACCGAGGATTCGGCGGGGCCGAAGATGTTATCATGTGGTCGGTGGGACCGACTTGTGCCTTTTAGGTGGGTGGTTGTGGATATACATGTTTATGATTTGTTCGTAGACCTGTATGATCGTTATGTGTCACTATCTGTTTTAGGGGTAGTGTGGAATAACTGTATTATTTATGGTGTTTGAATTCACTAAGCTTCGTGCTTACCCTTTTCCCATAAACTGTGGTTTCAGGTCCGAGCGGCTCCAAGGCGTGATGAGTACACACTGGCGCGCGAGGAGAGCTGGTTGATTTATGGTTTTAATAATTAAACATTTATTCCGCTGGTTTTAATTTATAAAGATATCAATTATGTGTTTGCAAACGAAACGTTGGGATCATTAATGAGTTGTTATAAATAAATTGTTTATTTTAAAATTTTAAATTTGCTTGAAATTTTTGGGACGTTACAACTTGGTATCAGAGCACAACTTGAGTGAATCAAATGCACCTCGGTGTGTTTGATCTCAAGCTTGCGGCTATAAAATTTTCTTTAAAATTTTTGGAAAATAAAAGAAAGGAAAACCCGTTTGAGAAACGGTGATCGATGGCGCAGTGTGTACAGTCAGCCGGAGCCAGGGGAAAAGGTACAGTACTTAGTGTTTTTTTGCTTTCTAGATCATAGAGTATGCATGCTAGATTGCCTGTTGTGGACACTATGTTGTATGTTGAACTACTTGCTATTAGAAATTTATGCTAATTATGATAGGTTACTAAGTGGATGCCCTCAAGGTTGTATGCAGTAAGAGATTTATAGCCTTAGAATATTCGATTTAGTTCTATTGCGCAGCTCTTGTTTGAGTCCAACCGTTCTAGGATAGAGTCTTGTATTCGACTGTCTATTTGTTTCGCACTGCATATAATCGGGTATTCGCGAGGTCACCCGTTATAATTAGTAGGGATTCGGTAGTAGCAAGGGTAGTGGGATAAGAGGAAGTTCCTAGAGAGCTGGGAAGGGTGTTTATGTATGAGTACGTGTGCTAGATTGCTTTCTAGAACATAGGAGCATGTATGCTAAATTGCTTGGTGCTTATTACACTGTATTGCATGTCTGCTGCTTGCTATTAGGGATTTGGCAGTAGCAAGGGTAGTGGTTTGGATGGAATTCCTAGGGAGCTAGGAAGAGTGTGTACATATGCCGGTGCGGGCATATGTGTATAGTTTCGGCGAGAAACTACTTGGACCCCTTGGGATGGAACTCGGAACGGGCGATGATAGGTGTGGATGGTAGTAGTAGAGCTCCTACTACCGGAAGCACAGGATCAATGCTCGAGTCGGGGAAGTCACGAGGAATCCAAGGAGTTGAGCGTGAGTGTTGTTAGTATGAGTTATTATGTGCTAATAACGCGTTGTATTGTCTACCCAGAATAGCCATCACAAGGAGGAACAACTATAGTAAACCTACTAGTACAGGTGTGTACTCGAAGTGTTTTGAGGTGATGATCGTTGGGGGTAGTGATGAAGGTCCTAGACTAGTAGTCGTTGGAATAGAAAGACGATTCTAATATTAGTCACTTGGAGTGACGATAGGGATGATATTTGTTGTAAGCAGATCATTTCGGGCCAAGATGGAAGATTGTGCTAGGGTCATAGGCTCATAGAGCCGACTTTGATTTGAGGAAAACCCGTAAGATGATTTGATGTGATTTCCCAACTTGCCTTAAGAGGTTTAAATGTCTGGATGACAATAGTAGACCGGAGAGTTTCGGAGTAGTAGGGGTCGAGACGTTGAATGCCGAATGAGTCATGCACGAAGTTATTTTGATAATAAGATTGCATTAACAAATTCTTGTGTTTCAAATCTTTGTATGGACGGTGTTTTGGAATTTTGGGAACTGCTCAGCACACGCACAAGATTTGAAATATGGTTTTGAAAGTGTATGAAATCGTTTTATCACGGGAGTGCAAACTTTGTTAGAATTTGTCTCATTTTCGTTATTTTTCCAACGGTTCTTTCGGGTACGATGTTATCCGTGTTTTGGTGGTGGTTAAGATGTTGGGCAAGTGACTACAGATTGAGACTCTAACATTGGAACTCCTCCACATGTGTTAGAGTTGAGACGAAAAGTTACATTCCACGATGTCTGTATAAAGGCTATTTTGGTGATTTGTTTAAAATGAGTTTGGAATTCCAGTGTCGCTTAACTTTTCGTTCGAGAGTTTGTATTACTAAGTGTTTTATTGCAAATAGTTCAGTGTGTGGATTGATTCATGCGTGACATAAGTGATGCATGGAGGGATTTTGGTAACATTTCATAAGGAGTTGTTTAGTGCGCTTTTTAGTCAGCTAAAGGTTTTATTGACATTTCCATGAAAATGCGATTTATCGACTTAGGGGTATGCATACTGGGGTAACCTTTGTTCTCGACATTTTGATGAACGAGTCGTGCATGAAAATGTTTTAGTTCCTTTTTGTCGAAATGAAAGACCATTTGATCCAAGGAGTGTTTTAATGTTGTGAACATCATGCATACGATTACAATGTGTTATATTTTGGAAATATAAATGCGTAGATTTTTGACATTCGGTTAATTTAGAATTACCGATCACTTTTTTTGGGAAATTAAAAACTTTTGCTTTGGAGGAAACGAGTATTTTGAGCATTTTCGATAAATACATTTTTAAACTATAATGTTTTGACGTTATATGTCCCAAGTACGAAACTTGAGGAAGTGTTACAAGCTTGCATGCCTGCCCCCAGTTTGAGATTTTATGAGGTTTTAGTCGATATTTCCAATTAATAGAAGCGGACTGGTTTCTGTCTTCAAGTTTGAAACTTACACGAGACAGTTGTGTTTTAACAAAAATATATTTGTAAACCGTGTCATCGTTTTGTGTGATTAGCTGACGCGCGAAAAATTTGTGGCGAACCCTGTGCCACGTCATTTTTATGATTAAAAAGAGGAATTTTTGAATCAAATGTCGTGAAACTTATTTTGAATTATGCGCACACCTTTGTCGCACCCTGTTTAAGGTAAAGCGGTTACTTTAAGTGCACGTCATGAGTCAATCCAAACTGGAATCGAGGCGGTTCATTTTAAAGAAATTATTTATTACGCTTGCTTTTGTGTGAGTAAACTGAACTGCAATGGAACGATTTTCAACATGATTTTCCTATGTGGGACGAGCGTGTCCAGCTTTGCGTAACTATCGATCAGGTAATAGTAGTTTTATTACATACGATCTTTTGAGATGAAAATCCTGATGTTGAAAATATTTTGTAAATGATTTTGTAAACCATTTGGGGAAATGTGCTTTTAAGTGTCATGTAGGGTGTGAGTCCTTTTGGAAAACTCTTTTGTTTAACCCGTGTTGAGTCTGAGACTAAGGTTGATTTCAGAGTATTGCTTGCTTAAACTTTGTTTAAACGCATTTTCCGACATATGGGTCTAGCAAGCGGGGAGCATTTTGCTCGGTTTTGACTTGGAGTTAGTCATGGGCCAATTGCCCGGTTTTAATGGCTCGATGTGGAGTCTAGTTGATGAGTTGTTTTTGTCGCACCGTTTGGCATTCTTTGCACGTTGAGTGTTTACATGTTTGGGTGAGTGAGTCAATCCGGAATAGGCATGTTGTTGGTAGGCTGTTTGCTTTGGATCCTTAGACACGTTAGTCAGTCGTTGGTAATGGTCGGTTGGGTATCTCGGGGTGGGACCCCGGTATTCATGTGTTTTAACCTACACTTTCCAGTAGGTACTAGGAGGATATAGTTGTGGGCACTTACCTGGGAGGTAGTTCCGGTGTACTGGGTCTTGAGGCGTTACCTGGGAGGTAGACGTCAAGGTGTATCCTCGATACGGTGTGACTTGGCTTCGTAGAGCAAGTGTGGATGATACGTCGACGGTGGAAGGTAGATATTCCACGCGCGTTAGTACTGTAGGCCGAATAGTATCGGTTAAGGGATTGATGCCCTTTGTTATTAAGAGAATAAATGCGCATCAACCATTTTGAGGTAGGTGGTATATTTAGGTGTCGACTTTTGGGCTTGAGGCCAAACACCTTTAGTATAATCGGAGAGTTGTAGCCGATTTTAAGATAATCATGGTGACGGTAGTAGTAACCCTGAAATGATCACTTGTGATGGATGGTTATGGTGGAATGACCTACGTGTGTGTTAGTTGATTTGGTTGTGGGGGATATCTATTTGTGTTAGTGTCTAGGATAATACCACGCTTATGTGAGTTATTGTAATCGGTTGGACCGATGTTCGGCGGGTGGCCGATGTTTGTTATTGTAATCGGTTGGACCGATGTTCGGCGGGTGGCCGATGTGAGTTATTGTAATCGGTTGGACCGATGTTCGGCGGGTGGCCGATGTTTGTTATTGTAATCGGTTGGACCGATGTTCGGCGGGTGGCCGATGTTTGTTATTGTAATCGGTTGAACCGATGTTCGGCAGGGGGTCGATGTTTTGTTAATATAAGTTATTGAAAATCTTTGGAGTCTATTAGAATTCGTATAAGTTAATCGTCAATTAATGATAGGAGGGATCGTAATCGAGTATCCTGTGGAGTATACTGGTGAGCAGCTTTAGAGTGGTTAGAGCTTGAGATTTGACTCGGGAGGTATGAATCATCTAAGGTTGGGAGACAACCGAAGTCGTTTAACTGGGAATGATTCCGATTGTTGGAGTGTTCTTCCAATCGCGTTTTCAGTGTTCTTGAAGGAGTGGTGGTAAGAAAAGTATTCGAGAAATTTTTGGGCGGAGTGAAAAAATTAGATTCCAGTCAGTGAAGGTCCAGTGAAAGCACCGAAAGGGTTCCGAGTGGACTTGGGGACCTGAGGTTGAGATGAGGGAGAACTATCTAGAGCTATTCACGGGCATAGACTTCGAGGACGAAGTCTAATTCAAGTGGGGGCGAGTTGTAAAGCCCGTGTCCCGATATACATTGTATTTAATTAATTATATGTTTTTTTTTAAAAACGAATTAACTATTATGTTAATGGTCATTATGTTGAATCCTAAACTAAATTGGATAAAATTGAAAATACATTAAAACCTAGGGGACTAAATGTGGCTTTTTGGATAAAGTAATGCATGGGGTCGGTTCCACATCCCCATTCCCTTTTCGTTTTTCTTGTCCACGGAAACCACACAAAACCAAAGAAAAAAACCACACAAACCCTAAAACCCTTTCCTTTCCCCCTTCTTGCCGTCGCCGCCGTGCCACCCCACCACCGGTGCCGCCGCTGAGTTTCGCCGGAGAGAGAGGGTGCAGCGAGAGAGAGAGAGGGGGTGCGAGAGAAAGAGAAAGATCGAGCCGGTGACCGGGATCCCGTCGAGACGCTGCTGGGTTTTTTTGTTGCGAGGTGAGTTTTCTCTCTTTTTATTTCTTTTCGTTGCCATCGCGCCATCACGAAACCACCACCATGGCTGCCGCCGCAGCCATGGCTGCCGCCAGTTGCCGCCGCCGAGCGCCACCAGCCGGGGGCTGTGATGGTGGGCTGTTTGAGGGTGGGTCGAACGTGTGTGAAGGGGGTGGACGTGATAGGATTAGTTGGTTTGTTCGTTTTCTCGTTATCGCCAAAGTTTCGAAAACCACCGCCGCCGCCATCGCCGGCGACCACCACTGCCGGAGGTGGCAGTGGGTGGTGCGAGGTTGACCCAGCCCTTATAACCTAAAATCCTAATCGCGTGAATCTTAGTTGCAAACCCGAATCGCGTAAACCGTTTTATAAAATTATCAATTTACGTAAATTCTAAGTGTGCTGTCCAGTTTTCGTTTGATCATAACTTTTCCGTTGTAACTCCGTTTGAGCCGAAACTGGCGCCCACGGTTCAAGTTCGGGGTCGGGCACGTTTTCCGTCTTTTAGCGGAAAACTGGTTCGGTCTCTAGCTGGGCGAAAAAGTGGTCGCAAGTTCGGTGTTTCGTCATTTCATGTGAAAATTTCTGGAATCTGCCTTGATCATGCGAAAACCATAACTTTCTGCTCGTAACTCGGTTTGGAGTGAAACCGGTGTCAAAAGTTCCCTTTTTGAATCTAGAAACTTTTCTGTGTTTTGTGTAAAACCCAGTTCGGGGCGTAGCATGGGTCAAATTGTCGTTTTATACTGAAAGGTGCTGAATTTCGCTGTTCTGGAAACTGTTTTTGTAAAATCCGTAATAAATTGTAGAAAAATCGTTAGGAGGCGTATAATATGTCCTTGAAACCCTATCTCTGAGTACTTTCTAATCATGAAATAATATTGGGATTTTTCTGGGTTTAAAGGGGTCGAAACAGGTCCCGAACAGACCTGTTTTGTGAGAACGGAAATTAGTTTTAGTGACGGTTTAAGCGTGTGTCGTGTCATAGGGTCCGAGTCTCGTATTGACACGTTTTAACATGCGTTTAGGTGCTGGGAAGTGACCGTATTTGTGAAGCTTGAATTGTTTTGTTAAGCTAGGCGCGCATACGAGGTGAGTTCTCTCACTATACTTAATATCGGTTGTTTTATCATTGCTGTAGCACGTGTGTGGTAGCTTTATGTGATTTTGTTGTGAACTAGATAGCGGGGTGCCTAGTTGAGTTTATGATGTCATGTTAACTCGGTGGGACCGAGGGTCCGGCGGGGCCGGAGGTTTTATACGCGGGGCGTAGAGACTCGGTGGGACCGAGGATTCGGCGGGGCCGAAGATGTTATCATGTGGTCGGTGGGACCGACTTGTGCCTTTTAGGTGGGTGGTTGTGGATATACATGTTTATGATTTGTTCGTAGACCTGTATGATCGTTATGTGTCACTATCTGTTTTAGGGGTAGTGTGGAATAACTGTATTATTTATGGTGTTTGAATTCACTAAGCTTCGTGCTTACCCTTTTCCCATAAACTGTGGTTTCAGGTCCGAGCGGCTCCAAGGCGTGATGAGTACACACTGGCGCACGAGGAGAGCTGGTTGATTTATGGTTTTAATAATTAAACATTTATTCCGCTGGTTTTAATTTATAAAGATATCAATTATGTGTTTGCAAACGAAACGTTGGGATCATTAATGAGTTGTTATAAATGAATTGTTTATTTTAAAATTTTAAATTTGCTTGAAATTTTTGGGACGTTACAACTTGGTATCAGAGCACAACTTGAGTGAATCAAATGCACCTCGGTGTGTTTGATCTCAAGCTTGCGGCTATAAAATTTTCTTTAAAATTTTTGGAAAATAAAAGAAACGAAAACCCGTTTGAGAAACGGTGATCGATGGCGCAGTGTGTACAGTCAGCCGAAGCCAGTGGAAAAGGTACAGTACTTAGTGTTTTTTTTGCTTTCTAGATCATAGAGTATGCATGCTAGATTGCCTGTTGTGGACACTATGCTGTATGTTGAACTACTTGCTATTAGGAATTTATGCTAATTATGATAGGTTACTAAGTGGATGCCCTCTAGATTGTATGCAGTAAGAGATTTATAGCCTTAGAATATTCGATTTAGTTCTATTGCGCAGCTCTTGTTTGAGTCCAACCGTTCTAGGATAGAGTCTTGTATTCGACTGTCTATTTGTTTCGCACTGCATATAATCGGGTATTCGCGAGGTCACCCGTTATAATTAGTAGGGATTCGGTAGTAGCAAGGGTAGTGGGATAAGAGGAAGTTCCTAGAGAGCTGGGAAGGGTGTTTATGTATGAGTACGTGTGCTAGATTGCTTTCTAGAACATAGGAGCATGTATGCTAAATTGCTTGGTGCTTATTACACTGTATTGCATGTCTGCTGCTTGCAATTAGGGATTTGGCAGTAGCAAGGGTAGTGGTTTGGATGGAATTCCTAGGGAGCTAGGAAGAGTGTGTACATATGCCGGTGCGGGCATATGTGTATAGTTTCGGCGAGAAACTACTTGGACCCCTTGGGATGGAACTCGGAACGGGCGATGATAGGTGTGGATGGTAGTAGTAGAGCTCCTACTACCGGAAGCACAGGATCAATGCTCGAGTCGGGGAAGTCACGAGGAATCCAAGGAGTTGAGCGTGAGTGTTGTTAATATGAGTTATTATGTGCTAATAACGCGTTGTATTGTCTACCCAGAATAGCCATCACAAGGAGGAACAACTATAGTAAACCTACTAGTACAGGTGTGTACTCGAAGAGTTTTGAGGTGATGACCGTTGGGGGTAGTGATGAAGGTCCTAGACTAGTAGTCGTTGGAATAGAAAGACGATTCTAATATTAGTCACTTGGAGTGACGATAGGGATGATATTTGTTGTAAGCAGATCATTTCGGGCCAAGATGGAAGATTGTGCTAGGGTCATAGGCTCATAGAGCCGACTTTGATTTGAGGAAAACCCGTAAGATGATTTGATGTGATTTCCCAACTTGCCTTAAGAGGTTTAAATGTCTGGATGACAATAGTAGACCGGAGAGTTTCGGAGTAGTAGGGGTCGAGACGTTGAATGCCGAATGAGCCATGCACGAATTATTTTGATAATAAGATTGCATTAACAAATTCTTGTGTTTCAAATCTTTGTATGGACGGTGTTTTGGAATTTTGGGAACTGCTCAGCACACGCACAAGATTTGAAATATGGTTTTGAAAGTGTATGAAATCGTTTTATCACGGGAGTGCAAACTTTGTTAGAATTTGTCTCATTTTTTTTATTTTTCCAACGGTTCTTTCGGGTACGATGTTATCCGTGTTTTGGTGGTGGTTAAGATGTTGGGTAAGTGACTACGGATTGAGACTCTAACATTGGAACTCCTCCACATGTGTTAGAGTTGAGACGAAAAGTTACATTCAACGATGTCTGTATAAAGGCTATTTTGGTGATTTGTTTAAAATGAGTTTGGAATTCCAGTGTCGCTTAACTTTTCGTTCGAGAGTTTGTATTACTAAGTGTTTTATTGCAAATAGTTCAGTGTGTGGATTGATTCATGTGTGACATAAGTGATGCATGGAGGGATTTTGGTAACATTTCATAAGGAGTTGTTTAGTGCGCTTTTTAGTCAGCTAAAGGTTTTATTGACATTTCCATGAAAATGCGATTTATCGACTTAGGGGTATGCATACTGGGGTAACCTTTGTTCTCGACATTTTGATGAACGAGTCGTGCATGAAAATGTTTTAGTTCCTTTTTGTCGAAATGAAAGACCATTTGATCCAAGGAGTGTTTTAATGTTGTGAACATCATGCATACGATTACAATGTGTTATATTTTGGAAATATAAATGCGTAGATTTTTGACATTCGGTTAATTTAGAATTACCGATCATTTTTTTTGGGAAATTAAAAACTTTTGCTTTGGAGGAAACGAGTATTTTGAGCATTTTCGATAAATACATTTTTAAACTATAATGTTTTGACGTTATATTTCCCAAGTACGAAACTTGAGGAAGTGTTACAAGCTTGCATGCCTGCCCCCAGATTGAGATTTTATGAGGTTTTAGTCGATATTTCCAATTAATAGAAGCGGACTGGTTTCTGTCTTCAAGTTTGAAACTTACACGAGACAGTTGTGTTTTAACAAAAATATATTTGTAAACCGTGTCATCGTTTTGTGTGATTAGCTGACGCGCGAAAAATTTGTGGCGAACCCTGTGCCACGTCATTTTTATGATTAAAAAGAGGAATTTTTGAATCAAATGTCGTGAAACTTATTTTGAATTATGCGCACACCTTTGTCGCACCCTGTTTAAGGTAAAGCGGTTACTTTAAGTGCACGTCATGAGTCAATCCATACTGGAATCGAGGCGGTTCATTTTAAAGAAATTATTTATTACGCTTGCTTTTGTGTGAGTAAACTGAACTGCAATGGAACGATTTTCAACATGATTTTCCTATGTGGGACGAGCGTGTCCAGTTTTGCGTAACTATCGATCAGGTAATAGTAGTTTTATTACATACGATCTTTTGAGATGAATATCCTGATGTTGAAAATATTTTGTAAATGATTTTGTAAACCATTTGGGGAAATGTGCTTTTAAGTGTCATGTGTCATTTCGAGAATTTTTAGGGTGTGAGTCCTTTTGGAAAACTCTTTTGTTTAACCCGTGTTGAGTCTGAGACTAAGGTTGATTTCAGAGTATTGCTTGCTTAAACTTTGTTTAAACGCATTTTCCGACCTATGGGTCTAGCAAGCGGGGAGCATTTTGCTCGGTTTTGACTTGGAGTTAGTCATGGGCCAATTGCCCGGTTTTAATGGCTCGATGTGGAGTCTAGTTGATGAGTTGTTTTTGTCACACCGTTTGGCATTCTTTGCACGTTGAGTGTTTACATGTTTGGGTGAGTGAGTCAATCCGGAATAGGCATGTTGTTGGTAGGCTGTTTGCTTTGGATCCTTAGACACGTTAGTCAGTCGTTGGTAATGGTCGGTTGGGTATCTCGGGGTGGGAGCCCGGTATTCATGTGTTTTAACCAACACTTTCCAGTAGGTACTAGGAGGATATAGTTGTGGGCACTTACCTGGGAGGTAGTTCCGGTGTACTGGGTCTTGAGGCGTTACCTGGGAGGTAGACGTCAAGGTGTATCCTCGATACGGTGTGACTTGGCTTCGTAGAGCAAGTGTGGATGATACGTCGATGGTGGAAGGTAGATATTCCACGCGCGTTAGTACTATAGGCCGAATAGTATCGGTTAAGGGATTGATGCCCTTTGTTATTAAGAGAATAAATGCGCATCAACCATTTTGAGGTAGGTGGTATATTTAGGTGTCGACTTTTGGGCTTGAGGCCAAACACCTTTAGTATAATCGGAGAGTTGTAGCCGATTTTAAGATAATCATGGTGACGGTAGTAGTAACCCTGAAATGATCACTTGTGATGGATGGTTATGGTGGAATGACCTACGTGTGTGTTAGTTGATTTGGTTGTGGGGGATATCTATTTGTGTTAGTGTCTAGGATAATACCACGCTTATGTGAGTTATTGTAATCGGTTGGACCGATGTTCGGCGGGTGGCCGATGTTTGTTATTGTAATCGGTTGGACCGATGTTCGGCGGGTGGCCGATGTGAGTTATTGTAATCGGTTGGACCGATGTTCGGCGGGTGGCCGATGTTTGTTATTGTAATCGGTTGGACCGATGTTCGGCGGGTGGCCGATGTTTGTTATTGTAATCGGTTGAACCGATGTTCGGCAGGGGGTCGATATAAGTTATTGAAAATCTTTGGAGTCTATTAGAATTCGTAGAAGTTAATCGTCAATTAATGATAGGAGGGATCGTAATCGAGTATCCTGTGGAGTATACTGGTGAGCAGCTTTAGAGTGGTTAGAGCTTGAGATTTGATTCGGGAGGTATGAATCATCTAAGGTTGGGAGACAACGAAGTCGTTTAACTGGGAATGATTCTGATTGTTGGAGTGTTCTTCCAATCGCGTTTTCAGTGTTCTTGAAGGAGTGGTGGTAAGAAAAGTATTCGAGAAAATTTTGGGCGGAGTGAAAAATTTAGATTCCAGTCAGTGAAGGTCCAGTGAAAGCACCGAAAGTGTTCCGAGTGGACTTGGGGACCTGAGGTTGAGATGAGGGAGAACTATCTAGAGCAATTCACGTGCATAGACTTCGAGGACGAAGTCTAATTCAAGTGGGGGAGAGTTGTAAAGCCCGTGTCCCGATATACATTGTATTTAATTAATTATATGTTTTTTTTTAAAACGAATTAACTATTATGTTAATGGTCATTATGTTGAATCCTAAACTAAATTGGATAAAATTGAAAATACATTAAAACCTAGGGGACTAAATGTGGCTTTTTGGATAAAGTAATGCATGGGGTCGGTTCCACATCCCCATTCCCTTTTCGTTTTTCTTGTCCACGGAAACCACACAAAACCAAAGAAAAAACCCCACAAACCCTAAAACACCTTTCCTTTCCCCCTTCTTGCCGTCGCCGCCGTGCCACCCCACCACCGGTGCCGCCGCTGAGTTTCGCCGGAGAGAGAGGGTGCAGCGAGAGAGAGAGGGGGTGCGAGAGAAAGAGAAAGATCGAGCCGGTGACCGGGATACCGTCGAGACGCTGCTGGGTTTTTTTGTTGCGAGGTGAGTTTTCTCTCTTTTTATTTCTTTTCGTTGCCATCGCGCCATCACGAAACCACCACCATGGCTGCCGCCAGTTGCCGCCGCCGAGCGCCACCAGCCGGGGGCTGTGATGGTGGGCTGTTTGAGGGTGGGTCGAACGTGTGTGAAGGGGGTGGACGTGATAGGATTAGTTGGTTTGATCGTTTTCTCGTTATCGCCAAAGTTTCGTAAACCACCGCCGCCGCCGTCGCCGGCGAACACCACTGCCGGAGGTGGCAGTGGGTGGTGCGAGGTTGACCCAGCCCTTATAACCTAAAATCCTAATCGCGTGAATCTTAGTTGCAAACCCGAATCGCGTAAACCGTTTTATAAAATTATCAATTTAAGTAAATTCTAAGTGTGTTGTCCAGTTTTCGTTTGATCATAACTTTTCCGTTGTAACTCCGTTTGAGCCGAAACTGGCGCCCACGGTTCAAGTTCGGGGTCGGGCACGTTTTCCGTGTTTTAGCGGAAAACTGGTTCGGTCTCTAGCTGGGCGAAAAAGTGGTCGCAAGTTCGGTGTTTCGTCATTTCATGTGAAAATTTCTGGAATCTGCCTTGATCATGCGAAAACCATAACTTTCCGCTCGTAACTCGGTTTGGGGTGAAACCGGTGTCAAAGGTTCCCTTTTTGAATCTAGAAACGTTTCTGTGTTTTGTGCAAAACCCAGTTCGGGGCGTAGCATGGGTCAAATTGTCGTTTTATACTGAAAGGTGCTGAATTTCGCTGTTCTGGAAACTGTTTTTGTAAAATCCGTAATAAATTGTAGAAATATCGTTAGGAGGCGTATAATATGTCCTTGAAACCCTATCTCTGAGTACTTTCTAATCATGAAATAATATTGGGATTTTTCTGGGTTTAAAGGGGTCGAAACAGGTCCCGAACAGACCTGTTTTGTGAGAACGGAAATTAGTTTTAGTGACGGCTTAAGCGTGTGTCGTGTCATAGGGTCCGAGTCTCGTATTGACACGTTTTAACATGCGTTTAGGTGCTGGGAAGTGACTGTATTTGTGAAGCTTGAATTGTGTTGTTAAGCTAGGCGCGCATACGAGGTGAGTTCTCTCACTATACTTAATATCAGTTGTTTTATCATTGTTGTAGCACGTGTGTGGTAGCTTTATGTGATTTTGTTGTGAACTAGATAGCGGGGTGCCTAGTTGAGTTTATGATGTCATGTTAACTCGGTGGGACCGAGGGTCCGGCGGGGCCGGAGGTTTTATACGCGGGGCGTAGAGACTCGGTGGGACCGAGGATTCGGCGGGGCCGAAGATGTTATCATGTGGTCGGTGGGACCGACTTGTGCCTTTTAGGTGGGTGGTTGTGGATATACATGTTTATGATTTGTTCGTAGACCTGTATGATCGTTATGTGTCACTATTTGTTTTAGGGGTAGTGTGGAATAACTGTATTATTTATGGTGTTTGAATTCACTAAGCTTCGTGCTTACCCTTTTCCCATAAACTGTGGTTTCAGGTCCGAGCAGCTCCAAGGCGTGATGAGTACACACTGGCGCGCGAGGAGAGCTGGTTGATTTATGGTTTTAATAATTAAACATTTATTCCGCTGGTTTTAATTAATAAAGATATCAATTATGTGTTTGCAAACGAAACGTTGGGATCATTAATGAGTTGTTATAAATGAATTGTTTATTTTAAAAATTTAAATTTGCTTGAAATTTTTGGGACGTTACAACTTGGTATCAGAGCACAACTTGAGTGAATCAAATGCACCTCGGTGTGTTTGATCTCAAGCTTGCGGCTATAAAATTTTCTTTAAAATTTTTGGAAAATAAAAGAAAGGAAAACCCGTTTGAGAAACGGTGATCGATGGCGCAGTGTGTACAGTCAGCCGAAGCCAAGGGAAAAGGTACAGTACTTAGTGTTTTTTTGCTTTCTAGATTATAGAGTATGCATGCTAGATTGCCTGTTGTGGACACTATGCTGTATGTTGAACTACTTGCTATTAGGAATTTATGCTAATTATGATAGGTTACTAAGTGGATGCCCTCTAGGTTGTATGCAGTAAGAGATTTATAGCCTTAGAATATTCGATTTAGTTCTATTGTGCAGCTCTTGTTTGAGTCCAACCGTTCTAGGATAGAGTCTTGTATTCGACTGTCTATTTGTTTCGCACTGCATATAATCGGGTATTCGTGAGGTCACCCGTTATAATTAGTAGGGATTCGGTAGTAGCAAGGGTAGTGGGATAAGAGGAAGTTCCTAGAGAGATGGGAAGGGTGTTTATGTATGAGTACGTGTGCTAGATTGCTTTCTAGAACATAGGAGCATGTATGCTAAATTGCTTGGTGCTTATTACACTGTATTGCATGTCTGCTGCTTGCTATTAGGGATTTGGCAGTAGCAAGGGTAGTGGTTTGGATGGAATTCCTAGGGAGCTAGGAAGAGTGTGTACATATGCCGGTGCGGGCATATGTGTATAGTTTCGGCGAGAAACTACTTGGACCCCTTGGGATGGAACTCGGAACGGGCGATGATAGGTGTGGATGGTAGTAGTAGAGCTCCTACTACCGGAAGCACAGGATCAATGCTCGAGTCGGGGAAGTCACGAGGAATCCAAGGAGTTGAGCGTGAGTGTTGTTAGTATGAGTTATTATGTGCTAATAACGCGTTGTATTGTCTACCCAGAATAGCCATCACAAGGAGGAACAACTATAGTAAACCTACTAGTACAGGTGTGTACTCGAAGTGTTTTGAGGTGATGATCGTTGGGGGTAGTGATGAAGGTCCTAGACTAGTAGTCGTTGGAATAGAAAGACGATTCTAATATTAGTCACTTGGAGTGACGATAGGGATGATATTTGTTGTAAGCAGATCATTTCGGGCCAAGATGGAAGATTGTGCTAGGGTCATAGGCTCATAGAGCCGACTTTGATTTGAGGAAAACCCGTAAGATGATTTGATGTGATTTCCCAACTTGCCTTAAGAGGTTTAAATGTCTGGATGACAATAGTAGACCGGAGAGTTTCGGAGTAGTAGGGGTCGAGACGTTGAATGCCGAATGAGCCATGCACGAAGTTATTTTGATAATAAGATTGCATTAACAAATTCTTGTGTTTCAAATCTTTGTATGGACGGTGTTTTGGAATTTTGGGAACTGCTCAGCACACGCACAAGATTTGAAATATGGTTTTGAAAGTGTATGAAATCGTTTTATCACGGGAGTGCAAACTTTGTTAGAATTTGTCTCATTTTCGTTATTTTTTCAACGGTTCTTTCGGGTACGATGTTATCCGTGTTTTGGTGGTGGTTAAGATGTTGGGTAAGTGACTACGGATTGAGACTCTAACATTGGAACTCCTCCACATGTGTTAGAGTTGAGACGAAAAGTTACATTCCACGATGTCTGTATAAAGGCTATTTTGGTGATTTGTTTAAAATGAGTTTGGAATTCCAGTGTCTCTTAACTTTTCGTTCGAGAGTTTGTATTACTAAGTGTTTTATTGCAAATAGTTCAGTGTGTGGATTGATTCATGCGTGACATAAGTGATGCATGGAGGGATTTTGGTAACATTTCATAAGGAGTTGTTTAGTGCGCTTTTTAGTCAGCTAAAGGTTTTATTGACATTTCCATGAAAATGCGATTTATCGACTTAGGGGTATGCATACTGGGGTAACCTTTGTTCTCGACATTTTGATGAACGAGTCGTGCATGAAAATGTTTTAGTTCCTTTTTGTCGAAATGAAAGACCATTTGATCCAAGGAGTGTTTTAATGTTGTGAACATCATGCATACGATTACAATGTGTTATATTTTGGAAATATAAATGCGTAGATTTTTGACATTCGGTTAATTTAGAATTACCGATCATTTTTTTTGGGAAATTAAAAACTTTTGCTTTGGAGGAAACGAGTATTTTGAGCATTTTCGATAAATACATTTTTAAACTACTAGCAGTGTGTCCGTGCAATGCACCGGGTGAGCAATATGTGAATTTTTTATTGCAAATGAAAAACGAAAAACCTTCGAGCATTGTAGCTGAGTTCAACAACTTTGATAAAATATACAAAAGGTTCAGTGCAGAAATCAAAATCAATAGAGAACTAAAGTAGAAATTAGTAGAAATCAAAACACGTTGTGCTATTTCTCATATGACGGACTTTCTCCAAATTGAACGATCACATGTAACTTATAACTACAAATGAACTCCCTCATAAGTCTAAGCAAGTGTAACCATGGATAAGATTAACCTGTATAAATAAAAAATAACATTACATGCATTTTTAGAATTAGCAAAGAAAGTGCAAGTTCTCACAGGAATGAAGGAGTATAAGCAATTACGAATAGGTTCAACAAGCATTTTATTGCTCCACAGGATATGTGACACTTTATGAGGATGATATGGAATCATGTCATAAGCATTGCTGGCCATAGATCTTTCATGAGTTGGATTTTCTTCCATTGAGTCCAATGAAACAGAGCCAAGTCTGTAGGCCACCATGTACTACTGGAAGGTCTTTCCTCCAAGGTCATAGTTTCATCTTGTGTGTATTTAATGTCCATAAAAGAGAAATTCTATAAAGTAATGAGCATAAAAGAGAAATTCTAGAGGAAAACAAGAGCATAGAAATAGCTACTAATCAGGCAAGAACAACCAATTGTGGGTGGACTTAGAAAAATACCATGCGCTCCCAGGTCGTCGTGTGATGGTTTAATCCTACTCTTCGTCTTTCCTCACTTTCCCCTTTCATTTCCTCAAATTCTCCTGCCGAAGGGGCATCTTTGAATATAACAAACAAAAACAAGCATCATGTTACTAAAGTGCACTGATATTAATGGAGTTCACAACCTGTCAAGAAGTTCTATTACCTCCCATTCCAAAAAGATATGAGAAGTCATCACCACCATTTGCATTCACGGATGTCTTCTTTGTGCCATATGAGCTCTCAGAAGAAGCCTTCTACTCCGCTTTAGGGCCACCATTGTTTTTGAAAAGAGCATTGTGAACAGAATCCTGAAACACAAACATCCGTAATATTTATATCATTCCTCCTCTAAGCAAGAAAATCAATATTAATAGTAAACAGTTGATTTTATTGATGTTTGACCTGAGTTGTAGAGCTTTGAGTTGGTCTGGTGCTTGAGCGAAAAAGGGAATCCAGATAATCTGAAGCTCCGTTATTTGGTTTAGAGCACCCATATGCTCTCTCCATCATTACAAAGGGGTCTTCTACCCGAATTGAAAATGAATTGGCTGAATAACCACTTGATTCGTGAGACAGATTTGTTACTGGTTTGCTTCTGTGTTATTATATCAGCAAAAATCTATCACCCCAAAGAAATATCAAACAACACAAGAACACGGCAATAACTCCTCAAATATGAATAAAATTGTATCAGAACAAGTCAAATGCCCAAATCTCTAGTAATTTTAGTAATAAAGAAAATAAAGTTCGGGCATGTGTATATGTGATTCCAACAAGAGAGAATTCAAGTAGGACTATAAACCAAATTTTATAAGTAGTCCCACCATCCCCAAACATAGTAGTTCACGATGCAGTTTAGAAAGAAATAAAAGACAACTTCTGGGACAATCTACCCTTGATTATATACAAATAAAAAATCACCAATTTATTTCATTTTTAAAGAAAGGGAGTAGCTCAGGAACATCATTGGGATAAAGACTCTTTCTTTTAGGGGTAAGTGGAAGTGAAGGAACCACACACACACACATATGTAAGAACTTATTCATACAAACGTATCCACATTATACAGATACATATAAAGCGACATCCAGATCCATATACGTGGACCTGATAGAAATTTAACCCGAATTCACAAATGAAAACCATAGATAAAACAAACACACACGTATACGTGCACCAGTGAATGTGCCTGCGTGTGAATCCATTATGTACAGAGTCAAATCAACCCAAATCCACAAATCAACCCAAATTCACAAATCTGAGTACATAATAAAAAAAAGAGAAAACCAATGAATCGATTGTCTTCGGAGAACAAAAAAACAAAAAGGGAGCCTGACCGGAGAAGCCGAAATCGGTGCGGTAGGATTTACTTCAAGCTTATCGGTCATGTAGCTAAAATACAGAAGTTGGAGATGAAATATTACCTGGAGATGAAATGTAGAACATAAACCCTAAATCAAGAACGTAAATCGTCTCCTGGAAATCTTGAATCGACACCTAGGGAACCTAAATTGCCGGATCGAGAGTGGCGTGTTGAGAGAACGTAAACTCTGGTTTGGGGGGATGGGAGAAGATGAAGAGGCTGGAAATTAAATGATGAGAGTAACACGCGTGAGAGATGTCAAACTTTCTCACTCTTAAAATTTAAGTAAAACTGCTTTAGATAGTGGTACTAAAAGCTTAAGTGATTGTATTTAAGAGTTTGGGGGTTAAACCCTTTATAATATAGTATAGATAATGTTTTGACGTTATATGTCCCAAGTACGAAACTTGAGGAAGTGTTACAAGCTTGCATGCCTGCCCCCAGTTTGAGATTTTATGAGGTTTTAGTCGATATTTCCAATTAATAGAAGCGGACTGGTTTCTGTCTTCAAGTTTGAAACTTACACGAGACAGTTGTGTTTTAACAAAAATATATTTGTAAACAGTGTCATCGTTTTGTGTGATTAGCTGACGCGCGAAAAATTTGTGGCGAACCCTGTGCCACGTCATTTTTATGATTAAAAAGAGGAATTTTTGAATCAAATGTCGTGAAACTTATTTTGAATTATGCGCACACCTTTGTCGCACCCTGTTTAAGGTAAAGCGGTTACTTTAAGTGCACGTCATGAGTCAATCCATACTGGAATCGAGGCGGTTCATTTTAAAGAAATTATTTATTACACTTGCTTTTGTGTGAGTAAACTGAACTGCAATGGAACGATTTTCAACATGATTTTCCTATGTGGGACGAGCGTGTCCAGTTTTGCGTAACTATCGATCAGGTAATAGTAGTTTTATTACATACGATCTTTTGAGATGAAAATCCTGATGTTGAAAATATTTTGTAAATGATTTTGTAAACCATTTGGGGAAATGTGCTTTTAAGTGTCATGTGTCATTTCGAGAATTTTTAGGGTGTGAGTCCTTTTGGAAAACTCTTTTGTTTAACCCGTGTTGAGTCTGAGACTAAGGTTGATTTCAGAGTATTGCTTGCTTAAACTTTGTTTAAACGCATTTTCCGACCTATAGGTCTAGCAAGCGGGGAGCATTTTGCTCGGTTTTGACTTGGAGTTAGTCATGGGCCAATTGCCCGGTTTTAATGGCTCGATGTGGAGTCTAGTTGATGAGTTGTTTTTGTCGCACCGTTTGGCATTCTTTGCACGTTGAGTGTTTACATGTTTGGGTGAGTGAGTCAATCCGGAATAGGCATGTTGTTGGTAGGCTGTTTGCTTTGGATCCTTAGACACGTTAGTCAGTCGTTGGTAATGGTCGTTTGGGTATCTCGGGGTGGGACCCCGATATTCATGTGTTTTAACCTACACTTTCCAGTAGGTACTAGGAGGATATAGTTGTGGGCACTTACCTGGGAGGTAGTTTCGGTGTACTGGGTCTTGAGGCGTTACCTGGGAGGTAGACGTCAAGGTGTATCCTCGATACGGTGTGACTTGGCTTCGTAGAGCAAGTGTGGATGATACGTCGATGGTGGAAGGTAGATATTCCACGCGCGTTAGTACTGTAGGCCGAATAGTATCGGTTAAGGGATTGATGCCCTTTGTTATTAAGAGAATAAATGCGCATCAACCATTTTGAGGTAGGTGGTATATTTAGGTGTCGACTTTTGGGCTTGAGGCCAAACACCTTTAGTATAATCGGAGAGTTGTAGCCGATTTTAAGATAATCATGGTGACGGTAGTAGTAACCCTGAAATGATCACTTGTGATGGATGGTTATGGTGGAATGACCTACGTGTGTGTTAGTTGTTTTGGTTGTGGGGGATATCTATTTGTGTTAGTGTCTAGGATAATACCACGCTTATGTGAGTTATTGTAATCGGTTGGACCGATGTTCGGCGGGTGGCCGATGTGAGTTATTGTAATTGGTTGGACCGATGTTCGGCAGGTGGCCGATGTTTGTTATTGTAATCGGTTGGACCGATGTTCGGCGGGTGGCCGATGTTTGTTATTGTAATCGGTTGAACCGATGTTCGGCAGGGGGTCGATGTTTTGTTAATATAAGTTATTGAAAATCTTTGGAGTCTATTAGAATTCGTAGAAGTTAATCGTCAATTAATGATAGGAGGGATCGTAATCGAGTATCCTGTGGAGTATACTGGTGAGCAGCTTTAGAGTGGTTAGAGCTTGAGATTTGACTCGGGAGGTATGAATCATCTAAGGTTGGGAGACAACCGAAGTCGTTTAACTGGGAATGATTCCGATTGTTGGAGTGTTCTTCCAATCGCGTTTTCAGTGTTCTTGAAGGAGTGGTGGTAAGAAAAGTATTCGAGAAATTTTTGGGCGGAGTGAAAAATTTAGATTCCAGTCAGTGAAGGTCCAGTGAAAGCACCGAAAGGGTTCCGAGTGGACTTGGGGACCTGAGGTTGAGATGAGGGAGAACTATCTAGAGCTATTCACGGGCATAGACTTCGAGGACGAATTCTAATTCAAGTGGGGGAGAGTTGTAAATCCCGTGTCCCGATATACATTGTATTTAATTAATTATATGTTTTTTTTAAAAAACGAATTAACTATTATGTTAATGGTCATTATGTTGAATCCTAAACTAAATTGGATAAAATTGAAAATACATTAAAACCTAGGGGACTAAATGTGGCTTTTTGGATAAAGTAATGCATGGGGTCGGTTCCACATTCCCATTCCCTTTTCGTTTTTCTTGTCCACGGAAACCACACAAAACCAAAGAAAAAAACCCCACAAACCCTAAAACACCTTTCCTTTCCCCCTTCTTGCCGTCGCCGCCGTGCCACCCCACCACCGGTGCCGCCGCTGAGTTTCGCCGGAGAGAGAGGGTGCAGCGAGAGAGAGAGGGGTGCGAGAGAAAGAGAAAGATCGAGCCGGTGACCGGGATCCCGTCGAGACGATGCTGGTTTTTTTTGTTGCGAGGTGAGTTTTCTCTCTTTTTATTTCTTTTCGTTGCCATCGCGCCATCACGAAACCACCACCATGGCTGCCGCCACAATCATGGCTGCCTCCAGTTGCCGCCGCCGAGCGCCACCAGGCGGGGGCTGTGATGGTGGGCTGTTTGAGGGTGGGTCGAACGTGTGTGAAGGGGGTGGACGTGATAGGATTAGTTGGTTTGTTCGTTTTCTCGTTATCGCCAAAGTTTCGTAAACTACCGCCACCGCCGTCGCCGGCGACCACCACTGCCGGAGGTGGCAGTGGGTGGTGCGAGGTTGACCCAGCCCTTATAACCTAAAATCCTATTCGCGTGAATCTTAGTTGCAAACCCGAATCGCGTAAACCGTTTTATAAAATTATCAATTTACGTAAATTCTAAGTGTGCTGTCCAGTTTTCGTTTGATCATAACTTTTCCGTTGTAACTCCGTTTGAGCCGAAACTGGCGCCCACGGTTCAAGTTCGGGGTCGGGCACGTTTTCCGTCTTTTAGCGGAAAACTGGTTCGGTCTCTAGCTGGGCGAAAAAGTGGTCGCAAGTTCGGTGTTTCGTCATTTCATGTGAAAATTTCTGGAATCTGCCTTGATCATGCGAAAACCATAACTTTCTGCTCGTAACTCGGTTTGGAGTGAAACCGGTGTCAAAAGTTCCCTTTTTGAATCTAGAAACGTTTCTGTGTTTTGTGCAAAACCCAGTTCGGGGCGTAGCATGGGTCAAATTGTCGTTTTATACTGAAAGGTGCTGAATTTCGCTGTTCTGGAAACTGTTTTTGTAAAATCCGTAATAAATTGTAGAAAAATCGTTAGGAGGCGTATAATATGTCCTTGAAACCCTATCTCTGAGTACTTTCTAATCATGAAATAATATTGGGATTTTTCTGGGTTTAAAGGGGTCGAAACAGGTCCCGAACAGACCTGTTTTGTGAGAACGGAAATTAGTTTTAGTGACGGTTTAAGCGTGTGTCGTGTCATAGGGTCCGAGTCTCGTATTGACACGTTTTAACATGCGTTTAGGTGCTGGGAAGTGACCGTATTTGTGAAGCTTGAATTGTTTTGTTAAGCTAGGCGCGCATACGAGGTGAGTTCTCTCACTATACTTAATATCGGTTGTTTTATCATTGCTGTAGCACGTGTGTGGTAGCTTTATGTGATTTTGTTGTGAACTAGATAGCGGGGTGCCTAGTTGAGTTTATGATGTCATGTTAACTCGGTGGGACCGAGGGTCCGGCGGGGCCGGAGGTTTTATACGCGGGGCGTAGAGACTCGGTGGGACCGAGGATTCGGCGGGGCCGAAGATGTTATCATGTGGTCGGTGGGACCGACTTGTGCCTTTTAGGTGGGTGGTTGTGGATATACATGTTTATGATTTGTTCGTAGACCTGTATGATCGTTATGTGTCACTATCTGTTTTAGGGGTAGTGTGGAATAACTGTATTATTTATGGTGTTTGAATTCACTAAGCTTCGTGCTTACCCTTTTCCCATAAACTGTGGTTTCAGGTCCGAGCGGCTCCAAGGCGTGATGAGTACACACTGGCGCACGAGGAGAGCTGGTTGATTTATGGTTTTAATAATTAAACATTTATTCCGCTGGTTTTAATTTATAAAGATATCAATTATGTGTTTGCAAACGAAACGTTGGGATCATTAATGAGTTGTTATAAATGAATTGTTTATTTTAAAATTTTAAATTTGCTTGAAATTTTTGGGACGTTACAACTTGGTATCAGAGCACAACTTGAGTGAATCAAATGCACCTCGGTGTGTTTGATCTCAAGCTTGCGGCTATAAAATTTTCTTTAAAATTTTTGGAAAATAAAAGAAACGAAAACCCGTTTGAGAAACGGTGATCGATGGCGCAGTGTGTACAGTCAGCCGAAGCCAGTGGAAAAGGTACAGTACTTAGTGTTTTTTTGCTTTCTAGATCATAGAGTATGCATGCTAGATTGCCTGTTGTGGACACTATGTTGTATGTTGAACTACTTGCTATTAGGAATTTATGCTAATTATGATAGGTTACTAAGTGGATGCCCTCTAGATTGTATGCAGTAAGAGATTTATAGCCTTAGAATATTCGATTTAGTTCTATTGCGCAGCTCTTGTTTGAGTCCAACCGTTCTAGGATAGAGTCTTGTATTCGACTGTCTATTTGTTTCGCACTGCATATAATCGGGTATTCGCGAGGTCACCCGTTATAATTAGTAGGGATTCGGTAGTAGCAAGGGTAGTGGGATAAGAGGAAGTTCCTAGAGAGCTGGGAAGGGTGTTTATGTATGAGTACGTGTGCTAGATTGCTTTCTAGAACATAGGAGCATGTATGCTAAATTGCTTGGTGCTTATTACACTGTATTGCATGTCTGCTGCTTGCAATTAGGGATTTGGCAGTAGCAAGGGTAGTGGTTTGGATGGAATTCCTAGGGAGCTAGGAAGAGTGTGTACATATGCCGGTGCGGGCATATGTGTATAGTTTCGGCGAGAAACTACTTGGACCCCTTGGGATGGAACTCGGAACGGGCGATGATAGGTGTGGATGGTAGTAGTAGAGCTCCTACTACCGGAAGCACAGGATCAATGCTCGAGTCGGGGAAGTCACGAGGAATCCAAGGAGTTGAGCGTGAGTGTTGTTAGTATGAGTTATTATGTGCTAATAACGCGTTGTATTGTCTACCCAGAATAGCCATCACAAGGAAGAACAACTATAGTAAACCTACTAGTACAGGTGTGTACTCGAAGAGTTTTGAGGTGATGATCGTTGGGGGTAGTGATGAAGGTCCTAGACTAGTAGTCGTTGGAATAGAAAGACGATTCTAATATTAGTCACTTGGAGTGACGATAGGGATGATATTTGTTGTAAGCAGATCATTTCGGGCCAAGATGGAAGATTGTGCTAGGGTCATAGGCTCATAGAGCCGACTTTGATTTGAGGAAAACCCGTAAGATGATTTGATGTGATTTCCCAACTTGCCTTAAGAGGTTTAAATGTCTGGATGACAATAGTAGACCGGAGAGTTTCGGAGTAGTAGGGGTCGAGACGTTGAATGCCGAATGAGCCATGCACGAATTATTTTGATAATAAGATTGCATTAACAAATTCTTGTGTTTCAAATCTTTGTATGGACGGTGTTTTGGAATTTTGGGAACTGCTCAGCACACGCACAAGATTTGAAATATGGTTTTGAAAGTGTATGAAATCGTTTTATCACGGGAGTGCAAACTTTGTTAGAATTTGTCTCATTTTCGTTATTTTTCCAACGGTTCTTTCGGGTACGATGTTATCCGTGTTTTGGTGGTGGTTAAGATGTTGGGTAAGTGACTACGGATTGAGACTCTAACATTGGAACTCCTCCACATGTGTTAGAGTTGAGACGAAAAGTTACATTCAACGATGTCTGTATAAAGGCTATTTTGGTGATTTGTTTAAAATGAGTTTGGAATTCCAGTGTCGCTTAACTTTTCGTTCGAGAGTTTGTATTACTAAGTGTTTTATTGCAAATAGTTCAGTGTGTGGATTGATTCATGCGTGACATAAGTGATGCATGGAGGGATTTTGGTAACATTTCATAAGGAGTTGTTTAGTGCGCTTTTTAGTCAGCTAAAGGTTTTATTGACATTTCCATGAAAATGCGATTTATCGACTTAGGGGTATGCATACTGGGGTAACCTTTGTTCTCGACATTTTGATGAACGAGTCGTGCATGAAAATGTTTTAGTTCCTTTTTGTCGAAATGAAAGACCATTTGATCCAAGGAGTGTTTTAATGTTGTGAACATCATGCATACGATTACAATGTGTTATATTTTGGAAATATAAATGCGTAGATTTTTGACATTCGGTTAATTTAGAATTACCGATCATTTTTTTTGGGAAATTAAAAACTTTTGCTTTGGAGGAAACGAGTATTTTGAGCATTTTCGATAAATACATTTTTAAACTATAATGTTTTGACGTTATATTTCCCAAGTACGAAACTTGAGGAAGTGTTACAAGCTTGCATGCCTGCCCCCAGATTGAGATTTTATGAGGTTTTAGTCGATATTTCCAATTAATAGAAGCGGACTGGTTTCTGTCTTCAAGTTTGAAACTTACACGAGACAGTTGTGTTTTAACAAAAATATATTTGTAAACCGTGTCATCGTTTTGTGTGATTAGCTGACGCGCGAAAAATTTGTGGCGAACCCTGTGCCACGTCATTTTTATGATTAAAAAGAGGAATTTTTGAATCAAATGTCGTGAAACTTATTTTGAATTATGCGCACACCTTTGTCGCACCCTGTTTAAGGTAAAGCGGTTACTTTAAGTGCACGTCATGAGTCAATCCATACTGGAATCGAGGCGGTTCATTTTAAAGAAATTATTTATTACGCTTGCTTTTGTGTGAGTAAACTGAACTGCAATGGAACGATTTTCAACATGATTTTACTATGTGGGACGAGCGTGTCCAGTTTTGCGTAACTATCGATCAGGTAATAGTAGTTTTATTACATACGATCTTTTGAGATGAAAATCCTGATGTTGAAAATATTTTGTAAATGATTTTGTAAACCATTTGGGGAAATGTGCTTTTAAGTGTCATGTGTCATTTCGAGAATTTTTAGGGTGTGAGTCCTTTTGGAAAACTCTTTTGTTTAACCCGTGTTGAGTCTGAGACTAAGGTTGATTTCAGAGTATTGCTTGCTTAAACTTTGTTTAAACGCATTTTCCGACCTATGGGTCTAGCAAGCGGGGAGCATTTTGCTCGGTTTTGACTTGGAGTTAGTCATGGGCCAATTGCCCGGTTTTAATGGCTCGATGTGGAGTCTAGTTGATGAGTTGTTTTTGTCACACCGTTTGGCATTCTTTGCACGTTGAGTGTTTACATGTTTGGGTGAGTGAGTCAATCCGGAATAGGCATGTTGTTGGTAGGCTGTTTGCTTTGGATCCTTAGACACGTTAGTCAGTCGTTGGTAATGGTCGGTTGGGTATCTCGGGGTGGGAGCCCGGTATTCATGTGTTTTAACCAACACTTTCCAGTAGGTACTAGGAGGATATAGTTGTGGGCACTTACCTGGGAGGTAGTTCCGGTGTACTGGGTCTTGAGGCGTTACCTGGGAGGTAGACGTCAAGGTGTATCCTCGATACGGTGTGACTTGGCTTCGTAGAGCAAGTGTGGATGATACGTCGATGGTGGAAGGTAGATATTCCACGCGCGTTAGTACTATAGGCCGAATAGTATCGGTTAAGGGATTGATGCCCTTTGTTATTAAGAGAATAAATGCGCATCAACCATTTTGAGGTAGGTGGTATATTTAGGTGTCGACTTTTGGGCTTGAGGCCAAACACCTTTAGTATAATCGGAGAGTTGTAGCCGATTTTAAGATAATCATGGTGACGGTAGTAGTAACCCTGAAATGATCACTTGTGATGGATGGTTATGGTGGAATGACCTACGTGTGTGTTAGTTGATTTGGTTGTGGGGGATATCTATTTGTGTTAGTGTCTAGGATAATACCACGCTTATGTGAGTTATTGTAATCGGTTGGACCGATGTTCGGCGGGTGGCCGATGTTTGTTATTGTAATCGGTTGGACCGATGTTCGGCGGGTGGCCGATGTGAGTTATTGTAATCGGTTGGACCGATGTTCGGCGGGTGGCCGATGTTTGTTATTGTAATCGGTTGGACCGATGTTCGGCGGGTGGCCGATGTTTGTTATTGTAATCGGTTGAACCGATGTTCGGCAGGGGGTCGATATAAGTTATTGAAAATCTTTGGAGTCTATTAGAATTCGTAGAAGTTAATCGTCAATTAATGATAGGAGGGATCGTAATCGAGTATCCTGTGGAGTATACTGGTGAGCAGCTTTAGAGTGGTTAGAGCTTGAGATTTGATTCGGGAGGTATGAATCATCTAAGGTTGGGAGACAACGAAGTCGTTTAACTGGGAATGATTCTGATTGTTGGAGTGTTCTTCCAATCGCGTTTTCAGTGTTCTTGAAGGAGTGGTGGTAAGAAAAGTATTCGAGAAAATTTTGGGCGGAGTGAAAAATTTAGATTCCAGTCAGTGAAGGTCCAGTGAAAGCACCGAAAGTGTTCCGAGTGGACTTGGGGACCTGAGGTTGAGATGAGGGAGAACTATCTAGAGCTATTCACGTGCATAGACTTCGAGGACGAAGTCTAATTCAAGTGGGGGAGAGTTGTAAAGCCTGTGTCCCGATATACATTGTATTTAATTAATTATATGTTTTTTTTTAAAACGAATTAACTATTATGTTAATGGTCATTATGTTGAATCCTAAACTAAATTGGATAAAATTGAAAATACATTAAAACCTAGGGGACTAAATGTGGCTTTTTGGATAAAGTAATGCATGGGGTCGGTTCCACATCCCCATTCCCTTTTCGTTTTTCTTGTCCACGGAAACCACACAAAACCAAAGAAAAAAACCCCACAAACCCTAAAACACCTTTCCTTTCCCCCTTCTTGCCGTCGCCGCCGTGCCACCCCACCACCGGTGCCGCCGCTGAGTTTCGCCGGAGAGAGAGGGTGCAGCGAGAGAGAGAGGGGGTGCGAGAGAAAGAGAAAGATCGAGCCGGTGACCGGGATACCGTCGAGACGCTGCTGGGTTTTTTTGTTGCGAGGTGAGTTTTCTCTCTTTTTATTTCTTTTCGTTGCCATCGCGCCATCACGAAACCACCACCATGGCTGCCGCCAGTTGCCGCCGCCGAGCGCCACCAGCCGGGGGCTGTGATGGTGGGCTGTTTGAGGGTGGGTCGAACGTGTGTGAAGGGGGTGGACGTGATAGGATTAGTTGGTTTGATCGTTTTCTCGTTATCGCCAAAGTTTCGTAAACCACCGCCGCCGCCGTCGCCGGCGAACACCACTGCCGGAGGTGGCAGTGGGTGGTGCGAGGTTGACCCAGCCCTTATAACCTAAAATCCTAATCGCGTGAATCTTAGTTGCAAACCCGAATCGCGTAAACCGTTTTATAAAATTATCAATTTAAGTAAATTCTAAGTGTGTTGTCCAGTTTTCGTTTGATCATAACTTTTCCGTTGTAACTCCGTTTGAGCCGAAACTGGCGCCCACGGTTCAAGTTCGGGGTCGGGCACGTTTTCCGTGTTTTAGCGGAAAACTGGTTCGGTCTCTAGCTGGGCGAAAAAGTGGTCGCAAGTTCGGTGTTTCGTCATTTCATGTGAAAATTTCTGGAATCTGCCTTGATCATGCGAAAACCATAACTTTCCGCTCGTAACTCGGTTTGGGGTGAAACCGGTGTCAAAGGTTCCCTTTTTGAATCTAGAAACGTTTCTGTGTTTTGTGCAAAACCCAGTTCGGGGCGTAGCATGGGTCAAATTGTCGTTTTATACTGAAAGGTGCTGAATTTCGCTGTTCTGGAAACTGTTTTTGTAAAATCCGTAATAAATTGTAGAAAAATCGTTAGGAGGCGTATAATATGTCCTTGAAACCCTATCTCTGAGTACTTTCTAATCATGAAATAATATTGGGATTTTTCTGGGTTTAAAGGGGTCGAAACAGGTCCCGAACAGGCCTGTTTTGTGAGAACGGAAATTAGTTTTAGTGACGGTTTAAGCGTGTGTCGTGTCATAGGGTCCGAGTCTCGTATTGACACGTTTTAACATGCGTTTAGGTGCTGGGAAGTGACCGTATTTGTGAAGCTTGAATTGTGTTGTTAAGCTAGGCGCGCATACGAGGTGAGTTCTCTCACTATACTTAATATCGGTTGTTTTATCATTGCTGTAGCACGTGTGTGGTAGCTTTATGTGATTTTGTTGTGAACTAGATAGTGGGGTGCCTAGTTGAGTTTATGATGTCATGTTAACTCGGTGGGACCGAGGGTCCGGCGGGGCCGGAGGTTTTATACGCGGGGCGTAGAGACTCGGTGGGACCGAGGATTCGGCGGGGCCGAAGATGTTATCATGTGGTCGGTGGGACCGACTTGTGCCTTTTAGGTGGGTGGTTGTGGATATACATGTTTATGATTTGTTCGTAGACCTGTATGATCTTTATGTGTCACTATCTGTTTTAGGGGTAGTGTGGAATAACTGTATTATTTATGGTGTTTGAATTCACTAAGCTTCGTGCTTACCCTTTTCCCATAAACTGTGGTTTCAGGTCCGAGCGGCTCCAAGGCGTGATGAGTACACACTGGCGCGCGAGGAGAGCTGGTTGATTTATGGTTTTAATAATTAAACATTTATTCCGCTGGTTTTAATTTATAAAGATATCAATTATGTGTTTGCAAACGAAACGTTGGGATCATTAATGAGTTGTTATAAATGAATTGTTTATTTTAAAATTTTAAATTTGCTTGAAATTTTTGGGACGTTACAACTTGGTATCAGAGCACAACTTGAGTGAATCAAATGCACCTCAGTGTGTTTGATCTCAAGCTTGCGGCTATAAAATTTTCTTTAAAATTTTTGGAAAATAAAATAAAGGAAAACCCGTTTGAGAAACGGTGATCGATGGCGCAGTGTGTACAGTCAGCCGGAGCCAGGGGAAAAGGTACAGTACTTAGTGTTTTTTTGCTTTCTAGATCATAGAGTATGCATGCTAGATTGCCTGTTGTGGACACTATGCTGTATGTTGAACTACTTGCTATTAGGAATTTATGCTAATTATGATAGGTTACTAAGTGGATGCCCTCTAGGTTGTATGCAATAAGAGATTTATAGCCTTAGAATATTCGATTTAGTTCTATTGCGCAACTCTTGTTTGAGTCCAGCCGTTCTAGGATAGAGTCTTGTATTCGACTGTCTATTTGTTTCGCACTGCATATAATCGGGTATTCGCGAGGTCACCCGTTATAATTAGTAGGGATTCGGTAGTAGCAAGGGTAGTGGGATAAGAGGAAGTTCCTAGAGAGCTGGGAAGGGTGTTTATGTATGAGTACGTGTGCTAGATTGCTTTCTAGAACATAGGAGCATGTATGCTAAATTGCTTGGTGCTTATTACACTGTATTGCATGTCTGCTGCTTGCTATTAGGGATTTGGCAGTAGCAAGGGTAGTGGTTTGGATGGAATTCCTAGGGAGCTAGGAAGAGTGTGTACATATGCCGGTGCGGGCATATGTGTATAGTTTCGGCGAGAAACTACGTGGACCCCTTGGGATGGAACTCGGAACGGGCGATGATAGGTGTGGATGGTAGTAGTAGAGCTCCTACTACCGGAAGCACAGGATCAATGCTCGAGTCGGGGAAGTCACGAGGAATCCAAGGAGTTGAGTGTGAGTGTTGTTAGTATGAGTTATTATGTGCTAATAACGCGTTGTATTGTCTACCCAGAATAGCCATCACAAGGAGGAACAACTATAGTAAACCTACTAGTACAGGTGTGTACTCGAAGTGTTTTGAGGTGATGATCGTTGGGGGTAGTGATGAAGGTCCTAGACTAGTAGTCGTTGGAATAGAAAGACGATTCTAATATTAGTCACTTGGAGTGACGATAGGGATGATATTTGTTGTAAGCAGATCATTTCGGGCCAAGATGGAAGATTGTGCTAGGGTCATAGGCTCATAGAGCCGACTTTGATTTGAGGAAAACCCGTAAGATGATTTGATGTGATTTCCCAACTTGCCTTAAGAGGTTTAAATGTCTGGATGACAATAGTAGACCGGAGAGTTTCGGAGTAGTAGGGGTCGAGACGTTGAATGCCGAATGAGTCATGCACGAAGTTATTTTGATAATAAGATTGCATTAACAAATTCTTGTGTTTCAAATCTTTGTATGGACGGTGTTTTGGAATTTTGGCAACTGCTCAGCACACGCACAAGATTTGAAATATGGTTTTGAAAGTGTATGAAATCATTTTATCACGGGAGTGCAAACTTTGTTAGAATTTGTCTCATTTTCGTTATTTTTCCAACGGTTCTTTCGGGTACGATGTTATCCGTGTTTTGGTGGTGGTTAAGATGTTGGGTAAGTGACTACAGATTGAGACTCTAACATTGGAACTCCTCCACATGTGTTAGAGTTGAGACGAAAAGTTACATTCCACGATGTCTGTATAAAGGCTATTTTGGTGATTTGTTTAAAATGAGTTTGGAAATCCAGTGTCGCTTAACTTTTCGTTCGAGAGTTTGTATTACTAAGGGTTTTATTGCAAATAGTTCAGTGTGTGGATTGATTCATGCGTGACATAAGTGATGCATGGAGGTATTTTGGTAACATTTCATAAGGAGTTGTTTAGTGCGCTTTTTAGTCAGCTAAAGGTTTTATTGACATTTCCATGAAAATGCGATTTATCGACTTAGGGGTATGCATACTGGGGTAACCTTTGTTCTCGACATTTTGATGAACGAGTCGTGCATGAAAATGTTTTAGTTCCTTTTTGTCGAAATGAAAGACCATTTGATCCAAGGAGTGTTTTAATGTTGTGAACATCATGCATACGATTACAATGTGTTATATTTTGGAAATATAAATGCGTAGATTTTTGACATTCGGTTAATTTAGAATTACCGATCATTTTTTTTGGGAAATTAAAAACTTTTGCTTTGGAGGAAACGAGTATTTTGAGCATTTTCGATAAATACATTTTTAAACTATAATGTTTTGACGTTATATGTCCCAAGTACGAAACTTGAGGAAGTGTTACAAGCTTGCATGCCTGCCCCCAGTTTGAGATTTTATGAGGTTTTAGTCGATATTTCCAATTAATAGAAGCGGACTGGTTTCTGTCTTCAAGTTTGAAACTTACACGAGACAGTTGTGTTTTAACAAAAATATATATGTAAACCGTGTCATCGTTTTGTGTGATTAGCTGACGCGCGAAAAATTTGTGGCGAACCCTGTGCCACGTCATTTTTATGATTAAAAAGAGGAGTTTTTGAATCAAATGTCGTGAAACTTATTTTGAATTATGCGCACACCTTTGTCGCACCATGTTTAAGGTAAAGCGGTTACTTTAAGTGCACGTCATGAGTCAATCCATACTGGAATCGAGGCGGTTCATTTTAAAGAAATTATTTATTACGCTTGCTTTTGTGTGAGTAAACTGAACTGCAATGGAACGATTTTCAACATGATTTTCCTATGTGGGACGAGCGTGTCCAGTTTTGCGTAACTATCGATCAGGTAATAGTAGTTTTATTACATACGATCTTTTGAGATGAAAATCCTGATGTTGAAAATATTTTGTAAATGATTTTGTAAACCATTTGGGGAAATGTGCTTTTAAGTGTCATGTGTCATTTCGAGAATTTTTAGGGTGTGAGTCCTTTTGGAAAACTCTTTTGTTTAACCCGTGTTGAGTCTGAGACTAAGGTTGATTTCAGAGTATTGCTTGCTTAAACTTTGTTTAAACGCATTTTCCGACCTATGGGTCTAGCAAGCGGGGAGCATTTTGCTCGGTTTTGACTTGGAGTTAGTCATGAGCCAATTGCCCGGTTTTAATGGCTCGATGTGGAGTCTAGTTGATGAGTTGTTTTTGTCGCACCGTTTGGCATTCTTTGCACGTTGAGTGTTTACATGTTTGGGTGAGTGAGTCAATCCGGAATAGGCATGTTGTTGGTAGGCTGTTTGCTTTGGATCCTTAGACACGTTTGTCAGTCGTTGGTAATGGTCGGTTGGGTATCTCGGGGTGGGACCCCGGTATTCATGTGTTTTAACCTACACTTTCCAGTAGGTACTAGGAGGATATAGTGGTGGGCACTTACCTGGGAGGTAATTCCGGTGTACTGGGTCTTGAGGCGTTACCTGGGAGGTAGACGTCAAGGTGTATCCTCGATACGGTGTGACTTGGCTTCGTAGAGCAAGTGTGGATGATACGTCGACGGTGGAAGGTAGATATTCCACGCGCGTTAGTACTGTAGGCCGAATAGTATCGGTTAAGGGATTGATGCCCTTTGTTATTAAGAGAATAAATGCGCATCAACCATTTTGAGGTAGGTGGTATATTTAGGTGTCGACTTTTGGGCTTGAGGACAAACACCTTTAGTATAATCGGAGTGTTGTAGCCAATTTTAAGATAATCATGGTGACGGTAGTAGTAACCCTGAAATGATCACTTGTGATGGATGGTTATGGTGGAATGACCTACGTGTGTGTTAGTTGATTTGGTTGTGGGGGATATCTATTTGTGTTAGTGTCTAGGATAATACCACGCTTATGTGAGTTATTGTAATCGGTTGGACCGATGTTCGGCGGGTGGCCGATGTTTGTTATTGTAATCGGTTGGACCGATGTTCGGCGGGTGGCCGATGTGAGTTATTGTAATCGGTTGGACCGATGTTCGGCGGGTGGCCGATGTTTGTTATTGTAATCGGTTGGACCGATGTTCGGCGGGTGGCCGATGTTTGTTATTGTAATCGGTTGAACCGATGTTCGGCAAGGGGTCGATGTTTTGTTAATATAATTTATTGAAAATCTTTGGAGTCTATTAGAATTCGTAGAAGTTAATCGTCAATTAATGATAGGAGGGATCGTAATCGAGTATCCTGTGGAGTATACTGGTGAGCAGCTTTAGAGTGGTTAGAGCTTGAGATTTGACTCGGGAGGTATGAATCATCTAAGGTTGGGAGACAACCGAAGTCGTTTAACTGGGAATGATTCCGATTGTTGGAGTGTTCTTCCAATCGCGTTTTCAGTGTTCTTGAAGGAGTGGTGGTAAGAAAAGTATTCGAGAAAATTTTGGGCGGAGTGAAAAATTTAGATTCCAGTCAGTGAAGGTCCAGTGAAAGCACCGAAAGGGTTCCGAGTGGACTTGGGGACCTGAGGTTGATATGAGGGAGAACTATCTAGAGCTATTCACGGGCATAGACTTCGAGGACGAAGTCTAATTCAAGTGTGGGAGAGTTGTAAAGCCCGTGTCCCGATATACATTGTATTTAATTAATTATATGTTTTTTTTAAAAAACGAATTAACTATTATGTTAATGGTCATTATGTTGAATCCTAAACTAAATTGGATAAAATTGAAAATACATTAAAACCTAGGGGACTAAATGTGGCTTTTTGGATAAAGTAATGCATGGGGTCGGTTCCACATCCCCATTCCCTTTTCGTTTTTCTTGTCCACGGAAACCACACAAAACCAAAGAAAAAAACCCCACAAACCCTAAAACACCTTTCCTTTCCCCCTTCTTGCCGTCGCCGCCGTGCCACCCCACCACCGGTGCCGCCGCTGAGTTTCGCCGGAGAGAGAGGGTGCAGCGAGAGAGAGAGGGGGTGCGAGAGAAAGAGAAAGATCGAGCCGGTGACCGGGATCCCGTCGAGACGCTGCTGGGTTTTTTTGTTGCGAGGTGAGTTTTCTCTCTTTTTATTTCTTTTCGTTGCCATCGCGCCATCACGAAACCACCACCATGGCTGCCGCCGCAGCCATGGCTGCCGCCAGTTGCCGCCGCCGAGCGCCACCAGTCGGGGGCTGTGATGGTGGGCTGTTTGAGGGTGGGTCGAACGTGTGTGAAGGGGGTGGACGTGATAGGATTAGTTGGTTTGTTCGTTTTCTCGTTATCGCCAAAGTTTCGTGAACCACCGCCGCCGCCGTCGCCGGCGACCACCACTGCCGGAGGTGGCAGTGGGTGGTGCGAGGTTGACCCAGCCCTTATAACCTAAAATCCTAATCGCGTGAATCTTAGTTGCAAACCCGAATCGCGTAAACCGTTTTATAAAATTATCAACTTACGTAAATTCTAAGTGTGCTGTCCAGTTTTCGTTTGATCATAACTTTTCCGTTGTAACTCCGTTTGAGCCGAAACTGGCGCCCACGGTTCAAGTTCGGGGTCGGGCACGTTTTCCATGTTTTAGCGAAAAACTGGTTCGGTCTCTAGCTGGGCGAAAAAGTGGTCGCAAGTTCGGTGTTTCGTCATTTCATGTGAAAATTTCTGGAATCTGCCTTGATCATGCGAAAACTATAACTTTCTGCTCGTAACTCGGTTTGGGGTGAAATCGGTGTCAAAAGTTCCCTTTTTGAATCTAGAAACTTTTCTGTGTTTTGTGTAAAACCCAGTTCGGGGCGTAGCATGGGTCAAATTGTCGTTTTATACTGAAAGGTGCTGAATTTCGCTGTTCTGGAAACTGTTTTTGTAAAATCCGTAATAAATTGTAGAAAAATCGTTAGGAGGCGTATAATATGTCCTTGAAACCCTATCTCTGAGTACTTTCTAATCATGAAATAATATTGGGATTTTTCTGGGTTTAAAGGGGTCGAGACAGGTCCCGAACAGACCTGTTTTGTGAGAACGGAAATTAGTTTTAGTGATGGTTTAAGCGTGTGTCGTGTCATAGGGTCCGAGTCTCGTATTGACACGTTTTAACATGCGTTTAGGTGCTGGGAAGTGACCGTATTTGTGAAGCTTGAATTGTGTTGTTAAGCTAGGCGCGCATACGAGGTGAGTTCTCTCACTATACTTAATATCGGTTGTTTTATCATTGATGTAGCACGTGTGTGGTAGCTTTATGTGATTTTGTTGTGAACTAGATAGTGAGGTGCCTAGTTGAGTTTATGATGTCATGTTAACTCGGTGGGACCGAGGGTCCGGCGGGGTCGGAGGTTTTATACGCGGGGCGTAGAGACTCGGTGGGACCGAGGATTCGGCGGAGCCGAAGATGTTATCATGTGGTCGGTGGGACCGACTTGTGCCTTTTAGGTGGGTGGTTGTGGATATACATGTTTATGATTTGTTCGTAGACCTGTATGATCGTTATGTGTCACTATCTGTTTTAGGGGTAGTGTGGAATTTATGGTGTTTGAATTCACTAAGCTTCGTGCTTACCCTTTTCCCATAAACTGTGGTTTCAGGTCCGAGCGGCTCCAAGGCGTGATGAGTACACACTGGCGCGCGATGAGAGCTGGTTGATTTATGGTTTTAATAATTAAACATTTATTCCGCTGGTTTTTATTTATAAAGATATCAATTATGTGTTTGCAAACGAAACGTTGGGATCATTAATGAGTTGTTATAAATGAATTATTTATTTTAAAATTTTAAATTTGCTTGAAATTTTTGGGACGTTACAGACAATGGTGAACTTTCGAGATGACAAAGGAAAACGAAGAGACGAATGCAAATTGAGATAAAGGACTTGGAGTCGGTATTTTTATTTTAATTGACTAACGTTAATATTGACACTTCTAACATTATTCCTTTGTTAAACGTTTTTTAGAGGGCTTAAACTGCATGTCACATTGTGGGATGATTTTGCTGAGCAATTCAATAAATATGTTTCAATTGATAAAGACGAGGGTCTTGTCGTTGTTGTAATTCAATTCGCAATGGTCAAGATTTACCGAGGTTTGTCTAACTTATAAAATATGTATTTCGTTTAAGCAACAATATATTAACTTCAATTATTAATTCTTTTTCAGAAAAACCTTCTCTTTCAAATTCATTTAATGGTACGAGGTTGTTCATCAATTCTGAAATTGATGAAATCAAGGATTTCAGAAATAGGTTAGTAAAGTTTATTTCTTTATATATCTTATGTGTTCTTATTTTTTAATTTACATTGATCCGTAATTATATTTCCTATTAAACAGTCTGCTTGGGTTGAGTGGCGAATCTAAATCGTCACAACAACTTACAATGCTTTCTGGATTGTCTTATTCATATCGTGAAGATTTTCTAGACAACAACAGTAAAGCAAATATTGCTAAAATTAGCGAAACTGTTGTAACAGCCCAAAAGTACAATAGAACAAACATAGCATTTAAGCATAAAATTTACAAATCTGGGTCCCAAAATTTTCGTTACATCATACATAAACTAAGGTTGGCGGAAACAACCTATACACAACTGAGAATAGTCTACTTCTATAAGAGGTACTGGTACAGTCTCTAGCTGCGTCTGCACCCTATCTTGCTCTTGCTCACTTATCTGAGCCTTCCACTAAAAGCTTACCTGAAAATGGTTTAGTTTTGAAAAGCGAGGGTTAGACCAAAAGGTCTAGTGAATTCCCTCCATAAAACAACATGTATATCCAATATGAAATCATTTGTTAAAATGCATCACAAGTCATCACATATGGTATTGCACTGTGTAATGGATCACTTAACCATTTGCGATCGGGGCCCAAGCAGACTCCCCTTTCGCCCTCTAGTATCGGGGCCCAAGCAGACTCCCCGATACCCGTCTAGGAGGAAACGAATTCCAACCTACCGTCTCGTCATACATATCCAAGGGATCATCAGATCCCGAGGCTCATTGATCCCATAGTACAGACCGACATCACATAACATGCACATACGTTTCATAAAAGCATTTGACTCTGTTGATCAAAACCCTCAGTGATTTGATAATGACCCTCTCTTATATACTTAGTGAAAATTGTAAGTAAACAATATGTATCAGAGTTTCACTATCGCTGATAAGTACTAAGATCTTACAGTACCGCTGATAGGAACTCTCGCTCTTTAAAGTTAAACATTCAGCGAACACTGTTCATCATTAATGCTCTGAGTCTGTTCAGTCATTATGATGATCGCTGATAAGTTAGTTGTTTACTTATGATCCCTGAAGACAAGTTTCACGTCAACATAGGTTCTACGCTGAAGTCGAAGATCAAGCTCAAGAACCAGCGACAAGTCTCCTAATGAACTGATGCGGATCAGCGAAGACTCAGATTTGTCCACTCAACGTGAAGTATCAAGAACAAGACTTCAGCTATCGCTGAACTTTATCATTCGCTGAATAGAAAATGATAATCGCTGAATCAACGAAAGCTGATCATGAAATCCTCCGTACAAAGTACTTTTGTGTTAGGACTAAAAGTCCTATAAAATAGAAAGTGATATAAAGAAATAATTAGTGTTATTTATTGTTTTGTAAAGCCTCTCAAGATAATGGGCTTTATGGATTATGGGCTTGGGCATGTCAAGCCCTTGGTATTTAATGTGTGTTTAGAGTGGTAATTAGGTTAGAGAAGTAATGGTGAGATTAGCCGTGCGCTTAACAGTGTTTAGAGAGAGAGTTTGTTCATCATTCTAATCTTGTAACTCTCTGCATTCAATCAATAAAGGATTAATCGCTTCAAATTCATTGTTACTTGATCAATCTGGGATCCACAATTGGTATCAGAGCAGAGGGACAAAGCTATCGATTCAAAGGTATTTTTCTGGTTTTTCTTGATCATTCAAAGTACGTACTGCGTTCATCTCAAGAATTTTTGATTGCTTTGATTTTGGTGTTAAAACCCAAAATTGAGGCTTGAAAAATTCTTCTCATTCGTTTTCTAAGATATATCTGCGTTTTTCAAATCGGTTGGTTGAGTAAAAATCCCTGATTTTTAAAATTCTTGATTTGGTTTTTTTTTTTGCTCCCTGTTCGTGAAAATTATCAATTTTTATTGTCAAAAGTACTAGTTGATTCTATTTAGTATTGTTTTCGTGTATTTTTGGGCTAGTTTTCTTGTTAGTACTAAGTTCTTGCAGATTATTTCTCATCAAGACTGCATAAATTCATCGAACCGGGTAAGTTTTTCTTGTATCTGATTTGTTTTCGAAGTCCCGGTATTGATATCTCCCGGTAGTGATAACTCCCGGTGCTGATATCTCCCGGTAGTGAATAACTCCCGGTATAGTTATCTCCCAGTAGTGATAACTCCCGGTGCTGATATCTCTCGGTAGTGAACAACTCCCGGTATAATTATCTCCCGGTAGTGAACATCTCCCGGTATTCCATCTCCCGGTACTCCATCTCCCGGTATTACATCTCCCGGTACCTAACTTAGTCCCGGTATTACTCAGTTGCGGGACTCGGTTTGCCAGTCCCGGTATCACAACTCCCGGTATTTCTCTGTGACTTCTCAGTTGCAAGACTTCCCAGTTGCGGGACTTCTCAATTGCGGGACTTTCCATTTGCGGGACTTGCTTCTAATACCGTAAGCTGTAAATTTCGGATTTTTAGGTTTTGTGATTTTTGAACTTTCATAACTTCAAATCATCATAACTCGCTCAAAAATCAGTATTTTGCAATGAAATTTTACAGGGTTACTCAAAATATGATTCTGAACATATACTCTGGAAATGTTTTCTGCTAAAAACACCTACAACTATGAGTTCGATCACACCACAGTAAACTGAACAGGCATTCAATTCCGGATCAGTAAACCCTGTCTACTTTTGATCGATATCTTGAATTGTCTCACGATCACTTCTGTCAAGTAACAATGTCTTATCCGACTTACTCTGAGCTCAAAGAGAAAGTTTCTCTTTTAGAAGCGCATATCTCTAATCTAGAAGCCGAGGCTAAGATCAAATATAATGCCGTAGGCAAGCTAGCGATTGAAAAGGCTGAGGACAAATGTGTGATAGAAAACTATCAAACTGAGTGCTCGGCCTATTCAGAAAGAGCTAAACTCCTCGAGACCCAAATATCTGAATATACTCAAAAGTTAGAGAAATCTCAAGAGGAATTTTCTAAAAGCATTTTAGTTCAAGATAATGTTTTAAAGGAAAATGAAAAATTGACCACTAAGCTTAAGGAACTTGAATCCAAACTTTATAAACTTGGTCAATCTGAACAAACCATCCACTTGAACAAGCCCAAGGAGTTCAAATATTACAACTCACTTTGGGGACTCGGATATGATAATCCGTGCTACCTAAAGAAGGTCTTGTCTAAGGTTCTCACTCTTTATGAATTTGATTTCATGGGCTTAGACAAGATATATCCAGAGTACAAAATCAAGTGGACTAAGGCATCTAAGGAAGATGAGGAGTTTGAGGACTTTAAAAGAGAAACCGCCATACCTCTACCTCCAATAGAGGCAAAACCTAAAACGGATAATTCCTCCTAGGAAAATAACACGAAATCGGATGATGCGCCGCCTAGGAAGAACATAAATGTACAAATTCCTTTCGTGTACGAAACGCTTAATGCTTCGTATTTAAAAAGAAAAATTCCTTATTTCCCCAATGACTATTTTGACATCTGCTCTCTTGCCAAAACGGTTGAGACTCCGCCTCCTGTTCCGACAACCGCAGATGAAGACTCTAATGACCAAACAGAGTTGAAACGTTATGTTCCACCTCTGATTTTGGAAAACATTATTTTTAAACTGGAAGAGTCAATTGCCAGAGATAAGGTCAGTTATGAAACCGAAAGGATTGTACTTTTAGATTCTATTGAAAAGCTCAAACAGACAAAACCCGACACACTAACCGAATATGAAAGAGAGTCCTATCGAACCGAGATTGATAAGTTGACGTCTCAACTGGCTGTTTTGGCATCTGAAGCCTTAACGCTGAGAATGGCTAAGGGGAACTCTGTGGATACCCCAATGACGCCGGTCACTCCTGAAACAATCTCGTTTGATGATGCTCAGATCTTTTCGGATAGTTCGTCGTGCAAAGCCTTTATGGGAGTGTCTGATGACACCATCACTAAAGATTTGAGCGTTAAGGATAAAGGTAAGGCCATCGAACCCGATTTTGTTCAAAAGGATATTTTGCCAATTTTTGACAATCCCTTTGCAGATGACTCCTCGTCTGACTCTGATGGCGACACTCCACCTGATTCGGCAAGAAGATTTTCTGAGTTTATGAATTCCACTCCTTGTCATGAAGATGATTTTTCTAAGATTGATGTTGCTCCTAAGCTTGCAAGTCACATTCAACTTCTTGAGAAAATGCCTTCACCGGTTAATTTTAAAAAGGGAGAATGTTCCAACTTCAAATATGTTTCTAAGACCAATTCTTCAAATTCAAAATCTAAAAGACGGTCAAAGAAACGCCCGAAAACCGGTAAGTCTCACAAAAGACAATCTTATTACTCTAGCTCTTCTAACAGTGAGCTTCATGATTCTTCAGATAATCATGTTCTTAGAAAAGTAAAAATGGTTTGGAGAAAGAAATCAACTACAGAAAAATGTAATGGAAACACGTTTCATGATTCCCCTGTAGTTGATACAAAGTCTTTTATTTCCAAGACTGGTTTACGTGCTCAAGTTTACCATATAGCTAAGCTGATCAGTTTAAACCGAGCAAAGGTCTGTTGCACGTATTGTGGAAAGAGTGACTTTGTACATCCAAGGTACGTCAATAACTGGTATGGTACTTATAGTATCCCAAATCCCCAATTTAAAGCCAAGGCATCTAACCACCAAGGATCCATCAAGGCATGGATACCAAAATCTGTTTGATTTGTTTTTACAGGAATGTCATGTGATTCAACCGAGAATATTCTTTTCACATGACTGTAATCGAAGGTTATGCCACATTTGAGGGGGAGCATCAGGTATTTGACATATACATGAATTTTTCAGTGAATTCATAGAACCGTGGCAATTCATCCTGAAAAACTTACTTGAGTTTGTTTTTCTCCGTTTTTAAATTCCAGAATTGCCACGTGTTATATTTTCTTTGATTTAGTTATTTCCATGTCTCACATATTTTGTTGATTTTTCGATGGAAATACACCCGCTTGAATTCCAATTTTGTTCTCATAGTACGTCCTTACTTACTAATGATTCAGTTCTTCACAATTAAACTTTCTGATCAATTGTTTCATTTGTTGCAAACACTGTGCTTACTGAGTCATCCTAGTCGCGCTTGACCTTGTTCTTTGATCTTCATTCACATTTTATAATGACTTCTGATCAACTCAGATCAGGACTCGTTCTTAAAAGATTGACTTCTAAACATGCCAATTTAGAACTCGTACTTCAATGTGTGTTTAATGTTTTATTGGTTCATTCAAAGAGTGTTAGGAATTACATCGTTTTTAGATAACAGTGATGGGTCTAGATGTATAGACGAGTTTGGAGTGAAAAAAAATGGTGAGGATGTGACAGGACTTAAAAGACATATTGGTCCTTACCAAACCGAGTCAGTTAGCCGTGTAACCACACAATCTATTCATTCTCGTTCTTTGGAGATGAATATTGAAACAGACATGGACCCAGTGTCGACAACTCGTGTCACCCCACCTAGCCACTCAAGCATCTCACAAAAGATGTTTGTTTCATAAATGCACGGAGATTTAGCACATAATCTATCTATTCCTCACTCGGAGGTCTTAGATATTGAAAAAGGAAAACATCAGCTCCGGTCTCCGAACTTCATATTCTATTCACTGTGTCAATTGATTTTTAACTTGAGTCCCAGGTTAAATCAATTTTTGAGCCAAATCGATATAATTTATTTCTTTCACACATGCACGAGTCTTTGTGATTCCCATTGCATATCTTCGTGATATTGCCGGAACAGTTTGAGAGGTAATTTTTAATATTTTACTTCAGTGATAACTGGAAGTCCTATCAGAGATACCCCGATGCCAACTCTGAACATAGGCCACACAATTATTTTAATTGTTGTGATAACAGTTACTATTGGGTTTCTGTGTTAGATGATTACCCTATTTTGGTTACTTACCGTTTTATCTGGTACTTTTGCTACTCATCAGTGTTGTCTTTGAAGTTACATGATGCTCAGGATGCTCCTAATCACCATGAGGGGGAGAACTGATACAAATTCGAAGACAAAGATCATCATCATGAGGGGGAAAAACGTTATAAAAGTTCAAAGACCCAGACTATCAAGTTGAGGGGGAATAAGAAAAAGTTGAGGGGGAGTATCTGTTATAACCTGTGCTGAGCATATTACAACGTGCATGGTTCTTCTATCCGTTTAACAAAGTGCTGAAGTTTTCAAAGCTAATTCAACTCGTGATACTAAGAAGACCAAGAGCATATTTCAAGGGGGAGCGTGAAAGATATGAAGACAAGCAACACTAAAGTGCTTCAAAGATTCAAGACGAAGAGAAGATCAAGATCGGAAGAGTTCAAGTTCGTATTTTTTTTCTTTATATAACTTTAGGGGGAGATTGTTAGGACTAAAAGTCCTATAAAATAGAAAGTGATATAAAGAAATAATTAGTGTTATTTATTGTTTTGTAAAGCCTCTCAAGATAATGGGCTTTATGGATTATGGGCTTGGGCCTATCAAGCCCTTGGTATTTAATGTGTGTTTAGAGTGGTAATTAGGTTAGAGAAGTAATGGTGAGATTAGCCGTGCGCTCAACAGTGTTTAGAGAGAGTTTGTTCATCATTCTAATCTTGTAACTCTCTGCATTCAATCAATAAAGGATTAATCGCTTCAAATTCATTGTTACTTGATCAATCTGGGATCCACATTTTGTCTTAACCCCCCTTGCACGACTCCGTACGAAATGTCAGAAAAGAACCCCCGACTGTCTGAAATCGTACAACCACTCTGATACTACACTGTTCATCCATGCGGCTACTAAGGTTGCCAACCAAGGTCAATGACATGCAACCAACCAGCCAATGACATGTGTAAACTGTATACTGACTTGCATTAAATGCATGCAGTATATAAAGAGATGAACCCACTTCTTTTGAAGTAACTTGCTAACTCTGGACAAGTTCAATCTCTTATCTCAAGATAGGTTATTATTAGTAATTTCCTCATCTCTCTTAGTGCAAGAAACCTTAGTGTTCCAACTTGTTTAGATTTAGGTTTATCCTTAATCTTGTTTCCGCAACAAGCTGTAAATTGTTAATGATTTATCAATAAACAATTTAGAAAAGTAAAATCTGTGTGTTTGTATTCAACCCCCCTTCTACAAACTTGTATAGGCCTTCGGGACCAACAGACTCTTTATAAATCATGCGCATCATTTCAACATATCAAACATTCCTTTCCTTCTATGCATATAAGTTCATAAATATTTCATGCTTGTTAAAACCATAATCAGTAAAAGAATCATTTAACATTTACGTCGTAAGAGGTTTAGGGAACTCACCTGGCTTGCTTGCTCCAAGCTTCTCACCTACACTTCCGGTCTCTAGGTGGAACACCTATTATATTAATAACGTACGTCATAATTCGTCCATTTATTACTCGAGTTAAATCCCGAACTCAACCCAAACTTATCTAAGTTGGCGGATTACACTTCTAGTCCAAAAATCATAGTTAGTGGTCTTTGCTTATCCATCCAAGTGAAATGCTATACCGGATCCATTAATTTACCCAACTCTAGATTCTCAACATAATAGTAATAACACTGGATCCTAAATATCAATATTAGATCATGTTACTAATAATGTGGCCCAAATTAAATAAATAAATAGGCTACCAATTACGTACTAGGCCTTTATTATAATTATAGACTTTATTAATAACTAAGCCCAATTTTAATAACTAAGCCCAAAAGGACTTAATAATTCTTTCGGCCTAACACTTAATTAGGCCCAATAACCCAAGAGAAAGAATTAATCTTCTGGCCCAATCCATTTATCTTTCGACCCAACACTTTAATTGAATGAGGAGTCCAATAACTTCATTAACCTTTCTCGGCCCATGAACCAAACTTAAACATTTCTTAACTTTGTAAATCCGTTACACCCATAAGAAAATACTGATTTGATCATTGCAACGCCTTTATATACCTTTCATAACTAAACCCATAACATTTAAATCCTTAATTTTGCACAAAACGACTCAATTTTAAAATTAACCAAAATAGTTTGACTTTTTGTAAAAAGTCAACTGTTTTGAACATAAACTTTAATCTACCATCAAAAGCACCCATTAAACCCAACCTCAAACCTTCCATTTCATATCTAAAATTAATTAATCGAGACATCGAATTAAACCATGACAACATACTAATTTTAGTGTTATAATCCAACACTACCCTTATCAAGAACCCACATAAACATTTGATTTAACTTTGACAATAAGAATTTGAATCAAAACCCTATTAATATCCTTATTGGATTTCTCAACTTACATAACCGAGAACAACTAGAAGCCTACAAATCTAGCATTACTTGTAAAAGAGAAAACGCAAGGGAACGGTTTCTTACCAGAATAAAACCTCACGAAACGGAAAGCTGCTGCCAAACCTCGCCACCGCCGGCGACCACCACCGGCAGGCAACCGCCGGCGACAACCATCTCTTGTCCCCGCCGCCTCTCTCTCTCTCGCTGCCCCTTCTCTCTCGTCGTCTATCTCTCTCTCGCAGCATCTATCTCTCTCATCGCTCTCTCTCTCTCTCGCTGCTCTTTCTCTCCCGCAGCTCTCTCTCTCCCGCAGCTCTCTCTCTCTCTCGCTGCCTCTCTATCTCTCTCGCAGCTCTCTCTCTCTCTACGCACACAACGAACACAGACACACACACATCTCTCATTATTTGATTTCTTTCTCTGCTCTCACTCTCAATGTGCAGGTTACACAAAACCCTAAAGCAAAAGAATGTTTTCTTTCTAAGTTTGCAGCCAAAAGCGGCGCACCATATTAGAATAAAGGAATCAGTTTCCCAAATTGCATATTCTACCCTCATACCATTTCATAATAAACAAAATGCCCCCTTATCTTTCCATTAAAATCACAATTTTCAGTTTGGGTTATTACAACTGTTGAGGTACTTATTATTTAATATCATTTTCATTTATTCAATCATTGCATTATATCAATAATGCACTACTTTATACAGGCGAAGTCCTTGATTATTTTAGGCACAGTTAAGGCATTTAGCAAAGACATTCCTTGGTTCTACATGGGTTGCAAAAGGTGTAGTAGAAAGGTTCGACCTACGTACATTGTCACAGACAAAAATGATGGTTCAGGTCTGGTTGAAGAGACAGAAAAATTTCAATGTGATTCTGATAAATGCAAAGGGCAAGACACTGATGTTTTGCCAAAGCAAGTATTATTTACCTTACAATGTTTATCTATATCTTTTATATTATTATATTGATGTTAAAATTTAAAATTATTTAGATTCAAAATTCCTTTGAGAGTTCAAGATGATACTGGAATTGTATCGTTGACATTGTTTGATCGGGAGGCCAACAAAGTTTTTAATAAATCTGCGATAGAACTATATGAAAAGATTAAAGAGGTAATTTTATTTATCTTAACTATTTACATTAATTTTAAAATATTATGAATAATGTTTATTAATGTAAAAGTTATATTGATTTTTTTCAGCATGGTGATTTGGAGATGTTTCCAGAGGATTTGAATGTTTTGCTTGATAGAAAGTTTGCCATAAAGATTGAAGTTAATAACTACAACATCAAAAACAGTTGTTTTGTTTACGGTATTTCAAAATTAACTGATGATGAGAACATCTTGAATGAGCTGGAAATGAGGTTTAGTGCTCAACGGGTAATAATTATAATTACCCGAAACTAAATTTCAATTGAGTTGCATATTTTTGGTTGTCTAACATTTTTTTACAATTAATTATGTAGCCTGCTGAATCCGATTCTGTAAACATTCTTTCAACAGATTTTGGTTATGTGGAAAAGTTAAAGGTATTATAGATAACTTTTAATGTAGCTGTTAAATTTATTCATTATTAAGGAGTTTCTAAAATAACACATGTCACTATTATCTTATTTGAAGGATGCTGTTTCATTTACGGGTGAGAATGCAACTCCAAACAATGTAGATAACAGCACGGCAGATAGTCCGGTATCACAAGAAAAAACGTATCAGAAAAGGATATGTAAAGGTGTCGATCTGAAGCGTGATTTTGATGAAGTTTATGATGTCGATGATGCAATGAAAGGGTCTGCAACAAAATCTCCTAAAACATGCATTCCAATTGAGAAAGAAGAAGTCATTACAGATTTGATAATCCCCAAACTTGAGAAGTAATTTGTTTTTTCATGATGGAAAACTTTTGTAATTGTTTTGTTTACGATTTTTAGCGGGTTTCATTTTGCTTGGATTGTGTTTTTAAGACAAATTTCTAAATTATTATGGTTATTTACTTTGTTTCATCTTTTATTTGGATTATATTATTACTTTGTTCAATCTCAACCAATGAGATTGAACTTTTATCATTTTATATTAAGTTTTTTTAAATATATTGGGAAGATAAATTATAGAAAATTATCTATATACTATCTTATAAAGCATCTATATCAAAAGTCTTAAAGTCTTAATCTTTTTTATTATTTAGAAAATTAATCCACCTAACTTCTTCTAGAAATTCACGGTTCCCAAATTCATAGTTTGTTATCTTTAATAATTTCAAAGATGTATGATTGTTTAAAAATCTAATTATTCATATCTGATAACATGTATAAAATGTAAAAATCTGAATATTCATATGGTAATAAATATATAAAACTTTGAAAAATATATAATTATTATGAAAAAAAATAATTATTCATGTTAGAGAAAAATATATTAAAATTAAAAACCCAACAAAAAGATTATTAAATCAGGGAGGTATTGGTCTCAAGTGTATATAACATTGAGGTACTGGGCTCAAGTGTATATAACATTGAGGTACTAGGCTCTTAGTTCTTGAAGTGTATATTGTTGGCTTTATGGTGTATTTTTATACTGCTACTCCATCTTTTTCAAAGTAGTGTCCATATTTATATTTTAGTTTGTCCCAAAATAAGTATGCTTTTCAAAATTAGTTGTGTACTTTCATGTTCTACCCTTAATTATGTGATAGAAAAAGTCTCTCTTTTATTAAGGGTAAAAGTGTCATTTAGTTATCTAAAAAGTGTAATAATTAAACTCCTAAAATTGTGTATCATTTTCATTGCGGACATTTTATTTTGGTTTTAGACGCTAAAGGTGATGCAAGAATCTAAATTGGTTGTTGTGAAGATAAGATACAATCTCGACAATATTGATGCCGAAGTATCTGTAGATACACCATCAACTACAATATTTCATATCAGTTGCTAGCTTAGTGAATAAATGATGATCAGTTTTCATATCAATTGCTACTTTAGTGAATTAATGATAATGAGTTGGTGTTGTTAAATAGTATATTATCAATTTGAGCATTTTCAACCGGGTAAATATATAAGTTGGTTTGGTAATTAAGACTTTCATATCTGATTTTTCTAAATCTGCTGAATTTAAATCGAAGAACTCCCCTAATTATTACTACACAAATATGTTTAACAAACCATATATTTAAATGTTTTAACAACGAACTAAGTAGAAGTGTGTTTCTTAAAATTAATTAAAGAAAACAATATATCATAATATCTACTTCTGTTAGTCTAATCGTAGCAGTACATAGAACCTTGGTCCCAAACATAATAGGACTATTTTATCTTTAAGAAATGAGAATTTAACCAAAAGAAACTTAAAAGTCTTAAATCTTTTTTTTTATAAAAATTAATTAAATTCCTGCAGATTCTGCTTTCTTTTATTTAAATTCCTGCTGAAAATTAATAGTTGTCTCTAAAATCTTTTTTTTAAATTAATTAAATTCCTGCAGATTCTGCTTTTTTTTATTTAAATTCCTGCTGAAAATTAATAGTTATCTCTATTTTTTTTAAATTAATTAAATTCCTGCAGATTATGCTTTCTTTTATTTAAATTCCAAAATTAATAGTTATCTCTAAAATCTCTTAATAGTTATCTCTAAAATTCTTGTAGGTTCCATCGTTTTATTTAAACCCTTCTTCCAATCTTTAGGGTTTGTGTATTCTTCCCCAAGAGAAAAATTTTTAGGGCTTTACGATCCAATTCACGAAAACAGGTTGGTTTTAATTTTCTGTAATCGTTATTTGCTTTTGTTCACTAGAGTGAACACTCTGTTCCTACTCATTTCTTTTGACGATTCTATCTCGAAGGATAAAATCGTGTTTAGGGTAAAGTTTTATTTAATCCGTTGGTTTATATATGTTACTGTCAGATTCCATATTTTCACTATTGCAGTTTTTTATTTGCTAATAAGAGTTTTTCAATATTTAATATTACTGCTGGTTTCTTTGTGATTTCAAGCATTAAGCTTGAAAGCTTTTTTCAATTGCTGTCAACACACACACATATATTTATATATATATATATATATATATATATATATATATATATATATATATATATATAATTGTTATTGGATGAAGCTTTACAATTATTTTGTTTAGATATATACATATATATATATATATATGTTCATCCGTACAAATATATACGATTCTATCGCGAAGGATAAAATCGTGTTTAGGGTAAATTTTTATTTAATCCGTTGGTTTATATATGTTACTATCACTTCTATATCTTATCAATCTAACATTATTAAAGAAAACTTAAATTGTGATTTGGGTGATTTGGGTGCAAACCACATAATAAAGATCTTTCAATAATGAAATCACTCAAAAGTGGATTCTACATTGGCAAATTTTCTATTGCCAACATGGTTAGATTTTTTATAAAGTATTTGATTCTTAGTGGCAAATCTATCTATATATTTATTGATTCAATAAATATTCAAGCATAATATTATTTGTTATTTTAAGATAGAGTATAAATCTTTTTCACTTCTAATTCATAGTTGATGTTAAAATTAAAATTGAAATCAATAAAACCGTTGTTCTGAATATATCTAATTGTATATATGTTTTTATTATAACAGCGAAATTAATAAATTATACAATTCATTTATTTATTTATTTAATATCATTACAAAACTGGAATCAAAATCAACATATTAATTAATTTAAGTTTTAGCATTGATGATTTGTTAGCAACTTAATGAGACTTGCAGTTTCGCCGGTCAAATGTCTTAATGATATAGAAACCTTACCGACTAAGTGTGTGTTTGTGTGAAAAGCCATCCAGTAAATATAAATGAAACCATGGAAGCCAAGTAGCATCAGATTGATGCACAATAGGTTAATAATTCTTTTAGCTTAAGGTTAAACTTAGTGTTTCCTTATTGTTTTGTAGGAAAATGGTGCACACAATCCACACTATGTCGGTTCACCGTGGACGTGGGTGTGGACGTGGATGTGGGGGACGAATGATACCGTATGGACTAGGTCTGAATGGGGGATCGAAGGATAGTCATCGTACTAGCATGACCCACAGTGCCAATCGCAGTTCACGTCACCAGACCGCTACGATCCACACTCCAGACACGTCATCTCGTGCACCAAGCCATAGGGAGTCCTCGTATGACAAAACTGAAGAGTACACACCAAGTTCTCCTAAGACCTATGAACTTGAAGAGAAGATAGAAACTTTGCAGGGAGATATAGGTGAATTGAGGGATAGGTTATCCATGTCTCGAGGAAAGGTTGTCGAACTCACGGAAAATTTGGAGACTTTGAAAAGGGCCTATATTAGGCTAACTCATGTGGTATAGGAGAGGAACAACCTGAAAGAAGAGAGGAACCTGTTGAAGTTGAAATTGAAATTAGCTCAGGAGCGAAGGATTGCCACTCGGTCTTGGTGTACTCGGATAAGCGAACGGACTCGCTTCTGTAGGATGGTGACTTCCGAGTATACTGGAGTGGTGAGAGGGTACTTTGAGGCTTGGGTCCACAATTTCAAAATGGGTCCGAGGATGAACCCATTGTGGAGTTTCAAACCATCTTTAACCTTCGCACAGTATATTCGAGACCCTTACCTCTCTGAGTAGCCTTAGGAGAATTATGATAAGTATCGAGAGAGAGATTTTGGTTTCATTTGATACTTTTTAGTAATTTTGGTTTGTCACTCATGGGTTTTGGTTTGGTTAGGGGAATTATAAACAAAATTTTGGCTTAGTACAATTAAATCCACAGGTGTTATGTTTTTTTTTTCTTTTTTGCATTTTCACAAGTTAATGTGGAAGAAGTACACGTACAATAACTTGACATGCTAATTACTCTGTTTATTTTAAATGTCATAACTCACATGATTTTTTTATGTTATGAAAGCAAAAATTATTACCTGAGGTATAGTGGTTGTAACAGTTCCAGCCTTTGGATTTGGCATCCGTCCTCTTGGTCCCAAAATCTTTCCAAGACTAGCAACCTGATCCACAAACGATTCATTTTACAACAATTCATTGTTCGATAACAAAAACATGTAAATAAACAAACCATAAAAGTTTCTTTTGTATATGGAGTTATGGTAATATTAAGATCCAACATCAAACCAACAAAATTACTTAACTATATTGAGAAATAAAAAAAATATCTATAAAAAATGCTTTAGATATTCACTATCAATGGGCTATCATATATAATGAAAAACCAAAAGCTGGATGCTCAACAATTCATTTTAGAATCATTACAAACACAATGTTAAGACATGTAAACCACATGTATCAAAAGTGTATATTTTATTTTCCCAATATGACGACTAGAAATAAAAATACAGTTCAAATAGACAGCTGCTATAAATACTCCCAAACTCCAAAGCCATACGGTTTAGGGATTAAACGAAGAAATCTGAAGCTGCAGTAAGAATCAAGCAAAGAAGCCATGAAATAAACAAAAAAACCCAAAAGGTCAAAATACACCCACCATTCCACCAACCAAAATCACCAAACCCAGATGTTGATAAGAGGTAAAGCTACGTATAAAAAATAAGTTAGAAAACACACAATTAAATCAGACTAAACCATGATTTAAACAACAACAAAAAACCTAAAATCATAATAAACACGTATTAATCTAGACTATAGGAACGAAATCGATACCAAAATCGCGAGAATTTTGGGTTGAATGAAGAGGAGGCCACTGAGGTTTAACAGCAACATTGCCAATGATGATCAGAGGTTTTTGTTTAGTCGGCGAAGGGGGAATGAGGGGATGATCATCTGGTTTACGATTACGTTTCTCCCTAACAATCGCAGAGTTCAATCCAGCCCTAATTTTAGACTGCTCTGGATCCTCCCCATCTCCTCCTCCCCCTTCCCCATCGCCACCGCCGCATCACCACCGTTCGTCGCCGGTCCCGTACCTCCTTCATCGAGAACAACCATTGGTGAGCGGTGGTGCTGCTGTGGTGGTCGACGACTCGCCGTGATCTGTGCTTCCGTGGTGGTCGACGTGAGCGGTGAGCGGTGGTGGCCGGCGAGCAGTGGAGAGTTGTGGCGGACTGCGGTGGTCGATTAGGGATTTAGGGTTTCCACGATGGGTGGAATGGTAGATGATGCGGGTACAGATCAAACTTCAAAATAATAGTATCAGATTTATTTTTTGAGTGAAATAATAGTATCATATTATAAATGAGTGTTAGAGTTTTTTTTGTCCTAAAGAGGTATATTAAAATATAAAAGAGTAAATCACATTTTTTGCCCTTGTGGTTTGCTAAAAATTACGGATTCATTCTTATGGTTTTGAAATTTCTATTTTTGTCCTTATAGTTTGTAATTCATTTCTATTTTCGTCCTTGAGGTCAAAACACTACTTTTAGGTATGAAGAACTAAATTAGAAATGAGTTTTAAAGCATAGAGATGAAAATAGCAATACAATTTAAATCATAAGGATGAAAAAGGTGATGAATTATAAACCATAAGGATAAAAATCACAATTTCAATACCATATGAAAGAAAATAGAAATTTTCAACAAACCACAAGGACTAAAAATGTAATTTACTCAATATACAATAAAATATAAAGAACATAGAAATCTTTAATACTATAAATACATACAAAACCACTTAATTATTCTTAATTATTTACTTTTTTTCTTTTAATTATAATTACGATATAAATAATTTGGAACCTTAGAAATGTTCTTACATTTTCGTAAACTAAGGGTGTTCTTTTTTTAACATGCCCCTATATATTAGAGATGGCATACCCGGCCGGATCAGGCCTCACTCCAAACCGGGCCGAAACACTATTCCATTCGTGATCCATTCTAATCCACTAATTTAAGATAAATAATGTTATTAACTACTGAGATAATTATGAAGATAATCATCGATATTTATTAAATAAATATATTTAGGGTTTCTTCACGATGGGTGGAATGGTCGATGATGCATTGGGTCTGTTCAAAATAATAGTATTAGATTAGAAATAATAGCTCTTTAGAGATCAAAATTATTGTTGAAATCTTATACCAGTACATAAATGAAATAAGATGCACAATGAAACAAAGTTGGAATCTTAGAAAAAAATAGGACAATAAATATCAAAACTCTAAATTTTAAAATTTTATAAAATAAAAATAGAAATACCAATTAAGTTTGTTGTAACGATTGAATCTTTATATATATAAAAGCAAAATCCAAGAAGGATGTGGTGGCATCCTCTAAGGCTTAGAATACCTTCTTTCTATTTTCTCAATTTTTTGATTTTTTTAAATGTTGAATATGTAATAAGACTTTTCCGCCCCTATATGGAAAATGTGTAATTCATATTAATATGGATTTCTTTGTAATTTTGCATGCCTAAGTTTAACTTCCAACTCTTGATATTTTTCTTCATTTACTTTGTCTTATTCTTTAATGAAATTTGTTTTTCACACAATGCAAAACACTACAAATTCCTTTGGTGGGAGATGAAGAAAATGTAAGTTGAGGAAAACATTGAAGATTTAAGATAGGTATATGTATATACTCTATCTCTCAAATATGTGATTTGTTATTATATGTTTTTTCAGTTCCATGTTTTGTATTTGTTGTTATCATCAAACATGTGTGTTTACGTCGGAATCATATAGATTCAAGTAAAATTTTGATATTTTGTGATTACATGATATGATATTTTTTTAATTTAAGCTCCATTGAAATTAACCATGTATACGTGATTCATAATTGCGTTACTTTTTGACTACCTCAAAAAAATTGTATTGAAATCCTAGAAATTGTTTTGGTCGTATGAAAGTTGAAGAAGACATGAAAGATTTTAATCAGGTATGTATAATTATATTCTCCACACAAATGTGATTTGTTATTACATATTTTTTCTTTTACATATTGTTGGGTTAGTTGTTATCCGACGACAATTGTTTTTACGTTTAAATCAGATACATTCAAATAAATTTTGATATTTTGTGATTACATGATCAAATATTTTTTTTTTCAAATTTAAGCTTTGTTGACATTAACAACTTATACGTGATTGGTAATTGCGTTAAATTTTGACTACTTCAAAAAAAAATCTATTGATATTGTCAAAATTTTGACAATTTATGATGTCTATAAGTTCATCCTCAAAAAATTCATCAAACTTCTTTTCACGATCAATCGTGGTTTATTTATAAGCTTTAAAAAAATAGTTTTACGTTTTATTTTTTCATAGATGATATTGCATTTTGAGAGAATTTGAAATATTATTTACTATTTTCTTCAAGTTATGAATTAATTTAAATTAAAAATATATCATATACTTTTCATTTTCTAAACTTAACACATTGATTACTAATTTTTTTAATTTACATAACAAATATGAATACAAAAATTTATTGTTTTTTTATTAACTTAACATGTAACGTTTATTTACCCTTATTTTTAATTTACAGCAATCAGTATAACTAAAAGCTATTTTTTATTTTATATGTGTATATTTATTTACAGTTTAATTTGTTATTTTAACAACCAATATAATTGAAAACAATTTAGCTTTATTTACCATTCATATTTTATTTACACAACAATCAATACATAAATATATTATTATAAGGTAAAATAATATTTATTGCATTTTAAAAATGTTTTGATGATTGTTTTTATTCTTATCCAATTTTTAGTTTTTTAAATCTATATATCTCATTAATTGATTAAAATTTTCATGTATGTTGTGATTATTATAATATAATTATACCTCATTAATTGATCTAACCTTTCATATTCTTCTTTTATTTCTTATGAATCAATATACATAAATGAAATACTTATGACAGTTTAATACTTCAATTAATATATATGATAAAATAATTGATGAAAAGGTTCAACCATTTTTATATTTTCTTCCTCTTATTTTGATTTATTTTTAATCTAAACTCAACACATTAATTTCTAAAGCCTTTCAATTTCATATTTTATTACATAACAATCAATATCATTTTTAAAACTTTTATTATACTTTATTTCAATGACAATCAATATAATCAAAACTATTAGTATTGTGATAAAAATATTCTGAATTAATTTCCCATTAATTGGAGAAACTTATCATTAAATCAAAAAGAATTATTGATAATAAGATATTTAGCAAAGTTAAACCCCAAGTTTAATGAGACAATATTTTTGTTAGAAAATATATAATTAAGTTTAGATTAAATTAAGTCAATCATTCATTTATACCATTAATTACAAAAAAACCTATTATGTACGTGTTTGGGTGCGTGGGTGTGTATATATATATATATATATATATATATATATATATATATATATATATATATATATTAAAATTCCACTAACTAAATTCTAATGATTTTACAAATAATTTGTATAATGTTTGTGGATTATCATATTTAACAATTAACATTTATCATATGAACAATGTTTATATTACTATCCAAGTTATTCACACTACCGCGCAACACGCGCGGTTGCATCACTAGTTAAACTAAAAGCGTGTCGAGCATAAGACGTAGTATTGTGTTTTACTCAAATTATCAAAATCAATTCATTTTTGTTGTTATGCCTGAAAATTGCTTGTTATTTTAGAATAAAGTGTTTTATTTGTAGTTTTACATATGAAATCTTGAGTGACATGTTGCATTTTTCATCTTGTGCTTCGTTTGTTTTTATTCGATTGATAATGGATGGATTAATTGGTAATTATATAGTGATTCTTTTATTAAGTTGTAACGTCCCAAATTTCATCGCAAGCAAACAACCATAAATAAGCATTTGAATTACATAAAACCTTGTCTTTACAACATCAATAATTCATACTAAACGAAATTGACAGCGGAAGTCTCTAAATTCCACAGCCGAGAGCTATTCAATAGTCATCACAGCCAAAAACTTGAAATTACTATATGCTTCCAGTTCTTCCTATCGCCTCCTAGTTCTTACTTGAAGAACCCTTAACATGCTTACCTGAAAATGGTTTAGTTTTGAAAGCGACGGTTAGACCAAAAGGTCTAGTGAATTCATTCCGAAAACAACATGCACACAGTATAAAATCGTTTATAGAAAATTATCATCGTAAACCTTAACATAACATCGGGCATGGTACTACACTGTATATAAGATCACATAAACATTCTGCGATCGGGGCCCAATGGGCTACCCTCTCGCCCTCAACCGGAGCCTACGCAGACTCCCCTTCCCGGAGCCTACGCAGACCCCCCTTTCTACTCGAAATAGGAGGAAACAAATTCCAACCTACCAGTATGTCATACATATCCAAGGGATCATCTGATCCCGAGGATCTATCTCTGATCCCACAGTGTAGACCGACTCCACATAGCACGTCATTCATTTCACAAAACATGCATCTTTAAAACCTTTGGAAATCGTCATTCACAGTTCATCAAGTACAATACATTTTCCTCAAGTAAAATAGGTATTTCATGGAGAACATGCGTAACAGTTATAAACATTTCATGCTCGTAAATGAAACCATAATCAGTCAAAATCATTCAACACTTTAAGTCGTAAAAAGGTTTAGGGAACTCACCTTGATTGACGTACACCCCACTTCTTAAATACTTCCAAACTAACCCAAACAAACACCTAAGGCAATAGATCCACATCAGATAAATAGCTTAGACCTACTGTCCGGATACCCCTTTCCGGACACAACCCCTTTTCCGGACGCCACCCCTTTTCCAGACACATCACCTTTTCCGGACGCAGCATTGTCCGGACACAACAATCCGGACGCTGGACTTATCCGAGCAAAACTACCCGGACACTAAGCTTATCCGGAGACTCCAGCTACCCGGATACTAAGAAACACTCGGACACCTTCACGGGGCACTTACCCCGACACTCGCAACCTATCCGGACACCACCGAACACTGGTGTCCGGAAAACACGGCTGTTCGAACCCAGACTTATTAAAAGTGATCATTAACCCAATTTTTGTCATTAGTTTGATTAGATATCTACAAGGGTTCATCCACTAACTCCAAATACCCAGTTTAAACCATAATTACTCCATTAAATCGATTCCAAAGCCAAAAACCCTTAAAACCCACTTTTAAGAAAAATGTGGATACAACCTCTTGAATCCTTATAATCAGACTTAAGAACTCAATCCAATTAAGAAAAGGAATACTATAACAAAATGGAATACGAATTAGAAAGGAATACCTTGCAAAATCTTCCTCCTTACCGATTTCTTTGTCCAAAACTCCTTTGTTCTTCTCTTTTCTTCTCTAGTCACCAAACACACACAAGGGCCAAAACACTAATTTCTAAAATGAAAACCCTAGGGAAAAGGAGCTTTAAATACTTCCCAACAATTGCCAAAAGGCCCCTTAACCTAACTTGCATTCTTTAGACATCGGCCACCAAACTTTCAATACATACTTAAAATTTCGGGTTGTTACAACACTCCCCCCTTAAAAGAATTCCGTCCCCGGAATTCCTTATTGGGAAAAGATGCGGGTATCTTGCCCACACCAAAACTGACACTTCCCCCAAGGTAAAACTATTTCAGACTCAGTCAACCACCTCAATAAATTCGAAACAAGAAACCTTGTGTGCACTTCCCTCAGTTCTTACGGTACTGCTAACTCGAAGGCTACTGTTCCTACTCGATCGGTCTTGACAACAGAAGATTAACCAAGGCTTCTCAGGCAACTATACTTCCTTTAAGAAGGAACTTGGCTAAATCCTCCGCCACCACACGAGGTTCATTTACCAAGAGACAACACCCACTTGACAGCTTGGCACCTGACCAACCCTGTACACCTCGACAACTCACAACCCAGAGTTCCTTCATCGTATCACGACTCTCAACCCTATACCGCCCATCAATCGTCTATTGCAGATAACGTTTCCCTTTCTCGGACCACCTAGACCACGGTTCGTCAACCATTTCACATCTCCTCACCACCTCACCACTCCATACTTATACGTAACTAAGAGTAGGAACCTCCAACCCATTGCTGAAGTGTCCACCTACTCGAATTAAACCTATCCTGAAACACGACCATTCCTCGTTGATTGCCACGTTCGTCAAAACATAAAAACACAACTACGATTATCCTCACTCAACTGGGAGGAGTAACCATGGTCACACCATACAATTCTCACTAGTTTGATCACCGCACGACCAATTCGTTTAAACATTTCTCACAACATCACTAACTTAATTCCTCCAGTTGTCTCATCCACTTCTTTCCTGTACAAAATCATACACAATTCCCTTCCTCAATACTCTTTCCAATGGTTCGCACACTTATCAATGACAATCTACACAACACTGCACCTTTCGACATCACCGTCAGGCTTACTACTTCCAACTTACTCACTTATTCCGACATACTATCTTCACCTCCCCACGTTAGCGTGGAGCATTGCCCACCGAGCATTACTTGCCCCTCTCTCCCGACCTTTCCACATGCTGGTATCGCTTTCTCATTACTCTCATAACCAAACAGTTGCACCAAAATCTTATCTTAAGGTATTCAACCAAGCCGTCTTGAAACGAGACCAGTGTTCGACGTCACTACACATTCTTTAATCTCCAACTTTTACCTTCTCAGACATTTCTTTCACACATAACAACAATTCACGTTCTTTAAGGATTTCACATCTATCCCACCACCTTTTGACTAACACAACCCTCATCCTCTTTAAACTTCCAATGACCCCAAAGTGTGTTTCTTAGTAACGTCCCCTATTCACCCTAATAATCCACCCCCTGGATTCCCTATTACAAACGGATCTAATAACTCAGGAACACCCCGAAACTCGGGTTCCACAATTCTTTCGATTAACCACCATGATCATAAAATCAGACAGATATATATATACCGTCATCCCGGCTTTCTTACTTAGATTTACCTTAAATAATTCTTTAACAATCAGTGTGTTAATCTCAAAAACACTTCCCCAAGAATTGTAACACATCCTGTAAAAAAAAGCACATCATCACTTAACAAATCTGTAAAATTTTAATCAATCAGCCAAAGGCTTATACCTCTATCATGACATTTCAAATCAACTAATTATCATACTACCACTCCGACCCACAATCATCATCATGTCATTCCTTAAACATAACCAAAATTTCCAACTATTTCCTTCTAGGATCATTCCCTCATGCATAAGGAACAATTTCCATTCTTTAACGATTTCTCATCTACTATACTACAGCTTGACTAATTGTAACACCTTAGGCATATCCCACATCGGTCGTGGACAGGAGAGATGCTGGGTATATTAGTAAACCTTGGCCTTACCAGACACAACGCGTTTTGGGGCTACAAGCGTGAGGGTTCCTTGGGAACTCTGTGGTTAAGCGTGCTTGGGTGGGAGTAGTACCAGGATGGGTGACCTCCTGGGAAGTCCTTGCGAAGTCCTTGCCATGTCGCCAAGAACAAAGCCGTGAGCCAGTGGGGCAAAGCGGACAATATTGTGTCGTGGTAAGCGGGGCGTTACAAAATGGTATCAGAGCCACTCCTGTGCCGTTTGAGATGTGGGGCAAACCTCATCGAGGACGATGAGTCCCTGAGGGGGGTGTGTGTAACACCTTAGGCATATCCCACATCGGTCGTGGACAAGAGAGATGTTGGGTATATTAGTAAACCTTGGCCTTACCAGACACAACGCGTTTTGGGGCCACAAGCGTGAGGGTTCCTTGGGAACTCTGTGGTTAAGCGTGCTTGGGTGGGAGTAGTACCAGGATGGGTGACCTCCTGGGAAGTCCTTGCGAAGTCCTTGCCATGTCGCCAAGAACAAAGCCGTGAGCCAGTGGGGCAAAGCGGACAATATTGTGTCGTGGTAAGCGGGGCGTTACACTAATCTATTCATCATCTTCTTTAAACTTACTCTGCCTTCAAGAATATACTTAACAACATACATAACCACAAAGCTTGGTCTCACAGCTGGACAATCACCCAAATCTGCCCCGACATTCCATTCCGATAACAGTCAAAATAAACACCAACTTACAAACCACGTACTTCAACAACTGGGATTGCAAAACGTACACTCTTACCCGAAATCCCAAAAGGACTTCCTTCTAATCCTTCATCTTTCTAACATTGCCTTACTACATCACCGGCTGACACAGATCTCTCACGATCATCCATACACGGTTTAAACTCGCCCTCAAAGTTACCCGCATGAAATCGAGCCTATCTCGCTACTTAGTCCCTTCACAACTTGCTGAACTATAACTCACGAGTTCTCAATTAGCTCAAACAGAGACATTCTAGCTAGCTCTTTCCGATTCGAGCTTTTACGTAAGCTGGACACAGTCCCTCACTAAATGATAAAGTCTACACACTCGCTTCGTCCGTGCTACTTACCTCATCATTTTATGAACCCTCCATACTTCGCAAATAGAATGCTTACTCAAAACAATAACTTCTCCTCCTCTTAACACCCCTACAAGGTGTTCTATCAACTTCCAACCTTCTGGTTCAAGACTTCGGTCTCGGCCACCTTACACAACTGTCGACTTTTACAACAACAGATAACCTGTAACTACTTTCTTAACTTATTCTTTAACAAGGGTTCCTTACGGAACTTAATCCTACCAATATATCATAATCACTTCATGATCTGTCTCCCTCTTTTCGAAACCTACTCATGTAATATCAACATTACAAGCTTACCTCGGAACTCGTATTCCTACGCCATAGACATTTCATTCTTCCTCACCACACTACTCAGAACGAGTTGCTAAAACCATCACCTTGAAGGCTTCAAATCCTTCCTCCGGACACGGCCGTCCCATGACAACCGTACTTCCCGCTACCGCATAAGGGTGCAGACCCTCACACAACCGATACTATAACCCACTTCCGATTCTACCACTTCTCACCTTTTCCTCTAGAACACATATACTGCAACCACATACGTTCTCCCCTGATTTGTCTAACACCTTTCCACTCTCGGAGTTCCTTCTTAACTTATAACGTAATATTCTACGACCTAGTAGGTTCATAGCCTTCATGCATGACAATACAGTAAATAAATCTTTTCGCACATTTGATCATTTTAAATAAGCAATGTTTGGAAAACGCCTGGGTACACATGACCCCATCATTCTTATAACTTCAACGCCCTGCACAACTATTTGAGAATCGTTTGCATGCATCTTTCCGTGAACTTTAATCTTACTCAATTCCGAACGATGTTATTACGACAGTATTACGTTGAATGAAAATCCTTTCATACGACACAATTTCGAAAGAGATTACTGACACCAAGTAAACCAGTCGGTTCTCACACTCTTTTATATGATATCATTCGGTTAAAATTCATTTGATTGTAAAAGTTTCGCTGGCACACGTCTTCTCGACCTTTTGTAATAATTTAACTTATCCTGAAAAGTGTGAAATACTTTGCAATCGTTAGGCTCAAAGTTTCATAGTGCAATGTGAATGAAATCACCTTTTCTTTAAACATACACTTGCACATTCTGACTCCTTTTTGATCAAAATTGATATTTACACATTTAATTTAAATCGTGAAAATTTCTATGTTATATTTAAGAAAGCTATGAATGATACTCTACTTGCAATTGAAGGCTACTCACCCTAGCAAGGTCAACCGCTTTACCCACACAACTTATCCTTGACACTCTTCCTTCGACCAAGGGTCGCCCTCTAGGTCAAGCACTAACTTGGTGTATATGCGTTCCACATCTCACTTACTCAACCAATTCACACTATTTTCGCTTTGATCGACTATCTCACTTTCTACTTCTACATGCTTTCAATTCACTATAAGTATCTTATTCCATTTGTCCTGCCAATGAAAAGCTCGACTAAAAAGTCAGGGCTCCACTGATACTTTCAAGGTTTTTATACTGTTCTATCTTACCATCCCAACTGATCTATCCCATGATTTCCAAAACTAGGACTCTCCCGAAACTGGAGTCTTATTCAAACTCAAACATTCATCCTCTCCGAATCCATGAATAGCTACCTCTAGACGACTCATAACATCCTTTACAACGTTGCTTCTCTACGATGTCTACATACCTCACATCATAATGACTCTTACACGACACTTCCCCAGACAATGGAGCTCGGTCTATCCCTCAGGGATCTTGCTGACCTATTCCTCAACGCTCTCCCAGCCATAGCGCTAAACTGAAAGAAACCGACAGTTAGTCCTTACTAGACGTGACACAACAAATTTGCTATAAGTAAGGTATTGTAAGCACGCACATGTACCTGTAAGTTTGTAATTACACTGGCCAGGTGTAATCCCAAACTTACCTTACACGTTTATCCTTGGCACCTTATTCCTAAGCGCATTTATAGTGATCGTTCCTAGAGGAAATCCTATGTCTCGGTTGTGTTCCTCATCTTACAGTTTAAGTTTAGGCCCGAATGGTCACCTAAATCCCTTAAACTAAGGCTCTGATACCATTTGTAATGTCCCAAATTTCATCGCAAGCAAACAACCATAAATAAGCATTTGAATTACATAAAACCTTGTCTTTACAACATCAATAATTCATACTAAACGAAATTGACAGCGGAAGTCTCTAAATTCCACAGCCGAGAGCTATTCTATAGTCAACGCAGCCAAAACTTGAAATTACTCTATGCTTCCAGTTCTTCCTATCGCCTCCTAGTTCTTACTTGAAGAACCCTTAACATGCTTACCTGAAAATGGTTTAGTTTTGAAAGCGAGGGTTAGATCAAAAGGTCTAGTGAATTCCCTCCGAAAATAACATGCACACAGTATAAAATCGTTTATAGAAAATTATCATCGTAAACCTTAACATAACATCAGGCATGGTACTACACTGTATATAGGATCACATAAACATTCTGCGATCGGGGCCCAATGGGCTACCCTCTCGCCCTCAACCGGAGCCTACGCAGACTCCCCTTCCCAGAGCCTACGCAGACCCCCCTTTCTACTCGAAATAGGAGGAAACAAATTCCAACCTAGCAGTCTGTCATACATATCCAAGGGATCATCTGATCCCGAGGATCTATCTCTGATCCTACAGTGTAGACCGACTCCACATAACACGTCATTCATTTCACAAAACATGCATCTTTAAAACCTTTGGAAATCGTCATTCACAGTTCATCAAGTACAATACATTTTCCTCAAGTAAAATAGGTATTTCATGGAGAACATGCGTAACAGTTATAAACATTTCATGCTCGTAAATGAAACCATAATCAGTCAAAATCATTCAACACTTTAAGTCGTAAAAAGGTTTAGGGAACTCACCTTGATTGACGTACACCGCACTTCTTAAATACTTCCAAGCTAACCCAAACGAACACCTAAGGCAATAGATCCACATCAGATAAATAGCTCAGACCTACTGTCCGGATACCCTTTTCCGGACACAACCCCTTTTCCGGACGCCACCCCTTTTCCGGACACATCACCTTTTCTGGACGCAGCATTGTCCGGACACAACAATCCGGACGCTAGACTTATCCGGGCAAAACTACCCGGACACTAAGCTTATCTGGAGACTTCAGCTACCCGGATACTAAGAAACACCCGGACACCTTCACGGGGCACTTACCCAGACACTCGCAACCTATCCGGACACCACCGAACACTGGTGTCCGGAAAACACGGCTGTTCGAACCCAGCCTTATTAAAAGTGATCATTAACCCGATTTTTGTCATTAGTTTGATTAGATATCTACAAGGGTTCATCCACTAACTCCAAATACCCAGTTTAAACCATAATTACTCCATTACATCGATTCCAAAGCCAAAAACCCTTAAAACCCACTTTTAAGAAAAATGTGGATACAACCTCTTGAATCCTTATAATCAGACTTAAGAACTCAATCCAATTAAGAAAAGGAACACTATAACAAAATGGAATACGAATTAGAAAGGAATACCTTGCAAAATCTTCCTCCGTACCGATTTCTTTGTCCAAAACTCCTTTGTTCTTCTCTTTTCTTCTCTAGTTACCAAACACACACAAGGGCCAAAACACTGATTTCTAAAATGAAAACCCTAGGGAAAAGGAGCTTTAAATACTTCCCAACAATTGCCAAAAGGCCCCTTAACCTAACTTGCATTCTTTAGACATCGGCCACCAAGCTTTCAATACATACTTAAAATTTCGGGTTGTTACATAAGTGACAATAGAAATAAAACAGTTGTATTATGTGATTTTTTGTGATTTTCATAATTTTATTTAATTTGTAGAAATGGATTTAGGGTGGTATGCTGAACATTTTTCAACACTACAATGTCCTCATGTTTGGTGGAACTTTTCATGTGTCCGAGTTGAATTTGTTTATGAAGATGAAAATCAAGAAAAACTATATATCATCTTACTTGACCAAAATGTAAGTGAAATTGATCATATTTCAGTTTTGTTGAAAAATATATTTTTTAAAGATACTAATATTTTTAATTACATGTTGTATATTTATATATGTTAGAGGGACAAAATGGCTGCAATTGTTCCACGTAGTTTGATGGATGTCTATAGACAAAGAAACTTGGTGGGAGGTGTTTTCCTTTTGGAGCATTTCCAAATTCAGGGAACCAATTATGACTATCCGAGATATGAAAAATATAGTTTTCTTCGTGCCGAGTATGAAATTTTGATCGGTAGAAACACAAGGTTTACCCCGTTGCCGGGGGATGTTCAAAGAGGATTTGTGTTTTATCCATCAGTGCCTTCGATAAGAACACTTGTTGAAGATATGACGACAAGAAAGATGCTAATTGGTAAATTAATTTTTTTAGTTAAATTTAAATATATTTTTATATTTTACCATGTCAAATTGATATTCAAATTTAAATTTATATATATCTTAGATGTAGTTGGAAGAATCATAAGGGGAAGACGAGTTACCTATGAGAGAGATTATGGTGTATTCCGATTGGGTTCGTGTGATTTAGTTTTACAAGATGAAACGTAAGTTTGAAGTTGTATTAAAATTTAATCAATTACCAAATTAACAAATTGGCCAAATTGTGCTATTACTAACTTTGCTATTTCTAATAGGGGGCATGAAATAAAGTTGAGGTTGTATGATACAAGAGAAACACGTATTGGGATGATAGCTCGGGCCATACAAAATAATTCAATAATTTATGCATCTCGGGTTAAGCTTATCCATCGATATCCAAGTATAATATTTATTAATTTTACTTTTTTGTTTTTATTTCAATTTAAAATTATAATTTTACTAAAAGGGTATTTTCTAATTTTTTTCAGTGAACGTTTTGAATTCTACGGCTTTAACCCAGATTGTCTTCGGTCCAGAAATGCCGGAAGCATACAACTTAAGAATTATTCCGAGTTGAGAATATGTGATTAGTCAAGTTGATTATTATTGTGTTTTTTGTGATTGTTGTGAAGATTTTTGGAACATGTATTTGTTAACTTTTGTGGTATTTTTTATTGGTTCTATCGTTATTTTGAACATGTATGTGACAATTTAGTGAATGTTTTCTAATCGTTTTGAACATGCATGTGACCATTCAGTAAATGTTTTGTGAATGAATGTTTTCTAAATGTTTTGAACATGTATGTGTCGATTCAGTGAATGTTTTGTGAATGAATGTTTTCTAATCGTTTTGAACATGTATGTGACCATTCAGTAAATGTTTTGAACATGTATGTGTCCATTCAGTGAATGTTTGTGAATGTTTTAAGGTATGCAATGAGGATTGTCGATAAAGAAACTACAAATGTTGATGTCTCCCAAAAAGAAAAACATAAAAGGAGAAAAATAGGGCTTGGCGAAGGAAGTGGTCAATGTATGACAAACATGATAAATATCCCTTCAATTGAGACAATGCAAGAGAATATCAATGAAGCAACCTCTGATGGTGCGTTAACTTTTGTGCAAAGGAGACAAATTATTAATCGAAACAATTATCAACGACGCAAGGAAAATAAACGTGGAATACTGCTACCTCTTTTTGACGAAGTCGTGAATCACGAATCGCCAAGTTAGTATTTCTTTTTCATCTCGATCTTACCATTTATTTATAATAATCTTAATTTTCATATTCAAATGTCTTACATAGCGCTTGGCGAAGGAAGTAGTCAACACATGACAAATATCTCTCCCATGGAGATGACGCGAGAGAATATAAGTGAAATAACCCCCATGAGTGCGTTAACTTCTGCTCAAAGAAGAAAGATTGTTAATCGAAACTATTATCAACGAGGCAAAGAAAATAACAGAAATGTTGTTAATACGCAAGGAACAAGCCAATTATGTTCGAGGTTGACACATGATAACTTCAACGATAAAAACTATGCATTATTATTATTTTGTACTTTGGAATTGACATAAAACAGAGACTAAATGAAATTAGGTATTTTGTCATAGGCGTTCAAAATAAACGTGGAATACTGCAACCACTTTTTGACGAAGTCGTGAATCAAGAATCTCCAAGTTAGTATTTCTTTTTTATCTCGATCTTACCATTTATTTATAATAATCTTAATTTTCATATTCAAATGTCTTACATAGCGCTTGGCGAAGGAAGTAGTCAACACATGACAAATATCTTTCCATTGGAGACGACGCAAGGGAATACCAGTGAAACAAACCCTGTCAGTGAGTTAACTTTTGCTCAAAGAAGAAAGATTGTTAATCGAAACTGATATCAACGAGGCAAAGAAAATAACAGAAACGCTGTTAATACACAAGGAACAAGCGTTATTAGTGAAACAACCCCTGTCAGTGCACTAACTATTGCTCAAAGGAGACAAATTATTAATCGGAACTATCGTCAACGAATGAGGGAAAATAATAGAAACGTTGAGACCCAGCACGAGGATCCATACAGTTTTGTTTATGATGGTGTCCCTACACAACATCGTGTCTTGAAGGAACAAAATGCATGTGAACATTGTGGAGCAAAACTGTTCGAATTTGAGTTCCCTTCCTTTTGTTGCATGATTGGGAAGACAAAGTTGGCATACTCACCCATTCCTGGAGAACTATGCAATCTATTTACAATGGAGTCAGAGTTAGGCAAAGTGTTTATGCACAATATTCGTGCATATAACACAAACTTTTCCTTCGCGTCAATGGGAGTAACTTTGGATAATAATGTGAACAATATGTCATCTGGGGTATATACGTTTCGTGCTCAAGGAGCAATATATCATAGAATTGATCAATTAGTTCCTAGGGATGGACAACCTAGGTACTTACAACTTTACTTTTATGATGCCGAATCTGAGTTTTCGCATAGACTACAATGGCCAAATCTTGATAGAAACGTCACTGAAATTTTGACTCGTGTGCTTTCTATAAATCCATACGTGAGAACGTTTCGAAGCCTTGCGGAGCTAGGACCACTCGACAATTATAGAGTCACGTTGAATGCTTCCGTGGAACTTGACCAGAGGGTGTACAACCGACCGACCACATCTGAGGTTGAAATACAAGTATTTATTTTATCTTATTTAAAATAAAATGCATCATATGCATGGTACTAAAGAAAATTCTACCATTGTACAGGTTGCTGGTATTTGGGTTGAAGTCAATGACAACATCACTGCGTATAGGAGAAGTATTGTTGTGTATGGGAGGTCTGACTACAGTAAAAGAATTGAACATCACTATAGTTGTTATGATCCCTTATCATATCCTTTGTTTTTTCCCAACGGTGAGTCTGGATGGCATCCTAGGATACCCAGACATGGAGTATGCATCGATGAAATTGTTAATGAGGACGAAAACTTGGACGAAGATCTTGAAGGTACGAACATTATCACATATATTTCTTACCTTATCCACTCATTTATTAATTTATACTATTCAAAATCAATACTACGCAGACGTTAGCTCGGGAGGGGGTAGGAAAACAGTAACGATGCGAGATTATTACTGTTACAAGTTCCAAATTCGGCCGACTAAGAACGCGATTCTATTGGGGGGAAGATTATTTCAACAGTTTGTGGTAGACATGTACATCAAGATAGAGACTGCACGTTTGTCTTTTATTGAAAAAAACCAGTCGAAGATAAGATCAGATTTATACCAAGGTGTTGTGGATTGCGTCAATGCTGGTGAGGGTCAACCAAGTAGAGTTGGACAACGGGTTGTGCTTCCTGCAAGTTTTATCGGAGGCCCACGTGATATGCGGAGACGATTTATGGATGCCATGACTTTAGTTCAAGATGACGGGAAACCTGATAAAAAATACTTACCATGACGTGTAATCCAGGATGGCTTGAAATCCGTCAAGAGTTATCGGACGGTCAGAGGGCACAAGATAGGCCGGACCTTGTTGCAAGAGTTTTTCGTGCCAAATTGGAGGATCTCAAAAATCAACTCTTCAAGAAGCACATCCTCGGCGAGGTTGAGGCATATGTTTATGTCATCGAGTTTCAAAAACGTGGATTACCACATGCACATTTCCTCATGATAATGAAGCCGCAACACAAGATTACAAACCCAGACCATTACGACAAGGTCGTGTGTGCCGAAATCCCGGACCCAACAAAGTATCCTGAAATGCATCAATTGGTGATAATGCACATGATGCATGGTTCTTGCGGTCATTAAAACCATGCAGCCCTTGTATGCAAGGTGAGCCAAGAAAATGCCGTTTTAGATATCCTCAACATTTCAACGACAAGACGACGCAAGCAGATAACTCATATCCGATGTATAGGAGGAGAAACAACGGAATACAGGCGGACGTCCGAGGCGGTATCCTAGATAATAGATGGGTGGTCCCATATAACCCAAAGTTGCTAATGATGTTCAACTGTCACATCAATGTTGAGGTTTGCTCAAGTATAATATATGTGAAATATATTTTCATGTATGTTTACAAAGGTCATGACAAACAGGTTATTCATGTCGATCCTGATAGAGAAGAGGTTGTTATTAACGAGATAAAAAGATTTCAAGATGCACGATATGTTTCTCCACCTGAGGCGATTTGGCGGATTTTTAGCTTTCCTCTATCTAAAATCCACCCTTGTGTGATGGCTTTGCAGGTCCATCTTCCGAATAAGCAGTTTGTTAGGTTCACAGAGAATGATATTATGACAAATATTGTTGACAGAGAGAAGGATAAGAGATCAATGTCGACCGCATTTTTTCAGAGGAATAAAACAGATATGAGTGCGAGACAATATTTGTACAAAGATTTTCCGAGACATTACACATGGAATGACAAAACACGTAAATGGAATACTCTGAGCCGAAGACCAAAGAGAGGACGACTGGTTCATGCTAACCCTGCTGAAGGAGAACGGTATTATCTACGCCTAATTCTCTCGCATATTAGTGGACCTACATGCTTTGAAGATCTTTACACGGTTAATGGCGTATTACACCCGACATTTCGAAAAGCAGCTCTTGAGAGAGGTTTGATAGAGACCGACGGTAATTTATCGAATTGTCTTGCTGAGGCCTCCTTATTTCAGTTTCCCAATGCTCTTAGACGACTATTCACAACGATCTTGATTTATTGTGAGCCGGGAGATGTTTGCAAGTTATGGGATGAACATTATGATTCATTCTCTGAGGATTACAGACGACACTACGAAAATGCTGAGATAGTCCGAAATATGGTTCTTACAGATATCTCGGTCTTTTTACAATCTATGGGTAAGAACCTCGATGATTTCGATCTTCCAAACATAAATGCAGCCGCCAATTTAGAATCACGGGCATTTCGTAAGGTACAAGAGGAGTACTCCATAATCGTGGAAGACGAAGATTTACGTGCCCGAGACTCTCTAAATCCTGACCAGAAACATGCATTTGATGAGATCATGAGTCATGTAGATAATGATCGTCCGGGTGTGTTTTTGTAGATGGTCCAGGTGGAACCGGAAAAACATTTATGTACAAAGCTTTGCTCGCTAATGTTCGTTCCCGTGGATATATTGCACTTGCGACCGCTTCATCGGGTGTCGCCGCTAATAACATGCCAGGGGGGAGAACGGCTCACTCTCGGTTCAAGATTCCTCTCAGTCTTAGTAATAATTCGGTGTGCAATATAAAAAAACAAAGTGGAACTGATCAACTTCTCCGAGATGCAAAAATAATCATCTGGGATGAAGCATCAATGGCGAAGAGGCAAGCAGTGGAGGCACTCGATAGAACAATGCAAGACATCACTGGGGTGCGACTCCCATTTGGTGGAAAGATAATGATTATGGGAGGTGATTTTAGACAGGTGTTGCCAGTAACGAGAAAAGGTACCCGATCACAGATTGTAGACTCTAGCCTACGGATGTCACCTATTTGGTCTTCGATTAAAAAGTTGCGGTTAACGATCAATATGAGAGCACTTACTGATCGTTGGTTTTCAGATTTTCTGTTACGAGTCGGTGATGGAGAAGAAGAAACAGTGGACGGAAACTTTATTCGCATACCTGATGACATGGCCATTCCTTACACCCAACAAGATGAATCGAAGGATGCTTTGATCGATGCAATATTTCCTTCTCTGCAAACCAACGGGACTGCTTCATATTATATCGTTTCAAGGGCGATACTAACAACTAAAAATGAGCATGTCGACGAGATTAATGATCAGTTGATCGAAAGATTCTGCGGAGAGGAAAAAGTTTACTATAGTTTTGACGAAGCAGAAGACGATAAGAATAACTTATATACAATGGAATTCTTAAACTCACTGACTGTTAGCGGTTTGCCCCCTCATTACCTCCGACTTAAAATTGGATGCCCAATAATACTGTTGCGGAATATCGACCCTTCGAATGGATTATGTAACGGCACATGGTTGATATGTAGAGGCTTTCAACCGAACGTCATTGATGCGGAAATAGCTGTTGGTCAACATACTGGTAAGAGGGTATTTTTACGAAGAATTCCTCTATGTCCGTCCGAAGATGACATTTTCCCATTTAAATTGAAGAGAAAGCAATTTCCAATTCGACTTTGTTTTGCAATGACAATTAATAAAGCTCAAGGACAAACAATTCCGGTGGTAGGTGTTTATCTACCAGAACCGGTATTCTCACACGGGAAACTTTATGTGGCATTATCCAGAGGTATATCACGTGGCATTACAAAGATATTAGTGAAGCCTACCAAAAAGTTCAAACCGAAGGGAGTTTACACATCAAATGTGGTTTATCGAGAAGTTTTGAGTGATGATTGTATATGATTAAAGCATGATTGTAATTTCTATTTTGTTTAAACAAAAATTTAGACATAAAAGACTTCAGTTATAAACCAAACCCAAACCGTATGATGATTCAACCCAAAATTCAGTTACTACCTTTATAAAGCATATAGACTAAACGTCTATATGCTTTAAGTCTTTAAGACTTTAAGACTTCCAGCAACAATCTCGATGAAAATTGTTATGAATGTGTTTACTTTTATAAACACATGTTTATAATTTTTATTTTTTGCTTACATTTATTTGAATATTGCATCCCGCCGCATTGCGCGGGTACTCACCTAGTCTTATGTACAAGATCCTAAAATTTCATTCAATTAACTGATGAGGGATTGATATATTTAATAGATTACCTCCTTTTAATATCTTAAATATAAGAGTAAATTTAATTGTTGGTCCCTGTGGCATGCTCAAACTGTGGATATGGTCCTTATTTTGAAATAAGTATATCAGAGATCCTTATGGTTTGCATTTCGTTTTAAACCGAGTCCGAAACACCGTTAAATCGTCCTGTTAACTAAAGGGTAACTTAGTCATTTTACCATTAATAGGAAAAAAACTTCTTATCACACCAATCAAATGGTGCCAAGTGTCCCTTATCTTTAACCCTTTCCTCCCTTTGACTATTCATCTCCCTTTCCCCTACCCTCTTTCTTCCCCACAAACCTGCAACTACACAAATGCATACCAACACTGGGAACTCCTCAATCACTATCTTCGGCCACACCCACACCTATACAACACCCGCATAATATACATACCAACATTTCTTTCACACACACATCACATCGGGTTCAAGTTTCAGTTCTATTGGTTAAATCCTCCATGGCAGGTTTCACATCAACAATATTGAAACTCTAATTACAAATTTCCAAGTTCTAACGGTTTATGTGTAGATGATCGATGTTGTGTATTATATGCATATCTTTTATGGGTGAGGCCGGAGAAGGTTGCCGATAGGAATGCAAGGTGAGGTCGGATGACTTACCAACGATCACCTCCCCACCGTCGATGAGTTACCATCGAACACCATCTCTAACTGTCGTTGCTGGGTTTTTTCTCTTCTCCGACCTTCTCTAATGGCAGAAAATGGGTTTCATCTCATATGTATTCTTTTAGCTTTACTCTCCTCTGTTATTTCTCGTACTCTCTTACCCATCGTCATCGGAGCCACCTCCGACCTTGATGTATCTGCTTCCATCAACAAAACCCTCCATCTTATCTCCTTCATTACTCACCCGTTAAAATCGTAAATGGTAAGTTAGTTAGCATATGACATCGCATTTTGGCTAGTGTAATATCACACAAAATTATGGGTATATATATATCTAATGAACCACCATTAACCAAGATGGGGTGAATGGAAGGAAATGGTTGCTAAGATAAAGATGTGTATGGGGGTAGGGCTATAAAGCCGAAAGTGGATGGATATGGGTGGATATATATATATATATATATATATATATATATATATATATATATATATATATATATATATATATATATATATATATATATATATATATATATATATATTTATCTATATATATATACTAGTCTTTGGCTCGCCCGTTGCGCGACGATAAAATTTGTGTTTTAAGTTAATTATTTGATGTTTAATAGTTGTTGAATAATTTTGTGACATATCCAATAATTGATAAAAAAAGAAAACAAAAATTCCACAAATAGGGAATATTATCTTGAAGATAAAAATATGTCTATTAAGTTTGATACCTATTATAAATGTCGTTACTAAATGAATTTATCAAACGAATACACAATAATTGCATATTTATATTTTTTGAAAAATGTTCGAACTCATAAGTCATAATCCAAAAGTCAGTTGATAAGTGCATCTTTTTTTTCCAAGTAATTAAATCTCTAATGATAATTCTAAGGGTGTTTCGTTGATAGAATGGAATTTGATAGAATTGTAATTCGTCGAAATAATTCGACTTTGAAGTAAAAATTGATATGAAATTGCAAAAAGAAAATCACGACAATTTAGTGATTATTTGTATCAAATCTCATACTAATTTCAACAAATCTCATACTAACCACGACACATTAATTCGTATATATTTATGATATTTAATAATATAATTAAATCCAAAAATATTCAATATTGGGCTCATTTCGAAGGTATTGATAAAGCGATTACAATGGTATAATTTGTAAAAAATAGAAATGTTTTTAATGCATTTTAGTTCATATACATTATTTATGTTTATATGATAAGAGTCTAAAATGAAAAATAAAACAATAAGGGATTAAAAGTAAACTACATACCTAATTATAAGGGTAGTAAATGTAACGTACAAATTAAAAAAAATTGAATTAAGGAGGAGTGAATGTGGGTGTGCTAATTGAACTTATAATGTAAATTGTGTCAAGATACATGTTTATAGGCGGGAAAATACTGAAGTCGGCTCACCAGAAGACGACACGTGGCATGCTAGTTACTCATTTATTATATGTTTAGATTTTTGGGATTACTATACAAGATGGAGATTTTTTTGAATTTATTACAAGTATGGATATGTACGTATGTATACAAAAATATTCAATATTGGGCTTATTTCGAAGTTATTGACGAAACGATTACAATGGTATAATTTGTAAAAAATAGAAATGTTTTTTTTAATGAATTTTAGTTCATATACATTATTTATGTTTATATGATAAGAGTCTAAAATGAAAAATAAAAAAAGTAACAGATTAAAAGTAAACTACACAGGTAATTATAAGGGTAGTAAATGTAAGTTATAAATATTAAAAATTTAATTAAGGAGAGATTTAAGGAGGAGTGAATGTGGGTGTGTTAATTGAACCTATAATGTAAAGGCGTCCAGATACATGTTTAGGCGGGAAAACAATAAAGCCGGCTCACCAGACAACGACACGTGTCAATGTAGTTACTTATTTATTATATGTATAGATATATATAGTCTTAAGATCATGTGAGACCAGACTATTTCCTTGAGACCATGATACCAAAAGATTAACACTAAACCTTCACAGCAAAAGATTGTGAAGGTACTGTGATGGTAAACCTTCACAGTGTTTTTGCTGTGAAGGTTTGCTGTTTTTCTTACCTTCACAACGAATCACTGTGAAGATTTAATGTTAATTTCTTGGTCTCACGGTCTCACGAAAACAGGTTGGTCTCACGTGAACCCAACCCTATATATATATATATATATATACGGTATATACATATATGGATTAAATCATGCGAGAACCAAAAAAAGACTGAGAACTGTGAAAACCGATCTAAGCCGTAATTTAGTTTCAATCCGATAGCTAAAATTAAAAGTTGTTTCACCACATGAAAAGGGTATAATCGTCATTTTGGTAACAAGATTCACCATATGAAACATACAGATTTAGTTATCAGATGAAACACACAGATTCACCATATAAAACATATACTAACTTTATTTCACCACATGAAATAAATCACATTTTCGCAGATTAGTTATTTCACGTGATGTAATCCAAACATAATGTTCATGTATATCTTAATTCACCACATGAAATCAAACACAAACTTCATCTATAAACTATATCACCTAATGAAACCTAACACACATTTCATCTGTAATCTATTTCACTTCATGAAACCTGTAACACCCTAAAACTGGGTAAAATTAAAACCTGCAGAATTACGGAAAATATAAAACTAAAGTAGAAAAATCACCCAATAGAATGGGGAAATAAAGTATGGCGTTTACAAAGTAAATGAATGGGCAAATCACGGTTCAACAACCTAATAATCTAAACCCACAAGACTTAGATTAGATTCGGGTGTTGTCTAATTGCTACCAAAATCAACAATGAAAATCTATCATGTACGCCTCTATGTACTTCCAAAAATGTCACCATTCCTCATGACTCTTAACTCATGCCCGATAAGCCCTGCCGCTTGGAAGCCCTGTCAACACACCCAAGAGAAGAAACGTTAGTCTAACATGATGAGAGTAAGAACCTACATTTTATAATAAGAATTAAATTGAGGTACAATGGGAAACATAATGAACCCCATGGTGGAAATCATTTGATATCTAATGCTTTAACTGTTGATGGAAACTTGATAATCAAAAGTAATTGCATAAGACAAGGTAGCAATATAACCGTTAGTAGCAATAAACATATCAACAATACGTTGGAAACAAGCGCAACTCCGAGGAGTCTAAAACTTATGAGCCCCAATTTCAACCACTCCAGGTCTATACATTGGGTCGCTCTAAATCCACAAACAAGCACCTTGGAATTACACCTTAATGCCCATGAGACGATGCCTGACCATGTAGGCCCACATCTTACTTAGCATGGATCCCGATACCTATTTCGTGCTACGACTCTAGTGCCTATGGATCCATTACACTCAAATGACATACTCATAACTCCCAATTAAGCCAACCACAATATTACCACATGAATAAGCTCATAACTTTGAACATTGATAAACACACATCCAATATAGAGTGCAATCATAAGGAAAAAATATGAGGTATTAAAGCCATGAATCCCAAAGTTGATAATTAATCCCTTTTTCGATCATTAGAACTCCCTTTCATAATATTTCTATCAAAATCCCCAAATTTATCAAACCCTAGATTTTGACCTACAATGGTCAAAATCATTTTATTCGCCAAAATAAACCATATAGGTGGACAATCATAAGTAAACCAAGATTAATATGCATTCAAACCTTGAAACCATTTTACCCAACAAAACCCTAAAATTTCACCAAATCCATTTTAGGTCAAGAAATCATGAAGTGTGAAGGTAAGAAACATCATTTAGGTTCAAATTTATATATATAAACATGTATATGAGTTGGAGTTGAAAGATAACTCACCTTAGAAGGTTTTATAGAAAAACCCACACCTTAGATGATGAGATTGAAGATTCCTAGTACTTGGAGAGACTTGGATTTAGCTCAAAAGCTTAAGATAACCTACCAACAACCATTAATGATCATAAGCTTAAGTAGTTGGGGAATTTATGGAGGAGAGAGAGATTGAAATATGAAACCCTACCTTCCTCTTGAGAGAAAAACGTGTCTTGGAACTTCAAAACAACCCCAAAATGAGCTAAAACCCGGCTGGCCCCGTATTTAAACCCCCAGACCCGCTCACGACCTTGACGTGTGACTATGCCATGGGCATAGTCGCGGGGCATTCTCGCCCGCGTCCTCCAACCTGCGGTACATACCGCGCGAGAGTGACCGTGTCACAATCGCGCGACACAATCGCTGGGAACCCCACCACCTTGCGGTACATCTCAGGCGATAGTGCCCTTGCGAGAGTGACCAGGTCACAATCGTCGGGCACAGTCGCGGTACCTGTACCGAGCTCCAACCGCGGCCAACTTTTCTCCTTTTAATCCAATTTTGATGCTACGAGTTCCAAAGGGTTCTTCCATACCGTATAAGGCTTGTAGTACAATGATCAAAATGATAAGTCTTAATTATTAAGGCTAGAATTTTTGGGGTGTTACAATCCTCCCCAACTTGGAAGAGATTCCGTAATTGAAATCTTAGGCTATGCAAACAAACGAGGATATCGGCGCTTCATGTCTTCTTCCGCTTCCCAAGTCACATTGGTACCCCGATGGTGCTTCCATTGCACTTTGACCATAACCTCTTCCTTGTGTCGGAGTTTCTTAGTCGCTTTCTCCAAAATGGCTTCGGGCTCTTCGATACAACGATTGTCATCAATCCGGATTTCTGACAATGGTATCACACTTTCTTCTTCCGTTAGGCATTTCCGCAAATAACATACATGGAAGGTTTGGTGGATTCCATCCATTTCCGGTGGTAGGTCCAATTTATAGGCTTGCGAACCCACACGTTCTAGGATGGTGAATGGTCCGAGGAAACGGAGACTCAACTTCCCCTGTTTCCCAAAATGAATCAGTCCTTTCCAAGGCGATACTTTCAACATCACTCGCTCACACACTTGGAACTCCACCGGTCTCCTCTTCTTGTCGGCTTGCTCTTTTGTCGGTCTTGAGCCTCTTTCAAACGTTCTCTAATGATATTGACTTTATCGGCCATTTCTTGTACGATTTCCGGTCCGGCAAATTGCTTTTCTCCCGCCTCAAGCCAACACGCAGGAGTCCTACACTTTCTCCCATACAAGGCCTCAAACGGCGCCGCTTTCAAGCTCGAGTGATAACTATTGTTGTAAGCAAACTCTACTAACGGTAGATGAGTATCCCAATTGCCCCCAAAATCGATTACGCATGCCCTTAACATATCCTCCAAGGTTTGAATAGTCCTTTCACTTTGTCCATCCGTTTGTGGGTGATATGTCGTGCTCAAATTCACCCTCGTACCAAGTTCCTCTTGCAAAGCTTGCCAAAATCTCGACGTGAACCGACTATCCCGATCGGAGACTATGGACATGGGCACACCGTGCCTCGAGACCACTTCATCAATATAGAGCTTTGCCAATTTTTCTATTGGTAAGGTTTCTCGCATTGCTAGGAAGTGTGCACTTTTCTTCAACCGGTCCACTATCACCTAAATAGTGTCGTGACCCTTCAAAGTCTTTGGCAACTTGGTCACGAAATCCATTGTGATTTTCTCCCACTTCCACTCAGGGATTTCCAAAGGTCGTAAACTGCCATAGGGTAATTGGTGTTGAACCTTCACTTGCGAGCAAGTCACACACCTCTCTACGTAGTGTACCACGTCCAACTTCATGACTGGTCACCAATAATGTAACTTCAGATCCCGATACATTTTGGTGCTTCCGGGATGAATGGAGTACTTGGAATTATGAACCTCGTCCATGAGTATCTCTTGGTTTCCACCGATCTTGGGCACCCACACGCGCCCGTTGAACAACTTAACTCCACGGCTATTTTCCGTTAAAAGTTGTTTTTGTTTCACCATTACCTCCTCCTTGAGGTTCTCTTCCAACAAGGCTTCGGATTGTGCCGCTCTAATTCGTTCCACTAGACTTGGCACGAAGTCAATCCTTGAGAGGTTGGCGCGTAAGATCCCACTATACTCCTTTCGACTCAAGGCGTTGGCGACCACATTGGCCTTACCCAGATGGTAAAGCAGTTCACAATCATAATCTTTGAGCAACTCCAACCACCTTCGTTGCCTCATGTTCAACTCCTTTTGATCGAATACATACTTCAAACTCTTGTGATCCGTGTACAACGTACATTTCGTGCCGTATAGGTAATGACGCCACAACTTCAATGCAAATACCACCGCGGCCAACTCCAAATCATGTGTAGGGTAATTCTTTTCGTGCACCTTGAGTTGCCTTGAAGCATAGGCGATCACCTTTCCCCTTTGCATTAATACGCACCGCAAGCCCATTTTGGATGCTTCACTATAGACCACGAAATCCTCCGATCCTTCGGGTAAGGATAAAATTGGTGCTACACATAATTTCTTTTGCAGAGTACAGAATGATTTCTCTTGCGCTTCGGTGCAAACAAACTTCATGTTTTTCCGAGTCAGTGCCGTCAATGAAGAAGCAATTTTGGAAAAGTCTTGAATGAATCTTCGGTAGTATCCTGCCAAACCTAAGAAGCTTAGAATCTCACCCGGACTCTTAGGAGGTTCCCAATTCATCATTGCCTCAATCTTGGAAGGGTCTACCTTCACACCATCTTGGGTAACCACGTGGCCCACGAATTGAACCTCACTCAACCAAAAGTCGCACTTAGAGAACTGCGCGTACAACTTTTCCTTTCTTAAGACCTCCAACACCTCTCGTAGGTGAAACTCGTGGTCCACTTCGTCTTTGGAGTACACCAAGATGTCGTCTATGTAAACAATTACCGACTTGTCGAGGAAGGGTCGGCACACACGATTCATTAAGTCCATGAACACCGCCGGTGCATTCATCAACCCAAACGACATTACTAGAAATTCATAGTGTCCATACCGAGTTCGAAACGCCGTCTTTAGAATATCGTCCTCTCTAACCTTTACTTGGTGATAACCCGAACGTAACTCGATCTTTGAGAAGCATCCGTTCCTTGAAGTTGGTCGAACAAGTCGTCGATTCTAGGAAGTGGGTACTTATTCTTCACGGTTACCTTGTTCAACTCTCGTTAGTCGATACACATTCTCATAGTGCCATCCTTCTTCTTCACAAATAAGACCGGTGCTCCCCAAGGAGATGAACTCGGCCTCACAACCCCTTCTCCAAAAGCTCTTGGAGTTGCGCCATCATCTCTTGCATTTTGGACGGAGCCAAACGGTAGGGACCTCTAGCTATCGGAGCCGCTCCCGGTACCAAGTCTATCATGAACTCTACTTGACGATCCGGTGGCAAACCTGGCAAGTCTTTCGGAAATACGTCGGGAAACTTACGTACCACCCTCACGTCCTCGAGTCTCTTCTTCTCCAACTTAGCATCGATTACGTATGCTAAGAAAGACGTACACCCTTGACTAAACATTTGCATGCCTTCAACATGGAGATGATTGCTACATCTCCTTTCCTCCGTTCACCATAAATGACCATACAACTCCCGTCCGAAGAAGATATGCAAATCAACTTCTTTGCGCATAATATTTCTGCTTGATTCCAAGCTAACCAAACCTTTCCAACTACCACATCAAATCCCCCGATTACCATTGGCATCAAGTCAATTGAGAATTTCCTTCCTTCAATTTCTAACATGTAACCCCGCAAAATATCCCGAACTACTACTTGTCCACCATTGGCTATTTCTATCACTATAGCCTCCGCTAAACCACTAGTGGGCATAGACAACTTTTGACAAAAGGAGGTTGACACAAACGAAAAACTTGCACCTGAATCAAATAACACACGCGTAGGTACAAAGTTTAGAAGAAACGTACCTGACACTACGTTCGTCGAAGCCTTCGCCTCCTCGGTTGACATCTGAAAACCTCTCCCCGTTGCTCTCGGAGGTTCTACCTTCGGTCCTCCGCTTCCTCCCACCTTCAATTTCGGGCAGTCCCTTCTAATGCGACCCGACTCCTTGCACTCGAAACACATTGTCCCCCTGATGGGACAAGCATTGATAGAATGCCCAGTCTTGCCACACTTATAGCACTTCCCCGGAACAAAGTTGCATGGGCCGAAGTGTTTGTTCTGACACTTAGAGCACCACCTAGCCTCCCTCTTCGGGTCGGCTCTTCGATAATTGTTGTCGAACGTTCTCGTTTCTTAAAGGGTACGGACTTCCCTTCCCATCTCCTCTTTTTCGGCACTCTATCAACTTCTTATTTGCCCCGACCATAGGCATCTTCTACCAGCTGCACTTCTTCCACCGCCTCACGAAGAGTAGCGACCTTAGATACTCGGACCATAGTCATCATGTCCGATGGAATGCCCTTGTCGTAGGCCTTAATCTTTTCTTTCTCTGTCGGGACCAGATGTCCCACCAACCCCAACTTGTCCATAAACAAACGGTTGTAATCCTTAACTTCCAAGTTCCCCTTTTTCAGATTTCGGAACTCCTCCTCGATTCGCTCCATTGCCCTCTCATAGCAATACTCTTCCAATACCTTTTTCTTGAAAGTTGTCCAACTCAGTTTGGCCAAAACCGAGGCTCTAGAGATGCGGAGTAGACATTCCACCAAGTAAGAGTCGCCCCTCTTAGCATTTGAGAACCAAATTTTGCATTTTGGCTCTCTCCACACTCGCTAGTCCGAAACGCTTGCTCCATTTCCTGGATCCAGTTCATACAGGCAACCGGATCATCTGCCCCTTTGAACTCCGGTGGTCTGCAACTCAGAAAAGTCTTAAAGGAACAAACCTTCCCCGCTTGTCCAGTTTCCGTTGTCCCCAAACCAACAGTAGGGATTTCATTGCCAGTGCCCCCAGATCCGGCCACTACAATGTTCTCGGCAACCGTCTCGTTCCTACGGTTGTTTGTATCCCGGTCTTCCATGATTTTCAAAAACTGCTCTTGCTGTTGGGCCATGGCCTTGCTCATGGCCTTCATCAAACGGTCCATCATGTGTGTCTCGCCTGTCACCTCTTCCATAACAGGGTCAGACGTTTCTAGATCATGGTGAGGGATATGCTCAGGCCCCCCTCCCAAGACGGTGTTAACCGGTGGAGGTTGTGTTGTCGTCGTTACCCTTGGTTGATCGGTTGTAGATGCCGTAGCCTCATGGCCATCCGACCTATTGCGAGTGTTAACCATTGGAGTCTGCCACACATTTGAGAATGAGGTGAGCAATAGGCTATAAGAATTTAAACATAAAGAAACGTACTAATACATGCATCAATCATCATAACAATAGTAATCTAAGCATACTCACGTAATGATACATTCATAATAGCAGTAGCTAATTGAAATTATGAACATACTTCACATAAGGATTCTCGTTACCAAGGTCACAACTTTCAACTTATGTACTTTCGTCGACTCTAAGACCATCCTATCTTAGGAGTTCTACCCAAGCTCACCAATCCATACTTAATATTTTCAGCTTAAGTCTAGACATCTTAACAACATACCTTGTTCACTTAAACTACTACTCTGATACCAACTTGTAACACCCTAAAACTGGGTAAAATTAAAACCTGCAGAATTACGGAAAATATAAAACTAAAGTAGACAAATCACCCAATAGAATGTGGAAATAAAGTATGGCGTTTACAAAGTAAAGGAATGAGCAAATCACAGTTCAACAACCTAATAATCTAAACTCACAAGACATAGATTAGATTCGGGTGTTGTCTAATTGCTACCAAAATCAACAATGAAAATCTATCATGTATGCCTCTATGTACTTCCAAAAATTTCACCATCCCTCATGACTCTTCACTCATGCCCGATAAGCCCCGCCGCTTGGAAGCCCTATCAACATACCCAAGAGAAGAAGTGTTAGTCTAACACGATGAGAGTAAGAACCTACAATTTAATTAAATTGAGGTACAATGGGAAACATAATGAACCCCATGGTGGAAGTCATTTGATATCCAATGCTTTAACTGTTGCTGGAAACTTGATAATCAAAAGTAATTGCATAAGACAAGGTAGAAATATAACCGTTAGTAGCAATAAATCACATATCAACAATACGTTGGAAACAAGCACAACTCCGAGGAGTCTATAACTAGTGAGCCCTAATTTCAACCACTTCCGGTTGGAGTTGAAAGATAACTCACCTTAGAAGGTTTTATAGAAAAACCCAAACCCTAGATGATGAGATTGAAGATTCCTAGTACTTGGAGACTTGGATTTAGCTCAGAAGCTTAAGATAACCTAGCAACAACCATTAATGATCATAAGCTTAAGTAGTTGGGGAATTTATGGAGGAGAGAGAGATTGAAATATGAAACCCTACCTTCCTCTTGAGAGAAAAACGTGTCTTGGAACTTCAAAACAACCCCAAAACGAGCTACAACCCAACTGGCCCCGTATTTAAACCCCCAGAACCGCTCACGACCTTGACGTGCGACAATGCCATGGGCATAGTCGCGGGGCATTCTCCCCCGCGTCCTCCAACTTGCGGTACATACCGCACGAGAGTGCCACCGCGAGAGTGACTGTGTCACAATCGTGTGGCATAATCGCTGGGAACCCCACCACCTTGCGGTACATGTCGGGCGATAGTGCCGTGGCGAGAGTGACCAGGTCACAATCGCCGGGCAAGTCACGGTACTTGTACCGAGCTCCAACCGTGGACAACTTTTCTCCTTTCAATCCAATTTTGATGCTACGAGTTCCAAAGGGTTCTTCCATACCGTATAAGGCTTGTAGTACAATGATCAAAATGACAAGTCTTAATTATTAAGGCTAGAATTTTCGGGGTGTTACAAAACCTAACACAATTCACCACATGAAATCAAACAAAAATTTCTTCTGATCCATCTTAGCCAATGATAGAAGCTTGAAACCCAAATAACTACGACAAATCATCTGATATAGAGACGCCTCTAAATAAATCCCAAAAACATCAAGAAATCGAAGGAGATGAAGACGATGAGTCCAATCCTTATCCACCAGCGACAGTTGATTTTGGTTTAGCGATGGTGATCATGGCGGTGGTGGTGATGTTGTTTGATTCGTGTCACGATGGTTTTCCGTCGGAGAAACGCTCATCGGCCATGGATGTGTGATGGTGGTAGGGATTCTGTTGAACACAAAAATTGAAATCAACAGTAGAAGATGGGGATGATGAAGAAGGGGTTAGCGATGAATAATGAATTAAAGCCCTGATTCTTGGATTTGAAAGCCCATGACCTGATTCTTGTATTTGAAAGCCCAAGAATGCCCTTCCATTCTTAACTTTAATACATAATAAATCATCAAGTTGTAAATTATTTCAAAATTGCCATTGTGTTTAATATCCATAGATTAAAAGCAATAAATGGCATAGATCGGTTTCACAGTTCACAATCTTTTTGGTTCTCATTTGATTACCGTCCTATATATATATATATATATATATATATATATATATATATATATATATATATATATATATATATATATATATATATATACATATATATATATATATGTGTGTGTGTGTGTGTGTGAGTGTATTAGAAAAAGACACATGGCATCATCTAAGTCTAGTTTTAACATATTTTTTAATTAATACTTGAAATGACCAAATTGTTCTTATAGTTAACAAATCAGAGTTACAGAGTTAGGGGAAGAGACTCGGTTTGAAATGAAATGCAAATCACAGGGATCCCTAGTGTACTTATTTCAAAATAGGAACCATATCTAGATTTTGAACAAACCACAGGACCAATAATGTAATCTACTCTAAATATAATCAAAATCACTAACATAGACCGTGACTAAAAGTCAATTACTTTTATTCTCCTTCTGAACCATTACGATATCTACACAAACTCATCAAATCAATGAGTTCTTGGCGTCACTTTTGATCACTAATCGAGGTCCAACAATGTATTATATCTTTGGTTTGGAACATGGTCACTCGTATCTAAAACAAATTAATTTGGAGAAGCACTTACCGAAACAATTTTACCAACGTATAATGCGATATTCTTTTATTCTTGAAGATACGGTTATTCCTTTCTGTAATAATCGGGGTTGTTTTGTAAATAAAGCAAAATGGTGTGTGTGGTTTGAAGATTTGAAACTTTAGTGGCAATTGTGAGAATAAGAGAAATAGGGTTAAAATCCCTAAAACCCTTCATTTCCATCCTTCAGTTAGGTACGGTTGTGTGTGGAGCTTGGTATGGAGAAACTTTGCCATTGAGGAAGAAGAGATTGGATTGGGGAGCATTGGAGGGTGAATCTTCAACTTCTTCAAGGTAAATTCTTCTCCCTTAATCCCTTAATCTCCTGAGAAAAACTCACGAAAGTGTTGATTGAGTTGAGTGCGAAGTCGATTAAGAAATGGGATCTGGTTTGTGTGTGTGTTATCCATTTTAAGTCAGTGTGGGAATCAAGTTGAGTTGTTGGCTTAATCATTTATAACACGGAATTTCGTCTCTAATGGTTAATAATAAGAATGGATGGGTTTTTGTTGAGTTAAGGTGTATCTATGCATGTTCGATGAGTTTCCAGAAGGGTTTTCCCAAGTCGGGAAGTTTTCCGGAAAGGTCGGAATCTGATAGTTGTTCGGATGAGTCCGGAAGTCGAGTACCAGAATTCTACCCGGAAACTCTCGAGAAATCCGGATGGATTCCGGATTGCCTATATCGGAAAAGTGGGAAGTACGGAATCTGGATTGATTGTTCGGAATGTACCGGTATCCGGAAAAGGGTCCGGAATCCGGAAGAATCCAGAAGGATCCGGAAAAGTGACCGGAATCCGGAAGAATCCAGAAACGTATCTGGAGTCTGAATTGTCCGTATCCGGGACTCAGGTTGTCAGTAGTACTTAGAGAAAAATACTTAGAGGGGCGGTATGCTGTGTGAATAGTCGAGAAACTTATCCACTCTTGTGTGTTGGGTGCGAATGTAGGTACGGATAGAGGATAGCAGTTTCAAGTGAGAACACTTTGCGTGGACGCCAGGTGAGCCTTTCTAAACTGAAGCTTTATCGATACTCCAATTTATTACTTGTACCAATATATTGAATTGCATGTTTTACGTTTTTCTAAATATGCATGACGAAGGTGTGTTAATTATATTTTGGGTATGTGTTCGGAGGGACATGCGATGACTTGATGTGGATAAATGTGTGATTGTTTATAAATGCTTATAAACTCTTTTTTGTTGATAATTGTGGCATGGTGTTGGTATCAAGAGGGATCTCACTAGACCTCATGATCTAACCCTCGATTTTCAAAACTAAAACCTTTTCAGGTAAATAGGTAGTCGAGGGCTCGTTTAAAGGCAAGAGCAAGTTGTGAGTTGAAGCTTATGTATAGAAGGACTAGAAAACTCTCCTTTATTGTCTAGTTATGTTTCTCAGCTGTACTTATGGTTATTTCCGCAAACCCAAGTTCAAAATTTTGGATGTGTGACTTATGTGGGGCTGTTTTGGCACTTATATTTTATAGTAGTGGTTTTTGCATGTTTGTTTGGTGTGGGTTGTTACAGTTGGTATCAGAGCGCTTGTTTAAGGGATTTAGGTGACCGGATGGGCCTAAACTTAAACTGTGGAGTAGGAAGGACAAAACTGAGATATAGGAACCCTTTAAGGAAGACCTTGATCACCGAGAATCCAGGATGATGGTAGTGGGGACTCTCATGTAAGATAAATTCAAATCACATCTGGCCAATGTCATTATGAATTTACAGATGCATGGGTATGCTTGATTATTATTGTTCGGATGATAGATGGAGGTGGTAGTGTATAGAGAGTGGTGGTAGTGTGTAGAGAGTTCTACCCTTGCGAGGATAGCAATGGTTTAGTGTGTTGTGCAAGACCATTCATTGTGTGAATGATGACACCTTCTAGAAGGAGTACCGTGTCAGTTATGGGTAGCCCGATGTGAGGTAGAACCTCTTGGGTTCATAGAGAAGAATAACTAATTGGAAGTGATCTCCTAGTTTCTGGTGAGTCTTTACTCTAGGAGTTTGTTATGTCGATCAATTGGGATCTTGAGAGTTTCAACTCAAGAATCGGGTAGTAGAGATTAGCCTTTTTACTCTCTAGGCAGTGGAAGAGTGGCAAGGGTGGTTGAGAAATGATAGACGTGTTGAATGGTAATATGAGGCAAGAATAGAATGAAAATGGACTATTGTTGGTTAACCTATTTGGGGTCGAAGTGAAGCCATGTATTTTGCAAATTAGTAGCCCAGGGTGGTAGTTGTGTAGTTGGGACACACAAGTATGTAGGGAAACACCGGTATCGAAGGTTGTTGCAAATGCGAGAAACCTGATTTTTTGGTCTGAAGTAGGGCACCAGTGTTAAAGTATTGTAAATGCCAACGGTTGACCTTGCTAGAGAGAATAGCCTTCAATGTAAAGTGAATCATGCATTGTATTTTCAAACAAGTTACGTGAGCCCTGCATGTCAAATATATATGTGTGTGTGTGTGTGTGTTTGTGCCTTGTAAGTTTCTGGTTTTGAAAATGAATTGACGCGTGCAAGCGTGTGTTTGAAGGAAAAGACAAATTCATTTACGTTGTGTGATAAATTTTAAACTTGGAGAAAATAGTAAATTATTTCACCTCTTTTACAAGTGAGTTAGTCTTTGTTGTAGAAATCGTAAAGACATTTGATCGCATGGTTTTATAAGTGGAATCAGTATGAACACGTTGTTGTCATATCAATGGGTGCGAGAGTCGACCGACTCCCTCAGTGTGCGTGATTTTGCCGTAATTTTTTTAAAATACATGAAAAGAGTTTCAGTGAATGCATTTTCGGTTGCTGGGCAAGGTGATGAGGTATCATGGGTAGCGTGTAAGTGATCCGCGAGATCGATGTGTGTGTGGCTATTCTTTATGGCGGTGTCGTGTCATGCATATCTAACCTTGTTTTTTGGTGTATTTTCAAATGTACAAAACGATTTAAATCATTGTGTTGTCATGCATGGAGGCTATGAACTCGCTAGGTAGTGAGAGATATTGTAATTAAGGATGGGGGAGAGTTTCGAGAGTGGAAGTGTGTGGTTGAGTCGTCAATGGTCGATTTGTGGCCTTGGTGTTTCCTTTTAGGGAGGGTGGTGAATAACTGCAGTCTCAGTCTTTGATTTTAAATATGCTTGTATTATGGTAGTCTTTACTTTTGTTTGGTATTTTGAGGCGTGGCTGGTGGGGGGGGGGGGGGGGTGTCCCGGGTAACTTCGAAGTGGGCAAGATACTTCTAAAATTGGTGTTGTAGTATGTTGATGAAATGGTACCAGAGTGGAGCCGGAGTTGGTGGTGACATCGTATTTAGGCTAAATGCCTGGTAAGTCTTGTGCCTTAATCATGGGAGGATTGTGGGGCACAAAGTTAGTTACGATGTGCGGGAAGAGGTAGATTCTGTTGGGAATTCTCGTTTGTTGGAGACACCATTGAAACATCATCATGTCGACCGTTAATGTAGAAGTCAACGACTGTTGTTGATATCGTTGTCGGGGGGCTGGAAACGGAAAATGTAACCATGGTGTGATAATTTGGTCGGGTTTATACACGAATATAAGAGGCGGGTTGGGGAAAGGCGTGTATCTGACAGGGTGTTGGACCACGTTATGTGAGTGTTATGAAAGTGGAGAACCGTTGTTTGGGTAGGTGGTTTTCCCTATGTGGTTGATGTTTCGTTTATGAATGAAATGGTTAGCACAACTCATGTGGGACATGTGGATTATGTTGGTTTGCAAGGGAGCGCCTTACCTTTTTGGTTTATTGGAGCTTGTTTCGTGTAGATCCCGAAGAGCCGACTAGGGACAAAGACTTGTTTGAGAGAAGTAGACGATCTTGATTTGGTGGCTCATCTTCATTCAAGGGAGTCAAAGTCGTGAGATAGCCTTATTTATAATGTATGTGTTATGGTTGGTATGGAGAAGTCAAGGCCTATTGAGTGAATAAATGATCGTGAGGATTGTGCCTCTAGTGTAATGTTGTGGTGTGGATAAGTTAGCGGTAACTTATACTATGTGGACGTGCAAGTTATTGGTTGTAATGAGTTGTTGTGAAGTTTAGTGGTAGGCTGGCATTGTTGATATGGGATAAGCGTAAGTGGGAATCTTTGCTCGGAGATTGCTGTTAAGTTATTCAAAGGTGGCATATATATGTGTGATGAGATGCATGGGTGTTTGGTTGGTGTTATTGTACTGCTAATTTGAGAATATAAGGGTAGTTGGTGGCTACCAAAAGAAAAATCGTGTGCTCTTTGGTTGCGATGAGTTGATGGGTAAGTTGTCTTGTGTCATTGACATGTTTATGAAGATGTTGGATTGGTTAGTTTATGATGGTTCGTAGTAGATACAGAATCTTTGGGAATGTTGAATTATTCCTTGTGTGTAAAGGAATTCAAAGGAGTGGCGTAACCTCGTTTGGGAAACGAGAAGTGTGTGGTGGCTTCGAGCAATGGGTGTTATTTCGGAATGACTTGGTTGAATTTGTCGTGTGATATGTGGTGAAACCGTTGGTTAGGCATAGTAACCGTTGGGATTGTGTGTATGGAGTGGTCAATGTTGGACGAACAATGTTCCATACTAGTCTGAAGAGGTGGGGATGGTATGTTGAAATAAATGAGTAAACTGGAAGTAGAAAGTTTGGCGAGTGACTGAAAATGTGAATCAATGGGTACAGGGTGACATTTTCGGGTACATGAACTCCTAGTGGGAGTATGAGAAAGAGGGTTTGCGTGTATGTGATGGTTTAAGGGTCGAGGAAAGCTAGCTCATGTGATCGGTCAAAAGTGTGCACCATCTGATGAGTCGTTCTTCGGAAACATGTTTTATGTCTTGAGAAGGAAGTGGAAGAAGGAAGTTGAATGTAGTACTTGGAATGAAGGACCATTGGATTAGACTTGGTAGTAGTGTGGGAAATATTCCATGTAAGCTTGTCATTCGGTGTTAAGCTAATGAGAATGGTTTTGCGTGAGCATGGACACTCCTTTCTGTTGAGTGGGTGAAACTTGAATTATTTCACATGTGGATGGACGACTGTTGGATGCAAAGAGAATTTGATTGTGTGTCTTCAGGTTTGGTTCTGTTTGTATTGGTGGGTGCTTCAGATAAGGGATTGTGGAGGTTCCCTACTTTTGACTAAGTATATGTGCGGAATGACGACATGGTGAGAGCGTATGAATTTGGTTAACATTGATGAGTCGTAGTCAATGCGATTCGGGAACGAAAGAATTATCTGTGTTAGACATATGTCGTGTTGGGGGAAGTGATTTTCGAATTTGCGTTTTATTTGATCAAGAAGCTTCTATTGCGAGTTATGATGACATTCAAGGTTGGTATTGTGTTAAGTTAGCAACTGAGTGTTTGTTATTTTATTAAGGGGTTCATGTTGTCGTGACGTTAACTTCGGTAAAATCCATTATCTTAAGAAAGTGAAATTGTGTGTGAAACCCTTATTTTGGCGCGTTTTAAAACCGGGAGTCCAGGTGTGTGGGCGATATTGTGTACAGTTGGCCTTAGGCGTTATATTTTTATTACGCGAATTTTCTGGGGTAAGAGTTGTAGTTAACCGAAAGTGTGACAATTCGTTGGCATACACCCTATTATGAAAGGGTCATGCATAGTGGGAGCAATAGAATCCTTAGAGAAGCAAAGAGGTTGGCATGTGCAGTTATCTGTGAATCTTCCAAGAATAAAGATGTATCGTGGGAAAGAGGCATTTGGTGAGACCGTAGGTCGCGCGGTTGACTGCTGATAAGTCAACCAGATTCGCGAGAAGTTTGGGGTGGCTCAAGACCGCCAAAGGATATATGCGAACAAAAGGAGAAAATCGATTGAATTTCTAGTGGGTGACAAAGTGATGCTACAAGTTTCGTCGTGGAAAGGCGTTGTGCGTTTTGGAAATAAAGGAAAGCTAAGGCCTAGGTATGTTGAGCCGTTTGTCATCACCGAGCATGTGGGTGAAGTGGCGTATAAGTTGGAGATGCCCAAGGAACTTCGGGGAGTTCATTCGACATTTGAAGTATTTTGAGGAGCCGTTGCCAATCGTGGATCGCAAGATCAGAAAGTGGAAATCTAAAAAGATTTCTCTTGTGAAAGTTCAGTGGTGTTTCCATAAGGGTCAGGAAGCGACTGGGAAATGGAGTCGGACATGAGGGTCCGTTTCCCTCATTTGTTCGAAGATAGAATTCCGGGGACGTAATTCTTTTGAGGGGAGGATGCTGTAATAACTGGGTTTGTTTTGTAAATACAGCAAAATGGTGTGTGTGGTTTGAAGATTTGAAACTTTGGTGGCAATTGTGAGAATAAGAGAAATAGGGTTAAAATCCCTAAAACCCTTCATTTCCATCCTTCAGCAAGGTACGGCTGTGTGTGGAGCTTAGTGTGGAGCAACTTTGCCATTGAGGAAGAAGAGATTGGATTGGGGAGCATTGGAGGGTGAATCTTCATGTTCTTCAAGGTAAATTCCTCTCCCTTAATCTCCTGAGAAAAACTCACGAAAGTGTTAATGGAGTTGAGTGCGAAGTCGATTAAGAAATGGGATCTGGGTTGTGTGTGTGTTATCCATTTTAAGTCAGTGTGGGAATCAAGTTGAGTTGTTGGCTTAATCATTTATAACTTGGAATTCCGTATCTAATGGTTAATAATAAAAATGAATGGGTTTTTGTTGAGTTGATGTGTATCTATGCATGTTCGATGAGTTGCCAGAAGGGTTTTCCCAAGTCGGGAAGTTTTTCGGAAAGGTCGGAATCTGGATGAGTCCGGAAGTCGAGTACCGGAATTCTATCCGGAAACTCTCGAGAAATCCGGATGGAGTCCGGATTGCCTATACCGAAAAAGTGGGAAGTACGGAATCCGGATTGATTGTCCGGAATGTACCGGTATCCGGAAAAGGGTCCGGAATCCGGAAGGATCCGGAAAAGGGATCGGAATCCGGAAACGCATCCGGAGTCTGAATTGTCCGTATCCGGGACTCGGGTTGTCGGTAGTATTTAGAGAAAAATACTTAGAAGGGCGGTATGTTGTGTGAATAATCGAGAGACTTATCCACTCTTGTGTGTTGGGTGCGAATGTAGGTACAGTTAGAAGATAGCAGTTTCAAGTGAGAACACTTTACATGGACGCCAGGTGAGTCTTTCTAAACTGAAGCTTTATCGATACTCGAATTTATTACTTGTACCGATATATTGAATTGCATGTTTTACGTTGTTTTAAATATGCATGACGAAGGTGTGTTAATTATATTTTGGGTATGTGTTCGAAGGGACATGCGATGACTTGATGTGGATATATGGGGAGTGTGTCCCATGCAGAATATATGAATTCGTTTCATATGTTACTAAGGGCGGGTGGGTGCCCTAACACGTAGTCACAAGTGTGTACGTGACAAAAGCGTGAGCTATCAATATGTGTTGTTTGTGTACTTGAACTGATAAATGTGTGACTGTTTATAAATGCTTATAAACTCTTTTTAGATAATAATTGTGGCGTGGTGTTTGTATCAAGAGGGATCTCACTAGACCTCATGGTCTAATCATCGTTTTTCAAAACTAAAACCTTTTCAGGTAAGCAGGTAGTCGAGGACTCGTTTAAAGGCAAGAGCAAGTTGTGAGCTGAAGCTTGCGTATAGAAGGACTATAAGACTTTCCTTTATTGTCTAGTTAGGTTTCTCAACTGTAATTAGGGTTATTTCTGCAAACCCAAGTTTGAAATTTTGGATGTGTGACTTCTGTGGGGCCGTTTTGGCACTTATATTTTATAGTAGTGGTTTTTGCATGTTTATTTGGTGTGGGTTGTTACACTTTCATTCCACAAGTGGTAACCGTTTCAGCCAACACTAATCTGCGAATAATAGACCATATTGTCTAATAATATTTTTAAGAGATTTAAACAGTGTTTTGGTTTTTTTTTTGGGATACGAATGGTGGGCGATATAGTGTTTTTTTTACTATTATATCCATAAGAGAATATGTCTTCCAATTTAAAATGTTAAAAGCGTCTCCAAGAGCTATCTATAGTTTTCCTATAATTAGAATATAAATAGTCAAAATCTTTAGGAAAATCATATTCCATCTTCAACAACTATTCTATTCTAACCATCTTAACATTAATTTTATTTATAAAATAATCACTACATTTACTAAAATTTTGTTTCTTTCTCCTAAACTTTAAATTTAAAATTCTTTTATTGGTAGAAAAATATTATTATATTATTTTTCACTTTTCTATTAAATTTTAGAGATTTCTCTAAATTTACAGATTTTTGCAGCCTCTTTTCTCATTTTTCCATTTTAGCATACAAAATATCATAGCTGTTGGAGCAAAAATGTTGCTAAAATCTATCTTTCTCCATTTTAGCATAGATATTGGAGATGCTCTAATTATCTTAATTTCTAAAACTATATTCCATTTTTATTTATGGTATTTTTTAATTAATAGACTAGATGGCTTATATTATTTCTTATTGTTTTACAAAGAGAACACCGTTTAAACCTCTCTCTCTCTCTCTCTATATATATATATATATATATTCCTACATTTTTTTTCATTTCTTCAAACCATCCAAGTTTGTTTCTCTTTTCATAATTGTCATTCAAGATTCTCTTAACCATGAAGAACGTGTCTATGTTGGTCATCTTTCTTCTTGCAAACATATTGGCTTCTCCAGGTATATTTTGATGTTGTTAGTAGTATTATTTCATAAGATTGATCTAAAAATGATTTTTATTACGTCAAAATATAATATAAATATATAATATTCAGACGAGATTAAACGTTATGCTCAAGTGTTTTTGTATGGTATGATTATATATAGGATATGGGACACCAAGTGAAGAAAATGTAAATATGGATTGCAGAAAAACATATCTGATTTTCTGCATCCAACCATTATGCGAAGCTATGTGCAAGAAGGAATGGGATCCAGCTTCCACCGGAACCTGCAGGAATACATTTACTTGTATATGTACTAAGCCATGTTAATGAATTGGTCACAGATATAATCATGTAATAATGTTTCTTTCAACTAAAGCAATATATATATATATATATATATATATAGAGAGGAAGGTTCATGTGAGGAGCGCGTCAAAACGTGAGAACGTGAGGAGCACTCCCATGCTTCTGATCACATATGATTTACAACGCTAAAAATCGGAACTTTCTCGAAAATTCGCGCAAAAGTGGCGCGAGGCGTGGCGCGATGCTGCAGGTCGCGGATCACATGTGATTCAACACTGTAAATCATTAATGATTCATAACTGTCAATTCGAGTCCAGATCAGTTGTGAATCACATGTGATCCACAACTGCGAATCACATGTGATTCATAACTGTCAATTACTCCTCACGTTCTCTTAAATTGGTACGCTCCTCGTTTGAACCCGCCTATATATATATATATATATATGGGTTTAAGTGTGTGCGCAATTCCATGCGTTTTGGTTTTTTGGATGAAAATTAAAGTTAGGTTAGAATGATCTTTTTGGTTGTTTACAATATTAATTTGAGGTATCATGTCTAGCGGTATTTGGTGCTCGTCTAAAACCCATCAATCGTAACTTAGAAGTTTTGGGTTTTGGTTGATGCATTTCACAAGAGGCGGTGGGGTGTGAGTGTGTTTGTTGTATATAAATATTAGAAATAATATGAGAGTAAGGCTGTGTTCTCTAATCAGGATGGAAAAGAAAAGAAATGGAGGGAAAAGTAAGGGAGAGAATAGAAAGAAAAGAAAAGACAATATTTTCATTTGTGTTCTATGGAAAATGAATGAAAGGAAAGGAAAGAAAATATTTTTTCGTGTTCTTTAACAGGAGAGAAAGGAAAGGAAAAACGTTATTTTTACTAATATACCCTTAAAAATATATATCTTTTATAGTGAAATATCGGGTAGTTTGTAATTTTAATAATTTTAGTAAATTTTTTAATTTCTTTTCTTTACTTCCCCCCCCCCTCCCACATTTGGGAGGAAAGTTTTGGAATGAACTTATCATTATTTTTCATCCGTTTCCTTTCATTTCTCTCCTAAAATAGTTTCGAGAACACGAGTTTTCTTACTTTCCCCCCTTTCCTTTCCTTTCTTTCGTAAAATGAGTTTCGAGAACACAGCGTAAAGGTAAGTTTTAGGTTGTGTTTACCAAATTAGTTGATAAACTAGTTGATGACTAAGCTAGTTGATTACCGATAAACTAACTGATGAATAAGTCACGTTTCATAAAAACTAGTTGATAAACACGTAAAATAACAAAAAAGGACAATCTGCAAAAAATATTTTATAACTATTTTTAATAATCTAATTAAAATAAGTTTATAATAATATGCGTAAAATAATACAAACAAGATAGTAAATAAAAATTAATTTTAATTAAAAAATTTAAAATTTATTATTATATTTATTATTAACATGAATATGTTAAATCAAGTTTTTAAATTACTATTTTAAATAACTATTATATATAATATGAATAAAATAAATAAGTGAAAATAACAATAACAATTAATAACTACAATATATTTACTAATATTAAAAAAATAATAATATTAAAATAATTGATATAATTAACAATAATTAAAAATTAACAATAATGTATAATTAAAGTTTTATTGTTAATTTTAAATTAATATTGATAATGACTTTTAAAAATTAATATTTATTAAAAATAGACTCGCACAATGTAGTGCGATACATCTTGATTTCAATGTTTCATTTTTTATTTGTCGATTTTATAATACGGTTTTGTATGCTTTTGAGAAAGTGATAATGTATTTTTATAAACTAGCAGTGTACCCGCGCAATGCGGTGGGATGCAAAATTTGTCTATATGTAAGAAAGAAGGTATGCGCAATCCATCCAAACAACACATAACATTTTAGCGAAACTTCGATTTACTGACCAAACTTTTTCAAACGGTATTTACCACAACTATTTTGAAGCGAGTATAGTTGGCCAATTGCACAAAACTAATCATCAAACTCACTAACTTTTGGTGCAATAATAATAAATCTGGCTCTCAAAAAATTCATGAAACTGTATTTAAACACATATAATGATAATATGTTGGTACGTGTAGCCATAGAAGGGGTTCATGGTCTGTTTGGTTTGGTGTCTTGCTAGCCCATATAACCTGAAATTTTTAGATGTCACATAACCAATATATATTTACATATATATATATATAATTCATGCTTAATGTACCCAACCATAGTAATGAAGGGAATTTCAAGAAAAGAAAAAAAGCACATATGAAGTATCCTAAAACTCATAATTAATGTAAGTCTTGCATCTTTTCTCCTTTCTGCTCGTTGATCGCTCTTAAAGGTTAAACCTGCAGCACCCTTATTGACACCATGATTGATGTGTTGCTTACTCAAACCAACAGTCTGTTTAATCCTGTGAAGGTAAAGAAGAAAAAGTGAACAAAGGGCTTCCTTCAATCTATTAAAAAAGTACAAAAGGGCTTTTGCCGACTAATTGTATATACATGTGAATATCAATCTTTTAAATTGACACACACAAACACATATATAATGTATGTAACGCATGCATGTATATGTTGTTTAAATTGAAAAAAGTGAGAAACATAAAATTGGTTGATGGCTTGATCACATCTTTGTTGTTCTTAGATGAGTTCTGCAACTTCTTGTCGTTCAGATCAGTGGAAGAGGAAGATTGATCATTTGATTGAAGCTTTAGCATGAGATCAACAATCTCTAAGAAGCCACATTTTCTTATTGTTATTGCATTTTCCACTACTTCTTCTTGATGGTTCCTTCTTTTAATTCTTGAAGAGTAAAAGGAACGACAGAAGAGTCTGTCAGAGAGAAGGGAAGTCCTATTACTCGGGTAAGTGACATTTAAAGGCATATATAGATCATTTAGACCGTTTACAAGCATACCAAATACCATTCAAGAAAGTTTGAAACCCATAAAAAGTGACATTTAACGTTAAATGAGACGGAAAGTTTTATATTCATGTAATCACATTAATTGTTTTTATTAAATTATAGTGTATTATATGAATTTTTTATCTTCTATACACCGTTTTTTGATTTTTTTCATGTTCATAAACTGTTTGTTTGAGTTTTATAAATTATTTTTTCAAAAACTTCAAGATTTTTATGTTTCATAAATCGTTTTTCGAAATTTTCAAGTTTCATAAATGATTTAATAATCTGTTTGTTGGATTTTTAATTTTATTATATTTTTCTCTAACATGAATAATCATATTTTTTTTCAAAATAATTATATATTTTTCAGGCTTAAATAAAGGAAGAAAAGGAATTTAATTAATTTTTTAAATAAAAAAAGTTTTGAGTTTAAGCTGTTAGAGAGATAGGAAAAGATAACTAAAACAATTAATTTTCAGTTTTATTAAAAATAATAATAGAAAAAGCAGAATCATCATGCTTAAATATAGAAAGAAAAGAAATATAATTAATTTTTTAAATAAAAAAAGATTTAAAACTTTAAGAGTTTTGAAAATATACCATGTGATCGTAATTAATTGTTTTTATATTCATGTAATCACATTAATTATTTTTATTAAATTATAGTGTATTATATGAATTTTTTTAACTTCTATAAACCATTTTTTCGATTTTTTTCATGTTCATAAACTGTTTGTTTGAGTTTTATAAATTATTTTTTCAAAAACTTCAAGATTTTTATGTTTCATAAATCGTTTTTCGAAATTTTCAAGTTTCATAAATGATTTAATAATCTGTTTGTTGGATTTTTAATTTTAATATATTTTTCTCTAACATGAATAATCATATTTTTTTTTCAAAATAATTATATATTTTTCAGGCTTAAATAAAGGAAGAAAAGGAATTTAATTAATTTTTTAAAAAAAAAGATTTGAGTTTAAGCTGTTAGAGAGATAGCAAAAGATAACTACAACAATTAATTTTTCAGTTTTATTAAAAATAATAATAGAAAAAGCAGAATTAGCATGGTTAAATATAGAAAGAAAAGGAATATAATTAATTTTTAAATAAAAAAAGATTTAAGACTTTAAGACTTTAAGACTTTTAGTCTATATGCTTTATAAGATAGTATAGATTTGTTTAATTTAATTAAAATTACGTTTAATAATGATGTATTTTATTTTAGATTTAATAACATAATTATTTTATAAAAATAATAGTTAAGTATTATGTTAGAATTCAATGGTTATCCTAATTAATTATCTTTTAAATTTTTTATATTTAAAATGAGATATTTATCATGTATTTGATTATGTTTATCAGTTACTTACGAATTCAAACATGCAGTTTTAAAAAGTTCTACTCACGCATCATTATTTGTAATCTTGAATTTTAAGTAATATGCATTAATAAACAATACATAATGCATAAAAATTTATTTTTAATAGTTTTTTTTTCATATGATTTATAATATAGTATATATTTATAATTAATATTACTAAATAATAATTGATATTAATGAGGTTATAATTTGAAAAAGTCATAAAAAACTCCTCGTAAGCTACTTCAAATAGTTTATCAATAAGTTACCTCGTGTCCATAAAAAATATACTTAAAAAATAAGTTAACTTATAAAGTAGCTTATTTTTGCCAAATGATGCCTTAAATTCTTGAAGGCACGGTGAGCCACGACGTTCTTTTAAGGGAGACCTTGGGACGGAAACTCTTCATATCTAAAAACTCGGCATATCGTATATATATATATATATATATATATATATATATATATATATATATATATATATATATATAGGGAAGGGTTCAATTGAGAAGTCTAAATATTTTGAGAAATAGAGAAGTGATCATATCCATTGGATTAAATAATCCACGGTCAAGAAATTCGCGTTACACCTGATTAATGCGCGCGTCCACATTAATTAATAAACGACGCTCAGGGGTATTTAGGGTAATTTCGTAAAAAATACGCAGGACATGTTCATATATGAATTTGTGTGATTCATATATGAACATTTGTGTTCATATATGAACCTTTGTAATTCACATATAAAATATTTTTAACTAATTCATATATGAACCTTTGTGATTCATATATGAATTTTTGTGATTCATATATGAATCAGTTAATTTGTTCATATGAGAATTAGTTAAAAAAAATTCATATATAAATCATTAAGGTTCATATATGAACACAAAGGTTCATATATGAATTAGTTAAAAAAAGTTTATATGTAAATTACAAAGGTTCATATATGAACACAAAGATTCATATATGAATCAGTTAATTGGTTCAACTGATTCATATATGAACCTACAATTAATTAGTTTCATATATGAAACACAAAGGTTCATATATGAATCACAAGATTCATATATGAATTAGTTATAAAGAGTTCATATGTGAATCACACAGATTCATATATGAACTCAGCCCGTGTTTTTTGTAAACGGGATGACTAATTACCAAAATACCCTTCCGTGTTCAAAATCAGCGCATTTAATCGAAGAGTCACGATCACTTCTCTATTTCTCAAAATATTTAGACTTCTCAAATGAACCTAACACTATATATATATATATATATATATTATATAGGATGCGTTTCTTTTGTAAACCAAACAATTCGTACAAACTATACAAATCAATCTTAGTCGTTCATTTATTTATTTATTTTTTGATAAGGTTCATCTAGGCTTTGCTTAGACTACATCCTTGGCAATTTGGAAACAAACAAACAAAGCGGCCGTCTGAGACTAAGCCTGACCACAGAATGCTGACGCCTGGACTCGAACCCGGGGTGGATGGGATATCTTAGTCGTTCATCAAGTCTAATAAATATCTGATTTTATTATGTTTCCTAATATAAAGTCATGATCATAATTAATGAACTTAATCATCTTCCATATATATCACAATCATTATTAATGAATGATAATAATTACCATAAATATATATGTTGTTGCCTAATATAGTGGTTTGTAAAGTTTGTACAAATTGTTTGGTTTGCAAAAGAAACGCACCATATATATATATATATATATATATATATATATATATATATATATATATATATATAGTGCTCTTCTTTTGTTAACCAATCATATAGTGTTAAACCTTGTTGACATTTTTAGACCAATAGGAATCAAGATAATTGTTTGGTTTTAGTAGTAGGAGGCCACCATTTTCATGGGTAGTTTAGGAAGTTTGATATTTTAATTATTTTAAGTAAATGTTCTTTCCTAATTTCACGCTTCTTAATTTTGGTAGTTATTATTATATAATTTTTTAATATTAATGCTAACTTCAGCTTAATCTTTCTTGATCTTATCATATCAGTCTTTTTCACGATTTTTTTTCTTGTAATCGATTATGCATTCCACTAAAGACGAACGTGTTGCCCCAATGTTTCCGTCTTCTGTTGTCGATCAGAATCATTATTCCGGAGATATCGAAGAACAAACTTTGGTGAAGGATAGTATTCAACCTTTTGATGATGTTCTTACGCAGATTAGTACCCATGTGCAGTCCCATGGGGTTGAAGATGTTTCTTTTCAGTTTGTGGATGATTGCAACTCGACATCGTGCAGTAACGTCGTAGAGATGATGAACGATGAAGTTTTTGTACGTTCGTTTTTTGATATTGTAATTCGAATTATTGGTTTTGTTAGGCGTTTTTTGAGTTAGGGTTTCGTGCTTTAGTGTCCGTTTTTGTTAGTTATGATGTGCGGTATATTGCATGTGCATATATGCATATGAAAAAGTGCATATATGCACATGAAAAAGTGCATATATGCACATGTTTTGTTACCAAACGTGCATATATGCACATTTATTCATGTACAAATATTCAGATAAAGTGCATGTTTTGTTACCAAACTGCATATATGCACATCTATTCATGTACCCATGTTTTGTTAAAAAATGCATGTTTTGTTACCAAACTGCATATATGCACATCTATTCATGTACACACGTTTTGTTACCAAACTGCATATATGCACATCTATTCATGTACACATATTTAAACCATTGGCATATATACGATTCAAGCAATTTATTTTTAAATATTTTTTGTTGATAGTGGTTGCAGTGATAGTAGGAACAGGGAATAGAAAGTGACTTGATTTTGTTTTGGAAGTTCCGTGAGATAAGGGATTGTCTTTATCTATTAATTACAAGAGATTTGGCAATTGACATATTTACCCTTGTGCGTATATGCATTTATATTAATCAAACGTATTTATTATTTAATTAGTTACTAAAAATCAGTTTCAATCTTAGCCATTGATTTTCAGATTTAATGGTCCTGATTGGTTAACACGGTTAACACTAATTTGAAGGTTAACAAAAGAAGAGGACCCCATATATATATATATATAGAGAGAGAGAGAGAGAGAGGTTCAAGGGAAAACCTCAAAAAACGGAAAACTGAAGAACACCCTAGGGCCCTGCATCTGGACGGTATGCATTTGTGTATACAGGTAAATTAGGTTGACTTTTTGGTTTTTATGCACAAGTGCATTATGCATTTGTGCATTTGCATGTGTGCATGTTACAAATTATCTGTATGCACAAGTGCATACCGTCCAGATGAAGGGCTCCTATGGTGTTCTTCAGTTTTCCGTTTTTTGAAGTTTTCTCTTGAACCAGACCCTATATATATATATATAGGGGCCTAATCAAATGAGAACTAAATAGATTGTAATAACTGTGAGATCCAATGTGAGCCACTCATTTAATATAATTAATGTTGTTTTTAATATAAAGTAAAAGGGTAATTTGGTAACTTAACAATTCAGATTTTTATTAACAAATCAATTCCTTATTTGACTCATTTTAATTTGACCCATTCCAATCCTAGTGTTTATAACCGATTTACATTTACCCTAAATTAGGTTGAAATCATTTGCCTCCCACCATGTATGGGGAACAACCCCTCCCCCACGGCCGCTCACCATCTCCGTCGAACCAACCCCTCCCTTCACCTCCGGCACCACCATTTGCTCCTGCTACCGACACCACCATCTATTTTTCTATTTGCATCTTGCTACCGCCACCACCATCTGCCTCCTGCTACTGCCACACCATCTGCAACAAACTGAATCATCCATGGCTTGTCTTTCTCAAAATGAAGATCGGAGAGAAACCTATAACGAGTTTCGACCTTCAAGCACCAAAAGCACAAGGATCTGTTAAAGTACATTGTTTTTCTTCTTTGGCGAAAAAAAGAGATATTCATCTTCCTAAAACGAATCTTGTTGGTGGTACACGGGGGAAGATAGAGATAAGAGGAATCTGTGAGTTCTTCATCTTCCTAAAACAAATCGTTCATTGGTCCTTGAATCCATTTGTATCACAGTGGGTCATAGTGGTATCACAGTATGCATCATAGTGCATCTTGTATATATTTTAGATGGTGTTGGGTAATTAATTGCTAATCATCTAATTTTGTATTTTGGGTATCATGGTGCCTTTTGTATGGTAATCAAAGTGGGTATCACTGTGTTACATTGTGCATCTTGTGTGTATTTTTTTGGTATCATGGTGCTTTTTGTCAAAGTAATCATAGTGTAACACAGTGGATATCACTGTGTTACATTGTGCATCTTCGTATGCATTTTGGTTATCATAGTACATTTTGTATGGTAATCACAGTATAACACAGTGGATATCACTGTGATACATTATTCATCTTTTTATGTATTTTGGGTATCACAGTGTTACATTGTATGTGTCATGTGTTTGTCGGAAAACATTTCGCCGGAAAAAATTTCGTCGGAGAAGAGAGAGAAGGGAGGAGGGAGGAGAGAGGATACTTTTAAAATACCTAAATGGCCCTTTAATTAAAATTTTAAGTCAATATTACCAAAATCAAACAGTTTCCTAATTTATCTCTGATTTGTGGTTGAGATTGGATCTCACAGTTACCACAAAATACTAGGATCTCCCATGAATGACCCCCTATATATATATATATATATATATATATATATATATATATATATATATATATATATATATATATATATATATCTTTACTACAGTATAACTCAATTAGGGTCGTTTGTTAGGAGCTTAATGAGACTCACAACTTATTCGGTCACTATACATGACTATTTGGTAGTGGCTAGCTGATATAGAAAATGACTTATTCAATATGCTTACAGGGGAGAGCTTTATGCTGAAAACCAATTTTTTTTCAAACCTATCCCTCCCAATTAAAAAACATATATTTCAATATATGAAAAAACTCTCTCAAACAAAAGCTTTCTCAATCTATATAGACAGATTAATCTATATAGACCACTTTATGTAACACCCTCAAAATTGGAACGAGCAACTAACTTTAATTTCATTAAAATAACCCAAAAGTATATGAAATCATCTCTACAATTCACTCCTGAAAATACCTCGGAATTTAAACATCATAATTTCCACAAACTAAAACTTAAGACGGGCGTTACTTAACACAACACAAGTTGCTAGTCCCAAATAAATGCGGAAGACTTCACTAATCAAGTCACCTCTCGTGCACTCAACTAGCACTCGCCACTTCACAATGTAGCTAAAACTACTCCCAACCTGAGCCTGTTGCACATGCCGACAAATAAAAAGGGTTAGGCTAACGCCTAGTGAGTTCAAACATTTTATCATGACTATAAAAATTCATAAAACAAGAGGGGTGTAATTTTAGTCATGATTCCAAAAGAGTTTACTTTAAATGCAAATCACCTATTTTCAAACTCACCCAATTCCCATGATGAAATCTTTAATATAACATAATTTCCCCAAATAGACTCATTTCCAAATTCGACGTGAAAGGTGAAATGGCATTTAATATCCAAAGCGATTAAATTCATAAATATTCGCCATTATTCCAACACATCCCAAAACATGGATGAAACATAATCCACAACTCATATAACGTGGAAAAACAATTCTCATAAATATGATACGTCATCGAAAACATGGATAAACACAAATCCCTAAAACAACACCTTTCGGTGACGGGGGAGACCCGTATAAATCGCATGTGACGGAACACTAAAGTGAGTCACCTACTATGCAATAAAAACACCCACGTGGATTACTCTCGCAAACTGAGCTCAATCACTCCATATCTATTGCCCGCGAGACTAGGGAGCCCCCAACGTCAACCACTCCAGGTCTATACATTGGGTCACCAAATCCACAACGGCACATTAGGGATTACACCTTACTACCCATGAGACGACACCCGACCATCCCGGTCCATGCCTTACTTATCATGGATCCCGATGCCTATCCCGTGCTAAGCACATATATGGAATTACACCTTACTGCCCATGAGACGACGCCCGACCATCTAGGTCCACGCCTTACTTATCATGGAACCCAATGCCTATTCCGTGCTACAAAAGAAACTAACGTCTCGTAAACTGAGCTCAATCAATCCCGATCTCTTGCCCGCGCGGCTAAGGGGAAACTCAAATGCCTATGGATCCATGGCTAACAATGTCTAAAACATTACACGACCCCAAATATATAAACAAATGCATATCAAAACATGCAATTCCCCAATAACGTAAATCATGATCAAAACTCAACTTTGAGCTATCAAAATGGACAAATGTCCCCAAAACTTGATAAAATCCAATACCGAGCCACAAGCTCAACCAACTCAAAAGATAGTTCATGAAAGTCATAAAATGACATTAAATATATCAACACACACCGGTTGCCGGTAAATACTTCAAATCCATGAAAACCCGAAATAAAATCTTGGATCGGGAAAACCCTCCTTTTCAAAAGGACTCACACCTTTACAATTTCAAAACATCTCATGATGTACTATATGCACATTTCCAAAATCTTCACATAATGTATTTTCATAACAAACCGACTCCATTTACCACATAAATCAATAACTCATTTTTATGTATGATTCATTCATCACATTTTCCAAAATTCCAAATACAAGTGTTTTACCATATTTACAACCATAAATACTCCATAGGTTAAAACCCATCAAATAACTCAACATTAATAATTTTCATGTAAAACACATATTTACTTGGTGAATAACATTTTGGCATGTACAAAGTTTTCACAAAGTAACTTGAACTCACCTTGCTAGATTAAGCTAAATCTAGATTTTCCCAAACGTATGCTCATTTGAAGAAACACGAATCCTCAAGCTCCAAATCTTCCAAAAACCTAAATCCACAATTTCCAACCATAAATATTTATCGTCAAACACATAGAATCATTTCCCCCAATAAATTACACCCAAAATCACCAATACATCGAAACCCTAATTTCCAAAATGAAGAGAAGAGAAGATTACCTCAACCATCAAGTGAATCCACCAACCAAACACTTCTAGTGTTACCAAAGTGAGCCTCAATCTTCATTTCTTCAATAGGGATGGAAGGGTTTGGAAAAAGGGTTAGGTAAAACCTTAGAAAGTGTAGAAATCCAACCAAAAAGAAAATGAGATGAGGAATACTAACCTCAACCTAAAAATCCTTGTTAAGAGAAGGGAGAGAGGCTTTGATTTACAAGATTGTTGGCTTCAAGGGCTTCAAAATCGTTTTGAAGGGTTAGGGTTCGTTTTGGGAGAGTTTAGAGAGAGAGAGATGGAATAGAAATGAAAGGAAGCTGCAAGTCATGGGTTTAAAACCCTCTGGAGCCCGACAGCGAGAGTGACAGGTGAGATTGCCACTGTCACTCTCGCGGGGCACTCTCGCCCGCTACCCAAAACCTTCGGTACATATTCGGCGATAGTGACACTGCGAAAGTGACCATGTCACTATCGCGAGTGTCATACTCACTGGCCTCTCCCTACCTCTCGGTACATACTAGGAGATAGTGACACTGCGAAAGTGACCATGTCACTATCGTGAGTGTCATACTCTCTGGCCTTGTACCGAGCCCAAACTTGGCCATAATTCTCGAGAGGTCCAATTAGTATTTCGTGTCCCACCTTCCAATGCAGCACCTTGTCCTTTTAATAATTCTAAATGGATTCATTTACAATTTGAGTTAGGATTTTCGGGGTGTTACACTTTATGTATACATAACTTAATGAAAGGCCAAAAAGAACACACAACCCCTAGTAATCCCTATTAATGTTATCAACCCCAACTTATTAAACGAGTTATTTACTTAAATAACCATCTCAAATAAAGAAATTTAAGTTTTAAGCATCATTTTTTTACCAAAATGTTCGGAATCCTGCAAGTCTGACACCGCAAGTAAAAGGTGTCTTGTAGCGTCAGAAATTTTCTGACAAAAAAATAAAAATATATTTTTCAAAAAGTAATACTAAAACCACAAGCCTTGCGGTGGCTTGCACTTTTATCATTTTAAGAAAAAAAATTTATCAGAACAAGCCTGATACCGCAAGTAATAGGTGTCTTGCGGTATCAGGCTTGCAGGATTCTGGACATTTTAATAAAAAAAAGTTAATTTATTTGTCCCATTTACATCATTCTAAAGCGTCATTCAATTAACCGATAACGATTGATAGGTTTCTATTTCTCAGATTTACCTTTTCTTTAAATAAAAAATTATCTTAAACTTTTTTTTGAACGACAATATAATATTAAAACAAATACCCACCAATTTTACAAAAAAGTCTAGCCAAGGGTACCCAATATAGCAGCAACACCTTGGCATAAAAACCAAGAAATTCAACCGTATGATACCAACAAAACAAAACCTCACAGAAGCATACTAAAATCAAACGAAACAGAGGAGTCTTAATACTGCAGGCCAAGAGTGAATCAGAGGGTGACTAAGGGGCCGTTTACAAATGTAACGTCCCAATTTCAACATTAAGCATTAACATAGATTAAGCATTCGAATTACATAAAACCTTGTCTTTACATCAACAATAATTCATGCTAAGCAAAATTGACAGCGGAAGTCTTTAAAATCCACAGCCGAGAACTATTCTATAAATATCATAGACAAAATCTCGGAGACGCCCTAAGCTCCAAGTCCTTTCTATCGCCGCCTAGTCCTTACTTGAAGAACCCATAGCACGCTTACCTGAAAATGGTTTAGTTTTGAAAAGCGAGGGTTAGACCATAAGGTCTAGTGAATTCCCTCCGAAAACAACATATAACCAGTATAAAAGCATTTATGAAAATATCATCGTAACCCTTAACATACATCAAGCATGGAACTACACTGTATATAGGATCACATAAACATTCCGCGATCGGGATCCAAAGGACTACCCTCTCGCCCTCAACTGGAGCCTACGCAAACTCCCCTTCCCGGAGCTTACGCAGACCCCCCTTTCTACTCGAAATAGGAGGAAACAAAATCCAACCTACCAGTCGGTCATAAACATCCAAGGGATCATCAGACCCGAGGATCTATCTCTGATCCTACACTGTAGACCGACTCCACATAGCACGTAATTCATTTCGTAAAACATGCACCTTTAAAACCTTAGTAAATCGTCATTCTCAGTTCATCATGTACAATACATTTTCTCAAGTAAAAATAGGTATTTCATGGAAAACATGCGTAACGGTTATAACATTTCATGCTCGTAAATGAAACCATAATCAGTCAAAATCATTTAACACTTTAAGTCGTAAAGGGTTTAGGGAACTCACCTTGCTTGACGTTCAACGCACTTCTTAATTACTTCCAAGCTAACCCAAACGAACACCTAAGGCAATAGATCCTCATCAGATAAAACGGCTCAACCCACTGTCCAACACATGATTTCCGGGTACTGACTTGTCCGGATACCACACTTATCCGGATGCTACACCTGTCCGGATACCATACTTGTCCGGATACTACACTTGTCCGGATGCCATACTTGTCTGGATACAACACTTGTCCGGATGCCATACTTGTCCGGATACTACACTTGTCCGGATGCCATACGGAAAACCCCCCACCCGGAAACTACCTTAGAGCTTTACCCGGAAACTAGCATCCGTATCCGGAAACCACCATATCATCATGAATTGAAGGTGTCCGGGTACGGCTGCTGTCCGAAAATAAGTTTCTTAAAAGTGATTTCTAACCCGATTTTAGCCATTAGGTTGATTAGATAACTTCAAGGGTTCATTCACTAACCCCAAATACCCAATTAATCCAACTTTAATCCCCTAAAATCGAGTCATTAAGACAAAACCCATAAAACTTCATTTTCAAGGAAAATGGTGAAACTCAAGAAATCATCAACATCAGACCTAAGGATTCATAACAATAAGAAGGAAAAACATTATCCTAATCAGATGAACGAATTCAGATGCAATACCTTTGCAGATTTGAGCTTGATCCTTCCTTTCTCTTGATTTCTCTTCAAACCTTTCTTTCTCTCTTTCTTTCTTCCTTAGCCGCCAACCCCAAGACCAAATACTGATTTTGTGATATTGAGGCTGTCCTAGGGATTTGTGCCCTACCCCTCTTTCACCAAATGACAATTCAGCCCCTCAAGAATACTTTCTTTTATTCCACTTTGACCACCAAACTCTAAAACTCACTCTAATTTGGGTTGTTACAACACTCCCCCTTAAAAGAATTCCGTCCCCGGAATTCCTCATTGGAAAAGATACGGGTATCTAGCCTTAATCTCTGACTCTAACTCCCAGGTCGCTTCCGGACCTTTGTGGTGTCGCCATTGCAATTTAACTAGCTTAGTCTCCTTGCTCCACGACTTCCTTACCTTAACATCCGTGATTGCTTCAGGTTCCTCTACAAAGTTCAACCTCTCGTCCACTTTAATGTCACTCAACGACACAGCTTTAGTCACGTCGGCTAGACATTTCCTTAGATTAGACACATGAAACGCATTATGAATACTACTCAATTCTTCCGGTAGGTTCAACCTATATGCCGCCTCTCCAATCCGTTCAGTAATCTCAAACGGTCCGATGTAACGTGGGCTTAACTTCCCACGTTTTCCAAATCGTACCACTCCCTTCCACAGAGACACCTTTAGCAGAACATGATCCCCGACTTGGAATTCAATGTCCTTACGCCTCTTATCCGCATAGCTTTTCTGTCGGTCGTGGGCGACCTTCAGTCTTTCACGCACTTGGATTATCTTATCCGAAGTCAGTTGCACAATTTCTGGCCCCGCTAACTGTCTCTCTCCGACTTCGTTCCAACACAACGGTGTCCGACACTTTCTACCGTAAAGCGCCTCAAACGACGCTGCCTTGATGCTCGAGTGATAGATGTTATTGTAAGCGAACTCGATCAAAGGTAGATGCCTTTCCCAAGAGCCTTGGAAATCTAAGGCACGCGCTCTTAACATGTCTTCTAACGTTTGGATCGTTCGCTCACTCTGACCGTCGGTCTGAGGATGATAAGCGGTACTCATCTTGATATGCGATCCCATTTCTCTCTGGAAGCTCCTCTAAAACGTGGAGGTAAACCTGCTATCTCGGTCAGATACAATCGACGAGGGCACACCATGACGGGTTACAATCTCGTCGATGTACAACTTTGCTAACCGCTCCAACGAGTAAGACTCTCGTATAGGTAGGAAGTGTGCCGACTTTGTGAGACGATCCACAATCACCCATATAGCGTCAAAACCTTTTGGAGTCTTAGGCAAATGGGTTACGAAGTCCATCGTAATCTGGTCCCACTTCCACATAGGAATCTCTAACGACTGGAGCTTCCCATACGGTCGTTGATGCTCAATCTTTACTCGCGAACAAGTCATACAGGTCTCTACAAAATGAGCTATGTCCTTTTTCATTCCCGGCCACCAATAGTCTCGACGTAGATCTCCGTACATCTTGTTAGTTCCGGGTGGATCGTGTACTTCGATTTGTGAGCTTCTTCGAGAATCCGCCTTCGGAGTTCTCCGAGTTTCGGAACCCAGATTCTCCCATTCAGACATTTCACCCCTCGACTATCTTCCACTAACATGGACGCTTGCCCCACCATTCTCTCCTTCTTAAGATTTTTGGTTTCGAGCGCTTCAACCTGACATCTCTTTATTTCAGCTAACAAATTGAATGTGACCTCGGCCCTCATGGCCATAATCCTGGGGGTTTCACTTCGTTCCTTACGGCTCAAAGCGTCCGCCACCACGTTTGCCTTCCCCGGATGATAATCGATCTTACAGTCGTAGTCGGTCAACAATTCAATCCATCTCCTTTGGCGCATATTCAATTCTTTTTTATCGAAGAGATGACATAAACTCTTGTGGTCCGTGAAGATCTGGCACTTCGTCCCATACAGGTAATGTCGCCAAATTTTCAGGGCAAAAACCACTGCCGCCAGTTCTAAATCATGTGTAGGATAACTAGCATCGTGATCCTTTAACCGCCGGGAGGTATAAGCGATCACCTTACCTCGTTGCATGAGTACGCAACCCAAACCAAGCTTCGAGGCATCGCTGAAAACCACAAAATCGTCTGAACCATCCGGTAGTGACAACACCGGAGCGCTGCTCAGCGTATCCTTAAGCCTTTGAAATGCCTCCTCTTGCTTCTCCGACCAAATGAACTTGGCATTCTTCTTGGTTAAGGCCGTTAGTGGCGTGGCGATTCGCGAAAAGTCCTTGATGAACTTTCGGTAGTACCCCGCCAGCCCGAGGAAACTCCGAACTTCTGACGGATTCCTAGGTTGCTCCCAATCTCGAATGGCTTCAATCTTAGCCGGATCAACAATGATCCCCGTCTCAGACACCACGTGCCCGAGGAACTGCACTTCCCTCAGCCAAAACTCGCACTTGGAAAACTTCGCATACAACTTCTCTTGCTTCAATAGCTCGAGAATTATACGAAGGTGGCTTTCGTGCTCCTCTTCCGATCTAGAAAATATCAGGATGTCATCTATGAACACTATCACGAACTGATCCAAATAAGGCTGGCATACCCTATTCATTAAGTCCATGAATGCTGCCGGGGCGTTGGTTAGCCCGAACGGCATCACCAGGAATTCGTAGTGTCCATACCTGGTCCGAAATACAGTCTTCGGCACATCCTCCTTCCTCACCTTGAGTTGATGATATCCTGACCTCAGATCAATCTTGGAGAAGTAGCTGGCCCCTTGTAACTGATCAAACAGGTCGTCGATTCTCGGAATCGGATACTTATTCTTGTTCGTGACCTTCTTGAGTTCTCGGTAATCTATGCACATTCGCATAGTACCGTCCTTCTTCTTCACGAAGAGCACATGTGCTCCCCACGGAGACGTACTCGGTCTAACGAATCCTTTATCTAACAACTCCTGCAACTGAGTCATCATTTCCTTCATTTCGGACGGTGCTAGCTTATTCGGCGCGCGGGCAATTGGTGCAGCTCCAGACATCAGATCAATTCTGAATTCGATCTGACGATCCGAAGGTAGACTTGTTAAGTCATCTGGAAATACTTCCGGGTACTCGTTTACTATTCGCACATCACCGACCCCACGTTTCTCTTTCTTGGCGTCCAACAAGTACGCCAAGAACCCTTGGCACCCCTTTCTCAAACACTTAGTAGCCCTAATCATGGAGATGAGGCTATTCTTTCTATTACGGCGGTCTCCATAAATCACTATGGGATTCCCATCATGTAATTGAATCCTGATCAACTTTTTGTTGCAAACGATATTCGCATCATTCGCGGCTAACCAGTCCATACCCAACACCACATCAAACTCTCCCATTGCCATGGGATATAACTTCATAGGCATTAACCTCCCTTCTAACTCTATGACACACCCTTCTACCATCTCCTTAACGTACACTAAACTATCATTAGCGGTTTCCACCTCTAGTGCCCTCTTCAAACGTCTAGGCCTCACCCTCAAACATTTCATAAAAGCATGTGATACAAAAGAGCGATTCGCTCATGAATCAAATAACACCTTGGCACACAGAGAGTTCACTAGGAAAGTACCTGTCACAACATCATGAGTTTCCTCCGCCTCCTCCGCAGTCATGCGGAACGCACGTCCCTTCGAACGCGCCGGTTCTGCCCCCTTGTCATTTCTTCCGTTCCCTTGTCGTTCCCCAAACTGGGCTGGATCCCCTCTCTTCACCTGAGGACAATCATTACGCATGTGGCCAGTATCCCCACATTGGTAACAAGTTTTTCCAATCCCCGAGCAATCCCTTGACAAATGACCGGGCAAGCCGCACCGGTAGCATGAGTTTGAACCTGCCATGCATTCCCCCCTGTGCACCTTGTTACACTTCGAACACTTTTGCCCAGTGACATCCTTGCTAGCACGGTTGCCTGGTCGAAACATTTTCCCTCTTCTTGGGTCATTACCCGGACCATCCCATTTGCGCTTCTCTCCACCCTTCTCAGTCGTTTAACGGTTCTTTTCTTTCTCAATCAGCTCGGCCGTATTGATGGCCGCCTGAAAGGTAGTGGGGTTTCTAGTCAGAACCAATTCCCGAGTACTGCTCTTCAACCCATGAATCAATCGTTCTACCCGATGCTCTTCCGTCGGCACATACAAATCAGCAAAGCGAGACTTCTCAATAAACTTTGTAGTATACTCTCGCACTGTCATAGCTCCCTGATCCAGCCCCAAGAATTCTTCTTCCAACCTTTTTACTGTCACGAGCGGGCAGAACTGAGCCTTAAACCTGTCTACAAACGCTTCCCACAACATCCCCTTAGCCATTGCCGAACCCTTTCCCCCAGTCTCAGCCTCCCACCAGTAAACTGCATCAGATTTCAACATGGACAAATCAAACATTACTCTGTCCCCATCAGCACACTTGCATGTATCGAAGACCAGTTCCATTTCCTTCACCCATTTCATTGCCAAAATAGGGTCATACTCGCCCTTAAAAGTAGGGGGCTTGCATGAGGCAAAGGCCTTGAAATTGCATCCCTTAGCTGCTAACTCATTCATCACCTGAGGGTTTGAATTCAAGTGACTCCCAGTACCGGTCACTAGTGGACTAGACAGCTCCACATTTTCTCGGTTCTCACTTGCTTCTTTGCTTCCTGAAGCTGACTCGTTCTGCTTAGTGAGGAGAGCCTGCAAGGTCTCTTGGATCTTACCCAATTCAGCAGCTAGGTTCTCTCGAGTGACAAACGTAGATCCGCGACCTCGACCCCGTCCCCTTGGCTGAGTTACCCTCCCTGCAGAAGCTGAACTCTCCTGAAGAGAGTCGTCTTGATGAACAGGGGCTTCCACACTCCTTGTTCTTCTAGTTGCACGAGTCGTTCTCAGGTTCGGGTTTCCTCCATCCCCGGCCACTTGGGTGGCGGCCCGACGGGGTGTTCTTCCCCGACCTCTTCCACGACCCCTACCTCTTCCCCTTCCACGGGTAACAGTTGCCCTTGTCGGTTCCACTGGTCCATTCTCTAGTACCTCTTCGTCTTGGTTCCTTGGCACAGCAGGTGCCGACCTACTCCTCAAAGTTCTCCCAGCCATTTCACTAAAGCTGAAAGAAAACAACAATTAACCTTTGCTAGATACGACACAACAATTTTGCTATATAAGGTAAGTTTAAGCACGCATGTGTACCTGTAAGTTCGTGATTACACTGGCCAGGTGTAGTTCCAAACTTACCTTACACGTTTGTTCTTGGCACCTTATTTCCTAGCGCATATATAGTGATCGTTCCTAGAGGCAATCCTATGTCTCGGCTGTGTTTCTCATCTTACAATTTAAGTTTAGGCCCTATTGGTCACCTAAATCCCTTAAACCAAGGCTCTGATACCATTTGTAATGTCCCAATTTCAACATTAAGCATTAACATAGATTAAGCATTCGAATTACATAAAACCTTGTCTTTACATCAACAATAATTCATGCTAAGCAAAATTGACAGCGGAAGTCTTTAAAATCCACATCCGAGAACTATTCTATAAATATCATAGACAAAATATCGGAGACGCCCTAAGCTCCAAGTCCTTTCTATCGCCGCCTAGTCCTTACTTGAAGAACCCATAGCACGCTTACCTGAAAATGGTTTAGTTTTGAAAAGCGAGGGTTAGACCATAAGGTCTAGTGAATTCCCTCTGAAAACAACATATAACCAGTATAAAAGCATTTATGAAAATATCATCGTAACCCTTAACACACATCAAGCATGGAACTACACTGTATATAGGATCACATAAACATTCCGCGATCGGGATCCAAAGGACTACCCTCTCGCCCTCAACTGGAGCCTACGCAAACTCCCCTTCCCGGAGCTTACGCAGACCCCCCTTTCTACTCGAAATAGGAGGAAACAAAATCCATCCTACCAGTCTGTCATAAACATCCAAGGGATCATCAGACCCCGAGGATCTATCTCTGATCCTAAAGTGTAGACCGACTCCACATAGCACGTAATTCATTTCGTAAAACATGCACCTTTAAAACCTTAGTAAATCGTCATTCTCAGTTCATCATGTACAATACATTTTCTCAAGTAAAACTAGGTATTTCATGGAAAACATGCGTAACGGTTATAACATTTCATGCTCGTAAATGAAACCATAATCAGTCAAAATCATTTAACACTTTAAGTCGTAAAGTGTTTAGGGAACTCACCTTGCTTGACGTTCAACGCACTTCTTAATTACTTCCAAGCTAACCCAAACGAACACCTAAGGCAATAGATCCTCATCAGATAAAACGGCTCAACCTACTGTCCAACACATGATTTCCGGGTACTGACTTGTCCGGATACCACACTTATCCGGATGCTACACCTGTCCGGATACCATACTTGTCCGGATACTACACTTGTCCGGATGCCATACTTGTCCGGATACTACACTTGTCCGGATGCCATACTTGTCCGGATACTACACTTGTCCGGATGCCATACGGAAAACTCCCCACCCGGAAACTACCTTAGAGCTTTACCCGGAAACTAGCATTCGTATCCGGAAACCACCATATCATCATGAATTGAAGGTGTCCGGGTACGGCTACTGTCCGAAAATAAGTTTCTTAAAAGTGATCTCTAACCCGATTTTAGACATTAGGTTGATTAGATAACTTCAAGGGTTCATTCACTAACCCCAAACACCCAATTAATCCAACTTTAATCCCCTAAAATCGAGTCATTAAGACAAAACCCATAAAACTTCATTTTCAAGGAAAATGGTGAAACTCAAGAAATCATCAACATCAGACCTAAGGATTCATAACAATAAGAAGGAAAAACATTATCCTAATCAGATGAACGAATTCGGATGCAATACCTTTGCAGATTTTAGCTTGATCCTTCCTTTCTCTTGATTTCTCTTCAAACCTTTCTTTCTCTCTTTCTTTCTTCCTTAGCCGCCAACCCCAAGACCAAATACTGATTTTGTGATATTGAGGCTGTCCTAGGGATTTGTGCCCTACCCCTCTTTCACCAAATGACAATTAAGCCCCTCAAGAATACTTTCTTTTATTCCACTTTGACCACTGAACTCTAAAACTCACTCTAATTTGGGTTGTTACAACAAAACGCTTATCCGGGTAAGTGCTTACGAAGTCACATTAGCTTACCAGATAAATATGGCAAGGACTAAGAATCTTACCCGGTAAGAGCGGAAACAAGGAACGAGAGTCGAAAGCAAGGATCGAGAGGCTTACCCGGTAAGTGAGTGCGACGGCTCTTACCACGGTTAGCGTAAAAGGAAAGCTACAAGATGTAGAGAGAGGAAGAGAGGGGAGAGAGAGAGAATATGTATTCTTCATTATGTAAGAAGTAAAATACAAGATTATTTATACTAGTGAGGTATGACTGATGACATCATGATAACCACTAACTAACTTCTTAACAACCATAACTAACTTCTTTCTAAAGCTACACTTTCATCCCCCCGCAAGTGAAACACGTGGAACGATGTGAAGCTTGGACTTGAAAGTAGAGAAACGATTAGATGTTAATCCTTTGGTTAAGATGTCGGCAATTTGAACGGCCGTTGGAACAAACCGAATATGTAATTGATTGGCAATTATCATGTCTCGGATGAAATGAAGATCAATTTCCATGTGCTTGGTTCGGTGATGAAAAACCGGATTCATAGCCAAATAGGTTACTCCAATATTATCACACCACATCGTCGGTACACAATCGAGCCGTAATTTTAACTCCGTCATCAAAGATCGAAGCCAACATAATTCCGTAGATGCAAGAGCCAATGCACGATATTCGGCTTCCGTACTTGATCGAGCCACAATTTGTTGTTTCTTCGAACTCCAACTAATCAAGTTGGGTCCAGGAAAAATACAATACCCACTAGTTGATCTTCTATCATCCGGACATCCGACCCAATCGGCATTGGAATAAGCATGCATCTCGAAAGAAGAGGATTTTTGGATTAATAACCCATGCGAACTCGTACCTCGTAAATACCATAAAATTCTTTTAACGGCTTCCCAATGTCGATGTGTCGGTGTTTGTAAAAATTGAGAAACTTTGCTAACCGCATAAATAATTTCCGGCCGAGTAATTGCAAGGTATTGTAAAGCACCCATGGTACTTCGATATAAAACTGGATCGGAGAGAGGAATTCCCGAAAACCTTGATAATTGTCTACCGGGTGAGACGAGAGACGAAATTGGTTTACAATCACTTAACCCAGTTTTCTTCAACAAATCAAGAAGATATATTTCTTGAGACAAATGAAGGCCTTTATTTGAGAATTCGGCTTGCACTCCCAAGAAATAATTGAGTTGTCCCAAATCTTTTAAGGCAAATTTAGCATTCAATTGCTTAATCAAGTCGGATACAAACACCGAAGAATTTCCTGTAATGATCACATCATCTACATACACCAAGATATAGGTTAGAACATCGGATTTGGAATAAACGAACAAGGATGTATCGGAGACGCATTGTTTAAATCCCAAGGTAAGCAACGTATGAGATAGTTTTGCAAACCACGCACGAGGTGCTTGCTTCAATCCATAGATTGCTTTCTTAAGTAAGCACACATGATTGGGTCGAGTAGTATCAACAAAGCCTTGTGGTTGCGCCATAAAAACCGTCTCCGTAAGATCTCCGTGTAAAAAGGCATTATTCACATCAACTTGCCTTATTTCCCATCCTCGAGAATAAGCAACCGATAAAACCAACCGAACCGTTGTGGGTTTAACAACCGGACTAAAAGTTTCGGTATAATCAATACCCTCGGTTTGAAGAAAACCTTTGGCTACCAAACGAGCCTTATAGCGACTAATAGAACCATCCGGATGCCGCTTGATTTTGTAAACCCATTTACATCCCACTATATTTGCACCGGAAGGAGGTGCAACTAATACCCAAGTTCTGTTAGAGTGGAGTGTGGTCATTTATTCTCTCATAGCATCCCACCATACAGGCCATTCTTATGCTTGAGAAAAATTCTGAGGTTCAGAATTTGGAACAAATTGAGTTTGAGCATTGTAAACAACATGACCGGGAAATTCTTTAGGACGACGTGTATGATCAGGAGTATGAGTGACCATAGGATGAGAAGGAAGACTTGGTGGAATATTTAGAGTTGGAGACGAAGGAGAAGAGTTCAAGATAGGAGACATGTGAGAATTAGAATCTGTTTCATGCATGGAATTTGATTGATTTGAAAATAATGGTAAACTAACCATGGATGAAGTAGTAGGAGATTTGTCATGGATAGATGGAAAAACAGATTCATGAAATTGAACATGTCTTGATGTATATGTGGTGGATGAACAAACATCATAACAAATATATCCTTTATGATGAGGAGCATACCCGAGAAAAATACAAGGCACAGATTTTGGAGAGAGTTTATCTTGACGAGTGGAACCAAGAAATGGATAACATAGACATCCAAATGTGCATAACGAACCATGTTGACTTTATTTTTTATGTTGTATTCAAGATTACTTGCTTAAATTATAAAAGCCCAAATTGTATTTGCTTAAATTGTAAAAGCCCAAATTGTATTTGTAGGCTTTAGTGACTAATGGGCTTATGTTAGGTCTAGAGTTTTGTCAAAAAACACAAGTGTTGAGTTCTGAGTAAGAAGACTAAAAAAGACTCAGAAGACTCAGAAGTTCTGAGTGAGAAATCTCAAAAAGATTCTAAGTGTTGGATTCTGACTAAAAGGTTCAGAGTTCTGAGTAGGAGACTCAGAACTTCTGACTATGAAGACAAATGTTCTGAAGCGCTTATTCAGAAGTATGTTCAGAATTCATATCTTGGGATATTCTCTGTTATATTCAGTTACTAATTAGGACACGTGTAATTGTTCTATTAGTCTGTTTCTCATATGTACTGTAGCTTTAGCTATTCTCTACAGTATATATAGTGTTAGCAACAGTTTGCTAACTAATCTTTGATATAATCTTTGGTAAATCCATTTAGAGAAAAATTCATTGTAATATCTTGTAATTCACAGATTGTTAATAAATCATATGACCAGTTGCTGTGAATACGATCTTAATTGTTCATATTTGATTGTAAGAGTGTATCCTGGACTTTCAGCTTAGGCCTTAAAACCTAAGTATTTAATGTGTTGTTTGTTAGAGTTTTAGGTTAAGCCTCTAAGTCTCCTAGCCTCCATTTGACATTCATACGTATAGAGAGAGAGAGCTTCAATTTAAGAGAGAGTGTTCTTAATTCCTATCTTGTAAACTCCTCTTTATCAGTCAATACAAAGATTATTGCTATTATTATTGTTACTTGTTGTATCTGGGATCCTACAAACCACAATCCGGTGGTTGATTGAATAGAAGTTGGAACGGAGATATGTGAGATAGATTTTTAGACGTAACCGATTTATTAAAAATGCCGAAGTAGCATATGCATCATACCAAAAAGATTTTGGTAAAGAGGAATGAATTAATAAAGCTCAAGCTATTTCAGACAACTGTCGATTTTTACGTTCGGCAACTCCATTTTGTTGTGGAGTATATGGACATGAAATTTCGGATAGAAATTCCGGACTCATCAAGATATTTTCGTAAAGGTCCTTTTGTTAATTCAGGAGCTCCATCACATTGAAACTGTTTGATTTTTGTTGAAAATAAATTTTCAACATGAGCTTTAAAGTGACAAAATGAATCATATGCTTGAGATCGAATGGATAATGGATATAGCCATGTAAAACGGCTATAATCATCTATAAAAGTGACGAAATAACAAAACCTGGTACGAGAAACAACGGGAGAGGGACCCCAAATATCCGAATGTATTAAATGCAAAGGATATTTACTTCGAGAATTGTGAACCGGAAATGGCAATCTAGTACTTTTACACATGCTACAAGCACTACAATTTTTATTCACTTTATTTGAATCAAACGGAACACGAAGTTTCTGAAGTACATAATCGGATGGATGACCAAGACGAGTTTGCCACAAATCTGAAGGAATAGACATTGCGGCAGTGAGTGAATAGATACTCCCATGTCTATGCGAAATGTGGTGGAGTAAAGTTCCCGCTGGAGTTTGAATAGAAAGACCAAAACATGAGAATCTGACAGTTAAAGGATTATCGGCCACTAATTGGCAAATAGATAATAAATTTCGAGTAAGCTCAGGCACAATTAGAACATATTTAAGCACAAGACGACAGTTAGGAAGAAAAATAAATGCTTGACCAATATGTGAGATACGAAGAGATTGTCCATTACCTATGTAGGTTCTCAGATTCACGTTGCATCACAATAATGGTAAGAAAATAGACAGCGGAAGCATATTAATTAAAGCCATTAAAGTGAGTGATTGTGTAAACGATATAATAACTGTGAGTATCAAATATAGAACAGTAATAATGATAACAAGATCAAGTATAAAACGTTGCTCGTATATTGATAATGAATCACACCAAGAACACGTTCAAGTGTGTGTTCGGAAATCTCACAGGGAACAATATCGTACGGAGGTAGTGCTCGGGATTACTTCAGTGTGTGCTTAAACAATTGTGGAAAACTATTCTTCTAAAAGCTTACAATCGTTTGTTCCACTACCTCACTATTTATAGCGCTGATAAAGTGTAGACAGTGTACTATCGTACCCTGGAATGACACGAGGAAAGTGTGTCTCCCTTCTTTAGAGCATACGTGGAAAGTATGGACACGTGTCTAATACTTAGGATTTCTTACGAGACTTAGGCTTCACAGAGGTCTTCACTTCAACAGATATGAACAGTTCTTCTGTTGATCTTCTGCCAGAGCTCTGTTGAGCTCTGTTGGTTCCACCAGAACTTTGTTGAGTTCTGTTGGTCTTCTTGTTTCTTTTCTTCTGAGTCTTCTACTGCATCTGTGTTGGTCTTCTGACTTGATAATATTTTCAATACTTTTACATAACAGATACTTGGGGCTAACAACCTCCCCCTATGTATTGAAAATAAGAATTTGGAAATACAGAGATGTAAACAAAATAACAGAGAACATTTTACCTCTGTTGAAACCTTGCACTATTATTTTAGGATATTACAATACGAAGTAAAAGAATAGTTACATTTAGGTATAATTATCTCCCCTTAGGATTCTGTCGAATCTTCTGATCAGCTCACAGAAGTCCAGCATAAGATCTATTTGTTCGATGCAGAGCCTCAGTTGCTCTTCTGGACACTTCTCTCTTGGGAGATTCTGAATTATATTCTTGAGATACACCAGCGACTCACTCGAGTACTTGTGGGCTTCAGATATTCTGATGGCCTTCTTGATCTTCTTCTGTCGGCAGATGAAGACTGGAGGATTTTCAACTACTGTTCCAGTCCTATAGTGTCCATAACCCTCAAGGTTTTCGTTTGGTGGTGCAACCGCTAGTTTCTCAACTTCGAACTCTATGCCTAGCTGAAAATCAATCTGAGTTCTGAGATTAATGTGCTCTTGCATAGCGAATCGAACCTCTGGTAGCGCAGTTCTTGCTGGTGTGTATCTTTCGGAGAAGTTCAAGCAATAGGCGTGAAGCATGATCAGATCGTATGGATTCAGAAGCACAAGATCATTGTCGTTGAAGAATTCATTCCTGCCTTATGTTGATTCAACAGTGTACTCATGGTATACGACTCTGTCATGTTGGAATTTCTTATGATTGATGTCCAAGATTCTGCGGATACCGAAGTTTATGTTTATGGCTTTGTTCAGATTTGACTTTGTTTGAATGAACTTCAGCCTTGATTCAGAAATGGTGTTTATTCTGATGGGATTGAGGTACGGGTTGATGGGTTTGGCATTTACAGGAATGATGTCCCTGTCAGCTTAGAGATAACCAAAAAACTCCTCTAAGGATGGTTTCTCGGTTTGTTGGGTTGATGTTTCTAGGTTCTGTTCTGGCTGAATTGGGTTCTGGTCTTCATGTGTTTCATCCATGAGGATATCAACATGTCGTCCGGGCTCTTGTAGAACTTGGGGTTTGACTTGAGGTTGGGCTTGGCTTGGTTGTTCTTCAGCAGAGATTGGGATTGATCTCTCTGGTTCTGTTCATGGAGATGTAGGAGGGGTGTCGAGTATGATGATCTCTGGTGGTTGTTGAGTTGACTCTTCTGGTGTTTTGATGGTTCTGTCTTTGAACATGTAGTCGAATACCACCATAGTCATTTCTGGCATGTCTTCTTCTGTTGTCCCCTTATCTCCTCTTTCTACCTCTGCCTATGTCGTCTCTGTCGTTTTGCCTTTTCCTTTTCCTTTTTCCTTCTCTTTCTCAGCCTCTTTCTCTTTCTCTTTTTCCTTCTCCCCCTTTTGTTGATCTGCGGACTCACCCATTTGGCTATCTGATTGAGCTTCCTTAGCATCTTCAAAATCATCTTCATCATCAGAGGAATCCTCGTCAGAGAGTCTCTGAACAATGGGTAAGGACCGGGCAACAAACTTTGGCCTCTTGCGTGACGACTCTCCTTCTGGTGCTCCTTCTGCAGGTCTTTTAAGTGTAGCAGTCTGTAAAATAGCATCTGTGAAGTTTGTGACTGCCTTTTCATTGCGTCTTCAACCTCTGTTGCCGCAATTCTGATTTCATCTACTTGACTCTCAAAGTTTACTTTGTGAGTGTCAAGAGATGCCTGCACGTGTTTCTCTGTCGCCTGGGCTTTCATGACAAATTTAGATGAAATCGTCATCATTCGGCTAAGAACTGATTTGTGGAAGTTGCCCATCTGACCGACTGTCATTGGTAGATCGTTGGGGTTAGGGCTGGAGATGTTGAGTGGAGTAGCAGATGATGTTGTTGCGTCTTTGATGGCTTTCTTAACAGAGTTGTCAATTAACTCTGTCAAGGTTCTGACGTTCGATTCTGATAAGAGGACAGAAGGTATAGGCAGGGTTCTGTGCATGGATTCCTTGTGATTCTCTGCCATTATTCTCTTCAGATCAGCAAGTTCTGTCGAAGTCTTCATTGTTTCCTCTGTTCTGTCTCTTTTCAGATCTGCTATCTCTGTCGTCAGCTTTGTAATTGCTTCTGTTCTGGCGCGTTCAGCCTCTGCTCTGAGTTTTTCAGCTTCAGCAAATTTATTAGTGATCTGCTGCAGTTCTTCTTTAAGAGAGGCATTCTCCTTACGGATCAGCTCCTCCTTCTGGTCATTGATAAGTTTATACTCATTCAAAGAGTTGTTGATACTATCACAGAAGCTTTCGAACTCTGCTCTTGTGACAGTGTCAACGAGGGTAACCTTGGATCCAACACATGTATCTAATTCTGCCTCGAGTTCAGAGGCGCCTCTCATAAGAGTGGTTTTGATGTTGTCTCTTGGAGGACTTCCACCCGATCCTTGAAGTTCCTTTTGAGGGGAAACAACTACAGGTGTTCTGGTCTGTTCAATTCTCTCATCCTCAGAATCTGAGAGATTGAAGTAGACGTGTGAGTTAACATTGTGATCTAGACAAGTTAATCCTTGTGATATTAGGCTATCATATTGCCTCTGAGTTAGGAAATCTCTACGGGTAAAGCGAAAGTTACCCAGGGACCTAAGTTGTTCCTCCTTAGTAAGATGAGCAACTAAGGCATCATCGTGTGTAGCTGTCCTATCGATGTTCTGGGGCAATGGAACATCATTACCGAAAATAGATTCCCCAGTTTCGTGCATACCAGAGGCATGAAGAGGTGCCTCTGATGGTATAGGCTGGTTGGGGTTCGAGGTGTGCACCTCTGTTTCAATGTCCATATGAGCTAGATCCTCATGGACAGATGGTGTGCTTGCACTGGGAGTTGGACTAGAGAAACGCACATGTGTGTTCACTCGAACATCTTTTTCTATGCTCACGTTTCTCTCGGTTCTTACGGGTATAGAACTCTCAGGATTCTCTTCTCTCTGTTCTTCTTCCTCACTACTACCAGAGGAGGACGAACTCTCTGCTACCTCCTCTGTAGCTTCCCTAACTCCCTCTTGAACAACCTCCATAGAGGATGCTTTGTTCTCTACTTCCTCCTCTATCTCTTGTGCAGAGGAAGACCCCACTTAGGGTACTCTTACCTCTGGTCTCTCTTCTTCTTCCTCTATTCTAACCTCACTTTCTGATTCAAATGAAGGCTCATGACCTAAGTATGCTGGGGATCTCACCTCAGGTTCTTGAGGTTGAGCAGCACTATTATAGTTTTGGATAGAGATGTGATCTTGAGGGATCAGAGAAAGCATTGTACTTGGAAATCTTCGAATGAAGGGAAACTCGCCAGAAGTAGTTCCCAAGAACCTGGACATTACCCACACAGGTGTTGGATTGCCCTGTTGGTTCAGTTGTAGGATTGGGAATGCTTCTCTGATGACCAGACTGATGAACCTCTGGTATTTGATAGCCTTCTGGAACTTGTGGACACCTACAATTCCTCCTCTTGCAATGGTTGTGGTCTTGAGATTGACAGCCGAAAGGACATCCTTGTAGAGTATCTTTGCATAGTCGAAGTTCCTCTTGTAGTAAAGACCATACATGATTTGTAGTATTTCTGTGCTTGCTTGGTCTTGGCTACCAGATTTGCAGGTAAGGGTTCTGTTGAGTGTGGAAAACATGAAATTCCACATAGGGGTAAATGGCTTCTTCTAAAATCACCAATCTTGTTGAGGGTATGGTTGTATCCTAGGAATTTGATAAACTCCAGAAGAATGGGAACTTTTGGGGGTTTCTCGTAGGCTTCTATACCTAACTGTCTTTTGGTTGGCATTTGAAAGATTCTTCGCAGGGTCTTGACACGAATCCTGACAGTACCTGCTCTTCCCTGGTTTCCTGAATCCACATTACCAATGATACCTTTATGTTCTGGAATGAACTGACAGGTACTCCACCATTGTCTGACGTAGAGTTCTAGAAGGTTATCATCGTAACAGGTAAGGGCTCGAAAGATGGGTGAGTTCTTGAAAAACTCAACAAATATGTGATAAATGGGCAGGTAGTTGGCTGGATTGGCATCAAACCGATAGTTGCTATCAATGAACTCGTAGGGTAGAATGACTATTTGGTCAACAGGACCAATATGGCTAGATTCTGCGGAGTTTTATTGTTCCGCCATTGTTGCAGGTTAGGGATTCTTGAAGAACTCAAGGATTGCTTTGAACAAAGGAGGGAAAAGATCAAGGGTTTGAATACTCAGTAAGCTTAAGAAATGAAATGGGTTGAAAGAAATGGGAATTTATATTAGGAACCTGTGGCTGGATCACGATCATAGGTACTGTAGGTACTCGAGTTTCAGAAAGTGGAACGGCCGTTACAGTGGAACGTGGGAACAACTAACGGTTGGTTTCTCAATCAGAGGTTGCCACGTGGATTTTGGTTTGACAACTTTTGGGCTAGCAAACCGTCACGGTTAGAGATGTGTGGGTGACATGTGGTTGATGTTTAAAGAATGACCTGCATCTTTGATGACGTGCTTCTGATGACGTGGCAGAACAAACTAACAGAGCTCTGGTGGAGCTTTGCATAGTTTTGCCTCTGTTGAGTGATCTTTCCCTTTTCTTTAAAGTATCCCAAGATATTTCACCTTTACCCAAAAATACTTAAAAATCCTGTTTGTTGTGAAAGTGGTCAATCCGACCTTTAGTTAGAAAGAGCCGGGTGACCCCCTATCAATCTGCTTTCGCCGCTAGCCTCTCCTTTGCTTTTTTAGGTTTCCCATGCCTTGAAGAGGTTAGAGAAGGATATCAAATCCGGATTGAAAGATAGGCATAGATAGTCTAATCAAGAGGATTAGGCATGAGCATACAAAATCAAAGCTTTCGTCCTTGGCCGCTCCTTCAACTGATTTCATTCATTCATAAACTCGCTTGAACGTGCCATCAAGAGCTCCAGCTGCAAGAGGATAGGAGACCTTTGACCTGGGCTGGGGAGGGATTGGGGTCGCTTTGCTTTAGAACTTTAGTTCGTAACAAGGCTCGAAGACCTCCGGCTGGATTTGAAATGGATCAGGTAGGGCATCCATTTACGGCGTGGGTGGGATTAGCAGTTTGATCTATTTCCTTCAATGGTAGGAAATCCGCATCCGCGGGGGGAAAACATTCCTCCAAACATGAGAGCTTAAATCAGAAAGAAATAGAGAAAAAAACAGAATTGTCTCAGAGATTTCACAGAGCTCTGATGAGGAACAACAGAGGCTCTAGTGAAAAGTCAGAGTTCTGGTAAGTTCTTGACATTATCAAAAGATTTTCAACAGAACAGGTTTTCCCTTCCTTTAAAGTTCAGAGAGCAAAGTCATTTTGATTTGAAAAAATGAGTTTTGACTTGCTCCCCCTAAAACTATGCACAATTTCTCTTAAGCTCCCCCTAGACAAATGGGCTAAAAAAAATTTATACAAAAGAAAGAAAGAAAAATATATACAAACAAATTCACTGAAAGCTTGTTAAAAAAAATGAACGACAGAGTTCTGGTGAACATCAGAGACTCTGTTGAACTATCCTACCCAACTGTTTGACAGAGCTCTGGTATGATCATTAGAGGCTCTGTTGAGTTTTGAACAGAGTTAGGAGGACATGTTCAGCATACCCATCTTGCCGATTAAGAAGTTAAATCTCCTTTCATCAAGGGTTTTGGTAAACAAATCAGCAAGTTGGAAGTCAGTTGAAACAAAATACATTTCAATCGTCCCTTTTTCAACATGGTCTTTTATGAAGTGGTACCTTATGTCGATGTGTTTCGTCTTGGAGTGCTGAACTGGATTAGCTGTTATTGCTATGGCACTCTTGGAGTCACACAGAATTGGAATTTTATTGTACTCCATGCCATAATCGTTGAGTTGAGTTTTAATCCAGAGCACTTGAGAGCAACAACTAGCAGCAGCAACATACTCTGCTTCTGCTGTAGAGGTTGATACGTAGTTCTGTTTCTTAGATGTCCAACTCACTAGTTTATCACCAAGCAATTGACAGCTACCAGAAGTACTCTTTCTATCGTTCTTGCATCCTCCATAATCTGAATCTGTGTATGCTACAAGCTCGAAACCAGAACTAAGAGGATACCAGAGACCCAAGAATTGAGTTCCTTTCAAATATTTAAATATGCGCTTGACAGCTGAAAAGTGTGATAGTTTAGGATTTGCTTGAAATCTGGCACACAGACAAGTTGCAAACATTATATCAGGTCTGCTAGCAGTTAAATACAGAAGTGACCCTATCATGCCTCTGTAGTTCTTGACATCTGTAGGTTCACCTTTAAGGTCAGAGTCAAGTTTAACTCCAGTGGCAATAGGAGTTTTCATTGGATTTGAATTGTTGAGCTTATATTTTTTCAAAATATCAGAGATATATTTGGACTGACATATGAAAGTCCCTCTGATGGATTGTTTTACTTGTAAACCAAGAAAGAAAGAAAGTTCTCCCATCATGCTCATTTTGAATTCACTTTTCATCAAATCCTCAAACTTATCACAGTACTCTTGCCGTGTAGACCCAAAAATAATGTCATCAACATATATTTTCACCAGAAGTATATCATTCTTATACCTTCTAAAGAAAAGAGTTTTATCGACAGTACCTTTTTCGAAGTGATTAGTCAACAGAAAGTTTGACAGAGTTTCATACCTGGCTCTGGGAGCTTGTTTAAGGCCGTACAGAGCTTTGTCTAGCTTTTAAACGTGGTCTGGAAACTCTGGACATCAAAACCTGGTGGTTGCTGAACATACACTTCTTCTTGTAGTTTGCCATTCAGAAAAGCAGATTTGACGTCCATCTGGTAGACCTTGAAACCCTTGTGAGCAGCATAGGCTAAAAAGATTCTGATTGCTTCTAGCCTAGCCACAGGTGCAAAAGTCTCGTCATAGTCAATGCCTTCTTCTTGGCTATATCCCTTAGCAACCAGACGGGCTTTGGTTCTGATGATAATCCCATCTTCATCCTTCTTGTTCCTAAACACCCACTTGGTTCCAATGGCAGCTTTGCCTTTTTGGAGTGGAACCAAGGACCAAACTTTGTTTCTTTCAAACTCCAGAAGCTCCTCTTGCATAGCTTCGATCCATTTTGGGTCTTCAAGGGCTTCAGTGATCTTCTTCGGTTCAATCATGCTCAAAAAGTTGACAAAGAAAGCTTCATTGATTGTGGCCGATCTTGTCTTCACACCATCTTCAGCAGCACCAATAATAAGATGATGAGGGTGATCCTTTGTCCATCTTGTCATGGGAGCATGTACAAGAGGTGGGGTTTGTGCTTCTGATGGGAAAAGACGAACTTCAGCGTCAGAGCTCTGTGGATTAGGACCAGGGCTCTGTGGCACACAACTTTGGAGAGCGGCCTCATTGCTCTGTGAGTTGCCAACAGGGCTCTGTGAATGTGAGCTTTCAAATAGGGAATCTCTCCCAATATGAGTTAACAGAGGTGATGATGGCTCTTGCTCAGGTTCTCTTTGTGGTTCCTCATTTCTCTGAATAACACCTGTAGACAGAGAAGTAGATGGTGAAGTATTGGAGGGACCAGTAAGAGTTGTACCTGTCAGATTCTGTTCTGTTGAATTCTGAGCTTGGTCATCTCTGTTGATGTTGACAGAAGAATCATCATCATCAAAGAAATCATCGAACATGAGATTGATATCTTCTTCCCTTGTTTTTGAAGAACTTGGCTTCTTCTGCTCTGTATGTGTCCCCTCTGTTGATTTGCGATCAGAGGAACTTGATGTAATTTCATCAAAGGACACATTTATACTTTCTTGAATAACACGGGTTCTGGTGTTGTAGACTCTGTAGGCTTTAGAGGTTAAGGAATAACCAATAAAGATTCCTTCGTCCGCCTTCTTGTCGAACTTACCCAAATGTTCTCTGTCATTCAAGATGTAGCACTTGCAGCCAAAAATGTGAAAATATTTCACATTTGCCCTTCTGTTGTTGATGAGTTCATAGGGAGTCTTCTTAAATCTCTTCACTTTTACAGCTCTGTTTTGGGTAAAATAGGCTGTTAAGACTGCCTCTGCCCAGAAGTTGATAGGAAGGACAGAACCGGCCAACATGGTTCTTGCGGCTTCTACCAGAGTTCTGTTCTTTCTTTCCACTACACCATTTTGTTGTCGAGTTCTGGCAGCTGAGAAGTTTTGGGAAATTCCTTCTTCTGAGAGATAAGCATCTATTCTGGCATTCTTAAACTCTGTCCCATTATCACTTCTCAACTTTTGAACTTTAAGTCCTAACAGAACCTGTATCCTTCTCAACAAACTTATTAGAATTTCTGGGACATCAGATTTTACTCTGATGAACTCGATCCAAGTATATCTAGATAATTCATCAATAAGCACAAGAATATACTTCTTACGCGACAGACTTTGCACAGAGATTGGACCATAAAGATCCACATGAAGCATATGCAAAGGACTGGGGCAATTGTGATCACTCTTAGTTCTGTGTGAAGATCTTTTCATCTTACCCAATTCACAGGCAGAACAGAGATGGTCTTTGTCGAATTTTAACGAAGGCAGTCCTTTTACTAAGTTCAATTTCACGAGCTTGTCAAGATTTGAAAATTTTAAGTGGGCAAATCTTTTATGCCAGAGCCAGGCATCTTCATTTTTCAAAGACACTAAACATAGTTTCTCTGTTGTAGAGTTTTGATTAGGTTTGAAATTCATTTTATATAGATTGCCTTTTCTGTTGGCTCTTAACAGTTCTTGACCAGACTCAGAAAGTAACAAGGAACAATACTTCTTCCTAAAATTGACATCGAATCCATGATCACAGAGTTGACTTATACTGAGAAGATTATGGTTTAATCCTTCAACATAAGCAACCTCAGAAACTGAAACACCACCATTAACTAAAGTACCATATCCTCTAATCTGTCCACCATTGTCTCCTCTAAAGGTTACTGCACTTCCCTTCTTGTTCTTGAAAGAAGTCAGTAGCTCCTTATTGCCCGTCATGTGCCTGGAGTATCCGGAATCTAAATACCAGATCTGCACATGAGGTTTCTGCAAGACAGATTAGTTTCTTTTAGGTACCCATTGCATGATGGGTCCTTTCTTGTTAGGCTTTTGGGTGTTATCAGTCTTTCGTACTGGCTTTCCATTCTGTGATGGCGTGCCAGAGGTCTTTCTCTGTGTATTCTGAACAGTCTTGAAATTCTTCTTTTGAGATGACTGATTCAGAACACAGTGGGGACCATTCATATGATTTTGCAGTTTTAACAACAATTGAATACAGTTGCAATTAATGGAACATGAAGATAACTGATGCAAGTTGTTTTTATTCAAAAGTTGTTGGTTGAATGGTGCTTGGTTCTAAAAAACTTTAGGACCAGACATTTTGTCCTGATTTTGCTTGAAAGAGTTGTTTTTCTTTGGAACAGACTCACTTTTCCAAAAAGAATTTCTTCTTTGATTTACATCAAAAATGGGAACAGGTCTGTCATTGACTATCCATTTGGCCTTCTATTCTAGTGTAAACCTGACTGGTTTAAAAACATGGGGTACAGAGGTGTTGTTCACTGGAAAATTTCTTGCATTCTCTCTTTTCTTATCTTCTATTGTTTTAGAAGCAATAATCCTAAAGCTTTTGTTATCAAACTCAGTTACCGGTATAAATCTAGCTTGTTTCTTAAAGAATGCGACATCCTTTTTCAAGTCGAAACATCCTGCGGGCATCTGCTTTGGTTTATGCAAAACTTTCTTTTGAGTACAGAAAATTTGCTCATCTACCTCAGAGTCAGAGTCACTGTCAGAGCCTAGAAAGTCTTTGGTGGCTCTGTTGAGGGTGTTGGACTCTGGGGTTATCATTGAGATATTGGTTTTGACAGACTTAAACTTCCTCAGCTTGGGTTTTGATCCATCAGAAGCAACATTTTCCTCAAGAATTCTTTTAATATCCTCTTCAAATGATGTTCGAATTGATTCAGAGGAAGGAGAGAAGACTGGTGCTTCTGGGTTAATTTCGCTCTGTGAACTTTCAACAGAGGACTCTTCCACAGAAGTAACAGACTTCTGTCCCTTAAAAGAGTTGAAATTAAAAATCTCTTTTGGATCCAGACTATTAACAGAGTTAGGAAGTATGATTCTAGCTCTTCCTTGATCACGAATAAACTTTGAAGCTGGTTTATTAACCTTTTCATGATTCAAGGAGTCATAGCTAACATTCCTGTAGTTAAGTCTTCTGGTTCTTTTGAAAACATTTGAGGTTTTGATTCTTTTGAAAGCAGCAGTACCAGAGATCACATCCTCTTGGATTTTCCCAACACAAAAAGCAGAGGACAGAGATGTCTTCTTCTTTTCATTATAGGGAGCAAGGTCAGAGAAACCGAGACCTTGCGTATCCATCTATGAGTTTATCTTAATATGCACATCTTGTGCATCCTGGTACTTCTTGATTTGAATTTCCTTTCTCTGTAGGGATTGATGTAAAACCTCCCTTTCTCTTTGAAAATAATCTTTTAAAGCAACAGAGTTAAGTCTTTCAGTTTCAGACTTCTTAACCTCTTCAGACTTTTGTTTCAAAACATTTTCAAACTCTTTAATCTTTTCAGAAAAAATGCTTTCCTTCTTTTGTTGTAAGACCTCTAGCTCAGATTTCTCTTTGAATATTTCTTTCTTTTCATGTTCCAAGAGAGTTTTCTCTCTCTTGTAGAAGGACAGATCCTTCTGAGCTAGCTTTCTTAACTCTTTTTCCTCAGAAAGCTTTTGTTTTAAGAGTTGAAACTCCTCTGTTAGCAAAGAAACATGCATTTCGAACTCTGAGTCAGACTTTGATTCAGATGAACATACCTTGGCACTGTGTCTGGTGATCTTCAGCGCTCTGTTGTCTGGCTCTGTTACGGTAAGAGCAAATGCATGAGCTATATCTTCTTCTTCAGACCTTTCTATCCTTTCTCCGGTCATCCAATCAACTTCTCCCAAACTTTCATCGTCCACAGCAACATTGGCTTGCTCTGGTTCATCGTCAGAAGATGAATCAGAAATCCAATTCTCCATCTCAGCAACGTAGCTTCTTTCTCTGTAATTGTACTTATATTTGTTCTTGTAGTAATCCTGGTCTTTTATCAGTTTACCTCTGCAATTTGCAGAGAAATGGCCAGGTTTGCCACATCTAAAGCAACATCCATCGTTCTGGTTGATGGGTTGGGCAGCATAAGCTTTTTGTGGAACTGGAGCATTATACATCTATTGAGGTTGTGGTTGCAGTCTCTGCTCTGTTGGAGCTCTGTTCTGGTGGTTCTGTTGTTGAAGTGCAGCATAACCTCTTTTCTCATCTTTTCCTTCTCTCTCGTATCTACCTCTTCTGTTAAATGCTCTGCTACCAAATCTCTTGTTAAATTGTTAAGTTATTAAGGCAAGAGATTTAGCAAAAGCATTTATATCGTCATCTTCATCTGATAAGCTCCATTCAGCATCACTTTCAGCTACCAGACTCTTCTTACCCTTCTTCTTCTCTTTCTTCTTATCTTTGCTGGAACTTTCTCTGTTGGATTTTTGTTGGGAACTGAAGATATGCTAAGTATGGTTAGTACTGCCAGAACAACATTACTACTGCCAGATCAAGTTAGTACTGCTAGTTCAAGAGTTAGTGCTGCCAGAACAAAGATACTACTGCTAGTTCAAGGTTAGTACTGCTGAGATATTAATACTGCTAGAACATTATTAATACTGCTTATGTGAGGTTAGTACTGCTAGACAAGTTACTACTGCTGGTACATGGTTAATACTGCTGAACAAAGTTAATACTGCTGGTATATTACTACTGCTAACTCTGTTAGTACTGCTGATACTGCTGCCAGTACTGATAGTGCTGCTAACGATACTGCTGCTCCCAGTGTTAGTACTGCTAGCACTGTTAGTACTTCTGAGGTTAATACTGCTTCGAGTGCTGCTAAACCAATCATATTGACAAAGTACTCCAGTACTGCAGTACCTAAGGTTGAAAATCTCATCAAAACCAAGTGCAAGTACTTTGATGAGCAAGGGAGACCCAAGACCACTTCGGCTTGGGTTCCCAATAAAACTAACTGATTTATCTTAATGTGCAGGGCAACCAACAGCTCAAGGGGAAGAGCATTTGGCATGTTGATAGTGGTTGCTCCAGGCACATGACAGGTAACATGGCCTGCCTCAAAAATTTCAAAAAGATTGATGGAGGACATGTTGCATTTGGGAATAATCCTGCTGGTGGAAAGATAAGTGGTAAGGGTGATGTTTCAAAAGGTAAGATGACCTTTGAAGATGTGTACTATGTTGAGCAATTGAGATACAACCTGTTAAGTGTATCACAGGTGTGTGACAAGAAGCATAGCATATTGTTTACTGATTCTGAATGTATTATCCTTGCTCCTGGATACAAAGTGGTTGATGAAAACATGATACTTCTGAGAACTCCTAGGAAGGATAATGTATATTGTTTAGATTTGGAAAGTGTTTCATCTGATTCATCCCTAAATTGTTTAGTTTCAAAAGCTTCTTTGGATGAATCATCACTTTGGCACAGAAGGATGTGTCACATGAACTTTAAAACAATGAATAAACTTGTTAAGAATAACCTTGTAAGGGGTTTGCCATCCAAAGTCTATTCATGTGATGATCATTGTGTTGCATGTCTCAAAGGCAAACAACACAAAACTTCTCATAAGACCAAAGAGATAAACACTATCTCAAATCCTCTTCAACTGTTACATATGGATCTGTTTGGTCCTACTAATGTGATGAGTATTGGCAAGAAATCATACTGCTTAGTTATTGTTGATGATTATTCTAGATTTACTTGGGTATATTTTCTGAGAACTAAAGATGAGACAAGTGGACTGATCAAATCTTTTATTCTCAAAATTGAAAACCAATCAAATCAAAGAGTGAAAGTCATTAGATCAGATAATGGAACTGAGTTTAAAAATTTTGATCTAAACACCTTTTGTGAAGAAAAAGGAATTGAGAGACAATACAGTGCTCCTAGGACTCCACAACAAAATGGTGTTGCTGAGAGAAGGAATAGGACACTGATTGAGGCTGCTAGATCTCTGTTAGCTGATTCAAAGTTACCAATTACTTTTTGGGCAGAAGCAGTTAATACTGCCTGCTATGTTCAAAACAGAGTTTTAGTTGTAAAGCCTAAAAACAAGACACCTTATGAGCTTTTCCATAAAAAGAAACCATATATTGGATTTTGCAAACCATTTGGATGTCCTTGTACTATTCTCAATACCAAATCTCACTTAGGTAAGTTTGATAGCAAAGCAGATGATGGTCTTCTTGTTGGGTATTCATCTCAGAGTAAGGCCTACAGAGTTTTTAATACCTCTTCTAGAATAATTGAAGAAAGTGACAATGTCAAATGCAATGAGAACACACCAAATCCTATTGGTTCAGGTCCTAATTGGCTATTTGACATTGATTCACTCACTAATTCTTTGGGTTTCAGTAGTGATGTATATGCAGGACAAAGGGATACACCAACATCAGAACACAGAATTCAATCTGTGATATTTCCACTCCCTTCCATTGATCCTGTTGAATTCTGTGAACAACAAGAGGAGGCTGAACCTATTCAGAATGAAGAAGAGAGGAGAGCAGAGGAAAATCAGTCTTCAGGTCCAAATTCCAGAGAATCTGAGGTGACTGAAGAAGCAGAAACAAATCCAGAATTAAATGAGTCAAATCTGGATGAGAACATACAAGAGGAAGCTGGTCATCCAACAAGAACTCAGAAAAATCATCCTCCTGAGTTGGTGATTGGAGATATTGCATCTCCCATGATGACTAGAAAGCAAAGCAGACTCCAAGAGTTGCAAGAGCAGCAAAATACAGTTAACACTGTTCTTACTTGCTTTCTATCCCAGATTGAGCCCAAAAAGGCTTATGATGCTATGAAAGACCCAAGCTGGATAGAGGCAATGCAAGAGGAGCTGCTACAGTTCAAATTACAGGATGTTTGGGACTTGGTAGACCTTCCAAAAGGTCATAGAGCAATTGGCACCAAGTGGATTTTCAGGAACAAGAAGGATGACAGAGGGATTGTGATCAGAAACAAAGCTAGACTGGTTGCACAAGGGTACACTCAGGAAGAAGGAATAGATTATGAGGAAGTCTTTGCTCCTGTGGCAAGGATTGAAGCAATCAGGTTATTTCTAGCCTATGCCTCATACATGAAGTTCAAAGTGTACCAAATGGATGTCAAAAGTGCATTTCTGTATGGAAGTATTGAGGAAGAAGTATATGTCTGTCAACCCCCTGGATTTGAGAATCCATTGCACCCTGACAGAGTATACAAGTTGAAGAAGGCTCTTTATGGTTTGCATCAAGCCCCAAGAGCATGGTATGACACCCTGTCTACCTATCTCTTGAAAAATGACTTTGAAAGAGGAGTAATTGACAAAACCCTGTTTATCAAGAGGAGAAAGAAAGACACATTACTTGTTCAGATCTATGTGGATGACATCATCTTTGGATCCACCAATGATCAAATGTGTAAAGAGTTTGAGGAGTTAATGCACAAAAGCTTCAAGATGAGTTCCATGGGAGAACTTACTTTCTTTCTTGGGCTTCATGTAAAACAAAGGAAAGATGGGATTTTTATTAGCCAATCCAAATATGTGAAAGACATCCTGGACAAGTTTGGTTTATCAGACTCAAAGCCAGCAAGCACACCTCTAGAGACACACAAACAGCTCACTGCTGATCTTGAGGGGGAGGATATGGATGTCCATCATTACAGATCAATGATTGGATCTCTCATGTATCTCACAGCCTCTAGACCAGATATTATGTTTTCAGTTTGTGTTTGTGCCAGATTTCAAGTTACACCAAAGCAATCTCATCTTCATGCAGTCAAGAGAATTTTCAGATACCTAAGAGGGCAACCTAGACTAGGTCTCTGGTATCCTTATGAATCATCTTTTGACTTGCTTGCATACTCAGATAGTGACTTGGGTGGAGCTAACATGGATAGGAAGTCTACTTCAGGTGGATGTCAGTTTTTGGGTACAAGACTAGTATCTTGGCAGTGTAAGAAACAAACCACAGTGTCCTTATCTACCACAGAGGCTGAGTACATAGCTGCTGCAAGCTGCTGCTCTCAGGTTCTATGGATTCAGAATCAGATGTTGGACTATGGGGTAACATTTCTTCACACTCCAATCTTCATTGATAACAACAGTGCTATTAGCATTGTTAATAATCCAGTCAAACACTCAAAAACAAAGCATATAGAGATAAGGTATCACTTTATAAGAGATTGCAATGAAAATAAATTAATTCAGGTTGCTAAAGTTCATACAAATGACCAGTTTGCTGATCTATTCACAAAAGCTTTTGATGTGGGTAGATTCACCTTTTTGGTAACAAGTGTGGGCATGATCAACCTAGAATAAATTCATGACTTTCTGTTTTTATACCTGTATTTCTTCACATATTTGGTGCTACTAACTCTCTTTCTCAGAATCCTCTGTTTCCCTCAGATTACCAAGTGCAGAAAAGTGTAAGTGTAGTTACTACTGCCTGTGCAGAGTTACTACTGCCAGTGCAGAGTTACTACTGCTAGTGCAGAGTTACTACTGCCAGTGCAGAGTTTCTACTGCTAGTGCACAGTTAATACTGCCAATGAGTAGTTAATACTGCTTTGCAGTTAATACTGCTCAGTAGTTAATACTGCTCAGTAGTTAATACTGCTTTGCAGTTAATACTGCTCAGTAGTTAATACTGCTAGTGCACAGTTAATACTGCTTTGCAGTTAATACTGCTCAGTAGTTAATACTGCTAGTGCACAGTTAATACTGCTCAGTAGTTAATACTGCTAGTGCACAGTTAATACTGCTCAGTAGTTAATACTGCTTCGTGGTTAATACTGCGTATGTCGTTAATACTGCTTTTGAAAATCTAGGGAAAATACTGCTATAAATACCCCTGTTTGCCCGCCAAAGTTCATAACGACTCTTCGCATTAACTTCTTCTCTCTCGTTCTAACCTAGTCTCCCTAGAATCTCTGTGTTTTCTTTACAAATCCTCAGGAAGCACAACGATTATGGAGTTTGTCGACGAGCATAATGAGATTGCAATGCTTCAGAAGCCGAAGCAGGCCGAAGGATTTCATGAAATTGTGGATTTTCTCAAGTCCACTCATATTTCGTATGCCCTAACGGTGAATCCAACAATATACATCGAGCATCAGACGCAATTCTGGTCCAATGCCACCGTAGAATCCGAAGATGGGCATAAAGTCATTCAAACAAGGGTATGTGACAAACCCTTGAAAGTTTCAGAAGAACTCATTCGCATCACTCTTCGACTAGATGATGCCTCAGGTATATCTTCTATTCCCAATGAAGAACTCTTCTCAACTTTACAAAGAATGGGGTATGAAGGTCCCATTGGAGTTTTTAAATTCTACAAGTCAAAGTTTTTTACTCAATGGAGATTCTTTGTTCATACCCTAATGCATTGTATTTCAAAGAAAACTACTGGATGGAGTGAGTTCAGCAGTACTATTGCTTATGCTCTAGTCTGCTTAGCCACTAACAGGAAGTTTAATTTTTCTCAAATGATTTTCAATGATCTTGTGGCAAACCTGGAATCCAAAAAGCGTTTCTATATGTATCCAAGGTTTGTTCAGGAAGTAATTACCAAGGAATTGACGGATATGCCTCAATTTGATGCGGTATATGTGCCAAAATCCCCTAAAGGGAAGGTTTTTTCAAATATGAAAAGACTTCCCAGGGACTCGGAAGGAGTTGACACACCATTGTTCTCTACAATGATGGTTGTGTCCCACACATTTGAAGGTATGGCATCAGGGTCAAGGCCCTCATTAGACACACCCGCTGATGACCAATCCCAACCTTCCATCACACAAGACATCCCTCAGTCCATTCTTGAACGACCCACTCCCATAATAACCAAAAAGTTTGAAAGAAGAAAGGTACACAAGGTTCCTTCCCTTGATGTATCTCCTAAGAGCCCGAAGCCTTTAAGCCCTCTGTTGGAGCATTCTCCAATGGAGAATATCGAAAGGGAAACCACAGGGGTGTCTCCCAACCCCAAGAAGGTGCTCACTAAGGAGAAGGTTGAGCATGTGAGTCGCAAGGCTGCCACTACTTCTGCTAGCAAAGAGAAGGCCAGTGGTAAAATAACTAAGCCCTTCCTCACGGCAACTCAGGGTGAGAAATCATCCAGAGGTCCCAGGTGCCAAGAAACCAAGGGGGTAGGTAGTGCTTTTGCTAGGCAAGAGACACCTGCTAAAACTTCCAATGATCCTTTAAGGGAGGTAAAAACTCCTAAACAGGGTGAGGATAGATATACGTACGAGGAATTGATGGAAACTATTGCAAATATCAACATTGAGGTCATGGATCAGAAAAAGGAAATTGATGAACTCAAGAAAGTGGTCCTCTATCAAAACTCACAGCTTGAGAAGCAAAGGAAGATGATCACTAAGTTGATGCACAGAAAGAAGAGAGCTCAGTTTGTCCTTAGGAGAAGAAACCCTACCAATGATGCTTCCAAAAAGGGGGAGTCAGACTCAGATCTAAACATGGAGGATGCAAACATTGAGGGGGAGTATGAGTATAAGGTTGAGGGGGAGACTGAGGAGGCTGCTGATATTACAAAGGAAGCAGAAACAGAAACAGCAGCAGAAACCGTTACTGCTGCTGATCTTACAAAGGAAGCAGAAACAGAACCAGCAGCAGAAACGGTTACTGCTGCTGAGGTTGCAAAAGAAGTAGAAACAGAACCAGCAGTAGAAACAGATAATGCTGTAGTATCTAAGACTGAAGCAGCAGTACCTGAAAGTGAGAAGAAAGCAGAATTTGTTCCTACAGTAACTAAAGCAGAGATTGATGAAGAGATATATGGGATTGTGAAGGACAGTGTCGAAGCAGCAGTATTAAAGGTCATAAAAGAAGCAGTAACAGCTATAGCAGTAGAAATGGTTACTGCTGCTGAAAAACAAAAGGCAGCAGAAACTGTTAGTGTTGCTAAGAGCCACAAAGAAGAAACAGCTGAAACCACTCCTGAAGCTGTCAAATCTTTCAAAAGAACAAAGAGGCCAAGAACAATGACAATAGCCTCAAATAAGAAAGATGTAAAGAAGCCAAGGGTGGATCCAACTGTGGAAGAAGCCCAGGAGGAAGCAGTAAAAGAGAAATCTGATCCAAAAGTTGCTGCAGAAGAAGTGGCAACTTCATCAGGCCAACCAAGCAATGTACAATCACTGCCAAATACTCAAAGTGATTTGTATATTACTGTGGTTGATACTAATCCAATCAAGACTACACCATTGTCTTCCATGCCTCCTGAGATCATCTTCTGGAACACATTGAAAGATGGAAGAAAGGAGTTCATCAGAATCAAAAGGGCAGATGGAAAGTTTGAAGTTTGTCCTACTTGGGGAAAACTTATCAGAACATGCTCTAGATCTGACTTGGAAGAGATGTTCAAAGTGGGAATGAGGCTATATGGAAACATGCTGACAGAGCAAGGTATGTCTATCACTAAGATGGTTCTTGAATACTTGTGCTTAATGTTCAAACCAGAAACAGTTCAGTATTTGATGGCAAGGAATTTTCAAATCATCACCAACTGGATGCTCATTGAGAATTATGGAGTGTATGTCATCTCTCTTGACAATACATTTCATGAATATTATTTGGTGGATGTTGTATACAAGCACAGCATGAAAAAGTTGAATGGAATGCTGCATGCTAAGTTGGTGAGTAACAAAGACTCTAAGATGGCAAGATACCTTGTAAAAAGGATCCTCAATCAAAGTCTGGGATTGGATCCAAATTTATGCGTTGATGACTAGGTTTTGGAAGCATCATCTGAAGAACTTAACTTCTCATCCTGAAAAGTCAAGTTAGGGGGAGATTGTTGGGAACTGAAGATATGCTAAGTATGGTTAGTACTGCCAGAACAACATTACTACTGCCAGATCAAGTTAGTACTGCTAGTTCAAGAGTTAGTGCTGCCAGAACAAAGATACTACTGCTAGTTCAAGGTTAGTACTGCTGAGATATTAATACTGCTGGAACATTATTAATACTGCTTATGTGAGGTTAGTACTGCTAGACAAGTTACTACTGCTGGTACATGGTTAATACTGCTGAACAAAGTTAATACTGCTGGTATATTACTACTGCTGGAGATTGTTAGTACTGCTCATGAAGAATGAAGATTAATACTGCTGAGTTTGTTAAGATTGGTATGCGATACTTTTGGAGACAAAGAAGGAATTGATCAAGATATGTTGAACGAAGATTTAGAAGATCAAGTTACTTCTTGATAGTTATCTTGTAATTATTTTTGTATAAATAGACTTCAATAGATAGCTATTAGATAATACATATGAGATACAAAATAGAGACGAGACAATATACGTGTGAAAAAGAATTCGATATCGTTTTCAGAGAGAATTAACCTCAAGGTGTAAGAACCCTATTTCTAGAGAAGTAGAAGTCGTCTTGTTGAGCCTGTTCAACAAGATTGAGGTTTGGTTGTAATCTTGTGAGTCAATTTAGTGAATACACAAAGTGGTGAATTTTCTGTTACATTGTTCTTGATTGTGAGAATTAAAGTTCTTTTCCGCAGATTCTTTAATTCTGAATTCTAAGTATTAATTATCTTGTTAAGATTCGATCCTGACAATTTTCCTTCTGTCAGATTCTTTGAATCAGAAATCAAGGCGATTGGTCCTTCAATGGTAGATTTGCCTTTCTGTTTGACAACATACTTCTCTTGTGCAGCAAGAGTCACATACACATCAGTAAGAGACCACGCATCTAGATCCTGGTTAGCTTGTAAAGACATGGACAGATTTAACCATTCATCATTCAAACTTTTCAAAAACAGAACATTGTTGTCTTCCTTCGACCTAACAACCCCACACTTTTTACATTTGTTGATTAGAACATTGAATCTGTTGTAGGTTTGTTGTAAGGTTTCCTCAGGAAGTGCCTTGAAATCGTTGTATTCATTTATACATTGGGTTCTTCTGTTCTTTTGGGTCTTAATTCCACCCTTAAGTTGATTTAGAAGCTGATCCCAGATTTCTTTGGCTCTAACACATGAATCTAGTTCTTGAAATATCTCGTTTGGAATGACCATTATCAGAAGTCTAACTGCCTTAAGGTCATTTTCCATTTGAAGTTTCTCTTCATCAGTAAACCCGGTGGTTTTAGGTTTAAGATAAGCAGGAATCTCAGCAGTAGTTTCTGTTTGTTGGTCCCGAAGGGTTATACAAGTTTGTAGAAGGGGGGGGGGGGGTTGAATACAAACACACAGATTTTACTTTTCTAAATTGTTTATTGATAAATCATTAACAATTTACAGCTTGTTGCGGAAACAAGATTAAGGATAAACCTAAATCTAAACAAGTTGGAACACTAAGATTTCTTGCACTAAGAGAGATAAGGAAATTACTAATAATAACCTATCTTGAGATGAGAGAATGAACTTGTCCAGAGTTAGCAAGTTACTTCAAAAGAAGCGGGTTCATCTCTTTATATACTGCATGCATTTAATGCAAGTCAGTATATACTTTACACGTGTCATCAGCGGATTGTTTGCATGTCATTGACCTTTGTAGACAACCTTAGTAGCCGCATGAATGAACAGTGTAGTATCAGAGTGGTTGTACGATTTCAGACAATAGAAGGTTCTGTTCTGACATTTCGTACGGAGTCGTGCAAGGGAGGTTAAGACAAAAGTATTTTGTACGGAGGACTTCATGATCAGCTTTCGTTGATTCAGAGCATTATCATTATCTATTCAGCGAATGATAAAGTTCAGCGATAGCTGAAGTCTTGTACTTGGTACTTCACGTTGAGTGGACAAATCTGAGTCTTCGCTGATCCGTATCAGTTCATTAGGAGACTTGTCGCTGGTTCTTGAGCTTGATCTTTGACTTCAGCGTAGAACCTATGTTGACGTGAAACTTGTCTTCAGGGATCATAAGTAAACAACTAACTTATCAGCGATCATCATAAGAACTGAACAGGCTCAGAACATTATGGTGAACAGTGTTCGCTGAATGTTTAATCTAAAGAGCGAGAGTTCCTATCAGCGGTACTGTAAGGTCTTAGTACTTATCAACGATAGTGAAACTCTAATACATATTGTTTACTTACAATTTTCACTAAGTATATAAGAGAGGGTCATTATCATATCACTGAGAGTTTGGATCAACAATCTCCCCCTATTTGATTATGACATAGCAACAAAGAAAATTGCTATTTAATGAAAACATAAGGATAAAAAGAACTCATAAAATATTTGTCCCTTTTACTGTTTTCTGGGATCTTTTCAGTACTGATGGAGTAAAGTACATTCGCTGAAATCTTTCTTTAAAACTTTGAATCAGGTTACAAAGAGAAATGAAAAGATTACAAGTACAAGCGAAATAAATTACAAGTACAGAAGAATAACTGATACAATAGAGAATTAGGCGATTCTATCATCTTATACAGGTTCTTCCTTGATGAGAAGTTCATCAAGGGTCAGAGATGTGGGAATCATCCAGTCAGGAACATTTACACCTTGTTTTCTTTTGATCAGCGCTTCTTCAAAAATCAAGGGCTTCAGATGTCGCGCCTGAATATCATTCTTGAAATCACTCCAGTAGATAAGATCTTTCAGTTATTCAATGGGAGTGATGGGAAGTTCAGAGATACGTTGAAAACGTTTTCCTCCATCATAGTCAAAGAAAAATATCCCATAGGGATCGCCTAAGACTTTCCCAGGGACGAAAGTCTCACCTTCAGGAAGTGATGTATCAAGTCCGGAGAGATCAGGGTCAGGACCAAGGACTTCAGCTCGGGAAAAACCAATACCTGTTTCATTTCGTATAATAGGACCATCATTTGATGATTTAGACTTTTTCTTCGCTGAGGCCTTTCTTTTCTGACTTTTGAGAGGAGGAGGAGGAGGAGGAATATCCACACAAGAGTAGACCATGTCGATCTGCTTGTTTATCAGCTTTTCGAAATATTCTTTGTACTTAGACTGAGACTTCTGTATGGCTAACCTGATCTGCAACCATTCAGAGAGACCGTATTTCGTGATTGCTTCAGCATAGAATTTTTCATACTTTTTGTCCTCTCTGAATATCTCGATTTCAACGATTGAAACGTTGATGGTTGATCTTCCAGAAATGAGTACCTTGATGATTCTGGCAGGAGATAATCTGAAATTTACCTTTTCTTTGCTCCAGGCTAAAGTGGACTGATATACAGTTCTCTTTTCTTCAGTTATCTTCTTGGCGTCTTCCCACAGCTGACGTTGAACTTCAATAGGAACTCTTTTCAGCTTGGGGTCTTTCACTGATTGTTGAGAAAGCTGAATGGCGTATTTGTCCTTTTCTTCAGCTTCTTTTCTTTCAGCGATTAGACGTTCAGCTCTGACGTGATCCTCGAATTCCTTTTTAGAGATTTTGAACTTTTTAGGAATGGAAGGAAGTTGATCACGTTTTAGAATGATTCGCTGATCCTCGAATGCCTTTATTATTTCTTCTCTTCTTCTCTGATCTTCTTCTCTTAGCTTTTGAGGAGCCAAGGAAGGTCTGTTTGTATGAGCGAGCATCTGTTCTTCTAGTTCATCAGTCTCAGAGATCAAATCCAAGACTGGGATTATTGTTGGTGAAGTCGCAGTTGTGGAGACTTCAGCAATATCCTTAAACATGGGAGAGGACTGGCTGAAACACAGCGATTATACGAGTAAGAAATTGGGTAGAAACAGAGAGAGAAAATAGGTTTAAAGTGTATAGGCTTTTGGATAGTGGAACTGAAAGTGTATAGAGGAGGGATGGAGTAAGGAAGATTTAGTGTACCTGACAAACCGGCTTTTCAAGCAAGATCGCCAGATTGTCATCGTCTTCAGCGACGCCTTTTACTTTGCCTTTCTCAGCTTCAGACGCTGAGGGCTTTGATTTGGTCCGCTCCCCTGTGGGTTCTTTTATTTCAATCCCTTTAAGAGCTTTGATCCTTGGAGCAGGCTTGACGATAAAAGAGTCATCGTCATCTTCGTCATCATCATCATCATTCTCTGGAGAAGAGGATGGTTCATCATCAGCGATGTCGATGGCTTCATCGTCTTCTGCTTCGGATTCTTCAGCTTCTTCTTCGAGTTGCTCCCCCTCAGATACAGAGGCAAGCTTCTCGGTTCCCTAAGGGTTTTCAACTCCCTGAGGTCCAACATTAGTTTCTTCAGCTGTCTTCTCACTCTCTTCAGCGAGGGTGAGGTCTTCAGTCTTCTCTTCCACAACAGATTCATCTTGGAGAAGGTCTTCAGTCTTCTTCTCCCCCTCTTCTTCATGATGAATGGGGGAGGAATGCGTTGACTCAGCAGCTGTATTGGGTTCCCTGTCTTCTTGGCCAGAGATTCCCACACAAACTTCAATCTTTGCTAATCTGTCTTCAAGGCCCGAAATAGTAGGATTGATCTTTTTGAGCTCAGTACGATCCGCCGCTGTAAAATTTTCAGGTGCAGGGACAGGGGCGTTCGCTTTGTTCAGTAGCTGCTCCAACATTGTTTTCATCGAACCAATGTCAGTCTTTACAGAGCTTAAGTCAGTTGTCAGAGTGGTCACATGTGTTCCAACCGATGTCTTCAGCGTTGTGACATCGCTGGACATGGATGAAACTGAATTTTTGAGAGAGGTGTAGTCTGTGTAGATGTCAGCGAGCACCTTGGCGAAGTCGCTGAGGCTTTTATCAACCTGCTTCATGTCATATTTGGAGACTTTATCTTCCACCACTTTTGTCAACTTGTTCAGATTCTCTCCAGCGTTTGTTACAACTGTAGAGTTATCAGAAAGAGTAGTGGTGAGACCTGTCAGCTTTGTCTCCACAGCTTTCAGAGAGACGTTGATGTCTCCCAAATTAGGACTTGTAACAGATAAGTACTCGTGAACAAAGGAAAGCTCAGAAGTTTGGGGTTTAGTTACAGTGTATATGGGTGGTTGTGTACCTGCAGGAGGATTGATGAACTCGTCAAAGTTACGGAGTCCTGAGAAATGTTCCATGTCGTCTTCAAGAGTGCGCATGGTTTGTTCTGCAGGTCCTGTCTTCATCATTTCTGGAGTATCAGCTTTAGTTTCCGTAGAAATGACGGCAGCTCCAGTGATAACTGGAGGAGAGACCAAAGGAGTAGAGAGAGAAGCAGAGGTTGAGAGTTTGGGTTGGGTGTGAAGTTCAGCGTTGGATTCGCTGAGAATCACTTCTCCGGTCTTTTGAGAGACCGGAGGAGGTTGGGTAGGTTCCAAGTTTGTAACCTCAGCGTTTAGAGACGCTGAAGTTGGGATGGAATGGATGGGTTGTTCAGGTGTGGCATAGCGTACCACTGAACGTTCCTTCAGCTCTGCAGAATGAGCTGAGGAGTCTTCAGCATGAGATTGCTGGGGTTTCTCCTTGGTTATCTTAGCCCTTTTGGAACTAAGTTGGGTAGTTGATTGTTTCCTTTTCTTTGAAGGAGAGGATTTTGTGGCCTGGGAATCAGCGAGGGGTGTTGTTGCTGAAGGAGCCACATAAGTAGAAGAAGTAGGGTTGAGAAGAGTTAGAAGGGTAGAAAGACGTACCTCATTTTCCACCGGTTTGAAGTCAAGTACCTTAGGGCCAACCTGAGAGAGTTTCAGGTCACCCTCTTCCGGGTAGCTGTCCTTCAGGCCATATTGGAAGATGGCACTGATGAATCTTGGGTATGGAACCCATGAAGGTCTGTCAGCGGCAGAGTCTACTCTTTGCACCAAGTCATCATAGATTATAGATGCCCAGTCAATATGTAGACCTTTCAGCAGAGCGTATCCCATTGCTTGCTGAGGTTGAGCGGCTTGGTCAGAGGAGTCGGTCTTTGCAGTCATGCAGCTGATTAAGTGAGCGAAGATGAAGTTCGTCTCGCTGGGCATTTTCGACTTCTTGATCAGTGTCAGCTTCTTCTCGGGCTTCTTGTCCCTTCCAGTTTCCCATACGTAGCCCATTGCATCGAGGAATGCAATGATGGCTTCTTTGTCAGCGAGTTTTTTATGGTCAGGGAAAGGAACAAAAGGTTTTTCTTTTGTAGCGTTGGGAAGGCTGAGGGCTTTGCGAATGATGGCAGGTGTGATCTTTATTGTGCCATACTCAGTATCGCTGAGGATACAATCAATTGTTTTGGAGGGATCTTTGGCGGATGGTAGCTGAGAGTGTCTGGCAGAGTACCAGAACTGGGATAGTAGAAGCTGATTTGCAGGAGGTGTTATGGTCAGGGCTGTTGAGATGCAACTATTTTTCAGAAAATGTACAGCATCTTTCAGATGTGAGGCTTGCTTACGAGGAGGAAACTCGAGAAGCGCATACAGGTTGTTCGTCTTGGTCCAATCAAGTTGTTCTAGAGTGAACTTAACCTGAGGAGCTTTGATAATTTCCACTTCCGCAGTATCAGCGGCGATGTTCTCAGCGGTAGCAGGAATGTCAGAAGATGCCATTTCTCTGTATTATAAGTTCAACCAAAGATGTTAACAAATAAGAATTATCTTAATATGGAAAGAATTTCCAGTAAGATGGTTCGAATTTTGTCCATTTCATTCAAACGAAAATATCTTAATGAAGATTAGGGTTTTTCAGTTTTAACAACGAAATGTAAACCCCATTTATTCTTGTTTTCCAATTTCCTATGAAGAATGAGATTCTGGAAACGAATGAAGAACAAGTTTAAGATTTTTGCATTTAAACTTGAAGAACAACCATGAAATGGGTGTGTTCATAAAACCATGAAAGAAATGATTTCATTTTTAAGAAGTTCTTTTGTTTGATCTTGTTAAACCAAAGAGAAGATCAGAAACAAGTTATACGCATTTGATAAAAAAATAAGAACATATTAACCTTGATGTTTGATGAAGAAGATGATGAACAGTTCTTGAAGTTTTTTAGAACACAAATGCAACAGTGATTCTTTCTGGCGGAGGAAGATTGTTCGCGTAAAAGGAAAATATAAACCAAGAGTTTGTTTATATAGAGAGATTAGAGAGAGAAAATCTTGAGCGGGAAAAGATTTTCATCATGACACGGACACGTGTTTACATTTGATTGGAAGTTTGAACGAGACGTGCAAACGTGTGTCAGAAAGAAGAACGTGCAAGGGTTTATCCGTTGCAATGACGTCACAACAGTCCTTTCATATTCTTTTAGGATGTCTCTGAGGTTTTGAAAGCTCAGGGACTCTTTTACAAACATGAAGCACTGAATGGAAATATCAGTGATGGTTTTTAGAAATTTCAAAATATCGCTGTTAAGGAAGAGATATCCAGCGATGCATTTTGTTTTGAAATCTTGCATTTGCATGCGATTGTCAGAGAGAGAAAACATACCTTGATATCAGCTAGCCAAGTTTATTCAGAGAGAAGATGATGGAATAGGTTATAGGGCTTATTTTATCCATAGAACTATACAAGATGTATAATAGTATCGCTGATCTAATGTGAACCGCTGAAGACTTTACCCTTCAAAGTTCAGCATTCCAAGCTCGCTGATGAGAAAGTTGAATCTTGTCTCATCAAGAGGTTTGGTAAACAAATCAGTTAACTGATAATCAGTTGGGATAAAATGAAGTTCTATATCACCATTCATCACATGATCTCTGATAAAATGATATCTGATTTCTATGTGTTTGGTCTTTGAATGTAGTACTGGATTGTTTGCTATAGCGATGGCACTTGTGCTGTCGCAATAGATTGGAATTTTGGAGAGCTGAAGATCATAGTCTAGTAGCTGATTTCTCATCCACAAGACTTGAGAACAACAGCTTCCAACAGCTACATATTCAGCTTCAGCTGTGGAAGTGGACACTGAATTTTGCTTTTTACTTGTCCAACTTACCAGCTTTCCACCCAGGAGCTGACATCCTCCTGTGGTGCTTTACCTATCCAATTTGCAACCTGCAAAATCACTATCTGAATAGGCGTTATATCGAATCCTGAGTCTTTGGGATACCAAAGGCCAAGGTTCGTTGTACCCTTAAGGTATCGAAAAATTCGCTTTACAGCGGTCATATGAGATAGCATAGGTTCAGCTTGATATCGTGCACACAAACATGTTGCATACATAATATCGGGTCGACTAGCTGTAAGATACAAGAGAGAGTCGATCATCCCACGGTACAGCGTGACATTAACAGGTATTCCCTTTGAATCCTTGTCAAGTGTCAGCGGTGGTGCCATATGCGTTTTCATAGCTGAACTATGAGTTAAATCAAATTTCTTCAGCATATCTTTAACATATTTTCCCTGATTAATAAAAGTTCCTTTTTCAGTTTGCTTAATCTGAAGACCAAGGAAATATGATAGTTCACCCATCATGCTCATTTTATACTCATCTTTCATTCTATCAGCGAAACGAGTACAAAGCTCAGGGTTAGTAGAACCAAATATAATGTCATCAACATATATTTGAACTAGAATGATATGACCTTTCACTTTTCTAAAAAATAGAATTTTGTCAATCTTACCTCGCTCAAATTGTTCAATATGGAGATAAGTAGAAAGAGTGTCATACCATGCACGAGGAGCTTGCTTCAAGCCATAAAGTGCCTTATCCAGTTTATAAACATAACCTGGACGCTTAGAATATGAGAATCCTGGAGGTTGTTCCACATAGACTTCTTCATTCAGCTTTCCATTTAGAAACGCTGACTTAACATCCATCTGATGTACTTTGAAGTTTTTGTGTACAGCATATGCAAAGAATAGACGAATAGATTCAAGTCTTGCTACTGGAGCAAATGTTTTGTCATAATCTATACCTTCTTCTTGTCTGTATCCCTGAGCAACAAGACGAGCCTTGTTGTGGGTAACAGTACCATGTTCGTCCAACTTTTTTCGATAGACCCATTTAGTGCCTACCACCGTTTTATCAGTTGGTCTTCGAACAAGTTTCCAAACTTTGTTTCTTTCGAATTCAGTCAGCTCTTCTTGCATGGCGCTGACCCAGTTTGGATCTTTGAGGGCATCATCTATTTTCTTTGGTTCAGTTAGAGAAATAAAGTTAACAAATAAACAAATGTTACCTGCACTTCGTCGAGTCTGAACACCAGCGTTTGGATCACCAAGAATTTGATCAATTGGGTGATTTACAGTCCATCGCAGAGCCGGAGCATAAGTCGCTGACTCATCCTGAACTGGAGGAGCTGAAGATGAGGCTTCAGCTACTTCTAGAGTATCGGCTAAGAGAGGAATACTTGCATTTGTCATTTCATTCACTAATTGCTGAGAAATAGATGGAATGTCTGAGACATTTGGTTCAGCGGCAGGTATAGTGTTTATAGGAACAGCTGAGACCCATGATGTTTCAGTTTCACTATTCTGCATGTTTGGAATGATAGTAGGACTATCATCTTCTACTGTGTGAGCACGAGGAGTGGGAACATCTTCTGAATCACCAAGATGAGAAAACATCCATTGATACAGTTCGTCGGTATCAGCGGACGGTTTAGAGTTCGCTGGCCGGGATTCGTCAAACGTGACGTGAATAGTTTCTTCTATAGTTTGTCTTCTACGATTGAAGACTCTGAAGGCTTTGGAAACTGAGGAGTATCCAAGAAAGATTCCATCATCAGCCTTAGGATCAAACTTTCCAAGGGCATCTCTGTTGTTCAGTATGAAACACTGACATCCAAAGATATGAAGAAAGTTGATTGAAGGCTTTCTCCCATGAAAGAGTTCATAGGTTGTCTTTTTGAATCTTTTAACTATCAGCGACCTATTTTGCGTAAAACAAGTAGTGTTGACAGCTTCTGCCCAAAACTGAGTAGGTAAGTGAGAATCGCTGAGCATTGAACGTGCAACTTCAATAATTGTTCTATTTCTTCTTTCAGCGACTCCATTTTGTTGCGGTGTTCTCACTGAAGAAAAGTTGTGAGAAATACCCTTACTCTCAAAGAAGGAATCAAGAGAACTGTTTTTGAATTCAGTTCCATGATCACTCCTTATTGAGCGAACGGTCAGATTTTTCAGGGTTTCCATCTTCCGAACAAAGGTGATGAGTTCTTTAGGGGTGTCACTCTTGGAACGGAGAAACATAACCCATGTGTAGCGAGAGAATTTATCAACTATGACCAGCGTATATTTCTTTCCAGCGATGGATTGTTTGTTAACAGGGCCAAACAAATCCATATGGAGTAGTTGTAGAGGAGATGACACTGAAGAGACTTGCTTTGACTTAAAGCTTGCTTTGATCTGCTTTCCTTTCTCACACGCTGAACATAAGGACTCTTTGGTGTATGAGTGTTGAGGTAGACCAGTGACTAACTCTTTTGAAGAAAGAGTATTCAGTGTCTTGAAATTGAGATGAGAGAGCCTCTTATGCCATAGCCAGTTGATATCAGATGAGGCTTTTGAGAAGAAACAGGAGTTCTCAGTGGTTGTTGAGTCCATGTTTATTACATAAACATTTTCCAAACGATAACCACTGAGAGCTATATTCTCCTTTTTGTCAGTGACAAAGCGGGATTCCTTAGTAAAGATTACTTTGTTATCCATGTCGCAAAGCTGACTGATGCTTAGAAGATTATGATTCAGCCCTTCAACATAAGCGACTCTTCTGAAGGAGGTTGTACCATTTGAAAGTACACCATACCCTCGGGTATGTCCTTTTCCATTTCCACCGAAAGTCACAGAGGGACCCTTCTCTTCCTTGTATTCAACGAGCATGCTTTTCTTTCCAGTCATGTGTCTAGAGCATCCGCTATCGAGATACCAGATACCCTTCTTAACCTGCAATACAAAGGAAGATTAGTTTTTCTTGGGTACCCACTTAACCATGTATACACATTTGTCAGTGGAAGTAGTTGGAATGAAAGGTTCAGCAGTCTTCGCAACATTTGAAGATTCAGTTTTGTCTTTCTTCACTTTGGTTACTTTCTTAACCTCAGTGGTAGGATTTACCTTGACCTGATTTGTACCAGGGTTGGTTTTCTTTACCTTGGGGGCAATCTTCACCTTATCTATCTTTTCAGCTTTGGTGGCTGTGGGGCACTTACTAGCAATATGATTAGTGAGTCCACAGTGATAACATTTCCTATAACTAAAAGTAGTTCTAGGACCATTTGAATGCTGAGCTTTTAATTTTAAATTAGAAGTACCAGCACCAAGTAAACTATTGGCTCTAGAGATAGGAGGAACATTTAGTTCTTCAGATTTCTTGCCAAGGACATCCACTCTGAGTCTAGGAGTAGATCGCTGAATAGATCCAGAGATCTGATTCCTTGATCCAGAGGGGTAGGTCGCTGAAACTTTAGAAGCATTCAGCCTAGGTACTAAGGTACCCTTATGAGGATTTTGGTAAATAACAATTCCTTTACCTTTATCTTTAAAGACATAGGTACGTTTTGAATAAACCATTTTCTCTTTACCTTTTGAAGAGGTAGGAGTTTCCTCAGGGATTGGTGTATGGGACGAGGAGCACTGAGAAGATGAAGTATCAGCGACTGAGGATACGAACGTTCCAAATTTAAGCATTGAACGTTCAGTGGTTGGTTTTGGAGTATCATATTTGTAACCCAGACCACGTTTATCACTCAGGGGAATCTGAGACTTTATTATCTCAGTGATCTTTGTTGAAGAATTACACCATCCTTCAACAATAGCTTTTTCAGCTTTTAATGCAGCGATAGCTTCTGCTCGTTCTATTTTGACTAGCTGATTTAAATATACTTGATCTTTAAAATCTTCTTCAATTTTAGAAAGCTTTTCTATTTGAAGGTGACAGTTTTTATGCTGTTCAGCGAGATCAAGGTTTTGGTTTTCAACCACAGTTTTGCCGTTCATGGCATCGTATAAACTTCTAGTCAAGAGATCGATCTTACGGAGACTATCAGCTTCATCAATATTTGCAATATTGGTAAAGAAGGAAGGTGATACCTGAATTGCAGAGGTTAAAGTGGAGGGAATGTTTGAACTTTCTTCCTCTTCTTCAATCTTGGCCATTAGACATAGATTGGCTTCATCATCTTCAGAGTCAGATGATGATGCTTCTTCATCAGAAGCAGCCCAATCATAGTTAGCCATCAAGCCTTTACTCTTCTTCTTAAAGCTTTTCAGCTTCGCATATTTTTCTTTCAGCTTTGAGTATTTGTCATCTTTATTCCTTGGAACAAAGGATTTCTTTGTAAAAGCTGAGGGTCTAGAAACTTTCTTTGACCTGCACTCGTTAGCGAAATGTCCTGTCTTTTCGCAGTTAAAACAAGTAGCAGTAGCCTTATCAACAAAAACGGATGATCTAGGCTTGTCAGTTATGGAAAGAGGTTTGTTATTTCTAAACATTTTCTTTTTGGCAAATCTCCTGAACTTTTTAGTTAGGAGAGCCAAAGATTCATCATCATCTGAAGAATAAGAATCTGATGACCTTTCATAGTTACTTTCTAACTCAGTGATAGTGACCGAGGGTCGCTGAGTAGAAGGTTCCTCTGAGATTAAAGCAACATGGGTGCTTTTGGAATCTTTTACAAGATTCTTCTTAAGATGGCTCGATTGCTCAGGATTCGGCAACGTGCCATATAAGGTTGAAAGGGTCATTGATTTTAGATCCTTTGACAGCTTGAGACACATAGAATAATTGTCCCAGCTTTCAGGTAAACATTCTAGAAACTTTGTCAGCACTTCAAAGTTAGAATATTCCTTACCAACAGTTTTCAGATCTATAATTAAACAGTTGAAACGTTGGTGAACTTCAGAGAGAGTTTCATTCTTACCAAAATGAAGCTTTCGTATTGTCTTACCAGGTTGATCTTTCTTGAGTCCTGGACTTCAGACGTTCCTTCATACTGAACACATATTGTGTCCCACATGGCTTTTGATGATTTCAGATTCATGACGGAATGGTAGACTTCGTCAGGAAGAGCCATGGATAGTATGGATCTGGCTTTTGTATCTATAGCCACTTTCTTCTTATCTTCGTCGGTCCACATGTGTATTTCTTTAGGAATCAACCTTTCTGGAATAGCAGGTCTATTCGCAGCAGCTGGAACTGCAGGATCAATTGTTACATGGATGAATGGGCCGTTTTCGAGATAGTAAGGCATAGTAGGGTCTACACCTTCTAAGAAGAGAGTCATCCTATTTTTCCATAAGTTGAAGTTATCTCTGGAAAATCTAGGGGGTTTAGCAAGAGAACCATTGTCTATATAATTTGTGTTTGTGTTGGTGGCCATTTTTAGAAAATAGCAAGGAAGAGAAAAATCTTTGATTAGATCTTGTTTATGAGATTAAACAAATCTGCTCCGATACCACTTGTTGGTCCCGAAGGGTTATTGCACTAAGAGAGATAAGGAAATTACTAATAATAACCTATCTTGAGATGAGAGAATGAACTTGTCCAGAGCTAGCAAGTTACTTCAAAAGAAGCGGGTTCAGCGGATTGGTTGCATGTCATTGACCTTTGTAGACACGTGTCATCAGCGGATTGGTTGCATGTCATTGACCTTTGTAGACAACCTTAGTAGCCTCATGAATGAACAGTGTAGTATCAGAGTGGTTGTACGATTTCATACAATAGAATGTTCTGTTCTGACATTTCGTACGGAGTCGTGCAAGGGAGGTTAAGACAAAAGTATTTTGTACGGAGGACTTCATGATCAGCTTTCGTTGATTCAGAGTATTATCATTATCTATTCAGCGAATGATAAAGTTCAGCGATAGCTGAAGTCTTGTACTTGGTACTTCACGTTGAGTGGACAAATCTGAGTCTTCGCTGATCCGCATCAGTTCATTAGGAGACTTGTCGCTGGTTCTTGAGCTTGATCTTTGACTTCAGCGTAGAACCTATGTTGACGTGAAACTTGTCTTCAGGGATCATAAGTAAACAACTAACTTATCAGCGATCATCATAAGAACTGAACAGGCTCAGAACATTATGGTGAACAGTGTTCGCTGAATGTTTAATCTAAAGAGCGAGAGTTCCTATCAGCGGTACTGTAAGGTCTTAGTACTTATCAACGATAGTGAAACTCTAATACATATTGTTTACTTACAATTTTCACTAAGTATATAAGAGAGGGTCATTATCAAATCACTGAGAGTTTGGATCAACACTGTTGCAGGTACACGTGGAACCAAAACCATGGGTTGGCAAGGTCCATTCGTGACAGAACGCATTAAATCTCTGTCCATCCTATCAAGGAAGTTAACCATCCTAATCTTCCATTGAGGATATTCATCTCTCAGAAGAGTAGGGGGCTTGGTCAGAGAACCAGCAGTATAAATGGCGTTGATGTTATTTGCCATTTTTTAGAAAAACAGAGTATATCGGTTTTCAAAGATTTTCAAACTGAAAGTGAACAGTAACCAATGGAACAGTAATGAACAGTAGAGAAGATCTTTAAACTAGACTGGTAAGCGTAAAACAGTGATAAAGTAACTTTTAAACTTTAAACTGTAAAACAGAGTATACTAGGAAGCTTTGAAACACACACACAATCAACAACGGTGAATCAACCTTGGTAGATTGGATGCATTGATTTGAGCAAATCAAGCAAGCTCTTATACCAATTGTAGGTTCCCAGATTCACGTTGCATCACAATAATGGTAAGAAAATAGACAGCGGAAGCATATTAATTAAAGCCATTAAAGTGAGTGATTGTGTAAACGATATAATAACTGTGAGTATCAAATATAGAACAGTAATAATGATAACAAGATCAAGTATAAAACGCTGCTCGTATATTGATAATGAATCACACCAAGAACACGTTCAAGTGTGTGTTCAGAAATCTCACAGGGAACAATATCGTACGGAGGTAGTGCTCAGGATTACTGCAGTGTGTGCATAAACAATTGTGGAAAACTATTCTTCCAAAAGCTTACAATCGTTTGTTCCACTACCTCACTATTTATAGCGCTGATAAAGTGTAGACAATGTACTATCGTACCCTGGAATGACACGTGGAAAGTGTGTCTCCCTTCTTTAGGGCATACGTGGAAAGTATGGACACATGTCTAACACTTAGGATTTCTTACGAGACTTAGGCTTCACAGAGGTCTTCACTTCAACAGAGCTCATAGACCAGAGCTCTGTTGGTCTTTAGATATGAACAGTTCTTCTATTGATCTTCTGCCAGAGCTCTGTTGAGCTCTGTTGGTTCCACTAGAACCCTGTTGAGTTCTGTTGGTCTTCTTGTTTCTTTTCTTCCGAGTCTTCTGCTACATCTCTGTTGGTCTTCTGACTTGATAATATTTTCAATACTTTTACATAACAGATACTTGGGGCTAACAACCTACAACCACTCTTTCAGGCCCGATATAAGCAACAACACCTTGTACAAGATTTGGATTCGGTGTCATATGTGTAGTAGCACCCGAATCAGGAATCCAAGACTCAGATCCAATTGATGCATTCGGCCCAAGAGAAGAATTAGTATGTTGCTGGAAATTAATTGATGGTGGCCCAGGTGAAGCATTCGGCCCAAGTGATGAATTAATATGAGTTTGATTAAACTCATAAGGCCCATGGGTAAGCCCATATTCTGTTCCTACAAAATAACCTCATTGGTTATACTGAGAGTAATGTGGCGACTGAGATGAAGTAAAGGATGATGGCGGCTGCTGTTGACTAAACCGATTCCCATTAAAATTTCCAGTAGCCATCGGATTATAGCAATTCACATTAGAATTTCTTCCAGACCGACTTCCTTTAAACCGATTTCCAGCAAATCGTCCTACAGCAACAAATCGTCCTCCATTTCCTCTTCTAGAACCATTATTCCACCTTTCTCCATTCTCTCTTCCTTGATTATTTTTTGAGTACCGAAAGTAACATTTGTCTGCAGAATGCCCTTGCTTTCGACAAATTTGACAAATCATACCGAATTGAGGTTCTTTGAAGCTACTACTTGATGATGAATCTTACACAAACACAGCAAAAAAAACGCAGTAGGAACTCCGGATTTCTCAGTGACGATGCTAACCACGGATATACCACCTAATCAGACAATCTACGTGAAAAATCTCAACGAGGAGGTCAAGAAAGAAGAGATATCAGATTAATGGCGGAAAGAGATAGTAGAGGAACCATTAACAAATGAGAAAGATGGTTGTGTGCAGTTGCAATTGTGAGGCAGAAAAGAGTGATACGCAGCAGAAGAAGATGCAATCGCTATTAACAGATCTTTGATTAGGATTGCAGAAGAGAAAGAGAGCCTAAGCTCTGATACCATAAAAGGAAAGCTACAAGATGTAGAGAGAAAAAGAGAGGGGAGAGAGAGAGAGAGAGAGAGAGAGAGAGAGAATACGTATTCTTCATTATGTAAGAAGTAAAATACAAGATTATTTATACTAGTGAGGTATGACTGATGACATCATCATAATCACTAACTAACTTCTTAACAACCATAACTAACTTCTTTCTAAAGCTACACTTTCAAACGCTTACCGGCTAAATTGTTGCATACGATGCCATTTTAGTGGACTAAAATCTTTTCTGGAAAGTAAGTGATAGTGTTGAATTTTACCGGTAAACACTTACCCGAGTAAGTGATTAGGTAAACGGCTCCTAAGTTTTGCAAGGGTCAAAACAGACCCTCTACGTCTACCCACTACCTGCAAATCTTGAACCTAACTATAATCAATTTATTAGTTACACTAAATAAAATCAACTTTTAGTTAAACAATTTTTTTTACAAAAAAGGTATCTTATTTCATTTAATTTGATTTTCATGTTGAGTTTTTTTAATCATTTAAATCACGTTTTCTAAATTTCAGTTACAAGTATATTCACATGCGAATATATTAGTCATGATCTTTCATGTGCTCATCAAAACTATCCAAATATTCTTTTTATTGGTTATTTAGTAAGAAAGGTATTTTTCATATATCTATACTATATTATAAAACATTTATGAAAAACTTTTAAAAACAACTCCTAAAGCTTTATGTATCACTATTTAATGCTAATTATTTAAAATATTTTAAAAACAACTAATGAAGCTTTATGTACCGCTTTTAATGCTAATTACTTGGTTAATATTTATCTCTAACAACCTTCAAATCCTTAAATCGTGAACTCTTATTAATTAATTCTTATCTCTAGCCATTTTCAAATCTTCAAATCATGAACTCCTTAAAAAACGTCATTCTTTAAACAAATTTATAAAAAAAACATGACCGTTTTCTCAAAACCACACATTAAAATAAATTAGAACATTAAAGTCGAAATATATCGCTCTGCATCGCACGAGTAGACTTTTAGTTCTTACTAAAATCTTTTAATCTTTTAAAATTTATGACTTATCGAAGAATACATACCAAATTAAAAAATAACATATTTAAAAAAATATTTATAACTACCAAAAATGTCAATTTAATATGTTTTAATTTTATCTTTATAATTAAATTTGTACTACTTATTTAAAAATTTATTATTCGTTATTTATTGTGTAATAATAATGACATTTAACGTTTTTATAAATGAATGGCATAAAAATAGGGAAATTAATTAAAAATGGGCCGAGTTCACGTTTTACTTACAGAAATACCCTAAATCTCTTTTATTTTGCAAAAATACCCCACCATCCCGCGATTTAACCCGTGATTGCAGACCCAAGCAAATTTGGAAAATTTGGTCCTCGATCGAGGACCCTTAATTTTCATCCACAAATTAAAAAATTAGGGTCCTCGATGACCATCCTCGATATGGCCTGACCCTTTAAATTTTGGTGATTTCTGTGAACACGTGTAACCTTCGACATACATCTAGATAACCATGGTTGACGAAATTGAGGTGGCATTTGACTAAGGGTATTGATTAAATGCATTTCGTCTCCAAATCGAGGATGGTCATCGAGGATGTGAATTTTTTAATTTGTGGATGTAAAAAAAAGATCCTCGATCGAGGACCAAATTTTCCAAATTTGTTTGGGTCCGCGATCACGGGTTAAATCGTGAAATCTTTGGGCATTTCTGTAAACCAAGAGAGAAATGAAGTATTTTTGTAACTCAAAGTCAAACTTAATTCATTTTAATTAATTTCCAATAAAAATAATAGTAGGACAATATCCAAATACTAACTAATTTAATATAATAATAATAATGATAATGACTAAAGTATATAAAAGTAATAAAAAGAATTGAAATTCTTAAATATTATAGAAATATTAATAATAATTGATATAAAAATAATTGATATAACGTAGTAATAAATGAGTAAGTTTCGTAAAAATAACAATAGAATAACAGAATTCCTCAATATAGTATTAAATAATATTAATATATTACATTTTTTATTAAAGTATAATTTTTTCTTTAAATATTTATTTTTAAGGATTTCTATTGATACTCTAATCTAGTAATCATTTTTGGGTTTCCATATTTGAAGAAAAACTTCTTACTTCTTCTACTTTCTGTATTTTGGAGAAGCTGTTGAAGCAAAATTATAGCTTAAAATCCTCAAATTCTTCATTTTCTCTAAAATTGAGAAGTTGTTGGAGATGATCTTATGATTGATCTGATGAATTTATTGGTAAGCAAAGTTGCCGGTTGTTTTTATTTTATTTTAGGGGTTACTTAGAATCTGCTTTATATATACCTTCATATTGTTTTCTCGTCAAATTATCTAAGAGCCATTTTTCTTTTTATAAAAATCGTTCGGCTCTTAACGATGAAGAACGTCTCTATTTTGGTTCTCTTTATTCTTGCAAATATACTGGTTTCTTCAGGTACGTAATTTTGATATTTTTTGCGTTATTATTTCTATAACGCAAAGATATGCATATAATTTAATATTTAGACCAAATACATGAATTCATAAAGATATGCTAAAGAGTGTATGTATGCATGATTACAGGAAATCTGATATCGAGTGAAGCTGATAAAACTTGTACGAAAAGGTATTCAATGTTTTGCTTCCCAGGAGTATGTGATCGTAAGTGCAAACAAGTGCCTCTGGAATATGCTATACTGCATTTAAATGCCTATGTAGTAAACCATGTTAAAGGAAATTAAAATTAATAGTCTCAAAGTCATATATATATATATATATATATATATATAGTTACTAATTACTTCTTTTAAGTGAAAGAAATTATGTTTTAAAGATCTGCAGTTTGATACCTACCTTTAACAGTTGTGTACTACATTTGATGTCACACCATTCTAGAACCCTTTTTAAGACAGAAATGAAAAGGAAAGGAAGATAAGAGGAGGAAAGTAGAAAAAAACTCGTGTTCTTGAAACTCTTTTAGAAGAAAAATGATAGAAATCGGAGTCCTCCCGGGTATGAGAGGAAAAGCGAAGGAAAGAAATTACTACCCTTTAAAAAATTTATTAAAACTATTCAATTTTTCATTTTAAAGGGTCTATTAATTAAAATGACATATTACCTTTCTTTTTTGTCTGGTCCAAGAACATGAAAATAAAAATAATTCTTTTCTTTTCCTTCTCTTTCGAGAACACAAATAGTTTTTTTTTTTCCTTTTGTTTTTGTTCCCTTTCCTTGTGTTCCATTTTCTTTTCCTTTTTTTTACTCTTCAAATTCGATAACACAACTTTTAATTCACATGGGGTTATGACATGACTTATCTCATTCGTGAGTTGATTAACGAATATGCGACAAGATATCTCAAACAATACATGCACAATGTAATAACATAACATAAATTCAAAGGTAAACAACTTCACTAACTTAAACATCCTCTAACTCTAATAATAACCATCTTTTTCACACAATCTTAACGTCAGAACAAATGTTATGAAAATAACATAACATCTAACGAGTATAAAAGATGGGGCGGATCCATCCTTGAAGGTGTGGTTGCATGTGAAACCACAAAAAATTAGGGGCTAAGGGGCCGTTTACCTAATCACTTACTCGGGTAGTGCTTACCGGTAAAATTCAACACTATAACCTACTTCCCGGGTAAGATTTTAGTCCACCAAAATGGCATTGTATGATACAATTTAGCCGGTAAGTGCTAACCGTGGTAAGAGTCGTCGCACTCACTTACCGGGTAAGATTCTCGGTCCTTACTTTCGACTCTCGGTCCTTGATTCCGCTTTTACCGGGTAAGATTCTTGGTCCTTGCCATATTCATCCGGTAAGCTAATATGACTTGGTAAACACTTACCCGGGTAAGCGTTTTGTAAACGGGCCATAAGTGTAATTTTTTAAGGTCTTTATACGTGAAACCATAAAGTTTCTTGGAGTAAAACCATAGGATCTTTTGGGGTGAAAGCATAAACTTTAGAACTTATAGGGTACTAAATGAAAATCAAGAAATAAAACTCGGTTGATGATAAGTTACAGTTTTGACCCTTCAATGATTTTAATGTTTTTAATTCTTTTTCATTCCCTTGTCATATTAATTATTTAATCAATTATCATCTAAAATACGTACTTTTTTTTACAAAATACACCGTAGAAAAGTCTTGTCGTTATCTTCAAAATGAATCTAATATTGAATATTTTTAAAATTAATTATATTTTTAACACTAACACAATTAAAAATAATATATTTTAACGTTAATGACATCCTTGTTTCATAAATACAGTATTTAACGCTAACACAACTGAAAATAATATATTTTCACGTTAGTGACATGTTTTTGATAAATACAATATCTAATCGAAATGAGACTAATTAAAATTTTCGATAAAAATCAATTAAGTGATAAATATCTTCTTATAACTCAGTACTTGGTTACCTCAAATAACAAATCTAGATTTAATCATCAACAATATGGCAAACTAAATCTTACACAAAAAGTCTAGCCCAATGTCGAGTGTTACTAAAATTCCATACTAGTCGAGTATCCAAAGTACAGAAGACGTTCCTGAAAAGTTAAAATCTTCTCCTGCATATAATTAGCATTTCACTCTTCACGATTTTGCTAGTACCATTCCCCAATAAGGACCTGATGCATATGCCGACATATAAAAAGGTTAGACTTAACGACCTAGTGAGTTCAAGCAATGAATACCCTTATTATCGATTCAAAGGTTGAGCAAAATCCCAAAACACACCATAACTTCAATAAAACATTTCCAAATAAATAATGACACTTAAAATGTGCCCAACAACTCAATTATTTGTATTTATCCAATGATGTATAACATCAAAATACCAAAAGTATATAAACCACAAATAAACGCATAAGAGGGATAAATCATCAAAAGAACACTCTTATGATTTATTTATAGGGATGGAAACGGGGCGTGTACTGGATAGATAACGCATCCCCTGACCCCCGTTTAAGCCCCCCATCCCCGATTCCGTCCTGACTAATGTCCGACGTGTTCGGGGGGAAGGAGTCCCCGACGGGTTTGCGGAACCCGTTGGGTACCCGTTTAGTTAAAAAAATGTATTTTAAAAGAGTAAAGTTCATTTTTGGTCCTCCACGTTTAACCTTTTCAACGGTTTTCGTCCCTAAAGTTCATTTTCTCACTTTAGCCCCTCACGTTTGACAGCTCGCAACGATTTTTGTCCCTCCTCTTAACGGTCGTTAACTTTTTTCGTTAAATCCAGTTAAATTTGTATTTTGGTAATTTCACCCATTTACAATTTTTTTGTTTTACAAAAATTATCAAACTTTAGGGACCAATTATGTAATTACTCTAATATGTATGTATGTATGTTTATACACAGGTTAATCTTCTTCCCTAACAAACCTCACCGCCCCATCCCTTCCACACCCCCACCACCGGCCACCGTCTGCTACCTCTCCTTCACCCTCGTTCCTCCGTTACATCTCCAAACCCCATTTTCATCTTCCATCTCCGCTATTTTAGAGATCAAGAGACAAACAACAGAGACGATCAAGAGAGACAGAGAAGAGAGAAGAGATCGAGACAGAGAGATCTAGAGACAGAGGAGAGAGACAGATTGAGACAAAGAGATTGAGAGACGACGAAGAGAGACAGAGAGATCGAGACATTGAAGAAAGACAGAGAGATCAAAAAACAGAGAGATCGAGAGACAAATAATGCCAATGGAGTTGTCCCAGGGACCAAATAGTTTGGGACAAAATCATCTTTCTTCTCCACGTTCAAATACTTCGACCGCAACAATCATCTCTCCGGTGACTAAATCACAACAGCAACTACCAAGAAATCGCCTCAGTAACCCACGACTATCACGAGACCCCCTCTTCCGCGAGTATGATCACCGTTATCGAGATAATAATCAACAGCAAAAGTCCCTGTGGTCTCGTTCCTGCGATTTGGCCTATGTGATCGTTTCTACTGTGTGTTTGTAACAGCCCAAAAAATACAACATGACATTCATAGCATTAAATCATAATATGTACAAAACTGGGTCCCAAAATTTTCTTTATATCAATCTCAAAACTATGGTTGGCGGAAACAACCTATACACAACTGAGAACGTACTAACTTCTATGAGTGGCACTTGCACTGTCTCTAGCTGCATCTGTGCTCTATCTTTCTCTTGCTCACTTACCTGAACGTCCTACTATTTGCTTACCTGAAAAAGTTTTAGTTTTGAAAAGCGAGGGTTAGACCATAAGGTCTAGTGAGTTCCCTCCATGAACAGCGTACATCAATATTATAAAATCATTTTATAAAACTCTACACATTTTCCACATAAACATCAAACATGGTACTACACAGTGTTTAAGTGTTGGTCCCGAAGGGTTATACAAGTTTGTAGAAGGGGGGGGGGGGGGGGGGTTGAATACAAACACACGATTTTTACTTTCTAAATTGTTTATTGATAAATCAAAACAATTTACAACTTGTTGCGGAACAATATTAAGGATTAACCTAATCTAAACAAGTTAAGAACACTAAGTTTCTTGCACTAGAATAAAGACAGAAATGAGATAAGGAAATTACGAATAATAACCTAACACACAGTAGTAAGGAAGAAGAAGATGGCCCGAGCACTTCATTTCTGAAGTAGGGTTCTTCTTATATACTGCATGCATTTAATGCATAGCAGTGTTACTTTACACGTGGCAGCAGCTGAGTGGTTGCATGTTTTGACCTTTGTAGACAACCTTAGTAGCCGCATGGTGCACAGTGTAGAATCAGAGTTTGTTGTACGATTCTAGACAAAAGGGAGGTCCGTTCTGACATTTCGTACGGAGACGTGCAAGGGAGGTAAGACAATAGTACTTTGTAAGGAGACTTCATGATCAGCTTTCGTTGAATGAGTACTTTATCAGCGAATGATAAAGCTCAGCGATTGCTGAAGTCTTCTACTTGATACTTCACGTTGAATGGACAATTCTGTGACTTCGCTGATATCCGCATCAGTTCATTAGTAGACTTGTCTCTGGTTCTTGGGCTTAATCTTCGACTTCAGCGTAGAACCTTTGTTGACGTGAAACTTGTCTTTAGGAATCATAAGTAAACAACTAAACTATCAGCGATCATCACATAGACTGAACAGGCTCAGAACTACTGGATGAACAGTGTTCGCTGAATGTCTAATCTAAAGAGCGAGAGTTCCTATCAGCGGTACTGTAAAGTCTTAGTACTTATCAGCGATAGTGAAACTCTAATACAAATTGTTTACTTACAATTTTCACTAAGTGTTAAAGAGAGGGTCATTATCAAATCACTGAGGGTTTGGATCAACAATCTCCCCCTATTTGATTATGACATAGCAACAAAGAAAATTGCTAAGTATGAAAACATAAGGATAAAAAGAACTCATAAAATATTTGTCTCTTTTACTGTTTTCTGGGATCTTTTAAGTACTGATGGAGTAAAGTACATTCGCTGAAAATTTTCTTTTAAGTTCGTATAAGATTACAGAGGGAAGTAGAAAAATTACAAGTACAACAAATTTAAATTACAAGTACAAAAGAGGTAAGCTAATAAGGATAGAAGAAATACAAGGAAATCCTATCAGCCTTCAAGAGGTTCTTCCTTAATGAGAAGTTCATCAAGGGTCTTTGTTGTTGGGATCATCCAGTCAGGGACCGTTACTCCTTGATCTCGTTTATTCTTTGCTTCAGCAAAGATCAAGGGTTTGAGATATCGTGCCTGAAGATCGCGTCTAAATTCACACCAATAGATGAGATCCCTGAGCTGTTCAATGTGAGTGATGGGAAGCTCAGAGACACGTTGAAAACGTTGTCCTTCATCGTAGTCGAGAAAGAAGATACCATAAGGTTCGCTTATAACTTTACCAGGGACGAAACGTTCACCAGGTGGCAGAGAGGTATCCAGCGCTGAGAGATCAGGATCAGGACCAAGTACTTCAGCACATGAAAAACCAATACCTGTTTCGTTCTGGATAGGAGGACCTGAATCTGATGGTTTGGACTTTTTCTTTGCAGAGGCCCTTCTTTGTTGAGTCGCAAGAGGAGGAGGAGGAGGAATATCCACAGCAGAAGAAACCAAGTCGATCTGAGAATTTATGATTTTCTCGACATGGCTCTTATATTGTGAGGTAGATCGCTGAATGGCTATTCGCATCTCCAACCATTCAGAGAAACCGTACTTATTGATCGTAGCAACATAGATGTTTTCCTTAGTACCGTTTTCTCTGAATATATCGACCTTAACAACTGGAACATCTATGGTCGATTTTCCTCTGATGAATACCTTGTGAATTTTGGCAGCCTGATATCGATAATGCAGTCTTTCTTTGCACCATTCCAAGGTAGAATCAGATACCTTGGTCTTTTCTTCAACGATCTTCTGGGCGTCTTCCCATAACTGACGTTGGACTTCGATGGGAGCTCTTTTCAGTTTGGGGTCATTTACCGATTCTTGGGCAAGCTGGATGGCGAGGGCTTTATCTTTTTCTTCAGCTTCCTTCTGTTCGACGAGTAATTTTTTGGCTCTAAGATGATCAGCGAACTCTTTCTTTGATAATCTGAACTTTGTGGGAACAGGGACTTTGGAGAGAGGGAGGATGATTCGCTGATCCTCGAATTTCTTGATCATTTCTTCTCTCCTTTTCTGATCCTCTTCACTTAGCTTTTGAGGAGCTAAGGAAGGTCTGTTTTTGTGAGAGAGAGGTTGTTCTTCAGGTTCATTGGTCTCAGTGATTAAATCCAAGACTGGAATTATTTCTTCAACTCTTGTGGCTGGGATTATTGTTGGTGCAGCAGTGGGGACTTCAGCTGGATCCTCAAACAGGGGAGAGGACTAGCTGAAACACAACGATTGTTTAAGTAAGAAAATGGGAAGAAAGAGATAGAGAAAAGACTGGGTTTAAGTGTATAGAGGCTTTATGGAGAGGAGAACTAAGATTGAGAAGGGATAGAGGAGAGATGCAGTATAAGGGAAGAGAAGATATTGTACCTGACAAGCTGGCTTAATCTGAAGCAGATTGCCTTCTGCAGCGAGGCCTTTGTTTTTGCCTTTGTCAGCTTCAGACGCTGCAGGCTTTGTCTTGGTCGTCTCCCCTGAAGGTTCATTTATTGAAATCCCTTTCACAGGGACCTTCTTGGGCTCAACGAAGAAGAAGTCATCATCATCATCTTTAGGGGATGATGATGGTTCTTCATCATCGATATCGATGGGTTCTTCGTCTTCAGCTTCTTCTTCTTCAGGCTAGACCTCATCAGCAACAACTTCCTTGTGTTGCTCTTCGAGTTGCTCCCCCTCAGATACAGAGGGAGGTTTCTCGATTCCCTCAGGGTTTTCAACTCCCTGAGGTTGTGAAGTAGAAGTAGCAGCAGCATTTTCATTTTTCTCCCCCTCCGAATTATGGGGAAGATCTTCAGCTTTCTTCTCCCCCTCTTCCACATTATGAGTGGGGGAAGAAACGGATTGATCAGCAACAGCAGCAGTCATAGGATTACTGTCTTCCAGGCCAGTAAGTCCCATGAAGGTTTCAATCACAACTATTCTTGCTTCTAGGCCAGAAATAGTAGGACTGATCTTTTGGAGATCATCTCGATCGACCTGAGTAAAGTGAGACTTTGGGGTATCCAGGCGATTGAGTATCTGCTGAAGGAGATCTTTGACCGTGGTGACCTCACCCTTAAGAGTACCAACCTCTGTCTTCAATGATGTGACTTCATTGGACAGAGTGGTGAAGTTTGTTGCTGATAGGCGGGTTCACACCCCCCTAAATCTAACCGCAAGTGCACGGGTCGAAGTCAAGTAATAGTACAAAAGTACGAGTATCGAACACAGGGAACTAGGAACTAAGTATCACAATGACTATAAGTTCTATTAACTGAACGGTCGCAAATTGAGTTGTTGATATGAATTAATTGATTGCAAGAAAACAGATCACAAACGGGACAGTAAACAACTTAGGAAACTTTGGTGGAGAAAACAGTTGAGGGTTGGAAATCCTAAGGTTTTCACGTACAAACAATTGACTCAAAAAAATTACCAGTTATTCCGTATAATGAATACCCAATCTCTAAAAATCACCGTTGTTCTCTCTCAAGCAATAACGACTTTTATTTCGAAAACACAAGTTTTATCTCTCAATCTCAATTCATGAAATTCGAAACACATTAAAAGCAAGATTTAACGAGACTAAGGATTACTTGGTATATCTCTATCCAATTTCTCACCCTAGGCATGCAATTTCTAGTTCTAGTTATCAACTAATTCTCTCGAACTTAATTGCTAACAAACAAATCAGATGTAAATTGGCCAAACTCACAAAAGCATTAAAATCCAAATCACATGCTTCATTAGAATAGGAAAAACTGATAAGAGTCTCAAGTCACATGTTCATACGCTTGAAACCAAATTCATTCCAACCCCCAACATCTAAAGATTAGTTCATGTTGGTGGTGTACAAAAACATAAGAAAAGAGGATGAAAAAGTGTGTGTAAACATGGTAATCGTGAACGTGATGAATGTAATGGTGAACTCCCTTCTCTCGGCTCTAATCCGATTATCTTCGTGAACTCCTCCTTAATCGATCCTCTATCGTGGCTCCAAAGTGTGTGAAAAACCTCTGAAAATCGCCCCAAAGTCGTCTCCCGTCGTTGTGTGAGAGGTCTGCCCTAAAATCCGGAAAACACAAAGATTTATTGCTGAAACAGGGACTTACGTGGTTTGTCCCGCCACTTGCAAACCGCGGGACAAATCGCGCGGTTTGCCTGATGTGTCTGGATCATGTTCTGGGTCAGGTTCGGGTCCTGGTTCGGGCATGGGTCTTGGGCTTGGATCTCGGGCTTCCGTTGGGCTTCGTTTTGGCTCTGTTTTTGGACTCTTTTTCGCTTCTTTTCTCGATGATTGCCGTCTTTTAGATTACCTGTACATTTCACTCGATAAACCATAAAATTCCGCCTTTTTGCTAGAACACAAACCAATCTCATTGGTTTGAGAGCTGAAAATAACGCCAAAAAGTGGCGTTATCAACAACCCCAAACCGAGCGTTGCTTGTCCTCAAGCAAATTAGCGATAAAATAGAATAAAAGCATATATCAGTGAAATAAAAACTGCACAACTCCCAATTGGTACCACGTAATGCACTGGTGATTTCCCATACCCGTGAATGCCTATCTCATTCTCGCCTCATTCTTATTCGGTTTGATCTATGGCCTTCCATTGTGAGTTGAACTCGTGACTTCTCCGATTACATTAAGGTCGTACTAGGTCCAAACATACTAGGGAAAGCATTTCGCCTCGACCCTACCTCACGGGATACTCTCATTTCACTCGAACCTAGGTTGTCGCACATGTTGTCATGTATAAGGAAGTTATGTACAAGAATACTCGAAAATTACATTGCAACTCTAATGAAAGACGCACAAATGTCCAAAAAGTTGATCTCAGAAGGGAATCAAGTAGCAAGACAGGGAATATTGGTAAAGGTGGTCGTATACCCTAATCACATTTTCCAGAAGATCATCCAGGTCTTTATAAGGGTTGTAACGGGGCAATGGTTATGGCTGAGAAACGAAGGGTAAAAGGATCAAAAATCCTCGGTGTGTCAATCATTAGCAGTTCTGAACTTTTTGACTTCACTTTCTATCACTTGGCCCTATTTGTCACTGCTGGAGTCGCTTTGACTCTCTTATTTAGCTGTTGTAAAACTATCTAAACAACTGTATTTATTTTCTTTTTGTAATTTTTTATTTTTTTTAACTTGGGACTTCATTGGTCCTCTTTATTTGATTGGGGCTGCATTGGCCCTCTTTTCTATATATTTTTCATGACTGGCCTGTACTGCTTCTGATTGACACACTTTCGGATAAGGGTTGGCTAAGGCTTTTGGCTAGGGTTTGATGGTGGGTTTGAAATGAACAAGGTGAGTGTTTGGCTACAAAATGGGTTATGGGTACACACATAATGGGTCGAAAGGAACGATAGATAAAAACGGGTTAAACATACACACAATGCATGGAATCATCTCTCAAGGTCCACACGATATGGTCTACTATACCCTTACCCAATATCCCGATGGTCGTCTTTCCTACTCAATGCAATATTATAGCGAGATCATTCTATAATCACGACAAGGAATTCGAAAAAGTGTATACGAATTAGGTGTTTGAATCCCTCCAAATGAAAGGCGTCATTTAGGCTTAATTCTCGCTATCGGGTGGTCTCCACTAATATCCCTAGTCATGTATTTTCCTGGTCCTTCCCTAATGGTCACGTTGCTATCACAAGATTCTTCCCACAATGGTCGGTCTCAATCATTCAAAACAAAAAATTTAGCTACTGTGATCTAACATTCAGAAGTGCAGGAAATCTACATGCATAAACGTGGGCCCGATTGGGCAACCCCAAACCTTACCCACACATTGTCCCCAATGTGTAAGTATCGGTGTAGGCGATGCGACATAAATCATTGTGCAGTTATTACAGTCATCAAGCGGAAGGACAAAGCATCAATACAAAAACATCAAAGAGCACGCCCAGAATTATTCAAAAATGGCCACCCCACAACCTAGGTTTGCCAACTAAAGCCAACCCCAAACCTCGGTAAAACCGAGGTTTGCACAGGATTAAAAGTGAGTGTGTAGATGTTGAAAGATGAGGCACCCCAAACCTAAGTGAAACTTAGGTTTGTTGCATCTCGTTTAACTAATAAGGACACAAACATTATACACCACTCGTTAACATACAAAGTTAGAACATACCTGTTTGCCCGAACGGAAGAGATTCTCTTAATAAGTTTGAGCGACCAGTCAGAGAAGATGGAGAGAGAAGGCAAAAACAACAGAAATCAAAGCAAAAGATGAAAAACGCAAAGAAAATGAAAACCCAAAGCAAGAAAGGAACAAAAATTGCACGAAAAACACATAGAAACATCAGGGGGGGCCCCGCGGTTTTGGCCACGGTTTGGAAGTCGCGGGATAAGTCGTGCAACATTCTGTTTTGCAAAACAAACAGAGGCTCCCGCGGTTTTGGCCGCGGTTTGTAAACCGCGCAGGAACCCGCGTAAGTCTCTGTTCCCCAAAGTTTTTTTTAAAAATAAAAACACTCTAAAACAAAAATAATAAAAGAAGACACAAACCTCGGTGGGTTGCCTCCCACCCAGCGCCGTAGTTAAAGTCGTGGCACGACTATGTGGCTCTCAACTTGGCTCGGTATTCGCGGAGTCGAACCGCCCACACTTGCGATTCTCCGCGGATTCTTCCACATTTGGTCTTCCTTGACCATCTCCGAGTTCCTCTTCGCTCCGACCTCTTCCACTCTCGAACATCTTGAACACCGTTTTCTCACCACCAACCCTTAGGGTCATTTCTCCTTCTTCCATGTCGATCAGCGCTCTGCTCATGGCCAGAAAGGGTCTTCCCAATATCAGCGGGACCTCTATATCTTCATCAATATCCAGCACCACGAAGTCCACCGGAAAGTAGAACTTGCCAACCTTGATGAGCACATCCTCTATCACTCCATATGGGTACACTATAGATCTATCCGTGAGCTTGAGGGTCATGTATGTTGGCTTCACCTCTCCCAAGCCAAGTTTCCTGAAAACAGATAAAGGCATTAAGTTAATACTTGCTCCTAAATCACATAACACTTTATCAAAATTAAGCTTCCCAATTTGAATAGGGATTGAAAAACTCCCTGGATCCTTAAGCTTTGGGGGAAGCTTGTTCTGGATGATCGCACTGCACTCTTCAGTAAGTGCAACTATCGCGTGGTGTTCGACTGCCCTCTTCTTGGATAAGATCTCTTTCATGAATTTGAGATATGTTGGCATTTGGGCAAGTGCTTTTGCGAAGGGGATGTTGATGTGTAGCTTCTTGAAGATATCAAGGAACTTCTTGAATTGTTCCTCGTCTTTATGTGCCTTTACTCGACTCGGATATGGTAGCGGTGGCACATACGGGTTGACTGGTGGTTACTTCTTCTTCTTTTCTCCATCCTCCGGGTTTTCCTTCGTCATACCTTCTTCACCGGCTTCCTTCCCATCCACTTCTATGATCTCGACATCTTGCTTTTTGAGCTCGGTTTCCTTTGATGACGTTTCTCGTGTAGGCTCGTTGATCAGCTCCTTGCCACTTCTAAGATAAATGGCATTACATTCCTCTCTTGGTATCCTTTCAGTCTGACTCGGAAACGTTCCTGGGGCTCGGTTTTGTAAAACTTCTGAAATTTGCCCCACTTGTCTTTCGAGGATCTTGATGGATGCGGTGTTCTGATCAGTAGCGCCTTGACCATGTTAACCGTGCTCGCTAACTCTCCAACCGTGATGTCCATCTTGGTCATGAACTTCATCATCATATCCTCCAGCCCCGGTTTCTTCTCCCCAGATTGTCCCTCATTGAAATTCCTTTGGTTGAAACCTGGAGGACGGTAAACATTGTTAGCATTAGAAGAATTAGAAAAGTTCGAGTTATTACCTTGTGGTTGCTGACTGGGTTGACTCCATGAAAAGTTAGGGTGTTTCTTCCACCCTTCATTATACGTGTTCGAGAAAGGGTCGTTCCTCGACTGGTTGTTCCGGTTTTGTAAAAACTGAACCTGTTCAGGTTCTTGAGGACTGCCTTCTTTCAGATGGTTCGTGATCGCAACTAGTTGAGCCTTTATTTCTTTCAGCTCATCCGATTCTTGAACACTTGCAACTCTTCTAACGGCTGATCTTGGAGTAGAAAAACTGTGTTTGGCCAGATTATCGATCAGCTCGCACGCTTCCTCATAAGACTTATCCATTAGGGCTCCACCCGATGCAGCTGTGATGTCATTTTTGAACTGCGGGTGAAGTCCACTAAAAAATGTTTGGATACTAACCCAAACTTGTAACCCATGATGAGGGCACTACTTGATCATATCTTTGTATCTCTCCCAAGCTTCATGTAATATCTCTTGATCCCATTGGGCGAAATGGGTGATTTCAGCCATGAGTTGGGCGGTTCTGCTTGGTGGGAAAAACTTTTGAAGAAAAGAAGCTTTCAGTTGCGCCCAGGTGGTGATCGAGTACGGTTGGATACTCTCGGTCCATGTTTCGGCTAGGCCTTTGAGAGAAAAACTGAATAACCTTAGCTTTATGGCATCCTCGTTCATCCCATTGATCTTAAACGTGTTGCAAATTCGCTCAAATGCATGGAGATGTGCTTGAGGATCTTCTGTCGGTGCTCCTCCATACTGATTTTGTTGTACCATCACGATGGTACTCGGTTTAAGCTCAAAATAGTTCGCCCCAGTGGTGGGCGCTTGGATGCCTATGCGTGCGGCTGCCACGTTCGGGTCGGCAAACGATCGCATAGGGCGTCTCTCAGGAGGAGGTGGAGGTGGAGGTGGGTCATTGACAGGTATCTCGTTAACAGGCCTCTCGTCAACCATCTTCAATTGCCTTTTAACTTTTGATTCTTTGAGTAGTCGACGGGCAGTTCTTTCGATTTCCGGATCGAGTGGTTCGACTCCTTCCCCTCGGGTTTTTCTTGGCATAAACCAATTAATACCAGAAAAGAAAGTAGGCGAAGTTAGTAATCCAGAACTGAAAGTGATGGAACAAAATAATAAAAATAAAGAAAAATGTTCAATATAATAGCGCTTATAGCTGGTAGTGCTATCAGTTGCAACTAGTTCCCCGGCAACGGCGCCAAAAACTTGATAGGCGGGTTCACACCCCCTAAATCTAACCGCAAGTGTACGGGTCGAAGTCAAGTAATAGTACAAAAGTACGAGTATCGAACACTGGGAACTAGGAACTAAGTATCACAATGACTATAAGTTCTATTAACTGAACGGTCGCAAATTGAGTTGTTGATATGAATTAATTGATTGCAAGAAAACAGATCACAAACGGGACAGTAAACAACTTAGGAAACTTTGGTAGAGAAAACAGTTGAGGGTTGGAAATCCTAAGGTTTTCACGTACAAACAATTGACTCAAAAAAATTACCAGTTATTCCGTATAATGAATACCCAATCTCTAAAAATCACCGTTGTTCTCTCTCAAGCAATAACGGGTTTTATTTCGAAATCACAAGTTTTATCTCTCGATCTCAACTCATGAAATTCAAAACACATTAAAAGCAATATTTAACGGGACTAAGGCTTACTTGGTATATCTCTATCCAATTTCTCACCCTAGGCATGCAATTTCTAGTTCTAGTTATCAATTAATTCTCTCGAACTTAATTGCTAACAAACAAATCAGATGTAAATTGGCCAAACTCACAAAAGCATTAAAATCCAAATCACATGCTTCATTAGAATAGGAAAAACTAATAAAAGTCACAAGTCACATGTTCATACGCTTTAAACTAAATTCATTCCAACCCCCAACATCTAAAGACTAGTTCATGTTGGTGGTGGACAAAAACATAAGAAAAGAGGATGAAAAAGTGTGTGTAAACATGGTAATCGTGAACGTGATGAATGTAATGGTGAACTTCCTTCTCTCGACTCTAATCCGATTATCTTCGTGAAATCCTCCTCAATCGATCCTCTATCGTGGCTCCAAAGTGTGTGAAAAACCTCTGAAAATCGCCCCAAAGTCGTCTCCCGTCGTCGTGTGAGAGGTCTGCCCTAAAATCCGGAAAACACAAAGATTTATTGCTGAAACAGGGACTTACGTGGTTTGTCCCGCCACTTGCAAACCGCGGGACAAACCGCGCGGTTTGCCTGATGTGTCTGGATCAGGTTCGGGTCCTGGTTCGGGCATGGGTCTTGGTCTTGGATCTCGGGCTTCCGTTGGGCTTCGTTTGGGCTCTCTTTTTGGACTCTTTTTCGCTTCTTTTCTAGATGATTGCCGTCTTTTAGATTACCTGTACATTTCACTTGATAAACCATAAAATTCCGCCTTTTTGCTAGAATACAAACCAATCTCATTGGTTTGAGAGCTTAAAATAACGCCAAAAAGTGGCGTTATCAGTTGCCAGGGTGGTGTTGGTGAGGTTGAGATTGTTGATGTTTGTGGAAGTTTCAGCGAGAGTGGTAGCAAAAGTTCCTATGCTGCCATCCACCTTCTCCATATCAGCTTTGGAGGCTTTTTCATCAACGACCTCGGTCAACTTTTTAAGGTTCTCTCCAGCGTCTGTAACCGCTGAAGAGTTTGTGGAGAGAGTGGTGTTGTAAGATTCCACCTTTGTTTCTAGGGCCTTCAGGGAGGTGTTGATATCCCCCAAATTAGGACCTGGAACAGTTATTAACTTATGAACAGAGGAAAGCTCAGAAGTTTGGGGTTTTGAGAGAAGAGTTGGTTGAGTTATGTGTATACCTGCAGGCGGGTTTGCGAAGTTGTCGAAACATCGTAAACCTGAGAAGTGTTCCATGTCGTCGTCGAGAGTGCCTTGGCGCATGGAGGTGCTTGCAGATCCTAAGTTTGTCTCTATCATTTCATGTAGAGTATCAGAAGCTGAATCATGAACGATGACGGGTGTCCCTGAGAATGTTGGGAAAATTGGTGGAGTGTCCAAAGAAAGAGTGGGAGGAGTGAAGGATGAGAAGATTAGTTGGGTGCGAGGTTCAGCGTTGGATCCGTTGACAATCACTTCAGTCTGTAGAGAGGCTGAAGGAGGTGGGTTCAGTTCCAAGTTTATAACCTCAGTGTTTAGAGACGCTGAGGTCGGAATTGAAGGGGTGGCTTGATCAGCTTTGGCAGAGCGTACCACGGAACTATCCATCAGCTCTTCAAAGTGAGTTGTGGAGTCTTCAGCATGTGAATGCTTGGAGGGTTGCTCCTCGGTTTTCTTGATCCTTTTGGAATCAAGTTGGGAAGATGATTGTTTCCTTTTTCGAGAAGGAGTGGAGGGTGCAGCTTGGGTATCAGCGGTGGGGATTTCCGCTGAAGTAGCCGCAGAAGTAGAAGAATGAGGATTAAGAAGAGATAAGAGAGTAGTAAGACGTACCTCGTTTGGCAGAGGCTTGAAGTCGAGCACCTTAGGGCCAACCTGAGAGAGTCTCAGATCACCCTCTTTTGGGTATTTGTCCCCAAGGCCAAGTTGAAAGATGGCACTTATGAATCGGGGATATGGAACCCTTGACGGTCTATCAGCCATATCAACTCTGAACGCAAGGTCGTCATAGATGACTGAGGCATAGTCAACATGGAGACCTTTCAGCAATGCATAGCCCATTGCTTGCTGAGGTTGAGCAGCTTGATCAGAGGAGCCGGACTTCGCTGTCATGCAGCTTATCAAGTGAGCGAAGAGGAAGTTCATCTCGCTGGGCATCTTGGACTTGTTGATCAGGGTCAGTTTCTTCTCAATCTGCTTGTCCCTCCCTGTGTCCCATGCGTAACCCATTGCATCAAAGAATGCAGTGATGGCTTCCCTATCAGCATGGTTTTTGTGGTTTGGGAGAGGGACAAAGCGTTTTTCTTTGGTAGCGACGGGGAGGCTCAGTGCACGTCGGATGATGGCAGGATTGATTTTGGTGGTGCCAAATTTGGTGTCACAGAGAATGACATTAAGGAGTTTCTTAGGGTCTTTGGTTGAAGGAACCTGAGCTCGTCTGGCAGTATACCAGAACTGAGATAGAAGGAATTTATGGGCAGGGGGTACGAAGGTTAAGGCTTTGAATAAGCAGCACGTTTGGAGAAAATTCACAGCATCATCCAGATGCCTGACTTGCTTTCGTGGAGGAAAATCGAAAAGCGCATAGAGGTTGTTTGATTTTGAAAAATTTACTTCCTCAAGCGTGAACTTGACCTGAGGAGCCTTGATGAGATTCAGTTTCTCCGTAGCATGAGATTTCTCAGTGGTAGGAGCAGCAGTAGAAGATGCCATTTATGTTTAACATATATAAACATGAAGAAGAGATAAAGAACAATGTCTTAATGTGGAAAGAATTTCTAATAAGATGTTGTCGAATTTTGTCCATTTCATTCTGACAAAAAATGTGTTAATGAAGATTAGGGTTTTCTAGTTTTGACAAAAAGAGACAAGAACTAGTGAATGTCTTATTTTCCAGTTTCCTTTAAAGATAAGGATTTTGGAAAAACATATGAAGAACAAGTTTAAGATTTTGAGTTTTAAACTTGAAGAACAACCATGAAGGTTGTGTTTATAAAATCATGAAAGAAAATGATTTCATTTTAAAAAAAAATTCTCTTGTCTGATCTTGTAGAAACAATGAAGAGATCAAAAACAAGTTAGAAACAGGTAAATAATAAGAATATTAACCTTGTTGTCGAAGAAGGAGATGAACAGTTTTCTGGAAAAACTCGAGTTCAAAATGCAACAGTAATTTCTTGCTTGGAGAGGAAGATGTTCGCGTAAAGGAACAATATAAACCCGAAATAGTTTATATAGAGAGAGTAGAAAGAGAAAATCTTGAACGGGAAAAGATTTTCATGATGACACGGACACGTGTTTGCATTTGATTGGATGGAAAACAAAACGTGCAAACGTGTGTCAGAAAAAGAACGTGCCAGGGTTTATCCGTTAGGATGACGTCATAAACGCCCTTTCATATTTTTAGGATGTCTCTGAGGTTTTGAAAGCTCAGGGACATTTTGAAAACATGAAGCACTGAATAGAAATATCAGTGTTAGTTTTATAAATTTCAAAGTATCGCTGTTAAGGAAGAAATATTCAGCGATGCAATTTGTTTTTGAAATCTTGCATTCATTTGCGAACGTCAGCGAGTAAAGAGAGAACATACCTTGATTTCAGCGAATCAACTTTGTTCAGAGAGAAGATGATAGAATGGGTTATATAAGTTAGTTTTATCCGGTCAATGATCAAATGTGAACCGCTGAAGATTTTACTCTTCAAAGTTCAGCATTCTAAGCTCGCTGATGAGAAAGTTGAATCTTGTCTCATCAAGAGGTTTGGTGAAAATATCAGCTAACTGAAAATCAGTTAGGATAAAATGAAGTTCTATATCACCATTCATCACATGATCTCTGATAAAATGATACCTGATTTCGATATGTTTGGTCTTTGAGTGTAGTACTGGATTGTTGGCTATAGCGATGGCACTAGTGCTGTCGCAATAGATTGGAATTTTAGAGAGTTGAAGGTCATAGTCCAGTAGTTGATTTCTCATCCACAAGACCTGAGAACAACAGCTTCCAGCGGCTACATACTCAGCTTCAGCGGTGGAGGTGGACACAGAGTTTTTCTTTTTACTTGTCCAACTCACCAGCTTTCCGCCCAGGAGCTGACAGCCTCCTGTGGTGCTTTTCCTATCCAATTTGCAACCTGCAAAATCACTATCTGAATAGGCGATTAGATCAAACCCTGAATCTTTGGGATACCAAAGACCTAGGTTCGGAGTTCCCTTAAGGTAACGAAAGATTCGCTTTACAGCGATCATATGAGATTCCTTAGGTTCAGCTTGATATCGTGCACACAAACAGGTTGGGTACATAATATCAGGTCGGCTAGCTGTAAGATACAAAAGAGAGCCGATCATCCCACGGTATGTCGTGACATTAACAGGTATTCCAGAAGAATCCTTGTTTAGTGTCAGCGGCGGTGCCATAGGGGTTTTCATAGCTGAACTCTGAGTTAAATCAAATTTCTTCAGCATATCTTTAACATACTTTCCCTGATTAATGAAAGTTCCCTTTTCATTTTGTTTTATCTGAAGACCAAGGAAATATGTTAGCTCACCCATCATACTCATTTTATACTCTGCTTTCATTCTATCAGCGAAACGAGTACAAAGGTCAGGGTTAGTAGAACCAAATATAATGTCATCAACATATATCTGAACAACAATAATATGACCTTTTACTTTCCTGAAGAATAGAGTCTTATCGATTTTACCACCCTCAAATTGTTCAATACGGAGATAAGTAGAGAGAGTGTCATACCATGCACGAGGAGCTTGCTTTAAGCCGTAAAGTGCCTTATCCAGTTTATAAACATAACCTGGATGCTTAGGATCTGAGAATCCTGGAGGTTGTTCCACATAGACTTCTTCTTTCAGCTTTCCATTAAGAAACGTTGACTTAACATCCATTTGATAAACTTTGAAGTCTTTGTGTACAGCGTAGGCTAAGAATAGACGAATAGATTCTAGTCTTGCTACTAGAGCAAATGTTTCGTCATAGTCTATACCTTCCTCTTGTTTGTATCCCTGAGTAACAAGACGAGCCTTGTTGCGGGTTACAGTTCCATGTTCGTCCAACTTGTTTCGATAGACCCATTTAGTGCCTATCACTGTCTTGTTAGTTGGTCTTCGAACAAGTTTCCAAACTTTGTTTCTTTCAAATTCTGTCAGCTCTTCTTGCATATGTAACGTCCCAAAAATTACAAGGAATTTAAAATTTTAAAAATAATGCCTTCCATTATAAACAAACCATAAATTAGCAAATCCCTTACAATAAAAATAACGTCGTTAATTTAAACCGTCAAATAATATTTATGCAGCGGAAAAACTATCAAATTAAATCTCGGCGTTTAAAAATGAAACTCGAACAGCCTTCGCCTTGCGCTAGTGTGTACCGTCACGCTCGACTTCTACTCGCACCTGAAAACATAAGATATTGGGAAGGGGTAAGCACGAAGCTTAGTGAATTCTGCCACCTACGCAGTTAGTAATCACACATATATCGCCCCTACTCGCAAGTAGGCAAACAACACCACAATTACAAGTATAATAACAAATCAAGGTTTAAACATGTAATCACATACCTCGGTCCCACCGAGCCCTCGGTCCCACCGAGTACACATTATATGATGTCCACACTAGCTCAGTCCCACCGAGCCCTCGGTCCCACCGAGTATACATTATATGATATTCACACTAGCTCAGTCCCACCGAGCCCTCGGTCCCACCGAGTACACATTATATGATATTCACACTAGCTCAGTCCCACCGAGCCCTCGGTCCCACCGAGTACACATTATATGATATTCACACTAGCTCAGTCCCACCGAGCCCTCGGTCCCACCGAGGTGTACACAAAACACATACCATTCACATATTATATAATTTACAACTAGCTATCACACCACAACTAGTTCACGTAAGCATACAATAACACGCAGAACTAACACAACATATATATAACTCCTAGTCTACGCAATGAGAGAACTCACCTCAAAGCAACGCAAGTCTCCGCAACCGCAACACAAGCCGGCCAACTTCACTCACCTTTTCCCACCTAATTACGTGTTAACAAATGTCAAAGTGACGCCCCAACCCAAAACCACGACTACTAAAATATAAAATACATTTTCCAGTTTTCACTCTAAAAATACAGGTCTGTTCGGGACCTGTTTAACCCCTTATAAACTGATAAATACAGAAATATTTTTCCATAATCACAAAGTCCCATGTCTTAGGGTTCCAGGGACATATCGCACGCGCTCTAACGATTTTTCTACAATTTAATATGGATTTTACAAAACTGACTTGCAGAACAGCGAAAAACAGGACCTTTCAGTACAAAACCACAATTTGACACTAGCTATGGTCCGAACTGGTTTTTCCGTAAAACATATGAAACTTACTAGACTCAGAATGGGACATTTTGGAACTGATTTCACCCCAATACCATGTTCCTAGAAAAAGTTATGGCTTTCACAAAACAGTGGCAGAAACTGTGTACTTCACATGAAATGACAAATAATGCTTATTAACCCATTAAGTCATAGCTTAACCCAAACAGACCCGAACAGCCTACAAGCTTACCGGAGAAAGGTCATACTAGGCTGGACAACCACCGAGCACCACCCACATCCGCCTCCGGCAGCAGTGGTGGTTGGCGGCGGCGACGATGGTTACGATAACCCTTCCGGCGAGACCTCCCAATGTCACCCACTCCCGACATACTCGCAAAACGCCCCCCGCACACACCCGCACCCTGCACACCCCTGCACTCACCCCTCTGCCGCCACCACGGCGGCGTGCAGCGGCGGCCCCACCGCCGGCAGCCGTGGTTGCGGCGGTGGTGGCGGCGGTTTACGGCGTTCCGACAACAAAACCACAACGAAAAAGAAAGGGAACACGGGATTACCTCGACGTGACTTCTCCTCCCCCTTTTCCGGCAGAAACGGTGACGACGTCTCTCTCCTCTTTCCGGCGAACTCTCTCTTCTCCGGCGTCACTCTCTCTTCTCCGGCGTATTCTCTCACTCTCGGCTCTCTCTCTACCTTCGCACCTCTCCCACTCTCGGCCCTCTCTCTTCTCCGGCCGAACAACGCCGGCAGCGCCGGTGATGGTGGTTCACGGGAGTTGGTCGACGGAAGCACTAGGGAGGAGAGGGGGTACTAGGGTTTCGTTTGGTGTTTGCGAGAGTGAAAGAAATCGAGAGTTACAAAGAAAAAGATGGGTTCGGTTCTTAAGTTAAAAGGAAACGTTTCCATGCAAACTAGATTAACAAAAACCACATTTAGTCCCTAGGTTTAAGGTACTTCCATATCTTAACATAACTTAGGATTTAAATATTTTGCCCAAATCCATTAACCCCGTTAATACTCACGTTAAATAAAACTTTTAACAAGAATTAATACCAGGAAATTACATACCGGGATACGGGCTTTACAACTCTCCCCCACTTGGATTAGACTTCGTCCTCGAAGTCTCGACCGACAAATAACTCGAGATAGTCCTCGCGCATCTCCATTTCGAGTTCCCACGTCCACTCGAACCCCTTCGGTGCTGCCACTGGACTTTCCTCAACTAGAATCTAAATTTCTCATCCCGTCTAGAATTTCTCGAATACTTTTCTTACTACCAAAACTCCTTCAAGGACACTGAAATTATGATCGGCAGAACACCCCAACAATTGAAATCATTCCTAACCAAGCGACTTCGGTTGTCTCCCAACCTTAGATATTCCATACATCCCGAGTCAAATCTCAAGCTCTAACCATTCTAAAGTTGCTTACCAATAAACCCAACTGGGTACTCGGATCCGATCATTCCTACCATTAACTATCGATTAACTCCTACGAGTTCTAATAGACTCCCAAAATTTACCTTACACGAATCATCAAACCAGTAAATTTATAATCACCCACGAAGGTCATTCCACCACAACCATTCATCACAGTAAGCATCTCAGGGTTACTACTACCATCACCATAATTATTTTAAAATCGGCTACAAATCTCCTACTACACTAAAGGTGTTTGGCCTCAAGCCCAAAAGTCGACACCTAAATATACTACTTACCTCAAAAAGTTCTACGCATTTATCCTCTTTATTACAAAGGGCATCATTCCCTAACCGATACTATTCGGCCTACAGTACCAACACGCGTGGAATACCCAACCTTCCACCGTCTACTTATCCTCCACGCTCGCTCTAGGAAACCTAGTTACACTGTAACAAGATACACTTAACGCCTACCTCCCAGGTACGTCTCAAGGCCCGGCACATCGGAACTACCTCTCAGGTAAGTGCCCAAGACTATATCCACTTAGTGCCTACTGAAAAGTCAAGGTCATAACACATAAATATCGGGGTCCCACCCCGAGATACCTAACCGACCATTACTAACGACTGACTATAATGTCTATGGATCCAAAGCAAAACAGTCTACCAACAACCTGCCTATCCCGAAATGATTCACTCACCCAAACCTGTGAATACTCACGTGCGATAAATGCAAACTGTGCAACATATAACCCATCGACAAGACTCCACATCGAGCCATTACAACCGTGCAATTGACCCATGACTACCTCAAATTCAAAACCGAGCAAGATGCTCCACGCTTGCTAGACCTATAAGTCAGTCAAAATGCGTTTAAATAAAGTTTAAGCAAACAATACTCTAAAATCAACATTAGTCCTAAAATTCAATACGGGTTTAACAAAAGAGTTTTCCAAAAGGACTCGCACCCTTTAAAGTTCTCAAAATGACACATAACACTTAAAAGCGCATTTCCCAAATGGTTTACAAAATCATTTACAAAATATTTTCAACGTCAAGAATTTTCATTTCAAAAAGACCGTATGCAATAAAACTACCATTACCAGGTCGGTAGTTACGCAAAAATGGACACGTTCGTCTCACATAGTAAAATCATATTGAAAATCATTCCATTTCCGTCAGTTTACTTACAAAACACAAAGCGTAATGAATAATTTCTTTTAAAAACGAACCACTACGGTTCTGGTATGGATTGACTCATGATAAAGTGTTACCAAAAATATTTTCCCATGCCTCATTTAGGTCACATATAAAGCGATCCATACACTGAACTATTTAAATAATATACTTAGTAACACAACCCGTATTAAAATAAATCACCAACAAAGTTTGTAACTCTCGTGATGAAAAGGTTTCATGCACTTTCAAAACCATAATTCGAAAACTTGTGTGTGTGCTACACATTTCCAAAATTCTAAAACACAATCCCTATAAGGATTGGAAACACAAGAATTAGATAATGCAATTTTATTTTTCAAAATCAAACTTTGTGCACGACTTAGACGGCATTCTACGTCTCGACTCGTACTACTCCAAATCCCTCCGGTCCACTACCGTCATCCAGACATTTAAACTTTTTAGGGCAAGTTGTAATTCACGTCAAATCATCTTACGGATTTTCCTCAAGACAAAGTCGGCTTAAAAGCCTATAATTCTAGCTCAATCATCAAACTTGATCCGAAATGGTCTACTTAAAACAAATATCACGTCAGCAACCTCAACCACAAGTGGACAGCCTAGCAGTCCTATACTACGGCCCAAACGCTCACTACAAGTGTGAGGCACGAAATAATGGGTAGCCCCGCTATCAAACATCACTACAGCAGACACCGAGTTAACTAAGAACGTACTTAATCACACAACTTAAGCAAAAAGCAACTACATACCATCTCCAATAAAAGAAAACAAGTGATGAAATATACATGTCACCACTTTAGGCGTAGCCTGTGCCTCCTCCACCGTCAGTTGATGAACTCCACCTCGGTCGCCTCGGGTCCAGCCTGACCCACACGACCATCAGTAATACGCAAGGGAGCAACCACAGGGGCTTCTTGTGCCCCACTCCCAACAGAAATCCTCGGATTCTGGCAGTTGATCTTCACGTGGCCCGTCTGTTTGCAGTTAAAACAGACCACCAGTGGTGCCCTGCAATCCCGACCGTAGTGTCCTACCTGACCACACTTGAAACATTTGTCGTTTCTCCTTCCGCTACTATCCTTGGTTTTAAACCCCCCACTCCTTCGATTCAAAAGTGAGTCCGAAAACCTCGTTTTCTTTGGGACTGTGGATTCTGATGCAACGGCCTGCGCCGTTTTCCTCTTCTTGGCCTATTCCTCTAACTCGAGTCCCTGTCCCCGGGCAGCCTCCAGCATCATTACTACCTCATCACGAACGGCGGTAATAATCCCGGGGATTGCCTCCCTAATAGCATGCTTTACTTCAGCCGCGATCAACTCACGTATCTGCTCAATAGTGAGTTCAATACCAGCATTTGGTTCAACATCGTTGTTCCTCCTTGTGATGGTCATCCTAGGTAATTAATACAACGAGCTATTAGCACATAATCACTCATACTAACAACGCTCACGCTCGACTCCTAGGATTCCTCGCGACTTTCCCCGACTCGAACATTGATCCTGTGCTTCCGGTAGTAGGAGCTCTACTACTACCATCTACACCTATCACTGCCCGCTCCGAGTCCCATCCCGAGTACCCAAGTAGTTTCTCGCCCAAACAAAAACCATACACGTATGCCTGCACTGACACATGTACACACTCTTCCTAGCTCCCTAGGAATAATCATAATACCCCACTACCCTTGCTAGGGCGGAACCCCCACTAACCCTGACGAGTCGCCTCGTAAACGCACAGTCGTATACAGTGGAAACCAGATAGACATTCGAATATAAGATTCTATCCTACAACGGTTGGACTCAAACAAGAGTTGTGCAATAGAACTAAATCCGACATTCTAAGGCTATTCGGTTCCTACCGCATACAACCTATAGTGCATTCACTTAACACCCTATCATAGCTAGCATAAGTTCCTATTAGCAAGTAACAACCATACAGTACAGTGTAATAAGCACCAAGCAATCTAGCATACATACTCTTATGTTCTAGAAAGCAATCTAGCATACATACTCATATGTAAACACCCTTCCCAGCTCACTAGGAATTTCATCTCATCCCACTACCCTTGCTACAACGGAATCCTTATTAGCCATAACGAGTTGCCCCGCGAATACCCAGTCGCATGCAGCGTGAATCAAATAGACATTCGAATACAAGATTCTATCCTAAAACGGTTGGACTCAAACAAGAGTTGCGCAATAGAACTAAATCAAATATTCTAAGGCTATATGATTCTTACTGCATACAACCTATAGGGCCTTCACTTAACAACCTACTATAACTAGCATTGATTCCTACTAGCAAGCAATCATCATACAGTACAGTGTAAACCACATAAGCAGTCTAGCATGCATACCCTATGATCTAGAAAGCGATAAATACACTAAGTACTGTACCTTCCCACTTAGCGTCGGCTGACTGTACACATTGCGCCCTCGATCACCGTTTCCCAAACGGGTTTTCCTTTTTCCTTTACTCTAAAAGATTTTAGTAAAAGGATTTAAAATTTCATAGCCGCAACTTGAGACCAAACACACCGAGATGTGTTTGATTCACTCAAGCTGTGCTCTGATACCAAGTTGTAACGTCCCAAAAATTACAAGAAATTTAAATTTTTAAAAATAATGCCTTCCATTATAAACAAACCATAAATTAGCAAATCCCTTACAATAAAAATAACGTCGTTAATTTAAACCGTCAAATAATATTTATGCAGCGGAAAAACTATCAAATTAAATCTCGGCGTTTAAAAATGAAACTCGAACAGCCTTCGCCTTGCGCTAGTGTGTACCGTCACGCTCGACTGCTACTCGCACCTAAAAACATAAGATATTGGGAAGGGTAAGCACGAAGCTTAGTGAATTCTGTCACCTACGCAGGTAGTAATAACACATATATCGCCCCTACTCGCAAGTAGGCAAACAACACCACAATTACAAGTATAATAACAAATCAAGGTTTAAACATGTAATCACATACCTCGGTCCCACCGAGCCCTCGGTCCCAACGAGTACACATTATATGATGTCCACACTAGCTCAGTCCCACCGAGCCCTCGGTCCCACTGAGTATACATTATATGATATTCACACTAGCTCAGTCCCACCGAGCCCTCGGTCCCACCGAGTACACATTATATGATATTCACACTAGCTCAGTCCCACCGAGCCCTCGGTCCCACCGAGGTGTACACAAAACACATACCATATACATATTATATAATTTACAACTAGCTATCACACCACAACTAGTTCACGTAAGCATACAATAACACGCAGAACTAACACAACATATATATATAACTCCTAGTCTACGCAGTGAGAGAAATCACCTCAAAGCAACGCAAGTCTCCGCAACCGCAACACAAGCCGGCCAACTTCACTCACCTTTTCCCACCTAATTACGTGTTAACAAATGTCAAAGTGACGCCCCAACCCAAAACCACGACTACTAAAATATAAAATACATTTTCCAGTTTTCACTCTAAAAACACAGGTCTGTTTGGGACCTGTTTAACCCTTTATAAACTGATAAATCCAGAAATATTTTTCCATAATCACAAAGTCCCATGTCTTAGGGTTCCAGGGACATATCGCACGCGCTCTAACGATATTTCTACAATTTAATATGGATTTTACAAAACCGACTTGCAGAACAGCGAAAAACAGGACCTTTCAGTACAAAACCACAATTTGACACTAGCTATGGTCCGAACTGGTTTTTCTGTAAAACATATGAAACTTACTAGACTCAGAATGGGAGATTTTGGCACTGATTTCACCCCAATACGATGTTCCTAGAAAAAGTTATGGCTTTCACAAAACAGTGGCAGAAACTGTGTACTTCACATGAAATGACAAATAATGCTTATTAACCCATTAAGTCATAGCTTAACCCAAACAGACCCGAACAGCCTACAAGCTTACCGGAGAAAGGTCATACTAGGCTGGACAACCACCGAGCACCACCCACATCCGCCTCCGGCAGCAGTGGTGGTTGGCGGCGGCGACGATGGTTACGATAACCCTTCCTGCGAGACCTCCCAATGTCACCCACTCCCGACATACTCGCAAAACGCCCCCCGCACACACCCGCACCCTGCACACCCCTGCACTCACCCCTCTGCCGCCACAACGGCGGCGTGCAGCGGCGGCCCCACCGCCGGCAGCCATGGCTGCGGCTGTGGTGGCGGCGGTTTACGGCGTTCCGACAACAAAACTACAACGAAAAAGAAAGGGAACACGGGATTACCTCGACGTGACTTCTCCTCACCCTTTTCCGGCAGAAACGGTGACGACGTCTCTCTCCTCTTTCCGGCGAACTCTCTCTTCTCCGGCGTCACTCTCTCTTCTCCGGCGTATTCTCTCACTCTCGGCTCTCTCTACCTTCGCACCTCTCCCACTCTCGGCCCTCTCTCTTCTCCGGCCGAACAACGCCGGCAGCGCCGGTGATGGTGGTTCACGGGAGTTGGTCGACGGCAGCACTAGGGAGGAGAGGGGGTACTAGGGTTTCGTTTGGTGTTTGCGAGAGTGAAAGAAACCGAGAGTTACAAAGAAAAAGATGGGTTCGGTTCTTAAGTTAAAAGGAAACGTTTCCATGCAAACTAGATTAACAAAAACCACATTTAGTCCCTAGGTTTTTAAGGTACTTCCATATCTTAACATAACTTAGGATTTAAATATTTTGCCCAAATCCATTAACCCCGTTAATACCCACGTTAAATAAAACTTTTAACAAGAATTAATACCAGGAAATTACATACCGGGATACGGGCTTTACAGCATAGCGCTGACCCAGTTTGGATCTTGGAGGGCATCATCTGTTTTCTTTGGTTCAATCAGAGAAATAAAGTTAACAAATAAACAAATGTTACCTGCACTTCGTCGAGTCTGAACACCAGCGTTTGGATCACCAAGTATTTGATCAATTGGGTGATTAATAGTCCATCGCTGAGCCGGAGCATGAGTCGCTGACTCAACCTGAACTGGAGGGGCTGAAGATGAGGCTTCAGCAACTTCTGGTATATCAGTCAAGAAATGAGTAAGTGCAGATGTCATTACATTTACTGATTGCTGAGAAGTAGATGGAATGTCTGAGACATTTTGTTCAGAAGCAGGCATAGTGTTTAGAGGAATAGCTGAGACCCATGAAGTTTCAGCTTCACTAGTCTACATGTTTGGGATGATAGTGGGACCATCATCTTTAACGGTATGAGTACGAGGAGTGGGAATATCTTCTGAATCACCAAGATGTGAAAACATCCATTGATTTAGTTCTTCAGTATCAGCAGAAGGTCGAGAATTCGCTAAACAGGATTCGTCAAAGGTGACGTGAATAGTTTCTTCAACAACATGTCTTCTTCTATTGAAGACTCTGAAGGCTTTGGAGACTGAGGAGTATCCAAGAAAGATTCCATCATCAGCCTTAGGATCAAACTTTCCAAGGGCATCTCTGTTGTTCAGTATGAAACACTGACATCCAAAGATGTGAAAAAAGCTAATTGAAGGCTTTCTCCCATGGAAAAGTTCATAGGCTGTCTTGTTGAATCTTTTGACTATCAGCGACCTGTTTTGCATAAAACAAGCAGTGTTGACAGCTTCTGCCCAAAACTGAGTAGGCAGGTGAGAATCGCTGAGCATTGAACGTGCAACTTCAATGATAGTTCTATTTCGTCTTTCAGCGACTCCGTTTTGTTGCGGTATTCTCACTGAAGAAAAGTTGTGATGAATACCCTTACTCTCAAAGAAGGAATCAAGAGAACTGTTTTTAAATTCAGTCCCATGATCACTCCTTATTGAGCGAACGGTCAAGTTGTTCAGGACTTCCATTTTCCTGACAATGGTGATGAGTTCTTCAGGGGTGTCACTCTTAGAACGTAGAAACATTACCCAGGTATAGCGAGAGAATTCATCAACTATGACCAGTGTATATTTCTTTCCAGCGATGGATTATTTGTTAACAGGGCCAAACAAATCCATATGGAGAAGTTGTAGAGGAGATGACACTGAGGAGACTTGCTTTGATTTAAAGCTTGCTTTGGTCTGCTTCCCTTTCTCACACGCTGAACATAAGGACTCCTTTGCGTATAAGTGTTGAGGTAGACCAGTGGCAGTGACTAACTCTTTAGAAGAAAGAGTGTTCAGTGTCTTGAAGTTGAGATAGGAGAGCCTCTTATGCCATAAACAGTTGGCATCAGATGAGGCTTTTGAGAAGAAACAGGAGTTCTCAGTGGTTGTTGAGTCCATGTTTATAACGTAAACATTTTCCAAACGATAACCGCTGAGAGCTATCTTCTCCTTTTTGTCAGTGACAAAGCAGGATTCCTTAGTAAAGATTACTTTGTTATCCATGTCGCAAAGCGGACTGATGCTTAGAAGATTATGCTTCAGCCCTTCAACATATGCGACTCTTATGAAGGTTGTTGTACCATTAGAGAGTACACCAAACCCTCGGGTATGTCCTTTTCCGTTTCCACCGAAAGTTACAGAGGGACCCTTCTCTTCCTTATACTCAGTGAGCAGGTTCTTCTTACCAGTTATGTGTCTAGAGCATCCGCTATCGAGATACCAGATACCCTTCTTAACCTGCAAACAAAGGAAGATTAGTTTGACTTGGGCACCCATTTCATCATGTGTACACACTTGTTAGTGGAGGTAGATGGAATGGAAGGTTCAGCATTCTTCGCAGCATTTGAAGATTCAGCTTTATCAGTCTTCACTTTGGTTAATTTCTTAACCTCAGTGGTCTTCTTTGCCTTGAGAGCAATAATCTTCACCTTAGCTATTTTTGCAGCTTTGGTGGCTGTAGGGCACTTACTAGCAATATGATTTGTAAGTCTATAGTGATAACGTTTCCTATAACTAAAAGTAGTTCTAGGACCATTTGTATTCTTAGCCGTTAGTTTTAAATGAGCAGGGCTAGCACAAAGTATACCTTTGGCATTGGAAATGAGAGGAACTTTCAGTTCTTCAGATTTCCTACCAGTTATATCCACTTTAAGTCTAGGAGTAGATCGCTGAATAAATCCAGGGATCTTGTTCTTAGAAGTAGAGGGATAAGTCACTGACGCTTTAGAAGTATTCAGCTTAGGTACACAAGTACCCTTCTGAGGTTTTTGGTTAAAAGCAATTCCTTTACCTTTGTCTTTAGAGACTGAGGTAGGTTTTGGATAAATAATTTTCTCTTTACCTTTCGAAGTTAAGGTAGAGATTTCCTCAGGGATGGGAGGTTTTGAAGAGGAACACTGAGATGAGAAAGTGTCAGGGATTGAGGATACGAACATTCCAAACTTAAGCATGGAACGGTCAGTGGTTTGTTCTAGAGTATCAGCTTTGTAACCAAGACCACGTTTATCACTCACGGGAATCTGAGACTTAATTATCTCAGTGATCTTTGTTGAGGAGTTACACCATCCATCAACAGTAGCTTTTTCAGCTTTTAATGCGGCGATAGCTTCTTCGCGTTCGATTTTGACTAGCTGATTTAAATGAACTTGATCTTTAAAATCTTCTTCAATTTTAGAAAGCTTTTCTATTTTAAGGTGACAGTTTTTAAGCTGTTCAGCGAGGTCAAGGTTTTGATTTTCAATAACAGTTTTGCCATTCATGGCTTCATATAAACTTCTAGTCAAGAGATCGATCTTTCGAAGACTATCAGCTTCATCAATATTTAAAATATTGGTAAAGAAGGAAGGTGATACCTTAGTAGCAGAGGTTGAAGTAGAGGGAATGTCAGAATTTTCTTCCTCATCTTCAAGTTTGGCCATGAGACATAGATTGGCTTCATCGTCATCTTCAGAGTCAGATGATTCTTCTTCGTCAGAGGCAGCCCAATCATAGTCAGCCATCAGGCCTTTGCCTTTCTTCTTAAAGGTTTTCAGCTTTGAATACCTTTCTTTCAGCTTTTTGTATTTTTCATCTCTAGTCCTGGGAGTAAAGTTTTTCTTGGGAAAAGCAGAGGATCTAGAGACTTTCTTTGACCTCCACTTGCTAGCAAAATGTTCGATCTTTTCACAGTTATAGCAAGTAGCAGTAGCCTTATCAACAGGGGTTGATGATCTTGGCTTGTCAGTAATAGCAAGAGGTTTGTTCTTTCTGAAATTACTCTTTCTAGCAAATCTCCTGAACTTATTAGCTAGGAATGCCAGAGTTTCATCATCATCTGAAGCGTCAGAATCTGATGAACGTTCAGAGTTAGTTTCCAACTCAGTGACAGTGATAGTAGATCGCTGACTGGAAGGTAACTCTGAGAGTAAAGCAACATGGGTGCTTTTGGAATCTTTTACAAGATTCTTCTTAATATGACTCGATTGCTCATGATTAAGCATCTATAAGGTAGAAAGAGTCATGGATTTTAGATCCTTTGATAGCTTGAGACACATTGAATAACTGTCCTAGCTTTCAGGTAAACATTCTAAGAACTTTGTCAGTACTTCAAAGTTAGAATATTCCTTACCAACGGTTTTTAGATCTATTATTAAGCAGTTAAAACGTTGGTGTACTTCAGAGAGAGATTCATTCTTACCACAAATGAAGCTTTTGTACTGTCTTACCAGGTTGATCTTACGTGAGTCCTGGACTTCAGAAGTACCTTCATATTGAACACATATTGTGTCCCACATGGCTTTGGATGTCTTCAGGTTCATGACGGAAGGGTAGACTTCGTCAGGAAGAGCCATGGAAAGAATGGATCTGGCTTTAGTGTCGAGAGCCACTTTCTTCTTATCTTCATCAGTCCACATATGAATTTCCTTGGGAACCAACCTTTCTGGAATAGCAGCTCTATTCTCAGCGGCTGGAACTTCAGGATCAATTCTTATAGAAATATATGGACCATTTTCGATGTACTAAGGTATAGTTTGGTCTACACCTTCTAAGAAGAGAATCATCCTATTTTTCCACAGATTAAAGTTATCTCTGGAGAATCTAGGGGGTTTTGCAAGAGAACCGTTGTCAATATAGTTTGTGTTTGTGTTCGTAGCCATTTTAAGAAATAGCAAGGAAGAAGAGATTAGTATAGATAAGATCTTGTTTATGAGATTAAACAAATCTGCTCTGATACCACTTGATGGTCCCGAAGGGTTATACAAGTTTGTAGAAGGGGGGGGGGGGGGGGGGGGGGGGTTGAATACAAACACACGATTTTTACTTTCTAAATTGTTTATTGATAAATCAAAACAATTTACAACTTGTTGCGGAACAAGATTAAGGATTAACCTAATCTAAACAAGTTAAGAACACTAAGTTTCTTGCACTAGAATAAAGACAGAAAGGAGATAAGGAAATTACGAATAATAACCTAACACACAGTAGTAAGGAAGAAGAAGATGGCCCGAGCACTTCATTTCTGAAGTAGGGTTCTTCTTATATACTGCATGCATTTAATGCATAGCAGTGTTACTTTACACGTGGCAGCAGCTGAGTGGTTGCATGTTTTGACCTTTGTAGACAACCTTAGTAGCTGCATGGTGCACAGTGTAGAATCAGAGTTTGTTGTACGATTCTAGACAGAAGGGAGGTCCGTTCTGACATTTCGTACGGAGATGTGCAAGGGAGGTAAGACAATAGTACTTTGTAAGGAGACTTCATGATCAGCTTTCGTTGAATCAGTACTTTATCAGCGAATGATAAAGCTCAGCGATTGCTGAAGTCTTCTACTTGATAGTTCACGTTGAATGGACAATTCTGTGACTTCGCTGATATCTGCATCAGTTCATTAGTAGACTTGTCGCTGGTTCTTGGGCTTAATCTTCGACTTCCGCGTAGAACCTTTGTTGACGTGAAACTTGTCTTCAGGAATCATAAGTAAACAACTAAACTATCAGCGATCATCACAGAGACTGAACAGGCTCAGAACTACTGGATGAACAGTGTTCGCTGAATGTCTAATCTAAAGAGCGAGAGTTCCTATCAGCGGTACTGTAAAGTCTTAGTACTTATCAGCGATAGTGAAACTCTAATACAAAGTGTTTACTTACAATTTTCACTAAGTGTTAAAGAGAGGGTCATTATCAAATCACTGAGGGTTTGGATCAACATTAAGGATCGCATAGCTAACCGCGATCGGGGCCCAAGCAGACTCCCCTCTCGCCTCATATCGGCGCCCAAGCAGACTCCCCTCTATCCGAGTAGGAAGGAAACGAATTCCCTCCTAAAAGCTCATCACATATCATAGTAGGAAGGAAATGAATTCCCTCCTACAAGCTTATCACAATGCCCAAGGGATCATCAGATCCCGAGGTTCTCAGATCCCACTGTGCAGACCGACTTCACATAACATACACGTAGAATAACATAAATCACAAGCGTGAAATCATTGCATTTCATTTCATATTGCTAAAAGTCGTCCTTTAAAATAAAACGTACATTTCATGGAGAACATGTGTCACAGTTGTAAAACAGTTCAAGCTCGTAAACGAATCATAATCATAAAAACGTTCAACTTTCATTTAAGTAAAGAAAATCATGTAAAATAACATGGCATTTCTACATAATCATTTTCTTTGGAAAACACGTAAAATCACGTATTTTAGTTAGAAAAACTCACCTGGCTTGCTCGCTCCAAAGCTTCTCACTTACACTTCCGATCTCTAGGTGGAACACCTATAATGTTAATAATCGTACCACATAATTCTTTAATTTATTACTCGAGCTTACTCCCGAACTTAACCCAAAATTACCTAAGTTGATAGGTTACACATCTAGTCCAAAACATACTTATTGGACTCTGCTTATCGGCACAAGACATAAACTTCCGAATCTTATAAATAAGTACCGGATCTCGTACTATCTTAAATATCGAACTACGGTCCAATATAAAAGAATTATGGATCACTAAAACCGCTAAGCCCCAACTACTCTAATTATTGTTGGATCACTTTTGGCCATCTACCACTTTACGGTCCATTGAACAACACTTCCGTATTAAGAGCATAGTTCTCACGGCCCAAGAATTAAATTCTAAATTCAATTATCAAAACTCACGGCCCAACTATTGGGATTGCAAATTAATTGCCAAAGCCGAACATATGACTTGGGTGTGTGTTCCATTTCTGCAATTAAAATCCACGTGACTTGTGTGTGTGTGTTATCCAATAACATCGACCCATGTTCCAGAGTCCAGACTAACAAATACCCAACGCAGCCTTATGTGGAAATTCCGAAGATTTGGTCGGAATTAAATTCCGGATCTGGTCCTACATTTGCAAACTTCCGGATCAGTTTCATTTAATTAGTTCCGGCCCATGTCACCTTTAATTAATTCCGGCCCTTGCTACACCAAGTTCCGGATCCATTTAATTTTACATTCTGGATCATAAGTGTTGTGTTCAATTCCGGAACATTTAGTTCCGGATCCTACCTCGACTCGGCCCAGTTCCGGACCAATACAGTTCCGGTATTAGCGATCTCAGGTCGAACTTAATTTCCTTAAATAATTTTAACACTACCGAATAACCATTGAGTATTTTAACATTATCACTTCTCTTAATTTGTACGTATAAATCCTAAACCTAAAAAACCCATTTAGACACTTGGTTAAATCCTTGTATAGTCAAAAATAGAGTTAGACTCCATTGATATTCTTATCAGAAATACACAGCTTAAACAAAGAGATAAACCACAAATGTGATTTATTCAGTTGTCCACTTTGCAAGGAATTTACATAGAAGGAAGGAATTATTTACTAGGAACGAGCTTCTTCTATTGAATTTCAGTATCAAACGATTTCTTCCTTTTTCTGCTTCTCCTTCTCAGCCGCCAACTGTAATGCAGGAACTTTCAATAAATGAAAACCTAGGGATCAACATCCCTTTTATAGCTTTCTAAAATTGCACAAAGGTCCCTTAACTTACACTTTTATTATACCCACATTGACCACCAAACTTTCAAGACATAGTAAAAAAATTTGGGTTATTACAACACTCCCCCCCCCCCCTTAAAAGAATTCCGTTCCCGGAATTCCTTATTGGAAAAGACGCGGGTACCCAAACCTCGTATCCGTTTCTACCTCTCAATTGCTTCTCGTTCTTTATGGTATCTCCACTGAACCTTTACTAATCGCACATCTTCATCCCTCGTTTTGCGAATCTTACTATCCCCGGTTTCTATCGGTTTCTCGACATTAGTCGACTTCTCATCAACGCTGACATCCACCAAGGGAACAGTCACATTCGCTTCTACCAACACGTCGGGACACCCGATTTTAGTACGCGTCTAATTAAGTTCTCTCATACATCTTTACTTCCTTAAAAGAAGGAACTTGGCGGAATTCCCCGCCACCACAACGAGAATCTTTAACCAGGACAATTCACTCGCTGACAACTTGGCACAAGACCAACCTCGTACATCCCAGCAAACCCATACCCAGGAGTTTCCTCCTCGAGGTACATGAAACTTCTAGATTACTTATTCCAACCGACATACGACTAAGCCGATCATACTCCCTCCTCGGATCACATCGACTACAGCCCGACAACTAATTCGTACGTTCTCATCTCTTTGTCACTCCACACTTATACGTAACTAAAAGTAGAAACCTCCATACTCCCTCATTGAGGTGCTCACTTATCCGAATTTAACTCATCCTGAAAACACATCGATTTCTCATTACTTGTCACAAGTGTCTAATCATATAACATAACTTCGGTTATCCTCACTCACCGGGAGGAGTAACCATGGTCACACCATACTATTCTCAATAGCTTAGCCACTGAACGATCGCTCGCTCGAACATTCCTCACAACATCATCAATTCAAGCTCATCAACAACCTTTTCCCACTTCTTTCTCGTACTTTAGAACATACATAAATCCCCTTCCTAGACTTTCTTTCCAGAAGTTCGCACACTTATCGATGGCGATTTACACACACTACTCCATCTTTCGGTGTTACTATCAAGCTTACTACTTCCAGCCTACTCACTTATTCCGACATACGATATGCACCTCCTCAAGCTAGTGTAGGGCACCACCCACCAACATTACTTGCCCCTCTCTTCCGACCCTTCCACATGCTGGCAACACTTTCTCCTTACCATACCTAACCACATCTCCAACTATTTCCTTCTAGGATCATTCCTTCATACATAAGAAACAATTCACGTCCCACAAAGATTTAGCATCTATTATCACACATCTTCGACTGACTCATCTACCATCTTCTTTAAACTCCACTGATTAAAAAATACACTTACTTAGCGATTCGCACATTAAAACATTTGGTTTCTTATTTGGGTAACCACCCACTCCCGCTCCGACATTCTATTTCTACTCTGTTAGCAGTCAAAGTAACATGCCAACTTACAAACCACATGCTCCGACAATTTGACTTACAAATCGTACGCTTCATCCAAAAATCCCCGTAAGGCTCCCACCAAATGCTTCCTCTTCCTAGCATCACATTTCTACAACACTGGCTGACACATTTATCCTAGCAATTAATGCCACTACTCATCCGTACATTCTCTCCCCATAACTTCACACTACAGACCAGGTCTCTCATGGTCATTCATACACAATTCAAACTTGTCTTTATATTCTCCCATATAACTAACCGAAATTATTTCACTACTTCGTCTTCCTCCCACTCTAAAACAACAATTCACAAGTTCCCGAATAACTCGAACATATTTGATTCTTGCTAGTCCTTTGCGATTCCAACTCATTACATAGATAGGGCACAATCCCTCACAGATCGACATACTCTACACACTCACTTCGTTCGTGCTAAGTACCTTATCCTTTTGCGATCCCACCAGATCTCATAAGTAGAACGTTTATCCAAAACAGCAGTTTCTCACCATCTTAACACCCCTACGAGGTGCTCTGTCAACTTTCAACCTCCTGGTTTAAGTCTTCGGCTTCGGCCACCCTACACAGCTGTCGACTTCGACAACAACAGTCAACTTGTAACTACTTTCTTACCTTATTCTCTAACATGGGTTCCTTACGGAACCTAATCCTTCCAACATATCATAATCAACTTCATGATCTGTCTCCCTTTTCGAAACCTACTCATATAACATCAACATTACACGCTCACCGCAAAACTTATATCCCCACGCCGTGGACATTTCATTCTTCCTCATCACACTACTCATAACGAGTTGCTAAAACTAACACCTCTCCACTCTTGGAGTTCTTCCTTAGCTTAAAATGTAATACTCTACGACCTAGTGAGTTCATAGCATTCATGCATGACAACGAGGTAAATAAATCATTTCGCACATTAAATCATTTTAAAATAAACAACGCTTGGAACTAGCTTGGGTACATACGACCCCATCACTCTTATACTTCAATGCCCTGCACAACGATTCGAGAATCGTTTGCATGCATCTTCCCGTAAACCTTAATTTTACTCAACCCGAACGATGTTAATACGACATTAATACATTGAATGAAAATCCTTTCTTTCGACATAATTCTGAAAGAAATTACCGACACCAAGTAAACCAGTCGGTTCTCACACTCATTTATATGATATCAATAGGTCAATACTCATTTTGATTATAAAAGTTTTGCTGGCAAACGTTTTCTTGACCTTTTGTAACAATTGAACTTATCATGAAAAGTGTGAAATACTTTGCAAATCGTTAAGCACAAAATTTCATTGTGCAATGTGAAGGAAATCACCTTTTCTTTAAACATACGCTTGCACATTCTGACTCATTTTCGATCAAAGTTGATATTTACACATTTAACTTAAATCGTGAAAATTACATGTTACATATAAGAACGCCATGCATGAAACTCTACTTGCAATTGAAGGCTACTCACCCTAACAAGGTCAACCGCTTTACTCACGCAACTTATCCATGACACTCTACCTTCGACCAATGGTCGCCCTCTCGGTCATGCAAAAATTTGTTGTACATGCGTTCCACATCTCACTTACTCACGCATGTCATACTATTTTCGTTTTGATCAAATATCTCACATTCTACCTCTACATGCTTTCAATTCACTATTAGTAACCTATTTCATTGACCCTGCCATTGAAAAGCTCGACTAAGAAGTCAGGGCTCCATTGACACTTTCAAGATTTCGACACTGTCCTTCCTTACCATCCGAACTGATCTACCTTGCAATCTCTAGAACTGGGACTCTCCCTAAACATGAGTCTTACTCCAACTCAAACATTCATCCTCTTCGAATCCACGAAGAGCTACCTCTGGATGACTCATAACATTCTATACAACATTTCTTCTCTACGATGTATACATACATCACATCATAAAAGATCTCTTACGATACTACCCATACAATGGGTCTCCATCTATCCCTCAGGGATCTTGCTGACATTCTAGACTACTGGAACACGACATAAAAACTAGTTTAAGACTACCACTTCGGAATAACAAGGCAGATTAAGCACATACATGTACTTGTAAGTTCACAATTACACTGGCCAAGTGTAATCTCAAACTTACCTTACATGACAGTCAGCATTGCTCTATTAGTCCTATCTCTACAATAGTGTCCTCCTAACGCATTTCCTGATTCTCAGTTGTGATTTCTACTCCAAAGTTTAAGTTTAGGCCCGTCCGGTCACCTAAATCCCTTAAACTATGGCTCTGATACTATTTGTAACAGCCCAAAAAAACAACAGGACATTCATAGCATTAAATCATAACATTTACAAAACTGGGTCCCAAAATTTTCTTTACATCAATCTCAAAACTAAGGTTGGCGGAAACAACCTATACACAACTGAGAATGTACTAACTTCTATGGGTGGCATTTACATCAATCAAAGCATCTGTGTTCTATCTTGCTCTTGCTCACTTACCTGAGCCTCCTACTATTTGCTTACTTGAAAAAAGTTTTAGTTTTGAAAAGCGAGGGTTAGACAATGAGGTCTAGTGAGTTCCCTCCATGAACAGCGTACATCAACATTATAAAATCATTTTATAAAACTCTTAACATTTTTCACATAAACATCAAACATGGTACTGCACAGTGTTAAGGATCGCATAGCTAACCGCGATCGGGGCCCAATAAGACTCCCCTCTCGCCTCATATCGGGGCCCAAGCAGACTCCCCTCATTCCGAGTAGGAAGGAAACGAATTCCCTCCTACAAGCTCATCACATATCCGAGTAGGAAGGAAATGAATTCCCTCCTACAAGCTCATCACAATGCCCAAGGGATCATCGGATCCCGAGGTTCTCAGATCCCACTGTGCAAACCGACTTCACATAACATACATGTAGCATAACGTAAATCACAAGTGTGAAATCATTGCACTTCATTTCATATTGCTAAAAGTCGTCATTTAAAATAAAACGTACATTTCATGGACAACATGCGTCACAGTTGTAAAACAGTTCAAGCTCGTAAACGAATTCTAATCATAAAAACGTTCAACTTTCATTTAAGTAAAGAAAATCATGTAAAATAACATGACATTTCTACATAATCATTTTCTTTGGAAAACACGTAAAATCACGTATTTTAGTTAGAAAAACTCACCTGGCTTGCTCGCTCCAAAACTTCTCACTTACACTTCCGATCTCTAGGTGGAACACCTATAATGTTAATAATCGTACGTCATAATTCTTTAATTTATTACTCGAGCTTACTCCCGAACTTAACCCAAAATTACCTAAGTTGATAGGTTACACATCTAGTCCAAAACATACTTATTGGACTCTGCTTATCGGCACAAGACATAAACTTCCGAATCTTATAAATAAGTACCGGATCTCGTACTATCTTAAATATCGAACTACGGTCCAATATAAAAGAATTATGGATCACTAAAACCATTAAGCCCCAACTACTCTAATTATTATTGGATCACTTTGGGCTATCTACCACTTTACGGTCCATTGGACAACACTTCTGTATTAAGAGCATAGTTCCCACGGCCCAAGAATTAAATTATAAATTCAATTATCAAAACTCACGGTCCAACTATTAGGATTGCAAATTAATTGCCAAAGACGAACACATGACTTGGGTGTGTGTTCCATTTCTGCAATTAAAGTCCACGTGACTTGTGTGTGTGATCCAATAACATCGACCCATGTTCCGCAGCCTTATGTGGATATTCCGGAGCTATGGTCGGAATTAAATTCCGGGTCTGGTCCTACGTTTGCAAACTTGCGGATCAGTTTCATTTAATTAGTTCCGGCCCATGTCACCTTTAATTAATTCCGGCCCTTGCTACACCAAATTCCGGATCCATTTAATTTTACATTCTGGATCATAAGTGTTGGGTCCAATTCCGGAACATTTAGTTTCGGATCCTACCTCGACTCGGCCCAGTTCCGGACCAATACAGTTCCGGTATTAGCGATCTCAGGTCGAACTTAATTTCCTTAAATAGTTTTAACACTATCGAATAACCATTGAGGATTTTAACATTATCACTTCTCTTAATTTGTACGTATAAATCCTTAACCTCAAAAACCCATTTAGACACTTGGTTAAATCCTTGTACAGTAAAAAATAGAGTTATACTCCATTGATATTCTTATCAGAAATACACAACTTAAACAAAGAGATAAACCACAAATGTGATTTATTCAGCTGTCCACTTTGCAAGGAATTTACATAGAAAGAAGGAATTATTTACCAGGAACGAGCTTCTTCTATTGAATTTCAGTATCAAACGATTTCTTCCTTTTTCTGCTTCTCCTTCTCAGCCGCCAACTCTAATGCAGGAACTTTCAATAGATGAAAACCTAGGGATCAACATCCCTTTTATACCTTTCTAAAATTGCACAAAGGTCCCTTAACTTACACTTTTATTATATCCACATTGACCACCAAACTTTCAAGACATACTAAAAAAATTCGGGTTATTACAGTGTTGGCCGAAAATTTAATGGACCAAAATGGGTGGGGGAGATGTGGGTTTGATGGGGGGGGGGGTGGAGAACCGTATGGGTGGGGGAGATGTGGGTTGCTCTCAAAAAGACGATTCAACCGCTTCTGTTTCTGAACCATACGTGATTCAGAATCCCAAACGCAGCATCTTGCCATGGAAGAAACGTAAACTGAGTTTGAAATCACCAAAAACCAAAGGTGAACCGCTGTTAAAGAAAACATATCCCTGTGTCTATATATATACATATATATATATATATATATATATATATATATGGAGAGAGAGAGAGAGAGAGAGAGAGAGAGAGAGAGAGAAAAAGATGGAGTAGATACAAAGACATATATATATATAGGGTGCGTTTCATTTGCAAACCAGTTAGTTTATGCAAACTTTGTTAGTTTATGCAAACTTTGCAAACCATTCCTAGCCAATCATTTTAATAATTTTACTAATTTCCTAATTTATTTAATTAATTAGCGTGAAGGGTAGGGTAGTAAATTAGTAAATAGTTAATTTTTTTTTTATAATCACATTCACGGTAACTGTCTTATTTGTAGGGATCTCAGTTTTATAGGATATCATCAAGACCATCCGAGATTTCATGTCCATATTTTCGGTTTCTTGTTGAATGGTTGTTATCCGGTTTCTTGTTTATTTCATGGTAACGACGATTGATGCGGGCACCAAGAGATGGTAAAATAGTAGGAAAATTGTTTCACAAAAACTAAATTATAAAATAAATTAACGAAAGATGGAACAAACCGGAGTATTAAGCCGAGGCCCGTGTTGGACACAGTTTCCTTAAAACCGGTTCGTCCCCAACCGGGACGTCGATTTCCAAGGATACAACGACTCTAAACAGAATCGAGTTCTGCCGAACTTCCCCTTCATGCCTGAACTTGAGAATCTATTTACTCGGTTTTCACTGTATTCTCTGTTTCTTGTGTTTTGCATATTTTAGAACTCAATATTGTGTTCTTTATATATGAAACATATGTGTAACCTACGGAAGATTAAAGGTCACCATAATGGAACATAATTCCATCGATTATAACTGAAGCATATAGAAGGTCAAAAAACTTCATCCTTAATTTCCATTCAATTTAAAATTAATATATTAATTAATTTTCATACAATCTCCTACATGAATGGAAATTATAATAGACGTCTCAGAAATCATGATACCCAAGTTCAATGTCAGAATCCTGCAAAGGATAGGTAGGAGTTAGCCTTTGAACATTCCCTTATGAAGTATATCTAGTCTACTAGCGGATCAGTAGACATGATGTCCTTGAACTGTTATGCCGTTTATGTAAACTATAACACACTTCACACAAGATTATTCCTGACATAGTAAAGTCCTCATCGGTGTGTTCGTTATGGTCATGAACACTTGCCTAGTTCTACGAGAACTGTTAGGAATTAAGCCCTCATAATACCCTTAGAAGCGACCCCACTTCTTCTCACATAGGTGATCTCACTGTTTATCAAAGGAATGGACAGGGGTTACCTCCACAGCGATCTGACTTAGTTTGTACAATTAGGTTGTCCCATTGAACCTAGATCTTTGGATCTCCGGTCAGCTAGGTTGGGTTTCCTTCGCACAAACTTTTCCATGGGCTTCAATCACATTCTCTTTAAACGACTTACTCACCAACTCCTATTTTCACAGTTTTGTTAGCGGATCCGCAATGTTATCCGTTGACTTAAAAGATAACCTTAGTTGAGAGTATTAGTCATACGAGGTTACACCCTCTTATATTCTAGCGATTCAGGTTCTTCTCCATACTTTCCCATAGCTATGAGAACAGACTCCATAGCTAACCATGACGTCCATTAGTCTCTAGCCCGAAAGAGAGGGCGAATCTGTCTTAAGAAAACCGTGCTTGCCATAGGCCTCAACAGTTTTCTACATTATCGATTATCGAGGTTGATAAATAACAGGTTGGTATCTTTTATATATATATATATATATATATATATATATATATATATATATAATTATTTTCGTTTTTATTGGCCTCTTCTAGTACCAATTTTCTAACAATCTTAAGACAGATTATACACTATAAGAGGCAAACATTTTGAAATGAAATAATGGAAAAAAACTTCATTATAATGCGCTATAATCAAGGGGTGGAAACATTAGGTTTATGTAAAATTCATTTTCCGATTGGATTTCTATCTGTTTTTATGCATGTGTGGCATGCAAATTGGGTTTTGTTTTGTTAGTGTCGGTTTATTTACAACAATCATGAGATTTACAACATTAGATGGGTGATACTAATAAAGGAGGCTATCACTCAATAAAGCATTGTTAGGGTTGTGATAATGTGGTTATAAAAACTATAACACATTTGTTTTAAGTCTAATATAGTGACCAAAATATGTGTTGGGTCTTGAACGTAAAGCATACGTTTGTTTGTGTGTGGTGTTTGCTCAAGCAACAAGTAACAACGTTGGTTAGCTTTTCTTTTCTTCATCTTTTTCTATCTGCATGTTTATGTTTTATATAAGAATATAAAACAAGTTTGCTATAATGTTAAATATGATAAACATTTTGTAACAAGCTATTTTGTATTATAATATTGATTCAGTTATCTGGGTTTGGTGTAGATAGAAACAATACAAAAAAAAGTTGTTTCGAAGCTACGTTTTTGGGAGTACAAAGACTTAATTAGCGTGCTCCTTATGTGTATGTTATTCTCGTATATGCACCAAAGCTGTGATTTCGGTAACATAACTCTTTCTTGTTAAACAAAATTTGTTCTCATATATGCTTAACATCTTTTATTGCATCATGTGAGCATTAAAGATGGAGTTATTGAAAGAAATTAGAATTCTCATATCTCTATGACATCTAGAAGATAAAATTTGTTTTATCTCTATTTAGAGTTGTTTTTTATGTTTTGGAATGGATTCATCAAAAAAAAAATCTTGGCAACATTTTAATTTGATTTTCGGTATCTTTGATTATTTTGGTGCTTATTTTAATGAACCAATGAAATACCTATGATTTGATATATAAAAAAAGTCCAATCTTTTGGTGTTGAAGTAAGCAAAAGTTGAGATTTCCCATCAACTCGACACCTAAACATGTTTTCTTTCTAGATTGGTTGTGCATTTTATATTGTTGCTTTATGAGAGGGAAAGAAAAAGTAAATACACCAAAAGAAAATAAGGCTAAAAACTTAAAGCACTAAGAACCAGAAAAAAAAATTATATGATGGAAAGTTTTATGATTTTTAATTGTGTACATATGTGTTAAAGTTGAATTGCAGTAAATTATATATGTGCATGAAGATTGTGAGTTGTTTTGAATTTTATGCAATATGAAAGAAAAACATTAGAATTTGCATAAAATTTATACAAGTGAGAAATTTGTGTGTGCATAAAATTTATGTAAGTGCAAAATTTTTCTCATTTTGCACAATTTGTTATGTGAAGAAAAATCGTATAAATGCATGAAATTACTTCGATGAAGTTTTCTCTTATTTATGAGCAATTTGTTTGGCGTTCATAGTCTTTATTATCTTAATTGTTTATAGTCAATTGGTGTAATTGAAAGAAGTGTTACATAAAAATATGGAAAGAGATTGCAACGAACCCGGATGGACGGTCATCAATAGTGACCGACATTGGAATAGTTGAACAGAGGTTCTTGTCAGACATAATATGATTATTTGTTAGCTAGTACACTAAAGATGAATGTCATAATCACATTTTCATGCTCGGTTCTCAAGTTATTATTGAAAGGTGCTAATATTTGAGCTTTTGGCTAAATGATACATCCCAGGTGGGATGCAATCAAGTTCCCAAAAGAGGTTGATATATTAGACAATGAGAATTTTATAAACAACCTTATTTGAGATCTAAATGTAGATATATCTTGGGTTTTAAATAAAATATAATAAAATAGAAGTTTGCTTATTTAGTTTGTTTTGTGATTTGAAATAAACATATTGAGAATTTTGTGAACTACAAAATTAGAAGGAATATTATTTCAAATGAAGATTTTATTAACTATGAAATGAACTATGAGGAACTATTGCCAAAACAAATAGACTACATCTGAATGATAAAGTGGTTATGGTGATGAATATTGCCTACTTTTCTCAATAGTGGAGTAACACAACAAGAATGTTGTTATGATAATTAAAAAATGACATATGATCCTTATTAACGGTTATTGTATCGTAAAGGGATTCCCAAAAATAACGAAAAAAGACACGTATAACTATTTAAGAGGTTGAATACCATCCTACAAATGTGTGTCAATGTGTGGGAATCCATGGTTTAAATGTTCATGAAAGTATCTGGTAGCGATACAAAACATTAACCAAAATAAGTACATTTCTATATGTTATGTTTTTGCACTTTTGTTTGAGGGAAAATAAGAAGACTAATTGGGTTGATCTAAAACCAAAGTTTCAAAGAAAAAACCTTGATGGTTTGAATTATAAGAAATGATAAAAGGGGTTCAAGTGGCACTTGTCATGTATTCTCGAATCAAGAGTTCCTTGACTCCTTTGAAACAATTGAGGATGGTACAACACCTTTCATGGGAAGTCCCCTATGTATAGCATTTTAGGAAGTGGGTAACACTTGGAAAAAGTTGACACGTAACAATATGCTATAATTTGAAAGAATTGGATGTCATCGGCTAGTATGTGAGTATGATAAGTATGGGCTATCAAAAGGTACTTAGAAATGTAGGGGTTTATCACCAAATGAAATAAATATTAGTATAAAGTCATCTGGTAATGCTTTCATTGGCTATTCATAACATATCAATGATTATCAAGTGTGATTACGAATCTAAACATTGTCTCATTTTTTGACAATGTCTTGCTAATAAGTGTGACCGTTTGAAGGATATGATATCCTTTGATTTGATTTTATGGTTATGACACATTTGCTATTAGATCTAACAAGAAAATGGATAGAAATTCCATGAAAATGTTGTAGTAGGTATTTGAAAATTGAAATAACTTGTAACAGTCTCTGTTTACATAGTCACATTATGTGAACAAGATATTTGGAAGATTTGGCGAAGAAGTTTATGCTGAGGATAGAACTTGATTTGATGCATGTAAAGATTCTATCAAAAATAAGTGACCAAGTGGAATATATAAAAATCTCATAGGATGTCTAGTGTACCTTGTGAGCTGTACAAAGACAAGACATTGTATTCACTATGGGTAGTTTGAGTTGATCCATGAGTAATCCAAGGGAAAACCACACGAAAGTGATTGTAAAAGTATCAAGCCATTCATGATTATGGTCTATTATGATATGTTGGGTAATAAGGACCCTCATGCATGGTATATTTGTAACAACCCGAGTTTTCTAGTAAGTATTGAAAGTTAGCGGCTAATGTCTAAGAATGTAAAGTTAAGTTAAGGGGCCTTTGTGTAATTTATGGAGGGTATAAAAGGGTGCCAATCCCTAGGTTTAAGGGAATTGACTCATTTGTTGTGGGTGTTTGGCGGCTGGAAGAAGAGAAAAGAAGAGAAGAAGGAGCACTTTGGGAGAAGTCATGGTTTAGGAAGAAATCAGTGAAGGTAACCATCCAAAACGTTTTTATCTGATTGTTTCATGTTTCCTTCTTTCTTTTGGTCTAAGAAATGGGGGTGAAAACATAAGGGTTTGTTGTGTTCTTCACCTAATCACCATTAAAAGAGTATTTTGGGTTTTGGTTGTTAGAAATCGTTTTATAGGTTTAAGGTGGAAATAAATGGGTGTTTTATGGTTAATGGATGAACCCAAGTGTTTGTCTAATCAAGCCTATAACAGAAACCTTGATTCTAATCATTTTGGGAAGTTGGGTTTTTCCCAGTTCGCAAGTTCCCGGACGTCGCCCCGTCCGGATAGTAATGTCTGGACAGTGGGGGTTTCCGGATGGTGCTCATAGGTATCCGGGTGTCGAGGGTTTTCGGGTAAGTGAGAGTTCAGGTTTCCGGATGTGATGTCCGGAAAGTATGTGTATCCGAAATGTAGTATGTCCGGTAAGTGTAGTTATCCGGTAAGTATAGTTATCCGGTTATAGTTCTCCGGTAAGTGGAGTAATCCGGTAAGTTGTCCAGAAAGTAGTGATTGACCGGTAAGTTATGTATCCGGTAAGTTGAGTCCGGATAGTGTCCAGAAAGTTGGTATTAAGGTCTGAGCAGTTTATAATTCATCCATTTATTAGGTAACCCGATTGTAAGTCAGATGCAAAGTAAGACAAGATGTTAAACGCACCAGGTGAGTTTTTCTAACTAAAATACGTGATTTTACGTGTTTTCCAAAGAAAGTGATTGTGTGGGAATGCCATGTTATTTTACATGATTTTTACCTAAATGAAAGTTAAACGCTTTTCTGATTATGGTTCGTTTACGAGAATGAACTGCTTTACAACTATTACGCATGTTATCCATGAAATGTATGCTTTATTTTGAAAGACGACTTTTAGCAATATGGAAGGATGTGTAAGGATTTCACGCTTATGATTTACGTTATGCTATATGTATGTTATGGGAAGTCGGTCTGCACAGTGGGATCTGAGCACCTAGGGATCCGATGATCCCTTGGGCTTTTGTGATGAGCTTGTAGGAGGGAATTCGTTTCCTTCCTACTCGGAATGAGAGGAGTCTGCTTGGGCCCCGATATGAGGCAAGAGGGGAGTCTGCTTGGGCCCCGATTGCGGTTAGCTATGTGATCCTTAAACACTGTGCAGTACCATGTTTGATGCTTATGTGGAAAGTGTTAAGAGTTTTATAAAATGATTTTATAATGTTGATGTACACTGTTTGTGGAGGGAACTCACTAGACCTCATGGTCTAACCCTCGCTTTTCAAAACTAAAACATTTTCAGGTAAAGCATATAGTAGGAGGCTCAGGTAAGTGAGCAAGAGCAAGACAGTGTACGGATGCAGTTAGAGACAGTGCCGGTGCCACTTGTAGTAGTAGTTGTTCTGAGCTGTGTATAGGTTGTTTCCGCCAACCTTAGTTTTGAGATTGATGTAAAGAAAATTTTGGGACCCCAGTTTTGTAATGTTTATGAACTAATGCAATGGTTGTCCTGTATCGTTTTTGGGCTGTTACAAATGGTATCAGAGTCATAGTTTAAGGGATTTAGGTGACTGGATGGTCCTAAACTTAAACTTTGGAGTAGAAATCACAACTGAGAATCAAGGAATGCGTTAGGAGGGCACTATTGTATATATAGGGAATGAGTTAGGAGGGCACTATAGCAGGTCTAGGACTAATAGGGTACCGAGGACAGTCATGTAAGGTAAGTTTGGGATTTCACCTGGCCAGTGTAATTGTGAACTTACAGGTACATGGATGTGCTTGATATGCAATATTATTCCGAAGTTGTAGTCTTAAGCTAGTTTATTTGTCGTGTTCCAGTAATCTAGAAGTTCAGCAAGATCCCTGAGGGATAGACCGAGCTCCTTTGTTTGGGAAGTGTCGTGAGAGATCATATATGATGTGATGTATGAATATAGAAATGTTGTATAGAATGTTATGAGTTGTGTAGAGGTAGCTCTTCGTGGATTCGAAGAGGATGAATGTTGAGTTTGAGTAAGACTCCTGTTTTAGGAGAGTCTCAGTTCTAAAGATTGCGAGGTAGATCAGTTCGGATGGTAAGGAAGGACAGTGACGAAATCTTGAAAGTGTCAATGGAGCCCTGACTTCTTAGTCGAACTTTTCAACGACAGGGTCAATGAAATAGGTTACCAATAGTAAATTGAAAGCATGTAGAGGTAGAATGTGAGATATTTGATCAAAACTAAAATAGTATGACATGCGTGAGTAAGTGAGATGTGGAACGCATGTACAACAGATTATTGCATGACCGAGAGGGCAACCATTGGTCGTAGGTGGAGTGTCAAGGATAAGTTGCGTAAGTAAAGCGGTTGACCTTGTTAGGGTGAGTAGCCTTCATATGCAAGTAGAGTTTTATGCATGACGTTCTTATATGCCACATGGAATTTTCACGATTTAAGTTAAATGTGTAAATATAAATTTTGATCGAAAATGAGATAGAATGTGCAAGCGTATGTTTAAAGAAAAGGTGATTTCATTCACATTGCACAATGAAATTTTGAGCTTAACGATTTGTAAAGTATTTCACACTTTTCATGATAAGTTAAATTATTACAAAAAGGTCAAGAAAAAAAAAACGTTTGCCAGCAAAACTTTTACAATCAAAATGAGTATTGACCTGTTGATATCATATAAAAGAGTGTGAGAACCGACTGGTTTACTTGGTGTCGGTAATTTCTTTCAGAATTGTGTCGTATGAAAGGATTTTCATTCAGTGTATTACTGTCGTAATAACATCGTTCGGATTTAGTAAGATTAAGGTTCACGGGAAAATGCATGCAAACGATTCTCGAATCGTTGTGCAGGGTATTGAAGTTATAAGAGTGAGGGGGTCATGTGTACCCAAGTTGTTTCCAAATGTTGTTTATTTAAAATGATAAAATATGCGAAAATATTTATTTACCGCGTTGTCATGCATGAAGGCTATGAACCCACTAGGTCATAGAGTATTACATGTTAAGCTAAGGAAGGACTCCAAGAGTGGAGAGGTGCTAGTTTTAGCAACTCGTTATGAGTAGTGTTGTGAAGCAGAAATGAAATGTCCACGGCGTGGGTTTTGAGTCTTAAGGTGATCTTGTATTATATGTGTTCCATGAGTAAGTTTTGGAAATGAGGACGACAGATTATGAAGTAGATTATGATGTGTTCGAAGGTTTGGTTCCGTAAGGAACCCATGCTAAAGAATAGGTTAAGAAAGTAGTTACAAGTTGACTATTGATATTGAACTCGGCAGCGGTGTAAGTTGGCTGAGGCCGAAGACTTGAACCAGGAGAGTGAAAGTTGATAGAACACCTTTTAGAGGTCTTAAGTTAGTGAGAGACTGCGGTTTTGGATAAGCATTCTACTTACGAGGTATGGAGGGTTTGTAGAAGGATAAGGCATGTAGCATGAACGGAGCGAGTGTGTAAATTATATCGTCCAGTGAGGGAATGCGCCCTGTTTATGTAAGGGCTCAGATCGTAGAGAGCTAGCAAGAACGATTACAATTGAGCTAAGTAGGAACTAGGGAGTTATAGTTCAACTAGAGTGAGAAAGGACAAAGTAGCGAGATAGACTCGATGATTTATGCGGGAAAATTTGAAGGCTAGCTTGAATTGTGTATGGATGGCCATGAGAGATTTGGTCTGCAGTGTGATGTTATGGGTGAGGAATGTAAAGTTGTTGATCCAAACCCTCAGTGATTTGATAATGACCCTCTTATATACTTAGTGAAAATTATAAGTAAACAATATGTATCAGAGTTTCACTATCGCTGATAAGTACTAAGATCTTACAGTACCGCTGATAGGAACTCTTGCTCTTTTGATTAAACATTCAGCGAAACTGTTCACCACAATACTCTGAGTCTGTTCAGTACTTATGGTGATCGCTGATAAGTTAGTTGTTTACTTATGATCTCTGAAGGCAAGTTTCACGTCAACATAGGTTCTACGCTGAAGTCGAAGATCAAGCTCAAGAACCAGCGACAAGTCTCCAAATGAACTGATGCGGATCAGCGAAGACTCAGATTTGTCCAATCAACATGAAGTATCAAGTACAAGACTTCAACTATCGTTGAACTCTATCATTCGCTGATAAAGAATGATAGATCGCTGAATCAAAGAAAAGCTGATCATGAAGTCCTCCGTACAAAGTACTTTTGTCTTAACCACCCTTGCACGACTCCGTACGATATGTCAGAAAAAGAACCTCCTTATTGTCTGAATTCGTACAACAACTTTGATACTACACTGTTCAACATGCGGCTACTAAGGTTGTCAACAAAGGTCAATGACAGGCAACCAATCAGCTGCTGCCACGTGTAAAGTGTAAACTGCAATGCATTAAATGCATGCAGTATATAAGAAGAAGAACTCATTTCATTTTGAAGTAACTTGCTAACTCTGGACAAGTTCATCCTTCTTATCTTGAGATAGGTTATTATTAGTAATTTCCTTCTCTTTCTTAGTGCAAGAAACTTAGTGTTCCAACTTGTTTAGATTTAGGTTTATCCTTAATCTTGTTTCCGCAACAAGCTGTAAATTGTTAATGATTTATCAATAAACAATTTAGAAAAGTAAAATGTGTGTGTTTGTATTCAACCCCCCCCCCCCTTCTACAAACTTGTATAGCCCTTCGGGACCAACAAGTGGTATCAGAGCAGATTTGTTTAATCTCATAAACAAGATCTAATCTATACTAAGATTTCTCTTCCTTGCTATTTCTGAAAAATGGCTACTAACACAAATTATATCGACAATGGTTCTCTTGCAAAACCCCCTAGATTCTCCAGAGATCATTTTAATCTATGGAAAAATAGGATGACTCTCTTCCTAGAAGGTGTAGACCCCACTATGCCTTATTATCTTGAAAATGGCCCATTTATTCCTGTAAGAATTGATGCCGCAGTACCAGCCGCTGAAAATAGACCTGCTATTCCAGAAAGGCTGGTACCCAAAGAAGTTCATACATGGACTGACGAAGATAAGAAGAATGTAGCTATCGACACAAAAGCCAGATCCATACTATCCATGGCTCTTCCTGACGAAGTCTACCATTCCGTCATGAACCTGAAATCCTCAAAAGCCATGTGGGACACAATATGTGTTCAGTATGAAGGTACTGCTGAAGTCCAGGACACTCGAAAGATCAACCTGATAAGACAGTATGAAAGTTTTATTTGTGGTAAGAATGAGACTCTCTCTGAAGTTCACCAACGTTTTAATTGCTTAATAATAGATCTGAAAACTGTTGGTAAGGAATATTCTAACTTTGAAGTGCTGACAAAGTTTCTAGAATGTTTACCTGAAAGCTGGGACAGTTATTCTATGTGTCTCAAGCTGTCAAAGGATCTAAGATCAATGACCCTTGCTACCTTATATGGCACGATGCTGAATCATGAGCAATCAAGCCATCTTAAGAAGAATCTTGTAAAAGATTCCAAAAGCACCCCTGTTGCTTTAATCTTAGAGGAACCCTCTACTCAGCGACCCTCGGTCACTATCACTGAGTTAGAGAGTAACTCTGAAAGGTCATCAGATTCTGACTCTTCAGATGATGATGAATCTTTGGCTCTCATAACTAAAAAGTTCAGGAGATTCGCCAAAAAGAAAATGTTCAGAAAGAACAAACCTCTTTCAATAACTGATAAGCCAAGATCATCAGTTACTGTTGATAAGGCTACTGCTACTTGTTTTAACTGCGAACAGATTGGACATTTCGCTAACGAGTGCAGGTCTAAGAAAGTATCGAGAAACTCAGCGTTTCCCAAGAAATCCTTTATTCCTAGGAATAAAGATGACAAATATACTAAGCTGAAAGAAAAGTATGCGAAGCTGAAAAACTTCAAGAAGAAAGGCAAATGTCTGATGGTTTACGATTGGGCTGCTTCTGAAGAAGAAGAATCATCATCTGATTCTGAGGATGATGAAGCCAATCTCTGTCTTATGGCAAAGATTGAAGATGAGGAAGAAAGTTCAGACATTCCCTCTACTTCAATATCTGCAATTCAGGTATCACCTTCCTTATTTACAAATATTGCAAATATTGATGAAGCTGATAGTCTCCGTAAAATCGATCTCTTGACTAGAAGTTTATATGAAGCCATGAATGGCAAAACAATAGTTGAAAATCAAAACCTTGATCTCGCTGAACAGCTTAAAAACTGTCACCTTCAAATAGAAAAGCTTTCTAAAATTGAAGATGATTTTAAAGATCAAGTGCATTTAAATCAGCTAGTCAAAATCGAACGAGCAGAAGCTATAGCTGCTTTGAAAGCTGAAAATGCTACTGTTGAAGGATGGTGTAATTCTTCAACAAAGATCACTGAGATAATTAAGTCTCAGATACCCCTGAGTGATAAACGTGGTCTTGGTTACAATTATGAAACTCAAGAACCAACCACTGATCGTTCCATGCTCTTATTTGGAACTTTCGTATCCTCAGTCGCTGACACTTCATCCTCTCTCAGTGTTCCTCGTCCAGACCAACTATCCCTGAGGAAATCTCTACCTCAAAAGGTAAAGAGAGAATGGTTTATCCAAAACCTACCTCTGTCTTTAAAGATAAAGGTAAAGGAATTGCTTTTAACCAAAATCCTCAGAAGGGTACTTTAGTACCAAAGCTGAATGCTTCCAAAGCTTTAGTGTTATTCCTCTGGATCAAGGAATCAGATATCTGGATCTACTCAGTGTGGGTCTATTCAGCGATCTACTCCTAGACTCAGAGTGAATGTCCTTGGTAAGAAATCTGAAGAACAAATCGTTCCTCCCATTTCAAAAGCCAAAAGCTTATTTGGTGCTGGTCCTTCAAATTCTAAATCAAAAGCTCAGCATTCAAACAGTCCTCGAACTACTTTTAGTTATAGGAAATGTTATCACTGTGGACTCACTGATCATATTGCTAGTAAGTGCTCCACAGCCACCAAAGTTGAAAAGATAGCTAAGGTGAAGATTGCCCCCAAGGAAAAGAAGACCACTGAGGTTAAGAAATTAACCAAAGTGAAGACTGACAAAGCTGAATCTTCAAATGCTGCGAAGATTGCTGAACCTTCCATTCCAACTACTTCCACTGACAAACGTGTACACATGGTTAAGTGGGTACCCAAGAAAAACTAATCTTCCTTTGTGATGCAGGTTCAGAAGGGTATCTGGTATCTCGATAGCGGATGCTCTAGACACATGACTGGAAAGAAAAGCCTGCTCGCTGAATACAAGGAAGAGAAGGGTCCCTCCGTGATTTTTGGTGGAAATGGAAAAGGACATACCCGAGGGTTTGGTGTACTCTCAAATGGTACAACCACCTTCAGAAGAGTCGCATATGTTGAAGGGCTGAAGCATAATCTTCTAAGCATCAGTCAGCTTTGCGATAAGGATAACAAAGTAATCTTTACTAAGGAATCCTGCTTTGTCACTGACAAAAAGGAGAAGATAGCTCTCAGTGGTTATCGTTTGGAAAATGTTTATGTAATAAACATGGACTCAACCACCACTGAGAACTCCTGTTTCTTCTCAAAAGCCTCATCTGATATCAACTGGCTATGGCATAAGAGGCTCTCTCATCTGAATTTCAAGACACTGAACACCCTTTCTTCAAAAGAGTTAGTCACTGCTCTACCTCAACACTTATACGCCAAAGAGTCTTTATGTTCAGCGTGTGAAAAAGGAAAGCAGACCAAAGCTAGCTTTAAATCAAAGCAAGTCTCCTCAGTGTCATCTCCTCTACAACTACTCCATATGGATTTGTTTGGCCCTGTTAACAAACAATCCATCGCTGGAAAGAAATATACACTGGTCATAGTTGATGAATTTTCTCGTTTTACATGGGTTATGTTTCTCCGTTCTAAGAGTGACACCCCTGAAGAACTCATCACCTTTGTTCGGAAGATGGAAACCCTGAGAATTTTGATCGTTCGCTCAATAAGGAGTGATCATGGGACTGAATTAAAAAACAGTTCTCTTGATTCCTTCTTTGAGAGTAAGGGTATTTCTCACAACTTTTCTTCAGTGAGAACACCGCAACAAAATGGAGTCGCTGAAAGAAGAAATAGAACAATTATTGAAGCTGCACATTCAATGCTCAGCGATTCTCACCTGCCTACTCAGTTTTGGGCAGAAGCTGTCAACACCGCCTGTTTTACGCAAAACAGGTCGCTTATAGTCAAAAGATTCAATAAACAGCCTATGAATTTTTTCATGGGAGAAAGCCTTCAATCAGCTTTCTTCACATCTTTGGATGTCAGTGTTTCATACTGAACAACAGAGATGCCCTTGGAAAGTTTGATCCTAAGGCTGATGATGGAATCTTTCTTGGATATTCTTCAATCTCCAAAGCTTTCAGAGTCTTCAATCGCAGAAGACAAACTGTTAAAGAAACAATTCACGTCACGTTTGACGAATCCCGTTCAGCGAACTCTAAACCGTCCGCTGATACTGAAGAACTGAATCAATGGATGTTTTCTCATCTTGGTGATTCAGAAGATATTCCCACTCGTGCTCACACAGTTGAAGATGATGGTCCTACTATCATTCCAAATATGCAGAATAGTGAAGCTGAAACATCATGGGTCTCAGCTGTTCCCATAAACACTATACCTGCTTCTGAATCCAATGTTTCAGACATTCCATCTACTTCTCAGCAATCAGTGAATATAATAACTGCATCCATTCCTCTCTTAGGTGATACTCCAGACGTCGCTGAAGCTTCATCTTCAGCTCCTCCAGTTCAAGTTGAGTCAGCGTCTCACGCCCCGGCTCAGCGATGGACCGTAAATCACCCAATTGATCAAATTCTTGGTGATCCAAACGCTGGTGTTCAGACTCGACGAAGTGCAGGTAATATATGTTTATTTGTTAACTTTATTTCTCTGACTGAACCAAAGAAAGTAGATGATGCCCTCAAAGATCCAAACTGGGTCAGCGCCATGCAAGAAGAGCTGACTGAATTCGAAAGAAACAAAGTTTGGAAACTTGTTCGAAGACCAACTGACAAAACAGTGATAGGAACTAAATGGGTCTATCGAAACAAGTTGGACGAACATGGAACTGTTACCCGCAACAAGGTTCGTCTTGTTGCTCAGGGATACAGACAAGAGGAAGGCATAGATTATGACGAAACTTTTGCTCCAGTAGCAAGACTAGAATATATTCGTCTATTCTTAGCATACGCTATACACAAAGACTTCAAAGTATATCAGATGGATGTTAAGTCAACATTTCTAAATGGAAAGCTGAATGAAGAAGTCTATGTGGAACAACCTCCAGGATTCTCAGATCCTAAGTGTCCAGATTATGTTTATAAACTGGATAAGGCACTTTATGGCTTAAAGCAAGCTCCACGTGCATGGTATGACACTCTTTTCACTTATCTCCATATTGAACAATTTGAGCGAGGTAAAATCGACAAAACTCTATTTTTCAGGAAAGTAAAAGGTCATATCATTCTTGTTCAAATATATGTTGATGATATTATATTTGGCTCTACTAACCCTGATCTTTGCACTCGTTTCGCTGATAGAATGAAAGATGAGTATAAAATGAGCATGATGGGTGAACTAACATATTTCCTTGGTCTTCAGATAAAGAAAAATGAAAAAGGAACTTTCATTAATCAGGGAAAGTATGTTAAAGATATGCTGAAGAAATTCGACTTAACTGAAAGTTCAGCTATGAAAACCCCTATGGCACCACCTCTGACACTTGATAAGGATACTAAGGGTATTCCTATTAATGTCACTTTGTACCGTGGGATGATCGGCTCACTGTTGTATCTTACAGCTAGCCGACTCGATATTATGTATGCAACATGTTTGTGTGCACGATATCAAGCTGAACCTAAGATATCTCATATGAAAGCTGTAAAGCGAATTTTTCGATATCTTAAAGGTACAGCGAATCTAGGTCTTTGGTATCCGAAAGACTCAGGATTCGATCTAATCACCTATTCAGATAGTGATTTTGCAGGTTGCAGAATGGATAGGAAAAGCACCATAGGAGGATGTCAGCTCCTGGGTGGAAAGCTGGTAAGTTGGACAAGTAAAAAGCAAAACTCAGTGTCCACCTCTACAGCTGAAGCTGAGTATGTAGCCGCTGGAAGCTGCTGTTCTCAGGTCTTGTGGATAAGAAATCAACTACTGGACTATGACCTTCAGCTCTCAAAAATTCCAATCTATTGCGACAGCACAAGTGCCATCGCTATAGAAAATAATCCAGTGCTACACTCAAAGACAAAACACATCGAAATCAGGTATCATTTTATCAGTGATCATGTGATGAATGGTGATATAGAACTTCACTTTATCCCAACTGATTATCAGTTAGCTGATCTGTTCAGCAAACCTCTTGATGAGACAAGATTCAACTTTCTCATCAGCGAGCTTGGAATGCTGAACTTTGAAGAGTAAAATCTTCAGCGATTCATATTTGATCAGCGATAGGATAAAATCGACTTGTATAACCCATTATATCATCTTCTCTTTGAATAAACTTGATTCGCTGATATTGTAACAACCCAATTCCCATATACACAAAAAATCACATAATGTAACATATCATTGATATAACAAACGAAACATTATATTACAAGTTCGGTCCCATAGTCTTTTACAATCAACAGAAGCCATTCTATACAAACTTTGTACTAAATACATACATAACACTTAATATTGTAATACAACTGCTAAACATGCCAAAAATCTTCCTCATATAATCCTTCACAAAAGCCATCCATCGGTTACTCTAATTACTTGCTCTTACTCGATCCACCACCTAGAATACATATTTTTAAAACAAAAATGAGGGTTAGACCCGATGGTCTAAGTGAGAAAATCTCTGTTAGTTTGAAACCATTTATATAACTTCATTCATATAAATCACGCAACACAATCACATATATCCAATTAAGCTCACATATCATGTACCTTCCCTTCTCATTCCTCCTGGCCATATTAGTTGGTAGCAAGCCAACTAATAATTTACAACGCTGTACAACATCTACAGCCAAACAACGCTATACAGATTCTATAGCCAAACACACCGGTCCTACGCCCGGCCAACGTATTATAACACATTATAATACTCATGTAAATATAATACCTCAATATATTATAATTCACATATATTACACATATAAACAAATAACCATCAATTATCACATTCCCAACCCAGACGTATATGTATTCCAGTTAAAACGTTTTTAAAGTAAAACTCACCCGTTTCGATTATTACACACGCTCGCAAGCTCCTTTCACAATGGTCTTATCTCTTACCACGACTCCACAGAATCTGAAACAATTTAAGGTGCATACACCTCTTTACTAGCCAAACATATAAAGCCTACCAGTTCCAGTTCTCAACTGTATCACTAAACTTAACAACTACCGGGACTACACAGAGTACCGGGGCTTCTCAGTACCGGGACTTTTGGTACCGGGAGTTCACAGTACCGGGACTTTTGGTACCGAGAGTTCACAGTACCGGAAGTTAGCAATACCGAGAGTCGACCATACCGGGACTTCACCGGGAGTTGACAGTACCGGGACTCCACCGGGAGTCAACAGTACAGGGACTCCACCGGGAGTCTTCAAGAACACAGTCGGTTTCCACTTACCCAGAAATCGATTGAAATCTATTCAAGATGCGAAATTAGGAATTCTAAACCGATAGACATCTTCTACACATGATTACAAACACAATATGTAAAAGAGCTTACCTCAAAATCGAATCCAACCCAATCAATCAATGCTTTCTCCGTAAGTTCCCTCTTTCGCTTCTTTTCGCCTCCAGACTCCCGCACACACACTCTTTCTATTTTAGGATAATCTGATACATCTGGATATCTTAAGGATGTATATCAATTCCATATTTACCATTTAGACCTTGAACTTCTCATTAATAACCCAAACACCCCTAAACTTATAATTTTCCCAAACTTACCCTGAACATTATATCTTATAGTTAAATTGTCTAACAGACTTACCCGGGGTATTACATCATCTCCCCCTTAAAAGAATTCCGTCCCGGAATTCAGTTAAGTGAAAAGATGAGGGTATTTGGCTCTCATTTCCGTCTCTGATTCCCACGTAGCATCTTGACCTCTATGATGCCTCCACTGAACTTTCACTTGCCTGATCTCCTTATTCCGCAGAACTTTAACTTTATGATCAACTATAGCTTCCGGCTCTTCCATGTAATTCAGTCTTTCATCGACTTGTATCTCTGGTAGGGGGACTGCCTGGTCTTGAGTAACCAAACACTTTCGGAAGTTTGATACGTGAAATGCGTTATGGATCCTGCTCAATTCCGGTGGAAGATCTAATCGGTAAGCTACTTCACCGATCCTTTCTGTAATTGCAAACGGTCCGATATACCTTGGAATAAGTTTACCTTGTCGTCCAAATCGGATGACTCCTTTCCACGGCGAAACCTTTAACATTACGTAATCCCCAACTTGAAATTCCAATGGCTTTCGGCGTCGGTCAGCGTAGCTTTTCTGTCTGTCTTGAGCCACTTTTAATCGTTCACGAATCTGAGTAACCTTATCGGTAGTTAATTGAACTATTTCCGGCCCCGCTAACTGTTTCTCTCCCACTTTGTTCCAACATAGAGGTGTTCGGCATTTCCTACCATACAATACTTCAAACGGTGCCGCTTGTATGACGGAATGATAACTGTTGTTGTAAGCGAATTCGATCAACGGTAAATGCTTATCCCACGATCCCCCAAAATCAACAATGCAAGCCCGGAGCATATCTTCTAAGGTCTGAATCGTTCGTTCACTCTGACCATCTGTTTGGGGATGATACGCCGTACTTACCTTTATCTGTGTCCCCATTTCTCTTTGAAAACTTCTCCAAAATCTTGAAGTAAAACGACTATCACGATCAGAAATGATCGAGATTGGAACTCCATGTCGAGTTACTATTTCGTCAATGTACAACTTAGCTAATCGCTCCATTGAATTGGTTTCCTTTATCGGTAGAAAGTGTGCAGACTTTGTCAATCTGTCGACAATCACCCAAATAGAATCAAATCCCTTCGGAGTCCTTGGTAGCTTCGTAATGAAATCGGTGGTAATCTGCTCCCACTTCCACATAGGTATTTCTAGCCGCTGTAGTTGACCAAACGGCTTTTGGTGTTCGATCTTCACTTTCTTACAAGTATTACATCTTTCCACGTACTGAGCAATCCCTCTTTTTATCCCCGGCCACCAATAGAATTGCTTTAGGTCTTTATACATCTTGTTTGTACTTGGGTGAATAGAGAAACGGGATTGGTGAGCTTCTTGTAAAACACGATCACGTAACCCACCCAACCGAGGTACCCACACTCTGTTTCCCAGACACAATAACCCACGATCATCTTTTACTAGCAATGCTGACATCCCCGCTAACCGTTCTGATTTCAGATGTTCATCCGGATAAGCTTCCACTTGACACTTCTGCAATTCGTCAAATATGTTGGGTAGGAGTTCAGTTCGTAACGAAATAACTTTTATTGTTCCACTCCTTTCTTGACGACTCAGCGCATCCGCCACCACATTCGCCTTTCCCGGGTGATAAAGGATTTCACAATCGTAATCGTTCAGCAATTCTAGCCATCTCCTTTGTCTCATATTCAGTTCCTTCTGATCAAAGAGGTGTTGGAGACTCTTGTGATCAGTATAAATCTGACATTTGGAACCATACAGATAATGTCTCCAAATCTTCAACGCGAAGACAACTGCTGCAAGCTCCATGTCGTGCGTAGGATACTGTCTTTCATGATCCTTTAATTGACGAGAAACATAAGCAATAACCTTTCCCCGCTGCATAAGTACACATCCCAATCCCAGTTTTGACGCATCACTATAAACAACAAAATTTTCCGAACCTTCAGGTAGTGATAAAATCGGTGCACTGCACAGTTTCTCTTTCAATACCCGGAATGCCTCGTCTTGTTCTGCTTTCCATTCAAACTTCAGGTTCTTTAGGGTCACCTTAGTCAAAGGCGTTGCGATACGAGAGAAGTCTTTTATAAATTTCCGATAGTAGCCGGCTAAACCTAGAAAACTACGTACTTCGGTTGCAGTCTTCGGCGATTCCCACTTTTCAACTGCTTCCACTTTCATCGGATCAACTTGTATCCCTTTTTCCGAAACTACATGCCCTAGAAACTGAACCTTTCGTAACCAAAATTCACATTTCGAGAATTTAGCATACAACTTCTCCTGCTTTAATAGCTCCAGAATCAAACGAAGGTGTTGCGCATGCTCTTCCTTGGATCGGGAATAGATAAGTATATCATTGATAAATACAATTACAAATTTATCGAGATACGACTTACATACCCGATTCATTAAATCCATAAAAGCAGCTGGAGCGTTCGTCAGTCCAAACGGCATCACTAAGAATTCGTGATGTCCATACCTTGTTCGAAAAGCAGTCTTTAGAACGTCTTCTTCTTTAACTTTCAACTGGTGATAACCGGATCTTAGATCAATCTTGGAGAAATAGCAAGCTCCAACTAACTGATCGAAGAGGTCATCAATTCGGGGTAATGGATACTTGTTCTTTATCGTGTGCTTGTTCAGTTCTCGGTAGTCGATACACATTCTCATCGAACCATCCTTCTTTTTCACAAATAACACTGGTGCTCCCCACGACGAAGAACTAGGTCTGATGAAGCCTTTATCGGATAGGTCTTGTAGTTGTGCCATCATCTCTTTCATTTCTGGAGGTGCCAAACGATACGGTGCACGAGCAATAGGAGTGGCTCTAGGAACTAAGTCTATAACGAACTCTACTTGTCTAACTGGAGGGAGACTATTCAAGTCTTCGGGAAAAACTTCTGGAAATTCACTAACGATAGGAATATCTTCCAACTTAATCTTTTCAGGCCTACTATCTATCACATAGGCTAAGTAACTCAGGCAACCCTTACTGACACATTTACGGGCTTTTATCATAGATATTAGGCTAGACTGATGATTCCTACGATCACAATAAATCACTATTGGTCCCTTCTCAGGTAATACCACATTTATTAACTTCTTATCACATACTATGTTAGCCTGATTCTCGGCTAACCAATCCATTCCCACTACGACGTCGAACTCTATCAAAGATATAGGAAACAATTGTATCGGTACTCTACACCCCTCTATATTTATCACACAACCATCAAATACTTCTTTAACTGACACTTGATTATCATTTGCCGTATCTACTGATAGAGCATGTTCTAGCATTTTAGGTTTCAAACACAGGCAAGCAGCAAATTTAGGAGACACAAACGATCGGTTTGCACCGGAATCAAATAACACCTTAGCACATGTAGAGTTTATTAAAAATGTACCTGTGACCACATCCAGAGTTTCCTCCGCTTCTTTCTCGGTCATTTGAAACGCGCGACCCCTGGTTACTGGCGGTTCTAGTCTTGGTATTACTGGTTTAACAATCACTGGCCTGCCCGATGACCCACCTTGCTGTATCCTCCCCTGCGGACAGTTCGACTGAAGGTGATTCGGAGAATTGCATAAGAAACATAACCGCGTTACCTTACAATCTTTAATGATGTGCCCGGTCTTCCCACACTTATAACACGCTCGTAAATCACCTTGGCAATTTCCTTGGTGGACACGGTTGCACTTCTGACATGATCTTTCCGCTGGTCGAAACGGCGGACGGCTAGCATACCTCTGAAATCGGGACTTTTTCGGATCGTATTGTGGTCCTTCCCACTTTCTCTTCCAGATACTTTTATCGCCTGCATCTCTTCTAATATCTCGTTCAACATTCTCCGCGGCATCAACTGCAGCCGAGACGGTATCGGGTCCTTTTGCAGTCACTAGCCTTCTCACCTCTGAGTTCAGCCCAAAGATAAATCTTTCCGTCTTCATCGTCTCCGTAGCAACATAGTATTCTACGAACCGAGACTTTTCCAGAAAGCTAGCGGTGTAGTCTCGAACGGATAAGTTTCCTTGTTGCAAGTTCATTAATTCCCCTTCCAGTTGTTTGACGGCTGCTTGGGGACAAAATGCGTTCCTGTAGGCTATCACAAATTCTTCCCAAGAGAGGGTAGAATAAACATTAGATCCTTTAGAATGAATAAAAGATTCCCACCAATACAAAGCATCCCCTTTTAACATTGTTGCTCCATACAATACTCTATCTTCGTCAGCGCACTTACTCGTCTTGAAAATAGCTTCTATTTCCTTCATCCATCTCATTGCTTTCACTGGATCCCGATCTCCTGAGTATGTAGGAGGCTTGCAACTAAGAAACATCTTGTAATCACATTTTCTCATTACCGGTAAGACCGTAGGGGTGATTGGCAGTTCGACTTCATGTTCCGTATCTGGTCTATCAGCTTCATTATTACGACTTCGTTCAAACATTGTTTGTATGTTAGCCTGCAGTCTCCCCATTTCTGCCATTAGATCATCCCTGGTAACGAACTCTGTACCATGTGGCTGGACTCTGCCTCCGGCTCGACCCCCAGCTCTACCCCCGGTTCTACCCCCGACTCTGCCCCCAGTTCTGCCTCCCCTGTCCCCTGTTCCTATCGGCGGATTAGTACTATTCGGGTTTCCTCGTCCTCGGTTCTTGTCTAGTACCACTTGCCATTCTGTAGATTCAAACAAAATTAATACACACATAAGCACATGTAACAACCCGCTAACAAAATATCCATATAACATATATTTCATAACACATTCACACCAAAAGTAATTCATAGTTCACATTCGGTCCCCAAATTCTGGCTAATATAAACAAGAAAAACCCATTACAAGCTTTTTCATAATTAAGTTACAAAATAACTAACGTTAAAGCTATATGTACAAAACATCCAAAATTCATAATGATCATCTCCACAAAAGCTATTCCTCCATTTATCTAACTACTTGATCTTTACTCGAATCACCACCTGGAAAACATGTTTTAAAACGAAATGAGGGTTAGACTAAACAGTCTAGTGAGGGAATCCCGGTTAGTTTTAATAAATCTTTATCAAACCCTTCCATAAACCTTTTGTATAATTTTCACACGCATATCAAATACCATTCAAGAATTATATCATCTGCAACACCTTATCCCTCCACCATTGGCCAAATACGTTGGTTGCGAACCATTTAACACACCGGTCCTATGCCCGGCCACGTATTATATCCCAATATAATACTCACGTAATTCATGATATATAAATACATCATAATCACACACACGTATGACATCTTCATACACTTATCAACCATTTAATCAACCACATAAATGTATTCCAGTAAAATACTTTTGAAGTAAAACTCACCTTATGATAACTTGAAGTCACCCGTACTTGCACACAGTACTATTAGCAATACCACAATTGTCCACACCACACTAACGAGGAATAACCGATCCTGTAATACATTCACATTGGTAGAATATCACATATCTATATGCATACAAGACTTACTATGAAGAATAGCAATCTTAGCAACTCATCAAACACTCCTAAAATGTAACCAAGTCAAAACCGAACAACATAAATTTGACACATAAGATGGTATTAAATTGTCTAATTATACATCCAAATACCCTTAACAATACCTCAAACAACTTACTAAACGATGCCTCGACTTTAAACTAAAACGGCCAAAAGTTAGGAAAATTTTGCAAAACCAAACAGAAGCCGGCGCCAACTGCTCGGCGCCAGCCATCGGCGCGGAGCTCTGTTCCAAAAACCTGCACGAACTTTTTCTCCAAAATTCAAGGTTTTCTCAAACCCAAACCTTCCCAAATCAGTTCTAAACTTCCCCAAATCAATATTTTGAGTACTATAAACCTTTTAAAAAAACAATATTAACATATAACAATAGCAAAACCAACAAATCCAAATCATTGATTTTACCAATTTCAAACCCAAAATCCCAAAATCCCAAAACTCCATTATCAACCAAGTTAACAACCAATCCTCTTCTAACTCTGAATTCATGAAGAACTCATAGAAACCTAATTGAAAATCAGAAGCTAAATTATGAAACATATAAAACCTTCTAGCTAGAATCAAACACAAAGAAGATAATTAACAAGAGACCACAAGGTCTGAAAGGATTTACCTTAAGATTAACTCTCAATCACAAGTTTTCTCCTTGAATTCCCTTCTTCCTTCTTTCTCTTCTTGACCGATTTTTGCACACACATACACACTCCTATTGATTTGATAAAATCTGATTTCTCATCCTAATATCTAATATGAGTCGGTTTGTAAAGAGGTTTGATCATAAGTACCAATTCAACCCTCAACTTATAACACTTGACCATTTAAACTTCTAAACTACCAATTTAACAATTTAACTTATCTATTGACTCTTATCCTCAAGAAATAGTTAACATGAAACTTAAAATAATAAAAGTAAAATACCTGGTTATTACAGCACATACCCCATATAATAAGGTATTTTGGTTCAAACATGTACCTGTAAGATCATGATTACACTGGCCAGGTGTAATCTGAAATTACTTTACAAGATGTTCCTTCTTCCCTTTTATACTTCATCATCCCAAGGTTCTATAATGATAGGGACATCCTACTTCACATGCAGTTTAAGTCTAGGTACAGATACAAATACCTAAATCCCTTAAACTAAAGCTCTGATACCATTTGTAACAACCCAATTCCCATATACACAACAAATCACATAATGTAACATAACATTGATATAACAAACGAAACATTATATTACAAGTTCGGTCCCATAGTCTTTTACAATCAACAGAAGCCATTCTATACAAACTTTGTACTAAATACATACATAACACTTAATATTGTAATACAACTGCTAAACATGCCAAAAATCTTCCTCATATAATCCTTCACAAAAGCCATCAATCGGTTACTCTAATTACTTGCTCTTACTCGATCCACCACCTGGAATACATATTTTTAAAACAAAAATGAGGGTTAGACCCGATGGTCTAAGTGAGAAAATCCCTGTTAGTTTGAAACCATTTATATAACTTCATTCATATAAATCACGCAACACAATCACATATATCCAATTAAGCTCACATATCATGTACCTTCCCTTCTCATTCCTCCTGGCCATATTAGTTGGTAGCAAGCCAACTAATAATTTACAACGCTGTACAACATCTACAGCCAAACAACGCTATACATATTCTATAGCCAAACACACCGGTCCTACGCCCGGCCAACGTATTATAACACATTATAATACTCATGTAAATATAATACCTCAATATATTATAATTCACATATATTACACATATAAACAAATAACCATCAATTATCACATTCCCAACCCAGACGTATATGTATTCCAGTTAAAACATTTTTAAAGTAAAACTCACCTGTTTCGATTATTATACACGCTCGCAAGCTCCTTTCACAATGGTCTTATCTCTTACCACGACTCAACAGAATCTGAAACAATTTAAGGTGCATACACCTCTTTACTAGCCAAACATATAAAGCCTACCAGTTCCAGTTCTCAACTGTATCACTAAACTTAACAACTACCGGGACTACACAGAGTACCGGGGCTTCTCAGTACCGGGACTTTTGGTACCGGGAGTTCACAGTACCGAGACTTTTGGTACCGGGAGTTCACAGTACCGGAAGTTAGAAATACCGGGAGTCGACCATACCGGGACTTCACCGGGAGTCGACAGTACCAGGACTCCACCGGGAGTCGACAGTACCGGGACTCCACCGGGAGTCTTCAAGAACACAGTCGGTTTCCACTTACTCAGAAATCGATTGAAATCTATTCAAGACGCGAAATTAGGAATTCTAAACCGATAGACATCTTCTACACATGATTACAAACACAATATGTAAAAGAGCTTACCTCAAAATCGAATCCAACCCAATCAATCGATGCTTTCTCTGTAAGTTCCCTCTTTCGCTTCTTTTCGCCTCCAGACTCCCGCACACACACTCTTTCTATTTTAGGATAATCTGATACATCTGGATATCTTAAGGATGTATATCAATTCCATATTTACCATTTAGACCTTGAACTTCTCATTAATAACCCAAACACCCCTAAACTTATAATTTACCCAAACTTACCCTGAACATCATATCTTATAGTTAAATTGTCTAACGGACTTACCCGGGGTATTACAGATATCAAGGTATGTTTTTCTCTCTCTGACAAATCGCATGTAAATGCAAGATCTCAAAATAAATTACATCGCTGAATATCTCTTCTTTATCCGCGATACTTTGAAATTTCTAAAACCAACACTGATATTTCTATTCAGTGCTTCATTTTTTTTCAAAAGTGTCCCTGAGTTTTCAAAACCTCAGAGACATCCAAGAATATGAAAGGACAATTGTGACGTCATTACAACGGATAAGCCCTGGTACGTTCTTCTTTCTGACACACGTTTGCACGTTTCGTTTACTAACCAATCAAATGCAAACACGTGTCCGTGTCATGATGAAAATCTTTTCCCGCTCAAGATTTTCTATTTCTAAATCTCTTTATATAAACAATTTCTTCGTTTATATTTTCCTTTTACGCGAACTTCTCCTCCAAGCAAAGAAAGAATTCAATGTTGCATTTTGCTCTCGATTTTTCAAGAACAACTGTTCATCTTCTTCAAACATCAAAGGTTAATATGTTCTTATTATTTACCAAATGCAAATAACTTGTTTCTGATCTTATCATTGTTTTAACAAGATCAAACAATAGAACTTCTTAAAAATGAAATCATCCTCTTTCATGGTTTTATGAACACAACCATTTCATGGTTGTTCTTCAAGTTTAAATGTAAAAATCTTAAAATTGTTCTTCATTCGTTTTTTTCCAGAATCCCAATCTTCAAAGGAAACTGGAAAACAAGATTTTTATTGGGTTTGCATTTCATTTTTCAAAAACAAGAAAAACCCTAATCTTCATTAAGACATTTTGTCTGAATGAAATGGATAAAATTCGAACCATCTTATTGGAAAATCATTCCACATTAAGATTATTTTTTCTTAATCTTTGGTTGAACTGATAATACAGAAAATGGCATCTTCTGACATTCCCAAGAACGCCATCTCTGAGAACACTGCTGCTGATGATACTCCTGAGGAAGTGGAAATCCTCAAGGCTCCTCAGGTCAAGTTCTCTCTTGACAAGATGGATTGGACTAAAGTAAATAACCTCTATGCGCTTCTCGAGTTTCCTCCTCGAAAGCAAGTCACACATCTAGATGATGCTGTGAAATTCCTCAAGAATTGCTGCATCTCCACAGCCCTGACCATAACACCTCCCGCACATCAGCTTTTGCTATCACAATTCTGGTACTCTGCCAGACACTCTCAGCTACCATCAGCCAAAGACCCCTCCAAAACAATTAACTGCATCCTTTGCGATATCGAATATGTCACCATGAAGGTCACCCCTGCCATCATTCACAAAGCCCTCAGCCTTCCCATAGCAACCAAAGAAAAACCCTTCGTTCCCCTCCTTGACCCCAAGAAAAACTCAGACAGGGAAGCCATCATTGCATTCTTTGATGCAATAGGCTATGTATGGGAAACTGGAAGGGACATGAAGCCCGAGAATAAGCTGACCATTATCAAGAAATCGAAAATGCCCAGCGAGATGAATTTCACCTTCGCTCATCTGATCAGCTGCATGACTGCCAAGAGCGGCTCCTCTGACCAAGCTGCTAAACCTCAGCAAGCAATGGGATATGCATTGCTGAAAGGTCTACATATAGACTGGGCATCGATTATCTATGATGACCTGGTACTCAGAGTGGACACCATCGCTGACAGATCTCCATGGGTTCCGTATCCTCGATTCATCAGCGCCATTTTCCAAAAAGGCCTGAAGGACAGCTACCCAACAGAGGGTGACCTGAAACTCTCTCAGGTCGGTCCTAAGATTCTCGACTACAAACCGGTAGAAAATGAGGTACGTCTCTCAACTCTGTTAACTCTTCTAAACCCTACTTCTTCTATTTCTGCAGCTCCTTCAGCGGACAAACCCACCGCTGATACCCCAGCTGCAACCTCCATTCCTTCTCTGAAAAGGAAACCCTCTGACACCCAACTTGGTTCCAAAAGAACTAAGAAAACCAAGGAGCAACCCCAGCAATCTATTGCTAAAGACTCCTCAGCTCCTCTTGATGGGCTGAAGGAAAGTTCAATGGTACGCTCTGCCACAGCTGAACAAGCCACCCACTCTATCCCGACTTCAGCGTCTCCAAACGTTGAGGTTACAAACTTGGAAACTACCCAACCTCCCTCAGTCTCTCAAAAGACTGATGAAGTGATTCTCAGCGATTCCAACGCTGAACTCAATAACCAACCTCCATTCTTACCCTTCGCTTCTCCCTCTACTCATTTGGACGCCACTCCAGTTATCACTGAAGCACCTGTCATTCCTCTAGAAGCTAAAGAAAATACTCTTCAAGGAGTGATGGGCACATAACCTGCAGAGATGACCATACATCCACGCACGTTAGCTGACGATATGGAACTTTTCTCTAGAGCCCGTGATTTTGATGAATTCACCAATCCTCCTGCAGGTACACACCAACCCCTATACACTGTTACTAAACCCCAAACTTCTGAGATTTCCTCTGTTCACAAGATTTTATATGTTACAGGTCCTAATTTGAGAAACATCAACGCCTCTCTGAAGACACTAGAGACGTCGCTGACAGGTCTTACTACTACTCTTTCCGACAACTCTACAGTTGTAACAAACGCTGGAGAGAATCTTTCAAAGCTGACAACTGTCGTCGAAAAGAATGCCTCCAAAGCTGACTTGGAGAAGGTAGATAAATCACTCACCGACTTTGCCAAAGTTCTCTCTGATATCTACACTGACTACCTCGACATCAAGAAATCAGTTGACACCATGTCCAAAGAAGTCACAGGGCTGAAGACATCGGTTGGCACACTCGAAGGTGACATGTCTGCTGTAAAGACTGATGTCAGTTCCGTCAAGACTGACATGAATTCTGTGAAGACTGATGTCAATACGATGAAAAATTACATCACTTCAATAAACAATTTGTTGCAGCAGATCCTGACCAACACGACCGCCCCTGCACCTGCCCCTGCACCTCCATCTTTTACTACGACGGATCGTGCTGAACTTATGAAGATGAATCCTGGTATTTCTGGCATAGAAAACAGATTATCAGCGATTAAAATCTGTGTGGGGATCCCTGGCCAAGAAGACAGGGAAACCACAAGAGCGCTGAAGACCTCTCCAAAAGCGCTGAAGACCTTTCCCATGATGAATCTATCAAGGGAGAGATGACTGAAGACCTCACCATTACTGAAGAAGGTGAGAAGACAACTGAAGCAGCCGCTGGACCTCAGGGAGATGAACACCCTGAGGGAACCGAGAAGCTTACCTCTGTATCTGAGGGGGAGCAACTCGAAGAAGAAGCTGAAGAAACTGAGTCTGAAGCTGAAGATGAAGAAGCCATCGACTTGTCTGATGATGAACCATCTTCTTCTCCAAAGAATGATGATGATGAAGATGACGATGATGATGATTCTTTTATCGTCAAGCCTGCTCAGAGATCTATAACTCTTAAAGGGATCCGGATAAATGAACCTTCAGGGGAGCGGACAAAGACAACGCCATCAGCATCTGAAGCTGACAAGGGCAAAGGAAAAAATGTCGCTGAAGATGAAAATCTGATGATCTTGCTTAACAAGCCAGTTTGTTAGGTACATTAATCTTACACAACATCCCTCCTCTATACACTTTATCAGTTCTACACTCCACAAACCTCCATACACTTTATCCCATTCTCTCTCTGTTCTACCCAAGTTCTTACTTGTAAGATCGCTGTGTTTCAACTAGTCCTCTCCCTTGTTTGAGGATATCGCTGAAGTTCCTACAACTGCGACTTCACCAACAATAATCCCAGCTCCCAACGCTGAAGAAATAATCCCGGTCTTAGATTTGATTTCTGAGACTGATGAACCTGAAGAACAGACGCTCTCTCACAATAACAGACCTTCCTTGGCTCCTCAAAAGCTAAGTGAAGAGGATCAAGAAAAGAGAGGTGAAATGATCAAGAGACTCGAGGATCAGCGAATCATTCTGAAGCGTGATCAACTTCCTTCCGTTCCTCCAAAGTTCAGAGTTTCCCAAAAGGAATACAAGGAACACCTCGGAGCTGAACGCCTGATCGCTGAAAGAAGGGAAGTTGAAGAAAAAGACAGAGAATACGCCATCCAGCTTACTCAACGATCAATAAAAGACCCCAAGCTGAAAAGAGCTCCCATTGATGTTCAACGTCAGCTATGGGATGATGCTCAAAAGATCGTTAGGGAAAAGACTAAGGTCTCTGACACGACTTTGGAATGGGCTAAACAAATGCTGACCTATCGATCTAGACCATCCAAAATCATCAAAGTAAACATCAGAGGAAGATTGTATGCAGACGTTCCTACTGTTGAAGTCGATGTCTATAGAGAAGACAAAACCAAGCAAGCCTTCTATGCTGCAACATTAGAAAAGTTTGGTCTCTCTGTATGGTTAGAAACGAAATTTGCCATTCAGGGATCGCGCTCAAAGTTCAAAAGCCATGTCGAGAAGATCTTAAACAAACAGATCGACCTGGTTTCTTCTGCTGTGGATATTCCTCCTTCTACTCTTTTTCCTCCTCAACAAAGAAAAAACTCTGCTAAGGGAAAGAAAGTCTCAGACTCAGGTCCTATTATACGGAATGAAACAGGTATTGGTTTCTCTCGTGCTGAAGTTCTTGGCCCTGATGCTGATCTCTCAGCGCTTGACACCTCCCTACCACCTGGAGAAACTTTCATTCCTGGCACAGTTGTAAGTGATCCCTCTGGTATATTCTTTTTAGACTACTATGGAAATCATCACTTTCAACGTGTCTCTGAGCTCCACATTGCTCCCATCGAACAACTCAGAGATCTCATATTCTGGTGTGAAGTCAGACGCGACATTAAAGCTAGACACCTGAAGCCCTTGATTTTTGAAGAAGGTCTGAAGAAAAAGAATCAAAGAGTAGATGTCCCTGACTGGATGATTCCCACATCAAAGACCCTCGATGAACTTCTCATCAAGGAAGAACCTTTTGACGGATAGGATCGCCTTGTAATTCTTTCTATCCTTGTCTGTCTACATCTTTTGTACTTGTAATTTTATACGATGTACTTGTAATTTTTTCCACTTCCCTCTGTAATCTTTACAAAGTTTAAAGAAAAATTTCAGCGAACGTACTTTACTCCATCAGTACAAAAAAGATCCCAGAAAACAGTAAAAGGGACAAATATTTTATGAGTTATCTTTATCCTTATGTTTTCATTAAATAGAAATTTTCTCTGTTGCTATGTCATAATCAAATAGGGGGAGATTGTTGATCCAAACCCTCAGTGATTTGATAATGACCCTCTTATATACTTAGTGAAAATTGTAAGTAAACAATATGTATCAGAGTTTCACTATCGCTGATAAGTACTAAGATCTTACAGTACCGCTGATAGGAACTCTTGCTCTTTTGATTAAACATTCAGCGAAACTGTTCACCACAATACTCTGAGTCTGCTCAGTACTTATGGTGATCACTGATAAGTTAGTTGTTTACTTATGATCTCTGAAGACAAGTTTCACGTCAACATAGGTTCTACGCTGAAGTCAAAGATCAAGCTCAAGAACCAGCGACAAGTCTCCAAATGAACTGATGCGGATCAGCGAAGACTCAGATTTGTCCAATCAACATGAAGTATCAAGTACAGGACTTCAGCTATCGCTGAACTCTATCATTCGCTGATAAAGAATGATAGATCGCTGAATCAACGAAAAGCTGATCATGAAGTCCTCCGTACAAAGTACTTTTGTCTTAACCACTCTTGCACGACTCCGTACGATATGTCAGAAAAAGAACCTCTTTATTGTCTGAATTCGTACAACAACTCTGATACTACACTGTTTAACATGCGGCTACTAAGGTTGTCAACAAAGGTCAATGACAGGCAACCAATCAGCTGCTACCACGTGTAAAGTGTAAACTGCAATGCATTAAATGCATGCAGTATATAAGAAGAAGAACTCGCTTCATTTAGAAGTAACTTGCTAACTCTGGATAAGTTCATCCTTCTTATCTTGAGATAGGTTATTATTAGTAATTTCCTTCTCTTTCTTAGTGCAAGAAACTTAGTGTTCTAACTTGTTTAGATTTAGGTTTATCCTTAATCTTGTTTCCGCAACAAGCTGTAAATTGTTAATGATTTATCAATAAACAATTTAGAAAAGTAAAATTTGTGTGTTTGTATTCAACCTCCCCTTCTACAAACTTGTATAGCCCTTCGGGACTAACAACAGTCATGTAGTGGCAATAATTGCCAAGATAAATGTGCCAGTTAGTGTTGTAGTAACGTGATGTTAGAAAGATGAAGCATTAGATGGAAGCCTTTTCGGGATTTCGGATGAGGTGTGCGAATTGTTAAGCAAGTGGTTGGAACACGTAGTTGTAAGTGGCAGTGTGATACGTCTATTATCGGAGTAGAATGTCAGAGCAGTAATGGGTGCTTGCCCAATGAGAGACCAAGCGTTTTTTTGGCTATGTGAGTCGCTAAGTAAGTATATTCTTGAAATCACTGTAAGTTTAAAGAAGATGACGGGTGGTTAATCAAAATGTGGTGTAGTAGATGCGAAATCTTTAATGATTGAGAATTGTTCCTATAGGTGAAAGGAGTATCCGACAAGGTAATAGTTGAAGATCAAAGAATGTGTAGTAACATCAAACACTGGTGGCAGTTCGAGGTGGTTTGGTCGAAAGCCTTAAGTTAGAATTTTAGTGCAACCGTTTGGTTGTGAATAGTAATGAGAAAGTATTTCCAGCTTAGGAATTGTCAGAAAAGAGGGGCAAGTAATGTTGGTGGGCAGTGCTCCACGCTAACGTGGGGAGGTGAAGATAGTATGTCGGAATAAGTGAGTAAATTGGAAGTAGTGAGCTCGACAGTAATGTCGAAAGGTGCAGTGTTGTGTAGATTGCATTGATAAGTGTGTGAACTTTTGGAAAGAATATTGAGGAAGGGAATTGTGTATGATTTTGTGCAGGAAAGAAGTGGATAAGACAACTGAATGAGTTAAGTTAGTGACTTTGTGAGAAATGTTTAAACGTATTGGTCGTGCAGTGATTAAGCTAGTGAGAATAGTATGGTGTGACCATGGTTACTCCTCTCAGTTGAGTGAGGATAACCGGAGTTATGTTTTAAATGACTGAACGAACATGGCAATCAGCGAGGAATTGATGTGTTTCAGGATAAGTTTAATTTGAGTAGGTGGACACTTCAACGATGGGTTGGAGGTTCCTACTCTTAGTTACGTATAAGTATGAGGTGGTGAAGTAGTGAGGATGTAAGAGATGCTTGACGAACTGTGGTCTAGGTGGTCCAAGAAAGGAAAATGTTATCTGCATAGACGATTGTTGGGTGGTACAAGGTTGTGAGTTATGATACGATGAAGGAACTCTTGGTTGTGAGTTATCGGGATGTACAGGGTTGGCCAGGTGCCAAGCTGTCAAGTGAGTGATTGTTTCTTGGTAAAATAATCTCGTGTTGTGGCGGAGGATCCCGCCAAGTCCCTCCTTAAAGGAAGTAAAGATGCATGAGAAGCCTTATTTAATCTTCTATTGTCAAGATCGATCGAATAGGAACAGTAGCCTATGAGTTAGAGAACCGTAAGAACTGAAGGGAATGCACCCAATGTTCCATGTTTCGAATTTAATGAGGTGGTTGTCTGAGTCAGAAGTGGCATTACCTTGGGGAAGTGTCAGTTTTGGTGTGGGCAAGATACCCGCATCTTTTCCCAATGAGGAATTCTGGGGACGGAATTCTTTTAAGGGGGGAGTGTTGTAACAACCCGAGTTTTCTAGTAAGTATTGAAAGTTAGTGGCTAATGTCTAAGAATGTAAAGTTAAGTTAAGGGGCCTTTGTGTAATTTATGGAGGGTATAAAAGGGTGCCAATCCCTAGGTTTAAGGGAATTGACTCATTTGTTGTGGGTGTTTGGCGGCTGGAAGAAGAGAAAAGAAGAGAAGAAGGAGCACTTTGGGAGAAGTCATGGTTTAGGAAGAAATCAGTGAAGGTAACCATCCAAAACATTTTTATCTGATTGTTTCATGTTTCCTTCTCTCTTTTGGTCTAAGAAATGGGGGTGAAAACATATGGGTTTGTTGTGTTCTTCACCTAATCACCATTAAAAGAGTATTTTGGGTTTAGGTTGTTAGAAATCGTTTTAGAGGTTTAAGGTGGAAATAAATGGGTGTTTATGGTTAATGGATGAACCAAAGTGTTTGTTTAATCAAGCCTATAACAGAAACCTTGATTCTAATCATTTTGGGAAGTTGGGTTTTTCCCAATTCGCAAGTTCCCGGACTTCGCCCCGTCCGGATAGTAATGTCCGGACAGTGGGGGTTTCCGGATGGTGCTCATAGGTATCCGGGTGTCGAGGGTTTCCAGGTAAGTGACAGTTCAGGTTTCCGGATGTGATGTCTGGTAAGTGTAGTTATCCGGTAAGAGTTATCCGGTAAGTATAGTTATCCGGTAAGAGTTATCCGGTAAGTGGAGTAATCCAGTAAGTTGTCCGGAAAGTAGTGATTGACCGGTAAGTTATGTATCTTGTAAGTTGAGTCCAGATAGTGTCCAGAAAGTTGGTATTAAGGTCTGAGTAGTTTATAATTCATCCATTTCTCAGGTAACCCGATTGTAAGTCAGAAGCAAAGTAAGGCAAGATGATAAACGCACCAGGTGAGTTTTTCTAACTAAAATACGTGATTTTACGTGTTTTCCAAAGAAAGTGATTGTGTGGGAATGCCATGTTATTTTACATGATTTTTACCTAAATGAAAGTTAAACGCTTTTCTAATTATGGTTCGTTTACGAGAATGAACTGCTTTACAACTGTTACGCATGTTATCCATGAAATGTACGCTTTATTTTGAAAGACGGCTTTTAGCAATATGGAAGGATGTGCAAGGATTTCACGCTTGTGATTTACGTTATGCTATGTGTATGTTATGTGAAGTCGGTCTGCACAGTGGGATCTGAGCACCTCGGGATCCGATGATCCCTTGGGCTTTTGTGATGAGCTTGTAGGAGGGATTTCGTTTCCTTCCTACTTGAAATGAGGGGAGTCTGCTTGGGCCCCGATATGAGGCGAGAGGGGAGTCTGCTTGGGCCCCGATCGCGGTTAGCTATGTGATCCTTAAACACTGTGCAGTACCATGTTTGATGCTTATGTGGAAAGTGTGAAGAGTTTTATAAAATGATTTTATAGTGTTGATGTACACTGTTTATGGAGGGAACTCACTAGACCTCATGGTGTAACCCTCACTTTTCAAAACTAAAACCTTTTCAGGTAACGCATATAGTACGAGGCTCAGGTAAGTGAGCAAGAGCAGGATGGTGTACAGATGCAGTTAGAGACATTGCCGGTGCCACTTGTAGTAGTAGTTGTTCTCAGTTGTGTATAGGTTGTTTCCGCCAACCTTAGTTTTGAGATTGATGTAAAGAAAATTTTGGGACCCCAGTTTTGTAATGTTTATGAACTAATGCAATGGTTGTTCTGTATCGTTTTTGGGCTGTTACAATATTCACAATTACATCTAGCCAATGTCGTTGTGAATCCACTGTTGCATGAGTGAATACTTGATTTGACTAATTTTAGTGATCAGTGTAGTAGAACCTTAAGGTTCAATAAATTGTTTGGTAATTGTATATGGCTACTTTGGTATAGTCCGAATATAAATTAGAACTAGAGAAGAAGATTATTTGCTTAATGATTATGGCAAACTTGATGTATGTTTTATCAAACATGACTTATGTAAATAAGTAAAGTGACGAGATATACAAACAATATGAGTCACAAGATATATAAGGTAAACACATGAATATGGATTACCTTATTATATATATCTTGATAATGTTCAAGGGTATAACAATGTGAACTGCATTTCAAAACTCTAAGCAATTGTATGTTATTACCACCATTACTCTCAGCTAAGGTTATCTCTGTTGACTATGTTAAGTCAAAGGATAACATCGTGAATCTGCTAACTAAACTGTGAAATCGAGAGTTGGTGAGTAAGTCATCAAACAGGAATGTGACTGAAGCCCATGGAAAAGTTTGTGCAAAGGAAACCCAACCTAGTTGACTGGATCCCAAGATCTAGGTTCAATGGGACAACCTAATTATACGAACTAAGTTAAATCACTGTGGGGGATAACCCATGTCCATTCCTCTTATAAAACAGTGATGTTAATATTAGGATAAGTCTATGACTTTTAATGATCCCGACGAGATCACCTATGTAAGAGAGAAGTGGGGTCGCTTCGAATGGAGTTGTTGGGGCACAATTCCTAAGAGCTCTTACAAAACCAGGCTAGTGTTCATGACCATACCGAACACACCAATGAGAACCTAAAGTGTGTCAAGAAGGTGTTTGTGTGAGGTACATCTTCGTTTTCACAAACGACAGAACAATTCAAGGACATCGCGTCTACTGGTCAACCAGAAAAGTAAATATACTTTCACAGGGGAAGGTTCAAAGGTTGATTCCTACCTGTCCTATGCAAATACCGGTTGCAGATCTCTATTACAGTCTTTGTTGTTGTTTCATTTTCGCTTCTCAATTTCATTCCTGTGGGGGATTGTTGGAAAAAATTATTATTTTAAATAATAATTTATTAATTATTTGGATGAAATTGAAGTTATGGAAAATTGGATAGTCTTTTTATTAAATCATCAATATATATATTAAAGAAAAAACCAAGGTGAATGATGTGGCACAATGTGGTTTGAGAATTGCTCAAGTTTTGGATTGTGGTTGAAGTTGGTTGTCCCACATTGCTGAGGAAGTGAAAAGTTAGAAGAGAAAATGACTATATAAAGGAGAATATGACAACTTGAAATCTTGAATGATGATCAAAATTTTAATCCAATTTTGGGTTAAAAAGTTAGTATTTATCAATATATATATATATATTAAAGAAAAAACCAAGGTGAATGATGTGGCACAATGTGGTTTGAGAATTGCTCAAGTTTTGGATTGTGATTGAAGTTGGTTGTCCCACATTGGTGAGGAAGTGAAAAGTTAGACGAGAAAATGACTATATAAAGGAGAATATGACAACTTGAAATCTTGAATGTTGATCAAAATTTTAATCCAATTTTGGGTTAAAAAGTTAGTATTTATCAATATATATATATATATATATTAAAGAAAAAACGAAGGTGAATGATGTGGCACAATGTGGTTTGAGAATTGCTCAAGTTTTGGATTGCGGTTGAAGTTGGTTGTCCCACGTTGGTGAGGAAGTGAAAAGTTAGAAGAGAAAATGATTATATAAAGGAGAATATGACAACTTGAAATCTTGAATGTTGATCAAAATTTTAATCTAATTTTGGGTTAAAAAGTTAGTATTTATTTACATTACAAAACATTTCACCTAATCACTATATATCAATATAAAAAACCAAGGTGAATGTACAAATTTATTTTCATTATATATATATATATATATATATATAATAAACCCACAAAGAATGAAGTGACATTATAAGGAATGAGTAGTCTTCATTTCTTGAGTTGTGCTTGAATTTTGTATATCCCACATTGATGTAGAGATGAAAAATTGACAATGAATTGTTGGTATATGAAGGGAGGTTGAGATGCCTTTGTGGCAACTCATTGGGTTAGCCTCTTGGCCAAACCTGAAAATTCACGTGGTTGGTTCATCTTGGTGACCCGATGTGGTTCATTTTTGCCGATCGGGTTAGCTAATTTTGGCCAACCCGAGTTGGCTAATTTTAACCATACTAATTAAAATTTTACTATAAGATTTAAGTAATTTAAAATCTTGAAGTATAATGTTGTAACAACGAGTTACTTATGTTAATATGTGGAAAGTTAGTGGCCAAAGTGAATAAGGGAGGTAAGTTAGGAAGGGACCAAATTGCAATAAATGGAAGGTATTTATGGGAGCAAATCCCTAGGTCACCTCCCATTTTTCCATTAGTCTAAGTATTTGGTGGCTGAGAAGAGAAACGAGAAAGGGGGAGGGGAGCATCTATCGGCAGCAACTTCGATCAAGAGAGCTCAAATTGGTCAGCCTCAAATCCTTCCTTTGATTTGCTTAGTGTATGTCTTCTTAATAAAGGGATTTGGGTGTTTTAGTGGTTGAACACTATGTTTTTCCTCTTGGTTAAGCTTTTGTGGGTTTTGGGTGATTTTGGATCCGTAAATGAGGTAAAATATTCACTAATTAGTCGTTTCTAAGCTGCAAGTATAAGTTTAATCTGTTATCTAACAAAGAATGGGACTGAATCACACTTATTAATCGATCTTAGGAGTTGGGGTTTTTGGTAGTGCGACTTTCCGGAATTCTCCCAGTTCGAATAGTTTTCCGGATAGGTTCCGGATATAGTTGTCCGGATAGTTTTCCGGATATAGTTGTCCGGATAGTTTTCCGGATAGGTTCCGGATATAGTTTTCCGAATAGTTCTTCGGGATAGAGTTCCTGGATAGTTGTTTTCGGGCAGCGAAATGAAAATTGTTTGGTGAACCTTAGGTGTTAGGTTCGGCTCGGGTTGTTCAAGAGTGAGATGTTTGCTTACGTAACCATACGAATCAGGTGAGTTCCCTTAACCCTTTTTACATGAAATGAAATGTCAAATGCTTTACTGATCATGGTATGTTTACGAGTATGATTTGTTTACGAACTTTTATAAATTCTCGCATGAAAGCATGTTTTGGAAAGTCTTATTTAGCATGATTGAACGGTTTACAAAGATTTCACGCTTTGTGATTTATTGTTAGCTATGTGTATATGCTATGTGGAGTCGGGTTGCACATTGGGATCAGTGTACCTCGGGATCTGATGATCCCTTGGGAGTCTGTTATGAACCGGTAGGATGGAATTCGTTTCCTTCCTACTCGGGTAATGGGGAGTCTGCTTGGGCCCCGATATGAGACGAGAGGGGAGTCTGCTTGGGCCCCGATTGCGGTTCTGTTTTGTACGATCCTTGAACACTGTGCAAGTACCCATGTATGGAGTTTATGTTGAGATGCATGATTTATTTAAAGAAATGATATATACTTGTTGTTATAACCACTTTTGAAGGGAATTCACTAGACCGTTTGGTCTAACCCTGGCTTTTCAAAACTAAACCACTTTCAGGGAAGCGCACTAGTGGTGCTTCGAGCAAGGGTAAGGAGACGGCTTGAGCTAAGTGATGGAGGTTTTAGCAAAGCATACTATAGTTCTATTAATGTACCTCTTAGAAAGAACTCTCGACTGTGGATAGAATGCCTTTCCGCTGCACATTTTGAATAGTTCAGACTTTAATGTTTGTTTAATGGAAATTTTATGTAATTGGGACCTGTTTTGGGATTTATTATCTATGCTATGTTTGTTGAATGTTTTGGGTTGTTACATTTGGTATCAGAGCCATAGTTTAAGGGATTTAGGTGACCGGTTGGGCCTAAACATAAACTGTAGGATGAGGAACACAACCGAGATATAGGATTGCCTCTAGGAAAGATCACTCTAAATGCGCTTAGGAATAAGGTAGCAAGGACTGCCATGTAAGGTAAATTTGGGGTTACACTTGGCCAGTGTAACTGTGAATTTACAGGTACATGTGCATACTTAAATCGCCTTATGTAGCGAACCTTTTCTTTATGTTTGTCGAGCAAGGGCTAATCGTCGGTTTCTTTCAGTTCTCGTTATGGCTGGAAGAACGCTAAGAAGCAGATATGTACCTGCTGATAGGAGAGTTCAAAATGAGTAGGTCCTCTTTAACGGGCCGCTGGAGCCCCCGAGGCAGGATGCTACTCGGGGAAGGGGTAGGGGTCGCGATAGGGGACGGGGAACAACGCCCTGCCGAGCCGCCACTCAAGTGGACGAAACCAATGGGGGAAACCCAATCCGAAGGACAACGCGAGTAAGCCGTAGGGCGAGGAGTGTGGAGATCTTGGTTGATCGGGAAGTATATCAGCAGGAGAGTTTGGATACGGTAAGGGTGCATAACCATCCGAGGGGTCGCGGCCGGAGTCGCGCATATGCGTTTGTGACGCGAGAGTATCTGGCTACTGAGCTGGGCAAGATTCAGAAGACTTGGCAAGCTCTCCTTGCCAAGCAGGATCAGTCGGTGTCTGGAAGCATAGAGACAAGCGAGAACAAATAAAGCACGGAGTTGTCATGCCCGTTGGTAACTGGTGCTAGGAGTCACTCGCAGTCGACCCAACTGGTGGTGAATGAGTCTGCAGCTAAAGGATGCAACTACAAGGCGTTTGCCTCGTGTAAACCTCCTACGTTTAAGGGGGAGTGTGACCCTGTGTTGGCGATGAAATGGGTCAGAGAAATGGAGCTAGTCTTTGATACTTGTAAGTGTGCGGATGGGGATAAGGTGATGTTTGCTCTACACATTCTAAAGTCTGATGCAGTGTATTGGTGGGATGTTGAGACCGGAGGTAAGGGGTCGTCAGCGGCAAAGGAGATGACTTAGGAAGCTTTTGTGGGGAAGTTCAGAGCACAGTTATGCCCGCTAGCGGCGGTGAAGAGGTTGGAGGAAGAGTTCTTGAGCTTAGAACAGGGAGAAATGACAATGCGGGAGTATACCTCGAAGTTCATCGAGAAATCTCGTTTTACAGAACTTTATGTGCCGATGTAGGAACGGCGGGTGGAAAGATACCTGTATGGGCTGAAGAGCAGTATTAGGGAATTGGCCTCAACAAGGAACCCACTACTTTTCAGGCAGCCATTAATGTGACCGAGTTAACTGAGAAAGAGAAGAACCGTCAGGTGCAGACCCGTTTCTGATATTTTTTGGGCCCTGGGCAATTCATAAATTTTAGGCCTTCAACATGTACCAAAAGAAATCCCAAATAAATGTTTTTTATTATTAAAAACAAACTTTCATACAATAAATACTAATAATTCATACAAAACAATGTGAGTCTAATCTAATCAAGTAACAATGATATAATCCAAGAGATCTTCAATAGATGAGAGAAAGAAAACAAAGATAATGAATGAGATCTAGTTTCTCTCTCTAGACTCTCTCTCTAGGAAGTCATCCATCTATTACACACAATGATCTCACGTCTATGCTCTCCACTACAAACTCCTATTACAACACCCTTTATATACCCCTTTGACTAACACTCTAAGTACATTGACTTTGACTCTCAAGACCTTTTCTTTGACTTTTACTATTACATTTGACTCTTTACAAATACACAAATACACATTAAATCTTGAAGACAATTCTTGCACTAACAGTCTCCCCCTTTGGATTCAAGATTTAAAAATTTATGACGGCAGACTTCAGCTCTTTGTAATATTCAGATCTTTATCACTTTATCACTTTGAACACTCTCCCTCTTCGCTTTGAAGGAAGATCAATCTTCGAAAATATCTCTGAAGAATCTTCAAATAAGCTTTGTCTTCAGAAATCCAATTTGACTGCTTTAATCTTCAACTGGATTTTCAAAATCAAAGAGTCATCAAGGTCTTGAAACACAAACTTAATATCTTTGTAATGTCGATCAAAGTCTTCAAACAAAATCTTCATATCTATGAATCTTCGTATCAATGATCTTTGAATCATTGTAGCATGGATCTTTGCATCTTTGAGCTTTGACAAATATCTTCAGTCTTTGAATGTGAACTGGCTTTGAGCTTTGATTGGGTTTGAGCTTTGAAAACATTCTTGTATGAGCTTTGAATCTTTGTAACTTTGAATATCTTGAACAGTGTATCTTCACCTCTTCAAAAACAACAATACTTGAGAATGGTGGAGAGAAAAGGAAATGGGACGGTCCAAGTCATGATGTGAAGAAAGGGAAGACATTTCGACCAAAAAACTGCGGGAATCAAGAAGTGTTCAACAAACCGTGTGGGAAGTGTAACCGTGTGCATCGGGGAGAATGTATGGCTGGCTCCATATCTTGTTACCGGTGTAGGTTGCCTGGTCACATGTCGAAGGATTGTCCTAGTTTTAAATCGTGTTTTCAATGTGGGTCTGTGGGTCACATGCTGTATGATTGTTCGCGACTGAAGAAGGGAGGACCAGCTTAGTACGGTGAACGTCATAGGGGAAAGGGGATCGACAAGGGAGCGGAGCTGGGGCGTGGGTTCCACATGTCTGCAAAGGAGGCGGAGGCGATTCTGGATGTTGTGACAGGTACGTTTTTGGTGAACTCTTTGTGTGCCAAAGTGTTGTTTGACTCGGGAGCAAATCGCTTTTTCGTATCGCATACTTTTGTGAAATGCTTGGGGGTAAGGCCTAGGCGCTTGGAGATGGTATTAGAGGTAGAAACTGCTGATGATAACCGAGTGTGCATTAGGGATGTGGTAGAGGATTGTGTCATAGACATAGAGGGAGCCTGGTGCCAATGCAGTTGTATCCCATGGCAATGGGAGAGTTTGATGTGGTGTTGGGTATGGATTGGCTAGCTAAGAATAATGCTAGTATTGTTTGCAATAAGAAACTAGTTCACGTTCAGTTACCCGATAAGGGTTCAGTAGTGATCTATGAGAATCGTCGAGACAGGAAGACTAGCCTTATTTCGATGATTAAGGATACTAGATGCTTGAGAAAGGGTTGTTGAGGATTTTTAGCGTATGTAGTGGACACTAAGAAAGAGAAGCGTGGGGTGGAGGAGGTACGAGTGGTAAGTGAATACTGGGGGTATTTCCAGATGACTTGACAAGTCTACCCCTAGATCATCAGATCGAGTTCCGAATCGACTTGGTGCCTGGGGCCGCACCAATCGGCCACGCACCTTATAGGTTAGCGCCTTCCGAGATGAAAGAAATGATGACTCAGTTGCAAGAGCTGCTAGACAAGGGATTCGTTAGGCCAAATACGTCTCTGTGGGGAGTGCCGGTACTCTTCGTGAAAAAGAAAGACGGGACCATGCAAATGTGCATAGATTACCGTGAACTCAACAAAGTCACGATTAAGAACAAATATCATATACCGAGGATCGACGACCTTTTCGAACAGCTGCAAGGAGCTAGTTATTTCTCCAAGATAGATTTGAGGTTGGGCTATCACCAACTCAAGGTAAGGGAGGAGGACATATCGAAAACCGCTTTGGGCTAACCAATGCCCCAGCAGCTTTTATGGATCTGATGAACAGGGTGTGCCAACCTTATTTGGACAAGTTCGTAATCGTGTTTATAGACGACATTTTGGTGTTTTGAAGATCGGAAAAGGAGCACGAGGGCCATCTGCGAACGATTTTAGAGTTATTGAAGCAAGAGAAGTTGTATGCAAAGTTCTCTAAGTGTGAATTCTGGTTGAGGGAAGTGCAGTTCCTCTGACACGTGGTGTCTAAGAAGGGGATAATGGTGGATCCATCTAAGATTGAGGCGATCCAAGATTGGGAACAACCTAAGAACCCGACAGAAGTACGACGTTTCCTCGGATTAGCGGGATACTATCGAAAGTTCATTAAAGACTTTTCGCGTATCGCTACACCATTGAATTCTCTGACCAAGAAAAGTGTTAAGTTCGCCTGGTCAGGGGCTCAAGAGGAAGCTTTTCTGAAGCTGAAGGATATGCTGAGTAGAGCGCCGATGTTGTCATTACCGGACGGGTCGGATGATTTTGTAGTGTACAGTGATGCGTCAAAGCTGGGGTTAGGTTGTGTTTTAATGCAACGTGGAAAGGTAATCGCGTATGCCTCTCGGCAGCTGAAGGATCACGAAGCTCGGTACCCCACTCATGACTTGAATTGACGGCCGTAGTTTTCACTTTGAAATTTTGGCAGCACTATCTTTATGGGACGAAGTGTCAGATTTTCACGGATCACAAAAGTCTTTGCCACCTCCTTGATCAAAAGGAGTTGAATATGCGCCAAAGAAGGTGGATAGAGTTGTTGACAGATTATGATTGCAAGATTGAGTACCGCCCGATAAAAGCCAATGTAATGGCCGACGCCATGAGTAGGAAATAAAGGAATGAGGCTCCAAGGATTGTGGCCATGAGGGCCGAGGTGACATTTAATCTGTTTGCCGAGATAAAGAGATGTCAGGTTGACGCACTAGTAACGAAGAACCTTAAGAAAGAAAGGATGTAGGGCAAGCAACCTCTTTAGTGGAGGACAGTCGAGGGGTGAAGTGTTTCAACGGGAGGATCTGGGTTCCGAGGTTCGGAGAGCTTAGAAAGGTGATTTTGGAAGAGGCGCACAAGTCGAAGTATTATATTCACCCAGGAACGAATAAGATGTACGGGGACCTACGTCAGGACTATTGGTGGCCCGACTTGAAGAAAGACATAGCACATTTTATGGAAATATGTATGACATGCTCGCGGGTGAAGATCGAGCATCAGCGACCATATGAGAAGCTTCAGTCCTTAGAAATACCAATGTGGAAGTGGGATCAGATTACGATGGACTTCGTAACCCACCTGCCTAGGACCCCAAAGGGTTATGATGCGATATGGGTGATCGTGGATCGACTTACGAAGTCGGCACATTTCTTGCCTATAAAGGAATCTTACTCATTGGATCGGCTAGCAAAGTTGTACATAGATGAGTTTGTAACCCGTCATGGTGTACCGTCGTCAATAGTGTCAGATCGGGATAGCAGGTTTACTTCTACTTTTTGGAGAAGCTTCCAGAGGGAAATGGGGTCGCAAATCAAGATGAGTACCGCGTATCATCCTTAGACCGACGGTCAGAGCGAGCGGACAATCCAAATGTTGGAAGACATGTTAAGGGCTTGCGCCCTGGACTTTCAAGGTTTATGGGAGAAACACTTGCCATTAATCGAGTTCGCCTACAACAACAGTTATCACTCGAGCATCAAGGCAGCACCATACGTGGTGCTCTACGGTAGGAAGTGTCGAACACCCTTATGTTGGAATGAGGTTGGATGAAGGCAGTTGGCTGGGCCAGAGATCTTACAAATGACCTCGGACAAGATAGTCCAGGTGCGGGAAAGATTGAAGGTAGTTTGTGATCGACAAAAGAGTTACGCGGATAAAAGGCAGAAGGACATAGAGTTTCAGGTCGGGGATAGTGTGCTTTTAAGAATATCCCCATGGAAGAGAGTGGTGCGTTTTGGGAAGAAGGGAAAACTAAGACCACGCTACATCAGACCGTTTAAGATCACCGAGCAGATTGGGGAAGTGGCGTATAGGTTGGACCTGCCTGATGAGCTATGAGGCATACACAATGCGTTTCACGTCTCAAACCTGAGGAAGTGTCTGGCGGCCGTGGATAAGGCTGTTGCGCTAAAGGACGTAAGGGTAGACGAAAAGATAAATTTCGTGGAATATCCCAAATCCATTTCAGACTTTAAGGTGAAGAAATTTAAGAACAAGGAAATCAACGTGGTAAAGGTTCAGTGGCGCTATCACAAAGGTCAAGAAGCAACCTGGGAGTTAGAGCCGGAGATGAGGGCTAAGTACCCGTACCTTTTCGAGCAAGGAATTCCGAGGACGAAATTCTTTTTAGGGGGGAGTGTTGTAACAAACAGTTATTTATGTTAATAAGTGGAAAGTTAGTGGCCAAAGTGAATAAGGGAGGTAAGTTAGGGAGGGACCAAATTGCAATAAATGGAAGGTATTTAAGGAAGCAAATCCCTAGGTCATCTCCCATTATTCATTTAGTCTAAGTATATGGTGGTTGAGAAGAGAAACGAGAAAGGGAGATGGGAGCATCTATCGGCAACAACTTCGATCAAGAGAGCTCAAATTGGTAAGCCTCAATTCGTTCCTTTGATTTGCTTAGTGTATGTCTTCTTAATCAAGGGATTTGGGTGTTTTAATGGTTGAACACTGTGGTTGGTGAACCTGAACACTGTCTTCGGGATAGAGTTCCCGGTTAGTTGTTTACGGGCAGCGAGTTAATGAAAATTGTTTGGTGAACCTTAGGTGTTTGGTTCGGCTCGGGTTGTTCAAGAGTGAGACGTGTGATTACGAAACCATACTAATCAGGTGAGTTCCCTTAACGCTTTTTACATGAAATGAAATGTCAAATGCTTTACTGATCATGGTATGTTTACGAGTATGATTTGTTTACGAACTTTTATAAATTCTCGCATGAAAGCATGTTTTGGAAAGAATTATTTAGCATGATTGAACGGTTTACAAAGATCTCACGCTTTGTGATTTATTGTTAGTTATGTGTATATGCTATGTGGAGTCGGGTTGCACAGTGGGATCAGTGTACATCGGGATCCGATGATCCCTTGGGAGTCTGTTATGAACCGGTAGGATGGAATTGGTTTCCTTCTTACTCGGGTAATGGGGAGTCTGCCTGGGCCCCGATATGAGATGAGAGGGGAGTCTGCTTGGGCCCCGATCGTGGTTCTGGTTTGTACGATCCTTGAACACTGTGCAAGTACCCATGTATGGAGTTTATGTTGAGATGCATGATTTATTTAAAGAAATGATATATATACTTGTTGTTATAACCGCTTTTGATGGGAATTCACTAGATCGTTTGGTCTAACCCTCGCTTTTCAAAACTAAGCCACTTTCAGGGAAGTGCACTCGTGGTGCTTCGAGCAAGGGTAAGGAGACGGCTTGATCTAGGAGATGGAGGCTTTATCAAAGGATACTATAGTTCTATTAATGTACCGCTTAGATAGAACTCTCGGCTGTGGATAGAATGTCTGCTTGGGACCCGTTTTGGGGTTTATTATCTATGCCATGTCTGTTGAATGTTTTCGGTTGTTACAAATGTGATTTTAGTTATCGCACATTGAATACTTTAGTTTGATCATTCCTTTAAAAATGTAAAAGTTAGTTAGCTAAATGACTAAGAAAAAACCAATGTGAATGATGTGGCACAATGTGGTTTGAGAATTGCTCAAGTTTTGGATTGTGGTTGAAGTTGGTTGTCCCACATTAGTGAGGAAGTGAAAAGTTAGAAGAGAAAATGACTATATAAAGGAGAATATGACAACTTGAAATCTTGAATGTTGATCAAAATGTTAATCCAATTTTGGGTTAAAAAGTTAGTATTTATTTACATTACAAAACATTTCACCTAATCAATATATATATCAATATAAAAAACCAAGGTGAATGTAAAAAATTATTTTCATTATATATATATATATATATATATATATAATAAATCCACAAAGAATGAAGTGACATTATAAGGAATGAGTAGTCTTCATTTCTTGAGTTGTGCTTGAATTTTGTATATCCCACATTGATGGAGAGATGAAAAATTGACAATGAATTGTTGGTATATGAAGGGAGGTTGAGATGCCTTTGTGGTAACTCATTGGGTTAGCCTCTTGGCCAAACCTGTAAATTCACATGGTTGGTTTATCTTGGTGACCCGATTTGGTTCATTTTTGCCGACCGGGTTAGCTAATTTTAGCCAACCCGAGTTGGCTCATTTTAACCATACTAATTAAAATTTCATTATAAGATTTAAGTAATTTAAAATCTTGAAGTATAATGTCGTAACAACCAGTTATTTATGTTAATAAGTGGAATTGATGTGCGTATATGAAAGTATGATGTTTTTCTTCGAGTATATATATATATACATATATATATATATATATAGAGAGAGAGAGAGAGAGAGGTCACTTCTTTTGCTAACCAACCCATTGGTACTAACCGTGCTAACCGATCACAACCATAGATTATTAAGATCAACGGTTACAATTAAATCAAGGATTATAATATTATTTAAAATTAAAAAAGAGAAGGTTGACATTTGTGCATAAGTGCAGAGGGGCATTTTTGTCCAAAACAACAAACATTAAAAATGGAATCACCTACATATCAGGAAACTATTCAGTTATCAATTTAGATGAAATGATACGCATCTTCAAGAAAATCAACATCATCACCAAATCAGATCTTCTATCACGAAATTTTCGAAGAAAATCAAGGGGATAATTGAAACTAACAAGCAATCGACAACCATAGCGCACATCCAAGGCTAGAACAATTTGATTAGATGTAAGTTTCGAAATTTTTAGGGTTTATCGACTACAATGCTCTGTTAACGACCCCCTTCGAGATGATTTTCAAGAAATCGACTACAATGCTCTGTTAGGGTTCATTCGTATTTTTGGTATTTTTGGTTTTCAAGAAATGGAGCATTGTTAAAATCGACTACAATGCTCTATTAGGGTTCATCTGTATATCAACTAAGCGTATGCAAGGAAAGAATCGAGCGGCCACAGAAGATTGTAGAAACATCCCCCAAATTATTCTCGGCTAGCGTCGATGACCAACTGAAGGTATTGTTGACCGATTTCAGAAACAGGTGGGTTCGATTTATGGTCTGAGAAAGACGGCCCCCAATTCTTTGACACAGTAGATGGTGTTCCTTCCGCTAGGTTTTTTCCCAAAGGGTGTCTAGTTCTTTTTTTGTCTCAGAAGATTTCTTGGTTTCAGAGCTAGTTAGTTGAGCGATGCACATATGCACAGACACTCAACATTTTGATTGTTTGTACATATGCACACACAATTAGATCTTCTACCCATATGTATTTAAGTTTCAATAACTTCAATTGGTTTTTCCTTATCTTGATGACTCTGTTTGAGTTTTGTTGTTCGATTTTTAGTTTGAGATGGCTTTGCACATATGTAGATGTGCATATATGCACATATTTACATCTGCATATATGCACAATGTCCACTGATGCACACATGCACATGTGCACTTATTGGAGCAAAAAGGTTGTTTAACCGACAACCTCCAACCGGCCCACAATTGGCTGCCAATTCCATAATGTGGGGGACATACCTGACTCACTCAACGTCAAGGCGATTGCGAGGTGGCCCCGAGCCCGTCTCCCGCAGGATTCGAACTCGTGACCAACGGCCTATTGGAGCAAACATCTCCTCGCCCCTTAACCAACTGAGCTACACACCATGTGGTTACCATAATTTTCGATTTTTAGCTTGAGATGGCTTTGCACATATGCAGGTGTGCATATATGCACATAATCACATATGCATATATGCACATATTCACATCTGCATATATGCACAATGTCCACTGATGCACACATGCACATGTGCACTTATGCACATACACACATATGCACATACACACATATGCACAACTGCATATGTGGTTACCATAATTTGGTTTATCACCGGTTTCATATATGCAATTATAGTGCATATGCAATTGAAGTGCATATATGCAATTGTCATGTTGGTGGGTTTCATATGCAATTGGGTAAAATACATATTTACTAAGATGCAATTCGATTTACAGAAAAATATGGTTTCCAAAAAATGAAATACAAATTACTTAAAAATATAACTGAATTTATTTTTAATATCATAATTATCATTAAATTAAATAAGGAAACAAGATAATGCTAAAAAAAGGAATCATCCTAATCCACTTTTTAATTGAAAATACCAATTATACCCTTGCTTAAAACGTAGAAAGGAACCTTAAACCAAACAAATTGGTGCAATCTCATTGTTCAAAAACAGTTAACACGGTTAGTACTAATGGATTGGTTAGCAAAAGAAGGGACCCTATATATATATATATATTATATTTAAACGAAATACCAAGGATGATGATATGTTAATATGAGATTTGAGTAATTTTAAAATTCTGAAATGATCCCACATTTCTTTATATATTTAAAAGAAAAACCAATGATGATGAAATGGAAACATGATATTTGAGTAATACTCAAATCCTGAAATGTGGGTGAATTTCATCATCCCACATTGATAAGAAGATGAAAGTTTTGAAGTAGGAAGTGAGTATAAGAAATGAGGGATGGATGTTTTTGAGTAAACTCATGTGGTTGGCTTAATTTAGTTTACCCTATTTTGCATCGTCTCATATTGGTTTAAAAATGCAAGTTTTGAAAATTGAAATGAGTATAAGAAAGGAGGGGTGGATGTATTTGTGTCAACTCATATGCTTGACTCAATTTAGCCTACCCTATTTTGCAAAAGCTTTTTGAGGTGGCACTATGAGAATTTAGTATTTTTAAATGATGGATTGTGGTTGATTTTAAGTTGTCCCACATTGGTAAAAAGTTAAAAAAAAATTAGAACAAATAAGTGGGTATAAGTAATGAGGATGAGAGGTTTTGTGTCAAGTCATTGGGTTATCTTAATTTAGTGACCTTTTTTTGAAAAATATGTAAAAATCAAAACCTAAAAGAAGATCCAAAAGGAATTGATGTGGAAATCATGAGAGTTGAGTATTGATGTATTTGTGAATTGTGGTTGAGTTTTAGATATCTCACATTGGTGAGAGGTTGAAAGGTTGGAGTAGAGTGATGTGTATAAAAGAGAATGATAGGATACCATTGTGTCATCTCATGGAGTTTGAGTCATAGGGTTATCTTATTTGGATGACCCTATTTTTGCAAAACAAATCTTATTAAAAAGTAAAAAAAATAAAAATTTAGCCGTGATTGTTTTTTATATATCACACATCAATCAATCAAAATCTTTATATATATAAAAGTAAAACCTTAAGATGAAGATATGGCACAATGAGAATCAAGTATTCTTCAAATGGTGAATTGTTGATTCTTCATTGTCCCACAATGGTGACAAACGTGAAAAGTTCGAAGTGTAAGTGACTATATAAAGGATAAGATATGGTTTGAAGGTTCATCCAAAATTTGATCCATTTTTGGGTTAAATAGTTATTTCTTATTTACATGACAAAACATTTATGTAATAGTTAAACAATTCATGTAAAAGTTAAACATTTTATGTCTTTAAATAGATAAAAGGAAACCCCATGTGGTAATGAGTTGGCATCATGAGAGTTGAGTATTCTCAAATAGTGGATTGTGGTTTTGTTGTAGCTATCCCACGTTGGTGAGAAGTTGAAACAATGGAATTAAGATGTGTGTATAAGAAAGATAGATGTGATGATATTGTGTCAATTCTCATAGAGTTGTCTTACTTTGGAACAACCAAAGGCATTTGTGTAACAACCCAAAACTAAAATAGGACATGCATAGCATTAAATCATAAACATTACAAATCTGCGTCCCAAAATTTCCTTACATCAGTCTCAAAACTTAGGTTGAGGGAAACAACCTATACACAACTGAGAACATACTAGCTTCTATAAGTGGCACAGGCACTGTCTCTATCTGCAACTGTACTCTATCCTGCTCTTCCTCACTTACATGGGCCTCCTACTATTTGCTTACCTGAAAATGGTTTGGTTTTGAAAAGCGAGGGTTAGACCAAAAGGTCTACTGAATTCCCTCCGTAAACAGCACATATCAACAGTATAAAATCATTTTATAAAACTCATTAACATTCTCCACATAAGCATTCAATCATGGTACTGCACAATGTTCAAGGATCACATTAGCTAACCACGATCGGGGCCCAAACGGACTCCATCTCGGCTCACATCGGGGCCCAAGCAGACTCCCCTCTATCCGATTAGGAAGGAAATGAAGTCCCTCCTACAAGCTCATCACAAATGCCCAAGGGATCATCGGATCCCGAGGTACCCTGATCCCACTGTGTAGACCGACTCCACATAGCATGCACATAGCTTATCGTAAATCACAAAGCATGAAATCCTTATACATCATTTCATCTTGCTAAATTGCCTTTTAAATAAAAGATACTTTTCATGGAAAACATACGTAACAGTTGATAAACAATTCATACTCATAAAGGAACCATAATCAGTAAAGTATTTTGCATATCATTTCGTGTAAAAAGGGTTTAGGGGACTCACCTGTTCTCCTCGTTTCACGACCTCTTACTTAGTCTTCCGATCTCTAGATGGAACACCTATAATTTTAATAAACGCACGTCATAACTCTTTAATTTATTACTGGATCTTGCTCCCGAACTTAACCCAAATTTCCTAAGTTTGGTAAGTTATACTTTTAGTCCAAAAATCATAATTATTGGACTCTGATTACCGACCCGAGACATTAATTCCGGATTCTTATAACCATACTAAATATCGGCCCAATTTAAATAACTAGACGCCGGGTCCAAATTAAATAACTAGACACTGGGTCCATTATTCTAGCCCACTACCGAAACTTTGATTAAATTATGAATTACCGGATCTTATCTAAGTGGACTCCGGATTCCTAAGCCCACTACTTAATCCATTGGATGGGTTTCGAAATTTCACGGTCCACAACCTTTACCGGATTTCCTTAAGAGGTTTCGGATCCCAAGACATCACCGGATCATGGGTTTCCAATCTTAATTTCGGTCCTTAAGCAATTGAAGCCCATGTTCCGGATTTAGACATGACCCAATTCCGGATCCGCTATTTAGGGGTTAATTCCGGATCTGTGATTATTCCGGGTCCTATATATTTCAATACCGGATCTCGTTATTTTTTCAAGTTCCAGATCTTAGCATCTAGTCGAATTCCGGATCTCAAGTCGCGGTCCAATTCCGGATCATTGCCCATTCCGGATCTCTCTTAGATTCCGGATCCTAACGTTTCCAATTTTAATTCCGGATCACGTCTATTCCGGAACTCTTTTAGATTCTGGGACCTCTCAATAAATTAATGGATGCAATACTGATTAACATTCGGTACTGAAAACTAATCCATTTAAATCGATTAATCAAACTCTTTCCCATCTACTATTATTCTAACTTTAACATACACATTTAATTCCTTTTAAACATCCCCTTTAAACTAAAAAAAATAAGAAAATCTCACATAATCCAATCAATCAGACAAAACTCTAAAATAGAGATTTGGATTTGAGATTACCTGATAAGCTTTGCTGTAGAATCACATTTCAATACTCTTTCCCCTTCGAAATTAGATGAATGCTAAACTTTCTCTTCCAATTGCAATCTGGACAATCCTTTCTTTGCTCTCTTTCTCTCAGCCGCCACACACACTCACACACTGATTAGCTTCTAGGGTTTTTGAGCCATTTAAGAGTTTTTTTTTATACCTTCTAACATTTTACACTTCAGCCCTTGGACTTTAAAACATGAAACTTCCTTCTAAAAACTTATTTTGCTCAAATAATAGTCTCGGTTATTACAACACTTCCCCTCAAAAGAATTCCGCCCCGGAATTCCTTTATCGAAAAGATGAGGGTATCTGGACTCCATGTCCTCTTCTACTTCCCCAGATGCCCCTAGCCCCCTAAGAGCTGCCACTGAACTCTAACCAGTCTGATCTCCTTGATCCTTACCCTCTCAATGGTTCCTTTACGTAAGTCCACCCCTCACCAAAGCTGACACTTTCCAAAGGTACTGTCACCTCTGACTCAGGCAAACACTTCCTTAAATTCGAAACATGGAACTTTGGGTGCATTCTCTTTACTTCCTACGGTAACTCCAATTCGTAGGCTACTGTTCCTACTCGCTGAATAGTGGCAATAGTCCACTATTCCTCGCTTAAATTCTGCAAGGTCGCCCTCATTCGCCCTCCAAAAAGATGGGTATCACACTGTGAATCCTTCCAACATCTCATCAGGCACCCGAAGAGTTCCTTCATTGGTTTCCATGCACATTCCAGATTACTTCTCCCAGCCGACATCCGTCTATGCAGATAACACTTCCTTTTTCTCGGAACACCTTGACCACAGTTTATCAACCATTTCGTACATCCTCACCACTTCAGCACTCCACACTTATACATAACCAAAAGCAGGAACCTCCTTGATCCCTCGTCGAAGTGTTCACCTATCCGAACTAAACTTATCCTAAAACACATCAATTCCTCACTGCTTGCCACGAGCGTTCAGTTATAAAAACATAACTTCGGTTAGCCTCATTCAGCTAGGAGGAGTAGTCATGGTCACACAAAACTATTCTCAATAGCCTATCACTGAAGGACTAGTTCGTTTGAACATTTCTCACAACATTACCAACTCAACCCATTCAACAGCCCTTTTCCACTTGTTTCCCGTACTTAAAGCATACACAAATCCTCTCTCTCATACCCTTTCCAGGAGTTCGCACTCTTACCGATGACAAACTACATACACTACTCCACTTTTCGGTGTTATTGCCAAGCTTACTACTTCCAACCTACTCACTTATTCCGACATACGATATTCACCTCCCCACGTTAGCGTGGAGCACCGCCCACCAAACATTACTTGCCCCTCTTTTTCGACCCTTCCACATGCTGACAACACTTTCTCATTACTATTCATAACCAAACAGTTGCATCAAAATTCTAACTTAAGGCATTCAATCAAGTCATTACGAAATGACACCAGTGTTCGAAGTCATTACCCATCCTTTGATCTCCAAATATTACCTTCTCGGATAATTCTTTCACTCATAAGAAACAGTTTGCAATCTTTAAAGAATTCGCAGCTACTACACCACATTTTGACTAACCCATCCATCATCTCCTTCAAACTTCCAATGATTCCAAGGATATACTTACTTAACGACCCCCACAAACAAAACATTTAGCTTCTCCTTCGGTAACCACCCACTATCGCCCCGACATTCTATTATGATAATAGTCGTATCACAAAGCCAACTTATAGACCTCGTGCTCCAACAACTTGATTAACAAACTGTACACCTCATCCGAAGTCCTCGAAAAGCTTCCATCTAATGCTTCTCTTTTTAACTTTATTTTACAACCACACTGATTAGCACACTTATCTTGGCAATTGATGTCACTACTCATCCGTACATCCTCTACCCCTAACATCACACCGCAGACCAAATCTCTTATGGTCATTCGTACACAATTCAAACTTTCCTTCATATTCTCCCGCATACATAATCGAGTCTATCTTGCTACTTTGTCCTTCCCCAAATCTAGTTGAACTATAACTCACGAGTTCCCAATTAACTTAAACATAATTGTTCTTGCTAGCTCTTTAGGATCCGAGCCCTTACATAGACAAGGCACATTCCCTCACTGATCGATATAATCTATACACTCACTTTGCTTGTGCTACATACCTCATCCTCTACAAACTGTCCCACCACGTAAGTAAAAAGCTTATCCAAAACGGTGGTCTTTCACCATCTTACATCCATACCACGCTACCCACAACTCATATTCGACGCCGAGGACATTTCATTTCTGCCTCACCACACTACTCATAGCGAGTTGCTAATACGAACACCTTGATGACTTCTAGTACTTCCCCTGGACACAACCATCCCTCGGCAACTGTATTTCCAGTCACCGAACAAGGGTACAAACCCTCATACAACCGACACTAACGTCCACTTCCGACTCTTCCACTGTCCACCTCTCCTCTTGAACACAAATACTAAAACTACAAACATTCTCCCCTGATTTGTCCAACACCTTTCCACCCTCGGAGTTCTTCCTTAGCTTAAAATGTAATACTCTACGACCTAGTGAGTTCATAGCCTTCATGCATGACAACGCGTTACATAAATCATTTAGCACTTTTTATTATTTTAAAGAACAACACTTGGAAACGACTTGGGGACACATGACACCAACATTCTCATAACTCCAATGCCCTGCACAACGATCTCGAGAATCGTTCGCACACACCCTTTCAGTAAAACTCAATCTTTCTCAACCAAAACGACGTTGTTACGACAGTGACACATTGAATGAAAATCTTCCGCACAACAAAATTCTGAAAGGAATTACCTACGCGGAATAAACCAGTCGGCTCTCACACTCATTTCTATGACATCAACATGTCAGTACTCATTTTGGTTATAAACGTTTTGTTGGCAAACATTTTCTTGACTTTTTGCAACAATTTAACTTATCATGAAAAGCGTGAAATATTTTTCAAATCGTTAATCTCAAAATTTCATTGTGCGACGTAAGTGAAATCGCCTTTTCTTTAAACATACGCTTGTACACGCTGACTCATTTTCGATCAAAATTGATATTCACACATTTACACTAAATCGTGAAGATTTCATGTTACATATAAGAACGCCATGCATGAGACTCTACTTGCAATTGAAGGCTACTCACTCTAACAAGGTCAATCGCTTTACTCACGCAACTTATCATTGACACTCTACTTTCAACCAGTGGTCGCCCTCTCGGCCTTGCAACAACTTGCAATACATACGTTCCACGGTCCACTTACTCAACCATCACATACTATTTCCGTCTTGGTCAAATTATCTCATAATCTATCTCTACAAATTTTCAATCCATCACTGAAAAGCTTGACTAAGGAGTCGAGGCTCTAATCCTCTGCTCGCTCTTGAATTGACACTTTCAAGATCTTGACACTGTCCTTCCTTACCATCCAAACTGATCTATCCCATGATTTCTAAAACTGGGACTCTCCCGAAATAGGAGTCTTACTCAAAATCGATCATTCATCCTCTTCGAACCCACGAAGATCTACCTCTAGACGACTCATAACATTCTAAACAATATTTCTTCTCTCATGATGTATACATACATCACATCATAAATGATCTCTCATGATACTTCCCCAACAATGGGTCTCAATCTACCCCTCAGGGGTCTTCCTAACATTCAAGATTACTGGAACACAACATATAAACTAGCTTAAGACTACAAAATCAGAATAATAAGGCAGGTTAAGCACATACATGTACATGTAAGTTCGCAATTACACTGGCCAGGTGTAATCCCAAACTTACCTTACATGACTGTCTTTGGTACCCTATTAGTCCTAGCTCTACAATAGTGCCCTCCTAACGCATTTCCTTATTCTCAGTTGTGATTTCTACTTCCAAAGTTTAAGTTTAGGCCCGTCCGGTCACCTAAATCCCTTAAACTATGGCTCTGATACCATTTGTCACAACCCAAAACTAAAATAGGACATGCATAGCATTAAATCATAAACATTACAAATCTGGGTCCCAAAATTTCCTTACATCAGTCTCAAAACTTAGGTTGGCGGAAACAACCTATACACAACTGAGAACATACTAGCTTCTATAAGTGGCACAGGCACTGTCTCTATCTGCAACTGTACTCTATCCGGCTCTTGCTCACTTACCTGAGCCTCCTACTATTTGCTTACCTGAAAATGGTTTAGTTTTGAAAAGCGAGGGTTAGACCAAAAGGTCTAGTGAATTCCCTCCGTAAACAACATATATCAATAGTATAAAATCATTTTATAAAACTCATTAACATTCTCCACATAAGCATTCAATCATGGTACTGCACAGTGTTAAAGGATCACATTAGCTAACCACGATCGGGGCCCAAACGAACTCCCTCTAGGGCTCACATTGGGGCCCAAGAAGACTCCCCTCTATCCAAGTAGGAAGGAAACGAATTCCCTCCTACAAGCTCATCACAAATTCCCAAGGGATCATCGGATCCCGAGGTACCCTGATCCCACTGTGCAGACCGACTCCACATAGCATGCACATAGCTTATCGTAAATCACAAAGCATGAAATCCTTATACATCATTTCATCTTGCTAAATATCCGTTTAAATAAAAGATACTTTTCATGGAAAACATACGTAACAGTTGGTAAACAATTCATACTCATAAAGGAACCATAATCAGTAAAATATTTTGCATATCATTTCGTGTAAAAAGGGTTTAGGGAACTCACATGTTCTCCTCGTTTCATGGCCTCTTACTTAGGCTTCCGATCTCTAGATGGAACACCTATAATTTTAAAAAAACGCACGTCATAACTCTTTAATTTATTACTCGAGCTTGCTCCCGAACTTAACCCAAATTTCCTAAGTTTGGTAAGTTATACTTTTAATCCAAAAATCATAATTATTGGACTCTGATTACCGACCCGAGACATTAATTCCGGATTCTTATAACTATACTAAGTACCGGCCCAATTTAAATAACTAGACGCCGGGTCCAAATTAAATAACTAGACGCCGGGTCCATTATTCCGGCCCACTACCGAAACTTTGATTAAATTATGAATTACCGGATCTTTTCTAAGTGGACTCCGGATTCCTAAGCCCACTACTTAATCCATTGGATGGGTTTCGAAAGTTCACGGTCCACAACCTTTACCGGATTTCCTTAAGAGGTTCTGGATCCCAAGACATCACCGGATCATGGGTTTCCATTCTTAATTTCGGTCCTTAAGCAATTGAAGCCCATGTTTCGGATTTAGACATGACTCAATTCCGGATCTGTGATTATTCCGGGTCCTATATAATTCAATACCGGATCTCATTATTTTGTCAAGTTCCGGATCTTAGCATCTAGTCGAATTCTGGATCTCAAGTCCCAGCCCAATTCCGGATCATTACCCATTCCGGATCTCTCTTAGATTCCGGATCCTAACGTTTCCAATTTTAATTCCGGATCACGTCTATTCCGGAACTCTTTTAGATTCCGGGAGCTCTCAATAAATTAAGGGATGCGATACTGATTAACATTCGGTACTGAAAACTAATCCATTTAAATCGATTAATCAAACTCTTTCCCATCTACTATTATTCTAACTCTAACATACACATTTAATTCCTTTTAAACATCCCCTTTAAACTAAAAAAATTAAGAAACTCTCACATAATCCAATCAATCAGACAAAACTCTAAAATAGAGATTTGGATTTGAGATTACCTGATAAGCATTGCTGTAGAATCACATTTCAATACTCTTTCCCATTCGAAATTAGATGAATGCTAAACTTTCTCCTCCAATTGCAATCTGGACAATCCTTTCTTTGCTCTCTTTCTCTCAGCCGCCACGCACACTCACACACTGATTAGCTTCTAGGGTTTTTGAGCCATTTAAGAGTTTTTTATACCTTCTAACATTTTACACTTCAGCCCTTGGACTTTAAAACATGAAACTTCCTTCCAAAAACTTATTTTGCTCAAATAATAGTCTCGGTTATTACAATTTGAGGTGATATTTTGATAATGAAGTATTCCCGATTGTGGTTGAGATTAAGTTGTCCCACATTGGTGAATAATTGAAAGATTGGAATAATTAAGGTTGTATAAGAAAGAAGGATGAGATGTTTGTGTGTCAACTCATACTCATAAGGTTGTCTTATTTTGAGAACCCTCGTTTTGCAAAAAAAAAAACGTATAAAAATCAATTGGGAAAATTGATCATAAAAACCCCTCTTTATATATATATATATATATATATATATACATATATGTGTGTGTGTGTGTGTGTGTGTGTGTGTGAGTATTCTCAAATATTGAATTGTGGATGAGTTTTGGTTATCCCACGTTGGTGATAAGAATCAGATATTAGAAGATGAAAGTATATAAAATTAGAAGGTTTCATGCAATATTAAACGAGGTTGATGATTGTTGGAATAAAGTTTGATTATACAAATATCAATAAATATATTTATATAACAAAGATATAGCATGTCATGACATGGCATGAAACCATAAGATTTTAGTACTATCAAATATTGAATTGTGATATATTTTGAGAATGTTAATAATATAGAAGGTGTCATTAAAAATTAAAAAGAGATTAATGATTGTTAAGACGAAGTGTGTTTACAAAAACAATTAAACAATCAATAAGGTACGACCCAAAAGTCATAAGATTTTAGTATTGTCAAATATTGAATAAAACAACGTGTGTGTGTGTGTGTATATATATATATATATATATATATATATATATATATATATATATAAGAAATAACCAAAAGAATTTGAGGTACCATTGTGAAACATCGTTGACCAATACCTCAATAGATATTTTGCAAAACATAACATAAATATTTATATGACATACATATATATATATATATATAAATATATATATATATATATATATATAAATAGAAAAAACTTTATATTTTCTATCTTTTTTATTTTATATGTGTAAAAGAAATAACCAAAGATATTTGAAATGACATTGTAAGATTTTTTATTCTTAAATCTTGCATTGCGGTATTGTTTTAGTCATCCCACATTGATGAAGGACTGCTAGATTGGAGAATTAAATGGACTACAAGAAATGATGAAGGAAAGTTGTATATAAATTTGAAATGAGTTTGGTAATCCCCATTGATAAGAAGCTTAACATTTTAATGAAACATGTTAACATATATTGGCAACAAGAGAGGATTTATGTTTGTGGCAACTCATAGAGTTCACTAAATTTAGTTAAACCCTTTTTGAGAAAAATAGTCATATGGTTGTGCGGTGTGTCGTTTGAGTTTTAAACAGTATAACTACAAAATTATTACCAATAAATCTCAATTTATTCGTAACAACAAATGGTAATCAGTAGATGAAAATGAACCACTTATGGAAATACATTTTTCGTTTTAAATCGTATCTTATTAGTATTAACCGAAGAATTACCTTTTATCTCAACGTGGTCAAGTAATTCCTTAAATTATTTTTTTCTACCGCGCAACACGCGGGCCCCACACTAGTTCTATTTATTACGATTTAATTATTTGAGTCTTTTGGGTATCCTTTTCTATTTATTACGATTTAATTATTTGAGTCTTTTGGGTATCCTTTAATAACATATAAATATGTGATTTGGGTTTATGGAAAAAACAAGAAAAAAAAATCTCTTAATCTTGTAAGATGATACACCAAAGAGAACTCCATATTTTCCTCGTTATCTTCGTTGCTCATCAAGTTTATGTAATAGAGAGAAGGCAGAAATTTGGTTTCCGTAGATAATCTGGTCGTGCTTGTTGTTGTATCCTGGTAGATAGACGTCCATTAGTCTCTAGCACAGAAGAGAGGGCGAACCTGTCTTAAGGAAACTGTGCTTGCCACATGCCTCAATAGTTTTCTACATTATCGATTATCGAGGTTAATAAATAACAGGTTGGTATCTTATATATATATATGTAATTATTTTCGTTTATTTGGCCTCTTCTAGTACCAATTTTCTAACACTATTGCCAAAACAAATAGACTAAGATTGTTAGAAAACTTTGACGGAGATAACAGATTGTTAAAAACTTTTAACGGAAAAACAAATTAGTAACAGAAAGTAAATACGAGTAACCGAAACGACCGAGACCTGTGTTGGACACAGTTCCCTTAAAACAGATTCGCCGCCTAGCGTCTGTTTCCCAGGATACAACGACCTAAGCAGATGTACTGCCGGACTTACCAACTTGCCTGATGTTTGAGCGTGATTACCTTTGACGGTGGGTGAAATAACTGAAGGTGATTTCCCGCTTTAGAGTATGTGTGTGTATCTCTCCTTATGTATTGAGACCTTTTACTTGGAGAACGTTACTTGAGTTAGTTTCCTTCCATAAAAATTGTCACTCTATCTTACACCAAGAATACATACACATATTTATATGTGTATGTGAGACAAATGAAAGGGTTTACACCCCTCAAAATTAATTAGCCAAATAAATTGAGTTAATTATGAAAATTAACTAACTAATTAAATTGAATTTATCATGGTATTCAATTCAATTTAATTTAAATGGGAAAACAAAATATAGATTTAATAATTCAAATTTAATTTAAATCTTAATTATAACAAAACAAATATATCACATTTCAACCTTTAAATAAACCATTCTCTGATTCCTGAATACGCTACACACTCCTTCTCTAGAACCCTTCTTTATAAACAAGTAACTAGTTCTAGGACAATCATTTCCCACATACTCACCTCTTTGATACCCTTTCAATGGTAATACTATAAAACTCGATTTCTCATTCACCCAATGTCCGTTTTGGACAAACTCAACGTCGTTATTCTTAACAAAAGGTAACGACCAATCGCTTAATATTCAAGTCCAAGACCGGAAAACGCGTATTTTTCCAACAATCCCCCACATGAATGAGAATCGGTCTGAAATAGAAGAAAACTACTGCAAACCTCAACGGTCGAATCCTGCAAAGGATAGGTATGTGTTACCCCTTGAACCTTCCCTTGTGAAATGCACTTATTCTACTGACGAGTAGACATGATGTCCTTGATTTGCTATGTCGTTTGGGTAGACAATAGTACATATCACACAGAATTTTTACTGACAATGTTAAGTCCTCATGATTGTGTCCTTTATGGTCATGGACATTTGCCTGGTTTTATAAGAGCTTTTAGGAGTTGAGCCCCGCATAATCACTTTGAAGCGACCCCACTTCTCTCTTACATAGGTGATCTCACTTGGATCATTAAAAGCCAAAAGCTTATCCTAATATCATCATCCCTATCAGAGGAATGGATAGTGTTAGAGCATTGTTGTATTCAAGATTTACTGTAAAGTCAATGTACTGTATGAGTCTATACAGTATTGTGAATGCCTTTATACCTTGTATGTCATGGGTATAAATAGGCTTGTCTAGTTCATTTGTTAGTAAGCTTTTGTAATCTTTTAGAAACCTTTTGTAATCCTTTGAGCTCAATACATGGATGACATATTTGCTCTCTAAAATTTTTTTTTTTTTTTTTTTTTAGTTGAGAGTGTTTGTCTAATGGTGTTAAGCCTTTGACGCATGTCTAGACTCTGTATTCCACCATCTTATTATAGTATCCATTCATTTATTCTCAATTGAAATCCAAGCATATGCACGTGAAAACTTAAACATTGTTAGTTGTTTAACCATGTCCTCTTAAAAGTCGGCGGCTTATTTCTTAAGTAAAAAACATTTGGGTTTTTGGCAAAAGGAAAAAAGAAGGGTTTTGATGTCATCAAACATTTGTGAAAAAAAAGTGTTTTCTTTGGTGCAGTTACAAAAGGAAACATGAAGGAAATTTTATATTTCTACTTGTGGTGTTGCTGTTTTAGAACAACAAAACGGATTTTTGAATTATTACTCTCAACACATGTGAGTTTTGTTGTTTTGAAACAAGAAAACCAAATTTGAATTTGGGTGTTTTATGTGGTGTTTTCGAACATCATAAAGATAATTGTTTTTCTTGTTGTCAAGAGCATGAAAAAGAAAAAATATACATATTTTGGTTATGGATTAGAAGTTAAGTATTTTCCTATCGTTTTGAGACAACGGGGAATAAAATTAGTTTGATTTGTGTGATCTTCTTCGTTATGAAACTAAATATGTAACGTGACTAGTTATTTGGGCTATGGATTCTAGATGGAAAATCCTCCGGGTAATGTCCAAACAAGTGTTGCATTTCTCATGTGTTTGGACATGTTTGAATCCGTGATTGTGGATAAAGTTAACTACAATAATTTATTTATGCACTAAATTTATGTGTGTAGAGAGTTTTCGTTTCTATGTTTATACTATTCATACATGACAAACTATAAATAATGTTGTTCGTATATGTTTAGTATCTCAAAGCAAGTTCGTTGAATATGGGAGGGGATTTGACTATCAGGACAAATAGTTGCTTGAAAAATAAACTTCAAGATGATTTATTCAGATTGATACTCGAGAAAAAGAGTCCTAATATGGAGATATCATACAATGAAATCTCTATAGATAGAAAATCCATTTGTTTTCATGGAATTTTGGGTTTGCAATAAATTAATTTGTTATAATATTGGTATTTTAAATGTCAATAGCATTGAAAAATTGTTGATTTAATGTCAATATTAAAATTGACATTAAAGTGAATTTTGATATAATTTTAAATCCTAATTAATACCGTAACCGACAAATGTTGAAGGTATTTTAATGAGTAGTTGAATTTTCATAATGTATCGTGATCTAAATATATGACTCAAACGAGACGTAGATCACTAGTTTACTATATGACGAAGTGATCGTGGTGGTGAATGTGTTGATTCACTAAGTAACATTGCATATATATATATAGGGAAGGGTTCAAAAGAGAAGTACAAATATTTTGAGAAATAGAGAAGTGATCTTGACCATGCATTCGGTCAAGATCGGCGGCTTTGACCGAGAAGGAGAGGATAATTCCTTGTGTGGTATTCGCGTGGTCTGCACAAGATAGAGGGGTAGTTTCGTAAAAAATACGCGGGACAGGTTCATATATGAATTTGTGTGATTCATATATGAACCTTTGTAATTCACATATAAAATATTTTTAAATAATTCATATATGAACCTTTGTGATAAATATATGAACCTTTGTGATTCATATATGAACCTTTGTGATTCATATATGAACCTTTGTGATTCATATATGAACCTTTGTGATTCATATATGAATCAGTTAACTTGTTCATATGAGAATTAGATAAAAAAATTCATATATAAATCACAAAGGTTCATATATGAACACAAAGGTTCATATATGAATTAGTTAAAAAAAGTTTATATGTAAATTACAAAGGTTCATATATGAATACAAAGATTCATATATGAATCAGTTAATTGGTTCAACTGATTCATATATGAACCTACAGTTAATTAGTTTCATATATGAAACACAAAGGTTCATATATGAATCATAAGATTCATATATGAATTACTTATAAAGAGTTCATATGTGAATTACAAAGGTTCATATATGAACGTATAGTTCATATGTGAATCACACATATTCATATATGAACTCAGCCCGTGTTTTTTTGTAAAAGTTACGAAATTGCCCTTCTATTTTTGGAACAGCCGCAACTTTTGACCGGTCAAAGTCGCAACTTTTGACCGGTCAAAGCCGCAACTTTTGACCAATTATAACCGATCTTGACCGAATGAATGGTCAAGATCACTTCTCTATTTTCAAAAACTTTGCACTTCTCTATTGAACCTAAGGCTATATATATATATATATATATATATATATACACATCTCACTTAGTAAAGTAAGACAACTCAAACGTTGTGATGCTAAGTAAGAAATTGGCCGTCCTATCGGCTTCTTACTTCTAAATTGTTACAAATAGATGTTATAAAAGACGAAATGTTAGAGCTATATTGTAGTTATCAGGCAGATAATCTTTTGTACTGTTTATTCTTTCCAGTATGAGGTATGGGCATGTCATACCCTTCTATATAAGGAAAGTCCTTTGTTGTAAATCATAACTTTTGATGTCATTTGTACTTTACAAGATTCAATACATGAATGACTTTCTTTTTAGATCTGATTGTGTTTGATTGCTAGATTTGGGACTTATCATTTGGTATCAGGGCAAAAACAGAAGATTCAAGCAGATTCAGAACCAAAACAAAAAAGTTTTACATTGTTCATCAAGAACTCGGATCGACCTTCATCTACTATTCATCGACTACTATTCATCCAGAACTCATGTTTTCTGCCATTTTTGATATTTTGGATTGATTCTTGACATCACTGCCCTCGATTTTCATCCCTGATTATCTTTAATTCAAGAATCTTTGCCAAATACTGCACAGAAATCATCTTTTTGACGAATTTGTACCTGTTTGTTCGAAAAACATTTATTTGCTGTTTTGCATTTTAATTCGATTAAATTGATCGAATTAGGATTTGTGATCAACTAAGAAAGTGTGTGGAATCAAATTGCGAACAAGTCTGTGTAATTTTCATCAAAATTGATCCAGAATTGAAAAAGATATGGCTGATTCAATGTTTTTTGGTGTTTAAGTGAGGGTTTCGGATCATTCATAAGGGTTTCGAATCATTCATAAGGGTTTCGGATCGTTCAATCTTGGTTTCGGATCATTCTGAGCTTTGTGGTTTAGGATTGTTCAAGGTCTTGGTTTCGGATCACAAAGTGAAAAGTGATATTTGTTACTTGTAAAAAAAATCACAAGTTTGGGTTTCGGATCCTTAAGGATACGAAATCGTTGGTTTCGCATCCTGTTAAGTCCGAATTCTAGTAATTTCGCATCAAGTTCAATTCGAGTTGTATTCGTTTCGGATCAAGTTACATCCGAACTCTGTTGGTTTCGCATCAAGACCAATCCGTAATCCGTTGGTTTCGCATCAAGACCAATCCGTAATCCGTTGGTTTCGCATAAAGACCAATCCGAAATCTGTTGGTTTCGCATCAAGACTAATCCGAATTCTAGTTGGTTTCGGATCTAGGTTCATCCGAATTCTTGTGATTTGAGTTGGATCTGAATTGTGACAACAGTGTTGTATTTTTTGAACAGTTATTCTAAGTGTAAATTGTTTTTACACTTCTGCTTGATTTTCTGAAAGATCAACTTTTAGCAATCTTAAAGATGTCGAGAGAATTACTGAGCATGGGATCAAAGTCTAAGCCTCCAGTTCTACTAGCTGAAGAATATTCTCAATGGAAAAAGAGAATGATACAGTTCTTAAATCCCCAGAACAGAGATCTTATGGTTTCAATCAAAGATGGTCCTCACAAACCATATATGGAAATTGGTGGTCAAGCTGAAACAGCTACAAGTCAATATGTTGCTCCAAGGAGAATTGATAAAGAGTACAGGTTTTACAATGAAGCAAATAAAGAAAAGATAGCAATTGATGAACTAGCACTGACATATCTGACCATGGCTATTCCCAACGATTTCTACAACCGTGTAGATAGTCGTGACTCAGCGAAGGAAATTTGGGATGAGCTTGAAAGGCAATTTGAGGGGTCAAAGAAATCTTTGAAGACAAAAAGAAACCAAAGTATTAATGCTTATGAAGGTTTCAAAGCAAGAGATGGTGAATTGTTAAAGGAGACTTACAATCGCTACAACATCATTCTTAATGATTTAAGAAGGAATGGTGTTGACAAATCAGAATCGGAAATCAATTACAAGTTTGTCAAGAACCTTCTACCTGAGGGGGATTCTTACTCTATTCAGCTTAAAATGTCAAGAGACATGGATGATGAAAAGTTGACTGATATTTTCAGCATCCTTGGTCAACATGAAGAGAAGGTGAAAGATGTAAAGGAAAAGAACAAAAAGGTGGAAGACTCTTTAGCTCTTCTAAGTGAGCATAAGAAAAGTGGGGGTTCGAAGGCAAAAGCTTTGATTTCCGATATAAGCAAGAAAATGAGATGTTCTGATGATGAGGAAAGTGATGTTTCTGGAGATGAAATGACTGATATTGTTGAAAATTAGCTTTGTTAACTAATCAATTTCAAAATAGGTTTGGTCGCAAGAAATTCTATTTAAAGACAAAACCTGAATATAACAAAGCTAATAGATACAAGAGATTTGAGAAGAGGTATGAGAACAAAGAGGAAGCGAAAGAGGAGAAAGAGGAGAAAAAGGAAAGAGAGGAGAAGAAGGATAGTGATGAGAAGAACTGCTTCAATTGCGGTAAGCCTGGTCATTTTGCCCGAGAGTGCAAACACAGAAAAGTAAAGAATTCTGAGTATTATCAAAGGAAAGCGCACTTGGCAAAGGCGAAGGAAAGTGGAAAGCCGATTAATGCCGAAGAGGAAATATGGCTAGTTGAGTCCTCTGATGAAGAAGAAGCTCACTTTACACAAGTAAAGCACGGCTTAATGGCTAAAGTGGATGAGGATGACCAGGATTCCGAGGTACAATCTCTTTATTCTTCTGATAATTCTGATAATGACTCTGGAACTGAAGATTCTAAATATGAAGAAATGCATCTCATGATATCTGAACTTGAAAAGAAACTTGAAAAAGTTCAAAATAAACTTGAATCTGAGAAAAGTTCAATATTAAGATTTCATGATGAGGCACTTCTTTATAAATGCCTAGCCGAAGATAGAGAAAAAGAAAAAGAAGTCATTAGAACAAAAGTTAAAAAGCTTGAATCTGAAATTACTGACTTGAAGAAGAAAATGAGAGATATAAGTGATGAAAATATAGATTGTCAGTTTAAAATTAAGATTCTTTCTGAAGAAAGAATAGAAGCTTTTGCAAAGATCAAACAACTTGAAGAGTTGAATTATAAAAGAGGTCAGACTGAGCAAACTCTAAAATTAATAACTAGTAACCCAAAAGATACTCGATTTTTTAATCCGAAAATGGGTCTAGGAATGTCTGATGTTGAGGTTCTAAAGAAAGCACCTGAAAATCTTTACACAATTGAAAAATTGGGTGAAGGTTTGAAGGAAACGCTTAAAACAGAAATACCTCCAATATCACAAACTTTTGTTAAATCTAATACTTCAACTCCTGTTTCCAATAAAGTGGAAGACAAGAAGGATAAAGGTTCAGACGAAAGGCCTAGATTCAATACGACAAATTTTAAATATGATGAATTAAATTACAGTTATAAAACCAAAAAGGTTGAGCTAACTGAATTTAATTTATTGTTTTCAAATGAATCTATGGATAAATCTACCGATTCTAAAATCATTGAACCTGAATCTGTTAAATCTGAATCTTGTGACAAAAAGGAGTCAAATATTAAATTAGATTCTAACAAAAAGGAGTTTGTTCAAGAAACCGCTTCAGAATTTCCTGATCTGGATTCGGCATTGATTAAAATTGTCAATTTAGAAAATCAACTTTCTGAGTTAAAATTACAATTTGAAGAATTAGAGGATGATCATGACAATATTGGGATAAATTTTGATCATAGTCAAAAAGTCAATCTTGAACTTCAAGTTGAGATTCGACGACTTGAATCCCGAATATTTGAATTATCAAAATCTAAAGATTCAAATACTTGTAAAAAGTGTTCAAATCAATGTAAATCAACAGATCAGCCTAAATCATCAAGTTCGATCAATACAAAAGGGAAATGTTCTTTCGAAGGAATTAATCATAAGACAAAAGACTCAATTTCAATAGAAAATTCATCATTTGTATGCTTTAACAATTCCTTGTTTGAATCTAATTCAGATTCGAATGAAAAAGAATTCAGTACTTATGAGAAAGGAGAATCATCCGGAACCAAATCCGATTCTTGTTCAGATGATTCTTCTAACTCTAAGAGTTCTAACATTTCTTCTTCTTCTTCAAGAATGGATGAAGAAAAGTGCTTGGATTTGAAGGAGCATGTGGGAAATAGCAAGAATAGGAGTACCGATGTTGAGAAATGTTGTTCTTTAAATAAAAATTGTATACATTCTTGTAATGTTTGCAATGCTTGTGGCAATAAAAATTCCGCACTTTCAGAATCTAAATTGTTGACACAAGCTAAAAGGAGAATACATTGTGCTCACTGTTGGGACAACTATTTCAAACTAAACAACATTGCTCCTAAAAACAAAAAGTTTCATGCTTCTTCTTCTTGTTTAAAATCATCAGCTAATAAATTTGCAAGAATGTTCGGTTTTAGGTCAAACAAAAAGAACAAAAGGAAAGAAACAAAATCAGTTGAGGTGAATATGGTTTGGAAATGGATTCCAAAAGATCAAGTAAACAAACCAGATTCACAAAATGAACTCACTTTTAAAGGCAAAATTCAAGGTTCATCAACTAACATAAACAAACTGATCTGTACTAACAACAAAGGACCCATACTGATATGGGTACCTAAGATGAGGTAATTTTTTCTTTTACAGGACCGTCATGTGTGGATCATTGATTCGGGAGCTTCAAGACACATGACGGGGAACAAGCACTTCTTGCATGATTTTACTGTACATCCTGGCGGATCGGTAGGTTTTGGCAACAACTCAAAAGGTTACGTTCGAGGCTACGGAACGTTGAAGAATGATTCGATGTCAATTGAAAAGATTCTGTATGTAGAAGGTTTAGGGCATAATCTCTTCAGCATAAGTCAGTTTTGCGACAAGGACTGTAAGGTTATCTTTGACAAGAAGTTTTGTTATGTTGTGGACGAGAAATGGTCAGAAATGTTTAGAGCGAAACGATGTGGAGATTTGTATGTGACTGATCTTGCAACCCTTGTTGCTTCGAAGCAAGTATGTTGTAATAACCGGGTACGTTATTGGTTTATTAAATTTTATTATTTTAGTTTGAGGTGGGTTTGGGGTTAGTTTTATAAAGTGTTTTATGGAGTTAGAAGTTAAGGGGTAAGTTTTAATTTTAATTTAGAGATTGGAGGGTTAAAGTTGCCATTAGATGGAAGTATGGGGTTTGTTTGGGTTAATCAAACACCACCACCGCCTTATTTTTACAAAAGAGATAAGATGGATAGATATTTCATTTAGTATCTTAAAATTAAAGTGTGTGTGTATGTGGGCTTTGTTCACGGCAAGGAGAAGAGGGAGAGAGATAGAACCGAAAGAAAGAACGCAAGAGGAAGAAGAAGAAAACAAGAGTATTCCGTTATAAATTTAGGTGAAAGCTGTAAGAATCATAGGTATGCATCTATTTATCTTTAATTAACTATTTGAAGGTATTTAGATGTCATTTTTTGTGTTATAAATCTGTTTTGGAATTAGGTTTACATATTTTTGAATGAAAAAGATGAGTTTTAGTTGATTAATTATAAGTAGATAAAGTATTGAGGTCTTTCATGGTGAAATTTGATTATGGTTTTATGTTAGAATTCAAAAATTAGAAGTTTGGTATCAAAAATGGGAAAAGGCATGAAACCATTGAAATGGGTTTGAGCTCCATGAATTGATGCTCACAAGGTGATTGATGAAATGCCTTAAAGAAATTATCAATTCTGTTGAGTTTAAGTTTTCCGTCCAGATATTAAAAAAATTCGTATAAAATCAACCGTTAGTCTAAATAAGCTCAAATTTTGCAGTTAGCAAGATTTTTCAGTCCTGTACAACTTTGTAGTTTTCACCGAGACCAAATTATGACTTTAAGCAGCTCCAAACAGTGAATTACAGAAGCTGGTCCTGTGAAAAACGGGATCTGCACACTGTTTGTATAAAATTCATATATAATTGGTCGCTGCTCCAATTGAGATGAGTCCAAAACAATATGAATCTTAAGAGATGTAAGTACGTTTTTGTTTTATACATGATCAACTAGTTTGGCTTCTAAGTACGGTAATTAAGCCAAAAACAGAGGTGTAACTGTGCTGTCCTCTGCAGCCCAGTTTTGGTGGTTTTGTTTATTTAAACTTTAATGTTAACCTCTAACTTTGTGTTTTGTTGACTCTTGGATAGAGTATGAATGAGGACTGGAAATACTGTGGACTCGATTTAAGTTCGGGTTTGGGGAAAACATTTGAGGATAAGAGTTACACAGATTTATCTAGATTTCTTAGCCTACTAATAAGTCTTATATGTCTAATTGGTAAGGAGATAATTGTATTTAATCTATTTCAGATTCTGTGAATTTTGGGTGAAAGATCGAATTTGCTTTGGGAAAGGCTTGGAAGGGTTTGATAAGCAATCAATGTGAGTTTTACTTTAAAACGTTTTTAAACTGGAATATATATATATATGTGATATATATGTGTGTGGATTGGGAATGGGATAGATGGTATGATTATGTGTTTATGTTGAGATGAATATGTGGTTAGAATGTGATGACGTGTTTATAAATGAAAATATGATATATTGAGATATATATTTTATTTATATGAGCATTACATTACACGAGTGCACGTTGGCCGGGCTTAGGACCGGTGGAGTTTGGCTGTACGGAGGGACAGCGGTGTTGGCTGTAATTTTCGTACAACAGAGATAATTTATTAGTTGGCTTGCAACCAACTAATATGGCCATGGGAAGAATGAGTTGTACACAAAGCACGAGTCTTGATTGGTATTTAATTATTTGTGGTATACATGTGTTTTTATAAAGGATTTATATAAACTGTTTTAATACATGGTTTTATATAAATTGGTTTTATAATGATTTTGAAATGACAGGGATTATCTCACTAGACCGTTTGGTCTAACCCTCATTTTGTTTTCAAAAATATGTATTCCAGGTCGAGGAATTTTTAGCGGCAAAGGAAAGGATAAAGTGTAGGATGCTTTTGATGACTGATGTTGATTAGGAAGTTTTTATGTATTTTATAGTTTTGAGACTCAAGGGACCGTACTTGATCTATAATATGTCTTTTGATATGAAGCTATGTTCTGTAAAATATGGTATTTGTTGTATGTTTGGGAACCGGGTCGTTACATATGTCTTGTGTCAAAGGCTTCTCAAGATGAATGTTGGTTGTGGCATCGAAGACTGTCTCACCAAAACTTTCGAAGCATCAACAAACTAAGGATTGATGGTTTAGTTTCCGGACTTCCAGATCTGAAGATCGACAAAGTTTCTACTTGTTCGGCTTGTGAAATGGGCAAAATGAAACATTCTTCTCACAAGTCCAAAACATTATCCAACTGTATGAATCCTCTTGAGCTTATTCACATGGATCTTTGTGGCCCGATGAGAACTCAATCAATAGGTGGAAAGAAATATGTTCTGGTTATGATTGGTGAGTATTCTCGCTACACTTGGTTGGATTTTCTTCGACTCAAATCTGAAGCACCCTAGCTGATCATCAAGTTCATCAAGAAGATTCAGATTCTTCTACAACGTCCAGTTCAAAAGATAAGATGTGACAACGGAACTGAATTCAAGAATGCTATGCTACAGTCTTTTCTTGATTATGTTGGAATTTCACACAACTTTTCTGCACCAATAACTCCACAACAAAATGGAGTGGTTGAAAGAAAGAATCGTACGCTTGTAGAAGCAGCTCGAACAATGCTTGCTTATTCAGGTCTTCCACCAAGCTTGTGGGCTGAAGCAGTTTCCACCGCATGCTTAACACAAAACAGGACTATTATAAATAAAAGATTAAATAAAATTGCATATGAAATCATTAATAATCGCAAACCAAATATTAAATTTTTGCGTGTTTTTGGATGCAGATGTTTTGTGCTAAAAGATCGTGAACACCTTACGAAGTTCCAATTCAAAGCTGATGAAGGAACTTTTATCGGTTATTCCTTGAATTCCAAAGCATACCGGATCTACAACTATCGCACCAAGCCAGTCATCGAAAGCATTAACGTAACGTTTGACGAGAATGTGATTTTGACTTCTGGACAACACGGTTCAGGACTCGGACAACAACCTGAAGCTTCTACTAAAAAAGGAGTAGAACCTGTGCCAAAACAGTTTTCTAATTCTGTATTAAATAATAATAATAATACTAAAAAGTTAGATTTATTATTTCATGATGCTTTTATGGATTACTGTGAAGATATGGAACCACCTATCACATCCATAAATGCAACTTCACAACAGACGTGTGTTAGATTCTCCGGTCCATCTGAAGATGTGGTGCTAGCACTTCTGATACAACCAACGAGACTCTGAGTGAAACTACAACTATTCTAGTTTCTGAGCCTGAAATTCAACATGAAGTTCCGGTTTCAGAAAATACATCATCGGAGGTTCCTTCACCAGAATTACAAATACCAGAAGTTGCATTATTAGTACCGACTCAAGTGTCTTCAGCTGAATCAACAGAAGAAATTCTTGCAGTTTTGGATGAAAATGACTTAACCAACACTCGTGCTGAAATTCTGACACTCCCAAGTACACACAAATGGACAAGGGCACATCCTCCCGCAGATATTATTGGTGACATCAAGGATGGTGTAAAGACACGATCTGCGACTACAAACGAGTGTTTGTATTTCAACTTCCTGAGCTCGTTAGAACCCAAGAAAGCAACTGAAGCATTACAAGATCTAGATTGGATAAATGCTATGCAAGAAGAGTTAAATGAGTTTAAGTGCAACGATGTTTGGCATTTGGTGAAGCGTCCTAAAGACAAGACCATAGTTGGAACAAAATGGGTCTTTAGGAACAAGAAAGATGAAATGGGGATTATAGTTAGAAACAAAGCTAGACTGGTCGCAAAAGGTTACAATCAGTAAGAAGGCATTGATTATGACGAAACCTACGCACCAGTGGCACAGATTGAAGCCATCAGGATCTTTCTCGCATATGCCGCTCACAAAAACATGAATGTCTTCCAAATGGACGTCAAGTTTGCTTTTCTGAACGGGATTCTTCATGAAGAAGTGTATGTGAGTCAGTCTGAAGGTTTTGTAGATCCGAAATATCCAAACCATGTCTATGTCTTGGACAAAGCCCTTTACGGACTGAAACAAGCTCCACGGGCATGGTATGAAACTCTAACTATTCATCTCCTTGAATCTGGATACACCAAAGGTACAATCGATACAACTCTTTTTCTCAAAAAGAAAGGTGATGATTTAATTCTTGTACAAATATATGTTGATGACATAATATTTGGCTCTACAAATCCTAATATGTGTAAAGATTTTGAAGAGGTGATGAAAAGCCGTTTTCAAATGAGCATGATGGGGGAATTAAAAATTTTCCTTGGACTCCAAGTGACACAATCAAATGAAGGCATTTTCATAAATCAATCAAAATATATAAATGATATGCTTAAGAAGTTTGATTTAAATTCCTCCTCCGTCATGAAAACACCAATGGCTACTGGTCGGCTTTTGGACGCTGATTTATCCGGTAAATCAGTCGATCAAAAGCTATACCGTAGCATGATTGGATCTTTACTATATCTTACGGCGAGTAGACCGGATATTATGTTTGCAACATCCTTTTGTGCTCGTTTTCAAGCTAACCCGAAGGAATCTCACCTTGTTGCTGTTAAGCGAATCCTTAGATATCTGAAAGGCACAAGAAATTTGGGTCTTTGGTATCCTAAGGATTCGGGGTTTGAGCTAATTGCATTTACAGATGCAGATCATGCCGGAAATAGAATGGACAGGAAAAGCACATCTGGTGCTTGTCAATTTCTGGGGGATAAGCTTGTAAGCTGGTCATCGAAAAAGCAAAATTGCGTGTCAACATCTACGGCGGAAGCGGAATACGTGGCCGCGGCTAGCTGTTGCTCTGAAGACTCAGCTAAAGGATTACGGATACATCATCAACAAGATCCCAATCTATTGCGATTCCAAAAGCGCAATAGCAATAACTGAAAATCCTGTTCAACATTCTAAAACAAAGCACATCGATGTCAGGTACCATTTTATTAAAGACCATGTTGAGAAAGGAACTATAGAAATGCATTTCGTGACGACTGAACTAGAGCTTGCTGATCTTTTTACAAAACCTTTGGATGAAAAAAGGTTCAATTTCTTAATCAGCAAACTAGGAATGTTAAACACTTAGGCATTTTTTAGTTTTCTTTAAAACATTGAGGGGGAGCATGTGTGCTTGTTTATTTAATTATACTCTATTTTTTAGGGGGAGCTAGAATTTTTCATCAAGTGATAAAACTAACCATTCTGGACTCATGTTCGATGAGTACCAAGTTTTTTCATCTGTATTTGCAGGTTTCTCTGAGGTCGAGACAACTGAATATGCATCTGTTTAGGGAGAGCAGATTCGCATAAGTTTGTAACTACAAAATAGTATATAATATATAGTATAGTTTTTCTATTAAGTAATTTTCTATTAAAAAAAAGCGGGGGTTTCAAGTAAGAGACCACAATGTTTTAATCTGATGTAAGAATTTTGGACAGTTTGAAATTTTTTCAGAAAAAGTTGGTTTTTCATCAAAACCACTAAGGTTTCGGATCATTAAGAATACGAAACCAGTGGTTTCGGATCCTTAAGGATACGAAACCAATGGTTTCGGACCCTTAAGGATACGAAACCAATGGTTTCGGACCCTTAAGGATACGAAACCTATGGGTTCGGACCCTTAAGGATACGAAACCTATGGTTTCGGATCCTCTTGGATACGAAATGGTTGATCTTTTTAACTCTATTTGATTCGAATTCCTTCAATTTGGGACTTTTTGCATCTTTGTTCATGCGAATTGTTCAGATGAACAGTGTCATGTCTATTTTTCAGACATGCCTTTACTACTGTTTGCACAAGTGGGGTACTCTAAAATCGTGCCAAGTGTCCAATTTTTTTTAGTATAAAAAGATTTCAAAATCTCATTTCCCACTTTTTCAAAATCTTGCAAACTATTCGGATTCTCTTTGAAGCATTGTTCATCATCTTCTTCAACTTCTTCATCTTCAACTGTTCGATTCTTCTTCATCAGGTAACCATTTCTTTTGATTTAGGTCTCTTTAGATTCGATTTCATGATCTGAACATTTCCATCCAAGTAATTTCATTGATTATGAACATCTGATGTGTCTATTTGTTAGAAATCAGTTTGGTTACTGTTCATGTTCTTCATTATCATCGATGAGTTCAGTTTCAAATTCTTCATCACCATTAGTAATGCTTGTGTTTAGATTCCTTTCTGTGTCGAATCTGTATATGTTAAGAAGTTCACTTTTGATCTTATCAGTCTGTGATTTTAAGTTTGTGTTCTTCGTGTTCCTCATGTTGTTCATCAATCTGTATGTATGTGTGTGTATGTATAGTTTCATGTAAAAAGGGTCTTTTTGAGCATTAAACATGTTAGATTTCTTAATGTCAAAATGTTTTCAAGTCATGATTTCAGATCCTTGTTGATACGAAATCATGGACTTACTTTTTGTGAAAAAGGTTTTGTGTTTAATGTCATGGTTTCGGGTCTATCAGGATACGAATTCCTTGGTTTCGGATCCAATTGGATACGAATTCCTTGGTTTTGGTTCCTCTTGGATACGATCCTTTTATTAAAGAGTTTTTGAAAATCCTGAAATATGTTATGTCATGAATTCGGATCGTGTTTTATTCGAATTCTCTTGGTTTTGGATCCTTCTGATTGTACAAGTGTTGGTTTCGGATCCTTCTTGATCCGGAATCCTTGGTTTCGCATCCTTGTTCATCCGAATCCATTGTCTGGTTTTTCCACATTGATTCCGAATTCCTCTGTGTGTATGTGTGATCCGAATTCTATACTTAGGAAATTTCAGAAATGTTTTCCAAAAAAAAATCAAATGTTAACCTTTTTCAGAACTGTTTTGCTCCAAAACAACAGTTCAGATGGCCAATCAAGAAGAACAAAGCCATATTCAAGGTTTTGGTGATAATGTTCCGATTATTCCCGATCCAACACCTGATGTTCCTTTACCGTCTACACGCTCGGTACAACAATCACTTACCGGAGGCCATCCTGATTATGCTATCATTCACCCGGTTAACTACGTTGAGATCATCTTCAACAATCATCATGTTGATTTTGATCGAATTAACATTCATCCGGTGGTAAAGGAAGTGCTTCGCAATCATCCGTTAGCATACGCATTGACTCACACAGTCAATGTGCCTATGCTATATCTACAACAAGCATGGAAGACAATCACTACATCTATGGAGAACGGAAGACCGATCTTTATTTTCCAGATTGATGAGTTCGTAACGAATATTGACTTTCACAGACTGAGGCTCGTTTTGAGGCTACCTGAGCCTAATTCAAGGGAAGGAAAGACAGAATTTGATCCATATCCGTCTGAGGAAGAGGTTTTTCAAGGCATAAGAGCAATGGGCTATACCGGGCAACTAACACAAGTGAAGGAATTTCATACAGCGAATCTACCACCTTTGTATTACTCGATCTTTTCGATTCTCATTCGGTGCTTAACTGCTAAACATTCGGAAACTATTTCATGCGGTGGTGTATGATCTTCATGTAGATTATGCAGCCATCTTCTGGCATGAGCTGAACGAAAAGATAGAGCTTCGACGACAAAACAAGGGAAAGACGTACATTCCTTACATGCGGTTACTTCAGATCATCATTCAAAGTATGCTTCGGTCAAACAGAGATATCCCAAGAAGAGTTAATTATCCATCTGTGCCCGAAAACGCTATGCAATATCTTCAACTACCACGAAGGCAATATGTTTATGAGATGCCTTTATCAGAGGGGTTCCTTGGATACGCGGATCAGGACGCCGAGTGTATAATAGAATATAGAGAGTCTCTGGTCCGGCCAGAACCGGAGGGACCTACCCAGGACTCAACCCCTAGTCGAGAGGAGTCGGTAAGGGTTCAGGATGCACATGCTACTGAACGGGGAGAGTCGAGGGAAAATACCGAGAGGGGAACCGGTGGGGGTCAGTCACCTGTACTTGAAGGTACACGATCATCGTCTACGGACACACCAGTAGATGATCGTGTAATACAAGACACCGAAGAGCGCACTCCCGAACATATTGGAAATGCTCCTTTGGTTGAGTATTCTAATGATAGTACAGGGTCTGACAATGCGCCTGATCCCGCGGAGGAACAAGCTGTTGATGATCCTAATGATGATGATAATGATGATGGTAATGATGATGGTAATGATGATGGCAATGATGGTGCTGATGCGGCTAATATGTTTGGTAATGTTGCTGATATCCTTGAATTTCCACAAATGCATATGTCAGCTAACATTAATGTGGAAGAACTCAATCTTGAAGATATGCCTTTGATGACTTCTCATGTTGTTCAAGGAATGGGAGGTACAAGGAGAATTGAGGGAGATTTAGTTGAAAATATATGTGAGTCTGCGAGAGAAACTGAAGAAAAAACATGGAGAGTGTGAGAGCTACCACAACTTTCTATACCAGAAGGGCAGCCACATCCACCACCAGATCTCATTTGTTGGGATCAGATGTTGAAAAAGACGTTAGTCGCCCACTAACGCAATTGCACACCTCAGCCAGCCATTCGGCTTCTTCTCAACAAGAACTCGTCTCATTTTCTCACGGGGCTATAGCACATGATCTATCTGGGTCTCACTTGGAGATTCCAGGTATTGAAACAGAGCGCCTCCTCCCCGGTCCTCGACCTTCATTCCTGCACAAGTTGAGAGTCTAGTGCCTATTGCTAATATTTTATCTTCTTTGCTTAGGACACTTATGGGAACATCTGATGCGAGTCTTTGTGACCCATCCGGAACACTCATAGTAGATCCTTCTTTAGGACTACGAGGATTGAGTGGAAATCCTACCAGTGCTAACACTATGCCAACACTGAGTGTAGGTCACACAGTTGTTTCAACTGTTGTGTTAACGGATCACCTAAGTGGTACCGGTGTTAGATTACCCGTCTTTGTGACAAGGAAAGATCTCGACGGCGCCCTAAAGGCTGTTGAGGAAACTTTTATTCAGGAGTTACAAGGGGTAAAAGCATTGTTGAACGGCAAAGGGCCGGTGATTGATGAGCCCGCTGTATGTCCACGTCCGGAAATATTTTTGCCTCCGCCTCCGCAAAGTCGTGTAACTCCGCCTCCTCCAGTTCAACAAAATCCGATTGATCAATTTGTTGATGAGTTAAGAGATCTTTTATATGCTAAATTGATGTCAATAAGCCCTGAAGATCAGCAAAGTAAAACTCTATTGTCTTTGCTTGAGAACTTCCAATCCACTCCACCACCACCACCTCCACCTACACCTACACCGACGGTTACAATCACGGAGTTCAATTCATTCAAGTCAGAAGTTGTACAATCTCTGAGCGATATGAAGCAGTCCTTAGATGATTTGAAAGAATTGATGAAACAGTCATGTAAGACTCAAGCCCAAGGTACTAAACGAGGGCATGATCAAGATCCTGATGATCATGATCATGAGGGGGAGAATAGTAAGAAGCGAAGAGTTGAGTCTGAAAGTTCTAAAGGCGAAAAGAAAAATCCGTCAGTCTCTAAAATAGCTGACATGTTTGAATCTGGTGAAATGGGAGAGGCAAGTGGAAAACAGATTGTATTGTATATTGATCCGAACGTGGAACCAATGGTTGAAAAGCCGGAGGTAGATGAGGAGGAGATAAGGAAATCAAATGAAAGTGAAGGTTTCTTGGATGTTATTGATGTTAGTTCGAACGAAGAAGATGATGAAAGAGGCAAAAAGTATGATAGTTTTTGGACGGTTAAGGAAGAAGAGGAAGAGATCAGCTTGATGGTTGATGAAGGCATGGAGGATATTGAGGTTGACTTTGATGATGACGAGGTTGATTTTCTTAACGAAATTTATGGTCCTAAAACACCGGAGGACATATCTGTTAGCCCTATTCAGTCACCTGAACACATATCTTCTACCTTATTCCCAATCCAGCCTGAAACCACAAACCTAAACATAAACCTTAACCAATCAAATCCTGATCAAACCAATATACCATCTTCTGAGCCAAGTCATCCGAAACCTAATTCACCTATCCTACATGATCCTTTCTTTGAAGAAGACAAAACCAAAATACCCGAACCACCGGTAATACCAACTTCTAACCCTTCAGCTGATCAAGCTGGACCTTCTAACCCGTCCACATCAAACCAGCCTAGTCCTTCTAGTATAGTTCAAGAGGCTGAAGAAAGATTAAGGTTGTCAAGGTTGAGAACACCATTCATGGAGGATACTGAAAGAAGGTTGTTTGTGTACAGAATAAGGAGACTTGATCCGTATGCAGTTTTGGGGATCAACGATCAATCAGATTCGTTCAAGTTTGAATATGTTTACTTCTTAAGCGGAAAATGCCAAAAGGAGAGGCTTGTCAAAAGCAAGAAGCTGATCGTGCAAATAAAGGAAGTTTATGTCAAAAGGTTCTGTAAGTTGTTCTTTCCTTACTTCGTGGTACAAAGACAAGATTGTAAAGACTACACCTTCAGTGAAGCTAATTTTTTCCATCTCACAATGGATGATTTTGAGTTCATGTACAATTTTCTTCCGAGACCTACAGATCAGAAAAGAAAATGTTCTTATAGCTTTGAACGCTATCAAGAGGTTTTTGCGGAGACATGTTTTGTATACTCAAAGTCATGATTTTCAAATGGTTTTGGAGAGTAATCAACCAATGGTAAATCTCACTCGTCCAAATCATGAAAAGAGAGGTTTGATGAGAACACCTCTATATGTTGTCACTGAAGATCCGGAGTTTGGGATTGTGTTTCAAAATGGTATGAATAAGATCTTTATTCGAATTTCTGAGATGGCCAAGTATTCTGATGGAACTCTGAAGGTGGTACTGCTACAGTTGCAAGAAAGATTGAAACGACATGATGGAGAAAGGAAGATCACTTGGATGTCGTCTCGCCCAAGAATTCTGTTGGTTAATGCAATTAATGAGATCAATGACAGAATCTCATTCCGTGCGGCTATGCGAAGAATTGAAGCTTATTTGGGTTTTAGACCAAGACGACCGGAGCTGCCTTGATAACTAAGGGGGAGATTGTTAGAGCTATATTGTAGTTATCAGGTAGATAATCTTTTGTAATGTTTATTCTTTCCAGTATGAGGTATGGGCATGTCATACCCTTCTATATAAGGAATGTCCTTTGTTGTAAATCACAACTTTTGATGTCATTTGTACTTTACAAGATTCAATACATGAATGACTTTCTCTCTAGATCTGATTGTCTTTGATTGCTAGATTTGGGACTTATCACGAAATAATATAATAAATAAAATATAAAGTTCAAGAAGAATACGCACCAGTTTTTTTGTTTGTCAGTAATCAGATATGGAAGGAAATGTTGAGGCCTGTGGCAAGCACAGTTTCCTTAAGACAGATTTGTCCTCTCTTTTGTTCTAGAGACTCTTGGACGTCTATCTCTCAGGATATAACAACAACAACAACAGTTAACTCTCTGGCAGCATAACCGGATTAACTAAGCGAACCAAGATGTGTCTTCTCTCTATTACAAAGTTTTAGAACCAATGGGAATGGATAAAGTTTGAAGCAATGATCATGGAATCCAAAATGTCTTTCTCATATCTCTTTTCAATCCATGAATCATTATTTATAGGCGATGAAAGTAATTTGAAAGGTTTGAACTTATTGTAAAATTCATGACAATTGAATTTGAAATAATTTCAAATATTAATTCACAACCTTTGAATTTTCCATCAAATATATTTAAATATTAAAATCAATTTTCATTCAAATCATCTTTTTTCCAACAATCCCCCACATGAATGAAATTGACTAGCGACATAAAATGTAATAGTGGTTTGCAGTCGACATTTGCATAGGATAGGTAGGCATAAACCCTTGAACCTTCCCTTGTGAAAGCATATTTACATTTCTGGCTGACCGTAGACATGATGTCCTTGAGATGTTCTGCCGTTTGTGAAAATGATGATATACCTCACACAAATATCCTCCTGGCACAACTTTGGTTCTCATTGGTGTGTTCGTTATGGTCATGAACACTTGCCTGGTTCTGTAAGAGGTCTTAGGAGTTGAGCCCCGAATACTCCCTTTGAAGCGACCTCACTTCTCTCTTACATAGGTGATCTCACATGGATCATTACAAGCCAAAAGCTTATCCTAATATCATCATCACTGTTATGATAGGAATGGATAAGGGTTACCCCCACAGTGATCTGACTTAGTTCATACAATTAGGTTATCCCATTGAACTTAGATCTTGGGATCTCCAGTCAACTAGGTTGGGTTTTGTTGGTTCCCGTTTTGCTTTAAACAAGATTATCAGATCTATTAGTTCAAGTTAATGTTTGATGCGGAAGCGTATTTAAAGAACTAACAGATAAGTTTGATTGATTTAGAGAAAAATTTAAATAAACAGTGAACATAATATTATATCTCAAAGTTTACTGAATATATATATCATGAACAGGTTTATGAACCGTGAGTAAGAAAAGCTTTAAAACAGATATGACTTTTAAGGTGAATAAACTTTTGTGTTCTTGATGTTTTTTGAAGTGTTGTAAGGTAGAACTCAACATGAGTCTTCCTTATATATTACTCTAAAGGGGACCATAAAGCATATGCTACTATTCAAAAGGTACGTATGAATAGTAGAACGGATGTCGTGAACAGTTGCAAGGATGGCATGAACAGTCAGACGTGCTGTATTGCATTTAATGCAGCAGACGTCTATTATGTACTAATCCCTATTGAATCCAATCAGAGTTTGCCATGTCGAAGTTGGACAGGGTATGTTGCCATGCAAGTTGACGAACGGGTTCTGGAATAGTAGCAAGATATTAATAATATCTTTGAAGTCTTTGTTGAAGACCACAGAGGCTCTGTGAAGTGTCACAGAGGCTCTGCGGTTTGGTCCTTCGTAGAGCAGTCTTCTTTTGTTTCCGAGTCTTGGGTCTTCTTTAAGTTCAACAGAGGTTCTGTAGGACGTCTCTGTTGCTTCTGTGGCTTCTTGGCTCTGATCTCTCGGAAAGTTCGGCAGAGCCTCTGTAAGAGGCTTTTCTTCACTTAGCCTATTTTTCACTACTTCTAAATATTTCTATGATTAGGAAGATTGAAGCTAACAATCTCCCCCTAAGTAGTGAAAAATAAAAAAAATTGAACTTGAATTTAGTTAGGCTAAGTTAGATAAGACAGAGGTTAAACAATACCTCGAAAGTTCTTTCATTTAGAAATATGCCAGAGGCATTTTACATTTGAGTACAATGAAAGATAAAATTTGACTTGGTTTGTAGATATTGAAGGTCTGAGAATCAGATTTTGGCATCTTTGAAATCGTTGTAGCTTCTGTTGTCTCTTCCGACTCTTCTGATCTCTTTGTAGAAGCTGATGCAGAGTTCTCTTAGGCGGATTGTTGCATCAATCTCTCTGATGATAGTATCTGCAGCATCTTTACCCATTTTCTTTGTACCTCTGTATTTCACAAGGCTTGCTCTGAACTTGTTCAGAGTACTTGTTGCGTACTTCTGACAGTCCATGCATACAAATAGTTTAGTTTCGCCTTGAGGGTTTTGAAATACTAACCCAAACCGTGGTTCTGTGATGATTGAGTTAGGTACGGCGTCCGGTGGGCAGCGATCCTCTGGTGGTCGTAAATCCAGATGCTTGAGACCAAGATCCTTTCCCAACTGGAAATCTATAATGCTGTAGAGCAGAAGCTTTTCCCTCATCGCTTTTCTCAACACTTGATAGGCTCTGGTGTTTGCCTCTGTGTTGTAGTTGTCCTTTGTCCATTGCAGAAGGTCAGGTAGATCATAAGGATTGATATTTCTTAAATCAGCATCAGCGAAGGTAGTTTCTGAATTGTCTTCTCTTCTGACTTTGTAAAGATTGTACCTGACCTTTGGATAGGTTCTTGTTAAGGAGAATTTGCAGAAGATTACCTTTTTGATCTTGTGGATTGAGAAGACATCTGCTTTGGTTCTTGGCTTTGTCCTTGTGAAGATGTTCTCAAGTTCTTCTCTGATCCTCGGATCTGTCACATGATCTGTTGGATAATTGGTCTGAAAGGATTGTTTATAGAGGTATTTGTATACCACTTCTTCCATCTCTTCATGTGTTGGACCAGGTTGTGGTACTCTTCTTCTGAGACTTTCCATCTCTTGAACAACTTCTGCAGCTCTACCAGTTAGAGGAATGTCTGACAGAGGCTTCAATCCATATGCCCAGTCAACTTCTTCAGGTTTTGGAGTTTGAAAGGCATCAAACGCACTCTTCATTAGTTTCTCTGTTGGCTTTGGCAATGATTTCTTCTTCTTAGGCTCTTCTGTCAGTATTCCTTTGCCCTTGTCTTTTCCTTTTGGCAGGGCAGAGGCTGTTGCTTCTGTAGGTTTGGAGGTTGGCACTTCTGTTGGTTTGATGGGGATTGCCTCTGTAGGTTTTGACATTTGTGATTTAGAGGACTTTTGTGGCAATGGTTATGTTGGCTTGAGTTGCTCTGTAACCTCTGTTGGAGGTTTTTTGATTACTTCTTCTGTGAGCTCAGTTTCTGTTGTTGAAGTTTCGACATAGAATCTTCTTGCCATTTTGAATGCTAGTGTGAACTTGTGCCTTTCTTCTTCTCTCTGCGCCATCCGTTCAGTCATTGTGTCGTGCATTTTCCTCAGAACATCAGAAGCAGAGGTCGTTGCTTTCTTTGGTTTGGTGGCAATCGACTTTCTTCTTTGTATGGTTTGGGGTGTTTCCACAGAGGTGGGTGTTTTCTCTGTGGTTTGTTGATTTGTTTCTTCCAAAATGATTCCCTCAGGGGTTGTAGCCTCTTTGGTTTTCTGATCAGCTTCTGGAATATTGGTTTCTTCAGGAGTTGATTCCACAGAGATGGGTGTTGTCTCTGTGGTCTGTTGAGTTTGTTGTTGATCTTGGGTTTGTTCTGGAGGGGCTTGACTGATTGGTTATGCTGCGATTGGTGGACCTTGTATTCCTCTGCTCGTAGCTTTCTCCCTTGTATTCTCCCCCTCAGGATTATCTGATGGACCAGGATGGTCATCATCAGAATCATCCTGACTCTTATCAGAACTACCCTCTGCTCTGCAAGAAGCTTTGGTTTTCTTTGGTAATTCTGCTCCTGCGGCCATCAACTTCGCATATACATCATCACAGAGGCCGATTAGAGTCGCAAGCTCTGCCTCTGTTTTAAAACGCATTCTGCCAACATTTCTTCTGAAATCCTTGACAAAGTTGGCATTTGCTTTTGTGAAGGAGACAATGACTTCTGTGACCTGGTTTATGACGTTCTGTCCTAGCTCTGTTAGTTGGGCTCTGGTCATGTAGTCTTTTGGCTGCATCATTGTCGTGTTGCGTATTGCCTCTGCTTGTACTTGTGTTAGGGCATTCTGTAGATCTGCAGGAGTAATGCCCTCTGCTCTGTTGGATTGCGTATTCATTTGTTCAAGGAAGTTTTTGACAGAGTCATTGAACGCAGAAGTTGCAGTTGTTCCGAATTCTTGAGCGGCAGAAGTAGCTGTAGCTTTGGCAGTAGTTTCGGCAGAAGACTTCATCGCTGAGATTGCAGATTTCACCTCTGTGGACAGATTGTCCATTTTGGTGTTTAGTTTCAGGATAGTCGTCGATGTTGTCTCTGTAAAAGATTTGAAAGAGCTTTGCAACTCTTTCATTGTTTGGTTCACAGAGGTGACAAGGGTTTGGAACTCATCCCTTGATACTTGTGTTCCTTGTGTAACCTCTGGAGGAACACATTCGTCTCCAGAGTGAGTCCCTGTTCCTGGGACACCTTCGTTCACCCTTGTTTGTACGATGGGGGTGGAAGGATTTCCTTCTGATCCTTGAGAAGAAACCTGAGTTTCAATCTCTACAGAAGTTCTGTGAAGAACAGTGTCCAAATCCACTCCAGAGGTGGGTATTGGAATGTCCTTCTGTTGACTAGGAGACTTGTCTAGAGTCTCTTCGTCTCTGTGCTCGCTACTTCTCTCTGAAAGAAGATTTGGCCCTAATGTGTGCGTGGCAGAGGAAACGAATTCCTCTGTTGGGTGTTCTAGTGTGATCTGGGGCGATTGATCACGAACAATTGGTGAGTCTCTTTGAGGAGACTCCCTAGGAATGGATTCCCCGGTTTTTGTGGGCGCAGAAGTCGAAAGAGTGACTTCTGGCTGGATGGTTGGGGTTTGGATCGAGCTGTGCTGCTCTTTTTCAATAATTCCTTCTGCAGCTAGACATGCGGAATTAGAAATGTGGGTTGCACTGGGAGTTGGTTGTGGTTGTGTGCCTCTATTCATCCAGGCATCTTTTCTTACTTCTTCCTCTGTTAAGCATCCAAGCACTACATCATTGTCTATCATTTCATCCTCTGTAGCTATCCTTCGGCTTGGTGCTTCTTCCCTAGGTTCTGTTGAAGTTCCTTGCTCTGGTCGTAAGAAGTCATACATTTGATGAGATCCGTATAATCTCATGACATGTGAATGATAGAGACCTTTACGTATCCAGACAACTTCTTCTTCATCTGAATCTGTCTCTAAGATCTCCTCTGCTGTCTCCCATGTTCTGAATCCCTCTTCGTGTGCAACTTCTGCCTCTTTTCCTTTTTCTTCTTATATCAGTTTTGTAATAACCGGGTATATTATTGGTTTATTTATTTTCATTATTTTGATTTTAAGAGAGGTTTGGGATTAATATTATGGAGTTATAAGTTAAAGGAGTATACTTTAGTTTTATTTGGAAGTTTAAGGTTGTGTTTTGCCAATTAAGAGGAGTTTGAGGTTCGTTTGGTTAATATGTTAAATATCTAGATATTTGTAGTCTATGTAGTGTATATGTGTGGGTTTTGTGCTCAGGGAAAAAGAGAGAAAGAGAGAGACGTATAACAGAGGGAGGGGAGAAAGAAGAGAAGAAGAGAAGGAAGAAAGGAAGAAGAAGAGCAAGAGAGAAATGGATAGAGATGAAGAGAAAAGGAAGAACAAAGCTTCCCATTTTTTTATTGAAGATTTATGTTAGTCTTTGAAGTTACTTCATCTTCTTCAAGGTATGATTAATTTCTTCATCTTTGATAGCAATCTCCATTTTTAGTTTAAGGGTTGAGTTTTAAGTTTTTGGGGTTAAAAATGATGAATCTTTGGTTGGATTTTATTAGATTAAATGATGTTTTGATAATTGGTAATTGTGGGAAAAGGTCTAAAACATCCATTAGTTCATTTTGAAGGCTTAAAATCGATTTGGGATGATTTGGGGTTGAGAAGGGTGAGTTTTCGGATGATTTTCAAGTGCAGGTGCTCCGCGCTACCTTGGTGCTAGTAAACCAGCGCCAAAAGGCGCGCCAAGCACTGTTTCAGCATTTTTCAGTTTTTGTTTTTTTTTGCGTACCGGAGTCGTTTTAAGGCGTAATATAGGGGTATGGATACTCGTTTTGAGTGTAAGATAGCATTTGAACACATTGAACATATTTATAAGTGCCAATTACAAACCCAAAGTCTTTTGATTGATGTCGGTTGTCCGGTTTCTAGCTCGGTTGTGTTTCGGGAGTGTCCGGTGAGTTGTTAAGGTTGTCAATTGTCATAGTGAGTCTTGTATACATATAAGTATGTGGATTTCATCAATGTGTATTTATTACAGGCTCGGTTGCCCCTCGTTAGTGTGGCTTGGGTGGTGTTCGGTTGTGGCATTATTTGCCGGTTTTGCTCAATTGTATCGTTTGCGCGTGTGTGGCTTCAAACTATCATCAAGGTGAGTTTTTATTTGAAATGTTTTTCAAATGGAATACATATATGTGATTAAGTGTAATATGGTGCATATAGTGTTTATATGAATATTACATTGTATGAGTACTAGTTGGCCGGGCTTAGGACCGGTGAAAGTTTGCTGTACAAAGGGACAGTGGTGTTGGCTGTATTTAGTATAGCGGTGTAAAGTAATTAATTGGCTTGCTACCAATTAATATGGCCAAGGAAAAGAAAAGAGATAGAGATGGAAAGATACATGATGCATGAGTCATATTTGGTATTCTTACGTGAATTATGTGCAAATGTTCTCTTTTACTAACGGGGATTTTTCTCACTAGACCTCAAGGTCTAACCCTCATTTTTGTTTTAAAATATGTATTCCAGGTCAAGAAGCAAACAAAAGACTATGATAGGATTTCTCATGTTTAGCTTTTGTGGATGTTGAATGATTATGAAGATTTCAGTTATAATTAGTAGTTGTTATGTATTTTACTTTATTCGAAAAAGTTTGTACTGAAAGACCAAATTGTAGAATTTAAGGGACCGTATTTGGATTATGATATGTTATTTTGTGGTGAATTATATGAAGCTTGTATGTTGGGATTAAGGGATGTTACAAATGGTATCAGAGCCCTAGTTTAAGGGATTTAGGTATGTGTACCCGTACCTAGACTTAAACTGCATGTGAAGTAGGACGTCCTTGATATATTAGAACCTTGGGATATTAAGTATAACAAGGTAGAAGGAACATCATGTAAGGTAAATTCGAGTTACACCTGGCCAGTGTAATTGTGAACTTACAGTTACATGTTTGGACTGGAATACCTTATTATATGGGGAATGTGCTTATGTGTATATTAACCTTGTTGAAATCTACAGAGTGGCAAGTCGGTCTCGACATATGGATAGAGACGAAGACATGTATATTTATATAAACTCTACACGTGCTAAAGTGCTATTTGAACTCGGTGCAAACCGATTAATTGTGTTTTCAATCTTTTGTTGCTTATTTGCATTAGAAATTTTTTTGATAATTGTGTTGGTAATATAGATAGGAGTGGAGTGCCTATTAAGTTATTTTTGATAATCTTGTTGGAATTTGAGGTAGTAGTAAGTATAGGATGGTGTTGGAATTTGATTTTGTTAATAAGATGTTTTTATGGTTGTTATATTTTGGGGATGGGTGTATAGTGTGGACCCAAATTGTTTATTATCGTTTTGAAAGAAGATGTTAATGATATTTGAGAAATGAAAAAGCGTGTGGTTGTTTCGAGCATGAATGTGATTTCGGATTAACTCGGTTAAATTCCTGATTTGAGGTGTGGTGAAATTATTGGTGAAGTATAATAATTGTGGGAATTGGGTGTCTGCGATTGGTTTAGAGGTGAAAGAAAGCTAGCTCATAGGATCGGTCTAGAGTAAGCACCTCCTAATGAGCTATCCTTGGGGAAACGTGTTTTATGTTAAGAAGAGAGTAGAAGAAAATAGTCGAATGTAATGATCGGGGTGAAGGACCATGCGATAGGACGTGGTAGTAGTACGAGAGTGATGTTGTGGCAAGTGTGGAAATCAATTGTAATCTAAGGTTCGTGGTCGGTGTAATTAATGCAAGAAAGTGTTGTCTGTCTTAGATGTATTTTGGATTAGAGAAGTGACGGTAGAGTTGGGGATGACCTATGGAGGAAAGTTCAACTACGGATTAAGGTGATACTCCAAGTTGATTTTGTAATCTATTGGGGAGTAGAATGTCGTTATTTTTGGAGGGTTGGATTGTTGGGACATTTTAGAGACAGTGATCGAAGGCGCAGTGTGTACAGTCAGCCGATGCCAAGGGAAAAGGTAGAGTACTTAGTGTAATTTATTGCTTTCTAGAACATAGGAGTATGTATGCTAGATTGCCTGGTGCTTATTACACTTTGCTGCACGACTATTGCTTGCTAGTAGGAATTTATGCTAGTCCTGATACGTTGTTAAGTGAATGCCTTATAAGTGGTATACAGTAGAAACTAAATAACCTTAGAATGTTTGATTTAGTTCTATTGCGCAGCTCTTGTTTGAGTCTAACCGTCGTGGGATAGAATCTTTTATTCGAATGTCTATCTGATTTCACACTGTATGCGTCTGTGCATTCGCGAGGCGACTCGTCATGACTAGTGGAGATTCCGTCATAGCAAGGGTAGTAGGATGAGGTGAACCTGGAGTCTAGATGTGTGAATGTTATTGGTATGATTAATCTGAGATAATATACCTTGTTTGTATCACACGGGTTTTCTTCTTGGAATAAGAGTTGTTTTAGTTAGGAGGGTACTAAATTATTGGTATGCGCCTTGGTATTGAAGGGTTACGCTTAGTGAGAGTTCATCCAGCCTTTCCCGTGTTGATTCTGCGGAAGGGTTTAGCCGAAGCAAGTAAGGTTGTACCGTTAGAAAACACCAGATTGGATTGGCGGATTTAAGTTGAAAAAGGGATTTATATTATTAAGTGTTATGATTAGTGGGAAGAAAGCAATGCTCAATAAATCTTTTGATGGTCGTGTGATGAACCTCCTTTATGGAATTGTTTAAGTTAAAGAGTTGTTTTAAACCTTATGCTAGACCTTGCATGTTAAGCCGTTAATGAGTTATATGATTAGTGACAAGAAATTTTAATAATTTTTAACGAAGTTGTGATGAATTCTTTTCGGCTTAGATTTTTAGCGAAATTATTATGTGGAGATTTGGTAATTATATTAGTTGGGTAATGTGAGACCGGTGTTGATGAATTTCAATTGCAGAGTGGTTTAAGTGAAACAAATGTCTAAAGATTTGTGTTAGTATGTTTATGCTAAGTTGGAGATGTAAGGAATTGATGTGATAGTAAGTTTGTTATTTTATTAAGAAATAAATTGGTATTGATATTCTTGGATGGAAGTCGGTATGAGTTATGGTGGTGAGGTTATTGAGATAATTGAAATGTTTGAGATTGTGTTTTGCGGATATTCGAGAAATTAAGTTGCTATTTAGACTTTATTTTAATTTGATGAATGAATGGGTGTCAAGTGCAATTAAGTAAGGTTGTATGATTATAGTGATTATTCTATGCTTTCATGGGAAATGGAAATAGTAGGATGCAGTTTGCGGGTTTGATAAAATTAAGAAATTTTCTGTGATATAAAATGATTTTTGTTGAGTATATTGTATTCCACGGAAGAGTATAAGAAATAAGTTATAATTGCTAAGCAAGTTTTATATATTGGAAGTATATGATTACGTTTTGAGTTAGTGTAGTAAAAGTGTAGGACAAGACGTTTGTAGTAAAAGGCCGGTGAGGTTAAAAGTAGTATTAGCGTGGTAAATGTCCCGAGTAAGCATAGAATATTGTGTTATTTGGATTAGTTTCATATGAGTATAAGTTATTTCTTTTTGTGATATAAGTGAACTAGCGAGTTATTTTGAACCTTCGTGGGATTTGATTATTGGGCGATTCGATAGAGGATTTCGATTATGATTATGTTAAGTTTTGGATCGACTTTGTGGGATGGATTAATTGAGTAAATTGCGGAGGGTGTGCGTAAAGTTCAAATAAAGTGGTTAGTATTAATAAGTTGGTGGTTATCGCGGTTTTAAAGGGGCGGAATTTTGTGTGGAATCAAAAAAAAATTATTGATGTTTTGGTAATTGATTACCCTCGTTTATTTGCTAACCGAATTCCGGGACGGAATTCTTTTAAGGGGGAGATAATGTAATAACCGGGTATATTATTGGTTTATTTATTTTCATTATTTTGATTTTAAGAGAGGTTTGGGATTAATATTATGGAGTTATAAGTTAAAGGAGTATACTTTAGTTTTATTTGGAAGTTTAAGGTTGTGTTTTGCCAATTAAGAGGAGTTTGAGGTTCGTTTGGTTAATATGTTAAATATCTAGATATTTGTAGTCTATGTAGTGTATATGTGTGGGTTTTGTGCTCAGGGAAAAAGAGAGAAAGAGAGAGACGTATAACAGAGGGAGGGGAGAAAGAAGAGAAGAAGAGAAGGAAGAAAGGAAGAAGAAGAGCAAGAGAGAAATGGATAGAGATGAAGAGAAAAGGAAGAACAAAGCTTCCCATTTTTTTATTGAAGATTTATGTTAGTCTTTGAAGTTACTTCATCTTCTTCAAGGTATGATTAATTTCTTCATCTTTGATAGCAATCTCCATTTTTAGTTTAAGGTTTGAGTTTTAAGTTTTTGGGGTTAAAAGTGATGAATCTTTGGTTGGATTTTATTAGATTAAATGATGTTTTGATAATTGGTAATTGTGGGAAAAGGTCTAAAACATCCATTAGTTCATTTTGAAGGCTTAAAATAGATTTGGGATGATTTGGGGTTGAGAAGGGTGAGTTTTCGGATGATTTTCAAGTGCATGTGCTCCGCGCTACCTTGGTGCTAGTAAACCAGCGCCAAAAGGCGCGCCAAGCACTGTTTCAGCATTTTTCAGTTTTTGTTTTTTTTGCGTACCGGAGTCGTTGTAAGGCGTAATATAGGGGTATGGATACTCGTTTTGAGTGTAAGATAGCATTTGAACACATTGAACATATTTATAAGTGCCAATTACAAACCCAAAGTCTTTTGATTGATGTCGGTTGTCCGGTTTCTAGCTCGGTTGTGTTTCGGGAGTGTCCGGTGAGTTGTTAAGGTTGTCAATTGTCATAGTGAGTCTTGTATACATATAAGTATGTGGATTTCATCAATGTGTATTTATTACAGGCTCGGTTGCCCCTCGTTAGTGTGGCTTGGGTGGTGTTCGGTTGTGGCATTATTTGCCGGTTTTGCTCAATTGTATCGTTTGCGCGTGTGTGGCTTCAAACTATCATCAAGGTGAGTTTTTATTTGAAATGTTTTTCAAATGGAATACATATATGTGATTAAGTGTAATATGGTGCATATAGTGTTTATATGAATATTACATTGTATGAGTACTAGTTGGCCGGGCTTAGGACCGGTGAAAGTTGGTTGTACAAAGGGACAGTGGTGTTGGCTGTATTTAGTACAGCGGTGTAAAGTAATTAATTGGCTTGCTACCAATTAATATGGCCAAGGAAAAGAAAAGAGATAGAGATGGAAAGATACATGATGCATGAGTCATATTTGGTATTCTTACGTGAATTATGTGCAAATGTTCTCTTTTACTAACGGGGATTTTTCTCACTAGACCTCAAGGTCTAACCCTCATTTTTGTTTTAAAATATGTATTCCAGGTCAAGGAGCAAACAAAAGACTATGATAGGATTTCTCATGTTTAGCTTTTGTGGATGTTGAATGATTATGAAGATTTCAGTTATAATTAGTAGTTGTTATGTATTTTACTTTATTCGAAAAAGTTTGTACTGAAAGACCAAATTGTAGAATTTAAGGGACCGTATTTGGATTATGATATGTTATTTTGTGGTGAATTATATGAAGCTTGTATGTTGGGATTAAGGGATGTTACAATTTTCTCAGAAGCCTCTGTAATTTCACCTCTATTCCACTCAGCTTCTGTTTGATCTATTTCTTCTGAAGCTGGGTTTGGACTCCTTCTGTGGACGTCCAATCCTTGAATGAAAGGGTTCTGTAAAATAACAGGGGTGTTGGCTGGTTGATCTTTGGGTGTTGTGTCATCTTCTTGCAGATGTGTGTCAATGCCAGAAATGGAGAAATCTTGTTCTTCTGGAGAGTGGTGGTCGAGAGGTTGTGCCGTCCACCCTGCTGTATTTTGGGTGTTGGCAATATCAGGGTTCTGTAAGAAGTCGTTCAGGTCTCCTTGGTGAGCAAATCTATCTGGAGATTGATAGGGTGATTGATATTCCTCTGTTGCCATTTCTTCTTCAGCATCTTCTTCTGCAGTTCTTTCTTTTGCGGCTTCTTCTGCAGTTTCCTCTTCTGCAGTTTCCTCTTCAATGGTAACCAATTTATCAAGTGATTTACCATGTTCCCTTTTGGTTTTCCTTTTCTTGGGTTTTGGTGCCCCTTCCTCTGTAGTTTTCGATTTTCTTTTCTTCTTCTGTTTTGGAGAAGAGGGAGGAGCAGAGGAGCCGATTTCTGTGGCATGAGGAGGTGAGGGTTGATCTTCTGCAGCGCTTGTGGAGGTTCCTTCTGCAGTTTTTCTCTTCTTTGCTTTTGGAGTAGATGCAGAGGTTTTTGAAGAAGATTTCTTTCCCAGAAGTTATGCACGTTTGGCTATGAAGCTAAGTTGAATACCCATGTGTTTTGCTAATTTGTGATCCTTTTCTGCTTGAGTGGAAAGAGGTTCTGCAGTCATTGTGTCTCGGGGGACACCTAGACGTGGGGGTGTCTTAGAACTCGGTTTTGGAGTTCTATGATCGCGTATATATTCTTTCACAAGGGTTTTATTCGAGGCATACTTCAGAAGTTTCTTTGACAGAGGTCTGCAGTGTGAGTAGCCATCTAAGTGATCAGTGGGGGTATTTTTGTTCATGGGAAACTGTTTGGGAATTGGCCCTTCCATTGGCCATTTTTGTATTAGTAACAGAGGTTCGAACAGTACTCCCAATATTCTTTGGAATTGCAGAGGTGGTAGAAAGTTGGGATCGTTCTCTTTGACCCTTCTGGTGTTATTCTTTCTGTCGATTGTGTTGATAATTTCTTGCATCATTATGGACGAGTAATCCAGTGGGAGATCATAGTAAACTCCATACATGATGGTCAAAATCTGATGTGAGCTCTGGTCAATGCTGCCTATCTTCCCTGTCAGGCACCTGTTAAGAATAGAAAACAAGGTATTCCACAGAGGTGGTAATCTGCCTCTGCGGAAGTCATTTCTCTTCCGTAGTTGTGTATTGTACCCGAGCATTTCCACGAAGCGGCAGAGCTCGTCGTCTGTTGGTTGCTCTGCATATTTCTTTAAACCAAGAAGTCTCCTTGTTGGAAGGTTGAATTCAAGTGAGAACATTGTTCTATTGAATTTGATTTCCAGATGCTCAGACTTGTCAGGTTTTGAAATGTACCCTTTGATAAGAGAATCGTCTTTATCAAATCGGCAACTTTGCCAAAATTGGTTCCAGTATCTAACTGGAATTTTCTTTGGGGTTCTTGAGAGTAGAGGAAAGAGGAAATGATTTTCCAGTATGTTTAGAAGAATGGCATGGGCTTCGCCGAAAGCAGTGGGTGAGGGAACAAAATAGCAGTTGTTGGATTTGATTGGTAGTACCTTCTCAAAATGATCCTTTGCTATGAAGTTTTGAAGATGTGTGGTCGAAGCAAATTCTGCTGAATCGCCGGAATCTTCCAGTTCAATGTTTTGGGCAAGGTTGGGGTTCAGGCAAGGTTGAATGTTCAGAATGAGCAGGTGAATGTTCCGGTGAGTTCGCCAGAGACTGTTCAGATGATGTAGCTCGAGAAGATGAAGCCATTTGATTTGAAGAATAAGATTTTTGCAAGCTTTTGCAGGGTTTCGCCGGAGAAGAAGATAGAGTTTGTAAAAGATTTTATGAGAGAGTAAGCATGGTTTTTATAGGAGGGTAAAACGGTAGAAATCGAAAGAGTAAAATATATGGCAATGGATTAACATTTGGAATCCGTACTCAAGTTAGAACGGCGGGTTCAACTTTCCACAGCAAACGTTCCATGTACGCCCAATGAAAATGGGACACGTAGGCCTTGTCAGAGGATGACAGGACGTCGTGCGCGGCCCATTAATGCTAGGCGCGTGGAGTTTTTCTTAGCCATATGAGTTTCACTCTCAGTTAAAAGTAACCGTTACCACTACAGAAATGCTCACGTAACAGATTGACAGAAGCTCTGTGGATTACAGAAGTTCTGTGATCTTGAAAAAGCTTGATGTTTATCTCTCATATATCTCATTGTTATCATGACTTCTGTGGGCTCTTCTTTTAACCAAAATGTTTGTAGAGATATTGGAGAGGATCAAATAGGATTTTTAGTCAAGAAATTTGCTCGCAGAGGTTTTGTGGCTCTGTTGGAACTTACAGAAGCTCTGTGAGGGCCAGCAGAAGCTCTATGAGGGAAAAAATCTCATAACTAAAATTCTATTAGATTTTCTGATCATCCAATTTTTGATCTGGTTTAAGAGATGTTTTTCGGACATATTTGAAAGTTTATGTCCGAGAAAACTGTTATGAAAAACGATTTGTTCGAGAAGGTCATGGTTTGTGTTTTCGGTTTCCGAGATAACATTCCAAAAGATCGATAGAGGGTTAATTTGCGATCACAGAGCATATTTCTTGCAGAACCTCTGTTGAGCTCAGCAGAAGCTCTATGACCTTAAATTTCTTCTAATTCGATTTTTGTAAACCTTTTTGAGCTTTTGATTTTTGAAATGTTATTCATAGTATATTTAGGACATATTTGACAATTCTTGTCCTAGAAAACTGTTTTCCAAAAACCTTTTGTTCGAGAGACATACCTTTTGGTTCTTCTTTTCTCGGCAGTTTTGTCTGACTTCTGTCGATGGAGAATTATCGACATTCTTCTTTGGCTTCCCTTTGAAAGATTTATCTCTGTAGATCATTTCAGGGTTTCTTTTTGCTCCCCCTTGATCTAATAACTTCTATAGATCAAGAATTTTCCTTTTTGCTCCCCCTTGATCTATGCTTGGATCAAAGAATGATAAGATTTGTATTGAGCATAGGTCATGTTTACCAGAGGTTCTGTAAGGGTCATCAGAAGTTCTGAATTGACCCACAGAAGCTCTGAGTTTCCAAGAATTAGTTTTGCTTAGAGAATTTACATACAGAAATAAATTGATCAAAGCAATAGGTAAAGGAAATATATACATATTTACAGAAGATAAAGCTATACTTACAGAAGATTGTCATACCATGTTTATCATTCCTAACTTACCCACCAAGAAGTTGAATCTTTTCTCGTCTAGTGCTTTGGTGAATAAGTCAGCTAATTGATATTCTGTTGGCACGAAATGCATTTCGATTGTACCGTATTCAACATGATGTTTCAAGAAATGATACCTTATATCGATATGCTTGGTTTTTTAGTGTTGCACGGGATTGGCAGAGATAGAAATGGCACTTTTGGAATCACAGAAGATGGGTATTTTGAATAAGATGTGTCCGTAGTCTTTTAGCTGAGTCTTCATCCATAGAACCTGAGAACAACAGCTAGTAGCAGCAACGTATTCAGCTTCTGCAGTGGATGTGGAGACACAATTCTGCTTCTTGGAGGTCCAACTGACTAGTTTACCACCTAGGAATTGACAACTCCCAGAGGTACTCATTCTGTCGAGCATGCATCCTCCATAGTCTGAATCTGTATAAGCTTTAAGACTAAAACCAGAGTTCTGTGGATACCAGAGACCAAGATTTTTGGTCCCCTTCAGGTATCTAAAGATTCTCTTTATTGCATCATAATGTGATTTATTTGGATTAGCTTGATAACGTGCACAAAGACACGTGGCATGCATAATGTCAGGTCTGCTCGCTGTCAAGTATAACAGAGATCCAATCATGCCTATGTAGAGAGTGCTTTCTACAGAGATACCATTTGGATCTAAGAATAACTTATTTCCAGTGGCCATTGGAGTTTTCATTGCAGAGGTATCAGAGAGGCTATATTTGGAAAGAATGTCAGAGACATATTTGGCCTGATTTATAAAAATTCCCTCTGATGATTGTTTGACTTGGAGTCCGAGGAAGAATGTTAATTCTCCCATCATACTCATTTCAAACTCACTCTGCATGAGTTTTTCAAATCTTTTACACTCTTCTGAATTAGTAGACCCAAAAATTATGTCATCCACATAGATTTGTACAAGCATTATCTCACTATTTTTATGTTTATAGAATAAGGTAGTATCTGTTGTACCTCTGTTGTAGCCATTGACTAGAAGAAAGGTAGAAAGTCGTTCATACCATGCTCTTGGAGCCTGTTTCAGTCCATATAGAGCTTTTTCAAGGTAGTATACATGTCTTGGAAACTTTGAGCTTTCAAACCCTGGTGGCTGATTTACGTAAACCTCTTCTTGGATTTCGCCGTTGAGAAAAGTTGATTTTACGTCCATCTGATAGACTTTAAAACCTCTGTGGGTTGCGAAGGCTAAGAATATTCTTATTGCTTCGAGCCGTGCAACAGGGGCAAACGTCTCATCGTAGTCTATGCCTTCTTCTTGTCTATATCCCTTTGCTACTAATCTTGCTTTGTTTCTGATGACCACTCCATCTTCATCATTCTTATTTCTGTAGACCCATTTAGTCCCAATGGCCTGTTTCCCTCTTGGCAGAGGTACTAAAGTCCATACTCGGTTACGCTCAAACTACAGAAGTTCGTCTTGTATGGCGTCTACCCAGTTTGGGTCATCTAGAGCTTCAGAAATCTTCTTTGGTTCTATCACACTAATAAAATTTGTAAAGAAACAAAAATTAGCAGTGGCAGATCTTGTTTTAATTGGGTCAGAAGATTCTCCAATTATTTGGCTTTGCGGATGACTTTTTGTCCATTGTGTTGTGCGTGGAAGATGATCATCAATGTCATCCAAACTTTCTTCAGAGGCTTCTTGTGTTTCTTCTTGTGTAGCCTCTGTCGTTCTTCGTGCCTTGGTAGTTGATTCTACCGTTTGTGGAATGATTGGTATGAGTGGTGGTGGAGTTTGTTCCTCTGAGGACGTATAGTCTTGGTCCTCGATTTCCTCTGTAATTGGTTCTTCTGTGGTTTGTGCATCTTCTGTGGTCGTTTTTCTTGATGTTTCATCTTCTGCACTTTCTTCTGCTTCGGCAATTGCATCTGTAGTATTTATAGAAGAAGATGAAGCATTATTTGGACTAGTTAGAGTCATACCTGTAGGATTTTGTCCGACAGAGGATGGTTCTTCAGAAACTCTAATGGTTCCAATAGAAGGATCAATGTCATTGTGGAACATCTCCAAAAATAGAAGATCCAAATCTTCTTTTGTTCTTGAGATGTCAGAGGATTTCCCTTTAATTCCGAGTTCTGAACTGATTTGCTCAGAAGTCATTTGGAATGAATCATCAAAAGAAATATTGATGCTTTCTACAATCTTGCGAGACTTGGTAAGGAATGTTCTGTAGGCTTTGGAAGTGGCAGAGTATCCAATGAATTTGCCTTCATCAGCTTTTACGTCAAATTTTCCTCTTGAATCTCTGTCGTTTAAAACAAAACATTTGCATCCGAATACATGGAAAAACTTGATGTTTGGCCTCCTTTTGTGAAGCAATTCGTAAGGCGTCTTGAGGTGTCTTTTCACAATGGTTGAACGATTCTGTGTATAACATGCAGTAGAAATTGCTTCTGCCCAAAAGTTCATTGATAATCCGCATGCTGATAGCATAGTTCTTGCAGCCTCCACAAGTGTTCGATTCTTTCTTTCGACTACACCGTTCTGTTGTGGAGTGCGAGCGGCAGAGAAGTTCTGTGATATTCCTTCTGTAGAAAGATATGCTTCAATGACACAGTTTTTAAATTATGTGCCATTGTCACTTCTTAACTTCTGTATTCTGCAGTCATAAAGAACTTGAATTCTTTTCATTAGATTTATCAATATAATTGGAACATCTGATTTCTTTCTAATGAATTCAACCCATGTGAAACGTGAATACTCATCAATTAGGACAAGTATGTATTTCTTGCCTCCTAGGCTCTGTATAGCAATGGGACCGCAGAGGTCGACATGAAGCATGTACAGAGGCCTAGTGCAAGACACATCTGTTTTGCCTTTGTGAGAAGCCCTTCTGTGTTTTCCCATTTCACAGGCCGAACACAAGTGATCCTTATTGAATTTAACATTTTGCAAACCTTTAACTAGATTGAGTTTTACTAGTTTATCCAAGGTATGAAAGTTTAAGTGACAGAACCTGTTGTGCCATAACCAAGCTTCTTCACTTTTGCAGGCTACTAGGCAAACTTTGTCCTTGGATTTTGAAGTAAAATTCATTAGGTATAGATCACCTCTTCTTTCAGCTCGCAGAAGTTCCATTCCTGTGTTTTCACTCTGTAGAGAGCAGAAAGTTCTTTTGAATAACACATCGAATCCTGTATCACAGAGTTGACTTACGCTTAGTAGGTTGTGTTTGAGGCCATTCACATATGGAACTTTGTATACAGAGACATTTTCTTTCTGTATGACTCCATAGCCTTTGATGTGTCCCTTCATGTTGTCTCCAAAAGTTACAGATCCACCATCGTGTGTTTCTTTGTATGTGGATAGTAATCTTCTGTTGCCAGTCATGTGCCTTGAGCATCCGGAGTCAAGATACCAAATTGGCACATGTTGCTTCTGTAAGATAATCACAGAGATTTAGGTACCCATATCCACATGGGTCCAATATTGTTAGAATTTTTCAAGTTTGCCTTAGCATTCTTGAAATACATTTTATCTTTTGTAGAAGAATCAGATTGTTTCTCTTTTGGTTCTGACTTTCGAATTTCAGTGGTAAGAAAGCAATCTGGACTTGAGAAGTGTTTATTCAATTTAAACATAAGATCAAAACAATGACAGTATTGAATATGAGATGTGATTTGTTTGAACTTTTCATTGAATTCTTTGAACTGAGCCACAGAGACATTACACTCTTTCTTTACATTAGATTTCCTATTACAAGAAGATCTATGAATACTAGAATGTTGTTTGCAAAAGTCTTGTTTAGTTCCTGCCTTCTGTGACTCTCTTCTGTGGTGAACATCTTTCTTCACTGTCACAGAGGAAAAATATTTGTTAGCTTCAGGCCATTTTCCCTTTTGTTGCCAAGATGGATTTTCTTTAATTTTCCTTAAAGGTTTTGAAAATTTGAAGCTTTTAGGATTTTCAGAGGCCTTTTTCAGATTTTCAAGCTCTGTAGAGGTTTTGACTTGTATACACATTTTGAGAAAATCTGGACGGATAGGTATCTCTGTGATTTTCTCTTTTGGAGAAATTGTTCTGTTAAGAACTTCAGAGGAGAATTTGACATCCTCTGTGTCACAGTGAATTATCCCTGATTTGAAATCAGTCTCTGAGTCGTCAGAGGATGAATCGTCCTCATATGCAGAGGTTGAGTCATTTCTTTCGATAGAGGCTGGATTTTCTGAGCATGTATCATACGAGCTTTCTTCCTCTGTAGAAAAACTTTCATAGATGGCAGAGGTTTCTGATGAGATCTCTTCAGCGAGTTTTTGATCTATAGAAGATGTACAGAGATTTTCTAAAACATTTGATTTCAAAACTTCCAAAATTTCTTTTTCAATAGATTCTTCAAGTTTTTCTTCTGAAAAGATGGGTTTAAACTCAGGAGCTTCTGCTGACAATTTCTTTTCGACATTTATCATACAGACAAAAGCGACCTGTGTTTGAGTCTCTGGTTTACCAAACTTAAAGATACCAATCTGATCTTGTGTTTTCAGATATTTCTTTGGTTTGATTCCTCTATTGACAGAGGTTGAAGATGATGAATCTGTGTTTTCAAACCACACATTGATCATCTTTGTATGTTTCCTCAAGTGAGGTTCTGCAGAGATTTTAACCCTTTTACTTACAGAGAGTAAGTTTGGAAAGTTTGGTTTGTTAGTTTTTCCCAAAACAAATAGAGAGGACAGAGGTTTTAGTCGTTTATTTTCAACTCCTAAGGTAATATCACTGTACCCTATACCTCGTCTTGCTATTTGAGAGTTTACCTTTTCATACACCTTCTGTGCATCTTTATAGTTTTTAAGTAAAACTTCTCTTCTTAAAAGATCTTGCCAAAGTACCTCTCTTTCTTTTTGAAAGTATTCTTTGAGAGCTCTTATGTCTGTAGTTTCACTTCTTGAAACTGAAAGTTCTTTTGTTTTGATTTTTAAAGCATAGGTTAAATCAGAAGTTTGCCTTTTTAAAGGATCTATATTTTTGCTCCAATATTTTTCGACTTTTTCTTTTTCTTCAAAGATTTTGGCTTTTTCTTGAGTGAGAAGCCTTACTTCTCTCTCATTAAAGGTCAGTTTTTTCTGAATGCTTTCAATTATATCTTTCAGTTCAATGTTAAGTTTAAATAAATCATCATCTACAGAATTAGTACTTGAGGTAGAGTTTGAAATGGATACCTCATTGTCAGTGCCAGAGTTAACTTCTGCCATGCCACAGAACAGGGCATTTGTGGGAAATTCATCATCAGAGGTAGAGTCTGACTCGAAGTCTTCTTTGTTTGCCTCAGAATGCCCTTTGCTCGCCATTAGGGATTTTTGCGCATAATACTCATCCTTCTTTTTGTAAAAAGCTGAGTCCTTCTGTGAGCGATTTTGTCTACTTCTGCATTCTTGTGCGAAATGACCTGGCTTGCCGCAGTTGAAACAACCTTGGGAGGTGTTTCCAGTTCGATCTTCGGACTTCTGTTGGTCTCCACCTTTCTCTGTTCGGCATTCGTTTGCGTAATGACCAGGCTTACCACATTTCTAGCATTCTTGTGTGTGGCCTACTTTGTCATTTGATCTCTGTCGGTCATTTCCTTTGTAGCTTCTGTCGCTCGACCTCTGTTGGTCATCATTTCTGTAGTCTGACCTCTGTCGGTCACTTGATTCTTCTCTTCTTCCAGAATTCCTTTGGTTATTTCTAAACTCTCTTGTCAATAGAGCCATTGATTTAGCTAATGACGCAAGAGTTATTTCTTCCTCTATCAGCTCATCTTCTTCGCTATCAACCATTACTATCTTCTTTTTCTCCTTTTTTTCTCCTCTGTAGATCTCTCATTTCTTGGTCTGTCCGTAGCCTCTGTAGATTTACTAACCAATGCGTATGGTACAATGGTTAGTGTTTTAGCTTGAGCTATTTGAGGCTCTTGTGCGGCTAGTGTTCCATAGAGATCAGAGAGTGTCCAAGAGTCTAGATCTTGATTTGTTTGTAAAGACATAGACAGGTGAAGCCACTCATCGTTCAGGCTCTTTAGAAACATGACGTTATTTTCTTCCGTGGTTCTGTGAATACCAGACTTTCTGCATTTGTTTATGAGAGAGTTGAACCGATCATATGTTGTTTGCAGAGATTCTGTTGCAGAAGCTCTGAAGGCATGATACTCGTTTATGTATTGTGCCCTTCGGTTCTTTTGTGTTTTAGCACCCCCTTCCAACTGTCTTTCTAATTCTTTCCAGAGATCGTGCGCTGTTTCGCATGCATCTAAGGATTGAAAAATTTCGTTGGGGATAGCCATGATCAGCATTCTTTTTGTTTTCTGTGCAACTTCATCTTCTGCCTTATCTTCATTTGACCATTCTTCCCTTGGCTTAGGTTTTTGATGTTCAGGGATTTCAGCAGATTCAGCAGTAGCTGGTACACGTGGCATAGTTATCATAGGAACTGGAGGAAGATTGTAAAGATATTGTTTGAGAGTTTTTTCAGTACCCTCAAAGAAATGAACCATTCTTATCTTCCATTGAGGATACTCATCTCTAAGAAGAGTAGGAGGTTTGGTTAGTGAGCCAGCAGTAAAAAAGTTATTAGTATTTGTCATTTTGAGGAAAGGATAATCTGATGGAGGATTTCTAAGTATGAAGATCTGGAAGGTTTTCTGGGTACAACTAATATCCAGAAATATGGTGATGAAGAGAAAGAAAATAATCTATCAAATAAAAGTTGTAATACGAGGATCACTTGATATTGAAAATCAAGCTTTGCTCTGATACCAATTGTTGGTTCCCGTTTTGCTTTAAACAAGATTATCAGATCTATTAGTTCAAGTTAATGTTTGATGCGGAAGCGTATTTAAAGAACTAACAGATAAGTTTGATAGATTTAGAGCAAAATATAAATAAACAGTGAACGGAATATTATATCTCAAAGTTTACTGAATATATATATCATGAACAGGTTTATGAACCGTGAGTAAGAAAAGCTTTAAAACAGATATAACTTTTAAGGTGAATAAGCTTTTGTGTTCTTGATGTTTTTTGAAGTGTTGTAAGGAAGAACTCAACACGAGTCTTCCTTATATATTACTCTAAAGGGGACCATAAAGCATATGCTACTATTCAAAAGGTACGTATGAATAGTAGAACGGATGTCGTGAACAGTTGCAAGGATGGCATGAACAGTCAGACGTGCTGTATTGCATTTAATGCAGCAGACGTCTATTATGTACTAATCCCTATTGAATCCAATCAGAGTTTGACATGTCGAAGTTGGACAGGGTATGTTGCCATGCAAGTTGACGAACGGGTTCTGGAATAGTAGCAAGATATTAATAATATCTTTGAAGTCTTTGTTGAAGACCACAGAGGCTCTGTGAAGTGTCACAGAGGCTCTGCGGTTTGGTCCTTCGTAGAGCAGTCTTCTTTTGTTTCCGAGTCTTGGGTCTTCTTTAAGTTCAACAGAGGTTCTGTAGGACGTCTCTGTTGCTTCTGTGGCTTCTTGACTCTGATCTCTCGGAAAGTTCGGCAGAGCCTCTGTAAGAGGCTTTTCTTCACTTAGCCTATTTTTCACTACTTCTAAATATTTCTATGATTAGGAAGATTGAAGCTAACAGGTTTCCTTTGCACAAACTTTCCCATGGGCCTTAATACCATTCCCCTTACTAGACTTACTCACCAACTCTCACCAACTCTTTATTTTAGTCGTTCGACTCAAGTAAGTCAAAACCGATAATATTAGTTGAGAGTATTTATCTAATGGTGTTAAGCCTTTGACGCATGTCTAGACTCTGTATTTCACCATCTTATTATCGCAGCCATTCATTTCTTCTCAAAGTTTCCCTTTGCCTAGTAGCTATAAGATCATATTTCATGGCTAACCTCGTTTAGGGATTTTTTCAGATTATAACGCCACCTCCAAGTGTGATCACATACCAACCGGTTGCTTGGAGTTCTTATTATCTGAAATCCATTATTGCAAGATTGTCTTAAATATCTTGCGGCTCGGATTGTATGAACATCTCCCCACTTTGCTGGTTTTCGTAAAACTAACAACAAGCTTTTACATCTTCCATTTCTATCCTCAAGGATATGTTGTTTATACCATACTTACCATGGTCATCACTCCATCCATCAATTGATAAGGTATACTACATGTATCAGTGGATTTATATATACATTGGCCATATGTATTTGTAAACATACCGTACAAGAGTTTTCCTGACCTCTTTTCGTAGGTTTCTCATAGATTACAATAAATCTATATGAGTTCAAAGAATCCAATTTTCCGTGTATCAAAAGGTTTTATCAAAGTGAACACCCCCACATTACCAATCACCCGAATGAGTTCATTTTGCTTGTAGTTGTCCAACTAGCATTTTCGTAAAGAATGGCCCATTCTTTATTCTGGTTGTCCTGTCCTTATAGAAATTTCTATAGAAATGGTAATTCTAGTTGATGTTGACTATTTTCCATTTAAGAAGCATGCCCCCCCCCCCCCCCCCCCATACACACTTATGGGTACCATTAACAAAGCTTAGAGACCCATCCTTAACAATTTATTTCCCTTTTAGTAGGAATCAACAGTTTGGTTCTTATCGCCACACATGACGACTATCCTCATTAAACCAAGACCACATCAATCGATGTGTGAGGCATACTTCAAACCACTGTTTAGGCATAAGGAGTTATACGATAAAAACACCAACGAATTCACAATGCAAACATTAATGCACTATAAGTTTTCCATTCTTCCATATATCCCGAAGCGAGTATTCAACTCTTATTTCACCTCATGTTGGATTCATTTCCCAACATCACGTTTTAAAACATATTATATTATGGGATATCGTGTTTATCTTCCTCGATGTATTTTTTTCCGACAACCAAGGTCTTATAAATATGTTTACGCATTTGTTCAAAAAGGTCAAAATTAACACAGTTATAATTGGTAATAAAATTTTATTGACATAATTTTAAAATTATTCTAAAACCAAACTACATCGAAGATAAACTAAACAGCATTACTAGCCCCAGAGCTCTCACTTTTTGATATCTCAATAGTATCATTAAGTTGCAATTGGAATATCTGACCTACGGGCTCAGTGTGGCCCAAGGTACCACCTTGCCCTAATATCACCCCTCGAGAATTGAATCCTATCACATATCTTTCTCTTGTCAGTATTCCCACAGATACAAGCCTCTTGGATGCGTCAGGAACATGGAGGGCCTCTTTCAAAGTCAAGGTCTTTCCAGTTGTGAATCTTAATATCACTGTTCCCATGCCGACAACCCTTAATCGTTGTCGATTGATTAATACCACATTTCTCATGACCCTTTGATATTCAACAGAATCAAATCGGGAGTTGGTTATATGACTATCAGTTCTCGAATCCAAGAACCATCCTCGAGAAGCGAATATTCTCGTTTCTTGGGTTAAGAGACCAACCGACCCATGGACTTGGTCTCGAGATCTTCTTCCACGCCCTCTTTGTGTGGAACTATTCGCAGTTTTTGCCATTTCAAATTCTGAAATTCGATACCATCTCCGATTAGAACTAATGTGGTTTCAAGAGCAAATTTACTCAAAAAATTTTAGAACTTAAACTCAACCTCAATTTCTCAAAACACACACACACACACACACACACACATATATATATATATATATATATTCATTTTCTTCAAATCGACAAAAGGTAAAGTTCAAATACCTTTTACCTTTGAATAGACGAAAACTGGACATGTGTAGATACTTAAATTACACGAGGAATCAAAATAGATAGTTTTCCAAATTGAAACCCAATAATATTCTCGAATTCAACTGTACTCGAGCTTTAACATAAACATTCACCATCACGTACATTTAAGGAACTTTTGAGGTTACCTCTTTGTGTAAACAATTCAACACATGTTCGAAACGAAACTAAAATTCGTAGCAAAGGGTTTTGAGCAAACAAAGTAAAGTTATTTTAGAAAAATATCACCACAAGTTATTCATATATACATATATGTATATCAAAAAAAGGTCTTGTCATCATCGAACAAGTTGAGCAATTTTATAACTCCAACGTAATTATGTAGCTCAACTAAGGATTGAATTTTATTTTTCACTTCTAAGTTTTCCAAACATTTGTTTTAAATCTTGTCATCTTAATCATCCAAATCAATCTCATAATATAAAACAACGAGTTTTATTAAAATTAAAACTAAAATCCAAGTGGAGTTGATTTCACAGATGTTTCATGTCGGATATCTCCATATCATGAAAATCGTTTGCGAGTATCGTTTGGCAATACAATCAAATGACCTAAAGGTTAAAATCTTCCCAATAAAGCAATGGGTTATATTGTTCCAATTGTAATGACCGTCAACCAATACCACATGTTTCTTGGTCAAAGTGCAATAGTCGTCAACATCAAGTTTGATATTGTTCACATAACAAGTGAACCACCATCGGGTCACAGTTTTCCTCTTTCCACAATTTAGGATTGAAATTGTTCCATTTATTTTTCCTTCTGATCCTCTTATGGATTCTCCCTAAGAAGGGAAGTTCATAACACATCGGGACGAGTCACAAGTTGTTCATACTTAACATAAGTTTCCTCAAAATAGAATTCATGCACTTTTATATTTATGCACATTTGCAATTCTAGAAATATGCACATTTGCAAATTTAAAATCCTACACGTTTGAATTTTAAAATTGTAATTGTAATTGTAATATATTCTGACCTATGACTAGATCCAATTTTAAAGAGACGTGCATGTATTCCAATGCATAAAGCGCCTTAATTAACATAATAAAAAAGAAATATATAACTCCCCAAAAACTGCCAATAGCGACATATGTTCCAATATGGCATCACATGGCAATATATATATATATACATATATATATAGAGAGAGAGACCCACTATTTTGTAAACTTTTTTTCGTGTAAACTTTGGATTTCATAGTTTTCTTGATGAAATTGTTTATTTTGATGAAATTGTTTTATATCATTCATTTCTTGATGAAATTGTTTCATATATTTGTGTTTTTTATGTAGTTTCTTATATATTTTTTTCATTCCTATGAAACTGTTTCATATATTTTCTTCGTTTGATGAAACTTTGTCGTTTTTACATAAAAAAAACACAAATGTATGAAACAATTTCATCATGAAACGAATGATATGAAACACTTTCATCAAAATAAACAATTTCATGAAACAATTTCATCAAGAAAACCTATGAAATCCAAAGTTTACACACATTTAGAGGTTTACAATTTATTATCCCTATATATATATAAGAAGACTAGTGCTACTTTATTAATTACCTTATGGCTTAAACTTGAGAAATCAAAGCCGAAGTGATTATTTGAAAATCTCCAAACTTAATTAAAAGACACGGGGCTCAAATCGTGAAATTCCAAAACCCCCATTGAGAAACATGTGAATCTAGTCCTTGTGTTCAAAACGGTTATAAAACCCACAACTTGACAGGTTTTTCCAATTCAAACCGATTTAGATTGATTATCGTTAACCAAATCTTTCATTTGATACTCAACTTTCATCAATACTAGCATCATAATATGTATTTCGTTGTTTTGAAAGTTTTAAGTAGATATGGTGATTTGGAAGGGATGCAAGTAATAGGAACTTGTACCTTGGTACAAACAAAAAGTCCAAATCGTCTAAAACAAAGTTAAAACTTCATTCAGTATAACTCTCTTCAACACTTATGTATTTTCATATCTCCAACCAAGCATGAGCAAAGAAAACTACTCAAAATACTTTTGAGTTACGTTTTTTTAACTCCCTAATAGTCGGAAAGTATGTAGAAGAAATTGTCAACTCATAAAAAGAAAATCAAAGATGTTATTTGTGTTCCAACACAACACAAACATCTATGATTGTTCGTTTGTGATTAATCATTTTAAAAATCAACAGAGTTATAAATCATTTATTTAGTTTTGGTTCACAAATAGTTGCTTGAAAAAAAAAACTTCAAGATGATTTATTCAGATTGATACTCGAGAAAAAAAACCCTAATATGGTGTTATCATACAATGAAATCTCTGTAGATAGAAACTTGGGATTGCAAGAAATTAATTTGTTATAATGTTGATATTTTAAATGTCACTAGCATTGAAAATTTGTTGATTTAATGTCAATATTAAAATTGACATTAAAGTGAATTTTGATATAATTTTAAATCCTAATTAATACCGTAACCGACAAATGTTGAAGGTATTTTAATGAGTAGTTGAATTATCATAATGTATCATGATCTAAATATATGAGTCAAACGAGACGTAGATCACTAGTTTACTAGATGACGAAGTGATCATGGTGGTGAATGTGTTGATTCACTAAGTAACATTGCATATATATATGAATATATATATATATATACACACACACACACACACATCTCACTTAGTAAAGTAAGACAACTCAATCGTTGTGATGCTAAGTAAGAAATAGGTCGTCCAATCGGCTTCTAACTTCTAAATTGTTAGAAATAGATGTTATAATGTAACAACCCGAATTGCTAGAATGTATTGAAAGTTTAGTGGCTAATGTTAAAAGAATGTAAGTTAAGTTAAGGGGCCTTTGTGCAATTTTTGAGAGATATAAATGATTTCAAATCCCTAGGTTTTCAGTATGGATTATTCTACTGGCGTTTGTTGTTGGCGGCTGAGAAGAAAATCGGGAGAGAAATTGATAGAGAGCTTGGCATATAATTCATGAAGAGACTCTATTTGGTATGTAATCAATCCTTCCTTATGTTATTTCCTATACAATAGATAGCTAAGTATAGATAAGAACACCAAATGGGTTTAACTCTAAAATCGGTTTGTTAAATGGATAAATTAGCTGAGTATGTGAATGTATGAGATGGGAAAGTAGCACACGTCAATTATGGATGAGAATGTGATGGCTAATCTATTTGTGTTAAGTTAAAACGGAGAAATTAAGTTTCTGTCGTAATCGCTGATAATCCGGAACTGGGCCGAACTCGAGGTAGGATCCGGAACTTTATGTTCCGGAATTGGGGATTGCTAGATACCGGAACCCATTGGTCCGGAATGCAAAGTGATCCGGATGTGATTTCAAATCAGGATCCGGAACCAAGTAAGAAGATCCGGAATTTACTATTTATTTGGATCCGGAACACTCTCTCAATTAGGATCCGGAATGGGTGTGTTTACAAATTTCAGGATCCGGACTTCAGTGGGCCGCGTGTGTCTTTTATTGATTGGACCGTAGCCCACCAATAACCTGGAAACTTGGAATTTAAATCGTATGGTCCAGCAACAAATTATGGATTATGTATGGTTGGGCTTTGGGCCGAGAGCATTTAAGCTAGGGCCACGTGACCATCCTTGATTTCCAATCTTGGGCCACGTGACCATAATATCAATTATTTCTAATCGGCTGGGTCGGCATATTAGAATTTGAATGATGGATTTGTTAATTTAATTAGTAATTATTAATAATTATTAAAAATGTTGGTGTTGAGCTTAATATATTGAACCCGGTACAGTCGTTTGTTGGACCGAGTATATTTTCTTGGGCCGGCAATAAGAATCCAGCAAATAAATTCTTTGGATTAGAAGGGAAATTTATCAAAATAGATAAACTTGGGATAAGTTCGGGAGAAAGCTCGAGTGATAAATTCAAGACTTGTGACGTGCGTTTACTGTATAATAGGTGTTCCACCTAGAGATCGAAAGGGTAAGTGAGAAGCTTTGGAGCGAGCAAGTCAGGTGAGTTTTTCTAACTAAAATACGTGATTTTACGTGTTTTTCCAAAGAAAGTGATTATGTGGAAATGCCATGTTATTTTACATGATTTTTACGTGAATGAAAGTTTAATATTTTACTGATCATGGTGTGTTTATGAGCATGATTTATTTACAAGCTTCTAAGTATGTTTTAATGAAAAGATTATTCAGCAAGATGAAACGAATTATAAAGTGTTACACGGATTTCATGTTTAATGCTTATGACGAGCTATGTGTATGTTTTGTGGAGTCGGTCTGCACAGTGGGATCTGAGTACCTCAGGATCCGATGATCCCTTGGGCTGTTGTGAGAAGCTTGTAGGAGGGAATTCATTTCCTTCCTACTCGGATATGTGGCTAGCTATGTGATCCTTAAACACTGTGCAGTACCATGGTTGAATGATTATGTGAAAAATGTTAACGAGTTTTTATAAAAAGATTTTTATAATGTTGATGTACATTGTCTACGGAGGGACCTCACTAGACCTTTTGCTCTAACCCTCGCTTTTCAAACTAAACCATTTTCAGGTAAGCCAATAGTAGGAGGCTCAAGTAAGTGAGCAAGCACAGGATAGAGTACAGATGCAGAAAGAGACAGTACCTGTGCCACTTGTAGAAGCTAGAATATTCTCAGTTGTGTATAGGTTGTTTCCGCCAACCTAAGTTTTTGAGATTAATGTAATGAAATTTTGGGACCCAGTTTTGTAATGTTTATGATTTAATGCTAGGCATGTCCTATTGTATTTTTAGGCTATTACAAATGGTATCAGAGCCATAGTTTAAGGGATTTAGGTGACCGGACGGGCCTAAACTTAAACGGTGCAGTAGAAGTCACTTTTGAGAACCAGTAAATGCGTTAGGAGGGCACTATAGTAGATATAGGAATAATAGGGTACCGAGAACAGTCATGTAAGGTAAGTTTGGGATTACACCTGGCCAGTGTAATTGTGAACTTACAGGTACATGTATGTGCTTAACCTGCCTTATTATTCCGATGTTGTAGTCTTAGGCTGGTTATGCGTCGTGTTCCAGTAATCTAGAATTCTAGAAAGACCCATGAGGGGTAGATTGAGACCCATTGTTGGGGAAGTAACGTGAAAGGTCAGTTTTGATGAGACGTATATATATACATATATACATCAGGGACAAGAAATGTTGTCTGAAATGTTATGAGTCATCTAGAGGTAGATCTTCGGGGATTATAAGGGAATGAATGATTGCTTTTGAGTAAGACTCCTGGTTCTGGTGTGTCCCAGTTGTAGAAATTGCGAAGTAGATCAGTTCGGATGGTAAGGAAGGACAGTGTCGAAATCTTGAAAGTGTCAATGGAGCCCTGACTTCTTAGTCGAGCTTTTCAATGGCAGGATCAATGAAATAGGATACTTATAGTGAATTGAAAGCATGTAGAGGTAGAATGTGAGATAGTTGATCAAAACGAAAATAGTATGAAATGGGTGAGTAAGTGAGATGTGGAACGCATGTACAGCAAATTATTGCATGACTGATAGCGGAAAATCGTATAGTTCCAATCAGTGGCCACAGTGGGGGCGCAAGTATACACCACAACTATGATCGCTATAAGTAATAAAATGCCAAGTATTTACCAAATATCGTACCCACGAGGACTGAACTACTGAGAATCAGAGAATGTCACGAACTTCTTGCACAAGTCTCGGTTTGAAAATATTGTTGGTTTGTTTGGAAAATGATTAAACTCTTGAATGATTAAAAATGGGTATGGATGTGAGTTCCCTTGAGATTTTTGTAGTAACAAGATGGTTAGTTGCTTTGTAGCACGAAAAGTTCATAAAAAGCCCGATCTCTCGAAATGATGCAATTTATAAACCGGTCCTACAAAGTTTCCATAAATTGTCCATTGTTACTGACTCCCGATCTTTCCGATTTAATTAAGTTTGACTCTAAACGTCAAGTTCTACCAATATGGAGATTTATACCCAAATCGCTTTGTGATATAAATCTCGACCGGCGTTTGAACCTTAATAAATCATACAAAACCCGCCTCTCGACGTGGTTATCAAAGACTCACTCAAATCTGTGTGCATCACTTAAGCCGTATTTCGAATTCGCCCCTCTCGAGGTCTAAGATCTAATATTAACACATCAAAGTGATCGGCTTATCCGCGTTGAGTTTAAGTCTCGACTCAAGTGACCAATCTCGAGAGTTAGTAACAAATGGCCACACCCAAGTGTTGACTAATAGTCTCAAGTTTGCTCACATCCACACCCAAAGGGGTGCTTAGCTCATAATAAAATTAGAAGACATAACAATATAGAAGAAGTTCATAAAGATTACTTGCATAAAATTAAAGACGTGCCCACAGTGGGAACACTGTTGGCAGAATTTAAATTACAAACTAAGAAGTAAAATGCTACAAATCTTCAAGTCTTTAAGAAACAAGAAGAAGAATTAAGTTACTGGAATGTAAGTAAACTGCAACTGAGAATTGATGCCCTTTGAACCGATCCAAGCCCTCTCTTATATAGTCCCAAAAAGGTGTATTAACCAATGGGCTAAGCTTCACAATATCTCAAGGGCAAGAACCACCATGCCTTCCATACTTCCCTTGATTTCTGAGATTACCAGATCTTGCAATCTTCTAGAATGCCAGCATTTTAATCCTTTCTTTTATCCAGAAATAAGCATTGCCCGCTGATTAAAGGGAAGATCCGTCTGTGCTCACAGTGAGGAGCCCTGTTCCCACAGCCAAAAGTGCAGTGTTTTTCCAAGAAAATAAACTTTTGAAACTTCATCATCACTTTATCACATTTTAGACAAAATAAATGGGAAAGAAGCAAAGTTGGTTTAAAAATGATATAAAATCCTAGAAAAAGAGTAATAAAAAACTCTCAAAAATGAGAGTTGTCACACCCCCAAACTTAAGGTTTTGTTTGTCCTCAAGTAAAAGAAATGAAGGAAAAAGAATTTTTACGGAGGGAAAGGAGACGAAACTTACAAAAATGCTTGAATGATTCCTCTGAATGTGTACTTCTTCCTTTCTTGACCATTTGTCGGAACTTTGATCGGTAGGACTTTTCGGGTTAGTGTTTGTGGCTAAAAAAACAACCCCCCCCAAACTTGAACTAAACAACAAAAGGAATTTGGATATATCTTTGTTGCTTTTCCTTTGAGTTCTATTTCAGTCACAAAAACACAAGCTTTTTGATTTTTCATTTTTCATTTTTCTACGAGCTTTTTAGGTTATGCTATTCCTTCCGATTTTTCGAAGATGGTCTTCCAATTTTTCGAAGACTTTTATTTATTTATTTATTTTATTTATTTTTTATTTTTATTTTGGATCATAAAAAGTAATGATCATGCAACTTTCCCCACCCCCAAACTTAAAGATGGACAATGTCCACATTGGCTTTGTTATCGGCTTGGTTGTGGGAACGAAGAGAAAAGTGTTTAGGCCATGCAAGAGGGCCTACGTCCTCTCAAAGTTTCCTAAAAATAGTCAACAAAGTCGAAGTATCTGAAAATGAAAGGAATTCATAACAAAAATTCAAGCAACACAAAAGATTAGCACACATCAACCATAACCCGCGAATATTACACAAAAGGCGGGAAAGCACAGTTAAGAGTGTTTAGACAAACCCAAAAGACGGATCAGAGTAATAATGTTTAAAAGGATGATGATGAACCAAAAGCTAATTTTTCGGAGACTGCTGCCCACTGTGAGGATCCGTGGGCACAGAACCTGCTGGAAATCCGAGGGGACGCTCATCGTTGTCAACTGGTGGAGCAGAAGAAGATGTGGATCCACCCTCTAATCGTGCAACGCGTTATTCAAGTGCACTGAGCTTGGCAAGGATCTGTTTGGATGTTTGATTCGCCTCTTCTTTTTCCAACACCAAGGCCGCTAACCATTCGACCATGCCATATCCTGCGTATGTGGACTCTGCGGTGGCAGCCGGCTGCTGCGGTGGATGTGGAGGCTGTGGAGGTGCGACTGGTTCTGCAAAATAATAGGGGTTCGAGTTGCACTTTTCTGGCGTGCGATGGTGTCGTTATTTAAATGAGCTTTACCAAATGTTATCACATCATGTTTATATGTTGGAACACGGGCCTCGGCACAAAGCTTGGTGATCAAACCTGGAAAATCAGCCGACTTTGGACCCGTGTTGCTGCCTTAGAAATCGAGTCATGAGCAATCGGCCCGAGATCAACCGAGCACTCTTTAAGAACACAGTAAAGCAGAATACATCGCTCATAGTCAACAGTACCATCGTGGGCAGTGGGCATTAAGTTGTGCCTTAGAAACTGAAACCAAATGGCCACTTCATCCGTGAGATGATTGTCCCGTATCATAGATCGGTTGTTATCCAGGGACCAACCACAACCCGGGAGTGCGAACGTGGCAGCGATCTCCTCGTCCGAAACAATGAGCAACTTCTTAGAAAGTTGATTATAAGAACACACAAACGGGGCCACCAGTTTTAGAGCTTTATTTATTGCAGGCCCGGACCAATCAACTACCCGCCCACGAAGCCGCAAGGGGCTGTGGTCGGCAAACGCAGCAGCCGCGTAAAATTCGGCAACCCATGTTTCGTTTGCTTTGCATGGGATCGATATTAATTTCTCACGATGCATCGCAAACAGATGCTGCTTTACGTATGCCACAGAATTAACTAACACAGGGTCAAAAGCTCGTTCTAGCAAGATTTTGTTTTTCTTGATAAGCTCATACCTTGCTTTTACCATCGCGTCAACAACAGTAGTGATCGGTTTCTTGCGAGATGTTATGCGTGTACGGCGTGCCACTATGGGTTTCTTTCCCTTATCATCAGCTTTGATCTCCTCTTCAAAATCGCTGTCAGAAGTCGCGGCTTTCTTGGCTTTTTTCGGAGGCGGTGATGGCTCATCAGATTCTGAAGAGGAGTCCTCAGAGGAACTGGAATCCGCTGGTTGCATACCAATGGCAGTTTGTTGCTCATATGGACCTGTTGTGGCTATATTTTCAGTATTCCCTGATGTGGTGCTCGTGCCCGCTGTAGGTATCAGTTGCTCACTGTGGGCAGAGTCGACTTTTGTGGAATTTGGATCGACGGTGGCTTCTGGGCTCAGGGGGTCCTTAAATGGGTAGGGAGTTGTATTTTGTTATGGCTGTGTTCCCTCAAAATCAAACCCGAGATCCTCACCAAGGTTTTTTTCCCTCAAATCTCATTTCTCATTTAAATCAAAGGGTTTAGATTTAGAAGATGAGGGCTGAGTTTTGGGGCCAATGGCGCTGGTGTAGAGATGGTAGGGGAGCTGTGATGAAAAGGGGTTTTAGAGGGGTTGATTGTGGTGGTGGGGTGGATGGGGTTTAGAGATAGTGAGGATTGAGGAAATCTCCAAGAGGGTTGTTAGGGTTTGTTCTTAGGTGAATAGGGGGGATGGTGATGGGTATGGTGGGTGGTGAGATACACACAAACAGGGGCTGGGTGAAGGGTATTTGGATGGTGGTAGGGATGATAACACGTGGGTTTGGGTTTGGTGGGTCGGTTATTCGGGTAAGCACCTCGTGAGTTTCAAGGAAAGAATGTACATACCTTGGTGAGGATGGGGTCGTGGTTTCTTCGGTGGTCGGAGCGCCGGAAGAGACGCCGACGATGTTCTGGACGGCCATCGTAGATGATGCGGAGCTGAGGGCTTGAGTTTTGGCCACCACAGAGGCGTCAGATGATGGTGGAGTATAGGTGATGATGTCGGTCGAAGCATCTGACGCAGCGTCGGCCACGGCGGTGATTAGCTCAGCGGCGGTAGTAACAATGGTGGGTGCGGATGGTTGGCCGGCGACAGCGGCGGCGTTGCGGACGGACCGCCGTGTTGGTCGACTGGGGATGTGCACCAAGGATTTCTTCCTAGCCATGGTAGGGGAAGAAGTGGCTGCTGAAGTGTTTCTTTGAAGAAGAAGAAGAAGACCAACAATTGGGGTTTTTGAAATATCTAGTAGTTTAACCAAAAAGCCTTTAGTTTTCAAAAAAATGAAGAACCCTTGGTTTATAGTGGGGACCGATGGTTGACTCAAAAGTCAGAAAACCCAAAGGTTTTACTTCTTTTTTTTGTCTGATGGTTTATGTGATTGGAAACCCAAATGAAGTACACCAAGGACATTTTAAAATTATTTCTTTTGAAATAAGTGAGTACTTGGTGTACTTGAATCATTTTTTAATTCTGCATGTGTACCAACCAGAAGTTTATTTAAAGCAAAAGCCCCACATCTCTTTGAAAATTACACTTCCTCCCCCCAAGACTTATCCTTATCCGAAATTTGAGGTCTGTGGGCACGAAGTCCCCACTGTGAGCAACCTGCAAGATTAATTCTAAAGAAAATAAAAACAAAGGTTAAGAAAGCGATATATACAATATTTACACAGTGTTTCCATCAAAAATCACTCGTCACCACCAGTAGGTATGGGCACCTCATTTGGAATAAAGTGCTTGACCCGGTTACCGTTAACACGAAAAATACTTCCGTCTTGTGGGTTGATTAAATCGATTGTTCCAAACTTTCCCACATCCGCTATGGTAAAAGGTCCCGACCAACGTGATTTTAATTTTCTGGGAAACAACTTCAAACGAGAGTTAAAAATGAGCACTTGTTGATCTTTTTCAAAATTCCTTTGGTTAATACGACGATCATGCCACACTTTTGTCTTTTCTTTATAAAATTTGGCGTTCTCATAGGCATGATGACGTATCTCCTCTAACTCGTTTAGTTGAAGTTTTCTCTTCTTTCCGGCCACCTCTTCATTTAAGTTTAATTGCTTTACGGCCCAAAATGCCTTGTATTCAAGTTCCAAGGGTAATTGACATGCTTTACCGAAAACCAATTTATATGGTGACAGTCCTAGAGGCGTTTTAAAAGTTGTTCGGTATGCCCAAAGTGCGTCATCCAACTTAAGGGACCAATCCTTTATATTGGGTTTTACCACTTTTTCCAAAATTGACTTAATTTCCCGATTTGAAAGTTCAGCAAGTCCGTTTGTTTGAGGATGATATGCCGTTGATACCTTATGATGGATGTTGTATTTGCTCGAAATTGTGCTTAACATTTTGTTGACAAAATGAGTTCCCTCGTCACTAATTAAAGCGCGAGGCGTTCCAAAACGAACAAAAATGGTTTTATGAAGGAAGTTAATCACAGTTTTAGCATCGTTTCTTGGGCAAGCGATAGCTTCTATCCATTTAGAGACATAATCTACGGCCACCAAAATATACTGGTTATTAAAAGACATAGGAAATGGTCCCATAAAATCGATGCCCCACACATCAAAAAGTTCGACTTCCAAAATATTATTTAAGGGCATCTCATTTCGTTGGGACAAATACCCGGTCCTTTGGCATTGGTCACAACTCTTTACGAACTCAAATGAATCTTTAAAAATGGTAGGCCAAAAGAAACCACTTTGAAGAATTTTTGCGGTCGTACGTTGACCACCGAAATGGCCCCCGTATGGTGAAGCATGACAATCCCGCAAAATATTTTTCATTTCAAAATGCGCAACACATTCCCTCAAAATTTGGTTCGATCCTAATTTATACGAATAAAGGATCATCCCAAAAATAGTGTTTACAATCATGAAGAAACTTTTTAAACTTTTGTGCGTTCATGTGGTATGGCCTAATTCCACGTGCACGATAATTCGCAATATCGGCATACCACGGCAATTCCTTTTCAACATGTTGTATTGCTAAAATACACTCATCCGGAAAAACTTCTTTGATTTCATGACTTCCCCCACTTGACACGTTCATTTCAATTCTTGAAAGATGATCGGAAACTTGATTATTGACTCCTTTTCTATCAACTATCTCTATGTCAAATTCTTGTAAAAGAAGAACCCACCGAATAAGCCTTGGCTTAGCGTCGGTTTTGTTAAAAAGATATTTGATAGCGGAGTGGTCCGTATGAACAATGACTTTTGTGCCGATCAAATAAGAACGAAAACGGTCGAAAGCAAATACTACGGCAAGTAACTCTTTTTCCGTTGTTGTATAATTAATTTGAGCTTCGATAAGAGTTTTACTTGCGTAGTAAATGGGGTGAAAATTTTCTCTTTCCTTTGTCCCAAAAGGGCACCTACCGCCCAATCACTAGCATCGCACATTACCTCGAAAGGTTTTGTCCAATCTGGTGCTATTACAATAGGTGCAGAGACAAGAGCTTCTTTGATTGTTGAAAAGGCCATTTTGCATTCGGAAGTAAAATCAAAAGTTTGGTCAACATGCAGTAAATTACACAATGGCTTTGCAATTTTTGAAAAATCTTTTATGAAGCGCCGGTAAAATCCCGCATGTCCCAAAAAACTTCTAATGCCTTTAACCGAAGTGGGTTCGGGTAATTGCATTATTACTTCTAATTTAGCTTTATCAACTTCCAAACCTTTTTTGATACCATGTGACCCAACACAATTTCCTCTTGAACCATAAAATGGCATTTTTCCCAATTCAAGATTAAATCGTGCGTTTCACATCTTTCTAAACTTTTTCTCAAATTATCAAGACAATTATCAAAAGACGTCCCAATTACCGAAAAATCATCCATGAAAACTTCCATGGTATCCTCAATCATGTCCGAGAAAATAGACACCATGCAACGTTGGAAAGTAGCGGGAGCATTGCACAACCCAAATGGCATTCGCCGAAAAGCAAAAGTTCATAAAGGACATGTGAAAGTTGTTTTTTCTTGATCCTCGGGAGCTATGTGAATTTGATTATATCCCGAGTATCCATCCAAAAAGCAATAAAATTCATTTTTGGCCAATCGATATAGCATTTGGTCTATAAAAGGCAAAGGAAAATGGTCTTTTTGCGTGGCTAGGTTCAATTGTCTATAATCCATGCATATTCTCCACCCGATGACGGTCCTAGTAGGGATGAGTTCATTTTTCTCATTTGTTATAACCGTGGTACCTCCCTTTTTAGGAACACATTGCACCGGGCTAACCCAACAACTACTTGAAATGGGGTAAATAATACCCGCGTCAAGCCATTTTAAAATTTCTTTCTTAACGACCTCTTTCATGATGGGATTTAATCGCCTTTGTGGTTGCACTTTGCTAATACTATTTTCTTCCAAAATAATCTTATGTTGGCAAATGGATGGGCTAATCCCCTTAATGTCTGCTAAGGTCCAACCTATGGCTTTCTTGTGACTTTTCAACAATTCTAACAATTTCTCCTCTTGACCATCACTTAACTTGGAAGAAATAATTACGGGTAATTTTTCTTCTTCCATGAGATAAGCATACTTAAGGTGACAGGGGATAGGTTTCAAATCCACTTCCGGAGCTTTAAGAATTGATGGCATTTGTGGAGGTCGATCATTAAAATCTAAATGTTCAAAGGCATCTATAACCTCCATCAAATCTTCTTCCGAAACATCGTTTTCAAAGCCTATAATTGATTCTTCATGAATGTCTTCTAAAAGGCTAGGCTCAAAATCATCACCTAAAGTGTCAATGGCGGAACAATCTTCTAAATCACCGGTGAATTTTAGTGACTTAAAGACGTTGAAGGTTATTTGTTGGTCATTCACTCGCATAGTTAGCTCACCTTTTTGGACATCAATTAAGGTTCGACCGGTCGCAAGAAAAGGTCTTCCTAGAATTATGGGAATATTCTTATCCGCCTCATAGTCCAAAACTAGAAAATCGGCCGGAAAAATGAATTTATCAACTTTAACCAAAATGTATTCAATTTTTCCTTTCGGATAAGCAATGGATCTATCCGCGAGTTGCAAAGTGACAGTAGTGGGTCTTACTTCACCAATTCCTAATTTGTTGAAAATTGACAAGGGCATGAGATTTATGCTTGCACCCAAGTCACATAGTGCATTTCCGACCTCTTGACCACCAATGGAACATGGGATGGTAAAACTTCCCGGGTCCTTGAGTTTCGGAGGGATTTTACATGTAAGAATTGCACTACATTCATTGGTTAAAGCAATCGTCTTAAATTCTCCTAGTCTCCCTTTTTTTGTTGAGAATGTCTTTTAAAAACTTAACATAGTTCGGCATTTGCTCCAGAGCTTCTACCAAAGGAATGTTAATATGGAGTTGTTTGAAAACGTCTAAAAACTTCTTAAACTGAACATCCATCTTTTTATCTTTGAATCTTTCAGGAAAAGGCAACTCACGTAGATCCAAGCTTGTTTGCTTTTTACTGGGTGTGGGCACGGGCTGCCCACTGTGAGCACGCTGCTCCGCATTTTTGACAGTATCAGAAGATTCTGCTGTTTTAGACACAAGAACAGGGTCTTGCGTTTTTTCAACAACAGAGAACAGTCCAGGAAAATTTTATCTATCGAAGAGATGCGAATCTTTTTGCACGTTAGGTGTGGTAGAAGGTTTACCGTTTTCACGAGAGTCTTCTATGTTACCTATTTCTCTTATGGTTATGGCCTTGACATGTTCCTTGTGTGGTCCTTTTGGGTTCTTGGTGTCACTAGGCAAAGTCTCTTGTGGTCTATTTTTTAGCTCGGTTGCAAATTGACCAAGTTGGGTCTCAAACCCTCTCAAGGTTGCATTGGTTTGGTTGATAAAACCTTTAAGTAACGATTCGAGTGAACCGTTACCTTCTGATGCATTCGGTTGCCTAGGTGCATGTGATTGTGAAGATTGACCATGTTGGTAAGTGGGTTGTTGATTTTGATAAAATCCTGGGGGATTTTGTGGTTGATTTTGTGGTTGACTTGCCCCGGGGGGTTGAAGTTCTTGATTTCCCGACCAAGAAATATTCGGGTGATTCCGCCAATTCGGGTTATAAGTTTGAGAAAAAGGGCTATTCCTAGCATTCCCCAGATAATTCACCGAAGAGGGATTTCCCGAACAATTCTCATAATTATGACTTTCCCCACAAAATGCACACGACTCATTAATAGCTTGTGCTTGGTTTTTCTCTCCATTGATGTTTAAGTTATTTTTTACCAAGTTAGTCAAAGCTACAATTTGTGCATTTAAAGAAGTGATGGCATCAAGTATTTTGCCATTCGGTGTTATTGTTGGCAACTTTTTCCAAAATATCAAATGCCTCGTTGTAAGTTTTTGAAACAAAAGCACCACCGGCCGTAGCGTCGAGAATAATTTTAGCAGCATTAGAAAGACCATTGTAAAATGTTTCTAATTGGATGCAATAGGGAATTCCATGATGAGGACATTTTCTAAGTAAATCTTTAAATCTTTCCCATGCATCCGAAACTGCCTCGTCATTCTCTTGCCGAAAGTTCATGATATCGTGCCTAAGCTTTACGTTTCTCGTTGGAGGAAAATATTTTTTAAGAAACTTTTCAGCTAGACCCGACCAAGTATCGATGGATTCCGGTGGTTGTGCATTTAGCCATGCTTTAGCTCTATCTCTTAACGTGTAAGTGAAGAGTGTCAAACGTAAGGCTTCCGGTGTTACTCCGGGATCTATAAATGATTTCAAGTGTGAATGCGGATCCTCCGAAGGTAATCCCCCATATTGACCCATTGCTTGGATCATTTGGAACATTACGGGTTCGGGTTTGAAAGCTTGCGTATTCATGTTGGGCCTAATAATTCCCGATTTTAATTGTTCAAACTCGGGTGTTGCATAGTCCCTTATTTTCCTATCTTTACTATTGGCAATACCTACCGTTGTTTCAACCGATAGAGGTGGCGGAGGTGGAGCCGCCATGTTTCGGTTTAAAGGTGGGTTTTTCCGATTACCTCTTCTTCGTCTAGCAATAGTTCTTTCGATTTCGTTATCAAGAGGTAAAAGTTCTCCGCGTTGCAACCTTGGCATACAACGCAAAGATGTTGTTTTGAAACAAGTGACAAAGGCTCAAGTGATTATTCAATATCTCAGGATGTAAAATCGCGCCAGTCCCCAGCAACGGCGCCAAAAACTTGATAGTGGAAAATCGTATAGTTCCAATCATTGGCCACAGTGTCCCCACAGTGGGGGCGCAAGTATACACCACAACTATGATCTCTATAAGTAATAAAATGGCAAGTATTTTCCAAGTATCGTACCCACGAGGACTGAACTACTGAGAATCAGAGAAATTCACGAACTTCTAGCACAATTCTCGGTTTGAAAATATTGTTGGTTTGTTTGGAAAATGATTAAACTCTTGAATAATTAAAAATGGGTATGGATGTGAGTTCCCTTGAGATTTTTGTAGTAACAAGATGGTTAGTTGCTTTGTAGCACGAAAAGTTCATAAAAAGCCGATCTCTCAAAATGATGCAATTTATAAACCGGTCCTACAAAGTTTCCATAAAGTGTCCATTGTTACCGACTCCCGATCTTGCCGATTTAATTAAGTTTGACTCTAAACGTCAAGTTCTACCAATATGGAGATTTATACCCAAATCACTTTGAGATATAAATCTCGACCGGCGTTTGAACCGTAATAAATCATACAAAACCCGCCTCTCGGCGTGGTTATCAAAGACTCTCTCAAATCTTTGTGCATCACTTAAGCCGTATTTCGAATCCGCCCCTCTCGAGGTCTAAGATCTAATATTAACACATCAAAGTGATCGGCTTATCCGCGTTGAGTTTAAGTCTCGACTCAAGTGACCAATCTTGAGAGTTAGTAACAAATAGCCACACCCAAGTGTTGCCTACTAGTCTCAAGTTTGCTCACATCCACACCCAAAGGGGTGCTTAGCTCATAATAAAATTATAAGACATAACAATATAGAAGAAGTTCATAAAGATTACTTGCATAAAATTAAAGACGTGCCCACAGTGGGAACACTGTTGGCAGAATTTAAATTACAAACTAAGAAGTAAAATGCTACAAATCTTCAAGTCTTTAAGAAACAAGAAGAAGAATTAAGCTACTGGAATGTAAGTAAACTACAACTGAGAATTGATGCCCTTTGAACTGATCCAAGCCCTCTCTTATATAGTCCCAAAAAGGTGTATTAACTAATGGACTAAGCTTCACAATATCTCAAGGACAGGATCCACCATGCCTTCCATACTTCCCTTGATTTCTGAGATTACCAGATCTTGCAATCTTCTAGAATGCCAGCATTTTAATCCTTTCTTTTATCCAGAAATTAGCATTGCCCGCTGATTAAAGGGAAGATCCGTCCGTGCTCACAGTGAGGAGCCCTGTGCCCACAGCCAAAAGTGCAGTGTTTTTCCAAGAAAATAAACTTTTGAAACTTCATCATCACTTTATCACATTTTAGACAAAATAAATGGGAAAGAAGCAAAGTGGGTTTAAAAAATGATATAAAATCCTAGAAAAAGAGTAATAGTAAACTCTCAAGAATGAGAGTTATCAATGACCGAGAGGGCGACCATTGGTCGAAGGTAGAGTGTCAAGGATAAGTTGTGCGAGTGAAGCGGTTGACCTTGTTAGATTGAGTAGCCTTCAATTGCAAGTAGAGTTTCATGCATGGCGTTCTTAAAGGTTACATGAAATTTTCATGATTTAAGTCAAATGTGTAAATATCAATTTTGATCGAAAATGAGTCAGAATATGCAGACGTATGTTTAACGAAAAGGTGATTTAATTTAAATTGCACAATGAAATTTTGAGCTTAACGAGTTGCAAAATATTTCACACTTTTCATGATAAGTTAAATTGTTGCAAAAATTCAAGAAAACGGTTGCCAGCAAAAATTTTATAATCAAAATAAGTATTGGCATGTGGATGTTATGAAAATGAGTATGAGAACCGACTGGTTTACTCTGTGTCGGTAATCCTTTTTCAGAATTTTGTCGCACGAAAAGATTTTCATTCAACGTGTTGCTGTCGTAAACAATGCCGTTCTGGTTGAGTAAGAGTAAGTTTTACTGAAAGGGTGTGTACGAACGATTCTCGAGATCGTTGTGCAAGGCATTGGAAATATGAGAATGTGGGGTCATGTGTACCCAAGTTATTTCCAAGTATTGTTCTTTAAAATGACAAAATGAGTGAGATGATTTATGTACCGCATTGTCATGCATGAAGGCTATGAACTCACTAGGTCGTAGAGTATTGCATTTTAAGCTGGGGAAGAACTCCAAGAGTGGAAAGGTGTCAGACAAATCAGGGAAGAATGTTGGTAGTTGTAGTATTTGTATCCAAGAGGAGAGGTGAACAGTGGTAGAATCGGAAGTGGACCTTGTTATCGGTTGTATGAGGGTTTGTACCCTTGTTCGGTGACTGGAAGTACAGTTGCCGAGGGACGGTAGTGTCCAAGGGAAGGATTAGAAGTCATCAAGGTGTTAGTATTGGTAACTCGTTATGAATAGTGTTAAGCGGCAGAAATGAAATGTCCACGGTGTTGGATATGAGTCTTGAGGCGAGCTTGTAATGTTGATGTTACATGAGTAAGTTTTGAAATGAGAAAGACGGATTATGAAATTGATTATGATATGTGGATGGAATAGGTTCCATAAGGAACCCATGTTAAGAATAGGTTAAGAAAGTAGTTACAGTTTGACTGTTGATGTTGAAGTCGGCTGTTGTGTAAGGTGGCTGAGGCCGAAGACTTGAACCAGGAGTTGAAAGTTTATAGAGCACCTTGTAGGGGTGTTAAGATGGTAAGAGACTGCTGTTTGGATGAGCGCTCTACTTACGAAGTATGGAGGATTCATAGAAGGATAAGGTTGGTAGCACGAACGCAGCGAGTGTGTAGATTTTATCGTTCAGTGAGGAAATGTGTCCTGTTTATGTAAGGGCTCGGATCGTACAGAGCTAGCAAGAGCGTTTATGTTGGAGCTAATTGGGAACTTGTGAATTATAGTTCAACTAGAGTTGGGGAAGGACAAAGTAGCGAGATAGACTCTATTATGTATGCGAGAGAATATGAAGGAAAGTTCGAATTGTGTACGAATGACCATGAGAGACCTGGTCGGCAGTGTAACGTTAGGAGTGGAGAATGTATAAATGCGTAGTGGCTTCAATCGCCAAGATGAATGTGCCAGCTAGTGTCGTAGTGATGTGATGCGTCAGAGGGAAGCCTCTTTGGGGGTTTCGGATGAGGTGTACGATTGGTTAACCAGGTTGTTGGAGCATGTAGGGTGTAAGTTGACATTGTGATATGTTTATATTCGGAATATAATGTTGGAGTGATAGTGGATAGTTACCCAAATGAGAAACCAAGTGTTCTTGGTTATAAGAGTCGCATAGTAAGTATGTCTTTGGAATCATTGGAAGTTCAAGGAAGATGATGTGGGGGTCAGTTAAAATGTGGTGTAGGAGATGCAAAATCTTTAAAGAATGCGAATTATTCCTCGTGCGTGAAAGAATTATCCGATGAAGTAATAGTGGGAGATCAAAGAATGTGTAGTAACTTCGAAAACTGGTGTCATATCGAGATGGCTTGGTTGGACGCCTTAAGTTAGAACTTTGGTGCAACCGTGTGGTTATGTGTAGTAATGAGAAAGTGTTGTCAGCAGGTGGAAATTAATTGTTTGGTGGGCGATACTCCTTGCTATCGATGAGAAGATGACTTATGTTAAAGAACCGGTAGAAATCGTGAGCAATAAGAGTCGCAAGCGAGGAAACAAAGAGGATCGGCTAGTAATGATCCAGAAGTCACGAGGGAAGTGGAATCGGAGTTGAGGACGAAGTAACCGCATCTTTTCCAATGAGGAATTCCAGGGACGGGATTCTTTTAAGGAGGGAGTGTTGTAACAACCCGAATTGCTAGAATGTATTGAAAGTTTAGTGGCTAATGTTGAAAGAATGTAAGTTAAGTTAAGGGGCCTTTGTGCAAGTTTTGAGAGATATAAATGATTTCAAATCCCTAGGTTTTCAGTACGGATTATTCTACTGGCGTTTGTTGTTGGCGGTTGAGAAGAAAATCGGGAGAGAAATTGATAGAGAACTTGGCATAGAATTCGTGAAGAGACTCTATTTGGTAAGTAATCAATCCTTCCCTATGTTATTTCATATACAATAGATAGCTAAGTAAATAAATTCCTTGGTATCTCATTGATTAAGCTGTGTGGTATAGATAAGAAAACCAAATGGGATTAACTCTAAAATCGGTTTGTTAAATGGATAAATTAGCTGTGTATGTGAATGTATGAGATGGGAAAGTAGCACATGTCAATTATGGATGAGAATGTGATGGCTAATCTATTTGTGTTAAAGTTAAAATGGAGAAATTAAGTTTTTTGTCGTAATCGCTGATAATCCGGAACTGGGCCGAACTCGAGGTAGGATCCGGAACTTTATGTTCCGGAATTGGGGCTTGCTAGATACCGGAACCCATTGGGCCGGAATGCAAAGTGATTCGGATATGATTTCAAAACAGGATCCGGACCCAAGTAAGAAGATCCGAAATTTACTACTTATTTGGATCCGGAACACTCTCTCAATTAGGATCCGGAATGGGTGTGTTTACAAATTTCAGGATCCGGACTTTAGTGGGCCGCGTGTGTCTTTTATTGATTGGACCGTAGCCCACCAATAACCTGGAAACTTGGAATTTAAATCGTATGGTCCAGCAACAAATTATGGATTAGGTATGGTTGGGCTTTGGGCCGAGAGCATTTAAGCTAGGGCCACGTGACCATCCTTGATTTCCAATCTTGGGCCACGTGACCATAATATCAATTATTTCCAATCAGTTAGGTCGGCATATTAGAATTTGAATGATGGATTTGTTAATTTAATTAATAATTATTAAAAATGTCGGTGTTGGGCTTAATATATTGAACCCGGTACAGTCGTTTGCTGGACCGAGTATATTTTCTTGGGCCGGTAAGAAGAATCCAGCAAATAAAATCTTTGGATTAGAAGGGAAATTTATCAAAATAGATAAATTTGGGATAAGTTCGGGAGCAAGCTCGAGTGATAAATTCAAGACTTATGACGTGCGTTTACTATATAATAGGTGTTCCACCTAGAGATCGGAAGGGTAAGTGAGAAGCTTTGGAGCGAGCAAGTCAGGTGAGTTTTTCTAACTAAAATACGTGATTTTACGTGTTTTTCCAAAGAAAGTGATTATGTGGAAATGCCATGTTATTTTACATGATTTTTACGTGAATGAAAGTTTAATATTTTACTGATCATGGTGTGTTTACGAGCATGATTTATTTACAAGCTTCTAAGTATGTTTTAATGAAAAGATTATTCAGCAAGATGAAACGAATTATAAAGTGTTACACGGATTTCATGTTTCATGATTATGACGAGCTATGTGTATGTTATGTGGAGTCGGTCTGCACAGTGGGATCTGAGTACCTCGGGATCCGATGATCCCTTGGGCTGTTGTGAGAAGCTTGTAGGAGGGAATTCATTTCCTTCCTACTCGGATATGTGAGTAGCTTGTAGGAGGGAATTCATTTCCTTCCTACTCGGATATGTGAGAAGCTTGTAGGAGGGAATTCGTTTCCTTCCTACTCGGATATGTGGCTAGCTATGTGATCCTTAAACATTGTGCAGTACCATGCTTGAATGATTATGTGAAGATTGTGTTAACGAGTTTTTTAAAAATGATTTTTATAATGTTGATGTACACTATCTACGGAGGGACCTCACTAGACCTTTTGGTCTAACCCTCGCTTTTCAAACTAAATCATTTTCAGGTAAGCCAATAGTAGGAGGCGCAGGTAAGTGAGCAAGCGCAGGATAGAGTACAAATGCAGAAAGAGACAGTGCCCGTGCCACTTGTAGAAGCTAGAATATTCTCAGTTGTGTATAGGTTGTTTCCGCCAACCTAAGTTTTTGAGATTAATGTAATAAAATTTTGGGACCCAGTTTTGTAATGTTTATGATCTAATGCTAGGCATGTCCTATTGTATTTTTGGGTTGTTACATATAAAAGACGAAATAATATAATAAATAAAATATAAAGTTCAAGAAGAATACGAACCAGTTTTTTTGTTTATCAGTAATCGGATATGGATGGAAATGTTGAGGCCTGTTAAGACAGATTCGTCCTCTCTTCCGTGCTAGAGACTCTTGGATGTCTATCTCCTAGGATACAACAACAACACCTTGTTAACTCTGGCAGCACAACCAAATTAACTAAGCGAACGAAGATGTGCCTTCTCTCTATTACAAAGTTTTAGAACCAATGGGAATGGATAAAGTTTGAAGCAATGATCATGGTGTCCAAAATGTTTTTCTCATATCTCTTTTCAATCTATGAACCATTATTTATAGGTGATGAAAGTAATTTGAAATGTTTGAACTTATTGTAAAATTCATGACAATTGAATTTGAAATAAATTCAAATATTACTTCACAACCATTCAATTTTCCATCAAGTATATTTAAATATTAAAATCATTTTTCATCCTCGAAAGACGATAATGTAGAAAACTGTTGAGGCCTGTGGCAAGCACAATTTCCTTAAGACAGATTCGCCCTCTCTTCCGTGCTAGAGACTAATGGACGTCTATCTCCCAGGATACAACAACAAGAGATAACTCTGGCAGCACGACCAGATTATCTACGCGAACCAAACTTGTGCCTTCTCTCTATTACATAAACTTGATGAGCAACGAAGATAACGAGGAAAATATGGAGTTCTCTTTGGTGTATCGTCTCACAAGATTAAGAGATTTTGTTTTCTTGTTTTTCCATAAACCCAAATCACATATTTATATGCGATTAAAGGATACCCAAAAGACTCAAATAATTAAATCGTAATAAATAGAATTTAACAAAAAGACTATCCAATTTTCCATAACTTCAATTTCATTCAAATAATTAATAAATTATTATTTAAAATAATTATTTTTTCCAACAATCCCCCACATGAATGAAATTGCGAAGCGAAAAGGAAACAACAACAAAGACTGTAATAGAGATCTGCAGTCGGTATTTGCATAGGTGATAGGGTTAATTTATTAACCCTATTTTAGTCAGCTTTTAGTGGTTTTTATCTTGTTTTATTTGCCCAAAGTCCTAAATTGAGTCATTTTTATTATCTTTTAACCATTTTCTGTGTTTTAAGTGTTGGTCATGATTTAATGGTATTTTGTGTGTTTTGGATCTCATTTGGGCCTTATTTGATTTATTTCAGATTTGCGCTGGATGATGCTGCAGCAGAACTATAGGAGCAGATGCTGCAGGAGTGCTGAAGGATCGCACAGCTGGCCTTTTTGAACATCTTTGGGCTGAAGCCTCTTTTGAAGATCATGGGCCAGAACAAGCTTCTACAGGAAGCTGGAAGTACAAATGACAGCAGATTCTGACTACTTAGGCCCCAAGCATGTCCCCTATAAATAGGAATGGAATGTTAGCTTTTGAATACACATCTCTTGCTACCTTTTGATTAGCTACTTATTTTCTTTCACAACAATTAAGTCTTTTGGGTTAAGATCGTTATTTCTTAGTTTGTAAGCTTTTAAATTAAGCATTTGGTTTCCAGATTTTATAATCAAGTTTCAAAGAATCATCTTGTGTTCTTAATATTCGGTTCTTGCAAGTTCATCTTCGAAGTTTACAATATTTTCCAAGTTTTCAAGTTCAAGATCGTTTTCTCAATTCATCTTTATTTTCTCGGTTACTTATTTGGGTTTTTAAAGGCTCTTAATTTTAGTTTGGATTTCCACCCTTCTAAAGTTTGAAGTCTTTGTTCATTTAAGTTAACAATTCACTTTTCACTCGTTTTAAGGCTAGAAGTAGTTTTGTGACGTAACTTGTGCGACAAGTTTTCATAACTTGGCACCCAAGTTACCACATCAATCCGGTAGTATTATTCTTAGTTTTCTTTCATGTCCATTAGTTGTTAGATCTTTACATTTATGCCCTTTACATTTTCTTGCATTTAATTTTTGTCATTTAACTTTTAGTATTTACTTTATGTCTTCATTTTCTTGTTATTAAAATTCCTGTACTTTAATTTCTGTCTTTCCATTTCTGTAATTTACCTTCTTGCAATTTCTTTTCAGTACTTTCCATTTATGTCATTTACATTTCTTACATCTTTCGAAAGAAGAATCCAAGCCATGATGGGCTAAAAGCTTGAGCTTGGGGTGTAAGGCAAAATTTAGATGTAAAACCTGTGTAAAAGTAAAGAGGTGTATTGAATATAACATTGTATCTAACTATTTATTTCAGGTGATTAATCTTTCATTGAAGATTACATTTAATTAATTGACAACTAATTTTATGTATGAAAATGCATTAACATTCAGTGTTAAGGTAAAGATTAATTATCTGAGATAATAAGAGAAGACTAATAAATAGTTTTAATACCTGACAAGTATTATACTCTTACGGTGTAGGATGGTAACACTGTGTTGTGCTAGGATTCACGAGGTCTAACATAATTGATATCGTATCGATAGCACGTTGACCAGTGTGTACTCTTGGGAGGTTGTTTGAACCGACAGTTAGTACTGTGGCAGTCCTATAGCACTTGTTGCTACAGGACTGGCTGGATGTTATAATATCTCTTTACTGGATCACTTGTTTTCATCTTTATGGAGCTTTGCACCATGTGCTTCTTCTCTAGAATTGATTTTTAGTTGATAACTCAAACCATCCAACCAAACAATTTGTTTTCGAATTCGCCATCTGGCACTTTTACCATTATTACTTGTTAAGAGACGATAGTAGTTCAAGGTGTATACTTGCACTGAGTTCTATTTTAAGTGAATCTCTAAGGTTGCATAAATCTGCTAACAATAGGACAGGTTGGAATCAACCTTTGAACCTTCCCCTGTGAAAGTATATTTACTTTTCTAGCTGACCAGTAGACGCGATGTCCTTGAACGGTTCTGTTGTTTGTGAAAACGAAGATATACCTCACACAAACACCTTCTTGACACAGTTTAGGTTCTCATTGGTGTGTTCGTTATGGTCATGAACACCAACCTGGTTCTGTATAAGCTCTTAGGAATTGTGCCCCAACAACTCCCTTCGAAGCGACCCTACTTCTCTCTTACATAAGTGATCTCGTCGGGATCATTAAAAGTCATAGACTTATCCTAATATTAACATCACTATTTTATCAAACGAATGGACATGAGTTATCCCCCACGGGGATTTAACTTAGTTCGTATAATTAGATTGTCCCGTTGAACCTAGATCTTAGGATCTCCAGTTTTACTAGGTTGGGTTTCCTTCGCACAAACTTTTTCATGGGCTTCAGTCACATTCTTGTTTGACGACTTACTCACCAACTCTCGATTTCACAGTTTAGTTAGCGGATTCACGATATTATCCTTTGACTTAACATAGTCAACAGAGATAACCTTAGTTGAGAGTAATGGTGGTAATAACATACCACTTTACCATCACAGGTTTAGGTCATCTTAGATTTCCAAGAATCTACATAAAAATTCATATGTTCCTCCTCATCTATCAGGAGATAATCGTTTGGATTTCCAACATATGATTGCACCTCCAAGTGTGATCACAAACCAACCGGTTGCTTGGAGTTTTGAAATGCAGTTCACATTGTTATACCCTTGAACATTATCAAGGTATATATAATAAGGAAATCCATATTCATGTGTCTACCTTATATATCTTGTGACTCATATTGTTTGTATATCTCATCACTTTACTTATTTACATAAGTTATGTTTGATAAAACATACATACATTTGCCATAATCATTAAGCAGATAATCTTCTTCTTCTCTAGTTCTAATTTATATTCGAAATATACCAGAGTCGCCTATACAATTACCAAACAATTTATTCAACCTTTAAGGTTCTACTACACTGATCACTAAGATTAGTCAAATCAAGTACTCACTCATGCATCAGTGGATTCACAACGACATTGGCAAGATGTAATTGTGAATATACCATGCATGAGGGTCCTTATAACCCAACATATCATAATAGACCATAATCATGAATGGCTTGATACTTTTACAATCACTTTCGAGTGGTTTTCCCTTGGATTACTCGTGGATCAACTCAAACTACCCATAGTGAATACAATGTATTGTCATTGTACAGCTCATAAGGTACACTAGACATCTTATGAGATTTTTATATACTCCACTTGGTCACTTACTTTTGATAGAATCTTTACATGCATCAATTCAAGTTCTATCCTCAGCATAAACTTCTTTGCCAAATCTTCCAAATATCTTGTTCACATAATGTGACTATGTTAATAGAGATTGCTAGAAGTTATTTCAATTTTCAAATATCTGCTACAACATTTTCATGGAATTTCTATCCACTCTCTTGTTGCATCTAATAGCAAATGTGTCATAACCATAAAATCAAATAAAAGGATATCATATTCTTCACACTGTCACACTTATTATCAAGACATTGTCAAAAAATGAAACAATGTTTAGATTCGTAATCACACTTGATAATCATTGTTGTGTTATGAATAGCCAATGAAAACATTACGAGATGACTTTGTACTAATAATTATTTCATTTGGTGATAAACCCCTACATTTCTAAGTACCTTTTGATAGCCCATACTTATCATACTCACATACTAGCCGATGACATCCAAGTCTTTCAAATTATAGCATATTGTTACGTGTCAACTTTTTCCAAGTGTTACCCACTTCCTTAAATGTTATACCTAGAGGACTTCCCATGAAAGGTGTTGTACCATTCTCAATAGTTTCAAAGGAGTCAAGGAACTATTGATTCGAGAATACATGGCAAGTGTCACTTGAATCCCTTTTATCATTTCTTATAATTCAAACCATCAAGGTTTTCTTTGAAACTTTGGTTTTAGCTCAACCCAATTAGTCTTTCTATTTTCCCTCAAACAAATGTGCAAAAACATAACATATAGAAATGTACTTTATTTTGGTTTATGTTTTGTATCGCTACCAGATACTTTCATGAACATTTAAACCATGGATTCCCCCACATTGACACACATTTGTAGGATGGTATTCAACCTCTTAAATAGTTATACGTGTCTTTTTCGTTATTTTGGGAATCCCTTTACGATACAATAACCGTTAATAAGGCTCATATGTCATTTCTTAATTATCATAACAACATACTTGTTGTGTTACTCCACTATTGAGAAAAGTAGGCAATATTCATCACCATAACCACTTTAACATTCAGATGTAGTTTATTTGTTTTGGCAATAGTTCCTCATAGTTCATTTAATAGTTAATAAAATCTTCATTTGAAATATATTCTTTCCAATTTTGTAGTTCACAAAATTCTCAATATTTTTATTTCAAATCACAAAACAAACTAAATAAGCAAACTTCTATTTTATTTTATTTTATTTAAAACCCAATATATATCTACATTCAGATCTCAAATAGGGTTGTTAATAAAATTCTCACTGTCTAATATATCAACCTCTTTTGGGAACTTGATTGCATCCCACATGGGATGTATCATTTAGCCAAAATCTCAAATGATTAGCACCTTTTTATAATAACTTGAGAATCGAGCATGAAAATGTGATTATAACATTCATCTTTAGTGTACTAGCTAACAGATAATCATATTATGTCTGACAAGAACCTCTGTTCAACTATTCCAATGCCGATCACTATTGATAACCGTCCATCCGGGTTCGTTGCAATCTCTTTCCATATTTTTATGTAACACTTCTTTCAATTACACCAATTGACTATAAACAATTAAGATAATAAAGACTATGAACGCCAAACAAATTTCTCATAACTAGAAGAAAACTTCATCGTTGCACTTACATAAATTTTATGCACACACAAATTTCTCACTTGTATAAATTTTATGCAAATTCTAATGTTTTTCTTTCATATTGCATAAAATTTAAAACAACTCACAATCTTCATGCACATATATAATGTACTGCAATTTAACTTTAACACATATGTACACAATTAAAAATCATAAAACTTTCCATCATATAATATTTTTTTCGGTTCTTAGTGCTTTAAGTTTTTAGCCTTATTTTCTTTTGGTGTATTTACTTTTTCTTTCCCTCTTATAAAGCAATAATATAAGATGCACAACCAATCTGGAAAGAAAACATGTGTTGAGTGTCGAGTTGATGGGAAATCTCAACTTTTGCTTACTTCAACACCAAAAGATTGGACTTTTTTTATGTATCAAATCATAGGTATTTCATTGGTTCATGAAAATAAGCACCAAAGTAATCAAAGATACCGAAAATCAAAAATGTTGCCAAGATTTTTTTTTATGAATCCATTCCAAAACATAAAAAACAACTCTAAATAGAGTTAAAACAAATTTTATCTTCTAGATGTCATGGAGAATTGAGAATTCTAATTTCTTTAAATAACTCCATCTTTAATGCTCACATGATGCAATAAAAGATGTTAAGCATATATGAGAACAACATTTGTTTAACAAGAAAGAGTTATGTTACCGAAATCACAACTTTGGTGCATATACGAGAATAACATACACATAAGGAGCACACTAAGTCTTTGTACTCCCAAAAACGTAGCTTCGAAACAATTTTTTTTTGTATTGTTTCTATCTACACCAAACTCAGATAACTGAATCAATATTATAATACAAAATAGTTTGTTACAAAATGTTTATCATATGCAACATTATAGCAAACTTGTTTTATATTCTTGTATAAAACATAAACATGCAGATAGAAATAGAAGAAGAAAAGAAAAGCTAACCAAAGTTGTTACTTGTTACTTGTGCAAACCCCACACACAAACAAACGTATACTTTACGTTCAAGACCTAACACATACTTTGGTCACTATATTAGACTTAAAACAAATGTGTTGTAGTTTTTATAACCACATTATCACAACCCAAACAATGTTTTATTGAGTGATAGCCTCCTTTATTAGTATCACCCCATCTAATGTTGTAAATCTAATGGTTGTTGTAAATAAACAGACACTAACAAAACAAAACCCAATTTGCATGCCACACATGCATACAAACAGATAGAAAATCCAATCGGAAAATGAATTTTACATAAACCTAATGTTTCCACCCCTTGATTATAGCGCATTATAATGAAGTTTTTTTCCAATGTTTCATTTCAAAATGTTTGCCTCTTATAGCGTATAATCTGTCTTAAGATTGTTATAAAAGCTAACCAAAGTTGTTACTTGTTTCTATTACATAAACTTGATAAGCAACGAAGATAACGAGGAAAAGATGGAGTTCTCCTTGGTGTATCATGTCACAAGATTAAGAGATTTTTTTTCTTGTTTTTTCCATAAACCCAAATCACATATTTATATGGGATTAAAGGATACCCAAAAGACTCAAATAATTAAATCGTAATAAATAGAATTTAATAAAAACAATATCCAATTTTCCATAACTTCAATTTCATTCAAATAACAGACTCCATAGCTAACCATGTGTTTCAAGGATTTCCAAATTATATTGTCTCTCTAAGTGTGATCACAAACCAACCGGTTGCTTGGAGTCTTTATAATCTGAAATTCGATATGAATCGCTAACCCTTCATCATTTACCAGATATACAAATAAGACAATTCGTACTTACGAGTTTGCCTTACACATCTCGTGAATTGAATTGTTTGAGTATTTACTCAATCTATTTAGTATAAGTTGAGTCTGATGAAGCTTGTATCAAGCTTCTCACATCTCTTGAAAAATCTCCTTGAAAGTTGTCTTCTTCTCTATCATCAATAGACATGTTGGCTAAACCATATTCACCACATAGGGCATTTAACATTTATATTGCACTAGTCAATATGTTTTTAGGGTATATCAAGAACACATACATGTATCGGTGAATTTACAATAACATTGGCCAGATGTCATTGTCAATGCACCATACATGAGGGTTCTTGTCACCACCAATGTGCTTATGTCAACTTTTTATAAGTGACAACCTTAGGCATCTAATTTCTAGGATCCTAGTTGTTATATTTCACTTTCCATTCCCTTACCCATCTTCAACGATAAGTATATCATTCCCATTCGTTCATGATTTGGTCGAAGTTTTTGATGTAACAACCCGAATCCCAAACATACAACAAATAACATATATTTCATAACGTCGTTACATAACAAAGATACATTATATAACAAATACAGTCCCTTAGTCTTTACAATCCAAAATAAGGTATTCCATTACAACTTTTCGCTAATTAAATACATTATATCTAATAACAAGGTTATAAACGCAAAACACATCATAGTCTTCAACATATAAGTCTTCCTAAAAGCTAGCCACCGAATACTCTATTCACTTGTTCTTACCCGATCCATGACCTGGAATACATATTTTTAAAACAAAATGAGGGTTAGACCTAGCGGTCTAAGTGAGAAAATCCCTGTTAGTTTGAAACCATTTGCACAAACACCATATACATATCACAAGTATAAATACCAAATAGGACTCATGTTGTGTACTTCCCTGTCTCATTTCCATGGCCATATTAGTTGGTTGCAACCCAATTAATAAATTAACTCCACTGTACGACAATTACAGCCAACACCGTTGTACGAGTATTACAGCCAACACCACCGATCCTAAGCCCGTCCAACGTATTCTCATATAGAGTATGCTCATGTAAATACAATATCTCAATATATTATATTTCAAACATAATCATATAATCACACCATCTATCATATTCCCACCCCACACATATATGTTTTCCAGTTTAAAAACGTTTTAAAGTAAAACTCACATGTTTGCTTATCAAAACGCTTCCAATCCTTTCTCAAAAATACAGTTCAGCCTTCACCCCAAATCCATAGAATCTGAAACGAATAGGTACAAGTATCTCTTTACCAAATAGAACACATAAGACTTAATAGAGCTAAGAACTCTAGATAGCTCAATTCCTCCAAATATTACCCCCAAGCCCGAACTTAAGTCTAGTCCACAGAATAGTCAGTCCTCATTCATTCCCTATCGAAGAGTTAACAAAATACAGGTTACTGGATACTCAAAAGCATCTGAACTCACAAAAGTGATCAAACAGCCTTAGTTTCCGGAAACCACAAAAGTATCCGGACAACAGGACTTTCCGGACAACACAACCAATCCGGACAACCCCAACTTTCCGGACAGCATGTCCAATCCGAACGTCATCCGGAAACCACAGTAATACGGATTCCATTCGGTATCTAAATTCGTCCGGAAACTTAATGAAAAGAGGAACTTACCGGATGCAAGATTCGTCCGGACACCTGCATGAAGAAACTACCGGACACTATCAACAAAACTACCCGGACACATTCATCATGTGTCCGGAAACCTCTGTCGGTTTGGTCCTTTTTACCCAGAAACCGACTGAATCAACCCCAGATATGAAATCACTGATTCTACACCGATAAAAACTATCTACTAGCAATTTCAAACATAAATTGTAAAGGAAACATACCTCAAAACTCTTCCAAGTATACCAATTTGAATCCCTAGCCACCAAACCTTTCTTTCTTTTTCTTTTGCTCTCAAAACACACACACACACTGAATGTTTTCTGCTGAGTTATGATAATATCTGAATGTCTAAGGTGATAATATCAACCCATAAATACCAAGTGGACCTTGAACTATTCACTAATGACTTAAACACCTTAAACTTATAAACTCTCCTAAACTTACCCTAAACATCAATTATAAAGTTAAATAAATTTAACGGAACGAGACTTTAACTAACGAACTTACCCGGGGTATTACATCATCTCCCCCTTAAAAGAATTCTGTCCCAGAATTCGGTTAGGCAAATAGGTACGGGTACTTGGTTCTCATTTCTGATTCTGATTCCCATGTAGCATCCTGACCCCTATGATGTCTCCACTGAACTTTCACTTGTCTGATTACTTTGTTCCGCAACACTTTAACTTTGTGGTCAACTATGGCTTCAGGTTCCTCCACATAATTCAGCTTCTCATCAACTTGTATATCTGGTAGAGAAACTGCCTGATCTGGTGTAACCAAACACTTTCGAAAATTGGAAACGTGGAATGCGTTGTGAATCCTGCTTAACTCTGGCGGAAGATCTAACCTATAGGCTACTTCTCCGATTCTTTCTGTAATTGCAAACGGTCCAATATACCTTGGGCTCAGTTTACCTTGCTTCCCAAACCGAATGACTCCTTTCCAAGGTGAGACTTTTAACATTACAAAATCTCCAACTTGAAACTCTAACGGTTTCCGGCGTCGGTCCGCGTAACTTTTCTACCTGTCTTGAGCCACTTTCAAACGTTCCCGAATCTGAGTAATCTTATCTGCTGTTAACTGAACTATATCTGGCCCCGCTAGCTGTTTCTCTCCCACTTCATTCCAACACAAAGGAGTTCGACATTTTCTACCATACAGAACTTCGAACGGTGCCGCTTGTATGCTGGAATGATAACTGTTGTTATAGGCAAATTCGATCAACGGCAAGTGCTTATCCCACGATCCCCCAAAATCAACAATGCAAGCCCGTAGCATATCTTCTAATGTCTGAATTGTTCGTTCACTCTGACCATTGGTTTGAGGATGATATGTTGTACTTAACTTTATCTGTGTACCCATTTCTTTTTGAAAACTCTTCCAGAACCTTGAAGTAAAACGACTATCACGATCAGAAATAATTGAGATTGGAACTCCATGTCGAGTTACTATTTCGTCGATGTACAACTTGGCTAGTCGTTCCAATGAATCCGTTTCTTTTATCGGCAAGAAGTGAGCAGACTTCGTCAATCTATCAACGATCACCCAAATGGCATCAAATTCCTTCGGAGTCCTTGGTAGCTTTATGATGAAATCTGTAGTAATCTGATCCCATTTCCACATAGGTATTTCTAACTGTTGCAACTGACCAAACGGCTTTTGATGTTCAATCTTTACCTTCTTACAAGTAGTACAACCATCCACATGTTGAGCAATGATTCTTTTTATTCCCGGCCACCAATATAATTGTTTTAGGTCTTTATACATCTTATTCGTACCTGGATGAATAGAGAAACGAGATTGATGAGCTTCTTGTAGTACCCGATCACGTAAACCACCCAAACAAGGCACCCAAATTCTGTTTTCCAGACACAATAACCCCCGATCATCTTTTACAAGCAATGCTGATATCCCCACTAACCGTTCTGATTTCCAACGTTCTTCCTGATATGCTTCTACTTGACACTTCTTCAATTCGTCAAAGATGTTAGGTAGAAGTTCAGCTCGTAGTGCAATGGCTTTTATCGTCCCACTTCTCTCTTGTCGACTCAGTGCATCAGCTACCACATTCGCCTTTCCCGGATGATAAAGGATTTCACAGTCGTAATCATTTACCAGTTCTAGCCATCTTCTTTGCCTCATATTCAATTCTCGTTGATCGAAGAGATGTTGGAGACTCTTATGATCAGTATAAATTTGACATTTAGAGCCGTAAAGATAGTGTCTCCAAATCTTTAGTGCAAACACAACTGCTGCAAGTTCCATGTCGTGTGTAGGATATTGTCGTTCGTGATCCTTTAATTGACGAGAAGCATAAGCGATAACCTTCCCACGCTGCATTAGTACACATCCCAATCCTAGTTTGGAAGCATCACTGTAAACAACGAAATCATCGAAACCTTCAGGTAATGACAAAATCGGCGCGCTGCAAAGTTTCTCTTTCAATATCCGGAATGCTTCATCTTGTTCTGCTTTCCATTCAAACTTTAGATTCTTTCTGGTCAACTTAGTCAAAGGCGTCGCGATACGAGAGAAGTCTTTTATAAATTTTCGATAGTAGCCGGCTAAACCCAGAAAACTACGTACTTCGGTTGGCGTTCTCGGCGGTTCCCACTTTTCAATTGCTTCCACTTTCATCGGATCAACTTGAATGCCTTTCTCAGAAACTACATGCCCCAGAAACTGAACTTCTCGTAGCCAGAATTCACATTTAGAAAAATTAGCATACAACTGTTCCTTCTTCAACAATTCCAGAATCAAACGAAGATGTTGCGCGTGCTCTTCTTTAGATCGGGAATAGATAAGTATATCATCGATAAATACTATAACAAATCTATCGAGATACGGCTTACATACCCGATTCATTAAATCCATAAAAGCAGCTGGAGCGTTCATCAGTCCAAACGGCATCACTAAGAATTCATAGTGACCGTACCTTGTGCGAAAAGCAGTTTTCAGAACGTCTTCTTCTTTAACCTTCAGCTGATGATATCCAGATCTTAGATCAATCTTGGAGAAATAGCAAGCTCCAACTAATTTGTCGAAGAGGTCATCAATTCTGGGAAGCGGATACTTGTTCTTGATCGTGCGCTTATTCAATTCCCGATAGTCGATACACATTCTCATCGAACCATCCTTTTTTTTCACAAACAAAACTGGTGCACCCCACGGAGAAGAACTGGGTCTGATGAAGCCTTTATCGAATAGGTCTTGCAGTTGTGTCATCTTCTTTCATCTCTAGAGGTGCCAGACGATACGGTGCACAAGCTACAGGAGCGGCTCCAGGAATTAGATCTATACCAAACTCTACTTGTCTAACGGGCGGAAGACTATTCAAGTCTTCGGGGAAAACTTCTGGGAATTCACTAACAATAGGAATATCTTCCAACTTAATCTTTTCTGACTTAATATCTATCACATAAGCTAAGTAACTCGGGCAACCTTTATTAACACACTTACGGGCTTTTATCATATATATAAGGCAAGACTGATGATTTCTACGATCACCATAAATCACTACCGGTCCCCTCTCAGGTAATACAACATTTATTAACTTCTTATCACAAACTATGTTAGCTTGATTCTCGGCTAACCAATCCATTCCCACTACTACATCATACTCGATCAAAGCTATAGGAAATAGTTGAATAAGTACTCCACACCCCTCTATATTTATCACACAACTATCAAAAACTTCTTTAACTGATACTTGATTATCATTTGCAGTATCTACCATTAAAGCATGATCTAACACTTTAGGCTTTAAATGCAGATAAGCAGCAAATGTAGGAGATACGAACGATCGGTTTGCACCGGAGTCAAATAACACTTTAGCACATGTAGAGTTTATGAAAAATGTACCTGTAACCACATCCGGAGTTTCCTCCACTTCTTTTGCTGTCATCTGAAACGTACGACCCCTTGTTCTTGGTGGTTCTAGTCTTGGAACTACTGGTCTAACACCCACTGGTTTCCCTGACGTGCCCCCTTGCTGTATTCTTCCCCTCGAACAATCAGACTGGATGTGATCTGGAGAATTACATAAGAAACAAAACCGCGTTACCCGACAGTCTTTAGCAACATGTCCGGTCTTCCCACACCTATAACAAACCTGAGTATCAACTTGACAGTTTCCTTGGCGGATACGATTGCATTTCTGACAAGGTCTTTCCGCTGTTCGGAAAGGTGGACGGTTATCGTATCTCTGAAACCTGGACTTCTTTGGATCGTACGGTGGTCCTTCCCACTTTCGTTTTCCCATACCTTTATCACTAATGTTACTCCCTTTATCCTGTTCCACGGTTTCCGTGGCATCTACTGTGGCTGAGAAGGTTTATGGTCCTTTAGCAATCACAAAACTTCTGACTTCTGCATTTAACCCAAAGATAAACCTTTCAATCTTCATTGCCTCCGTGGCAACGTAGAATTCCGCGAAACGAGACTTTTCCAGAAATTGAGCGATGTAGTCCCGAACTGACAAATTCCCTTGCTGCAAGTTCATAAACTCCCCTTCCAATTGTTTAACTACAGTTTGAGGACAAGACTGTTTCCTGAAAGCTATAACAAATTCTTCCCAAGAAAAGGTAGAATATATGTCAGACCCTCCCGAAGAAATATGAGCTTCCCACCAGTATAAAGCATCGCCTTTTAACATTGCGGTTCCATAAAGTACTCTATCCTCTTCAGCGCATTTACTAGTCTTGAAGATAGCTTCTATTTCCTTCAGCCACTTCATAGCTTTCACTGGATCCCGATCTCCTGAGTACGTAGGAGGCTTGGAAATGAGAAACATTTTATAATCACACTTTTTCATTACTGGTACGACAGTAGGTGTGATAGGCATCTCATCTTCCAGGTTAGGATCTGGACTTTCCGTTTCAGTATTACGAGTCTGGTTAAACATGGTTTGAATATTTGCTTGTAACCTTCCCATTTCAGCTGTTAGATCGTCCCTTGTTACAAATTCAGTACCTCGCGGCTGAACTCTACTGCCTGTTCTGCCTCTACCTCTTTCTCCCCCTCTTCCTCTTACCCCAACTGTTGGATTTGTTCTATCATGATCTCCTCTTCCCCCTCGATTCGTTTGTCTAGTACCACTTGCCATTCTGTTGATTCAAACAAGGTTAATGCACACATAAGCACATACCCCATATAACAAGGTATTCCAGTTCAAACATGTACCTGTAAGATCACAATTACACTGGCCAGGTGTAATATGAAATTACCTTACATGATGTTCCTTCTACCTTTTATACTTAATCATCCCAAGGTTCTAAAATAATAGGGACATCCTACTTCACATGCAGTTTAAGTCTAGGTACATATACGAATACCTAAATCCCTTAAACCTGGCTCTGATACCATCTGTAACAACCTGGATCCCAAACATACAACAAATAACATATATTTCATAACGTCGTTACATAACAAAGATACATTATATAACAAATACAGTCCCTTTGTCTTTACAATCCAAAATAAGGTATTCCATTACAACTTTTCGCTAATTAAATACATTATATCTAATAACAAGGTTATAAACGCAAAACACATCATAGTCTTCAACATATAAGTCTTCCCAAAAGCTAGCCACCGAATACTCTATTCACTTGTTCTTACCCGGTCCATGACCTGGAATACATATTTTTAAAACAAAATGAGGGTTAGACCTAGCGCTCTAAGTGAGAAAATCCCTGTTAGTTTGAAACCATTTGCACAAACACCATATACATATCACAAGTATAAATACCAAATAGGACTCATGCATTGTGTACTTCCCTGTCTCATTTCCATGGCCATATTAGTTGGTTGCAAGCCAACTAATAAATTAACTCCACTGTACGACAATTACAGCCAACACCGTTGTACGAGTATTATAGCCAACACCACCGATCCTAAGCCCGGCCAACGTATTCTCATATAGAGTATGCTCATGTAAATACAATATCTCAATATATTATATTTCAAACATAATCATATAATCACACCATCTATCATATTCCCACCCCACACATATATGTATTCCAGTTTAAAAACATTTTAAAGTAAAACTCACCTGTTTGCTTATCAAAACGCTTCCAATCCTTTCTCAAAAATACAGTTCAGCCTTCACCCCAAATCCACAGAATCTGAAACAAATAGGTATAAGTATCTCTTTACCAAATAAAACACATAAGACTTACTAGAGCTAAGAACTCTAGATAGCTCAATTCCTCCAAATGTTACCCCCAAGCCCGAACTTAAGTCTAGTCCACAGAATAGTCTGTCCTCATTCATTCCCTATCTAAGAGTTAACAAAATACAGGTTACTAGATACTCAAAAGTATCTGAACTCTCAAAAGTGATCAAACAACCTTAGTTTCCGGAAACCACAAAAGTATCCGGACAACAGGACTTTCCGCACAACACAACCAATCCGGACAACCCCAACTTTCCGGACAGCATGTCCAATCCGGACGTCATCCGGAAACCACAGTAATCCGAACTCCATCCGGTATCTAAATTCGTTCGGAAACTTAATGTTGATCCAAAGCCTCAGTGATTTGATAATGACCCTCTCTTATATACTTAGTGAAAATTGTAAGTAAACAATATGTATCAGAGTTTCACTATCGCTGATAAGTACTAAGATCTTACAGTACCGCTTATAGGAACTCTCGCTCTTCATATTAAACATTCAGCGAACACTGTTCCCCATAATACTCTGAGTCTGTTCAGTACTTATGGTGATCGCTGATAAGTTAGTTGTTTACTTATGATCCCTGAAGACAAGTTTCACGTTAACATAGGTTCTACGCTGAAGTCAAAGATCAAGCTCAAGAACCAGCGACAAGTCTCCTAATGAACTGATGCGGATCAGCGAAGACTCAGATTTGTCCACTCAACGTGAAGTATCAAGTACAAGACTTTCGCTATCGCTGAACTCTATCATTTGCTGATAAAGAATGATAGATCGATGAATCAACGAAAAGCTGATCATGAAGTCCTCCGTACAAAGTACTTTTGTCTAAACCACCCTTGCACGACTCCGTACGTTATGTCAGAAAAAGAACCTCCTTCTTGTCTGAAATCGTACAACCACTCTGATACTACACTGTTCAACATGCGGCTACTAAGGTTGTCAACAAAGGTCAATGACATGCAACCAATCAGCTACTGCCACGTGTAAAGTATAAACTGCAATGCATTAAATGCATGCAGTATATAAGAAGATGAACTCACTTCTTTTTGAAGTAACTTGCTAACTCTGGACAAGTTCATCCTTCTTATCTTGAGATAGGTTATTATTAGTAATTTCCTTCTCTTTCTTAGTGCAAGAAACTTAGTGTTCCAACTTGTTTAGATTTAGGTTTATCCTTAATCTTGTTTCCGCAACAAGCTGTAAATTGTTAATGATTTATCAATAAACAATTTAGAAAAGTAAAATATGTGTGTTTGTATTCAACCCCCCCCCCCCTTCTACAAACTTGTATAGCCTTTCGGGACCAACAAGTGGTATCCGAGCGGATTTGTTTAATCTCATAAACAAGATCTAATCTATACTAAGATTTCTCTTCCTTGCTATTTCTAAAAATGGCTACCAACACAAACACAAATTTTATCGACAATGGTTCTCTTGCAAAACCCCCTAGATTCTCCAGATATAATTTTAATCTATGGAAAAATAGGATGACTCTCTTCCTAGAAGGTATAGACCCTACTATGCCTTATTATCTTGAAAATGGCCCATTTATTCCTGTAAGAATTGATGCCGCAGTACCAGCCGCTGAGAATAGACATGCTATTCCAGAAAGGCTGGTACCCAAAGAAGTTCATACGTGGACTGACGAAGATAAGAAGAAAGTGGCTATTGACACAAAAGCCAGATCCATACTATCCATGGCTCTTCCTGACGAAGTCTACCATTCCGTCATGAACCTGAAATCCTCAAAAGCCATGTGGGACACAATCTGTGTTCAATATGAAGGTACTGCTGAAGTCCAGGACTCTCGAAAGATCAACCTGGTAAGACAGTATAAAAGTTTCATTTGTGGTAAGAATGAGACTCTCTTTGAAGTTCACAAACGTTTTAATTGCTTAATAATAGATCTAAAAACTGTTGGTAAGGAATATTCTAACTTTGAAGTGCTGACAAAGTTTCTAGAATGTTTACCTGAAAGCTGGGACAGTTATTCTATGTGTCTCAAGCTGTCAAAGGATCTAAGATCAATGACCCTTGCTACCTTATATGGCACGATGCTGAATCATGAGCAATCAAGCCATCTTAAGAAGAATCTTGTAAAAGATTCCAAAAGCACCCCTGTTGCTTTAATCTCAGAGGAACCCTCTACTCAGCGACCCTCGGTCACTATCACTGGGTTAGAGAGTAACTCTGAAAGGTCATCAGATTCTGACTCTTCAGATGATGATGAATCTTTGGCTCTCCTAACTAAAAAGTTCAGGAGATTCGCCAAAAAGAAAATGTTCAGAAAGAACAAACCCTTTCTATAACTGATAAGCCAAGATCATCAGCTCATGTTGATAAGGCTACTACTACTTGTTTTAACTGCGAAAAGATTGGACATTTCGCTAACGAGTGCAGGTCTAAGAAAGTTTCAAGAAACTCAGCGTTTCCCAAGAAATCCTTTATTCCCAGGAATAAAGATGATAAATATGCTAAGCTGAAAGTAAAGTATGCAAAGCTGAAAAGCTTTAAGAAGAAAGGCAAAGGCCTGATGGCTTACGATTGGGCTGCCTCTAAAGAAGAAGAATCATCATCTGATTCTGAGGATGATGAAGCCAATCTCTGTCTTATGGCAAAGATTGAAGATGAGGAAGAAAGTTCAGACATTCCCTCTACTTCAACCTCTGCAATTCAGGTATCACCTTCCTTCTTTACAAATATTGCAAATATTGATGAAGCTGATAGTCTCCGTAAAATCGATCTCTTGACTAGAAGTTTATATGAAGCCATGAATGGCAAAACTATAGTTGAAAATCAAAACCTTGATCTCGCTGAACAGCTTAAAAACTCTCACCTTCAAATAGAAAAGCTTTCTAAAATTGAAGAATATTTTAAAGATCAAGTGCATTTAAATCAGCTAGTCAAAATCGAACGAGCAGAAGCTATAGCTGCATTGAAAGCTGAAAAAGCTACTGTTGAAGGATGGTGTAATTCTTCAACAAAGATCACTCAGATAATTAAGTCTCAGATTCCCCTGAGTGATAAACGTGGTCTAGGTTACAAATATGAAACTCAAGAACCAACCACTAATCGTTCCATGCTCTTATTTGGAACTTTCGTATCCTCAGTCGCTGATACTTCATCCTCTCAGTATTCCTCGTCCAGACCACCTATCCCTGAGGAAATTTCTACCTCTTCAAAAGGTAAAGAGAAAATGGTTTATCCAAAACCTACCTCTGTCTTTAAAGATAAAGGTAAAGGAATTGCTTTTAACCAAAATCCTCAGAAGGGTACTTTAGTACCAAAGCTGAATGCTTCTAAAGCTTTAGTGATTTATTCCTCTGGATCAAGGAATCAGATCTCTGGATCTACTCAGCGTGGGTCTATTCAGCGATCTACTCCTAGACTCAGAGTGGATGTCCTTGGTAAGAAATCTGAAGAACTAAACGTTCCTCCCATTTCAAAAGCCAAAAGCTTATTTGGTGCTGGTCCTTCTAATTCTAAATCAAAAGTTCAGCATTCAAACAGTCCTAGAACTACTTTTAGTTATAGGAAATGTTATCACTGTGGACTCACTGATCATATTGCTAGTAAGTGCCCCACAGCCACCAGAGCTGAAAAGATAGATAAGGTGAAGATTGCCCCCAAGGCAAAGAAGACCACTGAGGTTAAGAAATTAACCAAAGTGAAGACTGACAAAGCTGAATCTTCAAATGCTGCGAAGATTGCTGAACCTTCCATTCCAACTACTTCCACTGACAAACGTGTACACATGGTTAAGTGGATACCCAAGAAAAACTAATCTTCCTTTGTGATGCAGGTTAAGAAGGGTATATGGTATCTCGATAGCGGATGCTCTAGACACATGACTGGAAAGAAAAGTCTGCTCGCTGAATACAAGGAAGAGAAGGGTCCCTCTGTGACTTTCGATGGAAATGGAAAAGGACATACCCGAGGGTTTGGTGTACTCTCTAATGGTTCGACCACCTTCAGAAGTGTCGCATATGTTGAAGGGCTGAAGCATAATCTTTTAAGCATCAGTCAGCTTTACGACAAGGATAACAAGGTAATCTTTACCAATGAATCCTGCTTTGTCGCTGACAAAAAGGAGAAGACAGCTCTCAGCGGTTATCATTTGGAAAATATTTATGTAATAAACATGGACTCAACAACCACTGAGAACTCATGTTTCTTCTCAAAAGCCTCATCTGATGTCAACTGGCTATGGCATAAGAGGCTCTCTCATCTAAATTTCAAGACACTGAACACGCTTTCTTCAAAAGAGTTAGTCACTGGTCTACCTCAACACTCATATGCCAAAGAGTCTTTATGTTCAGCGTGTGAGAAAGGGAAGCAGACCAAAGCAAGCTTTAAGTCAAAGCAAGTCTCCTCATTGTCATCTCCTCTACAACTACTTCATATGGATTTGTTTGGCCCTGTTAACAAATAATCCATCGCTGGAAAGAAATATACACTGGTCATAGTTGATGAATTCTCTCGTTATACATGGGTTATGTTTCTCCGTTCCAAGAGTGACACCCCTGAAGAACACATCACCTTTGTTCGGAATATGGAAACCCTGAATAATTTGACCGTTCGCTCAATAAGGAGTGATCATGGGACTGAATTCAAAAACAGTTCTCTTGGTTCCTTCTTTGAGAGTAAGGGTAATTCTCACAACTTTTCTTCAGTGAGAATACCGCAACAAAATGGAGTCGCTGAAAGAAGAAATAGAACAATTATTGAAGTTGCACGTTCAATGCTCAGCGATTCTCACCTGCCTACTCAGTTTTGGGCAGAAGCTGTCAACACCGCTTGTTTTACGCAAAACAGGTCGCTGATAGTCAAAAGATTCAATAAAACAGCCTATGAACTATTTCATAGGAGAAAGCCTTCAATCAGCTTTCTTCACATCTTTGGATGTCAGTGTTTCATACTGAACAACAGAGATGCCCTTGGAAAATTTGATCCTAAGGCTGATGATGGAATCATTCTTGGATACTCCTCAGTCTCCAAAGCCTTCAGAGTCTTTAATCGAAGAAGACAAACGGTTGCAGAAACAATTCACGTCACGTTTGACGAATCCCGTTCAGCGAACTCTAAACCATCCGCTGATACTAAAGAACTGAATTAATGGATGTTTTCTCATCTTGGTGATTCAGAAGATATTCCCACTCCTCGTGCTCACACAGTTGAAGATGATGGTCCTAATATCATTCCAAATATGCAGAATAGTGAAGCTGAAACATCATGGGTCTCAGCTATTCCTATAAACACTATACCTGCTTCTGAACCCAATGTCTCAGACATTCCATCTACTTCTCAGCAATCAGTGAATATAATGACAACTGCACCCATTCCTCTCTTGGTTAATACTCCAGACGTCGCTGAAGCTTCATCTTCAGCTCCTCCACTTCAGGTTGAGTCAGCGTCTCACGCTCCGGCTCAGCGATGGACTGTAAATCACCCAATTGATCAAATTCTTGGTGATCCAAACGCTGGTGTTCAGACTCGACGAAGTGTAGGTAATATTTGTTTATTTGTTAACTTTATTTCTCTGACTGAACCAAAGAAAGTAGATGATGCCCTCAAAGATCCAAACTGGGTCAGCGCCATGCAAGAAGAGCTGACTGAATTCGAAAGAAACAAAGTTTGGAAACTTGTTCAAATACCAACTGACAAAACTGTGATAGGCACTAAATGGGTCTATCGAAAAAAGTTGGACGAACATGGAACAATTACCCGCAACAAGGCTCGTCTTGTTGCTCAGGGATACAGACAAGAGGAAGGCATAGATTATGACGAAACATTTGCTCCAGTAGCAAGACTAGAATCTATTCGTCTATTCTTAGCATACGCTGTACACAAAGACTTCAAAGTATATCAGATGGATGTTAAGTCAGCGTTTCTAAATGGAAAGCTGAATGAAGAAGTCTATGTGGAACAACCTCCAGGATTCTCAGATCCTAAGCGTCCAGGTTATGTTTATAAACTGGATAAGGCACTTTATGGCTTAAAGCAAGCTCCACGTGCATGGTATGACACTCTTTCTACTTATCTCCATATTGAACAATTTGAGCGAGGTAAAATCGACAAAACTCTATTTTTCAGGAAAGTAAAAGGTCATATTATTCTTGTTCAAATATATGTTGATGATATTATATTTGGCTCTACTAACCCTGATCTTTGTACTCGTTTCGCTGATAGAATGAAACATGAGTATAAAATGAGCATGATGGGTGAACTAACATATTTCCTTGGTCTTCAGATAAAGCAAAATGAAAAAGGAACTTTCATTAATCCGGGAAAGTATGTTAAAGATATGCTGAAGAAATTCGACTTAACCCAAAGTTCAGCTATGAAAACCCCTATGGCACCACCGCTGACACTTGATAAGGATACTAAGGGTATTCATGTTAATGTCACGCTGTACCGTGGGATGATCGGCTCACTGTTGTATCTTACAGCTAGCCGACCCGATATTATGTCTGCAACATGTTTGTGTGCACGATATCAAGCTGAACCTAAGATATCTCATATGAAAGCTGTAAAGCGAATTTTTCGATACCTTAAGGGTACAGCGAATCTAGGTCTTTGGTATCCCAAAGACTCAGGATTCGATCTAATTGCCTATTAAGATAGTGATTTTGCAGGTTGCAAAATGGATAGGAAAAGCACCACAGGAGGATGTCAGCTCCTAGGTTGTAAGCTGGTAAGTTGGACAAGTAAAAAAGCAAAACTCAGTGTCCACCTCCACAGCTGAAGCTGAGTATGTAGCCGCTGGAAGCTGTTGCTCTCAGGTCTTGTGGATGAGAAATCAACTACTGGACTATGACCTTCAGCTATCAAATATTCCAATCTATTGCGACAGCACAAGTGCCATCGCTATAGCAAATAATCCAGTGCTACACTCAAAGACAAAACACATCGAAATCAGGTATCACTTTATCAGAGATCATGTGATGAATGGTGATATAGAACTTCACTTTATCCCAACTGACTATCAGTTAGCTGATCTATTCACCAAACCTCTTGATGAGACAAGGTTCAACTTTCTCATCAGCGAGCTTGGAATGTTGAACTTTGAAGAGTAAAATCTTCAGCGATTCACATTTGATCAGCAATAGGATAAAATCAGCTTGTATAACCCATTCTATCATCCTCTCTCTAAATAAACTTGATTCGCTGATATCAAGGTATGTTTTCTCTCTCTGACAAATCGTATGTAAATGCAAGATTTCAAAATAAATTACATCGCTGAATATCTTTTCCTTATCAGCGATACTTTGAAATTTCTAAAACCAACACTGATATTTCTATTCAGTGCTTCATATTTTCAAAAGTGTCCCTGAGTTTTCAAAACCACAGAGACATCCAAGAATGTGAAATGACAGTTGTAACGTCATTACTACGGATAAGCCCTGGCACGTTCTTCTTTCTGACACACGTTTGCACGTTTTGTTTACTCGCCAATCAAATGCAAACATGTGTCCGTGTCATGATGAAAATCTTTTCCCGCTCAAGATTTTCTCTCGCTCAAATCTCTATATAAACTCATTCTGGGTTTATATTTTTCTTTTACGCGAACTTCTTCTCCAAGCTAAGAAAAAGAATTTACTGTTGCATTTGTGCTCTCGAATTTTTCAAGAACTTCATCTTCTTCAACGAACCAGGTTAATAATTCTTTTATTTTACCTGTTTCTTCAAACTTGTTAATGATCTTCTCTTTGTTTTCACAAGATCAAACAAAAGAACTTTTTAAAATAAAATCATTTCTTTCATGGTTTTATGAACACAACCTTTCATGGTTGTTCTTCAAGTTTAAAACGCAAAATCTTAAACTTGTTCTTCATACGTTTTTCCAGAATCCCATTCTTCAAAAGAAACTGGAAAACGAGATTTCTTTTGGGTTTGCATTTCGTTTTTCAAAAACAAGAAAAACCCTAATCTTCATTAAGACATTTTGTCTGAATGAAATGGACAAAATTCGAACCATCTTATTGGAAAATCTTTCCACATTAAGATTATTCTTATTTGTTAATCTTTGGTTGAACTGATAATACAGAAAATGGCATCTTCTGACATCTCCAAGAACACCATCGCTGAGAATACTGCTGCTGATAATACTGCTGAGGAAATGGAAATCCTCAAGGCTCCTCAGGTCAAGTTCTCTCTTGACAAACTGGATTGGACCAAAGTAAATAACCTCTATGCGCTTCTCGAGTTTCCTCCTCGAAAGCAAGTCACACATCTAGATGATGCTGTGAACATCCTGAAGAATTGTTGCATATCCACAGCCCTGACCATAACACCTCCTGCACATCGGCTTTTGCTATCCCAATTCTGGTACTCTGCCAGACACTCTCAGCTACCATCAGCCAAAGACCCCTCAAAAACAATTGACTGCATCCTCTGCGATATTGAATATGGCACTATGAAGATTACACCTGCCATTATTCGCAAAGCCCTGAACCTTCCCTTGGCCACCAAAGAAAAACCTTTTGTTCCTCTCCCTGACCCCAAGAAAAACTCAGACAGGGAAGCCATCATTGCATTCTTCGATGCAATGGGCTATGTATGGGAAACTGGAAGGGACATGAAGCCCGAGAAAAAGTTGACCCTTATCAAAAAGTCTAAAATGCCCAGCGAGATGAATTTCATCTTCGCTCATTTGATCAGCTGCATGACTGCCAAGACCGGCTCCTCTGACCAAGCCGCTAAGCCTCAGCAAGCAATGGGATATGCATTGCTGAAAGGTATACATATAGACTGGGCATCGATTATCTATGATGACCTGGTACTCCGAGTGGACTCCGTCGCTGACAGATCTCCATGGGTTCCCTATCCTCGATTCATCAGCGCCGTATTCCAAAAAGGCCTGAAAGACAGCTACCCAACAGAGGGTGACCTGAAACTCTCTCAGGTCGGCCCTAAGATTCTCGACTTCAAGCCGGTGGAAAATGAGGTACGTCTTTCTACTCTGTTAACTCTTCTAAACCCTACTTCTTCTACTTCTGCAGCTCCTTCAGCGGACAAACCCACTGCTGATACCCCAGCTGCAACCTCCATTCCTTCCCTTAAAAGGAAACCCTCTGAAACCCAACTTGGTTCCAAAAGAACTAAGAAAACAAAGGAGCAACCCCAGCAATCTATTGCTAAAGACTCCTCAGCTCCTCTTGTTGGGCTGAAGGAAAGTTCAGTGGTACGCTCTGCCACAGCTGAACAAGCCACCCACTCTATCCCAACTTCGGCGTCTCTAAACGCTGAGGTTACAAACTTGGAATCTACCCAACCTCCTTCAGTCTCTCAAAAGACTGATGAAGTGATTCTCAGCGAATCCAACGCTGAACTCAGTACCCATCCTCCATTCTTATCCTTCGCTTCTCCCTCTACTCATTTGGACTCTACTCCAGTTATCACTGAAGCACCTGTCATTCCTCCAGAAGCTAAAGATAATACTCTTCAAGGAGTGATGGGCATAGGACCTGCAGAGATGACCATACGTCCACGCACTTTAGCTGGCGACATGAAACTTTACTCAGGAACCCGATATTTTGATGAATTCACCAATCCTCCTGCAGGTATACACCAACCCCTATACACTGTTACTAAACCCCAGACTTCTGAGCTTTCCTCTGTTCACAAGTTCTTATATGTTACAGGTCCTAATTTGAGAGACATCAACGCCTCTCTGAAGACAATAGAGACGACGCTGACAGGTCTCACTACTACTCTTTCCGACAACTCTTCAGCTGTAACAAACGCTGGAGAGAATCTTACAAAGCTGACAACTGTCGTCGAAAAGAATGCCTCCAAAGCTGACTTGGAGAAGGTTGGTCAATCACTCACCGACTTTGCCAAAGTACTCTCTGATATCTACACAGACTACCTCGACATCAAGAAATCAGTTGACACCATGTCCAGCGAAGTAACAACGCTGAAGACATCGGTTGGCATTCTCGAAGGTGATATGTCTGCTGTAAAGATTGATGTCAGTTCAGTAAAAACTGACATGAGTTCTGTGAAGACCGATGTCAATACGATGAAGAATGACATCACTTCTATTCAGACATTGTTGCAGCAGATCCTGACCAACACGACCGCCCCTGCACCTGCCCCTGCACCACCATCTTTTACTACGGCGGATCGTGCTGAACTCATGAAGATCAATCCTGGTATTTCTGGTCTAGAAAACAGATTATCAGCGATTGAAATCTGTGTGGGGATCCCTGGCCAAGAAGACAGGGAAACCACACAAGCTGCTGAATCGTCACATTCCTCCCCACCTCAGGGAGATGAACACCCTGAGGGAACTGAGAAGCTTACCTCTGTATCTGAGGGGGAGCAACTCGAAGAAGAAGCTGAAGAAACTGAGTCTAAAGCTGAAGATGAAGAAGCCATCGACTTATCTGATGATGAACCATCCTCTTCTCCAAAGAATGATGATGATGAAGATGACGATGATGATGACTCTTTTATCGTCAAGCCTGCTTAGAGAACTAAAGCTCTTAAAGGGATTCTGATAAATGAACCTAAAGGGGAGCGGACAAAGACAAAGCCATCAGCATCTGAAGCTGACAAGGGTAAAGGAAAAAGTGTCGCTGAAGATGAAAATCTGATGATCTTGCTTAAAAAGACGGTTTGTCGGTACATTAACCTCTTCCTTACTCCACATCCCTCCTCTATACACTTTATCAGTTCTACACTCCAAACCTCCATACACTATCCCATTCTTTATCTATCTATGTTCTACCCAATGTTCTTACTCGTAAGATCATTGTGTTTCAGCTAGTCCTCTCCCCTGTTTGAGGATATCGTTGAAGTTCCTACAGCTGCGACCTCACCAACAATAATCCCAGCTTTCAACGCTGAAGAAATAATCCCAGTCTTGGATTTGATCTCTGAGACTGATGAACCTGAAGAACAGATGCTCTCTCACAAAAACAGACCTTCCTTGGCTCCTCAAAAGCTAAGTGAAGAGGATCAAGAAAAGAGAGATGAAATGATCAAGAGACTCGAGGATCAGCGAATCATTCTGAAGCGTGATCAACTTCCTTCCGTTCCTCCAAAGTTCAAAATTTCCCAAAAGGAATACAATGAACACCTCAGAGCTGAACGCCTAATCGCTGAAAGAAGGGAAGCTGAAGAAAGAGACAGAGAATACGCCATCCAGCTTACTCAACGATCAGTAAAAGACCCCAAGCTGAAAAGAGCTCCCATTGATGTTCAACGTTAGCTATGGGATGATGCTCAAAAGATCGTTAGAGAAAAGACTAAGGTCTCTGATACGACTTTGGAATGGTCTAAACAAATGCTGAACTATCGATCTAGACCATCCAAAATCATCAAAGTAAACATCAGAGGAAGATTGTACGCAGACGTTCCTGTTGTTGAAGTTGATGTCTACAGAGAAGACAAAACCAAGCAAACCTTCTATGCTGCTACCTTAGATAAGTTTGGTCTCTCTGAATGGTTAGAAACGAAATTAGCCATTCAGGGATCGCGTTCAAAGTTCAAAAGCCATGTCGAGAAGATCTTAAACAAACAGATCGACCTGGTTTCTTCTGCTGTGGATATTCCTCCCTCTACTCTTCTTCCTCCTCAACAAAGAAAAGTCTCTGCTAAGGAAAAGAAAGTCTCAAACTCAGGTCCTCCTATACGGAATGAAACAGGTATTGGTTTCTCTCGTGCTGAAGTTCTTGGCCCTGATGCTGATCTCTCAGCGCTTGACACCTCCCTACCACCTGGAGAAACTTTCATTCCTGGCACAGTTGTAAGTGATCCTTATGGTATATTCTTTCTAGACTACGATGGAATCTCTCACTTTCAACGTATCTCTGAGCTCCACATCGCTCCCATCGAACAACTCAGAGATCTCATATACTGGTGTGAAGTCAGACGCGACATCAAAGCTAGACACCTGAAGCCTTGATTTTTAAAGAAGCTCTGAAGAAAAAGAATCAAGGAGTAGATGTCCCTGACTGGATGATTCCCACATCAATGACCCTTGATGAACAACTCATTAAGGAAGAACTTTTTGACGGATAGGATCGCCTTGTAATTCTTTCTATCCTTATCTGTCTACATCTTTTGTACTTGTAATTTTATTCGCTGTACTTGTAATTTTTCCACTTCCATCTGTAATCTTTACAAAGTTTAAAGAAAAATTTCAGTGAACGTACTTTACTCCATCAGTACAGAAGAGATCCCAGAAAACAGTAAAAGGGACAAATATTTTATGAGTTCTTTTTATCCTTGTGTTTTCATTAAATAGCAATTTTCTTTGTTGCTATGTCATAATCAAATAGGGGGAGATTGTTGATCCAAACCCTCAGTAATTTGATAATGACCCTCTCTTATATACTTAGTGAAAATTGTAAGTAAACAATATGTATCAGAGTTTCACTATCGCTGATAATTACTAAGATCTTACAGTACCGCTGATAGGAACTCTCTCTCTTTATATTAAATATTCAGCGAACACTGTTCACCATAATACTCTGAGTCTGTTCAGTACTTATGGTGATCGCTGATAAGTTAGTTGTTTACTTATGATCCCTGAAGACAAGTTTCACGTTAACATAGGTTCTACGCTGAAGTCGAAGATCAAGCTCAAGAACCAGCGACAAGTCTCCTAATGAACTGATGCGGATCAGCGAAGACTCATATTTGTCCACTCAACGTGAAGTATCAAGTACAAGACTTTCGCTATCGCTGAACTCTATCATTCGCTGATAAAGAATGATAGATCGTTGAATCAACGAAAAGCTGATCATGAAGTCCTCCGTACAAAGTACTTTTGTCTAAACCACCCTTGCACGACTCCGTACGATATGTCAGAAAAAAGAACCTCTTTCTTGTCTGAAATCGTACAACCACTCTGATACTACACTGTTCAACATGCGGCTACTAAGGTTGTCAACAAAGGTCAATGACATGCAACCAATCAGCTGCTGCCACGTGTAAAGTATAAACTGCAATGCATTAAATGCATGCAGTATATAAGAAGATGAACTCACTTCTTTTTGAAGTAACTTGCTAACTCTGGACAAGTTCATCCTTCTTATCTTGAGATAGGTTATTATTAGTAATTTCCTTCTCTTTCTTAGTGCAAGAAACTTAGTGTTCCAACTTGTTTAGATTTAGGTTTATCCTTAATCTTGTTTCCGCAACAAGCTGTAAATTGTTAATGATTTATCAATAAACAATTTAGAAAAGTAAAATATGTGTGTTTGTATTCAAACCCCCCCCCCCCCTTCTACAAACTTGTATAGCCCTTCGGGACCAACACTTAATGAAAAGAGGAACTTACCGGATGCAAGATTCGTCCGGACACCTGCATGAAGAAACTACCGGACACTATCAACAAAACTACCCGGACACATTCATCATGTGTCCGGAAACCTCTGTCGGTTTGGTCCTTTTTACCCAGAAACCGACTGAATCAACCCCAAATATGAAATCACTGATTCTACACCGATAAAAACTATCTACTAGCAATTTCAAACATAAATTGTAAAGGAAACATACCTCAAAACTCTTCCAAGTATACCAATTTGAATCCCTAGCCACCAAACCTTTCTTTCTTCTTCTTTTGCTCTCAAAACACACACACACACACTGAATGTTTTCTGCTGAGTTATGATAATATCTGAATGTCTAAGGAGATAATATCAACCCATAAATACCAAGTGGACCTTGAACTATTCACTAATGACTTAAACACCTTAAACTTATAAACTCTCCTAAACTTACCTTAAACATAAATTATAAAGTTAAATAAATTTAACGGAACGAGACTTTAACTAACGAACTTAACCGGGGTATTACATTTGATACCCTTGTATTAGAATCTCATTTAGGTCATACACTTGATAACACAAGTTTGATACCTTTTTCTCATTGATTTGGCACTTTTATTTTCATCAACAATCTCTAGAGGTTGTTAATTGATGAATTTGATCCAAAATTATCAAATCATTATTTGATTTCAGATTCATAAGCAAGGAACCAATAACATTACTATAGTTGTATAGCCAATGGAAATACCAACCATCTTCGTACTGATTTTAATTCTTTTGGAAAGACACCCCCACATTTCAAGATATTCAACCTTTCTTTGTGTCTTGACTTCTTTTTCATGGGTGTGCTTTTAGAAGTCAGAAGTCGATAACATGGCATATCACAACACTTTAGTTATGTTACTCGAGTACTCTACTAACTGAGATATGTATGCATTGTTACTTAGTGGATCAACATATTCTCCACTAGTAAGCTAGTGATCTACATCTTGGAATAAAATTCTATAAGCTTATCATTTGGTTTGAGTCATACGACTCACACAAACATAATACGTTCTAAAAGTTCGTGTAGTCATTATAGCATCTTCAATATTCGTCGATTACGATATTAATAGGGATTTAAACAGATATTAAAACCCATTTTAATGTCAAATTCAATATTGAAACTAAATCAAATTTATTTTTCCAAATTTTGGTTGCATCATAATACCAAAATTCCATCAACTAGAAATCAAATTAGAGTTTCTCTCTACAAAAATTTCACTGTTTGAAAACTCTATAACCAGGACTCTTGTTCTCAAGCACTAATTTATACAACTCATCTTAGATGTATAATTTGCCAATGCAACCAACTGTCCAAACAATTAAAGTTCCTCTTTCGAAGTGGAGTGTTATCTATCCTCAACCAACTCGTACTAATAAATTTAGTGCATAGGTAAAATGTTGCATTTAAACCCGTATACAACGTAAACGCAATACTTGTTTTCAGCAACGGGTCTATTTCTCAAGTACCAGTTATCTCAAAACGATCATAAAATATATGATTTATATTTGACAACCAAAAATATATTTTGTTATCATTTTATAATCAATAAAATATGTATTTGTTATCACAATAACAACAAAGACAATCCTTATTTCCGTTTGTTAATCAAAGATCAAACGCAAAAGGAATCACAATTTCCACAATGAAAACTGTAACAACCCAAAACAATAACACACAAAACATGGATAAAATTCCCTAAATCGGGTCCTACTTACATAAAATAAATTGTTAATAACTGAACAGTAAAGTCTGAAGACATTATATCCACAGCCGAGACTTTCTATCTACGTGATCCGTCAAAAACTATAGGACTTCGTGCTAAGGCTTCCATCTCCTAGCTCAAGTCGTCTCCTTACCCTTGCTTGAAGCACCACTAGCGCGCTTCCCTGAAAATGGTTTAGTTTTTGAAAGCGCGGGATAGACCAAACGGTCTAGTGAATTCCCTCTGAATATAATTTTAATTGCGAAATATAAATCATTTCATTACTAAATCATACATCTCAACATATAGCATCACACAAGGGTACTTGCACAGTGTTGAAGGATCATACAAACCAACTCCGCGATCGGGGCCCAAGCAGACTCTCCTCTCGCCTCATATCAGGGCCCAAGCAGACTCCCCATTACCCGAATAGGAAGAAAACGAATTCCATCCCACCGGTCCACAACAAACTCCCAAGGGATCATTGGATCCCGAGGTACACTGATCCCACTGTGCAACCCGACTCCACATAACATATACATAAAGTTAACGATAACTCAAAATGTGTGAAGTCTTTATAAACAGTTTGATCATGCTGACTAGGCTTTTATAAAAACATGCATTCATAAGAGATTAATAAAGCTTGTAAGCAACTAAGCTCATATCATACCATGATCAGTAAAAGCAATTAACATTTTGTTTCACAAAAAGGGTTTAGGGGAAACTCACCTGGTTGTAGTGATCTTCCTAAACAAGCGTCTCAACCCGAACCAAACTCACACCTAAAGCATACCATACATTCCGGTTAGTGACATACCCAAACTCTGACCTTTGAACTCACTCCGAGTCCGGAATCCCCCATCCAGTATCCCCTTCCAGAATCCATGAATCCGGGATCCGGGATCCGGTCTCCACTTCCGGAATCACCAAATCCAGGATCCGATATTCAATTCCGGAATCCCCATTCGGGATCCGGGACCCTAAGTCCGAGGTCCTCAAATCCGGAACCCCACTCCGGAATCCTAATCCAGAGATCCAATCCGGAATTCGGTAGTCGCTTCCGGACTAGGGGATTTCCGGACTGTCGAACCAAAAACCCAAATTCCTCTCAACTAGATTGGATCCAAAGCTTTTGTCACAAAATCCTTCTCATAAACTGCTAAGGTTACTCCCTAAACCTCGTATACTCCCACAATTAAACGATCCAACCACTTAACAGTCTGAATTAGAAGTAAATCACCATTTTCGTTCTTTCATAAATATACAGTTCAGCCACTAACATATCCAAAACCTTTGATTAACACGATAAACACTTGACAGAACAAAAGAAAAGGAATCGAGTCTTACCAATTTAGAGCTTTCTTGATCAAAATTGATGCTGATTGAAGTTCTTCCCTCTCCCTTTCTCGTTTTCTCTTCTGAGCCGCCAACACAAAGAATGATGGAAATAAATGAGGGAACCTAGGGATTTGCTCCCTTAAATATCTTTCATTATTTGCCAAATGGTCCCTCCTCATCTTTTACTTTATTACACTTTGGCCACAAGACTTCCAAACATTTGATAGATAACCGGTTGTTACAACACTCCCCCCCCCTTAAAATATTTTGTCCCCGGAATTCCTTGATGGAAAAGATGCGGGTACTTGGCCCTCATTTCCAACTTCAATTCCCAAATTGCCTCTTGACCTTTATGATATCGCCATTGAACTTTTACAAGACTGATCTCCTTGTTCCTCAATTTCCTTACTTTAAAGTCCGAAATGGCATCGGGTTCTTCCACGAAATTTATCTTTTCGTCTACCCTTACGTCCTTTAGCGACACGGCCTTATCCACATCCGCCAGACACTTCCTCAGATTTGAGACGTGAAACGCATTGTGTATACCTCGTAGCTCTTTGGGCAGGTCCAATCTATAAGCCACTTCCCCAATTCGTTCCGTCATTTCAAACGGCCCGATGTAACACGGGCTCAACTTTCCCCTTTTTCTGAAGCGTAAAACTCCCTTCCAAGGAGATACCCTTAACGGCACATTCTCCCCGACCTGAAACTCTATGTCCTTTCGCCTTTTATCCACGTAGCTCTTTTGTCGATCACGAGCCACCTTCAACCTTTCCCGCACCTGAACTATTTTGTCCAAGGTCATTTGTACAATTTCTGCCTAGCAAACTGCCTTTCTCCTACCTCATTCCAACACAAAAGGTGTTTGACATTTCCTACCATAGAGTGCCTCGTACGGCGCTGCCTTGATGCTCGAGTGATAACTGTTGTTGTAGGCGAACTCGATTAGCGGTAAGTGTTTCTCCCTTGAGCCTTGAAAGTCCAGGGCGCATGCCCTTAACATATCTTCCAACGTTTGGATTGTCCGCTCGCTTTGACCGTCGGGCTGAGGATGATAAGCGGTACTCATCTTGATTTGCGACCCCATTTCCATTTGGAAGTTCCTCCAAAATGCAGAGGTAAACCTGCTATCTCGGTCTTACACTATTGACGACGATACACCATAACGGGTTACCACCTCATCGATGTACAACTTTGCTAGACTTTCCAACGAGTAAGTTTCCTTTATGGATAAAAAGTGCGCCGATTTCGTAAGTCGGTCCACGATCACCCATATTGCATCATAACCCTTCGGGGTCCTAGGCAAGTGGGTTACGAAGTCCATTGTAATCTGATCTCACTTTCACATAGGTATCTCTAATGACTGAAGCTTTCCATATGGTCGTTGATGCTCGATCTTTACTCGTGAACATGTCACACACCTTTCTACAAAATGGGCTATATCCTTCTTCATCCGTGGCCACCAGTAATCCTGACGTAGATCCATGTATATTTTATTAGTTTTGTGATGGATCGAATACTTTGATTTGTGCGCTTCTTGCAAAATCACGTTCCTAAGCTCCCCAAGTTTCGGGACCCAGATCCTCCCACTGAGACATTTCATCCCTCAACTATCTTCCACTAGCGATGCCGTTTGTCCTACCTTCCTTTCTTTCTTGAGATTTTCCATTGCGAGTGCTTCAGATTGACATTTCTTGATCTCGGCTAACAAATTAAACGTCCCTCGGCCCTCGTGGCCACAATTATGGGAATCTCGCTTCTTTCCTTCCGACTCAAAGCGTAGGCCACTACGTTAGCCTTTCCTAGGTGATACTCAATCTTCCAATCGTAATCTGTCAACAGCTCTATCCACCTTCTTTGGCGCATATTCAACTTTTTTTTATCAAAGAGGTGGCAAAGACTTTTGTGATCCATGAAGATTTGACACTTTGTTCCATAAAGATAGTGCCGCCAAATTTTCAAAGCGAAAACTACGGCCGCCAATTCCAAATCATGGGTAAGGTACCGAACTTCGTGATCCTTCAATTGTCGGGAGGCATATGTGGTCACCTTTCCACGTTGCATTAGTACACAACCCAATCCCAGCTTCGACGCATCACTATATACCACGAAGTCGTCCGAACCGTCTGGTAATGACAACACCGGCGCGCTACTCAGCATATCCTTCAGCTTCTGAAAGGCTTCTTCTTGAGCCTCTGACTAGGCGAACTTAACACTTTTCTTGGTCAAAGAAGTCAACGATGTGGCGATACGTGAAAAGTCTTTAATGAACTTTCGATAGTATCTTGCCAATCCGAGGAAACTTCGAACTTCTGACGGATTCTTAGGCTGCTCCCAATCTCGGATGGCCTCAATCTTAGGCTGGTCTATCATTATCCCCTTCCTAGACACCACGTGTCCGAGGAACTGCACTTCCCTCAACCAGAATTCGCACTTAGAGAACTTTGCATACAGTTTCTCTTGCTTCAACAACTCTAGAATCTTCTAAAGATGGCCTTCGTGCTCCTTCTCTGATCTCGAAAACACTAAAATGTCGTCTATAAACACGATCATGAACTTGTCCAAATAAGGTTGGCACACCCTGTTCATCAGATCCATAAAAGTCGTCGGGGCATTGGTTAACCCGAATGGCATCACCAAGAACTCGTAGTATCCATATCTAGTCCTGAAAGCAGTTTTCGGTATGTCTTCCTCCCTTACCTTGAGTTGGTGGTAGCCCGACCTCAAGTCTATCTTAGAAAAATAACTGGCTCCTTGTAGCTGATCGAATAGGTCGTCGATCCTCGGTATAGGATACTTGTTCTTGATCGAACCTTGTTGAGCTCACGGTAATCTATGCACATTCGCATAGTACCGTCCTTCTTTTTCACGAAGTGTACTGGCGCTCCCCACGGAGACGTACTCGGTCTAACGAATCCCATGTCTAGCAGCTCTTGCAAATGAGTCATCATTTCTTTCATCTTGGAAGGCGCCAACCTATAAGGTGCGCGGGCGATTGGTGCAGCTCCAGGCACCAAGTCGATCCTAAACTCGATCTGGCGATTCGGAGGTAGACTTGTCAAGTCATCCAGGGATACCTCCGGGTATTCACTCACCACTCCCACATCCTCCACCCCACGCTTCTCCTTCTTAGCGTCCACTATGTACGCTAAAAATCCTCGGTAACCCTTCCTCAAGAATCTAGTAGCCTTAATCATCGAGATAAGGCTAGTCTTCCTGTCTCGACGATTCCCATAGATCACTATTGAATCCTTATCGAGTAACTGAACCCGAACTAGCCTCTTGTTGCAAACAATACTAGCATTATTCCTAGATAGCCAATCCATACCCAACACCACATCAAACTCTCCCATTGCCATGGGATATAACTGCATAGGCACCAGACTTCCCTCTATGTCTATGACACAATCCTCTACCACATCCCTAATGCACACTCGGTTATCATCAGCAGTTTCTACCTCTAATGCTCTCTCCAAGCCCCTAGGTTTAATCCACAAGCACTCTATAAAAGCATGAGATACAAAAAAGCGATTTGCCCCCAAGTCAAATAACACTTTGGCACACAAAGAGTTCACCAGAAACGTACATGTCACAACATCCGGGACTTCCTCCGCCTCCTTTGCCGTTATGTAAAACACACGCCCCTTCGGACGCGCCTGCTCCACTCCCTTGTCATTCCCTTTTCCCCTATGACGTTCACCATACTGAGTTGGTCCTCCCTTCTTCAACTGCAGACAATCATATCGCATGTGACCAGTAGACCCACATTGAAAGCACGATTTTCCACTAGGACAATCCTTCGACATGTGACCGGGCAATCCACACCAGTAACAAGATCTAGAACCCGCCATACATTCTCCTCGATGCACCCGGTTACACTTCCCGCACGGTTTATTGAACACCTCTCGGTTCCTACGGTTCTCTGGCCGAAACACTTTCCCTTTTCTCGCATCGTTCCCCTGTCCATCCCACTTGCGTTTCTCCCCTCTTTTCTCAAAAATCTGATGGTTCTTTTCCTTCTCAGTCAACTCGGCCGCATTGATGGCCGCTTGAAAAGTAGTGGGGTTTTTTTGTCAGAACCAATTCCCTGATGCTACCCTTCAATCCATAAATGTAGCGTTCCACCCGTCGCTCCTCCGTCGGCACATACAGTTCCATGAAACGGGATTTCTCGATAAACTTCAAAGTATACTCCCGTACCGACAACTCTCCCTTCTCCAAACCCAAGAATTCTTCCTCCAGTTTCTTTATTGTCGCCAGCGGGCAGAACTGCGCCCTAAACTTTTCCACAAAAGTCCCCCAGTTCATCTCATTAGCCGCTGAAAACCCCTTCCCCCCGGTCTCAGCGTCCCACCAGTATACTGCATCGAACTTGAGCATGGATAGAACAAACATCACTCTATCCCCATTCACACACTTATAGTTGCCTCCTTTAGCTGCAGACTCATTCACCACCAGCGGGATCGACTGTGAGCGACTCCCTGTACCAGTTACCAACGGGCTTGACAACTTCGCGCTTTTATTGTTCTCACTTGCCTCTTTACTTCCAGACACCGACTGATCCTGCTTGGCAAGGAGGGCTTGCAGAGTTTCTTGAATCTTACCCAGTTCAGCAGCCAGATTCTCCCGAGTCATAAATACAGATCCACGGCCCCGACCGCGTCCCCTCGGCTGTTTACGCACCCTTGTTGTAGTTGAACTCTCCTGCTGAGATACTTCCTGATCAACTATGATCTCCACACTCCTCGCCCTACGGCTCACTCGTTTCGTCCTTAGGATTGGGTTTCCCCCATCCCCTTCCACTTGAGTGGCGGCTCGGCGGGGCATTCTCCCTCGGCCCCTACCGCGACCCCTGCCTCTTCCCCGAGTGGCAGTCTGCCTCAGAGGCTTCAGCGGTCCGTTAGCGAGGACCTCCTCATTCTGAATCCTCTGACTAGCAGGTACATACCTGCTCCTTAGCGTTCTTCCAGCCATAACGAAAACTGAAAGAAACCTACGATTAACCTTTGCTTGACCTGACACAACAAGATTCGCTATATAAAGCAGTTTAAGCACGTACATGTACCTGTAAGTTCACAATTACACTGGCCAGGTGTAATCCCAAATTTACCTTACATGCCTGTCCTTGATACCTTATTCCTAAGTGCATTTAGAGTGATCTTTCCTAGAGGCATTCCTATATCTCGGATGTGTTCCTCATCCTACAGTTTAAGTTTAGGCCCGACCGGTCACCTAAATCCCTTAAGCTATGGCTCTGATACCATTTGTAACAACCCAAAACATTAAAAGGCAAAACATGGATAAAATTCCCAAAATCGGGTCCCAATTACATAAAAAATATGTCAATAACTGAACAGTAAAGTCTGAACTATCCAAAATTTGGCAACGGAAGACATTCTATCCACAGCCGAGACTTTCTATCTACGCGATCCGTAAAAAACTGTAGGACTTCGAGCTAAGTCTTCCATCTCCTAGCTCGAGTCGTCTCCTTACCCTTGCTTGAAGCACCACTAGCGCGCTTCCCTAAAAATGGTTTAGTTTTTGAAAGCGAGGGTTAGACCAAACGGTAAAGTGAATTCCCTCCGAATACAATCTTTAATTACGAAATATAAATCATTTCATTACTAAATCATACATCTCAACATATAGCATCACACAAGGGTACGTGCACAGTGTTCAAGGATCATACAAACCAACTCCGCGATCGGGGCCCAAGCAGACTCCCCTCTCGCCTCATATCGGGACCTAACCAGACTCCCCATTACCCGAATAGGAAGGAAACAAATTCCATCCCACCGGTCCACAACAAACTCCCAAGGGATCATTGGATCCCGAGGTACACTGATCCCATTGTGCAACCCGACTCCACACAGCATATGCATAAAGTTAACGATAACTCAAAATGTGTGAAGTCTTTATAAACAGTTTGTTCATGCTGACTAGGCTTTTATAAAAACATGCATTCGTAAGAGATTAATAAAGCTTGTAAGCAACTAAGCTCATATCATACCATGATCAGTAAAAGCAATTAACATTTTGTTTCACAAAAAGGGTTTAGGGGAAACTCACCTGGTTGTAGTGATCTTCCTAAACACGCGTCTCAACCCGAACCGAACTCACACCTAAAGCATACCATACATTCTGGTTAGTGACATACCCAAACTCTGACCTTTGAACTCACTCCGAGTTCGGAATCCCCCATTCGGTATCCCCTTTCGGAATCCCCGAATCCAGGATCCGGTCTCCACTTCCGGAATCACCAAATCCAGGATCCGATATTCAATTCCGGGATCCCCATTCTGGATCCGGGACCCTAAGTCCGGGGTCCCCAAATCCGGAACCCCACTCCAGAATCCCAATCCAAAGATCCAATCCGGAATCCGGTAGTCGCTTCCGGACTAGGCGATTTCCTGACTGTCGAACCAAACACCCAAATTCCTCCCAACTAGATTGGATCCAAAGCTTTTGTCACGAAATCCTTCTCATAAACTGCTAAGGTTACTCCCTAAACCTTGTATACTCTCACAATCAAACGATCCAACCACTTAACAGTCCGAATTAGAAGTAAATCACCATTTTCGTTCTTTCATAAAATATACAGTTCAGCCACTAAGATATCCAAAACCTTTTATAAACACGATAACCACTAGACAGAACAAAGGAAATGAATCGAGGCTTACCAATTTGGAGCTTTCCTGATCGAAATTGATGCTGATTGAAGTTCTTCCCTCTCCCTTTCTCGTTTTCTCTTCTGAGCCGCCAACACAAAGAATGATGGAAATAAATGAGGGAACCTAGGGATTTGCTCCCTTAAATATCTTTCATTATTTGCCAAATGGTCCCTCCTCATCTTTTCCTTTATTACACTTTGGCCACAAGACTTCCAAACATTTGATAGATAACCGGTTGTTACAAAAACTACTTATGTTTTGTTTATCTGTTGTTATTTCAACAACAACACACTACTTTTGTTTTTGGTTTTCTAATATGGAGCAGACCAGAAAAAGTTCTATCTCATTTTTTTCCACCATTTTTTGTCATAAGAGAAGGAAAAAAATCTTCTTTTGTTTTTGTTTCAAACAAACAAAAGAAGCAATGAAACACTATGTTATTATTTCTTTGTTCCAGAACTCGGAGACGACAATGGTATATCAAGATTCAAGACAATATAGTATTTAAAAGAAAACTATTTTCTCTTCAAAGAGAACAACAATATCACCAAAATATTGTATTCTTTATATCCATATATATATATATATATATTTATTTATTTATTTTTTCCTTTGAAGATAACAAAAACCGAACGACTTTCGGATATAGAAACCAAACAATTTCCTCTTCTTTTTCCACAATTGCAAGCAAACCATTGATGTCTGAATTTTTCATGTGAAAGACAATTTTTTTAACAAAAGCCACTATGTGCTTGATGAAACAAAGAACGAGAATCGGTTTTAAGATTGTAGGAAAATTGTTTCACCAAAACTAAATAATAAAATAAATTAACGAAAGATGGAACAAACCGGAGTATTAAGCCTAGGCCTGTGTTGGACACGGTTTCCTTTAAACCGATTCGTCCCCAACCGGGATGTCGATTTCCCATGATACAACAACTCTAAACAGAATTGAGTTCTACCGAACTTCACCTTCATGCCTGAACTTGAGAATCTATTTACTCGATTTTCACTGTATTCTCTGTTTCGTGTATTTTAGAACTCAATATTGTTTTTGTTATATATGAAACATATGTGTAACCTACGGAAGATTATAGGTCACCATAATGGAACATAATTCCATCGATTATAACCGAAGCATATAGAAGGTCAAAAGACTTCATCCTTAATTTCCATTCAATTTAAAATCAATATATATATATATATATATATATATATATATATATATATATATTATAGAGAAAACCACCAAAAATGAGGTGGCACAATGACATTTGAGTATTCATCAAATCTTGCAATTTGGTGCATTTTGGTCATCCCACATTGGTGAAGAGATGATAGAATTAAAGAATGATGTGGGTATTTATTAGGAGGAGGTAGGGGTGTAAATGGGACGAGACAACTCGCAAGCTACTCGAGACCGACTCGGTCAAAACTCGGTCAACACTCGACTCGTATAGGCTCGATTCGAACTCGAGCTCGACTCCACATACTAACGAGTCGAGTCGAGTGAACTGATACTCGACTCGATAAGCTCATGAGATACTCGAACATATTTTATATATAATTAATTTTATATTCTAAGTTATAGAATATAATGTAAAAAAATTAATAATTATTATTTTAATATAATACATTAATAATAAAATAGTATAATATATGAACAAGTTTTTTTGTTCGATTAGTTAAACGAACGAACATGAACAAGAGTTTCGTTCGTTCATTTATGTTCATGAACATTTGTTCGTTCATTTATGTTCGTGAACGTTTGTTCGTTCATTTATGTTCGTGAACGTTTGTTCGTTCATTTATGTTCGTTTACGTTCGTAAATGTTATTGTACGTATAACTATAAGCTAAAATCAAATACTAGAGAAATTAAAGCAAAATAGTGTACGTAAATGTTTGTGTACATTTAAGTTTGTTTACTAATATAATGAATAAACAACAAAATTATAATAATAATTAGTAATACTATTATAATTGAATTGATAATAATAATAATAATAAACTCAAGTTTTTTGGGAAAAAAAATGGAAACTAATTATGTAAAAGACATGGGTGAACTTTTAAGGGTGTGTGTCTAATCCATCCCACATTGGTGGGAATATAGAACTTAATGCTTTGAACTCCACTATATATAGACTCTTCATCTTCCTTGTTTTTACACCCTTTGTCTTTACTCAATGGCTTGAGCTTAAGGACTTGAGCTTAAGGACTTGAGCCTAAAGGCTTGAGCCCAATGGTTCGAGCCTATATGATTACTTTATAATGCTTTAAGCTATAAGAAAGGAGGGATGGATGCTTTTGTGTCAATTCATGTGGTTGGCTCAATTTAGCTCACCCTATTTTTGCATCATCCCACATTGGTGAGAAGATGCATGTTTTGAAGTATGAAGTGAGTATAAGAAATGAGGAATGAATGTTTTTGTGTCAACTCCTACGATTGACTCAATTTAGCCTACCTTATTTTTGCAAAAAAAAACTTTATTTATATAACAAATAAAGTTGACTCATTTTACAATATCCAATCAATCAATATATCAATACCATTCAATATTGACATCAATATATATAACTATGGTTGGCTCAAAACTAAACAAATGGTAAAAATTATTAGGCATAATTAAAAGAAAAACCAAGGATGATGACATTGGACCATTAGGTTTGAGTATTACTCAAATTTTGAAATAAGATTGAGTTTCATCATCCGTGATATAATAGTTTGAAAAAAGATGATAGGTATTAAAAGAGGGATGAATGGCTTGAAATCTATAACTATGGTTGTAATCAAAACTGTAACAGCCCAAAATAAAACAGGACATACGTAGTATTAATTCATAAACATTACAAAACTGGGTTCCAAAATTTCATTACATTAGTCTCAAAACTTAGGTTGGCGGAAACAACCTATACACAACTGAGAACAACTACTACTAAAAGTGGCACCGACACTGTCTCTAACTGCATATGTACTCTAACTTGCTCTTGCTCACTTACCTGAGCCTCCTACTATTTGCTTACCTGAAAATGGTTTTGTTTTGAAAAGCGAGGGTTAGACCAAAAGGTCTAGTGAATTCCCTCCGTAAACAGCATACATCAACAGTATAAAAAATCATTTTATAAAACACATTAACATTCTTCACATAATCATATAATCATGGTACTGCACAGTGTTTAAGGATCACATAAGCTAACCGCGATCGGGGCCCAAGCAGACTCCCCTCTCGCCTCATACCGGGGCCCAAGCAGAATCCCCTCTATCCGAGTAGGAAGGAAACGAATTCCCTCCTACAAGCTCATCACAAATCTATCCGAGTAGGAAGGAAATAAATTCCCTCCTACAAGCTCATCACAAATGCCCAAGGGATCATCGGATCCCGAGGTACTCAAATCCCACTGTGCAGCCGACTCCACATAACATACACATAGTTCATCATAAATCATGAAACATGAAATCCGTGTAAGGCCTTATAAATCATTTCATCTTGCTGAATAATCATTTCGGTAAAACATACTTTTCATGGGAAAGCATACGTAAAAGCTTGTGAATAAATCATGCTCGTAAATACACCATAATCAGTAAAAACATTTTAACTCTCATTCCACGTAAAAAGGTTAAGGGAACTCACCTGATAGCAGTTACCTTCTTAACAACGAATCTCGTTCTGAACTGTCCTTACACCTAAAGCATAATTTATAATTTAAATCAGTGACATCTCAACCTCTGGTCCTAGATCCTTCTCAAATTCGAACCCCAATAATTAATACGGATCATTAATTAAATATTGGGTCCTCTTAGTCAATATCAGATCTAAATTGAAATTTGAGTCCACTAACCAAATCTGGTCCACTAATAAAGATCTGGGACACTATTCGTTACTGATTCTTAATTAAGGTCAAGCCCATGCTACATTTAATTATGGCCCAAGTTTCAAGAGCCCATACCAGGTCTTAGATTAAATTAAAACATACCGGATCAAATGGCGAGGCGCATTCCGGAACATTGGGCCCAAATGGACAACACAAGATTCCGGATCCACACTAACTTGGATTCCGGATCTGCTAGTTGGAAACCCAAATTCCGGAACTTTAAAGTTTCGGATCCTGCACGATAACCGGCCCAATTCCGGATCAGGTAAGGGGTAAGTTCCGGATCCAAATTCTTGGGTAGTTCCGGATTTTACAAGTCCCGGATCCATAATTTACTACTTCCGGTATTAATAGTTCCGGTATTTAACACTTTCGAACTGTGATTTTTGATGCCGAAACCCAGAACCAAAATTCGTACTAATTAGCTCAAACATTGAGGATTTGAACGTTACATCCTCTCTCATAAATTTGTACATACTAATCCATAACCTTAAAACCCATTTAGACACTTGATTAAATCTTTGCACAGTCTAAAATAGAGCTAGACCCCATTGATGTTCTTATCAATATTACACAGCTTAAACAAAGGGATAAACCAAAGGTGTGATTTACTCAGCTATCCATTAGGCAGGAATTATCATAGAGGAAAGAATTACTTACCAAAAAAACTGAACTTCTCCAAGTAACAATCATCGTTGCCAAAGCTCTTGCTATTCTTTTCCTTTCACTTCTCAGCCGCCACAATCAAGGCAAGAATGATCAGTAAAATGAAATACCTAGGGATTTGTATCCCTTTATATCTTTCAAAAATTGCATAAGGGTCCCTTATCTTAAACTTTTATTTCTTTGACATCCATCACCCAACTTCTCAAAATTTGACTTTGGCCACCAAACTTCCAAGTCTTAACTGGAAATCCGGGTTATTACAACACTCCCCCCTTAAAAGAATTCCGTCCCCGGAATTCCTTATTCGGAAAGGTTGAGGTACTTAAATCTTATGTCGGTTTCTACTTCACAAGTTGCCTTTCGTCCTTTAAGATACCTCCACTGGCTCTTTACTAGTCGGACCTCTTTGTTCCTCGTTCTATGAATCTTACCGTTCACGATCTCTATCGGTTCTTTGACATATGTCAACTTCTCATCATCAGTATTCCTTGCAAGGTCTCCATCACCTTGACTTCCTACATTTGCTCACTTCCGCCCACGCACCGGGGCTCACGGTTATAAAACATGACTAATTACAGTCTCTCATACATCTATACTTCCTTAAAGGAAGGAACTTGACGAAAAATCCCTCGCTACAAGGGCAAGAATCGTTGACCAGAAAAATCACTCACTTGCCAACTTGGCACAAGGTCAACCTTGTGTATCCCGACAAACTCACACTCAAAAGTTTCTTCATTGGATCACACGCAAATCTGGATTATTCCTCCCAATCAGCATTTGTCCATTGTAAATTACACCTCCTCTTCTCGAGGAACATCGGCTATGGCTCATCAACCAATTCGTACGTTCTCACCACTTTATCACCCACACCTGTACGTAACTAAAAGCAAGAAACCTTCGTGCTCCCTCATTGAAGTGTTCAATTATCCGAATTTAACTTATCCTGAAAACACATCGATTTCTCACTACTTGCCACAAGTGTCTAGTCATATAACATAACTTCGGTTATCCTCACTCAACTGGGAGGAGAAACCATAGTCACCGCATACTATTCTCATTAGCTTAGTCACTGAACGACCAATTCACTTGAACATTTCTCACAACATCATCAATTCAAACTCATCAACAGCCTTTTCCACTTCTTTCTCGCACTTTAAAATATACACAAATCCCCCTTCTTCCGTTCTATTTCCAGGAGTTCGCATACTTTCCAAAGTCAATCTACTCACACTACTCCACCCTTCCGATGTTCCTACTATCATTTACTACTTCTAACCCACTCACTTAGTCCAACGTACTATCTCCACCTCCCCACGTTAGCGTGGAGTACCGTCCATCAAACATTACTTGCCCCTCTCCCCCGGTATTTCCACATGCTGAAAATGCTTTCTCATTACCATACCTAACCAATCTCTAACTATTTCCTTCTAGGGTCATTCCTCCATACATAAGAAACAATTCACGTTCTGTAAGGATTTAGCATCTACTATAACACATTTTCGACTAACTCATCTATCATCTTCTTTAACTTCCATTGATTCCAAAATACACTTACTTAGCGACTCGCACATCAAAACACTTGGTTTCTTATTTGGGTAACCACCCACTCTGTTAGCCCCAAGTATCTCTTATGTAAAAGTATTGAAAATAGTACAAGTCAGAAGACCACCAGAGATCCAGCAGAAGTCTTGGAAGAAGTTCAACCAGAAGACCAACAGAGCTCGACAGAGCTCTGGCGGAACCAACAGAGCTCGACAAAGCTCTGGCAGAAGACTTCTATTCAACAGAAGAACCGTTTACACAAGAAGACCAACAGAGCTCGGGTGTAAGAGTTATGGTGACTGAAGACCTCTGTGAAGCATAAGTCTCGTAGACATCTCTAAGTGTTAGACACGTGTTCGTACTTTCCACGTAAGCCCTAAAAGGACGAAGACACACTTTCCACGTGGCATTCCAGGGTTAGATAGTACACTGTCTAATGCTTTATCAGGCTATAAATAGAGAGGTAGTGGAACAACAATTGTAAGCTTTTGGAAGAATAGTTTTCCACAATTGTTAGAGCACACACTGCAATATTCCATAGCACTACCTCCGTACGATATTGTTCCATGTGAGATTTCCGAATACACACACTTGAACGTGTTCTTGGTGTTATTCATATTATCAATATACGAGCAGCTTATTATACTTGATCTTGTTATCATTTTACTGTTCTATATTTGATACTCACTGTTACATTATCGTATTACACAATCACTCACATTTTAATGGCTTTATATAATGCTTCCGCTGTCTATTTCTTACCATTTATGTGATGCAACTTGAATCTGGGAACCTACAGTTGGTATCAGAGCTTCTTTTATTTGCTTAAATCAAACGATCCAATCTACCAAGGTTGGTTCATAGTTGTTGATTGTGTCTGTGTGTCTTAAAGCTTCATAGAATACTCTGTTTTTACTGTTAAAGATTAAAACAAGTTTTCAGAGTTTAATTAATACTGTTCAAATGCTTTCCAGTTCAGTTTAAAGATCTTCTCTAACTTAAATTACTGTTCCATTGGTTACTGTTCATTCACTTTCAGTTTAAACTCTTTTAAAGCCGTTATACTCTGTTTTTCTTCAAAATGGCTAACAACAACATTAATGCCATTTATACTGCTGGTTCTCTGACCAAGCCTCCTACTCTTCTGAGAGATGAATATCCTCAGTGGAAGATTAGGATGGTTAACTTCCTTGATGGAATGGACAGAGATTTAATGCGATCTGTCAATGATGGACCATTCCAACCCATGGTTTGTGTCCCTCGTGTACCCGCAACACAAACAACTGCTGAGATTCCTACTCACTTCGAAGTTAAAACCACCGGGTTTACTGATGAAGAAAAGCTAAAAATGGAAAATGACCTTAAGGCAGTTAGACTTCTGATTATGGCCATTCCAAACGATATATTTCAAGAACTAGACTCATGTGTTACTGCTAAAGAAATCTGGGATCAGCTTCTTAATCAACTTGAGGGTGGTATCAAAACCCAAAAGAAGAGAAGGACCCGATATATTAATGAATACAACGATTTCAAGGCACTTCCTGAGGAAACCCTACCATAAACCTACAACAGATTTAACGTTTTGATAAACAAATGCAAAAAGTGTGGGGTTGTTAGGTCGAAGGAAGATAACAATGTTCTGTTTTTGAAAAGTTTAAATGATGAATGGTTAAATCTGTCCATGTATTTACAAGCTAACCAAGATTTGGATGCATGGTCTCTAACTGATGTGTATGGCACTCTTGCTGCACAAGAGAAGGATGTTGTCAAACAAAAGGGCAAATCCACCATTGCAGGTCCAATCGCTTTGGTCTCTGATTCAAAGAAACCCACAGAAGGAAAGTCCAATAGAGAGAGTTCTAGCAGAGAGAAAAAGAAAGAGAAGTTTGTGAAAAAGAAGGGTAAGAAGAGTCTAGTAGCTGAAAGTGATAGTGAAGAAAGTTCATCAGAGGATGATGATATAAATGCTTTTGCCCAATCTCTTGCGTTAATAACTCAAAATTTTAACAAGAGATTCGGCAACAAGGTATTTGATAGAAGAGAAAGGTACGAGAGAGAAGAAAAAGATGAGAAAATAGGTTACGCTGCACCTACCCACCAGAACAGAGCTCCACAAGAGCAAAAACCACAACCACAACAGAAGTATAATGCTCCAACACCTCAGAAAACCGATGCTGCTCAACCCATCAACCAGAATGATGGACGTTGCTTTAGATGTGGCAAACCTGGCCATTTCTCTGCTAATTGTAGAGGTAAACTGGTAAAAGACCAGGATTACTACAAGAACAAATACAAGTACAATTACCGAGAAAGAAGCTACGTTGCTGAGATGGAGAATTGGATCTCTGATTCATCCTCTGATGATGAACCAGAGCAAGCCAATTTTTGCGGAGTTGCTGTGGATGATGAGAGTTTAAAAGAAGTTGATTGGATGAATGGAGAAACACTAGAGAGAACAACAGAGGAAGATTTGAATCAGAATGCATTTGCTCTTACTGTAATAGAGCCAAACAACAGAGCGCTGGAGACCACCAGACCCAGTGCCAAGGTATGTTCTTCTGAATCTAAGTCTGACTCTGAGTTGGAAATGCATGTCTTGCTGTTAACAAAGGAATTTCAACTTTTAAAACAAAAGCTCTCTGAAGAGAAAGAGTTAAGGAAACTAGCACAGAAGGATCTGTCCTTTTACAAGAGAGAGAAAACTCTCTTGGAACAAGAAAAGGAAGAAATCTTTAAAGAAAAATTTGAGCTAGAAATCTTACAACAAAAGAAGGAAAACATCTTTTCTGAAAAAGTCAAAGAGTTGAGGAAGTTTTGAAACAAAAGACTGAGGAGGTTAAGAAGTCAGAAACAGAAAGACTTAACTCTGTTGCTTTAAAAGATTATTTTCAAAGAGAAAGGGAGGTTTTGCATCAATCCCTACAGAGAAAAGAGATTCAAGTCAAAAAGTACCAGGATGCACAAGATGTGCACATAAAGATAACCTCTCAGATGGATACACAAGGTCTTGGTTTCAGTGACCTTGCTCCCTATAATGGAAGAAAGAAGACATCTCTGTCTTCTGCCTTCTGTGTTGGGAAGATCCAGGAAGATGTGATCTCTGGTACTGCTGCTTTCAAAAGAATCAAAACCTCAGATGTATTTTCAAGGACCAGAAGGCTTAATTTCAGGAATGTTAGCTATGACTCCTAGGATCGAGAAAAGGTTACAGAACCATCTTCAAAGTTTATTCTTGATCAAGGAAGAGCAAGAATCATACTTTCTGATTCTGTTAAAAGTCTGGATCCAAAAGAGATCTTCAGATTCAACTATTTCAAAGGACGGAAATCTGCTACTTCTGTGGCTGAATCCTATGTTGTGAAACCACAGAGCGAGCTCAACCCTGAAGCCCCAGACTTCTCTCCCACTTCTGAAACAATTAGAACATCTTTTGAAGAAGATCTTATGAAAGTTCTTGACGAAAACTGTTTCTGATGCTTTAAAACCCAAGTTGAGAAAGTTCAAATCTATCAAAGATAATATCTCAGTGATGCCCAGTGAGCTTAACACCTCCACCAGAGCAATCAGAGACTTTCTAGGCTCTGACAGTGACTCTGATTCTGAGGTGGATGAGCAAATTTTTTGTGGTCAAAAGAAAGTTTTGTATAAACCTAAGCAGATACCAGTGGGATCTATAGATTTAAAACAAGATGTTTCATTCTTTAAGAAACAATCTAGATTCATACCAGTATCTGATTTTAAAAACAAAGACATCCGGATTCTTGCTTCTAATGTAATAGAAGTAGAGAAAAGAGAGAATGCTAGAAGTATTCCAGTAAACAACACCTCTGTTCCCCTTGCTTTCAAACCAATCAGATTTACACCAGAGCAGAAGGGCAAATGGATAGTCAATGACAGACCTGCTCCTGCCTCTGTTGTAAATCAAAGAAGAAATTCTTTCTGGCCCAATGAATCAGTTCCAAGAAACAACAATTTCAGAAAACCAAATCAGGACAGAATGTATGCAAAAACATCTGGTCCTAAAGTTTTTCAAGCAACATTCAAACAACAGATTTTGAGTAAAAACAACAATTTGCATCAATCGTCATGTTCCATTAATTGCAATTGTATTCAACTTCTACTCAAATTACTAAATCACCTGAACGGTCCCCACTATGTTCTGAATCAGTCAGCTCAAAGGAAAAATCCCAAGACTGTTCAGAATACATAGAAAAGGACCTCTGGCACACCATCACAGAATGGAAAGTCAGTAGGAAAGTCTGTTAACACCCCTAAGTCTAACAAGAAAGGACCCATTATGCAATGGGTACCTAAAAAGAACTAATCTGTCTTGCAGAAGCCTCATGTGCAGATCTGGTACCTAGATTCAGGATGTTCCAGGAACATGACAGGCAATAAGGAGATGCTGACTTCTTTCAAAGTCAAGAAGGGAAGTACAGTAACCTTTGGAGGAGATAATGGTGGACAGATTAGAGGCTATGGTACTTTAATTAATGGTGGTGTTTCAGTTTCTGAAGTTGCTTATGTTGAAGGATTAAATCATAATCTGCTCAGTATAAGTCAACTTTGTGATCATAGGTTCGATGTCAATTTTAGGAAGAAGTATTGTTCCTTGTTGCTTTTCGAGTCTGGTCAAGAACTTTTAAGAGCCGACAGAAAAGGCAATTTGTACAAAATGAACTTTAATCCAAACCAAAACTCTACAACAGAAAGACTCTGTTTAGTGTCTTTAAAAAAGGAAGATGCCTGGCTCTGGCATAAAAGATTTGCCCATTTGAATTTCCAAAATCTTGACAAACTCGTGAAGTTGAACTTAGTGAAAGGTTTGCCTTCGCTTAAATTTGACAAAGACCATCTCTGTTCTGCCTGTGAGCTGGGTAAGATGAAAAGATCTTCACACAGAACTAAAAGTGATCACAGTTGTCCCAGACCTTTGCATATGCTTCATGTGGATCTCTGTGGTCCAATCTCTGTGCAAAGTCTGTCGGGCAAGAAGTATATTCTTGTTTTAATAGATGAATTTTCTAGATATACTTGGATTGAGTTCATCAGCGTAAAATCTGATGTCCCAGAAATTTTGATAAGTTTGTTAAAGAGGATACAAGTTCTGTTAGGTCTCAAAGTCCAAAAGTTGAGAAGTGACAATGGGACAGAGTTTAAAAACGCCAGACTTGATGCCTACCTATCAGAGGAAGGAATCTCCCAGAACTTCTCAGCTGCCAGAACTCCACAATAGAGTGGAGTGGTGGAAAGAAAGAACATAACTCTGGTAGAAGCCGCCAGAACCATGTTGGCCGGTTCTATCCTTCCAATATATAAACTTCTGGGCAGAGGCAGTCTCAACAGCCTGTTTTACCCAAAACAGAGCTGTAATAGTGAAGAGATTCAAGAAGACTCCCTATGAACTCATCAACAACAGAAGGCCAAATGTGAAATATTTTCATGTTTTTGGCTGCAAGTGTTACATCTTGAATGACAGAGAACAACTGAGCAAGTTCGACAAGAAGGCTGATGAAGGAATCTTTATTGGTTATTCCTTAACCTCTAAAGCCTACAGAGTCTACAATACCAGAACCAGAGTCATTCAAAAAAGCGTAAATGTGTCCTTTGATGAAAGTACATCAAGTTCCTCTGAACGCAAACCAACAGAGGGGACACGAACAGAACAGAAGAAGCCAGGTTCTTCAAAAACAAGAGAAGAAGATATAAACTTAGTCTTCAACGACTTCTTCGATGATGATGATTCCTCTGTCAACATCACCAGAGGCAATCAAGCTCAAAACTCAACAGAACGGAATCTGACAGGTACAACTCTTACAAGTCCCTCCAATTCTTCACCATCTACTTCTCTGTCTACAGGTGTTATTCAGAGAAATGAGGAACCACAACCAGATGTAAGAGAACATGAGCAAGATCCATCATTACCCATATTGACAAATATTGGGAGAGATCCCTTATTTGAAAGCTCACCTTCGCAGAGCCCTGTTGGCACTTCACAGAGCAATGAGGCCATTCTCTAGAGTTGTGTGCCACAGAGCCCTGGTGCCAATCCACAGAGCTCTGATGCAGAAATTCGTCTTTTCCCATCAGAAGCACAGACTCCACCTGTTTTCCATGATCCCATGACCAGATGGACAAAGGATAACCCCCATCATCTAATTATTGGTGCTGCTGAAGATGGTGCGAAGACAAGATCGGCCACAATCAATGAAGCTTTCTTTGTCAATTTTTAAGCATGATTGAGCCGAACAAGATTTCTGAAGCCCTGGAAGACCCAAACTGGATTGAAGCTATGTAAGATGAGCTTTTGGAATTTGAAAAAAAAAAGTTTGGTCCTTGGTTCCACTCCCTGTAGGCAAAGCTGCCATTGGAACCAAGTGGGTGTTTAGAAATAAAAAGGATGAAGATGGGATTATCATCAGAAACAAAGCTCGGCTGGTTGCAAAGGGATATTGTCAAGAAGAGGGTATCGATTATGACGAGACTTATGCACCTGTGGCTAGGCTGGAAGCAATCAGAATCTTCCTAGCCTATGCTGCTCACAAGGGTTTCAAGGTCTACCAGATGGATGTAAAATCTGCCTTCTTAAATGGAAGACTACAAGAAGAAGTCTATGTCCAGCAACCACCAGGTTTTGAAAACCCAGAGTTTCTAGACCACGTTTACAAGCTAGACAAAGCTCTGTACGGCCTTAAGCAAGCTCCCAGAGCCTGGTATGAAACTCTGTCAAACTTTCTGTTGACTAATCACTTCGAGAAAGGTACTGTTGATATAACTCTATTCTTTAGAAGGTATAAGAATGATATTCTTCTGGTACAGATATATGTTGATGACATTATCTTTGGGTCTACAAGGCAGGAATATTGTGATAGGTTTGAGGATTTGATGAAAAGTGAATTTAAAATGAGCATGATGGGAGAACTTTCCTTCTTCCTTGGTTTACAAGTAAAACAATCCATCAGAGGGACTTTTATAAGTCAGTCTAAGTACATCTCTGATATTTTGAAAAAGTATAAGCTCAATAATTCAAATCCAATGAAAACTCCTATTGCCACTGGAGTTAAACTTGACTCTGACCTTAATGGTGAACCTGTGGATGTCAAGAACTACAGAGGCATGATAGGATCACTTTTGTATCTTAAGACCTGATATAATGTTTGCAACCTGTCTTTGTGCCAGATTTCAAGCAAATCCTAAAGAATCCCATTTCTCTGTTGTCAAGCGCATATTTAAATATCTGAAAGGGACTCAATTCTTGGGTCTCTGGTATCCTCTTAATTCTGGTTTCGAGCTTATGGCATATACAGATTCAGATTATGGAGGATGCAAGAATGACAGAAAGAGTACTTCTGGTAGCTGCCAATTGCTTGGAGATAAATTGGTGAGTTGGACATCCAAGAAACAGAACTGTGACTCAACTTCTACAGCAGAAGCAGAGTATGTTGTTGCTGCTAGTTGTTGCTCACAAGTGATATGGATGAAAACTCAACTTAAAGATTATGGCATGGAGTACAACAAAATTCCAATCTTGTGTGACTCCAAGAGTGCCATAGCAATTATAGCTAATCCAGTCCAGTACTCCAAGACAAAGCATATCGACATAAGGTACCATTTTATAAAGGATCATGTTGAAAAAGGGACAATTGAAATGTATGTTGTTTCAACTGACTTCCAACTTGCTGATCTGTTCACAAAAGCCCTTGATGAAAGGAGATTTAACTTCTTAATCAGCAAGATGGGTATGCTGAACATGTCCTCCTAACTCTGTTTGAAAATCAACGGAGCCTCTGATGTTCTTACCAGAGCTCTGTCAAAATAGTTGGGAAGGATAGTTCACCAGGGCCTCTGATGTTTTCACCAGAGCTCTGCTAGCATACTTTTTCAATATTTTCCTCTTGAAAATTTATTGTTTGTAAATATTTTTTTCTTGTACATAAGTTTTTTTTTCAAGGCTAAAAAGAAAAATCTATCTACTAAGCTCACCATTTAAGGGGGAGCTTAATAGAAAAGGATGCATGGTTTTAGGGGGAGCAAGTCAACTCAGTTTTTAAATCTAAATGACTTTGCTTTTTGAACATCAAAGATAAATCTTTTTTAGGAAGGGAAAACCTGTTCTGATGAAAATCTTTTGATAATGTTAAGAACTTACCAGAACTCTGATACTTCACCAGAGCCTCTGATGATTCTCACCAGAGCTCTATGAAATCTCTGAGGTTGTTCTGTCTTTGTTCTATTGACTACTCTCACATCAGATACAGAATTTTTAAAAGATTTTGGGTAAAGGTGAAACATCTTGGGTTACTTGAAAAGAAATGAAAACATTCACTCAACAGAACCAAATCATATTTCTATCCTTAATAGAACCAAATCATATTTCTATCCAAAACTACGAGAGTGCTGCTCAACCTCAAGAACCTGAGGTAAGAACCCCAGCATACTTAGGATCTGAGCCCTCATTGGTAAGTATGAGTGAGGAAATAGGAGAAGAAGTGAACAGACCAGAGGCAAGAGAACCCGAAGTGGGGTCTTCCTCTGCAAGAGTGATGGAGGAGGAAGTACAGAATAGAGCATCCCCTATGGAGACTGTTCATGAGGGAGTAAGGGAAACTACAAAGGTGGAAGTAATTTCGTCCTCCTCTGGTAGTAGTAAGGAAGAAGAACAGAGAGAAGAGAATCCTGAGAGTTCTATACCCGTAAGAACCGAGAGGATGGTGAGTTTAGAAGAAGATGTTCAAAATTTGAACACACATGTGAGATTCCGCACCCCAACTCCCAGTGCAACCACACAACCTATCCCTGGTGATCAAGACCAGAGGGATATTGAAACAGAGGTGCACACCTCGAACCCTAACCAGCAAGAACCGCCAGAGACAACTCTTCACGCCTTTGGTATGCACATACCTGGGGAATCTATCTTTGGTAATGATGTTCCTTCGCCCCAGAACATCAATAGGTCACCTCCACATGATAATGCCTCTGTGGCTCATATAGACTTAACACACAATAGACATGAGATCTTTCGAATCTCACGTAGCATATGTCCGACTCAGGGACAATGGGAGACCATAGTAGAACAAGGGAAGACTTTGCTTGATCCAAACTCTTCTCATCACATCAGATTTCCTTCTTCAGAACCTGAGTTGGAAGAGGAAACTCTGGTCAGAACACCTGTAGATGTTTCCCCTGAAAAGGAGCATCAAGGATCGGGTGGAAGTCCTACAAGAGCCAACCTCAAAACAACTCTTGATATAGGCGCCTCTGGACTCGAGGCAGAATTGGAACCATGTGTTGGAACCAAGGTTACCCCCGTTGACACTGTCACAAGAGCAGAGTTCGAAAGCTTCTGTGATAGTATCAACAACTCCTTGAATGAGTATAAACTTATCAATGAACAGAAGGAGGAGCTGATCCGTAAGGAGAATGCTTCTCTCAGAGAAGAACTGCAGCAGATCTCATCTAAATATGCAGAGATAAATCAGAGATATGCAGATGCTGAAAGGGTCAGAGCAGAGGAGACAATTAAGATATCAACAGAGCTTGCAGAGCTGAAAAGACTTATGGCAGAGAATCACACGGCTGCAATGAACAGAACCCTACCTATACCTTCTGTCCTTCTATCAGACTCAAACATCAGAACCCTGACAGAGTTAATCAACAACTCTGTTAAGGATGCAGTGAAAGAAGCAACGACATCTTCTGCTACCCCAGTCAACATTTCTGGTCCAAGCCCCAATGATTTACCTATGACAGTTGGCCAGTAACAGGCGGGTATCACCCCTCCCCCCTAAATCTTACCGCAAGTGTACGGGTCGAAATCAAGTAATAGTACTTAGAAAGTACGAGTATCGAACACAGGGAACTAGGAACTAAGTATCACAATGACTACAATTGCTATTAACTGAACGATCGATATTTTGAGTTGTGGTTTATAACTAATTAATTGCAAACAAACTAAATCAAACACGGAACAGCAAACAGCTTAAGAAACTTCAGATAGAGAAAACAGTTGAGGGTTGGAAATCCAATGGTTTTCACATATAAACATCAGACTCAAAACAATTACCAGTCGTTCTTTTTAATGAATACCCAATATTTAGATCACCATTGTTCTTTTTCAAGCAACAGCGGGTTTTATTTTAAAAGCATGGTTCTTTCTCAAGCAACCACGGTCTTTATCTTGAAAACACAAGTTTTATCTCTCGATCTCAACCTATGTAATTCAAAACACATTAAGCTCAAGATTGTAATGGGACTAAGGCTTACTCGGTATATCTCTATCCCCTTTCTCACCTTAGGCATGCAATTTTCTAGTTCTAGTTGACAATTAATTCTCTCGAACTTAATTGAAAACAACACAACAATTGAAAGCTAGCTAAACTCACAAAAGCATTAAAAACCAAATCACATGCTTCATTAAATAAGAAAACTGATAAAAGTCTCAAGTCATATGTTCACATGCTTAAACCAAATTCATTCCAACCCCCAACATCTAAGGATTAGTTCATGTTGGTGGTGGATTCAAACACAAAGAAAGAAGATGGAAAAACGTGTACAAACATAATGAATATGGAAACGATGAATGTAATGGTGACTCCCTTCTCTTGTGCTCGTATCTAGTTTACGTGTTGAACGTGACTCCAATCGATCCTCTATCGTGGCTCCAAAAGCTCCGAAAAACCTCTGAAAATCGCCCCTTAACTGCTCACGTTCGTCGTGTGAGAGCTGTGTCGACCTAATTCCGGAAAATCGCAAAGTATAGAGCTGAAACAGAGACTTACGTGGTTTGTCCCGCTACTTGTAAACTGCGGGACAAACCGTACGGTTTTCCTGATGTGTCTGGGTCAATGCTGGGTCATGGATCTGGGTCCTGGTTCGGGCACGGGTCTTGGGCTTCCGTTGGCTTCGTTTTGGACTCTCTTTTGGCTCTTTTCCGCTTCTTTTCTCGATGATTGCTGTCTTTTAGATTACCTACACATTTCACTAGATAAACCATAAAGTTCCGCCTTTTTGGTAGAACACAAGCCAATCTATTTGGTTTGAGGACCGAAAATAACGCCAAAAAGTGGCGTTATCAACAACCCCAAACCGAGTGTTGCTTGTCCTCAAGCAAATTAGCGATAAAATAGAATAAAAGCACACATCAGTGAAATAATAACTGCACAACTCCCAATTGGTACCACGAAATGCACTGGTGATTTCCCATACCCGTGAATGCCTATCTCACTCTCGCCTCGTCCTTATTTTGTTTGATCTAAGGCCTTTCATTGTGAGTTGAACTCGTGACTGCTCTGATTACATTAAGGTCGTACTAGGTCCACACATACTAGGAAAAACATTTCGCCTCGACCCTACCTCACGGGATACTCTCATTTCACTCGAACCTAGGTTGTCGCACATGTTGTCATGTATAAGGAATTTATGTACAAGAATACTCGAAAATTACATGACAACTCTAATGAAAGACCCAAAAATGTCCAAAAAGTTGATCTCAGAAGGGAATCAAGTAGCAAGACAAGGAATATTGGTAAAGGTAGTCGTATACTCTAATCACATCTTCCAGAAGATCATCCAGGTCTTTACAAGGGTTGTAACTAGGCTAAGGTTATGGCTAAGAAACGAAGGGTAATTGGATCAAAGATCCTCGGTGTGTCAACCATTAGCAAGTCTGAACTTTCTTGCTTCACATTCTATCCTTTGGCCCTTTTTATCACTACTGGAGTCGCTTTGACTCTCTTACACTAGTACAAAAAAGGTCTTTTGTGACGGTTAAAAACCGTTACCATAGGTATACGGTAACGGTTTTCGTGGACATAAAAATCGTAACCTATCTTGCCGTCACTTTTGATACACTTTTGGTTACGTTTAGAAAACGTTACCAAATCACATCAAAAACCGTTACCATAGGTTAAAACCGTCACCATAGGTTAAAACCGTCACCTTAAATGTATTAAAAAATTGTTTATTTTTCAAAAACCGTTACCGTAACATAACATATAGTGACATTTGTTTTTAAAAACCGTCACCGTAGCATAACATACGGTAACGCTATGTTATTAAAATCGTCATCGTAGCATGACATGCTTTACATTTATATTAAAAAACCGTCACCGAAGCATGGTCTATGGTGACGTTTATCAAAATCGTGACCATAGCATGACATACAATGACATTCATTATTCAAAATCGTTACCATAGCATAACGTACGGTGACATTTATTTCTCGAAATAGTCACTAAAACATGACATAAGTTGACATTTCTATTTAAAAACCGTGACTATAACGTGAAGTACAGTGACGTTTATTTTTAAAACAGTCACCATAGCATGACCTACATTGACGTTTATATTTAAAAAACATTACTGTAGCATGACATAAGGTGACGTTTATTTTTCAAAATCGTCAATGTAACACGATTTATGGTGACGTTTATTATTTAAAATCGTCACAATAGCATGACATATGTTGACGTTTATTTTTCAAAATCGTCATCATAACATGGCATACGGTGATGTTTATTTTTTAAAATCGTCGCCATAACATGGCATACGGTAATGTTTATTTTCAAAACCGTCACGGTTGCAAAACATACAATTACGTTTATTGGTGAAAATCGTCACAATGGCATGACATACAATGACGTTTGTTTTGCCTAAACCATCACCATACAATAATATATGGTGACGTTTATTATTCACAATGGCAAATCCATCGGTAATCCGTCGGTAATGTTTATTTTAATTAAAAAAAATAATTAAAAATACAGAATAAACTGTACAAAAAACCTGTGCAGAAAAGGTCGGTAATTCCTAGGCAAAAACCATTACAAAATACTATTGTATTTAATACAATATCATCCCAAAACAATCACTACATGAATAATACATATTTGTATCTATGTTGACTTTGAACTTGTCCGGTGAAACTTTGAAGTCTTGGACTAATATTTTGCTAACCTTGTCATTCTCTTCTTTATGCTTCTCAAGAGCAACTTGTTTTAGGACCTACAACACAACCCCATTCATAAGTTAATTTAGGAACAATGAAATGTCAAAATTAAGCAGTGTATATATAGGCGAGGGATCGTAAATTGTAATACCAATTGGATGATCTCATTCTCAAGAGTGCAACTGACCAACCTACAAACACATTCACTAAATTCATTAGACATTCATTAAACAAATGAAAAAAGTTTGCTATATTTTTTTTTGAAAGGCTAGCACTTTATTACCAACATACAAATATGCAAACAATACAAGAGATATCCACTCACCCATCAATGACCAACCCAAGACAAAATAAAAATCATACACACAGACCCAGCCAAACAGCCCTCTGGCTGGAGACAAATCAAACCAAACACCCAGACTCACCCAAACAGCCCTACGATTGGAATTAAACACACCCAAGAAGACCTGTAGCTACTAACAAACAGCAATACTAGCTGCTGAACACAAACTTGCAGCCCCTGCACCAACTAAAGACAAGCTTGCAAGGAAAACTTATCAAGCCAAACCAAACAGCCCATTTAGTAGCTACCGAACAACGGCTTAATGCAGTTGTCTGACCCGAACCTTCCACAACCAGCCTGCAGCAGCGAATCTGCAGCAATGGGACTATAAACGTTTGCTATATTGTAGTATTTGGTTGCTATAAATCAATCTACAGTTCTGTCCTGCACTATCAAGAACCAGAACACAAATATCTTATAAAATTCTAATCATGGATTACAAAATATAGGATTTTATAAATTATCAATAGGGTCACAACTTAATTAATTTCTTTCAGTTTTCATAAGACAATGGCAGTGGCACCATGAAAAGGACAGATAAATGGTGCAAAACAAAATGGAACTTTCTACTTTAACAATAGATCACTCAAATCTATCAATTTCGGTTACAACTTACAGTTACTTTCTAAGTTATCACTTACCTGACATGGGTTTGCCCAAAGTTTTATGAGGTAGAGATGTCCTCGATGACGCCCTTCCCATCCACCGAGTCAAAAAAGAAGAAATTTTTTAGAGGGGCGCCTTTGTCTGATATTGCTTTTATTACTTCCTGTAAATTCAAATTAAAACGAAGGTGGAGAGTGAGTACAATCCAAAGAGGTAAACAAGAAACATCGTACAAAAATGATGAAATAATAACATGGCCGAGGATTCCCCCGAGTACTGCAGAGACAGGAGGGAATTATTTAGTTGACACAACCAACCTCTCTAGGAGAGTCTGGAATCTGTGATTCGTAAAGCGACTGCAATACGAGGGGATGACGTATATAATATTTTAAAACTAAATAAATGATATTTTATTAACTAAATTTTAGAAAGATTCTATATTTTTTAAATAAAAATGCCATATTTTTCTTTAGTTAATGCACAACATTCAAAATTTGGAAGTGTAGTGGGTCTGCTTTCAAACCTTCAATCTTACCCAAGTCTTCAAATTAGGAAACAAAAAGATAAGATCTTGAACTAAAATTGCTATCATCTCCCCCATTAATAGATTAGAATGCTACCTCCATCCACAAACAGAAAAAAACAGTTAAAGAAATCAGATGGGATGGATTTGGAAGGAAGAACACTTGGATTTAATCCTAGTGCCATTTGGGTTATTCATAATGTTCATCTATCATTTCTAATATACAAGTGCGTCTACATATATGTTATCTTGTAGTATTAAATGAAAAAATTATTTACATCTAATTTACAATTTAGAGACATAAAACAAATAATTAACTAAACATATTACTGTAGTAGTATAGTATTTAATAATATAAATAATAAAAGAGAATGCAGCCCAGTGGCAAGGTAACATCCCTGTGGGGTCAATGCTGGAAGGCCTGACTACCAGTGTTCGAGCCCCGTGGTGTGCACTCTGCGATATCCAGACTTCAAGACGGCCTTTGGGCCGGGTCTTGGGCCAGCTGAAAGGCTTGTTGGGCCAGGCATAGGCCTGGGCCGAGTCGATGGAGATTAGTGGGTGGCGCCTTAAGTGGAAGCCCGATACCCCGGAACGTGTGGGTGTGTTCTACTGCCGTTCAAAAAAATAATAATAAAATACGACGGCAAATTGAGGTCATTATCAGTATGATAAGTTGGTAAAAAACAACGGACGACCATGGGTATATTAAAAAATATATAGATCGGCTGACCGAATAAGTTCAAAGTTGAGCCATTTGGCTATAACCGAACATTTTTAATGGCTTATCCGGTAATTGTGACTAATAATGCAGGAATTGAGCACTTTGACTAATACTATAGTAGCACTATAAATGAGAGAACAATAGTAGACCTTGATTTCAGTCATAGTCAAGTTTAAAGTTACCATAAAGTCAGTCAAGATGTACTCCAGCTTTTATAAAACCAAGACATGACACATATATCTACGATCTCTTTGTAGCTATAAGCAGGAATTTATGATTTCCAAGGTCACCACTATATACCTCCAAAAGGAAGACTGTCAAGTCAATCCCACCAGGCCAATACTAAGAATACAATTGCAAATGAAATAAGATGATGCTAAGATTCATGTTGTCGCTCCAAAAAAGAATATAATTTAAATATTAAAAAAATACTTGCCCATCAGCAGCACAAGTAACAAAGCTTCGCTCATCGGTCTCTGGCATGATTTTTGCTTGGAAGATATTGTTATTATGGCCTGAATTAAAAGAAAGTTTAACACGCCCAATTTCCCAGTCCCAAAGTATAACTCTCCTGTCATTTGAACCAGACACGAGAATATCCCCATCTGCATTAAAGCTCACAGTATTCATGCATCCTCTGTGCTTTTCCAGCTTCCTCAAATGATCCAGTCTGCCAAAATAAAGCGTTTCATCAACCTACAAAATCTACAAAATCGATAAAATAAACAAAGTTTTATGTATATAAATAAGCAAGCAATTAAGCATGTGCGGACGTAGAATGGGAACAGCTGCAATTGAAACATTGAAAAATGGACAACTTTGCATATGGAACAAACAAGTTGATACGACATGTTATCAACCAAATTCACCTCATTGCTGGTGAAAAGTACACCGTCAAAGCTGAGACCGAATACCTCACCAGTAATGTTAAATATATCGATAATTAAGATCAAAAGTTGTTCTGCTCAGTAAAAGAGAAGAACAAAATCACAATTGCAATATCAACAAATATTGGTTAAGTGATTGTTCAACAAAAACATAGCCAAATAGACTACAGAAGAACCCTAATCTTGAAAAACTTAGACCACTGATTAGGAAATTGAGCACAATTTGTGATGAAAAGGGAAATCGCCTATCATAAACAATTAAAGTATGAATACAATCAAGCTGAAGAGGGGATAAAACTTTAGATTTCAATTCAAAACTGAAGCCCCCAAACCAAATCGATTCCTGTGAAGCCAAAATGAAAACTTGCTATTATGTCACAATTATCAGATACACGTGAATGGAAAGAATAGCAATGAACACTAACCTTTGTATAATTGCATAGTTGAGTTGCTAAGCCCATATCAAACAACGAGGGAACTGATAGTTTTTGTACGTTTAGTTTGAGGAATCTTCAAACCTCGCTCATCGCATACAATCCACCTGAAAATTGAAATTCCCCCTACAAAAACCACAATTAATAACGGCGATCAAGAATATTATGGTTTAAAGTAAAATTGAGATATGGAGATGAAAATTTTCTACAGTAGTAGGCGACCAGTGGCTCGTCCTTCTGCAATTCATCCGCACGTTGAAGGTAAGGTAACAGTAGCTTCGATGGTTCGTTCTCGTTCGCCATCATACTTCATCGATTTTATACCTGTGATGTCTAGATGGAGACGGCGACGAGGGTGGCTCTAGATGGAGAAACGCAATCATACGTTTGCTCATATACACACAGTTTCAGCCGAAGTTTTAATTGATACCTTCTCAAAATGCGCCCATCGCTGCTCCACCGGAATTCCATTGATTTCAAGCCCTAATTTAGTATAATGTGACGGAGGCGATGAAAAAATGAGGCGGGATGAGGAGGACGCGAGGTGAGCCTGGAGGAGCATCGAGAGAGCATGGATGGTGGTGATGGGTTAGACCTGGGAGCCGAAAGGAGAGAAATTACTTAAAAAGTCAATAATGAAAAGGGGAGTAGAATAGTTCAGCCACACTTGCTTCTCTTATGCATAAACGCACTGGCGTTCAGCGGCGGATGGCAAGAGCCTGGTGAGCGGCGCACGGCGGGAGTCAAAATCGGCGACGGTGGTGGTGGATGCTGGTGGCGATAGAGAGAGAAAGTCGTGAACGGCGACGGTGGAGGACTCTCGATGGCGACGACGGTTGTTGGTGGCTCTCGGTCGCTCGGTAGCTTCTTCTCGATGGTGACGCTCGGCTGGTGGTGGTGGATGCTGGTGGTGGCTCCCGATCGCTCGGCAGATGGATGGTTCTCGACGGCTTCTTCTCGATTGAAGTATATGGTTGTGTTGAAGTATAGGGTGGGAAATATCTTAGGGCTGCAATGAAAAAAAAGAGGGGGGGAAAGAGGGTGGGAAAGATTTAGCAAGGAGGGAAATGAATTTGGGGTGGCGGGAAACGAAAATTAGGGGTGTTTGGGATTGCTTATTTTATTTTTATTTTTTTGACTTATTTGCTTATTGCTTTTCCTTACCATAAATAACCTATTTTAGGTATTTTGATTGAAAAAAAAGTAAAGTGCTTATGACTTTTCTCCACAACAAATAAGTTGTTTTTGATAAGTCATTTCATTTTAATTTATTTGAAAATACTTATAACTTATTTGTTCAAATTACAAATTACATACAACTAAGAAACACCAACTGTACATATGAAATTTAAGCATGCAAAACTCCAAGGTGAGAACTTCATCCCATGTGAAAAAATATATTTTAAGATATTTAAAAATATATATAAAATATTTCTTTAATTTTTGAAGCGCAAAATGATCGATTAAAACCCATAACGGTCTATTAAAGCCCAATATGGTTTCATTAAAGCCTATAAGGGTCCATTAAAGCCCAAAATGATCAATTAAAGTCAATACGGTGCATTAAAGCACAATACGATCCATAAAGGCCCAATACAGTCCATTAAAGGCCAAATTGTTCCATAAGCCCATAATGCTCAATTAAAGTCCAATACGGTTCATTGAAGCCCAAAATGATCAATTAAAGGCCAATATGGTCCATTAAGCCCATAACGGTCCATTGAAGCCCAAAATGACCAATTAAAAGCCAATACGGTCCATTAAAGCACAATACAATCCCTAAAGGCCCAATACGGCTCATTAAAGCCCAATACGTCCCATTAAAGCTCATAACGGTCCATTGAAGCCCATAATGAACCATTTTGGGCTTTAATGAACCATTTTGGGCTTTAATGAACCATTTTGGACTGTAATGAACCGTAATGGGCTTCAATGGATTGCATTGGGCTTTAATGTACCGTATTGGTCTTTAATTGATCATTTTGGGCTTCAATGAACCGTATTGGACTTTAATTGACCATTATGGGCTTATGGAACAGTTTGGGCTTTAATGGACTGTATTGGGCCTTTATGGATCGTATTGTGCTTTAATGAATCGTATTGGGCTTTAATGAACCGTTTTAGGCTTAAATGTATGGTTTTGGACTTTAATGGATCGTAATGGGCTTCTGTTGGTGCAAGTGATTAAATATTATTAATCCCATTGTTTTGATGATTAACAAATAAATAGACACTTTATTTGTTGCTAATAATTTGCTCCAAGTATATAGCTCTTGAAGAATGAAAAGCATCTTCTCAGTCCAGTTCAATGAAAATACGGGCGAAGATTTTATCGAAAGAATTCAAGACTGAAGATGCGCCAATATTTTTAATATCTCACAATGGTAAAAACACTCAAAATAATATACCACTTAGATCTGTGTGTCGAGAAGTGTCTCGAAAAGTTGATTAGCCCTAGTTGGGTGAACCACTCTAAATATCGGTGTTGGTATCAATATTCTCTACCCTTATCTTTATATTTATTGTCGTGCATTTATATTGTTTTTATAATTGAAAAAGAAGTTTTTGAAAGTAAAAAGATCCTAAATACAACCTTTACCCCCCCCCCCCCCCCCCTCTAAGGTTGTCTAACAACTTCAATGGACTGTATTGGGCTTTAATGAACCGTTTTGCGCTTTAATGTATTGTTTTGGACTTTAATGGATCGTAATGGGCTTCAATGGACTATATTAGGCTTTAAAGAACCGTTTGGGCTTCAATGTATCATTTTGGGCTATAACGGACGGCTTTGGGCTTTAATGAACCGTAATGGGCTTCAATTGACTGTATTGGGCTTTAATGGACGGTTTTGGGATTTAATGAATCATTATGGGCTTAATGGACTGTTTTGGACTTTAATAAACCGTTTTATGCTATAGTTAACCGCTTTGGGCTTTAATGGTCCGTAATGGGCTTCAATGGACTGTATTGGGCTTTATTGAACGGTTATGGACTTCAATGTATCGTTTTGGGCTTTAATGAACCGTTATGGGCTTAAATGGGCCTATTTGGGCTTTAAAGAACCAATTTGGACTTTAATGGAACCGCTTTGGGCTTTAATGAACCGTAATGGGCTTCAATGAACCATTTTAGGCTTTAATGAACCATTTTGGCTTTTAATATACTGTTTTGGGCTTTAATCGATTGTATAATAATAATTGTTATTATTATTATATAATAATAATTATTATTATATATTATTATATCATTTTTAAAATTATATAATAATAATTATTATTATTATTATATAATAATAATAATGTTGATAATTATATAAGAATAAAAATAAGAATAATAAATAAATATTATAGTTCCAACTGAATTCCGGCGAACCTACATGTACCGTCGAAAATCCGTCAGAAACGTTAATCTTGTATTTCTTTAATATTTCTTTAATTTTTGAATTTTAAAAAAACTAAATAAAAATTAAATAATCCGTCGGTAATCCGTCTATATGACAACGTCTATGATGCAAAAGCGTCATCGTAGCATGAGGTACTATAACTTTTATTTTTCATAATAATCACCATAACATGACATACGATGACGTTTATTACTCAAAACTGTCACCATTCCATTATGCTCGTTGACGTTTATTTATTCAAAATCATCAACGTTAACATTACATATGGTAACGTTTATTATACAGAACCGTCATCGTAGTATGACGTATGTTGACGTCTATTATTCAAACGTTACCATAGAAAGACATATGGTGACGTTTATTATACAAAACTATCACTGTAACATGACATACAGTGACATTTATTTTTTAAAATTGTTACCATAGAATGACAGACGATGATACAATCAAAACCATCATTGTAGCTTGAGATATGCTGACGTAAATATTTTAAAACCGTTACCATAGCATGACATATGGTGACGTAAATTTCCCAAAAACCGTTGCCAAAACCTAACTTTTGGTGACGAGAATTTTGCAAAGCATTAGCATAGAACTTGGTTACTTTTGGAAACGGTTTTAAGATAAACGTTGCTATACATATTTTTGTTTTGGTAACGGTTTTTTAAAACCATTACAACATAAAGCAACGGTTTAGATAAAGCGCGTTACTAAAAGGTCCTCTATGGCAACGATTTTTAAAAACCGTCACAACATAAAGTAACGATTTTTCAAAATCGTCCTAAAACGTTACCATAGAGGACCCTTTAGTAACGCTTTTGACTAAAACGTTGCTTTATGTTTCTAGGTTTTTGGTGATGGTAACGTTTTTTTTATGAAACCGTTACTAAATCAATTGTCTAAATTTTTATGTGACTTTTAGTAACGGTTTTTATCAAATCGTTACAAACATGTTTTCTTAAAACCGTCACAAAAAGCCATTTTTGTACTAGTGTTATTGAGCTGCTGTAAGGCTATCTAAATAACTGTATTATTTTATTTATTTATTTATTTATTTATTTTTTGTGGGACAACATTGGTCCTCTTTTCTAGCTCTTGGGTTATACTGACCCAATCTATTTTTATGGCTGGCCTGTATTTTTCTTTTCTGCTCAATCTTATGTTGTTCATTACTGCTTCTGATTGACACACTTTCGGATAAGGGTTGGCTAAGGTTTAATGGCTAATGGTTAAATGGTGGGTCTGAAAAGAACAGTGGTGAGTGTTTGGCTTACAAATGGGTTTTGGATACACACATAATGGGTCGAAAGGTACGTTAGGCAAAAACGGGTTAAAGTGCACACAATGCCTGGAATCAACTCTTAAGGTCCACACGATATGGTCTACTATACCCTTACCCAACATCCCAATGCTTGTCTTTGCTACTCAATGCAATAATATAGCGAGATCACTCTATAATCACGACAAGGAATTCGAAAAAGTGAATATGAATTAAGTATTTAAATCCCTCGAAATGAATTACGTCTTTTAGGCTCAAATCTGACTATTGGGTGGTCTCCACTAATGTCCCTAGTCATGCCTTTTCCCGGTCCTTCCCTAATGGTCACGTTACTATCACAAGATTCTTCCCACAATGGTCGGTCTCGATTGGGCAACCCCAAACCTTACCCACACATTGTCCCCAATGTTCAAGTGTCGGTGCAGGCTATACACAGGTGTGACACGTATCATTATGCAGTTATTACAGTCATCAAACAGGAAGGACAAGCATTAACACAACATATCTAAAAGCGAACCCAGAGTTATTCATAAATGGCCACCCCAAACCTAGGCCGTGGCCTAGGTTTGCCAACTAAAGCCAACCCCAAACCTCGGTAAAACCGAGGTTTGCACAGGATTAAAAGTGAGTGTGTAGATGTTTGAAAGGTGAGGCACCCCAAACCTAAGTGAAACATAGGTTTGTTGTATCTCGTTTAACTACTAATGAAACAACACATCATACACCACTCGTTACCATACAAGGTTAGAACATACCTGTTTGATCGGACGGAGGGGATTCTCTTGAAAGATTTGAGCAACCAGTCAGAGAAGACGGGGGGAGAAGGCGAAAACAAAAGAAATCAAAGTAAAAGATGAAAAACGTAAAGGAACTGAAAACCCAAAGCAAGAAAGGAACAAAGACTGTACGAAAAACAACCAGAAGCATCAGGGGGACCCCGCGGTTTTGACCGCGGTTTGGAAGTCGCGGGATAAAGCGCGCAACCCCTTGTTTCGAAAACCATCCAGGGACACCCGCGACTTAGCGCGCGGCTTGAAGTCGCGGGGCATCCCGCGTAAGTCTCTGTTCAATTTTTTTTTGTAAATAAAATCACGCACAAACATAAATTAAACGGAATCAAACCTCGGTGGGTTGCCTCCCACCCAGCCCCTTGGTTTCGGTCGTGGCTCGACCTTCCTTCTGATCACTCCTTCGGCTTTTCATGGTGGGTTGCCTCCCACCCAGCGCCTTGGTTTCGGTCGTGGCTCGACCTTCATTCTGATCACTCCTTCGGCTTTTCATGATTGCCCGGCTCCTCTTCAACTTTACCTCTACTCTCGATCATCTTGAACACTGCTTTCTCACTACCAACCCTTAAGGTCATTTCACCTTTTTCCATGTCGATCAACGCTCTACTCGTGGCCAGAAAAGATTTTCCCAATATCAGTGGGACCTCTATATCTTCATCGATATCCAGCACCACGAAATCCACCGGAAAGTAGAACTTGCCAACGTTGATGAGCACATCCTCTATCACTCCATATGGGTACACTATCGATCTATCCGCAAGCTTAAGGGTCATGTACATTGGCTTCACCTCTCCCAAGCCAAGTTTCCTGAAAACAGATAAAGGCATTAAGTTAATACTTGCTCCTAAATCACATAACACTTTATCAAAATAAAGCTTCCCAATTTGAATAGGGATTGAAAAACTCCCTGGATCCTTAAGCTTCGGGGGAAGCTTGTTCTGGATGATCGCACTGCACTCTTCAGTAAGTGCAACTGTCGCGTGGTGTTCGACTGCCCTCTTCTTGGATAAGATCTCTTTCATGAATTTGAGATATGTTGGCATTTGGGCAAGTGCTTCTGCGAAGGGGATGTTGATGTGTAGCTTCTTGAAGATGTCAAGGAATTTCTTGAACTGTTCCTCATCTTTATGTGCCTTTACTCGACTCGGAAATGGTAGCGGTGGCACATACGGGTTGACTGGTGGTTGCTTCTTCTTCTTTTCTCCATCCTCCGGGTTTTCCTTCGTCATACCTTCTTCACCGGCTTCCATCCCATCCACTTTTATGATCTCGACATCTTGCATTTTGAGCTCGGTTTCCTTTGATGACGTTTCTCATGTAGGCTCATTGATCAGCTCCTTGCCACTTCTCAGATAAATGGCATTGCATTCTTCTCTTAGTTTCCTTTCAGTCTGACTCGGAAACGTTCCTGGGACTCGGTTTTGTAGGACTTCAGAAATTTGCCCCACTTGTCTTTCAAGGATCTTTATGGATGTCGTGTTCTGATCAGTTGCTGCTTTCACTGTGTTAACCGTGCTTGCTAACTCTCCAACCGTGACATCCATCTTTACCATAAACTTCATCATCATATCCTCCAGCCCCGGTTTCTTCTCTACGGATGGTCCTTCGTCGAATTTCCTTTGGTTGAAACCTGGAGGACGGTAAACATTGTTAGACTGAGAAGAATTAGAAAAGTTAGAAGAATTACCGTATTGGTGTTGCCCTTGAGGTTGAATCCATGAAAAATTAGGGTGTTTCTTCCACCCCTCATTATACGTGTTCGAGAAAGGGTTGTTCCTCGGTTGGTTGTTCCGGTTCTGCAAAAACTGAACTTGTTCGGGTTCTTCCGGACTACCTCCTTTCAAATGGTTCGTGATCGCAACTAGTTGAGCTTTTATTTCCTTCAGCTCATCCGATTCTTGAACACTCGCAACTCTTCTAATGGCTGATCTAGGAGTAGAAAAACCGTGTTCAGCCAGATTATCGATCAGCTCGCATTCTTCCTCATAAGACTTATCCATTAGGGCTCCACCCGATGCAGCTGTGATGTCGTTCTTGAACTGCGGGTGAAGTCCACTGAAGAAGGTTTGGATGATGACCCAACCTTGTAACCCATGATGAGGGCATTTCTTGATCATGTCTTTGTACCTCTCCCAAGCTTCATATAGTGTCTCTTGATCCCATTGAGAAAAATGAGTGATCTCGGCCATGAGTTGGGCGATTCTGCTTGGTGGGAAGAATTTATGAAGGAACGCCGCCTTCAATTGTGCCCAGGTGGTGATTGAGTCCGGTTGGATACTCTCGGTCCATGTTTCGGCTCGGCCTTTGAGAGAAAAGCTGAATAACCTTAGCTTTATGGCATCCTCGTTCATCCCATTGATCTTAAACGTGTTGCAAATCCTCTCAAATGCACGGAGATGTGCATGAGGATCTTTTGTCGGTGCTCCTCCATACTGATTTTGTTGTACCATCACGATGGTACTCGGTTTAAGCTCAAAAAAGTTCGCCCCAGTAGTGGGCGGTTGGATGCCTATGTGTGCGGCTGCCACATTCGGGTCGGCAAACGACCGCATAGGACGTCTCGCGGGAGGTGCTTCGTCGCCCATCTTCAATTTCCTTTTGACTTTTAATTCCTTGAGTAGTCGACGGGCGGTTCTTTCGATTTCAGGATCAAGTGGTTCGACTCCTTCCCCTCGGGTTTTCCTTGGCATAAACCAATTAATACCTGAAAAGAAAGTAGGTGAAGTTAGTAATCCAGAACTGAATGTGATGGAACAAAATAATAAAAATAAAGAAAAATGTTCAATATAATAGCGCTTATAGCTGGTAGTGCTATCAGTTGCAACAAGTTCCCCGGCAACGGCGCCAAAAACTTGATAGGCGGGTATCACCCCCCCCCCCCCCTAAATCTTACCGCAAGTGTACGGGTCGAAATCAAGTAATAGTACTTAGAAAGTACGAGTATCAAACACAGGGAACTAGGAACTAAGTATCACAATGACTACAATTGCTATTAACTGAACGATCGATATTTTGAGTTGTGGTTTATAACTAATTAATTGCAAACAAACTAAATCAAACACGGAACAGCAAACAGCTTAAGAAACTTCAGATAGAGAAAACAGTTGAGGGTTGGAAATCCAATGGTTTTCACATATAAACATCTGACTCAAAACAATTACCAGTCGTTCTTTTTAATGAATACCCAATCTTTAGATCACCGTTGTTCTTTTTCAAGCAACAACGGGTTTTATTTTAAAAGCATGGTTCTTTCTCAAGCAACCACGGTCTTTATCTTGAAAACACAAGTTTTATCTCTTGATCTCAACCTATGTAATTCAAAACACATTAAGCTCAAGATTGTAATGGGACTAAGGCTTACTCGGTATATCTCTATCCCCTTTCTCACCTTAGGCATGCAATTTTCTAGTTCTAGTTGACAATTAATTCTCTCGAACTTAATTGAAAACAACACAACAATTGAAAGCTAGCTAAACTCACAAAAGCATTAAAAACCAAATCACATGCTTCATTAAATAAGAAAACTGATAAAAGTCTCAAGTCATATGTTCACATGCTTAAACCAAATTCATTACAACCCCCAACATCTAAGGATTAGTTCATGTTGGTGGTGGATTCAAACACAAAGAAAGAAGATGGAAAAACGTGTGCAAACATAATGAATATGGAAACGATGAATGTAATGGTAACTCCCTTCTCGTGTGCTCGTATCTACTTTATGTGTTGAACGTGACTCCAATCGATCCTCTATCGTGGCTCCAACAGCTCCGAAAAACCTCTGAAAATCGCCCCTTAAATGCTCATGTTCGTCGTGTGAGAGTTGTGTCGACCTAATTCCGGAAAATAGCAAGGTATAGAGCTGAAACAGGGACTTACGTGGTTTGTCCCGCTACTTGTAAACCGCGGGACAAACTGTGCGGTTTTCCTGATGTGTCTGGGTCAATGTTGGGTCATGGATCCGGGTCCTGGTTCGGGCACGAGTCTTGGGCTTCCGTTGGCTTCGTTTTGGACTCTCTTTTGGCTCTTTTCCGCTTCTTTTCTCGATGATTGCCGTCTTTTAGATTACCTGCACATTTCACTAGATAAACCATAAAGTTCCGCCTTTTGCTAGAACACAAGCCAATCTCATTGGTTTGAGGACCGAAAATAACGCCAAAAAGTGGCGTTATCAGCCAGATGGGAGATTTCAGGAAAAACGTTCTCAGCAGAATGATGTCTATCTCATCAAAGTTTGTCATGAAGGCACAAGCGACAGAGCGACATGTGCAGACATCTCTTGACTCTCACAAAGTCAACTTTGAGAGTCAAGTAGATGAGATCAGAACTGCTGCAACAGAGGTCGAAGATGCACTGAAAAAGGCAGTCTCATCCTTCACAGATACCATTGAGAAGACTGCTACACTCAAACGACCTGCAAAAGGACCCCCAGAAGGAGAACCTTCAAGCAAAAGAGGTAAGGCTGCTCCAAACTTTGTTGTTCAGGCCTCACCAGATGACGGCATAGCACTTTCTGATGATGATGATGACTTTCAAGATGCACCAGAGGGTCATTCAGATAGTCAGATGGGTGAGTCCTCAGATCAACAAAAGGGGGAGAAAGCGAAAGAGAAAGAAAAGGAAAAGGAGAAAGAGGCAGAGAAAGAGCAAGAGAAAGAGGCATAGAAAGAGGCGGGGAAAGAGAAAGAAAAGGAGAAAGGGAAAGAGAAAGAGGTTGAAAGAGAAGCAGAGAAGGAAATAGAGGAGATTCCACCAGAAATGGCATTGGTAGAGTTCGACTATATGTTCAAAAACCTAATTTTCAGAATACCAGAACAGTCGGATCAACCACCAGAGATTATTATCCTTGACACTCCTCCCCCATCTCCAAGGACTGAACCAGAAAGAACAAACCCGATCTCTGCTGATGAATAAATAAACCAAAACCAACCTCAAATCCAAACCCAAACCTTACAAGAGGTCGGATGCCATGTTGATATTCTTATGGCTGAAACTCATGAAGATCAGAACCCAACCCAAAAGCCACCAGAATCATCAACCAGACACTCCGAGAACCCTTCCCTTGAAGAACTGTTTGCATATCTCTATGCAGACAGAGATATAATTCCCATCAGCGCCATACCTGCAAACCCATATTTCAACCCCATCAGAGCTGCCCAACTTACTGAGGCAAGGCTAAAGTTTATCCAAACCAGATCCCACATGAACAAAGCCATAAACTCAAACTTCACATTCGACATAATTCTGAACGTGGAAGCAAAGACGTTTTCCAAAGACAGAATTCTATACCATGTCTACACAGTGGGAACAAGAGACAACAAGATAGAAAAGTTCAACGATAATGATCTTGTGCTCCTGAACCCTTATGATCTGGTATCCCTTCATGCCTATCGCCTACACTTCATCGACAGATACAGAGGCACAGGAACTGCGATGAGGGAAATCGAATTCGCTATGCAAGAGCATGTCAATCTCATAACACAAATCGACTTTCAGCTAGGCATAGAATTCGAAGTTGAGAGACTAGCAATTGCACCCTCAAATGAAAACCTTGAGGGTTATGGCCATTACAAAACTGGAACCGTAGTTGGAGATCCTCTAATCTTCATCTACCGACAGAAGAAGATCAAGAAGGCCATCAGAGCTTCTGAAACCCACAAGTACTCGAGTGAATCGCTGAAGTATCTCAAAAACATAATCCAGAATCTCCCAAGAGACAAATGTACAGAAGAGCAACTCAGACTCTACATCACCCAGATTGATCTTATGCTGGACTTCCGTGAGCTAATCAGAAGATTCGACAAAATTCTAAGGGGAGATAATTACGCCTGAATGTACTTATTATTTACTTTGTATTGTAATATCCTAAAAGAATAGTGCAAAGTTAGACAGAGGTAGAAGTTTTATGTTCTTTTGTTTACATCTCTGTAAATTCCAATTTTTTTATTTTCAATACTTAGGGGGAGATTGTTAGCCCCAAGTATCTCTTATGTAAAAGTATTGAAAATAGTACAAGTCAGAAGACCACCAAAGATCCAGCAGAAGACTTGGAAGAAGTTCAACCAGAAGACCAACAGAGCTCGACAGAGCTATGGCGGAACCAACAGAGCTCGACAGAGCTCTGGCAGAAGACTTCTACTCAACAGAAGAACCGTTTACGCAAGAAGACCACAAAGCTCTGGTGTAAGAGCTCTGGTGACTGAAGACCTCTGTGAAGCATAAGTCTCGTAGAAATCTCTAAGTGTTAGACACGTGTTCATACTTTCCACGTAAGCCCTAAAAGGACGAAGACACACTTTCCACGTGTCCTTCCAGGGTTAGATAGTACACTGTCTAATGCTTTATCAGGCTATAAATAGAAAGGTAGTGGAACAACAATTGTAAGCTTTTAGAAGAATAGTTTTCCATAATTGTTAGAGCACACACTGCAACATTCCATAGCACTACCTCCGTACGATCTTGTTCCCTGTGAGATTTCCGAATACATACACTTAAACGTGTTCTTGGTGTTATTCATATTATCAATATACGAGCAGCTTATTATACTTGATCTTGTTATCATTTTACTGTTCTATATTTGATACTCATTGTTACATTATCGTATTACACAATCACTCACATTTTAATGGCTTTATATAATGCTTCCGCTGTCTATTTCTTACCATTTATGTGATGCAACTTGAATCTGGGAACCTACACACTCCCGTTCCGACATTCTATTCCGATAACAGTCAAAACAAAACGCCAACTTACAAACCACGTGCTCCAACAACTGGGTTTGCAAATTGTACACTTCATCCGAAATCCCAAAAGGCTTCCATCTAATGCTTCATCTTTCTTGCATCACTTTACTACAACACCGACTGGCACATTTATCTTGGCAATTGAAGCCACTACTCATTCGTACATCCTCCACCCCTAACATCACACTGCCGACCACATCTCTCATGGTCATTCGCACACAATTCAAACTTTCCTTCGTATTCCCCCGCATACATAACCGAGTCTATCTCGCTACTTTGTCCTTACCCAACTCTAGTTGAACTACAACTCACGAGTTCCCAATTAACTCAAACTTAATCGTTCTTGCTAGCTCTTTACGATCCGAGCCCTTACATAGACAGGGCACATTCCCTCACTGATCGATATACTCTACACCCTCACTTCGTTTGTGCTACATACCTTATCCTTCTACGAACCCTCCATACCTCGTAAGTAGAACGCTTATCCAAAACAGCAGTCTCTCACCATTTTAATACCCCTACAAGGTGCTCTATCAACTTTCAACCTTCTGGTTCAAGTCTTCGGCCTCAGCCACCTTACACAGCTGCCGACTACGACATCAATAGTCAGCCTGTTGATACTTTCTTAACCTATTCTTTAACATGGGTTCCTCACGGAACCTAGTCCTTCCAACATATCATAATCAACTTCATAATCCGGCGCCCTCATTTCCAAAACTTACTCACGTAACATCAATATTACAAGATCACCTTAGGACTCTTATTCGACATCGAGGATATCTCATTTCTGCCTCACCGCACTACTCATAACAAATTGATCACACTAACACCTTGATGACTTCTAGTCCTTCCCCTGGACACAACCGTCCCTCGGCAACTGTATTTCCAGTCACCGAACAAGGGTACAGACCCTCATACAACCGACCCTAAAATCCACTTCCGACTCTTCCAGTGTCCACCTCCCCTCTTAAACACAAATACTAAAATGTAATACTCTACGACCTAGTGAGTTCATAGCCTTCATGCATGACAACGCAATAAATAAATCATTTCGCACATTTTATCATTTTAAATAAACAACACTTGGAACCAGCCTGGGTATATATGCCCCAACATTCTCATAACTCGGATGTCCTGCACAACGATCTCGAGAATCGTTTGCATGCAACTTTTCATAAAACTCAATCTTACTCAACCCAACGATGTTGTTACGACGGTAATATATTGAATGAAAATCTTTTCGTACGACAAAATTTTAAAAGAAAATACCGACACGAAGTAAATAGGCGGCTCTCCCACCCATTTACATGACTTCAACATGTCAATACTCATTTTGGTTATAAAAGCTTTGCTGGCAAACGATTTCTTGACTCTTTGCAACAATTTAGCTTATCATAAAAAGTGTGAAGTATTTTGCAAATTGCTAAGCTCAAAAATTTCTTTGTGCGACGTAAATGGAATTGCCTTTTTCTTTAAATACACCCTTGCACAAGCTAACTCAATTCTGACCAAAAATTTCTATTTACGCATTTGTTTTTAGTCACGAAAACTCATGTAACACACACAAGAACGAAATGCATGAAACTCTACTCGCAAATGAAGGCTACTCACTCAAACAAGGACAACCGTTTTACTCACGCAACTTATCCTTGACACTCTACCTTCGACCAATGGTCGCCCCCTCGGTCATGCAATGACTTGTTGTACATGCGTTCCACAGCCCACTTACTCAACCATTTCATACTATTTTCGTTTTGATCAAATATCTCATATTCTACCTCTACATGCTTTCAATTCATTACTGGTATCTCCCTTCATTGATCCTGCCACTAAAAAGCTCGACTAAGACGTCAGGGCTCTATTGATACTTTCAAGATTTCAACACTGTCCTTCCTTACCATCCTGACTGATCTATCCCACGATTTCTAGAACTGGGACTCTCCCAAAATAGGAGTCTTACTCAAAAACAATCATTCATCCTCTTCGAATCCATGAAGATCTACCTCTAGACGGCTCATAACATTCTATACAACATTTCTTCTCTACGGTGTATACATACATCCCATCGTAAATGATCTCTCTCATGATACTTCCCCAACAAGGGGTCTTAGTCTATCCCTTAGGGATCTTGCTGACCTTCTAGATTACTGGAACACGACATATAAACTAGCTTAAGACTACAACTTCGGAATAATAAGGCAGGCTAAGCACATACATGTACCTGTAAGTTCGCAATTACACTGGCCAGGTGTAATCCCATGCTTACCTTACATGACTGTCCTCGGTACCCTATTAGTCCTACATCTACAATAGTGCTATCCTAAAGCATTTCCTGATTCTCGGTTGTGATTTCTACTTCCAAAGTTTAAGTTTAGGCTCGTCCGGTCACCTAAATCCGTTAAACTATGGCTCTGATACCATTTGTAACAGCCCAAAATAAAACAGGACATATGTAGTATTAATTCAAATTTTTACTTTTGTGTTCATGAATGGTTGATGTATAATGAATACTAATTCATGACTATTATCTTTGCTCTAGATCCCTTCGAAATTCTCTCTGTGTATGGTGAACATCCTGATTCATGTTTTGACGATGATGGTATTTTTTGGGTTTGTGTTTCTTCAAAATAGCTTGATGTTGTGTTTCTCCAACATTCTTTGAGGATGATGGTGTTTATGAATGGATAATGATGAAATAATTTATCTATAACTTCATACAACGATTTTAAATGGGATGAATGAATGGATGGATGATGATAGTGTTCATGAATGGATGGTGATGAAAGAATCCAACGAAACAGTTTTTTCAACTTTTACCCTCGGACGTGTATAATAATCATGAAAAAAAAAATCAAAATGTGGCCGACTTACATTTTTGCCACCGCATGAATCTAGACCATGGATGAAATAAATGGATGGAGTGGATTGGTTTGTAAAGTTTGTATGGATTGTGTGGTTTGCAAATGAAACCACCCCTATATATATGTGTATAGATAGAGTAAATTACATTATTGGTCCTGTGGTTTTAAAATAAAATAGAATAAATTACATTTTTGGTATGTGTGGTTTAATGACTAGGAAAATAGGTGAAATGACTAAAATACCCCTTATTAAATTGGATTTAACAGAAAGAGTTAACGGACATTAAGTCAACGGTCGAAATTTGTTGCGAGCTGACGTGAGGGGCTAAAGTGAGAAAATGAACTTTAGGGATGAAAACCATTGAAAAGGTTAAACATGGAGGACCAAAACTGAACTTTACTCATTTTAAAATTAAAAGTATAATGAATCGTCACTATATTATTAATCAATATTGAAATATCAGATACATATATTCGTCATTTAACAATAAATATAGGCATATATTGATATATTTATTTACACACATACTATATACATTAATTAAATAAAATAAAAAATTAATCGGGTCGACTAAGGGCGGGTATTGCCATCCCAGATCCTGCCCCGACCCCGCTTCACGTATGAAAATAAATCCCCATCCCTACCCCGTTACGTGTCAACCAGGTCCTGCCCGTAAGGGTCGGGTACCCACGGGTATGTGCCCAATGGGTAAAATTTACATCTCTATTTATGTAACACCTTCAAAACTGGAAAGAGCAACTAACTAAAATTTAAAACAAAATAACCAAATAAGGATAAAATTCATTCTACAACCCATCTTTAGAAATACCTCATTATTATAATATAATAACTTCAACATTCAATAACCTAAGTCATACGTCAATGCTATAAGAGGTCGGGTGTTACTCAACCCAATACCAAGTTGCTATTCCCAAAATGCGGAAAACTTCACCAAACCACTTACTTCTTGAGCACACAACTAGCTCTCCACTCTTCACAGTGTCACTAGAACTATTTCCCAACCGAAACATGTTGCACATGCCGACAAAAAAAGGTTAGGCTAACACCTAGTGAGTTCAACGGTTTTTATCATGCTTATATAATTCGTAAGACGAGGAAAGTGCAACGTAAATCATTAGTTCCATAAAAAATTTATATTAAATTCAAACCACCCAGTTTCCAACGCACACAAATCTCGTGACGAAAGCTCTAAATATAAGCAATTCTCAAAAATGGACTCAAACCCAAAACTCACTTGAAACATGAATAAATATTTGATTTTCCAATTATAAAAACATGAATAAATCTCTATTATTCCAAAACATCCCAAACACGGATGAGGCATAAATCACAGCCCATAAAACATGGGAAACAATCCATATAAATATCACCTGTCACCGAAAACATGGATAAAAACAAATACCCAAGCAACACCTTTCGGAGACAGGGAGACCCGCTTCTATTGTATGTGGCGGAACACAAAGTTAAGCCACATAACTATGTTGTTGAACTACACCTCAGATCGTGACTCTATTGTCTGCTTTAATAAGCTACAACTCAAGTCGGACTTTATTGCCTGCTAGCTAAGCTACACCTCAAGTCCCCCACCCAACGACGGGTGGTACCACCGTATCCTCTATTGCCTGTTGTGCCCAGGTACACCTCAAGGATACACAATCTTATTACCTGTTCATTCTCTAGTAAGTTACACCTCAAGGTTTCCATTGAACCTTTATTGCCTACTTACTAGTGTTCAAGAATTGGAGTATCGACTCCTTACTTGATAACTCAAAATGTTCAACCCTCGTGCACAAGTGTTAGAACATCAAACCACAAACCCAAAAATTCTGGAGTACAACCCAATACGGTTTCTCTCCACATCACTGGGAGACAAAATGCCAAAATGGCATACATCCGAAAGTGAGAATACCAAGACTCTCCACTATATAAATATGACCGACTCATATGCCTATGGATCCAATGCATTACAGTCTAATAGTACATGACTCCACTTGAATGACACACGCACTCAAAACATGTACTCTTCAAATCAAATGCAATAAATGCAACCCATATCCAAAGTTCCACAATAAATTATTAAAACCGGACAAATGTCCTCGAGACTTAATAAAGTCATAAATCGAGCCATAAGCTCTACCAAAATCAATTGACCACTTATAAAAAGTTAAACAATGCAACAAAACGTATATAACCCACGTTTAAGCGAATCATGCTCTATAGACACGAATAACTCAACACAACTCTAAATTAAGACAAATCATTTTCCAAGCACACATCATAGTGCATTTATACCAAAAGATTTACATTCATAGGATAAATCGTTAAAACATCAATACTCAAGGTTTATTCATCAAAATACCCAAAATACGACTTTTCCCAAAACCAAAAAGGTTTACAACTTCTAAATGTTCACAAGGCCGGGAATGACCAAAATCCAATGATCCACATGTTCGTATTTTCAAAACGTACCACCATATAATTTATGCATATTTCCAACAAAACACTAAAAGTGCATTTTTACTAAATAACCTCAAATTATGCAATAAATTATCAAAACACTTCCATTTATACTTTATTTGTCAAATTACCCAAAAATCCCAAAAGTGGGTTTTTTGCAATTGAAACATCCTACAAACCACAGTAAATTTAAACCTTGAATTATCATAATAATTTACAACATTCTTCCAACAGTTCCATTTATAAACGGAGAATTAGTGACAAGGTCTAATTACAATTTTAATTATCATAAACAACTAACTAATCTAAATTATAACCAATAATATTAGATTATGCGAGTTGTCTATAATATCTCCAAAAATCTATGTTCTACTAACTCCTCCAATCATAGCTCCCAAAATAGACTCTGAAACTTCTCCACACTCATCCCAGCTTATTCTTTCCCGAGCTAGTACCTGGTAAGAAAATTTAATTTGAAAAGATTAGGCTTACGCCTAGTAAGAACATCCAGTTTTCAAAATTAAAACTTGAAAGCTTTGAAAACCAAATTGTAAGCAAAGCGTATAATTTAACCGGTTCACCATATTTCTTACCATACACTTAACATCTTTCGATGACGGGAATCATACCCGATTCCATGAGTATGACGAACACTGAGTAAATCACAACATCATGTTCAAGAGCCCACTACGAATCTCCACGGATTCTAGATCATTGCTCATATCCAAGAAATTACAATTAGTCAATGCGTATTTCTTGGAGAGGAAGTAGATATTACAATTAAGCCATGTCTATCTCTTTTCTTCCTATAGAAATCGGGAATTACGATTCGTCCATGCCTATTCCACGTTGATCATTTACACGGGAATTACGATTAGTCCACGCCTATTCCACGTGTTCACATAATACTAGTGCCTATGGATTCATTACACTTTCTAACATATGTGTATATCGATCAAAACACATAACAACTCGCATCGTATCGCCAGGATAAAATTCCAATTAGTTATAATTGTTTCCGTAAAAATTTATCTAAAATACACTAGTTACCGGAAACTCAAAAGTTACCGGAAACTCAAAAACTTCCCGGATACCACAAACTATCCGGACATCAATGTTTACCGGAAAACACATACAATCCGGATACCAAAGTAATCCAGAAAATGTTATCCGGAAACCTCACTTACCGGATACCCACAAATTCATCACGGATTCATCCGGAAAACAATGAGTTTCGGATACTTCCGGGAACCTAACCTTTACCGGACACTACGAAAATAAATACTTACCGGATACTCCATCTTGTCCGGAAACCATCGAGCATGGGTTTACCCGATACTATATTTTTATCCGGTAACTTCGAACTGAACATTGATTTTAGACTAAAAACTCACCCCAATCAAATTTTCCATTGACATCATATCCATACATATTTTCTAAAACACTTAGACCATAAACAATCATATTTTACATTCAATTTCAACTGTGACTATTTGAGAGAAAAGATGAACACACCTGAGAAGTTCAATTCGAGCGCCTGCCTGAAATCAATTCAAATTCTTCCCTCAGCTGGTTTCAATAATCAAATCAAGACTGATATTACTTACAATTGTCCACCCTTAAGCAAAACGAATGGAAGAAGAATCTAATTTCTTACCGAAAGCTAGAGTTGGACCCTGTGTCTTTCCTGCACACCTTAGCCGACTTCAAAATAGAAGGATTGAGATGAATCTCAATCTTGTCCGACTCTTTCCTTATGTAACCCAATTTTACTTAATTACACAATAACCCTTCAATTAAAAAGACTAACTACACTTTGTCCCCCTTTGATATTAATTTATGACATAATCTTCCAAATAACTTCTCATCATTTAATCAGATTTTCCATATACAAAATTATGGAAATATCGAGGTGTTACATCAATATTTATAAAATCAAATACTACGATAAATCAAAATCTCCAAAATACTTAACAATGAATATTTTCATGTAAAACACATAAATACTTTAAAATGAACATTTTGGCATGTACAACGTTTTCACAAATCATCTTGAACTCATATTGCTAGATTTAGGCCAAATCTAGATTTTCCCCAAACTTAAGCTCCTTTGAAGAAACTTGGATTTTCAAGCCAAATCTTCTAAAAGACTAGATTCATAAGTTTCCAACCATAAATATTCATCTCCAAGCACTTAGAATCGTTTTCCCTAACATAAAACATCAAAATCACCAATCATAGCAAAACCCTACTTTCTTAGATGATGAAAAGAGGAGCTTACCTCAACCATCACTTGAATCCACCAACAAAACATATCTAGGGTTACCAAAATGAACTTCAATCTTCATTTCTTCAAAAGGGAGGAAAGAGTTTAGGAGAGGGTTTAGTGAAACCCTTGAAAATGAAGATGAGAGAGTGAGATTTACATCCTTGTTACCAACTCTTCACTAGATTGAGAAAGATCACTTTACACAGCAAAGAAAAGCATCAAGAAGGCTCAAAACAAGGTTTAGAGCGGTTAGGGTTCGGTTCTTGGGAGAGAAAAACGAAGTGGGTGAAGTAAGAATGAGAAAAATGGGGAAAATCACATTTTTATTGCTTAGACCCCCGACGGCAACCGTGCCCCGCGAGAGTGACACCCTGTCATAATCGCGGGCATAGTCGCCCACTCCTCTCAACTCGCGGTACATAACCCGTGAGAGTGCCCGACGATAGTGACACTCTGTCACAATCACCAGCATTCTCGCACAGGCCGTATCGAGCTCGATTTTCGACTTTCTATATCGAGTTGAGGCGATGCACAACTGATCCCACCGAAGAGTTTCCAATTAAGGTTTGCAAAAAGGTTAATAAGGAAGGAGCGAGATAAGGGTAAAATGTAATAACCATGGTAAGTTATATATGTGTTTAAATATAAGTGCAAGGGTACTTTATGCTATTAGTATTATTTTGGAAGGTTTAGAGAGTAATTTCTAGAACTCCTTAAAAGGTGTCATCACCATAGACTTCACTTTTTCTTCCAAGTCTATTTAGTTTTGAAAAGAAAACTGGTGTGGGTATTGTGTGTTCTACGAAAGCGCAGAAGAAGAAAAAGACTTGATTGGAAGTTTTGATTTGGAAAATCTCTTTAAATCTTGGTAAGAATTTTATCTTGAATCTTTATATTATTTTCTTTGAGTAGTTTGGTTCGTCATTTTAGGTTTTGATAATATTTAAGTTATTTCAAAACCTTTTATGGTAAAAGTAACCATGTCTAGGTTTGTTTTATAGTGTATGTTTAAAAATTCTTTGAATTAGTTCATCATTGGATGACCTTATGTTTCTCTCCAGATTTGATTTGGGATAGTAAGACTTTATTTTGGGTTCTCAAGATTTGTTGGAAAAAGATGATTACCCATGTATTTTTATTTGTTAAATGGATTAGAGGGGTTAGAAATTGTGATTTTAGTAGCTCGTCTAGCTGATTTTATGATGTATATGCTTTTTATTACTTGAAAATCTTGTAGTTTGGAGTTGTATGAAATATGGAAAATTTGTCAAAAACAGGGGAAAGTTGTAGTTCAATGTGGTGATAAAATTCGATTTCTCCAGTTTTTCTTTCGGGTCGTTTTAGGGTATTTCGGGGTATCGGTTAGGTACCTTAGATATTGTTAAGAGTCTTGGTAAGGTTTAATTTCATAATTTGTGATACATGTTAATTTGATTCAAATTCTCGTTTGGTTTCGAGTTTCGTTACCGGTTAACTGCGTGATAGTATATCGTTATCGAGGTGAGTTTTCTTTTAACCGTTTACGAACTGAAATGCATTTATTTATAAATGTTTATCATTTAATTATTGTATCTTATTGATACGGTCGGTTTAAGATGGATAATTATGATTACTATAACTGTTATATGTGATTGTAATTATTGATTCGTGGGTAAAGGGACTTTCACAACAGAAGTTCGTGTGAGACTGTAATGGTCCACGCAGGGGGGTATGTATATATATGTTGGTCCCGGAGGGTTATACAAGTTTGTAGAAGGGGGGGTTGAATACAAACACACCGATTTTTACTTTCTAAATTGTTTATTGATATAATAAAACAATTTAGAACTTGTTGCGGAACAAGATTAAGGATTAACCTAATCTAAACAAGTTAAGAACACTAAGTTTCTTGCACTAGAATTAAGACAGAAATGAGATAAGAATACTACGAGTAATATTCTAACACTAAGAGAGAAAGAAGAAGATGGCCGAGCACTTCATTTCTGAAGTAGGGTTCTTCTTATATACTGCATGCATTTAATGCAAAGCAGTATAACTTTACACGTGGCAGCAGTTGATTAATTGGTTGCATGGTTTGACCTTTGTAGACAACCTTAGTAGCCGCATGGTGTACAGTGTAGAATCAGAGTTGGTTGTACGATTAAGGGCAAAAGGGATGTCCTTTCTGACAAGTCGTACGGAGGCGTGCAAGGGGGAAAGACAAAAGTAACTTGTAGAGGAAGACTTCATGATCAGCGATTACTGAACAGTACTTTATCAACGAGTGACAAAGTTCAGCGATAGCTGAAGTCTTCTACTTGTAACTTCACGTTGAGTGGACAAATCTTGGCTTCGCTGATATCCGCATCAGTTCATTAGTAGACTTGTCGCTGTTCTTGAGCTTGATCTTCGACTTCAGCGTAGAACATAGTTGACGTGAAACTTGTCTTCAGGGATCATAAGTAAACAACTAAACTATCAGCGATCATCAACAAGACTGAACAGGCTCAGAGCTTATGGATGAACAGTGTTCGCTGAATGTATAAATTAAAGAGCATGAGTTTCTTATCAGCGGTACTGTAGAGGCATAGTAGTTATCAGCGATAGTGAAACTCTAATACATATTATCTACTTACAATTTTCACTAAGTGTTTAAAGGGTCATTATCAAATCACTGAGGGTTTGGATCAACAATCTCCCCCTATTTGATATTGACTTAGCAACTGAGGAAAATTGCTAAATATGAAAACATAAGGATAAAAAGAACTCATAAAATATTTGTCCTTTTTACTGTTTTCTGGGATCTTTTAAGTACTGATGGAGTAAAGTACATTCGCTGAAATTTTTCTTTAAACTTCGTAAAGGTTGCATCGGGAAGTAGAAAAATTACAAGTACAGCAAATAAATTTACAAGTACAAAAGATGTAAGCTGATAAAGGATAGAAGAAATTCAAGAAAATCCTATCAGCCAAAAGGTTCTTCCTTAATGAGAAGTTCATCAAGGATCTTTGTTGTACGGATCATCCAGTCAGGGACCGTTACTCCAAGATCTCGTTTGTTCTTTGCTTCATTAAAGATCAGGGGCTTGAGGTGTTGACCGAGAAGATCATTTCTGAATCCACACCAATATATGAGATCCTTGAGCTATTCGATAGGAGTGATGGGAAGCTCAGAGACGCGTTGAAAGCGTTCTCGTCCATCATAGTCGTGAAAGAAGATACCATACGGTTCGCTTAAGACTTTTCCAGGGATGAAGCGTTCACCAGGGGGCAGGGAGGTATCATGCGCTGAGAGATCAGGTTCAGAACCAAGTACTTCAGCACGTGAGAAACCAATACCTATTTCGTTCCGGATAGGAGGACCTGAGTCTGAAGATATTATCTTTTTCTTTGCAGAGGCCCTTTTTTGTCGAGTTGGATTTGTGGGAGGAGGAGGAATATCCACAGCAGATGAAACCAAGTCGATCTGAGAATTTATGATTTTCTCGACATGGCTCTTGTGTTGTGAGCTAGATCGCTGAATGGCTATTCGCATCTCCAACCATTCAGAGAAACTGTACTTCTTGATTGTAGCGGCATAAATGTTTTCCTTGGTACCGTTTTCTCTGAATAAATCGAGCTTAACAACTGGAACACCTATGGTCGTTCTTCCTCTGATGATCACCTTGTGAATTCTGGCAGCCCGATATCGATAGTGCAGTCTTTCTTTGCACCATTCCAAGGTAGAGTCAGATACCTTGGTCTTTTATTCAACGATCTTTTGTGCGTCTTCCCATAGTTGGCGTTGAACCTCGATGGGAGTCTTCTTAAGTGAAGGATCTTTCACCGATTGCTGGACAAGCTAGATGGCGTAGGCTTGATCTTTTTCTTCAGCTTTCCTTCTTTCAGCGAGTAATCTTTCAACTCTGAGGTGATCAGCGAATTCTTTCTTTGATAACCTGAATTTTGTAGGAACATGAGTGACTTTGGAGCGAGGGAGGATGATTCGCTGATCTTCAAGCTTCTTGATCATCTCATCTCTCTTTTCTGATCCTCTTCACATAGCTTTTGAGGAGCTAAGGAAGGTCTGTTTTTGTGAGAGAGCAGCTCTTCTTCTTCTTGTTCTTCAGTCTCAGTGGTGAAATCCAAGACTGGGATTATTTCATCAGCTCTTGTGGCTGGGATTATTGGAGTTGTAGCAGGGGAGACTTCAGCAGGATCCTTAAGCAGGGGAGAGGACTAGCTGAAACACAACGATCATTTTAATAAGATCATTTGGGAAGAAGGAGATAGAGAAAAGAATGGGGTTTAAGTGTATAGAGGTTTTATGGAGAGGAGAACTGAGATTGAGAAAGGATAGAGGAGGGATGCAGTGTAAGGGAAGAGGTGATATTGTACCTGACAAACTGGCTTGCTGAAAAGAATAGCCAGGTTGTCTTCAGATGAAACACCTTTATTTTTGCCTTTGTCAGCTTCAGACGCTGCAGGCTTTGTCTTCTCCCCTGATGGTTCGTTTATCGAAATCCCTTTTAGAGCAGGGACCTTCTTGGGCTGAACAAAGAAAAATTCATCATTGTTGGTTCCTATTTTGCTTAACAATGATATAAATACCTATTAGTTCAAACAGATTAGGGTGCAGAAGCGTTTTAGCGAACTAGAGAGGTATTACTTGGTAGAAAAATACACAATATTAAATACGTGAAGTGTAAATAACACAGATAATTAACTCAATGATTCACTGTATTTGATATAATAAGAACACCTAAGAACATCGAAGGTAACACAAGAATTCTGCTCTAATAGTGTGTGAATCGTGCAAAGCTTAATAGAAGAGCTCAACATGAGTCTTCTATTTATACTACTTCTACAGGGGACAAGGTGGAGACAAGAAGTACTAAGGTACAAAAACACTATCGTGGAACAGTGATAGGTACAACGTTGCTGTAGTGCGCCGCACTCTACAAAAGACTGCAACCCATCAGATGTTGACACGTGGAGGCAGTAGGGCGAGCCTTGTACGAATGATCTTCAGGATCTTCGTACAACAGTAAACGTGGGAAGCACAATCATCTTTGTCTTGATCTTCAAGTATTCTTCTAAGTCTTCAGTCTTCATACCACAGAGGCTCTGTCAATGATGACAGAAGCTCTGTGGCCTTGTCCTCTGTGAGGCGTCTTCTGTTGATTCTTCACTTCGGTCTTCTCGGTGACACGGCAGAGGCTCTCCCCCTAAGTATTGAAAAATAAAAATTTGAAAAGTGCATGTTTTTCTAGGCTAAGCACACGACAGAAGATTTTTGACCTCTGTTGAAAGTTGCTCTTCATTTAGATATGCCAGAGGCATTTACACTTGTTTACAGTACATGATAAGAAAAGTAAACAGATAACGATTGAGGATATCAGACTCTTGCGTCTGGGAAGTCGTCGAACTTTCTGTTGTCGAATCCTACTTCTTTAAGCTCATGATAGATTTTGATGCAGAGGGTTCTGAAGTTGATTACCGAGTCGATGACCTCTATCAGTCTATCTGCAAGGTCCTGATCCATGAACTCCGTACCTCTGTGCTCCATGAGGTTAGCTCTGAACTCTGTCAAAGTACTTGTTGCATACTTTTGACAGTCAATCTCTAGGAAAAGCCTTGACTTCCTGGCAGGATCTTGATAGACATACCCAACCTTTGGGAATGTGATGATTGAGTTTGGTATGGCAGAGGATGGGCAGTCATCTTCTGGTGGTCTGAGACTTAGGTTTCTCATTCCAAGATCTCGTCCTACTTGGAAATCGATCAGGCTGTAAAGCAGAAGTTTCTCACGCATAGCTTTCTTGATCACCCTGTATGCTCTCTGAACTGCATCTCCGGTCGTGAAGTTCTTTTTTGTCCAGTCCAGAAGATCGGGTAGGTCGTAGGGACTTAAATTCCTAAGATCGGCATCTGAGAATTGGTTCTCGGTTCTGTCCATTCTTTTGACCTTATAGATGTTGTAGTAGATCTTAGTGGCTCTGGTGTGAGAGAACTTATAGTATATAACCTTGTCGATTTTGGAGATTGAGTAGACTTGGTTGACAGGCTTGGGTGTTGTTCTTGTGAAGATGTGATCGAGCTCAGCGCGGAATTCGGGGTCTTGAATGGATGGTGGCAGAGGATCTCTGATAGTTCTGTTGTATAGGTACTTGTACACTATATCTTTCATCTGTCGTGGAGGTGCACCAGGTGGAGGCATGGGCCTGCGCAGAGCATCCATTTTACTTTTTATCTGGGCGACTCTGTCCTCTGTGATTTTTGCCTTTGGATCCAAGACAGTTGTGGTTGACAGAGGGGGAATGCTGAAGGCCCAATCTTCTTCTTCAGGCTTTGGGGTGACAAAGGCGTCGAAGGCGCTTTTCATCAATTTCTCTGCTGGTTGATGCTTTGGCTTCTTCTTCTTAGGTTCCTCTGTCATGATGGACTTTCCCTTGTCCTTGGCCTTAGGTGTTTCTGCATGTTGAGGTGGGGTTGCCTCTGTAGGATTTGTCTTTTGGGTTTCTGAGGGCTTAGATGGAGGTACTTCTGCTGGTTTTGTTGTTGTTGCCTCTGTTGGTTTACAGGGGACTTAGTTTGTGATGTGGGTTTGGTTGATGAGGCTTCTGTGGTTTTGCTCAGATATTTCCTTTGTTTGTGAGCAATAGACTTGGTTCTGGTTTTGGATGTGGGAGATAGAGGTTTTGTTGTTTCAGCTTCTGGTGTAGGGGATGGTAGTCTAGGTTCTTCTGGTGTTTTTGGTGTTGGAGAGGGGGGTTTGTCTTCTGTTGGTTTTGGTGTTGTTGGTGTTGGTTGGTCTTCTTCTGATGAGGTGAGGATTTGTACTTGTTCAGTTGGTTTGGGGGTTTGAGATGGCAAGTCTTCGATAGGTATAGAGGTTGTTTCCACAGAGGTGGGTATTGCCTCTATAGTCTTCTGTTGGGTTCCTCCTTGGGTTTCAGATGGAGGTGCTTGGTTTAGGGGTTCTACGGATATTGGTGGTTCTGGTAGACCTTTGTTTGCAGCTTCTTCCCTTCTTTTCTCCCCCTCAGGATGACCTGATGATCCATCAGAATCATCATCAGAGTCATCCTGACCCTTATCTGTTGTACCCTCTGCCGTGCAAGTCGTTTCAGGCTTCTTTGGTGGAGTGGCACCTGCGGCTATCATTTTTGCGAACAAGTCATCGCAGATGCCTAGAAGGTTTTGGACCTCTGCCTCTGTGTTGAAGCGCATTTTGCCTACGCTTGCTCTGAAGTCTTTGACATAGTTGGCGTTGGCAGTAGTGAAGGCTCTGATAAACTCTATGACCTGGTTGAGTACCCCTTGTCCAAGTTTTGTGATGTGTGCTCTGGTCATGTAGTCGGAGGGCTTCATGGCCAGAGTTTCTCTTGTTGTTTGTTATTGGACATGCTCAAGGGCCTTCTTCAGATCTTCTGGGGTAATTCCCGTAGAGGTTGGGGATTGCTCTTTCTTCATCTTTTCAAGTAGGTCTTTGACAGAGCTTTGGAAAGCAGAGGTTGTGGCCTTCTTGAATTCAGTGGCAGTGGTGGTAGCAGAGGTTGTTGCAGTTGCATTCATCTGGGCGCAGGCATTTTTCACCTCTGTGGACAGGTTGTCCACTTTGGTGTTCAGATCAGTAATGGTCGTCTTCGTTGAATCTGCAAAAGAGTCAAGAGAGATTTTCAACTCTCTCAACGAGTTGGTCACAGAGGTGACAAGGGTTTGGAACTCATCCCTTGAGACCTGTGTACCTAGTGTAACCTCTGGGGGAACACATTCGTCCCCAGAGTGAGTCTGTGTTCCTTGGATACCTTCTTTTGCCCCTGTTTGTACATTGAGGGCGGAAGGATTTCCTTCTGATCCTTGAGCAGAGGTTTTTGTGGCCTCATGCTCTACAGAAGTTCTGGTAAGAACATTGTCCTGATCCACTCCATAGATGGGTACAGGAATATCCTTAGGTTGACTTGGGGACTTGTCTAGAGTCCCTTCGTCCATGTGCACTCTAGGCTCCTCTGAAGAGCCGATTGGACTTATGTGTGTGCGTGTGGTACAGGAAACAAATTCCTCTGCAAAGATGTCTGTTGTGATCTGGGGAGAATGATCACGAACTAAAGGCAAGTCCTTTGGAGAGGACTCCCTTGGAATGGTTTCCCCGGTTTCTAATGGCACAGAGGAAGAAAAAGTTTCCTCTGCCCGGTCAGTTTGGGGTGGGTTCGAGTTGTGCTGCTCTTTTTCAATAACACCTTCTGCCACTAGACTGGCGGTGTTAGAAATATGGGTTGCACTGGGAGTTGGTTGGGGTTGTGTGCCTCTTCCATCTGCGGCATCTTTTATGGCCTCATCCTCTGTTAGACACCCTAACCTAATGGTTTCCCTGCTAGTTTCTATCACATCAAAATCCACCATTTCAGTTTCCTCTGTGGCTATCACTGGGGTTTCTATCCTAGATACTAAGGAATCATAGCATGGATGAGAACCAACTAGGCTTTGGACATGTGGATGCAGAGGTCCTGATGTTTGTTCCTGAATATCTTCTGAGGTTCTGTCAACGACCTCTATCACAGAGTCTACCATATCCTCTGTGGCTACCTCTTCCTCTGGACTCTTTCTTAGAACATCATATCCGGGATGGAGGAAGGGGTTCTGTAGCACTTTTGGTGTCGCACTCTGAATGCTCTTGGGGGTTTGGTCATCTTCATCCAAGTCAGAAGAGATTCTGAAGTCTGGTTCTTCCATTGATTGATTGGATAGGGCTTCTGCATTCCAGCCAGAAGTATCTAAAGAGTCAGCTATATTAGAGCGTTGGAGGAAGGCAGAGAAGTCACCCATATCTGCATAGCTGATAGGAATTGGGGATTGCAGAGGTTGTTCACGGGTTTCTTCTGCCAGTTCTTGTTCTTCTTATTCTTCTGCAATTGTTGGCAGAGGAGTGAGGGATTTCCTGGATTTCTTCTTACTCTTCTTGCGCTTAGGTTTGGGGGCACCCTCCTCAGAAGACTTGTGTTTTCTCTTTTTCTTTTTGTCTTTAGGAGGAGGGGAGGTGCAGAGGATCCTACCACAGTTTCTGCTGGTGGAGACTGTTGGGTTTGTGCAGCACTGGTAGAGGTGCCTGCAGTAGTTTTCTTTTCCTTGTGGGCTTTCTTCTTTTTGGGAGTGATGGCAGAGGGTTTGCTTTTGGAAGCAGAGGCTTCTAGCTGGCTTCTCTGTTGATGGAAGTTTTCCTGAATTTGTAGGTGTTTAGCTAAGGCCACTGCCCACTCTTCATCAGTCATTCGCTCAACTACCTGGTCTCCTATAGAGGCTCCTAGACGCGGGGGTGTCACTGGACTCGGTTCAGGAATCCGGTGATCACGTATATATGTTAACTTAAGCTCCTCGTCACTTGCATATGCCAGAAGTTTGGTTGGCAGAGGTCTGCAGAAATTGTATCCTTCTAAGTACTCTGTGGGGTGTTCTTTGCCATAGGGTAAGTTTTCACAACGGGGCCCTCCATTGGCCATTTCTCTAATTGAAGCAGAGGTTCTAGTAGGACACCTAGAATCCTCTGATATTGGAGTGGGGGAAGATCTTTGTCTTTGGTGGAGGTTCCCTTTGCCCTCTGTGTTGAGATTATGTGGTCAATTGTGTTGACAATCTCCTGCATCATGAGAGTGCCATAGTCCAGAGGCAAATCATAGTACACCCCGTACTTGATTGCCATGATTTGATAAGAAGTTTGATCTGGATTACCTATTTTCCCAGTAAGGCATCTGTTCAGAATGGAGAAGTGAGTGTTCCACAGAGGGGGAACCTATTTCTTCTAAAATCATTCCTTTTCTTCATGTGGGTGTTGTAGCCCAACATTTCTGTGAATCTACAGAGTTCTTCATCTGAGGGTTCCTCTGCATACTTCTTGATTCCCACTGGTTGGTAGGCCAAATTCAAGGGAGAACATGGTTCTGTTGAATTTTATTTCAAGGTATTCGGATTGATCAGGTTTGGATATGTATCCCTTGATTTGCCTAGTTTCTGAGTCATAGAAGCAGCTCTGCCAGAACTGATTGAGGTATCTGGCAGGGATCTTCTTCACATTCTTGGCTAATAGAGGGAACAAATAGTGGTTTTCCAGGATATTGAGAAAAATGGCATGTTCCTCACCGAAGGCTGTTCTGGAGGGAACAAGATAATGGTTATTGGGTTTAAAGAAAAGAACACATTCAAAGTGTTCATGTTCAAGAAAGTTTTGGAGGTGGGTCGTCGGAGTAAAAGCCACTAAGTCGCCGGAGTTGTCTTGTTCTAGGTTTTCGGTCATGTTAGGGTTTTGGGAGTGCTCAGAGTGAGCTGGAGAGTTCACCGGAGTGTTTGAGGTGGAAGCCATTGATGTTTTCTTCGAAGAATGAAGTAGAAATGGAGAAGTTGCAGGTTTTGCAAAGTTCGCCGGAGAAGGAGATTGAAGTAAATTCGTAAAAAGAATAGAGAATGAGATGAACGGGGTTATATAGTGGGGTAGAAAACGGATAGAATTCCATGGTAAAATTGAATTCAATACACGTTTGGGGTCCGCACTCGAGTTCTACAGCCTGGGAAACGTTTCAGAAAGATCGTGTACCACGCACGTCCGATGAAAAGTTGCCACGTCAGAAGTGTCAGAACACGATTAGACGTCGTGTGCGGCCCCTTAATGCTTGGCACGTGGGTGTTTCTACAACCAGATGACTGTTACATGCAGAAATAACCCGCATGCTACCGTATTTTCCGTAAAAAGCCAAGTGTCAGAATCAACAGAGGCTCTGTAGTGGAATGAGCTCTGTGATCTGAAGCCTGCTTTTCATCTCCTCTTTGCTTGTACCTTTACCCGAGATGTTTGAAAATACATTGGAAATTATCGATAGAACGTTAGTACAAAATTTTCATCCACAGAGGCTTTGAGGCTCTGTCAAAGCCAGCAGGGGCTCTATGAGTGAAAAAATCTAATAACTAAAGATTCATGAAACTTTTTGATCATCCAAAGTTTTCATTGTTTTAAACACTGTTTTTAGGACATATGTGAAAGTTTGTGTCCTGGAAAACTGTTTTGGAAAAAGGTTTTGTGCGAGACGCTCATCTTTTGATTCTCCTTTGCTCGGCAAACTACCTGACTTCTGTGGATATGATTGACCAAGACTCCTCTTTGGCTCCCCCTTGAATTAACGACTTCTGTAGTTTAATTCAAAGTCTCCTTCTGCTCCCCCTTGACCTATGCTTGGATCGGATAAGATAAGTAGTGCCTAGAACATAGGTCAAACTCACCAGAGGTTCTGTGGACATCGTCAGAGGCTCTGAGAAATAGAGACTCTGAGCAATCCCACAGAAGCTCTGTAGGGTACTGAACTTTTGGTGATAAAAGAATTTACATGCAGAAGAATATAAATATGTACATATATACAAGAAGATTAAGTCTTACTTACAGAGATCAACTCATGTTTATCATACCCAACTTACCCACCAAGAAAAGGAATCTTTTCTCATCTAGTGCCTTGGTGAATAAGTCTGCAAGCTGAAATTCTGTCGACACGAAGTGCATCTCGATTGTGCCGTGTTCAACATGATGCTTCAGAAAGTGGTAACGGATATCGATATGCTTTGTTTTTTAGTGCTGTACTGGGTTGGCGGAGATGGCAATGGCGCTTTTTGAATCACAGAGGATGGGTATCTTGTATATGGTGTACCCGTAGTCCTTTAGCTGAGTTTTCATCCACAGAACTTGGGAGCAACAGCTAGCAGCAACAACATTATCAGCTTCTGCTGTAGATGTAGACACACAGTTCTGCTTCTTCGAAGTCCAGCTGACTAGTTTACCTCCCAGGAATTGACAACTCCCAGATGTACTTTTTCGATCAAGCTTGCATCCTCCATAAACTGAATCTGTGTATGCCTTAAGACCAAAGCCAGAGTTCTTCGGATACCAGAGCCCAAGATTTTTAGTCCCTTTAAGGTATCTGAAGATCCTCTTTACAGCAATAAGGTGGGATTCCTTTGGGTTAGCTTGATATCTTGCACAAACGCATGTGGCATACATTATATCAGGTCTACTTGTTGTTAAGTATAAAAGAGACCCAATCATGCCTCTATAGAGCTTGCACTCTACAGATTTGCCATTTGGATCTGAGTATAACTTATTTCCAGTGGCCATGGGGGTCTTCATTACAGAGGCATCAGAGAGACTGAATTTTTAAAGAATGTCAGAGACATATTTAGCTTGATTTATAAAAATTCCCTCTGATGATTGTTTTACTTGGAGTCCTAGGAAGAAGTTTAATTCTCCCATCATACTCATTTCAAACTCACTCTGCATGAGTTTTTCAAAATCTTTGCACTGTTGTGCATTTGTAGAACCAAAAATAATGTCATCCACATAGATCTGTACAAGCAGAATCTCATTACCTTTTCTTTTATAAAACAAAGTACTATCAGTTGTACCTCTGTCGAAATAATTATCGAGAAGAAAGGTTGAAAGTCTTTCGTACCATGCTCTTGGAGCCTGTTTCAGTCCATACAAGGCTTTGTCAAGATAATACACGTAGTTCGGGTACTTGGCACTTTCAAACCCTGGTGGTTGCTGGACAAAGACTTCTTCTTGAATTTCACCATTTAGAAAGGCAGATTTTACATCCATTTGAAAGACTTTGAAACCTCTGTGGGTTGCGAAGGCTAAGAAAATTCTTATTGCTTCGAGCCGTGCGACAGGGGCAAAAGTTTCATCGTAATCAATGCCTTCTTCTTGGCGATATCCCTTGGCCACCAATCTCGCTTTGTTTCTAATGACCACCCCGTCCTCATCCTTCTTGTTTCTAAAGACCCATTTAGTCCCTATTGCTTGTTTCCCTTATGGCAGAGGAACTAGGGTCCATACCTTGTTTCTCTCAAACTGTAGAAACTCTTCTTGCATAGCATCTACCCAGTTTGGATCATTTAGGGCTTCAGAAATCCGTTTTGGCTCGATCACACTGATAAAATTTGTAAAGAAACAAAAATTAGCGGTGACTGATCTTGTCTTGACTTTCACAGAAGGATCGCCGATTATAAGGCTCGGAGGATATCTTTTCGTCCACTGTGTTGTTCTTGGAAGATGGTCATTGGCATCATCAAGTTGAACCTCTGGGGTTGCACACTGTGGTTCTGGTGCAACCTCTGTAGTGGAAGGTACTTCTGTGCTTGAACTTGGTGTATCAGCTGGTGAGATTATTGGAATGAGAGATGGAATTGGTTCCTCTGAGGAAGTAGAGACTGAGTCCTCGTTTTCCTCTGGTATTGATTCCTCTGTAGTCGCTGGAGTTGGTGTTTCCAGTGCCTCTGTTGTATCTTTGCTTGTGTAATCTTCTGTTCGCTCCCCCTCGACATTTGCATCTGCATGATTCACAGAAAAGGATGAAGTATTTAATGGACCAGTTAGAGATATACCTGACTCAGTCTGGTTTACAGAAGATGATTCTCCAGAGGCTCTGTCGGTTCCGGCAGAGGGATCAATATCATCGTGGAACATCTCTTCAAATAGCAGATTTAGGTCTGCATCTCTTGTAGGTGAGATGCCAGAGGATTCCTTCTTTAGACCGAGTTCTGAACTGACTTGTTCAGAAGTCTTTTGAAAGGAATCGTCAAAAGAGACATTGATACTCTCTACAATGGTTCGTGACCGCAGAAGGTAAACTCTGTAAGCCTTTGAGGTGGCAGAGTACCCAATGAACTTGCCTTCGTCTGCTTTCATCTCAAACTTTCCTCTAGCTTCTCTGTCGTTTAGGACAAAGCACTTGCATCCAAATACATGGAAGAACTTGATGTTTGGTCGCCTTTTGTTGATCAAATGATACGGTGTCTTGATGTGCCTTTTTACTATAGCTGATCGATTTTGGGTGTAGCAAGCGGTTGATACTGCTTCTGCCCAGAAAGTGATTGGTAATCCAGATGCTGTCAGCATAGTTCTTGCAGCCTCTACAAGCGTGCGGTTCTTTCGTTCAACCACGCCATTCTGTTGTGGGGTGCGTGCAGCAGAGAAGTTCTGGGATATGCCTTTATCTGTGAGGTAGGCTTCAATGACAGAGTTTTTGAATTCTGTGCCATTGTCGGTTCTCAACTTTTGGATCCTGCACTCATATAGAACTTGGATTCTTTTCATTAGGTTTATCTGAATGTTTGGTACATCTGATTTTTTCTGACAAATTCCACCCATGTAAATCTAGAGTATTCATCAATCAACACAAGTATATACTTCTTACCACCTAGGCTCTGTGTAGCGATTGGACCGCAGAGGTCAACATGAAGCATGTATAGAGGCCTAGGACAAGACACATCAGTCTTGCCTTTATGGGAAGCTCTTTTGAGCTTACCCATTTCACAAGCAGAGCACAAATGATCTTTATTAAATTTGACATTTGGCAGACCTTTGACTATATCAAGCTTGACATGCTTATCTAAAGTATGAAAGTTTAAGTGGCAGAACCTGTTATGCCATAACCAAGCTTCTTCATTTTTAGAAGCAACAAGGCAGAGCTTGTCTTCTTTGTTCTTGACACTAGAGTTCATAAGATATAGATCTCCTCTTCGTTCAGCCCGCATAAGTTCGACTCCAGTATCTTCTCCTTGCAGAGAGCAGAAAGTTCTTTTGAACATAACGTCGAAACCAATATCGCAAAGTTGGCTAACACTGAGAAGATTGTGCTATAGGCCATCCACATATGCAACTTTGCATACTGATATGTTCTTCTTTTTTATGACTTTGTAGCCTTTAATATATCCCTTCTTGTTGTCGCCAAAGGTTACTGATCCTCCATCGAGTTTGTATTTGTAATAGGATAGTAGACCTTTGTCGCCAGTCATGTGCCGCGAGCACCCGGAGTCAATATACCAGATCGGTACCTACTGCTTCTGCAAGACAATCAGAGATTTTTAGGTACCCATATCCAAATGGGTCCCTTTTTGTCAGAGGTCTTCAAGGTTGCCTTAGCATCCTTGGGTTTGGTTTTAACTTCTGTTGAAGAACCATTTTGTTTCTTCTTTCCCTTGAATTTAGCATTCTTTTTGGGCAAAGAGAGGAAACAGTGTGGGCTTGAGAAGTGTTGATTCAATTTATACATGAGATCAAAGCAATGACAGTAATTAATATGCGAAGAGATTTGCTTGAACTTTTCATTAAAGACATTGAAACAGGGTACAGAGGTTTTATTACAGTCTATTCTAGCATTTGCCTTCCTATTACAAGAGGACCTATGTAGACTAGATTATTTGTTTGGAAAATCTCTGTGGAGAGTAGGCTTCTGTGGTTCCCTTCTTCTGTGGTGAACTTCTGCAGGTTTCACTGTCACAGAAGTAAAAGATTTGTTATTCTCAACCCACTTACCCTTTTGTTACCAAGTTAGTTTTTCTTTAAAAGGCCTTAAGGGTTTTGTAGTCTTTGAACTTGTTGGATTTTGAGAAGACATTTCCTTTTGTTGTATGAATTTATCAAGCTCAAGAGAGGTTTTGGCTTGTATACACATGTCCAAAAAGTCTGGACAGATAGGAACACTTGTGATTTTCTCCTTGGGAGGAATAGTTCTGTTAAGAACTCCAGAGGGTAGCTTAAAATCCTTTGAGTCACAAAGTACTATCTCTGACTTAGAGTCAGTCTCAGATTTGTCAGAGGATGAATCGTCCTCATATACAGAGGTTGAGTCACTTAGTTCTCTTTCGACAGAGGCTGGACTTTCAGAGCATGTGCCATACTCGCTTTCTTCCTTTTCTATGGGACTATCTTCTAAGTCAACAGAAGTATCTATTAAGATTTCATCAGAGAGATTTTGATCGACAGAGGATGTACAGAGGTTTTCAAAAAATTTATTTTTCCCGATTTCCATCAACTCCTTTTCAGAGATATTTTAAGTTTTTCTTGTGAAGGGGTAGGCTTGAACTCGGGCGCCTTTGCCGATAGTTTCTTTTCAGAGTCTATCATGCAGACAAAAGCAACCTGTGTTTGAGTCTCGGGGTCACCAAACTTGAAGATTCCTATCTGACCTTGAGTTTTCAGATATTTCTTAGGTTTGGATTCTCTTTTGACAGGGATTGAAGGTGACAAATCTGTGTTTTGATACCACACATTTATCATCTTCAGAGGTTTCCTCTCATGAGGTTTCCTCTCATGAGGTTCCCCAGAGACTTTTCACCTTTTACTTACAGAGAGTAGGTTTGGAAATCCAGGTTTTCTTGTACTTCCAATATGAAATAGAGAGGACAGAGACTTGTCTCTTTTGGTTCCAGTGTATGGATCTATATCACAGAAGTCGATTCCCCATCTCCCTATTTGTGTATTAATTTTCTCGTACACCTTCTGTGCATCTTGATATTTCTTAATTAAAGGATCTCTTCTGAAAAGATCCTGACAGATGACTTCTCTTTCCTTTTGAAAATAATTTTTAAGAGCTAGGATATTCATTCTGTCGCCCTCAACATCCATAAGTTCTTTAGATTTAGCTTTTAAGGCAGAGTTGAGTTCAGAAATCTTTTCTTTCAAAGGATTTAGGTGCTTGTTCCAATTTGTTTCAATTTCTTCCTTTTCTTGAAAGATTTTAGCCTTTTCTTGAGTGAGAAGTCTAGCTTCTCTCTCAAAGAAGGTGAGCTTCTTCTAAACACTTTCGCATGTCTTTTTAAGTTCTGTGTATTCAATGGTCAGTTTAAGCAAATCAGCTTCAGCTTGATTAGAGTAAGAGTCAGAAGTGGATACCTCACTATTAGAGTCGGAGGAGCTGACCTCTGCCATTCCACAGAACAAGGCGTTCTTGTCGCCTTCATTAGATGATTCATCTGACAGCCAGTTCTCCTGATTCACCATTAGCGACTTCTGAGCATAATATTCCGCTTTCTTTTTGTAGAAAGCAGAATCCCTCTGGGGGCGGTTAGGTTTGCTCCTGCAGTCAGCAGCATAGTGGCCTGGCTTGCCACAATTGAAACATCCCTGGTTCTGGGAAGCGTTGCCAGCTCTATCGTCTGATCTCTGTCGGTCACCACCTCTGTCACTCTTGTCATTTGACCTTTGTTGGTCATTCGATCCCTCTCTTCCCTGATTCCTTGAATCACCACGATCATCTCTCCCATTGCGTTCATAACCAGACTTCTTCTGGTATCCTCTGCTGAACTCTCGGGTCAAAAGTGCTAAAGACTTAGCTATCGAGGCCATGGTTGCCTCCTCTTCTTCCACCACCTCCTCTTCTTCACTGTCAACGATCATGACCTTCTTCTTCTTCTCCTTCTTTTCCTCTACGGCTTTCATTTTCTTCGGCTTCTCTTTAGCTTCTGTAGTTTTCCCAACAAGTGCAGAGGCCCAGCAGTTTGAGTTTTTGCTTGGGCAATTTGGGGTTCTTGGGTTGCCAAAGTTCCATAAAGATCTGACAGAGTCCTGGAGTCTAAGTCCTGATTAGTTTGCAGGGACATGGACAACTGGAGCCATTCTTCATTTAGGCTCTTTAGGAACATGACATTGTTTTCTTCAGAGGTTCTGTGAATCCCGAACTTCTTGCATTTGTTGATCAGAGAGTTGAACCGATCGTATGTTGACTGCAGAGATTCTGTCGGTAGAGCTTTGAATGCGTAGTATTCATTGATGTATTAGGCTTTGCGGTTCTTCTGAGTCTTGGCCCCTCCCTCCAATTGTTTCTCCAGTTCCTTCCATAGATCGTATGTAGATTCACATGCATCTAGGGATTGGAAGAGGTCATTGGGGATGGCCATTATCAGAAGTCTTTTGGTCTTCTGAGCAACTTCATATTTTGCCCAGTCTGGCTCGGACCACTTATCCTTGGTCTTTGGTTTCTCGTGCTCCGGAATCTCTGGTGTGTCATCTGTGGCAGGTACTCGAGGTATTGTGATCATTGGTACGAAGGGAGGATTGTTGATATAGTAGACGAGTTCTTTGTCAGTACCCTCGAAGAAGTGAATCATTCGTATCTTCCACTGAGGGTACTCATCTCTGAGTAGAGTGGGTGGCTTGGTTAGAGAACCAGCCATGAAGAAGTTGTTCGTGTTTGCCATTTTTAAACAGGTTTGAAGAAATACCATAAAACAGAGTATGAACTCTGAACTTTCAGATGATGATGTGGATGTTTCGAAAAGTGTTTATAAGCTTAAAAACCTTGAGCAATGCACTAAAATGAAGAGTTTTAACCGAGAGAACAGATTATGTAGGTTTACCAAAGTCGAACTGGTCGAGAATGGCAGAAAAACAGAGTCTGTTTGAAATAAACTAAGAACAGGTTAAACTCAAGACAAGTTTCTACCAAAAATCATTGAAAGATAGGATCTCTTGATATAGAAAATCAAGGATAGCTCTGATACCAATTGTTGGTTCCTATTTTGCTTAACAATGATATAAATACCTATTAGTTCAAACAGATTAGGGTGCGGAAGCATTTTAGCGAACTAGAGAGGTATTACTTGGTAGAAAAATACACAATATCAAATACGTGAAGTGTAAATAACACAGATAATTAACTCAATGATTCACTGTATTTGATATAATAAGAACACCTAAGAACACCGAAGGTAATACAAGAATTCTGCTCTAATGGTGTGTGTATCGTGCAAAGCTTAATAGAAGAGCTCAACATGAGTCTTCTATTTATACTACTTCTACAGGGGACAAGGTGGAGACAAGAAGTACTAAGGTACAAAGACACTATCGTGGAACAATGATAGGTACAACATTGCTGTAGTGCGCCGTACTCTACAAAAGACTGCAACCCATCAGAGGTTGACACGTGGAGGCAGCAGGGCGAGCCTTGTACGAATGATCTTCAGGATCTTCGTACAACAGTAAACGTGGGAAGCACGATCATCTTTGTCTTGATCTTCAAGTGTTCTTCTAAGTCTTCAGTCTTCATACCACAGAGACTCTATCAATGATGACAGAGGCTCTGTGGCCTTGTCCTCTGAGAGGCGTCTTCTGTTGATTCTTCACTTTGGTCTTCTCGGTGACACGACAGAGGCTCTGTTGAATAATTCTATACTTAGCCTATTTTTCAATACTTCTTTAGACATAAAGATTGGAGCTAACAATCATTATCGTCATCATCATCATTATCTTTGGGAGATGATGATGGTTCATCGTCCTCAAGGTCGAGGTCTTCATTTTCTTCTTCGTCTTCCTCAACTTCAGATTCCTCATCAGCATAGGGTACGGTAACGTCAGCAGCAGCTTCTGTTTCCTCGTCGAGTTGCTCCCCCTCAAGTGCAGAGGGAGTTTTCCCGGTTCCCTCAGGGTTTTCAACTCCCTGAGGTTTAGCAGTTGTAGCATCAGCATAAACAATACCTTCCCCCTCAGAATTACGGGGAAGGTCTTCAAGATTTTTCTCCTCCCCCTCAGCATTATGGGGAAGGTCTTCAGTCTTCTCCCCCTCTTCCACATGATGGATGGGGGAGGAAAGAATATGATCAGCAGCAGCAGCAGCCATTGAGTCTCTGTCTTCCAGGCCAGAGATCCCAACACATGTTTCAATCCTACCTAATCTGTCTTCCAGGCCAGATATAGTAGGAGTGATTCGTTGATGTTCCTCTCGATCCACCTGAGTAAAATGCAATGGAGCACAAGTAGCAGCATTCAGGCGGTCGAGGATCTGCTGCACTAGAGTCTTAACCGAAGTCACTTCAGACTTTACGGAGGTCACCTCTCCCTGAAGATTATCGACTGTTGTCTTCAATGTTGTGACTTCATTGGACAGGGCCTTAAGTTGGTGGAGAGAGTGATGTTGGCGGTGGAGTTTTCAGCGAGGGTGGTAGCAAGTTGACCAATGCTACCACCCACATTCTCTAGATCAGCACTGGAGGCTTTGCCTTGGACCTCGGTGGTCAGCTTCTTGAGAGCATCTCCAGCGTCTGTAACCGCTGAAGAGTTTGCAGTAAGAGTGGTAGTGAGAGATTCCACCGTCGTTTCCAAGCCTTTCAGGGAGGTGTTGATATCTCCCAAATTAGGACCTGAAAAAGTTGAGAACTTGTGAACAAAGGAAAGCTCAGAAGTTTGGGGTTTTGAGAGAGGAGTGTTTGGAGTTATGTGTATACCTGTGGGATGGTTGATGAAGTCCTCGATATTTCGATGACCAGTCAACGTCTCCATGTCGTCTTCTAGTGTACCTTTACGCTAGGAAGTGTCCTCATGTCCTATGTTGGATTCCTGCATCCGTCGTATTTCCTCAATAGATGAGTCACTCAAATGAATGACTTTCGTTGTAGAGAGGGGTGGAATAGATGGAGTGACCAAAGAAATGGTGGGATGAGTGAAGGTTGAGAAGAGGGATTGGTTAAGAGGATCAGTGTTGGATTCGCTGGGAAATACATCTTCATTCCACAGAGAGTCTGAAGGAGGTGGGTTCTGTTCCAAGTTTATAACATCAGCGTTTAGAGACGCTGAGGTTGGGATGGAAGGGGTGGCTTGAGCAGCTGTGGCAGAGCGTACCACTGAACTATCCAACGGCTCTTGAGAAGAGTGAGCCACGGAGTCTTCAACCTGTAAAGGTTTGGGGGGTTGCTCCTTGGTTTTCTTGATCCTTTGAGAATCAAGTTGGGAAGTAGAGTGTTTCCTTTTACGAGAAGGAGTAGAGGTTGCAGCCTGGGTATCAGCAGTTGGGATTACCGCTAAAGTTGCCACAGAAGTAGAAGAAGGAGGATTAAGAATAGATAATATAGTAGAAAGACGTACCTCATTTGGCATGAGGCTGAAGTCGAGCACCTTAGCGCCAACCTGAGAGAGTCTCAGGTCACCCACTTTTGGGTATTCATTCCCAAGTACGTGTAGAAAGAGAGCACTGACAAACCTTGGATATGGAACACATGTTGGTCTGTCAGCCATGCCCACCCTAAACGCCGGATCTTCGTAGATGATTGATGCCCAATCAACATGGAGACCCTTCAGCAACGAGTATCCCATGGCCTGTTGGGATTGGGATGCTTGGTCAGTTGACCCAGTCTTCGCTGTTAGGCAGCTGATCAAATGAGCAAAGATGAAGTTCATCTCGCTGGGCATCTTTGACTTCTTGATGGAAGTCAGCTTCTTCTCAGGAAGTCCATCTCTCCCTGTGTCCCATGTATAGTGCATTGCATTAAAGAATGCAATCAGGGTTTCCCTATCAGTATGGTTGTTTTTGGGATGTGGTAGAGGGACAAAACGGTTTTCTCTGGTACTGCCAGGAAGGTTTAGACCACGCCTGATATGATACGGAGTGATTTTGGAAGTTCCATGTTTGGTGTCACAGAGAATGACATCAACCATTTTCTTGGGATCTTTGGTTGAGGGGACCTGAGCTCTTCTGGCAGTATACCAGAACTGAGCTAGAAGATATCGATGTGCAGGAGGTGCAGTAGTAAGAGCTGTGGACAAAGGACAGGTTTTGAGAAAGTTCACAGCGTCATCTAGATGTGTGACCTGTTTCCTTTCAGGGAATGCAAAGAGAGCATAGGGATTGTTGTGTTGAAACGTAACTTTCTTGAGATCGAACTTAACCTGGAGAGCCTTTGTGAACTCAGTAACATCAGCGGCAGTGGGAGACTTCGCAGTAGGAGTGTCAGTAGTACATGCCATTTCTGTGTAACACATACAACCACGAAGAAGATGAACAAAAATGTCTTAATGTGGAAGGATTTTCCAAACAGATATTTTTGAACTTTGTCCATTTCATTCAGACAAAAGATGCCTTAATGAAGATTAGGGTTTTTCTTGTTTTGAAAAGAAATGCAAAACGTAGAGAGCATTTGTTTTCCAGTTTATGTTTGAAGAAAAGATTCTGGAAAAACATATGAAGAACAAGTTTAAGATTTTTGTTTCAAACTTGAAGAACAACCATGAATATTGTGTTCATAAAATCATGAAAAGAAAATGATTTCATTTTAAAAAGGTTTCTTTTGTTTGATCTGTTAATAACAAGAATAAGATCAAGAACAAGTTCATTAACCTTAGTTGTTGAAGATGAACAATTTCTGGAAAACGAAGAGTTCGAAATGCAACAGTGTTCTTGCTTGAAGGAGAAGTTGGTCGCGTAAAAGTAAAAATATAAACTCGAATGTGTTTATATAGTGAGAGTAGAGAGAGAAAAACTATGAGCGGGAAAAGTTTTTCATGATGACACGGACACGTGTTTGCATATGATTGGTTGAGGAAAACGAAACGTTCAAACGTGTGTCAGAAAAAGAACGTGCCAAGGTTTAACTGTTTGATTACGTCACAAACGACCTTTCATATTTTAGGATGTCTCGGAGGATTTTAAAAACTCAGGGACATTTTTGAAAACATGAAGCACTGAATAGAAATATCAGTTAGATTTAGAAATTTCAAAAGTATCACTGAAAGGAAGAGATATTCAGCGATGCTATTTGTTTTGAAATCTTGCATTCATAGGCGAACGTCAGCGAGTAAGAGAGAACATACATTGATATCAACGAATCAATTTTGTTTAGAGAGAAGATGATAGAAAGGGTTATACAAGTTCATATTACCCCTGATAAAATGCGAACCGCTAAAGATTTTATTCTTCAAAGTTAAGCATTCCAAGCTCGCTGATGAGAAAGTTGAATCTTGTCTCATCAAGAGGTTTGGTGAAAAGATCAGCTAACTCGAAGTCAGTTGGGATAAAATGACGTTTTATATCACCATTCATCACATGATCTCTGATAAAATGATACTTGATTTCGATGTGTTTGGTCTTTGAGTGTAGCACTGGATTATTGGCTATAGCGATGGCACTAGTGATGTCGCAATAGATTGGAATTTTTTAGAGTTGTAAGTCATAGTCCAGTAGTTGATTTCTCATCCACAAGACCTGAGAACAACAGCTTCTAGCAGCTACGTACTCAGCTTCAGCGGTTGAGGTGGACACTGAGTTTTGCTTTTTACTTGTCCAACTCACCAGCTTTCCACCTAGGAGCTGACAACCTCCTGTGGTGCTTTTCCTATCCATTTTGCAACCTGCAAAATCACTATCTGAATAGGTGATTAGATCAAACCCTGAGTCTTTGGGATACCAAAGACCTAGGTTAGGAGTACCCTTAAGGTAACGAAAGATTCGCTTTACAGCAATCATATGAGATTCCTTAGGTTCAGCTTGATATCGTGCACACAAACAGGTGGCGTACATAATATCAGGTCGGCTAGCTGTGAGATACAGCAGAGAGCCGATCATCCCACGGTACGTCGTGACATTAACAGGTATTCCAGAAGGATCCTTGTTTAGTGTCAGCGGCGGTGCCATAGGGGTTTTCATAGCTAAGCTCTGAGTTAAATCAAATTTCTTCAGCATATCTTTAACATACTTTCCCTGATTAATGAAAGTTCATTTTTCATTCTGTTTTATCTGTAGACCAAGGAAATATGTTAGCTCACCCATCATACTCATTTTATATTCAGCTTTCATTCTATCAGCGAAACGAGTACATAAGTCAGGGTTAGTAGAACCAAATATAATATCATTGACATATATTTGAACAAGAATAATATGACATTTTACTTTCTTGAAAATAGAGTTTTGTCGATTTTACCACGCTCAAATTTTTCGATAAGGAGATAAGATGAGAGAGTGTCATACCATGAACGAGGAGCTTGCTTTAAGCCATAGAGTGCCTTATCCAGTTTATAAACATACCCTGGATGCTTAGGATCTGAGAATCCTGGAGGTTGTTCCACGTAGACTTCTTCATTCATCTTTCCATTTAAGAACGCTGACTTAACATCCATTTGATAAACCTTGAAGTCTTTGTGTACAGCGTAAGCTAAGAAGAGACGAATGGCTTCTAGTCTTGCCATTGGAGCAAAGGTTTCATCATAATCTATACATTCCTCTTGTCTGTATCTCTGAGCAACAAGTCGAGCCTTGTTGCGGGTTACAGTTCCATGTTCATCCAACTTGTTTCAATAGACCCATTTAGTGCCTATTACTGACTTGTCAGATGGACGAGGAACAAGCTTCCAAACTTTGTTTCTTTCAAATTCAGTCAGCTCTTCTTGCATAGCGCTGACCCAGTTTGGATCTTGGAGGGCATCATCTGTTTTCTTTGGTTCAATCAGAGAAATAAAGTTAACAAATAAGCAAATATTACCTGCACTTCGTCGAGTCTGAACACCAACGTTTGGATCACCAAGAATCTAATCAATAGGGTGATTTATAGTCCATCGCTGAGCAGGAGCATAAGTTGCTGACTCAACCTGAACTTGAGGAGCTGAAGATGAGGCTTCAGCAACTTCTGGTATATCAGCCAAGAGAGGAAGATGTGCAGATGGCATTTCATTCACTGATTGCTGAGAAGTATATGGTATGTCTGAGACAGAAGGTTCAGAAGCAGGCATAGTGTTTAGAGGAACAACTGAGACCCATGAAGTTTCTGCTTCACTATTCTGCATGCTTGGGATGATGGTAGGATCATCATCTTCAGCGGGATGAGTATGAGATGGAGGAGTGGGAATGTCTTCTGAATCACCAAGATGAGAAAACATCCATTGATTCAGTTCTTCAGTATCAGCAGAAGGTCTAGAGTTCGCTGAGCGGGATTCGTCAAAAGTGACGTGGATAGTTTCTTCAACAGTTTGTCTTATACGATTGAAGACTCTGAAGGCTTTGGAGACTGAGGAATATCCAAGAAAGATTCCATCATCAGCCTTTAGATCAAACTTTCCAAGGGCATCTCTGTTGTTCAGTATGAAACACTGACAACCAAAGATGTGAAGAAAGCTGATAGAAGGTTTTCTCCCATGAAAAAGTTCATAGGCTGTTTTCTTGAATCTTTTGACGATCAGCGACCTGTTTTGAGTAAAACAAGCAGTGTTGACAGCTTCTGCCCAAAACTGAGTAGGCAGGTGAGAATCGCTGAGCATTGAACGTGCGGCTGCGATGATAGTTCGATTTCTTCTTTCAGCGACTCCATTTTGTTGAGGTGTTCTCACTGAAGAAAAGTTGTGAGACATACCCTTGCTTTCAAAGAAGGAATCAAGAGAACTGTTTTTGAATTCAGTCCCATGATCACTCCTTATCGAGCGAACGGTCATGTTGTTTAGGACTTCCATTTTCCTAACAAATGTGATGAGTTCTTCAGGGGTGTCACTCTTAGAACGGAGAAACATTACCCAGGTATAGCGAGAGAATTCATCAACTATGACCAATGTATATTTCTTTCCAGCGATGGATTGTTTGTTGACAGGGCCAAACAAATCCATATGGAGAAGTTGTAGAGGAGATGACACTAAGGAAACTTGCCTAGACTTGAAGCTTGCTTTGGTATGTTTCCCTTTCTCACACGTTGAACATAAGGACTCCTTGGCGTATGAGTGTTGAGGTAGACCAGTGACCAACTCTTTAGAAGAAAGAGTATTCAGTGTCTTGAAGTTGAGATGAGAGAGCCTCTTATGCCATAGCCAGTTGACATCAGATGAGGCTTTTGAGAAGAAACAGGAGTTCTCAGTGGTTGTAGAGTCCATGTTTATAACGTAAACATTTTCTAAACGATAACCACTAAGAGCTATCTTCTCCTTTTTGTCAATGACAAAGCAGGATTCCTTAGTGAAGATCACTTTGTTATCCTTGTCACACAGCTGACTTATGCTTAGAAGATTATGCTTCAGTCCTTCAACATATGCAACTCTTCCAAAGGTTGTTGTACCATTAGAGAGTACACCAAACCCTCGGGTATAGCCTTTTCCATTTCCACCGAAGGTCACTGAGGGACCTTTCTCTTCCTTATACTCAGTGAGCAGGTTCTTCTTACCAGTCATGTGTCTAGAGCATCCGCTATCGAGATACCAGATACCCTTCTTAACCTACAAACAAAGGAAGATTAGTTCGACTTAGGCACCCATTTCATTTTGGGCCTAGATTTGTCAGTGGTGGTAGAGGAAGTGGAAGGTTCAGCGATCTTCGCAGCATTTGAAGATTCAGCTTTGTTGTCAGTTTTCACTTTGGTTAATTTCTTAACCTCAGTGGTCTTCTTTGCCTTGGGGGCATTGATCTTCACCTTAGCTGTCTTTTCAGCTTTGGTGGTTGTGGGGCACTTACTAGCAACATGAATTGTAAGTCCACAGTGATAACATCTCCTATAGCTAAAAGTAGCTTTAGGACCATTTGCATGCTTACCCTTTAATTTTAAATGAGCAGGGCCAGCACCAAGTATACCTTTGGCATTGGAAATGGGAGAAACGATTAGTTCTTCAGATTTCTTACCAATAACATCCATTCTGATTCTAGGAGTAGATCGCTGAATAAATCCAGGGATCTTGTTCTTAGAAGTAGAGGGATGAGCCACTAAAGCTTTAGAAGCATTCAGCTTAGGTACAAAGGTACCCTTCTGAGGTTTTGGATAAACAATTTTCTCTTTACCTTTAGAAGCTAAGATAGAGATTTCCTCAGGGATAGGAGATTTTAAAGAGGAACACTGAGAAGATGAAGTGTCAGGGATAGAGGAGACAAACATTCCAAATTTAAGCATGGAATGATCAGTGGTTGGTTGTTTAGCGTCAGCCTTATAACCAAGACCCCGTTTGTCACTTAGGGGAATCTGAGACTTAATTATCTCAGTGATCGTTGTTGAGGATTTATACCATCCATCAACAGTAGCTTTTTCAGCTTTTAATGCAGCGATAGCTTCTTCTCGTTCGATTTTGACTAGCTGATTTATATGAACCTGATCTCTTAAATCTTCTTCAATTTTAGAAAACTTTTCTATTTGAAGATGACAGTGTTTAAGTTTTTCAGCAAGATCAAGGTTTTGATTTTCAACAATAGTTTTGCCATTCATGGCATCATATAAACTCATAGTCAGGAGATCGATCTTTCGAAGACTATCAGCTTCATCAATATTTGAAATATTGGTAAAGAAAGAAGGTGATACCTTGGAGGTAGAGGATGAAGCAGAGGGAATGTCAGACTTTTCTTCCTCTTCTTCGATTTTGGCCATGAGGCAGAGATTGGCTTCATCATCATCTTCAGAGTCAAAAGATTCTTCTTTGTCAGAAGCAGCCCAATCATAGTCAGCCATCAGGCCTTTGCCTTTCTTCTTAAAGCCTTTCAGCTTTGCGTACCTTTCTTTCAGCTTTTGATACTTGTCATCTCTAGCCTTGGGGTTAGAGGATTTCTTGGAGAAAGCTGAGTTTCTAAAAACTTTCTTTGACCTGCACTCGCTAGCAAAATGTCCTATCTTTTCACAGTTATAGCAAGTAGCAGTAGCCTTATCAACAGAGGTTGATGATCTAGGCTTGTCAGTGATAGCAAGAGGTTTGTTCTTTCTGAAATTTTTCTTTTTGGCGAATCTCCTGAACTTATTAGATAGGAGAGCCATAGATTCATCAAGATCTGAAGAGTCAGGATCTGATGAGCATTCAGAGTTAGTCTCCAACTCAGTGATAGTAATAGAAGATCGTTGAGTGGAAGGTGACTCTAGATTAAAGCAACATGGGTGCTTTTGGAATCTTTTACAAGATTCTTCTTAAGATGACTCGATTGCTCATGATTGAGCATTGTGCCATATAAGGTAGAAAGAGTCATAGATTTTAGATCATTTGACAGCTTGAGACACATAGAATAATTATCCCAGCTTTCAGGTAAACATTCTAAGAACTTTGTCAGAACTTCAAAGTTAGAATATTCCTTACCAACAGTCTTTAGATCAATTATTAAGCAGTTAAAGCGTTGGTGAACATCAGAGAGAGTTTCATTCTTACCACAAATGAAGCTTTTGTACTGTCTTACCAGGTTGATCTTACGTGAGTCCTGGACTTCAGTTGTACCTTCATATTGAACACAGATTGTATCCCACATGGATTTGGAGGTTTTCAGGTTCATGACGGAATGGTAGACTTCGTTAGGAAGAGCCATAGAGAGGATGGATCTGGCTTTGGGGTCGAGAGCCACATTCTTCTTATCTTCATCAGTCCACATATTAATTTCCTTTGGAACCAATCTTTCTGGAATAGCAGCTCTATTCTCAGTGGCTGGAACTTCAGGATCAATTCTGATAGGAACGTATGGACCATTTTCGATATAATAAGGTATAGTTGGGTCTACACCTTCTAAGAAGAGTACCATCCTATTTTTCCATAGATTAAAGTTATCTCTGGAAAATCTGGGAGGTTTTGCAAGAGAACCATTATCAATATAGTTTGTGTTTGTGTTGGTAGCCATTATGAGAAATAGCAAGGAAGAGAAAAGATTAGTATAAGTAAGATCTTGTTTATGAGATTACACAAATCTGCTCTGATACCATTTGTTGGTCCCGAAGGGTTATACAAGTTTGTAGAAGGGGGGGGGGGGTTGAATACAAACACACAGATTTTTAATTTCTAAATTGTTTATTGATATAATCAAACAATTTACAACTTGTTGCGGAACAAGATTAAGGATTAACCTAATCTAAACAAGTTAAGAACACTAAGTTTCTTGCACTAGAATTAAGACAGAAAGGAGATAAGAATACTACGAGTAATATTCTAAGACTAAGAGAGAAAGAAGAAGATGGCCGAGCACTTCATTTCTGAAGTAGGGTTCTTCTTATATACTGCATGCATTTAATGCAAAGCAGTATACCTTTACACGTGGCAGCAGCTGATTGGTTGCATGGCTTGACCTTTGTAGACAACCTTAGTAGCCGCATGGTGTACAGTGTAGAATCAGAGTTGGTTGTACGATTAAGGGCAAAAGGGATGTCCTTTCTGACAAGTCGTACAGAGGCGTGCAAGGGGGAAAGACAAAAGTAACTTGTAGAGGAAGACTTCATGATCAGCGATTACTGAACAGTACTTTATCAACGAGTGACAAAGTTCAGCGATAGCTGAAGTCTTCTACTTGTAACTTCACATTGAGTGGACAAATCTTGGCTTCGCTGATATCTGCATCAATTCATCAGTAGACTTGTCGCTATTCTTGAGCTTGATCTTCGACTTCAGCGTAGAACATAGTTGACGTGAAACTTGTCTTCAGGGATCATAAGTAAACAACTAAACTATCAGCGATCATCAACAAGACTGAACAGGCTCAGAGCTTATGGATGAACAGTGTTCGCTGAATGTATAAATTAAAGAGCATGAGTTTCTTATCAGTGGTACTGTAGAGGCATAGTACTTATCAACGATAGTGAAACTCTAATACATATTGTCTACTTACAATTTTCACTAAGTGTTTAAAGGGTCATTATCAAATCACTGAGGGTTTGGATCAACAATATATATTTTTGGCCCACGAATATGTTTCGTGTGGTGAGCCACTGCCGAAATTGATTGCGGTCTTATCGGAGTATGCGTGTTTATGCTAGCGAATATGTTTCGTGTAAGCCACCGTTGATATTGACTTCGGTCTTATCGGGGTGTGCGTTATTTTGAATAGCGACTGTTGTGTTTAGTTGCCTTGGGAGGGATGTAGTGCTTGCGGGCCTACGGAGTGATTATCTGATTTATATATTTTCATATTAAATGATTTATTGGATTGTTCACTGATAGGGATTTCCTCACTAGACCGTATGGTCTAACCCTCATTTTGTTTTAAAAATATGCATTTCACGACAAGCTCGTATAAATGATAAAGGGAAAGGAAAGTTGTGAGCTTATATGTTACATGAGTATATGTGAAGTTGGCAGAAGTTTTCTGGAAGTTGCTTTTGATTATTGTCATCTAGATGTTACGTATTATGACAATTTAGCAAAAAGTTAGTAGTGACTTTTGATGTATTTGTATCATTTTGTATCGAAAGACCAAAGTGTATCACGTATGTGTTTTGAATATATGTGAATCATGTTATAGTTGTTATATGAAATATGTGGGTTGTTACATAAAATACAGGTGTTACAATTTATTTATCAAAATACTCAAATATCCCAATTACATGCATATTTCAAGATTATTAATCAAATGTACCAAAGATGGAAAACTCATCAAATAACCAACATATTTGATAAATATCAAGTAAACACACATAATATATCAAAATGGACATTTTTGGCATGTACTTAGCTTTTAGCCTTTCACAAAGCAACTTGAACTCACTTTGTTAGATTTACGCTAAATCTAGGTTTTATCCTAAGTGACGGAACACTAAGTAAGCCACATCGAGATGTTGACAAGTAAATCACCCCCAACTTACAAACCTTGGTAATTACTCTTATTGAGGCTAAGATAAGAACATCAAATGTCATTACTTAGTCACTCCCTAAGTTACAAGATGAGAACATCAAAACTCATCACTTGCCTAAAATCAAATGTTCTAAAGCGAGAACATCAAAATTCCTCACTTTGTCCTAAACCATTTATATCAATAAAAGAACCTCAATACTTCTCTCGTCACAAACCAAAAAAGGGCCAAGCTGAGAATATCAATAACTCTGACTTGTCTAAACCATATGGCTCCAAGACAAGAATATCAAAACTCATCGCTTGGCAAAACACGACTCACACATATTCCTATGGATCCAATGCATTGCAGTCTAAACTACATCACTCTAAATGAATGACCAACACACTAAAAACATGTAATTCTAAAAAACAAATTTTAATAAATGCAAATCTTGTCCCAAGCTCAACATAGAACAAATAAAACTGGACAATGTCCTCAAGACTCATCCGGGTCAAAACCGAGCCAATAACTTTACAATTCAATTGACTATTCAATAAAAGTCAATATAAACCAATAAAACACAATCACCCAAAGTTTATACAAATCATTCTCAAAATATATGAATACCCTTATTATCGATTCAAAGGTTGAGCTAAAACCCAAAACACACCATAACTTCAATAAAACATTTCCAAATAGATAATGATACTCAAAATGTGTCCAACAACTCACCAATTTGCATTTCTCGAATGATTTATAAATCAAAATACAAAAGTGTGTAAACCACAAATAATCCCACAAGACGGATAAATCATCAAAAGAACACTTTTATGATTTATTTATCAAAATACTCAAATATCCCAATTACATGCATATTTCAACATTTATTAACCAAACGTACCAAATATGCAAAAGTCGTCAAATAACCAACATATTTGATAAATATCAAGTAAACCACATTAATACTTCAAAATGAACATTTTTGGCATGTACACAACTTTCATAAAACAACATCCATCACTAGAAACTTTCTCTAGGTCACAAACAAACCTAAAATACTCCAAGAGTAAGTCCTAAAATCAGACCCATACAAATCTTTGTCAAATAATTAAATCACCCAAAATACCTAAAGTTGGTCAAAACTTCAAAATATGGAATATACATCGAAAGAGATGTTCTAGTAGGTTCAAATGAAAGGTTTAACAACAATAAAAGTTTAAAAGGTTAAGATGGACTTACAATTCGTTTTTAGGAAAAGCCCAAAAAACTAGGTTAACAATGGTGATAGATAGTTGGAGTAAATGAACATAAATCTTGATTCAAGACATGAGATCTTCAATATTGGGAGCTTGTAATTATTTTTAATAGATGGATCCATGGTTCTTAAATAATCTCCAACGAAATCAAAGAAGAAGTTAGGAAGTGGAAATAGTGAGGAAATGAAGATCGTGAGCTTCATTCCACAAAACTTGAATCCCTAGCTCTTAATCTCACAAACTCTGACGGAGAAATCGACTGGGGTAACAAATGGTCAATTGACCGAAAATGAGAGGGAGAGCAGTGAGTATGAGAGAAAAATCAAATGAAAAAAAAATGGGGGGAGGAGACAAAAATAGGATTTAAAAGGGTGCATATCGTGGCACTTTCTGCTCCGCTTCACTGCCATTAAGAAATGCTGCTAGAAAACTTTCTGCCCACCTTTACTGCCGTTAAGGGTACCCTTCGGGGGTTAGAAACCCTAAAATACATGTACTAAAAATCTCGGGGTTACACAATGTGAGCAAACAGTCATTTTTATGTGATAGTATGTTAAAAATGTGTTTATGTGTTGTGTAACTAATACGTCATATGTGTCTAGATCTGTGCTAGTACATCGTGAAAAAATTTGGTTATGTTTCATACATGTGAGTGAGTCACATTTTTACTAATTCAAAACTATGAGAAATTTAGCAAGTTTGATGACACTACGACATTGAGCTCTCAATCCAAAAGTTTGCATTTTGATATACTAATTATGTACATTGCATTAGATACTTGTGGTATACTTCTATAGAAAACCACGCGATTTTGCTAATCCATTTGGCATGTGTATGCTTATATTCATATACGCCAAACATGTTTTACTGCATAAATACTTACAATTTGATTAAATAAACTTAGATGTGAAATACCAACAATAGACTCAAGTTTTTAAAACTGGGAATGCACTACAATTACAGAAAAAAACTTAAAAGACTACAAAAGAAATTTGACGACATATATGCATAACTCCCTCCTTGGCGAGATTCATGGGCTGTTTACCAAACGGCTACCAGGTAAATGCTTACGAGTAAGATCACCACCATCACTTACCATATTGGGTAACATTATTGACCATCAAAATGGATTGTCGATAAGTGTTTTTTACCCGGTAAGCACATATCGGATAATAGTCTTCTCTATCACTTAACGGGTAGAGTTCTTGGTTCTTGTTATACCTCTTACTAGGTAATTAAGATTCTAGGTCTAATGTTCATCCGGTAGGTAAGTGATACACGATAAGCGTTTGGTAAACGACCATTGACATTAATAGAATGACCCTAAAAGGCAATCATGCAGTATACCACACATACACATATAACACATACACGGTGCATACCCTCCACAGTCGACACCGCACATAACAAACCTATGCATTACACAATCAAATAATTGCATACAATCTATGCCATTTTGAAAATTGCACACGTATAATACATTAAATCACACGACACAATCGTGTATGTTTTGCTAGTTTTTTAACTAAGTAGTTTAAAGTCATCCAAACTAAGTTATCATAGAAAAAAAGAAGTTGGTACTATATATTATAGTCACACATGGACTGAGGGAAAAAATAGTCTAATCCATGTGGTCTCGTCCGGTAAAAAAGAGAAAACAAATTTAAAATTTAAAAAAGAAAGATATTTATAAATTCGGACGAGAGTCTGAAAAATAACTGACATGATTTAGACTAGTGACCTCATGGCCTAGTTCGATCCATTCAGGCTGACCTAAATGTACAACTATATAGGGATGACTACGGGGCGAGGAATGCAATCCCCGGCCCCGACCCGGACCCTGGCGGTACGGGGAATCAAATCCCTCCTCGTTTTTTCTTGGGCTATCCCCGGTCAATCTCCGGCACATCCCCGATCCGGTTACTTTTAAGAATTAAATCAACTTTTTTTAAGTAAATAATTTTATGAATCATGATTAGATTAAGAGAATGAAATCACTTTTTTCTTAATGACACTTTCCGTAGATAAATTAAAAATATATATAATAGAAAAAAATTATTAAATATATACGAGGACGAAGCGGGTTGCAGAATGCATTACCCGTCCCGCTCCCGGTACCCGGTTTTACGAAAAATCGCTGGTCCAATCAGAACGGGTGAACCAAGTTCCAACGGATCGGGTACAATTACCATGCCTACAAACTATACTCTACTTGAGTAGTTGATCATGACAGGGACTTAAAAGGTAATTTCGTAATTTTATAGGGCTAGTTTGGAAATAATAAATAATCTTCAGTTTCTAAAGTTAGACCTCGAAAACGTGTCGTGTCGTGTCGTGTCGGGTTCGTGTCGGATTCAAAGTTAAACGGGTTGAGAGTGCATGACCCTAACCTGACCCGTTTAATAATCGATTCAGAAAATCCCAACCCTAACTCGACCCGCCCAACCCGACCCGACCCACCTAACCCGTTTAACATTTATAAAAGTAAAAATTAAAAATCGTAAATTCACAAAAAAATTACATATCCAAAATTCAAATGAAAGCATTATAAATCTAAATTTTATAGTTCAAACTTAAAAGTTCTAACCAAATCCAAAACATTAAAAATCCAAAGCATTAAAAATAAAAAATTATAATATTTATATATGTTTATATATATAAACGGGTTATTCGGGTCATTTTCGACTTGAAATTTTTGATCCTTGTTGATCCAAACCCTCAGTGATTTGATAATGACCCTCTCTTATATACTTAGTGAAAATTGTAAGTAAACAATATGTATCAGAGTTTCACTATCGCTGATAAGTACTAAGATCTTACAGTACCGCTGATAGGAACTCTTGCTCTTTAAATTAAACATTCAGCGAAACTGTTCACCATAATAGTCTGAGTCTGTTCAGTACTTATGGTGATCGCTGATAAGTTAGTTGTTTACTTATGATCCCTGAAGACAAGTTTCACGTTAACATAGGTTCTACGCTGAAGTCGAAGATCAAGCTCAAGAACCAGCGACAAGTCTCCTAATGAACTGATGCGGATCAGCGAAGACTCAGAATTGTCCACTCAACGTGAAGTATCAAGTACAAGACTTTAGCTATCGCTGAATTCTATCATTCGCTGATAAAGAATGATAGATCGCTGAATCAACGAAAAGCTGATCATGAAGTCCTCCGTACAAAGTACTTTTGTCTAAACCACCCTTGCACGACTCCGTACGATATGTCAGAAAAAAACCTCCTTATTGTCTGAAATCGTACAACCACTCTGATACTACACTATTCAACATGCGGCTACTAAGGTTGTCAACAAAGGTCAATGACATGCAACCAATCAGCTGCTGCCACGTGTAAAGTATAAACTGCAATGCATTAAATGCATGCAGTATATAAGAAGATGAACTCACTTCATTTTGAAGCAACTTGCTAACTCTGGACAAGTTCATCCTTCTTATCTTGAGATAGGTTATTATTAGTAATTTCCTTCTATTTCTTAGTGCAAGAAACTTAGTGTTCCAACTTGTTTAGATTTAGGTTTATCCTTAATCTTGTTTCCGCAACAAGCTGTAAATTGTTAATGATTTATCAATAAACAATTTAGAAAAGTAAAATCTGTGTGTTTGTATTCAACCCCCCCCCCTTCTACAAACTTGTATAGCCCTCCGGGACCAACAAGTGGTATCAGAGCAGATTTGTTTAATCTCATAAACAAGATCTAATCTATACTAAGATTTCTCTTCCTTGCTATTTATGAAAATGGCTACCAACACAAACACAAATTATATCGACAATGGTTCTCTTGCAAAACCCCCTAGATTCTCCAGAGATAATTTTAATCTATGGAAAATTAGGATGACTCTCTTCCTAGAAGGTGTAGACCCTACTATGCCTTATTATCTTGAAAATGGCCCATTTATTCCTGTAAGAATTGATGCCGCAGTACCAGCCACTGAGAATAGACCTGCTATTCCAGAAAGGCTGGTACCCAAAGAAGTTCATACATGGACTGACGAAGATAAAAAGAAAGTGGCTATCGACACAAAAGCCAGATCCATACTATCCATGGCTCTTCCTGACGAAGTCTACCATTCCGTCATGAACCTGAAATCCTCAAAAGCCATGTGGGACACAATATGTGTTCGGTATGAAGGTACTGCTGAAGTCCAGGACTCTCGAAAGATCAACCTGGTAAGACAGTATGAAAGTTTCATTTGTGGTAAGAATGAGACTCTCTCTGAAGTTCACCAACGTTTTAATTGCTTAATAATAGATCTAAAAACTGTTGGTAAGGAATATTCTAACTTTGAAGTGCTGACAAAGTTTCTAGAATGTTTACCTGAAAGCTGGGACAATTATTCTATGTGTCTCAAGCTGTCAAAAGATCTAAGATCAATGACCCTTGTTACCTTATATGGCACGATGCTGAATCATGAGCAATCAAGCCATCTTAAGAAGAATCTTGTAAAAGATTCCAAAAGCACCCGTGTTGCTTTAATCTCAGAGGAACCCTCTACTCAGCGACCCTCGGTTACTATCACTGAGTTAGAGAGTAACTCTGAAAGGTCATCAGATTCGGACTCTTCAGATGATGATGAATCTTTGGCTCTCCTAACTAAAAAGTTCAGGAGATTCGCCAAAAAGAAAATGTTCAGAAAGAACAAACCCCTTTCTAGAACTGATAAGCCAAGATCATCAGCTCCTGTTGATAAGGCTACTGCTACTTGTTTTAACTGCGAAAAGATTTGACATTTTGCTAACGAGTGCAGGTCTAAGAAAGTTTCAAGAAACTCAGCGTTTCCCAAGAAATCCTTTATTCCCAGGAATAAAGATGATAAATATGCTAAGTTGAAAGAAAAATATGTGAAGCTGAAAAGCTTTAAGAAGAAAGGCAAAGGCCTGATGGCTTACGATTGGGCTGCCTCTGAAGAAGAAGAATCATCATCTGATTCTGAGGATGATGAAGCCAATCTCTGTCTTATGGCAAAGATTGAAGATGAGGAAGAAAGTTCAGACATTCCCTCTACTTCAACCTCTGCAATTCAGGTATCACCTTCTTTCTTTACAAATATTGCAAATATTGATGAAGCTGATAGTCTCCGTAAAATCGATCTCTTGACTAGAAGTTTATATGAAGCCATGAATGGCAAAACTATAGTTGAAAATCAAAACCTTGATCTCGCTGAACAGCTTAAAAACTGTCACCTTCAAATAGAAAAGCTTTCTAAAATTGAAGAAGATTTTAAAGATCAAGTGCATTTAAATCAGCTAGTCAAAATCGAACGAGCAGAAGCTATAGCTGCATTGAAAGCTGAAAAAGCTACTGTTGAAAGATGGTGTAATTCTTCAACAAAGATCACTGAGATAATTAAGTCTCAGATTCCCCTGAGCGATAAACATGGTCTAGGTTACAAATATGAAACTCAAGAACCAACCACTGATCGTTCCATGCTCTTATTTGGAACTTTCGTATCCTCAGTCGCTGATACTTCATCCTCTCAGTGTTCCTCGTCCAGACCACCTATCCTTGAGGAAATTTCTACCTCTTCAAAAGGTAAAGAGAAAATGGTCTATCCAAAACCTACCTCTGTCTTTAAAGATAAAGGTAAAGGAATTGCTTTTAACCAAAATCCTCAGAAGGGTACTTTAGTACCAAAACTGAATGCTTCTAAAGCTTTAGTGATTTATTCCTCTGGATCAAGGAATCAGATCTCTGGATCTACTCAGCGTGGGTCTATTCAGCGATCTACTCCTAAACTCAGAGTGGATGTCCTCGGTAAGAAATCTGAAAAACTAAACGTTCCTCCCATTTCAAAAGCCAAAAACATATTTGGTGCTGGTCCTTCTAATTCTAAATCAAAAGCTCAGCATACAAATAGTCCTAGAACTACTTTTAGTTATAAGAAATGTTATCACTGTGGACTCACTGATCATATTGCTAGTAAGTGTCCCACAGCCACCAAAGCTGAAAAGATAGCTAAGGTGAAGATTGCCCCCAAGGCAAAGAAGACCACTGAGGTTAAGAAATTAACCAAAGTGAAGACTGACAAAGCTGAATCTTCAAATGCTGCGAAGATTGCTGAACCTTCCATTTCAACTACTTCCACTGACAAACGTGTACACATGGTTAAGTGGATACCCAAGAAAAACTAATCTTTCTTTGTGATGCAGGTTAAGAAGGGTATCTGGTATCTCGATAGCGGATGCTCTAGACACATGACTGGAAAGAAAAGCCTGCTCGCTGAATACAAGGAAGAAAAGGGTCCCTCTGTGACTTTCGGTGGAAATGGAAAAGGACATACCCGAGGGTTTGGTGTACTCTCTAATGGTACAACCACCTTCAGAAGAGTCGCATATGTTGAACAAAGGAAATAGTGGTTTCTAAACACATCAGTTTAGAACCCGGACTTCAAAGAAACGATGGTTTCTGAATAATTCAGTTCAGGACCCGTACTTCAACGAGTTTGACTTCTAAACACATCAGTTTAGAACTCGTACTTCATTGTTTTATACTTTGATTGTTTCATATACTAATTGTGTTTCATTAAGATCTTTTGCAGATTTTGAGGGGGAGCTTATCTGATTTTCAATCAGTCTATCAGAATTAGAGGGGGAGCTTAAACATCTTATTGTAAGTATCTTCTGAACTTAATCTGAGACTGTTTGAAAGAAGAACGACTTTCAAGCATGAAAAATATTTTGCTAAATGTTCAAACCACTTCTCGATTCTCAAACAGATTTTATGAATTTAGAAGTGTGATTTTAAATGTTTTTCATATATATATATATATATATCTCGGATTCTCGTTACATCATTTTTGACCGTGTGTTTCTAAAGATTATTACTTGCGTAGTATCTTTTCAATACTTTCAAGTATTCTTACACACCGGTTCAGCTTCTTATTGACTTTGTTATTACCATGTCTCAAAACGAAACAAATTTTTCGATGGTAATACTCCCGTTTGAATTTTCAAATTTTGATTGAGCATCATATTCATTTCAGCGTTCGAACTTAAACGTTTTATTCAAAGATTGTTTATATTTGGTCATATAAACAAAATATCCAATTCTTTGATACCCTAACCTTACATGATTATCATTCATGTTATTTGATCTGATTGATACATTGTCAGATTCTCAAACAAGTCTTTCAAATTCATTTCATTCATTCAATATTCTTGTTGTGAGAAATCTTCAAAGATCAAATGCTCAAATCTTCATGATATTATTGAGGAGCATACATTCTGATGACAATGTTAATCAAATGCCGATATTCTTAATTGTTCAAAATAAACTGTTGAACAACACATCTTTTTAGGACAAAATTTCATGGGAATCAGTGTGAGGATTTACAAAACTTCTATGGATCCACGTTAACTAGTGTTTCCTACCCAAGAAGTTATCCTTGAGTGATTGAGGGGTGAGGGGTAGAAATCAAAGAGTGGGGGAGATTACTCATCCGGTTGAGTATCTCATTGTGCTGAGGTAAAATGAAAATGAGAGTTTGGTTAGAAGTGAGCGAATTAAAAACAGAAAGAGGGTGTGAGAACAGAGTTAAAAGAATAAGAGAACTCTGCACCATCCATTTTCTGAGCCGGGCAGCCACATTACTGATTGGTTCACATTCTTTGGTGACCATCATTGAAACAGGCAACTAGCCCATGCCAACTCTTGCATTAACCCCACCAGCTACTCATTTCTTTCTTAACAAATAAATGTTTCAATTTTCTTGGGGACGCAGCATATAATCTATCTGATCTTCACTCGGAAGGTCTAGATATTGAAAAAGAAGGAAGTTTTCCCCACCTTCGCTCTTCATTCATGCACATTGAGTCTGTGGAAAACTTGTTGTTGTCTCAACAGTTTACACACTTTGAGCCTATTTTTCAAGCATAAGTTGCTTCATTCTTTCTACACTTGCACGTACACAAAAGGAATATGTTTTCTTGTCATAACATTCATAGAATTTCCTTTGTGGTTTTTCGATAATTGAATGGAAGCCCTGGAGGAGTGAACATCAAAAAGCTCCTTTCCAAAGTGCATTCGTTGTACTAAGTGGCTCCGTGCAACTTACAGGCATTATAACTGATTCATTCGTTGTTTCAGGGTTACCACGTTACTATTGTCTGAATTTGAAAAGATTCGGATAAATATTTTTGGAATTGACGGATATTCAGATCGAAAGGAGGAGATTATTATTGATATATTCAAGGATTACTAAAATTGAAAAGAGGATTTTGATGATCATGATGCTCACAATCATCAAAAAGGGGGAGAAACTATGAAAGTTTCAATTTCAAGATAAAGAGAAGTCAAGAAGCTCGAGATAAAGTGTCAAGATGTTTCAAGATATTTCGAGAAGATTCGAAAAAGTTCAAAATTCAAAGATGTTTATTGTTGAAGAGATGAAGATACGTAGTTCAAGATATTCGAAAAGCTCAAAACCCCGTTAAAGCTCAAAAGCCATTTCATGTTCAAAGACCGAAGATATATTTCAAATCTCAAAGATGCAAAGATCCGTGCTACAATGTTTCAAAGATCAGTGATACGAAGATTCAAAAAGATGAAGATTCTGTTTGAAGACTTTGACCAACACCACAAAGATTTGAAGATTGTGTTTCAAGACTTTGATGACTATTTGATTTTGAAGATCCAGTTGAAGACTAAAGCAGTCAGATTGGATTTCTGAAGACAAAGCCTACTTGAAGATTCTTCAGAGTTATTTTTCAAAGATTGTTATTCCTTCAAAGCGAAGAGGGAGATTGTTCAAAGTACTTAAAATGCTGAAGATCTGAAGATTACAAAGAGCTGAAGACTATCGTCATCAATTTTTTAAATCTTGAATCCATAGGGGGAGATTGTTAGTGCATAAAATGTATTCAAGATTTATTGTATATTTGTACAATTGTAAAGAGTCAAATATCTTGTTAAAAGTCAAAGTAAGGGTGATGGAAGTCAAAGTCAAAGTAACTAACGTGGAAAGTCAAGGGGTATATAATGTGTGTGTAATAGAGAGAGTCTCATTCAAGCAAGTCATTTAGAATTGTCTCATACGTGTGTTGAGAGAGAGGTGAGCATAGAGAGAGGGATGACTATCTAGAGAGAGAGTTTAGAGAGAGAAAGTGGATCTCATTCTAATCTTTGTATTCTTTCTCTATTCTAATGAAGATCTCTTGAATTCTTGATTGTTACTTGATTAGATCTGGGATTACAGAAACCCTGAATAATTTGACCGTTCGCTCAATAAGGAGTGATCATGGAACTGAATTCAAAAACAGTTCTCTTGATTCCTTCTTTGAGAGTAAGGGTATTTCTCACAACTTTTCTTCAGTGAGAACACCGCAACAAAATAGAGTCGCTGAAAGAAGAAATAGAACAATTATTGAAGTTGCACGTTCAATGCTCAGCGATTCTCACCTGCCTACTCAATTTTGGGCAGAAGCTGTCAACACCGCTTGTTTTACGCAAAACAGGTCGATGATAGTCAAAAGATTCAATAAAACAGCCTATGAACTTTTTCATGGGAGAAAGCCTTCAATCAGCTTTCTTCACATCTTTGGATGTCAGTGTTTCATACTGAACAACATAGATGCCCTTGGAAAGTTTGATCCTAAAGCTGATGATGGAATATTTCTTGGATACTTCTCAGTCTCCAAAGCCTTCAGAGTCTTTAATCGAAGAAAACAAACTGTTGAAGAAACAATTCACGTCACGTTTGATGAATCCTGTTCAGCGAACTCTAAACCGTCCGCTGATACTAAAGAACTGAATCAATGGATGTTTTCTCATCTTGGTGATTCAGAAGATATTCCCACTCCTCGTGCTCACACAGTTGAAGATGATGGTCCTACTATCATTCCAAATATGCAGAATAGTGAAGCTGAAACATCATGGGTCTCAGTTGTTCCTATAAACACTATACCTGCTTCTGAACCCAATGTCTCAGACATTCCATCTACTTCTCAGCAATCAGTGAATATAATGACAAATGCACCCATTCCTCTCTTGGCTGATACTCCAGACGTCGCTGAAGCTTCATCTTCAGCTCCTCCAGTTCAGGTTGAGTCAGCGTCTCACGCCCCGGCTCAGCGATGGACTGTAAATCACCCAATTGATCAAATTCTTGGTGATCCAAACGCTGGTGTTCAGACTCGACGAAGTGCATGTAATATATGTTTATTTGTTAACTTTATTTCTCTGACTGAACCAAAAAAAGTAGATGATGCCCTCAAAGATCCAAACTGGGTCAGCGTCATGCAAGAAGAGCTGACTGAATTCGAAAGAAACAAAGTTTGGAAACTTGTTCGAAGACCAACTGACAAAACAGTGATAGGCACTAAATGGGTCTATCGAAACAAGTTGGACGAACATGGAACTGTTACCCGCAACAAGGCTCGTCTTGTTGCTCAGGGATACAGACAAGAGGAAGGCATATATTATGACGAAACATTTGCTCCTGTAGCAAGACTAGAATCTATTCGTTTATTCTTAGCATATGCTGTACACAAAGACTTCAAAGTATATCAGATGGATGTTAAGTCAGCATTTCTAAATGGAAAGCTGAATGAAGAAGTCTATGTGGAACAACCTCCAGGATTCTCAGATCCTAAGCGTCCAGGTTATGTTTATAAACTGGATAAGGCACTCTATGGCTTAAAGCAAGCTCCACGTGCATGGTATGACACTCTTTCTACTTATCTCCATATTGAACAATTTGAGCGAGGTAAAATCGACAAAACTCTATTTTTCAGGAAAGTAAAAGGTCATATCATTCTTGTTCAAATATATGTTGATGATATTATATTTGGTTCTACTAACCCTGATCTTTGTACTCGTTTCGCTGATAGAATGAAAGATGAGTATAAAATGAGCATGATGGGTGAACTAACATATTTCCTTGGTCTTCAGATAAAGCAAAATGAAAAAGGAACTTTCATTAATCAGGGAAAGTATGTTAAAGATATGTTGAAGAAATTCGACTTAACTGAAAGTTCAGCTATGAAAACCCCTATGGCACCACCGCTGACACTTGATAAGGATACTAAGGGTATTCCTGTTAATGTCACTCTGTACCGTAGGATGATCGGCTCACTGTTGTATCTTACAGCTAGCTGACCCGATATTATGTATGCAACATGTTTGTGTGCACGATATCAAGCTGAACCTAAGATATCTCATATGAAAGCTGTAAAGCGAATTTTTTGATACCTTAAGGGTATAACGAATCTAGGTCTTTGGTATCCCAAAGACTCAGGATTCGATCTAATCGCCTATTCAAATAGTGATTTTGCAGGTTGCAGAATGGATAGGAAAAGCACCACAGGAGGATGTCAGCTCCTGGGTGGAAAGCTGGTAAGTTGGACAAGTAAAAAGCAAAACTCAGTGTCCACCTCCACAGCTGAAGCTGAGTATGTAGCCGCTGGAAGCTGTTGTTCTCAGGTCTTGTGGATGAGAAATAAACTACTGGACTATGACCTTCAGCTCTCAAGTATTCCAATCTATTGCGACAGCACAAGTGCCATCGCTATAGCAAATAATCCAGTGCTACACTCAAAGACAAAACACATCAAAATCAGGTATCACTTTATCAGAGATCATGTGATGAATGGTGATATATAACTTCACTTTATCCCAACTAATTATCAGTTAGCTGATCTGTTAACCAACCCTCTTGATGAGACAAGGTTCAACTTTCTCATCAGCGAGCTTGGAATGCTGAATTTTGAAGAGTAAAATCTTCAGCGATTCACATTTGATCAGCAATAGGATAAAATCAGCTTGTATAACCCACTCTATCATCTTCTCTCTGACTAAACTTGATTCGCTGATGTCAAGGTATGTTTCTCTCTCTGACAATCACATGTAAATGCAAGATTTCAAAATAAATTACATCGCTGAATATCTCTTTCTTATCAGCGATACTTTGAAATTTCTAAAACCAATACTGATATTTCTATTCAGTGCTTCATGTTTTCAAAAGTGTCCCTGAGTTTTTCAAAACCTCAGAGACATTCAAGAATATGAAAGGACAATTGTGACGTCATTACAACGGATAAGCCCTGGCACGTTCTTCTTTCTGACACATGTTTGCACGTTTCGTTTACTCGCCAATCAAATGCAAACACGTGTCCGTGTCATGATGAAAATCTTTTCCCGCTCAAGATTTTCTCTCTCTAAATCTCTCTATATAAACAATTTCTTGGTTTATATTTTCCTTTTACGCGAACTTCTCCTCTAAGCAAAGAAAGAATTCACTGTTGCATCTTGCTCTCGAATTTTTCAAGAACAACTGTTCATCTTCTTCAAACATCAAAGGTTAATATGTTCTTATTATTTACCAAATGCAAATAACTTGTTTCTGATCTTCTCATTGTTTTAACAAGATCAAACAAAAGAACTTCTTAAAAATGAAATCATTTTCTTTCATGGTTTTATGAACACAACCATTTCATGGTTGTTCTTCAAGTTTAAATGCAAAAATCTTAAACTTGTTCTTCATTCGTTTTTCCAGAATCCCAATCTTCAAAGGAAACTGGAAAACAAGATTTTTATTGGGTTTGCATTTCGTTTTTCAAAAACAAGAAAAACCCTAATCTTCATTAAGACATTTTGTCTGAATGAAATGGACAAAATTCGAACCATCTTATTGGAAAATCTTTCCACATTAAGATTATTCTTATTTGTTAATCTTTGGTTGAACTGATAATACAGAAAATGGCATCTTCTGACATTTTCAAGAACACCAACGCTGAGAATACTACTGCTGATAATACTGCAGAGGAAGTGGAAATCCTCAAGGCTCCTCAGGTCAAGTTCTCTCTTGACAAACTGGATTGGACCAAGGTAAATAACCTCTATGCGCTTCTCGAGTTTCCTCCTCGAAAGCAAGTCACACATCTAGATGATGCTGTGAAATTCCTCAAGAACTGTTCCATCTCCACAACCCTGACCATAACACCTCCTGCACATCAGCTTTTGCTATCCCAATTCTGGTACTCTGCCAGACACTCTCAGCTACCATCAGCCAAAGACCCCTAAAAAAACAATTGACTGCATCCTCTGCGATATCGAATATGGCACCATGAAGATCACCCCTGCCATCATTCGTAAAGCCCTCAGCCTTCCCATCGCAACCAAAGAAAAACCCTTCGTTCCCCTCCCTGACCCCAAGAAAAACTCAGACAGGGAAGCCATCATTGCATTCTTCGATGCAATGGGCTATGTATGGGAAACTGGAAGGGACATGAAGCCCGAGAAAAAGTTGACCATTATCAAGAAATCGAAAATGCCCATTCAGGGTGGACTCCGTCGCTGACAGATCTCCATGGGTTCCCTATCCTCGATTCATCAGCGCCGTATTCCAAAAAGGCCTGAAGGACAGCTACCCAACAGAGGGTGACCTGAAACTCTCTCAGGTCGGCCCTAAAATCCTCGACTTCAAGCCGGTGGAAAATGAGGTACGTCTTTCTACTCTTTTAACTCTTCTAAACCCTACTTCTTCTGCTTCTGCAGCTCCTTCAGCGGACAAACCCACCGCTGATACCCCAGCTGCAACCTCCATTCCTTCTCTTAAAAGGAAACACTCTGACACCCAACTTGGTTCCAAAAGAACTAAGAAAACCAAGGAGCAACCCCAGCAATCTATTGCTAAAGACTCCTCAGCTCCTCTTGTTGGGCTGAAGGAAAGTTCAGTGGTACGCTCTGCCACAGCTGAACAAGCCACCCAATCTATCCCAACTTCAGCGTCTCTAAACGCTGAGGTTACAAACTTGGAATCTACCCAACCTCCTTCAGTCTTTCAAAAGACTGATGAAGTGATTCTCAGCGAATCCAACGTTGAACTCAGTAACCAACCTCCATTCTTATCCTTCGCTTCTCCCTCTACTCATTTAGACTCCACTCCAGTTATCACTGAAGCACCTGTCATTCCTCTAGAAGCTAAAGAAAATACTCTTCAAGGAGTGATGGGCATAGGACCTGCAGAGATGACCATACGTCCACGCACGTTAGCTGACAATATGGAACTTTACTCAGGAACCCGAGATTTTGATGAATTCACCAATCCTCCTGCAGGTACACACCAACCCATATACATTGTAACTGAACCCCAAACTTCTGAGCTTTCCTCTGTTCACAAGTTCTTATATGTTACGGGTCCTAATTTGAGAGACATCAACGCCTCTCTGAAGACAACAGAGATGACGCTGACAGGTCTCACTACTACTCTTTCCGACAACTCTTCAGCTGTAACAAACGCTGGAGAGAATCTTACAAAGCTGACAACTGTCGTCGAAAAGAATGCCTCCAAAGCTGACTTGGAGAAGGTTGATAAATCACTCACCGACTTCGCCAAAGTTCTCTCTGATATCTACACTGACTACCTCGCCATCAAAAAGTCAGTTGACACCATGTCCAGCGAAGTCACAACGCTGAAGACATCGGTTGGCAAACTCGAAGGTGACATGTCTGCTGTAAAGACTGATGTCAGCTCCATCAAAACTGACATGAGTTCTGTGAAGACTGATGTCAATACGATGAAGAATGACATCACTTCTATGAACACATTGTTGCAGCAGATCATGACCAACACGACCGCCCCTGCACCTGCCCATGCACCTCCATCTTTTACTACGGCGGATCGTGCTGAACTCGTGAAGATCAATCCTGGTATTTCTGGTCTAGAAAACAGATTATCAGCGATTGAAATCTGTGTGGGGATCCCTGGCCAAGAAGACAGGGAAACCACACAAGCTGCTGAATCGTCACATTCCTCCCCACCTCATCATGAAAAAAGAGGGGGAGAAGAGCGCTGAAGACCTCTCCAAGAGCGCTGAAGACCTTTCCCATGATGAATCTATCAGGGGAGAGAAGACTGAAGACCTCACCTTTACTGAAGAAGGTGAGAAGACAATTGAAGACGAATCAGCCGCTGGACCTCAGGGAGATGAACACCCTGAGGGAACCGAGAAGCTTACCACTGTATCTAAGGGGGAGCAACTCGAAGAAGAAGCTGAAGAAACTGAGTCTGAAGCTGAAGATGAAGAAGCCATCGACTTGTCTGATGATGAACCATCCTCTTCTCCAAAGAATGATGATGATGAAGATGACGATGATGATGATTCTTTTATCGTCAAGCCTGCTTAGAGAACTAAAGCTCTGAAAGGGATTCTGATAAATGAACCTACAGGGGAGCGGACAAAGACAAAGCCATCAGCATCTGAAGCTGACAAGGGCAAAGGAAAAAGTGTCGCTGAAGATGAAAATCTGATGATCTTACTTAAAAAGCCGGTTTGTCAGGTACATTAACCTCTTACTCCACATCCCTCCTCTATACACTTTATCATCTCTACACTCTCTAAAACCTCCATACACTTTATCCCATTCTTTTTCTATATTTGTTCTACCCAAAGTTCTTACTCGTAAGATCGCTGTGTTTCAGCTAGTCCTCTCCCCTGTTTGAGGATATCGCTGAAGTTCCTACAGCTGCGACTTCACCAACAATAATCCCAGCTCCCAACGCTGAAGAAATAATCCCGGTCTTAGATTTGATCGTTGAGACTGATGAACCTGAAGAACAGATGCTCTCTCACAAAAACAGACCTTCCTTGGCTCCTCAAAAGCTAAGTGAAGAGGATCAAGAAAAGAGAGATGAAATGATCAGGAGACTCGAAGATCATCGAATTATTCTGAAGCGTGATCAACTTCCTTCCGTTCCTCCAAAGTTCAGAGTTTCCCAAAAGGAATACAAGGAACACCTCAGAGCTGAACGCCTGATCGCTGAAAGAAGGGAAGCTGAAGAAAAAGACAGAGAATACGCCATCCAGCTTACTCAACGATCTGTAAAAGACCTCAAGCTGAAAAGAGCTCCCATTGATGTTCAACGTCAGCTATGGGATGATGCTCAAAAGATCGTTAGAGAAAAGACTAAGGTCTCTGATACGACTTTGGAATGGGCTAAACAAATGCTGACCTATCGATCTAGACCATCCAAAATCATCAAAGTAAACATCAGAGGAAGACTATACGCAGACGTTCCTATTGTTGAAGTGGATGTCTACAGAGAAGACAAAACCAAGAAAACCTTCTATGCTGCTACCTTAGAAAAGTTTTGTCTCTCTGAATGGTTAGAAACGAAATTAGCCATTCAGGGATCGCGCTCAAAGTTCAAAAGCCATGTCGAGAAGATCTTAAACAAACAGATCGACCTGGTTTCTTCTGCTGTGGATATTCCTCCTTCTACTCTTCTTCCTCCTCAACAAAGAAAAGTCTCTGCTAAGGAAAAGAAAGTCTCAGACTCAGGTCCTCTTATACATAATGAAGCAGGTATTGGTTTCTCTCGTGCTGAAGTTCTTGGCCCTGATGCTGATCTCTCAGCGCTTGACACCTCCCTACCACCTGGAGAAACTTTCATTCCTGGCACAATTGTAAGTGATCCCTATGGTATATTCTTTCTAGACTACTATGGAAATCACCACTTTCAACGTATCTCTGAGCTCCACATCGCTCCCATCGAACAACTCAGAGATCTCATATTTTGGTGTGAAGTCAGACGTGACATTAAAGCTAGACACCTGAAGCCCTTGATTTTTGAAGAAGCTCTGAAGAAAAAGAATCAAGGAGTAGATGTCCCTGACTGGATGATTCCCACATCAAAGACCCTCGATGAACTTCTCATCAAGGAAGAACCTTTTGACGGATAGGATCACCTTGTAATTCCTTCTATCCTTATCTGTCTACATCTTTTGTACTTGTAATTTTATTCGCTGTACTTGTAATTTTTCCACTTCCCTCTGTAATCTTTACAAAGTTTAAAGAAAAATTTCAGCGAACGTACTTTACTCCATCAGTACAGAAAAGATCCCAAAAAACAGTAAAAGGGACAAATATTTTATGAGTTCTTTTTATCCTTATGTTTTCATTAAATAGCAATTTTCTCTGTTGCTATGTCATAATCAAATAGGGGGAGATTCTTGATCCAAACCCTCAGTGATTTGATAATGACCCTCTCTTATATACTTAGTGAAAATTGTAAGTAAACAATATGTATCAGAGTTTCACTATCGCTGATAAGTACTAAGATTTTACAGTACCGCTGATAGGAACTCTTGCTCTTTAAATTAAACATTCAGCGAAACTGTTCACCATAATAGTCTGAGTCTGTTCAGTACTTATGGTGATCGCTGATAAGTTAGTTGTTTACTTATGATCCCTGAAGACAAGTTTCACGTTAACATAGGTTCTACGCTGAAGTCGAAGATCAAGCTCAAGAACCAGCGACAAGTCTCCTAATGAACTGATGCGGATCAGCGAAGACTCAGAATTGTCCACTCAACGTGAAGTATCAAGTACAAGACTTTAGCTATCGCTAATAAAGAATGATAGATCGCTGAATCAACGAAAAGCTGATCATGAAGTCCTCCGTACAAAGTACTTTTGTCTAAACCACCTTTGCACGACTCCGTACGATATGTCAGAAAAAGAACCTCCTTATTGTCTGAAATCGTACAACCACTCTGATACTACACTGTTCAACATGCGGCTACTAAGGTTGTCAACAAAGGTCAATGACATGCAACCAATCAGCTGCTGCCACGTGTAAAGTATAAACTGCAATGCATTAAATGCATGCAGTATATAAGAAGATGAACTCACTTCATTTTGAAGCAACTTGCTAACTCTGGACAAGTTCATCCTTCTTATCTTGAGATAGGTTATTATTAGTAATTTCCTTCTCTTTCTTAGTGCAAGAAACTTAGTGTTCCAACTTGTTTAGATTTAGGTTTATCATTAATCTTGTTTCCGCAACAAGCTGTAAATTGTTAATAATTTATCAATAAACAATTTAGAAAAGTAAAATCTGTGTGTTTGTATTCAACCCCCCATTCTACAAACTTGTATAGCCCTTCGGGACCAACAACCCTGACCCTACCCATTTAATTTTTGTGTCGTGTCGTGTCGTGTCAACCCGTTTACTTAAACAGATTGAAATGTATTACCCAAACTCGTTTATTTCGTGTCGAGTTTGTGCCGGGTTAGCGTGTCGTGTCAGTTTTTGCAAGGTGTATCTAAAGTCCAAATCGTCCAAATCCAATAAATTCTACTTAAGGGACTGAATATGGAAATGACAATAGAGTTGGAGGGCAAAAAGCTGTAATAGCATCAAACCGTATATATAATCCCCATCCGCATCGTAGGGTTTCACAAGAGAATTGCATCGTAGGGTTTGTTTTGCTTCACTCCTCCATCCGCCGCCGTATAACCCCCTTTCTCCTTCACTCACGATCCAACCATGGCCGTCGGGTACTTTCACGCTCTCTGTGCATTCTCTCTATCTTTCTCTATGCATATCGTTAGTTCAGTAAAGACTGATTTTTCATGTGTGTATTTAATTTGAAAACTTCGCAGAAAGAACAAGCGGATTTCCAAGGGAAAGAAGGGTGGGAAGAAGAAAGCGTGAGTCGATTTTTATTAATTTGCCATTGGTTTTGATCTTCTTTTGTTCTGTTTAAAGCAATTTGGTATAATGTGATGCATTTATTAAGTTTGTTTTGTTTTTATATTATATATATGAAACAGAGCTGATCCGTTTTCAAAGAAGGATTGGTATGATATCAAAGCCCCTTCTCTATTCAGCACCAGGAATGTTGGCAAAACCCTTGTTACCCGTACCCAGGGTACTAAGGTAATTTACTTCTTCCTTTAGGTGTGAAGATTTTGCCTGGTACATGTTTGATGAATTGCCTATCAGTGGGATTCCGTTTGATCATATTGGGTTTGATTGTGAATTCATTTGTGTTACAATTTGACAATTCTAGAAGGTTTTTGGAATAGCAAAGAAAGCTTGTAATCAACTCTCATTTGATTTGTAATAGTTCATGGGTGTTTAATTACATAATATGGTGGAAAAAACTGATTTTTTTGTGGTGTTTGATAATGCTTGCGTTGAACAGTTTGTGTAAAGAAAACAAACGGCTTTATATATGCTTAATAGTTATCCTGATTGCTTGTGGCATTCCCATCTGTTAGTTTTTGCTAGTTGCTAAATAGATACTAAATAGATATTTTACCCTTTATTTACTTCAGTGTATTAGCTGCCAATGTTTGATTTGGCTTGCTGTGAGCTTAAACTTGATGAAAAAATCTTTCAATTTGAGTTTAAAACTCACTTGGACAAGTTTACTGCCTTAAAATACAGTATCATCAGTGGCATTCTTCTTATAAAAACTAATGGTTGTTGGAGACTCTTTGAAATTGTAGTAAGCACTTTGATATATATATATATATATATACACATAAATATACTTGTGTTTCTTTTTATTCTTCTTTGAGAATTATTATTGGTTTTAAGTATGTGATTAAATCATATATCTAAACTAACAGTTTAAATTCTGCACTTCAATTTGCTTTAGGTAATGAAAGTTTGCTGATTTCAAAACTGTAGGAGTTGAGTAAATATTGTTCTTTTTGCATTAGTACCAAAAAAATTGGTCATATTTTGCTGTAGTTTTAACTCCCGGACGTGTTAGATGATGTTGCTATTGTATGTGTAGATTTTCTTCCATCTTAAATTCTTACACCCTCATTCTTTTTATGATATATGGGTCTCTAGACTAAGTTTGAAATTCACATTTTTTTATCAGATTGCTTCAGAAGGTCTAAAACATCGTGTTTTCGAGATTTCATTGGCTGACCTCCAAAATGACGAGGATCATGCCTACAGAAAGATTCGATTGAGGGCTGAGGATGTTCAAGGGAAGAACGTTTTGACCAACTTCTGGGTATGATATGTATCGATATTTGCTTTTGTTTTTTTTATGATGAATATGCTTATTGAATTATAACTTTGTTTTTTTTCAGGGAATGGACTTCACTACCGACAAGCTGAGGTCTCTTGTTAGGAAATGGCAGTCTTTGATCGAGGCTCATGTTGATGTGAAGACTACAGACAGCTACACTTTGAGGATGTTCTGCATTGGATTTACCAAGAAACGTGCTAACCAGGTCAAGAGGACTTGCTATGCACAATCGAGCCAAATCCGTCAGGTACTATATTATTATATAATTTTGGCTATTTATTACCTTGTAAGTAAGAGCGGTTTCATTTTTATTTATTAAAAATGCAATATTGTTGGTTTGTGTCACGAATTGTTATGATAATATGCTTATGATTGTAAATTGGTATTGGTTATTGTACGTTAATAATCGGAAGTTGTTTTTTCTGATTTCTTAGATACGTAGGAAGATGAGGGAGATTATGGTAAACCAGGCACAATCTTGTGATCTGAAGGAGCTGGTTCAGAAGTTCATTCCTGAATCAATTGGTAGAGAAATCGAGAAGGCAACATCTAGCATCTACCCTCTACAGAATGTTTTCATTCGCAAGGTTAAGATCTTGAAGGCACCCAAGTTTGACCTTGGCAAATTGATGGAGGTAAGCTTTGTAATGTTATATACTAGTTTTTTACAATTATATTTTAACTTATTTAACTTATTATTGCTATTTCTTTATCTGGTGCTAGTTTTTTTGACAATTTATAACTGCAAAAACTTAATAGTAATTGTATCACAAGGAAGGACTACTATGCTATCAGCATAATTTTCATATGTTTACATAATCCTATTAACCAAACAAAAACTTAATAGTAATTGTATTAAGAATGTTATCATATTTTGTTCATGTAATAGGTGCATGGTGATTATTCGGAAGACGTTGGTGTTAAAATGGAACGACCTGCCGAAGAGCCAGTTCCTGAAGCGACTGAAGTCATTGGGGCTTGAAACTTATTTTCTTCTTCTTCTTCTTTACTTTTCTTTTTCTATTTCTTTGATTCTCTGAGTCGTATCAAATGTCGGTTTTGTTATGTGGAGATGGATGGTGATATTTTGGTCTTCTGAAATTGGATGTGCAATTTTGTAGTTTCAACTATTTGATGGTTTCTATACAGTCTTGAACTATTATCAACTTACCCACCCTTTGACCAGCAATTTTATGCAAAAGTTATTATTAGTGTCCAATTCCAAACCCTTGGGTCTGATTTTGGATTCTTAATTCTTAGGGCGTCTTTACCCAAATGTTTATCTTATGCAACAAGTTACTTGACAAACACTATCCGGGTAATAAGTGTCGTCACCCTCACTTACTGGGTAAGACTCTTCCATCTTTGTAGTCTCTCTTACCGGGTAAAATTTCTCTTACCGGGTAAAATTTGGGCTTTGCCATGTTTATGTGGCAAGGTCAAGGATATCAAGGGGTAAACGACCTTTTAGTCTTCCACTCTCTTATGATGTACTTTCTTCTTTTTAACGTCATGGATTGTCTCTCCTAAAGCTGATATACTGATGACAACCTCACTCGAAACTGCAAACTTTGCAGGGGCACTTCAGTACTTACCTGACGTTCGGTTGTTCACACATCCAAATATCACTTACGGTTCAACATGTGTGCCTCTTCATGTTGAAATATTTTTTAGACTTTAATTTATAGTACCAAACCAAAAACGTCCCATCTAAAAGTGTTAAAATAGGTTTATAGCACATTTTTACACGTTTTAACAAGTTGCTTAAGACGTTTTTTTTAAATAAAGTGTCATATTAACTATTTTATACCCCACTTTTCGAAAAAGTGTCATATAAACACAAATGTCATATAAAGAGATGAGTTTATAGGACATTCCTCAAAAGTGTAATATAAAAAAACTAATATTGACACTTTATTTTAAAAGCATTCTAAAAAACTTGTTAAAATGCCCAAAAGCGTCATATGAATCTATTGTAACACTTTTATATAAGACGCCTTATAGTTTGGTTCTATAAACTAAGTTTTATAAAATATTCTATTAGGAAGCTTAGACATTCTAGGCATCCTATAAAACCAATTTTGTTGTAGTTCTTGTTTGCAAATGCCATTCTCAACACAAGCAAGCTGGTTACACGATCTTCTCGTTGAGCTTCACTTACCGATTAAACAAACCACATTGGTCTATTGTGACAATGTCTCAGCCTTAAACCTCAATGGAAATCCGGTTCAACACCAATGCATTAAACATGTCGAGATTGATATTCATTTTATTAGAGAACAAGTTCGGTTCAACACGATTTGCATATTGCGTAACGAAATAAACCAAAAGATTGAGCTGAGAACCGTGTAAGGGGCTGTTTACCAAACACTTACCCGGGTAAGCGCTTACCAAGTCACATTATCTACTGGATTGATATGACAATGACCAAAAATCTTATCCGGTAAGAGCGAATGAAAGGACCACGAGTCTTACCACGGTAAGTGATGGTGACGACTATTACCACGGTTAGAGCTTATTGTGTGAATTGTTGCATACAAACCAATTTGGCGGACTAAAATCTTACCCGATAAATAAGTGATAGAATTAAATTTGACTGGTAAGCGCTTAGCCGAGTAAGCATTTGGTAAAGGGACCTTAGTGTTGAATGCGGTGTCCTTCCCAAACCGGTGTATATAGTTAAATTTTATTTTGTTGGGTTGGTTGACATTATTTATGACACCTAAAAGAATGTGGTTGTTTTGTTATTTGTGTTCAAATAACCGTATACATTAAAAGCTCGATCAGACATATGACACAAACGTGAATCCGTTGACATTGAAACATCATGCGTTAGACACTTTTGCATCTTAATTATTTAGCCCATGCTCAATTGAAGATTGAATTATACACTTTTGGTTGTTGACTTTGATTTTAAATGGAACAATAATTCAAGATAGAGAGAGTTTCAAATTAGAACACTAACTATTTAAGAAAACACGATAATAACAAATTATGTGCAAAATTACATGTGATTTTACATTAACGGCAAAAAATGGACGCGCAGACGACTTTGGCCGCGACTTAAGTCAACTCGCTTTAATCGAGTTAATGAATATATTAACGGATGCCGATGTAGTATTGGATGAGTATGCTCTACTTGAAGAACAACTAGCCAAGGAAGGAAGAGCAAATCTGGTTTACGCTTCAAAACAAGGAGTATGATGTTATTAAAAATCATGTTTCACTATATGTTCATGCTTATTAATTTCCACCCATTTATGTTTTTAAATCCTTAATTTGTCTAATGGATGTAGTTTCAAGAAATAGCTAGAGCCTACCTTAAGGAGGAAGAATGGAGAAGTACCGAAGAGGTTCCATCATTTGAAGACTATATGAAAATTGGATTAATTACATCTACCCATGACCTTCTTTCAAAATCGGCCTTGATGGGTATGGGTGAGATTGTTACTAAAGAGTCTTTCGCATGGTACGAAAGTTATCCCAAGATTCTGACGGCTTCATAATCAATATCAAGACTCCATGACGACGTTATGACTTTCGAGGTACTTAATTCACCTAGTAAACATTATAATTTTATTGGAATAACCATTTATGACCAAGTTGTTATGGAGATCAACAAAACAATGAACCCATGAAACACTAATCATGAAAAACCATTGCAACAATTAGTTGGGTGGAGTTGTATATAACTCAATGGGAACAACTACGTCCTGTGGCATCACCATATGTCCATTCTCCTTGTTAGACAACCTAGGGGGGTAAGGTTGTATTTAAAACTTTTACTTTCAAAAATCCTTTTATAAAAAATATCTTAATAATGTAAATACAACAGAGTATATGAAAACACAACAGATACGTATAAATACAGGATAGTATAAATACAGTAAATAAAGCAGAGTATATATACAATAATTATATAAACAGATATAATTAAATGCACAGCGGAAATATAAAGAGATAAGGGATAGAGATACTTGACACGGAGATTTAGTGATTTACCACAACTTGGTAAATCACTAGCCGAGACACTTCCCGACACGATCCAATAAAAGTATTCTTTACGGTAGAATACAAACCAAATACAAAGGAAAGCAATAGGCTCTCAAGCTTTAGCTTATTGAGATATACAGGATCACACACCCGTTATTCAAACACTTACAAGAGGAGTATAACTCACAATGGAAATCACTCTTGTATAATATTTATCACTTGGATATTTTATAAAAACGTTTTATAAAATAAATATGTAGTGATAATATGTAGTATGGAATATTAGTTGGGAGAGATCAGATGGATAGATGGCTGTTGGTTGTATCTGTATTGTCTATGTTTCTTCTCCACCGTCGCATGCATTATATAGCAGCTCTTCCAACGGAAACATGCATCCGCGGTATACCGCCAAAAGCACGCGGTATACCGTGCAGTAATAAAAGTACTTTGCAGAAGAGAAAGTCAACCCTGCAAAACAAACGTAAACTTGTACCCGCGGTATACCGGCTTAACATCGCGGTATACCGCCCAACTGTACCCGCGGTATACCTGCTAAACACCGCGGTATACCGCCCAGACAAAAGTACGACCAATCAATCAGAGATCTACAGTAAGCCGCCGCGGTATACCTGCTGAACCTCGCGGTATACCTGCGTCAGAAAAGGACAGCTTCAAGGACGCAACCAATCTTTGCTGGATCTTCTCAAAAACCTTATTTAATTTAAAATCATTTAGGGTTTTTAGAAATATCCAAGTGGTATATTATTTTAGGGTGTTTATCATTATAAATTATAAACACTAATGACAACGTAAATCTTCCGTCTTGAACTCTTCAGATAAAATCTTCGTGTTCTTCAAGAACTGTACACTTGGATAGGATTGTTAGATAAACAATAATACGGTGTGTTTGTAATCATCAAAATAAATATATATAGATATATAGAGATGTGGTACACTTGCACCAACAATCTCCCCCTTTTTGATGATGACAAAGACAACCGCTAAGCATGAGCATATGCGGTTTCTCTCCCCCGTTTGTCGAAACAAAAAGGGTCAAGAAAGACGGTATGCTTCCCCTCGAGAGATGCTCCCCCTCAAAATATGCATATATTTGAGAGAGCATAATCTCATAGGTAAAAGATAAAAAGCTCCCCCTCAAATTAATAACAAATTATAAAATTTGAGGGACAATAAAATATGCATAAAAAAAGCATATAATAGACATAAAACAAAATAACCAAAAAGAGACACTTGCACCAAAAAAAGGATCTTAAGGCTTCGATTTTTCGGTTAATTTTATGTGAGCAAAAAATTACCACGTATTATGACCTCGTCAGGGAACACGTATTATATCCTCGTCAGGAAACACGTATTGTATCCTCGCCAGGAAACACGTATTGTATCCTCGTCAGGAGGCACGTATTATATCCTCGTCAGGAAACACGTATTATATCCTCGTCAGGAAACACCTACAAAAGGCAAAGAAAATTTTTGTGGTACCCTTTTCTTATGGGTCCTTTTAACAGTTAGTATAAAACATAAACTGCAAAAAAAAAAAAAAATTAAAATATGTTGTCGACATAAAATAAAACATGACAACATACAATCCACAAAATTTGTTTAAAACCACAAACGCATCCCACCGGGATTGTCAACATTAAACATTCCTTTCGGAATCCATTTTCTAACCATTCTAATTTTGCGATTGTATTTATCATACACATAAAATGAAGCATTTATATTCGCATTAGGTCTAGAAAAATTACTATTATACATACGAGCATACGGTTTCCTCCCATAATTCACATTTTTCATTTTTGACATATATGGGGGTTTTCTTGTATCAACTTTAGGAGATGCAAAAAATCTTTTAATGGGTTTACACGAGCATTTATCAACACATGTATCAGAACCAATGCCTTTTCGACAATTAATGCGATTCGACATATTTAGCATTTTAAGCATTTTATCATTGCTATTTTGAAAAGCTTTAGCTAAAAAATTATCTTTTTCATATAAATCGCAGTTAGCTTTTAAATAAATATTTTCATTTTCAAGCAAATCACATTTTATACATGCAACACTTTCATATGTATTTTTATTTAAACATGCAATTTTATCATTTAAAATAACACAAGATTTACAATCATTTTTCTCAATTGGTTTTTCTTTTAAGCATGCAATTTCATTTTTTAAAATATCACAAGATTTGCAAACATCCTTTTTACTTAATTTATTTTCTAACTTAGTGATAACATCTAAATCATAAGTAGATTTTTGTTTACCGTCATCTATTTCCTTTTTATATGCAGATACGGTTTCTTTTAATTTAGTGATTTCATCTTTATACTTATTTGCAAGAGCGGCCATGTCATGGAATGATTTATATAATTCGTCAAGATTATTTTCATCTTCATTTTCATAATAATTGTCACTATAATTACTATCATAATTATTGTCATGAAAACATGATGTAGATACCTCATTATCACGGTCGGCCATGAGACAAATATTCTTGTCTTTATCTTCGTTTGCGCTCCACGCGGCTCCGACGAATGTTTTTGGTGTGTTGATTTGATTAGCACGTTTTGGACACACATTTGCATAGTGATTTTTATCACCACACACATAGCAAAAGCCTTTCTTTTTATTGGCTTTTTCATCGTCACTAGATTCGTCATATTTGTTATGGACGTTGCGACTTTGATTTTTACCACCACGATGGTAGTCTCCATTTCCTTGAAACCTATCAATATTGGCAAACTTTTTGTTAGATAAAAGTTTAGAGAGTTTTCTTACCATCTCGATTAAATCGTCAAGACTTTCGGATTCGTCATTTGAGGAACTTGCTTCTTCCTCCTCTTCTTCTTCCTCATCTTTAGGGGCAACGACTTTGAGAGCTATGGATTTCTTTTTGACTTGATCCCGAACTTGATTTCTTTTTAGTGCAATTTCGTGCACTTTAAGATTGCCGACAAGATCGTCGAGCTTCATTGTTGAGAGATCTCGGGAATCTTCTAACGATGTAATCTTTTGCATCCACTCCGAAGGTAGTGCTCGAAGAATCTTCCTTACATAATCTTCATTAGGATAAGTACGACCTAATCCTTGTAAAGTAGTCATTATGAGGTTAAATCTTTTAAACATAGAATCGATAGACTCATCTTGAGTCATCTCGAACATTTCATAATCATGAACTAGAATATTTATTTTACTGCTTTTGACTTGCGTGTTTCCACGATGAGTGTCATTTAAACTTTGCCAGATTTCATTAGCAGTTTCATAAGTATAAACTCTTTCTATTTCATCAGAATTTAAAGCAGCATATAACATGTTTTTAGCTTCAAAATTTAAACAATACGAAGCTTCATCAGTGGGAGTCCACTCTTTAGAATCTTTTTCAACAATAAGATCATTTACGATTTTGGTTGGAATAAAATTTCCTTTTTCAATAATTTCCCACATCTTTCTATTTTTGCCACGCACGTGACATTCAAATAATTTTGCCCCAAGACCAAATTTTTCAGTATCAATAATAGGAGGTTTTGAAAACAAAACAGTTTGTTGAGCCATTATATAAAAGATATAACTTTAAAAATTTAAACAGATAATTTTTGAAAGCCCCGCTCTGATACCAATTGTTAGACAACCTAGGGGGGGTAAGGTTGTATTTAAAACTTTTACTTTCAAAAATCCTTTTATAAAAAATATCTTAATAATGTAAATACAACAGAGTATATGAAAACACAACAGATACGTATAAATACAGGATAGTATAAATACAGTAAATAAAGCAGAGTATATATACAATAATTATATAAACATATATAATTAAATGCACAGCGGAAATATAAAGAGATAAGGGATAGAGATACTTGACACGGAGATTTAGTGATTTACCACAACTTGGTAAATCACTAGCCGAGACACTTCCCGACACGATCCAATAAAAGTATTCTTTACGGTAGAATACAAACCAAATACAAAGAAAGCAATAGGCTCTCAAGCTTTAGCTTATTGAGATATACAGGATCACACACCCGTTATTCAAACACTTACAAGAGGAGTATAACTCACAATGGAAATCACTCTTGTATAATATTTATCACTTGGATATTTTATAAAAACGTTTTATAAAATAAATATGTAGTGATAATATGTAGTATGGAATATTAGTTGGGAGAGATCAGATGGATAGATGGCTGTTGGTTGTATCTGTATTGTCTATGTTTCTTCTCCACCGTCGCATGCATTATATAGCAGCTCTTCCAACGGAAACATGCATCCGCGGTATACCGCCAAAAGCACGCGGTATACCGTGCAGTAATAAAAGTACTTTGCAGAAGAGAAAGTCAACCCTGCAAAACAAACGTAAACTTGTACCCGCGGTATACCGGCTTAACATCGCGGTATACCGCCCAACTGTACCCGCGGTATACCTGCTAAACACCGCGGTATACCGCCCAGACAAAAGTACGACCAATCAATCAGAGATCTACAGTAAGCCGCCGCGGTATACCTGCTGAACCTCGCGGTATACCTGCGTCAGAAAAGGACAGCTTCAAGGACGCAACCAATCTTTGCTGGATCTTCTCAAAAACCTTATTTAATTTAAAATCATTTAGGGTTTTTAGAAATATCCAAGTGGTATATTATTTTAGGGTGTTTATCATTATAAATTATAAACACTAATGACAACGTAAATCTTCCGTCTTGAACTCTTCAGATAAAATCTTCGTGTTCTTCAAGAACTGTACACTTGGATAGGATTGTTAGATAAACAATAATACGGTGTGTTTGTAATCATCAAAATAAATATATATAGATATATAGAGATGTGGTACACTTGCACCAACACTCCTCAAGTCTCATATGTCACTGGTACGTCTACCATTCCTGTTCAAGAGGAATAGGAAAGTGCAGTCGACTTTGCAAAACGTATGAATGATTGGGACATCGCAAATGCTCGCATCCTCGGGTTCATAAACGCTTCTACCACTACTGAGATCAATCAGCAATTCCTTGGCTATACCCCAACAAAAGGACTATGGGATTTTCTTGCAAACAGGTACACTTCTACAGGCTTATCTCATCAATATCAATTGTGGACTACCTTCCAGAACAAAAGGCAACTGCCTGATCAGTCTATCAACTCCTACATCTCTGAGATGCAAGCTCTTAGAGATCATCTGAACCTGGGTGCACCTCAAATCTTTGATGAAACTGCTCGGAAGTTTACTGCTTACTTTAGCCAATTGCATTTGGTTACTATTCTCATGGGTCTCACTGATCGCTTTGAGAACGTTCGAGCCTCGCTTCTACATCGGCATCCACTACCTACTCTTGAAGAAGCTATAACTGAACTGCTAAGTGAAGAAACTCGTCTTCAACAACGTTTTCCACTACCATCAGATACTGTGCTCTACACTTCCAACTCAAGAAAACCAAAAGGTAAATGGAGCAACAATGACCAGTCTAAATCTGTGGGAAAGGGGAACAACAGTGAATGCACATTCTGTCATTCTACTTCTCACCTTCTCCTCAACTGTCCAGTTCGTAAATGTCGCTGGTGTAGGATCGTACACCCACGTCACTATGGGTCTGATTGCCCAAAACATCCAAAGCACTCCAGTAATCAAAGGCAGCAGTCCCGAGTTCAATCAGTTGCTGGCTCCATCACTCAAGATTCTCCATCGCCAGCAGTTCCGGCACAGCATAGCAACAACTCCACGCCTGACCTTATGGAACTCATGCGTCGAAATCAAGAGCTCATGGAGCAACTCATGACAGGTTCTATGGGTATGAATTCTCAATGCAATACCTCCGCATCAGGTAACCCTTGGCTATTTGACTCTGGTTGTTGTAACCACATGACACCTAAGGCTGACGGTTTTGTCTCTAAACAAACTTCCAGCATGTTCTCCTCAGTCCGTACCGCTGATGATACTCGTTTACCTGTATCTTTCAGTGGGACTGTATCTACCCCCAACATTCAATTATCTTATGTGCTGCATATTCCTAACTTATCTCTGAGCCTGATTTCAATTACACAGCTTATGGAGGCCAGTCTAATCGTTTTGTTTCATCCTTCTGGTTGTGTTGTGCAGGATCCAAAGACCAAGCAGATCCTTGGAGTAGGCCGTAAAGTTGGTCGGATGGTTGAAGTGGTCTACCTCCGTCTCCCATTACCTTCATCAAACTTTGCGGCTTCAGTTTCTAGTACTCCTTTTTTTGAACTATGGGATGCACGCCTAGGCCATTTATCTTTAGCTAGAATAAAAGTGTTAGCTAGTTCAGGGTTGTTAGGAAACACTTCCTCTGAAAATGTTTCTTGCTTATCTTGTCAACTTGGCAAACATCATGCCTTACCTTTTCAAACCAATGATTTTAAATCTGCTTCTCCTTTTGATCTTATTCATTTTGATGTATGGGGACCAGCACCACACCCATCTATGGGAGGTGCTCGATATTTTGTTATCTTTATCGATGATCACACACGTTTTACATGGATTTATCTCATGAAAAACCGTTCAGAGTTACCTAAAATTTATATCACCTTTGCTCGTATGATTCTAACCCAATTTTCCAAGCCTATAAAGGTTCTTCGAGCAGATAATGCTATGTAATACAAAGAATCATCTCTTCTCTCTTTTCTTCAATCTCAGGGTACTCTTTCTCAGTACTCCTGTCCCGGCACCTCTCCACAAAATGGTCGTGCAGAACGCAAACACCGTCCCTTGACACTGTCCGTACTTTGTTAATATCAGCCAAGTGTCCCGAACGCTTTTGGGGTGAAGCAGCCTTCACGGCTGTCTACACCATCAACCGAAACCCGACTCCTATTCTCAATCAAAAGTCTCCGTATGAAGTACTCTATGGAGTCTCTCCTCCCTATGAACTACTCAAAGTGTGGGGTTGTGCTTGCTTTGTTCAGCTGCAATCTCATGAACACACAAAACTTGAACCTCGTTCTCGTTTGTGCTGCTTCCTTGGCTATGGAATTGAACATAAAGGTTATCGTTGTTGGGATCCAGTCTCTAAGAGACTTCGTATATCCCGTCATGTCACCTTCTGGGAACATCTTCCCTTCTCTACGGTGTCAAAATTTCAGGACACACCCACTCCTTCTACTTCTTTCTTCACAGACACATCTATCTCATTGGACTCACTCCAATTAGATCCCATACTCTCCTCACCATCTGATCCACCCTCTTCCGTCTCATCTCCACAGGAGCCTTCACCTGTCTCATCTGAGCCTTCATATGTCCTATCTATGCCATCTGATCATGATCAATCATCTGCACCAACTCCAAGGACTACTTCTGAGCCATCTGCTGAGTCTATGGATCCTAGCTCCTCTCAACCACAAGATGAAGTACGACGCTCCGATCGGGTAAGACAAGTTCCTCCTCACTTTCGTGATTATAATTGTTATGCCACTTTGCTGTCCAACCATGAACCCACTTCCTACAAGGAAGACACTTCTAACCCTGTTTGGCAGCAAGCTATGACTGAGGAACTTCAGGCCCTTGACAAAGCAAATACATGGGAGTTTGTACCTTTCCCATCGGGCAAGTCACCCATTGGTTGCAAATGGGTCTTCAAAATCAAAACGAGGTCTGATGGCTCTATTGATCGTTACAAAGCACGTCTAGTGGCAAAAGGCTTCAATCAAGAATATGGCATTGACTACGAGGAAACGTTTGCTCCCGTGGCTCGGGTCACCTCGGTTCGTAGCCTTCTAGCCATCGCTGCCACCAAGAGATGGCCACTCTATCAGATGGATGTCAAGAATACCTTTCTAAATGGTGATCTCGAAGAGGAAGTCTACATGAGACTCCCTCCAGGTGTGACATCCCGTCAAGGTCATGTATGTCGACTTCGAAAAGCCCTCTATGCCCTCAAACAAGCTCCTCGTGCTTGGTGTGAAAAATTTAGCAATACTGTCATCTCATTGGGGTTTACTCCGAGTAATTATGATTCTGGCTTGTTTACTGGGACCACTGCTGTAGGTACTATCTTACTCCTAATGTATGTTGATGATATAATCATTACCGGCAGTGACTCTGCAGGCATTACCCAACTCAACCATTCCCCCAGCTCATGTTTTGAGATGAACGATCTTGGTAAGCTCCATTATTTTCTTAGTCTTGAAGTTCTACCAGACTCTTCCGGAATCTATCTTTGTCAAGCCAAGTATATTTCAGATCTACTGTCCAAAGCTGGGATTACAGACAACAAGGTTGCCTCTACACCTATTGAGCAAAATATGCATCTTGCTCCCAATGCTGGAACCCCTCTGCAGGATCCTACACGGTACCGTCAACTGGTTGGATCTCTGGTCTACCTGACCGTTACTCGACCAGATCTTGCCTATGCAGTTCATATAGTTAGCCAGTTCATGGCTGCTCCATGCTCAGATCACTATGCCGCTGCTCTTCGTATACTTCGGTACCTCAAAGGGACAATGTTTCATGGGCTCCACTTCTCAGCCACATCATCCTTAACTCTTCGTGCCTTCTCAGATGCTGACTAGGATGGTGACATAACAGACCGTCGTTCCACCACCGGCTATTGTTTCTTCCTTGGGAACTCTCTTATCTCCTGGCGCAGCAAGAAACAATCGCTGACAGCTCGGTCCAGTACTGAAGCGGAATATAGAGCCTTAGCTGACACTACACAAGAACTCGTATGGCTACGCTGGCTACTATCTGATATGGGTGCTCATCAATTTTCCCCAACACCATTATGGTGTGACAACAATAGTGCTATTCAGATTGCTCACAATGATGTCTTTCATAAGCGTACAAAGCACATCGAGATTGACTGTCATTTCACTCGTCAACATGTTCTTCGCAAGACGGTTAAACTTCTTCCAATCTCAACCATTGATCAGACTGCAGATATCTTCACCAAAGCTCATCTTCCAGGGCGTTTTCGGGCTCTTGTTTCCAAACTCAATTTGGCTCATTCTTCCCCTACTTGAGTTTGAGGGGGGGGGGGGTTAGAGTATTATTGTTAATATGTATAGTTCAGGGTCCTTTCTGTAATTATGTGTAACTTACCTTGTATAAATAGATCTCTTAGGGTTCATTATTAGGTTAGACTCTCTTTTGTAATTCTCTCTCAATATATGAAAGCCGGCCAATTCAGCCATCTCAAGTCTGTCTCTCAATCTATCAATTGACTCTCCATTTCTAACAGTTCTCGTGTTTTCTTAAATAGTTAGCATTCTCGTTTGAACCCACCTTTCTCTCTCTCTCTCTCTCTATATATATATATATATATATATATATATATATAAGGTCATGTTCAAGGGAAAACTGTAAAAAAATGAAAAACTGAGGAACATCTTGGTAGTCGTTCATCTAGACAGTATTCTTGTGTGCATATAATTAATTTGTAACATTCACACGTGCATATCACATGTGCATAATGCACACGTGCATAAAAACCAAAAAAACAACTTGATTTTCTTGTATACACATGTGCATACCATCTAGATGAACGTTTACCAGAGTGTTCCTCAGTCTTTCATTTTTTTGAGATTTGACCATCCCCCCTCTCTCTCTCTCATTTTTTTTGAGATTTGAAAACCTGAAAAAACGGAAAACTGAAGAACACCCTGGTGACCCTTCATCTGGAGATACTTTTTGGTTTTATGCACAAATGCATGTTACAAATAACCTGTATGCACAAGTGCATACCGTCCAGATGAAGGGCTCCTAGGGTGTTATTCAGTTTTCCGTTCTTTTGAGTTTTTTCCCTTCAACCTGACCATATATATATATATCGGCGAAGGATCATGTGAAAATTTGAGGTTAACGTGGGAAGTGGATCTGAACCGTTGATCACTCTTAACTAAATGCCCTCCCATGAATTCCGACTTAGAAGAGAACTGATCCGGTGCATCTCATCCTAATGTGTGTACACGGTTGATAACCACTTCTCATGTTTCTCACATTAACCTCAACTTCTCACTAGAACCAAACTCTCTCTCTCTCTCCTCTCTGTCTATATATATATATATATATATATATATATATATATATATATATATATATATATATATATATATATATTATAGGGTCAGGTTCAGAAGAAAACCTTAAAAAAACGGAAAACTAAAGAACACACTGGTAGCATTTCATCTAGACAGCATGCACTTGTGCACAAAAGTAATTTGGAACATGCACACGTGCATATATGCACAAATGCATGATGCACATGTGCATAAAAACCAAAAAACAACTTAATTTACATATATGCACAAGTGCATACCGTCCAGATACCGAGGTATTCTTCAGTTTTCCGTTTTTTGAGGTTTTTCCCTGAATCTCTCTCTCTCTCTCTCTCTCTATATATATATATATAAGGTCCACTTAATTCTTTTGTTAACCAAACAATTAGTGTTAACTTTATTAACCTGGACATTTTCGGCTTTTTCATACATTGATACCACATTCCTTAAATATCCCATTTACTTATTTATTACATTACTTAATTATCATATTTCTTAAATATCTTATTTCTTCACTTAATTAGCACATTATTTAATTATAATATTATTAAAGATTATGGAATATCACTTCAAATTCTATTGTTTCACCTATGAAATTTTTGGTTTTACATATATGTGTGTGTAAGTTGGGTTTTAAAACCTTTTGTAACTGTCTAAAAAGCAGCAGAATAAAATTTTGGTTACAAAAATAAATTAGAAAACCTTCTTATAAACACCCAATCAGATCCAAAGGGTTGGGTTCCGGTGAAAATAAGAGTTATGTTGAGAAGGATAAGAAGGGATCTCCACCCTTAGAGGCATAGAGATGAGAAGCACCAATATGCATCTGAAATTTCTATGGGTGGGGTGAGATTAGAAGTGATCCAAGGTCCGGATCTTTTATTATCATCTCAACTTAACTCTTCTTCTCACACGATCCATCGTCTCAAGAGCCGGTGCACCTGTGCGATAATGACATGTAACATGACATATGTCACAATCATTGGGCATGATTGGCTCGGATGTACCGAGATTCAGTGCATCTGGGCAATAGTAAGAGACAATAGTGACATTTCTTTAAATCATGAGGCACAATATCCAACAAACCCTAAAGCATAAAAAGTTGTTTCAGGGCTAGGGATATAATTTTTATTCATCTCATTCTTTCTCTCTTCATATATTAAAGCCTGTTTTGGGGGTTTCGAAAACCATTTAAGATAATTTAAGACAAGGAAATCAAGTAGTGGTGATTTGAAGCTTCAAGATCTCACCCTCTCCTTATAGGATTTCTGCTTGCCTGCTTGGTTTTTACGTTTTGTCAAACCTAGCATTGTGAGTTCTTTCTACTCTCCTATATATAAAACTATATACAAGTCAAAATGTCATATTTTTGTCTCTCAAATTACTTTCATTTTACATGTTCCCTGTATTTAATAATTTTGGACCATCTATGTCACAGTTTGTGGAAACTTGAGGATTTTATAACTTCGATGAATTATATGTGGGAACCTCCTCTATATGTTATTAAGATGTTGGGTTCGAAATATAAAGCATTTTTGGAACACAAACTCATAATTTTAGCTTCCATTGGGTTTGTTGTGAAAAATGGAAATATTGCTTACTTGATCATTCATTTTGCAAAAACGTTTATGTGTTGATAGTTTAAGTTATCTATAAGTTATTTCATATTAGAATGTAATGCAATTGATCCATAGACATAGGAGTCGATTTTATTAGTTTAAATGAGATGAATACACTTGTATTGTACCTTGAAATAGACATTAGGTTTTCATAGGCAATATTGTGTGAGCTCTTGGAGTCGGGAATCAACCATTGACCAATATTAGTAATTTCTAGTGAACAAGGTTAACTAGGATCTTTGTCAAGTAATTTCTATATATATATATATATATATATAGAGAGAGAGAGAGAGAGGATCCGTAAAATACAAACTTGCATTTGTTGCACACCTTACAAACCACAGTGTGCATATGCATACGTGCAAGAATATACATAGACATACATTTATATGGAATAATGCATATATGTATATCATATTATGCATATATGCACATTGGTTTGTATTTGATTTGTATCATATATATATATATATATATAGGGTTGGGTTCGGGTGAAAAGTTGAGGTTAACGTGAGAAATATGAGAAGTGGTTATCAACTGTTGGATGAGAAATGAATGCACATTAGGATGAGATGCATCGGGATAGCATGCACCGAGATGCACCAGATCAATTCCTTTCTAAGGCGCAATTCATGGGAGGGCATGAGATTAAAAGTGGTCAACGGTTCAAATCCACTTCTCATGCTTTTCACGTTAACATCAACTTCTCACACAATCATTCGCCTATATATATATATATATATATATATATATATTGGGGGCCAATTGGGGTGGTAGGTAATCAACTTTTGACCATATATATATATATATATATATATATATATATATATATATATATATATATATGTAGCATACAAACCCAAAATTGCATTATATAAAACATGGAAATAACTGTTATATACATAAACATTACCTGCACCTTTGGGGGTGTTTAGTTCTTCTTATCATTGTTGAAACCATTCATTGAATTGAACTCAAAGAATCATATATGTATTCATGGTATTGCAATTTTGGCGACGATATATACGAATCACGAGTTTTACGTTACCATCAGTGTTCATAATTGTGAATTGAGTGTTAAATACCATTCATACCCTTGGGAACCATTCATTTGCTCAATAATTAGTTTTTGGACTTCGATTATATTACAAAATAGCATTGTCTATTGACATCCATTGATTTAATTTGATTAAATTATGAGATTGGTCCTCGTGGTCCTCAATTTTTTGTGGTTCTCACATGATTTAGCCCCTATATATAGGGTTGCATTCTTGTGAGACAAACCTATTTCCCAAGACCAGTTGTGAGTCGCAAAAATACACTAAACCATTATGTCGGAAACACTATTGTCTGTTGACATCCATTGATATGTTGTGAATGTTTGGTGTTTTTTTTGTACTTTTACAATGGTTTGTTGTGAATGTTCATTATAGTTTTATGATCTTATGAGTCTCATAAAAACAAGATGATGTACCTAATGCGAATATTCTCTCTCTCTCTCTCTATATATATATATATATATATAAGGGACACTGAAAATGCATAACTTATAAAGTATTTGGGGGTAGATAACAAAAATATGTATAAATCTTATCCCTCAACCCTAGCGAAATAGAAGAAAAAGTTCTATCTTATATTTAGTTTTATTAATGTGCAATGTTTTCTATCACATATATTTGGATATTGGATTGTGGATAAGGTGTCCCGTTGACTTTGATATTTTAAATTCATGTTAATAGAACTCATAAGACCATCTCGAAGTTTCTCCATAATTTCTTCAAAACGGAGAACCAAAAGTCAAAATCCCTAAAAAAAATTACATTCACCTCCAACAGATTCCCCATTTTGGAGAAAAAACAATGATTATAATATTAAAATATTGTATTTATCTATTAAAATATTATTTCTCTCTCTAAATATTATTTTTCAAAGATTTCTATTGGTGCTCTCACTAAGTAATCATTTTTGAGGTTAACTCCATATTTGGAGAAAAACTTCTTTCTCCTATTTTCTCCATTTTGGAGATGGTTTTGGTGAAGCTGTTGGAGCAAAAAAAACAATCCAAAATCCTCATATTCTCTATTTTCTCCGAAACGAAAAAAATTGGAGATGCTCTAACATCACGAATTGAATAAGATTCTAACAATGAAGAAGCATAAGATAACATAAAATAATTAACGTTAGAAGAAAATATGTGGTGATGTTGAAACATTATTCGGTCAAAGTCGTACTTAATTAATTGAAAAAATTAACATTTTTATAGTGCATTATTTTAGAAGAAAATGCACTCTTTCTAAGAATGATAATAAAAAATAAAAAATAAAATTAAACAAGTCATTGAACTAAAAAAATAAAAATAAAATTAAACAAGTCACCGAACTAAAAAAATAAAAAAAGGACCGTCTAACTATTAGTTAAACCAATTCATTTACAGTAAATTCGGCCAAAACAATCTAAAATGGCAAAAATACTCTTCAATTTTTAAAATGGCATAGATACCCTTCTAACGTGACAAGAGTTGAGAGGATTATTGTTAAATGCTAGGTATGGGAACAGTGCAAAGATGGGTGAAAAATGCAATTTCCTGCCCTGGCCCCGGTTTCACTATTTCATCCTTATCCCTAGGCCCGATCCCCATAAGGGTATGGGGAATCAAATCCCCTCCCCGGTTTTTGTTGGACCTATCTTCGATCCATCCTTGGTTTATCCCTGGTTCAACCATAATGGTTCATAAAATAGTCAAATTGGTTGAAAAATATGATATACTTTATAATATATATTAAAAAAATATAATTTTAATATATATATATATATATATATATATACACACACACATACGGGGATGGGGAGGGTTGGGGAATACATTACCCGACAAAGGCTCGGGTATTCAACATGGTGGGGATCCTTGACTTGATACCTGTTTTTATGGAGAATCCCTGGCCATGAATGGGGGGGGGGGGGGGGGGGGGGGGGGGAGGGGGGGTGAACCTGGTTCTCCAACGAGGCGGGACAAATCACCATGCCCAAAGTGTGACTCGACAAAAGATCACATCCACGATACCCATGGTCCTGAAGTTCGTCCCCATATGTGTTCACCTCCCCAATACCAAGACGACCACAATGTCTACCGGAACATTGGTCTTAAAGTGATAACATCGATACTTCTCACTTATCAAACACGAATGACTTAGAGCATGTCAAATAACTATGCTATATTTTTGTTTTCTTAAATAGAGTATTAAAAGTCAAAATCTAAAAAAATTACGTCGAACTCCAACTAGGGTAAGGATCGGAATCGGGTACCTGCCTTTGGAACCAGAACTGCTCAATGAAGATTCTGATAATAAGACTGAAGGAACCTTCAAAGAAAGTCAATAGGAAGATTCTCCGAAAGACCTCCTTCTATCAATCAAAGTCAATCCACTTATGATAGATCCAACGATATTTGTTTCAACTGTAAAAACAAATGACACTTTGCTATTGACTGCAGATCCAAAAAAGACAAATCCCTTTCCATCATCAAAAGCATCACCATCCTCTTATAAAGAAGGGACAAGAAGTAATCATCAAGAGAACAAGTTCAAACCAAATAACTCTGTAAGAGAATACAAAAGAATGATGGTTGAAAACATGATTGGGTAAAATCTGCTTCATCATCTAATGAGCAAGAAGATAAAGCACACCGATGTCTTATGTCTCATCTTTCAGTACCTCAAGAGTCTAACAAGATCCATATCACCAAATCTTCATTAGAACAAGCTCACATTCCGTCAAACAAATAGGCACTTCTGTCCGTCTCATCATATGATTGCATGTATGTTAAAACGTCCAATGCATCCGAATCTAAAGAAAAGGATGAAAAGAAGGTAGGAGAACCAACTATTGAATTGGCAAAATCTTGAGAAACTTAAAGACTTTAACAAACTTAACATGAGGTAGATGACCTAAAAGTTATTTACAGATACACTAACAATGAGGAACGTCGTATTTTACAAGATCTTGCAAAAGAAAAGCCAACCATAAAAGGTTGGAATCAAGCGTCTTTTGATCACATGAGAGTTTTAAGCTATCAAATCCCAAACTGTGGTCATGGATTAGGATTTTCTTCATCTTCCTCGAAAGGGAAGACCTCCAAGGATTATTCTTATTTTGTAAGATCTTCCTACTCTAAACATTTTCTTGCAAATCTTCAAATAATTCTGAAAAAGAGGAAAAAATGTTGAATGGTTTTGTTCATGCCTCTAGGCAAAAATAGAGTGATCATGTGTCAGAACAATATGAGTGTGAATCCACTGGATCTTCCTCTCTTCCCTTACAAAATTACATTTTCAAAAGGATAAAGTTTTTAAACCCTCATTCATTCATAGGGATGGTGATTTGCCCCGACCCGGACGGGGCTGAGGATACTCGCAAAAACGGGTCCGGGGTCGGGGCCAGGGATATCCGGTAGACTCAAACCGGGGCCGGGTCGGGTGACATACCCCCGACCCGCCCGGTACCCAGTATAAATAAATATATATATATATATATATACATTAATTCCGTATAAGGATCAGACCAAAACCTCAGCCTTTCCTTCCTGAACAGATCAATAAACTATATGCTTTGATGAATTAATTAGCTACTTATGAAACAAAAACTAATTTTCAGGCTTAAACATTGTGCCATGCAACTACATTATGCTGTCTTTCTTCTTCTTCTTTGGTTGATTTGGATTCATCCTCTTGAATATATTTATCGAGTCCTCTAAGTTTAGCTTCTATGGCTACCTTAAGAGACTTTTTCCTCTTTAATAGATAGGAGGTTGCCAAGATCCACCATCACTAGTTGCAGAAGCCATTGTTGCCTTTGTTGTTTTCATCTCATCTTGTCTTGATCGGGCCGGGTAAGAGGGTACAAACCGGGTACGGGGGCGGGGGTAGATCGGGCAATGACATGGAAATGAGCGGGGCTGGGTACTTGAACCCCGTACCCGCCGGGGACCGGGGCCGGGGCCATGTATCCTAAACAGGGGTCGGGGCCCGGAAGAGGAAACCTGCCCCAAACCCGCCCCGTTACCATCCCTATTCATTCCAAAAAGGACAAATAAAAAGGGCATTTTTGGTTCAAAACCCTCTATAAATCTTTCATCTCATCTTCCAAAAAGAATTTTTGAGTATCAGAAATATCAAAAGAATGTCAACTAGTTCATCTAAAACATCTAAAAGATGGTCCACATGTTCATCTAAAACATCTTTCTGAAAACCTTTCAATTTTAAAAGAACCCATCAAAAGGTGGGTATGCAAAAGCTAAATTAAAAAAGTTGGGTTATCTCTTTTCTCAAAAAGATCTTCTTGTCTGATCATACTCATCTCGCAGGATTTTTCTCCTTGACATCTTATAACTTTCTTATCTTCCCATCGGATTCAAAAACTCATAACCATCATCCGATAAGTCACCCTCTTGTAGTGTTCCTCATATTCAATTATACCACTAACTCTGATGTCCAATGACCCCTAGCCATTCAAATATATCTTTCTTGAGTGCATCGGATAAATAGTGGTCGAATCACTTCAAGTAATCCTTCAATTCACAAATTTCTCAAAATAGTTGGATTTAGAAATCCGATGTACTACATCTAAGAAAGGATTTTTTTCAACTTCCACGATCTATCTAATTTTCCTCAACCATGATCTTTCTCACTCCTTCTCAAATATAAGTATCAATTAAACCCCATTACCCAATTCACCGTCTCCAAAACTCTAAAACATTTCTCTTCATTTTTTCTCACCCTATATTTGAATCCTTAACCCTCAATGGCACCCAAAGTATCAGGATATGCCCTACCCTTTGATAATGTGAAGTTTTCCTTTTCAAACTTTATGGGGATTTTGAAGAAAAAAAACATGATGAGCATCCCTATTATCACAACATAATTGATTTCTTGGCCAAGAGTCCTCTTAATCACACTCTCGCTATCTCTCCCTCACCATCTCAGATGAACACGTTTCTCCTTGGTAACTTCTGGTGCTCATGTGTTCACTCAAAAGAAGATGATACTGTCATCGCCTCTATAGTCACTGATAAGGATGTAATCAGCCAAAGTCCTTCAACTCTTTCATCCTCATCCAACGTTTATGATGATCTTTGCTCTGATAAAGAACTTAAAAGAAGTTCTTTAGATTTTGAAATATCAGTCAAAAGATGAGAAAGCTAACGCTGGTGGAACCATTTCCCTCAAACACATGCCAAGAGTCTGACATTACTTTTTCACTCATCTGGTTCAATGCCTCAGCTCCAAGGTAAGTGGTTATGATCATTCTTCCAACAACGTCACTCGACTGGTTCATGCGCTTATCTTCCAAAAGACATCAATTTTGGGAAATACTTTTTTGACGAGTTGGTGAGAAAAATCACCCTAAGAAACAAGAACAAAGCACATGTTCAATTCGTTCATTTCTTGGCTCTTCTAATCGGCAAAAAACTTAGAGATAAACTTTCAAGTCCATCTGAAGAATCATCACTAGAGATCAACCACATCACATCCAACATCTTTCGAAAGAAGTTTATTCCATCGGAACCACCAATGGCCCATAGGTGTAATCACTTTTTACTCAATCACTAAAGCCAGTTTGGAACTCTCCTTCAAATAGAGAGGCAACTAGGCAATCTTTAATAGCCAAAATTACCTCCTTATCTGATAAAAGGACCACGTCTGTCTTATCTCTTTCACATTCTTCAAGGCCAACCAAGAAAAGTAAGAAATCTGATTCAAAATCTAAAAGTGCATCGGATTCTTCTTTATCTTCCTTGGTGGCTACTTCAATCTTTGTTCAATAGAGGCTATGATTTCAAAAGAACATTTAAAATCTACGTCGGTCTCTATTCCTTCAAAAACAAAAACAGAAGTTACCATCCTTAGCCAAACTGTGTGTAACACCCCGAAAATTGAAAAGTGGAAATAGGACTTGCGGACGTCCGCGTGGCGCGGAAGTCCGCGTGTCATCCGTGGAAGCAACAGAGCTGGGCTTCATGCCGGACGTCCACGATGCATCTGAGATATTTTCTTGTTTCCTCTTAAGACCTTTCCCTCTCTCTCTCATTCCTCTCACTTACCCCATTTCATTTCTCAGCTCTCTCTCTTTCTCTAAAAACCGAACTCTCTCTCTAGAAACCCTAAATCTCCCCTCTCCTCTTCATCTTCTTCCCCAAATCAAACCATCACCATTGTTGGAAACCTTAACCCATTCAAGAAACCTTTCACTTCATCTACTTTATCAAGATTCTAGGGTTTCACCCAACCCTTTTCACTCCATTTTGAAGATTAGGAGTTTGTGGTTCGTCTTGGTGGTTCTAGAGACATTTTGGTTGGTGGATTCAAGTATGGTTAAGGTAATCTTCTCTTCTCTTCATTTATGGAAGTTAGGGTTTTGATATAAGTGGGTATTTTGGTGTAAAATGGTTGAAGGATGATTCCATATGGTTAGATCTAATTAATGTTGGTTGGAAACTTATGGATCTAGGTTTTTGAGGCTTTGGCTTAAAGATTCAAGTTTCATCGAAGGAGCTTACGTTTGGGGAAAATCTAGATTTAGCCTAAATCTAGAAATGTGAGTTCAAGTTGATTTGTGAAAACTTTGTACATGCCAAAAATGTTATTTTCCAAATGTTTGTGTGTTTTACTTGAAATTACAATTGTTGAGTTAGTTGATGAGTTTAACTCTTTTGATGTATTTATCTTCATAAATGTTGTAAAACACCCATATTTGGGATTTTTGGATATTTTGATGTGTAGAAATCATAATGTGTCCTTAAAAGATTTATTGCTCAAAATGATGTCTATTTGATGGTTTAATCATGTTAGTGAAATTGATTTTATAAACCATTTGGGAAAATGCACAATTTAGTGTCAAGAGTCATTTTGAGGATTATAAGGGTATGAGTCCTTTTGGGAAACCCCTTCTGTTTAACCCATGTCGAGTTTTGGGTTAATAATGATTTTGTGGTGCTTGTTTACCTAATCGATATTAAAATGCATTTTATGTTATGATGACCGTTATTTATGGGTCTAATGAGTTTTGAGCATTTTGCTCGGTTTTGACTTTGAGATAGTCTTGGGGACATTTGTCCGGTTTTGATGGCTCGATGTGGAGTCTTATTTATGGTTTGCTTTTATTGCACCATATTGCATATTATTGCACGTTATTAATATTTACATGCCCGGGTGCATTAGTCATTCCAGGATGGGCTTATTATTATAGACTGTGTTGTATTGGATCCATAGGCACGTAAGTCATTCTTTATTTGATGGTCTACTGGGTGTTGCAGGATTTGACCGAATCCCATGTTTGATGACCTTTACCTTCAAGGGTACACTAGGAGGGTTGAGTCCTGTTGAGCTGTCAGGTTGATTGACGGGCGTTTTATTGACATTTGCCATGTCCGGGCAATGCCATGGTTGTATCCCCGCTTGTGCCGAGCCTTTGGTGGTATTCTTATTGATACTTCACTAAGGTCAGTTGTCTCTTTGGGTGTGACTTGTAAGGCGTCATATGGGACACTTGGGCTTTTATGCAGTGAAGTGTCGTACGATTAACATTGTTAGAGTGACGTACTTTTGTGTTCATCCACTCTCAATGGATACAGGTCTCCCCCGTCGTTGGCCAACCTACTTAGGATTGTATATTGTCCCCGTTTTATTATTGTTGGTCTTATATATTTGACTGCGATTGGATGACTTCAATATTGGATTCCCCTCCATGTATATTGAAGTTTAAATAAGCAGGTCATTTCCATATTTATGGTATTTGGACTTCATTACATTTTTACGTTCGCGTGAGTATTGCTTCGTATTGCTTCGTATTATGTTTTCAATGAAGTGTTATAATCAAATGGATGATTTTCCATGATTTATGGGTTGAGTATTTTGTTGTCAACCGTATTTGAAGGTTTTGCCTAATATAGAATTATTCACGTATTTGAGTGAGTTGGGATTGGAATTCATTTTGGAAAACGCTTTATACCTTTTGGGAACTTTTCTCAATGATTTTGGGTGCGTTGGAAAATGAGTTGTCTATATCCTTTTTGTAAACTCTTTTGGAAATTATAATCTATGTTGCAAACTTTCATTTAAAGAATTATTTCAATCATGCTATAAACTCTTGAACTCACTAGGCGTTAGCCTAACCCTTTTTATTTGTCGGCATGTGCAACAGGTCTCAGGTTGGGAGTAGTTCTAGTGACACGTGTGAAAGGTCTTGTGCTCGAGAGGTGAATAGCTTAAGTGAAGTTTTCCGCATTCATCTTTGGGATTAGCAATTTGTACTTGGGTTAAGTAACACCCGATGTGGTTATTAGTCTTTGTAATAAGACTTGAATTATATATTGTTTGAGGTTAACCATAGATTGTAATGTGAGGTTTTGCACCTATTGAATTATAGGAATAAATCCTATTATTTCGGATGTATTATTGAAAATTTTAATTAGTTGCTCTTTCCCAATTCGAGGGTGTTACACTGTGATCTTCAAAGAAGACTCAATCATCACAAATGACTAAAACCACATCACTATCCAAGGACTCTCATAAGTCTATGAATATTGAAATTTACCAATCTGAGTACTTGGAATCCGATCACCCAACCATCTCCTCGGCACCCTCCCACAAGGGTACTGTTGTACATATTTTAGAACTCACTATTTCCACCACTTCATCCTTGTTAGGTAGTGGTGAGAACATTGATCCAACTCATATCTAAACCACCAGGATCACTACTCTAATAACATCACCAACACAAGCACCTGCACAATCCAATGAACCCATTGAGTCATCTACGGGGGAGGATAATACATATCTCAAGGATCTTTTGCAAGCATTTCATGGTTCACATGATCCTAACCAATGTGTGATATTGTTAATCCGAATCAATCAACCATTATCACACAAGTTATATCTCCGGAGATCGTTGGCTTTCGTCATCATACGAACAAACCTTATCTTATCATCCCTCAGAAAATTTAACTTTGTGTCAGAGAGCTCAAATTATGGTCAACACCATTCCTTTACTTCAGATTACTCCTAGACTACAATCTATAGTGTCTTCATTTTGATGTTGTGACCCAAACCCGATACACTACTTGACCTCAACCATCGGTTGCAACTTATCCAGGATGTAATAATGTACATCAAATTCGAACTCTCTATGCTCTACCTGCTAAAGTTCTTGAACAACTTTGTGACTTTGATATTCAAAACCGCCTAACTACTTCCTAACTGGCCTCTCTCAGTCAGACCCTATTAAACCAAAATAAGCTGTTGGATGAACATTGCAAACAAACTAAAGAGCAATTATTAGATTGCAAACAACAATCATATGAATTATGCCCAAAAAATTACTATTAGATTCTTCAAAAAGTTTTTTATTGTTCCCACAAAAAGGTATATTATACTTTGCTACACATTTAACAGTAGTAAGTATTCTAATCAAAAGTTATTTCCATTGGTGAGTATCATTTTTTTATCAATACTTGTAACTCTTTATCAAGTGTTTCATCTTACTCAATCTCAAATGCAACTCAGACCAGATTCTTAAGTTAGTCATATGCGCAAGAATATTTTCATGAAGCTTTCATTGTTGACCAAAATGTTGCCAATCATTTAATCCAACACTTGCTGATTAACTTTGTGAGCTACCATCTTTGAAAAGTTTGCAACAAAAACAAAAGACTTTATCAAGATCTTTAGAATAAATTATCCGCTTTCTATCATGACAATCAACATTATGTGACTTACGAACATAAAATTCACTAGAGAAGTGTCTACCTATTTTTCTTTAGGGAAATTGATGTTAGTTTCCCTAATAGGTACTTTTTTGACAAGCAAATCTTTCATTTTTTAATGTAACATATCTCGAACTCTTGGATAAAATATATTCAAATCAATATCATCACAATCATTTTCTTTTGCATACAAGCATTTGCATCACAAGCATTTTCTTCACAAGCATTTTCAACAAAAGCATTTTCATCAAAAGCATTTGCATCACAAGCATTTTCATCAACTATGTTCTCGTTATGATCACAAGCATTTGGTTGTCTAACAACAAACTTATTTAAAGAACCTCGGATAGATTGAGCAATTTCTTCTTGTTTTTTTTCATTTTCTTTCTTGAGCGCCCGAGGGTTGTGATCGAGGATACATATCTTAAATAAAATGATACAATATAGAGTAATAGAGAATAAAAATACAACACTTGATTCAGCCGTGGTTCGGAAAATTGCTAAACTTTTTTTGGAAAAAGGTTCACCTAGGCTTTTCCTAGACTAAATTCTTGGTAAGTTGAGGTCGTCTGAGTCTAGCCACAGGATGCTAGCGCCTGGTTTGGGAAATTGCTAAACTTGTTGAAACTTAAAAGTTGAATTAGCTTTGTTTATGCAATCATTAACAATACAAAAAATATTAACAAAAGAACAGTTTAAACATAAAGTGAAAAAGTATATAACTAATCTAAACTAAACATATAACCCTAATAAACTGATCTAAAGTAAAGTGTGAAACATAAATTACATCATGAAATAATTCATAAACCTAATATAAAACATAAAACATAAAACATTAATTAGAAATCAAATCAAAGTTTAGAACTTTACCACAATAGTGAATCGATAGCCATGGCAAAAGAGGATTTACCGATTCATCAGTCACATTAGAAGAATCAAGTATCAAAGGAAGCTATCAGAAAGACAAAAGGCAGAAACGGGCGGGCATCAAACGAGACCACGAGAGCAAGAGCGAGAGGCCAATAGTGAGAATTAGAATTCAGAGTCGAGAGCCGAGAGCGAGTTGTCTACTCGCCAGTTCGTGTTATCATGTAATAGTCGTAATCTCAAATCATACCTAAAAATAAGAGATAACGACAATATTTTTAGGCCCAAAAAATGAACCGGTTAGTACACAGTTGGGCTTGAAAATATGATGCCCATAGGCTATGTGTTGCTCTGAGCTGTGGACGAACGACCCTGCATGTTAAGTCATCTTATTCTATATAAATCTTAATTAAATAAAACAAGTAATCTCTTATAATATAAAACCATAGATTTATTACTTATTTGTAATTTGTATTGGTTAACTAGCTAGTCATACGATAAGAAAAAAGGAAGTTGTATTACAAAAGAGGATTTATTTTGTTGATATCTTGAACTAGTCAATTTTAATACTAATCAAACCAAATGAGTTCAATATACAACACTTGAAGGTAGCTAGTGAGTACATCTGACACGATGAAATTTGAGAAAGATAAAATGCATGTTTAGAAATTAATTGCTATAAATTTACTTCATGAGACTTTTTTAATTTATTATAATTGTATATTTGTTTATTGTCATTGCTATTACCGTGAGGGTCTTTCCAATTTTTTTACATGTCTTGTCATATATGTATCAAGACAAAATATAAAAACTCACGCCATATATTAAAAAAAAATTACAAATCAAAACCACGGGTGAGCATCGTAACCGGAAAACCGCTCCAAAACTGACAGTTCCATAAACGGAACTGTTATGATTAGTTACGGTTTCTAAAGTACGGAACCGATCGATCGAGACAGGTTCAGTTCTCTTTTTTTTGGAAACATTGACCGTTGGGTACCCGACGGGACCGGTTCCGGGTACCCGATCCTGTTGGGTACCCAAAACCAGAACCAAATGGTACCAACTATTTTTTAGTCAATTTTTTTAACGTTTATTATATTTAATAATCTAAGAGTGAAATTATTAATTTACCTTTTAGGGTTACACACTTACACACGTGAGTGGTTTCGAAGTTGTTTTGCTGTTGTTAGGTGTTGACGTGAAGTGCTTTGGAAGTAGTTTTGCCGTTGTCAAAAGTTTTGTTAGTGCCAAATTTATCTTATTGTATCAAGTTGAGGGTCTAATTAGTAACTTTGTTATTTTTCTAGTATAAATAGAAATTATCTTGTAATTTCTCATTCATGTCATTCCATGTACTATTCCTAATTCTCTCTAGATACACATTTTGTACTTTAATCTTTTGAGCTTAATGAGAGGGATGACACCTTCAAGATCTTCATTGTGTTGAATGCTTGTTCTAGGATCACAATTGGTATCAGAGCAATGCAATTCACTCTGATTCAGATTAGCCTTTTCATGATTTTTGAGCTTCATTGAGTTTTTCGACTTTTCTATCATTTTTGAGTAATTTTGGTCATTTGAGTTCTTCAAATGGATCAAAATTGATTTAGGGTTGATCAGTGAATGTTATTAAGTGAATTGATTCCGCAAATTCACATTACATTGATCCAGAGTTTGATATAATTGATTTTTTTTCGTGAAAGGGAGCTTATACACTGTTTTGGGATTAAATCTCCTACTTTTGTTGGTTTTTGGACAAAACTTCGAGTATTAAACCTGTTCAGAACCTTCTCGTGCACTTCCCTACGAATTTTCAGATTATTTAGACTTGTTTTGAGGGAAATCACTTAAGTTTTGATCTGATATTCATCTTTATCGCACCTTAGAGAGTTCTTCCTTATCGCGTGAGGAAGTTGTTCAAAGTAATCGCAGTTCTTTTATCACATCCTTGGTGCGCGATAAAATTGTCAAGAGTTTTTCATCGCATCAGTTACGTACGATAAAGTGTGTGAACAGTGTTTTATCGCACTCGTTATTTGCGATACAACCAGGTGAACAGTAGTTATCGCACAACTCTTGTGCGACAACATTGAGAGTATTTTTATCGCGCGGTGTTTTGTTCGATAACATTTCATCGCAAGGGTGTCATACGATATATCTATGATAACCTTTATCGTGGACTTGGTGTGCGACAACCAGAAGCGTGCGACAAAAACAATGTTTGGGTCAAAAGTTGGTTTTCTGATCAGAGGGTTGCTTTAAGATCATTAACAACTATTCACAACGACTACAAGGGACATGCTAATGAGTGGGTCTAAAGATAAACCTCCAGTGTTGTTCCCTAAGGATTTTAAAATTTGGAAGGATAGGTTTTTAGACTATGTTGAAAGAAAAGAGAACGGTGATTATATTATTTATTCTTTGAAAAATGGTAAAATGCCAGAGATTTTTGACAATAAAGCTGGTGGATCAGATGGGTCAGTCATAAAAACTCTTATTGAACCTAAAAGCTACTCTGGTGATGAACTTAAAAGGTATAATGCTGACAAAGCGGCTAGATCACTGGTGATGCAAGCACTGACCAACGACATCTATCTAATAGTTGACAGTCTGAATGAAACCGGAAAGGGGATGCTTGATGAGTTAGTTAAGCTATATCATGGTTCAGATGAGGAAAACCAAATGAGAACGTCGAATGTGATCAATAAGTATGAGAATTTCAGACAAAGGTAAGGAGAGACACTTGACAACACATATGACCGGTTCACAACCATTTTAAATGAACTAAACAGGTATAAGATTTCAAAGACCATAATTGAAAACAATGTGAAGTTCTTAAGTGTGCTCCAACATGAATGGAAGAAGTATACTCACCGAATGAAACAACATTCCAAACTAAGTTAACTACCTCTGTAAGAGATGTTTGAGACACTCAAACAAGATGAGGATGATGCTGAGGAGAAAAGATAAAAGAAGAAGAGGAAAGAGAAGAAAGATAAGAAAGTGGAAAAGAGTGAACAAAAAGAGGAAGAAGTATCGGATGATCCAATTGCTCTATTGAGAAGCAAATCTGGGAAGCATTCAATGAAAAATAAGGGTACAGAGTCGGATGATGGTGGTGTGGATAGTGATGATTTAGACGAGGCTGAGAGCTTGAAACAGGTCATGATCCTTTTGACAAAAGCTTTTCAGAAGAGGTTTGTAAAGAAGACTGGGTCCAACAATCAACGATACTCCTCGGGATCCATAATTTTGAGCATAAGGATCACATAGAATCTAATTGATGAGAGAAAAGATGAATTTAAAAAGACAAGTGGGGCAAATTTCGGAAGCTCTACAAAACCGACCTCCCGGACCTTTCCGAGTCAAACCGAAAAGAAAAATCGGGAAGAATGTAATGCCATTTATCTGAGAAGTGGCAAGGAGATGAATGGAGACCTTACAAGAGAGCCGGCATCAAAGGAAACCGATCCTAAAGAGAAAGAGGTTGAGACCATAGAGGTGGACGAGTTGGAAGTCGAGAAAGAGTTTGTGATAAGGGAAGAACCGAAGGAAAAAGAGGTGACACCGCCACCGAAGCCGGTAGTCAAACCGTTTGTACCATCGCTACCACTCCCTAATCGAGTGAAGGCACGCAAGGATGAGGAACAGTTCAAGAAATTCCTCGACATATTCAAGAAGCTTCACATCAACATCCCATTCGCGGAGGCACTTGCTCAAATGCCGACATACCTTAAGTTCATGAAAGAGATCCTATCCAAGAAAAGGGCAATCGAGCACCAGTCTACCATTACACTTACTGAAGAGTGTAGTGCCATCATTCAGAACAAGCTTCCCCCGAAGCTTAAAGATCCAGGGAGTTTTACTATACCCGCTCATATAGGAAATCTTAGTTTCAATAAAGTATTATGTGATTTAGGGGCAAGTATTAACTTAATGCCTCTTTCTATTTTCAGGAAACTGGGATTGGGGGAAGTGAAACCTACATACATGACACTTCAACTCGCGGATAGATCGCTTATATATCCATATGGAGTGATAAAAGACGTACTGATCAAGGTTGACAAGTTCTACTTCCCTGTAGACTTTGTGGTGCTGGATATGGATGAAGACGAAAAGGTTCCGTTGATATTGGGGAGATCATTCCTGGCCACGAGCAGAGCACTGATAGATATGGAGGAAGGAGAGATGACCCTGAGGGTTGGTGGCGAGAAGGTAGTATTCAAGATGTTCGAGAGGGAAAGAGGCAAAAGTGAAGAGAAATCGGATGATCAAGGAAAGCCGAAAGAGTGATCGGGAAGAAGGTCGAGCCACGAACGAAACCAAGGCGCTGGGTGGGAGGCAACCCACCGAGGTTTGCGTTTTCTTTTATTTTATGTTTTTGAGTGATTTTATTTACAAAAAAAAAAGAAAAAATAAAATAGCTGAAACAGTGACATACGTGGTATTTCCCGCGGCTTACAAACCGCGCGGAAAACCGCGGGGGTCTCTGAATGGTTTTCCAAACAGTGACTTACGCGGCTTGTGCCGCGGTTTCCAAACCGCGCGCCAAACCGCGCGGCTTCCTGTTGCTTTTCGTCGTTTATCGTGCAGTGTTTTCCTTATCTTGCTTTGTGTCTTAGTTTTCCTTGCTTTCTCTCGTCTTTTGCTTTGTTTATTTTGTTTTTGCAATTCCCTTCTCTGGCTCCATTTTCGCAGATGTCTCTCAATCGTGGTCGCTCAACCTTTTCAAGAGAATCTCCCCCGTCCGGGCAAACAGGTATGTCTAACTCCGTATGTAACGAGTGGTGTATGATGTTGTGTCGCCTTTTTGTTAAACGAGATGCAACAAACCTAAGTTTCACTTAGGTTTGGGGTGCCTCACTTTCCAACATCTACACACTCAATTTTTCCCCTACGCAAACCTCGGTTTCACCAAGGTTTGGGGTTGGCTTTAGTTGACAAACCTAGGCCACGACCTAGGTTTGGGGTGGCCACATTTTAATGAAATCGCTCTTTGATGTTTGTGCTTTAATGTTGTGTCTCACCTGTCTGATACCTGTAATAACCGCACAACAATACTTGTTTTTGTATCGCCTACGCCGACACTTGCACATTGGGGACAATGTGTGGGTAAGGTTTGGGGTTGCCCAATCGGGCCCACGTTTATGCACGTAGATTTCCCGCACCTCTGCATGCTTAGATCACATTAGCTAAATTTTTTGTTTTGAATGATTGATGACCGACCATTGTGGGGAGAATCTCGTGATAGTGACGTGACCATTAGGGAAGGACCGGGAAAGGACATGACTAGGGACATTAGTGGAGACCACCAATTAGTGAGATTTGAGCCTAAATGACGCCTTTCACTTTGAGGGATTTAACATTTAATTCATATACACTTCTTCGAGTTCCTTGTCGTGAATATAGAATGATCTCGCTATATTATTGCATTGGGTAGCAAAGACAACCATCGGGATATTGGGTAAGGGTATAGTAGACCATATCGTGTGGACCTTAAGAGATGATTCTAGGCATTGTGTGTATGTTTAACCCTATGTTTAGCTATCAGACCTTTTCACCCATTTGTGTGTATCCATAACCCTTTTTGTAGCCAAACACTCACCTTGTTCATTTCAGACCTACCATGAAACCCTAGACAAAAGCCTTAGCCAACCCTTATCCGAAAGTGTGTCAATCAGAGGCAGTAATGAACAATGAAAGATAGAGCGGAAAAGAAAATAGTACAGACCGGTCATGAAAAGTAATTTGGGCCAATAATGCAGCCCCAATCAAATAAAGAGTACCAATGAAGTCCCAACTTAAAAAAAACAAAAAAAACCAGTTAGTTTAGCTATTATCTACAACAGGAAATAAGAGAGTCAAAGCAACTCCAGCAATGACGAAAGGGCCAAGTGATAGGAATTGACGCTATAGAGTTCAGAATTGCTAAAGTTTGACACACCAAGGATCGTTGAACCATTTTCCCTTTCGTTTATTAACCATAACCCAAGCCCCGTTACAACCCTCGTAAAGACCTGGATGATCTTCTGGAAAACGTGATTAGAGTATACGACTACCCTTACCATTATTCCCTGTCTTGCTACTTGATTCCTTTCTGAGATCAACTTATTGAACATTTGTGCGTCTTTCTTTAGAGTTGTCATGTGATTTCGAGTATTCTTGTACATAACTTCCTATACATGACAACACGTGCGATAACCTAGGTTCGAGCGAAATGAGAGTATCATGTGAGGTAGGGTCGAGGCGAAATGTTTTTCCTAGCATGTTTGGACCTAGTACAACCTTAATGGAAACGGAGCAGTCACGAGTTCAACTTACAATCAAAGGTCATAGATCAAACGGAATAAGAATGAGGCGAGAGTAAGATAGGCATTCACGGGTATGGGAAATCACCAGTGCGTCACGTGGTACCAATTGGGAGTTGTGCAGTTATTATATTTCACTGATATATGTTTTTATTCTATTTTTATCGCTAATTTGCTTGAGGACAAGCAACGCTCGGTTTGGGGTTGTTGATAACGCCACTTTTTGGCGTTATTTTTGGCCCTCAATCCAATGAGATTGACTTGTGTTCTAGCAAAAAAAGGCGAGATTTTACGCTTTATTTAGTGAAATGTGTAGGTTATTTAAATGGCAGTAATCATCGAGAAAAGAAGCTAAAAAGAGCCAAAACAAAGCCCAAGACCCGCGCCCGAACCAGGACCCGAAGCTGACCCAAACAACATCAGGGACACGCACGACTTTACCCGCGGTTTGCAATCGCGGCACAAACCGCGGGTGTCTCTGTTCCAGCCTTTAAGTTTGGCGTTTTTCCGGATTTTAGGTCATTCTCGACACAGCTCTCACACGACGAACGGGAGCAGTTAAGGGGCGATTTTCAGAGGTTTTTCGGAGCTTTTGAAGCCACGATAGAGGATCGATTGGAGTCACGTTCAACACGTAAAGTAGATACGAGCACACGAGAAGGGAGTCACCATTACATTCATCGTCTCCATATTCATTATGTTTACACACTTTTTTCCATCTCCTTTTCTTATGTTTGAGTCCACCCCCGACATGAACTAATCTTTAGATGTTGGGGGTTGGAATGAATTTGGTTTAAGCATGTGAACATATGACTTGCGACTTTTATCAGTTTGCCTATTTTAATGAAGCATGTAATTTGGTTTTTAATGCCTTTGTGAGTTTAGCTAGCTTCCAATTGCTTTGTTGTTCTCAATTAAGTTCGAGAGAATTAATTGATAACTAGAACTAGAAATTGCATGCCTAAGGTGAGAAATTGGTGATAGAGATATACCAAGTAAGCCTTAGTCCCGTTTAAATCTTGATATTAATGTGTTTTGAATTCCATAGGTGGAGATCGAGAGATAAAACTTGTGTTTCCAAGATAAAAACCACGGTTGCTTGAGAAAGAACCATGCATTTGAAATAAAACCCGTTGTTGCTTGAGAAAGAACAACGGTGATTTAAAGATTGGGTATTCATTAAAGGGAATAACTGGTAATTGTTTTGAGTCAGATGTTTATATGTGAAAACCTTAGGATTTCCAACCCTCAACTGTTTTCTCTATCTGAAGTTTCCTAAGCTGTTTACTGTTTTGTGTTTGATTTGTTTTCTTGCAATTAATTAGTTAATACCCACAACTCAAAATATCGATCGTTCAGTTAATAGATCTTATAGTAATTGTGATACTTAGTTCCTAGTTCCCTGTGTTCGATACTCGTACTTTCTAGTACTATTACTTGATTTCGACCCGTACACTTACGGTAAGATTTAAGGGGGGGTGATACCCGCCTATCAATAAACACCAACCCTTGCGGGTCTCTGATAGCTTGTCTCAACATGGCTAGAAACCAAGTCCACTCCTCCCCGGTTTCGGACTTACCTACTCCGAAAGCTACTGGAACGATAGAGTTATTCCCGTCCATAGCAACCGCCAGGAACATCATACCCAAGTAAGGGCCCTTTAAATGGGCAGCGTCTATTACCAGGACACGACGCAGATTTGCCAGAAATGTGCGGATCTGCAAAAACGTAGGTGGTTTCAACCACAATTTGGTCTTTCAAGTACAATAAATGTGGAAAAAAAACAGTAAAAACATGCAAAAATTCGTGCAAAAAGGACCAAAATTGTAACTTTTTTGGATGATCGCGGGAAGCTATAGCGGGGAGGGGCCAAAAGTGTCACCGCGGGCATAGTTGGGGGGCTCCGCGGGACGTTTTGGCCAAAACCGCGGGACACGTGGGCCTCATCCCGCGATCGCGGGACTCACCGCGGGATTTTTGGGTATTTTGACAAAATCCGAAAAAATTGATATTTTGGCAAGTCAAAGTCAAACAATGAGTATTTTAATTAAATTCCCATATATATATATATATATAACAATCAATTTTAAATTACTTCAATTAATATATTATATTATTTAGTTTTTTTCTTGTACTATCTTATTTGTATTAATTAACATAAATAAATTTGTTTTAACTTTATTATTAAAATTTTATTTGAATTATATTTTGAAATGTTTGTAATTGACAATTTTTTCTATATGGTCTTTCTAGTCATTTCACATGCTTAAAAGCTAATTTTTATAAAACATAGTGTGTTCATCAACTATCAACTAACTTATCAGTCATGAGCTAACTTATTAACTAATTTGTTCATATGAGTTAAAATACAAGGGACAATGCCAAAAGGATTTGAACTAAAAATGGACTAAAAATTTAAAATATTCGTATAATTGGTCCCTACAAAAATTTGGGAGCCCTGTCCCGAATCTCATATTGATAGATCCTCTGACGCCACCTTGATTACAGGATAAACTGATGTTCTTAATTTAATCTGAAGCACTTGCAATATTTACCTTAACAACAAACTGACGATTTTCCTTTTTATGAATTTGATAAAATATACTTAGGAGCCGTTTACCTAATCACTTACCCGGGTAAGTGCTTACCGGTAAAATTCAACACTATCACTTACTTCCTGGGTAGGACTTTAGTTCACCAAAATGGCACGTATGCAATAATTTAGCCGGTAAGCGCTAACTGTGGTAAGAGCCGTCACACTCACTTACCGGGTAAGACTCTCTGTTCTTTCTTTCGACTCTCGGTCCTTGCTTCCGCTCTTACCGGGTAAGATTCTTAGTACTTGCCATATTCATCCGGTAAACTAACGTGACTTGGTAAACACTTACCTGGGTAAGCGTTTTGTAAACGGCCCCTTACAAACAAAAACAGATCGATCTATTCTAAAAGCTGTAATGTAACAGCCACAATTTCGTTAGGATTTGGAATTTGCAAAAGCAATGAATTATTGAACCGGTCACCTAGCAACTCGATATGTATATAATTTTCTTCTCTCCAAATATTACCAAATTGTTAAAGGGAAAACTGAATAGAACACAATAGAATGGAAAGAATGAATCGTAATTCTCATTAATCATAAGCCATTTATATAGGGAGGAGTTTACAACGAAAAGGAAACATTAATTATGGTAATATCTAATAGTAGGAAAATATTCTTTCAATCACTTCCTTTTGATGATGGCACATATCCTTCAACACTCCCCCTTGTGCCGAATCAAATGAGTGATGGTGCATAGTTCTTGCCTCATTAAAACCTTACGCCAAAGAAACAAAACCCAGTGGGAAAAATAAAAAACTTTAGGCGAAGGAAAGAGTACAAGACATCAATAAACAATTCCTTTAGTTTACTATTTTTCTTGATTTGTGCATCAATCAAGAGGTATAGAAATCAAGATGATGTATAAAATGTTGCCTCACTAAAACCTTGCACCAAGGAACAAAACCCAATGGGAAAAATAAAACCTTGGTTGAAGGAAAGAGCACAACATACCAATATTACATATATAGTAGACTCCTCCTTTTGTCTACCACTCCCCCTGATTCGTGCATTAATCAAAGGAGGTTTAAAACATTTCCATTTCAATACTTTCTACATGTTTCCCAAATATGGTTTTACGTATTGATTTGGTAAACAAACATGTCACATTTTTCTCACATCTTATTCAGTTCACTTGAATCTTGAGGATAATTGATTATATAAAAACTTAAGAAAAACATGTTTTGTGTTATAACCCTTGATATATTTTACTTTCATTTCTTCGATACATGATGCACTATTTCCATACATGCAAGTTGTATAGTGGTTAAACTTGAAATTACTAGCTCCTCTTATATGTGTAATGATAGTCCTTAACCATATACACCCTTGAATAGTCTCATGGAGAGTAAGATTGTTGATAATATAAGAGGATAGCTATTAAGGGTTTGCTTAGTTTACTTCCAAGCAATCGACATGTTCCATATGATAATTCCTTATCTAGTTTGGGAACAATCTTTATATGAATCAAACATTTACCTAATATCAGTAAATATATACCAAGGCATTGTTTGGTGTTTTTCTATAAGAGCCAGTACTTTTTCCGCTCACAATCTAAGTAGGTATTGAAGTTTCATTATCAATCCATTTATCTCCGTAGGGAAATTATAAGCCCACGTCAATGGTGCCAAAAGATTAATTTGAAATCATTCCAATGACGTTGCGTTGGCGCTGAGCTAAATCTAGCTGACAAGTTCAGTGAGAAGTACAATATACGGTTAAGTGTATTATGTTGAGTACAATAATGCGCCTATTGTACTTAGGTATGGAATTCCAACTCCCAACACCTCTTCGTCCTCATCCTTTAGACGAAATGGATTTTTCCTTATATCCAACACTTTGACTGATCATGGGAGTGCTAGTCAGATGCGCTTTGTCTATATTAGGTCGCCTGATCATTTTCTAGACATATGCGGATCGGTGGATTAATATTCCACAAACTCGGTGTCGTAGCTCAAGTATCTAGACAAAACCAAGTTTTCCCACGATCTTTCATCTCAAATTCAGATTTCAAGTAGCTTGTGTTTTCTCTTATTTCATCAAGAGTGTCTATTATGTTCATAACATCGACATATAGAGCTACTATGAAAATCTTAGACTTATTTTCTTATATAAATACGCAAGGGCACAATTCATCGTTCTTATTTATCGTTTCCCAATCAAGTATTCACTCAGGTGGGTATACCACATCCGCATAGATTGCTTTAATCTATAAAGTGAGTGTTTCATATTTATTGTAATCACATTTCATAGTTTAAAGTTACTTGATATTGGTATAATGCCATCAAGCACTTTTATATCTCTGAATTTAGATCCCCATAGAGATATGTAGTAACTACATCGTTGAGCTGCAATTTCCGGTCCTTCGGAAACTACTTAGCTAATTTAATTAGCAGAACGTTGTCCATCACGAGAGAGTAAGTCTTATTGTGGTCAATCCAGTGCGTTGTGAGAAATCTTGCGCCAAAGGAGAGCCTTATATATTATGACTTAATTATTCTCATTACGCTTCCCTGACAAATGATTTATCTATGTTCTACAGGCTTTACACTTGGTCGGTTAGCACTACCGAACCAAATACCTGTTCATTTGTCAAATAATTATCCTGGATTGCTTCTTTTCATTTAGGCCAATTTGCTCTTTTGTTGACATTCTTCAACTGAGCATGGTTCGATGACATCGTGCTCTATTATTTCATAAGCAACGATATATGCAAATATATCATCATTTAATATTTATGATCTGTCCATCGACTCATATTCATTTGAGATTTCTTTGATCTCTGGAATCAGTATAACTTCGGAGCGTCCTCCAGTAATGATTCATAGACATAGATTTAATCAGAGATAATCTCATGTATTGATGATATATGGTTGTGCCTTACTCTTCTCTTCCTTTAGATGAGTATCTATCGAACCAAGTAGCTTTCCCCATTTCTGTAACACCCTAAAATCAGGGCTAATTTAAACCTCAATTTTCCACAAGTTATGGTAACATAAACTTCAACTTACATAAATATATAGCAGGGTAATTAACCACCAAGAGTACATTTACAATACATGATTCTTCAAATAACCTATTAATCAAATCACATCACTACAATCAGATTAACTAAGTTATCTAAGCAATCCAACAAAATCTCTTCTGGTTAATTGACACCTCTGCTATTCCAAAAACGCTCGTCCCACAACCCTTTACTTTCCCGAGCTGGTACCTGGTAAGAAAACATCATATGAAACGATTAGGCCAACGCCTAGTGAGAACATTCGTTTCCATAATAGCATTTGCAAAATCAATGTAAGCAAGTTATAACAAGCCTGATTACCCTTTTCTCTTACCATACGTGTAACTCTATTCCGTTAGCACGATTTTACCCAAATCCATGAATATGCCTGACACAGATTTCATCATCATATCATGTCTTAGAGCTACCCTACGAATCTGTACTGATTCTAGAGTAATGTTTCTATTCCGGAAATCGCAATATACACATGCCCAGTTCCGTACACATCTATTCCAGAAACCGCAATATACACATGCCCATTTCTGTACACATCTAAGAAATAACAATATACACATGCCTATTTGTTAGAGAAGGAAATAGTGATTACAATATACACATGCCAATCTCTTCTTTTCCTTAGAAATCAGGAATTACGTTTATTCCATGATTTCTCACACACATCAGAATAATGATTAATCTTCATCTATTCTACGTGTACATAACCACTAGTGCCTATGGATCCATTACACTTTACTGACGTATATGCATAACAACATATTACAACTCATATCATATTCTCAAATATAAGAATACTAGATAAACTATCGTATCTTCATCCTCAAATGCCCCCCTTCGGCGACTTAGCACGGGGGTTCCGCTACCCGGTTAGCGGATGGGGTCAAAGGCAACGCCCCTAGAATTTTTTTTAGAAACTTAACCAGACAAAACATCTAGAAACTGCATCCAGCCATCAGAAACTTACATTCTTAATTTCTCCAAAGTGTCCGGATAACAGGGGTTTCTGGATACCTTAGACTATTATATTCTTTAGTTCATTTTCAAGATCTATTACCAAAATCTGTAAACTGACTCTTTTTATCCAACTCCCGGTATTCCCAACTCCCGGTATCCCCAACTCCCGGTATTCAACACATGTACCGGGACTTCACCGGAACTCATAAGTACCAGGATTTGCCTCTACCGGGACTTCCAACTACCGGGACTTGCCACTACCGGGACTTGCCACTACCGGGACTTACCACTACCGGGACTGCCACTACCGGGACTGCACCGGGACTCATAAGTACCGGGCTTTCATGTACCGGGACTGCGTACAGTTTATTTCAACAAGTCCACAAATCGACTTAACTTGTAAAATCAGTTCAATCTATGTATTCCATTCAGTCCTCAATCAATTTATACAGCTATATTAAGGTTAGTACAACTTAAAAACACTGATTTGTACAACGAATCGAATGAACTAACCTTTTTGAAGGAAACCCACTTTAATCTTAATCTGTTGCTCCAATCTGTTGTAAACGATTCCGAAATCCTATTCACAACATAGATTCGTTTATAATCATATAACTACAACAGATTTTACCAGAAATCATCACGAATTCCTTACCAAATTTGATGAACAAAGCCTCTTTTCCTCCTTTCTCTTCTTTTCTTTCTTTTCTTTCTGCCTTCTCTCTTCTGCCGACTCAAAAACCAAACTGAGATAATATCTCAGATTTCAACCCCTTATCCATACACACAATTCCATATTTACTCAATACACCCTCTAGTTCCAACTTTCCAACAATTGACACCAAACCTTAATCCCTTGTATTTCAACCTTATTGAATTATAAAATACAATATAATTCAAGGTTTTAAACCAAAATACAATTAGATCCCAATTCTCATTAAATTACTATTATTGAAAATTCAGGATGTTACAATTTCCTTTTGGGAGCTACGACCTCAACCACACCTCCACCATGTGTGATTGCAACGTACTTCCAACGACGTTGTGCCCTTGTTTGGGGACTTTTGACCCTGCGAGTATGTTTGCAGCTCGTATATGTGATCTTGTCACTCTAGATAATATTAAACATGTCAGGTATCGAGTCTGATTCGTTTGACTTCAACTTTACATTGTGAAGTTTTGGGGGATCAAAATGAGACACAATTGAAATATTCAATGGCACTTCCTGTCGTTCCCGTGGAAAATCCTTTTTTCTATCTCCCTTTAACGACAGGAAGGCTGTCTCATCAAAGTGACAACCCGCAAATCTAGCGGTAAAGGGATCGCTCGTCAAGGGTTCTAATTAGCGGATAATTGTTGGGGGTTCATATCCAACATTTGATGACTCGTCTTTAAGACCCATTTTGGTATGCTGTGGGGGCATAATTGGCACATATACAACACAACCAAACATACGTAAATGTAAAACATCAGGCTTATATCCAGTTACCAACTGGTACGCATAAGATTGGTTGGCTGGTTGTGGGTCTAAACACGAATAAGTAAAGTTGCATGTAATATTGCATAACCCCATGTAGATCTGGATAAATTGGTACGCATAACCAATGCCCTAACTACCATCTATATTCTTCTGATGACAACTTTTATCATTGTACGAGACCATTTTATATATACACAAGGGGTATAGGAAACTCTACATTAATCTCTATACATATGCAATAATCATCAAATCCGTATGATGTAAATTCTCCAGCATTCTAAGTCATGCAGACTTGATGAGAAAATCAGGTTGGTTAGTCCTTAAACGTATAACTAGTGCTAGGAGTGCAACATTTCATGTGGACAATAATATTACACGTGTTCATTGTGTCAAAACCAGAACCATAAAGTACTTTAATGGTCCGCATTCTGGATGTTTATGTCCATAAATATCACCTTGTATTCGTTGTAAGAATGAAATATTTTTATATTATGTCCTTAGCTTTAGGATGGTCTCATTCCTGTCTTGGCTAAGAATCAGGGTATACAAAAGTTCGAGGTATTTGAGAGGGCATATTATGATGGTGTGTTGCTTCTTGTGTAGTAGAAGTCAACAATTACAATTTGGTTCATTCCCTCGTTTTATCTTTCACTCGAAAGAGAATGTATCTAAGTGTATTTTGCAATACATAGATCACTATGTCATGACCCTGGTGTCCCACGTGGTCATGCCGAAACATATATGTGTCATTGTTCCAAAGTTCTTTATTGGTGACAAAATATGATTTACTAACATAGATAATCCATTAATCTGATACATTAATTTCTCTAATATATTTTGCTTTCATATCATTAGAGTTGATGAACATATACCCATTTCCATTCTTATAATATGATTGGTACGGATATTTTAACAAGGTTCATATTGATATAGTGCTCTAGCAACAAGTGACAGTCCATCGTCTAAGTATTTAGAGGAATAAAAATAATTATTTAAATGAAAATAATCTATTTCTTAGGATTGTATGAGATGCCACAAAAACAATCAAGTTCTCCTCGATACATTCCTACATGGAACGAAGAACGTTGAGAGTTTTGCATTTGTTTTTTATGTGATCATTTACATCTCTAATGGTTATAAACTCAGGTGTATATATACACAAATGCAATTAATTTGATAGTTAAGGTGTATAAACTTATACTTAACCAATCTTAGATATGACATAGTTCATTTATAATTTGTTCCATTTTCTATAAGGAGTTCGTTCCCGACTCTTGCCATTAATTTGACCCTTTCCACAACCTTCTCCATATGGTACATATTTAGCATATGTGTGTGGATTAATATGTTCAACTCGCTATCCTTTGGAGTTCTTTCCACCTCCAACGCTTGCCTTTTTAACCCCAAGAATTTTCTTTATCCGGGTATGTCTGGCGTTGTTAAAAAAAACATTGCTACAACTCTTAACTACTTGCATTAAGTTAATGAGTTTGTTAAAGATTATATTGCAGCTTATACTGTTTCTCTAGTATGATTGGTGATATAGGAAAGATGAAAAGATGTTATGATTCACATAATCTTTTGTGAGTTCCTTGCCACAAAGATTGAGATGCATTTTGAGACATGACATTTTTTTGTCAAAATCAGTTACCTTCATGTAATCAAGTAAGTAGGTTTCTTTCCACTTTATGATTAGTTTGAGAAGTATATGGTACTGAATATTCCCGAATTTCCTTTTTGGGACTACCCACGGTTCTTGGGGGTTTCTAGTTATTATCTCTGAAGGTTGTGACTGATGTATCGTCTAAAAAATTTTAAAGTATTTAATTGTATCTTAAAATCTAGTGTTTTTTTAGGGTCAAAATGGTTCGATGACTTTTGCGTATTTTCTTGTGTTTTTTTCGAACCTATCTTATGGTAATCAAGTACTTTTGATTCAAATATGTCGTAGAAAATTGAGAACATATTATTTTCTAAAATAGTGAATTATGGTTTATATTTATTATGTTATGCATGAAATTTCATTATCATACTAATATTGGATTTTTGTATTCTTACATTTTATTGATAATACTTCATCAATATTTCAATTTGCGAATAAAAACCACTCAATCTATTGGATCTCCAGGTAGTAGGGGAATCACGTGGATTTCTTAAGTCCCTACAAACCTTAGGGTTATTTACACCCATTTGACAAAATTCATTCGATATATTGCGATTTATTAAATTTGAAGATAATATTGTTAATTATTGAGCTTTTGGCATGAGACCAAAATGAATATGAGTTTGGCTTATAAAGCCAACTTCAATGTTTCAATACCTTAATAGTATTTTAAGAGATTTTGCCACTAGACAAATAAATATTGGTTTTGACATAAAGTCAAATTCAAACTTTTAACATCTTAATAGTATTTTTGGATCGTTTGCTAATACACCAAAATATATGGGGGGTGAAAGTGTAACTTCCTTTATTATTTATAACATTGAAATTAATGAGTAGGAACTCATGATCAGGATAGATATTTGATTAATATTTTAACATTTTCATGTTGTTTTTGGAGCTTTTAGTAAAATATCAAAAAATATGGGGTCTGAAAGTGTAACTTTCAAATATTAATTATAAAGTTAAAAATTATGAATAAAAACTCGCAATCAAGATAAACATTAGCAATTTGAAAATTATGAAATAAAATAAATACGTAAATATGTATACAAACATATTAATTCAAGATAATGTATCCATAATTAAATCAAGTTTACATAATAATCAGATGCTTAAAATTAATTTTAGTTATATTATCAAAACCAGATAACCATAAACCAAAAGATAAATTATTTTTCAACATCACATATTTGTAAAGCAAACATATAATATAATATAATAAATTAATTAATAACAAACTGAGAAAAATATGATGTTCTGATAATTTTTTTTTTACCAAAACATTTTCAAGTATCACGTGATGTTCACGCGTTCTTTCGACTCACATCCACCACTTATAAAATGTGTGATTTTCTTTGTTCTCTTCACCCCCTTCAGGATCCAAACGACTCCAATTTGCTCTCTCTCTCTCTCAAAAATTTCTCAAGGTTTCCGCAAATCACAAGGAGGAGACACGCATTGTTCCTAAATATATGCATTTGCAAATTGCAATCGTGTGTGCATTTTATTGATTCGTGATCGCTGAAAAACCTATCCGTGTTTCAAGATCATCTCTCCGACAGGAGGAAGATCTTTGCCTCCAGCAGGTCCGAATTATGCTTTCATGTTATGAACAGATTATATCATCGATCCTTTTGGTATTATGAGAATTTTGTATTGATTGGATTGGTATTTGGTACTGGGTTCAATTCTCGTGAATGAAAGGAAAAGTGAGGCAATTGAATTGAATTTGTTAGAACATTTTTTGTTTATTGTTGTTGTATATGGTCTGCTTTCTGTGAATTGTTTCTGGTATTTGATATGATTACACTATCAAAATGAATTGGTTGTACATCTTTTACGCGATAATCGCTTACCTGGTAAAAATGTTCTCCCTCGATTAGAGCATCTTCAACAGCTATGCTAAAATCGAAAAAATTGAGATTTTAGCATTTTTGTTGCTCCAACTGCTATGCTAAAATAGAGAAATGAAGTAGAGAGATTGTAAAAATTTCTAAATTTAGAGAATTATCTAAATAGATAGTTTCTGAACTAATTATTACCCTCAAGAGCAAACTTTTCCTCACCCAACTTTCCATATATTGAATATAATATAATTAAATAAACTGACTATTTTAATAAGATAATTAATACTAGAGTTGCTAAAATACAATAACTGTTGGAGTTGGATGCAAATTATTTTAGAGATTTTGATGTTTTTTACTCTATTTTAGAAAAAAATTAGCATAGCTGTTCGAGATGCTCTTAGCGGGTAAAATTCTTGGTTGTTGCCATGCCCACAGGTAAGGTAAGATTCTAGATGCCCACGGGTAATGTAAGATTCTAGATGCTCACAGATAAGGTAAGGGACCCCGGGTAAGCGCTTATCCGATAAGAGTTTGGCAAACGACCCTTTAGCCTAGTGCAATCCTCTGTTCACTAATTTATCCCAGATTCTGATGAATGAAATAATACTTTTGAGTTATCGTTTCTTCAATTTATGGAGCAAATAAATGAGCAACAATTGTAACGAGCTATATTTTTATATGGTTCTTTTTCTTTGATAGTTACATTGGAAGGCCGCATTGACTTTTATTAATGCATTTATTTGCCTGCTTGTTTGATGTTTTTCAAAGAATTAGGCAATTGTCAACAGTTTATTTGATCTGTCTACGCATTCTTTAGCTATGATATACTCTTAAAAATTTCAATTATTTCTAAGAAAAGTAATATTGCACTACAGTTTGTGAATTCTTGTTTCTTGTGAAGCAGTTACTGTCTTCTGTATGAATAATTATTATTTAATTGATTAATCTTCTTTTGTTTTGGGGTTTTCAAATGTGGCTTTGTAAAGGATGAGATAGTTCTGACCACAATCGTAACGAAGTCTTCCAGCGCTTTAAATCCTGTACTCTCCAATTCTCATCATGGTGGGGTGTTTCAGTTTTCCGGTGAAAAAACCATCCGGAAAACAGTCACAGAAACGGCCGGGAAAACGTGTTCCTCGGCATGAGGACCCAACGATTCTTGCATCTCAAACAGCTTGTAAGTTGAATCTTGTCTCTTTAATCAGGTCATTCAACATTGTCCACCTTGATTTGTATATGTCAGACATGTTTGCATGTGTTAGCTTCTTTGGAGATTTCTGTGAACTCCTACCATCATTGTAGATTTGGATGGTTTAAAAGTCTTTTACATTTTTTGTTCCTTTTGAATAAATTCTGAAATCTTTTGAAGTTCAATGATGATGAAGCTGGGTTCTATATATACATAGTAAATAAATAACAGAAAAAGAAAAGAAAAGGAAAGGAAAGGAAAGGAAGTATGATACGCGTTATTAGGATGGTTGCTTGGTCATCCCTAATAGAGGGATAAAAAAGACATCTAGAATTTAATCTGATGGAATTAGAATGTTGAATTCGTTTGACGAAATTATTAATATTAGCAAAATATTCTTGATCGTTTGATTAATGTATAATTGATTATATTAATAATGCATTTCCTGGATGTACTTTCTGGACCAGAAATTAATCTCTCTTGGTTGGCAAGTTCCTGGGGTAATAAGGTCCTATGATTGCTGAGCTCTGGTAGTATTATCATTTTAGTATTAGTCCTCTGGGTATGCTCTGGCTCTTACAAAACTGGATGAAGATTTGGTACTGTGCAAACATGGAAGTCGTGTCTCAAATTATTCAGAAGCACTTATTTGTTGATTTAATGAATAATTTTACATAAAGTTTTTATATTTTACCAAGATCTACCACCCTAAGTTCTTTGTCCTTTTTACCAAGATCTACCACCCTAAGTTTTATATGATTGTTGTTGTGTCTCTGCAGTCAGTGTCAGTGAAGTTGAAGCACTATTTGAGTTATACAAGAGCATAAGCCGTCTGCTAATGGATGATGGGTTAATCAACAAGGTAATCCATGACAATATTTCTAAGAAAGAACTGCATTCATTAGTTGACCAATATTACACTATTAAAAATTTAAAATGTTATCCTCTATTGTTTTGTCATCTCCAAAGTATAACACATTAAATTTCTATCCAATATGGTAGTTAGCTAAGAAATTTAACGGTATAATTTATTCCAGTGTCCTCTTACTCTTACTTGGGTTGATATTTACTTGTTAATCTGGAAGACTCTTTCTTTTTGGATGAATCCCAATTAAATATTACAAGTTCACTGGATATGCAGGAAAAATTCCAACTTGCTTTGTTTGAGAACAGAAAGAAAGATGATATATTTGCAAGCAGGGTATGGTTTCCTACATTTATTTCTTATCTTTATTTAGTTATCACCGTCGAATTCTGAAATTTTTTACATCTGGGCTTCTCGCCAGTGCTGGTCCCTGACTTGATTCAATTAACGTTAGACGGTAGTAGTTCCCATCAATGTTTATTTTCATTCGTTAAGCTGGTCTTAGTCACTATTAAGCAAGTGTTTAAATTTATGTAACATACCTTTCTCATATGTTCTTTTTCTGAGATCATGTGAAAGTTTAAACACTTAATGTAAGATAGGAATCAAGATTCAGAAGTGGATCTAGAGGAACAATCAAATAAGTAGATCGATAGTCTTTGGGCACCTAAACAGAGTGAATAAGGGATTTTGGGTCCACTGAACCACCTCTTGTATAAGGGCAAGCATAATTTGAAGGAGATAAGCTTCATAAATACAAACAACCTATTTCATGCATTTCCTTAGAAATATGATAGTTGTTAATGGTAAACCGTCCCCCAAAGATGGAATCTACTCCCTTTGTCCCAAATTTGAAGTCAACAATCGACTTTTAAAATTCGAGTTGGTAATTCACAACATCGAAATTGACCCCAATATCTTCATTTTGTATCCCCAAAATGTTAATAGGGAATTGAAATGTATTAGTTAAAGTAGTTATGGCAAGAGATTTTTTCTTTTATTAATGTAACACTACGAAGTAGTCCATTTATTGTCGAAAATTAAATGCAGATCCTTTCTGGGATCGAGGGAGTAGATAGTATTTTTAAGTTAATTTCCTTGTACTCGTGGGCTAATATATATAGATAGATAGATAGACAGATACGCATGTACATGCCTTGCAATATGATTTATGTCGAGTGACATATATATTTATGTACGTTGTTAAGCATCTTTTAATGCTTCCAAAGTTTCGTGAGCAGATCTTTGATCTTTTCGACGTGAAGAGAAAGGGGGTTATAGATTTTGGCGACTTTGTTAGGTCACTAAATGTTTTCCACCCTAATGCCCCAAAAGAAGACAAAATCAAATGTAAGTTAATCATGATAACCGGAGATTATAACCCACGAGTAATCATTGATGTTTTTACAATACTCCTTGTTTCTATTTCAGTTTCTTTCAAGCTATATGATATACATGGAACAGGATTCATCGAACGCCAAGAGGTATTTACATATTTGTCCCCATTATCTTTCTTTCACATATGTTTTCTTCATAATGTTTAACGATTATTCAATCAACTTCACCATTTACAATATTTTCAGGTTAAGAAAATGCTAATTGCACTGCTATCTGAGACTGACCTGAAGCTAGCTGATGAAACCATTGAGAAAATACTGGATAATGTAAGTTTTCTTTCACTAAAAGGAATTTGTTTGTTTCGCATTTTATTTTCAAGTAGTATATCGATACTTATATTTCTTTGAGCAGACATTTTCCGAAGTAGATAAAGATTGTAAGGGAAAGATAGATGAATCAGAGTGGCACACATTTGTTAACCGTCATCCTTCTTTATTGAAGATTATGACTCTTCCATATCTAAGGTAGATTACGTTATTAATTTCTCATGCATACGTCTTTAAGGATGGTCTTTTTCCGATAAATTGACATAGACTTTCATCAAATGCAGGGATATTACCATCGGTTTTCCTAGCTTTTTGTTCAATTCTGAAGTCGAGGAGGTCCACGAGTGACAATGGTCGAAATGGGCGCTATGAGTTATCGTCAACTTTTTAAGAAAGGGGGGAATGGACAATCCTATCCCTCCGGACCCTACTACCGAATGAGATATTATGGGTACGTTTGGTTTAAAATGGAACAATTCTAAGGGTAGCCAAAGTATCCCAATTCCATTCTTGTCTATCTGGCTGCCCTGTTATGTGCTGCAGAAATAGAGATTTGGTAAAATTTTCCATTTGTTTTTTTGCCCTCTTATAGTTCTTGTTATTATTTCAATCTTTTTTCTTTGTCATCCTTGTAAACGAAAAATATGAGTGTTGAAAAATCATGACGAAATCTTATCATCCATTTGGTCCGTTGAACCGGCCATTCAAATCTCTCGATAAGCTTTATATCAGGAAACTCATTATAGAGAACTTGTAAGTTTTGAAGTAATGGTTGATTTACATTTCAAAATAGGGAATATGTGATTAACTCTTTAAATGCATTTCAAGGGTGACCCTTGGTCACTTTTTCGAAGAAAAAAAACTAGGATTTAATGCGACTTTGCATGAGCATAGGATAGCGTTAAACGGGTCTTTAAACAAAAGCTTCAACGTCTTAGCATTAGAGATACCAGGAATGATCAAGCGGTTAGCCGGTCAACTAATGACAAGTGCGAGAAGGGCACAACATGTCTAGAAAAGCGAGTGTGACCGGTCAATGCGACCAAGGTCGTGTGAAAAATCGTGCGTGCAATGGTTAGTCAACTCGGTGTGTGTATCAAATGTGATTTTACGCAAGAATCACATGTGATTTGATCTCTCTTGCACTTCTCGTAAGTTGACCGCCTTCTCGTTTGAACACTCCACTTGCCCCAACTTACCTTTCTTAAACATGCACTCCTTATAACTCTCAACCATCAAATTTGTAAAATAATACAACTACCATCCGTTTAAACAGTTGGAATTTTGTTTATCATTGTCCTGTAATGGTCTTATTCGATTTATCAGAATTGACATCTCATCCGAACTTTACATACCAACGAAGTTTATTGTTTCAAAGTTTCAGATAAAACATGGGATTTACAACTAAGATAATTGATGAAATCAAACTTTGGATTAGAATCTTCATCCGAAGTAAGAATCTGATCAACCATAACTATATGGTTGATCAAGTCACAAATGAGCCAACAATTTTTCTAACCTATTTTGAAATATGATGTTCCCACTTAGTAATTATTCTATAGATGGAATCCTATCTATAGCTTATATTTCAGAACAGAAAAGATATGACTTTACTTTGTAATTGTCTTGTAACTATTTGTATTAATCGAAGAACGAAAAGACTTCAACAAAATTGAAGACTAGTTAAAATGACGTGTTGATCGTCACCAAAGTGGATTGCTTTGTATCTAGCTGAAAGAAGATCAATACAAGATAAAGTCAACTAGTAGTCTGATAAATACTACGATTGGGAAGCCAGATTTTGGAATGCAAACTTCGGTTCGAATATTCATCCGAAATAAGAATATGCTAGATATGGTTGATCAAGTCACATAATGAACCAACAATTATTCTAAGTTATTTTGAAATCTGATGTTCCCACTTCATAATTATTCTATAGCTAGAATCCGATCTTTAGTTTATATTTTAGAATAGAAAAGATATCTTACTTTGTAATTGTCTTCTTAATATCTGTATTGATCCAAGAACGAAAAGCCTTCAACAAAATCGAACAATAATTAAAATGAGGTCAAGATCGTCACCAAAGTGGATTGGTTTGTCATCTAGCTGAAAGAAGATCAATACAAGATTAAGTCAACTAGTAGTCTGACAAATACTACTACTTACAAACCGAATTTTTGAGTGCAAACTTGTCCAACATGGTTTGGCTCACCAACAATCTTAAACTCTCATCTTAGTATGGGAACATGCTTAACATTTAGCCAAAATAAGTTTACAACACTATTTTATTAGTGTCATACTTTCTTACTGTTTCCTCTGCAAACGAAATGATGGGATGGGTTAACAAGTGTCCACATCAGCTACAAATATTAAAATGGAAATTATAAGCATGCATGGACAAGAAATCAGATGAAGACATTTGTTAAAGTTGGAAGGTAGGATTTAACGCAATGTTAGCTATAAAAGGTCACCCTTGTCATTTGTTGTTACTCACCCGTTTTGAAAGAAGTTCTTAGTAATAGTTTCTAAGGAAAAATCGATGTCACCATTTGAAGGACTATCTTATTACCTGAGATCTGAAAGAATATCTTTCTTCTTTCATTCTTTCATTGTTAGCACATTTTATCACAAATAAGATTGTTTAGGATCAGGTGTTACCTGCCTAGTTTCCGCAACAATTATGTAATTCTTTGCTTTAATACAAAATATATAATTAAAAGTGAAAATTTGTTGTGTTTGGTATCAGAGTTGTTTTGAAACATCCTGAAATTCACAATTAATTTAAACCTTAAATTTATCAGAGTTTACCATCACAATTTCAAACTTACAAAATTTTATCATAACAACCAGTTAATCTAATCCACAATTACCATGAATAGATTATTATAGTTGTTCACAACAACTTTCGCCATAACACTAAATTCTACATTACCAATCCAAAAGCACAACTTTGATACTCCTCGACACTCATCACTTTGTATCCTATCCCGAGCTAGTACCTGGTAAGAAAATTGAATTTGAAAAGATTAGGCTTACGCCTAGTGAGAACATTCAAATGTCAAATCAAAATCTTTAAAGGCTTTGAAACCAACATTGTAACAAAGTGTATACATTAACCTGCTCCCAACTTTCTTACTGTACCCAATAGCATCTTTTGATGACGGTAATCATACCTGATTCCATGAATATGACAACACTAAGTATGTCATAGTATCATATTCGAGAGCACCACTACGAATCACCACGAACTCAGGTTTATAGCTCATGTCCAAGAGCTTACAATTAAGCGTCATGCCCTTTTTCTTAGAATGGGAGGAGAAATAGTAACTATATGTTGCCTATTTCTAATCTACCAATAGAAAACGGAAACAACAATTATGCTTTGTCTATTTCACGTTTCCATGTCTCAATTACGAATAACAATTATACCTTGCCTATTCCACGTTTCAATATGAATAGCAATTCTACTTTGCCTATTAATTACATTTCAATATGAATAGCAATCAAACTTTGCCTATTCATTATATTTCAATATGAATAGCAATTATACTTTGCCTATTCATTACATTTAATATGAATAGCAATTATACTTTGCCTATTCATTACATTCAAAATGAATAACAATTCTACCTTGCCTATTCATTACATTCAACATGAATAGCAATTCTACCTTGCCTATTCACTTCTCAATAAGAATAGCAATTATACTTTGCCTATTCCATACATTCAATATGAATAACAAATATACTTTTCCTATTCTATACATTCAATATGAATAGAAATTATACCTTGTCTATTCACTTCTCAATATGAATAGCAATTCTACTTTGCCTATTCCATACATTCAATATGAATAACAATTATACATTGCCTATTCACTTCTCAATATAATAGCAATTCTACTTTGCCTATTCCATACATTTAATATGAATAGCAATTATACCTTGCATATTCACATCTCAATATGAATAGCAATTCTACTTTCCCTATTCCATACATTCAATATGAATAGCAATTATACATTGCCTATTCACTTCTCAATATGAATAGCAATTCTACTTTGCCTATTCCATACATTCAATATGAATAGCAATTATACCATGCCTATTCACTTCTTAATATGAATAGCAATTCTACTTTTCCTATTCCATACATTCAATATGAATAGCAATTATACTTTGCCTATTCACTTCTCAATATTAATAGCAACTCTACTTTGCCTATTCCATACATTCAATATAAATAGCAATTATACCTTGCCTATTCACTTCTCAATATGAATAGCAATTCTACTTTGCCTATTCCATACATTCAATATGAATAGCAATTATACCTTGCCTATTCACTTCTCAATATGAATAACAATTCTACTTTGCCTATTCCATACATTCAATATGAATAACAATTATACCTTGCCTATTGACTTCTCAATATGAATAGCAATTATACTTTTCCTATTCCATACATTCAGTATGAATAGCAATTATACGTTGCATATTCCATACATTCAATATGAATAGCAATTATATCTTTCCTATTCACTTCTCAATATGAATAGCAATTCTACTTTGCATATTAATTACATTTCCTAGTATAGGTGAGTATCAACTCAAAGCACATAACAACACATCTCGATAAAAGGGAATAACAATTATACCTTGTCTATTCCTCATTCCCAAACATAGACGAGAATAGCTATTATACCTTGCCTATTCTACATTATCAAATAATGTTAGTGCCTATGGATCCATACAAATCATACGTCAAATCATAACATACCTAAAATCAAATTATAAGTATGTTCATGCTGTTAGGATTGAATTACAATTAAAAATCAATCCCTATCAAAAGTTACCAGAACATGAGTACTTACCAGACATCCAAACTATCCGGACATCCCAACTCACCGGACATCAAAATTATCCGGACATCAAGACAGCCCGGACAAGGTATCCAATAATCATATCCGGAAACTACGGGAAACCGAATACAATCCGAAGCTGGTATCCGAGAACATAAGTTACTGGATACTTTTGGAAATTGCCAACAAATCCGGGCATATTCGGAAACCAAAGAAATCCGGATATCGTCCGGTAAGTTACCTATCCGGAAACTACATTCTTACCGGATACTTCAGGAAATTGGTTCTTACCGGATACTTATATCTTTCGGACACCATCGAATGAAAGTTTACCGGATACTACCCTTTTATCCGGTAACCATCGACCTGCACCTGATTTTAACCATTGATTTCCTCTAAAATCAAATTCCCAATCACATACATATACTCCAGTATTTCTAACAAATTTAGACCATTTAATTACATAGAAATTACTCAATTTTAATTGCAATAATATCAAAAAGTGAGATGAACTCACCCGCAGAACTTGGTAATCGATGAAGTCAAATTCTGAAATCCAGTTACCTTCTTCCCCCAATCCAAATCAGATACCTATCAAAGAATGAGTTACCTTGTGATTTCGATTTCAGAGTTAGATTGCAGTGTTGATTTGCTTACCGATTGTCAAAAACTCTCTTTCTATGTTTGGGAACCGCCTCTATGAACCAAGATTGAGATATTTCTCAATCTTCAGCCGACCTCCCCTTATATACCCTAATTCAACAATTTTCCACTAAACCCAAAACTATTGCCAAATAACAAAATCAACCCTCAACATTCATAATTTCACGAATCGCTTAACACTTTGGTCAATTACACTTTGACCCTTCAACACATAAATCGTATATTTTGTCTAAAATAACATTTTCTCATTAAATAAACGTTCTCCCAAAATATACAATAATAATGGAAATTTCAAGGTGTTACAAATCTCCCCAACTTGAAAATGATTTCTCCCTCGAAATCGAAACTATATAAACAATTGAGGATATATATTCTTCCTTTTCGAAAATAACCAACATGAAATATGTTATAGGTTCCTTCCAATTCAAGTGGGATCTCCAACTGGTAGACTGAAAGTCCTACATGCTTAATCACAATTAAAGGTCCAAGAAAACAAGGACTCGGCTTTCCATGTTTTCCAAATCTTGTACCCTTCTACAGAGATACCTTTAACATTACCAACTCCCCAACTTGAAACTCTTTAGGTCTCTTTGGAGCAAACGGTACAATCATCAAGTCTTTTATTGAACTAAGACTTGACCTCTTTTAGCTATTTTATCTACTAAGGTATCTTCTTAATTGACGTATTTCTGTCAACTCTAAGACTATCCCGTCTTAGTACTTCTACCCAATCTCACAAATCATATCTTAATAATATCAGCTTAAGTCTAGGTATCTCACAATCATACCTAGTTCACTTAAACTAAAGCTCTGATACCAAACTAAAACATCTTGAAATTCACAATGAATTTAAACCTTAAATTTATCAGAGTTTACCATCACAATTTCAAACTTACAAAAATTTATCATAACAACCAGTTAATCTAATCAACAATTACCATGAATAGATTATTATAGTTGTTCACAACAACTTTCGCCATAACACTAAATTCTACATTACCAATCCAAAAGCACAACTTTGATACTCCTCGACACTCATCACTTTGTACCCTATCCCGAGCTAGTACTTGGTAAGAAAATTGGATTTGAAAAGATTAGGCTTACGCCAAGTGAGAACATTCAAATTTCAAATCAAAATCTTTAAAGGCTTTGAAATCAACATTGTAACAAAGTGTATACATTAACCTACTCCCAACTTTCTTACCGTACCCAATAGCATCTTTTGATGACGGGAATCATACCCGATTCCATGAATATGACAACACTAAGTATGTTATAGTATCATATTCGAGAGCACCACTATGAATAACCACAGAGTCTAGTTTATAACTCATGTCCAAGAGCTTACAATTAAGCGCCATGCCCTTTTTCTTGATGTGGAGCAGAAATAGTAATTATATCTTGCCTATTTCTAATCTACCAATAGAAAACGGAAACAACAATTATGCTTTGTCTATTTCACATTTCCATGTCTCAATTACGAACAGCAATTATACCTTGCCTATTCCACGGTTCAATATGAATAACAATTCTAGTTTGACTATTAATTACATTTCAATATGAATAGCAATCATACTTTGCCTATTCATTACATTTCAATATGAATAGCAATTATACCTTGCCTATTCATTACATTCAATATGAATAGCAATTATACTTTGCCTATTCATTACATTCAAAATGAATAGCAATTCTACCTTGCCTATTCATTACATTCAACATGAATAGCAATTCTACCTTGCCTATTCACTTCTCAATAAGAATAGCAATTATACTTTGCCTATTCCATGGTTCAATATGAATAACAATTCTAGTTTGCCTATTCATTACATTTCAATATGAATAGCAATCATACTTTGCCTATTCATTACATTTTAATATGAATAGCAATTATACTTTGCCTATTCATTACATTCAATATGAATAGCAATTATACTTTGCCTATTCCACGGTTCAATATGAATAACAATTCTAGTTTGCCTATTCATTACATTTCAATATGAATAGCAATTATACTTTACCAATTCATTACATTTCAATATGAATAGCAATTATACTTTGCCTATTCATTACATTCAATATGAATAGCAATTATACTTTGCCTATTCATTACATTCAAAATGAATAGCAATTCTACCTTGTCTATTCATTACATTCAACATGAATAGCAATTCTACCTTGCCTATTCATTACATTCAACATGAATTTCAATTCTACCTTGCCTATTCACTTCTCAATAAGAATAGCAATTATACTTTGCCTATTCCATACATTCAATATGAATAGCAATTCTACTTTGCCTATTCCATACATTCAATATGAATAGCAATTATACCTTGCCTATTCACTTCTCAATATGAATATCAATTCTACTTTGCCTATTCCATACATTCAATATGAATAGCAATTATACCTTGCCTATTCACTTCTCAATATGAATAGCAATTCTACTTTGCCTATTCCATACATTCAATATGAATAGCAATTATATCTTGCCTATTCACTTCTCAATATGAATAGCAATTCTACTTTGCCTATTCCATACATTCAATGTGAATAGCAGTTATACCTTGGCTATTCACTTCTCAATATGAATAGCAATTCTACTTTGCATATTAATTACATTTCCTAGTATAGGTGAGTATCAACTCAAAGCACATAACAACTCATCTCGATAAAAGGGAATAACAATTATACCTTGTCTATTCTTCATTCCTAAACACAGACGAGAATAGCAACTATACATTGCCTATTCTACGTTATCAAATAATGTTAGTGCCTATGGATCCATACAAATCATACATCAAATCATAACATACCTAAAATCAAATTATAAGTATGTTCATGCTGTTAGGATTCAATTACAATTAATAAATCATTCCCTATCAAAAGTTACCAGAACATGAGTACTTACCAGACATCCAAACTATCCGGACATCCCAACTCACCGAACATCAAAATTATCCGGATATCAAGACTGCCCGTACAAGGTATCCGATAATCATATCCGGAAACTACCGGAAACCGAATACAATCCGAAGCTGGTATCCGGGAACATAAGTTACTAGATACTTTTGGAAATTGCCAACAAATTCGGGCATATCCGGAAACCAAAGAAATCCGGATATCGTCCGGTTAATTACCTATCCGGAAACTACATTCTTACCGGATACTTCAGGAAATTGGTCCTTACTGGATACTTATATCTTTCGGACACCACCGAATGAAAGTTTACCGGACACTACTCTTTTATCCGTTAACCATCGACCTGCACTTGATTTTCACCATTGATTTCCTCTAAAATCAAATTCCCAATCACATACATATACTCCAGTATTTCTAACACATTTAGACCATTTAATTGCATAGAAATTATTCAATTTTAAGTGCAATAATATCAAAAAGTGAGATAAACTCACCTGCATAACTTGGTAATTGTAACAACCCGGTTCCCAAACTTACAACAAATAACATATATTTCATAACGTCGTTACATAACCGGAAGATTTATAATATAACAAGTAAGGTCCCTTAGTCTTTACATAATAAGTCTTTCAGTACAAACTTTTACATAACAACTACTGAACATGATAGTTACAAAACACTTCATGAGTTTTCAAAAGAAATTCCTAGATCTTTTCTATCACTTGTCCTTATTTGCTCCACGACCTGGAATACATATTTTAAAACAAAATGAGGGTTAGAACTAATGGTCTAAGTGAGAAAATCCCTGTCATTTTTAAAACCATTTTCACAAATACCATATATATATATATCATAAAAGATAAATACCAATCATAACTCACGCATCGTGTACTTTTCCTGTCTCATTCCCATGGCCATATTAGTTGGTTGCAAGCTAACTAATAAATTAACCCCGCTGTATGACAATTACAGCCAACACCGCTGTACGAATATTACAGCCAACACCACCGGTCCTAAGCCCGGCCAACACACTCTCGTATAGTGTAATACTCATGTAAAGATAATATACATCTCCACATATTATATTTCAAACATAAGCACATAATCACATATTCAATACACACATATATGTATTCCAGTTTAAAAACATTTTGAAGTAAAACTCACCTGTTAGTCTATCAAAACGTTCTCCAAGCTTTTCTCAAAACGACTCTGCTTTCACTTCAAATTCACAGAATCTGTAACAATCAAATACATATATTTCTTTACCAAAAGAACACACATAAGGCTTACTTAGTAGGCTAGGAACTTAGATAAACTTAATTCCTCCAATATCTCCCCCAAACCCGAACTTAAGTCGAGTCCACATTTTATTCAGTCCTCAATCATACTCCATCCAAAGTCCAACAAAAACACAGTATTACTGGACACTTAAAAGCATCAAAATCTAAAAAATAACCAAAACAACTCAAGTTTCCGGATCCAAACAGAACTTTCCGGACGGCTAGGACAAGCCGGACAACATGCCCTTTCCGGACAACCATAACAATCCGGACAACATCCGGACACCAGGGTAATCCGGATACCATCCGGTATCTTATTTCATCCGGAAACATAGAAAAGAGGAACTTACCGGGTAATTGCTTGTCCAGACACCTGCAATCAAAACTACCGGACACTACCAACGAGACTACCGGACACTACCAACAAAACTACCCGGACATATTCATTTTATCCGGGAACCTCTATCGGTTTACCCTCTTTTTACCCAGATTCGACAGAAAATACTACCAGATACGAATTCGACTATTCTACTCCGATGGAAACTACTTACTAGCAATTACCAACATAATTTGTAAAGGCACATACCTGAAATCACTTCCAAACACACCAAATGGAGCCTTAACTCTCTTCCTTTTCTTCTTCTTCTTTTTCTCTCAAAACACACACTGATTTTACTGATTATGAAAATATCTGAATATCTTTTAGATAATATCCACCCATATTTACTATTTCAGCCCTTAAACTCTTCACTAATGACCATGATACCCTTAACTTATAAATTGAGCCAAACTTACCCTAAACACATTATTATAAAGTTAACTAATTTTAACGGAAAGAGGGTTTAACTAACGAACTTACCCGGGGTATTACATCATCTCCCCCTTAAAAGAATTCCGTCCCGGAATTCGGTTAGGCAAAAAGATACGGGTACTTAGTTCTCATTTCGGATTCTGATTCCCAAGTAGCATCCTGACCCCTATGATGTCTCCACTGAACTTTCACTTGTCTGATTACTTTGTTCCGCAACACTTTAACTTTGTGGTCAACTATTGCTTCAGGTTCTTCCACATAATTCATTTTTTCATCCACCTGTATATCTGGTAGAGAAACGGTCTGATCTGGCGTAACTAAACACTTTCAAAAAATTGATACATGAAACGCATTGTGAATCCTGCTTAACTCTGGCGGAAGATCCAACCTGTAGGCTACTTCACCAATCCTTTCTGTAATTGCAAATGGTCCGATGTATCTCAGACTGAGCTTACCTTGCTTGCCAAATCGAATGACTCCTTTCCAAGGCGAGACTTTTAACATTACGAAATCTCCAACTTGGAATTCTAACGACTTTCGACGTCGGTCAGCGTAGCTTTTCTGTCTATCTTGAGCCACTTTCAATCGTTCCCGAATCTGAGTAATCTTATCCGCGGTTAACTGAACTATATCTGGCCCTGCTAACTGTTTCTCTCCCACTTCGTTCCAACACAGAGGCGTTCGACATTTTCTACCATACAGTACTTCAAACGGTGCCGTTTGTATGCTGGAATGATAACTGTTGTTGTAGGCAAATTCGATTAACGGTAAATGCTTATCCCATGATCCCCCAAAGTCAACAATGCAGGCCCGTAGCATATCTTCTAAAGTCTGAATTGTTCGCTCACTCTGACCGTCGGTTTGAGGATGATATGCTGTACTTAACTTTATCTGCATTCCCATTTCTTTTTGAAAACTCCTCCAGAACCTTGAAGTAAAACGACTATCACGATCAGAAATACGAGATTGGAACTCCATGTCAAGTTACTATTTCGTCAATGTACAACTTGGCTAGTCGTTCCAACCAATAAGTTTCTTTTATTGGTAGGAAGTGAGCAGACTTTGTCAATCTGTCAATAATTACCCAAATGGCATCAAATCCCTTCGGAGTCCTTGGTAGCTTCGTGATGAAATCCGTAGTAATCTGATCCCATTTCCACATAGGTATTTCTAACCGTTGCAACTGACCAAACGGCTTTTGATGTTCAATCTTTACCTTCTTACAAGTAGTACAACCTTCCACATGCTGAGCAATGCTTCTTTTTATTCTCGACCACTAATAGAATTGTTTTAAATCTTTATACATCTTATTCGTACCTGGATGAATAGAGAAACGAGATTGATGAGCTTCTTGTAATACCCGATCACGTAAACCAACCAAACGAGGCACCCAGATTCTGTTTCTCAAACACAACAACCCACGATCATCTTTTACAAGCAATGCTGATACACCCACTAACCGTTCTGGTTTCAAATGTTCTTCTTGAAAAGCTTCTATTTGACACTTCTGCAATTCGTCAAAGATGTTAGGTAGGAGTTCAGCTCGTAGTGAAATAGCTTTTATTGTTCCACTCCTTTCTTGACGACTTAGTGCATCAACTACCACATTCGCCTTTCCCGGATGATAAAGAATTTCACAGTCGTAATCATTCACCAATTCTAGCCATCTTCTTTGCCTCATATTTAGTTCCTTCTGATCGAAAAGATGTTGGAGACTCTTATGATCAGTATAAATTTGACATTTAGAGCCGTAAAGATAATGTCTCCAAATCTTCAACACGAAAACAACTGCTGCAAGTTGCCATGTCGTGTGTAGGATACTGTCTTTCATTATCTTTTAACTGACGAGAAGCATAAGCAATAACCTTTCCACGCTGCATTAGTACACAACCCAATCCCAGTTTGGAAGCATCACTGTAAACAACAAAATCATCGGAACCTTCAGGTAATGCTAGTATCGGTGCGCTACAGAGTTTCTTTTTCAATATTCGGAATGCTTCATCCTGTTCTGCTTTCCATTCGAACTTTAGATTCTTCCGGTCCAGCTTAGTGAGAGGTGTAGCGATACGAGAAAAATCTTTTATAAACTTTCGATAGTAACCGGCTAAACCCAGAAAACTTTGTACTTCAGTTGGCGTTCTCGGTGGTTCCCACTTTTCAATCGCTTCCACTTTCATCGGATCAACTTGAATGCCTTTCTCAGAAACTACATGCCCCAGAAACTGAACTTCTCGTAGCCAGAATTCACATTTAGAAAATTTAGCATACAACTGTTCCTTCTTCAACAATTCCAGAATTAAACGAAGATGTTGTGCGTGCTCTTCTTTGGATCGGGAATAGATAAGTATATCATCGATAAATACAATAACAAATCTATCGAGATACGGCTTAGATACCCGATTCATTAAATCCATAAAAGCAGCTGGAGCGTTCGTCAGTCCAAACGGCATCACTAAGAATTCATAGTGACCGTACCTTGTGCGAAAAGCAGTTTTCAGAACGTCTTCTTCTTTAACCTTCAGCTGATGATAACGGGATCTTAGATCAATCTTGGAGAAATAACAAGCTCCAACCAATTGATTGAAGAGGTCATCAATTATGGGAAGCGGATACTTGTTCGTGTTCGTGCGCTTATTCAGTTCCCGGTAGTCGATACACATTCTCATCGAACCATCCTTCTTTTTCACAAACAAAACTGGTGCACCCCACATCGAAGAACTGGGTCCAATGAAGCCTTTATCGGATAGGTCTTGCAGTTGTGTCATCATTTCTTTCATCTCTGTGGGTGCAAGACGATACGGTGCACGGCTACAGGAGCGGCTCCAGGAATTAGATCTATACCAAACTCTACTTGTCTAACGGGCGGAAGACTATTCAAGTCGTCAGGGAAAACTTCTGGGAATTCACTAACAATAGGAATATCTTCCAACTTATTCTTTTCTGGCTTAATATCTATCACATAAGCTAAGTAACTCGGGCAACCTTTATTAACACACTTACGGGCTTTTATCATAGATATAAGGCAAGACTGATGATTTCTACGATCACCATAAATCACTACCGGTCCCCTCTCAGGCAAGACAACATTTATTAACTTTTTATCACAAACTATGTTAGCTTGATTCTCGGCTAACCAATCCATCCCCACTACCACATCGAACTCGATCAAAGCTATAGGAAATAGTTGAATAGGTACTCCACACCCCTTTATATTTATCACACAACTATCAAATACCTCATTAACCGATACTTGATTATCATTTGCAGTATCTACCATTAAAGCATGATCTAACACTTTAGGCTTTAAATGCATATAAGCAGCAAATGAACGAGATACGAACGATCGGTTTGCACCGGAGTCAAATAACACTTTAGCAGGTGTAGAGTTTATTAAAAATGTACCTGTAACCACATCCGGAGTTTCCTCCCCTTCTTTTACTGTCATTTGAAACGTACGACCCCTTGTTCTTGGTGGTTCTAGTCTTGGAACTACCGGTCTAACACTCGCTGGTTCTCCTGACGTACCCCCTTGCTGTACTCTTCCCCTCGGACAATCAGTGTTGGTCCCGAAGGGCTATACAAGTTTGTAGAAGGGGGGGGGGGTTGAATACAAACACGTTTTTACTTTTCTAAATTGTTTATTGATAAATCATTAACAATTTACAGCTTGTTGCGGAACAAGATAAGGAATAAATCCTAATCTAAACAAGTTGGAACACTAAGTTTTCTTGCACTAAGAAAGAGAAGGAAATTACTAATAATAACCTATCTCAAGATAAGAAGATGACTTGACCAGAGTTAGCAAGTGCTTCAAGAATGAAGCTGGAGTCCTTCTTATATACTGCATGCATTTAATGCATGGCAGTTTATACTTTACACGTGGCAGCAGCTCATTAGTTGTTGGGTCTGACTTTAGTAGACAGCCTTAGTAGCCGCATATTTGAACAGTGTAGTATCAGAGTGGTTGTACGATTTCAGACAATAAGGAGGTTCTTTTCTGACATATCGTATGGAGTCGTGCAAGGGTGGTTAAGACAAAAGTACTTTGTACGAAGGACTTCATGATCAGTTTTCGTTGAATCAGAGCTTTATCATTCTATATCAGTGAATGACAAAGTTCAGCGATAGCTGAAGTCTTGTACTTGATACTTCACGTTGAGTGGACAAATCTGAGTCTTCGCTGATCCACATCAGTTCATTAGGAGACTTGTCGCTGGTTCTTGAGCTTGATCTTCGACTTCAGCGTAGAACCTATGTTGACGTGAAACTTGTTTTCAGATATCATAAGTAAACAACTAACTTATCAGCGATCACCATAAGGACTGAACAGGCTCAGAGCATTATGGTGAACAGTGTTCGCTGAATGTTTAATCTAAAGAACGAGAGTTCCTATCAGTGGTACTGAATTAGTCTTAGTACATCAGCGATAGTGAAACTCTAATACATATTGTTTACTTACAATTTTCAGTAAGTGTTTAAGAGAGGGTCATTATCAAATCACTGAGGGTTTGGATCAACAATTTCCCCCTATTTGATTATGAAATAGCAACAGAGAAAATTGCTATTTAATGAAAACATAAGGATAAAAAGAACTCATAAAATATTTGTCCCATTTACTGTTTTCTGGGATCTTTTCTGTACTGATGGAGTAAAGTACTTTCGCTGAAATCTTTCTTTAAACTTCGTATCAGATTACAAAGGGAAGTGGAAAAATTATAAGTACAAGAGAAATAAATTACAAGTACAAAAGAATAATTGATAAAATAGAAGAATAAGGCGATCTTATCAGCTTATAGAGGTTCTTCCTTAATGAGAAGTTCATCAAGGTTCTTTGATGTGGGAATCATCCAGTCGGGTACATTGACTCCTTGATTCTTTTTGTTCAGAGCTTCTTCAAAAATCAAGGGCTTCAGGTGTCTAGCTTTAATGCCGCGTATGACTTCACACCAGTATAAGAGATCTCTGAGTTATTCGATGGAAGTGATTGGAAGCTCAGAGATGCGTTGAAAGTGATGATTTCCTTGGTAGTCTAGAAAGAATATACCATAAGGATCACTTACAACTTTACCAGGAATGAAAGTTTCTCCAGGTGGTAGGGAGGTGTCAAGCGCTGAGAGATCAACATCAGGGCCAAGAACTTCAGCACGAGAGAAACCAATACCTGTTTCATTCCATATAGGAGGACCTGAGTCTGAGACTTTCTTTTCCTTTGCAGAGACTCTTATTTGTTGAGGAGGAAGAAGAGTGGAAGGAGGAATATCCACAACAGAAGAAACCAAGTCGATCTGAGTATTTAAAATTTTCTCGACATAGCTCTTGAACTTTGATCGCGATCCCTGAATGGCTAATTTCACTTCCAACCATTCAGAGAAACCAAACTTCTCTAAAGTAGTAGCATAGAAGGTTTGCTTGGTTTTATCTTCTCTGAATACATCAATTTCAACAACAGGAACGTCAACGAATAGTCTTCCTCTGATGTTTACTTTGATGATTTTGGATGGTCGAGATCGATAATTCAGTATTTCTTTACACCATTTCAAAGTCGTATCAGATACTTTCGTCTTTTCTTCAACGATCCTTTGGGCATCATCCCACAGCTGACATTGGACATTAATGGGAGTTCTTTTCAGCACGGGGTCTTTCACCGATTGTTGGACAAGCTGGATGGAGAGTTCTCTGTCTTTTTCTTCAGCTTCCCTTCTTTCAGCGATTAACCTTTCAGCTCTGAGGTGATCCTGGTATTCCTTTTGTGAAAGTCTGAACTTTGGAGGAATAGAAGGAAGTTGATCACGCTTCAGGATGATTCACTGATCTATGAATCTCTTGATCATTGCATCTCTCTTTTCTTGATCCTCTTCACTCAGCTTTTGAGGATCCAAGGAAGGTCTGTTTTGGTGAGAGAGCAGATGTTCTCCAGGTTCATCAGTCTCAGTGGTTAAATCCAAGACTGGGATTATTTCTTCAGCTCTTGTGGCTGGGATTATTCCTGGTGTAGTCGAAGGAGCTTCAGCGGGACCCTCAAACAGGGGAGAGGACTAGCTGAAACACATCGATCGTTTAAGTAAGCAGAGTTGGGGATGAAAGAGATAGAGAAAATAATGTGGTTAAGTGTATAGAGGTTTTATGGATAGAAGGATTGAGATTGAGAAGGGATAGAGGACGGATGCAGTGTAAGGGAATAGAAGGTAGTGTACCTGACAAACTGGCTTTGGAAGCAAGATCGTCAGATTGTCTTCTTCAACGAGGCCTTTGTTTTTGCCTTTGTCAGCTTCAAACGCTGCAGGCTTTGTCTTGGTCTGCTCCCCTGAAGGTTCGTTTATCAAAATCCCTTTGAGAGCTGTAGTCTTCTGAGCAGGCTTGATGATAAAGGAGTCATCATCATCATCATCATCATCATCATTCTTTGGAGAAGAAGATGGTTCATCATCAGAGATGTCGATAGCTTCATCGTCTTCAGCTTCGTCTTCATCAGATTCAGATTCTTCAGCAGTTTCTTCGAGTTGCTCCCCCTCAGATATAGAGGTAAGCTTCTCGGTTCCCTCAGGGTTTTCATCTCCCTGAGGTCCAGCAGTTGTTTCTTCATTTGTCTTCTCCCCCTCTTCAGTAAGGGGAAGGTCTTCAGTCTTCTCCCCCTCGATAGATTCATCATGGGGAAAGTCTTCAGAGTTCTTCTCCCCCCTTTCTCATGATGAGTGGGGGAGGAATGCGATAACTCAGCAGATGGTGTTGGTTCCCTGTCTTCTTGGCCAGGGATTCCGACATAATTTTCAATCTCCCCTAATCTGGCTTTCAGGCCAGTTATAGCAGGATTGATCTTGAGAAGTTCAGCTCAATCCGCCGGAGTAAAATGCGAAGGTGCAGGAGCAGCGGCGTTCATGCGATCGAGGATCTGCTTAACCATCGTCTTCACTGAACTTACGTCAGTCTTTACTGAACTCACTTCAGTCTTTACAGCGGACACCTCTCTCTGAAGAGTACCAACCGATGTCTTCAGCGTTATGACCTCGCTGGACATGGTGCTAACTTTTGAGGAGATCGAGTTGTAGTCGGTGTAGATATCAGCAAGAACTTTGGCAAAGTCACCGAGAGTACTATTAACCTTCTCCAAATCAGCTTTGGAGGCATTCTTTTCGACCTCAGTGGTCAAAGTCTTCAAGTTCTCTCCAGCGTTTGTAACCGCTGAAGAGTTGGCAGTTAGAGTTTTGTTGAAAGACTCCATCTTTGTTTCCAGGGCCGTCAGGGAGGTGTTGATATCCCCCAAATTAGGACCTGTAACAGATAAGTACTTATGAACAAAGGAAAGCTCAGAAGTTTGGGGTTGAGAGAGAGAAGTGTGTGGGATTTTGTGTATACCTGCAGGCGGGTTGGTGAAGTTGTCGAAACCTCGATGTCCTGAAAAAGTTTTGTAGTCGTCTTCAATATTTCCTAGACGACTGGAAGTACCTGCAGGTCCTGTGGTGTGTCCTATCATCCTCTGAAAATGTTCAGCAGTAGTGTCGCTGAGGATGAAGGTTGTTGAGGTGAATAGGGGAATAGATTGAGTGACCAAAGAAGAGGTGAGAGGAATGAAGGATGAGAATTATGGTTGGGTGCGGGGTTCAGCGTTGGATCCGCTGAGAATCACTTCAGTCTGTAGAGAGGCTGAAGGAGGTGGGTTCATTTCCAAGTTTATAACTTCAGCGTTTAGAGACGCTGAAGCTGGGATGGAAGGGGTGGCTTGTTCAGCTGTGGCAGAGCGTACCACAGAACTTTCCATCAGCTCTTCAAGATGAGCTGAGGAGTCTTCAGCAAGAGTTGCTTATGGGGTTGCTCCTTGGTATTCTTAGTCCTTTTGGAACCAAGTTGGGAAGATGAGTGTTTCCTTTTTCTAGAAGGAGTGGAGGTTGCAACTGGGGTATCAGCGGTGGGTTTTTCCACTAAATGAGCTGCAGAAATAGAAGAAGGAGGATTGAGAATAGATAAGAGAGTAGAGGGACGTACCTCGTTTGCCATTGGCTTGAAGTCAAATACCTTAGGGCCAACTTGAGAGAGTTTCAGGTCTCCTACTTTTGGGTAGTTGTCCCCAAGTCCTTTGAGGAAGACGGCGATGATGAATCTAGGATATGGAACCGATGATGGTCGGTCAGCAGCAGAGTCTACTCTGAGCACAAGATCATCGTAGATTATCGAGGCCCAGTGAACATGAAGACCTTTCAGCAATGCATAGCCCATTGCTTGCTGAGGTTGAGCGGCTTGATCAGAGGATCCGGTCTTTGCAGTCATGCAGCTTATCAAGTGTGCGAAGATGAAGTTCATCTCGCTGGGCATTTTGGATTTCTTGATGAGGGTTAGCTTCTTCTCAGGCTTCTTGTCCCTCCCTGTTTCCCATACATAACCCATTGCATCAAAGAATGCAGTGATGGCTTCCCTATCAGCATGCTTCTTGTGGTCAGGGAGACAAACAAAGGGTTTTTCTTTTGTGGCGATGGGAAGGCTCAGTGCTTTTCGGATAATGGTAGGGGTGATTTTTATGGTGCCAAAATCAGTGTCACAGAGGATGCAATCGATTTTCTTCGTGGGGTCTTTGGTCGATGTGAGCTGAGTGTGTCTGGCAGAATACCAGAACTGAGATAGTAGTAGTTGATTAGCAGGGGGTGTTATGGTCAGGGCTGTAGAGAGGCAACCGGTTTTGAGGAAATTCACAACATCATTCAGATGTGTGACTTGCTTTCGAGGAGGAAACTCGAAAAGCGCATAGAGATTGTTTGTTTTTGTCCAATCGAGTTCCTCAAGCGTGAACTTGACCTGAGGAGCCTTGGTGATTTCCAGTTCCTCAGCAGCAGCAGTGTTCTCAGCAGTAGGAATATCAGTAGATGCCATTGCTGTATTATCAGTTCAACTAAAGATATAACAAATAAGAATAATCTTAATGTGGACAGATTTTCCAATAAGAGGGTTCGAATTTTGTCCATTTCATTCAGACAAAAATGTCTTAATGAAGATTTGGGTTTTCTTGTTTTTGAAAAAGAAATGCAAACCCAATAAAAAGTCTTGTTTTCCAGTTTCCTTTGAGGATTAGGATTCTGGAAAAATGTATGAAGAACAAGTTTAAGATATTTGCGATTAAACTTGAAGAACAACCATGAAAGGATGTGTTCATAAAACCATGAAAGAAATGATTTCATTTTTGAAAAAGTTCTTTTGTTTGATCTTGTAAAAACAATGAGAAGATCATTAACAAGTTTTAAGAAACAGGTAAATAAAAGAAATATTAACCTGGTTCGTTGAAGAAGAAGAAGATGAACAGTTCTTGAAAACTTGAGAGCAAAAATGCAACAGTAGTTTTCTTAAGGAAGAAGTTGTTCGTGTAAAGGAAAAATATATACCCAAAATGTGTTTATATAGTGAGATTAGAGAGAGTGAGAAAAACTAGAGCGGGAAAGTTTTTCATCATGACACAGACACGTGTTTGCATTTGATTGGCTGGTAAACGAAACGTGCAAACGTGTGTCAGAAAGAAGACGTGTCAGGGCTTATCCGTTTCATGACGTCACGGATGTCCTTTCATATTTTAGGATGTCTCTGAGGTTTTGAAATCTCAGGGACACTTTTGAAAACATGAAGCAACGAATAGAAATATCAGTGTTGGTTTTAGAAATTTCAAAGTATCGCTGATTAAGGAAGACATATTCAACGATGCAATTTGTCTTGAAATCTTGCATTCACATGCGATCGTCAGCGAGTAAGAGAGAAAACATACCTTGACATAAGCGAATCAATTATGTTCAGAGAGAGAATGATAGAATGGGTTATACAAGTTGATTTTATCCTATCGCTGATCAAATGTGAACCGCTGAAGATTTTACTCTTTAAAGTTCAGCATTCCAAGCTCGCTGATGAGAAAGTTGAATCTTGTCTCATCAAGAGGTTTGGTGAACAGATCAGCTAACTGATAGTCAGTTGGGATAAAATGAAGTTCTATATCACCATTCATCACATGATCTCTGATAAAATGATACCTGATTTCGATGTGTTTTGTCTTTGAGTGTAGCACTGGACTGTTGGCTATAGCGATGGCACTTGTGCTGTCGCAATAGATTGGAATTTTCGAGAGCTGAAGGTCATAGTCTAGTAGTTGATTTCTCATCCACAAGACCTGAGAACAACAGCTTCCAGCGGCTACATACTCAGCTTCAGCAGTTGAGGTGGACACTGAGTTTTGCTTTTTACTTGTCCAACTCACCAGCTTTCCACCCAGGAGCTGACAGCCTCCTGTGGTGCTTTTCCTATCCAATTTGCAACATGCAAAATCACTATCTGAATAGGCGATTAGATCAAACCCTGAGTCTTTGGGATACCAAAGACCTAGGTTCGCAGTACCCTTAAGGTATCGAAAAATTCGCTTTACAGCGGTCATATGAGATTCCTTAGGTTCAGCTTGATATCGTGCACACAAACAGGTTGCGTACATAATATCGGGTCGGCTAGCTGTAAGATACAAGAGAGAGCCGATCATCCCACGGTACATCATGACATTAACAGGTATTCCATTTGAATCCTTGTCTAGTGTCAGCGGTGGTGCCATAGGGGTTTTCATAGCTGAACTCTGAGTTAAAACGAATTTCTTCAGCATATCTTTAACATACTTTCCCTGATTAATGAAAGTTCCTTTTTCATTTTGTTTTATCTGAAGACCAAGGAAATATGTTAGCTCACCCATCATGCTCATTTTATACTCTTCTTTCATTCTATCAGCGAAACGAGTACAAAGTTCAGGGTTAGTAGAACCAAATATAATGTCATCAGCATATATCTGAACAAGAATAATATGACCTTTTACTTTCCTGAAGAATAGAGTCTTATCGATTTTACCACGCTCAAAATTTTCAATATGGAGATAAGTAGAGAGAGTATCATACCATGCACGAGGAGCTTGCTTTAAGCCATAAAGTGCCTTATCCAGTTTATAAACATAACCTGGACGCTTAGGATCTGAGAATCCTGGAGGTTGTTCGACATAGACTTCTTCATTCAGCTTTCCATTTAGAAATGCTGACTTAACATCCATCTGATATACTTTGAAGTCTTTGTGTACAGCGTATGCTAAGAATAGACGAATAGATTCTAGTCTTGCTACTGGAGCAAATGTTTCGTCGTAATCTATGCCATCCTCTTATCTGTATCCCTGAGCAACAAGTCGAGCCTTGTTGTGGGTTACAGTTCCATGTTCGTCCAACTTGTTTCGATAGACCCATTTAGTGCCTATCACTGTCTTGTCAGTTGGTCTTCGAACAAGTTTCCAAACTTTGTTTCTTTCGAATTCAGTCAGCTCTTCTTGCATGGCGCTGACCCATTTTGGATCTTTGAGGGCATCATCTATTTTCTTTGGTTCAATCAGAGAAATAAAGTTAACAAATAAACAAATATTACCTGCACTTCGTCGAGTCTGAACACCAGCGTTTGGATCACCAAGAATTTGATCAATTGGGTGATTTACAGTCCATCGCTAAGCAGGAGCATAAGTCGCTGACTCAAATTGAACTGGAGGAGCTGAAGATGAAGCTTCAGCAACTTCTGGAATATCAGCCAAGAGAGGAGTAGGTGCAGATGTCATCTCATTCACTGATTGCTGAGAAGTAGATGGAATGTCTGAGACATTTGGTTCAGAAGCAGGTATAGTGTTTAAAGGAACTGCTGAGACCCATGATGTTTCAGCTTCACTATTCTGCATGTTTGGGATGATAGTAGGACTATCATCTTCAACTGTATGAGTATGAGGAGTGGGAATATCTTCTGAATCACCAAGATGAGAAACCATCCATTGATTCAGTTCTTCAGTATTAGCAGACGGTTTAGAGTTTGCTGAACGGGATTCGTCAAAAGTGACGTGAATAGTTTCTTCAACAGTTTGTCTTCTTCGATTGAAGACTCTGAAGGCTTTGGAGATTGAAGAATATCCAAGAAAGATTCCATCATCAGCCTTAGGATCAAACTTTCCAAGGGCACCTCTGTTGTTCAGTATGAAACACTGACATCCAAAGATGTGAAGAAAGCTAATTGAAGGCTTTCTCCCATGAAAAAGTTCATAGGCTGTCTTATTGAATCTTTTGACTATCAGCGACCTGTTTTGCATAAAACAAGCAGTGTTGACAACTTCTGCCCAAAACTGAGTAGGCAGGTGAGAATCGCTGAGCATTGAACGTGCAGCTTCCATAATAGTTCTATTTCTTCTTTCAGCGACTCCGTTTTGTTGCGGTGTTCTCACTGAAGAAAAGTTGTGAGAAATACCCTTACTCTCAAAGAAGGAATCAAGAGAACCGTTTTTGAATTCAGTCCCATGATCACTCCTTATTGAGCGAACGGTCAAGTTGTTCAGGGTTTCCATCTTCCGATCAAAGGTGATGAGTTCTTCAGGGGTGTCACTCTTAGAACGGAGAAACATAACCCATGTATAGAGAGAGAATTCATCAACTATGACCAGCGTATATTTCTTTCCAGCGATGGATTGTTTGTTAACAGGGCTAAACAAATCCATATGGAGAAGTTGTAGAGGAGATGATACTGAGGAAACTTTCTTTGACTTAAAGCTTGCTTTGGTCTGCTTGCCTTTCTCACACACTGAACATAAGGATTCTTTGGCGTATGAGTGCTGAGGTAGACCAGTGACTAACTCTTTTGAAGAAAAAGTGTTTAGTGTCTTGAAGTTTAGATGAGAGAGACTCTTATGCCATAGCCAGTTGACATCAGATGAGGCTTTTGAGAAGAAACAGGAGTTCTCAGTGGTTGTTGAGTCCATGTTTATTACATAAACATTTTCCCAACGATAACCGCTGAGAGCTATCTTCTCCTTTTTGTCAGCGACAAAGCAGGATTCCTTAGTAAAGATTACTTTGTTATACTTGTCGCAAAGCTGACTGATGCTTAGAAGATTATGCTTCAGCCCTTCAACATATGCAACTCTTCTGAAGGTTGTTGTACCATTAGATAGTACACCAAACCCTCGGGTATGTCCTTTTCCATTTCCACCGAAAGTTACAGAGGGACCCTTCTCTTCTTTGTATTCAGCGAGCAGACTTTTCTTTCCAGTCATGTGTCTAGAGCATCCGCTATCGAGATACCAGATACCCTTCTTAACCTGAGTAGCAGAGGTTGAAGTGGAGGGAATGTCTGAACTTTCTTCCTCATCTTCAAGTTTGGCCATAAGACAGAGATTGGCTTCATCATCTTCAGAGTCAGATGTTTCTTCCTCATCAGAGTCAGCCCAATCATAGTCAGCCATCAGGCCTTTGCCTTTCTTCTTAAAGGTTTTCAGCTTTGAATACCTTTCTTTCAGCCTTTTGTATTTTTCATCTCTAGTCCGAGGAGTGAAGTTTTTCTTGGGAAAAGCTGAGGACCTAGAGACTTTCTTAGACCTGCACTCGCTAGCAAAATGTCCTATCTTTTCACAGTTATAGCAAGTAGCAGTAGCCTTATCAACAGGGGTTGATGATCTTGGCTTGTCAGTAATAGCAAGAGGTTTATTCCTTTTGAAATTACTCTTTCTAGCAAATCTCCTGAACTTATTAGCCAGGAATGCCAGAGCTTCGTCATCATCTGAAACTTCAGATTCTGATGATCTTTCAGAGTTAGTCTCCAACTCAGTGACAGTGATAGTCGATCGCTGAGTGGAAGGTGACTCTGAGATTAAAGCAACAAGGGTGCTTTTGGAATCTTTTACAAGATGACTCGATTGCTCATGATTCAACATCGTGCCATATAAGGTAGAAAGGGTCATTGATTTTAGATCCTTTGACAGTTTGAGACACATAGAATAACTGTCCCAGCTTTCAGGTAAACATTCTAAAAACTTTGTCAGCACTTCAAAGTTAGAATATTCCTTATCAACAGTTTTCAGATCTATTATTAAACAGTTAAAAAGTTGGTGTACTTCAGATAGAGTTTCATTCTTACCACAAATGAAGCTTTCATACTGTCTTACCAGGTTGATCTTTTGAGAGTCCTGGACTTCAGAAGTACCTTCATACTGAACCCAGATTGTGTCCCACATAGCTTTTGAGGTTTTCAGGTTCATGACGGAATGGTAGACTTCGTCAGGAAGAGCCATGGAGAGTATGGATCTGGCTTTGGTGTCGATAGCCACTTTCTTCTTATCTTCATCACTCCACATATGAATTTCCTTAGGAATCAGCCTTTCTGGAATAGCAGGTCTATTCTCAGTGGCTGGAACTGCAGCATCAATTCTTACAGGAATATATGGGCCATTTTCAAGATAATAAGGCATAGTAGGGTCTACACCTTCTAAGAAGAGAATCATCCTATTTTTCCATAGATTAAAATTATCTCTGGAGAATCTAGGGGGTTTTGCAAGAGAACCGTTGTCAATATAATTTGTGTTTGTGCTGGTAGCTATTTTAAGAAATAGCTAGGAAGAGAAATCTTAGTATAGATCAGATCTTATTTATGAGATTAAACAAATCTGCTCTGATACCACTTGTTAGTCCCGAAGGGCTATACAAGTTTGTAGAAGGGGGGGGGAGGTGGGGTTGAATACAAACACACGTTTTTACTTTTCTAAATTGTTTATTGATAAATAATTAACAATTTACAGCTTGTTGCGGAACAAAATAAGGAATAAATCCTAATCTAAACAAGTTGGAGCACTAAGTTTTCTTGCACTAAGAAAGAGAAGGAAATTACTAATAATAACCTATCTCAAGATAAGAAGATGACTTGACCAGAGTTAGCAAGAGCTTCAAGAATGAAGCTGGAGTCCTTCTTATATACTGCATGCATTTAATGCATGGCAGTTTATACTTTACACGTGGCAGCAACTCATTGGTTGTTGGGTCTGACTTTAGTAGACAGCCTTAGTAGCCGCATGTTTGAACAGTGTAGTATCGGAGTGGTTGTACGATTTCAGATAATAAGGAGGTTCTTTCTGACATATCGTACGGAGTCGTGCAAGGGTGGTTAAGACAAAAGTACTTTGTACGGAGGACTTCATGATCAACTTTCATTGAATCAGAGCTTTATCATTCTATATCAGTGAATGACAAAGTTCAGCGATAGCTGAAGTCTTGTACTTGATACTTCACGTTGAGTGGACAAATCTGAGTCTTCGCTGATCCACATCAGTTCATTAGGAGACTTGTCGCTGGTTCTTGAGCTTGATCTTCGACTTCAGCGTAGAACCTATGTTGACGTGAAACTTGTCTTCAGGTATCATAAGTAAACAACTAACTTATCAGCGATCACCATAAGGACTGAACAGGCTCAGAGCATTATGGTGAACAGTGTTCGCTGAATGTTTAATCTAAAGAACGAGAGTTCCTATCAGCGGTACTGAATTAGTCTTAGTACATCAGCGATAGTGAAACTCTAATACATATTGTTTACTTACAATTTTCACTAAGTGTTTAAGAGAGGGTCATTATCAAATCACCGAGGGTTTGGATCAACCATCAGACTGGATGTGATCCGGAGAATTACGTAAGAAACAAAATCGCGTTACCCGACAGTCTTTAGCAACATGTCCGGTCTTCCCACACCTATAACAAACCCGAGTATCAACTTGACAGTTTCCTTGGTGGATATGATTGTATTTCTGACAAGGTCTTTCCACTGGTCGGAAAGGTGGACGGTTATCGTATCTCTGAAGCCTGGACTTCTTTGGATCGTACGGTGGTCCTTCCCATTTTCGTTTTCCCATACATTTATCACTAGCGTTTCTCCTTTTATCCTGTTCCACAGTTTCCGCGACGTCTACTACGGCTGAGAAAGTTTCTGGTCCTTTAGCAATCACAAAACTTCTGACTTCTGCATTCTACCCAAAGATAAACCTTTCAATCTTCATTGCCTCCGTGGCAACGTAGTATTCCGCGAAACGAGACTTTTCCAGAAAACGAGCGGTGTAGTCCCGAACTGACAAATTCCCTTGCTGCAAGTTCATAAACTCCACTTCCAATTGATTAACTGCGGCTTGATTACAAAACTGTTTCCTGAAATCTATAACAAATTCTTCCCAAGAGAAGGTAGAATATATGTCAGACCCTCCCGAAGAAATATGAGCTTCCCACCAGTATAAAGCATCGCCTTTTAACAATGCGGTTCCATAAAGTACTCTATCCTCTTCAGCGCATTTACTAGTCTTGAAGATAGCTTCTATTTCCTTCAGCCACTTCATATCTTTCACTGGATCTCGATCTCCTGAGTACGTTGGAGGCTTGCAACTGGGAAACATTTTATAATCACACTTTTTCATTACTGGTACGACAGTAGGTGTGATAGGCATCTCATCTTCCAGATTAGGATATGGTCTTTCCGTTTCAGTATTACGAGTCTGGTTAAACATGGCTTGAATATTTGCTTGTAACCTTCCCATTTCAGCTGTTAGATCGTCCCTTGTTACAAATTCAGTACCTCGCGGCTGAACTCTGCCGCCTGTTCTGCCTCTACCACTTTCTCCCCCTCTTCCTCTTACCCCAACTGTTGGATTTGTTCTACCATGATCTCCTCTTCCCCCTCGATTCGTTTGTCTAGTACCACTTGCCATTCTGTTGATTCAAACAAGGTTAATATACACATAAGCACATACCCCATATAACAAGGTATTCCAGTTCAAACATGTACCTGTAAGATCACAATTACACTGGCCAGGTGTAATATGAAATTACCTTACATGATGTTCCTTCTACCTTTTTATATTTAATATCCCAAGGTTCTATAATAATTGGGACATCCTACTTCACATGCAGTTTAAGTCTAGGTACAGATACGAATATCTAAATCCCTTAAATTAGGGCTCTGATACCATCTGTAACAACCCGGTTCCCAAACATACAACAAATAACATATATTTCATAATGTCGTAACATAACCGAAAGATTTATAATATAACAAGTAAGGTCCCTTAGTCTTTACATAATAAGTCTTTCAGTACAAACTTTTACATAACAACTACTGAACATGATAGTTACAAAACACTTCATGAGTCTTCAAAAGAAATTCCTAGATCTTTCCTATCACTTGTCCTTATTTGCTCCACGACCTGGAATACATATTTTAAAACAAAATGAGGGTTAGACCTAATGGTATAAGTGAGAAAATCCCTGTCATTTTTAAAACCATTTGCACAAATACCATATATATATATCATAAAAGATAAATACCAATCATAACTCACGCATCGTGTACTTTTCCTGTCTCATTCCCATGGCCATATTAGTTGGTTGCAAGCCAACTAATAAATTAACTCCGCTGTACGACAATTACAGCCAACACCGCTGTACGAATATTACAGCCAACACCACCGGTCCTAAGCCCGACCAACACACTCTCGTATAGTGTAATACTCATGTAAAGATAATATACATCTCCACATATTATATTTCAAACATAAGCACATAATCACATATTCAATACACACATATATGTATTCCAGTTTTAAAACATTTTGAAGTAAAACTCACCTGTTAGTCTATCAAAACGTTCTCCAAGCTTTTCTCAAAACGACTCTGCTTTCACTTCAAATTCACAGAATCTGTAACAATCAAATACATATATTTCTTTACCAAAAGAACACACATAAGGCTTACTTAGTAGGCTAGGAACTTAGATAAACTTAATTCCTCCAATATCTCCCCCAAACCCGAACTTAAGTCGAGTGCACATTTTATTCAGTCCTCAATCATACTCCATCCAAAGTCCAACAAAAACACAGTATTACAGGACACTTAAAAGCAGCAAAATCTCAAAAATAACCAAAACAGCTCAAGTTTTCGGATCCAAACAAAACCTTCCGGACGGCTAGGACAATCCGGACAGCATGCCCTTTCCGGACAACCATAACAATCCGGACAACATCCGGACACCAGGGTAATCCGGATACCATCCGGTATCTTATTTCATCCGAAAACATAGAAAAGAGGAACTTACCGGGTAATTGCTTGTCCGGACACCTGCAATCAAAACTACCGGACACTACCAACGAGACTACCGGACACTACTAACAAAACTACCCGGACACATTCATTTTGTCCGGAAACCTCTGTCGGTTTACCCTCTTTTTACCCAGATTCAACAGAAAATACTACCAGATACGAATTCGACTATTCTACTCCGATGGAAACTACTTATTAGCAATTACCAACATAACTTGTAAAGGCACGTACCTGAAATCACTTCCAAACACACCAAATGGAGCCTTAACCCTCTTCCTTTTCTTCTTCTTCTTTTTCTCTCAAAACACACACTGATTTTACTGATTATGAAAATATCTGAATATCTTTTAGATAATATCCACCCATATTTACTATTTAAGCCCTTAATCTCTTCACTAATGACCATGATAACCTTAACTTATAAATTGAGCCAAACTTACCCTAAACACATTATTATAAAGTTAACTAATTTTAACGGAAAGAGGGTTTAACTAACGAACTTACCCGGGGTATTACAGTAATCGATGAAGTCAAATTCTGAAATCCAGTTACCTTCTTTCACCAATCCAAATCAGATAACTATCAAAGAATGAGTTACCTTGCAATTTTGATTTCAGAGACAGATTGCAGTGTTGATTTGCTTACCGATTGTCAAAAACTCTCTTTCTCTGTTTCGGAACAGCCTCTATGAACCAAGATTGAGATATTTCTCAATCTTCAGCCGACCTCCCCTTATATACCTCAATTCAACAATTTTCCACTAAACCCAAAACTATTGCCAAATAACAAAATCAACCCTCAACATTCATAATTTCACAAATCGCTTAACACTTTGGTCAATTACACTTTGACCCTTCAACACATAAATCGTATATTTTGTCTAAAATAACGTTTTCTCATTAAATAAACGTTCTCCCAAAATATTCAATAATAATGGAAATTTCAAGGTGTTACATGTTTATTTAACCTCATAAACAAGATCTGAAAGGTTTGTAGATTGCGTTTTAAGGTGAGGATGATGGTTAACCATCGAGTTTATAATCGCTATCTTATTCGTTCAAATTTTGGTAGTCGGTTGGGATTGTTTCATGTTAAGACTCAGGATGAAATATTTAGACCTCAGACGAGTTTTCTCAGACGAAATGTATATGTTATCAAATTATTATTATTTCAATATTATACCTTGTTAGTATGTTTGGATTATTACCATTAACTTCGATACAGTGTTTGAATAGATGTTGTTGGAATTTAACACATATGGTTTGATAAATGATTTTTACGTTAAAAGGACTTACACACCAGAAGCTCATGTGTGTGTGAAACTATGATGGTCCCCGCTAGGTAGATATATATTTTTCTCACGAATTTATTTCGTGTGGTGGGCCAGTGCCAATACTAATTTCGATCTTATCGAGGTGTGCGTTGTTTTAGAAAAATGATTGTTGTGCCCGGGACGGATGTTGTACCTCAATGCCAACTTATGACTAACTGATTTGTAGTGCCCAAGATCCTACTATATGAGTAAATTATTTATGACATTATTTCGAAGTGATTTTACTAGATTATTTGTTTGACGGAGATTTCTCACTACACCTTTTGGTCTAACCTCGCTTTCAAGATTAACTCATTTTCAGGTATTTGTCATGCTGGAATAGCTAGCCATGGAAAAGGGTAAGAAGTAAATCATGTGGTGAAGGTTATTTTAATTACTGGTTCATTAGTATTGCGAATACGTTTATGTTTCCGGATAATGGTTTGGGTGATTGTATATCAATAAGAATATAAACCTTTGGTTGGATTTATTTGTTTCCATGGTTGAGATTTAATAATGATCTTGGACCTGATCTGTCTATATCATATCTACCCATTGTAAAAACATGGGTTTCGTCGTCAGCAACTCCAACAAAACGACCTTCTTCGTCTTGTTGTTGTTGTTTTATGTTAAAGGATTATTGTTTGATCTTTTAGTGAATGTTTTAGTTTTTATTGTAGTTAGAACTATTCTTTACGTAACTGTATTTGATGTGGTTATGGGGAGACAATTTTAGACGATTCTTTTTGAATCGTATTTGGATGGTTTCATGTTATTGTGGTTAAATTTTGGAAAACAAGCCATTTCATTAAACAAGCCACCCACCCACCCCACACACACATATATCGACAAAGAGAGTTCCCTTACGAACCCGGAACCACCCACAACATCCCACGTGTCTCGTATCCATCTTTAGGATGAATATTCATCTCAAATCACACATTCATGATAAATATGTTACAACATGCATGATGATATAACTTCCATTTTCCCGATGGATATGCTACGTGTTGCATGTTGTGGGTGGTTCCCATGTTCCTAACCAATTTTAGGTTCCTAACATAAGCTAGCACTATATATATTGGGTTTCGGTAGGAAATCAAAATTTCTTCGGAAGTACTTTTTAGTGACGTTCACAAAAGTTAAAGCATGCCATTTAATGTTAAGATATGTTAATGTCTGTTAATATATTTTTGCAAGTCCCGTAGGTCAAACAATATGACAATAGCATGGTAGGGGGTGAAATACAATGTTTTAATAATCTTTTATTAAAACAAATTATCTTTACAAAACAGAAGATCGTTGCAAAAAATAATTAAGGATCAAAAAGTGATCAACAACTATAAACAATCTACCTCGGGTAAGAAATGTATTCCTTCTAGAACAAGCTACAATGTACTCTATTAACTCTGAACAGATATTCACTTAAGAAAACTAAAGTTGCACAACGACTATAGCTGATGAACTATTGGCCTTGAAGGCTTAGAAGAAAAACAAGATGTGTGTCCCAATATGATCAATCAACCAAGAATTCACACAAGATCTAGAGAGAGAAAGTAGAGAGAGAAAGTAGATCTCGTATTCTATTAAGCACACTGTTACAAGATATGAATTATGCTCTAAGTGTGTTATGGAAATGTTCTAGAATTGTTACATGAATAGTCTAAACAAAGCTATTTATACCTAAGATCTAAACAAGACATTAAGCTAAGTTTGACTTTCACAAACACAATACATTGACTTTGACTTTGACTTTATCATTAAATAAAGAAGACATATTTTAGACTTAACAATCTCCCCCTTGGATTCAAGATTTAATCATTTTGAGAACAGCAGTCTTTGGCTTGTCAAAGTCAACTTGTCACAAAATCTTCAGACGGGGATCTGGCGGAGATTTTCTTTCTTCGATTTGGAGAATTTGTTTCTTCACACAAGGCACTTTTGTACTGATAAACACAAATTTAAGAAAAAGAGATCACAAGATGATCAATCGATTTTTCTTAAACTCTTGAAGAATTCTCCCCTTTTTTCTTTCTATGAATTGAGAAATTCTTGCTTCAGTAATGATATTCACAATATAGCACAAGTTTAAGAAAAAGAGATCACAGGATGATCAATCGATTTTTCTTAAACTCTTGAAGAAGAATTCTCCCCCTTTTACTATCTTGAGACGGAATCTTCTTTAAACATTTCTCCCCCTGTCATGAAATTGAATCTTTGCCTTGAAAGCTCTTTGACATGAAATTGAATTAAACATTTCTCCCCCTTTTTCGATGAAAATGAGCATCATGATCATCGAAAATCTTCTTCAATTTCAGTCGCGTCTCTGAGAATCACTAACAATCTCCTCCTTAATGAACAATCTTGCTCCCCCTCAAACTAAGAATTCTGGAGCAATTTGTTTTCTCCCCCTGAAAATATGCATATATTTCATTTAGGCACAATAGTTGAAAAATTTATTCAAAGAAAATAAAATTAATTGAACTACATTTTATAGCTACTACCATTTGATCATTTGAAAACTTTACAAAAGAAATCCAACTCAATGAAATTTAACAGATTTTCAATCAAATGAAATCAAATGCATGTGTTTGGATTCAAATACAAGACATCATTGCATATCAAGTTAAAAATGTTCAGTTTCAACCCCTTTATTAAATCTATTTGGTGTGCAAGCATGCGAAATATGATTTGCAACAATCAAATGTACTTCTGAAACCTATAAGAATACTTTGCTCTTACTCACACTATATGATTGAAATCAGAATTTCCACAAATTTATAAGTTTATCGCGACATTGTTATTTCCCCAAGATATAAGAGATGTGTGCTCATTGGCATATTTTATTTTGTACACATTGGCATCTTTTATTTTGTGCACATTGGCATCTTTTTATTAACAGGTTTATTAAGACTAAGATACACCGTAAACGTAACTTTCTATCTGGTTCTATAGCAGGATTTGGGTCAGCCAATCCCAGACCAGTTGGCCTTAGGGGCTAGGTGTCGAGCACCCCTTGAAATTTACTCTCCCAAACCAGAAAGGCTACATCGATATATCCTAATCCCATCTGTACCAGTAGGACATGGCTTTCTATCTGGTTCTATAGCAGGATTTGGGTCAGCCAATCCCAGACCAGTTGATCTTAGGGGCTAGGTATCGAGTACCCCTTGGGACTTAATCTCCTAAACCAGATAGGCCACAGGCACAAACTTTCAAACCTAATGATTTTTTTTATTGCATCTCAATCACTTGGTTATAAAACTTTGTGCTTCCCTCATATTTTCATTTCCATTCTTCATTCTGACAATTAGGCTTTGTGAGCATCGTATTCTACATAAGTCTAGATTTACACAATTTTGCGCATATATCAAAATTTCATTCATGTTTTGCTGACCTTTCGATTTATTTCAGAAGCGAAAGTTGAAGCAAATAAAACTCAGATATCACAAAACTACTTGTAAAATCATCTTTTAGCACACATTTAATTCATTGAATGAAAATTGAAAAATTTCATCTCATTGAATTAAATTTGTAGAGATTCAAATATTCAAAGCAGTAGAAATAAAACATAATGCAATGTTACCTTTCACCACTAGTTCCTTGAATTGAAAAATGTGACAGTTAAGGATATCACCTGATAAGTATGAGTTCTAAACTGATTTGTTTATAAGTCTTAGTCTTTGAAGTACGGGTCCTGAACTGAATTGTTCAGAAGCCATAGTCGTTGAAGCACGGGTCCTGAACTGATTTGTCCAGAAACCATTAACTGTGAAATCCGGGTTCTAAACTGATGTGTTTAGAAACCAATTCTCTTTACTCCCCCTTAATGGCACAAGTAATCTTCTTTCAAGAGTTCAACGCTTTGCTTCTAAATCTGCAAAAATAGATTAAGTAGATTTTGGTACCCAACGTGTCTTGGGTCCTGGCTTGTTAAGCGGAGCTCTATCAGAAGGAAAATGATAAGTACCATACCAATATTGAGCATCATTATTTTTTATAAAATCATTAGTTCCACAATAAGAACAACAAAAATTCTTTTGTGCTAACCTGATTAAATGATTTGCGAAATATAATGAACCAGGTTTAGCAAAAGATTTACCTTTCAGGTTAGTGTTCTTGTTGGGAACAGATGATTTTGGTACATCTTTTTCAGGAAACGTACCTTTAACTCACCATTGCATGTTGACTTTCTTATATGTAGGAAGATCAACAGATTGAAATTTGGAAGAATTATCCACTGAATGATCATAAAATATATTAGAAGGACGAATCGGACATTCTGAATAGTTTTTGGATTTGTTAAGTGACTTGACTTTGTAAGATAAGTCATTCCGTTCCTTGGTCACCAAATCAAGCTTTTTCTGAATGTCAGACTTAACCCTCTTCTCTATCATAATATCAGTTGATAACACTGCCAAATTCTTTGTTAGCTTTCGTATTTCTTGCTGAAATATATTTCTTTCAACAGAAAATTCATCTTTGACGCTCCTGGCCAGAAAGTCAGCTTTCTTCCTCTTTTATAGTTCATGTCTTTCTATATCCAATTCCTTTTGAAGCTCGGATATCTTCTTTGACAATTTCACATTCTTCGCTTCAAAGTCTTTGCTCTTATTTTCATTCTCAACCCTTTCCTTCTCCAATTTTTCTTTTTCAAGAAATAAAACTTTCTCAAAATCTGAATTTTGTTTGGAAAGTTTTCTGCATTTGAGTTCAAGAGCTTTCTTTTCTTCATTTTCTTTCTTCTCCGTCTTTGAAGCTTGTTCAAGTTCAGAAACTTTCTGAGAAAGAGAAAGAATTTGCTTTGCATAGCACTTTTTGTCATTCAAACGATCAGCCTTTTCTTTTCTGACATTTTCTCTTTCCACTTTTAGGAGCTTTTCCATGTCTGACAGCTTCTTTGTAAGCTCAATAACCTTTTCTTTATCCTCTTTCTCAACTTTCTTTTCTTCTTTCTTTCTCTTAAAAACAACTTCAGATCCAAGCATTTGCTTTGTTAATTCGTTCCACATCTGCATTGGGTTGTTTTTGAAACATTCAATGCGTTTGTAAATGTGTTGCGGAAGAGCAAGTATAAAAATGGACTTTGCATCTCTATCCGCTTGAGATCTCAAATTCTCTTCAGCCGTATACTCATCGGTAGATTTAAGAACCCTTGAAGCAGGAATAGTAACAGTTGCCGGAATCTCTTTATAAGTGTGACAACTGTCAAATTCACATCTAAGGTTAGAACTGCTTTGGATACCTCATTTTTATGACATAGTTTACGCAATGCAATTTTAGCAGTAAACCCGGTACAATAGGAAAAATTGAGAAATTTTGCCTAAGAAATCCTTGAATTAGGAAATTATCCATAAATCTCATAAAATGCCAACCTAAAATATTTATATACTACAAGTATTTATGTAATTGATAATTTATATATTTCAATTATATTTTATATATATATAAATACTTTACTTTATGCATATATACATGTATTTTACTTTAAAAAGAAAATACTTGTATTTAGACTTTTATTTTTGTACAAGAAGTGACTAAATACTTAAATGTCACACCACCACCACCCCCCATGTGAGGGCCGGCCATCCCCTCCCCTCTCTCTCATTTTTCATTAATAAACATCTATACCTCACTTGTTAAACCATTCTCTCATTTCACTCTTTCTCTAGTTATCATCTCTCTCTCTCTCTCCACCTTCAAATCTTCATATCTTCATCTTCAAACCTTCAAACCTTCATCACAACTCCAGCCCCAAAAATCAAAGTCTTCAAGAGTTCAAGATAACCTAAGGTAAACATAAGTGTGTTGGGTAAAAACCACACACATCCTTTCAAGTCTTTTTCATATTCTTGCATTTTTAAAAGTATGATCTTCATCTTTTTGTTACACTTTCTTCACATCTTTTAAAATCATCTTTATGGGTCTTAATGTTTGTAGATTTACCATCATAACATCTTTTGTTAGTAAAAGACGGCGAATCCAAAATCAAACCAAAGTTAAGATCAAAGATGAACATTTTAGACACATGCATGTAGTAATCTTGAAAGATCCATCATTTTTGTTCAAGAGTCTTATGAATGTATCTTTGAAAACCACTAAAAACACATTTAAACCCACATGCATGAGCTCAAAATACTGAATTTTTAGTTGCATGTTGATGTTCTTGGCAAGAACATCAACAATCTTCAAAGTGGGTCTTTTGCAAAAGTGTTCAAGGTTTGAGTTGATGGTTGTTTTGCATGCATTTTAAATGGACCATAAATATGTTTGGAACTGAAAATATTTGTATGGATGAGAGTCAAATCGGATTTTGCATGCAAAGGAATAAGAATTTTGGTTTAAAAGTCTAGTTGGGTGCACATGCACAAGGTGTTGATTGGACAGCTTGCTGTCAGAAATTACACCTCACTTCAAAGAGTCATATCTCACTCATTTTAACTCCAAATGGAGTGATTCTTTTTCTGGAATTCATTTTAGTGTGTTAAGAGTCAAACCCAAGTGGTTTAATTTAAAAACTCAAAGATTTCATTTATCAAACAGTCCTCACAAAATCCGGATGCAAACAACAAAGTATTCTGTCGGATTTTACGTCGTGTATTATTTCATGTACTTATACTCATTCAAAAATTATGAAACTGATGCCAAAAGTTTCCTAACTCATTGAACCAACTGGACATAAAATTTCATGATCAAATAATACCTGGAAGTTACCCAAAGTTGGACACAAAGTGACATCAAATTCTGGACAGTAAAGGACAATTTATTATTTATTATAAGGACTATTTCTAATCCCATTTCATCATTTCATGATGAAATAGTGGAGTATATAAGTATATCTTTTATTTATGCAATTTATTTATGTCTTTTATTTATGCATTTTATTTATTCTTTATCCCTTTTCATCTTTTATGATGAAATTGTGGAATGTTTATATATATAACATATTTGTATATATATTTATGCATTTTATTCTTGATCCCATTTCATCATTTTATGATGAAATAGTGGAGTATAAATATATTATGTCTATATATTTATACATTTAAATATTTGTCATTTCGTTTACGACCCCTAATGTGTTGGGAACTGAAGATTTGCTAAGTATGGATAATACTGCCAGAACAACATTACTACTTCCAGAACAAAGTTACTACTGCCAGTAAAGGTTAGTACTGCCAGAACAAAATTACTACTGCAAGACAAAGTTAATACTGCTGGAAGAATGTTAGTACTGCTGATGCATTAATGCTGCTGGAACAAGGTTAGTACTGCTTGTCAAGATTAATACTGCTGAAGCAAGGTTAGTACCGCTGAGTCAAGTTAATGCTGCTGGAATGAATTAATGCTGCTGGAGAATATTAGTACTGCTCATGCTGAATAAAGTTAATACTGCTGATGTGATAAGTTTGGTATGCGAAGATTTTGGAGATAAAGATGGAATGGATGAAGATATGCTTAAAGAAGAATCAGAAGATCAATTTATTTTTGATAGTTATCTTGTAACTATTTAGTATAAATAGATGTTGATAGATAGCTATTCAAATAATACGAAATACGCGATATACGAGAGTTTTTGAGAATACATTCTGTTTTAGAGATAATTAACCTCAAGGTTTAGAACCCTATTTCTAGAGAAGTAGAAGTCGTCTTGATTGAGCCTGTTCATCAAGATTGAGGTTTGGTTGTAAGCTTGTGAGTTGAATCAGTGAATACAAACAGCTGTGTGTTTTCTGATATATTGTTCTTTGATTGTGTGAATTAAAGTTCTATTTCGCAGATTCTTTAATTCTGAGTTCTAAGTATTTTTAGTCTTGTTAAGATTCGATCCTGACAAGTGGTATCAGAGCTTGTGTTTCTTAGAACTCAACAATGGACAATTCTATTGAATCAAACAATACTCTTGTTTCTAAGGTTCCCATGCTCAGACCCAATGAGTTTGACATGTGGAAAATTAGAATCAAGCAGTATATTCTGCTTACTGATTATTCCATCTGGGATATCATAGAGAATGGTCCATGTGCTGAAGGAAGAATTGGACCAGATGGCAAAAGACCTCCTCCAAAGACTGATGCAGAGAGAAAAGTCAGATAAATAGAGATGAAGGCCTTAAGCACTCTGCTTTTGGCTATCCCCAATGAATATCAGCATCAATTTCATCACTGCACTGATGCTCAGACTCTGTGGAATGCATTGGAAAAGAGATTCACTGGCACTAAAAGCACCAAGAGGAATCAGAAGGCAATTCTCAAGCAGCAGTATGAAAACTTTACTTCTACTAAGAATGAGTCTATGACTCAAACTTTTGATATATTTAATAAGCTGATTGGAGAATTGGCTACAGTGGGAGTCAAGATGGAGGCTGATGATGTTAACAGAAAGTTCTTAAGATCATTAGGTGAAGAGTGGACAATGTATACTGTGTCCTTCAGACAGAATGACCAATTGGAAGATAAAGAGCTTGATGATCTTTACAATGATCTTAGAGTCTTTGAAGCAGAGGTTGAAGCCAAAAAGAATCCCTCTGGATATGTACATAATGCTGCACTCCTTTCAGCATCACCTGATTCTACTGCTAACCCTGAATCAGTTAGTGCTGCTGGAGGAGTCAATCAGGAAAAGACCAATGATTCAGTACTAGAAGCCTTTTTTTCTAGTCATGTTAATTCCTCATTGATTAATGATGACTTAGAACATATTAATGCTGATGATCTTGAAGAGATGGATATCAAGTGGCAGATGGCTATGCTGTCTATGAGGGTGAAGAAATTCATAAAGAGGATAGGGAGAAACAACTTTTCCCAAAGAAGAGAAGATGGTGCTGGATTTGACAAGTCCAAAGTTGAATGCTACAAGTGTCACAAGATGGGACACTTTGCCAGGGAATGCAGAGGTGGAACATCTCACAACAACCATCAACAAACTCAGGCTGGAAGTTCCAATCAAAACAGAAACTCTATTCAAGCTCTTGTCTCTCAACAAGGAATGGGATTTGATTGGAGTGATCAAGCTGAAGAGGCCATCCAAAATCAAGCACTTATGGCTGAAGTTTCAGATCTTCCCACTGAGATAAAATCTAATCTCTGTACTCAAGCTTGTATAGACACTGTTAAAAGGTATAGAGATCACAATCAGGGAATGTGTGATGACCTTAAGAGATTAGAAAAGGACAGAAAAGACTATGTAGTAATTGTTGAGAAGTTTGAAGAACAGATTAGGGCTTTTCAAGCCAATGAACTTCAACACTCCTATGATACAAACTACTGGAAATGGGAAAAGGATGGTCTAGAGTTCCAGCTTAGATAATCCAGGGAAGAGTGTGAGAAACTAAAAGGAGAGCTTGAGAAAGTTAAACTTGATGTAGAAAAGTTTAATTGTGCCTCTAAAGTCATGGACAACATAATCAACTCTCAAATCCATAGTAAGTTGAAACCAGGCATAGGGTACAATGCCACACCCCCACCCTACAACAACAACTACATCCCTCCTAAGTCAGACCTATTAGAAACCAAGGATAGGAAGGACTTACCTGAAGGAGCCACTGAAGTAGATCCATTAGATAAAGTAGTTGTTGAGGATAAGACTGAAAAAGAAGGATCTGATGAGAAATGTGTAAGTCCATGTGTTAAGAACAATGAGATGAAAAGGACTGGAAAGGGAAAGGGAGTTCATTATACACAGACCACTGTTGTGAACTCTAATACTTGTGAACATTGTTCTTGCAAGAAACATCAAGAGAATAAGCCCCAAAAACATGATAAAAAGAGGGGAAATCAAAGAAATTGGAATAACCAGTGGGCACAAAAGCAAGGAGTTGATCTGCAAAGGATTAACAGACCAAAACCTTGTTTTATTTGTGGCAAATTGAATCATCTTGCCAAACACTGTTATTTCAATCCTATTAACCAAAAGAAAAGTTTTCAAAGAAGTTTTCAAAAATCTTTTGGTTATAGGAAGCCTGCAAGGAATAATGTGGCTAAGAAACAAGCTGAAACCAAAAGCCACATGAGAAAACAGACTGAAAAGGAATGTGTCAATATATGGGTCCCCAAAAGCACTAATGTTAGTACTGCTACCTCAGATAGTACTGCTGACAAGGATAGTGCTGCTAGAAGCAATACTAAAGACAATACTGCTGCTAGCAGTGTTAGTGCTGCTAACACTGTTAGTACTTCTTTTAAAGACAATACTGCTGCTAGCAGTGTTAGTGCTGCTAACACTGTTAGTACTGCTTTTAAAGAGAATACTACTGCTAGCAGTGTTAGTGCTGCTAACACTGTTAGTACTTCTTTTCAAGAGAATGCTGCTGCTAGCAGTGTTAGTGCTGCTAACACTGTTAGTACTTCTTCCAAGGTTAATACTGCTTCTAGTTTTTGTGCTGCTAGACCAATCATATTGACAAAGTACTCCAGTTCTGCAGTACCTAAGTTTGAAAATCTCATCAAAACCCAGTGCAAGTACTTTGATGAGCAAGGGAGACCCAAGACCACTTCTGCTTGGGTTCCCAATAAAAACTAACTGATTTATCTGATGTGCAGGGCAACCAACAACTCAAGGGGAAGAGCATCTGGCATGTTGATAGTGGTTGTTCCAGGCACATGACAGGTAACATGGCCTGCCTCAAGAATTTCAAAAGAATTGATGGAGGACATGTTGCTTTTGGAAATAATCCTGCAGGAGGTAAGATAAGTGGTAAAGGTGATGTGTCAAAAGGTAAGATGACATTTGAGGATGTTTACTATGTTGAGCAATTGAGATATAACCTGTTAAGTGTATCACAGGTCTGTGACAAGAAACATAGTATATTATTTACTGATTCTGAATGCATTATTCTTGCTCCTGGATTCAAAGTAGTTGATGAAAACATGATACTATTGAGAACTCCTAGAAAGGATAATGTGTATTGTTTAGATTTAGAAAGTGTTTCATCTGATTCATCTCTAAATTGTTTGGTTTCAAAAGCTTCAATAGATGAATCTTCACTTTGGCACAGAAGGATGTGTCACATGAATTTTAAAACAATGAATAAACTTGTTAAAAATAATCTTGTTAGGGGTTTACCATCAAAAGTCTATTCATGTGATGATCATTGTGTTGCATGTCTCAAAGGCAAACAACACAAAACTTCTCATAAGTCCAAAGAGATAAACACTATCTCAAATCCTCTTCAGTTGTTGCATATGGATCTGTTTGGCCCTACAAATGTCATGAGCATTGGCAAGAAGTCACACTGTTTAGTTATTGTTGATGATTACTCTAGATTTACTTGGGTATATTTTCTGAGAACTAAAGATGAGACAAGTGGACTGATCAAATCTTTTATTCTTAGAACTGAAAACCAATCAAATCAAAAAGTGAAAGTCATTAGATCGGATAATAGGACTGAATTTAAAAACTTTGAGCTAAACACATTTTGTGAGGAAAAAGGAATTGAGAGACAATACAGTGCTCCTAGGACTCCACAACAGAATGGTGTTGCTGAGAGAAGGAATAGGACACTGATTGAGGCTGCTAGATCTCTGTTAGCTGATTCAAAATTACCCACTACTTTTTGGGCAGAAGCAGTTAATACTGCTTGTTATGTTCAAAACAGAGTCTTGGTCATAAAGCCTAAAAACAAGACACCTTATGAGCTTTTTCTGAAAAAGAAACCATTTATTGGATTTTTCAAACCATTTGGGTGTCCTTGTACAATTCTCAATACCAAATCTCACTTAGGTAAGTTTGATAGCAAAGCAGATGATGGCTTTCTTGTTGGTTACTCATCTCAGAGTAAGGCTTACAGAGTGTTTAATACCTCTTCTAGAATAATTGAAGAAAGTGACAATGTCAAATGCAATGAGCACACACCAAATCCTATTGGTTCAGGTCCTGATTGGCTATTTGACATTGATTCACTCACTAATTCTTTGGGTTTCAGTAGTGATGTAAATGCAGGACAAAGGGATGCACCACCATCAGATAACAGTATTCAGTCTGTGATATTTCCACTCCCCACCATTGATCCTGTTGACTTCTGTGAACCAGAAAAGGAAGCTGAACCCATTCAGAATGAAGAATAGAGAAGAATAGAGGAAAATCAGACTTCAAGAGAGTCTGAAGTACTTGAAGAAGCTGAAGAAAATCCAGACTTAAATGAGTCAAATCTGGATGGGAACTTAGTTGAGGAACCTGGTCATCCATCAAGAACTCAGAAAAATCATCCTCCTGAGTTGGTTATAGGAGACATTGCTTCTCCCATGATGACTAGGAATCAAAGCAGACTTCAAGAGCTACAAGATCAGCAGAATACAGTTAATACTGTACTTACTTGCTTTCTATCCCAAATTGAGCCCAAAAAGGCTTATGATGCTATGAAAGATCCAAGTTGGATAGAAGCAATGCAAGAGGAGCTGCTACAGTTTAAATTACAGGATGTTTGGGACTTGGTGGACCTTCCAAAAGGTCATAGAGCAATTGGCACCAAGTGGATTTTCAGAAACAAGAAGGATGACAGAGGAATTGTGATCAGAAACAAAGCAAGGCTGGTTGCACAAGGGTATACTCAGGAAGAGGGCATAGACTATGAGGAAGTCTTTGCTCCAGTGGCACGGATTGAAGCAATTAGGCTATTTCTAGCCTATGCCTCATTCATGAAGTTCAAGGTCTACCAAATGGATGTAAAAAGTGCTTTTCTGTATGGAAGTATTGATGAAGAAGTATATGTCTGTCAACCCCCTGGATTTGAGAATCCATTGCACCCTGACAGAGTGTACAAGTTGAAGAAGGCACTTTATGGTTTACATCAAGCCCCAAGAGCATGGTATGACACCCTGTCTACCTATCTCTTGAAAAATGAATTTGAAAGAGGAGTCATTGACAAGACCTTGTTCATTAAGAGGAGAAAGAAAGACACACTACTTGTTCAGATCTATGTGGATGACATCATCTTTGGATCCACAAATGATCACATGTGTAAAGAGTTTGAAGAGTTAATGCACAAGAGCTTCAAGATGAGTTCCATGGGAGAACTTACTTTCTTCCTTGGGCTTCAGGTGAAACAGAGGAAAGATGGGATTTTCATAAGCCAATCCAAATATGTGAAAGACATCCTGGACAAGTATGGTTTAACAGACTCAAAGCCAGCAAGCACACCAATGGAGACACACAAACAGATCACTGCAGATCTTGAGGGGGAGGATGTGGATGTCCATCATTACAGATCTATGATTGGATCACTCATGTATCTCACAGCCTCTAGACCAGACATTATGTTTCCTGTATGTGTTTGTGCCAGATTTCAGGTTACACCTAAGCAATCACACCTTCATGCAGTCAAAAGAATTTTTAGATACCTAAGAGGGCAACCTAGATTAGGTCTTTGGTATCCTTATGAATCTTCGTTTGACTTGCTTGCATACTCAGATAGTGACTTAGGTGGAGCTAACATGGATAGGAAGTCTACTTCAGGTGGATGTCAGTTTTTGGGTGCAACACTTGTATCATGGCAGTGTAAGAAACAAACCACAGTGTCCTTATCTACAACAGAAGCTGAGTATATAGCTGCTGCAAGTTGCTGTTCTCAGGTGTTATGGATTCAGAATCAGATGTTGGACTATGGGGTAACATTTCTTCACACTCCAATCTTCATTGACAACAACAGTGCCATTAGCATTGTTAACAATCCTGTCAAACACTCAAAAACAAAGCACATAGAGATCAGGTATCACTTTATGAGAGACTGTAATGAAAAGAAATTGATTCAAGTTGCTAAAGTTCATAACAATGACCAGTTTGCATATCTATTCACAAAAGCATTTGATGTGGGTAGATTCACTTTCTTGGTAGCAAGTGTGGGCTTGATCAACCTTGAATAAATTCATGATTTTTAATTTTTTATACCTGTATTTCTTTGTATATTTTGTGTTACTAACTAGTTTTCTCAGAACCTCAGTATGACTCAGATTGACAAGTGCTGCAAAGTGTAAGTATAGTTACTACTGCCAGTGCAGAATTACTACTGCTAGTACATATTTTCTACTGCTAATGTGTAGTTAATACTGCTTTGTAGTTAATACTGCTTTGTAGTTAATACTGCTTAGTAGTTAATACTGCTTGTGTAGTTAATACTGCTGTGTAGTTAATACTGCCTTGTAGTTAATACTGCTCAGTCGTTAATACTGCTAAGTCGTTAATACTGCTTCTAAAGAAAATCAGGGCTAGTACTGCTATAAATACTCTTTCAGCCCGCCAAAGTTCATAACGTCTCTTTGCATTCAATTTCTCTCTCTCGTTCTAACCTTTTCTCCCTAGAATCTCTGTGTTCTCTATCCAAATCCTCAGGAAGAATGACGACAATGGAGTTTGTCGATGAGCACAATGAGATTGCGATGCTTCAGAAGCCAAAGCAGGCCGCAGGATTTCATGATATGGTGGATTTTCTCAAGTCCACACACATCTCTCATGCCCTAACAGTGTGCCCAACCATATATATTGAGCATCAAAAGCAATTTTGGGAGAATGCCACTGTTATATTCGAAGATGGGCAGAAAATCATTCGAACAAGGGTTTGTGAAAAACCCTTGAAGGTCACAGAGGAGGTTATTCGCATCACTCTTCACTTAGATGATGCCTCAGGTATAACCTATCTCTCTAATGATGAACTTTTCTCGACCTTACCAAGAATGGGGTATGAAGGTCCCATTGGAATTTTTAAATTCTACAAGTCAAAGTTTTTCACCCAATGGCGATTTTTTGTTCATACTCTTATGCACTGTATTTCAAAGAAAACAACTGGATGGAGTGAGTTTAGCAGTACCATTGCTTATGCCTTGGTCTGCTTAGCCACTGCCAGAAAGTTCAATTTTTCAGCAATGATTTTTAATGATCTTGTGGCAAACCTAGAATCCAAAAAGCGCTTTTACATGTATCCCAGGTTTGTCCAAGAAGTAATTAACCATGAATTGACGGATTTACCTCAGTCCGCTGAGGTATATGTGCCAAAACCCCCTAAAGGGAAGGTTTTCTCAAATATGAGAAGAATTCCTAGGGACTCGGAAGGAGTTGACACACCATTGTTCTCTACAATGATGGTTGTGTCCCACACCACTGAAGGTATGGCATCAGGGTCAAGGCCCCCATTAGACACACCCACTGATGGCCAATCCCCACCTTCCATCACCAAAGAAATCCCACAGTCCATTCTTTTAAGACCCACTCCAAAAATCACCAAGAAGTTTGAAAGAAGAAAGGTACACAAGGTTCCTTCCCTTGATGTATCTCCTAATAGCCCAAAGCCTACAAGCCCTCTATTGGAGCATTCTCCAATAGAGAATATCAAAAGGGTAACCACAGGGGTGTCTACCAACCCCAAGAAGGTGCTCTCTAAGGAGAAGGATGAGCATGTGGGCTGCAAGGCTGCCACTACTTCTGCTAGCAAAGAGAAGGACAGTGGTAACATCACTAAGACCTTCCCCACGGCAACTCAAAATGTGAAAACATTCAGAGGACCCAGGCGCCAAGAAACCATGGGAGTAGGTTGTACTTTTGCTAGGCAAAAGACACCTACTAAAACTTCCTATGATCCTGCAAGGGAGGTAAACACTTCTAAACCAGGTGAGGATAGATATACTTATGAGGAATTGATGGAAACCATTGCCAACATCAACATTGATGTCATGGATCAGCAGAAGGAGATTGATGAGCTTAAGAAGGTGGTTCTTTATCAACACACCAAGATAGAGAAGAATAAGAAGATGATCACCAAACTGCTGCAAAGAAGGAAGAAAGCTTAGTATGTTCTGAAAAGGAGAAGCTCAACCACTGATGCTTCCAAAAAGGGGGAGTTAGAAACTGAACTAAACATAGAGGATGCGAAGGTTGAGGGGGACAATGAGCATAAGGTTGAGGGGGAGGCTGCAGTATCTGAGATTGAAGCAGCAGTAGCTGAAATTATGAAGAGTCTTGTTGATGCAGCAGTATCTGAAAGTGAGAAGGAAACAGTATCTGTATCTACAGTAACCAAATCTGAGATTGAAGCAGAGGTATTTGAGATTGTGAAGAATAGTGTTGAAGCAGCAGTATCAAAGATTATAAAAGAAGCAGTAACAGATAGAGCAGCAGAAATGGTTAATGCTGCTAGTCAAAAAGCAGCAGAAACCATTCAAGCAGCAGAAATGGTTAATGTTGCTGAAAAACATAAGGCAGCAGAAACCAGCCCTGAAGCAGCAGAAACAAAGGAAACAGCAGAAACGATCCCTGAAACAGCAGAAACAAAGGAAACAACTGAAACCATTCCTGAAGCTGTTAAATCACTCAAAAGAACCAAGATGGTGTCAAACAAAAGACCTAGAACAAAGTCTATAGCTTCAAAGAAGAAAGTTGTAAAGAAGCCTAGGGTGGAACCCCTTGTAGAAGAAGCTAAGGAGGAAGTTGTGAAAGAGAAAGCTGATCAAAAAGTTGCTGAAGAAGAAGTGGCAACTCCATCAGGTCAACCAAGCAATGTACAATCACCAACAAATGCTCAATGTGATATGTATATTACTGTGGTTGATACTAGTCCAATCAAAGTTAAACCATTAGCTTCTATGGCTCCTGAGATCATCTTCTGGGATACTTTGAAAGATCAGAGAAAGGAGTACATTAGAGTAAAAAGAGCAGATGGGAAGTTTGAGGTCAGTTCTACATGGGGAAGACTTATCAGGATGTGCTCTAGATCTGACATTGAGGAGATGTTCAAGGTAGGAATGAAGCTTTATGGAAATATGCTGACTGAGAATGGAATGTCCATCACCAAAATGGTACTTGAATACTTGTGCCTAATGTTCAATACATAAGCAGTTAAGTATTTGACAGAAAGGCAATTTCAAACTGTTACCAACTGGATGCTTATTGAAAACTGTGGTGTGTATGTCATAACACTTGACTATGCATATCATGAGTATTATTTGGTGGATAAAGTATACAAGCACATCATGACAAGGTTGAAAGGAATGCTAAAAACTAAGTTGGTGGGTAACAAAGATTCTAAGATGGCAAGATACCTGGTAAGAAGGATCATCAATCAAAGTTTGGGATTGAATCCTGACTTGTGTGTTCAAGATTAAGTTTTGGAAGCATCATCATCTGAAGAACTTGACTTCTCTTTCTAAAAGTCAAGTTAGGGGGATATTGTTGGGAACTGAAGATTTGCTAAGTATGGATAATACTGCCAGAACAACATTACTACTTCCAGAACAAAGTTACTACTGCCAGTAAAGGTTAGTACTGCCAGAACAAAATTACTACTGCAAGATAAAGTTAATACTGCTGGAAGAATGTTAGTATTGCTGATGCATTAATGCTGCTGGAACAAGGTTAGTACTGCTTGTCAAGATTAATACTGTTGAAGCAAGGTTAGTACTGCTGAGTCAAGTTAATGCTGCTGGAATGAATTAATGCTGCTGGAGAATATTAGTACTGCTCATGCTGAATAAAGTTAATACTGCTGATGTGATAAGTTTGGTATGCGAAGATTTTGGAGATAAAGACGGAATGGATGAAGATATGCTTAAAGAAGATTCAGAAGATCAATTTATTTTTGATAGTTATCTTGTAACTATTTAGTATACATAGATGTTGATAGATAGCTATTCAAATAATACGAAATACGCGATATACGAGAGTTTTTGAGAATACATTCTGTTTTAGAGAGAATTAACCTCAAGGTTTAGAACCCTATTTCTAGAGAGCAGAAGTCGTCTTGATTGAGCCTGTTCATCAAGATTGAGGTTTGGTTGTAAGCTTGTGAGTTGAATCAGTGAATACAAACAGCTGTGTGTTTTCTGATATATTGTTCTTTGATTGTGTGAATTAAAGTTCTATTCCGCAGATTCTTTAATTCTGAGTTCTAAGTATTTTTAGTCTTGTTAAGATTCGATCCTGACATAATGTTATCGTCGTTACGATAAAATTTCGGTTTATACATAGATATGTACTAAATATGTTTATGTTCTTTAAAACCCTTTTCGTTACCTATTGGGACGAAATTGTGGAAACTTTAATCTAAGAAGGACAATGTATACGTTTATTACGTTATAATATTAAAACACAACAAGGCATTTTATGATGATTTGGATAATTAGTACCGAACCTTCGAGATTGAGAACTCACTAGTGACCTTACGTTCATAGGTTTGAAGTAGGATCATCTCGGAGTATTTGTGGGAGATTCCTGGATTCTATCACGTATCAAGTGAGTATTCACAGCCCCTTTTTCAATGTTTTACATATTTTGGGGTGAAAAGCATGTGGTTACTACAATTATTTTACACACCGATTATTTCGTTTTCTTGAAAATACGAAGCTTGCTTATTTATGCTCTTTGGTATCTATGTTGTTGCAAATGTTGTAAGTTTGAGTTTCTTTTGCTATCATGTATAAAGTCCCCGTTCACGTATACGTTACCCGTTTAACTCACGAGTGTGAGGCGTTGGTAATTATGAATAACGTTATTTAGGTTGACACCCCACTCACAAGTAGCGCTTGTTTGAGTGCATAATTATTGTTGTATTGCGTATTGTTGGTGATAGAACATGCGCGTATGTGGAATGATTCCACCGTTGTGGTAGGGGCAAATTATGTCAGTATAGGTCGGGTAACAGGCTCAATAACTTAGCATTTTACATATGATTACCTCGAGCAAGTGGTTCTGATAACCGTTTTATTTATCCCTTGTGTGGATCTAAACTATTTTGCAATGGCAAACAAGTGGTTTTTATAACCATATTATTTTATCCCATGTGTGGATTTAAACTATTTTGTGATGGTAAACAACGTTATACTCATTAAACCTGTGATCTCACCAACTAGTGCATTAGTTGACACTCTCATTTACATGCTTTTCAGGAGAACGTTCTTAAGGTTGGAATTAGGAAGGCTACACGTGATGAAGCTTTCTTTACTATCTTTAAATTTTATGTTCATTTCCCTTTCGTAAAGACAATTGTAAAAGACAAGGTTTAACCTTTGAATGTATTTTTGATGGTTGTTGTGATCTTGTAACTTTTGCTATGAAACTTGAGCTGTACATCCCGTGTTTCCGCTTTAGCGGGGTGTGACAGATTTGGTATCAGAGCTAAAGGTTATAGAGAATACCGGTTTTCCTTTGGAAAACTGCAACTATAACCAAAAACGGGAATGAACATTTAAATTACTAAACATGTTGCTAGTATAACTGGTTCGGGTATTGCATCATCGGTCTTTAATTAAACAAAGCCTGATCACCTATGTTTAATTAAAGAAAGAGTAATGCGAGACTGGAAATGGATATACTAGGAAGATGTGTGTTTTCACACTTGATGCTTCACGTTGTATGCCTAGTAGGAGCGTAGTTATTGCCTATAGTATGCAATAGTATAATACGCTTAGTCTTTATCTTGCGCGATAGTAATGTTATACACTCTTACTTCAGTATCACTATGTCAACATCCTCATCACACTCTTACTTCAGCAATACCATGTCGTCATCATCATCGAGCTCGGAACCTTCCTACACGCCATCAAGTGAGCGTACGTCTGACGTGGAACGAGACCCTTATGATGAGCCGAGGATGCCTCCGGTTGTGGCTCCTCCACAACCTATCCCGGTAGTAATGCCACCTAGGGGTCCACGTACGAGGCAAACCGCTAGGAAGAGCGTGCCAATACCTAGACGAGTGTCTTTTAGGTCTGATCAGCGAGACGCACCGGAACCTTCACGAGTGATCGAGGGAGTGCCGATTAGCCGAGCGCCTGGCATGACTTGGACCGAAGAGCAACGCTTTAGGGCCGTGGCAATGGACTTGCACGTATGTCAAAACAAGAGTCAGTCATCAGAGTCAAGTGATAACCGAGCTAGTGGAATTAAGCCACCTTTTGACCAACATGTCATCCGAAGCCGTGAGCGGAGCGAAACTAGCTCGGAGGATAGCTTTACGAGCCGAGATAATGAGCATAGTAGTAGTGATGCTGTTGACGCTATTGGTGTTATGGGTTTCGATCGAAGTACATCGGGGCGGATACTGACGTGGACGGTGGAAAAATTTAGAAAATGGAACTTTTTAATTTCTAGTAGTTTCAATCTTAAATTTCAGTTTGTAATTCTATACTGATGTGCGATGCACATCAGAAATTTTGTATCAAACGGCTATTATTAATGACTTCAATGAAAAGGCATTTTTATGTTTTAATTATATATGTGAAACGTGCAATACTTATTCAATTATTTTCCCAACACTTCGAAACTTCAAATGTATTCTTTACAAAAACATCCGTCGTTAATTACTCAAATTTTTAATCAACTCGATTTTTGCAATCGTGTTTTAGAAAAATGCCACCACGAAGATCCACACGGCACACGGGAGGAAATCCTGATCCGAACCCCGATATCGCCCAACTCATAGCTCAAGGTATCCAAGAGGCGATACCTAACATCATAGCTCAAGTTACCACGGGTATTAATGAGAGTCAAAGAAATGTTAATGTAGGAGGAGGAACTCCTAATAACACTCAAGACAATAGGGGATGTAGCTACAAGACATTCATGACTTGTAAGCCCAAGGAGTTTCATGGAACGGAAGGTGCTATAGGACTACTCTCATGGTTTGATAGTATGGAGTCAGTACTTCATATCTGTAAGTGCTCGGAAGATCGTATGGTAGAGTATGCGGCCTGTCAATTGCAAAAGCGAGCTCTAACTTGGTGGAACATTCAAGTACAAACCCGTGGAAGGGAAGATGCGTACAAACTGACCTGGACTGAGTTCAAGGAATTGCTCACGGAGGAATACTGTCCCAAGAGCGAAGTTCAGAAATTGGAAGCTGAACTTTGGGATCTTACTATGGTTGGTTCGGGCATAGATCGCTACACCGCTCGTTTTCACGAACTTGCGAAGTTAGTACCTCACATGGTTACCCCAGAGAGCAAGCGGATCGACCGATATCTGTATGGATTAACCCCAGAAATCAGAGGAATGGTAAAGTCATCAAGTCCGACCACGATCCAAGCCGTCGTAGCCTTAGCAACTAGCTTGACCCATGATGCGGTCAGAGCAGGAACTCTAACTCAGAAAGGAGTCGGTATTAAGAGAAGGCCGGAGAATCAGTCAGGAAAAGCAATTGGAAGTAGTTCAAGTGGGAACAAGAAAGTAGTGGGAAATTTTGGGATGAATACTAAGGAAGTAGGACGTTACAATAGGCCTCAACCAAAGTGTAACCAATGTAGTTCACATCATGAGGGGGCCTGTCTCATCTGTAGCATCTGTAAGCAAAAAGGTCATTTAGCCCGATTTTGTAAGACGGTGAAGAATGTGAAGGAAGAAGGACGGGTATGCTTTGAGTGCGGAAGTCCGGATCACTTCCGAAATGTGTGCCCAAGGCTGAAAAGAGGACCAAACAATAACAACGCTGGGTATCAAGCAAGGCAAGCCAATCAGGGAAACCAAGGAGGACAAGCTCGAGGAAGGGCATTTGTCATAGGAGCAGAAGAAGCACGTCGAGACCCCAATGTAGTGACAGGTACGTTTCTTCTAAACGATTATTATGCATCCGTATTATTCGACACTGGTGCCGATAAGAGTTTTGTTTCGTTAGATTTTAGGCCTTTGATCAATCTAGAATCTAAGAAAATGCCGAATGCTTATATTGTTGAGGTTGCTAATGGATTTGAATTAGAAGCTAAGGATGTAATCTTAGATTGTACTTTGAATTTAGCGGATAAACTGTTTAGTGTTGATCTTATTCCAATTGAATTAGGGAGTTTCGATGTAGTAATAGGTATGGATTGGTTATCTAAGCACCGAGCAGAGGTTAGTTGTTTTGAAAAGATGGTTAGGTTACCATTACAAGACGGAGAAACCCTAGTTGTCCAAGGAGATAGAGCTGGAAGGAGTCTGAAGATAGTATCATGTATGAAGGTCCATAAGTATTTGAGGAAGAAGTATGTTGCGTTCTTGGCGCAAGTAATTGAGAAGAAGTCTGAGGAGAGGCGAGTCCAGGATATTCCTGTGGTGAAGGATCACCCAGAAGTATTTCCAGACGATTTGCCTGGACTTCCACCGTTTAGACAAGTTGAATATCAGATTGATCTTGTACCCGGAGCGGTGCCCGTAGCTAAGGCCCCGTATCGCCTAGCACCTGCGGAAATGCAAGAATTATCGAATCAACTTCAAGAACTTTTGGATAAGGGATTTATTTGACCGAGTTCATCATCCTGGGGAGCACCGATTCTTTTGTCAAGAAAAAGGATGGAGCATTCCGAATGTGTATCGATTATAGGGAGCTTAATAAGTTAACAATCAAGAACCGATATCCTCTCCCTCGAATAGACGATTTGTTCGACCAGTTGCAAGGTGCAACTTACTTTTCTAAAATTGATCTTCGATCGGGATATCATCAGTTGAGAGTCCGAGAGGAAGATATTCCTAAGACAGCTTTTAGAACTCGCTATGGACACTACGAGTTTTTAGTTATGCCATTTGGATTGACGAACGCGCCAGCTGTGTTTATGGATCTAATGAATAGAGTATGTAGGCCATATCTTGATAAGTTCGTGATTGTGTTCATCGATGACATACTAATCTATTCTTAGAGTAAGAAGGATCACGAGCAGCATCTAAAAGTGATTTTAGAGCTTCTTAAGGAACAGAAGTTATATGCCAAATTCTCTAAGTGCGAATTTTGGATTCGGGAAGTACATTTCTTAGGTCACGTAATCGGAGAGAAAGGAATTCACGTGGACCCGGCTAAAGTGGAAGCCATTAAGAAATGGGAAGCCCCAAGGACTCCAACGGAAATTCGCCAATTTCTAGGCTTGGCAGGGTATTATCGACGTTTTATCGAGAATTTCTCTAAGATCGCTAAACCCCTTACCACGTTAACCCAAAAGGAGAAGGAATTCGTTTGGGGAGTTCCACAAGAAGAAGCATTTCAACTTCTGAAGAAAAAGTTATGCAATACACCGATTTTAGCTTTACCGGAAGGAACGGAGAATTTTGTAGTGTATTGTGACGCATCACATCAAGGATTAGGTTGCGTATTGATGCAAAACGATAAGGTGATAGCATATGCCTCGAGACAATTAAAAGTTCATGAGAAGAACTACACCACGCACGATTTGGAACTCGGAGCTGTGGTATTCGCTTTGAAAATATGGAGACATTATCTATATGGTACCAAGTGTACTATTTTCACCGATCATAAAAGTCTTCAACACATCTTTGATCAAAAGATGCTGAACATGAGGCAAAGAAGATGGGTAGAACTGCTCAGCGATTACGATTGCGAGATACGTTACCACCCAGGTAAGGCCAACGTGGTAGCCGATGCCCTGAGTAGGAAAGAAAGGGTAAAACCTTCACGAGTCCGAGCATTAGGAGCACTGGTTCAAACAAGTTTGAAAACCCGAATTTTTGAAGCTCAGATCGAAGCTTTGAAATCTGAAAACCTGAAGGAAGAGACTCTTCATGGTTTAGAGTCTAGTTTTGAAACTAAGATTGATGGAGTACGTTACTTTAAAGGCAGAGTATGGATCCCAAAGGCTGATAACCTACGGGAAATGATTTTAGAGGAGGCTCATAAATCGAAGTATTCAATTCACCCAGGAGCGGACAAGATGTATAAGGATTTAAGGGAATACTATTGGTGGCCAGGAATGAAGAAGGATATTGCCATATATGTAGGAAAATGCGTAACGTGTGCAAAGGTCAAGGCTATATATCAAAAGCCATCGGGACTGTTGCAACAACCGGAAGTTCCCCAGTGGAAATGGGAGCAAATCGCTATGGATTTTATAACCAAACTCCCGAGAACTGCCAAGGGGCATGACACGATTTGGGTTATAGTAGATCGATTTACGAAGTCCGCACATTTCCTACCTATTCGAGAATATTATAAGATGGAAAAGCTTTCTCAGATCTACATCAAGGAGATCGTTACGCGGCATGGAGTTCCAATTTCCATTATATCGGATAGAGATAGTCGTTTTACATCTCGATTTTGGCAATCACTCCAAAAAGCATTAGGAACGCAGTTAAACTTAAGCACGGCTTATCATCCTCAAACGGATGGTCAGAGTGAGCGAACCATTCAGACGTTGGAGGACATGCTTTGGGCATGTGTATTAGACTTTGGAGGAAGTTGGGATAACCACTTGCCGTTAGTCGAATTTTCATACAATAATAGCTATCATACTAGTATTCAGTTTGCACCATATGAGGCTCTATATGGTCGCAAGTGTCGACCACCTCTTTGTTGGTTGGAAATTGGGGATAGACAACTATCTAGTCCGGACATTGTTCAAGAAACCACCGACAAGATTGCAATCATCAGAGATAGGCTTAAAGCAGCTCAAGATCGTCAAAAGAGTTATGCGGATAATCGAAGAAAGCCTTTAGAATTCCAAGTGAGTGACCGAGTCTTTTTAAAAGTATCCCCTTGGAAGGGAACAGTTCGTTTTGGGAAAAGAGGAAAGTTGAGTCCAAGGTATGTTGGACCATTTAAGATCACGGAAAGAATTGGACCTGTAGCTTATAAACTGGAATTGCCAATGGAGTTAAGTGCTATTCACAACACGTTTCACGTATCGAACCTTAAAAAGTGTTTAGCTGATGAAGCAGTAACCGTGCCTTTGGAAGAAGTCCAAATCAACAATAAACTGCACATCGTAGAGGAACCAATGGAAATACTCGATAGGGAAGTCAAGCGTCTTAAGAGAAGCAAAATCCCGATAGTAAAAGTCCATTGGAACACAAGGCGTGGGCCTGAATATACTTGGGAGCGGGAGGATTACATGTTACAAAAGTATCCTCACCTCTTTGCAAGCAAACCTGTTAACGCTAGTAACACTTGAATTTCGGGACGAAATTCTTCTAACCGGGGGAGACTGTGACAACTGTCAAATTCACATCTCAGGTTAGAACTGCTTTGGATACCTCATTTTTATGACATAGTTTACGCAATGCAATTTTAGCAGTAAACCCGGTACAATAGGAAAAATTGAGAAATTTTGCCTAAGAAATCCTTGAATTAGGAAATTATCTATAAATCTCATAAAATGCCAACCTAAAATATTTATATACTACAAGTATCTATGTAATTGATAATTTATATATTTCAATTATATTTTATATATATATAAATACTTTACTTTATGCATATATACATGTATTTTACTTTAAAAAGAAAATACTTGTATTTAGACTTTTATTTTTGTACAAGAAGTGACTAAATACTTAAATGTCACACCACCACCACCCCCCCCCCCCCATGTGAGGGCCGGCCATCCCCTCCCCTCTCTCTCATTTTGCATTAATAAACATCTATACCTCACTTGTTAAACCATTCTCTCATTTCACTCTTTCTCTAGTTATCATCTCTCTCTCTCTCCACCTTCAAATCTTCATATCTTCATCTTCAAACCTTCAAACCTTCATCACAACTCCAGCCCCAAAAATCAAAGTCTTCAAGAGTTCAAGATAACCTAAGGTAAAAATTACACCTTGCTGTCAGAAATTACACCTCACTTCAAAGAGTCATATCTCACTCATTTTAACTCCAAATGGAGTGATTCTTTTTCTGGAATTCATTTTAGTGTGTTAAGAGTCAAACCCAAGTGGTTTAATTTAAAAACTCAAAGATTTCATTTATCAAACAGTCCTCACAAAATCCGGATGCAAACAGCAAAGTATTATGTCGGATTTTACGTCGTGTATTATTTCATGTACTTATACTCCTTCAAAAATTATGAAACTGATGCCAAAAGTTTCCTAACTCATTGAACCAACTGGACATAAAATTTCATGATCAAATAATACCTGGAAGTTACCCAAAGTTGGACACAAAGTGACATCAAATTCTGGACAGTAAAGGACAATTTATTATTTATTATAAGGACTATTTCTAATCCCATTTCATCATTTCATGATGAAATAGTGGAGTATATAAGTATATCTTTTATTTATGCAATTTATTTATGTCTTTTATTTATGCATTTTATTTATTCTTTATCCCTTTTCATCTTTTATGATGAAATTGTGGAATGTTTATATATATAACATATTTGTATATATATTTATGCATTTTATTCTTGATCCCATTTCATCATTTTATGATGAAATAGTGGAGTATAAATATATTATGTCTATATATTTATACATTTAAATATTTGTCATTTCGTTTACGACCCCTAATGTTATCGTCGTTACGATAAAATTTCGGTTTATACATAGATATGTACTAAATATGTTTATGTTCTTTAAAACCCTTTTCGTTACCTATTGGGACGAAATTGTGGAAACTTTAATCTAAGAAGGACAATGTATACGTTTATTACGTTATAATATTAAAACACAACAAGGCATTTTATGATGATTTGGATAATTAGTACCGAACCTTCGAGATTGAGAACTCACTAGTGACCTTACGTTCATAGGTTTGAAGTAGGATCATCTCGGAGTATTTGTGGGAGATTCCTGGATTCTATCACGTATCAAGTGAGTATTCACAGCCCCTTTTTCAATGTTTTACATATTTTGGGGTGAAAAGCATGTGGTTACTACAATTATTTTACACACCGATTATTTCGTTTTCTTGAAAATACGAAGCTTGCTTATTTATTTCGTTACCTATGTTGTTGCAAATGTTGTAAGTTTGAGTTTCTTTTGCTATCATGTATAAAGTCCCCGTTCACGTATACGTTACCCGTTTAACTCACGAGTGTGAGCCGTTGGTAATTATGAATAACGTTATTTGGGTTGACACCCCCACTCACAAGTAGCGCTTGTTTGAGTGCATAATTATTGTTGTATTGCGTATTGTTGGTGATAGAACATGCGCGTATGTGGAATGATTACACCGTTGTGGTAGGGGCAAATTATGTTAGTATAGGTCGGGTAACGGGCTCAATAACTTAGCATTTTACATATGATTACCTCGAGCAAGTGGTTCTGATAACCGTTTTATTTATCCCTTGTGTGGATCTAAACTATTTTGCAATGGCAAACAAGTGGTTTTTATAACCATATTATTTTATCCCATGTGTGGATTTAAACTATTTTGTGATGGTAAACAACGTTATACTCATTAAACCTGTGATCTCACCAACTAGTGCATTAGTTGACACTCTCATTTACATGCTTTTCAGGAGAACGTTCTTAAGGTTGGAATTAGGAAGGCTACACGTGATGAAGCTTTCTTTACTATCTTTAAATTTTATGTTCATTTCCCTTTCGTAAAGACAATTGTAAAAGACAAGGTTTAACCTTTGAATGTATTTTTGATGGTTGTTGTGATCTTGTAACTTTTGCTATGAAACTTGAGCTGTACATCCCATGTTTCCGCTTTAGCGGGGTGTGACAATAAGGTTTGACAAATGGACCCTCAGTAAGAGATAGCATGATATTCTCTCCGTTAGGTTGCCTCTCTATGAAGTTGATGAGTTGATCTTGCCGTTGAAGAAAATCGGAATCTTTAATCAGCACCGGAGGTATATTCATGTTTGAAATTAAATCTGAAAAATTCAAACAATTAACAATTAGCAAAAACTCCAAAAAAAAAATCTAAGTCAGAAACTCTCCACTAAAGGTAGCGCAAATGACTGAAATGCGCTAATGCAGGTGGCGCAATTTGGCAAACGCGCTAGTGTCTATGGCGCAAACTGTACTTAGAAAAATCTAAAAAAACTCTAACTGAGAAACTCTCCAATGAAGGAGGCGCAAATCAGATATGTGTATGGCGCAATATAAGCTATGTGGATGGCGCAAATGAAGGCGCAATACAGGTTTGTTGATGGCGCAATTCAGATGATCAAATTGTTGAATCAAGCAAGCAAGCTGGTGAACCAAGCAAACAAGATGGTGAAACAAATTAATTGTATGCCTCAATCGTTGACTATCTTGAAAGAATTGTTAACTTGATGAGCCGCAATTGTTAACTATCTTGAAATGGTGACGAAGCAAGCAAACAAGCAAGATGGTGAAGCAAACTAGTAGGGAGCTTAAATCATATATGTAGCCGCAACAATTGACTTCCAATTGATGTTGATGTTGATGAAATGTGAAGCAGGAGAAGCAGACTAGTAGCTGAAAACAATTTAATTGAGAAGCCGCAAGTGTTGACTCTCTTAATATGATTTAGTTGATGGCGCAAATTCACTCATGTGCATGGCGCAAATGATGGCGCAAATGAACATGCAGGTGGCGCAATTCTTATGAAGGTGGTGCAATATTTGAATCTGATGAACAAGATGATCAACCTCAAAAATATTCTTCAAATCTCCATCAAATCTTCAAATTAATCAACCAAAATTTGCAGATATGTTAGAAAACAAGTTTCTAACACGATGATGTAGAACAATTTCGCTGAATTGAAATCTGAATGATCAACCAGACGATACGAACGAACCGAACATAAAACTCAAATTTCTTCAAATTGATCCTCAAAATCTTGAAATTAGCCCTTGATTCAAGAATAAGAAGTGTTGCAAATGAGATTTCTAACACCAAGAACTCAAACTTCAGACAAATCAAACACTAAATCAAAATCTGAATGATTGATCAGACCAGTTTTGACGAACTGAACAAAACCTGAAAAATCTTCAAATTAACCTCCAAATCTTTGAAATTAGCTCTCGATCTTTGAAGAAGATATGTTCCTCTATCAAAAACGAATTCAACGAGTCCAAGAACAAGATCAAATTCACACAAATTTGTAGAAAATCAAGAAAAAGAGACTTTCTTGAAAAAATCAAGAAAATCGATCAATTTTTCTTCAAATTCACAAATTTGATAGATGAATTTGTGTAAATTCTTCACTAGATCTTCAATAACATGCTCTAATACCAATTGTGTGTCCCAATATGATCAATCAACCAAGAATTCACACAAGATCTAGAGAGAGAAAGTAGAGAGAGAAAGTAGATCTTGATATTCAATAAGCTCCATTTTACAAGATATGAATTATGCTCTAAGTGTGTTATGGAATTGTTCTAGAATTGTTACATGAATAGTCTAAACAAAGCTATTTATACCTAAGATCTAAACAAGACATTAAGCTAAGTTTGACTTTCACAAACACAATACATTGACTTTGACTTTGACTTTATCATTAAATCTTGAAGACATATTTTCTTTGAGCTCTATTTATGCGTATTGATCTTCAAAGTTTCACTTGGTATTTATAGGTTTCATCCTCTCCAATGAGACAAAATAATATTATGATAAAGTATGTAAAGGATGTCCTACTGTAATTTTCAAGTAATTGTTCATCCGATTGAGTGTTGCATGTTTCCTCCTTGTAGTGGTTACAACCATAATGCATTTAATGCAAAGTATGTTGCATTAAAAGCAAAGCACAATGCATTAAATGCTAAGTATGTTGGTTGTCCTCATTAGGTTGACAAAAAAGTAAAAAACACTTTGGAACATGTGGTGTCAAATAGTACACAATCCTTGTTGTCCCCTGTGGGGACACAGTTCTTTAGTAGGATTTTCATTAAATGATGATCCATCAGCTAGTGGACCTTTATACAGTGACATCTTCATGTGATGAGTTTGTCCGTCTGTTAATGCATCATCTACTTAGTAGGACCATCAGTTAGGAAGGATCATCTAACATTGATGAACATAGGTTGATCATGGGTAGGCTTCCATCTGATATCTTCATCAGATGTTCAACACTTGTAAATTGATACTGAATGGTGAGCGTCATCTGATAGTTCCAACTCTTATTATCATCTATCAGGCTTCGATTGATAACCCGCCGATAGAGTTATTTTTGTAGATGTTAAATAATATATGATTTATCAGCTGATATATGCCTATCAGCTAATCTTTATCTACTGAAGTGCTATTAAATAGCATATGCAATATAAACCCAATTAACTAAGTGTTTTCTATCAATGTTTATCATTTCTAAGATCTTCTAATGTGATACGAGCTCAACAATTTTCCCCTATTTGATGATGACAAAACTAAAACAATAAAGGAAAAATACTTAGATGAAATAATTATAACTTTCAACAGAAAGTAATAAAATCAAATAATGTTAAAAAAAAGGTAAGCATGTGACCTTGTTGTGATTATTTTAGGCTCTTTTTGGACTGAATGAGAAATATAAATATCACTTAATTAATTGGATAATTCTTTACAGTATATGGAAATGAAAAGATACATTGTTTAATAAATTCTCATATTTGACAAAATGAATGGGTCTAACAAAGGGTTGACTCTGAGCAGCTGCTACTTTCCTTGACTTAAGGAACTTCTAAACGTCCTAATGGAATTGTGCTCCAACTATAGTCTGAGTGTTGATAATGATGAGCAAAGCTTCTAGATGATCTGTTGGTACAAAGTTAAGATCCTTGAACCTTATGTACATCCTTTCATTAGTTATATCATAGAAGAGCTTAGCATCTGGCCCAGGAAGTACATCACCAACATTTCCAATTGTTCTTCAATCGTATTAGTGTTAATCTATTCAAAAGCAATGGTAGTTGTTGACTAGAAGAATATAATCTTGGAGTGTGAGTATTTGGAATCTTCCTTTCTTCTTTCTTTCAACATATGTTGAATCATCTGTTTCCTTTCTCTTCCCATTTATTGCATAGGTCATCATCCTTAATTATGCGATTAGTTTTAAACTGGTCCTGCTATCAACTAAGCATCTGACTTCATCATCCAATTCATTTATGCTTAGCGAAGAGAGATCAGTGTGGCTCATCACCAGAGGCCTTCCATATTTTTTTATAAGGATTATTTCAACCCAAGTTTTAGACATGTTTCCTCATTTATGTTTTAGCTAAACATTCTGATTGCGACTGCTTTTGGATTGTTTAGAGGGGTCAATTGTTGGAGGCTTGCATTTGGCTTTCTCAAACTCTACAAACATTCTATGTAGGTCTTCCAACAACTTGTTCTTCAACTCGTCATCATTCACAACAATATCCTTATCAATTTCATCATCTGAATCAACGACAATAACTTCATAGCAGCTAGAGAGTCATCTTTGCACTCCTTATAGACTTTCTCTGGTGTTCTTGTTTGTTGAATCCTTTCTGTAGCTCTAGCATATCTAGGAATAGAAGAATAAAGGGAGTAATGGTAGGAGAAGCATCAATATCAGTAGGTATACGAATAATTGCAATGAATGGAGTAAGGATAGGTTCAAATTAAGGAATACGTGAAATGAATGGAACAAGGGTGTACCTTATCCCCTTGTTTGTAGAACTCCTTTCCCCCTTTATGGCATCATCAACGATTCGAATGAGATTAGTTTGTAAGGAGGAAGTGGTAGAACTCTGGCAATGGCAAAGGCCTGAATCCACTTGATTGTTTGATTTGGAAACGCACCATGACCCTTAATTTGGCTAAATTCATTTCTTCCATATATTATAGTAGCACCATTTATCGCCTTGAATTGTGTAAGCAGGTCAAGATTTTTTTTCATGTGTTTAGAACACCCTTTGTCCAAATACCACTTTCATGACAGGTCCTACACACAAGTAGAAATTAACTCCTTTTAGGTACAAATTATGAAATTTCTTCTTTTGCAAGAGAGGGAGACAAATATTTTATTTTTAACATATTTGGTCTTCTTCACCTCTAGCTCATAATATGGCTCTTTATAGAAGTATGAAGTCAGATGATCTGAAGACCGAAAATTGTAGCACATCTTGTCCTTGTATGCATAAACAATTTTCATATTTGGTGTAATATGACTTGTGCATTTTTTTACATCAGATTTACCATGAGGTTTCACAATTTGGGTTATTTGGATTTGAGTGATGATGTTGACTCAGTCAATCTTTGGGCTACGTTAGCTTTTATTCTCTGTATCCAAAACTTTCTTGAACTCATTGCACTAATAAATACACCATTCACTGTTTCTCCCCATTATTTCAGCTAGTTTCTCCTCAGTTGTACATTATTGAGGAAGGGAATGAATTATTGAGGATCGGTTTTGGGAGCAGACCTTTTAGACTTTTTAGCCTTTGCTTTAGATTTAGATTTTGATTTTGAAGAGTTGACATCATTACAGTTAGACTATTTTAATGCTGGCTTGTAAGCATATTTTCTCAAAAGAGAGCTTCCTATTAACTATTATATAATAACATTTAGATCTTTGGAAAATTCAGTTGTGTGAAATTATTGCTTCTACTTGGAAGAGTCACGTTTTTTTAGAATCTTAACATCTAATGGTTTTGAGGAAATCTTTCTGTCAGAATCACGACAACTGATGAAACATTTGAAGGTTTAGCAATTGTGCTAGAAACCTCCATCTGCCCAAAAGCATTTGTTAAGGACTTCGTCTTAGATTGAGTGATTAATACTTTTTCAAATACAATATCGTTAGAGCCAGAGTAATCAAAGAGGTAGCTTTGGAAGGATCTGGTTTATAGTCGGGCGTGATTTTTTTAATGGTAATCATAACCCATGACGACCTGTGCCAACTAGATTTTAGCACATTGAATGTTTTATATAATCTCCTAATCAAAGTTGCTATTTTTGTTATGATCCCGCTACCTCTAAAATACATGTGTCGTTATGTCATGTTTTTAGAGTTTGTGTTGTATTTCTCCTCTCTCCATAGTGACATACCTCTTCCTCAACCACAAACCATTGCAACTTGGATCCCATAAATTACCCAACCTCCCTCATCCAATAATTAACCTTGGTCAGTCCATCTAATGAACGACCTCTTATCGCACCCTCAAGCGATATTCCAACACCACCCACTCCACACGCAACCTCGAGCACTCCAACACCCTTGCACCACTTTTCTCCTACTTTACCACACATTCCCCCTCGACCCTATACTACAACCACAAACCTCCATAACCAAGATATAAAACTATCCATACATGATTCCAACACCCAACAATCCATACCCATCACTAAAACTCATAATACCCACTTGAGCCAAAGTTTTTATTAACAACTCTATTTAAAAAAACACAATCTCAATGCCCAACTCTCTAATATGACATATTTAGAACCCACAAATGTGGTCAATTCCTCAAGGATCCCAAATGATGGTAAGCCATGTCTGAAGAATATGATGCTCTTGATCGAAATGGTTCATGAAAGTTAGTGCCATATGTTCCTTCTCAAAACATTGTTGGGTGCAAATGGATTTTCAAAATAAACGAAATTATGATGGTTCCATTGATCGGTACAAGACGAGGTTAGTTGCTAAATGTTTTCATCAACGACCGCGCATTAGGTATAATGATACATTTAGTACGGTCATTAATCCCACCATCGTCGGACTTGACCTTAGCATTGTTGTTAGTCTTGGTTGGTCCTTTAACAACTCGATGTCAATAATGCCTTCCTACAAACTAAGGCCATCTCTCAACTTATATGGATCAATCTCAAGGATTTGTTGATCCCGATCATCCCACACATGTATGCAAACTTCACAAGCCATTTATGGTATCAAAACGAGCTCTACAGTTTCTTGTGGGATTAGGATTGTACTATTGAAGATTGTTTGGCTAAAAATAAAATAAAAAATAATTTTTGAAAGGGTTGTCCTACATCGGTGGAACAATAAAAGGTGGGAGGGATTCCAAGCCTATAAAAAGGGGTCCCAGGACTAGGTTTCAAATCGTCCCAATAAAATACACTTTAAGTATTTTATTCTTTCTTTCTTGTTCTTTTGTTTTAGAGAGTAGAAAGTTGTAAGTTCAATATTTGAGAGTGTGGGTGTTATTGGGCGAGGCTTGAGAGATCAAAGTTGTGTGATTGTAACAAATTTTCATAGAGTGGATTTTCTCTCTGGAGACCCATGTTTTTTCTCCGGTTTTGCAGTTTTCCATGTAAGTTTTTGTATTTTTTCCCCTCTGTAATTGTTCATTGCTTCTTCTTCTTTTCTCTATTATTGTTCATTGGTTGGGTTGTTGGAAAACATTAAGGCCAATTTCCCAACATGTACAACCTGTCATTCACTGTGAGAATGTTGGAACTATACAATTATGCTCCAATCACTATTTCACTCATGCATGAAGCATGTTGCCATTGATTTCCACTTCATTTCGGAACAAGTTCAATTTGGGGCTCTACGTGTTTCTTGTTAAAATGTGCCAGTACTTTCCTGTTCCTTAAGTTTGTCGGTTACCAGTAGCGGTTACGATAGACAATTATGTTAGTTTAACCACCATTCATTGAAGAGTCACAATGGTTGGTGGGTATATATATATATATATATATATATATATGTGTGTGTGTATGTGTGTGTGTGTGTGTAATGTCTCCTATACGTATTGTTGTCTGATTCAATAAAGAAATATATGTGATTATGTGCAACTTACTGTGATCTCTCCAACATATTGGTATCAGAGCCAATGGCTTTCAAACAGTGATAATGGTTTACAGCCACAACTTCCGAAATTGACAGGAAGAAACTACCATCACTGGAACACTCAAATGAGGGTGTTATACGAATCGCAAGAACTTTGGAATCTGGTTGAAAATGGATATACCGATTTTACACCAGTGGAAGGGACAACACAACAGCAGATTCTCGAAGACAAAGAAAATAAAAAGAAGGACAAAAACGCTTTGCTCTTCATCTTTCAAGCAGTTGATGAAAATGTGTTTGAAATAATTTCTTCCTCAAGAACATCAAAGGAAGAGTGGGACACTCTGTAACGAACTTATTGTGGAGAAGATAGGGTAAAAATAGTAAGGTTGCAAAATCTGAGATGCAAATTCGATAATATAAAGATGAAAGAAAATGAGAGAGTAGAAGACTTCTACAACCGTGTGATTATCCTGTTGAATCAAATGAGACTCAACGGTGAGGCGATTTAAGACAGAAGCGTTATAGAGAAATTTTTAAGAAGTTTGACGAGAAGATTCGAGTACATCGTAGTGGCCATAGAGGAATCTAAAGATTTTTCTGAACTCTCACTTGAAAATCTTTTGGGGATATTACAATCACACGAATTGAGCCTTAAACGATTCGACTCACAACCTTTAGAACACGCCTTGCAATTATTGTCCACTACGAGGGAAGCCCCTTCCACCAATTCAATGTTATCACTGTAAACGATTCGAACATACGATGCGTTTTTGTAAGAAGAAAATCGTGAAGAAAGGTATGGTTCAAATTTTATGCATAAGGAAGAATATAGAGAAGATGGGTCGATGTTTATGATGCTAGAAATGCAAGAACCGTCCTTTGATGAAACATGGTATCTGGATAATGGTTGCAGCAACCACATGACATGAAACAAAGATCTGTTTGTATCAATTGATGTATCATCTAAGAAAGAAGTGAGAACAGGAGATGACAAGAAACTTGATGTTCAAGGTAATGAAGAAATTGTGGTGAAAACCAGGAGAGGAGACAAGAAAACCCCAAATGTGTACTACGTTCCTGGACTTAAACACAATGTACTTAGCCTTGGACAACTACTCATAAAGGGATATGATCTTCACTTTACAGATGGAATGGTCGAAATTGAAGACAAAGATAAAAGGCCGCTGGGAAAGGTTTACATGTCCACCAACAAAATGTTTCCCATAAAATTTCAAGATGAACGATTTTTTAGCTTCAATATGATAAGTCAAAACATCTCACTTCTGTAGCACCATCGTTACGGTCATGTAAATTTTGGATAGTTAAACTACACGTGTCGACACAACATGGTTCGAGGAATGCCTAGCATAAGCAAAGTTGATGAAGTTTGCGAAGGATGTGCCATTGGTAAACACTCGAGAGAAGCCTTTCCACATGAAAAAGCTTGGAGGGCATCGAAAGTACTTGAGTTAATCCATTCAGACGTATGTAGACCCATGCGAACTGCATCTATTGGAGGCAGCAGGTATGTGTTGACACTCATAGATGACTTTAGTAGAAAAATATGGACATACTTCCTTAAAGAAAAATTTGAAGTATTAGGAATATTCATGATTTTTAAAGCACTTGTTGAAAACCAAAGTGTCAAAAAAATGTTTGAGGACCGACTAGGGTGGGGAATTCATTTCAAATGATTTTTAAAACTTCCTCAACAAAAATGGAATTCACCATCAGTTGACTACTAGATACACCCCCAACAAAATAGGGTCGCCGAAAGAAAGAACCGAAGCCTTTTAGAAATGGCTAGAATCATGCTTAAAAGTAAAGGATTACCCGATATGTTTTGGGCCGAAGCAATAGCATGTGTTGCATACTTGTTGATAGAGCTTCTACCAAAGCCTTAGCAAATATCACCCCTCAAGAGGTCTGGTGTGGGTACAAACCTGGAGTAAACCACCTTAGAATTTTTGGATGTTTGGCATATTCCCATATTCCTAAACAACGAAGAACCAAATTAGAAGACATGTCAGAAAAGGTGATATTTGTGGGATACAGTGAACATTCCAAAGCATATAAACTATATAACCCTTCTACCAAAAAGGTAGTAGTAAGTCGTGATGTTATATTTGACGAAAAAAAACTTAGGATGGCCCTGTCGAAGACAGTAGTGGAACACGGGTTGAGATAATTGAAGATAAGCCACATGGGATTACAAACGAAGATCAAGAAAACGAAATATCTTCACCAATCAACGAGGTTCAAGAAAATGAAGCAGCTTCACCAGGAACACCAATCACCTCTGATTCTCATCACAACACCCCACCATCAACATCTACATATGAATCATCTCCAAGGAAATTCAGAAGCCTAAGAAATATTTATAAGAACACTCAGATGTTAGAACTCGATGACATTTCAGATTTTGTATTATTTGCTGATGCAGGCCCCATAAATTACGAAGAAACATGCATTGATGAGAAATGGAGAAAAGCTATGGATGAGGAAATGAAAGCAATAGAAAAGTGTTGGTGATTTTAGTGAAATCATCATGTTCATTTTGTGTAACTGGATTCACAAAGGGAATAATGGGGTTGTTAGCTAAGCTATAACATGAGTTAGGAGGTGTGGAGTGCACACTCGTGTAAGCTAACTAGAACCCGGGATTGTTGGACGGTTAAAATCGACAAGTTACAAAGTGGTTTCATGAGCTGGAAGTCGGGGCCAGTGCTGCCGCCAAGACTGGCGCCAAGCACTGGAATGTTGCCCACGGCAGTTGTGGCGCCAGTTGGCTGGCGCCAAGCTTTGGAATGTTTGCCCGCGCCAGTTGTGGCGCCAGTTGACTGGCGCGGAGACTCGCGCCAGCGTCTGGACTGGTTTTCACGTTTGTAACTGCCGTCATTAAGTCCACAATCAATCTCATTAAATGAGATATTATTTTTTGAATCAATATGGTGAAGGTTACGATTCCTAAGGTGTATAAGTATGAATTGATTTCTGCCTTAATCGATACACCAAAACATAGAGATTATCCTCGAGAGAATTTCGTGATACCCGGACAGAATAGGGTCGAAATATCTCTTACGAAAAGCGAGCTCTCACGCGATCTCTGTCGTTTATCCAAGTTCAATCACTCAGTTTCTCTCTCTCGATATTGTACCGAAATCCCCCAACAATCGTAAGAGATATTTGTCATCGTGAAGAGAGATGGCGAGTGATCAGTCCGTGAGAGACATGATGACCAAGTTCACAAAACTTGAGAAGTTTGAAGGCGTTGATTTCCGTAGATGGTAGAAGAAGATGCATTTCTTGCTGATGACATTGAAGGTCGTGTACGTGCTTAGCACCTTGATACTGGAGCTGATGGAAAATGAGACATTGGAGGTGACCCGGCGTCGCGGCAAATGGGAGAATGACGACTACATCTGTCGTGGCCACATCTTAAACGGTATATGTGACTCCCTCTTCGATATCTATCAAAACATGGAATCTGCCAAAGAGCTATGGGACTCTCTTGAGTCCAAATACATGGCGGAGGATGCTTCTAGTAAGAAGTTCCTGGTGAGTAATTTTAATAATTACAAAATGGTAGACTCAAGGCCGGTGATGGAGCAATACAATGAGCTCCTTCGCATTCTCGGCCAATATGCTCAACATGATATGAAGATGGACGAATCCATCTCCGTATCGAGTATTATTGATAAACTGCCCCCCTCTTGGAAAGACTTTAAACATATGTTGAAACACAAGAAGGAAGAGTTGTCCCTTGTACAAATCGGTAGTCACTTGCGCATAGAGGAATCTCTTCGGGCGCAAGAGGCTGAGAAACCTAAGATAAAGGAGGTTTCTGGACCTTCGGTGAACATGGTGGAAGAGGGAAAGACTAGCAACTTCAAGGGAAAACCTAAGTTCAATGAAGCCAAGAAAGGGCCCAATAAAAAGGTTAAATTAACCTATTGGACCTGTGGGATGACCGGCCATCTCAAGCGGGATTGTCGGGTTGTCAAGAATAAGAATGGAGCAAGCACTAGTGGTGGTGGGCAAGGATCCAAGGATCAAAACCCACGGCAAGGTCAGTTTCTTGACTTTGGTTTTTAATTCAAATTTGAATTATGTACCGCTAATATCCGAATCTTTTATGTGCAGGATGATGATATTGCTTGGTGGATCGACTCGGGTGCTACAAGTCATGTGTGCAAAGATCGCCGTTGGTTCGCCTCTATGGAACCGGTTGAAGACGGATCAATGCTACACATGGGGAATGAGTCGAGTGCTACCATTCTTGGACGTGGCTTAGTTAGGCTAGAATTTAGTTCTGGCAAAATAGTTGAATTTTTTGATGTTTTGTATGTACCACGAATTCAAAAAAATTGGTTTCCGGTAGCATCTTGAATAAGTTAGGATATAGGCAAGTTTATGAGTCGGACAAGTTTATCTTGTCAAATGGTGGCTCTTTTGTAGGATTTGGTTTTATGTTGAATAACATGTTTAAGTTAAACTTGAATAAAAAGAGTTTTGTTTAAAATTCTGTTTTTAAAATTCTGTTTATGTTGCATATGAATTTTTGTTTAAAATTCTGTTTATGTTGCAAATGAATTTTGTTTAAAATTCTGTTTATGTTGCATATGAATTTTTGTTTAAAATTCTGTTTATGTTGCAAATGGATTTTTGTTTAAAATTATGTTTATGTTGCATATGAATTTTTGTTTAAAATTATGTTTATGTTGCAAATGAATTTTGTTTAAAATTATGTTTATGTTGCATATGAATTTTGGTTAAAATTCTGTTTATGTTGCATATGAATTTTTGTTTAAAATTCTGTTTATGTTGCATATGAATTTTTGTTTAAATTTTTGTTTATGTTGCTTTATGTTATAAATTGATTTATGTTGCAAATGTAACTGCTTGATGGATTTTGGGGTGAAGCCATGCTAGGCTTGGTTTTTGGTTGAATCGAGTTTCCAGTAAAAGGAACAAGATTACCCCGTATGAACTTTGGTTCAAAGGCCTAACTTGAGTTTTATTCAAGTTTGGGGCTGTCGAGCGGTTGTTCGATTACCCGAACCTAAAAGAAAGACTTTGGGTGATGCATCTTTGTTGGATATGCCGAGCATTCCAAAGCTTATAGGTTCTATGTTATTGAACCTAATGATTCTATAGCGATTCACACCGTTATAGATCGAGAGATGTAATTTTGATGAGACTAGATTCTCTTCAATGTCTAGGCCAAAGGACAAAGTTCCAAGTATTAGTGAAACTATTGAGGTTGAAGAACAAGCAATTATTCCAACCGAATCTTCGATGCTTCGAAGGAGTAAAAGAGGAAGGATTGGAAAATCCTTTGGTCCCGATTTCCAAGTATACTTGGTAGAGAGATCAAGAGATGAGATTGGATCCCAATTCCTTTACTGTTATAGTGTTGAGGAGGATCCAAAATCATTGATGAGGCTATGAAGTCTCAAGATGTTGCTTTCTGGAAAGAAGCAATACATGATGAGATGGACTTCATCATGGGAAATAATACTTGGGTATTATCGGACATGCCACCGGGTTGCAAACCTTTGGGATGCAAGTGGATCTTCATGTTGGTCCCGAAGGCCTATACAAGTTTGTAGAAGGGGGGGGGGTTGAATACAAACACACAGATTTTACTTTTCTAAATTGTTTATTGATAAATCATTAACAATTTATAGCTTGTTGCGGAGACAAGATTAAGGATAAACCTAAATCTAAACAAGTTGGAACACTAAGGTTTCTTGCACTAAGAAAGATAAGGAAATTACTAATAATAACCTGTCTTGAGATAAGAGATATGAACTTGTCCAGAGTTAGCAAGTTACTTCAAAATGAAGTGAGTTCATCTCTTTATATACTGCATGCATTTAATGCAAGTCAGTATATACTTTACACGTGTCATCAGCTGGTTGGTTGCATGTCATTGACCTTTGTTGACAACCTTAGTAGTCGTATGGATGAACAGTGTAGTATCAGAGTGGTTGTACGATTTCAAACAGTCGGAGGTTCTTTTCTGACATTTCGTACGGAGTCGTGCAAGGGTGGTTAAGACAAAAGTACTTTGTATGGAAGACTTCATGATCAGCTTTCGTTGATTCAGCGATTATCATTTACTATTCAGCAGATGATAAAGTTCAGCGATAGCTGAAGTCTTGTACTTGATACTTCACGTTGAGTGGACAAATCTGAGTCTTCGCTGATCCGCATCAGTTCATTAGGAGACTTGTCGCTGGTTCTTGAGCTTGATCTTCGACTTCAGCGTAGAACCTTTGTTGACGTGAAACTTGTCTTCAGGGATCATAAGTAAACAACTAACTTATCAGTGATCATCATAATGATTGAACAGACTCAGAGCATTTATGGTGAACAGTTTCGCTGAATGTTTAACTTAAAGAGCGAGAGTTCCTATCAGCGGTACTGGAAGATATTAGTACTTATCAGCGATAGTGAAACTCTGATACATATTGTTTACTTACAATTTTCACTAAGTATTTAAGAGAGGGTCATTATCAAATCACTGAGGGTTTGGATCAACAATCTCCCCCTATTTGATTATGACATAGCAACAAAGAAAATTGCTATTTAATGAAAACATAAGGATAAAAAGAACTCATAAAATATTTGTCCCTTTTACTGTTTTCTGGGATCTTTTCAGTACTGATGGAGTAAAGTACGTTCGCTGAAATCTTTCTTTAAAATATTGAATCAGGTTACAATGAAGAACAAAAAGATTATAAGTACAAGCGAAATAATTTACAAGTACAGAAGGATAACTGATACAATAGAGAAAAAGGAGATTATATCAGTTTTCAAAAGGTTCTTCCTTAATGAGAAGTTCATCAAGGGTCGTCTTTTCAGTGGGGATCATCCAGTCAGGAACCGTTACGCCTTGTTTTCTTTTGTTCAGCGCTTCTTTAAAGATCAAGGGTTTTAGGTGTCGTGCCTGAATGTCTTTTCTGAAGTCACACCAGTAGATGAGATCTCTGAGCTGTTCGATTGGAGTGATTGGAAGCTCAGCGATCCGTTGAAAACATTTACGTCCGTCGTAGTCGAGAAAGAATATTCCATAAGGATTACTGATGACTTTACCAGGGACGAAAAGTTCACATGGTGGCAAAGAAATGTCAAGGGCAGATAGATCAGGGTCAGGACCAAGCACTTCAGCGCGAGAGAAACCAATTCCATTTTCATTTCGTATGACAGGACCTGAGTTTGAATCTTGATGTTTCTTCTTTGGAGAGGCCCTTTTTCTTTTCGGCTTAAGATCAGGAAGAGGAGGAATGTCCACACAAGAAGATATCAAGTCGATCTGTCTGTTTATCAGCTTTTCGAAATGATCCTTGTACTTAGATTGTGACGATTGGATAGCTAACCTCATCTCCAACCATTCAGAGAGACCATACCTTTTTACAGTGTCAGCGCGAAAGGCTTCGGATTGGCCATCTTCTCTGAAAAGTTTGATGTCAACAATAGGTACTCCGATAGATGTTCTTCCAGAGATGAATACCTTGTTGATCTTCGCTGGACGATATCTGAAGTGGATTTTCTCTTTACACTAGATCAGGGTGGTCTGAGAAACTTCAGTTTTCTTTTCCACGATCTTCTGGGCTTCTTCCCAAAGCTTTCGTTGGATTTGAATGGGAACACGTTTCAGCTTGGGGTCTTTGACAGATTCTTGAGTAAGCTTGATGGCGTATTCTCTGTCTTTCTCTGCAGCTTCCTTTCTTTTAGCGATGAGGCGTTCAGCTCTGAGGTGTTCCTTGTATTCAGCTTTTGAAATTTTGAACTTAGGAGGAACTGCAGGCAGTTGATCACGCCTTAGAATGATTCGCTGATCCTCGAATCGCTTTATTATTTCCTCTTTTCTCTTTTGATCCTCTTTACTCAGCTTTTGAGGAGCTGAGGAAGGTCTGTTTCTGTGCGAGAGAGGTTGTTCTTCTGGTTCATCAGTCTCAGAGATCAAATCTAAGACTGGGATTATTTCATCAGCAGCAGCTGGCTTTATTTGTGAAGTCGCAGTAGTAGAACCTTCAGCGACATCCTCAAACAGGGGAGAGGACTAGCTGAAACACAGCGATCTTACAAATAAGAACATGGGTAGAAGAACTTGGGTAGAAAGAGAAAGATAAATATGTTCAGGTGTAGGCTAGGGAAGTAGAACTTATAGTGTGGAGGAGGGATGGAGTAAGAGATGTTTAGTGTACCTGACAAACCGGCTTTTCAAGCAAGATCATCAGATTGTCATCTTCAGCGACGCTTTTGCCTTTGCCTTTCTCAGCGCCAGAGGCTGAGGGCTTTGTCTTTGTCCGCTCCCCTGTTGGTTCATTTATTGAAATTCCCTTAAGAGCTTTGATCCTTGGGGCAGGTTTGACGATAAAGAAATCATCGTCATCTTCGTCATCATCATCATCATTCTTCTTTGGAGAAGAAGATGGTTCATCATCAGGGATGTCGATGGCTTCATCATCTTCTGCTTCGGATTCTTCAGCGTCTTCTTCGAGTTGCTCCCCCTCAGATATAGAGGCGAGCTTCTCGGTTCCCTCAGGGTTTTCATCTCCCCGAGGTCCAGCGATAAGATCTTCATTCATCTCTCCCCTGATAGATTCATCATGGGAAAGGTCTTCAGCGCTCTTTTCAAGATCCTCAGCGCTCTTCTCAGCGGTATGTTCCGCGCTCTTCTCCCCCTCTTTCTCATGATTGGGGGAGGAATGGGTAGACTCAGCATTTGTATTTTCTCTGTCTTCTTGGCCAGAGATTTTAATACAACTTTCAATCGCTGCTAATCTGTCTTCAAGGCCAGATATAGCCGGATTGATCTTTTCCAGCTCTTTGCGATCCGCCGCTGTGAAAGTTTCCAAAGCAGGGGCAGGGGCAGGTTCAGGAGCAGGAGTTCTCGCCTTGTTGAGCAGCTCTTCAATCATTGTTTTCATCGAACCAACGTCGGTCTTTACAGAGCCTAAGTCAGTCGTCAGAGTTTGAACATTTTTCATCATAGCAGACATATCACCCTCTAGTGCTCCAACCGATGTCTTCAGCGTTGTTACCTCGCCGGACATGGAGGAAACTGATTGTTTGAGTGAGGTGTAGTCTGTGTAGATATCAGCGAGCACCTTAGCAAAGTCGCTGAGAGTCTTATCAACTTGCTTCAAGTCATCTGTGGAAGCTTTCTTTTCCACCACCGTAGTCAGCTTTGTCAAATTCTCTCCAGCGTTTGTTACAGCTGTAGAGTTGTTGGAGAGTGTGGTGGTGAGACCGGTCAGCTTTGTTTCCACGGATTTCAGAGACTCGTTGATGTCTCCCAAATTAGGACCTGTAACACATAAGTACTTGTGAACAAAGGAAAGCTCAGAAGTTTCATGTTTAGTTACAGTGTATATGGGTTGATTTGTACCTGCAGGAGGATTGACAAAATCGTCAAAGTTGCGGATTCCTGAGAAATGTTCCATGTCTTCCTCAAACGTTCGGTGAGGTATGGTGATCTCCGTAGGTCCTGTCTTCATCATTCGTTGAGAAGCGTCAGCGGTGGCTTCTGGAATGATGGCATATCCAGTGTTAGCTGGAGGATTGTCCAAAGAAGTGGAGGGAGGAGCGAAGGATAAGAATGGGGTTCGGGTTGCGAGTTCAGCGTTGGATTCGCTGAGAACTACTTCATCAGTCTTTTGAGAGACTGAAGAAGGTTGGGTAGGTTCCAAGTTTCTAACCTCAGCGTTTGGATACGCTGAAGTCTGGATTGGAGGGATGGCTTGAACGGGTGTGGCAGAGCGTACCACGGAACTTTCCTTCAGCTCGTCAGAATGAGCTGAGGAGTCTTCAGCATGGAATTGTTGGGGTTGCTCCTTGGTTTTCTTGATCCTTTTAGAATCAAGAGGGGTAGTAGAGAGTTTCCTTTTCTTAGAAGGAGAGGGTTTTGTGGCCTTGGTATCAGCGATGGGTATTGTCGCTGAAGGAGCCACAGAAAGCGAAGAATTTAGAAGAGTGAGAAGAGTAGAGAGACGTACCTCGTTGGCGACAGGCTTGAAATCGAGCACCTTAGGGCCAACCTGAGAAAGTTTCAGGTCACCCTCTTCAGGATAGCTGTCCTTCAGGCCATATTGGAAGATGGCGCTGATGAATCTTGGGTAAGGAACCCATGCTGGTCGGTCAGCGGCAGAATCCACGCGTTGTACTAGGTCATCATATATAATAGACGCCCAGTCAATGTTTAGACCTTTCAGTAGTGCGTATCCCATAGCTTGCGTAGGTTGTGCGGCTTGATCAGAAGAGTCGGACTTCGCTGTCATGCAGCTGATCAGGTGAGCGAAGATGAAATTCATCTCGCTGGGCATTTTGGACTTCTTTATCAGCGTCAGCTTCTTCTCGGGCTTCTTGTCCCTTCCAATGTCCCAGATGTAACCCATTGTGTCGAGAAAAGCAATGATGGCATCTCTGTCAACTTGCTTCTTATGGTCAGGGAATGGAACGAAGGGTTTTTCTTTGGTGGCATTTGGAAAGTTCAGGGCTTTTCGTATGATAGCGGGGGTTATCTTAATTGTACCATACTCAGTATCGATGAGTATGCAATCGATGGTTTTGGATGCATCTTTGGCGGAGGGTAGCTGAGTGTGTCTGGCAGAGTACCAGAACTGGGATAGTAGTAGCTGACTTGCGGGAGGTGTGATGGTCAGGGCTGTTGAAATGCAGCAGTGTTTCAGGAAATTCACAGCATCATCCAGATGTGTGACTTGCTTTCGAGGAGGAAACTCGAAAAGCGCAGAGAGGTTGTTGACCTTAGTCCAATCTAGTTGATCCAGCTTGAACTTAACCTGAGGGGCTTTGATGATGTCCACTTCCTCAGAGTCAGCGGAGATGGACTCAGCGGTGACATTGATCTTTGAAGATGACATTTCTCTGTATTATCAGTTCAACCAAAGATGTTAACAAATAAGAATTGTCTTAGTATGGAAAGAATTTCCATTAAGATTGTTCGAATTTTGTCCATTTCATTCAGACATAAATGTCTTAATGAAGATTAGGGTTTTTCATGATTTTGAAACGAAATGTAAAACCCATAAATTCTTGTATTCCAGTTTCAAAAAAAAAACTGGATACGAATGAAGAACAAGTTTAAGATTTAGATTTAAAACTTGAAGAACAACCATGAAATGGTTGTGTTCATAAAACCATGAAAGAAAATGATTTTATTTTTAAGTTCTTTTGTTTGATCTTGTTTAAAACAAAGATAAGATCATAAACAAGTTATCTGCATTTGAAAAATAAGAACATATTAACCTTGAAGTTTTGATGAAGAAGATGATGAACAGTTCTTTGAAGATTTGAGAGCACAAATGCAACAGTAATTTCTTTCTTGCGGAGGAAGAATGTTCGCGTAAAAGACAAATATAAACCAAGAGTTGTTTATATAGGGAGTTTTAGAGAGAGAAAACCTTGAGTGGGAAAAGGTTTTCATCATGACACGGACACGTGTTTGCATTTGATTGGAAGTTTGAGCGAAACGTGCAAACGTGTGTCAGAAAGAAATCGTGCCTAGTGTTATCCGTTGCAATGACGTCACAATTGTCCTTTCACATTCTTTTAGGATGTCTCTGAGGTTTTGAAAAACTCAGGGACTCTTTTGAAAAACATGAAGCACTGAATAGAAGATATCAGTGAAGGTTTTAAGAACTTTCAAAATATCGCTGTTAAGGAAGAGATATTCAGCGATGCATTTGTTTTTGAAATCTTGCATTTTCATGCGTTTGTCAGTGAGAGAAAACATATCTGGATATCAGTTTAACCAAGTTTATTCAGAGAGAAGATGATTGAATAGGTTATACGAGTTGATTTTATCCTTTCGCTGATTAATGTGAACCGCTGAAGATTTTACCCTTCAAAGTTCAGCATTCCAAGCTCGCTGATGAGAAAGTTGAATCTTGTCTCATCAAGAGGTTTGGTAAATAAATCAGCTAACTGATAATCAGTTGGGATAAAATGAAGTTCTATATCACCATTCATCACATGATCTCTGATAAAATGATATCTGATTTCTATGTGTTTTGTCTTTAAGTGTAGCACTGGATTGTTTGCTATAGCGATGGCACTTGTGCTGTCGCAATAGATTGGAATTTTGGAGAGCTGAAGATCATAGTCTAGTAGCTGATTTCTCATCCACAAGACTTGAGAACAACAGCTTCCAGCGGCTACATATTCAGCTTCAGCTGTGGAAGTGGACACTGAGTTTTGCTTCTTACTTGTCCAACTTACCAGCTTTCCACCCAGGAGCTGACATCCTCCTGTGGTGCTTTTCCTATCCATTTTGCAACCTGCAAAATCACTGTCTGAATAGGCGGTTAGATCGAATCCTGAGTGTTTGGGATACCAAAGGCCTAGATTCGCTGTACCCTTAAGATATCGAAAGATTCGCTTTACAGCTTTCATATGAGATATCTTAGGTTCACCTTGATATCGTGCACACAAGCATGTTGCAAACATAATATCGGGTCGGCTAGCTGTAAGATACAATAGTGAGCCGATCATCCCACGGTACAGCGTGCCATTGACAGGGACACCTTTTGTGTCCTTATCAAGTGTCAGCGGAGGTGCCATAGGGGTTTTCATAGCTGAACTTTCAGTTAAGTCGAATTTCTTCAGCATATCTTTAACATATTTTCCCTGATTAATGAAAGTTCCTTTTTCAGTTTGCTTAATCTGAAGACCAAGGAAATATGTTAGTTCACCCATCATGCTCATTTTATACTCATCTTTCATTCTATCAGCGAAACGAGTACAAAGCTCATGGTTAGTAGAACCAAATATAATGTCATCAACATATATTTGAACTAAAATGATATGACCTTTCACTTTTCTAAAAAATAGAGTTTTGTCAATCTTACCTCTCTCAAATTGTTCAATATGGAGATAAGTAGAGAGAGTATCATACCATGCACGAGGAGCTTGCTTTAAGCCATAAAGTGCCTTGTCCAGTTTATAAACATAACCTGGACGCTTAGGATCTGAGAATCCTGGAGGTTGTTCTACATACACTTCTTCATTCAGCTTTCCATTCAGAAACGCTGACTTAACATCCATCTGATGTACAGTGAAGTTTTTGTGTACAACATATGCTAAGAAAAGACGAATAGATTCGAGTCTTGCTACTGGAGCAAAAGTTTCGTCATAATCTATGCCTTCCTCTTGTCTGTATCCCTGAGCAACAAGACGAGCTTTGTTGCGAGTTACAGTACCATGTTCGTCCAACTTGTTTCGATAGACCCATTTAGTGCCTATCACCGTTTTGTCAGTTGGTCTACGAACGAGTTTCCAAACTTTGTTTCATTCGAATTCAGTCAGCTCTTCTTGCATAGCGCTGACCCAGTTTGGATCTCTGAGGGCATCATCTATTTTCTTTGGTTCAGTTAGAGAAATAAAGTTAACAAATAAACAAATATCACCTGCACTTCTACGAGTCTGAATACCAGCGTTGGGATCACCAAGAATTTGATCGATTGGGTGATTTACAGTCCATCGCTGAGCCGGAGCATACGTCGCTGATTCAGTCTGAACTGGGGAAACTGAAGACGAGGCTTCAGCTACTTCTGGATTATCAGCTAAGAGAGGAATGTTTGCATTTGTCACTTCATTCACTGATTGCTGAGAAATAGACGGAATTTCTGAGACATTTGGATCAACTGCAGGTATAGTGTTTATAGGCACAACTGAGACCCAAGATGTTTCAGCTTCACTATTCTGCATATCTGGAATGATAGGAGGACCATCATTTTCTACGGTGTGAGCATGAGGAGTGGGAACTTCTTCTGAATCACCAAGATGAGAAAACATCCATTGATTCAGTTCTTCAGTATCAGCGGACGGTTTAGAGTTCGCTGAACGGGATTCGTCAAACGTGACGTGAATAGTTTCTTCTACAGTTTGTCTTCTACGGTTGAAGACTCTGAAGGCTTTGGAGACTGAGGAGTATCCAAGAAAGATTCCATCATCAGCCTTAGGATCAAACTTTCCAAGGGCATCTCTGTTGTTCAGTATGAAACACTGACATCCAAAGATGTGAAGAAAGCTGATTGAAGGCTTTCTCCCATGAAGGAGTTCATAGGCTGTCTTTTTGAATCTTTTAACTATCAGCGACCTGTTTCGCGTAAAGCAAGCAGTGTTGACAGCTTCTGCCCAAAACTGAGTAGGCAGGTGAGAATCGCTGAGCATTGAACGTGCAGCTTCAATAATTGTTCTATTTCTTCTTTCAGCGACTCCATTTTGTTGCGGTGTTCTCACTGACGAAAAGTTGTGAGAAATACCCTTACTCTCAAGGAAGGAATCAAGAGAACTATTTTTGAATTCAGTTCCATGATCACTCCTTATTGAGCGAACAGTCATATTGTTCAGAGTTTCCATCTTCCGAACAAAGGTGATGAGTTCTTCAGGGGTGTCACTCTTAGAACGGAGAAACATTACCCATGTGTAACGAGAGAATTCATCAACTATGACCAGCGTATATTTCTTTCCAGCGATGGATTGTTTGTTAACGGGGCCAAACAAATCTATATGGAGTAGTTGTAGAGGAGATGACACTGAGGAGACTTGCTTTGACTTGAAGCTTGCCTTGGTCTGCTTCCCTTTTTCACACGCTGAACATAAAGACTCTTTGGCGTATGAATGCTGAGGTAGACCAGTGACTAACTCTTTGGAGGAAAGAGTATGCAGTGTCTTGAAATTTAGATGTGAGAGCCTCTTGTGCTATAGCCAGTTAACATCAGAAGATGCCTTTGAGAAGAAACAGGAGTTCTCAGTGGTTGTTGAGTCCATGTTTATTACATAAACATTTTCCAAACGATAACCGCTGAGAGCTATCTTCTCCTTTTTGTCAGAGACAAAGCAGGATTCCTTAGTGAAAATCACTTTGTTATCCATGTCGCAAAGCTGACTGATGCTCAGAAGATTATGCTTCAGCCCTTCAACATATACGACTCTTCTGAAGGAGGTTGTACCATTTGAAAGTACACCATACCCTCGGGTGTGTCCTTTTCCATTTCCACCGAAAGTTACAGAGGGACCCTTCTCTTCCTTGTATTCAGCGAGCAGGTTTTTCTTTCCAGTCATGTGTCTAGAGCATCCGCTATCGAGATACCAGATACCCTTCTTAACCTGCAATACAAAGGAAGATTAGTTTTTCTTAGGTACCCACTTAACCATGTATACACGTTTGTCAATAGAAGTAGTTGGAATGGAAGGTTCAGCGGTCTTCGAAGCATTTGAAGATTCAGCTTTGTCTTTCTTCACTTTGGTTAATTTCTTAACCTCAGTGGTAGGAGTCACCTTGACCTGATTTGCATCGGTGTTGGTCCTCTTTGCCTTGGGGGCAATCTTCACCTTAGCTATTTTTTCAGCTTTGGTGGCTGTGGGGCACTTACTAGCAATATGATCGGTAAGTCCACAGTGATAACATTTCCTATAACTAAAAATAGTTCTAGGACCACTTGTATGCTGAGCTTTTAATTTTGAATTAGAAGTGCCAGCACCAAGTAAGCTATTTGCTTTAGAAATGGGACGAACATTCAGTTCTTCAGATTTTTTACCAAGGACATCCACTCTGAGTCTAGGAGTAGATCGCTGAATAGATCCAGAGATCAGCTTTCTAGATCCAGAGGGGTTGGTCACTGAGGCTTTAGAAGCATTCAGCTTTGGTACTAAGGTACCCTTCTGAGGATTTTGATAAATAACAATTCCTTTACCTTTGTCTTTAGAGACAGAGGTAGGTTTTGAATAAACCATTTTCTCCTTACCTTTTGAGGAGGTAGGAGTTTCCTCAGGGATTGGTGTAATGGACGAGGAGCACTGAGATGATGAAGTGTCAGCGACTGAGGATACGAACGTTCCAAATTTAAGCATTGAACGTTCAGTGGTTGGTTTTGGAGTATCATATTTATAACCCAGACCACGTTTATCACTTAGAGGAATCTGAGCCTTAATTATCTCAGTGATCTTTGTTGAAGAATTACACCATCCTTCAACAGTAGCTTGTTCAGCTTTTAATGCAGCGATAGCTTCTGCTCATTCGATTTTGACTAGCTGATTTAAATAGACTTGATCTTTAAAATCATCTTCAATTTTAGAAAGCTTTTCTATTTGAAGGTGGCAGTTTTTAAGCTTTTCAGCGAGATCAAGATTTTGGTTTTCAACCACAGTTTTGCCGTTCATGGCTTCGTATAAACTTCTAGTCAAGAGATCGATCTTACGGAGACTATCAGCTTCATCAATATTTGCAATATTGGTAAAGAAAGAAGGTGATACCTGAATGGCAGATGTTGAAGTGGAGGGAATCTCTGAACTTTCTTCCTCTTCTTCAATCTTGGCCATGAGACATTGATTTGCTTCATCATCTTCAGAGTCAGATGATGATGCTTTTTCATCAGAAGCAGCCCAATCATAGTCAGCCATCAGGCCTTTTCCTTTCTTCTTAAAACTTTTCAGCTTTGCATACTTCTCCTTCAGCTTTGAGTATTTGTCATCTTTATTCCTTGGAACAAAGTTTTTCTTTGAGAAAGCTGAAGGTCTCATGACTTTCTTTGACCTGCACTCATTAGCGAAATGACCTGTCTTTTCGCAGTTGAAACAAGTAGCAGTAGCCTTATCAACAAAAGCTGATGATTTAGGCTTGTCAGTTATGGAAAGAGGTTTGTTCTTTCTAAACATTTTCTTCTTGGCGAATCTCCTGAACTTTTTAGTTAGGAGAGCCAAGGATTCATCATCATCTGAAGAATCAGAGTCTGATGACCTTTCAGAGTTACTTTCTAACTCAGTGATAGTGACCGAGGGTCGCTGAGTAGAAGGTTCTTCTGAGATTAAAGCAACATGAGTGCTTTTGGAATCTTTTACAAGATTCTTCTTAAGATGGCTAGATTGCTCATGATTCACCAATGTACCATATAAGGTTGAAAGGGTCATTGATTTAAGATCCTTTGACAGCTTGAGACACATGGAATAATTGTCCCAGCTTTCAGGTAAACATTCTAGAAACTTTGTCAGCACTTCAAAGTTAGAATATTCCTTACCAACAGTTTTTAGATCTATAATTAAACAATTAAAACGTTGGTGAACTTCAGAGAGAGTTTCATTCTTACCAGAAATGAAGCTTTCGTATTGTCTTACCAGGTTGATCTTTCTTGAGTCCTGGACTTCAGACGTTCCTTCATACTGAACACATATTGTGTCCCACATGGCTTTTGATGACTTCAGGTTCATGACGGAATGGTAGACTTCGTCAGGAAGGGCCATGGATAGTATGGATCTGGCTTTTTTTATCTATAGCCACTTTATTCTTATCTTCATCGGTCCACATGTGTATTTCCTTTGGAATCAGCCTTTCTGGAATAGCAGCTCTAGTTGCAGTGGCTGGAACTAAAGGATCAATTGTTACAGGGATGTGTGGTCCGTTTTCAAGATAGTAAGTCATAGTAGGGTCTACACCTTCTAAGAAGAGTGTCATCCTATTTTTCCACAAGTTGAAGTTGTCTCTGGAAAATCTAGGGGTTTTGCAAGAGAACCATTGTCTAAATAATGTGTGTTTGTGTTGGCCATTTTCAGATAATAGCAAGGAAGAGAATTATCTTAGATTAGATCTTGTTTATGAGATTAAACAAATCCGCTCTGATACCACTTGTTGGTCCCGAAGGCCTATACAAGTTTGTAGAAGGGGGGGTTGAATACAAACACACAGATTTTACTTTTCTAAATTGTTTATTGATAAATCATTAACAATTTACAGCTTGTTGCGGAGACAAGATTAAGGATAAACCTAAATCTAAACAAGTTGGAACACTAAGGTTTCTTGCACTAAGAAAGATAAGGAAATTACTAATAATAACCTATCTTGAGATAAGAGATATGAACTTGTCCAGAGTTAGCAAGTTACTTCAAAATGAAGTGAGTTCATCTCTTTATATACTGCATGCATTTAATGCAAGTCAGTATATACTTTACACGTGTCATCAGCTGGTTGGTTGCATGTCATTGACCTTTGTTGACAACCTTAGTAGCCGTATGGATGAACAGTGTAGTATCAGAGTGGTTGTACGATTTCAGACAGTCGGAGGTTCTTTTCTGACATTTCTTACGGAGTCGTGCAAGGGTGGTTAAGACAAAAGTACTTTGTACGGAGGACTTCATGATCAGCTTTCGTTGATTCAGCGATTATCATTTACTATTCAACAGATGATAAAGTTCAGCGATAGCTGAAGTCTTGTACTTGATACTTCACGTTGAGTGGACAAATCTGAGTCTTCGCTGATCCGCATCAGTTCATTAGGAGACTTGTCGCTGGTTCTTGAGCTTGATCTTCGACTTCAGCGTAGAACCTTTGTTGACGTGAAACTTGTCTTCAGGGATCATAAGTAAACAACTAACTTATCAGCGATCATCATAATGACTGAACAGACTCAGAGCATTTATGGTGAACAGTTTCGCTGAATGTTTAACTTAAAGAGCGAGAGTTCCTATCAGCGGTACTGGAAGATCTTAGTACTTATCAGCGATAGTGAAACTCTGATACATATTGTTTACTTACAATTTTCACTAAGTATTTAAGAGAGGGTCATTATCAAATCACTGAGGGTTTGGATCAACACTTCAAAAGGAAGATGAAAGCGGATGGATCAATCGACAAGTTCAAAGCTCGATTAGTAATCCAAGGCTTTACGACATGTTGATCTTTGGCACCGACCAAAATCAAGTTGGGAAAACCAAAGAGTTTTGTCGTTGAGTTTCTCCATGAAAGATATGGGAGAGGCGGAGGTGATCCTTGGTATAAGGATCAAGCGTGAGAACAAAGGGATTGCAATTACGCAATCTCATTACATTGAGAAAGTATTAAAGAAATTTAATTGCTTTGATTGTTCTCCGGTGAGTACTCCATGGGATCCGAGTGTGAAGCTTATGCCCAACTCGGGTGAAGCGGTGTCACAACTCGAGTACTCAAAGGCTATTGGATGCTTGATGTATGCCATGACAAGCACTAGGCCGGATATCGCTTTTGCCATAGGAAAGTTGAGTAGGTATACTAGTAATCCTAGTATTCATCATTGGCAAGCGATAAGACGAGTATTCAAATAATTGAAGAAAACCATTGACTATGGTTTGTCATATGTCGGATTTCCATCGATTTTGGAGGGATATTCGGATGCATGTTGGATTACCAATTTGGAAGATCACTCTTCTACGAGTGGTTGGGTATACTTGCTTAGGGGAGGTGCCATCTCATGGGCTTCCAAGAAGCAAACTTGCATCACGAGTTCGACTATGGAGTCGGAATTTGTGGCATTAGCCGCTGCCGGTAAAGAGGCGGAATGGCTAAGGAATTTGGTCCATGAAATTCCATTATGGCCGAAACCAATATCATCCATTTCTATCCGTTGTGATAGTGAGGCTACTTTGGCTAAAGCTTATAGTCAAGTGTATAATGGCAAGTCTAGACACTTAGGTGTTCTTTCCGACTTCGGTTGTAAGCTTTAAAAGATTTTATCCAGCGGTTGTTACAGCTGAAGAGTTGCCAGAAAGAGTAGACGTGAGACCTGTCAGCTTTGTCTCTACTGTCTTCAGAGACGCGTTGATGTCTCCCAAATTAGGACCTGTAACATATAAAAACTTGTGAACAGAGGAAAGCTCAGAAGTTTGGGGTTTAGTAACAGTGTTTAGGGGTTGTTGTATACCTGCAGGAGGATTGATGAATTCATCAAAATCTCGATGGCCTGAGAAATGTTCCATATCGTCAGCGAGAGAACCTGAACGTATGATCATCTCTACAGGTCCTACTTCCGTCGTTCCTTTAGCTTCTGGAGGAATGACAGGTGCATCAGTGATAACTGGAGTTGTGTCTAAATGAGTGGAGGGAGAAGCAAAGGATAAGAATGGAGGTTGGTTACTGAGTTTAGCGTTGGATTCGCTGAGAATCACTTCATCAGTCTTTTGAGAGACTGAGGGCGGTTGGGTAGTTTCCAAGTTTGTAACCTCAGCGTTTGGAGACGCTGAAGTCGGGATAGAGTGGGTGGCTTGTTCAGCTGTGGCAGAGCGTACCACTGAACTTTCCTTCAGCCCAACAAGAGGAGCTGAGGAGTCTTTAGCAATAGATTGCTGGGGTTGCTCCTTGGTTTTCTTAGTTCTTTTGGAACCAAGTTGGGTGTCAGAATGTTTCCTTTTAAGAGGAATAGAGGTTGCAGCTGGGGTATCAGCGGTGGGTTTGTCCGCTGAAGGAGCTGCAGAAGTAGAAGAAGTAGAAGGATTTAGAAGAGTTAAGAGTGTAGAAAGACGTACCTCATTCGCCACTGGTTTGAAGTCGGGTATCTTAGGGCCAACCTGAGAAAGTTTTAGGTCACCCTCTTGAGGATAGCTGTCCTTCAGGCCTTTTTGGAATATGGCGCTGATGAACCGAGGATATGGAACCCATGTAGGTCTGTCAGCAACGGTGTCCACTCTGAGTACCAGGTCATCATAGATAATCGATGCCCAGTCTATATGTAGACCTTTCAGCAATGCATATCCCATTGCTTGCTGAGGCTTAGCGGCTTGGTCAGAGGAGCCGCTCTTGGCAGTCATGCAGCTGATCACATGGGCAAAGATGAAATTCATCTCGTTGGGCATTTTCGATTTCTTGATAATGGTCAGTTTCTTCTCGGGCTTTATGTCCCTTCCAGTTTCCCAAACATAGCCCATTGCATCGAAGAATGCAATGATGGCTTCCCTGTCTGAGTTTTTCTTGGGGTCAGGGGGAACGAAGGGTTTTTCTTTGGTTGCGATGGAAAGGCTGAGGGCTTTGCGAATGATGGCAGGGGTGATCTTCATGGTGCCATATTCGATATCGCATAGGATGCAGTCAATTTTTGGAGGGGTCTTTGGCTGATGGTAGCTGAGAGTGTCTGGCAGAGTACCAGAATTGTGATAGCAAGAGCTGATGTGCAGGAGGTGTTATGGTCAGGGCTGTGGAGATGCAGCAATTCTTCAGAAAGTTCACATCATCATCTAGATGTGTGACTTGCTTTCGAGGAGGAAACTCGAGAAGCGCATAAAGGTTATTTACCTTAGTCTAATCCAGTTTGTCAAGAGAGAACTTGGCCTGAGGAGCCTTGAGGATGTCCACTTCCTCAGCAGTATCATCATCAGCAGAGTTCTCAGCGATGGTGTTCTTGGGAATGTCAGAAGATGCCATTTTCTGTATTATCAGTTCAACCAAAGATTAACAAATAAGAATAATCTTAATGTGGAAAGATTTTCCAATAAGATGGTTCGAATTTTGTCCATTTCATTCAGACAAAAAGTCTTAAGGAAGATTAGGGATTTTCTTGTTTTTGAAAAAAAACCGAAATGCACACCCAATAAAATCTTGTTTTCCAGTTTCCTTTGAAGATTGGGATTCTGGAAAAACGAATGTGTGAAGAACAAGTTTAAGATTTTTGCATTTAAACTTGAAGAACAACCATGAAATGGTTGTGTTCATAAAACCATGAAAGAAAATGATTTCATTTTTAAGAAGTTCTTTTGTTTGATCTTGTTAAAACAATGAGAAGATCAGAAACAAGTTATTTGCATTTGGTAAATAATAAGAACATATTAACCTTTGATGTTTGAAGAAGATGAACAGTTGTTCTTGAGAAATTCGAGAGCAAAATGCAACAGTGAATTCTTTCTTTGCTTGGAGGAGAAGTTCGCGTAAAAGAAAAATATAAACCAAGAAATTGTTTATATATTAGAAAGAGAAAATCTTGAGTGGGAAAAGATTTTCATCATGACACGGACACGTGTTTGCATTTGATTGGCGAGTAAACGAAACATGCAAACGTGTGTCAGAAAGAAGAACGTGTCGGGGCTTATCCGTTGCAATGACGTCACAACTGTCCTTTCATGTTCTTGGTTGTCTTTGAGGTTTTGAAAACTCAGGGACACTTTTGAAAACATGAAGCACTGAATAGAAATATCAGTGTTGGTTTTATAAATTTCAAAATATCGCTGATAAGGAAGAGATATTAGTGCTCCACCCGATGCGGCAGTGATATCGTTTTTGAACTGCGGGTGGAGTCCACTAAAGAATGTATGGATGATAACCCATCCGTGCAACCCATGATGAGGGCACTTCTTGATCATATATTTGTAACGCTCCCAAACCTCGTATAAGGTCTCTTGCTCCCATTGCGCAAAATGAGTGATGTCAGCCATTAATTGAGCGGTTCTTCCCGGGGGGAAGAATTTCTGAAGAAATGCGGCCTTCAGGTCGGCCCAGGTGGTGATCTGATCCACTGGTAAACTCGCTATCCAGATTTCGGCTCTCCCCTTGAGTGAGAAGCTGAACAATCTTAACTTGACGGCATCCTCGTTCATGCCATTAATCTTGAAGGTGCTATAAATCCTCTCGAATGCACGGAGATGTGCATGAGGATCTTCGGTCGGTGCTCCTCCATATTGATTTTGTTGCACCATCACGATGGTGCTCGGTTTGATCTCGAAGTAATTCGCCGCAGTAGCGGGCGGTTGGATGCCTATCCGTGCGGTTGCCACGTTTGGGTTGGCAAATGACCGCATCGGAACTCTCGCCGGAGGGGGCGGAGGATTGTTGCGAGGAGGTGCTTCGTCGGCCATCTTTAATTTTCTTTGGGCTTTGGATGCTTTGCGTATTCGGTGGACGGTTCTCTCGATCTCCGGATCAAGTTGTTCGATTTTCTTCCCTCGGGTCGTCCTTGGCATACACCAAGTAGTACCTGAAAAGAAAGTAAGCGAAGTTAGTAATCCAGAAATTGAAAGTGATAAAGTAAAATAACAGAAATAAAAAAAAGATGTTCAATCTAATAGCGCTTATAGCTGGTAGTGCTATTAGTTGCAACTAGTTCCCCGACAACGGCGCCAAAAACTTGATAGGTCGGGTTTCACCCCACGAAATCTAACCGCAAGTGTACGGTGTCGAAATCAAGTAATAACGTACGGTAAGTACGAGTATCGAATCCACGGGAACTAGGAACTAAGTATCACAATTACTATAAGCTCTATTAACTGAACTATCGAAATCGAATTGGTTGGTGTTAAACTAATTAATTGCAAGAACATAAATCAAACACAAGACAATAAACAGCTTTGGAAACTTCTGATAGAGAAAACAGTTGAGGGTTGGAAATCCTTAGGTTTTCACATACGAATATCAGACTTAAAACAATTACCAGTTAATCCCCTTAATGAATACCCAATCTCTAAAATCACCGTTGTTCTCTTTCCAGCAACATCGAGTTTTATTTTGAAAAGGACAAGTTTTATCTTTCGATCTCGACCTACGGATTTCAAAACACATTAAGCGCAAGATTCATGTTTGAACGGATAGATTTAATCTCTCGATCTCAACCTAAATGGTTCAATTAGGACTAAGGCGTATTCGGTATATCTCTATCATCGAATTCTTGCCTTAGGCATGCAATTCCTAGTTCTAGTTAACAGTTAATTCTCTCGAACTCAACTGGAAACAACAAAACAATTGAAAGCTAGCTAAACTCTCAAAAGCATTAAAACCAAATTACATGCATTCATTAAATAAGGAAAAACTGATAAACGTTCAAGTCATCTGTTCATATGATTACAAACCCAATTCAATCCAACCCCCAACATCTAAAGATTAGTTCATGATGTTGGGGGACAAAAACATAAGAGAAGGACAAGCGAAAATGTATGTAGACATGGTAATTAGAAACGTAAAAACTGTGATGATGAACTCCCCTCTCTCGTGATCGTATCTCCTTTTCGTAGTGAACGTATCCTCGATCTGTCTCCTATCGTGGCTCCAAATGGTCCGAAAAGTCTCTGGAAATCGCCCCCAAATCGTCTCTGGCCGTCGTGTCAAAGTTGCGTCCGGAATAATGACCTAAAATCTGAGAAATAAAACTGAAGTCGCCAAACAGAGGGTTAGGCGACTTGTCACGCGACTTGCAAGTGACGTGGAAAGTCGCGTGGCAAGTCGCCAGGTCTTCAGAATGCTTCTGGGTCGGTTTCTGGTTCGCGGTTCGGGTCCTGGTTCGGTCGCGGGTCTTGGGCTTGGATCTCGGGCTCCCGTTGGGCTTCGTTTTGGCTCTTTTTGGGCTCTTTTAAGCTTCTTTCCTCGAAGATTACCACCTGTTAAAGAACCTGCACATTCCACTAAATAAACCATAAAATTCCTCTTCTTTGCTTAAATACAAGCCAATCTCATTGGTTTGAGAACCGAAAATAACGCCAAAAAGTGGCGTTATCAGGGTCTAATCCTTGGAACGCAGAAACTTGACCTAGGTGTATCTCGAAAAATCATCCACCATGACTAGAACATGTTTCTTGTGGTTGATGCTCTGAACACGCATCGGGCCACATAGATCCATGTGAATGAGCTCTAGTGTCCTGGACGTGCTCGGAGCGGCCTACGGCTTGGGTGACACTCGCTTCATCTTACCCATCTCGCATGCAACACATAGGTGTTATTTCTCAAACTTCAGATCAGGCATGCCTTTCACATGTCCACCCAGCACCAACTTGTTGATGTTCTTGAAATTCAGGTGTGAAATTCATCGATGCCATAACCAGTTCTGTTTCGTTGTAGCCTTGGACATCAAACAAACTTCCTTATCCGTCTTTAGAGAGGAGAGGTCTATCATGTACAGATTGGTTTTGCACGTACCAACAAGCAGTTCTTTCCCTTCTTCGTTTCGAATGCTGCACCGCTTGGCCTTGAAGTTGACCTTTTAGTTCTTGTCACAGAACTGGCCTATGCTAAAAAAATTGTGTCCTAGACCCTCGACGTAGGAACCCGTCTTGATAGTGAGGTTTTCTTGAACAATATCTCTGTATCCGAGAATCGGAGAGCATGGGTTGTTCCCAAATATCACGTCTCCGCAGTATTTGTCGGTGAAGTTCGTGAGAAGCTCCTTCCTTCCGGTCATGTGTTTGGAGCAACCTGAATCTAAGTACCACACATGACCGGTCTACAAAAAGAATTAAGTAGACTTGGGTACCCATTTGAAAATTAGGTCCTGAGGGGCTAGGCAACTGTCTTACGAGCCCATTTTGAATTGGGTTTACATTTAGGAGTTAGTGACTTACTATTAGTGAGAGAATTGAAAACATGATAAGTACCAAACCAATCAGATGCATATTTACGATCGACAAAATCATTCAATCCACAAGTAGAACAACAAATACAATCATGAGATAATTGAAGCAATTGTTGAATTGAATAAATCCTCAAAGGAAACAAATCGTTTTCTTCAACAAAAGAATTGGAATTAAAAACATCATGATCGTTATTGTTTTTTCCTAGAATGCAAAACGGAATTACATAAAACTGTCTTCGATGTGTTATCTCTGGACTCCTTCGCTACCCACTTTTGTTTGACGGATTTTCCTCGACTGTTTCTATCTGAAATATCATTAAAGTAATAGTTAGAAGAACTGGAGTGGTGAGAATGTCGTTTCTTTGTCTTTTTCCGTTTCTGTGAACGTCTTTTGGATTTAGATTTAGTAATGTTGTTCACAGAGTGGTTTTGAGGGGCTGATGTAGAACATTCGCCCTTGTAAAAGTTGACCGGTGGCTCACGAGTTTGATCAAGAAAATCAATGTGAGTAGAAAGTTTTGATGCAAAATCAAACTTATTAAACTCGTTATTTTGAATTCATGAAAGCTGAGCATTCTATTTCCTCTTCAGATATGACATTATTAGTTGATGAATTCGGGGAACTGTTTGAACTTTTGTTTTGCAAAGACTCGTTGTTGGAAGAGTTTTGAAAATCATAATAGAGATTCTTTTTGCAAGATTCCAATTGAGGTCCTTTCCCTTTATCATAGATAATTGGTGAAGAATCAACCAAAAAGGATTTTGCAGGAAGACGTATCTAAGGATGTAGAGGAAGGTTCAGACAAATTAACTTTCTCGTCATTAAGCTTATTAAGCTTCTCTTGGAGCTCGGCTTTACTGAGTTGCTCTTTCATCATATCTATCGTCAGGCTAGACAGTTGAGTGGTGAGGATGTTAATTTCTGTCTAAAGGAATTCCTTTTCCTCCCTAGATAGTAATTCCGCCTGTTTGGAATTGGAACTCTCGATCTTGAATAGTAACTCTTGTTTTTCCTTTTGAAAACTGGTCCGTTCTAGTTCAAATGACTCCTCTAACTGAACTATATTTTTTTCTAAAATAAGAGGTGGAACATAGCGTTTAAACTCGTCCTTCTATTCCTTAGGTTCAGCTGTTTGGTCCTCAACTTTAGCAGATGATGCTTTGGTCTTGGAAATAACATAGCCATCAAAGTAGTCATTTGAAAGATATTCGGATTTCTTGTTATTACCCTTTATCTTGTAAGAGGAAATAAGAGTTTCGTATGCAAAAGGCATTTGCATTTTAACAGTATTTTTTCTCTTTAATTCCTCCAGATCCTTATCCTTTTCATCAATTGGTTCAGTCCATCTGATTTTGTATTAGGGATATGTCTTATCGAGGCCTAGGAAGTTGAAAAATCATATAAAGTAGGCACCTTAAATAAGATTCTTTGCAAATAGTGAGGGTTGTCATACCCTATTCCCCACTCAGCATTAAAATACTTGAAATCTCTTGGTTTGTTCAGATGAATGGTTTGTCGGTTTGACCATGTTTGTAAAACTTCAGTTCTATATCCTTTCTTTTCTCAAAAGTTCTTTATTTTAAATATGAATGGAAGAACACTTACAGATAATCTCAGTTCTCTCGTTCTCAGACATATTGAGCTTGTCAGTTAGTTCACATAGTTTAGCCCTTAACTCTTCAGATTCTTTAGAAATTGCATTGCAGTTGACGTTTAAGTTTTCAATTATAAACAAGTGACCAACATTTTTTTATCTTAAGAGTGTCAATAACTTCATGTTGAACGGCAATCTTGTCACTTAATTCAGAAACTTGAAGTGACTTTTCTTTAATGGTTAGTTTGTACGAATCTAGTTTGTTCACATTAAGTTGCATCTAATCGAATAAAGCTTGATGAATAGGAGCACACTCGTGACAAGATTCACCAAATGGGGATGAGTTGCAGATGTTCTCTGACTCTCGGGCTGATTGGTGTAATTTCCCATAAAGCACAAGTGGGCGTCAATATCTTCTTCATCTTCCTTATCCGACAGGCTCAGCCAGTGATCATCCTCAGCCATCAGTGCTTTCCCAGCTTCTTTCTGTTTGCCCAGGAGTATCTTGTTCTTGTAGTACTCAGAATTATGTACTACCGCTTTTCTGCAATCTTTGGCTAAATGGCCCAGTCTGCCACAGTTGTAGCATTTCACCAACTCATCCTTCTCTTTCTTGTCAGATTGTTTACCTTCCTTAGTTTTCTTTCTTCCCTCGTACTCGCTTATTCAGAGTGGTCGAGTACCTCTGATTGTTTGACGACGGTTTCTTGCAAATTTTTGTAACACCTTAGGCATATCCCACATCGGTCGTGGACAGGAGAGATGCTGGGTATATTAGTAAACCTTGGCCTTACCAGACACAACGCGTTTTGGGGCCACAAGCATGCGGGTTCCTTGGGAACTCTGTGGTTAAGCGTGCTTGGGTAGGAGTAGTACCAGGATGGGTGACCTCCTGGGAAGTCCTTGCGAAGTCCTTGCCAGGTCGCCAAGAACAAAGCCGTGAGCCAGTGGGGCAAAGCGGACAATATTGTGTCGTGGTAAGCGGGGTGTTACAAATGGTATCAGAGCCACTCCTGTGCCGTTCGGGATGGTGGGGCAAACCTCATCGAGGACGATGAGTCCCTAAGGGGGGGTGTGTGTAACACCTTAGGCATATCCCACATCGGCCGTGGACAGGAGAGATGCTGGGTATATTAGTAAACCTTGGCCTTACCAGACACAACGCGTTTTGGGGCCACAAGCATGCGGGTTCCTTGGGAACTCTGTGGTTAAGCGTGCTTGGGTGGGAGTAGTACCAGGATGGGTGACCTCCTGGGAAGTCCTTGCGAAGTCCTTGCCAGGTTGCCAAGAACAAAGCCGTGAGCCAGTGGGGCAAAGCGGACAATATTGTGTCGTGGTAAGCGGGGTGTTACAAATGGTATCAGAGCCACTCCTGTGCCGTTCGGGATGGTGGGGCAAACCTCATCGAGGACGATGAGTCCCTAAGGGGGGGGTGTGTGTAACACCTTAGGCATATCCCACATTGGTCGTGGACAGGAGAGATGCTGGGTATATTAGTAAACCTTGGCCTTACCAGACACAACGCGTTTTGGGGCTACAAGCATGCGGGTTCCTTGGGAACTCTGTGGTTAAGCGTGCTTGGGTAGGAGTAGTACCAGGATGGGTGACCTCCTGGGAAGTCCTTGCGAAGTCCTTGCCAGGTCGCCAAGAACAAAGCCGTGAGCCAGTGGGGCAAAGCGGACAATATTGTGTCGTGGTAAGCGGGGTGTTACAAATGGTATCAGAGTCACTCCTGTGCCGTTCGGGATGGTGGTGTCGTGGTAAGCGGGGTGTTACAATTTTCTTCTTTTGGAAAGCCTTAGACAAAAGAACCATAGCCTTCTTGATGTCCTTCGGTTCAATATCCGACTAACTTCCATCTCCTTCTTCAGATTCTGACTCGGTCTTCTCCTTCTCTCGCTTGGAACTACGGTTGGACTATTTTCCTCGTTTGTCGGAGACTAGTGCCAGTGGATCAGGCGTTGGTTTCTCGACTGGATTTTGTTCGCCCAAATTGTCCATCACTTCGTCTTCGTCTTGGATGAGCATTTAGTAGAGCTCATTGATCAGAATGTTCTCTAGGATGTGATTGTGACAGATGTGAGAAGCGAAAGTCTTCTATGCAAGCTGAAGGTTGTTCATGAACTTGATATTGTTCTCAGTGTTGGTCCTCGTGATATTATTATTGTGAAGTTCGATCAGGAGCATGCAAGATCGTTCGTAGGTCTCGGTCAGCGTCTCACCGTGTCTCTGCTTGAAACTGTCGTGGCGAGTGATGCAACTATTGATCTTCAGTTGATCTCCAATCTTGTTGGCCATCATCATCCATGCGACCTGATCCCACATACCTTTAGATGTATCCTTGTGACTGTCTATGGCAGTGTAGATGTTATTCGGTAAGCTTTGAGCGATGTTTCTCCTTGCGAGCTTGTCGCCATCAAATCTTTTCTGCTCATCCTGTGTCATTTGCGCATAGGTCTTTGGTGTCCGAGTTGCTACGGCACCGTTGGCTTGGGCTGGAACATCCATCATCGGGGTAGGTTGAGGACCTTCTTCCAATGACTGCAGTATCTGAGGAAATAGGTCCTTGGATTCTATGAGAATCATGAACCGGTCGCGCCATTGAGGGTATTCTCCTCGGTAGAAAATCGGAGGCTTGGAATCAGTTCCAATTGCAAAAGCGTCTTTAGAAGTCATCTTAAAGTGCACTAAAGTGATCGTGAGACAGTATGATATGATCCAAATGCAGTGATGGTAACTGGGAGTGAATTATGCAAGGAACTAAGACGGAGTGAGAAACTTAACGCAAATACCTAATATCGACTAGGCAAACTAAAACTGATAAGAACAAATAAGTAAATACTGAAAAATAGAAAATATGACGCAAGAAAGAACAAATAAGCAGTATCTGGTCGTAGGATCCGGATAGGCAGAATCCGGATAATTGAAATTCGGATAGGCAGAATCCGGGAACGGGACCCGGATAATTGAAATCCGGATGGAAAACCGGGTTATTGGAAATCCGGATAAAGGAGCCGGATTGAGTAATCCGGGTGAGGCACCAAACAAACCGGACGGGGTAAATCCGGAATACTAGGAATAAACCGGGAATAGGTTCCGGATTAGAAAGTCCGATACACAAACCGGTATAACGATCTGGATTAGAGAAATCCGATACACACAAACCGGTACAAGCGATCCGGATTAGAGAAATCCGGTAGTCTTGATCCGGATAAAACGTAGAAAAACTTGCCCGGGATTGTCGAAGAACACGGTCCGGATAAGATACCTGTGATGAACACAGATCTGAGTTTGCTTTCTCTTTGAAGATTTTGGTTCTGAGGATTGTGAAAACAAACACAGACAAAAAAACACAAGACCCAATTCGATTTTGACTCCAAAAACAACATATTCTTTTAAAACACTTTAAAATCAAATAACATATACTAAGAACACACATAAACGATTTTCACAAATGGATGTTTAAAACCCTCGAAATTGAATCTGAAACTTTGTCAGAATCAATTTAGGAATAGGTGGGATGGAATGGAACAATAAGATTTCACTTGCAAAAATCGAAGACCCAAATTGCCAATCAACAATGTGCCATTTTTTTAATAGTCGAAATATCTTGTCTCTCTGCTCTGATTGTGGATCCCATAATGTAGTGCAATTATCAAAACAACAATCAACCAAACAAAGAATCTTCAATGAAACTGGTCATATGATTGATTAGAGAGAAAACTGTTGAGTGCATACAAAGGTTTAGCAATTATGATCATTAACCCTAATCTAGGGATTAACACAAACTATTTATACCACTATAGGTATTTACACTTTTAGCCCAGAACTTCTATTCAACCAACAATTAACCCAAACATTGAATTTGAAATGATAGATTTAGGATTAGTACATTACTTCTTGGGTATCAGGAAGAAGAAGGGATTATAATCTCACAACAAAAATATGCACGAGACATTCTCAACAAATTTAACATGACCGACTCTGGCACCTTTACAACTCCCATGGAGTTTGGCTTAAAGTTATCAAAGAATTCTTCAGAAGACTATGTGGATTCTAACCTATATCGAAGCATGGTAGGCAGCCTTATGTACTTAACCGCAACTCGACCCGATATATTGTTCCCTGTCAGTGTGATCACCATGTATATGCAGAATCCTAAAAAAGTCATTGGGAGGCAGCCAAGCGTATATTACACTTTATAAAAAGTACACTTAACCATGAGATCGTGTATACTAAAGTTCGAGATGCAAGTCTGAAAGGTTACTGTGACAACGACTATGGAAGCAATATAGATGATAGTAAGAGCACAACAGGTTACATCTTCAACCTTGGGTTCGGGGCTATATCTTGGCAGTCCAAAAAGGATAATAAAGTTGTTGCCTTGTCTTCAGCAAAGGCAGAATATATAGCACTATCAATGGCAGGTTGTCAAGCCTTATGGTTAAGAGGTATCTTGAAGGATTTAAAGATGGAACAACACACTGCGACTAAGATTTTATGCGACAATAAGTCAACAATTGTCGTCCAAAAAAAAATAAGTCAGCAATTGCATTGACAAAAAATCCGGTCTTCCATGGAAGGAGTAAACACATCCGGATCAAGTATCATTTTATACGAGAATTGGTTCATGACAAGAAGTCGAAGTTGAATTATGTGGGACTAAGGATCGGGTTGCTGATATTCTCACAAAGGCGTTGCAACCTGGAAACTTTGAACGTTTAAAAGAGAAGCTCGATATGATTAGTATCTAGTTTACGGGGGAATGTTAAAATGTAAGCTAGTACTCTCCTGTTCCTTAAGTTTGTCAGTTATCGTTAGCGGTTATGGTAGACAGTTATATGTTAGTTTAACCACCATTCATTGAAGAGTCACAATGGTTGGTGGGTCTATATATATGTGTAATGTCTCTTCTACGTAGTTGTCTGATTCAATAAAGAAATATATGTGATTATGTGCAACTTACTGTGATCTATCCAACATTTCTCATGTTTACGTACGTACTCAACAGATCAAGTAGCAAATGCATGCTCTCACGAAACCCTTGCAGATGCATGCTCCCACCAAACCCTTACTACAGGCCTGATTTCTCCTTCTCAGGGGCAAGATTAGACTCTGCTCCCGGAGCTCCTGCTTGAAGGGGCATATTAGAGACAATCCTTAATGTAGCTAGAGAATATTGTTAATGTGGACCTAATCCCGTTCATTGCTTTGGTAAAATCGGTTATAGGAAGTTAGTTAGGAATAGTCACAACCATTGGAATAGACACGACTGTTGGGAATAGTCACAATGATTCTAAACAGTCACAATGGTTAGGTTTTATGTCTATATAAACAAGTGTATGTAAACAGTTTATTTAATCTCAATCTACGATTATTATTTCAGTAAATTCTTGTGTGCGTTTGTGAATCAAACGATTAGGGACAACAATTGGTATCAGAGCAAAGGCTCTTTGATTCCAAACACTGTGACCGGAAGAAAATCACTACGCCAACCGGAAATTGTACGGGGGTGGAATACGGTAACAGGAAGAAGAAACTTACTTGAAATAAGATCGGAAGAACGCCGGCGACGGTGGTGCGCAACCGGAATCGAGATACAACCGGCGGGACTTCAACCGATTGAAGGAACCTTTAACCCCACATCAAAAAAACCAGCGAAGAAATTAGGGTTTCATTCCTGTTGGGGGAGACGATCTCTCCTGTTGCAGATCGTGCGTGAGACCAACAAAATTAGGGTTCATTTTTGGGAAAGACAATCTATCTTGTCGCAGACCGTGCGTGAAACCAACAAAAGGGGGAAGAAGATTTTGTGGGAACGGCTTGAAGGATCGACACAAAAAAAAACCTCTTGGGCTTAATAAAGAAAACTCAGTTTTTTATTGGGCTGATTAACACCTTTTGTGCTTCTTTGGACAAAAAACAAGGAGGTATTTAATTGGGCTTCTATTTGGAACCAGTTTTCTTTAAAAGAAAACACACTCTACAAATTTGGGCATTTACAACACTTTTATTGGGCTGACAAGGGAAGGATGCTTCTACTTGGAAACAGTCTTGTTTTAAAAGGAAATACACTCAGGTGTGAAATCTGAATTATCTTTGGATTTCTAGTGTACTAGTAGTATAAATCTATTGTCTATACTATTAGGAAAGCCCCAAAATTTTTAGAAAGTGAAAATCGTACGAGTAGAAACCATGCCTGGTGAAGAACCAAACAACGCCCTAGTAACACAAAAACCCGTAGCACCAATCTCTCATTATCAATGCCCCGTCTTGAAACCGACAAATTACACCGTTTGGGCTATTCAAATCAAAATTATACTTGAGGCAAATGGGTTATGGGAAATGATAGAACCAAAGGAAGATACGCAACCAGACGAAAAAAGGGATAAGGCAACGATTGCCTATCTATATCAAGCATTGACCGAAGATGTAATACTGCAAGTTGCGGGATGTAAGACTGCAAAGGAAGTCTGGGAGGCGTTAAAGAAAAGACATGTCGGAGTAGATAAAGTGCAGAAGGCACGATTACAATCTTTAATGATTGGATTTCAAACACTCCTAATGAAGGAGGACGATACGTTGGATGCATTTACCGCTAAACTAAACGGCTATGCCACCAAGGCAAAAGAATTAGGAAAAACTTTGGACCAACCGTTACTGGTACGAAAACTTTTGGATTCGATGCCAGATCGGTTCATCCAAATTGTGGCATCCATAGAACAAAACTCTGATCTAGACGAGGTTACCTTAGACGAGATCATTGGAAAATTGAAAGCCTATGAGGAGAGAATAAAACTCAGGAAAGACGGACGTGGAGAAATCCAGGAAAACTTATTATTCGCACAAGGCGAACACTCTGGAAGAGGAAGACGATTCGGCAATCGCGGACGTGGTAGATCCAACTCTTCACGAGGAAACTGGCAAAGCAACAGAAATAAACACGACTCGAAAGAGGAAGGCTCAACTCACAAGCCAAGAACAAACACAAAGTGGAATAAGCAAGTGAGGGACATGAGCAAAGTACAATGTCACAAATGTAGGAAATTTGGACATTATAGAAAGGATTGCAATCAACTGCCAACAACGCAGGAACAATCAAACCTTATCCAAGAAGACGAAGAGCCATCATTGTTAATGGCAACACACAAAACTGAACACGAAGAAGTACTATTAAATGAAGGACAAATTCAACCCGGAAAGTGTGCTACAACAGATGAAAGCATCTGGTATTTAGATAATGGTGCAAGCAACCACATGATAGGGACTAAGAGTCACTTCAAGGATATTGATGAAAAGATAACAGGACGTGTTCGTTTTGGAGATGGATCGTATGTAGAAATAAAAGGAAGAGGATCTATATTATTAGGATGTAGGAATCATAAACAGAAGGTTATAACGGAAGTTTACTACATTCCAAACCTCAAGAGCAACATACTGAGTTTAGGACAACTCACGGAGATTGGGTGTAAAGTCGTCATGGAAGGAAAACAACTGACTTTACATGACAAGAATAAGAGGCTGCTGATGAAGATTGAAAGATCAAATAATAGACTTTACAGCATCAAACTGAAAATTGGAACACCCATATGTCTCCTAGCAAATGTAGATAGCCAAGCATGGTTGTGGCACGCTAGATTAGGTCATCTAAACTTTGAGGACATCAATAATATGACAAGAAAGAATCTAGTGGAAGGAATACCGAGGATAAACCACGCAGGACAGATTTGTGATGCCTGTTTATTAGGAAAACACAGTAGGACTCCATTCCCAAGTCAAGCTAAGTTCAGATCAAAGAAACCTCTGGATCTAGTCTATGGAGATCTCTGTGGCCCCATAAGCCCAACCACACACTCCGGGAAACAATACATTTTCTTGTTAATAGACGACTGTACCCGTTTCATGTGGGCCTACTTTCTGACATCGGAAGATCAGGCTTTTGACACTTTCAAGGAATTCAGACAAAAGATTGAAACGGAAATGAGGACAAAATTAAGGATGCTGAGAACAGACAGAGGAGGTGAGTTCACATCAAATGAATTCACAAAGTACTGCAAGGAAAACGGAATAGCACGGCAATTGACAGCACCTTACTCACCACAACAAAACGGAGTCGTGGAAAGAAGAAATAGAACAGTGCTATCTACTACTAGAAGTATGATGAAAGCAATGAAGTTGCCACAGAACTTTTGGGCGGAAGCAGTCAGACACGCCGTATACATACGGAACAGGGTACCTACAAGAGCCCTGGTGGATAAGACTCCATATGAGGCACTCTACAACAGAAAACCAAATCTGGAAAAACTAAGGATATTTGGGTGCACAGCTTATGCCAAGGTAACAATACCTCATTTGCAAAAACTTGATGATAGAAGTGTTCCCATGATTTACTTAGGAATAGAGGAAGGATCAAAAGCATACAGATTATATGATCCAGAAAAGGGGAAAATACATATAAGCAGGGATGTTAAGTTTATGGAAACAAAACCATGGAATTGGGATAACAATAGAGAGGAAACAAGGATACAAGGCACGGAATGGACAAGTTTTGTGGTAGAAGGAATCGATGACGGAAATACTACATCAATCAACTCGGAAAGGAATGAAGATGCTTATCAGGAACAGGAACCAATTACTGCTCCAGACTCTCCAGTTACCCCACAAACATATACTTACGACCCACACTCAGAGGAAGAACAAGCTACTATTAGTTCATTGAGGAACTCAGAAGAAAGATTTGATGATACACCAGTACGAGGTTTTAAAGGCTTGAATGCAGTATATGCAAATGCACGTGTAGTTGAAACTGAAAGTCTGCTACTTACGGAAGAAGAACCACGTAACTACAGGGAGGCATCAACAGATAAGAAATGGATCGAGGCCATGGAAGCTGAACTGGATTCAATTAACAGGAATAACACATGGACTCTTACTACTTTGCCTACAAATCATAAGGCAATAGGACTCAAGTGGGTTTTTAAGACCAAGAAGGATGCAAAAGGAAAAATCATCAAATACAAAGCAAGGTTAGTAGCAAAAGGATATGTGCAGGAACAAGGAATAGACTTCGACGAAGTATTTGCACCAGTTGCACGCATTGAGACAGTTCGTTTGATTTTAGCACTTGCTGCATACCATGGATGGCAAGTACATCATTTGGATGTCAAATCAGCATTTTTTACATGGAGAATTAAAGGAAGAAGTCTATGTTGCACAACCTGAAGGTTTTGTACGACCAGGAAGTACAGGGAAAGTTTACAAGCTCGCAAAAGCATTGTATGGTTTAAGGCAAGCACCACGAGCTTGGAATATGAAACTTGATCAAACCTTAAGGTCATTGGACTTTAAGAAATGTAATCTCGAACAAGCAGTTTACACAAAGAGAAGTAAGACTTCCACACTAATAGTTGGAGTTTATGTGGATGACTTGATAGTCACGGGCACTCCAAGGAAGGAAATAGACTTGTTCAAATCCCAGATGGAAGACAAATTTGAAATGAGCGATCTAGGATTGCTGGCTTATTACCTCGGGATCGAAGTTACTCAGACAAGAGGAGAGATTACAATCAAGCAAACAGGTTACATCAACAAGATCTTGAAAGATGCAAGTATGATGGATAGTAATGACACAAAGATACCTATGGACCCGGGAACAAAGTTGGTCAAGACAGAAGACGGAAATCCAGTCGATGCAACTTATTACAGAAGTTTAATTGGATGTCTCAGGTATCTGCTACACACTAGACCAGATCTAAGTTACTCGGTCGGATTACTCAGCAGATTCATGCAAGAACCAAAGGATCACCATTTAAAGGCGATAAAACAAGTAATCCGATACATTAAAGGAACCAAGGAGCATGGTATTATATACAAAAGAGATGGTGGCTGCAAGATAACAGGTTATAGCGACAGTAGTTATGGAATCAATACTGATCAAGGAAAAGGAACTACTGGAATAGTATTCTATTTTGGAGAATCACCTATTACCTGGTGCACTCAGAAGCAACCAACAGTAGCACTCTCATCATGTGAATCAGAATTCATGGCAGCTACTGGAGCAGCATGTCAGGCCTTATGGTTAAAGCGACTACTTAGTGAAATAACGGGTTGGAAGGAGGAAAAAATAACACTGAAAGTTGATAACATTTCAGCAATAGCACTCGTCAAAAACCCAGTTTTTCATGGAAGAAGTAAGCACATCGACATTCGTTACCATTTTATTCGTGAATGTGTAGAGAATGGACACATCAATGTGGAACACGTCAGTGGCGAACTACAAAGGGCAGATATATTAACTAAAGCTTTGCCAAGACTGAAGTTTGTCACTATGCGGCAGATGCTCGGGGTTCAAGATCTAGGACGAAGCAACGATCGAGATTAAGGGGGAGAATGTGGACCTAATCCCGTTCATTGCTTTGGTAAAATCGGTTATAGGAAGTTAGTTAGGAATAGTCACAACCATTGGAATAGACACGACTGTTGGGAATAGTCACAATGATTCTAAACAGTCACAATGGTTAGGTTTTATGTCTATATAAACAAGTGTATGTAAACAGTTTATTTAATCTCAATCTACGATTATTATTTCAGTAAATTCTTGTGTGCGTTTGTGAATCAAACGATTAGGGACAACAGTTAAAATCTCAGTCGTATCTTCTTTATTTTGAGGACATGATATCTTCTCCCTCCCGTATATATATTTGTTCATGCCTCCTTAATGAATTGTATGAAACGCATTTCTCCCTTTTCCCTTATCCTCTATAGTACCCTAAACCAAATTCTTATTAAATCAGTATGATGTATGATCACAAGTTTTGAAAAGGCACTCTCCTTTTACGCCTGTGATTAGCAACCAATAAGATGTTGTTGTACCATTTAGAAAATGGTAATTATGAAAAAGAAACTAATGAATGAAGATTCCCCCTGTAGGAACTTGGTTGCCACTTTCCTCTCCAAGGACTGCGAGATATGTGGTCTTCATTTGGAAGAATATTTGACTGTGTATTATACTATATATATTAACAAGTGATATTTTACGTCAAAAAATGAAGAATATGAGGATTTTAACTCCAAAGTAGGAGAAAGAAGAGATTTTACTCCAAATATGGAGATAACCCAAAACTGATTACTAAAATGGGAGCACCAATAAAAATCTTTGAAAAAAGATATTTAGAGAGAGAAATAATATTTTAATACAAGAATGAAATATTATTATATTATAATCAATGTTTTTTCTTCAAAATAAGGAATTTGTTGGAGATGAATGTAATTTTTTTAGAGATTTTAATCTTTGGTTCTCCATTTAAAAAAAAAATAAAGAATCTGTTGGATATGCTCTAAACTCAATATATATGCAAATATACAATACAATTTCTCTCTAGGAAAAGCAGAGATTCTACAGAACGAAATGACTAGATCAGCATGCTCATGCAAGATCTACATGGCATAAGAATAAGATCATTGGAAACTGATAACGCAGGTGACATGCAAATCAAGAAATTTCACTGTTAAGTGTTATGCTTATATATATATATATATATAACTAATTAGAAAAAATACAATATATAAAAGTTTAAATAAAAACACCCAATGCTCATTCAATATCGTAATCTCTTTTTGCTATAACTTCCAATTCTAGCTATAATTAATTAGCGACTTACTATCAACTTTCTTTTAGCATATAACTTACATTACATACATCAAACAATAAAACAACTAATTTTCATAATTACTACAACAAATATATAGTACTCAATAGGACATATGTTTAATTATAAGACCAACAAATCTGACCTAGCTCTATGCATGAATGTGTGATAATAAATTATTAAGAAAAATTACACAACATTACAATAAATTTAAAAAAAAGACAAATAATGTATGTCTTGGTTCTCAAGTAAACTGCTTTTAATTTTTAATTTTAAAATAAAAAATTATTTAATTTCTCATATCATTAAACTCTCTTTGATTTTACTTTTTTTTTAATCAGAATTTCAACAAATCTTTTTAAGTTAGAGATGCCCTCTTTTTTACGCCGTCAAGATTAGGATTAAACAATTAGAAAGTACAAAAAAGGCGATAAAAATTATATTAAAAGAAGGTGATATATATATTTATAGGGAAATTGTGCAGCAGATGCGTCCCAAAGATTACGGGATCAAGTGCTCCTCGTCATTCCAAGAATACAATATCAATATAATTAAGGTGCAGTGTTCCCACTTGATCAATTATTATTAAATTCATTTACATGTTATATATATATATATATATATATTTTAATCATTTGATGGCTTCTTGTTTTAATTTATTTTCTTTAATTTCTTAAATCGATTTACATGCACTCTTTAACAGGGACGGACCTAGACACATTTTTCTACGGTGGCACCATATAATAATATAATATAATATAAACCCAAAAATAATTACAAAAATATGTTTTTAATAGGATCGAGAATCAACTCCTAAATTTGTACCCGACCCGTCTTCATCCTTTGAAAACGGTCAATATATACCCAAAAATGAACACAAAAATTATGTTTTTTACGATTGAGAACCAACTCCTAAATTTGTTCTCGACGTGTCTTCATCTTTTGGAACCGATCGACGACATCTTCATTCTTAACTTTATCATGATATTCCTTTTCTATGTCACAAATTAGAGCGGCATTCAAAAAGTCATCGGCAATTCGATTACGTAGATCTGTCTTGATAAGCTTCATCGTTGAAAAACATCTTTCAACCGTAGCAGTTGCAACGGGCAAAACCAATGTTAGCTTCAATAATCGGTAGACTAAAGGATGAGAAAGATGCTTTCTTGTTGCCACCATCAATCTAGCAAGTCCGGCAATGCCGTTTAAATTGGCAAATCTGACATCATTATAAACAGAATGATAGTAAATGTCAAGTTCGTACTCAAGACCGATCCTTTCTTTCTCATCAAAATCACGTGGATACATCTGACTCAACTTCAATAGGCTTGATTTGTTAAACTGAGAAAAAGAATTGCGTGGATGCAAAGCTGCCATATTTTGAAGCAAGTCGGTGCTTATCTCACAAAAACGATCACCAAACTCTCGAATCTGCATATCCAAAACAGTGTTGAATAAATCATAATTATAATAATGTCGATTGCTTATGCTCATCTTTTTCCTTGGATTTCTTGTATTAACATAACCTTCCGCCATATCCAACTTGACAATGTTATGTTTATCACAAAAATTGTAGCATTTCTCCAAAACTTGATCAAACCCATTTTCTCGTTGCATTTGCAATTGCCCTTTGGTTGTTCTTATCAAATCAACCGCTTCCAAAATGTCTTGATCTTTTCTTTAAAGAGCTTGAGACAATGAATTTGTTAGCCCTAAAATGGTTAACATTAAGTGCAAGTAAAACACAAATTCAAATGTCTTTAAGTATGATAAAAGACCACTTGCTTGAAGTCGATTAGCTCCATTATCACATTCATCTAGGACATATTCAAACACCTTTATAACCTCCGGAAACAAACAAATCAAACTCATAATTGTTTTAAGATGAGAATTCCATCGTGTATCCCCAGCTCGTACAAGCGAAGTCTCTTGGTTTAACCCTGTGCCGGTCTCAATTTCGCCATTTCCAGTTTCTTCTTGAATTCTTTGTCTGTGACTTTCTCGTAGCATGTCTTTCCGTTTGCAAGAAGAGTTTAACACGGTAGCAACCAAGCCTAGCAAATCAAAGAAGTCCTTAACACCTTCGTGTTTTTTTGCAACCGCGACAACTACTAACTGAAGTTGATGTGCAAAACAATGCACATAAAAGGCCGAGTCATTCTCATTCAATATTAAAGCTTTCAACCCATTAAACTTGCCACTCATGTTGCTAGCACCATCATAACCTTGCCCTCTCACCTATTTCCAAGATAGATAAATAATAAATTATAAAAAAGTTAATAATAATAATAACGTAAATAAAATATTAAAAACCCTTTTTACCTTTGTGAAACTTAATCCGTGCTTTGTAAATAAAGCATCAAGTGCGGATTTAAGGCTTAAAGCAGATGTATCCATCACATGAACAACACCAACACATCTCTCTTGAACAACTCCGTATTTGTCAACAAACCTCAAAACTACGGCCATCTGTTCTTTTCTAGAGACATCGCAAGATTCATCCACCAACAAAGAAAAAACATCATCACCAATGTCCCCCATGATGGATTTCAACACTTCTTCTGCAAAGCAAGTAATAATATCCTTTTAAATCTTTGGAGATGTCATTTGATTGTTCTTCGGCGCATTTTGTAATATAACCTTTTCAAGATCTTCATTTGTCCTTCCGATTAACTTTAAAGTCCCCAAGAAAAGCCCTTTATACTGAGAACTTTTAGACTCATCGTTGCCACGAAATGGTAAACCATTCTCCAACAAGTGTCTACAAACTTCAATTGAAGCAATCAACCGCATTTGATACTCGGTCTTCATGCGTTCTGTTTGCTTATGAAGGGCAGCAACAATTGATTGGTTTTGGTTAAGCAAATCTTCACATTTTTTAAGTGCTTTATGGTGAAAACTATTAACCTCGCCCTCATGAAGCGTAAGTCTTTGTTTTTTACTCCAACTATTGAATCCATCCGTCACAAATGCCTCCGTCCCTGCGTGATTCCCACTTTGCTCGCTAAACAAGTAACAAGGCAAACAATATGCTCTATCTACTTTAACGCTATATTCCAACCACTGAAATTGATCAAACCAATTAACAACAAAACGTCTTGCTTTAGCCCCTACCAATTTGGTTGGAAACTCGTGACCTCGTGGTTGACAAGGCCCCCTAACCAAGTATTTCCGTCTAACTTCGTCTATTTGATTTGGGTTATAGGTTGTAATTTTGGGCCTCTCTGAAGGATCCCAAGGAAGATCGTTAATATCAATTATATTGTTGGATGCAATACCGGTTGATGGAGCTTTTCTTTTCAAATATTTTTCCATATGGAACTGTTAACAAATACCAAATTACCAATCAACAAATAGAACATTTGTTATTTAACATTTGTTATTTAACAGTTAACAAATAGAACATTTAACATTTGTGATTTAAGTCATTTAACAGTTACCAAATTACCAAAATTCCGAAATTGAAAATGAACAAAATTACAAAATTGAACTTTGAAGTTTGAACATCCAAAATTCCAAATACAAATTGAGAATTCATAATTTCAGACTTGAGTGCTTGACTATTTTGGGTGAGTTACTACTGACTAGTGACTACTGAGTATTCAGATTTCAGAAATTGAACAAATTTGGGAAATGAGATTTCAGAATCTAAATCAAAAAACAGAGAAGAGAGTGAGTTACCTACTGAGTTAGGGTCTTAGGGAGTGAGTTATGAGTTGATTCTGCTGAATACAATCGTGAATCGCCATTCAATTTTGTGACTCACTGGAATCGCCAATCGATCGCTGGAATGGATTTGGTCATTTGGATCGCTGAACGCTGATGGTGAAAATGTGGAATCGGTCTTAGGAGTTAGGGCCTAGGAAGATGGGCTTTTAAGTTTTAATTTTAATTGTAAATCATCTGGGATGGCCGGATGGGCTTTTAATTTTAGGGAATAGGGAGATGGGCTTTTAAATTTTAGACTTTAGTTTATATTAGGAGTTTTAGGCCTTTAGGAGTTTAGGGTAGCAGTCTAGCAGATGTGCAGCACGCCGGCCGGAATTCCAGATTTCCAGCACCTTCACTCCTTCGCCATTTTTCCACGGTAGCACCTTCATACAAAATTTTTTTACAGGTCGCCGGAATTTTCTAACGGTGGCACGTGCCACCACGTGCCCCAAGCAAGGTTCATCCCTGCTCTTTAATTATGCTCCACATGTAAGAGCCTGAACAAGGGGTTGAAATCTGTGTGCTTGGCAGTTTTGGCTTTAGATACAATATTAATACAACTTAACTATCCACAAAACAGGGATGCATATTGTGTAATTCGCTAATTGTTGATATATAATCGATTTCTAGATTTTTGAGATCTAAAAATGAGTATATATGTATATAGAGGGGGATTCAAGAGAAAACCTAAAAATAATAGAAAACTGAGGAACATATGTATTTGTGTATACAAGTATTTTATGTTGTTTTTTATTTTTATGCATGTGTGCATTGCACTTGTGTATATATACGTGTGTATGTTACAAATTACTTGTATGCACAAACACATACCGTCCGGATAAAAGACTACCAGGTTGTTCCTCATTTTTCTGTTTTTTTTTTGCTTTTACTCTTCCCACCCCCTGCAGGTTTTTTGCACCCCCTGCCAAATTGTCAGCCTCACAAACCAAAATAAATTTTACATTTACATTTTACCCCCCTATACTATTTAAATAAATTTACTTTATACCTTTTACATTTTTAATTTTCATTTTATACCTTTTATTATATTAACACATAAAATCGTATATTAGCTAAAATACGTTAAAAAATACGTTTTAATTTTAACAAATTACACCATTATAATCGTCTCTTCGATACGTTCGAAATGAGCTCAATCTCGAATTTTTTTGGATTTATATATTTTAATATATATCATATACACTACATAAAAAATATTTTATATTTAAAATTCATACCCTTATAGTTAATTATTTAATTTATGGTACTCTTAGGTAGCGTTTGGTACACATACTAGATGGGACGGGATGGAACTGGACGGGACTGAACTGGATGGGACGGGACGGGACTGAACTGAAAGAGATAATTTTAATCTAAGTTACGTTGGAAATATATCGATCCTTTTGTGCATACTCTGTAACTGCAAATACTTCAGCTCCAAATACACATGAATCATCATTCGCCAAATACTCATTTTCACAATTCTTAAATGAGTCCAGTGATACCAACTTGTCAAAACCCATTTAATATTCTTCTCGTGAAACCTTCTCCTATTGTCATTCACGATATTTATAAACACATTCAAATAATAATAATTTAAAACGATTTAATGAATTAGTTAATATATGATTATTATGTTAATGCGATAGGAGTGTAAAACAAAATTGAAAAAAAATAAGACATGTACCATAAATTAAATATTAACTATAAGGGTATGAATTTTAAATATATAAAATATTTTTTATGTAGTGTATATGATATATATTAAAATATATAAATCCAAAAAAATTCAAGATTGGGCTCATTTCGAACGTATCGAAGAGACGATTATAATGGTATAACTTGTTAAAATTAAAACGTATTTTTTAACGTATTATAGTTAATAAACGATTATATGTGTTAAATGTAAAATTTAAATTATGAAAGTAAAAGGTATAAAGTAAAGTAAGTAAATAAGTATAGGGGTTGAAAGTGTAAATTTCAATTCCAAATTGTGATAAAAACTGATACAATATTCAAAATACTTAAGATAAAAACTGATGATGTCGCATTTATAAAAAAAAATATTTTTTATTTCAAAAAATTCAATATTAGGCTCATTTCGAACGTATCGAAGAGACGATTATTCGTCGAAACCCCATTTCATATTCTTCTCGTGAAATCGATACTATTTTTCACCAACCCGATGTATAATTGATACTATTTTTCACCAACCCGATGTATAATCGATACTATTTTTCACCAACTCGTCGATACCTTCGAAATGAACCCATTTTTTTTATTTAATTATATCGAAATGAGCCCAATATTTACTAAAATACGCTAAGAAAATACTTTTTAACAACTTTCAAAATTTTAAATCGTTGACTCTTATTAGTTTATTCTTATCTCTAACCACTTTCACCACTTTCACCACTTTCAAATCCTCAAATCATGAACTCTTCAAAAAACGTCATTCTTTAAACACATTTATAAAAAAATCATCAAGTAAATTGATTTAATAATGGTAGTACGAGTTTTTAAAAATGGTAGTACGAGTTTACAACCCTGTCCATTCATATAAAAATGGTAGTACGAGTTTTTAAAAACTGATTTTTGTATATATATCAAATTCCTTAACGTATTTTAATGTAATCGTATTAACATAAATAATCGTATATGAACTATAAAGGTATGAATTTTAAATATAAAAAATATTTTTATGTAGTGTATATGATATATATTAAAATATATAAATCCAAAAAAATTCAAGATTGGACTCATTTCGAACGTATCGAAGAGACGATTATAATGGTGTAACTTGTTAAAATTAAAACATATTTTTTTAACGTATTTTAACTAATATACGATTATATGTGTTAATATAATAAATGTGTAAAATGAAAATTAAAAAAGTAAAAGGTATAAAGTAAATAAATTATATAAGTTTAGGGGTATAAAATGTAAATATTATTTTACTTTTTGGTTTGTGAGATGGATTGTGAGAGAACGACACATTTGCAAGGGGTGTACATTTGCACGGGTGTGAATAGTAACCCTTTTTTTAGATTTTTCCTTAAACTTATGCCAAGAATATGAAGAAGTAATGAATTGAGGTATGAAAATGTGATCATGCCAAGTATATACACCGGTACGATGAACTATCACTTCTGACAATTTTGGTGATTGTGCCATAGTTTACCACATGCTCTATATCATTTTTGACTCAAGTAGTTAAAGTTGACTAAAATAACATTAATTGGAATTCCTAAGTTAGATTCTCACATTTGTATACTTCTCATTAAGTTACTATTTATGAGATTTAGGAAATCACCTATGGTATTAAAGCATGTTACTTGCACGATTTCTTGGGATGAAACTCAGGGTTGGACCAAGAATTCTTTTCAAACGGTGACACCATTTAACTATAAGAAACAAATATAAAGATATTTTCACAAAATTAATATTTGTCTGATGGTTAGTCATTTGTTTTTCCAAGTAAAGGTCTCAAGTTTGAGACTTGTTATTGCAATTTTTTTAGAATCATAATAACTATAAAATTAAAAGCTAAAAAAAAAATACAAAAATGACTATAACAAGACTCGAACCCGGGTCTGTAATGAAATAAGAGTCTTCCAAGCCAACTCTACCAAGGAAAATTTGGGTTTTTATTGTAGTTTCAAAATATATATATATGATGACACAAAACAAATTGATACGGTTGCACCTTTCACAAACCTAATTTTTTTTAGCCTTCAACTGATCAAAAATAATACGGTGGCACATGCCATATAGGTCTGACCACGCTGGAACTTCCAAATGCATATGAGAAAGAATGTGCATTTGTTTCTGCATGATACCCTAACATATATAAACACACATAACTCACCGAAAATGCTTATATAGATGTTTATTTCGATCTAAGAATGCTGGTTCGTATCACAAGAAGGAGGAACATTTGGCATGCCAAAAATGATATGCAAAGAAGCCATGAGATTCTTGTAAGTATTTGCCATGCAAAACTCACAAAAACAATGGATGCCATATAACTGCAACCGAACCCAATCAAAGTTAGTGGTAGGAAGTTGTAAGTGGTAGGAAGTTTAATTATTAAAAGGTAATGACCACAAAAAGTAATCACTAAACAAATACGTTATTGAGGAAATCCAAGGAAATTTGACAAATGTGGAGGCTTTTGTTGTCGGCCATAATATTAGATTTAAGTTTCTTCAGAAATTGCATGAGTAATTAAGTATAAAAGTGATTTATATCATCTATAAATACATCATTCAAGGACACTAACTTGCTTCAAAACCCTAAAAAGATGTACGATTTTGATGCAAGATACCTTCTCCTCATAGCCATGAACTTGATGAAATTAGCTACAAATAGGCAATGGGAATGGGATCCATTTGACACATTTAGTAATGTCACATGGATCAAGTTCAGTCTACTTGTCATTTTCTTTGTCTTTTTCGCCTCAACCTCCATTCATGTCACCAAGAAACACATATTTTTACAGTTTAGAGATGTCTCTGTCGTCTTCACCGTTTCTTTTGTGGCCTTAATCATACTCCCTCAACTCCTTTTTTGGTATGTATATCCGTTGATACCGTTTCTTTCGTATTGCTCTCAACCATTACGTAAATTGATGAACAGTTTAATGGAATGGTTTCAAGATGTTATTTCGACAATTCCAGATGTCAGAATTCACATCACATCTGAGCATGATGTAGTTGTTGAACCTGTTGCAGATGAAGTTGATCAAGTCTAACTTTGTTCATATGAGTTCACTTGGCGTGTGTTTGGTAAGCAAACAGAACAGGGTTATTTCAGGGTTTTCGATCTCTTACTCAGTCTCCAATGTTGGAAGTATATTAGGTTTTTGTATATATGTTTCGGATATATAAATGTTTGTACATAATGTATTCCCGGGGGGGGGGGGGTGTTTGGGAATAGAAGTAATAAAATTAATGATGTAATAATCGGTTGTATAGTGTGCACCTTTTAATATAGGGCAAATTGCATAAACAGAAAACGTACTTTGTTTTAATTTCTATTTTAGGGATCGTAAATGATGCATTTAAGGGTCATTTGACAAACTTTATAAACAAATAAGTGACCCATTTATCTGAACAGCAAGTAACCGGTTATAATGGTACTATGTCTCATTTTGTATGGATATAACTTATTATTATTTAATTATTGGGGATATTTTGGTCAAAGTACTTTTTTCTAAATCTCGATTCTGAAACCGTGGCTCCCCCAGCGGCACTCATCACCGGCAAGACTATGACTTTCGCCCCTTTCACCGGCCTCCATCTCATCTCGAGCCTACAAAAACTCCTCCCTTCCATCTCTATTCGGAATATATAGAATTATGGATAAGTTGTTTTGTTTTCTTTGGGTTGGTGGGCCCCGTAGCCGCCGTGAAACCACCCACCACTATATTCTTCGGTGGTCACTTAAATTTCACATTGGCTTGAGAGAAAGAGGAAGAAGGGGTAATTTTAGTGGTGCAAATATGGTAAAACAGTGAATTTTTTATTGATGTGTGGTTGTGGTGGTTGGTCATGGTGAAAAATAAAACAATGAAGAAATGAATTTTTTAAATAATAATAATAATGTATAAAATAATGATTTTGCAATGTCATTAGTAAGTGAAAGTAACGTTAAAAAATTAATTTACCGATGTCAAATTAGCTTTTATGAGCTTTATAGGTAACTAGTCCCTTGTTTATGTATAAAGTTTGTCAATACACCTTTAAATGCATCATTTTAAAGTACGATCCCTAAAATAGAATTTAAAATAAGTACGTTTTCTTTTCTATGCAAGTGAATATACTTAATGGATATTATATGATATATATACACTAGTGCAAAAGATTAAAAGCATACAAACAGAATCCTATATGTGAATTGAAGTGTCAATTGAAGCACCAAACGAAGCTAGTACACTAGCAAAGAAAAATGAGTTGAAGTTAGGAAGAAAGCACATGCTTCTACGAGTTACGTTTTCTTTCTTTCATTAACATGATCATCAGGCCACATGCACACCAAGTGTTGGAATCCTACATGGAGTAGATTTTGACCACTTACGTTCAACATATGTTGTAACGCCTTCTTCCCTTCAAAGGCTTCTTTGAAGAGTAATCGAATTGGGTTACACATATTCTTACACAGTATCAAAAAGCCGATGCCCATAATACATTCTGGGACAATATGTGCCCCTCTAGCCTCCTTTGGAAGGGACGCGCGTGTTGAGTCTCACATCCGCTAGACTTTTGACCATTTCTCTTCAATATCATATGTTGGAATCCCCTTCTTTCCTCAAGGAATTTTCGGAGAGTAATTAATCTAATGGAGGTTCGCATATTTTTACAACACATATCGACTGAGCTCATTAGGTTTATAGACTCATGCATTATCCATTGAATCACCAAGTGAATGTGAATGGGAATGGGAGAACATCAAAAGTTTTATCGCTCGGTATGGTTGCTAAGGTGGTGTTTGTTTTTTCAAAATAAGCTCTTTATGTCTGATTCGGTCAGACATAAGAGAATTTAGACTGTTTGTTTTTTCTTATTTTTCAGAGTCTCTTAACCCTTAATGTCCTTTGAATAATTAAGGGATAACCCAACCACTTAATTACCTCTTATTTCTGTCCAACATCATTCTTTCGATTTCAACGTCGGTTTTAGCCCAGATGCACCTTGAATTTGCAAAAATGCAAAAGACGAATATTGTAGATTTGTGTGTTGGTTTGCCAAAACATTTTGAATCGCTTATATTGGTGCTTTGGTATTTGAGATATGATTAAAACTCCAAAACTTCGCAAATCTATCAGCATCCTTTTTTATTTTTATTTTCGTTTCGTCCTTCGATCATCGATGCTCACTTCAACTGACGTATTTAAGTTGAATTTTTTAGGGATAAAATTGACAAGTATACATATTCAGACGTTTGTCGGTTTATAAAAACAAACAGTCTATTGATTTAGATATCAGATTTCAGCACCACCTCTTAAAATCAGAAGTGAAATCAGACTTCAGACTTCAACACCTCTTAAAAAACAAACGACACCTAAGTCTTTAGCAAAAAATGTTATCACATATGGTCGCTTTCAGTTGGTTACTACATCTCTTTTTATTCTCATATCAATCTTGATCGATTTGAAGCCGGTAACCATCATGACTGATCATATCCTGAAACAAGAAGAAAAGGTTGATCGAAATGTACGTAGTAAATATAATCGGCACATGTTGGTTGTTCATGTTCTTCATTCCCTGCCATAAAATTAAAAGAGTAGATCGTCCTTGCAATAAAGAAGTACTACTTCTGTTGGGAACTGAAGATATGCTAAGTATGGTTAGTACTGCCAGAACAACATTACTACTGCCAGTTCAAGGTTAGTACTGCTAGTTCAATGTTAGTGCTGCCAGAACAAAGTTACTACTGCTGGTACATGGTTAATGCTGCCTGAACAAAGTTAATACTGCTGGAATATTATTAATGCTGCTTATGTGAGGTTAGTACTGCTTGTTAAAGTTACTACTGCAAGTCAAGGTTACTACTGCTGGTACAAAGTTAATACTGCTGGAGATTGTTAGTACTGCTCATGAAGAATGAAGGTTAATACTGCTGAGTTTGTTAAGATTGGTATGCGATACTTTTGGAGACAAAGAAGGAATTGATCAAGATATGTTTAACGAAGATTTAGAAGATCAAGTTACTTTTGATAGTTATCTTGTAATTATTCTTGTATAAATAGTATTGATAGATAGCTATTAGAATATATATGATAGACGAGTTAATATACGTGTGAAATAGAATTCGATATTGTTTTCAGAGAGATTTAACCTCAAGGTGTAAGAACCCTATTTCTAGAGAAGTAGAAGTCGTCTTGTTGAGCCTGTTCAACAAGATTGAGGTTTGGTTGTAATATTGTGATTCGAAACAGTGAATACAAAAAGTGGTGAATTTTCTGTTACATTGTTCTTGATTGTGAGAATTAAAGTTCTTTTCCGCAGATTCTTTAATTCTGAATTCTAAGTGTTTATTGTCTTGTTAAGATTCGATCCTGACAACTTCTCATTTAGATATTAATAAGATGGCAATTTAGTAATACCACTTCTGATTAATTGTCTACTTTAGGCTTTCACGATACTTGGAATCTCATGCGTGATAGACATATATCCATGATAAAATACCACACCACTAATACTCAAAACTACTTTATGAAATTAAAGCATAGAATCTTGAGAAAGACATCATCTTTTTAGGCCGCCGACAAAGATTAACAACTGCAAAGTACCAAATCAAAATAAAGGAGGAAGGATCTGACCTTTCTAAACTTAAAAATAGGAATTGATTAGTAGTTGCCTTCCAAAGATTATAAGAGATCGAGGTGCTTTTATTTAGCTAATCTAATATTATAATATAGTAACAAGTGACTCTCTAGTTCTACTCACATGGTGGGTGTTCGTTCGCAGTCTTTATATGCAGGTGGGAAAGGCCCCCATGAAAGAAAAAATAAACCTCTATTTTTAAGTTAAAAATATATATTTTTTAACTTTCTACCCTTCGTCCCCCAAGTAATATTTTGTAAGTGCCCCTTCCAATCAAAAAAATATCTGAAAATAAAAAAATAAAAAAACTAAAAAAGTCTTCAAAATTAACAAAAAAAAACCGAAAAAATCTTTTGAAATCGACAAAAAATCTTACAAACTTTTTCAAATCAACAAATTTTTTCTAAAAATTCATCGGAAAAGTGGAATTAGGCTAAAAACACATCAGTTGACTTTGCGTGTCTTTAATACACCTTGAAGGGTCCCCCAAGAGACAAAAATCATGGATCCGCCACTGTTTATATGCTTTTTTTAACTCAATGCTCTACGTCACCATATACATAAGCCTAAACGCCATTCCTCTCTTGGGAAGTTCCATGATGCCAAGTTACTTGAGGAATAATAATTTCCTGTTTTGGATCAACCATAGCTTACATTACAGGTCAATTACAGTTGAAAATATGATGTAAAACAACGAAAAAGAAAGTTGGCAGTTGGCACGACGAGCCCTCAGTACACCAAATGTCACTTAGGCAACAATGGAAAAATGTTGCTTAAGAGGGGTTTATGTGTTGCTTAAGCAGTGTTGCTTTCTCAATGTTGCATAAGAACCTAGCCAACATAAGCAAACATCATATATTGCCTAAGTGGACTCCTTAAGCAACACACAACAGGTTATGTTGCCTATGAAAAAAACATATGTTGTACCAAAGAAACACTAAGGCAACATTAGATTTATGCATGTGTTGCCTAAGATATCAACTTAGACAACATACTCTACTACGTATGTTGCATTTGAACTACGATTAAAATAATATAATATTTCTCTTAGACAACACTTATAGATAAGTTGCTTAAGATGTTTTATAAAAAAAAATATTACCGGCAAACAACTCCAATAACCAAACAAAACTATTAAATTCAATAATTGAAAGATAACGTTTTTCCTAAATAAATACAAAAGTAGGTAACAAGTTCAAAACATAAATATAAAAAATTAACCTAAAACATTGTTCGTCGGGGTTGTTGAGTTGGAGTTTGAATCACTAACACCACCGCACATACGCATCAAAGATAAAATCATCTTTTTTTGATCGGCAACTTCCTTTTTTGCCTCTTCTTGCCTCTCTTTTAGTAACCGAATCTCCTCGTCGCTCTCGGCAAGTTGTCGCCGCAAATCATCCTCATTTACCGTAGACACCGTCATATAGGTTCCTGTTGGTCCCAAAGTGGTTATACAAGTTTGTAGAAGAGGGGTTGAATACAAACACATGATTTTTATCTTTCTAAATTGTTTATTGATATAATCAACAATTTACAGTTTGTTGCGGAACAAGATTAAGAAATAAATCTAATATAAACAAACTATGAGAATCACTAAGAGTTCTTGCACTAGAAATAGAGATTAAGAAAATCTAGAATACTAAAGAGAGTATTCTATCACACAGCAGTTCAGCTAGAGAAGGAACGACCGAGCACTTCATAAATGAAGTAGGGTTTCCTTTATATACTACATGCATTTAATGCATGTCAGTATACCTTTACACGTGGCAGCCTCTGGTTGGTTGCATGTTTTGACTTCAGTAGACAACCTAGTGGCCGCATGATGAACAATGTAATATGAGAGTTGGTTGTACGATTCTGGACAAAAGGGATGTCCGTTCTGACAAAATCGTACAGGGGCGTGCAAGGGGATAAGACAAAAGTTGCTTGTAGAGGAGGCTTCATGATCAGCATTCGCTGAATGATTGTTTATCAGCGAATGATAAAGTTCAGCGTTCGCTGAAGTATTCTACTTGAAACTTCACGTTGAGTGGACAAGTCTTGGCTTCGCTGATATCCGCATCAGTTCATTAGTAGACTTAGTCGCTGGTTCTTTGGCTTGATCTTCGACTTCAGCGTAGAACATGGTTGACGTGAATCTTGTCTTCAGGAATCATAAGTAAACAACATAAGGTATAAACGATCATCAGTGAGGATGAACAGGCTCAGGGCTCACTGATGAACAGTGTTCGTTGAATGTATAATTTAAAGCGTATATTTTCATCAGCGATACTAAACAGACTTAGTATATTTTCTTTGATGACAAAACATTAATATATAGTGTCTGCTTACAATTTTCACTAAGTGTTTCTCAGGGTCATTATCAAATCACTGAGGGTTTGGATCAACAATCTCCCCCTATTTGATGATGACATAGCAATAAAAGAAAATTGCTAAGTAAGAAAACATAAGGATAAAAAGGACTCATAAAATATTTGTCCCATTTACTGTTTTCAGGGATCTTTTTAAGTACTGATGGAGTAAAGTACATTCACTGAAAATTTTCATTTAACTTCGTATAGATTACAGAGGGAAGTGGAAAAATTACAAACACATCGAATAATAATTACAAGTACAAAAAGTTATAAGCTGATAAAGATAGAAGAATTACAAAATATGATCTTATCAGCTACTCAGGTTCTTTCTTGACGAGTTCATCAAGAGTGTCAGTCTTTGGAATCATCCAATCAGGGACTATGACTCCATGTTCCCGTCTTTTCTTAGCTTCGCGGTAGATGTGGGGTTTTAGGAGTGATCCAAGTAAACTGTGTCTGTATTCGCACCAATAGAGTAAATCTCTGAGTTGTTCGATTGGAGTTTTGTATAACTCAGAGATGCGTTGAAAGCATTCGCGACCAGAGAAGTCATAGAAGAAAATGCCATAAGGATCGGTGATAACCTTACCAGGGACGAAGTCTTCAGCGGGAGGTAGAGATATGTCGAGTCCAGAGAGATCAGGGTTGGGGCCAAGAACTGCTTCACGAGAGAAATCAATCCTTGTCTCGTTTCTTATTGCCGGGCCTGGAGAGGAAGGAGTCTTCTTCTTCTTTGGAGCAGATCGTTTCTTCTGAATTGGTGGAGGGGAAACATCAACCGCTGAGGTTACTAAGTCGATCAACCTGTTTATGGCTTTTTCAACCATTCAGAGAAACCGAGTTTATCCAGGTCTGACATGTAGCAAGTTCTGAAGTAGCCGTTTTCTCTGACTATTTGGACATGCACAATTGGTACCTCTTTAGCAATTTTTTTAGCAAATCTCCCTTTTATGTTTACAGCGCTTATCCTTGATCCATGACTTCTGTAGTGGCACATCTTCTTGCACCGGTCCAGTGTGGAGTCACTTACTTTAGTCTTTTCCTGGTTGCTCTTCTGTGCGTCCTTTATCAGTTTTCTTTGAACAACAACAGGGAACTTCTTCAGATTTGGATCATTAACTGAACGCTAAGGAAGTTCTAAGGCATATTCTTTATCTTTTTCTTCAGCCTTCTTTCGTTCAGCCAGGAGTTTCTCAGCTCTGAGGGATTCAACGATTTCCCTTTTTGATAGGATGTTGAGATGAGAAGGAACGATGCGTCGATCCTCAAGCTTTTGAATCATGGCAACTCTCTTTTTCAGTTCTTCTTCACTTGGCTTTTGAGGAACCAAGGAATGTGTTTTCTTGTGCAAGAGCAGTTCTTCTTCTTGTTCAGGTTCATCAGTCTCAGCAAAGTCTAAGACCGAGATTATTTGCATTTCATCAGCACTCGGGGCTGGGATTATTGGTGATATAGGAGGAGCTCCAGCTTAACCCTCAAGCAGGGGAGAGAACTAGCTGAAACAAAACGATCACAGAGTTAAGATCATTTTGAAGAAGAGATAGAGAAAAGAAGGGTTTAAGTGTTTAGAGGTTTGATGGAGAGTCGAATAGAGGTTGAGAAAGGATAGAGGAGGGATGCAGTGTAAGGGAAGAATAAGTAAGTTACCTGACAAAGTGGCTTGCTGAAGAGAATAGCCAAGTTGTCTTTTGCAAGGCCTTTGTTTTTGCCTTTATCAGCTTCAGACGCTGCAGGTTTGGTTTTGGTGGTCCCCTCCCCTGATTCTTTGATAGCTACCGCTTTTTGAGCTGGGGTTTTCTTGGTCTTGGGCTGGAAGACGAAGCCATCGAAGTCATCATCATCATCGTCATCATCATCATTTTTGGGTGATGATGAAGGTTCGTCCTCCTGAAGATCCAGGTCTTCTTCGTCTTCGTCTTCTTCTTCTTCAGACTCAACATTGTCGTCGGATTCAACATGCACTGGAGATTCAGCATGTTCTTCGATATTCTCCCCCTCAGAATTTGCGTGTAGGGAGAATTCGGTTCCCTCACGGTTTTCATCACCCTGAGGTTTTTCAGTAATAATACCCTCCCCCTCAGAAACATGGGGAAGGTCTTCTTGAGTCTTCTCCCCCTCTTCCGCATGTTGAAGACGGGAGGCATCAGCGGTAAAAGCAGCAGCAGCAGTATCAGGTTCCCTGTCTTTGTCTTCGTGGCCAGGGAAGCCTGAGCGTTTTTCAACCGCTGCTAATCTGTCTTCTAGGCCAGATAGAGCATGGGTGATCTTCTCTAGGGTTTCCCGATCTACCTGAGTAAAGTGGGAAGGAGGAACTGTGGGAGCGTTCAGGCGCTCGAGGATTTGTTGTAGGAGTTCGTTGGATGAGCCAACCTTCAGGGCTAGGTTGTTCATTTCTCCCTGAAGATTTCCAACCACTGTCTTCAGCGATGTGACTTCGCTGGAAAGGGTGTTGAAGTTGTTGGAAAGAGCTATGTTGGTGTTGTTGAGAGTGCTGAGGGTGGAGGAGTTGTCGTGAGGGCCTCAGCAATAGAAGAAAAGCTGCCTTCAACTTTGGACAGACCATCAGCGAAGGCTTTGTCAGCGACAGCCTCAACCAGCTTCTTTAAAGTCTCTACAACGTCTGTAACTGCTGTGGAGTTCGAGGAGATGGTGGTGGTGAGAGTTTCCACTTTATTAGCAATCTCCTTAAGGGAGTTGCTAATGGTACCCAAATTAGGACCTGTAACAGAGAAAAACTTATGAACAAAGGAAAGCTCAGAAGTTGGGGGTTCAGAGAGAGGAGTGTTTAGGGTACCTGGAGGCAGGTTGGAAAACGTGTTGAAGTCACGATAGCCGGACGCGTGTTCCATGTCATCTTCCAGCGTTCGATGACTGGGAGAGCCTTCAGGTCCGTGATTTTGATCTATCAATCGCTGTAGATCAGCAACCGCTGTGTCACTCAGGTGAATGGCGTCTGAGCTGGTGAATGGGGGAATTAAGAAGTTTGGAGTGACCAAAGAAGATGAGGGAGGAATACAGGATGATAAGGGGGATTGGGTGGCAGATTCAGCATTGGATCCGCTGAGAAAAATCTCTTCATTACTTGGAGGCACTGAGAGTGGGGGTTCCTGATCCATGGTAACTTTAGTGTCTTGAGGCACTGAAGTGGGTATAGAAGGGAAGGGTTCAACAGATGTGGCGGAGCGTGCGACGAAACCGTCCAGCGTCGACTGTAGAGAGACAGACGATGTGTCTTCAGCCTGGGAAGGCTTGGGGGGTTGCTCCTTGGAGATCTTCTTAGTCTTATGGATGCCAAGTGGGGATTCAGATTGTTTTCTCTTTCGAGATGGAATGGTTGGTGTGGCCTGGGTACCAACGGTTGGGACAACCGCTGCCGAGGACGTAGCCGCAGAAGTAGAAGAAGTAGAGGGGCAGAGAAGAGGTAAAAGAGTATAGAGACGTACCTCATTTGCGATCGGTTTGCAGTCGAGTACCTTAGGGCCAACCTGAGAAAGTCTCAGGTCTCCCCCGGTTGGATACTTTTCTTTCAGCCCATGCAAGAATAGGGCGCTAAGAAATCGCGGGTATGGAACGTTCGGTGGCCGAGTAGGGGCTTTGACGCGTTCCATCAGGTCTTCAAAGATTGGACGAGCCCAGTCCACGTGCATGCCTTTCATCAATGCACAACCCATGGCGGATTAGGTCTTCGAGGCCAGATCAGTGTACCCGGTTTTAGCTGTCATACAGCTGATGAGATGAGCAAAGATGAAGTTCATCTCGCTGGGCATTTTGCTTTTTAGCACAGTGGTTATCTTTTTCTCAGGGATGTTATCTCTCCGTGTGTTCCATTTATAGTTCATCGCGTCCAAGAATGCGATAATTTTAGCCTTTCCTTCGTTGGAGTTTGGGTCAGGGAAAGGAACGAACTTGTTGTCCTTTGAGCTTGAAGGGAGGTTCAGGGCATGTCGGATAACGCCAGGGGTGACTTTTGCTTCGCCAAAATCAGTCTCGAATGCGATGGCATCAATCTTCTTCTTGAGATCTTTGGTAGAGGGGATTTGGGTACGATGAGCCGTGTACTAGAACTGAGCTAAAAGGTTTTTATGAGCAGGGGGCTTGATGGTCAGAGCTGTCGCCAGAGGACAAGTTTTGATAAAGTTCACTGCATCATTCAGATGAGTGACCATTTTATTCGGAGGGAATTCAAGCAATGCGTAGGGTTTGTTACCATGGAACGTAATCTGGTCCATTGAGAGTTTCATCATTGGAGCCTTGGTAAGTTCAGCCTTGTCAGAAGTTGCAGGAGATGCAGTGTTGGTATTGTCAGTAGTTGTCATTTCTGTTCATAATACACAAATATGAAGAAGATGAAGAAAATTCTTAACATGGAAAAGTTTCCAAAATAAGGGTTTTTAGGGTTTTCCAGTTTTGAAAAGAAGTACAAAACCAGTGAAAGTTCTTGTTTTCCAGTTTCCTTTTATGGAAAGGATTCTGGAAAAACATATGAAAATGTCAAGTTTAAGATTTTTGTTAAAAACTTGAAGAACAACCTATAAACATATTGTGTCTTTTAAAACCATGAAGAAGATGATTTTAAACTGTAGAAATGTACATTGTTTGATCTTATAAAACAAGAATAAGATACAAAATGTTGTTTAAGATGGATTAAAGAAGAGAAATGTAACATGTTTCATGAATGGAGAGGATGATTAACACAAGTTCTTGAAAAATCTGAATGCAAAGAAAATATGTGAATTCTTTTTGCCTTAAGAGAGTTCGTATGCGTAAAAGGTAAAAATATAAACTCAAAGGGTTTATATAGTGAGAGTAGAGAGAGAAAAACTAAGAGCGGGAAAAGTTTTTCATGATGACATGTGACACGTCCCTTGAATCTTATTGGACAAGGAAACGAAACGGGCGAACGTGTCAGATGTAAAGGCGTGCCATGGTTTATCCGAAGGATGACGTCACAAACGTTCTTTCATATTTTAAGGTGTCTCTGAGGGTTTTACAAAAAAACTCAGGGACATTTTGAAAATAGAGAAGCACTGATTAGAAATATCAGTGAGATATTTTGAGTTTCAAAAGAATCACTGAAAGGAAGAGATATTCAGCGATGTAATTTATTTTGAAATCTTGCATGCTGAGGCGAACGTCAGCGATTTAAGAGAGAGAACATACCTTGATATCAACGAATCATCTTTATTCAGAGATTAGATGACTAATGAGGATATACAAGTTCATATTATCATTGATCAAATGCTAACCGCTGAAGATTTTATTCTTCTAGGTTCAGCATTCCAAGCTCGCTGATGAGAAAGTTAAATCTTGTGTCATCAAGAGGTTTGGTGAAAAGATCAGCCAACTGAAAGTCAGTGGGAATAAAATGAAGTTCTATATCACCATTCATCACATGATCTCTGATAAAATGATACCTGATCTCAATGTGTTTGCTCTTTGAGTGTAGCACTGGATTGTTTGCTATGGCGACGACACTAGTGCTGTCGCAATAGATTGGAATTTTGGAGAGCTGAAGATCATAGTCCAATAGTTGATTTCTCATCCATAAGACTTGAGAACAATAGCTTCCAACGGCTACGTACTCAGCTTCAGCGGTTGAGGTGGACACTGAATTTTGCTTTTTACTTGTCCAACTCACCAGCTTTCCACCCAGGAGCTGACAGCCTCCCGTGGTGCTTTTCCTATCCAATTTGCATCCTGTAAAATCACTATCTGAATAGGCGATTAGATCAAATCCTGATTCTTTGGGATACCAAAGACCTAGGTTAGGAGTACCCTTAAGGTATCGAAAAATACGCTTTACAGCGATCAAATGAGATTTCTTAGGCACACAAACAAGTTACATACATAATATCAGGACGACTAGCTGTAAGATACAGAAGAGAGCCGACCATCCCACGGTATGCTGTGACATTAACAGGTTTCCCTGAAAGATCTTTGTTAAGTGTCAGCGGCGGTGCCATTGGGGTTTTCATAGCTGAGCTTTGAGTTAAATCAAACTTTTTCAGCATATCTTTAACATACTTACCTTGGTGAATGAAAGTGCCTTTTTCATTCTGCTTGATTTGAAAACCAAGGAAATATATCAGTTCACCCATCATACTCATTTTATATCCAGCTTTCATTATTTCAGCGAAACGAGAACATATTTCAGGGTTAGTAGAACCAAATATAATATCATCCACATATATTTGAACAAGAATGATATGACCTTTTATTTTCCTGAAAAATAGAGTTTTATCGATTTTACCTCGCTCAAATTTTTCAATATGGAGATAAGTAGAGAGAGTGTCATACCATGCACGAGGAGCTTGCTTTAAACCATAGAGTGCCTTATCCAGTTTATATACACAACCTGGATGCTTAGGATCAGTGAATCCTGGAGGTTGTTCAACATAGACTTCTTCATTCAGCCTTCCGTTGAGAAATGCCGAGTCTTGCCACTGGGGCAAATGTTTCGTCATAGTCTATGCCTTTCTCTTGTCTGTATCCCTGAGCAACAAGACGAGCCTTGTTGCGGGTTACGGTTATATTTTCATCCAACGTGTTTCGATAGACCCATTTAGTTCCTATCACTGACTTGTCATATGGTCTTGGAACGAGATTCCAAATTTTGTTTCTTTCAAATTCTGTCAGCTCTTCTTGCATAGCGCTGACCCAGTTTGGATCTCCGGAGGCATCATCTGTTTTCTTTGGTTCAATCAGAGGAATAAAGTTAACAAATAAACAAATGTTACCTGCACTTCGTCGAGTCTGAACACCAGCGTTTGGATCACCAAGAATTTGATCAATGGGGTGATTTATAGTCCATCGCTGAGCCGGAACATGATTTGCTAACTCAATTTGAACTTCTGGAGGAGCTGTAGAAGAGGCTTCAGCAACTTCTGGTATTTCAGGCAAGAGAGGAAGAGGTTTAGATGTTATTTTATTCACTGATTGCTGAGAAGTAGGTGGTATATCTGAGGTCGATGGTTCAGAATCATGCATAGTGGTGAAAGGAACAGCTGAAACCCATGAACATTCAGCTTCACTTGTCTGCATGCTTGGGATGATGGTAGGATTATCATCAGCGGTAGGAGTGTTGACCTAAGGATTATGAATACTTTCCGAGTCCCCAAGATGAGAAAACATCCATTGATTGAGTTCTACAAGTTACGTAAAAAGGGGGGGGCGTAGATTTGATTAACTAAACTAAAAATACGACTAAAATTAATTATAAACAATGAAATAAAACCCAACATTAGTTTAACTTCGATTAAGATGATGGCACCTATCATTGATTCCAAAAATGTAAACATAGGGAACGAACCTAAGTTGATTATAGTCGTTAACAAGCTCTAACGACCTCTATTTTTCTTTAATTTACACCGGTTAAAATAAACTCTTCAACCGGATCTTAATCACAAATAATAAGTAATATAAGCTCTTAATTTATTTAGAAGTGATTAGCTTTATCAAACTAGAAAAATACCAACTCAAAGCAATAAGCTCATAAGCTCGGCTTATTATAGCCTTGATTGCAAGATTTCAAGAACTCAAATTGAAAACCTTATTGAATTCAAAGAGTTCCATTGTTACTCCATCAAAACCAAAAGACAATTACGTATCTAATAGTATGACTAACAATATTTCATAAGAGATTCAACTAATTGATCAAGTTAATTGAAAACCCAAACGAAATTGACATTGAAATTAGAAATCAAGCAAATAGATTTGTCCCAAATGATTACAATGGAATCTCAAAGTGCAACCATCAAAATCTAATCAAACTAGCGTTGGAATTAAAACTAGGGTTACGACTACAATTTTTTTTTACCAAAGGTTAAGTGAAATTGATGGAGGAATTGCTCCAAATCGGTCTCCTTCTTGCTCTCTTCTTCCCCAAAACTGATTTCTGAAATTGATTCCCCCCTTCCAATCACGTTCCCCCTCGTTTTTATCTCAAGAAAGAAGAAAAACCGCTCCAAAACGAGAGACGATTTCAGACCCACAAAACGGAAGCGCGCGGCTTGGTGCGCGGCTTCACCCCGTGTTTTTGCTGATGCCGTTCTTCCTCTTCTTCACGCTGGGCTATGGATTGGGCCTGATTGAATTTCCTTTTCATTTCTTTTTCTCACGTGCTGGCTATACAAACAAAACACAAGGACCTAAATTAATAAATTCTTTTTTTTTGTTTGTTTCTCTTCTCTTGCTGCATGTTTAAAGGCACATAATTTATTTATTAATTTTTTTCTTTTTCTATTTAATTTAATATCTATAATATAAGATACGAAACTCAAATAAATAGGGGTACTTTGGACATCTAATTGAGACTAATTTTAGGGAAATTTTGATATAGAAATATGTAAAATATGCACTTATCAAACATCCCCACACTTAGAACTTTGACCGTCCTCGGGCAAACACTAAGGTTTTAGCATGAAGTAAACTCACGAGTTAATTTTTCGAAATTACAAAAACGGACATAGCATTGCTTGAAGGCGTAGCTTAACCGATATAACAATAGTCAACACACAAGACAAACCAAAGATGAATACATGCTAATTTCACAAGCACCTCACAAAAGATATAAACCTATTCTAATCGCTCATTCACACAAAGGTGTAAGTGTTTTCACTCAAGGCATCAATTCACATGAAAATGCACTACCATAAGCTTGCATCAAGTCTCAATTCTCCATTGCTAGCGGTAAAAACTAAGTGTGAATCAAAAGGACTTTAGTTATAGGTTGTAACTTGGCTAAGGGTTAAGGTAGGGAAATTTTGGGTAAAGTGACTAAAATTGGACTTTGGAAAATAAACCAATAATCAAAGTGTATTGACTCTACATCTTGCACACCCAAACAATTATAAATCTTTCATTTTTTTGAGTTTTTATTCTACTTGGCTCTTTATGGAGACATATGTATTTTTTTCTCAATATTGGTCTCCACTTATTCATTTTTTTTCTTCTTTTTCTTTCCTTTTTTCTTTTCATACTTTTTTTTGTATATATATATATATATTTTTTCCGAATCTCTACCCATCAATGTATAGGCATTTTGGATCATGTAGAGGGTCTATAATTCTTATAACCAAGGAGTCTACCTATCAAAATATATTTTCATTCCAAAGTCCGGTAAGTGAAGTGTTTGGCTAGGGGTTAAAGTGTGGTGCAATAACAAGAAAATTTGGTAAATAGGCTCAAATGGGTGATCAAGACGGAATACATGTATAAGGGTTGGATTTTAGGCTAAATAGGTTAAAATAGCAACAAAGATGGCATTTTTCATTTTCACACTAGCATCACCTAAATGCAATCTCAAAGAGTCAAAATGCAAGTTCTAGAATGACATAGACATGGAAGATGCAATGCACACATAAATGAAATAAGATTGAATACAATGTTCAATCATGGCTCAAAAGCTCACGGGTGCATTTTTGTCTATAAAATTAGCAAGACTTACAAAAGTTATCTCAAATGTGCTAATCATGGCTACACAAGCTAACCACACAATCATTCATGCTATGGTTTTCATGACATTAAAATAGAAAAGTATCAACTCATGCAATATACTTAATAACTGCCCAAAACAAGTCAAAAATTCAAAAAAATTAGCCCTTTCTCATGCAATATCTCCACACTTATTCCCATCCCCACACTTAAATCATATATTGTCCTCAATATATGCATTCAATTACATAGTCTAGAAGAAATAAAAAGCAAAGGGAACAAGAAATCTCCCCTGAATATGTAGAGTATTGCCCAATATATGATCCAAGTTTGTGGCAGGAACCTCCGTGTACATTTGGGGGGGGGGGGGGTGTGGAATCCGGCTTCAATGACGACCAAACCTGGAAACAAAACCCATCAATTCCAAAGAAAACTAAAACTGAATAAAACTAAACTAGAATGGAAATAAAGCAAAAAATTGGGTTGCCTCCCAATCAACGCCTTTCTTTAACGTCTTTGGCTAGACTCTTCCCACGTTATCCGATATCTAGCAAGTCAATACCCCATACTTGCGCATTCACACGACGTTGGGGTGCCTTGAAATCTGTCCGGATTTCAAGCGTGGGTCCTTTGCCTTCTAATATAATTAGACGTTTCAGCTTTGCAAAGGTATCTTCATCCGGGTTCCCCTACTCATCATCTACCTTCGGTTTTTCTAATGTGGTGAAGGTTCTCCCGATGTCTACAAATTCCTCCTCCTTTATTAGATCAACCAACGGTGTAGGAAAAGGAGGAGATACCACCATCGGTTCCAACATATTCACATCTTCTCCCTTTTTGTCGACATCTCGTGAAGTAGATCGGTTTGTGCCTTCTTCTTCATCCTCGTCCTCTAAGGAGATTTCCAGCCTCTTCTCGTTCATCGATCCCAACTTTTCTTCAACTTGAGCCTCCAACCGACGTATTGCGGATTCGTGCTGGCTAATTTGGTTTTCCATGTTCTGAAGGCTTGCTCTTGTTTCCTGTTGAAATGCTAATGTTCTAAGAGCTAGTGACTTAACAATATCTTCAAGAGACATATTTTAGTCCTTGGAATGGCTTTGTGTCGGCGATGGTGTTGATTCATAGCTAGGATAAGAAGAGTCGTACCGGTCATAGTCATACTCGTTTAAGTATGGATGGGATAGCCATCTTTGAGTGTAGGTGTTGGAGTATGGCTCGTACGGACCTTGATAATGGCTTGAAAATCTTCCATAAGAGTAGGCTTCCTCGGTGTGATATTGTGATATGGGGTACCGGTTAGCCGGATAAACATTGTAAGTGTACACCCCCACACTTTCTCACCTGTTGTGGCTCTTTACAAACCAACTGTATCACAAGAGATGTTAGATCTGAATTTTGATTTTCAAGGGAAGAGATATTTACCTCGTTTGAGTCTCGCGCGTTGGTGGTATATCATGACCCATAATAGTATGGATAACCTGCCATAAAAATGCAAAAACACTTAAAAACTATTGGCGTTAGGTACACGATTAACTTAGATAAACACTAAAATTATAAGACAAAAATTAAATAAAAGAAAACAAAGTGCAAAAGCTAAATAATGATCACCGAAACCAATCCCCGGCAACGGCGCCAAGACAGGCGTCGAGACCGTCAAACAATAAGTAGTTATTTTCTAACTATCCCAAATCACAATTTAAATTGTAATACTGGTAAGTCAGGTCGAATCCACAGGGATTGGTCGTGACAATTAATTCAACTTCTACACGTTAAGTAAAAAAAAGGAGGGGGGGGGGGTTGGATTTGATTAACTAAACTAAAAATGCGACTAAAATTAATTGTAAACAGTGAAATAAAACCCAACATTAGTTTAACTTCGCTTAAGATGATGGCACCTATCATTGATTCCAAGAACGTAAACATAAAGAACGAACCTAAGTTGATTATAGTCGTTAACAAGCTCTAACGACCTATATGTTTCCTTAATTTACACCGGTTAAAATAAGCTCTTCAATCGGATCTTAATCACAAATAAGAAATTAAATGAGCTCTTAATTTCATAAGCTCGACTTATTATAACCTTGATTGCAAGATTTCAAGAACTCAAATTGAAAACGTTATTGAATTCAAAGAGTTCCATTGTTACTCCATCAAAACCAAAAGACAATTACGTATCTAATATTGACTAACAATCTTTCATAAGAGATTCAACTAATGGATCAAGTTAATTGAAAACCCAAACCAAATGGACATTGAAATTAGAAATCAAGCAAATAGATTTGTCCCAAATGATTACAATGGAATCTCAAAGTGCAACCATCAAAATCTAATCAAACTAGTGTTGGAATTAAAACTAGGGTTACAACTACAAAAAGAATTTACCAAAGGTTAAGTGAAATTGATGGAGAAAATGCTCCAAATCGGTCTCCTCTTTGCTCTTGTCTTCCCCCCAAAACTGATTTCTGGAATTGACTCCCCCCAAAAATGACAGTTTTTTAACAATCTCTTCAAGGAGAAAATCAAAGGGAACTGCTCCAAAACGAGAGATGATGCGCATGGCTTGTGGCGCGGCTTCACCCCGCGGTCAAGGCCGCACAAGACTCTGTTCCTTTTCGATTGTTGCTGTTGTGCGAAGGAGATGCCGCTGCCGTTCGTCTTCTTTTTCTTTGGGCTGTGTGTTACTGGGCTTCACCCTTTTCACTTTTGCATCATAGGATGGACTCCAAACAAACAAACACAAGGACCAATAAAACAAATAACTCTTTACTTTTTCTTTTCTTTTTTGTAACGGCACGTGATACCCACTAATGAAGGTACATAGTTTATTTATTATTCTTTTTTTTCACTTTTTCTATTTAATTTTATATCCATAATATAAAATTTGAAACTCAAATAAATAGGGGTACTTTGAGCATCTAATTAACGCTAATTGTAGGGAAGTTTGACGTAAAAATATATATAAAATGACACTTATCATCAGTATAAAACACTGACATCCAAAGATATGAAGAAAGCTATGTAAAGTCTTTCTCCCATGGAAAAGTTCATAGGTTGTCTTCTTGAATCTTTTGACAATCAACGACCTGTTTTGAGTAAAACAAGCAGTGTTGACAGCTTCTGCCCAAAACTGAGTAGGTAGATGAGAATCACTGAGCATTGAACGTGCAACTTCGATGATTGTTCGATTTCTTCTTTCAGCGACTCCATTTTGTTGTGGTGTTCTCACTGAAGAAAAATTGTGAGAAATACCCTTGCTTTCAAAGAAGTTATCAAGGGAACTGTTTTTGAATTCAGTCCTATGATTACACCTTATTGAGCGAACGGTCATATTATTCAGGACTTCCATTTTCCTGACGAAAGTGATGAGTTCTTCAGGGGTATCACTCTTAGAACGGAGAAACATAACCCAGGTGTAGCGAGAGAATTCATCAACTATGACCAGTGTATATTTCTTTCCAGCGAGGGATTGTTTGTTGACAGGGCCAAACAAATCCATGTGAAGAAGTTGAAGAGGAGATGACACTGAGGAAACTTGCTTAGATTTGAAGCTTGCTTTGGTTTGTTTCCCTTTTTCACATGCTGAACATAGAGATTCATTGGCATATGAATGTTGAGGAATACCAGTGACTAACTCTTTTGAAGAAAGAGTATTCAGTGTCTTGAGGTTGAGATGGGAGAGCCTCTTATGCCATAGCCAGTTGACATCAGATGAGGCTTTTGAGAAGAAACGGGAGTTCTCAGTGGTTGTCGAGTCCATGTTTATAACATAAACATTTTCCAAATGATATCCGCTGAGAGCAATCTTCTACTTTTTGTTAGTGACAAAGCAGGATTCCTTAGTGAAACACACTTTGTAATCCTTGTCACATAGCTGACTGATGCTCAGAAGATTGTGCTTCAGTCCTTCAACATATGCGACTCTTCTAAAGGTTGTTGTACCATTAGAAAGTACATTGAACCCTCGGGTATAGCCTTTTCCATTTCCACCAAAAGTCACAGAGGGACCTTTCTCTTCCTTATATTCAGCGAGCAGGTTCTTTTTACCAGTCATATGTCTAGAGCATCCGCTATCGAGATACCAGATACCCTTCAGGACCTGCAAACAAAGGAAGATTATGGGTCCACATTTGTCAGTGGTGGTAGAGGAAGTGGAAGGTTCAACAATCTTCGCAGCATTTGAAGATTCAGCTTCAGGACTAGTCTTCACTTTGGTTAATTTCTTAACCTCAGTGGTTGGTTTCACCTTAACCTGATTTGCATCAGGATTAGTCTTCTTTGCCTTGGGGGCATCCTTCTTTACCTTGGCTAATTTTTCAGCTTTGGTAGCAGTGGGGCACTTACTAGCAATATGATCGGTAAGTCTACAGTGATAACATTTCCTATAGCTAAAAGTAGCTTTAGGACCATATGCATTTTTATTTGAAATTTTCAAATGGACAGGGCCTGTACCAAGAATACCTTTAGCATCAGATCTTGGAGTAACCTTAGGTTCATCAAGATTCTTAGCTAAGAAATTAATCCTAATCCTAGGAATTGATCGATGAGCATGCTCATTAATCTTATCCTTAGAAGTTGAGGATTGATTAGCTGAAGGTTTAACATTCTTCAGCTTAGGTACTTTGGTACCCTTCTGAGGTTTTTGGAAAATAATTTTCTCTTTACCTTTAAGTTTAGAACTTGAGGTAGAGGTTTCCTCAGGAATAGGAATTTTAGAAGAGGAACACTGAGACGAGGAGGTGTCAGGGATAGATGACACGAACATTCCAAACTTAAGCATGGAACGATCAGTGGTTGGTTCTTCAACGTCAGCTTTATAACCAAGACCACGTTTGTCAGCAAGAGGAATCTGAGCACCTAATATCTCAGTGATCGTTGTTGCGGATTTACACCATCCTTCAACAGTAGCCTTTTCAGCCTTTAATGCAGTGATAGCATCTTCTCGCTCAATACGAATGATTTGATTTATACAGACCTGATCTTTCAAATTTTCTTCTATTTTAGAAAGCTTTTGAATTTCCAAATGACAATTCTTAAGCTGTTCAGCGAGATCAATATTTAGTTTTTCAGCTTTGGTCTTTCCATTCATGGCATCATATAAATCAATAGTCAAAAGATCGACGGTCTGACGTCTTTCGATGTCACTGAGGGCTGAAGTGTGAGTATCAGTGAGAGAGTTTGATACTTGAGAGGTGGAGATAGAAGTAGAGGGAATTTCAGTTTGTTCTTCCTCTTCTTCTATTTGAGCCATGAGACAGAGATTGGCCTCATCATCATCTTTAGAGTCAGATGATTCTTCATCAGAAAGAGCCCAGTCATGATCTTCAGCGATCATGCCTTTGCCTTTCTTCTTAAAGCTTTTCAGCTTTGCATATTTTTCTTTCAGCTTCTTGTACTTGTCATCTCTAGCCTTGGGGTTTGAGGATTTCTTATAGGAAGAAGATGAGGGTCTGAAGACTTTCTTTGACTTGCATTCACTAGCAAAATGTCCTACTTTTTCTCAGTTAAAGCAGGTAGTCGTTGCCTTTATCTATAGGGGTTGAAGATTTTGGCTTGTCAGTGAGTGAAAGAGGTTTATTTCTTTTAAAGTTACTCTTTCTGGCGAATCTCCTGAATGTATTAGTCAGGAGTGCCAGTGACTCATCAATTTCTGAAGGATCAACTTCTGATGATTCATCAGAGTTAGACTCCAACTCAGTGATAGTGACAGTAGATCGCTGAGTAGGAACCAACTCTGAAGAGAGTAAAGCAACAGGTGTGCTTTTGGAATCTTTTACAAGATTCTTCTTAAGATGACACGACTGCTCATGATTGAGCATAGTTCCAAATAAGAAAGGGCCATTGATTTCAGATCTTTTGAGAGCTTAAGACATATTGAATAATTGTCCTAACTTTCAGGAAGACTTTCTAGAAACTTTGTCAGGATCTCAAAGTTAGAATATTCCTTACCAACAGTTTTTAAGTCAATGATTAAACAATTAAACCGTTGATGAACTTCAGAGAGGGTTTCATTCTTACCACAGATGAAACTTTCGTACTGTCTTACCAGGTTGATCTTTCTTGAATCCTGGACTTTAGATGTATCTTCATATTGAACACATATTGTGTCCCACATGGCTTTAGAACTCTTCAGGTTCATGATGGAGTGATAGACTTCATCAGGAAGAGCCATAGAGATGATAGATCTGGCCTTAGTGTCAATGGCCACCTTTTTCTTGCCTTCATCAGTCCACGTACTAACTTCCCTGGGAATGATTCTTTCAGGGATAGTAGCTCTAGTAGTAGTGCCTGGAACAGCAGGGTCTATCATGAAAGGGATATATGGTCCAATTTCAATGTAGTAAGGTATAGTAGGATCTATACATTCCAAGAAAAGCATCATCCTATTTTTCCATAGATTGAAGTTATCTTTGGAAAATCTAGGGGGTTTTGCAGGAGAGCCATTATCGATATAGTTTGTGTTTGTGGAGTTTGCCATATTGAGAAAATAGCAAGGAAGAGAAAAGAATATAGTATAAGCAAGATCTTGTTTATTAGATTAAACAAACTGCTTTGATACCACTTGTTGGTCCCAAAGGGGTTATACAAGTTTGTAGAGGGGGGGTTGAATACAAACACACGATTTTTATCTTTCTAAATTGTTTATTGATATACTCAACAATTTACAGTTTGTTGCGGAACAAGATTAAGGAATAAACCTAATCTAAACAAACTATGAGAATCACTAAGAGTTCTTGCACTAGAAATAGAGATTACGAAAATCTAGAATACTAAGGAGAGTATTCTATCACACAACAGTTTAGCTAGAGAAGGAATGGCCGAGCACTTCACAAATGAAGTAGGGTTTCCTTTATATACTACATGCATTTAATGCATGTCAGTATACCTTCACACGTGGCAGCCTCTGGTTGGTTGCATGTTTTGACTTCAGTAGACAACCTAGTGGCCGCATGATGAACAATGTAAGATCAGATCTGTTGGTTGTACGATTCTGGACAAAAGGGATGTCCGTTCTGACAAAATCGTACGGGGGCGTGCAAGGGGATAAGACAAAAGTTGCTTTTAGAGGAGGCTTCATGATCAGCGTTCGCTGAATGATTTTTTATCAGCGAATGATAAAGTTCAGCGTTCGCTGAAGTCTTCTACTTGAAACTTCACGTTGAGTGGACAAGTCTTGGCTTCGCTGATATCCGCACAAGTTCATTAGTAGACTTAGTCACTGGTTCTTTGGCTTGATCTTCGACTTCAACGTAGAACATGGTTGACGTGAATCTTGTCTTCAGGAATCAATCATAAGTAAACAACATAAGGTATCAGCGATTATCAGTGAGGCTGAACAGGCTCAGGGCTCACTGACGAACAGTGTTCGCTGAATGTATAATTTAAAGCGTATGTTTTCATCAGCGATACTAAACAGACTTAGTATATTTTCTTTGATGACAAAACATTAATATATATTGTCTACTTACAATTTTCACTAAGTGTTTCTCAAGGTCATTATCAAATCACTGAGGGTAGGGATCAACAGTTCCCTTCGCCGGACCTCTCATCCTCGTAGTTCGAACCGCCAAACAACCCATACCTCGAACAACCGTCCCTTACGACGAACCAACTATTTGCTCAATTATTGATATTTCTTGTTCAATTGGGCAACGCATTGGAGGAACGGCAGAATCTGAAGTGTCGTCGGAATCATTCTTTATCTTCTCAATCGCTTCCTCAACAAGTTTCTGTAAATACGATTCAAACAATTATTAACATTTTTAAAACTATAAATGACATTGCTTATAATTATAATTAGTGCAAGTATGTAAACTAAATATGGATAAAAAGTGCATTAATCATTTTCTTTACAAATCATCATACTATAAGTACTTACTTTACGGTCTTTGCTTTTAGTGGTCTCGGAAATTGTACCGGTGTAGTTGGTGACCCCAAAGTCGGAGGGTACAATCGGCGTTGGACGGAAACAAAAGGTGTCACCTCTAACGAGACATCCACCGAATCACCCTCTGAACGTGTGGTAGTCCTCTCCAAGATTGATGTCTTTGCTAAACTGAAAGCTTTACATCTTTTTAAAGGCATATCGATCTTCAAAATTCATGGGTATATAAAAACATATATAGATTTATAAAATACACATTTGGCAGATCAATACAGTTTGTAACAGCAATGAAATCAAAAATCAACAAAATTGTTTTAAAAAATTGGCAAACCAAAACAGTTTGTAACAACAACTAATAGTTTTGATTTAATTTTGGTTTTGGTTTTGGTAACAGCAACGAATAGTTTTGTCCATTTTGGCATTTTGGGTCATTTTTGAATTATTCCCATAATTAGGTAAGCAAGAAAGAATATAAGGAAAACATGGACTTTTTCTAAAAAAACTATCAAAACATAATTGAAATAAGCCATATACCATGTTTTTTTAACATTACATACAAGCTACCGGTTAGCCAAACATAATTGAAATAAGCCACCACTTAGCCAAACATGGACTTTTTCTAAAAAGCTATCAAAACTCATAAGCAGACATAAACATTAAAGGGACAAACTTAAAAACTAGTAAATAGCAACATATAAATTTGTGTTTCTGTTTCAGAAATTAAAAAAGGTGGAAATAATTTATGAGCTCCTAATAGTTTCCTGAATCGTGGTGACATCCACACTCATAAGATATCAAGAAAAGAAACCACTCTCATTTGCTACAGACAATGTACATGAGTCTCCCAACAGATCGATAACAAAGCAAATTGTGAAACACACAGATAGATAACAAAGCCGATTTTTAGGGTTTTTGGTTTTACCTCTTTCGGTCGTGGGACGGAGACGGTAGTGGTGGAGGGTGGTGGCTCTTTGTGGTAGCAGCAACGATGGCGACGTCGACTGATGGTGGTGGCGACCGGTGGCGACAATGACAGTTTCTTCTAGATGGAGGCGATGTCGGCTGGTTGTGGTGGCCCGTGGTGACGAAACTGATGGTTTCTTCTCGATGGAGGTGGCGTCAGGTGGTGGGGGTGGTGGCGACTGGTAAATAAATATGGGGTTTCATCTTATTTTTTAAAAGTCTGATGGAACGTCGCGATACGATGCTCGAAGCAACCTTCTGGGTAGTTTATTGCGTAAAGTTCATTCAACTTATCAATATCTGGTTGTGCTTCTGTACAGTTAATAATAACCATCCAACGAGTTGTTTCCATTTCTTCTCTAGTCAAATTGGCATTCCAGAGGCGACTATTCGGGATAACATAATCAGACACGACTGATAAGCTCCATCGAGATGAATCCGACATCAAATTGTTGTTATGTACGGATGATTCGTTGTTCAAATAGAGATTCATGAACGTCACACACTCATGCATGAGGTATCGTTCAGTAATACAACCCTCGAGGTAACATGTATTTGTTACATGTTTCTTGTATTCTCCAAGTTGCCTGAAAAATAAAATTCTTAATTAATACAAATCAATATATTTAATTATCAATATCATTAGTGTGCGCATACCTCTCTATAGGAAACATCCAAGTGTAATGCACATGACCGGTTAGGAGGACTTGTTCAGGAAGATGGATGCAAAGATGTACCATGATTGTGAAGAAAGCCGGAGGGAATATCGCCTCTAACTTGCATAATATCAAAATAATGTCTTTTTGCATTTGTTCAACATTCGATTTCTTCAACTCTCGAGCACACAACATCTGAAAGAATCTAGATAAGTCACAAATTACGTCAGCGACATGATTGGCCATGTAGGGTCGTATGAACACAGGAAGAATGCGTTGGAGCAACACGTGGCAGTCACGAGTCTTCAAACCATAAAACTTCTTGTCATTTATGTTTACCTTGTCATTTATGTTTACCTTGTTTTTTAAGCTACCAACATAACCGATGGGATACTGGACCGCAACAATTTGATAAAGTACCTCGAGGCGAAAATGAGGCTTCACTGTGTAATTAGCATAAGGTAATGTTGTCTTTCCCGAAGTACCTCGGGGTTTCTTTGGCCAAAGATGCTTGCGTATCTTCATATCTTCAAGAGTTTTGCGGGCTTTAAGGTCGTCCTTAGATTTTCCATCAAACCCAAGAATAGTACCAAGAATGTTGGCACATACATTCTTCTCGATGTGCATTACATCCAAGGCATGTCTCACTCTAGATTTCTTCCAATACGGGAGCTCCCAAAAGATACTTTTGTGAGTCCAACATAACTTTGGCTCATTCTCCCCTATACGACATTGATGATTCATATCTAGCCATCTTCGTGTCCCCATATACGACATCCTTCCATGAGAGAACTTAGCATCAGTGTCATCCATACATATGGGACACGCCTTGTACCCTTTCGTCTGAATACCACCTAACATTCCCAACCCCGGAAAATCACTAATGGTCCACATCACCGCAACTTTCATCATAAAGTACTCTTCCCCATATCGATCCCATGTCCTAAAACCTGTATCCCAAAGAATTTTTAGCTCATCAATCAGTGGTCTCATAAACACATTGAGACATTTCCTTGGGGATTTTGGTCCGGATATCAACATCGTTAGTATATTAAATTCCTTTTGCATGCACATCGAAGGAGGTAAGTTGTATGGAATCACAACAATTGGCCAAAGGCTATATGGAGTAGCAGAAGCCCCAAAAGGACTAAACCCGTCAGTCGATAAAGCGATGCGAACGTTTCTAAGGTCACTCGCAAATTGAGGATATGACCTATTTTAAAAAAAATATAAATATATATTAATAGCATTTAATTGTCAAAACAATATACAAATATTAAAAACATTTACTTGTCAAAAAAATGTAAATATATTAAAAGCATTTACTTCTCAAAAAAATATAAATATATTTAAAACATTACCTATCAAAATCTTTCCATGCTTCACCATCCGCTGGGTGTCTCAATACATCATCGTACGAGGACGTTTCCCTTTGACCATGGCATCGCATATGACCTGCAGTATATTTTGACATGTACAAACGCTGCAACCTCGGTGTTAGAGGAAAATAACGAACAATCTTCATTGGTACTTTGTTACCGACGTCTTCATAACTTGGCAATCCACATACGGGGCACTAGTCATGCATGTCACCTTCTTTGTAGTATAAGAAACAACCATTTAAACATGCATGTATAAGCTCATACCCCATCCCAACGCCTTTGAGGATTTTTTTCGCTTCTGCGTATTATTTAGGAAGCTTGTTTGGAGTGGGCAATAAAGATTTTTTAAACCCCAAATGCTTATCAAATGCCTTGATAGAAATTCCAGTTTCTTCTTTAAGAGAAATTGCTCTTAGAAGGGCACCCAAGGAAGTTTCTGTACAACCCTCGTACAATGGATTATTCGTTTCCGCTATCAGGCGTGAATAAGCATCAGTCACTTTAAAAGCAACAATGTCCACATCACAAACATGAGTACCCTCCTCGGCGATTGATTCATTATCTTTGTATCGCTCACGGAATGGAAATGCATCTTCCACAAATTGTACAACAGGATTGGCATTGTGACTCGAAGATTCTCGATCGCGTATCATATTCAGCCTTCGTTGCGATGCAGTAGGTATATTTGTAACCTCACCGTGTTGATCCCACACAGTATAATTTTTCATTATACCAACATTTTTCAAATGATAAATTATATCTGCCCCATTTTGAAATAACATGTTGCCACAATCTATGCAGAGACATTTGTAATAACCATTCCAACTCACTGAATTGTTTTTAGCAAATTCCAAAAATGAATAGATTCCCAAAATGTATTTTTCCTCGAATCTTCTTAAATCCATCCAACTTTTATCCATATTTTCTGTCATGTTTGTATGTGAAAAATAAATACATAAATATATTAAGAGCTAAACGTATTTTTAGACACGTAGCAATCCAAATTTACATGAGATAAACATGGAATAACAACAAAATTAGACAAAATAGGATAATAATTACCTAAGAATCTCTAAATGTCTTTTGGGAGCCAAAAGTCGCCAAGATCGCTCCAAATCACGTTCTAATTTTACATGATATAAACATTAAATAACTGCAAAATCATACCAAGTAAAATAAAGTAAGAGTTAAACATATTTTTGACACGTAGTAATCCAATTTACACTTGATAAACATGAAATAAAAACAAAATTATATATACAAAATAAGATTATAATTACCTAAGAAAATTTAAATGTCTTTTGATGATGAAAACGTTTGTTGGAAGCAAGAATCACTCCAAATCACGTTCCAAATTTAAATGATATAAACGTGAAATAACTACAAAATTAGACAAAATAAAATAATAATTACCTAAGAATCTTCAAACGACCTTTGATGATGAAACAACGTTTGTTGGAAGGCAAAAGTCGTCAAAATTGCATCCCAATTCTTTAGAAACGATTTTTTTTTGAAATGGGGAAGAAATTTTGGAATGAAGATGAAATGTTGGAAATGGGGGAACTATCAATATATATTACTAACTGTGATCTTAGGCAACATAGAAACAAGAAAATATGTTGCCTAAGCGAGATCTTACGCAACAAGTACAATAGATAATATGTTGCCTAAGTAAAAGTAGGTGTCAACCTTAAATCATCCGTACACGAATTATTACATTTTCAACTACCTATATTTATTTATAATTTTGACGTTAGGCAACATAGAAACAAGAAAATATGTTGCCTAAGCGAGATCTTACGCAACAAATACAATAGATTATATGTTGCCTAAGTAAAAGTATGTGCCAACCTTAAATCATCCGTACATGAGTTATTAAGTTTTCAACTACCTATATGTATTTATTTAATTTTTTACCTTAGGCAACATAGAAATAAGAAAATATGTTGCCTAAGATAACTTTCATTGATTTAAATTAAAATAACATTATACGACTAAGGCAACATAAGGGAAGATGTTGCTTAAGACACTTGAGGCAACATATAATTATTCATACGTTGCATAAGGTCTCACTTAGGCAACATAGAACTACACTTTGCCTAAGAGGAAACTTAGGCAACATATATTAGCCTTTGTTGCCTAAGCTTATCTTAAGCAACATAGGCAATTAACCTATGTTGTCTAAGGCAACATTTGGTGTAGTGCCTATAATCAAGCATGTCTCTGGTTGTGAAACGATGAATAATGTAAATGTATGTTATGGGATTTTTGGTATGAGAATATCTGATGTGGGTCTTGGTGTAGAGGACTATCGTTCTTGGATATCCATGACCTGAAAGTGTGTCCCGTTTAAACGACCATAATTTTGGCTATGGGGCTTCGTTTCAGGCCTACCTGTAACACCCCAAGTCCTTAAAATCTGAACCTTTTTGTAATAACCGGGTATATTATTTATTTATTTAACTAGTGGTATTTTAGTTAAAATAGATTTGGGAAATTTTATAAATCTTTATTTAAGTATTTTGTGGAGTTAGAAGTTAAGGGGTAAGTTTTAATTTTATAATGGAAGTTTAGGGGTATGTTTTGCCAAATAGGATAAGTTTGGGGTTTGTTTGGTATTTTCACCAAACTCCTTCACCAAAACCGCCACACTCACTTCCTTAGGAGGAAGTGTCCTCTCATTTAGACACTAGTATAAAAACAAAGTGGGTGTGTGTGTATGTGTTTTCGGTTGAGAGAGAGAAGAGAGAGATAGAACCGTAGAAGGGAAGGAGGAAGAAGAAGGCAAGATTCAGCTGGGTTTTAGAATTCACAGCAAGACAACAAAGATTCTGTGAAACGGGACTGAAGAAATTGGAGTGCTTGATAATAGCTTTGAAGGATTTTTGGAAATAAGCGAAACAAGTGAGTTTTTATCTAAAATGTTTTCAAATGGAATACATATATGTGAATGCGTGTAATAAATGTGCATATGGTATTTATATGAGTATTATAGTGCATGGGTGCTAGTTGGCTGGGCTTAGGACCAGTGAAAGTTGGCTGTAAAGAGGGACAGTGGTGTTGGTTGTATTTAGTACAACGGTGTAAATTAATTAATTGGCTTGCTACCAATTAATATGGCCAAGAGAAAGAGAAAGAGAAAGAGATGGAAAGATACATGATGCATGAGTCATAATTGGTACTTTCTTATGTGCATTATGTGTATTGAATATTTGTAAAGATGGTTTTTAACTAACGGGGATTTTTTTCACTAGACCTCAAGGTCTAACCCTCATTTTTGTTTTAAACATATGTATTCCAGGTCGTGGAGCAAGTAAAGACAAGTGATAGGTTAATCATGTCTAGCTTTTTGGAAGATATTTGATTATGAAGATTCAAGATGTGTTTTGTATCTGTTATGATATTTTGTACTTTATTATGAAAGAAAAAGTTTGTACTGAAAGACCTACTTGGTTAAGATAAGGGACCGTAAATGAAATATGATGTATTATTTTGTGGTGAAATATATGTTATTTGTATGTTGGAAATCCGGGTTGTTACAGATGGTATCAGAGCCCTAGTTTAAGGGATTTAGGTATTAGTATCTGTACCTAGACTTAAACTGCATGTGAAGTAGGATGTTCCTATTATTTTAGAACCTTGGGATGTTAAGTATAAAAAGGTAGAAGGAACATCATGTAAGGTAATTTCAAATTACATTTGGCCAGTGTAATTGTAAACTTACAAGTACATGTTTGAACTGGAATACCTTGTTATATTGGGTATGTGCTTATGTGTATATTAACCTTGTTGAATCAACAGAGTGGCAAGTCGGACTCGACGTATGGATATAAATGAAGACAAGTATATTTACATAAACTCTACACGTGCTAAAGTGTTATTTGACTTCGGTGCAAACCGAATTAATTTTGTTTTCGTTCTTTTGTTGCTTATTTGCATTAGAAAAGAACTTGGTAATTGTGTTGGCGATATAGATAGGTGTGGAGTGCCTATTAAGTTATTTTCGATAATCTAGTTAGAATTCGAGGTAGTAGTAAGCATAGGATGGTGTTGGAACTTGATCTTGTTAAAACTTTTGATTAGGTAATGATAAGTGATCCTCGGTATTTCGGCACGAGAAGATAAAATTGATATACTAGAATAAGTGAGGTTACGATGAAAGTAAGGAATCGTTGGGGGATTGATTTAAAGTTTTCGATTGTTAGCAAATTCAATTGGAAGTGTAAAGGAAGAGTTGTAGCATGGTTTGAGTCATCTTCTTCGAGATTTGATTTCTTCTTCTTTTCTTCTCTTTATTGATTAGGCAAGTTTATGGTTAGGGATTTGATAATCCAATCGTTGGATGAGTTTTAATCCATAAGAAAGAAGGCAAATGATTTTGGGATTGATTCCTTATGAATTTTGATCAAATCAGTAAGAAGCTTCATCATGATTGTTTGATAATCTTCATTTTTCCATGGATTGAGTTTTTGAGCTTTGGAGTGATAAATTTGATGGGTTTTATGTCGTTTAAAAAGATGGTTATTGGTTCTTAATGTTTATGGTATCTAAAATATCTATTTGGGGGCCTTAGAACTGATTTGGGAATATTTTGGGGATGTAATTAGATAGTTTAACACCATTTTTGGTGGCGCCAATTTAGGTGTTCGGTTTGAACTAAAGTGTATCCCGGAGCGTGTGTCGAAATGCTTAGGCTAAGGTGAGTTCCCTTACCTTCTTTGTGTGAATGAAAAAGTTTTACGAAAGGTTTTCATAACTGATTATGGTTACGAGCATGTTGATCAGATTAAATTATTTAAAAGGTTTTATATTACGCAATGTGAAAACGTTTATTAAAGCATGCGAGTTGTTTACATGTTCATTTCTACGTAATTGTTGATTGCATGCTGTTGTGATGTTGTTACTATGTTTGGAGTCGGATTGCACAGTGGAGAACAATTATGAGTGCCGTACTTGGCTTAATAAGGTAATGAAAAGTTGAGACCACTGTGCAATACCCTTATGTGGAGTCGAGTTTTTGAATTCGGAATGTCGGTATGATAGTAGTTTGAACTATTGATTGGTTAGGTAAGAATGGTTTTATTTACGGTAAGATTTGAAAGGGGTCGAAGTGAATCCTTGTGGTGGAATAGTAATAAGTAGCGTTGCGTTACTTGATGTAATATTATCGGCGATGAGTCTGGGCACTGGATAAGTTGAAAATTTTGATATTTTTTTGCACTATGAAAAGTCTTGTGTTTTTCCTCAAGTGAGAACGGTGGGGGTATAAATTGGTTATGAAGCTTTGGATGAAGTGGGTTCTGTTAGGAAGTGTGATGGGTGTGCTTAATTACTGTTGTTCTGATTCGGTTAATATGTGAAGTGTGATGGCCTGAGTATAAAGAATAATAGTAGTGTGTGGAACGTGAGGATTATGTGTGGAGAGTAACGGTAGTGTGCGAAGTCTTGACCTGGTTATGAAGGCGACGGTTTAGTGTGTTGTGTAGATTATACTTATTGTGATTGTCGGCACTATCTAAAAGGTTATGGTTTAAAGGTGTGGGGTGATGTGGATAAGATGGTGGCAGTTTATAGTTAGTGAGCGTGCGAGGCATGGTAGTGATGAATTTTTGTAAGTGATGAATTAGTAATGATAGGTGGTGAGTGTAAGTGGAAACCTCTGCTAGGGATTCTGTTCATAAGTTGTTCAGATGTGACAAAAGTATGGGTGAAGAGGCATGGATGTCTAAGTGGTGCGTAGCATTGTTATTCGAGAATAAGATAAGGGAGTGACAGTAGATGGTTAGCTAAGGAGTGGAGTATTACCGTTTGAGAAATGAAAAGTGTGTGGTTGTTTCGAGCATTGAGTGTGGTTTCGAATTAACTCGGTTAAGTTCCTGGTATGAGGTGTGGTGAAATTGTTGGTTAAGTATGGTAATCATTGAAATTGGGTGTGTGCGGTTGGTTTGGAAGTGAAAGAAAGCTAGCTCGTGGGTGAGCACCTCCTAGTGAGTTGTCCTTGGGGAAACATGTTTTATGTTGAGAAGAGAGTGGGAGAAAGTAGTCGAATGTAATGCTCAGGGTGAAGGACCATTGGATAGGACATGGTAGTAGTGCGAGAGTGATGTTGTGACAAGTGTGAGAATCAATTGTTATCTATGGTTCATGATCGGTGTGATTCATGCAAGAAAGTGTTGTCTGTCTTAGACGTATTTTGGGTTAGAGAAGCGACGATAGAGTTGTGTATAGTCTATGGGGGAAAGTTTAATTGCGGGTTAAGGTGATACTCCAAATTGATTCTGTGATTTATGGGAGAGTAGAGTGTCGTTATTTTGGAGTGTTGGATTGTTATTGTAACTTTTAGTGGAACCGTTGGATTAGACTTGGTCTTGCATTGTGAATATAATTTTGATAAATGATTTAGTGTCAAGTGTAATTAAGTATTGATGTATGATTATCGTGGTTATGCTATGCTAGCATGAGAAATGGGAATGGTAGAATGAGGTATGCGGATTTGATAAAATTAAGAAAATTTATCCATAATATAGAATGATTTTGTTGAAGTATAATTTTATTTGGAAGAGTATAGATTGTAATTGCTAAGCAAGTTTTATATGGAAAGTGTATGTTTATGTTTTCGAGTTAGTATTGTAAAGGTGTAGAACACGACGTTTGTCGCAAAAGACTGATGGAGTTGAAAGTAGTATTAGCGTGGTAAATGTTACGAGTAAGCATAAATGTGGTGTTATTTGGATTAGTTTCATGTGAGTATAAGTTATTTCTTTTTGTGATATAAGTGATCTATCGAGTTATTTTGAACATTCGGGGGATTTGATTATTGGGTGATTCGGCAGAAAATTTCGATTATGGTTATTCTAAGATTTGGATCGACTTTGTGGGATAGATTAATTGAGTAAATTGCGGACGATGTGTGTAAAGTTCAAATTAAGTGGTTAGCGTTAATGAATTGGTGGTTACCGTTATATTAAAGATGTGGTATTTTCATATGAATTGAAATTATTGATGTTTGAGTGGTATTGAGAATAGCATACTTGTTCATCAAAAGGTTATTAGTTTTGACTCTAAGTGGAAAAGGAAGTGGAGGGATAATCTTATTTTAAAATAGCAGAATATATGGTTTTGATTGAGTTCAAAGTAGTAGGGAAAACTAAGTATTTATACCTTTTGACTTAACCGAATTCCGGGACGGAATTCTTTTAAGGGGGAGATGTTGTAATAACCGGGTATATTATTTATTTATTTAACTAGTGGTATTTTAGTTAAAATAGATTTGGGAAATTTTATAAATCTTTATTTAAGTATTTTGTGGAGTTAGAAGTTAAGGGGTAAGTTTTAATTTTATAATGGAAGTTTAGGGGTATGTTTTACCAAATAGGATAAGTTTGGGGTTTGTTTGGTATTTTCACCAAACTCCTTCACCAAAACTGCCACACTCACTTCCTTAGGAGGAGGTGTCCTCTCATTTAGACACTAGTATCAAAACAAAGTGTGTGTGTGTGTGTGTATGTGTTTTCGGTTGAGAGAGAGAAGAGAGAGATAGAACCGTAGAAGGGAAGGAGGAAGAAGAAGGCAAGATTCAGCTGGGTTTTAGAATTCACAGCAAGACAACAAAGATTCTGTGAAACGGGAGTGAAGAAATTGGAGTGCTTGATAATAGCTTGGAAGGATATTTGGAAATAAGCGAAACAAGTGAGTTTTTATCTAAAATGTTTTCAAATGGAATACATATATGTGAATGCGTGTAATAAATGTGCATATGGTATTTATATGAGTATTACACTGCATGGGTGCTAGTTGGCCGGGCTTAGGACCGGTGAAAGTTGGCTGTACAGAGGGACAGTGGTGTTGGCTGTATTTAGTACAGCGGTGTAAATTAATTAATTGGCTAGATACCAATTAATATGGCCAAGAAAAAGAGAAAGAGAAAGAGAAAGAGATGGAAAGATACATGATGCATGAGTCATAATTGGTACTTTCTTATGTGCATTATGTGTATTGAATATTTGTAAAGATGGTTTTTAACTAACGGGGATTTTTCTCACTAGACCTCAAGGTCTAACCCTCATTTTTGTTTTAAAAATATGTATTCCAGGTCGTGGAGCAAGTAAAGACAAGTGATAGGTTAATCATGTCTATCTCTTTGGAAGATATTTGATTATGAAGATTCAAGATGTGTTTTGTATCTGTTATGATATTTTGTACTTTATTATGAAAGAAAAAGTTTGTACTGAAAGACCTACTTGGTTAAGATAAGGGACCGTAAATGAAATATGATGTATTATTTTGTGGTCAAATATATGTTATTTGTATGTTGGAAATCCGGGTTGTTACACTTTTGGAAGTCTGGGGGCCAAAGTGAGAAAAGATGGAACTCTTGGATTTAGGGGCAAATTTAGGGAATAAAATGGGGTAAAACCCCTAAACCCTTTTCACTCTTCTTTGTGACGGCTGAGAATTTAGAAGAGGAGAAGATAAGAGAGCTCAACCATTGTGGGAGGTGAAGAAGAAGAATAGCATTAAGGGCAGTGGAGACTTCATCTTTTAGGTATGATTCCTTCTCCAGTCTTCATCTTCTTGTGTGTATTGGGGGGAAGTTGTGAATGGTAACCTTGTTTTAACTTATTGCTAAAGTTTTAAGTTATCCACATGAGAAATGGAGTGTTTATTGAGTTTCTTAATAGTTTGCAACTTCCTTTTTGAGAAACTTGCACCATTTCAATGGTGAAATTTGGGTTTTGTCAAGAATATGATTTTGGGGGTTAAAGTGATGAATCATGGGTGGATTTCATTGGATTAATTGATGTTTTGATGTTTAGGAATTGTGGGTAAAGGCTTAGAACATCGACTACCTCAAGTAGAAGGCTTAAAATTGATTTGGGTCGAGTTGGGAGTGAGAAAGAGCAGTTTTCGGCTGAAAACGAGTGCAAGCGCTCCGTGTGGGTCTTTGTGCTAATGAACTGGCGCGGGCATCAACGTCAAGCCTTGTCGCGCATTTTCGGCTCTTGTTTCGCGCACTGTTTTAGGCTAGGATTGTGGTATCATCTAAGGGTTGTCTTAGGGATGTTTTGGGATATAATTAAAGGGTTTAACACCACTTTTATTACCTCCAATTCAGGTATTCGGTTGGTTCCAAAGTGAATTGCGGTTGTGTGTCGGACAACCAAAACTTCAGGTAAGTTCCCTTAAACCTTTCTACTTGTGATAAGATTGATATGTATTTTTCAACAATGATTATGGTAAAGCCTATGGACATGGTTTTCAGTCATGAATGATTGAACACCCTATTGCATATGAAATATTTTGCTAAAGGTCTCCTGACCGAATACGATATTGAGCATGATGGTATGATTAAACACTTTGAAAAGCTTTATTATTACTTGATGTGTAAATGTTTATTAATGCATACAAGTTGTTTACATGTTCTTTATTAAGTGGTATATTGATTTGGAGTCGGGTTGCCGGGTGGGATTAGTGTACCTTGGGATCGTTTACATCCCTTGGGAGTTTAGTTGTGGTGTGTGCCTTGAATCCGGTTCATGTGCACACGGGACTGGCATCTACTGGGAGGCTATGGGGATCTACTGGGGGCCCCGATTGCGGACATCACGGTGAGATGATGGGTGGCTATGAACACTGTGCAAATACCCAAGTGTGATGTCGATTGGTTGAAATGATTTTGATGGGCCTTATGGCGGTTTGAATATTGTTATATGTGGCATGTTTAAACTGTTTTCGAGAGGGAATTCACTAGACCTCATGGTCTAACCCTCTCTTTTTCCAAAACTAAAACCATTTTCAGGTTAGAGTCTTGTTGGGGTTTCATCTGGAGAAGATGGAAAGAGGTGACACTGTAGAAGAGGTAACGTCTAGTGGAGGCTCGTAGGTTATCGGCGGGCTTCCTGTAGCATCTCAGTTGTGAAGGTGTTTATCTGCTCGTACCTAGAATTAGAAGGGATGTAATTTGTATGCTTTGAGACCGATTTTGGTTGTAATGTTGAGAATATTGTTTTATTGAATTTGAGTTGTTACAAATGGTATCAGAGCCATAGTTTAAGGGATTTAGGTGACCGGATGGGCCTAAACTTAAACTGTGGAGTAAGGGAGACACAACTGAGATATAGGAAGCCAGTAGAAAAAACCTTAATCATATAGAATCTTGACAATGATAGTGAGGACCCTCATGTAAGGTAAATTCAAAATCGCATCTGGCCAACGTTATTATGAATTTACAGGTGCATGGAAGTACTCAACCTATATTGTTGGGATGGTTGGTGAGTGTGACAGTATGTAGAAAGTCTAACCTTACAATTGATAACAAAGGATTGGTATGTCATGGGAGATCGCTTAGGATGTGATGTTTATAAATTCTAGAAGAAGTGTTGCTCGGTATGTTAATAAGCCGACTAGGGATATAATGTCTTGGGATTCAAGAGGGATGAATGATTGGTTAAGGGAAAACTCCTAGTTTCTAGTGAGTCCATTAAGGTTTCGATTAGTTGTGATAGGAAGTGAGGACTATGTTGGAATCTTGAAAGCTTCAGATCAAGATCGGGTGAAGGAACCTAGCCTTTGACTCTTTAGTCAAGCCGTTTAGTGGCAAGGAAATGAAGAAAAGATATCGGTGTTTGACTGAAGTATGCGCACGAGTAGAAAGTGAGTAATTGGTCAATTGGGAAACCGTGTAGAATGGTCGAACAGGTGGGTTGTAAAACACCTGTATAGCAAGTTGTTGCAAGGGCGAGTATAACAATTGACCTTGTTAGAGTGAATATCCTTCAATTGCATATTGAGTTTCATGCATCGTGACTTTAAATGTGTTACCTGAGCTCCTTCATGTTAAAAGTATATACGTACATAATAAATTTCTTCTTGTTTTGGGAAATAAGTTGACGCGCGCAAGCATGTGTTTTTAAAGAAAAAGACAAACTTGTTTTCGTTGTACAATAAAACTTTGAACTTAGTGATCTGCGAAGTATTTCACCTTTTTCATGTTGAGAGAATTTTCGTTGCGAACTCATGGAAACGTTTAATTGCAATGTTTTTATAACCAAAATGAGTATTGACACGCTACTATCATATAAATGAGTGTGGGAGTCAACTGATCCACTTTGTGTAAATGGTTTCATTCAGAACTTTTCTAGTCGTATTGGAAAGCTTTCATGGGACATGTTTTATTGTGCCGACATCGATTTGGTTGGACAAGGTTGTGTATTATCGTGGGGTTGCATGTGAGCGACCCTTACGGTCGTTGTGTTTTACTATTCAGCTTGAGTGGTGTTGTGTCATGCAAACTCAAGATTGTTTTATGATATTGTATCTATTGAATTTTCAAATGTGGAAAAGGATTTCAATCGTTGTGTCAGCATGCATAAAGGCTATGAACTCGCTAGGTCAAGGAGGATTTTAGTATTGATTATAAAGAAAGGCTCCGGGAGTTGAGATTGTCGGTTGAGCAGGATATGGTCGAGTTATGACCTTCGTGTTTCAGTTAGAGAAGGATGGTTTATTCCAGGAGTCTATGGCAATGAATTTGGAAATGTTAGCATGATTGTAGTTTAGACTCTTGTTTGGTTGTTTGAGAATGGTTATGTTTGGGGTGAAATTCGAAATTGTCAAAGTGCTAGTGGTGGCATGTTAATAAGTAGCGTTATGGTACTTGATGAAATGTTATCGGCTTTGAGCGTGAGTATTGAGGTGGTCTTGCAATGAGATTTTGCGCTAAGGAAGTCTTGTGTTTTCCTCAAGTGAGAACGGTGGGGTATAAAGTTGGTTATGATGCGAAGGATGGAGTGGGTTCCGTTGGAAATCCTGGTTTGTCGGAAATTATGGAAACATCATCATGTTATCCATTGATATATAGGTTTGCGACTGTTTAATATATCCCAAGTTGAAGACGTTGTCATGAGATTGAAACTTGAGAAATAACTATGTTATGTGTGGGTGTACGAGGTCGTTCGGGAAAGGTGTATATTGACATGATGTTGGACCATCTCGTGTGGGCATTAGGAGAACGGAAGATCACTTGGGTGGGTATGTGATTTCCAGTGAGGTTTGATGGTTCGTTTATGCGTGAAGTGTGTAGCATAACGGAAGTAAATCGTGATGATTCGACGAGAAAAGAGAACTTGTTTGAGTAAATTAGATAATCATGATTTTGTAGCACATTTGACGAGGTCATGAAATGAGTTTACTTAATATATTGGCGTTATGATTTGCATGAAGAAGGCGACATCTATTATGTGAGAAAAGGGGATCATGAAGAATTTGTTGTAGTGTGATAGTGTAACACGTCGAAATTCTTTCGGTAGGTAACTTGAATGCTAACATCATTTTTAAATCTTTTGGATTCTCGTTATTATTAGATTTAATTATATGTGATATTATTTGTTACCTACATTCTTAAATATGATATTTGTGCATGAGTCGTCCGAAAACTTGCAAGTGTTGGGTTTTGGATTTTGGGGTAAGCGGACGTCCGTGAGGTTTAGGGTCGGACGTTCGTGTCATGTGGACGTCCGCATAGCATCCGCGGAAGCAACAAAGCTTTGTTGGGGAGAAGTCTGGTCAAGGGCGACGAAAATTTTACCCTTTTCTCTCTTTTCCCATCTTTCTCTCACTCACTTTACCAAAACCCTCCCAAATCGTTTTCTCCCTTCCAAGGTGCGATTTTCACCTCAAATCCATTCTCTCTCTTCATTTAATCCTCCACAAGGTTTAAGCTACATTTGTTGATCATCTTGAGTCTATTGGGAGTATTTATTGAAGGATTCTCCAAGAGACTTGTCACCTACAACTCCAAATCTCCCTTGCATTTCCTCCAAAGCTAGGGTTTCATCCATTCTCTAGGTTTTGGTCTAAAAACCTAGATAGTGAGTGTTCTAACCTTCCTTACTCTAGATCCATGATTTTTAGTTGTTATCTTGTTTATCTCACCATCTTGTTGAAAACCCTAAGTTTGGGGAGTGTGAGTAGTTGGCTTAATGAGAATGTTCTTGGGCTATGGAAGTATTGTTAGACTCTATGTGTTGATGTTATCATGTGTGGCCTTGGTAAGTTGGGGTTTCATGCGTAAAAGCTACAAGTTACTTTACTGGTATTAAGCATGTCTTAATGATTAAGCTATTTAGCCATGTGACTCTTTGAGTATATATGACCCTACATGATTTATGCATATCTGTGTATATATGATACATGTGTTACTAGATGGTAATTTATGCACCATGAATTAGAAGCTCTTGCATTGATTGGGCATATGGACATTTTTATGGCTATTTAGGCTTTGAATGAATCAAGTTAAGTGTTCACTAGGAGGACATAGTATTGGACACCACCTCTCGGGTATGTGCCTAGACCCTCGCCACCATGGGGCAATGCCTTCGTTGTATCCCCGGTGTGCCGGAGCTTTTGTGTCGCTTTTATGCCGATGGCACTAAGGTATCTCGACTCTTTGGGTGGAACTTCTTGGTGTTATGGGTCTCCTCCATTGACTTCAAAAATAATTGTGGAAAAACTCTATGATGAATCTTACTCTAACATGCTATTACTATTATGTGATTAACTTGAATTACTCACCAAGCCTTGTGTTGACACTTGTTTGAATGTTGACTTGGATCTCAGGTTCTAATGGAGCCGTTTCCAAGAAAGAGTAGACGGAGCGAGTGAGCCGTGGGGATACTTTTGGTCGCTAACCATAGAAGAATTATACGAATAGATGTGACAACCCCTTTTGTAATCTTACCTCTTTTTAAGAACTAGATTAGTGTGTTGTTATAATCTATCTTTTATGCATAATTAACTTTCCCAATGTACTTGATATTCCCCTTTTTGGGATGGCTTATTTATATTATACCGCTCTTTCGTAATATGAAAGTTTTTGTTTACCCCTATTTTTGGGGTGTTACAAGTTGGTATCAAAGCGTTGGTTTAAGTGAACTAGGTGTGACCTTAGCAAACCTAGTCTTAAACTGAATTGCCCTTATGAAATTCCGTGACTATGGGTAGAAACCATAGGTGGGGAGAGTATAGGATCAACGGAATTGCGATTGTTAAAATTTGTAGTGATGATGAAAAGAATTCTTATGTGTGATATATTTAAAATTTCATAGGGCCCGTGTTATGGTGAATATATTCGTACGTGAGCATACTTGAATTTGTTATTATGATGCTTAATGATTGTAGTAGTACGTTACATGCCGTTAATCTTTTAAAGAATCAACCGGTATGGTATTTATCATGTGGCAGTTACCATGGTAAATACGAGGAGCCATGTGGCAAATCGCGAAGAAAGACAAGAGAACAGTGTGACGGCGCGGGAGAACCCAACACAACCAAATGCGAGAGGTAACCCCCCTACTCCTCCGATTCCCCAAATGTTAAGAGGCATCATCGACCATATTCCTCAAAACAACATCGTAGTGGAGGAGCCGGTTTTGGAAGACGTCGACCCACAATACGTCATGATGGCAAGTTTTCTGCCGATGATGAACTCTGCCATGGACAAACGCGATGATAGGTTCCTAAAGCTGTTAGAGGACCGAGATGTCAGTCACCGAAGGAATGAAGCGGTTGCAGAAAATGCCCTACTTGGTTCAGGTGGGATTGTACACGTTGTGGACACCGATGACCGCGTGGTCATCGAAGAATAGAGGAGGGAAAAAGGCTGCTCCTACAAGACGTTCCTCTGTTGTAAACCGCCCGAATTTGCAGGTTCTGATGATCCCGTAGCTTATATGAACTGGATCCGAGAGATTAAGCAGGCCTTCCGGGCTTGTGATTATGGGGAAAGCCAAAAAGTAAAGTTTGGTTCTCAGATGTTTAGGGGTACGACCCTCACATGGTGGAACATCTTCACATCTACTCTAGAGGCCTCAGTTTTGGCCAAGATTAAATGGGAAGCGTTCAAGAAGAAGGTTTTAGAGGAGTACTGCAATGAACAAGAAATGGACCAGATCAAGGAGGAATTCCGATCACTCAAGAAAGGGGACTCGAGGGTGAGAGAGCACACTCGTCTATTTATGGAAAAGCTCAATTTGGTGGGGCATGTGGCCCCGACTGAGAAGGAAAGGGTTAAAGCATACCTCAAGGGGTTACCGGCGGACATGATGGCCATGGTCCGCAACTCTAAAGCGGTTACATTGCGGGAGACGATAGAAGTGGCAAAATTGATGGAGACCGTATATGCAAATGGGAATGCAGAGAAGGTAGTTGTTCGTGAAAAGAGGAAATAGGAAGGGTTGACCGGACCCGCTCGACCGTTATGACCGTTTAATGGGGGAAGAAACGGTGATCCTCGGCGTGAGGTGAGGTGGTGCCTTAAGTGTAAAAGCAAGCATAGTGGCCCGTGCAACTCTAGGCCACGTCACAACCCGACCGAATGTGCTAAGTGTGGAAAGAGAGACCACATTGTCCGGGATTTCCCAATCCGAGGGCCGGTTTGCTTCGAGTGCCGAGAACCGGGACATATCAAGAGGGATTGCCCGAAGTTGTCAAGAGGGAACCGTGTTGCATCAAGTGGGGTGCCGATCAGGAAGGAGGATCCCCCGAGGGCGCCGAGCCGAGCTTTCCATATGACCGCCGCGGAGGCGAGGGAGACCGCCGATGTTTTGACGGGTACGTTCCTTGTAAACTCCTTACCTGCTCGTATATTGTTTGATTCGGGGGCGGATCTTTCTTTTGTCTCTACTTCTTTTTGCAATCAATTTACCATTCCAGTTACTGCACTCTCGGACGCCCTAATAGTCGAGGTAGCTAACGGGGAACAAGTTTTGGTCCGGGAATGTTTTAGTAAATGTACCTTGGTTATCGATGATAGCGCTTTTGAGGCAAATCTGTTGCCAATACCAATTGGTGGCTTTGATGTGGTTATGGGTATGGATTGGCTGACAGAGAATAGAGCCGAAATCTTGTGCGCCAAAAAGATGATCTGAATCCCGGTGTCAAATGAGAAGGTAGTGACAGTGTATGGGGAGAAAAGGGGAAAGACCACTTCGTTAATCTCTTCGTTAAAGGCGCGGAAGTTTCTTGCCAAGGGGTACTCGTCATACTTAGCCTACATCATAGACGCGAAGTTAGAGAAGAAGAAATTGGAGGATGTGAGTGTGGTATGTGACTACCCGGATGTTTTTCCGGAGGATTTACCCGGTTTACCACCGGATCGACAAGTGGAATTTCATATCGACCTTACTCCGGGGGCGGCCCTGATTGCATGTGCTCCGTACCGATTGGCTCCAACCGAAATGCAAGAAATGATGTCCCAACTACAAGAATTGTTAGAGAAGGGGTTTATTCGGCCGAGCTCGTCGCCTTGGGGAGCTCCGGTATTATTCGTGAAAAAAAAGGATGGATCGATGCGAATGTGCATTGATTATCGGGAATTTAACAAGGTGACGGTAAAGAATAAGTACCCGCTTCCCCGTATTGATGACCACTTCGACCAACTACAAGGGGCGAGTTGTTTCTCCAAAATCGATTTGAGATCCGGATACCACCAAGTGAGAGTGAAAGAGAGCGACATTCCGAAGATGGCTTTTCGGATGCGGTATGGGCACTATGAGTTTTTGGTGATGCCATTCGGTTTGACAAACGCACCGGCCGTGTTTATGGACCTAATGAACCGTGTGTGCCGTCCATTCTTGGATAAGTCAGTGATAGTCTTCATCGACGATATCTTGATCTACTCTAGAGACGAGGCCGAGCATAGTCAACATTTACGAGCGGTGTTGGAGGTTCTTCGAAAGGAAAGATTATATGATAAATTCTCCAAATGCGAAATTTGGTTACGGGAAGTCCAATTATTGGGACATATGGTGTCTCAAGACGGGGTGAAGGTTAACCCGGCAAAGGTTGAAGCCATGACAAATTGGAAATCGCCTACGAGTCCAACGGAAATCCGAAGCTTGTTGGGTCTAGCCAGTTATTACCGACGGTTTTTTCAAGACTTCTCAAAGATTGCTACGCCGCTTACTTCTTTGACAAGGAAGAACGTCAAATTTGTGTGGATAACCGTTCAAGAGCAAGCTTTCGAAACGCTAAAAAAGAAATTGTGTAAAACACCAATATTATCCTTACCCGAAGGATCGGAAGACTTTGTGGTTTATAGCGACGCTTCAAAAATTGGACTCGGTTGTGTATTGATGCAAAGGGGGAAGGTGATAGCATATGCCTCACAACAACTAAAGGACCACGAGAAGAACTACCCGACTCATGATTTGGAGTTGGCGGCGGTGGTCTTTACCTTGAAGTTGTGGCGACACTATTTGTACGGGACGAAGTGCACCCTTTATACCGATCACAAGAGCCTCAAATATATCGTCGACCAAAAGGAACTAAACATGCGACAACGGAGGTGGCTCAAACTTTTGAAGGATTACGATTGTGAACTACTTTACCACCCCGGGAAGGCTAATGTGGTGGCGGATGCCTTGAGTCGAAGGGACCACGGGGGCGGGATTAAGCTAAACCTCCACCGAATCGATGTGATATCAAGTTTGATGACAAGCATCAAGACAAGTCAATTGGAGGTACTTCGGGAAGAAAACCTTAAGGCCGAAATTATGGTAATGCAACGGGAACTACTAACGGAAGATAATCGCGACCTTAAGCTCTTCCAAGGCCGGATTTGGGTGCCGAAGGTCGGCGGTAATCGTGAGCTACTTCTTGAGGAAGCCCACAAGTCTCGTTATTCTATACATCCCAGGAGTACAAAGATGTATAGGGACTTGAAGTTAAATTATTGGTGGCCGGTAATGAAACTCGATGTGGCTAAATACGTGGAATCTTGTGTGACGTGTCTCCGTGTCAAGGCACAACATCAAAAGCCGTACGGAAGTCTACAATCCTTGAAGATTCTGGAATGGAAATAGGACAATGTCACCATGGATTTCCTGACAAAGTTACCAAAGACCTTGCGGGGTCATGACACCATTTGGGTGATAGTGGACCGTTTGACTAAGAGCGCGCACTTTTTGGCAATGAAGGAGACGTTGCCGTTGGATAAGGTAGCGAGACTTTACATCAATGAGATCGTATCGAGGCACAGAGTGCCATTATCCATTGTGTCCGATAGAGATAGCCGATTCACTTCGAATTTTTGGTCTAGCTTCTAAAGGGAATTGGGGACGAAGGTGAAGCTAAGTACGGCCTACCATCCCCAAACGGATAGACAAAGCGAACGAACAATTCAAACCCTCGAAGACATGCTTCGATCGTGCATCATAGATTTTGGTGGAATTCGCGTACAACAACAGTTATCACTCAAGTCTTAAGGCCTCACCGTTTGAAGCCTTGTATGGTCGTAGATGTAGAACTTCCGTTTGTTGGCTTGAAGCGGGGGATAAGCAATTTGAGGGACCGGAAATTGTGCAAGAAGTCGCTGACAAAGTAAAGGAAATCCGGGAACGTTTAAAGGCGGCACAAGACCGACAAAAGAGCTATGCGGACAAGAAAAGTCGTCTAATCGAATTTCAAGTGGGAGATCGGGTAATGTTGAATGTATCTCCATGGAAGGGCATTATCCGGTTCGAAAGGCGAGGGAAACTTAGTCCATGTTTCCTTGGACCCTTCTTAATCTTGGAGAAAGTCGGATTACAAGCTTATAGACTAGATCTACCGCCGGAGATGGATGGGATTCATCCCACATTTCACGTGTGCTACTTACGAAAGTGTTTAGCCGAGGAGGAGGATGTGATCCCATTGACGGAGATCCGAGTCGACAATGGAAATCGTTGTGTCGAGGAGCCGGAAGCTATACTTGAGTCGGGGACTAAGAGACTCTGTCGCAAGGACTTGGAGATGGTAAAAGTTCAATGTAAACACCATCGTGGGGAAAATGTGACTTGGGAGCCCGAGGAGGTCATGAGGAAACGCTATCCCAACCTTTTTGTGTAAAATGCGATTTCGGGGACGAAATCCTTCCAAAGTGGGGAGGATTGTAACACCCCGGATTTCTTTCGGTAGGTAACTTGAATGCTAACATCATTTTTAAATCTTTTGGATTCTCATTATTATTATATTTAATCATATGTGATATTATTTGTTACCTACATTCTTAAATATGATATTTGTGCATGAGTCGTTCGAAAACTTGCAAGTGTTGGGCTTTGGATTTTGGGGTAAGCGGACGTCCGTGAGGCTCAGGGTCGGACGTTCGTGTCATGTGGACGTCCGCATAGCATCCGCGGAAGCAACAGAGCTTTGTTGGGGAGAAGTCTGGTCAAGGGCAGGCCGGACGTCTGCATGGTTTCTTGGCGGACGTCTGCATGGTTTCTTGGCGGACGTCCGCATGGTTTCTTGGCGGACGTCCGCGATTGGTCTGACAAAATTTTTACCCTTTTCTCTCATTTCCCATCTTTCTCTCACTCACTTTACCAAAACCCTCCCAAATCATTTTCTCCATTCCAAGGTGCGATTTTCACCTCAAATCCATCCTCTCTCTTCATTTAATCCTCCACAAGGTTTGAGCTACATTTGTTGATAATCTTGAGTCTATTGGGAGCATTTATTGAAGGATTCTCTAAGATACTTGTCACCTACAACTCCAAATCTCCCTTGCATTTCCTCTAAATCTAGGGTTTCATCCATTTTCTAGGTTTTGGTCTAAAAACCTAGATAGTGAATGTTCTAACCTTCCTTACACTAGATGCATGATTTTTAGTTGTTATCTTGTTTATCTCACCATCTTGTTGAAAACCCTAAGTTTGGGGAGTGTGAGTAGTTGGCTTAATGAGAATGGTCTTGGGCTATGGAAGTATTGTTAGACTCTATGTATTGATGTTATCATGTGTAGCCTTGGTAAGTTGGGGTTTCATGCATAAAAGCTACAAGTTACTTTACTGGTATTAAGCATGTCTTAATGATTAAGCTATTTAGCCATGTGACTCTTTGAGTATATATGACCCTACATGATTTATGCATATCTGTGTATATATGATACATGTGTTACTAGATGGTAATTTATGCACCATGAATTAGAAGCTCTTGCATTGATTGGGAATATGGACATTTTTTATGGCTAGTTGGGCTTTGAATGAATCAAGTTAAGTGTTCACTAGGAGGACATAGTCTTGGGCACCACCTCTCGGGTATGTGCCTAAACCCTCGCCACCATGGGGCAATGTCTTCGTTGTATCCCCGGTGTACCGGGCCTTTGGTGTCGCTTTTATGCGGATGGCACTAAGGTATCTCGACTCTTTGGGTGGAACTTCTTGGTGTTATGGGTCTCCCCATTGACTTCAAAAATAATTGTGAAAAAACTCTATAATGAATCTTACTCTAACATGCTATTACTATTATGTGATTGATTGGAATTACTCACCAAGCCTTGTCTTGACACTTGTTTGAATGTTGACTTGGATCTCAGGTTCTAGTAGAGCCGTTTCCAAGATAGAGTAGACGGGGCGAGTGAGCCGTAGGGATACTTTTGGTCGCTAAACATAGAAGAATTATACGAATAGATGTGACAACCCCTTTTGTAATCTTACCTCCTTTTAGGAACTAGATTAGTGGGTTGTTATAATCTATCTTTTATGCATAATTGTAACTTTGCCAATGTACTTGATATTTCCCTTTTTAGGATGGCTCATTTATATTATACCGTTATTTCGTATTATGAAAGTTTTTGTTTACCCTTATTTTTGGGGTGTTACAGATAGTTGCGTGGGCAAGTTGGTGGTATTTCATGCTAAAGGAGTTGTGTAAGTCCTTGTTGTGCCATTGAGTTGCCATTATGTTGGGTGGTGGACTTACGTTGTAATATGGGATAAGTTTAGGTGTGAATCCTGATTTGGAGATTTATGGGAGGTAATCAAGAATGGAAAGTATGCTTGATTGAAGTGTGGATTGTAGACGGTATTGTGTTTTTGCTGGTTGAGAATAAAAGAGTGAGCGGTATTTGGCGACTACCAAAAAAAAGAGCATGCATTCTTCGCAGTTCTGTTGGATTTTTGGTGAGCTCATCTATTTTCGAGTGGCTTTCGATGAGAATGCCACATTCAGTTTGTTTGTGGTGTTGTAGATTTAAAATTCATTGGGAAGGTTGTAATATTCCTGGAGTATAAACAAATTCCGGTGAGTAGGTTAACTCGGTTTGGAGAACGGGAAACGCGTGGTGCTTTCGACCACTGGGTGTTGTTTCAAGAATGACTGATCGATTATCGCGGGTGAGAATGGTAGTACGACCGTGTGGTTATGCATAGTAACGTAAGCACTATCGACACTCTTGTAATGATCGGAAAAAGGAGTGGGTGTTGTTGGGTAGACGATGTTTCATTCTAGCGTAAAGAGGTGAAGTTAGTATGTCTGAATTAGTAGGTAAACTGAAAGTGAGAGGGTTGGTAAGTGGCACCGAAAAAGTGAAGCAATATCTAAAGCAATGTCATCGGCAAGCAGATGAACTCCTAGCGAGGGTATGATAAAAAGGATCACGGTGTATGTTGTGGTTCAAGTGTGGGAAACCTATTTTGTGCGACTGATCTAAAGCATGTACCTTATAGTGAGTCGTTCTTTGAAAACATATTTTATGTTTTCGAGAAGAAAGGGAAATATGTGGTTGAATGTAGTGCTCTAGATGAAAAACCATTGGATTAGCCGTAGTATCGTCGGGGAAAAATGTTTCGAGTGAACTTTGCTTCGGTTGTTAAGATTATTTGGAATAACTCTGTGTGAGCATGGTCACTCTTCCTAGTGGGGCAAGTGAAGTTTGAATTTATTTCAAAATGGTGGGCGGATTCTTTCAGATGTTAGATTGTGAAAGCCTTCTCGTTATAATTATGTATGCAAAGCGGGTAATGGTGTGTTAATTGACATTAGTCTGTGATCAATGGGGTTTCAGAGGAGTGAAGTGCTAATTGTGCCAGAAGTATGCTGTATTGGAGAGATGTAAATTTTGAAGAGGGTTTTTCCGATAAAGAAACTCAGGATTGCGAGTTTAAAGTGACGATCCCAGGGAGGACCTTGTATCATGTTGATGAATCAAGTGGTTATTCTTTTGTCGGGGATTCATGTTGTTGTGGCGTTGACCTCAGTAAAATTCTTGCTAGAAAAGTAACCTGGTACGCGGGACCCTTAAATTATACGCGTTTTAAAACCGTAAGCCAAGGCGTGGAGAAAGCGGTCGATACCTGGTATGTTTAGGGAGGTTGATCGAAGATATGGCAAGTGTTTATATTTTTTTCAATTTACTGACTTAAGAATGTTGTGGTTAATTGAGGGGAGATTTCGAAGGATATCATACGTTGTTGATTTCGATCAGAGATGTTGGAGTAATTTAATGGAGCTAAGTTGATTAGATTTAAAACATGAGTCTTTGAATCTCAAATAGGGGGACAACCGGATGCGGAAGACATCTTCATATAATGGAGTAGCGTGTTTCGAGAGGAAATGGAGGTTGGGCCACAATTTTATTGGATCCATGTGTAACAACCCGGTTTCCAAATAGATAACAAATAACATACATTGCCTAACATCGTTACATAACAAAAATACATCATATATCAAATAAGGTCCTTTAGTCTTTACAACCAAAATATGGTATTTCGTTACAACTTTTCGCTAATTACATACATGATATTTAGTAATGAAACTATAACTACAAAACACATCTTAGTCTTCAAATCGTAAGTCTTCACAAAAGCTATCCACTGATTATTTCTCTTACTTGCCCTTATCCGATCCACGCCCTGGAATACATATTTAAAACAAAATGAGGGTTAGACGTAATGGTCTAAGTGAGAAAATCCATGTTTCTTTGAAAATCCTTTGCTCACCACCATTCACATAATACAAACACAACTACCAGTTATGACTCAATCATCATGTATTTTCCCATCTCATTCTCTTGGCCATATTAGTTGGTTGCAAGCCAACTAATAAATTAACTCCGCTGTACGACAATTACAGCCAACAACGCCGTACGAATATTACAGCCAACACACCGGTCCTAAGCCCGGCCAACGTATTCTCGTATAGTAGAATACTCAGGTAAATACAATATCTCAATATATTATATTTCAGACATAAGCACATAATCACACCATCTATTAGATTCCCAATCAAATACATAGTTTTCTTTACCATATAGAACACATAAGACTCTCTAGCAGGCTGAGAATCCTAACTAACCTATCAAACTCTTATCCTCAATTGCTCCCCTACGGCGACTTAACACGGGGGTTCCGCTACCCGGTTAGCGGATGGGGTCAAGGGGCAACGCCCTTGCGGGTCTGGGGGCAGCGCCCCTAGGAAATTTTTAGAAAACCTTATTCAGTCCTCATTCATTAAACTATAGTTAAAAGTGTCTAAAATCTCAAAAAGTGTCCAAACAGCCCAAACTTTCCGGACAACCCAAACAACCCGGACAACACAACTTCTCCGGACAACATGAACAATCCGGACAACATGACTTTCCGGACAACCTCAATAATCCGGACAGCCCAGCTACCCGGACATCATATCAATCCGGATACTATCCGGTAACTCATTTCATCAGGAAAACTAGTGAAAATAGAACTTACCCGGATAAAGAATCCGTCCGGACACCACCAACAAAACTACCCGGACACTATCAACAAGACTACCCGGACACATTCATACTGTGTCCGGAAACCCCTGTCGGTTTGTTCAATTTCGACCCAGATTCAACAGAAATCACTACTGGACATGAAATCGTTTATTCTACTCCGATAGAAACTATCTATTAGCAATTATACACATAATTTGTAAAGGAAACATACCTGAAATCACTTCCAAGTATACCAAATGAAGCCTTAACCTAAGTTTTCTTCTTTTCTCCTTTTGCTCTCAACACACACACACAAACACCCACTGATCTTTCTATTTTATGAATTATCTGAGTTTCTAAAAGATAATATCTACCATACTTACCATTTAAACCTTGTACTATTCATAATTGACCAAAATACCTTTTAACTTAATAATTACTCCAAACCTCCCCTACACATTCTCTTTTAAAGTTAACTAATTCCAACGGAAATAAAATTTAACTAACGAACTTACCCGGGGTATTACACCATGTCAGTTATCGAAAGAGTGGGAGGGATAATGTATGAAATGAATGTACTTGATGAAGTTATGAAAAAATCATACTATGTTTCACATCTCTATTCTAGAGAGTGTTGGTTCGAAGTCAGTATGGCGTTACTTTTGCAAACAATATGAATAGATAAGGAGTTGGATTTATGTAGTAGGGTCGGAAAACGATCATTCAGCACGAAAGTCAAGCTGTTGAGATACAAAGAAGTTGGTCTTGTAGAGATGCAATTGCCACTCCTTAAGAGTTATTAGGCAATGTAAAATTTGGAATCAGAAGCTAATTCCAAATACCAGCATGTGTTCTGCAATGGAATTCCGAGGACGGAATTCTTTTGAGGAGGAGGTATTTTAACACCCCAAGTCCTTAAAATCTGAACCTTTTGGAAGTCTGGGGGCCAAAGTGAGAAAAGATGGAACTCTTCGATTTAGGGGCAAATTTGGGAAATAAAATGGGGTAAAACCCCTAAACCCTTTTCACTCTTCTTTGTGACGGCTGAGAATTTAGAAGAGGAGAAGAGAAGAGAGCTCAACCATTGTGGGAGGTGAGGAAGAAGAATAACATCAAGGGGAGTGGAGACTTCATCTTCTAGGTATGATTCTTTCTCCAGTCTTCATCTTCTTGTGTGTATTAGGGGGGAAGTTATGAATGGTAACCTTGTTTTAACTTATTGCTAAAGTTTCAAGTTATCCACATGAGAAATGGAGTGTTTATTGAGTTTCTTAATAGTTTTCAACTTCCTTTTTGAGAAACTTGCACCATTTCAATGGTGAAATTTGGGTTTTGTCAAGAATATGATTTTAGGGGTTAAAGTGATGAATCATGGGATGGATTTCATTGGATTAATTGATGTTTTGATATTTGGGAAGTGTGGGTAAAGGCTTAGAACATCGACTACCTCAAGTAGAACGCTTAAAATTGATTTGGGTCGAGTTGGGAGTGAGAAAGAGTAGTTTTCGGCTGAAAAACAAGTGCAGGTGCTCCGCGTGGGTCTTGGCACTAGTGAACTGGTGTGGGCATCAGCGCCAAAGGCTGTCCAGTAATCCGCGTGGGTCTTGGCGCTAGTAAACTGGCGCGGGCATCAGCACCAAGCCCTGTCGCGCGTTTTCGGCTCTTGTTTCGCGCACTGTTTTAGGCTAGGATTGTGGTATCATCTAAGGGTTGTCTTAGGGATGTTTTGGGATATAATTAGAGGGTTTAACACCACTTTTATTACCTCCAATTTAGGTATTCGGTTGGTTCCACAGTGAATTGCGGTTTTGTGTCGGACTGTAACACTCTCGAATTGGGAAAGAGCAACTAAATAGAATTTTCAGCAATACATCCAAAATAACAGAATTTCTCCCTAAAAACTAATACGGGGAAATTCCTCAATCAATACATATAACTCAAGTCTTAATACAAGGCCGAATTCACATCGGTGTTACTTAACTCAAGTTCAATTGCTATTCCCAAAATTCAACGTGGAATACTTTACTTAAACGATCCACCTCACGAGCACATTACTAGCACACAACCTTTCGCAGTGTCACTAGAACTACTCCCAATCTGAACTTGATGCATATGCCGACAAATAAAAAGGGTTAGGCTAACGCCTATTGAGTTCAAGAGTTTATAGCATGATTTGAATAATTCTTTTAAATGAAAGTTTGCGACATAGATTATGATTTCCAAAAGAGTTTACCAAAAAGGATATAAACGACTCATTTTCCAACGTACCCAAAATTCATGAGAAAATTTCCCAAAAGGTAATAAGCGTTTTCCAATATGAATTCCAATCCAAACTCACTCAACCCATGAATAAATCTATATTATGCAAAACCTTCAAACACGGTTGACAACAAAATACTCAACCCATAAATCATGGAAGAACAATCCATTTAAATATAATACTTCATTGAAAACATGATACGAACCAATACTCACGCGAACGTAAAATGTAATGAAGTCCAAATACCATAAATATGGAAACGACCTGCTTCATTTAAACTTTAACATACATGGAGGGGAATCCAATATTAAAGTCATTCAATCGTAGTCAAACGTATAAGACCAACAATAATAAGACAAGGACATTATAAGATCCCAGTAAGGTTGGCCAACGATGGGGGAGACCCGTATCCATTGAGAGTGGATGACCACAAAAGTATACCAGTCATACAATGTTAATCGTATGACACTTCACTGCATAAAAGCCCAAGTGTCCCATACGATGCCTTACAAATCACACCCCAAAGAGACAGCTGACCTTAGTGAAGTATCAATAAGAATACCACCAAAGGCTCGGCACAAGCGTGGTTACAACCATGGCATTGCCCCGACATGGCGAAGGTCATAAATGCCCGTCAATCAATCCTGACAGCTCAACCGGAATCAGCCCTTCTAGTGTACCCTTGAAGGTAAAAGTAATCAAACATGGGGTTCGGTCAAATCCCGCAACACCCAGTAGACCATCAAATAAAGACTGACTTACGTGCCCATGGATCCAACGCAACACAGTCTATAACAACATGCCTATCCCGGAATGACTAACGCACCCAAGCATGTAAATATCAATAACGTGCAATAATATGCAATAAGTTGCAATAAATGCAAACCGTAAATAAGACTCCACGTTGAGCCATCAAAACCGGACAAAATGTCCCCAAGACTTCCTCAAGTCAAAACCGAGTAAATGCTCAAAACCCATTAGACCCATAAATAACGGTCCTCAAAATATGAAATGCATTTACACATTGTTTAGGTAAACATATACCACAAAATCGTCATTTACCCAAAACTCATCACGGATTAATGCAAATGGGTTTCCCAAAATGGACTCATACTCATATAGTTCTCAAAACGACTCATAACACGAAAACGTGTATTGTTCCCAAATGGTTTATGAAAATCAATTATACCAATCATAATTAAACCATTGAATAAGCTCTAATTGAGCAATAAATCATTTAAGGGCATATTTATGATTTCTACAAATCAAAATATCCCAAAATCCCAAATATGGGTGTTTTACACCATTTATAAAGTTAAACACTTAGAAAAGGTTAAACTTATCAAATAACTCAACAATTCATACTTTTAAGTAAAACACACAAATACTTGGAAAATAAAATTTTTGGCATGTACAACGTTTTCGTAAAGCAACTTGAACTCACCTTGCTAGATTTAGGCTAAATCTAGATTTTTCCCCAAACGTAAGCTCCTTGAGGAAACTTGCATCTTCAAGCCAAATCCTCCAAAAACCTAGATCCATAAGTTTCCAACCATCAATAATTAGATCTAACCATGTAGAATTATTCTCCAACCATTTTACATCAAAATACCCACTTATACCAAAACCCTAACTTCCATATGAAGAGAAGAGAAGAGAAGATTACCTTAACCATAACTTGAATCCACCAACCAAAACATCTCTAGAACCACCAAGATGAACCACCCACTCCTAATCTTCAAAGTGGAGTGAAAAGGGTTGGGTGAAACCCTAGAAACTTGATAAAGGAGATGAAGTGAAAGGTTTCTAGGAGGGTTAAGGTTTATAACAATGGTGGGGGTTTGTGTTGGGGAAGAAGGATGAAGAGGAGATGGGAGATTTAGGGTTTTCTTGGGGAGAAATTCGGCATTAGAGAGAGAGAGATACTTGATTTGGGTTTTGGGATGAAGTGAGGAATGAGAGAGAGAGAAGCCTTAAAAGTAAACAAAATGCCATCAGACGCATCGTGGACGTCCGCAAGGTCCTATGCAGACGTCCGGCCTTAGCCGAACTGATTCTTTCCAAAAACCCCTGTTGCTTCCGCGGACGACATGCGGACTTCCGCATGGCACGGACGTCCGGCTGCACCATGCGGACGTCCGCCAAACCCAAATTCTGGTTTCCAATTTTTCGGGTGTTACAATCCTCATAACCTTAGAATGATTTCGTCCTCAAAATCTAGATCCTTTACAACCAAAGGCTAACCGACTCAACGCCGACCATAATCCATCAGCTTCCAACTGGAATCTAAATTTTCCCCACACGGACTGCTAAGACAAACCTCAAGCAAACTCTTACCAACAATGTCCTCTCAGGTACACCGTACTTATGTCCGGGTGAACGCTCCAACCACTGGAGTAACTCCTAATCAGACAACTTCGGTTGTCTCCCAACCTTAGATGTTCCATACTTCCCCGATTTTGGTCCAGACTCTAAATTAATTCAAGGTTTGATTACTACCGAAACCAACTTAATATCCAACTCCAATTGTTCCTACTGCTAACTGTCCTTTAAATTCCAACGAGCCCTAATAGACTCCAAGACCTGCGGTCGTCACTAACCTATCGATTATACGACTCCAAGGATCCGTCTGTCATTAATCATCAAACCGACAGGTTCTTTTACCACACACGAAAGTCATTCTACCAAAACTATTCATCACAATTGAGCATCTTTAGATTACTACAACCGTTATCATTATTTCTTCAGAATCGGACTACAACTCTCAAAATACACTAACGGTTCCCGACCTCGAACCCAAAAGGTTGACACTTAGTCATACCATCAAGCTTTGAACTCTAATCGGGCTCCACACCCGAGTCCCGTTCACCGAGCATTCCCACAAAACTAGGGTTATCAATACGGAGCCTAAAGGGTCCTTTATGCGAAAATTGTCCAAGACCCAAAACAGGGTTGCCGACAAAAACAGTTATACTAACCTCAAAATACAATACTGCGGATCTAACCCTTCAGTTACAACAAATACATCGACTCTACCATCGATACCATCCGACCTATAGTACCATCACGCGTCGAAACACTCAACTTTCATAGTCAAAGTTCTACACACACTTACTCTTAACCGGGGTTACTTAACCTTCCCAAGGTCCTAATGAGTTCAAGGTTCTCAAGTGAATTATTTAACAAATATGCCAATCAAAAACTTTTTATAGAAATGTTCAACACAAAGATGTTCATATCAAATTAACTGTACGTATAAAAACTACTATTATCAGTTCGGTAGTTGCGCAAAAATGGACACACTCGTCCCACATATGAAAATCATATTGAAAACTATTTCATTGCAGTTCAGATTATTACCAAAACGCAAGCGTAATAAACACCTTCTTTGAAATGAACCGCTACGGTCCTAGTATGGATTGATTCATGTCATGCACGTAAGGTAACTGCCTACTTTGAATAGTGTGCAACAGAAAGGTTTGCACGTGCTTCAAAAGAAGTTTAAACGACGTTTGATTCCAAAATTCCTTTTCAACCATGAAATGTCATGGAACAACGTTTACCAACAAAGTTGGCACGTCGGTTTATTTCACAAAAACGATGAAACGATTCATAAGTACACTTTGGTCTAAACATAAAATGACTTGTGTCAGTTCCAAGTTTAAAGACAAGATCAATATGTTTTCATCATTTGAAAATATCAACTAAAATATCATGAGAAAATCTCGAATTGGAGTATGCATGCAAACTTGTAACACTCTCCTAATGGTTTTCTCGGAATGAGATAACATGCAATAGATGGTTCATAAGAAAACTTCAAAAGGTGAAATTCTTTAAATCAAATCTCAAAATTTCCTCACTTAGTCATATAATGACATAGGAGTAAAACATTTTTGACAAGACTCGCACATCAATGTGTTTTTCCAAAACCTAGGAGAAAATAAGTGCTTGTAAATGATTGACACCCAAAAGGTTTTAGATCGACTTCCAATTTCGGATTATGCAAGTAGTGCGCATTAATGTTCCACAAGTTTAAATAATTCCACGCACTCTAGGTTGACACAAATGATCTTTCCAAAATCCCCATCACGGAGCATTTTCACTAAAAGTCTTTTCACTTGTAATACAAAACGTCAAAATGTCGATGCTAAAATTTACTTATTACACAATCAAAATACCCCTTTTTCTTTAAAACCAAAAAGGTTTACAATTTTCCAAAATGTTCATCGAACCAAAATTGACCAAATGTCAATGACTCACACATTCGTGTTTTCAAAATATAATGTATCGTAAACCATGCATGATCCCCACAACACTAAAACATACTTTGACCAAATGGCCTTCATTTATGCAATGAGTTAATAAAACATTTTCACTCACGAGATCCATTTATCAAAATGTCGAGAGATAATGGTTACCAAGCTATGCATACCCCTAGGTCAATATAATGCATTTACATGAAATGATAATAAAACAATCAACTGACCGAAAGTGCCTTAAGTAAATTGTTATGAAATACTATCAAAGTGTTCTTTCATGCATTACTTACGTCATGTATAAATCAATCCATATACTGAACAAGTTGCAACAAAAGGTGCTAATGCAAATCTTTGAAAGAGAAATTACACGACACCAAAGTCCCAAAACTCATCCCCTTTGGTCGTCTTATGGCATAAATAATATTTCTCAACAAAACCCGAGTGGGACAAAATGCCCAACATAACTCATAAATTCCCACATAAATAAATGGAGTATGCACATTGTGAAATTGCACTCACACGACACAAAACGTCATAAAACAAAACTCCATAAAATTCAATGGGCTCAATGACCTCAAGTCAACAAAATGGCACAAACCTTTCGCTTCGAAAAGTCGAATTACAATAAGCAAAATCATGACTAAAACGCCAAAATTCAAAAATCCCCTTTTTATTGTAATACCATATAAACAACATTGTTTAACGACTCACATTAAACAAATTCTCCAAAATAGCTCTACATAGACATAATGGAAGATAACTTTCCGTCCAAACTTTAACATATGTGGAGGAGATCCAATGTTAAAGTCATAAGCTGTAGTTACTGGCCCAACGTCTTAAACATCATAAAAATATGGATATCACTGTATCCGAAAGTAACGTTGGACAATAATAAAATAGAGCAAGTCCTGACGGAGTTTGCAACTCCCGTAATAAAATAATTTCATGCAGGTTCAAAAACCATGATTTAAAATCTTGTGTGTGCTAAACATTTTCCAAGATTTTGTAACACAATCCATATAAGGATTTGAAACACAAGAAATAAATGATGCAATTTATTTTTAAAATAAACTTTGTGCATGAATCTAGTCGGCACTTTAGCATCTCAAACCACACTCCTCCAAGTTCCTCCGGTCCACTATTGTCATCCGGATGTTCAAACCTCTTAAGGCAAAGTTGGGAATTACATCGATTAACCTTACGATTTCTCCTCGAATCAAAGTCGACTTAATAAGTCTATGGTTCTAATCCAACCATCAATTTCGACCCGAAACGGTCCACTTAAAGCAATTATCATGCTTATTGTCACCCTAAGTGACTAATACTAAAATCGTCAATCTTTTCCAACAACTATTCGCTTAGAAACTTCTTCACTACCCAAACGGTCGTCACATTAAAGTAGTTCAAGTATGCACATGTACTAGTAGATTCAACATGACACTAGCCAGGTGTCATTATGAACGTACCGCACATGATTATCCTTGCTACTATCAACGTGATTCTCGTTTCTAGTGACTCCATCGACCTCAAAACATCCTATCTTAAAGTGCCTAATGGTGAATTTCACTCTTATTTACTTAAAAGAACGCTAGTTTGAGTCTAGGTATCCAAAATCAACACCTAATTCTCTCAAACTTATGCTCTGATACCAACTTATAACACTCTCGAATTGGGAAAGAGCAACTAAATAGAATTTTCAGCAATACATCCAAAATAACAGAATTTCTCCCTAAAAACTAATACGGGGAAATTCCTCAATCAATACATATAACTCAAGTCTTAATACAAGGTCGAATTCACATCGGTGTTACTTAACTCAAGTTCAATTTCTATTCCCAAAATTCAACGCGGAATACTTCACTTAAACGATCCACCTCACGAGCACATTACTAGCACACAACCTTTCGTAGTGTCACTAGAACTACTCCCAACCTGAACCTAATGCACATGCCGACAAATAAAAAGAGTTAGGCTAACGCCTAGTGAGTTCAAGAGTTTATAGCATGATTTGAATAACTCTTTTAAATGAAAGTTTGCGACATAGATTATGATTTCCAAAAGAGTTTACCAAAAAGGATATAAACGACTCATTTTCCAACGCACCCAAAATTCATGAGAAAAGTTCCCAAAAGGTAATAAGCGTTTTCCAATATGAATTCCAAACCAAACTCACTCAACACGTGAGTAAATCTATATTATGCAAAACCTTCAAACACGGTTGACGACAAAATACTCAACCCATAAATCATGGAAGAACAATCCATTTAAATATAATACTTCATTGAAAACATGATACGAACCAATACTCACGCGAACGTAAAATGTAATGAAGTCCAAATACCATAAATATGGAAACGACCTGCTTCATTTAAACTTTAATATACATGGAGGGGAATCCAATATTAAAGTCACCCAATCGCAGTCAAACGTATACCACCAACAATAATAAGACAAGGACATTATAAGATCCCAGTAAGGTTGGCCAACGACGGAGGAGACCCGTATCCATTGAGAGTGGATGAACACACAAGTACGCCACTCATACAATGTTAATCGTACGACACTTTACTGCATAAAAGCCCAAGTGTCCCATATGACGCCTTACAAGTCACACCCAAAGAGACAACTGACCTTAGTGAAGTATCAATAAGAATACCACCAAAGGCTCGGCACAAGCGGTGTTACAACCATGGCATTGCCCCGACATGGCGAAGGTCATAAACGCCCGTCATTCAATCCTGCCAGCTAAACCGGACTCAGCCCTCCTAGTGTACCCTTGAAGGTAAAGGTCATCAAACATGGGGTTCGGTCAAATCCTGCAACACCCAGTAGACCATCAAATAAAGACTGACTTACGTGCCTATGGATCCAATGCAACACAGTCTATAACAACATGCCTATCCTGGAATGACTAACGCACCCAAGCATGTAAATATCAATAGCGTGCAATAATATGCAATAAATGCAAACCATAAATAAGACTCCACATTGAGCCATCAAAACCGGACAAAATGTCCCTAAGACTTCTGTTAGATTAAATTAGCTCCTAATTTAATTAAATGTTTTATAAAGAAAAAGTGTATGGCTTTTTAGTTAGTTTTTTAGTTAGCTTTATGGGCTTGAGCCTTTTAATGTAAATGGACCCTTTATATAGATGTTTAAGGTTTCATTTATCATTTGAGAGAGAGAGAGGGTTTTATAAGATACACACAAAAACGCACACTGACTTATTCTCATGAGAGTCATCTAATTATAAAGTGTGGTGTTCTTCATATTTTCTCCTCCATAAGTGATTCAATGAATGAGAGATGAGTTATTTTATGATTGTTCTTCATGTATATCTTTCCTCTACTTATATATGGAGTATTCTTCTATTGTTTGTCTGTCCAAAATGGGACCAACAATTGGTATCAGAGCTGGATTGAAGAAACTCTTCTTCAATCGGTCATCTATAGCAACAATAGAAGATTAGATGATTTATTTGTTGTTTTGGTGCTTAGATTGATTCAATCACATGAGCCTAAACACAAATATCATTCTAATAGTTTATTTTCTGTTTTGTGCTTACTGGAAATCCAATCTTTGATTTCAATAAGATTTGGATAAGTTTTGACAGAAAATTAGTGTTTCTCTTCACAAAATCTGATTCTACACACCACATGTTTGATGAAATGCCTAATTGAGGATTTGGTTCTGTTTGGATCAAATCTGATCAGATTTAATACATGTGTTAGTCCTAGATTGATCAGGTAACAACGATTCAATGAAAAATAACACGAATGATTGATGATTTCAAGCTGTCATCTCTCTCGTATTCATTCAATAAATTAATCGTTCAACAATATTACAATGGAAGTAAATGAACGATTTCTAACAATAAGCTCTAATGAATGATAATGAATCGTCTAACCTAATTCTAAGGTTAACTAACCTTATATACTTAGGCCTTTAGACATACAAGGCCTAAGCCCATTAGCAATAAACTAAGCCCATTCATCATTAAAGGCTTTTACAAGAAGATTAATTAAGCTAATTAATCTAATTAAACACTATATAATTATTTATATATCTTTCTAATATGTAGGACATTTATGGTCCTAACAATCTCCCCCTAAAGATATATAAATAAAAAACGGTCTTGAAATCTTCAAGTCTTGATCTTCTCTTCCTTTGAATCTTTGAAACACTTCGGTGTTGCTTGTCTTCATGTCTTTTCAACGCTCCCCCTTGAATAAAGCTCTTGGTCTTCAAATCTTCAACTTTAAGAACTTGTAGAACCAGTATGCTCGATGGAGGAAATAATTTGACAGTATGCTCGATGGAGGAAATAATTTGAAGCGAACACCACTTGATAAGGAATGAGAAGAATTTCTTACTTGAAAGCACTTTGAACTCTTTTCAGATTTCGGAATTGACCAACAGTTACTCCCCCTCAGCTTTTGCATAGGGACTTCTTTACTCCCACTCGGCTTTTGCATGGGGACTTCTTTACTCCCCCTCGGCTTTTACAAACTCCCCTCAACTTGATAATCCGTGTCTTTGAATCTGTACCCTTTCTCCCCCTCATGATGAGTAGGAGCATCTGGAGCATCATGCACGTTCAAAGATAATAGTGACGAGTAGCAAAAAAATCAGATCAAACAGTAAGTAACCAGAACGGGGTAATCAACTAACATAGAAACACGTTAGTAACTGTTATCACAACAATTTAAAAAAATTGTGTGGCCTATGTTCAGAGTTGGCAATGGGGTATCTCTGATAGGACTTCCAGTTATCACTGAAGTAAAATATTAAAAATTACTTCTCAAACTGTTCCGACAATATCACGAAGATATGCAAATGGAATCACAAAGACTCGTGCATGTGTGAAAGAATTAAATTATATATGTTAGGCTCAAAAATTGATATAACTTGGGACTCAAGTTAAGAATCAATTGACACAGTGCGTAGAATATGAAGTTCGGAGACCGGAGTTGATGTCTTCCTGTTTCAATATCAAAAATTGATATAACTTGGGACTCAAGTTAAGAATCAATTGACACAGTGCGTAGAATATGAAGTTCGGAGACCGGAGTTGATGTGCTAATTCTCCGTGAATATATGAAACAAGCATCTGTTGTGAGATACTTGAGTGGTTGGGTGGGGTGACACGAGTTATCGACACTGGGTCCATGTCTGTTTCAATATTCATCTCCAAAGAGCGAGAATGAATATATTGTGTGGTTACCCGGATAACTGACTCGGTTTGGTAAGGACCAATTAATTCTTTTAAGTCCTGTCAAATCCTCACCATATTCATTTCTCTCCAAACTCCTCTATCAAGCTAGACCCCTCACTGTTATCTATAAATGGGTGTGTTTCTTGGGTATGTCCTTCCGGTTCTAGATAGACCATAGAAACAATGTAATTCCTAACACTCCTTTCATGCAACGAGTAGAACAGTTTAGTAGACAGTGAAATACGAGTTCTAAACTGAAGTGTTTAGAAGTCATAGCATTTAAGAACGAGTCCTGATCTGAGATGATCAGAAGTCATAAAAGTAAGTCCGAGTTCTGATCTGAAGTAATCAGAAGTCATTGGATAAAGTCCGAGTTCTGATCTGAAGTAATCAGAAGTCATAATTTGAAATACCAGAGGTTCAATAAACAAGATCAAGCGCAAAACAGATTGACTCAGTAAGCACAGTATTTGCAAAAATGAAACAATGATTAGAAAGTTAATTGTGAAGAACAAGTCACAATTAACATATCAGATAAGAATTGAATCATTGATGTGAACTGATGAACTATGAACACAAAGTGGAATTCAAAAACGAGTGTATTTCCATCGAAAAATCAACAAACATTTGAGACATGGAAATAACTAAATCAAGAGAGTTTTGAACATGGCAATCATGGAAGTTAAACTTAGATAATAACAAACGCAAGTAAGTTATTCAGAATGAATTGCCAATGTCTTTGAATTCAGTTAGAAGTTCACTTACCTTTCATACGATAGTACTCCCCCTCAAAATTGGCATAACCTTTGAATGATGTCATGTGAAAAATTGTTCATAACTGAGCGCACATGACATACCTGCAAAACAAATTAGACATATTTTGGTATCCATCCATTGATGGATCCTTGACGGTTAGATGCCCTATTATAGTGAAGATCGGGGATACTATAAGTACCATACCAATAGTTGGCACGATCTTTATTCACAAACTCACTTATTCCACAATAAGAGCAACACAGTTTCTGTGTAGATAAGCTGATCAGTTTATTAACAGAGTAAACTCGATCAGTTTTCACAAAAGGTTTAGCGTGGAAAGTTGTGTTGTTCTTTTCACTCTTAACAGGGACAAATGGCTTTGGAGCAGGAGTGGTTCCTTTAACTCTCCACTCCATTTTTACTCTCTTGAAAAATTGATTATCTGATTTGTCAACACGAGAATTATAGAAAAGATTGGAAGGTCGAATCTGATCTTTTGAAAAATCATTTGATTTGACAAAATTCTTTGAAAAACGAATTGTAGAAAATGAACTTGAAGCATAAGAAGGTTGACCACCTTTGATCTTGCTTTCTAAGGCATTTCGTTCTTCGAGAATTAAATCAAATTTCTTTTGTAAATTAGATTTAACCATTTGTTCTTTCAAAATCTCGGTTGCTAATCCAGATAATCTCTTTGTAAGTTTAGTAATCTCGGACTGAAAAATATTTATCTCTTTTGCAAAATCATCTGTCAAACATTTAGCCCTAAAACCTTCAACTTTCCCTTTCTCAGACTCTTTGATTAGAATGTCTAATTCGTTTTCCAAATCGGATATTTTCAAAGAAAGTTCTCCATTCTTTTTAGAGAAAGATTGGCGTTCTAATTCAAACTTCTCTCTTTCTGAAATCAAAACTTTTTCAAAGTCGGAGATCTGTTTTGAAAGTTTTAAACACATAAGTTCAAGTCTCTTCTTTTCTTCAAGAGATTTGGTTGAAAGACCAGATTGCTTTTGATTAAGCATTTGTCTTTCTTTTTCAAAACTTTCCTTTTCCTTTTCAAAAACCTTTTCAAGAGTATTTAGTTTACTTTTAAGCTCAAGGTTTTCACAGTTCAGGAGTTTACCTCTCTCTTCTTCTTTCGCCAGCTTCTCAGAACTATTCCATATTTGAGATTTGAGCTCCTTCAGTTCTTTGATGTACTTATTGCACAAGTCATCTGATCGCTTGATATTCTTTTCATGTAGATTTGCTTTCTCTTTCTCAGTCTCCTTGATATCACCTCGTGATGATAGATCAGACAACTTCCTTTTCAGTTCAGAGTTTTCAGACTCTAATGATGTTGCATTTTCTTCAGATTTAGCCAACTTGTCAGAACAATTCCAGAGTTGAGATTTATGTTGCTTCAGTTCTTTGATGTACTTGTAGATCAAATCATCTTTCTTCTCGATGTGCGTTTGATGTAGTCTTTGATTTGCTTGACACTCCACATTAAAGCAATACGACATTGTTACCTGAAAATTTGATCGTTAATCGGTGTTGTTTTGAAGAATCAAAATTGCGGAAGAAAATCAAAAATTAAACTTGAAAAACAAATCTAAAAATAAATTCGTTTCCAAAATTTAAAATCTGATTATTATAGGACCAAACGAAATCAATCTTCGAGAACTTACCAATCAAAACTTATCGACCACAACTTACCGGGTGAAAATGGGTTCCCGGATAAAATACAATCAATTAAACTTACCGGATAAAAGAAGAGTGTACTTACCGGACGACAAATCAAACTTACCGGGAACTTATCCGGATGCGATACGCTCACCGGATGCGAAAAAAATTGTGACTTACCTGGTGAAAGAGAACTTACCGGGTGAAATGAGACTTACCGGAAAGAAAATCAACTTACCGGATGAGCTTTCCGGATAAAAGAATACTTACCGGATGCGAATGCTTACCGGATGCAGATGGTTTACCGGATGCTTGATTCGCGAAAGAGATGTTTTCCGGACAAAATTAACGTGGACTTACCGGGTGAAAGTTATCGGATAAAAGTTGTTTGTAACTTGACATGCAAAGCTTGACTGCAATTGTCAACTAAACAACTTTGATGGGCAAAAATCAGTTGCAAACGAAGTGAAAATAGCATGCAGGAATGAGTGGTGTTGAATGAAGGTCAACAACAAACCAACAAAAATTACGCATCAGCTAACTCGATGGCTCTTATATATCATATGCATGCATGTGTTTATTAAGGATTAAATAAACAAAAAAGATTGAGTCAAAGAAATTAATGAAGATGGTCAACAATGGTTGGCTGCTTGAGAATGAATTTCATGCGTAAAAGACAATTATCCGGATACAGTATTTCATCCGGAAAGCTGTTTGGATTTCCTTTTCATCCGGAAAGTGAATTTTTTTTTGTCCGGGAAGAAACTGGGTGTCCAGGAAAAAATGGTATCCGGGTAAAATTTTATTCGGGAACAATTGAAGTGTCCGAACAAACTTACCCGGTAATCAAAAACAATCTGGATGATTCGTTCGGATAGTAGTGAGAAATAGGAAACTTACCCGGAAACTGCGGCTGTGGTTGCAATTCTGATCTGGAATCGATAGTGTTGCTTGATTTTACTCCTGTAGGGTTAGCTTTTGACCAAAAAACACAAAAACAAACACACCCAAATCGATTTCTGAGTAAAATATATCCTATTTTTCACAAACCACCACAAAACTTTAAGAACACCAAAACCTCAAGAATTGATTTTTAACTTGAAAAATTAAAGACTTTGAGTCCTTCTAATCGCAGATAACGTCTAGATTAAGGCAATTAACCAATCGAGATATAACTAACGAATTATCAAAATAATGAAAGAATTTTGCAAACCGATTGAAGAACGGTTTTCTTCAAAAATTACGGCACTTTTACCAAAATCTTTTGGATGCCTTCTGGACCTCAAACGATTAATCCAATCGGTCAGAATGTGAAACAAGATGTCCCGAAGCTACTGTCAAGCAATCGCGACGATCCGACGGTTCAATCTCCGGGAATAAGCGAAACGGCTGGCTGTGATTTTCCAGAAAAATTGCTGCGAATTTTCTTGCCTTTTCTCGCTTTCGTTCGATTTCTTTCGTATCTTCAAATCACCGATTCTGCTCTGATACCAATTGTGAGTTCCAGATTGATCAGGTAACAACGATTCAATGAGAAATAACACGAATGATTGATGATTTCAAGCTGTCATCTCTCTCGTATTCATTCAATAAATTAATCGTTCAACAATATTACGATGGAAGTAAAGGAACGACTTCTAACAATAAGCTCTAATGAATGATAATGAATCGTCTAACCTAATTCTAAGGTTAACTAACCTTATATACTTAGGCCTTTAGACATACAAGGCCTAAGCCCATTAGCAATAAACTAAGCCCATTCATCATTAAAGGCTTTTACAAGAAGATTAATTAAGTTAATTAATCTAATTAAACACTATATAATTATTTATATATCTTTCTAATATGTAGGACATTTATGGTCCTAACAACATGTGTGTGTTTTGATTCTTTCTCATTCATTGGTCTTATTTGATAAGCACTAAGTAGATGGTTGATTTATGATCCCATCCTTGTGTGTGCTTAAGTCCATAGCATTTTTTTGGCATCTTGGTAGTAAGGTTGCTGATCTTTGATCTGACATTTATTTAAATCCAAGATTGGACTCTCTTTGATCCAGATTTTGTTCATATTCCGCTGCTCATAATCATTTAAATGAAAACAAAATCATTTGGGTCTTGAAAAAGTTGATTGAGAAAGATTTGGTGTTGTCCTATGTATTCAAAGTCTGATTTGAAAAGTTGTTATAACTTTGAGTGTTTTTAATTAGTTTTCTGACCTGATCAATTAGAGATCTGAGTATTTGCACTCACGGTTCTAAAAGTTATATGGAGATCGTCTTATTTTCTACATCAAATCAGATTTAATGACAGCATGCTGACAGATTTGCGATGTTGTAGTAAATTGATCATATATCACTGATCAGGACACCAATTGATGCGATTCAAATAGCCCCGGATTGAAAACACATTGATGAACAGCTTTCATGTTTTGAGATTTCAGAGATTCGAAATTTATAAGGGTCATATGCATCGTTGAAGTAGACAACAGTGTGCTGATACAAAGCTGTTGGACAGATCTGCGCGACTATGGTACATCAACCATATCTTATTCGTCCGAGCTCCAAAAGAGGTGATTCCAGATGACCTGAACAGATAACAAACCAATTCACACTCTTTATGTTTTGCGTTTTTGCAAACTCTGGAGCTATCATGATCTAAAGTAGTGTCAAAGTTGATGTAAAACTGCTGTCAGAGGCTGTCCTTACGGATATGTGCAGAAGGTATAAGTTGTTGTCCATACTCACCAGAGATACACAAGAGAGATACACAAGAGGTACACCACCAGAGGTAAACCACCAGAGATACACCAGAGGTACACCACCAGAGATACATGATAACTCTAGTTTTAGAGTTATTATTTCCTTTTATTTTCTATTTTATTTCGTCAATTTTAGACATTTCACTTCTCAAAACCCCCATTCTTGGTACATTTCACGAAAAAGAGAAAAAAGAGTGAACCATAGTCTTTAATAAATTATTTGGTGGAATTTGGATGTTTTTCACGTTTTATCCGCAGGGACTTGCGTTCCCCACTCCGGATCCCACTATCGAGCTGAACAAAAAGGCAAAAGACAAAGAAACTCCTAGTTGGGATGTAATTATTCTGGAGAATGGAAGGTTCATTTGGCTGAGAAAAGGGCTGGAGAAGTACAAGGCATCTTGCTTTTAGATGGCATCAAGTACACCTAGTGTACTTTGAAGTTGACTTGGTGAAAGGGTCCTTTGGGTAATAGAGCTATAACATGGTGGATAAAAGGATTGTTCAAGGAGCTGATTTCTATCATGATTCTGCAGTCCTTACCCTTTAGACATACCGATTTTTGTGTAATACCCAACCCTTTCTCCTAGTATATAAAGGAGGTGTTGGGTGCCATTTATTACATGCTTAATTTTTAGAATCTCTCGACTACTACATTAGTATTAGTTTTAGTTCTCTCATTTACTGCAGTAGTTAACTTTAAATTTCTGTATTTTACATTTTTAGTATAATTTGTAGTTCGAAGAACAAAGTGACAGGGACGAATTCTCGTTCCCCACTGTGGGTTCAATTCAAGTCACTTTCAGTTTAATTATTTGCAACTTCTACTCTTTTGTTTACTTTACTTCATAAATGTTAGGCTAAACATCCCTTGGGATGTAGGAAAGAGAAGTACCTGGATTTTATTAAAAATGCTTGAGTAATCTTCATATTTGGAATATTTATTGTTTTGGTCATTCACTCTCGATTGTTACCCAAGGATGCGAACAAGCCGATCACTTGCAAGGATCTAAAGTCTAGTTCTTAACCTAGAAATAAGTATAACGTAGTGACACGAGCTTGAATGATGCTAGGGGATTCGAAAGAATTCTTATGACACTTACGAAAGTGAGGTCGGCACAGTGAGCTAATCTCAACCCACTGGAGTAGTAGGCAAGCTAGTTGGTGTATTTAAAACACTTAGAGTATTTGTCTCTACACATTCCATCGTGACCTGAAAAGGTCCATTTTGAGATCACCATTGACAAAACAACAAGTACTAAGAGTATGGGATTTTTGCTTAAAGGTGTGAGTATTTTGTAACCGGGCTTTTCTAGCGAAAATGCCTACCTCAAGTACAAGGATCACTTTTTAGGATCAGGTATTTAGTATAAAATCTAGGGAAAATCTAACCTACATTCCTCTTTTTAAATCTTTAGTAAAGTCGTTAAAGTAGCTATTTCATCGAACAAACCAAAATATTGCGTCTTCTGTTATTGAAACCTGTAAAAGGAGCTCATGAGAACCGTATTGTCTTGATTGCCCAGTCTCTGGGGATTCGATTATGGTATTTTACCAACTATTACTTGCTGTGACGATCATAGTGGACAGTGTACACTTGCACTTCCCACTGTGGACAGTTTGCAACCCACTGCGATTAAAACACATATTTCGCACGTACCAATACACCAGAGATACACCATAGGTACACCAGAGAGATACACCAGAGGTACACCACCAGAGGCACACCACCAGAGGTACACCACCAGAGGGAGGATCAGAGGTTGGAGGCTCAGAGCCCGTTGCTCAACTTCTTAGTACTTGTTGTCAGCTTTGCGCACCTGTCGTATTTTCAACATAACTCCCTCCTCGAAGCTCCAAATTTGATGCGTATAGATGCGTTAGATTCCTAAGACAATGAAGAACAATTTTCATGTTTTGATCTTGGTCTGAATCAGTGTTCGGCTTGGTCAGAATCTCTGTTAAAGTCAGTATATATCCGATGGACAGAAAGTTGTGTTTCTCTGAACCCATCATCAGAGCTCTGTGGAGTTTTCAGAGACTCAAAAGATCAGAGGCAATTGACAGAGCTTATCTCTGTTGATATTTCAGAGACACCAGAGCTCTGTTAATTTTTTCAAAGGCTGTCTACAGAGCTTATCAGAGCTCTGATCATCGACAGAAGCTGTCCAGAGCTCTGTTGATTTTTCAGAGACATCAGATCATACCAGAGCTCTGTTGATTTGTCAGAGGTTGTCCAGAAGTATTAAGCCATCCAAACAGCCATTAAGTCTCTGAATAAGCTGCTTCTGTTAAGACCATACAAAGACTTAAAGATCAAAGTTTATTGGTGCAGAGTTTTGAATGAGAAATTGATTTTGAGTAGCTTCTGCAGTAAAGAAAGATGTGGCTGTCCAGATTAAGCCGTTGCTGTAAAGAGCTTAATTATGCTTAATTCATACAGAGATGATTCACATAATCTTTATGCATGTTCAGATATTGTTCAGAGGACATGCAAGGCCTCTGAAAGTCAGTTCAGAGATGCTAATATGCACATCCAGAGGAGTCATTTCAGAGCTTAATCAAGAGGCTCTCTGGATCAATTTTTTTAGAAATAAGAGCAGTGAGCAGAGAGGACCAGAAGCAGACTCAAGCATGTTTATTAGAGTTCGTTGGTCTAGAAATCAAAACAAGCCAAAATCCCGAAGCCCGAAATTGTTTAGATTGTTTGACAGCTTTGCGCTGCTTCAGAAACATGCGCATAACGTTTGACTCGGTACTCCAAATTACACGAGTCCAGTTGCATTGGAAAGATAATTCACAGACGCACGACTTTGATGTTCTGAGTTTTCTCAAAATATGTGAGTTGATATACCAAAATCAGCCTCAAAGTCTGCTGTAAGGTGCTGGACCGAAAGCATTGCATTTAATTCATGCTCTTTCCGCTTTCAAGAACGGTGTTCTCTCGACGTTTCTTCACGGTTTCATGCTGCTATTGTGACATATTAATTGTCACTCACTCCTTTGTTATTCATGTTTAATGCTCGGTGCTGAATGTTTACTCAACAGTGAAGTTGAGTCATGAAACTAGACAAAATGGGGTTAATTGTCTCGGTTTTTCAAGAAGATGAGCCTACATTTGAGGGGGAGCTCGTGATGCTTTGAAGACTCGAAGAATGGAACGCCAAAGTTTCTAAAGAAAGAAAGGGGAAGACTACAAGATGATGCTTTCTTTATAAAACATTAGGGGGAGATTGTTAGATTAAATTAGCTCCTAATTTAATTAAATGTTTTATAAAGAAAAAGTGTATGGGCTTTTTAGTTAGCTTTTTAGTTAGCTTTATGGGCTTGAGCCTTTTAATGTAAATGGACCCTTTAAATAGATGTTTAGGGTTTCATTTATCATTGGAGAGAGAGAGGGTTTTATAAGATATACACAAAAACGCACACTGACTTATTCTCATGAGAGTCATCTAATTGTAAAGTGTGGTGTTCTTCATATTTTCTCCTCCATAAGTGATTTAATGAATATGAGATGAGTTATTTTATGATTGTTCTTCATGTATATCTTATCTCTACTTATATATGGAGTGTTCTTCTATTGTTTGTCTGTTCTTCGTCACCGTCATTAAGCTCAGCTGATTCATCCACCGTTTCCGTTCCTTCGTCTTCATTGTGATCTACATCTGGCTGATTCATGTCGATATCTTCATCTGAACCCACACCAGGCTCATTGGGCTTATCAGGCTTCAATCCAGTTGGTTCAGAAAATGCATCATCTTTATCTATGTTCATATCATCAACATCATCATTTTCATCGGGAATTTGATCTTCATTTTCTTCATTAGGTTTGTTAGATTCATCGGGATCGAGTTCTCCAGCTTCATCAGCAGCAGCCGTTTCATCAAAACCGTAAATAAGACGCCACGTTGAGCCATCAAAACCGGACAAAATGTCCCCAACACTTCCTCAAGTCAAAATCGAGCAAATGCTTAAAACCCATTAGACCCATAAATAACGGTCCTCAAAATATGAAATGCATTTAAACATTGTTTAGGTAAACATATACCACAAAATCGTCATTTACCCAAAACTGATCACGGATTAATGCAAATGGGTTTCCCAAAATGGACTCATACTCATATAGTTCTCAAAACGACTCATAACACGAAAACGTGTATTGTTCCCAAATGGTTTATGAAAATCAATTATACGAATCATAATTAAACCATTGAATAAGCTCTAATTGAGCAATAAATCATTTAAGGGCATATTTATGATTTCTACATATCAAAATATCCCAAAATCCCAAATATGGGTGTTTTACACCATTTATAAAGTTAAACACTTAGAAAAGGTTAAACTTATCAAATAACTCAACAATTCATACTTTTAAGTAAAACACAAAAATACTTGGTAACTAACATTTTTGGCATGTACAACGTTTTCGTAAAGTAACTTGAACTCACCTTGCTATATTTAGGCTAAATCTAGATTTTTCCCCAAACGTAAGCTCCTTGAAGAAACTTGCATCTTCAAGCCAAATCCTCCAAAAACCTAGATGCATAAGTTTCCAACCATCAATAATTATATCTAACTATGTAGAATTATTCTCCAACCATTTTACATCAAAATACCCACTTATACAAAAATCCTAACTTCCATATGAAGAGAAGAGAAGATTACCTTAACCATAACTTGAATCCACCAACCAAAACATCTCTAGAACCACCAAGATGAACCACCCACTCCCAATCTTCAAAGTGGAGTGAAAAGGGTTGGGTGAAACCCTAGAAACTTGATGAAGGAGATGAAATGAAAGGTTTTCTAGGAGGGTTAAGGTTTATAACAATGGTGGGGGTTTGTGTTGGGGAAGAAGGATGAAGAGGAGAGGGGAGATTTAGGGTTTTATTGGGGAGAAATTCGGCATTAGAGAGAGAGAGAGAGATATACTTGATTTGGGTTTTGGGATGAAGTGAGGAATGAGAGAGAGAGAGAGAGACGCCTTAAAAGTAAACAAAATGCCATCAGACGCGTCGCGGACGTCCGCAAGGTCCTATGCGGACGTCCAGCCTCAGCCGAACTGATTCTTTCCAAAAACCCATGTTGCTTTCGTGGACTACATGCGGACTTCCGCATGGCACGGACGTCTGGCTGCACCATGCGGACGTCCGCCAAACCCAAATTCTGTTTTCCAATTTTTCGGGTGTTACACGGACAACCAAAACTTCAGGTGAGTTCCCTTAAACCTTTCTACTTGTGATAAGATTGATATGTGTTTTTCAACAATGATTATGGTAAAGTGTATGGGCATGGTTTTCACTCATGAATGATTGAACACACTATTGCATATGAAATGTTTTGCTAAAGTTCTCCCGACCGAATACGATATTGAGCATGATGGCATGATTAAACACTTTGAAAAGCTTTATTATTACTTGATGTGGAAATGTTTATTAATGCATGCAAGTTGTTTACATGTTCTTTATTAAGTGGTATAATGATTTGGAGTCGGGTTGCATAGTGGGATTAGTGTACCTTGGGATCGTTTACATCCTTTGGGAGTTTAGTTGTGGTGTGTCCCTTGAACTCGTTTCATGTGCATACGGGACTGGCATCTACTGGGGGGCATGGGGATCTACTGGGGGCCCCGATTGCGGACATCACGGTGAGATGATGGGTGGCTATGAACACTGTGCAAATACCCAAGTGTGATGTCGATTGGTTGAAATGATTTTGATGGGTCTTATGGCGGTTTGAATATTGTTATATGTGGCTTGTTTAAACTGTTTTCGAGAGGGAATTCACTAGATCTCATTGTCTAACCCTCGCTTTTTCCAAAACTAAAACCATTTTCAGGTTAGAGTCTTGTTGGGGTTTCATCTGGAGAAGATGGAAAGAGGTGACGTTGTAGAAGAGGTATAGTCTAGTGGAGGCTCGTAGGTTACCGGCGGGCTTCCTGTAGCATCTCAGTTGTGAAGGTGTTTATCCGTTGCGTACCTAGAATTAGAATAGATGTAATTTGTATGTTTTAGGACCGATTTTGGTTGTAATGTTGAGAATATTGTTTTATTGAATTTGAGTTGTTACACTACCACCAGTCGATTCGAAGCCTGCAATGAGAAGTACGTCGTTGGTAGGTCCCAAAGGGTCCTATCGACTTTTGAAGCCTAAAGACGTTGTGTAAGCATGTTTTTTTTGACATTTTTGTGCTTTTCTCCTTTTTAAAATTTTGTTCTTTTTAGGCCCCTTTCGCTTTGGCTACTTATTTATATCTTTCTTACGTAATCTAGAATCTGGATAGTCACAACTTGATTTCTGGAATTTTGATTTTCTTTCCAATTTTTTAGTTCGCGTGAATTCGATTTTTGAGCCAAGGGTTCGGCATTATCGACTCAAGGAATCTTAGACGAGATTATCCACGGGTATTCCTAAAATCAATGTGTTTAATCTGTTGTTTGATTTTATTAGCTGCATCAATATGTGAAACCGTGTTAGATTATTCTCTAAAAGAGCTTATGAGAAGAGAATGGAGGTTCCAACATATATAGAGGAGAAATATTCTAAGTCTAGCCAACTTGGCACTCTAACCACTATAAAACAAATGACTTTTACCCAATATATGTTAACAGCCCCAGGGACGGAGGTTAGACGGGCTCAAGTTTCAAAAAGTATATATCGAGAAACGGTTATACGACGGGCGATGTCAAGTGAGCTAAGGTATATTGGAACCAAAAGCCATACACTCAGCAGAAAATAATTGTATTCCTCCAAGAATATATGTGAACCAGAGTAAGATACCAGAACGAGTAGCAATCCTTTGATGTCGTCACTACTTTAAAAACCCTTATTTCCAACCAAAAATCCCCAACGGATTTAATCCGTCAGAAATTAACGAGGGATCACCTACCGATTGGCGACAGATGGTGCCATTTGCGAAGAAAATCAAATCCCTAGGTAATCCGTTAGTGAAAATACCGACGGATCACCGATGGACACAATATTATTTTATTTTTGATTTTTTAAATACATGTCCATCGGTAATACGCTGGAAATTTATAGATTTTATTATTTACCTTTTTATTCCTTGTGAACCGTTGGAGATCCGTCACAAATCACCAACAGATTACCGACGACGATGGGTCATCCGTCGGTGATTTGCGATGGATCACGAACGGCTCATATTGTTTTTTTCTTGTTTTTGGTACGTGTATGAGGTTTTACAAGTACTATTTGTCTAATTTGGTTTATATGTGTGTATGTGTATATGTATATGTGGATATCTCTATATGTATGCGTATACATAAGTGTATGTATATATATGTCGTATGCATATAAGTGTATGTCTATGTCTATGTCTATGTTTACATGTCTATATATGTATGTATGTTTGTATGTCTATATATGTATGTATGTGTGTATATACATGTATGTATGTGTGTATATATATGTATGTATACAATACATATGTATTACTTATATGTATATATACTATACATATACAGATCTATGCGTGTACATGCATACATATGTAAGCATGTGTATGTCTATATATATTCACGATATCCATGGGTGAAGTTGAAATTAAAAGTAATCAAAAATTGAGATCCATTCTAATAATATATACCTTCTGGTCAACTAACTAGTATTAAACTATTTCTTTTCAAATTGTCTTACACGATATGTTCATGTATATATATATATATATGTACGTACTCGTATACGATACTCATGTTATATATATATATATATATATATGTGTGTGTGTGTGTGTGTGTGTTTGGATTCTTTGTTTATACGTTTATGTGCATGTATGTGTGTTGGTTGCTAGCTAACTGCATATGCAAGATAGAAGACTTATGTATGTGTGTGTATATATATATATATATCGTATGTATATGCATATAAATGTCCGGATTAAGTTACTAAAACTCAAAAACTCATCTTTGGTTCTTAACGTATGTCATTTTGTAACAGTTTTGGTCCCTTCTCGTAACGACCGTTAAATTTTTATGTTAAGTCAGTCAATATCAGGAGCAATTGAGTCATTCTAAATCTAGGTCTTATGATTTAAAAACCCATATTTAGACGGGTGGTTAGGAGGAGGGACCAAAACCAAAGTGAAATGACAAACGTGAGGAACCAAATCTTAGTTTCGTTAGTTTAGGGACGACATCCATTGAAACTAACAAACGTTATGGACCAAAAGTGAAGTTTACTCCTTCTTTCAGTCATATATCACCTAAGATTTTGGATTGTTTGTCAATGTTGAATAATTTCAGGTAGATGCGTTAAAAGAGAAGTTGGCGAGCTATAAGGAGCGACTACAGTTTTCAGGTTTAAGAAACAAGGAAGGTAGCTTTGGAGCAGCAGCAAAAGAAGACAATAGACGAGCTTGCTCGACAGAAGGCACTGACGGAGAGTTCTTTACATTCATAAGGTAGTTATACACTACTAAACGAAAGAGTTTTACCTACGAACTTTCCATAGGAAATCGGTCACTAAAGAGATTCGTCACAAAACCGTCACAAAAGTTGGTGGGTAAGTTTTTGGTGGGTAACGCAAATCAGTGACAGATTACCCAGGGATTTTGTCAGTGATCCATGTGTATTTTTCCGAAAAACATCGGATTATACCGAACCATTGATATTTTCTGGGTGATCCCTGGGATCACCGACCGAAATTTCTCAAGGTAATTTTTGAGGTTAAAAGTCATTTGTTTTGTAGTGATAAGGTGGAAACCCCTCCCCGTTGTTTTTTTTTTTGAATCATTTTTTAAAATTGTCGGTGATTCATCAGTAATCTGTCGGTATTATCACTCGATAACATTGACCGTCATTGATTCGTTGGAAATATGATATGTTGTTTCGTTGGTGTTAAGGTCCGTTAATGACATGTCGGTAATTGCACACCGTTGATGAAGGTGTGTCCATCGGTGATGCGTTTTCCCACGACATTTCTTCCGACTAACATTCACCGACTTTTAACAACGGATTACCGACGGATTATTTCGTCGGTAAAGTATCGTGTTTTATAGTGACACTATGTTGAGTTTATTAGTAATATGAGATGTGAGTGTTGCCTTTACTCGAGATTAATTTATTGCAAATTTTGTTATTTCTTGTTGATATAGGTATGTCATGCTTGTTTTGCACACCATTTTTATTTGCTTCTAATACGATAGACATGGACTTAAAAACTTTCTTGACGTATTTTTTACTTGGGACCCATAAAATCTGAAACTATTCCATTTTAGATGTCACCAGTTAATTGTTGATACGTTTATGATCCATGAGATTCACCTAAACTAGAAAATAATGAGTTCAGTAATTAAAAAGAATAAAACTATATATCTTACTTTTGGTTTGATTAAAGGGTATTTTATATATTTTCTTAATAGTGTAATTAAAATTGGGTAATTTACAAGAATGAGTGGAGTTGAACAATTTATAAAAATGTCAGGAGAAAAAAATGCACCATCATACATGACATTTTCTATTCAAGATCATTACAACGGTTTCTTGTATTTCACAAGAATTATTGTCTTTATCACAACAAAAATCAAAATACGACGATTTGGAAAGTCAAATGTTAGCATCATCGTTCACTTGTTTTTCCAAGTCACATGAAGATTACATATTGCAATTCGTTACATCGATCTATTACGCATTTGGAACTTCTACAAACACAATATTGTACACCAAAAAAACCAATAACGTCGAACGACTACGATAAATGTGATGAATTCAATTTTAACCAAAATATTGATGGTCTTATGTGAAGCCCCATCTTATCTTATTGATAAATATTTGTTTCAAAATTAACTAAATAAATTTCAAGTTTTGATTTGCTGTTTATCATGTCTACATGTTTACTTTTTATTTATGCAGTTTTTATTTGAAAATCAATATTTACAGAAATAAAAGTAAACATAAAACACTTAATTTGTCAAGTAGAAATAAAAATAATATTTTAAGAGGGAGAAAATCCTAAGATGTAATATTTTTTATGGCCATATTTCATATTCCCTTTCACTGATTTATAAATTTGATTTATGTCCACTGTTGAGTCTATTAGATATAAGTAATATAGACTCAACAATAAAGGTATCCAATATTTCATGCAAGGTTCTAAAAGACGGGCCATGGCGCCGTCAGGGTATGCCATGGTGTCAAGGCGTGACCTTGTTGTCACGTTTTACTTCTTGGCGTCGAGAAAAGGTGTGAAGTTCGTTATGGTCCGTCATGGCGTGTTATGACGTTACAAATTTATGTACTTCGATTTCGATTCGAATTTTCCCATTAGTATTGATTAGAATTTATAAATTCTTTTGTTTATCGTTTTATATGAATTTCAATTATTAATAACCTAATCATTATTGTTCAAGATACTGACATAAACACACACATATGCATATATATCATATACAGATTTGCCGTCTTAAGTCGCGCCTTAGAATACGTCATGCATGGTCTCGTCGTAACTCATAAGTCTTGACGCTTGACCGCACAGCCACGTAGAACTTTTATTTATTTCACGAGACAATAGTTGACCTAATGATCGTTATTACGTCAACCTCTAACACTACGATCTTTTCAACATCGATAATAATGATGCATAATATAATTGTAGTATGCGTTTATGACCAAATTACTAGAGAATACATACACGATCCAAAATTAAATCCCATATATAACGAAAACAAAGATCAAATGACTGATGATTTATAATGATTTTAAAAAGAATAAATGTTATTTAAGTTTACAAATTATATACTACAGGTGGTCTTTTATAAATTAAGTTCGGGCCAGACAACGAACGACCAACCTAGCCTACTTGTTTGTCTAGCGATTTAATATAACAAGCTCAAAACATTTTTTGGACATGATAATTAAATTGCTCTTATCCACTTTTAAAGGAGTGAAGAAGCACTCAACATTCATAGAAGTAAAAGAAAAATCTATATATAATCTATACATTATTTTTTTGAAGAAAAATTTAATATTTGAGAGGGGAGTGTTAGGTCAGGGGTCAAAATGGAGACGTACTTCAAAAATTTAGATATAAAACTTAAATAATTATAAAAATATAAACTGGGTGTCGAAATTTCTTTCTTTTTTTGTCCATGTTTGCCTACTAATCTTTAACGGACTAGTCTAGGTCCGTCTATTTTCTAAGAATTATTATTCAAATCCGTTTTTAATAAGTAGGGCTAGATATAGCATATTATTCTATCTAAAAAAAGAAACCTAATTTAACATGTAAAACACTATGATAATCCCACTATATATTTAACCCTCAACCTCTTATTTCTCACACCTCTCAACCTCTTATTTTTCACACCTCTCAAATTCTCTCAACCTCTTATTTCTCACACCTCTCAAACTCTTTCAAATTCTCTCAACCTCTTATTTTTCACACCTCTCTCATCATGAATTCAAACAGAACACCTACATCCCGTCGTAACCGACCGAATACACCACAATCGCAAGAAGATCAAGAGCTTGGTTTCCAAGCGTTTACACAACAAGGTTATCATCCTCAATTTTCGCAACAAATTCCGCCACAATGGTCGCAACAAAATCCGCCACAATATCCGCAACAATTTCCCCAACAATTTCACCAACAATTTCCTTACCAATTTACACGTCCCGGTTTGATTGAACAAGGTTTTACTCCGGCCAACTACAATCTTCCTTCACCCGCAATCAATCTCGACGACGACATTGTTCCGGAAACCCAACCTTCTACCCCGAACACACCACAATTTATCCCGACACAACAATCTAACCCGGAACCATCAAATCCGAGACCAACGAAAGCCGCCAAACAAACGTGGAGTAAAGCCGAGGAACTCGCGTTAGTGTCGGCGTGGGTTGACGTTTCGGAGGACCCCGTGGTCGGTAACGCACAAAGCGGTGGTAATTATTTTTATTGTTATTATTATTATTATTATTATTATTATTATTATTATTATTATTATTATTCTTATACTTAATTTTACATAAATGTAGGAAGTTTTTTGGGCCGAATCGGGCATGTGTTCTTTACTCGCATGGGTCGTGAACCAGGTTATAGATCAACCCATCAACTCAATAGCAAGTTCAATGACCTCAATAAAAGAGTTAATTCGTTTGGCGGCATCTACAACAACTTGCTCAATAATAGATCAAGCGGGATGAGTGAGGCCGATATATCCCGAACGGCACACGAACGGTATCTAGCACGCCATAAAGTTGCTTTCACTCACGAACAAGCTTGGGACGTCCTAAAAAAATGTCCAAAATGGGGAGCCGTTCCAACGATGACGACAACTTCATCGCGGGGTTCAAAACGTACCCAACCTTCCGATGATGACGATGACGAGCAAATTCAACGACCCATCGGGAGAAACAAGGCAAAAAAATCATCAACGAGTAATACGTCAGGGGCGAATACGGACGAAAGTGTTACTCAGTTGTTGACGACGTTCAACGACAAGATTGATGATACAATGGAATACAAAATGAAAAAACTCGATCTCGAAATCGAACGCTCAAAACTCGAACGACATAGGTTGGAACAAGAACTCGAAATCGAACGCTCAAAACGATTTGAGAAAGACTTCGAGTTTTTCATGACCCCGCATGATCACCTTACGGGAAACGCTTTGAGGGCTACTTTAGCGAGAAAAGAGCAAATTCAAAAATTTCATAATTGGTAGTGTTTTGTATTTTGTAATTTTTATTTTTAATGAATGATATGAATTTTAATTTTTATTATTTATCTTATTTTTATTTATTAAAAAATATATAAATATTTTTATTTTGTTAAATAATTAAATGTATAAATAAAAGAATTAAAATAAATGAGGTGGCAAAAGGGTTTGAGGGAATGGGGTACGGGTGTTTAGGGATTGTTAGGGATTGAGTGAGAGATGGGAGAAAAGCTGATGTGGCGCTGATGTGGACATGAAATATTTGAAAGATTCCTTCATGGGGTACTGATGGCCTAAAGAGGGATTGTAATTCATTTCGTTCCAATCTTTTTAGAGAACCTGTTATATTAATATCGTTTATGTCAAAATAAGTATCTATATGTAAATTATAATATATGACACTATACTAACATTCAATATAAGCATCGTAAGCACAGAGAGTTTATGTTTGAAAAAGTTTATTAAAATAAAACCTATACACATCTTGCATCGATCCTTTTCAAGGCCATGTACAACAATACCAACGGTGCTTTTTAATAATAAGTTAATGGAGAGAATAATCAAACCCGACCTATCTATTCTCCTTTATAAAAAGAATAAGGGTTCAAGGCAGTTAATTTCAACATTTTAGAATTACTTCTATTTTAGCTTACTGTACAGACTTTTAAAGCATGATCTGAAATCAGTTCTCCTTGCTACTTCTCTCATACGTCTCCTTCTCCACGATTCCCTCATTTCTCTCTTTCCCCACCCCCATGATTGATGATTTATCTGCAGTTTAAACTCACCTATAGATTCACGCTTTGTTTCCTCTTTGATGATTCCTGTCATTCGATTCCCGCTCTGTTTGCTTACCTCAACCCCCCACGATGATATTCAAACCCTTATATGATTAGGTACCAGGTTCCATTTCTCGCTTTCTCCTCAAAATCAAAATCACGGTTTGATTGTTCCTCATCTTATCTTTCTTCGATCATGATATCGAGTTCAAACTTTGTTCATCTTCAAGATTTTCGACTGGTCCTGAGTTTTATACCTCTCTACATTTTCGATAGTACTCAAAGTTTCACCTAATTTTTCTCATTTTAGGTTTTTCAAATAATATGAAATCACATTTGGTTTCTATGTGTTGTGTTTTAATCAAACAAATGGAATCCATTTTTTTTAAATCAAGAGTTTGACATACATTTCTCAACGTCGGGTTTCAAATAATCTGAAATAATTTGATTATGTGTTTTTACAGTTGAGACCTATCAACAGACTGACTCAGACTTTCCTGGAGTCTGAAAATGATACCTTTCGTGTTGAGGGTTCTACTGCTTTAACAACCGTTTTGGTTGGTAGTCATCTGTATGTTGCTAATGTTGGAGATTCTCGGACTGTCATATCAAAGGTAGGCAAAGGTAACTTCCAGATTGTATATTGCTATCTTTTTTATGAGCCTGATAAAACGTCAAGGCATCATGTTATGCTTTCTTGCTAATCTTGATCATTGTTTTGTCCAAGAAGGAACAAGGAGATTTTTATTTTTTTGCATTTACTTGGGCAAGGGAGAAGGTATGCATTGTGTTCACCTTATTTTGTCATTTAAACTCCGAGGGTCAAAATTATGCATTGGTGATAGCTCTTTGTTGTACACTAGCATCTTGTAGTGTTATTTTTGTGTGATACCTCGTCTTTTCCTATGCATATATGTATGATGGAGTATGAATGCATCATAAATATCTATATAAGCATTGTGACATCTTCATGCTAAATGTATCTAAGAATAACATTAATGTCATTGAGAGGTTATAGTAGACAAAAGTACTTTGCAGCAAATGAATTCATCATGAAAGTTGTTTATCATGTTTTCTTATATGCAAATGATGATTTTTTAAATATACTATAATCATCCAAGTTTTATGATAGGCAGCAAGTAATTCTACATACCTGTTGAAGTGTGTTGATATCATAGGATTAGGATTAAGCTTCTCTCCATGTCACTTTATGACGCATTATGTGCACTCACTAACCTGTCATGCATTGGGTTAGTTGGTTGATCCCCAAGTCATGTTCCTCACATTTTCAATACTCAAAATTCCTTTTACCAAAATAAAGTGTTGGCATGGCCTCTTGTGCTCTAAGTGCGAGTACAGCTTGACAAGCAAAACAACAAATGTGTTGACGTACCAGCACAATATGTATTTTCCACAACAATTCAACTGAACTTGACAATTCTTTCATTGATATGAGCTATATATTATTTATTTGGACAATTTGAGTTAGTTGAGGAGATATTATCTTCACCAATTTTGGGGAATTCAAGTGTAGTTCACCATATTTTTTTATGTCTAATGCTCATTGATTCAATGCCAAAACTTGAGTATTCTGGAATCATGCAATTAGAATTAACCTTCATTTTGTATCCTTTTTATGCCACATTTTTACACTCACCACCCTGTGATGCATTACTTTAGTGAGCCGAATCCTAAGGCATTTTTGTTACAACTTATGTAGTCAAAATTTGTTTGGAAATTGTAGGTGATTGGTATGTTGTATTCTTTTTTAGTTAAGATATATGAAATGTTCCTTGATGGATTTGTTACATGGAATTAGATTCATTCAATTATCAAATACCGGCCAATTTCGGCTATCTTGATATGCGATTACTCATATTTGTGTATGATTTAGGGTAAAAAATCTCTAGCAATGCATAGAAGATGATTGCAGCAAGAGTTGCTTCGGGAAACAGTGAGCAGGTTTTGACTCGAGATGTTAGGTCATCAGTTTGATTTATGTTACATGTTTTTTATACTAAAGCTTGTTGTATTAGAACAGGAGGATGACGATCATGATATTAGACACATTTTAATGGCTTTGAAACACTACTTTATACAACAAAGTGTTTAGGTTAGTCTTTGAAACACTACTTTTAAGTCTCTATTTTTTTTGTCCCCACAGATTAGAATGCACTCAACATAGATTGGACTTTGTGTAGGTCATATATTAGCCCATATTTGTTGGTGTGAGAACTAAGTTTGATTGGATGGCGTTTTGATGCTAAAGTTCATGCCCCCTTAAGAAGTGAAAAAAACAAAAACAAAAATTACTATATCAAGGGGGCACAAGCTTTAGCATTAGTTTTTATTTTGTATGTGCATGCTTTTGACTCCCAAATTGTTTATGCTGCTTTGTATTCATGAAAAAATGGATTCCTTAATAAGTGTTTATGAAGTTTTGTGCAAATAGTTGTAGATTATATAATTCAATAAATTGACCGAATGAAAATGAAAGTGAATAACCCATGCAGTTCGATGAAAAGGAACTTGAAACATGACATTTCTCTGTGGTTTCATTTCTAGACAAAAACCACGTTGAGTTGAGTCGTTTGATTTAAAGAAATTAGACCTTAGTCTCGATTTTGTTCCTAACACGCCACATCATGTCACACTCATGCATATGCCAATTTGTGCTTGCACTTTGTATATATGTTATTAGGTAATCCTAATATCAGAGATGCACACCCATGGATGGGTAAGTGACTATATGCTGTCTTGCTTGTTATTTTGTGCGGGTGTAGTGAGACTTACTCCTTTCCGTGTTACTGCTTCGTTGGTGGTTTATTGTTGCTACTTTTGTTGATCTAATATGCACTTCAACTAAATCTGGTTGCACTTTTAAACTCTATTTTAATTTGGATAATAATTTTTAGTTGCAATGGAGAAGCTTCAACGCTTTAGGTTGTTGCGACATATGTGAATAATAGATCTATTCATTTCGTTTGTGTTGCTATGATTGCAGTACGGGATGATCCCGCTACTATAGTTACGTCTTTTCCCGATGTAATAGGATTTGCAACCTTTTATTGACTTACATTTTTGGCCATCTACCAAAACTAATGGCAACTAATTTTTTTTTGGGTGATTGTGCCATTTAACAATGGTTTCTGGTGCTTTTTGCGTAGAGACCAGTGCTTCATTGGTTAATCAGCAAGAAGGTCAACAAAGGTACAAATAAATCTTAATTGTATTTTGAAGTTGCTATTTAATGTTTTTACTTTTTTTATGTTATCATGCAGCTCAAAACCAGTGCCAAATATCAAAGTGAGGTTGCTACTGAGATGAATGAACTGATATTTGGACCAATAATGTTCACAACTAAGAGAAGAAAGCACTTTGTAGTTTCCAAGCCAGTAAAAAAAATTGCCCAATGCTTTTTTGTTTCTTTCATTTGTTTGATATACCAAAATTACCTTTCATTTTATTATTAGTAGACTTGTAATATGAAATCACTATTAGTCTGAAATATGTGATGGTAGTTTTTTATTGTTTCATATGAGCTATAAATTTATATACCACACAAAAACATAAAGTTAAAATCGAGTGTGGCAAAATAAAATAAGAATCATCAAACATTTCGAGTTATTCCCTTTCAACAAACTTGACATCTCGCTGCATTGCAGCGGGCAAATAACTAGCCCAAGGTTGGTTAGGACCAGCAGGATCCAAGCAAGTTTGTTGTGGCTGCTTCTGTTTCTGGTGGCGGTGGTGGTGCTCCAGACTGTAGCAGCTTCTGTTCCGGCTGAAGAGAAGAAGTAAGAGCCATCTGAGGAATCTGATGACGACATGGGTTTCATCTTATTCAGTGAGTGATCTATCTTTTTTATATCATAGCTTATCACATAATTTCTTTAGTTCATGTGTTGAGAAGGTTTTGTTAACTTTAGTGTTTATTATATAAGAATTTGGATGGATTTTTGGATATTTATTTTAGTTATATATGGAATTAACACAATCCAATTTGTCATTGCATGTTGAACTTGACAACTGATTATAAGTCAAAGGCACCAATATAAATTAGAGCATCCATTAGTAGTGCACTACTCATGTTATTATCTTCATTACCAGCAAGAGGCAACACTCTCGATTACTTTCCGGGTAAGATCGTATTACATAAAAAAGGTATCATATGCAACAAATTACCGGTAAGAGTCGCCACACGCATTTAAATTATGTGTTATAATGTTTGTAAATTATGAGTCAAAGGCAATACTCATGTTTCGTAAATTTCGGGTTTGCCGGTTTTTATTTGTTGTGATTGCGCGTTAAAATGCAGTTTTTGTGAAAACCTTATCAGTTTCGATACCATTGACAATGTCATGGCCTATCTTTTTATTTTCGTTTTTATCCATAATTCCCAATTATCATTTTTTGCCTTTCGTTCGATTACTTTCCGGGTAAGATCGTATTACATAAAAAAGGTACCATATGCAACAAAATACCGGTAAGAGTCGCCACACTCATTTAAATTATGTGTTATAATGTTTGTATTTTAAATAATGTTTGTAAATTATGAGTCAAAGGCAGTACTCATGTTTCGTAAATTTCGGGTTTGCCGGTTTTGATTTGTTGTGATTGTGCGTTTAGATGCAGTTTTTGTGAAAACCTCATCAGTTTCGATACCATTAACAATGTCATGGCCGATCTTTTTATTTTCGTTTTTATCCATAATTCCCAATTATCATTTTTTGCTTTTCGTTTTTTTCGTTCCTTCCATATTGCGAAGACCAATGCAGATCTTTGCAAAGACTGATGGGAATTTATGTCGGAGGTTGAGCTTCCCGACGGATATGTTTCTTCTTTAAAGTAGCTTTTATAGCAAGGAAGGTTTAGTTTTCGTAGTATATATGTCCTGAAATATTGGTCTTGAATATACTATAATTGAATGTTATATATTTGATACAAATTGTACAAGTTATATATAATTGAATGTTATTTATTTGCCTGAAGGCAACAAAAAGTTAAATTACTGTTTTTCTTTTCTTTTTTCCATTGCAAATGTATGGGAATATTTTACTTTCACTTAATATTTGTTGGAATATATATTTACCGACTTACTAAATTGCTTGTGTAGGTCCTTTCCAATTTTTTTTTGCTTGTGTAGGTGATTGACATTCAAAAAAGCTTGCCCTTCTATCACTAATGGAAATAACTGCCTATTCGAGGTTGATCAAAGGATTTATCAATGCACATAAACCGATCCAAAAACTAGGAGACAATCAAATTCAATGGTTATGATCATGACAGAATGTTGTGGTAGAATAAAATATTACCTTTTAATGATTTTTAGGATCATATAATAGCATGATGATACTCTTTGATGCATGAAATAGTATGCAAACGTATGCATTCAATCTATGGGAATATGTTTTTGACATCCTAATCACAATTTTTCACACTACATGAGATAAACCAAACTATGTGTTGCTTTGAAAAAACATAATTGTATCATGCAAACTTTACTTATACTTATTCAGATGTTGTGTCCCGCTGCATCACGCGGGTACAATGACTAGTTTAACTAAATGAGTTGAGATTTTCAACCCAACCCGACCTATTACTTAAATATGTTGGCGGTGGGTTGACCTGTTTATGATTTTTCAACCCAATTAACCTGATAATTAAATAGGGTGAACCAGGGTTGAGCCATTTAATTTTAAATTTTAAATAAATAAAAAGGATTAAACTACTTAATTTCATGAGAAAAATACAAATAAAGTGTTCGAAGTTCGAATAAAACACAAGTACAAAACCCCAAATGCAAATAAATTGTTCAAAATTTCAATAAACACAACCACAAAGTCAAATAAACTATATTTTTCAAAGTTTCAAATAAGTTTATAAGTAACTCGACTTCCATGGTCGTCTCGTCGTGGAAGGGCGAAACCGCGAAGGCGTCGGACGTCACATCGTTAGCTAGGGTTTTGAGGAGTTGTGACTTGTGAACGAAAGAATTTGGTGAATGTTTGTTGTTTTCACTTTGCCGTCAGATGTAAATTTTAACTAGGAAACATTTTTTGTTTTCTATTAGTATTTTAATTATTAAACAGATATTAAATTGTTAATTATAATTACATAATGAGAATTTATTTAAAAATAAAATAAAAATATGTAGTATTATAAATGGGTTGAAAATGGGTTAAAAACAGGTTGACACGGGTCGGAAATTTCAACCCAGACCAACCCATTTACATAAATGGGTTAGGAAGATTGATCCATTTAACTTAAATGGGTTGAAAATCTCAACCCAACCTGCTAATTTTGGGTTGGGTTGGGTTGGTTGGTTGGGTCACTTTTTGCCACCCCTAATCAAACGTGAAACTAAAAGAATGTGTGTAACCGGAAGAAGGGAGTCAAATTAATAGAGAGGATAATCGGTGCGATCGATAACAACTAAAAGAATGTATTTTAACCGCATGGAGTCGAGTTAATAGAAAGGAGAACCAAGGAGACCGACAACAACAACAAGAGGAATACAAAAAAGAATTGTGGAACGTCAACTTTTTCATGTCATTGTGAAAGGTTTTGCTTCATTATATTTGCATTTGGGGAGTTCAATCTGTTATATTCTTTTGAGATGTACTTAAGTATATGATAACAATAATGAAGACATGAATATAAACACATAACAGAAATCGATTCGATATTGTATCTTAATAGAGTTTCGAAAACTAACCTGGAGACAAGCGTTAGGTGCAGCGAAATTGATTGATGCGGAAGCAATAATCGTTGCGTATAGATCGAAGTCTTCTAAAGCTCTATACGGTTTGCTTCATGTAACGACCCACACCAAACTAACATGCTAAAAGTCGCTTCTTTAAATTTAAAACGCCAAAATGGCTCAATGAAATCTCACTATCCAGATTACAAATTGGGTTTGCGGAAATAACCCTAACTACAGCTGAGATCATAACTACAAAGTAAAAGGAAAGCCTTCTAATCCTTCTATATGCAACCTCCGTCTCACGCCTTGCCAACTTCTAAGCAAGCTTTCGACTACCTGCTTACCTGAAAAGGGTTTTAGTTTTGAAAAGCGAGGGTTAGACCATGAGGTCTGGTGAGTTCCCTCCACACCAAGTCACACCATAAATATCGCAATTTATAAATCAGTTATGAAAAAGTTTATACAAATCGTAACAAGCACACTTAAAATGATATGCACATATTGACACATGCTACTGGCATACGCTATAGTCACACACACCGTGACAGCGCAATATAGCACACATACGTTATAGTCACACACACCGTGACAGCACAATAGGGCACACACCTCCCATATATGAAAAAAATTCATATATAATTATTATGGGACACACCCCCATTTCACACCAAAGCCAGAGCATGGTCACACACATTTAAATTACACATATTGTCACACAATTAATCTTCGCTTTGAAAAAGAAGCAGTTGAAAAGCACACAGTTAGATAATAACCATGCCACACACTTATTCTTCACTTTGAAATAAAAGCAGTTGAAGAGCGCACAGCTAGATAATAACCATCAAACACACTTGTATAAAATTTAGAAAGACTCACATGTCGTCCTTGCGAGGAAATTCTTACTCGCAACCGATTGCCTCTTCTCGCACCTACATTTGCACCCACACACAATACCATATAAGACTCTGACTTACTGGATTAAATTCACTCCGGGACTTAACATAAAATCCGACTCTACGGCCCACTCAATATTACTCCGGATCCTTTAAACAATTACACCTATTCCGGTTCTATATAATTAGGCCCACATTATATAAATTCCACTTAAATTTCCGGGTCTCTTAACTCACTACCGGATCAACCCAAACATTTGAATTCCGGATCCACAATGAAATACCGGATCATCCCAGCACATTTAAATAATTCCGGACTCACACAATTAACTAATTCCGGACTCCATTAAATTAAATACCGGAACCTAATTTTAATAACAATACCGGAATCTAAAACTACATAAAGCGATACCGGAATCCCAAACAAATAACTATCGGCCCCATTAAATAAATGAACTACCGGAACTTAATTCCATTCCGGGCTACGGCCCAAGTCAAAGACTTCCGGAATTATTCCGGTTCACACCTTCCGGATCCATTACCATTTTCCGGATTTGTTGGGCCACATGGCCATTCCAGATCCCTCAAATTAGACCTGGCAAACGTGTCGTGCCGTGTCGGGTTCAAAGATAAACGGGTTGAGAATGTCTAACCCTAACCCGACCCGTTTAATAAACGGGTCAAAAAATCCCAACCCTAACCCGGCCCGCCTAACCCGTTTAACATTTATAAAACTAAAAATTAAATATCGAAAATTCAACCAAAAAATTACGAATCCAAAATTTGTTGGTCCCGAAAGGGTTATACAAGTTTATAGAAGGGGGGGGGGGGTTGAATACAAACACACAGATTTTACTTTTCTAAATTGTATATTGATATTTATCAAACAATTTACAACTTGTTGCGGAACAAGATTAAGGATTAAACCTAATCTAAACAAGTTATGAGAAACACTATGTTTCTTGCACTAGAATTAAGACAGAAAGAAGATAAGAATATTACTAATAATATTCTAACACAAAGTAGTAGAGAGAAGAAGAATGGCCGGTCGCTTCATTTCTGAAGTAGAGTTCTTCTTATATACCGCATGCATTAAATGCATAGCAGTACAACTTTACACGTGGCAGCAGCTGATTGGTTGCATGGTTTGACCTTTGTAGACAACCTTAGTAGCCGCATGATGTACAGTGTAGAATTAGAGTTGGTAGTACGATCCTGGACAAAAGGGATGTCCTTTCTGACATTATCGTACGGAGGCGTGCAAGGAGGAAAGACAAAAGTAACTTGTAGAGGAAGACTTCATGATCAGCGGTAGTTGAACAGTACTTTATCAGCGAGTGACAAAGCTCAGCGATCGCTAAAGTCTTCTACTTGTAACATCACATTGAGTGGACAAATCTTGGTTTCGCTGATATCCGCATCAGTTCATTAGTAGACTTGTCGCTGGTTCTTGGGCTTGATCTTCGACTTTAGCGTAGAACATGTTTGACGTGAAACTTGTCTTCAGGGATTATAAGTAAACAACTAAGATCTTCAGCGAACATCAACAAAACTGAACAGGCCCAGGGCTTTATTGATGAACAGTGTCGCTGAACATAATTTAATGAACATGAGTTTCCTATCAGCGGTACTGTAGAGACATAGTACTTATCAGCGATAGTGAAACTCTAATACATATTGTCTACTTACAATATTCACTAAGTGTTTCTTAAAGAGTCATTATCAAATCACAGAGGGTTTGGATCGAAAATCCCCCCCTATTTGATTATGACTTAGCAACAAAGAAAATTGCTAACTATGAAAACATAAGGATAAAAAGAACTCATAAAATATTCTTCCCTTTTACTGTTTTCTGGGATCTTTTGAGTACTGATGGAGTAAAGTACGTTCGCTGAAATTTTTCTTTAAACTTCGTATAAGTTACAAAGGGAAGTGGAAAATTTATAAGTACAGCAAATAAAATTACAAGTACAAAAGATACAAGCTGATAAAGATAGAAGAATTACAAGGAAATCCTATCAGCTAAAAAGGTTCTTCCTTAATGAGAAGTTCATCAAGGGTTCTTGTAGAGGGAATCATCCAGTCAGGAACCTTTTCTCCGAGATCCTGTCTGTTCTTTGCTTCAGTAAAGATCAGAGGCTTCATGTATTGTCCGAGAAGATCTTTTCTAAATTCACACCAATAGACGAGATCCCTGAGCTGTTCAATAGGAGTGATGGGAAGCTCAGAGATGCGTTGAAAGTGTTCTCGTCCATCATAGTCGTGAAAGAAGATACCATAAGGTTCGCTTAGGACTTTTCCAGGGATGAAGCGTTCACCAGGGGGCAGGGAGGTGTCAAGCGCTGAGAGGTTAGGTTCAGGACCGAGTACTTCAGCACGTGAGAAACCAATACCTGTTTCGTTCCGGATAGGAGGACCTGAGTCTGAAGGTATTATCTTTTTCTTTGTAGAGGCCCTTCTTTGTTGAGTTGGACACACATACGCTATAGTCACACACACACCGTGACAGCGCAATAGGGCACACACCACCCATTTTCCGGATCTGTTGGGCCACATGGCCATTCTGGATCCCTCAAATAAATCCAAATTCCGGAACTATACTTAGCCGATTCCGGATCTGTTGGATTTGGCCCATTCCGAATCTCCCTAGACCCATTTCAATTCCGATATTGGATTAACATATCGAACACTAAGAATTTCACAGTTGCGACCACTAAACCCTCAAAATGATTCTTGGAAGACAATAGCCATAAAAGAACACTGAAATCGACTAATTAATCATCAAACCTACCAGTTTACATTAAATGAAAAATAAGTGGTTACCATCCAGACACCAAACCTGTAACATCTTGAAATTTCGTTATATTATATTTTAATATAAGGGAAGTTGTTTTGTAAGTATGTTGTAAGTTTGTGCTATTTTTACTAAAATATAAAGTTATCAGGTTAAAAGCATGAAAAGTCAAAATTGGAGCTAACTTTGTTATTATCCAAAGTAGAAGGTGTGTGGGGTCATTTAGAGATAGTATGTATAGATAGGGGCTGAGATATGAGAAATATCTCATTTTCCTTTTGCTGGGTCGGTTTAGAGAATCAGAGAAAGAGAATAGAGAGAAAGGAGAAAGAAAGAAAAGAAGAGGAAAACTAAAGCCTTGGTCTTTACTTTGGTAAGAAATTCATCTTGGATTTAGGTATAAACTTGTTGATAATACTTGGTTGTAAACGAATCTGTTGGCTGAATCTGATTTCCAGTACCATTAGCAACAACTTGGAATCATATTGAGAAGAAGTGGGTTTATTTCTCTAAAGGTGAGTTCATTCTTTATTTTGACCTAAATCCGTATTTTCTGTTAAATTAGACGTTAAGACATGTGTATAAACTGTATTGGGACTGAATGAAAGTGTCGAAACAAGCTGAATAGAACAGATATTGATTTGGACTATAAAAATAGGCCGTATGTCGTATTTTCTGGATAAAAGAACAGTACCCGGAAACTTCTGTTTGAAGGTTTCCGGACAAGACGAAGTTATCCGGTAAGTTTCGTTTATTACGTAGTTTTTCCGGATGAAAAAGATACCGGATGGTATCCGGATTACATTGGTTTCCGGGTGTCATCCGGATTGCTTATGCTGTCCGGAAAGTTATGTTGTCAGGAAAGTTAGGCCGTCCGGTAAGTGATGACGTCCGGATAGGTGTGGTGTCCGGAAACATATGATGTCCAGATACAGTTTCCGGATGTGTTATCTAGTTAAGTTTTCTAGCGGAACCCCCGTGCTAAGTCATCGAAGGGGTAATTGAAGAGGAGGATACGATATATTATTTAGTAATCTTAGTGTTGAGAAGATGTTATGAGATATGATGTGATATGTTGTTAGGCATATACGCTAGTAAGTGTAATGGATCCATAGGCACGGATATGCATTGTAACGAGGAATAGACATAAAGCAATTTGTAATTCCCGTTGGCCTATAATGTGGATTTTAATCCCATTTCGAGAGGCGATAACCTATAATGTGGAATAGGCATAAAGTAAATTGTAATTCCCATTTTGAGAGGTGATTATTAACGTGGATTATTCCCGTTGACCTGAAATGTGGAATAGGCATAAAGTAATTTGTAATTTCCATTTCGTAAAGGTGTATGAAATAAGAAATAGGCATAAAGGAACTTGTAATTTCTATTTCATAGTGTGAGGTGAAATGAGGAATAGGCATAAAGCAACTTGTAATTCCCTTTCACATGGGAAAGAGAGATAGGCATAAAGTATCTTGCAATCTCTATTTCCGGTCCAAGAATTAGGCATAAAGTAACTTGTAATTTCTTGGATAAGAGCATGAATCTAGAACTTGTAAAGATTCGTAGGGGGTTCTGGTTTTGATAATATGACCTACTGAATGTGAGTCATATTCATAGGATCGAGTATGATCCTGTTGTTGAGGTGAGCATAGGTATGGTAAGAATGGTGGAGAACAAGTTTGTTTATATGTCTTTAATTTGAAATTGAATGTTCTCACTAGGCGTAAGCCTAATCTTTCAAATTAAATGTTCTTACCAGGTACATGCTCAGGGAAGTAAACGGGATGTGGGCCGAGAGCTTTTGATGCATCCAACTTAAAGAGATAAGCAGAGGAGTTAGCTAATGCCTGGAGATTTTGGTGGATTTACTTAGATAACTTAGTTAATCTAATTGTAGTGGACACGGTTAGATTAATAAGTTATTAGAAGAACTCTAATTGTAATTATGAAACTTCATAGTTATTCCTCCACTTTTATATAAAGTTTGGATGTTATTTTGTCAGAACTGGTTACAATTAAAGTTTAAATTGGCCCTGATTTTTAGGGTGTTACAAAACCCCTTTTCTTCCTAAAAGATGGATGTCAGACTCAAAATTTACTACTCAAGACCTCAGAATTAAATGCAAAGAAGAAGGAATTTGGTAATTACCTTGCAAGATGAAAACCTCACACACCAATCTTTGAAGAACCCTGAAATCCTTTGATCTTCTTGAATCGCACTCTCAATCACACCTCAGCCGCACACACAAATTTTGAGATAATTAGAATTCTTACGGTTTGACACCTTTTTATACTTCCCACAACCAACCACCAACTTATTCGTATTTCTCACTTGAACCACGAAACTCCTAAATTTTGGACTTCTGCCACACATTTTATTTATCGGTCAAAAATATAAAACTCGGTTATTACAATATCCTCCCCTCAAAAGAATTTCGTCCCCGGAATTCCATTTTCAAACAATCGAGGAAACGGTCCCTCAACTTTCTAACCTTGCGATCTACAATCGCTAACGGTTCCCCACATAAACCAAGTTTCATTCACATCGGCGTCTTCTAACGGTACGACCATGCTTTCCTCCACCGAGCACTTCCTAAGATTTGACACCGGAAAATGTCGAATGAACTTCCCGAAGTTCCTCGGGCAACTTCAGCTTATTCACCACCTCACCTACATGCTCGGTGATGGCGAACGACTCGTTCTACCTGGGTCTCAATTTCCCTTTTCTTTCCAAATGCACGTCTTTCCACGACGAAACTCTAAATATCACAATGTCCCCTATATGGAATTCGATCAATCTCCTCCTTCTGCTCACATAATCCGGTGGCGGTCTTGAGCCATGCTTAACTTCTCGTGAAAATGTTCGACCTATCGGTGGTCAACGCGTGACCTCCGGTCTCACCCAAAATCATTCACACATCTAGACTCACGGTTTTAAAACGCGCCAAACTAAGGGTTTCACACACAACTTCACCTTCTTAAAAGAACGGATTCTACCGAAGTTAACGTCACAACAACAAGAATCCTTATTAAAATAACGACGCACAATTCGCCAACTGATCCAAGATCAACCTTGAATATCACCTTAAACCGCAGTTAAGATTTTCTTCAACAGATTACACACAATTCTACAATCACATTCCCCACACAAGATACGTCTAATCACTTTCTCACATTAATTATGTTGACCACAACCTACTGATAAAAATCAATTCACACGCTTTTACCACAACGTCACTCCCATGCTACTACCAAGTCTAATCCAATGGTCCTTCCCCGGGCACTACATTCGACTACTTTATTCGACTTACTTCTCAAACATAAAACATGCTTCCAAAGAACAACTCACTAGAAGGTGCACACTCTTGACCAATCACACAAGTTAGCTTTCCTCAACGCTTAGACCAATCATATACACACCAATCCTCTTTCTCATACTCTTGCTAGAAGTTCATACACCCGGCGATGACGTTCTAAAAACATTGCTTCTCACTTTCCGTGCCACTTGCCACTCTTTCTACTTCCCGTTTACTCACTTATTCCAACGTACCATCCCGATTGCCTCAGGCTAGAATGGAACATTCCTCATCCAACATTGTCCACTCCATGCACGTAATTTCAACGGTTACTACGCCTAACCAACAGTTTCACCACATATCATACGAGAAAATCAACCAAGTCAATCCGAAATAATACCCAATGCTCGAAGCGATCACACACTTCTCATTTCCCCAAACGATATTAACCCACTCCTCTGCATTCCCTTTACATACAAGGATTAGCTAAACATTCCCAAAGATTTCGTATCTACTACGAAACATCATAAACTAACCAATCCAAAGCACCCAGTTTCCTTCTTAGCTAGTCACGAACTGTCACCCCATCCTTTTATTCTCGGATAACGATACCACACGCCACTTAGACATACATGCCTCTCCACACATAATTTTGTCACATCTGAACAACTTATAAGCAAATCCCGAGCAAAGATCTCTACTTACGCTCACCCCATATCAACACTAGTCCAACACTTAACCTCACAGCAACTTATTACCACTGTGCATGCTCACTAAGTATAAGTTACCACCAACTTATCCACACCACCCCCACACACTAGAGGTTCAATCCTCACAGTTACCACCTGCCTACTAATTTGTAAAAGATACGTCTTCACCTCGATCCCAAATAGGTTAACCAACATTAGTGTTACCAATCCATACATCTATCACTTATCGACCACCCTTGTCACTCTTCCACTAACTAGAGAGTAAGGAAGCACATCGCCGTTATCCGATCCTTGAGCTGAAACTCTCAAGATCTCAATCACCGACATCGGGAACCCCTAGAATAATGACTCATCAGGGATTAGAAGCTCACCTCCAACCAATTATTTTCCTTAAGAACCTTAAAGATTCTACTTCACACGGGCACTCACCCCAAACATTCAAACACTACACCTTCTAGATAGTGTCATCAATCACATCATCAATAATCTACACAACATACTAAATCGCTGCCTTCGTGACAAGGTTAAGACTTCACACACTACGGTTACTCTCCACACATTAATCACCACACTCCACACACTACTATTATTCTTCACACTCAATCCACCACAATCCACACACTACCAAAATCAGAACAACGGTAATCAAGCACACCCATGCACCTGTAAACTCATAATGACATTGGCCAGATGTGATTTGAATTTACCTTACATGAGAGTCCTCACTACCTTCGTCCGAAATTCTCAGTGATTAAGGTCTCCCCTAAAGGCTTCCTATATCTCAGTTGTGTCCTCCTACTTCACAGTTTAAGTGTAGGCCCATCCGGTCACCTAAATCCCTTAAACTAGGGCTCTGATACCAACTGTAACGACCCACACCAAACTAACATGCTAAAAGTCGCTTCTTTAATATTTAAAACGCCAAAATGGCTCAACGAAATCTCACTATCCAGATTAGAAACTGGGTTTGCGGAAATAACCCTAACTACATTTGAGATCATAACTACAAAATAAAAGGAAAGCCTTCTAATCCTTCTATATGCAACCTCCGTCTCACGCCTTGCCAACTTCTAAGCAAGCTTTCGACTACCTGCTTACCTGAAAAGGGTTTTAGTTTTGAAAAACGAGGGTTAGACCATGAGGTCTAGTGAGTTCCCTCCACACCAAGTCACACCATAAATATCGCAATTTATAAATCAGTTATGAAAAAGTTTATACAAATCATAACAAGCACACTTAAAATGATATGCACACATGACACATGCTACTGGCATACGGTATAATCACACACACCGTGACAGCGCAGTAGAGCACACATACGCTATAGTCACACACATCGTGACAACGCAATAGGGCACACACCGCCCATATATGAAACAAATTCATATATAATTATTACGGGACACACCCCCATTTCACACCAAAGCCAGGGCATGGTCACACACATTTAAATCACACATATTGTCACACAATTAATCTTCGCTTTGAAACAGAAGCAGTTGAAAAGCACACAGTTAGATAATAACCATGCCACACACTTATTCTTCACTTTGAAATAAAAGCAGTTGAAGAGCGCACAACTAGATAATAACCATCAAACACACTTGTATAAAATTTAGGTTTAGAAATACTCACCTGTCGTCCTTGCGAGGAAATTCTTACTCGCAACCGATTGCCTCTTCTCGCACCTACATTTGCACCCACACACAATACCAGATAAGACTCTGACTTACTTGATTAAATTCACTCCAGGACTTAACATAAAATCCGACTCTACGGCCCACTCAATATTATTCCAGATCCTTTAAACAATTACACCTATTCCGGTTCTATATAATTAGGCCCACATGATATAAATTCCACTTAAATTTCCGGGTCTCTTAACTCACTACCGGATCAGCCCAAACATTTGAATTCCGGATCCACAATGAAATACCGGATCATCCCAACACAATTAAATAATTCTGGACTCAACACAATTAACTAATTCCGGACTCCATTAAATTAAATACCGGAACCTAATTTTAATAACAATACCGGAATCTAAAACTACATAAAGCAATACCGGAATCCCAAACAAATAACTATCGGCCCCATTAAATAAATGAACTACCGGAACTTAATTCCATTCCGGGCTACGACCCAAGTCAAAGACTTCCGGAATTATTCCGGTCCACACCTTCCGGATCCATTACCATTTTCCGGATCTGTTGGGCCACATGGCCATTCCGGATCCCTCAAATAAATCCAAATTCCGGAACTATACTTAGCCGATTCCGGATCTGTTGGATTTGGCCCATTCCGGATCTCTCTAGACCCATTTCAATTCCGGTATTGGATTAACATATCGAACACTAAGAATTTCACAGTTGCGACCACTAAACCCTCAAAATGATTCTTGGAAGACAATAGCCATAAAAGAACACTGAAATCGACTAATTAATCATCAAACCTACCAGTTTATATTAAATGAAAAATAAGAGGTTACCATCCAGACACCAAACCCCTTTTCTTCCTAAAAGATGGATGTCAGACTCAAAATTTACTACTCAAGACCTCAGAATTAAATGCAAAGAAGAAGGAATTTGGTAATTACCTTGCAAGATGAAAACCTCACACACCAATCTTTGAAGAACCCTGAAATCCTTTGATCTTCTTGAATCGCACTCTCAATCACACCTCAGCCGCACACACAAATTTTGAGATAATTATAATTCTTAGGGTTTGACACCTTTTTATACTTCCCACAACCAACCACCAACTTATTCGTATTTCTCATTTGAACCACGAAACTCCTAAATTTTGAACTTTTGCCACACATTTTATTTATCGGTCAAAAATATAAAACTCGGTTATTACAATATCCTCCCCTCAAAAGAATTCCGTCCCCGGAATTCCATTTTCAAACAATCGAGAAAACGGTCCCTCAGCTTTCTAACCTTGCGATCTAAAATCGCTAACGGTTCCCCACATAAACCAAGTTTCATTCACACCAGCGTCTTCTAACGGTACGACCATGCTTTCCTCGACCGAGCACTTCCTAAGATTTGACACCGGAAAATGTCGAATGAACTTCCCGAAGTTCCTCGGGCAACTTCAGCTTATTCGCCACCTCACCTACATGCTCGGTGATGGCGAACGACTCGTTCTACCTGGGTCTCAATTTCCCTTTTCTTTCCAAACGCACGTCTTTCCACGACGAAACTCTAAATTTCACACTGTCCCCTATATGGAATTCGATCAATCTCCTCCTTCTGCTCACATAATCCGGTGGCGGTCTTGAGCCATGCTTAACTTCTCACATAATCCGGTGGCGGTCTTGAGCCATGCTTAACTTCTCGCGAAAATGCGTGACCTCCGGTCACACCTAAAATCATTCACACATCTAGATTCACGGTTTTAAAACGCGCCAAACTAAGGGTTTCACAGACAACTTCACATTCTTAAAAGAACGGATTCTACCGAAGTTAACGTCACAACAACAAGAATCCTTATTAAAATAACGACGCCCAATTCGCCAAGTGATCCAAATCAACCTTGAATATCACCTTAACCCGCAGTTAAGATTTTCTTCAACAGATTACACACAATTCTACAATCACATTCCCCACACAAGATACGTCTAATCACTTTCTGACATTAATTATGTTGACCACAACCTACTGATAAAAATCAATTCACACGCTTTTACTACAACGTCACTCCCATGCTTCAACCAAGTCTAATCCAATGGTCCTTCCCCGGGTACTACATTCGACTACTTTCTTCCACTTACTTCTCAAACATAAAACATGCTTCCAAAGAACAACTCACTAGAAGGTGCACACTCTTGACCAATCACACAAGTTAGATTTCCTCAACGCTTAAACCAATCATATACACACCAATCCTCTTTCTCATACTCTCGCTAGAAGTTCATACACCCGACGATGACGTTTTAAAAACATTGCTTCTCACTTTCCGTGCCACTTGCCACTCTTTCTACTTCCCGTTTACTCACTTATTCCAACCTACCGTCCCGATTGCCTCAGGCTAGAATGGAACATTCCTCATCCAACATTGACCACTCCATGCACGCAATTTCAACGGTCACTACGCCTAACCAACAGTTTCACCACATATCATACGAGAAAACCAAGTCAATCCGAAATAATTCCCAATGCTCGAAGCGATCACACACTTCTCATTTCCCCAAACGATATTAACCCACTCCTCTGCAGTCCCTTTACATACAAGGATTAGCTCAACATTCCCAAAGATTTCGTATCTACTACGAAACATCATAAACTAACCAATCCAAAGCCCCCAGTTTCCTTCTTAGCTAGTCACCAACTGTCACCCCATCCTTTTATTCTCGGATAACGATACCACACGCCACTTAGACATACATGCCTTTCCACACATAATTTTGTCACATCTGAACAACTTATAAGCAAATTCCGAGCAAAGATCTCCACTTACGCTTACCCCATATCAACACTAGTCCAACACTTAACCTCACAACAACTTATTACCTCTGTGCATGCTCACTAAGTATAAGTTACCACCAACTTATCCACACCACCCCCACACACTAGAGGTTCAATCCTCACAGTTACCACATGCCTACTAATTTGTAAAATATACGGCTTCACCTCGATCCTAAATAGGTTAACCAATATTAGTGTTACCAATCCATACATCTATCACTTCTCGACCACCCTTGTCACTCTTCCACTAACTAAAGAGTAAGGTAGCACATCTCCGTTATCCGATCCTTGAGCTGAAACTCTTAAAATCTCAATTCACCGACATCGGGAACCCCTAGAATAATGACTCATCAGGGATTAGGAGCTCACCTCCAACCAATTATTTTCCTTAAGAACCTTAAAGATTCTACTTCACACGGGCACTAACCCCAAACATTCAAACACTACACCTTCTAGATAGTGTCATCAATCGCATCATCAATAATCTACACAACACACTAAACCGTTGCCTTCGTGACAAGGTTAAGACTTCACACACTACGGTTACTCTCCACACATTAATCACCACACTCTACACACTACTATTATTCTTCACACTCAATCCACCACACTCCACACACTACCAAAATTAGAACAACGGTAATCAAGCACACCCATGCACCTGTAAACTCATAATGACATTGGCCAGATGTGATTTGAATTTACCTTACATGAGAGTCCTCACTACCTTCGTCCGAAATTCTCAGTGATTAAGGTCTCCCCTAAAGGCTTCCTATATCTCAGTTGTGTCCTCCTACTTCACAGTTTAAGTTTAGGCCCATCCGGTCATTTAATTCCCTTAATCTAGGGCTCTGATACCAACTGTAACGACCCACACCAAACTAACATGCTAAAAGTCGCTTCTTTAAATTTAAAATGCCAAAATGGCTCAACAAAATCTCACTTTCCAGATTACAAACTGGGTTTGCGTAAATAACCCTAACTACAGCTGAGATCATAACTACAAAATAAAAGGAAAGCCTTCTAATCCTTCAATATGCAACCTCCGTCTCACGCCTTGCCAACTTCTAAGAAATCTTTCGACTACCTTCTTACCTGAAAATGGTTTTACTTTTGAAAAACGAGGGTTAGACCATGAGGTCTAGTGAGTTCCCTCCACACCAAGTCACACCATAAATATCGCAGTTTATAAATCAGTTATAAAAAAGTTTATACAAATCATAACAAGCACACTTAAAATGATATGCACACATTGACACATGCTACTGGCATACGCTATAGTCATACACACCGTGACAGCGCAATAGAGCACACATACGCTATAGTCACACACACCGTGACAGCGCAATAGGGCACACACCTCCCATATATGAAATAAATTCATATATAATTATTATGGGACACACCCCCATTTCACACCAAAGCCAGAGCATGGTCACACACATTTAAATCACACATATTGTCACATAATTAATATTCGCTTTGAAACAGAAGCAGTTGAAAAGCACACAGTTAGATAATAACCATGCCACACACTTATTCTTCACTTTGAAATAAAAGCAGTTGAAGAACGCACAGCTAGATAATAACCATCAAACACACTTGTATAAAATTTAGGTTTAGAAAGACTCACCTGTCGTCCTTGCGAGGAAATTCTTACTCGCAACCGATTTCCTCTTCTCGCACCTACATTTGCACCCACACACAATACCAGATAAGACTCTCACTTACTGGATTAAATTCACTCTGGGACTTAACATAAAATCCGACTCTACGGCCAACTCAATATTATTCCGGATCCTTTAAACAATTACACCTATTCCGGTTCTATATAATTAGGCCCACATGATGTAAATTCCACTTAAATTTTCGGGTCTCTTAACTAACTACCGGATCAGCCCAAACATTTGAATTCCGGATCCACAATGAAATACCGAATCATCCCAACACAATTAAATAATTCCGGACTCAACACAATTAACTAATTTCGGGCTCCGTTAAATTAAATACCGGAACCTAATTTTAATAACAATACCGGAATCTAAAACTACATAAAGCAATACCGGAATCCCAAACAAATAACTATCGGCCCCAATAAATGAACTACCGGAACTTAATTCCATTCCGGGCTACGGCCCAAGTCAAAGACTTCCGGAATTATTCCGGTTCACACCTTCCGGATCCATTACCATTTTCCGGATCTGTTGGGCCACATGGCCATTCCGGATCCCTCAAATAAATCCAAATTCTGGAACTATACTTAGCCGATTCCGGATCTGTTGGATTTGGCCCATTCCGGATCTCTCTAGACCCATTTCAATTCCGGTATTGGATTAACATATCGAACACTAAGAATTTCACAGTTGCGACCACTAAACCCTCAAAATGATTCTTGGAAGGCAATAGCCATAAAAGAACACTGAAATCGACTAATTAATCATCAAACCTACCAGTTTACATTAAATGAAAAATAAGAGGTTACCATCCAGACACCAAACCCCTTTTCTTCCTAAAAGATGGATGTCAGACTCAAAATTTACTACTCAAGACCTCAGAATTAATTGCAAAGAAGAAGGAATTTGGTAATTACCTTGCAAGATGAAAACCTCACACACCAATCTTTGAAGAACCCTGAAATCCTTTGATCTTCTTGAATCGCACTCTCAATCACACCTCAGCCGCACACACAAATTTTGAGATAATTAGAATTCTTAGGGTTCGACACCTTTTTATACTTCCCACAACCAACCACCAACTTATTCGTATTTCTCACTTGAACTACGGAACTCCTAAATTTTAAACTTCTGCCACACATTTTATTTATCGGTCAAAAATATAAAACTCGGTTATTACACTTCAGAATGGGGCTGAACTGAATGCATATGTGTAGGCAATAGAGACTTGATCTCCTTTATTTATAGGACACTAGAGACTCATCCCATAAGGAGTCCTGGTTTATCTATAAGATTTGAATTTTAAATAATAGAAAATATACACTAACCTAAATGTTAATCATGTATTTAACTTAATGAATTATCCTACTCATATTGGGAGATATATATATATATATCCAAATATGTAACTGGATTATCCTTCCCCCCATTTTTAGAAGTTTTGGACAATTAATCACCTTTTGACATAGGCGAGTCTTCCTCAGCACAAGTTTGCATGTTAAATCTCTTCAAAACCTTTGAAAGTAGTTTTTCTGAGAAAAGTTTCCTATATTTTCGTAACCAACTTGTTTACTTTTCCGTTGCGTTTAAACGGTTACAGGATTACTTTAAAACCCAACACTTTCTTAATTCTCTCTTGTTCCTCATAGCATACATAAATGAGTTTGTTTAAATTCCATTTTTTATCTCTAGCATTATACATGATCCTTAAGTTGTTGAAGGATATAGGAAGAGATTGCAGTCCCATATGAACTACATGTTCATCTTTAGCCCCATATCCAAGTCTCTTAGCTTCTAGTTAATCTCAATCATAGACAATAGATGATAGATCTCTCACATTTACCTCACCAGAAAACTTTAGTTCACTAAACATCTTAAAAAGTCTGGCACTTTCAACCATGTCACTTTCTTTATATTTCTCAAAAATGTTCTTCATATAGTCAACTGCGGTTTCAGGTTCTTCTATGGATCCTCTCACTATGTCAAAATCTTAACCATCTTATTTGTTTTGTGCCATTTAGCATGGGTATTAATTTCAGCTACAATACTATTTTCAGTTAGTTCGGATAGGATATCATCAGCGATACTGAACAAACTCAGTGTGTTTATCGCTGATGGCAAAACACTAATACATACAAGTCAAATGCAATTCTCACTAAGTAATGTTGATCCAAACCCTCAGTGATTTGATAATGACTCAGAGAAACACTTAGTGAAAATTGTAAGTAGACAATATGTATTAGAGTTTCACTATCGCAGATAAATACTAAGTCTGTTTAGTACTGCTGATAGGAACTCTCGTTCGTTAATTTACATATTCAGCGAACATTGTTCATCAGTGAGCCCTGAGCATGTTCAGTCTCACTAATGATCGCTGATAACTTCTATTGTTTACTTGTGATCCCTGAAGACAAGTTTCACATCAATCATGTTCTACGCTGAAGTCAAAGATCAAACTAAACAACCAGCGACAAGTCTACTAATGAACTGATGCGGACATCAGTGAAGCCAAGACCTGTCCACTCAACGTGAAGTTTCAAGTAGAAGACTTCAGCTAACGCTGAACTTTATCATTCGCTGATAAAGAATCATTCAGCGAACGCTGATCATGAAGCCTCCTCTACAAGAAACGTTTGTCTTACCCCCTTGCACGTCTCCGTACGATAATGTCAGAACGGACATCCCTTTTGTCCAGAATCGTACAACAACCTCTGATTCTACACTATTCATCATGCGGCCACTAGGTTGTCTACTGAAGTCAACCCGTGCAACCAACCAGAGGTTGCCACGTGTATAGTTGTACTGACATGCATTAAATGCATGCAGTATATAATGGAAACCCTACTTCATTTTTGAAGATCTCGGCCATTCCTTCTCTTTGCTAAACTGTATGTTAGAATATTATCCTTAATATTCTTAATTTCTCTCTATCTTATTTCTAGTGCAAGAAATCTTAGTGATTCTCATAGCTTGTTTAGATTAGGTTTATTCCTTAATCTTGTTCCGCAACAAGTTGTAAATTGTTTGATACATATCAATAAACAATTTAGAAAAGTAAAAATCGTGTGTTTGTATTCAACCCCCCCCCCCCCCCCTTCTACAAACTTGTATAACCCTTTTGGGACCAACAAGTGGTATCAGAGCAGTTTGTTTAAACTCATAAACAAGATCTCGCTTATACTAATTTCTTTTCTCTTCCTTGCTATTTTCTAAAATGGCTAACACCATAAACACAAACTATATCAATAATGGTTCTCTTGCAAAACCACCTAGATTTTCTAGAGATAACTTCAATCTATGGAAAAATAGGATGATGCTCTTCTTGGAAGGTGTAGATCCCACTATGCCTTACTACATCGAGAATGGTCCATATGTCCCAGTTATGATTGACCATGAAGTTCCAGGCACTGCTACTAAAGCTGCCATTCCTGAAAGAATCATTCCCAGGGCTGTCAACACTTGGACTGATGAAGACAAGAAGAAGGTGGTCATCGACACTAAGGCCAGATCCATCCTCTTTATGGCTCTTCCTGATGAATTCTATCACTCCGTCATGAACCTGAAAACCTCCAAAGCCATGTGGGACACAATCTGTGTTCAATATGAAGGTACGTTTGAAGTCCAGGACTCAAGAAAGATTAACCTGGTAAGACAGTACGAAAGCTTCATTTGTGGTAAGAATGAATCTCTCTCTGAAGTTCACCAACGTTTTAACTGTTTAATCATTGACTTAAAAACTGTTGGTAAGGAATATTCTAACTTTGAGATCCTGACAAAGTTTCTGGAATGTCTTCCTGAAAGTTGGGACAGTTATTCTATGTGTCTTAAACTCTCAAAGGATCTGAAATCTATGACCCTTTCTACCTTATATGGCACTATGCTCAATCATGAGCAGTCGTGTCATCTTAAGAAGAATCTTGTAAAAGATTCCAAAAGCACGCCTGTTGCTTTACTCTCTTCAGAGTTGGTGCCTACTCAGCGATCTACTGTCACTATCACTGAGTTGGAGTCTAACTCTGATGATTCATCTGAAGCTGATCCTTCAGAAATTGATGAGTCACTGGCTCTCCTGACTAATTCTTTCAGGAGATTCACTAGAAAGAGTAACTTCAGAAGAAATAATCCTCTTTCTCTCACTAACAAGCCAAAATCTTCAACCCCTATTGATAAGGAAACTGCTACCTGCTATAACTGTGAAAAGATAGGTCACTTTGCTAGTTAGTACAGGTCAAAGAAAGTCTTTAAACCCTCATCTTCTTCCAAGAAATCCTCTAACCCCAGGGCTAGAGATGACAAATACAAGAAGCTGAAAGAAATGTATGCAAAGCTGAAAAACTTTAAGAAGAAAGGCAAAGGCATGATCGCTGAAGATCATGACTGGGCTTATTCTGATGAAGAATCATCTGACTCTGAAGATGATGATGAGGCCAATCTCTGCCTCATGGCCAAAATAGAAGAAGAGGAAGAACAAGCTGAAATTCCCTTTACTTCTACCTCCACCTCTTAGGTATCAAACTCTCTCACTGATACTCAAACTTCAGCTCTTAGTGACATCGAAATACGTTAGACTGTCGATCTTCTGACTATTGATTTATATGATGCCATGAATGGCAAGACCAAAGATGAAAAACTAAATATTGATCTTGCTGAACAGCTTAAGAATTGTCACTTAGAAATTCAAAAGCTTTCTAAAATAGAAGAAAATTTAAAAGATCAGGTATGTATAAATCAAATCATTCGTATCGAACGAGAAGATGTTGTCTCTGCATTAAAGGCTGAAAAGGCTACTGTTGAAGGATGGGGTAAATCCTCAACAACGATCATTGAGATATTAAAAGCTCAGATTCCCCTGAGTGATAAAAGTGGTCTTGGTTATAAAGTTGATACTCTAGAACCAACCACTGATCGTTCCATGCTCAAGTTTGGAATGTTCGTATCCTCAAACCCTGACACTTCTTCATCTCAGGGTTCCTCTTCTAAAAATCCCACTCCTGAGGAAAAACCTACCTTAACCTTTAAAGGAAAGGGTAAGGAAAAAGTTTGTAATCAAAAACCTCAGAAGGGTACCTTTGTACCTAAGCTGAATGTTTCTAATCCTTCAGTGAATTATCCCTCTACTTCTAAGAACAAGATCCATGGATTTATTCAACGATCTACTCCTAGAATCAGAGTGGATATAATTGGTAAGAAATTTGAAGAACTGATTGTTCCTCCAATTTCCAATGCCAAAGGTATACTTGGTGCTGGCCCTGCTCATTTAAAATTATCGACTAAGCATGCAAATCGTCCTAAAGCTACTTTTAGCTATAGGAAATGTTATCACTGTGGACTTATCGATCATATTGCTAGTAAGTGCCCCACAGCCACCAAAGCTGAAAAGTTAGCTAAGGTGAAGATCAATGCCCCCAAGGCAAAGAATACCAATCCTTGTGCAAATCAGGTTAAGGTGAAACCAACCACTGAGGTTAAGAAATTAACCAAAGTGAAGACTAGTCCTGAAGCTGAATCTTCAAATGCTGCGAAGATTGTTGAACCTTCCACTTCCTCTACCACCACTGACAAATGTGGACCCATAGTAAAATGGGTGCCCAAGTCGAACTAATCTTCCTTTGTGTGCAGGTCCTGAAGGGTATCTGGTATCTCGATAGCGGATTCTCTAGACACATGACTGGCAAAAAGAAACTGCTCACTGAATATAAGGAAGAGCAGGGTCCCTCTGTGAACTTCGGTGGAAATGGAAAAGGCTATACCCGAGGGTTTGGTGTACTCTCTAATGGTACAACTACCTTCAGAAGAGTCGCATATGTTGAAGGACTGAAGCACAATCTTCTGAGCATCAGTCAGCTATGTGACAAGGATCACAAAGTGATTTTCACTAAGGAACCATGTTTTGTTACTGACAAAAAGGAGAAGATCGCTCTCATCAGATATCGTTTGGAAAATGTTTATGTTACAAACATGGACTCGATAACCACTGAGAACTCATGTTTCTTCTCAAAAGCCTCATCTAATGTCAACTGGCTATGGCATAAGAGGCTCTCTCATCTCAACTTCAAGACACTGAATACTCTTTCTTCAAAAGAGTTGGTCACTTGTCTACCTTAACACTCATACGCTAAGGAATCTCTATGTTCAGCGTGTGAGAAAGGGAAACAAACAAAAGCAAGCTTCAAATATAAGCAAGTTTCCTCAGTATCATCTCCTCTTCAACTTCTCCACATGGATTTGTTTGGCCCTGTTAACAAACAATCCCTCGCTGGAAAGAAATATACACTGGTCATAGTTGATGAATTCTCTCGCTATACTTGGGTTATGTTTCTCCGTTCTAAGATTGACACCCCTGAAGAACTCATCTCTTTTGTCAGGAAAATGGAAGTCCTGAATAATATGACCGTTTGCTCAATAAGGAGTGATCATGGGACTGAATTCAAAAACAATTCCATTGATTCCTTCTTTGAAAGCAAGGGTATTTCTCACAACTTTTCTTCAGTGAGAACACCGCAACAAAATGGAGTCGCTGAAAGAAGAAATCGAACGATCATAGAAGCTGCACGTTCAATGCTCAGCGATTCTCATCTACCTACTCAGTTCTGGGCAGAAGCTGTCAACACTGCTTGTTTCACTCAAAACAAGTCGCTGATAGTCAAAAGATTCAAGAAGACAGCCTACGAACTTTTCCATGGGAGAAAGCCTTCAATTAGCTTTCTTCACATCATTGGATGTTAGTGTTTTATACTGAACAACAGGGATGCCCTATGAAAGTTTGATCCCAAGGCTGATGATGGAATATTTATTGGATATTCTTCTATCTCCAATCGAAGAAAACAAACTGTAGAAGAAACAATCCACGTCACTTTTGACGAATCCCGTTCAGCGAACTCTAGACCTTCTGCTGATACCGAAGAACTGAATCAATGGATGTTTTCTCATCTTGGTGATTCAGAAGCTTCTCCTATTCCTCAAGTGAATCCTTATACCGCTGAAGATGATGATCCTACTATCATCCCAAGAATGCAGACAAGTGAAGTTGAATCTTCATGGATTTCAGTTGTTCCTCTCAATACTGTGCCTGCTTCTGAACCATCTACCTCAGATATTCCATCTACATCTCAGCAATCAGTAAATGAAATGACGTCTGAACCTCTACCTCTTCTACCTGAAATACCTGAAGTTGCTGAAGCCTCTTCTTCAGCTCCTCCAGAAGTTCAAATCGAGTCAGCAAATTATGCTCCGGCTCAGCGATGGACTATAAATCATCCCATCGATCAAGTTCTTGGTGATCCAAACGTTGGTGTTCAGACTCGACGAAGTGAAGGTAATATTTATTTATTTGTTAACTTTATTTCTCTGATTGAACCAAAGAAAACAGATGATGCCCTCAGAGATCCAAACTGGGTCAGCGCTATGCAAGAAGAGCTGACAGAATTTGAAAGAAACAAAGTTTGGAAGCTCGTTCCACGACCATCTCACAAGTCAGTGATAGGCACTAAATGGGTCTATCGAAACAAGTTGGATGAACATAGAACTGTAACCCGCAACAAGGCTCGTCTTGTTGCTCAGGGATACAGACAAGAGGAAGGCATAGACTACGACGAAACATTTGCCCTAGTGGCAAGACTCGAAGCTATTCGTCTATTCTTAGCTTACGATGTTCACAAAGACTTCAAGGTATATCAGATGGATGTAAAATCAGCATTCCTCATGTAATACCCCGGGTTAGTTCGTTAGTTAAATGTTAGTTCCGTTAAATTTATTTAATGTTATAATTGATGTTTAGGGTAAGTTTGGGTTAAATTAGGAGTTAAGGGTACTTTGGGACATTAATGAATAGCTTAGGATCCAAAGGGTAAATATGGTTAGATATTATCCCTTAAGCTACTCAGATATTTCCATTATCAGCAAACACCAGAGAATTCAGTGTGTGTGTGTGTGTATTTTTGAGACCAAAGGAAAGGAAGAAGAAAAGAAGGGTTAGGGATTCAAATTGGTGGCCTTAGAAGAGAATTTAAGGTATGTTCCTTTGTATTTTATGTTTGTAATTGCTTTTGGAAGGTTTATATCGGATTAGAATAGTCAATTTCACATCTGGTATTGATTCAGTCGAAATCTGGGTAGAAAATGGTTGAACAGTCAGAGGTTTCCGGATAAGTCGAAGGTGTCCGGGTAGTTTTGTTGGTAGTGTCCGGGTAGTTTTGTTGGTAGTGTCCGGGTAATGTTCTAAAGGTGTCCGAACGGGTTCCTTATCCGGGTAAGTCCCTTTTTCCTATGTTTTCCGGATAGAATAAAGATACCGGATGGTATCCGGATTACTTTGGTGTCCGGATGACGTCCGGATTGTATAGGTTGTCCGGAAAAGTCATGTTGTCCGGAAAAGTCAGGCTATCCGGAAAAGTGGTGTTGTCCGGATAACTTATGGTATCCGGATACTTTTGCTATTTGACCATTATTGAGAGTTAAGATGCTGTCGAGTATCCAGTAACCTGTATTTTTGTTAACCATTAGATAGGGAATGAATGAGGACTGACTATTCTGTGGTCTTGACTTTAGTACGGGTTTGGGGGCAACATTGGAGGATTTAAGTTCTTTAGTGTTCTTAGCCTTAGTAAGACCTATGTGTTTTATGTGGTAAAGAGATATCTGTATCTATTTGTTACAGATCCTGTGAATCCTGAGTAAAAGACTGAACCTGTTTAGAAGGCTTGGAATCGTGTTGATAAGCAATCAGGTGAGTTTTACTTCAAAACATTTTCAACTGGAATACATATATGTGTGTATTAGATATGTGATAAATGGTGTGACTATGTTTATATGTGAATTATAATATGTTGAGACATTGTAATTACGTGAGTATTATGTTATGTTATAATACGTTGGTGGGGCATAGGACCGGTGTGTTGGTTGTAGTTGTTGTACAGTGTTGATTGGTTGTAGTTGTTGTACAGTGTTATTTATTAGTTGGCTTGCAACCAACTAATATGGCCATGGGAAGGAGACAGGGAATTACGCGATGAGTGAGTTATGATTGATAATTGTATTTGTATTATGTGAATGTTGGTGTGCAAAGGATTTTCAAAGAAACAGGGATTTTCTCACTTAGACCATTAGGTCTAACCCTCATTTTGTTTTAAATATGTATTCCAGGTCGAGGATCAAGTAAGAGCAAATAAGAAGGTTAAACCAAGAATAGCTTTTGGGGAGACTATGTATTGGAAGACTATGATGTGTTTAGTAGATATGGCATGTTGTTAGTAATGTCAATTACTATGTAAACGTTTGTAAAGATGTAATGAATGTTTGTAAAAGACTAAGGGACCGTATTTGTTATATATTATATCTCTTGTTTTAGCGACGTTATGCAATGTATGCTATTTGAACTATGTATGGGAGTGCGGGTCGTTACAGATGGTATCAGAGCCCTAGTTTAAGGGATTTAGGTATTAGTATATGTACCTAGACTTAAACTGCATGTGAAGTAGGATGTCCCTATTATTGTAGAACCTTGGGATGTTAGATATAAAAAGGTAGAAGGAACATCATGTAAGGTAATTTCATTATTACACCTGGCCAGTGTAATTGTGATCTTACAGGTACATGTTTGAACTGGAATATCTTGTTATATGGGGTATGTGCTTATGTGTATATTAACCTTGTCTGAATCAATAGAATGGCAAGTGGTACGAGACACACAAATCGGGAAGGAGGAGGAAACCCGAATAGAACCAATCCAACAGCCGAAGGAAGGGGAAGAGGGGGAGAAAGAGGCAGAGGCAGAACTAGGGGCAGAGTTCAGGGGCGTGGTGCGGAGTTTGTTACGAGAGACGACTTAGCGGCCGAAATGGGAAGATTACAAGCCAATATCCAAGCTATGTTCAACCAAACTCATAATACTGAAACAGATAGACCAGATCCTTCACATGAAGAAGAGATGCCTATTACTCCTACTGTCGAACCAGTAATGAGAAAGTATGATTATAAAATGTTTCCCAGTTGTAAGCCTCCGACCTATTCAGGAGACTGGGATCCAGTGAAAGCTATGCGATGGCTGAAGGAGATAGAAGCTATCTTTAAGACTAGTAATGTAACATCCCTTATCTTTAAAACACTCATTTAACGGAAAGTAACCTTAAAATACAGCAGAAGATTTGTAATTAAAACATTTAGATAAAATCCCATAATCTTATAGAAAAGAGTACAAGTTTGCAACTTAAAACCAATAAGTTTGAGACAAACAATATTCAACTAAAAAGCTTAGAGAATCCAAAACTATCATTCATCAAAAGAAAATATAAGCTGCTGAGCTGCCGCAAATCCAAAAGCTTCAAGCTGGAGCCTTTCCTTTATTTTTCGAAGATGTACCTGCCACTAAAAGATGAATAACAATGGGGTAAGCTTTCGCTTAGTGAGCACGCACCTATACCACATATCATCATGCATACATACTCGCATAAACATAGCAATCACATACATGTAACATCCTTCCATTCCTTAAGGCACAAAGCCAATAAGGAAGGTCATAACTAGACACTGGTACCAGGCCTCTTCTTACATAACATATTCCCTAGGGGTATTACTACCACCATAGGTACTCTTTCCTTTGGCAAATCCAACTTACACATAATCACACATGCAATCCAACTACGTACACATAACTTACATAATATAGGTAGAGTACTCACTTGTCAAGATGTCAATTACCAAGTACTTCACAGTGTATAATAATCACCTCGTACCACCTATAACATTCATACATACACATATCATAACAAGCCCAAAAATGGAACTCTAATTCTATCCCAACTCTCATCCCGAAATGACATAGCTAGGATAGTCCAAATACCATAAAACTTTGCCAAACATCCCATTTCATACACCCCATTTCTATTGATTTCTAAACATAATACACATACCTTGCAATTCTAGACCGCGAACAACAATCCTCCTAGAACCTTTCACAACTTGAATCTTCCAAAATCACCAAATCTTTCGCCTGGAAAATACAGCAACTTCGGACACTTGGTTCTCTCTACTGGGAACTCCTATGCCAAATCCCTCCGGTCAGAATGTAGATTAGAGGGTCGTGAAGTCGCTGTCCAAATTTCACGACGATCCAACGGTTAACGAAGGAGAATCGGTCGATCTTTCACAGCAGCTCACAAGAACTCCGAAAATCCCTTTCACAGCAACTTCGGACACTTGGTTCTCTCTACTGGGAACTCCGATGCCAAATCCCTCCGGTCAGAATGTAGATTAGAGGGTCGTGAAGTCGCTGTCCAAATTTCACGACGATCCAACGGTTAACGAAGGAGAATCGGTCGGTCTTTCACAGCAGCTCACAAGAACTCCGAAAATCCCTTTCTCTTTTTTCTCTTCTTTGCTAAAGAAACAAATTGCTGCAAATGAGGGTGTTTAGGGTTTCCATCCCCTTTACATACATGCCAAAACACACCCTCATCTTACAAAATTGATAAATTGGCCCCTAGATTCCTGAACACGTACATAAAGACCCAAAAATTAACTCAACCCCAAAAGAGACAGTTAAATCACGTAAATTGGGAAACGGGGTGTTACAACTCTCCCCCACTTACCAGGATTTCGTCCTCGAAATCGATCAGACTTGGAAGAGTTCCGGATAATTCGATCTCATCTCAGCTTCCGGTTCCCATGTCCATTCTGATCCTTTTCGGTGTTCCCACTGAACTTTCATTAAGTTGATCTCCTTGTTTCGCAAGGATTTGGTCTTCCTTTCCAAGATTGCTATCGGTCTCTCAATATAATTCAACCGTTCGTCGACCTGTATGTCATCTATAGGGACATGCGCCGACTCGTCAGCTAAACACTTCCTCAACTGAGATACGTGGAAGGTGTTGTGTATCAGACTGAGTTCCGGCGGAAGCTCCAGCCGGTACGCAACCTTCCCAACCCGTGCTATCACCTTGAAAGGTCCGATAAACCTAGGGCCTAGCTTGCCCCCTCTTCCAGAATCGGATCACCCCTTTCCAAGGTGATACCTTCAACAAAACATTATCTCCCACGTTGAACTCCAGATCCGACCTTCGCTTGTCGGCGTAACTCTTTTGACGACAATGTGCGGTTCGTAGCCTATCCCGAATCATCTCAATACTTCCCGTCGTTTTCTGAACCACTTCTGTGCTGCTTAACTCCCGCTGGCCTACCTCTCCCCAACAGATAGGAGTCCTACATCTTCTCCCATACAACATCTCATACGGAGGCATGCCAATACTGGCATGGAAACTGTTGTTGTATGAGAACTCAGCCAACGGTAAATATGTATCCCAGCTGCCCCCAAAATCCAAAACACAGGCTCTCAACATATCCTCAAGAGTCTGAATTGTTCTCTCGCTTTGCCCGTCCGTCTGTGGGTGAAAGGCTGTACTGAACTGAAGTCTCGTACCCAAATCTTCATGGAACTTCCCCCAAAACCGCGACGTAAACCGAACATCCCTGTCTGATATCACTGTTACCGGTACCCCATGCCTTGCTACAATTTCACTGACATAGATGTCAGCTAACTTTTCTGCAGATGAACTTTCACGGATCGCGATAAAATGGGCACTCTTTGTCAGCCTATCTACAACCACCCAAATGGGATCATGATTCCTAGGTGTTCGAGGCAACTTGGTAATCAGATCCATTGTTATATGCTCCCACTTCCACTCTGGTATCTCTAATGGCTGTAACTTCCCGTGCGGTCTCTGATGCTCTGCTTTGACCCTTAAACAAGTCAAACATTTCTCCACGTACTTAGCCACGTCCCTCTTCATCCCCGGCCACCAGTAGTCAGTCTTCATATCTCTATACATCTTAGTAGCACCGGGATGGATAGAGAACCTTGACTTATGCGCCTCGTCCAGAAGTGTCTGCCTTGCCTCACACGATACTGGAACCCATACCCGACCGTACCGAGTCAATAGACCTCGACTGTCGGGCACTAACTGATCCACCTGTCCCTTTATCCGTTCCTTCTTCTGGTTCTCACCCTTGATCGCTTCCTCTTGAGACCTTCTTACCAAGTCGTGAAGCGCCGTTGATACTGTTAGTCTCATCAACGGTACCCGAAGTAGAACACTACTCGCTCTTCTACTCAAGGCATCCGCTACGACATTTGCCTTCCCCGGGTGATAAAGAATCTCGCAATCATAATCCTTCACCACATCCAACCACCTCCGCTGTCTCATGTTCAAATTCTGTTGATCCATGAAATAACGAAGACTCTTGTGGTCCGTATAGATAGTACACTTCACCCCATACAGGTAGTGCCGCCATAACTTGAGAGCGAACACCACTGCCGCAAGCTCCAAATCGTGAGTCGGGTAATTTACCTCATGCGTCTTCAGTTGACGAGACGCATAGGCAATCACCCTTCCCCTCTGCATAAGAACGCAGCCTAGCCCGTGATAAGACGCATCACAGTAGACTGTCATGTCTTCAACTCCCTCCGGTAGTGTCAACACCGGAGCCTCGCATAACTTTCTCCTTAAGGTTTCGAACGCTGTTTTCTGTTCCTCTCCCCAAACGAAACGTTCGTTCTTCCTCGTCAGCTTCGTCAACGGAACTGCTATCTTGGAGAAATCCTGGATGAACCGGCGGTAGTACCCGCCTAATCCAAGGAAACTCCTAATCTCAGTGGGAGTCTTCGGGGTTTCCCACTTCATCACTGCCTCCACCTTCGTTGGGTCTACCTTGATACCTTCTCGGTTCACAAGATGTCCAAGAAATTGAACCTCTTGTAACCAGAAATCACACTTGGAGAACTTTGCATATAACTGCTCCTTACGCAAAATCTCCAAAACCTCTCGTAGATGCTCCATATGATCCTCCTTCGACTTGGAGTAGATCAGTATATCGTCTATAAACACGATGACTGACCTATCCAACATCGGTCTGCAAACTCTATTCATAAGATCCATGAATGCTGCCGGTGCGTTCGTCAGTCCAAATGGCATCACGATGAACTCGAAATGCCCGTACCTGGTTCTGAACGCTGTCTTGTGAACATCCTCTTCCCTGACCTTCAACTGGTGGTACCCTGAGCGAAGATCTATCTTAGAGAACCAAACGGCTCCCTGAAGTTGATCGAAGAGATCGTCGATCCTCGGCAACGGGTATCTGTTCTTCACCGTAAGCTTGTTAAGCTCTCTATAGTCGATGCACATCCGCATCGACCCGTCCTTCTTTTTCACGAAAAGGATAGGGGCTCCCCAAGGTGAACTACTGGGGCGGATGAAACCCTTATCCAACAGTTCCTCCAGCTGCTTAGACAGTTCATGCATCTCCGGAGGTGCCAAACGGTAAGGAGCCTTTGCTACCGGTGCCGCCCCCGGAATCAAGTCTATTCGGAACTCCACTTGCCTCCCGGGAGGAATGCCAGGCAAGTCATCCGGGAAAACATCCGGAAACTCGCTGACCACTGGTACATCTGCCACTCTTCTCTTCTTTTTCTCCTCCCGTTCATCAACAATATACGCCAAGTAACTGCTACCACCATGGTGCACATATCTTCTAGCTTTGGCCAAAGTGCACACCTTTGGTACCCCTTTTCTTCCTTCACTCGAGATAGTTAATTCTCCCCCACTTGGGGTTCGAATCACTACCTGCTGTTTTTCACAATCAATGCGCGCTCCATTCCGACTAAGCCAATTTATCCCAACTACTACATTTATTTCCCTTATCGCAATAGGAATAAGATCTATACTAAACTTCACTCCGGCTATCTCTATTACATTACCTTTATACACATCACTCACAAAACGAAACTCCTCGTCCGCTATTTCTACTTCTAGCGGACTCTCTATCTTGTCCTTTACAATAGCAAAGTCTTTACAAAACGATAAAGAAACAAAAGATTTAGTAGCTCCCGAGTCAAATAAGACAAGGGCAGGTGATGCATTAACAGGAAAAATACCTGTCACGACATCTGGCTCCTCCTTTGCTTCATATACGGTCATCTGGAACACTCGCCCCCGAGTCCTGGGTGCGTCGTTCTTCTTTCCCAATCCACCCTCTAGCATCTTCACCGGTGCGGTTCCCGAGTTCTGGACCGACCCGGTATTCATTGGGTACTCGTCAGCAAAGTGGCCCGGCTTGTAGCACTTAAAACATATCTTTGCGGTCGCCTTGCAGTCTCGACTGATATGACCCGGTTGCCCGCATTTGTAACAGGTTCCGGAGCCCATACGGCATTCTCCCGGATGCAGTCGTCCACACTTCCCACAGCGGGGATGCTCTCTCTTGAACTCTTTCTTTACCTCCGGTTTATGACTCCCAGTTTTGAACCTCTTAGTCTGCTGAGGTTGAGTCTGAACCGTTTCTGCCCTTCTTGTCTTTCTTTGGCTCTCTAATTCGAGCTCTCTAGCCCGAGCCGCCTCGTGCATCTGCTGAAAATCAGTGCACCTTGCCATAACAACAAATTCTCTAATCTCCTGTTTCAAAACTCTCCCATATCTGTACATTTTGGCCTTTTCATTCCTGACATACTCAGGACAGAAAAGGGACCGCTCCAAAAACTTGTCAGTGATCTCGTTCACCGACTCCGTAGTTTGCTCCATAGATAGAAACTCATTTGTGAGTCTCTCTACCTCAATTTGGGGCACATACTGTTCCATGAACAGTTCCTTGAACTGTTCCCAAGTCATGCTATCCACTTGTTCTGGCGTCCGAGCACGAACAATAAGGTTCCACCAGTCTTTCGCTGCCTTCCTCAGAAGGTTCGATGCGTAGCGAACCTTGACTTCCTCGGTACAAAAACTGGTGCGGAAAGCACCCTCCACCTCAGCTATCCAACGAGTGCTGGTTACGGGGTCCTTCTGCCCCTCAAACTGTGGCGGCTGACAGGCCGAGAAATCTCTGTAGCTTGTCCCCCGTGGTTGTACGCCTGACAAGCCCCCTGATCCACTGGCCCTGCTGGCCACAGCTGCCTCTACCTGACTACGAATTTCATTAGCCAGTTCCTGCTTTACCTGCTCAAAGAGACTTGGGAGTAACTCGTGAAGAACCTCCCCGACCTCAGCAGCGATCACACCTCTCAGATCAGGAATTTCCTGATCCTCTTCAATAATCGGTCTCTTGCCTTGCCTTCTAGTGTTCACCATTCTGATACATAAACATGATACTTTAGAATAATTCATCTACATCCCCCCCCCCCCCTGAGCAAACTCCTAGCATAGTCCAGAGGTCCTAGCTTAGTTGTCTTTCTTTCTAACATGCTCCTTAGAAACCTTCTGCTTATACTCTCTTAACAAAATCCCTTTCTAGCATGTTACTACCCAACCCTCAACCTTGTCTGGTTCATAGAATTCTTTTGCAACTATATCAAGTCCCGGCATGTACAATGTAATTGCAATGGTATGGGCCCTTATACCATTATAATTACACCCTCCATGTTTAGACTCAACACCGTCACTAAGGTTCCAATTCCCAGCTTAGTTGGTACCTTTAACATATATATCACAACATTTTCCATATCTACCACTTATCATATAAACATTATAATCATATTCTAATTCACATTATGCATCAACAAAACATACTTGAAATCATAACCTTGTCACATTGACCATATCTAGCATACATAAACATAATTACTCATCCAATACAGTTATAAAACTGGTCTTTCACAAAAACTGAACATGCTTTATCATAAATCCTAATATGGAATAGTGTGCTCACCCCCGTCTTGATGCTCTGGACCGCAGCTCAGCCGTGAAAATTTTTTCTTTTAAAACACCCTTTCCTTATAAACCATTTTCTTACACGAAACAACTTTTTTTTAAAGGTTACTTATTTGAAAACTTGAGCACTTGGGTTTAAGTTCAAACACTCACCACTTGTGAATGCCCGAATCCCTTAAACCAAGGCTCTGATACCAACTGTAACATCCCTTATCTTTAAAACACTCATTTAACGGAAAGTAACCTTAAAATACAGCGGAAGATTTGTAATTAAAACATTTAGATAAAATCCCATAATCTTATAGAAAAGAGTACAAGTTTGCAACTTAAAACCAATAAGTTTGAGACAAACAATATTCAACTGAAAAACTTAGAGAATCCAAAACTATCATTCATCAAAAGAAAATATAAGCTGCTGAGCTGCCGCAAATCCAAAAGCTTCAAGCTGGAGCCTTTCCTTTATTTTTCGAAGATGTACCTGCCACTAAAAGATGAATAACAACGGGGTAAGCTTTCGCTTAGTGAGCACGCACCTATACCACATATCATCATGCATACATACTCGCATAAACATAGCAATCACATACATGTAACATCCTTCCATTCCTTAAGGCACAAAGCCAATAAGGAAGGTCATAACTAGACACTGGTACCAGGCCTCTTCTTACATAACATATTCCCTAGGGGTATTACTACCACCATAGGTACTCTTTCCTTTGGCAAAGCCAACATACACATAATCACACATGCAATCCAACTACGTACACATAACTTACATAATATAGGTAGAGTACTCACTTGTCAAGATGTCAATTACCAAGTACTTCACAGTGTATAATAATCACCTCGTACCACCTATAACATTCATACATACACATATCATAAAAAGCCCAAAAATGGAACTCTAATTCTATCCCAACTCTCATCCCGAAATGACATAGCTAGGATAGTCCAAATACCATAAAACTTTGCCAAACATCCCATTTCATACACCCCATTTCTATTGATTTCTAAACATAATACACATACCTTGCAATTCTAGACCGCGAACAACAATCCTCCTAGAACCTTTCACAACTTGAATCTTCCAAAATCACCAAATCTTTCGCCTGGAAAATACAGCAACTTCGGACACTTGGTTCTCTCTACTGGGAACTCCGATGCCAAATCCCTCCGGTCAGAATGTAGATTAGAGGGTCGTGAAGTCGCTGTCCAAATTTCACGACGATCCAACGGTTAACGAAGGAGAATCGGTCGATCTTTCACAGCAGCTCACAAGAACTCCGAAAATCCCTTTCACAGCAACTTCGGACACTTGGTTCTCTCTACTGGGAACTCCGATGCCAAATCCCTCCGGTCAGAATGTAGATTAAAGGGTCGTGAAGTCGCTGTCCAAATTTCACGACGATCCAACGGTTAACGAAGGAGAATCGGTCGGTCTTTCACAGCAGCTCACAAGAACTCCGAAAATCCCTTTCTCTTTTCTCTCTTCTTTGCTAAAGAAACAAATGGCTGCAAATGAGGGTGTTTAGGGTTTCCATCCCCTTTACATACATGCCAAAACACACCCTCATCTTACAAAATTGATAAATTGGCCCCTAGATTCCTGAACACGTACATAACGACCCAAAAATTAACTCAACCCCAAAAGAGACAGTTAAATCACGTAAATTGGGAAACGGGGTGTTACAAGTAAGTGCGCGGAAGAGGATAGGGTGCTTTATGGAGAGGCTATGTTGAAAGGTGACGCTTTATACTGGTGGGAAGCTCATATTTCTTCGGGAGGTTCTGACATATATTCTACCTTCTCGTGGGAAGAATTTGTTGTAGCTTTCAGGAAGCAGTTATGTCCTCATGCAGCGGTTAAATAATTAGAGGGAGAGTTTATGAACTTGCAACAAGGAAATTATCTGTTCGAGACTACACTGCTCGTTTTCTGGAAAAGTCTCGTTTTGCAGAATATTATGTTGCCACGGAGGCCATGAAGATTGAAAGGTTTATCTTCGGGTTGAATGCAGAAGTCAGGAGTTTTGTAATTGCTAAAGGACCCGAAACTTTCTCCGCTGCAGTAGACGCCGTGGAAACCGTGGAGCAGGATAAAGGGAGAAATACTAGCGACAAAGGTACAGGGAAGAGGAAGTGGGAAGGACCACAACACGATCCAAAGAAGTTCAGGTTTCAGAGATACGATAACCGTCCACCTATCCGACCAACGGAAAGACCTTGTCTGAAATGCAACCGTGTCCACCAAGGGAATTGTCAGGGTGACTCGCGGGTCTGTTATAGGTGTGGAAAGACTGGGCATGTTGTTAAGGATTGTCGGGTCACGCGGTTCTGTTTTTCATGTAATTCTCCGGATCACATACAGTCCGATTGTCCGAAGGGAAGAATACAACAAGGGGGTATGTCAGGGAAACCAGCGGTTGTCAGACCGGTAGTACCAAGACTAGAACCACAAAGAACAAGAGGCAGTGCCTTCCAGATGATAGAGCAAGAGGCAGATGAGAATCCCGATGTGGTTACAGGTACATTCTTAATAAATTCCACACGTGCTAAAGTGTTATTTGATTCCGGTGCAAACCGATCGTTTGTGCCGCCTTCTTTTGCTGCCTATATACATTTAAAGCCTAAAGTGTTAGATCATGTGTTAATGGTAGATACGGCTAATGATAATCAAGTACCGGTTAGTGAGGTATTTGATAGTTGTGTGATAAACATAGATGGGTGTGGAGTGCCTATTCAGTTATTCCCTATAGCCTTGATCGAGTTGATGTGGTGGTGGGAATGGATTGGTTAGCCGAGAATCAGGCTAGTATAGTTTGCAATAAGAAGTTGATAAATGTTGTTTTACCTGAGAAAGGATCAGTAGTGATTTATGGTGATCGTAGAAATCACCAGTCTTGCCTTATCTCCTTGTTGAAAGCTCGTAAGTGTATCAATAAAGGCTGTTCAAGTTACTTAGCTAATGTGATAGATGTTAAGCTAGAAAAGAATAAGCTGGGAGATATTCCGGTTGTTCGTGAATTTCCGGAAGTTTTTCCAGAAGATCTAACTAGCCTTCCGCCCGTTAGACAAGTAGAGTTTGGTATAGATCTGATTCCTGGAACCGCTCCTGTTGCCCGTGCACCGTATCGTTTGGCACCTCCAGAGATGAAAGAGATGATGACACAACTGCAGGATCTTTCAGATAAAGGCTTCATCAGACCCAGTTCTTCGCCATGGGGAGCACCGGTTCTGTTTGTGAAAAAGAAGGATGGATCGATGAGAATGCGTATTGACTACCGGGAACTGAATTAGCGCACAATCAAGAACAAGTATCCACTTCCCAGAATTGATGACGTCTTCGATCAATTAGTCGGAGCTTGTTATTTCTCCAAGATTGATCTAAGATCCGGTTATCATCAGCTGAAGGTTAAAGAAGAAGACGTTCTGAAAACTGCTTTTCGCACAAGGTATGGTCATTACGAATTCTTAGTGAAGCCGTTTGGACTGACGAATGCTCCAGCTGCCTTTATGGATTTAATGAATCGGGTATGTAAGCCGTATGTTGATAAATTTGTTATTGTATTTATCGATGATATACTTATCTATTCCCGATCCAAAGAGGATCACGCACAGCATCTTCGTTTAATTCTGGAATTGTTGAAGAAGGAACAGTTATACGCAAAGTTCTCTAAATGTGAATTCTGGTTACGGGAAGTTCAGTTTCTCGGACATGTAGTTTCTGAGAAAGGTATTCAAGTTGATCCGACGAAGATTGAAGCAACTGAAAAGTGGGAACCGCCGAGAACGCCAACGGAAGTACGAAGTTTTCTGGGTTTAGCCGGGTATTATCAAAAATTTATAAAAGACTTCTCTCGTTTCGCGACACCTTTGACTAAGCTGACTCGGAAGAATCTAAAGTTTGAATGGAAAGCAGAACAGGATGAAGCATTCCGGATATTGAAAGAGAAACTGTGCAGCGCGCCTATTTTGTCATTACCAGAAGGTTCCGAGGACTTTGTTGTTTACAGTGATGCTTCTAAACTGGGATTGGGATGTGTACTTATGCAGTGTGGGAAAGTTATTGCTTATGCTTCTCGTCAACTAAAAGATCATGAAAGACACTATCCTACGCACGACATGGAGCTTGCAGCAGTTGTCTTCGCACTGAAGATTTGGAGACATTATCTTTATGGTTCCAAATGTCAACTTTATACCGATCATAAGAGTCTCCAACATCTTTTCGATCAGAAGGAACTAAATATGAGGCAAAGAAGATGGCTAGAATTGGTGAATGATTACGACTGTGAAATTCTTTATCATCCGGGAAAGGCGAATGTGGTGGCCGATGCACTGAGTCGTCAAGAAAGAAGTGGAACAATAAAAGCTATCTCACTACGAGCTGAACTCCTACCTAATATCTTTGACGAATTGCTGAAGTGTCAAATAGAAGCCTATCAGGAAGAATGTTTGAAATCAGAACGGTTAGTGGGATTATCAGCATTGCTAGTAAAAGATGACCGTGGGTTGTTGTGTCTAGGGAACAGAATTTGGGTGCCTCGTTTGGGTGGATTACGTGATCGTGTACTACAAGAAGCTCATCAATCTCGATTTTCTATTCATCCAGGTACGAATAAGATGTATAAAGATCTAAAACAATTTTACTGGTGGCCGGGAATAAAAAGAAGCATTGCTCAGTATGTAGAAGGTTGTACTACTTGCAAGAAGGTGAAGATTGAACATCAGAAGTCGTTTGGGAAATTACAGCGTTTAGAAATACCGATGTGGAAGTGGGATCAAATTACTACAGATTTTATCACAAAGTTACCAAGAACTCCAAAAGGATTTGATGCTATCTGGGTGATCGTTGACAGGTTGACCAAGTCTGCTCACTTCCTACCAATAAAGGAAACCTATTCATTGGAAAGACTAGCCAAACTGTATATCAACGAAATAGTAGCACGACATGGAGTTCCAATCTCGATCATTTCTGATCGTGATAGTCGTTTTACTTCAAGATTCTGGAGAAGTTTTCAGAAAGAGATGGGGACACAGATAAAGTTGAGTACAACATATCATCCTCAAACAGATGGTCAGAGTGAACGGACGATTCAGACCTTAGAAGACATGCTCCGGGCTTGTATTGTTGACTTTGGGGGATCGTGGGATAAGCACTTACCACTGATTGAATTCGCCTACAACAACAGTTATCATTCCAGCATACAAGCGGCACCGTTTGAAGTTCTGTATGGTAGAAAATGCCGAACGCCTCTGTGTTCGAACGAAGTGGGAGAGAAACAGTTAGCAGGGCCAGATATAGTCCAGTTGACCACGGATAAGATTACTCAGATTCGGGAACGTTTGAAAGTAGCTCAAGACAGACAGAAAAGCTACGCCGACCGACGCCGAAAACCGTTAGAGTTCCAAGTTGGAGATTTTGTGACGTTAAAAGTCTCGCCTTGGAAAGGAGTCATTCGGTTTGGAAAGCAAGGTAAGCTGAGCCCGAGGTACATTGGACCGTTTGCAATTACAGAAAGAATTGGTGAAGTAGCCTACAGGTTAGATCTTCCGTCAGAGTTAAGCAGAATCCACAATGCGTTCCACGTATCCAATTTCCGAAAGTGTTTGGTTACGCCAGATCAGGCAGTGTCTCTACCCGAAATATAGGTTGATGAAAAGTTGAATTATGTAGAAGAACCAGAAGCCATTGTTGACCACAAAGTTAAAGTGTTGCGGAACAAAGTAATCAGACAAGTGAAAGTTCAGTGGAGACATCATAGAGGTCAGGATGCTACTTGGGAATCGGAGTCAGAAATGAGAACTAAGTACCCGTACCTTTTTGCCTAATCGAATTCCGGGACGGAATTCTTTTAAGGGGGAGATGATGTAATACCCCGGGTTAGTTCGTTAGTTAAATGTTAGTTCCGTTAAATTTATTTAACGTTATAATTGATGTTTAGGGTAAGTTTTGGTTAAATTAGGAGTTAAGGGTACTTTAGGAAATTAATGAATAGCTTAGGGTCTAAAGGGTAAATATGGTTAGATATTATCCCTTAAGCTACTCAGATATTTCCATTATCAGCAAACACTAGAGAATTCAGTGTGTGTGTGTGTATTTTTGAGACCAAAGGAAAGGAAGAAGAAAAGAAGGGTTAGGGATTCAAATTGGTGGCCTTAGAAGTGAAATTAAGGTATGTTCCTTTGTATTTTATGTTTGTAATTGCTTTTGGAAGGTTTATATCGGATTAGAATAGTCAATTTCACATCTGGTATTGATTCAGTCGAAATCTGGGTAGAAAATGGTTGAACAGTCAGAGGCTTCCGGATAAGTCGAAGGTGTCCGGGTAGTTTTGTTGGTAGTGTCCGGGTAGTTTTGTTGGTAGTGTCTGGGTAATGTTCTAAAGGTGTCCGGACGGGTTCCTTATCCGGGTAAGTCGCTTTTTCCTATGTTTTCCGGATAGAATAAAGATACCGGATGGTATCCGGATTACTTTGGTGTCCGGATGACGTCCGGATTGTATAGGTTGTCCGGAAAAGTCATGTTGTCCGGAAAAGTCAGGCTATCCGGAAAAGTGGTGTTGTCCGGATAACTTATGGTATCCGGATACTTTTGCTGTTTGGCCATTATTGAGAGTTAAGATGTTGTAAAGTATCCAGTAACCTGTATTTTTGTTAACCATTAGATAGGGAATGAATGAGGACTGACTATTCTGTGGTCTTGACTTTAGTACGGGTTTGGGGGCAACATTGGAGGATTTAAGTTCTTTAGTGTTCTTAGCCTTAGTAAGACCTATGTGTTTTATGTGGTAAAGAGATATCTGTATCTATTTGTTACAGATCCTGTGAATCCTGAGTAAAAGACTGAACCTGTTTAGAAGGCTTGGAATCGTGTTGATAAGCAATCAGGTGAGTTTTACTTCAAAACATTTTCAACTGGAATACATATATGTGTGTATTAGATATGTGATAAATGGTGTGACTATGTTTATATGTGAATTATAATATGTTGAGATATTGTAATTACGTGAGTATTATATTCTGTTATAATACGTTGGTCGGGCATAGGACCGGTGTGTTGGCTGTAGTTGTTGTACAGTGTTGATTGGCTGTAGTTGTTGTACAGTGTTGTTTATTAGTTGGCTTGCAACCAACTAATATGGCCATGGGAAGGAGACAGGGAATTACGCGATGAGTGAGTTATGATTGATAATTGTATTTGTATTATGTGAATGTTGGTGTGCAAAGGATTTTCAAAGAAACAGGGATTTTCTCACTTAGACCATTAGGTCTAACCCTCATTTTGTTTTAAATATGTATTCCAAGTCGAGGATCAAGTAAGAGCAAATAAGGAGGTTAAACCAAGAATAGCTTTTGGGGAGACTATGTATTGGAAGACTATGTTATATTAGTAGATATGGCATGTTGTTAGTAATGTCAATTACTATGTAAACGTTTGTAAAGATGTAATGAATGTTTGTAAAGGACTAAGGGACCGTATTTGTTATATATTATATCTCTTGTTTTAGCGACGTTATGCAATGTATGCTATTTGAACTATGTATGGGAGTGCGGGTCGTTACACCTCAGTGGAAGGTTGAATGAAGAAGTCTACGTGGAACAACCTCCAGGATTCACTGATCCTAAGCATCCAGGTTATGTATATAAACTGGATAAGGCACTCTATGGCTTAAAGCAAGCTCCTCGTGCATGGTATGACACTCTCTCTACTTATCTCCATATTGAAAAATTTGAGCGTGGTAAAATCGATAAAACTCTATTTTTCAGGAAAGTAAAAGGCCATATCATTCTTGTTCAAATATATGTCGATGACATTATATTTGGTTCTACTAACCCTGACTTATGTACTCGTTTCGCTGAAAGAATGAAAGCAGAATATAAAATGAGTATGATGGGTGAACTAACATATTTCCTTGGTCTTCATATCAAACAGAATGAAAAAGGTACTTTTATTCACCAATGTAAGTATGTTAAAGATATGCTGAAAAAGTTTGATTTAACTCAAAGCTCAACTATGAAAACCCCAATGGCACCGACGCTGACACTTAACAAAGATCCTTCAGAGAAACCTGTTAATGTCACAGCGTACCGTGGGATGATCGGCTCTCTTCTGTATCTTACAGCTAGTCGTCCTGATATTATGTATGTAACCTGTTTGTGTGCACGATATCAAGCTGAACCTAAGGAATTTCATTTGATCGCTGTAAAGCGTATTTTTCGATACCTTAAGGGTACTCCTAACCTAGGTCTTTGGTATCCCAAAGACTCAGGGTTTGATCTAATCACCTATTCAGATAGTGATTTTGCAGGTTGAAAATTGGATAGGAAAAGCACCACAGGAGGCTATCAGCTCCTGGGTGGAAAGCTGGTGAGTTGGACAAGTAAAAAAGCAAAACTCAGTGTCCACCTCAACCGTTGAAGCTGAGTATGTAGCTGCGGGAAGCTGTTGTTCTCAGGTCTTGTGGATGAGAAATCGGCTACTTGACTATGACCTTCAGCTATCCAAAATTCCAATCTATTGCGACAGCACTAGTGCCATCGCCATAGCAAACAATCCAGTGCTACACTCAAAGACAAAACACATCGAAATCAGGTATCATTTTATCAGAGATCATGTGATGAATGGTGATATACAACTTCATTTTATCCCAACTTATTTTTAGCTTGCTGATCTTTTCACCAAAGCTCTTGATGAGACAAGATTCAACTTTCTCATCAGCGAGCTTGGAATGCTGAACTTGGAAGAGTAAAATCTTCAGTGGTTCACATTCGATCAGTGATAAAATAAATTTGTATAACCCTATTAATCACCCTATCTCTGAACAAATTGATTCGCTGATATCAAGGTATGTTCTCTCTTACTCGCTGACATTCGCCTAAGAATGCAAGATTTCAAAACAAATTGCATCGCTGAATATCTCTTCCTTTCAGTGATACTTTGAAATTCAAAAACTCACTGATATTTCAAATCAGTGCTTCGTGTTTTTAAAATGTCCCTGAGTTTTCAAAATCCTCAGAGACACCTTAAAATATGAAAGGACGTTTGTGACGTCATCACAACGGATAGATCATGGCATGCCTTTTTGTCTGACACGTTCGCCCGTTTCGTTTCCTTGTCCAATCAGATTCAAGGGACGTGTCCGTGTCATCATGAAAAACTTTTCCCGCTCATAGTTTTTCTCTCTCTACTCTCACTATATAAACTCTTTGAGTTTATATTTTTACCTTTTACGCGAACTTAATCTCTCTCAAGCAAGAAAAACTGTTGCATTTGAATACTTTCTCAAGAACATTGTTCATCTTCATCTTCTACATCTCACAACAGGTTAATATATTTTCATTTCCCCATCAAATAAACTTGTTTTTGATCTTATTATTGTTTTTAAAAGATCAAACAAAGGAATTTTCTCAAAAATGAAATCATTTTCTTCATGATTTTATGAACACATTCTGCTTACTGATTGTTCTTCAAGTTTAAAATCAAAATCTTAAACTTGACATTTTCATACGTTTTTCCAGAATCCTTTCCATAAAAGGAAACTGGAAAACAAGAATTTCACTATGTTTTGTACTTCCTTTCAAAACTAGAAAACCCTAATTTCCATTTCTTTCTCAAAATGGAAATTATAAAACCCTAAAAACCCTTATTTTGGAAATCTATCCATTTTAAAATTTTCTCTTCATCTTCTTCATGTTTGTATCATATGAACATAAATGGCATCCACTGAAGCTACCAACACTCAGTCTCCTACTACCTCTGACAAGACTGAGATTGTCAAAGCACCCAACGTAAACTTCACAATGGAACAAGTAACATTCCAAGGAAACAACCCCTATGCACTATTCAACTTCCCCCCAAGGAAAAACATCACTCATCTGGATGAAGCTGTAAACTTCCTCAAGTCCTGTCCTTTGGCGACAGCACTAACCGTCAAACCTCCAGCCCACAAGAACCTTCTTGCTCAGTTCTGGTACACTGCCAGAAGAGCTCAGGTTGCCTCCACCAAAGACACTAAAAAGATGGTGGACGTCATCCTCTTCGACACTGAGCATGGTGAAGAAAAAAATCATCCCGGGGCGATCAGATCTGCCCTCAACCTCCCTGGAAGCTCAAGGGACAGACGTTTTGTTCCTTTACCTGACGTCAAAACCGAGGCCGGCAGAGCTGAAATCATTGCATTTCTGGATGCAATGAACTACACATGGAACACAGGGAGAGATAAACTCCCTGAGAAGAAGCTAACCTCCATCCTCAAGAGAAAGATGCCAAGCGAAATGAACTTCATCTTCGCACGCCTCATCAGCTGCATGACAGCTAAGGTTGGGTCAACTGATCAGGCCTCCAAACCCCAACAGGCTATGGGGTATGCGCTGATGAAGGGGCTCCACATCGACTGGGCCAAGATCATCTTCGACGACATGATGCTCAGGGTAGAAGAAGCAAAGCGGCCACTGAATGTTCCGTATCCCCGCTTTCTCAGTGCTCTCTTCAAGTAAGCACTTGGGGATGCATACCCGAAGGTGGGAGACCTGAAATTATCCCAGGTTGGCCCTAAGATCCTCGACTTCAAGCCACTAGAAAACGAGGTACGTCTTTCTACTCTCTTACCTCTTCTCAGACCTCCTACTTATACTTATGCGGCTACCACTTCGGCAGCGGTAATCCCAACCATTGGTACCCAGGCCGCACCAACCACTCCTTCTCGCAAAAGGAAACAATCTGACACCATACTTGGCAACCATAAGACCAAGAAGAATTCTAAAAAGCAACCCCCCAAGCCTTCCTAGGCTGAAGACTCCACGTCTGTCTCTCCAAAGAAGACGCTGGAAAGTTCCGTGGGACGCTCCGCCACATCTGATGAACCAACCCTTTCTATACCCACTTCAGCGCCTCTTGACGATGAAGTTGTCTTGGAACAGAACCCCCCTCCTTCAGTACCTCTAAGTACTGCAGAAGTATTCTTCAGCGGATCCAACGCTGAATCTGGCACCCAATCCCTCTTCTCAACTCTTGTTCCTCCCTCATCTTCTTTGGTCACTCCACCTCTATTCCCCTTCTCTACAACAAATGTCATACATCTAAATGACACTTCGGCTGAAGATCTACAGCGGCTGATGGATTAGAATAAAGGACCTGCGGACTCTCAGCGTCGACCATCTCTGGAAGACGATTACGAGCACTATTCAGGTCACCGGAATTTCGATGACTTCGTCAACCAACCCACAGGTATACATAACACCCTAAACACTCCTCTCTCAAAATCCCCAATTTCTGAGCTTTCCTTTGTTCATAAGTTTTTATCTTCTACAGGTCCTAATTTGGGAACAATTAACAATTCCCTCAAGGATTTTTATACAAAAGTGGAATCTTTCACCACTACTCTTTCCTCCAACTCCTCAACGGTTACAAACGCTGGGGACGCTCTAAAGAAGCTCACCTCTGAGGTGAAGGAGAAGGCCTTCAGCGCTGATCTGAACAAGCTGGAAGGCAGTCTCTCAAATGTTGCTCAAGCGCTCGCCGACAACTCCACCTCCACCAACACCATGGACACCACTAATGACAACCTCTCCACTAACTTCACCACACTGACCAACGAAATCACATCGTTGACGACAGTGGTGGGCAATCTTCAGGGAGGTTACGTCTTTGAAGACAGAGATAGGCACCCTAACCCAATCTGTGGGTAATGCTACAAATCTCCTACAGCAAATCCTGGATCGCCTGAACGCTCCAACATGTCCTCTTTCACATTTTACTCAGGTCGATCGGGATACTCTGGAAAAGATCAACCCTACTATTTCTGGCCTGGAAGATAGAATGGCAGCGGTAGAAACTGATGTTGGGATCACTGGCCTGGAAGACAGTGACCTAAAAGATGTTGCTGCTGACACTCCTACCTCCCTCATCCATCATGTGGAAGAGGGGGAGAATAATCAAGAAGATCTTCCCCATGACTCTGAGGGGGAGAAAAGTGTTGAAAAAGATAAATCTGCTGAAAAACCTCAGGGAGTTGAAAACCCTGAGGGAACCGAATTCTCCCTACATGTTGGGAACTGAAGATTTGCCAAGTATGGTTAGTACTGCCAGAACAACAATACTACTGCCAGAGCAAGGTTAGTACTACAAGTAAAAGTTAATGCTGCTGGAACAATGTTAGTACTGCTTGTGCATAACGATGTTAATGCTGCTTGTGATCATAATTATGGAATGCGAGAATGTTGGAGATAAAGATGGAATGATTGAAGATAAGCATGAAAGAATATTCTGAAGATCAATTTTGTTTTGATAGTTATCTTGTAATTATTTAGTATAAATAGATTTTGATAGATAGCTATTCTGAGTAATTTTTTAGAATTCGTTTTTGTTTTAGAGAGAATTAACCTCAAGGTATAGAACCCTATTTCTAGAGAAGTAGAAGTCGTCTTGTTGAGCCTGTTCAACAAGATTGAGGTTTGGTTGTAAACTTGTGAGTTGAAGTATTGAATACAAACAGATTGTGTTTTCTGATTAGTTGTTCATTGAGTGTGTTTGAATTAAAGTTCTATTCCGCAAGATTCTTTAATTCTGATTTCTAAGTATAATTATTCTTGTTTGGAATCGATCCTGACAAGTGGTATCAGAGCTTGGTTTCTTAGAAATCTACAATCATTATGGACAACACAGTTGAATCAAACAGTACTCTTGTTTCAAAGGTTCCCATGCTCAGGCCTAATGAGTTTGACATGTGGAAGATTAGAATCAAGCAGTATATTTTGCTTACTGATTATTCCATCTGGGATATTATAGAGAATGGTCCATGTGCTGAAGGAAGGGTTGGACCAGATGGCAAAAGACCCCCTCCAAAGACTGATGCAGAAAGAAAGGTTAGACAAACAGAGATGAAAGCCTTAAGCACTCTGCTTTTGGCTATTCCCAATGAGTATCAGCACCAATTTCATCACTGCACTGATGCTCAGATTTTATGGAATGCATTGGAAAAGAGATTCACTGGTACCAAGAGCACCAAGAGGAACCAGAAGGCAATTCTTAAGCAACAATATGAAAATTTTACTTCTACAAAGAATGAGTCTATGACTCAAACTTTTGATAGATTTAATAAGTTGATTGGAGAATTGGCTACAGTTGGAGTTCATATGGAGGCTGATGATGTAAACAGGAAGTTTCTAAGATCATTAGGTGAGGAATGGACAATGTATACTGTGTCTTTCAGACAGAATGACCAGTTAGAAGATAAAGAGCTTGATGATCTTTACAATGATCTTAGGGTATTTGAAGCAGAGGTTGAAGCCAAGAAGAAGCCCTCAGGATATGTGTATAATGCTGCACTCCTATCAGCATCAACTGATTCTACTGCTAACCCTGAATCAGTTAGTACTGCTGGTGGAGTCAATCAGGAGAAGGCCAATGATTCTGTACTAGAAGCTTTCTTTTCTAGTCATGTTAACTCCTCATTAATTAATGATGACTTAGACCAGATTAATGTTGATGATCTTGAGGAGATGGATATCAAGTGGCAGATGGCTATGCTTTCTATGAGGGTGAAGAAGTTTATAAAGAGGACTGGGAGAAATAACTTTTCCCAAAGAAGAGAAGATGTTGTTGGGTTTGACAAGTCTAAGGTGGAATGCTACAAGTGTCATAAGATGGGACACTTTGCCAGAGAATGCAGAGGTGGAGTATCTCAAAACAACCATCAACAAGCTCAGACTGGAAGCTTCAACCAGAACAGAAACTCTGTTCAAGCCCTTGTTTCTCAACAAGGAATGGGATTTGATTGGAGTAATCAAGCAGAAGAGGCAATTCAGAATCATGCACTCATGGCAGAAGTCTCAGATCTTCCTACTGAGGTAAAATCTAATCTCTGTTCTCAAGCTTGTATAGACACTGTGAAAAAGTATAGAGATCACAACCAGGGAATGTGTGATGACCTTAAGAGATTAGAAAAGGATAGAAGAGATTATGTAGTGATTGTTGAGAGGTTTGAAGAACAAATTAAGGCTTTTCAAGCCAATGAACTTCAACACTCATATGATACAAACTACTGGAAGTGGGAAAAGAATGGTCTGGAGTTCCAACTGAAAGAGTCTAGGGAGGAATGTGAGAAATTAAAAGGAGAACTTGAGAAAGTAAAACTTGATGTTGAAAAGTTTTCATGTGCTTCTAAAGTCATGGACACCATAATAAATGCTCAAATCCACAGTAAGATGAAACCAGGCCTAGGGTACAATGCCACACCCCCACCCTACAACAACACATACATCCCTCCTAGGTCAGACCTGTTAGAAACCAAGGATAGGAAGTCTACTTCAGGTGGATGTCAGTTTTTGGGTGCAAGACTAGTATCTTGGCAGTGTAAGAAACAAACCATAGTGTCCTTATCTACAACAGAAGCTAAGTATATAGCTGCTGCAAGCTGCTGCTCTCAGGTTCTATGGATACAGAATCAGATGTTGGACTATGGGGTAACATTTCTTCACACTCCAATCTTCATTGACAACAACAGTGCTATTAGCATTGTTAACAATCCAGTCAAACACTCAAAAACAAAGCACATAGAGATCAGGTATCACTTTATTCGAGATTGTAATGAAAAGAAATTAATTCAAGTTGCTAAAGTTCATACCAATGACCAGTTTGCTGATCTATTCACAAAAGCTTTTGATGTGGGTAGATTCACTTTCTTGGTAACAAGTGTGGGCATGATCAACCTTGAATAAAGTCATGTTTTCAGTTTTTATACATGTATTTCCTTCTATATTTGGTACTACTAACTCTTTTTCTCAGGATCTTCTGTATGACTCAGATTGACAAGTGCTGAAAAGTGCATAGTTACTACTGCCAGTGCATAGTTACTACTGCCAGTGCATAGTTACTACTGCCAGTGCATAGTTACTACTGCCAGTGCATAGTTACTACTGCCAGTGCATAGTTACTACTGCCAGTACATAGTTAATACTGCTTCGTACTTAATACTGCATGTGTCGTTAATACTGCTTTAAAAGAAAAATTAGGGCTACTACTGCTATAAATACCTCTTTCTGCCCGCCAAAGTTCATAACGTCTCTTTGAATTCTATTCATCTCTCTCTCTTTCTAACTATTCTCTCCCAAGAATCTCTGTTTTCTGTCAAGAATCCTCAGGTACAATGGAGTTTATCGACGAACACAACGAGATTGCCATGCTCCAGAAGCCAAAACAGTCCGCAGGTTTTCACGACATTGTGGATTTCCTCAAGTACACGCATATATCCTATGCCCTAACGGTGACCCCGACAATCTACACCGAGCATCAGAAGCAGTTCTGGGAAAATGCCACCGTGGTGTCTGAAGATGGGCAGAAAATCATCAAAACAAGGGTGTGTGACAAACCCTTGAATGTTACAGAGGAGCTTATTCGCATCACTCTTCGATTGGATGATGCCTCAGGTATGACGTCTATTCCTAATGACGATCTATACTCAACTTTAACGAGAATGGGGTATGAAGGTCCCATTGGAATCTTTAAGTTTTTCAAGTCTAAATTTTCTACACAATGGCGATTCTTTGTTCATACCTTAATGCATTGCATTTCAAAGAAAACTACTGGATGGAGTGAGTTTAGCAGTACCATTGCTTATGCCCTGGTCTGCTTGGCCACTGCCAGGAAGTTTAATTTTTCACAAATGATTTTCAATGATCTTGTGTCAAACCTGGAATCCAAAAAGAGTTTTTATATGTACCCAAGGTTTGTCCAAGCAGTGATTACTCAGGAATTGACGGATTTGCCTCAATTTACTGAGGTATATGTACCTAAACCCCCTAAAGGAAAGGTCTTCTCAAATATGAGAAGAACTTCCAGGGACTCGGAAGGAGTTGACACTCCATTGTTCTCTACAATGATGGGTGTGTCCCACACACAGAAGGTATGGCATCAGGGTCAAGGCCCTCATTAGACCAACCCACTGATAGCCAAACCCCACCTTCAATCACCAAAGAAATTCCTCAGTCGATTCTTCAAAGACCCACTCCTCACATAACCAAAAAGTTTACAAGAAGAATGGTACACAAGGCTCCTTCCCTTGATGTACCTCCTACAAGCCCAAAGCCTTTAAGCCCTCTATTGGAGCATTCTCCAATAGAGAATATCGAAAGGGAAACCACAGGGGTGTCTCCCAACCCCAAGAAGGTGCTCACTAAGGAGAAGGTTGAGCATGTGAGTAGCAAGGCTGCCACTACTTCTGCTAGCACAGAGAAGGACAGTGGTAACATAACTAAGACCTTCCTCACGGCAACTCAGAATGAGAAATCATTCAGAGGTCCCAGGTGCCAAGAAACCACGGGGGTAGGCAGTGCTTTAGCTAGGCAAAAGACACCTACTAAAATTTCCAGTGATCCTTTAAAGGAAGTAAAAACTCCTAAACAAGGTGAGGATAGATATACATATGAGGAATTGATGGAAACCATTGCCAATATCAACACAGATGTTGTAAGTCAGCAAAAGGAGATAGATGGACTCAAGAAAGTGGTCCTATATCAACAAACACAGCTTGAGAAGCATAAGAAGCTGATTACAAAGTTGATGCACAGGAAGAAGAAAGCTCAGTATGTTCTTAAAAGAAGAAGCCCCAACAATGATGCTCCCAAAAAGGGGGAGTCAGAAGCTGAATTCAACATGGAGAGTGCACAGGAAAAGGGGGAGAATGAGTGTGTTGAAGAAATTGCAAAAGAAGCAGAAACTGATCATGCAGCAGAAAAGGTTAATGCTGCTGAAATTCAGAAAGAAGCAGAAACTGAACCAACAGCAGAAACGGTTAATGCTGATGAAAGTCAAAAAGCAGAAGCGGAAGAAACCATTCCAGAGGCAGCAGAAACAAAAGAAGCAGCAGAAACCATGCAAGAAGCAGTATCTACAAAGGAAGAAGCAGCAGAAACAAAGGAAGCAACAGAAACTAAAAAGCCTACTTTGGAAGAAGTTGAAGTTGCAGAGGCTTTGATCAAAGCCAAACATGACACTCCTAAAAAGCAAGAAGAAACCCTGGGTGAAAAGCTGGTGTCACTGAAAAGAACAAGAACCAAGTCTATAACTACCAAGAGGAAATTTGTCAAGAAACCTAGGGTAGAACCAGTGGTAGAAGAAGAAAAAGAAGAGGATGTTGAAAGATGATACAAAGGTTGCTGAAGAAGAAGTAGCAACTCCATCAGGTCAACCAAGTAATGCTCAATGTGATATGTATATCACTGTGGTTGATACTGATCCAATCAAAGTTGACCCATTATCTTCCATGCCTCCTGAGATCATCTTCTGGGATACCTTGGTAGATCAGAGAAATGAGTACATTAGAGTCAAAAGAGCAGATGGGAAGTATGAGGTCTGTTCTACATGGGGAAGACTTATCAGAATGTGCTCTAGATCTGACGTATAGGAGATGTACAAGGTTGAAATGAAGCTATATGGAAATATGCTGAATGAGAAAGGGATGTCTATCACCAAATTGGTTCTTGAATACATGTGCCTAATGTTCAAACCAGAAGCAGTTCAGTATATGATAGAAAGAAATTTTCAAGCCATTACCAACTGGATGCTCATTGAAAAATGTGGAGTGTATGTCATCACACTTGACTATACATATCATGAGTATTATTTGGTGGATGTTGCATACAAGCACAGCAAGAAAAGGTTGAATGGAATGCTACATGCTAAGTTGGCTTGCAACAAGGATTCTGAAATGGGAAGATACTTGGTGAGAAGGATTATCAATCAAAGCCTGGGTTTGAATCCTGATTTATGTATTCATGATTAGGTTTTGGAAGCATCATCTGAAGAACTTGACTTCTCAACCTAAAAAGTCAAGTTAGGGGAGATTGTTGGGAACTGAAGATTTGCCAAGTATGGTTAGTACTGCCAGAACAACAATACTACTGCCAGAGCAAGGTTAGTACTACAAGTAAAAGTTAATGCTGCTGGAACAATGTTAGTACTGCTTGTGCATAACGATGTTAATGTTGCTTGTGATCATAATTATGGAATGCGAGAATGTTGGAGATAAAGATGGAATGATTGAAGATAAGCATGAAAGAATATTCTGAAGATCAATTTTGTTTTGATAGTTATCTTGTAATTATTTAGTATAAATAGATTTTGATAGATAGCTATTCTGAGTGATTTTTTAGAATTCGTTTTTGTTTTAGAGAGAATTAACCTCAAGGTATAGAACCCTATTTCTAGAGAAGTAGAAGTCGTCTTGTTGAGCCTGTTCAACAAGATTGAGGTTTGGTTGTAAACTTGTGAGTTGAAGTATTGAATACAAACAGATTGTGTTTTCTGATTAGTTGTTCATTGAGTGTGTTTGAATTAAAGTTCCTTTCCGCAAGATTCTTTAATTCTGATTTCTAAGTATAATTATTCTTGTTTGGAATCGATCCTGACACTACACGACGATGATTCTGACGGGGGAGAATGTCGAAGAACATGCAGACTCTCCAGTGCATGTTGAGTCTGAAGAAGAAGCTGAGGAAGAAGAAGACGAAGAAGATCTCGAACTTCACGATGACGAACCCTCATCATCACCTAAAAATGATGATGATGATGACGATGATGATGATCTCGACCTCTCCTTCCAACCCAGAAGGACCCCTGCTCAAAAAGGGGTAGTTATCAAAGAATCAGGGGAGGGGAACACCAAAACGCCTGCAGCGACTGAAGCCGATAAAGGCAAAAACAAAGGCATCGGTGCAGAAGACAATCTGACTATCCTTATCAGAAAGCCAGTTTGTCAGGTAACTTATTTATTATTCCCTTTCACTGCATCCCTCCTCTATCCCTTCTCAACCTCAGTTCTACTCTCCATAAAACCTCTATACACTTGAACCTCATTCTTTCTCTATCTCTTCTCCTAAATGATCTTATCTATATGATCGTTTTGTTTCAGCTAGTCCTCTCCCCTGCTTGAGGGTCAAGCTGAAGCTGCTCCTGCTGCAACTCCAATAATCCCAGCCCCGAGTGCTGATGAAATTATCTTGGTCTTAGACTTCACTGAGACTGATGAACAAGAAGAAGAACTGCTCTCTCACAAGAAAAGACCTTCCTTGGTTCCTCAAAAGCCAAGTGAAGAAGAGCTGAAAAAGAGAGCAGATATGATTAAACAGGTTGAGGATCAGCGAATCATTCGTGTGCCTCGATTAAAATTTCAAAAAAGGAAATCGTTGAACACCTCAAAGCTGAGAAACTCCTCGCTGAACGAAGAAGAGCTGAAGAAAAGGATAAAGCTTATGCTATTGAGCTCGTCCAACGTTCGGTGAAAGATCCTGAACTAAAGAAGACTCCTATCTCTGTTCAGCGACAACTGTGGAAGGACGCCACAAAGATCATCGAGAAGAAAACCAAGGTCTCTGACTCCACTCTGGAATGGTGCAAAGAAAGACTTCACTTTCGATGTCATGTGTCCAGAATCAACAAGGTGAACCTCAGGGGAAAGACAGCCATAGACGTTCCAGTCGTCGACATCGACATCTTCAGAGAGAATGGTCGAAAGGAAACCATCTACCCATCGTCGATTGCCAAGTACGGTTTATCTGAATGGTTGGAGATGCGGATAGCCATTCAGCGGTCATGTTCAAACTTCAAATTCTTTGTCGAAAAAGCTCTGAATAAGCAGATCGACTTGGTAACATCAGATGTGGATATTCCTCCTCCTCCAGTTCAATGAAGAAGGCCTGCTGCTAAGAAACAGAAAACACCTTCAGCTTCCGGTCCTCCTATCAGAAATGAAACTGGAATTCGTTTTTCACGAGAAGAAGTTATTGGTCCTGACCCTGATCTCTCAGCTCTCGATGTCTCCCTGCCCCCTGGTGAACGCTTCATACCTGGAAAAGTCTTAAATGATCCTCATGGTATCTTCTTCAAAGATTGCACCAGACGAGAATGCTTCCAACGCGTCTCTGAGCTATGCATTGACCCTATCGAACATCTCAGAGATCTTGTCTACTAGTATGGTTTGAGAGATGATCTTCTCGGACACTTCATGAAGCCCATGATCTTTAAAGAAGCAAAGCGAAGAAGGGATCTTGGAGAAAAGGTCCCTGATTGGATGATCCCTACCACAAATACCCTGGATGAACTTCTCATCAAGGATGAACCTGATTAGCTGATAGGATTCCCTGTAATTCTTCTATCTTTATCGGCTTGTAACTTTTGTACTTATAATTATTATTTGTTGTACTTGTAATTTTTCCACTTCCCTTTGTAACTGATACGAAGTTTAATGAAAAATTTCAGCGAATGTACTTTACTCGATCAGTACTTAAAAAGATCCCCGAAAACAGTAAATGGGACAAATGTTTTATGAGTCCTTTTTAACCTTATGTTTTCTGACTTAGCAATTTTCTTTTATTGCTATGTCATAATCAAATAGGGGGAGATTGTTGATCCAAACCCTCAGTGATTTGATAATGACTCTGAGAAACACTTAGTGAAAATTGTAAGTAGACAATATGTATTAGAGTTTCACTATCGCAGATAAATACTAAGTCTGTTTAGTACCGCTGATAGGAACTCTCGTTCTTTAATTTACATATTCAGCGAACACTGTTCATCAGTGAGCCCTGAACATGTTCAGTCTCACTGATGATCGCTGATAACTTCTATTGTTTACTTATGATCCCTGAAGACAAGTTTCACGTCAATCATGTTCTACGCTGAAGTCGAAGATCAAGCCAAAGAACCAGCGGCAAGTCTGCTAATGAACTGATGCGGACATCAGCGAAGCCAAGACATGTCTACTCAACGTGAAGTTTCAAGTAGAAGACTTCAGCGAACGTTGAACTTTATCATTCGCTGATAAAGAATCATTCAGCGAACCTGATCATGAAGCCTCCTCTACAAGCAACTTTTGTCTTACCCCCTTGCACGTCTCCGTACGATAATGTCAGAACGGACATCCCTTTTGTCCAGAATCGTACAACCAACTCTAATTCTACACTGTTCATCATACGGCCACTAGGTTGTCTACTGAAGTCAAACCATGCAACCAACCAGAGGCTGCCACGTGTAAAGTTGTACTGACATGCATTAAATGCATGCAGTATATAAAGGAAACCCTACTTCATTTTTGAAGAGCTCGACCATTCCTTCTCTTTGCTAAACTATGTGTTAGAATATTATCCTTAATATTCTTAATTTCTCTCTATCTTATTTCTAGTGCAAGAAATCTTAGTGATTCTCATAGCTTGTTTAGATTAGGTTTATTCCTTAATCTTGTTTCGCAACAAGTTGTAAATTGTTTGCTACATATCAATAAACAATTTAGAAAAGTAAAAATTGTGTGTTTGTATTCAACCCCCCCCCCCCCCCCCCCTTTACAAACTTATATAACCCCTTTGGGACCAACAAGTAATTCTAAGGGTCATTATCAAATCACTGAGAGAGTTTGGATCAACATTATACATGATCCTTAAGTTGTTGAAGGCTATAGGAAGAGATTGCAGTCCCATATGAACTACAGGTTCATCTTTAGCCCCATATCCAAGTCTCTTAACTTCTAGTTAATCTCAATCATAGACAATAGATAATAGATCTCGCACATTTCCCTCACCAGAAAACATCAGTTCATTAAACATCTTAAAAAGTTTGGCACTTTCAACCATGTCACTTTCTTTATATTTCTCAACAATGTTCTTCAGATAGTCAACTGCAGTTTCAGGTTCTTCTATGGATCCTCTCACTATGTCACCCATGGAAAATCTTATCAAAATCTTAACTATCTTATTTGTTTTGTGCCATTTAGCATGGGTATTAATCTCAACTGCAATACTATTTTCAGTTAGTTCGGTTGGTTTTCAATTCTCAGGCAATAATCCATCTCTTGATTAAATTAAAGGTAAAATTCTATCTGCGTTCTTCAATGCTTATAGGTGGAACCGGTAAAGATAGGGATTAGGTTAAAATTGACAAAACCTGAAAACAGAACACTAAATGGAATATATATATAAGTTGTCATGTGTAACTAATCATTATCTTAACCCCATAACTGGATACAAATATCAAGTAATGCTTATGGTAGTATAAAATTCAATATCTAAAGATTTTGTATCATGACACTGCATACACACATATCAGTTATCCAATGAAAACAATCAAATATATGGATAAGAAGAGTTTCAAAGTATCAAGATAGACATGTCTGTTTATATGTGATGATGCTCTTAAACCAAAATTACTCAGAATGCCTCTTTTATGGAAGAATATAATTCAAGTAAATGTGATTTAAGATACACGACTTTTGATAGATTAATCTATATAAATTTTCTCTAAAAAGATCAATTGCTATGATAACATGATCTTACGATTTAGAATATTTTCAGTCAAGTGAGCTATAGTTGTGAGTTAATTAAGGTAAGCAATTTAAATTTCATATAATTGGAAGATTAATATTGCTTACAAAATTCTCAATATTTAATCAAACAACTCATCATATAATTAAAATACATTAATCAGATTAAGGTAAGTAACCGGCCCTCTTTTTTTTTAAAAAATTAGGGTTTGTTTATTTAATAAATAAATAAACCAACAAATGAAAGAAAAAATTGATGGATACATCTAAGATACGGCGTAGATGGTTCAAAATATCACATATATTAGGAAAAAAAAAGATTGATGGATAAACTCAAAACCAACAACATCCGCAGATTAAATAAACACGATTATAATAACGTTATTGCGATAATAAGCTTAAGATCAATTCTAATGAATCGACACATGAAAAGGGTTTTTGAACCTATGTTTATTAGGCTCTGATACAGTTATACCATTTGTTATATTCATATGAGATGTTCTTAAGTATATGATAACAATAATGAAGGCATAGGAACATAAACACATAATAGAAATCAATTCGACATTGTATCTTAATAGAGTTTCGAAAACTAACCTGGAGCACTCGTGTTAGGTGCATCGAAATTGATTGATGCGGAAGCAATCATCGTTGCGTATATATCGAAGTTTTCTATAGCTCTATACGGTTTGTTTTTTAATGGGACTGAACTGAATGCATATGTGTGTAGGCAATAGTGACTTGATCTCCTTTATTTAAGAGCCATTAGACACGCATCCCATAAGAAGTCTTAGTTTATCTATAAGATTTGAATTTTAAATAATAAAAGATATACACTAACTTTAATGTTAATCAGGTGATTAACTTAATTAATTATTCTACTCATATAAGGAGATGTATATATATAAGGGTGGGTTCAAATAAAAACTCAAATTCAATTGTAAACGTGAGGACAAACCACGGCCGTTGATTAATAATCCGGTGAAGAGATCAGTGACAAAAAAACGCGGTGGCAATTTTGTAAATAAGTTGAAAACTTTGTCCATGGCTTAATGAATATTTAGCGCGCAGGGGTAAAATTGGAAAAAAAATTATTCAGTCTGAATAAAAGGTAATTATTCAGACTGAATAAAGATAATTATTTTCGTCAGAATAGAATCAGCGCCTCCTTTGTTGACATTTTATTTTCTTTTTTAATTAAAAAACTTTTACCCCCTTAAATTTTAAAATAAATTATCTCAAAAATTACTAACATTTTAATCAAACAAATTACATCAAAAAAACGAGAATTTCGTGCTCTTCGATATGACATCCATCATGATATAGTTTTTTTTTCGTTTTAACCGTTTTTACGTGAAATCGTGTATATGTGTTATATTCAGAGTGAATAATACAACATTCAGGATGAATAATATCTACATTTATTCAGACTGAGTATATAGAATTATTCAGACTGAATATATGGAATTATTCGGTCTGAATAATTTACCTTTATTCAGTCTGAATAATTATATCCGTTTGAATATCTACCTTTATTCAGTCTGAATAATTCTATATATTCAGACTGAATAAAGATAGATATTCAAAACGAATAAATGTTTAAGTTTTGTTCTTTTTCATATCTACATTTATTCAGTCTGAATAATTCTATATATTCAGACTGAATAAAGGTAGATATTCAAAATGAATAAATGTTTAAATTTTGTTCTTTTTCATATCTACCTTTATTTAGTCTGAATAATTCTATATATTCAGTCTGAATAATTCTATATATTCAGTCTGAATAATTCTATATATTCAGTCTGAATAATTCTATATATTCAGTCTGAATAATTCTATATATTCAGTCTGAATAATTCTATATATTCAGTCTGAATAAATGTAGATATTATTCATCCAGAATGTTATATTATTTATTCTGAATATAACACATGTACACGATTTCACGTAAAAACGGTTAAAACGAAAAAAAACTATATCAAGACATGAATAAGTTTTATTCTTTTTTAATATCTACCTTTATTCAGTCTGAATAATTCCATATATTCAGTCTGAATAATTCTATATACTCAGTCCGAATAAATATAGTTATTATTCATCCCGAATGTTGTATTATTCACTTTGAATATAACACATATACACGATTTCACGTAAAAAACGGTTAAAACGAAAAAAAAAAAAACTATATCATGATGGATGTCATATCGAAGAGCACGAAATTCTCGTTTTTTGATGTAATTTGTTTGATTAAAATGTTAGTAATTTTTGAGATAATTTATTTTAAAATTTAAGGGGGTAAAAGTTTTTTAATTAAAAAAGAAAATAAAAAATCAACAAATGAGGCGCTGATTCTAATCTTGACGAAAATACCCCTAAAGTTGAATTTTCGGAATGGCTTAAATATGGCTGCGATCAATGGACGAGATTTGTCCTCACGTTTACAATTGAATTTGAGTTTTTATTTGAACCCACCCATATATATATATATAGGGGTGGGTTCAAATAAAAACTCAAATTCAATTGTAAACGTGAGGACAAACCACGGACGTTGATTAATAATCCGGTGAAGAGATCAGTGGCAAAAAAACGCGGTGGCAATTTTGTAAATAAGTTGAAAACTCTATCCATGGCTTAATGAATATTTAGCGCGCAGGGGTAAAATTTGAAAAAAAATTATTCAGTCTGAATAAAGGTAATTATTTTCGTCAGATTAGAATCCTTTGTTGACTTTTTATTTTCTTTTTTAATTAAAAAACTTTTACCCCCTTAAATTTTAAAATAAATTATCTCAAAAATTACTAACATTTTAATCAAACAAATTACATCAAAAAAACGAGAATTTCGTGCTCTTCAATATGACATCCATCATGATATAGTGTTTTTTTGTTTTAACCGTTTTTACGTGAAATCGTGTATATGTGTTATATTCAGAGTGTATAATACAACATTCGGAATGAATAATATCTACATTTATTCGGACTGAGTATATAGAATTATTCAGACTCAATATATGGAATTATTTAGTCTGAATAATTATATTCGTTTGAATATCTACCTTTATTCAGTCTGAATAATTCTATATATTCAGACTGAATAAAGATAGATATTCAAAACGAATAAATGTTTAAGTTTTGTTCTTTTCTCATATCTACCTTTATTCAGTCTGAATAATTCTATATATTCAGACTGAATAAAGGTAGATATTCAAAACGAATAAATGTTTAAATTTTGTTCTTTTTTTATATCTACCTTTATTCAGTCTGAATAATTCTATATATTCAGTCTGAATAAATGTAGATATTATTCATCCAGAATGTTATATTATTCACTCTGAATATAACACATGTACACGATTTCACGTAAAAAACGGTTAAAAAAAAAACTATATCAAGACATGAATAAGTTTTATTCTTTTTTAATATCTACCTTTATTCAGTCTGAATAATTCTATATATTCAGACTGAATAATTCTATATACTCAGTCCGAATAAATGTAGATATTATTCATCCCGAATGTTGTATTATTCACTCTGAATATAACACATATACACGATTTCACGTAAAAAACGGTTAAAACGAAGAAGAAAAAATATATCATGATGTATGTCATATCGAAGAGCACGGAATTCTAGTTTTTTTGATGTAATTTGTTTGATTAAAATGTTAGTAATTTTTTAGATAATTTATTTTAAAATTTAAGGGGGTAAAAGTTTTTTAATTAAAAAAGAAAATAAAAGGTCAACAAAGGAGGCGCTGATTCTAATCTTGACGAAAATACCCCTAAAGCTGAATTTTAGGAATGACTTAAATATGGCTGTGATCAATGGACGAGATTTGTCCTCACGTTTACAATTGAATTTGAATTTGAATTTGAATTTTCATTTGAATTTTCCTCTATATATATATATATATATATATATATATTTAAATATATAACTAGATTATAACTAATATAGGATTCTCTTGATAAGTATAAATATTTAAAAATTATTCTTTAATATTCAATACAGATAATGTTAAAGTCTAAGGGGCTGTTTACCAAATTTTCTATTAAGTCCTGTATGGATAAATTTGTCTGTTTGGATAAATTTGTCTGTCCGGATAAAAATGTGATGATGTTTACTTTTCTTTCTGAATCAACCGTCTTAACGATGAAAATGACTATTTTACCCCTAATACAAATGGTACGTGTCTCACAAAAAGCTAAACAATAGAAACAATTTCTGATTCACGATGTTATCTCGTGATCACAAAAAGCTAAACAATAGAAACAACAAACTGTAGAAACAAATTTCAGTGAAGAACACAGGTGATTAACCATGGCAGAAGTCGAAACACAGATGAAAGAAGAGAGAGACGAGAGAGAATCGAACCAGGGAGCATCCATGGAGAAGAATCGAACCAGGGAACCATGGTGAAGAATCGAACCAGGGAACCAGAGAATCGAACCAGGGAACCATGGTGAAATTAGGGTTTCGATTTGGGGTTTTCTTCTCGGTGTTACAGGGGGTTCGATTTGGGGTTTTCGATTGAAGTCGAGAGAGACGAGGGTGGAGAAGAATCGAACTAGGGAGCATAACCATGGAGAAGAATCGAACCAGGGAGCATCCATGGAGAAGAAATCTAAGGTTGATGGTTGAAGCAGTAGAAAATAAGGGTGGAGAAGAATCGAACCAGGGAGAAGAATCGAACCAGACAATAGGGGTATGAGGCGTCTTTTTTTGGCTGACTGGAGACAACACCCCATTCCCATCTGTCCGAATAAGACATCATCTGTCCGAATAAGTCACAAGTAAACAAGCAAAAAGAGCTGCGCGAATAAGCCGAATAGCTCATTAAGCCCATTAAGCTCCAAGTAAACACCCCCTAATTTATTTCCAACACAATCAACAATCTTTTGTCTCTGTGAATCATTGAATTGGGAACAAAAAACCAAGATAGCAAAGAGTGGTCTGATTTGGTTCCTATTTTTAATCTCCATTGTCTTTTATAACTATAAATTGAGTTAAATTTATCTATATATTGGGGCCCATAAAATTTAGGAGTCCTGTGCCAAATCACCTTTTTAATTAATACTTCTCTTAAATCATTAAATGTCAATCAAATCGACATCTTTTTTAGTATGAAAAAACTTCTAAATTGTTTTTTTTTGTTCAAATTATTTCTCACTATATCAAGCCTTTTGATAATTATATCTTCGTTCAAAAAAATTCAATTCATGTTCTTTTTAACAGAATGAGACCATTTTTGGGATGATAGGCAACATATCAAATTTACTTTCAAATAGAATATATCATGAAAGTTTCATTCATTTAGTTGATTTGGTGTTATATTCAAAATTGCGATCTCCACTTTACCTTTTTGCCTTGCCCATGTTTTGCATTCATTGCATGTATAATGTACCTTTTAAAATGGGCCCTTCATGATTCAAATCGATTTTTATATAGCCGTTGGTTTATAGTCATTTTATACACACCTTGAGTACACTTTAAGATTTAGAAGTTATTAACCTCACAAACCTCCAATAAACAATAAATCTAGAAGTGAATACTAGATCTTGAACATTGATAAGCTAGCTGGTAGTTGATAAGTTAGTTGTTGACTAATAAGCTAGTTGATAGCTGATAAGCTAGCTGGTGGCTGATAAATTAACTGATGAAAAAGTCACGTTTGGCAAAAGTAGCTTATAAGCATGTAAAATGACCAAAAAGAGCATTTTCAAATAATTATCAATTACAAATTTAATTATGTAATTAAAATAAACTTATAACAGTATAATATGTTAATTAATACAACCAATGTAATAAAAAAAATTAAATAATATAATATGTTAATTAAAAGAAATTTAAAATTTATTATTACATATATATTATAAATTTTTGAATTTGTTAAAACAAGTTTTAGAAAAAAAATATATATTAACTTTTTTTTAAACAAAAAATATATATTAACTTATGATTTAAATAACCGTTACATACAATATGAAAAAATAATCAAATAATAATTAAAAAACAATATTAATTGATAATTAAAATATATTCATTAATATTAAAAATAAATAAATAAAAATTATATGATTAACAATAATTCTAAATAATTAAAATTTAATATTAATGTATAATTAAAATTTAATTTAATAATTTTCAGTTAATATTAATTAATATTTAATAATTAATTATAATTAAATTTAAAAAATAAATATTTATGAATAATAATAGTTAGTAATTAATAATAAGGGGCAATATTGGAATATTTACAAAAAGCTACTGAAACGCTACTCCAAGTAGTGTTTCAAAAAGCTAGCTTATGGTCATCCAAACATGTACATCAAAAAAAACTAGCTTTTTTTTGCCAAACAATGCGTTAAGCGCTATATGTTGGGGGTCCTCTTAGGGTGCGTTTGTTACACTGGACAGGACAGAACAGAACAGAACAGAACAGGGTCCACTGTCCCACGTTTGACAGGACTTTTATGTGGAACAGACTGGAACAAGGTGGAACAAACTGGAACAGGCATGTTCCACCCCCACCCCATGGAACAAGCTGGAACAAGGTGGAACGGACTTATGTTTTACCAATATAACTTCAAAATAAAATCCAATTCTCTTCTAAAACATCAAATAAACCTTCTATTTCATATTTTCTTCATTCTTTAAACTTAGTAAGGGTAAATTGGTCAATGTTATCTAATCTGTTTTGTCCAGTTCTGTCTTACCAAACGTGGAACAACTGTTTTGTCCCGTTCTATTCTGTCATGCCCCACCTTGTTCTGTCTTATCTTGTCTCCGTACCAAACGCACCCTTAGAGAACCCATGTTTCGGTCTCAACTTTCATTTATTTTTAATTATTTTTGTTTTATCATGGACTTTCTTAGGAAAATAAAATATACACTATTTTTAACTGTTTTTTTTCTAAAGAATGATTTAGATATATAATTCAATTTAATGAGTTAGTTTATAAAACTTATCGTTCAAATTAAAAAAATAAAACTCTAATCATTTATATTATAGTTTTATTTTTAATCATTATCATCCAATAATTAACGCCTTCATTTGCAACAGTTATACTATAATATATGTTAAAATATAAGAAAAAAGAGAAGGTAAAAAAATTTAAAACGTAATTTTTTGTAGTTTGGTGTTCTTTTAATAATTTATCTTATACTTTTCTTTGAATATATAATAGAATTTAGATTAAGTTGGTGTTCTTTTAGCATTTGTTGGTTTTTTATATATGTTTTGGTACATTTTTAATTTTAATATATTGTTTCTTAATGATGATACATGAATATTGTTAAACGAATGATTTAATTAAGTGAAGTCATATGAACGTTCATTAAGATGTTAAACAAAAATAAACGAATGAGTTTGTTGAAAACAACCACCGTTACAATATTATTTCATTGCTCTAAGATAACATAACAAAATGTAAAACCCGACAAACTTAGGAGTGATAAAAGTGGAACGCTAACAACTTTATTTAATTAATCATTTTGTATAATGTCATAACTTATAATATATAATGAATGCACAATACCATTACTCATATCCGTTCATTTAACTAATCGAACAAAAACATTTGTTTATGTTCGTTCATTTATTAAATAAATGAACATTAATGAACTTTCTGCCGAATAGTTCATGAACAATTTGTTAAACATGTGTTTCATTTACAATCCTAAGTACAAGTGTAACAAGGCCTCGAAAAAGATTGGAACGGCCTTGTTCCCGCGATTTTGGCTCGCGAGTGAAGTCGTGGCCAAAGTTGTCCACGTCCACCTTTTACAGTTAGTGTAAAAGTACATTTGATTTTACACATGTTTTACTGTTTTCTTATTTTCTTAAATAGTTAGCATTCTTGTTTTAATCTTTCATCAGATAAATAACCTACAGGATTTGAATTTGAAACTTATTTTTATAAGACTCAATCAAACGATACAATTATATATTTATACTTTTAATTGCCTTCACAAAAACGAAATTTATGTATACATTACAAGACACCTACATGAAAATCGGGAAGTAAGGGCGTGTACGTAATTATCTTTGAAAAAATTGATTGTATTAAAAAATTTATAATTATAAATTATTAAAATAATACATACTTTAATGAAACCAATAGATGATGTTTGGATAGGGTATACCAAACCCATGTTTTGTGGTCTTTTTCATGTCTCCTAGCCTTGGTGCCCAATGGGGCATACCAAATTAAAAGTTGGCCACAAAAAGAAATTTTTTACTGATAGTACTTTGTTTTTCGTAATAATTGTTGATAATAACTCTTGTAACGTGTGATCGACATAATATTGATAAAGAAATTAAGAAATAATCATTTTCTCAGACAAACATTTATAATTTTTGACTTGATTGGTCCCGTAAAGTTTATGCAAAGTATGATTTCATATGGAGGAAGATTGGATAAAAACTATAGAGAGAGGGGGGGAGGAGAGGGTGAGAGCGATAAAGAATGGGATAGTGAGAGAGGGTGACGAAGAGAGGAGAGTATCGGGGCTTGAGAAATCGGTCTGGTATAGGGATATTGCTTGGAACAGAGGGTTTGTTGGCGTTCCTACAAACTCAAAGGTGACGTCTTTCATCTTATTCAACTTCCCGGGGTCTTGGGAGGTCCCAGAAATGAAGAGACTCTTCAAAAGATGTGGGGAGGTAGGCGATGTCTACTTGGCGAGGAAGAAGATGCGTAATGGGAAAAGCTTTGGTTTTGTCAGATTCAAAAATGTATATGATGTCATGCGGATGGAAAGAAGGTTGAATGATATGTAGGTGGGGTCGTACAAACTGAGAGTTTATTGGTCGACCGGGATGAGAAACAAAAACAACTTAGAGGATAATAGGAAGACGGTGGAAGATGTATTTCAGTGGAGAAAACAATCGAAATCGACGTTCACACATATACAATCCAGATCATACTGGGATGTAGTCTCGGGAATAAAGGAAAACAGGCCCACATCGGAAAACAGGTCTGTATCGGAGCTAGGAAACAGGCAGTGGCAGAAGGTAATAGGGGAATGGACAGCCGATGAAAATTCAAAAAGTATACTGAAGAAAAGCTTGATTGGAAACATGACGGATTTAGAGAACTTGGTAACAATTCAGACGTTATGTAATTCCACAAATCTTCAAGAGGTGTCATTGAGATACGTAGGGGGAGGAACGTGATGTTTCATTCGAGACGGAGGAGATGATGATAGGCTTACTTAATAACACACTCCACGGTTTGCACCATTGGTTGAAAAACTTGAGGAAATGGTCAAAGGTTTTTTCTCTTCGTAGAGAGTGTTATTGTAACACCTCGAATTTCCATTATATTTTATTTAATATGAAAGGGGTCTAAGTGTATTTAAGTTTAAGCTTTTGGACTTTTTGTAAAATACATAACTCAAAAGGGGTTAAAATTCAAGTGGTCAAAGTTTAAAGCTAATTATGGAAATTTGGAACTTGAGGGTGTATTTGGTCATTATTGGAAAGTGAGGTGTTAGATAAGGTGAGGAAATCTGAATTGAGAAAATATCTCAACATTCAGATTTGGAGTCGGTCAAGAGCAAAGCAGAGAGAAAGAAGAAGGGAAAAAGAAAGCAATTTGATTTTGGGTAAGATATACAAGGGATTCTGCAAATTTGATTTCAGTTTGTAAGATAGTATCTACAAACTAATCTGATTCCATCTAGGTACAGCTTGATTGGAGTTTTAATTTGGAGTTTGAATTGTGCAGAAGAAGTGGGTTTAAAGTTCATACAGGTGAGTTCATTCACTCTTTTTGTTTAAATCCATGCTTTCTGTCAAATTAAGCATTAAGATGTTTGTATAAATTGTTTTGGGGCTGAATGATTGTGTTTAAAATAAGCTGGATAGAACAAACGTGGGTCTGGATGGAATTTTTAGTGTGCATGTCGAAGTTACCGGACAAAATGATAAGTGTCCGGTAGTTATTTATCAGTGGTGTCCGGTAGTGAAATATCCGGAAACCCCTGTTCGATGGTATCCGGACGAGGCATGGCATCCGGTAATTTTCTTTCCTGTAGTATCCGGTAAAGAGTTAGTTTCCGGATAAAATAGATACCGGATGATATCTGGATTACTTTGGTTTCCGGATGTCATCCAGATTGAATATGTTTCCGATAAAACATCCGGATAGGCTTAGTATCCGGTAAGTTATGATGTCCGGTAAGTTATGATGTCCGGTAAGTGATGACGTCCGAAGGGGGACAATTAAGGATAAGGATACGATAAGTTATCTAGTATTCTTAGAGTTGAGAATATGATACGATATGTGGCGTGATATGTTGACATGCATATACGCTAGTAAGTGTAATAGATCCATAGGCACTGGTAGTATTGTAACGTGGAATAGGCATAAAGTAACTTGTAATTCCCGTTGACCTGAAATGAGGAATAGGCATAAAGTAATTTGTAATTCCCGTTGTCGTGAAATGAGGAATAGGCATAAAGTAACTTGTAATTCTCATTTCGTAAGGTGATGTGAAACGTGGAATAGGCATAAAGTAATTTGTAATTCCCGTTGTCGTGAAATGAGGAATAAGCATAAAGTAAATTGTAATTCCCATTTCGTATTATGAGTAGAAATCTTGGAATAGGCATAAAGTAAATTGTAATTCCTGATTTCTATGGGAAGGTAAGAGATAGGCATAAAGTAAATTGTAATCTCTACTTCCATTCCAAGAAATAGGCATAAAGTAACTTGTAATTTCTTGGATATGAGCGATGATCTAGAATCTGTAATGATTCATAGTAGGCTCTCGAATGTGATGATATGACTTTCTGAATGTTAGTCATACTCATGGAATCGGGTATGATCCCGTCATCGCAAGACGAGTAAGTGTGTACGGTAAGAATGGTGGCAAACCAGGTTTGTTTATACATTTTGAATGTTTGAGTTTCCAAAGCTGTTAAAGTTTTAATTTGAAATTGGATGTTCTCACTAGGCGTAAGCCTAATCGTTTCAAATTAAATTTTCTTACCAGGTACGAGCCCGGGAAAGTAACGGGAAGAGGGACGAGAGTTTTTGGTATTCCACTTTTGGTGATAAGTGGAGAAGTTAGCTTATGCGAGGATGCTTTTGAGGAATTGCCTAGACAACCAATTTAATCTAATCATAGTTGACAGGATTAGATTAATAGGTTGTTTTGAGAATTTGAAATGTGTATATATGAACCCTCATAGTTAATTCTCTACTTACGTATAAAAGTTTGAATATGTTATGATTAACCTTGTTTAACTTTAAGGTTTAAATTGGCCCTGATTTTAGGGTGTTACAGTTATGGATTAAATCAAAGGAGTACCGTTGCATGCATGGAAGGAAGAGTTTTTCTCTAAATTTGATAGCCATTGGGGACAACCTTTGAAGACCGCTAACTGTAACTTGGCAGACAGTAAAAATTTGGAATGTGGGAAAGTATTGATCAGTTCCTCTTTGAGATCGGCTATAGACGAGGTTCGTACCATTAAGGTCGATAAGTTGTTTTATAGAATTCGGGTGGTAGAAGAAGAGTCGTATCCTTCATCGAGTTGGGAGAATGATGACGGGAGTAGTGTTACGGTAGAGGAGGAATCCTCAATCCCATTCGAGTAGTCGAAAGGAGAAAACTTTAGCGAGTTGGAGTCGTGCGCCAAAGAGAGTATATTTGATGACGGTTTACGTTGTAATGACAGGAGAAACCTTAGCGGAAGTAACAATGTCCCTGTAAGCGGGAAGAAAGAGGATGACATGTATCGTAATAATCAGGTCGAAAAAGAGAATGAGTCGGATATGTAGGAGACCACCGGAAAGTTTTCTCTGGCGCCGGAGAAAGAAGAAGGAGCCAAAAAGTCGCAAAACTCAGGGAGCCAAGCGGTTCCTGCTACTGAGGAGACAATGAAGAATTCCAACGCAGCATTGATTACGGAAACCACGTGCGTTCAGTTGGATAGGTGTAACAATGGGCGGGAGTTGGAAAAGAGGAAGGAAGCCCAAACATGTGGGTTGTCGGAAAAAAATGGACAAAAAAAATCATTTGGGCCAAGGAAAGATTTTGGGCCAGAGTTAAACACCCACACGGAAGACAATGTTGGACCTAGCCCAGGTTAGTATGTCAATGTGACGATCCAAAGTAGAAGAAAAAAAGATCGAACAGAGGGGGAATTGCATATTCTAGAATCGGGCGAATTGGACGAGCAGAGAGGAGGGGAAATTCATTCAGGTCAAAACAAGGTAAGTCGAAGTCAGAGAACTCAAAGGAGAAACATAGCGGTTTTGGGGAAAATCGAAGACTAAACGGCCGGACGGAATGGGTTTTGGAAAGGGGAAGGTAAGCTTTCATCTCCTCAAGCAGATGGCAAGGTCCAATCAAGGAAAAATCAGATAAAGGAAGTTGAGTAAGGAAAATCAACATCGAGTTTTGAGACTGGAACGACTAGGACAAAGATGGCAAGTATGTGTTACGATTAGAAGGCAGGCAGAAAGATGGTAAGTAAGGTAAGAGAAATTCCCAAGATAGACAACCCTTTTTAGACGCGTTTTAAAACCGTGAGTCCATGTGTATGGACAAAGCGAACATTATCTGGCACGGTTGGCTTGGGATGTTATAGATGGTAAGTATGTGTTACGATTTAGTTGTGATGAGAAAGATGTAGTAGATCGAATGGCGGTTTGAGGAATGTCGTGTGTTTATGATGTAGATTGGAAAGTGTGAATCTTTGAAACTTCAAGTCGGGGGTCGGCTTGATGCTGAAGACATCCCCGTGGAATAGAGTGGTGTATTTCGAGAGGAAAGGGAAGTTAAGCCACGTTTTAGTGGGTCAATTGCAGTTAGCGAAAGAGTTGGAGAGATGGTGTACGAACTGGGTGTGCTCAATGAATATATGGGAAAGTTAAATTATGTTTCATGTTTCTATTTGGAGAGCGCTTGTTGGAAGTGAGTATGGCAATAGCCTTGCAAAGAGTGCGAATGGATGAGGAGTTGGACTTGTCAAAGAGTCGTAGGAAATCATTGACCATAAGGTCAAAGATATGAGAAACGAGGAAGGTGACCTTGTAGAAATGCAAAGCCTATTCAGTTTAGCTAAGAGGAAACATGGGAGTTGGATTATGAAGGGGGTCCAAATATCCGCTGTAGCAACCCAACCAAAAGTAACCAAGCAAGGTTCCAATTGATAATAATTAAAACTGCCAAACTTGGCCCACACCAAGATTTAATAAAATTAAACAATGGGTTTGCAGAATACAACCCTAATTACAGCTGAGAACATAAGTCTATAGTAAATAAAACAGAAGTCTTCTAATCCTTAAGATGCAAACTCCAGCTCACATCTTCCCTTTCCCCTTAACCGAGTTTTCTACCACCTGCTTACCTGAAAGGTTTTTTAGTTTTGAAAGCGAGGGTTAGACCATGAGGTCTAGTGAGTTCCCTCAAAAGCCACACCATAAATAACAGAGTTTATAAAATTGTGCAGTAAGAAACGTTTATACAAAACTTGTCATAAAGCACACATATATGATCAGCACACCATGACATGCTAATGGCACACGCTATGGTCACACACACCGTGACAGCGTAAAAGGGCACACACCGCCCATATATGAAACGGATTCATATATTTAATATTATGGGACACACCCCCATCTCACACCAATGCCATAGCATGTCCACACATAAGCAAAATATATCCACTTAATTAAATCACACCTTTCATGCATAATTTTAAACAGTACAAGCATTTGCCAATATGGATATGCATAAAGTTCCACACTTAAAAAGGTTTTAGGATTAGAAAAACTCACCTGGCGCTTTAGAAATTTCTTCTCACGAACCTCGGATTTTAAGGGGAACACCTATGATGTTAAAAATAAGGATGGTGAGTCTCGAGTTAATCTTAGCCCAGCCTGAATAATTTTCTACCTAACTTGACTCTCAACTAACTTGGGAATCTGAACCCAATTGTTTCGGCTATGCTACTTTCAATTTGGGCTCAAGTCCGGATCTACGGCCCAAGTCAATTAAATTCCGGATCCATTAACGAATTTCGGATCCACGACCCACGTTAATTAATACCAATTCTGGATCCTATAACAAACTCCTGATCTACGGCCCAAGTTACTTAATACCGGATCCAATAACATACTCCGGATCTACGGCCCAAGTTTCTTAATACCGGATCCAATAACATACTCCGGATCCTTCGGCCCAAGCTAATTAATTCCGGATACACTCTGGTTCCCTTTGGGTTCCGGTGTCTCTTCCGGTTCCCATTTGGGTTCCGGTGTGAGTCTGGTCTCAGATTAAGACTTCGAATGCTAATAACCATCCCCATTTTGAAACCAAAGCTTGGCATTAAGCCATTAATCAATAAGAGGATACTAGTATCGTCCAATTGATAGCTAAACCCTCTGATTACTCTAAACAAGATAAGAAGATTACACACAGGCACCATTTCATTTCTTTCAAAATGATAGCGTAACCCTAACTCTCCCAAATCTTCTAATTAAATAAGTAAGCGATAGGAGGAGAAATTTACCTCTAGAGCAGCCGAACTTTCCACTCCAAAGCCTGTGATTCCTCTTCTTCTTGAAATCTCCAAATTTGTTTACCACACACACACAAAATCGCACAGTAGTCGCCCTTGATTGATTGAGAAGAATGATGGAGTCTCTAGGGTTTTTACTCTTTTTATACCTCCCACAACTAACCACCAAATTATTTCTATTTCTTACTTGAACCACGAAGCTTCTAAATTTTCAAACTTCTGCCACACTCTTTATTTATCGACCAAAAATAAAACCCGGTTATTACAATATCCTCCCCTCAAAAGAATTTTGTCCCCGGAATTCCATTTTCAAACAAGCGAGGGTACCGAGTCCTCATGTCCGATTCCAATTCCCACGTCGCTTGTTGCCCCTTATGGTATTGCCACTGAACTTTCACTAGTGGGACTTCCTTATTCCTCGTCTTTCGGACTTTGCGATCCGTGATTGCCAACGGTTCCTCTACATAACTTAACTTCTCATCCACACGAATGTCTTCCAAGGGCACCGCCATGCTCTCTTTGGCCAGACACTTTCTTAAATTCGACACATGAAATGTCGGGTGCACTCCCCGAAGTTCCTCGGGTAATTCCAGCTTATACGCCACCTCACCCACACGCTCGGTGATGGCAAACGGCCCGACATACCTAGGCCTTAGTTTCCCCCTCTTTCCAAAACGTACGACTCCTTTCCAAGGCGACACCTATAGCATCACTTTATCCCCTACCATAAACTCAATCGGTTTCCTTCTTTTATTCGTATAGGCCTTCTGACGGTCCTGAGCTACCTTCAACTTATCTCTTATCACACAAATTTTATCGGCAGTTAGATGCAACGATTTCCGGTCCTGCCAACTGTTTCTCCCCCACCTCATTCCAACACAACGGTGTTCTACACTTACGCCCATACAACGCTTTGAATGGTGTTGCTTGAAGACTGGCGTGATAACTGTTGTTATACGAGAACTCGATCAACGGTAGATGAGATTCCCATAAACCCTTGAAGTCTATCACACAAGCACGCAACATATCCTCCAAGGTCTGTATAGTCCTCTCGCTTTGTCCATCCGTCTGAGGGTGATAGGAGGTGCTCATCGAAAGCCGCGTACCTAACTCCCTTTGTAGGCTTCTCCAAAAAGAAGACATGAAACGACTATCAAGGTCCGAGACTATGGACGACGGCATTCCATGCCTTGTCACTATTTCATTCACATACAACCTTGCTAACTTTTCTAGCGGAAATTTCTCCTGAATAGGTAGAAAGTGAGCCGACTTGGTGAGACGGTCCACGATCACCCAAATGGCGTCATACCCCTTCGGGGTCCTTGGTAACTTCGTGACGAAGTCCATGGTGATACAATCCCATTTCCACACGGGTATCTCTAAGGGTTGTATCTCCCCGTAGGGCCTCTGATGCTCCGCTTTGACCTTCAAACAGGTCATACACCGCTCAACAAGATAAGCAACGTCCTACTTCAACCCTGGCCACCAATACATTTTTCTCATATCTCGATACATCTTATTGGTTCCTGGGTGAACCGAATATCGTGACTTATGTGCTTCCTCCAAAATACGTTTCCGTAAACCTCCCAGCTTAGGAATCCACACTCGGTTACCCAAACATTTCACACCATTCCCGTTATGTACCAAGGATGCCACATAACCGACAATCCTCTCACTTTTCCATTTATCTTCCACGAGAGCTTCCTCTTGGAACTTCTTAATCTATTCCAACAGATTAGGAATCACGTCGACTCGAAAGGCTACCACTTTAGTTGGCTCTCTTCTTTCCTTCCGACTCAAGGCGTCGGCCACAACGTTCACCTTTTCTGGATGGTAAAGGATCTCACAATCGTAATCACTTAATAATTCCACCCAACGGCGCTGCCTCATATTTAACTCATTCTGATCGAACAGATGCTTAAGACTCTTATGATCGGAATAGATCTGGCACTTAACCCCGTAAAGGTAGTTTCTCCAAATCTTAAGCGCAAACACCACCGCTGCCAACTCCATGTCGTGCGTAGGGTAAATCTTCTCATGCTCCTTCAGTTGACGGAATGCATACGCGATCACTTTCCCGTTCTGCATTAGCACGCATCCTAGTCCCAACTTGGATGCATCGCTGTAGATTACGAATCTTTCCGATCCACTAGGCAAGGAGAGGATCGAAGCGCTGCTCAACTTGTCTTTCAATCTACTAAATGTTTCTTCTTGAGCCTTCGTCCACTTGAACTTAACACTTTTCTTAGTCAAGGCGGTCAATGGCGTAGCTATACAAGAAAAGTCCTGGATGAACTTCCGATAGTAGCCCGCTAAACCAAGTAAACTTCTGACCTCCGATGGCGACCTCGGTTGCTCCCATCCTCTAATGGCCTCCACTTTGGCTGGATCCACCTTGATGCCTTCCCCCGACACCACATGGCCCAAGAATTGGACTTCTCTGAGCCAGAATTCACACTTGGAGAACTTAGCATACAATTTCTCCCGCCGCAACAAATCTAACACCACGCGAAGATGCTCTTCATGCTCACTCTGAGATCGGGAGTAGATGAGGATGTCGTCTATGAACACGATCACACACTTATCCAACCACACGCTGCACACACGATTCATCAAATCCATGAAGATTGTTGGAGCATTAGTCAAGCCGAAGGGCATGACTAGAAACTCATAATGGTCGTACCTCGTGCGAAATGTCGTCTTTGGCACATCTTCTTCCCTTACCTTCAACTGGTGATACCCGAATCTTAAATCTATCTTTGAGAAGAAGCTCGCTCCTTGTAGCTGGTCAAACAGATCATCGATCCTTGGAAGTGGGTATTTGTTCTTGACGGTCACCTTGTTAAGCTCATGATAGTCTATGCACATCCACATAGACCCATCTTTCTTCTTGACGAAAAGCACTGGCGCTCCCCAGGGTGAGGAACTAGGGCGTATAAATCCCTTATCTAACAACTCCTGTAGTTGCGTCATCATCTCCTTCATCTCCGTCGGTGCCAACCGATACGGCACACGCGCTATTGGGGCCGCACCCGACATCAATTCGATTCGGAATTCGACTTGACGATCCGGGGGTAAACCTGTCAGATCATCAGGAAACACCTCCGGGAACTCTCTCACCACAGGAACATCCTTTAGTCCCTTCTTCTATTTCTTAGCGTCTAACACATACGCCAAAAACCCCTGACACCCCTTCTCTAGACAATGTCCCGCCTTCATCACCGAGATAAAGAAAGACTTACGCTCTCGCCTATCACCATAGATTACCACTTCCGACTTATCAGGCAAAGCCATGCGGATCATTTTCTTATTGCACACAATGCTAGCACCGTTATTAGCCAGCCAATCCATTCCTACGACAACGTCAAACTCTCCCATGCCCATGGGGTACAATCGCAATGGGAAAAAGTGACCCTCTACCTCGATACTACAACCATCATACACCTCCCTCACCAAGACTCGACTATCATCAGCAATCTGTACTTCGAACCCACACCCTGTTAGGTCTATGATCTTCAACAATCCAAGAACTAGTAACAAGAAGATGTAGAAGCTTTATTAGAAAAGTAAATCTAAACTAGAGAGAACACAATGTGATTAGAGAGCTACATCTTGAATTATGAAACTTGTTCTTACAAACTACATTACATGTCTTATTTAGTCTACATCACTTGTTAAACTGCTTAAGCATAAGCCCATTTACAAAGCCTTTGCTTTACAAAACTTTCTAATATTAAGGACAACTTCAGTGTCCTAACATTCTCCCCCTAACGCTTAGGTTTAACACACAAACACTGGGCAAATTCCAGCGATACAAACGAATGATTTACACCCGAGTCGAATAACACTTTAGCAAGAATAGAATTTACAAGAAAGGTACTTGTCACCACATCAGGTATCTCCACCGCCTCATCAGTCGTCATCCGAAAAGCTCTCGCCCTTGTCTGTACTGGTTCCACTTTCTTTTCTCCTACTCTTCCTCCTTGTCTGCCACTGTAACCACCTGAATCCCCTCTCTTCAGCTGAGGGAAATCCGGTCTCAGATGTTCCAAAGACCCATATTGGTAGCATGCCTTTGGGTTCCGACAGTCACGCGCCATATGCCCCACCTTTCCACATTTGAAGCACCCCTCAGGCTCACCCGTACATTCCCCACGGTGGACTCGATTACATTTTCCACAAGGTTTCTCTCTAAATTTCGGTCCCCCTCGAAACTCCGGCTTGAACACTTTAGCTCGCTTCGAGTCACGCACTGGTCCTTCCCACTTTCTCTTCTCTTTACTCTTCTCCTCATCTTGTCGGTTTTTCGCCTTTTCAATCATTTCAGCTGCGTTGATGGCTGCCTGAAAAGTAGTCGGGTTCCTGGCCGAAACCAATTCTCGCACACTACTCTTTAATCCAAATATGTACCTCTCGATTCGGCGCTCCTCATTCGGTACATACAACTCAGCAAACCTCGCTTTCTCCATAAATTTCGATGTATATTCTCTCAGCGACAATCCACCTTGTTCCAAGCTCAGGAATTCTTCTCCAATCTTTTTACTGCCGCTAGTGGGCAGAACGATGCCTTAAACTTTGAGACAAAGATTTCCCACGTCAAACTCTTAGCAGCTTTTAACCCTTCTCCCGTTGTCTCCGCATCCCACCAAAACACAGCTTCCGACTTCGGCATGGACAGAGCAAACATCACCCTGTCGCTATCAGCACACTTACAGGTGTCGAACACCAGTTCCATTTCCCTTAACCACTTTATTGCCAACACCGGATCACATTCTCCCTTGAAAGTGGGTGGCTTACAAGAGGCGAATGCCTTGTAACTACACCCCCCGCTCAGCACCCGGTTATTTACCGCCCACGGGTTCGATTGAGAAGGACTCCCCGAAGCAGAACCATGTGAGCTAGTCGCCCCTTCCTTACTACCACTTGCTTCTTTGCTCCCCAATGCTGACCCGTCCTGCATTGCCAACAGAGCTTTCAATGTATCCTGAATTTTACCCAAAGCAGTGGCGAAGTTTTCTTGGGTCGCGAAGGTTTGAGCACGACCTCGTCCACGGCTTCCACCTCGACTCGCTCCCCGCCTGGACGCAGAGCTCTCCTGATGAGACGCTGTTAGATTAAATTAGCTCCTAATTTAATTAAATGTTTTATAAAGAAAAAGTGTATGAGCTTTTTAGTTAGCTTTATGGGCTTGAGCCTTTTATTGTAAATGGACCCTTTAAAAAGAAGTTTAGGGTTTCATTTATCATTTGAGAGAGGGTTATTGAAAAACACATCAAAAACACACAGACTATTCTGATGAGAGTCATATTATTGTAAAGTGTGGTGTTCTTCTTGTTTTTTCCTCCATATTATTCATCAATGAATATGAGATGAGTTATTTTATCATTGTTCTTCATGTTCATCTTATCTCTACTTATATATGGATTTTGTTCTTCTATTGTTTGCTTGTCCTAAAATGGGACCAACAATTGGTATCAGAGATGGATTGAAGAAACTCTTCTTCAATCGGTCATCTATGGCAGCAATAGAAGATTAGATGATTTATTTGTTGTTTTGGTGCTTAGATTGATTCAATCATATGAGCCTAAACACAAATAACATATCTGATACTTATTTTCTGTTTTGTGCTTATTGGAAATCCAATCTTTGACTTCAATAAGATTTGGATAAGTTTTGACAGAAAATTAATGATTCTATTCACAAAATCTGATTCTGCACACCACATGTTTGATGAAATGCCTAAGTGAAGATTTGATTCTATTTCGATCAAATCTGATCAGATTTATTACATGTGTGTGTTTTGATTCTTTCTCATTCATTGGTCTAATATTTGATAGCACTAAGTAAATGGTTGATCTATGATCTCATCCTTGTGTGTGCTTAAGTCCATAGCATTTTTTTGGCATCTTGGTAGTAAGGTTGTTGATCTTTGATCGGACCTTTATTTAAATCCAAGATTATACTCTCTTTGATCCAGATTTTGTTTATATTCCGCTGCTCATAATCATTTAAATGAAAACAAAATCATTTGGGTCTTGAAAAAGTTGATTGAGAAAGATTTGGTGTTGTCTTATGTATTCAAAGTCTGATCTGAAAAGTTTCTATAACTTTGAGTGTTTTTAATTAGTTTTCTGACCTGATCAGTTAGAGATCTGAGTATTTACACTCACGGTTCTAAAAGTTATATGGAGATCGTCTTATTTTCTACATCAAATCAGATTTAATGACAGCATGCTGACAGATTTGCGATGCTGTAGTAAATTGATCATATCTCACTGATCAAGACACCAATTAATGTGATTCAAAAGGCCCTGGATTGAAAACACATTGATGAACAGCTTTAGTGTTTTGAGATTTCAGAGATTCGAAATTTAGAAGGGTCATATGCATCGTTGAAGTAGACAACGGTGTGCTGACACAAAGCTGTTGGACAGATATGCGCGACTATGATCCATCAACCGTATCTTATTCTTCCGAGCTCCAAAAGAGGTGATTCCAGATGCTCTGAAAATATAACAAACCAATGCACACTCTTTATGTTTTGAGTTTTTGCAAACTCCAAAGCTATCATGGTCTAAAGTAGTGTCGAAGTTGGTGTAAAACTTGCTGTCAGAGGCTGTCCTTACGGATATGTGCAGAAGGTATAAGCTGTTGTCCACACTCACTAGAGGTACACCACCAGAGGTACACCACCAGAGGTACACCACCAGAGGTACACCATAGATACACCAGAGGTACACCACCAGAGGTACACCACCAGAGATAGCTTCAGAGAGGGCATCAGAGGTAGGTGGATCAGAGGTTGCTCCAGAGGGTGGATCAGAGGTTTCACCAGAGGGAGGATCATAGGTTGCACCAGAGGGAGGATCAGAGGTTGGAGGCTCAGAGCCCATAGCCCAACTTCTTAGTACTTGCTGTAAGCTTTGCGCACCTGTCGTATTTTCAACAAAAATCCCTCCTCGAAGATCCAAATTTGATGAGTCCAGATGCGTTGGATTCCTAAGACAAAGAAGAACAATTGTCATGTTTTGAGCTTGGTCTGAATCAGTGTTCTTATTGGTCAGAATCTCTGTTAAAGTCAGTATATATATGCTGGACAGAGTTGTGTTTCTCTGAACTCATCATCAGAGCTCTTGCGTCAACATCAGAGCCTCTGGAGTTATCACCAGAGCTCTGAAGTAACCGTCAGAGCCTATGAAGTCATCATCCCCGAAGCCCGGATTTTTATTGGATTTTTTGACAGCTTTGCGCTGTTTCGGAAACACGCGCATAACTTTTGACTCGGCGCTCCAAATTACACAAGTCCAGTTGCATTGGAAAGATAATTCATAGACGCACGACTTTGATGTTCTGAGTTTTCTTAAATTATGTGATCTGATATGCCAAAATCTGCTTCAAAGCCTACTGTAAGGTGTTGGACAAAAAGCATTGCAATTAACTCATGCTCTTTCCGCTTTCAAGAACGGTGTTCTCTCGATGGTTCTTCACGGTTTCATGCTGCTATTGTGACATATTGATTGTCACTCACTCCTCTGTTATTCATGTTTAATGCTCGGTGCTGAATGCTTACTCAACAGTGAAGTTGAATCATGAAAACTGGACAAAATGGAGTTAATTGTCTAGGTTTTTCAAGAAGATGAGCCTACATTTGAAGGGGAGCTCGTGATGCTTTGAAGACTCGAAGAACGGAACGCCAAAGTTTCTAAAGAAAGCAAGGGAGAGACTACAAGATGATGCTTTCTTTATAAAACATCAGGGGGAGATTGTTAGATTAAATTAGCTCCTAATTTAATTAAATGTTTTATAAAGAAAAAGTGTATGGGCTTTTTAGTTAGCTTTATGGGCTTGAGCCTTTTATTATAAATGGACCCTTTAAAAAGAAGTTTAGGGTTTCATTTATCATTTGAGAGAGGGTTATTGAAAAATACATCAAAAACACACAGACTATTCTGATGAGTGTCATATTATTGTAAAGTGTGGTGTTCTTCTTGTTTTCTCCTCCATATTATTCATCAATGAATATGAGATGAGTTATTTTATCATTGTTCTTCATGTTCATCTTATCTCTACTTATATATGGATTTTGTTCTTCTATTGTTTGCTTGTCCTAAAATGGGACCAACAGACGCATATGGTTCTGGCGGAATCCCTGCGCTCCTCGTCCCATGGGTAACGTGTGCCCTTACTACACTATTTCCACGTTCTCATTCACTTGAGTAACCGCTCGTTGAGGTATTCTCCCCCGTCCCCTTCCTCGGCCTCTACCCCTACCGCGGGTGGCCGCCGGCACAGGTGGATTCACCGGTGCTTCCATCTCGATCTCCTCATCAACAGGTTCAAATATACCCCTCATGGATCTCCTCAACATGATTACTGACTGACAAAGAAATACCAACAACATTAAACCTACAGTTCCAATATAATAAGGCAATTAAGCACATACATGTACCTATAAGTTCGTAATTACACTGGCCAGGTGTAATCGCCAACTTACCTTACATGACAGTTCTCACCACCCTATTAATCGTTCTACCTAGACCTGGAAAACGGGTCGTGTCGTGTCGGGTTCGTGTCGGGTTCACGGGTTAAACGGGTTGGGAGTGTCAAACCCGAACACGACACGTTTAATAAACAGGTCAGAATATCGCAACCTGAACACGACCTAATTTAACCCGCCTAACCCGACACGACACGATTAACCCGTTTAACCTCTTAACCCATTAAACCTGCAAACTCGTTAACCCGATTAACCCGTTTCGTAAGAAGGAATTTTTGTTCAATATTTATAGGGCTGTAAACGAACCGAACGAACACGAACAAGGACTTGTTCATGTTCGTTAGATAAAAGATATGTTCGTGTTCAATTACGTTCGCACAAACACAAAAAAATCGCAAAATAAACTTAAAGGTACACCGAATTTAAAAGGGTGCTCCAATCAAATTTTTAACTCAGTTCAAGCCAACCAGCAAGCAAACCAGCTCAAGCCAATTGTTTCACTCAAACAAAGGAGGATGGCAATTCAAAATGTGGAAGGGATGAGGGGTATTTATAGTTGAGAGTAAGGGTTGTGGTTTGAAATTTGGGCGATGTGGGATGAAATCTGATGAGAAAAATGGGTTGGTTCACTTGAGGTATCCCACATCGGAAGTTTTATAGCAAAATTAATCTTGGAACCATGTATATAAGTGAAGCCAAACTAGTTCCTCTAATTTGTTTTATTTTTCCATAAACCAATTACTTTTAATTATAATTATAATTATAATAATAATAATTAAATTATAATTATTTTTTCTTAAACATATATTTAATTTTTAACTTATATATATAAACGGGTTACTCGGGTCATTTTCGAGTTGAAATAGTTGACCCTAACCTTACCCATTTAATTTTCGTGTCGTGTTGTGTCAACCCGTTTACTTAAACGGGTTGAAATGTATTACCCAAACCCATTTAATTCGTGTCGGGTTCGTGTCGAGTTAGCGTGTTGTGTCATTTTTTGCCAGGTCTAGTTCTACCCAGTCTCACTAAGGTCCTCCTAGTTCTCAGCGGTACTACTTGACTCCCACAGTTTAAGTTTAGGCCCGTCCGGTCACCTAAATCTCTTAAACTAAGGCTCTAATACCAACTGTAACAACCCAACCAAAAGTAACCAAGCAAGGTTCCAATAGATAATAATTAAAACTGCCAAACTTGGCCCACACCAAGATTTAATAAAATTCAACAATGGGTTTGCGGAATACAACCCTAATTACAGCTGAGAACATTAGTCTATAGTAAATAAACCGGAATTCTTCTAATCCTTAAGATGCAAGCTCCAGCTCACATCTTCCCTTTCCCCTTAACCGAGCTTTCTACCACCTGCTTACCTGAAATGTTTTTAGTTTTGAAAGCGAGGGTTAGACCATGAGGTCTAGTGAGTTCCCTCAAAAGCCACACCATAAATAACAGAGTTTATAAAATTGTGCAGTAAGAACCGTTTATACAAAACTTGTCATAAAGCACACATATATGATCAGCACACCATGACATGTTAATGGCACACGCTATGGTCACACACACCGTGACAGTGTAAAAGGGCACACACCGCCTATATATGAAACGAATTCATATATTTAATATTATGGGACACACCCCCATCTCACACCAATGCCATAGCATGTCCACACATAAGCAAAATATATCCACTTAATTAAATCACACCTTTCATGCATAATTTTAAACAGTACGAGCATTTGCCAATATGGATATGCATAAAGTTCCACACTTAAAAATGTTTTAGGATTAGAAAAACTCACCTGGCGCTTTAGCAATTTCTTCTCACGAACCTCAGATTTTAAGGGGAACACCTATGATGATAAAAATAAGGATGGTGAGTCTCGAGTTAATCTTAGCCCAGCCTGAACAATTTTCTACCTAACTTGACTCTCAACTAACTCGGGAATCTGAACCCAATTGTTTCGACTATGCTACTTTCAATTTGGGCTCAAGTCCGGATCTACGGCCCAAGTCAATTAAATTCCGGATCCATTAACGAATTCCGGATCCACGGCCCACGTTAATTAATACCGGATCCAATAACAATTCCGGATCCTATAACAAACTCCGGATCTACAGTCCAAGTTACTTAATACCAGATCCAATAACATACTCCGGATCTACGGCCCAAGTTACTTAATAGCGGATCCAATAACATACTCCGGATCTACGGCCCAAGTTTCTTAATACCGGATCCAATAACATACTACGGATCCTTTGGCCTAAGCTAATTAATTCCGGATACACTCTGGTTCCCTTTGGGTTCCGGTGTCTCTTCCGGTTCCCATTTGGGTTCCGGTGTGAGTCCGGTCTCGGATTAAGATTTCGAATGCTAATAACCATCCCCATTTCGAAACCAAAGCTTGGCATTAAGCCATTAATCAATAAGAGGATACTAGTAGCGTCCAATTGATAGCTAAACCCTCCGATTACTCTAAACAAGATAAGAAGATTGCACACAAGCACCATTTCATTTCTTTCAAAATGATAAACAAAGCTTAACCCTAACTCTCCCAAATCTTCTAATTAAATAAGTAAGCGATAGGAGGAGAAATTTACCTCTAGAGCAGCTGAACTTTCCACTCCTAAGCCTGTGATTCCTCTTCTTCTTGAAATCTCCAAATTTGTTTAACACACACACACACAAAATCGCACAGTAGCCGCCCTTGGTTGATTGAGAAGAATGATGGAGTCTCTAGGGTTTTTACCCTTTTTATACCTCCCACAACTAACCACCAACTTATTTCTATTTCTTACTTGAACCACGAAATTTCTGCCACACTCTTTATTTATCGACCAAAAATAAAACCCGGTTATTACAATGATGTAATAACCGTGTCTTTTTGTAAATAAATATAAAGTGTGGTGGCCAAAGTGTGAGGAATAGAAGTTTTGAGGCTATGTGAAAAAGGTATAAAAGGATGAGACCCTCAAATTTGGAATGAGCAACTAACATTAAAATTTAATAAAATAACCAAAATGGATGAAATCAGTCCTACAATTCATTCCTCAAATACCTCGGAATTAAAACATCGTAAATCCTACAGTTTGTAACTTAAAACGGGCATTACGTAATACAACATAAGTTGCTAACCCCAAACAAGTGCGGAAAACTTCACTACTCAAGTCACCTCTTGTGCACCCTACTAGCACTCGCCACTTCACAAAGTAGCTAGAGCTACCCCAAGGTTCACCAACAAAATATCCTTTTTAACCATAAGATGGCATGAAACAAGGTTCACCAACAAAATTTCGCGCGCGTCAGTTTATTATACAAAACGATGAAACGGTTTACAAATTCACCTTAGTCAAAACACAAAATGACTTGTGTAAGTTCCAAACTTAAAGACAAAAACCAATCTGTTTCCATTATGTGAAAATATCGACTAAACATCCTAAAACCTCACATTGGGGTAAGCATGCAAGCTTGTAACATTTCCTTCAAATTTCTTGTAATGGTACACATGCACCAAATAACTCACACCAAAATTTCAAGAGATGAAAATCTTTAAATTGATTTCCAAGATTTCCTCAAATGGTCGCATAACGGCACCCGAGCAAAATGTTTCTGACAAAACTGCACACAACAATGTATTTTTCCAAAAAAAACTAGAAGGAAACAATGCTAGTAAATGGTTGACACCAAAAGGGTTCAAACCTATTTTCAAATCTCAAATTGCACCAACGGTGCGCATCAATGTTCAAAACATAAGAATTCCACGCACCATAGTTTTATACAAACCATTTTTCTAAAATCTTTATCACGAAGCATTTTCCTCAAAGTTTCGTACTTGGAACACAAAACGTCAATGCTTAAAATGTACTTGCCAAAAACATACTCAAAATACACATTTTCTCCAAAACCAAAAGGTTTCCAATTTTCCAAAATGTTCGACAAATCAAAATTGACTAAATGTCGACGACTCACACATTTGTATTTTCAAAATGTAAAGCATTGCGAACTATACATGATTTCCATAGCACCAAAACACCCCTTTGACCGAATGGCCATCATGTATACAAGGGGTTAATAAAATTTTCACTCATGATTCGCTTAACAAAGTACCGATAAACGATGGTTACCAAGCTATGCATACCCCTAAGTCGATATAACGCATTTACACGAAATGATAATAAAACATTTAACTGACCGAAAGCGCACCAGGCAAATTATTATGAACTGTTGTCAAAATGTTCTTTCATGCATCACTTAAGCCACGTATAAATCAATCCATACACTGAACTAATTGCAACGAAATACTTAATATCACCAATTCTTGAAAGAAATGCTACGCGACACTAGAGTTCCAAACTCATCTCTTCTTAGTCGCCTTATGGCATAAAATTAACTTTTCTGAACAAAACTCGAGTGAGACCAAATGCCCCACATAACTCGTAAACTTTTCACATAACTACATAGAGTATGCACATTGTAAAATTGTACCCACACGACGCGAAACATCGTACACAAAACTCCATGAAACTCAACGAACTCAATGACTCCAAGTCAACAAAATAGCACCAAACATTGTGCTTCCAAAGTCAAATTGCATTAAGCAAAATCATGGCTAAAATGCCAAATTCCAAAATCCCTTCTATGGTAATACCACACAAACAACATTGTTTAAAAACTCATATTAAACAAATTCTCCAAAATAATTTTACACAGACATCCTGGAAGATAACTTTCCGTCCAAACTCTAACATATGTGGAGGAGATCCAATGTTAAAGTCACAAGCCGTAGTTACTTGCCCAACATCTTAAACATCATAAAAATATGAATATCATTATATCTGAAACAAATGTTGAACAATAATGAAATAAAGCAAAATAAATCCCGACGGAGTTTGCACTTCCCGCAATGAAATGGTTTTATGCGCGTTTCAAAACCATGGTTCGAAATCTTGTGTGTGTGCTAAACATTTCCCAAAATTCATAACACAATCCATGGAAGGATTTGAAACACAAGAAATAGTTGATGTAATATATTTCCAAAATAAACTTTGTGCATGACTTAGTCGGCATTCAACGTCTCAACCCATACTCCTCCCAAAATCCTCCGGTCTACTATTGCCATCCGGATGCTTTAACCTCTTAAGGTAAGTTGGGAATTACATCAATTAACTTGACGGTTTTTCCTCAAATCAAAATCGGCTCATTAGGACTATGGTTCTAATCCAACCATCAATCTCGATTCGAAACGGTCTACTTAAAGCAAATATCATGCTTATCGTCACTCTAAGTGACTAATACTAGAATCGTCCATCTATTCCAATGACTACTGGCTTAGAACCTCCTTCACTACCCCAACGATCATCACATTAAAGTAATTCAAGTACGCACATGTACTAGTAGGTTCACCATGACACTGGCCAGGTGTCACTATGAACGCACCATACATGATTATCCTTGTTACTCTCGACGTGACTCTCGTTTCCAACAACATCCATCAACTTCAAAACATCCTATCTTAAAGTGCCTAAAGGTGAATTTCACTCTTATTTACTTAAACAAACGCTAGTTTGAGTCTAGGTATCCAAAATCAACACCTAAATCTCTCAAACTTATGCTCTGATACCAACTTGTAACACCCTCAAATTTGGAACGAGCAACTAACATTAAAATTTAATAAAATAACCAAAATGGATGAAATCAGTCCTACAATTCATTCCTCAAATACCTCGGAATTAAAACATCATAATTCCTACAGTTTGTAACTTAAAACGGGCGTTACGTACTACAACATAAGTTGCTAACCCCAAACAAGTGCGGAAGACTTCACTACTCAAGTCACCTATCGTGCACCCTACTAGCACTCGCCACTTCACAAAGTAGCTAGAGCTACCCCAACCTGAGCCTGTTGCACATGCCGACAAATAAAAAGGGTTAGGCTTTCGCCTAGTGAGTTCAAGCATTTTATCATGACTATATAAAATCATAAATCGAAAGAGAAGTGTAGTTTTTAGTCATGATTCCAAAAGAGTTTACTTTAAATGCAAATCATCCATTTTTCCAATTCCCACCATTTCCACAAATGAAATCTTTAATGCAATATGATTTCCAAAATAGACTCATTTCCAAAATCAACGTGATAGGGTGAAATATCATTTGATACTCTAAACAATTAAATCCATAATTCAATTTGTCATCAATAAAAAAACATACCAAACATGGATGAACATAATCCATAACTCATATAACGTGGAAATGCAATTCTCATAAATATGATACGTTACCGAAAAACATGGATAAACACAAATACCCAAAATACCACACACGGATGAGATATAAACCACAACTTACAAACCATGGAAAACAATCCATATAAATATAACACGTCACCGAAAACATGAGTAGCAACAAATACCCAAAACAACACCTTTCGGTGACGGGGGAGACCCGTATACATCGCACATGACGGAACACTAAAGTGGGTCACTTACTATGTAATAAAAACACCCACGCGGATTACTCTCGTAAACTGAGCTCAATCACTCCAGATCTATTGCCCGCGAGACTAGGGAGCCCCCAACTTCAACTACTCCAGGTCTATACATTGGGTCAATCTAAATCCACAACAGCACATTAGGGATTACACCTTACTGCCCATGAGACGACATCCGACCATATAGGTCCACGCCTTACTTATCATGGAACCCGATGCCTATCCCGTGCTAAGCACATATATGGAATTACACCTTACTGCCCATGAGACGACGCCCGACCATATAGGTCCACGCCTTACTTATCATGGAACCCGATGCCTATTCCGTGCTACAAAAGAAATTAACGTCTCGTAAACTGAGCTCAATCAATCCAGACCTCTTGCCCGCGAGACTAAGGGGAAACTCAAATGCCTATGGATCCATGGCTAACAAGGTCTAAATATTACACGACCCCAAGTGAATAAACAAATGCATTTAAAACATGCAATTCCCCAATAACATAATTCATTAACAAAACTCAATCTTGAGTTACCCAAACTGGACAAATGTGCCAAGACTATCTCAAAGTCAAAACCGAGCAAAATGCTCCAAGCTTGCTAGACCCAAAATGTCGGTCATCATTGCATAAAACGCATTTAAACATTGTTTAGATAAACGAGTACCACAAAACCATCATTAACCCCAAAATTCAACACGGGTTAAACAAAAGGGTTTTCCCCAAAGGACTCACACCCTTATAATTCTCAAAATGACACATAACACTTAAAAGTGCATTTCCCAAATGGTTTATTGAAAATCAAATACACTAACATGATTAAACCATCAAATAAACCTCATTTTGAGCAATTAATCTTTTAAAGACAAAATATGGTTTCCAACCATTCAAATATCCAAAAGCCCCAAATATGGGTGTTTTACACATTTATGAAGATAAACACTTCAAAAGAGTTAAACTATTCAAATAACTCAACCATATACATTTTCAAGTAAAACACACAAATATTTGGAAAATACTATTTTTGGCATGTACAAAGTTTTCGCAAAGTAACTTGAACTCACCTTGCTAGATTTAAGCTAAATCTAGAGTTTCTCCAACGTAAGCTCCTTTGATGAAGTTTGCATCCTCAAGCCAAAACTTCCAAAACCTAGATTTATGAGTTTCCAACCATCAATATCAAAGTTTAACAACAAGGAATCATCATCCCTTCATAATATACCAAAATACCCAACTTATACCAAACCCTATTTTTTTAAAGATGAAGAAAACCAGATTTCCTTACCCAAACATCACCAAAATCGACCCACAACAACACAAGATGGAAAGGAGATAAAATCAACAACAATAACACCTTTGGGTAGGAATAGATTACCTTTATCCACTTGAAATCTCCAAGAGATAGCTCCTAGACTCCCAAAAGCTTCAAACTCCTCAAGTGATCAACAATGGAGGAAAAGGGTTGATTTAGGTGGAGAAGATGAAGAGGAGAGGAGAGGGGTTGTAGGGTTTCAAGTGAGAGAAACCGATTTCTAGAGAGAGAGATGAGAGAGTTTGAGGTTGAAGATGAATAATGAAAAGAGAAAGAGAGAAGAGGGTTTAAAATCGAGTTTTAATGTCACTACACCCCGCTCGCGATTGTGACACGGCGATAGTGACCTTGTCACTATCGCGGGCACTATCGCCCAACCTGTACCGCAAGTTTTTCCCTTCCTCGCAAGAATGACACGGCGATAGGGACCTTGTCACTATCGCGGGGCACTATCGCCCAGATTGTACCGAGAGTCATTTCCTCCCTCCCGATTGTGACACGGCGATAGTGACCCTGTCACTATCGCAGGGCACTTTCGATAACGCCACTTTTTGGCGTTATTTTCGGTCCTGAGACCAATGAGATTGGCTTGTATTTAAGCAAAGAAGTGGAATTTTATGGTTTATCTAGTGGAATGTACAGGTATTTTAAAAGGCAGTAATCATCGAGAAAAGAAGCTGAAAAGAGCCCAAAAAGAGCCAAAACGAAGCCCAACGGAAGCCCGAGATCCAAGCCCAAGACCCGCACCCGAACCAAGACCCGAACCAGGACCCGAACCTGATCCAGACCATCTTAGAAAACCGGGCGACTTGTGCCGCGACTTGCAAGTCGCGGGACAAGTCGCGTAACCCACTGTTCCAACTTTTAAGTTTGGCGTTTTTCCGGATTTTAGGTCATTCTCGATACAGCTCTCACACGACGAACGGGAGCAGTTAAGGGGCGATTTTCAGATGTTTTTCGGAGCTTTTGGAGCCACGATAGAGGATCAATTGGAGTCACGTTCAACACGTAAAGTAGATACGAGCACGAGAGAAGGGAGTCCGCCATTACATTCATCGCTTTCATTATCATTATGTTTACATACACGTTTTCATCTTCTTTCTTTGTGTTTGAATCCACCACCAACATGAACTAAATTCTAGATGTTGGGGGTTGGAATGAATTTGGTTTAAGTTTATAAACATGTAACTTGAGACTTTTATCAGTTTTCCTAATTAATGAAGCATGTGATTTGGTTTTTAATGCTTTTGTGAGTTTAGCTAGCTTCCAATTGTTATGTTGTTTTCAATTAAGTTCGAGAGAATTAATTGTTAACTAGAACTAGAAAATTGCATGCCTAAGGTGAGAAAGGGGATAGAGATATACCGAGTAAGCCTTAGTCCCATTAAAATCTTAATTTTAATATGTTTTGAACTCCATAGGTTGAGATCGAGAGATAAAACTTGTGTGTTCAAGATAAAACCCGTGGTTGCTTGAGAAAGAACCATGCTTTTAAAATAAAACCCGTTGTTGCTTGAGAAAGAACAACGGTGACTTTAAGATTGGGTATTCATTAAAGGGAATAACTGGTAACTGAGCTCAATCACTCCAGATCTATTGCCCGCGAGACTAGGGAGCCCCCAACTTCAACCACTCCAGGTCTATACATTGGGTCAGTCTAAATCCACAACAGCACATTAGGGATTACACCTTACTGCCCATGAGACGACGCCCGACCATATAGGTCCACGCCTTACTTATCATGGAACCCGATGCCTATCCCGTGCTAAGCACAAATATGGAATTACACCTTACTGCCCATGAGACGACGCCCGACCATATAGGTCCACGCCTTACTTATCATGGAACCCGATGCCTATTCCGTGCTACAAAAGAAATTAACGTCTCGTAAACTGAGCTCAATCAATCCCAACCTCTTGCCCGCGAGACTAAGGGGAAACTCAAATGCCTATGGATCCATGGCTAACAAGGTCTAAATATTACACGACCCCAAGTGAATAAACAAATGCATTTAAAACATGCAATTCCCCAATAACATAATTCATTAACAAAACTCAATCTTGAGTTACCAAAACTGGACAAATGTGCCAAGACTATCTCAAAGTCAAAACCGAGCAAAATGCTCCAAGCTTGCTAGACCCAAAATGTCGGTCATCATTGCATAAAACGCATTTAAACATTGTTTAGATAAACGAGTACCACAAAACCATCATTAACCCCAAAACTCAACACGGGTTAAACAAAAGGGTTTTCCCCAAAGGACTCACACCCTTATAATTCTCAAAATGACACATAACACTTAAAAGTGCATTTCCCAAATGGTTTATTGAAAATTCAAATACACTAACATGATTAAACCATCAAATAAACCTCATTTTGAGCAATTAATCTTTTAAAGACAAAATATGGTTTCCAACCATCCAAATATCCAAAAGCCCCAAATATGGGTGTTTTACACATTTATGAAGATAACCACTTCAAAAGAGTTAAACTATTCAAATAACTCAACCATATACATTTTCAAGTAAAACACACAAATATTTGGAAAATACTATTTTTGGCATGTACAAAGTTTTCGCAAAGTAACTTGAACTCACCTTGCTAGATTTAAGCTAAATCTAGAGTTTCTCCAACGTAAGCTCCTTTGATGAAGTTTGCATCCTCAAGCCAAAACTTCCAAAACCTAGATTTATGAGTTTCCAACCATCAATATCAAAGTTTAACCACAAGGAATCATCATCCCTTCATAATATACCAAAATACCCAACTTATACCAAACCCTATTTTTTTAAGATGAAGAAAACCAGATTTCCTTACCCAAACATCACCAAAATCGACCCACAACAACACAAGATGGAAAGGAGATGAAATCAACAACAATAACACCTTTGGGTAGGAATAGATTACCTTTATCCACTTGAAATCTCCAAGAGATAGCTCCTAGACTCCCAAAAGCTTCAAACTCCACAAGTGATCAACAATGGAGGAAAAGGGTTGATTTAGGTGGAGAAGATGAAGAGGAGATGAGAGGGGTTGTAGGGTTTCAAGTGAGAGAAACCGATTTCTAGAGAGAGAGATGAGAGAGTTTGAGGTTGAAGATGAATAATGAAAAGAGAAAGAGAGAAGAGGGTTTAAAATCGAGTTTTAATGTCACTACACCCCGCTCGCGATTGTGACACGGCGATAGTGACCTTGTCACTATCGCGGGCACTATCGCCCAACCTGTACCGCAAGTTTTTCCCTTCCTCGCGAGAATAACACGACGATAGGGACCTTGTCACTATCGCGGGGCACTATCGCCCAGATTGTACCGAGAGTCATTTCCTCCCTCCCGATTGTGACACGGCGATAGTGACCCGGACACTATCGCAGGGCACTATTGATAACGCCACTTTTTGGCGTTATTTTCGGTCCTGAAACCAATGAGAATGGCTTGTATTTAAGCAAAGAAGTGGAATTTTATGGTTTATCTAGTGGAATGTACAGGTATTTTAAAAGGCAGTAATCATCGAGAAAAGAAGCTGAAAAGAGCCCAAAAAGAGCCAAAACGAAGCCCAACGGAAGCCCGAGATCCAAGCCCAAGACCCGCACCCGAACCAAGACCCGAACCAGGACCCGAACCTGATCCAGACCATCCTAGAAAACCGGGCGACTTGTGCCGCGACTTGCAAGTCGCGGGACAAGTCGCGTAACCCACTGTTCCAACTTTTAAGTTTGGCGTTTTTCCGGATTTTAGGTCATTCTCGATACAGCTCTCACACGACGAACGGGAGCAGTTAAGGGGCGATTTTCAGAGGTTTTTCGGAGATTTTGGAGCCACGATAGAGGATCAATTGGAGTCACGTTCAACACGTAAAGTAGATACGAGCACGAGAGAAGGGAGTCCTCCATTACATTCATCGCTTTCATTATCATTATGTTTACATACACGTTTTCATCTTCTTTCTTTGTGTTTGAATCCACCACCAACATGAACTAAATTCTAGATGTTGGGGGTTGGAATGAATTTGGTTTAAGCTTATAAACATGTAACTTGAGACTTTTATCAGTTTTCGTAATTAATAAAGCATGTGATTTGGTTTTTAATGCTTTTGTGAGTTTAGCTAGCTTCCAATTGTTTTGTTGTTTTCAATTAAGTTCGAGAGAATTAATTGTTAACTAGAATCAGAAAATTGCATGCCTAAGGTGAGAAAGGGGATAGAGATATACCGAGTAAGCCTTAGTCCCATTAAAATCTTAATTTTAATATGTTTTGAACTCCATAGGTTGAGATCGAGAGATAAAACTTGTGTGTTCAAGATAAAACCCGTGGTTGCTTGAGAAAGAACCATGCTTTTAAAATAAAACCCGTTGTTGCTTGAGAAAGAACAACGGTGACTTTAAGATTGGGTATTCATTAAAGGGAATAACTGGTAACTGAGCTCAATCACTCCAGATCTATTGCCCGCGAGACTAGGGAGCCCCCAACTTCAACCACTCCAGGTCTATACATTGGGTCAATCTAAATCCACAACAGCACATTAGGGATTACACCTTACTGCCCATGAGACGACGCCCGACCATATAGGTCCACGCCTTACTTATCATGGAACCTGATGCCTATCCCATGCTAAGCACATATATGGAATTACACCTTACTACCCATGAGACGATGCCCGACCATATAGGTCCACGCCTTACTTATCATGGAACCCGATGCCTATTCCGTGCTACAAAAGAAATTAACGTCTCGTAAACTGAGCTCAATCAATCCCGACCTCTTGCCCGCGAGACTAAGGGGAAACTCAAATGCCTATGGATCCATGGCTAACAAGGTCTAAATATTACACGACCCCAAGTGAATAAACAAATGCATTTAAAACATGCAATTCCCCAATAACATAATTCATTAACAAAACTCAATCTTGAGTTACCAAAACTGGACAAATGTGCCAAGACTATCTCAAAGTCAAAACCGAGCAAAATGCTCCAAGCTTGCTAGACCCAAAATGTCGGTCATCATTGCATAAAACGCATTTAAACATTGTTTAGATAAACGAGTACCACAAAACCATCATTAACCCCAAAACTCAACACGGGTTAAACAAAAGGGTTTTCCCCAAAGGACTCACACCCTTATAATTCTCAAAATGACACATAACACTTAAAAGTGCATTTCCCAAATGGTTTATTGAAAATCAAATACACTAACATGATTAAACCATCAAATAAACCTCATTTTGAGCAATTAATCTTTTAAAGACAAAATATGGTTTCCAACCATCCAAATATCCAAAAGCCCCAAATATGGGTGTTTTACACATTTATGAAGATAAACACTTCAAAAGAGTTAAACTATTCAAATAACTCAACCATATACATTTTCAAGTAAAACACATAAATATTTGGAAAATACTATTTTTGGCATGTACAAAGTTTTCGCAAAGTAAATTGAACTCACCTTGCTAGATTTAAGCTAAATCTAGAGTTTCTCCAATGTAAGCTCCTTTGATGAAGTTTGCATCCTCAAGCCAAAACTTCCAAAACCTAGATTTATGAGTTTCCAACCATCAATATCAAAGTTTAACCACAAGGAATCATCATCCCTTCATAATATACCAAAATACCCAACTTATACCAAACCCTATTTTTTTAAAGATGAAGAAAACCATATTTGTTGGTTCCCGTTTTGTTTAAACAAGATTATCAGATCTATTAGTTCAAGTTTAAGTTTGATGCGGAAGCGTATTTGAAGAACTAACAGGTATGTTTGATAGATTTAGAACACAATATAAATAAACAGTGAACAGGAAATAATATCTCAAAGTTTACTGAATATATATATATATATATATATATATATATCAAGAACAGATTTAAGAACAGTGAGTAAGCAAAGCTTTAAAACAGATATGACTCTCAAAGTGTATAAGCTATATGTTCTTGTGATGTTTTTATCTCTTGATTCTCTTTTAGGAAGAACTCAACATGAGTCTTCCTTATATACTACTTGAAGGGGACCATAAAGTATAAGCTACTATTCAGAACGGACGGCATGAACAGTTGAACGTGTTGTATTGCATTTAATGCCGCAGACGTCTATTATGTACTAAGCCCTATTGAGTCCACTCAGAATTTGACACGTTGAAGTTGGACAGGGTACGTTGCCATGCAAGTTGATGAACAGGTCCAGGAACAGTAGCAAGATATTTTAAATATCTTCCAAGTCTTTAGAGAGGACCGCAGAGGATCTGTAAAGTGTTACAGAGGTTCTGCGGTATGGTCCTTTGTAGATCAGTCTTTACCGGATTTCGAGTCTTTGGTCTTCTTTGCGCGTATAACAGAGCTTCTGTAGGACGTCTCTGTAGCTTCTGTAGCTTCTTGACCTTGATCTCTCGGTAAGTTCGGCAGAGCCTCTGTAAGAGGCTTTCTTCACTTGGCCTATTTTTCACTACTTCTAAATACTTCTACGATTAGGAAGATTGAAGCTAACAATCTCCCCCTAAGTAGTGAAAAATAAAATTTTGACATTTAAGTATTTTTAGGCTAAGTTAGATAAGACAGAGGTTAAACAATACCTCGAAAGTTCTTTCATTCAGAGATATGCCAGAGGCATTTTACATTTGAGTATAATGAAAGATAAACTTTAACATGGTTTGCAGAGATTTGTTGTTTGAGAATCAGATTTTGGCGTCTTTGAAATCGTTGAAGCTTCTGTTGTCTCTTCCGACTTCTTTGATCTCTTTGTAGAAACTGATGCAGAGTTCTCTTAAGCGTATTGTAGCATCAATCTCTCTGATGAAGGTATCTGCAGCGTCTCTATCCATTTTCTTGGTATCTCTGTATTTTACAAGGTTTGCTCTGAGCTTGTTCAGTGTACTAGTTGCGTACTTCTGATAGTTCATGCTCACAAAAAGTTTGACTTCGCCTTGTGGGTTTTGAAATACTAACCCGAACCTTGGTTCTGTAATGATTGAGTTGAGCACGGCGTCAGGTGGGCAGCGATCCTCTGGTGGTCGTAGGTTCAGATGTTTGAGACCAAGATCCTTTCCCAGCTGAAAGTCTGTCAGACTGTAGATCAGAAGCCTTTCCCTCATTGCTTTTCTCAACACTTGATATGCTCTGGTGTTTGGTTCTGTGTTGTAGTTATCCTTCGTCCATTGCAGAAGGTCAGGTAGATCATAGGGATTCAGATTCCTTAGGTCAGCATCAGCGAAGGTGGTTTCTGAATTGTTTACCCTTCTGACTCTGTAAATATTGTACCTGACCCTTGGATAGGTTCTGGTGAAGGAGTATATACAGAATATTACCTTTTTGATCTTGTGGATTGAGAAGACTTCTGCTTTAGTTCTTGGCTTTGTCCTGGTGAAGACGTTGTCAAATTCTTCTCTGATCTTTGGATCTGTCACATGATCTGTTGGATGATTGGTCTGAAAAGATTGTTTATAGAGGTATTTGTATACCACTTCTTCCATTTCTACTTGTGTTGGACCAGGTTGTGGTACTTGTCTTCTGAGACTTTCCATCTTTTTAACAACTTCTGCAGCTCTTCCTGATAGAGGAATGTCTGACAGAGGCTTCAATCCATATGCCCAGTCCTCTTCTTCAGGCTTTGGAGTTTGAAAGGCATCAAAGGCGCTCTTCATCAATTTCTCTGTAGGCTTGGGCAATGATTTCTTTTTCTTGGGCTCTTCTGTCATTATTGCTTTGCCCTTGTCTTTGGCTTTTGGAGGTGCAGAACCTGTTGCTTCTGTAGGTTTGGTGGTTGGTGCTTCTGTTGGAATGATGGGGGTTGCCTCTGTAGGTTTTGACACTTGTGTTTGAGAGGACTTTTGTGGCGTTGGTTCTGTTGGCTTGATTTGCTCTGTATCCTCTGTTGGAGGTTCTTTTGTGACTTCTTCTGTGAGCTTGGTTTCTGTTGGTGAAGGTTGGATATCAAATCTTCTTGCCATTTTGAAAGCTAATGTGAACCTGTGCCTTTCCTCTTCTCTCTACTCCATTCGTTCAGTCATTGTTTTGTGCATATTCCTTAGAACAGAAGAAGCAGAGGTCGTTGCTCTTTTTGGTTTGTGGGCAATAGACTTTCTTCTTGGGATGGATTGGGGTTTTTCTGTTGGTTTTGTAGTTTGGAAGGGAAGATCTTCTTCTGTGGAGGATGACAGATGTTGAACATCTACTCCAAACATTGTAGGGAATTCCACAAAGGTGGGTGTTGTCTCTGTGGTCTTTTGAGCTTCTGGTATATGGGTTTCTTCAGCGGTTGATTCCACAGAGATGGGTGTTGTCTCTGTGGTCTGTTGAGTTTGTTGATCTTTGGTTTGTTGTGGAGGGGCTTGGCTGATTGGTTCTGCTGCGATTGGTGGAACTTGTAGTCCTCTGGTCGTAGCTTTCTCCCTTATATTCTCCCCCTCAGGATGATCTGATGGACCAAGATGGTCATCATCAGAGTCATCCTGACTCTTATCAGAAGTACCCTCTGCTCTACAGGAAGCTTTGGGTTTCTTTGGTAGTTTTGCTACTGCGGCCATCAACTTCGCACATACATCATCACAGAGGCCGATTAGAGTTGCAAGCTCTGCCTCTGTGTTGAAGCGCATTCTGCCGATACTTTTTCTGAATTCTTTGACGTAGTTGGCATTTGCAGTAGTGAAAGAGACGATGACTTATGTGACCTGGTTTATGACATTCTGCCCGAGCTCTGTTAGCTGTGCTCTGGTCATGTAGTCTTTTGGCTGCATCATTGTAGTGTTGCGCGTTGCCTCTTCTTGTACGTGTTTGAGGGCGTTCTGTAGATCTGTAGGTGTAATGCCCTTTGATTTGTTGGATTGCTTGTTCATTTGTTCAAGGAAATGCTTGATTGATTCCTTGAATGCAGATGTTACGGCTATTCCGAAATCTTTAGCAGCAGAAGTGGTTGTAGTTGTGGCAGTTGTTTGAGCAGAAGACTTCATCTCTGTGATGGCGGATTTCACCTCTGTGGACAGATTGTCCATTTTGGTGTTCAGATTTAGCAAGGCCGTTGATGTTGTCTCTGCAAAAGATGTGAAAGAGCTTTGCAACTCTTTCATGGTTTGGTTCACATAGGTGACAAGGGTTTGGAACTCATCCCTTGATACTTGTGTCCCTGGTGTAACCTTTGGAGGAATAACCCCTTCTCCAGAGTGAGTCCCTGTTCCTGGGACACCTTCGTTCACCCTTGTTTGTACGTTGGGGTGGAAGGATTTCCATCTGATCTTCGAGAAGAAACCTGAGTTTCGATCTCTACAGAAGTTCTGTGAAGAACAGTGTCCAAATCCACTCCAGAGGTGGGTATCGGAATGTTCTTCTGTTGACTTGGAGACTTGTCTAGAGTCTCTTCGTCTTTGTGCTCACTACTTCTCTCTGAAAGAAGTTTTGGCCCTAAATTGTGCGTGGCAGAGGAAACGAATTCCTCTGTAGGGTGTTCTAGTGTGATCTGGGGCGATGAATCACGAACTATAGGTGAGTCTCTCTGAGGAGACTCCCTAGGAATGGATTCCCCGGTTTCTGTGGACGCAGAAGTCGAAAGAGTGACCTCTGGCTGGATGGGTTGGGTTTGGATCGAGTTGTGCTGCTCTTGTTCAATAACACCTTCTGCAGCTAGACCTGCGGTGTTAGAAGTGTGGGTTGCACTAGGAGGGGTTTGAGGATGTGTGCCTTCTACTTCTACGGCATCTTTTTCTGTCCCTTTTTCTTTTTCTCCCATTCTATCTAACGCCTTTTTAACCTCATCTCTGTTCCACGGAGCTTCTGCTTGTAGCCTAAGCCTTTCCCTAGTTTCAACATCTGACAAGTCGATTTCTTCTATTCCTTCTTCTGAAGCTTGGCTTGGACTCCTTCTGTGGACGTCCAGTCCCTGTTGGATGAAGGGATTCTGTAGAATGTTAGGGGTTTCAGATGGTTGATCTCTGGGGGTTTGATCATCTTCTTGCAGATTGGTGTCAATGCCAGAGATAGAGAAGTCTTGTTCTTCTGTGGCGTGGTGGTCAAGTGGTGGTGCATTCCACCCAGCTGTATTTAGGGTGTTAGCAAAGTCAGGGTGTTGAAGAAAATCGTTTAAGTTTCCTTGATGAGCGAATCGATCTGGGGATTGATAAGGTGATTGATATCCCTCTTCTGCAACTTCTTCTTCTGCAGTTTCTTCGACCCGGGTTTCTGCGACCTCTAATTCTGCAGTTCCTTCTTCTGCAGTTTCCTCTTCTGCGATGGTAACCAATTTATCAAGCTTCTTTTTGGTCTTCCTCCTCTTTGGTTTTGGTGCCCCTTCCTCTGTGGTTTTCGATTTTCTTTTCTTCTTCTGTTTTGGAGAAGAGGGAGGAGCAGTAGAGCCAACTTCTGTGGCACGAGGAGGTGAAGGTTGATCTTCTGCAATGTTTGTAGAGGTGCCTTCTGTAGTTTTCCTCCTTTTTGATTTTGGAGTAGAGGCAGAGGTTTTCGAAGAAGGCTTCTTTGACATGAGCTCGTCACGTTTGGCCATAAAGCTAAGTTGGATTGCCAAGTGTTTTGCTAGTTTCTGCTTCTTCGCTTCTGTAGAGAGGGGTTCTACAACCATTGTTCCTAGGGGACACCTAAACGCGGGGGTGTCACAGGGCTTGGTTTTGGAGTCCTATGATAGCGTATATACTCTAACTTAAGGGTTTTGTTCGTGGCATATCTCAGAAGCTTCTTTGACAGAGGTCTGCAGTGGGTGTAGCCATCTATATGATCGGTGGGGATGTTTTTGTTCATTGGGAACTGTTTGGGAGTCGGCCCTTCCATTGGCCAGTTCTGTATCATCAACAGAGGTTCGAACAGGACTCCCAATATCCTTTGGAATTGCAGAGGTGGTAGAAACTTAGGATCGTTCTCTTTTACCCTTCTGGTGTTGTTCTTTCTGTCGATCGTATTGATTATCTCCTGCATCATGATGGTCGAGTAATCGAGTGGGAGATCGTAGTAGACCCCATACATGATGGTTAATATCTGATGCAAGCTCTGGTCAATGCTGCCTATCTTCCCTGTCAGGCATCTGTTGAGGATCGAAAACAAGGTGTTCCACAGAGGTGGTAGTCTGCCTCTGCGGAAGTCATTTCTCTTCCTAAGTTGGGTGTTGTACCCAAACATTTCTACAAAACGACAGAGCTCGTCGTCTGTTGGTTGTTCTGCATATCTCTTCAGTCCAAGAAGACCCCTTGTTGGTAGGTTGAACTCAAGTGAGAACATTGTTCTATTAAACTTGATTTCCAAATGTTCAGATTTGTCAGGCTTGGAGATGTACCCTTTGATAAGAGAATCATCTTTATCATATCGGCAACTTTGCCAAAACTGGTTCAAATACCTAACAGGTATTTTCTTTGGGGTTCTTGAAAGTAAAGGGAAGAGGATATGATTTTCTATGATGTTTAGAAGAAGGGCATGGGCTTCGCCGAAAGCAGTGGGTGAGGGGACCAAGTAGCAATTGTTTGATTTGATTGGCAGTACCTTTTCGAAATGATCCTTTGCTATAAAGTTTTGAAGATGTGTGGTCGGAGCAAAGTCAGTTGTGTCGCCGGAATCTTCTTGTTCAATATTTTTGGCGAGATGGGGGTTTTCTGAATGTTCCGAATGAGCAGGTGAATCTTCTGGTGAGTTCGCCGGAGAGTGTGCAGGGGAGATAACTTGAAAAGATGAATCCATTTGGTAAGAAGAATAGGATTCTTGCAAGCTTTTGCAGGGTTTCGCCGGAGAAAAATGAGAGTTTGTAAAGGTTTTATGAGAAGGTAAGCTTGGGTTTTATATGAGTGTAAAATGGTAGAATTCGAAAGAGTAAAATATATATGGCAATGGATAAATATTTGGAATCCATACTCGAGTTAGAACGGCGGGTTCAACTTTCCATAGAAAACGTTCCATGTACGCCCAATGAAAAAGAGACACGTAGGCCATGTCAGAGGATGACAGGACGTCGTGCGCGGCCCATTAATGTTAGGCGCGTGGGGTTGTTCTTAGCCATATGAATTTCACTCTCAGTAAAAGTAATCGTTATTATTACAGAAATGCCCAAGTTGCATATTGACAGAACCTCTGTGGTTTACAGAAGCTCTGTGATTTTGAAAAACTTGAAGTTCATGCCTCATATCTCATTGTTATCATGACTCTGTAGGTTCTTCTTTAACCAAAACATTTGTAAAGGCATTGGAGAGGATCGATAGGTTTTTAGTGAAGAATTTTTACTCTGAGGTTTTGTGGCTCTGTTGGAACTTGCAGAAGCTCTGTCAGGGCCAGCAGAAGCTCTGTGAGTGAAAATTTCTCATAACTAAAAATCTATTAACAAATTTGATCATCCAAGTTTTGATTTGCATTAAGAAATGTTTTTCGGACATATTTGAAAGTTGGTGTCCGAGAAAACTGTTATGAAAAAAATTTGTTCGAGAAGGTCATGGTGTGTATTCGGTTTCCGAGATAACATTCCAAAAGATCGATAGAGGCTAAATTTGCGATCACAGAGCATATTTCTTGCAGAACCTCTGTTGAGCTCAGCAAAAGCTCTATGACCTCAAATTTCTCATAACTCGAATTTTATGAAACTTTTTGATCTTTTGATTTTTGACATGTTATTCACAGTATTTTTAGGACATATTTGACAATTTGTGTCCTAGAAAACTATTTTCAAAAATCTTTTGTACGAGAGACATACCTTTTGGTTCTCCTTTTCTCGGAAGTGATGTCTGACTTCTGTTGATATAGATTCATTGACACTCTTCTTTGGCTCCCCCTTGAAAGATTTACCTCTGTAGATCATTTCAGGGTCCCTTTTTGCTCCCCCTTGATCTAATCACCTCTGTAGATCAAGTAATTTCCTTTTGCTCCCCCTTGACCTATGCTTGGATCAAAGAATGATAAGTTTTGCATAGAACATAGGTCATGTTTTCCAGAGGTTCTGTAGGGGTCGTCAGAGGCTCTGAGCAGACCCACATAAGCTCTGTGATATCAAGAACTATTTTAAGATTGAGAATTTACATACAGAAATAAATCAATCAAAGCAATAAGTAAAGCAATAGAAATATACATATTTACAGAAGATAAAGCTATACTTACAGAGGATTTTCACGTCATATTGATCATTCCTAACTTACCCACCAAGAAATTGAATCTTTTCTCATCTAAAGCTTTGGTGAATAAGTCCGCGAGTTGATATTCTGTGGGCACGAAATGCATCTCGATTGTACCGTATTCAACATGATGTTTCAAGAAGTGGTACCTTATATCGATATGCTTGGTTTTTGAATGTTGCACTGGATTGGCAGAGATGGCAATGGCACTCTTGGAATCACAGAAGATGGGTATCTTTAGTAGGATGTGGTCGTAGTCTTTTAGCTGATTTTTCATCCACAGAACCTGAGAACAACAGCTAGCAGCAGCAATGTATTCAGCTTCTGCCGTAGATGTTGAGACACAATTCTGCTTCTTGGAGGTCCAACTGACTAGTTTACCACCTAGGAATTGACAACTCCCAGAGGTACTCTTTCTGTCGAGCATGCATCCACCATAGTCTGAATCTGTATAGGCTTTAAGACAAAAACCAGAGTTCTGTGGATACTAGAGACCAAGATTTTTGGTCCCCTTTAGGTATCTAAAGATTCTCTCAGTTGTAGCCATTGACTAGAAGAAAGGTAGAAAGTCGTTCGTACCATGCTCTTGGAGCCTGTTTCAGTCCGTACAGAGCCTTTTCAAGGTAGTATACATGCCTTGGGAACTTTGAGCTTTCAAACCCTGGTGGTTGATTTACGTAAACCTCTTCTTGGATTTCACCATTGAGAAAAGCTGATTTTACGTCCATCTGATAAACTTTAAATCATATGTGGGCTGTGAAGGCTAAGAATATTCTTATTGCTTCGAGTCGTACGACAGGGGCAAAAGTCTCATCGTAGTCTATGCCTTCTTCTTGTCTATATCCCTTAGCCACTAATCGTGCTTTGTTTCTGATGACCACTCCATCTTCATCCTTCTTATTTCTGTAGACCCACTTAGTCCCAATGGCCTGTTTCCCTCGTGGCTGAGGTACTAAAGTCCATACTCTGTTACGCTCAAACTGCAGAAGTTCTTCTTGCATGGCGTCTACCCAGTTTGGGTCATCTAGGGCTTCAGAAATCTTCTTTGGTTCTATCATACTGATAAAATTTGTAAAGAAACAAAAATTAGCAGTGGCAGATCTGGTTTTTACTGTGTCAGAAGGTTCGCCGATTATTTGGCTTGGAGGATGGCTTTTTGTCCACTTAGTTGTGCGTGGAAGGTGGTCACCAATGTCATCGAATCTTTCTTCAGAGGCTTCTTGTTGTTCTTCTTCTTCTTCTTGTATAGCCTCTGTAGTAGTGCGTGCCTTTGTAGTTGATCCTACAGCTTGTGGAATGATTGGTATGAGAGGTGGTGGAGTTTGTTCCTCTGAGGACGTATAGACTTGGTCCTCTATATCCTCTGTAATTGGTTCCTCTGTGGATTGTGAAGTTTGATTTTCAGCAGCTTCTGTGGTCGTTTTCCTCGTTGTTTCATCTTCTGCGGTCTCTACCTCGGCATTTGCATCTGTAGTATTTATAGAAGAAGATGAAGCATTATTTGGACCAGTTAGAGTCATACCTGTAGGATTTTGACCGATGGAAGATGGTTCTTCAGAAGCTCTGTTTGTTCCAACAGAGGGATCAATGTCGTCGTGGAACATCTCTAAAAATAGAAGATTTAAGTCTTCTTTCGTTTGCGAGATGCCAGAGATTTCCCTTTTAAGTCCGAGTTCTGAACTGATTTGCTCAGAAGTCTTCTGGAATGAATCATCAAAAGAAACATTGATGCTTTCTACGATTTTGCGAGACCTTGTAAGGAATGCTCTGTAGGCTTTGGAAGTGGCAGAGTATCCAATGAATTTGCCTTCGCCAGCTTTTACCTCAAACTTTCCTCTGGAATCTCTGTCGTTTAAAACAAAGCATTTACATCCGAACACATGGAAAAATTTGATGTTTGGCCGCCTTTTGTTGATCAATTCGTAAGGAGTCTTGAGGTGTCTTTTCACAATGGTTGAACGGTTCTATGTATAACAAGCGGTAGAAATCGCTTTTGCCCAAAAGTTCATCGGTAATCCGCATGCTGATAGCATAGCTCTTGCGGCCTCCACGAGCGTTCGATTCTTTCTTTCGACTACTTCGTTCTGCTGTGGAGTACGTGCGGCAGAGAAGTTTTGTGATATTCCTTCTGTAGAAAGATAGGCTTCAATGACAGAGTTTTTAAATTATGTGCCATTGTCACTTCTTAACTGTTGTATTCTGCATTCATAAAGAACTTGGATTCTTTTCATTAGATTAATCAAGATGATTGGAACATCTGATTTCTTTCGAACAAATTCAACCCATGTGAATCGCGAATACTCGTCAATTAAGACAAGTATGTATTTCTTGCCACCTAGGCTCTGTATGGCAATGGGACCGCAGAGGTCGACATGAAGCATGTACAGAGGCCTAGTGCAAGACACATCTGTTTTGCCTCTGTGAGAAGCTCTTTTGAGTTTTCCCATTTCACAGGCAGAACAAAAATGATCCTTATTTAATTTAACATTAGGCAAACCTTTAACTAGATCAAGTTTGACCAGTTTATCCAAGGTGTGAAAGTTCAAGTGACAGAACCTGTTATGCCATAACCAGGCTTCCTCACTTTTGCAGGCTACAAGGCAAACTTTGTCCTTGTTCTTGGAACAAAAATTCATCAGATACAGATCACCTCTTCTTTCGGCTCGCAGAAGTTCCATTCCTGTGTCTTCACTTTGTAGAGAGCATAAAGTTCTTTTGAATAACACATCGAATCCTGTATCACAGAGTTGACTTACACTGAGTAGGTTGTGTTTAAGGCGATTCACATATGCAACTTTGTATACAGAGACGTTTTCCTTCTGTATGACTCCATAGCCTTTGATGTGTCCCTTCTTGTCGTCTCCAAAAGTTACAGATCCACCATCGTGTGTTTCTTTGTACGTGGATAGTAAACTTCTGTCGCCAGTCATGTGCCTTGAGCATCCGGAGTCAAGATACCAAATTGGCATAAACCGCTTCTGTAAGACAATCACAGAGACTTAGGTACCCATATCCATATGGGTCCAATATTGTTAGAATTTTTCAAGTTTGCCTTAGCATTCTTGAAATACATTTTATCTTTTGTAGAAAAATCAGATTGTTTCTCTCTAGGTTCTGACTTTGGAGTTTGAATTTTAGTGGAGAGTAAGCAATTTGGACTTGAGAAGTGATTATTCAATTTGAACATAAGATCAAAGCAATGACAGTATTTAATATGAGACGTGATTTGTTTGAACTTTTCATTGAATTTATTGAACTGAACCACAGAGGCATTGCATTCTTTCTTAACATTAGATTTCCTATTACAAGAAGATCTATGAATACTAGAATGTTGTTTGCAAAAGTCTTGTTTAGGTCCTGCTTTCTGTGAGTCTCTTCTGTGGTGAACATCTTTCTTCACTGTCACAGAGTAAAAATATTTGTTAGCTTCAGGCCTTTTTCTCTTTTGTTGCCAAGTGATAACGCCACTTTTTGGCGTTATTTTCAGTTCTCAAACCAACGAGATTGGCTTGTATTCAAGTAAAAAGGCGTGTATTTTACGGTTTATCTAGTGAATTATGCAGGTTAGCTAAAAGGCGGCATTTCTCGAGAAAGAAGCTAAAAAGAGCCCAAAACGAGTCAAAACGAAGCCTAACGGAAGCCCAAAAGCCAAGCCCAAGACCCGCGACCGAACCAGGACCCGAACCGCGAACCAGAAAACGACCCGCGCAGTATAAAAGACACGCGCGACTTACCACGCGACTTGCAAGTCGCGTGGCAGGTCGCGTAAGTGTCTGTTTCGCGATTTTCAGCTATTTTATCCGGGGTTTAGGTCATTATTCGATATGATTCTTACGGCAGACGATCGGGAGCAGTTCAGGGGCGACTTTGGGCGATTTTTCGGAGTCCTCGAAGCCACGTTAGAGAGCCGATCACGGATACATTCATCACGGAACGTAGAGACGAACAGGAGAAGAGGGAGTTTTCATCACTTGTTATCACGATTTCATCTTTCGCATTTGATCATGTTTACATACACTTTTGCATCCTTTTCTCTTATGTTTGAATCCACCACCGACATGAACTAACCGGTTCGTGTTGGGGGTTGGAATGAATTCGGTTTATAAGCATGTGACGAATTGATTTGAACTTTTATCAGTTTTCCTTAATTAATGAAGCATGTGATTTCGTTCTTAATGCATTTGTGAATTTGGCCAATTTACAATTGATTCATTGTTAGTAATTAAGTTCGCGGGGATTGATTGCTATTTAGAATTAGGAATTGCATGCCTAAAGCCCAAAAAGGTGATAGAGATATACCGAGTAGGCTTTAGTCCCATTTAAACCGTTAGGTTGATATCGAGAGATAAAATCTAGCCAATTTAACATAAATCGAGTACTTAATGTGTTTTGGAACCCATAAGTGAGATCGAGAGATTGAACTTATCCTTTTCAAAATAAAATCCGTTGTTGGTCGAAAGAAAACGACGGTGATCTTAAAAGATTTGGGAATCATTAAGGGGATTAGCTGGTAACTGTTTTGAGTCGATTGTTTGCATGTGTATAACATGAGGATTTCCAACCCTCAACTTTTCTCTCTATCAAAGTTTACAAAGCTGTTCTGTTTGTCTTATGTTTGATGTGATTTTATGTTCTGCAATTAGTAGTTTAAAACCAACCATCTCTAAATTCGACAGTCCAGTTAATAGAGCCTATAGTAATTGTGATACTTAGTTCCTAGTTCCCCGGCAACGGCGCCAAAAACTTGACACGGGGTTTTCACACCCCGAGAATCTAACCGCAAGTGTACGGGTCGAAGTCGCCAAGTGGGATTCTCTTTAATTTGCTTTAAAGGTTTTGAAAATTTTGAGCTTTTAGGATTTTCAGAGGCCTTTTTCATATTATCAAGCTCTGTAGAGGTTTTGACTTGTATACACATTTTGAGAAAATCTGGACAGATAGGTATCTCTGTGATTTTCTCTTTTGGAGAAATTGTTCTGTTAAGAACCTCATAGGAGAATTTATCATCCTCTGTGTCACAGTGAACTATCCCTGATTTAGAATCAGTCTCTGAGTCGTCAGAGGATGAATCGTCCTCATATACAGAGGTTGAGTCATCTCTTTCGACAGAGGCTGGATTTTCTGAGCATGTATCGTACGAGCTTTCTTCCTCTGTAGAATAACTTTCATAGATAGCAGAGGTTTCTGATGAGATCTCTTCAGCGAGAATTTGATCTATAGAAGATGTACAGAGATTTTCTAAAACATTTGATTTAAAAACTTCCAAAATTTCTTTTTCAATTGATTCTTTAAGTTTTTCTTCTGAAAAGATGGGTTTAAACTCAGGAGCTTTTGCAGATAATTTCTTTTCGACATTTATCATACAGACAAAAGCGACCTGTGTTTGAGTCTCTGGTTTACCAAACTTAAAGATACCAATCTGATCTTGTGTTTTCAGATATTTCTTTGGTTTGATTCCTCTATTGACAGAGGTTGAAGATGATGAATCTGTGTTTTCAAACCACACATTGATCATCTTCGTATGTTTCCTCAAGTGAGGTTCTGCAGAGATTTTAACCCTTTTACTTACAGAGAGTAAGTTTGGAAAATTTGGTTTATTTGTTTTTCCCAAAACAAATAGAGAGGACAGAGGTTTTAGTCTTTTATTTTCAACACCTAAGGTAATATCACTGTACCCTATACCTCGTCTTGCTATTTGGGAGTTTACCTTTTCATACACCTTCTGCGCATCTTTATAGTTTTTAAGTAAAACTTCTCTTCTTAGAAGATCTTGCCAAAGTAGCTCTCTCTCTCTTTGAAAGTATTCTTTGAGAGCTCTTATGTCAGTTGTTTCACTCCTAGAAACTGAAAGCTCTTTTGTTTTGATTTTTAAAGCAGAGGTTAATTCAGAAATTTGCCTTTTTAAAGGATCTACATTTTTGCTCCAATATTTTTCTACTCTTTCCTTTTCTTCAAAAAATTTGGCTTTTTCTTGAGTGAGAAGCCTTACTTCTCTCTCATTAAAGGTGAGTCTTTTCTGAATGCTTTCATTTATCTCTTTTAGTTCAATCAGTTCAATGTTAAGTTTAATTGAATCATTATCTACAGATTTAGTACAAGAGGTAGAGTTTGAAATGGATACCTCAGTGTCAGTGCCGGAGTCGACTTCTGCCATGCCACAGAACAGGGCATTGGTGGTGAATTCATCATCAGAGGTAGAGTCTGACTCGAAGTCCTCCTTGTTTGCTTCAGAATGCCCTTTGTTCGCCATTAGGGATTTTTGCGCATAATATTCAGCCTTCTTTTTGTAAAAAGTTGAGTCCTTCTGTGGGCGATTTTGTCTACTTCTGCATTCTTTTGCGAAATGGTCTGGCTTGCCGCAGTTGAAACAACCTTGAGAGGTGTTTCCAGTTCGATCATCGGATTTCTGTTGATCTCCACCTTTCTCTGTTCGGCATTCGTTTGCGTAATGACCAGGCTTACCACATTTGTAGCATTCTTGTGTGTGGCCTACCTTGTCATCTGACCTCTGTCGGTCATTTCCTCTGTAGTTTCTGTCGCTCGACCTCTGTTGGTCATCATTTATGTAGTCTGACCTCTGTCGGTCACTCGATTCTTCTCTTCTTCCATCATCTCTTCTACCGCTCTGGTTGTCTCTGCTATATTTGTCATTTCCAGAATTCCTTTGGTTACCTCTGAACTCTCTTGTCAATAGAGCCAATGATTTAGCTAATGACGCAAGAGTTATCTCTTCCTCTATCAGCTCGTCTTCTTCGCTATCAACCATCACTATCTTCTTCTTCTCCTTCTTCTTCTCCTCTGTTGCTCTTTCATTTCTCGGTCTTTCTGTAGCCTCTATTGATTTACTAACCAATGCGTATGGTGCAATGGTTAGTGTTTTAGCCTGTGCTATTTGAGGCTCTTGTTCAGCTAGTGTTCCATAGAGATCAGAGAGTGTCCATGAGTCTAGATCTTGGTTTGTTTGTAAAGACATAGATAATTGAAGTCACTCATCATTCAGGCTCTTTAGAAACATGACGTTATTTTCTTCCGAGGTTCTGTGAATGCCAGACTTTCTGCATTTGTTTATGAGGGAGTTGAACCGGTCGTATGTTGTTTGCAGAGATTCTGTTGCAGAGGCTCTGAAGGCATGATATTCATTTATGTATTGTGCCCTTCGGTTCTTCTGTGTTTTAGCACCCCCTTCCAACTGTCTTTCTAATTCTTTCCAAAGATCGTGCGCTGTTTCGCATGCATCTAAGGATTGAAAAAGTTCGTTGGGGATAGCCATGATCAATATTCTTTTTGTTTTCTGTGCAACTTCATCTTCTGTCTTATCTTCATTTGACCATTCTCCTTTTGGCTTAGGTTTTTGATGTTCAGGGATTTCAGGAGATTCAGCAGTAGCTGGTACACGTGGCATAGTTATCATAGGGACCGGAGGAGGATTGTAAAGATATTGTTTGAGAGTTTTTTCAGTACCCTCAAAGAAATGAACCATTCTTATCTTCCATTGAGGATACTCATCTCGAAGGAGAGTAGGAGGTTTGGTTAATGAGCTAGCAGTGAAAAAGTTATTGGTATTTGTCATTGTAAGAGTTTTTCAGGGGTTCAGAAAGGATAATATGATGAAAGATTTATGAGTATGAAGATCTGGAAGGATTTCTGGGTAATAACTAATATCCAGAATTACTTTACTGGTGTTCTAACCTGGAAAAATGGTTTCTATCAGAATGAATCGAAGAGTGATAGGAAAACAGAAACCTTCTTAATTATGATGAAGAGTAGGTTAAAAACAGAATGAAATCTATCAATAATGTTGTCAAACGAGGATCACTTGATATTAAAAATCAAGCTAAGCTCTGATACCAATTGTTGGTTCCCGTTTTGTTTAAACAAGATTATCAGATCTATTAGTTCAAGTTTAAGTTTGATGCGGAAGCGTATTTGAAGAACTAACAGATATGTTTGATAGATTTAGAACACAATATAAATAAACAGTGAACAGGAAATAATATCTCAAATTTTACTGAATATATATATATGAAGAACAGATTTAAGAACAGTGAGTAAGCAAAGCTTTAAAACAGATATGACTCTCAAAGTGTATAAGCTATGTGTTCTTGTGATGTTTTTATCTCTTGATTCTCTTTTAGGAAGAACTCAACATGAGTCTTCCTTATATACTACTTGAAGGGGACCATAAAGCATAAGCTACTATTCAGAACGGACGGCATGAACAGTTGAACGTGCTGTATTGCATTTAATGCCGCAGACGTCTATTATGTACTAAGCCCTATTGAGTCCACTCAGAGTTTGACACGTTGAAGTTGGACAGGGTACGTTGCCATGCAAGTTGATGAACAGGTCCAGGAACAGTAGCAAGATATTATAAATATCTTCCAAGTCTTTAGAGAGGACCGCAGAGGCTCTGTAAAGTGTTACAGAGGTTCTGCGGTATGGTCCTTTGTAGATCAGTCTTTACCGGATTCCGAGTCTATTCCGTGCTACAAAAGAAATTAACGTCTCGTAAACTGAGCTCAATCAATCCCGACCTCTTGCCCGCGAGACTAAGGGGAAACTCAAATGCCTATGGATCCATGGCTAACAAGGTCTAAATATTACACGACCCCAAGTGAATAAACAAATGCATTTAAAACATGCAATTCCCCAATAACATAATTCATTAACAAAACTCAATCTTGAGTTACCAAAACTGGACAAATGTGCCAAGACTATCTCAAAGTCAAAACCGAGCAAAATGCTCCAAGCTTGCTAGACCCAAAATGTCGGTCATCATTGCATAAAACGCATTTAAACATTGTCTAGATAAACGAGTACCACAAAACCATCATTAACCCCAAAACTCAACACGGGTTAAACAAAAGGGTTTTCCCCAAAGGACTCACACCCTTATAATTCTCAAAATGACACATAACACTTAAACGTGCATTTCCCAAATGGTTTATTGAAAATCAAATACACTAACATGATTAAACCATCAAATAAACCTCATTTTGAGCAATTAATCTTTTAAAGACAAAATATGGTTTCCAACCATCCAAATATCCAAAAGCCCCAAATATGGGTGTTTTACACATTTATGAAGATAACCACTTCAAAAGAGTTAAACTATTCAAATAACTCAACCATATACATTTTCAAGTAAAACACACAAATATTTGGAAAATACTATTTTTGGCATGTACAAAGTTTTCGTAAAGTAACTTGTACTCACCTTGCTAGATTTAAGCTAAATCTAGAGTTTCTCCAACGTAAGCTCCTTTGATGAAGTTTGCATCCTCAAGCCAAAACTTCCAAAACCTAGATTTATGAGTTTCCAACCATCAATATCAAAGTTTAACCACAAGGAATCATCATCCCTTTATAATATACCAAAATACCCAACTTATACCAAACCCTATTTTTTTAAAGATGAAGAAAACCAGATTTCCTTACCCAAACATCACCAAAATCGACCCACAACAACACAAGATGGAAAGGAGATGAAATCAACAACAATAACACCTTTGGGTAGGAATAGATTACCTTTATCCACTTGAAATCTCCAAGAGATAGCTCCTAGACTCCCAAAAGCTTCAAACTCCACAAGTGATCAACAATGGAGGAAAAGGGTTGATTTAGGTGGAGAAGATGAAGAGGAGAGGAGAGGGGTTGTAGGGTTTCAAGTGAGAGAAACCGATTTCTAGAGAGAGAGATGAGAGAGTTTGAGGTTGAAGATGAATAATGAAAAGATAAAGAGAGAAGAGGGTTTAAAATCGAGTTTTAATGTCACTACACCCCGCTCGCGATTGTGACACGGCGATAGTGACCTTGTCACTATCGCGGGCACTATCGCCCAACCTGTACCGCAAGTTTTTTCCTTCCTCGCGAGAATGACACGGCGATAGGGACCTTGTCACTATCGCGGGGCACTATCGCCCAGATTGTACCGAGAGTCATTTCCTCCCTCCCGGTTGTGACACGGCGATAGTGACCCGGACACTATCGCAGGGCACTATTGATAACGCCACTTTTTGGCGTTATTTTCGGTCCTGAAACCAATGAGATTGGCTTGTATTTAAGCAAAGAAGTGGAATTTTATGGTTTATCTAGTGGAATGTATAGGTATTTTAAAAGGCAGTAATCATCGAGAAAAGAAGCTGAAAAGAGCCCAAAAAGAGCCAAAACGAAGCCCAACGGAAGCCCGAGATCCAAGCCCAAGACCCGCGCCCGAACCAAGACCCGAACCTGATCCAGACCATCTTAAAAAACCGGGCGACTTGTGCCGCGACTTGCAAGTCGCGGGACAAGTCGCGTAACCCACTGTTCCAACTTTTAAGTTTGGCGTTTTTCCGGATTTTAGGTCATTCTCGATACAGCTCTCACACGACGAACGGGAGCAGTTAAGGGGCGATTTTCAGAGGTTTTTCGGAGCTTTTGGAGCCACGATAGAGGATCAATTGGAGTCACGTTCAACACATAAAGTAGATACGAGCACGAGAGAAGGGAGTCCTCCATTACATTCATCGCTTTCATTATCATTATGTTTACATACACGTTTTCATCTTCTTTCTTTGTGTTTGAATCCACCACCAACATGAACTAAATTCTAGATGTTGGGGGTTGGAATGAATTTGGTTTAAGCTTATAAACATGTAACTTGAGACTTTTATCAGTTTTCGTAATTAATAAAGCATGTGATTTGGTTTTTAATGCTTTTGTGAGTTTAGCTAGCTTCCAATTGTTTTGTTGTTTTCAATTAAGTTCGAGAGAATTAATTGTTAACTAGAACTAGAAAATTGCATGCCTAAGGTGAGAAAGGGGATAGAGATATACCGAGTAAGCCTTAGTCCCATTAAAATCTTAATTTTAATATGTTTTGAACTCCATAGGTTGAGATCGAGAGATAAAACTTGTGTGTTCAAGATAAAACCCGTGGTTGCTTGAAAAAGAACCATGCTTTTAAAATAAAACCCGTTGTTGCTTGAGAAAGAACAACGGTGACTTTAAGATTGGGTATTCATTAAAGGGAATAACTGGTAACTGTTTCGAGTTAATTGATTATATGTGAAAGCTTTAGGATTTCCAACCCTCAACTGTTTTCTCTATCAAGGTTTCTTAAGTTGTTTACTGTTTTGTGTTTGATTTATTTTGATTGCAATTAATTAGTTTATACCAACAACTCGTACTTAGTTCCTAGTTCCTTGTGTTTCAAAATATCGATCGTTCAGTTAATAGAGTTTATAGTAATTGTGATACTTAGTTCCTAGTTCCTTGTGTTCGATACTCGTACTTTCTAATACTATTACTTGATTTCGACCCGTACACTTGCGGTAAGATTTAGGGGGGGTGATACCCGCCTATCAAGTTTTTGGCGTCGTTGTCGGGGAACTAGTTGCAACTGATAGCACTACCAGCTATAAGCGCTATTACATTGAATATTTTTTTTATTTTTTTACTTTGTTCCATCACTTTCAATTTCTGGATTGCTAACTTCGCTTACTTTCTTTTCAGGTACTAATTGGTTTATGCCAAGGAAGACCCGAGGGAAGGAAATCGAACCACTTGATCCGGAGATCGAAAGAACCGCCCGCCAGATACGTAAAGCATCCAAAGCCCAAAGGAAATTAAAGATGGGTGACGAGAGACCTGTTAACAACCCACCTCCGCCTCCTCCGGCGAGAGTTCCGATGCGGTCATTTGCCAATCCAAACATGGCAGCCGCACGTATAGGCATCCAACCGCCCACTACTGGGGCGAACTACTTCGAAATTAAACCAAGTACCATTGTCATGGTACAGCAGAATGAGTTCGGAGGGGCCCGACATAGGATCCTCATGCACATCTCCGTGCATTTGAGAGGATATGCAACACATTCAAAATCAATGGGGTAAACGAGGATGCCATCAAGCTAAGACTGTTCAGCTTCTCACTCAAGGGTAGAGCTGAAATTTGGATAGAGAGCCTACCAGCGGATCAGATCACTACATGGGCAGACTTGAAGGCCGCATTCCTCCAGAAATTCTTCCCACCGGGAAGAACTGCTCAACTAATGGCCGACATTACTCACTTCGCGCAATGGGACCAAGAAACTCTATATGAGGCGTGGGAAAGGTATAAAGACATGTTGAAGAAGTGCCATCATGATGGGTTACATGGTTGGGTGATTATCCAGACTTTCTTTGGATGACTGCACCCGCAGTTCAAGAATGAAATCACTGCTGCAGCGGGTGGAGCTCTCATGAACAAAACATATGAAGAAGCAGTCGAGTTGATCGAGAACTTAGCCGAGCATAGCTACGCCACTCCGCGATCTTCCATCAAACGGGTAGCGAGTGTTCAAGAGAATGAGGAGCTGAAGGCAATCAAAGCTCAACTAGCTGCGATCACGAACCACTTGAAGAGAGGTAGCCCGGAAGAACCCAAACAAGTTCAATTTTTACAAAACCGGAACAACCAACCGAGGAATGATCCTTTCTCGAATACCTATAATGAGGGGTGGAAGAAGCACCCGAACTTCTCTTGGAGTCAACCCGGTCAACAACAGCAAGGTAATTTTTCTAACTTTTCTAATTCTTCCAATACTAACAATGTTTATCGTCCTCCAGGTTTTAACCAAAGGAATTTCAATGAGGGACCATCTATGGAGAAGAAACCGGGGTTAGAAGATATGATGATGAAGTTCATGACCAAGATGGACAGCACGGTTGGAGAGCTAGCGAACACGGTTAACACGGTCAAGGCAGCTACTGACCAGAACACCGCATCCATCAAGATCCTCGAAAGACAAGTGGGGCAAATTTCGGAAGCCCTACAAAACCGACCTCCCGGAACCTTTCCGAGTCAAACCTAAAGGAAAAACCGGGAAGAATGTAATGCCATTTATCTGAGAAGTTGCAAGGAGCTGAATGGAGAGCCTACACGAGAACCGCCATCAAAGGAAACCGATTCTAAAGAGAAAGAGGTTGAGACTGTAGACATGGATGAGTTGGAGGCCGATGAAGATATTGAGATGGAGGAAAACCCGGAGGATGAAGAGAAGAAGAAGGAGCAATCAAGGGTCCTAAAGCAAACACCGGTAAAGCCGGTAGTCCCGAGAGTGCCATATCCAAATAGGCTTAAAGCCCAAAGGGAGGATCTCAATTTTTCTAAATTTCTTGAAGTTTTTAAGAAATTGCATATTAACATCCCTTTTGCAGATGCGCTGGCACAAATGCCCTCATACATGAAGTTCATGAAGGAGATCCTATCAAAGAAGAGGGCAATCGAGCACCAGTCCACCATTACACTCACTGAAGAGTGTAGTGCGATCATTCAGAACAAGCTTCCCCCGAAGCTCAAAGATCCAGGGAGTTTTTCGATCCCTATTAAAATTGGGAAGCTTAACTTTGATAAGGTATTATGCGATTTAGGAGCTAGTATTAATCTAATGCCTTTATCTGTTTCCAGGAAACTTGGCTTGGGATAAGTGAAGCCAACGTACATGACACTTTAACTCGCGGATAGATCACTCATATATCCATATGGAGTGATAGAAGACGTATTGATCAAGGTTGGCAAGTTCTACTTTCCGGTGGACTTCGTGGTGATCGACATAGATGAAGATGAAGAAGTCCCGCTGATATTGGGAAGATCCTTTCTGGCCACGAGCAGAGCACTGATAGATATGGAGGAAGGAGAAATGACCCTGAGGGTTGGTGGCGAGAAAGTAGTGTTCAAGATGTTCGAGAGTGGAAGGCGTAGAGAGGGAGATGGTCATGAAAAGCCAGATGTGGAAGAATCCGCGGAGAATCGCAAGTGTAGGCGAATTAATTCCGCGGATACCGAACCAAGTTGAGAGCCACACAGTCGTACCACGACTTTAACTACGGCGCTGGGTGGGAGGCAACCCACCAAGGTTTGTGTTTCTTTATTTTCTGCTTTTGGTGTGTTTTTATTTAAAATAAAAAAAACAAAAAAAAATCCTGGAACAGAGACCTACGCGGTCTATGCCGCGGTTTTCAAACCGCGAGCCAACCCGCGTAAGTCACTGGAAGTCTTGGGGAACAGAGGGTCCTGCGGCTTATGCCGCGGTTTCCAAACCGCGTGCCAAACCGCGCGGCTCCCCGGTGGCTTCTGGGTTGTTGTTCTTTGCAGTTTTATCCTTTCTTGCTTTAGGTTCTTCTTTTTCTTTGTTTCTTTTCGTCTTTTGCTTTGTTTCTTTTGTTTTTGCAATTCCCTTCTCCGCCTTCTCCGATGTGTTCCAACCGGGCGATCCAATTTCAAGAGAATCTCTTCCGTCCGGGCAACCAGGTATGTTCCTAATCTGTATGTAACGAGTGGTGTATGATGCTTTGTTTTCTTATTAGTTAAACGAGATGCAACAAACCTAAGTTTCACTTAGGTTTGGGGTTCCTCACTTTGAAAACATCTACACACTCACTTTTATTCCTGTGCAAACCTCGGTTTCACCGAGGTTTGGGGTTGGCTTAGTTGACAAACCTAGGCCACGGCCTAGGTTTGGGGTGGCCAAATTTCAATGAGCTAGCTCTTTGATGTTTGTGCTTTAATGTTATGCCTTACCTGTCTGATACCTGTAATAACCGCACAACGATACTTGTTTTAGTATCGCCTACGCCGACACTTGCACATTGGGGACAATGTGTGGGTAAGGTTTGGGGTTGCCCAATCGGGCCCACGTTTATGCACGTAGATTTCCCGCACCTCTGCATGCTTAGATCGCATTAGCTAAAATTTTTGTTTTGAATGATTGAGACCGCCCATTGTGGGGAGAATCTCGTGATAGTGACGTGACCCTTAGGGAAGGACCGGGAAAGGACATGACTAGGGACATTAGTGGAGACCACCCATTAGTGAGATTTGAGCCTAAAAGACGTCTTTTCATTTCGAGGGATTTAAACACTTAATTCATATACACTTTTTCGAGTTCCTTGTCGTGAATATAGAATGATCTCGCTATATTATTGCATTGAGTAGCAAAGACAACCATCGGGATATTGGGTAAGGGTGTAGTAGACCATATCGTGTGGACCTTAAGAGATGATTCCAGGCATTGTGAGCAGTGTTTACCCGTGTTTAGCTATCGTATCTTTTTACCCATTTGTGTGTATCCATAACCCTTTTTGTAGCCAAAACACTCACCTTGTTCATTTCAGACCTACCATGAAACCCTAGCCAAAAGCCTTAGCCAACCCTTATCCGAAAGTGTGTCAAATAGAGGCGATAATGAACTACGATAGATAGAGCAGAAAAGAAAAGAATACAGGCCAGTCATGAAAATAAATAGAAAAGAGGGCCAACGCAGCCCCAATCAAATAAAGAGGACATGAAGTCCCAACTTAAAAAAAACAGTTAGTTTAGATATTATCTATAGCAGAAAATAAGAGAGTCAAAGCGACTCCAGCAGTGACAAAGAGGGCCAAATGATAGAAAATAAAGCTAGGAGGTTCAGAATTGCTAAAGTTTGACACACCAAGGATCTTTAAACCGTTTTCCCCTTCGTTTCTTAACCATAACCCTAGCCCCATTACAACCCTTGTAAAGACCTGGATGATCTTATGGAAAACGTGATTAGAGTATACGACCACCTTTGCCAATATTCCCTGTCTTGCTAGTCGATTCCTTCTGAGATCGATTTTTAGACATTTGTGCGTCTTTCATTAGAGTTGTCATGTAATATTTGAGTATTCTTGTACATAACTTCCTAAACATGACAACACATGTGATAACCTAGGTTCGAGCGAAATGAGAGAATCCCGTGAGGTAAGGTCGAGGAGAAATGTTTTCCCGAGTATGTTTAGACCTAGCACGACCCTAATGTAATCGGAGCAGTCACGAGTTGAACTCACAATGGAAGGTCATAGATCAAACAGAATAAGAATGAGGCGAGGGTAAGATAGGCATTCACAGGTAGGGGAAATCACCAGTGCATCACATGGTACCGATTGAGAGTTGTGCAGTTATTATTTTCACTGATATATGTTTTTATTCTATTTTATCGCTAATTTGTTTGGGGACAAGCAACGCTCGGTTTGGAGTTGTTGATAACGCCACTTTTTGGCGTTATTTTCGATCCTGAAACCAATGAGATTGGCTTGTATTTAAGCAAAGAAGCGGAATTTTATGGTTTATCTAGTGGAATGTACATGTATTTTAAAAGGCAGTAATCATCGAGAAAAGAAGCTGAAAAGAGCCCAAAAAGAGCCAAAACGAAGCCCAACGGAAGCCCGAGATCTAAGACCAAGACCCGCGCCCGAACCAAGACCCGAACCTGATCCAGACCATCTTAGAAAACCGGGCGACTTGTGCCGCGACTTGCAAGTCGCGGGACAAGTCGCGTAACCCACTGTTCCAGCTTATAAGTTTGGCGTTTTTCCGGATTTTAGGTCATTCTCGATACAGCTCTCACACGACGAACGGGAGCAGTTAAGGGGCGATTTTCAGAGGTTTTTCGGAGCTTTTGGAGCCACGATAGAGGATCGATTGGAGTCACGTTCAACACGTAAAGTAGATACGAGCACGATAGAAGGGAGTCCGCCATTACATTCATCGCTTTCATTATCATTATGTTTACATACACGTTTTCATCTTCTTTCTTTGTGTTTGAATCCACCACCAACATGAACTAAATTCTAGATGTTGGGGGTTGGAATGAATTTGGTTTAAGCTTATAAACATGTAACTTGAGACTTTTTTCAGTTTTCCTAGTTCATGAAGCATGTGATTTGGTTTTTAATGCTTTTGTGAGTTTAGCTAGCTTCCAATTGTTTTGTTGTTTTCAATCAAGTTCGAGAGAATTAATTGTTAACTAGAACTAGAAAATTGCATGCCTAAGGTGAGAAAGGGGATAGAGATATACCGAGTAAGCCTTAGTCCCATTAAAATCTTAATTTTAATATGTTTTGAACTTCATAGGTTGAGATCGAGAGATAAAACTTGTGTGTTCAAGATAAAACCCGTGGTTGTTGCTTGAGAAAGAACCATGCTTTTAAAATAAAACCCGTTGTTGCTTGAGAAAGAACAACGATGACTTTAAGATTGGGTATTCATTAAAGGGGATAACTGGTAACTGTTTCGAGTTAATTGTTTATATGTGAAAGCTTTAGGATTTCCAACCCTCAACTGTTTTCTCTATCAAGGTTTCTTAAGCTGTTTACTGTTTTGTGTTTGATTTATTTTGATTGCAATTAATTAGTTTATACCAACAACTCAAAATATCGGTCGTTCAGTTAATAGAGTTTATAGTAATTGTGATACTTAGTTCCTAGTTCCCTGTGTTCGATACTCGTACTTTCTAGTACTATTACTTGATTTCGACCTGTACACTTGCGGTAAGATTTAGGGGGGGTGATACCCGCCTATCAACTATCGCCCCATAGGTACCGAAGCTCGACTTTTGTCCCGAATAAACCCGATTTGTTGAGCTTCTTTCGTACACTTCTCCCCAACGTTAAACCTTCACTTTAATAAAATTCCGGGTGTTACAATCCTCCCAACCTTGAAAGAGATTTTGTCCTCGAAATCTAGTCCTCACACAACTAATGGTCACCGCACCCAACACATTCCAATTTCCCTCGGTTTCAACCAGGTTCAAATTTATTTCCCACAGAATTGCCCACAACGGCTTCTTGGTGTTACTCCCAATGAATCCCCGCTTAGGCATAAAGCACTTACATCCAATTGAAAGCCTACTCTACCAGAGTGGCTTCCGACCACCAGACTTAAGTTGTCTCCCAACCTTAAGTGATCCATACTATCTCAGCGACAGATTTGAACTTCCCAATTATTCCACATTCACAAGTTCTTAATTTTCCTCTCCAAGCCAACCCAACGTTTAATCACTACCAACATCAATCAAAACTTCAGAATCCCCAATCAATCCCGCTACTGAACTAGCATTTCCTCTCGATGGAATCCACTCATTCCAACATTAACGGTCATTACTGACTCATCAATTACACAATCCCAACGACATGCCTAATTATCAACCATCCGATTAGCAGATTCTCTTACCACACGAGGCAAGTCGTTTCGCTAAATCCTCTTATCACAATTGAGCATCTTAAAAATACAACAGCCATTACCATCATTCCTTTAAAATCCGACTACCATCCCCCGATTACACTAACGGTGCTTGGCCTCAAGCCCAAAAGTCGACACCTAAATATACCACCTACCTTAATATAGGTTACTGCGAATTTATTCTCTTAAGTACAAAGGACATCATCCCCTCAACCGATACCATTCGGCTCACCGTACTATCACGCGTGGAATACCCAACCTTCCACCGTCGAAGTGCTACACGCACTTACCCTTAACTGGGTTACTTACCCTTTCCAAGGTCCTAATGAGTTCAAGATTTTCAAGTGCGTTATTCCATAAATATGAGTTCAATACTTAAAATGTATTTGCCAAAAACATACTCAAAATACACATTTTCTCCAAAACCAAAAGGTTTCCAATTTTCCAAAATGTTCGACAAATCAAAATTGACTAAATGTCGACGACTCACACATTTGTATTTTCAAAATGTAAAGCATTGCGAACTATACATGATTTCCAAAGCACCAAAACACCCCTTTGACCGAATGGCCATCATGTATACAAGGGGTTAATAAAATTTTCACTCATGATTCGCTTAACAAAGTACCGAGAAACGACGGTTACCAAGCTATGCATACCCCTAGGTCGATATAACGCATTTACACGAAATGATAATAAAACATTTAACTGACCGAAAGCGCACCAAGCAAATTATTATGAACTGTTGTCAAAATATTCTTTCATACATCACTTAAGCCACGTATAAATCAATCCATACACTGAACTAATTGCAACGAAATACTTAATATCACCAATTCTTGAAAGAAATGCTACGCGACACTAGAGTTCCCAACTCATCTCTTCTTAGTCGCCTTATGGCATAAAATTAACTTTTTTGAACAAAACTCGAGTGAGACCAAATGCCCCACATAACTCGTAAACTTTTCACATAACTACATAGAGTATGCACATTGTAAAATTGTACCCACACGACACGAAACGTCGTACACAAAACTCCATGAAACTCAACGAACTCAATGACTCCAAGTCAACAAAATAGCACCAAACATTGTGCTTCCAAAGTCAAATTGCATTAAGCAAAATCATGGCTAAAATGCCAAATTCCAAAATCCCTTCTATGGTAATACCACACAAACAACATTGTTTAAAAACTCACATTAAACAAATTCTCCAAAATAATTTTACACAGACATCCTGGAAGATAACTTTCCGTCCAAACTCTAACATATGTGGAGGAGATCCAATGTTAAAGTCACAAGCCGTAGTTACTTGCCCAACATCTTAAACATCATAAAAATATGATTATCATTATATCTGAAACAAATGTTGAACAATAATGAAATAAAGCATTATAAAAATAAATGCCGGCAGAGTTTGCACTTCCCGCAATGAAATGGTTTTATGCGCGCTTCAAAACCATGGTTCGAAATCTTGTGTGTGTGCTAAACATTTCCCAAAATTCATAACACAATCCATGGAAGGATTTGAAACACAAGAAATAGTTGATGTAATTTATTTCCAAAATAAACTTTGTGCATGACTTAGTCGACATTCAACGTCTCAACCCATACTCCTCCCAAAATCCTCCGGTCCACTATTGCCATCCGGATGCTTTAACCTCTTAAGGTAAGTTGGGAATTACATCAATTAACTTTACGGTTTTTCCTCAAATCAAAATCGGCTCATTAGGCCTATGGTTCTAATCCAACCATCAATCTCGACTCGAAACGGTCTACTTAAAACAAATATCATGCTTATCGTCACTCCAAGTGACTAATACTAGAATCGTCCATCTATTCCAACGACTACTGGCTTAGAACCTCCTTCACTACCCCAACGATCATCACATTAAAGTAATTCAAGTACGCACATGTACTAGTAGGTTCACCATGACACTGGCCAGGTGTCATTATAAACGCACCATACATGATTATCCTTGTTACTCTCGACGTGACTCTCGTTTCCAACAACATCCATCAACTTCAAAACATCCTATCTTAAAGTGCCTAAAGGTGAATTTCACTCTCATTTACTTAAACAAACGCTAGTTTGAGTCTAGGTATCCAAAATCAACATCTAAATCTCTCAAACTTATGCTCTGATACCAACTTGTAACACCCTCAAATTTGGAACGAGCAACTAACATTAAAATTTTAAAAAATAACCAAAATGAATGAAATCAGTCCTACAATTCATTCCTCAAATACCTCGGAATTAAAACATCATAATTCCTACAGTTTGTAACTTAAAACGGGCGTTACGTAATACAACATAAGTTGCTAACCCCAAACAAGTGCGGAATACTTCACTACTCAAGTCACCTCTCGTGCACCCTACTAGCACTCGCCACTTCTCAAAGTAGCTAGAGCTACCCCAACCTGAGCCTGTTGCACATGCCGACAAATAAAAAGGGTTAGGCTTTCGCCTAGTGAGTTCAAGCATTTTATCATGAGTATATAAAATCATAAATCGAAATAGAAGTGTAGTTTTTAGTCATGATTCCAAAAGAGTTTACTTTAAATGCAAATCATCCATTTTTCCAATTCCCACCATTTCCACAAATGAAATCTTTAATGCAATATGATTTCCAAAATAGACGCATTTCCAAAATCAACGTGATAGGGTGAAATATCATTTGATACTCTAAACAATTAAATCCATAATTCAATTTGTCATCAATAAAAAAAACATCCCAAACATGGATGAACATAATCCATAACTCATATAACGTGGAAATGCAATTCTCATAAACATGATACGTTACCGAAAAACATGGATAAACACAAATACCCAAAATACCACACACGGATGAGATATAAACCACAACTTACATACCATGGAAAACAATCCATATAAATATAACACGTCACCGAAAACATGAGTAGCAACAAATACCCAAAACAACACTTTTCGGTGACGGGGGAGACCCGTATACATCGCACGTGACGGAACACTAAAGTGGGTCACTTACTATGTAATAAAAACACCCACGTGGATTACTCTCGTAAACTGAGCTCAATCACTCCAGATCTATTGCCCGCGAGACTAGGGAGCCCCCAACTTCAACCACTCCAGGTCTATACATTGGGTCACTCCAAATCCACAACATCACATTAGGGATTACACCTTACTGCCCATGAGACGACGCCCGACCATATAGGTCCACGCCTTACTTATCATGGAACCCGATGCCTATCATGTGCTAAGCACATATATGGAATTACACCTTACTGCCCATGAGACGACGCCCAACCATATAGGTCCACGCCTTACTTATCATGGAACCCGATGCCTATTCCGTGCTACAAAAGAAATTAACGTCTCGTAAACTGAGCTCAATCAATCCCGACCTCTTGCCTGCGAGACGAAGGGGAAACTCAAATGCCTATGGATCCATGGCTAACAAGGTCTAAATATTACACGACCCCAAGTGAATAAACAAATGCATTTAAAACATGCAATTCCCCAATAACATAATTCATTAACAAAACTCAATCTTGAGTTACCAAAACTGGACAAATGTCCCAAGACTATCTCAAAGTCAAAACCGAGCAAAATGCTCCAAGCTTGCTAGACCCATAATGTCGGTCATCATTTCATAAAACGCATTTAAACATTGTTTAGATAAACGAGTACCACAAAACCATCATTAACCCAAAACTCAACACGGGTTAAACAAAAGGGTTTTCCCCAAAGGACTCACACCCTTATAATTCTCAAAATGACACATAACACTTAAAAGTGCATTTCCCAAATGGTTTATTAAAAATCAAATACACTAGCATAATTAAACCATCAAATAAACCTCGTTTTGAGCAATTAATCTTTGAAAGACAAAATATGGTTTCCAACCATCCAAATATCCAAAAGCCCAAATATGGGTGTTTTACACATTTATGAAGATAAACACTTCAAAAGAGTTAAACTATTCAAATAACTCAACCATATACATTTTCAAGTAAAACACACAAATATTTGGAAAATACTATTTTTGGCATGTACAAAGTTTTCGCAAAGTAACTTGAACTCACCTTGCTAGATTTAAGCTAAATCTAGAGTTTCTCCAACGTAAGCTCCTTTGATGAAGTTTGCATCCTCAAGCCAAAACTTCCAAAACCTAGATTTATGAGTTTCCAACCATCAATATCAAAGTTTAACCACAAGGAATCATCATCCCTCCATAATATACCAAAATACCCAACTTATACCAAACCCTATTTTTTTAAAGATGAAGAAAACCATATTTCCTTACCCAAACATCACCAAAATCGACCCACAACAACACAAGATGGAAAGGAGATGAAAACAACAACAATAACACCTTTGGGTAGGAATAGATTACCTTTATCCACTTGAAATCTCCAAGAGATAGCTCCTAGACTCCCAAAAGCTTCAAACTCCTCAAGTGATCAACAATGGAGGAAAAGGGTTGATTTAGGTGGAGAAGATGAAGAGGAGAGGAGAGGGGTTGTAGGGTTTCTAGTGAGAGAAACCGATTTCTAGAGAGAGAGATGAGAGAGTTTGAGGTTGAAGATGAATAATGAAAAGAGAAAGGGAGAATAGGGTTTAAAATCAAGTTTTAATGTCACTACACCCCGCTCGCGATTGTAACACGGCGATAGTGACCTTGTCACTATCGCGGGCACTATCGCCCAACCTGTACCGCGAGTTTTTCCCTTCCTCGTGAGAATGACACGGCGATAGTGACCTTGTCACTATCGCGGGGCACTATCGCCCATATTGTACCGAGAGTCATTTCCTCCCTCGCGATTGTGACACGGCGATAGTGACCCGGTCACTATCGCAGGGCACTATCGCCCCATAGGTACCGAAGCTCGACTTTTGTCCTGAATAAACCCGATTTGTTGAGCTTCTTTCGTACACTTCTCCCCAACGTTAAACCTTCACTTTAATAAAATTCTGGGTGTTACAATAGAAACCCTAATTTTCCCACATTTCCTCATCTCAGTATGGGTATTGCGGCTAAGAGAGTGTGTAAGTAAAGAAGAATTTTAGCAATTGAAGGGGAAGACGTGGGAATTTGCAGCTGAGACTTGGGAAGAGCATAGGAATCATCAAGGTAATCCCTAACTCATGCTCCATTTTGATTTAATCTTAACTCTGGAGTGGTAGAACCTGAATTGGTGTTTATTGATTGGAAAAATGGCAGTTGGGTGTTCTTCCTATTCGAATCAATGTGGAAAAAAATTGGATGAAATGACTTGCTATCAGGTTAGAATTAATATTTCCATGTTTTTAAAGGTTCAAAATCGAATGTGGCTTGGTATGAGGTAATCGATTTAGTTGTGGTAAACGATAATACTCGATGAAAACCCAATCGTCCGGAACTCGCCACATCCGGAATCATTTGGGTAGGATCCGGTAATTGATTTAAAACCGTTGTTGGCAATAAAGTGGTAAGGGGGGGTATTGTAATAATCGTTGTCCTCAAATTCCGTATTCTTTGTAAGTTGTGGTCAAAGTTGAAAAGAAGAAAATTTATAGGTCTTGGTGCAATTTCTGAAAAGTATAGAAGGGAATGAAATCTCTAATTCATTCATTTGGTGGAGGTTGAGTCGTGAAAGAGAGAAGAGAGGAGACGGCTAGAGAAATTGTTGCAAGAGACTGTGCTAGAGAAATTGATTGGGGATTCATCATTCATAAGGTAAGCTTTAAATCATCCTTCATTGATTCTTGATGTACGTATTGGTATTTCTTGATTTGAGATTGAACCATTATGTCACTTTGTTCGTTCTTCTAAGGAGATTTGTGAAATTTGATTTATTATGGGATGGTAATGCCTTAATAATGTTGTTGGTTGATTAATAAGAGATAGAATATTAAACCTAATGGTCATTTATGATTTGGGATTGAAAAGGGTGAAAAATATTAGCAGAATCGAGGTCCAGGTGGTACAGATCGAATGATTCGATCGGGAATCGCCTGAAATTCGGATGAGGTTTACCCAGATTCTGGTTAATTTCCGAATGGGGTTTACTCGGATTCTTGTTAATTTCCAATGCGGTTTACCCGGATTTAAGTTAAACCCGGTAGTGGTTGTGTATCCAGGTTATAAGTGAAAGTCGGTAGAGTATCATCCAGTATTGGAAAAATCCGATAAAAGTGGTATCCGGATTCTAGTCAAAATCCGGTAGAGGGATTACCCAGATTTTGGGGTAAATCCGGCAGAGAAGTTATTCGAGAATCAGGTAGAACTCGGACGTTGTTCTATTCGGGAATGTAGGAAAACCCCGAATGGGGCCATTCAAAAATATAAAGATACGGATAAAGATTTTGATCTGTTTGGTCGACTTGTAGGTGTTCGGCTTGTTCGGGAGTGAGACTTGGTGTGTGTCAAATTCCAGCAATCTAGTGAGTTCCCTTACACCCATTATACACGAAAATGAATGGCACAACTTTTGAATAACTGAAATTGGTATTGAGATTATAATACGTATGATTGTAAAGAGGTGTATTATTATATATTGTGAAAACGTTTTCTTGCATACTCATGATTCACATGTTCATGAATTTATGCTTGTATGTGGAGTCCGGTTGCACAGTCGGGTTTGTGTACCTCAGATTGTTGAGAAACCAAAGGAGGTTGGTGGAACCATGTGCCTTGAATCTGTTTCTCGCGCACACGGATATGGCATCTATTGGGGGCGTGGGGATATACTGGTGACCCCGAGTGTGGACATCGAGGTGGTGGAGTTGAGACCACTGTGCAAATACCCTTATGTGGAGTTGATTATTTAAACTGTTATTTTATTCACTAATGTGACAGTTTTCATGTTTTAAAGAAGAGAATTGTTTAATTTGTTTTCGAGAGGGAATTTTCTAGACCTCATGGTCTAACCCTCGCTTTCCAAAATATAAAACCATTTTCAGGTAAGTGCGTTAGTGGAGTTTCCTCTAAAGGGAAGGAGAAGGTCTGAAGGTAGAGGCCAAGACTGCAGGATTAGAGCACTGTAATCCTTTATTTCTTTTAGTATTTATGTTTAGATAAATTCTCGGTTGTGGTAGTATGTATCCGCTACCAAATTTTGTAAACTATGGGTTTTGAATTCAGATGTATTGGGACCTCTGTGGGGATTTTTTTATTGCTTATGATATGTTATGGATCGTGGGCTTTTACAGTATGTTCTAAGGTAGTATTTAATTAGTGCCATTCTTACTTTATTGTTCCCTCTACACGCAAATGATGTGATGGGTTAACAAATTTCTACATCAACTACAAAGGCTAAAGTGAAAAGTACAAGCATGCATGGATCAACAAATCAGAACAAGACACGTGTTAACGTTGAAAGAGAGCATTTAATGCAATGAAGACTATTAAATGTCTTCATTGTGTTAGTATCCAAATCACCAGTTATGAAGAACTTCTTTGTGAAAGTTTCAAAGTAAAATCAACGTCAATATCTGAAAGTTATCTTAGCTTCTCAAATCTGAAAGAGAGCCTTATTCCTTCTCTCTTTCAACGTGAGTAAATTTGTGACCCCTAAGATTCTTTAGGATAAAAGTCTTGTTTCCTATCTTTCGCAATATATCTGTAATTTTATGTATATAATATAAAATAAAAGAGTCAAAATTTACCGTGTTTATATTAACCCCCCACCCCTTCTACACACACTTTTTGTGTGAGTCATTATGGTCTAGGACCAACAAGTGATATCAGAACAGTTTTTTTAATCTCGTAAACATATCTAAAATGTCTTCCACGATCCTCATCAAAAATATTTTTATCCCCTCTTAATTTTTACATAAAAGATGAAGAACATCTTGCCAAATCCGATGACCTCTTTGGATCCATATCAAGTGATCCTTCTTTTTCCTTGATTAGTTATTATAAAAAGTTGTATATTTACGGCTATAAACAAACTGAACATTTAGCGGACGGTTCGTAAAGTGTTCGGTGGAATGTTCGTTTATGTTCACTTATTTAATAAAGGAACGAACATGGACACATTTTTTGTTCGCTTAGTTAAATGAATGAACATGAAAAATGATCTTGTTCGTTCATCTATGTTCTTCGGGAAGACCTTCTTGCACACGTCCTCAAGGGTTGCATTCATGACAATCATCACTAGTTTCTCTGAGGGCATGGATGGCTTTGTTCTTGGTCTTGTTTAATACATGTTGAGCGTCACTTTTCCTATGTTCATTTATGTTTATTTATGTTCGTTTGTTTTATATCGTTTACAAGGGAGGAAACAGGAACTTACAGGAGGGGGAGCTACCTGGTTTCATCCATAAATCGATTTTGATTCCACACCATATACAATATAATAAAAATAAAAGTTAACATTATGAAAAAAAAAGCAAAAATAACATTATATACTTATATTGATGATATTCGACATTTATAGATTTAACGGTGACCTCGAAGAGTCTTCATTTTTTGGAACTTATCTACGATATCTTCGTGATCAAGCTCGGTAAAAACATCTTTTTGGATATAAGTAACTAAGCAATCATTCATGCATTGATCTCCCATATTGTGACTCGTAAGTGATCGTTCTTCCATAGCAGCCTCTGTTTTGCTTTGGTTTTGTGAAAGTGCTGATATGAGAGGCTCAGAGGCGGAAGAAAGCAGATTACATAAATTGATCTATTGGGGTGAGAAAGGTTAGCCTATTAAACATTTTAAAAACTGACCATAAATTAATACGTGAAAAAACTAAATGGGTGAGGTGGTGCCACTGCACCTTCTGTGCTAATGTGGCTCTGTCCCTATTCGTTTATATTTATAAATATTTATATATTATGACATTAATGTTTAAAATCAAGTTGTTAAAAGAAAATATATTTCCTAAGTTTACCCGGTTTTATATTTTGTTATGTTATTTTAGAGGAACGAAATGATGAGTAATGGTGGTTGTTTTTTTTTTCATTTATGTTTCTTCGTTTATGTTCATTTATGTTTCTTCGTTTATGTTCACTTATGTTCGTTTATACTCATTTGTTTATGTTTGTTTAGCATCTTTACGAATGAACATGACAAATAAAAACAAACACATTTTTTTAGCGAACGAACATGAAAAACAAAAACATTTTTTTATCATTCGTTTGTTTGATTAAGTTAAAAAAAATAAACAAGAACAAATCTTTTTTTGTGTTTGTTTAATTCTTTTACAATTTTTATGTGTGTTTAGAAAAGTATGCTTAAGAAATAAATTGTTGTACAAACAAATGTCAAATATAAAAAATAAAACAAACTTTATAGTTGTCATAAATTAAAGATACAACTATAACAATAATCATATTATATTACAATAACAAAGAAAAAATTAAAAATATCATAATTCTAATCAAATCCTTCCATAAACATAATTTTGGATCAACACTTGTCCATCTTAAGGGTGCGTTTGATATACTGGGTAGGACAGAACGAAACAGGAATTATTGTTCCACATTTAGCAGGACTTAAATGTAGAATAGACAGGAACAGAATGGAACACGACTGTTCCACCCCCACCCCATGGAACAAGCTGGAATAAGGTGGAACAGACTTATGCTTTACCTATTTAATCTCAAAATAAAATCTAATTCTCTTCTAAAACATCAAATACACATTTTATTTTATATTTTATTCATTCTTTATATTATTTATTGTATTTTATCTAAGGTTATATGTTCTGTTATGTCCAGTTCTATCGACCAAATACTGAACAGTTGTTCTGATAGTCTCGTTCTGTTCTATCATGTCTCGTTCTGTCGTGTTCTATTATGTCTGCATACCAAACGCACCATAAATGTTTAACCTTGATCAATGTTTAAATTTTGAACAATCCCTGAATATTCAAGTTACGTTTCAACCGCACAAAATGATCCTTTTGACCTATTCCAAGTTCGGTGTATTTACTAAAATAAATTTATCTAGCATTGTAACATACTCATAATTTTTTTAAATACAACTTGATTCGAATATTTATGGCTATAAATAAAATGAATACGAACAACTTTCTACGGATTATTAGTTTGAATATAGGAAAACTTGATCAAAACAATTCCATTCATGGTTAAAAAGAGGAGTAAAATGGTCATTAAGTAAATTAATAACACGACTTATCAATATTTGTAAGCCCATTTTAACGGGAACATCAAATTTTACATCTAGATTAGTGTAATAATTAGTAATATACGAAATTTGATATAAGACTTTTTTTAAAAATTAGTAATATACATCAAAAGAAAATTTTTAAAATTTATAATATTACTCATTAAAATAGATTAAATATTTGCATCAAGTTAAGGTTTGATGAGAGAATTCCATACATCATTTGTAGAAACAGAAAAACTTAAGAACAAACGAGAAAATCGGAAAATGATCATGAAGTTGATGGAAATGGATCCCACAATAATAAGCGAACCACAACGGAGATTGTATGAACATCAACTTGAAAAACTTTTAAACGAACAATGATGTATTTTTATGTGTTAAGTTTGTATTTTTTAATATGTAATTTATTTTATTGTACTTTAAAATAAATTATATTTTGCATTTTTTAATATTTATTAACAAATAAAATTATTCATACATAATTTCATAAACATACTCTACAAAACATCACAAAACATAATTTGACATAAAGCAGTTTTTAGTTTAGAAATTATTCTCTACAATTTTTTATATTATTCATTGTCACATCAGCAAAAAGTACTGATTTGACATTTTACAAATTACCAAAACCAATTTCTAATTTAACAATCATACTCACAACCACTATAATTTCTAAAATATAAATCTTACGTGACACATTTGCAATCTATATGAAATCCAAATGATATCCGTGTTGTGGATCCTCTAAACAACCAATTAATTAGCGGTGCTCAAAAACCCGATCAACCCAACCCAACCCGACGTGAAATAACCCAACCCGAAGCAACCCGATGTCCAATCGAGTTGTAAAATCCTCAAACCGTATGTATTGGGTTGATATCGGGTTAGGAGAATTTGAACCCAACTCAACCCGATGAACCTGATATATATATATATATATAGTAAATGCTAACATATATATGTAAATTGAAAAAAACAGTTGATGGTGATATATTTAAGATTTAAAAAATATGCAAATTGAAGACGTCAAGTTATTTGATCATATTTGGTTTTGACATTTTTATATGTAGTATCTATATATTGTGTGAATTATCGGTTGTATTTTAAAATCATGTTTCCTTTATTTTTATGTTTCTAATTTTTATTTTACCTTGTTTAAACACAACCCGACCAACCCAAACGGGTTGGGTTGGGTTGGGTTGAAATTTTTTCAAACCGTCAATATTAGGTTGATGTGTCGAAATGTCTTCAACTCGTTCAACCCAACCCGTGAGCACCCATACAATTAATGGTAAAAGTAGAAAGGGACAAATTAAAAATAAAATATTAAAATTGTATATAGAAGGTACATTGAATGAAAATAATAAAACTAAAAATAAAATCAATGATAATGATAATGATAATGTTAAACAAATAAACAAGAAAATCTTAAAAGGGATGGAAAGAATATTGGGCGCATGGGGATGGCACGTGATATGCCACTAACGAAGTCAACAACAGGAATAATCATAAATTATATAAATTGTTATTAAAGTATCATGATTTTGTTATTATTGTTTTAATTTCGTTTCAAATTCTCTGTCTCTGTATTTGTTTTCACTAGTTGTTCCTGACCCTGACAACCTTTAAACCATAGTATTCAAGTGCTTGGTAAAAAAAGGGGCATTTTTATTATTTAGGTTTTAATAATTAATGACTATGGACCTGTTTGTTTTTTACTTTTACCACTTAATTTATCACTTATTTCTAATTTTGGCAAACATTTTAAAAGTTAGACCGTTTGTTTTTTAGTTCTTTCAGAAGCACTTATCACTTAAATACATTTGAATAAAAAAGTGGTAAAGTAATGTCTAAAATTTCCTCTTAATTGCTTAGAGCTTCCATCCCCTACAGTTCTCTCCATCGACCGAAACATCTCTATATCCTCCTTCGATACAAACATCTCCATCTCCTCCGTCTCTTTCTCTCTCTAGATTCTTAGAGTTCTTTATATATACATCACAATTCACATCGCTATTTGTGAGATTTGGAGTTTGAAGCTTGATTTTGTGTTTGTTTTGAAGAATTCGGGGTTAAAATGGTACAAGTTGTGGAGTATTTGTACAAACAGATGCCTATATTACTCGTTCGTATCTCACAGATGCAATTGTTGGTTGCTCCCTTGTGGTAATTTGACGTAAGTTCATCGGTGGTATAAGGGATTAGGTTTCATTAAACTGAAGGGTTCAATTGTAAGTTTGGTTTCATTTATGGGTTGTTTGATTTCGTAAAGCAAGATAGACATGTTTTTTGGTTGCTTTGTGCATTGGTTTGAGGAATTAAATTCAATCAAAAAATATTAGGTCTTCTCTCAACTCAAGGGTTGATTTCTGAAACTTGTTGTTTGATGATAAAAGTAATCGAGATTTGTTGAATCATCCATGAAGTTGCACCTAGCTTCGATTCATTCCCTTGATGATTTTATTGTGATATATAAATATGAAAGTAGTGGCTTGAAGAATTGTTAAAAATGGTAAAGGTGTTCATGTTTTTATTGTTTTTGAACGTGTTAAAAATGGTAATCGTGTTCATTTTTTTATTGTATTTGAATCAATTGATGTATTTTAGTTGAATTTTTGAATGTGTTAAAAATGGATAATAGTGTAATTTAATTAAAATGAATTGATGTTTTTATAAATTCAACATTATAACATTTTGAGGGATAAAATAGACACTTATACATATTTAGACATTTGTCAATTTATAAAAATAAACTGTCTTATTGATTCAGATTTCAGCATCATCTCTTAAAAATTAGAAGTGAAATAAAACTTTAGAATTCAACACCTTTTAAAAAACATATGTCATTTATGTATATAAGGGACGAGGGATAGCGAATCGTGGATTAATTATTCTATATAAAATGCTTAATTAACTTAATACATATGAATTACACATTTAGGGGTTGTTTACTTTTTTTTACATTAAGCCATGTATGGGTTAAGTTGTCTATCTGGACAAAGAAAAGAGGGTTGGATTATCTTCGAGCATTTCTAGTATTAATTTGTTGGGGATGGCTTAACGAGGACAAGTGAGTGTGTCATGGCTGACTCCATATAGCCATTTTAGCTTAATGGCTTTATGATTAGGCTGTAAAGAAACACTGGCTAAGCGAATAAGCAACTCAGATCATTAAGCTCATTACGCTGTAAGTAAACAACCCATTACACATTCAAGCCTTTCTAAATGATAAATACTACACCCTCACGTGAAAGCCACTGAACGGTACCTCTTTATAGACGTTAGAGCCATGAACCAATTCGTAAGGAAATAAAATGGAATTTAATTAAAATACCCAAAGTTTGACTTTGACTTGCCAAAATACCCATTTTTCGAATTTGCCAAAATACCCAAAAATCCCGCGATGGGTCCCGCGATCGCGGGATAGGGCCCACGTGTCCCGCTTTTTTGGCCAAAACGTCCCGCGGCACCCCCAACTATGCCCGCGATGACACTTTTGGTCCCTCCCCGCGACCAACCCTGCAATGGGCCCCGCGACCAGACAAAAAAATTGCAATTTTGGTCCTTTTTGCACGAATCTTTGCATGCTTTTACTGTTTTTTTCCACAATTATTGTACTTTGAAGACCAATTTATGGTTGAAATTCATTGGCATGTATGCCAGTGAATTTCAACCACAAATTGGTCTTCAAAGTATAATAATTGTGGGAAAAAACAGTAAAAGCATGCAAAAAATCGTGCAAAAAGGACCAAAATTGTAAATTTTTTTGTCTGGTCGCGGGACCCATCGCGGGGTTGGTCGCGGGGAGGGACCAAAAGTGTCACCGCAGGCATAGTTGGGGGGTGCCGCGGGACGTTTTGGCCAAAACCGCGGGACACGTGTGCCCTATCCCGCGATCGCGGGACATATCGCGGGATTTTTGGGTATTTTGGCAAATTCAGGAAAAAATGAGTATTTTGGCAAGTCAAAGTCAAACTTTGGGTATTTTAATTAAATTCCCGAAATAAAAACCACAAATGATAGTCATTCTTAAAAAAAAGCATATTACGTGATATAACCATTTTCAGTTCTTAAAGTTCATTTGCTTACGTCTTAATAGTTCCATTAAGAGGCAATCTCTGACTTGCTAAGGGGTAAATCTTGTTTGACAAAAAAAAGGTCTGCCTCTAAGGGGCTGTTTGGTAGTTGCTGAATGGTTTTGTGCAGAATGATTAAGTAGTCAGAATGATTAAGAGACTCTTATCATATAGTACAAAATGAAATCTGGTTGTTTAGTAATCATTCAGAATGAGGCTCTGAATGATTAAGGGAGGCCCAAGATACAAAATCATGAGGGTTTTAGAACCATTAAGAGGCAGACTCTTTTTTTGCCAAACAAGATCCACCTCTTAGCGATTCAGAGTTTGCCTCTTAATGGAACTATTAAGAGGTAAACAAACAGCCCCTTAATGGTTCTAAAACTCTCTGAAAATATTTTATATCTTAAGTCTCTCTTAACCATTTAGCACTCTAATTTCATTATGAACAATTATCAAACAACCATATTTCATTTTACCCTATATCATAAAAACCTCTTAATTATTCTTATCAATTAATCATTTTGCACCAAACCATTCACTAAAACAACCCTTTTAATGTGTTTTTGGTTCATAATGAAACTTTACTCTATCTACATATCTATGTGTATTTAAAAAGGTAAAAGTAAAAGTCAATGGTCCCAAGTGGAAGCTAAATCGTATTTTATAATACATCTCGTCTCCTCTGTTTTCCCTCCGGAAAAACCAAACCAGACAACATCATTCCCAATTACATCCCCTTCAAATCCCAAAACCATCAACAAATAATCAATCTTGTTTCTTTTATCATCTCTATCAACAATTTCTGGTTTAAATAACCTCTCATCTTTAATCGTTTTCAATTGAATTGAATTTGGTAGATGCGTCAGAAGAAATCCGGCCTTCAGATCGGAGAACAACCTCCATCTTCCGATTTGAAAACCCCTCAATTTTCATTCCACGATAATAACCCCAATTTCAACAGCTACAAATTAACAATCTCCCATCTACGAATCCAGATTCCAACAAATCACGATCATGATCATGAACAACAACAACGCTATTTCAAGGAAACCCCGTCAATTTCAAATCCTGAAAACAGTCATCTGCTTATGAATCCACAACGAAAAACACACACCCACCAACGCGAAACTTCTCATCTCAAATCCCCAATTTGTTGTTCATCTTCACAACCCTTTTTATCCACCAAAGAAATTGCTTTAAAGCTGTTGAAGTTCTTTTGGATTAAACTCCCTCCAAGGGTTTTAATCATTCTATTTTTACCTCCAATTTACTTCTTTTCTGTAAACCATTACAAATCTTTATACCTGTACATTCTCTTTACAGTAGCCTTTTGTGGTCTCCTTTTATCTTCCTTCAATCTCAACACTCTACAACCCTCTAATATCCCTTCAATCCTTCCATGCATTGCCCGAAATTTCCCATTTTTGAAGCTCTCTAAATCTGATTCAAAGACATGCCCACCAGTTGTTTGGTCAATTGGCTCAAAGAACCGATTTGAAGAACACACAACTTCAGGGTTCTTGGTGAAGGTTTACAGCAATGGGGATGTTTATGAGGGTGAATTTTATAAAGGAAAGTGTTCTGGAAGTGGGGTATATTATTATAACATGAATGGGAGATATGAAGGTGATTGGGTTGACCAGAAGTATGATGGATATGGTGTGGAGACTTGGGCGAAAGGGAGCCGATATCGAGGGCAATATAGGCAGGGATTGAGGCATGGTTATGGGATCTATAGGTTTTACACTGGGGATATGTATGCTGGAGAGTGGTTTAAGGGCCAGTGTCATGGTTGTGGGGTGCATAGTTGTGAAGATGGGAGCAAGTATTGTGGGGAGTTCAAAGGGGGAGTCAAACATGGACTTGGTCACTACCATTTCAGGTTAAAACCATTTCACTTAGGAAACTTCAAGATCCCAACTTTCATACTTGCTTGAATGTCTGTTATATATATATATATATATATATATATATGGGTAGTTTCATTTACAAGCCACTCTAATTTTGCAAACCGTGCAAACCGTCGATTTCATTGGTTAAGTTAATGAAATTTGCACATGAGTTGTTTAACTTGATGAAATTGTTTCATATAACTCTTTTCCTGATGAAATTGTTTCATATATTTGTGTTTTTTATGTAAAAATGAAAAAGTTTCATCAGATTGAGAAAATGCATGAAACAATTTCATCATAATGGGAAAAATGCCTGAAACTACATAAAAAACACAAATATATAAAGAATTATAAGAAACAATTTCATCAAATTAAAAAACTTCATGAACCAATGAAATTAACGGTTTGTAAAATTAGAGTGGTTTGCATTTGATCTCTCCCCTATATATATATATAGGGGTGGTATCGGGTACAAACCAAATAGATTGTACAAACTGTACAAACTCTTCTCCACCAATCACGTAATTTCTTTTTTTATATCCATAAGGGTATTTTAGGGCTTTTAGCATATTTTTTCATCTCCACCAATCACGTAACTTCTTTTTTTATATCCATAACTTCTTTTTTTATATCCATAAGGGTATTTTAGGGCTCCACCGGAAAATATAGATTCATGAAGCCAAATTATATATTCATGAAGCCAAATTATATATTCATGAAGCCAAAATATAGATTCATGAAGCCAAATTATACAAATTGCAGATTCATGAAGGTAGATTGAGTTTGTACGGGTTTGTACAATCCATTTGGTTTAAGGGAAAACCTCAAAAAAATGGAAAACTGAGGAACACACTTGTAGCCTTTGATCCAGACGGTGTGCACTTGTGCATATTATTTTTTTGGTTTTTATGCACGTGTGCATTATGCAGTTGTGCATGTTACAAATTACTTGTATGCACAAGTGCATACCGTTCAGATAAAAGGTTGTCAGGGTGTTCCTCAGTTTTCTGCTTTTTTGAGGTTAAGATATAACAATTTTTGCCAATGTTGCTGCCTGTTTGTGAATATAACGGTCGTTTTTGTTTAATTGTTCATGCTTGAAGTTACTAATGATCCTTGACCCTGGTTAATACTTGTTTTCAACTCTTTTTTTTCATGGGTTTTGCTTGTGGTGGGGTGGGTGCATTTTGGATTATAATTTTACTGTTATTTCTTTTAATAATTGGGTAAAAAGAAGGGGAGAGAGTTGTGAGAAATGGTTGAAGATTCATTTGTGTCTCATGAAATGTGTTGAAGTTATTGAAGTTATTGAGATATTGCAATTACAACGATGATGCAGAAACGGAGACACGTATGCTGGAGAGTATTTTGCAGACAAAATGCATGGTTTTGGTGCATACCATTTTGCAAATGGGCATCGATATGAGGGTGCTTGGCATGAAGGAAGAAGGCAAGGTTTAGGTTCGTATACATTCAGAAATGGAGACACTCAATCAGGCCACTGGGAAAATGGGGTTCTCGGAGTTTCAGCCTCCGAGGACATAGTATTTCTTCCAGAATCTTCTACATCAGTTTCCCACGCTAGAGTTCTTAAAGCAGTCCAGGTACTTCAAATTCCATGTCCAGCTTTATTCTTCGTTATATGTACATACATATATATACAGAGGGAGGTTAAGGAGAAAGCCACTAAAAAATGACAAACTGAGGAACACCCTGGTAACAGTTCATCTGGAGAGTATGCACATGTGCATACAAGAAATTGAAGCTGTTTTTTGGTTTTTATGCACATGTGAATATGCACGTGTGCATGTTACAAATTACTTGTATGCACATGTGCATACCGTTAAGATGAATGGTTACTCATGTTACAAAATACTTGTATGCACATGTGCATACCATCCAGATGAATGTGTGCATGTTACAAGTTACTTGTATGCACATACCGTCCAGGGTCTTAATCTTAGTTATTCATTTTTGTGGGGTTTTCTCCTGAACCTAACCGTATATATTCGTTAAATGATCATCATTATCATCATCATTTTGTTTTTATGGATTCTAAACCTACTTTGTTTTTCCAGGAAGCAAGACATATAGCTGAGAAAGCGGTGGGTGTGGCGGAGGTGGACGAGAGGGTGAACCGAGCCATCACGGCCGCTAACAGAGCAGCTAACGCAGCAAGAGTGGCAGCGGTTAAAGCAGTCCAAAACCAAAACCAAATCCAAATCCAACACCATGATGATGTTTCACTGCCCATCGTTTGATTCCCACAAAGATAAACGCGTTATCGACTGATTCCCAAAAAGTGTTGAATGCAAAATAAACTGCAATTATTCAACCTTTTCTGGGAATTCTTCACTTTAACTGTCCTTATCCTTCAAAGTAATGGTGGTAAATGATGATTGAAGATAGAACTTAGGAGGAGCACATAGGATCCCTTATAAATAACACTATGTTTTTATATGAATGACAAGTGCACTGAACTCAAGTGCCTAGCTCTTTGTATTTTAGTAATGAATATTGCTGCTATTTACTGCATAGCCACCAAGATTCATGAGAACTGGCCTACCTTTTTTCTTGTGGCCTGTGATATGTTGTCTTTAATGGAAAAAATGAATCATAATAGCTAGATTTGTATATTGGCTTGGCTTTGGCTTTGGCTTTTATGAGTTTATAATGTTTATGGGATCTAGTCTTGGGAGTATAGTAAAATTAATATTTTAAGTTACAGAAACATCTTTTTTTTGGTAAATGTGGGTGCTAGGGGGACCAAACCGAACCACTTTATGTACTCTGATAAAAACTTCGAAAATAACAATCAGGAAAATTTTCGGTGATCTTGAGTAGACTCAAACTAGTGATCTTTGGACCAAATGGCATACTTGCAACACCTCCACATTTTTAGCCATAAACTTTACATGTCTAAGTAACTATTACATGTCTATATTGACATATGAATAACCATAAGTACATACTTGCAACACCTCCACATTTTTAGCCATAAACTTTACATTTCAGTCATTATGCAATGGAACTTATGGATTGTTTATTATATATAACACTCGATGCTGCCAAAATACAAACATTATTACATACTTGAAACATTTTACATCTGCAATAATTTCAAACCATGATCAAATATAACTTTTTATACATTTAAATATTATACACATGACTTTGATGAAAGCTCATCACCAAATAGGTTTCATATACAATAATAATTATCATATGACTTTCTAACTAAGGTTTTTCTTTTTCTTACATCCATCATCTCTAACCTAGCAGTCTTTTAACTTTATTTCATTAAGAAGCCCATGTCCCGTGCATATGAGGGCATTTCGGTCATTTTTCATGTTTTTATAACTTATTTGTGTTTTTGTCTAGAGATGTGCACTACCTTCCTTGATCCTCAAGATTTTGTTGGCTGAATCCAATGTATATTATTCGTGGATTTGTTTGGTGGGGAAAGCAACGAGCATGCAAATGCAAAACGTTGAGGCTCAACGAGCAAAAGAACACTGAACCATTCATTGGTTGCATCAAGACCATTGAAACATGGCAACAAGCATCCAAGATGCATGTCTTCTAAAGCTTAGATTAAATCATCTGTAGTAGCTGCAGACACTGGGTGTAGAAACAAACTATTTAAATAAAAAAGATCAAATAAAAAGTTATAGCACATTTCAGATTAAATAAAGATATATATATATATATATATATTTGAATGATTTCTTGCAAAAACTTGTTAAGAATGGTGTGATGCATATTGAAGCGGTTCCTCATATATTCCTAATGTGACTTTAGGATATGAAGGGGGGAACATAGATCAATTCTATTGCAAGGGGGGGGGGCGGTAGGGAGGGTTTAGGTTTACTTTTATTTCTGATTTTTTTTGTAAAGCTTTAACTACTTTTACAAAATGCTTTATGAATTTGTATGCTAATTTCTTAATGAAACAAACGAAAAAATGAGTTAAATGCCCGTAAATTACATGAACTAAATCTGTAATTTAGAGTAAATTACAAATTTCGGGATTTGAGGTTGATTACAAAGGGACCTAAATTCATGGCTAGGGTCCCTGTGGTTTTATTTTCGTTATGAAGCCGGTCCATAGGACTAACTTCCATCAACAATCCCGTTATGTCAACGATATTGACGGAAGACCCTCTATATAAGAAAAGGAGTTATTTTTTTAGAAGAACAAGATTTGTAAACATGTGGGATAGGATTTTTGATCATGCATATAAATAAAGAGAGCAAAGTTGGATAAAAAAGCATATATGATTCGATTGGATTTGAAGTGGTTTTCTGGGTCAACGTTTTCACCAGTTGACTGTTTACTTACTTGGCCGCAAGGGTTGAAGATGGTCTATGACATCGAGTTAAAGCCTCATTTGACTCGATATCTTTCATCCCGAATGTAAACCAACTGCAAATATTCCACCATTCAAACCTCACATTCTAACAATTATTGTATAACCCTTTTAAAGTGGATACAATATGTATAACAAATTCAAACCAAACAGATCTAGTAAATCTTGCATACTTCAAAACACACTGCCATTTTGTGATCAAAGATTTCAGTATACTACAAGCACAGCCATATAAAGATCACAAAAAACCAACTATTTCATGTCAGCAAAGTTTAAAAACAACATTTGAAAACAAACACTGATTTTTATCCTCAATAATTAAACTAATAAGCTCTCCAGTACAAAATTGACAACATGAAGCGTAAATCAAAAACTTAGACATGAAAACGTATGATTAACCAATTAACTCTCGGTTTGCTCCCTCAGCCTTCGAATTGTGCTCCTCACAGTCACAGCACTAGCAGTGCTATTACATAAACAAAAAAACAACTATCATTAGTATCATTGATTTTGAAGGAATTGGAATTGATAATTCCTTTGACCAAAATCCAAATCCTGTATTGGTTCACATAATGAAAATGACAAATCCTTTGAATTCCACAAATTAAGGAATCCATCATTCCTTGGCTCCAAAGTTGTTAAAGGCTCAAGGCGCAAAGGGGTCTCGAGGCCTTGGCACGAGGCGCAAGCGTGAAGAGCGGGCATCAGGAATGCAAGGCGCATATTATCAAAATGTGTATATACATATATACGTATAAACACACACACACAGTTACACAACTCAAATATGCAGCAAGTAGAAGCCTCCAATGCAACAACTAACAATACTTCCTCCAATGCAACAACCGACAATACTTCGATAAAGGCAAAAGAGTTTAAAGTGTGAGTTGTGAGGGTGAAGTTTTAAAGCTGGGGTATATTATGGTTTGACTTATGTCATCTATTTAATAATTCTTTTTTTAAGAAGGTAGGAGATGAGAAAACTTATTTAATATTAGGGTTTGAGTAGGTAATTTACAAGGCGTCACAGCCAAGGCGAGCCTCGTGAATACGCCGAGCCTCGACTTTAAAAAAGCCCAAGACCTTTGGCCTTATGAGCCTAGGCGCGCCTCAGGCTTGCTTTTAACAACTATGTTGGCTCAAGTGAAAAAATTGAATTCCATCCAATTCTTACTAACCAAAAGCATGGTAAGAGTAGAGAGGTTGTTTCTACGAATAAATATAGGCAAAGCCTTGTAATCTAAATGAAAGAAGTTTAAGGGGTAAAGAAAACCATTACTTTAATGTGTATGCACCGCCGGCTTTGACCTTGCCACAGTCCTTGCAACCCCAAATTCCGACCGCCTTTCTCTTCACTGCATACTGTGTCATTTTTTGAAGTGCAACGTATTTAGAAATAGATGGTTAAGGAGGGAAGAAAGGCACATTGAAAACTAGTGGTTATTTGATATCCAACTCTTACACCAAGAATTAAAAGGGGTGTAGTTATATATATCACTCCTTTGGGTCAAATCAAGGTCATTCATACAGTGAAAAAATGTAAAAAGAGGGTAGTTGGTGCTGATGTGTACAAGTGTATAAACGGTGGGAGGGTTTATTTAGCAAGAGATAGGTTCACTTGAAATCATCAATTAAAAGGAAGACAGAGATCAGATGTACCTTCCCACAGAATTCGCAGAAATATTTGCTGTGTTGGCTGACCTCCATTTTCTTAATCTGCTTTCGCAGACTAGCACCATAACGAGTACCTAGACAATGTTGAAAGTTTACAACATTTAAACATGCCAATTCAAATGCACCAAATATATCATACAATCATAGAATTAAACACTTCTTGAGCCAAATAAAACACGTAATAAGCTTCAAAAATAATTGTTGCATATTAAATGATCAGCTCTCTTTCTTCTTGAATAACAAATATAATAAAATATGTTCATCTCAAAATTCTTGCTTCTCTTTTGTGCATATAACATAAAAATTATTGCCATCTTATGTTTGAATACAGCTGATTTGAGCACAACATATTCCTAAATGCATTCTTCACAGCATGCAGTTAAGGATAAGGAAATTGCCATATGGTGCACTTCAGCCTTGTGCTAAGACAGCAACAAGAAACTATGCAAAGCTTTTAAAAAGAATTCAAAAATTCAATGGTTATTTTACACATTCCAAAAAATGTTGGAAAAACTGGAAATACAACCTGCGAAGTACAACAGACTTGAGGGATTTAAAAGGGAAAACACTTACCATACTTTCCAACAATACCAGCCTTCTTTGTCCTCTTTGTCTGAAATTCAAGTTCGGGAGGCACCAATGGTTATAAACTCATATAACAATGGATTGTGAATCAAACAAGAGAAATACACATAGAATGGATCACTTTTCATAAGTTGTTTTTATAGCATCTCTAGTACCAGGACACCCAACTCTTGCTTTAGTAAAATATTATGTGGGCTTTTATTTGTGCTGTCATGTAGATTATACTCCTAATATCATAAGCATTTCTATTTGTTTTAGAATATGCAGATAGCCAGAGAGGGTTCATTTAAGGATAAGCCCTTAAATCAATATTTTATCAAATAGGCCATTAGGTCATTAGATTATACTCTAATTACATCCTGGTCTATTAGAGCAAAAATGGTTTCAAACTCATCATAAGATCATGGATTTAAATAAACTCTCATCGAAGGTTAATTACCTAAAAATACCTAAGCAAATGATTAGGGTTTACAAATCAAACAGTGATTATAGGAATTTCACACTTGTATCAAGATATGTTGATGCATCCTAACAGTTACACGTGTCATTTGATATGCAATAAGCTCAGAATCCTTATAGTCTACCAAATACATCGACTATCGACAACAGAAAAAAGCAACTCGGTAGTTATTCAAGAATCGATGTCAGACTATCTGCATATTCTAAATAAACATGAATTCTTATGAAATTAGGGTATGTTCTACAAATAAAATGTCATATAACATTGGACGAAAACAAGATTCCAATATCTAGAACTAGAAATGATCATAAGACAGGGAATACCATTTTGCAGGATCGGAGCAGGAACGAAAAGAGTTGCGGAGAAGGAAAAGAGCGCGGCGGCCTTGACGGTATCGGTGAACCGCAACCCTAATTTGTTTTCGCTATTTATAGGGAGAGGATTTGCACTCGGCTTTTCTGTAATGTTGAATAAACTATGTTTTTCTTCCCTGTGGTTTCTTGAAAGGTGCAAATTTCATCCCTATGTTTTTTAAATTACCGTTTTCGTCCCTGTGTTAGTGTATTTACAATTCATTGTTTTTCGGTCTCTATGGTTTACAATTCATTGTTTTTTTTTTGTTCATGTGGTTTACTATTAATTGTTGTTATAATGGAAAATCGCTAACAAAGTTAGAGCATCTCTAACAAATTTTTCAAAAAATTTCTAAAATGAAAAATGAAAAATCAAATTTACAAAAAAAATACATTGAACTCTAACAACTTATCATACCACATTAAATATTTAATACAATAAAGATTTAATTATAAAATTGGTCCTGTACATCGCTCAGGTCACTGCCCCCGATTTTTTTATGTCCTCCAAACCTGCAAGCGTGTTTCAGGATGGGGATGACTTAGAAGTTTTTAGGTCTCTGGCCCAAATACCTTCTGTTGGCGGGTTGTATTCACCTGACCAGCTCCGACCAGCGGAGTGTTTGAGGGGGGTTTTCGTGTTATACGAGTACCCTTTTAGGATAGGGATTAGATGGCCTTTTCCCCTTCTCGCCAGGTCTTTCCTTAATGCGTTTGACCTGTCCCCTAGCCAAGTCGTGCCTCAATTCTGGTGGACTATCCAAGTGATAGATCGGATCACGGCCAGATGAGAGGTGCCATTTACGGTGAATGACCTCCTTACGGCGTACTACGTGAAAGTTGATGGATATCGTCGATATAGCATGTCTTCGAAGCTCAGAGGTGGACGTACTCTGGTCCATGATACCCAAGTCGACGAGCGTGGGTGGAAGACCAGGTACGTCCTTGGTCGAGTGCAAACGCTCGACCAGCTCGACGAGGATGCCTCCTGGTCGTACCCGGGTGGAACACCGACGGTATATAGTCTCTGCTCTGTCGTACGCTTCCATTGGCTTTATTTTCGTATAATTCTTGTCGTTTGTTTAAGTTGTCGACTTTTCTGGAGTCGTGCCTTCTCCTGATACAGAGGAGAAAATTGCAAGATTTCTCTCATACGGTGTTGAGGAAAGATCTTTTTCCTGAAGTAGCCACGACCGCCGAAGCGCCTGGAGCTTCAACTGCGGAGGAGAGGAGTCAGAAGGAGACCTCAACAAGTAAGCTTTGTAGCTCATATGATAGAAATATGACAACTTCTGACATTTTTTGATTTTTCTCAGGTGGTTCAGAGATGCAGTCCACTCCCAACAAGTCGAGGAGGGAGGCGCAGCTGGCTTTGGCTCGTAGGGCCAAAGAGCTGAAGAGGAAAGATCCTTCGACTTTTGAGTCGGAGACGTTGAAAAAGATGAGGGCGACTCCCCTGAGGGAACCGTCTTCAACGGGTGAGGATCCTGTAAAAGTCTCCATTCACGAGAAGGCGAAGACACCATCGGGCGTGCCTGGGGCGACGCCGACGCCGCATGTGTCGTCCGCTCCTGGGGATCGGGGGAAGGGTCCTCAGGTAGAGGAAACCCCTGGATTACGGCGGTCAACTTTCCGTTGTCGTCTAACTTTTTGTTGGATGGCGTCCTTGACAGGGCAAAGATTTTCCCAGACCTGGGGAAATTCCTCCTGCCATCCTTCACTGAACGCTATCGGGGCGTTCCTGTGGATAAGACGAGGTCTCATGTCGCAAGACTATCCTTCCTGGTGAGTTCTGAACTTTTTATCATAGGTTTTTATGTCGTAAGTGTGTATAACTTACTTTTATCGTGCGACTGCAGGCGTTCCAGGCGTCTATGCCTTTTTTGCCAGATGGAGGAGCTCCAAAAGGCTAATCCTTTCGCCGTTGAGGAGCTGCAACGGGCTCAGAAGGACTAGCGTTTAACTCGGGAGGAGAAGCAGGCGGCGAAGGCCAAGGCGGAGTCTCTCTCCGTTCAACTGGATGACCTCCAGAGCCATCTGGAGACGGTGTCCTGGGAGAAGGAGGAGCTCTGGAGTCGCCTGAAGGAGGAGTTGGAAAGGGCCTCTGCCTATGAGGCAGAGGTGACAGCGACAAAAGCTTTCCTCACTGTGCGCGAAAAATTGGTGGGGGAACTTAAGTCGTCGGTTAAGGCTGTTGAGGCCAAGACGGCGGTTCTCGAGGAGAAGCTCCTCTCCTTTGAGGCATTGACCCGTCTGAAGGTTAGGGCGGTGATCATGCGTCGTCACCTGCAGGGGAAAGATCCCATGGTTGGCGCTGAGGCTGAAGTCGCGTCTTACCTGGAGAATGTCGGGACAGAAGAGGATCTCGACCAGGAGGATAAGATCGACGATGGTGATTCTGCGGAAGTCGGAGCCGGGGGTGCAGACGACGCAGGGGTTACCCAGGGTCTTCATTAGGCCTTTCCTTTTGTTTTCTTTTGTACTTTGTCTTTCAAGGGCGACCGTTAGTGGTCGTGCTTTTGCACTGTATCGTTTAACTTTTAATATAAGTATGTTTTTGTCAAACAAGACCTGGCGTCATATATTTACTTTGTTGTAGATAAACAAAAATAAACGAGAGAATAACGTGAATAGTATGACTAATGGATCGAGCGACTAGGGCAAAAAGGTATCCATAGTTCAAAATAGTACGACAACGTTACTTATGTTCCCTTGTATTTGATCATGCGACTAAGGCAAAAATATTGTGGAGTCGAAGTCGTAAGACTCATCCACTGGAACCTGGATCGTTAGATACCCGTTGTAACATAGTAATCGGAGGGTTTACGATATAGATTGTAAGATATCGATCGTAATATAGCAGTCGTGACATATTTTGTCGTGAAGACTTTGCCTTATACGATACAGATCGTAAGCCCGGCGTTCGTGCGATTCTGCGATTTTGCAATGTAGAATTCAGGGGCGGTCGTTGGTAAGACCAACGACCCTCCGATGCTTAAGTGAGTAATCACTGAGGATAATAAATCATAGGAAAAGATTTCAAAAGAAATATTTCTTTAGATGTACTGCGTTCCAACTACGTGGGATGTCCTGGTTGTCAAGGGTCTGGAGCCGGTAAGCACCTTTCCCTACGACTTCAGATATACGATAGGGTCCTTCCCACTTAGTGGATAATTTACCTGCGTTTGGTTCCTTGGTGTTTTGGAAGACTCGTCGTAAGACGAAGTCATCTTCCTAAAAGACTTTGATCTTAACATTTTTGTTAAAATGTCGTTCGACGACTTGTCTCTGCGATGCCATTTTTATTAAGGCAGATTCTCTTAGCTCTTCGAGAGCGTCGAGATCGTAACTTAGGTCCACCAAATTGTGGTCGGGAGCTGCGTCTCGATAGGTAAGACGACTTCACAGCCGTAGACCAATGAGAACGGCGTTTGTCCTGTTGATGTCCGAGGCGTCGTACGATTGGCCCATAGGACCGACGGGAGTTCTTCGACCCATCATCCTTTCGCAGCCTTGAGTCTTTTCTTTATCGAGTTGATGATCACTTTGTTGCTAGACTCTGCAAGACTGTTAGATTGAGGGTAACGTGGAGTCGAGGTCGTAAGTTTGATATTACGATCCTCACAGAACTGCTGCGTACGATCACTTATGAATTGTGATCCATTGTCACATACGATCTCGGAGGGGATTCCGAACCTGCATATAATGTTAGTCTGGATAAAAGAGATGACCTCTTTGTCCCGAACCTGGGAGTAGGCAATTGCTTCTATCCATTTAGAAAAATAGTCTGTAAGGACTAACAAAAAGACTTTCTGCCCAGGGGCCGGAGGTAGTTTACCGACGATATCCATTCCCCATCTCATGAAGGGCCATGGGATTAATGTCGTATGCAAAGGTTCAGAAGGCTGGTGTATCATACCTGAATGTCGTTGACATGAGTCGCAACTTTGGACGTACCTAATGGCATCTTGTCTTATGGTTGGCCAGTAGTAGCCTTGTCGGGATATTCGATTTGCCAGACTACGACCACCGGAGTGGTTACCACATTCGCCATCGTGCATATCTTTCAGAATGCTTTTCACATGTGCTTGATTATCGATACATCTTAGGTTCAAGCCCGTCGATGATAGTCGATAAAGTTTATTGCCGATTATAAGATATCTTGAAGCTTTGAATTGAATCTTTCGGGCTTCCATTCTGTCTTCAATTAATTGGTCGTGTATAAGGTAATCCCTTATGTCGTGCGACCAACCATCCTTTGCGTCGATAACATGAATATTCTCGGGGGTCCTCGATGGACGAGGTCGCTAGGTGGATCATAGGAATGGCGTTGAACGACGGCTTATTGAGTGCTGATCCTAGATTCGCTAGCACATCGGCTTGAGTGTTTTGATCTCTAGGGATCTGTTCGATCGAGAATGGATCAAACATTTTCGAATTTTCTTTTGCCACTTTGAGATAAGCTGTCATTTTAGAGTCTTTTGCCGCGAATTCCCCGTTCATTTGGTTTACGACCAATAATGAATCGCTTCTGACGTGAAGTCCGGTTGCCCCCAAGTCGTGAGCCATGCTCATGCCCATGATCAGGTCTTCGTACTCTGCTTCGTTGTTGGTGGCTTTGAAGTCGCATCATATGGAGTACACCATCTTGCCCCCCTGTGGCGACTTTAAGACGACGCCAAGGCCTTCTCCTCTTGCGTTCGAAGAACCGTCGACGTGGAGTATCCATGTCATGTCGTTTGTAGTCGCCACAGTATAGGTTTCTTCTTGCACCTCTTTCTCTAGCTCAGGACTGAAATCGGCGACGAAGTCAGCTAGGACTTGCGATTTAACCGTCGTACGAGGCTTAAAATCGATGTCATAACTGCTGAGGTAGATGCTTCATTTTGTTAGTCGTCCTATCAGTTCAGGTTTACTCAAGACAGACTTGAGGGGAAAGTTAGTCACGACAGTGATGGGATGAGACTCGAAGTAGTGTCGTAACTTTTGCTAGCTGTGACTAGCGATAATAGCAATTTTTCCATAGATGTATATCGTGTTTCTGTGTCTAGAAAGGATTTACTAGCGTAGTAAGTCGGCAATTGATTCCTGTCATCCTCTCTAATTAAGTCTGCGCTTACGGAGTGAGGACTTACGGCGAGGTACAATTGTAGGACCTCATTGTCTTTTGGCTTCGAAAGCAAGGGTGGAGCTCCCATGTATTCTTTCAGCTTTTGTAGCGCTCGTTCATGATCGTCTGTCTAATCGAAGCCTTTGTTTTTTCTTAAGACGTTGTAGAACAGATAGCATTTATCAGACGACCGAGATATAAACCGATTCAGCGCTGCCACACGACCCGTGAGTCGTTGGACCTCCTTGAAGTTTCTGGGAGATTTGATACTGACTAGAGCTTTGATTTGATCATGATTAGCCTCTATACCTCGTCGTGTGACCATGTATCCCAGAAATTTCCCGGCGCTGACTCCGAAGGAACATTTCATAGGATTCCGTTTCATCCGATATTCCCGGAGGATGTCGAAAGACTTTCTCAGGTGGTCGACGTGATCGATCGCTTGCCTGGACTTGACAAGCATGTCGTCGATGTAAACTTCCATTGTGTCGCCAAGGTATTTCTTGAACATCTTGTTGACCAGCCTTTGGTACGTAGATCCTGCGTGTTTCAGGCCAAAAGGCATGACTTTATGGCAGTAGATGCCTTTATCCGTCATAAAAGCATTTTTCTCCTGGTCGTCGGCATGCATCAGGATTTGGTTATATCCTGAGTAAGCATCCATGAACGTTAGGAGTTCATGCCCTGCAGTTGCGTCGACCATGGCGTCGATATGGGGTAGTGAGACGGGATCCTTAGGGCATGCCTTATTAAGATCTGTGAAATCGATGCACACTCGCCACTTTCCATTCTTGTTCTGTACGACCACGGCGTTGGCTAACCAGTCGGGGTATTTCACCTCTCTGATCTTTCCGGTCTTGAGCAAGTTGTCGACTTCATCGTTGATAACCTTGTTTCGCTCAGGAACGAATTTGCGGCATTTTTGCTTTATAGGTTTGAACGATGGATCGACGCTCAACCTGTGAGAGGTGACGTCGAGACTTATGCCGACCATATCTTCGTGCGTCCAAGCGAAACAATCAGCGTGTTCATGTAGAAAGGAAACTAATTTTTCCTTTATGATGGGATCTAGCGATGCCCCCACAAGCACGACTCGACCAGGCTTGTCCTGGTCTAAGACGACTTTTTCTAGACGATAGTCATCAGTTGACTCAGGGACGTCCTGGATCTGTAATTGCTAGATGTCTTTCTTTGGAGGTTTCAACGTCGCCTTGTAGCAATCACAGGCGGTTTTTTGTTCGCTTTTGATCTCCTGAACTCCCCATGGCGTATGGAATTTGATAGTCTAATGGTAGGTCGAGGGGACCGCCTTCATGTCGTGGATCCATGGTCTACCGAGAATGACGTTGTAAGCTGACGAACAGTCGATGACATTGAACTTTGTCTGCTTGTTGACCCCTTTAGCGTATACTGGGAGGATGATTTCCCCAAGAGTGTTGGTCGAGTCTCCATTGAATCCTATCAGAGTTGTCGAACGACGGGTGATCTCTGACTTATCGATGCCTATTGCTTTGATGGTTGATGCAACCTCCGGCTCAGACCCAGACCCATCGGCCCGATTACCAGATCTGTCGACCCAGGTTCTCAGTCCAGATGATGAGCCCGGTTAGGGCCGGTTTCCTGATCGCAACCCAGCTGGAATTCTCTCCACGTTTGAATTAATTTGTTTGAGTTTATCTCTAATTTTCTGTTAGACTTTTAGTCATATCCCAATTCCTAGTTTATAGGATTTAATTTCCTTTAAATACTCTGGACGTTTCTTTTGGTTGATACATCATTGATTATTGAATAAAGAGAGAATTCCTAACCTGTTCTTGTTGATCCAATTTGATTGCTAAGAAGATTGCATCAGTTGGTATCAGAGCTCAGGGATGGCAGAACGTGGAAGACGCAACCATCGACCCGATCGTAGAAACGTCGACCGAGGCAACGACGACATCCAACGCGATCCACGAGACGTAAAAGAGATCGCCCGTCTCCAGCAACGGATCTGGGATCTGGAGCTGCATCACGGGGACTACTACGAACCAACAGACGTGGATTCGGTCATCCGGGATGACGAATCCGACGCCCACAATCTGTTTGGCAGGGAACGTCCGTACCAGCATAGGGATTCCCCAACCGACCCGTTACGGAATCTGGGAATCAAGATCGAGTTACCGGAGTTTGACGGGAGAGCACAACCGGATGAGTTTATCGATTGGCTCCATACGGTGGAGCGAGTCTTTGACCTACGGGACATTCCCGACAGGTACAAGGTCAAACTGGTTGCCATCAAACTCAAGAAATACGCCTCGCTTTGGTGGGAACACGTGAAAAAGAAACGCGCGCAGGAAGGTAGGTCTCGGGTCACAACCTGGGACAAGATGAAAAGACTCTTGAAAGAAAAATTTTTGCCACCAACTTATCGCCAGGAAGCCTTCCTGGAATACCACAATTTGAGCCAACAAACAACCACTGTTGAAGAACTGATGATGGAGTTCGATCGACTTCGTATGAAGTGTGGGGTCGAAGAGGAAGAGGAGCAGACTATTGCCCGGTTTTTGGGAGCTTTGCGACCAGATATTACAGACATAGTCCAATTGCAACCCTATTGGACCTACTTGGATGTTTGTCAATTAGCTCTTAAAGTGGAGAAACAACAGAAGGGGAAAAGCAAGACACCCCTGAAGCCCAACCCGTTTAAGGCTGATGGCCAGCGAGTCGGCCCAACAGCAGCAGCCTCGGGAAATCGCGTCGGCCCAATCAAAGCCGATATCCCTTCCGGCGCTGCCCCCTCAACGAGCCGGGTTCCGAGATGCTTCAAGTGCGGAGGCCTAGGACACTTCGCGCGCGATTGCGTCAACACCCGAATGGTTACACTCACGGAAGAAACAACCCCGGTTTATGACACTGAAACAGATCAACCCGCAACAGAACAGGCAGAAATTATTTACCCAGATCGGGGAGAGTCCCTCATCGCCCAACGAACTCTTAGCGCAACCCCTGCAACACGAACCGGTGATGATACCCTTTGGCTCAGAAATAATATTTTTCGTACACGTTGCACAACAAAGGGGAAGGTATGTACAGTTATCATTGATGGCGGTAGCTGTGAAAATATGGTAGATACTACCATGGTGGAAAATTTAGGTCTTACACCAAAACCGCACCCCGACCCATACCAGCTTACCTGACTTAAAAAGGGGAATATTGTGAAGGTAAACCAACGTTGTTTGGTCAAGTTTAGCATTGGTAATCGCTACTCGGATGAAATTTGGTGTGAGGTCATCCCTATGGATGCCTGCCATATTCTATTAGGCCGTCCTTGGCAGTATGATCGGAAAACGAAACACGATGGGTTCACTAACACGTATTCATTCAAGAAGGACGGCGTGAACATTACTCTAGTTCCCCTCGACACGCGGGAAACTATGACCGAAGCCTTAGTGCTCAACAAGTCCGCCTTTCTGGATTTTACACGTGCCACTAAACCACCGTTCGTCCTTGCCCTAGTTATAGCCGAAGTTAACCCAACTGCGCATACACCACCCTCGGAAATACAGCCCCTCTTAAAAGAATTTGTGGATGTTTTTCCTTCAGAAATTCCAGCGGGTCTACCGCTCGTCCGGGAAATACAACATTGCATCAACTTCCTACCCGGTGCGGTCATACCAAACAAGCCGGCTTATCGTATGAATCCCAAAGAATATGAGGAGCTCCATAGGCAAGTGAATGAGCTGTTAGAAAAGGGGCTGATTAGAGAGAGTATGAGTCCATGTGCGGTCCCCGCATTACTCGTACCAAAGGCTAATGGAACTTATCGAATGTGTGTGGATAGCCGAGCCGTCAACAAGATTACTATTAAATACCGGTTTCCTATACCACGGTTTGAAGATCTCCTGGATCAACTACATGGGGCCCAAATATTTTCTAAGATAGACCTTCGAAGTGGTTACCATCAAATCCGCATGAGGCCGGGGGACGAGTGGAAAACAGCTTTCAAAACACGTGACGGCCTCTTCGAATGGATGGTGATGCCGTTTGGCCTTTCCAATGCGCCGAGTACCTTTATGCGCCTTATGAATCACATCTTTAAAGCACTAATTGGGCGATGTGTCGTAGTATACTTCGATGACATCCTTGTCTTTAGCACAGACCTCCCTCAACACCTACGGCACCTGCGAGAACTCTTCGCAATTCTGCGCGAACAAAGGCTTTTTGCAAATACAGAAAAGTGTTGTTTACTTTCGTCAGAAGTTCTGTTCTTGGGTTATCATGTGTCGGGCAACGGAATCCGGATGGACGAAACGAAGGTGGACGCTATTCTCACTTGGCCGGTTCCAACAAACATACACGAGGAACGGAGTTTTCATGGTTTAGCTTCATTTTACCGTCGTTTTATTCGTAATTTTAGCGCTATCGTGGCACCTATTACGGAGTGTCTTAAAAGGGGCTCCTTTCATTGGACACCAGCAGCAACACAATCATTCGAACAACTAAAACAATGTGTCACAAGAGCTCCGGTTTTAGCGCTGCCAAACTTTCAAGCACCCTTCCAGGTCGAATGCGACACATCGGGCCTCGGTATAGGGGGCGTTCTAAGTCAGGAAGGTCGCCCAGTTGCTTTTTTCAGCGATAAGTTGAGTGAAGCCAAACAGAAATTCAGCACCTATGACAAGGAATTCTACGCGATTATCCGCAGCCTTGAATATTGGAGGCACTATTTACTCCACTCCGAGTTTATTTTGTTTTCGGATCATCAGGCTCTCCGGTTCATCCAGGGACAACACAAACTAAATGCCCGACATGCTAAGTGGGTCGAGCTCTTGCAGGATTATTCTTTTGTGATCCACCATAAATCCGACACTGCCAACACCGTCGCAGATGCCCTCAGCCGGCGGCGCACACTTTTAACATCGTTGCAGGTCAAAGTCGAGTGGTTTGATAATCTGTGCACCTTATACCCAGCTGATCCAGATTTTTCCGCAGTTTGGGAAGCCTGCCGGACTGCACCAACGCTGGGCCACTCCATCGTTAATGGCTTCTTATTTAAAGGGGTCCGGCTATGCGTACCTAAGTGTTCTTTCAGAGATGCAATCATCCTTGAGGGCCACAAAGGTGCGTTAGCAGGTCATTTTGGCAGAGATAAAACTCTCAAGCTAGTGAAAGATAGATTTTTTTGGCCCAAAATGAGTTCTGATGTGACCAGAATTGTTGATCGCTGCCATACGTGTCACATTGTTAAGAAGCAACATACTAACGCAAACCTATACACCCCCCTGCCAGTCCCCGACAGGCCATGGGAGGACGTGAGTCTCGACTTTGTCGTCGGCCTCCCGAAGACGCAGAGACAGAAAGACTCGGTGATGGTCGTGGTCGATCGGTTCTCCAAAATGGCACATTTCATTCCGTGTGCTAAAACTTACGATGCCCGACAAATAGCAAACTTGTATTTTCAAGAGATCGTTCGTCTACATGGGATCCCCAAAACGTTAACCTCAGACCGGGACGTCAAATTCATTGGTCATTTTTGGCGCACCTTGTGGAAGAAACTAGGATCTCGTCTCAATTTTAGTAGTGCACACCACCCGCAGAGTGACGGGCAAACCGAAGTAACTAATCGCAGTTTTGGAAACTTATTGAGGTGTCTAGTGGGGAATAATCAGAAGCAATGGGATCTAGTGCTGCCCCAGGCGGAGTTCGCTTATAATCGTTCATCTCACCGATCGACGGGAATGAGCCCTTTTCTTATAGTCCATGGTCGTAATCCCTTTACACCGTTGGACCTTGCACCCTTACCAGCCATTGAACATTACAGTGCTGATGGGGAAGCCCGTGCCAATCAGGTCAAGCTTATTCATGAACAGGTGCGTGCCAAGATCACTAATAACAATATTGTGTATCAACGACGGGCCAACAGCAAACGGAGGAGGGTGGTTTTTAAAGAGGGTGACCTAGTGTGGATACATTTGAGCAAAGAGCGTTTTCCGGGGGGACGAGCTAGCAAGTTACAGCCTCGCGCAGATGGGCCTTTTAAAATTCTGGAACGTATTAACGACAATGCTTACAAGATAGACTTGCCAGGCCACTACAACGTCTCTGCTACATTTAATGTCGCTGGCTTATCTCCGTTCGTGCCAAGCTTGGACGATCCTTTTGACTCGAGGACGAGTCCTTTCGAAGACGGAGGGGATGATGCAACCTCCGGCTCAGACCCTGACCCATCGGCCCGATTACCAGATCTGTCGACCCAGGTTCTCAGTCCAGATGATGAGCCCGGTTAGGGTCGGTTTCCTGATCGCAACCCAGCTGGAATTCTCTCCACGTTTGAATTAATTTGTTTGAGTTTATCTCTAATTTTCTGTTAGACTTTTAGTCATATCCCAATTCCTAGTTTATAGGATTTAATTTCCTTTAAATACTCTGGACGTTTCTTTTGGTTGATACATCATTGATTATTGAATAAAGAGAGAATTCCTAACCTGTTCTTGTTGATCCAATTTGATTGCTAAGAAGATTGCATCAATGGTGCTCAGAAAGATGATATTAGCTGAACTGCCCCCGTCGACCAAGACTCTTTTGGTCAAGCAGTTACCGATGGTAAGCTGGATAATCAGTCCGTCGTGATGTTTCTGCCAGCTGTCCTGGAGGTCGTCATGGTCGAACGTTATGAGCATTGCCTCCAGTTCTAATTCTTACTTCGGTCGGGACGATCGGGGAATGGGATATTCGTCCGACGCTTGACTGGCGTGCCGCTTGGCTGCCGAATATGTTAAGCCACAGACGTTTGATCCTCCTGTCACGCAATTGACAACTTTTGCATGGACAGGAGATGTTGGTCTCACGCTGTCGACATGCGTTGATTCTTTATCGATCAAACCTCGAAGGTGGCCCTTGGGAACTAGCCAGGCCATCTCCTTTTGTAATGCTAAGCAATTGTCTGTCGTATGACTGTGGTCGCTATGAAAGTCGCACCATTTGGTCTTGTCTTTTTTGGCATCATCTTTGTTGCTCTTCTTGGGCCATCGAATTGTCGACTGTATATTCCGGAGAGCTTCGACTAAATCTTTCGATGTTCCCTTAAATCCGTAAGAAGAGATCTTAGGTAGGCATGGCAATTTGGCCCGACCGGTGGGGAACCCGATTCACCCAACCCGACCGGGGTCGGGGATTCCCTGCCAAACCGGGTACCGGGAAACCCGCTAGTTGAAAACCGGGGACGGGGCCGGGGCCGGGTTGACCATCCCCGCCCCGCCCCGGACCCGGTATATATATATTAATAAAAAATTATATATTTTATATATTTATTAAATATATAATAAATTTTAATTTTCTAATTTTCATATGATAAAGATATATATATATATATATATCTAATATGGTTAATGGATGGATGCATACAGGTGGTTGATGCACTATGCAATGTGGTGTCAGCATCACCGACGAAGGCTGCAACTGTTGTTGTCCTTCAGGTCTAGATTTTCATATGATAAAGATAGATAATAAGAAATTATGAATTGTTTTGTATGTTAATAGATAAAGATGGATATATAATGAGAAATGATGAATATTTGTTTCAGGCGGAAAGAGAATTGCAGCCTTGGATTGGTAAAGATAAAGATGGATATATAATGGGATGCTTGTTCATGGAGAAGCATCTAGTTTACCATAGCTCGAGGTATCAAACTTCATTTCATTTAATATAGGTTTTAGGTAGTTAGTTGGTTGATGATATTAGTTACTATATTTATAGTAAGAGAGTGATTTGATGATTTCAGCTTTTGGAAGCAACGGCTAGAGCAGTTCAAAAACAGGTCATAACCGGGTCGGGGAACCGGGTAAAAAACGGGGACCGGGTATTGACCGAAAGTTGACCGGGGCCGGGGGACGTTACCACAAACCGGGGCCGGGGCCGGTGTAACACCCGGAATTTTATTTTAGTTCGGAACACTAGCGAAATATATATATATATATATATATATATATATATATATATATATATATATATAAATATATATATCGATCTTCGTGTTTTTAGTTATTGCAAATACGGACCGTTTTAGATCCAAAATTGATGCCGAAGTTGGGAGAAATGATGATTCTGGTAAATAGAAGAATAAAAGAATTAAAGTAGCTTTTATAAGCAAAAGGAAGCTGTGGTAGCTTGGTAAGCGTGTGCTTCTGTATGTTGTTGGTCCCGTGATCGAATCCTGTAGGGGATTTTCTTCTTCTAATTTATTTTTTACTGAGATAGCTGTTGGATCGGCCCAAGTACACCAGGCCCAACTTATTTCATGTGAGCCTAACCTAAATTTTTCTTAGGACCCATTTCCATATATTAAATTATAGGGCACCAAAATATGAGAGAGAGAGAGAGAGGGAAAACTCCTTTTTATTTTGTTTTAAGAAAATAAAAAAAGGAAATGTACTCCTCAATGTATTGAAGATCAAAGCTAGGAATTTTTATGGAGATACAAAACTAGGAAGATTGGAGAATATTAAGTGTTTTTATGAAAGGTATAAACTCTCTAACCCTTTAATTTAAGGTTTCTTTAGTTATTTATATAAAATATAGAGTTCTTGAAATATTATGATTTTAATGTTATTAAAGTTAGTTGTTGGAAGAAATAGTGTGTTTGTTGGTATTTTACAAACAAATTAGAATGAGATATTTACTTATTCGATAAGTTTATTTGGGGTTTAAAGAATTCAAATTTGAAAGTTTATATTTTATAGCTTTAGATGAGTTTTGATGAATTAATCTATGGGTAGTGTATAGATTAAATGGTTTTAAATGATTTTATGTTGATACGGTTGATTTTAGGGGCTGTCCTGATCTTGTAAAAATCGTAATAAATCGCTCGTAGATCGGTTTGAGGCGTGTAATATATCCTTGGAACCATTGAAATGTCCCTAACAAACTGTATGTTTTAATGAAGAGCTGATTCGTAATGTAAATAGGTCAAAAATCAGATTTAATAGGACAACACCGTTTCATGACGGGATTAAGTAAATCATCTTCAAGTATTCGTATAAAATTGGGTTTTAATCCATTAGGGGTGATTCTTAATGAGTTGAAAAGTTCAAAAGGTTGTCTAAATATTTTATTTAGAGTTATTTTATTGATGTGGTGATTACACATGATTTATCTAGGTGGCGAGAAGTTTGCGCAAGTTGGATAAAAACTAGGTTTAACATAACCTAGCAAGATGAGTTCAAGTTGTTTTGTGAAAACTTTGTACATACCAAAAATGTCCATTTTAAAGTATTAAGGTGTTTTACTTGGTGTTTATCAAATGTGCTACTTGTTTGATGAAATTTACATTTTTGATACATTTGATTTTATAAATATTGTAAAATGCCATATTTGGGTTTTTGGGACATAATGAAAAGGAAATCATACTAATATGTTCTTTTGATGGTTTATTATATAAATCGAGGTCATTTGACGTAAAGGTATTGTTAGTGTAATTGGTTTATAAACTGTGTGAAAAAAGTATATTATTGAGTTATAAAACATTTTGAGATTTTAAATGGTATAATTTTATTTGGAAAATGATACATGTCAACCCATGACGCCTTTTTTAGTTAATCATACTTTGAAGCATATAATTGCATAAACGTTGGTTAAATACATTTTATCGTTTATGATGACTTTTATTTTATAGTCAATGGTGTTGTTGAGCTATTGGCTCGACTTTGATTCAGATGAGTCTTGGGGGACATTTGTCCGATTTAAATTTACTTTATGCCGGGTTTTTGGAGTTATATGTGACTATGACATATCTATTCGAAATGTTACATGCTTTGAGTGCGTTGTCGTTCGTTTGGGGTCATGTAAATTTAGACTGTAATGCAATGGATCTATAGCACGTAAGTCGGTTTTTATTTGATGGTCTATCTCTTTGTGCACGAGGAGTGGACTATGGGGACACATGGTTATATGCGTTAGGCCGTGGGGCCACTAGCGAGTAGGCAATGGGGGACATTGGAGTCCTTGAGGTGTAACTCGTCTAGACTGGATATGCAATGTGGTCCCTGTAAGTCCTTGAGGTGTAACTCTACGGGGTATGCAATAAAGGCAATTTATTTATGGTTTGAGGTTGTGATGTCTTTATGGCATGGGAACTAGGACCGGGACTTGAGGTGTAATCCAGTAACATCATAAGTGACCTAACTTTGTGTGCCCGTCACTTTCGATGGAATCGGGTCTCCCCCGTTACCGAAAGGTGTTGTTTTTGGGTATATGTTTTTATCCATATTTTCGGTGACGCATTTTATTTATACGAAATGTCTTTCATAGTTTATTGGCGGGTACTATGCCTCATCCTTATTGGATGTTTTGAATATTAGAGTTTTATCTACGTTTATGATTACTTGGGATATTTAACGTCAAAGCACGTTTTGAGTGAGTTGGGATTGGAATTCATTTTGGAAAACGCTTTGTACATTTTGGGAACTTTTCTCATAGATTTCGTGTGCGTTGGAAAATGAGTCGTTTACATCCTTTCATAAACTATTTTGGAAATCATGATTTATGTTGCAAACTTTCATTCAACAAATCATATAAATCATGTTATAAACTCTTGAACTCACTAGGCGTTAGCCTAACCTTTTTATTTGTCGGCATGTGCAACAGGTTCAGGTTGGGAGTAGTTCTAGTGACACTGCGAAAGGTCGAGTGCTAGTAGGGTGCTCGAGAGGTGAATTGCTTGAGTGAAGTCTTCCGCGTTAATATTTAGGAATAGCAACTTGTACTCGTGTTAAGTAACATCCGACATTATGTGGTCTCATAGTATGATTTGAGTCATTAATTGTAGGAATTGTTATGTTTAATCTTGAGGAAATTCCGAGAATGGTTTGTAGAAGGAAGTTTATTCCTTAAGTGATTATTTTTATCGAAATTTTATTTAGTTGCTCTTTCCAAATTTGAGGGTGTTACAGCCGGGGATGGGGAACCCCGCCCCATACCCGCCCCGTTGCCATGCCTAATCTTAGGATATTGGGGGAACTTTGGTGCAGGATTGTTCTTCTTTTCGAACCGAGCGTTTGATATCTGGCATGCAGGCCCGTTTTGACGTTTGTCTTGGATTTGAAATCAGGTATCTTTACTCCAAGAGACTTCTTGTCGGTTGAATGCTTACGGTGAAAAGCCATGTCGTCTTCTACCCTTATGTAGGACAATGTCCTGGCTCTGACGTCTTCAAAGTTTTCTGGTGGGTATTTCGTAAGATCGACGTATAAGCCCGAGCTGTCATCGTCGAGACCTCGCTTGTAGGCCTCGATTGCGGTTTTAACGTCACAGTTTCGGATGCTAATCATTTCTGCATTGATACGATTGGAATAACTGCAGATGGACTCCCTAGTCCTTTGTAAGACGTAGTACAGGTCGCTGGTCTGCTTCTCCATCTTGCGACTACTGGCGAACTATTGTGAAAACTGGTTGACCAACTCTGCGAAGTTGCTGATGGACTTGGGTTTGAGGTTTATCAACTATTGGAGAGCAGCACATGTAAGGGTCGCACTAAAACTCTTGCACATGCAGACTTCTTGGTATTGGTGTGAGATTGACACGGTCCACATCAATTGTTTATACTGGGCGATGTGCTCCGTCGGGTCAGTTATTCCTGAATACTTGGGCGTAAAAGCAGGAATATTGTATTTCTTTGGGACATCGACGGTTGCAATTTCGTCGATAAAAGTGATGCTTGGAATCCTGAGCGGGGCTCGATGTCAACAGGGACAGCAACACCAGGCAATTTCGAGAGTAAAGATAACCTCTTTTCATTCTGATCCTCCAAAAGCCTCAAGCGTCGGGCGACTGGATCGTCTTCAGCAGTTGGCGGAATAACTCCCGAGTCCTGAGACGTCATGCCGACCGTCGTATGAAAACCGTTTCTGTATGACGAACCGTTAGCTTCTCCGTTGAGGAGAAAATTCATGGGAATCGTCATCGTTGGTTGCGGGACCGTCAGGATGTGATAAGGCACGACTCCATTGTACAATGGTGGTGGCCTTAAATACTGTGGTGGAAACTGTCCTGAGGGGGGATTGTTGACAAATGGCCCTGGACGTGTCTGGCGCAGTGGTCTTACGAAAAGCGCACCGAAAGAAGGCCGGGGACCGTTCTAAGGTCCGAAGGAGTTGCCTTCGCTGGATTCCTCAAGGAAGTTGTGGATCCCAGATTAACAAGTGCAATACAATTAATCAACACAATTCAGTATGAATGTCACAAATCTCACTTTGATTAATAAACAGAAAGATGAATTGGCAGTAGCCGTACAATAGGTAATTAGGAAAACTGTGTTTAGGTCATTAACCCTAACCATAAGCCTAAGCCATCTATTTATACCCTAAAAAGGATATTTACAAGAAATGGCAATATTAGTCCCTCAACTTCTATTCAACTAACATGAGACCTAACAATCTTCCCCTTTGAGTTGAAGTTCGATCTCACGCCAGTTAGGGACATAACGCTTTCGGATAGCGAACAAAATCTCGAAGTGCCGGATGGATTTTCTGAATTCCAGCCTTTCTTCAATCGCCTTGAGGAGCTCTTTGGCAAGATATTTTCGGATATTTGCGTAGTTCTCTGACGAATCTCTTTCTTCTTCTTCAATGATCTTTTTGAGCACGTTCTGAACGTTCAACAAAGTTCCCTTACTAAAGTTGTGCACCTCGCTTATCCTCATGAACCGTTTCTCCCTTTTGTCATTCAGATACACGATCCATGTTTCTGGTTTGGGCAGGAGAGTATGTACCTGTACGTCTTCAGTATCGGGAAGATTCATATTGGGCTTTAGAATGATGATCTTCTTCTGATTTCTTTCTAAACCCAGCTGAAAATCGTTGATGTACGCGAGAGTGATAGTGCACTTCATGAATCTCTTTAACGTCTCGAGGGCTTTGGTGTATGGCAACGGTCGGATGGTACAGGTCTTCAGCTCTTTCAGTAATACCGGGAAGTCGTTCATATTCAAATGTCTGAAGTCGGCTTCCGAGAATACCCATTTTTTCCGTCATCCCTTTTAACCGTGAAAATTGGGAACCATACCTTTAGAACTTTGTATGACACAATCTCCACGATTTCGGTTATTCTGTGTCTCGTTCGGAATTCGTGGACCATTCTGCTTCTCTTCATAACTTCCAAATACTGTGAACGCACTGGATTTTTCAGAAATGAGACTCTATGGCACATAACCGGGTCAAGAGGCCTAATCCAGTGGGCAAAGATCTTCTTCTGTGATTCCTCCAAGTATGGAACCTCGATTCGGACTCTCTCACAACGAACTGGTTGAATAGGTCAGGGTTGAGCCATTTCCGGGTCTGGAGTTGGAAGTTCGGATGTACCTGCAGTATTGTGTAAGTCGTGCTGAGAGATAGATACATGTTCGCTCTGAAGGAGGAACTGGTCGTAGTCGTCGTCGTTCATAAACTCGTCTTCATCAGAGAAATTCCAAAGAGCATCCGTCTCTGATTGGATAGCTGAAACCGCTTTTTCGCTCCATTCTCTTTCCAATTCCGGATTGCCATCAGAGTCCTCGTCAATTAATTCCAGTACTGGCCTTTCCGGAACCGTCAGCATTAAGATCTCTTCTGGTTGTCCCTTGGGCTTTTCAACCATTGGGTCTGCTGATTCTGGAACTGATTCTCTGACCGGTGTAGATAACTCCATGTCCTGAACCATCTCTGAGTCGTCTGGTTGTTGGTGTGGTTTAGTTTCAGCCGGAGTGACTGTTGAAGGTTATGTCGCTTAGGTTGACAGCTCGATCAATCTTAGTCTTTTCTCCCCCTCGTGTTGGTCAGGATCCTCCTGATCATCATGTATTCGTTTGGAGCCATGCGCTTGACCCTTACACGTGTTCTCTAAGCTGGCAACCCTTTCAGATAAGGTTTCGAGGGTGCGTTAGACATCGGTTAAGGTTGTTGTAAGTGTATCAAGCTTTGTGTTTATTTGGGTTTGGGCATCTGTAGGAGTGACCGGGGGTTGTGTTTGGGCTTGTGAGCGTAGAATACTCACTAAATCGGCTTCAGAGGAGGCGTCTGTGTTGGATTGGGACAGGAGCTTATCGAGGAGTGCGGCTTTGAGTGCCTCGATGCTCATGTCCTGCAAGTTCGGGGTTGGGTGAGGAAGTCTGATCTGTGGTTGTGAAGGGGGATCTGCTGTAGCTGCTTCCTTTCCCTTTATGGACCTCTTGATGAAATCCATCTCCTCTGATAGCTTTTTCAATATCTCTGCTTGGACAGCCTTTAAGGGGCCGTCCAGAGTTTTCTTGGAGACAAACTCCGGGATACTAACACCTGGAGCACTAAGCTTACCAGTTGGAGTAACTACGGTGGAGTGCACCACAATTCCACATGCGCTCACGGTTGGCGTGATGGTAGTCGTGGCAGGTCTTCCACCCTGCCCTTGTAAGCCACCAAATGGTAGACTTACTCTGGGTGTTCCGGTAGAGTCACAAAGAATCATGACGGTAGCGGTTGATGTGATCGGTGTCCTAGCCAAAGAAATAATATCAGCAAATGGCTCTAGACTCGATTGTGCGCCTGAAGAAGTCGAGAACCGGGGCTGGTGTTCTCTTGTTTCAACACCGGAACTCTCCAAGTGAGAGACCGATGGCATATGTGCTACGTCCCCGTAAGAAGTTGAAACAGTTTCCTTTTGAGAGGAGACTGAGTGACTGGTTTGGGTGTACAAATGCGTCGCTAGGCCCACGACGTGTTGTTCAATACCCTGTCCCAACAAATGAGACGGGGTAGTAGATGTGGCTGCCTGGCTAAATGGAGGCTGGTTGGGAGCAACGTGTGAAGATTGCTCCATCACTCGTACGCTCTCATTCTTTTTCTTACTTCTCCGTTCACGCACCTGCTCACTTGTACCTTCTTTTTCGACTACAACTCCCTCCGCTCTCCTTATCTCTCCAGATTGGGCTAAGGTTTGGGGTGTGGGTTCCATGCGGAACTGATCATCATCGTCGTCGTCTGATTCGGTGGATTCATCGTCTGATCCGGATTATAAGGACCCGGATTCAGAACCGGATGCCGAACGTGATTCAGAACCAGATTCGGAACCCGACCCTGAACCAGAGCCTGACTCAGAGATGGTTCATCGTCTTGAGGTTGGGTAGATGCACGTGGTGGAGTGGGTGAGTGTCGTGACGAGCTAGCATCATGTATGGACCTTTCAGCACTGCCCTGTTTGGGAGCCCCTGCTCGCCGAACCCTGCCACCTCTAGTTCGTGGACCCTCACGTCTCTCAGGGCGCGCTACTTGGGCAGGTCCTGCCGGATCTGGCTGGACCATCAGAGCGTCTAAGTTATGCTCACGCCTATAAGCTATCACACTCTGTGCCGATTGGTCTGCGATAGCTAGCAAGTCGTTGGGTATCAGCATCGGGACTAGGTCAGGGATCACCTGTTTATTCTGAATTCTAGTCATACGAGTTGAAAGAAGTACCTCGTGATCGGCGCGTCGAGGGATCGTAAGGTCTGCAGCCATGAAATGGGCGACGATAAGCTGCAGGAATCTCGGAAATGGCAGGAACGTGAGGCGTTTGTTGCCTTGCGTCTTCTGGACCTTCTCGAGCAGTTCGGTCAAAAGAATTGACGCGTAGTCGATGTGTCGGTTGTATACTACGCCGTGGAACAATCGGAGCAGGTTGACGGTCGTCTGGTCGATGCCTTTGTTGATGGATGATAGACACCTGTTCAGGATAGTGAACAAGGTGTACCATACTGGCTGGATGTGAATTCTGGAGAACCGCGAAGGATGGTTGAGCTCGGTAGCATAGCCGAGGGCGCGTAGTTCCCGACATAGGACGGCGTCAGAGACCGCAGCATCGTAGTCAACTCGGCCTGGAACAGTTGTCGCTTCTGGTCGATCAAGTATCCGGCGGAAGATATCTCGAGTAATTAGCACCGGGGAGTCGCCAATACGACCTTGGAGGTCGAAATTTGGCCGCGTGCGACGGAGGTGAGGGACCTCCAGAGTTGATGTACGTAGACGACTGGAACGTTTGCGGTGGCCATCAAAGCTCGGTTGAGAGTGTGGCGCTTTAGGATTTCCACGATGACCGGGCATTGACAGATGATATTTGATGTGTCAAGATGGAAATTATTCGGTTGTATCGGTAAGTTCGGACCAACGGGGAGCAGTGGGGCATTGCCTTGGGGTTGGTTTGGTTGTGCCATGATCGTACCTGTTATAGACGAAATAAAGTTGAGTGCTCATGGAAAATGGACACCAAAAGCATGTTTCGGGGCTCGTATTCTCGGATTTGAGAACACCGAGAGTCGGTAACGGTCCGGAACAGGTCACTACCCGGGTCTTGACGACCCCGGAGTGTAGACATTAAATGTATGGCCAATTTCACTCGTACATAATTATATTATTAAAAAAATAAACAATCCGGAACCTCCTAAGATCCGGAACCGGATAGGAATCGGAACCGAAATAGGGAATTCGAAACCGGAAGGGAATCCGGAACCGAATAGGAACCGGAACCGGAAGGTAGTCCGGAACCGATGCATTTCGGATCCAGAACTCTACTCAATCCGGGATTCAACCACAAACCGGGACTCAAACCGGAACTTACCGGGACGCGTATACAAGAACCGGAGTCGGTCCGGGAGACGGCGATAGTCGCAACTCCGGATCCGAGTCCGGTAGACCCACATCGGTTCTAAACGATACCAAACCCAAAATCAAATCACCGTATGTTGAAAATCGATGGTCGTGAGAGAATCAAATAGCCGATTTGATCATATTTAGTCGCGTTTTTGCGTCGATTGTTGATCGACTTCGTGGTTCGAAGGGTTTAGAAACCCTATCGGCGCCGCCAACCAAAAATCAGTTAAATCGGGCATGATTTCTTGATAGATTGAATCGATTTCAAGTTGCAAAGTAGATTAAACAAGGACTAGAACACATACCTGGAGTTTTGACTGGGAATCGGAGATCGAAAGGGGCAAAGTCGCAAGTAGTGAGCAAAAGTTGGTTTAGGAGAGCTTTGGCGCGAGAAATTTTGAAGTTGTGAGAAGTTTGAAGTATAAACCGATATTTATATATATCGGTCAATACCGGGAGTGAACCCGGTACCGGTTTCCTTAACTCTCCCGGTTCCAACTTTACTCAACTTTTGGTATTTGTCAGAAATTACCCCCAAGGTTTGAAAAACTTTAAAAAGAACCCTGAGTTTCAAATAAATACAATTTGGCCCCTCAGGTTTAGAAAAATGATTTTTCTCCCCCTCAACTTGTCAAAATGACAACTCTCCCCCTCAACTTTCGAAAATGACACTTCTCCCCCTTAACTTTTCAAAAATTGAAATTCTTCCCCTAAACTTTTTGAAATGACAATTCTCCCCCTCGACTTGTCAAACTGGCACTTCTCCCCCTCAACTTTTCAAAAATTGCAACTCTCCCCTAACAAAGGATAAGGGACTTACCTTGGGGACTTGGCTTTTGAGAAAACACCTTGCAGAACAGTAGGTTAGTAGCTCGGGAAATAAAATGAAAACAAAGACAAGACTAGTATAATCCAAAGAAACATGCAAAAAAATGAAAAATGAAATGAAACACTATAATGAAAATACATAGTACACGTCACCGATGTGCTTGAAACACCTAAACTACACTGCGAGACAAGTGTAACTGGTTAAGAGACAGTTATCTCATAGTGAAGAAAAGATGTGACAAGTACAACATTGACTCAAACTTTCAAATTAAGCATACCCAGCTTGGACACGAGTTCATTGAACCGTTTTTCGTCCAAAGCTTTGGTAAACAGGTCTACTAATTGATTTTCTATACTTACGAAGTAGAGTTCCACCGTACCTCGTTCCACATGGTCTTTGATGAAATGATAGCGCACATCAATGTGCTTTGTCTTCGTATGTTGAACCGGATTGATCGTGATTGCTATGGCACTCTTGGAATCACAGTAGATCGGGATGTTCGAGTAATTAAACCCGTAGTCCTTCAGTTGCGTATGCATCCAGATGACTTGGGAGCAGTAACTAGCCGCGACCACGTACTCTGCTTCCGCCGTGGAGGTGGAGACACACGTTTGCTTCTTGGAGGCCCAACTAACCAACTTATCGCAAGGAACTGGACATGACCCGTGATGCTCTTTCGGTCGAGCATACTTCCCTCATGATCAACATCGGAGAATGCTGTGAGTTCAAAACTTGTGTCCTTAGGGTACCAAAGGCCAAAATTAGCAGTACCTTTTAAATAACGGAGAATACGCTTAACTGCTATAAGATGTGACTCCTTTGGTTTCGATTAAAACCGAGCATGCAAAAAGGTAGAGAACATTATATCCGGCTTACTTGCCGTTAAATACATCAATGAACCTATCATTCCTTTATAGGTAGTAGTATTCACGTCCTTTCCGTCAGGATCGGCGTGTAACTTCGTACCCGGTGACATTGGAGTTTTCATGGGTGTACACTGTTCCATCTTAAATTTCCGAAGAATATCCGCGATGTACTTAGATTGATTGATGAATATCCCGGTCGATAGTTGTTTAACTTGAAGACCGAGAAAGAAATTCATCTGACCCATCATACTCATTTTAAAATGGGCTTTCCTGATGACTGAAAATTTGTAACAGTATTGTGGTTTCGTAGAGCCAAAAATAATGTCATCGACATAGACTTGAATTAAAATGATGTCCTCACCTTCCCTTTTGATGAAAAGGGTTGTGTCGATCTTACCTTTCGAGGAGCCGGCATTTGTGAGAAAAGTAGATAATTAGTCATACCAGGCTCTCGGTGCTTGCTTGAGTCCGTACAACGCTTTGTCGAGGAGATACACATGGTTGGGGTGATCTTGACTGACGAACCCGTCGGACTGGGATACGTAGACTTCCTCCTTGAGTTTGCCGTTTAGAAACATCATTTTCATGTCCATTTGAAAAGACGGTGAAATTTTTGTGAGTGCGTACGCGAGGAACATCCGAATAGCTTCGATTCGGGAAACTGGTGCGAACGTCTCTTCGTAGTCGATCCCCTCTTGTTGTCGATACCCTTTCGCTACCAAGCGAGCATTGTTCCGAACAATGATCCCATTCTCGTCCTTCTTGTTCTTGAAGATCCATTTCGTTCTGATAACGGTCTTGTTCTTCGGTCGAGGGACCAGGCGCCATACTTTGAGGCTTTCAAATTTGTTCAACTCTTCCTGCATGGCTATCACCCAGTCCAGGTCGTGCAAGGCGTCTTTAACCGTTGCTGGTTCAACATTGCTGAGGAAGATGGAGAAGAGGCACTCATTTCCCGTTGCCGCCCGTTTTTTAGTGTTGCTCAGAAGTGCATGGGAAACGTCGTCTTCAGTTTCTGTCGTTGCTCTAGTTTGAACGGGAGCAGACGGATCTCCGACGATTTGCTTAGATGGGTGCGCTCGAGTCCACTTCCATGTGTGAGGTAGCGGGTCCGTGAGAGGTTGAGAATTATCAACATCAATGTATGAGCCTAAGGGTAAGTCTTGAACCGCTTCTAAAGATGGAGTCGGATGTACTCGAACGACAGCCACTGGTTGGGGAAGAACAGCAGTTGACGAAGATTCGGCGGTTGCGTCAGCTCTATTGCTTGATCCGGGGGAAGACGGAGTGGGTTGAACCACTGGGGATGGAGTCGCGATCACCGTTGATGTGCTTGATGATGACGTCGTCTCTTTCACGGGTGAAGAGGGCGAGTCCTCCAATGATGTAGTGTTGTGGGTTGGTGGAAGACTAGAAATGTGTGACGATACCACTACAGCTCCATCTGCATTCATAGAAACATTAGTAGTGACAGGGGAAATGTTGAAATCATTGTAGAAATGTTCAAACAGTAGATCTAACTCAGAATGATGAGACTTCGACGTATTGGAAGACGAAGGATCTACTGTAGTGTGCTTGGGTTCTGATCTAGAGTGATCGGAAGCCAACACTCCAGTAAGCACGGGTTCTGAACTGGTTCCTCGACCAATTCGTCGAAGGTCACATTAATGCTTTCAATAACACTCTTTGTCCTCTTATTGTAGATTCGGTATGCTTTCAAAGAAGTAGAATAGCCGATGAAAATTCCTTCGTCTGCCTTTGGCTTGAGTTTGTCGAGACCATCTTTGTCGTTCAGCATAAAACACTTGCACCCGAATGCGTGAAAGTAGCTGATGTTGGGGGTGCATTTGTTGATGAGCTCGTACGGCGTCTTGTCAAAGCGCTTGTGGACGATGGCTCTATTCTGAGTATAGCACGCCGTTGCGATGGCTTCAGTCCATAAGAACATCGGAAGATTGTACTGGGTCAGCATGGTGCGGGCCGCTTCCACCAAGGTGCGGTTGCGACGTTCCACCATGCCGTTCTGTTGAGGAGTCCTAGTAGCAAAGAAGTTGTGTGAAATCCCAGCCGATGTGAGATAATCACTTATGACGCGGTTCTTGAACTCGGTTTCGTTATCCATGCGAATCGAGATGACGGTTAGCTGCAAGTTGTTCTGGACGCCCTTTAGATGGTTGACTATGACCCCAGGAGTTTCGTCCTTTGAACGGAGGAATTTGACCCATGTGTATCACGAGTAGTCGTCCACCATCACCAATACGTACTTCTTATGACTTATGCTTTGGATGCGCATAGGGCCGCAGAGATCCATATGAATCAGCTCCAAAGGTCTGGACGTGCTAGGAACCGCCTTCGGTTTGTGAGACACCTTCTTCATCTTACCCATCTCGCATGCGGAGCAAAGATGTTCTTTTGCAAATCGTAGTTCAGGCATACCCTTGACGAGTCCACCGAGCACCAGCTTGTTGATGTGCTTGAAGTTCAAATGAGAAAGCCGTCGATGCAACAACCAGGTCTGTTGAGTAGATGCTTTGGAAAGGAGGCAAACGGCTTTATCGGTCTTCATGGAGGCAAGGTTGATGGTGTAGAGATTCGTTCTTCGAGTTCCAGCTAGGATCTCTGTTTTGTTGTCGTTATGAATACCGCACCGCTTCGCCTTGAAGTTGACTTCAAGATTCTTGTCGCAGAATTGGCCAATGCTGAAGAGGTTGTGACCCAATCCTTCGACGTAGGACACACGCTTGATGGTGAGATTGTCCTGAACGAGGTCGCCATAGCCCATGATTGGGGCTACGTTATCATTCCCAAATCTGACGTCACCACAATACTTCTCCTTGAAGTTGGTGAGCAGCTCCCGTTTACCAGTCATGTGTTTGGAGCAACCGGAATCTAGAAACCACACATGACCGGGCTGCAAAACAGAAATTAGGGTTGTTTAGGTACCCATCTGTAAATGGGTCCTTGAGTGTTAGGTGCAACACCTTTGCTTGAGGCCCGTTTAGATCTGGGTCTTTTACGAGAAGATTTACGAACAACATTAGAATTAAACACATGATATGTACCAAACCAATTAGATGCATGTTTATGGTCGACAAAATCATTCATTCCACACGTTGAACAACACACACATCACGAGAAATTTGAATTAACTGTTGAACTGAATTAAGTGTAAAAGGAAATTGAAAGTCTTGTCCAACGGACTTATTCAAATCAAAACCCTTAAAATTATTATTCTTCCTATCGTGCGAAAAAGAATTAAATGATTTGGTCTTCTCTGGTCGTAACTTAGCCTTCTTCTATACCCACTCTTTCCGAACTGCTTTCCCCCGACCCGTTCTATATGAAATTACATTAGAGTTATTGTCAGAGGAGCTTGAGTAATATGGTTGTCTTTTAGAACTCTTACCGGTTTTAGCTCGTTTCTTGGACTGACGTTTAGATTTGGATTTCGAAATAGTCTCAGAAACGGTTTTAGAGTTGGAACACTCTCCTTTTTCAAAATTAACCGGTGTGGGCATTTTTTTCTAAAAAATGAGTGTGACTAGCAAGCTTCGGTGCAAAATCAATCTTTGAAACATCATCATAATGACAAGCAGAGGAATTCATAAACTCATAAAACCTTCGTGCAGAGTCAAGTGGGGTTTCACCATCAGAGTCGGACGAGGAGTTATCCGCAAAGGGATTATCAAAGACTGGAAAAAGATTCATTTGAACAGAATCGGGTTGAATTGCCTTACCTTTATCTTTGAAGCTCAAATTCTTATCATTTGTGTCATTAGACATTCCTAGAAAAGCTTTACACGAGGAACTATCCGAACAAATAGGTGACGAGTCAACCGAGATGGTTTCAGGAGTGACAGGCTTCATTGGAGTATCCACTGGACTTTCCTTAGCCATTTTACTCGTTAAAGCTTCTGCCGCCAAGGCGGACAGTTGAGAAGTCAACTTTGCAATCTCGGTTCTATAACTCGCTTTTTCTGATTCGGATAATGACTCGATTTTCTTCTTTTTGAGTACAGTTCTTTCGGTTTCAAAAATAACCTTAACCCTCACAATTGATTCTTCGAGTTTAAAAATGATGTTTTCCAAAATCAGAGGTGGAACATAACGTTTGAACTCTGATTTATCGTTAGATTCTACATCTGGTGTTGCCGTAACGGGAACCGAAGTTTCCACAGTTTTAGCAAGAGAACAGATGTCGAAGTAATCATTGGAGAGGTAAGGGGTTTTGCTTTTTAAATAAGACGCATTTAGCGTTTCGTACACGAAAGGAACTTGTACATTTATGTTCTTCCTAGGTGGCTCATCTTCCGATTTAGTGTTATTCTCATAATTAGAGTTACCAGTTTTAGGCTTTGCCTCTACTTTTGGTAGAGGAATACATGTTTTTCGTTTAAGATCTTCTTTTTCCTCATCCTCTTGAGACGACTTAGTCCACTTGATCTTATACTCAGGATATTGCTTATCTAGGCCCATAAAATATAGTAAAAGTCTTATAATAGTCAAATATTGTAAAGTCAAAGTAAAAGTCAAAGCTGTCAAAGTCAAAGTAGTTTAATTAGAAAGTCAATGTAATTAGTTTTAATGTGTTGTAATTAATAGGTATAAATAGGACTTGCTTAGTTTTTAAGCAAGGTGAGGAAGCTTATTTGTAATATCTAGTGAAAGTTTCTAGAGAGAGATTCTAGAGAGAGAAAGCTTCAATCACGTGTAAAATCTAGAATTTCTCAAGATCAATGGATGACTTCATGATTACCTAATAGATCTGGTGTTTACAAATTGAATTCATAAAGGGTGGGAACCTTAGATAAGATTTTCTTGAGGTAACACGGATTATCATATCCGAGTCCCCATTGTGAGTTGTAATACTTAAATTCCTTTGGTTTGTTCAAGTGGATGGTTTGTTCCGATTGACCAAGTTTATAAAGTTTGGATTCAAGATCCTTAAGCTTAATGGTCAACAACTCATTTTCTTTTTGAACTTTCTCTTGAATAACAACACTCTTAGAATACTCCTCGTGAGACTTTTCTAACTTTTGTGTGAATTCAGATATTTGGGTCTCTAGGGATTCAGCTCTTTTTGAAATGACCGAGCATTCGGATTGATAGTTATCTGTCACACACTTGTCCTCAGCCTTTTCAATAGCTAGCTTGCCTATGGTGTTGTATTTAATTTTGGCACCTGCCTCTAGCTTAGAAATTTGGGCATCTTTGGTTTTAACCTTAAGTTTAAAAGAATCTAATGTACGCACCATAACTTGCCTCTGATCAATAAGGTCAGCATTAGAAGAACCACATACCTGGCATTAGCTTTTGTCCTTCTTTTCGGAAGAGTCATCTTCAGATTCGGATTCTTCCGGGTTGATGTCAGTATAGCACATGTGAGCTTCCTCGTCGTCGTTTTCATCCTCAGTCAGTACGAGCCAGTGATCATCTTCCACTAGCAGTGCTTTACCTACTTCTTTCTGCCTTGACAACAACATTTTGTGCTTGTAGTACTCATCATTATGTACTACTGGTTTCCGACAGTCTTTGGCGAAGTGACCTCGCTTTCGGCAGTCGTAACATTTCACTGGTTCATCATCAGCTCGGTCGTCAGACTTTCCTTCAGATTTCTTTCCTTCATCGTTCTTCTTTCTTCCTTCATCAGACTTGCGCTTACCTTCGTACTTATCTCTGTAATCCCGACGCTTCGTGTTGGTGGAGTAACGCTGGTTGTTGTTGGATGGTTTCTTGAAAAACTTATTTCTGGCATACTCCCGGGACAGTAGGGCAACGGCTTTCTTGATACCGTCAAGTTCTGGATCGGAATCACTTTCCGGTTCTTCATCCTCACGTTCAGACTCACTATGCGCTTCCTCTCTATACAAACTGAGTTGGACTTGCTTGTCCTTTTTGTGAGACATGAGAGCTAAAGGGTCTTCTTTTGTCTTTTCACCAGACTTCTGATCTCCCATCAGTTCACGAACATCGTCTTGTAGTAACATCTCGTAGAGCTCGTGCAGCGGAACACTTTCTAAGGAACGGTTGTGACAAACATGGAGAAAAAAATCCCTTCCATTCATATTGAAGGTTGTTTAAGAACTTGATGTTGCACTCGAGGTTCGTCTTGAAGATGTTGTTCTTGTGCAGGTCGTTGAGGAGTGCAGAAACATTCGTAGGTCTCGGTGAGTGATTCCCCTCGTTTGGCTTTAAATGCTTCATATCAAGTGAGGCAGTCGGTTATCTTCAGCTGATTTCACTCACGACTACCTTGCATGATCTTTGCGAGCTGGTCCCACATACCTTTCGCTGTATCCTTGTGACTGTCGATGCTACAGTAGATGTTGTTCGGAAGACTGTATACAAGATAAGTCTTCACCAGCTTATCTCCATCGACTTTCCTCTTTTCCTCGACAGTCAGCTTGTCATAAGGTTTGACCACCCGACGAGCTGGAGCTCCGCCTTCTTGCGTTGGAACGCCCATCATGGGTGGAGCAATCGGTCCGTCCGTCAGCGATCGGAGAATCTCTTCATATAGAGGCTTGGTCTCGATGAAACACATAAAGCGATCTTTCCAGACATTGTACTCCCCTCGATACAGGATCCGAGGTTTGAGTTCAGATCCAATGGCTAGTGCGTCTTGAGCATTCATTTTCGGGCACTTGTGTGTGATCGTAACACGAGTAGGGTGATTCAAAGGTAAAAGAGTGATCTAACGCACAATCTAAAGCAAAACTAACTCGAAATCCTAAGGGAGTGGTAAACTAACACAAATCTTATAAATGATCAGGAATAAACCGAAAGGAACAAAAAAATAGAATCAAACAGAAGCTGATTAAAAAGAAATTCGTGTGCAGAGATGATATGGATTAAGGATCCGGAATGTGAGATCCGGAGTTTTACAATTCGGTGTGCAAAATTCCGGGACCGGGTGTGGGAATCGGATCGGACAGAGGTCGGAACCAAAAAGGGGAACCGGAACCGGGATAGATTCCGGAACCGAATGTGATACCGGAACCGATATGGGATCGGTACTAAACAGGAACCGGAACCGGGTTATGAACCGGAACGGATTTAGATCCGGTTGATTTTGGATCCGGAATGTAAACAGAAACCGAAACTCAAAGATTGAGTCTCGTATTCAAACACTGATAGAACGAAAAAGCGTGCCTGGAGATCGAAATCGTACCCTTTGACTTGGAAAACTTCTGCAAACACTTTAGAACCAAAACAAACAAGTAGGGAAAGCAAAAACAACTGACCAAATTTATTAAATAACCACTTTGAAGCAAAAATTTAGATTTTTATAAAGAACAGAGTGTAGAACCACAGAAACTAAAAATCTCAAAATTGATTAACCTAAACTTGATAAAACTTAACGAAACTTTGATATGACTCTAGAAACACAATAAAGAGAATTTCTTAAGCCTTAATTTCAAGTTTTAACACTTGAATCAAAGCAAAAAAAAAACCTTTAAGCAAGAAACAGTCGACAAAGTTTGAATGACCAGAATAGGATGAATTTACCTTTGAATCGATCGTCTTTCTGCTCTGATACCAATTGTGGATCCCAGATTAACAAGTGCAATACAATTAATCAACACAATTAAGTATGAACGCCACAAATCTCACTTTGATTGATAAACAGAAAGATGAATTGGCAGTAGCCGTACAATAGGTAATTAGGAAAACTGTGTTTAGGTCATTAACCCTAACCATAAGCCTAAGCCATCTATTTATACCCTAAAAATGATATTTACAAGAAATGGCAATATTAGTCCCTCAACTTCTATTCAACTAACATGAGACCTAACAGAAGCAATTTCTGCGGCTGCCTTTTGATTCTGTTCGTTTAAGGCTTGGATCTGGCTCCGTGCAACATTCAACTCCATGTGTAGCTGAGTGATTGGATCTTGTTGAGCTGCCATTTTCCTGGAAACAACAAACTTCGTAAGATTGTTAGTATGGAGTATGCTTGGCTTGAGATTTTCTCTAGATGGGGCCCTACGGTGGGCGCCAAACTGTTAATGCCAAAAATCACCCAAAGGATAACTTAAGGTTGATATGGAGCTTTAACAACTAAAGAAAGGGATCCCAAGACAAACAACACAATCACAAACCGAAAGTAAATAAGACGAGAGAATTGGTGACGCGGAAAATCCCAACCAGGGAAAAAACCGCGGCCGACTGGTGAGAGTCGACGGTGCCCTATGGTCGCCAAATAGGGGAGATGTGTAACATCCTGAATTTTCAATTATAGTAATTTAATGAGAATTGGGATCTAATTGTATTTTGGTTTAAAACCTTGAATTATGTTGTAATTTATAATTCAATAGGGTTAAAATACAAGGGTTTAAAGTAGGATGTTACTTTTGGAAATAATTAAACTTGAGGGTGCATTGGGTCATTTGTGAAAGTGTGTTTGGATAAGGCATTTGAGATAAACAAATATCTCATTTTGGTTCTTGTTGGAGTCGGCAGAAAGAAAGAGGCAGAGAGATAGAAAAGAGAGAAAAAGGGAGAAAGAAGAAAACAAGGATTTTGGCTTCAAAATTTGGTAAGAATTGAACTTGATTTTGATAAGAGTTGTTCTGGATGTGTGATTGTAAACGAAATTGTTTGTTGAATCGATTTCCAGAATCGTTTACATCAGATTGGAATCAAATTGGGCAAGAAAGTAGGTTTTCTTCAAGAAAGGTGAGTTCATTCGATTCTTTGTACAAATCAGTGTTTTTAAGTTATAGTAACCTTGGTATATTTGTATGAACTGACCGAGGATTGATTAGAATGAGTAGATTGAACTGATTTCATGTTTTAAATCGATTTGAGGACTTGTTGAACGGACAGTACGCAAAACCTTGAAAGTCCCGGTAGTTGAATGTCCCGGTAGTGAATGTCCCGGTAGTGGAGGTCCCGGTAGTGGAGGTCCCGGTAGTGGAGGTCCCGGTAGAGGCAAGTTTCGGTACAGGTGAGTCCCGGTACAGCATATCGAGAGCTGAGTAAAGAAACCAGGATATCTAAATGGTATCAAAATTTGATATGGCTCAAGGATCTGATAAGTTAAGTATCTAGAGGCCTTGTATTTTATGTATCTTTCTGGATGTAATGAAATGTGCATTTATGTAAATCGTGGAAATATGCGATTTAGGAATTGTGATGGGAATTATATAGCTTGAACATACATACCCTTGAAAAGTAGTATGTTAGGTTTATAGACTGCGCTAGTCGATGCTAGGCAGGAATGTGTTAAGTGTAATGAATAAGGTTTGCTCATACTGAATGATATGAGGAATCTATATTAAGTAAATACCTGTATGAGTACAATTAGGTGATATGGATCCATAGGCATTAGCTTGATATACACACATGGAATTGATGTGAGTAATCATAATTCCTGTGTGTATGTGAAATAAGGAATTGATGTGAGTAATCATAATTCCTGTGTGTATGTTAAATGTGGAATTGATGTGAGTAATCGTAATTCCCATTTATGTAAAATAAGGAATTGATGTGAGTAATCATAATTCCTGTGTGTATGTTAAATGTGGAATTGATGTGAGTAATCGTAATTCCCATTTATGTGAAATAAGGAATTGATGTGAGTAATCGTAATTCCTATTTGCATTATTAAGAAATGTGGAATTGATGTGAGTAATCGTAATTCCTGATTTCATAGGATGAATAGAGATTGACATGAGTAATTGTAATCTCTACATCCTTTCTAATAAATGGGCATATGTGGTTGCGATTTATTAGATGAGAGCATTGATCTAGAATCTGGGATTGATTCGTAGAAGGCTCTGGTATATGATAATATGACTAGGTGAATTAGTCATAATTATGGAGGTGGGGTAGATTCCCAGTAGTGAAAGGAGTTGTTGTACGGTAAGAAAAGGAATAATCAGGTTTGTTGTAACTTGTTTACATTGATTTTACAAATGTTATCTTGGAAACTAATGTTCTCACTAGGCGTTGGCCTAATCGTTCCAAATGATGTTTTCTTACCAGGTACCAGTTCGGGGAAAATAAAAGGGGTGTGGGACGAGCGTTTTGGATTAGCAAGGAAGGAAATCTACGGAAGGAGAGTTTGATGGATTGCTTAGATAATCTAGTTAGTCTGATTATAGTGACATAATTGGATTAATAGGTTATTTGAAGAACTCAGGATTTGTAAATGTATTCCTCGTGGTTAATGTACTTCTTATATAAAAGTTGAAGTTTATATCATCATAACTTGTGGAAATTTGAGGTTTAAATTAGCCCGGATTTTGGGGTGTTACAATATGGTATCAGAGCAATAGTTTAAGCGAACTAAGTATGCTGAGGAGGTACTTAGACTTAAGCTGAGATGAATTAAGTTATGATATGTGAGAAAGGGGTAGAAATACTAAGACGAGATAGTCTTAGAGTCAACAGAAATACGTGAATTTAGTACTGTAGCAATGGCAACGAGAATTCTCATGTAAAGTATATTCACAATTTCAATTAGCTACTGTTATTATGAATATGAGTTACACGAGCATAATTGTTTCTAAATTGTCACAGTGACTAGTGATCGGTAAAGTACGTTTTGCATGTCTATACTCGTATAAGCATTTCTTATGGTTATCTCTTTGTGTTATAGTAGAACAATTTAAGGTGAATATAGATTTTCAAGCAGTAGATGGTAATGTTATTTTGAGACCCGGAGATCGAGTTACGGTTAATGTCGGTATGTTAGACCAAGAAGTAGTTGAGTAAAGATTTGATGATGAACAGTGACTCTAAGGAGGTTTGCAAATCCAAGTTGGGGAGCGGATGCTAATGAAAGAGTTAAGGTTCATAAAATATGAAAGGATGGATTCTTGTTCTTTCTGGACTTTTAATTGTGGTTAAGTATGTAAGACTTAAAGGGAAGAGATGTACAAAATATTTCATGTTGGTATAATGTGATTTCTTTTACTAAAGTAGGAATGGATGAGAAAATGGTTGTGTGGAAGAACCAGAGGCAATTGTGGAAAGATCGGTTAGAAAGCTACGTAATGGCAAAGAATTAATTATGTTGAAAGTACAGTGGAAACACCATCGAAGTGCTAATGTGACTTTAGAGTCGGAAGTGAATATGAAGGATAGGTATCTTCATCTGTTTACCTAATCTTGATTTCGGGGACGAAATCATTTTCAAGTTGGGGAGTATTGTAACATCCTGAATTTTCAATTATAGTAATTTAATGAGATTTGGGATCTAATTGTATTTTGGTTTAAGACCTTGAATTATGTTGTAATTTATAATTCAATAGGGTTAAAATACAAGGGTTTAAAGTAGGATGTTACTTTTGGAAATAATTAAACTTGAGGGTGCATTGGGTCATTTGTGAAAGTGTGTTTGGATAAGGCATTTGAGATAAACAAATATCTCATTTTGGTTCTTGTTGGAGTCGGCAGAAAGAAAGAGGCAGAGAGATAGAAAAGAGAGAAAAAGGGAGAAAGAAGAAAACAAGGATTTTGGCTTCAAAATTTGGTAAGAATTGAACTTGATTTTGATAAGAGTTGTTCTGGATGTGTGATTGTAAACGAAATTGTTTGTTAAATCGATTTCCAGAATCGTTTCCAGCAGATTGGAATCAAATTGGGCAAGAAAGTAGGTTTTCTTCAAGAAAGGTGAGTTCATTCGATTCTTTGTACAAATCAGTGTTTTTAAGTTATAGTAACCTTGGTATATTTGTATGAACTGACTGAGGATTGATTAGAATGAGTAGATTGAACTGATTTCATGTTTTAAATCGATTTGAGGACTTGTTGAACGGACAGTACGCAAAACCTTGAAAGTCCCGGTAGTTGAATGTCCCGGTAGTGAATGTCCCGGTAGTGGAGGTCCCGGTAGAGGCAAGTCCCGGTACAGGTGAGTCCCGGTACAGGTGAGTCCCGGTACAGCATATCGGGAGTTGAGTAAAGAAACCAGGATATCTAAATGGTATCAAAATTTGATATGGCTCAAGGATCTGATAAGTTAAGTATCTAGAGGCCTTGTATTTTATGTATCTTTCTGGATGTAATGAAATGTGCATTTATGTAAATCGTGGAAATATGCGATTTAGGAATTGTGATGGGAATTATATAGCTTGAACATACATACCCTTGAAAAGTAGTATGTTAGGTTTATAGACTGCGCTAGTCGATGCTAGGCAGGAATGTGTTAAGTGTAATGAATAAGGTTTGCTCATACTGAATGATATGAGGAATCTATATTAAGTAAATACCTGTATGAGTACAATTAGGTGATATGGATCCATAGGCATTAGCTTGATATACACACATGGAATTGATGTGAGTAATCATAATTCCTGTGTGTATGTGAAATAAGGAATCGATGTGAGTAATCATAATTCCTGTGTGTATGTTAAATGTGGAATTGATGTGAGTAATCGTAATTCCCATTTATGTAAAATAAGGAATTGATGTGAGTAATCATAATTCCTGTGTGTATGTTAAATGTGGAATTGATGTGAGTAATCGTAATTCCCATTTATGTGAAATAAGGAATTGATGTGAGTAATCGTAATTCCTATTTGCATTATTAAGAAATGTGGAATTGATGTGAGTAATCGTAATTCCTGATTTCATAGGATGAATAGAGATTGACATGAGTAATTGTAATCTCTACATCCTTTCTAATAAATGGGCATATGTGGTTGCGATTTATTAGATGAGAGCATTGATCTAGAATCTGGGATTGATTCGTAGAAGGCTCTGGTATATGATAATATGACTAGGTGAATTAGTCATAATTATGGAGGTGGGGTAGATTCCCAGTAGTGAAAGGAGTTGTTGTACGGTAAGAAAAGGAATAATCAGGTTTGTTGTAACTTGTTTACATTGATTTTACAAATGTTATCTTGGAAACTAATGTTCTCACTAGGCGTTGGCCTAATCGTTCCAAATGATGTTTTCTTACCAGGTACCAGTTCGGGGAAAATAAAAGGGGTGTGGGACGAGCGTTTTGGATTAGCAAGGAAGGAAATCTACGGAAGGAGTGTTTGATGGATTTCTTAGATAATCTAGTTAGTCTGATTATAGTGACATAATTGGATTAATAGGTTATTTGAAGAACTCAGGATTTATAAATGTATTCCTTGTGGTTAAATTACTTCTTATATAAAAGTTGAAGTTTATATCATCATAACTTGTGGAAGTTTGAGGTTTAAATTAGCTCGGATTTTGGGGTGTTACAAGATGTCCTTTAGTAACAAGTGTCGTGAGTACAATAGATTACAATAATAATAAAAGTAAACTTAATCGTAAACTAGTGTCGTGGGTTGTGCGAAATAATGCTGTAATCGTGCGAAATGGACTGCTGTCGTGTGACTTGCGTAAGTGCTATTTGCTCTGATGTTCCAATGATCACTGTTGTATTGCGCAAAAATGTGGTGTGTGAATGGCGTTGAATGCGTAGATGATTCTTTTTCGCTAAAGTGTGGCGCAGACCTTTAAATAGCTTCTGGTAGCATTCTTAATGATTGTGGTAACCGCTGTCTGGTCTTTAATTGTCTTTAATGGCTCGTCCGTTATGACCGTTGGGCAATGATCACTACAAGAAACTGCACTTTTACCAGGGAGTTTAGGAAGCCCACCGGTCAAGGTAATTTTTACCGACGACTTAGACGAAATCCTCTGGTAAAAGTTTAACTTTTTGCCGAAGGAAAATCCCACCGGCAAAGATGCACTTTTGCCGACGAATTTCATATAAGTCGCCGGTAAAGTTACCTTTACCGGTGGGCTTCCTAAACTCCCCGATAAAAGTACTTTTAAAAATTTTGTGTAACATTTTTACCAACGAGATTCACCAACTCGCCGACAAAAGTTATTTTATTATAATTAATATTTTTTTCACTTAAACTTTTGCCGACGGATTTTCCACACTCCCCGGCAAAAATATATTTGTTTTATTAATAAAAAATTTACTCACATTTTTGCCGACAGACTTATAAAATATGTCGGCAATTGTAATTTAATTTTCAATATTTTTTTATTTGTACTTTTACTAGCAGATTTCCCAAACTCTTTAGCAAAAGTATTTTTAAAATTATAATAAGTTTTAATTACGGGCGAAATTATATTAATTTTTTCACTTATTTTTTTGTAAAAAAACAACAACTTAATTTCTCATCAACTATGAAAATCCATATTTATTGTTGATTAAAATCATGGCTGCATGGAGCCTCCAATTTTATTTTATTTTTTTATACATATTATAGAAAATATGGTCGTGATTAAATAGAAGTATCCATTTGGAAGAGATGACAAGTGTTTTGCCTATTACACTAGTGTGACTTGGTTCAAATCCCACACACAACATTAATTTTTGCTAACGTTTTAATTGTTTTTAAAATCCACTTTATTAATTATTTAATTTTTTATGATTTCTTTATTCAATGATTATCTATCCATTCATAGTTGATCATTTCTATATGTTCTTTGGAACCTTTTTTATATTTAATATTTATATTTTTAATAACAATAAATCAATATAAATTTCTTGTAAATATGTGTTTTTTGTAATTATGAATAATGATTGACCAACTGGATGTAAAATTAGATGCCCCAACTAGAAATTTGAATTGCATTATCCTAAGCGTAAATAAATAATTTGTAATTATCAGTATTCTTTGTGTTTTTGAAAAATGTACATAATAGTACCAGTTCATTATTGAATAATGAAGGACCACTTATGTTCACTTGTAAACTGCATTTTAAAAGATTATGCATTACTAATCGATACCTAATGCTTAATAAGTTGTTTTAAGGTTTTGCATAAATGTTTTATAATATAGTATAGATTAATACATCATAACAAGACCCAATACAACCCAATAACACTTAATAACATGTAACACCCGTAATTTTCGGATAAGTACGACTTCGAATCAGTGTGGAATCGATCTTTTAAGAAAAATATGAAAAATAGAATTTTGGGTTAAATCTTAGATTTTATGGTCTTGTTGTATAAGGAATTCAGATACGAGTCCAACGGTTCTTCCCGGAGCAAAAACGGAGCTATAACGAAGAAGTTATGGCCAAAACAGTTTCGGTACCGCGGAGCTACAATGACCAGCGACAATGAGCGTGTCATTGTCGCGTGTCATTGTCGCGCCAAGGGTACAACCTTCGGTACACCACCAGCGACAATGACCAGCGACAATGACCGTGTCATTGTCGCGTGTCATTGTCGCGGACGGGTACCTGGTTGCTGTCAAATACGAATTTCACAACCCAAACTTCATTTCTTCATATCTCTCTCGTTTCAACTCCGATTTTGGCGATTCAAGTGGCCATGGTTTCGTTTTTGAGAGATCTTCAAGGATCTAGAAAGAGTTTGGAAGATCATTGGAATATTCAAGGGTGTTTGGTGGTGGTAAGTCTCGAATCTCCTTCCTTTTCTCTCCCAAATCGATTCCCCTTTTCTCCCTCACAAAACCCTAACCGATTTTGGGGTTTCTCTTGGAGATTGATGCGTTCCTTACCCATTTTATACTATTGATTTCATCTATAGATGCAAGAGCAAGTTCCATCCACAACATCTTAAGAGATTTTTGAGGTTTTCTAGGTTTTCATCAAAACCTAAGTGGTGAGTTCATCCTCCTAGCTTCTATACTTTCATATGGGTTATAAATGTTTCATTGATGATCTCCTAGTGTTTTGTTTCTCCATTTTCAATTTGGATGATTTTGGAGAAGTTTGGTTAATATTGGGATTTTGGTCAAAATGGAGATTTTGCTATAAGATGTTTGGGATTGGTTTTTTTTAAGTGGTTGAATATGAATATTCATGGTAGGAATTTATGAATTTAGGTTTTTGGAAGATTTGGACTTGAAGGTTCGGACTTCTTCAAAGGAGCTTACGTTTGGGAAAAATCTAGATTTAGCCTAATCTAGCAAGGTGAGTTCAAGTTACTTTGCGAAAACTTTGTACATGCCAAAATGAGTATTTTACGAATATGTGTGTGTTTTACTTGAAAAGATATGTGGTTGAGTTATTTGGATAGTTTAACTCTTTTGGAAATATTTATCTTCATAAATGTGCAAAACACCTATAATTGGGGCTGTTGAATATTTGGATGGTTAGAAACCATATTTTGTCTTTAAAAGGTTAATTGCTCAAAGAGAGGCTTATTTGACGAGTACATCATGTTAGTGTAATTGATTTTATAAACCATTTGGGAAATATCCGATTTAGCGTCAAGAGTTATTTTGAGAATTGTAAATGTGTGAGTCCTTTTGGGAAAACCCTTTTGCTTAACCGTGTCAGGTTTTGGGTTAATAGTGGTTTTGTGGTACTTGTTTACCTAACGGATGTTTAAATGCATTTTATTGCACATTATTGATATTTACATGCTTGGGTGTTTTGCCATTCCGGGTTGAGCATGTTTTGGTAGACTGTGTTGCATTGGATCCATATGCAAGTGAGTCAGTCTTTATTTGATGGTCTATCTCTGTGTGCATGAGGAGTGGACTGTAGGGACGCATGGTTATATGCGTAGGCCATGGGGCCACTAGTGAGTATGCACTATGGTCCCCGTGTATGTAAGTCCTTGAGGTGTAACCCTACGGGGTATGCAATAAAGGCAATCTATTTATGGCTTGAGGTTGTGATGTCTTTATGGCATGGGAACTAAGGTCGGGGCTTGAGGTGTAACTCGTCTAGGCTGGATATGCAATAAGGTCGCCTGTAAGTCCTTGAGGTGTAACTCTACAGGGTATGCAATAAAGGCAATCTATTTATGGCTTGAGGTTGTGATGTCTTTATGGCATGAGAACTAAGGTCGGGGCTTGAGGTGTAATCCAGTAACATCACGAGTGACTTAACTTTGTGTGCCCGTCACTTTCGATGGAATCGAGTCTCCCCCGTCACCGAAAGGTGTGGTTTTGGGTATATGTTTTTATCCATATTTTCGGTGACGTACTTTATTTATACGAATTGTATTCATGGTTATTGGCAGGGTTCTATGCTTCATACTTATCGGGTGTTTTGGAATATTGGAGTTTTGTCCACGTTTGTATTCCTTGGGTTATTTATTGTAATACCCGAGTAAGTCCGTTAGTTAAAATCCTTTTTCGTTAAGTTTAGTTAACTTTAAAGTTAAATGTTTTGGTTAAGTTTGGATCAAGTTATAAGTTAAGGGGTGTGTTGGTCATTAGTGAGTAGTCCAGGGTCCATTTGGTAAGTATGGGATTAATATACACCCTTAAGATATTTCATTCAGCAGTGTCATCTAAATTTTATCAGTGTGTGTGTTCCTGAGGCGAGAAGAAGCGGAAAAAGGATTCGTACGGTTAGGGCTTCGATTGATTCGTTTGGAGTCGTTATTGAGGTATAGTTTCTTCTCATGTTATGTTGTAATCGGTTATAGCAAATTCCTATCGGTTTAGAAAGTTTGATTTTAGCGATTTGTGTTAGTTTCAATTGAATCTGAGAAATTGGAACCGACAGTGTTCTTGAAGAGTCCCGGGGAAGTCCCGGTAGACTCCCGGTCTTTAGGACTCCCGGTAAAGGAAGTCCCGGTATAGTTAAAGTCCCGGTATTATGAAATACCGGTACTGGAGAGTCCCGGTACTGGAGAGTCCCGGTACTGGAGAGTCCCGGTACTGGAGAGTCCCGGTACTGGAGAGTCCCGGTACAGTGGAGTCCCGGTACAGTGGAGTCCCGGTAATTTTGGTAGTGTCCGGATATAGTTTCTGAATGTATTAATGGATTAAGTTCTCCGGTAATTTCTGAATGTATTAATGTATTAATGGATTAAGTTCTGAATGTATTTTGGTAGTGTCCGGTAATTTTACATAAATGGTTTTGATACAAAGGTTTACTAAATTGACATGGATTTCTCACTAGACCATTAGGTCTAACCCTCATTTCTGTTTTAAAAATATGTATTCCAGGTGGCGGATCGAGTAAGAACAAGTGAATAGGACGATCGATGGATAGTTTTGTGAAGACTTTGTATATGAAGTTATAGATGCATTTTTTGTACTCATGACTTGTTGTTAGTCATAATGTAATGTAATTCACGAAAAGTTTGTACAATTTTTATTAGTATGGTTATCAAGACTATGGGACCGAATGTGAAATATAATGTATTTTTGTTGAAAGTATGTTATGAATTATATGTTATTTGTATATATGGAATCAGGGTTGTTACATTTATGCCCAAATATGTTTTGAGTGAGTTCGAGTCGTAACTCATTTTGGAAAACGCTTTACACTTTTCGGGAATGGTTTCCATGGATTTTGGGTACGTTGGAAAAATGAGTCATGTATGCCCGTTTGGGAAAACCTTTGGAAATAATAATCTTGGTCGCAAACTTTCAATGAAAGATTTATCTAAATCATGACTAAAACTACAACATCCCGATTTATGATTTCTTTTATGTAGTCATGATAAAATGCTTGAACTCACTAGGCGTAAGCCTAACCCTTTTTATTTGTCTGCATGTGCAACAGGCTCAGGTTGGGGTATCTCTAGCTACATTATGAAGTGGCGAGTGCTAGTAGTGTGCACGAGATGTGAATCGTTTAGTGAAGTCTTCCACATTTATTTTGGGATTAGCAACTTGTGTCGTGTTAAGTAACACCCGTTTAAGTTATTTTATTTGGGGAACTATAATGTTTTAAATTATGAGGTATTTTAAGGTATGAATTGTAGAAATGATTTTATCTTGTTGGGTATTTTATCGAAATTTTATTTAGTTGCTCTTTCCAAATTCGAGGGTGTTACAAGTTGGTATCAGAGCATAAGTTTGAGAGATTTAGGTGTTGATTTTGGATACCTAGACTTAAACTAGCGTTTGTTTACGTAAATGAGAGTGAAATTCACCATTAGGCACTTTAAAATAGGATGTTTCGAGGTCAATGGAGTTGCTAGAAACGAGAATTTCCGACTAGAGTATCAAGAATAATCATGTATGGTACGTTCATAATGACACCTGGCCAATGTCATGGTGAATCTACTAGTTACACGTGCGTACTTGAACTACTTTAACGTGATGATCGTGGGGTAGTGATGGAGTTCTAAGCTATTAGTCGTTGGAAAAGATTGACGATTCTAGTATTAGTCACTTAGGGTGACGATAAGCATGATAATTGCTTTAAGTGGACCGTTTCGGGTCAAATTTGATGGTTGGATTAGAACCATAGAATTATTGAATCGACCTTGATTCGAGAAAGACACCGTAAGGATTGTTGATGTAATTCCCAGCATAACCTTAAGAGGTTAAAGTATCCGGATGACAATAGTGGGCCGGAGGAATTTGGAGGAGTATGAGTTGAGACGTTGAATGCCGACTAAGTTATGCACAAAATTATTTTAAAAATAAGTTGCATCAATTATTTCTTGTGTTTCAAATCCTTATATGGATTGTGTTACCAATTTTGGAAAATGTTTAGCACACACACAAGATTTCAAATTTATGGGTTTTTGAACTAGCATGAAATTATTTTATTGCGGGAGTTGCAAACTCCGCTGAGATTTGTTTTGCTTTACTTCATTATTGTTCAACATTTATTTCGGGTATAGTGATATCCATATTTTATGATGTTTAAGATGTTGGGCAAGTAACTACGGCTTACGACTTTAACATTGGATCTCCTCCACATATGTAGAGTTTAGACGGAAAGTTATCTTCCATTATGTCTACGTAAAGTTATATTGAGAACTTTGTTTTATACGAGTTTGTGATCAATATTGTCTGTATAGTATTACATCCAGAATGGATTTTGGAATTTTGGCATTTTAGCCATGATTTTGCTTAATGCAATTCGACTTTGGAAGCACAATGTTTGGTGCTATTTTGTTGACTTGGAGTCATTGGGTTCGTTGAATTTCATAGAGTTTTGTGTACGACGTTTTGGGTCGTGAAAGTACAATTTTATAATATGCATATTCTATTTGCTTATGTGAAAGATTTATAAGTTATTTTGGGCATTTGGTCCCACTCGAGTTTTGTTGAGAAATATTAATTTTTGCCATAAGGCGACCAAAGAGATAAGTTTTGGAACTTTAGTGTCGCGTAATTTCTCTTTCAAATATTTGTGCTAGCACAGCTCGTTGCAACTTGTTCAATATGTGGATTGATTTATACATGACATAAGTAATGCATGAAATAACACTTGATAGTATTTCATAACAGTTTGTTCAATGCGCTTTCCTTCAGTCAAATGATTTATTATCATTTTCATGTAAATACATTATATCGACTAGGGGTATGCATCGCTTGGTAACCATGGTTTCTCAACACTTTGATAATCGAGTCGTGCATGAAAACGTTTCGTTAATTCATTGTATAAATGAAGACCATGTGGTCAAAGTATGTGTAATATGGTAAAGATCATGCATAGTTCACATTATTTTACATTTTGAAAACACAAAGGTATGAGTCATTGACATTGGTCAATTTTGATTTTGCCGAATATTTTGGAAAATTGAAAACCTTTTTGGTTTGGAGGAAATGTGTATTTTGAGTATTTTGACAAATACATTTTTAGTAATGAAGTTTTGACGTTTTATGTTCCAAGTACGAAACTTGAGGAAAATGCTTCGCGATGAAGATTTTAGAAAATTGTTTGGTATGAAATTATGGTACGTGTAATTTCTTATGTTTTGAACAATGACGCACCCCGTCAGTGCAATTTGAGATTCGAAAATAAGTTGAACCCTTTTGATGTCAACTAATTATTAACACTTATTTCCTCATATGTTTTAGAAAAACTCATTGTTGTGTGCAAGTTTGCCAAAGACGTTTTATTCAAATGTCATTATAGGACCGGATGAGAAATTTTGAGAAATTGATTTAAGGAGTTTCCTCTTTTAGAAATTTGGTCGCGAACCGTTTGATGCATGTCTTTTCGTTTCAAGAAAATTTCTAATGGAAGTGTTACAAGCTTGCATGCCTACCCCTATTTGAAGTTTTATGATGTTTTAAGTCGATACTCTCAAAGGATGGAAACGGATTGTTTTTTTTGTCTTTAAATTTGGAGCCTACACATGCTGTTTTGTGTTTTGACTGAGGTGTAATTAAAAAAAAAATCGTTTCCTTGTTTCGTATAATAAACTGACGCGCGCAAATTTTGTTGGGGAACCTTATTCCATACCAAATTAATGGTCGGAAAAGAAATTTTGAGTCAATGGCCGTTTGGGCTATTTTTGAAGTACGTGTGAAAATGTGTTGTACACCGTTTAAAGTGAGCAGTTACTTTACGTACATGTCATGAGTCAATCCATACCAGAACCGTGGCGGTTCATTTTAAAGAAGTTGTTTAATTACGTTTTTGCGTTTTGTGGGTAAACTGAACCGCAATGAAATAATTTTCAACATGATTTTCATATGTGGGACGAGCGTGTCCATTTTTGCGTAACTACCGAATTGATAATATTAGTTTTATGCGTACGTTTAAATTTGATATGAAATATTTATGTTGAAAGTTTCTATGAAAAGTTTTGTGAATGGCATATTTGTTAAATAACGCACTTGAAAACCTTGAACTCGTTAGGGCCTTGGGAAAGATTAAGTAACCCCGATTAAGAGAAAGTTGCATAGGACCTCAACTGTGAATAGTTGGGCGTTTAGGCACGTGATGTGACTATAGGCCGGATGATATCGGTAGCAAAGTCGATGTGCTTGTGGTAATTGGAGGGTTAGATTTGCGGTAACACATTTTGAGGTTGGTGTAACCGTTTTATTGGCAACCCTGTTTTGGGTCTTGGACAATTATAGCATGTGGGACCCTTTAGACACCATATCGATAACCTTGGTTTTGTAAGAAGGCTCGACGAGTGAAGCTCGTGTGTAGAGTCTGTGGTGATTCGACTTAATGGTATGACTAGGTGTCAATTTTTGGGCTTGAGGCCAAGCACCTTTAGTGTAATCGGGGAAGTGTAGTCCGATTTGAAAGGAAATAATGGTAACGATTGTAGCAATCCTAAGATACTCAAGTGTGATGAGTAGATTTTATAGGAATAATTTCCTTGTGTGATTAAAGAACATGTCGGTTGATGATTAAGGTTGAAATGAATTTTGGAGTTTATTAGAACTCGTTGGAATTGATCGACAGTTAATGATGGGGACAATTGGAATTAGAGATTCGGTCGGTCTTGATATTAATTAGGCCTTGGATTGACTTAGAGTCTGAAAATGAAATTGGGAGGTATAGAACATTTAAGGTTGGGAGACGACCGAAGTCGTCTGACTAGGAATTATTCCAGTTGTCGGAGTGTTCTCCCAGACATAAGTACAGTGTACGTGAAGGGGCTTTGTTGATAAGCAATTGTTCGAGGAATTGTCTTTATAGACTGTGTGGAGAGAATTTAGATTCCAGTTAGGGACTGATAAATTATAGTCGACGTTGAGTCGGTTAGCCTTGGGTTGTAAAGGATGTAGATTTCGAGGGCGAAATCATCCTAAGGTTGGGAGGATTGTAACACCCGTAATTTTCGGATAAGTACGACTTCGAATCAGTGTGGAATCGATCTTTTAAGAAAAATATGAAAAATAGAATTTTGGGTTAAATCTTATATTTTATGGTCTTGTTGGATAAGGAATTCGGATACGAGTCCAACGGTTCTTCCCGGAGCAAAAACGGAGCTATAACGAAGAAGTTATGGCCAAAACAGTTTCGGTACCGCGGAGCTACAATGACCAGCGACAATGACCGTGTCATTGTCGCGCCAAGGGTACAACCTTCGGTACACCACCAACGACAATGACCAGCGACAATGACCGTGTAATTGTCGCGTGTCATTGTCGCGGACGGGTACCTGGTTGCTGTCAAATACGAATTTCACAACCCAAACTTCATTTCTTCATATCTCTCTCGTTTCAACTCCGATTTTAGCGATTCAAGTGGCCATGGTTTCGTTTTTGAGAGCTCTTCAAGGATCTAGAAAGATTTTGGAAGATCATTGGAAGATTCAAGGGTGTTTGGTGGTGGTAAGTCTCGAATCTCCTTCCTTTTCTCTCCCAAATCGATTCCCCTTTTCTCCCTCACAAAACCCTAACCGATTTTGGGGTTTCTCTTGGAGATTGATGCGTTCCTTACCCATTTTATACTATTGATTTCATCTATAGATGCAAGAGCAAGTTCCATTCACAACATCTTAAGAGATTTTTGAGGTTTTCTAGGTTTTCATCAAAACCTAAGTGGTGAGTTCATCCTCCTAGCTTCTATACTTTCATATGGGTTATAAATGTTTCATTTATGATCTCCTAGTGTTTTGTTTCTCCAATTTTAATTTGGATGATTTTGGAGAAGTTAGATTAATATTGGGATTTTGGTCAAAATGGAGATTTTGATATAAGATGTTTGGGATTGGTTTTTTTAAGTGGTTGAATATGAATATTCATGGTAGGAATTTATGAATTTAGGTTTTTGGAAGATTTGGACTTGAAGGTTCGGACTTCTTCAAAGGAGCTTACGTTTGGGAAAAATCTAGATTTAGCCTAATCTAGCAAGGTGAGTTCAAGTTACTTTGCGAAAACTTTGTACATGCCAAAATGAGTATTTTACGAATATGTGTGTGTTTTACTTGAAAAGATATGTGGTTGAGTTATTTGGATAGTTTAACTCTTTTGGAAATATTTATCTTCATAAATGTGCAAAACACCTATAATTGGGGCTGTTGAATATTTGGATGGTTAGAAACCATATTTTGTCTTTAAAAGGTTAATTGCTCAAAGAGAGGCTTATTTGACGAGTACATCATGTTAGTGTAATTGATTTTATAAACCATTTGGGAAATATCCGATTTAGCGTCAAGAGTTATTTTGAGAATTGTAAATGTGTGAGTCCTTTTGGGAAAACCCTTTTGCTTAACCGTGTCAGGTTTTGGGTTAATAGTGGTTTTGTGGTACTTGTTTACCTAACGGATGTTTAAATGCATTTTATTGCACATTATTGATATTTACATTCTTGGGTGTTTTGTCATTCCGGGTTGAGCATGTTTTGGTAGACTGTGTTGCATTGGATCCATAGGAAAGTGAGTCAGTCTTTATTTGATGGTCTATCTCTTTGTGCATGAGGAGTGGACTGTAGGGACGCATGGTTATATGCGTAGGCCATGGGGCCACTAGCGAGTATGCACTATGGTCCCCGTGTATGTAAGTCCTTGAGGTGTAACCCTACGGGGTATGCAATAAAGGCAATCTATTTATGGCTTGAGGTTGTGATGTCTTTATGGCATGGGAACTAAGGTCGGGGCTTGAGGTGTAACTCATCTAGGCTGGATATGCAATAAGGTCGCCTGTAAGTCCTTGAGGTGTAACTCTACGGGGTATGCAATAAAGACAATCTATTTATGGCTTGAGGTTGTGATGTCTTTATGGCATGAGAACTAAGGTCGGGGCTTGAGGTGTAATCCAGTAACATCACGAGTGACTTAACTTTGTGTGCCCGTCACTTTCGATGGAATCAGGTCTCCCCCGTCACCGAAAGGTGTGGTTTTGGGTATATGTTTTTATCCATATTTTCGGTGACGTACTTTATTTATACGAATTGTATTCATGGTTATTGGCAGGGTTCTATGCTTCATACTTATCGGGTGTTTTGGAATATTGGAGTTTTGTCCACGTTTGTATTCCTTGGGTTATTTATGCCCAAATATGTTTTGAGTGAGTTGGAGTCGTAACTCATTTTGGAAAACGCTTTACACTTTTCGGGAATGGTTTCCATGGATTTTGGGTATGTTGGAAAAATGAGTCATGTATGCCCGTTTGGGAAAACCTTTGGAAATAATAATCTTGGTCGCAAACTTTCAATGAAAGATTTATCTAAATCATGACTAAAACTACAACCTTTCGATTTATGATTTATTTTATGTAGTCATGATAAAATGCTTGAACTCACTAGGCGTAAGCCTAACCCTTTTTATTTGTCGGCATGTGCAACAGGCTCAGGTTGGGGTATCTCTAGCTACATTATGAAGTGGCGAGTGCTAGTAGTGTGCACGAGATGTGAATCGTTTAGTGAAGTCTGTCGCATTTATTTTGGGATTAGCAACTTGTGTCGTGTTAAGTGACACCCGTTTAAGTTATTTTATTTGGGGAACTATAATGTTTTAAATTATGAGGTATTTTAAGGTATGAATTGTAGAAATGATTTTATCTTGTTGGGTATTTTATCGAAATTTTATTTAGTTGCTCTTTCCAAATTCGAGGGTGTTACATAACACAAATATGACTTGCTACCGTGTAATACAACCAATTACAACCCAATAGGTCCACTGCAACTCATTACTAATATGATGCACTATTACACCAATACGATGCGTTATACCCATTATAACCAACTATCATCCAATACGACTCGTCACAGACCAAGATGACCAAATACGACCCATTATAACCCAATGTGATTTGCATTGCTACCCATTGCAACCAACTATACTCCAATACGACTCATTACTAACCAAGATGACCAAGGACGACCCATTACTACCCAGTAAGACCCATTACAATCAATAGGACCCAATACTGTCTATTACAATCTATTACAACCCAATATAACTTACTATCACCTAATATTAGTCCAATATTGCCCATTACAATGTATAGGACCCCAATACGGTTTAATAATATCCATTACAACCCAAGAACGTAGTACAACTCATTACAACATCCAATAGAACCGAATATGCCTCACTGTTAACTATCACCCACTATAATTTAATGATATAATATAATCTAAACCAAAATTACAAACAACCCAACCCAAGTTAGTGTTCAATACACCAATTACAATTCAATACGAGGCATTACTACACATGCCAATCAACAAAACCGAATATGACACATTACCACCCAATACGACCAACATAACCCTAAACGACCCAATTATAACCCAACATAATCAAATATGACACCATACTACTCGATCATCATAATTGGTGATTAACCATATCTTGCTAATTTAAATACCAACCGGTAAAACATCACACACACACAAACATATATACATATAGTGTTGTGAAATTAAAAATTATAATAGTTTTCGTGTTTTTGGTATTATTTATTTAATTCAAATTTGCATTGCAATCTAAATATTTATAAATTTATAAATATATGCGTCATTTATATAGTTTTATTAGTGAAATATATTTATGTTTTGTATAAAGATAATACTAGATTACTTTGTCGTTTTAGTATGAGTCAATGATTATCTTGTTTTTAAAAGTGTTTATCCGTTGATTAGTAGTCAAAGATTTTATATGTATTACTAATTTATACTCCATTTTGTAATTAATGTGTTTATGAAATTAAGATTTTTTAAAAACAAAAGCTTAAATAATGTATAAATATTATAAATCTAAAATAATAGTTGATATAATAAAATTATACAAAACTATTGAAATATTAGTATAGAATATATTAAATTTAATAGAATATTAAATATATAATATTCAATAGAATATTTAATGGATAACTTAATAATATATTGCATAAATCAAGGAGATGTGAGACGTGGTAGGTTTTGGGGGAAACCCCCAATTTGATAAGTCTGCTGAACGAATGACGCGAGAAGAAAACTTGGGTTGATAAGCCTTCTTCAAATTAAACAGGAGAGATTAGAGCGAGGAAAGGGGAAGAAATAGTCAAAGATGAAGGAGATGTTGCGTATAAGGCGTAGGAAACCCAAAGACTCAAAACCTTATCATGTTGCTTTATAACTAGTTTTCTAATTGTGTTTTATAAGTACATGATTTTAGTCTTGGTTTTATAATTAGTCCATTTTTAGGCAAGTTATATATTCAGATCTGCACACACCCACATGTTGTGCTTTATACTTACACACCGATATGCACTCTTATCAATTTGAATCCCATATGCTCTTTTTGTTGGTGATTTCTTTAATGTTTTTTTTCTTAGTATCAAGGATATTTGTAAAGATTCTACATAAGGGTTCTTTCGTTCACTATCAACCTTTCAATCCATCCAGGTATGCATCTAAACTCAATTCAGGTCTACTATTTGCAGTTACATTATACGTTGTTATTGCTGTTGTCCAACATACTTGTTTGTACTTCAACGTCAGTTTAGGCTCAGATCTAGCTGTAATTTATGAAAACTCAAAACATAAGAAGTGTACTTTGGTCAGTTGGCTTTCCAGAAAGTCTAGAATCACCTCTGTTGGTGTCTCCAATACTCAGATATGACAGATATTGCACAGCTGCACAGATCTGTCCGGCAACTTCCTTTTGACTTTCTTTGTTCATTTTGTACACTTAATGAATTTAAACTACGAGAACAAGTATGGTACAATTGTGAATGAAACGTTTTTGTGATTGATTTACATTTTAAACACTTGTATTTATATTTTATATACATATAGACATATATATACATGCTGACACATACTTATTAGATTTTAATTGTAATTTGAACATATAGAATGCAAGCTTCAAGTAAGAAAAATGTTCGAGGAGCTTATTATGATGCTGTTATTGAGAAGGAGATCGCCATGAAGCGAGGAACGAGGGCTACCCATCTTGAAGTAGAGTTTGATCCGATTACCGGAAAAGCCGTTGAAAAGTGCGGTAAATGGTTTAACAACTTCACAGCTTATTTGGTGCGTGAAAATGTATCCCCAAAATACTTTTTCTGGAAGGATGTGCCTAAAGCAGACATTGAAATTATTTACCAAAAATTATCGGTAAGTTTTTTACTAACTTTTATTGTAAGTTATAACTATTCGTGATGATTTTTATATATTTTTTCTTCATTATAGAAGAAATTCCATTTTCCACTTAACGATGTCATCATCAAGGATTCGATGGATCAGAATGCAGAGGTATTATTCTGAATGGTTGTATGCTATGAAACTACATTGGCGCAACGTTGGTGGAGAGACAAATACCGAGGCAGCGAAAACTCAACCATACAATAATGTAACTCCAGCTAATTGGGACAAATTATGTGATCATTGGTCTTCGGAGGCACAACAGGTAAAACAACAACTATTTATACACTTTTAAACGTGCAATTATTTATAACATTATCATGTCTACATGTAAAATAGGCAATATCTCTTAATCAAACATGGTGCTGTTTTGCAGAATTTTAAACCTAGATTAAGATTGAATCTCCCATATGTGGTTAAATGGAAGGACAAATCTGGTAATATGAGGGATTTTGGGGCTGGAATTGTGTGGAAGGATATAAAACAGGAGAAGGAAAATGTTAAATGGGCTGACAGAATTTGGTTTCACCAAAATATTCCTAGACATTCTTTCATCAGCTGGCTTGCTATTAAGGAGAGGTTAAGAACAAAAGATAAGCTTGCCTCTTGGGGAATTGATGTTGATGTAAAATGCTCCTTTTGCTCAAATCTTCCAGAATCTCATGTTCATTTGTTTTTGGAGTGTGGTTTTTCTAAGGAAGTTTGGAAGAGTATGCTCAAAGTTGCAAATTTTGAAAATTTCCTCTCTGATGTCTACTGTTATCAAGATAGATGGGCTAAATTTACTTAAATGATTGAGGGTATCCCTTGTAATTCTTCATGTTTAAGCCTTCTCAAAAGATGGATAGTGGGAGCTGTCATATATTTTCTGTGGCAGGAAAGGAATATGAGAGTTTTTCAAGCTAAAGAGAGATCCCCAAATGAAATTTGTGCTGCTATAAAAGAAGTTATAAGATTGAAAGCTATGGGGGCTACCTTTAAAAAAGGGATGAAAGTGGATCATGTCATGGAAGAGTGGAGAAGGGAAAATATTAATTTTTATGATGAGTAGCAGAAATGGGAGGGTTGGAGGACGGGATTACAAGTTAAGAATTACAGATGATTGGGAAAACTGTTTGATTACAGATGAGGATGGGATAACCTGGTTTTATCTATTTTGGGTGTATTTCCAATGGCATGAGTCTTCCTGCTGGTGCATTCTGTGTTGGTTTGGGGCCTTTTGGTTTCATGGGTTAAATCTATATTTTTTGATAAAACGTTTTGAGAAGACCCATTGTAGCTTACGAGGTTGGCATTGGAGGTGCTTGTGGATGATAAAGATGGATTCCCTCTACTGGATTTCTCTTTGGGACTGGAGTGAGAGCAGGGATACTATGATGATTGCTGCAAAATGTGATTGTTGGTGGCAAACCGTTATGAAGAAAAGAGGGTGGCAAGATATGAGTTGGTGGCAGGGATATATTCTGGAAGAAATATTGAAAGGAGTTTATTATTGGGTGCCTTTTCTCAATCAATCAAGGTATGATCTCAAAATACTTAATTTCTTTTTTGGTCCTTGTTTGATTGAGTCCAGGAACAACATCTTTTTATTGATTTCTAGTGTTTTGCTCTCCCCCTCTTTTTGGTCATTTTTTATAGCACAAAGCTCCCACCTTTCTGTGTGCTCTATTCCTTTGCTACTATGGCATCTTAGTGGATGGGCTGTTGATCTTTGATCTGGCCTGTCCCTTTACTAAGATAGGAATTTATTGGATTGTTGTTCCTCTTTTTAAATTTAATTCCTCCTCCATTTTTTACATGTTGGTATTTTCTGTCTTGGGATTTGCCATTGTGTATCGTTGGGAAATCTGGTATAGTTATAAGTCAATAGATAGCCAACCATGGTGGTTTGATGAAATTTGGATAGACCCAGATGGATGTATGAAACCTGGGAAATTTTTGGGCAAATTTAGTCGGAAAAAGACAGGGCAGATTTGTAAAGTAAGAACTGACAGAGAGCTTACGAGATACAAGAAGAAAAATCTGACGAAAAACAATGATTATGATGTTTTGGTTAAATCTGGTAAAAGGATGGTGATCGAAGAGGAGAAGAAGGTCAGTGAAAATATTTGGGACTGTATGGTGTTATGGGCTTATTTTATGATATTTGATATGGGCTGTATTTATAAGATGGAAAGAGGTAAAATGGATTGGGTCATCTTGTTTAACAGTGATAAATATGCTGGGTATAAAAGAAAGGAAGAAGATTGGGCCGATATTAGGAATAAGGGCGATTTAGTGTTTTGGGCCATTTTAAGATTTATTAAATTGGGCCGCCTTTTAAAGTTCATGGATCATAAAGTTTTTGAGGCCATATTTCCTGGTTGGGCCGAGTCTCCTTGGATTAAAAGAAGAGCCGACGATGCGGCTGAGAATGGGGCTTTGGCCTGTTTTGCTATCGAGAATCTGGGCCTAAATGATTTCTTCCAGAAGCCTTTTGAGGACTACATTTTGGGCTCTTTTATTTCTTATCAGCCCAAGGTTATTTTTGAGGTCATGGCTTATTGTTGTAATTGGGCTTCTAATTCTTGCACTGGTTTTAGAAGTAGGCCGTTACTTAGTGAATTTCCTAAGCATTTCCTCTGTAGGCATTTTGTTAGGAGGAAATGTCTTTTTTTAGTTTTGTAGTCCTCGGTTTTTGTTTTGAATAAATTTTTCCAAGGAGTTCTGCCCCCTTTTTCCAAAAAAAGGCAATATCTAGGAGGAACAAGGCAAATAGGGCCAAAATGTCTATGTTGGGAGGACATGGCTCCAAAACTATTGTCGCACATTTTCGTGAAATTGTAAGTTATATGAACTACATGTATATCTTGTTTTATTTTATGACTTATGATTATGTATAATTATTTTTTTCAATCTAGGCTACAAAATCTGGTCAACCCCAAGCACGATCGACACATTCGAAAAACTCCACCGAAAGCAAGATGGTTGGCTTAGTGAGGAAGCGGAGAAGGCGCATGTAAGTTCTCACATTTTTCTATCCAATCTCTATTTATAATAAATTGGTTCTTATAATTCTTTCAATTTTATTTAGCAAGAGATGATTCAAAGACGGGCATCACAAAGTACACATATGGACTCGTCTAATCAAGGTGATAATGACCGGTTTCCTGCGGATATGGATATTGTTTCTGATGTTCTAGGCTCCCGGTCTCGACATAAGAAAGGTTTTGGATCATTGCCGAGGCTCAAAGCATTTGGAGGAAAGCGAGCACCTACTTCGGTCTCCGTAAATACTATGCAACAAGATCACATTGATAGAATCATAAAGGAACACGGGCAGCTCAGACAATATAAGACTGCTCAACATGAGTTTTTGGTGCAACAAACGCAAGACATGAATGAGATGAAGAAGTTGTTTCAACTAATTCAAGGCCTTGTACCCGAATTAAGTGTTCCAGATCATTTGTTGTCTACGGTCCAACCTCCGCCTCCACCGCCTGTTATTTTTGATGATGCATCTACTACTCAACCATTTGAGTCGGTCCATGAGGAAGATGACGGTGCAGAAAATCTTGACTAACTTAGTACATTTTATCTATATTTATTTTTTTATATATGTCAAAAATATATTTTCATTTGGTTTGGTTTATGTTTTTAAGATATTTATGTAATGTTTTTTTCTTATTAATTAGCTAATTTATTTTTTAAACTGTTTTTATATTTGTTATTTTCGTTGATAAAAGTACGTCCAAATGCATTGACAAATGTTTATTATATGGTTAACAACAGCTTTTGCCGTCGGGTTTTTCCCTCGGTAAAAGGTTGGCCAAAAAGCCAAACCTAACTTTTGCCGACGATTTTCTCCGTCAAGAGAAACTTGACCAAAAGATCCAACCTAACTTTTGCCGTCGAGTTTGTTTGTCGGTAAAAAGCTATGTGTAAAAATAAAAAATAACTTTTGCCGACGGATTTTTTGGCCGATAAATGTTTGACCAAAAAGTCAAGAAAAACCTTTCTCGACGGAAAAAATTACGCCGGCAAAAATATTTAGTCTTCGGGAAAAGGATTTTATACGATTACGTGAGAGATGTTTTTGCCAGCGACTTCAGTTTTTACCGACGACTGTTTTTCGCCGGCACATATTATTCGCTGGCAAAAAGCCTTATAGCGGCCAGCTTTTCACGGAAACTTTTGCTGACGGAAAAGTCCGACGGCAAAAGATTTTGAGCTTTTGCCGACGACTTTCACGACTTTTGCCGACGACATTTTCCTCCGGTAAAAGTAGTTATTTTTGTAGTGGATAGCTCTTGGACCTGCATTAATGAGACAACGAAAAACAGATGTTGAATGTTAATAGTTAGTATGGTCGTACGACCGTCTTAAGTCAAAGCTGTCGATCGTAGGAGTCTTACGACCTTCGTCGAAATGTACGACGGACGATACAGTCGTAACTAACCTGCAGGACCTCATCTTAACGCAAGAATGGTCTTATATAAATGTCATGTTTATTTTCTTCATCGATCGCGAGGTGTGGATTTTTACCCAAACACTTACCTTGGTGGATAAAAGTACCCTTATCATTCTGCTTGATTTGAAGTCCAAGGAAGTAAGTCAACTCACCCATCATACTCATCTTATATTCAGATTTCATTCTTTTTGCAAAGCGAGTACATAATTCAGGGTTAGTAGAACCAAATATAATGTCATCGACATATATTTGAACAAGAATAATATGACCTTTTACTTTCCTGAAAAATAAAGTGTTATCGATTTTACCACACTCAAATTTTTTGATAAGGAGAAAAGATGAAAAAGTGTCATACCATGCACGTGGAGCTTGTTTCAGTCCATAGAGTGTCTTATCCAGCTTATAAACATAACCTGGATGCTTAGGATTCGAGAATCCTGGTGGTTGTTCGACATAGACTTCTTCATTCAGCCTTCCATTGAGAAACACTGACTTGACATCCATTTGAAAAACTTTGAAGTCTTTGTGAACAGCGTATGCAAGAAATAGACGAATATCTTCGAGTCTTTCCACTGAGGCAAAGGTTTCGTCGTAATCTATACCTTCCTCTTGTCTGTATCCCTGAGCAACTAGACGAGCTTTGTTGCGAGTTACAGTTCCATCTTCATCTAACTTGTTTTGATAGACCCAGTAGTGCCTATCATTGATTTGTCAGATGGTCTTGGAACAAGATTCCAAACCTTGTTTCTTTCGAATTCAGTCATCTCTTCTTGCATAGCGCTGACCCATTTTGGATCTTTGAGGGCATCATCAACCTTCTTTGGTTCAATTAGTGAAATAAAATTAACATAGAGACAAATGTTACCTACACTGCGTCGAGTCTGAACATCTGCGTTTGGATCACAAAGAATTTGATCTATGGTGTGATTTATAGTCCATCGTTGAGCAGGAGCATGAGCCACTGACTCAGAGTGAACTTCTGGAATCACTAAAGAGGAAGCTTCAGCGATGTCAGGCAATAGAGGCACGATAGGCAGAGCAGATGAAACTTCATTTACTGATTGCTGAGAGGTTGATGGAATATCAGATGATGGTTCAGAAACATGCATAGTGTTGATTGGAACAGCTAAGACCCAAGATGAGTAATCAGCTTCACTTGTCTGCATGTTGGGAATGATGACAGGATCATCATCAGTGGTTGGTGTGTTGACCTGATGGTCAGGGTTAGGAATAGTTTCTGAATCCCCATAATGAGAAAACATCCACTGATTAAGTTCTTCGTTATCAGCAGAGGGTCTTGAGTTTGCTGAACGGGATTCATCAAAGGTGACATGAATAGTTTATTCTACAGTCTGTCTTCTCTTGTTGAAGGCTCTGAAGGCTTTGGACACAAAAGAATATGCAAGAAATATTCCACTGTCAGCTTTGGGATCAAACTTTCCAAGAGTATCCCGGTTGTTTAAGATGAAGCATTGAGAACCGAAAATATGAAGAAAGCTAATAGATGGCTTTCTTCCATGGAAAAGTTCGTAGGCAGTCTTGTTGAATCTTTTGACGATCAACGATCTATTCTGCGTAAAACATGCAGTGTTGATAACTTCTTCCCAGAATTGAGTAGGAAGATGAGAATCGCTGAGCATTGAACGTGCAACTTCGATGATCGTTCGGTTTCTTCTTTCAGTGACTCCTTTTTGTTGTGGTGTTCTCACTGAGGAAAAGTTGTGAGAAATACCCTTACTTTCAAAGAAGTTATCAAGGTAACTGTTTTTGAATTCAGTTCCATGATCACTCCTTATTGAGCGAACAGTAAGATTGTTCAGGACTTCCATTTTCCTGACAAAGGACATAAGTTCTTCTGAGGTGTCGCTCTTAGCATGGAGAAACAATACCCAGGTGTAGCGAGAGAATTCGTCCACAATAACCAGTGTGTATTTCTTTCCAGCGATGGATTGAATGTTGACAGGGCCATACAAATCCATGTGGAGAAGTTGAAGTGGTGATGTCACTGAAGAAACTTGCTTTGACTTGAAGCTTGCTTTAGTTTGTTTTCCTTTTTCACACGCTGAACAAAGAGATTCCTTAGCGTATGAGTGTTGAGGAAGACTAGTGACTAACTCTTTTGAAGAAAGAGTATTCAGCGTTTTGAAGTTGAGATGAGAGAGCCTTTTATGCCATAGCCAGTTGACATCAGTAGAGGCTTTGGAGAAAAACAAGAGTTCTCAGTGGTTGTTGAGTCCATGTTTATTACATAAACATTTTCTAAACGATATCCGATGAGAGCAACTTTCTCTTTCTTGTCAGTGACGAAACATGCTTCTTTAGTGAAGCAAACCTTGAAGTCCTTGTCACACAGCTGACTGATGCTAAGAAGATTGTGCTTCAGCCCTTCAACATATGCGACTCTTCTGAAGGTTGTTGCACTATTATAGAGTACACCAAACCCTCGGGTATAGCCTTTTCCATTTCCACCAAAGGTCACAGAGGGACCTTTCTCTTCCTTGTATTCAGTGAGCAGGTTTTTCTTTCCAGTCATATGTCGAGAGCATCCACTATCAAGATACCAGATACCCTTCGAGACCTGCAAACAAATGAAGATTAGTTTGGAATGGGCACCCATTTTATGATGGGTCCACACTTGTCAGTGGTGGTTGAAGAAGTGGAAGGTTCAGCGATCTTCTCAGCATCTGATGATTCAACTTCAGTGGTAATCTTCACCTTGGTTAATTTCTTAACCTTGGTGGCATTTTTCACCTTGTCCTGATTTGCATCACGGATGGTCTTCTTTGCCTTGGGGGCATTGATCTTCACCTTAGCTAATTTCTCAGCTTTGGTGGCTGCAGGGCACTTACTAGCAATGTGATCGGTAAGTCCATAGTGATAACATTTCTTATAGCTAAAAGTAGCTTTAGGACCATATGCATGCTTATTAGATATTTTTAAACAAGTCGGGCCTGCACCGAGAATACCTTTGGCATTGGATATCGGAGGAACTATAAATTCTTCAGATTTCTTACCAGTGACATCCACTCTTATTTTAGGAGTAGATCGCTGAATAAATTCAGGGATCCTATTACTAGAAGTAGAGGGATGGCTCCCTTCTGAGGTTTTTTGATCAACAATTTTTTCTTTACCTTTAAAAATCAAGGTAGGTTTGTCCTCAGGGATGGGAGTTTTAGAAGAAGAGCACTGAGATGAAGAGGTGTCAGGGATAGATGACACTAACATTCCAAACTTTAGCATGGAACGGTCAGTGGTTGTTTCTTCAGCGTCAGCTTTGTTACCAAGACCACTTTTGTCACTAAGAGGGATCTGAGCACCGATTACTTTAGTGATCTTTGTTGAGGATTTATACCATCCTTCAACAGTAGCCTTTTCAGCTTTCAGATCAACGATAGCTTGTTCTCGCTCGATATTGATGACTTGATTAACGTAGATTTGGTCTTTCAAATTTTCTTCTATTTTGAAAGCTCTTGTATTTTAAGTGACAGTTTTTAAGCTGTTCAGTTAAATCTAATTTTTGTTGTTCAGCTTTAGTCTTGCCATTCATGGCATCGTATAAGTCAACAGTCAGCAAATCGATAGCTCGAAGTCTATCAGCTTCAGTGATAGCTGAAGTAGAGGTAGAAAAGATTGATACCTGAGAGTTAGAAGTAAAGGTGTGGATCCCAGATTAGTGCAATACATTAGAAATCAATAAGAAATAATCAATACGAACAATTGATTTCAATTCGTCATCCATATAACATTCATAAACCTTCAGAGTGTTTACAACGTGGTTACAATTCAGATTATGACGATTCTCTGACTAATGAATGGCTAACCTAAAACTAACATAAAATAAGCCTTATATACCTAGGCCTATGATTACCAAGGCCTAAGCCCATTAACGCACTAAAACCCAATTAACAATTTAAAGGCTTTTATAATTAATATTCTTTTCTTTATAATTCTTTATAATTCTTTATATAACTTTCTATATTATAGGACATTTATGGTCCTAACAATCTCCCCTAAAGTACTATAAAGAAAAAATGGTCTTGAAAACTTTAGGTCTTGAACTTCTCTTCCTCTTGAATCTTTGAAAAACTTTGGTGATGCTTGTCTTCATGTCTTTCAACGCTCCCCCTTGAATAAAGCTCTTGATCTTCATATCTTCAATCTTTATCACCAGATTAAAATATTCTGCCTTTGAACCGCGAGAACTTGTAGAACCAATATGCTCGAAGGAGGAAATAGTTTGTAGCGAACACCACTTGACAAGGAATGAGAAGAATTGATCACTTGTAAACAATTTTCAGAATTGATATGAACTGATCAAATAGAAGTTACTCCCCCTCAACTTTTGCTAACTCCCCCTCAACATGATATTCAGTGTCTTTGAATCTATCTCATTTCTCCCCCTCATGATGAGTAGGAGCAACCGAAGCATCATGTAATTTTCAAAGACGAAACTGGTGAGTAGCAAAATTCCAGATAAAGCGTTTTAGTAACAAAGACGGGGTAAACAACTAACACAGAAACACAATAGTAATTGTTATCACAACAATTAAAATAATTGTGTGGCCTATATTCAGAGTTGGCATCGGGGTATCTCTGATAGGACTTCCAGTTATCACTGAAGTAAAATCTTAAAAATTACTTCTCAAACTGTTTCGGCAATATCACGAAGATATGCGAATGGAATCACAAAGACCGGTGCATGTGTGAAAGAATTAAATTATATCTGTTTGGCTCAAAATATTGATTTAACCTGGGACGCAAGTTAAAAATCAATTGACACAGTGATTAGAATATGAGGTTCGGAGACCGGAGCTGATGTCTTCTTTTTTCAATATCTAAGACCTCCGAGTGAGGAATAGATAGATTATTTGCTAATTCTCCGTGAATATATGAAACAATCATCTATTGTGAGATACTTAAGTGGCTAGGTGGGGTGACACGAGTTATCGACACTGGGTCCATGTCTATTTCAATATTCATCTCCAAAGAACGAGAATGAATAGATTGTGTGGTTACCCGGATAACTAACTCGGTTTGGTAAGGACCAATAATTCTTTTAAGTCCTATCACAGCCTCACCATTTTTCTTTTCACTCCAAACTCATCTATCAATCTAGACCCCTCACTGTTGTCTATAAGGGATGTGTTTCTTGGGTAGGTCCTTCCGGTTCTGGATTGACCATAGAAACAATGTAATTCCTAACACCCATTTCATTCATCGGATATAACAGTTTAGTAAACAGTGAAGTACGAGTTCTAAACTAAAATGTTTAGAAGTCAAAACTTTTAAGAACGAGTCCTGATCTGAGTTGATCAGAAGTCATTACATATAAGAACGAGTTCTGAACTGAATTATTCAGAAGTCATTAAAAAATTAAGTCCGAGTTCTGATCTGAGATAATCAGAAGTCAAAGTTGAAATAACAGAGTTTCAATGAACAAGATCAAATGCTAAACAAAATGACTCGGTAAGCACAATTTTGCAATAAATGAGACAATGATCAGAAAATTTAATTGTGAAGAACAAGTCACAATTAATGTGTCAAATAAGAATTGAATCATTAATAGAAATGACGTACTATGAACACAAATAGGAATTCAAACGAGTGTACTTCCATCGAAAAATCCACAAATATGTGAGACATGGAAATAACTAAGGCAAAGAAATATGACACATGGCAATCATGGAAGTTAAAATCAGATAATAACAAACGCAAGTAAGTTATTCAAAATGAATAGCCACTGTCTTTGAATTCACTTAAAATCTCATGTATGTGTCAAATACCTGATGCTCCCCCTCAAAATAGCATAACCTTTGAATGCAACCATGTGGAAAGAATCTTCTGAACTATACGCACATGACATTCCTGCAAAACAGATTAGAAAGGTTTTGGTATCCATCCTTTGATGGATCCTTGATGGTTAGATGCCCTATGAGGACCATGGATGGTATAAGTGCCATACCAATGAGATTCATATTTTCGGTCAACAATATCATTCGAGCCACATGCAGAACAACATATACAATCACGAGAAAGTTGAAGCAACTGTTGAATTGAGTAAACTCTTAAGGGAAACTTCACCTTTTATTCAACAAAAGTACGATAATTAAAAGCATCATGATTACGATTGTACTAAATTAGATGAATTTTTTATTCGCTTTTCTTTCATTTGACTTTTTCACTACCCAAACTTGTTTGAACCTTTTTCTCCGACCATTAATATCTGAAATGTCATTAAAGGTATGATCAGTATAGTTTGAGTAAGAAGGATGTCTATCGTTTGGTCGACCGGTCGTTTGCCGCATCTGTGAATGTTTTTGAGAATTAGAATCGGTTTTAGAAACTTCATTCACATACCGGTTTTTAGTTATTTGGAACATTGACCCTTGAGAAATTTGACCGGTCGTTTTACTGCTTTTGAAAGAAAGTCGGTTTGGTTTGGAAGGGGTTTGTCAAATTCAAACTTAGGAAACTCCTCATCTGAACTTTCATCGGAATTCATAAAAGCAGAAAAATCAATTTCATGCACAGATGGAACAAGATTGGTTGAGAGAGGCGAGGAACACTTTGTGTCTGTGTTTTCAGAAGAATCTGTCGCGGAAGCTTTTTGAAATTCAGAGTTAAGATTCTTTTGAACACAGTCTTCTTGAGACTCTTTTCCTTTTCTAGAAGAATATTTTCCAATAAAGGCTTTACACGAAGATGTATCAGAGGAGTCCGAGGAAGGTTCGGGTGAAATCATCTTTTCGTTTTGTAGTTGGTCAAGTTTCTCCTGGAGTTCAAACTTACTCACTTGCTCTTGCATCACTTATGTTGCCAAGGCAGACAGTTTTGATGTGAGCCGATTGATTTCAACCCGATGGAGTTCCTTTTCCTCACCAGATGCAGATTCGGTTTTGGTGGATTTGAGTTTCTCAAGTTCAGTTAAAAGCTCTTGTTTTTCTTTTTGAAACTTGGTCCTTTCGTGTTCAAATGATTCCTCTAACTCGACTATTTTCATTTCCAAGACGAGAGGTGGAACATAGCGTTTAAACTCATTCCTCTCAGTCTTAGTTTTGGTTGCAGGGACCACATCCTTTTTCGAGGAATCATTGGGCTGTGCAACTTTGTAGCCGTCAAAGTAATCATTTGAAAGGTACTTGGATTTATTTTTCTTGTAAGAATAGTTAAGAACTTCATACGCAAAGGGTAATTGCATTTTAGTGATGTGTGCGCGCTTGTATTCCTCAGTTTCCTCTTCCTTTTCCTCGAGAGGTCCGGTCCATTTGATTTTGAATTCGGGGTATTTTCTATCAAGCCCAAAAAGGTTAAACTCGTATAGAGTAGGCCTTAATGATAGAATCTTTTTCAAATAATGTGGGTTGTCATACCCAATTCCCCATTCTTTATTGAAATAAGTGAATTCCTTAGGTTTGTTCATATGAATCGTTTGATCAGTTTGACCTCGTTTATGGAGTTTGGTTTCACGATTAGTTATTTTAGCAACAAATTCTTTGTGTTGAATTTGAAGAGAGGAGCATTGATAGATAATCTCTGCTTTCTTATTCTCACACTGATCAAGTTTTGAGGTTAGATCAGATATGTCAGCCCTAAGATCTTTGGGTGTAATGGAAAGATTTGCACACTTTTCTTTCAAGTAGGAGTTGTCAAACTTAAGCTTTTTTGTGATCTTTGTTTGAACATCTAACTTTTCTTTTAGCGAACTAATTTCAAGTAGTTGTTCGTTAGAGGTAAACATATAGGACTCTACCTTTTGACCAAGCAGTTGAATCTTATCAACTAAAGCGTTATGAGTTGGTAGACATACCTGACAAGCTGCTGCAAATTGAGATGTGCAAGACATCTTTATTGCACTTAGATGATCGTCAGACAATTGAGAATATCGATTCAAGGAAAAATCAGACAATCTCAAGAATACTCAAATGTCCCCCTTCGGCGACTTAGCACGGGGGTCCCGCTACCCGGTTAGCGGGTGGGGTCAAGGGGTAACACCCTTGCGGGGTATGGGGGCAGCGCCCCAAGAAAAAATTTGAAAATTGAGAGTTCAGAAAGCTCCCGGATGTGAGATCTGGGAATGGTTTCCAGATAGGGAATCCGGAAAATTGAGTGTTCGAATAAAAGAGTGACCGGGTAAAACAAGGAATCCGGGTAAACAAAGTTTACCGGATCAAACAAGGTTACCGAATAAACAAAGAAAAACTTACCGGAAAACTGGAGTGACCGGACAAAAGGTATCCGGATGATATTTTACCGGATAGGAGTAGTGTCCGGGAAGCTGTCCGGAAAGATTACCGGATAGACTAGTTACCGGGAAGTCTGAACAATCCGGATAGGTACGTCCGGAAAGTGGCGTGAACTTGGAAACTTACCCGGATATAATTCCAACTTCCGGACACAGCGGCTGTGCTGAATAATAGGATCGATAGTCGAACTAGGGTTGCTAAAATTGTTCCTGAAAGGTTAGGAAACAACCAAAAACACAAAAACAACAATACCCTAATTGAGTTCTAAGCAAAAATTTATGTTTTTGATGAAAAAATTATGTTTTTGATAAGAACAGGGACACAAACTCGAAGAACTACTTTTGCTTAAAAATCACTCAAACGATCGAACTGGACTCTGTAAAATTGCAGAAGCGCTAATAACACCAATACTAAATGGATGGAATAAGCAGAAACACGCAATTTAATCAGAAATCAAAAGATGAGATATTGGGTTTAAAGAAATGTCGACATAAAACTCTAAAAACTTACCAGAAACCTTTGAATAACCTTGAATCGAATCGTCTGTATGCTCTGATACCAATTGTGGATCCCCAATTAGTGCAATACAATAGAAATCAATAAGAAATAATCAATACGAACAATTGATTTCAATTCTTCATCCATATAACATTCATAAACCTTCAGAGTGTTTACAATGTGGTTACAATTCAGGTTATGACGATTCTCTGACTAATGAATGGCTAACCTAAAACTAACATAAAATAAGCCTTATATACCTAGGCCTATGATTACCAAGGCCCAAGCCCATTAACGCACTAAAGCCCAATTAACAATTTAAAGGCTTTTACAATTAATATTCTTTTCTTTATAATTCTTTATATAACTTTCTATATTATAGGACATTTATGGTCTTTCCAAAAGGGAATTTCAGTTTGTTCTTCCTCTTCTTCTATTTTGGCCATGAGGCAGAGATTGGCCTCATCTTCTTCATCTGAATCTGATTCTTCATTAGACTCAGACACTCAACCCAGTCATGGTCTTCAGCGATCAGACCTTTTCCCTTCTTTTTGTATGCTTTCAGCTTAGCATACTTTTCTTTAAGCTTTTGGTACTTGTTATCTCTAGCCCTTGGGTTAGAGGATTTCTTGAAGGATGAAGTGGGTTTGAAAACTTTCTTTGATCTGCATCCACTTGCAAAGTGTCCTACTTTTTCACAATTAAAGAGGTAGCAGTAGCCTTATCAACAGGAGCAGATTTAGGCTTGTCAGTGAGTGAAAGGTTTATCTCTTCTGAAGTTACTCTTTCTAGCAAACCTCCTGAAGGTATTTGTCAGGAGTGCTAGAGATTCATCAAGTTCTGAAGGATCAGCGTCTGATGAATCATCAGAGTTAGATTCCATTTCAGTGATCGTGACAGTGGATCGCTGAGCAGGTACTGACTCTGAGGAGAGTAAAGCAACATGTGTGCTTTTGGAATCTTTGACAAGATTCTTCTTAAATTGACACGACTGCTCATGATTGAGCATAGTGCCAAATAAGGTAGAGAGAGTCATAAATTTAAGATTCTTAGAGAGCTTAAGACACATGGCATAGTTGTCCCAGCTTTCAGGAAGACTTTCCAAGAATTTTGTCAGAATCTCGGAGTTAGAGTAAATCTTACCAACAGTTTTTAAGTCAATAATTAAACAGTTTGAAACGTTGGTGAACTTCAGAGAGAGTTTCATTCTTACCATAGATGAAACTTTCATATTGTCTTACCAGGTTTATTCTCCTGGATTCTTGTACATCTTCAGTACCTTCATACTGAACGCAGATAGTGTCCCACATGTCTTTGGAACTTTTCATGTTCATTATGTAATGGTAGACTTCATCATGAAGTGCCATAGAGACGATGGATATGGCCTTTGTGTCGATAGCCACTTTCTTCTTGTCTTCTTCAGTCCACTGAGAAACTGCCTTAACAATAAGACGGCAGGTGTGGTAGTAGTGGCTGGAATAGCAGGATCTATGATGTATGGAACATACGGTCCATTTTCAACATTGTAAGGTATAGTGGGATCTACACCTTCCAAGAAGAGCATCATTCGATTTTTCCAAAGATTGAAGTTGTCTTTGCTAAATCGAGGTGGTTTGGCAAGAGAGCCATTATCTATGTAATTCGTGTTTGTGGAATTTGTCATATTGAAGAAATAGCAAGGAAGAGAGTATAAGAAAGATCTTGTTTATTAGATTAAACAGTCTGCTCTGATACCACTTGTTGGTCCCGAAGGATATACAAGTTTGTAGAAGGGGGGGGGGGGGTTGAATACTAACACAAATTTTTATCTTTAAAATTGTTTATTGATATATATCAAACAACTTACAGTTTGTTGCGGAATAAGACCAAGTTAAAAACCTAATCTAAACAAACTATTAGAAACACATATAATTCTTGCACTAAGAAAAGAGAAGATAAGAAAACTAGAGAGAGTTTTCTTGCACAAAGTATTTCAGCGAAGGAAGCAACCTCTTCAAAGTGAAGTATGGTTTTCTATTTATACTGCATGCATTTAATGCAAGTCAGTACAACTTTACACGTGGCAGCGTCTGGTTGGTTGCATGAATTTGACTTTAGCAAACATCCTTTTTGGCCGCATGATGGTGAAACACTGATACATATTGTTTACTTACAATTTTCACTAAGTAATTTTAAGAGTCATTATCAAATCACTGAAGGGTTTGGATCGACAAAACAATCCTAATTCCTATGTATCATCAACCTTTAAAAATTCTATAAAATACTCTTCTATTTTTATTTTATTACTAGACATATTCACACATGTATTGTTAAACTCGTTTACTCTTGATGCCTCACATGTGGTGTACAGTCAAGAATTACAGAAAAATGTTTAGTATTTATGATAATTATTATGATAGAACTTTAAACGTTATGAGCCAAAAGAGAAATTAAATTATTTTAAATTCAAGGGCCAAGATAATGATAATGAATTTCACGATTTTGAATGTGTCTGATTTGATTTTGGATTATCACTTCAAATTCTCCAATCATTTCAATTAACCCCAAAAAATTATCATTACTATGTTGATATAACTTCTCATCAGGTCCTCTAAAAGGCAAAAAATATTTAGCAAAATATTTCACAACGACAATTATTCTTACTAAGACTTGTCTCCAAAAGTTTCTTATTGTAATTCTTTATCGATTTTTGTGTTTGTGTTTAGTCTTACTCTAAGTTCAATTCAAGATAACGTGTTTGTCATATCGGTGGTGGACGTTGGTGGTTCAGAACGGTGGTGGTCGGCGATGGTTCAGATCGATGGTGGTCGACGGTGGTCGGTGGTGGTCGACGGTGGTTTATATGGGTCTGGGTAAATTAAGTAAGGAAGATAGGGATATTTTTGTCTTTTTGAGAAAATTGGGTGGAATGGAATTGAATTCCTTCTCATTTGTGATGGAATGACCAAATCCATAAATGGTGGAATGTGTGGAATTCAATTCCATTCCATAGGTAACCAAATGCCTGAACAGAATTTGGTCAATGGAATTGATCATTCCAATTCCTTGCATTTCCGTCTGAATCCTGCGAACCAAACGCCCCCTAGTCTCTCACATAGATGCTTCCAATCTCTAATTTAATAACTTACAACAAATGCAATATACTTTATCCTTATATTTTGAATAAAATAGCCATTCCAATCAGTGGTTTCACCATCACTTAACTTTCTATCACAATATATGAAAAATATTCAGACGTGTTATCTAAAGGAAACACGATGTAGCACCCATGATTCTTACAAACTCCATTTTGTAGATATTTTGTTAGTAATCGGGCCATTGGAGTAATTAAATTTTTAGGAATGGTTTTAGCTGGGTACCAAATCTTATGGGGTTTTGTACAACGTCGAACTAAGAAAAAAATCAAGTTTTTAGGCAATTTTGGGGTTCCCGCGAATTGGCTCGCGATCTAGGGTTTTGTCCAAGGTCGTGCAATACTTGTGGTGATCACCAAGCCGGGGGGTGGGTGGTCAGATCCTCATGCGACTACATGTGTATCTAAGTCTCTCAGATCATGCCTACATGAGGGGGATGAAGGATGCTAGCTACCAAACTGTGTGACATAGGGTCGTGATCGAGCCCAAATGGTGTAAAAGGGTTTGGCTAGGGTTTCTTCACATTGTATCATCTACTCTCCTTTTTTCTTCATTTATATTGAATTGGGAGCTTCTAAGGCAATATTTCTCATATTTCTAAGGCATTTAAAGCTAGGGCTTAAAGATTGGAGCCAAGGCTTCAAGATCTTCTCCTCATTTATTGGGTTGTGTTGGTCCCGAAGGGCTATACAAGTTTGTAGAAGGGGGGGGGGTTGAATACAAACACACAGATTTTACTTTTCTAAATTGTTTATTGATAAATCATTAACAATTTACAGCTTGTTGCGGAACAAGATTAAGGATAAACCTAAATCTAAACAAGTTGGAACACTAAGTTTCTTGCACTAAGAAAGAGAAGGAAATTACTAATAATAACCTATCTCAAGATAAGAAGGATGAACTTGTCCAGAGTTAGCAAGTTACTTCAAAATGAAGTGAGTTCTTCTTCTTATATACTGCATGCATTTAATGCATGGCAATTTACACTTTACACGTGGCAGCAACTGATTGGTTGCATGTCATTGACCTTTGTTGACAACCTTAGTAGCCACATGTTTGAACAGTGTAGTATCAGAGTGGTTGTACGATTTTAGACAATAAGGAGGTTCTTTTCTGACACATCGTACGAAGTCGTGCAAGGGTGGTTAAGACAAAAGTACTTTGTACGGAGGACTTCATGATTAGCTTTTCGTTGATTCAGCGCTTTACCATTGTTTATCAACGAATGATAGAGTTCAGCGATAGCTGAAGTCCTATACTTGATACTTCACGTTGAGTGGACAAATCTGAGTCTTCGCTGATCCACATCAGTTCATTAGGAGACTTGTCTCTGGTTCTTGAGCTTGATCTTCGACTTCAGCGTAGAACCTATGTTGACGTGAAACTTGTCTTCAGGGATCATAAGTAAACAACTAACTTATCAGCGATCACCATAAGGACTGAACAGACTCAGAGCATTATGGTGACAGTGTTCGCTGAATGTTTAATCTAAAGAGCGAGAGTTCCTATCAGCGGTACTGTAAGATCTTAGTACTTATCAACGATAATGAAACTCTGATACATATTGTTTACTTACAATTTTCACTAAGTATATAAGAGAGAGTCATTATCAAATCACTGAGGGTTTGGATCAACAATCTCCCCCTATTTGATTATGACATAGCAACAGAGAAAATTGCTATTTAATGAAAACATAAGGATAAAAAGAACTCATAAAATATTTGTCCCTTTTACTGTTTTCTGGGATCTTTTCGGTACTGATGGAGTAAAGTACTTTCGCTGAAATCTTTCTTTAAACTTCGAATCAGATTACAAAAGGAAGTGGAAAGATTACAAGTACAAGCGAAATAAATTACAAGTACAAAAGAATAACTGATACAATAGAAGAATGAGGCAATCCTATCAGTTTATAAAGGTTCTTCCTTAATGAGAAGTTCATCAAGGGTCTTTGATGTGGGAATCATCCAGTCAGGAACATTTACTCCTTGATTCCTTTTGTTCAGCGCTTCTTCAAAAATCAAGGGTTTAAGATGCCGTGCCTGAATGTCGTTTTTGAAGTCACACCAGTAGATGCGATCTTTCAGCTGTTCAATGGGAGTGATGGGAAGTTCAGAGATACGTTGAAAACGCTTTCGTCCATCCCAGTCAATAAAGAATATCCCATAGGGTTCGCTTATGACTTTCCCAGGGATGAAAGTCTCATCAGGAGGAAGAGACGTGTCAAGTGCAGAAAGGTCAGGTTCTGGACCAAGGACTTCCTCAAGGGAAAAACCAATACCTGTTTCGTTCTGAATCTGAGGACCTGAGTCTGAAGGTTTAGACTTTTTCTTTGCAGAGGCCTTTCTTTTCTGACTTTCGAGAGGAGGAGGAGGAGGAATATCCACACAAGAAGATACTAAGTCGATCTGTTTGTTTATCAGCTTTTCAACATGATCCTTGTACTTAGACTGAGACTTCTGGATGGCTAATCTGATCTCCAACCATTCAGAGAGACCGTACTTCGTGATGGCTTCAGCATAGAATTTTTTGTACTGTCCATTCTCTCTGAATATCTCGATTTCAGCGATTGAAACTTTGAGGGTTGATCTTCCAGCGATGAGTACCTTGATTATTCTGGTAGGTCGATATCTGAAGTGTACCTTTTCTTTGCACCAGATTAAGGTAGATTGAGACACAGTTCTCTTTTCTTCAACGATCTTCTTGGCGTCTTCCCATAGCTGACGTTGAACTTCGATTGGAGTTCTTTTTAGCTTGGGGTCTTTCACCGATTGTTGAGTAAGCTAGATGGCGAGTTCTCTGTCTTTTTCTTCAACTTCCCTTCTTTCAGCGATTAAACGTTCAGCTCTGAGGTGATCCTTGTATTCCTTTTGAGAAAGTTTGAACTTTGGAGGAATAAAAGGAAATTGATCACGCTTCAGAATGATTCGCTGAGCCTCGAACTTCTTTATTATCTATTCTCTTCTTTTCTGATCCTCTTCACTTGGTTTTTGAGGAACCAAGGAAGGTCTGTTTGTATGAGAAAGCATCTGTTCTTCAGGTTTATCAGTCTCAGAGATCAAATCCAAGACTGGGATTATTTCTTCAGCGTTGGGAGCTGGGATTATTGTTGGTGAAGTCGCAGCTGTAGGAACTTCAACGATATCCTCAAACAGGGGAGAGGACTAGCTGAAACACAACGATCGTACGAGTAAGATCTTGTGTAGAACAGAGATAGAGAAAGAATGTGGTTGTGTATAGAGGTTTTATTGAGAGGAGAGCTGAATGTGTATAAATAGATAGAGGAGGGATGAGTGTAAGGAAGATTTAGTGTACCTGACAAACTGGCTTTGGAAGCGAGATCGTCAGATTGTCATTGTCTTCAGCGACACCTTTTCCTTTGCCCTTGTCAGCTTCAGACGCTGAAGGCTTTGATTTGGTCCGCTCCTCTGAAGGTTCGTTTATCACGATCCCTTTAAGAACTGTAGTCCTCTGAGCAGGCTTGACGATAAAGGAGTCATCATCAAGATCATCGTCATCATCATCATTCTTTAGAGAAGAGGATGGTTCATCATCAGATAAGTCGATGGCTTCTTCATCTTCAGCTTCTGATTCAGATTCTTCAGCTTCTTCTTCGAGTTGCTCCCCCTCAGATACAGAGGTAAGCTTCTCGGTTCCCTTAGGGTTTTCATCTCCTTGAGGTCCAGCGGTTGTTTCTTCATTTGTCTTCTCACCCTCTTCAGTAAGGGTGAGGTCTTCAGTCTTCTCCCCCTTGATAGATTCATCATGGGGAAGGTCTTCAGATATCTTCTCCCCCCTTCCTCATGATGAGTGGGGGAGGAATGCGATGACTCAGCCGTTGGTTTTGGTTCCCTGTCTTCTTGGCCAGGGATCTCCATGTAATCTTCAATCGCTGCTACTCTGTCTTCTAGGCCAGTAATAGCAGGATTGATCTTCAAGAGTTCATCACGATCCGCCGTAGTAAAATGCGTCGGTGCAGGGGCAGGGGCGGTCATTTTGTTCAGGATCTGCTGCATCATTGTCTTCATTGAAGTGACGTCAGTCTTCACAGAACTCATGTCAGTCTTCACTGAACTGACGTCAGTCTTTACAGCAGACATATCTCCTTCGAGTTTTCCAACCGATGTCTTCAGCGTTGTGACCTCGCTGGACATGGATTGAACTGATGTTTTGATAGAGAGGTAGTCTGTGTAGATGTCAGCGAGAACTTTGGCAAAGTTTCTGAGAGTATGATCAACCTTCTCCAAGTCAGCTTTGGAGGCATTCTTTTCAACCACTGTTGTCAGCTTTGTGAGATTCTTTCCAGCGTTTGTTACAGCTGAAGAGTTGTCGGAGAGAGTAGTGGTGAGACCTGTCAGCTTCGTCTCTATGTTCATCAGAGAGGCATTGATGTCTCCCAAATTAGGACCTGTAACATATAAGTACTTGTGAACAGAGGAAAGCTCAGAAGTTTGGGGTTCAGTTACAGTGTATATGGGTTGGTGTATACCTACAGGAGGATTGGTGAATTCATCAAAATCTCTATGTCCTGAGAAGAGTTCCATGTCGTCAGCTAGAGTGCGTGTACGCATGGTCATCTCTGCAGGTCCTACATCCATCATTCCTTGAAGAGTATCAGCTTTAGCTTCTGGAGGAATGATAGGTGCTCCAGTGGTGACAACTGGATTAGAGTCCAATGGAGTAGAGAGAAGAGCGAAGGTTGAGAATGTTGGTTGGGTGCGGGGTTCAGCGTTGGATCCGCTGAGAATCACTTCTTCAGTCTGTGGAGAGACTGAAGGAGGTTGGGTAGATTCCAAGTTTATAACCTCAGCGTTTAGAGACGCTGAAGCTGGGATAGAATGGGTGGCTTGTTCATCTGTGGCAGAGCGTACCACTGAACGTTCCTTCAGCTCTTCGAGATGAGCTGAGGAGTCTTCAGCAAGAGATTGCTGGGGTTGCTCCTTGGTTTTCTTAGTTCTTTTGGAACTAAGTTGGGTAGAGGAGTGTTTCCTTTTATGAGAAGGAATGAAGGTTGCAGCTTGGGTATCAGCGATGGGTTTGTCCGCTGAAGGAGTTGCAGAAGTCGAAGAAGTAGGGTTGAGAAGAGTTAAGAGTGTAGAAAGACGTACCTCATTTTCCATTGGCTTGAAGTCGAGTACTTTAGGGCCAACCAGAGAGTTTCAGGTCACCCTCTTTTGGGTAGTTGTCCTTCAGGCCGGCGCTGATGAAACTTGGATAAGGAACCCATGGAGATCGGTCAGCGGCAGAGTCTACTCTGAGTACAAGGTCATCGTAGATTATCGATGCCCAGTCTATATGTAGACCTTTCAGCAATGCATATCCCATTGCTTGCTGAGGTTGAGCAGATTGATCAGAGGAGCCGGTCTTTGCAGTCATGCAACTTATTAAGTGAGCGAAGATGAAGTTCATCTCGCTGGGCATTTTAGATTTCTTGATGAGGGTCAGCTTCTTCTCAGGCTTCTTGTCCCTCCCAGTTTCCCATACGTAGCCCATTGCATCGAAGAATGCAGTGATGACTTCCCTATCTGAGTGTTTCTTGTGGTCAGGGAGGGGAACAAAAGGTTTTTCTCTAGAGGCGAAGGGAAGGCTCAGGGCTTTGCGGATAATGGCAGGGGTGATTTTTATAGTGCCATAATCAGTATCATAGAGGATGCAGTCAATTGTCTTTGAGGAGTCTTTGGTTGATGGTAGCTGAGAGTGTCTGGCAGAATACCAGAACTGAGATAGCAGTAGCTGATGTGCATGAGGTGTTATGGTCAGGGCTGTAGAGAGGCAACAGTTTTTCAGGAAGTTCACAGCATCATTCAGATGTGTGACTTGCTTTCGAGGAGGAAACTCGAGAAGCGCATAGAGGTTGTTGGTTTTTGTCCAATCCAGTTCTTCAAGAGAGAACTTGACCTGAGGAGCCTTGATGATTTCCAATTCCTCAGCAGCAACAGTGTTTTCAGCGGTGGTGTTCTTGGCAGTGGAAATGTCAGTAGATGCCATTTCTATATTATCAGTTCAACCAAAGATACAACAAATAAGAATAGTCTTAATGTGGAAAGATTTTCCAATAAGATGGTTCCAATTTTGTCCATTTCATTCAGACAAAAATGTCTTAATGAAGATTAGGGTTTTTCTTGGTTTTGAAAAAGAAATGCAAACAAAAAAAAATCTTGTTTTCCAGTTTCCTTTGAGAGTTAGGATTCTGAAAAAACGCATGAAGAACAAGTTTAAGATTTTGCGTTTAAACTTGAAGAACAACCATGAAAGGTTGTGTTCATAAAACCATGAAAGAAATGATTTCATTTGAAAAAGTTCTTTTGTTTGATCTTGTAAAAACAATGAGAAGATCATTAACAAGTTTTAGAAATAGGTAAAGAACAGAATTATTAACCTGGTTCGTTGAAGAAGAAGAAGTTCTTGAAAACTTGAGAGCACAAATGCAACAGTAATTTTTTCTTGCTTGGAGGAGAAGTTTTTCGCGTAAAGGAAAAATATAAACCCAAAAAGTGTTTATATAGTGAGATTAGAGAGAGAGAAAAACTCGAGCGGGAAAGTTTTTCATCATGACACGGACACGTGTTTGCATTTGATTGGATGGTAAACGAAACGTGCAAACGTGTGTCAGAAAAAGAACGTGCCGGGGCTTATCCGTTGCAATGACGTCACAACTGTCCTTTCATATTCTAGGATGTCTCTGAGGTTTTGAAAACTCAGGGACACTTTTGAAAACATGAAGCACTGAATAGAGATCAGTGTTGGTTTTAGAAATTTCAAAGTATCGCTGATTAAGGAAGAGATATTCAGCGATGCAATTTGTTTTGAAATCTTGCATTCACATGCGATTGTCAGCGAGAGAAAAACATACCTTGATATCAGTAAATCAAGTTTATTCAGAGAGAAAATGATTGAATGGGTTATACAAGTTAATTTTATCCTTGCGCTGATCAAATGTGAACCGCTGAAGATTTTACTCTTCAAAGTTCAACATTCCAAGCTCGCTGATGAGAAAGTTGAATCTTGTCTCATCAAGAGGTTTGGTGAACAGATCAGCTAACTGATAATCAGTTGGGATAAAGTGAAGTTCTATATCACCATTCATCACATGATCTCTGATAAAATGATACCTGATTTCGATGTGTTTTGTCTTTGAGTGTAGCACTGGATTGTTGGCTATAGCGATGGCACTTGTGCTGTCGCAATAGATTGGAATATTTGAGAGCTGTAGGTCATAGTCCAGTAGTTGATTTCTCATCCACAAGACCTGAGAACAACAGCTTCCAGCGGCTACCTACTCAGCTTCAGCTGTGGAGGTGGACACTGAGTTTTGCTTTTTACTTGTCCAACTCACCAGCTTTCCACCCAGGAGCTGACAGCCTCCTGTGGTGCTTTTCCTATCCAATTTGCAACCTGCAAAATCACTATCTGAATAGGCGATTAGATCGAACCCTGAGTCTTTGGGATACCAAAGACCTAGATTCGCAGTACCCTTAAGGTATCGAAAAATTCGCTTTACAGCGGTCATGTGAGATATATTAGGTTCAGCTTGATATCGTGCACACAAACCGGTTGCGTACATAATATCGGGTCGGCTAGCTGTAAGATACAAAAGAGAGCCGATCATCCCACGGTACAGCGTGACATTAACAGGAGTACCATTAGTATCCTTATCTAGTGTCAGCGGTGGTGCCATAGGGGTTTTCATAGCTGAACTCTGAGTTAAATTGAATTTCTTCAGCATATCTTTAACATACTTTCCCTGATTAATGAAAGTTCCTTTTTCATTTTGCTTTATCTGAAGACCAAGGAAATATGTTAGTTCACCCATCATGCTCATTTTATACTCATCTTTCATTCTATCAGCGAAACGAGTACAAAGATCAGGGTTAGTAGAACCAAATATAATGTCATCAACATATATCTGAACAAGAATAATATGACCTTTTACTTTCCTGAAAAATAGAGTCTTATCGATTTTACCACGCTCAAATTGTTCAATATGGAGATAAGTAGAGAGTGTGTCATACCATGCACGTGGAGCTTGCTTTAAGCCATAAAGTCCCTTATCCAGCTTATAAACATAACCTGGACGCTTAGGATCTGAGAATCCTGGAGGTTGTTCCACAGACTTCTTCATTCAGCTTTCCATTTAGAAACGCTGACTTAACATCCATCTGATATACTTTGAAGTCTTTGTGTACAGCGTATGCTAAGAATAGGCGAATAGATTTTAATCTTGCTACTAGAGCAAATGTTTCGTCGTAATCTATGCCTTCCTCTTGTCTGTATCCCTGAGCAATAAGACGAGCCTTGTTGCGGGTTACAGTTCCATGTTCGTCCAACTTGTTTCGATAGACCCATTTAGTGCCTATCACTGTCTTGTCAGTTGGTCTTCAAACAAGTTTCCAAGCTTTGTTTCTTTCGAATTCAGTCAGCTCTTCTTGCATGGCGCTGACCCAGTTTGGATCTTTGAGGGCATCATCTACTTTCTTTGGTCCAGTCAGAGAAATAAAGTTAACAAATAAACATATATTACCTGCACTTCGTCGAGTCTGAACACCAGCGTTTGGATCACCAAGAATTTGATCAATTGGGTGATTTACAGTCCATCGCTGAGTCGGAGCGTGAGATGCTGACTCAACCTGAACTGGAGGAGCTGAAGATGAGGCTTCAGCAACTTCTGGAAAATCAGTTAAGAGAGGAGTGGATGCAGATGTCATTTCATTCACTGATTGCTGAGAAGTAGATGGAATGTCTGAGACATTTGGTTCAGAGGCAGGTATAGTGTTTAAAGGAGTAGCTGAGACCCATGATGTTTCAGCTTCACTATTCTGCATGTTTGGAATGATAGTAGGACTATCATCTTCAACTGTACGAGTATAAGTGGGAATATCTTCTGAATCACCAAGATGAGAAAACATCCATTGATTCAGTTCTTCAGTATCAGCGGACGGTTTAGAGTTCGCTGAACGGGATTCGTCAAACGTGACATGAATTGTTTCTTCTACAGTTTGTCTTCTTCAATTGAAGACTCTGAAGGCTTTGGAGATTGAAGAATATCCAAGAAAGATTCCATCATCAGCCTTAGGATCAAACTTTCCAAGGGCATCTCTGTTGTTCAGTATGAAACACTGACATCCAAAGATGTGAAGAAAGCTGATTGAAGGCTTTCTCCCATGAAAACTTTCATAGGCTGTTTTATTGAATCTTTTGACTATCAGCGACCTGTTTTGCGTAAAACAAGCAATGTTGACAGCTTCTGCCCAAAACTGAGTAGGCAGGTGAGAATCGCTGAGCATTGAACGTGCAACTTCAATAATTGTTCTATTTCTTCTTTCAGCGACTCTATTTTGTTGTGGTGTTCTCACCGATGAAAAGTTGTGAGAAATACCCTTACTCTCAAAGAAGGAATCAAGAGAACTGTTTTTGAATTCAGTCCCATGATCACTCCTTATTGAGCGAACGGTCAAGTTGTTCAGGGTTTCCATCTTCCGAACAAAGGTGATGAGTTGTTCAGGGGTGTCACTCTTGGAACGGAGAAACATAACACACGTATAACGAGAGAATTCATCAACTATGACCAGTGTATATTTCTTTCCAGCGATGGATTGTTTGTTAACAGGGCCAAACAAATCCATATGGAGAAGTTGTAGAGGAGATGACACTGAGGAGACTTGCTTTGACTTAAAGCTTGCTTTGGTCTGCTTCCCTTTCTCACACGCTGAACATAAAGACTCTTTGGCGTATGAGTGGTGAGGTAGACCAGTGACTAACTCTTTTGAAGAAAGAGTGTTTAGTGTCTTAAAATTCAGATGAGAGAGCCTCTTATGCCATAGCCAGTTGACATCAGATGAGGCTTTTGAGAAGAAACAGGAGTTCTCAGTGGTTGTTGAGTCCATGTTTATTACATAAACATTTTCCAAACGATAACCGCTGAGAGCTATCTTCTCCTTTTTGTCAGTGACAAAGCAGGATTCCTTAGTAAAGATTACTTTGTTATCCTTGTCGCAAAGCTGACTGATGCTTAAAAGATTATGCTTCAGTCCTTCAACATATGTGACTCTTCTGAAGGTGGTTGTACCATTTGAGAGTACACCAAACCCTCGGGTATGTCCTTTTCCATTTCCACCGAAAGTCACAGAGGGACCCTTCTCTTCCTTGTATTCAGCGAGTAAGCTTTTCTTTCCAGTCATGTGTCTAGAGCATCCGCTATCGAGATACCAGATACCCTTCTTAACCTGAATAGCAGAGGTTGAAGTGGAGGGAATGTCTGAACTTTCTTCCTCATCTTCAATCTTGGCCATAAGGCAGAGATTGGCTTCATCATCTTCAGAGTCAGATGATGATTCTTCTTCATCAGAGGCAGCCCAATCATAGTTAGCCATCAGGTTGGTGAACTTCAGACAGCACTTCAAAGTTAGAATATTTCTTACCAACTATTTTTAGATCTATTAATAAACAGTTAAAACGTTGGTGAACTTCAGAGAGAGTTTCATTCTTACCACAAATGAAACTTTCGTACTGTCTTACCAGGTTGATCTTTCGAGAGTCCTGGACTTCAGAAGTACCTTCATACTGAACAAAGATTGTGTCCCACATAGCTTTTGAGGTTTTCAGGTTCATGACGGAATGGTAGACTTCGTCAGGAAGAGCCATGGATAGTATGGATCTGGCTTTTGTGTCGATAGCCACCTTCTTCTTATCTTCGTCAGTCCACATATGAACTTCCTTGGGTATCAGCCTTTCTGGAATAGCAGGTCTATTCTCAGCGGCTGGTACTGCAGCATCAATTCTTACAGGAATATATGGGCCGTTTTCAAGATAGTAAGGCATAGTAGGGTCTACACCTTCTAAGAAGAGAATCATCCTATTTTTCCATAGATTAAAATTATCTCTGGAGAATCTAGGGGGTTTTGCAAGAGAACCATTGTCAATATAATTTGTGTTTGTGTTGGTAGCCATTTTCAGAAATAGCAAGGAAGAGAAATCTTAGTATAGATTAGATCTTGTTTATGAGATTAAACAAATCTGCTGTGATACCACTTGTTTGTCCCGAAGGGCTATACAAGTTTGTAGAAGGGGGGGGGGGGGGGTTGAATACAAACACACAGATTTTACTTTTCTAAATTGTTTATTGATAAATCATTAACAATTTACAGCTTGTTGCGGAACAAGATTAAGGATAAACCTAAATCTAAACAAGTTGGAACACTAAGTTTCTTGCACTAAGAAAGAGAAGGAAATTACTAATAATAACCTATCTCAAGATAAGAAGGATGAACTTGTCCAGAGTTAGCAAGTTACTTCAAAATGAAGTGAGTTATTCTTCTTATATACTGCATGCATTTAATGCATAGCAGTTTACACTTTACACGTGGTAGCAGCTGATTGGTTGCATGTCATTGACCTTTGTTGACAACCTTAGTAGCCGCATGTTTGAACAGTGTAGTATCAGAGTGGTTGTACGATTTCAGACAATAAGGAGGTTCTTTTCTGACACATCGTACGGAGTCGTGCAAGGGTGGTTAAGACAAAAGTACTTTGTACGGAGGACTTCATGATCAGCTTTTCTTTGATTCAGCGCTCTACCATTGTTTATCAGCGATAACTGAAGTCCTGTACTTGATACTTCACGTTGAGTGGACAAATCTGAGTCTTTGCTGATCCGCATCAGTTCATTAGGAGACTTGTCACTGGTTCTTGAGCTTGATCTTCGACTTCAGCGTAGAACCTATGTTGACGTGAAACTTGTCTTCAGGGATCATAAGTAAACAACTAACTTATCAGCGATCACCATAAGGACTGAATAGACTCAGAGCATTATGGTGAACAGTGTTCGCTGAATGTTTAATCTAAAGAGCGAGAGTTCCTATCAGCGGTACTGTAAGATCTTAGTACTTATCAGCGATAGTGAAACTCTGATACATATTGTTTACTTACAATTTTCACTAAGTATATAAGAGAGGGTCATTATCAAATCACTGAGGGTTTGGATCAACAGGTTGTTACTTGGTTTCTAGGTTTAATCTAAATGTAGCATTGTGTGTTAATTCTATATCTTTCTAAACCTTGATACATGTCAAACGTTTCATTTAAATGATTTATAATGTTATTTTCATGCTTTGCTAACATTGATTCTTGGTTAGTGAAATTTTAGGCACATTTGGGGCATTTTGATCTCATAAAATAGGATGATAACCTTGGTACCGATTGATTGTTTTGGTACTTATTGATCTTAAGATAAATATGTAAGCCTTGATTTCATAAATTAGGAGTTTGTTAGATGTATCAACCATTTATGTGTATCAAAGTGGGTTTAGCTGATGTTCATTAAAGTGTAAATTTGGTCAAAATGACTATAACTTTCACATTGGATTAAGCTCACTTATCTTAGACTATTTGAAACAAAGCATTAAATTACATTATTTGGCATGGATATTTGAGAACTACACATTTCTAGAACATTGGCCTTTCACTAAGAATTGTGAATATCGAACTAGAAATGCATTGGATCCAAAAACATGAAAGAGTAAGTTTATGTAATTAAGTGAGGAATTTAATGTCCTTACCTTGACCCTACTGAAGCGATGTTGGCTCATTGCGAGCTTTGCGTCGCAACTTGGCAGGGTTGTACACGAGGGTCATAACTCACATGGCACACCATCTCTTGAGACGATTTTGCACTTGGGATTTATGGAATCCTTGAGTTATAACCGCTTGAGGTAGATTATGGTGGTCACTAATCCTAGTAACTCGATAACATAGTTGTAGTGGCTTACTTCTGTGTTCTACCACGTACAATGGAAAAGAGTTTCCTGTGTCATCGAAAGATGTTTTTGGTATTTTGTAAATGCTACCTTTTGGAAGAAGAGAGTTACTTTTGAAACTGAAAGATTTTTTTATGCTGAAAAGAATGTTGAACTTTCAGTTAAAATTGTTGAGCTGGAAAACATATTGGAAGAAGAAAAGAAGAAAGAAAAGAAGAAAGAAAAGAAAGAAGGAAGAAAAGATAGAAGAAAAGAAGAAAGATATATATGACAAAAACTAAAGAAAAGTAAATAATATTGAATTTGAGAAGAATAAGAATTCTGACAAGAAATTTGCTAATTTTACAAATAATCAAGTTTTTTAAGAAGATGAAGAAGATCTGGAGAGTCAAAGGATCATCTTCTGAAAAAGAAGCTTCAAAATCATCTATTCCTAAATTAAATGCCAGAAAGAGCAATGTTCCTAAAGGTAAATCTTTTGCTAAACCTAATGTCGTTTATTCTGTAAATCATCTAATCAGGACAACTCAAAAGAATTTTTTTGTTCTTATTGCGGAACTCATGATTTTGTTAACAAATATTATGCTCATTACTGGTACGACACTTATAATGTTTCTTCAAATAGAATTGCACCTCACAAGTCAGGACCCAAGTTCCGTTGGGTACCAAAATTCACTTAATCTATGTTGCAGATACATCATGTATAGAGTTTGATGTCAAATGTATATCAAACACATGACTCGAAAACGGAAGAGATATGTGCAAAATTTGAAGAAAAGTACCAAGGGAGCTTAATGTTGGTCCCGAAGGCCTATACAAGTTTGTAGAAGGGGGGGGGGGGGTTGAATACAAACACACAGATTTTACTTTTCTAAATTGTTTATTGATAAATCATTAACAATTTACAGCTTGTTGCGGAAACAAGATTAAGGATAAACCTAAATCTAAACAAGTTGGAACACTAAGGTTTCTTGCACTAAGAGAGATAAGGAAATTACTAATAATAACCTATCTGAGATAAGAGATTTGAACTTGTCCAGAGTTAGAAAGTTACTTCAAAAGAAGTGAGTTCATCTCTTTATATACTGCATGCATTTAATGCAAGTCAGTATATACTTTACACGTGTCATCAGCTGGTTGGTTGCATGTCATTGACTTTTTATGACAACCTTAGTAGCCGTAAGGATGAACAGTGTAGTATCAGAGTGGTTGTACGATTTCAGATTTTCGGAGGTTCTTTTCTGACATTTCGTACGGAGTCGTGCAAGGGTGGTTAAGACAAAAGTACTTTGTACGGAGGACTTCATGATCAGCTTTCGTTGATTCAGCGATTATCATTTTCTATTCAGCGAATGATAAAGTTCAGCGATAGCTGAAGTCTTGTACTTGATACTTCACGTTGAGTGGACAAATCTGAGTCTTCGCTGATCCGCATCAGTTCATTAGGAGACTTGTCGCTGGTTCTTGAGCTTGATCTTCGACTTCAGCGTAGAACCTTTGTTGACGTGAAACTTGTCTTCAGGGATCATAAGTAAACAACTAACTTATCAGCGATCATCATAATGACTGAACAGACTCAGAACATTAATGGTGAACAGTGTTCGCTGAATGTTTAATTTAAAGAGCGAGAGTTCCTATCAGCGGTACTGGAAGATCTTAGTACTTATCAGCGATAGTGAAACTCTGATACATATTGTTTACTTACAATTTTCACTAAGTATATAAGAGAGGGTCATTATCAAATCTCTGAGGGTTTGGATCAACAATCTCCCCCTATTTGATTATGACATAGCAACAAAGAAAATTGCTATTTAATGAAAACATAAGGATAAAAAGAACTCATAAAATATTTGTCCCTTTTACTGTTTTCTGGGATCTTTTCAGTACTGATGGAGTAAAGTACATTCGCTGAAATCTTTCTTTAAAACTTTGAATCAAGTTACAAAGAAGAATATAAAGATTATAAGTACAAGCGAAATAAATTACAAGTACAGAAGGATAACTGATACAATAGAGAAATAGGAGATCATATCAGTTTTCAAAAGGTTCTTCCTTAATGAGAAGTTCATCAAGGGTCGTCTTTTCAGTGGGGATCATCCAGTCAGGAACCGTTACGCCTTGTTTTCTTTTGTTCAGCGCTTCTTCAAAGATCAAGGGTTTTAGGTGTCGTGCCTGAATGTCTTTTCTGAAGTCACACCAGTAGATGAGATCTCTGAGCTGTTCGATTGGAGTGATTGGAAGCTCAGCGATCCGTTGAAAACATTTACGTCCGTCGTAGTCGAGAAAGAATATTCCATAAGGATTACTGATGACTTTACCAGGGACAAAAAGTTCACATGGTGGCAAAGAAATGTCAAGGGCAGATAGATCAGGGCCAGGACCAAGCACTTCAGCGCGAGAGAAACTAATTCCAGTTTCATTTCGTATGACATGACCTGAGTTTGAATCTTGACGTTTCTTTTTTGGAGAGGCCCCTTTTCTTTTCAGCTTAAGATCAGGAATAGGAGGAATGTCCACACAAGAAGATATCAAGTCGATCTGTCTGTTTATCAGCTTTTCGAAATGATCCTTGTATTTAGATTGTGACGAATGGATAGCTAACCTCATCTCCAGCCATTCAGAGAGACCATACCTTTTTACACTGTCAGCGCGAAAGGCTTCAGATTGGCCATCTTCTCTGAAAAGTTTGATGTCAACAATAGGTACTCCGATAGAGGTTCTTCCAGAGATGAATACCTTGTTGATCTTCACTGGACGATATCTGAAGTGAATTTTCTCTTTACACCAGATCAGGGTGGTCTGAGAAACTTCAGTTTTCTTTTCCACGATCTTCTGGGCTTCTTCCCAAAGCTTTCGTTGGATTTGAATGGGAACACGTTTCAGCTTGGGGTCTTTGACAGATTCTTGAGTAAGCTTGATGGCGTATTCTCTGTCTTTTTCTTCAGCTTCCTTTCTTTCAGCGATTAGGCGTTCAGCTCAGAGGTGTTCCTTGAATTCAGCTTTTGAGATTCTGAACTTCGGAGGAACTGAAGGAAGTTGATCACGCCTTAGAATGATTCGCTGATCCTCGAATCGCTTTATTATTTCCTCTCTTCTCTTTTGATCCTCTTCACTCAGCTTTTGAGGAGCTGAGGAAGGTCTGTTTCTGTGCGAGAGAGGTTGTTCTTCTGGTTCATCAGTCTCAGAGATCAAATCTAAGACTGGGATTATTTCATCAGCAGCAGCTGGCTTTATTTGTGAAGTCTCAGTAGTAGAACCTTCAACGACATCCTCAAACAGGGGAGAGGACTAGCTGAAACACAGCGATCTTACAAATAAGAACATGGGTAGAAGAACTTGGGTAGAAAGAGAAAGAGAAATATGTTCAGGTGTAGGCTAGGGTAGTAGAACTTACAGAGGAGGGATGGAGTGAGATATGATTAGTGTACCTGACAAACCGGCTTTTCAAGCAAGATCGTCAGATTGTCATCTTCAGCGACGCTTTTGCCTTTGCCTTTCTCAGCTCCAGAGGCTGAGGGCTTTGTCTTTGTCCGCTCCCCTGTTGGTTCATTTATTGAAATTCCCTTACGAGCTTTGATCTTTGGGGCAGGTTTGACGACAAAGAAGTCATCGTCATCTTCGTCATCATCATCATCATTCCTTGGAGAGGAGGATGGTTCATTATCAGGGATGTCGATGTCTTCATCATCTTCTGCTTCGGATTCTTCAGCTTCGTCTTCGAGTTGCTCCCCCTCAGATACAGAGGCGAGCTTCTCGGTTCCCTCAGGGTTTTCATCTCCCTGAGGTCCAGCGATAAGATCTTCATTCTTCTCTCCCCTGACAGATTCATCATGGGAAAGGTCTTCAGCGCTCTTTTCCAGATCCTCAACGCTCTTCTCATCGGTATGTTCAGCGCTCTTTTCCTCGGGATGTTCAGCGCTCTTCTCCCCCTATTTCTCATGATGACTGGGGGAGGAATGGGTAGACTCTACAGCTGTGGGAGGCTCTCTGTCTTCTTGGCCAGAGATACCCACACAGCTTTCAATCTTTGCTAATCTGACTTCTAGGCCAGTTATAGCAGGATTGATCTTTTCCAGTTCTTTGCGATCCGTCGTTGTGAAAGTTTCCAATGCAGGGGCAGGGGTCGGTTCAGGAGCTGGAGTATTTGCCTTGTTGAGTAGCTGCTGGATCATCGTTTTCATCTCACCAACGTCGGTCTTTACAGAGCCTAAGTCAGTCTTTACAGCTGACATATCACCCTCTAAGGCTCCAACCGATGTCTTCAGCGTTGTGACTTCGCCAGACATGGAGGAAACAGAGTTTTTGAGTGAGGTGTAGTCAGTGTAGATGTCAGCGAGCACTTTGGCGAAATCGCTGAGAGTCTTATCAACAATCTTGATGTCGTCTGTGGAAGCTTTCTTTTCCACCACCGTTGTCAGCTTTGTCAAATTCTCTCCAGCGTTTGTTACAGCTGAAGAGTTGTTGGAAAGAGCAGTGGTGAGATCTGTCAGCTTGGTTTCCACGGACTTCAAAGAGGCGTTGATGTCTCCCAAATTAGGACCTGTAACAGATAAGTACTTGTGAACAAAGGAAAGCTCAGAAGTTTCAGGTTTAGTTACAGTGTATAGGATTTTATTTGTACCTGCAGGAGGATTGATGAACTCGTCAAAGTTGCAAGTTCCTGAAAAATGTTCCATATCCTCTTCGAAAGTACGGTGAGGTATGGTGATCTCTGCAGGTCCTTTCTTCATCATTCTTTGAGAAGCTTCAGCTGTGGGTTCTGGAATGATGGCATCTCCAGTGATCTTTGGAGGAGTGTCCAAGTGAGTGGAGGGAGAAGCGAAGGATAAGAATGGGGTTCGGGTTCTGAGTTCAGCGTTGGAATCGCTGAGAATCACTTCATCGGTCTTTTGAGAGACTGAGGGAGGTTGGGTAGGTTCCAAGTTTCTAACCTCAGCGTTTGGAGACGCTGAAGTCTGGATTGGAGGGATGGCTTGCACGGGTGTGGCAGAGCGTACCACAGAACTTTCCTTCAACTCTTCAGAATGAGTTGAGGAGTCTTCAGCATGGGATTGCTGGGGCTGCTCCTTGGTTTTCTTGATCCTTTTGGAACCAAGTTGGGTTGAAGAGTGTTTCCTTTTCTTAGAAGGAGAGGATTGTGTGGCCGGGGAATCAGCGATGGGTATTGTCGCTGAAGGAGCCACAGAAGTCGAAGAATTAGGGTTAAGAAGAGAGAGAAGGGTAGAGAGACGTACCTCATTGTCGACAGGTTTGAAATTGAGCACCTTAGGGCCAACCTGAGAAAGTTTCAGGTCACCCTCTTGAGGATAGCTGTCCTTCAGGCCATATTGGAAGATGGCGCTGATGAATCGGGGGTAGGGAACCCATGCAAGTCTGTCAGCAGCAGAATCTACTCTTTGTACTAGGTCATCATAAATGATAGATGCCCAGTCAATATGTAGACCTCTCCGCAGTGCGTATCCCATAGCCTGCTGAGGTTGAGCGGCTTGATCAGAGGAGCCGGTCTTCACTGTCATGCAGCTGATCAGGTGTGCGAAAATGAAATTCATCTCGCTGGGCATTTTGGACTTCTTTATCACCGTCAGCTTCTTCTCGGGCTTCTTGTCCCTTCTAGTTTCCCAGATGTAACCCATTGCGTCGAGGAAAGCAATGATTTCTTCTCTGTCAGCATGCTTCTTATGGTCAGGGAATGGAACAAACGGTTTTTCTTTGGTAGCATTGGGAAAGTTCAGGGCTTTTCGAATGATTGCGTGGGTTATCTTTATTGTGCCATACTCAGTATCGCTGAGTATGCAATCAATAGTTTTGGAGGGATCTTTGGCAGATGGTAGCTGAGAGTGTCTGGCAGAGTACCAGAACTGGGATAGTAGCAGCTGACTTGCAGGAGGTGTGATGGTCAGGGCTGTTGAAATGCAGCAGTTTTTCAGGAAATTCACAGCATCATCCAGATGTGTGACTTGCTTTCGAGGAGGAAACTCGAGAAGCGCAGAGAGGTTGTTGACCTTGGTCCAATCTAGTTGATCCAGCTTGAACTTAACCTGAGGGGCTTTGATGATTTCCACTTCCTCAGAGTCAGCGGAGATGTTCTCAGCGGTAACATTGATCTTTGAAGTTGCCATTTCTCTGTATTATCAGTTCAACCAAAGATGTTAACAAATAAGAATTGTCTTGATATGGAAAGAATTTCCATTAAGATGGTTCAAATTTTGTCCATTTCATTCAGACATAAATGTCTTAATGAAGATTAGGGTTTTTCAAGATTTGAAACGAAATGTAAAACCCATAAAGTCTTGTATTCCAGTTTCTAAAAAAAACTGGATACGAATGAAGAACAAGTTTAAGATTAAGATTTAAAACTTGAAGAACAACCATGAAATGGTTGTGTTCATAAAACCATGAAAGAAATGATTTTATTTTTAAGAAGTTCTTTTGTTTGATCTTGTTTAAAACAATGATAAGATCAGAAACAAGTTAAGCATTTGGTAATAAATAAGAACATATTAACCTTGATGTTTGATGAAGAAGATAATGAACAGTTCTTTGAAGATTTGAGAGCACAAATGCAACAGTAATTCTTTTCTTGCGGAGGAAGATTGATCGCGTAAAAGATAAAATATAAACCAAGAGTTGTTTATATAAACCAGAGATTTTAGAGAGATAAAACCTTGAGCCGGAAAAGGTTTTCATCATGACACGGACACGTGTTTTCATTTGATTGGAAGTTTGAACGAAACGTGCAAACGTGTGTCAGAAAGAAATCGTGCCTGGTGTTATCCGTTGCAATGACGTCACAACTGTCCTTTCACATTCTTTTAGGATGTCTCTGAGGTTTTGAAGGCTCAGGGACTCTTTTGAAAAACATGAAGCACTGAATAGAAATATCAGTGAAGGTTTTAAGAAATTTCAAAAAGTCGCTGTTAAGGAAGAGATATTCAGCGATGCAATTTATTTTGAAATCTTGCATTTACATGCGATATGTCTGAGAGAGTAAACATACCTTGATATCAGCGAATCAAGTTTATTCAGAGAGAGAATGATAGAATGGGTTATACAAGTTGATTTTATCCTATCGCTGATCAATGCGAACCGCTGAAGGTTTTATCCTTCAAAGTTCAGCATTCCAAGCTCGCTGATGAGAAAGTTGAATCTTGTCTCATCAAGAGGTTTGGTAAATAGATCAGCTAACTGATAATCAGTTGGAATAAAATGAAGTTCTATATCACCATTCATCACATGATCTCTGATAAAATGATATCTGATTTCGATGTGTTTTGTCTTTGAGTGTAGCACTGGGTTGTTGGCTATAGCGATGGCACTTGTGCTGTCGCAATAGATTGGAATTTTGGAGAGCTGAAGATCATAGTCTAGTAGCTGATTTCTCATCCACAAGACTTGAGAACAACAGCTTCCAGCGGCTACATACTCAGCTTCAGCTGTGGAAGTGGACACTGAGTTTTGCTTCTTACTTGTCCAACTTACCAGCTTTCCACCCAGGAGCTGACATCCTCCTGTGGTGCTTTTCCTATCCATTTTGCAATCTGCAAAATCACTGTCTGAATAGGCGGTTAGATCAAATCCTGAGTCTTTGGGATACCAAAGGCCTAGATTCGCTGTACCCTTAAGATATCGAAATATTCGCTTTACAGCTTTCATATGAGATATCTTAGGTTCAGCTTGATATCGTGCACACAAGCATGTTGCAAACATAATATCGGGTCGGCTAGCTGTAAGATACAATAGTGAGCCGATCATCCCACGGTACAACGTAACATTGACAGGAACACCCTTTGTGTCCTTATCAAGTGTCAGCGGTGGTGCCATAGGGGTTTTCATAGCTGAACTTTCAGTTAAGTCGAATTTCTTCAACATATCTTTAACATATTTTCCCTGATTAATGAAAGTTCCTTTTTCAGTTTGCTTAATCTGAAGACCAAGGAAATATGTTAGTTCACCCATCATGCTCATTTTATACTCATCTTTCATTCTATCAGCGAAACGAGTACAAAGCTCAGGGTTAGTAGAACCAAATATAATGTCATCAACATATATTTGAACTAGAATGATATGACAATTCACTTTTCTAAAAAATAGAGTTTTGTCAATCTTACCTCTGTTAGGTCTAGAGTTTTGTCAAAAACACAAGTGTTGAGTTCTGAGTAAGAAGACTAAAGAAGACTCAGAAGACTCAGAAGTTCTGAGTAGAAGACTCAGAAGTTCGGAGTGAGAAATCTCAAAAAGATTCCAAGTGTTGGATTCTGACTAGAAGGTTCAGAGTTATGAGTAGGAGACTCAGAACTTCTGACTATGAAGACAAATGTTCTGAAGCGCCTATTCAGAAGTATGTTCAGAAGTTCTGAACAACATGTTCAGAACTTATATCTTAGGATATTTTCTGTTATAATCAGTTACTAATTAGGACACGTGTAATTGTTCTATTAGTCTGTTTCTCATATGTACTGTAGCTTTAGCCTTTTCTCTATAGTATATATAGGAGTTAGCAACTGTAGCTAACTGAATCTTTGGAGAACCTTTTGGACAAATCTTTGAGATAATATTTGGTGAATCCATTTATAGAAATTCATTGTAATATCTTGTAATTCACAGATTGTTAATAAATCATATGACCAGTTGCTGTGAATACGATCTTAATTGTTCATATTTGATTGTAAGAGTGGATCCTGAACTTACAATTGGTATCAGAATGATGGATGGAAACGAAAATATGGGGGAAGTACTACGTTTTAGAACCAAGTGATTGAGATGAAATATAAATATATATAAAATCATTTAGTTTGAAAGTTTGTACCTGTGGCCTTTCTGGTTTGGGAGAGTAAGTCCTAAGGGGTGCTCGACACCTAGTCCCTAAGATCAATTGGTCTGGGATCGGCTGACCCAAATCCTGCAATAGAACCAGATAGAAAGCCATGTTCTACTGGTACAAATGGGTTTACGATATATCGATGTGGCCTTTCTGGTTTGGGAAATTAAGTTCCAAGGGGTGCTTGTCACCTAGCACCTAAGACCAACTGGTCTGGGATATGCTGACCCAAATCCTGCTATAGAACCAGATAGAAAGTCATGTTTAACGATGTATCTTATTCTTACTAAACTTTTTGATTAAAAGATGCCAATGTGCACAAAATTAAAAGATGTCAATGAGCACAAAATTAAAAGATGCCAATGAGCACACATCTCTTGAAACTTTGGGAAAATTCAAAGTCGCAATAAACCTGTAAATTTGTGAAAATCCTGATTTTGGACAAATAGTGTGAGTAGAGCAAAGTATTCGTATATGTTTTTAGAATTGCATATGCTTGAAGCTAATCATATTTCGCATGCTAAGCACACCAAATAGATTTAATAAAGGGATTGAAACTGAACATTTTTAACTCGATATGCAATGATGACTTGTATTTGAATCCAAACACATGCATTTGATTTCATTTGATTGAAAAATCTGATAAATTTCATTAAGTTGGATTTCTTTTGTAAAGCTTTCAAATGATCAAATGTTAGTAGTTATCAAGTGTAGTTCAGTAAATCTTATTCTCCTTGTATAAATGTTTTCATTAAAGCACTATATTTGAAATGAATAATTTTAATGAAATATATGCATACTTTCAGGGGGAGAAAACAAACTGCTCCAGAATTCTTATTTTGAGGGGGAGCAAGGTTATTCATTAAGGAGGAGAAAAAGCATAGACTTCATTCGAAGAAAAAGCATCGCTAAAGTTTTGAAAATCAAGGGGGAGAAAAGCTAAAGATTTTGAAGATGATTTTGCTTTCCAAATCTTTAGGGGGAGAAAAGCTAAAGATTTTGAAGATTGATATGGTTTTTGTACAGAAATAACAAAAGAGAGAAATGTTATTTTAAGAAGGAGAAGAGGAAAAGAAAACTGATCGGTTGTTTCTTATAAAGAAATCTTATGAAAGCTGAAATGAAGATGAGAATTGTCATTTCAAGGGGGAGCAAAGAAAAAGCAAATATATAACAGAAATCAATTTGGAAATCGTTGCTGCTGCTGATTAAAGACTGACCAGAAGTTGTTAACTCAGATTATTCAGAATTCTGAGCAAAAGTTGTCAAAACATTCAGAAGAGCTCCTTCTAAAGATTGTTCCTGCTCTAAGAATTTGATGATGAAAAGTACAAGTGTGTTTGACAAAAAGGGGGAGATTGTTAGGTCTAGAGTTTTGTCAAAAACACAAGTGTTGAGTTCTGAGTAAGAAGACTAAAGAAGACTCAGAAGACTCAAAAGTTCTGAGTAGAAGACTCAGAAGTTCTGAGTGAGAAATCTCAAAAAGATTCCAAGTGTTGGATTATGACTAGAAGGTTCAGAGTTCTGAGTAGGAGACTCAGAACTTCTGACTATGAAGACAAATGTTCTGAAGCGCCTATTCAGAAGTATGTTCAGAAGTTCTGAACAACATGTTCAGAACTTATATCTTAGGATATTTTCTGTTATAATCAGTTACTAATTAGGACACGTGTAATTGTTCTATTAGTCTGTTTCTCATATGTACTGTAGCTTTAGCCTTTTCTCTACAGTATATATAGGAGTTAGCAACTGTAGCTAACTGAATCTTTGGAGAACCTTTTGGACAAATCTTTGAGATAATCTTTGGTGAATCCATTTAGAGAAATTCATTGTAATATCTTGTAATTCACAGATTGTTAATAAATCATATGACCAGTTGCTGTGAATACGATCTTAATTGTTCATATTTGATTGTAAGAGTGGATCCTGAACTTACAACCTCGCTCAAATTTTTCAATATGGAGATAAGTGGAAAGAGTGTCATACCATGCACGTGGAGCTTGCTTTAAGCCATAAAGTGCCTTGTCCAGTTTATAAACATAACCTGGACGCTTAGGATCTGAGAATCCTAGAGGTTGTTCCACATAAACTTCTTCATTCAGCTTTCCATTCAGAAACGCTGACTTAACATCCATTTGATGTACAGTGAAGTTTTTGTGTACAGCATATGCTAAGAAAAGAGGAATAGATTCAAGTCTTGCTACTGGAGCAAATGTTTCGTCATAATCTATGCCTTCCTCTTGTCTGTATCCCTGAGCAACAAGACGAGATTTGTTGCGAGTTACAGTACCATGTTCGTCCAACTTGTTTCGATAGACCCATTTAGTGCCTATCACCGTTTGGTCATTTGGTCTACGAACGAGTTTCCAAACTTTGTTTCTTTCGAATTCAGTCAGCTCTTCTTGCATAGCGCTGACCCAGTTTGGATCTCTGAGGGCATCATCTATTTTCTTTGGTTCAGTTAGAGAAATAAAGTTAACAAATAAACAAATATTACCTGCACTTCTACGAGTCTGAATACCAGCGTTTGGATCACCAAGAATTTGATCGATTGGGTGATTTACAGTCCATCGCTGAGCCGGAGCATACGTCGCTGACTCAGTCTGAACTGGAGAAACTGAAGATGAGGCTTCAGCTACTTCTGGATTATCAGCTAAGAGAGGAATGTTTGCATTTGTCACTTCATTCACTGATTGCTGAGAAATAGATGGAATGTCTGAGACATTTGGATCAACTGCATGTATAGTGTTTATAGGAACAGCTGAGACCCATGATGTGTCAGCTTCACTATTCTGCATGTTTGGAATGATACTGGGACTATCATCTTCTACTGGATGAACATGAGGAGTGGGAATATCTTCTGAATCACCAAGATGAGAAAACATCCATTGATTCAGTTCTTCTGTATCAGCGTTCGGTTTAGAGTTCGCTGAACGGGATTCGTCAAACGTGACGTGAATAGTTTCTTCTACAGTTTGTCTTCTTCGATTGAAGACTCTGAAGGCTTTGGAGACTGAGGAGTATCCAAGAAAGATTCCATCATCAGCCTTAGGATCAAACTTTCCAAGGGCATCTCTGTTGTTCAGTATGAAACACTGACATCCAAAGATGTGAAGAAAGCTGATTGAAGGCTTTCTCCCATGAAAGAGTTCATAGGCTGTCTTTTTGAATCTTTTAACTATCAGCGACCTGTTTTGCGTAAAACAAGCAGTATTGACAGCTTCTGCCCAAAACTGAGTAGGCAGGTGAGAATCGCTGAGCATTGAACGTGCGGCTTCAATAATTGTTCTATTTCTTCTTTCAGCGACTCCATTTTGTTGCGGTGTTCTCACTGACGGAAAGTTGTGAGAAATACCCTTACTCTCAAGGAAGGAATCATAAGAATTGTTTTTGAATTCAGTTCCATGATCACTCCTTATTGAGCGAACAGTCATATTGTTCAGAGTTTCCATCTTCCGAACAAAGGTGATGAGTTCTTCAGGGGTGTCACTCTTAGAACGGAGAAACATTACCCAAGTGAAGCGAGAGAATTCATCAACTATGACCAGCGTATATTTCTTTCCAGCGATGGATTGTTTGTTAACAGGGCCAAACAAATCCATATGGAGTAGTTGTAGAGGAGATGACACTGAAGAAACTTGCTTTGATTTAAAGCTTGCTTTGGTCTGCTTCCCTTTTTCACACGCTGAACATAATGACTCTTTGGCGTATGAATGCTGAGGTAGACCAGTGACTAACTCTTTTGACGAAAGAGTGTTCAGTGTCTTGAAATTTAGATGAGAGAGCCTCTTATGCCATAGCCAGTTGACATCAGATGAGGCCTTTGAGAAGAAACAGGAGTTCTCAGTGGTTGTTGAGTCCATGTTTATTACATAAACATTTTCCAAACGATAACCGCTGAGAGCTATCTTCTCCTTTTTGTCAGAGACAAAGCAGGATTCCTTAGTAAAAATTACTTTGTTAGCATGTCGCAAAGCTGACTGATGCTTAGAAGATTATGCTTCAGCACTTCAACATATGCGACTCTTCTGAAGGAGGTTGTACCATTTGAAAGTACACCATACCCTCGGGTGTGTCCTTTTCCATTTCCACCGAAAGTCACAGAGGGACCCTTCTCTTCCTTGTATTCAGTGAGCAGGTTTTTCTTTCCAGTCATGTGTCTAGAGCATCCGCTATCGAGATACCAGATACCCTTCTTAACCTGCATTTACAAAGGAAGATTAGTTTTTCTTGGGTACCCACTTAACCATGTAAACACGTTTGTCAGTGGAAGTAGTTGGAATGGAAGGTTCAGCGGTCTTCGCAGAATTTGAAGATTCAGCTTTGTCTTTCTTCACTTTGGTTAATTTCTTAACCTCAGTGGTAGAATTCACCTTGACCTGATTTGCACCAGGGTTGGTCTTCTTTGCCTTGGGGGCAATCTTCACCTTAGCTATCTTTTCAGCTTTGGTGGCTGTGGGGCACTTACTAGCAATATGATTAGTGAGTCCACAGTGATAACATTTCCTATAGCTAAAAGTAGTTCTAGGACCATTTGAATGCTGAGCTTTTAATTTTGAATTAGAAGTGCCAACACCAAGTAAACTATTGGCTTTAGAAATGGAACGAACATTCAGTTCTTCAGATTTCTTACCAAGGACATCCACTCTGAGTCTAGGAGTAGATCGCTGAATAGATCCAGAGATCAGCTTTCTAGATCCAGAGGGGTAGGTCACTGAGGCTTTAGAAGCATTCAACTTTGGTACTAAGGTACCCTTCTGAGGATTTTGATAAATAACAATTCCTTTACCTTTGTCTTTAGAGACAGAGGTAGGTTTTGAATAAACCATTTTCTCCTTACCTTTTGAGGAGGTAGGAGTTTCCTCAGGGATTGGTGTAAAGGACGAGGAGCACTGAGATGATGAAGTGTCAGCGACTGAGGATACGAACGTTCCAAATTTAAGCATTGAACGTTCAGTGGTTGGTTTTGGAGTATCATATTTATAACCCAGACCACGTTTATCACTCAGAGGAATCCGAGCCTTAATTATCTCAGTGATCTTTGTTGAAGAATTACACCATCCTTCAATAGTAGCTTTTTCAGCCTCTAATGCAGCGATAGCTTCTGCTCGTTCGATTTTGACTAGCTGATTTAAATATACTTGATCTTTAAAATCTTCTTCAATTTTAGAAAGCTTTTCTATTTGAAGGTGGCAGTTTTTAAGCTTTTCAGCGAGATCAAGATTTTGGTTTTCAACCACAGTTTTGCCGTTCATGGCTTCGTATAAACTTCTAGTCAAGAGATCGATCTTACGGAGACTATCAGCTTCATCAATATTTGCAATATTGGTAAAGAAAGAAGGTGATACCTGAATAGCAGAGGTTGAAGTGGAGGGAATGTCTGAACTTTCTTCCTCTTCTTCAATCTTGGCCATGAGACATTGATTTGCTTCATCATCTTCAGAATCAGATGATGATGCTTCTTCATCAGAAGCAGCCCAATCATAGTCAGCCATCAGGCCTTTTCCTTTCTTCTTAAAGCTTTTCAGCTTCGCATATTTGTCTTTCAGCTTTGAGTATTTGTCATCTTTATTCCTTGGAACAAAGGATTTCTTTGTAAAAGCTGAGGGTCTAGAAACTTTCTTAGACCTGCACTCGTTAGCAAAATGTCCTATCTTTTCACAGTTAAAACAAGTAGCAGTAGCCTTATCAACAAAAACTGATGATTTAGGCTTGTCAGCTATGGAAAGAGGTTTGTTCTTTCTAAACATTTTCTTCTTGGCAAATCTCCTGAACTTTTTGGTTAGGAGAGCCAAGGATTCATCATCTGAAAAATCAGAATCCGATGAACTTTCAGAGTTACTCTCTAACTCAGTGATAGTGACCGAGGGTCGCTGAGTAGAAGGTTCCTCTGAGATTAAAGCAAGAGGGGTGCTTTTGGAATCTTTTACAAGATTCTTCTTAAGATGGCTTGATTGCTCATGATTCAGCAACGTGCCATATAAGGTAGCAAGGGTCATTGATCTTAGATCCTTTGACAGCTTGAGACACATGGAATAATTGTCCCAGCTTTCAGGTAAACATTCTAGAAACTTTGCCAGCACTTCAAAGTTAGAATATTCCTTACCAACAGTTTTCAGATCTATAATTAAACAATTAAAACGTTGGTGAACTTCAGAGAGAGTTTCATTCTTACCAGAAATGAAGCTTTCGTATTGTCTTACCAGGTTGATCTTTCTTGATTCCTGGACTTCAGACGTTCCTTCATACTGAACACATGTTGTGTCCCACATGGCTTTTGATATTTTCAGATTCATGACGGAATGGTAGACTTCGTCAGGAAGAGCCATGGATAGTATGGATCTAGCTTTTGTATCTATAGCCACTTTCTTCTTATCTTCGTCAGTCCATTGATGGATTTCTTTAGGTACCAGCCTTTCTGGAATAGCAGGTCTATTCTCAGTGCCTGGAACTACAGCATCAAATCCTACAGGGATGAATGGACCATTCTCAATATAGTAAGGCATAGTAGGGTCTACACCTTCTAAGAAGAGTGTCATCCTATTTTTCCATAAGTTGAAGTTATCTCTGGAAAATCTAGGGGGTTTTGCAAGAGAACCATTGTCTATATAATTTGTGTTTGTATTGGTGGCCATTTTCAGATAATAGCAAGGAAGAGAAATATCTTAGATTAGATCTTGTTTATGAGATTAAACAAATCTGCTCTAATACCACTTGTTGGTCCCGAAGGCCTATACAAGTTTGTAGAAGGGGGGGGGGGGGGGGTTGAATACAAACACACAGATTTTACTTTTCTAAATTGTTTATTGATAAATCATTAACAATTTACAGCTTGTTGCGGAAACAAGATTAAGGATAAACCTAAATCTAAACAAGTTGGAACACTAAGGTTTCTTGCACTAAGAGAGATAAGGAAATTACTAATAATAACCTATCTGAGATAAGAGATTTGAACTTGTCCAGAGTTAGCAAGTTACTTCAAAAGAAGTGAGTTCATCTCTTTATATACTGCATGCATTTAATGCAAGTCAGTATATACTTTACACGTGTCATCAGCTGGTTGGTTGCATGTCATTGACTTTTGATGACAACCTTAGTAGCCGTAAGGATGAACAGTGTAGTATCAGAGTGGTTGTACGATTTCAGATTTTCGGAGGTTCTTTTCTGACATTTCGTACGGAGTCGTGCAAGGGTGGTTAAGACAAAAGTACTTTGTACGGAGGACTTCATGATCAGCTTTCGTTGATTCAGCGATTATCATTTTCTATTCAGCGAATGATAAAGTTCAGCGATAGCTGAAGTCTTGTACTTGATACTTCACGTTGAGTGGACAAATCTGAGTCTTCGCTGATCCGCATCAGTTCATTAGGAGACTTATCGCTGGTTCTTGAGCTTGATCTTCGACTTCAGCGTAGAACCTTTGTTGACGTGAAACTTGTCTTCAGGGATCATAAGTAAACAACTAAGTTATCAGCGATCATCATAATGACTGAACAAACTCAGAACATTAATGGTGAACAGTGTTCGCTGAATGTTTAATTTAAAGAGCGAGAGTTCCTATCAGCGGTACTGGAAGATCTTAGTACTTATCAGCGATAGTGAAACTCTGATACATATTGTTTACTTACAATTTTCACTAAGTATATAAGAGAGGGTCATTATCAAATCACTGAGGGTTTGGATCAACACTTAATAAACATGAATTCTAAACATCCCAATTTAGGGCTCGATCTTCAACGACTATGACTTCTGAATTTACTTCAATCCTGGTAATTCATAACTCTCTTTAATGATTAAGGATTTTTGCACATGTTAAGGGGAAGCTTATAAAATCTTAAGTCATTCTAGCTTAGTTTGAGGGAGAGTTATTTTTAGAAAGTCTGATAATTTCTAACAAACCGGACTCATGTTCAAATGAGTACCAAGACTTTATTGGTTTTGCAGGATTTCTTTGATACAATGTATATCATAGTATGCATTCTTAAAGGTGGGGGGGGGGGGGGGGGGTAGGTAACAAAAAGAGTAAGTCAGTGTGAGTAACAACTTTTTTGAAAAGTGAAGTTTTTGGACATATGTGCACATTTTTTAAAGTCAGATTTTTTACTGTGCATATGTGTTTGTGTGTGTATTTTGATGAGAGAAAGATGTTTTTTTGTGCTTAACTGTGTATTTTTTAAAAGGAGTGTGAATTTCAGTGTTGAAAAATCTCAAAAAGTTTCATTTTCTGAAAATTTTGTCAACCTTATCGCAACACGTGGCTTGTGACAAGTCCACTTGACGCAATGCATTGATTGAGACAAGTAACTTGATGCAACACGTTGCTTGCGACAAGTTCACTTGACGCAACCAGTGGTTTGTGAAAAGTGACTTGACACAACCAATGGCTTGCGACAAGCTTGTTTGATTTTGTTTGACTTGGGACTATCTTCTCTTGCATACTATCGCAACTCGTTTCTTGCGATAAGTAGATGACAGTGCCATGTCAGTTCATTGAGACAAGTTGTTTGTCAACGGTTTGCGTCAAGTGGGTGGTCCAGTCGCATCGTTACACGTGTCTCTTTGGCCTTTGAGTATAAATACGATTTTTCAAAAACATCACTCTCACTTCTTTCATTTGCAAAACAAAGCATTTTTCTTTGAAAGTATCGTTCATCTTTTTTTGGCGAGTGTATTCATTGTGTTCGATCTTCTACTTCGATTCATCACTCCAGGTAACCATTTAGCTCGATTCTTGTTCATTGGTGTTCGTTTATACTATCTATACCCATATGCACTATTAATTAATTGGATATAATCGATTTCCCATGTCATTTTATGTGTGACTGTTCATATCCGTGTTCATCTAGGTTCGACGTATTTTCACTTAGGGCTTCAGTTTTATGTTCGGATGTTATGCCTTTCAATCTAAACTTTGTTGCGTTTTCATTTTCGAGCATATATGAGTAAGTTTCATGGGTTGATTTTGAGTTTGTATCACTTGACAATATCTGAGTATGAACTTGCGACAAGTTCACTTTATAAATTACTTGCAACAAGTTGGTCAATATTAGTGGTTTGCGTCGAGTGTCATATCTGAAAAAATTCCTAAGTCCACTTATCGCAACCCGTATGTTGCGACAAGTTCCTTTCATATTTGACTTTCGACAAGTCCACTTCTCGCAAATAGAGCCTTGTGACAAGTAACTTGTCTGGTCCAGTTGGTTGCGAAGCTCGTCCTTTGGGTCTGTATCTAATGGCTTGCGACAACCACAATTAGAATTTTTTTTGTATTATTTTTCAAAAGCTGTTTTTGATCAAAATTGATTTTCCGAAGCTGTTATTCGATCACAGCTGTTACCAGGTGCCCAGAATGGCCTCACATGATCAATATGTTGAACAAACATCCCATGAACGAAATTGTGATGAGCATGTTCTTGAAGCTACACCCGATGCTCCACTTTCATAAGCCAGATCCCGTAATCCATCCTCTGCACATGGTGGAAATCCGTACTTTACTCTCATCCATCCGAATGAATATCTGGAGCTCAAAGCCAACAATCATCATGTTGACTTTGAACACATTAACATTGATCCTATCATCGAAGAAATTCTGAAGGTCCATCCTCTATCCTACGTGTTGTCAACTACTGTCAATGTACCGTTGATCTATCTTCAACAAGCTTGGAAGATGGTTAGATTTGAATTGATGGGTTGTTTGTTCGACATCATGTTATGTGTTGGTGGTGTACCATCTTAATGAGTCTTCATAAATAAAGGAGATGTTGTGGTTCGTTCATTAGAGCTGTAAGATTTGGGGTTTTATTTCCCATATCAGGTGTCAACTTTAAGTCTTTATTATGGATTGACCCACTGCAACCAGGAATGAAATACTTTTTGGCATACCCACGTTTACGATATGGCCATTTTGATTTTAGGATTTGACTTGTTCTTTAAGGTCAAGAACCTTTGGTATGATTGGAAGTACGACATGAATCATAATTCATGTTTGCATCATAAGTCGTAGAACTTTTAGGAGATTATATGTTGGTAATTAAGTATCGATGATTAAGATTTTCTTAAAGATTTTATCGATTGAATAATTGATGTTTGAGTATAGTTTGGGACTTGCACAATCACCTAATTTGAATAAACCGACTTTGTGGAGAGTTACGTCCCTGGAAGGAAGGATCTGTCAATAACAAAGGTGAATTATTAAGAAATTTTGGGAATTCTTTGGGTTTGGTGTTGATCATTGGAATACGAATTCAGAATGTGTTGAGCCGGGACGAATCAGTCACTGAGAAGTCTTCAAGGAAATAACAATAATCCTTAAGGAAATGATTATTGGAGATATTTAGAGGGACTGTCTGAGGTAGACCTTAAGCGAAGTCATTGTATTGAGGAGATTTTAATGGCAATGATGACAACAATGATGCTAATGCTGATGTTAGTTGGAATATTGAGAAATTATTTGGAGATATAAGGAGAACTGAGGGAGCATTAGTTGAAAATATAAATATTGTGAGCTTGAGTGAAGTGAAGGTTAAAGAAGATGCGAGTGTGATAGCTACCCACACCTACTATTCCAAAGGGCAGCCACATCTGCTACCAAATCTTATGTGTTGGGATCAGGTATTGAAAAAGACGTTAGTAGCCCACTAACGCATTTGCACACCTAAGCTGGCCACTCAACTACCTCACAACAGGTTGTTGTTTCAGGTATACACGAGGATATAGCACAACGACTATACAGCTCTCACTCGGAGAGTATGAATATTGAAAATAGAGAATATCAGCCCCAATCCTCGCCTTCTCTCTATGCACCGTCGAGTCTAAAGCCTATTGATTTAATTCTTTCATTTCCTAGGACACAATCTATATCGGCTATCGTCAGAGGTCTTAGTGACCCGACCGAAACACTCGGAGTAGTTCCATCTTTTGAACTACGAGGACAGAGTGGAAGTCCTACCAACGTTAACACCATTCCAGCGTTGAACGTAGGCCACACAACTGTTGATTCAACTGTCGTGACAACAGGAAGTCTAAGTGACCCTGGTGTTAGATTACCCGACTTTGTGTCACATGAATTTCTCAACGGCGCCTTAAAGGCTGTTGACAGGATGATGAATGAGCTTGACACCATAAAGCGTTTGTTGATAGGGAAAGATCCAATAGTAGAGAGTGAACCTGAACTTACACCAACACTTACACCGATACTGACACCAACACCTCCAGCTCAGCAACCATCTACCGATGACATGTCAATTGATGATCTGAAGACTCTTCTGTGAAGATTCTATCCATATCTCCTCAAGATCCAAATGAGAAAGATCTTGTCAGCCTTCTGTGGAATTTCTAGTCAACTCCATCTGTTCCACCTGCTTCTTCTACTACTACCACATCCATCACATCTGTCGAATTTTTAGAGTTCAAATCCGAGATCGTGTTGAGCCTACAATCTATGAAACAATCCCTGGATGCTTTATCAGAGAGAACCGATACTCTTGAGAACTCATGCAAGACACAAGCCCAAGCTATTTAACGGAGGCATGATCATGAGGATCATCCTAATGATCATGAGGGGGAGAATGCTAATTGACAGAAAGTTAATAAGGCCTCTGGATCCGGTGAAGTTCGTGCTGATGGTACCGTAGATGAAATAGCACATATGTTTAAGTCTGGTGCTCATGGTGAAGAGAGCGATAGACAAATTATGCTCTATGTTGATCCAAATGCAGAACCAATGGTTGAAAAGCATGCGGTTAATGAAGAAGAGCTGTTGGAGATCACGAGTATGTATGTGGAGATAATTGATGTGAGTTCAGATGATGATGAGGAACATGATGAATACTCTAAGTTCTAGAAAGTGAAAGAAAAACTGGAAGAGTTAATTGTGATCTCAGAATCCGAAGCTGCTGTGAATGTGCGAAAGCAAGGGTTTGATGAAAAGGATACTGGGTTTCTCCAACAGTTATATGGTGTTGAGACCCAGAGGATATTCATATGAGCTCATTTTCCACTCCTGAGCCCCCAATTGTTCCAGAAGTTGTTCCACCAGTTGTTCTGGAAGTTCCTGTTCAATCAGTGCAAGTTAGTCAGCCTATTCCAGCTTAGCCAGTGCCAACCCAATCAGAGCAAGATCAGTCTGTATAAGTCAAAGATGAACCTTTTATTTTGTAACACCCTAAAAACCAGGGCAAATTTAAACCTTAAAATTTATCAGATTTAATCATAATTTCATCCAAACATTTATACATAAGCGGAGAATTAACTATGAGGGTTCATATACACATTTCCGAATTATCAAAACAACCTATTAATCTAATTCTGACAACTACGATTAGATTAAATTGGTTGTCTAGGCCATTCATCAAAAGCATCCTCGCATAAGCTAACTTCTCCACTTAGCACCAAAAGTTGAATACCAAAAACACTCGTCCCTCTTCCCGTTACTTCCCCGAGCTCGTACCTGGTAAGAAAATATAATTTGAAACGATTAGGCTTACGCCTAGTGAGAACATCCATTTTCAAATTAAAACTTTAGCAGCTTTGGAAACTCAAGTAATCAAAGCATATAAGCAAACCTGGTTTGCCATCATTCTTACCGTACGTCTACACATCTTACCATGACGGGAACATACCCGATTCCATGAGTATGACTAACATTCAGAAAGTCAAATCATCACATTCGAGAGCCTACTACGAATCATTACAGATTCTAGATCATCGCTCATGTCCAAGAACTTACAATTAATCGCCATGCCTTTTTCTTGGAAAGGAGGCAGAAATAGCAATTATATATATATATATATTGCCTATTTCTAATTCACCGAAAGCAAACGGAAACAACAATTATACTTTGTCTATTTCACGTTTCCACGTCTCAATTACGAATAGCAATTATACTTTGCCTATTCCCTACAGTCAATACGAATAACAATTATACTTTGCCTATTCAATTCTCAACAAGAATAGCAATTTATACTTTGCCTATTCCATTATTTCAACATGAATAGCAATTCTACCTTGCCTATTCAATCCTTTCAACTTGAATAACAATTCTACCTTGCCTATTCAATCATTTCAACATGAATAGCAATTCTACCTTGCATATTCAATCATTTCAACATGAATAGCAATTCTACCTTGCCTATTCAATCATTTCAACAGGAATAGCAATTCTACCTTGCCTATTCAATCATTTTAGCATGAATAGCAATTCTACCTTGCCTATTCAATCATTTCTCATCACCTTATGAAATGGGAATTACAAGTTACTTTATGCCTATTCCTCATTTCAGGTAAACGGGAATTACAATTTACTTTATGCCTATTCCACGTTACAATTACTACCAGTGCCTATGGATCCATTACACTTACTAGAGTATATGCATATCAACATATCACGCCACATCTCGTATCATATTCTCAACTCTAAGAATACTAGATAACCTATCGTATCCTTATCCTCAATTGTCCCCCCTTCGGTGACTTAGCACGGGGGTTCCGCTACCCGGTTAGCGGATGGAGTCAAGGGGCAACGCCCTTGCGGGGTCTGGAGGCAGTGCCCCAGAATTTTTTTAGATAAACTTATCCAGATAACACATCCGGAACTATATCCGGAAATTCATTATCCGGAACATTCCCGAATCCGGTACAATCCGGAACTACCCGGAACCGGGACCCAAAGAGACCGGATCCCAAATGACCGGATCCCAAATCCATTCCGGATCCTATAGCATACCGGATCCCTATCACCTACCGGATCCCTCTCAATTCCGGATCCTATCACCTACCGGATCCCTCTCAATTCCGGATCCTATCACATACCGGATCCTACTCAATTCCGGATCCTATCACATACCGGATCTTACACAATTCCGGATCCTAATACCGGGACTCACCGAATCCGGATCCCAATACCGGGACTCACCGAATCCGGATCCCGTACCGGATCTCACAAAGTCCGGATCTTCTACCGGATCTCTCCAAATCCGGATCCCATCAAATCCGGAATACATACCGGATCCCATCAAATCCGGAATACATACCGGATCCCATCAAATCCGGAATACATACCAGATCTTCGATAACGGGACTTCAATCAGTACGTCGATTCTGCTCTAAAAACTCATCTAAGTTCAGTTTCTTGGTCGATTTCATTACAATACACTTTTACCACATCATTTAGACAGTTTGCTACCAATTATCTCATTCAATTTCAAATAAAAGCATTTAGAAAGAGATGAACTCACATGGGTAATCAAGTTCTGAACCAAACTGCTTCCAATCCTTTCCCCAACTGATTCAATACCGAACCAAAACTTGATATCGCAACCCTTACTTCTGGAATCGACTTCTGCTAATGAAATTGAGATATTTTCATAACTTAGCCGACTCAGGCTTCTTATCCAAACCAACTTTCAACTATTAACAAAATCACCCTCCAATTTCAAGTTTCATACATAACTTAAACTTTGGTCAAAATACAATTTCAACCCTGGAGTTTACATTTACAAATAGTCCACAAACTTAGACTAAATTACAATTCGACCCCATTTATATTAAATATAATATAATGGAAATTCGAGATGTTACATATTCCAACTAATTTCTCACCAAGTCAAGCCGGTGCATCAAGAGTCGGTCCTTTTGTTCCTTCTGCATCTGCCAGTACATCTCAAACTGGTCGTTCTACCTCTAGACAACCACAAGTCAATCCTGCTGAGGAAGGACTTAAGAAACTAAGGTTGAGGACACCGTTTCTTAAAGATGTAGAAAGAAGAATCTTTGCTCACTATATCAGAAGATTGGATCGGTATGCTGTTCTTGGAGTTTCTGATCAATCCGATGCCTTCAAGTTTGAATATTTCTACCTGATGAAAGCCAAAGCTCAACAAATTCATCTGGTCTGTTCAAAGAAGTTAATTGTCTCTATCAAAGAGGTGTTTGCATGAAAGTTCTACAAGATATGGTATCCAGTTTTTGTAGTTCAGAGGCAAGATGGCCTGATATATACGTTCTCAGAAGCTGATTTTCACAACTTGATGATTGAATACTTTGAATTCATGTATCATCACTTCAGAAGTTTGACTACCAGAAAGGAAGGGATCATACTTGCTTTAAATGCTATAAAGAGATTTATGCACCGACATCTAACCTATTCATACTTTTTTGACTTTCAATTGGGCATAGAGAGTGATCAACCAACTGTGAACATGTTGAAGCCTAATCAGAGAATTCCAGACTTAGAGAACTATTCGTTATTCATGATTCTAGAAGATCCATAATTTGGGGTTATCTACAAGAATGAGAAGAGTGAGAAAAGGTTCATACAGTTCATCGAGATAGCTAAGTATTCTGATGGAACATTGAAGGTGATCAGAGTTTAGTTGGATAACAAGTTTCAGATTAATGAACAGACACGTGCATAGAACAGAATGTCAGCCAGAGAAAGGGTATTGTTGCTAAGAGCGTTGGAAGAGCTTGATGATAAAATCAATTCTTGGAAAGCAATGAGAAGAATTGAAAGTTATTTGGGGCTGCAGTGAAGAAAAAAAACCATTGTTACCTTGATTCCAAAGGGGGAAAATGTTAGAGCTTGTTTGTTGTAACTCAAGGTTAACAAACGTAAAGGGTATTTTCTGTAATTTTGTCTATTTCTTGTAAAGTCAATGGCCTGTCATTGACTTGGTATAAATACTTTGTGACTTTGAAATCCTTGTAACCTTTTGACATTTGTGAGATCAATGACATACTCTATGTCTCTACAAACTTTCTCTCTCAACATCTTTGCCTAATCTTTGATTGTTTGAGATTGAATTTTGTGACTTACAAATAGCGACATTTACATAATGACCTATCCAAGCCAAGTTAACTTATGCTGAAAAGTCCTGATAAATGATGATTGAGATGAGATTCTGCATTTTTGAACCAGAAACCTATTGGTTTCCATAGTTAAAGAAAAAGTTCGCGCATGGGCTGATTATCTGATAAAGAACCGATACGAGAGGAAGAATCAATAAGGGAGAAACGGGGATGAGAATACAGTTACTTTTTCACTTCTTTTCACATAGTTTAGACTGACTCCGTGGCACTAGTTAATATATATCATAGATCATTCTGGTTTCTGCTTTACTGTGATTTATACATAACCATCAACAACAAGGATTATGGAAGAGGCTAAGCCAACCCAACCTAGGTACACCAGAAGTAGATATGGTTGGAGTAGCATATCTTATAGAAACAAAGACAAATCTTGAGGCAGATCAAGACGCATACCTAGGTGGCACAATATTCCTTCGAGTTGCTTGCCACCCCTTTTCTCCTTTCTCCCTCCTTTGGTCGCCACGTTACCTTTTTTTATTTTCTCAGATTGGCTTCTTTCCACTTTTTAAATATTTTCTTTTGATTTTGCTTTATTAGTAGCTGATGATTTATTTTTTCCATGTGTGACTGATTGGTATCACTTGCATAAGACGTTTCCTTTATTTGTAGCGGTCATGTGGCATAGTCCATCTTTTCCGTATTGTTTCCCCTCAGAATAGAATATATACTTTCCTTTGTACTAATTTGAATATATGTAGGAAGGCTTAGTGGAACACCACCATCTTCAGAGGTGCCCAAAGGGCATAGTCTCTGTCTTTGACTTGACCTTTGGCTTTGAGAAAATAACTATTTCGGACTTTATCTCTTTCGAGTCTTACTAAGTGTGTATTTCCTTCTTATCTTTTTTAGCTTGAGGTCTATATAGACGATCTGACTCTTTGTCAAGTGAGAGTTAGAATTCTCCTATTGTGATAGCGATTAGTGCAATGTGCAAGATAGGCCATTCATCTTCTGTCTCCCATGGATAGGTACCTTTAGGTAACGTCTCTCCCCATTACTCTCTTTTTGAATGAGTAAGGGGTATGGCGTTTTTAATTTAGTCATATATGTCTACGAACCTTTTTCTATCTTGGCCCTGATCACTATAACTCTCTAGTTAGACTTTTGGGACCTTCATCTTTCTAAATCAAGACCTATCCCGACTCGTGTCATTCTAATAACCAGCAAGGAAGGATTGGAGCTATAAATTCCTTATCTCATTGGCGATAGAAAACGAATCGACATCACGATGTGATACAACCTTTTCTATCGTAGTTGGGAAAGAAGGATGAAGTTCATCTGAACCGTGCAATTAAGAATAAGAGAAGAGGAAAATGCCAATGACGCGCGAAGTGATGCAGAATGGGGACAGAGAAAAAGAAGTTTGGAGGAAAAGCAGTCGAGCTCATTCCCTTCGCTTCTTTGGCCCATGCACTATAGTCTTCCTAGACAAATCAAGGATTTGAGGCTTCTTGCTACGCTTTTTCACTATAAAATCCATTTTTTGTCATTTATACAAATAGAAAGATAGATCCATCCATCTATCCTACTCGATTTCTATTTTGGATATCGAAAAAAGAATCTATTTCATTCAACATTTGATTTAAAGAACTGTACTTAGCCTCCCGACTCATGAAAGGGCTCTACTGCAATGGATGGCAGTGGGTCCACAATACTCAAAGCACATGCATAATCCACTCGTGGGGAAGGGGTCTAGAAGTTCCCACTACACCCTTTAGGGAAGCCCATCCCCGCTATGCTCACGACCCAACTAGTGGAATTATCCCGTTCTCTTGATAAAGTCATTCGGGAAGTCCCTCTCAGGGAGACTCTTATACAGTTACTGCGAGAAATAGTGTTAGCCCCAAGTATACAAGATGTAAAAGTATTGAAAATATCACAAGTCAGAAGACCACCAGTGATCCGACAGAAGACGTAGAAGAAAATCAACAAGAAGATCATCAGAGCTCGACAGAACTGGAACTGTGGATGGAAATCCTCCAATCTTTATCTGCCGACAGAAGGGCATCAAGAAGGCCATCAGATCTGCTGAAACCCACAAGTACTCAAGTGAATCGCTGCAGTATCTCAAAAACGTCATCCTGAACCTTCCAAGGGAAAAGTGTCCAGAAGAAGCAATGAGGCTCTACATCAACCAGATAGATCTCATGTTAGAATTCAGAGGCCTGATCAGAAGATTCGACAGAATTCTAAGAGGAGAGTTCTATGCTTAGTATACTAGTTCTTTGTGCTGTATTGTAATCATTTTAAAGAATAGTATCAAGTTTCACAGAGGTTAACTTTCTCCTCTGTCTTTTGTTTACTTATCTCTGTATATAGCATAATTTGTATTTTCAATACTTAGGTGGAGATTGTTAGCCCCAAGTATACAAGATGTAAAAGTATTGAAAATATCACAAGTCAGAAGACCACCAGAGATCCGACAGAAGACTTAGAAGAAAATCAACAAGAAGATCATCAGAGCTCGACAGAGCTCTGGCAGAAGACTTCTTCTGTTCCACCAGAAGAACTGTTCACACCAGAAGACCATCAGAGCTCTGGCGTAAGAGCTCTGGTGAATGAAGACCTCTGTGAAGCTTAAGTCTCGTAGAAATATCTAAGTGTCAGACACGTGTCCGTACTTTCCACGTCAGCCCTAAAAGGACGGAGACACACTTTCCATGTGTCATCCCAGGGTTAGATAGTACACCGTCTTTCACTTTATCAGGCTATAAATAGAAGGGTAGTGGAACAAACTTTTGTAACCTTTTGGAAGAATTATTTGCTACATTTATGAGAGCACACATTGCAACATTCCATTCCACTATCACTGTACGATTTGTCACCTGAGAGATTTCAGAATACACACACAAGAAAGTGTTCTTGGTGTTATTCAAATATATCAATATACGAGCAGCTTATTTATTGATCCTGTTATCATTTACTGTTCATTGTTGATACTCTCACTGTTTCATAATCGTCTACAGAATCACTCATATTTAATAGCTTTATATTATGCTTCCGCTATCTGTTTTATGCTGTTTATATGAGACAACTTGAATCCGGGAACCTACACTTGGTATTAGAGCAGATTGATTTGCTTAAATCAAATCGATCCAATCTAACCAGGTTGATTCACTGTTGTTGATTGTGTTTGTTTTCAAAAGCTTTATAGTATACTCTGTTTTTCTTGTTCAAAAGTTTAAAACAAGTTTCAGAGTTCTTTTAACCCCTGTTTAAGCTTTCAAGATTAGTCTTAATATCTTCTCTACTTTAGTTACTGTTCCATTGGTTACTGTTCATCTACTTTCAGTTTAAAAACCTTTCTAAAATTTTTTGAAACCTTCGTACTCTGTTTTTTGAAAAGATGGCTAACAACAACATTAATGCTATCTACACGGCTGGTTCTCTAACCAAACCTCCTACTCTTCTGAGAGATGAATATCCTCAATGGAAGATTAGGATGGTTAACTTCTTTGATGGGATGGATAGAGACCTAATGCGATCTGTCACTGATGGACCATTCCAACCTATGGTTTTGGTTCCTCGTGTACCCGCAACAGAAACTACTGCTGAGGTTCCTGCTCACTTCGAAGTTAAAACCACTGGGTTTACTGAGGAAGAAAAGCTCAAAATGCAGAATGACCTCAAGGCAGTTAGACTTTTGATTATGGCCATTTCGAATGATATTTTCCAAGAACTAGACTCTTGTGTAACAGCAAAAGAAATCTGGGATCAACTTCTAAATCAACTTGAGGGTGGTATCAAAACCCAAAAGAACAGAAGGACCCAATGTATTAATGAATACAATGATTTCAAAGCACTTCCCGAGGAAACCTTACAACAAACCTACAACAGATTCAATGTTTTAATAAACAAATGTAAAAAGTGTGGGGTTGTTCGGTCGAAGGAAGATAACAATGTCTTATTCTTGAAAAGTTTAAATGATGAATGGTTGAATCTATCCATGTCTCTACAAGCTAACCAAGATTTGGATGCATGGTCTCTTACTGATGTGTATGGCACGCTTGCTGCACAAGAGAAGGATGTTGTCAAACAAAAAGGCAAATCCACCATTGCAGACCCAATAGATTTGTTCTCTGACTCAAAAACTCCCACTGAAGGAAAGTCCAGCAGAGAAATTTCTAGCAGAGAAAAGAAGAAGGAGAAAGCTGTGAAAAAGAAGGGAAAGAAAAGTTTGGTTGCTGAAAGTGATGAAGAGGAAAGTTCATCAGACGATGATGCGGATATAAATGCTTTTGCTCAATCTCTTGCCTTAATAACTCAAAAGTTTAACAAGAGATTTGGTAACAAAGTATTTGATAGGAGAGGAAGATATGAGAGAGAAGAGAAAGACGAGAAGAGCTGCACCTCACCATCAGAATAACAACAGAGCTCCACCAGAGTAGAGACCACAACAGAAGTACAATCCTCCAGCCCCCAGAAGCAAGCTGATGCTGCCCAACCCATCAACCAGAATGATGGAAGATGTTTTCGATGTGGCAAACCCGACAATTTCTCTGCTAACTGCAAGGGTAGACTGGTAAAAGACCAGGACTACTATAAGAACAAGTATAAATATAACTTCAGAGAGAGAAGTTATGTAGCTGAGATGGAAAATTGGATCTCTGACTCGTCCTCTGATGACGAACCAGAGCAAGCCAATTTCTGCGGGGTTGCTGTCGATGATGAAAGTTTGGAAGAGGTAGCTGATTGGATGACTGGAGAGATGCCAGAAAGATCAACAGAGGCAGACGTGTCTCAAAATGCATGTGCTCTTTCTGTGACAGAGCCAAACGACAGAGCGCTGGAAACCACTAAACCCAGTGCCAAGGTATGTACTACTTCTGAATCTAAATCAGACTCTGAGATAGAGATGCATGTTTCTTTACTTACTGACGAATTTCAAATTTTAAAACAAAAGCTCTCTGAAGAAAAGGAATTAAGAAAGCTAGCTCAGAAGGATATTTTCTTCTACAAGAGAGAGAAAAATCTCTTGGAAATGGAGAAGGAAGAGATCACCAAAGAAAAGTCTGAGCTGGAAATTTTGCAAAAACAGAAGGGAAATTCTTTTTCTGAAAGTGTAAAGAATATGAGGAAGTTTTAAAGCAAAAGACAGAAGAGGTTAAGAAATCTGAATACGAAAGGCTTAACTCTGTCGCTCTTAAGGACTACTTTCAAAGAGAAAGAGAGGTTTTGCACCAATCTTTACAGAAAAAGGAGATTTTAATCAAAAAGTACCAGGATGCACAAGATGTGCATATAAAAATCAGTTCTCAAAAGGATACTCAAGGTCTGGGTTTCAAAAACCTTGTTCCCTTCACTGGAAGGAAGAAGACTTCATTGGCCTCTACCTTCTGTGTTGGAAAAATCCAAGAAAATGTGATCTCTGGTACTGTAGTTTTTAAAAGAGCTAAAACCTCAGATGTTTCAAAGACCAGAAGATTGAATTTCAGGAATGTCAGCTATGACTCCTTGGATCAAGAAAAGGTTACAAAACCATCTGTCAAGTTTATTCTTGATCAAGGAAAAGCTGAGAACTCATTTCCTGATTCTGTCAAAAGTCTTGATCTTAAAGAAAATTTTCACTTCAACTCTTTTAAGGGTCAGAAGTCTGTTACTTCTGTGGCTGAGTCCTCTGGTGCCAAAACACAGAGTGAGCTCAACCCTGAAGCCCCAGACTTCTCCCCTACCTCTGAGTCAATTAGAACATCTTTTGAAGAGGATCTTAAAAGAGTTCTCGAGGAGAATGCCGCATCTGATGCTTTGAAACCAAAGTTAAGAAAGTTCAAGTCCACCAGAGCAAATATCTCTGATTTACCCAAAGAGTCTCACACCTCTACCAGAGCCACCAGAGACTTTCTAGACTCTGACTCTGATTCTGAGGTGGATGAGCAGATTTTCTGTGCTCAAGAGAATGTCTTGCACAAACCCAAGCAGGTACTTGTTGGATCTGGAGTTTTGAAAACTGTCATACCTTTTAAGAACCAATCCAGAGCTCCACCAGTCCCTGATTTAACAAACAAGGGTGTCAGAATTCTTTCTTTTGATGAGATAGAAGAGAAGAGAAGAGAAAAAGCAAAGAATATTCCTGTGAACCATACTTCTATTCCATTTGCTTATAAACCAATCAGATTTACTCCAGAGCAAAAGGGTAAATGGAAAGTCAATGATCAACCCATCCCCAACTCTGCAGTAAATCAAAGGAAAAACACTTTTTGGTCCAGAGAATCTGTTCCCAAGAACAATGCTAATTTTAAGAAGGCAAATCAGGACAGAATGTATGAGAAGACATCTGGTCCTAAAGATTTTCAATCTCAAATACCATTCAATCCATAGATGTTGAAAAGAAACAGCAATATGCATCAATCATCTTCATGCTCTATCAACTGCAATTGCATTCAACTTCTGTTAAAGTTGCAAAATCACCTGAACGGTCCTCATTGTATTCTGAATCAGTCATTTGAAAGGAAAAATCCTAAGACTGCTCAGAATATGCAGAGAAAATCCTCTGGCACACCATCACAGAATGGAAAGCCAGCAGGTAAACCTGTTAACACCTGTAAGTGTTAGTCCCAGATTGATCAGGTAACAACGATTCAATGAGAAATAACACGAATGATTGATGATTTCAAGCTGTCATCTCTCTCGTATTCATTCAAAGTATTAATCGTAATAAGAATATTACAATCAAAGTAAAATAACGACTTCTAACAATAAGCTCTAGAATGATAATGAATCGTCTAACCTAATTCAAGGTTAACACTAACCTTATATACCAAGGCCTTAAACACACAGGCCCATGGCCCATCAAGCTAATCTAAGCCCATTTATGAATAAAGGCTTTTACAATTAATTAAATAAACTCTATAATTAAACTCTATAATTATTTATATATCTTTCTAATATGTAGGACATTTATGGTCCTAACAATCTCCCCCTAAAGATATATAAATAAAAATCGGTCTTGAAACCTTCAGGTCTTGATCTTCTCTTCTTCTTGAATCTTTGAAGCACTTCGACGTTGCTTGTCTTCATGTCTTTTTCCGCTGCCCCTTGAATAAAGCTCTTGATTAAAGCTCTTGAATTAGCTTTCAGCTTTAAAAGAACGTGTAGAACCAATATGCTCGAAGGAGGAAACAATTTGAATCGAACACCACTTGATAAACGATGAGAATAGTTGATCACTTGTAAGCACTTTGATTACTTAAATGCACTTTGAAGCTCTTTGAAAGTCGGAACTGACCAAATAACTGTTACTCCCCCTCGGCTTTTGCATGGGGTCTTGTTACTCCCCCCCAGCTTTTGCGTGGGGTCTTCTTTACTCCCCCTCGGCTTTTGCTAACTCCCCCTAAACTTGATAATCCGTGTCTTTGAATCTGTACCCTTTCTCCCCCTCATGATGAGTAGGAGCATCTGGAGCATCATGCACGTTCAAAGACAATTGTGACGAGTAGCAAAAAATCCAGATAAAACAGTAAGTAACCAGAACGGGGTAAAAAGCTAACACAGAAACACGTTAGTAACTGTTATCACAACAATTTTAAAAAATTGTGTGGCCTATGTTCAGTGTTGGCAATGGGGTATCTCTGATAGGACTTCCAGTTATCACTGAAAAATCATAAAGATTACTTCTCAAGCTGTTCCGGCAATATCACGAAGATATGCAATGGGAATCACAAAGACTCGTGGATGTGTTAAAGAAATAAGTTATATCAATTAGGCTCAAAAATTGATTTAACCTGGGACGCAAGTTAAAATCAATAGACACAGTGAATAGAATATGAAGTTCGGAGACTGGAGCTGATGTCTTCCTGTTTCAATATCTAAGACCTCCAAGTAAGGAATAGATAGATTATGTGCTAAGCCTCCGTGAATATATGAAACAAGCATCTGTTGTGAGATACTTGAGTGGCTGGGTGGGGTGACACGAGTTATCGACACTGGGTCCATGTCTGTTTCAATATTCATCTCCAAGGAACGAGAATAAATAGATTGTGTGGTTACCCGGATAACTGACTCGGTTTGGTAAGGACCAATAATTCTTTTAAGTCCTGTCACAGCCTCACCATATTCTTTTCTCCCCAAACTCATCTAACAATCTAGACCCCTCACTGTTGTCTATAAAGGATGTGTTTCATGGGTAGGTCCTTCCGGTTCTGGCTTGACCATAGAAACAATGTAAGACCTACCACTCTTTTCATGCAACGAGTAGAACAGTTTAGAAAAGCAGTTGAAGTACGAGTTCTAAACTGAAATGTTTAGAAGTCAAAGCGTTTAAGAACGAGTCCTGATCTGAGGTAATCAGAAGTCATGCTTTTAAGAACGAGTTCTGAACTGAATTATTCAGAAGTCATCAAAATGAAGTCACAGAGTTTCAAGAAACAAGATCAAGCGCAAAACAGATTGACTCAATAAGCACAGTGTTTGCAAGAAAGAGACAATGATCAGAAAGTTTAATTGTGGAGAACAAGTCACATTTAATATATCAGATAAGAATTGAATCATTGATGTGAAATGATGAACTATGAACACAAAGTGGAATTCAAAACCGAGTGTATATCCATCGAAAAATCAACAAACATTTGAGACATGGAAATAACTAAATCAAGAGAGTTTTGTACATGGCAATCATGGAAGTTAAACTTAGATAATAACAAACGCAAGTAAGTTAGTCAGAATGAATTGCCATGGATTTTGAATTCAGTTAGAACTTCACTTACCTTTCATGAGATAGTACTCCCCCTCAAAATTGGCATAACCTTTGAATGCTCGTCATGTGAAAAGAATAATAGGAATTAAAACCGCACATGACATTCCTGCAAAACAGATTAGACAGATTTTGGTATCCATCTTTTGATGGATCCTTGTCGGTTAGATGCCCTATGAGGACCTGGGAAACTATAAGTACCATACCAATAGTTGGCACGATCTTTATTCACAAACTCACTTGTTCCACAATAAGAGCAACACAGCTTCTGTGTAGATAAGCTGATCAGTTTATTAACAGAGTAAACTCGATCAGTTTTCACAAAAGGTTTAGCGTGGAAAGCTGTGTTGTTCTTTTCACTCTTAACAGGGACAAATGGCTTTGGAGCATGAGCGGATCCTTTAACTCTCCACACCATGTGTACTTTCTTGAAAGATGAATTATCTTTATTGTCAACACAAGAATTATAGAAAAGATTGGAAGGTCGAATATGATCTTTTGAAAAATCATTTGATTTGACAAAATTCTTTGAAGAACGAATTGTAGCAAATGAACTTGAAGCATAAGAAGGTTGAACACCTTTGATCTTGCTTTCATCAAGTTTCTTGACCTTAACGGATAAATCATTTCGTTCTTTGAGAATTAAGTCAAATTTCTTTTGTAAATCAGATTTATCCATTTGTTCTTTCAAGATCTCGGTTGCTAATCCAGATAATCCCTGTGTAAGTTTAGAAATCTCAGTCCGGAAGATCTTCCTCTCTTTTTCAAAATCATCTTTCAAGCATTTAGCCCTAAAACCTTCAACTTTCCCTTTCTCAGACTATTTCATTAGAGCGTCTAATTCGTTTTACAAATCAGTTATTTTCAAGGAAAGTTCTCCATTCTTTTGAGAAAAAGATTTGCGTTCTATTTCAAACTTCTCTTTTTCTGAAATCAAAACTTTCTCAAAGTCGGAGATCTGTTTTGAAAGTTTTAAGCACACAAGCTCAAGTCTCTTCTTCTCTTCAAGAGATTTGGTTGAAAGACCAGATTGCTTTTGAATAAGCATTTGTCTTTCTTTTTCAAAACTTTCCTTTTCCTTTTCAAAAACCTTTTTAAGAGTATTTAGTTTACTTTTAAGCTCAAAGTTTTCACAGTTTAGAAGTTTACCTTTCTCTTCTTCTTCAGTCAGTTTCTCAGAACTATTCCAGATTTGAGATTTTAGTTCCTTCAGTTCTTTGACGTACTTGCTGATCAAATCATCTTTCTGCTTGATATTCTTTTCATATAGTCTTGTTTGCTCTTCTTCAGTCTTCTCCTTCTTATCAGGCTGCTTGTGCTCATCTACCTTCTTATTCACTGGTTCATCCTTCTTCTTACTTTCTACTTTCTCCGTCTTCTCCTTCTTCTATGACTTATCTTGCTCATCAGCTTTCTTTTTTTCCTCATACTGGTCCTGATAATCGTGGCGCTTGTTGGAGGAGGTGGAGTAGTGCTGATTATTGGACGAATGCTTTTTATAGAATTTCTGTTGTTGGAAAGATTTAGTGAGCAGAGCTATCGATTTCTTAAAGTCAAATACTTCATCATCAGAATCCTGAAGAGCTGCTTCAAACTGAGATGAATAAGACATTTGTTACCTGAAAAATTATGATCGTTAATCGGTGTTGATTTTGAAGAATAAAAAATACGGAAGAAAATCAAAAATTAAATTTATAAAATAAATTCGTTTTAAAGATTTAAAATCTGATTATAGTTGGAACGAACGAACGAAATCACTCTTCGAGAGTGAAATCTGCAAGATAAACAAACCAAGTTAGATCAAGAACGACAACTAAAATAACATAAAATGATAATAGTCGCTAATAATAGTAAATCGTCGCAAATAATCTCAAGCGTCACAAAAATATTTCAAATCGATCGTTTAAGAAGAATCGCAACTTTCGTTAGACAACCTTTAATCACGAGACGTGCGGTAACTCGGGTACCGACGAGAACTTACCAACCAAACTTACCAAAACACAACTTACCGGATAAAAGTTGGTTTACCGGATAAAAGTTGTTTCCAAACAAAGCTTACCGGGTGGAAAAAGAACGTACCGGATAAAAAATATTGAGACTTACCGGACGAAAATGGTTCCGGGATAAAATAAAATCAATTGAACTTACCGGGTGACGCAGATTCTCGCAAAAATAGCACTTACCGAAAGATGGTTGCTTATCGGATAAAAGGAACTTACCGGGTGATCAATTTAGCTTTCCGGACGGGCTCGAAAACTTGTCGCAATGATGAGGTGCGATAACTCTTAATAACAAAATCAACGAAAACTTCAGCGAAATCAACACTTAACAAATCATGCAATATATATATATATATATAGCCTTAGGTTCAATAGAGAAGTCCAAATATTTAGATAAATAGAGAAGTGATCTTGGCCATTTATTCGGTCAAGATCGGTTATAATTGGTCAAAAGTTGCGGCTTTGACTGGTCAAAAATTGCGGCTTTGACTGGTCAAAAATTGCGGCTTTGACTGGTCAAAAGTTGCGGCTGTTCCAAAAATAGAAGGGCAATTTCGTAACTTTTACAAAAAACACGGGCTGAGTTCATATATGAATCTGTGTGATTCACATATGAACTATACGTTCATATATGAACCTTTGTAATTCACATATGAACTCTTTATAACTAATTCATATATGAATCTTGTGATTCATATATGAACCTTTGTGTTTCATATCTAAAACTAATTAACTGTAGGTTCATATATGAATCAGTTGAACCAGTTAATTGATTCATATATGAATCTTTGTGTTAATATATGAACCTTTGTGATTCATATATGAATTTGTTTAACTAATTCATATATGAACCTTTGTGTTCATATATGAATCTTTGTGATTCATATATGAATTTTTTTTAACTACTTCTCATATGAACAAATTAACTGGTTCATATATGAATCACAAAGGTTCATATATGAATTAGTTAAAAAGAGTTTATATGTGAATTACAAAGGTTTATATATGAACGTATAGTTCATATGTGAATCACACAGATTCATATATGAACTCAAACCGTGTATTTTTTACGAAACTACCCCTCTATCTTGTGCAGACCAAGCGAGTAATTATCCGCTGCTTCTCGGTCAAAGCCGTCGATCTTGACCGAATAAATGGCCAAGATCACTTCTCTATTTCTCTAAATATTTGGACTTCTCTATTGAACCCTTCCCTATATATATATATATATATATATGTGTGTGAATGTATATATATGTATATGAAATGCAAGTGTCAAACGAATAATAACAATTTTGGCTAAAAATTGAAATCAAGGACCGACCAATTGTGAATTCAATTGTGATTAGTTTGAGAAAAGTCAAACTTTACGGCTCAACCACAAAAAACATCCGGAAAGTGAAAACAAAATGTTTGTCCGGAAAGAAAAAACAGATTTTGTCCGGGAACTTTATATCACATTCATCCGGAAAGTTTGAGTCAACCAAAAAAAATGTATCCGGACACTTATTTCATCCGGGAAGTAAATGGGTATCCGGGAAGTCTGAGTTATTTGAACAAAATTGGTACCCGGAAAGATTGAGGTGTCCGAATAAACTTACCCGGAAACCAAAATCAATCCAGATGATTCGTCCGGATAGTGTTGAGAAATAGAAAACTTACCCGGAAACTATGAGAAACGTCCGGCCACTGCGGCTGTGGTTGCAATTCGGATCAGGGATCGATAGGGTTGCTTGATTTCACTCCTGTAGGGTTAGATTTTGACCAAAAACACAAACACAAACATACCCAAATCGATTTCTAAGCAAAATATATCCTATTTTTCAAAAACCACAAAAAAAATTCAAGAACACCAAAAAACTCAAGAATTGATTTTTAAATTGAAAACTTGATACCTTTGAGACTTGATGTAAACGCAGATAAACACTAGATAAAACCGAGCAAACAATCGAGATATAACAAACGAATTATTAAATCAACGAAAGAACTTTGCAAACCCGATTGATGAACGAATTTTCCATAGAAAAACTGCACTATTACGAAAATAATCTGGGTGCCTTCTGGACCTCAAACGATTAATCCAACCGTTCAGAATGTGAAACGGGATGTCGTGGAGCTACTGTCCAAAAATCGCGACGATCCGACGGTTCAATCTCCGGAAATAGGCAAAACCGCTCGCTGCGTTTTCCAGAAAACTTCAATACGAAATTTTATGTTTTTTCTTGCTTTCGTTCGATTCTTTTCTTTCTTCAAATCACCAATTAGGCTCTGATACCAATTGTTAGTCCCAGATTGATCAGGTAACAACGATTCAATGAGAAATAACACGAATGATTGATGATTTCAAGCTGTCATCTCTCTCGTATTCATTCAAAGTATTAATCGTTATAAGAATATTACAATCAAAGTAAAATAACGACTTCTAACAATAAGCTCTAGAATGATAATGAATCGTCTAACCTAATTCAAGGTTAACACTAACCTTATATACCAAGGCCTTAAACACACAGGCACATGGCCCATCAAGCTAATCTAAGCCCATTTATGATTAAAGGCTTTTACAATTAATTAAATAAACTCTATAATTAAACTCTATAATTATTTATATATCTTTCTAACAAGTATGACATTTATGGTCCTAACAGTAAGCCTAACCAGAAAGGACCCATTATGTAATGGGTACCTAAAAAGAACTAATCTGTCTTGCAGAAGCCTCATGTGTAGATCTGGTACTTAGATTCAGGATGTTCCGGGCACATGACAAGCAATAAGGAGCTGCTGACTTCATTCAAAGACAAAATGGGAAGTGCAGTAACCTTTGGAGGCGATGGACAGGGACAGATTAGAGGTTATGGTGTTTTGAATAATGGTGGTGTTTCAGTTTCAAAAGTTGCTTATGTTGAAGGTTTAAATCATAATCTGCTTAGCATAAGTCAACTATGTGATCATGGATTCGATGTCAATTTTAAGAAGAAATATTGTTCTTTGTTACTTTTCGAGTCTGGTCAAGAGCTTTTAAGAGTCGACATAAAAGGTAATATGTACAAAATGAATTTTAATCCAAATCAAAGTTCTACAACAGAAAAACTCTGTTTAGTCTCTTTAAAAAAGGAAGATGCCTGGCTCTGGCATAAAAGATTTGCTCATCTAAAATTTTCAAACCTTGACAAGCTCGTGAAGCTTAACTTAGTGAAAGGTCTGCCTTCGCTTAAATTTGACAAAGACCATCTTTGTTCTGCATGTGAATTGGGTAAGCTGAAAAGCGCTTCACACAGAACAAAAAGTGATATCAATTGCCCTAGACCTTTGCATATGCTTCATGTGGATCTTTGTGGTCCAATTTCAATACAAAGTTTGTCTGGTAAAAAGTATATTCTCGTTCTTATAGATGAATACTCTAGATATACTTGGGTTGAGTTCATCAGATTAAAATCTGATGTCCTAGAAATTCTGATAAGTTTGTTGAAAAGGATACAAGTTCTGTTAGGTCTTAAAATCCAAAAGTTGAGAAGTGATAATGGGACAGAGTTTAAGAATGCCAGAATTGATGCCTACCTAACAGAGGAAGGAATCTCCCAGAACTTCTTAGCCGCCAGAACTCCCCAACAGAATGGTGTTGTGGAGAGAAAGAACAGAACTCTGGTAGAAGCCGCCCGAACTATGTTGGCAGGTTCTATTCTTCCTATCAACTTCTGGGCAGAGGCAGTCTCAACAGCCTGTTTTACCCAGAACAGAGCTGTCATAGTAAAAAGATTCAAAAAGACTGCTTATGAACTCATCAACAACCGAAGGCCAAATGTGAAATACTTTCATGTTTTTGGCTGCAAATGCTACATCTTGAATGACAGAGATCAGCTAGGTAAATTTGACAAAAAAGCTGACGAAGAAATCTTTATTGGTTATTCCTTAACCTCTAAAGCCTACAGAGTCTACAATACCAGAACCAAAGTCATTCAAGAAAGCATAAATGTTTCCTTCGATGAAAATTCATCAAGTTCCTCTGATTGCAAATCACCAGAGGGGATACAGACTAAAGAGAAGCCTAGCTCTTCAAAGTCAAGGGAAGAAGATATCAATCTGATATTCAACGATTTCTTCGGTGATGATGATTCACCTGTCGATACCACCAGAGGCAATCATGCTCAGAGCTCTGCTGAACAGAACTTAACAGGTACATCTCTTACAGGTCCCTCCACTTCTTCACCGTCTACTTCTCTGTCCACAGGTCAAATTCAGAGAAATGAGGGACAACAATCAGATGTAAGAGTGTTGGTTCCTGTTTTCTTAACAATGATCTTAACTTTCAGTTAGTTCAGATTTAGATACGGTGCAGAAGCGTATTTAAGAACTGAAAGATAATGTAAAGGTAGAAGAACACACAATATCAGATAAACAGTATGTAAAGAACAGAAGAGTATCTCCAAGATTACTGTTTGATATTTATCAAGAACACCAAGAACATAACAAGAATTCTGCTGGTGTGTGTGTTTGTGCGTAGCTTAATTCTAATTCTTGTTCTTGTTAATAGAAGAACTTAACATGAGTCTTCTATTTATACTACTACAAAGGGGACATACTTTAGACAATAAGGACTGATCTACAATAGACAAGATCGTATGAACAGTAGCAGGTACGATGTTCATTTAATGCACATGTTTCAATTCTGACAGAGCCCTATCAGAGTTTGACACGTGTAGTTGATGTCAGGGCACGCCTAGAACAAGTGGATGAACGGATCCTGGAATAGTAGAAAGATATTTGTAAATATTCTAAGTCTTCAGTATAAACCGCAGAGGCTCTGTCAAGGGTGACAGAGGTTCTGCGGCTCGGTCCTCTGCGAGCAGTCTTCTGCTGATTCTTGCCTTCGGTATTCTTGGGTTCTTCTGCAGAGCCTCTGTGGGTGACTTCTGTACTTAGACTATTTTCACTACTTTCACAAACAGAAAGATTGGAGCTAACAATCTCCCCCTAAGTAGTGAAAATTAAGAAAATTGAAAGTGCAAGGATTTTCCAAGTACAAGAACATTTTTCTTTTCACATTAGATTATGCCAGAGGCATTTATATTTGATTGTATTGAAAAGAAAAAAATACAGAGGATTTGTTTGACTGACTCAGACGTTGGAATCTTTGAAGTCATTGAAACTTCTGTTGTCGAGTCCTTGTTGTATTAGCTCGTGATAGAAACTGATGCAGAGTTTTCTGAAGTTGATTGTTGCATCGATGATCTCTATCAGTCTGTCGGCTAGGCTTTGAATCATGAGCTCTGTTCCTCTGTGCTCCACTAGGATCGATCTAAACTCTGTCAAAGTACTTATTGCGTACTTCTGACAGTCCATCTCTACGAACAACTTTGATTTACCAGAAGGATCTAGAAATACTAACCCGACCCTTGGATTTGTGATGATTGAGTTTGGTGTAGCAGAGGGAGGGCAGTAGTTTTCTGGTGGTTGAATGGTTAAGCTTTTTACTCCTAGATCTCGAGCTAATTGGAAATCTACCATGCTGTATAGCAGAAGTTTCTCGCGTATGGCCTTTCTAATCACCCTGTATGCTCTGCGAACTTCATCTGTTGTGAAGTTTTCTTTTGTCCAGTCCAGAAGGTCAGGAAGGTCATAAGGATTTAAGTTTCTAAGATCCGCATAAGAGAATTGGTTCTCGGATTTGTCATCCCTTTTGACCTTGTATATATTATATGAGACCTTGGACCAGGTTCTGGTTTTGGAGAACTTACAATAGATGACTTTGATGATCTTGGATGTTGAGAAGACTTCGTGTTTAGGCTTGGGTTTTGTTCTGGTGAAGAGGTTTTAGAGGTCAGCACGGAAGTCAGGGTCTTGAATGGTTGGTTCTAATTGATCCATTATGCCCATTCTGCTGTATAAGTACCACTTCTTCCATTTGTGGTGGTGGTGGTTGAGGTAAGGTTCTGCACAGAGCATATAATTGGTTCTTGACTTCTGCCACTCGATCCTCTGTTGGTTTACCCTTTGGATCCAGAACAGGTTTGTTTGATAGAGGAGCAACACCAAAAGCCCAGTCTTCTTCTTCTGGCTTTGGTGTCCTAATAGCATCGAAAGAGCTCTTCATCAGTTTTTCTGTTTGAGGTTGATGCTTGGGCTTCTTCTTCTGTGGTTCCTCAGTCATTATTCCTTTGCCCTTGTCTTTTGCCTTTGTCTGATCTGCTTGTAGAGATGGGGTTGCCTCTGTAGGATTTGACGCTTGAGTTTCAGAGGGCTTTGTTGTTGATGTTTCTGTTGGTTTGGGGATTGCCTCTGTAGATTTTGATAATTGAGTTTCAGAGGGCTTGATTACGATTGCTTTTGAGGGAGAGGCTTCTGGTGGCTTGCTCAGATATTTCCTCTGTTTTTGAGCAATTGTTTTGGTTCTTGGTATTTTGGGTGTTGGAGAAGGAAGTTCATCTTCGGAGGATGTTAGGATTTGTAGTTCTTCTCTGGTTTGGACATCTTCTCCAAATACAGAAGGAAATTCCACAGAGGTGGGTATTGCCTTTGTGGTCTTATGTTGTTGAACTTGGGTTGTTTCTGGTATTTGGGTTTCTTTAGGAATGGATTCCACAGAGATGGTTGTTGTCTCTATGGTTTTGTTTCTGCTTTGGGTTTCAGGTGTTTGGGTTGTAGCAGGGGTTTCTTCAGAGACCATTTCTACAGAGGTGGTTGTTGCCTTTGTGGACTGTTGTGTTCTTTGTTGGGTTTGAGTTGGGGGTGCAGAGGATATTTGTTCTGCGGATACCGGTGGAGCGGGTAGACCTCTGCATGCAGCTATTTCCCTTTGTTTCTCCCCTCGATTCTCCCCCTCAGGATGATCTAATGGACCATGATAGTCATCATCAGAGTCATTCTGACCTTTATCTGTCGTACCCTCTGCTCTACATGAAGTTTCAGGTTTCTTTGGTGGAACAGCCCCTGCAGCAATCATCTTTGCGCATAAGTCATCACAGAGGCCGAGCAGTGTTTCAACCTCTGCTTCTGTGTTGAAGCGCATTCTGTCGACGCTTGCTTGAAATTCTCTGACATAGTTTGCGTTGGCAGCGGTGAAAGCTCTGATGAATTCGGTCATCTGATCAAGTATTCCTTGGCCGAGTTCTGTTACTTGAGCTCTGGTCATGTAGTCAGAAGGCTTCATGGCCTGAGTATTTCTGGTTGTTTTCTCTTGAACTTCGTCTAATGCCTTCTTCAGGTCTTCAGGTGTAAGACCCTTAGATTTTGAGGATTGCTCTTTTAATTGTTGAAGAAAGTGCTTGACAGACTCTTTGAAGGCAGTGGTAGCGGCTTTTCCGAATTCAGCAGCTGCAGAGGTTGCAGTGTTTGTTGCAGAGGACTTCATCTGAGCTACGGTATATTGTACCTCTGTGGACAGGTTGTCCGTTTTGGTATTTAGATTTGTGATAGCCAAAGATGTTGATTCTGCAAAAGTTTTGAGAGAGCTTTGCAACTCTTTCATTGTTTGGTTCACAAAGGTGACAAGGGTTTGGAACTCATCCCTTGATACATTTGAACTCGTTGTAACCTCTGGGGGAACACATTCGTCCCCAGAGTGAGTCTCTGTTCCTGAGACACCTTCTTTCGTCCCTATTTTGATGTTGAGGACGGAAGGATTTCCTTCTGATCCTTGAGCAGAAGCATCTAGTGCTTCAGACTCTACAGAAGTTCTGAGATTGATATTGTCTAGATCCACTCCAGAGGTGGGTACTAGATTATTCTTCTTTTGACTAGGAGACTTGTCTAGAGTCTCTCCGTCTTTGTGCTCTCTAATCTCCTCTGAAGAGATGTTTGGACCTAGTTGTGTGCGTGTGGCAGAGGAAACAAATTCCTCTGTAAGGATTTGTGTTGTGATCTGGGGCAATAGATTACTTACTAAGGGCAAATCCTTTAGAGAGGATTCCCCTGGAATGGTTTCCCCGGTTATTAATGGTACAGAGGATGAAATAATTTCCTCTGTCCGGATGGTTTGGGTTGGGGTCGAGCCGTGCTGCTCTTTTTCAATATTGCCCTCTGCCACTAGACTGGCAGGAATAGAAATGTGGGTTGCAATGGGAGTTGGTTTTGGTTGTGTGCCTCTATTAATCCATGCATCTTTTCTTGCTTCTGCTTCTGTGAAGCATCCAACCACTTATTCTCAATCTATGGTCTCAACCTCTGTTGCTACCCTATGGCTTGATGCTTCTACCCTAACTTCTGTAGTGGCTTCTGCATCAGTGCGTAAAGAGTCAAATATTGGATGTGAGCCAATTAGTCGCATGACATGTAGATGGTAAAGACCTTTTCTTATTTGGTCTGCTTCCTCTTCATCAGAATCCACTTCTGAGACTTCTACCCAAGTCTCCCTTTCTTCTGTTACCTCTCCTTCCCTTGGACCTAGGGAGCCGTACATAGGATGAGTACCAAAAAGTTGTTGTACATGGGGGTGCATAACCTGTGTACCGTCAGAGGCAGAGATTACTTGCTCTGGGCTTCTTCTGTGAACATCAAGGCCAGGTTGAAGGAAGGGGTTCTGCAGTATCTCTGGGGTCTCAGCCGGATTGTCTCTTGGAGTTTGGTCATCATCAGCTAACTCTGATTCAACTCCACAGATTGTGAAATCGGGATCTTCTGCGGCTTCTTCGTTTTCATGTGACAGAGCTTCTGCAGTCCATCCATCAGTGTCAAGGGTGTGGGCAAATTCAGGGTGTTGGAGGAAGTCAGAGAAATTTCCATGATGCGCATAATTTAGGGGATTGGGGGATTGCAGAGGGGATTCTTGTGCTACTTCTTCTATCACCTCTTCTACCACTGTATCCTCTGCAATTGTTTGCATAGGAGACAGAGGTTTCCCAGTTTTCTTCTTGCTCATTCTCCTCTTGGGTTTAGGTGCCCCTTCCTCTGAGGCTTTAGATTTTCTCTTTTTCTTTTCCTTTGGGGGAGAGGAGGAGCAGAAGATCCAACTTCTGTGGCATAAGGAGGAGAGGGTTGAGCTTCTGCGACACTTGTAGAGGTACCCTCTGTGGTTTTCCTCTTATGAGTTTTCTTTTGAGGAGTAGAGGCAGAGGGTTTTTGTTTCTTTGAGGCAGAGTAGATGGATTTTCTCTAAGCACTGAATCTGTCTCGATTGTCTTCATGCTTCTGAAAAGCAGCTGCCCATTCTTCATCTGTCAACCTATCTAATACTTCTGTACCTATGGGGGCTCCTAGACGCGGGGGTGTCATAGGACTTGGTTCTGGAGTCCTATGATCGCGTATGTATTCTAGTTCTAGTTCTTCGTCTCTTACATATCCCAGAAGTTTCTTTGGCAGAGGTCTGCAGTGTGGGTATCCATCAGCATGTTCTGTTGGGGAGTTTTTGTTCATAGCATACATCTTTGTTATTGGCCCCTCCATTGGCCATTTTTCGAGCAAGAGTAGAGGCTCTAGCAGAACACCTAGAATTCTTTGAAACTGCAGAGGAGGTAGAGCTCCTGTTTTTTTTGACTTTTTCTGCTGGAAGGTGATCTTTCTGTCGATGGTGTTAACCATTTCTTGCATCATGAGAGTGGCGAAGTCCAGAGGTAAGTCGCAGTAGACTCCGTACATGATGGCTAGTATTTGGTGTGAGGATTGATCTGGACTCCCCACTTTCCCGGTTAAGCATCTGTTGAGTATGGAAAAGAGTGTATTCCACAGAGGTGGTAATCTGCCTATACAGAAGTCATTTCTCTTTCTGAGTGGTACGTTGTACCCCAACATTTCGACAAACCTGCAGAGCTCTTCATCTGTAGGTTCTTGTGCAAAGGTCTTTAACCCTAGAAGACCTCTTGTGGGTAGGCTGAACTCAAGAGAGAACATAGTTCTGTTGAACTTGAGTTCAAGATGTGCGGATTTATCGGGTTTGGAGATGTAGCCTTTGATCTGTCGGTCTTCTGGATCAAATCTGCAACTTTGCCAGAATTGATTTATATATCTGGCAAGGATTTTGTCCACGGTTTTGGACAGAAGAGGGTAGAGAATATGTTGTTTCAAGATATGGAGAAGTATAGAATGTGCTTTCCCAAAAGCGGTTCTTGAAGGAACAAGGTAGTGATTATTGGGTTTTAAAGGTAGAACATTTGCAAAATGTTCATGTGCAAAGAAGTTTTGGAGATGGGTTGTCGGAGCAAAGTCTGCTTCATCGCCGGAGTTATCTTGCTCCAGGTTTCTGGCGATTTCAGGGTTTTCTGAATGTTCAGAGTGTTCAAGGTGTTCAGGGGAGTTCACCGGTGAGTGTGCAGGGGAGATAGCTTGAGAAGAGGAGGCCATTTCTTGTATGAAGATAAGAATTTTGCAAGTTTTTGCAATGGTTCGCTGGAGAAGAAAGTAAGTTCGTAAAGGTTTATGAGGAGAGGTAACTTGGGTTTTATAGTGAGAGGTAACGGTAGAATCTGAAGAGGTAAATATATGGAAGTGGATAATTTTTGGGGTCCATACTTTAGTGTGAACGGCGGGTTCAACTTTCCAGAAGAACGTGTGCCGTGTACATCCAATAAAGATGAGACACGTCAGCAGTGTTAGAGTACGACTTGACGTCGTGCGCGGCCCATTAATGCTTGGCGCGTGGGTTTCTTTTCCTCCACATAATTTTCACTCGTAGTAAAATAGCCGTTATTGTTACAGAATTTCCCTAAGTTAAAAAAATGACAGAAGCTCTGTAATGATAGAAGCTCTGTGGTTTGAAATCTTCCTTTCATTTTCCTCTTCTGTTGCTTGCACCTTTACCAAAAGTATTTGAAAAAGCATTGGAGAGGATCGATAGATTTTTAGAGTGGAAATTTGTATTCACAGAGGTTTTGGAGCTCTGTCAGAGCCAGCAGAAGCTATATGAGTCGAAATTTCTCATAACTAAAAATCTACTAAACTTTTTGATCATCCAAGTTTTTAATTGTTTTAAGAATTATTTTTAGGACATATTTGGAAGTTGGTGTCCTAGAAAACTGTTTTGGATGAGGTTCTGTGTGAGTAACTCTTATTTTTGCCTAGGTTAATCAACAGAGGTTCTTGTGTTGGAAAGAGCTCTGTGACTAACCTTTTAGTGACTTTTGGCGTGCAAATGTTCAAGAGAAATCTGTAGAGGACATTCAAGTAGATTGATAGAGTTTTTATTTTAAATTTATGATCATAGAGGATTTCCCTAGCAGAGCCTCTGTTGAGCTCAACAGAGGCTCTATGACCTTAAATTTCTAATAACGAAGAACTCATTAATCTTTTTGAATATTTGAAGTTTGGAATGTCTTTAGCAGTGTTTCTAGGACATATTTGGAAATTTGTGTCCTAGAAAACTGTTTTCGAAAATGATTTTGTTCGTGTAAACTTCAAATATCTTGATTTGTTAGCACAAGTTCTGTGGTGTATGAAACTTTTTGACTTGAGACCTTCTGTATGACATTCAAGATGATCGATCGAGTTATTATATGTAATTTGTAGGAATAGAGGATCTGATTTACAGAAGCTCTGTTGAGCTTAGCAGAGGCTCTGGAACCTTAAATTTCTCATAAAGGGAGACTCATCAATCGTTTTGATTATTTTCTTTTTGGAATGTCATAAGTAAAGTTTCTAGGACATATTTGGAAATTTGTGTCCTAGAAAATTGTTTTCTTGAAGGATTTGTACGAGATACTCACTTTTTGACTTTCCTTTGTTCGGCGAAATTCTTGACCTCTGTAGATTGTGGTTGATCACAATTCTTCTTTGGCTCCCCCTTGAATGATCAACCTCTGTTGATCATTTCAAGGTCTTATTCTGCTTCCCCTTGACCTATGCTTGGAACAAATAAGATAAGTTGTGCATAGAACATAGATCAACTATTTCAGAGGTTCTGTAAGAACTGTCAGAGGTTCTGAGCAATCCCATAGAAGCTTTGTTGAGTATTGAACACTTGGTGATTGAGAATTTACATACAGAAATAATTTAAACTACAAAGTAAAAGCAATGTATTTACATATTTACAGAAGATTAAGTTATACTTACAGAGGTTTTAACTCATGTTTATCATTCCCAACTTACCCACCAAGAAAAGGAATCTTTTCTCATCTAGTGCTTTGGTGAATAAGTCTGCAAGCTGGTACTCTATAGATACGAAGTGCATTTCGATTGTCCCATACTCAACATGGTGTTTCAGAAAGTGGTAACGGATGTCGATATGCTTTGTTTTGGAATGCTGTACAGGATTGGCAGAGATTGCTATGGCGCTCTTTGAGTCACAGAAGATGGGAATCTTGAATATGATGTGGCCATAGTCCTTAAGCTGAGTTTTCATCCACAGAACTTGGGAGCAACAACTAGCAGCAGCAATGTATTCGGCTTGTGCAGTAGATGTGGATACACAGTTCTGCTTTTTAGAGGTCCAACTGACTAGTTTACCACCTAGGAATTGACAACTCCCAGAGGTACTCTTTCTGTCGAGCATGCATCCTCCATAATCTGAATCTGTGTAAGCTTTAAGATCAAAACCAGAGTTCTTCGGATACCAGAGGCCAAGATTTTTGGTTCCTTTGAGGTATCTGAAGATCCTCTTTACAACATTATAATGGGATTCCTTCGGGTTAGCTTGATATCTTGCACAGAGGCATGTGGCATGCATTATGGCAGGTCTACTTGCAGTTAAGTATAACAGAGACCCAATCATTCCTCTGTAGAGTGTGCATTCTACAGGTATGCCATTTGGATCTGAGAATAACTTATTTCCAGTGGCCATTGGGGTTCTCATTACAGAGGCATCAGAGAGACTGTATTTTGAAAGTATGTCTGAGACATATTTAGCTTGATTTATGAAAATTACCTCTGATGATTGTTTTACTTGGAGTCCGAGGAAGAAGGTTAATTCTCCCATCATACTCATTTCAAACTCACTCTGCATGATTTTTTCGAACTTTTTACACTCTTGTGTATTCGTAGATCCAAAAATTATGTCATCCACATATATTTGTACAAGCATAATTTTACCACTTTTTTGTTTATAAAACAAAGTTGTATCCGTTGTACCTCTGTCGTAACCATTATCGAGAAGAAAGGTAGAAAGTCTTTCGTACCATGCTCTTGGAGCCTGTTTCAGTCCATACAGAGCTTTGTCAAGGTAATACACGTATTTTGGGTACTTGGAGCTTTCAAACCCTGGTGGCTGTTGGACGTATACTTCTTCTTGGATTTCACCGTTTAGAAAAGCGGATTTTACGTCCATTTGAAATACTTTAAAACCTCTGTGGGCTGCGAAGGCTAAGAAGATTCTTATGGCTTCGAGCCGTGCGACAGGGGCAAAAGTTTCATCGTAATCTATGCCTTCTTTTTGTCGATATCCCTTGGCCCCCAATCTTGCTTTGTTTCTTATGACCACCCCATCTTCATCCTTCTTATTTTTGAAGACTCATTTAGTTCCTATGGCTTGTTTTCCTCGTGGTAGAGGAACTAAAGTCCATACTTTGTTTCGTTCAAACTGTAGAAGCTCTTCTTGCATAGCGTCTACCCAGTTTGGGTCGTCAAGGGCTTCAGAGATCCTTTTTGGCTCGATCACACTAATAAAGTTTGTAAAGAAACAAAAGTTAGCAGTGGCAGATCTTGTTTTTACCTTTTCAGCAGGTTCGCCGATTATAAGACTTGGAGGATGGATTTTTGTCCATTTTGTTGTTCTTGGGAGATGGTCATCGATTTCATCAAATTGTTCTTCAAAGGTTTCTAATTGTTGTTCTGGTGCAGTCTCTGTCGTAGATTTTGCTTTCGTGCTTGATCCTATAGATTGTGGAATGATTGGAATGAGTGGCAGTGTTTGTTCCTCTGAGGAAGTATAGGCCGAGTCTTCTTGTTCCTCTGTTATTGGTTCCTCTGTGGTTTCTGGAGTTGGTTCTTCAATAGCTTCTGTGGTTGTTTTCCTTGTTGTATCATCTTCTGTTGGCTCCCCCTCGGCATTTGCATCTGTATGATTAACAGAGGAAGATGAATTATTTAAGGGACCAGTTAGAGATATACCTATCGCGTTCTGGCTGGCAGAAGATGATTCTCCAGAGGCTCTGAAGGCTCCAACAGAGGGATCAATGTCGTCATGGAACATCTCTTGAAATAGAAGATTTAAGTCTTCTTCTCTTGTTTTTGAGATGCCAGAGGATTCCCCTTTTAGACCGAGTTCTGAACTGATTTGTTCAGAAGTCTTCTTGAAGGTATCGTCAAAAGAAACATTTATGCTTTCTACGATCGTTCGAGACCGCAGAAGATAAACTCTGTAGGCCTTGGAAGTTGCAGAGTATCCTATGAACTTGCCTTCATCTGCCTTTACTTCAAACTTTCCTCTTGCTTCTCTATCATTTAAGACGAAGCACTTGCATCCAAATACATGGAAAACTTGATGTTTGGTCGTCTTTTGTTGATCAAATGATATGGTGTTTTGATGTGTCTCTTTACGATGGTTGATCGATTTTGGGTTTAGCAAGCGGTTGATACTGCTTCTGCCCAAAATGTCATTGGTAATCCACATGCGGTTAGCATAGTTCTGGCGGCCTCCACAAGCGTGCGATTCTTTCGTTCGACCACGCCATTCTGTTGTGGGGTGCGTGCAGCAGAGAAGTTCTGTGAAATTCCTTCTTCTATAAGATAGGCTTCAATGACATAGTTTTTGAATTCTGTGCCATTGTCGCTTCTCAGTTTCTGAATCCTGCACTCATACAGAACTTAGATTCTCTTCATTAAATTTATCATTATGTTTGGAACATCTGATTTCTTTCTGACAAATTCAACCCATGTAAATCTTGAGAATTCATCGATCAAAACAAGCAGATATTTCTTGCCACCTAGGCTCTGTGTAGATATTGGACCGCAAAGGTCAACATGTAGCATGTACAGAGGTCTAGGGCAATATACATTAGTTTTGCCTTTATGGGAAGCTCTTTTGAGTTTTCCCATTTCACAGGCAGAGCATAAATGATCTTTATTAAATTTAACGTTTGGTAGACCTTTGACTAAATCAAGTTTTACAAGTTTATCAAGAGTATGAAAGTTTAAATGGCAAAACCTGTTGTGCCATAACCAGGCTTCTTCGCTTTTGCATGCAACAAGGCAGATTTTGTCTTTCTTGTTCTTTGCATTGAAGTTCATGAGATATAGATCTCCTCTTCTTTCGGCTCGCAGAAGTTCAATTCCTGTGTCCTCGCTCTGTAGAGAGCAAAAGGTTCTTTTGAACATTATGTCGAATCCCGTATCGCAGAGTTGACTAACTCTGAGAAGATTGTGTTTAAGGCCATCAACATATGCAACTCTGCACACGGTTATATTTTCCTTCTTTATGACTCCGTAGCCTTTGATGTACCCCTTTTTATTGCCTCAAAAGGTCACAGATCCACCATCGTTCTTTTCTTTGTATGTGGATAGAAGACCTCTGTCGCTAGTCATGTGCCTCGAGCATCCGGAGTCTAGATACCAGATCGGCACATACTGCTTCTGCAAGACAATCAGAGAGTTTTAGGTACCCATATCCACATGGGTCCAGTTTTGTTAGGGGTTTTCAAGTTTGCCTTAGCATTCTTGGTCTTTGTTTTAGATTCTGTTGAAGAAACATTTTGTTTCTTCTTACCCTTGGATTTATCATTTTCTTTGGGTACAGTAAGATGACAGTGTGGACTTTTGAAGTGTTGGTTTAATTTAAACATAAGATCAAAGCAATGACAGTATTGAATGTGCGAAGAGATTTGCTTGAACTTTTCATTAAATACATTAAATGGGGGCACAGAGGCATTACAATTTATCCTAACATTAGACTTTCTATTACAAGAAGGTTTATGTAGGCTAGATCGTTGTTTGCAAAATCCTTTGTTGAGTGCGGCCTTCTGTGTTCCCCTTCTGTGGTGAACTTCTGTAGATTTCACTGTCACAGAAGAAAAAGATTTGTTAATTTTAGTCCATTTACCATTCTGTTGCCATGTTAGTTTTTCTTTAACAGGTTTTAAGGGTTTTAAAATCTTTGAATTTGTTGGAATTTGAGTGGACATTAACTTCTGTTGTTTGAAATTTTCAAGCTCAAGAGAGGTTTTGGCTTGTATGCACATATCCAAAAAGTCTGGACAGATAGGAATTCCAGTGATTTTCTCCTTGGGAGGAATAGTTCTGTTAAGAACTTCAGAGGTTTGTTTAAAAAACTCTGTGTCACTAGGTCCGATCTCTGACTTAGAGTCAGTCTCTGATTCGTCAGAGGATGAATCGTCCTCATATACAGAGGTTGAGTCACTTGGTTCTCTTTCGACAGAGGTTGGACTTTCAGAACATGTGTCATACTCACTTTCTTCCTTTTCTAAGGAACTATCTTCTAAGTTAACAGAAGTATCTGTTAAGTTTTCTTCAGAGAGATCTTGATTGCTGGAAGATGTATAGAGGTTTTTTTTCAGAGATATCAAGTTTTTCTTCTGTAATTCTTGGTTTGAACTCAGGTGGCTCTGCTGATAATTTCTTTTCAGAATTCATCATGCAGACAAATGCAACTTGGGTTTGAGTCTCTGGATTACCAAACTTGAAGATTTCTATCTGATCTTGAGTTTTCAGATACCTCTTAGGTTTGGATTCTCTTTTGACAGAGATTGAAGGTGACAAATCTGTGTTTTCAAACAACACATTTGTCATCTTCAGAGGTTTCCTCTTGTGAGGTTCCCCAGAGACTTTTTTCCTTTTACTTACAGAGAGAAGATTTGGAAATCCAGGTTTTCTTGTATCTCCAATGTGAAATAGAGAGGACAGAGACTTGTCTCTTTTGGTTCCAGTATAAGGATCTATATCGCAGAAGCCAATTCCCCGTCTCCCTATTTGTGTGTTTATTTTTTCGTACACCTTCTGAGCATCTTGAAATTTTTTAATTTGAAGATCTCTTCTGAGTAAATCTTGACATAGGATTTCTCTTTCCTTTTGAAAATAATTTTTAAGAGCTAGGATGTTCATTCAGTCGCACTCAACGTCCATTAGTTCTTTAGACTTTGTTTTCAAGGAAGAATTAAGTTCAGAAATCTTTTCTTTTAAAGGATTTAACTTTTTGTTCCAGTTCATTTCAATTTCTTCTTTTTCTTTAAAGATTTTAGCTTTTTCTTGAGTGAGAAGTCTAGCTTCTCTCTCATAGAAGGTGAGCTTTTTCTGAATATTTTCACATGTCTTTTTCATTTCAGTGTATTCAATGTTAAGTTTAATCAAATCATCTTCTGCCATTTTAGAGTTAGAGGTAGAAGTGGATACCTCACTGTCGGAGTCGGAGCTGACTTCTGCCATGCCACAGAATAGAGCATTCTTTGTTTCGCCTTCGTCAGAGGATGTGTCTGACTCCCAGATTTCTTTGTTCACCATTAGTGACTTCTGAGCATAGTATTCAGCTTTCTTTTTGTAGAAAGCTGCATCCCTCTGAGGGCGATTTGACTTGCTCCTGCATTCGTTGGCAAAGTGACATGGCTTTCCACAGTTGTAGCATCCTTGGTATCGTGTGGAGTTTCCAGCTCTGTCGTCTGACCTCTGTCGGTCACCACTTCTTTCGGTTCGACATTCATTTGCGTAGTGGCCTGGCTTACCACATTTGTAACACTCTTGAATCTGTGGAGTGTTGCCAGCTTTGTCTTCCGACCTCTGTCGGTCATTTCCTCTGTCATTTCTGTCACTTGACCTCTATCGGTCACCACTTCTGTCGTTTGACCCTTCTCTTTCTCGATTATCTCTTTCATATCGTTCATTACCAGATTTCTTCTGGTATCCCCTGCTGAATTCCCTAGTCAAGAGAGCTAATGATTTAGCTATCGAGGCCAGGGTCGTTTCTTCTTCTTCTTCACTTTCTACCATCATGTTTTTCTTCTTCACTTTCTACCATCATGTTTTTCTTCTTCTTCTCCTTTCTTTCCTCTACTACTTTCCCTTTCTTTGGTTTCTCTCTAGCCTCTGTAGACTTACCAACTAATGCAAGAGGTGCAATGATCTGGGCTTTTGCTTGTGCTACCTGAGGCTCTTGTGCTGCCAATGTTCCATAGAGGTCTGATAGGGTCCAGGAATCTAAGTCTTGATTTGTTTGCAGAGATATAGATAACTGAAGCCATTCTTCATTCAGAGATTTCAGGAACATAACGTTGTTTTCTTCAGAGGTTCTGTGGATGCCGAACTTCTTGCACTTGTTTATTAGAGAGTTGAACCTATCATACGTAGTTTGCAGAGATTCGGTTGGCAGAGCTTTAAATGCATAGTATTATTTATGTATTGAGCTATGCGGTTCTTCTGGGTTTTGACTCCTCCTTCTAGTTGTTTTTCCAGTTCTTTCCATAGATCATATGCAGATTCACATGCATCCATGGACTGTAAAAGGTCATTTGGAATGGCTATAATCAGAATTCTCTTAGTTTTCTGAGCAACTTCGTATTTAGCCCAATCAGGATCAGACCAATTATCCTGGGTCTTTGGTTTCGTGTGTTCTGGGATTTCTGGTGTGTCGTCTGTGCTAGGAACACGAGGTACAGTTATCATGGGAACGAAAGGAGGGTTACGGATATAATAAACCAATTCTTTGTCAGTACCCTCAAAGAAGTGAATCATTCGAATTTTCCATTGAGGGTATTCTTCTCTAAGAAGAGTGAGAGGTTTGGTTAAGGAACCCGCAGAGAGGAAGTTGTTTGTACTCGTCATTTTAGAGAAAAATAAATTATCCAGAAAAGGGTTTGAACAGCAAACTTTTCTGAGTATGAAGTGGATGCTTCGTATGAAGTTTTTAAGCTTAAAAGCTTTAAGCTGAGCACTAAAATGGAGTTTTCAACCAGAATAACAGATTCTATACTTTTACCAGAGTTCGAATGAATCGAAAAATGGCAGAAAAACAGAAACTGTTTGTTTAATATGAAGACTAGGTTAAAAATCCAAGTTTCTACCAAAGATCATAGTTTTAGAGTGGATCCCTTGATATTAAAAATCAAGGTTTGCTCTGATACCAATTGTTGGTTCCTGTTTTCTTAACAATGATCTTAACTTTCAGTTAGTTCAGATTTAGATACGGTGCGGAAGCGTATTTAAGAACTGAAAGATAATGTAAAGGTAGAAGAACACACAATATCAGATAAACAATATGTAAAGAACAGAAGAGTATCTCCAAGATTACTGTTTGATATTTATCAAGAACACCAAGAACATAACAAGAATTCTGATGGTGTGTGTGTTTGTGCGTAGCTTAATTCTAATTCTTGTTCTTGTTAATAGAAGAACTCAACATGAGTCTTCTATTTATACTACTACAAAGGGGACATACTTTAGACAATAAGGACTGATCTACAGTAGACAAGATCGTATGAACAGTAGCAGGTACGATGTTCATTTAATGCGCTTGTTTCAATTCTGACAGAGCCCTATCAGAGTTTGACACGTGTAGTTGATGTCAGGGCACGCCTAGAACAAGTGGATGAACGGATCCTGGAACAGTAGAAAGATATTTGTAAATCTTCTAAGTCTTCAGTATAAACCGCAGAGGCTCTGTCAAGGGTGACAGAGGTTCTGCGGCTCGGTCCTCTGCGAGCAGTCTTCTGCTGATTCTTGCCTTCGGTATTCTTGGGTTCTTCTGCAGAGCCTCTGTGGGTGACTTCTGTACTTAGACTATTTTCACTACTTTCACAAACAGAAAGATTGGAGCTAACAAAAAGAACCTGAACAAGAGCCATCATCACCACATGTGACCCATATTGGAAGAAACTCATTGTATGATATCTCACCATCTTAGAGCCCTGTTGGTACATCATATAGCAATGAAGCCACTCTCCAGAGCAGTGTGCCTCAGAGCCCTGGTGCCAACCCTCAGAGCTCTGATGCTGACATACATCTTTTCCCATCAGAAGCACAAACTCCACCTGTTGTCCATGCTCCAATGACCAGATGGACAAAGGATCACCCCCCATCATCAGATTATAGGTGCTGCTGAAGATGGTGTAAAGACAAGATCGGCAACAATCAATGCGGCTTTCTTTGTAAATTTCTTAAGTATGATTGAGTCGAAGAAGATTTCTGAAGCCTTGGAAGACCCAAACTGGATTGAAGCCATGCAAGAGGAGCTTCTGGAATTTGAAAGAAATAAAGCTGGGTCCTTGGTTCCACTTCCTGAAAACAAAGCTGCTATTGGAACCAAGTGGGTGTTCAGAAACAAGAAAGATGAGGATGGTATTATCATCACAAACAAAGCTCGGCTGGTTGCAAAGGGATATTGCCAAGAGGAAGGTATTGATTATGACGAAACCTTTGCTCCTGTGGCTAGGCTAGAAGCAATCAGAATCTTCTTAGCCTATGCTGCCCATAAAGGTTTCAAGGTCTATCAAATGGATGTGAAATCTGCCTTTCTGAATGGCAAACTGCAAGAAGAAGTCTACGTCCAGCAACCACCTGGTTTTGAAAGTTCAGAGTTTCCAGACCACGTATACAAGCTAGATAAAGCTCTGTATGGCCTTAAACAAGCCCCCGGAGCCTGGTATGAAACTCAATCAAATTTTCTGTTGGTCAACCATTTCGAAAAAGGTACTGTCGATACAACCTTATTCATTAGGAGGTATAAGAATGACATTCTTCTGGTACAGACATATGTTGATGACATTATCTTTGGGTCTACAAGGCAGGAATATTGCGACAGGTTTGAGGATTTGATGAAAAGTGAATTTAAAATGTGCATGATGGGAGAACTTTCTTTCTTCCTTGGTTTACAAGTTAAACAATCCATCACAGGCACCTTTATAAGTAAATCAAAATACGTCTCTGATATTTTGAAAAAGTATAAGCTCAATAATTCAAATCCTATGAAAACTCCTATTGCCACTGGAGTTAAACTTGACCATGATCCACACGGTCAATCTGTGGATGTCAAGAACTACAGAGGCATGATAGGCCACTCTTGTATTTAACTGCTAGCAGACCTGATATAATGTTTGCAACCTGTCTTTGTGCCAGATTTCAAGCAAATCCTATGGAATCCCATTTGTCTGCTGTCAAACGAATCTTTAAATATATCAAAGGGACTCAATTTTTGGGTCTCTGGTATCCTCTTAATTCTGGTTTTGAGCTTATAGCATACACAGATTCAGATTATGGAGGATGCAGGAATGACAGAAAGAGTACTTCTGGTAGCTGTCAATTGCTTGGAGATAAGCTAGTCAGCTGGACATCCAAGAAACAGAACTGTGTATCAACCTCTACAGCAGAAGCAGAATATGTTGCTGCTGCTAGTTGTTGTTCTCAAGTAATCTGGATGAAAACACAGCTCAAAGACTATGGCCTGGAGTACAACAAAGTCCCAATTCTGTGTGACTCCAAGAGTGCAATAGCAATTACAGCTAATCCAGTTCAGCACTCAAAGACAAAACATATCGACATAAGGTACCATTTTATAAAGGATCACGTTGAAAAAGGGACGATTGAAATGTATTTTGTTTCAACCGACTTCCAACTTGCTGATTTGTTTACAAAAGCCCTTGATGAAAGGAGATTCAACTTCTTAATCAACAAGATGGGTATGCTGAACATGTCCTCCTAACTCTGTTTAAACCTCACCAGAGCCTCTGATGTTCATCCCAGAGCTCTGCCAACATACTTTTTCAATATTTTCTTTTGTGACTTCCAAATCTTTATATTCTTTGTTTTCTTTGTAAATATTCTTTAATCTTTCCAAGAGTTGCAAGAAAAGAGAAAAGCTGAAAAGATAAATCTGTTAATTAAGCTCATCATTTTAGGGGGAGCTTAAAAGGAAAATAAGCACGGTTTAAGGGGGAGCAAGTCAAAACAATTTCAAATCTAAATGACTTTGCTCAATGAACATAAAGGAAAATATTTTTAAGGAAGGGAAAACCTGTTCTGATGAAAACAATTTTGGTAATGTCAAGAACTTACCAGAACTCTGACATTTCACCAGAGCCTCTGATGATGTTCACCAGAACTCTGTGAAATCTCTGAGTCAGTTCTGCTTTCGTTCTTTGACTATTCTCACATCAGATACATGATTTGCAAATGATTTTAGGGTAAAGGTGAAACACTATGGGTTACTTGAAAGAATGAACATGGTCACTAAACAGAGGCAAAAATATGTTGTGTTCCACCAGAGCTCTGCCAAGTTTTCTGCCTTGTCATCAGAAATGCTGTCATCAGAGATGCGGGTTATTTCTTGAGCGTCAACCACATGTCACCCACAAATCTCTAACCGTGACGGTTTGATAGCCCAAAAGTTGTCAGAACCAAAACCCATGTGGCATCCTCTGATTGAAAGACCAACCGTTAGCTGTTTCCACGTTCTACTGTAGAGGTCGTTCCACTATCTGACACTCAAGTGCCTAAAGTACCTACGATGGTTATCCAGCGAGATATTTCGAGTATAAATACCCATTTCTTTGACCCATTTCATTTCTTACGAGTTCTAAGTATTCAAACCTTCAAACCTTCCCTCCTTTGTTCAAATATTCTTCGTGTTCTTCAAAACCCTAGAAACCTGCAACAATGGCAGAACAAGCAAACTCTGCCGAATCAAGCAGAATAGTGCCTGCTGATCAAATAGTGATCGAACCCTACGAGTTTATAGACAACAACTACAGATTCGACGCCAATCTAGGCAACCTTTTGCCCATTTACCATGTTTTTGTCGAGTTCTTCAGAAACTCAGAACTCTTCCAAGCCGTTACAAAACACGACGGTGACCTTCCACAAATTTATGTCCAACAATGGTGGACAACATGCCAGTTCATTCCAGAGAGGAAAGGGATTATAGGAAACGTCGATTCCGGGAGAGACGGAGGAGCAGGAACGGTTCGTATTCGTGCCAAAACATTCAGAAGGATTTTTGGAATGCAATTCAAAAAACAGTTGGGAATCCCTGCATTTGAAAAACCCCCAAAAGCCCCTGTTCTTCTTGCATTCGCTCTTTTCTTGGGTTACAACAAAACCCTGACCAAGATTGGAAGCTTCAAAAGAGGTAATCTACCACCAGTATGGAACTTCATGTTCTCCATACTCAACAGGACCCTGACCTGCAAAAGTGGAAGTCAAGATCAAGCCAGCACCGAAATTCTTCAAATCATGTATGGTTTGTACTTCAACAGGCATTCCGATTATGCCAAAATACTATATGAATAATTTCTGAACGCTGTGAACACCAAGACAACGACTCTGGCAAAAGGAGGAGTAGTGGGAGAACACAGGAATCTGAAGCACACCAGATTTCCAAGATTTATTAGTCTGGTGATAAGAGAGTGACACGGAGTTTTGACACCCCGAGGATCTTACCGCAAGTGTACGGGTCGAAGTCAAGTAATAGTACTTGAGAAAGTACGAGTATCGAATCACGGGGAACTAGGAACTAAATATCACAATTACTACAAGAACTATTAATTGGACTGTCAAATTTGGAGATTTGGTTTTATAACTAATTACTTGCAGAAATTAAAATCAAACAAACACCAGACAACTAGTAAGCAGTTTTGGAGTTCAGATGGAGAAACAGTTGAGGGTTGGATATCCTTAGGTTTCACATATGAATATCAGACTAATGACAAATACCAGTTAATTCCGTTAATGACTACTCAACCTTGATCTAACCATTGCTCTCTCTCAAGTAACAACAGTTATATGTGTAACAACATGATGCTTTCTCAATCTACCATGAAGTTTATTTCGAAAACAAATACAAGATTAATCTCTCGATCTCACCTTATATAGTTCAAAACACATTAAGCGTAGGTTATTATGAGACTAAAGTTTACTCGGTATATCTCTATCCTTTCTTACTTTAGACATGTAATTCCTAATTCTAGATCTCAATTGATTCTCTCGAACATAATTGACAACAATAAAACAATTGCAAGTTAGCTACGCTCACAAAGGCATTAAGAACAAAATCACATGCATTCATTAAATCGGAAAACTGATAAACATCATTCGTCATCCATCATATGTTCAATCCTAATTCAATCCAACCCCCAACATCTTAAAGTTAGTTCATGATGTTGGGGGATTCATACACAAAAGAAAGAGAAACAAAAGTGAAAGTGAACATGGTAACGTGATCGTGGTGAATGTGTAAGATGAATTGATGAACTCCCTTTCCCCGTGTTGAAATCTCCTTTGCGTCTTGAACGATCCTTCGATTGATTCTCGATCTTCGCTCCAAACGGTGTCACGTGGCTCTGAAAATCGCCCCCGAACTGCTCCCAATCGTCTGCCGTAAGTTCGATACCGAAAAAGTGACCTAAATCCCGACTTATAAAACTGATTTTCGACAAACAGAGGGATACGCGACCTTCCACGCGACTTGCAAGTCGCGTGGAAAGTCACGCGGGTTTCAGATGCTGCTCTGGGTTGTTTCTGGTTCGCGGGTCGGGTCCTGGTTCGGTCGCGGGTCTTGGGCTTGGCTTTTGGGCTTCCGTTAGGCTTCGTTTTGGGCTCTTTTTCGCTTCTATTTCCGAGGAGTGCCGCCTTTTATATAACCTGCGTAAATCACTCAATAAACCGTAAAATACCCGCCTTTTTACTTGAGTACAAGCCAATCTCGTTGGTTTGAGAACTGAAAATAACGCCAAAAAGTGGCGTTATCAACAACCCCAAACCGAGCGTTGCTTATCCCCAAGAAAATTAGCGACAAAATAGAATAAAAGCATATATCTCAGAAAGAATAATAACTGCACAATTCCAATCGGTACCAAGTGATGCATCGGTGATTTCCCATACCCGTGAATATCTATCTCACTCTCGCCTCATTCTCATTTCATTTGACCTATGACCTTCCATTGGGAGTTAAACTCGTGACTGTTCCGATCACATCAGGGTTAGACTAGGTCCAAACATACTAGGGAAAACATTTCGCCTCGACCCTACATCACGGGATACTCTCTTTGCATTCGAACCTAGGTTATCGCTCGTGTTGTCATGTTTAAGGAGGTTATGTGCAAGAATACTCAAATGTCATGACAACTCTCAAGAAAGACGCACAAATGTCCAAAATTTTGATCTCAGACGGAATCAAGTAGCAAGATAGGGAATATCGGTAAAGGTAGTCGTAAACCGTAATCACATTTTCCAAAAGATCATCCAGGTCTTTACACGGGTTGTAATGGGGCTAAGGCTATGGTTATGAAACGACGGGTAAAAAGGTTCAAATATCCTTGGCATGTCAATCATTGGCAGTTCCGAACTCTATGGTTTTTCGCTCTCTTATTTGGCCCTCTTCGTCACTATTGGAGTTGCTTTAACTCTCTTTATTTTCTGCTATAGCTAATATCTAAATAACTGCATTTTTTTTTGGGACTTCTTTGGTCCTCTTTTCTACTTCTCGGGTTACATTGACCCGTTTTATTCTCATTGCTGGCCGGAGTTCTTCTTTTATGCTCTCACTCTATTGGTTCATTACTGCTTCCGATTGGCACACTTTCGGATAAGGGTTGGCTAAGGCTTTTGGCTAAAGGGTAAATGATGGGTTTAGAAAGAAATAAGGTGGGTGTTTGGCTGCAAAATGTCTATGGATACACACTAAGGGTAAAAAGGGAAACGATAGCTAAAAAGGTTAAACAAACACACAATGCCTGGAATCATTTCTTAAGGTCCACACGATATGGTCTACTATACCCTCACCTAATATCCCGATGGTTGTCTTTGCTACTCAATGCAATAATGTAGCGAGATTATTCTACATTCACGACAAGGAATTCGAAAAAGTGTATGTGACTTAAGTGTATAAATCCCTCGAAATGAAAAACGTCTTTTAGGCTCAAAATCTCACTATCAGGTGGTCTCCACTAATGTCCCTAGTCATATCCTTTCCCGGTCCTTCCCTAACGGTCACGTCGCTATCACAAGATTCTTCCCCCAATGGTCGGTCTCAATCATTCAAAACAAAAAATTTAGCTACTTTGATCTAGACACTCAGAAATGCAGGAAATCTACGTGCATAAGCTTGGGCCCGATTGGGCAACCCCAAACCTTACCCACACATTGTCCCCAATGTGCAAGCAAAGTCGTAGGTGATGCGACTCAATCATTGTGCAGTTATTTACAGGTATAAAGAGGACGGGTAAAACATTAACATAGCAAGCAAAAAGAAATCCCCAAAATTTATAAACTGGGCACCCCAAACCTAGGCCGTGGCCTAGGTTTGCCAAATAAAGGCCAACCCCAAACCTCGGTGAAACCGAGGTTTGCACAGGGTCAAAAGTGAGTGTGTAGGTGTGAAAGATGAGGCACCCCAAACCTAAGTGAAACTTAGGTTTGTTGCATCTCGTGCAATTGAAATAGAACAACACATCAAACACCACTCTTTTAGCAGAAAGATTTAGAACATACCTGTTTTGCCCGACCGAAGGATTCTTGACTGGTTGAGCATCGATCAAAGAAGATAGGGAGAACATGCAAGGCAAGGGAAAGACACAAAACAAAAACAGGAAACACACAAAGCAAGAAAGAAAACAAAAACTGCACGAAAAACGAAAAACGGGGCAAATGGGACTCACGCGGTTTAGCCCGCGACTTGCAAGTCGCGTGGAAAACCGCGTAACCCTCTGTTTCAGAAAACCAACAGAGGGTCCCGCGGCTTGCTGTGCGGTATACAAACCGCGTGTAAAGCCGCGTATGTCCCTGTTTCAAAATATTTTTGGCTTTTTTCGATTTTTCGATTTTTATGGTTTTTCTGAAATAGAACACACTTAACTAAAAAGACTAAACTGAACAAACCTTGGTGGGTTGCCTCCCACCCAGCGCCTTATTTAAAGTCGTGGCACGACTGTGCGGTTTCAACTTGGCTCGGTATCCGCGGTTTTGGGTCGCCCACACTTGTGATTCTTCGCGGCTTCCTTCATCTTCGGTCCTCCATGACCAGCTCCAGCCTCTCCTTCACTTCGACTTCCCGCCTTCTCAAACATCTTGAAGATTACTCTCTCACCGCCTACCCGGAAAGTTATCTCACCTTCTTCCATATCGACCAATGCTCGACTCGTAGCCAGGAAGGATCTCCCCAGAATTAACGGGACCTCCTCGTCTTCATCTATGTCTATTACTACGAAGTCGACAGGAAAGTAAAACTTACCTACTTTGATGAGCACGTCCTCAATTACCCCGTATGGGTACCTTATCGATCGATCGGCCAGCTTTAATGTCATATATGTTGGGCTTACCTCACCCAGTCCGAGCTTCCTAAAAACAGAAAGAGGCATCAGATTAATACTTGCCCCTAAATCACATAGAACTTTATCAAAATTAAAACTGCCAATTTGAATAGGAATCGAGAAACTCCCTGGATCTGTAAGCTTTTGGGGCAGCTTATTCTGGAAAATTGCGCTGCACTCTTCAGTGAGTGCAACGGTGTCCTGGTGATCAAGTGTCCTCTTTTTGGAGAGGATCTCTTTCATGAACTTTGCGTAAGAGGGCATTTGTGTATGCGCATCTGCAAACGGGATATTAATGGTTAGCTTTTTAAAGACATCAAGAAATTTAGAAAAATGAACCTGGTCTTTATTTGCTTTCAGTCTGCTTGGGTAGGGTACTCTCGGGATTTCCGGCTTGACCGGTGGAGTTTCTTCTTTCTTCTTCTCTTCACTCTTCTCGCTCTCTTCAACCTCTAACTCGCCCATGTCTATCATCTCGAACTCTTCCTCTTCCGGACCGGTCTCCTTTGATGAAGTCTCGCTTACCGAGTCTCTAGTCAACTCCTTGCCACTTCTCAGATAAATAGCATTGCAATGCTCCCGGTTTTGTCTTTCAGGTTGACTCGGAAGTTTCCCGGGGGCTCGGTTTTGTAGGGTCTCGGAAATCTGCCCCACTTGCCTCTCGAGGATCTTGATGGCGGCGGTGTTTTGCTCGGTAGCCGCCTTGACAGTATTGATTGTGCTTGCTAATCCCTCGACTGTGCTGTCCATTTTCGACATGAACTTCATCATCATGTCCTCGAGTCCCGACTTCTTCTCCTCGGATGGTCCTTCATTCCTTTGGTGGAAACCTGGAGGACGGTAAACATTATTAGTATTAGAGAAGTGAGAAGAGTTAGAAAAGTTACCTGGCTGTTGTTGGCCCGGCTGATTCCATGAAAGATTGGGGTGCCTTTTCCACCCCTCGTTATACGTATTCGAGAAAGGATCGTTTCTCGGTTGGTTCCGGTTTGCCACAAACTGAACCTGATCAGGTTCTTGAAGATTTCCCCCATTCAGCCTATTTGTGATGACAGCAAGTTGAGCTTTCAGTTCGTTTAGCTCGTTACTTTCTTGGACACTTGCTACTCTTCTTACAGCTGATCGTGGAGTAGAGAAACTGTGCTCGGCCAAGTTCTCGATCAGCTCACATGCTTCCTCGTAGGACCTATCCATCAATGCTCCACCCGCTGCAGCTGTGATGTCGTTCTTGAATTGCGGGTGGAGTCCACTGAAGAAGGTCTGGATGATGACCCAGCCTTGTAGTCCATGATGAGGACACTTCTTTATCATGTCCTTGTAACGTTCCCACGCCTCATAAAGCGTTTCTTGATCCCATTGACAGAAATGGGTGATCTCTGCCATTAGTTGGGCGGTTCTGCTCGGTGGGAAAAACCTTTGAAGAAATGCAGCTTTCAACTGCGCCCAGGTGGTGATCGAATCTGGTTGGATACTTTTCGTCCAAGTCTCGGCTCGGCCTTTGAGAGAGAAGCTGAACAGCCTCAGCTTGATTGCATCCTCTTCCACCCCATTGATTTTGAACGTATTGCAGATTCGTTCAAATGCACGAAGATGTGCATGGGGGTCTTCAGTTGGCGCTCCTCCGAACTGATTCTGTTGCACCATGACGATGGTACTCGGCATGATCTCAAAATAATTAGCCGCAGTTCTGGGTGGCTGAATGCCTATGCGTGCCGCCGCCACATTCGGATCGGCGAACGACCGCATAGGACGTCTCGCAGGAGGTGGTGGTGGGTTGTTGCGAGGTGGTCTCTCGTCGTCGGACATCTCGAATTTCAGTTTCCGCTTAGCTTTCGCTTCTTTTCGTAGACGACGGGTGGTTCTTTCGATCTCTGGGTCGATAGGCTCGAGTTCTTTCCCTCGGTTTTTCCTTGGCATAAACCAAGTAGTACCTGAAATAGCAATTACACGAACTTAGCAATCCAGAAATTCAAAGTGATGAAATAACATACGAAATAAATAAAATAAAATAAAAATGTCCAATCTAATAGCGCGTATAGATGGTAGTGCTATTAGCTACAACTAGTTCCCCGGCAACGGCGCCAAAAACTTGACACGGAGTTTTGACACCCCGAGGATCTTACCGCAAGTGTACGGGTCGAAGTCAAGTAATAGTACTTGAGAAAGTACGAGTATCGAATCACGGGGAACTAGGAACTAAATATCACAATTACTACAAGAACTATTAATTGGACTGTCAAATTTGGAGATTTGGTTTTATAACTAATTACTTGCAGAAATTAAAATCAAACAAACACCAGACAACTAGTAAGCAGTTTTGGAGTTCAGATGGAGAAACAGTTGAGGGTTGGATATCCTTAGGTTTCACATATGAATATCAGACTAATGACAAATACCAGTTAATTCCGTTAATGACTACTCAACCTTGATCTAACCATTGCTCTCTCTCAAGTAACAACAGTTATATGTGTAACAACATGATGCTTTCTCAAACTACCATGAAGTTTATTTCGAAAACAAATACAAGATTAATCTCTCGATCTCACCTTATATAGTTCAAAACACATTAAGCGTAGGTTATTATGAGACTAAAGTTTACTCGGTATATCTCTATCCTTTCTTACTTTAGACATGTAATTCCTAATTCTAGATCTCAATTGATTCTCTCGAACATAATTGACAACAATAAAACAATTGCAAGTTAGCTACGCTCACAAAGGCATTAAGAACAAAATCACATGCATTCATTAAATCGGAAAACTGATAAACATCATTCGTCATCCATCATATGTTCAATCCTAATTCAATCCAACCCCCAACATCTTAAAGTTAGTTCATGATGTTGGGGGATTCATACACAAAAGAAAGAGAAACAAAAGTGAAAGTGAACATGGTAACGTGATCGTGGTGAATGTGTAAGATGAATTGATGAACTCCCTTTCCCCGTGTTGAAATCTCCTTTGCGTCTTGAACGATCCTTCGATTGATTCTCGATCTTCGCTCCAAACGGTGTCACGTGGCTCTGAAAATCGCCCCCGAACTGCTCCCAATCGTCTGCCGTAAGTTCGATACCGAAAAAGTGACCTAAATCCCGACTTATAAAACTGATTTTCGACAAACAGAGGGATACGCGACCTTCTACGTGACTTGCAAGTCGCGTGGAAAGTCGCGCGGGTTTCAGATGCTGCTCTGGGTTGTTTCTGGTTCGCGGGTCGGGTCCTGGTTCGGTCGCGGGTCTTGGGCTTGGCTTTTGGGCTTCCGTTAGGCTTCGTTTTGGGCTCTTTTTCGCTTCTATTTCCGAGGAATGCCGCCTTTTATATAACCTGCGTAAATCACTCAATAAACCGTAAAATACCCGCCTTTTTACTTGAGTACAAGCCAATCTCGTTGGTTTGAGAACTGAAAATAACGCCAAAAAGTGGCGTTATCAGAGAGGCATTTCCAGTCCTGCAACTTGTGCAACAGGGCATTCCAATTCCTGGATGGGTAATGTCAAGATTCAAGCCGACAACATCAGGCCCGTATCCTCATATCCAAGGAATTCCTCAAACTATGCTCTCTTTGATAAATCCAACCCACATCTCTTTACAAAACTATAGACATGTTGCTCAACCTCAAGAACCTGAGGTGAGATCCCCAACATACATAGGTCCTGAACCTTCATTAGAGTCAGATAGTGTTGTAAGAGAAGAGGAAGAAGTGAACAGACCAGAGGTAAGAGTACCCATAGTGGGATCTTCCTCTACCAATATTGAGGAAGAGGAAGTAATGGACAGAGCATCCCCTTTGGAGGTTGTCCAAGAGGGAGAAAGGGAAACTGCAGAGGAGGTGGCAGAGAGTTTGTCCACCTCTGGCAGTAGTGAGGAAGAGGAAACTGAGGGAGAAACATCGGAGTCTTCTGAATCCCTAGGAGCCGAGGGAAATGAGAGATTAGAAAAAGATGTTCTGGTGAACACACATGTGCGTTTCCCTAGCCCATCTCCCAATGCTATCACACAACCTATCCTTGGTGATCAATACCAAATGGATATTGAAACAGATGTGCACACCTCAAACCCTAACCAGACTGAACCACCAGAGGCAACTCTTCATGCCTCTGGTATGCACGAAACCGGGGAATCTATTTTTGGTAATGATGTCCCATCGCCCCAGGACATCCATAGGACAGATACACACACTGAAGCCTATGTGGCTTGCATAGACTTGACACAAAGTTGTCCTGAGATCTTTAGAATCTCGCGTAGGCTCTGTCCAACTCAGGGGCAGTGGTATGACTTAGTATCACAAGGGAAGACCTGTCTTGATCCCAGGTCCTCTCAACACATCAGATTTCCTTCTCCAGAACCTGAGCTGGAAGAGGAAATTCTGGTCAGAACACCCAGAGATGTATCCCCTGAAAAGGAACATCAAGGATCGGGTGGAAGTCCTCCAAGAGCCAACATCCAAACAACTCTTGAAGAAGGCGTCTCTGAGCTCGAGACTGACTTGGATCCATGTGTTGGAACCAAGGTTACCCCCAGTGATAATGTCACAAGAGCAGAGCTCAAAAGCTTCTGTGACAGTATTAGTAACTCCTTGAATGAGTATAAACTTATCAATGAGGCAAAAGAGGAGCTGATCCGTCAGGAGAATGCAACTCTAAAGTCTGAGCTGCAAGAGATCACAAGAAAACATGCAGAGACTTCACAGAAATTTGTCGATTGGGAAAGGACCAGAGCAGAGGAAACGGAAAAGATGACCATAGAAATAACAGAGCTGAAGAAGACCTTGGCAGAGAATCACAAGGAACAAATGAACAGAACTCTGCCAATCCCCTCTATCATTTTGTCAGAGAGCAACATCAGAGCTCTGACAGACATGATCAACAACTCTGTTAAGGATGCTATCAAAGAGGCCACTACATCTTCTGCCACTCCACTTAATGCATTAGGTCCCAGCCCCAACGACCTTCCAATGACTGTTGGCCAGATGGGTGAACACATAAGTAACGTTATGAGCAAAATGATGACTATCTCTTCCAAATTCGTCATGAAAGCGCAAGCAACAGAAAGACATGTTCAGACATCTCTTGATTCTCACAAATTCAACTTTGAGAGTCAAGTAGATGAGATCAGAGCTGCTGCTACCGAGGTCGAAGACGTTTTGAAAAAGGCAGTCGTCACCTTCACAGATGCTATCCTACAGACTGCCTCGCACAAGAGACCTGCAGATTGGATCCCAGAGGGAGAACCTTTAAAGAAGAAGGGTAAGTTTGTTGCCCCAGACTCTCCAAAACGTACTGTGACAACTTCTTCTTCTTCTGATGATGATGATAATGACGATGACATCCAGAAAGATGCCTCAGAGCCTTAGAATAAACAAGCAGGAGAGTCCTCAGAGCAACAAAAGGGGGAGACAGAGACATAAGCAGAGAAGGAGACAGAGAAAGAAAAAGAAACACCAGGGGAAATATCAGAGACACCAGGGGAGAAGGAGATAGAGGAAACTCCAACAGAGACAATGATGGTAGAGTTAGACTACATGTTCAAAGACAAAACGATTAGAACACCAGAAGCGTCGATATCTCAACCACTCCCCAATCCCCAAGGACTGAACCAGAGAGAACAGAACCATTCTCTGCTGATGAGCAATCAAACCAAAACCAAACCCAAACTGCACAAGAGCCTGAAAACGTAGCTGACATCCTAATGGCTGAAGTTCATTATGATAAGAACCAACCCCAAAACCCACCTGAGCAGAACCCAGAATCTGCACCCCGACACTCAGAAAACCCTTCACTAGAAGAAGTGTTTGCATATCTCTACGCCGACAGAGATATAATCCCAATAAACGCTGTACCCATCAACCCATACCTTAACCCCATCAGAGCAAACAGACTTAACGACGATAGACAAAGGTTCATTGAAAAGAAGTCACATCTGAACAAAGATATCAACTCTTCGTTTGGGATCAGCAGAATTTTGAGGATAGAAGAAAGAAAGTTTGCTTATGACAGAATTCTATACCATCTGTACACTGTGGAATCAAAAGACAAGAAGATAGAAACCTTCAACGACAATGATCTTGTGCTTTTGAATCCCTATGATCTCATAACTATTCATGCCAATTGCTTAAATAATCACGACAAATACAAAGCTGCAAGGACAGCTGTGCCCGAAGTTCAGTATGCTATGCAAGAGCACATAAACCTCAGAACGCAAGTTGATTTCCATCTAGGCATAGAGTTTAAAGTTGAGAAACTGGCGATTGCACCTCCAAATGAAAATCTTGACGGTTATGGCCATTACAGAACTGGAACTGTGGTTGGAAATCCTCCAATCTTTATCTGCCGACAGAAGGGCATCAAGAAGGCCATCAGATCTGCTGAAACCCACAAGTACTCAAGTGAATCGCTGCAGTATCTCAAAAACGTCATCCTGAACCTTCCAAGGGAAAAGTGTCCAGAAGATGAAATGAGGCTCTACATCAACCAGATAGATCTCATGTTACAATTCAGAGGCCTGATCAGAAGATTCGACAGAATTCTAAGAGGAGAGTTCTATGCTTAGTATACTAGTTCTTTGTGCTGTATTGTAATCATTTTAAAGAATAGTATCAAGTTTCACAGAGGTTAACTTTCTCCTCTGTCTTTTGTTTACTTATCTCTGTATATAGCATAATTTGTATTTTCAATACTTAGGTGGAGATTGTTAGCCCCAAGTATACAAGATGTAAAAGTATTGAAAATATCACAAGTCAGAAGACCACCAGAGATCCGACAGAAGACCTAGAAGAAAATCAACAAGAAGATCATCAGAGCTCGACAGAGCTCTGGCAGAAGACTTCTTCTGTTCCACCAGAAGAACTGTTCACACCAGAAGACCATCAGAGCTCTGGCGTAAGAGCTCTGGTGAATGAAGACCTCTGTGAAGCTTAAGTCTCATAGAAATCTCTAAGTGTCAGACACGTGTCCGTACTTTCCACGTTAGCCCTAAAAGGACGGAGACACACTTTCCACGTGTCATCCCAGGGTTAGATAGTAGTACAATGTCTTTCACTTTATCAGGCTATAAATAGAAGGGTAGTGGAACAAACTTTTGTAAGCTTTTGGAAGAATTATTTGCTACATTTGTGAGAGCACACACTGCAACATTCCATTCCACTATCACTGTACGATTTGTCACCTGAGAGATTTCAGAATACATACACAAGAAAGTGTTCTTGGTGTTATTCAAATATATCAATATACGAGCCGCTTATTTATTGATCCTGTTATCATTTACTGTTCATTGTTGATACTCTCACTGTTTCATAATCGTCTACACAATCACTCATATTTAATAGCTTTATATCATGCTTCTGCTATCTGTTTTATGCTGTTTATATGAGACAACTTGAATCTGGGAACCTACAAATAGGGAAGTGTCTACGAGTAAGACACCATATACATATAATTCCCTACCACCTACGCTACATCTTCCATTCCAAGTTCAGGAACCTAGGTAATTGTATCCCGATCAATAAGCTAACAAAGGGGATGAGGGGAAAAGGCACCGTCTACCAATTGGAAAGCTAGACATCAAGTGGCTTGATGAGGATAACTAAGCTGACAAGCTGGAGTTGGTTGCTGGCACAACAGGGTGGTACCTTACCGCGCCCGCTTCTCTAGATGGCCACATATAAATTTGTAATTATATGCAGTACCTATATACGTAAGGTAGTAGCCACGATGACCTGCCTGAAAGGCACGAGCGTAGCTAGGAATTCACGATAAGGGGGGTCTGATAGTTCGACATCGTAATAATAATAATGATAAAAATTATCTAATCAAAGAAAAATATATTAATACAAAAGAAACTTTAATAATAAAAAACCACATAAGAATAAGGCAATCCATTTTCTCAAAAATCAACTTGTTAGAATAAAACAATTAGTTAAAACTTGGACACATAAGCTAAATAAGGGGGCCTTCTTACTTGACAAGCTATAAATTTGTGATAACCCTGAAAACCGGTGCATCATGTGTTCTTTCACATGATTTTTTTTTCATCTATCTTGAATTAAGTGTATTGATAAACATATAATTGTTTCACAATGTAAACATTTTTATGTGTATGTGAAACACAAAATACAACAAAGTTTTTTTACATTGTGAACCGAATAGATGTAAAATAAACACATTCTGAAATAAAATAAATGTTAATTAATATATTAAATTTTAACCTTAGATGAAAATATCATATGAAATAATATCTCACAATGATAAGTGTAACAATTATCGGAATATATGAGTTTCTTAAATAATTAAGCCTTAATCAAACAAATATAAAATAATATATCACAATGATAATTGTTACAATTATCACAATGTACGAGTTTCTTAAATAATTAAGCCTTAGGGGCCGTTTACCTAATCACTTATCCGGATAAGTGCTTACTGGTAAAATTTAACACTATCACTTACTTTTCAGGTAACACTTTAGTCCACCAAAATGGCATCGTATGCAACAATTTAGCCGGTAAACGCTAACCGTGGTAAGAGCCCTCGCACTCACTTACCGGGTAAGACTCTCGGCCCTTGCTTTCTACTCTTGGTCCTTGCTTCCGCTTTTACCGGATAAGATTCTTAGTTTTGCCATATTCATACGGTAAGCTAATGTGACTTGGTAAACACTAACCCGGGTAAGCGTTTTGTAAACGGCCCCTTAGTCAAACAAATATATTAAAAAAGTTTACATATATATATATATATATATGAAATTGTACTTTAAGATGGATACAAATTTGTTTTAATAAATAAATTAGATTTGATTTGTTCTTGCTCGTGATTCAACCTATAATCGTAAGTAATTAAGATATCTACCTTTTAAAATTCAAACAAACTATTATAAATCTATATCAATATCCGTATTTAACTAAACTAAAAAATTTGAGTATTTTAGAACACAAATTAATATTATCAAACAAGTAAATATTTTATATAACTTAGAATTATATTTACTAATTTACATAAATTAAACAAATAGGATTTAGGTGATAAACTTACGTAATTTTTGTCTTTTAGAAAACAATCTTACCTAAAAGAAACCTCAAATCGGGAGTACACATAATTAAAAAAAATACCTAATTTATAACAGACTAGGGAGCGATAGAGTAAAATTTCCTAATTTTGCTAAATTAGGGAGACAAATCCGGATTGGGTTTATAGGGGGTTCTTGGTTGCCTTTTAATATTAAAACATTATTTTTATTTAAAGCTGCAATGGGGCTCGTCGACAGTTGGGCATCCCCTAGTCCCCCTACTAGCTCCGCCTCTGCTTTCCGGCTAAGTACTTGACTTCGAAGACAACTCTCTCTGCCTTTCTTTCCCATGACGACGATCGAGGAACGGGAAATCAAAATTTTCACTTCGAATTTCGAACGTCATCATCCCGTTGCTCATGGTGTTTCACGATCAATATTGGAAATGAACCGAGAAATGGTGGAACCACATATTGGATCACCCCAGTGCGACACGAAGTGGTTGATGTTGAGTTAGCTCCTATGCCGCTAGCTATTCTTTGCTTGGTCCCCCAATACGGTGTAGGTTCCTGAGTGCGTCATGAGCACCGGGCTAAGGGACGGTTGAACAACTCAAGCGAACCGCCCTACTTTACTACAGTGTAAGGACAGAAGGGAGAATGTTGTGAAGGTGACCTTGTGACCAATCCAACTGCCCATGATATGTTAAGAACAGAATGGAAGGGAAAAAAAAGTCTAAAATCGTCATTCATGCACTATTCTTCCCCACCAAAAATGAAATTGAGAGAGGGTGAGGGTGATGGCTAAATTGACATTTTTGCCTTTTTAAAATCAAAGTATAAAATGTGTAACATTTGCCGAGAATTTAATTCTTTTATTTATGCCATGGAGTAATTAATCAAATCTGTCAATGACGAAATTTGATAGAATTTAATCAATTTTATTTTATTTTATTTTTGAGGAACATATCGTAGAGAATTTGATTTGGTTACGTGAATCAAAGGAGTGTAGCGATTCACGCGGTTCTTGCGATGGCCAAGTAAATTCATATTTTGTTTTTACTTTATTAAGAGAATAAAATTCCCAATTCCTATTTGATATAGCTATTTGTGTAAGTATTTTACGATTAAGTACGATCCACACTAGATCTAACCAACTGCCCATCCTACCTCCTCACGCGAGAACATCCACTTTGAATTTGAAGGAGAAGGTTCGAAAACATATTTATTCCGACTTAGAGGGCAAAATGCAGTTGAATTTACATATGTTATAACGTTGTAAATAAGTATTATATTGCAATGAAATTTTCTTTTGTTCTTATTTAATATAACAAACCTTTAAAACTTTGTTCTATTTTAAAAACTTTGCTGTATATCGCTTGTATTTTGTTCTTAAAATGGTTCAAAATAATAATACTTAATAAGACGTACTGCATCGTTACAATCTCTCTCGCTGATCATCACCAATTCACCATCATTGTTATAGATTTCCATCGGATCCATGTTCACTTCCACCTGCATTTCTCCGATCTGTACGCTTACAGCACAAATCAAAGTATTCGAAATTGGAGATCAACGATTTTGATTCAGGTTGATAGAAATCAAGTTAAGTTCCAAAATATGTGCTTGTAAGAAATTCCGATTGGATTTGAGAAAGTTATATATGCCTTTTTTTGATTTAACATATATAGATATGAATTATGGAATGTAGCCGCCATTAATTTCTGTGTTAATCCTGATTTATAATGTCTGTGATATATATGATAGGAAAGAAAGTAAAGATATCTACGTTTGTCTGAATTGACGTAGTTTGAGATAAGCATGGCGTCTTCGATATCTTCCATAAGCGAGGAGCTTGGGGAGCTTGATGGAAGGATTACTGACGTTTTTCGAGCTCTCTCGTAAGCATTTTTCTCTTTTCTTAGTTTGATTTTTGTCAAAATATATGGAAATTTGTTGTTTTTTCGCTTGAATGTAGATATGCATGGCGAAGGGTCGTGTGAGTAGTTGAGGTTAACGTGAGAAACGTGAGAAGTGGATCTGAACCGTTGATCACTTTTAGTCAGATGCCCTCCCATAAATTGCGGCTTAAAAAGGAATTGATCCAACGGTTGATAACCACTTCTCACGTTAACCTCAACTTCTCACCGAAATCCAACCCTGATGTTTCTGGTGAGAAGATATGTTGTAGTAAGTATCGGAGGTCGGGGTTTCACAAGTCAATTCATATTCACGTGAATAGCTTGCGAAATCAACGGAAAAAATGTGCTATATAAACTATATTTTAGCTTAAAACTAATAGATTGATAGTTTCACCCACAAAAATTTGCAGTCATTTTGGATTTGAATGTGCCATAAGAATTGCAATATTTTTTATTTGTGGATGTGATATTAATTATGTTGATTTGATTTGTTTCCTTTCAAGTATATGGTAGTGTTCCTTTGTTACCTCTTTGTAACTGAAGTGGGTTTCAAGCTAACAGCTGAAACAGTTTGAACTAGTGTTTTTTGAACCAAATGGCTATGGGATTGAAACTCCATGTTGATATGGGTGTTTATGTATTTTATTTGCAGCTGCTTTCTTGCTAGAAAACAATTTAAATATTTTGATTTCTCTGATGAATACATAGAGATATATTGATGTAAATATGTAAGACAACAGCAACATTAGAAGTTTTTTTTTTTTTTTTTTTTTTTTTGAAGTGTGTCCTAGGCTATGCCTAGACTAATCCCTTGGCAAATTATGACTGCAAGACATCAACCCTGATTAAACTCAATGGCCAATTGTTGTGTACGTCTGGATTCGAACCCTGGGCAGATGAGATATTCCACCACATCCTCAGGGCCTTAACCACTACGCCACAACCTCTGAAATGTATGTTGGGGAATCTGGGTTTTGTGGTTTCTAAGAACATGGATAATCTCCTGGATCGTGTACTGGAAATCACTTTCCAAATACCATATATCGCCCTTATACAAGTTCAAACCATATGATGGTCAAGTTGACCACCAAATTCAAATGTTTATTATATCTATTTGTAATTTACAGTGGGGTGGCTAACTATTCATAATCTAATTTAAGCAGAAATGGATTTCAAAAGCTGGAGAAGATCAAGGACTCAGGTAGGCAGAGTAGGCAGTTGGAGGAGCTTACCGATAAGATGCGTGAATGCAAGAGGTAATTCCGATTATGTATTAAACATAAAAGCAATAATACTACAGATATGTAAAAATTAAAGATTCTTGCTGCTTCTTGTGGTGACTCTTTGATAGGTTAATCTCAAATAAAATGCTTATTCCTACAGGCTTATTAAAGAGTTCGAAAGAGAAGTCAAAGAATTAGACTATACAAGTATTCCTCATGCTAGCAAGACGCTGAACGAGAGAAAGCAATCAATGGTATAAACTCGTGTTCTTTTCTTTTGTGCCCTCATGCTGATATAGGGAAGGCTTTTTTTTCGAGGGTGTCCTAGGCTATGCCTAGACTAATCCCTTGACAAATTATGACTGCAAGACATCAACCCTGATTAAACTCAGTGGCCACAGTTGTTGTGTACGCCTGTATACGAACCCTTGGCAGATGGGATATTCCACCACATCCCCAGGGCCTTAACCACTACGCCACAACCCTTGTGGTTGATATAGGGAAAGCTTTACTTATATATTATTTGTATCCAGGTTAAGGAGTTGAATTCTTATGTGGAACTGAAAAAGAAGTAAGTTTTTTTTTTCTGGTTACCAACTATCTTTTTCTTTAGTTCATTAAATCTCATGTATTTAGTATCGTATGATATATATATATATATATATATATATCTTCATCGTCATCATCTTGAACCGTTGATTAATTTGTTGTTTTGTTGGATGATCTAGATATGCAAGCAACATTGAAAGAAAAAGAGTTGGGAATATTAAGGGGACTGAAGAGGTATCTGCAGAAGATAATGGCTTGCTAGCCTCATGTAAGTATATAATGCAGCATCTTTGTAACTTTGAATTTGGGATTTTCCAAGAGTATTTGATATTTTCCTACATCGAATGAAGTTCATTTATTCATAGGCTACTTTTTATGTGTTTATATAATTTGCAGCTATGACAAACCAAGAACTAGTGCACCAAGGTAATCAAATGATGGATGAGACCGATCAAGCTATAGAACGATCGAAAAAGGTTGGTACCTTATGGCAAAGTATAGAATTTGGCTTTTGTATCTTGAAACCAAGAAGACATTTTGAAGTTCTTCTGAGTTAAAAGGGTTCTAGCATACTTTTTAGTCAAAATCACTCACTACAAAGAAAATGTGCTTTATAAAACTTGCTTTATAGTGCTAAACACAATTGTGAGTCATATGTAAAAGTGTTGCGATAAATTTATATGACCTTTTAGGTGTCTTCACAAGTTTTTTAAGACAGTTTGAAATGAAGTATTGTGCTAGTTTTTCCTATAAGACACTTTTCCATGTAAAAAAAATGGGAAATTGACTCAAATAACCAAAATACACAAGTAAATTAGTCTATTAGCCATTTATCTCCCATTTTTACCAAAATGTCACTACATCCGCAATATTCTTAATTTTTTGTGTTTTTGAGTTAGGTCCGCAATTACGGACCTATATATATTGCGGAAGTAATGATATTTATGCAAACCGGGAGAGAAAGGGCAAGGAAACCAATTTTAATTGGTAAAATGGCTATTTGAGTCAATTTCCATAAAAAAAATAATATGATGTTTTATTTCAAAATTGTTCTTGAAACTTGTTAAGATGCCCAAAAACATCCTACAAACTTATTGTAATACTTTTACTCACAAGGTGTTTGATCTTGTAAGTTTAAGTCCTGTCAAACCGTCTATTATGACACTTAAATATTTTTGGCATCATGTAAATTCAGTTTTATTCCAAAGTTTTTATATGTTAAAAAGCTTTAATTTGGACGACTGAGCCATAATAGAACGAATTCATTCTTAATGTCATTAATTACACATACATAAAAACTTTCAACTTGATGTATGTTAAATTTGGCTTGTTTATCAGGTTGTCCACGACACAGTAAATGTTGGAACTGAGACCACAGCAACGCTCAAGGGACAGGTGTCTTATCGAACATCACTGATCGATGCAGGTTAACTCCTTCCATTTGCTTCATCACGGAGACTAACCGTTATTCTTTTCTGGTGATTGAATTCGATTCCAGACTGAACAAATGAACAGAATCATCGATGATCTTGATTCGATCCATTTTTCAATCAAGAAGGCTTCTCGATTGGTGACGGAACTTGGCAGGCAGGTCTATCTCTAACTTACTCATAACCCTATATATTTCTTAAACTTCCATGCATCTTTCTTCATTTTGTTGCTGATTTGGACTTCTTATACAGGTTGCAAGCGATCGTTGCATTATGTCCATGCTCTTTCTTATTGTGATTGGTGTCATAGCGATCATTATTGTGAAGGTATGTTTCCCGGTTACATTTTTTAACCCAAATGGCATGACCTTCCAATGGTAATGATGATCAGGGATGCAAAAAGCAGTTTTTGGCATATCATCCGGATGTATGCCTAATTACCGGAATCCAGCTTTAAGATATCTCAACCGGTAACCTTAGGTTTGCTCCAATAGGTTACTAGTTCTAAGTACCTTCTGAACCACTGGAAGGTTTACCGCTGTTAAGTGTCACCTATGCTATATATGTCTAAAGAGTAATTAAATTTGACTTGCCACCAAACATAAAATGTCGCCTTTCTCTTGCTATAATGGTCTCGACTAATCATACCTGTGCATTCCTTATTATCGATGTCTTTAGAAATGAAAAGCTTTCTTATACGGTTAAATATCAATATGCAAATAGCATGTCTTTGTTTCGGTTCCTATTTTGAAGAACCTCCTATTTTGAACATGTGGGTTGGGTTGGGTTGGGTTGGGTTGGGTTGGCACGTTGCTTTCATTCTTTTAAACAAGTATGTGTGTTTGATTTTTGGTAACTTAAAAAGTATTGTTCATCACCCAATTGATCTTATACCTATAATGTATAACATATAGGTAATACTGAATTATTGACACACAAGATATACAACAAACTAACAAATTGGACTTGCAAAAGATGAAAATATGTATCACACTCATGTCGGATGCCTTCACCCAACCAAAAGATATATTTTTACATATTTTATTAATTATATATTACTTAATCTCACACATTTGTATGCCTAAGTTAATCCAATTTTTTTCTTGCTACAAAATTAATAGCGAATAACATGTAAATGGAGAACGAAAATTAGGCAAAATATGGATAAAACGGTGCTCCAAAATGACAAAAACGAGCATGAGACTCGGACTAGGTAAATATAAATACAGTTTTATATTGTATATAGATATAAATAAAAAATTACCAAAATTATAAGTTGACATCCGGTTGGCAAGTTAAGTTATGTCTAACCCAATTTAACCCTACTAATTGACGGTTTGGTGGGTTGGCGGTTTAGCGAATTGGGATGGACAGTTTGAGAGGGTTGACAATTTTTTGTACAATCCTAATTTGTAATAGTCACCAAAATGGAGATTTTGAAAGTAGGATTCCCAAAATAGGAACATGAAAGTACATTTTATTATGATGCAATTTGCATGTATCTAATTTATGTGTCATGATCTTCAAATTTCAGGTTATTCATCCAGAAAACCAAGATATACAAGATCTTCCCGGACTAGCCCCTCCTGCTACTAGTCGAAAACTCCTCTGGTTTCACACCATCTAGATTTGATATCCATATATTGGTTCGTTTCTCATTATCGCGGAGAAATCTATTCACAATCATGAGCAAGGAAACCAAATGAAATTATATAAGTGAAATTGTACCAATATTTGTTACAAACACGAGGGGCAAAGCAAATTGGTGATGTGATCAACGTATGGATGTTGTATGTTGTGCAACGTTTTGCATTATACTTCCAAACACTAGGTTCGCTTTCAGTAGCATCCAAGTAAACTTTTTAGGGGGTCTTTGTTTGTTTTCTTCATTAAACCCAGTATAGATTAAGATCAACTATTGTTGTCTGTTTTGGTGTTGAATAAATTGTCTAAATGATGTGAATTACCATTTTAGCCCTATCTTTGAAAATCCACCAAAACCAATATAAATTATCGTATGAGTTGATAATCTTAATCAAAGCTTAGGTGCTAGATATGCACAAAACACAAAAAAGCCTTGGCCCAAACCCAAGCCAAGCCAAAAAGGCCGATTAAAGCCTATCGCGAAAAAGACTAATTTGATAAAGCACTAAAGTTCGTCCTAAAAACGCTCGACTGAACTCATTTTCACATCTAAATTTCAGAATGTGATTTTTTTGGTAACTAAAAACAAGCCTGAAAGACACGGACGTGATGCTTCTCTACTCGGTGCAATACAACTTACAAAAATAATCAATAATAAAATCACCCAAGTTGATATCATAAAGCTTAACTGGATAACACTTAAATCAAAACCACAAAATTTTATATACCCGCAAAGAAACAACATCAACTTTAAAAATCAAAAGGATGAAACTCCATACAAATTCCCTCAAAACCAATAACGAATTTCACATAAAGTCAAGAAACACAATAACTAGAACGAAACAAATGATAAAAGCGAAGACTTTACACAGTGGGATTCAAGATCTTGAGTTGGAGGAGTCTGGCAATTTTTTACAGCTATTAATATATAAAGTGAAAAAACATAAAAAAAACACGGGACACCAACCCCTTTACAAACAAAAACAAACTAACAAAAGAAAAAAAAGATAGATTAGATGAAATGAGACCGCTGAAGAAAGTCCAAGAGAACCACCCAAAAACAAACGAACCTTTGTTGGTCCTGAAGGGGTTATACAAGTACAACAGTTTGTAGAAGGGGGTTGAATACAAACACACATTTTTGGTTTTCTAAATTGTTTATTGATAAATCAAATTACAATTTACAGTTTGTTGCGGAATAAGATTAAGTAAACCTAATCTAAACAAACTTGAGAATCACTAAGTATTCTTGCACAAGAACTAGAGAGAAGAGTGGATCGATGTAGAAAAACAAGGGTTTTTCTACGCACTAAGTAGTTCAGGGAAGATCCTTCAAACTGAAGGAGTATTTCTCTTTTATTATACCCATTGCATTAAATGCATGACATGAGTACTTTACACGTGTCAGCATCTGATTGGGCGCATGCTTCTGACTTTTAGCAAGACATGCTTTGGGTCGCATGATGAACAACGTAATTGCAGAGTGGTTGTATGAACTTGGACAAAAGCATGTATCTTCTGACAATCCGTACTTTGTGTAATTGTGTGCAAGAGGATAAGACAAACAAATCTTAAGTAACAAGCTTCATGACCAGCGATCACTTAGGAGGTCTTCCATTAGAGAAGATCTGATGTACGTCAGCTATCGCTGAAGCTTTCTTCTTGATTTATCGCGCGTGTGGATTCGTCTTGGTTTCACTGGTGTCCGCACCAGATCATGCGTAGATTTGTTTTTTATTCATTAACTTTGTCTTCGATGTCTGCGATTAACTCCTTTGTCGTGAAACTTGTCTTCAGGGATTACATCTAACACTATTACATTGGAGTTAAATGCTGTCGATGATGGTGAAACACTAACACATACGGATGTTAAATGCAATTTTCACTATGTATTCTAAGAGTCGTCATCACATCACTGAGAGAGTTTGGATCAACAACCTTATTCATGAAGAATCTAAAGGTGAAGAGGATAAGATGGATTGGCATGGATGACCATCAAGAGGATGAAGAAGGGGACGCTCAAGATGTATTCGTGAAATATGATGTGTCTAAAAGGATTCCAGATACGTTTCAAGGGGAAAGCTCTGCACCCCGGGGTGGTAGTCTGGACAAATCTATGGGGAAATGGGGGTGAAATAATGTGAGGAGGAGAAGGGCGATCCATTTGGTATCATTCGGTTTCTCGAAAAGATCCGAAAGAAAACCATTTCATTAAAAAGCCAGGGGGGATACAGTCATACATAGACGACAACATCACCATTGTACCCTCCCGAGTTTATTCCACGGGACATCGAAGAGGAGAGTTGGTACCGGGGGTGCACGACACCGACACTTTGGTCGTGCAACATGCACCGAAGGCATTACCGGCAAATGAGGGAGTTGACGTGAAGGATCACATAATGGGGGATGGGGTGAATTCCACTTCTTGTTCTTCTAGTTTTAGAGTGGTGAGTAGTATCGGAGGTGGGACGGGATGTGCTGGAAAAAGTGGACCAAGTTCGTCTAAACCAGCGTGAGACGGATTTTCTATGTTGGACGAACTTTCTGCTACTATTGGGGTTGGTAGTTAGCGACAGACACATCGATTTTCATTAAAATTAAAAAAACAATCCACGTGTTCGTCGATAATCCGTCGTTAACTACCAATGAATTAGCGACGGAATCCATATGCCCGTCAATAATTAGCAACGGATTATCGACGGAAATTTTAATTTCCTTGTTTTGCCATTTGGATGTGTTATTTGTACACATGTGTATGTGTATGTGTACACATGTGTATGTGAATGTGAATGTATGTGTATGCGTGTGTATGTGTGTGTATGTGCATGTGTAGGTGTATGTGTATGTGTGTGTGCATGTGCATGTGTGTTCATGTGTATGTGTATGTGTTATCTATACTACCTTATGAAGCATATTAATAAAAATATTAAAAACAACATATGATGTATTAAGTACTACTATTTATGCATGGTTTTTAAAATTCTCTTAATTACAAACTTAAGATTGTATGTGTCTTTTGTTTGCATTTATCAGCTTGAGGTCCTGCAATCAGAAGAAATATAGATTGAAGGTAAAAGCTTGTTTGTTTTATATATGTATGTTTCATTTACAGTGTTTTTAAACCTCTTCCGCTCCAAATATCTCCCCTTCCTCGGTGCACGTATTTGACATTTTTTCTTTTGTTACTTGTGTTTGTTGAAAGTCCTGAATGAACGTACTTTCTTCAAATTTATAACCAAATATACTTCTCTATTATTACAATATCAAACAAAATTACATAGACTAGCTAGTTACAATATCAACTTGCTACAATCATAAACCCTAAAATGTAGAGAGAAAAGACTTTGTTGATAAGCTTCTAAAATGAGAAAATGATATATGATTGTCTCTTGAGGTGCGAGACTCTTCTATAGATATATCCAGAATTTACGATTTAGCCCCTGAAGTTCTAAGAAACTTGTTGTGCTACCCTCCATGTTTTCCTAGAAGTGAGGTGCGGTCCTTGTACCGTCAGCTTTAATCCTTTCCAAATTAGACCCATTATCTACCAAACCTGACATATTAGACACCAAAATACACAGAGTCAAGATTGGTCAACTAAATATGTATTTCGACATCCGCCCTCAATCTTGACCTCTGAATAAATAAATCATTCTCAACTTACAAATAAAAAGTTGTGTTGATTTATCACAAGAGATTTTGTGAATATATCAGCAGTGTTTTCAACATATGGAATCTTCAAACTTTTAACATACCTACACTAATCAATTGTCGAACTTGATGAACATCAATTTCGATATGTTTAGTGCGTTCGTGAAAAACAAGATTATTTGCTATTTGAATCGCGGATTTATTATCACAATACAGATTTACAAGGAGTAAATCTTTTATATGTAAATCTTCTAAAATTTTAAGAACCCAAACAATTTCACGACGACTTGTAGCCATTGCACGATATTCAGATTCGACACGAAACCATAGAATTATTAAGAAACAAGCAATAACCAGATCGTCGATGTAAGTCCACGATCTTCAACAATTCAAGTATTAGGTAACACGATGAGGTAGAAGAGGACTAATTATTTATTAGAAAAGTAAATCTAATCTAGAGATAACAAAATGAGAGTTGAGAGCTACATCTTGAATTATGAATTAATGATTACAAAACTACATAACAAGTCATATTTATAGTCCCCCAGTCCCCCTCCCTTGTTACAACAAGTAAGCCCAAGCCATTAGATATTTAAAGCCCATTAGGCCCAATGTCTTTGCTTTACAAAACTTTCTAATATTTAGGACAACTTTAGTGTCCTAACATTCTCCCCCTAAAGTTTTGGAAAGCAAAATCATCTTGAAGTCTTTAACTCCTCTCCCCCTTGATTTTCTTGAAAAACTTTAGCGGTGCAATTCTTCAAATGTAGGCTCGACTCCCCCTTGAAAGTTGCTCTTACTCATCATATTTTCAACCTTGAAAAATCAAATTCAATGTAGTCCATAACCCCGACTAAGTGCACGAAAAACATCTCAAAATGTAGAAACTCGAGCTCGTTCCGATAAGCCCACAAGAATGATAACGAGTGAGTTTTGAGTGATAAGCCAAATGCATTCTTAGTGTAAAACAAAGAATCCGTCGTTGGACCACGAGTTGAGTAAGAATTCGGCTTAAGAGCTTGGTCCGAATTTGCTCGAAGGAGGAACGGTAACAAGCACGCGCTACTCGGTAGAGGTTTCGAGAAATCGAACACAAATCGATGTCGTGGAGATGAATCTGTGACAAAATAAATGTAGGAATGATGCCACATGGATTCCATTAGCAAAAGTCATGAAATTTGACGAAACTAATGGAAATTGGACCAAAAATCTTAGAAACTTAACTGTTCACTAACTGGTCCAGTTAGTACTATTCATCTTCACCACCAACTATGTATTTCACAATCTGTTGATTTCCATTTTAATTTTGTTGATCCAAACCCTCAGTGATTTGATGAAAACCCTCTCTTAACACTTAGTGAAAATTGTAAGTAAATGATATGTATTAGAGTTTCACTATCGCTGATAAGTACTAAGACTGTTTCAGTACCGCTGATAGTAACTCTCGCTCTTTAAAGTTAAATAGTCAGCGAACTCTGTTCATCGAGTAGCTCTGAGCCTGTTCAGTCTATGAGATGATCGCTGATATGTTATAGTTGTTTACTTATGATCCCTGATGACAAGTTTCACGTCAACATATGTTCTACGCTGAAGTCGAAGATCAAGCTCAAGAACCGGCGACAAGTCTACTAATGAACTGATGTGGATATCAGCGAAGCCAAGATTTGTCCACTCAACGTGAAGTATCAAGTAGAAGACTTCAGCAATCGCTGAACTTTATCATTCGCTGATAAAGAACTGTTTCAACGAAAGCTGATCATGAAGTCTCCTTACAAAGTACTATTGTCTTACCTCCCTTGCACGTCTCCGTACCAAATGTCAGAACGGACATCCCTGTTGTCTGTGATCGTACAACAAACTATGATTCTACACTGTGCACCATGCGGCTACTAAGGTTGTCTACAAAGGTCAATGACATGCAACCACTCAGCTACTGCCACGTGTAAAGCAATACTGCCATGCATTAAATGCATGCAATATATAAGAAGAACCCTATTTCAGAAAAGAAGTGCGCTCAGCCATCTTCTTATTCTTCCTTACTACTGTGTGTTAGGTTATTATTCGTAATTTCCTTATCTCCTTTCTATCTTATTCTAGTGCAAGAAACTTAGTGTTCTTAACTTGTTTAGATTAGGTTAATCCTTAATCTTGTTCCGCAACAAGTTGTAAATTGTCTTGATTTATCAACAAACAATTTAGAAAAGTAAAAATAGTGTGTTTGTATTCAACCCCCCCCCCCCCCTTCTACAAACTTGTATAACCCTTAGGGACCAACAAGTGGTATCAGAGCGGATTTGTTTAATCTCATAAACAAGATCTGATCTATACTAAGATTTCTCTTCCTTGCTATTTCTAAAAATGGCTACCAACACAAACACTAACTATATTGACAATGGTTCTCTTGCAAAACCCCCTAGATTCTCCAGAGATAATTTTAATCTATGGAAAAATAGGATGATTCTCTTCTTAGAAGGTGTAGACCCTACTATGCCTTACTATCTTGAAAACGGCCCATATATTCCTATAAGAATTGATGCTGCAGTTCCAGCCGCTGAGAATAGACCTGCTATTCCAGAAAGGCTGATTCCCAAGGAAATTCATACGTGGACTGATGAAGATAAGAAGAAAGTGGCTATCGACACCAAAGCCAGATCCATACTCTCCATGGCTCTTCCTGACGAAGTCTACCATTCCGTCATGAACCTGAAAACCTCAAAAGCTATGTGGGACACAATCTGTGTTCAGTATGAAGGTACTTCTGAAGTCCAAGACTCTCGAAAGATCAACCTGGTAAGACAGTACGAAATCTTCATTTGTGGTAAGAATGAAACTCTCTCTGAAGTACACCGACGTTTTAACTGCTTAATAATAGATCTGAAAACTGTTGGTAAGGAATATTCTAACTTTGAAGTACTGACAAAGTTCTTAGAATGTTTACCTGAAAGCTGGGACAGTTATTCAATGTGTCTCAAGCTATCAAAAGATCTTAGATCCATGACTCTTTCTACCTTATATGGCACGATGCTGAATCATGAGCAATCGAGTCATCTTAAGAAGAATCTTGTAAAAGATTCCAAAAGCACCCCTGTTGCTTTATTCTCAGAGTTACCTTCCACTCAGCGATCTACGATCACTGTCACTGAGTTGGAAACTAACTCTGAACGTTCATCAGATTCTGACGCTTCAGATGATGATGAAACTCTGGCATTCCTGGCTAATAAGTTCAGGAGATTTGCTAGAAAGAGTAATTTCAAGAAGAACAAACCTCTTGCTATTACTGACAAGCCAAGATCATCAACCCCTGTTGATAAGGCTACTGCTACTTGCTATAACTGTGAAAAGATAGGACATTTTGCTAGCGAGTGCAGGTCAAAGAAAGTCTCTAGACCCTTAGCTTTTCCCAAGAAAAACTTTACTCCCAGAACTAGAGATGAAAAATACAAAAAGCTGAAAGAAAGGTATTCAAAGCTGAAAACCTTTAAGAAGAAAGGCAAAGGCCTTATGGCTGACTATGATTGGGTTGCCTCTGACGAAGAAGAATCATCTGACTCTGAAGATGATGATGAAGCCAATCTATGTCTCATGGCCAAACTTGAAGACGAGGAAGAAAATTCTGACATTCCCTCTACTTCAACCTCTGCTACTAAGGTATCACCTTCCTTCTTTACCAATATTTTAAATATTGATGAAGCTAATAGTCTTCGAAAGATCGATCTCCTGACTAGAAGTTTATATGAAGCCATGAATGGCAAAACTGTTGTTGAAAATCAAAACCTTGATCTCGCTGAACAGCTTAAAAACTGTCACCTTCAAATAGAAAATCTTTCTAAAATTGAAGAAGATTTTAAAGATCAAATTCACTTAAATCAGCTAGTCAAAATCGAACGCGACGAAGCTATCGCTGCATTAAAAGCTGAAAAAGCTACTGTTGATGGATGGTATAATTCCTCAACAAAGATCACTGAGATAATCAAGTCTCAGATCCCTCTGAGTGACAAACGTGGTCTTGGTTACAAAGTTGATACTCTAGAACCAACCATTGATCGTTCCATGCTCTTATTTGGAACGTTCGTGTCCTCAGTCGCTGATACTTCATCCTCTCAGTGTTCCTCTTCTAAACCGCCTATCCCTGAGGAAATCTCTACCTTGACTTCTAAAGGTAAAGAAAAAGTTATTTATCCAAAACCTACCTCAGTCTTTAAAAACAAAGGTAAAGGAATTGCTTTTAACCAAAATCCTCAGAAGGGTACCTCTGTACCAAAGCTGAACGCTTCTAAAGCTTCAGTGACTTATCCCTCCGATTCAAAAAATAAGATCTCTGGATTTATTCAGCGTGGATCTATTCAGCAATCTACTGTTGATGGATGGTATAACTCCTCAACAAAGATCACTGAGATAATAAAGTCTCAGATTCCCCTGAGTGATAAGCGTGGTCTTGGTTACAAAACTGATACTCTAGAACCAACCACTGACCGTTCCATGCTTAAGTTTGGAATGTTCGTATCCTCTATCTCTGACACTTTCTCATCTCAGTGTTCCTCTTCAAAACATCCTATCCCTGAGGAAATCTCTACCTTAATTTCTAAAGGTAAATAGAAAATTGTTTATCCAAAACCTACCTCTGTCTTTAAAAATAAGGGTAAAGGAATTGCTTTTAACCAAAATCCTCAGAAGGGTACCTTTGTACCAAAGCTGAATGCTTCTAAAGCTTTAGTGACTTATCCCTATGGTTCAAAGAATAAGATCTCTGGATTTATTCAGCGTGGATCTATTCAGAGATCCACTCCTAGAATCAAAGTGGATACTATTGGTAAGACATCCGAAGAACTGAATGTTCCTCCTGTTTCAAATACCAAAAGTTTACTTGATACTGGTCCTTCAAATTTAAAATCAAAAGCTCAGCATGCAAATGGTCCTAGAACTACTTTTAGTTATAGGAAATGTTATCATTGTGGACTTACCAATCATATTGCTAGTAAGTGCCCCACAACCACCCAAGATGAAAAGATAGATAAGGTGAAGATCATTGCCCCCAAGGCAAAGAAGACCACTGAGGTTAAGAAATTAACCAAAGTGAAGACTGACAAAGATGAATCTTCAAATGCTGCGAAGACTGCTGAACCTTCCACCTCCTTTTCTACCCCCACTGAAAAGTGTGTACACATGGTTAAGTGGGTACCCAAGACAAACTAATCTTCCTTTGTAATGCAGGTTAAGAAGGGTATCTGGTATCTCGATAGCAGATGCTCTAGACACATGACTGGTAAGAAGAACCTGCTTACTGAGTACAAAGAAGAGAAGGGTCCCTCTGTAACTTTCGGTGGAAATGGAAAAGGACATACCCGAGGGTTTGGTGTACTCTCTAATGGTACAACAGCCTTCAGAAGAGTTGCATATGTTGAAGGGCTGAAGCATAATCTTCTAAGCATCCATCAGCTTTGCGACATGGATAACAAAGTAATTTTTACTAAGGAATCCTGCTTTGTCGCTGACAAAAAGGAGAAGATAGCTCTCAGCGGTTATCATTTGGAAAATGTTTATGTAATAAACATGGACTCAACAACCACAGAGAACTCATGTTTCTTCTCAAAAGCCTCATCTGATGTCAACTGGTTATGGCATAAGAGGCTCTCTCATCTAAACTTCAAGACACTGAATACTTTTTCTTCAAAAGAGTTAGTCACTGGTCTACCTCAACACTCATACGCCAAAGAGTCCTTATGTTCAGCGTGTGAGAAAGGGAAGCAGACCAAAGCAAGCTGTAAGTCAAAGCAAGTTTCCTCAGTGTCATCTCCTCTACAACTTCTCCATATGGATTTGTTTGGCTCTGTTAACAAACAATCCATCGCTGGAAAGAAATATACGCTGGTCATAGTTGATGAATTCTCTCACTATACATGGGTAATGTTTCTCCATTCTAAGAGTGACACCCGTGAAGAACTCATCACCTTTGTCAGGAAAATGGAAGTCCTGAACAACTTAACCGTTCGCTCAATAAAGAGTGATCATGAGACTGAATTTAAAAACAGTTCTCTTGATTCCTTCTTTGAGAGAAAGGGTATTTCTCACAACTTTTCTTCAGTGAGAACACCGCAACAAAATTGAGTCGTTGAAAGAAGAAATCGAACTATTATTGAAGCTGCACGTTCAATGCTCATCGATTCTCACCTGCCTACTCAGTTTTGGGCAGAAGCTGTCAACACTGCTTGTTTTACGCAAAACATGTCGCTGATAGTCAAAAGATTTAATAAAACAGCCTATGAACTTTTTCATGGGAGAAAGCCTTCAATTAGCTTTCTTCACATCTTTGGATGTCAGTGTTTCATACTGAACAACAGAGATGCCCTTGGAAAGTTTGATCCTAAGGCTGGTGATGGAATCTTTCTTGGATACTCCTCAGTCTCCAAAGCCTTCAGAGTCTTCAATCGAAGAAGACAAACTGTTGAAGAAACTATTCACGTCACCTTTGACGAATCCCGTTCAGCGAATTCTCGACCTTCTGCTGATACTGAAGAACTGAATCAATAGATGTTTTCACATCTTGGTGATTCAGAAGATATTCCCACTCCTCATACTCATACCGTTGAAGATGATGGTCCTACTATCATCCCAAACATGCAGAATAGTGAAGCTAAAACTTCATGGGTCTCAGCTGTTCCTCTAAACACTATGCCTGCTTCTGAACCAAATGTCTCAGACATTCCATCTACTTCTCAGCAATCAGTGAATGTGATGACATCTGCACCTACTCCTCTCTTGGTTGATATTCCAGAAGTTGCTGAAGCCTCATCTTCAACTCCTCCAGTTCAATTTGAGTCAGCGATTCATGCTCTGGCTCAGCGATCGACTGTCAATCACCCAATTGATCAAATTCTTGGTGATCCAAACGCTGGTGTTCAGAGTCGACGAAGTGCAGGTAATATTTGTTTATTTGTTAACTTTATTTCTCTGTTTGAACCAAAGAAAATAGATGATGCCCTCAAAGATCCAAACTGGGTCAGCGCTATGCAAGAAGAAACAAAGTTTGGAATCTTGTTCGATGACCAACTGACAAGACAGTGATAGGCACTAAATGGGTCTTTCGAAACAAGTTGGACGAACATGGAACTGTAACCCGCAACAAGGCTCGACTTGTTGCTCAGGGATACAGACAAGAGGAAGGTATAGACTACGACGAAACATTTGCTCCAGTAGCAAGACTAGAATCTATTCGTCTATTCTTAGCTTATGCTGTACACAAAGACTTCAAAGTGTATCAAATGGATGTTAAGTCAACATTTCTCAATGGAAAGCTGAATGAAGAAGTCTATGTGGAACAACCTCCAGGATTCTCATATCCTAAGCGTCCAGGTTATGTTTATAAACTGGATAAGGCACTTTATGGCTTAAAGCAAGCTCCACGTGCATGATATGACACTTTATCCTCTTATCTCCTAATTGAAAATTTTGAGCGAGGTAAAATCGACAAAACTCTATTTTTTAGAATAGTGAAGGGTCATATCATTCTTGTTCAGATATATGTTGATGACATTATATTTGGTTCTACTAACCCTGACCTTTGTACTCGTTTCGTTGATAGAATGAAAGCAGAGTATAAAATGAGTATGATGGGTGAGCTAACATATTTCCTTGGTCTTCAGATAAAGCAGAATGAAAAAGGAACTTTCATAAATCAGGGAAAGTATGTTAAAGATATGCTGAAGAAATTCGATTTAACTCAGAGTTCAGCTATGAAAACCCCTATGGCACCACCGCTGACACTAAACAAGGATTCAAATGGAATACCTGTTAATGTCACACTGTACCGTGGGATGATCGGCTCTCTCATGTATCTTACAGCTAGCCGACCTGATATTATGTATGCAACTTGTTTGTGTGCATGATATCAAGCTGAACCTAAGGAATCTCATATGATTGCTGTAAAGCGAATCTTTCGTTACCTTAAGGGTACTCCGAACCTAGGTCTTTGGTATCCCAAAGATTCAGGGTTTGATCTAATTGCCTATTCAGATAGTGATTTTGCAGGTTGCAAATTGGATAGGAAAAGCACCACAGGAGGCTGTCAGCTCCTGGGTGGAAAGCTGGTGAGTTGGACAAGTAAAAAGCAAAACTCAGTGTCCACCTCAACTGCTGAAGTTGAGTTTGTAGCCGCTGGAAGTTGTTGTTCTCAGGTCTTGTGGATGCGAAATCAACTACTAGACTATGACCTTCAGCTCTCGAAAATTCCAATCTATTGCGACAGCACAAGTGCCATCGCTATAGCCAACAACCCAGTGCTACACTCAAAGACCAAACATATCGAAATCAGGTATCATTTTATCAGAGATCATGTGATGAATGGTGATATAGAACTTCATTTTATCCCAACTGACTTTCATTTATGATCTGTTCAACAAACCTCTTGATGAGACAAGATTCAACTTTATCATTAGCGAGCTTGGAATGCTGAACTTTGAAGAGTAAAATCTTCAGTAGTTCACATTTGATCAACGATCGGATAAAATAAACTTACATAACCTGTTCTATCATCTTATCTCTGAACAAAGTTGATTCGCTGATATCAAGGTATGTTCTCTCTTTACTTGCTGACATTCGCATGTAAATGCAAGATTTCAAAACAAATCACATCGCTGAATATCTCTTCCTTAACAGCGATACTTTGAAATTTCTTAAACTAACACTGATATTTCTATTCAGTGCTTCATGTTTTTCAAAATAGTCCCTGAGCTTTCAAAACCTCAGAGACATCCTAAAATATGAAAGGACGTTTGTGACATCATCACAACGGATAAACCCTGGCACGTTCTTTTTCTGACACACGTTTGCAAGTTTCGTTTACCATCCAATCAAATGCAAACACGTGTCCGTGTCATGATGAAAAACTTTCCCACTCTAGTTTTTCTCTCTCTCTAATCTCACTATATAAACTATTTCGAGTTTATATTTATCCTTTACGCGAACTTCTTCTCCAAGAAAGAAAAGATTTACTGTTGCTTATTGAACTCGAGCTTTTTCCAGAAAACTGTTCATCTTCTTCTTCGACAACCAGGTTAATATTCTCATTATTTACCTGTTTTAACTTGTTTCTGATCTTATCCTTGTTTTCAAAAGATCAAACAAAAGAACTTTTTAAATGAAATCATTTCTTTCATGGTTTTATGAACACAACCTTTTCATGGTTGTTCTTCAAGTTTAAATCAAATATATTAAACTTGTTCTTCATACGTTTTTCCAGAATCCTTATCTAAAGGAAAATGGAAAACAAAACTTTTACTGGGTTTGCATTTCTTTTTCAAAACAAGAAAACCCTAATCTTCATTAAGACATTTCTGTCTGAATGAAATGGACAAAATTCGAAAACATCTTATTGGAAAATCTTTCCACATTAAGACTGTATTTTTTTTTCTATGATTCATGGTTGATATGTTAAACAAAAATGGCATCTTCTACTGCTGCTCCTACCGCTGAGAAATCTCCTGCTACGGAGAAACTGAATTTTCCCAAGGCTCCTCAGGTCAAGTTCACGCTTGAGAAAGTAGACTTCTCAAAATCCAACAATCTCTATGCGCTTTTCGACTTTCCTCCGAAAAAGCAAGTCAGGCATCTCGATGATGCTGTGAATTTTCTACAAACCTGCTGCTTAATCAAAGCCTTAACCTTCGTACCCCCTGCCCATAAATTTCTTCTATCTTAGTTCTGGTATACTGCTAGACACACTCAGGTTCCTTCATCAAAGGATCCTAAGAAACTACTTGATGTCATTCTCTGTGACACCAAATTTGGCACAACCAAAATCAACCCTGCCATTATCAGGCGAGCACTCAGCCTACCCACACCACCAAAGAAAAACCCTTTGTCTCTCTGCCAAACCACAAAAACCATGCTGATAGGGAAGCCATCACTGCATTCTTTGATGCAATGGGTTACGCATGGGACACAGGGAGGGACAAGGAGATTGAGAAGAAACTGAACCTCATCAAGAAGTCCAAAATGCCAAGCGAGATGAACTTCATCTTCGCACACTTAATAAGCTGCATGACAGCGAAGAGTGGCTCCTCTGATCAAGCTGCTCAACCTCAGCAAGCAATGGGCTATGCATTGCTGAAAGGTCTACATGTTGACTGGGCCTCGATCATCTATGACGATCTTGCGTTCAGAGTAGATATGGCTGATAGACATTCATGGGTTCCATATCCCAGATTCATCAGCGCCGTCTTTCAACAAGGACTTGGGGACAAGTACCCAAAAGATGGTGATTTGAGACTCTCTCAGGTTGGCCCTAAGGTGCTCGACTTCAAGCCGCTGGCAAACGAGGTACGTCTTACTACTCTTTTATCTATTCTTAATCCTTCTTCTTCTTCTACTTCTGCGGCTCATTCAGTGGAAATCCCCACCGCTGATACCCAAGCTGCACCCTCCACTCCTTCTCGAAAAAGGAAACAATCTACTTCCCAACTTGGTTCCAAAAGAATCAAGAAAACCAAGGAGCAACCCCTCAGCATTCACATGCTGAAGACTCCACAGCTCATCTTGAAGAGCTGATGGATAGTTCAGTGGTACGCTCTGCCACAGCTGATCAAGCCAACCCTTCCATCCCGGCCTCAGCGTCTCTAGACACTGAGGTTATAAACTTGGAACTGAACCCCCCTCCTTCAGCCTCTCTACAGACTGAAGTGATTAACAGCGGATCCAACGCTAAACCCCGCAACCAACCAATTTTCTCAACCATCATTCCTCCCACCTCTCCTTTGGTCACTCAATCTCTTCCCCTATTCTCCTCAACAAACATCTTCCTCAGCGACACTACTGCTGAACATCTTCAGAGGATGATAGAACAAAAAACAGGACATGCAGGTACTTCCAGTCGTCAAGGAACTATTGAAGACGACTATGAAACTTTCTCAGGGTTACGAGGCTTCGACAACTTCGCCAACCCGCCTGCAGGTATACACATTATCCCAAACACTTCTCTCTCTCAACCCCAAACTTCTGAGCTTTCCTCTGTTCATAATTAAATAACTGTTTCAGGTCCTAATTTGGGGGATATCAACACCTCCCTGAAGGCCCTGGAAACAAAGATGGAATCATACAACACCATTCTCTCCACCAACTCTTCAGCGGTTACAGACGCTGGAGAGAACCTCAAAAAGCTGACCGAGGTTGTTGACACTAAAGCCTCCAAAGCTGATATGGAGAAGGTGGATGACAGCATTGCAACTTTTGCTACCACCCTCGCTGAAACTTCCTCAAACGTCAACAATCTCAACCTCACCAACACCACCCTCGCAACAAACTTCAGCACTCTGTCCAATGAAGTCACATCATTGAAGACAGAGGCTGGTACTCTTAAGGGTGAGGTTACGACGGTCAAAGATCTACTTCAGCAGATACTCAATCTCCTGGATGCTCCAAAGTCTCACTTTACTCAGGCCGATAGAGAAGATCTTCGAAAACTCACCCCTGCTATATCTGGCCTCGACGACAGATTAGCAGTGGTTGAACTTTGTATGGGACTCACTGGCCAAGAAGACAGAGATTCTCATACTACTGATGTTGCTGATGTTGCTGATATTCCTCTTGCCTCCCCTCCTCATCATGTGGAAGAGGGGGAGAAGAGAGCTGAAGACCTTCCCCATAATGATGAGGGGGAGAAGAAAAATGAAACTGCTGCTTCTACTTCAAAACCTCAGGGAGTTGAAAACCCTGAGGGAACCGAGAAACCTCCCTTTGTATCTGAGGGGGAGCAACTCGAAGAGCAACACAAAGAAGCCGCTGCTGATGTGACCGTACCTTACGCTAATGAGGTCGAGTCTGAAGAAGAAGAAGAAGAAGCTGAAGACGAAGAACCCATCGATATCGATGATGAAGAACCATCATCATCCCCTAAAGATGATGATGATGACGATGATGATGATGATGACTTCTTCATTGAGCCCAAGAAGGTCCCTGAGAAAGGGATTTAGATAAATGAACCATCAGGGGAGAAGACAAAGCCTGCAGCATCTGAAGCTGATCAAGGCAAAAACAAAGGCCTCGCTGCAGAAGGCAATCTGGCTATCCTTCAGATTAAGCCAGTTTGTCAGGTACAATATCTCTTATTCCCTTACTCTGCATCACTCCTCTATCCCTTCTCAATCTCAATCCTCCTCTCCATAAAACCTCTATACACTTAACCCTATTCTTTTCTCTATCTCTTTCTTCCCATGTTCTTACTTAAACAATCGCTTTATTTCAGCTAGTCCTCTCCCCTATTTGAGGATCCCGCTGAAGCTCCTACTACAACACCAACAATAATTCCAGCTCCTATCGCTGAAGAAATAATCCCAGTCTTGGATTTGACCTCTGAGACTGATGAACCTAAACAACAACCACTCTCTCACAAAAACAGACCTTCATTAGCTCCTCAAAAGCTAAGTGAAGAGGATCAAAAAAGGAGAGAAGAAATAATAAAGAAATTCGAAGATCAGCGAATCATCCTCCCTCGCTCCAAAACCCCTGTTCCCATAAAGTTCAGGATATCAAGGAAACAACACGAGGATCATTTAAGAGCTGAACGATTACTCTCCGAAAAGAAGGAAGCTGAAGAAAAAGATAAGGCTCTCGCCATCCAGCTTGTCCAACAATCGGTGAAAGACCCCGCGCTGAAAAGAACTCCCATTGATGTCCAACGTCAGCTATGGGATGATGCCCAAAGGATCGTTGAAGAAAAGACTAAGGTATCTGATTCGACTTTGGAATGGTGTAAAGAAATGCTGAACTATCGATCTCGACCATCCAAAATCATCAAGGTACTTATCTGAGGAAAACTATTCGTAGACGTTCCTGTTGTTGAAGTTGACGTATTCAGAGAAGACAAGACCAAGCAAACCTTTTACGTTGCTACATTAGAGAATTTTGGTTTCTCTGAATGGTTGGAAGTGAAATTAGCCATTCAGCGATCTCGCTCAAAGTTCAAGAGCCATGTCGAGAAAATTTTAAATTCTCAGATCGACTTGGTTTCTTCTGCTGTGGATATTCCTCCTTCCACTCTTCTTCCACCACAACAAAGAAGGACCTCTGCAAAGAAAAAGAAAACCTCAGACTCAGGTCCTCCTATACGGAATGAAACAGGTATAGGTTTCTCACGCGAAGAAGTACTTGGTCGTGACCCTGACCTCTCAGTACTTGACACCTCCCTGCCTCCTGGTGAAACTTCCATCCGTGGAAAAGTCTTAAGTGAACCCTATGGCATCTTCTTTCTAGACTGCTATGGACGACTACACTTTCAACGCATATCTGAGCTTCCAATCACTCCCATCGAACAGCTCAGAGACCTCATATACTGGTGTGAAGTCAGACGCGATCTTAAGGCACGTCACCTCAAGCCCCTGATCTTTGAAGAAGCAAAGAACAAAAAAGATCAAGGTGTAACGGTCCCTGACTGGATGATTTCCACACCAAAGACCCTCGATGAACTTCTCATCAAGGTAGAACCTTTTGACGGATAGGACCGCCTTGTAATTCTTTCTATCTTTATCTGTCTATATCTTCTGTACTTGTAATTTTATTTGCTGTACTTGTAATATTTCCACTTCCCTCTATAATCTTTACGAAGTTTAAAGAAAAATTTCAGCGAATGTACTTTACTCCATCAGTACTGAAAAGATCCCAGAAAACAGTAAAAGGGACAAATATTTTATGAGTTCTTTTTATCCTTATGTTTTCATTAATTATCAATTTTCTCTGTTGCTATGTCATAACCAAATAGGGGGAGATTGTTGATCCAAACCCTCAGTGACTTGATAATGACCCTCTCTTAACACTTAGTGAAAATTGTAAGTAAATGATATGTATTAGAGTTTCGCTATCGCTGATAAGTACTAAGACTGTTTCAGTACCGCTGATAGTAACTCTCTCTCTTTAAAGTTAAATAGTCAGCGAACTCTGTTCATCGAGTAGCTCTGAGCCTGTTCAGTCTATGAGATGATCGCTGATATGTTATAGTTGTTTACTTATGATCCCTGAAGACAAGTTTCACGTCAACATATGTTCTACGCTGAAGTCGAAGATCAATCTCAAGAACCAGCGACAAGTCTACTAATGAACTGATGCGGATATCAGCGAAGCCAAGATTTGTCCACTCAACGTGAAGTATCAAGTAGAAGACTTCAGCAATCGCTGAACTTTATCATTCGCTGATAAAGAACTGTTTCAACGAAAGCTGATCATGAAGTCTCCTTACAAAGTACTATTGTCTTACCTCCCTTGCACGTCTTCGTACGAAATGTCAGAACGGACATCCCTGTTGTCTGTGATCGTCCAACAAACTTTGATTCTACACTGTGCACCATGCGGCTACTAAGGTTGTCTACAAAGGTCAATGACATGCAACCACTCAGCTGCTGCCACATGTAAAGCAATACTGCCATGCATTAAATTCATGCAGTATATAAGAAGAACCCTACTTCAGAAATGAAGTGCGCTCAACCATCTTCTTATTCTTCCTTACTACTGTGTGTTAGGTTATTATTCGTAATTTCCTGATCTCCTTTCTATCTTATTCTAGTGCAAGAAACTTAGTGTTCTTAACTTGTTTAGATTAGGTTAATCCTTAATCTTGTTCCGCAACAAGTTGTAAATTGTCTTGATTTATCAATAAACAATTTTAAAAAGTAAAAATAGTGTGTTTGTATTCACCCCCTTCTACAAACTTGTATAACCCTTCGGGACCAACAAATTTTCATCCACTTTTTCACATCATAAATTCTTCCTTTTTAATATTTTATGCACATTGACCATCAACTAAATCTTTCCAAGAAAAATAACAGCCATGCATCGTGAAAAATCAGTTGCAACTTTTACGCCGGCGATGTAACTAATTTTTCCGGCAAGATCTTCCAACAACCAAAAAGAATGAATTCTTGCTGAAATTTCGATACTGAAAGTTTCAAACTGATAAACTTCACCAAACAAACAGATCTATGACATAATTAAAATCAACGCCGACTTGTTTCGCGCTTTTCCGGCAAGATCTACGTTTCACGATCACTTCCAACAATTCACAAATATCTTTGAATTCATGCTGGAGAATTGAATCTAATCGCTGTTTTATGATCATAACATCAAGAACGAGCAGATATGAGGAAGTTTAGTCGAATAAAAACGTTTTTCCGGCCAAAAACGTTTTTCCGGCGAGAATTCCGGCGACACTAGCAGATTCCGGCAAGCATGCATGCTGTCAATTTTCAGCACCTCTATCTAACGCATTTCATGATGAATTTCGATTCTAAAAGTTGTAGATTTCTCGAAATCATGAGATAAACAGACCTGTGACTAATAAAAAACCAATAATCCTTTGAAAATTCAAGATCATACAATCACTTCGAGAATTCAAAATGTCAACTTTTTCAAAAAACAAATTGACATATTTTGAAGAGATAATCCAGATCTGAATGATGTACACTCTTCAAAATCAATAGAGAAACAGATCTGAGTAGATAGAATCGAATCATGCACCAAAAAATGTCCGGATCTTAAGAATTCTTGCGAAGAACACCGAAAAACTCTCGAAATTTTCAAAAATCATCAAAACTTGTCGAAATTCGATTCTAAAAATTGGAGATGATCTGGAATCGAATAACGAGCAAATCTTCACGAGCATAAGAGATTTGAACACACTTACATGTAGATCAGACAAATTTACTTGAAGTGTCGAGATTCGATGATCGTATCGAGAAAAAATTCATTGATTTGGCTCTGATACCAATTGTAAGTCCATGATCTTCAACAATTCAAGTATTAGGTAACAAGATGAGGTAGAAGAGGACTAATTATTTATTAGAAAAGTAAATCTAATCTAGAGAGAACAAAATGAGAGTTGAGAGCTACATCTCGAATTATGAATTAATGATTACAAAACTACATAACAAGTCCTATTTATAGTCCCCCACTCCCCCTCCCTTGTTACAACAAGTAAGCCCAAGCCCATTAGATATTTAAAGCCCATTAGGCCCAATGCCTTTGCTTTACAAAACTTTCTAATATTTAGGACAACTTTAGTGTCCTAACATTCGAGTTAAAAGACACTTACCCTAGTCAGCATCTACAAATCCATTTAAGCAAAACTTTTCAGACCTTGTAAAGCTAACACCTTTTCCAGGAGAAAGTTTCAAATATCTAAGAACTCTAAATGCAAGTTTTAAATGAAACTGTCTAGGAGAGTGCATAAATTGACTAAGACAATGTACAACAAAAGCAATATCTGGACGAGTAGCTAAAAGATAAATCAATCTACCAGTTAACTTTTCATAACCTGTAAAATCAGATAAAAGGGGATCTTTAGAACTACTAGAATTTGTTACCACCAAATTCATATCCATGGGTGTACTACAAGGCTTACACCTAAGATATCCAAAATCATTTAATAGTTCTAGAAAATAATTCCTTTGTGACATGCACACACCATCAATAGAGTCTAAAATTTCAATTCCCAAGAAAAACTTTAATTTTCTTAAGTCTTTAATAAGAAACTTACTTTTCAATTGATCCTTGAGATTATTTATTTCATCTAAATTGTTACCAATCAGAACAATATCATCAACATACACTAACAACACAAGAAATATAGACCCATAAGTTTTAGTAAAAAAAGTGTAATGACTAACACTTTGAATAAAACCATGATCAAGAAGACAACTAGAAAGTTTGGTATACTATTGACAAGGAGCTTGTTGTAATCCATAGAGAAAAAAATTAAAAACAAATGTTTATGTTTGTTTATTAATATATATATATATATATAAATATATATATATATATATATATTATATATATATATTATATATATAGGCCAATTATCTATTGCAAACCACTCCGATCATACAAACCTTACAAACCATTAATAGCCATTGGATCAAGTTTTTATGAATTTAATTAATTTAATCCGAAAAGGGCATATCAGTCCTTTGATTAATAATTTAATTTATTAATTTTTGTTTGAATCAATTATCTGGAAGATAACTCACGATTTCACAGGGATCCCGATTTCACAGGGATTAACTTTCCATATGGTAGGCGGTTTCCAATTCGATCATGTGTATCTTCAGTATCGACGTTCGTTTCACCGGAGTACCGTTCTTTTTATTTTCTTTCATATCAGAGATTTCTTCACCGGAACATGGAAGATTCATCTTGGGCGATTGAAGAAACTGTTAGTGATGTATATGGATCCTCTTCTCGGATGAATGAAGTTGATCCATTGATCATTGAAAGCGTCACTGTCGCATATCCGGGGAATACACCGTATCGCGACAATGAAATTGAAGGAAAAAATTCATTTAATTCCAATCTGGATGGTATCGAACAGTTATTTGAACCGTACTCATATTTTTTTGATGATTTTATTTGAGGATAGCTTGTATGATTTATGTTGTTGCTGTTTCATTCACATGAGATGGTTGAAATTATGTGTGTGTCTTTATTGTTTCTTACCAACTGATTTTTGTTTTTTTTGTTCGTATGGAATGAAAAGGTGTTTAATGGTCTGCATGTGTGTTAAGTAATGCTCGAAATTGAGTAGTGCATTACTGAGATGATGACTTCGAAATGAATCTGTGAAATATATTAAACACATGATTTGCTTTAGTAATACTGTTTTCAATTACACAATGAATAATATATTAATCATCTACAAATTTTTTTAGTAATGCTGTTTTTTCAGTTTTTCAATTTTCCAATGAATATGTTGCTGTGTTGTAAATGGTGCATAATTTGTAGAAACTAAAATTAGATTGTTGTCATGCTTCATTAATATAAGTTAAAATATTCTCATGCAATTTTTTAAAAATTCTTTTGTTGACGATTCATTGCATATGTTTTGTTTAGATTCTAAGTTAGCATTTTGTTTGTTTTTTTATAGATGCGATTGACGTTGATATTCTAGAAGGTGTTGATGGTTCTAAGTATTTCATGCCGAATGTTTCTGTTGAATTCACTCCTAAGATTGGTGATTTTTTCGTTAATCTAATTGCAGCTGAAAGGTGTTATATGAATTACGCCCAAAAAGCTGGGTTCGATGTTAGGCTCTCTAATAAAAAAATTAATATCCAAGGTTTAATTACAACTAGGTATCTTGTTTGTAGCAAAGAAGGTATACCAACTCCTAAGATATATGATTCAATGGAATTTCGTCGCGTAAAAGAAGGAACACTAATTTAAAATGGACTGGATGTAAGGCTTGTTTTTGAGTTCATTTTGTTAAGGAACGAAATAGGTATGAGGTTTATAAGTTTGTGGAGTGCCATAATCATGTATTGTTGAGTGACCAAGAAATGAGATTTTCACTTAGTAGTAGGACACTTACGTATGCAGAGCAAAAGAACGTGTTTCATTCATGTGCTAACAAGGTTGGTGTAAACAAAGGTCATAGAATTCGTAATGCTTTGATGGGTGGGGTTAGAGATTTGGGTGGAACTGTGAGGGATTATCACAATTATAGGCGTGACATGAATACGTTTGTTGGCATCAAGGATGCCCAGATGTTGATTAACACCATGCAAAGTAGGCAACAAATATGTCCGGATTATTTTTTTGAGTATAAAGTTGATGGTAGAGAGTTATATGCTATTTATTGGGCTGATGAAACCGCACGCATGAACTATCGTGAGTTTGGGGATGTTATATCATTTGACGCCACATTCCGTACTAACATGTAAGTTGTTATTTGCATTCTAATTTTTTAAATCAATTTTTGATCATTTGTTTGTATGGAGTTATAATTTAACAAACTTATATTGTAGGCATGCAATGAGTTTTGTACCGTTTGTAGCGGTAGATAATCACAAGAAAAGTGTGGTTGTTGGAGCTGCTTTGATTTCTGGTGAGACTGCCCAACATTACTCTTGGATTTTGAAGGCCTTTTTAAAGGCACATGGTAGACCGCCGGTATTCGTAATAACTGATCAGTGTCTCGCGATGAAGAAGGCTATCCCCGAAGTATTTCCTGAAAGTAGGCACCGCTTGTGCATGTGGCATATAATGAATAAAGTTGATGAGAAGGTATGCGTAATTTCTTAATATTCATGTTGTTGTTATTATAATTTTTGTAATACAAAAACATTTATTGTCTTATAATTAAATAGTACTATGATTTTATTTTATTAGATTAGTGGTCACTTGAAGTTCAAGACGTCTTTTAAAGCAGAGTTGAATAAATTGGTTTGGGATGTGAATATGGATCCTTCTGTATTTGAGGATTCCTGGAATCAACTGATGGTAAAGTATTCGTTGATTGGAGATTCATGGTTTGATGAGATGTTCAAAATTAGAGAATCGTGGATCCCGGCATACTTCAAAGATTTTGCCATGTCTGGTTTGATGAAAACAACTTCCCTCACAGTTCCACCCGAATCTGAGAGTATAAATGCTTTTTTTAATGTGTTTCATGCTTTTCACCATAATCTTATGCTGTGTCTTCATTCATTTGATAATGCAATCGATATTCAACGTAATGCGCATGCTGCTGACGAAGTTAAGATGAAATCGACGGTTCCTCACATGGTTAGTTTAAGTAAGATTGAAGAGCATGCTGCGTTGGTGTATTCACGTACTATATTTTTTGAGTTCCAAGAGGAGTTAAGTCAAGCCATGAATACATGTATTTGGGAAGGTGCTGTTGTGGATGAATGCACAAAGGTCTACACTATTAGTGAAGACATTGGAGGTTATGAAGAAGACACAAAATTCACGGTAATAAAATCATTATTTTATACGATTAAGTTGTGTTTGTATTATGTATAGTCTTATATGTTTTTTGGTTTCCTTATATTTTTTTTAGGTGGTGCGTGATATTGTCGGCAACACTATTGAATGCTCGTGTAAGTATTTTGAGCGTAATGGTATATTGTGCCGTCACATATTGAAGGTTTTGGTCAATGAAAAAGTGAAGACAATTCCGGATCGGTACTTTCTTCGACGTTGGAGATGTGATTTAATTCCGGTGCAATGGTTACCTGCGAAGGTTCGTTATGGTGAGGTTGACGGGGAAGTTGAGAAGTTAATGGGTGATGCGTACAAGTTGTTTGAGGTGGTGGTGGATAATTTGAGGAATAACAAGGAATCATTTATTGAATTTGTTAGTCTGCTTAAGAAATGGAAATCTGAAAGTCAAGTTGATGAATCCCAACAGAGTAAAAGGGAACAAAGAAAGTCCAACATCGAGGAATTCATGGGTGCGGCCAAAGTTGATGAAGTTCAAGTTCTACCTCCGTCTGGTGTGCGTAATAAGGGTTGCGGTACCGGCAAGAGGTTGATTGGGATTCGAGAGAAGGTTGCAAAGAAAATGAAAAAAGCTAATCGGTTATGTCGTAACTGGGGGAAAAAACGGTCATGATTCGCGAAATTGTCCCGATGCATGACGTTCTATTTTAATCATTTGTTTTTAGCTTTTTATCGTTTGTTTCATTGGTTATTTATGATTTATTGAGTACATGTGTTGCACATTTTTGTCAATTTATCTTCAATAATATTAAGGATATTTTTTTAAATTCCAATGAGTGCAATTGTTTTTTTTAAATACCCAAGGTAATTATCATCTCTGTATCTTCATTAATTGCTCACGCCATTTTATGGAAAAAATTCCATACTCGCCGCCTCTTTACTCAGTTGCATCGAGTGTTTAGTTGGATAGCAATCATGAAGCATAATATCCCTTTTAAATAACCTTATGGTCATTATATTTCATTACTGCTTTCCCCTCTCTAAACTCTAATGAAATATTCATCGTTCTTCAACCCAAAGCATGTCGATTTCCGACTCATCTGAAGCACACTCCGGCGGTGGTGTTTGCCCACGGTCGTATATCAAGCTTCTTATTGGTCATCACATGAAACTCTTAGCTGATATACATGATTTGAAGAAAGAGCTCAAACAACTTCGTGGTGTTCATAAGGATCTGGTCGAGAAGCACGAGAAGATTACGGAAGATCTAATATCAGCCATGGCGGAGATTGAGTCTATGAAAGCTAGCTTCAGGGCTGTTGATATGTATAACGTTACATAGAAATGATAATATTCAAGTGTTTTCCCCCTTTTTTTGGTCTCATAAGTTAGGGTTTTTGGTGAATCATGTTGTAAATATGGGGTAATGGATGTCGTTTCTGTATACAATGAATGTCTACCTGGTTTTTGGGGATGATGTATTGGGGGTTACACTAGGTTCTGTTTTGTATGGTTTTTGTTTTAATGGAATATTAGGTCAATGTAGATATGGTGAAGATTATGAATATCATGGTTAGTAGAAACTTTATCTTAATATCTTGTTAATCATCACTTTTATTGGTATTTACTGTAATACCCCAAGTAAAGTTTTTTTGATATCCCTGGACTATTCTGACATCTGTGTAAGTATTGTGTTTGATTGTTAGTGTGTTTTTTTTCCACATTTTCTTGGAAGAGAATGTGATTGCATGTATGATCTTAATAATACTGCATGTATTGGTAAATTGTCATTTTATGAAAATCAATAAAGGGAATAAAACAAAAGTACACTAAAAGATTCCCAACATTTAAATCCATATGATAAACCAATCAATGCAGTTAATTCCATAGAATAAAACAAACATTGCATTTAAATTCATAAAAAGAGTACTGCCAAGTCTTTTAATGATAGTGAAATGCAAGTATCAAAATGTTTAAGCAACAAACCATTCTAAAATAATAAACTATGTTTTTTCAAACAAATTCTGGTGTTAATCGGCAACTATCATGTATGTCTTTCCCAAATGTTGTCACGTGCTGTTCGTAGAACGTGGCTCCTCAATTCATCACTCATGGTGTAAAACCTCGATACTTCCTTCTTCATCGCATCCTTCAATTTGTTGTTTTGGTGCAAAATAAGTTTGGAAACATACTTCTTTCTTAGATCTTCAATCTGTGATTCCTGGTTACGACTTTCATCCACTTGACCACTCTTCCATTTCGCATCTCCCATGAATGTCTCCATATGCCTCATAGTGAAAACTGCACTATCATACTAGTTAAAAGATGTTTGCCAATCCATGACCAATACTCCTGGCTTCACTTCTTTAAAAGCTTTTGCCGATGGATGACCCACAACCATCAAATGATGCTTCATTACCTTTTGTTGTATTAATGGATACAACTGGAATTTGTTAGACCTGTTAGTTCAAACATTCAGCAATGTTATTGTATACAATTTATTTGCGCTTACCAACACATCTGGCAAGCAAGAGTATTTCCTTAGAGTCTTGTCCTTGGGTATATCCTTCCACTTGCGATTGTCGAGTATCATGAATGATGGATTCTTAAGGTTGATTGCAACTAAGTAGTAGAAGCAACCATCCTGCATTGGAAAGAATAGCTGCATTGTATTTGTATGTTTGCATTATTTACATGATGATATACCTCATTAGTATTATATAAAGTCTAATTTTCACGTACCAAATCGACATTTTTCATTCCAGTAAGTGCCTTGTTATTTCTTGCAGTAGAGGATAAGCTTTGAATGAATATGTCGTAATGGGTCTTCAAATCAAGGCACCTCGTTCCTAGAATTGGGTCCCCCTGTAACAACAAATTTGGTGTATAAATGTTATATGTTAAGTTATTATGAAATTTGACATCTATGTCTGCCATATGACGCATGTAAATAAAGTCTGTGTTACCATAACATCAATTTTGAAGAAGTGACGTCGAATTGAATCACGGTTTCTGAATCGTTCTTCGTAGTTTAGGATTGATGCCCACGCGTTGATAACGGTATGTTTCGTGTTAAAGTTCGATACAGCTAAAGTCTCCAAGTCCGCCCGATCGATGTAGCTCAAATCATTCGAATTGAAAACGTTGTCGCTATAACATAGGTAGTTTCAATTTTTGTTATTTCTATTTCTTATAAAATTCTTAAAAATCATAAATTATGCAACAATAATACTTACAATTTGCTCCCGAACATAGCTGTTGCCCATTCATGTACCTTTTTGTCTTCGTTTGAAACGTTAAAATCCATTACTCGGTTATAGTAAGGTGATTTCAGATGTTCTCCAGGTTTCAGAGTCCGTCTGGTATTTCTTGGAAGTAGGCTTGCAATTTCAGCTTCTTCAACTTTTATGGATACCATATCTTCATGATTTGAGATTGCGTCTTCCTTTTTGGGGATCAGAATACCAACACGTGGTCCTTGAAAATCTGAAATCGGAGTAGTATTACCACTTAGAATCATCCTTACTGGAGTTGGGTCTTTAAGTGGGCTGAATCTAATATCAAAGCCCGGAGCATCGTCGTCTATACTGTCATCCATCATCAATCCCTTGCCTTTGCTGTCAAGGTTGTTTTTTCCACATTTACCACTCTCATTGACGGATTGATGTGAATCTGTATTCAAAGTGCACTCTTTCAGACTAAAAGGCAATGCTTCCTTTATATTCAATGATTTTTTAGCCTTTGAATGCTCCTCGGATATACGCATCGACTCGCAAACCTCTTTTACATAGTTTGGGCTTTCCCAAAGTGGACCAAAAGGGTCTTGAACCACTTGTGATGGAACTATAGCAGTAGATGGGGTTGGGCAATCTTGATCACCGGATGATTCTTTTTCTTTGTTATGTGTTGCTGCGTTGTTGAACATAGAATTCAGCTCAGATTGCATATTCAGAAATTGCTCCTTTTCGTTGAATTTTAACAGGGCAACTGATATGTCGTAATCTGTTGCCTTTCTTATGTATTTGATCAGGTTGATTCGCTGCTTAATAGAAGCTATGAATTCCTGATGTTAAAGATAATTTTGAATTAGATTTTATTTTGTTTACAAGTAGCTATTTATGATAATAATATTATTTTAAAAAAACTTACATCCTTCGAAGAATTAGGGTCCATTTGCTGGGTTGCGTCATAATTTCCATTTACTGTAGTCCCATCATTCACCTTACTCGATAATGGTAAAAGACCAAAACCTCCATCTTTCAATTCTGCTGCCTGTCTCTTTTTTAATTGGAGTAAATCCCATACGCATATTGGCAATGCACCTTTTACAACTAACACACTGCTGCTGAATGTTGAATTCACATAAAGCAACTACAATAAACAGTACACAAATTATAACAATGTTCATTTATCTTTTTTGTATGAATAATCAGTATTTGTTTTGTAAAATAAATTGTTTTTTACCGTTAGGTATGTAAGTGGACCGGTGTAGAAGCACATGGCGTTGTCTCTTCTCCAGTAGATCTTGCTTCCTTTTACCTTGTCGTAAATGAACTTGCACCAGTCTATCTTTGCCATCATGTCTTCGTTTCGTATCTTGGCAAGAAATTGTAAGTTACAAGTACCCATACTGTTGCACTCACACATAAGATTAACAAATAAAACTAGGAAGCTGATCTTAAACATATATCCGTCATCCTTCGACTCTAATATGTAACTCTTCACATGCTTTGGTCTTATAGATTTTTTTTTAATTTTTTCTCGCCATTCCGGTGTGATGTTCATCTTTAGTTCGACATCATCTTGTGCAAGCAAATCAATACCTCCAACCGGCAATCCTAGAATTGTGTTCACAGATTGAACTGTGATTGGAATAATGTCATTCATCAACTGAATCCCCATTTCTCCTGTATCTAACTTGTCAACAACATAGTATCCCAACTTTGATGGAACTCTATCAACTGTCATATTAAGCAATGATTCTAACCCCAACTCTTTCACTCTTTCCTTTTGTCCGTTTGTCAATCCAAGGATTGTTTCATATAAAGTCTTTGGGGAAGTTCTTGATCTAAGGACATCAACTCCAACCCGCATCTCATCAAGTTCCTCAATGTCATCCTCTTCTGCCGTATGTTCGTCTGTTTTGATTTCAGTCGTATTCAGCGATTTCGAACATTCAGCTGTAATTTTTTTTATGTAATACCAAATTAGTACTTAACAATTTATATGGTTGCCTGTCATACCAACTGTAATCTTTTATGACCATTCACCTTTCACGTTTTTTCCCGATGCCAAGTGTGACATTGGAGTATCCAAATTGATTACACTTCTTGTATGGCTCCTTGTAACCCTTGAAGAGCTGCCTATATGAATACGTGAATCTGGTTCACCATCAAAGAAGTTCATTTCATAGTATACACCACCTTTTTAAACTGAAGTTAAACTGTGATTTATATTTTGAAAATATAATTATTTAAAAATTGTGACTTGTTTATGTTATAATCCATGTGTAGTTCAAATATGTTTTCATGAAAGGTTTGTTGTTTTACTAATTAGAACAACAAATTTATTTTTTTACCTGTAATCTTTGTCTTCTTGTCATCTGAATCTCTTACTGACAGGTCCTGTAATAGAGTTTCAACTACAAGAATTGTTTGCAAAAAAGAAATTCATGTTAACAGTTTACTGCAAAACTATTCAAAGTTGTTGAATGCGTAAACACATAGATGTACCTGTTTGTTTTTGGCCCTCATAATCAGTATTTGTTATGTCACAGTCTACAAAGTAAACATGTATCCCAAAGCTTATTTAAATGAATATAAACAATCAACTATAGGAAGTCAGTTAGTTGTTCGCATACCTTTTCTTTTTATCCCTCTTCTGGATTTTCTTGATTCAGGTGAAGGTGTGTCCATAACCATTGGGCTATCTATCACTGTGTGTTGACATTCTCAATTGGAAAAATAGCTCGGTTTCGTTAACAACGTTAGTTTGCACAAGCGATGTATGTAGTATACATGATTTCAACAATTCATGTATGTTAGCAATCATGAATATCCCTTGACTATGTCCTTAATCATGAATATGTTTTGATTCATGATTAAGTAACTCAAAATATAAATACGTTGTCCATAAATCTGATAGCAATCATGATTATCCTTTGATTCATGATTAGTTTATTCAAAATACAAATTCATGATTCATATACATGCCATTAATCATGAATATATGTTTATACATGAATATAGCAACCTATGAAATCATCTACATCAATTAATTGCAAACTATAATCATAAAAAAAACATCCTGTTAGCTCCAATATTCTGAAATATTAGAAGTATTGAAAAATGGCCAAGTACAGAAGAACTTCCACAGAAGCTCTGCTGAGTGCAACAGAAGCTCTGCCGGGCATCTCAGAAGAATCAAAGGAAGTTTGATCAAGAGTGATCAAAGACCGAGGAAACTACAGAAGGACGCTTTCAGAAGATCAAGACCGCAGAACCTCTGTTACCAATAATAGAGCCTCTGCGGACAACATCAGAAGACAAGGAACCAAGAAGACTTCTCAGAGGACCGAGCCTCAGAACCTCTGCCACCCTTGACAGAAGCTCTGCAGAAGTAAACAACCAAAGACTCGGAATCCAGTGAAGACTACTCTACAGAGGAACCAGACCGCAGAACCTCTGTAACACTTTACAGAGCCTCTGTGGTCCTCTAAAGACCTGGAAGATATTTATGATATCTTGCTACTGTTCCAAGACCTGTTCATCAACTTGCATGGCAACTTTCCCTGTCCAACTTCAACACGTGTCAAACTCTGAGTGGACTCAATAGGGCATGGTACAAAATAGACGTCTGCGCCATTTAATGCATTTACCAATAGTACATCTGCTCCATTAAATGCGCATGGCTCAAACAACTGTTCACACCATCCAGTTCACTATTCATGCCGTAAAAGGAACAGTGACCTACTTCATAGTCTTCTAAGAGTAGTATAAAAGGAAGACTCATGTTGAGTTCTTCCTAACACACAACAACACACAAAAACAGAAAAACAAGAACACTTCAATCAAACATCAAGAACACATAGCTTATGCACATTTAGAGTCATATCTGTTTAAAGCTTTGCATACTCACTGTTCTTAAATCTGTTCTTGATATATATATTCAGTAAACTTTGAGATATTATTTCCTGTTCACTGTTTATTTATATTGTGTTCTAAATCTATCAAACATATCTGTTAGTTCTTCAAATACGCTTCCGCATCAAACCTTAAACCTGAACTAATAGATCTGATAATCTTGTTTAAAGCAAAACGGGAACCAACAATTGGTATCAGAGCAAAGCTTGGTTTTCAATATCAAGTGATCCTCGTTTAGACAAGATTCTTGATAGAAACTGTCTGTTCTTAACCTATTCTTCATTCCTTCAAACAGATTCTGTTTTACTGCCATTTTCGATTTATTCGATCTGGTAACATCCAAGAAACTGTTTCTTTCGTTAAAAACTTCATTCAATATGTCAAGACTAAAATTTAGTGCTGATGCTGATTTTCATTATTATTTCAAACACAGCACAAATTTTAAGAAAATAATTCCTACTCTTGAGAAAGAATTAGAGGAAAGAAACAAGAGTATTCTTATTGACTCAGACAACATTGCCAAGCTTGAAGAATCAGGTAAACTCCTAAACTATGAAAATCTTGAACTGAAAAAGAAACTATCTGAGTCAGAAGAGCTTGGTAAAAAGGAGAAAGAGAAGTTTGAGGATGTTAAGACTGTTTTTAAAGAAGAGAAGAAAAACCTTGAGCTTAAGTGTCTAAACTTTTCTAAACTGATTTCCAACTTTGAAAAACTTATAATCAGTGAAAATGAAAAGTTTGGAAAAGAGAAAACTCTTCTTGAGACAAAGAATATGGAACTTTCTTTCAAAATCTCAAAATTACAGAAATCTCTTGAAAAGAGAGGAAAGAGCAGGATTTTGAAAGAAAAGAGTCTGAAAAGGTGAAGAGAGAAGGATTTCAAACAAAGTGTTTGAAAGACAAGTTTGAGAAGGAAAGAAAGGTCTTTAAAGCTGAAATGTCAAGTTTAACAAAGAGACTATCCGATTTGTCAAACAAGATTATGTTGGAGAAGAGGTATAAATCAGATCTTCTAAGAAAATTTGATTTAAACCTTAAAGAAAAAGATGTTTTAGCTAAAAGGCTTAAAGACCTTGTCTTAGCAAACTCTTGTGCTAAAAATTCAAATAATCCTGTTTACAAAAAGATGAAAATGGTTTGGAAAGTCAAAAACTCTATTCCTGACAAAAATGCTCCAAAACCATTTGTTTCTACAAAGCCTTCATCTTTTCATTCATATAAATGCTTTGATCTTCTGCTTCAATTAAGAAACCTTTTCTCTAAATCTTTCTGTGTACAAAATGGGTCATTTCAAAAGAAAAATCCAAAGACCCAAAATGAGAAAGGTCATAGAAAGAAAATTGGCAAACCAACAGAGATTGGCAAACCAGAGGACCTAAAGACAGCTCCAAATCCTAACAAAAAAGGACCCATTTGGATATGGGTACCAAAAGTTCTTTGATCTGTCTTGCAGGTAAAAAGGACTTCTGATCATTACAGATCAGGACTCGCTCTTCAAAGGAGAAAAGGACTCCTAAACACATCATTTTAGGACTCACACTTTAGTGAAAAAGACTCTTAAACAAATCAGTTTAAGACTCGAGCTTCATCTGAAAAGGACTTCTGATCATTACAGATCAGGACTCGCTCTTCAAAGGAGAAAAGGACTCCTAAACACATCAGTTTAGGACTCACACTTTAGTGAAAAAGACTCTTAAACAAATCAGTTTAAGACTCGAGCTTCATCAGAAAATGACTTCTGACCATTACAGATCAGGACTCACCTTTCAGCAAACAATGGACTCCTTAATACTTCTATTAAGGACTCAGGATTCAAAATACACTATGACTCTTAAACACTTTGTTTAAGACTCATCCTTCAAAGATTCTATACTTCACAGAGCCTCTGTGGAATTGCTCAGAACCTATGACAATCTCCACAGAACCTCTGATGAGGTTGACCTATGTTCTGTGCATTATTTATCTCTATTGATTCAAGCATAGGTCAAGGGGGAGCAGAAGGAGACCTCAAATTAATCTACAGAGGTTGATCATTCAAGGGGGAGCCAAAGGAGGATTATGATCAACAAGAGTTTCTGTCGTCCAAACTAGACACTCTAAAAGGTATGTGTCGCACAACATCTTTTTCCAAAAACAATTTTCCAGGACAAAAATTTCTAAATATGTCCTAAAAACAATGTTTAAAACCATAAAAACTTTGGATGATCAAAAAGTTCTATAAATTATTAGTTATTAGAAATTTCCTATCACAGAGCCTCTGCTGGCTCTGGCAGAGGTCCAAAAACCTCTGTAGGATAATTTCTCTCTACTAAAGATTTATCGATCCTCTCCAATGTTTTTCAAACGTTTTTGGTAAAAGTACAAGCTTCAAGAGATAAAAAGGCAGGTTTCAAACCACAGAGATCAATCCAACAGAGGTTGTTAGATCAAGGAGGAGCGGAAAAGGAGACCTTGCTGAATCTACAGAGATTCATAAGTCAAGGGGGAGCAAAGAATGCGACAGAAGAGATCACATTCGCCGATCAAAAGGAAATAGGTTGGTATCTTGCCACAGAAGTCATAAGCCACAGAGTTCTTTCAAAACAAAGAACCTCTGTAGATCACTCAAATCATTCAAATGACTTCTGCTGCACAAAATCTTTGAGATTTACAATTTTCTAGGACACCAACTTTCAAATAAGTCCTAAATACATTGTTAAAACTGATCAAAAACTTGGATGATTAAAAATGTTTATAAATTATTAGTTATTAGAAATTTCCTGTCACAGAGCCTCTGCTGGCTCTGGCAGAGGTCCAAAAACCTCTGTAGGATAATTTCTCTCTACTAAAAATTTATTGATCCTCTCCGTGTTTTTCAAACGATTTTCATTAAAGATACAATCTACAGAGATAAACGTTTTTCAAAATCACAGAACTTCTGTACCCACAGAGCTTCTGTAAAGATTTCCACTTGGGAATTTCTGTATCTGTAACGGTAACTTTTCTGTGGTGAAAATTTAAAACCCACGCGTTTTTCATTTAATGTGGCCGCCCACGACGTCTCGTCGTCACTGACATTGATGACGTGTCAAGTTTTCATTGACGTACATATCACGTCGTCCTAGAAACTTGCACCACGCCGAATGAACTCGAGTGTGGACCTCAAATTTTATTAACTTTCTCACATTTTCACCGTTCCGAATTCTATCCGTTACCACAGTATAAAAACCCAAGTTAAAATCACTTTCAAAACTTTACTATTCTCTCATCTTCTCCGGCGAACTTGCTTATTTCTTTCTGAAAATCTAGAACTTTCAAACCTACAAATGGCTTCCAGTTCCAAATCTGCTCACGTTTCACCAACGAACTCTCCGACATCCTCTCCAGTGCATTCTGAGCACTCCCACAACCCACACATCGCCGCCGATGCCGACAGACATGACTCCGGCGACGAGGCATCCTTCGTACCCACTACCCACATGCAACAATTTTTCTCAAATGACCATTTCGAGCAAACCCTTCCCATTAAATCGAACAACTGTTATCTTGTTCCTTCTCCTACGGCATTTGGCAAAGAACATGCCATCCTGCTAAACATCCTAGAGAACCACTTTCTTTACCCTCTTCTGAGCAAAACCGTTGAACAAATACCAGTACGTTACCTACATCAGTTTTGGCAATCTTGCCGTTATGACGCTGACACCGATTTGATCAGAGGCTACATTTCTAAACCTGACCAAAGTAAGAGCCTTGAACTGATGTTCAATCGCACCATGTTCTCATTAGAATTTGGCCTTCCAACAAGAGGACTCATGGGAATCAAAAAGTATGCACCCCAACCAACAAATGAAGAACTTGTCGACTTTCTGCACATGTTAGGGTACAACCAACAGTTGAAAAAGAGGAACGATTTCCGCAGAGCAAGACTACCTCCTCTGTGGAATACCTTATTCTCCATCCTAAATCGTTGCCTCACGGGAAAAATCGGGAGCATCGATCAAAGCTCACCTCAAATTCTCTCAATCATGTATGGTGTATACTATGATCTACCCCTAGATTATGCCACCATAATGATGCAAGAGATCATCAACACCATCGATCGCAAAATCGCCTCCCAGAAAGCCAAAATGTCTGATCACAACTGGTTACCCTCTCTGCAGTTCCAGCGAATCCTCAGTGTACTTTTCGAACCCCTACTCCTTATCCAAAAATGGCCAATGGACGGTCCCAAACCTAAGCAATTTCCTATGTCCAAGAACACCCCTACAGAACATGAGGATGGCTACCCACACATCAGGCCACTATCAAAGGTAATGTTAGGTTATGCTAGTGATGAAGAACTAGTTAGTGAGTACACACGCGTTTACAGAACTCCTAAACCCAGTTCTATAACACCCCCGCGTATAGGAATGCCCATAGGAGGTAATGTAGTAGAGAAACTTACAGAAGAAGAATGGAAGATAAAGTTGGCTAAACACAAGGCCAACCAGAAGAACTTCAGAGATATAAGGAAAGACCTCTATTCTTCAAAGAGGAAGTCTTCTGAGGGATCTAAAGAGAAGAAGAAGAAAAAGGGAAAGAAAACCAAGACCCCTACAGAGGAACAACTTGCCTCTGCTTCTGCTATCCAACAAACTCCTGCAGAACCCTCATCTCCACCACAAATCCAAGGTCCCTCTGCCCCTCCCTCTTCCAAAAGAAAAAGAAAGTAAAAATCTACAGAGGAGGGAGCACCAAAACCAAAGAAGAGGAAATCAAAGAAGAAGAAACCATCTTCTCCTCTGCAATCAATTTCAGAGGGAATCGAAGAAGAACAACCTAAATCACAACCTCAACCTTCACCTCTGCAAAGCCAAATAATTACAGAGGGTCGTGATACACTTCTGCCAAGACAAGAGACTGCAGAAGAAGAGGTGCAAATAGGTTTAGAGGATAGGGTAGAAACGTCTGGAGGAAAACAAAATGAAAACGAAAAAGATGCCGAAGTTGCAGAAGGCACACATCCCTCAACCCCTCCCAGTGCAACCCACACATCTGACACCGCAGGTCTAGCTGCAGAAGGTGTCATTGAAAAAGAGCAGCACAGCTCGAACCTCACCCAACCCATCCAGCCAGAGGTTACTCTTTCAACCTCTGTGCCCACAGAAGCCGGGGAATCCATTCCTAGGGAGTCTCCTCAGAGAGACTCACCTATAGTTCGTGATCCATTGCCCCAGATCACACTAGAACACCCTACAGAGGAATTCGTTTCCTCTGACACGCACAATATAGGGCCAAAACTTCTTTCAGAGAGAAGTAGAGAGCACCATGACGAAGAGACTCTAAGTCTCCAAGTCAACAGAAGAATATTCCGATACCCACCTCTGGAGTGGATTTGGACAATATTCTTCACATAACTTCTGTAGAGACTGAAACTCAGGTTTCTTCTCGAGGATCCGATGGAAATCCTTCCACCCCCAACGTACAAACAAGGGTGAACGAAGGTGTCCCAGGAACAGGGACTCACTCTGGAGAAGGAGTTGTTCCTCCAGAGGTTACCCAAGAGGAACATGTTACGAAGGATGAGTTCCAAGCCTTTGTAACCTCTGTAACTCAAACATTGAATGAGTTGCAAAGCTCATTCACGTCTTTTACAGAGTCAACTTCAGGCGCGCTTACAGGATTAAATACCAAAGTGGATACCTTATCCACAGAGGTTAAAGCAGCCCTTGCAGAAATGAAGTCAACTACAGAAACTTCTGCTGCTGCTGCCATCGCCTCTGCCACTAACATTGCCAAAACAACCGCTGCAGAGTTCGAGAAAAGTGCTACCAAAGCCTTCAAAACTTCGATCAAAATCTACTTTAAAACAATGAAGAAAAATGCAGCAAGGCAAGCAGCTCAAGACACCTACAGAACAGAAGTTGCTGCTAAAAGAAGGCAGGATGATCCTGATGATGGAGCATCTGGTCATCCTGAGGGGGAGAAAACAAAGGAAACAACGGATGCTGCTTCTGCAAAAACTACAGAGAAAACTGCAGAACCCTCTACGACAGAAACCCAGAAGGGAAAACAACAGAGGCAAAACACCTCTATCTCACCAGAGGATGCACCAACCACAGAACCTAAGGTAATCAATCTTGCATCCTCATCCTCAGAACAAACTCCACCCTCACCCAAAGAACCAACACCAACCTCATAACCAATCCTGCGCAAAACAAGAGTAAAATCCATAGCTCGAAAACCCAAAAGACCAAAACGCACTGCAGAATTCATTCTTCGCAGAATGGAATTTGTATCTGCTTTTCAATCAGCAAAGCGTTTTGACATCCCACCTCCAAGACCCAAAAATTCTTCACCAACAGAGTTCTCTCAACCCGAAGTATCAAAACCTTTAGAGACAACAACCAAAACATCAGAGCATCCAACCCCAAAACCCAAAGAACCTCCAACTGTCAAATCAACAGAGGTTCCACCCACACAAATCCAAAACCCAATATCTGAAACCTCAAAGCCAAAAGATAAAGGCAAGGGAATAATGACAGAAGAAGAGCCAAAGAAGAAGATGCCAGTTGCTACAGAGAAATTGATGAAAGGTGCATTTAATGCCTTCGTCACTCCTAAACCCGAAGAGGAAGACTGGGCATTCAACTTGAATCCTCTGTCAGAAAACCCATCCCTGAATCCCACAGCTAAGGTAACATAAGGTAGAGTAGCAGACATCACTCGAAAGATGGATGAGCTAAGGAGACCAATTCCAAGATCTACTTCAACCATTGAACAAATGGAAGAACAAGTCTACAGTTATCTCTACAGACAACACTTCCAGAGCGATCTGCCAGCCCATGTCCGAGATCAGAAGCTCAGAGAGGAATTCGATGCAATCTTCACCTCTACAAAGTCAAAACCAGTCAATCAAGTTTACTCCATTCACAAAATAAAGAAGGTAATCTATTGCAAATACTCCAAAATGAGAACCTATCCTCATACGGTGTAAAGTCAAAAGGTCTGACAGATCAGAGAATCAATTCTCTGATGCTGATATCCGAAACCTCAATCCCTATGACTTACCTGACCTTCTGCAATGGACAAAAGACAACTTCAATGACGACTGCCACAAAAGGTCTTATCGAGTTCTCAGAAAGGCGATGCGTGAAAAGCTCCTAATCTACAGCATGCTCGACATTCAACTAGCCATCGATCTGGGCATAACTACTCTAAGTATCAGACCACCAGAGGATTTCTGCCCACCCAATGCCATACCCAATTCAATCATCAAAACTCCAAGGTACGGGTTAGTATTCAAGAATCCTGCTGATCAACTGAAACTGTTTGTGACAATGGACTGTCAGAAGTACACAACCCATACTCTGAACATGTTCAGAAAGATACTAGAGGAGAATAAAGCAACAGAGCTTATGAACGAAGAATCTGCTCTGATGATGATCAAAGAGATTGATGCTACACTCGGCTTACGAAATCTCTGCCTCAAATTCTATGAAGAACTCAAGGAAGTAGGAAAAGACAACAGAAAGTTCAACGACTTCCCAAATGCAAAAATCTGAGTCTCTTCAAAGAACCTCTGTCAACGTTTATTTCTGTGTACTCAAATGTAAATGCCTCTGGCATAAATTCCAAAATGAATGAAATAATCTTCTGAGGTATTGTTTAACCTCTTCTTTACTTAGGTTAAAATGCATAAATTCAACCTTTTATTTTTTATTACTTAGGGGGAGATTGTTAGCTCCAATATTCTGAAATATTAGAAGTATTGAAAAATGGCCAAGTACAGAAGAACTTCCACAGAAGCTCTGCTGAGTGCAACAGAAGCTCTGCCGGGCATCTCAGAAGAATCAAAGGAAGTTTGATCAAGAGTGATCAAAGACCGAGGAAACTACAGAAGGACGCTTTCAGAAGATCAAGACCGCAGAACCTCTGTTACCAATAACAGAGCCTCTGCGGACAACATCAGAAGACAAGGAACCAAGAAGACTTCTCAGAGGACCGAGCCTCAGAACCTCTGCCACCCTTGACAGAAGCTCTGCAGAAGTAAACAACCAAAGACTCGGAATCCAGTGAAGACTACTCTACAGAGGAACCAGACCGCAGAACCTCTGTAACACTTTACAGAGCCTCTGTGGTCCTCTAAAGACCTGGAAGATATTTATGATATCTTGCTACTGTTCCAAGACCTGTTCATCAACTTGCATGGCAACTTGCCCTGTCCAACTTCAACACGTGTCAAACTCTGAGTGGACTCAATAGGGCATGGTACAAAATAGATGTCTGCGCCATTTAATGCATTTACCAATAGTACATCTGTTCCATTAAATGCGCATGGCTCAAACAACTGTTCACACCATCCAGTTCACTATTCATGCCGTAAAAGGAACAGTGACCTACTTCATAGTCTTCTAAGAGTAGTATAAAAGGAAGACTCATGTTGAGTTCTTCCTAACACACAACAACACACAAAAACAGAAAAACAAGAACACTTCAATCAAACATCAAGAACACATAGCTTATGCATATTTAGAGTCATATCTGTTTAAAGCTTTGCATACTCACTGTTCTTAAATCTGTTCTTGATATATATATTCAGTAAACTTTGAGATATTATTTCCTGTTCACTGTTTATTTATATTGTGTTCTAAATCTATCAAACATATCTGTTAGTTCTTCAAATACGCTTCCGCATCAAACCTTAAACCTGAACTAATAGATCTGATAATCTTGTTTAAAGCAAAACGGGAACCAACACATCCATCTCAAAAAATGTATAAAACAGATGGTATTCATGGTTTATTATATCACTTATGACAATTTCTTTTTTAGAGGAACTGTCAAACTCGTTCAATACACATGCTTACTTTAATTTTTATTTAACATTTTTGAAATTCAAGTATTCGAATCATGTATGTATACACAATCGTAAATTTTTTAACCAAAAAATAGAAACCCTAGAATAGAGTAGTACGAAAATCGTTACCTTCGATACCATTTTTTGAATTCGCTATGGGCGATTCAGGTTCCCGTGTGTGTGAATCTTCCATACCAACTGATTCCTCTTCTTCTAAGTCCACTAAAACTGGGTTGTCGGCCGTATTCTTGAAGTTAGAAAACGATGTGTTGATCCTGATACGTTCGCTTGGTCGCCTAACTGCAAACAAAATTTTGATTGTAATGTTAATCATAACTAAACGATTCATGATTTGTATACCTATCGAAGCAATAGAACATTACCTCTGTTTGGATGCATCTTGCTATCGGAATTTTTTTTGGTATCTGATAATATCGTAAATGAATTTTCTGGGTGAAGATCACAATGAATCTGTGTTTATGGTAACAATCCATAAATGTTTTCCGAAAATGATGGAATCAAGTATCCCGGGCTTTCAGTCGTATTTTCTCAGATCATTCTCATTTGTGGTATGGACCGATTTGCCCTTGATACGGTCACGAATTCATGAAAAAGAATTAAAAAAGCTAAATATTTACCAATATGCCACCGAGATGATTTTGACCGTGGATCTAAATATTGAAGGGATGTGATTGGTTTGTATAGTTTGCATGAATGGCTTGGTTTGCAATAGATAACTCCCCTATATATATATATATATATATATATATATATATATAGGGTTACGTTCAGGGGAAAACCTAAAAAAAATGAAAAACTGAGTAACGCCCTAGTATCCTTTCATTTGGAAGGTATGTGGTTGTGCATACAAGTAATTTTTAACATTCACACGTGCATATGCACAAGTGTATAGAAACCAAAAAATAACTTAATTTATTGGTATGCACTATGCACAAGTGCATACCGTCCAGATGAAAGACTACCATGGTGTTCCTTAGTTTTCCATTTTTGAGGTTTTCCTCTGAACCTCCCTCGATATATATATATATATATATATTGCTTAAAATTCAATGTTGGCCCCAAGTATCTGTTACGTAAAAGTATTGAAAATAGTTCAAGTCAGAAGACCAACAGAGATCAGACAGAAGATTCGGAAGAAGTTCAAGTCAGAAGACCAACAGAGCTCAACATAGCTCTGTCGAAGACTTCCAACAGAAGAACAAGTGTTTAACAGAAGACCAACAGAGCTCTTGCGAAAGAGCTCTGGTGAAGTGAAGACCTCTGTCAGCCTAAGTCTCATAGGAAATCCCAAGTGTTAGACAAGTGTCCATACTTTCCACGTATGCCCTAAAAATAGGAGACACACTTTCCATGTGTCATTCTAGGGTACGATAGTACACTGCCTTCACTTTTCCAGGGCTATAAATAGAGAGGTAGTGGAACAAACATTTGTAAGCTTTGGGAAGAGTAGTTTTTCCACAATTGTTTAAACACACACTGCAGCAATCCCGAGCACTACCTCCGTACGATATTGTTGTCCTATGAGATTTTCGAACACAATCGAACATGTTCTTGGTGTGATTCATTATCAATATATGAGCAGCTTTTATATCTGATCCAGTTATCTTTTTTACTGTTCAATATTTGATTCTCATAGTTCATTTATCGTTTACACAATCACTCATTTTAATGGCTTTATTTAATATGCTTCCGCTGTCTATTTCACTACCATTAATATGATACAACGTGAATCTGGGAACCTACAATTGGTATCAGAGCTCCTTTGGTTTTCTTAAACCAAACGATCCAATCTACTAAGGTTCACTCATTGTTGTTGATTGTGTTTGTGTGCCTTAAAAAAAATTGCTCATATTTTAAGGGGGAGTTTATAAGATTTTGAGCATAGTTTTAGGGGGAGCAAGTCAGTACTCATATTTCCAAATCCAAATTGACTTTTCTTTTTGATCCTCATTGACAAATCTTTTTGAAGAAAGAGGGAAAATCTGTTCTGATGAAAATCCTTTGATAACGTCAAGAACCTGTCAGAACTCTGACATTCCACCAGAGCCTCTATTGTTTTTCACCAGACCTCTGATGAAATTTCTAAAGTCAGTTCTGTTCTCGTTCTTTGACCATTTCCTCATCAGATACAGAATTTTAAATGGTTTTGGGTTAAGGTGAAACTCCAAAGGAATCCTTAAAAAAAAGGGTCACTCGTCAGAGGCAAAAAAACTTGCAAAGCTCCATCAGAGCTCTGTCGTTTTTTTTGCCACGTCATCAGAGGTAACGTCATCAGAGGTGCGGGTTATTTCTAAGCGTCAACCACTTGTCACCCACACATCTCTAACCGCGACGGTTTACTTGCACAAAAGTGGTCAGAACAAATCCACGTGGCACTCTCTAATTGAAAGCTAAACCACTAGCTGTCCCCACGATACTTAATTCAGGCCACTCCACCTTCTGTCACTCGAGTACCTACAGTATCTACGGCGATTACCCAGCCACAAGTTCTGACTATAAATATCCATAACCTTGTCCCATTTCTTTTCTAAACTTCCTAAACCTTTCACCTTTCCCTCTTTTATTTAAATCCTCAGTGTTCTTCAAGAAAACCCAAACCTACAACAATGGCGGAACCCCAAAACTCTGCTGATTCAAGCCCAATAGAACCCACCGATGATATCATTGTTCTTCCATACGAGTTTGCTGACAACAACTACAGATTCGATCCCACTCCAGGACTCTATCTACCCCTGTATCACGTCTTCATTGAGTTCTTTAGAAACTCTGACATCTTCAGAGCCCTAACAGAGTTCGATGACCACCTTCCAGCGATCTATGTCCAACAATGGTGGACCACATGCCAATACATCGAAGAACAAGACGGGATAGTTGGGAGCGTCAACGCAAGTAATGGAGGAGCGGGAACAATCCGCATTAGAGCAAGTACCTTAAGAAGAATCTTCTGAATGAAAACCAAACAACAGCTAGGAATAGACGCCTATGAGAAACCACCAAAAACAGCTGTTCTTCTTGATTTCATGAAGTTTCTGGGTTACAACAAGGATCTGAATAGGATTGGAGAGTTCAAGCGACAAAATCTACCCACTATGTGGAATTTCATGTTCTCCACCTTAAACAGAACCCTTACCAGCAAATCTGGTAGTCAAGACCAAGCCACAACAGAAATCCTACAAATCATGTATGGATTGTTCTTCAATCGAAACTTTGACTACGCCAGCATTCTCTACAACGATCTTCTTAAGGCTGTAAACACAAAAACCTCATCCATCGCAAGAGGAGGAGTCGTTGGATCCCACAAGTTCTTGAAGATGATCAAGTTTCCACACTTTATCAGTCTGGTGATCAGAAGAGCCTTCGACAGACTGGAACTAACTCATCAGGGTCGCTCAACACCTGTTTGGACGATGTCAAAATTCCTCCCCACCAATTCTGGCGAATACCCCTTCATAAGAATAATTCCAGGTACAATGCTTGCCCTTATCGCCCCTGACTACATCTCTATCCAAAACTATCAGAGTGTTGCTCAACCTCAAGAACCTGAGGTGAGAACCCCAACATACTTAGGATATGAGCCTTCCTTGGAGAGCTTAAGTGAGGAGATTGGTGAGGAAGTTAACAGACCAGAGGCAAGAGTACCCGAAGTGGGGTCTTCCTCTAGAAGAGAGGAAGTAGAGGACAATGCATCTCCTAGAGAGGCTGTACATGAGGAAGTACAAGAAACACTAGAGGTAGAAACTATCTCTTCTGATAATGATGAGCAAGAAGGAAACATCAGAGAGAATCCAGAGAGTTCTACAGCCATAGGAGCCGAGTAAAATGTGAGAATAGAAAAAGATGCTCAACAGAGAACATCTGAGGGTAACCTTAACCAAAATCCCAGTGCTTCCACACAATCTAATCCTGGTGATCAAGACCAAAGGATTATTGAAACAGAGGTGCACACCTCGAACCCCAACCAACCTATACCATCAGAGGCACCTCTTCATGCCTCTGATACGCACGAAGCCAGGGAAACTATCCTTGGTAGTGATTTTCATTCGCCCCAGAACATCAATAGGTCACCTCCACACGATGATGCCTTTGTGGCTCATTTAGACTCCACACAAAATAGACCAGAGATCTTTGTAATCTCACGTAGCATCTGTCCAACTCAGGGACAATGGGAGACCATAGTAGAACAAGGGAAGACATTGCTTGATCCAAATGCTTCTCATCACACCAGATTTCCTTCTTCAGAACCTGAGCTGGAAGAGGAAACTTTGGTCAGAACACCTGTAGTTGTTTCCCCTCAAAGGGAACATCAAGGATCAGGTGGAAGTCCTCCAAGAGCCAACATCAACACAACTCTTGATGGAGGCGCCTCTGAACTCGAGGCAGAATTGGATCCATGTGTTGGAACCAAGGAGACCCCCGTTGACACTATCACAAGAGCAGAGTTCGAAAGCTTCTGTGACAGTATCAACAACTCTTTGAACGAGTATAAACTTATCAATGAACAAAAGGAGGAGCTGATCCGCAAGGAAAATGCTTCTCTTAGGGAAGAACTGCTGAACATCTCAAACAAGCATGCTGAAATAACTCGAAAATATGCCGAGGATGAAGCACTCAGAACAGAGTCTGAACGGGTCAGAGGAGCAGAGATTGGAAAGCTGACAACAGAGATAGCCGACCTAAGATCAGTCAGATCAGAGGCAGTTAAAAAGACTTCGACAGATCTTGCCGAGCTAAAGCGACTCATAACAGAGAACCACACAGCGCAGATGAACAGAACCCTTCCCATCCCCACGATTATTCTTTCAGAATCTAACGTCAGAACCTTAACAGAGATAATTACCAACTCTGTTAAGGAATCCATAAAAGAAGCAACCACCTCATCTGCTACGCCACTCAACATCTCCAACCCTAACCCAAATGACCTACCCATGACAATTGGACAAATGGGAGACTTCAGAAAATCAATTCTTAGCCGAATGATGACGATCTCATCAAAATTTGTAATAAAAGCTAAGGAAACAGAAAAACACGTGAAAGCGTCCCTTGATACTGACAAGTTCAACTTTGAGGTTCAAGTAGACGAGATCAGAGGTGTTGCAACAGAGGTAGAAGATGTAATGGCAAAGGCAGCCTAAAACTTTACTGATATTATGTTACAGGCTACCTCTACATCAAAAAGACCTGCAGAAGAAGCACCCACAGACGTACCATCAAGTAAGAGACATAAAGCTGGTCTGAAGTTTGCTGTTCAGTCCTCACCAGAAGCTCGAATTGACTCCTCTGGCGATGATGATGATTTTGAGGATGCTCAAGAAGGTCAATCAGACGATCAACTGGGTGAGTCCTCAGAACAACAAAAGGGGGAGAAGGAGAAGGAGAAGGAGAAGGAGAAGGAGAAGAAGAAAGAGGCAGAGAAGGAGAAAGAGGTTGAAAAAGAAAGAGAAGCCAAGGGTAAAGGGAAAATCACAGAAACAACTGAGGCAGAGACTACAAAAGGAGAAAAGGAGATAACAGAGGAAATCATGACAGAGATGACTGAAGTGGCATTTGACTACATGTTCAAGGACAGAGTCATCAAACCGACAGAAGAGTCAACACAAGAACCACCAGAGATCATCTGCCTAGATACCCCTCCTACTTCTCCAACAAAAGAACCAGAGAGGACAGACCCATCCTCTGCTGAAGGACAAACAAGTCGAGCCCAACCTCAAGCTACTCAGAAATCTGCTCACATCGACACTCTTATGGCAGAAACCCATGATGACCCAAACCCGATGGTAACAGAACAGAACCCAGAAACCTCTACCTTTCATACCGAAAAACCTGCCTTAGAAACGGTATTTGCATTTCTATATGCTGACAGAGACATCATCCCTGTAAATGCCGTACCCATTAACCCATACATCAACTCAATCAGAATAAACACCATTTCTGATGCAAGGCTAAAGTTCATCCAAACCAAGTCAAATCAGAACAGAGTCATCAATATAAATTTCGATATCCGCAAAATTCTGGACATCAAGCACAAGAAGTTTCAACACGACAGGGTCACATACCATGAGTATACTGTGGAATCAACAGAAGGCAGAAATGAAATCTTCAATGACAATGATCTCGTCCTTCGGAATCCATATGACCTGATCTTACTCCACGCATATTGCTTGAACATCTCAGAAAGATACACACCGGCCATAACTGCACTACCAGAAGTCAGATTCGCTATGCAAGAGCACATCAATCTCAGAATACAGATTGATTATCAGCTAGACATAGAGTTTGAAGTAGAGAAACTAGCGATTGCACCACCAAATGAAAACCTTGAGGGTTATGGCCATCACAGAACTGGAACCGTAGTAGAAGATCCTCCAGTCTTTGTCTGCCGACAGAAGGGCACAAAGAAGGACATCAGAGCAGCTGAAGCCCACAAGTACTCAAGTGAGTCGCTAGTATACCTCAAGAACATAATCCAAGATCTCCCAAGAAACAAGTGTCCAGAAGAACAACAGAAACTCTTCATCGACCAGATTGACCTGATGCTGGACTTCCGCACTCTAATCAGAAGATTCAACATAATTCTTAGGGGAGATAATTATGCTTAAATGCACTGGTCTTTTAAATCTCAATGTAATATTCCAAAAGATTAGTGCAAGGCTTCGACAGAGGTAAAAGTTCTCTGTTCTTTTGTTTAATCTCTTGTCAATTGTAAATTTTTTTTTTCAATACTTAGGGGGAGATTGTTGGCCCCAAGTATCTGTTATGTAAAAGTATTGAAAATAGTTCAAGTCAGAAGACCAACAGAGATCAGACAGAAGATTCGTAAGAAGTTCAAGTCAGAAGACCAACAGAGCTCAACATAGCTCTGTCGAAGACTTCCAACAGAAGAACAAGTGTTTAACAGAAGGCCAAAAGAGCTCTTGCGAAAGAGCTCTGGTAAAGTGAAGACCTCTGTCAGCCTAAGCCTCGTAGGAAATCCCAAGTGTTAGACAAGTGTCCATACTTTCCACGTATGCCCTAAAAATAGGAGACACACTTTCCACGTGTCATTCTAGGGTACGATAGTACACTGCCTTCACTTTTCCAGGGCTATAAATAGAGAGGTAGTGGAACAAACAATTGTAAGCTTTGGGAAGAGTAGTTTTTCCACAATTGTTTAAACACACACTGCAGCAATCCCGACCACTACCTCCGTACGATATTGTTGTCCTATGAGATTTTCGAACACACTCGAACATGTTCTTGGTGTGATTCATTATCAATATATGAGCAGCTTTTATATCTGATCCTGTTATCATTTTTACTGTTCAATATTTGATTCTCATAGTTCATTTATCGTTTACACAATCACTCATTTTAATGGCTTTATTTAATATGCTTTCGCAGTCTATTTCACTACCATTAATATGATACAACGTGAATCTGGGAACCTACAATTGGTATCAGAGCTCCTTTGGTTTTCTTAAACCAAACGATCCAATCTACCAAGGTTGACTCATTGTTGTTGATTGTGTTTGTGTGCCTTTAAAAGCTTCATTACATACTCTGTTTTTACTGCTTCCTAGTCTAAACAAGCTTTCATAGCTCATATAACTGTGTTTAAAGCTTTCTAGCTTAGTTTAAACGTTTCTCTTAGAAGTTATTGTTCCATTAGTTACTGTTTAAAACTCATCTTCGAGTTGAAACTCTTTTTAACAATTGTACTCTGTCTTTCTCAAAATGGCGAACAACGGTATAAATGCTATCTATACTGCTGGTTCTTTAACAAAACCTCCTACTCTTCTGAGAGATGAATATGCTAAGTGGAAGATCAGGATGGTTAACTTTTTCGATGGTATGGATAAAGACTTAATGCGATCTGTCACAGACGGACCATACCAGCCCATGGTTTTTGTTCCTCGTGTACCCGCAACAGGAACTACTGCTGAGATTCCAGCTCATTATGAGATTAAAACCACAGGTTTTACTGATGAGGAAAATCTAAAAATGGAAAATGATCTTAAAGCAGTTAGACTACTGATAATGGTCATTCCAAACGAAATATTTCAAGAACTAGATTCATGTGTTACTGCTAAGGAAATCTGGGATCAACTTCTTAACCAACTTGAGGGTGGTATCAAGACCCAAAAGAACAGAAGGACCCAATGTATAAATGAATACAACGATTTCAAGGCACTTCCTGAGGAAACCTTACAACAAACCTACAACAGATTTAATGTGTTGATCAACAAATGCAAAAAATGTGGGGTTGTTAGGTCGAAGGAAGATAACAATGTTCTGTTTTTGAAAAGTTTGAATGATGAATGGTTAAATCTGTCCATGTCTTTACAAGCCAACCAGGACTTAGATGCATAGTCTCTAACAGATGTGTATGGCACTTTGGCCGCATAAGAGAAGGACGTTGTCAAGCAAAAAGGCAAATCCACCATTGCAGGCCCAATCGCTTTAGTTTTTCTGATTCTAAGAAAACCACATCAGAAAAGTCCAACAGAGAGAGTTCAAACAGAGAGAAAAAGAAAGATAAGTCCGTTAAAAAGAAAGGAAAGAAAAGTTTAGTTGCAGAGAGTGATACAGAGGAAAGCTCATCAGAGGATGATGACATTCAAGCTTTTGCTCAATCTCTTGCTCTAATAACTCAACAATTTAACAAGAGATTTGGCAATAAGTTTGACAGAAGAGGTAGATATGAGAGAAAAGAAGACAGAAGAGAATACGCTGCACCAGAACAAAGTAACAACAGAGTTACCACAGAACAAAGACAACCTCCACAAAACAGAAGAGAAAATCCACCAGCACAACAGAAGGCCGATGCTACTCAACCCATCAATCAGAATGATGGACGTTGCTTCAGATGTGGCAAACCTGGGCACTTCTCTGTTAATTGTAGAGGCAAACTGGTAAAAGACCAGGACTACTACAAGAACAAATACAAGTACAACTACAGAGAAAGAAGCTATGTTGCTGAAATGGAGAACTGGGTTTCTGATTCATCCTCTGATGATGAACCAGAACAAGCCAACTTTTGTGGAGTTGCTGTGGATGATGAAAGTTTAGAAGAAGCTGTTGACTGGATGACTGGAGAACCAGAGATAACGAAGGGAACAACAGAAGAAGAAGATCTAGCTCATGCATTTGCTCTTACTACGACAGACTCTGACGACAGAGCGCTGGAGACCACCAGACCCAGTGCCAAGGTATGTTCATATGAATCCAAGTCTGACTCAGAATTAGAAATGCATGTTTCTATGCTGAATGAGGAATTTCAACTTCTTAAACAAAAACTTTCTGAAGAAAAAGAGCTAAGAAAGCTAGCTCAGAAGGATCTGTTCTTTTACAAGAGAGAGAAAACTCTCTTGGAACAAGAAAAGGAAGAAATCTTCAAAGAAAAATCTGAGCTAGAAATCTTGCAAAAGAAGAAAGAGAGCCTGTTATCTGACAAAATTAACGAATATGAAAATGTTTTGAAACAGAAGTCTGAAAAATTGAAAAAGTCTGAAATAGAGAGACTTAACTCTATTGCTCTAACTGACTATTTTCAAAGAGAAAGGGAAATTCTGCATCAATCCCTACAGAGAAAAGAAATTCAGATTAAAAAATACCAGGATGCACAAGATGTGCACATCAAGATAAATTCACAGATGGATACGCAAGGTCTTGGTTTCTCTGACCTTGCTCCCTATGACGAAAGGAAGAAGACATCTCTGTCCTCTGCCTTTTGTGTTGGGAAAATCCAAGAGGACGTGATATCTGGTAATGCTGTTTTCAAAAGAACCAAAACTTCAGATGCTTTCTCAAAACCAAGAAATCTTGACTTTAGGAACGTCAGCTATGATTCCTCTGATCATGAAAAGGTTTTAAAACCATCCTCTGAGTTTATTCTTGATCAAGGAAGAGCTAGAATCATACTTCCTAACTCTGTCAAGGACTTGGATACAAAAGAGATATTTAACTTCAACTCATTCAAAGGACAGAAGGCTGTTACTTCTATGACTGAGTCCTCTGTTGTAATCCCACAGAGCAAACTCAATCTAGAAGCCCCAGTCTTCTCTCCTACTCCTGAATCCATAAGAACATCTTTTGAGGAAGATTTGTTGAAAGTTATCAAGGAAAATGCTGTTTCAGATTCTTTAAAGCCAAAGTTGAGAAGGTTCAGAACTGTCAAAACAAATATCTCTGTCATACCCATTGAAACGAAAACCTCCGACAGAGCCACTAGAGACTTTCTAGGCTCTGACAGTGACTCTGACTCTGAAGTAGATGAACAAATTTTTTGTGGTCAAAAGAAAATTTTACACAAGTTAAAGCAGATACCGATAGAATCTACGGATCTAAAAGATGATGTTTCTTTCTTCAAGAAACAATCAAGGTTTATACCGGTAACTGAGTTTAACAATAAAGGTTTTAAGATTCTTGCTTCTAATGCAGTAGAAGTGGAGAAGAGAGAGAAAAACAAAAGTGTTTTTGTAAACCCAAATGTTCCTCTTGCTTTCAAACCAGTAAAATTCACACCATAACAGAAGGGAAAATGGATAGCAAACAACATATCTATTCCAAATTCTGGTGTAAATCAAAGAAGAGATCCTTTCTAGTCAAATGAATCTATTCCAAATAGCTTCGTGTCAACAGAGTCTGTTTCTAGGAATAACAGTTTTAAGAAACAGAACCAGGATAGATTGTATGCAAAGACATCTGGTCCTAAAATCTATCAGAATCAAGCTCCATTCAAACAGTTTTTGAATAAAAACAATGTGCATCAGTCATGTTCCATCAACTGCAATTGTATTCAACTGTTACTAAAATTGCAAAATCATCTGAATGGTCCCCACTGTGTTCTGAATAAGTACGTTCAAAAGAAAAATCCCACGACTGTTCAGAATACACAGAGGAAAACCTCTGGCACACCATCACAGTATGGAAAGCCCAAAGGAAAGTCCTTCAACCCACCTAAGCCTAACAGGAAAGGACCCATTATGCAATGGGTACCTAAAAGGAACTAATCTGTCTTGCAGAAACCTCATGTGCAGATCTGGTACTTGGATTCTGGATGCTCCAGGCACATGACGGGGAATAAGGAGCTGTTAACTTCTTTTAAGAACAAGATGGGAAGTGCAGTAACCTTCGGAGGAGATAATGGCGGACATATTAAAGGTTATGGTACATTAGTAAATGGTGGTGTTTCAGTCTCTGAAGTTGCTTATGTTGAAGGATTAAATCATAATCTTCTCAGTATAAGTCAACTATGTGATCACGGATTTGATGTCAATTTCAGGAAGAAATATTGTTCCTTGTTACTTTCCGAGTCTGGTCAAGAACTTTTAAGAGCTGACAGAAAAGGCAATCTTTACAAAATGAATTTTAAACCAAACCAAACTCTACAACAGAGAAACTCTGTTTAGTGTCTTTGAAAAATGAAGATGTCTGGCTCTGGCATAAAAGATTTGCCCATTTGAACTTTCAAAACCTTGACAAGCTCGTGAAACTGAAGTTAGTAAAAGGACTTCCTTCTCTGAAGTTTGACAAAGATCATCTGTGTTCTGCTTGTGAACTGGGTAAGATGAAAAGATCTTCACATAGAACAAAGAGTGATCATAGTTGTCCCATACCTTTGCATATGCTTCACGTGGATCTCTGTGGTCCAATCTCTGTGCAAAGTCTGTCGGGCAAGAAGTTTATCCTTGTTTTAATTGATGAATATTCTAGATATACTTGGATTGAGTTCATCAGAGTAAAATCTGATGTCCTAGAAATTTTGATAAGTTTGTTGAGAAGGATACAGGTTCTGTTAGGATTAAAAGTGCAAAAGTTGAGAAGTGATAATGGGACAGAATTCAAGAATGCCAAAATTGATACCTACCTATCAGAGGAAGGTATTTCCCAGAACTTTTCAGCTGCAAGAACTCCACAACAGAATGGAGTTGTGGAAAGAAAGAACAGAACGCTGGTAGAAGCCGCCAGAACCATGTTGGCTGGCTCTGTCCTTCCAATAAACTTCTGGGCAGAAGCAGTCTCAACAGCCTGTTTTACCCAAAACAGAGCTGTGATAGTAAAGAGATTTAAGAAGACTCCTTATGAACTCATCAACAATAGAAGACCAAACGTGAAATTCTTTCATATTTTCGGTTGCAAGTGCTACATATTGAATGACAGAGATCAGATGGGAAAGTTTGATAAGAAAGCAGACGAAGGAATCTTTATTGGTTATTCCTTAACCTCTAAAGCCTACAGAGTCTACAACTCCAGATGTCGGGTCATTCAAAAAAGTGTAAATGTGTGCTTTGATGAAAGCACATCGAGCTCCTCTGATCGTAAATCAACAGAGGGGACACAGACAGAACAGAAAAAGACAAGTTCTTCAAAGACAAGGGAAGAAGATATCAATCTCATGTTCAACGATTTCTTCAATGATGATGATTCCTCTGATAACATCAACAGAGGAGATCAAGCACAGAACTCAACAGAACAGAATCTGACAGGTACATCTCTCACTGGTCCCTCTAATATTTCACCATCTACTTCTCTGTCTACAGGAGTGATACAGAGAAATGAGGAACCACATCAGAACGAGAGAGGACCTGAACAAGAGCCATCATCACCTTTGCTAACTAATATTAGCAAAGACTCCTTGTTTGAAAGCTCACCTTCACAGAGCCATGTTAATAACTCTCAGAGCAATGAGGCCACTCTCCAAAGTCGTGAGCCACAGAGCCCTGTTAATGACTCTCAGAGCAATGAGGCCACTCTCCAAAGTCGTGTGCCACAGAGCCCCGGTCCCAATCAACATAGCTCTGATGCTGAAGTTCATCTTTTTCCATCAGAAGCACAAACCCCGCCCGTTGTCCATGCTCCCATGACACGATGGACAAAGGATTATCCTCATCATCTTATCATTGGTGCTGCTGAAGATGGTGTGAAGACAAGATCGGCCACAATCAATGAAGCCTACTTTGTAAATTTCTTAAGCATGATTGAGCCGAAGAAAATTTCTGAAGCCCTAGAGGACCCAAATTGGATCGAAGCTATGCAAGAAGAGCTTCTGGAATTCGAAAGAAATAAATTTTGGTCCTTGGTTCCACTCCCAAAAGGCAAAGCGGCCATTGGAACCAAATGGGTGTTTAGAAACAAAAAGGATGAAGATGGGATTATCATCAGAAACAAAGCCCGTCTGGTTGCAAAGGGATACAGACAGGAAGAAGGTATTGACTATGACGAAACCTTTGCACCTGTGGCTAGGCTAGAAGCCATCAGAATCTTCCTAGCCTATGCTGCTCATAAGGGTTTTAAGGTCTACCAAATGGATGTCAAGTTTGCCTTTCTGAATGGCAAACTGCAAGAAGAAGTTTATGTCCAGCAACCACCTGGTTTTGAATGTTCAGAGTTTCCAGACCACGTTTACAAGTTAGACAAAGCTCTGTACGACCTTAAGCAAGCTCCCAGAGCCTGGTATGAAACTCTGTCCAAATTTCTGTTGGTCAATCACTTCGAGAAAGGTACTGTCGATAAAACTCTATTCTTTAGAAGGTATAAGAATGACATACTTCTGGTACAAATATATGTTGATGATATTATCTTTGGGTCTACAAGGCAAGAGTACTGTGATAAGTTTGAAAGTTTAATGAAAAGCGAATTCAAAATGAGCATGATGGGAGAACTTTCTTTCTTCCTTGGTTTACAAGTTAAACAATCAGACACAGGGACTTTCATAAGTCAGTCTAAGTACACCTCTGATATGTTGAAAAAGTATAAGCTCAATGATTCAAAACCAATGAAAACTCCTATTGCCACTGGAGTTAAGCTTGACTCTGATCTTAATGGTGAACCAACAGATGTCAAGTACTACAGAGGCATGATAGGGTCACTTCTGTACTTAATGCCAGCAGACCTGATATAATGTTTGCAACCTGTCTCTGTGCCAGATTTCAAGCAAATCCTACAGAAACTCATTTAACAGCTGTCAAGCGTATCTTTAAATATCTGAAAGGGACTCAATTTTTGGGTCTCTGGTATCCTCTTAACTCTGGTTTCGAGCTTGTAGCATATACAGATTCAGACTATGGAGGATGCAAGAATGACAGAAAGAGTACTTCTGGTAGCTGTCAACTGCTTGGAGAAAAGTTGGTGAGTTGGACATCCAAGAAACAGAACTGTGTTTCAACCTCTACAGCAGAAGCATAATATGTTGCGGCTGCTAGTTGTTGTTCTCAAGTGATATGGATGAAAACACAACTCAAAGATTATGGCTTGGAGTATGGTAAAATTCCTATTCTATGCGACTCTAAGAGTGCCATTGCCATAACAGCCAATCCAGTTCAACACTCGAAAACTAAGCACATCGACATAAGGTACCACTTCATAAAGGATCATGTTGAAAAATGAACTATTGAAATGTACTTTGTTTCAACTGACCTCCAGCTTGCTGACCTGTTCACAAAAGCACTTGATGAAAGGAGATTTAACTTCTTAATCAGCAAACTAGGTATGCTGAACATGTCCTCTTAATTCTATTCAAAACTCAATAGAGCTTCTTTTGTTCCAACAGAGCTCTGTTAAAAAGGCTAGGAAGGATAGTTCAACAAAGTCTCTGTCTTTCACCAGAACTCTGTCAAGCATACTTTTTCAACAAGCTTTGGGAAGAGTATTTTTTCCACAATTGTTTAAACACACACTGCTGCAATCCCGAGCACTACCTCCGTACGATATTGTTGTCCTATGAGATTTTCGAACACACTCGAACATGTTCTTGGTGTGATTCATTATCAATATATGAGCAGCTTTTATATCTGATCCTGTTATCATTTTTACTGTTCAATATTTGATTCTGATAGTTCATTTATCGTTTACACAATCACTCATTTTAATGGCTTTATTTAATATGCTTCCGCTGTCTATTTCACTACCATTAATATGATACAACGTGAATCTGGGAACCTACATTCAAGATTACAAATAAATTGTGTATGAGTATAACTTCTTAAAACTTTTTGTCTGAATTCATAAGTAACTGATAAATATAATCATATACAGGATAAATATCTCATTTTGAATATAAGGAATTTAAAATATAATTAAGATAATATTGAAATCTAACATAATACTTAACTATTATTTTATAATAAACATTTTATTATTATATTTAAATAATTTATATTATTGTTAAACCTAAATCGATGGAATTAAATAATAAGATAAAATATTGAAAACAATATGCATTTCATTGGAGTCGGATAAGAACGGGACGATACGTAGTAGATAATGATAATGTAGCGAAGCATGTATCATGAAGATAATATTTCATGTTATGATGCCGCCTCAAAGTTTCTTATATACACATGGGACTGGTTTATGCTAGGGGTGAGCATGGATCGGATCGGGGCGGATCGGGGCTAAAAAGGTTAAACCCGATCGGGGTTCGGGTAAGGAAACCCATGTCCCGAATTTCTCAAACGGGGTGGGCGGGGTTTCGGGTGTCGGACCATTCGGGGTCGGGTATGTTCGGGTCGGGTGGGCGGGTTTAGATATTTTGTTCTTCCTAAAAATTTACCAGTACTTAGCTGCTTTGAACTTCTTATGTGCTACTGTTTTTTATTAATAAAATTAACTGCAGATTGCAGTAACTCGCTACTTTGCTAATTTGCTTGCGTGCACTGCTTTGTGGATATGCTTCACTACTTTGCTTTAAGATTTTATGGTGGTTATTTGGTAATTTTGGTTAACTCTTTAATGGTTAGGTAGCGTGTTACCTAAACATGTGTAAGAAATATGAAATATGAAATATGAAATATGAATTTCTACTATTTGTCTACTTAGGTTTAAGGTGATTAGACAACGATAATAGAGTATAAGGCTATAGGCTAGTGTGGTGGATAGAGACTTAAAAGTATGGAGTAAGGAGATGACTCATCAATATATCATGCCAATACACAAGTGCTTTTCTAAATACACCCCCATACACACACACACTGTATGTGTATGCACAGTACATATACACAATTGCACATCTAGAGTCTAAGATACTAGAGTACTATATCATAAATAAAATAATAAATAAACAAATGCACATACATGCACATAATAATATGGATTATGACGTGCTGTTTAATATATTATAAACAAGTAAAGAATCATTATTCATTCATTAGTTAAGAATTTACCAAATCAATTAAACAAATTAATAAACCAAACTTCATTCATAAAGTAATAACTAATAAAATAATAAAGTTCAAACTTTAAAGTTTAAAGTGGTAATTATAAAAAATCATCATGTTCTTCCTCTAAGCATCATCTAGATTAACTGTTGGAGTAGAATCCTCACGATCAGGAACAGAACTTGAACTTCAAATTCTCATATTTAACAATTCTGCATAAATAGAAACAAATTATAAGCATGATATATACATATAACAAATCAAATAGTCAAATACATAATTAATATTTAATGTCATACCTTCCTCAAACTTTTCAATATCATCTATGTTTTCTTCAACTGCAATAGGCTGATTAGGGCCTCTTAGCCAATCTTGTGTACAAATAAGAGCTTCCACCATTTTAGGAGAAAGAGAACTTCTAAAAGCATCTAAGACCCTGCCACTAGTACTAAAAGTCGATTCAGAAGCCACAGTTGAAATTGGGACCGCAAGTATATCTCTAGCCACTTTCGAAAGAATAGGAAACCTTTCACTGTTAACCTTCCACCATCTTAAAATGCCAAAATCGGTTGTATCATCTATGATGGACTCACTTAGATAAATTTCAAGTTCAATCTGTTTATTGAGTGACGCCCCACTTTCCATCTTTTGTTTCTTTACCTGGCTTTTTAATCTAGATTGTACCCTTTCAACTGGAACATTCTCACATGGAACAGGGGGATGAGGCATCATACTAGTAGTAGATGATTCAGAATATGTTGAGACATACTCTTGAAATAACAACTGTAGCTTAGACTTTACCTTCTTGAAATATGCCTTACCTTGATCGTCACCATACATTTGATTTAGCTGGTATTGCATGTACTCAACCTTGTCTCTTGGATCCAATATGTTGGCAAAAAATATTATAAAATTCATCTTCTCTGGATCACCCCAATATTTATTAAACTTCTCTTTCATTTTAGCACCCATGACTTGTTTATAAATCATAAAAAAAACCAAAAGGTTGTCAACAACCAAATATAAGTAAATATTAAAACTCTAGTCGATGTAAAATTTAAAATTAAAGGAAAGTACACATACCTCTTCAATATTTGACTTAGATTGTAACATATCGACAATAATGCAACTCAAATCAGAAATCTCGGATAAGAAAGAATTTGAAGTGACATAAAGCGAGCCGGAAATTCTAATTGTCATCTCAAAAAATGTCTTCAAAAAAAATCACCAAGCTCTCAACATATAACCAATCAAGACGTGAAGGCACCGAATTACCCAATTCCAAACTCAACGTGTTGTCACTACTCTCATACGTTTCAAACACTTGTTTGTAAGCTACTGCGGTTCGAAGCATCATATAGGTGGAGTTCCATCTAGTAGGAACATCAAGACATAAAGAACTTTTATGTTCCACTCCAAGCAACTCTGTAAGTTCTTTGTAAAGCCCGTGTCCCGGTACGTTTATTAATTAGTTTTAATTATTTAAAATGTTTACCTTTAATTGTTTTTGGTTATTGGTTTGGTGTCAAAAAGGACCAAAATGTTAGCATACGTATCTTTTTGATGTAGATTGTGAGATAAGGTGTAGTTGAGGGGCTAATTGTGCAAATCTTGGAACTTTTTGCATGGGTCTCGGCCCATGACTACTATTCCTATTCTCGTTTTTTTTCCTTGTAAATCAAGCAACCAAACAATCACCTAAACCCTACGATCCACCTTTCTCTTTTCCCTTGTGTTGTGCGGCCGAGAGAGAGAGAGAGAAACGAAGAGAGAGAGAGGGATCGCGAGAAAGAAGAGAGAAGAGGGAGAAAGAACGCAGCGGCAGTCACCCTTCGCCGCCGCTGCTGCTGTCGCCGGAGGTCGCCACCACCTGGGTCGTCGGAGGAATCGAGAGAGAGAAGATTGGTTGTGGTGGTGAGACGTCGTCGTGAGGTAAGTAGCTCTCTCGTTCGTCTCGTTTCTTTCCTTTTTCCTTTTCGTTTTTCCGGCGAGACCACCACCGTCGCACGCCGCCGCTACGGTGGCTGTGGGTGGAGGGCGGTGGCTGTGGGTGTGTGTGTGTGTGAGCAGCCCGCATAGGTCGACCGAGAGAGGAAGGAGCAGTGGTGTGAGTCGGAGACGAGTATACGCGAATGGGTGTGCGTGTGTGACCGTCGCCGGGGGAAAACACCGCCGCTGCCGCCGCCGTGCTCCACTGCCGGGAGTGGCAGTGGGTGACACTCGTGGCGGAACCCTAAACACACCAGGCCTGAACTCTAAATCATCGTAGCGTAAATCCCAAACCGTTTAGCCATATCGCAAAAATCGTTTTATCATTTTATGTGTTTTTTCAGCATGCTGTCCAGTTTTTCTTTCGTGCATAACTTTTTACTCGTAACTCGTTTTAAGGTGAAATTGGTGTCCAAAGTTCCCAAATCGAGTTGGGAAGGTTTTTCCTGTTTTGTCGAAAGTCCGATTAAGCCCGTAGCTAGGCTGTATTGGGCTGTTTGTGCAGGCTGGACCGAAAACTGACAGCTTTGGTAGTCGTTCGTAGTTAATTCCTATTAAATTGTAGAAAAATCGTTAGGAGGCGTATAATATGTCCTTGAAACCCTATCTCAGAGTACTTTCTAATCATGAAATAATATTGGGAATTTTCTGGGTTTAAAGGGGTCGAAACAGGTCCCGAACAGACCTGTTTGGCGAGAACGGAAAATAGTTTTAGTGACGGTTTAAGCGTGTGTCGTGTCGTAGGGTCCGGGTCTCGTATTGAAACGTTTTAACATGCGTTTAGGTGCTGGGAAGTGACCGTAATTGTGAAGATTGAATTGTATTGTTAAGCTAGGCGCGCATTCGAGGTGAGTTCTCTCACTATACTTAATATCGGTTGTTTTATCATTGCTGTAGCACGTGTGTGGTAGCTTTATGTGATTTTGTTGTGAACTAGATAGTGGGGTGTCTAGTTGAGATTATGATGACATGTTAACTCGGTGGGACCGAGGAATCCGGCGGGGCCGGGGATTTAATACGCGGGTGGCGTAGAGACTCGGTGGGACCGGGGATCCGGCGGGGCCGGAGGTTTTATCATGTGGTCGGTGGGACCGACTTGTGCCTTTTAGGTGGGTGGGTGTGGATATACATGTTTATGATTTGTTCGTAGACCTGTATGATCGTTTATGTGTCACTATCTGTTTTAGGGGTAGTGTGGAATAACTGTGTTATTTATGGTGTTTGAATTCACTAAGCTTCGTGCTTACCCTTTCCCAATAAATTGTGGTTTCAGGTACGAGTGGCTCTAAGGCGTGACGGGTACACACTGGCGCGCGGGATGAGCTGGCTATTATTAGTTTTATTTATTAATATTATTTCCGCTGGTTTCTGGTTACATGAACAATATTTATGATTTTGCAACTGATATGTTGGGATTATTTAATGGGTTTTATATACGAAATGTTTAATTAAAAATTTTAAATTTCTCGAAATTTTTGGGATGTTACAACTTGGTATCAGAGCACAGCTTGAGTGAATCAAACGCACCTCGGTGTGTTTGGTCTAAAGTTGCGGCTGGGAAAATTTTCAAATTCTTTATTAAACCTATTTGGGAATAAAAGAAAAGGGTAAAAACACGTTCGAGGAACGGTGATCGAGGGCGCAGTGTGTACAGTCAGCTGGAGCCAAAGGGGAAGGTAAAATGCTTAGTGTTTTATTGCTTTCTAGATCATAGAGTATGCATGCTAGATTGCCTGTTGTTGACACTATGCGGTATGTTGGACTGCTTGCTATTAGGAATTTATGCTAATTATGATAGGTTACTAAGTGGATACCCTCGAGGTTGTATGCAGTAAGAGACTTATAGCCTTAGAATATTCGATTTAGTTCTATTGCGCAGCTCTTGTTTGAGTCCAACCGTTCTAGGACAGAATCTTGTATTCGAATGTCTATTTGTTTTGCACTGCATGTAATCGGGTATTCGCGAGGCCACTCTTTATGATTAATGGGGATTCGGTAGTAGCAAGGGTAGTGGTTGGGATGGAATTCCTAGGGAGCTAGGAAGAGCGAGTATATATGCTGGTGCGGGCATATGTGTGTAGTTGCGGCGAGAAGCTACTTGGACCCCTCGGGATGGGACTCGGAACGAGCGATGATAGGTGTGGAAGGTAGTAGTAGAGCTCCTACTACCGGAAGCACAGGATCAGTGCTCGAGTCGGGAAAGTCGCGAGGAATCCAAGGAGTTGAGCGTGAGTGTTGTTGGTGTTAGTTATTATGTACTAATAACTCGTTGTATTTTCTGCTCTCTAGAATGGCCATCACTAGGAGGAACAACACGACTGAGTCGCGAACTGAGGTGGGGATCACGGAGGAACAGATTCGAGAGATGATTGCGTCTGAGGTAGCGCATGTGATCGGGGAGGCAATCCCCGAGATTATCACCGCCATCCAAGATCAGGTGACGGTTCTGTTGGAGGAACGCATTGCAGCGATTCCGCCGCCTGCTGGGGGACAGCCCCGTAATCGAGAGTTCCAGTATTGGGATCTCTCTGCCTGTTCTCCACCCGAGTTCAAGGGAGACCCGAACCCAATTGTTAGCATGCGTTGGATTTCTGATATGGAGTGTGCTTTCTTGACCAGCGGCTACCCGGATAATCTGAAGGTCCGTTTTGCTGTGAACTTGCTTCGCGATGGGGCGAAGGATTGGTGCGCCTCAGCGCTGACTCTTGCCGAGCGTACTGCCCTTACTTGGGAGGAGTTCGTTACTCGGTTCCGCGCCGAGTACGTACCTCCGGTAGATATGGAGCGGATAGCGAAGGAGTTCTTGGAGCTAACCCAAACCACGGAGACTGTGAAGGAAATGAACAAGAAATTTACTGAGATGGCGCTGTTTTGTCCTCAGTATGCCGCCTCGGAGGAAATGAAGATGGCTCGGTATAAGGATATGTTACGTACCGAGATCAGGGAATCCGTGAGCACGGTGCCGTACGCTTCTTTGTCAGCAATGATGGATGCAGCCCGGAGAAGGGAGCTGGAGTTAGAGACCCAAGCCAGGAAGAGAAAGGCGACACAGGCGGTGACGCCAATCTCTGCGGTGAAAAAGAAGTCAAAGTTTTCTGATTCACGCAGGAGTTCGAGGAGTGGTGGGTTTAAACCCAGGGATACTAGTGGGAAGAGGACTGACGGGTGTTTCAAGTGTGGGCAGTCCGGTCATTTCAGCCGGGATTGCAAGTCGCCATTGATGGTCTGCTTTATCTGTAAGCAGACGGGCCACGTGAAGGCCAATTGTCCGAACGCGAAAGCAGCTGATGGGGGTGGTGCACAGAGGGCTCCTACAAATGCCCCACTGCGCATCACTGACGGTCGTACGGGTCAGCCGGGAACAGAGGCAGCGCGAGGTAGAGTCCACCAGCTGAAGGTGGAAGAGGCGCAGACGACGCCTAAAGTGGTGACAGGTATGTTCATCACCCTCTTTCTTTTCATCCTTCCTTTTCATGCCTTGTATTTATATGTTGTTAATTGTATGTTAGGTACGTTTCTAGTTAACTCGGTGCCTGCGGTTGTAATGTTTGATAGCGGGGCTACTCATTCATTTGTGTCTCGCACTTTTAGCGAGAGTTTGGGCCGAGTGGTGGGACGGTTAGGATGTCCTTTGGTAGTCGAGGTTGCCGATGATAGGACCTTGACGGTTACGGATGTGTATCGGGGATGCACGTTGGAAATCTCGGGTGTAAGGTTTCCCATCGAGTTGATTCCGATAGCTATGCGAGAGCTTTGTGTGATTGTGGGCATGGATTGGATGGACGCGTTCGATGCGGAAATTGTTTGTCGCCACAAACAAGTGCGGGTTCGAACCCCAAGCGGGGGAGAGTTGTTGATTCAGGGAGACTCGCCCAGACGGACTACGGCAATATGTTCCGCGGCGAGGGCTCGGAGACACCTTCAGCATAGTGGTCAGGGGTACTTAGCGTATGTGATAGATACGCGTTTTGACGAGGCGAAGAAGACTGCCGAAGATGTGCCAGTCGTGAGGGAGTTTGTCGATGTGTTTCCCGACGAGTTACCGGGGATACCTCCCGAACGACAGGTAGAGTTTTGAATCAATCTGATTCCGGGTGCTGCTCCGGTGGCCAAGGCACCCTATCGCCTGGCTCCACCGGAAATGAAGGAGCTGTATGATCAGTTGCAAGATATTCTCGAGAAAGAGTTCATTAAGCCGAGTTGTTTACCATGGGGAGCTCCGATTTTGTTCGTAAAGAAGAAGGATGGGTCCCCACAGATGTGTATTGATTACCGAGAGCTGAATAAGCTTACGGTAAAGAATCGTTATCCTCTACCAAGGATTGACGACTTGTTTGATCAGTTGCAGGGAGCCTCGTGGTTCTCTAAGATTGACCTGAGATCTGGGTATCATCAGATGCGGGTACGAAGTGAGGATACGGAGAAGACGGCCTTCCGTACGCGATATGGCCATTACGAGTTCGTGGTGATGCCTTTCGGGCTCACCAATGCACCCGCAGCGTTCATGGACCTCATGAATAGGGTATGTAGCCCGATGTTGGATCGCTTGGTGATCGTGTTCATCGACGATATCCTCGTATATTCGAAGACGAAAGAAGAGCACGAGATGCATTTGCGGGAAGTGTTGGATGTTTTGAGACGGGAGAAGCTTTATGCTAAGTTCTCCAAGTGTGAATTCTGGTTACGAGAGGTCCAATTCCTAGGACATGTCGTGAATCAGAACGGTATCATGGTCGATCCGTCCAAGATTTCAGCGGTCATGCAGTGGGAGGTGCCGAAAACTCCTACCGAGGTGCGGAGTTTTCTCGGGTTAGCAGGATACTATCGGAGATTTATCCATGATTTCTCCAAGATTGCCTTGCCTATGAATCGACTAACGAAGAAAACTGCAGCTTTCAGTTGGGGTGAAGAGCAGCAGAAGGCATTTGAGGAGCTACGCAGGCGTTTATGTGAGGCTCCTGTGTTAGCTTTACCCGAGGGTATGGAGGATTTGGTGGTTTATTGTGATGCTTCATATCAGGGGTTGGGTGCCATGCTTATGCAACGCGGCAAGGTCATAGCTTACGCTTCGAGGCAGCTGAAGCCTCACGAAGCGAACTACCCGACTCATGACTTGGAGTTGGGAGCAGGTGTTTGCTCTAAAAATTTGGAGACACTATCTTTATGGCGTCAAGTGTACGATCTACACTGATCATAAGAGCCTTAAATATCTGATGGATCAGCAAAATCTTAATATGCGTCAGCGAAGATGGCTTGATGTGGTCAAGGATTACGACTGCGAGATACTTTACCACCCGGGTAAAGCGAATGTAGTCGCAGACGCACTTAGCCGACATCCGGTTGGGGAACCGCTGAAGGGTCTATGTCAGCGATTAACAGTAGTTGCACCTCTTCTGGAGTCGATAGGTGTCGCTCAGGAGGTGGCCGTGTTGGCGGAAAATGCAAAACGTGAGAGGGTTTCAGGAGAAATTCCAAAATTTGTACGGGATGGTCGAGGATTATTGACCCGATATGGTAGAGTTTGGGTCCCATTCACCGGTGGGAACCGACAGATACTATTGGACGAGGCGCATAAGTCCAAGTTTTCGATTCATCCGGGAGCTACCAAAATGTACAGAGACTTACGGGAAGGCTATTGGTGGCCCGGCATGAAGCGGGATGTAGCCAAATGTGTTGAGGTATGTTTGACCTGTCGGAAGGTCAAGGCGGAGCACCAGCGACCGCATGGGAAATTGCAGCCGTTGGAGATTCCTGTGTGGAAATGGGAGAAGATTACGATGGATTTCATCACGAAGCTTCCCAAAACTCAGCGAGGGAATGATACCATCTGGGTAATTGTGGATCGTCTGACTAAGAGCGCTCACTTCTTGGCGATTAAAGAGAGCTTCTCGGCGGATAAGCTCGCGGAGGTTTTCATCCGAGAGATTGTAACTAGGCACGGGGTGCCAGTCTCGATTGTCTCGGATCGGGATACTCGCTTCACCTCCCGGTTTTGGGTGAAGTTTCAGAATGAAATGGGTACGCGGTTACAGTTCAGTACAACATTTCATCCTCAGACCGACGGGCAGAGTGAGCGTACTATTCAGACACTTGAGGACATGCTGCGAGCATGTGTTATTGACTTCGGGGGTAGTTGGGATCAGTATCTTCCACTAGCTGAGTTCTCCTATAATAACAGCTATCACGCTAGCATCGGTAGAGCGTCGTACGAAGTATTGTATGGCAGGAAGTGTCGGACGCCCATTTGCTGGGGCGAGGTTGGTCACAGGGTATTGGGGAGCACCGACGTTGTGCTAAAGACGACGGAGATGATTCAGATGGTGCGGGATCGGTTAGTCACTGCTCAGAGTCGACAAAAGAGTTACGCCGATAAGAGACGATCGGACTTGGAGTTCCAAGTCGGGGATTACGTTCTTTTGAAAGTGTCACCCTGGAAAAGGGTAATCCGTTTTCGCAAGCGGGGAAAGTTGGGTCCCCGATATATCGGACCGTACAAGGTCATCGCACGTGTGGGGAAAGTAGCTTACCGATTGGAGCTACCAGAGGAACTGAGCCTGATCCACAACACTTTCCACGTCTCTCAGTTGCGGAAGTGTGTGATGGATGAGTCTGCGGTAGTTCCCCTCGAAGATATTCAGATTGACGAGCGACTCAACTATGTGGAGAAGCCAATAGCCATCGTCGAGAGGAAGACGAAGACTCTGTGGAACAAAGTCATTGGATTGGTGAAGGTCCAGTGGCAGCACCGAAAAGGTTCAGAATGGACGTGGGAACCAGAAGCCGAGATGCGGGAGAATTACCCGGAGCTGTTTGCGGGCGTGGACTTCGGGGACGAAGTCTAATTCAAGCGGGGGAGAGTTGTAAAGCCCGTGTCCCGGTACGTTTATTAATTAATTTTAATTATTTAAAATGTTTACCTTTAATTGTTTTTTGTTATTGGTTTGGTGTCAAAAAGGACCAAAATGTTAGCATACGTGTCTTTTTGATGTAGATTGTGAGATAAGGTGTAGTTGAGGGGCTAATTGTGCAAATATTGGAACTTTTTGCATGGGTCTCGGCCCACGACTACTATTCCTATTCTCGTTTTTTTTCCTTGTAAATCAAGCAACCAAACAATCACCTAAACCCTACGATCCACCTTTCTCTTTTCCCTTGTGTTGTGCGGCCGAGAGAGAGAGAAACGAAGAGAGAGAGGGATCGCGAGAAAGAAGAGAGAAGAGGGAGAAAGAACGCAGCGGCAGTCACCCTTCGCCGCCGCTGCTGCTGTCGCCGGAGGTCGCCACCACCTGGGTCGTCGGAGGAATCGAGAGAGAGAAGATTGGTTGTGGTGGTGAGACGTCGTCGTGAGGTAAGTAGCTCTCTCGTTCATCTCGTTTCTTTCCTTTTTCCTTTTCGTTTTTCCGGCGAGACCACCACCGCCGCACGCCGCCGCTACGGTGGCTGTGGGTGGAGGGCGGTGGCTGTGGGTGTGTGTGTGTGAGCAGCCCGCATAGGTCGACCGAGAGAGGAAGGAGCAGTGGTGTGAGTCGGAGACGAGTATACGCGAATGGGTGTGCGTGTGTGACCGTCGCCGGGGGAAAACACCGCCGCTGCCGCCGCCGTGCTCCACTGCCGGGAGTGGTAGTGGGTGACACTCGTGGCGGAACCCTAAACACACCAGGCCTGAACTCTAAATCATCGTAGCGTAAATCCCAAACCATTGAGCCATATCGCAAAAATCGTTTTATCATTTTATGTGTTTTTTCAGCATGCTGTCCAGTTTTTCTTTCGTGCATAACTTTTTACTCGTAACTTGTTTTAAGGTGAAATTGGTGCCCAAAGTTCCCAAATCGAGTTGGGAAGGTTTTTGGTGTTTTGCCGAAAGTCCGATTAAGCCCGTAGCTAGGCTGTATTGGGCTGTTTGTGCAGGCTGGACCGAAAACTGACAGCTTTGGTAGTCGTTCGTAGTTAATTCCTATTAAATTGTAGAAAAATCGTTAGGAGGCATATAATATGTCCTTGAAACCCTATCTCAGAGTAATTTCTAATCATGAAATAATATTGGGAATTTTCTGGGTTTAAAGGGGTCGAAACAGGTCCCGAACAGACCTGTTTGGCGAGAACGGAAAATAGTTTTAGTGACGGTTTAAGCGTGTGTCGTGTCGTAGGGTCCGGGTCTCGTATTGACACGTTTTAACATGCGTTTAGGTGCTTGGAAGTGACCGTAATTGTGAAGCTTGAATTGTATTGTTAATCTAGGCGCGCATTCGAGGTGAGTTCTCTCACTATACTTAATATAGGTTGTTTTATCATTGCTGTAGCACGTGTGTGGTAGCTTTATGTGATTTTGTTGTGAACTAGATAGTGGGGTGTCTAATTGAGATTATGATGACATGTTAACTCGGTGGGACCGAGGAATCCGGCGGGGCCGGGGATTTAATACGCAGGTGGCGTAGAGACTCGGTGGGACCGGGGATCCGGCGGGGCCGGAGGTTTTATCATGTGGTCGGTGGGACCGACTTGTGCCTTTTAGGTGGGTGGGTGTGGATATACATGTTTATGATTTGTTCGTAGACCTGTATGATCGTTTATGTGTAACTATCTATTTTAGGGGTAGTGTGGAATAACTGTGTTATTTATGGTGTTTGAATTCACTAAGCTTCGTGCTTACCCTTTCCCAATAAATTGTGGTTTCAGGTACGAGTGGCTCTAAGGCGTGACGGGTACACACTGGCGCGCGGGATGAGCTGGCTATTATTAGTTTTATTTATTAATATTATTTCCGCTGGTTTCTGGTTACATGAACAATATTTATGATTTTGCAACTGATATGTTGGGATTATTTAATGGGTTTTATATACGAAATGTTTAATTAAAAATTTTAAATTTCTCGAAATTTTTGGGATGTTACATTCTTTAAACTTATGCAACCTAGCTGGAGAACCCCTCACCCACCTAATGCAATCCCTATCCTTTTTAACCGATGCATCGGCTAATTTCAAACCATCTTGTACAACCAAATTCAGAATATAAGCAATGCATCTCATATGTATGTATTCAACCCTAGTAGAAGAGCCACCCTAACTCACCAACTTGTTTTTCAAGAACCCAATGGAAACATCATTGCTTGATGCATTGTCAACTGTGATAGTGAAAATACTTTTTACTCCCCATTCAAGCAAACAACTCTCCAAGGCTTTGGCTACACATTCCCCCTTATGTGAATATATTGGCACAAATGAGATAAAATGTGCAGTGATGCACATATAATTAATTCTTTGAACAGATGTCCAAGTGTCGGTAGTCAAACTGATGCGTTGCGTGCTTGACTTAAACAACTTCCTAAGGTTCGTCCTCTCATCAAAAGAGATAGCAAATATATCCCTATTAACTGTCCATCTAGACGGGATCTTAAATCTAGGGCATGAATCCTCCATAAACTGCTTAAAACCCCTCCCTTCGACAAACCTAAATGGAAGTTCAACTATTATAATCATTTTGACTAACGACTTTTGAACAACCTCTTGATTAAAAACCCAAGACGTCAAAGCACCATCACTATTATCAGATTTTCCAGAGTTAAATGCAAGTATGGACTGCTTTGTTTCCTTAACATGTGGATTTTTAAGAAAAGCACGCATGTGGGTATTTAAAGATGTAGTGCCATGCTTTTTAGCCTCAGCTGCATACACTTTCGAACAATAAATACACTTACCTTTAATGACTACCTCGTCATCATTGCAAATCCAATATATCAAATCTAGATCTGAATAACATAAGATTAAACCTTGATTTATATACGATTTTTAATAATATCATAAGACTAAACTGGAATGTATATATCAATTTAGATGATATAGGACTGCATCATTGATGGATATTAATACCTTTTTGAGTTATTTTTTTTCTTGAAACCCATTTCCTCACCTACTCCCATGAAACCATCAACAAAAGCCATCACTTTCCCTTAGCTCTCTCCCAAATACACCAACACATAATCACTTGATTTTAACTCAGTACATTCCAAAACATCCTTAAGATCACCTAAACTCAATCACCCTAGATGCCATTTCTTGACCAAATCGCCAGTCGAACCAACTAAAGGTCTACCTTTTCTAAAAGGGAGCACCTGGAATCTAGAGGACTATGGTTCTTGTAAATGGGTTTTGGCTGAAAGAAGAACTTTTAGAGGTGGGTGAATAGGGATCGTATCATCAGTTGATTTGGGGGGTTTTGGATCTTATGGTGTTACGACTTTGATTTGGGGGTTTTGGATCTTATGGTGTTACCACTTACCAACAAACACCAGAGATTTGAGGTGTATGGTTATGGTGGAGAAGTAGGGTTTTGTTGAAATCAATGATTTTACAGAGAAGATGGATTTAGAGATGTAATCTATTGAACAAATAGAAGAAGAGGGGAAGAGTTAGGTCGACGACGGAAGTAGATGGCCTGTGATGGAAGCAGATGGTCGGCGACAGAAGCAGATGGCCGACGCAAGTCTGATTCTTGAAATCTCAGATCTAATGCTTGTGGAGGATGAAAGGTTAAATGGGGATGAAGATAACAGAGGATGAAGTGTGAAGGGTAAAAAAGGAATAAAAATGTGAATAAATGGTTGAATACAAGGGACTCTATTTTTCTAGCAGCCCCATTCAGCCATGGGCTGACCGAATAAGTCGGTTCCAAACACCTAGATATGGCTGTGCGAATCACCTATATCTATCATACAGCACATTAAGCCACAAACGAACATGCCCTAAGTGTACATCTCTTCACTTCAGATCATTCGTTGATTTCCACCATAAACATATAGATAATGTTTTTCCAACAACGAACTTATCTAGTTACGCTACTCATCCTAGAGTTCTTATCATAATTTCAAGGCAAATCCTTATCAGGATCATTTCAGGTCAAATGGCTCGTTTTGATCAACGTTGTTGATCCAAACTCTGTCAGTGATTTGACGACGACCCTTATAATACTTAGTGAAAATTGCATTCGACATCTGTATGTATTAATGTTTCGCCATCAGCAATAACATGCTGAGTTTGTTCAGTATCGATGATAGCTTCTAATGTAAAAGTGTTTAATTTAATCCATGAAGACAAGCCTCGAGACTAAAGAATTCATCGCTGACATCGAAGACCAAGCTGATGAATACTGACAACTCTATTCATGATCTGAAGCGGTGTTCAGTAAAACGGAGACAAGTCTACAACGTGCGACAATTCAAGAATAGTGCTTCAACTATAACTGACTTACATCAGGCCTCACTGACGAAAAAGACCATCAGCGATCGCTGATCATGAAGCTTGTGGTTCAAGATTTGTGTGTCTTATCCTCTTTCACAAAAGTACGAAGGTACAAAAGGAAACTTGCTTTTATCCATAATCGTACAACCACTCTGCCACCTACACTGTTCACCATGCAGCCAAGAGCATGTCTTTGACAAAAGTCAGAAGCATGCACCTGATGAAGATTTGACACGTGTAAAGTGCTCATACCATGCATTAAATGAATGCAATATAAATAGGAGCAACATCCTTCATTTTGAAGGAACTCCTGACTTCTTAGTGCAAGTAGAAAAACCCTTATTTTTCTACTTATCCTTTCTTTATATTTATAGTGCAAGAACCTTAGAGTTTCTCAAGTTTGTTTAGATTAGGGTCCCTCAACACTAACACCGTTAAGTTTGAAAGGTTAAAGACATCATGTGTCTTGCACATGATGGGTATATTTGCAATTTACTTTTCCCTTTCAATTAACCTATAAGTTTTTAGAACAAAGAATATGAATTGTGAATTTGGTCCCTATGCATCACTCATCATCTTTAAAACCCATCTATCATCTCTCTTAATCATCGTAATAAAACTTTCTATAACTTTAATTCAAAATGATAATACATTCAATTACATTAAAACCTTCTATAAAAAATAATACATTCAATTTCATTATTATTTTAATATAAATTTATAATACATTTAATTTTGTTAGAAGAATTTCTATTTCTTCGATACTTTAATCATAAATGAGTCGTTACTATTGCAAGTGGTAGCATCGGCAAAGGATTAATCATCTACGCTGTGGTTGGCTAAATCAAGATAATGTTAATATTGAAACATTTAAAAATAGTTTTTGGTATCACTAAAAGAATTATGCCTAGAAAAAAATGTTTGCATGACATTTTTAATTTATATTTTGTTTAATGTTTATTATCTTTAGAGCATCTTATAAAAAATAAAGATTTTGAAATTTTTAGTATATTCATTACATAAACATTGGTTAAAGTAGAGAAAAATGAATGAAAACCTACCAAAACGCCTTTGGCCTAGTGGTATGTGAGTCTTTGGCCTCCTAGGAAGTCAGAGGTTCAAACCTCACCAAAGGTGATGAGGGTGTGTATAAATATTATATATTCTAAAACAAAATGAATGAAAACCTATAAATTTGAACGACTCATTTATGATTAAAATATCGAATAAATAGAAATTCTTCTAACAAAGTTAAATTTATTATTATTTTTGTATTAAAACAATAATGAAATAGAATGTATTATTATTTTATATAAGGTTTTAATGAAATCCAATGTATTATCATTTTATATTAAAGTTATGGATAATTTTGTTAGGATAAATAAGAGAGATGATAGATGGGTTTTAAAGAGTAATTTCAGAAGAAATAAACCTCTTGCAATCATTGACTAGCCAAAATCAACTCATGTTGATAAGGCAAGTACTACCTCTTATAACTGTGAGAAGAAAGGATATTTTGCCAGTGAATGCAGGTCAAAGAAGACCTTCAAACCTTCTTCATCCTCTAAACCCAGAGATGACAAATACCTTAAGCTGAAAGAAAAATATCTGAAATTGAAAAACGTCAAACGAAAAGGTAAAGGTCTAATCGCTGAAGAGCATGATTGGGCTAAATATGATGAAGAATCAGATTCTGATGAAGAAGATGCGGACAACCTCTATCTGATGGCCCAAATCCAGGAAGTAATAGAAGAAAAAACGTTGATATTTCTTCTGCCTCTTCTACTTCTCATGTATCTATCTTTTCTGATCCAGTTCTCACTGAAGTTGATGGACGTCGTTCTATCGATTCATTGACAATTGATTTATATAATGCCATGAATGGAAAAATACAAGCTGAACAACAAAATCTTGATTTAATTGAACAACTTAAAAATGTTATTTAAAGATCCAAGAACTATCTAATATAGCAGAAAGTTTAAAAGATCAGGTATATGTAAATGAACTAATCAGCATCGAACGCGAACAAGCTATCGCTGAGCTGAAGGCTGAGAAAGCCACTGTTGAAGGATGGTGCAAATCCTCAGCAAATATCACTGAGATAATCGATGCTCAGATCCCTGTCCATGACAGAAGTGGTCTTGGTTTCTGTCCTGGTAAAGAAGAACCAAGTAGAGATTGTTTCATGCTTAAGTTTGGAATGTTTGTCTCTGCCATTCGTGACACTTCCTCATCCCAGTGCTTTTTTTCAACTGCTCCTATCCCTGAGGAATCTCCTAAGAGTCCCAAACTCATGGAGAAAGGTAAATCTGTTTCCCAAGCTCCTCAAAAGGGTACCAACGTGCCTAAGTTGAAGAAGACCAAGTCAAAACCTTCAGCTAGTCAACCTTCTACCTCAAAAGCTAAGGCCTCTGAACATGTTCAGAGATCCACCCCTGGAATAAAGGTTGATGTAAAAGCTAAGAAATCTGAAGATCCAAAAGTTCCTCCAATATCTGATGCTAAAGGCATTCTTGGAGCAGGCCCTACTCATTTAAAGTTTTCTAATAATTATGCCTATGGTCCTAAAGGAAATGTTATCACTGTGGACTTACTGATCATATTGCTAGTAAGTCCCCCACAACCACCAAAGCTGAGAAATCAGATAAGGTGAAGATGAATGCCTCCAAGGCAAAGAAGGTCACCCAAGATGAAAAATCTGCCAAGGTGAAAAATACCACTAAGGTTAAGAAATTAACCAAAGTAAAGGTTACCACTGACGCTGAATCATCAGATGCTGTGAAGATCGTTGAACCTTCCATCTCTACTGACACTTGTGGACCCATTGTAAAGTGGGTACCAATTCAAACTTAATCTTCCTTATGATTACAGGTCTCGAAGGGTATCTGGTATCTTGATAGTGGATGCTCTAGACACATGACTGGACAAAAGAACGTGCTCTCTGAATACATGTAAGAAAAAGGTCCGTCAGTGACCTTTGGTGGAAACGGGAAAGGCTATACCAGAGGGTTTGGTGTACTCACTAATGGTACAACTACCTTCCAAAGATCGCTTACGTAGAAGGGCTGAAGCACAATCTTCTTAGTATCAGTCAGCTATGTGATAAAGACTACAAAGTATGCTTTACTAAGAAAGCATGTTTTGTCACTGATAAGAAAGGAAAAACTTTCTCTTAGTGGTTATCGCTTGGAAAATGTTTATGTCATTAACATAGATTCCTCAACCACTAAGAACATTTGTTTTGTATCTAAAGCCTCATCAGATGTCAACTGGCTATGGCATAAGAGGCTCTCCCATCTTAACTTCAAAACGCTGAACACTCTATCTTCAAAGGAACTAGTCACTGGCTTACCTCAACATTCATACACTAAAGAATCTCTTTGCTCAACGTGTGAAAAAGAAAAGCAAACCAAAGCTAGTTTTATATCTAAGCAAGTGTCATAAGTGACAACATCTCTTCAACTACTCCATATGGATTTGTTTGGCCCTGTCAATATACAGTCCATCGCTGGAAAGAAGTACACTCTAGTTATAGTAGATGAGTACTCTCGCTATACCTAGGTGTTGTTTCTCAGATCTAAGAGTGACACTCCAGAAGAAATTATTTCATTTGAAAGAAAAATGGAAGTTCTGAACAGTATGACAGTTCGCTCAATAAGAAGTGATCATGGAATTGAATTCAAAAACAGTTCTCTTGATAACTTCTTTGAGAGTAAGGGGATATCTCACAACTTCTCAGCGGTGAGAACACCTCAGCAAAATGGAGTCGCTGAATGAAGAAACAGAACGATCATCGAAGTTGCTCGATCTATTCTCAGCGATTCTCACCGACACAGGAAAACAAAGGACTTGCTTCACACGAAAAGTCTTGGATTAAGATAAGGTCTCTTAAATTATGCACGACCATGTCTTTAATCGTCTCCAGTAAGGTATCTCGGTCGTACGACCGAAATGTCCATTGAAACGGGCGACCGTCGTACGACCGAAATGTCCATCGAAACGGGCGACCGTCGTACGATTATCCATGACACTAACTTACTAACGGTCGACAAGTGTTTATTTTATGGCTATTTAATGCAGGTCAAGCACCATAATGGACAACGATCATTACTGAAGACCACAATCAAGCATATTCAATGCCAAGGACCGTTTCCCACATTTATGAAGACCATTTATGACGCCAAATCCTATATACTCCAAGACTGAAGACACATTCATGGCATCTGATTCTTAGAGACACAAGGAATTCTCATCGATAAACAACTAATTACACAAGAACTCTAAAAAACACATTCGAAGCTCTCAAGAAACTACTCATGTTTTCTTTTGAAGAAACGTACGACGAAGCATTCTTACACACGACACACGATAGTTTCTTACAATTAAGTCTATTTCTCTTGTAATTGTAATCTTTTGTACTCACGGCACTTGTTACTAAAGGACATCGTCCCTGTTTGACGACCTTAGTGCATCGTCGACTTCTATAGTCGACCGCGGTTTTTACCCTCGACAGGGGTTTTCTGCGTCATCAAATTCTCTCGTCTCTTCTTATCTTTGTTATCTGTCGTACGATTTGTCGCGTGATTCCTTTCTTTATTTGTTAAAGCTCCACATCGACCTTAGGTTATCCTTTGGGTGATTTTTGGCATTAACAGTTTGGCACCCACCGTGGGGCCCCATATAGATAAAATCTCCGACAAAGCGTACGGCCTACTAACTGTTTCTTGAGCTCTCTCTGTTTTTCAGGAAATGTCGGGTCAATGAAACTTTTTCAATCAGCACAATGGTCCAAACCAGAATGCTGGCAACTTCTTCGGACATCAGAACGGTCCGAACCAAAATCAGAATCAAGGAAACTTCTTTGGCTATTAGAATGGTCCACTCCAGAATCCAGGAGGCTTATATGGTCCTCAAGGGATCCCTCACCAGAATGCAGAGAACTTTCTCAATTCATAAGGTGGTCTGAATCAAAATACTGGGAATGCCTTCGGTCAACAAAATGGCCTAAGCCCATTCACTAGAGTTCCTCCTCAGGGACAATATCCACCACAGCACCTTCGACCGCCACCGATGTTTTAGAATCAAACAATTCAATTGTCGTCGACAACATTTCGGCCGATTCAATTTCAAAATCAGACGATACCCATGTCATCAGCGACATTTCACACCGTCCCTATTCAGACTTCCTTCGTTCCGATTCCAACGATGAGTATCCCAACGATGCCCCACCGACGTTCACCTTTCCACCTCAAGGAGATGCTACTGACTCGATGCATCATAATGGCTTCATTGGCTCTGTTCCTGTGACAAATGGAGGATCCAATCAGGACGACCCGGTCACTCGATGCCTGATGCTTCTCGAAGATCAGAATGAAAAGATGTTGCCGTTACTCTCAAAATTGCCTGGTGCTGCCATCCCCGTCGACGTCGAGCCCCGCTCAGGATCTCAAGCATCCCCTTTCGTCGACGAAATTGCTACTGTCGACGTCCCAAAAAAGTACAGTATTCCAACATTTACGCCCAAGTTGTAAAGCCCGCACTCCGGTATGCCTTTTTCTTTATTATTTTTATTAATTTATTTTTAAAATCTTCTCCCTAGCTTGGTGTTCGTTAGCAGAATTAGACGAAATGGGACAAAAAGTTGAGGGTCAACTCGTTTTGGGTTTTATGCAAGGAAAGGAAGTTGAGGGGCCATTTGGGTCAATGCACCAAACTTATGCATGGGACCAGCCATATGACCGATCCCCTTCCCTCACCCCTTTCATTTTCCACTTAAGTAACTCCCAAAAGCCTTTTCCCCATTCCCCCTTGTTGTGTGTTCGGCCAAGAAGAAAGCTAGAGAGAGAGCAATCGAAGAGAGAGAGAGAAAGAAAGAAATTGAGAGGGAAAGAGAGAGAGGTCGCCGGCGAGAGGAGAGGGAGGGAGAGCACGACGGCAACCACCCTTCGCCGCTGTCACTACCGCCGGAGGAGTGTAGAAAACGCCGCCGCTTCGCCGTAAGGTAAACCCTCGTTCCTTTTCCTTTTTCTTTTCATTTTCCGGCGAAGCCACCACCGCCGCACGCCGCCGCTGCGGTAGCCGTGGGTGAACGGCTGTGGTGGTGTGTGTGAGTGGGTGCACGATTAGGGTGATCGAGAGAGAGAACCCTAAGACCGCTGTGGTCTTGGCCCGAAACCGCCTAGTCGTTTTGCAAAACCATCTTATGATTTCATGTGAAGTTAGTAATCTGCCACCGTATTGCGTAAGCCGTAACTCTTTACTCGTGGCCCGAATTGGGTGAAATCGGTGCCAAAAGTTCCCATTTTGAGTCTAGTAACTTTTCTATGTTTTGTGCAAAATCCAGTTCGGAACGTAGCTTAGGCCAAATCGTCGTTTTGTACTGAAAGGTTCTGTTTTCGCTGTTCTGCGAACCGTTTTTGTAAAATCCGTATTAAACTGTAGAAAAATCGTTAGGAGGAGTATAATATATCCTTGGAACCCTAACTCAGAGCACTTTCTGGTGATGTAATGTGATTGGGGATTTTCTGTGTTTGGGGAGGTCGGAACAGGTCCCGAACAGACCTGTTTGGTTAGACAGAAAAGTAGTTTTAGCGACAGTTGTTCGTGCGTCATGTTTTAGGGTTCGGACCTCGTGTTAATGCGTTTTAACATTTGTTTAGGTATTGGGAAGTGATCCCGGATTGGTGGAGCTGGAACTGTTGTTCGTGAGCTAGGCGCGCTTACGAAGTGAGTTCTCTCACCGCGTAGTTAGGAATTTCATGTGTAACGTTATTGTGTGTTACGTGTTTATTACGTGTTTACGTGAACTAGTTGGGATGTGATAAATAGTTGTGATTGTTGAATTAATATGTGAATGGTATGTGTTTTGTGTACACCTCGGTGGGACTGAGGGGCTCGGTGGGACCGAGGGCTCTGTGGGACTGAGCTAGTACAATTATATTAACTTTACTCGGTGGGACCGAGGGCTCGGTGGGACTGAGCTAGTACAATTATATTATCTTTACTCGGTGGGACCGAGGGCTCGGTGGGACTGAGCTTGCATCAATATATTTTTGTGTACTCGGTGGGACCGAGGTTCGTATTTATACATTAATTATTTTTTGGTTTATATTCGTGGTGATAGTGATGTTACCTACTTGCGAGTAGGAGCGATATACGTGGGGTTGCTACCTGCGTGTGTGGTAGGACTCACTAAGCGTTTAGCTTACCCTTTACCAATATGTTGTGATTTCAGGTGCGAGCGGCAGTCGGGCTTGACGGTACACACAAAGCGCGGGCGCCGAGAATTGTTGGAATTTACACTTTTAAACTTTTAGATTTTATTTATAATATTTCCGCTGCATAAATTCTTTTGACTGTTTGAGTTGACGATATTAACTTTAATTGAGTTACGGTTTATTAAAAATGTGGTTGTTTTATAATGGAATATATGTTTTAGAAAATTTAAATTTCCTTGTAATTTTTGGGACGTTACAAGTTGGTATCAGAGCACAACTTGAGTGAATCAAACACATCTCGGTGTGTTTGGTCTCAAGTTACGGCTATGAAGTTTTAAACTCTTTTACTAAAATCGTTGAGAATAAAGGAAAAAGGAAAATCTGTTTGGGAAACGGTGATCGGGGGCGCAGTGTGTACAGTCAGCCGACGCTATGTGGGAAGGTACAGTGCTTAGTGTATTTATTGCTTTCTAGGCATAGGGTATGCATGCTAGATTGCCTATGTTGTTTACACTGTACTGTATGATGACTACTTGCTAGTAGGAATCAATGCTAGTTATAGTAGGTTGTTAAGTGAAGACCCTATAGGTTGTATGAAGTAAGAATCATATAGCCTTAGAATATTTGATTTAGTTCTATTGCGCAACTCTTGTTTGAGTCCAACCGTTCTAGGATAGAATCTTGTATTTGAATGTCTATTTGATTCACGCTGCATGCGACTGGGTATTCGCGAGGCAACTCGTTATGGCTAACAGAGATTCCGTTGTAGCAAGGGTAGTGGAATGAGATGAAATTCCTAGTGAGCTGAGAATAGCGTTTACATATGAGTACGTATGCAAAATTGCTTTCTAGAACATAGGAGTATGTATGCTAGATTGCTTGGTGCTTAATACACTGTATTGTATGGTTGTTGCTTGCTATTAGGGACTTATGCTAACTTTGATAGGTTGTTAAGCGAATGCACTATAGGTTGTATGCGGTAGGAACCGAATAGCCTTAGAATGTTGGATTTAGTTCTATTGTGCAACTCTTGTTTGAGTCCAACCGTTGTAGGATAGAATCTTATATTCGAATGTCTATCTGGTTTCACTGTATACGACTGTGCGTTTACGAGGCGACTCGTCAGGGTTAGTGGGGGTCCCGTTCTAGCAAGGGTAGTGGGTTGTTACGACTTTTCTAGGAAGCTAGGAAAAGTGTTTACATATGCCGGAGTGGACATATGTGTTTGTTTGTGGTAAGCAACTACTTGGACGTCCCGGGACAGGACTCGAAACGAGTAAGGATAGGTGTGAAGGGTAGTAGAAGAGCTCCTACTATCTGAAGCACAGGATCCATACTCGAGTCGGGAGAGTCACGAGGGAGCCAAGGAGTGGAGCGTGAGTGTAGTAGGGGTGTTTTAAGTGTGGCCAACCCGGTCACCTTAGCCGGGATTGTAAGGTACCGCTAGTGGTCTGTTTCAACTGTAATCAGACGGGCCATGTAAAGGCCAACTGTCCTAGAGCAGGGGTAGCTATTGGGGGTGGAGCACAGAGGGCGCCTGGGAATGCCCCGTTACGTATCACCGATGGTCGAGCAGGTCAGCCGGGGGCGGGAGCGGCTCGAGGTAGAGTTCACTAGTTGACGGTGGATGACGCGCATGCGACGCCTAAAGTGGTTACAGGTACGTTCCTAGATTAACTCGGTGCCTGCGGTTGTGATGTTTGATAGCGGGGCTACTCACTCTTTTGTGTCTCGCACTTTTAGCGAGGGTTTGGGCCGAGTGGTAGGACGTTTGAGTCATCCTTTTGTTGTTGAGGTGGCTGATGATAGGACCTTGACGGTCACGGACGTGTTTCGTGGGTGCACTTTAGAGATCCCAGGAGTGCGGTTTCCCATTGACCTGATCCCGATCGCTATGCGGGAGCTTTGTGTGATTGTGGGCATGGATTGGATGGATAAGTTCGATGCGGAGATTGTTTGTCGTCACAAACAAGTGCGATTTCGAACCCCAAGCGGGGGAGAACTGTTAGTGCAGGGAGATTCGTTTAGACGGACTACGGCCATATGTTCGGCTGCGAGAGCTCGGAGGTACCTTCGGCATAGTGGTCAGGGATATTTGGCATACGTGATAGACACGCGTGTTGGGGAAGCGAAGGAGTCTGCGGAAGACGTGCCAGTGGTACGGGAGTTCACCGACGTATTTCCCGAGGATTTGCCGGGGATACCTCCCGAACGACAGGTAGAGTTTCAGATCGATCTGATCCCGGGTGCTGCTCCGGTGGCCAAGGCACCCTATCGCCTGGCTCCACCAGAAATGAAAGAGCTGTACGCCCAGTTGCAGGAACTTCTCGAGAAGGAGTTCATTAGACCGAGCTGTTCGCAGTGGGGAGCACCTATCTTATTCGTGAAGAAAAGGACGGGTCGCAGCGGATGTGCATAGACTACCGGGAGCTGAATAAGCTTACGGTAAAGAATCGTTATCCTTTACCAAGGATTGACGATTTGTTCGACCAGCTTTAGGGGGCCTCGTGGTTCTCCAAGATTGATTTACGGTCGGGGTACCACCAGATGCGGGTCAGGAGTGAGGACACGAAGAAGACGGCCTTCCGTACGCGGTACGGTCATTACGAGTTCGTGGTGATGCCTTTTGGGCTCACCAATGCACCGGCAGCATTCATGGACCTCATGAACCGAGTGTGTAGTCCGATGTTGGACCGATCGGTGATTGTGTTCATCGACGATATTCTGGTGTATTCAAAGTCCAAGGAGGAGCACGAGGTGCATCTTCGAGAAGTGTTGGAAGTATTGAGGCGAGAGAAGTTATACGCTAAGTTTTCCAAGTGTGAGTTCTGGTTGCGCGAGGTCCAGTTCCTAGGACATGTCGTGAATCAGGGTGGTATTATGGTCGACCCAGCTAAGATTTCAGCAGTGATGCGGTGGGAGGTGCCGAAGACTCCTACTGAGGTGCGAAGCTTTCTAGGATTGGCAGGGTATTACCGAAGGTTTATTCAGGATTTCTCCAAGATCGCGATGCCTATGACGCGATTGACGAAGAAATCTGCGGCGTTCAGTTGGGGTGAGGAACAACAGAAGGCGTTCGAGGAGCTACGCAGGCGTTTGTGCGAGGCTCCTGTGTTAACCTTGCCCGAGGGCATGGAGGATTTGGTAGTATACTGTGACGCTTCACCCAAGGTTTGGGTGCCGTGCTTGTGCAACGCGGCAAGGTCATAGCCTACGCTTCGAGGCAGTTGAAGCCTCATGAAGCGATTACCCAACTCATGACCTGGAGTTGGGAGCGGTAGTGTTTGCCCTTAAAATTTGGAGGCACTATCTCTATGGTGTCAAGTGTACGATCTACACTGACCATAAGAGCCTCAAGTACTTGATGGATCAGCAGAACCTTAATATGCGTCAGCGAAGGTGGCTCGATGTGGTCAAGGATTATGACTGCGAGATACTTTACCACCCGGGTAAAGCGAACGTAGTCGCGGACGCACTCAGCCGACATCCGGTCGGTAAGCCATTGAGGGGTTTATGTCAGCGATTGACAGTGGTTACACCTATTCTGGAGTCGATAAGGAGCGCTCCGGAGGTGGCTGTCTTGGAGGAAAATGCAAAACGGGAAAGAGTGTCGGGGGAAATCCCGAATTTTGTTCGTGATAGTTGGGGATTGTTAACTCGACACGGTAGGGTTTGGATCCCATTCTTCGGTGGGAACCGGCAGGTACTAATGGATGAGGCACATAAGTCCAAGTTCTCGATTCACCCGGGAGCTACAAAGATGTACAGAGACTTGCGTGAAGGTTATTGGTGGCCCAGCATGAAGCGGGATGTTGCTAGATGTGTTGAGGTATGTATGACCTGTCGGAAGGTCAAAGCGGAACATCAACGACCACATGGGAAATTGCAGCCGTTGGAGGTCCCGATTTGGAAATGGGAAAAGATTACTATGGACTTCATAACGAAACTCCCAAGGACTCCCCGTGGGAACGATGCCATTTGGGTGATCGTTGACCGTCTGACCAAGAGTGCTAACTTCTTGGCCATCAGGGAAAGCTCCTCGGCGGAAAAGCTTGCGGAGATGTTTGTACGTGAGATCGTGGCCAGGCACGGGGTGCCAGTTTTGATTGTCTCTGACAGGGACACTCGTTTTACCTCCCGGTGTTGGTAGAAGTTCCAGTCCGAGATAGGTACACGGTTACACTTTAGCACGGCTTTTCATCCGCAGACGGACGGACAGAGCGAGCGAACCATTCAGACCCTCGAAGATATGCTTCAAGCTTGTGTTATCGATTTTGGAGGTAGCTGGGATCAGCACCTTCCTCTAGCAGAATTTTCCTACAACAACAGCTACCACTCTAGTATTGGCATGCCGCCATACGAGTTGTTGTACGGTAGGAAGTGCAGGACGCCCGTTTGTTGGGGCGAGGTTGGTCATCGGGTGTTAGGGAGCACTGACATTGTGTTGAAAACGACCAAGATGATTCAGGTGGTTCGAGATCGATTAGTTACTGCTCAGAGTCGGCAAAAGAGCTACGCCGACAAAAGGCGGTCAGACTTGGAGTTCAGGTGGGCGATTATGTGTTGTTGAAGGTTTCACCCTGGAAAGGGGTGATCCGGTTTCGCAAGCGAGGAAAGCTAGGGCCTCGTCATATTGGGCCTTACCGGATTATCGCCCGTGTAGGGAAAGTAGCTTACCGTTTAGAGCTACCTGAGGAACTGAGCTTAATTCACAACACCTTCCATGTTTCCCAATTGCGGAAGTGTGTAGTGGACGAGTCTGCAGTGATCCCCCTTGAAGACATTCAGATCGACGATCGGCTTAATTACGTGGGAAAGCCGGTTGCCATTTCTGACAGGAGGACGAGAACCTCGCGTAACAGGGTCATTGGACTGGTGAAATTTCAGTGGCAACACCGGAAGGGTTCAGAGTGGACGTGGGAGCCCGAAGCGGAGATGCGCGAGAATTATCCCGAGCTATTCATCGGTCAAGACTTCGATGGCGAAGTCTAATTTCAAGCGGGGGAGAGTTGTAAAGCCCGCACTCCGGTATGCCTTTTTCTTTATTATTTTTATTAATTTATTTTTAAAATCTTCTCCCTAGCTTGGTGTTCGTTAGCAGAATTAGACGAAATGGGACAAAAAGTTGAGGGTCAACTCGTTTTGGGTTTTATGCAAGGAAAGGAAGTTGAGGGGCCATTTGGGTCAATGCACCAAACTTATGCATGGGACCAGCCATATGACCGATCCCCTTCCCTCACCCCTTTCATTTTCCACTTAAGTAACTCCCAAAAGCCTTTTCCCCATTCCCCCTTGTTGTGTGTTCGGCCAAGAAGAAAGCTAGAGAGAGAGCAATCGAAGAGAGAGAGAGAAAGAAAGAAATTGAGAGGGAAAGAGAGAGAGGTCGCCGGCGAGAGGAGAGGGAGGGAGAGCACGACGGCAACCACCCTTCGCCGCTGTCACTACCGCCGGAGGAGTGTAGAAAACGCCGCCGCTTCGCCGTAAGGTAAACCCTCGTTCCTTTTCCTTTTTCTTTTCATTTTCCGGCGAAGCCACCACCGCCGCACGCCGCCGCTGCGGTAGCCGTGGGTGAACGGCTGTGGTGGTGTGTGTGAGTGGGTGCACGATTAGGGTGATCGAGAGAGAGAACCCTAAGACCGCTGTGGTCTTGGCCCGAAACCGCCTAGTCGTTTTGCAAAACCATCTTATGATTTCATGTGAAGTTAGTAATCTGCCACCGTATTGCGTAAGCCGTAACTCTTTACTCGTGGCCCGAATTGGGGTGAAATCGGTGCCAAAAGTTCCCATTTTGAGTCTAGTAACTTTTCTATGTTTTGTGCAAAATCCAGTTCGGAACGTAGCTTAGGCCAAATCGTCGTTTTGTACTGAAAGGTTCTGTTTTCGCTGTTCTGCGAACAGTTTTTGTAAAATCCGTATTAAACTGTAGAAAAATCGTTAGGAGGAGTATAATATATCCTTGGAACCCTAACTCAGAGCACTTTCTGGTGATGTAATGTGATTGGGGATTTTCTGTGTTTGGGGAGGTCGGAACAGGTCCCGAACAGACCTGTTTGGTTAGACAGAAAAGTAGTTTTAGCGACAGTTGTTCGTGCGTCATGTTTTAGGGTTCGGACCTCGTGTTAATGCGTTTTAACATTTGTTTAGGTATTGGGAAGTGATCCCGGATTGGTGGAGCTGGAACTGTTGTTCGTGAGCTAGGCGCGCTTACGAAGTGAGTTCTCTCACCGCGTAGTTAGGAATTTCATGTGTAACGTTATTGTGTGTTACGTGTTTATTACGTGTTTACGTGAACTAGTTGGGATGTGATAAATAGTTGTGATTGTTGAATTAATATGTGAATGGTATGTGTTTTGTGTACACCTCGGTGGGACTGAGGGGCTCGGTGGGACCGAGGGCTCTGTGGGACTGAGCTAGTACAATTATATTAACTTTACTCGGTGGGACCGAGGGCTCGGTGGGACTGAGCTAGTACAATTATATTATCTTTACTCGGTGGGACCGAGGGCTCGGTGGGACTGAGCTTGCATCAATATATTTTTGTGTACTCGGTGGGACCGAGGTTCGTATTTATACATTAATTATTTTTTGGTTTATATTCGTGGTGATAGTGATGTTACCTACTTGCGAGTAGGAGCGATATACGTGGGGTTGCTACCTGCGTGTGTGGTAGGACTCACTAAGCGTTTAGCTTACCCTTTACCAATATGTTGTGATTTCAGGTGCGAGCGGCAGTCGGGCTTGACGGTACACACAAAGCGCGGGCGCCGAGAATTGTTGGAATTTACACTTTTAAACTTTTAGATTTTATTTATAATATTTCCGCTGCATAAATTCTTTTGACTGTTTGAGTTGACGATATTAACTTTAATTGAGTTACGGTTTATTAAAAATGTGGTTGTTTTATAATGGAATATATGTTTTAGAAAATTTAAATTTCCTTGTAATTTTTGGGACGTTACACAAGTATTTAGGAATAACCGACCCGATAGAACACATTGCCAAATACAAACAATTGATGTGGACCGCGTCAATCCCGCATCAGTACCAAGAAGTCTGCATGTGCAAGAGTTTTGGTGTGACCCTCTCAGGGGCTGCTCTCCAATGGTTGATCAACCTCAAGCCCAAGCCCATCGGCAATTTCGCCGAATTGGTCAACCATTTTTTCACAACAGTTCGCCAGTAGTCGCAAGATGGAGAAGCAGACCAGCGACTTGTATTACGTCACCCAAAAAGCTGGAGAGTCCATTCCCAGTTACTTTAATCATTTCAACGCAGAAATGATCAGCATCCGAAACTGCGACGTCAAAACCGCAACTGAGGCCTACAAGCAAGGTCTTGACGATGACATTTCAGGACTATACACCGACCTCACGAAATACCCTCCAGAAAACTTTGAAGACGTCCGAGCTAGGACGTTGTATTACATGAGAGTGGAGGACGACGTAGCATTCTGTCGTAAGTATTCAAGCGACAAGAAATCGCTGAGTGTAAAGAAACCATATTTCAAGCTCAATACGAGCAAGACGGAACCCACCCGCCAGATATCGAACGTCCGATTTGAAAATAAGAAGAATAATCCTACGACTAAGTTTCCTCAGTACCCTAAGATTTCCTCCTACGGATTCAAGGGTACATCCAAGGACTTGGTCGAAGCCCTAAAAAACGTACAATCGAGCATTCGATGGCACAAGAAGAGCAACAAATATTACACCAGGAAAGACAAGTCCAAGTGGTGCGACTTCCATAGCAACCATGGACATACGACGGACGATTATGTAGCACTACAAAAGGAAATGGCCTGGCTCGTCGCTAAGGGTCATCTTCAAGGATTGATCGACAAAGAGGCAACGTCTATCAATAATACACGACCAACATCCCCTGTCCACGCGAAGGTCGTTAACTGTGTGACAGGAGGATCAGACGTCTGTGGTCTGACTTATTTGGCAGCCAAAAGGCACGCCAGGCATGTATCGAACGAACACCCGATTCCTCGGCCGTCAAGGCCAAGACAAGAATTGGAGTTGGAAGCAATGCCCATAACATTCGACCCAGACGATCTTCAAGACAGCTGTCAAAAGCATCACGATGGGTTGATCATCCAGCTTACCGTTGGAAATTGTTCGACCAAAAGAGTCTTGATCAATGGGGGAAGTTCAGCTAATATATTTTTTCTCAGCACCATCAAAGCGATGGGTATTGACAAATCAGAGATCGTTCGCCGTTCGACAACTCTGGTAGGATTCAATGGAGACTCGACCAACATTCTGGGAGAGATTATTCTTCAAGTCTACGCTAAAGGGATCAACAAGCAGACAAAATTCAACGTCATCGACTGTTCGTCAGCTTATAACATAATTCTTGGTCGACCATGGATCCATGACATGAAAGCCGCCCCCTCGACGTATCATCAGGCGATCAAATTCCCAATGCCATGGGGAATCTAGGAGATTAAAAGTGAACAAAAGACTGCTCGTGATTGCTACAAGGCGACGCTGAAACCTCAGAAAAAGGACATCTAGCAATTACAAAGCGAGGATTTCCCTAGGTCAATCGACGATTATCGCCAGGAAGAAGTCGTCCTGGACCAGGATAAGCCTGATCAAGTCGTCTTTGTGGGGGCATCACTAGATCCTACCATAAAGAAAAAGCTAATCTCTTTTTTGCAGGAACATGTCGACTGTTTTGCTTGGACGCACGAAGACATGGTCGACATAGACCACGACGTCATTTCTCACAGATTGAACGTCGATCCATCGTACAAACCTATAAAACAAAAACGTCGGAAATTCACTCCTGAGCAAAATAAGGTTATCAACGATGAGGTCGACAATTTGCTCAAAACCAAAAAGATCAGAGAAGTAAAATACCCTGACTGGTTAGCCAACGTCGTGGTCGTACACAAGAAAAAGGGAAATGGCGAGTATGCATCGATTTCACAGATCTCAACAAAGCTTGCCTTAAAGACCCATTTCCATTACTATTGACCTTCATAGATGCTTACTCAGGATATAACCAGATCCTAATGCACACCGACGACCAGGAGAAGACTGCTTTTATGACAGATAAAGGTATTTACCGTTATAAGGTCATGCCTTTAGGTTTGAAAAACGCAGAATCGACGTATCAAAGATTGGTCAATAATATATTAAAAGAACATCTTGGTGACACAATGGAAGTATACATCGACGACATGCGACCGATCATATCGATCATCTGAAGAAATCTTTCGACGTCCTCCGGGAATATCAAATTAAGCTAAATCCTACAAAATGTTCCTTTGGTGTCGGTGCCGGAAAGTTTTTAGGATACATGGTCACACAACGAGGAATAGAGGCTAATCCTGATCAAATCAAAGCTCTGGTCGACATTAAGTCACCTAGAAACTTCAAAGAGATCCAATGACTTACCGGTCGTGTAGCAGCGCTGAACAAGTTTATCTCACGATCGTCGAACAAGTGCCATCTATTCTATAACGTCTTAAGAAAAACCAGGGCTTCTATTGGAGGGACGATCATGAGTGTGCGTTGCAAAAACTATAAGAATACATGGCATCTCCACCCCTACTATCGAAACCGAGAGACAACGAGGTCTTGCAACTCTACCTTGCCGTAAGTCCTCATTCTGTAAGTGTCGTCTTAACCAGAGAAGACGACAAGCAACAACTCCCGATATATGACGTAAGTAAATCTTTATTGGATGCTGAAACCAGGTACACGTCGATGGAGACATTATTATTATCACTAGTCACTGCGGCTAAAAAGCTGCGACATTATTTCGAATCTCATCCTATAACTATCGTGACTAATTTTCCTCTTAAGTCTGTCTTAAGAAAACCAGAGTTAACAGGTCGATTGGAAAAATGGAGCATATATCTCAGTAGCTACGACATCGACTATAAGCCTAGGACGGCGATCAAATCGCAGGTCCTAACAGATTTTGTCGCCAATTTCAGTCCTGAACTAGAAAAAGAAGCCCAAGACCAGACTTTCACTGTGGCGACTACAAACGACACGACCTGGGTACTACACGTGGACGGCTCGTCTAACGCCAGAGGGGCAGATCTTGGCATCATCTTAAAGTCTCCATAGGGGGGGCAAGATGGTGTACTCCATACGATGCAACTTCAAAGACACAAACAACGAAGCTAAATATAAGCCCTGATTGTGGCAATGAACATGGCGCACAACGTGGGGGCAACTGGACTTCACGTCAAAAGCGATTCCCTGTTAGTCATCAATCAAATGAACGGGGAATTCGTGGCAAAAGACTCCAAGATGACAACCTATCTCAATGTAGCCAAAGAAAAGTAAAAAGTGTTCGATCCATTCTCGATCGAGCAAATCCCAAGAGATCAAAATACTCAAGCCGACGCGCTAGCAAACCTTGGGTCTGCACTCAGTAAGCCATCGTTCGACGCCATCCCTATGATCCATTTGGTGACCTCGTCTATCGGGGATCCTGATAAAATTCATGTCCTCGACAAACAAAACAATTGGTCGTGCGATATCAAGAATTATCCCATGCACGACCAGTTGCCTACAGACAGGATGGAAGCTCAAAAACTTCGGTTTAAGGCTTCGAAATATCTCATGATCGGTGACGAACTTTATCGACAATCATCAACAGGCCTAAACCTAAGATGTATCGATAATCAGGAACAGGTGCTAAAAATTCTAAAAGAAATGCACGACAGTGAATGTGGTAATCATTCGGGAGGTCATAGTCTAGCAAACCGAGTCTCACGACAAGGTTACTATTGGCCGACCTTACGATAAGACGCGATCAAGTACGTCCAAGGCTGTGACGCCTGCCAAAGACATTCAGGTATGATCCACCAACCCTCAGAACCTTTGCACTCGACATTGATCCCATGGTCCTTCATGCGATGGGGAATGGATATCATCGGTAAGTTACCTTTTGCCCCTGGGCAGAAAGTCTTTTTACTAGTCCTTACAGATTATTTTTCTAAGTGGATAGAAGCAACTGCTTTCTCCCAGGTCCGGGATAAGGAAATCATATCTTTTATCCAGACTAACATTATCTGCAGGCTTAGAATTCCCTCCAAGATCGTATGTGATAATGGATCATAATTCATAAGTGATCGCACTCGACAATTCTGCGAGGATCGTAATATCAATTTTACGACCTCAACCCCGTGTTACCCTCAATCTAATGGTCTTGCAGAATCCAGCAACAAAGTCATCATTAATTCGATAAAGAAAAGACTCAAAGCTGCGAAAGGAAGATGGGTCGAAGAACTCCCATCAGTCTTATGGGCCAATCGTATGATGCCACGAACATCCACAGGACAAACCCCGTTTTCCTTGGTTTACGCTTGTGAAGTAGTCTTAACTATCGAAGTACAACTACCGACACCGAGACATACCTCAGTCGACCATACATTGATGGACCTAATTTACGATCTCGATGCTCTCGAGTCTCGAAGAGCTAAGAGATACTGCTTTAATCAGAATGGCATCACAAAGACAAGATGTCGAGCGACACTTCAACAAACATGTTAAAGCCAAAGCCCTTCAAGAAGGCGACTTCGTCTTACGACGAGTATTACAAAATACAAAGGAGCTAAACGCAGGTAAGTTATCCACTAAGTGGGAAGGTCCCTATCGTATATCTGAATTCGTAGGAAAGGGTGCCTATAGGCTCCAAACCCTCGACGACCAAGACATCCCACGAAGCTGGAACGCGGTACAAAAAAATACTTCTTCTAAGAATATTTTTCTATCGATTTATTCCTCATATCGATTACTAACTTAAGCATCGAAGGGTCGTTGGTTAAGCCAATGACTAACTACTGATCAATGCTACATCACAGGATCGCACGATTATATAAGCACCGTTCGAAAGATACAACAAGTCATTTCAGATAAAACGATCCGACGATCAAAGGAATCTTCAATCATACGACCCTGGGTCCAAGACTTTGAAAAACCTTACAAGGCCTTTGTCGCACAATATCTTTATAAGTGCCTTGGATGCATAACTTTTTATTACCATATTGCTTCTACCGCACGATCTATGATTTCTACGTATTTTATGTTATCGCAAGTATCTCTAGACTAATACAAAATTCATGTGATAAATAAGACACTCAACAAAAATCATTAGATAAAAGCACTTGTATTAAAGTTATGAAAGATACAAGTCGGATGGCACGACCACCAACGGTCGCCCACAGAAGAAACAACATAAGATGAAAGCAAAACTAAGACTGAGGAGGCCTCTATTCTTGGGCAGGTTCCTCAGCACCGTCATCGGCCTCGACGCCCGCTGCCTCTCCGCCCACAATCGCATCCTTCTGATTGAGCTCTTTCTCATCGCCGACCTGCTCCAGGTAGGTGGCGAGTTCGGCCACAACATTGGCCATGGGACTTTTCCCCGTAAATGACGGCGCATAATTGTCACCTTGACCTTGAGACGGGTCAACGCCTCAAAGGAAACCAGTCGCCCTTCCTGTTCGGCGATCAACTTCTCCTGGGAACCGACGAGCGATCTGAGGTCCTCGACCCGAGCCTCACTCTCCTTGACCCTGTCATCTGAAATGGGAGCCATCACCGAGGCTTCCCTTTAATGCTTCCGGAACTCCTCCTTCTCCCGATTCGCGACTTCCTGACGACTCTGCATGTCGTCAAGTAGAATCTGGAGAGATTTTGCCCTGGCCATACCCGCCTATTCCCCTTCAAGAGCTTTACGCTCCGCTTACTCGGCACGTCGGATTCTCTCGATAGCCATCGGGGACACTCGTCTGATTTTCTCTATCTGATTATACAGACAGAGTGACGCCTGAAACGTTTACAGACACACGATTGAAAAAAATAGAACACTTGACAAATCAAGAAGTCTAAAAACAACGAAATATTACCTTAATAAAGAGCCCAACAACGTGATATCCCACTTCCTTGATCGGGATCTCCTCGTACCGCCCGTGGAAGGACGGAATGAGGAACTTCCCAAAATCTTTGTCGCATCAAGGACATCGTCGGACATAAATTTCGACGGTAACGTTTAGTTGACCGTCGAAACCTCTAGACCACCTTCAGTCTAGTAACACTTCCCCTTGTCCAGTGAAGCGAGCGATGGAGGCTTCGTCGCCTCTACCGGTGGCATCACCACTGACGCTGGAAAAGCCGGTCCCACAGCAGCTATGTCTTCGGACGTCTTCCCCATCTCAGATGTGGCGACCACCTAAGGATCACCACTCTTGGACAACGTTCCCTCCGGACGTCGTCCTGGTTTTCTTAACCCCCGACGATGGGGATTGAGGAGCTTTCCTCTTCATATCCATGGCCTTTTTGGCCAGGAGGAGTTGCGTTTCTCTCTTAGAGAGACTTTATGGCATCTTGAATCCTTATCCACCTGCAGTCAGAAACGAGAATTTGAAAGACGAGAGAAATCGAACTGTACGACCAAATGTCGTACGACCGAATTACATAATTTACAAAAAGCGCATGATTTACCTGACATCTGCACTTCTTCTTTCTTCTCTTCTCCTCTCACAGTTGAGGACTCAGACGTTTGGACCTCGACGGGTTAGTCTAGACCCTCAGCAACAGGCGCACTGTTGATGGAAAATGAACGATCTTTGATGCTATATCGCAAGAATCGTTCGATCTTTTATGGGGTTCCAGGAAGAGGTTGAACTCCCTCGAAATCGATAACGGGAACAAAACAAAAGTGAATAAGTACGATATAAAAATTAAACTCCCTCGAACTCGTCGATAGTACAAAAATTGTACGATCAAAGAAAAACCAACCATCTTTGTTCCAACCCGCCATTCCCCACGAAACATCTCCCTCGACAAGGTCTAGGGATCTCATCCTACCAAAAATATACCACGCCTTCCAACTCCGATCGTTTACCGCGGTATTGTGGAGTAGAATACGATCTCCTCTAAGCCTCGAATGGAGGCTATAGCAATGATTGCTATCCCCCTTCACTATGTAAGCCACCAGAAGGTCATTAATCATCAAAGGCGTCTCCCAGTCAGACATGACCCTTTCAATCACATGGAGGATGTGCCAAAATTGAGGCATCGTCTGTCCAGGCGACAGGTCAAACCTGTTAAAAAACTCCTTAGATAGCGGCGAGTAGGGCCACCTAAACCCTATTCTGAAGGGATATTCATACATAACGAAGTACCCCCTTGGAAATTGATGAGGACAGAGTTGGTTAGGAGGGTTTATCCTAATGGCAGCAGGTATTTGAGCCAGAGCCCTAAAAGCATCAAGCTCGTCACTCTCGTCGATTGAACTGAGAGGCTCACTTGATATCATAAAGTCAGGAGAAGTCACTTGGGTTACGTACAACTCTCTGACGTCACAGTTCTTAGAGGGTTTCTTCGCTAAAGTCTTAATATGCATAAGGGGTATAGAAATCGTACCTTAAATATGGTTCTAAAAACCTTAAAATCTTGGAAAGGATTCGGTTCTTGCAGGATATGGCACCGATCTCAACGAAATCTCTCTCTGAAATGCCAGGAAGCGTAAAAAAGGGAAGGATCGGGTTTCAAACCCTATTTATACGGTTTCCAAATGTCAGGTCAAGCCGTTCGATAATCGACACCTGTCACCTGACCCTTCGCATGCAACTGTCGGATGAACGACACCTATCACGTAGCTGTCATCCACACGTCGAACGTCATCATGACATCATCGATCTTATCGACTTTTTAGTTACCTTCGAATCGATTCGGTTTCCTTTGAACCAAAGTCGACTAAATGGTCGACATGTGTCCATTCAGTTACCTCGGTAATAAAAAATTTAATTCTCACGGCAAATTCAAATTTTGGGCGCAAACTGTTTGGGTAAAAAATCACATTTCACGACCGACGCAGGAAAACAAAGGACCTGCTTCGCACGACAAAGTCTTGGATTAAGATATGGTCTCTTTAATTATGTACGACCATGTCTTTAATCTTCGCCAGTAAGGTCTCTCCGTCGTACGACCGAAATGTCCACCGAAACGGGCGACCGGCGTACGATTATCCTTGACACAAACTTACTAACGGTCGAAAAGTGTTTCTTTTATGGCTATTCAATGCAGGTCAAGCACAATAATGGACAACGGTCATAACTGAAAACCACAAGCAAGCATATTCAATGCCAAGGACCGTTTTCCACATTTATGAAGACCATGAATGACGCCAAAGCCTATATATTCCAAGACTGAAGACACATTTAGGGCATCTGATTCTCAGAGACACAATGAATTCTCATCGATAAACAACTGATTACACAAGAACTCTCAAAAACACATTTGAAGCTCTCAAGCAGCTACTCACGTTTTCCTTCGAAGAAAAGCACGGCGAAGCATCTTACACATGACACATGATAGTTTCTTACAATTAAGTCTATTTCTCTTGTATTTGTAATCTGTTGTACTCACGATACTTGTTACTAAAGGACGTCGTCCCAGTTTGACGACCACAGTGCACCGTCGACTTCTATAGTCGACCACGGTTTTTACCCTCGACAGGGGTTTTCCGCGTCAACAAATTCTCTCATCTCTTTTTATCCTTGTTATCTGTCGTACGATTTGTTAAAGCTCCACATCGACCTTAAGTTATCTTTTGGGTGATTTTGGCATTAACAGAAATTGGCTACGAACTTTTCCAATGGAGACAGTCATCTCTCAGATTTCTTCATATATTTGGTTGTCGGTGCTACATCTTACACAACAGAGATACTGTAAGAAAGTTAGATTCCAAAGTTGACGACGGAATATTCTGTGGATACTCCTCAGTGTCCAAAGCCTTCAGAGTATTCAATAATCGAAGACAAACTGCTGAAGAAACCATTCATGTCACCTTCGATGAATCACGAAGAATTGAATCAGTGGATGTTTTCTCATTATGGGGAACCTGAAGCTTATTTCAATCCTGATCCTCAAGCTAACACCTCAAACGCTAATGATGATCCTATCATTCCCAGCATGCAAACAAGTGAAGCTGAATCCTCTTCATGGATATCAGTTGTTCCCATAAACACTTTACTTCCCTCTGAACCCTCAAATTCAAAAAACCCATCCACATCCCCTCAGCAGTTAGTAATGAAACACTATCTGAACCGCAACAATTGATGCCTGATAATACCATCACTGAAGCTTCTTCTCCAGCACCTCCAGAAATCCACTCAGAGCCAGAATTTCAAGCTCTAGCTCAGAGATGGACAATGAATCTTCGGATTGAACAAATTATAGGTGATCCAAACGCAGGTATTCAGACTCGACGCAGTTCATGTAACATCCATCTCTTTGTAAATTTCATATCGGTGCTTGAACCCAAAAAGACCGATGATGCCCTCAGAGATCCAAACTGGGTAAGCGTTATGCAAGAAGAGCTGACTGAGTTCGAAAGAAACAAGATTTGGAATCTCGTTCCCAGACCATCTAGCAAAACTGTTATTGGCACCAAGTGGATGTATCGTAACAAGTTAGATGAACATGGGATTGTAACCCGAAACAAGGCTAGAGTTGTTGCTCAGGGATACACACAAGAGGAAGACATAGACTATGATGATACTTTTGCCCCTGTGGCCAGGCTTAAAGAAATTCGATTATTCTTAGCCTATGCAGTTCATAAGGACTTCATAGTACATCAGATGGATGTTAAGTCAGCATTCCTAAATGGAAAGTTGAATGAGGAAGTATTTGTTGAACAACCACCAGGGTTCTCTGACCCTAAGCATCCAAATTTTGTTTATAAATTGGATAATGCCCTCTATGGATAAAAACCACCCCTCGTGCAAGGTATGATACTTTATCTTTTTACCTTATCGCTGAAAATTTTGAACGTGCAAAGATTGATAATGCTTTGGTTTTCAAAAAGGTTAAAGGTCATATTATACTTGTTCTGATATATGTCGATGACATTATATTTAAATCCACTAACCCATCTCTGTATACTCGATTCGCTGAATGAATGAAGAAAGAATATAAGATGAGTATGATGGGTGAACTAACATACTTCCTTAGGCTTCAGATTAAGCAAAGCAATAAAGGTACATTTACTCACCAAGGTAAGTACGTTAAAGATATGATGAAAAAGTTTGATCTTACTCAAATCTCAGCATTGTAAACTCCTATGGCACCTCCGCTGACATTAAACAAGGACCCAAATGGAAAACCTGTTAATGTCACTGTCTATAGAGGAATGATCGGCTCTCTTTTATATCTTACAGCTAGTCGACCTGATATCGTGTATTTTACTTGTTTATGTGCACGATATCAATCAGAACCCAAAGAATCACATCTGATCGCTATAAAGCGAATTTTCAGATACTTGAATGGTACTCCTAACCTAGGTCTTTGGTATCCCAAAGACTCACGGTTCGATCTCTATGGATCCCAGATTAGTGCAATACAGTAGAAATCAACGAACAATATGCAATAAACACAATATGATTTCAATACGTCATCCCTATATTTCATAAACCATTCAAAGAATTTCAAAGTACGTTTACAATGGTTATAGGATGATTAACCTAAATAATTAGACTAACACAACATTATATACTAAGGCCTATAAAACTAAGGCCCATGGCCCGTTACAAGGATTAGCCCATTAAGAAAGTTACAAAGTAAACCCTTGAACTTCTATTCAATCTAATTTATTCCCAACAATCTCCCCCTTTGAATCGAAGTTCAATTTCACGCCAGTTCGAAACGTATCTCTTTTGGAGAGCAAAGAGGATCTCGAAGCTTCGGATGGCTTTGCGGAACTCGATACGGTCTTTAAAAAATTTCAAGGCTTCTTGGGCATTTGTCTCGTTGAGACTTACGACAAATGACTTCTAGAGTTGCTTTTCCTTGGCAATTATTTCTTTCAAAGCGTCTTTGACCTTTAATAAAGTTTCGTCGCAGAATCTTTCAACTTGGCTGAAGCGAAGAAACTTCTTTTCGTTCAGTTCGTTGAGATAGATGATTCCGAACTCTGGTTGGATCAACATCGTGTTTGCTGGATACATCTTCAACTCTCGAGCTCTTTGATTGGGTTTCAGCAGATTGAGCTTCTTCGCCCTGTGTTCGACTCCCATCTGAAAATCTGTAATATAAGACATGGTGATAGTATATTTCAGGAATCGTTTTACCGCTTCAAGTGCCTTTGTGACATGGAGTGGTCGGATAGTTTGGGTTTGGAGATCTTTGATGATGGCGTGAAAGTCATTCAGTCTGAAATTCTTGAAAGTATGCTTCAGAAAATATCCATTCTTTCCCATCTTCTCTTTTGACGGTAAATACTGGGTACCAGATCTTCAGAATTTGGTCTGACGTGATGTTGGTGACTTCAGTTATCTTGTGGTTGGTTCAGACCTGACTTACCGGTAAACACCTTTTCATGACCTATAAGTATTGCTTCTTGTAGACATCGTCGAACTTTGATAATCCGAGGTAGAAGGTTGGATCGAGCGGTCGTAGCTTGTGGACGAACAACCTCTTTAGGGAGTATTCTAGGAAAAGAATCAGGATTATTATTTTCTCCCATCTTACCGCCTGTGGGGATTGATCTAGAGTTGTATCGGTCTGAGGAGATGTCGGTTGAGCTGTTGTAGAAGTCTTAGGTAACAGTTGGGCATAAGCAGGGGTACTCTGGATGGACTGAAGAAGGAACTGATATAATCAAAATCATCGTCAGCTTCGGTCGGGAAGATCAGGTTTACCTCGGAGTTAACTACACTGGCGGCTTTTTCATACAATGTGTTCTCGGTTTCCGGGTCTACTTCTGATTCTAGGTCGATCATTTCAATGTCTGACCATTCCGTTGCTGAGCGTTCGACCAGTTCTTGGTTTTCTCCCTCGGGCTTTTCAACCGTTGGGTCTTCTTCATCTGAGATGTCCATGTCGATAACCATATCGACTAGACTTAACTAAGTTTGTGGCTGATCTTCTGATGGTGCCACAGTTGATGGTTCTGGTTGAACCACTGGAGTAGTGTCGATGGTTATTGGCTCGGACTCTGATAATCTTTGATGCTTGTTCTCCCCCTCACGGTGATCAGGATCGTCCTGGTCATCGTGCGAGCGTTTGAGTCCGCTTGCTTGACTCTTACATGTGTCTTTGAGTGAGGTGACCTTGTCGGACAAGGTTAATGGAGCGTTCTGAACATCCTTCGGGGTCAAGTCGAGTTGGTCCAATCTGGTGCTGAGTTGAGCAGGTGGTGGAGTTACCTGTGATCGGAGCACAGAAATTAGATCTGCTTTGGTGGAGGAGTCAGAGTTGGTATGTTGGAGCAGTTGAGCGAGAAGCATAGTCTTTAGGTCATCCACCGAGTAGGATGGCTGAGCAGGTGCCGGTGGAGGTGTTGGTGCAGTTTCAGGTTCAACTAGTTTCTTCTTTCCCTTTAGTAGACTCTTGACTTTGTCCATTTCCGTTTGGAACTCCTGGGTCATCGCCTCGCGGACAGCCTTTAAGGTGCCATCCAAGTACTTCCTTGACACAAAGTCAGGTAAGTCACCACTGGGATCACTTAGATTACCCGTTGAGGTCACGATTGTTGAAATAATAGAAGTGCCACCTACGTTCATAGTTGGCGTGATGTTAGCTATGGTAGGATTTCCATCCGATCCTTGTAATCCCCTCAAAGGCAGACTTACTACGGATGTTCCAATCGGTTCACTTAATTCACTGATAGTAGAAGATGAGGGCACTTGTGTCCTAGCCAAAGAATGTATTAAAGTATCAAGGGGCTCTAGACTCGAAGGTGCACTGAAAAAAGGCGAAAATTAGGGCAGTTGTTCTCTATTTTCAATATCGAGACTCTCCGAGCGAGAGACTGATAGATGATGTGCTAAGTCCCCGTGAGAATGTGAAACAAGCAACTGTATAGAGTCACTTGAGTGGCCAGGGGGTGTGCAATTGCGTCACTAGGTGCACGATGGCTTCTTCAATGTCTCGTCCCAACGGATGAGACGAGGCAGTAGATGTGGCAACCTGGGCGACTCGGGCTCGGTTTTGCTCATTCTCCGCTCTATTTAGGAGACTCACTCTCTCATGGTTCTTTTTAGATCTCCATTCTCTCCGCCTCACCTGTTCCAGATTTTCAACTAATTCTCCCACCTCTCTCCTTATGTCTCCCGTATTCCGCTCGGTGTTAGGGATTTCGGAAGGTGTGGGTGAGTTGGATGGAGTTTCCTTGGTCATTGGAGGGTGACGTCCGATACGGGGAGGTATCATGGATATGCGGATGGCTTGATCCGTATCAGAGTTGGTTCTTTCAGAATCCAAGACACCGGTTTGGATTTCCGAGGATATCGGTTCAGTTGTAACTGTTCCGGGGTCTTGTTCAAGTAGCGGAGCAGTGATGACCGGGACCTCGTGTAGGGTAGTCGATGGTCCGACGTCATCGGAGGTACGGGTGGTTGAGGTAATATGTGGGGGAGTAGGTGGTCGGCTTGTAGATGGTCGGGATGGTTGGCTTGAGGAAGGCCGGGTATGGCTAGTACCGGCATGCGAATCCTCAGCACCGCCCGCTTCAGTTCCCCTCACAGAATTTACTCTCAGCACGCCCCGTCCGGGAGCCCCAGCTACCCAGACTCTACCTCCTCTTACTCTAGGACCCTCACGTCTCTCGGGCCTAGCTCCTCGGGAGGTCCCTCCGGCTCTTGCTGGACCATAGGAGCACCTAATTCTAGCGATTGTCTATATGCTATCACACTTGGTGCTTGCGGATTCGCATAGGCCAGTAGGGCTTTAGGGATACACATGGCTTGTGCGTTGGACATGTTACGAATCACTAGATAATGTAGGATGAAAGTAGGACATACCGAAGGATTCACGCGGCGTGGAATGTCTGGGTTAGCGTCCATATGTTGGCGGATGGCAAGTTGTAGGAATCGGATAAAGGGGACGAACTTGCGTTCTTTCGTCCCGCCATTGTCGCGAATGTTCTTCACCAGCTCGTGCCAGATGATCGTGGAGAAGTCCACGTGTTGATTGTAGATGACGGCGTGCACGAGGCGTAGGAAGTTGCCGGTGCACTGGTCTATTCCCTTCCATCGTGAAGAAAGACACCTGTTCAGGATCGTAAACAGGGTGTACCAGACCGTTACTAAGTACTTTCGGTTTGTTGATCCAAACCCTCAGTGATTTGATAATGACTCTTTGAGAAACACTTAGTGAAAATTGTAAGTAGACAATATGTATTAGAGTTTCACTATCACTGATAAGTACTAAGACTGTTACAGTACCGCTGATAGGAACTCTCGTTATTTGATTTATACATTCAGCGATACTGTTCATCAGTGAGCCCTGAGTCTGTTCAGTTTCACTGATGATCGCTGATAAAATATGTTGTTTACTTATGATCCCTGAAGACAAGTTTCACGTCAACTATGTTCTACGTTGAAGTCGAAGATCAAGCCAAAGAACCAGCGACAAGTCTACTAATGAACTGATGCGGATATCAGCGACGCCAAGACCTGTCCACTCAACGTGAAGTTTCAAGTAGAAGACTTCAGCGAACGCTAAACTTTATCACTCGCTGATAAAGAACTATTCAGCGAACGCTGATCATGAAGTCTTCCTCTACAAGTTACTTTTGTCTTATCCCCTTGCACGTCTCCATACGATCTGTCAGAACGGACATCCCTTTTGTCCATAATCGTATAACCAACTCTGATTCTGCATTGTTCATCATGCGGCTACTAGGTTGTCTACCAAGGTCAAACCATGCAACCAGTCAGCTGCTGCCACGTGTAAAGTAATACTGTTGTGCATTAAATGCATACAGTATATAAAGGAAACCCTACTTCAGAAATGAAGAGCTCGGCCATTTCCTTATCTTACTATTCTGTATGTTAGAATATTATCCTTAGTAATCTTATCTCCTTTCTATCTTAATTCTAGTGCAAGAAATCTTAGTGATTCTCTTAACTTGTTTAGATTAGGTTTATTCCTTAACTTGTTCCACAACAAGTTGTAAATTGTTTGATACATATCAATAAACAATTTATAAAAGTAAAAATCGTGTGTTTGTATTCAACCCCCCCTTCTACAAACTTGTATAACCCTTTCGGGACCAACAAGTGGTATCAGAGCAGATTGTTTAATCTCATAAACAAGATCTTGCTTATACTAATCTATTATCTCTTCCTTGCTGTTTTCTCAAATGGCTAACATCACAAACACAAACTACATTGACAATGGTTCTCTTGCAAAACCCCCTAGATTTTCCAGAGATAACTTTAATCAGTGGAAAAATAGGATGATGCTCATCTTGGAAGGTGTAGACCCTACTATGCCTTATTACATCGAGAATGGTCCATATATCCCTTTAAGGATTGATCCTGAAGTTCCAGGCACTACTACTAGAGCTGCCATTCCTGAAAGAATCATTCCTAGGGAAGTTCAGACTTGGACTGACGAAGACAAGAAGAAGGTGGTTATCGACACTAAAGCCAGATCTATCATCTCTATGGCTCTTCCTGACGAAGTCTACCTTTCCGTCATGAACCTGAAAACCTCCAAAGCCATGTGGGACACAATATGTGTTCAATATGAAGGTACGTTGAAGTCCAGGACTCAAGAAAGATCAACCTGGTAAGACAATACAAAAGCTTCATTTGTGGTAAGAATGAAACTCTCTCTGAAGTACATCAGCGGTTTAACTGTTTAATTATTGACCTAAAAACCGTTGGTAAGGAATATTCTAACTTTGAGATCCTGACAAAGTTTCTAGAATGTCTACCTGAAAGCTGGGACAGTTATTCAATGTGTCTCAAGCTCTCAAAGGAACTAAAATATATGACCCTTTCTACCTTATTTGGCACTATGCTCAGTCATGAGCAGTCGTGTCATCTTAAGAATAATCTTGTAAAAGATTCCAAAAGCACACTTGTTGCTTTACTCTCAGAGTCACCTTCCACTCAGCGATCAACTATCACTATCACTGAGTTGGAAACTAACTCTAAATGCTCATCAGACGCTGATCCTTCAGATCTTGATGAATCTCTGTCACTCCTGACTAATACATTCAGGAGACTCTCCAGAAAGAGTGACTTCAGAAGAAACAAACCTCTCGCACTCACTGATAAGCCAAAATTGTCAACCCCTGTTGATAAGGCTATTGCTACTTGCTATAACTGTGAAAAGATCGGTCACTTTGCCAGTGAATGCAGATCTAAGAAAGTTTTCAAACCCTCATCTTCTTCCTACAAGAAATCCTCTAACCCCAGGGCTAGAGATGACAAATACAAGAAGCTGAAAGAAAAATATTCAAAGCTGAAAAGCTTTAAGAAGAAAGGCAAAGGCTTGGTCGCTGACTTCAACTGGGCTGCCTATGACACTGAAGAATCATTTGACTCTGAAGATGATGATGAGGCCTTTGGAAAATCGAACTTCTGACTGTAAACTTATATGATGCCATGAATGGCAAGACTATAATTGAAAATCAAAACCTTGATCTAGCTGAATAGCTTAGAAACTATCACCTTCAAATAGAAAAGCTTTCTAAAATTTAAGGAGATTTAAAAGATCAGGTCCATATAAACCAGATAGTCAAAATCTAACGTGAAGAAGCTATCGCTGCATTAAAAGCTGAAAAGGCTACTGTTGAAGGATGGTGTAAATCCTCGACAACGATCACTGAGATTATAAGGTCTCAGATTCCCCTGAGTGATAAGAGTGGACTTGGTTTATGATATTCTAGAACCAACCACTGATCGTTCCATGCTCAAATTTGGAACGTTCGTATCCTCAGTTCCTGACACCTCCTCATCTCAGAGTTCCTCTTCTAAAAACCCCATCCCTGAGGATAAACCTGCCTTAAACTCTAAAGGTAAAGGTAAAGAAAACGTTTTCAACCAAAAACCTCAGAAGGGTACCTTTGTACCTAAGCTGAATGATTCTAATGCTTCAGTGACTTATCCCTCTACTTCTAAGAACAAGATCCCTGGATTTATTCAGCGATCTACTCCTAGAATCAGAGTGGATATAATTGGTAAGAAATCTGAAGACCTGATTGTTCCTCCCATTTCCAATGCCAAAGCTATACTTGGTGCTGGCCCTGCTCATTTAAAAATCTCGGCTAAGCATACAAATCGTCCTAAAGCTACTTTTAGCTATAGGAAATGTTATCACTGTGGACTTACCAATCATATTGCTAGTAAGTGCCCCACAACCACCAAAGCTGAAAAGTTAGCTAAGGTGAAGATCAATGCCCCCAAGGCAAAGAAGACCAATCCTGGTGCAAATCAGGTTAAGGTGAAACCTACCACTGAGGTTAAGAAATTAACCACAGTGAAGACTAGTTCTGAAGCTGAATCTTCAAATGCTGCGAAAATTGCTGAACCTTCCACTTCCTCTACCACCACTGACAAGTGTGGGCCCATGGTGAAATGGGTGCCCAAGTCAAACTAATCTTCCTTTGTTTGCAGGTTAAGATGGGTATCTGGTATCTCGATAGCGGATGCTCTAGACATATGACCGGATAGAAAAACCTGCTCACTGAATATAAGGAAGAGAAGGGTCCCTCAGTGACCTTCGGTGGAAACGGAAAAGGCTACACCCGAGGGTTTGGTGTACTCTCTAATGGTACAACAACCTTCAGAAGAGTCGCATATGTTGAAGGACTGAAACATAATCTTCTAAGCATCAGTCAACTGTGTGACAAGGATAACAAAGTGATTTTCACTAAGGAATCCTGCTTTGTCACTGACAAAAAGGAGAAGATAGCTCTCAGCGGATACCGTATGGAAAATGTTTACGTTATAAACATGGACTCTACAACCACTTAGAACTCCTGTTTCTTCTTAAAAGCCTCTTCTGATGTCAACTGGCTATGGCATTAGAGGCTCTCGCATCTAAACTTCAAGACACTGGATACTCTTTCCTCTAAAGAGTTGGTTACTGGTCTACCTCAACACCCATACGCCAAGGAGTCTCTATGTTCAGCGTGTGAAAAAGGGAAACAAACAAAGGCAAGCTTCAAATCTAAACAAGTTTCCTCAGTATCATATCCTCTACAACTTCTCCATATGGATTTGTTTGGCCCTGTTAACTAACAATCCATCGCTGGAAAGAAATATACATTGGTCATAGTTGATGAATTATCTCGCTATACCTGGGTAATGTTTCTCCATTCTAAGAGTGACACCCCTGAAGAACTCATCACTTTTGTCAGGAAAATGGATGTCCTGAATAACATGACCGTTCGCTCAATAAGGAGTGATCATGGGACTGAATTCAAAAACATTTCCCTTGATTCCTTCTTTGAAAGCAAGTATTTCTCACGACTTTTCCTCAGTGAGAACACCGCAACAAAATGGAGTCGCTGAAAGAAGAAATCGAACTATCATCGAAGCTGCACGTTCAATGCTCAGCGATTCTCATCTACCTACTCAGTTTTGGGCAGAAGCTGTCAACACTGCTTGTTTTACTCAAAACAGGTCGCTGATTGTCAAAAGATTCAAGAAGACAGCCTATGAACTTTTCCATGGGAGAAAGCATTCAATTAGCATTCTTCACATCTTTGGATGTCAGTGTTTCATACTGAACAATAGAGATGCCCTTGGAAAGTTTGGTCCTAAGGCTGATGATGGAATCTTTCTTGGATACTCTTCAGTCTCCAAAGCCTTCAGAGGCTTCAATCGAAGAAGACAAACTGTAGAAGAAACAATCCACGTCATGTGAGTTCCAGATTGATCAGGTAACAACGATTCAATAGATATGACAAGAACAATTAATGATTTCTGTTAAATCCATATCCGTGCAACAATATAGAAATCGTAATGATAAATCAATAAGAACAATGATTTCCAACTGTCATCCCTTTCATTAACTTTCAGAGAGAATTTACAATAAGTGTTTAGAAAGTAAAAGGATGATTAGCTTGTTTTTCCAAGCTAATCACAGATTAAATACATCGGGCCCGTGGTTAACAAGCCCACGGCCCGTTCACTAATAAGCTCTAATTTAAACAAATACAATTCAAACCTTGAACTTTAAATCAACTATAAAACCTGCCCTAACAATCTCCCCCTTTGATTTGAAGTTCGAGTTCGCGCTCTAGCTCTCGCCAGTTGAACACGTATCGTTTGCGCAACGCAAAGTGAACCTCAAAGAATCTATGGCGCGGCGATAGTCGATGCGATCTTCAATCATTTCCAAGGCATTCCGAGCAACAGTTTCATTCTGATTCGGAACATAAGAATACCTTGGATTGTCAGACTCGTGCTGAATAATCTTTCGAAGAGCATCTCTGACCTTTAGAAGCGTGCCGTCACAAAATCTGCCTACCTGACTGAAACGCAGAAACTTTTTTTCGTTCTGTTCGTTGATGTAGACTATCCCAAATTCAGGTTGTAGAAGCTGTGAGTTCTCGGGATACATCTTCAGCTCAGGGGCATCCAGATTTGGCTTGATCAGATTTACCTTTTTCACCTTATTCTTGATAGCCATTTGGAAGTCCGTTAGATAAGACATCATGATGGTGCGGACCAGGTATCGACGAACAGCTTCGAGCTCCTTTGTAATCACTAGCGATCGGATGGTTCTTGTACGTAAGTCTTTCAGAATAACCAAAAAGTCGAGCGGTCGGAGGTTCTTGAAGTCGGCTTCTGAAAATTTCCATTCGTTCCCATCTTCACGTCGAATAATGAAAACTGGGTAGACGATCCTCATAATCCGTCTTGAATAGATACTGATTACCTCTGTGATCCAAAGTTTGGTTCTGACTTGGTTGACTGGAAGACATCGCTGCATTGCTAGTATATACCGGCGTTGAAATTCTGGGCTAAAGTTATAAATACCCAGACAGAAGGTCGGCTCGATCGGGCGAAACTTGTGTACGAACAGCTTTTTCAGGGATTCCTCCAGATGAGGGATAAGTACAGTGATCTTCTCCCAATGGATTTGTTGCTGTTGAGGAGGAGGAGGAAGATCAGAAGCTGTCGTGGGAGGAATAGTTGTCGGAAGATTGGAAGTAGTAGACTCGGGTCTTGTTGATGATGTTCCGGCGGGTTGAGCATAGTGAACGGGAGATGTTCCATACAGATTTTGGAGCAGGAACTGATCATAATCAATGTTGTCGTCCTTATCACTGGGGAAGACCAAATTTACCTAGAGATTTACGGCACTGGCGGCATTTTCGTACCATGCATCTTCGGTCTCCGGGTTGGCTTCACAATCTGGATCTATCATGTCCAGAATCGGTATGTCTGATGAGTCAAAATCAATCAGTTCCTGTGTTGAACTCTCGGGCTTTTCAACCGTCGGGTCTTCTTCATATGATATCTCCATGTCTATAACCATGTCTACTAAAGGGAACTCGGCTTCTGGTGCTTCTGTTATAGCTGCCGCAGTTGGGGGTTCCTGATGAACCACAGTTGTAGCTTCAGTCTGGATCAGGGAGGCGGTCTCGGTCAGACGTTGTCTTTTCTCCCCCTCACGGTGATCAGGATCATCCTGGGCATCGTGTTTCCGCTTCAGGCCGCCTGCTTGACTCTTGCAGGTATCTTCGAGTGAGCGGACTCTCTCGGACAGCGTTGTGAGCGCTAGGTTGTAGTCCTTGAGAGTCGAGTCAATGGCGTCTAAGCGATTGGTAATAGATGAAGATGGAGCAGTGACCTGTGATCGGAGAACTGAGATCAGGTCTGCTTCAGTAAAGGCGGTTGTATCTGATTCCTGTAGCAGTTGGGCCAATAGCATTCTTCTTCAGGGTGTCCACCGAATAGATAGGTTGAGGTTGAATCGGTGGAGGTACAGGGGCGGTTTCAGTTTCGATGAGGTGGCCTTTACCTTTGATAGCGCACATAGCTTTGGCAAGTTCAGCGGCTACATGTTGCTGCATCTGTTGCTCCATATCCTGGCGGACAGCCTTAAGGGTGCTGTCCAGGGACCCTGGTGACAAAAAGTCTGGGTTACTAACTCCGTGACCACTTAGGTTACCCGTTGAGGCATCTACCACGGGGGTAGAGCCACCTACATTCACAGTTGACTTGATAATAGTTGTGGTAGGATTTCCGTCCGATCCTCGTGTTCCGGCAGACGAAGACACTACAGGCGTTCTGGTCGGGTCACTTAGAGCCGCGACTTGGTGTTGTTCCGTATCAAGTGTCCTAGTCAAAGAATCTTCAATAACAAGTGGATCTAGACTCGATGGTGCACTGAAAGAAGTCGAGACCGGGGGTTGCTGGTCTCTTGTTTCAACACCAGTACTCTCCGAGTGAGGGACCGGTGGAAGTTGTGCTATATCCCCGTGATGTACTGAAACATCCGTCTTTTGAGAGACGGATGAGTGGATGAGGGGGTCGTGCAATTGCTCCGCTGGGTCCACGGAGTCTTCTTCAATACCCCGTCCCAACAAATGAGACGGAATAGCAGATGTGGCTACCCGGATATCGCTCGGTTCGGTTCGCTCAGGAGCCTCTTTTTCTTTACGGCTCGTTCTTTCCTGGTTCAACTTTGAACGCAGTTCTCTCCGCCTCGCATGATCTAACTCCTCTACTTGTTCTCCCTCAGATGTCCTAATAATAGGTCCGGTTCCAGTATGAGGAGGTGAGTCAAGAGAGATTCCAACAGTGAAATCTGGGTTGGGTCCGATACCGTGAGGTATGTGTTTCAGGCGTACAGTACGGTCGGTATCGGAGTCCGTGGAGTCAGATTCCACGTCTTCAACATGGTGAGGTGGGGAAGGGGTTTCAGTAACATACGGTTCGGTCGAACGATGAAGTGCGGGTCTAGATTGGGGTTGGCTGGAACCGGGTCGCGATCCCGCATCACCGCCTACACTCGCTCCCCTTCCTCTCACAACTAACACACCCCGCCCGACAGCACCTGCTTGTCGGGCCCTTCCACCTCTCATCCTCGGACCCTCACGTTCCTCGGGTCTATCTCCCTGGGCAGGTCCCTCCGGCTCTGGCGGGACCATGGGATTACCTAACTCTCCCATATAAGCAACTACCCCTGGTGCATTGGGATCAGCGATGGCTAATAGGGCTTCAGGGATGGGCATAGCTACCGCATTGGATGGGTTGCGGATAACCATGAACTGAAGATGGCGGATAGGGCATACCGGATGTGCAGCACGTCTGGGTATCGTTGGATTAGTGTCCATGTGATGACGCACTGCTAGCGATAGGAAACGCGGGTACGGGAAGAACTTCTTCTATTTCGTTCCTCTGATGTGTCGGATGGCGGTTACAAGTTCACGCCAGATGATCATGGCGAAATCGACATGGCGGTTGTAGCAGACGGCGTGAACTAGGCGTAGAAAGTCACCAGTGCACTAATCTATACCTTTCCATCTAGAGGATAGACACCTGTTCAGAATCGTAAACAAGGTATACCAGATGGGGGCTAGGTATTTCCAGTTGAACGCTGAAGGTCTGGGAAGATCATGGTTGTAGCCGAGCGCGCGGATTTGTGCGCATAGCGTGTCATCATTTACGGTAAGATCGTACCGTTCATGTCCTGCGGCGTCGGAAGCCGGAAGAGAAAGGAGGCGGCGAAAGGAGTCAGGTGTCAGGGTGAACGGCTGGTTATCGATCATTGCCGTGATCGTCTGTGAAGTACCGTCCGTGTAGACCTGTGCCGTGAACCACACTTGAAGAACGTAGATCAACGCGACGTCGGTAGTACGGGTGAGGGCCTCACGAATAGGATGGCGCATGAGGATATCCAATATAACCTGGTGGTTAGGGTTGGGTCTGAAGAGCGCCGGGTCCAGGTAGTGATTGTTGGCCTCCATCTCGGTGCCATGGTTAGGGTCAACCAAGGCAGCATCTGCTTCGTCGTTTATGATTTCCTCTTCTTGAGGTATCTGCTCTTCCGGAGGGTGTTGTGGATTTTGTTGATCCGCCATTGCAATATCTGTAAAAGAACAGCACAGTTAGTTATTGAGACGGATGAACAAGTGTCGGCGCGTACCTTTGGTGTGATTGGCTCAATCTGAGACAGATCGAGGACTGGTAGTGACAAAACAGGTACTGAAATGGACACAATAGGGGTATCCCGAAAAAGGGTGTCAAAGTGTCCGGACAATATAAAGAGTCCGGATAAGATTGATTTACCCGGACAGAGGTTCCCTGATACATCATTTTTCCGGATAACATTAGAGTCCGGACACCAAAGTTCCCGGTAGTTGAACTTACTGGAAACCCTAAGGTTTCCGGACAACTAGGTCTCCGGGTGATGTTAGTGTCCGGATGGATCATCATGGTGTTGAATGTGTCCGGACACGACGAATGTGTCTGGACGAAGACTCAATCGTTCAATGTATCAAACAGGAGATCCTAATCAAGTGTTAGGGTGCGTAAGGGTTGTCTAGAAGCGAATATCAGCTTATTGGATTATGGACATCTCTTGAAACGCATCCAGTGGTCCTAAAATGACTACAAACCCTTAAGGGGTTTCGGTCACTGTTGGATCGGCCAAACCCCGAATGAAATGAGCATTTAGGTGCGTGGGTCATTAGCAAATACGATTATGAAGTGAACTCGAGAAACATACCTGAAGATGGGGACTAAAACACGTGTGTATCAAGAAAGAGGGGAGAGTCCGAGCGAGAGAGGTCGACGAGAGGGTTTAGCGTTTTTGTGCGGTTCGAGTTTCTGGATAAGTGAAATGGGAGAACCCGGCTGCGTATATATACCCGGGTGGGGTCCGGGTTTTTAGCCGACCCGGATACCTACCCGGTCCGGATTCTGTCCGGATACTAGAGGTGTCCGGATAACTCTAAATAGTCCTGTTCCGTGGAAATTTGCAGGATTTTGAACTGGAAGAGAACTTTCTCTCGCTCCCCCTCAAACTGAGCATGGGTATTCCCTTGCTCCTCCTCGGATAGTGCGGTAGAGCGCAGTGGAGGGGTCCGGCACACAAAAAATTGTTAAGCCTTTTAGAAGGAACTTGTGCCGCTCCCCCTCAGATGACGACTATAACATGCTAGCAGGAGTGCCCACACACACAAATACTCTTGACATTTAAGAAAAAACTGTGTGTGACGCTCCCCCTCAAAGGATGAGGAAACTTACCTGATACCGCAATGTGCTCCCCCTGAACACAAGAACATATGGTGAAAGCACAAAGATAATGAAGTGAAAAACGGACGACAGTATGAAATAAAAGAAACACACGAGGAAAGAAAGAAAATAAACGAAATCTACCAAATAAATACAGAGACTAAAATCTAACTGTGTGACCGAGGCAAGTAGAATACAGGTGCGAGAAAGTGTATACTCAACCATCAGGAGTGATAACACCGGATGATGAGTAGGCAGTTACTCGTAGATGTATGGAACTTGTAGCAGGCACACATTCGGATTAAGTATTCAGCTTGAACACAAGAGTGTTAAAACGTTTTTCGTCCAAGGCTTTGGTAAACAGGTCTGCTAACTGATGTTCAGTATTTACGAAGTAGAGTTCGACAGTACCTCTTTCAACGTGATCCTTAATGAAGTGATACCGAACGACGATGTGCTTCGTCTTGGTGTGTTGGACCGGGTTGCTTGATATGGAAATTGCGCTCTTCAAGTTACAGTAGATCGAGACTTTGACATACGTAAAGCCGTAGTCTTTGAGTTGCATCCTCATCCAGATTACTTGGGAACAGCAGCTCGCGGCAGCCACATACTCCGCCTCGGCAGTTGACGTGGAAACGCATTGCTGTTTCTTCGTTGCCCAACTTACCAGGCTATCTCCCAAGAATTGAATGTGCCCCGAGGTGATCTTGCGGTCCAACATGCATCCCGCGTGATCCGCGTCAGAGTAAGCGGATAGGCCAAAACCTGTCTCTTTCGGGTACCAAAGGCCAAGGTCAGCAGTACCACGTAAATAACGAAAAATTCGTTTAACGGCATTGTAATGAGACTCTTTAGGGTTTGACTGATAACGGGCGCAAAGAAATGTCGAAAACATGATGTCCGGTCTACTGGCAGTTAAGTACATTAAAGAACCGATCATTCCCCGATACAATTTGGTGTTGACAGCCTTTCCGTTAGGATCGGCGTCAAGTTTTGTATTGGTTGTCATGGGAGTTTTCATTGGTGAGGACTGGTCCAATTGGAATTTTCGAAGAATATCCCGAATGTATTTGGACTGGTTTATGAAAATTCCTGTCGACAGTTGTTTAACTTGAAGACCAAGGAAAAAATTCATCTCACAAAACATACTCATTTTAAAAAATCTTCCCATGAGATTGGCAAAGTTCTTTGCATATAATGGACTAGTAGAACCGAAAATGATGTCATCGACATATACCTGGACTAGTATGATGTGACCCTTTTCGTTCTTGATAAACAGAGTAGAATCAATGGTACCTCGTGTAAAGTCGGATTCTAACAGGAACTTAGACATTGTATTGTACCATGCTCGCGGAGCTTGCTTTAAGCCGTATAGTGCCTTGTCTAAGATGTAGACATGATCAGGCTTCGAGTCATCCACAAATCCGTCGGGTTGCGACACGTAAACTTCTTCCTGGAGGTCGCCGTAAAGAAAGGCTGTCTTCACATCCATTTGGAAGACTGTGAAGTTCTTGTGCGCTGCATAAGCGAGAAACATACGGATTGCCTCGATGCGTGCGACCGGAGCATAGGTCTCATCATAGTCGATCCCCTCTTGTTTTCGGTACCCTATGGCCACAAGACGCGCCTTGTTGCGAACAACGATGCCGTCTTCGTCCTTTTTGCTTTTAAAGATCCATTTGGTGCCGATTACCGTCTTGTGCTTAGGACGTGGAACCAGTCTCCATACCTTTAGAGCTTCAAATTAATTTAGCTCTTCTTGCATGGATATGATCCAGTCTGGATCTTCGAGCGCTTCGCGTACGTTCGTCGGCTCAATCTTGCTTAAGAAGCCGGAAAATAGACAGAAGTTGGCGGAAGCGCCTCGTATATGAACAGGAGTCGAGGGATCACCGATGATCTGATGTAGGGGATGGGCCTTCATCCATTTGGTGGAGTGCGGAAGCGGCTGCTGGGTAGAGTGAGATGCGTCCGGATCCACGTATGAACCAGATGGAAGGTCTTGAACTTGTTCAAGAGTAGCAGTCGTGTTTCTTGGAGGAAGTGGGGGAGGATTCGTCGATGGTTGAACAACTTCTGGTTCCGATGAGTTCAGAGGTTGAGCATCGGTTGTAGCAGATGACGAATCAGTAGGAGCGATCTCTGAGATTATAGGTTCCTCCGGGGGGTGACAGCACCAGATGCATTTGTATTCGATGATGACGGTTGAGCTGTCTCTATAGATGTTGACGGCGTACTCGTAGAAGGAGGCGGACCAGATATAGCGGCCGGATCCTCATTGCGAGCAGCTTCAAGTCGCGATTGCACCGAGACAGGAGCAGAAAAGTTAAGTATGTCATCATAGAAATATTGAAACAGTAAATCTAAATCAGAAGAGTCAGCATTCGATGAAGATGCATGATTCGGATTTACTGTAGCTTGTGCAGATCCCGAACTCGAAGGTCCAGAAGCTAGCACTCCAGTTAAACCGGGTTCTGAACTGAGTTGTTCAGAAGCAAAATCTGCGGCTTCGTCGAATGTCACATTTATGCTTTCAACAACGGATTTGGTCCGTTTGTTGTAAACGTGATACGCCTTAGCCGTCACGGAGTAGCCGATGAAAACTCCTTCGTCCGCCTTGGGGTTGAATTTGCCGAGATTATCCTTGTCGTTCAATATGTAGCACGAGCATCCGAAGGCGTGAAAGTAGCCGATGGTTGGAACGTGAATATTCATGATCTCGTACGGCGTCTTGTTGAACCGCTTGAGAAGGATAGAGCGGTTTTGCGTGTAGCATGCCGTAGACATCGCTTCAACCCAGAGATATAGCGGTAGATTTTCTTGGGAAAGCATTGTGCGGGCAGCTTCAACGAGAGTACGGTTCCGTCTTTCCACCACTCCGTTTTGCTGAGGAGTACATGCAGCAGAGAAGGTGTGTGTGATGCCCACTAACCTCAGATAGTCATCCACCTTTTGATTCTTGAACTCCGTCCCGTTGTCAGTTCTGATGGACTGAACGTGTTGAAGCTTGTTCTTCTGGACAGTCTTCAGGTGATCAATAATGAGCTCCGGAGTTTCGTCCTTCGAGCGTAAGAACATCACCCAAGTGTAGCGTGAGTAGTCGTCCACCATCACAAGCACGTATTTGCGCTTATTGATGCTCGAAACACGCATTGGACCACACAAATCCATATGAATGAGTTCGAGGGTCCGGGACGTGCTCGGAGTTGCCTTCGATGGATGTGATGCGCGCTTCATCTTTCCCTTTTTGCATGCCCCACAGAGACAATCCTTCACGAACGGAAGTTGGGGCACGCCTCTGACGTGTCTGCCTAACACCAGTTGATTGATACTTCTGAAGTTGAGGTGTGAAAGACGTCTATGCCAGAGCCAAACTTGATCAGAGTCGGCTTTTGACAAGAGGCAGACAGGTTTGTCGGATTTGATTGCTGCGAGGTCAATGGTGTAGAGATTGGTGTTTCGAGTCCCAACCAGTAGCTCTTCTCCGTCGTTGTTGAGGATTCTACACCTTGTGGCTTTAAAGCTGACCTCGAGATCCTTGTCGCAGAATTGACCGATGCTGAAGAGATTGTGTCCTAATCCTGCAACGTGGGATACCTTCTTGATTGTTATCTTGTCTTGTACGATGTCGCCGTAGCCCACGATCGGCGACTTCTCGTTATTCCCAAATCTCACGTTTCCGCAGTATTCTTCTTTGTAGTTCGTGAGAAGCTCCCTTCTTCCGGTCATGTGCTTGGAGCATCCAGAATCTAAGTACCACACATGACCGTGCTGCAAAACAAGATTAGTGAAGTTTAGGTACCCAAATTTGCTTGGGTCCTGGAGGGTTAGGTTGGGCACCGTTTGGGGAAGCTTGCTTTGTCCCAGCTTTCCCTTTAGGTGTAGGATTTACACCGGTAGAGGGAACTGGTTTTGGCACTTGTTTCCTCTTCGGTGCCGGTTTCCACCTGGGTGCCGATTTCCACTTGGTTTGTGGCAGCTTTCCACCTGGGTGCCGGTTTAACCCCAGTAGGAGCAACTCATGGAGGAATGGGGTGAGTCTCCCGCTGTGGTTTAACCGCTTGATTGGTACCCCGTTGGGAATGGTGTTTTTGCTTATTATTGTGGGGTTTTCTCTTATGAAATAAGTTACCAACAAAATAAGGCGCATACCTATCATTATTGTGAATATCATCAAAATCATTCCAACCACAATTAGAACAACATAAACAATCATGCGATAACCGAATCAATTGATTAAGAGAATTAACTTTTACGGGAAAAGAAACATCAAAATGGTTCCAATGATTCCAAGCATAATTGTCTTTGTCTATTCTAGAATTAAAAACAGGTGGGGAAGACTTTGACGCATCATTCTTGACAGATTCCCTCTTTAGCCACTTTGGTGTTTCTTTATTAGCGCGACCATTTTTATCTGAAACAGCAGGGACAGTATGATCAGTGACTTTTGAGGAAACAGGAATCGTAGTGGTCGGTCGTTCGGTCTTTTGCTTCGGCTGTGATTGTTTTTGAGAATTTGAAACGTTTTTAAGAATCTTGATCACAGCCGGAGTCTTGGTTTGAGAACAGTCTCCCTTTTGAAAATTTACCGGACGATTAACCACTAGAGACAAAAAATCAGAATGACTTGGAGAAATAGTATTTGTGGTAGTCAATGGTCCGGTCTCTTGCCTCGGCTGTGATTGCCTTTTGGAAACAGGTTTCGAAGTTGGTTTTGATTGAGAAATCTTGATCACAGCTGGGGCCTTTGTTTTAGAACATCTACCTTTTAAAAAATTAACCGGATGATTGACTACGGGGGATAGAAAATCAGTGTGACTTGGAAGAGGTTTGTCGAAAGGGAACGACTCAAACTCTTCTTCACAGTTACCCTCGGAGTTCATGTACTCAGAAAAATTTATCTTGGGAAGTACTGGACTAAGATCAGGTGAGGAAGGCGAGGAACTCTTTGTGCTTGTGTGCTTTGGGGAATTTGGTGCGAAAGCTAAGAAAAAATCAGAGTTCAAATTCCTTAAAACACTCTCGTCTTGAGAATCTTGACCGTCTTGTGTACTAGAAATCTTGCCTAAGAAGGTTTTGCACGAAGATGTGTCAGATGAATTTGAGGAAGGTTCGGGTGAAATCTTCTTGTCAGATAGCATTTGGTCAATTTGCTCTTGAAGCTGACCATTTCTCGTGTACTCTTTCATCTTTTCTGTTGCCAAGGCAGACAGTTGTGATGTGAGTCGATTGATTTCACTCCGAAGGATTTCCTGTCCTTCACCAGACACAATGTCGGTTTTGACCGGTTGAAGATTCTCAAGTTTCGTAAGTAAGACTTGTCTTTCCATTTGAAACCTTGACCTTTCTTTCTCAATGGACTCCTCCAACTCGACTATCTTTGCTTCCAAGATGAGAGGGGGAACATAGAGTTTAAACTCATCCGTCTCAGTCTTGGTTGCAGGTGCTAGGTCCTCATCCTTTTTGGAGGAATCCTTGGGACTAGCTACCTTGTAGGGGTCGAAGTAGTCATTGGAAAGGTACTTTTTGCCCTTTTGATACGAGTAGTTTAAAGGTTCATAACAAAATGGAAGTTGAATTCCTCGTCTTTGTGTGCGTTTATGTTCCTCAGTTTCCTCCCCCTTTTCTGGTTCAAGAGGACCAGTCCATTGAATTGCGTACGCTGGGTACTTTTTATCTAACCCAAAGCAAGCAAAATCATACAGGGTTGGAACTTGATATCTTCCCTTTTTTAAGTAGTGTGGGTTATCATATCCGATTCCCCACTCTTTGTTGAAGTACGTGAACTCTTTGGGTTTGTTCAAAAAAATGGTTTGATCAGTTTGACCCCTTTTGTGGAGTTTGGTTTCGAGTTCAATAATTTTAGCCACATACTCCTTGTTTTGAATTTGAAGAGAAGTGCATTGATAAATAATGTCTTCTTTCTTATTCAAGCACTGATCAAACTTATGCTGAAGATCAGATAATTTGGCCCTTAAGTCTTTAGGTGCTAAGGACAGATTTTTGCATTTATCAGTTAAATTAGCACAATCAGACCTATATTTCTCTGTTGTTCTCCTTTGAACATCAAGCGTTTCAGTTAGAGATTTAATTTCAAGCTTTTGTTGTTTAGAGGTGGCCTTGAAGGAATTTTCCTGATCAGTAAATGCTTTCATTTATTCAAGAAATCAGGTTGGCAAGAATCACATACCTGACTTGTAGGAGCCGTTTCTTTTTCGGCGGAGGAGTGATATCCCATGAAGGCATCAGCAACATCAGAATTGCCTTCATCATCAGATCTTTCCAACCAGTAATCGTTCTCGGCGAACATTGCTTTTCCAGCCTCTTTCTGACGAGACAAGGCGAGTTTGGTCTCGTAGTAGTGAGAGTTCTTTACTGTAGGCTGGCGACAATCCTTCGCGAAATGACCAAGTTTCCCGCAGTTGTAACACTTTACGTGTTCATCTTTCTTCTTCCCTTCTTCTTTCTCTGGCTTTCCCTTCTTCTCAGACTTGTCGTGCTCATTGACCTTCTTCTTTCCTTCGTATCGGTCTTTGTAGTCATGGCGCTTGTTGGAGGAGGTGGAGTAGCACTGACTATTGGATGAAGGCTTCTTGTAGTACCTTTGTTGTTCGAAGGATTTGGTAAGCAAAGCTATGGCCTTTTTGAATTCTGAAACCTTTTCATCATCAGAATCGTTGCCTTCCTTATCTTCAGCTTCTGACTCAGAAGAACTTTGCTTCGGAGCACGTCTGGAGTGACTTCCCGATGATTTTCCTTACTTGGAGGAAATGAGAGCAATAGGATCGGCAGATGGCTTTGGTTCAGTCTTTTTCTCGCCTAGGAGCTCATTCACTTCATCTTCGTCTTGAAGAAGTGTCTCATACAGTTCGTTGATGCTGATATTCTCAATCAAATTGTTGTGCTTGACATGAGAAGTATACACCTTCCATTCAGGTAGCAGATTGTTGAGAAACTTGAGCGCGTTTTCCGTATTGGAACGAACAATCTTGTTCATGTTCAGTTCATTGAGAAGTAGACAAAAACGTTCATAGGCCTGGGTGAGAGACTCGCGGGGGCGCTGCTTGAAACCATCGAACTTGGTTATTACGCTGTTTATCTTCAGTTGATTGCCATCCACGCTCCCACACATCATTTTGATCCCACATACCTTTAGCCGTGTCTTTGTAGTTGTCGATGGCAGTGTAGGTCGAGTTGGGAAGGGCTTGAACCAGATATCTTTTAGCATGTTTTTCGCCTTCAATCATGCCTCTTTCGTCTTCAGTCATTTCAGCAAGAGTCTTGGCCTCACGTCGAGCTACTGCAGTTGCAGTTGCAGCTATGTCCTTCATTGGTTTGGCAATTGGGCCATTATCCAAGGCTCTCTTGATGTACTCATAGTTGTCGTTGGACTCTATGAAGATCATGAACCTATCTCGCCATTGGCTATACTCGTTCGGACTGAGACACGGTGGCTTGGTGTCAGTGCCAATTGCGAGAGCATCACGAGAAGTAGACATCTTCGGTTCCAACGGAGTGATCGTCAGACGTGTAGATTGGTTCAAAGGGTAAACCTAACGCAAGGCACTAAGAGTGAAATCCTAACGCAGGGTCAACGAGTGGTATAAACTAAGAGTGATCTTACTGGATAGGGATCCAAGTAAGGGTCTGATCAGGAAGTGTCCGAATCAGATCAATTAACGAAAACAGATCTGCAAATCACAAGGTGTCCGGATAGCAGAAAGAGTCTGGATAGCAGAAAGAATCCGGACGGTGTAAGCTTTCCGGATAACAGATACCACAAACTTTCCGGATAACAGAGGTTACCGGATGTGAAATGATTCCGGATATAGAAAAATTGAAACAAGATGTTTCCGGATACACTGAAGTTTCCGGGTACAATGGATTGTCCGGATTAGATATGTCCGGAAACACTTGGTTTCCGGATACAAATGTTACCCGGATTGTATAAGGAAAAGTGACTTACCCGGATTGCAGAACTTACCCGGAAAGATGAGGAGTCCGGATGGAATTGGAGGTACCCGGATGGAAATCACACAAACGTCCGGACACCTTGAAGTTATCCGGAAACATCAACTGGTTTATCCGAAAAAGTCGACTGTTTCTCAAATCGATCGAATTTTCGATTAGGGTTGCCCAAAATCGATCCTGGAAGATTAGTAACAATGCCAAACACAAAAGTAACACTAATCCAATCGATTTCAATGCAAAAACAACAAGTTTTGATGGTTAAAAATCGAATTTTTGTTAAGAATACTACCAAAACTTTTGATCTTAAATTGCTAAATTAATCACTCAAACGATCGAATTGGAATGCGAAAATTTGCAAAATTACTAACAAGTATAATGCTAACACAACCCAATAAACATAATTGAACAATATAGCCAGAATCAAAGATTTGAAAATTCAAGAATGGTCAAACGTGAAAAGGTCAAACTAACAAGAAATCAGTGAATGAATCTGTGAATCGAATCCGTCCGTCTGCTCTGATACCAATTGTTAAATCCATATCCGTGCAACAATATAGAAATCGTAATGATAAATCAATAAGAACAATGATTTCCAACTGTCATCCCTTTCATTAACTTTCAGAGAGAATTTAAAATAAGAGTTTAGAAAGTAAAAGGATGATTAGCTTGTTTTTCCAAGCTAATCACACATTAAATACATCGGGCCCGTGGTTAACAAGCCACGGCCCGTTCACTAATAAGCTCTAATTTAAACAAATACAATTCAACCCTTGAACTTTAAATCAACTATAAAACCTGCCCTAACAATTTCAACTTGTCATCCCTCTCATATTCATGATTCAAGATAGTTACAAAGGTTTGAATGAAAAACACAACTATCTCTCTAACAGTTAAGCTCTCAACTTGTCTAATGAATCGCTATGAATCGCTAACCTAATTCTAAGGCTAAACATAACCTTATATACCAAGGCCTTTAGACACAACGGCCCAAGCCCATAAATAACAAAGCTGAGCCCAATTAACAATAATTAAGGCTTTTACAAGAATTAACCTCTATAATTAAACTAATTACGCTTTATAAAATTATTTATATATCTTTCTAATATGTAGGACATTTATGGTCCTAACAATCTCCCCCTAAAGATATATAAATAAAAATAGGTTTTGAAACCTTCAGGTCTTGAACTTCTATTCCTTTAGAATATTTGAAATACTTCGGTGTTGCGTGTCTTCATGTCTTTTACCGCTCCCCCTTGAATAAAGCTCTTAGTCTTCAAATCTTCAAGTTTTAAGAACTTGTTGAACCAATATGCTAGATGGAGGAAACAATTTGAAGCGAACACCGCTTGATAAGGAATGAGAAGAAATGATCACTTGTAACCACTTTGAAATCTTTTCGCTTTGAGCTCTTTTCGGAACAGATAAAATAACTGAACTGTTACTTCCCCTTGGCATTTGCATGGGGACTTCTTTACTCCCCCTCGGCTTTACTCCCCTCGGCTTTTGCTAACTCCCCCTCATGATATTCGGTGTCTTTGAATCTGTACCCTTTCTCCCCCTCATGATGAGTAGGAGCATCCGGAGCATCATGCACGTTCAGAACAATAGAAACGAGTAGCAAAAGTTCCAGATAAAGCATTAAGTAACCAGGGTAATCAACTAACACAGAAACACATTAGTAACTGTTATCACAACAATTAAAAAAAATTGTGTGGCCTATGTTCAGAGTTGGCAATGATTAATCTCTGATAGGACTTCCAGTTATCACGAAAGTAAAATTTTAAAAATTACTTCTCAAACTGTTCCGGCAATATCACGAAGATATGCAATGGGAATCACAAAGACTCGTGCATGTGTGAAAGAAATAAATTATATCAGTTAGGCTCAAATATTGACTTAACCTGGGACGCAAGTTAAAATCAACTGACACAGTGAATAGAATATGAAGTTCGGAGACTCGGTTTGGAAAGGACCAATATATTCTTTTAAGTCCTGTCACATCCTCACCATATTCTTTTCTCTCCAAACTCATCTATCAATCTAGACCCCTCACTGATGTCTAAAAGTGGATGTGTTTCTTGGGTAGGTCCCTCCGGTTCTGGATTGACCATAGAAACAATGTAAGTCCTAACACTCCTTTCATGCAACGAGTAGAACAGTTAAGTACACAGTGAAGTACGAGTTCTAAACTGAGATGTTTAGAAGTCAACACATTTAAGAACGAGTCCTGATCTGAGTTGATCAGAAGTCATAGTTTGAAATGCCATAGTTTCAAGAAACAAGATCAAGCGCAAAACAGATTGACTCAATAAGCATATTATTTGCAATAATGAAACAATGATTAGAAAGTTTAATTGTGAAGAACAAGTTATAATTAATATATCAGATAAGAATTGAATCATTAATGTGAAATGATGAACTATGAACACAAAGTGGAATTAAAAAACCGAGTGTATTTCCATCGAAAAATCAACAAACATTTGAGACATGGAAATAACTAAATAAAGAGAGTTTTGAACATGGCAATCATGGAAGTTAAACATGAGTTGCCATGGTTTTTTGAATTCAGTTAGAGTTCACATACATTGCATAAGATAGTACCCCCCCCCCCCCCTCAAAATTGGCATAACCTTTGAATGCTCGTCATGTGATGTGAATAATAGAAATTAAAAACGCACATGACATTCCTGCAAAACAGATTAGACATATTTTGGTATCCATCTTGTGATGGATCCTTGACGGTTAGATGCCGTATGAGGACCTGGGAAACTATAAGTACCATACCAATAGTTGGCACGATCTTTATTCACAAACTCACTTGTTCTACAATAAGAGCAACACAGCTTCTGTGTAGATAAGCTGATCAGATTATTAACAGAGTAAACTCGATAAGTTTTCACAAAAGGTTTAGCGTGGAAAGCTGTGTTGTTCTTTTCACTCTTAACAGGGACAAATGGCTTTGGAGTAGGAGCGGATCCTTTAACTCTCCAAACCATGTTTACTTTCTTGAAAGATGGATTATCTTTATTGTCAACACGAGAATTATAGAAAAGATTGGAAGGTCGAATCTGATCTTTTGAAAAATCATTTGATTTGACAAAATTCTTTGAATAACGAATTGTAGAAAACGAACTTAAAGCATGAGAAGGTTGAACACCTTTGAACTTGCTTTCTTCAAGTTTCTTAACCTTAACGGATAAATCATTTCGTTCTTTGAGAATTAAATCAAATTTATTTTGTAAATTAGATTTAACCATTTGTTCCTTCAATATCTCGGTTGCTAATCCAGATAATCTCTGTGTAAGTTTAGAAATCTTAGACTGAAAAATCTTTCTCTCTTTTGCAAAATCATCGTTCAAACATTTAGATCTAAAACCTTCAACTTTCTTTTTCTCAGTTTCTTTGCTTAGAATGTCTAATTCTTTCTCCAAATTGGATATTTTCAAAGAAAGTTCTCAATTCTTTTTAGAAAAAGATTTGCGTTCAGTTTCAAACTTCTCTCTTTCTAAAATTAAAACTTTTTCAAAGTCGGAGATTTGTGTTGAAAGTTTTAGACATCTAAGCTCAAGACTCTTTTCTCTTCAAGAGATTTGGTTGAAAAACCAGATTGCTTTTGTATAAGCAATTCTTCCTCTTTTTCAAAAACCTTTTCAACATTAGTTAGTTTCTTTTTAAGCTCAAGGTTTTCACAGTTCAGGAGTTTACCTTTCTCGTCTTCTTCAGCAAGCTTCTCAGAACTGTTCCAGATTTAAGATTTCAGTTCCTTTAGCTCCTTGATGTACTTGTTGATCAAATCATCTTTTTGCTTGATATTCTTTTCATGAAGGTTTGCTTGCTCTTTCTCAGTGTTTTGAAATCATCTCGTGATGATAAATTAGAAAGCTTCTTTCTCAGCTCAGAATTTTCAGTTTCTAATAAACTCTCCTTCAGGTCAAACTCTTCTTTGTCTTTTGTCACTTGGTTTTGAAGCTCAATGAATTTCTGTGACAATTCAGCATGGTTATTTCTTAACCTAACGTTGGTAGCTTCAAAATCTTTCGACTTTCTATCAGCCTCTTGAAACTTCTTGTGTAAATCTTTAATTTTGTCTTGTGTATAACAAGATAGATACAAAAAATCAAGCCTTTCTTCTGAATTAAAATAATCGATTGTTACCCGGTAACTCTGAGAAACGTCCGGACACTGTGGCTGTGATTGCAATTCGTGTATGGGATCGATAGGGTTGCTTGATTTCACTCCTGTAGGGTTAGATTTTGACCAAAAAACACAAAAACAAACACACCCAAATCGATTTCTATGCAAAATATATCCTAATTTTCACAAACCACCACAAAAACTTAAGAACACCAAAACTCAAGAATAGATTTGTAGATTGAAAAATTAAAGCCATTGAGAATTGATGAAAAACACAGGTAACAACAGATATAAACAAGTAAACAATCGTGATTTAACAACACAATTATTAAATCAAAGAAAGAACTTTGCAAACCCGATTGAAGAACGATTTTCTTCAAGAAAAATACTGCACTATTACGAAAATATTATAGGTGCCTTCTGGACCTCAAACAATCAATCCAACCGTTCAGAATCTAAAACGGATTGTCATGGAGGTACTGTCCAAAAATCGTGACGATCCGACGGTTCAATCTCTAGGAATAGGCAAAACGGCTCGCAACGTTTTTCCAGAAAATTCAATGCGAATTTCTTGCTTTTTCTTGATTTCGTTCGATTTCTTTTCTTTCTTCAAATCACCGATACGGCTCTGATACCCATTGTTAGTTCCAGATCCGTGCAACGAACAATGAAATCAATATAGGTAAAATCAATAGAGTTTATGATTTCAACTGGTCATCCCTATTAGCTTTCAATCAGAGAGAATTACAATAATGAGTAGGAAAGCAAATGAGACAACTAGCCTATTTTCTAAGGCTAACGCACATTATATATAACGGGCCCGTGGTTAACAAGCCCACGGCCCGTTCACTAACAAAGCTCAAATTAAAGAATTGCAATACAGACCCTTGAACTTTAAATCAACATAAATTGACCCTAACACGTCACTTTTGACGAATCCCGTTCAGCGAACTCTAGACCTTCTGCTGATACTGAAGAATTGAATCAATGGATGTTTTCTCATCTTGGTGATTCAGAATATGCTTCTATCCCTCCAACTCGTACTCATACCGCTGAAGATGATGATCCTACTATCATCCCAAGCATGCAGACAAGTGAAGCTGAATCCTCATGGGTCTCAGTTGTTCCTCTTAACACTATGCCTGCTTCTGAACCCTCTATCTCAGACATACCATCTACTTCTCAGCAATCACTGAATGAAATGACATCTGAACCTCTTCCACTCTTGGCTGAAATACCAGAAGTTGCTGAAGCCTCATCTTCAGCTCCTCCAGAAGTTCAAATTGAGTCAACGACTTATGCTCCGGCTCATCGATGGACTATTGATAAGTGTGTATTTATATACACTTTTATACCCATTTAGGACTTTATTTTACCTTATTTTACATATTTCCCAATTAGATATTGAGTCTTTTAGTCTTATTTTACACCTTTTCTTTAGAATGGAGCTAGGATGTAGTTTATGGAATAATCCTATCTTTTTGGTGAGTTTTTGCTGATTTCTATGTTGCTACAGCAGGGGATGCTACAACAGTGATATTGGCAGGCATGGCTCAATCAAGTTGGACGATTTTTGTTGAAGAAAGATCTCAGGCATCTTTTAGTACACTCTTAGGCAGAAGTCAACTCTGAAGATGCCCCTGAGGATGCTTCCTAAGATAGCCTTTTACTTTACTTACATTATACTTAGATGCTTGGTTATAACCCATTGGGTTTAACCACTTTTGTACTTCTTAAGCATCTTTTGATTCCTTGCCTCTAGTATAAATAGTTTAGGAAGTCTTTCATTTGTACTCAGCTTCTACTGGAACAAAGTTTGTCCTAAGCTTTGTTACCAAGTACTTTACATTTTAATTGCAATCTTTTAGTTACAAGTCATTTCGTTTCTGTCTGTTTCTATAGCAACCTTTACAGCTTTCTTTACTTTCTGCACTTACATTAAGTCATTTACATACATGTCATTTATTTTTAAGCATTTACATTCCAGTATGGTAGGCTAAACACCATAGTGTGGGTGTAAGTGAAGGTTGGCAGATTAAGCCAAGTGTCTTTGGACATTTGTTTGCATTGGTATTCTGCTTTACTATTCATATACAACATGAATACTTCATCCAGTAGTGTTGGACAAATTGACAATTGTTATTCTATTTGGATGAGTTGGACTCAAAATGGAGGCAACGCAAGTGTTGGTGTTGGTTATGTTATAGAGACTATAAAGAGTTGCTTCAATCCTTTGGGTTGTTAAACTATATGGAAAGAAAGGTAAGATCTGACTAGTAGGTTCTTGCTGAACTTACCAAGTGCCCACCCTACGTAAAAAGTCTAATCTGAACTTCCCTTGGAAGGCATTCAATTCAGTAGTATTGCAGGAGTCTTTGCTGCAACACTCTTGTGCTTGCTATAGCAATGCCCTGAGCACTTTGTTAGCCCAAATCTAACCTGATCTTGCACCCATACTATCTTTAATTTCTTGTTATTATCTTTCAGTACTTTTGTTAGGACTAAATGTCCTATAAAATAGAAAGTGATATAAAGAAATAATTAGTGTTATTTATTTGTTTGTAAAGCCTCTCAAGATAATGGGCTTTATGGCTAATGGGCTTGGGCCTGTCAAGCCCTTGGTATTTAATGTGTGATTTGAGTGGTAATTAGGTTAGTAGTGGTGAGATTAGCCGTGCGCTTAACAGAGTTTAGAGAGAGAGTTTGTTCATCATTCTAATCTTGTAACTCTCTGCATTCAATCACTAAAGGATTAATCGATTAATATTCATTGTTACTTGACCAATCTGGGATCCACAATTGGTATCAGAGCCGAGGGACAAAGCTATCGATTCAAAGGTATTTTTCTGGTTTTTCTTGATCATTCAAAGTACGTACTGTGTTCATCTCAATAATTTTTGATTGCTTTGATTTTGGTGTTAAAACCCAAAATTGAGGCTTGATACATTCTTCTCATAGGTTTTCTAAGATCTCTCTGTGTTTTCAAATCGTTTGGTTGAGTAAAAATCACTGATTTTTAAGTTCTTGATTTGTTTGGTTTTTACTCCTTGTTCGTGAAAATTATCAATTTTTCTTGTCAAAAGTGCTATTTGATTCGTTTTTGTAGTGTTTTCGTGTGTTTTTGGGCTAGTTTTCGTGTTAGTACTAAGTTCTTGCAGATTAATTCTCAGCAAGAGTGCAGAAATTCATCGAACCTGGTAAGTTTTTTCTTGTATCTGATTTGTTTTCGAAGTCCCGGTACTGATATATCCCGGTACTCCATCTCCCGGTACTCCATCTCCCGGTACTCCATCTCCCGGTATTACATCTCCCGGTACCTAACTTAGTCCCGGTATTACTCAGTTGTGGGACTCGGTTTGCCAGTCCCGGTATCACAACTCCCGGTATTTCTCTGTGACTTCCCAGTTGCGGGACTTCTCAATTGCGGGACTTTCCATTTGCGGGACTTGCTTCTAATACCGGAAGCTGTAAATTTCGGATTTTTAGGTTTTGTGATTTTTGAACTTTCATAACTTCAAATCATCATAACTCTCTCAAAAATCAGTATTTTGCAATGAAATTTTACAGGGTTACTCAAAATGTGATTCTGAACATATTCTCTGGGAATGTTTTCTGCTAAAAACATCTAAAACTATGAGTTCGATCACACCACAGTAAACTGAACATGCTTTCAATTCCGGATCAGTAAACCCTGTCTGCTTTTGATCGATATCTTGAATTGTCTCACGATCACTTCTGTCAAGTAACAATGTCTTATCCGACTTACTCTGAGCTCAAAGAGAAAGTTTCTCTTTTAGAAGCGCATATCTCTAAGCTAGAAGCCGAGGCTAAGATCAAATATGATGCCATAGGCAGGCTAGCGATTGAAAAGGCTGAGGACAAATGTGTGATAGAAAACTATCAAACTGAGTGCTCGGTCTATTCAGAAAGAGCTAAACTCCTTGAGACCTAAATATCTGAATATTCTCAAAAGTTAGAGAAGTCTCAGGAGGAGTATTCTAAAAGCATCTTAGTTCAAGAAAATGTTTTAAAAGAAAATGAAAAGTTGACCACTAAGCTTAAGGAGTTTGAATCCAAACTTTACAAACTTAATCGCTTCAAAAAAAAAATACGAACTTGAACTCTTCCGAACTTCATATTCTATTCACTGTGTCAATTGATTTTTAACTTGAGTCCCAGGTTAAATCAATTTTTGAGCCAAATTTTATTTCTTTCACACATGCACGAGTCTTTGTGATTACCATTGCATATCTTCGTGATATTGCCGGAACAGTTTGAGAGGTAATTTTTAATATTTTACTTCAGTGATAACTGGAAGTCCTATCAGAGATACCCCGATGCCAACTCTAAACATAGGCCACACAATTATTTTAATTGTTGTGATAACAGTTACTTAACGTTTTATCTGGTACTTTTGCTACTCATCAGTGTTGTCTTTGAAGTTACATGATGCTCAGGATGCTCCTAATCATCATGAGGGGGAGAACTGATACAAATTCAAAGACAAAGATCATCATCATGAGGGGGAAAACGTTATAAAAGTTCAAAGACCCAGACTATCAAGTTGAGGGGGAGTAAGCAAAAGTTGAGGGGGAGTAACTGTTATAACCTGTGCTGAAAATATTACAATGTGCATGGTTCTTCTCTCCGTTTAACAAAGTGCTGAAGTTTTCAAAGCTAATTCAACTCGTGGTTCAAATCGTGATACTAAGAAGACCAAGAGCATATTTCAAGGGGGGGCGTGAAAGATATGAAGACAAGCAACACTAAAGTGCTTCAAAGATTCAAGACGAAGAGAAGATCAAGATCGGAAGAGTTCAAGTTCGTATTTTTTCTTTATATAACTTTAGGGGGAGATTGTTAGGACTAAATGTCCTATAAAATAGAAAGTGATATAAAGAAATAATTAGTGTTATTTATTTGTTTGTAAAGCCTCTCAAGATAATGGGCTTTATGGCTAATGGGCTTGGGCCTGTCAAGCCCTTGGTATTTAATGTGTGATTTGAGTGGTAATTAGGTTTGTAGTGGTGAGATTAGCCGTGCGCTTAACAGAGTTTAGAGAGAGAGTTTGTTCATCATTCTAATCTTGTAACTCTCTGCATTCAATCACTAAAGGATTAATCGCTTAATATTCATTGTTACTTGATCAATCTGGGATCCACAACTTTGCTTTCAGTTACTAAAAATCTTGTTACCAAAATCCTGCTTTGAAAATCAACTTGTTGTTACTCTTCTTGCTTTAAAAGTCCCTGAGGTACGATATCTAGTATTACTTACCATTATTACTTGCTTTGGATGACACTAGTAAAACATGTATACTTGCATGGGTTGCTAGTTGTTGTTGCCTTTTTGGGGTTGCATTTAACCCACACCAAGTTTTTGGCGCCGTTGCCGGGGACTTTTGCCAAAGAAGGTTACTTTAAGTTGTTTGAAAAGTTGATTTTTACAATCAGTGTTTTTGTGGTTTATGCCAAGACTACCTCACGGGGCTGTGTTTGATCTTGATCACGATATTGAGAGAACTTTCAGAAGAAGAAGAAGGGTACAAAGAGCTTTGCTTCAGGACCCTCCTGCTCCTGCTGAAATGGCAGCACCAGAACCCAACCTTTAGGAGGAAGTCATTAGGATTGCTAACTCAAGAAATGGTGGCATCATGGACTATGCTATTCCTATGCTTGCCCAGCTTCACACAAGAATACGTAGGCCCCATGTTGAGGGTGACCAATCTGAGCTTAAGCCTATTATGTTTCACATGTTACAAACAAATGGTCAATTTGCTGGACTCCTTACTGAGGATCCACATTTGCACCTAAAGAATTTTATGGAGCTCATTGACTCTTTTGACCTTGGTGGAGTATCTGTTGAAGCCTTAAGGCTGAAGTTATTTCCATGGTTTTTAAAGGATAGAACCAAAGCTTGTTACAATTCTTTAGCTCCTGATTCAATCACAAGCTTCAAATCTAAACAAGTTTCCTCAGTATCATCTCCTCTACAACTTCTCCATATGGATTTGTTAGGCCCTGTTAACAAATAATCCATCGTTGGAAAGAAATATACATTGGTCATAGTTGATGAATTCTCTCGCTATACCTGGGTAATGTTTCTCCGTTCTAAGAGTGACACCCCTGAAGAACTCATCACTTTCGTAAGGAAAATGGATGTCCTGAATAACATGAACGTTCGCTCAATAAGGAGTGATCATGGGATTGAATTCAAAAACAGTTCCCTTGATTCCTTCTTTGAAAGCAAGGGTATTTCTCACAACTTTTCCTCGATGAGAACACCGCAACAAAATGGAGTCGTTGAAAGAAGAAATCGAACTGTCATCGAAGCTTCACGTTCAATGCTCAGCGATTCTCATCTACCTACTCAGTTTTGGGCAGAGGCTGTCAACACTGCTTGTTTTACTCAAACAGGTCGCTAATTGTCAAAAGATTCAAGAAGACAACCTATGAACTTTTCCATGGGAGAAAGCCTTCAATTAGCATTCTTCACAACTTTGGATGTCAGTGTTTCATACTGAACAACAGGGATGCCCTTGGAAGGTTTGATCCTAAGGCTGATGATGGAATCTTTCTTGGATACTCTTCAGTCTCCAAAGCCTTCAGAGTCTTCAATCGAAGAAGACAAACTGTAGAAGAAACAATCCACGTCACTTTTGACGAATCCCGTTCAGCGAACTCTAGACCTTCTGCTGATACTGAAGAACTGAATCAATGGATGTTTTCTCATCTTGGTGATTCAGAAGATGCTTCTATCCCTCCAACTCATACTCATACCGCTGAAGATGATGATCCTACTATCATCCCAAGCATGCAGACAAGTGAAGCTGAATCCTCATGGGTCTAAGTTGGTCCTCTTAACACTATGCCTGCTTCTGAACCCTCTATCTCAGACATACCATCTACTTCTCAGCAATCAGTGAATGAAATGACATCTGAACCTCTTCCACTCTTGGCTGAAATACCAGAAGTTGCTGAAGCCTCAACTTTAGCTCCTCCAGAAGTTCAAATTTAGTCAGCGACTTATGCTCCGGCTCAGCGATGGACTATTAATCACCCTATTGATCAAATTCTTGGTGATCCAAACGCTGGTGTTCAGACTCGACGAAGTGCAGGTAACATTTGTTTATTTGTTAACTTTATTTCTCTGATTGAACCAATAAAAACAGATGATGCCCTCAGAGATCCAAACTGGGTCAGTGCTATGCAAGAAGAGCTGACAGAATTCAAAAGAAACAAAGTTTGGAAGCTCGTTCCACGACCCTCCGACAAGTCAGTGATAGGCACTAAATAGGTCTATCGAAACAAGTTGGATGAACATGGAACTGTAACCCGCAACAAGGCTCATCTTTTTGCTCAGGGGTACAAACAAGAGGAAGGTATAGATTACGACGAAACATTTTCCCCATTGGCAAGACTAGAAGCCATTCGTCTATTCTTAGCTTACGCTGTACACAAGGACTTCAAGGTTTATCAGATGGATGTAAAATCAGCATTCCTCAATGGAAAGCTGAATGAAGAAGTCTACGTGGAACAACCTCTAGGATTCTCAGATCCTAAGCATCCAGGTTATGTTTATAAACTGGATAAGGCACTTTATGGCTTAAAGCAATATCCTCATGCATGGTATGACACTCTCTCTTCTTAACTCCATGTTAAAAAATTTGAGCGAGGTAAAATCGATAAAACTCTATTTTTCAGGAATGTAAAAGGTCATATTATTCTTGTTCAAATATATGTCGATGATATTATATTTGGTTCCACTAACCCTGACCATTGTACTCGTTTCGCTGATAGAATGAAAGCTGAATATAAAATGAGTATGATGGGTGAGCTAACCTATTTCCTTCGTCTTCAAATCAAGCAGAATGAAAAAGGAACTTTCATTCACCAAGAAAAATATGTTAAAGATACGCTGAAAAAGTTTGATTTAACTCAGAGCTCAGCTATGAAAACCCCTATGGCACCGCCACTGACAATAAACAAGGATCCTTCAGGGAAACCTGTTAATGTCACAGTGTACTGTGGGATGATCGGCTCTCTTCTGTATCTTACAGCTAGCTGACCTGATATTATGTACGCAACCTGTTTGTGTGCACGATATCAAGCTGAACCTAAGGAATCTCATTTGATCTCTGTAAAGCGAATCTTTCGATACCTTAAGGGTACGCCAAACCTAGGTCTTTGGTATCCCAAAGATTCAGGATTTGATCTAATCGCCTATTCAGATAGTGATTTTGTAGGATGCAAATTGGATAGGAAAAGCACCACAGGAGGCTGTCAGCTCCTGGGTGGAAAGACGGTGAGTTGGACAAGTAAAAAGCAAAACTCAGTGTCCACCTCAACCGCTGAAGCTGAGTACGTAGCTGCTGGAAGCTGTTGTTCTCAGGTCTTGTGGATGAGAAATCAACTACTGGACTATGACCTTCAGCTCTCCAAAATTCCAATCTATTGCCACAGCAGTAGTGCCATCGCTATAGCCAACAATCCAGTGCTACACTCAAAGACCAAAAACATTGAAATCAGGTATCATTTTATCAGAGATCATGTGATAAATGGAGATATAGAACTTTATTTTGATCCAACTAACTTTCAGTTAGCTGATCTGTTTACCAAACCTCTTGATGAGACAAGATTGAACTTTCTCATCAGCGAGCTTGGAATGCTGAACTTAGAAGAGTAAAATCTTCAACGGTTCACATTTGATCAGTGATACAATGAATTTGTATAACCCTATTAATCACCTACTCTCTGAACAAAATTGCTTCGCTGATATCAAGGTATGTTCTCTCTTATTCGCTAACGTTCGCCTATGAATGCCATATTTCAAAACAAATTACATTGCTGAATATCTCTTCCTTTCAGAGATTCTTTTGAAATTCTTAAATCACACTGATATTTCTAATCAGTGCTTCATGTTTTAAAAATGTCCCTGAGTTTTCAAAATCCTCAGAGACACCTTAAGATGTGAAACGACGTTTATGATGTCATCACAATGGATAGACCATGGCACGCTTTTCTCTGACACGTTCGTCCGTTTCGTTTACCTTGTCCAATCAAATTCAAGGGACGTGTCCGTGTCATCATGAAAAACTTTCCTGCTCATAGTTTTTCTCTCTCTACTCTCACTATATAAACCCATTTGAGTTTATATTTTTACCTTTTACGCGAACATCATCTCTCTCGAGCAAGAACACTGTTGCATTTGAACTTATTTTCTCCAGAAAACTGTTCATCTTCATCTTCAACATCAAAGGTTAACATTCTTGTTATTTTTCTGTACATAAACTTGTTTTTGATCTAATTCTTGTTTCTAAAAGATCAAACAAAAGAACTTTCTTCAAATTAAATATTCTTTTCATGATTTTAAATGCAATCTGTTTCTCAGATTGTTCTTCAAGTTTAAAATAAAAATATTAAACTTGACATTTCATATGTTTTTCCAGAATCCCTTCCTTAAAAGGAAACTGGAAAACAAGAACATTCACTACCTTTTATATTTTAATTTCAAAACCCTATTCTCCATTTCTTTCTCTAAATGGAATGTGCAAAACCCAAAAAACCCTTATTTTGGACTTTTATCCACTTTAAGAACTTTTCTTCATCTTCTTCATGATTATACTGTATGAACAGAAATGGCATCTACTGAAGCTCCCACTGCCCAGTCTCCTACTACCTCTGAAAGTATTGAACTCATCAAAGCTCCTCATGTCAACTTCAAAATAGAGCAAGTGAATTTTCAAGGAAACAATCCTTATGCCCTCTTCAACTTTCCTCCAAGAAAGCATATCACACACCTGAACGACGCTGTAAATTTCCTTCAGACCTGTCCTCTATCGACAGCTCTGACCACTAGACCTCCTGCTCATAGGAACCTTCTAGCTCAGTTGTGGTATACTGCCAGAAGAGCTCAGATAACCTCCACCAAAGACCCCAAAAAGAAAATCGATGTCATCCTCTTCGACACCGAACATGGTAGCTCCAAGATTACTCCCGGCTCTATCAGGTCTGCCCTCAACCTCCCTAGTAATACAAAGGAAAAACGTTTCGTTCCTCTGCCTAATCCCAAGAACCCAACTGATAGAGAAACACTCATTACATTCTTTGATGCAATGCAGTATGTATGGGAAACAGGGAGAGACAAACTCCATGAGAAGAAGTTGACCTCCATCAAAAAATCCAAAATGCCCAGCGAGATGAACTTCATCTTCGCTCATTTGATCAGCTGCATGACAGCTAAGGTTGGTTCAACTGACCAAGCCTCCAAACCCCAGTAGGCTATGGGGTACGCACTACTGAAGGGCCTTCACATCGATTGGGCCAAAATCATTTTCGACGACATGATGCTCAGAGTCGACAAAACAAAGAGGCCGCTGACTATTCCATATCCCTGCTTTATGAGCGCTATCTTCCTACAAGGGCTCGGGAACAAATACCCGAAGGTGGGCGACCTGAAGCTATCACAGGTTGGCCTTAAGGTTCTCGACTACTCGCCCATGCCAAACGAGGTACGTCTCTCTACTCTCTTATCTCTTCTTAGACCTACTTCTTCTAATTCTGCAGCTACCACATCGGCAGCGGTAATCCCAACCGCTGATACCCCGGCCGCAAAATCCACTCCTTCTAGAAAAAGGAAACCTTCTGACACCCCACTTGGCGCTCCTAAGCCCAAGAAGTCCTCCAAGGAGCAACCCCCTAAGCCTTCCCAGGCTGAAGACTCCACGACTCTCTCTACACAAGAGCCGCTGGAAAGTTCCGTGGTACGCTCTACCACAGCTGCTGAATCCACCTCTTCAATACCCGCTTCAGCGTCTCTAAACGCTGAGGTTGTCTTGGAACAGAACCTCCCTCCCTCAGTACCTCCAAGTACTGCGGAAGTATTATCCAGCGATTCCAAAGCTGAACCTGCTTCCCAATCCCTCTTCTCAACCTTCATTCCTCCCACTATTTCTTTGGTCACTCCACCTCTATTCCCCCTATCTACAACAAACATCATCCTGAATGATACATCTGCTGAAGCTTTACAGCGGATGACGGATCAAAACACATGACTTGCGGGCACCTCTATGCGTCAAGGCTCTATGGAAGACGACTTGGAAAAATATTCAGGTTATCGAAGCTTCGATGACTTCGTCAACCACCCCGCAAGTATACCCAAAACCTTAAACACTCCTCTCTCAAAATCCCCAACTTCCGAGCATTCCTTTGTTCATAAGTTTTTATCTTCTACAGGTCCTAATTTGGTCTACCTCAACAATCATACGCTAAGGAGTCTCTATGTTCAACGTGTGAAAAAGTGGAAACAAACAAAGGCAAGCTTCAAATCTAAACAAGTTTCCTCAGTATCATCTCCTCTACAACTTCTCCATATGGATTTGTTTGGCCCTGTTAACAAATAATCCATCGCTGGAAAGAAATATACATTGGTCATAGTTGATGAATTCTCTCGCTATACCTGGGTAATGTTTCTCCGTTCTAAGAGTGACACCCCTGAATAACTCATCACTTTTGTCAGGAAAATGGAAGTCCTGAATAACATGAACGTTCGCTCAATAAGGAGTGATCATGGGACTGAATTCAAAAATAGTTCCCTTGATTCCTTCTTTGAAAGCAAGGGTATTTCTCACGACTTATCCTCAGTGAGAACACCACAACAAAATGGAGTCGCTGAAAGAAGAAATCGAACTATCATCGAAGCTGCACGTTCAATGCTCAGCGATTCTCATCTACCTACTCAGTTTTGGGCAAAAGCTGTCAACACTGCTTGTTTTACTCAAAACAGGTCACTGATTGTCAAAACATTTAAGAAGACAGCCTATGAACTTTTCCATGGGAGAAAGCCTTCAATTAGCATTCTTCACATCTTTGGATGTCAGTGTTTCATACTAAACAACAGAGATTCCCTTGGAAAGTTTGATCCTAAGGCTGATGATGGAATCTTTCTTGGATACTCTTCAGTCTCCAAAGCCTTCAGAGTCTTCAATCGAAGAAGACAAACTGTAGAAGAAACAATCCACGTCACTTTTGACGAATCCCGTTCAGCGAACTCTAGACCTTCTACTGATACTGAAGAACTGAATCAATGGATGTTTTCTCATCTTGGTGATTCAGAAGATGCTTCTATCCCTCCAACTCATACTCATACCGCTGAAGATGATGATCCTACTATCATCCCAAGCATGCAGACAAGTGAAGCTGAATCCTCATGGGTCTAAGTTATTTCTCTTAACACTATGACTGCTTCTGAACCCTCTATCTCAGACATACCATCTACTTCTCAGCAATCAGTGAATGAAATGACATCTGAACCTCTTCCACTCTTGGCTGAAATACCAAAAGTTGTTGAAGCCTCATCTTCAGCTCCCCAGAAGTTTAAATTTAGTCAGCGACTTATGCTCCGGCTCAGCGATGGACTATTAATCACCCTATTGATCAAATTCTTGGTGATCCAAACGCTGGTGTTCAGACTCGACGAAGTGCAGGTAACATTTGTTTATTTGTTAACTTTATTTCTCTGATTGAACCAAAGAAAACAGATGATGCCCTCAGAGATCCAAACTGGGTCAGTTCTATGCAAGAAGAGCTGACAGAATTCGAAAGAAACAAAGTTTGGAAGCTCGTTCCACGACCCTCCGACAAGTCAGTAATAGGCACTAAATGGGTCTATCGAAACAAGTTGGATGAACATGGAACTATAACCCGCCACAAGGCTCATCTTGTTGCTCAGGGGTACATACAAAAGGAAGGTATAGATTCAGACGAAACATTTGCCCCATTGGCAAGACTAGAAGCCATTCATCTATTCTTAGCTTACGCTGTACACAAGGACTTCAAGGTTTATCAGATGGATGTAAAATCAACATTCCTCAATGGAAAGCTGAATGAAGAAGTCTACGTGGAACAACCTCTAGGAATCTCAGATCCTAAGCATCCAGGTTATGTTTATAAACTGGATAAGGCACTTTATGGCTTAAAGCAATATCCTCATGCATGGCATGACACTCTCTCTTCTAATCTCCATGTTGAAAAATTTGAGCGAGGTAAAATCGATAAAACTCTATTTTTCAGGAAAGTAAAAGGTCATATTATTCTTGTTCAAATATATGTCGATGATATTATATTTGGTTCCACTAACCCTGACCTTTGTACTCATTTCGCTGATAGAATGAAAGCTGAATATAAAATGAGTATGATGGGTGAGCTAACCTATTTCCTTGGTCTTCAAATCAAGCAGAATGAAAAAGGAACTTTCATTCACCAAGGAAAATAAGTTAAAGATACGCTGAAAAAGTTTGATTTAACTCAGAGCTCAGCTATGAAAACCCCTATGGCACCGTCGCTGACACTAAACAAGGATCCTTCAGGGAAACCTGTTAATGTCACAGTGTATCGTGGGATGATCGGCTCTCTTCTGTATCTTACAGCTAGCCGACCTGATATTATGTACGCAACCTGTTTATGTGCACGATATCAAGCTGAACCTAAGGAATCTCATTTGATCGCTGTAAAGCGAATCTTTCGATACCTTAAGGGTACTCCTAACCTAGGTATTTTGTATCCCGAAGATTCAGGGTTTGATCTAATCGTCTATTCAGATAGTGATTTTGCAGGATGCAAATTGGATAGGAAAAGAACCACAGGAGGCTGTCAGCTCCTGGTGGAAAGGTGGTGAGTTGGACAAGTAAAAAGCAAAACTCAGTATCCACCTCAACCGCTGAAGCTGAGTACGTAGCTGCTGGAAGCTGTTGTTCTCAGGTCTTGTGGATGAGAAATCAACTACTGACCTTCAGCTCTCCAAAATTCCAATCTATTGCGACAGCAGTAGTGCCATCGCTATAGCCAACAATCCAGTGCTACACTCAAAGACCAAAAACATTGAAATCAGGTATCATTTTATCAGAGATCATGTGATAAATGGAGATATAGAACTTCATTTTATCCCAACTGACTTTCAGTTAGCTGATCTGTTTACCAAACCTCTTGATGAGACAAGATTCAACTTTCTCATCAGCGAGCTTGGAATGCTGAACTTAGAGGAGTAAAATCTTCAGCGGTTCACATTTGATCAGTAATACAATGAATTTGTATAACCCTATTAATCACCAACTCTCTGAACAAAATTGATTCGCTGATATCAAGGACGTTTATGATGTCATCACAACGGATAGACCATGGAACGCTTTTCTCTGACACGTTCGCCCGTTTCGTTTACCTTGTCCAATCAAATTCAAGGGACGTGTCCGTGTCATCATGAAAAACTTTCCCGCTCATAGTTTTTCTCCCTTTACTCTCACTGTATAAACCCATTTGAGTTTATATTTTTACCTTTTACGCGAACATCATCTCCCTCGAGCAAGAACACTGTTGCATTTGAACTTATTTTCTCAGAAAAGTGTTCATCTTCATCTTCAACATCAAAGGTTAATATTCTTGTTATTTTCCTTTACATAAACTTGTTTTTGATCTAATTCTTGTTTCTAAAAGATCAAACAAAAGAACTTTCTTAAAATGAAATAATTTATCTTCATGATTTTATGAATGCAATCTGTTTCTCAGATTGTTCTTCAAGTTTAAAATAAAAATATTAAACTTGACATTTCATATGTTTTTCCCGAATCCCTTCCTTAAAAGGAAACTAGAAAACAAGAACATTCACTACGTTTTGTATTTTAAATTCAAAACTAGAAAAACCCTAATCTCCATTTCCTTCTTTAAATGGAATGTGCAAAACCCTAAAAACCCTTATTTTAGACTTTTATCCACTTTAAGAACTTTTCTTCATCTTCTTCATGATTATACTGTACGAACAGAAATGGCATCTACTGAAGCTCCCACTGCTCAGTCTCCTACTACCGCTGAAAGTATTGAACTCATCAAAGCTCCTCATGTCAACTTCAAAATAGAGCAAGTGAATTTTCAATGAAACAATCCTTATGCCCTCTTCAACTTTCCTCTAAGAAAGCAGATCACACACCTGAACGACGCTGTAAATTTCCTTCAGACTTGTCCTCTATCGACAGCTCTAACCACCAGACCTCCAGCTCATAGGCACCTTCTAGCTCAGTTCTGGTATACTGCCAGAAGAGCTCAGATAACCTCCACTAAAGACCACAAAAAGAAAATCGATGTCATCCTCTTCGACACCGAACATGGTAGCTCCAAGATTACTCCCAGCTCTATCAAGTCTGCCCTCAACTTCCCTGGTAATACAAAGGAAAAACGTTTCCTTCCTCTGCCTATTCCCAAGAACCCAGCTGATAGAGAAGCACTCATTGCATTCTTTGATGCAATGCAGTATGTATGGGAAACAGGGAGAGACAAACTCCCTGAGAAGAAGTTGACCTCCATCAAAAAATCCAAAATGCCCAGCGAGATGAACTTCATCTTCGCTCATTTGATCAGCTGCATGACAGATAAGGTTGGTTCAACTGACCAAGCCTCCAAACCCCTGCATGCTATGGGGTACGCACTGCTGAAGGGCCTTCACATCGACTGGGCCAAAATCATTTTCGACGACATGATGCTCAAAGTCGACGAAACGAAGAGGCCGCTGACTGTTCCATATCCCCACTTTATGAGCGCTCTCTTCCTACAAGGGCTCGGGGATAAATACCCGAAGGTGGGCGACCTGAAGCTATCACAGGTTGGCCTTAAGGTTCTCGACTACTCGCCCATGCCAAACGAGGTACGTCGCTCTACTCTCTTATCTCTTCTTAGACCTACTTCTTCTAATTCTGCAGCTACCACATCGGCAGCGGTAATCCCAACCGCTGATACCCCGGCCGCAAAATCCGCTCCTTCTAGAAAAAGGAAACCTTCTGACACCCCACTTGGCGCTCCTAAGCACAAGAAGTCCTCCAAGGAGCAACCCCCTATGCCTTCCAAGGCTGAAGACTCCACGACTCTCTCTACACAAGAGCCGCTAGAAAGTTCCGTGGTACGCTCTGCCACAGCTGCTGAATCCACCCCTTCAATACTCGCTTCAGCATCTCTAAACGCTGAGGTTGTCTTGGAACCTCCCTCCCTCCCTCAGTACCTCCAAGTACTGCGGAAGTATTATCCAGCGATTCCAACGCTGAACCTGCTTCCCAATCCCTCTTCTCAACCTTCATTCCTCCCACTATTTCTTTGGTCACTCCACCTCTATTCCCCTTGTCTACAACAAACATCAACCTGAATAATACATCTGCGGAAGCTTTACAGCGGATGACGGATCAAAACACGGGACCTGCGGGCACCTCTATGCGTCAAGGCTCTCTGGAAGACGACATGGAAAATATTCAGGTTATCGAAGCTTCGATGACTTCGTCAACCACCCCGCAAGTATACACAAAATCTTAAACACTTCTCTCTCAAAATCCCCAACTTCTGAGCTTTCCTTTGTTCATAAGTTTTTATCTTCTACAGGTCCTAATTTAAGAGATATCGACAACTCCCTAAAGGATTTGACTACAAAGGTGGAATCTCTCACCACCACACTCTCCTCGAACTCTTCAGTGGTTACAAACGCTGGAGAGGCTCTCAAAACACTCACCACCGAGGTGAAAGGCAAAGCTTCCAGTGCTGATCTAGAAAAGATGGAAGGTAGTCTCTCAAAAGTTGCTGAGACTCTTGCTGACAACTCCACCTCCATCAACACTCTGAACTCTACGAACAACACCCTCTCCACCAACTTCACCACCTTGTCGAACGAAGTCACATCGTTGTCGACAGTGGTTGGAAATCTTCAGGGAGAGGTATCTACTATGAAGTCAGTGGTAAGCACTATGAAGAATCTCTTGCAGCGAATCCTCGATCGCCTTTGTTAGGGTCAATTTATGTGGATTTAAAGTTCAGGGTTTAAATTGTAATTGTTTAATTTGAGCCTTATTGGTGAACGAGCCGTGGGCTTGTTAACCACGGGCCCGCCATATAAATAGATAGCTTAGCCATAGAAAATAGGCTAGTTGTCTCATTTGCTTTCCTACTCGTATTGTAATTCTCTCTACTTTGAAAGCATAATACAGGGATGACCAGTTGAAATCATTATACACTATTGCTTATTTGTTTGATTTGATAATCATTGCACGGATCTGGAACTAACAATTGGTATCAGAGCAGACGAACGGATTCGATTCAAAGCATTCATATTGATTTCTGGTAAGATTTGACTTTTTTACGTCTGCCATATTCTTGAATTTTCAAATCCTTGATTCTGGTAAAATTGTTCGATTCTGCTTATTGGGTTGTGTTAGTATTATTGTCATTAGTATATCTGCAAATTTTCACATCCCAATTCGATCGTTAGAGTGGTTAATTTAGCAAATTAAGTTCAAAGTTTTTGATAGTGTTCTTCATCAAAAATCGAATTTTTATCATCAAAACTTGTTGTTTTTGCTTCCAAATCGATTGGGTTAGTGTTAGTTTTGTGTTTGGTAGGGTTTCTAATCTTTCAGGAACCTTCTTGAGTAACCCTAATCGAAAATCGATCGATTTGGAAAAGGCAACCGTGGTTTCCGGACAACACAGCCGTAGTTTCCGGACGTTTGTGTAATTTCATCCGGACTCGTCCTCTTTCCGGGTACATCATACTTTCCGGGTAAGTTCAGCATTCCGGGTAAGTATTCTAAACTCCAATCTATCCGGGTAAAATTTGTTTCCGGAAACCCAAAGTTCCCGGTCATAATTTTTACCCGGATATCCTTGCATCCGGTAAGTGCTTTATCCGAAAACTCTTGTTATCCGGAAATCTTAAGTCAACCGGTAAGTATTATATTATTTTTAATCTATTCGGACACTTTAGCCATCCGGTAACCTTTGTTATCCGGAAAACTTAAGTTGTCCGGACTCTTCCAGTTATTCGGGCTCTTCTGCATTTTTGAACTGTTTTCACTAATTCTGATCCGGACACTTCCAGATCAGACTCTTATTTAGATTCCTATCCAGTAAGATCATTCTTAGTTCATATCAGTCGTAGAACCTGTGTTAGGATTACACTCTTAGTGCCTTGCGTTAGGTTTACACTTTGAATCAATCAACTCGTCTGACGATCACTCCGTTGCAACCAAAGATGTCTACTTCGCACGAAGCACTTGATATTGGGACCGACTCCAAACCACCTTGTCTCTATCAAGGTGAGTATAGCCAATGGCGAGACAGATTTATGATTTTCATTGAATCTAATAACAACTATGTGTACATCAAGAAAGCTCTAGAAGAGGGTCCAATTCCTTGGCCAAAGAAGACCATTGCAGCAACTGCAGCAAATCCTGAAGTTCGTTATGAGGACAAGACTGAAGCCGACCTGACCGAAGTGGAAAGTGGCAGAATAGAAGGCGAAAAGCATGCTAAGAGATACCTTGTCCAAGAACTTCCCAACCCAATTTATACAGCTATCGACAGCTACAAAGGTACGAAAAAAGGCATGTGGGATCAAGTGGCTAATATGATGCGTGGGAGCGTTGTCGGTAATCAACTAAAGATCAACAACGCAATAACCAAGTTCGATGGTTTCAAGCAGCGCAATGGCGAGACTCTCACCCAAGCATATGAACACTTCTGCTTACTTCTCAATGAACTGAACAAGAACAAGATTGTTCGTTCCAACACGGAGAACGCGCTTAAGTTCCTCAACAATCTGCTACCCGAATGGAAGGTGTTTGCTTCTCATGTTAAGTACAACTACTTGATAGAGAACATTAGCATCAATGAACTGTATGAGACGCTTCTTCAAGACGAAGATGAAGTGAATGAACTTTTGAGCGAGAAGAAAGATGCAACCAAGCTAGTTGCTGATCCTATAGCACTCATATCCTCAAAGAAAGAGAAATCTTCGGGCCATCATTCTAAACGTGCTCAAAGGCAAAGCTCTTCCGAATCTGAAAAGGAAGACAGTGACTCGAATGATGAAGTAGCTGACTTCAAGAAAGCTGTTGCTCTACTCACTAAATCTTTTCAACAACAACGATTCTATAAGAAGCCAACGTCTAATAGTCAGCGCTACTCCACCACCTCCAACAAGCGCCATGATTATCAAGACAAACACGAGGGAAAGAAGAAAGTTGATGAGTAGGACACGTCTGAGAAGAAGGAGAAGAAGGAGAAAGATAATAGAAAGAAGAGAGATGAACAAGTGACCTGCTACAACTGTGGAAAGCTTGGTCATTTTGCTAAAGACTGCACAAGGCCTGTAGTAAAGAATTCTCACTACTACAAGGCCAAACTGGCACTGGCTGAGTAGAAGGAAGTTGGAGAAGCCATGTTTGTGGAAAATGACTACTGGTTGGGTCGTTCTGATGATGAAAGCGATTCAGATGGTGCAAATTCTTTCATGTGCTATCACTCTCCAGCTGATGAAGAGAAGACAAGTCAGGTATGTGATTCTTCCGAACAATATTTCTTGAATAAAATGCAATCTTTTACCGACCAGGCAGATTCCTTTAAAGCCACAACTAAAGAACAAAAGCTTAAGATTAGTTCACTAACCGAAAAGCTAGATGTTCAAACAAGACTAACTGAAAAACATAAGTCTGAAAATGCTATGTTAAAGGAAAGATGCAAAATTCTTTCAATAGCACCCAAAGACTTAAGGGCCAAATTATCTGATCTTCAGTCTCAGTTTGATCAGTGCAGGAATGAGAAAGAAGAACTTGTTTATCAATGTTCCTCTCTTCAAATTCAACACAAGGAGTTTGTTGCCAAAATTCTTGATCTTGAAACCAAACTTCACAAAAGGGGTCAAACTGATCAAACCATCTTTCTGAATAAACCCAAGGAGTTCACTTATTTTAACAAAGAGTGGGGAATCGGATGTGATAACCCACACTATTTGAGAAAGGGAAGATATCAAACTCCTACTCTGTATGATTTTGCATGTTTTGGGTTAGATAAAAAGTATCCGGAATATGCCATTCAATGGACTGGTCCTCTTGAACCAGAAAAGGAAGAGGAAACCGAGGAATATAAGCGTGCACACAAATGAGGAATACAGCTTCCGTTTTGTTACGAACCTTTGAATCATTCCTATAAAAAGAACAAAAGGTATCTCTCAAATGACTACTTCGACCCTTACAAGGTTGCTAAGCCCAAGGATTCCTCCAAAAAGGATGAGGACCAAGCACCCGCAACCAAGAATGAGACGGACGAGTTTAAACACTATGTTCCTCCTCTCATCTTGGAAGCAAAGATTGTCGAGTTGGAGGAGTCGTTTGAGAAAGAAAGGTCTGTTTTTCAAAACGAAAAGAAAGCGCTAATCTCTGAGATTGAGAAACTCAATTCTGAGAAACTTGAGAATCCACAACCGGTCAAAACCGAAGTTGTGTCTGCTGAAGGACAGGAAATCCTTCGGGAAGAAATCACGAAACTCACATCAAAGCTGGCTGCCTTGGCAACAGATGCGATGCAAGAGTATGCGAAAAATGGTCAGCTCCAAGAGCAAATTGACCAACTAAATTCTGAGAAGCAGATTTCCCCCGAATCTTCCTTGAATTCATCTGATACGTCTTCGTGCAAAGTTTTCCTGGGTAAAAAATCTACCACACAAGACGGTTATCATTCTCAAGATGAGTGTGTTAAAAGGAATTTAAACTCTGATTTTCTCCTAGCTTCCGCACCGAATTCCCCAAAGCACACTGACACTAAGTGTTCCTCGTCCTCCTCACCTAATCCAAGTCCTGCAATTCCGGAGATAAATTTTTCTGAATACATGAACTCTGATGGAGTTTTGAGTCGTTTCCTTTCGACAAACCTCTTCCGAGCCATACTGATTTTCTGTCCCCAGTTGTCAATCGACCGGTCAACTTTGAAAAGGGTACTTGTTCTAACACCAAGGCCCCAGCTATGATTAAGATTTCTGAATCTACACCTGTTTCTCAAAACAAATCACAGCCGAGACAAAAGACCGAGCCATTGCGTATCAAAAATCCTTTTTCTTCAAAAGTCACGGACCATGCTGTTAATCTGGGTCCAGATAAAACCGGCCATCCTAAACAAGATAAACCAAAGAGGCTAGCTAGGGAATCTATTGAGAAAAAGGCATTGAAGTCATTTAACACTGTTTTCTATCCTATGATGCATAAGCATGATTGCGCATGAAATCATAGGAATAGTTTTATTAAACGAGATGTTAATTTTCCAATTAAACTCTACTCCATTCAGCAACTGATTCAATTATTGCATGATTGCTTATGCTGTTCTAGTTGTGGTTGGAATGACTTTGATGATATCCATAACAATGATTGGTTTGGGTCATATCACATGTATAATTCGACACCCAAACGCAACCCCCGTAATAACAAAAGAAAATACTATAAACAACGGGGTTTCCAATCAGAGGTTAAACCACAACGGGAGACCAAACCCATTCCAAAACGGGCTTCTTTTGAGGTTAGACCGGCACCCAAGAGGAAATCTGCTACAAAACCTGTTCCTCCAAAAGGTGTAAATTCTACACCTAAGAGGCAACATGTGCCAAAACCAGTTACTCCAAACGGTGTACAATCTGCACCTAAGGGGAAGTCTGAGTCAAAGCAAGTTCCTCCTCGAGGTGCCAAACCTAACCCTCCCGGACCCAGGCAAATCTGGGTACCCAAGGTCCGCTAAACTTGTTTTGCAGGACGGTCATGTGTGGTTCTTAGACTCTGGAAGCTCCACACACATGACCGGAAGAACGGAGCTGCTCACGATCTACAAGGAACAATAAAGCGAAGACGTGAGGTTTGTCTATATCTGTGCTGTCACGAGTGTTCATGTGTTAAGGGGGAGCACACAGCGGTATCAGGTAAGTTTACTCAATTGTTGAGGGGAAGCGTCACACACAATTTTTCTTATTTTTGTGTGTGTGTACTCTTCCCTGTGAATTTCACCACATGCTCAGTTTGAGGGGGAGCGAGAGAAGGTTTGATTTCGATCCTCACAGCCCTGTTTTTGCAAAATCTACAAAGACAGGGCAATTTTTGGTGAAAATCTCAGACTTTCCGGACAGGTTTCCGGAAACCCTATCTTTCCGGATAGGTTTCCGGACCGGGTCCTTATCCGGATTGGATGGGAACCCAGATACCGCACCCGGATTCTTGGCTCTATATAAATCGCATCCGGACTCATTTGCACTCATTTATCCGGATAGTATGCCTTGTCCGGGAAGTTGTGTCTTCCAGTTTTATGTCCGGATACCCCTGTTTGTCAAGTCATGTATCTGTTTTCCTACTGCCACTCCTCAATCCGTCTCAGATTGAGCCACTTATTGCAAAGGTACGCACCGGAACCTGTTCATCCATCTTGTTTACTAACTTTGGGTCTTTTACAGATATTCCATGGCGGATAAAGAGCAACATCATTATGTTCATCACTTGAGGGGGAGCGTCACACTGTTTTCTTAAAAGTCTAAATGTTTTTTTCCTTGTGTTGCTGTCTCCCAAGTAAGTTACACTCTCACTCTGAGGGGGAGCAAGTCAATCCCCATGCATGTTTTGAGGGGGAGCAGGATAATATCCATGCTTGGGTTGAGGGGGAGCATAAAATCTTTCATTTTTTTGTCATATACTTGAATCCCGCTGCACCGAGTGTAGTTGCTTATAGGCAAGAGTTAGGGAATCCCATGGTCCAGCCAGCGCCGGAGGGACCTCCCTAGGGACTTAGACCCGAGCGACGTGAGGGTCCTAGGACAAGAGGCTGAGTGAAGTCAGGTCGACAAAGAATCAAGAAAGATTGAGCCGTAAAGATAACGAGGCTCCTGAGCGAATCGAACCGAGTGATATCCGGGTAGCCACATCTGCTATCCCATCTCATTTGTTGGGACGGGGTATTGAAGAAGCCTCCGTGGACCCAGCGGAGCAATTGCACGACCCCCTTATCCACTCATCCGTCTCTCAAAAGACGGATGTTTCAGTTTCTCACGGGGATATAGCACAACTTCAACTGGTCTCTGACTCGGAGAGTGCCGGTGTTGAAATAAGCGGCCAGCAGCCCCCGGTCACGACTTCTTTCAGTGCACAGTTGAGTCTAGAGCCACTTGATATTACACATTCTTCGGCTAGGACACAAGAAGGGGAACACCATATCGAGATTCTTTGTGACTCGATCGGAACGTCTGTAGTGTCTCCGTCTGGCGGAACACGAGGATCGGACGGAAATCCTACCACAGCTACCACTTTACCAACTGTGAACGTAGGTGGCTCTGCCTCTATCGTAGATGCCTCAACGGGTAATCTAAGTGATCCCGGAGTTATCTTACACGACTTTGTGTCACCAGGGTCCCTGGACAACACCCTTAAGACAGTCCGCGAGGCAATGGAGCAGCATGTTGCCGCCCAGATCGACACCGTTAAGCGCCTCATCAAAGGTAAAGATAAGATCGTCGACGCTGAAACCGCACCTCCACCTCCATCGACTCATGATCAACCTACATACTCAGTGGACACCCTCAAGACGATGCTACTGCCCAAATGCTCCAAGAATCCGAAACAAACGACTCAACCAAAGCAGACCTGATCTCCGTTCGGAAAACTCAGGTCACTACTCCTTCATCATCTATTACCACTCGTTTAGACGCCATTGACTCGACTCTCAAGGACTACAACCAAGCGCTCACAACGCTGTCCGAGAGAGTCCGTTCCCTCAAAGATACCTGTAAGAGTCAAGCAGGCGGTCTGAAATGCAAGCACGATGACCAGGATGATTCTTATCACCATGAGGGGGAGAAACGACAACGTCTAACCGAGACCGCCGCCCCAATCCAGTCTAAAACTCCAATTGTGGTTCAACGGGAACCCCCAACTGCGGCAACTACAACAAAAGCACATGAAGCCGAGTTGCCATTAGCCGACATGGTAATAGATATGGATATATCAGATGATGAAGACCCAACGGTTGAAAAGCCTGAGGGTTCAACACAGGAACTGGTCGACTTTGATTCATCAGACAGACCGATATTGGATATGATAGATCCAGACTGTGAAGCCAACCTGGAGACCGAAGATGCATGGTATGAAAAAGCCGCCAGTGCCGTAAATCTCCAGGTAAATTTGGTTTTCCCGACTGATGAAGACGACAACATCGACTATGATCAGTTCCTGCTACATAATTTTTATGGTACTTCTCTCGTTCTCTATGCTCAAACCACTGGAACTTCAACAAGACCTGAAACTACTACTGCCAATATTTCGACAACTCCTATGCAAACGACAGCTTCTGATCTTCCTCCCCCTCCTCAGCAACAAATCCGTTGGGAGAAGATCATGGTACTTATCCCTCATCTGGAGGAATCTTTGAAGAAGTTGTTCGTCCATAAGCTTCGCCCGATCGAGTCGACCTTTTGCCTTGGTATTTACAACCTCAACCCCGAATACCAACGGCGTTATATCAGCGCAATGCAGCGGTGTCTTCCAGTCAGCCAAGTCAGAACCAAGCATCAGATCACAGAGGTACTTAACATCCATTCAAGACGCATCATGAAAATCGTCTACCCAGTATTCACTGTCCGACGTGAAGATGGGAATGAATGGAAATTCTCTGAAGCCGACTTCCAGCACCTCTGACCGTTGGACTTCCTGGCTATTCTGAAGGACCTTTGTACAAGAACCATCCGACCTCTTGAAGTTACAAAGGCGCTCGAAGCTGTTCGTCGATACCTGGTCCGTACCATTATGATGTCATAACCAACGGATTTTCAAATGGCTATCGAGAACAGGGCAAAGAAGGTAAATCTGATAAGGCCGAATCTGAATGCTCCTGAGTTGAAGATGTATCCCGAGAACTCTCTGTTTCTAGAACCTGAATTTGTGATAGTCTACAACAACGAACAAAACGAAAAGAAGTTTCTGCGTTTCATTCAGGAAGACAGATTCTACGACGGCACACTCCTCAAAGTTCAAGATGCTCTTCGAAAGATCATTCAACACGAGTCTGAAAATCCAAGGGTTTCGTATGTTCCTAATCCGAATGAAATAACTGCTCGGAATGCCTTGGTGATGGTTGAAGAACGCATCGACTACCGCCGTTCTATCAGATGGTTCGAGATTCACTTCGCGCTTCGAAAAAGATATGTCGAGAACTGGCGCCAAATCGAACTTCAAATCAAAGGGGGAGATTGTTAGGGTCAATTTATGTTGATTTAAAGTTCAGGGTTTAAATTGTAATTGTTTAATTTGAGCCTCATTAGTGAACGGGCCGTGGGCTTGTTAACCACGGGCCCTCCATATATAAGTCAATCTAGCTTTAGAAAATTTAGCTAGTTGTGTCATTTGCTTTCCTACCCGTATTGTAATTCTCTCTACTTTGAAAGCATAATACAGGGATAACCAGTTGAAATCATTATACACTATTGCTTATCTGTTTGATTTCATAATCATTGCATGGATCTGAAACTAACAATTAGTATCAGAGCGCGTGAACTCGAACTTCAAATCAAAGGGGGAGATTGTTAGGGTCAATTTATGTTGATTTAAAGTTCAGGGTTTAAATTGTAATTGTTTAATTTGAGCCTTATTAGTGAATGGGCCGTGGGCTTGTTAACCACGGGCCCGCCATATAAATAGATAGCTTAGCCATAGAAAATAGGCTAGTTGTCTCATTTGCTTTCCTACTCGTATTGTAATTCTCTCTACTTTGAAAGCATAATACATGGATGACCAGTTGAAATCATTATACACTATTGCTTATCTGTTTGATTTCATAATCATTGCACGGATCTGGAACTAACAGCCTTGACGCCCCAACATGTCATCCATCACACTTTACTCAGGCCGATCGAGAGACTCTTGAAGGAATCAACTCTGCTATTTCTAGCCTGGAAGATAGAATAGCAAGGGTAGAAACTTTCGTTGGGATCACTGGCCAAGAAGACAGTGACCCAAAACATGCTGATGATGATGCTGTTGCTACTACTATATCCTCCCCTATCCATCATGTGGAAGAGGGGGAGAAGGATCAAGAAGATCTTCCCCATAATATTGAGGGGGAGACAACTGCTGATAAACCTCAGGGAGTTGAAAACCCTGAGGGAACCGAGAAACCTCCCTCTTATTCTGAGGGGGAGCAACTCGATGAGGACGCTGATGTTGAAGTCCTAGAACCGTCTGCTGATGACGACGAGGAAGAAGAAGAAGACGATAAAGACGTCGATATCAATGTTGATGAACCATCATCATCCCCTAAAGATGATGATGATGATGACGATGATGAAGATATCAACTACTCCTTCCATCCCAGAAGGACCTCTTCTCTCAAAGGGGTAGTCTTCAAAGACACTTCAGGGGAGGGGACCGCTAAAAAGCCTGCAGCGACCGAAGTCGACAAGGGACAAAAAAGGCGTCGCTATTGAAGGCAATCTGACTATCGTGCTTCGAAAGCCAGTTTGTCAGGTACAATACATTTTCTTCCCTTACACTGCATCCCTCCTCTATCCCTTCTCAACCTTAGTTCTCCTCTCCATAAAACCTCTATACACTTAAACCTCATTCTTTCTCTATCTCTTCTCCCAAATTATCTTACTTAAACGATCATTATGTTTCAGCTAGTCCTCTCCCCTGCTTGAGGATCCAGCTGAAGTTCCTCCAGCTACATCAACAATAAATCCAGCCCCAAGCGCTGAAGAAATAATCCCGGTCCTGAATCTCGATGGAACCGATGACATCTTTGAAGAAGAAGAAGAAGAGCTGCTCACACACGATAGAAGACCTTCCTTGGTTCCTCAAACACCAAGTGAGGAAGAAATGAAAAGAAGAGCAGCTATGATCCAACAGCTAGAGGATCAGCGATTCGTTCCTGTTCATCTCAACATTCTATCAAAAGATGAAGTCGTTAAATCCCTTAGAGCTGAAAAACTCTTCGCTGAACGAAAGAAGGATGAAGAAAAAGACAAAGAATATGCCTTAGAGCTTGCTCAACGTTCAGTTGAAGATCCAGCTATGAAGAAATTTTATGTTGCTGTCCAAAAGAAACTGATGAAGGACGCACAGAAGACCCACCAGGAAAAGACCAAAGTCAGCGGCACCACACTCGAATGGTGTAAGAAGATGTGCCACTACAGACAACAACCTTCAAGGATAAAAGTTGTAAACGTCAAAGGCAGATATGCTTTGAAAAATAACATAAAGGTACCGATTGTTCATGTCCAAGTAGTCAGAGAAAACGGCTACAACAGAATTTGCTACATGTCAGCTCTGGACAAATTTGGTCTCGCTGAATGGTTGGAGATGAGAATAGCAATTCAAAGATCCCGCTCAACTTTCAAAACCTATGTTGAACAAGCCATAAACAGGCAGATCGACTTAGTTACCTCAGCGGTTGAGATTCCACCTCCACCACCAATTCAAAAGAAGCGAGCTGCTCCAAAGAAGAAGAAGACCCCTTCATCTCCAGGCCCAACAATAAGAAACGAGACAGGGATTGAATTCTCTCGTGAAGCAGTTCTTGGCCCTGCCCCTGACCTCTCCGGACTCGACATATCTCTACCTCCTACTGAAGCGTTCTTCCCTGGCAGAGTTATCAGCGAACCTTATGGCATTTTCTTCTATGACTTCAATGGTCGTGAATGCTTTCAACGCATCTCTGAGTTATACAAAACTCCAATCGAACAACTCAGAGATTTACTATACTGGTGTGAGTACAAACACAGCCTCCTTGGATCACTCCTGAAACCCCACATCTACCGCGAAGCAAAGAAAAGAAGGGAACAGGGAGTCACAGTCCCTGATTGGATGATTCCAGAGACTGACACTCTTGATGAACTCATCAAGAAAGAACCTGAGTAGCTGATGGGGATTTCTTTTTGTAATTCTTCTATCTTTATCATCTTATATCTTTTGTACTTGTAAATTTTATTTGCTGTACTTGTAATTATTTTACTTCCCTCTATAACTTATACGAAGTTTAAAGAAAAATTTCAGCGAATATACTTTACTCCATCAGTACTTAAAAGATCCCCGAAAACAGGAAATGGGACAAATATTTTATGAGTTCTATTTATCCTTATGTTTTCTTACTTAGCAATTTTCTTTTACTGCTATGTCATAATCAAATAGGGGGAGATTGTTGATCCAAACCCGCAGTGATTTGATAATGACTCTTTGAGAAACACTTAGTGAAAATTGTAAGTAGACAATATGTATTAGAGTTTCACTATCGCTGATAAGTACTAAGACTGTTACAGTACTACTGATAGGAACTCTCGTTATTTGATTTATACATTCAGCGATACTGTTCATCAGTGAGCCCTGAGTCTGTTCAGTTTCACTGATGATCGTGGATAAAATATGTTGTTTACTTATGATCCCTGAAGACAAGTTTCACATCAACAATGTTCTACACTGAAGTCGAAGGTCAAGCCAAAGAACCAGCGACAGGTCTACTAATGAACTGATGCGGATATCAGCGAAGCCAATGTTGATCCAAACCCTCAATGATTTGATAATGACCCTCTCTTAAACACTTAGTGAAATTGTAAGTAAACAATATGTATCAGAGTTTAACTATCGCTGATAAGTACTAAGACTTTACAGTACCACTGATAGGAACTCACACTCTTTAGATTAGATATTCAGCGAACATTGTTAATCATCATATAACTCTGAGCTTGTTCAGTCTATGAGATGATCGCTGATAAGTTAGTTGTTTACTTATGATCCCTGAAGACAAGTTTCACGTCAACCAAAGTTCTACGCTGAAGTCGAAGATCAAGCTCAAGAACCAGCGACAAGTCTACTCATGAACTGATGCGGATATCAGTGAAGCAAGACCTGTCCATTCAATGTGAAGTATCAAGTAGAAGACTTCAGCAATCGCTGAACTTTATCATTCGCTGATAAAGATCTGACTCAACGAAAGCTGATCATGAAGTCTCCCTGCATGTTACTATTGTCTTACCTCCCTTGCACGTCTCCGTATGAACTGTCAGAACGGACATCCCTTTTGTCTGTAATCGTACAACACCTCTGATTCTACACTGTGCACCATGCGGCTACTAAGGTTGTCTACAAAGGTCAATGACACGCAACCACTCAGCTGTTGCCACGTGTAAAGCCATACTGCCATGCATTAAATGCATGCAGTATATAAGAAGATCCTTACTTCAGTTTTGAAGTGTGCTCGGACCATCTTCTTATTTCTTATTGGTAAGTTATTATTCGTAATTTCTTTAACTCTTTCTAGTGCAAGAAACTTAGTGTTTCTCAGGACTTGTTAAGATTAGGTTTAACCTTAATCTTGTTCCGCAACAAGTTGTAAGTTGTCTTGATTTATCAATAAACAATTTAGAAAAGTAAAAACGTGTGTTTGTATTCAACCCCCCCCCCCCTCTACAAACTTGTATAGCCCTTCGGGACCAACAAGTGGTATCAGAGCGGATTTGTTTAATCTCATAAACAAGATCTGATCTATACTAAGATTTCTCTTCCTTGCTATTTCCTAAAATGGCTACCAACACAAACACAAACTATATTGACAACGGTTCTCTTGCAAAACCCCCTAGATTCTCCAGATATAATTTTAATCTATGGAAAAATAGGATGATTCTCTTCTTAGAAGGTGTAGACCCAACTATGCCTTACTATCTTGAAAACGGCCCATATATTCATGTAAGAATTGATGCTGCAGTTCCAGCCGCTGAGAATAGACCTGCAATTCCAGAAAGGCTGATTCCTAAGGAAATTCATATGTGGACTGATGAAGATAAGAAGAAAGTGGCTATCGACACAAAAGCCAGATCCATACTCTCCATAGCTTTTCCTGATGAAGTCTACCATTCTGTCATGAACCTGAAAACCTCAAAAGCTATGTGGGACACAATCTATGTTCAGTATGAAGGTACTTCTGAAGTCCAGGACTCTCGAAAGATCAACCTGGTAAGACAGTATGAAAGCTTCATTTGTGGTAAGAATGAAACTCTCTCTGAAGTACACCAACGTTTTAACTGCTTAATAATAGATCTGAAAACTGTTGGTAAGGAATATTCTAACTTTGAAGTACTGACAAAGTTCTTAGAATGTTTACCTGAAAGTTGGGACAGTTATTCTATGTGTCTCAAGCTGTCTAAGGATCTAAAATCAATGACCCTTTCTACCTTATATGGCACGATGCTGAATCATGAGCAATCCAGTCATCTTAAGAAAAATCTTGTAAAAGATTCCAAAAGCACCCCTGTTGCTTTAATCTCAGAGTCACCTTCCACTCAGCGATCGACTATCACTGTCACTGAGTTGGAAACTAACTCTGAAAGATCATCAGACTCTGACGTTTCAGATAATGATGAAACTCTGGCTTTCCTGGCTAATAAGTACAGAAGATTTGCTAGAAAGAGTGATTTCAAGAAGAATAAACCTCTTGCTATTACTGACAAGCCAAGATCATCAACCCATGTTCATAAGGCCACTGCTACTTGCTATAACTGTGAAAAGATAGGACATTTTGCTAGCGAGTGCAGGTCAAAGAAAGTCTCTTGACCCTCAGCTTTTCCCAAGAAAAACTTTATTCCCAGGAATAGAGATGAAAAATATAAAAAGTTGAAAGAAAGGTATGCAAAGCTGAAAACCTTTAAGAAGAAAGGCAAAGGCCTCATGGCTGACTATGATTGGGCTGCCTCTGACGAAGAAGAATCATCTGACTCTGAAGATGATGATGAAGCCAATCTATGTCTCATGGCCAAACTTGAAGATGAGGAAGACAACTCTGACATTCCCTCTACTTCAACCTCTGCAACTCAGGTATCACCTTCCTTCTTTACCAATATTGCAAATATTGATGAAGCTGGTAGTCTTCGAAAGATCGATCTCTTAACTAGAAGTTTATATGAAGCCATGAATGGCAAGACTGTAGTTGAAAATCAAAACCTTGATCTCGCTGAACAGCTTAAACACTGTCACCTTCAAATAGAAAATCTTTCTAAAATTGAAGAAGATTTTAAAGATCAAGTTCACCTAAATCAGCTAGTCAAAATCGAACGTGAAGAAGCTATCGCTGCATTAAAAGCTGAAAAAGCTACTGTTGATGGATGGTATAATTCCTCAACAAAGATCACTAAGATAATCATGTCTCAGATCCCTCTGAGTGACAAACGTGGTCTTGGTTACAAAGTTGATACTCTAGAACCAACCATTGATCGTTCCATGCTCTTATTTGGAACGTTCGTGTCCTCAGTCGCTGATACTTCATCCTCTCAGTGTTCCTCTTCTAAACCGCCTATCCCTGAGGAAATCTCTACCTTGACTTCTAAAGGTAAAGAAAAAGTTATTTATCCAAAACCTACCTCAGTCTTTAAAAACAAAGGTAAAGGAATTGCTTTTAACCAAAATCCTCAGAAGGGTACCTCTGTACCAAAGCTGAACGCTTCTAAAGCTTCAGTGACTTATCCCTCCGATTCAAAAAATAAGATCTCTGGATTTATTCAGCGTGGATCTATTCAGCAATCTACTCCTAGAATCAAAGTGGAAATCATTGGTAAGAAATCCGAAGACCTAAATGTTCCTCCCATTTCAAAAGCCAATATCTTACTTGGTGTTGGTCCTTCTAATTCAAAATCAAAAGCTCAGCATACAAATGGTCCTAGAACTACTCTTGGTTATAGGAAATGTTATCATTGTGGACTTACAAATCATATTGCTAGTAAGTGCCCCACAGCCACCCAAGCTGAAAAGATAGCTAAGGTGAAGATCATTGCCCCCAAGGCAAAGAAGACCACTGAGGTTAAGAAATTAACCAAAGTGAAGACTGACAAAGCTGAATCTTCAAATACTGCGAAGACTGCTGAACCTTCCACCTCTTCTTCTACCCCCACTGACAAGTGTGTACATATGGTTAAGTGGGTACCCAAGAAAAATTAATCTTCCTTTGTAATGCAGGTTAAGAAGGGTATCTGGTATCTCGATAGCGGATGCTCTAGACACATGACTGGTATGAAGAACCTGCTCACTGAGTACAAAGAAGAGAAGGGTCCCTCTGTAACTTTCGGTGGAAATAGAAAAGGACATACCCGAGGGTTTGGTGTACTATCTAATGGTACAACAACCTTCAGAAGAGTCGCATATGTTGAAGGGCTAAAGCATAACCTTCTAAGCATCAGTCAGCTTTGTGACAAGGATAACAAAGTAATCTTTACTAAGGAATCCTGCTTTGTCGCTGACAAAAAGGAGAAGATAGCTCTCAGCGGTTATCGTTTGGAAAATGTTTATGTAATAAACATGGACTCAACAACCACTGAGAACTCCTGTTTCTTCTCAAAAGCCTCATCTGATGTCAACTGGCTATGGCATAAGAGGCTCTCTCGTCTAAACTTCAAGACACTGAACACTCTTTCTTCAAAAGAGTTAGTCACTGGTCTACCTCAGCACTCATACGCCAAAGAGTCCTTATGTTCAGCGTGTGAGAAAGGCAAGCAGACCAAAGCAAGCTTTAAGTCAAAGCAAGTTTCCTCAGTATCATCTCCTCTACAACTTCTCTATATGGATTTGTTTGGCCCTGTTAACAAACAATCCATCGCTGGAAAGAAATATACGCTAGTCATAGTTGATGAATTCTCTCGCTATACATGGGTTATGTTTCTCCGTTCTAAGAGTGACACCCCTGAAGAACTCATCACCTTTGTTCGGAAGATGGAAACCCTGAACAACTTGACTGTTCGCTCAATAAGGAGTGATCATGGGACTGAATTCAAAAACAGTTCTCTTGATTCCTTCTTTGAGAGTAAGGGTATTTCTCACAACTTTTCTTCTGTAAGAACACCGCAACAAAACGGAGTCGCTGAAAGAAGAAATGGAACTATTATTGAAGCTGCACGTTCAATGCTCAGCGATTCTCACCTGCCTACTCAGTTTTGGGCAGAAGCTGTCAACACTGCTTGTTTTACGCAAAACAGGTCGCTGATAGTCAAAGGATTTAATAAAATAGTCTATGAACTTTTTCTTGGGAGAAAGCCTTCAATTAGCTTTCTTCACATCTTTGGATGTCAGTGTTTCATACTGAACAACAGAGATGCCCTTGGAAAGTTGGATCCTAAGGCTGATGATGGAATCTTTCTTGCATATTCTTCAATCTCTAAAGCATTCAGAGTCTTCAATCGAAGAAGACAAACTGTTGAAGAAACTATTCACGTCACTTTTGACGAATCCCGTTCAGCGAATTCTCGACCTTCTGCTGATACTGAAGAACTGAATCAATGGATGTTTTCTCATCTTGGTGATTCATAAAATATTCCCACTCCTCGTACTCATACAGTTGAAGATGATAGTCCTACTATCATCCCAAACATGCAGAATAGTGAAGCTGAAACATCATGGGTCTCAGCAGTTCCTTTAAACACTATACCTGCTTCTGAACCAAATGTCTCAGACATTCCATCTACTTCTCACCAATCAGTAAATGAGATGACATCTGCACCTACTCCTCGCTTGGCTGATATTCCAGAAGTTGTTGAAGCTTCATCTTCAGCTCCTCCAGTTCAATTTGAGTCTGCGACTTATGCTCCTGCTCAGCGATGGACTGTAAATCACCCAATTGATCAAATTTTTGGTGATCCAAACGCTGGTGTTCAGACTCGACGAAGTGCAAGTAATATTTGTTTATTTGTTAACTTTATTTCTCTGATTGAACCAAAGAAAATAGATGATGCCCTCAAAGATCCAAACTGGGTCAGCGCCATGCAAGAAGAGCTGACTGAATTCGAAAGAAACAAAGTTTGGAAACTTGTTCGAAGACCAACTGACAAAACAGTGATAGGCACTAAATGGGTCTATCGAAACAAGTTGGACGAACATGGAACTGTAACCCGCAACAAGGCTCGTCTTGTTGCTTAGGGATACAGACAAGAGGAAGGCATAGATTACGACGAAACATTTTCTCCAGTTGCAAGACTAGAATCTATTCGTCTATTCTTAGCATACGCTGTACACAAAGACTTCAAAGTATATCAGATGGATATTAAGTCAGCGTTTCTAAATGGAAAGCTGAATGAAGAAGTCTATGTGGAACAACCTCCAGGATTCTCATATCCTAAGCGTCCAGGTCATGTTTATAAACTGGATAAGGCACTTTATGGCTTAAAGCAAGCTCCTCGTGCATGGTATTACACTCTCTCTACTTATCTCCATATTGAACAATTTGAGCGTGGTAAAATCGATAAGACTCTATTCTTCAGGAAAGTAAAAGGTCATATTATTCTTGTTCAGATATATGTTGATGACATTATATTTGGTTCTACTAACCCTGACCTTTGTACTCGTTTCGCTGATAGAATGAAAGAAGAGTATAAAATGAGTATGATGGGTGAGCTAACATATTTCCTTGGTCTTCAGATAAAGAAAAATAAAAAAGGAACTTTCATTAATCAGGGAAAGTATGTTAAAGATATGCTGAAGAAATTCGATTTAACTCAGAGTTCAGCTATGAAAACCCCTATGGTACCACCGCTGACACTAGACAAGGATTCAAATGGAATACCTGGTAATATCACGCTGTACCGTGGGATGATCGGCTCTCTCTTGTATCTTACAGCTAGCTGACCCGATATTATGTACGCAACATGTTTGTGTGCACGGTATCAAGCTGAACCTAAGTAATCTCATATGATCGTTGTAAAGCGAATCTTTCGTTACCTTAAGGGTACTATGAACCTAGGTCTTTAGTATCCCAAAGACTCAGGGTTTGATCTAATCGCCTATTCAGATAGTGATTTTGCAGGTTGCAAATTGGATAGGAAAAGCACCATAGGAGGCTGTCAGCTCCTGGGTGGAAAGCTGGTGAGTTGGACAAGTAAAAAGCAAAACTCAGTGTCCACCTCAACTGCTGAAGCTGAATATGTAGCCGCTGGAAGCTGTTGTTCTCAGGTCTTGTCGATGAGAAATCAACTACTAGACTATGACCTTCAGCTCTCGAAAATTCCAATCTATTGCGACAGCACAAGTGCCATCGCTATAGCCAACAATCCAGTGCTACACTCAAAGACAAAACAAATCGAAATCAGGTATCATTTTATCAGAGATCGTGTGATGAATGGTGATATAGAACTTCATTTTATCCCAACTGACTACCGGTTAGCTGATCTATTCACTAAACCTCTTGATGAGACAAGATTCAACTTTCTCATCAGCGAGTTTGGAATGCTGAACTTTGAAGAGTAAAATCTTCAGCGGTTCACATTTTATCAGCGATAGGATAAAATCAACTTGTATAACCCATTCTATCATTCTCTCTCTGAACATAATTGATTCGCTGATATCAAGGTATGTTTTCTCTCTTACTCGCTGACGTTCACATGTAAATGTAAGATTTCAAAACAAATTGCATCGCTGAATATCTCTTCCTTAACAGCGATACTTTGAAATTTCTTAAACCAACACTGATATTTCTATTCAGTGCTTCATATTTTCAAAAGTGTCCCTGAGCTTTCAAAACCTCAGAGACATCCTAAAATATGAAAGGACAGTTGTGACGTCATCGCAACGGATAAGCCCTGGCACGTTCTTTTTCTGACACACGATTGCACGTTTCGTTTACCTTCCGATCAAATGCAAACACGTATCCGTGTCATGATGAAAATCTTTTCCCGCTCAAGATTTTCTCTCTCTCTACACTCTATATAAACCATTTTGGGTTTATATTTTTCTCTTTACGCGAAAAACTTCTCCTCCAAGCAAGAAAAATAGTTATTGTTGCATTTTGAGCTCTCAAAATTTCCAGAAACTGTTCATCTTCTTCTTTGACGAACCAGGTTAATACTCTTATTATTTACCTACATTACTTGTTTATGATCTTATTCTTTACTTTTAACAGATCAAATAAAAGAACTTTTATAAAATGAAATAATTTTCTGTTCATGATTTTATGAATACAACCTTCATGGTTGTTCTTCAAGTTTATATCAAAACTCGTAAACTTGTTCTTCATATGTTTTTCCAGAATTCCTTCTTCAAATGAAAACTGGAAAACACATAATCTCTACGTTTTGTAACTCTTTCTCAAAACAAGAAAAAACCCTAATCTTTCTCAAAAGGATTTTTGGCTAAATGAAATGGACAAAATTCAAAAACATCTTATTGGAAAATATTTCCACATTAAGACTATTTGTTTTGTTGATCTTTGGTTGAGCTGATTACAGAAATGGCTGCTCCTTCTACTGGTATTCCAACTGCTGAGAACACTACTGCTGCTGAGGAACTTGAAATCACCAAGGCTCCTCAGGTCAAGTTCAAACTTGAGGATATCTCTTTTACAAAATCAAACAACCTCCATGCGATGTTCAATTTTCCTCCGAAGAAACAAGTCAAACATCTAGACGACGCCGTAAATTTTCTGAAAACCTGTTGCCTCTCTACAGCCTTGACCATAACACCCCCTGCTCATCAGTTACTATTATCTCAATTCTGGTATACCGCCAGACACACTTAGCTACCATCATCCAAAGACCCTACCAAACTACTTGATGTCATCCTCTGTGACACTGATTTTAGCACCATCAAAATCAACCCTGCTATCATTCGAAAGGCACTGAATCTCCCTGTTGCCACCAAAGATAAACCATTTGTTCCTTTTCCTGATCCCAAGAGACATGCTGATAGAGAAACACTCATTGCATTCTTTAATGCAATGAAGTACGTTTGGGATCAAGGGAGAGATGAAAAAGCGCAGAAGAAACTGACTGCAATCAAGAAGTCAAAGATGCCCAGCGAGATGAACTTCATCTTCGCACACCTGATAAGCTGCATGACAGCGAAGAGTGGCTCCTCTGATCAAGCTGCTCAACCTCAGCAAGCCATGGGCTATGCATTGCTGAAGGGTCTCCATGTTGACTGGGCCTCGATAATCTACGACGATCTTGCGCTCAGAGTAGATTTTGCTGATAGACCATCATGGGTTTCATACCCAAGATTCCTCAGCGCCATCTTCCAAACCGGCCTTAAGGATAACTACCCAGAAGTAGGAGACCTGAAACTCTCTCAGGTTGGCCCTAAGGTGCTCGACTTCAAGCCCCTTCCAAACGAGGTACGTCGCTCTACTCTCTTATCTATTCTCAATCCTCCTTCTTCTACTTCTGCGGCTCATTCAGTGGAAATCTCCACCGCTGATACCCCAACTGCAACCTCCACTCCTTCTAGAAAAAGGAAACAATCTACTACCCAACTTGGTTCCAAAAGAATCAAGAAAACCAAGGAGCAACCCCCTAGCATTTACATGCTGAATACTCCTCAGCTAATCTAAAAGAGCTGATGGAAAGTTCAGTGGTACGCTCTGCCACAGCTGAACAAGCCACCCCTTCCATCCCAGCTTCAGCGTCTCTAAACGCTGAAGTTATAAACTTGGAAATGAACCCACCTCCTTCAGCCTCTCTACAGACTGAAGTGATTCTCAGCAGATCCAACGCTGAACCTCGCACCCAACCATCATTCTCATCCTCCATTCCTCTCACCTCTTCTTTGGTCACTCAATCTATTCCCCTACAGACTGAAGTGATTTTCAGCGGATCCAACGCTGAACCCTGCACCCAACCATCATTCTCATCCTCCATTCCTCTCACCTCCTCAACAACCGTCATCCTAAGCGACACAACTGCTGAACATTTTCAGAGGATGATAGGACACACCACAGGACCTGCAGGTACTTCCAGTCGTCTAGGAAATATTGAAGACGACTATGAAACTTTTTCGGGACATCGAGGTTTCGACAACTTCGCCAACCCGCCTGCAGGTATACACAAAATCCCACACACTTCTCTCTCTCAACCCCAAACTTCTGAGCTTTCCTCTATTCATAAGTTTATAACTTTTTCAGGTCCTAATTTGGGAGATATCAACACCTCCCTGACGGCCCTGGAAACAAAGATGGAGTCTTTCAACAAAACTCTAACTACCAACTCTTCAGCGGTTACAAACGCTGGAGAGAACTTGAAGACTTTGACCACTGAGGTCGAAAAGAAAGCCACCAAAGCTGATCTGGAGAAGGTGGATGGTAGCATTGCTAAATTTGCTACCACCCTCGCTGAAAACTCAACCGCCACAACCACTCTCTCAACAAACTTCACCTCTCTGTCCAATGAAGTCACATCATTGAAGACAGAGGTTGGTTCTCTTAAGAGTGAAGTTTCCTCGATCAAGACTGAAGTCTCTGCGGTCAAAGAGATTGTTCATAAAGTGCTCGATCGCCTGAACACCCCAACTTCTCATTTCACTCAGGCCGATCGAGATGATCTCAAAAAGATCAGTCATGCTATTACTGGCCTAGAAGACAGAGTAGCAACGATTGAAAACTGCATAAGAATTACTGCCAAGAAAACAGTAATCCTATTGCTGCTGCTGCTGCTGAAAAGTCCGTTACCTCCCCCAACCATGATGTGGAAGAGGGAGAGAAGCCTAAAGAAGACCTTCCCCATAATGATGAGGGGGAGAAGAAAAATAAAGAAGACCTTCCCCATGCTGAGTGGGAGGGTATTGAGACTGAAGTTGATGCTACTTCTTCAAAACCTCAGGGAGTTGAAAACCCTGAGGGAACCGAGAAACCTTCCTCTGTATCTGAGGGGGAGCAACTCGAAGAGCAGAACATTCAAGCTGCTGCTGATGTAACCTCACCCTACGCTGAAGAGGTTGAATCTGATGAAGACGAAGCTGAAGACGATGAAGCTGTCGACATCTCTGATGATGAACCATCTTCTTCTCCAAAGAATGATGATGATGACGATGATGATGATGATGACTCCTTTATCGTCAAGCCTGTTCAGAAGACTACAGCTCTCAAAGGGATTTCGATAAACGAACCTTCAGGGGAGCGGACCAAGACAAAGCCTGCAGCGTCTGAAGCTGACAAAGGCAAAAACAAAGGCCTTGCTGCAGAAGACAATCTGATGATCTTGCTTCAAAAGCCAGTTTGTCAGGTACACTACCTCCTATTTCCTTACACTGCATCACTCATCTATCCCTTCTCAATCTCAATCCTTCTATCCATAAAACCTCTATACACTTAACCACATTCTATTCTCTATCTCTTTCTTCCCCAACTCTGCTTACTTAAAGGATCGTTGTGTTTCAGCTAGTCCTCTCCCCTGTTTGAGGATCCCGCTGAAGCTCCTTCGACTACACCAGGAATAATCCCAGCCACAAGAGCTGAAGAAATAATACCAGTCTTGGATTTAACCACTAAGACTGATGAACCTGAAGAACAGCTGCTCTCTCACCAAAACAGACCTTCCTTGGCTCCTCAAAAGCTGAGTGAAGAGGATCAAGAAAAGAGAGATGCAATGATCAAGAGATTCGAAGATCAGCGAATCATCCTGAAGCGTGATCAACTTCCTTCTATTCCTCCAAGTTCAGACTTTCACAAAAGGAATACCTGGATCACCTCAGAGATGAAAGGTTAATCGCTGAAAGAATGGAAGTTGAAGAAAAAGACAGAGAACACGCCATCCAGCTTGTCCAACAATCGGTGAAATACCCCGCGCTGAAAAGAACTCCCATTGATGTCCAACGTCAGCTATGAGATGATGCCCAAAGGATCGTTGAAGAAAAGACGAAAGTATCTGATACGACTTTGAAATGGTGTAAAGAAATGCTGAATTATCGATCTCGACCATCCAAAATCATCAAAGTAAACATCAGAGGAAGACTGTTCATTGACGTTCCTGTTGTTGAAATTGATGTATTCAGAGAAGACAAAACCAAGCAAACCTTCTATGCTACTACTTTAGAGAAGTTTGGTTTCTCTGAATGGTTGGAAGTGAAATTATCCATTCAGGGATCGCGCTCATAGTTCAAGAGCCATGTCGAGAAAATTTTAAATACTCAGATCGACTTGGTTTCTTCTGCTGTGGATATTCCTCCTTCCACTCTTCTTCCTCCTCAACAAAGAAGAGTCTCTACAAAGGAAAAGAAAGTCTCAGACTCAGGTCCTCCTATACGGAATGAAACAGGTATTGGTTTCTCTCGTGGTGAAGTTCTTGGCCCTGATGCTGATGTCTCAGCGCTTGACACCTCCCTACCACCTGGAGAAACTTTCATTCCTGGCAAAGTTGTAAGTGATCCTTATGGTATATTCTTTCTAGACTACCAAGGAAATCATCACTTTCAACGCATCTATGAGCTTCCAATCACTCCCATCGAACAACTCAGAGATCTCATATACTGGTGTGAAGTCAGACGCGACATTAAAGCTAGACACCTGAAGCCCTTGATTTTTGAAGAAGCTCTGAACAAAAAGAATCAAGGAGTAAATGTCCCTGACTGGATGATTCCTACATCAAAGACCCTCGATGAACTTCTCATCAAGGAAGAACCTTTTGACGGATATGATCGCCTTGTAATTCTTTCTATCCTTATCTGTCTACATCTTCTGTACTTGTAATTTTATTTGCTGTACTTGTAATTTTTCTACTTCCCTCTATAATCTTTACGAAGTTTAAAGAAAAATTTCAGCGAATGTACTTTACTCCATCATTACTGAAAAAATCCCAGAAAACAGTAAAAGGGACAAATATTTTATGAGTTCTTTTTATCCTTATGTTTTCATTAAATAGCAACTTTCTCTGTTGTTATGTCATAATCAAATAGGGGAGATTGTTGATCCAAACCCAAGATGATTTGATAATGGCCCTCTCTTAAACACTTAGGGTGCGTTTGGTTTACGGGAATGGATTGGAATGGATTGGATTTGGATTTCAAGTGCATTTCAATCCCACGTTTCCATAGAATTTGGAATTGGAGGGTTTTGGAATCCTTGAATTTTGTTAGAAATCCCATGTTTGATGGATTTTGAAATCCTTTGGTGAAGGTCGGGATTTGAAATCCAATCTGGACGGGATTTGTGAGGCATGTTTGAGAAGCATGTGAGGTTTATTGAATTTTCTTTCACTATCGCTTTGTTACTAAAATAGAAAAAAGATAAGTAATAATTAATTATTATTAAGTTGTTTTAATACTAATAAACTATTGTTACTAATAAATTAAACAATATCTATTGGTTTAATATATATATATAATAAACAAATTTGGATTTGAAATCCAATCCATCCCAATCCATTCCCGTAAACCAAACGCACCCTTAGTGAAAATTGTAAGTAAACAATATGTATCAGAGTTTCACTATCGCTGATAAGTACTAAGACTTTATAGTACCGCTGATAGGAACTCTCACTCTTTAGATTAGATATTCAGCGAACACTGTTCATCATCATATAGCTCTGAGCCTGTTCAGTCTATGAGATGATCGCTGATAAGTTAGTTGTTTACTTATGATCTCTGAAGACAAGTTTCACGCCAACCAAAGTTCTACACTGAAGTCGAAGATCAAGCTCAAGAACCAGCGACAAGTCTACTCATGAACTGATGCGGATATCAGCGAAGCAAGACCTGTCCATTCAATGTGAAGTATCAAGTAGAAGACTTCAGCAATCGCTGAACTTTATCATTCGCTGATAAAGATCTGACTCAACGAAAGCAGATCATGAAGTCTCCTTGCATGTTACTATTGTCTTACCTCCCTTGCACATCTCCGTACGAACTGTCAGAACGGACATCCCTTTTGTCTGTAATCGTACAACAACTCTGATTCTACACTGTGCACCATGCGGCTACTAAGGTTGTCTACAAAGGCCAATGACATGCAACCACTCAGCTGCTGCCACGTGTAAAGCCATACTGCCATGCATTAAATGCATGCAGTATATAAGAAGATCCTTACTTTAGTTTTGAAGTGTGCTCAGACCATCTTCTTATTTCTTATTGTTAAGTTATTATTCGTAATTTCTTTAACTCTTTCTAGTGCAAGAAACATAGTGTTTCTCAAGACTTGTTAAGATTAGGTTTATCCTTAATCATGTTCCGCAACAAGTTGTAAATAGTCTTGATTTATCAATAAACAATTTAGAAAAGTAAAAACGTGTGTTTGTATTCAACCCCCCCCCCCCCCCCTTTTACAAACTTGTATAGCCCTTCGGGACCAACGGCCAAGACATGTCCACTCAACGTGAAGTTTCAAGTAGAAGACTTCAGCGAACGCTGAACTTTATCACTCGCTGATAAAGAACTATTTAACGAACGCTGATCATGAAGTCTTCCTCTACAAGTTACTTTTGTCTTATCCCCTTGCACGTCTCCATACGATCTGTCAGAACGGACATCCCTTTTGTCCAGAATCGTACAACCAACTCTGATTCTGCACTGTTCATCATGCGGCTACTAGGTTGTCTACCAACGTCAAACCATGCAACCAATCAGCTGCTGCCACGTGTAAAGTAATACTGTTGTGCATTATATGCATACAATATATAAAGGAAACCCTACTTCAGGAATGAAGAGCTCGGCCATTTCCTTATCTTACTATTCTGTGTGTTAGAATATTATCCTTAGTATTCTTATCTCCTTTCTATCTTAATTCTAGTGCAAGAAATCTTAGTGATTCTCTTAACTTGTTTAGATTAGGTTTATTCCTTTATCTTGTTCCGCAACAGGTTGTAAATTGTTTGATACATATCAATAAACAATTTAGAAAAGTAAAAATTGTGTGTTTGTATTCAACCCCCCCTTCTACAAACTTGTATAACCCTTTCAGGACCAACACGGTTGAATGCGGATGGGCGGTTGAGATCGTGGTTGTACCCTAAGGCCCGAATGTCGGCGCAGAGGGTGTCGTCATCGACGACTGGATCAAATGCAGCTTGGCCGCCATGGGTTGCCTTGGGTAGAGATAGGAGTTGACAGAAGGAGTCTGGCGTGAGCGTGAATGGGTAGTGGTCAATGGTGGTTTCAATGCGTTGAGAATTGTTGTCGGTGACAACCTGGATGGTGTTCCAGATTTGTTGCAGGTAAAGGACCGGGACGTCGGTGGTTGCCGTGAGTGCATAACGGAATGGGTGGCCGAGGAGGATGTCCACCACCATTCGGTGTTGGGGTCTGAATTTTGCAGCATCGAGGTGGTGATTGTTGCCCTCGATCTTGAAAAAGTCGTCAATGAACTCCTGTTGAGGTTGATTGCCTTGGTTTTGTTGTTCAGCCATTAGAATACCTGTTAGATAGAGTGTTAGTATACGGCTTGGGAGAAGTGTAACAGTACGTACCTTGGCAGTGATCGGCGCAATTTCACAAGGGTGAGAGATATGGCAGGGAGTTAAGAGGTGAAATTGGCAAAGTGTCCGGATAGTGGGAGTGTCCGGATACAATAGTCACCGGATAACTATAGTTACCGGATGTATTGGTATTCGGATACAAGCACTTACCAAATGATGGACTTACTGAATGGAATGTGGTTACCGGATAACATAGGTTACCGGATATCGATTGTGTCCGGGTACGATGAGTGTGCCCGGATAGTTTGAAACTATCCGGACGGGTTGCGGTTAACACGAATCGGCCAAATCAGGTTGCTAAACACAGATCTAAGTATACTAGGAAGTGATATATGAGTGTAAAAGCAATCATGTACCAAAATGAGAACAAAAAACTAAGCCTAACTTGCTGGAATATGCACCGACTATGGTCGGTTTCCGAATGGACCAATCGATCGACTAATCGGACGATATAGGGATCGATTCGTGTGCGATTGTGTGTGGAAATCATAGGAGAAGAGAAATTGATGGACATACCTTTGATTCTGGACGAAATGCGAACGAGATGTGCGAGTTGAAGAGGAATCCGAGGGTTTTCGCAAAGAGAGAGTTTAAGAGAGAGTTTATGGGAAACGTTTTAAAGAATGAGGTGACCGGGTATAAATAGGAGGACGAGGTTACCGGGTGGGTTATCCGGAAACCTACCCCGTCCGGATAGTGTGTCCGGATAAGGTGTCCGGAGACTACCGGGTCCGGATACCTATCTGGATAGGTAAGTTTCCAGGTAACTTATCCGGATACTTGTCCGAGAACTTTGAGGACTTTTCACAAAATGGACCCTGGACTTGTAAAGTTGACCTTTTCAATCCCAAAAAATGCTTCCCCTCGGATTGTGTACACAGGCAAAATGCTCCCCCTCGGATTGTGCATGAGATATGCTTTTGAGAACAAATGAGAATACAAACACAAAAAAAAACTTATTACTTTAAGAAAAAGTGTGTGACGCTCCCCCTCAAATAAAGAACGGACTTACTAGACACGGTCCTTTTTGGATGTGCTCCCTCTGAACACATAAACAAACTTGTGAAAAGTAAGTGCGGCATGAGAAAAACACAATAGACGTGAAAATAAAATTAAAGGAAATCACAACCGAAAGAAAAACAAACAAACGAAATCTACCTAATTAATACAAAGGTTCAATTAGAGATGTGCACGATACAATTAGAATACAGAGACGAGGAAGTGTGTACTCGATTATCTGGAGATTAGACACCAAATGATTAAGAGACAGTTCCACGTAATAGTATGGAAATTGTACTGGTAGCATATACGTGTTAAACCTTCAGATTGAGCATACCAAGCTTGGACACGAGATAGTTAAAGCATTTTTCATCCAAGGGTTCTGTAAAAAGGTCTGCTATCTGATGTTCTGCATTAACGAAGTAGAGTTTGATTGTACCTCTTTCGACGTGATCCTTGATGAAATGATATTGAACGTCTGTATGCTTCGTTTTAGTGTACTAAACCGGATTGCTAGAAATTGCGATCGTGCTCTTCGACTCGCAGTAGATGGGCACCTTCGAGTAGGTGAATCCATAGTCATTGAGCTAGGTGCGCATCCAGATCACTTCTGAACAGCAGCTCGCGGCGGCCACGTACTCCGCCTCAGCAGTGGATGTGGAGACGCACTTCTGCTTCTTGGATGCCCAGCTGACTAAACTATCGCCCAGGAACTACACGTGTACCGAAGTGCTTTTCTGATCCAGCATGATTCCCGCGTGGTCCGCGTCCGAATAAGCCGTAAGCTCAAAACCTGTCTCCTTTAGGTACCACAAGCCAAGATCAGCAGTACCTTTTAAGTAACGAAATATTCGTTTGACAGCAATTAAATGAGACTCTTTTGGTTTCAATTGAAAACGGGCGCATAAAAAGGTTGAAAACGTGATATCGGGTCTACTAGCCGTCAAGTACATTAAAGAACCTATCATCCCATGGTAGGTCTTGGTGTCCACATCCTTTCCATTAGGATCAGTGTGTAACCGCGTGCCAGGAGCCATTGGAGTTTTCATGGTTGAGGACTGTTCCATCTGGTATTTCCGAAGAATATACCGGATGTACATGGCCTAGTTAATGAATATCCCGGTCGACAGTGGCTTAACTTGAAGACCAAGGAAGAAATTCATTTCACCCATCATACTCATTTGAAAATATTTACTCATGAGTTTTGAAAAGCTCTTACAATATTGAGGGTTTGTGGAGCCGAAAATAATATCATCAAAGTAAACTTGGATTAAATTATATGACCTTCTTCATTCTTAATAAACAAAGTGGTGTCGATTTTACCTTTTGAAAAACCAACTTTGATTAAGAATTTTGACATAGAATCATACCAGGCACGTGGAGCTTGCTTAAGATCATACAGAGCCTTGTCTAGAATGTACACGTGGTTTGGCTCAGAGAGTCCACGAACCCGTCCGGTTGCGAGACGTAAACTCCTTCCTTGAGAAAGCCGTTAAGGAAGGCAGTCTTGACGTCCATCTGGCGGATCATGAAGTTCTTGTGCGCGGCGTATGCAAGAAACATACGAATTGCTTCAATTCTTACGTCCGGAGCGTATGTCTTGTCGTAGTCTATCCCCTCTTGTTGGCGGTATCCTTTGGCCACGAGGCGTTCCTTGTTGCGTACGACGATGCCATCTTCATCCTTTTTGTTCTTAAAACTCCACTTCGTGCCGATAACCGTCTTGTTAGCTGGACGTGGGACAAGTCGCCATACCTTGACGGCCTCGAACTGGTTGAGTTCCTCTTGCATCGCGATTACCCAGTCCAGATCATTGAGAGCTTCAGAGACGGTGTTGGGCTCGATCTTGCTTAGAAAGCTGGAGAATAGGCAGAAGTTGGCGGAGGCACCTCGCGTCTGAACTGGAGTGGAAGGATCGTCGATAATCTGATGGAGAGGGTGTGCTCGAGTCTATTTGGTGGTGTGTGGAAGCGGTTGATGAGTCGCATGAGAGGTGTCCGGGTCCACATACGCACCGGGGGGAAGATATTGAACAGCTTCAAGAGAATAGGGACGGTTCCAGGGAGGAGATGGTGCGGGATTCGCCATTGGTTGGGCAACTTCCGGGGAATCCATAGGTTGATCCTTTTGAGTTGTTGAGGACGAATCTTCAGGAGCGATCTCCGGATTGGTACAGCTTCCTCCGATGGAATCACCGTTTCAGTAGTCGTCTCCATTGAACTCTGAGGGGATTCCAAGGTTAGAGTTGGAGTGCTAGTTGATGGTGGCGGATCAGAGAGATTCGCCAAGTTCTCGAGTTGAGCAGCTCCATCCCTAAGTTGCACAATTATACGAGGATTAGGAATATTAAAGAATTCATCGTAAAAGTGCTCAAAAAGTAAAGCTAAATCAGAAAGATGTGATTTTGACGTAGATGCATGATTTGGATTTACTGGGGTTTGTGAAGATCCCGAACGAGAGTGTTCAGAAGCTAACACGCCAGTTAAAGCGGGTTCTAAACCGATTTGTTCAGAACCCAAATCTGCGGCTTCGTCAAAAGTCACGTTTACGCTTTCGATGACGGTTTTGGTCCATTTGTTGTAAACGCGATAAGCTTTAGCCTTCATTGATGAATACTCCTTCATCTGCCTTTGGACTGAACTTTTCGAGGTCATCCTTGGTATTTAAGACGTAGCACGTGCACCCGAATGCATGGAAGTACTTGATATTCTGGATGCGGTTGTTGATGATCTCGTACGGGGTTTTGTTGAACTGCTTGTTGATGATGGAACGATTTTGTGTGTAGAAACCGTTGCAACAGCTTCAGCACAGAGAAAAAGTGGTAGCTTGGATTTTGACAACATCGTGCGAGCGGCTTCGACAAGGGTATGGTTCCGCCGTTCTACCACTCCGTTTTGCTGAGGATTCCTTGCGGCAGAAAAGTTGTGCGAAATACCGATGTTTGTCAGGTATTCGTCCAGCATTTGGTTCTTGAACTCTGTCCCGTTGTCTGTCCTGATTGACTGAACTAACTGTCGTAAGTTCAGTTGGATGGTCTTCAGGTGGGTGATGATTAGCTCCGGGGACTCGTCTTTCGAGTGCAGGAACTTCACCCATGTGTAGTGCAAGAAATTGTCGACCATTACCAGGGTGTATTTATTCTTGTTGATGCTCTGAACGCGCATCGGTCCACACAAATCCATATGGATGACTTCGAGGGGCCGAGACGTGCTCGGAGCGGCCTTCGGCTTATGAGTGGATCGCTTCATCTTGCCCATTTTGCATGCTCCGCAGAGACTGCCTTTCTCGAACTTGAGCTTGGGCATGCCTTTAATGTGTCCGTCTAGCACCAGTTTGTTGGTGTTCTTGAAGTTGAGGTGCGAGAGTCGTCGATGCCAGATCCATGCTTGTTGAGAATTGGCCTTCGACATGAGGCAGACGGAATCATTGGTCTTCATTGCGGAGAGGTCGATGGTGTAGAGGTTGGTCTTCTGAGCTCCAATGGGTAATTCCTTTCCGTCTTCAGTACGGACGCTACACCTTTTAGCTTTGAACTTGACCTCAAGATCTTTGTCGCAGAACTTTCCGATGCTGAACAGGTTGTGTCCCAATCCCGCGACGTATGACACCTTCTTGAATGTGATCTTATCTTGAACTATGTCGTCGTAGCTCATAATCGGCGCTTTGTCATCGTTCCCAAACCTCACCTCTCCGCAGTATTTCTCTTTCAAGTTCGTGAGCAGCTCCCCTCCTTCCGGTCATGTGCTTGGAGCATCCTGAGTCTAAGTACCACACATGACCGTCGTGCAAAAACGAGATTAGGGATTTTTAGGTACCCATTTGAAAATGGGTCCTGGAGGGTTAGGTTTAACCCCTGTCGGGGGAACCCATTTTGAATTGGGCTTACGAGATTTACGCTTAGGTTTAGAATTAAAGACATGATAAGACCCAAACCAATCAGATGCATAACGATTATCATCAAAGTCATTCAACCCACAATTAGAACAACACAAACAATCATGGGACAATTGAATCAATTGCTGTATTGAATAAAGTCTTAACGGAAAATTAATACTTTGTTCAACAGATTTATTCGAATCATAAAAACCACAATTATTAATATTTTTCCTACGATTGAAAGCAGAATTAAACGACTTTGACTCCGACTTGCTCTTGTTAGATCCTTTGGCTACCCACTTTGGTTTGTCTGGTTTGGCCAGACCATTTTTATCTGAAAAATCATTAACGGCATGGTCAACAGAGTTTGAGTAGGAAGGATTTCTATCATGTGGTCGACCGGTCTGTTGCCGCGTCTGTCAACGCTTTTGAGAATTTGAATTGGTTTTGATTTTTGTAGAACATTCGCCTTTTTGAAATCTGACCGGTCGATTCACTGCTTTTGAAATAAAGTCGGTGTGATTTGGAAGCGGTTTGTCGAATTCAAACTTAGAAAACTCCTTATCTGAACTTTCATCGGAATTCATAAAAGCAGAAAAATTAATTTCAAGCACAGATGGAACCGTAGTGGTTGAGGAAGGTGAGGAACACTTTGAATATGTGTTCTTGGAAGAATCTGATGTGAAAGCTTTTTGAAATTCAGAGTTAAGATTCTTTGGAACACAGTTTTCTTGAGACTCTTTTCCTTTTCTAGAGATAGTTTTGCCAATAAAAGCTTTACACGAAGATGTAACTAAGGAGTCCGAGGAAGGTTCGGGTAGATTCACCTTTTCTTTTTGGAGTTGGTCAAACTTCTCTTAGAGTTGACCTTTACTCACTTGCTCGTGCATCACTTCTGTTTCCAAGGCAGACAGTTTGGATGTGAGCCGATTGATTTCCTCCCGAAGGAGTTCCTTTTCCTCACCAGATACAGATTCGGTTTTGGTGTATTTGAGTTTCTCAAATTCAGTTAAAAGCTCTTCTTTTTCTTGTTGAAACTTGGTCCTTTCATGTTCAAATGATTCCTCTAATTCGACTATTTTCATTTCCAAAACGAGAGGTGGAATATAGCGTTTAAACTCATCTGTCTCGGTTTTGGTTTCCGTTGCAGGGACCTCATCCTTTTTTGGAGGAATCTTGTTGGTGATTTTAGTGAAATCATCAGGTTCATTTTGTGTAATTGGATTCACAAAGATAATAATGGGGTTGTTAGCTAAGCTATAACATGAATTAGGATGTGTGGAGTGCACACTCGTGAAAGCTATCTAGAACCCGGGATTGTCGGACGGTTAAGATTCACATGTTACAAACTGTTCTAATGAGTTGGGCGTCGGGGCCAGTGCTGGCGCCAGGCTTTGGAATGTTGCCGGCGCTGATGGTGGCGCCAGTTGCCTGGCGCGGAGACTGGCGCCAGGCTCTGGAATGTTGCCGGTGCGGATTCTGGCGCCAGTTGACTGGCGCGGAGACTGGCGGCAAGCGTCTGGAAGTTTCTTCTTGTTTGTAACTTCCGATTTTAATGCACAATCAATCTCATTTAATGAGATATTATTTTCAGTATCAATATGGTGTAGGTTACGATTCTTGAGGTGTTTAAATATGTGTTGAATTCTGCCTAAATCATACACAACTCAAAACTGAGAACGGAGATTATCCTCGAGTGAATTTCGTGATACCCGGGCAGATAGGGTCGAAATATCACTTACGGAAAGCGAGCTCTCACGCGATCTATGTTCTTTATCCAAGTTATTATCTTCACTCTTCTCTCTCTCGATATTGTTCCAAAATCCCCCAACAATCGTAAGTGATATTTGTTCATCGTGAGAGAGATGGCGAGTGATCAGTCCGTGAGAGACATGACGACCAAGTTCACAAAACTTGAGAAGTTCGAAGGCGTTGATTTCCATAGATGGCAGAAGAAGATGCACTTCTTGTTGACGACATTGAAGGTTGTGTACGTGCTAAGCACTCCAATACTGGTGGTGATGGAAAACGAGACGTTGGAGATGACCCGACGTCGCGGCAAATGGGAGAACGACGACTACATATGTCATGGCCACGTCTTAAATGGTATGTGTGACTCCCTCTTTGACATCTACCAAAACGTTAAATCTGCCAAAGAGCTATGGGACTCTCTTGAGTCCAAATACATGACGGAGAATGCTTCTAGTAAGAAGTTCCTTGTTAGTAATTTTAATAATTACAAGATGGTGGACTCAAGGCCTATGATGGAGCAATATAATGAGCTCCTTCGCATTCTCGGCCAATATGCTCAACATATATGAAGATGGACGAATCCATCTCCGTATCGAGCATGATTGATAAATTGCCCCCTCTTGGAAAGACTTTAAACATATGTTGAAACACAAGAAGGAAGAGTTGTCCCTTGTATAACTCGGTAGTCACTTGCGCATAGAGGAATCTCTTCGGGTGCAAGAGGCAGAGAAACCTAAGATAAAAGAGGTTTCTGCACCTTCGGTGAACATGGTGGAAGAGGGAAAATCTAACAACTTCAAAGGAAAACGTAAGTTCAATGAAGCCAAGAAAGGGCCCAATAAAAAGGTTAAATTAACCTGTTGGACCTGTGGGATGACCGGCCATCTCAAGCGGGATTGTCGGGTTGTCAAGAGTAAGAATGGAGCAAGCACAAGTGGTGGTGGGCAAGGATCCAAGGATCAAAACCCACGGCAAGGTCAGAATTTTGACTTTGGTTTTAATTCAAATTTGAATTATGTACCACTAATATCCGAATCTTTTTACGTGCAGGATGATGATGTCGCTTGGTGGATCGACTCGGGTGCTACAAGTCATGTATGCAAGGATCTCCGTTGGTTCACCTCCTTGGAACCGGTTGAAGACGGATCAATGCTACGCATAGGAAACGAGTCGATTGCACCCATTCTTGGACGTGGCTTAGTTAGGCTAGAGTTTAGTTCTGGCAAAATAGTTGAACTTTTAGACGTTTTGTTTGTACCACAAATTCGAAAGAATTTGGTTTCCGGTAGTATCTTGAATAAGTTGGGATATAGGCAAGTTTATGAGTCCGACAAGTTTATCTTGTCAAAGGGTGGCTCTTTTGTTGTATTTGGTTATTTGTTGAATAATATGTTTATGTTGAATTTGAATAAAATGAATTTTGTTTCAAATTCTGTTTTTGTTGCCAATAGCGTTTGTGTGATTCTATTTTATGGCATGCAAGACTTGGTCATGTTAATTTTAAGCGAATGGTTGAAATGTCAAAAGACGGTCTTATTCCGGCTTTTGATATTAAAACCGAAAAGTGTAAAACTTGCATGTTAACAAAGATCACTAGGCAACCTTTTCATAACGTGAAAAGGGACTCGTCGGTGCTTGAGCTTATTCATAGTGATCTTTGTGATTTGCATTCAACTCCGTCTTTTGGTAATAAAAAGTATGTTTTCACTTTTATTGACGACGCTTCACGATTTTGCTATGTATATTTGTTACATTCAAAAGATGAAGCGTTGGTTAAATTTAAAATTTATAAAGCGAAGGTTGAATTACAAATGAATTGCTTTATAAAGTGTTTACGCACCGATCGTGGTGGGGAGTATTACGACCCCATGTTTTTCCAATCCGTAGGAATCATTCATGAGACTACGGCGCCTTATACACCACAACAAAATGGTGTGGCGGAACGGAAAAAAATAGAGTTCTCAAAGAAATGGTGAACTCTATGTTATCCTACTCGGGATTGAGTGATGGATTTTGGGGTGAAGCCATGCTAACGGCTTGTTACTTGCTGAATCGAGTTCCCAATAAACGGAACAAGATTACCCCGTATGAACTTTGGTTCAAGAAAAGGCCTAACTTGAATTATATTCGAGTTTGGGGTTGTCGGCCGGTTGTTCGACTAACCGAACCCAAAAGGAAGACTTTGGGTGAGAAAGGTATTGAATGCATCTTTGTTGGATATGCCGAGCATTCGAAAGACTATAGGTTATATGTTATTGAACCTAATGATTCTATAGCGATTCACATCGTTATAGAATCGAGAGATGCATTATTCGATGAGACTAGATTCTCTTCAATACCTAGGCCGAAGGACATAGTTCCAAGTACTAGTGGAACTAGTGACGTTGAAGAACAAGCAATTGTTCAAATCGAATCTCCGATGCTTCGAATGAGCAAAAGAGGAAGGATTGAAAAGTCCTTTGGTCCGGATTTCCATGTATACTTGGTAGAGGGATCAAGAGATGAGATTGGATCTCAATTCCTTTACTGTTATAGTGTTGAGGAGGATCCAACCAAAGAGTTTTTGTCGTCGAGTTTCTCCATGAAAGATATGGGAGAGGCGGAGGTGATCCTTGGTATAAGGATCAAGCGTGAGAACAAAGGGATTGCAATTACGCAATCTCATTACATTGCGAAAGTATTAAAGAAATTTAATTGCTTTGATTGTTCTTCGGTGAGTACTCCAATGCGATCCGAGTGTGAAGCTTATGCCCAACTCGGGTGAAGCGGTGTCACAACTCGAGTACTCAAAGGCTATTGGATGCTTGATGTATGCCATGACAAGCACTAGGCTGGATATCGCTTTTGCCATAGGAAAGTTGAGTAGATTTACTAGTAATCCTAGTATTCATCATTGGCAAGCGATAAGACGAGTATTCAAATACTTGAAGAAAACCATTGATTATGGTTTGTCATATGTAGGGTTTCCTTCAATATTGGATGGATATTCGGATGCAAGTTGGATTACCAATTTGGAAGATCACTCTTCTACGAGTCGTTGGGTGTACTTGCTTGGGGGAGGTGCCATCTCATGGGCTTCTAAGAAGCAAACTTGCATCTCGAGTTCGACTATGGAGTCGAAATTTGTGGCATTAGCAGATGCCGGTAAAGAGGCGGAATGGCTAAGGAATTTGGTCCATGAAATTCCATTATGGCCGAAACCAATATCACCCATTTCTATCCGTTGTGATAGTGAGGCTACTTTGGCTAAAGCGTAAGTCAAGTGTATAATGGCAAGTCTAGACACTTAGGTGTTAGACCTAGCATGATTCGTGAGCTAATCACTAATGGGGTGATTTCGGTTGAATTTGTTCGGTCGCAACAAAATCTAGCGGACCACTTGACGAAGGGGTTAGCTAGGGACTTGGTTCACAAGTCGGTGATAGGGATGGGATTAAAGTCCATCTAAATCTCTAACAGTAAGATACCAACTTCCCATTCTAATACAACGTTAGAAGTTGAATTCAATGGGAAAGCTCACTCTAAGGGATTGGAGCACAAGATGATCATCCCACGGTATGTGCTCGGTACTGCAAGTGAAGGAGGTAATTGTTCTTTTGTAAAAATGCATGTGCAGGGGCATGAAGAAAAGAACTACCTATATGAGTGGGAAGTGTGGCCGCTTCAAGAAGCTTGGACTTGGCTTTGATGCACTCACGAATGGATAGGGACACATGGCCTGTATAGTGTCAAGTTTTAAACAATTATAGAATCATTTAAATTCATGTGTATGTTATCTTCTAGTACTCAAATGGGTTGAAGGGTTCAATCCATAGGACATCCGGATTCTCGAGTATTTGAAATGTGTAATGTACTAAGGTGGAAATTCAATCTTCTAGATATTTTCATTTAAGCATGAGTTTGTTTACCTATATTGAATGTTCTTTTGTGAATCAAGGTTTGCACAAAAATGGGGGAGGAATGTTGGTGATTTTAGTAAAATCGTCAGGTTCATTTTGTGTAATTGGATTCACAAAGATAATAATTGGGTTGTAAGCTAAGCTATACCCTGAGTTAGGAGGTGTGGATTTCACACTAGTGTAAGCTATCTAGAACCCGGGATTGTCGGACGGTTAAGATTGGCATGTTACAAAGTGTTCTAGTGAGCTAGCCGCTGGGGCCAGTGCTGGCGCCAGGCTCTGGAATGTTGCCGGCGCTGATGGTGGCGCCAGTTGCCTGGCGCGGAGAATGGCGCCAAGCGTCTGGAAGTTTCTTCTTGTTTGTAACTGCCGATTTTAATGCACAATCAGTCTCATTTAATGAGATATTATTTTCAGTATCAATATGGTGTAGGTTACGATTATTGAGGTGTTTAAATATGTGTTGATTTCTGCCTAAATCATACACAACTCAAAACTGAGAACGAAGATTATCCTCGAGTGAATTTCGTGATACCCGGGCAGATAGGGTCGAAATATCACTTACGGAAAGCGAGCTCTCACGGGATCTCTTATCTTTATCCAAGCTATTATCTTCACTCTTCTCTCTCTCGATATTGTTCCGAAATCCCCCAACAAATCCTTGGGCAGTGCAACTTTGTAGCCGTCAAAGTAATCATTTGATAGGTACTTGGATTTATTTTTCGAATAAAAATAGTTAAGAACTTCATACGCAAAGGGTAATTGCATTTTAGTGGTATGCTTGCGTTTGTATTCCTCAGTATCCTCTTCTTTTTCCCCAAGAGGTCCAGTCCATCTGATTTTATATTCGGGGTATTTTCTATCAAGGCCAAAAAGGTTAAACTCGTATAGAGTAGGCCTTAATGATAGAATCTTTTTCATATACCGAGGGTTGTCATACCCAATTCCCCATTCTTTATAGAAATAAGTGAATTCCTTAGGTTTGTTCATATGAATCGTTTGATCAGTTTGACCTCGTTTATGGAGTTTAGTTTCAAGATCAGTTATTTTAGAAACAAATTCTTTGTGTTGAATTTGAAGAGAGGAGCATTGATAGATAATATCCGCTTTCTCATCCTCACACTGATCAAACTTTGAATTTAACTCAGATATCTTGGCCCTAAGGTCCTTTGGTGCTATTGAAAGATTTGTACATTTTTCTTTAAGGTTTGCATTGTCGGACTTATACTTTTCAGTGATTCTCTTTTGAACATCTAGCTTTTCTTTTAAAGAATTAATTTCAAGAAGTTGTTCATCAGTGGAAGCCTTATAGGAGTCTATTCTTTGAACAATTATTTACATCTGATCGTCTAAGCCTTGATGGATAGGGATACATACCTGACAAAGATCTCCTTGATCTGATGGAGGAGAGTGGTTGCCCATGAAAGCATCGCATCTTCAGAATCGCTTTCATCGTCAGAACGGTTTAGCCAGAAGTCGTCTTCAACCAACAGTGCCTTTCCTACAGCTTTCTGTTTTGCTAACATCAGTTTTGCCTTATAGTATTCCACGTTACGTACAACGGGCTTTCGGCAGTCTTTGGCAAAGTGGCCGAATTTACCGCAGTTATAGCACGTGACTGGATCATCTTTGTTCTTTGACTCGAGCTTTCGTTCGTTCTCCTCTTTATGATCAGAATGCTTGTGCTCGTCAGACTTTCTCTTTCCTTCATACTTCTCCTTATAATCATGGCGCTTGTTGGGAGTAGTAGAGTAGAGCTGATAATTAGAGGAAGGTTTCTTGAAGAACTTCTTTCTCTGAAAAGACTTAGTGATCAGGGCCATTGCTTTCTTTATTTCAGTCAGCTCAGGGTCAGAGTCGCTTTCCTCTGTTTCTTCAGCTTCTGGTTCTAACTCACTGGACACTTGGGTTCTCTTGGAGTGACGGCGGGATGACTTGCCACTTTTTGATGACACAAGGGCGAGGGGATCATATTGTGGTTTAGAGGATGATTTCTGGGTGCTCAACGTTTCCCTGAATTCGTCTTCATCTTGCATGAGCATCTCATAAATCTCATTGATTGGGACGTTCTCGATGATATGGTTGTGTTTGATGTGAGATGCAAATACTTTCCATTCTGGAAGGATATTATTCAAGAACTTGAGGCCATTTTCTGTGTTAGATCGAGTGATCTTGTTCTTGTGGAGCTCGTTCAGCAAGAGACAGAATCGTTCATAAGCCTGAGTTATGGACTCACCCTTTCTCTGCTTGAAACCGTCGTATCATGTGATGCAGTTGTTCACCATCAACTGGTTTCCCACTTTACTCCCGCTCATCATCTTCTCAATTTGATCACATATGCCTTTGGAAGTATCCTTGTAGCTATCAATGGCCGTGTAGATCTCGTTCGGCAAACTCTGAACCAAGTATCTCTTAGCATGTTGCTCCCCAGTGAATCTGTTCTTTCCATCATCAGTCATCATGGCAAACGTTTTAGGTGTTGCCTGTCGTGTCGTGCAGGACCTTCGGCTTGAGTTGGAATGGCTTGCATTGGGGTTGCTTGTGGTCCGTCAGTGAGAGCTTGCCACATGAACTCAAAGTTGTCTTTGGATTCTATGAAGGTCAAGAATCGTTCTCGCCACTGTGTGTATTCGCCTCGATAGAGAATCGGAGGTTTGGTGTCGGTACCCATGGCTAGAGCGTCGTGAGACATCCTGAAGTATGCACTAAGGTGATCGTCAGACAGTAGTGTCGATTCAAGGTGAAATTCTAACGCAAGGCACTACGAGTGACAGTCCTAACGCAAGGTCTAATAGTGAATTTAACTAAACTGGTAAGAATAAGATCAAATCAGACTTACCGGATAGGAATCCGGATAAATGTGTCCGGATCAGGAAGTGTCCGGATCCGGGTGTGAGTGTAGTGTCCGAATAACAAAAATGACCGAATAAAACCAAACAATCCGGGTGAAATAAGTTACCGGAAAAAGAAAGTTACCGGAGAAAGACACTTACCGGGTAATGGCAAAGAAACCGGATGACAAACTTACCGGATGGAATGTCCGGAAAGTGTAGATATCCGAATAAATTTACTCGGAACTCGGTCGTCCGGATAGATGTGGGATCCGGATAGCTTAGTGGATACAGATGCAATCCGGATAGGATTACCGGATAGTTAGATTACCGAGAAGTTCAAACAACCCGGATAGATTCGTCCGGACAATGACTAGAATAAGGAAACTTACCGGGAACTAATGCTTCAAGAAAGTAGCGGGAACTGAGAGACTTACCGAAAAGAATGTGATGTTCCGGATAGTGCAGCTGGGTCGACAAAATCGGATCGATTTCTGACTAGGGTTGCTCGATGTCTTTCCTGAAAGGTCAGATTTCAACCAAAAACACGAAAACAAACAAACCCAATTGATTTCAATGCAAAAAAAAATATTTTGATGCAAAAAATTTGAACCTTTTAAAGAACAGAGACAAAACTCAAGAACACTGATTTGCTTAGAAAATTACTCAATAGATCGAATTAAGATCTGAAAAATTGCAGAAACTCTAAAATCACTATAACGAATCGAATGAAACGAGCAGAATCTAATAATTTTAATTAGAACGAAATAATGAGAATTTTAGAACTTCAAGATCAGTCGACAGAAACCAAACAGGAACTTACCAGAAACCTTGAATCAAACAGTCTGTATGCTCTGACACCAATTGTGGATCCCATATTAGTTCAATACAGTAGAAAACAACGAACAATATGCAATGAAAACAATATGATTTCAATACGTCATCCCTATATTTCATAAACTATTCAGAGAATTTCAAAGTACGTTTATAATGGTTATAGGATGATTAACCTAAACAATTAGGCTAACACAACATTATATAATAAGGCCTATAAAACTAAGGCCCATGGCCCATTACAAGGATTAGCCCATTAAGAAAGTTACAAAGTAAACCCTTGAACTTCTATTCAATCTAATTTATTCCCAACAATCTCACTGCCTATTTAGATAGTGATTTTGCAGGTTGCACAGCACCGCCGGAGGCTGTCAACTTCTAGGTGGAAAGTTGGTGAGTTGGACAAGTAAGAAGCAAAATTCAGTGCCCTCATCAATCATTGAAGCTGAATATGTAGCCGCTGGTAGTTGTTGTGCTCAGGTCTTATGGATGAGAAATCACCTTATAGACTATGACCTTCAGCTATCAAAGATTCTTATCTATTGCGACAGCACTAGTGCCATCGCTATAGCAAACAACCCTGTGCTACACTCAAAGACCAAACACATTGAAATCATATATCATTTTATCAGAGATCATGAGATGAATGGAGATATAAACCTTCATTTCATTCCCACTAACTATCAACTCCCTGATATTTTCACAAAACCTCTGGATGAGACAAGATTCAACGTTCTCATCAGTGAGCTCGGAATGCTAAACCTTGAAGAAAAACTCTTCAGTGGTCAAGTATTAAATCAGTGATTGAGGTTTAATATATGATATTCATCTCCTTATATTTGCCTAAATGTTCTCTAATTATCAGGTATGCTTTTCTATCTCTTCTCACTAAAGTTTCTTTCAGCGAGAAATTTTCCAAAATCTCAAACTTAATCATTCACTTTCTTTAAATGATTAAAAGTTTTTTTTTCAAAAAATAAAACTCATCACTGACATTTCATATCAGTGATTCTTCTAAAACAAAATTCTTATCACTGAGTCTTTCTATCTGAACGACATTTTTTGAAAAATGAAAATACGTTTTTCTTGTGACGTCATTTTTTAGGATAACCCATGACACACATTTTTTTGACGCACGTTCGTTCGTTACACTTCTTGACCAGTCACATTCGTATGACGTGTCCACGTAATGATGAAAACTTTTCCCGCTCATCATTATTTTCTCTCTCCTCACTCGTATATAATACACTCTTCATCTCTCGTTCACACTTAAAGCACTCATAATTCTCTCATGGCAAGAACAATGCAATCTAAGCATCGAAAAACCTTAAAGAACACCAAGAATTCGTACTCACAACCCTTTGTGATTTCCAGGTTTTCTTCTTATTTCCATGCACATATTGTTAGAAAAAACACATTTTTGATCTTTTTTCTTTGCTTAATAAGATCAAAACAAGTTTTTTTTTTCAAATAATCATCTCTTTCATGATTTCTTAAAAACCCTAAAATGGTTTCAAGTTTAAAAGTCACTTTTTAAACTTTTTTTTTCTCTATTTTGTAAGTTCCATTTCTTTCCCAAAAAGGAAACTGGTAAACTACATTTTTCTACCATTTTTCATGTCTTTTTGAAATTTGGCAAACCTACTTTTTACCATTTCTTTCCAAATAAGGAAACTGGTAAAACTGTATTTTCTTCCACTTAGAAAATTTTCTTAAAAATTTCCATTCTAAGAAATCCTTTGCATTTCTACTTTTTCTTCATCTTCTTAACACATAAATGGCATCTCAAGCTTCCACCTTCACTCAATCAAAGAAAGTTCGCTTCGAACTCTCAGCCATGCAATTCAAGTCAAACAATCACTTGGCACTCCTCTCCTTCCATGCATCGAAACCTTCAACTCACCTCCAGGACGCCGCAACATTCCTAAAGACTCAACAATCTTCTACACCCTCACTGTCTACCCAACTGGGTGTAAAGATCTTTGTTAGGTCTAGAGTTTTGTCAAAAACACAAGTGTTGAGTTCTGAGTAAGAAGACTAAAGAAGACTCAGAAGACTCAGAAGTTCTGAGTAGAAGACTCAGAAGTTCTGAGTGAGAAATCTCAAAAAGATTCTAAGTGTTGGATTCTGACTAGAAGGTTCAGAGTTCTGAGTAGGAGACTCAGAACTTCTGACTATGAAGACAAATGTTCTGACGCGCTTATTCAGAAGTATGTTCAGAATTCATATCTTGGGATATTATCTGTTATATTCAGTTACTAATTAGGACACGTGTAATTGTTCTATTAGTCTGTTTCTCATATGTACTGTAGCTTTAGCTATTATCTACATTATATATAGGAGTTAGCAACTGTAGCTAACGGAATCTTTGGCTAACCTTTTGGATAACTCTTTACGCAGAAATTGTTAGATCTATTGAGAGAGAAATTCATTGTAATATCTTTAATAGATCATATGACCAGTTGCTATTAATACGATCTTAATTGTTCATATTTGATTGTAAGAGTGTAACCTGGACTTTCAATTGGTATCAGAGCTAATCAACAAACAAATTCGACCAAGAGTGTGTTTGATCGCGTTCTTGAAGTTTCTTGATCAATTCGACAATTGATTCCGCTGCTGCTAACAATTCTTGAATTCCTAACAATTCTTGAATTCGTTTCTATCATTGATTCAAGAAATTTGAATTTGTCTTTCTGTTGAATCGATATCTTACAATCAAGTTATCCAAAGATTTTCTCTCTATGCTGATTAATTCTCGAAATTAAACAGAGATCACAGGTATGTTTTCGAAATTCTTGATTGGTTTCTGGATCAAAGTGATTATATCTGCTGCATGTTGATTAGTATTCAAATTTTTTGTTGAAAAGAAGATTTCATTAATTCATGTACTCTAACTGTTTGATGAAATGCATGTGACAGATTTGATTAATTCTTGCATGTTCTAGATTTGTGTTGATTCTCATTTTTTATCATAATTCATAGTTGATATTCGAATTTGTCATTTCATCATGCCTGAGATTATTGAAATTTTTGTGAGACCTGCAATTTCTATAACCAGTTCAGACAATTTACAAAAATTAAGTCCTGTAAAAGCAAAAGAAACAATTTCTGAACCAAAAACTGAGATTGTTCATTTTGAAAGCAAGATTGCTAATCTTCAAGCAAAACAAGACGAATATGCAAAAGTTATAAAGATTTTGCAAAAAGAGAAATCTGATTTTCTAAAGGATTTTGAAAAGGTTCAAGAAAACATAAAGTTGTTAGAAAAAGAGAATGTTGATTTGAAAGAGAAAGGCAATTTTAGAAGAAAGATGTTGACAGAGTCTGAAAATAGAATCAAATCATGTGAAATGAAAAATTGTCAACTCTTGAAACAGATCTATGATTTTGAACAAGTTCTTATACTTGAAAGAGTGAAATTTGAGAAAGAGAGAAGAGACTTTCAAACTGAGAGGAAAGGTTTTGAAACAAAGTCTGTTGAATTATCTTTGAAAATTTCTGATTTGGAGAAAATTCTTGCAAAAGAAAGAAAAGAGTTTGAATGCAAGAAAAATGTTTTTCAAAAAGAAAAGATTGGTTTTGAGAAAAAGAAAACAGGAATGTTAAATGAGTTTTCTGTAAAAATCAATGAGTTGGAGAAAGAGTTAGAAGATGGAAGGAAAGAGACTGAAAAGAAGAAGGTAAATGGCTTTAAAGAAAAATGCTTAAAAGATGAGTTTGAGAAGGAAAAGAAAGTTTTTCATTTGGAGATAAGGAGGCTTATTAAGAAATTATCTGATTTATCAACTAAAATCATGATAGAGAGGAAGTCCAAATCTGATTTGCAGTCAAGGTTTGATTTGTATGTTAAAAAGTTTAGGGAATTTGAAACGAAAGTTGTTGACAAATCAAATCATAGTTCAAAAGATCAGATTCGTTCTTCTAATCTGTTTTATGATTCTGCTATTGATAAATCTTATAATTGTTCTTTTAAAAAGATAAAAATGGAATGGAGAGTTAAAGGAACAACTTCCAAGAAAGAAGTGCCAAAATCAAAAGTTCCTAATTCAAATGTCAAGAAGAACAATACATTTCAAAGAAAATCTTTTGTTAAACCTGATGTGATTTATTCTGTAAATCAATTAGTCAGAATTGCACAAAAGAAACTTTGTTGTTCATACTGTGGGACTAATGATTTTGTGAACAAGAATTTTATTCAGCACTGGTATGGTTCTTATAGAATATCTGCATATGCCACTGCACCTAACAAACCTGGACCCAAGTTCATATGGGTACCAAAGACAACTTAATCTGTTTTGCAGGTTATTCATGTGTAGAGTTGAATGATAATACTGACACATGACTTAAAACCGATGCTGTGCTTAAATTGAGAATATTGACTTTTGGATAATTCAGTCCAAAACTCGGTCTGAATGTGATTATGGACTTACAATTTGTCTCATCTTGATTATGGATTTCTGATTCATACAGATCAATTTGTTGATTTTGAAGCATTTTTTTTAAAAAAGTTCAGTTTACTGTGGTGTAATCGAACTCATAGTTGTGGGTGTTTTTAGTAGAAAACATTTCCAGAGAATGTGTTCAGAATCACATTTTGAGCAACCCTGCAAATTTTGGTTGAAAAATTCTGATTTTTGAGCAAGTTATGGTGATTTGAAATTCAGAATGTTCAAAAATCACAAAATCCAAAAAATTTTCTAAGGAATTTTCTCTGGATAGTTTTATCAGAATTCTGACTCTGTTACTCAGAAGTTCTGACTCCACTACTCAGAATTCTGACTCAACTAATCAGAATTCAGACTCTGATACTTAGAATTTTGAGTAAGTTACTCAGAATTCTGACTCTTCTAATCAGAATTCTGACTCTACTACTCAGAATTTTTTTTGATAACTAATGAGGAATCATCGTAGATGACTACCAAAATCTCTTGATTTTGCAGGATTATCTTGATTTCAGAGGAAGTATTGACTCAAAATTTGATCTGATTGTTTCAAGATAATGTTCAAAACCCGTGATTCAACGTTTTAGGTTTTTGAACATATCAGTTCAAAACCCATACTTAAATGACAATGGCTTCTGAATAATTCAGTTCAGGACCCGTACTTCAGAGACTAAGACTTCTAAACAAATCAGTTTAGAACTCATACTTCTCAGGTGATATCCTTAACTGTCATATTTTTCTGTTTCAAGGAACAAGTGGTGAAAGGTAACATTGTATTATGTTTTATTTCTATTGCTTTGAATGTTTGAATCTTAACAATTTAATTCAATGATATGATTTTCTTTTATTTTTCATTCAATGAATAAAATGTGTGTCAATGGTGCTTTTACAAGTATTTTTGTATTATCTGAGCTATATTTGTTTCAACTTTCACTTCTGAAATAAATCGAAAGGTTAGCAAATCATGAATGAAATTATGCTGAATGCTCAATGTTATGAAATTTAGACTTATATAGAATATAATGCTCAAAAAGCATAATTTGTCAGAATGTTGGATGGAAACGAAAATATGGGGGAAGTACTACGTTTTAGAACCAAGTGATTGAGATGCAATATATATATACAAAATCATTTAGTTTGAAAGTTTGTACCTGTGGCCTTTCTGGTTTGGGAGAGTAAGTCCTAAGGGGTGCTCGACACCTAGTCCCTAAGATCAACTGGTCTAGGATCGGCTGACCCAAATCCTGCAATAGAATCAGATAGAAAACCATGTTCTACTGGTACAAATGGGTTTAAGATATATCGATGTGGCCTTTATGGTTTGGGAAATTAAGTTCCAAGGGGTGCTTGTCACCTAGCACCTAAGACCAACTGGTCTGGGATATGCTGACCCAAATCCTGCTATAGAACCAGATAGAAAGTCATGTTTAACGATGTATCTTATTCTTACTAAACTTTTTGATTAAAAGATGCCAATGTGCACAAAATTAAAAGATGTCAATGAGCACAAAATTAAAAGATGTCAATGAGCACAAAATTAAAAGATGCCAATGAGCACACATCTCTTGAAACTTTGGGAAAATTCAAAGTCGCAATAAACCTGTAAATTTGTGAAAATCCTGATTTTGGACAAATAGTGTGAGTAGAGCAAAGTATTCGTATATGTTTTTAGAATTGCATATGCTTGAAGCTAATCATATTTCGCATGCTAAGCACACCAAATAGATTTAATAAAGGGATTGAAACTGAACATTTTTAACTCGATATGCAATGATGACTTGTATTTGAATCCAAACACATGCATTTGACTTCATTTGATTGAAAATCTGATAAATTTCATTAAGTTGGATTTCTTTTGTAAAGTTTTCAAATGATCAAATGTTAGTAGTTATTAAGTGTAGTTCAGTAAATCTTATTCTCCTTGTATAAATGTTTTCATTAAAGCACTATATTTAAAATGAATAATTTTAATGAAATATATGCATACTTTCAGGGGGAGAAAACAAACTGCTACAGAATTCTTATTTTGAGGGGGAGCAAGGTTATTCATTAAGGAGGAGAAAAAGCATAGACTTCATTCGAAGAAAAAGCATCGCTAAAGTTTTGAAAATCAAGGGGGAGAAAAGCTAAAGATTTTGAAGATGATTTTGCTTTCCAAAACTTTAGGGGGAGAAAAGCTAAAGATTTTGAAGATTGATATGGTTTTTGTACAGAAATAACAAAAGAGAGAAATGTTATTTTAAGAAGAAGAAGAGGAAAAGGAAACTGATCGGTTGTTTCTTATAAAGAAATCTTATGAAAGCTGAAATGAAGATGAGAATTGTCATTTCAAGAGGGAGCAAAGAAAAAGCAAATATATAACAGAAATCAATTTGGAAATCGTTGCTGCTGCTGATTAAAGACTGACCAGAAGTTGTTAACTCAGATTATTCAGAATTCTGAGCAAAAGTTGTCAAAACATTCAGAAGAGCTCCTTCTGAAGATTGTTCCTGCTCTAAGAATTTGATGGTGAAAAGTACAAGTGTGTTTGACAAAAAGGGGGAGATTGTTAGGTCTAGAGTTTTGTCAAAAACACAAGTGTTGAGTTCTGAGTAAGAAGACTAAAGAAGACTCAGAAGACTCAGAAGTTCTGAGTAGAAGACTCAGAAGTTCTGAGTGAGAAATCTCAAAAAGATTCTAAGTGTTGGATTCTGACTAGAAGGTTCAGAGTTCTGAGTAGGAGACTCAGAACTTCTGACTATGAAGACAAATGTTCTGACGCGCTTATTCAGAAGTATGTTCAGAATTCATATCTTGGGATATTATCTGTTATATTCAGTTACTAATTAGGACACGTGTAATTGTTCTATTAGTCTGTTTCTCATATGTACTGTAGCTTTAGCTATTATCTACATTATATATAGGAGTTAGCAACTGTAGCTAACGGAATCTTTGGCTAACCTTTTGGATAACTCTTTACGCAGAAATTGTTAGATCTATTGAGAGAGAAATTCATTGTAATATCTTTAATAGATCATATGACCAGTTGCTATTAATACGATCTTAATTGTTCATATTTGATTGTAAGAGTGTAACCTGGACTTTCAATCTTCCTCAGCAGTTCTGGTACACTGCTGAAAAGACTGAGAAGACCTTGAAATCAGGGAAGAAGGTCACTATCATTGCCTTTGAAACAGAACATGAAGAAGGGAGCATCACTCCCTGAGGAATAGTTAATCGGTGATGCTACCAGACTCCAAGACATACGACTCCTCTCCTATTGATGAAAAACTCTACCACTTCCTTGAATTGATGGGTTACGACTGGGAAACCAAACACCAGAAGCCTGACATAAGCTGACTAAGATCCTCAAGGCGAGGATGGCAACGGAGCTCGGCTACTTGTTTGCTCACATAGTCCAGATCATGGGAGAAAAAACGGGCAACATGGACCAAGAGAGTCGGGTCTCTCTTGACCTTGGATACTCATTGATCACCGGGTGGAATGTTGATTATGCCCGAATGATCTTCGAAGACCTGATGGTAAAGGTCGAAAAGGCTGATAGGGGTCCCGATGGACCCTATGTACGCTTCATCAGCGTTCTCTTGTAGCCTTTCTTGGGTCCTCTCTACCCCGCTGATGGTGGTTATCAGCTACCAAAACTTGGCTCCAGATTCCTCAACAAAGAGCCATTGGAACATCAGGTACATTTTTCTACTGTCCAACGCCTCCTCTCATCCTTCACTGCTTCTTCTTCAGCAGCAATGCCCACTGTCCAACCCCCCGTGGCTACCCAAGTTGCTACTACCACCTCTTCAAAGAGGAAACCATCTGCTGCCACTCTTGGCCCCTCTAAAAAGGCCAAGAGACAAAGTAAGTAGAAACCCTCACGTGCAACAAAAAAAACAACATCAGCGATCGCCTCTTCACAGGCCTCCCTAGATTTTTTCGTGGTCCGCTCCACCACACCCGACACCATTCCTTCCACCGATTCAGCAGCTCCTACTACTGACTCAACGCTGGCACCTTCCACCACAACCTCAGTGCCTCAAAGCACTGATGGTGAAGTTTACGGCACAGCCAGTGCCTCTCAGCATAACATCACGGCCATATTCACCACCATTGCTTCTCATCCCTCCCTTTCCTTTGTCAACAAATCCATCGGATCAGGCTCTGTCCTCACTGATAGCACGTGGATCTACTTCGCCATCTCATAGCGGAAATCACAGGACCTGAAGGTATCCCTCTCGGAGCCTCTCATCAAACCATGTTCTCGACTCCTCTAGAGCAGGACATGCAAACATACTTTGGAGGAAATCCCTTAGATTCCTTCAATGATCCTTCAGGTATTCCATCCTCCCCACCCCTCATTTCTTCGGTGACTAAGCCTGATCATTCTTATGCTCAAACTTCTTTTGTGTTTATAGGTCCTTCTTTTGAGACCCTGAATACCTCTATTCAGGACATCAACAACATCGTCTCCACTCTCTCCACCGACCTCAACAATAACACAACCACCATCAATAATGCCGACTCAGCGCTCCAGTAACTCACCACATATCTCTCAATAAAGCTGATAATTCTCAGCTATCAACATTACAAGAGGTGGTGGAGAAAATAAAGACTGAAGTCGCCGCCAACACCGCATCCATTAGCTCTCCCTCTCTACTTTTGTGAATGACTTTTCTACCAAGGTCGAATAAAAAAACCAGCTGCTAGCTGATGTTCTAGCAGAGCTAAGGAAGCCCGTCCCTCAGCACACTCCGTCGTTTATGGACTCGGACAGAAAGTCCCTTGATATGGTCGCTGATTATGTCGTGGAAACTGCTACTGCTATAGGGGAGTTGTTCGACATGGTTGACAACCTGGAAACAGCTGCTCTTTCAACTTCCACCGCTGCTCCTTCCACCGCTACTACTTCAATAATCCTTCCCTCTTCGGATGCTGACAAAGAGGGTGAGAAGAACCTTGAAGAGAAAATTGCTGACCCTCAGCTTGCTGATGCTGAGTGGGAAATTCCAGCTGAAGACCCTCCCAATGCTGAGGGGGAGGATGCAAATAAGGAGATTCAAGCTCCAGTTGAAACTCCATCTGATGAGAAGGAAGAGGAAGAATACGTTGAAGAACTTGACATCGATAACGATGGCAAGGATCTTGATTCCAAGGACGCTGACGACAATGATGATGATGAAGAATCTGAACTCTGGTTCATTCCCAAACCCTTCAGCGCTCCAACCAAAGGAATCATCTTCAACAAAGCTGGGGGAGAAAATCGGAAAAGGCCCCAACTCAGAAGACCCCTTAGGGCAAACAGAAAAGAATTTCTGCTGATAGTAACTTAAAGATTATCAGGCACGTTCCTGACATTTTTTAGACCCTGGGTGAGATGTAAAAACGGGCCCTCAATAACTATAGATTTTTTTCCAATATATTATTCTTATCATCAAAAATAACATTGAATTCAAGAATTACTAATTGTATAAAACCGTTTTTGTCGGTATTCCTAATGCAAGATCAATCAATAATTATTTTTAAATTAATATTATTCATCATATCATTTCTACATAACACCGTTGTTTCATTCCACCATCAAAGGCATCTTATGATATGCCTTTGATATATATATATATATATATATATATATATATATTGAAATCATGTGAGGTCACTATGTTGACAATTCAGAGTAACACTTTAAGTAATCAATATAAATCAGTTGAGTTTCCACATGTTACTTGATCTTAATCTTAATGCTTTTTATCAAACTTTTTTAACTTTTAGAGTTGAAACAAACTTTTTAAGAACCATCAATCTTAGAATCAAAAGTCCAAGTTGGTGTTATAGTTTGAGAATCTATTCTCGTTTTATAGATAAGAGAGTACTTAAGATTAATTCACTCAATATTAGGTAATAAGGTTTCAATAATGTATGAATAAAAGAAGAAGATTGTTTTCAAATCCTAAATATAGATATAAGTTAGGTCGTGTCATATAGTTGGTAATTGTTTTCATTATGAGTTTTCTTAGTTAATAAGAATAAATCTACTATATTCTAACAAAAAAATAAAATTCATGCGCATGGAATAATCAAAAAAGTATGTGGAAGATGAGTAATGAATTATATATCAGGGTATCTAGGCAAAATAGTTTTTAGATATTAGTACTAGATAAAAAGGACTTAGAGAAAGCAAATGAAAGACCAATCAACTTTTTACAAAATTTATTATCCAGTGTAATTAATTAATACCTGTTTGGGCCCTAAATATAATGTTAAATTCAAGAAGAAGGAGTTAGGTGGAAGAAAATAAATTAGGTATGAAGGAGAGGTTTTAAGTAGGCAAGGGTGAAAGAGAAAGGGATGATGGAGATACAAACCTGAGAAGGTTGATCCCCCACATAAGTGTGTATAATCTTCAAGGTCGTCCCTGGGGAGGGCGGGTCGGGCGCACGCTCAGGGACCAAAGAAAATAGGAGCCTAAATTTATTAAGTATGTACTATATAACCCTAAGCCCTAAACCCTAAACCCTATTTAGTATATACTAATTTCTTGACATCTACCAGTTCTCTCCCTCCTTGAGGGACAAACGGGAGACAATATCTTCCAAATAATCCCATCGACTGCTGATGACTTAATAATCCTAGTCTCTATCCCTGAGACTGATGAAGAATAAGAAGAGGAAAAAGTGTTGACCCATCCCTCAAGACCCTCAAGACCAATTCAAAGGTCTGAGGAGGAATAAACATAAAGTAGGGCAACACTTGTCTCTCAACTATAGAGTCACCGCATCCAGATGCCTCCTCGACAAGGGGCTGAAAACGATCAAGATGAGCTTGGATTTCTAAGTCAAGCTGAACATGAAGAATCCATCAGGGCGGAAAATTTATTTGCGTCCTATCAAAAGGATGCCCAATATGACCTTAAGGTAGCCCAAAGCTCAATCTCTGATAGGAAACTTAAAAAGAACCCTATCAGAGTTCAAGCTTAACTGCTGAAAGAAGTCGAGGAGGAAGCCCGAAAAGAGAAGTTCGTCAATGACTCATAATTGGATTGGTGTAGAGAGAAACTCGAACAGAGATACAATCCTGAAAAGATTACAAGTGTGACCATAATAGGGAAGACAAAGAAGAATTCAATGATGGTGTCCATACAAGTATTCAGAGGAGATAACTCAGCGAAGACAATGTTCATGTCAAAGCTGGAGAACTTCGGGTTCTATGAATGGTTAGAGCTCAGAGACGAACTTCAGAGATCAATGTCCAAGTATAAAGCCCATGTGGAGAAATTCTTGAACTTACTCATAAATCGAATCTCAGTAAGGGTTGAAATACCTTCTTTACCTCAGAATCCAAGACAACAAGAAAGAAGAAGCGAGCATCTACCTCTGAAGAAGAACCTTCTTACAGAAACGAAATCGGGATCGAATTCTCAAGAGAAGCGGTTCTTGGATCACCACCCGATCTCTCATTGCTCAACCTATCACTGCCACATGGAGGACCTCTTACTCCTGGTCAAGTAATAGGAGTCCCTTATCGAATCATATTTTATGATTGGGATGGAATTCAAATATTTCAGCGAGACTCAGAGATTCCTATCTGCCCCACCAATCATCTAAGAGATCTTTTGTACTGGTGTAATATGACAAGGTCAGGTATCTTCATCAAATCTCACATTCACTGGGAAGCAAAACGTAGAAGACAGAGAGTAGAAGAGGTACCTGACTACATGATCACAGAAGAAGACTCATACGACGAAGACCCGATCAAGGTAGAACCACTCTAGCTGATAGATTCCCATTTTGTAATTTATCAGTTTTTAAACTTTTAGTACTTGTTTAGTTTTTCACTTGAACATGTAAACTTTCCAATTCCCTTTGTAACCTGATTACGAATTAATGAAAGTTTTCAGTGAAGTACTTTACTCTATGAGTACCAGAAAAGATCCCTCGAAATAATAATTGGGACACGCACTTTATGAGTCCTTTTTATCCTTTTGTTTTGTAACACTTAGAAATTTTCTCATTTTGCTTTGTCATCATCAAATAGGGGGAGATTGTAGATCCAAACTCTCTCAGTGATTTACGACGACCCATAGAATACTTAGCGAAAATTGCATTTAACATCTGTATATATTAGTGTTTTGCCATCAGCGGTAACATGTTGAGTTTGTTCAGTATCGCTGATAGCTTCTAATGTAAAAGTGTTTAATGTAATCCCTGAAGACAAGCCTCGCCACTAAGGAGTTCATCGCTGACATCGAAGACCAAGCTGATGAACAAGACAAGTCTTGGGTTCACTAAAGCGGCATTCAGTGAACCCAAGACAAGTCTACAACGCGCGACAATTCAAGGACAAGGCTTCAACGATAGCTGACTTACATCAGGCCTCACTGATGAAAGAGATCATCAGCGATCGTTGATCATGAAGCTTGTGGTTCATGATTTGTTTGTCTTATCCTCTTGCACAAAAATACGAAGGTATAAAAGGAAACTTGATTTTGTCCAAAATCGTACAACCACTCTGCCACCTACACTGTTCACCATGCGGCCAAGAGCATTTCTTTGACAAAAGTCAAAAGCATTCGCCCAATGAAGATCTGACACGTGTAAAGTGCTTCTGTCATGCATTAAATGCATGAGGTATAAATAAGAGCAACATCCTTCATTTTAAAGGACCTCCTGACTTCTTAGTGCAAGTAGAAAAACCCTTATTTTTTTACTTATCATTTCTTTCTATTTCTACTGCAAGAACCTTAGTGTTTCTCAAGTTTGTTTAGGTTAGATTTTACTTAATCTTATTCCGCAACAAACTGTAAATTGTATTTTGATTTATCAATAAACAATTTAGAAAAGTAAACTTTTGTGTTTGTATTCACCCCCCCCCCCCCCTCCTCCCATTCTACAAACTTTCACCCTTGTAGAACCCTTTCGGGACCAACAAACGCAAATACTCATTAATTGCAGAGTGAAATGTGGATTTGGTCCATATGGTTTTGTATTTTCTTTTACTATGGTCTTCATTCTATGTTTATAATGGATATAGTCCATGTGGTATGCAATATATTGTGGCCAGGGTCCCTCAACACTAACACCCTTAAGTTTGAAAGGTTAAAGACATCATGTGTCTTGCACATGATGGGTATATTTGCAATTTAGTTTTCCCTTTCAATTAACCTATAAGTTTTTAAAACAAAGAATATGAATTGTGAATTTGGTCCATATGCATCACTCATCATCTTTAAAACTCATCTATCATCTCTCTTAATTATCCTAACAAACCTTTTTATAACTTTAATTTAAAATGATAATACATTCAAGTACATTAAAACCTTATATAAAAAAATAATACATTCAATTTCATTATTATTTTAATATAAAATTATAATACATTTAATTTTGTTAGAAGAATTTCTATTATTTCGATACTTTAATCATAAATGAGTCGTTACTATTGCAAGTGGGACCTCGGTCCCATGGTAGCATCAACAAAAGATTAATCATCTACGGTGTGGTTAGCTAAATCGTGATAATGTTAAATTTGAAACATTTAAAAATAATTTTTGGTATCACTAAAAGAATTATGTCTAGAAAAATTGTTTGCATGACATTTTAATTTATATTTTGTTTATTCTCTTTAGAGCATCCAAAAAATAAAGATTTTGAAGTTTTTAGTATATTCTTTCCATAAACATGGTTAAAGTAGAGAAAAATGAATGTAAACCTACCAAAAGGCCTTTGGTCTAGCGGCATGTGAGTCTTTTGTTTCCTAGGAAGTCAGGGGTTCAAACCTCACCAAAAGTGAGGAGGGTGTGTGGGTTTATTTGTTGTATTTGTCGTATATAAATATTATATATTTCAAAACAAATGAATGAAAAGCTATAAATTTGAACGACTCGTTTATGATTAAAGTATCGAATAAATAGAAATTCATCTAACAAAGTTAAATTTGTTATTATTTTCTATTAAAACAATAATGAAATTAAATGTATTATTATTTTATATAAGGTTTTATTGAAATCCAATGTGTTATCATTTTATATTAAAGTTATGGAAATTTTTGTTAGGATAAATAAGAGAGATGATAGATGGTTTTAAAGATGATAAGTGATGCATATGGACCAAATCCACAATTCATTATTCTTTGTTTTAAAAACCTATAGGTTAGTTGAAAAGAAAAAAAAAGTAAATTGGCAATTATATTCATCATGTGCAAGACACATGATGTCTTTAACCTTTCAAACTTAACGGTGTTGGTATTGAGGGACCCTAACCACAATATATAAGGCACATGAAGCCTTTAACCTTTTAAACTTAACGGTGTTAGTATTGAGGGACCCTAATCACAATATATTGCATACCACAAGAACTATATCCATAATAAACATAGAATGAAGATCATGATCAAAGAAAACACAAAACCACAATACCAGATCCAGTTAATTGCATTACTAAAAAAATTGTAGTAATTTTATACCTTAATCTATCGGATTCAAAATGTATATTTGGGTATTATAACCCTATTTATAACTCCAATTACTCAATTTCATCATTGAGAAATTTAATTTATTATGTTGATTATTAAATTTCACTTTTGTGAATATAAGGTTTGCATCAAGGTCTTTTTACATTTCAAAATTATCCTCGATGAGAGATTCATATAAGTTACATATTTACAAGCAAAAACTACTTTTATAGGGTCAATCCATAAGGCCATCCGTATGGCACGCGGGCTCGGCTCGGGCTCGGGCTCGGGCTCGGGCTCCTGCGGGCTGTGGTACGGGGGGGAGCGGGTTCGGGCTAGGGTTCCAGCCCCGGGTTCCAAAACCCGTTGAACCCGAGTGATTTTTTTTTTTTTTTTAATAATTTGAAAATAAATCCGTTGCCAACGGCTATTTTAAAAAAAAATTCAATTTAATCACACTATATATATTAATCCAAACCCATATTATTTTTCACACAAAACTCTCTCAAACTCTCTTAAACCCTCTGAAATTCTCTCAAACTCTCTAAAATTTCATCATGAATCCAAACAAAACACCTACATCCCGTCGTAACCGACCGGATACACCGCAACCGCAAGAAGACCCGGAGCTTGGTTTTCAAGCGTTTGCACAACAAGGTTATCATCCGCACTTTTCGCAACCAATTCCGCCACAATTTTCGCAACAATTTTCGCCACAAAATCCGCCACAATTTTCGCAACAATATCCGCAACAATTTTCGCAACAATTTCGCCAACAATATCCGCAACAAATTCCTTACCAACTTACACGTCCCGGTATGATTGAACAAAGTTTTACTCCGGCCAACTACAATATTCCTTCACCCGCAATCAATCTCGCCGACGACATTGTTCCGGAAACCCAACATTCTAGCCCACGCACACCACAATCCATCTACACACAACCATCAAACCCGGAACCATCAAACCCGAGACCAACGAGAAAAGGAAAAAACAAACAATATGAAAATAGAGCCCCCAAACAGATGTGGAGTAAAGAGGAGGAACTCGCATTAGTGTCGGCGTGGGTTGACGTTTCGGAGGACCCCGTTATCGGTAACGCACAAACCGGTGGTAATATTTTTATTGTTATTATTATTATTATTGTTATTATTATTATTATTATTATTATTATTATTATTAATATTATTAATATTATTATTATTCTTGTTAATATTCTTATACTTGAATTTACATAAATGTAGAAAGTTTTTGGACCCATGTCGGGCAAGTGTTCTTTAGTTTAATGGGTCGCGGAAATTATAGAACAACTCATCAACTCAACACCAAGTTCAACGACCTCAATAAAAGAATAAATTCTTTTGGCGGCATCTACAACAACTTGCTCACTAATAGAGGGAGCGGAATGAGTGAGGCCGACATTTCACGAACTACACACGAACGGTACCGAGCACAACTTGGGTTTGCTTTCACTCACGAACAAGCTTGGGAAGTCCTCAAAAAATGTCCAAAATGGGGAGCCGTTCCAACGATGACGACAACTTCATCGCGGGGTTCAAAACGTACCAACCCTTCCAATGATGACGATGACGACAACTTCATCGAGCAACTTCAACGACCCATCGGGAGAAACAAGGCAAAAAAAACATCAACGAGTAATACGAGCGGGTCGAATACGAACGAAAATGTTACTCAGTTGTTGACGACGTTCAACGAGAAGATTGATGATACAATGGAGTACAAAATGAAAAAACTCGAACTCGAACGAGAAAAGTTGGAACACGAACGAGAAATCGAACGAACAAAACGATTTGATAAAGACTTCGAGTTTTTCATAACCCCGCATGATCACCTTTCGGGCCCCGCTTTGATGGCTACGGTAGCGAGAAAAGAGCAAATTAAAAAATATCATAATTGGTAGTGTTTTGTATTTTGTAATTTTTAATTTTTTAATGAATGATATGAATTTTTATTTTTATTATTTATCTTATTTTTATTTATTAAAAAATATATAAATATTTTTATGTTGTTAAATAATTAAATGTATAAATAAAAAATTAGAAAAAATAAGGTGGCAAGAGGGCTTGAGGGTAGCGCTACGGGTCTTTAGGGCTTGAGGGCTTGAGTAGAGGGTTAGGAGAAAAGCTGATGTGGCGCTGATGTGGCATTGAGGGCTTGAGGGCTTGCGGTACTCATGGCCTAATTATAGTCCTTTGATTATTTGGAGTCAACTAAACTTGTTTTTTGAATAAGGCAAATTAGTACCAAAAAACAGCTCGTGCCTATATGACATAAGGACATATTTTTATGCTCTGTTTGTTACTTCAAAATGGAACGAAAACCCACGATGATTGTACGTTTCTCTCGTCAAAAAGACAATCTTTTTCAAGTTGTATAGCCTGTAACGATCCAAAAAGTTGGCCACTTGCAAGCATACGACAAAAAATACAAAAGGGTAACATCATTTGGTAAATTACAAGTTAATGGTCACACTCACTACAACAACAAATGTAGTCTATTGCGACGACAAAAGTCGTTGTTAAAGATCAAATATTGATCTTTGCGACGAAAAAAGTCGTTGCTAAAGATCAATATTGATCTTTAGCGACGAAAAAAGTCGTTGCTAAAGATCAATATTGATCTTTAGCGACGAAAAAAGTCGTTGCAATAGACTACATTTCACTACCAAAATAACTAGTATCAGCGAGGGAAAATCCCTCGCTAAAGCTCGGATCCGTCGCTGATAGTCGGCGAGTCAAATGGGCGTAGCTGATGCTATCAGCGACGGATCAACGACGGACATCAGTGACGGATTAGCGAGGGACTTGTATCAGCGACGGATTAGCGAGAGATTATAATCAGCGACGGATTAGCGAGGGATTAATATCAACGACGGAATAGCGAGGGACTATATTAGCGACGGATTCATATTAGTGACGGATTAGTGAGGGTTATTATTAGCAACGGATTAGTGAGGGAATAGATTATCAACAGATTAACGACGGATATGCGAGGATTATGCTTACTTTTTAGCGATGTAAATCCATTGAATCCCTCGCTGATTTTTAGTTATTTTAAAAAAATGAAATTCTATATTTCCTGTATTTTATAATGCAAAACCTGCCCATAAATTGAAAATAACAAACTGAAATTCTCCAACAAACTAAAAATAACCAAATTCATAAAATTTAAAATACCAAATTCATAAACACTACACCAAATGTCACTTAAACAAACAAACTTCTGTGAATAGGCAAACAACTCCAATAACCAAACAAAACTAATAAATTCAATAATTGAAAGATAACATTTTTCTTAAATAAATACAAAAGTGGATAACAAGTTCAAAAACATAAATATAAAAATTAACCTAAAGCATTGTTCGTCGGGGTTGTTGAGTTGGAGTTTGCATGAGTAGCACCACCGCACATACGCATCAAAGATAAATGCATATTTTTTTATCGGCGGCTTCCTTTTTGCCTCTTCTTGCCCCTCTTTTAGTAACCGAATCTCCTTTGGATGGAAATGAAAGGTGTCACCTCTAACGAGACATCCACCTAATCACCCTCTGAACGTGTGGTAGCCCTCTCCAAGACCGATCCCTTTGCTAAATTGAAAGTTTTACTTCTTTATGGAGGCATATCGATCTTCAAAATTCATGCATATATAAAAACATATATAGACTTATAAAAACAGGACGATAATCAAATGGGAACCTAAAATAGGTTGAGAACCGTGAAAACCAATCTAAGCCGTTAATTGATTTTAATCTATGAACATTATTATAGGCAAAAATAGGTTGAGAACCGTGAGAACCTATGAATAAATTTTTATGTTTTTAAAATCATAGGATCAAAACCAAATAACGGCTTAGATCGGTTCGCACAGTTCTCAACCTATTTTTGGTTCTCACATGATTTAACCCCTGTAAAAACATATATAGACTAAATAATAGCAGTTGAAAACAATATACACATTTTACAACCAATTGTAGCGAAAGATTTAAACAGCGTGAAATACTAAACAAATTGGAAGTGTCTATTACATATAAAAGTGGGTAATTAAACAATATACACATTTTTACTGAAAGTGGGTAATTAAACAATATAATTTTACTGGGTAATTTTACTAAAAGTGGGTAATTAAACATTTTACTGAAAGTGGGTAATTTAACAAATTGAAAGTGTCTATTACATATAAAAGTGGGTAATTAAACAATATACACATATAAAAGTGGGTAATTAAACAATATTACATATAAACGTGAAATACTAAACAATATACACATTTTACTTCTGTTCGCTCACTCAACAAATTTATTTGGGTAATTAACCTCATCTTTAGTATTTTTTCACTGTATTTGGTTAAAAGTGGCACTTTCGTTTCATAAATTTTAAATAAAATATATCAATAGTTCTTGTGGGTATGCTACGAGTTTCACAAACAACCCATCAAACCTAGTAGTTGCCTACAAAATTAATGAATAACAAAAAACCCACAGCAAGTGGTTGCCTACAACATTAATGAAGAACAAAAAACCCACAGCAAGTTTCACAAACAACCCATCAAACCCACACCAAGCAGAAAAAAGAAAAAAAAAATCCATCAAACTAGCATCAAGTTTTACATTTATTTTACGTGGAGACGGTGCGACAGTGAGGGCTCTCTATGGAAACGGTGCCTGTTTGTAGCTCTCGATGGCGATGCTCGGCTGGTGGTGGTGACAGAGACGGTGGAGGCTCTGGACGGCAACGACAGTTGTTGGTGGCTCTCGATGGCCACACTGAAAATTTTACCGAGTATGGAAAAACTTTACTGTCTTTAACCTAATTTGAGGGAAAATGGGGGAAGGGTGGACGGCAGATAAAAAATAGAGGGAAGCAATGGGTGGGAAACCAAATTTTTAGGTTTTGTAAAATATGGAGAAAAATGAAAAGAATTAATTAAAATCATGGCTACTTTGATTTATATATATATATATATATATATGTATATATTGTCTTTAATTTTTACATGTTTTTTTAATAAATATAATGTCTTCTTTAATTTTGAGGTACTCACAAATTTAATCAACGTCTTGTATAATGAAACAATTTATTACTGAAATGTCTACTTCAACCTGAAAAATTAAAAAATCAATTTGTTATAAATAGCTACTCTTGTATTAAAATAGAAAATATAAAAACTAAAATAACTATTTGAATAAAAAGTTAATTATCGGCAATTAGGAGTGTTCATCGGTTGACATCCAATGGATGTGAGGGGAACCGAACCGATCCAATCACCCATTGGATGTCCAGTTTTTCCAACCGAACCGAACCGATCCAATCATCCACTGGATGTTGGATTTTTCCAATCCAATGGATGATTGGATCGGTTGGTTCCATCCATTGGATCGGATCGGATTTTTGAAACCCCAAATGCTTATCAAATGCCTTGATAGAAACCCCAAATGCCAAAAGTCGCCAAGAACGCTCCAAATCACATTCTAATTTTACATGTTAGATCAATTAAGGTTCAATTAAACCCTTTAAAGCCCAGTAAAACCTTTAACCCGGTAGATCCATTAAGGCCGAATGAAACCAATTAAAGCCCAATAAAATTGATTAAAACCCAACAACACCCTGTATGACTTATTACATGTTCGTATGCAAAGTGTGTATTGCATATATATATGTGGTGTCTATTGTGGTTCATATATCATTCATATATACACATGCATGTATATATAACACATATATACATCATATGCGATTTACAAATATCACACATTAACTATATATACATATTGATCACATATTCACATGATATCAATATATACACATATACACAATATACATGCATAGATCAACAACCGACACATACCAACATACCAACATACACACACATATATATATACACAAGCCTTAGCCTCATTCACATATACACATGCATATAAATCTATATACAACACATAGACACAACAATAAACCTTTAGATTCTATTGTCGTTATCAACTAACACACACATCATGTATACCAATATATAACACGGATCGACGGATACATAAAACAAATACATATAACATATACATATATATTTATATGTCTACATATAACCCATATATATATATATGAGAAAACACGAAAAAACTTCAATCCCTCGCTAATCCCTCACTAATTAGCGACGGATTACAGGAGTCTCTCGTTAATTAGCGAGGGATTGACCACAAACTCAATCCCTCGCTAATCCCTTGCTAATTATTGAGGGATTAGCGAGGGATTAATCACAAACCCAATCCCTCGCTAATCCCTCACTAATTAGCGACGGATTAGCGAGGGATTAATGAGGGATTAATCACAAACCCAATCTCTCGCTAATCCCTCACTAATTAGCGACGGATTAGCGAGGGATTGAGTTTGTGGCCGATCCCTCACTAATCCCTCACTAATTAGCGACGATTTAGCGAGGGATTGGCTTTGTGGTCAATCCCTCGCTAATCCCTCTGTAGGTTCCCAGATTCAAGTTGTATCACATAAACAGCATAAAACAAATAGCGGAAGCATTATATAAAGCCATTAAATGTGAGTGATTGTGTAGACGATAATGTAACAATGAGAGTATCAATAATGAACAGTAAATGATAACAAGATCAAGTAAAATAAGCTGCTCGTATATTGATATTTGAATAACACCAAGAACACGTTCAAGTGTGTGTATTCTGAAATCTCTCAGGAAACAAATCGTACAGTGGTAGTGCTATGGAATGTTGCAGTGTGTGCTCTCACAATTATGGAAAACAATTCTTCCAAAAGCTTACAATTGTGCGTTCCACTATCCTTCTATTTATAGCCTGATAAAGTGAAAGACAATGTACTATCTAACCCTGAGGTGACACGTGGAAAGTGTGTCTCCGTCCTTTTAGGGCTTACGTGGAAAGTACTGACACGTGTCTAACACATAGAGATTTCTACGAGACTTAAGCTTCACAGAGGTCTTCATTCACCAGAGCTCTTACGCTAGAGCTCTGATGGTTTTCTAGTGTGAACAGTTCTTCTGTGAACAGAAGAAGTCTTCTGCCAGAGCTCTGATGATCTTATGGTTGAATTCTTCTAAGTCTTTTGCCGAATCTCTGCTGGTCTTCTAACTTGTAATATTTTCAATACTTTTACATCTTGTATACTTGGGGCTAACAATCTCCCCCTAAGTATTGAAAATAAAAAATGCAAATTACAGATATAATTAAACAAAAGACAAAGAGGAGAAGATCATCCTCTGTGAAACTTGATACTATTTTTTTAAATTATTACAATACAGCACAAAGAAATAGTATACTAATTATAGTAATTTCCTCTTAGAATTCTGTCGAATCTTCTGATCAGATCTCAGAATTCTAATGTAACAACACACAATCCAAATATACATATAACATATAATTCATAACATGTTTTCAACAAAAGTAATTCATATTGCACATTTGGTCCCAAAGTCTGACTAATCAATATAAAAATTCAGTACAAACTTGATCCTATTTAGATAACAAAATAACTAATAACACAGTTATAAGTACGAGAGCATCCACAACTTCATAACGTTCATCTTCCCCAAAAAGCTATTCACCAGGTATTCTAATCACTTAGTCTTACTGGAATCACCACCTGGAATACATATTTTAAAACAGAAAATGAGGGTTAGACCTAAGGGTCTAGTGAGTAAATCCCTGACATTTGGAAATCAATAAAAAATCATTTATATAAAATATTCTTTATATAAATACACATATATCACACGTAATTTAATACCAACCAAGATTTGTGCATCATACCTGTCTCATCCCACCTTATCCCTCCACCAATGGCCAAATTTATTGGTTGCGAGCCAATTTAACACACCGGTCCAAAGCCCGGCCACGTATTATATTCTCATATAATACTCACGTAATTATAATATCTTAATATATTATAATCACCCACATATGACACATTCATACAATTTATCAAGTATTTGTTATCCACATAATGTATTCCAGTAAAAATACTTTAAAGTAAAACTCACCTGTTTTGTTTATCACCAAAGTCTTTCCAAGTTAATTATCAGTACTTCAATCCTTCACAGAATCTGAAATCATGCAAAATACCAAATATCTCTTTTTAAAACTAAACTTATAAAATCCTCGACTCAAGTCGCAACCTATTAAAAGTAAAATTAGAATCGCAATGCATAGTGCTAAGTCGCAATCAACTACTGCGAATTCACCCCCAAGTCGCAACCCACTATTGCGATTCCAACCCCAAGTCGCAATCAACTACTGCGATTCCAACCCAAGTCGCAACCGACCATTGCGACTTCAAAGCCAAATCGCAATCAACCATTGCGACTTCGTTGAATGTCTCAGTTCACTGTTCATCCTAAAAACCCAGAAATCGTACTTTTAAGCTATGTATGTTGCTGTAAAGGTGCAGATATGTTTAAGACTATGAACATAACCTAACCTTAAGCTTAGATTTCCCAAAACATCCATTTTTAACAAAACCCACCTAAAAAACTTAACTAGCAAACTCAAGAACACTTTTAAGAAATTAAAACACATACAAGGATGGATTTGTTACCTTGCTTACTTCAGTTTGGTCCTTAAATCACAGCAGCAAACTCTTGATTTCTTCCTTCTTCTTTCCCTTAATCTCTCTCTCGATTTCCTTCTCTCTCTCTCGATTTCCTTCTCTCTCTCTCTAAACCGAACACACTACACACACTAACACTTAGGATAATTTTTCTTAATTGAAATATGGACACCTATCCTTATTAAAATAGGAAGTCGGTTTTGGCTAAAGAGGTTTGGATAAAAGACCAAACAAACCCTAAACTTATCTCACATGGCAATAAATACCCCTAAACTTCTTACTCCATAAAACACTAACATAAAACTTATAAAATTTTCAAATTTAAATTAGATAAAATACCTGGTTATTACAACATCTCCCCCTTAAAAGAATTTCGTCCCGGAATTCAATTTAAGCGAACAGATGAGGGTATTTGGTTCTCATTTCCGACTCTGATTCCCACGTCGCATCCTGACCTCTATGATGTTTCCACTGAACCTTTACCTGTCTGATATCTTTGTTCCTCAATACTTTGACTTTGTGATCAACTATAGCTTCCGGTTCCTCCACATAGTTCAACTTTTCGTCAACCTGGATATCTTGTAGAGAGACTGCCTGATCTGGTGTAACCAAACACTTTCGAAAATTTGATACATGAAACGCGTTGTGAATCCTGCTTAATTCCAGCAGAAGATCCAATCTATAAGCTACTTCGCCGATCCTTTCCGTAATTGCAAACGGCCCGATATACCTTGGACTAAGTTTACCTTGCTTCCCAAAACGTATGACTCCTTTCCAGGGCGAGACTTTCAACATCACAAATTCCCCGACTTGGAATTCTAACGGTTTCCGGCGTCGATCTGAATAACTTTTCTGTCTGTCTTGAGCCACTTTTAATTTGTCCCGAATCTGAGTAATCTTATCCGCTGTTAACTGTACTATTTCTGGCCCCGCTAATTGTTTATCCCCCACTTCATTCCAATACAGAGGCGTTCGGCATTTTCTACCATACAGTACTTCAAACGGTGCCGCTTGAATGCTGGAATGATAACTGTTGTTGTAGGCAAATTCTATCAAAGGCAGATGTTTATCCCACGATCCCCCAAAATCGACTATACAAGCCCGAAGCATATCTTCTAAAATCTGGATTGTTCTTTCACTCTGCCCGTCAGTTTGAGGATGATATGCTGTACTCAACTTTATCTGCGTTCCCATCTCTTTTTGAAAGCTTCTCCAGAATCTGGAAGTAAAACGGCTATCTCGATCAGAAATAATCGAGATTGGAACTCCATGTCGAGTTACTATTTCATTAATGTACAATTTGGCCAAACGTTCCAAGGAATCAGTTTCTTTTATCGGCAAGAAATGAGCAGACTTCGTCAATCTATCCACAATCACCCAAATAGAATCGAATCCCTTTGAAGTTCTCGGTAACTTGGTAATAAAATCAGTAGTGATCTGATCCCATTTCCACATTGGTATATCTAGTCGTTGTAACTGACCAAACAGCTTCTGATGTTCAATCTTTACTTTCTTGCAAGTAGTACAATCTTCCACATACTTAGCAACACTTCTCTTCATTCCCGGCCACCAATAGAATTGTTTCAAATCTCCATACATTTTATTTGTACCTGGATGAATAGAAAATCGAGATTGATGAGCCTCTTGTAGTACACGATCACGTAATCCACCCAAACGAGGCATCCAAATTCTGTTCCCCATACACAATAACCCACGGTCATCTTTCCCAAGCAATGATGATATTCCCACTAACCGTTCTGATTTCAAACTTTCTTCCTGATAAGCATCTATTTGGCACTTCAGTAATTCGTCAAAGATATTTGGAAGGAGTTCAGCTCGTAGCGATATCGCTTTTATCGTTCCACTTCTTTCTTGACGACTTAGTGCATCTGCTACCACGTTCGCCTTCCCGGGGTGATAAAGGATTTCACAATCGTAATCATTTACCAATTCCAACCATCTTCTTTGCCTTATATTCAGTTCCTTCTGATCGAAAAGATGTTGGAGACTCTTATGGTCAGTGAAAATTTGGCATTTAGAACCATAAAGATAATGTCTCCAAATCTTCAATGCGAAGACAACCGCTGCAAGCTCCATATCATGAGTAGGATATTGTCTTTCATGGTCCTTTAATTGACGAGAAGCATAGGCAATCACATTTCCACGTTGCATAAGTACACATCCCAATCCTAGTTTAGAAGCATCACTGTAGACCACAAAATCATCGGAACCTTCTGGTAATGCTAATATCGGCACGCTGCAGAGTTTCTCCTTCAATATTCTAAATGCCTCATCCTGTTCTGCTTTCCATTCAAACTTTAGATTCTTCCGAGTCAGCTTAGTCAATGGCGTCGCGATTCGAGAAAAGTCTTTTATAAATTTCCGATAGTATCCAGCTAGACCTAGAAAACTACGTACTTCGGTTGCCGTCTTCGGCGGTTCCCATCTTTCAATTGCTTCCACTTTCGCTGGATCAACTTGTATACCCTTCTCTGAAACTATATGACCCAAAAACTGAACTTCCCGCAACCAGAATTCACATTTAGAGAACTTAGCGTACAACTTTTCTTTCTTCAGTAACTCCAGAATCAAACGAAGATGTTGTGCGTGATCCTCTTTGGATCGAGAATAAATAAGTATATCATCGATAAACACAATGACAAATTTATCGAGATAAGGCTTACATACCCGATTCATTAGATCCATAAAAGCGGCCGGAGCGTTCGTTAATCCGAAGGGCATCACCAAAAATTCATAGTGACCGTACCTTGTACGAAAGGCAGTCTTCAGAACGTCTTCTTCCTTAACCTTCAACTGATGGTAGCCAGATCTGAGATCAATCTTGGAGAAGTAACAAGCTCCAACTAATTGATCGAAGAGGTCATCAATTCTTGGAAGTGGATACTTGTTCTTGATCGTGCGCTTGTTCAGCTCTCGGTACTCGATACACATTCTCATTGAATCGTCTTTCTTTTTCACAAATAGAACTGGTGCACCCCACGGCGAAGAGCTGGGTCTGATGAAGCCCTTATCAGACAAGTCTTGAAGTTGTGCCATGTGACAACCGTCAAATTTGCGTTCAGGTTAGAACTGCACTAATTATGTCAGATACAGTTGTTCTATGTCACACTGTCTAGTTTTAGCAGTAAACCCGACACAGTAGGGAAAATTTAGAAATCCAGTCTAAAATCCCTCAATTTAGGAAATTATCCATACATCTCATAAAATGCCAACTAAAAACATGTATACACTAAAATATACATATACCTTACAAAATAAATACTAGCAAATTAAACTAGTATTATTATTAATAACAACTAATTAAAAATGTTTAATAATTTAATTAATTAAAAGATTTAAATAAAAATTTAATTTAAATACAAACACAATCATTTTATACAAAACCACACTCCACACACTCCTTTCCCCTCTCCCCAAAACCGGCCACACACACACACACCACCCTAACCTCTCTTTCTCACTCCATAAATACCCCCTCTCCCTCTCCATTTTCACTCTTCACTCACCTCACAAACCCTTCTCTCAAAACCTCCATATTCTCTCAAGAATTCTCCTCTCCAAGGCTTCCAAGATCAGCCACATATCTTCAAGAAACCAAGGTAAAAACATTTTTGTAACTTCCTTTAATCATCCTCCTACAACTTTCTCTTCTCTTTCAAAGTTTTATCTTCTTAAAACTCTAAGTTTTCATCTTCTTCTTGCTAAATCCAACTCTAGGCGATCTAATGTTTGTAGATCCATCACCATGACGTCTTGCATGTCATTAAAAAGGGTGATGAATCCATAATCAAACCCATATTAGTGACCTAAGAATGTTTGGTATGCATGTGTTTACAAAAGCTCAAAAACAACAAGTTTTGAAAGTATTTTGGCAAGATGATTTTCTAAAGTTCCTTGCATGTTGCTTGGGATGATTAAAAAGCAAATATTTCATCTGAAAATATGTGATTTAGTTGAGTAAAAATCGTGTCTTGACAAAAAGAACAAAATCTTTTGAAGAACCAATTAGAAAATAGCTTTTATATAAAAGACCTTTTTCATCAGCTTGCTGTCAGAAATTTCTACTGACTTTGCATGCCCTTATCTCTCTCAAAAATGGTCCAAATACAGTAATTCTTTTTCTGGAATTTACTTTTATGAGTTGGGAATCAAACCCCACTGGAATCACCGAAAAATATTAAGTTTTAAACCCTCAAACAATTTTTACAAAAACAGTGTGCAACAGCTACGTGTTTCTGTCACTGTTTTTGTCAAGTGTTATTTTATGTACTTATGTTGATCCAAAAATCATGAATCTTATGTCAAAAGTTTCCTAACACATGGAAGTACCCGACTACAAAATACCAGAACCAAATAATTTCTGGAAGTTATCCAAACAGTAACCGAAGGTGACTACAAATTCTGACTACTAACAACTATATTGTATAGTAGCTATATGCTATCTCTTGATCCTTTTCCTCACCTTTGGTGATGAAATTGTGGTATATTATACATATATTACTTAGACATAATTACTAATCTAACTCTACCCGTTTCACCATTTGCATGGTGGAATTGTGGAATATACCTATACGTATTTATTTACGCATTTCATTTACGCATCTAACATCTAACATCTAACTACTAACTTTTCTTATCTTTTATGATGGAATTGTGGTACATACATACATAATACACATGACCTAACACCAAACCATATTTACATATGGACCTAAAACATTTATTTTCGTTATTACCTCTACAACACTTCGGTAATTTTAAAACCATCACATGTAACGTTCTTTCTAAGTATGAACTATTAAAGAACATTTAACAACATACAAATTTAACAACAAAGGCATTTTATGATGAGATGGAGATTTAAGTGACAAAGTCTAGAACCTAGAATCTTACTAGTGTCCTTACATTCGTAGGATCGAAGTAGGATCTCATTTCGGAATCACATTACGCATTCGGGAAACACCTACGCAAACCACCGTGAGTATTCATAGCCCCTTTTTACTGTTTTATACATTTTGGGGTGAAAAGCATGTTACTATTATTTCAACCTTGTGAGTCTTCACAACCCTTTTACTGTTTTACATATTTTGGGGTGAAGAGCATGATTCCAAACTTTATTCGAAATAAATTGTTTTATTTCCGAACTTTTACGCATGTTTAACGCTCTTTATGGTACATATGCACATGTTAAAGCTTCTAAGTTTGCAACTATCATATACAAAAAGTCCCCAACGCTCTTAACATTACTTATTAACTCACATGCGTGTGAGCCATGGTAATTATGGATAACGTTATTTGGTTGACCACCCACCTACGATAAAACAGGGTGCATTAATTACTACAACGCCATGTTAATGATAGGACATGATGACTCGGGGCAAATGAACACAAGGTCATGAGGCTTAGTAATGGCTTAGTTTGCTACCTCTGAGGCATTTCGCATTACACTATATATACCATGAGCATGCAAAACAAAACGAAACTTTACAACCGAGGGTTGTACTACATTCTTTGAAAGAACGAAACTTTGCAACTTACATTACACTCTTTGTGTATGCAAAAACCTATGAACTCACCAACTATTTTTAGTTGACACTCTCTTTTACATGCTTTTCAGGAAATAGCAAGTAAGGACGCACTTTAGAAGGCATCACTTTAGCGTCATCAAATTATTTCATCATGTCATTGTACTTTACGTTTTTATGGACAAGTTGTATTTTCTTTTAAAACTCGTTGTATTGGTACTATTTTGATGTGATGAGTTGGTGTTGTCTTCTACCTATTGCTTTTGAAACATTAACTGTGACATCCCGTGTTTCCGCTTTAGCGGGGTGTGACAGAAGTGGTATCAGAGCCAAAGGTTATAGAGAACATCGGTCTTTCATCGGAAGAACCCAACTATAACCAATTGTCCAAAAACTGACATGAAAACATTTAAACTTACTACTAGTATAACTAAGTCTAGAATGGCATTAACAGACTTCAATTAAACATAGCCTGATCACCTATGTTTGATTAAGGTAGGTTAATGCGAGACTAGAAATGGTTATAGTAGGAGTATGTCGATTTTTACATACACTCGTTAGGAGCATGCTTAGAACATAGACATGGCGTAGGATAGGATACATCCTTTATGCGATAGGTTACTAAGTACACTTTTGCTTCAGTTTCACTATGTCGTCGTCATCAAATCCTTCTTACACTCCCGCGTCATACTCAACCAATGCATCGGGCCACAACACGGGGCGATCGCAAGATATCCCGTCTAGCAACCGACAAGAAGATGACCCCTACAATAGCACGGACTCGGAACCCGAGGTGTCGAGCGAACGAGACCCATACGATGGACCGAGAGTATCACCCAACACGGTTCTACCAAGACCCACTCCAATAATCGTACAACCGTCGTCTGGAGGACTTCGTATCCGTCAAACGGCTAGGAAAAGTGTTCCGATCCCTAGGAGAGTCACGCTAGCAACTCCTCGTCCCGAGGCGCCAGAACCATCAAGGGTTGCCCCCGGCGTACCGATTGGACGCTTAACTGAGTTAGGAATAGCAAGGGATCAACACATTCGGGCCATGACAACCGAGTTGCATGGATGTCAAGTCAGAGTGACTCATCAAGCTCAAGTTCTAACAGAGCTAGTAGAACTCACGCACCAACTAACCGTCGTGTCGACGCAAGCAAGAGATAGTGCAAGAATGGCGAGAGAGATGGCTTCAAGGGCTCAATCTACAAGCTTGGTTGTAGGAATGGTGCTAATGTTGTTGTTGTTTCTACTCGTGCTAGGAGCATACTTGGCATAGTATGAACGGGTTTGGCATGGGGAATGATCTTTTGGAGAAAATATTTTATTACTTATCATTTATTTTAAGTTGTACTTCCATTTAAAATTGTACCGGTATATGATACACGCCGGAAATTTTGTAAAACCACCAAAAATTAATGAAAATGTCTGGGAAGTTTTTAGTTAAATTGTCTAATTACTCTACACTTTACTTATTGCTCAAATATCCGAATGAAAACTTGTTGATCTTAAATTTTTTGAAAATACGAATTCAAAGACTTTACAAACTATACTAAAACAAATTTCTTCTACAAATATGTTTTAGAATCATGCCTCCAAGAAGGTCTACACGTCACACGGAAAATACCCCCGAAAACCAAACGCCCGACATAGCACGAATCATTGCACAACGCATTCAAGAAGCCATACCTAACATCGTCTCACAAGTAACCGCCGGCCTCAATGCAATCCCAAGGAATCAAGGAGGTAGTGGAGGAAGCTCGAGTAATAACGATACCGGATGTAACTACAAGACCTTTATGTCTTGTAAGCCCAAAGAATTCCATGGAAAGGAAGGCGTCGTAGGATTGCTTACATGGATTGATAGCATGGAGTCGGTGCTCCATATTAGCAAGTGTTCGGAGGACCGCAAGGTGGAATATGCTACATGTCAACTCCAAGGTAGGGCACTAACTTGGTGGAATATCCAGGTTCAGACCCGTGGAAGGGAAGATGCCTACAAGCTCACATGGGAGGAATTCAAAGAATTACTCATGGAGGAGTACTGCCCTAAGAGTGAAATTCAGAAGCTGGAAGTTGAGTTTTGGAACCATACTATGATCGGAGCTGACATAGATCGATACACAGCTCGTTTCCACGAACTTGCGAAACTGGTACCTCACATGGTCACTCCCGAGAGTAAAAGAATTGACCGATACTTATGGGGATTAGCACCGGGAATTCGAGGAATGGTTACCTCGGCAAAATTGACCACAATTCAAGAGGTTGTAGCAATGGCAACTACCCTAACAAACGATGCTGTGAGAGCTGGAACTCTATCATCGGGTAGTGCTAGCCATAAGAGGAAGCCGGAGTACCAGTAAGGAAAGAAATCCCTTGGTAGTGCAAGTAAGGATAGGAGTATTGTAAGGGATTTCGGACTAAGCACAGAGGAACCAGGTCAGTACAAGGGATCCTTTCCTAAGTGTAACAAGTGTAACTACCATCACGAAGGAGCCTGCGTCATCTGTGATAACTGTAAGCGGCTAGGTCATCCCGCTAAGTTCTGTAAAAGTGGAAAGGGCCCTATGGAAGGAAGGAGGGCTTGTTATGAATGTGGAAGTCCGGATCACTACCGGAATACCTGCCCGAAGTTTGGGAGGAAACCGAACACTAACTACAAGGGGAACCAGACGAGACAAGTCAATCAGGGAAACCAAGGAGGACAGGCTCGAGGACGGGCATTTGTCATTGGAGCTGACGAAGCACGTCGCGACCCTAATGTGGTGACAGGTACGTTTCTCATAAACAACCACTACGCATCAGTATTATTTGACACTGGAGCGGATAGAAGTTTTATTTCATTGGAGTTTAGACCACTAATTAACTTGGAATCTAGGAGAATGTCGGATGCTTATGTTATTGAGGTTGCTAATGGTCACAAATTCGAGGCTAAGGATGTAATCTTAGATTGTACTTTAAATCTAGCCGATAAATTGTTTAGCGTTGATCTTATTCCTATCGAATTGGGGAGTTTTGACATAGTTATAGGAATGGACTGGTTATCTAAGAATCGAGCGGAGATTTGCTGTTTTGATAAGTCGGTTAGAATACCTTTGCAAGACGGAGGAACCCTAGTAATACAAGGACACAAAGTTGGAAGAAGCGTAGAGCTGGTGTCAAGTATTAAGGCTCGTAAGTATCTGAGGAAGGAATGTGTTGCATTTTTGGCACTCATAGACGAGAAGAAGTCCAAGGAAAGGCGAATTCAAGACATTCCCGTGGTAAAGGATCACCCGAAAGTGTTTCTTGACGAATTGCCTGGACTGCCCCCGTTTAGACAAGTTGAATTTCAAATTGACCTTATACCCGGAGCAGCGCCTGTAGCTAAGGCACCCTATCGTTTAGCACCTGCCGAAATGCAAGAGTTGTCCAGCCAAGTTCAGGAACTGTTGGACAAGGACTTTATTAGGCCAAGTTCTTCACCTTGGGGAGCTCCAGTTCTGTTCGTTAAGAAAAAGGATGGATCGCTGCGGATGTGCATCGACTATAGGGAATTGAACAAGTTGACGATCAAGAACCGATATCCTCTACCTCGAATAGACGATTTATTCGACCAGTTGCAAGGTGCAACGTATTTCTCTAAGATTGATCTTCGATCAGGTTATCATCAATTAAGAGTTCGAGAGGAGGACATTCCTAAGACAGCCTTTAGGACCCGTTATGGACACTACGAGTTTTTGGTTATGCCTTTCGGTTTAACCATTGCTCCAGCAGTATTCATGGATTTAATGAACAGGGTATGCCGACCATACCTTGACAAGTTTGTGAGAGTGTTTATAGATGACATTCTGATTTACTCTCGAAGTAGGGAGGATCACGAGCAACATTTAAGCGTAATTCTAGAACTTCTTAAGGAACAGAAATTGTACGCCAAATTCTCTAAGTGCGAATTTTGGATTAGAGAAGTACACTTTCTTGGTCATGTAATTGGAGAAAAAGGAATTCACCTAGATCCAGCCAAAGTAGAAGCCGTTAAGAAATGGGAAGCTCCCAAAACGCCAACAGAAATTCGTCAATTTCTGGGATTGGCAGGGTATTACAGGCGATTTATTGAAAATTTCTCCAAAATCGCTAAACCACTCACAACACTGACCCAAAAGGATAGTAAATTTATTTGGGGAGAATCACAAGAAAAGGCCTTTCAGTTATTGAAGAAGAAGTTGTGCAATGCACCAATTCTGGCGTTACCGGAAGGAACCGATAACTTTGTGGTATATTGTGACGCGTCTCATCAAGGATTAGGTTGCGTATTGATGCAAAAGGACAAGGTGATAGCATACGCTTCGCGACAACTGAAAGTTCATGAGAAGAACTATACCACACACGATTTAGAGCTCGGAGCTGTGGTTTTTGCTCTAAAGATTTGGAGACATTATTTGTACGGCACCAAGTGTACCATCTTCACCGATCATAAAAGTCTTCAGCATATTCTAGACCAGAAAATGCTAAACATGAGACAAAGAAGATGGGTAGAACTACTCAGTGATTACGATTGTGATATTCGTTATCATCCAGGTAAAGCCAATGTAGTGGCTGATGCCTTGAGTAGGAAGGAAAGGACAAAACCGTCACGTATACGAGCAATGGGAGCACTGGTACAAACAAGCTTAAAGACTCGAATTCTTGAAGCTCAGACCGAAGCAATGAAGACGGAAAACTTGAAGGACGAAACCCTTCACGGCATAGAAAGCAGATTTGAGACTAAGGTGGATGGAGTACGTTATTTCAAGGATAGAGTTTGGATTCCAAAAGCGAACGACATACGGGAGATAATCCTGCACGAAGCCCACAAGTCACGATATTCAATTCATCCTGGCGCGGATAAGATGTATAAGGATTTAAGAGAATACTATTGGTGGCCAGGGATGAAAAAGGATATTGCTTTATACGTAGGAAAATGTGTAACTTGCTCAAAAGTCAAAGCGGTATATCAGAAACCATCTGGTTTGCTTCAATAACCAGAGATTTCCCAGTGGAAATGGGAACAAATAACCATGAACTTTATAACCAAACTTCCGAGAACTGCCCGAGGGCATGACTCTATTTGGGCTATAATAGACCGATTCACGAAATCTGCACATTTCCTACCGATTCGAGAAGACTACAAGATGGAAAAACTGGCTCAGATCTACATCAAGGAAATTGTTACGCGACATGGAGTCCCGATTTCTATCATCTCGGATAGAGATAGTCGTTTCACGTCTCGATTTTGGCAGTCACTTCAAAGAGCAATGGGGACGCAATTGAATTTAAGTACCGCCTATCATCCCCAAACAGACGGCCAAAGTGAGAGAACCATTCAAACGTTAGAGGACATGCTTCGAGCATGTGTGTTAGACTTCGGAGGAAGTTGGGATAACCACTTGCCATTAGTTGAGTTCTCCTACAACAATAGCTATCACACCAGTATCAAGTGTGCGCCATATGAAGCACTGTATGGACGCAAGTGTCGATCACCTCTTTGTTGGTTGGAGATTGGAGATAGACAATTGTCTAGTCCAGACATTGTGCAAGAAACCACCGACAAGATCGCAATCATCAGGGATAGACTCAAAGCAGCTCGAGATCGTCAAAAGAGCTATGCTGACAACCGTAGGAAACCCTTAGAGTTTCAAGTTGGCGATAGAGTTTTTCTGAAAGTATCCCCTTGGAAGGGAACTGTCCGATTTGGAAAGCGAGGAAAATTAAGCCCTCGATACATTGGACCCTTCAAAATCACCGAAAGAATCGGACCAGTAGCATACAAGCTGGAATTGCCAAAGGAACTAAGTGCAATTCACAACACCTTTCACGTGTCCAATCTAAAGAAATGCCTAGTCAACGAGGAAATAACCGTACCTTTGGAGGAAGTCCAAGTCAATGAAAAACTGTGCATGGTAGAAAAACCAACCGAAATACTTGACCGAGAGGTCAAGCGTCTTAGGCGAAGCAAGATTCCAATAGTGAAAGTTCATTGGAACACAAGGCGTGGGCCTGAGTACACATGGGAACGAGAGGATTACATGAAACATAAGTATCCTCACTTATTTGCTAAACAACCGGTTACGAACGAAAGTTCTTGAATTTCGGGACGAAATTCTTTTAACCGGGGGAGACTGTGACAACCGTCAAATTTGCGTTCAGGTTAGAACTGCACTAATTATGTCAGATACAGTTGTTCTATGTCACACTGTCTAGTTTTAGCAGTAAACCCGACACAGTAGGGAAAATTTAGAAATCCAGTCTAAAATCCCTCAATTTAGGAAATTATCCATACATCTCATAAAATGCCAACTAAAAACATGTATACACTAAAATATACATATACCTTACAAAATAAATACTAGCAAATTAAACTAGTATTATTATTAATAACAACTAATTAAAAATGTTTAATAATTTAATTAATTAAAAGATTTAAATAAAAATTTAATTTAAATACAAACACAATCATTTTATACAAAACCACACTCCACACACTCCTTTCCCCTCTCCCCAAAACCGGCCACACACACACACACCACCCTAACCTCTCTTTCTCACTCCATAAATACCCCCTCTCCCTCTCCATTTTCACTCTTCACTCACCTCACAAACCCTTCTCTCAAAACCTCCATATTCTCTCAAGATTCTCCTCTCCAAGGCTTCCAAGATCAGCCACATATCTTCAAGAAACCAAGGTAAAAACATTTTTGTAACTTCCTTTAATCATCCTCCTACAACTTTCTCTTCTCTTTCAAAGTTTTATCTTCTTAAAACTCTAAGTTTTCATCTTCTTCTTGCTAAATCCAACTCTAGGCGATCTAATGTTTGTAGATCCATCACCATGACGTCTTGCATGTCATTAAAAAGGGTGATGAATCCATAATCAAACCCATATTAGTGACCTAAGAATGTTTGGTATGCATGTGTTTACAAAAGCTCAAAAACAACAAGTTTTGAAAGTATTTTGGCAAGATGATTTTCTAAAGTTCCTTGCATGTTGCTTGGGATGATTAAAAAGCAAATATTTCATCTGAAAATATGTGATTTAGTTGAGTAAAAATCGTGTCTTGACAAAAAGAACAAAATCTTTTGAAGAACCAATTAGAAAATAGCTTTTATATAAAAGACCTTTTTCATCAGCTTGCTGTCAGAAATTTCTACTGACTTTGCATGCCCTTATCTCTCTCAAAAATGGTCCAAATACAGTAATTCTTTTTCTGGAATTTACTTTTATGAGTTGGGAATCAAACCCCACTGGAATCACCGAAAAATATTAAGTTTTAAACCCTCAAACAATTTTTACAAAAACAGTGTGCAACAGCTACGTGTTTCTGTCACTGTTTTTGTCAAGTGTTATTTTATGTACTTATGTTGATCCAAAAATCATGAATCTTATGTCAAAAGTTTCCTAACACATGGAAGTACCCTACTACAAAATACCAGAACCAAATAATTTCTGGAAGTTATCCAAACAGTAACCGAAGGTGACTACAAATTCTGACTACTAACAACTATATTGTATACTAGCTATATGCTATCTCTTGATCCTTTTCCTCACCTTTGGTGATGAAATTGTGGTATATTATACATATATTACTTAGACATAATTACTAATCTAACTCTACCCGTTTCACCATTTGCATGGTGGAATTGTGGAATATACCTATACGTATTTATTTACGCATTTCATTTACGCATCTAACATCTAACATCTAACTACTAACTTTTCTTATCTTTTATGATGGAATTGTGGTACATACATACATAATACACATGACCTAACACCAAACCATATTTACATATGGACCTAAAACATTTATTTTCGTTATTACCTCTACAACACTTCGGTAATTTTAAAACCATCACATGAAACGTTCTTTCTAAGTATGAACTATTAAAGAACATTTAACAACATACAAATTTAACAACAAAGGCATTTTATGATGAGATGGAGATTTAAGTGACAAAGTCTAGAACCTAGAATCTTACTAGTGTCCTTACATTCGTAGGATCGAAGTAGGATCTCATTTCGGAATCACATTACGCATTCGGGAAACACCTACGCAAACCACCGTGAGTATTCATAGCCCCTTTTTACTGTTTTATACATTTTGGGGTGAAAAGCATGTTACTATTATTTCAACCTTGTGAGTCTTCACAACCCTTTTACTGTTTTACATATTTTGGGATGAAGAGCATGATTCCAAACTTTATTCGAAATAAATTGTTTTATTTCCGAACTTTTACGCATGTTTAACGCTCTTTATGGTACATATGCACATGTTAAAGCTTCTAAGTTTGCAACTATCATATACAAAAAGTCCCCAACGCTCTTAACATTACTTATTAACTCACATGCGTGTGAGCCATGGTAATTATGGATAACGTTATTTGGTTGACCACCCACCTACGATAAAACAGGGTGCATTAATTACTACAACGCCATGTTAATGATAGGACATGATGACTCGGGGCAAATGAACACAAGGTCATGAGGCTTAGTAATGGCTTAGTTTGCTACCTCTGAGGCATTTCGCATTACACTATATATACCATGAGCATGCAAAACAAAACGAAACTTTACAACCGAGGGTTGTACTACATTCTTTGAAAGAACGAAACTTTGCAACTTACATTACACTCTTTGTGTATGCAAAAACCTATGAACTCACCAACTATTTTTAGTTGACACTCTCTTTTACATGCTTTTCAGGAAATAGCAAGTAAGGACGCACTTTAGAAGGCATCACTTTAGCGTCATCAAATTATTTCATCATGTCATTGTACTTTACGTTTTTATGGACAAGTTGTATTTTCTTTTAAAACTCGTTGTATTGGTACTATTTTGATGTGATGAGTTGGTGTTGTCTTCTACCTATTGCTTTTGAAACATTAACTGTGACATCCCGTGTTTCCGCTTTAGCGGGGTGTGACATGCCATCATTTCTTTCATCTCTGGAGGTGCTAATCGGTACGGCGCACGAGCGATAGGTGCGGCTCCTGGGATTAAGTCAATACCAAATTCTACTTGTCTAACAGGAGGAAGACTATTCAAGTCTTCAGGGAAAACTTCTGGATTTTCACTAACGATAGAAATATCCTCCAGCTTAATCTTTTCAGGCCTACTGTCTATCACATAAGCTAAATAACTAGAGCAACCCTTGTTGACACATTTACGGGCTTTTACCATAGATATAAGACTGGACTGATGATTCTTACGATCTCCATAAATCACTACTGATCTCTTATCAGGTAAAACGGCATTGATTATTTTCTTATCACAAACTATGTTAGCCTGATTCTCAGCTAACCAATCCATTCCTACTAACACATCAAATTCAATCAAAGCTATTGGAAATAGTTGTATCGGTACTCCACACCCCTCTATATTTATCATGCAATGATCAAAAACTTCTTTAACTGCCACCTGGCTATCATTTGCAGTATCTACTAATAAAGCATGTTTTAACATTTTAGGCTCTAAATGCATGTGAGCAGCAAAGGAGGGAGACACAAAAGATCGATTTGCACCAGAATCAAATAACACTTAGCACGCGTGGAGTTTATGAAAAATGTACCTGTGACCACATCCGGAGTTTCCTCCGCCTCTTTAGCTGTCATTTGGAATGTACAACCCCTCGTTTTCGGCGGTTCTATTCTTGGGACTACTGGTCTAGTAATGGCTGGTTTCCCGGATGTACCCCCTTGTTGTATTCTACCTCGTGGACAATCTGATTGGAGGTGATCCGGAGAATTGCACAAAAAGCAAAACCGTGTTAATCGACAATCTTTAACAACATGACCGGTTTTCCCACACTTAAAACAAACCCGAGATTCCACTTGACAATTTACCTGATGGTAGCGATTACATCTCGGACATGGTCTTTCCGCTGGTCGAAATGACGGACGGTTATCGAACCTCTGGAATCTAGACTTCCTTGGATCATGTGGTGGTCCTTCCCATTTCCTTTTCCCCAAACTCTTATCACCGGCATCCCTTTTATTGTCTCGTTCTACATTTTCTGCAGCATCCACTGCAACTGTAAAAGTATCTGGCCTTGTTGCAGTCACTAGTCTTCGGACTTCTGAATTCAACCCATAGATAAATCTCTCCATTTTCATCTTTTCTGTAGCAACATAATATCCTGCAAAACGAGATTTTTCTAAAAATCGTGCAGTATAGTCTCTGACTGACAAATTCCCTTGCTGTAGATTCATAAATTCTTCTTCCAATTGTCTGACAGCAGCTTGTGGACAGAAGTGTGTTGTGAAAGCTAACACGAATTCCTCCCATGAAAAAGTAGAGTATATATCTGCTCCTCCCGATTCTATATGAGCCTCCCACCAATACAAAGCATCACCTTTTAGCATTGTCGTTCCATAAAGTACTTTATCTTCTTCAGCACATTTACACGTTTTGAAGATAGCCTCTATTTCTTTCAGCCATCTCATAGCTTTTACCGGATCCCGATCTCCTGAGTATGTAGGGGGCTTGCAACTAAGAAACATTTTATAGTCACACCTTTTCATTACCGGTAAAACAGTAGCGGTAAGTGGTATCTCAACTTCATGTTCCGGATTTGGTCTTTCAGTTTCATTATGACGATTACGTTCGAACATGGCTTGTATGCTATCCTGTAATCTCCCCATTTCAGCAGTCAGATCATCCCGTGTAACAAACTCTGTACCATGCGGTTGTGTTCTACCTCCAGTTCGGCCCCCAGTTCCCCTTCCGGTTCTGCCTCTACCACGATCTCCTCCTCTTCTCCCTGTTCCTATTGGTGAATTCTCTCCACTCGAATTCCTTCCTCTTCCCTGATTCCTTTGTCTAGTGCCACTTTCCATTCTGTGGATTCGAACAAAGTTAATATACACATAAGCACATACCCCATATAACAAGGTACTCCAGTTCAAACATGTACCTGTAAGATCATAATTACACTGGCCAGGTGTAATCTGAAATTACCTTACATGATGTTCCTTCTACCTTTTATACTTTGCATCCCCAGGTTCTAAAATAATAGAGACATCCTACTTCACATGCAGTTTAAGTCTAGGTACACATACTAATACCTAAATCCCTTAAACTAGGGCTCTGATACCATCTGTAACAACCCACAATCCAAATATACATATAACATATAATTCATAACATGTTTTCAACAAAAGTAATTCATATTGCACATTTGGTCCCAAAGTCTGACTAATCAATATAAAATTCCAGTACAAACTTGATCCTATTTAGATAACATAATAACTAATAACACAGTTATAAGTACGAGAGCATCCACAACTTCATAACGTTCATCTTCCCCAAAAAGCTATTCACCAGGTATTCTAATCACTTAGTCTTACTAGAATCACCACCTGGAATACATATTTTAAAACGGAAAATGAGGGTTAGACCTAAGGGTCTAGTGAGTAAATCCATGACATTTGGAAATCAATAAAAATTCATTTATATAAAATATTCTTTATATAAATACACATATATCACACGTAATTTAATACCAACCAAGATTTGTGCATCATACCTGTCTCATCCCACCTTATCCCTCCACCAATGGCCAAATTTATTGGTTGCGAGCCAATTTAACACACCGGTCCAAAGCCCGGCCACGTATTATATTCTCATATAATACTAACGTAATTATAATATCTCAATATATTATAATCACCCACGTATGACACATTCATACAACTTATCAAGTATTTGTTATCCACATAATGTATTCCAGTAAAAATACTTTAAAATAAAACTTACCTGTTTTGTTTATCACCAAAGTCTTTCCAAGTTAATTATCAGTACTTCAATCCTTCACAGAATCTGAAATCACGCAAAATACCAAATATCTCTTTTTAAAACTAAACTTATAAAATCCTCGACTCAAGTCGCAACCTATTAAAAGTAAAATTAGAATCGCAATGCATAGTGCTAAGTCGCAATCAACTACTGCGACTTCACCCCCAAGTCGCAACCCACTATTGCGATTCCAACCCCAAGTCACAATCAACTACTGCGATTCCAACCCAAGTCGCAACCGACCATTGCGACTTCAAAGCCAAATCGCAATCAACCATTGCGACTTCGTTGAATGTCTCAGTTCACTGTTCATCCTAAAAACCCAGAAATCGTACTTTTAAGCTATGCATGTTGCTGTAAAGGTGCAGATATGTTTAAGACTATGAACATAACCTAACCTTAAGCTTAGATTTCCCAAAACATCCATTTTTAACAAAACCCACCTAAAAAACTTAACTAGCAAACTCAAGAACACTTTTAAGAAATTAAAACACATACAAGGATGGATTTGTTACCTTGCTTACTTCAGTTTGGTCCTTAAATCACAGCAGCAAACTCTTGATTTCTTCCTTCTTCTTTCCCTTAATCTCTCTCTCGATTTCCTTCTCTCTCTCTCTAAACCGAACACACTACACACACTAACACTTAGGATAATTTTTCTTAATTGAAATATGGACACCTATCCTTATTAAAATAGGAAGTCGGTTTTGGCTAAAGAGGTTTGGATAATAGACCAAACAAACCCTAAACTTATCTCGCTTGGCAATAAATACCCCTAAACTTTCAAATAAAAATTAAAACTTACCCCTTAACTTCTTACTCCATAAAACACTAACATAAAACTTATAAAATTTTCAAATTTAAATTAGATAAAATACCTGGTTATTACGTCTAACATGAGGTCTATCTGGTTGATGTAAAGCCTCAACTGTTCTTCTGGACACTTTTTCCTTGGGAGATTCAGAATGACGTTTTTGAGATACTTAAGCGACTCACTTGAGTACTTGTGGGTTTCAGCAGATCTGATGGCCTTCTTGTTGCCCTTCTGTCGACAGATAAAGATTGGAGGATTTCCAACTACGGTTCCAGTTCTGTAATGGCCATAACCCTCAAGGTTTTCATTTGGAGGTGCACTCGCCAGTTTCTCAATTTCAAACTCTATGCCTAGCTGAAAATCAACTTGTGTTCTGAGGTTGACGTGCTCTTGCATAGCATACTGAATTTCGGGTATAGCAGTCCTTCCGGCTCTATCTCTTTCGTGTCTATTTAGGCAGTAGCCGTGAAGAGTTATGAGATCGTAGGGATTCAAAAGTACAAGATCATTGTCGTTGAAGGTTTCGATCTTGCCTTCTTTTGATTCCATAGTGTACAGATGGTAGATAATTCTGTCATAGTCAAATTTTCTTTCTTCTACCTTCAGAATTATGTTGATCCCAAACGAGGAGTTGATAGCTTTGTTCAGATGTGACTTCTTTTCAATGAACCTACGTCTATCGTCGTTCAGTCTATTCGCTTTGATGGGATTAAAATAAGGGTTGGCGGGTACGACATTTACAGGGATTATATATCTGTCGGCATAGAGATATGCAAATAGTTCTTCTAAGGAAGGGTTCTCGATGTGTCGGGATGAGGTTTCTGGGTTCTGCTCTCGTTGGTTTTGGGTTGGGTTATGATCGTCATGAGTTTCAGCCATAAGAGTGTCAACATGATGTTCAGGCTCTTGTACAGTTTGTGTTTGGACTTGGGGTTGGATTTGAGGTTGGTTTTGATTTATTTGTTCATCAGCAGAGAATGGTTCTGTTCTCTCTGGTTCAGTCCTTGGGGATTGGGGAGGAGTGTCAAGGATGATGATCTCTGGTGGTTGAGCTGACTCTTCTGGTACTCTGAACGTTAAGTCTTTAAACATGTAGTCGAACTCTACCATTGTCATCTCTGTTGGATTTTCCTCTGTCTCCTTCTCCCCTGGTGTTTCTTGTGTTTCTTTCTCTTTCTCTGTCTCTTTCTCTTTCCCCTTCTCTTTCTCTGCTCCTTTTTCTTTCTCTTTCTCTGTCTCCCCCTTTTGTTGTTCTGAGGACTCACCCATCTAACTAACCGAATTCCCTTCTGCAGCATCTTGGAAGTCATCATCATCATCAGAAGCTGCAATGCCTTCATCGGGTGTGGCCGGAACAACAAACTTCGGATCAGACTTACCCCTCTTACTTGAAGGTTGTAGTAACCGTGTCCAAAAAGGGAAGATTCCCAAGTCTTGTGGTGGATGTTTATTAAATGGAAGTTGAGGGGAGTATTTTGTAAATGTGGGTAAGGTATATATTGGGCACAAAACCCTAGGAGAGTGATTTTCTCCTGAGTCTTTGTGGTTGGCGGCTGTTGGCAGAAATGAGAGAAGGAAGAAGAGAGAAAGAAAGAAGGAAGAAGGAAGAAAACTAGAGCAAGTGGGAAGAAAGGAATCTCAGATTCTTGGAGTGGAAAAGGAAGGTGTTATTCCATATCCAATCAATCAGGTAATTCCCTCTCTTCACATCTAATCTGCGGATTTGTTGTTAAAGATTGAGTTATTTTGTGGGTTTTTGGTTAAAGTTGGGTTTGAAGCTTAATGGGAGAAATTGGGCATTTTACTGCGTTATTACTGTTAAGATTTCGGTAATTGTTGTGTTTAGTGACCTTGGGGTGGTTGCTAATCGTTATCTATGAGATCTCGGTCGTATCCGTGACTTCTCAGCCCAAATAAGAGTCAGATGAGCGTCTGGACCATTTCCTGGACGTCCGGACACTTCGATTAGTTGAAGGTGTCCGGGTAAGTATTCGATAATCGTGAGTGTGTCTGGATGGGAGTGTTGTCCGGATAGGAGTGTTGTCCGGATAGAGGCGTTGTCCGAATGAGGTGTGTTGTCCGAATAAGGTGTGTTGTCCGGGTAGGTGTTGTCCGGATAAGAGTTGTCCGGATATGATGTGTTGTCCGGATAGGATGTGTTGTCCGGATATGATGTGTTGTCCGGATAGGTGTTGTCCGGACAGGGTGTTTTCCGGAAAGTGAGTGTGCCCGGAGAGACCAGTGTGTCCGGATAGTTGAGTTGACAGCTTATGCGTTTTACCCTTTCGCTCAGGTAGACCATCGGGAAGTGCGGGTCAGAGTAGGAAAGGACCGTAAGCGTATCAGGTGAGTTTTCTAACTGAAGCTTGATGGTACTTGTTCATTTACTCGTACATGTGCGTTTGCTTAATATATGTTGCATATAAATTACTTATGCTTGGTGCGAGGTATATGGGGGGGGGGGGGGGGCGTGTCCTAATCATTAAGGTGTGATGCTTATAGGGGGTGTGTCCCATATGTTATGGTATGACGCTTATGGGGGGTGTTGCCCATATGTCATAGTGTGATGCTTATGGGGGGGGTGTCCCATATGTGGTGGTATGACGCTTATGGGGGGTGTGGCCCATATGTCATAGTGTGATGCTTATGGGGGGGGGGGGAGGGTGTCCCATATGTGGTGGTATGACGCTTATGGGGGGTGTGGCCCATATGTCATAGTGTGATGCTTATGGGGGGTGTGTCCCATATGTGGTGGTATGACGCTTATGGGGGGTGTGGCCCATATGTCATAGTGTGATGCTTATGGGGGTGTGTCCCATCTGTTGTGGTATGACGCTTATGGAGGGTGTGGCCCATATGTCATAGTGTGATGCTTATGGGGGGTGTCCCATACGAGGGTGATTGAGCGCCCTGGGATCAAGCCACGTGTGTGTGTGTGACTGGATGGACGATTTGGTCAATTGTGTGAATGTTATTAATTAAACTTCATATTGATTTATGTTTCGCATAACTCTTTAATTGCTATATGTGGTGTGGATGTAACTGAGGGATCTCACTAGACCTTGTGGTCTAACCCTCGCATTTTCAAAACTGAAACCCTTTTCAGGTGAGCAGGTTAAGGGCGGTTCCTCTAGTGGTAAAGAGAAGGCGAGGGCGGGCGTGGCTTGCATTAGTGGACTTCCTTACCTTCCAGTATTTTTAGATGTTCTCAGTTGTAACTAGGGTTATTCCGCAAACCCAGATTTTGAAATTTGTTGGTGTAAACCTTGAGCCAAGTTTTGGCGTTTTTCTTTTGTAATAAATGTCTTGTTTTGGCATTTTGGAGCGGGCTGTTACAGTTGGTATCAGAGCCGTCGTTTAAGGGATTTAGGTGACCGGATGGGCCTAAACTTAAGCTGTAGAAGTACAACTGAGAATGTAGGAAGGCCTAGGAAGACCTCACTGGGAAGCGTGAATAACAGGGTGGTGAAAAGTATCATGTAAGGTAAGTTCGGGATTACACCTGGCCAGTGTAATTGTGAATTTACAGGTGCATGACGGTGATCATTCTTGCCTTGTTATTTTGGGACGGTTGTTAATCTGTGTTGTGTGTAAAGTTTAACCTTGTCATTATGGCAACGGTTTAGTGTGTTGTGCAGATTATTCTTGGCGTGATTGATGATACTACCTAGAAGAGGCATCGTATTCGATATGAGTGTCCGTGTGAAGTAGAACCTTTAGAGTTCTTAAGGGAAATAAATGATTGGAGATGAGCTCCTAATCTCTGATGAGTCCTTATTCTGGGAGTCCCCGATGTTGGCGAATTTAGATCTTGAGAGTTTCAACTCAAGGATCGGATATTGGAGATGTGCCGTCTCACTCTCGAGTTAGTGGAAGAGTGACAGGAGAGGATGAGAAGTGATAGATGCATGGATTGGTAACACTGGTGTCGGTAAACCATTTTGGACCGAGGTGAAGCCGTATTTATAGTCAAGTGGACTGTGGGGTTGGAGCATCCAAGTGTGAAGGAAAGTATCGGTACCGAAGGTTGTCTCTAATGTAAGGAACCGAATGGTTTGGTTGGAAGTAGGGTGTCGGCGTCGAATTGTTGTAACTGCAAAAAGGTTAACCCTGCTAGAGCAAATAACCTTCAATGTTAAGTGAGTCATACATTGTTCGAGGTGTAAATTGGATAAGTCGGGGGGTGTGGCCCGCCAGCTCGTGTCGGGAGGTGTGACCCGTTTATGCTAAGGGTAGTGTGGCCCTGTAAGTCAGCATGAGACTGACTCGTTGTCACCCTAGGGTAACTTTAGGGTGCCAATTTACTAGGGGCGGACCTTATTTCGTGGATGTTTTATAAAGGGGCGTACCTTATTCCGTGGATGTTTTATAAAGGGGTGGACCTTATTCCGTGGATGTTTTATAAAGGGGCGGACCTTATTCCGTGGATGTTTAATAAAGGGGCGGACCTTATTCCGTGGATGTTTAATAAAGGGGCGGACCTTATTCCGTGAATGTTTTATAAAGGGGCGGACCTTATTCCGTGAATGTTTTATAAAGGGGCGGACCTATATCCGTGTATGATTTTATGAGCTCGCTAGGTAGTAAGCGATATCGGGCCTAAGAAGGTGCGAAGTTCCGGGAGTGGAAAATGTGGTTGAGTCGTCGATGGTTGATTTGTAACCTTAGTGTTACAGTATAGGGAGGACCGTGTCTACCTGTAGTCTTGGTCTTTGACCATGGAAATGCTAGTGGAGTCCTTACTCTTTTGGTAAGTTGACATATGACTGTCGACGGGGGAGGTGTGTCCCGGGTGATTTCGAAGTTGACAAATTACTTTGAAAGGTAACGTTGTGGTATGTGAATGAATCGGTATCGGCATGAAGCCGGGGTCGTGGTTAACTTGCCTTTAGACTAATTGTCGAGCATTGAGGTTGAAGTCAACGGCGGGTGTTGAATTCGTTGTCGAGAGATTTGAATTTGAAAGGTTGCCTTTGAGTGATCACTTTGTCGGGTATGTGCGCGGAGATGAGAGGTCGGTGTGGAAAGGTATGCATCTGTCAAGAGGATGGGCCGACTTTTGTAAATATCCTGAAGGTGGAGATGTGTTAGTAGGATTAGTGATTCATCCTATATGGCGGTTATGTCTTTTGCGAAGGAGGTAGTCAGCTAACTAATGTGGGACAAGTAGACTATGTTGGATTGCAAGGGTGTGTCTTATAGTTTGATTTACTTGAGCGTGTCTCAAGTGGATCCGAAGAGTCGGTCGGATTTAAGGGCCCGATTGAGTGAGGTAGACGGTCATAAATTCGTGGTTCATCTAGATGGGAGGAAGGCAAAGTTGGGAGTTTCTAAATCAAAGATTGATAGTACCTGTTTGTTAGTTGAACGTGCATACTTATTATTGTGTGTTTGCATCTGGTTTATATAAGTGTGTAAATCCCAGGTTGTTGGTGTAAAATACATGGGGGGTGCGTCTCATGTGGTTTGTTCGAATAGACTTGGTCTGTTCCCAAGGGCGGGTGTGAGCCCTAGTTCAGGTCACAGGTGTGTAGTGACCAGCCAGGAATTTCCGTTGTTCGTGTGACGATGTTGAATTGCAAGATTAGTTATTGCATAATGTTTTCGCCAACTCTTTCAAATGTATGTGATGTTTGGCGGGAGAAAGCATGGCCTAGTGAGCGGACAGTGGTTGTGAGGATTGAACCTCTAGTGTGTGGGGTTGTGTAGATATGAAGGCGGTAACTTATATTTAGTAAACATGCGAAGCATGGTGGGAATGAAGTGTTGTGAGGTTAAGTGGTGGATTAGTGTTGTTATGAGATGAGCGTAAGTGGAGATCCTTGCTCGGGATTTGTTGATAAGTTGTTCAAAGTGGCAAAAGTTGTGTGTGGTGCTGTTAACCGAGAATAAGAGATTGGGGTGAAAGTTGGTGGCTAGCTAAGAGGTAGATGGGGTGATCTTGGATTGAGTAGTTACAGTGTCTCGTTGTAGATACAAAATCTTTGGGAATACTGAACTAATCCTTGTTTTTTTTAAAAGAAAATGCAAAGGAGTGAGTTAATATCTTTTGAGGAATGAGAAATGTGTGGTCGCTTCGAACATCGAGTGTGATTCGGATTGACCTGGCAGAGTTTCTCGTATGAAGTGTGGTGAAACTGTTGGTTGGGCATAGTAACCGTTGAAATTGCGTGTATGGAGTGGTAAAAGTTGGATGAGAAATGTCCATAGGGTAATTGGGACGGTAGGTTGGGATGGGTGTGTAAGCGTGAAGTAGAAGGTGTGGCAAGTGGCACGAAAAGTGGAAGCAATGTTTTCAAGAACGTCACCGTCGGGTGCATGAACTCCTAGTGGAAGTATGAGAAAGGGGGATTGGCATGTATGTGATTGGTTTTCGAGTCAAGGAAAGTCAGCTTGTGTGGTTGATCAAGAGTGTGCACCTTCCCGTGAGCCGATCTTTGGAATCGTGTTTTATGAGTGAAAAGGAATTGGAAGGAAGTAGTCAAAGGTAGTGTTCGGGAAAAGGACCATTGGATTGGACTTGATAGTAGTGTGGGAGTGTTGTTGTGGTGGAAGCGTGTGATTGGATTGTTACCGATAGATCGTGAGCAACCCAATTCAGGTAAGAAAGTGTTATCTGCCTTAGGCGTATATTGTGATGGGGAAAGTGATTGTAAAATTGTGTGTTATCTGGCGAAGAAGATCATATTGGTGAGTTGAGTTGATACTCGAGGTTGATCTTGTGCTAGGTTGGTGAATTGAGAGTTCGTTAAGGAATTTATGTTGTTGTGGCGGTAACCGTTGGGAACTTGTTCTGTCGCAGAAGTGAAGTCGTGGATGAAAAGCCTAAATTCGTTGCAACCGTACGTCTAGGTGTGTGGACGGTACTGTGTACCGTTGGCCTGAGGCGTCATAGTTGTGGTACGCGAAATTTCCTAGGGTAAGAGTTGTAGTTAGCGAAAGTGTGAAAATTGTTGGCGTACGTTTTGTTGTTGAAGGGTTATGCAAGCGAAGGTAAGCGAACCCATAGAGAAGCAAGGAGGTTGGCTTGTGCAGTTATCCGTGAACCTTACATGAGTAAAGATGTATCACGGGAAAGAGACGTTATATGAGACCGGAAGTCGTGCGGTCGGCCACGGATAAGCCAGGAAGTTAAGGGTGGCTCTAGACCACCAAAGGAAGTGTTTGACCGAGGATTGTATGGTCGTACCGTTGAAAGGTATTCTTGGGGTCGAAAGGTTAAGGTAGGTTAACGAACCGTTGGCGATCGTGGATCGCAAGATTCGAAAGTGGAGAACCATAAAGGATTCTCTCTTGAGAAAGTCCAGTGGAGGTACCATAAGGGGCGAGGGTGAAGTAGATTCAGATATGAAGTCCAAATATCCTCACCTTTTGAGAATGGAATTCCGGGGATGGAATTCTTTTGAGGGGGAAGTGTTGTAGTAACCGTGTCCAAAAAGGGAAGATTCCCAAGTCTTGTGGTGGATGTTTATTAAATGGAAGTTGAGGGGAGTATTTTGTAAATGTGGGTAAGGTATATATTGGGCACAAAACCCTAGGAGAGTGATTTTCTCCTGAGTCTTTGTGGTTGGCGGCTGTTGGCAGAAATGAGAGAAGGAAGAAGAGAGAAAGAAAGAAGGAAGAAGGAAGAAAACTAGAGCAAGTGGGAAGAGAGGAATCTCAGATTCTTGGAGTGGAAAAGGAAGGTGTTATTCCATATCCAATCAATCAGGTAATTCCCTCTCTTCACATCTAATCTGCGGATTTGTTGTTAAAGATTGAGTTATTTTGTGGGTTTTTGGTTAAAGTTGGGTTTGAAGCTTAATGGGAGAAATTGGGCATTTTACTGCGTTATTACTGTTAAGATTTCGATAATTGTTGTGTTTAGTGACCTTGGGGTGGTTGCTAATCGTTATCTGTGAGATCTCGGTCGTATCCGTGACTTCTCAGCCCAAATAAGAGTCAGATGAGCGTCTGGACCATTTCCTGGACGTCCGGACACTTCGATTAGTTGAAGGTGTCTGGGTAAGTATTCGATAATCGTGAGTGTGTCCGGATGGGAGTGTTGTCCGGATAGGAGTGTTGTCCGGATAGAGGCGTTGTCCGAATGAGGTGTGTTGTCCGAATAAGGTGTGTTGTCCGGGTAGGTGTTGTCCGGATAGGATGTGTTGTCCGGATAAGATGTGTTGTCCGGATATGATGTGTTGTCCGGATAGGTGTTGTCCGGACAGGGTGTTTTCCGGAAAGTGAGTGTGCCCGGAGAGACTAGTGTGTCCGGATAGTTGAGTTGACAGCTTATGCGTTTTACCCTTTCGCTCAGGTAGACCATCGGGAAGTGCGGGTCAGAGTAGGAAAGGACCGTAAGCGTATCAGGTGAGTTTTCTAACTGAAGCTTGATGGTACTTGTTCATTTACTCGTACATGTGCGTTTGCTTAATATATGTTGCATATAAATTACTTATGCTTGGTGCGAGGTATATGGGGGGGGCGTGTCCCAATCATTAAGGTGTGATGCTTATGGGGGGTGTGTCCCATATGTTATGGTATGACGCTTATGGGGGGGGGGGGGGGGGGTGTGGCCCATATGTCATAGTGTGATGCTTATGGGGGGGGTGTCCCATATGTGGTGGTATGACGCTTATGGGGGGTGTGGCCCATATGTCATAGTGTGATGCTTATGGGGGTGTGTCCCATCTTTTGTGGTATGACGCTTATGGAGGGTGTGGCCCATATGTCATAGTGTGATGCTTATGGGGGGGTGTCCCATACGAGGGTGATTGAGCGCCCTAGGATCAAGCCACGGGTGTGTGTGTGTGTGACTGGATGGACGATTTGGTCAATTGTGTGAATGTTATTAATTAAACTTCATATTGATTTATGTTTCGCATAACTCTTTAATTGCTATATGTGGTGTGGATGTAACTGAAGGATCTCACTAGACCTTGTGGTCTAACCCTCGCATTTTCAAAACTGAAACCCTTTTCAGGTGAGCAGGTTAAGGGCAGTTCCTCTAGTGGCAAAGAGAAGGCGAGGGCGGGCGTGGCTTGTATTAGTGGACTTCCTTACCTTCCAGTATTTTTAGATGTTCTCAGTTGTAACTAGGGTTATTCCGCAAACCCAGATTTTGAAATTTGTTGGTGTAAACCTTGGGCCAAGTTTTGGCGTTTTTCTTTTGTAATAAATGTCCTGTTTTGGCATTTTGGAGCGGGCTGTTACAAAGGTTCACCTTCTGGAGGTCCTTCTACAGGTCTCTTGTTCGTAGCAGACTGTAAGATGGTATCTGTGAAGATAGTGACTGCCTTTTTCAATGCATCTTCGACCTCTGTTGCAGCAGTTCTGACCTCATCTACTTGACTCTCAAAGTTGAATTTGTGGGAGTCAAGAGATGACTGCACATGTGTTAATCCCAGTTTGATCAGGTAACAATAAATCAATCGTTATGAACACGAACAACTGATGATTTTAACTCGTCAACCCTCTCGTATTCATTCAAAGTATCCTTATGAGAATATTACAATCAAAGTAAAGGAAACGATTCTAAACAATTAGCTCTAATTTCTCTAATGAATCGTTCTAACCTAATACAAGGCTAAACATAACCTTAAATACTTAGGCCTTAAACAAACAAGGCCCAAGCCCATTAATCAACCTAAGCCCAATTAAACACAATTAAGGCTTTTACAATAATTAATTAATCTAATTAAGCATTATATATAATTATTTATACATCTTTCTAATATGTAGGACATTTATGGTCCTAACAATCTCCCCCTAAAGATATATAAATAAAAATCGGTCTTGAAACCTTTAGGTCTTGATCTTCTCTCCCTCTTGAATCTTTGAAGCACTTTGGTGTTGCATGTCTTCATGTATTTCAACGCTCCCCCTTGAATAAAGCTCTTGAATAAAGCTCTTGAATTTGATTTCAGCTTTAAACGAACTTGTAGAACCAATATGCTCGATGGAGGAAATAATCTGAAGCGAACACCACTTGATAACCGATGAGAAGAGTTGATCACTTGTATGCACTTTGAAGACTCTTTTAGGAAAAAACTCGGAAGAGTAAAAATAGTTACTCCCCCTCGGCTGATCAATCAACAGTTACTCCCCCTCGGCTTTTGCATGGGGACTTCTTTACTCCCCCTCGGCTTTTGCTAACTCCCCCTCAACTTGATATTCGGTGTCTTTGAATCTGTACCCTTTCTCCCCCTCATGATGAGTAGGAGCATCCGGAGCATCATGCACGTTCAAAGACAGTAGTAACGAGTAGCAAAAAAATCCAGATCAAACAATTAAGTAACCAGAACGGGGTAAAATCTAACACAGAAACACGTTAGTAACTATTATCACAACAATTTAAAAAATTGTGTGGCCTATGTTCAGAGTTGGCAATGGGGAATCTCTGATAGGACTTCCAGTTATCACTGAGGAAAATTTTAAAAAATTAACTTCTCAAACTGTTCCGGCAATATCACAAAGATATGCAATGGGAATCACAAAGACTCGTGCATGTGTGAAATAAATAAATCATTTATATCGATTTGGCTCAAAATTTGATTTAACCTGGGACGCAAGTTAAAATCAATAGACTCAGTGATTAGAATATGAAGTTCGGAGACCGGAGCTGGTGTCTTCCTTTTTCAATATCTAAGACCTCCGAGTGAGGAATAGATAGATTATGTGCTAATTCTCCGTGAATATATATGAAACAAGTATCTGTTGTGAGATACTTGAGTGGCTAGGTGGGGTGACACTAGTTATCGACACTGGGTCCATGTCTGTTTCAATATTCATCTCCAAAGAACGAGAATGAATAGATTGTGTGGTTACCCGGATAACTGACTCGGTTTGGTAAGGACCAATAATTCTTTTAAGTCCTGTCACATCCTCACCATATTCTTTTCTCTCCAAACTCATCTATCGTCTAGACCCCTCACTGATGTCTATAAGGGATGTGTTTCTTGGGTATGTCCTTCCGGTTCTGGATAGACCATTGAAACGATGTAATTCCTAACACTCCTTGCATGCAACGAGTAGAACAGTTACGTAAACAGTGAAGTACGAGTTTTAAACTGAAATGTTTAGAAGTCAAGACATTTAAGAACGAGTCATGATCTGAGTTGATCAGAAGTCATAAAAATTAATTCCGAGTTCTGATCTAAGGTAATCAGAAGTCATTAAAATTAAGTCCGAGTTCTGATCTGAGATAATTAGAAGTCGTTAAAAAAATGAAGTCCGAGTTCTGATCTGAAGTAATCAGAAGTCAAAATTTGAACTAACAGAATTTCAATGAGACAAAATCAAGCGCAAAACAGAATGACCAGTAAGCACAGTATTTTTCAAGAAATGAAACAATGATCAGAAAGTTTAATTGTGAAAAACAAGTCACAATTAATATATCAGATAAGAATGGAATCATTTGCAAGAAATAACGAACTTGGAAAACAACTAGGAATTTAAACGAGTGTATTTCCATCGAAAAATCAACGAATATGTGAGATATGAAAATAACTAAGTCAAGAAAATATTGGACGTGGCAATCATGGATATTAGAATTGGAGAATACCAAACACAAGTAAGTTAATCAGAAAGATTTACCACAATCTTTGAATTCAGTTGAAGTTCACTTACCTCTCATAGTATAGCACTCCCCCTCAAAATCGGCATAACCTTTAAATGTTCGTCATGTGAAAAGAATCTTCTAATTTAAATGCACATGACATTCCTGCAAAACAGATTAGTAGGATTTTGGTATCCATCTTTTGATGGATCCTTGTTGGTTAGTTGCCCTATGAGGACCAGGGATACTATAAGTACCATACCAATAGTTGGCACGATCTTTATTCACAAACTCACTTGTTCCACAATAAGAGCAACACAGCTTCTGTGTAGATAAGCTGATCAGTTTATTAAAAGAGTAAACTCGATCAGTTTTCACAAAAGGTTTAGCGTGGAAGGTTGTGTTGTTCTTTTCACTCTTAACAGGGACAAATGGCTTTGGAGCAGGAGTGGATCCTTTAACTATCCAAACCATGTTTACTTTCTTGAAAGATTGATTATCTTTATTATCAACACGAGAGTTATAGAAAAGATTGGAAGGTCGAATCTGATCTTTTGAAAAATCATTTGATTTGACATAATTTTTTGAAGAACGATTTGTAGAAAGTGAACTTGAAGGATAAGAAGGTTGAATACCTTTGAACTTGCTTTCTTCAAGTTTCTTGACCTTAACGGATAAATCATTTCGTTATTTGAGAATTAAATCAAATTTCTTTTGTAAATTAGATTTAACCATTGTTCCTTCAAAATCTCGGTTGCTAATCCAGATAATCTCTTAGTAAGTTTAGAAATCTCAGTCTGAAGGATCTTTCTCTCTTTTGCAAAATCATCTTTCAAACAGTTAGTTCTAAAACCTTCAACCTTCTTTTTCTCAGTCTCTTTGCTTAGGATGTCTAATTCTTTTTCCAGATCGGATATTTTCAAAGAAAGTTCTCCATTCTTTTTAGAAAAAGATTTGCGTTCAGTTTCAAACTTCTCTCTTTCTAAAATTAAAACTTTTTCAAAGTCGGAGATTTGTTTTGAAAGTTTTAGACACATAAGCTAAAGACTCTTCTTCTCTTCAAGAGATTTGGTTGAAAACCCAGATTGCTTTTGAATAAGCAATTGTCTTTCTTTTGCAAAACATTCTTTCTCCTTTTCAAAAACCTTTTCAAAAGTAGATAGTTTACTTTTAAGCTCGAGGTTTTCACAATTCAGGAGTTTACTTTCTCTTCTTCTTCAGCAAGCTTCTCAGAACTGTTCCAGATTTGAGATTTCAGTTCCTTCAGCTCCTTGATGTACTTGCTGCACAAATCATCTGCTTGCTTGATATTCTTTTCACATAGTCTTTGATGTGCTTTCTTTTCAAGTACTTTTATCTCGTCTTGTGATGGCAATTCGGAAATCTTCCTTTTCAGCTCAGTGTTTTCAGATTCTAAGATATGTGCCTTTTCTTCAGTTTTAGCAAGTTTATCAGAATATTCAATTGTTTGCAATTTCTGTTCCTCCCGTTCTTTGAGGATCTTGTCTCTAAATTCATCTGCAGACTTGATATTGAATTCATGCATGCTTTCACGTGCTTGACAATCCCGATTGAAGCAATACCTTGACATTGTTACCTGAAAAATTATGATCGTTAATCGGTGTTGATTTTGAAGAATCAAAAATGCGGAAGAAAATCAAAATTTAAATTTGAAAAACAAATTTATAAAATAAATTTGTTTCAAAAATTTAGATCTGATGATTATCGAATTCGAACGAACGAAATCACTCTTCTAAAGTGAAATCTGCGAGAAAACAAACCAAGTTAGATCAAGACGATCACATAAAATGATAATCGTCGCGAGTAAAACAAAAATGTCGCAAATAGTCTCAAGCGTCACAAAAAATTGCAAATCGATCGTTAAGAAAAAATTGCAACTTTCGTTAACACTTTTAATCACGAGACGTGCGGTAACTCGGGTACCGACGAGAACTTACCAACCAAAACTTATTAAACACAACGTACCGGATAACTGGATGTTACCGGATGATGTGAGAACTTACCGGATAAATGAGATAAACAAATACTTATCGGGTAAAGTCTGAGGTGACCGGGCGTGAGAGAGTCCGGGAGATACTTACCGGACAACCACAAAATTGTGACTTACCGGACAAAATTGGTTGGTATACCGGATAACATATATTTGCGACTTCCCGGGTGAAATGGGAACTTACCGGGTGATGAGATTCTTACCGGACAGAATTGGTTCCCTGATAAAATGAAATCAAGTGAACTTACCGGGTGACGCAGATTCTCGCAAAAATAGCACTTACCGGATGAGATTGATTGTCCGAATGAGGAGCTTACCGGATGAACTTTGTTTACCGGATGAAAATTAAACCAAGCAAAAACAAACAAAACAAAAGGAATTTCCAACTAAATATATATGTATGTATGCAAGCGAACAGATGATGGATGCAACACAGGTTAAAAAAAATATGCATGTATGTATGTAGGTGATGATGAAGATGTGATGTATGTATGCAAATGATATGCAAGGTGCATGTATGAGTGCACTGTTATGCAAATTACGTATGGAAAGTCAAACACCACCACAAAAGTCAACAAAAATGGCTTTCATCAACAAAATAAAATTTCGTCCGGAAAGTTAGTTTGTCGGAAAGTTTGTGTTTCAAAATCAAAAAAAAATTCACCCGGACACTTTGATTCAACCGGAAAGTTATTGCAAAAACAAAAATCTTCCGGTAACCAAAAATTCTATCCGGTAACTTTGATGAGAAATAGGAAACTTACACGGACACTGCGGCTGTGGTTGCAATTCTGATCTGGAATCGATAGGGTTGCTTGATTTCACTCCTGTAGGGTTAGATTTTGACCAAAAACCTAAAAACAAACACACCCAAATCGATTTCTAAGCAAAGTATGTCCTCTTTATCAATAATCACCACAAAAACTTGAAAAACACCAAAAACTCAAGAATTGATTTTTAAAATTAAAAGATTAAAAACTTTGAGAATCGATGTTAATGCAGATAAACAGCAGATAAAAAACGAGTAAACAATCGAGATCAAACAAACAAATTAATAAATCAACGAAAGACTTTGCAAACCCGATTGAAGAACAATTTTCTCAAGAAAAATCTTCTGTATTTCGAAAATAATCTGGGTGACTTCTGGACCTCAACCGAATAATCCAACCGTTCAGAATGTAAAACAGAATGTCGTGAAGCTACCGTCCATAAATCAAGACGATCCGACGGTTCAAACTCCGGGAATAGGCGAAACGGCCTGCTGCGTTTTCCAGAAAAATTATCTTCGAAAAATCTTTCTTTTTCTTGCTTTCGTTCGATTTATTTCGTATCTTCAAATCACCGATTCGGCTCCGATACCAATTGTTAATCCCAGTTTGATCAGGTAACAATAAATCAATCGTTATGAACACGAACAACTGATGATTTCAACTCGTCATCCCTCTCGTATTCATTCAAAGTATCCTTATGAGAATATTACAATCAAAGTAAAGGAAACGATTCTAAACAATAAGCTCTAATTTCTCTAATGAATCGTTCTAACCTAATACAAGGCTAAACATAACCTTAAATACTTAGGCTTTAAACAAACAAGGCCCAAGCCATTAATCAACCTAAGCCTAATTAAACACAATTAAGGTTTTTACAATAATTAATTAATCTAATTAAGCACTATATATAATTATTTATATATCTTTCTAATATGTAGGACATTTATGGTCCTAACAACATGTCTTTCTGTCGCTTGGGCCTTCATGACGAACTTGGACAAAATGGACATCATCTTGCTTACAACATTTCTTCTGAACTCACCCATCTGACCAACTGTCATAGGTAGTTCATTGGGGCTTGGACCAGATATATTCAGTGGAGTAGCAGAAGATGTCGTGGCCTTTTTGATCACATCCTTAACAGAGGTGTTGATCAGCTCTGTCAAGGATTGGCAGGGTTCTGTTCATAGATGCTGTGTGATTCTCTACCATGGTTCTCTTCAGGTCAGCGAGCTCTGTTGTCAGCTTTGTTGTCTCCTCTTCTCTGGCCCTTTCAGAATCAACAAACTTTTGAGAAGTCTCTGCATGTTGTGTAGTGATCTTTTGCAGCTCTTCTCTGAGAGAAGCATTCTCCTTGCGGATCAGCTCCTCTTTGGTTTCATTGATAAGTTTATACTCATTCAAAGAGGTGCTAATACTGTCACATAAGCTTTTGAGCTCTGCTCTTGTGACAGTGTCAGCGGGGGTATCCTTGGTTCCAACACATGGATCCAAGTCAGCCTCGAGCTCAGAGGCACCTCCATCAAGAGTTATTTTTAGGTTGGCTCTTGGAGGACTTCCACCCGATCCTTAATGTTCCTTTTCAGGGGATACATCTACAGGCGTTCCGATTTTAATTTCTTCATCCAGCTCAGGTTCTGGAAAAGAAAATCAGATGTGTTGAGAGGACCTGTGATCAAGACAGGTCTTCCCTTGTGTGTAATACCCCGGGTAAGTTCGTTAGTTAAATCCTAGTTCCGTTAAATTTAGTTAACTTTAAAGTTGGATGTTTAGGGTAAGTTTGGGTTGATTTATAAGTTAAGGGTGTTTGGGTCATTATTGAGAAGTTCAAGGTCTATATGGTAAGTATGGATAGATATTATCCCTTAAGCTATATCCAGATATTTTCATTTACAACAACTGTCCAGAAACATTAGAGTGTGTGAGTGTGTGTTTGTGAGGCAAAAGAAGAGAAAAGAAGAAAGCTAGGGTTAAGGCTTCAATTGGATTGCTTGGAAACGATTTAAGGTATGTTCCCTGTGTATTTTGTGTTGGTAATTACTAGTTAATGGTTCCTATCGGAGTAGAAACATCACAAACACATCTGGGGTTGATTATGTCGATTTCTGGGCAAAAACGGGGTAAACCGACAGAGGTGTCCGGATAAGTTGAATGTGTCCGGGTAGCTTCTTTGGTGGTGTCCGGGTAAGTTGTTGATAGTGTCCGGACGATTTGATTGATGGTTTCCGGATGATTTAGAGTCCGGATGGCATCCGGATTCCTTGTGTTGTCCGGATAAATCGTGTTGTCCGGATTAGTCTTGCTGTCCGGATTACTGAGGTTGTCCGGAAAAGTCATGTTGTCCGGAAAAGTCATGTTGTCCGGGTTGTTTGGGTTGTCCGGATACTTTAGCTGTTTTGGTCACTTTTGAGGATTTGAGTTATCTAGAGTCCTTGGTCTTCTAGTATGTTTTATGTGATCAGTTAGTAAGGGGATATTTGTATTTAATCTATTTGCAGACTCTGTGGATTGGGATTGATAGACTGAATCTTTGGAAAAGGCTTGGAAGCGTATTTTAAGAATTCGAGGTGAGTTTTACTTTAAAAGTATTTTCAACTGGAATACATACGTATGGTTTGGGAATGTGATAATTAGTGATTAATGTGCTTATATGTATGGTGTACGTGATTGATAATATATTGAGATATATGTTGTGTTTATATTGCACGAAACGAGTATAGGTGAGCCGAATTATTGTTCGGCGGGGCTGTATGGAAATACAGCGGGGCTGCATGAAATGGCAGTGGAGCTGTAGGTAATTGCAGCGGGGCTGTATGTAATTACAGTGGAGTCGACTGTATTGTACAGTATGATGATTAGTTGGCTTGCTACCGACTAATGTGGCTAGGGGAAAGAAGATGAGATGAGGAGAGATACACGGTGCACGAGTCCTAATGTGGTATTTATATACGTGTGGTATATGCGTGCTTATACGAAAGGTTTTATGTAAACTATTTTGATACAAAGTATTATGTGAAAAGAGTTTTATATTGATTTTGGAAAAGACCGAGATTAACTCACTAGACCCGTTTGGTCTAACCCTCATTTTGTTTTCAAAAATATGTTTTCCAGGTTAAGGATCGGCAGGAGATGATGAAGTGTAGGAAGCTTTTGATGGATGTTGATTAGGAAACTTTTATATATTTTGTAATGTCAAGACTTTTGAGACCGTACTTGGTTTGTGATGTATCTTTTATTATGAATGTAATGAAGTTATGCAATGTATGTTATTTGTTGTATGTTTGGGAAACCGGGTTGTTACAAATGGTATCAGAGCCCTAGTTTAAGAGATTTAGGTATTTGGATTTATACCTAGACTTAAACTGCATGTGAAGTAGGATGTCCTTATTATTTTAGAACCTTGGGATGTTAAGTATAAAAAGGTAGAAGGAACATCATGTAAGGTATGTTCAAATTACACCTGGCCAGTGTAAGCGTCAACTTAGAAGTACATGTTTGAACTGGAATACCTTGTTATATGGGGTATGTGCTTATGTGTATGTTAACCTTGTTTAAATCTACAGAATGGCAAGCGGAACACGAAATTCGAATCGAGGAGGAGGAAGAAATCCGAATAGAACTAATCCGCCAATAAGAACTGGGGGCAGAGTCGGAGGTAGAACTGGGGGTAGGACTGGAGGCCGAACTGGAGGCAGAACTCAGCAACAAGATACAGAGTTCGTTACGAGAGGTGATTTAATGACAGAGATGGGGAGGCTACAAGCCAGTAATCAGGCAATGTTTGATCAGAATCGTCACGGTGAAGCTGAAACACCGGATCCTGAAACGGAAGCTGAAATGCCAATTACACCCACTGTTGTACAGGTGCCAAGGAGGTGCGACTACAAAATGTTCTTAAGCTGTAGACCTCCGACATACTCTGGGGACAGGGATCCCGTGAATGCGATGAAATGGTTGAAGGAGATAGAAGCTATCTTTAAGACGAGCAAGTGCGCCGAAGAAGATAAAGTATTATATGGAGCACCAATGTTAAAGGGGGATGCATTATACTGGTGGGAAGCTCATATTCATTCTGAAGGATCTGATATATACTCCACTTTCTCTTGGAAGGAATTCGTTATAGCATTTAAGAAACAGTTTTGTTCCCAAGCCGCAGTTAAACAATTGGAAGGAGAGTTTATGAATTTGAGGCAAGGAAATTTATCAGTTAGGGACTATACTGCCCGTTTTCTGGAAAAGTCACGTTTCGCAGAATACTATGTGGCCACAGAGGCAATGAAGACAGAAAGGTTTATTTTCGGGTTAAATTCGGAAGTCAGAAAGTTAGTGACTGCAACAGGACCTGATAACTTCTCAGCCGCAGTAAATGCCGCGGAAAATGTAGAACGAGATATTAAGAGAGATGCAAATGATAAGAGTGCTGGGAAAAGAAAATCGGAAGAGATGACACATGATTCAAGGGAGTACGAAATTCAGAGGTTCAATAGTCGCCTACCTTTTAGACCAAATGAAAAACTATGTCCAAAATGCAACCGCGTACATCAAGGAAATTGTTATGTTGATCCTAGAAGTTGTTACAAGTGTGGAAGGGCTGGACACGTCGCTAAGAATTGTCGCGCAAATCGATTTTGTTTCGTTTGCAATTCCCCTGATCATATTCAGTCAGACTGTCCACAATGGAAGGTACGACAGGGTAGTACAACGGGGAAACCAATAAGTGTCAGGACGGGAGAGATACAAGGGTCTGAAGCACCGAAAGCAAAGGGACGAGTTTTCCAAATGACAACGCAGGATGAGGAGGAAATTCCGGATGGGGATACAAGTACATTTCTAATAAACTCTATACTTGCTAAGGTGTTATCTGACTTCGGTGCGAAGTGGTTCTTGGTATTTCTGTGCTTATATTGCTGATCTGTGTTAGAGACATAGGTGGGTGTGGGGTGACTATTCATTTAGTTTCTATGGTTTTGATTGAGTTCGAAGTAGTAGTGATAAGTATTCTTACCTTTTCACTTAACCGAATTCCGGGACGGAATTCTTTTGAGGGGGAGATGATGTAATACCCCGGGTAAGTTCGTTAGTTAAATCCTAGTTCCGTTAAATTTAGTTAACTTTAAAGTTGGATGTTTAGGGTAAGTTTGGGTTAATTTATAAGTTAAGGGTGTTTGGGTCATTATTGAGAAGTTCAAGGTCTATATGGTAAGTATGGATAGATATTATCCCTTAAGCTATATCCAGATATTTTCATTTACAACAACTGTCCAGAAACATTAGAGTGTGTGAGTGTGTGTTTGTGAGGCAAAAGAAGAGAAAAGAAGAAAGCTAGGGTTAAGGCTTCAATTGGATTGCTTGGAAACGATTTAAGGTATGTTCCCTGTGTATTTTGTGTTGGTAATTACTAGTTAATGGTTCCTATCGGAGTAGAAACATCACAAACACATCTGGGGTTGATTCTGTCGATTTCTGGGCAAAAATGGGGTAAACCGACAGAGGTGTCCGGATAAGTTGAATGTGTCCGGGTAGCTTCTTTGGTGGTGTCCGGGTAAGTTGTTGATAGTGTCCGGACGATTTGATTGATGGTTTCCGGATGATTTAGAGTCCGGATGGCATCCGGATTCCTTGTGTTGTCCGGATAAATCGTGTTGTCCGGATTAGTCTTGCTGTCCGGATTACTGAGGTTGTCCGGAAAAGTCATGTTGTCCGGAAAAGTCATGTTGTCCGGGTTGTTTGGGTTGTCCGGATACTTTAGCTGTTTTGGTCACTTTTGAGGATTTGAGTTATCTAGAGTCCTTGGTCTTCTAGTATGTTTTATGTGATCAGTTAGTAAGGGGATATTTGTATTTAATCTATTTGCAGACTCTGTGGATTGGGATTGATAGACTGAATCTTTGGAAAAGGCTTGGAAGCGTATTTTAAGAATTCGAGGTGAGTTTTACTTTAAAAGTATTTTCAACTGGAATACATACGTATGGTTTGGGAATGTGATAATTAGTGATTAATGTGCTTATATGTATGGTGTACGTGATTGATAATATATTGAGATATATGTTATGTTTATATTGCACGAAACGAGTATAGGTGAGCCGAATTATTGTTCGGCGGGGCTGTATGGAAATACAGCGGGGCTGCATGAAATGGCAGTGGAGCTGTAGGTAATTGCAGCGGGGCGGTATGTAATTACAGTGGAGTCGACTGTATTGTACAGTGACGATGATTAGTTGGCTTGCTACCGACTAATGTGGCCAGGGGAAAGAAGATGAGATGAGGAGAGATACACGGTGCACGAGTCCTAATGTGGTATTTATATACGTGTGGTATATGCGTGCTTATACGAAAGGTTTTATGTAAACTATTTTGATACAAAGTATTATGTGAAAAGAGTTTTATATTGATTTTGGAAAAGACCGAGATTAACTCACTAGACCCGTTTGGTCTAACCCTCATTTTGTTTTCAAAAATATGTTTTCCAGGTTAAGGATCGGCAGGAGAGGATGAAGTGTAGGAAGCTTTTGATGGATGTTGATTAGGAAACTTTTATATATTTTGTAATGTCAAGACTTTTGAGACCGTACTTGGTTTGTGATGTATCTTTTATTATGAATGTAATGAAGTTATGCAATGTATGTTATTTGTTGTATGTTTGGGAAACCGGGTTGTTACATTGTGCTACTAGGTCATCCCACTGCCCCTGAGTTGGGCAGGTCCTACGCGAGATACGAAAGATCTCAGGACTAGTTCGTGTTAAATCTATGCAAGCCACGGAGGCTTCAGCGTGTGTAGGTGACCTATTGATGGCCTGGGGCAATTTGCCATCATTACCGAAAATGGATTCCCCGGTTTCGTGCATACCAGAGGCGTGAAGAGTTTCCTCTGGTGGTTCAAGTTGGTTTGGGTTCGAGGTGTGCACCTCTGATTCAATATCCCTCTGGTCTTGATCACCAGGGATAGGTTGTGTGGTAGCACTGGGAGTTGGCCTTTGGAAACGCACATGTGTGTTCATTATTTGAACATCTTCTTCTAAACTCTCGTTTCCCTCGGCTTCTAGGGATGTAGAAGACTCAGATTTTCCCCCACTCTCCTCTTCCTCACCACTGCCAGAGGAGGACGAAATCTCTTCCAACTCTGCAGTTTTGAAAGAACAGGATTTAATCTCACAATCAATATAGAAAGCAGTAATTGAGAAGTTGTATGATCAAGCCCAATTGTATTCAATGATGAACAGAAATACAGATCTATGAGAGAGAGAATCTCAAAGATTACAGAGAATGAGAACAAAGTTATACGGGAAAAATCAATCAGTTAGCAACATAGAGCTAACTACTATTTATACTGCAACAAACATCTTAAAGCTACAGTACAAATAAGAAAGACTAATAAGAACATAACACGTGTCCTAATTAGTTTATAAAATACTAAGTAAAGTATCTTGTCATAAGTTCTGAACAGGTAGTTCAGAACTTCTGAACATTCTTCTGATAAAGCTTCTCAGATCTTCTGACTCTTTCTCTCATATCTCTGACTCCTCTACTCAGAACATCTGAGTCCTCTTATCAGATCTTCAACACTTGGTTTATTGACAAAACTTCAGATCTAACAATCTCCCCCTTTTTGTCAAATAAACTTAAACTTTGTATCATCCAGTTCTTTCAGAGCAGGAACAATCTTCTGAAGTAGCACATTTCTCAGATTAAGCCTTTTATCAATTTTGTCAATGATTTCTTGAATAATCTCAACTTGCTGATTAATTGCTTCTTGAATCATGTTTGCTTCCTTCACTTTCAGCATCTTTTTCTCCAAATTGTGCTTTATGATTCTTAAAGTTCCAGAACAGTATTTTGCGGTTTCCTTTGCTCTGAAGAAGATCTTTCCACTTTTGTTTTTCAAAAATACTCCCAACTCTGGATATTTGTGAACACTTCCAGTCTTTAAATTCCTTTTCTGTTCATGATCTGTGTTGGGATTTGCCAGATAAACACATGACTTTTGTAGGTACAAAGCTATTTGAAAATCTGTATAGCAGTGCCACCTTAAGATGTAGAACATGGCCTCAATTACCACACTTCTGGCCTTCCTTTCATTTCTGTCTTTGCTTGAATCTTTGAAGCATAGAAAACTGTGTAATCTGTAGAAGTCAACTACTGATAGTTTCTCAAAATCTGCATCAGTAAAGTAATAAACCTTGCCATCTTCTCTCAGAACTTTAAAAGATAAGTACTCCATCTTTCTGAATTTCTTAACCCTCAACTCTCTGATTCCAGTGATAAAAAAATTTGAGTAAACAGCTTGCTTTGTTTTGCCAAGACATCTTAATTTTTCAGCCAACCAGATCTGAGTCTCCTTAGGTCTATCATAATACACATCCAAGAATTGTACCTCTTTTGGTTTGAAGAACTCAGGTAAATCAAATTCAAGAAAGTATCCATTTAGATCAATGGATATTTCATCTTCTTTCGGTTCAGACTGTTCAGCTTGATCAAAACTAGTTATCTGCACATTCTGAGATATTGTGTTCTGCATTTCTTCAGCTTCATCTGACAAAATTCCATTCACTTCATACTCAGCAGGGAACACAAAATCATTATGTAGAATCTTTTTGGGATTCACCTCAGATAGCAACCATTCACTACTGTTTCTGATTTTTCTTCTAAGATCCAACCTCCTCTTCACACAGTTTATGCATCTCTTCTTTAAACTCTCTTTTTCAGCGTCCATACTTACTTCCATTCTAATCAACAACCAATTCAGAGTTGCATCACTGTACTTCACCAACTCTTTTAATCTGAACAATTCAAGTCTTTCGTGAACCATATATGTGAACCCTTCTGTCTCCATTCCTTCATTCACAAATCCCTTCACATGCAAATCAACTTCTGTTTTCTTTGTGGGAGAACTCAGATTACACTTTTCTTTTCTTTCTTCAATAGCCAACTGGAAGTCATACAAGTATATATTTCTGACATAAATACCCAGAAGTCTTCTGCATTCAATTTCTATCAAGGCTTCTTCAGTGCTAGCAAAGAACTTGACTAGAAAGATCTGATCATCAAGAGTCAATCTGTGAAAATCAAATGTAGACATGGAAACCTTTGTATTTCTTTCTTTCAGTACTTCCATTCTAACAAACATTAAACCATTGAATTCATCTTGTTGAAACATCAGAACTTTCTCGATTCTTTTCTTAATATGCAGTTTTGAGTCAGGAACTCTGAACATGTTAGAAGCTTCTGAGTAGACCATCTGAGCTCTGTCATCCATAAAACCATCAATGTTACTTTCCAAAAGCTCATACTCTCCTTCTGTGTAGTAGAGATTATCATATATTTCCTCAGGAAAAATATCATCATGAAATTGTCTGGCTAATGGCACATCACTTAACTCTAGAATGAAATCACACACAGGTTCTTCTAGTCTTTGCAATTTAATCTTTGGAATCTCAATTGGTTTTATGAATACATATTCAGAAGGCATAAAGAAGTCTTTCACTTTCACATACTCTTCTTCTGTATTTAACTCATCACAAAAGTTAAACCTAAAATCATCTTTAAAATCCTGAGTATAATCCACAGTTCTGTCTTCTCTCATTAGATCAATGGGTCTTATCACTTTTATCCCTTTATGAATTTTCTGAACACTCAAAGCTCTGACTACTTCATTATGCATTCTTCTGATCAATTCTTCATTCAACCTCCTTTCTTCTGATTCAGACTCCATTGTCCTTTCTCTGTTATAAACCACAATATCTGTATACCTGTTTACCACTGTACTTTCCACTATTTCTTCTATTCTCAAATCAGATTCCTCAATAGCTACAGTTTCATCTGAGTTTCCTTCCATCTCAGTATCCAAGTTCAATTCCTCAGTTTTATCTGATTCATTACTATCAATACTTCCCAACTCCATTTCTTCTGTATCTGAACTATCAAGCTGTACTATCTGAACCATCTCCTTTAAATTTTCCTGTGTCTGATCTTCTGAACTTTTTGTATTGGCTAAGTGCATGTCTGCTATCTCAAAATCTTCTATGCCAATATCATCATCAGAACTTAACCTTTGTCTTTTCTCCCCCTTTTGATGATCATGAGGATCATTATCATCAAACTTCCTTTTCAAGTTCTGATTAAAAGCAACTTCAGGTTCAGCTTCTGCAATAGGAACAGGATCAAGAGGCTTTGAAGTAGAAGCCAAAGATACACTTAGTGCTTTCAATATAGATTCCTGAATACCTTGCATCTGTTTTAACATATCTTTTTGAAAACCAGACATTATATCCACGATCTCCTTTTTGTGAGAATCCAAGGATTTCTTTACGTCATCTACCTTGGTTTCAACAGAAATCAACTTTTTCTCCAACACAACTTTCAAATCTGATACTTCATCATTCAAATCCTCCACCCTCTTCTCCAAATTTTCTACTTTTTCCCCCATCTCCTTGTTTTGTTTCTGAATCTTTTCAAATTCAGAAGTTTCTAACAGTGAACCTGAACCAACAGATGGTCCAGTTTTCATGTGCCCAGAGAGCTCATGGCCTGTAGATAACACACAGTCATCTTGTACAACAGATGCACGTTTGAATGAGGCTTTTGTAATGTTCACCTCACCAGGACTTCCATCCAATCCTCGACACCCAACATTAGGTATGTCTATGAATGTTGTTTCAGGAATACGAAATTCCTGATTTGTGCAAGTGTCAAAAGGAATTTCAGGCTCAATATGAATAGGACAGTGGTATTCAGACTCAATGTGTTGAAAAATAAATTGGGATTTATCACCTCCCTCCAAATGAGTTTGGGATGGTTCCCCGGATTTGTGTGAAACAGTAGCATGTTGAAATGCTTCTGAGTGGGTATGGATGGGTTGTTCAAGATCCACCACTAGGTCCATGGTGTTTGTTTCAATATTGGACACCAAGAGATGTGAACCAATAGCATTTGTGGTTACCAGGTCAAGATTAGCTGGTTCAGAGGCATCTCTTTCTGTTTGAACCTCTGTTGACAATCTCTCATCCTCATCACTCTCATTCTGTTTTTCCTCACCAAATCTAACCAAGCTCTCAGAATTTTCCCCTTCAAGTCTCTCAGAATGTTCACCCATCTGAACATCCTCCCCCTCTCTAATTCGACTAGACCCCTCACCTCTCTTCTCAGGTTGGTCCTCTTGGGTAGGGATTTGAGGTAATTCAATTCCCATAGAGGTGCAATAAGCTTTTAAAATCTCACTCTCCCTTGGAATATAGCTCCTAAGTGATTTTGGTAATAGTTTATGATTAGGATAGTTTTCAAGTCTTGTTACTGAGGTCATCTTACCCAAATAAAATGTAGGACCATGCTCTTCATTTGTTCTTCTTGAGATTGTTCTGTTTTCCTGCATGGCATACCAAATAACAATTTGCCAGTACCTTATGTAGGGAATGTATGTCAGTGGAGCATCCTTTGTTTTCTTCTGAATTGCTTTCTGATTCTTCTCAAATGTATTCTTCATATCTTCCCAAAGTATTAAAGTATAGTCATAATGCCTATTCTTCACTAAACCTTGAAATATCTGAAGAATTTGTTTAGAACCTTGATCAGCAGAACTATTTTTCCCTGACAAACATTTATTTACCACATGAAAGAAGCAAGCCCAAATAGGTGGTAATTTGTTTCTTCTGAACAAACTGAGAGTCCTCAATCCTTCATTGTATCCCAACTTCATAAACTCTGCTATTATTTCCTCTGTTAAGGGTAAATCCTCAAAATCTGTTCTTCTTTGTACATCATCTTTCTCTGGTAGATTCAGCATTTCTCTTAGTGCAGAGATAGATAAGACAAATGTCACTCCTCCAATTTCAGACACAAACTTATTATCTTCTAACCTAAGATATTTCCACCATTGTTGTATGTACTGAACAGGCACATTTTTACTTCTTGTAAACCATTTTCTGTACGGATGATGTTTGAATAACTCCATGATAATTCTGTGTTCAGGCTTAAAACGACTTTCCTCAAACAATATAACACAGTTATTTTCAGATAATTTCAACCATTCACTCTCAGGAACAACTCTTTCCACTAGAATAGATCTATCTGACATAATAGAACCTGCAGCACTCTGTTCATGTTCAATATTAACGTTTACCTCATCCGCATTTCCTTCAGATTCATCCATTTATTCATCTTCTTCATCATTTCTTATTGCCCCTTCCTCTGCAACTCTATTTTGTACTTCATCATTTTCCGAATCGGATGAATCCATTATCGATTTTGTAGAATGTAGAGAAATTGGACCACTTCTTCGTATTTCAGACATGATTTAAGAAGAAAAACAGATTCAAAGAACTCTGGATTTGATTCGTATCTCACGTTTCGCTCTGGAATTTGAAAGAAATTTGAAATAGGGATTTTAAGACCTATTTAAAATCCGCGAAGTTGAAAGGTTTAACGGAAAAGCGAAATCAATGTTATAACGGAGTCAACACATGTGAAATACCACAAAGGATTTAAATGAAATACGTGGCATTGTCAAACAAATATGAAGCTGACACGTGTTAGTGGATAGAATTTTGACTCAAGTCAAAGATCTGAATAACACGCACAGATGTTCTGACTCCATGACTCAGAAGAATTTTGCCTTGTAACCAAAATGTCTTTTAAAATCAACTTCTGACCAATATAAAACATTTTGATTATTCAGAAGAGGTTTGAACAGATAAGAAATGAAAACAAATCTTTTAAGCATCACAAAATGATTTCCAAAAGAATTTTGATGCTCCCCCTTGATTTGAGCATGCTTTTGATTATTAATGATACATAAAGATGAGATAAAAAGATAATAGAAGAAGCATAATCCATATAGTTGAAGTTATTTGTATTTCTCAAAAATAAATTTTTGAAAGTAAGATTGTTGAAGTATCGACTCAGAATCTCTGACCTTAAGATTCAGAGGTTCTGATCTCAAGACTCAGAAGTTCTGAACTCAAGACTCAGAAGTTCTGAATACACTACTCAGACAAGTTTACTTAGAAAAATTTAACATTTTTAAGAAAAAAATATTTTCAATTAGGCAGATTAAGCATTCCTATTTTACATATGAGAAAAGAAAATCTTTTGTGATCAAGAGGCTTTGTGAACAAGTCAGCCAATTGATACTTTGTATGCACAAAGTGCATCTCTATAGTTCCTTTTTCCACATAGTCCTTTATAAAATGATATCTCACATCTATATGCTTAGTCTTCGAATGTTGAACAGGGTTCTGAGTAATAGCAATTGCACTTTCTGAGTCACAATAGATGGGAATCTTGTTAAGCTGATATCCATAGTCCATGAGTTGTGTTCTCATCCACAATGTTTGAGAGCATGAAGCAGCAGCAGCAACATACTCTGCTTCAGCAGTTGAAGTGGATACACAGTTCTGCTTCTTTGATGCCCAACTCACTATTTTATCTCCCAAAAAGTGACAAGCACCAGATGTACTCTTTCTGTCCAACCTACTTCCTGCATGATCAGCATCAGTGAAAGCAGTCAATTTGAAGTCAGTTTCTTTTGGATACCATAAACCTAGATCAGGTGTTCCTTTGAGATATCTTAAAATCCTTTTGACAGCCAACATATGTGATTCTTTCGGGTTAGATTGAAATCTAGCACAGAAACAGGTAGAAAACATGATATCTGGTCTACTTGCAGTCAAATAAAGTAATGATCCAATCATGCCTCTATAAAGTTTGATATCTGCTGAAACACCTTTGAGATCAGCATCTAACTTTATGTTAGTTTCCATAGGTGTTCTCATAGAAGCACAATCAGACATTTTGAACTTTTTCAGAATATCTCTGACATATTTTCCTTGATTTATAAAAATACCTTTTGGTAATTGTTTGACTTGAAGACCAAGGAAAAAATTCAGTTCACCCATCATGCTCATTTCAAATTCAGATGACATGATTTTTGAAAAATTATCACATAATTCTGGACTGGTAGAACCAAATATTATGTCATCAACATAAATCTGAATCAGAATCAAATCATTACCCTGTTTCTTTAAAAACAAAGTTGTGTCAATCTTACCTTTCTTGAATCCTGAACCTAACAGGTGTTTAGTAAGAGTGTCATACCAGGCTCGTGGTGCTTGTTTTAGACCATATAAAGCTTTGTCTAAAATATAAACATGATCAGGGAATTTTGGATCAACAAAACCTTCAGGTTGATGGACATACACCTCTTCATTAAGTTTGCCATTTAGAAAGGCTGATTTGACATCCATTTGATACACCTTGAAGTTTTTATGTGCAGCATAGGCTAAAAATATTCGGATTGCCTCTATTCTTGCCACTGGTGCAAATGTCTCATCATAATCAATTCCCTCTTGTTGACAGTATCCCTTAGCAACCAATCTTGCCTTGTTTCTGATGACAACACCTGATTCATCCTTTTTGTTTCTGAACACCCATTTAGTTCCAATAATAGATTTACCTTCAGGCTTTGGGATGAGTCTCCAGACTTTATTTCTTTCAAATTGAAGCAATTCCTCTTGCATTGCTGAAATCCAGTCTGGATCCTCTAAGGCTTCATTAGCTTTCTTTGGTTCAATTACACTCAAGAAACCAGCAAACATTGCTTCATTTGCTGTAGCTGATCTGGTTTTTACTCCTTCTGAAGGATCACCTATTACTTGATGAATAGGATGATTTTTAGTCCATTTATTTGCACTAGGAAGTACATCAATCTCTGAATAATTGTTGTTTGCACCATTCTCATCAATGATTGCTTGTAATTCTGAACTGTCCCCTTTTTCTGATGTATGAATATAAGTCATATCCAAGTTTGGGTTCTGATTAATGAAGTCAGAATTCAGAGTGACTTGTTCAGAGTTCTGAGTACAAGAATCAGAATTCTGATTACAAGGTTCAGAATTTTCACCACTTGTATGTATTAGATTTGGACATTCCTCTGATGGACCTCTGTCAGAAATTACAGTTGATTGAACTATTTCTGGAGTCTTATTTTTCATCTCTTTGACCATCTTTGGGTTTTCATATTCTGCATAAGGATCAGAAATTAGTTCACTAAAAGCATCCTTAAATAGTAAATTGAGTTCTGAACAAATAGGATTAGAATTTGTATCAGAAGTCATTTTTGTCTTGTTCAGCATGAGTTCTGAACTGTCTTGTTCAGAAGTCCGCATTCTGGCTTCATCAAAAGTTACATTTATGCTCTCCATCATCCTCTTGGTTCTTCTATTGTAGATTCTGAATGCTTTGGAAGTTAAAGAATAACCCACAAAGTATCCTTCATCTGCCTTTTTATCGAATTTGGCAAGATTTTCTCTGTCTCTGAGAACATAGCACCTGCAACCAAAAACATGAAAGAATTTGATTAATGGTTTTCTTTTATTTATCAGTTCATAAGCAGTCTTATTTAATCTCTTATTGATTAAAGTTCTATTTTGTGTAAAACAAGCAGTTGCAATTGCTTCAGCCCATAGGAAAGTAGGAAGATTTGCATAAGCCAGCATTGTTCTCGCAGCTTCAACTAGAGTTCTATTCTTCCTTTCAACAACACCATTTTGTTGAGGAGTTCTGACAGCAGAAAAATTGTGAGAAATCCCAGAACTTTCTAAAAAATTCTGAAGAGTCTCATTTCTGAACTCTGTTCCATTATCACTTCTGATTTTCTGAACTTGAAGTTGTAAGAGAACTTGAATCCTTTTGATAAAATTTATCAATGTAGTAGCAGCTTCTGACTTAGCTCTTAGGAACTCAACCCATGTGTATCTGGATAATTCATCAACAATCACAAGCATATATTTCTTTCCTCCCATAGATTGAACTGAAATTGGACCACAAAGATCAGTATGAATCATTTCTAATGGTGCTTTGCAAGATGAGTCCATTTTTAATTTGTGAGAACTCTTTTTCATCTTGCCCATTTCACAAGCTGAGCATAATGATTCTTTTTCAAATTTAAGCTTTGGTAAGCCTTTAACCAAATGTTTTGCAACAAGATTATTAAGATCTTTGAAATTCAGATGAGAACATCTTCTGTGCCAAAGCCAGCATTCATTTGCAGTTGATTTTGATAAAAGACAAACTGTATTTAATGTTTTCAATTTTGAAAAATTAACTACAAATAAGTCCATATGTCTTTTGGCCCAGAAGACTTTAACATCATTTTCAGTTAAAATCATGCAACCTGTTATTTGAAACTTAATTTGACAAAGACTGTCTAAAAACTGACTTATGCTGAAAAGATTATGCTGTAATCCTTCAACATAGAAAACCTTTTGGATAGTCAGATTCCCTTTAGTTAAATCCCCATAACCTTTGACTTGTCCTTTGCTGTTATTTCCAAAGTTTACTGCTCCTCCAGCCTTTTCTGTGAAGTTTGATAGAAAAGACTTCTGACCTGTCATGTGTCTTGAAGCTCCTGAATCTAAAAACCACACATGACAGCCCTGCAAAAGGATCAGTTAGGTTTAGGTACCCATTTTGGAATGGGTCCATCTTTGTTAGCTTTGTCATTGGTTTTAACATTAGTACCTTTTACTCTCCACTCAAAATCTTTCTTCAAACACCACTTTCCTTGAACTTTTATGAAGTCAGAACATTTTCTGCTTACAAGCTTGTTCAAATTCTTTTTGAGAGTTGTAACTTTTGGTTTTGCTATATTTTCAACTTTCTTTTCTTTTATCTTTTCTTTCTTCTGAGTCTGAGGAACAGAAATTTTCTTCTTTTCTGTATTTTGAGAAATAGAAACTTTATGAATATCTTTTCTTATGTATGAAACAGAAGTTATTTTGACTTGACATTTATGAGAATATTGGAATGAATCATTTTTACATCTAACACAAACAAGATTTTTCTTTGCAAGTGACAATAAATCTGAAACATAGATCATTTCATTTTTATTTATACTGTTCAGAGTACAATTGCCCTTATTACAAGAATTTCTAGCTTTGAGTTCAGAAGTAGATTTCATTCTAATCTTCTCAAGTTCCCTTTTCAGATCATTCAACTTTGCAAGATCATCTTTCCTTTTGCTTTCTTCTTTTTCTGAAAAATTCAAGTTCTTTTTGTTAGAAGAATTAGATGATTCACCTTTTTCATATGTACTTGATTCATTAAAGAATTTATCATTTTCTCTTGAAGCATTAATTTTAAAAAGATCATACTCAGTCTTCAGTTTTTCAAGCTCTGTTATTTTCTGAATAAAAATATTCTTTTCTTTCAAAGCTTCTTCAAGTTTAATATCCACCTCACAGAAATCATTTTCAAGTTCATCATAAGCTTTCCTTAAGTCCTCAAGTTCTTGACTCACAAGATTAAATCTCTTTTCAAGTTGCAAAAATTCATCTGATTTTGTTTCAGAAAATCCAGTTGAATCAGACTTCTGACTACCTGAGTCAGAGTTCTGATTTACAGACTCAGATGTCTGATCTTTAGACTCAGAATTCTGACTACAAAGTTCAGAATCCTGACTAGAAGTTTCAGACTTCTGATTGACTGTTTCAGAATTTTTACTTGTGTCAAATATGCTCTCAATGTCATGATATGAAAAACTTGGTTGTTTATTTTTGTAGCTGACATTTAAGGAATCATACTTGAATTTAGTATCATTGTATCTTGGCTTTTCATCTGTTGGTTTAGAAACTTCTTTCTTAACCTTTTCTTCTGAACCAACTGACTTTTCTGTTTTAGACTCAGAAATTTTCTCATCTGACTTTTTAGAGTTTGGTCTTTGCAAATTGTCAGAACTTGTTATAGAACTAGCAGGTCTTATGAAAACTTCAACAATTTCTGGGATTTTTGGCTTAGAAACTTGAAGTTTTTCATACAAGTTAATTGGAGCTCTTTTTAAAGTGACATTTTCTTCCAATCCCAATCCCTTCTTTGGGTTGTAAAATCTTGTATCTTTAACGTTGTTTAATAAAAGATTTAGTGTTTGCTGAGTCTGACCCCTTTTCAAATTCAGATCTTCTAATTCTTTAATTTTAGTGTATAAATTCTTTCTTTCTTCAAATAACATATCAAATTTTATTTGTAAATCACCTTTTTCATCCTTTATTTTTGAAAACTCAGCTTTTAGTTCAGAAAGCCTTTTCATCAATTCAGAATTTTCATCTTTAACTTTCTGTTTCTCAGCCTCAGATTCTTCATATTGTTCTTTTATTACTTCTTTTTCAATTCTGAATTTGTTAACCAAATTTCTTTCTCCTTTTATCTGTTTTCTTAGATTAGCAAATTCAGTTTTCATTTCACCAATCTGTGTCATTAACTCTAATTCAAGTGAAGAATGTACCTCAGCAGATGACTCAGAATCAGCATCTTCAAAATCAGAATCATCCTCATTCCTCATTTTTGCCATATAGCTCTGCATCTGTGGAAAGTTGATGTGATCTTCTTCATCAGAAGTATAGTACAACCAATTCTCCTGTTCTGCCAACAAAGCAATTTTATCATCTCTCTTCTTTGCAAGCTGAGCCTTCTTGGTGTAGTACTCATAGTCTTTCACAATTTTAACTCTGCAATCCTTAGCATAGTGGCCAGATTTTCCACATTTGAAACACAGATTCTTTTCTTTTCTTTCATCCTTCTCTTCATTGTTTTCTTCACTTCTCTCTACTCTCTTTTCAAACTTATTTTCTTCTCTGTCTTCTTTCTTCTTATAGTCTGAACTCCCAACTCTCTTATAATTTCCTTGAAATCTACCCTTCCCATACCTTTTATTGAAAGTATTTGTCAACAAAGCTAGTTTCTCAGCCATTATCTTGATATCTTCATCATCTTCTGATCCTTCTTCCTTGTCAGATTCTTCCAGATTAGGTATCTCTGATAGATATGCAGTCTTTTTGGGTGCTTTGATTGCTTTGGACTTTGATAAGAACGCTAACTGATCAGCAACATTTTTCTTCTCTTCCACAACTAACTTGACAGAGTCTTCATGTTGATTAAGAATACAAAATAGATCATTTAAGTCTTCTTCACACATATCCTTGTTCATTTGCAGACTTATGGCAAATGATGACCATTCTGAATTTAGACTGTTCAGAAATTTGTAATTTATTTCTGACTTTGTTTTCTTCAGTCCATTTCTTCTCAAGTCATTTAGAATAGTGCAAAATTTACTGTATGTCTGTGTCAAACTTTCTGACTCTTTTGCTTTGAACCTTTCATAAGCATTTATGCTTTGATTTAACTTTGCCTGAATAGATCTCACAGTTCCTAACATTTGCCTTTCCAGTTCGTCCCACATTTCTTTAGCTGATGATCCACTGTCAATCCTGTTAAGAACCTCATTTGGGACAGCCAAAGTCATCAAAGTAATTGCTCTTTTGTCAATAGCATGCCTATTCTTCTGTTCAGCTGTGTATTGGGAATAACTCTTTTTCACCCTGGTCGCTGGAATTTCTGGAGTTGTCTCTGTAGCAGTGGTTGCAGCAACATCGATGTACACTTCAATTGGGCCTTCTTGAATAGAAATCATAAGGTTTTCATCAATGTTGTTTAGGAATTGGATCATTCGGATTTTCCATTGCTGATACTCTTCTGGTATAAGAACAGGCGGTTTGGTTTCAGATCCCATGGCTAGATATTCTTTAGAAGACATGATTGTAAGAAAATTCAACAGAAAGACAAATTCGAGTTTCTTGATCGAAATGTAACAGGTAATTCAAGAATTGACAAGAATTCAAGAATTAGCCCTAGCAGCGGAATCGAATATTGAATGAATCAAGAAATCTTCAAGAAATTTATCAATTAATCTTCGCGATAACAATCTTGAAAGAATTTGTTTGTTGATTGGCTCTGATACCAATTGAAAGAACAGGATTTAATCTCACAATCAATATAGAAAGCAGTAATTGAGAAGTTGTATGATCAAGCCCAATTGTATTCAATGATGAACAGAAATACAGATCTATGAGAGAGAGAATCTCAAAGATTACAGAGAATGAGAACAAAGTTATACGGGAAAAATCAATCAGTTAGCAACATAGAGCTAACTACTATTTATACTGCAACAAACATCTTAAAGCTACAGTACAAATAAGAAAGACTAATAAGAACATAACACGTGTCCTAATTAGTTTATAAAATACTAAGTAAAGTATCTTGTCATAAGTTCTGAACAGGTAGTTCAGAACTTCTGAACATTCTTCTGATAAAGCTTCTCAGATCTTCTGACTATTTCTCTCATATCTCTGACTCCTCTACTCAGAACATCTGAGTCCTCTTATCAGATCTTCAACACTTGGTTTATTGACAAAACTTCAGATCTAACAAGTTTCCCTTTATTCCTCTTGGACAACCTCCAAAGGGGATGCTCTGTCCACTACTTCCTCCTCCAAAACATGGGCAGAGGAAGACCCCACTTCGGGTACTCTAACCTCTGGCCTGATTACTTCTACCTCTTCTATTACTTCACTCACAGACTCTATCGAAGGCTCAGGACCTAAGTATGTTGGGGATCTCACCTCAGGTTCTTGAGGTTGAGCAGCATGATTATAGTTTTGGATAGAGATGTGGGTTGGACTTATCAGAGATAACATGGTTCTGGGTATCCTTCTGGTATTGGGATACTCACCTGTAGTTGTTGGAGAGAATCTGGACATCACCCAAACAGGGGTTGGATTGCCTTGTTGAGTTAGTTGCAAGGTTGGGAAGGCTTCTCTGATGACCAGACTTATAAATCGTGGATATCTGATATGCTTCAGATTCCTGTGGACTCCTACAACACCTCTTCTCGCTATAGTTGAGGTCTTGGTATTTACGGCAGACAGAAGGTCTTTGTAAAGGATTTTGGCATAGTCGAAGTTTCTCTTGAAGTACAGGCCATACATAATCTGAAGAATTTCAGTGCTAGCTTGGTCTTGACTACCACTCTTACATGTTAAGGTTCTGTTGAGTGTGGAAAACATGAAATTCCACACTGGGGGTAGGTTTCCTCTTCTAAACTCTCCAATCTTGTTCAGGGTGGCATTGTAGCCCAAGAAGCGCATAAAATCAAGAAGAACAGGGATTTTTGGAAGTTTTTCATACGCAGGAATCCCCAATTGTCTTTTGGTCTGCATCCCAAAAACCCTTCTGAGGGTCTTGTCACAGATGCGTACTGTTCCTGCTCCTCCCTGTCTTCCAGAATCAACATTTCCGATGATCCCTTTTTGTTCTGGAATAAACTGACATGTAGTCCACCATTATTGGACATAAAGCTCTGGAAGATCATCGTCGAACATTGTGAGGGCTCGGAAGATTTCAGAGTTTCTGAAAAACTCTACAAATATATGATAAGTTGGCAAGTAGTTGGCTGGATTGGCGTCGAAACGATAGTTGTTGTCTACAAAATCGTAAGGTAGGATTACGATTTGGTCTACAGGCCCTATTCGGCTCGATTCTGTTAGGTGAGCTTGTTCAGCCATTGTTGCCGGTTCTAGGGTTTTGAAGAACTCAAAGGTTTTGAACGAAGGAGGGAAAGATTTGAAGGTTTGAATATTCAGTAAACGTAAGAAATGAAATGGGTCGATTAGAAAGGGTATTTATACTCGAAACGTATGGCTGGATAACCATCGTAGGTAATGTAGGTACTCGGGTTTCAGATAGTGGAACGACCTCTACAGTGGAACGTGGGAACAGCTAATGGTTGGTTTCTCAATCAGAGTGCCACGTGGATTTTGGGTCTGACAAACTTTCGGCAATAGAACCGTCACGGTTAGAGATGTGTGGGTGACAAGTGGTTGACGCATAAGAATAACCCGCACCTCTGATGACAATACTTCTGATGACGTGGCAGAAAATTGACAGAGCTCTGGTGGAACTCAGCACAATTTTGCCTCTGATGAGTGACCTTTTTCATTCTTTTCAAGTAACCCAAGATGTTTCACCTTAACCCCAAAATCATTTAAAAATCATGTATCTGATGTGAAAGTAGTCAAAGAACGAGAGCAGAACTAACTCAGAGATTTCACAGAGTTCTGGTGAGCATCATCAGAGGCTCTGGTGAAATGTCAGAGTTCTGGTAAGTTCTTGACATTATCAAAAGATGTTTTCTTCAAAACAGGTTTTTTCTTCCTCAAAAAGATTTCCTTTAATGTTCAACGAGCAAAGTCAAACTAGATTTGAAATTGTTTTGACTTGCTCCCCGTAATACCCCGGGTAAGTCAGTTAGATAAATTCCCTATCAGTTAAAGTAATTAACCTTAAGATTTGATGTTTAGGGTAAGTTTGAGATAAGTTATAAGTTCAAGGGTGTTTTTAGTACTTATGGAATAGTTTAAGCCAAAAGTATAAATTGTTGTATAGATACCTATTAGGTATCAGATAACCCTCAGTTCCCAAATAGAGAAAGTGTTCGTGTGTGTGGAAGCGAAAAGGAGCAGAAGAAGAAAGTTACGGTTGCTACATCAATCGATTGAGTTGGAATCGATTTTGAGGTAAACCCTTTTCATTATGTGTTTGTAATCGATAATAGAAGAGGTCTATCGGTTTAGAAACGTCGATTTCATTGTTTAGTGATAGTCTCAATCGAATCTGGAAAATTTGGAACCGACTGTGTTCTTGAGAGTCCCGGGGAAGTCCCGGTAGACTCCCGGTCATATCGACTCCCGGTAGTGTGGAGTCCCGGTATAGTCGACTCCCGGTAGTATGAACTCCCGGTATGGTTAACCTCCGGTAATACTAACTCCCGGTGTTATGGAGTCCCGGTACTGGAGGAGAGTCCTGGTACTGGAGAGTCCCGGTACATTGGAGTCCCGGTGCAGTGAGTCCCGGTAGTTTTGGTAGTGTCCGATTATAGTTTTGTAGTTTTGGTAGTGTCCGGTTGTAGTTTTGGTAGTGTCCCGGTGCAGTGAGTCCCGCAAGGGCGTTGCCCCCTTGACCCCATCCGCTATCCGGGTAGCGGAACCCCCGTGATAAGTCGCTGAAGGGAGAACAGTTGAGGAAAGGAACTTGTTAGGCTTTATGTAATTGGCTAGTAATGCGATATATGTGTTTTAAATTGTTTCAGATACTGTGGAGTAGAAGTGAAAGATATAATATTTTTGAAAGAAGCTTGCATGCGTGTTTGATAAGCAAAACAGGTGAGTTTTACTTTAAAAGTATTTTTAACTGGAATGCATATCCATATGGTTTGGGAATGTGATAATTGGTGATTACGTGTTTATATGTATGGTATATGTGAATTATAATATATTGAGGTATTATGTTTACATGAGTATTATAATGTGTTATAATACGTTGGCCGGGCTTAGGACCGGTGGGTTTGGCTATAGAATCTGTATAGCGTTGTTTGGATGTAGATGTTGTACAACGTTGTAAATTATTAGTTGGCTTGCAACCAACTAATATGGCCAGGAGGAATGAGAAAGGAAGGTACACGATGTGTGAAATCAAATTGATATATTTGATTGTGCTGAATGATTTATATGAATAGGGTTTATATAAATGATTTCAAACTAACAGGGATTTATCTCACTTAGACCATCGTGTCTAACCCTCATTTTCGTTTTAAAAATATGTATTCCAGGTGGTGGATCGCGTAAGAGCAAGTAATTAGAGTAATCGATGGATGGCTTATGTGGAGGATTATGTGACGAAGATTTTGGCATGTTTAGCAGTTGTATTATAATGATTAAATGTTATGTATGTATTTAGTAAGAAGTTGTAGTAGAATGTCTTCTTTTGATTGTAATAGTTTAAGGGACCGTACTTGTAATATGATGTTTCGTTTGATTAATCAATGTTATGTTACATTATGTGATTTGTTGTGTATATGGGACTTGGGTCGTTACAAATGGTATCAGAGCCTTAGTTTAAGGGATTTAGGTATTTGTATCTGTACCTAGACTTAAACTGCATGTGAAGTAGGATGTCCCTATCATTATAGAACCTTGGGATGATGAAGTATAAAAAGGGTAGAAGGAACATCATGTAAGGTAATTTCATATTACACCTGGCCAGTGTAACTGTGATCTTACAGGTACATGTTTGAACTGGAATACCTTGTTATATGGGGTATGTGCTTATGTGTATATTAACCTTGTTTAAATCTACAGAATGGCAAGCGGTACACGGAATTCGAATCGAGGAGGAGGAAGAAATCTGAATAGTACGAATCCGCCGATAGGAACGGGGGACAGGGGAGGCAGAACTGGGGGCAGAGTCGGGGGTAGGACCGGTGGTAGAGCTGGAGGTCGAGCCGGAGGCAGAGTCCAGCCACAGGGTACAAAGTTCGTTACTAGGGATGATCTAATGGCAGAAATGGGAAGATTGCAGGCTAGCATACAAACAATGTTTGATCGGAACCGTCATAATGAAACTGGAATACGGGATCCCGGACCGGAAGATGAAATGCCAATCACATCGACTGTTGTACCAGTACAAAGGAGGTGCGACTACAAAATGTTTTTAAGCTGTAGACCTCCTACCTACTCAGGAGACAGGGATCCAGTGAAAGCAATGAGATGGATGAAGGAAATAGAAGCTATTTTCAAGACGAGTAAGTGCGCTGACGAAGATAGAGTATTGTACGGAACAGCAATGTTAAAGGGGGAAGCTTTGTATTGGTGGGAATCCTTTATTCATTCTAAAGGATCTGATGTTTATTCTACCCTCTCTTGGGAAGAATTTGTGATAGCCTACAGGAACGCATTTTGTCCCCAAGCAGCCGTCAAACAACTGGAAGGGGAATTTATGAACTTACAACAAGGAAACTTATCCGTTCGAGATTACACCGCTAGTTTTCTGGAAAAGTCTCGGTTTGCTGAGTACTACGTTGCTACTGAGGCGATGAAGACGGAAAGATTTATCTTTGGGCTGAACTCAGAAGTTAGAAGGCTAGTGACTGCAAAAGGACCCGATACCTTCTCGGCTGCAGTTGATGCCGTAGAGAATGTTGAAAGAGATATTAGAAGGGATGCTGGCGATAAAAGTATCGGGAAGAGGAAGTGGGAAGGACCACAACATGATCTGAAGAAGTACCGATTTCAGAGGTATGATAACCGTCCGCCGTTTCGACCAGCGGAAATACCATGTCAGAAGTGCAACCGGGTCCACCAAGGAAATTGCCAAGGTGATTTACGAGCATGTTATAAGTGTGGGAAGACCGGACACGTCATTAAAGATTGTAAGGTAACGCGGTTATGCTTCTTATGCAATTCTCCGGATCACCTTCAGTCGGATTGTCCGAGGGGGAGGATACATCAAGGTGGGTCATCGGGCAGGCCAGCAATTGTTAAACCAGTAATACCAAGACTGGAACCGCCAGTAACCAGGGGTCGCGCATTTCAAATGACTGAGAAAGAAGCGGAGGAAACTCCGGATGTGGTCATAGGTACATTTTTAATAAACTCTACACGTGCTAAGGTGTTATTTGATTCCGGTGCAAACCGATCGTTTGTGTCTCCTGCTTTTGCTGCTTGCCTGTGTTTGAAACCTAAAGTGCTAGAACATGCTCTATCAGTAGATACGACAAATGATAATCAAGTGTCAGTTACAGAAGTATTTGATGACTGTGTGATAAATATAGAGGAATGTAGAGTGCCGATACAGTTGTTTCCTATAACTTTGATAGAGTTTGACGTCGTAGTGGGAATGGACTAGTTAGCCGAGAATCAGGCTAACATAGTGTGTGATAAGAAGTTAATAAATGTGGTATTACCTGAGAAGGGACCAGTAGTGATTTATGGTGATCGTAGGAATCATCAGTCTTGCCTCATATCGATGGTAAAAGCACGTAAGTGTGTTAATAAGGGTTGTCAGAGTTACTTGGCTTACGTGATAGATATTAAGCCAGAAAAGGATAGGATGGAAGATATTCCTATTGTTAGTGAATTCCCTGAAGTGTTCCCCGAAGACTTGAATAGTCTTCCGCCCGTTAGACAAGTAGAGTTCGGTATAGACCTGATTCCTGGAGCCACTGCTATTGCTCGTGCACCGTATCGTTTGGCAACTCCAGAGATGAAAGAGATGATGGCACAACTAAAAGACCTATCCGATAAAGGCTTCATCAGACCTAGTTCTTCGCCGTGTGGAGCACCAGTGTTATTTGTGAAAAAGAAGGATGGTTCGATGAGAATGTGTATCGACTACCGAGAACTGAATAAGCGCACGATAAAGAACAAGTACCCGTTACCCCGAATTGATGACCTCTTTGATCAGTTAGTTGGAGCTTGCTATTTCTCCAAGATTGATCTAAGATCCGGTTATCACCAGTTGAAAGTTAAGGAAGAAGACGTTCTAAAGACTGCCTTTCGAACAAGGTATGGACATCACGAATTCTTAGTGATGCCGTTCGGACTGACGAACGCTCCAGCTGCTTTTATGGATTTAATGAATCGGGTATGTAAGCCGTATCTCGATAAATTTGTAATTGTATTTATCGATGATATACTTATCTACTCCCGATCTAAGGAAGAGCACGCGCAACATCTTCGTTTGATTCTGGAGCTACTGAAAAAGGAAAAGTTGTATGCAAAATTTTCTAAGTGTGAATTCTGGCTACGGAAAGTTCAGTTTTTGGGGCACGTGGTTTCTGAGAAAGGTAAACAAGTTGATCCGATGAAAGTGGAAGCAGTTGAAAAGTGGGAACCGCCGAAGACAGCAAACGAAGTACGTAGTTTTCTTGGTTTAGCCGGCTACTATCGGAAATTTATAAAAGACTTCCCTCGTATCGCAACGCCTTTGACTAAGCTGACCCGGAAGAACCTGAAGTTTGAATGGAAAGCAGAACAAGACGAGGCATTCCGGATATTGAAAGAGAAACTGTGCAGCGCGCCGATTCTATCACTACCTGAAGGTTCGGAAGACTTTGTTGTTTATAGTGATGCGTCAAAGCTGGGATTGGGATGTGTACTTATGCAGCGTGGAAAGGTTATCGCTTATGCTTCTCGTCAATTAAAGGATCATGAAAGACTGTATCCTATGCACGACATGGAGCTTGCAGCAGTTGTCTTCGCGTTGAAGATTTGGAGACATTATCTGTATGGTTCCAAATGTCAGATTTATACTGATCATAAGAGTCTCCAACACCTCTTTGATCAGAAGGAATTTAATATGAGACAAAGGAGATGGCTAGAATTGCTGAACGATTACGACTGTGAAATCCTTTATCATCCGGGAAAGGCAAATGTGGTAGCTGATGCATTAAGTCGTCAAGAAAGGGGTGGAACAATAAAAGTTATTTCGCTACGAACTGAACTCCTACCCAACATATTTGACGAATAGCAGAAGTGTCAAGTGGAAGCTTATCAGGATGAACATCTGAAATCAGAACGGTTAGCAGGGATGTCAGCATTGCTAGTAAAAGATGATCGTGGGTTATTGTGTCTGGGAAACAGAGTGTGGGTACCTCGTTTGGGTGGGTTACGTGATCGTGTGTTACAAGAAGCTCATCAATCCCGTTTCTCTATTCACCCAGGTACAAACAAGATGTATAAAGACCTAAAGCAATTCTATTGGTGGTCGGGAATAAAAAGAGGGATTGCTCAGTATGTGGAAAGATGTGATACTTGTAAGAAAGTGAAGATCGAACACCAAAAGCCGTTTGGTCAACTACAGCGGCTAGAAATACCTATGTGGAAGTGGGAGCAGATTACCACAGACTTCATCACGAAGCTACCAAGGACTCCGAAAGGATTTGATTCTATTTGGGTGATCGTCGACAGATTGACCAAGTATGCACACTTTCTACCGATAAAGGAAACCGATTCAATGGAACGATTAGCTAAGATGTACATTGACGAAATAGTAACTCGGCATGGAGTTCCTATATCAATTATTTCTGATCGTGATAGTCGTTTTACTTCAAGATTCTGGAGAAGTTTTCAAAGGGAAATGGGGACACAGATAAAGTTAAGTACGGCGTATCATCCCCAAACAGATGGGCAGAGTGAACGAACGATTCAGACCTTAGAAGATATGCTCCAAGCTTGCATTGTTAATTTTGGGGGATCATGGGATAAGCATTTACCGTTGATCGAATTCGCTTACAACAACAGTTATCATTCCAGCATACCAGCGGCACCGTTCGAAGTACTGTATGGTAGGAAATGTCGAACACCTCTGTGTTGGAACGAGGTGGGAGAGAAACAGTTAGCGGGACCGGAAATAGTTCAGTTAACTGCCGATAAGGTTACTCAGATTCGTGAACGATTGAAAGTGGATCAAGACAGACAGAAAAGCTACACTGACCGACGCCGAAAGCCATTGGAATTTCAAGTTGGGGATTACGTAATGTTAAAGGTTTCGCCGTGGAAAGGAGTCATCCGATTTGGACGACAAGGTAAACTTAGCCCAAGGTATATCGGACCGTTTGCAATTACAGAAAGGATCGGTGAAGTAGCTTACCATTTAGATATTCCACCGGAGTTGAGCAGGATTCATAACGCATTTCACGTATCAAACTTTCGAAAGTGTTTGGTTACTCAAGATCAGGCAGTCTCCCTACCAGAGATACAAGTCGATGAAAGACTGAATTATGTGGAAGAGCCGGAAGCTATAGTTGATCATAAAGTCAAAGTGCTGAGGAATAAAGAAATCAAGCAAGTGAAGGTTCATTGGAGGCATCATAGAGGTCAGGATGCTACGTGGGAATCCGAATCGGAAATGAGAGCCAAATAACCTCATCTTTTTGCTTAACTGAATTCCGGGACGGAATTCTTTTAAGGGGGGAGATGATGTAATACCCCGGGTAAGTCAGTTAGATAAATTCCCTATCAGTTAAAGTAATTAACCTTAAGATTTGATGTTTAGGGTAAGTTTGAGATAAGTTATAAGTTCAAGGGTGTTTTTAGTACTTATGGAATAGTTTAAGCCAAAAGTATAAATTGTTGTATAGATACCTATTAGGTATCAGATAACCCTCAGTTCCCAAATAGAGAAAGTGTTCGTGTGTGTGGAAGCGAAAAGGAGCAGAAGAAGAAAGTTACGGTTGCTACATCAATCGATTGAGTTGGAATCGATTTTGAGGTAAACCCTTTTCATTATGTGTTTGTAATCGATAATAGAAGAGGTCTACCGGTTTAGAAACGTCGATTTCATTGTTTAGTGATAGTCTCAATCGAATCTGGAAAATTTGGAACCGACTGTGTTCTTGAGAGTCCCGGGGAAGTCCCGGTAGACTCCTGGTCATATCGACTCCCGGTAGTGTGGAGTCCCGGTATAGTCGACTCCCGGTAGTATGAACTCCCGGTATGGTTAACCTCCGGTAATACCAACTCTCGGTGTTATGGAGTCCCGGTACTGGAGAGTCCTGGTACTAGAGAGTCCCGGTACATTGGAGTCCCGGTGCAGTGAGTCCCGGTAGTTTTGGTAGTGTCCGATTATAGTTTTGTAGTTTTGGTAGTGTCCGGTTGTAGTTTTGGTAGTGTCCCGGTGCAGTGAGTCCCGCAAGGGCGTTGCCCCTTGACCCCATCCGCTATCCGGGTAACGGAACCCCCGTGATAAGTCGCTGAAGGGAGAACAGTTGAGGAAAGGAACTTGTTAGGCTTTATGTAATTGGCTAGTAAAGCGATATATGTGTTTTAAATTGTTTCAGATACTGTGGAGTAGAAGTGAAAGATATAATCTTTTTGAAAGAAGCTTGTGTGCGTGTTTGATAAGCAAAACAGGTGAGTTTTACTTTAAAAGTATTTTTAACTGGAATGCATATCCATATGGTTTGGGAATGTGATAATTGGTGATTACGTGTTTATATGTATGGTATATGTGAATTATAATATATTGAGGTATTATGTTTACATGAGTATTATAATGTGTTATAATACGTTGGCCGGGCTTAGGACCGGCGGGTTTGGCTATAGAATCTGTATAGCGTTGTTTGGCTGTAGATGTTGTACAGCGTTGTAAATTATTAGTTGGCTTGCAACCAACTAATATGGCCAGGAGGAATGAGAAAGGAAGGTACACGATGTGTGAAATCAAATTGATATATTTGATTGTGCTGAATGATTTATATGAATAGGGTTTATATAAATGATTTCAAACTAACAGGGATTTATCTCACTTAGACCATCGTGTCTAACCCTCATTTTCGTTTTAAAAATATGTATTCCAGGTGGTGGATCACGTAAGAGCAAGTAATTAGAGTAATCGATGGATGGCTTATGTGGAGGATTATGTGACGAAGATTTTGGCATGTTTAGCAGTTGTATTATAATGATTAAATGTTATGTATGTATTTAGTAAGAAGTTGTAGTAGAATGTCTTCTTTTGATTGTAATAGTTTAAGGGACCGTACTTGTAATATGATGTTTCGTTTGATTAATCAATGTTATGTTTCATTATGTGATTTGTTGTGTATATGGGACTTGGGTCGTTACACTCCCCCTTAAACCATGCTTATTTTACTCTTAAGCTCCCCTTTGAACCATGAGCTTAATGGATAGATTTTTCTTTTTAGCTTTTCTCTTTTCTTGTAACAATATTTACAAAAGGAAAACAAAAGTATATACAGAAATGAAATGCACAGAGGAAAATATTGAAAAAGTATGCTGGCAGAGCTCTGAGATGATCATCAGAGGCTCTGGTGAAGTATCCTACCTACCTATTTTGACAGAGCTCTGGTATGAACGTCAGAGGTTCTGTTGAGGTTTAAACAGAGTTAGGAGGACATGTTCAGCATGCCCATCTTGCTGATTAAGAAGTTGAATCTCCTTTCATCAAGGGCTTTTGTAAACAAATCAGCAAGTTGGAAGTCGGTTGACACAAAGTACATTTTAGTCATTTCTTTTTTCAACATGATCCTTTATAAAATGGTACCTTATGTCGATATGCTTTGTCTTTGAGTGCTGGACTGGATTAGCTGTAATTGCTATTGCACTTTTGGAGTCACACAGAATTGGGATTTTACTGTACTCCATGCCATAATCTTTTAGTTGTGTCTTCATCCAGATCACTTGAGAGCAACAACTAGCAGCAGCAACATACTCTGCTTCTGCTGTAGAGGTTGATACGCAGTTCTGTTTCTTGGATGTCCAACTCACCAGTTTGTCTCCAAGCAATTGGCAGCTACCAGGAGTACTCTTTCTGTCATTCCTGCATCCTCCATAATCTGAATCTGTGTATGCTACAAGCTGGAAACCAGAATTAAGAGGATACCAGAGACCCAAAAATTGAGTCCCTTTGAGATATTTAAAGATACGTTTGACAACAGACAAATGGGATTCTTTAGGATTTGCTTGAAATCTGGTACAAAGACAAGTTGCAAACATTATATCAGGTCTGCTTGCAGTTAAATATAGAAGTGACCCTATCATACCCCTGTAGTTCTTGATATCCATAGATTGACCTTGAGGATCATGATCAAGTTTAACTCCAGTGGCAATAGGAGTTTTCATAGGATTTGAATTATTGAGCTTATACTTTATCAAAACATCAGAGATGTTTTTTGATTGACTTATAAAAGTGCCTCTGATAGATTGTTTAACTTGTAAACCAAGGAAGAAAGAAAGTTATCCCATCATGCTCATTTTAAATTCACTTTTCATCAAATCCTCAAACCTATCACAGTATTCCTGCCTAGTAGACCCAAAGATAATGTCATCAACATATATTTGGACCAGAAGAATATCATTTTTATACCTTCTAAAGAATAGAGTTGTATTGACAGTACCTTTCTCGAAATGATTAGTCAATAGAAAATTTGACAGAGTTTCATACCAGGCTATAGGAGCTTGTTTAAGGCCATACAGAGCTTTGTCTACCTTGTATACATGGTTTGGAAACTCTGAGCTTTCAAAACCTGGTGGTTGCTGGACATATACTTCTTCTTGTAGTCTGCCATTCAGAAAAGCAGATTTGACGTCCATTTGGTAGACCTTGAAACCTTTATGAGCAGCATAGGCTAAGAAGATTCTGATGGCTTCTAGCCTAGCCATATGTGCAAAAGTTTCGTCGTAATCAATGCCCTATTCTTGACAATATCCTTTGGCAACCAGCCGAGCTTTATTTCTGATGATAATCCCATCTTCATCCTTTTTATTTCTGAACACCCACTTGGTTCCAATGGCAGCTTTATTTTCAGGAAGTGGAACCAAGGACCAAACTTTATTTCTTTCAAATTCCAGAAGCTCCTCTTGCATGGCTTCGATCCAGTTTGGGTCTTCAAGGGCTTCAGAGATCTTCTTCGGCTCAATCATACTTAGAAAATTAACAAAGAAAGACTCATTGATTGTTGTTGATCTTGTCTTTACACCATCTTCAGCAGCACCTATAATTAGATGATGGGGGTGATCCTTTGTCCATCTGGTCATTGGAGCATGGACAACAGGTGGAGTCTGTGCTTCTGATGGGAAAAGATGTATGTCAGTATCAGAGCTCCGAGGATTGGTACCAGGGATCTGTGGCACACTGCTCTGGAGAGTGGCCTCATTGCTCTGTGATGTACCAATAGGGCTCTGAGAGGGTGAGTTTTCAAACAGATAATTTCTCCCAATATGAGTCATAAGGGGTGATGATGGCTCTTGTTCAGGTTCTCTTACGTCTGATTGTGGTTCTTCATTTCTCTGAATTACACCTGTAGACAGAGAAGTAGATGGTGAAGAATTGGAAGGACCAGTAAGAGATGTACCTGCCAGATTTTGTTCAGCGGAACTCTGAGCTTGATTGCCTCTGGTGATATCGACAGAGGAATCATCATCATCGAAGAAATCGTTGAATAGCAGATTGATATCATCTTCTCTTGTCTTTGAAGAGCTAGGCTTCTCTTTTGTTTGTGTCCCCTCTAGTGATTTGCAATCAGAGGAACTTGATGTATTTTCATCAAAGGACATATTTACGCTCTCTTGAATGACCCTGGTTCTGGTGTTGTAGACTCTATAGGCTTTAGAGGTTAAGGAATAACCAATAAAGATTCCTTCGTCAACCTTCTTGTCAAATTTGCCCAGCTGCTCTCTGTCATTCAAGATGTAGCATTTGCAGCCAAAAACATGAAAGAATTTCACATTCGGCCTTCGGTTGTTGATGAGTTCATAAACAGTCTTTTTTAATCTCTTTACTATTACAGCTCTGTTTTGGGTAAAACGGGCTGTTGAGACTGCCTCTGCACATAAGTTGATTGGGAGAATAGAACCGGCCAACATAGTTCTGGCAGCTTCTACCAGAGTTCTGTTCTTTCTCTCCACAACACCATTCTGTTGGGGAGTTCTGGCAGCTGAGAAGTTCTGGGAAATTCCTTCCTCTGATAGGTATGCATCAATTCTGCCATTCTTAAACTCTGTCCCATTATCACTTCTCAACTTTTGGACTTTAAGACCTAACAGAACCTGTATTCTCTTTAACAAACTTATCAGAATTTCTAGGACATCAGATTTTACTCTGATGAACTCAACCCAAGTATATCTAGAATATTCATCAATAAGCACAAGAATATACTTTTTACCAGACAGACTTTGCACAGAAATTGGACCACAAAGATCCACATGAAGCATATGCAACGGTCTGGGGCAATTGTGATCACTCTTTGTTCTGTGTGAAGTTCTTTTCATTTTGCCCAGTTCATAGGCAGAACAGAGATGGTCTTTGTCAAATTTAAGTGAAGGTCGACCTTTCACTATGTTGAGTTTCACGAGCTTGTCAAGATTTGAGAAATTCAAATGAGCAAATCTTTTATGCCAGAGCCAGGCATCTTCCTTATTCAAAGAAACTAAACAGATTTTTTCCAGTTGAAGTACTTTGATTTGGATTAAAATTCATTTTATACAGATTGCCTTTTCTGTCGGCTCTTAAAAGTTCTTGACCAGACTCAGAAAGCAACAAAGAACAATATTTCTTCTTAAAATTGACATCGAACCCATGATCACATAGTTGACTTATGCTGAGCAGATTATGACTTAATCCTTCAACATAAGCAACCTTAGAAACTGAAACACCACCATTATTTAGAACACCATAACCTCTAATCTGTCCCTGTTGATCTCCTCCAAAGGTTACTGCACTTCCCATTTTGTTCTTGAATGAGTTAGCAGTTCCTTATTTCCTGTCATGTGCATGGAACATCCTGAATCTAAAATACCAGATCTGTAATGAGGCTTCTGCAAGATAAATTAGTTCTTTTTAGGTACCCATTGCATGATGGGTCCTTTCTTATTAGCCTTGGGGGTGTTAACGGGTTTACCTGCTGGCTTTCCATTCTGTGATGGTGTCCCAGAGGGTTTTCTCTGTGTATTTTGAACAGTCTTAGGATTTTTCCTTTGAAGTGACTGATTCAGAACACAGTGAGGACCATTTAGGTGATTCTGCAACTTTAACAACAGTTGAATGCAATTGCAGTTTATAGAGCATGAAGATTGGTGCATATTGTTGTTTCTTTTCAAAAACTGTTGATTATATGGCACTTGAGATTGAAAAACTTTAGGACCAGATGTCTTCTCATACATTCTGTCCTGGTTTGGTTTCCTGAAATTACCATTGTTCTTGGGAACAGATTCTCTAGACCAAAAAAAGTTTTTCCTTTGATTTACTGCAGAGTTGGGAACAGGTTTGTCATTGACTATCCATTTGTCCTTCTGCTCTGGAGTAAATCTGATTGGTTTATAAGCAAAGGGAACTGAAGTATGGTTCACAGAAACACTTTTAGCTTTCTCTTTTCTCTTCTCTTCTATCTCATCAGAAGAAAGAATTCTGATACCCTTGTTTTTGAAATCAGGAACTGGTATAAATCTGGATTGGTTCTTAAAGAATGAAACATTTTTTAAAACTCCAGGTTCAACAGATGCCTGCATGGGTTTGTGCAAAATAGTCTCTTGAGCACAGAAAATCTGCTCATCCACATCAGAATCAGAGTCAATGTCAGAGCCTATAAAGTCTCTGGTGGCTCTGGTGGAGGTGTTAGACTCTTTGGGTATCACAGAGATATCATCTTTGGTAGACTTGAACTTTCTCAACTTTGGTTTTAATGCATCAGAAGCAGCATTTTCTTCAGGAACTTTGTTAAGATCCTCTTCAAAAGATGTTCTAATTGATTCAGAGGTAGGAGAGAAGTCTGGGGCTTCAGGGTTGAGCTCACTCTGTGTTTTAACATCAGAGGATTCAACCACATAAGTGACAGACTTCTGTCCCTTAAAAGAGTTAAAGTGAAAAATCTCTTTAGGATCCAGACTTTTAACAGAATCAGGGAATGTGATCTCAGCTTTTTCATGATCAAGAATAAACTTTTCAGATGGTTTTGTAACCTTTTCTTGATCCAAGGAGTCATAACTGACATTCCTAAAGTTCAGTCTTCTTGTTTTTGAAACATCAGAGGTTTTGGCTCTTTTAAAAACTGCAGTACCAGAGATCACATTTTCTTGGATTTTCCCAACACATAAGGCAGAGGACAGAGATGTCTTCTTCCTTCCAGTATATGGAGCAAGGTCACTGAAACCTAGACCTTGCGTATTGTTAGGGTCATTTATTGTTGATTTAAAGTTCAAGGGTTTAAATTGTAATTGTTTAATTTGAGCTTATTAGTGAACGGGCTGTGGGCTTGTTAACCACGGGCCCGTCATATAAATAGTTTCCTTAGCCTTAGAAAATAGGCTAGTTGTCTCATTTGATTTCATTACTCTTTATTGTAATTCTCTCAACATTGAAAGCTTAATAGAGATGACCATCTGAAATCGTATACACCATTGCATATATGTTTGATTTCATTATTGTTGCACGAATCTGAGACTCTCAATTGGTATCAGAGCAGACGGACATAATTGATTCAAAGCCTTTCTATTGATTTCTGGTAACTTTTTGACTTTTCAAGTCTGTCACATTCTTGAAATTTCAAAACTTTGATTCTGATAAAATTGAGTGATTTCGTTGATTGGGTTGTGTTAGTATCGTTGTTATTGTTCATTCTGCAAGTTTTCACATCCTAATTCGACTATTTGAGTGGGTAATTAAGCAAATCAAATTCAAAAGTTTTGAGTGTGTTCTTCATTAAAAATCAAAATTTTACCATCAAAACTTGTTGTTTTTGCTTTAAAATCGATTGGGTCAGTGTTATTTTTATGCTTGGTAGTGTTTCTAATCTTTCAGGAACATTTTTGAGCAACCCTAATCGAGTTGGAAAAGTCAGCCGCAGAGTCCGGATAGAACTGTCGCGGTTTCCGGACAAGTCAACACTGTCCGGACGTTTGTGTTATTCCATCCGGATTCGTCTTCTTTCCAGGTAAGTCGAGTATTCCGGGTAAGTCATTCTTTCCGGGTAAGTATCAATTTCCTTAATCTTTCCGGGTAGTGTTTTCCGGAAACCCAAAGTTTTCGGTAAAGATTTTATCCGGATAACCCTAGGTTTCCGGTAAAACTTTTTATTCGGACAACACTTCGTATCCGGGAAACATATTATCCGGACTCCCTTTACACCCGGTAAGCTTTGTGCTTTTCCATCTTGTTCGGTAAGTCCTTTATCCGGAATCTCCATCATTCGGTAAGTTCTGCTTCTATTTACTGTATCCAGACAAATTAAGCTGTCCGGACTCTTTCAACATATCCGGAAACTATTGTGATTTTTGAACTGTTTTGTCTATTGATCTGATCCGGACACTTCCTGATCAGACTCTTATTTGGATTCCTATCCAGTAAGATCACTCTTAGTTTATATCAGTCGTAGAACCTGCGTTAGGGTCCCACTCATAGTGCCTTGCGTTAGGTTTACACTTTGAATCAATCAACACGTCTGACGATCACTCCGTTGCAACCAAATATGTCTACTCGTGACGCTCTCGCAATCGGTACCGACTCCAAACCACCTTGTCTCTACCAAGGTTATAGCCAGTGGCGAGACAGATTTATGCTCTTCATAGAGTCCAAGGACAACTACGAGTACATCAAGATAGCTCTTGAAGATGGTCCAATCCCTTGGCCGATGAAGGACATAGAAGCAACTGCAACTGTTGTAGCTCGTCGTGCGAAAAAGACTATCGCCGACATGACCGAAGATGAAAGAGGCATGATCGAAGGTGAAAAGCATGCAAAGAGATATCTTGTCCAAGCCCTTCCGAACCCGATCTATACAGCTATCGACAGCTACAAAGACACGGCAAAGGGCATGTCGGATCAAGTGGCCAGAATGATGCGTGGGAGCGATGTCGGAAATCAACTAAAGATCAACAGCGCGATAACCAAGTTCGATGGTTTCAAGCAGCGCACCGGCGAATCTCTCACACAGGCCTATGAACGGTTCTGCTAACTTCTTAATGAACTGAACAAGAATAAGATCACTCGCTCCAACATAGAAAACGCCCTCAAATTTCTCAATAATCTGCTACCGGAATGGAAGGTGTTTGCTTCTCATGTCAAGCACAACAACTTGATAGAGAACATCGGCATCAATGAACTCTATAAGACGCTTCTTCAAGACGAAGATGAAGTGAATGAGTTTCTGAGCGAGAAGAAGACTGAATCAAAGCCAGCTGCTGATCCTATTGCACTCATGTCCTCCAAGAAAGGGAAATCTTCGAGCTGTCACTCTAAACGTGCTCAAAAGCAAAGCTCTTCCGAATCTAAAAAGGAAGACAGTGACTCTAATGATGAAGTATCTGACTTCAAGAAAGCGATAGCTCTGCTTACAAAATCTTTCCAACAACAAAAGTACTATAAGAAGCCTTCTTCCAACAATCAGCTCTACTCCACCTCCTCGAACAAGCGCTGTGATCATCAGGACAAGTATGAGGGAAAGAAGAAAGCTGATGAGCAAGGGAAGTCAGAGAAGAAAGAAAAGACGGAGAAAGATGATAGAAAGAAGAAAGATGAACCGGTGACCTGTTACAACTGCGGAAAGCTTGGTCACTTCTCTAAAGACTGTACGAAGCCTGTGGTAAAGAACTCTCATTACTACAAGGCTAAGCTCGCCCTGATTGAGCAGAAGGAAGCTGGAGAAGCTCTACTTGTGGAAAATGAATACTAGTTGGGTCGTTCTGATGATGAAAGCGATACTGATGGTGCGAATGCTTTCATGGGTTATCACTCTCCAGCTGATGAAGAGAAGACAAGTCAGGTATATGATTCTTGCCAAAAGAATTTTTTAAATCAAATGCAATCACTTGTTGACCAGGCAGATTCCTTTAAGGCCACCACTAAAGAACAAAAGCTTGAGATTAGATCACTAACCGAAAAGCTAGATGTTCAAACACAAATAACTGAAAAACATAAGTCTGAAAATGCTAATCTAAAAGACAAATGCAAAAATCTCTCATTAGCACCTAAGGACTTAACTCTCTTCAAATTCAGCACAAGGAGTTTGTTACTAAAATTCTGGATCTTGAAACCAAACTCCACAAAAGGGGTAAACTGATCAAACCATTTTTCTGAATAAACCCAAAGAGTTCACGTACTTTAACAAAGAGTGGGGAATCGGATACGATAACCCACACTATTTGAAAAAGGGTAGATACCAAACACCCACTTTGTATGATTTTGCTTGTTTTGGGTTAGATAAAAAGTATCCGGAATATGCTATTCAATGGACTGATCCTCTAGAACCTGAAAAGGAAGAGGAAACCGAGGAATATAAACGCGCACACAAACGAGGAATACAACTTCCGTTTTGTTATTAAGTTTTAAATTAATCCTATCAAAAGAACAAAAAGTATCTCTCAAATGACTACTTCGACCTATACAAGGTTGCTACGCCCAAGGATTCCTCCAAAAAGGATGAGGTCCAAGTAACCACAACCAAGACTGAGACGGATGAGTTTAAGCTCTATGTTCCCCCTCTCATCTTGGAAGCAAAGATAGTCGAGTTGGAGGAGTCACTCGAGAAAGAAAGGTCAGTTTTCCAAATGGAAAAGCAAGCATTAATTGAAAAACTTTAGAATCTACAACCGGTCAAAACCGAAGTTGTGTCTGATGAAGGACAGGAAATTCTTCAGGATGAAATCACCAAACTCACATCAAAACTGGCTGCGTTGGCAACAGATGCGATGCAAGAGTATACACGAAATGGTCAGCTCCAGGAGCAAATTAACCAACTCCAATCTGAAAAGCAGATTTCACCTGAACTTTCCTCAAGTTCACCTGATACGTCTTCGTGCAAAGCATTTATAGGCAATATTTCTACTTCTCGAGACGGTAAAGATTCTCAAGACGAGAGTGTTTTAAGGAATTTGAACTCTGATTTTTTCTTAGCTTCCGCGTCAAATTCCCCAAAGCACACAAGCACAAAGTGTTCCTCGCCTTCCCCGACCAATCCAAGTCCAGTAATTCCGGATGTCCATTTTTCAGAATATATGAACTCCGAAGGTAATTCTGATGGAGAGTTTGAGTCGTTCCCTTTCGACAAACCTCTTCCGAGCCATACAGATTTTCTATCACCAATAGTCAATCGACCGGTCAATTTTCTAAAGGGAACTTGTTCTAACACAAAGGCCCCAGCTGTGATTAAGATTTCCAAAAATGCTTCAAATTCTCAAAAATAATCACAGCCGAAGCAAAAGACCGGTCAACCACCTGCTAAGATTCCTGTTTCCTCAAAGGTCACTGACCGCACTGTCCCTGTTGTTTCGGATAAAACCGGTCGAGCTAAACAAACAAAACCAAAGTGGCCAGCCAAGGAACCTGTCGAGGATGCTACATCAAAGTCTTTCAATACTGTCTTTGTCCCTAGAATGAACAAAAACGATTGTGCTTGGAATCATAGGAATAACTTTGTTAAAAGAGATGTTAATTTTCCGATGAAAATCTATTCCACTCAGCAATTGATTCAATTGTCACATGATTGTTTGTGTTATTCTAGTTGTAGCTGGAATGACTTTGATGATATCAATAACAATGATTGGTTTGGGTCATATCACATATATAATCATACACCCAAACGCAAACCCCGTAAAAACAAAAAGAAACATCATAAACAACGGGGTTCTCAAACAGAGGTTAAAGAACAGCGGGAGACCAAACCCATTCCAAAATGGGCTTCTCCCACTGAGGTTAGACCGGCACTCAAGAGGCAACCTGCTACAAAACCTGTTCCTCCAAAAGGTGTAAATTCTACACCTAAGAGGCAACATGTGCCAAAACCAGTTAGTCCAAACGGTGTACAATCTGCACCTAAGGGGAAGTCTAAGTCAAAGCAAGTTCCTCCTAGAGGTGCCAAACCTAACCCTCCCGGACCCAGGAAAATCTGGGTACCAAAGGTCCGCTAATCTTGTTTTGCAGGACGGTCATGTGTAGTTCTTAGACACTGGATGCTCCACACACATGACCGAAAGGAGGGAGTTGCTCACGATCTACCAAAAGCAATATTACGAAGACGTGAGGATTGTCTATACCTGTGCTTTCAAAACTGCTCATGTGTTTAAGGGGAGCATGATCAGCTATCAGGTAAGTTCATTCTAATGTTGAGGGGGAGCGTCACACACAATTTTTTTAACTGATGAAAAGTTTTTTTTTATGTGTGGATACTCCCGTGTGCATTTCACACTACGCGCACATTCTGAGGGGGAGCATTTCATTTTTTATGTTCATCTTTTGAGGGGGAGCGACACAAGTTTTTCTTTAAATGTATAAAAGTTTTTTTTTGTGTCGGACTCTCCATTGCACAAGTTTGCACTATTCGAGGGGGAGCCAAACCATCCCCATGCTCAGCTTGAGGGGGAGCGAGAGACAGTTTGTTTTCAAACTCATACAGTCCCATTTTCGCAAAATCGTCAAGAACGAGGAATTTTTTTGAAAATCCCAATAATCCGGATAGGTGTCCGGAAACCTCATCTTTCCGGATGGGTTTCCGGGTTGGAAAGTATCCCGGATACCCTACCCGGAATCCGTGCCTATATAAAACCATCCGGGCTCATTTGTTTTCGTTATCCAGATTCTCACGCTAAAACCGTAAACCCTCTCGACGCTCTCTCTCTCTCGCTCGGCTCCACTTGCTTTACTCGATTTTCAGGCCGTTTTCATCTCCAAATCAGGTATGTTACTCGAATCTCCTCTTCGATCATTTGTAATCGAGTTTCATACACATTCCATCTCAAGTCGAGCCCAGATTTGATCGAGTTCACATCATCCGAAAACCCTTTTGGGTTTATTCAATTTTGGGCATGCTAAACGTAGTTCATCATGTTTTAGTTGACCTAGGGTGCTTATAAGCTTAAATCGAAGCTCAGTATTTGCTTTAACAAGTGTTTAACTCAGTTTTTTATGCGTGATTGGTAACTGTGACTTTCGTCCGGACACATTCATTGTGTCCGGAAACCATCATGATTATGGTGTTTTATCCGGAAACTTGCTTCACTTTAGATATTTTGTCCGGTAACATACATCATCCGGAGACCTAGTTGTCCGGAAACCCTCGGGTTTGCGGTAAGTACAACTACCGGTATGTTTACGTGTCCGGACTCCCATTTATCCGGAAACTATTTTATCCGGTTTATCCATCTTATCCGGGAACATTCTTCCCGTCCGGACTGTTTTGTCATCCGGATACCATTGTCCGGACACCTTGTGTTGTCCGAAAAGTTTCACCATTCCTTAGCTTTGTCCGGATACCCCTGTATATGTCACCTTTGTGTCTATTTTCACACTGCCAGTCCTCAATCTGTCTAAGATTGAGCCCATTAAAGCAAAGGTACGCGCTGACAATCGTTCGTTCGTCTCAGTTACTAACTGTGTTGCTTTTACAGATACTCAATGGCGGATCAGGCGCAAAATCCTCCACAGAACTTGGAAGAGCAACAAAATCCTCCGCAAGAGGAACTCATTGACGAGGAAGCCGATAACGCCTTGGTCGCACCTGACCATGGTACTGAATTGGAGGCCAATAATCACCATCTGGACCCGGCACTCTTTAGACCACAACCACTACATCGAGTGATTGTGGACATACTTACGCGTCACCCTCTCCGTGAGGCCCTCACCGTCACTGCCGATGTTCCTTTGCTATACGTACTACAAGTCTGGTTCTCCGCATAAGTTCGCACGGCCGGTAACTCACAGTCTATCACTGCTCAGATCGATAACCAGCAGTTCACCCTCACACCGGACTCCTTCCACCGCCTTCCATCCCTGTCTGAAGCCAACGCCAGCGGTCATCAAGGACATGACCCCGCGGTCAACGACGAAACTTTATGCGCTCAGGTCCGCGCTCTTGGCTACAATCATGCCCTCGACCGACCATCCGCGTTCAACCGAAAGTACCTGGCTCCCATATGGTACACTCTGTTTACAATTCTGAACAGATGCCTTTCGTCAAGATGGAAGGGCATAGATCAGTGTACGGGCGACTTCCTTCGGTTATTCCACGCCGTCTGTTACAATCGTCACGTGGACGTCGCAATGATCATTTGGCACGAACTTGTCATCACTATTCGACAAATCGGAGGTACTAAACAGAAGAAATTCCTTCTGTACCCGCGTTTCCTTTCGCTAGCTGTGCGTCAACATATGGACGCCAATCCTGCGATACCGCGCAACCCATCACTTACAATACATGGTTATTCACAACCCATCCAACGCCGTAGCCATGCCCATACCCGATGCCCTTCTGGCACTCGCCGATCCTGCTGCACCGGGGGTAGTAGCATATAGGGAAGCGTTAGGGAATCCCATGGTCCAGCCAGCGCCGGAGGGACCTGCCCAGGGACCTAGACCAGAGGGACGTGAGGGTCCAAGAATGAGAGGAGGAAGGGCCCGGGCAGCTAGGGCTCCCGGGCGGGGTGTGCTGAGAGTTCGTGGAAGGGGAGCTGGAGTGAGTGGTGCAGCGGAATCGCAACCCGGTTCTAGCCAACAACCCATCATTCCTATCATCCGACCGACAGGCGAAGCCGGAGCATCGTCCTCACGACCGATGCTTCATCGTGATACCACGCCTTACATAATTAACTGCCTTCACCACCCCATCAAGTTGAAGATGTGGAATCGGACTCCACAGATTCCGATACGGACCGTACCATTCGTCTGGAACGAATTCCTCACCGTATCGGACCGAACCCAGATTTTACCGAAGGCATCCCACCTGATTCACCTAGGAAAGAGGGAGTAGAAGGAGTTGAGTTAGAAATTGTGAGCCGGAGAGAATTGCATTCGAAAGCGAACCAAGAAAGATTGACCGTAAAGATAACGAGGCTCAAGAGCGATCCCAACCGAGCGATATCCGGGTAGCCACATCTACTATCCCGTCTCATTTGTTGGCACGGGGTATTGAAGAAGCCTCCGTGGATCCAGCAGAGCAATTGCACAACCCCCTCATCCACTCATCCGTCTCTCAAAAGATGGATCTTTCAGTCTCACACGGGGATCAAGCACAACTTCCACCGTTCTCTCATACGGAGAGTACTGGTGTTGAAATAAGCGACCAGCAGCCCCCAGTCGCGACTTCTTTCAGTGCACAGTTGAGTCTAGAGCCACTTGACATTATACATCCTTCGGCTAGGACACAACATGAGGAACAACAAATCGAGAATCTTCGTGACTCGATCGGAACGTCTGTAGTGTCTCCGTCTGGCGGAACACGAGGATCGGACGGAAATCCTACCATAGCTGCCACTATGCCAACTGTGAACGTAGGTGGCTCTACCTCTCAGGTAGATGTCTCAACGGGTAATCTAAGTGATCCCGGAGTTATCTTACCCGACTTTGTGTCACCAGGGTCCCTGGACAGCACCCTTAAGGTTGTCCACGAGGCGATGGAGCAGCACGTCGCCGCCGAGATCGACACCGTCAAACGCTTACTCAAAGGTAAAAGGCAAAGAAAAGGTCTTCGAAGCTGAAACCGCACCCACACCTCCACCGGCTCATGCTCAGCCTACTTATTCGGTGGAAACACTCAAGACGATGCTTTTAGCTCAGCTACTCCAACAATCTGACAGTGACGCCCTAACCGAAGCAGACCTGATTACCGTTCTGAAATCGCAGGTCACTGCTCCTTCATCATCCATTAGCACTCGCCTGGATGCCATTGACTCGACTCTCAAGGACTACAACCAAGCGCTAACGACGCTATCCGAGAGAGTCCGTTCACTCGAAGATACCTGCAAGAGTCAACCAGGCGGTCTGAAGCGCAAGCACGATGACCAGGATGATCCTGATCACCGTGAGGGGGAGAAACGACTAAGACCTACCGTGACCGCCCCTATCCTCACCGAATCGACAACTGTGGTTCAACTGGAACCACCAACTGCGGCAGCTACAACAGAAGCACCCGAAGCCGAGTTTCCATTAGCCGAGATGGTAATAGACATGGATATTTCAGATGATGACGACCCGACGGTTGAAAAGCCTGAGGGTTCAACACATGAACTGGTTGATTTTGACTCATCAGACAGACCGTTATTGGATATGATAGATCCAGACTGTGAAACCAACCCGGAGACCGAAGATGCATGGTATGAAAAAGCCGCAAGTGCCGCAAATCTCCAGGTTAATTTGGTTTTCCCTACTGATGACGATGACAACATTGATTATGATCAGTTCCTGCTCCAGAATTTATATGGTACTTTTCCCGTTCACTCTGCTCAACCCGATGAAACTTCAACAAGACCCGAGACCTCAACTGCCAATATTCAGACATCTCCTCATCAACCGGAAGCTTCTTATCTTCCCCCTCCTCAACAGCCACAAAGCCGTTGGGAGAAGATCCTGATATTTATTCCTCATTTGGAGGAATCCCTGAAGAAGCTGTTTGTTCACAAGCTACGCCCGATCGAGCCGACCTTCTGCCTTGGTATTTACAACTACAACCTCGAATACCAACGCCAGTACATCTGCGCAATGAAGTGGTGTCTTCCAGTCAGAACAAAGCATAAGATCACCGAGGTACTCAACATCCAGTCAAGCCGTATGATGAAAATCGTGTATCCAGTGTTCACTGTCAGACGCGAAGACGGTAATGAATGGATATTTTCTGAAGCCGACTTCTAGCACCTCCGACCGTTTGACTTCCTGGCTATTCTGAAAGACCATCGTTCAAGAACCATCCGACCACTACCAGTTACAAAGGCGCTCGAAGCTGTTTGTCGATTCCTGGTCCGTACAATTATGGTGTCTTATCTAACGGACTTTCAAATGGCAATCGAGAACATGGCTAAGAAGGTAAATCTGATCAAGCCGAATCTGAAAGCTCCTGAGTTGAAGATGTATTCCGAAAACGCTCTGCTTCTACAATCGGAATTTGGGATTGTCTTCATCAACAATCAGAATGAAAAGAAATTTCTGCACTTCAGCCAGGTAGACAGATTCTGCGACGACACGCTCATCAAAGTACAGAATGCTCTTCGCAAAATCATTTCCTATGAATCAGAAAATCAGAAGGTTTCGTATGTTCATAAATCGAATGAGATAACTGCACGAAACGCTTTAGAAGTGGTTGAAGAACGCATCAACTATCGCTGTGCTATCCGAATGATCGAGGTACACTTTGCGCTTCGCAAAAGATATGTTTATAACTGGCGAGAGCTGGAGCGCGAACTCGAACTTCAAATCAAAGGGGGAGATTGTTAGGGTCATTTATTGTTGATTTAAAGTTCAAGGGTTTAAATTGTAATTGTTTAATTTGAGCTTATTAGTGAACGGGCCGTGGGCTTGTTAACCACGGGCCCGTCATATAAATAGTTTCCTTAGCCTTAGAAAATAGGCTAGTTGTCTCATTTGCTTTCATTACTCTTTATTGTAATTCTCTCAATATTGAAAGCTTAATAGAGATGACCAGTTGAAATCGTATACACCATTGCATATCTGTTTGATTTCATTATTGTTGCACGGATTTTTATATGCACATCTTGTGCATCCTGGTACTTTTTAATCAAAATTTCTTTCCTCTGTAAGGACTGGTGCAAAACCTCTCTCTCTTTGAAAATAGTCCTTTAGAGCAACATAGTTAAGCCTTTCGTATTCTGATTTTTTAACCTCTTCTGCCTTTTGCTTAAGAACTTCCTCATATTCCTTAACTTTTTCAGAAAAAGAGTTTTCTTTCTGTTTTTATAAGACTTCTAGCTCAGCTTTTTCTTTAGAGATTTCTTCCTTCTCCTGCTACAAGAGAGTTTTCTCTCTCTTGTAGAAGGTCAGATCCTTCTGAGCTAGCTTTCTTAATTCTTTCTCCTCAGAGAACTTTTGTTTTAAAAGTTGAAATTCTTCTATTAGTAAAGAAACATGCATCTCTAGTTCAGAGTCTGATTTTGATTCAGAAGTAGAACATACCTTGGCACTGGGTTTGGTGGTCTCCAGCGCTCTGTCAGATGGCTCTGTCACGGAAAGAGCACATGCATTCAGAGACACATCTGTTGCCTCCGTTGATCTTTCAGGCATTTCTCCAGTCATCCAGTCAGCTACCTCTTCCAAACTCATATCATCTACAGCAACCCCGCAAAAATTGGCTTGCTCTGGTTCATCATCAGAGGACGAATCAGAGATCCAATTTTCCATTTCAGCAACATAGCTTCTTTTTCTGTAATTGTACTTGTACTTATTCTTGTAGTAGTCCTGGTCTTTTACCAGTCTACCCTTACAATTAGCAGAGAAATAGCTGGGTTTGCCATATCTAAAACATCGTCCATCATTCTTGTTGATGGGTTGGGCAACATCAGCTTGATTCTGGGGGGCTGTAGGATTATACTTCTGTTGTGGTCTTTGCTCTTGTGGAGCTCTGTTGTTACTCTGATGGTTAGGTGCAGCATAACCTTTCTTCTCGTCTTTCTCTTCTCTCTCGTATCTTCCTCTTCTATCAAAAACTTTGTTACTAAATCTCTTGTTAAATTTTTGAGTTATTAGAGCAACAGATTGGGCAAAAGCATTGATATCATCATCCTCTGATGAAGTTTCCTCTGCATCACTTTCAGCAACTAGACTTTTCTTTCCCTTCTTTCTTACAACCTTCTCTTTCTTCTTCTCTCTGCTAGAGCTCTCTCTGTTGGACTTCCCTTCAGTGGGATTTTTCGAGTCAGAGATCAAGGCTAATGGATCTGAAATGGTGGATTTGCCCTTTTGTTTGACAACATCCTTCTCTTGTGCAGCAAGAGTGCCATACACATCAGTAAGAGACCATGCATCCAAATCTTGGTTAGCTTGTAGAGACATGGATAGATTCAACCATTCATCATTTAAACTTTTCAAGAACAGAACATTGTTATCTTCCTTCGACCTAACAACCCCACACTTTTTACATTTGTTTATTAAAACATTAAATCTGTTGTAGGTCTGTTGTAAGGTTTCCTCAGGAAGTGCCTTGAAATCATTGTATTCATTTATACATTGGGTCCTTCTGTTCTTTTGGGTTTTGATACCACCGTCAAGTTGATTAAGAAGCTGATCCCAAATTTCTTTGGCTGTAACGCAAGAGTCTAGTTCTTGGAAAATATCATTGGGAATGGACATAATCAGAAGTCCAACTGCCTTGAGGTCATTTTCCATTTTTAGCTTTTCTTCATCCGTAAACCTAGTGGTTTTAACCTCGAAGTGAGCTGGAACCTCAGCAGTAGTTTCTGTAGCGGGTATACAAGGAACCAAAACCATAGGTTGGAATGGTCCACTTGTGACAGATCGCATGAGGTCTCTATCCATTCCATCAAAGAAGTTAACCATCCTAATCTTCCATTGAGGATATTCATCTCTCAGAAGAGTAGGAGGTTTGGTCAGAGAACCAGCTGTGTAGATAGCATTGATGTTGTTATTGGCCATCATTTTAGAAAACAGAGTACGAAGTTTTTGAAAGATTTCAAAAGGGTTTTAAACTGAAAGAAGATGAACAATAACCAATGGAACGGTAACTTGAGTAGAGAAGATATTCAGACTTACTAGAAAGCACTAAACAGGGATTAAAGAACTCTGAAAACTTGTTTTAACCTTTGAACAGTAAAAACATAGTATACTATGAAGCTTTTGAAACCAAACACAATCAACAACAATGAATCAACCTGGTTAGATTGGATCGTTTGATTTGTGTAAATCAATCAGCTCTGATACCAATTGTAGGTTCCCAGATTCAAGTTGTATCACATAAACAGCATAAAACAGATAGCGGAAGTATTATATAAAGCCATTAAATGTGAGTGATTGTGTAGACGATAATGTAACAATGAGAGTATCAATAATGAACAGTAAATGCTAACAAGATCAAATAAAATAAGCTGCTCGTATATTGATATTTGAATAACACCAAGAACACGTTCAAGTGTGTGTATTCTGAAATCTCTCAGGAAACAAATCGTACAGTGGTAGTGCTATGGAATGTTGCAGTGTGTGCTCTCACAATTGTTGAAAACAATTCTTCCAAAAGCTTACAATTGTGCGTTCCACTACCCTTCTATATAGCCTGATAAAGTGAAAGACAGTGTACAATCTAACCCTGAGGTGACACGTGGAAAGTGTGTCTCCATCCTTTTAGGGCTTACGTGGAAAGTACGGACACGTGTCTAACACTTAGAGATTTCTACGAGACATAAGCTTCACAGAGGTCTTCATTCACCAGAGCTCTTACGCCAGAGCTCTGATGGTCTTCTGGTATGAACAGTTCTTCTGGTGAACAGAAGAAGTCTTCTGCGAGAGCTCTGTCGAGCTCTGATGATCTTCTGGTTGAATTCTTCTAAGTCTTCTGCCGAATCTCTGGTAGTCTTCTGACTTGTAATATTTTCAATACTTTTACATCTTGTATACTTGGGGCTAACACCCTCACTAGTTAGTGAGGGATTTTTTCCCTCGCTAATTTTCGTCACTAATGCCCAGTTTTCTTGTAGTGTTTGTTGTAGTAGGAATCATAATCACATGAACAAAGTAACTGTTTCATATTTCTACTAATTTATGTAAGATAAATTGATGCTTAATTGCATGAATGAAGCATCCTTTTCATGGTACAGTATGCAATTGTTAAAATAATATTTCATGCAATTGAAACATTAAAGATCACAACACTCTATTATGTCTCTCCATAAAGTGTACATGTAAGGAAGAAACGACATATAGACATATTACACTTTAAAAACACCCAATAATTTATGTTATCTATCATGTAAAATATTGATTTCTATTGCCTTGTGTATCAGATTCCAGTCAAACTTTTGTATAATTTTTGCTAAAAAATATAATCAACAAATAATAATTAATACATTAATCAGTTTTGTTGATTAATCTAAATTATTTTGTTGATTTATAAATGAATCTTGACTCTTGTGTGCTAGAACACATCATAGTACTTGGTTGGGTGGGTGGTAGGGTTTGGGAGGGTCAAAATGAGGTTAATAGATGGAAAGCAAAGGCACCATCTAGCATAATAATTAAGGCCCCATTTGGAATGACCAACCCATTAGGTGTTGTCTTTCTTGTATGATTTGGATGATTAAGGTTTCATAGTCACTAGCTAACTGGTTGTCATAATTATTGATTACCTAGTGTGTGGTCCGTGCGTTGAACGGTAACGAAAGACATTTAAAATAAATATTTGTCCAAGCTAAGTTAAAACGTAATTCTTTAGTTAATAGTTAATTATATCCAAATTAAAATGAAGAATGTATTTTCGTAAGTGGTACATTTTCTTATATTGATAATTGTTTCTTGTTATGAAGAGTTTACGATGTATCAGTTACAGTTTTATTGTTATGTCTGTTGAAATTCAGACATGTCATACAACCATGTCACTAATGTTGCTACAAAGGTTCAACTAAAATTAGCCAACCTTATGAGATGCAACAATTTGACGTACTCTCATTTTGTCAATATAAGATCACACGTTTCATTAAAAAATCATCTTCTCACCAATATGGAATTACTAAACTCACAAATTTCATATTTATGTAAAACATTCCTTCATCGTTTTTTATAGTCATATAAGAATCTTTAATCTAGCATTCTCTCATCAAAGTGGAATGACTAAAACAACATCATAATGCAACTCAAACCTTGGTTCTTTCTTTCGTACATATAAAGAAAGAAAGAAAGATAAGGATGTAAGTATTTTTTTGGGTTTATATATAAAAATTTATGTAATGTTTTATAAAACATCTCTAATGAGGTTTGGTTAAAAGATTTTTCTATCCAATAAAACATTTTAATCATCAAAATCATCTCTCATCCTTTCTTATAGCTATCTTCATTTTAAAATCTAACTTTTCTTAATCAATGTGGGATAACTAAAGTAATACCACTTTGCAATATTTGAAAATATTCAATTCTCCCAATGCCACCTCAAGTACCCTTAGTTGATACTTTTATATGTATAAAGATAAAATTGAGAGATTTTGATAGAATGAATTGTTATATCATGTAGATTAAATAATATAACGATGAATTATTCATGAAAATATTCTGTACTTTTATACTTGTTCATTCCTATACTCACCTCCTTTTGATGATTTATTTTTTCAAATGATTTCAAATACTGATATTTATTTATTTATTGGCAAAAAATAGTTATACAAATAATATGATCGCTTGTTACAAAGTATGACTTCATCCGTTTATATGCACACTTTCTTCTTTCAATCATCATCTTCTCACCAATGTGAGATACACATACATAAACAAATTTCAAGATTTAAAGAATTCTTAAAATGACCTGCTACAGAAAATGACCTTCTCCTTTCATATACATATTTCCTTCTTTCTTCTCACCAACGCGTGATAAACAAATTTAACCACATTTTTAGAGTTAAGAAAAAAACTCAAATCTGATCATGATTTGCTATAAAAAATTATTTCTTTTAATATACACATTTTCTTCTTACAATCTTCTTTCTCTCATCAATGTGGGATACAAAAAATTCAATCACAATTCAAGAATTAAAAGTTCTTAATTCTTAGGATTCTACTACAGTTCTAGGGTTTTCCTTTTAGATGTATATAAATATATAATATAAAACATCTACTAATATCACATCCTCAAATATTATATAAACAAAAATAGATCTAGTTACCAAATAGGCATCATCCTCAAACTTTTATTGGCAAAAAGAAGCGTTTATTCATTTAAACCAATAATATGGTCGCTTGTTACAAAGTATGATCTCCTTTCAAATGCACACGTTCGTCTTTCAATCTTCTTTCTCTCATCAATGTGAGATAAAAAATTCAACCACATTTCATGAAATGAGGAATTCTAAATTCTTAGGATGCCACCCTTTGTGGATTTTTCTATTAGATATATATATAGATTTAAACTTTTAGGTTGGCCAAAATGAGCCAACATATTATTTAGAGGGTCGGCTAAAGACGCCAGAAACGCCAAAAACATTGTTTAGAGGACCAGCTAAAATAAGCCAACTCAATGAGTTACCACAAAGACATCTCAACCTCCATTTATATATCCACAATTCAATGACAATCTTTTGTCTCTCTATCAATGTGGGATACCTTAGAAGCAACCACATTTCAAGAAATTAGGAATTCTCAATTCTTAGGATGCCACCCAATCTTTTGTGGATTTTCCGTTTAGATAATGAAACATTCTAATCCTACATTGTGCCACATCATTCTATGTGGTAATTGATTTTATATATATAAATGATATAGATTTAAGCTTTTTAGGTTGGCCAAAATGAGCCAACATATTGTTTGGAGGGTCGGCCAAAAAATGCCAATTACATTGGTTTAGAGGATCAGCCAGAATGAGCCAACCCCATGAGTTACCACAAAGACATCTCAATCTCCATCTATATATCCACAATTTATTGTCATTCTTTTGTATCCCTATCAATGTGGGATACCTTAGAAGCAACCACAATTCAATAAATGAGAAAATCTCAATTCTTAGGATGCCACCCAATATTTTGTGGATTTTCCTTATATATATATATATATATATATATATAGAGAGAGAGAGAGAGAGAGAGATGAAAGTTCAAATAAAAACTCATTTTCAATTGTGAACATGAGGACGGATCTTAGCCATTCCATCTCTATTGATCCAATGACCCATATTAAGTAGAGTTTTTAATTGAAATTATTAATTAAGGTGATTAGGGGTAAAATGAGAAGATAATTTAAACACACGCCTACCATGTTTGACTTTTTATTTTCTTTTATAATTAAAAACTTTTACCCCCTTTAAATTTAAAATAAATTATCTTAAAAATTACTAATATTTTAATCAAACAAATTACATCAAAAAACGAGAATTTCGTGCTCTTCAATATGACATCCATCTCGATATAGTTTTTTTTCTTCATTTTAACTGTTTTTACATGAAATGCTATGCATGTGTTATATTCAGTATGAATATGTATGCACGTTTCCTGATGTCCATATTCAGTATGAATAACAAAGGGGAACGTTCATTCACTATTCATGACGAATAACACAGTATTCAAAATGAATAATACAACATTCAGGATGAATAATACACGAATTCACGATTCATATATTATTAAACATGAATCGTGTATTATTTACCTTGAATGTTGTATTATTCATGATGAATAATATATGGTGTCCACATTCAGTATGAATAATACATCATTCAGGGTGAATAATACACGATTTATGAACTCGTTTATTATTCATCCTGAATGTTATATAATTCATCCTGAATACTGTATTATTCATCCTGAATATTGTATTATTCATCATGAATAGTGAATGAACGTTCACCTTTGTTATTCATACTGAATGTGGACACTTGGAGATGTGCATACATATTCATAAAGAATAAAACCAAGTTTCGATTGTGAATCGGAAAACAAAAGAGAGTGTGTCATGTGTTCACGCCTTCACGGGTCATTTATATATTATTCATCATGAATAATGTATCATTCAGGATGAATAATACAACATTTAAGGTGAATAATACACGATTCATGTTTAATAATACATGAATCAGGAATTCGTGTATTATTCATTTTGAATACTGTGTTATTCGTCATGAATAGCGAATGAACGTTCCCCTTTGTTATTCATACTGAATATGGACACCAGGAAACGTGCATACATATTCATACAGAATATAACACATACATAGCATTTCACGTAAAAACAGTTAAAATGAAGAAAAAACTATATCGAGATGGATGTCATATCGAAGATCACGAAATTCTCGTTTTTTGATGTATTTTGTTTGATTAAAATATTAGTAATTTTTAAGATAATTTATTTTAAACTTTAAGGGGGTGAAAAATTTAATTATAAAAGAAAATAAAAAGTCAAAGATGGTATGCGCTAATTTAAATTTTCAGATTTGTCTCTAATCACTTCTCAATTGGTTTCATTAAGTTTTAACCATTGATTAATTTTTTAAATTTTGATCAATGGTTGTGACTTGTCCTCATGTTCACAATTGAAAATGAGTTTTCATTTGAACTCACCCCTATATATATATATATATATATATATATATATATTTAAACTTTTAGGTTAGCCAAAATGAGCCAACATATTGTTTGGAGGGTCGGCCAAAAAAGGCCAACAACATTGGTTTAGAGGATGGGCCAAAATGAGTCAATCTCACGAGTTACCACAAACACATCTCAACCTCCATTTATATATCCACAATTCATTGCCAATCTTTTGTCTCTCTATCAATGTGGGATACCTTAGAAGCAACCACAATTAAAAAAAATGAGGAATTCTCAATTCTTAGGATGTCACATCATCTTTTGTGGTTTTCTCTTGCCAATCTTTTGTCTCTCTATCAATGTGGTATACCTTAGAAGCAACCACAATTCAAAAAATAAGAAATTCTCAATTATTAGGATGCCACATCATCTTTTGTGGTTTTCTCTTTTAATATATATATTGATTGATATATTGATATATTGATTTGGTATTTTAATATGTACTAATCAAAGTTTCTATCAACTTGTTTTTGTCATGATACTGATATCTGATTTATGCTAGATCTTTTTTTCTATTTTACTTACCCATGTGATGTCAAAAAGAAAAATTATCATTTTTGACATTTTCAACGTAGACCTTTTTTGGGTTATGACATGATGACAACTAGTATTTCTATATGTATTTGCGTTACTGAATTACTTACGGAATTGAAATAATGTTTGTTAAACTATGTTAACAATATATTGCCATCAAGTTAAGTTGTTATTAGGTCTGATTTCACGAAAAAAAAAAATGGTATCAATAACAATATCGTTTGCATTGTTCATTGTCCTATCGGTTTTATGGCCCACTTCGTGAACGAAGAACATGGAACCAACTTGGCTATATTTTCACTATAATACAAAAGTAATCGAAGTATGTGGTCATTTAATTGTTTTTTTTATAAAGAAAACCATTAACATTGTGAGAGTATGAATCGGGTTGGGATTGAACTTTGATCGAATTGAAAGAAAAAAAATCAAGAATAATGTTACGGAAAACCAAACCGTTCTAAAGGCAATTTAGTTGCAAATCGGACCATGAATCAAATACATATTTGAGTTTGCTTAGACTTGAAAAGTATAAACCGAACAAAACTTCATTCCATATTTAAAATAAAAAACATGTAACATCCCAGACAACCGTACCAGATATTGTCCACTTTGTCCACACATCTGCACTCACGGATTTTAAAAAGTATCTGATAGAGGAGGTATCAAGTTCCTATTATAAGACAACATGTGTTCCCCTCCCCAACCAATGTGGGATATTACAAGCCACCCCTCTTGGGAGCCCAACGTCCTCGTTGGCACACCAGTTCTATTCCCGGCTCTAATACCATCTGTAACATCTCAGCCAACCGTTCTAGATATTGTCCGCTTTGTCCACACATCTGGACTCACGGTTTTAAAACGCGTCTGATATAGGAGGTATCAAGTCTCTATTATAAGGTAACCTGTGTTCCCTTCCCTACTAGGTTGCGTTTAGTACATGGGACTCAAAAAACTGTTGGTCCCGAAGGGGTTATACAAGTACAACAGTTTGTAGAAGGGGGTTGTTGACAAACACAAATTTTTGGTTTTCTAAATTGTTTATTGATAAATCAAATTACAATTTACAGTTTGTTGCGAAATAAGATTAAGTAAAACCTAATCTAAACAAACTTGAGAAGTACTAAGTGTTCTTGCACAAGAAGATATAGGGAACGGAGAATGTAGAAAAACAAGGGTTTTTCTACGCACTAAGTAGTTTAGGATAATCCTTCATGTAACACCAGTAATTTTTGTAAGTAATTATCACCCAAATGTTTTGCATCTTGAAAATTGTGGGATTTATGTTGGGAAGACATTACTTAAAGTCGCTAAGAGTATCGGGAGTTTTGGCGTTGAAAATGTCGGGTTTCGGGGCTTGGAAAAGGTACCGCTACAATGACCGACGATTATGACAGTGTCATAGTCGCACTCGTAAAGTCGCGTGGGAGGAGGCACCCACTGGACACCAGCAGCGACTATGCCATGCGACAATGCCATGGCAAAGTCGCGTGGCAATGTCGCGCTTATGGTGTTGGGTGCTGTTAAAAATGCGAAATTTCAGTTCTTTTTTTCAGTTCTCACCTCTCAACCCTCCCTTTCTCTCCCAAACCGATCTCCCACCCTCTCCTATGAACCCTAACTCATTTTTGGGGGTTCTCTTTTACGAATCAAGTGTTCCATCATCATCTATGCTAGTGGTATCATCTATTGGTACAAGATTCAAGTTTCACCTTCATTTTCTTGAGATTCTAGGGTTTTGTGGTTGAATATGGATATTTATGGTTGGAAACTTGTGGATCTAGGTTTTTGGAAGATTTGACTTGAAGATGCAAGTTTCTTCAAAGGAGCTCAAGTTTGAGGAAAATCTAGATTTAGCCTAAATCTAGCAAGGGAGTTCAAATTGATTTGTGAAAACGTTGTACATGCCAAAAAAGTTATTTTCCAAGTATTTGTGTGTTTTACTTAAAATTATCAATTGTTGAGTTTTTTGGTAAGTTTAATCTTTTGAAGTGTTTAACTAATTAAACTTTATAAAACACCCATATTTGGGATTTTTGGATATTTTGATGTGTAGAAACCACAAATATGTCCTTAAGTGAATTATTGCTCAAATGAAGTTTATTCAATGGGTTAAGCATGTTGGTGTAATTGATTTTGTAAACCATTTGGGAAAAGACACTTTTTTGTGTCATGAGTCATTTTGAGAATTTTAGGAGTATGAGTCCATTTGGGAAACCATTTGTTTTAACCCGTGACGAGTTTTGGGTTAATGATGATTTTGTGGTATACGTCTACCTAAGCGATGTTTAAATGCATTTTAAATTACGAGGACCGTTATTTATTGGTCTAATGGGTTTTGAGCATTTTGCTCGGTTTTGACTTTAAGGGGGTCTTTGGGGACATTTTGTCCGATTTTGATGGCTCAATGTGGAGTCCTATCTATGGTTTGCATTTATTGCAACTTATTGCTTTTTATTGCATATTATTGATATTTACATGCTCGAGTGCTTTAGTCATTTCTAGATAGGCATGTAATTGTAGACTGTGTTGCAATGGATCCATAGGCACGCAAGTCGGTCTTTATTTGATGGTCTACTGGGCGTCGCGGGATTTGACCGAGCCCCATGTTTTATGACCTTTACTTTTCAAGGGTACACTAGGAGGGTTGAGTCCGGTTGAGCTATCATGATTGATGGACGTTTATGACCTTCGCCATGTCGGGGCAATGCCATGATTGTAACCCCGCTTGTGCCGAGCCTTTGGTGGCATTCATGTTAATATTCCGCTAAGGTCAGCTGTCTCTTTGGGTGTGTCTTGAAAGGAGTCGTAGGGACACTTGGGCTTTTATGTCGTGAAGTGTCATACGATTAACGTTGTATGAGTGACATACTTTTATGTTCCTCCACTCTCAATGGATACGGGTCTCCCCCGTCGTCGGCCAACATTATTTGAGATATTATAATGTCCTTGTTTTATTATCGTTGGTCTTTTGCGAGTGACTGCAATTGATGACTTTAATATTGGATTTCCCTCCATGTATATTAAGGTTTGAATGAAGCATGTTATTTCCATATTTATGGTATTTGGATTTCATTACATTTTACGTTCGTGTGAGTATTGGTTCGTATCATGTTTTTGGTGAAGTATTATACTTATATGGATTGTTCTTCCATGATTTATGGGTTGAGTATTATGGCACCATCCGTATTTGGAGGTTTTGCATAATATAGATTTATTCACATTTTGTGTGAGTTTGGATTGGAATTCATTTTGGAGAACGCTATATACATTTTGGGAACTTTTCTCATAGATTTTGTGTACGTTGGATAATGGGTCGTTTACATCATTTTCATAAACTCTTTTGGAAATCATAATCTAAGTCGCAAACTTTCATTCAACGAATTATTAAAATCATGTTATAAACTCTTGAACTCACTAGGCGTTAGCCTAACCTTTTTATTTGTCGGCATGTGCAACAGGTTCAGGTTGGGAGTAGTTTTAGTAATACTGCGAAAGGTCGAGTGCTAGTAGTGTGCTCAAGAAGTGAATTGGTTAAGTGAAATCTTCCGCGTTAATTTTTGGGAATAGCAATTTGTACTTGAGTTAAGTATCACCTGATGTGAATTTTTCCTTTGTAATAAGACTTGGGTTTTAAATTGTTTGAGGTTAATCATAGATTTTAATTTGAGGTTTTCCTCGTATTGCTTTATAGGAAGAAATTTTATTCTTTTGGATGTGTTATTGAAAATTTTATTTAGTTGCTCTTTCCCAATTTGAGGGCGTTACAAGTTGGTATCACAGCTTAAGTTTGAGAGAATTAGGTGTTGATTTTGAATACCTAGACTCAAACTAGCGTTCTTTTAAGTGAATGAAAGTGAAATTTCACCATTAGGCACTTTAAGATATGATATTTTGAAGTCAATGGAGTCGCTAGAAACGAGAATCATGTCGAGGGTAGCAAGAATAAATATGTACGGTGCGTTCATAATTTCACCTGACCAGTCTTATGGTGAACCTACTAGTTAATTGTACATACTTGGACTACTTTGAGGTGATGATCGTTGGGGTAGTGAAGCACTTTGTAAGCGAATCGTTAGAAGAGGTTGATGATTTTAGCATCTGCCATTTGGAATGGCAGTAAGCATGGTGATTGCATTAAGTGGACCATTTCGGGTCGAAGTTGATGGTTGGATTAGAACCATAGGCATATTGAATCGACCTTAATTCGAGAAGAAGTTGTAAAGTGAATCGATGTAACCTTCAATTTGTCTTAAGATGTTTGAGCATCCGAATGACGATAGTGTGACCGGAGGAACTTGGAGGAGTGTGGCTTGAGGCGATGAGTGCCGACTAAATTCATGCACAAAATTTATTTTCAAATTAAATTGCATCAGTTATTTCTTGTGTTTCAAATCCTCATGTAGATTGTGTTACAAAATCTCGAAAAAACGTTTAGCACACACAAGATTTTAAATCATGGTTTGAACATGCATGAACTTATTTTATTGCGGGGAAGTGCAAATTCAGTCGGGACTTGCTTTATTTTTGTTATTGTACAACGTTACTTTCGGATACAGCGATATCCATATTTTTAATGTTATTTAAGATGTAGGACAAGCAACTACGGCTTATGACTTTAACATTGGATCTCCTCCACATATGTTAAGGTTTGGGACGAAGGGTTACCTTCCATTATTTTATGTTGAGCTTTATTGGAAAATTTATGTAATGCGAGTTTTACTGAAAAACGTTGTTTATACTGTATTACAACAAAAAGGAGATTTCGGAATTTTGACATTTTAGTCATGATTTTGCTTTATGTAATTTGATTTTCGGAAGCGAAAGGTTTGGCACCATTTGGTTGATTTGAGGCCATCGAGCCCATAGAGTTTTACGGAGTTTTGTTTTACGACGTTTTGTGTCGCGTGAGTGCAATTTTGTAATGTGCATACTTCATTTATTATGTGGGCTAATTTATGAGTTATTTTGGGCATTTTGTCTAATTCGGGATTTGTTGAGAAATGTTATTTTATGCCGTAAGTCGACCAAGAGTGATGGTTCTTGGAACTTTGGTGTCGCGTAATTTTCTTTTTGAAGATTTGTATTAGCACATTTCGTTGCGACTTGTTCAGTGTACGGATTGATTTATATGTGGCGTGAGTAATGCATGAAAGAATACCCTGATAGTTATTCTTAACGAATTGCTTTATGGGCTTTCGGTTAATTGATTATTTTATTATCATTTCACGCAAATGCATTATATTGATCTAGGGGTATGCATAACTTGGTAGCCACTAATTCTTGATACTTTGGTAAATAAATCATGATTTAAAGTGTTTTATTAATTTATTGTATAAATGGAGGTCATTTGGTAAAAATATGTTTTAGTATTGGGGGGATTACGCACGGTTTACGATACGGTACATTTTGAAAATACGAATATGTGAGTCGTTGGATTTTGGTCAATTTTTCCTTAATGAACATTTTGGAAATTGTAGACCTTTTTGGTTTTGGGGAGAAGATGTATTCTGAGTATTTTGATGAACAAATTTTAAGTATTGATATTTTAACGATTTATATTACGAGTGTAAATCCTTTGGTGTAAATGCACCGTGACGGGAATCCTAGAAAAATTATTTGTCTTAACCTAGAGTGTGTGGAGTTATTTATGCTTTTGGAACATTAATGCGCATTGTTTGTATGATTTGAAATTTGAAGTCGATTTAAATCTTTTTAGGTGTTAACCAATTACAAGCACTTACTATTTTCCTAAGTTTTGAGAAAATACATTAATGTGTGTGAGTCTTGTCATAAAAGTTTTACTCATATGTCATTATATGACTAAATGAGAGTTTTGAAATTTAATTTAATGAAATTTTCTACTTCGGAAATTTAGTATGGACTACCTGTTGCATGTAACTTTATTTCCGGAAAACTACTAGGAGAGCGTTACGAGTTGTATGCATATTCCAATTGAGATTTCTTCACGATATTTTAGTCGATATCTTCGGCTGATGAAAACGTAATGATTTTTGTCTTTAAACTTGGAACCGACACAAATCCATTTCATATTTTAACCAAAGTGTACCTATGGATAGTGTCACCACTTTTGCAAAATAAACTCACACATTGCGAATCTTGTTGGTAAGTTTTACTTTGCGTCATTTGTGGTTAAAAAAGAAGAATTTTTGGAGTTTGACGTCGTTTAAGTTCTTTTTCGAAGCTTCGTACAAACATGTTGTTGCACACTATCTTAATGCAAGAAATTACTCTACGTACATGGCATAAATAAATCCCTACTAGAACCGTAGCGGTTCATTTCAAAAGTTGCTAAGCATGTATTTGGGTTTTGTTAGTAACTTGAATTGTGATAAAATGGTTTTCAATATGAATTTCATATGTGGGACGAGTATGCCCATTTTTTCACAACTACCGAGTAGATAGTAGTAGATTTTGTGCGTACAATTAAATTGATATGAAAACCTTTATGTTGAAAATTTCTATAAAACATACGATTGGCATAATTGTTGAGTCTATCACTTAAAAACCTTAAACTCATTAGGCTTGGGATGGTTAAGCAACCCCGCTAAAAGATAAGGGCGTGTAGAACCTCGTCGGTGAAAGATTGGATTTTCCGATGCGTGTTAGTACCGTAAACCGTTTGATGTCGTTCGCAAGATCGACATATCTCCTTTTTGGTAATTAGGAGGGTGATGCTCGTGGCATCTTCTGTTAATGTTTATGGTAGTCGTCCGTTTCGACAACTTTGTTTGATGTTTTGGTCAGTTTTTGCATAACGAATGTGTTAAACCCTTTAGGCACTGTGCTGAGAGCCTTGGTTTCGGGGGTATGCTCGTCAAATGAAACTCATGTATTGGGGTTCTGCCTTGGTTCGAATCATGGTGAAAAGGCTAGGTGTCAACTGTTAATGCCAAAAATCGTCCAAAAATACAATTTAAGGTTGATGTGGATCTTAACAACTAAAGAAAAGAATATTTCGACAAACTATGCGACAAAGATAAAAATAAAGAAGACACGAGGAATTTGATGACGCGGGAAAAACCTCAACGAGGAAAAAACCCGCGGACGACAGTGAGTGTCGTCGATGTAGTATGGTCGCCAATTAGGGGCGATGTCCTTTTGTTCCAAGTGTCGAGAGTACAAACGATTACAGTACACATAATGGAAAGAACTTAATTGTAAAATAAATGGTACGTCGTGTGTAAAAACAATGTGTCGTGTATATGCGTCGTGAGTTGTCTTTCGAGAGAGAATGTTTCTTCGCTTGTATCCTTCCAATATTCAGTAGATGCGCTCGAATTCAGATGTCCCGCAATGAGGCTGATGTCTTCGTTTATATAGTGTTGGTGGTCATAAACGATCCTCATAAAAGCTGAATAACGGTCGTAACGGTTTTTGGAAATCAATGCTCTTGATAATCTTTGTCGGTTATAGCCGTTGGTCATTAATGGCGCTGATCCTGTATTAAATAGACAAAAAATAACAGCCATGTCGTACGTTAGATAATCGTGGTCTTAAAGTATCCTACGACGGTCGTGTGAGTTTGGAAGAGTTATGGTCGAGTGTCATGAATAACTCTCGACCTAGACTTAAATATGACGACAGAGGTATCGAATGTGCATGATTGTCAGGACCTTATCTTAATACAAGATATGTCGTGTGACACGTGTCTTAACTTTTCCTGTCGTGGTCGTGACTTGTAAATTTTTACCCAAACAGTTTGCCCCCAAATTTTAAAATGAAGTGGCAAATTCAAATTTTAAATTTTTGTCAGAAAATATATTGTGTCTTGACACGTGTCGATGGACGTTCCAGTTGCCTGTGAACTGAATCGGTTCAATTCCAACTGAACCAATGACATGGGAAGTTGAATAGCGGATAAGATCGTGACGTCATGATGACGCTCATCTGTGCATGACAGCTGTGGATGCCACATGTCGATATTCCGTTAGGGATCTCGAAGAAGGTGAAGGCACATGTCGATCATCGATCGACTCGACCTGACATCGTCGTTTGTATAAATAGCGATCTGCAACGGATCTTCTCCATTTTTACGCTTCAGAGTTATTTTCAAAGGAAAATCCCTCCAGATTTCTTGTATTCTTTTCGCGAATCCGTTCCAAAACCTGCTAAAATCGAATCACTTCCATAATCGAGATTTAGAACTCTTTTTAAGGTACGGAATTCTTCTCTTTTTATGCGCCGTAAGTCCCTTGCCAGAAAACCCAGAAGGTTTGGGGATATTTTAGAACTTTCGGCTTTAAAAAACTGGCCTATAGGTTCAGAAATGTCGACTGAGCCAGCTAGTTCTATTCGAGATCAAGACGATCTCGATTCTCTTAGGACACTAGCAAAGATTCCTGCAGGGATTAGGTTATATAGAGCTGGTCGAGTCCGACCAGAAATGTGCCAGGATGGATATTTCGTGATATACGAGTATACGTTCAAGATCGGTTTCAAATGGCCATACTCTCTTCTATCCAAACTATTCATGACGAAGTTTGATGTGGCACCGGGGCAGTTAATGTGTAATAACCAGGTATGTTATTTATTTATTTAATAGTATTATTTTAGTTAAAGTGGATTTGGGAAATTTTATAAGTTAAGTTAGTTAAAAGTATTTTATGGAGTTAAAAGTTAAGGGGTAAGCTTTAAATTTAATTTAGAGATTGGAGGGTTAAAGTTGCCATTAGAAGAAATTACGGGGTTTGTTTGGTGAATGTGACTAAAGCTAGCCACATCCACCACCTCTTTCCTTTCAGTAGGAGGAGGTGTCCTCCATTTAGACATTAGTTAACAAAATATCAAAACAAAGTGTGTGTGTGTGTGTGTGTGTGTTGTTTTCGGCAAAGACCAAGAGAGAGAGATAGAACCGTAAAGAGGAAGAAGAAGAAGAAAATCAAGAGTAATCAGTTGGGATTTAAGGATCAAAATGAAGAATTAAAAGGTAACAATCCTATATAATCTTTCCTCTTTATGTTATTAAGTTGATAGATAAGTTTATAAATGGGTTTTGGTATTTTTAGAAGGATATGAGAAATCTGGGTTTAGAATAATGTTCTAATAGTAGTCCTAAGCATATCTGCAAATTATCAGAAACATTCACGGTCTAAAACTGTAAAATTATGGGTTTAGGAGGAATTTAGTTAACTGAGATATTGATGAACATCATAGGTATCGCAACCTTGAGTTGCGACATTCATGAATATCGAAACCTTGGGTTGCGACAAGCTCTTGATATCGCAATGGTCAGTTGCGACTTGTGGTATATCGCAATAGTTGGTTGCAACATGATGTATATCGCAACAGTTGGTTGCGATATGCTACTGTGTCGCAGTAGTTAATTGCGATATGGGTGGTGTGTTGCGACATGGGGTTATCGCAGTAGTTGATTGCGATATGAGTCGAGGATTTTGGGATTTTAGAGATTTTAGTCTTAAAAAGATATTTGTATTTATGTGGTTACAAATTCTGTGAAATTGGGCTGAAAGATTGGAGTACTTGAAAATAGCCTGGAAGGATTTTGGTGATAAGCAAAACAGGTGAGTTTTACTTTAAAACGTTTTTAAACTGGAATACATATATGTGTGGATTGGGAATGTGATAGATAGTGTGATTATGTGTTTATGTTTGAAATATAATATATTGAGATATTGTATTTACATGAGCATTACACTATATGAGAATACATTGGCCGGGCTTAGGACCGGTGGTGTTGTCTGTAATATTCGTATAGCGGTGTTGGCTGTAATTGTCGTACAATGGAGTTAATTTATTAGTTGGCTTGCAACCAACTAATATGGCCATGGAAAATGAGACAGGAAGTACATGATGCACGAGTCGTAATTGGTATTTATCTTTAGATTATGTATATGGTATTTGTGCAAAGGATTTTAAAACTAACAGGGATTTTCTCACTTAGACCGCTAGGTCTAACCCTCATTTTGTTTTAAAATATGTATTCCAGGTCGTGGAGCAAATAGAGGCAAGTGATAGGAAAATCTGTGAATTTCTTTTGAAGATGTATGTTCATGAAGATCCTTGATGTATTTTGTATCTATCATGTTAGTAGTTATCATGTAAATTACTATCAAAAAGTTTGTACTGAAATACTGTTATGGTTAGAAGACTAAAGGACCGTAAATGAAATGTGATGTATCTTCTATTATGAGACTATGGTATGTTAAATATGTTATTTGTTTTATGCTTGGAATCCGGGTTGTTACAGATGGTATCATAGCCCTAGTTTAAGGGATTTAGGTATTCGTATCGGTACCTAGACTTAAACTGCATGTGAAGTAGGATGTCCCTATTATTGTACAACCTTGGGATGTTAAATATAAAAAGGTAGAAGGAACATCATGTAAGGTAATTTCAGAATACACCTGGCCAGTGTAATTGTGATCTTACAGGTACATGTTTGAACTGGAATACCTTGTTATATGGGGTATGTGCTTATGTGTATATTAATCTTGTCTGAATCTACAGAATGGCAAGTGGTACTAGACAAACGAATCGGGAGGGAGGAGGAAATCCTAATAGGACGAATCCAACAGTTGGGACAAGGGGAAGAGGGGGAGAAAGAGGTAGAGGCAGAACAGGCGGCAGAGTTCAACAGCGAGGCGCGGAATTTGTTACAAGAGACGACTTGGCGACTGAAATGGGAAGATTACAAGCAAATATCCAAGCTATGTTCAACCGAACTCGTAATACTGATACAGAAATACCAGATCATACTCATGAAGACGAGATGCCTATTACACCTACTGTTGTACCAGTGACGAAGAAGTGTGATTATAAAATGTTCCTAAGTTGCAAACCTCCGACCTACTCAGTAGAAAGGGAACCAGTGAAAGCTATGAGGTGGTTGAAAGAAATATAAGCTATCTTCAAAACAAGTAAGTGTGCCGAAGAGGATAGAGTACTATATGGGACTGCAATGCTAAAAGCCGATGCTCTATACTGGTGAGAAGCTCTTATTTCTTCTGGAGGATCTGACATATATTCTACTTTCTCTTGGGAAGAATTCATTATAGCTTTCAGGAAACAGTTTTGTCCCCAAGCAGTAGTTAAGCAATTAGAAGGGGAGTTTATGAACTTGCAGCAAGGGAATTTATCAGTTCGGGACTATACCGCTCGTTTTCTAGAAAAGTCTCGTTTCGCGGAGTACTACGGTGCCACAGAAGCAATGAAGATAGAGAGGTTTATCTTTGGGTTGAATTCAGAAGTCAGAAGTCTGGTGATTGCTAAAGGACCAGAAACCTTTTCAGCCGCAGTAGACGCCGCGGAAACCGTGGAACAGGATAAAGGGAGAAACGCTAGTGATAAAGGTATGGGAAAAAGAAAGTGGGAAGGACCGCAGTATGATCCAAAGAAATCTAGATTTCAGAGGTTTGATAACCGTCCTCCTTTCCGACCAACGGAAAGACCTTGTCCGAAATGCAACCGTATCCACCAAGGAAATTGTCAAGTTGATTCTCGGGTTTGTTATAGGTGTGGGAAAACCGGACATGTTGCTAAAGACTGTCGAGTAACGCGGTTTTGTTTCTCATGTAATTCTCCGGATCACATTCAGTCTGATTGTCCGAGGGGAAGAGTACAGCAAGGGGGTACGTTGGGGAAACCAACGGGTGTTAGACCAGTAGTACAAAGGCCAGAGCAACCAAGAGCAAGGGGCCGTGCATTTCAGATGACAACGCAAGAAGCGGAGGAAACTCCTGATGTGGTGACAGGTACATTTTTGATAAACTCTACACGTGCTAAAGTGTTATTTGACTCCGGTGCAAACCGATCGTTTGTGTCTCCTTCATTTGCTGCTTATATGCATTTAAAGCCTAAAGTGTTAGAGCATGCTTTAATGGTAGATACGGCAAATGATAATCAAGTATCGGTTAAAGAGGTTTTTGATAGTTGTGTGATAAATATAGAGGGGTGTGGAGTACCTATTCAATTATTTCATATACCTTTGATCGAGTTTGACATGGTAGTGGGAATGGATTGGTTAGCCGAGAATCTGGCTAGTATAGTTTGTGATAAGAAATTAATCAATGTGGTCTTACCTGATAAGAGACCGGTAGTGATTTATGGTGACCGTAGAAATCATAAGTCTTGCCTTATATCTATGTTAAAAGCTCGTAAGTGTGTCAACAAAGGTTGCTCGAGTTACTTAGCTTATGTGATAGATACTAAGCTAGAAAAGAATAAGTTGGAAGATATTCCTATTGTTCGTGAATTCCCAGAAGTTTTCCCAGAAGACTTGAATAGTCTTCCTCCTGTTAGACAAGTAGAGTTTGGTATCGATCTGATTCCTGGAGCCACTCCTGTAGCTCATTCACCATATCGTCTGGCACCTCCAGCGAAGAAAGAAATGATGGCACAATTACAAGACCTATCCGATAAGGGCTTCATCAGACCCAGTTCCTCGCCGTGGGGTGCAGTAGTCTTGTTTGTGAAAAAGAAGGATGCTTCGATGAGAATGTGTATCGATTACCGAGAATTGAATAAGCGCACGATCAAGAACAAGTATTCCGCTTCCCAGAATTTATGACCTCTTCGATCAATTAGTTGGAGCTTGTTATTTCTCCAAGATTGATCTAAGATGTGGTTATCATCAATTGAAGGTTAAAGAAGAAGACGTTCTGAAAACTGCTTTTCGCACAAGGTACGGTCACTATGAATTTCTGGTGATGCCATTTGGACTAACGAACGCTCCAGCCGCTTTTATGGATCTAATGAACCGAGTATGTAAGCCATATCTCGATAAATTTGTTATTGTATTTATCGATGATATCCTTATCTATTCCCGATCCAAAGAATAGCACGCACAACATCTTCATTTGATTCTGGAGTTGCTGAAGAAAGAAAAGTTGTATGCTAAATTTTCTAAATGTGAATTCTGGCTACGAGAAGTTCAATTTCTTGGGCATGTAATCTCCGAGAAAGGCATTCAATTTGATCCGATGAAAGTAGAGGCAATTGAAAAGTGGGAACCGCCGAAAACGCCAACCGAAGTACGAAGTTTTATGGGTTTAGCCGGTTACTATATAAAGTTTATAAAAGATTTTTCTCGTATCGCTACGCGTCTCACTAAGCTGACCAGAAAGAATCTAAAGTTAGAATGGAAAGTAGAACATGATGAAGCATTCTGAATATTGAAAGAGAAACTCTATAGCGTGCCGATACTAGCATTACCTGAAGGTTCCGATGACTTTGTTGTTTACAGTGATGCTTCCAAACTGGGATTGGGATGTGTACTAATGCAACGTGGGAAAGTTATTGCTTATGCTTCTAGACAACTTAAGGATCATGAACGGCAGTATCCTACACACGACATGGAACTTGCAGCAGTTGTGTTCGCGTTAAAGATTTGTAGGCACTATCTCTACGGTTCTAAATGTCAAATTTTTACCGATCACAAGAGTCTCCAACATCTTTTTGATCAGCGGGAATTGAATATGAGACAAAGAAGATGGCTAGAACTGGTGAACGATTATGACTGTGAAATTCTTTATCATCCGGGAAAGGCGAATGTGGTAGCTGATGCACTAAGTCGTCAAGAAAGGAGTGGAACAATAAAAGCAATTGCACTAAGATCTGAACTCCTACCTAACATCTTCGACAAATTGAAAAAGTGCCAAGTGGAAGCTTTTCAAGAAGAACATTTGAAACCGGAACGGTTAGTGGGTATATCAGCATTGCTTGTAAAAGATGATCGTGGGTTACTGTGTCTGGGAAACAAAATCTGGGTGCCTCGTTTGGGTGGTTTACGTGATAGGGTACTACAAGAAGCTCATCAATCTCGTTTCTCTATTCATCCAGGTACGAATAAGATGTATGAAGATTTAAAACAATTTTATTGGTGGCCGGTAATAAAAAGAAGCATTGCTCAGCATGTGGAAGGTTGTACTACCTGTAAGAAGGTAAAGATTGAACATCAAAAGCCGTTTGGTCAGTTGCAACGATTAGAAATACCTATGTGGAAATGGGATCAGATTACTACGGATTTCATCACGAAGTTACCAAGGACTCCGAAGGGATTTGATGCCATTTGGGTGATCGTTGATGTTTGGGCAAAAAATCACGTCGTACGACCACGATAAGAGCAGGTAAGACGCACGTTATAATCCAAATCCTGTATTAAGATAAGGTCTCGACAAGAACCCAGAAAACATCAGTCGTCTCCCGTAAAAGGTAAGTCGTACGTCTCCCATGACGCTCGACCATAGCATCGCCCGTCCCGTACGACCATCGCGTAAGATCATTGCACCTTCGACCAAAGCTAACGTTAACCTTGACTGTTACGTTTGTTAAGTATTTAATGCAGGAGTCAAAGCCATTAACAGCAAGCAGCCGTAACGGACAAAGAGCATTATGGATAATCACTCCGGCGACCGTTTCCAGTCGTTGTAGCCGTTGATCAAAGCATTAATGGAGATAATTAATGACGCAAAGACTATAAATACCAAGCTAAGTCTTCACATCAAGGGACATCAGTTAACATCTAAGATACATCAGCGAACATCACCAAACAGCAGAGAAAATCATCCAAACTCATAGCAAAGAACATTCAAACTCTGGAGATCAAGTACTGAAAGCCAGAACCTTACAGCGAACTCAAGAACACTCGAAGAAAAGCTCAAGTATCACTCTCGACGCACGACAACAGCCCTCGACCAGAAGTTCACACTTTGTATTCACACACGACAAACACCTGTTTCTACATTTAAACACTTGTACTCTACATTTCGAAGTATTTCTTTCATTTGTATTGTAATCGCTGTATGATCGACACCAGTACTGAAGGATATCGCCCCTGATTGGCGACCATAGTGCAACGACGACATCCCCTGTCGTCCGCAACTTTTTTCCTCGTTTGAGGTTTTTCCTGCGTCATCAAATCCCTTGTTTCCTTATTTTTATCCTCGTCGCACGTCTCGTCGAAAGATTCTTTCTGTAGTTGTTTAAGTCCACATCGACCTTAAGTTGTCCCTTTGGTGCGATTTTTGGCATTAACAGTTTGGCGCCATCCGTGGGACTACATCTAGAGAAAATCCTCGACGAACGTGCATTCTACTAATAGTTTCTTGGAGTTTCTTCCGTTCTCTATGACAGGAAAATGGCAGATGGCGGAAACTCAGAACGAACCGCTGACCCAGCGCATGGAAAGTTTGAAAAGGTGCAAGATGTTCCTAAAGCCATCGGTGATTATTGCCTAGAAGAAGTTATCTTAGACCCAAGCAAGCCCGAGCAAAAAGTCTTGATAGGATCATCTCTCGATCCCCACCTTAGGCAAAGGATAATATCTTTCTTGCAGGAATATGCTGACTGCTTCGCCTGGTCGCATGAAGATATGGTTGGCATTGACCCTAACATTATTTCTCACAAGCTCAATATCGATCCATCGTTTAAACCCGTCAAGCAAAAGCGCCGTAAATTCGCTCCTGAAAGAAATAAGGTAATAAACGATGAGGTCGATAACCTCCTCAAGACAGGAAAGATCCGAGAAGTAAAGTATCCCGACTGGCTTGCTAATGTCGTGGTCGTGGCTAAGAAGAATGGAAAATGGAGGGTCTGTATCGACTTCACCGATCTGAATAAGGCTTGCCCGAAAGATCCTTTCCCATTACCGCATATCGACGCCATGGTCAACGCAACCGCAGGACATGAACTATTGACCTTCATGGATGCCTATTCAGGGTATAACCAAATCTTAATGCACGTCGAGGACCAGGAGAAAACCGCTTTTATGACGGACCGAGGTATTTACTGTTATAAAGTTATGCCTTTCGGACTAAAAAATGCAGGATCCACCTATCAGCGTCTAGTGAATAAAATGTTCAAAAATCATCTCGGCGACACAATGGAGGTATATATTGATGACATTCTCGTCAAGTCAAAGAAAGCGGTCGATCATGTCTAGCATCTAAGACAATCGTTCAACATACTTCGGGAGTATAGCATGAAGCTCAACCCTACCAAATGTAACTTCGGAGTCAGTGCTGGAAAGTTCTTAGGCCACATGGTCACTCGCCGAGAAATCGAAGCTAACCCCGACCAAATCAAAGCCATCATCGACATCAAATCTCCTCGAAATTTCAAGGAGGTCCAAAGGCTTACTGGTCGAGTAGCGGCCCTAAACAGGTTTATCTCCCGATCTTCAGATAGATGTCATCTTTTTTATAACGTCCTCAGGAAAAATAAAGGTTTCGACTGGACCGATAATCATGAGCAAGCATTGCAAAAACTCAAAGAATATATGGCGTCGCCTCCACTGCTGTCGAAACCTCATGATCATGAGGTCTTACAGTTGTATTTAGCTGTCAGTCCAAATGCGGTAAGCGCCGTACTAACACGAGAAGACGAAAAACAACAATTGCCAATCTACTACGTTAGTAAATCTCTCTTGGACGCAGAAACCAGGTATTCTTCCATGGAAAAACTTCTTTTATCGCTAGTCACAGCTGCTAAAAAAATACGACACTACTTCGAATCGCATCCTATTACTGTCGTAACTAACTTTCCTCTTAAGTCTGTTTTAAGGAAATCTGAGTTGACAGGTCGCTTAGCAAAGTGGAGCATATATCTCAGCAGTTACGACATCGATTTCAAGCCCAGGACCGCGATCAAATCACAAGCCTTGGCAGACTTTATCGCCGATTTTAGCCCTGAGTTGGAGAAAGAAGCAGAGCTCGAAGTGTCCACTGTGGCAACTCACGACGACGTGCCTTGGATCCTACATGTCGACGGATCATCCAACATTAGAGGCTCTGTACTGGGTGTCTTCTTAAAGTCGCCACAGGGGGGTAGGATGATATACTCGGTCCGATGCGACTTCAAGGCCACCAACAATGAAGCCGAATATGAAGCCATGATAGTGGGAATGAATATGGCCCACGACTCGGGGGCAACCGCACTACATGTCAAGAGCGATTCCCTGCTGATAGTAAATCAAATCAATGGAGAATTCGCAGTCAAGGATTCAAAAATGACAGCATATCTAAGCGTGGCAAAAGAAATTTCCAAAAAATTTAAATCTTTTTCTATTGAACAGATTCCGCGAGACCAGAACACTCAGGCCGACGCATTGGCAAACCTTGGGTCCGCTTTAGTTGAACCAATATTTGATGTTATTCCTATGATTCACCTGGCAACGCCGTCCATTGGAAACACAGACGTCATCCAGATCGAAGACGAAGAAGATGATTGGTCACGCGACATTCGAAATTTCCTCGTGCACGACCAACTCCCCAAAGACAAAATGGAGGCTCGAAAAATTAGATTCAAAGCATCTAAATACGTCATGATCGAAAATAAGCTTTATCGGTGATCATCGACGGGCTTAAATTTAAGGTGTGTCATCAGCAAAAATCAAGCCCAGAAAATCCTCCAAGAGATGCACGACGGCGAATGTGGTAATCATTCAGGAGGTCGTAGCTTGGCTAATCGTATCTCCCGACAAGGGTATTTTTGGCCGACACTGCGACAAGACGCTGTCAAGTACGTACAGAATTGGGACCCTGTCAATGACACTCAGGTATGTCTCATAAACCCTCGGAGCCTTTGCACTCAACGCTTGTCCCATGGCCTTTCATGAGGTGGGGAATGGATATTGTCGGCAAACTACCACCTGCTCCGGGGCAAAAAGTATTCCTCCTCGTACTCACGGATTACTTTTCTAAATGGGTCGAAGCGGCTGCCTTCTCACAAATTAGGGATAAAGAAGTTATCTCCTTTATCCAGACTAACATCATATGTAGGTTTGGGATTCCATCCAAAATTGTCTGCGACAATGGATCACAATTCATAAGCGACAGGACCCAACAGTTCTGCGATGACAGGAATATCAAACTAACAACCTCGACTCCCAGGTATCCCCAAGCTAATGGACTTGCCGAGTCAAGCAATAAGACTATTATAGCTTCAATCAAGAAACGATTAAAAGCTACAAAGGGAAGGTGGGCCGAAGAACTCCCTTCGGTCCTATGGGCAAATCGTACGACGCCACACACATCCACTGGGCAAACCCCCTTCTCTCTCGTCTATGGTTGCGAAGCCGTCCTACCGATCGAAGTTCATCTCCCAACTTCGAGGCACACATTCGTCGACCACAACTTGGTTGATTTGAGTTATGACCTCGACGCTCTTGAAGAGCTCAGAGAATCAGCCTTGATCAGAATGGCGTCACAGAAGCAGGCAGTCGAGCGACATTTCAATAAGCATGTCAAAGTTAAAATCTTTCAAGAAGGCGATTACGTCCTCCGTCGAGTATTCCCGAATACCCAGGAGCTCAACGCAGGTAAACTTTCTACCAAATGGGAAGGTCCCTATCGTATCTCCGAAGTCGTTGGTAAATGAGCCTATCAACTTCGAACCCTCGACAATCAAGAAATCCCACGAAGTTGGAATGCGACGCATTTGAAAAAATATTTCTTTTAAAATCGCCTTCCTATCATACAAAGTTTTCAGCAAAGCGGTAAGCATCGCAAAATCGTTGGTAAAACCATGACCAACCTCTAACGAACTTTGTCGTAGGTACGCACGACATGAGTACCTGAGTGTGTGACTTAACTGTTTTACCACAGGGGCATACATTCTGGAATTTCATCATACGATACAGTCACATGTAAGGTCTAAACGATCCCTCGATCTAAGTTTCTGGAACTTAGAAAAACTTTGTATGTTCTAACACATCGATGATATATATTGGTGTTTATTATTACAGTCCAAATACACGATTTATGTTTCAACCGTTATATTGCAATAAAAGCCTAAGTCGCATGATCCTCCGTTTATTTCATACTTAACGAGTTTTATGATCAATATTACATTTATCCACGACATATGTAATTAAAAACACGAGTTCAGCAAAAAAAAAGGAACTTCATTGAACGATTACATATGAACCACCAATGATCGAACATAAAAAGTCTAGAAGCACGTCGATGGCAAGCTATGTTCAAAAATCTCGATCTTCGAAATCCTATCAATCCCGAAGAACTGATGCAAGGATCAAACGAGTATATTAGGAGTTATCTTCCAACTCCTTACGCCTCGACACTCTGAGAATGTGGCTCTTAAGATTAATGTTAAGGTTGGAGGAAGGAATATATTCTTCTCGACGATCGACCTCCACTCCAACATTTTCTCTGCTTTCACACACTGAATGAGAAGAAACAAGAACATCTGTCAAATACAGAAGGAACACGTTAGCAAAACATTCAGCTAAAGAACATCGATAACACAAGTTTTGAAAGAAAAACTTACAAGGAACGCCAGTTCGGCTAACCACAGCCCTATCTCTTCAATAGAGACCGTTTGAAAACATTCCTCAGAAACTAAGGGCTGATGTTTCCCCAGATGCGGAAGTGACTTCATCCTGACGAGGACGTAGTCAAACGAGATGGACGACGACAACGCAAAGCTGATCACCATAAGTTCCTCCTCGTTCTCTCCCGTCTTTACACCCCTGCCCCTGTCGGCTGACGAAAGGGTTGACGTGGCAGAAGACATCGTCGCCAGGTGCGCAGAATACACAGACATCGTGTTCATCGTAACCAACGTCGTCAATGATTCGGGTATCACAACCCTTGATATATCTCCAACCACCCAAGATTTGAACAAAGTCGAGATTCTAGAGAAGGGCCTCATCAGAAACATAAAACTTTTAAAGAAAATCTCTAAAGAAAACAACCCATTATGATCTTTATTTATGCGGGAAATCACAACAAGTCGAGTTCGCTGATGATCAACACGCGTCCGAATCTTCGACACCTGTCTTCGACAGCTGGTAAGCATCATCGTGCGTCACTATGATGTCATAACTTTTCAACTTCTCGTTCAGTTAAAGGCGAACCGGTCTAGTTCCACGACAACCAGGTAAGTCCCTCAACCCAGGTCACGAACCTAAGCGTTCGACAAGCAAAATTTAAAACTTAAATTTGACATTCAATTTTCAAATTTTGGGGGCAAACTGTTTGGGAAAAAAATCATGTCGTACGACCACGATCAGAGCATGTAAGATGCATGTTATAATCCAAATCCTGTATTAAGATAAGGTCTCAACAAGAACCCAGAAAACATCCGTCGTCTCCCGTAAAAGGTAAGTCGTACGTCTCCCATGACGCTCGACCATAGCATCGCCCGTCCCGTACGACCATCGCGTAAGATCATTGCACCTTCGACCAAAGCTAACGTTAACCTTGACTGTTACGTTTGTTAAGTATTTAATGCATGAGTCAAAGCCATTAACAGCAAGCAGCCGCAACGGACAAAGAGCATTATGGATAATCACTCCGGCGACCGTTTCCAGCCGTTGTAGCCGTTGATCAAAGCATTAATGGAGCTAATTAATGACGCGAAGACTATAAATACCAAGCTAAGTCTTCACATCAAGGGACATCAGTTAACATCTAAGATACATCAGCGAACATCACTAAACAGCAGAGAAAATCATCAAAACTCATAGCAAAGAACATTCAAACTCTGGAGATCAAGTACTGAAAGCCAGAACCTTACAGCGAACTCAAGAACACTCGAAGAAAAGCTCAAGTATCACTCTCGACGCACGACAACAGCCCTCGACCAGAAGTTCACACTTTGTATTCACACACGACAAACACCTGTTTCTACATTTAAACACTTGTACTTTACATTTCGAAGTATTTCCTTCATTTGTATTGTAATCGTTGTACGATCGACACCAGTACCGAAGGATATCGCCACTGATTGGCGACCATAGTGCAACGACGACATCCCCTGTCGTCCGCAGGTTTTTTCCTCGTTTGAGGTTTTTCCTGTGTCATCAAATCCCTTGTTTCCTTATTTTTATCCTCGTCGCACGTCTCGTCGAAAGATTCTTTCTTTAGTTGTTTAAGTCCACATCGACCTTAAGTTGTCCCTTTGGTGCGATTTTTGGCATTAACAGTTGACAGATTGACAAAGTCTGCTCACTTCTTACCAATAAAAGAAACTTATTCGTTAGAACGACTAGCCAAGTTGTACATTGACGAAATAGTAACTCGACATGGAGTTCCAATCTCGATTATTTCTGATCGTGATAGTCGTTTTACTTCAAGGTTCTGGAGGAGTTTTCAAAAAGAAATGGGAACACAGATAAAGTTAAGTACAACATATCATCCTCAAATCGACGGTCAGAGTGAACGAACAATTCAAACTTTAGAAGATATGCTACGGGCTTGCATTGTTGACTTTGGGGGATCGTGGGATAAGCATTTGCCGTTGATCGAATTTGCCTATAACAAGAGTTACCATTCCAGCATACAAGCGGCACCGTTTGAAGTTCTGTATGGTAGAAAATGCCGAACGCCTCTGTGTTGGAATGAAGTGGGAGAGAAACAGTTAGTGGGGCCAGATATAGTTCAGTTAACTGCGGATAAGATTACTCAGAAACGGGAACGATTGAAAGTGGCTCAAGACAGACAGAAAAGCTACGCTGACCGACGCCGAAAGCCGTTAGAGTTCCAAGTTGGAGATTTCGTAATGTTGAAAGTCTCGCCTTGGAAAGGAGTCATTCGATTTGGGAAACAAGGTAAGCTTAGACCAAGGTACATCGGGCCGTTTGCAATTACAGAAAGGATTGGTGAAGTAGCCTATAGGTTGGATCTTCCGACAAAGTTAAGCCGTATATATAACGCCTTTCATGTATCGAATTTTCGAAAGTGTTTGGTTACGCAAGATCAAGCCGTTTCTCTACCAGATATACAAATTGATGAAAAGCTGAATTATGTGGAGGAACCTGAAGCCATAGTTGACCACAAAGTTAAAGTATTGCGGAACAAGGAAATCAGACAAGTAAAATTTCAGTGGAGACATCATAGAGGTCAGGATGCTACTTGGGAATCAGAGTCAGAAATGAGAGCCAAATACCCTCATCTTTTCGCTTAACTGAATTCCGGGGCGAAATTCTTTTAAGGGGAGATGTTGTAATAACCAGGTATGTTATTTATTTATTTAATAGTATTATCTTAGTTAAAGTGGATTTGGGAAATTTTATAAGTTAAGTTAGTTAAAAGTATTTTATGGAGTTAAAAGTTAAGGGGCAAGCTTTAAATTTAATTTAGATATTGGAGGGTTAAAGTTGCCATTAGAAAAAATTATGGGGTTTGTTTGGTGAATGTGACTAAAGCTAGCCACATCCATCGCCTCTTTCCTTTCAGTAGGAGGAGGTGTCCTCCATTTAGACATTAGTTAACAAAATATCAAAACAAAGTGTGTGTGTGTGTGTGTGTGTTGTTTTCAGCAAAGACCAAGAGAGAGAGATAGAACTGTAAAGAGGAAGAAGAAGAAGAAAATCAAGAGTAATCAGTTGGGATTTAAGGATCAAACTGAAGAATTAAAAGGTAACAATCCCATATAATCTTTCTTCTTTATGTTATTAAGTTGATAGATAAGTTTGTAAATGGGTTTTGGTATTTTTAGAAGGATATGAGAAATCTGGGTTTAGAATAATGTTCTAATAGTAGTCCTAAGCATATCTGCAAATTATCAGAAACATTCATGGTCTAAAACTGTAAAATTCTGGGTTTAGGAGGAATTTAGTTAACTGAGATATTGATGAACATCATAGGTATCGCAACCTTGAGTTGCGACATTCATGAATATCGCAACCTTGGGTTGCGACAAGCTCTTGATATCGCAATGGTCAGTTGCGACTTGCGGTATATCGCAATAGTTGGTTGCGACATGATGTATATCGCAACAGTTGGTTGCGATATGATACTGTGTCGCAGTAGTTAATTGCGATATGGGTGGTGTGTTGCGACATGGGGTTATCGCAGTAGTTGATTGTGATATGAGTCGAGGATTTTGGGATTTTAGAGATTTTAGTCTTAAAAAGATATTTGTATTTATGTGGTTACAGATTCTGTGAAATTGGGCTGAAAGATTGGAGTACTTGAAAATAGTCTGGAAGGATTTTGGTGATAAGCAAAACAGGTGAGTTTTACTTTAAAACGTTTTTAAACTGTAATACATATATGTGTGGATTGGGAATGTGATAGATAGTGTGATTATGTGTTTATGTTTGAAATATAATATATTGAGATATTGTATTTACATGAGCATTACACTATATGAGAATACGTTGGCTGGGCTTAGGACCGGTGGTGTTGGCTGTAATATTCATACAACGGTGTTGGCTGTAATTGTCGTACAGTGGAGTTAATTTATTAGTTGGCTTGCAACCAACTAATATGGCCATGGAAAACGAGACAGAAAGTACACGATGCACGAGTCGTAATTGGTATTTATCTTTAGATTATGTATATGGTATTTGTGCAAAGGATTTTAAAACTAACAGGGATTTTCTCACTTAGACCGCTAGGTCTAACCCTCATTTTGTTTTAAAATATGTATTCCAGGTCGTGGAGCAAATAGAGGCAAGTGATAGGAAAATCTGTGAATTTCTTTTGAAGATGTATGTTCATGAAGATCCGTGATGTATTTTGTATCTATCATGGTAGTAGTTATCATGTAAATTACTAGCAAAAAGTTTGTACTGAAATACTGTTATGGTTAGAAGACTAAATGACCGTAAATGAAATGTGATGTATCTTCTATTATGAGACTGTGGTATGTTAAATATGTTATTTGTTGTATGTTTGGAATCCGGGTTGTTACATAATGCCTCTGTTCTGGCGAGTCATTCAAGTCATTGAGCGACTTACCAAGGATTGGGAGTCGCCTCTGAATATCAATGACCTCCTTACGGCCTATCAGGTCAAGACAGATGGGAACCATCACTATAGTCTCTTTTCGAGGCATAGAGGCGATCACACCTTGGTCCTGAAAACCGCGGTTAATGACCGCAAGTAGAAGGCTAGGTACGCGTTTGTGCGTGTAGCGACGTTGGATTCAGAGAGCGACTGGATTACGGATGGCTGGAACACGACGGGTAAGATTTTCTAGAAGTGTTGTCGTACGTCTTGTATTTGTATATCGATTTGTTTCTGATTGTTTCCTTCTTCTTATGTCGATAGATATCAAGTTCGAGGACGTGAATCCCAACGACGATTCTCAAGCTAAGATCGATAGATTTTTAGAATTCAGTGGTAACGATCGATCCTTCTTCACACGACATCTCATGGATGAGGACGACGTCGAGGAAGTCGAGCCCCCAAGGGTCGAGGGTGAGGAGAATCGAGAGGAAGAAAAGGAAGGAGAGGAAGGAGAAGCAGAGGAGTCGAGAGAAGTAGAAGAGGAGATGACTGGTAAGTGCATGTCCATTCCCTTTCTTTTTCTTTTATTGTCTCAACATATAATGTTGTCTTCTCTTTTCGTTTCCAGGAGAATCGCCTGTGAAGTTGTCGTCTGTGGCTGCCAAGAGGGCAGCCCAAGCTGAGTTGGCCCGCAAGGGCCGAGAGAAGAGGAAGGCGACCTCGACCACTGGGTCGGGGGTTCTGAAGAGGACCAGGATGACGGTCCCGAAGGAACCGTCTTCGAAGGTGGACGACACGTCGAAGGTCGCCACTCCCTAGAAAACGAAGGCATCAATCGCGTTTTCTGAGAAGACGAAGACTTCTTCTGATGCGATTGATGCGACGCCGGTTAGCTCGGCGCCTGCGGCGACAATGTCGACATCCCCGACTGCCACATCGACCCCTTCGTTGGTCGACAAGGGAAAAGGTCACTCGGAGGGGGGGGGATCTAAAGTCACGACGGTCAACTTCACGTTGCCGTCGGACTTTATGGATGATACCGTCCTGGAGAGGGCGAAAATATTTCCTCATCTGGGGAAATATCAGCTCCCGTCTTTCAGGGAACGTTTCCAGGGGGTATCGATCGACGACACGGGGTCCCACGTCGCTGGACTCATGTTTATGGTAAGTGTTTAGAACTTACTTTTTAGTTTTTTATAGTTTTTTCGGGTGTTTACTAACCCATGCTTTGTTTTTCAGGCGTTCCAATCTTCCCTCGCCTTGTACTCCGAAATGGAAGAGATGAGGCATCTGTTAATGCCAAAAATCGCACCAAAGGGACAACTTAAGGTCGATGTGGACTTAATCAACTAAAGAAAGGATCTTTCGACGAGACGTGCAACGAGGTAAAAAATAAACGAGACAAGGGATTTGATGACGCAGGAAAAACCTCAATCGAGGAAAAAACATGCGGACGACAAGGGATGTCGTCGCTGCACTATGGTCGCCAATCAGGGGCAACATCCTTGGTACTGGCGTCGGTCGTACGATGATTACAATACAAATGAAGGAAATACTTCGAAATGTAAAGTACAAGTGTTTAAATGTGAAAACAGGTGTTTGTCGTGTGTGAATACAAAGTGTGAACTTCTGGTCGAGGACTGTTGTCGTGCTTCGAGAGCGATACTTAAGCTTTCCTTCGAGTGTTCTTGAGTTCGCTGTTAGATTCTGGCTTTCAGTACTTAATATTCAGAGTTTGAATGTTATTTTCTACGAGTTGGGATGATTTTCTCTGCTGTTTGATGATGTTCGCTGGAGTGTATTGGATGTTAACCGATGTCCCTTGAAATGATGCTTTAGCTTGTCTTTTATAGTCTTCGCGTCATTAATTAGTTCCATTAATGATTTGATCAACGGCTACAACGGTTGGAAACGGTCTCCGAGATGAATGTTCATAATACTCTTCGTCCGTTACGGCTATCGATCGTTAATGGTTGCGTCGGTTATGCACGTTGCTCTTTAATGACTTTGACTCCTGCATTAAACACTTAACAAACGTAACAGTCAAGGTTAACGTTAGTTCGGTCGAAGGTACAATGATCTTATACGATGGTCGTACGGGACGGGCGATGCTATGGTCGAGCATCATGGGAGACGTACGACTTACCTTTTACGGGCGACGACGGATGTTTTATGGGTTATTGTTGAGACCTTATCTTAACACAAGATTTAGCTCACAATCGTTCATTTTACCTGTCCTGGTCGTGGTCGTACGACGTGGTTTTTTGCCCAAACAGTTTGCCCCCAAAATTTGAAAATCGAATGTCAAATATAAGTTTTAAATTTTGTCCATCAGACGCATAGGAAATAAGACAAGAGTTAGAAATGACCTCAATCGCCTTGGAGCTAGACTGGTTCGTTTCTAACTGAATGAGAAGTTGAAAAGGGAACGAGGTCGTGACGTCATACTGACACACGATGATGCTTACCAGTTGTCGAGGACAGGTGTCGACGATCCCTGCGGTCATACGAAAGGACGGGGACGCGCAGCGGTTATCCAGGGATTCGACTTGACATGATCGACTGCATAAATAAAGATTACAATGGATCTTTTCTTGTCGATTTCCGTTCGATTAAAACTTGTAAGGATTCTTTGACCTAATTTAAGTTTTTCTAAGATCATATAAGATATGACCCTCCAGTTTGCTTATGCGTCGCAAGTCTATTGCTAGAAAGCCTAGAAAAAACGGGGATATTTGGGGTTTTTCTGAGCGTCAAATCTTGTTGACGGGTTTAGCGATGTCGACGGAACCTAGGAGCACTATCCGGGATCAAGACGCCCTAGACGACTTTAGGGTTTTAGCAAAAATCCCTGTGGGGGTTACTGTGAGTAAGGCCGGTAATATTCGACCGGAGATGTTGTAACATCCTAGGCTAACCGTACCAGATATTGTCCGCTTTGTCCGCACACCTGGACTCACGGTTTTAAAATGCGTCTGATAGGGGAGGTATCAAGTTCCTCTTATAAGGCAACCTTTGTTCCCCTCCCCAACCAATGTGGGATCTTACAATCCACCCCCCTTGGGAGCCCAGCGTCCTCGCTGGCACACCAGTCCGGTTCCCGGCTCTGATACCATCTGTAACATCCCAGGCTAACCGTACCAGATGTTGTCCGCTTTGTCCGCACACCTGGACTCACGGTTTTAAAACGCATCTGATAGGGGAGGTATCAAGTTCCTCTTATAAGGCAACCTTTGTTCCCCTCCCCAACCAATGTGGGATCTTACAGATGTGTACCGAGGGGTACATTGTTATATACGAATACCCGTTCAAAATAGGCCTTCACTGGCCATATTCGCCTTTAGTCAAAGAATTTATGTGTGAATTTGATCTTTCGCCGGGGCAACTGATGCCCCAGTTCTGGTGAGTTATCTTGATCATCGAACGACTTACCTCCAACTGGAATCCACCGATGAATGTGAGGGATCTTCTGACGGCGTATAAGGTCAATAATGACCAGTACCGTCGCTATAGCTTGTTTTCAAGGTTCAAGGATGATCGTACCCTGGTTTTAAATACTGCGGTCAACGACCGTGGATGGAAGAAGAGGTATGTATTCGTACGGGCGTCGACGCTGGACACTGATAGTGACTGGATTAGGGAAGGTTGGAATATGACGGGTGAGCCTTTGATTGTACGTTTTCATGTTATTCTGTTGCTCGATTGTTTCTTCGACTAATCTTCTTTTATATGTATAGATATTAATTTTGATAAGGTAGAGCCGGATGATGTTTCTCGGGCTAAGATTGAAAAGTTCATGGAATTTTCAACTGAAGACCGTTCGTATGTCATGCGTCATTTGATAGACGAGGATGATGACATCATTTTCTTGAGAGACAAAATGAGGATGGGTCGAGAGGAGAAAGAAGAAGAGGAGGACTCTGAGAAGACTGAGGAGGAAGAGAAGAGTGAAGAACCAGAGGTAGAGATAATTAGTAAGTATCCTTTTATCTTCTTTTCTCTTGACCTAGTCTTTCTCTGTTTTGAATCGTCTAACTTCTTTCTTTTACCGTTCAGGTGAATCTCAAGCACAGGCGACGTCTTCTGTTGCTAGGAAGATGGCCCAAGTTGAAGTAGCCCGCGAGGCAAGGGAGAAGGACGTTTCGACAACTAGGTTGGGAGTCCTGAAGAGAAAAGAGGTTCCGACAGCCGGGTCGGGCCTCTTAAATAGGAAAAAGATGTCCGTTCTGAGGGAACGGTATTTGAAGACGAGTAACCCATCGAGGGTTGCCTTGTCCAGGAAGGAGAAGGCATCGGTTGCGACCGGCGTGGAATCTGTGGATACTGCGCAACTGGCGACGATGTCTCCCGTCGTCCTATCCGGCCCTTCATCGGCCGACAGGGGCAAAGGCGCGCAAAAGGGACCTTTGGGGGAAACGACGGTCAACTTTATGTTGCCGTCGGGTTTTCTGGACGACAATGTCTTGGACGAGACGGAGTTGTTCCCCCATTTGGAAAAATATTTGCTTCCGTCTTTCAGGGAGCGTTTTGACGGGTTTTCTTTCGAGAAGAAAGAGTTCCATACAGCTGGACTCTTGTTCTTGGTAAGCCTTTCTTTCAAGACTTGTCGTTTGTCATTGTCATTGTCGTTGTCGTTGTCGTTGTTTACTAATGCTGCTCATATTATGATTCTTCAGGCGTTCCAAGCTTCCCTGGCATTGCATGCCGAAATGACGAATATAGAGGTTTCAACGGCTTCTGTTACCAAAGATGAAGATGCAGTGCTAGCTAAAGAGAAAGCTGCTTTGGAACATGAAGAAGCGATGTCAGCGCGCCTTGACCATGCTCTGGACGAATTGGATGCCCTCAGTCATACAAGAGACGAGATAAACTCGCGTTTGAAGGAGTCCCTGACTTTGATGCGCGACCAGAGAGAGGAGCTGGAAGGGATGAAGGAATCCGTAACCGCGAAGAGGAAGGAAGTCGAGGGAATCAAGGCTAAGGTGATAAGTTTGAAGAAGGAGTCTGATGAGTTGAAGGACGAAAATAAGTCTTTCCTTTGTTACGCTCGACTTACTGCGCGTGCGGCAATTATGCGACGTCACCTGCAGGGTAAGGATCCTTTGGCTTCATCGTCAGATGAGCTGCGTCTCTTTTATGAGAGAGTCGGGACCGAGAGAGATCTCGACTTGGATGACCAGAGGGAGGTCGAAGAGGAGGCGGTTGGTGAGGGTTTTCAAGATGAGGTATCGGACAAGGTCGTGATCGATGCTCTTCCACAACCTTAGAAAAAATGTATTTGTTTGTTCATGCTGCTCGGCCGTCAGTGGTCGATTATGTATTTGATGGCTGATATAATGAACGCAACTTTTGCTTATGCTTTATCCAAACCATGTTTAATTATGAAGTCGAACATAAGATACATATGAAATCATGCGACAAAGGCATTCATTGAAATACGATGATAAGAACGTAAAACAAATATAAAAACACGCGATTAAAGCATCCATTCAGTTAAGAAACTTAGGGGTAAAGTCGTTTAGACCCTGTGATCGTACGACCGGGTCGTACATCGAGTTTGTATCGTATGCCCCTGTGAAGAAATAATCAAGTTAGAGACCTGATCGTTTATGTCGTTCGACCTTGCGATATTAAAGTCATATAGTAGACTTAATGATTATTTTCGAGCGACTCTGCGATAATCTGTCGTGCGATTCTGCGATAAAATGATGTCGGGGGTTGGTCGTTGGCTAGCCAACGACCCTCCGATGCTTAAGTCAGTAAATGTTTTGCGAGAAAAAATCGTGTGAGAAAGAGCTAGAAAGAGCTAGAGAACGTACCATTTCAGACTCTCTCTATTTGCCCCCTGTCATTTATTACCGTATCCTTTTTGGAAGGAAAAGATAGGTTTTAAATGACAAAATGACACGGAGAAATATTGTCCTGCGGTCAACTATGTTGTCGTGCGACGAGGCACCATAGTAGATTTATCCCTGTGGAAAAGATATTAATTTAGGGATAGAAGAACGAACCTGTCGAGAGCTTGATCTTGCGACTTCAGTTTATTTTCTCTTTGATCTCCTGGATTCCCCATGGTGTAGGGAATTTCAATTAATAACTTTTGCATGCTCGGGAGTCGACGGTCGATGGCTATTAGTTGGAATAGCGACATCGTCGATGATATCTTTGAGATTTCCTTTCAGAAAATGATATGCTAGTTCCTTCTTCAATGCGATACAGTCGTCTATCGCATGACCATGATCGGCATGGAAGTCGCACCACTTTGATTTGTCTTTCTTAGCATCGTCCAGGTCGGACTTCTTTGGCCATCGAATGGTAGCTTGGGAACTTTTCAGAGCTTCGACTAGGTCCTTGTCAGATCCTTTGAATCCATAAGAGGATATCTTGGGGTATTGAGTGAACTTAGCCGTGGTCTTGGCCTCTGCTTTCTTCTTGAAACGAACATTTGAAATTTGGCGCGCTGGCTCTACTCTAGAAACAGACTTTATCTTGAACTCTGGCTTTCTGACGCCTAACGACTTCTTGTCGTCAGTATGCTTGCGATGAAAGGCTGCATCGTCTTCGACCCTCATATATGCTAAAGTCCGAGCTCAGACGTCTTCAAAATTCTCCAGGGGATATTTGATCAGGTCGGTGTATAAACCCGAATTATCGTCCAGACCACGCTTATAGGCTTCGATTGCGGTTTTTACGTCGCAATTGCGGATGCTGATCATTTCGGCATTGAATCTATTAAAATAACTTCGAATAGACTCATTAGCTTTCTGCACGATGTAATATAGGTCGCTGGTCTGCTTCTCCATCTTACGACTGCTGGCGAATTGCTGGGAGAATTGATTAACCAACTCATCAAACGATCCGATGGATTTGGGTTTGAGATTGATTAACCATTGGAGAGTAGGACCAGTGAGGGTTGCTCCAAAACTCTTACACATGCATACTTCCTGGTACATAAATGGGATCGAGATCGTCCACATGAGCTGCTTATATTGTGCGACGTGCTCAGTTGGATCGGTCACACCCGAACACTTGGGAGTGAAGGCAGGAATGTTATACTTCTTTGGGACCTCGATGGTGGCGATCTCATCGATGAAAGGCGACGCCTGATATCCCGAGCGAGGCTCAACGTCGACGGGCACGGCTGCCCCAGGCATCTTGGCGAGCAAGGACAGGACACGCTCATTTTGGTCTTCCAACATCTTCAAACGCTGGGCGACGGGATCGTTAAGATCACGATTTGCCCCTATCGAGGGATTGGTCCCTGGACTACTGCCATTACCATGCGACGAACCATTGGTGTCCCCGTTGAACGGGACGAAATATGGCTGCGACCCATAGTGGAATTGCCGCGGTCCATTCTGAAACGGCTGCGATCCTTGCTAGAAAGGATGCAATCCACCTTGAGGTCCGTTCTGAAATGGCTGCTGAAATGGTTGCGTCCCTTGCTGGAAAGGCTGCGGCCCTTGTAATGGCTGAGACCCATTATTCATGGGTGGTGGCCTTATGTGCTGAGGAGGAACTGTCCCAAACTGAGGATTTGAGTTGAACGGCCCTGGCTGTTGATTCTGCATGAACGGGCCTGGATGCTGATTCTGCATGAACGGGCCTGGATGCTGATTCTGCGCGGATGAACCTGGATTCGGCACAAATGGTCTAGGGCCATTCTGGTCGAACGATCTTGGAACTGGGTTTTGCACGAACGACCTAGGACTATTTTGAGGCCCAAGAGGATTTCTTAATCGCGCGATCTCCTCAGCTGCTCTACGATTATGCTCCACCATTGCATTGAGCTGATTCCTGGCGACTTCGAGCTCCTGATACATCTGAGCAACAGCTTGCTACGGATTTCCAGAGGCTGCCATTTTCCTGCAATAGAAAATAGAAGAAACTCCAAGAAACTATTAGTAGGGTGCACGTTCATCGAGGATTTTCTCTAGATGAGGTCCCACAGATGGCGACAAACTGTTAATGCCAAAAATCGCACCAAAGGGACAACTTAAGGTCGATGTGGACTTAATCAACTAAAGAAAGGATCTTTCGACGAGACGTGCAACGAGGTAAAAAATAAACGAGACAAGGGATTTGATGACGCAGGAAAAACCTCAATCGAGGAAAAAACCTGCGGACGACAAGGGATGTCATCGCTGTACTATGGTCGCCAATCAGGGGCGGCGTCCTTGGTACTGGCGTCGGTCGTATGATGATTACAATACAAATGAAGGAAATACTTCGAAATGTAAAGTACAAGTGTTTAAATGTGAAAACAGGTGTTTGTCGTGTGTGAATACAAAGTGTGAACTTCTGGTCGAGGACTGTTGTCGTGCGTGGAGAGCGATACTTGAGCTTTCTTTCGAGTGTTCTTGAGTTCGCTGTAAGATTCTGGCTTTCAGTACTTAATCTTCAGAGTTTGAATGTTCTTTTCTATGAGTTGGGATGATTTTCTCTGCTGTTTGATGATGTTCGCTGGAGTGTATTGGATGTTAACCGATGTCCATTGAAATGATGCTTTAGCTTGTCTTTTATAGTCTTCGCGTCATTAATTAGTTCCATTAATGATTTGATCAACGGCTACAACGGTTGGAAACGGTCGCCGAGATGAATGTTCATAATACTCTTCGTCCGTTACGGCTATCGATCGTTAATGGTTGCGTCAGTTATGTTTGTTGCTCTTTAATGACTTTGACTCCTGCATTAAACACTTAACAAACGTAACAGTCAAGGTTAATGTTAGTTCGGTCGAAGGTACAATGATCTTATGCGATGGTCGTACGGGACGGGCGATGCTATGGTCGAGCGTCATGGGAGACATTCGACTTACCTTTTACGGGCGACGACAGATGTTTTATGGGTTCTTGTTGAGACCTTATCTTAACAAAAATTTTGCCCAAACAGCGTCTAGTGCGTGCAACTCTCAAAAGAGAGAAGGCGGCGCTAGAAAAGGAGAGAGTTGCCTTAGCCCGTGTCGAGGCCTTGTCCGTGCGACTCGACGACGTCCAGAATGACTTGGAGGTCATTGAACGTGAGAAGGATGAGGCAAACAGCCATCTTAAGCAGGCTCTGGACCTGACTGTCGATTTGAGGGCTGAGCTGGATAGGACTAAGGGTTCTTTGGCTGCGAGTGAAAAATAAGCCAAAGATTCTAAGTCCAGGGCGTCGGAGTTGGAGGTGGAGGTGAAGGAGCTGAAGGATGAGTTGAAGTCCGTTTTTGCCCTTGCTCGACTGCTCGGACTGCGATTATGCGACAACATATGGCGGGTAGAAATCCTCTTGCTTCTGCGTCCGACGAATTGTCCTTCTATCTGTCGAGTGTTGGATCCGAAAGGGACATCGACTCTAATGATGAGAAGGAGGTCGAAGAAGCAGTAGAGGAGGATGAGACCTCCAAAGGTGAAACCCCTGGACCGACAACGGTTGGCGATCCGCCTCCGCCTTAGATTAACATAAGTTTTTTTGTTTTGTCTGTTTCTTAATGGTCGGCCGTTGGGGGTTGAATCTTATCGATGTAATCATTCTACTTATTTAATGTTAGTGGATTTTTGGAACTTATGTTTTACTTTGTCGATTAGTTCACATTCACATTGTAAGTAGATAACGAATATAATACCAATCATGCGATCATCAAATAAACATAAGTCGTATAGAGCAAACATAGGTACTTGCGACGGAGGCATTCATCCAAAAACATGATGGCTTTTCTAAATTAAAAACTTAGATCGTGAGATGTTTGGACCCTATGATCCTGCAATCAAGTCGTGTAATAGACTTGGTTACTTATGTCGTGCGATCCCGCGATCGTGCAATCAAGTCATGTAATAGACTTGGTTACTTATGTCATGCGACCCTGCGATATAACAAGGTCAGAGGTTGGTCGTTGGCTAACCAACGACCCTCCGATGCTTAAGTCAGTAATCGTCGTGATAAAAAAGTCGTATGGAAAAAGGGCTTAGAAGAAATACCTTTTCAGACGTGTTGCATTCCAACTACGTGGAATGTCTTGATTGTCAAGGGTTTGAAGCCTATAGGCACCCTTTCCCACGACTTCCGAGATATGATATGGACCTTCCCATTTGGTAGAAAGTTGGCCTGCGTTGGGCTATTGAGTGTTTTGGAACATTCATCGGAGGACGTGGTCGCCTTCTCGGAAGACTTTAGCCTTAACGTTCTTGTTGAAATGTCGCTCGACCGCTTGCTGTTGTGATGCCATTCTGATCAGTGCTGATTCTATAAGTTCTTCAAGGGCGCCGAGGTCGTAACTTAGATCCACCAAGTTGTGGTCGACAGAAGTATGCCTCGAAGTTGGGAGCTGGACCTCGATCGGTAAGACTGCTTCACATCCGTAGACCAAAGAGAAAGGTGTTTTTCCGGTGGACGTGTGTGGCGTCGTGTGATTTGCTCACAGGACTGAAGGGAGTTCTTTGACCCACTTTCCTTTCGTGGCTTTCAGTCTTTTCTTGATCGAAGCAATGATGGTTTTATTACTAGACTCTACAAGTCCATTCGCCTGAGGGTACCTAGGTGTCGAGGTCGTCAGTTTGATATTGTGGTCTTCGCAGAACTGTCGAGTCCTGTTTCTTATGAACTGGGATCCATTGTCACAGACAATTTCGGATGGAATCCCGAACCTGCATATAATGTTAGTCTGGATAAAAGAGACGACCTCTTTATCCTGGACTTGGGAAAAGGCGGCTGCTTCTATCCACTTAGAAAAATAATCCGTAAGTACGAGAAGAAATACCTGTTGCCCGAGGGCAGGTGGAAACTTGCCGACAATATCCATTCCCCATCTCATGAAGGGCCATGGGATTAGTGTCAAGTGTAAGGGTTCAGAAGGTTTGTGAGACGTACCTGAATGTCGTTGACAAGCATCGCAATTTTGGACATACCTGACGGCGTCTTGTAGTAGTATTGGCCAAAAATATCCTTGTCGAGAAATACGATTGGCTAGACTGCGTCCTCCTGAGTGGTTGCCACATTCTCCGTCATGCATATCTTGAAGGATCTTTTGAACTTGACTTTTGTTGATAACACATCTTAGGTTCAAGCCTGTCGATAGAGTCTATTTCCAATCACGACATACTTGGATGCCTTAAACCTGATCTTCCGAGCTTCCATCTTGTCTTCTGGGAGTTGGTCGTGCATTAGGAAATTTTTGATGTCGCACGACCAATCATCTTCTTCATCTTCGATCTGGATGACGTCGTCATTCTCGATGGATGGTGAATGTTGTCGAATAAAGGTTTGCTGAGTGCAGATCCAAGGTTTGCTAAAGTGTCGGCCTGAGTATTTTGATCCCTTGGAATCTGTTCGATTGAGAATGGTTTGAAAACTTCTGATTTTGCTTTTGCCACTTTTAGGTATGCTGTCATCTTTGAATCTTTGGCCGCGAATTCCCCGTTCATCTGGTTTACGACTAGGAGAGAATCGCTCTTGACATGTAGTGCGGTTTCCCCCAAGTCGTATTCCATGTTCATTCCCACGATCAGGGCTTCATACTCGGCTTCGTTGTTGGTAGTTTTAAAGTCACATCTTATGGAGTACACCATCTTGCCCCCCTGTGGCGACTTTAAGACGACGCCAAGTCCTGATCCTCTAGTGTTGGATGATCCATCAATGTGTAGAGTCGAGGGTACGTCGTCGTGAGGTGCCACAGTGAGCGTCTCGACTTCTGCTTCTTTTTCCAGTTCAGGACTGAAGTCGGCGATGAAATCTGCCAATGCTTGCGATTTGATCAATGTCCTGGGTTTGAAGTCGATGTCGTAACTACTGAGGTATATGCTCCATTTCGCCAATCGACCTGTCACCTCAGGTTTCCTCAAGACAGACTTAAGAGAAAAGTTAGTTACGACGGTAATAGGGTATGATTTGAAGTAATGTCGCAATTTCTTTGCAGCTGTAACTAGCGACAAAAGTAACTTCTCCATAGAGGAACACCTAGTTTCGGTGTCTAGAAGAGATTTACTTACATAGTAGATCGGTAGTTGTTGCTTCTCGTTTTCTCGCGTCAGGACGACACTTACTGCATTAGGACTGACGACCAAGTATAGTTGCAGGACCTCATTGTCGTGCGGTTTCGATAGCAGAGGTGGCGACGTCATGTATTCCTTCAATATCTGCAGTGCTCGTTCATGATCGTCTGTCCAGTTGAAGCCTTTGTTTTTTGGAGGACATTGTAGAATAGATGGCATCTATCCGATAATCGAGAGATGAATCTGTTCAGAGCTGCCACTCGACCGGTGAGCCTTTGGACTTCTTTAAAATTCCTTGGAGATTTGATCTCAATGATGGCTTTGATTTGATCTGGATTGGCCTCGATCCCTCGTCGTGTGACCATATAGCCCAGAAACTTCCCGGCGCTGATGCCAAAAGAGCATTTCGTCGGATTTAGCTTCATGCTGTATTTCCGAAGAATGTCGAACGACTGCCTTAAATGCTCGACGTGGTCGACCGCTTGTTTTGACTTGACGAGCATATCATCAATATACACCTCCATCGTGTCACCAAGGTGATTTTTGAACATCTTGTTTACAAGCCGTTGGTAGGTAGAACCTGCATTTTTTAAACCAAAAGGCATAACTTTATAACAATAAATACCACGATCTGTCATGAAGGCGGTCTTTTCTTGGTCCTCGACTTGCATTAGGATCTGGTTGTATCCGGAATAAGCATCCATGAACGTCAAGAGTTCATGTCCTGCTGTCGCGTCGACCATGGCATCGATGTGCGGCAGTGGAAATGGGTCCTTCGGACAGGCTTTGTTGACATCTGTAAAGTCGATACAGACTATCCACTTGCCGTTCTTCTTTTGCACGACCACGACGTTTGCAAGCCAGTCGGGGTACTTCACTTCTCGTATTTTTCCCGTCTTGAGGAGGTTGTCGACCTCGTCATTGATTATCTTATTCCGTTCAGGAGCAAATTTTCTTCGCTTCTGTTTGATAGGTTTGAAAGACGGGTCGACGTTGAGCTTATGGGAGATAACGTCGGGGTCTATACCAACCATGTCTTCGTGCGACCAGGCAAAGCAGTCGGCATGTTCCTACAAAAGAGATATTAACTTTTCCTTAAGGCAAGGGTCGAGAGATGAACCTACAAAGACGATTTGATCAGGCTTGCTTTGGTCCAGGATGACTTCCTCTAGGCGATAGTCGTCGGCTGTTTCAGGAGCATCCTGGTCCTGTAATTGCTAGATGGCTTGCTTTTGCGGTTTTAGGGTCGTCTTGTAGTAGTCGCGAGCGACTTTCGGCTCGCTTTTGATCTCCTGGATTCCCCATGGCATAGGGAATTCCATCGTCTGGTGATATGTTGAAGGGACGACTTTCATGTCATGAATCCATGGTCGACCTAGAATGACGTTATAGGCCGACGAGCAATCGATGACATTGAACTTCGTCTTCTTGTTGATCCCTCGGGCGTAGATAGGAAGAGTAATTTCTCCAAAGGTATTCGTCGCGTCTCCGTTGAAACCTACCAAGGTTGTCGAGCGTCGGGTAATTTCCGATCGATTATTTCCCATGACCTTGATGGTGTCAAAGAAGATGACGTTCGCCGAGCTGCCTCCGTCGACCAAGACTCGTCGGGTCAGACAATTACCAATCGTGAGTTGAATGATCAACCCGTCATGATGTTTCTGATGCGAGTCACCAAGGTCGTCCCGGTCGAACGTAATCTTCATGGCTTCTAGCTCTAGATCTCCCTTGGGTCTTGACGAGTGGTGGATAGGTTGACCGTCTGGTCCTCGGTTGGCATGTCGTTTAGCTGCGGAATACGTCAGAGCGCAAACATCAGATCCACCAGTTATGCACTTTACGACCTTTGCATGATCAAGGGATGGCGGTCGAATGTCGTTAACTGGAGTAGCGTCGTTGTCGATGATACCCTTGAGATGGTCCTTCGGGACATGGTATGCTAACTCCTTTTTAAGGGCTATGCAATCGTCCGTCATATGACCATGATCGTCGTGGAAGTCGCACCACTAAGATTTGTCTTTCTTGTCGTCGTCTCTGTCGATCTTCTTCGGCCATCGGATGGTCGTATGAACGGTTTTGAAGGCCTCGACCAAATCCTTGGAAGTTCCTTTGAATCCGTAGGAGGATATCTTAGAATATTGAAGAAATTTGGTCGGGGTCGTGGTCTTCTTTTTCTCAAATCGGACATTCGAAATCTGCCGTACGGGTTCCGATTTAGACACCGCCTTGGTCTTGAATTCTGATTTATTTACACTCAGTGGCCTCTTGTCGTCAGAATGCTTCCGACGAAAGGCAGCATCGTCTTCTACCCTCATGTAAGCTAGGGGTCTTGCTCGGACGTCTTCGAAATTCTCTGGAGGATACTTTGTCAGATCAGTGTAAAGACCCGAACTTTCGTCCAGACCGCGTTTGTAGGCTTCAATCGCGGTCTTGACATCGCAGTTACGGACACCGATCATTTCCGCATTGAATCTGTTGAAATAACTACAGATAGATTCACCGGTCTTCTGCACGACGTAGTACAGGTCACTGGTTTGCTTTTCCATCCGGCGACTGCTAGCGAATTGCTGGGAAAATTGATTGACTAACTCAGCGAAGGAATGATAGGTGGGTTTACACCCCCTAAATCTACCGCAAGTGTTCGGGTCGAATCAAGTAATAGTACTTATAAAGTACGAGTATCGAACCAATGAACCAGGTGTCAATTACCACAATGACTGTATAGATTATTAACTAGACTAATGCAAATTGATTTGGGTTGTTGCGTATTGGAATACGAATTAAAACTTAATTAATTCAAATAAGAGAAAGAGTTGGAGGGTTGGATTCCTCAGGTCGACATTTACTTAACTCACAGATTTAATACGATTGACATAACTTTAAGAAGACATGCATAATCACATTCTGTCACTATACTTTATCAAGCTATAGCAAATATCATTCAACACATTGTATCATCATTCGATCTCAACAAAAGTAATTGAATAATCAGTAATTAAAAGCCACAAGGAATGAATTATTATATCACTATCTCAAATTCAATCAAGACATGAAAGATTAATCAAACCTAAAAACTTTTCTCAAAGAATTAAGGTTCATAAAATCAAATAACAGTTGATCGGACTATTACAAGCATTAAAAACAATCTTACATGTGCAATCCATCTATATCATATCAATCACACCTACTGTAGAGCTAAGCAGTTATCCAACCATGATTCAAACCAACCCCCCAACATGAACGGATTAGTTCATGTCGGGGTTCTCAAAACTCTGAAACGTGAAGATAGAAATGAAAGTAAACATGTTTTATGCTAAGAAATGAAATCTAATAACTCCCTGAAAAAGCCTAAGTCGCCGATGAACGTACTCGATTCGCCTTTCGATCCTTGTTACTTGTTGTGTCTTGCCTTCTCCTCGCCTTGAAAAATCGTCTCTTAGCTCCAGAAATCGCCCAGAAAGAGTCTCCAGCCGTTACTACTTCATAATCCCCTCAACCCTTGCAGATAAATAGAATAAAAATGCTCAGGGCCTCTGCGCGTTTGGCGGCGCGTGTGGAAACGCGCACATAGGCGCGCAGAGCACTGAGGTGCGTGTTGGGTAGAGGGCTGCACGTCTGGTGGCGCGTATGGAGCAGCGCAGCCAGGCGCGCAGGGCACTGTTTGGTCCTCGAAATCTGAATTTCTCCTTTTTGCACTGGACTGTTGTAAACTTGCTCCGATTGATCCAAAACTCTTCCATCATCACTCATTCATAAAAACCTGTACATTCTCATCAAAGCCATTAAATTCTACTATTTTACTTGGGAACTTACAACACACAAACCGATTTCAAGATCAAAATAATGTCGTAAAACGGCATTATCAACAACCCCAAACCGAGCGTTGCTTGTCCCCAAGCAAAACAGCGACACAAATAAGCATTCAACTACTAACCCAACGATCGCAATTTCGTGTTGTCGAGAATATCATTAGAGATCTCAAGTCAACTCAACTACCACCACGAATTACCTGTGAGATGGACACCCCCAAGCAGACCTAGATATGGGATTCTAAACAGCACAACTTTGGGAAAAGGGGTTATCAAGGACCACACCACACTTGAGTGTACATAGAATAAACACACACATAAAGAGGATTTCGCCTTGACCCTACCTCACGGTTTTCTCTCTTCGCTCGAGCCCTAGGTTTCCCACATGTTGTCAGGCTTTTAGAAGTTGGGTACAAGAATTCACAAAGTATGCATGAACAACAATTAAACAATGACGCACAGTTGTACACAAGTTGATCTTAGAAGGAATCCACTTATCAAGACTAGGACACCTGAATGTTGCTCTGCTTCTCTTTTAGAAACTCTCCATGCTAAAATTTTATAAATGTGTCATGGTTGCTGCTTTTGGATGGAGATCAATAAACTTATGATGATGATTGGGTGATCTTCTCGTTTTCTTTCGCTCATACTTCTCAACTCTTCATTTAGAACCCCTGAACTGACCCCTCAGTTTTGTATATATTTTTTTGGCAAACTCCTTTATGACTGAGTTGATGGGTTTGTGTTTTTTTTTGTTAATTTTTTTTTACTGGGGGTGCTACAACGGGTAACATTTGGGTCTTTTGAGTTATGAACAGCAGTGGGTATAGCAGCAACCAGACAACTTGCACATGGTTTGTTCACAAAGATAGGCAACAACTTCACTCCTATTCATATGGATGTCTTTGATAATCGAATGCAAGTTATAGTAAGATCATGCTATAACAACGACCAAAAGATTGAATGAAAAGTGTATCGATTAATGCATAGTCTCTCAGAATCGAAGTTAGCAAATGTGTGGCTCAACAACTCACGAGTGGTCTCCACTAATGTCTCTATGTGTGCATTCACCCAGATCCAACCTCGTGCTATATTATCCCTTTTAACTCCTCCCCCCAAAATTAGTGTTTTCGAAAACTCACACTAAATCATGCTAAAAGGTCACACACTAATCACTAAAGACAAGGTGATCGTTCAATCCACTGAGATCGACAAATGATAGACTCGACAAACCACCCCAAACCAGACATAGACATTGTCCCCAATGGATCAAATAGTGTACACGAAATAATCACGAAATAGCGAAACGGTACAGTCATCCAACTAAATGCATAAAAAAACAAATAACGAATTGGTTCATCAACAAAACATCAAGATAATAAAAAAATTACCCACCACGCAAACGCCTCCTAATGACGCCTTCTTCTCCTTGGGTTTGATGGGCCTGCTTCATTTTGATTTGAAGTGCTCGGTGCGTGCAAGTTCCCATCATACCTCCTTCCTTCTTCTAGTGCGTCAAACCTTCGATTTAACCGAATCTCCATATGATGCATCTGCAGCGCTAGCCCCGCTATGTCAGATCCAAGTTCCACTCCCTCCATATCAGTCTCCGGATTGTAGTCGGCATCATCAGCATCATCCGCATCCATGTCATCTACCCCTGCCGGAACACGCATACGACCTCTGTCCCTATTAGCGGCTTCCCTTCGATTATTCCGAGTTACCGCATTGACTTGCGTTCTGTAGGTGTGTTGATCGAAAGGTGGTTGTGGTGGTGTCGTAACACCGACGTCACATCCGACGTCCCTGCAAAACCGAGTTATTAAACAAGGAAAAGGTAGAATGCCAACATTGTTGGTGCTTGAGGCGGCGTCTATCAGATGAAGCTTGATGATGTGGCCTATGTCCATTGGGAGGTTGGACTGAATGTGATAGAGGATTTTGGCGAAATAGGCGTTGACCGTATTATCATGAGAAGATGGCGCTAGACTGCATTTCAAAAACTTCATCCATAGGGCAATCTCGGGTCGCAGCTCATATTTCTTTATGTCATGCTGGTGGGGGGCCCAGATTTCCCTGCCATTCCTTCTTAGAGCTGCAGATAGAACCGTGCTGACATGGGAGTCGTTTCGGACACCCTGAATCAGGGTTAAACCAAAAGTGGCACCCAAGTTATTGGGGCGAGGCACTTCATAATGGGCACAAATAGCTTCCATCGGCATCCGTACGACTCTGTCCCTTACCACCACCGAAGAGAATTCATTAAAGGCTGGTGGTATCATGGCAGCATAAAAGGCTCATACCAGATCCTCATCGTACGGCTCCGGGTCATTCACATACGTGGTCCACCCACGTTCCACAGCGATCTCTCTTGCCCATTCCTTCGGTATCTCATCTAATCTCAACCCTCTCTCTGACCAGATTGGTCGGTTCCTGAATTGATGTCTTCGATGTTCGACCATTCCGTTCATGCGTTCCGTAAGGGCTTCCCTTTCTGCCAGTTGCAGATTTTGGTAGGCGAAGAAACGTCCAGCTCTATTAGGCTCAGTACGCACCATGGTTCCTGGAAAGGTACATTCGTTAGATATAGTGAATTTACAATGCCACCCCAAACCTAATCTTTGGATTAGGTTTGTTTTCACACGAAGAAATATGAAACAATAAACTTCAGGTGAAATCAGGAACCCAGAACCAAATTTGGGTTTTCCATTACACAGCTAGAATACCAAAACTCAACAACACCACGACTTTCAAGCACAAACCAACAGCACATCATCATGAGTAAACACATTAACACGCACATTATATCACATTTGGCATAGTGATAACCCAACTCATAGCACATGATATCTATTTTAACAAAAATCACGAGAACCCCAAACCTTGGTGAAACCTAGGTTTGGTATATCTTGGACCGAATCATCATTATATCAAGAGTGTGCAGAAACTTGAACAAAAACCATGATTTTTCTCTCTACAGCAAAATACCCACAAATTCCCCAACAAAAATTTGCATTCATTCAAACCAAACAGCAGAATCATTGGAGTTTTTTTCACATTATTAACACATAAACATATGTATACTTGAAAAAAATTCAGCAAGTAGCTCATAGAAGAAGTATACCTTGAATGGATGTGCAAAACCCCAACATTTTAGAGAGGAGAGTGAGAGTTCATACCTTTGATCTTTACAAATGGTGGAAAGAGAGTAGAAATTGAGGCTTCTTGGTGGAATGGATGAAAACCGACTTCAGGAGAGTGCTTGAGAGTGAAAAATGGATGCCAAGTGAAATAGGGTTTCACACAATGAGAGAGAGAGAGAGAGAGCCGAAAATGGGGTTTAAATACCTGCAGGTTCATGGCGCATATGGGAGCGCGTTTGGAGACGTGCCTAAAGGCGCACAGCGCACTGGATTTTTCAATTTTGATAGCCGGCGCGTATGGAGACGCGCATAGAGACACGCAGGTCTCTGGAATCTTATACGAACAGAGCTTTGTGCGTTTGTGGGCGTGGATGGATCAGCGCAGAGAGGCGCGCCATGTAAAAATTTCCAACATTCCAGTGGTCTGCGCGGATGGACTAGCACAACCAAACGTGCCAGACAATGTTTTCTCTTTTTCGTTTTCTCAGCTCGTTTTCCTTTGGATCTTATCCCGCGTGCTCTCAGGGGTCAAAAATACCTAAAACACACAAAAACAAAACACACACAAACAAAAGAAAACACACACACAAGAAAAGAAAACAAAATCAAAATTGCGAATTAACCTATGGTGGGTTGCCTCCCACCTAGCGCCGTATTTTCTGTCGTGGCACGACTTTTCCAATCACTTACTCTCCCGGTTCGTCTAGATATATGCTTGCAATGCTCGGGATCTCACCTCCTAGGTACGGTTTGACTCGTTGTTCGTTAACCTTGAACCTCTGCCCATCAGCTCCGTCTAACTCCACTCCTCCATATGGGGATACGTCAGCCACTTTGAACGGGCCAGACCACCGGGACTTCAATTTGCCTGGAAATAAGCGTAATCGTGAGTTAAATAATAACACATTCATACCTGGAGTAATTACCTTCTCGCGAAGGTTCCGGTCGCGGAACTTCTTGGTCCTTTCTTTGTAGATCAAAGCATTTTCGAATGCATCGAGCCTGAGTTCCTCTAGCTCGACCAACTGCAATAGTCTCTTTTTGCCGGCCGCATCTAACTCCATATTCAGTTGCTTTATCGCCCAAAATGCTATACACTCCAGCTCCATTGGTAAATGACATGACTTCCCATAGACCAACCGATATGGTGTAGTTCCCAAAGGTGTTTTGTATGCAGTCTGGTATGCCCAAAGAGCGTCATCGAGCTTCAGCGACCAACCTTTGCATGAAGAATTTACCGTTTTCTCTAAGATGTGTTTCAGCTCTCTGTTGGAGACTTCGGCTAGCCCATTCGCTTGCGGGTGATATGGTATGGTTACTCGATGCTTGATCGAGTATTTCCTGAGGACCGTATCAAGATACCGGTTGCAAAAGTGGCTACCCCCATCCCTGATTAGGGCCCGCGGAACCCCAAAGCGTGAGAAGATATGCTTCTTTAGAAATTTGATCACGACTTTGGAATCATTCGATGGCGTTGCGATTGCTTCAACCCATCTCGATACATAATCAACCGCAACTAAAATGTACTCGTTCCCGTGTGAGTTTAGGAACGGTCCCATGAAGTCTATTCCCCAAACATTAAATAATTCCACCTCTATGAAGATCCTCATGGGCATTTCATCCTTCTTCGTTATGTTGCCTGTCCTTTGACACCGGTCACATTTGGAGATGAATTCCCTTGTCTCTTTGAACATTGATGGCCAGAAAAATCCGGATTGTAGAACCTTGGCCACCATTCTATCAGTACTGAAGTGACATCCACATTCTAATGTATGACAATGAGTAAGAATGTCGGTCTTCTTTTCATCTGGTACACACTTTCGAATCATCCCATCCGCACACATCTGGTACAAATGCGGCTCATCCCAATAATACCTCTTGGCCTCAAAGAGGAATCTCTTCTTTTGATGCGAGTTCATGTTGTAGGGCACCACTCCTCCTACCAAGAAATTAACCAAATCTGCATACCACGGTTCAGAGTGACTAACTTTAAATAATTGCTCATCTGGGAATGTGTCATTGATAGATGTTTTATCCTTCTTCTCTTCCTCATTACCCTCGAGCCTTGACAGGTGATCTGCAACCGTGTTTTCTGTCCCCTTTTTGTCCAAGATCTCTAAATCAAACTCTTGGAGCAGTAGCACCCATCTGATGAGTCTCGGCTTTGCATCTTTCTTAGCCATCAGATACTTCAAGGCTGAATGATCCGTGTATACGATTACCTTGGCTCCCACCAGGTACGATCTGAACTTCTCACACGCATAGACCACCGCTAATAACTCCTTCTCGGTTGTGGCATAGTTAACTTGAGCTTCGTCTAAAGTCTTGTTGGCATAATAAATAACGTGCATCATCTTGTCTTTTTTTTGCCCCAAGACCGCTCCGACTGCTGTATCGCTGGCATCACACATCACTATGAATGGAAGACTCCAATCAGGTGCTGTATGAATAGGCGCTGAGATCAACTCTTTCTTCAACCTGTCAAATGCCAAAACACAATCATCAGTAAAATCAAACTTGGCATCTTTTAGAAGTAAAGTACATAAAGGTTTAGTGATTTTAGAAAAATCTTTTATAAACCGCCGGTAAAAGCCGGCATGTCCCAAGAAGCTTCGAATCCCTTTGACGGAATTCGGATACGGTAAGTTCTCTATCACTGCAACCTTAGCCTTGTCCACTTCTATCCCCTCTTTTGACACTTTGTGTCCAAGCACTATTCCTTCCGTCACCATAAAGTGACACTTCTCCCAATTCAAAACCAAGCTCGTCTCCTTGCATCTCTTCAAAACAGCCTCCAGATGAGACAAACAAGAGTCAAATGATGGACCAAATACCGAGAAGTCGTCCATAAAAATTTCCATAGTGCGCTCCACCATATCCGAAAAGATCGCCATCATACACCTCTGAAATGTTGCGGGAGCGTTACATAACCCAAACGACATCCTCCTCAATTTTTCTCTTGTTGGAGAGAATATCCTTCAGAAATTTCACATAGAATGGCATATGTGCTAAAGCATCTGCAAAAGGAATGTTAATATGCAGTTTTTTAAACACCTCTAAAAATTTAGCAAAGTTTGCATCATCCTTGTAGGCTTTTAGCCTACTGGGATATGGTACCGATGGTGTGACTGGCTTAGGAGGCACTTTCTTGGAAGCAGTCGCATTCTCCTTTCTTCTCTCGCTTTCCGTCTTCTCCATCTCCATTTCTTCATCCACTTTTTCTTCTTGTTCATCCTCCGGTTCAACATCACTCACCTTGGTGCTGTCTCCTTTCGGCAAAGGATCTCTCGTGGGGTCTATAATGAGTTGTTTACCACTCCTCAAGCAGATGGCTTTACATTCTTCTCTACCCTTCTTCTCGGGTTGACTTGGAAATTGACCGGGAGTTCGGGTTTGTAAGGCCTCAGAAATCTGGCCCACTTGTCATTCTAGCATTCAGATTGAAGCGGTATTCTGATCTGTGGTGGATTTCACAGTGTTCACAGTCCCCGCTAATCCTTCCACCGCACCTTCCATCTTTGACATGAATTTCATCATCATGTCTTCCAAACCCGGCTTCTTTTCTGATGATTGCCCCTCATGATGTTTCCTCTGGTTGTAACCTGGGGGCGATAGACATTGTTAGTCTGTAAAGAATTGGAAGAGTTAGAATTGTTACCATACTGCTGTTGCTGTTGCTGCTGTTGCCCCATCGTTTCCTTGCTCGGGCCTTGTTGAGGATGACTCCAAGAAAAGTTAGGATGTCGTTTCCATCCCTCGTTATAAGTGTTAGAGAATGGGTCATTCCTCGGCCGATTGTTCCGGTTCTGATTCTGAATGAATTGAACTTGTTCCGGTGATTGATAATCTTGAGAATTCATGAATTGGTCTTGACCACCCATATCATTCTGAACATTCGGTTGCATATTCGCTTCTCTCATTTGATTAGTCAACGCAGTCAACTGTGCCTTTATAGCCTTCAACTCCTCTGTTTCTTGTATGCTTGCAACTTTTCTAACAGCAGATCTTGGAGTGGAATAGCTATGTTCTGCTAGATTCTCTATCAACTCGACCGCTTCCTCATAGGACTTGTTCATTAAAGCTCCACCTGCAGCAGCTGTGAGGTCATTCTTAAACTGAGGATTCAATCCCACATAGAATGTTTGGATAATCATCCATTCTTGTAACCCATGATGTGGACACTTCTTGAGCATCGATTTATATCTTTCTCATGCTTCGTACAACGACTCTTGATCCCATTGTGAGAAATTCGTGATGTCGGATAACAGTTGAGCCGTTCGCCCCGGTGGAAAGAACTTGTTGAGAAAAGCTGTAACCATGTCGTTCCAAGTTCGAATTGACCCCAGTGGTATATTCTATTCCCAAGTAGTGGCTCGATCCCTCAATGAAAACGGGAATAACCGTATCTTGATCGAATCTTGATCAACCCCATTCACTTTGAAAGTATTGCAAATCTTTTTGAAGGCGCGCAAGTGTGCATGGGCGTCTTCAGTTGCTGCACCTCCAAACATGTTCGACTGCACCAATTGGATGGTACCAAGCTTGATTTCAAAATTATTAGCAGCTATCGGAGGTGCATATGGTCCTCGTTGTGCAACGCCCATGTTTGGATTGGCGAAATTCCTCATTGGTACCCTTTGTGGTGGTGGCGGTGGTTGATTGACATTGTGATGGATCCCATGATTGGCGTTGTGATTGAGATTATGATTTATCCCATTGTCGACACCATTGTTGACATTGTTATTGATATTATTGTTGACGTTGTTGTTGAGACCATGATTCGCGTTATTGTGGTTCTGATTGTTTGCATTTGCATTTGGAATTGGTTGACCATTACCCATGGGCATCCCCTCTTCCCAATCATCTCCAACATGGTTGTTGACGTCGGCCATTCTGTTTCGTGCTTGTCTTCTTAAATCTCTGGCGGTCCGTTCTATTTCCGGGTCGATCGGTAGCAATTCCCGAAAAAGTCTCCTTCTCGGCATAAACCAGGAAGCAACCTGAAACGGAGAAGATAACAATTTCAAGACCCGACAAAAATATATGAACTTTCAAAGCAGATTATAATAAAATAAAAACATGATGTCTAATGTAATAACTTCTACAGCTGATAGTGATATTCACACAAAACAGGTTCCCCGACAACGGTGCCAAAAACTTGATAGGTGGGTTAACACCCCCCTAAATCTACCGCAAGTGTACGGGGCGAATCAAGTAATAGTACTTATAAAGTACGAGTATCGAACCAAGGAACCAGGTGTCAAGTACAACAATGATTGTATAGATTATTAACTAGACTAATGCAAATTGATTTGGGATGTTGCGTATTGGAATACGAATTAAAACTTAATTAATTCAAATAAGAGAAAGAGTTGGAGGGTTGGATTCCTCAGGTCGACATTTACTTAACTCACATATTTAATACGATTGACATAACTTCAAGAAGACAAGCATAATCACATTGTTAGATCTGAAGTTTTGTCAATAAACCAAGTGTTGAAGATCTGATAAGAAGACTCAGATGTTCTGAGTAGAGAAGTCAGAGGTCTGACTGTGAAAGCTCAGAAGTATTGATCAGTGGAAAGAGAAGTCAGATGTCTGAGTTAAGGAGTCAGAAGATCTGAGAAGCTTTATCAGAAGAATGTTCAGAAGTTCTGAACTATCTGTTCAGAACTTATGACGCGATACTTTACTTAGTATTTTATAAACTAATTAGGACACGTGTTATGTTCTTATTAGTCTTTCTTATTTGTACTGTAGCTTTAAGATGTCCGTTGCAGTATAAATAGTAGTTAGCTCGATGTTGCTAACTGATTGATTTTTCCCGTATAACTTTGTATTCATTCCTTGTAATCTTTGAGATTCTCTCTCTCTTAGATCTGTAATTCTGTTCATCATTGAATACAATTGGGCTTGATCATACAACTTCTCAATTACTGCTTTCTATATTGATTGTAAGATAAGATCCTGTTCTTTCAATTGGTATCAGAGCCAATCAACAAACAAATTCGTTCAAGATTGTTATCGCGAAGGTCAATTGATCAATTTCTTGAAGATTTATTGATTCATTCAAAATTCGATTCCGCTGCTAGGGCTAGTTCTTGAATTCTTGGCAATTCTTGAATTTCCTGTTACATTTCGATCAAGAAACTCGAATTTGTCTTTCTGTTGAATTTTCTTACAATCATGTCTTCTAAAGAATATCTAGCCATGGGATCTGAAACCAAACCGCCTGTTCTTATACCAGAAGAGTATCAGCAATGGAAAATTCGTATGATCCAATTCCTAGACAATATTGATGAAAATCTAATGGTCTCTATTCGAGAAGGTCCAATTGAAGTGTACATCGATGTTGCTGCAACCCCTGCTACAGAGACAACTCCAGAAATTCCAGCGACCAGGGTGAAAAAGAGTTATTCCCAATACACAGCTGAACAGAAGAATAGGCATGCTATTGACAAAAGAGCAATTACTTTGATGACTTTGGCTGTCCCAAATGAGGTTCTTAACAGGATTGACAGTGGATCATCAGCTAAAGAAATGTGGGACGAATTGGAAAGGCAAATGTTAGGAACTGTGAGATCTATTCAGGCAAAGTTAAATCAAAGCATAAATGCTTATGAAAGGTTCAAAGCAAAAGAGTCAGAAAGTTTGACATAGACATATAGTAAATTTTGCACTATTCTAAATGACATGAGAAGAAATGGACTGAAGAAAACGAAGTCAGAAATAAATTACAAATTTCTGAACAGTCTAAATTCAGAATGGTCATCATTTGCCATAAGTCTGCAAATGAACAAGGATATGTGTGAAGAAGACTTAAATGATTTGTTATGTGTTCTTAATCAACATGAAGACTCTGTCAAGTTAGTTGTGGAAGAGTAGAAAAATGTTGCTGATCAGTTAGCGTTCTTATCAAAGTCCAAAGCAATCAAAGCACCCAAAAAGACTGCATATCTATCAGAGATACCTAATCTGGAAGAATCTGACAAGGAAGAAGGATCAGAAGATGATGAAGATATCAAGATAATGGCTGAGAAACTAGCTTTGTTGACAAATACTTTCAACAAAAGGTATGGGAAGGGTAGATTTCAAGGAAATTATAAGAGAGTTGGGAGTTCAGATTATAAGAAGAAAGAAGACAGAGAAGAAAATAAGTTTGAAAAGAGAGTAGAGAGAAGTGAAGAAAACAAAGAAGAGAAGGATGAGAGAAAAGAAAAGAATCTGTGTTTCAAATGTGGAAAATCTGGCCACTATGCTAAGGATTGCAAAGTTAAAATTGTGAAAGACTATGAGTATTACACCAAGAAGGCTCAGCTTGCAAAGAAGAGAGATGATAAAATTGCTTTGTTGGCTGAACAGGAGAATTGGTTGTACTATACTTCTGATGAAGATGATCATATCAACTTTCCACAGATGCAGAGCTATATGGCAAAAATGAGGAATGAGGATGATTCTGATTTTGAAGATGCTGATTCAGAGTCATCTGCTGAGGTACATTCTTCACTTGAATTAGAGTTAATGACACAGATTGGTGAAATGAAAACTGAATTTGCTAATCTAAGAAAACAGATAAAAGGAGAAAGAAATTTGGTTAACAAATTCAGAATTGAAAAAGAAGTAATAAAAGAACAATATGAAGAATCTGAGGCTGAGAAACAGAAAGTTAAAGATGAAAATTCTAAATTGATGAAAAGGCTTTCTGAACTAAAAGTTGAGTTTTCAAAAATAAAGGATGAAAAAGGTGATTTACAAATAAAATTTGATATGTTATTTGAAGAAAGAAAGAATTTATACACCAAAATTAAAGAATTAGAAGATCTGAATTTGAAAAGGGGTCAGACTCAGCAAACACTAAATCTTTTATTAAGCAATGTTAAAGATACAAGATTTTACAACCCAAAGAAGGGATTGGGATTGGAAGAAAATGTCACTTTAAAAAGAGCTCCAATCAACTTGTATGAAAAACTTCAAGTTTCTAAGCCAAAAATCCCAGAAATTGTTGAAGTTTTCATAAGACCTGCTAGTTCTATAACAAGTTCTGACATTTTGCAAAGACCAAACTTTAAAAAGTCAGATGAGAAAATTTCTGAGTCTAAAACAGAAAAGTCAGTTGGCAGAAGAAAAGGTTAAGAAAGAAGTTTCTAAACCAACAGATGAGAAGCCAAGATACAATGATACTAAATTCAAGTATGATTCTTTAAATGTCAGCTACAAAAATAAACAACCAAGTTTTTCATATCATGACATTGAGAGCATATTTGACACAAGTAAAAATTCTGAAACAGTCAATCAGAAGTCTGAAACTTCTAGTCAGGATTCTGAACTTTGTAGTCAGAACTCTGAGCCTAAAGATCAGACATCTGAGTCTGTAAATCAGAACTCTGACTCAAGTAGTCAGAAGTCTGATTCAACTGGTTTTTCTGAAACAAAATCAGATGAATTTTTTCAACTTGAAAAGAGATTTAATCTTGTGAGTCAAGAACTTGAGGACTTAAGGAAAGCTTATGATGAACTTGAAAATGATTTCTGTGAGGTGGATATTAAACTTGAAGAAGCTTTGAAAGAAAAGAATATTTTTATTCAGAAAATAACAGAGCTTGAAAAACTGAAGACTGAGTATGATCTTTTTAAAATTAATGCTTCAAGAGAAAATGATAAATTCTTTAATGAATCAAGTACATATGAAAAAGGCGAATCATTTAATTCTTCTAACAAAAAGAACTTGAATTTTTCAAAAAAAGAAGAAAGCAAAAGGAAAGATGATCTTGCAAAGTTGAATGATCTGAAAAGGGATCTTGAGAAGATTAGAATGAAATCTACTTCTGAACTCAAAGCTAGAAATTCTTGTAATAAGGGCAATTGTACTCTGAACAGTATCAATAAAAATGAAATGACCTATGTTTCAGATTTATTGTCACTTGCAAAGAAAAATCTTGTTTGTGTTAGATGTAAAAATGATTCATTCCAATATTCTCATAAATGTCAAGTCAAAATAACTTCTGTTTCATACATAAGAAAAGATATTCAGAAAGTTTTTGTTCCTCAAAATACAGAAAAGAAGAAAATTTCTGTTCCTCAGACTCAGAAGAAAGAAAAGATAAAAGAAAAGAAAGTTGAAAATATAGCAAAACCAAAAGTTACAACTCTCAAAAAGAATTTGAACAAGCTTGTAAGCAGAAAATGTTCTGACTTCATAAAAGTTCAAGGAAAGTGGTGTTTGAAGAAAGATTTTGAGTGGAGAGTAAAAGGTACTAATGTTAAATCCAATGACAAAGCTAACAAAGATGGACCCATTCCAAAATGGGTACCTAAACCTAACTGATTCTTTTGCAGGGCTGTCATGTGTGGTTTTTAGATTCAGGAGCTTCAAGACACATGACAGGTCAGAAGTCTTTCCTATCAAACTTCACAGAAAAGGCTGGAGGAGCAGTAAACTTTGGAAATAACAGCAAAGGACAAGTCAAAGGTTATGGGGATTTAACTGAAGGGGATCTGACTATCCAAAAGGTTTTCTATGTTGAAGGATTACAGCATAATCTTTTCAGCATAAGTCAGTTTTTAGACAGTCTTTGTCAAATTAAGTTTCAAATAACAGGTTGCATGATTTTAACTGAAAATGATGTTAAAGTCTTCTGGGCCAAAAGACATATGGACTTATTTGTAGTTAATTTTTCAAAATTGAAAACATTAAATACAGTTTGTCTTTTATCAAAATCAACTGCAAATGAATGCTGGCTTTGGCACAGAAGATGTTCTCATCTGAATTTCAAAGATCTTAATAATCTTGTTGCAAAACATCTGGTTAAAGGCTTACCAAAGCTTAAATTTGAAAAAGAATCATTATGCTCAGCTTGTAAAATGGGCAAGATGAAAAAGAGTTCTCACAAATTAAAAATGGACTCATCTTGCAAAGCACCATTAGAAATGATTCATACTGATCTTTGTGGTCCAATTTCAGTTCAATCTATGGGAGGAAAGAAATATATGCTTGTGATTGTTGATGAATTCTCCAGATACACATGGGTTGAGTTCCTAAGAGCTAAGTCAGAAGATGCTACTACATTGATAAATTTTATCAAAAGGATTCAAGTTCTCTTACAACTTCCAGTTCAGAAAATCAGAAGTGATAATGGAACAGAGTTCAGAAATGAGACTCTTCAGAGTTTTTTAGAAAGTTCTGGGATTTCTCACAATTTTTCTGCTGTCAGAACTCCTCAACAAAATGGTGTTGTTGAAAGGAAGAATAGAACTCTAGTTGAAGCTGCGAGAACAATGCTGGCTTATGCAAATCTTCCTACTTTCCTATGGGCTGAAGCAATTGCAACTGCTTGTTTTACACAGAATAGAACTTTAATCAATAAGAGATTAAATAAGACTGCTTATGAACTGATAAATAAAAGAAAACCATTAATCACATTCTTTCATGTTTTTGGTTGCAGGTGCTATGTTCTTAGAGACAGAGAAAATCTTGCCAAATTCGATAAAAAGGCAGATGAAGGATACTTTGTGGGTTATTCTTTAACTTCCAAAGCATTCAGAATCTACAATAGAAGAACCAAGAGGATGATGGAGAGCATAAATGTAACTTTTGATGAAGCCAGAATGCGGACTTCTGAACAAGACAGTTCAGAACTCATGCTGAACAAGACAAAAATGACTTCTGATACAGATTCTAATCCTATTTGTTCAGAACTCAATTTACTGTTTAAGGATGCTTTTAGTGAACTAATTTCTGATTCTTATGCAGAATATGAAAACCCAAAGATGGTCAAAGAGATGAAAAATAAGACTCCAGAAATAGTTCAATCAACTGTAATTTCTGACAAAGGTCCATCAGAGGAATGTCCAAATCTAATACATACAAGTGGTGAAAATTCTGAACCTTGTAATCAGAATTCTGATTCTTGTACTCAGAACTCTGAACAAGTCACTCAGAATTCTGACTTCATTAATCAGAACCCAAACTTGGATATGACTTCTATTCATACATCAGAACAAGGGGACAGTTCAGAATTACAAGCAATCATTGATGAGAATGATGCAAACAACAATTATTCAGAGATTGATGTACTTCCTAGTGCAAATAAATGGACTAAAAATCATCCTATTCATCAAGTAATAGGTGATCCTTCAGCAGGAGTAAAAACCAGATCAGCTATAGCAAATGAAGCAATGTTTGCTGGTTTCATGAGTGTGATTGAACCAAAGAAAGCTAATGAAGCTTTAGAGGATCCAGACTGGATTTCAGCAATGCCAGAGGAATTGCTTCAATTTGAAAGAAATAAAGTCTGGAGACTCATTCCAAAGCCTGAAGGTAAATCTATTCTTGAATTCTATCACTATACTTTATCGAGCTATAGCAAATATCATTCAACACATTGTATCATCATTCGATCTCAACAAAAGTAATTGAACAATCAGTAATTAAAAGCCACAAGGAATGAATTATTATATCACTATCTCAAATTCAATCAAGACATGAAAGATTAATCAAACCTAAAAACGTTTCTCAAAGAATTAAGGTTCATAAAATCAAATAACAGTCGATCGGACTATTACAAGCATTAAGAACAATCTTACATGTGCCATCCATCTATATCATATCAATCACACCTACTGTAGAGCTAAGCAATTATCCAACCATGATTCAAACCAACCCCCCAACATGAACGGGTTAGTTCATGTCGGGGTTCTCAAAACTCTGAAACGTGAAGATAGAAATGAAAGTAAACATGTTTTAAGCTAAGAAATGAAATCTAATAACTCCCTGAAAAAGCCTAAGCCGCCGATGAATGTACTCGATTCGCCTTTCGATCTTTGTTACTTGTTGTGTCTTGCCTTCTTCTCGCCTTGAAAAATCGCCTCTTAGCTCCAGAAATCGCCCAGAAAGAGTCTTCAGCCGTTACTACTTCATAATCCCCTCAACCCTAGCAGATAAATAGAATAAAAATGCTCAGGGCCTCTGCGCGTTTGGCGGCGCGTGTGGAAACGCGCATAGAGGCGCGCAGAGCACTGAGGTGCGTGTTGGGCAGAGGGCTGCACGTCTGGTGGCGCGTATGGAGCAGCGCAGCCAGGCGCGCAGGGCACTGTTTGGTCCTCGAAATCTGATTTTCTCCTTTTTGCACTGGACTGTTGTAAACTTGCTCCAATTGATCCAAAACTCTTCCATCATCACTCATTCATAAAAACCTGTACTTTCTCATCAACGCCATTAAATTCTACTATTTTACTTGGGAACTTACAACACACAGACCGATTTCGGGATCAAAATAATGTCGTAAAACGGCATTATCAAGGACCCGATGGATTTAGGCTTGAGGTTAATCAACCATTGGAGGGCAGCACCCATGAGGGTCGCCCCAAAACTCTTGCACATACAAACTTCCTAGTACTGATAGGGGATCGACACAGTCCATATCAATTGTTTATACTGAGCGACATGTTCCGTGGGATCCGAAATACCAGAATACTTTGGTGTGAAGGTTGGGATACTGTATTTCTTGGGGACGTCGACTAGAGCAATCTCTTCGACAAAAGGGGATGCCTGAAACCCTGTGCGAGGTTCGACGTCAATGGGTACGACTGCCCCTGGGAGTTTAGCGAGCAAAGACAGAACGCGCTCATTCTGGTCTTCCAACATCTTCAGTCGCTGGGAGACAGGATCATTCGAAGTGACACCATTAGTCGCGACTGGGATGAATCCAGAATTCGGAAATCCATTTCGCTGGGACGAGCCGGCGGCTTCTCCGTTGAAGGGGAACATTTGTGGCGGGATCGTCGGGATCGGAGCAAAGGACGTCGGGAACTGCACCGGTTGACTCTGAGGGATCGGAATGAGGGTGAATGTTGGGGGTCTTGGTGGTGGCGGAGGCCGAGGTCCTGCCCAAGGCGCACCAAAGAGTGGTCCTGGACCGTAAGGTCGTCCGAATGATCCATTCAGGTTTTGATTCCTCAGGCGTGCGATTTCTTCAGCTGTCTGTCGACTTTTCTCGGCTAGGGCATCGATGCGATTGCGCGTAGCTTCCAATTCCCAGTGCATTTGGGCGATGATATGTTCTTGATTTCCACGACCTGGCATTTTCCTAAAAGAAACAAAGGGAAACTCCAAGAAACTGTTAGTTAGACGCACATTTGTCGAAGATTTTCCCTAGATAGGGCCCCACGGTGGGCGCCAAACTGTTAATGTGTGTGAGTCTTGTCATAAAGGTTTTACTCATATGTCATTATATGACTAAATGAGAGTTTTGAAATTTAATTTAATGAAATTTTCTACTTCGGAATTTAGTATGGACTACCTGTTGCATGTAACTTTAACCAACGTGTACCTATGGATAGTGTCACCACTTTTGCAAAATAAACTCACACATTGCGAATCTTGTTGGTAAGTTTTACTTTGCGTCATTTGTGGTTAAAAAAGAAGAATTTTTGGAGTTTGACGTCGTTTAAGTTCTTTTTCAAAGCTTCGTACAAAGATGTTGTTGCACACTATCTTAATGCAAGAAATTACTTTACGTACATGGCATAAATAAATCCCTGCTAGAACCGTAGCGGTTCATTTCAAAAGTTGCTGAGCATGCTTTTGGGTTTTTTTAGTAACTTGAATTGTGATAAAATGGTTTTCAATATGAATTTCATATGTGGGACAAGTGTGCCCATTTTTTCACAACTACCGAGTAGATAGTAGTAGATTTTGTGCGTACAATTAAATCGATATGAAAACCTTTATGTTGAAAATTTCTATAAAACATACGATTGGAATAATTGTTGAGCCTATCACTTAAAAACCGTGAACTCATTAGGCTTGAGATGGTTAAGCAACCCCGGTAAAAGATAAGGGCGTGTAGAACCTCGTCGGTGAAAGATTGGATTTTCCGATGCGTGTTAGTACTGTAAACCGTTTGATGTCGTTTGGAAGATCGACATATCTCATTTTTGGTAATTAGGAGGGTGATGCTCGTGGCATCTTCTGTTAATGTTTATGGTAGTCGTCCGTTTCGACAACTTTGTTTGATGTTTTGGTCAGTTTTTGCATAACGAATGTGTGAAACCCTTTAGGCACTGTGCTGATAGCCTTGGTTTCGGGGGTATGCTCGTCAAATGAAACTCATGTATTGGGGTTCTGCATTGGTTCGAATCATGGTGAAAAGGCTAGGTGTCAATTGTTAATGCCAAAAATCGTCCAAAAATATAATTTAAAGTTGATGTGGAGCTTAACAACTAAAGAAAAGAATTTTTCTGCAAACTATGCGACAAAGATAAAAATAAAGAAGATAAGAGGAATTTGGTGACGCGGGAAAAACCTCAACGAGGAAAAAACCCGCGGACGACAGTGAGGCTCGATGTACTATGGTCGCCAATTAAGGGCGATGTCCTTTTGTTCCAAGTGTCGAGAGTACAAACGATTACAGTACAAATAAAGGAAAGAACTTAATTGTAAAATAAATGGTGCGCCGTGTGTAAAAATAATGTGTCGTGTATATGCTTCGTGAGTTGTCTTTCGAGAGAGAATGTTTCTTCGCTTGTATCCTTCCAATATTCAGTAGATGCGCTCGATTTCATATGTCCCGCAATGAGGTCGATGTCTTCGTTTATATAGTGTTGGTGGTCATAAATGATCCTCATAAAAGTTGAATAACGGTCCTAACGGTTATTGGAAATCAATGCTCTTGATGATCTTTGTCGGTTATAGCCGTTGGTCATTAATGGCGCTGATCCTGTATTAAATAGACAAAAAATAACAGCCATGTCTTACGTTAGATAATCATGGTCTTAAAGTATCCTACGACGGTCGTGTGAGTTTGGCAGAGTTATGGTTGAGTGTCATGAATAACTCTCGACCTAGACTTAAATATGACGACAGATGTATCGAATGTGCATGATTGTCAGGACCTTATCTTAATACAAGATGTGTCGTGTGACATGTGTCTTAACTTTTCCTGTCGTGGTCGTGACTTGTAAATTTTTACCCAAACATCAACTTTGGATTTCAAGGCCAAGAAATGTTTGTGTATTTGAAGTGTTGTAGACCAATCTTAAGGGATAACGGTATCTCTTGCAGTGGTTCTAAGAAGTTTGGATCATGATAAGTGACTTTAATTGAACGACTTTCCTTGAGTAGTAAAAGAATATGTCGATTGGATGATTGGCAATTGGACGTATTCTTAGAGTTGTATAGTCGACGGATCAAGGATGACCGTCTGTTTTGGAGTCTGATTGGAGAAAGGGTTTATATGCACGTAGAATTGGACTGACTAGAAGTCGGGATCTGCCATTGGGAGAGTATGGATCACTTAAGGTTGGGAAACAATCGAATCTTTTGGTTAGAAGTTACTCTGTTAAGTTAAGCGTTCACTCGGATATAAGTGTAATGTGTCTGAGGGGTATTCGTGTGAGTATCAACTTAAAGTGTGTCGTTCCAGATCTGGGAAGAAGGAAGTTCTAAATGTCATTGGGAAGATGAGGGAACTTGGAAAGTGTTGAGTCAGTCACCACTAGAGGTATGGAAACCAGATTTCGAGGACGAAATCTCTTTTAAGGTTGGGAGGATCGTAACACCCGTAATTTCGGTAAGTAAATATCACCCAAATGTTTTGTATCTTGAAAATGGTGGGATTTATGTTGGGAAGACATTACTTAAAGTCCCTAAGAGTATCGGGAGTTTTGGCGTTGAAAAAGTCGGGTTTTGGGGCTTGGAAAAGGTCCCGCTACTATGACCGGCGATTATGACAGTGTCATAGTCACACTGGCAAAGTCGCGTGGGAGGAGGCACCCACTGGACACCACCAGTGACTATGCCATGCAACAATGCCATGGCAAAGTCGCGTGGGAATGTCACGCTTATGGTGTTGGGTGCTGTTACATGCGAGTTTTCAGTTCTTTTCTTCATTTCTCACCTCTCAACCCTCCCTTTCTCTCCCAAACCGATCTCCCACTCTCTCCTATGAAGCCTAACTCATTTTTAGGGCTTCTCTCTTACAAATCAAGTGTTCCATCATCATCTATGCTAGTGGTTTTTTCTATTGGTGCAAGATTCAAGTTTCACCTCCCTTTCAAGATCCACGGGGTAAGTTCATCCTCTTCTTTTCTAAATCCTTGCTTGACTTATAAATACTCCATTTATGACTTCTTAGTGTTTCATTTCTTCAATCTTCGATTTGGAAGATTTTGGGAAAGTTAGGTTAAAATTAGGGTTTTGGTATAAATAGAGATTTTGATGTAAAATGTTTGGGGAACGATTCTAAATGGTTGAATATGGATATTTATGGTTGGAAACTTGTGGATCTAGGTTTTTGGAAGATTTGGCTTTAAGATGCAAGTTTTTTTTAAAGGAGCTCAAGTTTGGGGAAAATCTAGATTTAGCCTAAATCTAGCAAGGTGAGTTCAAGTTGATTTGTGAAAACATTGTACATGCCAAAAATGTCATTTTCCAAGTATTTGTGTGTTTTACTTAAAATTATCAATTGTTGAGTTATTTGGCAAGTTTAATCTTTTGAAGTGTTTAACTAATTAAACTTTATAAAACACCCATATTTGGGATTTTCAGATATTTTGATGTGTAGAAACCACAAATATGTCCTTAAGTGAATTATTGCTCAAATGAAGTTTATTCAATGGGTTAAGCATGTTGGTGTAATTGATTTTCTAAACCATTTGGGAAAAAGGCACTTTTTCGTGTCATGAGTAATTTTGAGAATTATAGGATTTTGAATCCATTTAGGAAACCATTCGTTTTAAACCGTGACGAGTTTTGGGTTAATGATGATTTTGTGGTATACATCTACCTAAGCGATGTTTAAATGCATTTTATATTACGAGGACCGTTATTTATTCGTCTAATGGGTTTTGAGCATTTTGCTCGGTTTTGACTTTAAGGGAGTCTTTGGGGATATTTTGTCCGATTTTGATGGCTCAATGTGGAGTCCTATCTATGGTTTGCATTTATTGCAACCTATTGCATTTTATTGCATATTATTGATATTTACATACTCGAGTGCTTTAGTCATTTCTGGATAGGCATGTAATTGTAGACTGTGTTGCGTTGGATCCATAGGCACGTAAGTCAATCTTTATTTGATGGTCTACTGGCGTCGCGAGATTTTACTGGGCCCATGTTTTATGACCTTTACTTTTCAAGGGTACACTAGGAGGGTTGAGTCCGGTTGAGTTATCATGATTGATGGCGTTTATGACCTTCACCATATCGGGGCAATGCCATGGTTGTAACCCCGCTTGTGTCGAGCCTTTGGTGGTATTCATGTTAATATTCTGCTAAGGTCAGCTGTCTCTTTAGGTGTGTCTTGGAAGGAGTCGTAGGGACACTTGGGCTTTTATGTCGTGAAGTGTCATACGATTAACGTTGTATGAGTGGCATACTTTTGTGTTCCTCCACTCTCAATGGATACGGGTCTCCCCCGTCGTCGACCAACATAATTTGAGATATTATAATGTCCTTGTTTTATTATCCTTGGCCTTGTGCGAGTGACTGCAATTGATGACTTTAATATTGGATTTCCCTCCATGTATATTAAAGTTTGAATGAAACAGGTCATTTCCATATTTATGGTATTTGGACTTCATTACGTTTTACGTTCGCGTGACTATTGGTTCGTATCATGTTTTTGGTGAAGTATTATACTTATATGGACTGTTCTTCCATGATTTATGGGTTGAGTATTATGGCACCATCCGAATTTGGAGGTTTTGCATAATATAGATTTATTCACGTTTTGTGTGAGTTTGGATTGGAATTCGTTTTGGAAAACGCTATACACATTTTGGGAACTTTTCTCATAGATTTTGTGTGCGTTGGAAAATGAGTCGTTTACATCCTTTTCATAAACTCTTTTGGAAATCATAATCTAAGTCGCAAACTTTCATTCAACGAATTATTTAAATCATGTTATAAACTCTTGAACTCACTAGGCCTTAGCCTAGCCTTTTTATTTGTCGGCATGTGCAACAGGTTCAGGTTGGGCATAGTTCTAGTAATACTGCGAAAGGTCGAGTGCTAGTAGTGTGCTCGAGAAGTGAATTGGTTAAGTGAAGTCTTATGCGTTAATTTTTGGGAATAGAAATTTGTACTTGAGTTAAGTAACACCTGATGTGAATTTGTCCTTTGTAATAAGACCTGGGTTTTAATTTATTTGAGGTTAATCATAGATTTTAATTTAAGGTTTTCCTCGTATTGGTTTATAGGAAGAAATTCTATTCTTTTGGATGTGTTATTGAAAATTTTATTTAGTTGCTCTTTCCCAATTTGAGGGCGTTACACTTCAAACTAAAGGGGTATTCATCCTATTTATACCCATTGCATTAAATGCATGACATGAGTACTTTACACGTGTCAGCATATGATTGGGTGCATGCTTTTGACTTTTAGCAAGACATGCTTTGGGACGTATGGTGAACAGTGTAGTGGCAGAGTGGTTGTACGATCTTGGACAAAAGCATGTATCTTCTGACAATCCGTACTATGTGTGCAAAAGGATAAGACAAACATATCTTGAAGTAAAAGTTTCATGATCAGCGACCGCTGAGAAGATTTTCCACCAGGGAGTGTTGATGTAAGTCAGCTATCGTTTAAACTTTCTTCTTGATTTGTCGCGCGTGTGGACTTGTTGTTGGTTTCATTGATATCCACATCAGATCATAAGTAGACTTATCACTTGTTCATCAGCTTTGTCTTCGATGTCAGCAATGAACTCCTTTGTCGTGAGGCTTGTCTTCAGGGATTACAATCAACATTGTTACATTTGAAATTATTAGCTATCATCAACGATAATGAACAGACTCAAGTTATCGCTGATAATAAAACATTATTACATTTTATTATTGATGGCGAAACATTAATACAAACACATGCTAATTGCAATTTTCACTAATTTATTCTAAGGGTCGTAATCAAATCACTGAGAGAGTTTGGATCAACAATCTCCCCCTATTTGATGATGACAAAGCAAAAAAAAATTGCTAGGTATTAAAACATAAGGATAGAGAGTACTCATAGTTGTGTGTCCCATTTACTGTTTTCAGGGATCTTTTCTAGTACTTGTTAATGCCAAAAATCGCACCAAAGGGACAACTTAAGGTCGATGTGGACTTAAACAACTAAAGAAAGAATCTTTCGACGATACGTGCGACGATAAATAAAATAAAGAAACAAGGGATTTGATGACGCAAGAAAAACCTCAATCGAGGAAAAAACCTGCGGACGACAGGGGGTGTCGTCGCTGCACTATGGTCGCCAATCAGGGGCGATGTCCTTGGATACTGGTGTCGATCGTACAGTGATTACAATACAAATGAAGAAAATGCTTCGAAATGTAAAGTACAAGTGTTTGAACGTAAAAATAGGTGTTTGTCGTGTACGAAACAAAGTGTGAACTGCTGGTCGAGGGATGTTGTCGTCCGTCGAGAGAAATACTTAGAATAATGGTTCTTCACTTCAAGTGTTCTTGGATATTGCTTCGGTTGTTAATCGCCGGATCTTCGATGTCTTGAAATGTTGATTGGGCTTGATATTTATAGTCTTCGCATCCTTAATTAGCTCCATGAATGCTCCTTTAATGGCCTTAACGGTTGGAAACGGTCGCCGGAGTAATGATCTTCGTCCGTTACGGTCGTCGGCTGTTTAATGATTGCGTCGGTTATAGTCGTTGCTCCTTAATGACTTTTACTCCGGCATTAAACACTTAACAAACGGTTATGGTTAACGTTAGTTTTGGTCGAGGTCGCGCGTCTTTATGCGTCGGTCGTGCGGAATAGGCGACGTCGACGTCGAGTGTCGTGAGGAACTCTCGACGTACTCTTTACAGGGGACGACAGAGGTTTTTAGGGTCTTTGTCGGGACCTTATCTTAATACAATATATAACTCATCACGTGAGCCTTACCTTTTCTGGTCGTGGTCGAGACCTGTAAATTTTTGCCCAAACAGTTTGCCCCCAAAATTTGAAAATTGAATGTCAAATTCGAGTTTTAAATTTTGCTTGTCGAACGTATGAAGATAAGTGTTGAAAAATTACTTTAGTTGCCTTAGGACTAGACTGGTCCTCTTCTAACTGCACGAGAAGTTGAAAGGGGTTGAGGTCGTGACGTCATAATGACGCACGATTGTGCTTATCAGCTATTGACGCCAGACGTCGACGATCCGTGTGGGTATACGAAAGGACGGGAACGCATGTCGATCATCAAAGAAGGTGACGCAAGTTGTGCCTGCCCTTCGAGGCTGGGAAAGGATAAACAATGCCCCGACAGTTGGGTCGGGAATCTTTGAAGAAGACGAAGTTCTGAAGGAACAGTCTTCGAGGGCTGACATTTCGTCGAGAATTGTCACGCCTAAAGAGGCGAAGGCGTCATCCAGCCGTCCTGGCGCGATGGACGCGACACCAGCAAGTTCGGTGCTTCCGGAGACAGTGGCGAAGCTAGTGTCCAAGGTGTTGTCCCCAGCGTCTGCCGACAAGGGGGACGGGTCATCGGCCGATGGTGTCGTAGACGGGACGACGTTGTTTCCTCATCTGGAAAAATATTTGCTCCCGTCTTTCAGGGAACGTTTTCCTACCGAGGAGACAGGGACCCATGTCGCCGGGTTGATGTTCTCGGTCGACGTGGTCCTGTGATCTGGCGTTCACTGCCGATACGGTCGTTAGAGACATATGTTCTGGCGTTCCGAGCCGATATGGTCATTTTAAAGACCTATGGTCTGGCGATCCGAGCCGATATGGTCGTTAGAGACCTATGTTACGTTGTGTAGGTTTTGCTTTAGCGATGAAAGGACATATGTAATATCGACTGTAAAAATTCATTAGGTACAAAGAGTCGTGCGAGTTGGGCATCCATTGTAATACAACGATTAGAACGTAAGTCATAAGACTTTCATATTTCTATATCGTATAAGCAAACATAAGCGCATGCGATCAAAGCATTCATTCAGAACATGAAATTTTTCTAAGTTGAAGAACTTAGATTGTGGGGTCGTTAGACCTTACGATCGTATGATTTGATCATACGATAAACTTGAATCATGTGTTCCTGCAGAAGAATGATCAAGTCATGGACTTGATTATTTACGTCGTGCGACCATGCGAAATTAAAATCATATAGTAGACTTGGTGACTACTGTCGTGCGATTCTGCGATAAAACAATGTCATGGGTTGGTCGTTGGCTAACCAACGACCCATCGATGCTTAAGTCAGTAGTCGTTTGTGATAAAAAATCGTATGAAAGGAATGAAAAAGAGATAGGGAACATACCTTTTCAAATTCTGTTTTTAGTGGTGTATTTGCCCCCTGTCATTTAATATCCCATTCTTCTCGGGAGAAAGTGGGTTTTAAATGACAGATCGACACAGAGATCTTGAAGAATATCGTCCATGTCTGCGTCGACCGTGCTTTCATGCGACAGGGCAAGATAGTCGACTTGCGGAAAAGATATCAATTTATCTAAGAAGTCAGGGATAGAGGGATGAACCTATCGAGATTTTGCAGTTATGTCTCTTGCAACTGCTTGACAGTCTATTTTCGCGGCTTCAAGGTGGCTTTATAGCAATCTCGAGCGACTTTTTGCTCGCTTCTGATCTCTTGGATTCCCCACGGCGTACGGAAATTCATGATTTGATGATATGTCGAGGGAACGGCTTTCATTTCATGAATCCATGGTAGACCTAAGATGATGTTATAGGCTGACGCACAGTCGATAACACTGAACTTAGTCTGTTTATTGACTCCTCCGGCATAGACGGGCAAAATTATCTCTCCAAAGGTTCTCGTCGCTTATCCATTGAAACCGACCAAAGTTGTCGAACGTCGGGTGATTTCTGAGCGATCAATTCCCATGGCTTTGATAGTGTTGAGAAAAATGACGTTTGCTGAACTGCCCTCGTCTACCAATACTCGACGCGTCAAACAGTTACCGACCGTGAGTTGAATGATCAACCCGTCGTGATACTTTTGGTATGAGTCGCCGAGGTCGACTTGGTCGAACACGATCTTCATGGCTTCTAGTTCCAAATCTCCTTTGGGTCTGGATGAACGAGGAATAGGCCGGTCGTCGGGAGCTTGACTGGCATGACGCTTAGCTGCGGAGTACGTCAGACCACACACGTCCGAACCACCCGTGATGCAATTGATGATCTTTGCAAGCTTGGGCACTTGTGGAACATGATATGCCAATTCCTTCTTGAGTGCGATACAATCATCTGTCGCATGACCATGGTCGACGTGGAAGTCGCACCACTTTGATTTATCCTTCTTAGCATCGTCCAAGTCAGACTTCTTCGGCCACCAGATGGTTGCTTGGGTGGTCTTCAGAGCTTCGACTAAGTCTTCAGCTGACCCTTTGAACCCATAAGAGGAGATCTTGGGATACACGGGGAATTTAGTCGCGGTTTTAGCTTCTGCCTTCGTCTTGAAACGAACGTTTGAAATCTGACGCGCTGGCTCTATTCTGGATATGGCTTTCGGCTTGAATTCTGGCTTCTTGACACCTAACGGCTTCTTGTCGTCGGTGTGTTTACGACGAAAGGCTGCGTCGTCTTCGACCCTCATATATGCTAAGGTTCCAGCTCGGACGTCTTCGCAAGTCTCTGGGGGATACTTGGTCAGATCGATATATAGACCTGGACTATCGTCTAGACCACGCTTATAAGCTTCGATCGCAGTTTTGATGTCACAATTGCGGATACTGGTCATTTAGGCATTGAATCTATTGAAATAACTTCGAATAGACTCATTGGTCTTCTGCACGACATAGTGCAGATCACTAGTCTGCTTTTCTATCTTACGACTGCTGGCGAATTGCCGGGAGAATTGGTTGACCAATTCGGCGAACGACCCGATAGATTTGGGTTTGAGATTGATCAACCACTAGAGAGCTGGACCAGTGAGAGTCGCCCCAAAACTCTTGCACATGCATACTTTCTGGTACATGTGTGGAATCGAGATTGTCCACATGAGCTGCTTATACTGCGCGACATGCTCGGTTGGATAGGTCACACCCAAATACTTGGGAGTGAAGGCAGGAATGCTATACTTCTTTGGGACCTCGACGGTGGCGATCTCGTCGATGAAGGGCGACGCCTGATACCCCAAGCGAGGCTCGACGTCGACAGGCACGGCTGCCCCAGGCAACTTGGCGAGCAAGGACAGGACGCGCTCATTTTGGTCTTCTAACATCTTCAAACGCTGGGCGACGGGATCGTTAAGATCAGGATTTGCCCCTGTCGAGGGATTGGTCCCTGGACTAGTGCCATTACCATGCGACGAACCATTGGTGTCACCATTGAACGGAACAAAATATGGTTGCGACCCATAGTGGAATTGCTGCGGTCCATTCTGAAACGATTGTGGTCCATGCTGAAATGGCTGCAATATCTGCTGGAAAAATTGTGATCCTTGCTGGAAAGGTTGCGATCCTTGCTGGAAAGGTTGCGATCCTTGCTGTAAAGGTTGCGATCCTTGCTGGAAAGGTTGCGACCCACTTTGGAACGGCTGGGAAAACGGCTGGGATCCATTCTGAAACGGCTGGGCGTCACCTTGCAATGGATGGGATCCATTGTTCAAGGGTGGTGGTCGGATGTGCTGAGGGGGAATCTGCCCAGACTGGGGATTTGGAATGAACGGACCCGGCTGCTGATGCTGCATGAATGGACCTGGATGCTGATTTTGTGCGGACGGGCCAGGTCCCGGACCTGGATTCTGGATGAATGGTCTAGGACCATTCTGGGGTCCAAAAGGATTCCTTAGCCGCGCGATCTCTTCAGCTGCTCTGCGATTCTGCTCTGCCATTGCATTGAGTTGATTCCTGGCAACCTCGAGCTCCTGATACATCTGAGCGACGGCTTGCTGCGGATTTCCAGGGGCTCCATTTTCCGGCAACAGAAAATAGAAGAAACTCCAAGAAACTATTAGTAGAATGCACGTTCGTCGAGGATTTTCTGTAGATGTAGTCCCACGGATGGCGCCAAACTGTTAATGCCAAAAATCGCACCAAAGGGACAACTTAAGGTCGATGTGGACTTAAACAACTAAAGAAAGAATCTTTCGACGAGACGTGCGACGATAAATAAAATAAAGAAACAAGGGATTTGATGACGCAAGAAAAACCTCAATCGAGGAAAAAACCTGCGGACGACAGGGGGTGTCGTCGTTGCACTATGGTCGCCAATCAGGGGCGATGTCCTTGGATACTGGTGTCGATCGTACAGTGATTACAATACAAATGAAGAAAATGCTTCGAAATGTAAAGTACAAGTGTTTGAACGTAAAAACAGGTGTTTGTCGTGTACGAAACAAAGTGTGAACTACTGGTCGAGGGATGTTGTCGTGCGTCGAGAGCGATACTTAGAATAATGGTTCTTCACTTCAGGTGTTCTTGGATATTGCTTCGGTTGTTAATCGCCGGATCTTCGATGTCTTGAAATGTTGATTGAGCTTGATATTTATAGTCTTCGCATCCTTAATTAGCTCCATGAATGCTCCTTTAATGGCCTTAACGGTTGGAAACAGTCGCCGGAGTAATGATCTTCGTCCGTTACTGTCGCCGGCTGTTTAATGATTGCGTCGGTTATAGTCGTTGCTCCTTAATGACTTTTACTCCTGCATTAAACACTTAACAAACGGTTATGGTTAACATTAGTTTTGGTCGAGGTCGCGCGTCTTTATGCGTCGGTCGTGCGGAATAGGCGACGTCGAGGTCGAGTGTCGTGAGGAACTCTCGACGTACTCTTTACAGGGGACGACAGAGGTTTTTAGGGTCTTTGTCGGGACCTTATCTTAATACAAGATATAACTCATCACGTGAGCCTTACCTTTTCTGGTCGTGGTCGAGACCTGTAAATTTTTGCCCAAACAGTACTGATGGAGTAAAGTACTTTCACTAAAAAACTTTCATTAACTCGTAATAAGAATACTGATAAATTACAAAAATTACAAGAAGGGAATCTATCAGCTATTCTTGTTCATCCTTGAAAAGCATTTCGTTGTATGAATCTCCTTCAGTGATCATCCAGTCAGGTACTTTCTCCCCCTGTTGTTTTCTAAGCGTTTCTTCCTTGAGGACATGGGCTTTGAGAAAGATACCTGGTCTTGTCAGGTCACACCAGTGGACTAGGTCTCTGAATTGTTCAATTGGGCAGATAGAGATCTCTAATTTCGTTGAAAGCACAAGATACCATTCCAATCTGGGAATATGTAGATCCCAGTTTGACAATCAAGTAACAATGAATCGAACAATTATCGTTTATTGAATGATTATGAAGAGGTTACAATATTGGAAAGAAAAGATCTCTCTCTAATCTCAATTAGGCGCATCAACTAATCACTAAGCTTCTAACCTAGTTTTCTCTAAATAACACATTAAATACCTAGGGCCTAAGGTCAAAGCCCATGGCCCATTAACACACTAAACCCCATATTATCAAATATGAGGCTTTTACAAACAAATAAATAAAACTATTCTTTTCTTTATATCACTTTCTATTTTATAGGACATTTAGTCCTAACAGTCTCCCCTAAAGTTATATAAAGAAAAACTATGATCTTGGAATCTTCAGGTCTTGATATTCTCTCCCTCTTGAATCTATGATAGATGTTGGCGTTGCTTGACTTCATGTCTTTTCAAGCTCCCCCTTGAATTATGCTCTTAGTCTTCAAAGTATCAACTTTATCAGTGACATTCCACAACGCATCTTCAGTTTAAAATCACGAATCTGTCTTTAAACTCTGAGTTGTATTAGCTTTGAAAAACTTTAGAATTTGTCGAACCAATATGCTCTAAGGATGAATCAACTTGTTGCGAACACTTCTTGATAAGGGATGACAAGAACCATGCACTTGTAATCTTTTTTGAACAGATCATAACAGTTACTCCCCCTCAACTTAATAATCTGGGTCTTTGAACTTTTAAAACGTTTCTCCCCCTCATGATGATGATCCGTGTCTTTGAATCTGTATCAGTTCTCCCCCTCATGATGATTAGGAACACCGTGAGCATCATGTAACTTCAAAGACAACACTGATGAGTAGCAAAATATCAGATAAAACGATTAGTAACCAGAATGGGGTAAATATCTAACACAGAAACACAATAGTAACTGTTATCACAACATTTAAGAAAATTATGTGGCCTATGTTCAGAGTTGGCATTGGGGTAACTCTGATACGAATTCCAGTTATCACTGAAGTAAAATTATAAAAATTACTTCTCAAACTGTTACGGAAATATCACGAAGATATACGAGTAGAATCACAAAGACTCGTGCACGTGTGAAAGAAATAAATTATAGCAGTTTGGCTCAAAAATTGATTTAACCTGGGACGCAAGTTAAAAATCAATTGACACAGTGATCAGAATATGAAGTTCGGAGACCGGAGCTGATGTCTTCCTTTTTCAATATCTAAGACCTCCGAGTGAGTAATAGATAGATTATGTGCTAAACCTCTGTCAATATCTTAAACAAGCATCTTTTGTGAGATGCTTGAGTGGCTGGGTGGGGTGACACGAGTTATCGACATTGGGTCCATGTTTGTTTCAATATTCATCTCCAAAGAACGAGGATGAATAGATTGTATGGTTACCTGGATAACTGACTCGTTTTGGTAAGTACCAATAATTCTTTTAAGTCCTGTCACAGCCTCACCATTTTTCTTTTCTCTCCAAACTCGTCTATGCATCTAGACCCCTCACTGTTGTCTATAAATGGATGTGTTTCTTGGGTAGGTCCTTCAGGATCTGGATAGACCATAGAAACTATATAAGTCCTAAAAATCCTTCCATTCATCAAATAAAACAGCTTAACTACACAATGAAGTACGAGTCCTAAACTGACATGTTTAGAAGTCATAGCATTTAAGAACGAGTGCTGAACTGAATTACTCAGAAGTCATTAACATGATAATGAATATCAAAGAACAAATTCAAGCGCGAACTAGATTGACTCAGTAAGCACAGTGTTTGCAATAAATGAAACAATTGATCAGAAAGTTTAATTGTGACGAGCAAGTCACAATTAATGTGCCAGTTAAGAATTGAATCATTAATAGAAATGACGTATTATGAAGAACAAATTGGAATTCAAGCGAGTGTATTTCCATCGAAGAAATTCAACGAATGTATAAGACATGGAAATAGCTAAGTCAAGAAAGTATAACACGCGACATTCATGGAAGTCAAAATTGGAGAATAACAAACACAAGTAAGTTATCCATAATGTATAACCATGGTTCTTTGAATTCATTTAAAAATTCATTTATATGACAAATACCTGATACTCCCCCTCAAATGTGGCATAACCTTCGAATGTAGTCATGTGAAAAGAGTATTTTGGATAGTATCACACATGACATTCCTGCAAAAATAGATCAGAAAGATTTTGGTATCCATACTGTGATGGATCCTTGGCGGTTAGATGCCTTAACTTTAAAATGGGGGTTAGGGATGCTATAAGAACCATACCAATACTTAGAATGGTTTTTATTCACAAAGTCATTTGTTCCACAGTAAGAACAACACAACGTTTGTGTAGATAACGTGATCAGCTGATTAACAGAGTAAACACAATCAGGTTTCACAAAAGGTTTAGCGTGGAAAGCTTTGTTGTTCTTGTCACTCTTAACAAAGACAAATGACTTTGGAGCAAGAGCGGATCTTTTAGCTCTCCAAACCATCTTTACTTTTTTGAAAGATTGATTATCTGATTTGTCAATAATAGGGTCATAAAACAGATTAGAGGTACGAATTTGATATTTTGAAGAGCTATTTAATCTAATGCAGGTCTTTGAAGAAACATTTTTGTGGATAGAACTTGGAGCAGTCTTAGAAAAGCAAACTGAATTAGCTGAATCATTGTAATGAGACTGATCAAAAGTATCTGGACTAGCAAGATTGGGTGATTCAACATCAGAGTTTTTGGCTTCAAGTTCCTTGTCATTGTTAACCAAAAGATTGTTCTTCTCAAACATTAGATGTAGCTTCTTTTGGAGATCAGATTGAGCCACTTCTCTATCATAATGTCAATTGACAAAACAGATAATTTCTTTGTAAGCTTGGAGATCTCAGACTGAAAGATCTTTCTTTCGTTTGCAAACTCATCTTTTAAACTTTTTGCTTTAAAACCTTCAACCATCTTCTGCTCACACTCTTTGCTTATTATGTCTAATTATTTCTCCAAATCAGTTCTTTTCAAAGAAAGTTCTCCATTCTTTTCAATAAAAGATTTGCGTTCAATTTCAAACTTCTCTCTTTCTAAATTCAGAACTTTCTCAAAGTTAGAGATCTGTTTTGAAAGTTTTAAACACATAAGCTCAAGACTCTTCTTCTCTTCAAGAGATTTCTTTAAAAAATCAGATTGCTTTTGTATCAACAAACGCCTTTCCTTTGCAAAAACTTCTTTCTTCTTTTCAAATAACTTTTCAAAAGCAGTTAGGTTTTTTAAGTTCAAGGTTTTCACAATTCAAGAGTTTACCTTTCTCTTCAAGTGCCACATGCTTCTCTTCAATGGCTTCAAGATCTGCAACATTCCGTTTAAGTTAGTCTATGTCGGCTTGATGCAGATAATAATATCTATCATTAGTGGCTGCATGTTCGAGGTCATAATTCCTGCTCGTGAGCCACTCATTTCTGCTCTTTAAGTCACACATTTCTTCATACATATGGATTTCTGATCTCAGATTGTCCAAATCTAACTGAAGACATGCTTTCTCATAACTTAGTTTGCCAATGGTATTTTTTTTGGGTTTCTACCTTAACTTCTAAATGAGAAACTTTCTCTTTAAGATCAGAGTAATTTGGATAAGACATTGTTACTTGAAAGAATATGATCGTGAGACAATTCAAGATATCGATCAAAAAATAATCAAACAGTGTATCAAAGAATACGCAAATGTCCCCCTAAAGGGGTCAGAGAACTCCCGGATTTGTGATCCAGGTGAGGTTTCCCGGATAGACAATCCTGGAATTGGGGTCCGGGAAAGAAGTCCGGAACTGGAGACCGTGACTTGGAAATCGGTAAAGATTCCGGGACCTGGGGACCGGGACATGGAAATCCGGGAGTCGGTAAGATTTCCGGATCTGAGACCGGATCGGTTACGGACCGGGAGTCGGTAAACCGGGATGCGGTAAAGCGTTCTAGAACCGAAAAGGATCCGGTATCGGTACCGAATAACTTTGGATCCGGTATACGACCGGGAGACGGTGTCGGGAACCGGAGTGAGTTCCGGAATGATCCAAATCCCGGTAAGCAAATCGGGAGTTCAATCAGGACCTGGGAAACTTCGGGATCCGATGTGCAAACAAAGAAGAACCGGACTCAATTACTTTAAAGTCTCAAATTCAACCAGAACGAGAAAGATAGCGTACCTGAGTGTGCAAAAACCATGATTTGAACGAGATTTCTTCGAGAGACTTCCTGGAAACAATTTTAACACCACAAAAAACAACCAAGAAGACACAAACAACGAACCAAATCGACTCGAACCTTACTTTTTAGCAAAAAATAAAGAAATTTTGTAGAACAGAGACTTACTAACCCAGAACTTCAAATTTTCAAAATTGATGGTTAATACTTATCAAAGTGAACCGACAATTGTGATAAACTCTAGGAACACAATACCAATAAATCCTTAAACACCAATTTCGATATTAGCTCAGAAATCAAAAATTTAAAAGTTAAACTTTTTCATGAAACAGTCGACAATACTGGAATGACTCAAAAATTGAGAATTTACCTTTTGATCGATAGCTTTGTCCCTCTGCTCTGATACCACTTGTTGATCCCAGTTTGACAATCAAGTAACAATGAATCGAATAATTATCGTCTATTGAATGATTATGGAGAGGTTATAATATTGGAATGAAAAGCTCTCTCTCTAATCTCAATTAGGGGCATCAACTAATAACTAAGCTTCTAACCTAATTTCCTATAAATAACACTTTAAATACCTAGGGCCTAAGGTCAAAGCCCATGGCCCATTAACACACTAAATCCCATATTATCAAATATGAGGCTTTTACAAACAAATAAATAAAACTATTATTTTCTTTATATCACTTTCTATTTTATAGGACATTTAGTCCTAACAGAAGATGATTCCGTAGGGTTCATCTATCACTTGACCAGGTTTGAAGGGACCTTCTAGTGGCAATGATAAGTCGAGAGCTGATAAGTTTGGTGGTGGTCCAAGCACCGCTTCCCTTGTGAATTCAATACCTGTTTCATTTTTTTTGGGGGGGGGGGGGGGGGGGGGGGGGGGCAGGATCTTCAGAGGTCGACCCTCGCTTTTGTTTTCTCTTCGCTGGCCTTTGGTTTTAAAGAAGGGCTGGAGGAGGAGGTAAATCCATTCTCGCTGAGACCGTGTTGATTTTCAAATTCAAGAACTTCTCCATGTATGATTTGTACTTGAACTTGGACTTCTGTATAGCGTTTCTGATCTCTAGCCATTCATCAAAACCGAAGAGTGTCAGCTTAGACATGTACGTTGTTTGCGATGACTTGGAGGGTCACCATAATTGTTTTCTTCTTGCTCGAACCCATTACAGTTACAACAGTGATTTTGCTTGGATGGTATTTGTGGTCGATCTTTTCTCTGCACCAATCTAACTGGGAGCCATTGTCAGCTTTTCTTTTTCGGGCTTCCTTCTCAACATCTTTCAACAGTTCTTCTTGAACTCTGATCGGATTTCTTTTCAGCTTCTTATCAGAGACTGAGTTATGCACTACCTTAAGGGCAAGTTTGGCATCCTTTTGGCAGGCAACATATAATTACTCAGCTCTGATAGACTCTTTGCGTTCTTCCGGAGTCAGGAATTTGAGGCCTGGTTGAGAAGGGACTTTGAGCCGTTGGCTTTCTAGCTGTTGAATCATTGTCGATCTCATTTTTTGTAGTTCAGCCTCAGACCTTATGATTGGTCGTGAGGGTCTGTTTGGGTGACTCAGCAATTCTTCTTTCTCTTCTTGTTTATCAGTCTCTAGCACAGAGACTGGGATTATTGGAATGTCTTCAGCGATGGTTGCTGGGATTATTTGGAGCTGGTGTTGAACTTCAGCTCGTCCCTCAAGCAGGGGAGAGAACTAGCTGAATGAAAATAAAAGTGAGTTAGGTTTGGGAAGAAAAAGATAGATAAAAGAAAGGTTATGTTTATAGGAGGGGTCGAAGATATGTATGGGTAGAAGTAGAGTATGGAATAATGGAGATGCATACCTGAGAAGGTTGCTCCCCCTCAGATGCAAAGAAAATCTTCAGGTTTCCCTTGGCTGCGATCCCCTTCTGCTTGCCATGGGAGGATTTCTTTGACGGGGTCTTCTTAGTCCTCTCTCGTGCTTCATTGAGGAGAATCCTTTGAGAGGAGGAACGCTGATGGGAGCAGGCTTGAACCATAGTAGTGATTCGTCATCTTCATCATCATCATCATCATTATCAGCGTTCCAGGAGTCCTTGTTGGAGTCATCAATCTCCAACTCTTCTTCTTCCTCCTCCTCTTCTTCTTCTTCATCCTTTTCTTCAGAGGGAATATTGACAGTTTTGGTTTGAGTAGAAGAAGATGGAGGGGTTTGAGTTTCTTTATTCAATTCCTCCTCCTCAGTATCAGGGAGGTTTTGTTCTTCAGCCTTCTCCCCGTCTTTGTCATCATCAATGGGGGGAGGGTTTATTGGAGTATTTGCAGCTTCAGTAGTTACCGTTGCATATGTCGAAAAAGCTTTCTCCAGCGTTTCCACCCTAGCTTGTAGGCCAGGGATCGCTTCAGTGGCTGAGATGACAAACGACGCAACCATATTTAAGGCGGTGCGATCACTGTCTATGAAAGATGGATCATGAGCAGCTACTGGTTCCCTCAACTTGCTAAGGATGTCAGCAAGTAGGGTATTGTTCTTTTCGACCTTGGAGCTCAAGTGGGTGACAAAATTTGAGAGTGACCTGATGGTGTTGCTCAGTGATTGCAACAATGAAGTATTAGCAGCAACATCCGTCTTCAGCTTTGATTGGGCTGATAGCTGAGAATTATCAACTTTAGAGGAGAGGGAGGTGGAGGGTTCTTTCAGTGATGTGCTGGCAGCGTTCAAGACATTTATATTAGCGGTGATGTTGGTGGAATGAGAGTCCACACGATCACTGACCTCCTTGATGGAGGTATTAATTGTTTCCAAATTAGGACCTGTAAGAGAAAAGGAAGATTGAGCAAAGGGATGCTCAGGTTGAGTTATTGTTAAAGAAAGGGGTAGGGATTGTAGAGTACCTGATGGTGCGGAAAAGACGTCAAAATGACTACTTCCCCCATAAAATTCCATGTCTTGCTCGAGAGGAGTCTAGGATGTGGATATTTGCTGAGAGCCCCTGAGAGGGAGACCATCAAGTCCTACAACGTTGGTGCGCATGAGTTCTTGCAACAGAGTTTCGCGTGTGTCAGCGAGCATAGTCGCTGGTGCAGTTGTGGTGACCAAGGAAACAGAGGGAGAAGCGAAGTTGGTGAATATGTTCGTGCTTGGTGGCGGGGTGGCACTGGTGGTGCCAAAAACGACCTCATCGGTGCTTCGAGGCTCTGAGAGTGGTGGAGAAGTTACCAGTGTAGAATCAACGATGCTAGGGATCACTGAAGCAGCAATCTCGGTAGCAGAACTGGTGGAGCGTACCATGATAGTTTCTAGGGTCACCTGTGAAGAGGCGATCCCTGATGAAGTTGTTGTTAGGCTTGGTTGCTGCAGGGTTTTCTCCTTATAAATCCTCTTGGTCTTTTTGGATTTACCAAGAGGGGCGTTAGTGGGTTTCCTCTTTGAAGATGAAGATGGTTTGGTAGCTTGGGAAGCCACGTGGGGTTCAGTCGTGGGCATCACCTCAGAAAGCGAAGAAGTAGTAGAAGAGAGGCGTTGTTTAAGTTCAGAAAGACTTACCTCGTTATCAACCCGCTCCACATAGAGGATTCGGTCCCTGAGTTTTGGGAGTTGATAATCACCCTCAGTCGGGTAGAGCTTTTGAAGAAAAAATAGGAGGAGCGCTAAGACAAAGCGGACGTACGGGACCTTCAGTTCCCGATCAGGTTTTTCGACCTTGGTCATTAGGTCGTAAAAAATCATCATGGCATAATCTATATTTTTGCCAGTGATGACGTTGTACCCCATCTGAAGTTGAGAGCGATTGGCCTGGTCCAGCGATCCAGTTTTCCCACTCATGGATTGGATAATGTGGGTGAAGAAGAAGTTGAGTTCTTATGGCATTTTTGCTTTCAGGATTTTGGTCAACTTTTTGTCCAAGATTTGAGATCTGGGATTTGTCTCCCACTCATATTCCATTAGGTCAAGGAAGGAGATCAGTTCTGCATTGGTGGGGGGTTCAGCGAATGGTCGGGTAGTAGGCAAGCGAAGAGTTGAGCGAAGTAGCGAATACTGCATCGGTGGGGGGTTCAGCGAATGGTCGGGTGTGATGCTTCCTTCTCCATACTAGGTCTGGAAAGAAATCACAGTTACACTCTTTCCAGATTGAAGGGGTTTCTCAGCACGTTCTGCAGTGTACCAGAATTGCTGCAGAAGGTGCTTGTGAGCTGGAGGAGAGACAGTCAGGGCGTGGAAGATTGGAGAGTTCCTTAGGATAGTTACGGCATCTGCCAGGTGCAATGAGGGTTTCTTCTCAAGGAATGTGAGCAACGCCAAGTGGTTGTTTTCAACGGATTGGACAGCTGAGAGGTCGAATTTCATGTTCTTGGATTTGACAAAAGTAGTTGCTTGGGAGGCCATTTCTGAGTATCAAAGAACAAAAGAGAAGAACGAAAATTTCTTAGAATGGAAAGAAGTTCTAAAAAGTAATAAATAGGGTTTTTACCAGTTTCCTGTTAAAAAAAAACTTGTAAAATGGGTTTTCCAGTTTCAAGTATAATGAAAATGGTATAAAAGAATGTTTTACCAGTTTCCTTTTGGGAGAAAATCTGGAAAACACACATTTAAGATGAAAGAGAAAGTTTAAAAACAGTTTTAAACCTTAAAAGTTTTTTAAGGTTTTTGAAAGAAAATTATGAAATAGTATGATTTTTAGAAGAAAAACATGTTTTTGATCTTTGTTATCAAAGATTTAAGATCAAAACTTTGGTTTTGTTGTAACAATGGCATAAGATTAAGAATATGAACCTGCAGTCTTGAAGGGTTTGAGTTCGTGTTCTTAAGTTCTTAAATTGGTTTGAATGCCTTGAATGTTCTTGCCTATAGAGAGAGTTTGTGCGCGTAAAGAGAAAAAATATAAACAAGGGTTGTTTATATAGGATTGAGAAAGGAGAGAGAAAAATGATGAGTGGGAAAAATACTCATCATGACACGGACACGTCCCACGAAGATGATTGTTCAGCCTATCTTTAACGTAATTACCTTGGTGGATAAATGTACCTTTATCGCTCTGCTTGATCTGAAGTCCAGGGAAGTTTGTTAGTTCACCCATCATACTCATCTTATATTCATTCTTCATTCGTTCAGCGAAACGAGTACACAGAGATGAGTTAGTAGAACCAAATATAAGGTCATCAACATATATTTGAACAAGAATAATAATTCCTTTAACCTTTCTGAAAAATAAAGGGTTATCTATCTTACCACGTACAAATGTTTCAGCGATAAGGTAAGAAGATAGAGTGTCATACACTGCATGAGGTGCTTATTTTAAACCATAGAGGGCCTTATCCAGTTTATAAACATATTCTGGATGCTTAGGATCAGCGAATCCTAGAGGTTGTTCAACATAAACTTCTTCATTCAGCTTTCTATTGAGGAATGCTAACTTAACATCCATTTGGTGAACCTTGAAGTCTTTGTGAACTACATAGGCTAAGAAAAGTCGAATTGCTTCGATTCTTGCCACTGGGGCAAAGGTTTCATCATAGTCTATGCCTTCCTCTTGTCTGTATCCCTGAGCAACTAGTTTATCTTTGTTGTGGGTTACAGTTCCAAATTCACCTAGCTTATTTCGATACACCCACATGGTGCCAATTACAATTTTGTCAGATGGTCTGGGAACAAGATTCCAAACTTTGTTTCTTTCAAACATAGTCAGCTCTTCTTGCATAGCGCTAACCCATTTTGGATCTCTGAGGGCATCATCGGTTGTTTTTGGTTCAATCAGCGAAATAAAATTAACCAAAAGACAAATATTACCTGAACTTCGTCGAGTCTAAACACCTGCATTTGGATCACCTAGGATTTGTTCGATTGGCTGATTCACTGTCCATCTCTGAGTTGGAGCTTGAAATTTTGGCTCTGAGTGGACTTCTGGAAGTGCTGAAGAAGAAGCTTCAGCAATGGTTTTGTCAGGTATGTCACGTAATAATTGTTGAGGTTCAGATTTATTTTATTTACTGATTGCGGAGGAGAAGTAGTGGATGGATTAGAGGACGATTCAACTTCACTTGTTTGCATGCTGGGAATGATGATAGGATCATCATCAGCGATCGGGTTATTGACCTGAGGATCAGGATTGAAATAAGCTTATGGTTCCTCGTAATGAGAAAACATCCATTGATTTAATTCTTCGTTATCAGCAGTAGGTTTAGGGTTTGTTGAGCGGGATTCATCAAAAGTGACATGGATGGTTTATTCAATAGTTTGCCTTCTCTTGTTGAAGACTCTGAAGGCTTTGGACACTGAGGAGTATCCAAGAAATATTCCATCGTCAGCTTTGGGATCAAATTTTTCAAGATTATATCTGTTTTTTAGGATGAAGCACTGACAACCAAAGATATGAAGAAAGCTGATAGATGGCTTTCTCCCATGGAAAAATACATAGGCAGTTTTGTTAAACTTTTGGCGATCAACGACCTATTTTGAGTAAAACAGACAGTGTTGACAGCTTCTGCCAGAATTGAGTTGGAAGATGAGAATCGCTGAGCATAGATCGAGCAGCTTCAATTATCGTTCTGTTTCTTTTTTCAGCGACTCCATTTTGCTGAGGTGTTCTCACTGTTGAGAAATTGTGAGATATACCCTTGCTCTCAAAAACGTTATCAACATAATTGTTCTTGAATTCAGTTCCATTATCACTCCTTATTGAGCGAACCATCATATTGTTCAGGACTTCCATTTTTCATAAAAAAAAAGTGTTCATCTGGAGTGTCACTCTTGGATCAGAGAAACATTACCCATGTATAGGGAGAGAATTCATTTACTATGACGAGAGTGTATTTTTTTTAGTGATGGATTGTATGTTGGCAGGGCCAAATAAATAAATACGGGGGAGTTAAAGAGGATTTGTCACTGATGACACCTGCTTGGTTTGAAACTAGCTTTAGTTTACTTTCCTTTTTCACACACTGAGCAAAGAGATTCCTTAGCATATGAGTGTTGAGGCAAACCAATGACTAGTTCCTATGAGGATAGAGTGTTCAACGTCTTGAAGTTTAGATGAGAGAGCCTCTTGTTCCATAGCCAGTTGACATCTGATAAGGCTTTGGATACAAAACAGATGTTCTCAGTGGTGGTTGAGTCCATGTTTATGACATAAACATTTTCCAATCGATAACCGCTGAGAGCAACCTTTTCTTTCTTGTCAGTGACAAAACATGCTTTCTTTGTAAAGCATGCTTTGTAGTCTTTATCACATAGTTGACTGCTGCTAAGAAGATTGTGCTTTAGTCCTTCTACGTAAGCGACTCTTCTGAAGGTAGTTGTACCATTTGAATATACACCAAACCCTCTGGTATAGCCTTTTACATTTCCACCAAAGTTCACTGAGGGACCTTTCTCTTCCTTGCATTCAGAGAGAAGGTTCTTTTCTCAATCATGTGTTGAGAGCATCCACTATCTAGATACCAGATACCCTTCGAGACCTGCAATCATAAGGAAATTAGGTTTGAATTGGTAGCCACTTTACAACGGGTCCACAATTGTCAGTGGAAGAGGAAGTGGAAGGATCAGCGATCTTCACAGCATCTATTGATTCAGCGTCAGTGGTAACCTTCACTTTGGTTAATTTCTTAAACTTAGTGGTATTCTTCACCTTGACTTGTTTTTCACATGGGGTGATCTTCTTTGCTTTAGAGGCAAACATCTTCACCTTAGTTGATTGCTCATCTTTGGTGGTTGTGGGGCACTTACTAGCAATATGATCAATAAGTCCATCGTGATAGAATTTCCTATAGCTGAAAGTAACTTTAGGATCATAGGCATAAGTATTTGAAATCTGTAAGTGAGTAGGGCATGTACCAAGAATGCCTTTAGCATCAGATGTCGGAGGAACCTTAGGTTCTTCAGATTTCTTGGCCTTTACATCAACCTTTATTCTGGGGGTTGATCGCTGAACATGTTCAGGGATCTTAGCTTTTAAATTGAAGGTTGATGGGCTGAAGGTTTAGTCTTCTTCAGCTTTGGCACATTGGTACTTTTATGAGGATTTTGTAAAATAGTTTTTCCTTTATCCTTGAGTTTGGGGCTCAAAGAAGATTTTTTCTCGGGGATTGGAGTAGTAGAAGAAGAGCACTAAGATGATGAGGTGTCAGGGATGGAAGAAACGAACATTGCAAACTTCAGCATGGAACGATCTTTGCTTGGTCCTTCTTTGTCAGCATAAAAACCCAGACCACTTCTGTCATGGACAGGGATCTGAGCACCGATTATCTCAGTGGTCTTTGCTGAGGATTTACACCATCCTTCAACAGTAGCTTTTTCAGCTTTCAATTCAGCGATAGCTTGTTCGCGTTCAATGCTGATTAGTTGATTTACATAAACCCGATCTTTTAAAATGTCTTCTATATTAGATAGTTCTTGGATCTTTATATGACATTTCTTAAGTTGTTCGGTTAAATCTAGATTTTATTGCTTAACTTGTGGTTTGCCATTCAGGGCATCATATAAATCAACTGTTAGTGAATCGATAGCACGAAGTCTATCAGCATCAATGAGAGATGAGTTAGAAGAAGCTGATACCTGAGAAGTGGAAGATGTAGAGGGAACATCAGCGGGTTCTTCTTTCACCACTTGGATTTCAGCCATTTGATAGAGATTGACCTCATCTTCTTCATCAGAATCTGATTCCTCACCAGATTCAGCCCAATCGTGTTCTTCAGCGATTAGACCTTTACCTTTACTTGTGAGGTTTTTCAACTTCAAATATTTTTCTTTCAGCTTAAGGTATTTTTCATCTCTGGATTTGGAGGTTGAAGAACTTTTGAATGATGAAGAAGGTTTGAAGACTTTCTTTGACGTGCATTCACATGCAAAGTGTCCTTTCTTTCACAGTTATAGCAAGTAGCAGTAGCCTTATCATTGGGAGTTGATTTTTTGGCTTGTTCGTAATAGAAAGAGTTTTATTCCTTTTGAAGTTACTCTTTCTTGCAAATCATCTAAAAAAGTTTTTCAAGAGTGCCAGTGATTCATCACTTTCTGACGGATCGGTTTCTGATGAATCGTCAGAGTTTGATTCCATCTCAATGATTCTGACAAAGGATCGCTGAGAGTGCATCATCGCTGAGGAGAGTAAAGCAACATGTGTGCTATTTGAATCTTTTATACGATTCTTGTTTAGCTGACATGATTGCTCATGATTGAGCAAAATGCCATAAAGAGTACTTAAGGATATATCTTTGAGATCCTTTGAGAGTTTAAGACACATGGTATAACTGTCCCAACTTTCAGGAAGACATTCCAAGAATTTTGTTAGGGTCTCAGAATTAGGATAGGTCCTACCAACAGTTCTTAAATCAATTAATAAGCAGCTAAAACGTTGGTGTACCTCAGATAAAATTTCATTCTTACCACAAATAAAGCTTTCATATTGTCTTACCAGATTTAGCTTTCTGGATTCTTGTACTTCAGATGTACCTTCATATTGAACACAGATTGTGTCCCACATGGCTTTGGAAGTTTTGAGGTTCATAACAGAATGATAAACCTCATCAGGTAGTGCCATAGATATTATTGATATGGCTCTGGTATCAATCGCTACCTTCTGCTTGTCTTCATCAGTCCATCTATAGACATCTTTAAGAAGCTCTCTTTCAGGAATGGCAGGAGTGGTAGCAATGGCAGGAACAACAGGAGATATAACATATGGAACATAGGGTCCATTTTCTATATAGTAGGATCTACACCTTCAAGGAAAAACATCATTCGATTTTTCCAGATATTAAAGTTGTCTCTGCTGAATCGAGGAGGTTTTGCAAGAGAACCATTGTCTATGTAGTTTGTGTTTGTGTTGAGTTCCATTTGAAGAATAACACAGAAGAGAAAAGAATAAGCAAGATCTTGTTTATGTGGTTAAACAATCTACTCTGATACCACTTGTTGGTCCCGAAGGGGTTATACAAGTACAACAGTTTGTAGAGGGGGGGTTGAATACAAACACAAATTTTGGTTTTATAAATTGTTTATTGATAAATCAAATTACAATTTACAGTTTGTTGGGGAATAAGATTAAGTAAAACCTAATCTAAACGAACTTGAGACGCACTAAGTGTTCTTACACAAGAAAATAGAGAGAAAGGAGAATGTAGAAAAACAAGGGTTTTTCTATGCACTAAGTAGTTCAGGGAGATCCTTCAAACTGAAGGGTATTCCTCCTTTTTATACCCATTGCATTAAATACATGACAGGAGTACATTACACGTGTCAGCATATGATTGGGTGCATGCTTCTGACTTTTAGCAAGACATGCTTTAAGATGTATAGTGAACGGTGTAGTGGCAGAGTGGTTGTACGATCTTGGACAAAAGCATGTAACTTCTGACAATCTGTACTATGTGTGCAAAAGGATAAGACAAACATATCTTGAAGTAGAAGTTTCATGATCAACGATCGCTGAGAAGATCTTCCATCATGGAGTGCTGATGTAAGTCAGCTATCGCTGAAACTTTCTTCTTAATTTGTCGCGTGTGTGGACTTGTCTTGATTTCACTTATATCTTGCATCAGATCATAAGTAGACTTGTCACTTGTTCATCAGCTTTGTCTTCGATGTCAGCGATGAACACCTTTGTTGCGAGGCTTGTCTTCAGGGATTACAATCAACACTGTTACATTTGAAATCATCAGCGATCATCAGCGATAATGAACAGAATCAAGTTATCGCAAATAATAAAACATTATTACATGTTATTGCTAATGGCGAAAGATAAATACATACAGATGCTAATTGCAATTTTCACTAAGTTATTCTAATGGTCTTCATCAAATCACTGAAAGAGTTTGGATAAACAAAAACACATGATAAAACTCATTATCTCATGTTTAGCACAACATGGAGCAAGAGAAAAACTCATTATTCCATGTTTGACACGACATGGAACAGAGACATTTACAAGGAACTCATTATCTCCTTTTTGTTCCACCAAAAGAATTGGAACAAGATGGATGATGAGACAAAAACTAAAAAAGTACTAATATATTATCATTCGATATAACTCTAATATGATATTTGTTTTAATGGTCATTGTCGTCCATCATTCTCACCGTCCTATCCCCAGCGGCCACGGTAGCCACCATCAACCATATTCTTATCCTCCTTCACTACAACAACTACCTCCATGTAATAACCGAGAGTTTAAAATGTAAAAGGGTTGGATGGCTAGTGAATTTTTGTTAAAGGTTTAAAGTTCAAGGGTCTATTTATACATAGTGGGAAATGGGGTTGAAACCCTAAAAACCTTTTCTTCTCTAATCATTCTCATACAGTGGAGGCTAAAGAACTGTGTGCTATTTTGGTGTGTGCGATTTCGGCAAGATCAAGAAGAAAGGTGATGATTGGAGATATCTAGTACATCAAGTTCTTCATGGTAAGTAATATTAGAGTTGCGTGTTATCCGGCGAAGAAACTCATAACAGTGAGTTTAGTGGGATATACAAGATTGACCTTGTGCTAAGTTGACAAATTGAGTGGTTATATTTGGTAAAGGATTCATGTTATTGTGGCGTGGAATTCATCAAAGTTTATTCTTATAAGTAAGTGAAGTTGTATAAGAAAACCTTGATTGGACGCGTTTAAAAACCATGAGTCCAAGTGCGTGAACAAAGCGGACAATATCTGGTACGGTTGGCCTGGGATGTTACAGATGGGACAATATCTGGTATAGTTGATCGGAGGGGTTGCATGTATATTGTACAAGATTTCCCGACTTAGCAAAGTTGTCGCACACCGAGGGGCGGTTCCGAAGGATTGGGTACGACTATGATTTCAATCAGAATGGTTTGGGCAACTGAGTGGAACTAAGTTGATTGGATTGAAAAGCGTAAGACTTCTGAACCTCAAGTTTGAAAAAGGGGCAGTTGATGCGGTAGACGTCCCCATAGAAGGGGGTGGTGTGTTCGAGAGAAATGTGGAGTTGGTCCACGTTTTGGATCCGTCGAAATTATGGATAGATTTGGAGAGATAGTGTATGATAAGGTTGTGCTCGATGAGATTTTGGAAGAATTCATAGTGTGTTTCACGTCTCTATTATAAAGAGAAGATGTTGGAAGTTTAGATGACAATAACCTTACAAAGAATGCATGCGATAGGAAGTTGACATTTGTCATAAGGTCGAGGACAATCATTGCCTGTAGAGTCAAGAAGTTGAGAACGAGGGAGATTGACCTTATCACAATGGTTGGGAAGCAACTTAAAAGGTTGAGGCGGACATAAAGTCTAAGTATCCAAGCTTGTTCGACGATGGAATTTCGGGGACAAAATTCTTTTGAGGGGGAGATATTGTAATAACCGAGAGTTTAAAATGTAAAAAGGTTGGATGGCTAGTGAATTTTTGTTAAAGGTTTAAAGTTGAAGGGTCTATTTGTACATACTGGGAAATGGGGTTAAAACCCTAAAAGTCTTTTCTTCTCTAATCATTCTCATACCGTGGAGGCTAAAGAACTGTGTGCTATTTTAGTGTGTGCAATTTCGGGAAGATCAAGAAGGAAGGTGCTGATTGGAGATATTGTTAGGTCATTGACCAGCATCTTCCTAAATCGAAACGTGGCGATGGTTGTTATGCTATATGGAAATAAGTTGCGCCTTCTCCACCAGCAATTGCTTTTGGCGTAGTGGTAAGCGGTTGGATCCTAACAATTGGTATCAGAGCATACAGACGATTCGATTCAAAGCATTTAAAAGGTTTCTGGTAAGGTTTCTTAAGTTTTCAATCGACTGTGTTCTTGAGTTCATATTACCATTCTTTGATTCTGATAAAATTGCAAGTTTTTGCTTATTCCATTCATTTAGTACTGTTACCATTAGCGTTTCTGCAATTTTTCATAACCTAATTCGATCGTATTAAGTATTTTCTGACAAAATCAAGATTTCTTAAAGTTTGTCTATGTTCTTGAAAAAGCAAGAAGTTTCCAACAAAATCTTGATATTTTGCTTCAAAATCGTTTAGGGTGTTGTTATTCTTGTGTTTTGGAATGTTTCTAATCTTTCAGAAACTATTTTGGGCAACCCTAATCGCAATCTACAGATTAAGTCGATCAGCCGCTCTTTCCGGACGCCTACTGTTAGTTTCCGGGTAAGTCCTATTTCCCTGCACTTTCCGGACACCACTTGTCCGGATTGTATTGTGTTCCTGGTAAATATTCTAGATATTTCAAAGTTCCCGGAAAGAACCAGTTCCGGGTAAATTAATAAGGATTCATTTGCGTCCGTACATTCCTAGTATCTCCTTGTTTTCGGTAAGTTTACTATTTTTTATTCGGTATGTTTGTTTTATTGCTTTACCCGGTAACTACCAGTTATCCGGTATCTTCTAAAGTATCCGGTAAATTCTTTTTACCCGGTAACTCCTAGTTATCCGGTAACTTCATCTGATCCGGATACTTTTGCTATATGAACACTTTACACACATATCTGATCCGGACACTTCCTGATCAGACACTTTTCATCCGGATTTCTGTCCGGTAAATTCTGATTAGCATAATCTCCTACCAGTTCACTTTAAGTCTCTCTTAGAACATGCGTTAGGACTTTCACTCGTAGTGCCTTGCGTTAGGATTTCACTTTGAATCGAACCCAACGTCTGACGATCACCTTAGTGCACATTTCAAAGATGTCTCGCGACGCCCTTGCAATCGGCACCGATGCCAAGTCACTGATCCTCTATCAGGGCGAATATAGCCAATGGTGACACAGATTCTTCATATTTATCGAATCTAAAGACAACTTCAACTACATATGGCAAGCTCTCACTGAAGGCCCATAAGAAACTCCAATGGTCACCATACCAGCGCAAGCAATAGGTGAGGATGCTATACCAAAGCCGAAGAAATACTTGGACATGTCCGAAGAGGAAAAGAGCAGATTCGATAGTGAAAAACATGCCAAGAGATATCTGGTCCAGAGTCTACCAAACCAGATCTACACGGCCATCGACGGCTACAAGAATACTTCCAAAGGCTCGTGGGATCACGTAGAGAAGATGATGAGCGGGAGCAAAGTAGGAAACCAACTGAAGGTCAACAGCTGCATCACCAAATTCGACGGTTTCAAGTAGCGAAAGGGTAAATCTATCACTCAAGCATATGAACGTTTCTGCCTTCTGTTGAACGAGCTCCACAAGAACAAGATCACTCGATCTAACATGGAGAATGCCCTCAAGTTCCTAAATAACCTCCTGGCAGAATGGAAAACGTTCGCCTCTCACATCAAACACAACAATTTGATTGAGAACCTTCTAATCCATGAACTCTACGAGATGCTCATGCCGGACGAGGATGAAGTCATGGAGATTATGAGCAGTCAGAAATCCTCTTCCAAGTCAAATGTCGATCCACTTGCTCTTGTATCATCAAAAAGCGGCAAGTCTTCCAGCCTTCACTCCAAGAGAATCCAGGAGTCTAGTGAGTCTGAACCAGAGTTTGAAGAAGAAACTGACGAAAGCGACTTTGACCCTGAGCTGACTCAGATAAAGAAAGCGATGGCCCTCATCACCGAATCGCTTCAGGGGAACAAGTACTACAAGAAACCTTCGTCCAATAATCAGCACTACTCCACTACCCCTAACAAGCGCCATGATTATAAGGACAAATATGAAGGAAAGAAGAAGACAGAAGAGCACAAGGAGAAGAATGCGAAGAATGATCGCAAGTCCGAGTCAAAGAAGAAGGACGAACCTGTCACATGCTATAACTGCGGCAAATTGGGTCATTTTGGCAAGAACTGTAGAAAGCCCGTCGAAAAAAACGTACACTACTACAAGGCCAAACTTCTGCTGGCAGAACAAAAAACTGCTGGAAAGGCACTGCTAGTTGAAGACGACCACTGGCTCAATCAATCCTACACTGACAACGATTCTGAAGATGCTGATGCTTTCATGTGCAACCATTCTCCTCCATCAGAAAAGGCAATGTGACCCCATTCATCAAAACTTAATCGAACAGATGCAACCTATTGTTCAAAAAATAGAATCATATAAGGCATCCACTAATGAACAACTGCTTGAAATTAACTCGTTAAAAGAAAAGCTAGATGCTCAAAAGCGGATTACTGAATAGTACAAGTCCGATAATGCTAATCTAAAAGAAAAATGCACAAATCTTTCAATAACACCTAAGGACTTAAGGGCCAAGATATCTGAATTGAATCTAAAGCTTGATCAATGTGAGAATGAGAAAGCAGAGATTATTTATCAATGTTCCACTCTCCAAATCCAACACAAAGAGTTTGTTTCAAAAATAATGATCTTGAAACCAAACTTCACAAAAGAGGTCAACCTGATCAGACAATTCACATGAACAAACCCAAGGAATTCACGTACTTTAACAAGGAATGGGGAATTGTGTACGATAACCCTCAATACTTGAAAAAAATTTTATCAATGAGACCTACTCTTATTAACTTTAGTTTTCTTGGTCTAGAAAAGGAGTATCCTCAATACAAAATCAAGTGGGCTGGTCCTCTTGAAAACGAAAAGGAAGAGGAAACCGAGGAATACAAACGCGCACACACCACTAAAATGCAATTACCTTTTGCGTATGAACGTCTCAACTATTCCTACAAAAAGAACAAATCCAAGTATCTTTCGAATGACTACTTTGACGGCTATAAGGTTGCTGAGCCCAAGGATTCCTCCAAAAAGGATGAGGCCGCAACACCTAAACCCAAAACTGAGATGGACGAGTTTAAACTCTATGTCCCTCCTCTCATTTTGGAATCCAAAATAGTCGAGTTAGAGGAGACACTCGAAAAAGAAAGGACTGATTTTCAAAAGGAAAAGCAAGAGTTTTTAAATGAACTTGGGAAACTTAAATCCTCCAAAACCGAATCTGTGTCGGATGAGGGACAGGGAATCCTTTGGAATGAAATCGATCGGCTCACATCAAAACTGTTTGCTTTGGCAACAGAAGTGATGCAAGAGCAAGTGAGCAAGTTTCATCTACAAGAGAAACTTAATCAAATACAAAACGAAGAGATGATTTTACCCGAACCTTCCTCGGACTCCTCCGATACATCTTGGTGTAAAGCTTTTATTGGAAAAACGTCTTCACGAAAAGGTAAAGAGTCTCAAGCTGATTGTGTTAAAAACGATCTAAACTCTGATTTTTTAAAAGCTTCTGCATCAGATTCTTCTAAAAACACGGACACAAAGTGTTACTCTCCTCCCTCAACCAATCCTAGTCCATCGATTCCTGATATTGATTTTTCTGAATTCATGAATTCTGATGGTAGTTCAGATGAAGAGTTTCCTAAGTTTGAGTTTGAAAAACCTCTTCCGAATTACACCGACTTTCTTTCTAAAGTTGTAAATCGCTCGGTCAATTTTCTTAAAGGCGAGAGTTCTTCAAAACTCAAGACCCCGGTTGTGAACAAAGTTTCTAAAACTGATTCTAGTTCACAAAACCATTCACAGCCGCGACAAAAGACCGGTCGATCGAATGATAGGAATCCTGCCTACTCAAACTCTGCTGACCATGTCGTTAATGATTTTTCAGATAAAAATGGCCGGGCAAAACAAGGAAAACAAAAGTGGGTAGCCAAAGGATCTGTCAAGAACAAGTCAGAATCGAAGTCATTTAATTCTGTTTTTAATTCTAGGAAGAAGATTAATGATTGTGATTTGAACCATTCGGATAATGTTGTTGAAAAAAGTGTTAATTTTCCAACTAGACTTTATTCAATTCAGCATTTGATTCAATTATCCCATGATTGTTTGTGTTGTTCTAACTGTGGATTGAATGACTTTGACAATAATAGATTTGCATCTGATTGGTTTGGTTCTTACCATGTTTATAATTCTAAACCTAAACTCAAATCCCGTAAGACCAAAAGGAAACCCATTTCAAAATGGGTTCCTCAGTCAGAAGTTAAACCTAAACCCAAAAGGAAACCCATTTCAAAACGGGTTCCACAGTCAGGTGTTAAACCTAACCCTCCACGACCCATTTTCAAATGGGTACCTAAAAACCATTAAATCTTGTTTTTGCAAGACGATCATGTGTGGTACTTAGACTCAGGATGCTCCAAGCACATGACCGGAAGGAGGGAGCTACTCACGAACTTCACAGAGAAATACTGCGGAGACGTGAGGTTTGGGAATGATGACAAGGCGCCGATTATGGGCTATGACGACATTGTCGAAGATAAGATAAAGATCAAGAAGGTATCATACGTCGCGGGATTGGGACAAAATCTGTTCAGCTTCGGCCAGTTCTGCGATAAAGATCTTGAGGTCAACTTCAAAGCTAAACGGTATATCATCCGCACTGAAGACAGAAAGGAGCTGCTTGTTGGAACTCGGAAGACCAACATCTACACCATCGACCTCTCTGCCCTAAAGATCGATGACTCGGTCTGCCTAATGTCGAAAGCCAACTCTCAACAAGCGTGGATATGGCATCGACGACTCTCGCACCTCAACTTCAAGAACATCAACAAGTTGGTGCTAGGCGGACACGTAAAAGGCATGCCCGAGCTCAAATTCGAAAAAGACAAACTCTGCGGGGCATGCGAGATGGTCGACGACTTCTCACGCAACACATGGGTGATGTTCCTGCACTCCAAAGATGAAATCCCGGAACTCATCATCACCCATCTGAAGACCATTCAGCTGAACCTCCGACAGCAAGTTCAGTCAATCAGGACGGACAACGGGACGGAGTTCAAGAACCAAACGGTGAACGAATACCTGACATTCGTCGGTATTTCGCAAAACTTTTCTGCCGCACGGACTCCTCAGCAAAACAGAGTGGCAGATCGGTGGAACCGTACCCTAGTAGAGGTTGCTCGCACCATGCTGTCACAATCGAAGTTGCCACTCTTTCTATGGGCTGAAGTGGTTGCAACTGTCTGCTACACGTAAAACCGCTCCATCATCAATAAGCATTTCAACAAGACGTCATACGAGATCATCAACAATCGCGTCCCGAACATCAAGTACTTCTACGCATTCAGGTGCACGTGCTGCGTCTTAAACGACAAGGATGACCTCGGGAAGTTCAGTCCAAAAGCAGACGAAGAAGTATTCATCGGATACTCGATGCAGGCTAAGGCTTGTCACGTTTACAACAAACGGACCACATCCGTCGTCGAAAGCGTAAACGTGACCTTTGACGAAGCCGCATATTTGGTATCTGAACAAATCAGTTCAGAACCCACTTTAACTGGCGTGTTAACTTCCGAACTTTCACGTTCGGGATCTACACAAACCCCAGTAAATCCAAATTATGCATCCACGTCAAAATCATATCTTTCTGATTTAGATTTACTGTTTCAGCACTTTTACGTTGAATTTTTTAACATGCCTAACCCTCGTGTATTTGTGCAGCCTAGACCTGAAGTTGTTCAAATGGAGAACTCAGCGAATCTCTCCGGTCCACCGCCTTCGACGAGCACTCCAGCCATTAAACTGGAATCCCCACAGAGCTCAACAGCTACAACGACTTATACGGCTAATCCCTCGGAGGAACCTGTGCCAATCCCGGAGATCGCTCCTGAAGATTCGTCCTCAACAACACTCAAGGACCAACCTCTGAATTCCCCGGAACCGGAAGTTGCTCAACCTTCGACGAATCCTGCTACGTCTCTTCCAAGGAACCGACCGACATCACTTGAAGCAGTTCAAGATCTTCCCACCGGTGGGTATGTGGATCCGGACACCTCTCACGTGACTCAACATCTGCTTCCACACACCACCAAATGGACCAAGGCTCACCATCTACACCAGATAATCGGCGATCCTTCTACTCCGGTTTGAACGCAAAGCGCATCGGCCAACTTCTGCTTGTTCTCCGGCTTTCTCAGCAAGATCGAGCCAATAACCGTCTCTGAAGCACTCGAAGATCCGTACTGGGTCATAGCAATGCAAGAGGAACTCAACCAATTTGAGGCCCTCAAGGTATGGCGACTCGTCCCACGTCCATCTCACAAGACGGTCATCGGCACGAAGTGGATCTTCAAGAACAAGAAAGATGAATATGGTGGGGTTATTCGCAACAAGGCGCGCCTCGTGGCCAAAGGATACCGCCAGCAAGAGGGAATTGACTATGACGAGACATACGCTCCGGTAGCCAAAATTGAAGCGATTCGCATGTTCCTTGCATACGCCGCACACAAGAACTTCATGGTCTTCCAGATGGATGTCAAGACCGCTTTCCTCAACGGCGTTATCAACGAAGAAGTATACGTATCGCAACCGGACGGGTTCTTGGACGACAAAAAGTGTGGATCCCAGATTAGTGCATACAATAAGAAATCAATAGAAATAAACAATAGTCAGTATGATTTCAACTTGTCATCCATATATCTTTGATAAACCTTTTCAGAGAGTTTACAAAGTGTTTGCAATTCAATTATGATGACTAAACAATTATGAACGATTAACCTATTTTCTAAGATTAAGATAACTATTTATATCTAGGCCTAATCTAATCAGGCCCATGGCCCATTACAATAATTAAGCCCAAATTAAACATTTACAATTTATTCCCTTGAACTTCCAATTAATCAAATTTAATCCCAACAATCCTCCCCTTTGAATCGATGTTCAATCTCGCGCCAGTTCTCGACGTATCTCTTTCGAAGTGCGAACATAATCTCGATGCTTTGGATTACTTTATGAAACTTCATGCGGTCTTCAACAAGTTCCAAGGCTTCTCGGGCGTTTATTTCGTTTCGATTTGCAGCAAATGAAATCCGGAGTTCTTTTTCCTTAGAGATTATGTCTCTAAGCGCATCTCTGACCTGTAGAAGAGTTCCGTCGCAGAATCTTTCAACTTGACTAAATCGGAGAAATTTCTTCTTGTTCTGTTCGTTGAGATATACGATTCCGAATTCTGGTTGTAGTAGCAGCGAGTTGACGAGATACATTTTCAGCTCTGGAGCTTTCTGATCGGGTTTCAATAGGTTTATCTTCTTCGTTCGGTGCTCAACTCCGATCTGGAAATTCGTAATGTAAGACATCATCACCTTGTGTTTCAGAAATCGCTTTACAGCTTCAAGCGCTTTGGTGATGTGGAGCGGTTCGATTATTCGGGTTCGAAGGTCTTTGAGTAAGGTGTGAAAGTCGTTCAGTCGTAGCTTCTTGAAGTCGGCCTCGGAGAATTTCCATTCGTTTCCATCTTCGCGTTTAACCGTAAAGACTGGGTACCAAATCTTCAATATTCGGTCAGACTGGATGTTCACAACTTCGGTGATCTTGTGCTTTATTCTGACCTGACTGACTGGTAGACACCTTTTCATTGCCTCTAAGTATTGTTTACTGTAAGCTTCGTCGAACTTTGCCAATCCGAGGCAGAAGGTTGGGTCGAGCACACGTAGTTTGTATATGAACAACCTTTTCAGGGAATCCTCTAGGAAGGGGATGAGGACGATGATTTTCTCCCATTAGACAGGTTGTTGTGGAGGTTGAGGTTGATCAGAAGTTGTTTGTTGTCGAGGAGATGTCGGATGTGTTGTTGTAGAAGTCTCGGGAATCTGATTAGCCTAGATTAGGGTACTCTGAAGGTTTTGTAGCGGGAACTGATCGTAGTCTATTTCATCATCGGCATCGGTAGGAAAGATCAGGTTTACCTCGAAGTTTATCGTACTGGCGGCTTTTTGATACCATGCGTTTTCGGTCTCCGGGTCGATCTTGGAATCAGGATCTATCAGATCAATTGCGGGTCTTTCTGGTGCAAAATATACGATCAATGTCTAGGATTCTCCCTCGGGCTTTTCAACCGTTGGGTCTTCATCGTCTGAGATGTCCATATCGATGACCATCTCGGCTAAACTCAGTTGGGCTTCAGGTTGGTCTTCGGATTGTACCACAGCTGATGGTTCCGGTTGAACCATTGGAGTTGTTTCAATGGAGATTGGTTTGGACTCTGATAGTCGTTGTCGTTTGTTCTCCCCCTCATGGTGATCAGGATCATCCTGGTCATCGTGGCGTCGCTTGAGTCCGCCAGCTTGACTTTTGCAGGTGTTCTCGAGAGAGGCGACTCTGTCGGACAAAGTAGTAAGGGCGTCCAATCGGTTGGTTACGGATGATGGGTGAGAAGATGTTTGCGATCGGAGTACTGTGATGAGATCTGCTTTAGTCGAGGAGTCAGTATCGGTATGTTGGAGCAGCTGGGCGAGGAGCATGGTCTTCAGATCATCCACCGAATAAGTTTGCTGTAACGTCCCAAAAATTACAAGGAAATTTAAAATTTTTAAAACATACATTTCATTATAAAACAACCATAATTCAATAATTCACGTCTTAAGTGAAATTAACGTCGTTGACTCAAACCGTCAACAAAGTTTATGCAGCGGAAAATTATATAATTAAATTCAAAGGGTTCGAAAGTGAAAGTTTAACAATCTTTGGTACTCTGCGCTTGATGTGTGTACGGTCACGCCCGACTGCCGCCCGCACCTGAAATAACAACATATTGGGAAGGGGTAAGCTATAATGCTTAGTGAATTCAACCACACACGTAGGTAGCAACCCCACGCATATCGCCCCTACTCGCAAGTAGGAAACATCACCACTACCATGAATACGAAGCCACATAATGATTCATGCATACATACAAACCTCGGTCCCACCGAGTATACAAAAATATAGCAATACCAGCTCAGTCCCACCGAGCCCCCGGTCCCACCGAGTAAAGGTAAATAGTTGTACTAGCTCAGTCCCACCGAGCCCTCGGTCCCACCGAGCCCCCCAGTCCCACTGAGGTGTACGCAAGCACAAATAATCGACATATAATTTCAACAATCACAGCTAAATCATCCCATCCAAATTGGTCCACGTAAACACGTAATAACACATAGCACAAAAACAGCGGTATACATGAAATTCCTAATTACGCGGTGAGAGAACTCACCTCAAAGCAAACCGACGCGCTCCCGAGCCGCAACACCAGCACGTCAACCTTCCTCACTTTTTCCCACCTAAATACGCACTAAAACGTCAACGGGAAGTCCCAACTCACGACACTTTTACTAGTTTAGCAAAACTAAAATTCCAGCTTTTATACTAAAAACGCAGGTCTGTTCGGGACCCATTTTACCCCTGCTAAACTGATCAAACCAAAAACTTAATTCCACATCCAGGAAGTTCAATGTCTTATGGTTCCAGGGACGTATCGCACGCGTCCTAACGATATTCCTAGCACTCTATACGAATTTTACAAAAACATCTCGCAGTGCAGCTAAAACAGGACCTGTCGGTATAAAATGGCAATTTGACACTAGCTATGGCCCGAACTGGTTTTTCCACAAAACATATAAAAGTTACTAGACTCAGAATGGGAACTTTTGGCACCAGTTTCATCCCAATCCGACATTCCAAGCAAAAGTTATGCATAAAACAAAACAGGGACAGAAAGCTGGAAGTTTTTCGGACCAGGCTGTATAAACAGCCCCATACGGCCCAGCTACAGGCTTAACCAGATTCTCGGCAAAACACGAAAAACTTTCCTGGCTCGATTAGTGAACTTCGGCCACCGATTTCATTTCAATCCGAGCTACGAGTAAAAAGTTACGGCCACGACAAAACAGTGGCAGAAAAATCGTCATTCACATAAAATGACAAATCACCAAATTTGCGACCACTTTTTCACCTAGCTAGAAGCTGAATCGGTTTTCCGCTAAAACACGGAAAACGTGGTCGACCTCGAACTTGAACCGTGGGTACCAGTTTCGGCTCAATCGGAGTTACGACGGAAAAGTTATGGCCGTCGCAAAAACAGAAACGTAACGAGAGCCATACCTTACAACGACGACTCGCAACCGTGCCTGCAATCCCTTCTTCTCGACCTCTCCGACGAAGGACGTTGACACCGGTGGTTTTCCGGCGACGGCGTTTCTCCAGCGACCTCTCTCTCTCTCTTTTTCTTCCTCTCTCGGCTTCTCACACTCACGATCACCCTCTCGGCAAATCAAAAACTATGGAGCCAAAATAAGCAAATTACAAAAGAAAACTATATGTTGGTGCAATTTGGAAACCGCCGAGAAGAGGAAGAGGGGGGGGGGTCGGTTCCCCTTCCCTTGGCCGTTCAACCACCCAAACACCTCCATTGTCCACCTTTGACCCCTAGGCTCAATCCCTTTGACACTTTTGGTCCCTGAATTTCTATATTATTGCAAAAGGGAGTAAGGTTTGCCACACATATCATTCAAGGTCCCCTTTGACAACTTTCGTTAACAAGACTCGCTTTAAACGTCAATAAAATAATTACATTAAGAATTTTAAAAACCCTATCGGGACACGGGCTTTACAACTCTCCCCCGCTTGAGTTAGACTTCGTCCCCGAAGTCTACACCCGCACACAGCTCCGGATAATTCTCTCGCATCTTCGCTTCAGGTTCCCAAGTTTACTCGGAGCACTTCCGGTGTTTCCACTAGACCTTCACTAACAGGAATTTAAGATTTCCCACACCGCCTAAAAATCTCTCGAATACTTTTCTTACCACAAAACTCCTTCAAGTACACCGCAAGTATGATCGGAGGAACATTCCAACAACTGGATTCATTCCTGGTCAAACGACTTCGGTTGTCTCCCAACCATAGATAGTCCAAACATCCCGATTCAAATTTCAAGCTCTAACCATTCTAAAGTTGCTCACCAATATACCCTACAGGATACTCGAATTCGATCATTCCTATCATTAACTGTCGATTAACTTTCACGAGTTATAATAGACTCCCACAATTTACTCCACATGAATTATCAAACTAGTAAATTTATAATCATCCACGAAGGTCATCCCACCACAAGCAAACATCTCATGATTACTACTATCATCAACATAATTTCCTTAAAATCGGCTACAATTCCCCAATTACACTAAGGCATTTGGCCTCAAGCCCAAAAGTCGACACCTAAGTATACTATTTACCTCAAAAATTCTACGCATTTATCCTCTTTATTACAAAGGGCAGCATTCCCTAACCGATAATATTCGGCCTACAGTACCCACACGCGTGGGATACCCAACCTTCCATTAAGACCGAGAAATTGACCCATGACTATCACGGACAAAATTCGGAATTTTCCCCCGAAACTCTCTCGCGATTGGCATTTTCCACCGCTTCACAGCCGTAATCTTGGCCGGGTCCACCATAATACCATTCTGGTTCACGACATGCTCTCGAAAGTGGTCCTCTCGTAACCAGAACTCACACTTGGAGAGCTTAGCATACAGCTTCTCCCGCCTCAAAACTTCCAAAACTTCTCGCAAATGCATCTCATGCTCTTCCTTTGACTTCGATTACACAAGAATATCGTCGATGAACACGATCACCGATCGATCCCACATAGGGCTACATACCCGGTTCATGAGGTCCATGAACGTTGCGGGTGCATTGGTGAGCCCGAGAGGCATCACCACAACTTGTAAATGGCCATGACGTGAACGAAAGGCCGTCTACTCCGTATCCTCTCTCCTCACCCGCATCCGATGATACCCCGATCTCAAATCAACCTTAGAGAACCACGAGGCTCCCTGAAGCTGATCGAACAAGTCATCGATCCTTGGCGGAGGATAACGATTCTTCACCGTAAGCTTATTCAACTCACGGTAGTCTATACACATCCGTTGGGGCCCGTCTTTCTTTTTCACAAACAGAATCGGGGCTCCCCATGGTGGACAACTCGGCTTGATGAACTCCTTTTCGATAAGTTCCTGCAACGAGTGTACAACTCCTTCATTTCCGATGGAGCCAGGCGATAAGGTGCCTTGGCCACCGGAGCAGCATCCGGAATCAAATCAACGTGGAACTCTACCTGTCGCTCGGGAGGTATCCCCGGTAACTCCTCGGGAAAATACGTCAGCAAACTCCCGTACAATTGGCACATCCTCCACAGACTTCTTCTCTCCGTCGTCGCGCGTGTCGATCACATACGCCAAAAATCCCTGACCACTGTGCTGCAAGTACCTCCGAGCCCTTGCAGCCGAACATATCGCTGAGGTCCGCCTGGGCAAGCCGCCCTGAACTAGCATTTCTCCCCCGCTTGGGGTTCGAACTCGTACTTGTTTGCGACGACAAACAATCTCCGCATCATACGCATCCATCCAATCCATGCCCACAGTCACGCACAACTCCCGCATAGCGATCGGAATCAAATCAATCGGGAACCTCACACCAGAGATCTCCAAAGTGCACCCCGGGTACACGTCAGTAACCGTCAAGGTCCTGTCTTCAGCAACTGCAACCACAAGTGGACAGCCTAACCGTCCTACAACTCGGCCCCAAACACTCACTGACTATGTGAGACACGGAAGGATGAGTAGCCCCGCTATCAATCATCACCACAGCAAGCACCGGGTTAACCAAGAACGTACCTGTCACCACTTTATACGTAGGTTGTGCCTCCTCCACTCCCAGTTGACGAACTCTACCTCAGGCCGCCTCCATCACTACAGCAAGTGAAGCATACTGCGCGGTACTCACGAACTCCCTGATCTTGGTACGTAACATATCCTTGCACCGTGTCCTCTTCATGTCCTCAAAAGAAGCATGCTAAGGATAGAATAATGTCATTTTCGTAAACTTTCGGTTCACCTCCTTTATGGCCTCCGTAGTCTGATAGAGCTCCAAGAACTCTTTGGCACTCCTCTCCATCTCCACTAGAGGCACATGCTCTACACGAAACATACGACGAACTCCTCCCAGGTCAAGTAGTGAGCCCGTTAAGCGTCAAAGCAATAGCACACCAGTCCTTCGCTCCGTCTCGTAACAGATTCACCGCGAAGCGAACCTTCTAGTTCGCAGGACAACCACCGGTAAGGAATGTGCACTCTATAACCGATCCCGACCCTCTTGTTCGGGGCTGCCCACCCGCAGGGGGTGGAATCGCCGCGATGCGCTCCTCCATCGACACTATTACCTCATCACGAATGGCGGTAATAATATCGGGGATCGCCTCCTCAAAATATGCGTCACCTCGACCGCAAACATCTCACGAATCTGATCAGCAATAATTCCAGCATCAGCATCTGGATCAACATTGTTGTTTCTCCTTAACGAGCTACTAACACACATTAAAACCTGCTAACTACGCTCACACTCAACTCTTCGGATTCTCCGTGACTTTCCCCGACTCGAGCACGGATCTTGTGCTTCAGATAGTAGGAGCTCTGCTACTACCCTTCACACCTATCCTTACTCGTTTCGAGTCCTGTCCCGGGACGTCCAAGTAGTTGCTTACCACAAACAAACACATATGCCCATTCCGGCATATGCAAACACTTTTCCTAGCTTCCTAGAAAAGTCGTAATACCCCACCACCCTTGCTAGAATGGAACCCCCACTAGCCCTGACGAGTCGCCTCGTAAACGCACAGTCGTATACAGTGAAACCAGATAGACATTCGAATATAAGATTCTATCCTACAACGGTTGGACTCAAACAAGAGCTGCGCAATAGAACTAAATCCAACATTCTAAGGCTATTCAGTTCCTACTGTATACAACCTAAGGTGCATTCACATAACAACCTATCAAGGCTAGCATGAGTTCCTAATAGCAAGTAACAAGTATACAGTACCACAAAATTCACGTAAGCAATCTAGCATACATACTCCTATGTTCTAGAAAGCAATCTAGCATACGTACTCATATGTAAACGCTATTCCCAGCTCACTAGGAATTTTATCTCATCCCACTACTCTTGCTACAACGGAATCCATGTTAGCCATAACGAGTTGCCTCGCGAATACCCAGCCGCACGCCGCGTGAATCAAATAGACATTCGAATACAAGATTCTATCCTAGAACGGTTGGAATCAAACAAGAGCTGCGCAATAGAACTAAATCAAATATTCTAAGGCTATATGATTCTTACTGCATGCAACCTATAGGGCCTTCACTTGACAACCTACTATAACTAGCATTGATTCCTACTAGCAAGCAGTCATCGTACAGCACAGTGTAAACAACCTCGGCAATCTAGCATGCATACCCTATGCCTAGAAAGCAATAAATACACTAAGTGTTGTACCTTCCCAATTGGCGTCGGCTGACTGTACACATTGCGCCCACGATCACCGTTTCCTAAACGGGCTTTCTCCGTTCATTTATTTTCAAAGATTTTAATAAGAGAGTTTAAAAACTTCATAGCCGCAACTTGAGACCAAACACACCGAGATGTGTTTGATTCACTCAAGTTGTGCTCTGATACCAAGTTGTAACGTCCCAAAAATTACAAGGAAATTTAAAATTTTTAAAACATACATTTCATTATAAAACAACCATAATTCAATAATTCACGTCTTAAGTGAAATTAACGTCGTTGACTCAAACCGTCAACAAAGTTTATGCAGCGGAAAATTATATAATTAAATTCAAAGGGTTCGAAAGTGAAAGTTTAACAATCTTTGGTACTCTGCGCTTGATGTGTGTACGGTCACGCCCGACTGCCGCCCGCACCTGAAATAACAACATATTGGGAAGGGGTAAGCTATAATGCTTAGTGAATTCAACCACACACGTAGGTAGCAACCCCACGCATATCGCCCCTACTCGCAAGTAGGAAACATCACCACTACCATGAATACGAAGCCACATAATGATTCATGCATACATACAAACCTCGGTCCCACCGAGTATACAAAAATATAGCAATACCAGCTCAGTCCCACCGAGCCCCCGGTCCCACCGAGTAAAGGTAAATAGTTGTACTAGCTCAGTCCCACCGAGCCCTCGGTCCCACCGAGTAAAGGTAAATAGATGTACTAGCTCAGTCCCACCGAGCCCTCGGTCCCACCGAGCCCCCCAGTCCCACTGAGGTGTACGCAAGCACAAATAATCGACATATAATTTCAACAATCACAGCTAAATCATCCCATCCAAATTGGTCCACGTAAACACGTAATAACACATAGCACAAAAACAGCGGTATACATGAAATTCCTAACTACGCGGTGAGAGAACTCACCTCAAAGCAAACCGACGCGCTCCCGAGCCGCAACACCAGCACGTCAACCTTCCTCACTTTTTCCCACCTAAATACGCACTAAAACGTCAACGGGAAGTCCCAACTCACGACACTTTTACTAGTTTAGCAAAACTAAAATTCCAGCTTTTATACTAAAAACGCAGGTCTGTTCGGGACCCATTTTACCCCTGCTAAACTGATCAAACCAAAAACTTAATTCCACATCCAGGAAGTTCAATGTCTTATGGTTCCAGGGACGTATCGCACGCGTCCTAACGATATTCCTAGCACTCTATACGAATTTTACAAAAACATCTCGCAGTGCAGCTAAAACAGGACCTGTCGGTATAAAATGGCAATTTGACACTAGCTATGGCCCGAACTGGTTTTTCCACAAAACATATAAAAGTTACTAGACTCAGAATGGGAACTTTTGGCACCAGTTTCATCCCAATCCGACATTCCAAGCAAAAGTTATGCATAAAACAAAACAGGGACAGAAAGCTGGAAGTTTTTCGGACCAGGCTGTATAAACAGCCCCATACGGCCCAGCTACAGGCTTAACCAGATTCTCGGCAAAACACGAAAAACTTTCCTGACTCGATTAGTGAACTTCGGCCACCGATTTCATTTCAATCCGAGCTACGAGTAAAAAGTTACGGCCACGACAAAACAGTGGCAGAAAAATCGTCATTCACATAAAATGACAAATCACCAAATTTGCGACCACTTTTTCACCTAGCTAGAAGCTGAATCGGTTTTCCGCTAAAACACGGAAAACGTGGTCGACCTCGAACTTGAACCGTGGGTACCAGTTTCGGCTCAATCGGAGTTACGACGGAAAAGTTATGGCCGTCGCAAAAACAGAAACGTAACGAGAGCCATACCTTACAACGACGACTCGCAACCGTGCCTGCAATCCCTTCTTCTCGACCTCTCCGACGAAGGACGTTGACACCGGTGGTTTTCCGGCGACGGCGTTTCTCCAGCGACCTCTCTCTCTCTCTTTTTCTTCCTCTCTCGGCTTCTCACACTCACGATCACCCTCTCGGCAAATCAAAAACTATGGAGCCAAAATAAGCAAATTACAAAAGAAAACTATATGTTGGTGCAATTTGGAAACCGCCGAGAAGAGGAAGAGGGGGGGGGGTCGGTTCCCCTTCCCTTGGCCGTTCAACCACCCAAACACCTCCATTGTCCACCTTTGACCCCTAGGCTCAATCCCTTTGACACTTTTGGTCCCTGAATTTCTATATTATTGCAAAAGGGAGTAAGGTTTGCCACACATAACATTCAAGGTCCCCTTTGACAACTTTCGTTAACAAGACTCGCTTTAAACGTCAATAAAATAATTACATTAAGAATTTTAAAAACCCTACCGGGACACGGGCTTTACATTTGCTGAGCAGGTGTCGGTCTGGTTTCGGTGTCGACCACTTTTTCCTTCCCTTTAATGTGGCTTTTGACTTTATCAATCTCCGTTCTGAACTCCTTTTCCAATGTCTTTTAAGGCGCTGTTCAGATACTTCCTTGATAAAATGTCTGATAAATCACCGTCGGGGTCACTTAGAATACCCGTTTAGGGCACAACTGTTGATTCAACTGAAGTGCCACCTATGTTCATAGCTGGCGTGACGTTGCCTATGGTAGGATTTCCATCTGATCCTCGTATTCCGTTCAAGGGCAGACATACTACGGATGTTCCGATCGGGTCACTAAGAGCACCGATGTTAGCAGTCTCGATATGTGTCCTAGCCAATGAAGATGTTATAATATCAAAGGGCTCTAGACTCAATGGTGCACAGAAAAAAGTCAAGAATGGGGGAGGTTGTTCTCTTGTATCAATACAGAGACTCTTCGAGTGAGGGAACGGTAGACTTTGTGCTATATCCCCATGAGAAAATGAAACAGCTAACTGTTGCGAGCTAGTTGAGTGGCTAGGGGATGTGCAATTGTGTCGCTAGGTCCACGACGGCTTCTTCAATACCTCGTCCCAATAAATGAGACGAGATAGCAGCTGTGGCTACCTAGGCGACACTGGTTTGGATTCGCTCAATAGTCTCTCTTGTTCTTAGGCTCGATCTCTCGTGATTTTGTTTTGACCTGCATTCTCTCCGAATCGCATGTTCTAAATTTTCAACTAATACTCCCTCCTCTCTCCTTATGTCTCCCATAATTGGCTCGGATGTAGGGATCTCGGAGGGTGTGGTTGAGGTAGAGGGAATGCCATCGGTCATGGGTGGACGACGTCCGATATGGGGTGGTATTAAAGATGACGCATTCCGTATCAGAGTCGGTTGTCTCGGAATCCATGGCGTCCGTTTGTGCGAATGGTGAAATAGGTACAGGTGTGTCCGTTCCGGGGCCTCAATCAAGCATAGGGGCGGCAGTGATGACCGGGACCTCGTGTAGGGATGTCGATGGTCCGGCGTCAGTCGTGGTACAGGTGGTGTGTGTAGGGGTAGATGTTTGAACGGTGCCCGCGTCTATTCCCCTCCCTGAGTGTACTCTCAACACGCCCCGTCCGGGAGCCCCAGCTACCCGGACTCTACTTCCACGAGTCCTTGGACCCTCTTGTCGCTCGGGTCTAACTCTTTAGGGAGGTCCCTCCGGCTGGACCACAGGAGCACCTACACCTAACACTCTTCTATATTTTATCACACTCGGTGCATTAGGGTCCGCGTGTGCCAGTAGGCTTCGGGTATAGGCATGGCTTGGGCATTGGACGGGTTACGAATCACAAGGTAGTGTAAGTTAAAAGGAGGACATACCGGGTGGTTCATGCGACACGGTATGTTCGGATTCGCGTCCATATGCTGACGGATGGCCAATGATAGGAACCTTGGGTATGGAAGGAATTTCTTTTCTTTCGTTCCGCCGATCGCCCGTATAGTCTGAACTAGCTCGCGCCACATGATCATAGCGAAGTCGATGTGACAGTTGTAGCAGATGGCATGAAAGAGGCATAGGAAGTCGGCTGTGCACTGGTCGATCCCCTTCCATCTGGAGGATAGACACCTGTTCAGAATCGTGAACAGGGTGTACTATATAGGCACCAGATATTTGTGATTGAAGGCTGAGGGGCGGTTCAGTGCTTTGTTGTATCCGAGAGCACGGATGTCGGCGCAGAGAGTGTTTTCGTTGACAGCAGGGTCATAAACAGCATGGCCACCGGCAGTAGCTTCGGGTAACGATAGTAGACGTCGGAAAGACTCCGGTGTTAGCGTGAACGGATGATGATCGATCATCGCCGTAATTGTCTGAGAGTTGAGTGCCGTGACGACTTGAATAGTGCACCAAACTTGTTATAGGTAAAGGATCGGGACGTCGGTGGTAGCGGTGAGTGCATCGCGAAGTGGATGTCCTAGAAGGATGTCCACGACCACACAATGTTGTGGTCGGAATTCAGCAGCGTCTAGGTGGTGATTGTTCGCCACGATTTCAATACCATGATCTGCTGGAACCAAGGCGTTGTCAGCCTCTTCGTCAATAAACTCCTCTTGAGGAGGATTGTTTTGTGGTTGTTGATCCGCCATGAGTACCTGAAAGACACGGTGTTAGAGTATGGACGAATTCAAAAGATTGTCGGTGCGTACCTTGGCGAAGATCGGCTCAATCTGAAACAGATTGAGGACTGGTAGTGGAGCAGGGTACTGAAATTGCCAATTTGTCCGGACAAGTAAAGGTATCCGGGAAACATAGTCTCCGGATACAATGGTCACCGGATAACAAAAGTTACCGGGTACATTGGTATCCGGATACAAATGGTTACCGGATAAAGATAGTTACCGGGCAAAATAGATTACCGGACAAAAATAATCTTACCGGACAAATAAGGTTACCGTACGACCATGAACTACCGGATAGTTGAATTTACCGGAAACCACTAGGTTTCCGGACAACTTGGGTTACCGGGTGAACAAGGTTACCGGACAAACCAGATCTTCCCGGATAGTTGAACGTACCGGAAACCATAAAGGTTTCTGGACAACTGGGGTTACCGGGTGACATGGTTTCCAGATGAGATGGCTTTCCAGGTAAAGATACTTATTGAATGTTTGAACGTTTCCGGATAAAATATCTTAAGCTATGAATGTGTTCGAATAAAAGTTGAATGTGTTCGGATAGTTTGAAACTATCCGGACGACATCTGGTTTCCACAAATCAGCCAAAAACAACATTGAAAGACAGATCTAGGTATCCTAGATGCATCTAATCGACAAGAGAAGAAAAATACTACCAACAATCGGGCAAAACATCGTGAGATTGGCCGAATGTGAACCGACACACAGTCGGGGTTCGAAAACCCTCTTTTTGATCGAAAAACGAGCGATTTGTGTATGATTTGTGTGCGATAGAAGGCATAAAACGTATAGGATAGTAAAATGAGTGACATACCTGTGATTTGGGAAGTAAACGATCGAAAATGAACAAGAACGCGAGTATCCGCAGAGTTTCTGAACAAGAGGTTTTTCGAGAGGGTTTTTGGAATCCGAAAAAATGGAATAGGAAACATCCGGGTATATTTATAGGATCAAGGTATTCGGGTGGGTCGTCCGGATACCTATCCGGATAGGATAGTTTCCGGACACCCTTTCCGGATACCTTTCCGGATACTATTGCAAATTTCAAAACATTTCCTTGGTTATTTTCATTTGACATTTCTGACAAAACAATTAAGGAGTGTTTGTAAACACGCTCCCCCTCAATTTTTGAACAGAAAGAAAATTGCTCCCCCTCAGATCGTGCTAATGGTGCTGTTTAGGAAAACATTGGAATGTTCACACTAAAAAAACTTTCAAGTGTAAAGAAAAATAGTGTGACACTCCCCCTCAAAAGTAGAACAGACTTACCTGATAAGCTTATGTGCTCCCCCTGAACACATGAACAAGATTGTGAAACGCACAGATATATCGAAGAATAAAGTAGACGACAGTAATTGAATATAAAGGAAAACACACGTGAAATGAAAGCAAACAAATAAAATCTACCTAATTAATACTGAGATTTAACAGAAATGTTTATACGATACAAGTAGAATACAGATGCGAGGAAGTGTGTACTCGGTCATCTAGAGTTGAGATAACATATGATGAATAGGCAGTTCCTCGTAGGTGTATGGAACTTGTATCGGGCGCACGATTTGGTAAAATCTTCAGATTTAGCATACCAAGCTTGGACACAAGATAGTTAAAACGTTTTTCGTCCAAGGGTTTTGTAAATAGGTCTGCTAACTGATGTTCCGTATTAACAAAGTAGAGTTCGATTGTACCTCTTTCGACGTGATCCTTGATAAAAATGGTACCGAACGTTTATGTGCTTTGTCTTCGTGTGTTGGACCGGATTGCTTAATATTCCAATGGCGTTCTTCGAGTTGCAGTAGATAGGCACCTGAGAGTAGGTGAACCCGTAGTCTTTGAGTTGAGTGCGTATCCAAATGACTTGCGAACAGCTGCTCGCGGTGGCCACATATTCCGCCTCAGCAGTCGATGTAGAGACGCACTGCTGCTTCTTGGATGCCCAGCTTATCAAACTATCGCCCAGGAACTGCACATGCCCCGATGTGCTCTTCCGATCCAACATGCTGTCTGCGTGATCCGCGTCCGAATACGCTGTGAATTCAAAACATGTATCTTTCGGGTACCACAAGCCAAGATCAGCAGTACCTTTTAAGTAACGAAAAATTCGTTTTACTGCAATTAAGTGAGACTCTTTAGGTTTTGACTGAAAACGGGCGCAAAGAAATGTAGAAAACATGATATCCGGTCTACTCGCCGTCAAGTACATCAAAGAACCTATCATACCCCGATATGTTTTGGTATCCACATCCTTTCCGTTAGGATCGGCGTGTAACTTTGTACCGGGGGTCATGGGAGTTTTCATAGGTGAGGACTGTTTCATCTGGTATTTCCGAAGAATATCCCGGATGTACTTAGCCTGGTTTATGAATATCCCGGCCGACGGTTACTTAACTTGAAGGACGAGAAAGAAATTCATCTCACATAGCATACTCATTTGAAAATATTCTCCCATTAGGACAGAAAAGTTCTTATAGTATTGAGGATTAGTTGAACCGAAAATGATGTCATCTACATAGACTTGGACTAAAATAATGTGACCTTTTTCATTTTTAATAAACAGGGTTGTATCGATTTTACCTTTTGAAAAACCCGATTTTATTAAAAATTTAGACAGAGCGTCATACCAGGCGCGTGGAGCTTGCTTCAAACCGTATAAAGCCTTGTCGAGAATGTAAACGTGATTTGGATTTTTGTTGGGATTAAATCTGATTGAATGGAAGTTCAAGGGAAAAAATTGTAAATGTTTAATTTGGGCTTAATTATTGTAATGGGCCATGGGCCATGGGCCTGATTAGATTAGGCCTAGATATAAATAGTTATCTTAACCTTAGAAAATAGGTTAATCGTTCATAATTGAATTGCAAACACTTTGTAAACTCTCTAAAAAGGTTTATCAAAGTTATATGGATGACGAGTTGAAATCATTCTGACTATTGTTTATATCTGTTGATTTCTTATTGTATGTACTAATCTAGGATCCAACATGTGGTATCAGAGCAGGTCACGGGTTCGAATCCCATGAAGTGCATTTAAAATGCCAAAGACATGATGTGCAGCCATTGACTTCTAGCGAAGGTCTCGTTAGTGCTGGCAGATGCTGGGGGATTGTTGGGTCATTGACCAGCATCTTCCTAAATTGAAACGTGGCGCTGGTTGCTACGCTATATGGAAATAAGTTGCGCCTTCTCCACCAGCAATTGCTTTTGGCGTAGTGGTAAGCGCTTGGATCCTAACAGATATCTAGTACATCAAGTTCTTCATGGTAAGTTTCCAATCTTACTCTCTCTTATCGCGTTGTGATTAGATTTTTCATGTTTAAAGAGGGTTTTAGAACGTTTGGGGTTAATATGGTGGGATTGTGATGAAAGAGGGTGATTGGATGCTAAATCTTCGATAATAATGTACTTGGTATATAAACTTCTTAATTTTGGAGGCTTGAATCTGCTTGGAGGGAACCTAATCAGGATAGTGGGGGTTTTCCAAATCGTACAGTGCGATAATCCGAACAGTCGCCATTATCCGGATAAGGGTCAAAATCCGAAATCAATGGTATCCGGATGGAATTCGTATTCGGATATTCGGTTATTCGGATGTTTTTGTATCAAAATTCAATAGCCATCCTATCCGGACAGGCGGTGTGAGAGACTGAACCCGGTAGTATCCGGATATAGTTTTTCGGGCGCGTAGGAATTATGACAAGCGGGTCCGGATGTGTGTTATCCGGACGTTGGTACCCGGAAAGAAAGTATCCGGACGTTGGTATCCGAAAGTTGGTATCCGGACGTGGTTATCCGGACGTGCTATCCGAATTGCGCTATCCGGGTACACGCTCATGTGTTAGTTAACTTCATCCTATAAGAGAATCTGATTTATTTGCGAGATGACTTGAGAAGAGGTTTGAGTATGAGTTGAGAGTAATCGTCAAGGAATATTCGGGCAACTTATTTTTCTCATTATTTATCTTAGGTATCCTATTTAGAGATCACGGACGTAAGTGAGGAGACTTAAGCAAGGACAGCAGGTGAGTCTTCTAACTGAAAATGTGTTAACTTATGTACCTTTTTATACGCATGATATGTTATGAAACTGCATGTTTTATCTTTTATAGGAAACTTCATGTTTTGCTATGTTTGAGAAAGATGAGATATTATGTATGCATACATTTGGAAGTGGACATGTTATGGCTAAGTCAAGGGGTGTGTCCCGCCAGTGCTCATACCGGGGGGTGTCCCGTTTATGCCATGGAGGGGGGTGTCCGAGTTAAGGCAGTGTGAGCACGTTGTCACAAGTGTGTGTGACTTCAGTTTGCCATTTACATGTGTAGTTCTTGCGTTTGAATGTCTAAATGTTTTAAAGTTGAGAATTGTTCATAAATGCTTATAAACTGTTTACAATGTTTTATGTGGAACGGATGTTGTTTCTAGAGGGAACTCACTAGACCTCATGGTCTAACCCTTGCTTTTCAAAAACAAAACCATTTTCAGGTATGCACTTAGTAGGAGGCTCTAGTAAGGGCAAAGAGAAGATATGAGTGGGATGCTAAGTTCAGCTTACTAGACATAGCATATTGTAGATCTCGGTTGTGTAATAGGTGGTTTCTGCAAACCTGATATGTACTCGTGTTTTTTTGAGATTGTATTCCGGGGGCGTTTCGACGAGTTATTTAATTATTGTTGTTTACGCTTTATTAGCTGAGTTTGGGTTGTTACACTCCACCACCGCCACAACCATCGTCGGCTACCAACCACCACTACCACCGCCAGCCACTTCCACCTCGACCATAACCACCACCATTGCCTACCACCACCACCTCTACCTCCACCACATCGCCACAACTATGTCCTCCACCACTGCTGATTGCTACCACTATGGTGGGATCTTGAAAATTTTAACTCAAGATATTGAAAAAGGAATTGAACCTTTGACTCTTCAATCAAAAAGTGGGGTGGAAAGGATGGAGAAGGGAAAGCATCGGTGTTGGATTGAAGTATGGGTAAGAGTAGAATGTGAGGTAAGTAGTCGTCTATCGACCGGTAGAAGTCAAAGATTGGAACCACATGATTTGTAAACCATTGCTCATAGACGAGAACCGTGTGGGGTGGTCAAACGGGTAGATTGTGAAGCACCTGTACAGCAAGTTGTTGCACGGACGAGAAAGCGACCTTTGGTAAAAAGTGGAGTGTCAATGATAAGTTGTGTGAGTACAAAGGTTGACCGTGTTAGAGTGAATAACCTTCAAATGCAAATTGTGTTTCATGCATTATGTCTTTAAATGTGTTACATGAGCTCTATCATGTTATATTAATTGCGTACATAACGAATTTCTTGTTTTGGAAATAAGTCGACGTGTGCGAGAGTGTGTTTAAAGAAAAAGAAAAATCCGTTTACGTTGCACAATATTTTTGAACTTAGGGGTTTGCAAATTATTTCGCCTTTTTATGTTGAGATAACCTTCATCGCGAAAATCATGAAAATGGTTGACTGCAAAACCTTTATAACCAAAATGAGTATTGACATGTTGTTATCAAATAAATGAGTGTGAGAGCCGACTGATTTACTTCGTGTGAGTGATTTCGTGCAAAACATTTCTAGTCGTATAGGAAAGGTTTCATTCAATATATTTTACGCTAATAACATCATTTTGATTGGTCAGGGTTGTATTTTACCGTAACGTTGCGTGTGAACGATCCTCGAGATCGGTGTGCCTGCCTTTGAAGTTATGAGGGTGTTGGGTCGTATGTACTCAAGTGTTGTACTTTTTGAATTATCAAATGTGTGAAAGAAATTAAATTACCATGTCATCATGCATGAAGGCTATGAACTCACTAGGTCGTGAAGAGTATTGCATTTAAAGATAATAAAAGGGATTTCGAGAGTGGAAATGTACCAGTCGAGCCGTTGACGGTTGATTTGTGACCTTGGTGTTCTCATTGAGGGAGAGAGGTGAATAGCGCAAATGTCAGAAATGGACTTTGGCATTGTTTGTATTTTGGTGGCTTGTACTCTAGTTCGGTAACTTGAGATGCTGTTCACGGTGGACGATTGTGTCCGGAGTGAAAGACTTGCAGTTGTCAAGGTAGTGATACTAACAGCTCGTTATGTGTAGCTTTGAGATGCATTGATGAAATGTTATCGGCATTGAGCCTGGATATTGAGGTGGTTTTGTAATTTTGACCTCGCACCAAGTAAGTCTTGAAATTTCTTTCTTCAAGTGAGGGTGGTAGAGTATAAACTAATTATGATACGTTGGAAGAAGTAGGTCCTGTTTGAAATCCTTGTTGTCGGGGAGGTTATGGAAGCATCATCATGTCGTCTGTTAATATTGGAGACATTGTCAGGAGAAATTACTCTGGTGTGTGGGCGTAGCAGGTCGATCAGGAAAGATGTAAACTTGTATGATGTTGGACTATCTTGGGTGTCCGTTGTGAAAATGGACGATCACTACTTAGGGATGAAGCATAATGCTCAGTTGGAGTGTGTGTGCATTGATTATATCGGTCTTTAAAAGAGTGCGCCTTATCTTTTTGGACTGGTTTCGTGGAGATCGCAGTGAACCGACAAGGAACGAAGACTTATTTGATTAAATTGGGAAATCGTGAATTTATGGTTCATCTAGATTCGGGGAAAAACAAAGTCGTGAGTTAGACTTGGTTTTTTTTTATATTTATGCTGGTGGGTATGAAAGCAAGATTTGCTATGTGTGCAAATGATCGTGAGAACCTTGACTGTGGTGTGATGTTGTGGGTGGTGATTGTCTGGATAAGTTAGTGGCATTTTCTTTTTGCCAAGGTAGATGTGCAAGTCATTGGTTGGGAAATGTGTTGTTAAAATAGGATGTACGGATTTTAAGTTGGTGTTATCGTATAGCTATTTTCAGAATAAAAACGATGAAGCGGTAGATGGTGGTTACCTAAAAGAGGAACCATGTGCGTTTGGTTGCGTGAGTTGTCGAGTAAGTTTATTTTTGGATCATTGGAAGATTGATGAAGATGTTGGATTGGTTAGTTTACAATGTGATGCAGTAGATATGACATTGTTGATCCAAACCATTCAGTGATTTGATAATGACTCTCAAAACTACTTAGTGAAAATTGTAAGTAAAGAATATGTATTAGTGTTTAACCATCTAGGAAAATATACTAAGTCTGTTTAGTATCGCTAATGGAAAACACATGCTTTAAATTTATACTTCAGCGATGCATGTACATCAGTGAGCCCTGAGCATGTTCAGCCTCACTGATGATCGTTGAAAGTTTATCTTGTAATTGTTTGCTTATGATCCCTGAAGACAAGACTCGCGACAACTGAGTTCAAAGCTGAAATCGAAAACCAAGCTGAAGAACGAGTGACTAAGTCTACTAGTGACCTGATGCGGATATCAGCGAAGACAAGACTTGTCCATTACACGCGAAGTTTTAAGTAGAAGACTTCACCGAGAGCTGAACTTTATCATTCGCTAATAAAGATACATACAGCGTTCGCTGATCAAGAAGCCTTTTCTACAAGCAACTTTTGTCTTATCCCCTTGCACGCTTTTGTACAATTTGTCAGAAGGACATCCCTTGTCCAGTATCGTACAAACCACTCTGCAACTACAATGTTCTTCATGCGGCCAAAAGGGATGTTTGCTAAAGTCAAATTCATGCAACCAATCAGACGCTTCCACGTATAAAGTTGTACTGACTTTCATTAAATGCATGCAGTATAAATAGAAAACCCCACTTCATTTTGAAGTGTTGCTTCCTTCGCTGAAATACTTAGTGCAAGAAAACTCTCTCTAGTTTTCTTATCCTCTCTTTTCTTAGTGCAAGAATTATGTGTGATTCTAATAGTTTGTTTAGATTAGGTTTTTAACTTGATCTTATTTCGCAACAAACTGTAAATTGTTTGATATATATATATATATCAATAAACAATTTTAAAGATAAAAATATGTGTTTGTATTCAACCCCCCCCCCCCTTCTACAAACTTGTATAACCCTTCGGGACCAACAAGTGGTATCAGAGCAGACTGTTTAATCCTATAAACAAGATCTTTCTTATACTCTCTTCCTTGCTATTTCTTCAATATGTCAAACTCCACAAACACGAATTACATAAATAATGGCTCCCTTACCAAACCACCTCGATTTCGCAAAGACAACTTCAATCTTTGGAAAAATGGAATGATGATCTTCTTCGAAGGTGTAGATCCCACTATACCTTACTATGTTGAATCTGGACCTTATGTTCCTTTCATCATAGATCCTGCTATTCCAGCCACTACTTCTTGATGAAGTCTACCATTCCATAATGAACCTGAAAAGTTCCAAAGACATGTGGGACACTATCTGCGTTCACAATGAAGGTACTGAAGATGTACAATAATCCAAGAGAATAAACCTGGTGAGACAATATGAAAGTTTCATATGTGGTAAGAATGAAAATCTCTCTGAAGTTCACCAACGTTTCAACTGTTTAATTATTGATTTAAAAATTGTTGGTAAGATTTACTCTAACTCCGAGATTCTGACACAATTCTTGGAATGTCTTCCTGAAAGTTGGGACAACTATACCATGTGTCTTAAGCTCTCTAAGGATCTTAAATTTATGACCCTCTCTACCTTATTTTGCACTATGCTCAATCATGAGAAGTCGTGTCAACTTAAGAAGAATCTTGTAAAATATTCCAAAAGCACGCCTGTTGCTTTACTCTCCTCATAGTCAGTAACTGCTCAGCGATCCACAGTCACGATCACTGAAATGGAATCTAACTCTGATGATTCATCAGAACTTGATGAATCTCTAGCACTCCTGACAAATACCTTCAAGATGTTTTCTAGAAAGAGTAACTTCAGAAGAAATAAACCTCTTTCACTCACTAACAAGCCTAAATCTACTCATGTTGATAAGGCTACTGCTACCTGCTTTAACTGTGAAAAGGTAGGACACTTTGCAAGTGAATGCAGGTCAAAGAAAGTTTCCAAACCTTCTTCATCCTTCAAGAAATCCTCTAACCCAAGGGCTAGAGATGACAAGTACCAAAAGCTTAAAGAAAAGTATGCTAAGCTGAAAGCATACAAAAAGAAGGGAAAAGGTATGATCGCTGAAGATCATGACTGGGCTGAGTCTGATGAAGAATTAGATTCAAATGAAGAAGATGAGGCCAATCTCTACCTCATGGCAAAAATAGAAGAGGAGGAAGAACAAACTGAAATTCCCTCTAATTCTAACTCTGAGGTATCAATCTTTTCTACCTCTACTTCAGCTATCACTGAAGCTGATAGACTTCGAGCTATCGATTTGCTGACTATTGACTTATACGATGCCATGAATGGGAAGACCAAAGCTGAACAACAAAACTTAGATTTAACTGAACAACTTAAAAACTGTCATTTAATAATACAAGAGCTTTCATAAATAGAAGTAAATTTGAAAGACCAGGTCTACGTAAATCAAGTCATCAGTATCGAGCGAGAACAAGCTATCGTTGAACTGAAAGCTGAAAAGGCTATTGTTGAAGGATGGTATAAATCCTCAACAAAGATCACTGAAATAATCGGTGCTCAGATCCCTCTTAATGACAAAAGTGGTCTTGGTTACAAAGCTGACGCTGAAGAACCAACCACTGACCGTTCCATGCTAAGGTTTGGAATGTTAGTGTCATCTATCCCTGACACCTCTTCATCTCAGTTCTCTTCTTCTTCTAAAACTCCCATCCCTGAGGACAAACCTACCTTGATTTCTAAAGGTAAAGAAAAAATTGTCGTTCAAAAACCTCAGAAGGGTACCTATGTACCTAAGCTGAATGTTTCAAAACCTTCAGCAAGCCATCCCTCTACTTCTAGGCATAAGATCCCTGAATTAGTTCAGCGATCTACTCCTAAAATAAGAGTGGATGTCACTGGTAAGAAATCTGAAGAACTTATAGTTCCTCCGATATCCAATGCCAAAGGTATTCTCGGTGCAGGCACGACTCATTTAAAAATATCTAATAAGCATGCCTATGGTCCTAAAGCTACTTTTAGCTAAGGTGAAGATCAATGCCCCCAAGGCAATGAAGACCATCCCTTATGCAAATCAGGCCAAGGTGAAAAATGCCACCAAGGTTAAGAAATTAACCAAGTTGAAGATTACCACTGAAGATGAATCATCATATGCTGCGAAGATCGCTGAACCTTCCACTTCTTCAACCACCACTGACAAGTGTGGACCCATCGTAAAATGGGTGCCCATTCCAAACTAATCTTCCTTTGTTTCCAGGTCTCGAAGGGTATCTGGTATCTTGATAGTGGATGCTCTAGACATATGACTGGAAAGAAAACCCTGCTCACTGAATACAAAGAAGAGAAAGGTCCCTCAGTGACCTTTGGTGGAAATGGAAAAGGCTATACCCGAGGGTTTGGTGTACTCTCTAATGGTACAACAACCTTCAGAAGAGTTGCATACATTGAAGGGTTAAAGCACAACCTTCTTAGCATCAGTCAGCTGTGTGACAAGGACTCCAAGGATTGCTTCACTAAAGAAGCATGTTTCGTCACTGACAAGAAGGAGAAAGCTGCTCTCAGCGAATATCGTTTAGAAAATGTTTATGTAATAAACATGGACTCAACAACCACTGAGAACTCTTGTTTTCTCTCCAGAAGGCTTTCTCATCTTAACTTCAAGACGCTTAATACTCTTTCTTCAAAAGAGTTAGTCACTGGTCTTCCTCAACACTCATACGCTAAGGAATCTCTTTGTTCTCCTTTTTCACTTGACATCATTGAAGCTTCCTCTTTCACACTGAGTTAGCGGCTCATGCTCTTGCTCAACGATGGACTATAAATCACCCCGTAGATCAAATTCTTGGTGATCCAAACGCAGGTGTTCAGACTCGACACAGTGCCGGTAACATTTGTTTATATGTTAATTTTATTTCACTAATTGAACCAAAGAATGTTGATGATGCCGTCAGAGATCCAAAATGGGTCAGCGCTATGCAAGAAGAGCTGACTGAATTCGAAAGAAACAAGGTTTGGAATCTGGTTCCAAGACCATCTGACAAATCTGTGATAGGCACTAAGTGGGTCTATCGAAACAAGTTGGATGAAATTGGAACTGTAACCCGCAACAAAGCTCGTCTAATTGCTCAGGGATATAGACAGGAGGAAGGTATAGACTACGACGAAACCTTTGCCCCAGTGGCAAGACTTGAAGCTATTCGTCTATTTCTAGCATACGCTGCTCACAAAGACTTCAAAGTTTTTCAAATGGATGTCAAGTCAGCGTTTCTAAATGGAAGGCTGAACGAAGAAGTCTATGTCGAACAACCTCCAGGATTCTCGTATCCTAAGCATCGAGGTTATGTTTATAAACTGGATAAGGCACTCTATGGACTGAAACAAGCTCCACGTGCATGTTTTGACACTCTATCCTCTTTTCTCCTTATTGAAAAATTTGAGCGTGGTAAAATCGATAACACTCTATTTTTCAGGAAAGTAAAAGGTCATGTTATTCTTGTTCAACTATATGTCGATGACATTATATTTGGTTCTACTAACCCTGAATTATGTACTCGCTTCGCAAAAAGAATGAAATCTGAATATAAGATGAGTATGATGGGTGAGCTGACTTATTTTCTTGGACTTCAAATCAAGCAATCTGATAAGGGTACTTTTATCCACCAAGGTAAGTATGTCAAAGATATGCTGAATTTTTTTGATTTAACTCAAAGCTCAGCTATAAAAACCTCTATGGCACCGCCGCTGACACTTAACAAAGATCCTTCAGGAAGCCTGTTAATGTCACTGCGTACCGAGGGATGATCGGCTCTCCTTTTTATCTTACAGCTAGTCGTCTTGATATTATGTACGCTACTTGTTTATGTGCACGATATCAATCTAAACCCAAAGAATCACATCTGATCATTGTAAAGAGAATTTTTAGATACCTGAAGGGTTCACCCAACCTAGGTCCTTGTTATCCCAAAGACTCAGGGTTCGATCTAACTGCCTATTCAGATAGTGACTTTACAGGTTGCAAACTAGATAGAAAAAGCACCACATGAGGTTGTCAGCTCCTGGGTGGAAAACTGGTGAGTTGGACAAGTAAGAAACAAAGTTCAGTGTCTACCTCTACAACTGAAGCTGAGTATGTAGCCGTTGGAAGCTGTTGTGCTCACGTCTTATGGATGAAAAATCAACTATTAGACTATGATCTTCAGCTCTCCAAAATTCCAATCTATTGCGACAACACAAGTGCCATCGCTATAGCAAATAATCTTGTGCTACACTCAAAGACCAAACACATCGAGATCAGGTATCACTTTACTAGAGATCATGTAATGAATAGTGATATAGAACATCACTTTATCCCAACTGGTTTTCAGCTAGCTGATCTTTTCACCAAACCTCTTGATGAGACAAGATTCAACTTTCTCATCAGCGAGCTTCGCATATTGAACCTTGAAGATTAAATCTTCAGTGGTAACGCATTATGTAGGTTCCCAGATTCACTTTGTCTCATATAAACAGCAAATCAAAGATAGTGGAAGCATTATATAAAGCTGTTTAAGTATGAGTGATCATGTATAAATATGAAGCAATGAGAGAATAATAATAACAATATAGAACAACAAATGATAACACAATAGTTAAATAAGCTGCTCGTATATTGATATATATGAATAACACCAAGAACACTTTCTTGTGTGTGTATTCTGAAATCTCTGAGGTGACAATTCGTACAGTGGTAGTGGAATAGAATGTGTAGTATTTGCTCTCACAACTCTAGTAATAATTCTCACCCAAAAGCTTACCATTGTGCGCTCCACTACCCTTCTATTTATAGCCTGATAAAGTGAAAGACAGTGTACTATCTAACCCTGGAATAACACGTGAAAGTGTGTCGCCGTCCTTTTAGGGCTGACGTGGAAAGTACGGACACGTGTCTTACACTTAAAGATTTCTACGAGACTTGAGCTTTACATAGGACTTTGTTAGGATCCAAGCGCTTACCACTACGCCAAAAGCAATTGCTGGTGGAGAAGGCGCAACTTATTTCCATATAGCGTAGCAGCCAGCGCCACATTTCGATTTAGGAAGATGTTGGTCAATGACCCAACAATCCCCCCCCCCCCAGCATCTGCCAGCACTAACGAGAGCTTCGCTAGATATTAATGGCTGCACAGCATGCCTTTGGCATTTTTTAAATGCACTCCATGGGATTCGAACCCATGACCTGTTCTGATACCACATGTTAGGATCCAAACGCTTACCACTACGCCAAAAGCAATTGCCGGTGGAGAAGGCGCAACTTATTTCCATATAGCGTAGTAGCCAGCACCACGTTTCGATTTAGGAAGATGCTGGTCAATGACCCAACAGACTTCATTCACCAGAGCTCTTTTTCCAGAGCTCTGAAGGTCTTATGGCGTGAACAGTTCTTCTGGTGGAACAGAAGAAGACTTCTGCCAGAGCTCTGTTGAACTCTAATGATCTTTTGTTTGTTTTTCTTCTAAGTCTTCTGCTTGATCTCAAGTGGTCTTCTGACTTCTGATATTTTCAATACTTTTACATTGAGCATACGTGGGGCTAACACATTAGATCAGTGATAAAGGAAATTCTATCTCCTTATTCAGCCTCTAATCTCTGAACAAAATGATTCGCTGATACTAAGTTATGTTTTTCTACTCCTAAAACGCTGAAGTTTACTTCAGTATGTTGTTTTTGAAATAAATTTGGTCGCTGATATTTTTTTAATTCAGTGATCTTTTGAAAATACAAATCCATCACTGAAATTTTCTGTTTCAGTGATCCTTCATTTAAATTGTCCCTGAACCATTCAATGAGGCTTTTTGAAAATTAAAAGACAAGTGTGACGTAATCAAACAGATAAACCCTAGCACAACTTTTCGTCTGACACATTCGCCCGTTTCAATTCCTTGTCCAATAAGCTTCGTGGGACGTGTCACGTGCTATGATGAGTATTTCTTCCCGCTAATTACTTTCTCTCTCTACTCTCACTATATAAACACTTCATGTTTATATTTTTACCTTTTACGCGCACAAACTCTCCTAAAGCAAGAAATCTTCAAGCATTTTGTTCTTGGATTTTTGATATTCAAACCTGTTGCTCGAATCTTCAAACTCCACTCATACAGGTTCATATCTTTTTATATAAAATCTTTTATATATCTTGTTTTGATCTCATTTCTTGATACATTGGATCGAAACAAGCGTTTTTCAAACATAAAATCATCTTCATCATGATCTTATGGACAAAACTTGAAATACAATTTTTCTTTTGAGTTTAAAATAAAAATCTTAAACTTAAACTTTCATACGTTTTTCCAGAATCCCTTTCCTTAAAAGGAAACTGGAAAACATGATTTTTCACTAGTTTTAAACTTCTTTAAAACTAGAAAACCCTTTTTTTGCACTTTCTTTCCTTAAAAAGAAACTATAAACCCCTAAAAACCTCAAAAACCCTTAAAATGGAAATAGTTATCATTTTAAGACTTTTTCTTCTATATCTTTGCGTTCTAACAGAAATGGCATATTCCAACATTCTTGCTACCACTGTTGCTACCATGACTAGGGCTGAAAACATGAAACATGAGCTGCACCAGATCACCTTTGCCTCCAACAATCCATATGCCTTGCTGGAGTTTCCCAAAAAAACACTTGCTCCTCATCTCACAAATGCAGTGAACTTTCTTAATACATGTCCTCTTTCAACCGCTATGACCATAACACATCCTGCTCATCGTAACTTGCTAGAGCAGTTCTGGTATACTGCACACTGAACCACTGCCATCTCCCAAAAGTCAGAGAAAGAATACTCAGTAATCGGCTTCAAAACTGAACTGGGTCATGGATGCATTTCCCATGCTAGCATTCGTTCAGCACTGAACCTACCTGGCAGCACCAAGGCCAAACCCTTCATTCCCTTCACTAATCCCAATACCCCTGAGGGTAAACAAACCCTGATCAACTTCCTAGATCAAATGAACTACCTCTGGGATACGAACCGCAACAAGGGACCCAAGAAGAAACTGACAGAAGTTCTCAAGAACAAGATGCCCTCCGAACTTAATTTCATCTTTGCACACGTCATAAGCTGCATGACGGAAAATACTGGCTCCACTGATCAAGCCATCAAACCCCAACTCGCTATGGCCTATGCACTTCTTAAAGGCCTGCATGTTGACTATGCTCACTTCAAATTTGAAGACCTATTGGATTGGATAGAACAGCCTGAACGTTCCATCATTATTCCTTACCCAAGGTTCATCTCAGCCATCTTGCAAATGGCTCTCGGCCCCCTGTACCCTCAAAATGGAGACTACAAGCTCTCCCAAGTCGACCCCAAGGTACTCGACTTCAAACCCAACGAAGGCGAGGTAAGTCTTTCTACTCTTCTCTCTCTTATCCGCCCTACTTCTTCTTCTTCTTCTGCAGATATCCCTGCAGCGGTACAACCCTCTGGTGATTTGCTTTCAGAGGAACTTGATGAACTTTCATTAAAGGACACATTGATACTTTCTTGAATGACCTTTGTTCTTGTATTGTAGACTCTGTAGGCTTTTGAGGTTAAAGAGTATCCAATAAAAATCCCCTCATCCGCTTGTTGTCGAATTTTCCCAACTGATCTCTGTCATTCAAGATATAACACTTGCAGCCAAAAATATGAAAGAATTTCACATTTGGCCTTCTGTTGTTGATGAGTTCATAAGCAGTATTTTTGAATCTTTTGACTATGACAACCCTGTTTTGGGTAAAAACATGTTGTTAAAACTGCTTCTGCCCAGAAGTTGATAGGAAGAACAGATCCTGCCAACATAGTTCTGGCAGCTTCTACCAGAGTTCTGTTCTTTCTCTCCACAACACCATTTTGTTGAGGAGTTCTGGCAGCCGAGAAGTTCTGGGAGATTCCTTCCTCTGTTAGGTAGGAGTCAATTATGTCTTTCTTGAACTCTGTCCCATTGTCACTTCTCAGCTTTTGGATTTTCAGACGTAACAGAACCTGTATTTTTCTCAACAAATTTATCAGAATTTCTGGGACATCAGATTTTACTCTGATGAACTCAACCCAAGTATATCTAGAATATTCATCTACAAGAACAAGAATATACTTTCTACCAGACAGACTTTGCACAGAGATTGGACCATAGAGATCCACATGAAGCATATGCAAAGGTCTAGGGCAGTTGTGATCACTTTTTGTTCTGTGTGAAGCCCTTTTCAGCTTACCCAAATCACAGGCAGAGCAAAGATGGTCTTTGTCGAATTTAAGAGAAGGCTGATCTTTTACTAAGTTCAGTTTCACAAGCTTGTCAAGGTTTGAAAAGTTTAAGTGGGCAAATCTTTAATGCCAGAGCCAGGCATCTTCCTTGTTCAAAGAGACTAAACAGAGTTTTCCTGTATTAGAACTTTGATTGGGATTAAAATTCATTTTGTAAAGATTGCCTTTTCTGTCGGCTCTCAGAAGCTCTTGACCAGACTCAGAAACTAACAAAGAACAATATTTCTTCATAAAATTGACATCAAAACCATGATCACACAATTGACTTATGCTAAGCAGATTATGATTTAAACCTTCAACATAAGCAACTTTTGATACAGAAACACCTCCATTTGTCAAAACACCATAACCTTTAATCTGTCCTTGTCCATCACCTCCAAAGGTTACTGCACCTCCCATTTTATCTTTGAATGAGGTCAGTAGCTCTTTGTTGCCTGTCATGTGCCTGGAACACCCTGAGTCTAAGTACCAGATCTGCACATGAGGCTTCTGCAAGACAGATTAGTTCTTTTTAGGTACCCATTGCATAATGGGTCCTTTCTTGTTAGGCTTGGGGATGTTAACTGATTTACCTTCTGGCTTTCCATTCTTTGATGGTGTTCTAGAGGATTTTCTCTGCATGTTCTGATGGTTAGTCTTAGGCTTTTTCCTTTCTTGTGACTGATTCAGAATGCAGTGGGGACCATTCAAATGGTTTTGCATTTTTAACAGAAGTTGAATGCAATTACATTTGATAGAGCATGAAGATAATTGATGCATGTTGCTGTTTCTTTTCAATACTTGGGGATTATATGCCTTTTGAAATTGAAAAAATCTAGGATCAGATGTTTTTACAAACTTTCAGTCCAGATTTGTTTTCTTGAAACTGGCATTTTTCTCTTGAACATATTCCTTGGACCAAAAAGAATTTCTTCGTTGATTTACTGCAGAATTAGGGATAGGTTGATCATTGACTTTCCATTTACCATTTTGTTCTAGAGTAAACCTTACAGGTTTATAAGCATAAGGAACAGAGATATGGTTCACAGGAGTGTTCTTAGCTTTCTGTTTTCTCTTCTCTTCTAATTCCTCAGAAGAAATAATTATGATACCCATGTTTTTGAAATCAGGACATGATGGAATTCTGGATTGGTTCTTAAAAACAGGTATGACAGTATTTAAAATTCCAGATCCAACAAGTGTTTGTTTGGGTTTGTCCAAGACATTCTCTGGTGCACATAAAATCTGCTCATCTACCTCAGAGTCAGAGTCAGAATCAGAGTCTAGAAAGTCTCTGGTGGCTCTGGCAGAGGTATGGGTATCAGTGGATTTCATAGAAACATTTACTCTTGAGGAGTCAGTGGGATTCAAAACATTGATGGAACAGGTCTTAAACTTTCTCAGTTTAGGTTTCAAAGCATCAAAGATGTAGTTTTCTTCAAAAACTTTCAGTAAATCTTCTTCAAAAGAAGTCCTCACACTTTCAGAGGATGAGAAAATACTGGAGCTTCTGGATTGAGTTCACTCTGATTTTTGACATCAGAGGGCCCAACCACAAAGGGAACAGGTTTCTGCTTCTTGAAGGAATTAAAGTTGAAGATCTCCTTGGTATCAAGGCTTTTGGCAGAGTTAGAAATATTGATTTCAGCTTTTTCTTGATTATGAATAAACTCTAGAGATGGTTTTGTAACATTTTCTTGATCAAAGGAGTCATAGCTGATATTTCTGAACCGTAGCATTCTAGTCCTTGACCCTTCTGAAGTTTTTGCTCTTTTGAAAACATCATTACCAGAGATTACACCATTAGGCATCTGGACTTTCCCAACGTAGAAGGTAGAGGACAGATATGTCTTCTTCCTTCCAGTGAAGGGATCAAGGTCACTGAAACCCAAACCTTGAGTGTCCTTTTGCGAGTTGATTTTAATATGCACATCTTGTGCATCTTGGTATTTTTTTTATCAGAAGTTCTTTTCTCTGTAGGGATTGATGTAACACTTCCCTTTCCTTTTGAAAGTAGTTTTTGAGAGCAACAGAGTTTAGACTTTCGTATTCAGATTTCTTAACCTCTTCAGCCTTTTGCTTTAAGACCTCTTCAAACTCTTTGCATTTCTCAGAAAATAAGGATTCCTTTTGTTTCTGTAAAAGTTCTAACTCAGATTTTTCTTTGGAAATCACTTCCTTCTCCATTTCCAAGAGATTATTCTCTCTCTTGTAGAAGGACAAATCTTTCTGAGCCAGTTTTCTTAGTTCTTTTTCTTCAGAAAGCTTTTGTTTTTGGTTTTGAAGTTCTTCAGCAAGTAATGACACATTCATCTCCAGCTCGGCATCATATATTCAGAAAATGTACATACCTTGGCACTGGGTTTATTGATCTCCAGTGCTCTGTCATTTGAGTCTGTTGTAGAGAATGCGCAAGACATTAAGGAAATGTCTTTCTCTGTTGACCTCTCTGGTATCTCCCCAGTCATCCAGTCACTTATCTCTTCCAAGCTTTCATCTTCAACAGCCACCCCATAAAAATTGGCCTGCTCTGGTTCGTCATCAGAGGACGAATTAGAGATCCAATTTTCCATCTCTGCTATATAACTTCTTTCTCTGAAGTTATATTTGTACATGTTCTTGTAGTATTCCTGGCCCTTTACCAGTCTACCCTTATAGTTTGCAGAGAAATGGCCAGGTTTGCCACATCAAAAACATCTTCCATCGTTCTGGTTCATTGACTGGGAAGTATCAGCTTGCTTTTGAGGGGCTGGTGGATTGTATCTCTGTTGATACTGTTGTTGTCTCTGCTCTGGTGCAGCTCTGTTGTTGTTCTGGTGGTGCGGTGCAGCATATCCTCTCTTCTCTTCTTTCTCTTCTCTTTCATACCTTCCTCTCCTATCAAATACTTTCTTACCAAATCTCTTGTTAAACTGTTGAGTTATTAGGGCAAGAGATTGGGCAAAAGCATTGATGTCAACATCATCATCTGACGAACTCTCCTCATCTTCACTTTCTGCTATCAAGCTTTTCTTTCCTTTCTTCTTCATGACTTTCTCCTTTTTCTTGTCTCTGCCAGCATTATCTCTGTTGGATTTCCCTTCGGAGGGTGTTTTTGAGTCAGATATTAATGCTATTGGATCTGCAATGGTGGATTTGCCTTTTTGCTTGACAACATCCTTCTCTTATGCAGCTAAAGTGCCATACACATCCGTATGAGACCATGCATCCAAATCTTGGTTAGCTTGTAGAAAATTTGACAGATTGAGCCACTCATCATTTAAACTTTTCAAGAATAAGACATTGTTGTCTTCCTTCGACCGTACAACCCCACATTTCTTACATTTATTGATTAAAACGTTGAATATGTTGTAGGTTTGTTGTAAAGTTTCTTCAGGAAGTGCTTTGAAATCATTGTATTCTTTAATACATTGGGTCCTTCTATTCTTTTGGGTTTTTATACCACCTTCGAGTTGATTTAGAAGTTGATCCCATATTTCTTTTGCAGTAACACAGGAGTCTAGTTCTTGGAAAATGTCGTTTGGAATGGCCATTATCAAGAGTCTAACTGCTTTGAGGTCATTTTCCATTTTGAGCTTTTCTTCTTCTATAAAACCAGTGGTTTTAACTTCGAAGTGAGGAGGAACCTGATCAGTTGTTTCTGTTGCGAGTACACGAGGAACCAAAACCATAGGTTGGAATGGTCCATTTGTGATTGATCGCATAAGGTCTCTATCCATACCATCGAAAAAGTTAACCATCCTAATCTTCCATTGAGGATATTCATCTCTCAGAATAGTAGGTGGTTTAGTTAGAGAACCAGCCGTATAAATAGCATTAATGTTGTTGTTTACCATTTTTGCAGAAAATAGAGTATGAGAGTTTTGAAAGATTTTGAAAGAGTTTTAAACAGAAAGTATATGAACAGTAAACCAGTGGAACATTGAATAATGTAGAGATGATTTTCAAACTTGCTGGAAAGCTTAAATACTTATCAAAACTTGTAACAAAGGAGTTTCAGGTTTTAACCAGTAAAACGAAGTATACTATGAAGCTTTAAAAACCAACACAATCAACAATAGTGAATCAACCTGGTTAGATTGGATCGATTTGATTTAAGCAATAACAATAACAATATAGAGCAATAACAATAACAATATAGAACAGTAAACGATAACACAATAGTTAAATAAAGTGCTTGTATATTGATATATATATATATATATATATATATATATATATATATATATATATATATATATATATGAATAACACCAAGAACACTTTCTTGTGTGTGTATTCTGAAATCTCTCAGGTGACAATTCGTACAGTGGTAGTGGAATAGAATGTGCAGTATTTGCTCTCACAATTCTAGTAATAATTCTCACCTAAAAGCTTACCATTGTGCGCTCCATTACCCTTCTATTTATAGCCTGATAAAGTGAAAGACAGTGTACTATCTAACCCTGGAATGACACGTGGAAAGTGTGTCGCCGTCTTTTTAGGGCTGGCGTGGAAAGTACAGACACGTGTCTGACACTTAGAGATTTTTACGAGACTTGAGCTTCACAGAGGTCTTCATTCACCAGAGCCCTTTTGCCAGAGCTCTGAAGGTCTTCTGGTGTGAACAGTTCTTCTGGTGGAACAGAAGAAGTCTTCTGCCAGAGCTCTGTCGAACTCTGATGATCTTCTGTTTGTTTTTCTTCTTAGTCTTCTGCTTGATCTATGGTGGTCTTCTGACTTGTGATATTTTCAATACTTTTACATTGAGCATATACTTGGGGCTAACAATCTCCCCCTAAGTATTGAAAATACAAATTAAGCTATTTATAGAGATAATTAAACAAAAGACAAAGAGGAGAAAGTCATCCTCTGTGAAACTGATACTATTCGTCCAAGATGATTACAATACATTGCAAAAGAGATAGTATACTAATCATAGTAGTTTCCTCTAAGAATTCTATCAAATCTTCTGATTAAGTCCCTGAATTCTAACATGACGTCTATGTGATTAATGTAACTCTTCAGTATGTCTTCTGGACATTTTTCCCTTGGAAGAGTTAGAATAATGTTTCTGAGATACTGCAGCGATTGGCTTGAGTACTTGTGGGCTTCTTCTGTTCTGATGGCTTTCTTGATGCCCTTCTGTCGGCATATGAATATTGCTGGATTTCCTACAAGAGTTCATGTTCTATGATGCGCAAATCCCTCAAGGCTCTCATTTGGAGGACCAATCGCCAGTTTCTCTAGCTCGAACTCTATGCCTAGCTGAAGGTCGATTTGCGTTCTGTGGTTGATGTGCTCCTGCATAGCGTACTGAACTTCAACTAAGGCAGTTTTTGTGCCCTTGTATTTGTCGCTGTAATTAATGCAGTAGCCGTGTAGAGTTAGCAGGTCATAGGGGTTCAGAAGCACAAGGTTGTTGTCATTGAAGGTTTCTATCTTCTTGTCCTCTATTTCCACTGTGTGGACATGATAGAGAATTCTGTCATAGGCAAACTTCCTCTGCTCTATCTTCAGAATTCTGTCAAAGAAAAAAGATGAATTGATGGCCTTATTGAGATAAGATTTGGTTATGATAAACCTTTGCCTTTCATCTGTCAACCTGTTGGCTCTGATTGGGTTTAGGTGTGGGTTTATGGGTATAGAGGTTATTGGGATGATATCTCTGTCAGCATAGAGATAGGAGAATACTTCTTCTAGTGCAGGTAGAGATGTGTGTTGGGTGTCCGGGTTCTGTTCTGCAGCATTCTGTTCAGTTTGGTTTTCAGGCTGGTTTTCAGCCATCATGTTTTCAGTTCTGTTCTCTGGCTCTTCTTCAGTTTGGGTTTCTTGGACTTGGTTTTGGTTTGGGTTTGATTGATCATCAGGAGAGGATGGTTCAGTCCTCTCTGGTTCAGTCCTTGGGGTTTGGGGAGGAGTATCCAGAACTATGGTTTCTGGTGGTTGAGAGGTTTCTGCTGGGGCTTTGATCGTTTTATCCTTGAAGATGTAACCAAACTCTATTATCTCCCCCTTTTTTTGGTCAGAGGCCTCTCTCTCAGCAACCTCTACCTCATCTTCGTCAGAGAGTTCCACAGTGGCCTTGGGAGAGTCCGAGCCAACAAACTTGCCCTTCTTCTTGGATGGTCCAGCCTCAGGGCTCTCTTCTGCAGGACTTTTCTTTGACGCAGCACTCATAATGGCATTAGTGAACATTATTATTGATTTTTTCAAAACCTCCTCCACTTCTTGCAGCAGTTCTGGTTTCATCTTCCTGACTCTCAAAGTTGAATTTATGAGAGTCCAGGGTAGCTTGGACGTGTTTCTCTGTAGCCTGTGCTTTACCCACGAATTTTGATGAGATCTTCATCATTCTGCTTAGAACCTTCTTACTGAAAAGACCCATATAAGCTCTGTCGATTGTTTGCCTGTCAGGAAAAGGAATGTCAGCTTCTGGTGCAGTGGCTTCTTTAATGGCAGTTTTGACAGAGTGGTTGATCATATATGTCAGAGTTCTGATGTTGTTCTCTGACAGAATGATAGAGGGTACTGGCAGAGTTCTGTTGATGGATTCCTTGTGATTTTCTTCCAGGGTTTCTTTCAGAACATAAATTTCTTTATGCAGCTTCTCTTCCTCCTCTGCTCTTGTCTTTTCCCAATCAGTGAACTTTTAGGAGGTTTCTCCCAACTTAGTTTGGACCACATTCAGTTCCTCTTTCAGATAATCATTCTCCTTTAGGATCAGCTCCTCTTTTGTAGCGTTGATAAGTTTATACTCATTCAAGGAGTCTCTGATGCTATCACAGAAGCTTGTGAGCTCTGCTCTTGTGACATTATCAGAAGGGGTAACATTATTTCCAACACATGGATTCAATTCTGCCTCGAGCCCAGAGGAGCCTCCTGTCAGAACTATATTGACGTTGATTATGGGAGGACTTCCACCCTGTCCTTGATGTTCTCTCTGAGGAGAATCATCTCTGGGTGTTTTGGTTTCTTCACATCTCCCATCCTCAGAGTCTAAGAGATTGAAGTAAATGTGGGAATTCACATTGTGATCTAGATAATCGAATCCATGTGCAACTAAGCTGTCATATTGCCTGTGAGTTAGGGAATCTTTACGGGTAAAACGAAAGTTACCCAAGGACCTAAGTTGTTCCTCCTTAGAAAGATGAGCCACAGAGGCATCATCGTGTGTTTGGGTCCTATCGATATCATGGGGCTATAGGTTATCATTACCAAAAATAGGTTCCCCTGTTTCGTGCATACCAGAGTCATGAAGAGTTGCCTCTGGTGGATTAAGCTGGTTGGGGTTCGAGGTGTGCACATGTGGTTCAATATCCATATGGTCTAGATCACCATGGATTGATGTAGTGCTTGCACTGGGAGTTGGGCTTGGTAAACGCACATGTGTGTTCACTCGAACATCTTTTTCTATATTCACATTTCCCTCGACTCTTAGGGTTTCAGAGACTCAGAGCTCTCACTCTCAGACTCCTCTTCCTCACTACTGTCAGAGGAGGACGAACTCTCTACTCCATCCTCTGCAGTTTCCCCAACTTCCTGTGCGACAGCCTCCAGAGGGGATGCTCTGTCATTATTAACTCCCTCCTCCATTTCATTTTCAGAGGAGGACCCCTCTGTGGATACTCTTACCTCTGGTCTGACCACTTCTTCTTCTTGTACCAAACTACTGGACTCTTAAAAAGGCTCAGGACCTAAGTACACTGGGGATCCCACTTCAGGTTCTTGAGGTTGGGCCGCATGTCTATAGTTTTGGATTGAGATGTGACGAGGGTCAAGAAGAGAAAGCATAGTCGGAGGGACTCTGCGAGTTAGGGGATACATACCAGAAATAGTAGGCTTGAACTTTGACATCACCCAGACTGGAGTTGGATTTTCCTGTTGTGTTAATTGCAGGGTCTCAAAAGCTTCTCTTATGACCAGACTTATGAACCTTGGGAATCTGATGTTTTTCAGATTTCTGTGTTGCCCCACAATTTATCCTTTCGCCATAGTATTCGTCTTCAGGTTTACTGCGTTTAGTAGTTCTTCATAAATGATGGAGGCATAGTCGAGATGCCTGTTGAAATAGAGGCCATACATGATCTGCAAGATTTATGTGCTAGCCTGGTCTTGGCTTCCACTCTTGCAGGTCAGTGTGCGATTGAGTGTGGAGAACATAAAGTTCCATATTGGTGGCAGATTACCTCTCTTGAACTCTCCGATTCTAGTTAACTTGGCATTGTAGCCCAAGAACTTGATGAACTCGATAAGAACAGGGGCTTTTGGAGGTTTTTCATATGTAGGAACTCCTAATTGCAGAGGAGTTTGCATTACAAACACTCGTCTAATAGTTTTGGGACGAATGCAAACAGTCCCCTCTCCTCCTTCGCTTCCAGCATCCACATTGCCTATGATTCCTTTTCTTTCTGGGATAAACTGACATGTTTTCCACCATTGTTGGACATAGAGTTGTGGAAGGTCATCATCAAACTTGGTTATGGCTTGGAAAACTTCAGATTGTCGAAAGAACTCTACGAACACATGTTAAAGGGGTAGAAAGTTTGCAGGATTGGCATCGAATCTGTATTTGTTGCCTACAAATTCATAGGGTTCGATCACTATTTGGTCTACGGGTACGATTCTGCAGAGTTTTCTTGGTTCGCTATTGTTGCAGGTTTGGAGGTTTGAAGAACACAAAGAAGGTATTTGCTCAAAGAAGGGAAGATTTGGCAGGTTTGAATACTCAGAAGGCGTAAGAAATGAAATGGGTAATTCAAATGGGTATTTATACTCAAAAGAATGTGGATGGGATAACCATCGTAGGTACTATAGGCACTTGAGTGTCAGATAGTGGAACGTTTTCTACAGTAGAACGTGGAAATAGCTAACGGTTGGTTACCCGATCAGAAAATTCCACGTGGGTTTTGGGTCTGACAACTTTTCTGATATAGAATCATCACGGTTAGAGATTGGTGGGTGACATGTGGTTGAGGCTCAGAAATAATCCGCACTTCTGATGACCAATATCAGAGAGTATAAGGCAGAAAAGTGGCAGAGCTCTGTTGGAACTCTCAGCACATTCTTGCCTCTGTTGAGTGACCTTGTCTATTCTTTTAAGTGACCCAGATTCTCAAGATGTTTCACTTTTACCCTAAAATCATTTGCAAATCCTAATTCTGATGGGAAATAATCAGAGAACCTATACCACAAAAGTTTCTCAGAGGAATCACAGAGTTCTGATGTTTATGTCAGAGGCTCTGGTGAATTCTTCCGAAGACCTGATTCTGAGTATGAGTTCAGAGATATAGTCAAAAGGTTTTCATCAGAATAGGATTTCCCTTCCTTCAAAAAGATTTTTCTATTATGTTCATCAAGCAAGTCATGAAAATTTGTCAAGAATTGACTTGCTCCCCCTAAAACCTCGCTTATTTTCTTTTAAGCTCCCCCTAAAATGATGAACTTATTCGAAAGATTTATCTTTTCAGCTCCTCCTTGATTTGGGCCACTTTTGAAAGGTCTTCATTCACCAGAGCTCTTTTGCCAGAGCTCTGAAGGTCTTCTAGCGTGAACAGTTCTTCTGGTGGAACAGAATAAATCTTCTGCCAGAGCTCTGTCGAACTCTGATGATCTTCTGTTTGATTTTCTTCTAAGTCTTCTGCTTGATCTCTGGTGGTCTTCTGACTTGTGATATTTTCAATACTTTTACATTGAGCATACTTGGGGCTAACAATCTCCCCCTAAGTATTGAAAATACAAATTAAGCTATTTACATAGATAAATAAACAAAAGACAAAGAGGAGAAAGTCATCCTCTGTGAAACTGATACTATTCTTTCAAGATGATTACAATACATTGCAAAAGAGATAGTATACTAATCATAGTAGTTTCCTCTAAGAATTCTATCAAATCTTCTAATTAAGTCCCTGAATTCTAACACGAGGTCTATGTGATTAATGTAACTCTTCAGTATGTCTTCTGGACATTTTTCCCTTGGAAGAGTTAGAATAATGTTTCTGACTGCAGCGACTAGCTTGAGTACTTGTGGGCTTCTTCTGCTCTGATGGCTTTCTTGACGCCCTTCTGTCGATATATGAATATATATTGATTGCCTACAAGAGTTCCTGTTCTATGATGCGCAAGTCCCTCAAGGCTCTCATTTGGAGGACCAATCGCCAGTTTCTCTAGCTCGAACTCTATGCCTAGCAGAAGGTCGATTTGCGTTCTAAGGTTGATGTGCTCTTGCATAGCGTACTGAACTTCAACTAAGGCAGTTTTTGCGCCTTTGTATTTGTCGCTGTAATTGACGCAGTAGCCGTGTAGAGTTAGCAGGTCATAGGGGTTCAGAAGCACAAGGTCGTTGTCTTTGAAGGTTTCTATCTTCTTGTCCTCTGTTTCCACTGTGTAGACATGATAGAGAATTCTGTCATAGGCAAACTTCCTCTGCTCTATCTTTAGAATTCTGTCAAAGGAAAAAGATGAATTGATGGCCTTGTTGAGATAAGATTTGGTTATGATAAACCTTTGCCTTTCATCTGTTAACCTGTTGGCTCTGATTGGGTTTAGGTATGGGTTTATGGGTATAGAGGTTATTGGGATGATATCTCTGTCAGCATAGAGATAGGATAATACTTCTTCTAGTGCAGGTAGAGATGTGTGTTAGGTTTCAGGGTTCTGTTCTGCAGCATTGTGTTCAGGTTGGTTTTCAGGTTTTCAGCCATCATGTTTTCAGTTCTGTTCTCTGGATCTTCTTCAGTTTGGGTTTCTTGGACTTGGTTTTGGTTTGGGTTTGATTGATCATCAGGAGAGGATGGTTCAGTCCTCTCTGGTTCAGTCCTTGGGGTTTGGGGGAGTATCCAGAACTATGGTTTCTGGTGGTTGAGAGGTTTCTGTTGAGGCTTTGATCGTTTTATCCTTGAAGATGTAATCAAACTCTATTATCTCCCCCTTTTGTTGGTCAGAGGCCTCTCCCTCAGCAACCTCTACCTCATCTTCGTCAGAGAGTTCCACAGTGGCCTTGGGAGAGTCCGAGCCAACAAACTTGCCCTTCTTCTTCGATGGTCCAGCCTCAGGGCTCTCTTCTGCAAGTCTTTTCTTTGACGCAGCACTCATAATGGCATCAGTGAACATTATTATTGATTTTTTCAAAACCTCCTCCACTTCTTGCAGCCGCTCTGATTTCATCTACCTGACTCTCAAAGTTGAATTTATGAGAGTCCAGGGTAGCTTGGACGTGTTTCTCTGTGGCCTGTGCTTTACCCACGAATTTTGATGAGATCTTCATCATTCTGCTTAGAACCTTCTTACTGAAAAGACCCATATAAGCTCTGTCGATTGATTGTCTGTCAGGAAAAGGAATGTCAGCTTCTAGTGCAGTGGCTTCTTTAATGGCAGTCTTGACAGAGTGGTTGATCATATATGTCAGAGTTCTGATGTTGTTCTCTGACAGAATGATAGAGGGTACTGGCAGAGTTCTGTTGATGAATTCCTTGTGATTTTCTGCCATGGTTTCTTTCAGATCATAAATTTCTTTGTGCATCTTCTCTTCCTCCTCTGCTCTTGTCTTTTCCCAATCAATGAACTTTTGGGAGGTTTCTGCCAACTTAGTTTGGACCTCCTTCGGTTCCTCTTTCAGAGAAGCATTTTCCTTTAGGATCAGCTCCTCTTTTGTAGCATTGATAAGTTTATACTCATTCAAGGAGTCTCTGATGCTATCATATAGGCTTGTGAGCTCCGCTATTGCGACATTATCAGAAGGGGTAACATTATTTCCAACACATAGATTAAATTCTGCCTCGAGCCCAGAGGCGCCTCCTGTCAGAACTGTATTGACGTTGATTCTGGGAGGACTTCCACCCTGTCCTTGATGTTCTCTCTGAGGAGAATCGTCTCTTGGTGTTCTGGTTTCTTCACATCTCTCATCCTCAGAGTCTGAGAGATTGAAGTAAACGTGTGAATTCACATTGTGATCTAGACAATCGAATCCCTGTGCAACTAGGCTGTCATATTGCTTGTGAGTTAGGGAATCTTTACGGGTAAAACGAAAGTTACCCAAGGACCTAAGTTGTTCCTCCTTAGAAAGATGAGCCCCAGAGGCATCATCGTGTGTTTGGGTCCTATCGATATCATGGGGCTATGGGATATCATTACCAAAAATAGGTTCCCCTGTTTCGTGCATACCAGAGTCATGAAGAGTTGCCTCTGGTGGATTAAGTTGGTTGGGGTTCGAGGTGTGCACATGTGGTTCAATATCCATATGGTCTAGATCACCATGGATTGATGTAGTGCTTGCACTGGGAGTTGGGCTTGGTAAACGCACATGCGTGTTCACTCGAACATCTTTTTCTATACTCACATTTCCCTCGACTCTTAGGGTTTCAGAGACTCAGAGCTCTCACTCTCAAACTCCTCTTCCTCACTACTGTCAGAGGAGGACGAACTCTCTACTCCATCCTCTGCAGTTTCCCCAACTTCCTCTGCGACAGCCTCCAGAGGGAATGCTCTGTCATTATTAACTCCCTCCTCCATTTCATTTTCATAGGAGGACCCCTCTGTGGATACTCTTACCTCTGGTCTAACCACTTCTTCTTCTTGTACCAAACTATTGAACTCTAAAAAAGGCTCGGGACCTAAGTACACTGGGGATCCCACTTCAGGTTCTTGAAGTTGGGCCGCATGTCTATAGTTTTGGATTGAGATGTGACGAGGGTCAAGAAGAGAAATCATAGTCGGAGGGACTCTGCGAGTTAGGGGATACATACCAGAAATAGTAGGCTTGAACTTTGACATCACCCAGACTGGAGTTGGATTTTCTTGTTGTGTTAATTGCAGAGTCTCAAAAGCTTCTCTTATGACCAGACTTATGAACCTTAGGAATCTGATGTTTTTCAGATTTCTGTGTTGCCCCACAATTTCTCCTTTCACCAGAGTATTCGTCTTCAGGTTTACTGCGTTTAGTAGTTCTTCATAAATGATGGAGGCATAGTCGAGATGCCTGTTGAAATAGAGGCCATACATGATCTGCAAGATTTATGTGCTAGCCTAGTCTTGGCTTCCACTCTTGCAGGTTAGTGTGCGATTGAGTGTGGAGAACATAAAGTTCCATATTGGGGGCAGATGACCTCTCTTGAACTCTCCAATTCTAGTTAACTTGGCATTGTAGCCCAAGAACTTGATGAACTCGATAAGAACAGGGGCTTTTGGAGGTTTTTCATATGCAGGAACTCCTAATTGCAGAGGAGTTTGCATTCCAAACACTCGTCTGATAGTTTTGTGATGAAGGCGAACAGTCCCCTCTCCTCCTCTGCTTCCAACATCCACATTGCCTATGATTCCTTTTCTTTCTGGGATAAACTGACATGTTTTCCACCATTGTTGGACATAGAGTTGTGGAAGGTCATCGTCAAACTTGGTTATGGCTTGGAAAACTTCAGATTGTCGAAAGAACTCGACAAACACATGGTAAAGGGGTAGAAAGTTTGCAGGATTGGCATCGAATCTGTAGTTGTTCTCTACAAATTCATAGGGTTCGATCACTATTTGGTCTACGGGTATGATTCTGCAGAGTTTGCTTGGTTCGCTATTGTTGCAGGTTTGAAGGTTTGAAGAACACAAAGAAGGTATTTGCTCAAAGGAGGGAAGATTTGGCAGGTTTGAATACTCAGAAGGCGTAAGAAATGAAATGGGTAATTCAAATGGGTATTTATACTCAAAAGAATGTGGATGGGATAACCAGCGTAGGTACTGTAGGCACTTGAGTGTCAGATAGTGGAACGCTTTCTACAGTAGAACGTGGAAACAACTAACGGTTGGTTACCCAATCAGAAAATTCCACGTGGGTTTTGGGTCTGACAACTTTTCTAATATAGAATCGTCACGGTTAGAGATTGGTGGGTGACATGTGGTTGAGGCTCAGAAATAACCCGCATTTCTGATGACCAATATCAGAGAGTATAAGACAGAAAAGTGGCAGAGCTCTGTTGGAACTCTCAGCACATTCTTGCCTCTGTTGAGTGACCTCGTCTATTCTTTTATGTGACCCAGATTCTCAAGATGTTTCACCTTTACCCTAAAATCATTTGCAAATCCTAATTCTGATGGGAAAATAATCAGAGAACCTATACCACGGAAGTTTCTCAGAGGAATCACAGAGTTCTGATGTTTATGTCAGAGGCTCTGGTGAATTCTTCCAGATACCTGATTCTGAGTATGAGTTCAAAGATATAGTCAAAAGGTTTTCATCATAATAGGTATTCCCTTCCTTCAAAAAGATTTTTCTATTATGTTCATCAAGCAAGTCATGAAAATTTGTCAAGAATTGACTTTCTCCCCCTAAAACCTTGCTTATTTTCTTTTAAGCTCCCCCTAAAATGATGAAGTTATTCGAAAGATTTATCATTTCAGCTCCCCCTTGATTTGTGCAACTTTTGGAAGACATGCTTAAAGAACCAATAAAATATTGAAAAACTATGCTGGCAGAGCTCTGAGATTAACAACAGAGACTCTGGTAATGTAGCCTACCTAACTATTCTGTCAGAGCTCTGGGATGAACATCAGATGCTCTGATGAATTTCAACAGAGTTAGGAGGACGTTTTCAACATACCCATCTTGCTGATTAAGAAATTAAACCTCCTTTCATCAAGGGCTTTTGTAAACAGATCAGCAAGCTAGAAGTCAGTTGAAACAAAATACATTTCAATTGTCCCTTTTTCAACATGATCTTTGATAAAGTGGTACCTTATATCGATGTGCTTTATCTTTGAGTGCAGAACTGGATTTGCTGTAATTGATATTGCACTCTTGGAGTCACAGAGATCTGGGACTTTGTTGTACTCCAGGTCGTAGTCTTTGAGCTGTGTTTTCATCCAAATTACTTGTTAACAACAACTAGCAGCAGCAACATATTCTTCTTCTGCTGTAGAGGTTGACACACAGTTTTGTTTCTTGGACGTCCAGTTGACTAGCTTATCTCCTAGCAATTGACAGCTACCAGAAGTACTATTTCTGTCATTCCTGCATCCTCCATAGTCTGAATCTGTGTATGCTACAAGCTCAAAACCAGAGTTAAGAGGATACCAGAGACCCAAAAATTGAGTCCCTTTGAGATATTTAAAGATACGTTTGACAGCAGACAAATGGGATTCCTTAGGATTAGCTTGGAATCTAGCATAGAGACTGTTTGCAAACATAATATCAGGTCTGCTAGCAGTTAAGTACAGAAGTGACCCTATCATGCCTCTATAGTTCTTGACATCCACAGATTGACCCCGAGGATCATGATCAAGTTTAACTCCAGTGGCAATAGGAGTTTTCATAGGATATGAATTATTGAGCTTATACTTTTTCAAAATATCAGAGACATATTTTGATTGACTTATAAAGGTGCCTCTGATGGATTGTTTTACTTGTAAACCAAGGAAGAAAGAAAGTTCTCCCATGATGCTCATTTTAAACTCACTTTTCATTAAATCCTCAAACATGTCACAATACTCTTGCCTAGTAGACCCAAAGATAATGTTATCTACATATATCTATACCAGAAGAATATCATTTTTATATCTCCTAAAGAATAAGGTAGTATCCACAGTACCTTTTTCGAAATGGTTGACCAACAGAAAGTTTGACAGAGTTTCATACCAGGCTCTAGGGGCTTGTTTAAGGCCATACAGAGCTTTGTCTAGCTTGTATACGTGGTCTGGAAACTCTGAGCTTTCAAAGCCTGGAGGTTGCTTGACATATACTTCCTCTTGTAAGTTACCATTCAGAAAGGCAAATTTTACATCCATTTGATAGACCTTGAAACCTTTATGAGAAGCATAGGCTAGGAAGATTCTGATTGCCTCTAGCCTAGCCACTGGTGCAAAGGTTTCATCATAATCAATGCCTTCTTCTTGGAAGTATCCCTTTGCAACCAACCTTGCTTTGTTTCTGATGATGACACCGTCTTCATCTTTCTTATTTCAGAAAACCCACTTGGTTCCAATGGCAGCTTTATCTTTTGGAAAGGAACCAAGGACCAAACTTTGTTTCTTTCAAATTCAAGAAGCTCCTCTTGCATGGCTTCAATCCAGTTTGGGTCTTCCAGGGCTTCAGAAATTTTCTTTGGTTCAATCATGCTTAACAAATTCACAAAGAAAGCTTCATTGATTGTTACATATCTTGTCTTTACACCATCTTCAGCAGCACCAATAATCTGATGATGGGGGTGATCCTTTGTCCATCTGGTCATGGGAGCATGAACAACAGGTGGAGTCTATGCTTCTAATGGGAAAAGATGAATATCATCGTCAGAGCTCTGAGGATTGGCACCAGGGCTCTGAGGCACACTGCTCTGGAGAGTGGCTTCATTCCTCTGTGATGTACCAACAGGGCTCTGAGAGGGTGAGCTTTCATATAAGGAATTTCTTCCAATATTGGTCAGAGGTGGTGATGATGGCTCTTGTTCAGGCTCTCTTTCATCTGAATGTTGTCCCTCATTTCTCTGAATTTGACCTGTGGACAGAGAAGTAGATGGTGAAGAATTTAAGGGACCTGTCAAAGATGTACCTGTTAGATTCTGTTAGACAGAGTTCTGAGCTTGATTGCCTCTGGTGATGCCTTCAGAGGAATCTTCATCATTAAAGAAGTAGTTAAATATCAGATTTATATTCTCTTCTCTTGTCTTTGAAGAGTTGGGCTTCTCTTCAGTCTGTATCCCCTCTGTTGATTTGCTTTCAGAGGAACTTGATGAACTTTCATCAAAGGACACATTGATACTTTCTTGAATGACCTTTGTTCTTGTATTGTAGACTCTGTAGGCTTTTGAGGTTAAAGAGTATCCAATAAAAATTCCCTCATCCGCCTCTTGTCGAATTTTTCCAACTGATCTCTGTCATTCAAGATATAACACTTACAGCTAAAAATATGAAAGAATTTCACATTTGGCCTTCTGTTGTTGATGAGTTCATAAGCAGTCTTTTTGAATCTTTTGACTATGACAACCCTGTTTTGGGTAAAACATGTTGTTGAAACTGCTTTTGCCCAGAAGTTGATATGAAGAACAAATCCTGCCAACATAGTTCTGGCAGCTTCTACCAGAGTTCTGTTCTTTCTCTCCACAACACCATTTTGTTGAGGAGTTCTGGCAGCCGAGAAGTTCTGGGAGATTCCTTCCTATGTTAGGTAGGAGTCAATTCTGGAATTCTTGAACCCTGTCCCATTGTCACTTCTCAGCTTTTGGATTTTCAGACCTAACAGAACCTGTATTCTTCTCAACAAATTTATCAGAATTTCTGGGACATCATATTTTACTCTGATGAACTCAACCCAAGTATATCTAGAATATTCATCTATAAGAACAAGAATATACTTTCTGCCAGACAGACTTTACACAGAGATTAGACCACAGAGATCCACATGAAGCATATGCAAAGGTCTAGGGCAGTTGTGATCACTTTTTGTTCTGTGTGAAGCCCTTTTCATCTTACCCAATTCACAGGCAGAACAAAGATGGTCTTTGTCGAATTTAAGAGAAGGCAGACCTTTTACTAAGTTCAGTTTCACAAGATTGTCAAGGTTTGAAAAGTTTAAGTGGGCAAATCTTTTATGCCAGAGCCAGGCATCTTCCTTGTTCAAAGAGACTAAACAGAGTTTTTCTGTATTAGAACTTTGATTGGGATTAAAATTCATTTTGTAAGGATTGCCTTTTCTGTCGGCTCTCAGAAGCTCTTGACCAGGCTCAGAAACTAACAAAGAACAGTATTTCTTCTTAACATTGACATCAAAACCATGATCACACAATTGACTTATACTAAGCAGATTATGATTTAAACCTTCAACATAAGCAACTTTTGATACAGAAACACCTCCATTTGTCAAAACACCATAACCTTTAATCTGTCCTTGTCCATCACCTCCAAAGGTTACTGCATCTCCCATTTTATCTTTGAATGAGGTCAGTAGCTCTTTGTTGCCTGTCATGTGCCTGGAACACTCGGAGTCTAAGTACCAGATCTGCACATGAGGCTTCTGCAAGACAGATTAGTTCCTTTTAGGTACCTATTGCATAATGGGTCCTTTCTTGTTATGCTTGGGGGTGTTAACTGATTTACCTTCTGGCTTTCCATTATTTGATGGTGTGCCAGAGGATTTTCTCTGCATGTTCTGATGGTTTGTCTTTGGATTTTTCCTTTCTTGTGACTGATTCAGAATGCAGTGGGGACCATTCAAATGGTTTTGCAGTTTTAACAGAAGTTGAATGCAATTGCAGTTGATAGAGCATGAAGATAATTGATGCATGTTGGTGTTTCTTTTCAACATCTGTGGATTATATGCCTTTTGAAATTGAAAAAATCTAGGATCAGATGTTTTTACAAACTTTCAGTCCAGATTTGTTTTCTTGAAACTGGCATTTTTCTCCTGAACATATTCCTTGGACCAAAAAGAATTTGTTCTTTGATTTACTGCAGAATTAGGGATATGTTGATCTTTGACTTTCCATTTACCCATTTGTTCTAGAGTAAACCTTATAGGTTTATAAGCATAAGGAACAGATATATGGTTCACAGGAGTGTTCTTAGCTTTCTCTTTTCCCTTCTCTTCTAATTCCTCAGAAGAAAGAATTCTGATACCCATGTTTTTGAAATCAGGACATGGTAGAATTCTGGATTGGTTCTTAAAAACAGGTATGACAGTATTTAAAAATCCAGATCCAACAAGTGTTTGTTTGGGTTTGTGCAAGACATTCTCTGGTGCACAAAAAATCTGCTCATCTACCTCAGAGTCAGAGACAGAATCAGAGTCAAGAAAGTCTCTGGTGGCTCTGGCAGAGGTATGAGTATCAGTGGATTTCATAGAAACATTTACTCTTGAGGAGTCAGTGGGATTCAAAACTTTGATGGAACGGGTCTTAAACTTTCTCAGTTTAGGTTTCAAAGCATCAGAGATGGAGTTTTCTTCGAGAACTTTCAGTAAATATTCTTCAAAAGAAGTCCTCGCACTTTCAGATGATGGAGAAAATACTGGAGCTTCTGGATTGAGTTCACTCTAATTTTTGACATCAGAGGGCCCAACAACATAGGCAACAGGTTTCTGCTTCTTGAAGGAACTAAAGTTGAAGATCTCCTTGGGACTTGGCTTTTGGCAGAGTTAGAAATATTGATTTAAGCTTTTCCTTGATCATGAATAAACTCTAGAGATGGATTTGTAACCTTTTCTTGATCAAAGGAGTCATAGCTGATATTTCTGAACCGTAGCATTCTTGTCCTTGACCCTTCTGAAGTTTTTGCTCTTTTGAAAACAGCATTACCAGAGATTACACCATCAGGCATCTGGACTTTCCCAACGTAGAAGGTAGATGACAGAGATGTCTTCTTCCTTCCAGTGAAGGGATCAAGGTCACTGAAACCCAGACCTTGAGTGTCGTTTTGCGAGTTGATTTTAATATGCACATCTTGTGCATCCTGGTAATTTTTTTTATCAAAAGTTCTTTTCTCTGTAGGGATTGATGTAACACTTCCCTTTCCTTTTGAAAGTAGTTTTTGAGAGCAACAGAGTTTAGCCTTTCGTATTCAGAATTCTTAACCTCTTCAGCCTTTTGCTTTAAGACCTCTTCAAACTCTTTGCATTTCTCAGAAAATAAGGCTTCCTTTTGTTTCTGTAAAAGTTCTAACTCAGATTTTCTTTGGAAATCTCTTCCTTCTCCATTTCCAAGAGATTCTTCTCTCTCTTGTAGAAGGACAGATCTTTCTGAGCCAGTTTTCTTAATTCTTTTTCTTCGGAAAGCTTTTGTTTTATGTTTTGAAATTCTTCAGCAAGTAATGACACATTCATCTCCAGCTCGGAGTCAGATATTCAGAAAATGTACATACCTTGGCACTGGGTTTGTTGATCTCCAGCGCTCTGTCATTTGAGTCTGTTGCAGAGAATGCGCAAGACATTAAGAAAATGTCTTTCTCTGTTGACCTCTCTGGTATCTCCCCAGTCATCCAGTCAATTATCACTTCCAAGCTTTCATCATCAACAGCCACCCCACAAAAATTGGCCTGCTCTGGTTCGTCATCAGAGGACGAATCAGAGATCCAATTTTCCAACTCTGCTACATAACTTCTTTCTCTGAAGTTATATTTGTACTTGTTCTTGTAGTAGTCCTGGTCTTTTACCAGTCTACCCTTACAGGTTGCAGAGAAATGGCCAGGTTTGCCATATCGAAAACATCTTCCATCGTTCTGGTTGATGGGCTGGGCGGTATCAGCTTGCTTTTGAGGGGCTGGTGGATTGTATCTCTGTTGATACTGTTGTTGTCTCTGCTCTGGTGCAGCTCTGTTGTTGTTCTGGTGGTGCGGTGCAACATATCCTCTCTTCTCTTCTTTCTCTTCTTTTTCATACCTTCCTCTCCTATCAGATACTTTCTTACCAAATCTCTTGTTAAACTGTTGAGTTATTAGGGCAAGAGATTGGGCAAAAGCATTGATGTCAGCATCAGCATCTGGCGAACTCTCCTCATCTTCACTTTCTGCTATCAAGCTTTTCTTTCCTTTCTTCTTCACGGCTTTCTCCTTCTTCTTGTCTCTGCCAGCATTATCTCTGTTGAATTTCCCTTCTGAGGGTGTTTTTGAGTCAGATATTAATGCTATTGGATCTGCAATGGTGGATTTGCCTTTTTGCTTGACAACATCCTTCTCTTGTGCAGCTAAAGTGCCATACACATCAGTAAAAGACCATGCATCCAAATCTAGGTTAGCTTGTAGAGACATTGACAGATTGAGCCACTCATCATTTAAACTTTTCAAGAATAAGACATTGTTGTCTTCTTTCGACCGTACAACCCCACATTTCTTACTTTTATTGATTAAAACGTTGAATCTGTTGTGGGTTTGTTGTAAAGTTTCCCCAGGAAGTGCTTTGAAATCATTGTATTCATTAATACATTGGGTCCTTCTATTCTTTTGGGTTTTTATACCACCTTCGAGTTGATTTAGAAGTTGATCCCAGATTTCTTTTGCAGTAACACATGAGTCTAGTTCTTTGAAAATGTCGTTTGGAATGGCCATTATCAAGAGTCTAACTGCTTTGAGGTCATATTTTGAGCTTTTCTTCTTCTGTAAAACCAGTGGTTTTAACTTCGAAGTGAGCAGGAACCTCAGCCGTTGTTTCTGTTGCGGGTACACGAGGAACCAAAACCATAGGTTGGAATGGTCCATTTGTGACTGATCGCATAAGGTCTCTATCCATACCATCGAAAAAGTTAACCATCCTAATCTTCCATTAAGGGTATTCATCTCTCAGAAGAGTAGGTGGTTTAGTTAGAGTGACAGCCTTATAAATAGCATTAATGTTGTTGTTTGCCATTTTTGCATAAAACAGAGTATGAGAGTTTTGAATGATTTTGAAAGAGTTTTAAACAGAAAGTAGATGAACAGTAAACCAATGGAACAGTGAATAATGTAGAGATGATTTTCAAACTTGCTGGAAAGCTTAAATACTTATCAAAACTTGTAACAAAGGAGTTTCAGGTTTTAAACAGTAAAACAGAGTATACTATGAAGATTTAAAAACAAACACAGTCAACAATAGTGAATCAACCTGGTTAGATTGGATCGATTTGATTTAAGTAAATCAATCTGCTCTGATACCAATTGTAGGTTCCCATATTCACTTTGTCTCATATAAACAGCAAAATCAAAGATAGCGGAAGCATTATATAAAGCTGTTTAAGTATGAGTGGTCGTGTATAAATATGAAGCAATGAGAGAATAACAATAACAATATAGAACAGTAAATGATAACACAACAGTTAAATAAGCTGCTTGTATATTGATATATATGAATAACACCAAGAACACTTTCTTGTGTGTTTATTCTGAAATCTCTCAGGTAACAATTCATACAGTGGTAGTGGAATAGAATGTGCAGTATTTGCTCTCACAATTCTAGTAATGATTCTAACCCAAAAGCTTACCATTGTGCGCTCCATTACCCTTCTATTTATAGCCTGATAAAGTGAAAGACAGTGTACTATCTAACCCTGGAATGACACGTGGAAATTGTGTCTCTGTCCTTTTAGGGCTGACGTGGAAAGTACAGACACGTGTCTGACACTTAGAGATTTCTACGAGACTTGAGCTTTACAGAGGTCTTCATTCACCAGAGCTCTTTTGCCAGAGCTCTGAAGGTCTTCTGGCATGAACAGTTCTTCTGGTGGAACAGAAGAAGTCTTCTGCCAGAGCTCTGTCGAACTCTGATGATCTTCTGTTTGTTTTTCTTCTAAGTCTTCTGCTTGATCTCTGGTGGTCTTCTGACTTGTGATATTTTCAATACTTTTACATTGAGCATACTTGGGGCTAACACATTAGATCAGTGATAAAGGAAATTCTATCTCCTTATTCATCCTCTAATCTCTGAACAAAATGATTCGCTGATACTAAGTTATGTTTTTCTACTCCTAAAACGCTGAAGTTTACTTCAGTATGTTGTTTTTCAAATAAATTTGGTCGTTGATATTTTTTTAATTCAGTGATCTTTTGAAAATACAAATCCATCACTGAAATTTTATTTTTCAGTGATCCTTCATTTAAATTGTCCCTGAACAATTCAGTGAGGCTTTTTGAAAATGAAAAGACAAGTGTGACGTAATCAAACGGATAAACCCTAGCACGACTTTTCGTCTGACACGTTCGCCCGTTTCAAATCCTTGTCCAATAAGCTTCGTGGGACGTGTCACGTGCTATGATGAGTATTTCTTCCCGCTCATTACTTTCTCTCTTTACTCTCACTATATAAACACTTCATGTTTATATTTTTACCTTTTACGCGCACAAACTCTCCTAAAGCAAGAAATCTTCAAGCATTTTGTTCTTGGATTTTTGATATTCAAACATGTTGCTCGAATCTTCAAACTTCACTCATACAGGTCCATATCTTCTTATCTTAAATCTTTTATATATCTTGTTTTGATCTCATTTCTTGATACATTGGATCGAAACAAACGTTTTTCAAACATAAAATCATCTTCATCATTATCTTATGGACAAAACTTGAAATACAATTTTTCTTTTGAGTTTAAAATAAAAATCTTAAACTTAAACTTTCATACGTTTTTCCAGAATCCCTTTCCTTAAAAGGAAACTGGAAAACATGATTTTCACTAGTTTTAAACTTCTTTAAAACTAGAAAACCCTTTTTTGCACTTTCTTTCCTTAAAAAGAAATTGTAAACCCCTAAAAACCTCAAAAACCCTTAAAATGGAAATAGTTATCATTTTAAGACTTTTTCTTCTATATCTTTGCGTTCTAACAGAAATGGCATCTTCCAACATTCCCGCTACCACTGTTGCTACCACGACTAGGGCTGAAAACATGAAACATGAGTTGCACCAGATCACCTTTGCCTCCAACAATCCCTATGCCTTGCTGGAGTTTCCCAAAAAAAAAACTTGCTCCTCATCTCACAGATGCAGTGAACTTTCTTAAGACATGTCCTCTTTCAACCGCTATGACCATAACACCTCTTGCTCATCGTAACTTGCTACATCAGTTCTGGTATACTGCACACCGAACCACTGCCATCTCCCAAAAGTCAGGGAAAGAATACTCAGTAATCGGCTTCCAAACCGAACTGGGCCATGGATGCATTTCCCCTGCTAGCATTCGTTCAGCATTGAACCTACCTGGCAGCATCAAGGCCAAACCCTTCGTTCCCATCACTGATCCCAATACCCCTGAGGGTAAACAAACCCTGATCAACTTCCTTGATCAAATGAACTACTTATGGGATACGAACCGCAACAAGGAACCCGTGAAGAAACTGACAGAAGTTCTCAAGAACATGATGCCCTCCGAACTTAATTTCATCTTTGCACACGTCATAAGCTGCATGACGGCAAAGACTAGCTCCACTGATCAAGCCATCAAACCCCAACTCGCTATGGCCTATGCACTTCTCAAAGGCCTGCATGTTGCTATTCTCGCATCATCTTTGAAGACCTAATGGATAGGTTAGAACAGCCTGAACGTTCCATCACTATTCCTTACCCAAGGTTCATCTCAGCCATCTTGCAAATGGCTCTCGGCCCCATGTACCCTCAAAACGGCGACTACAAGCTCTCCCAAGTCGGCCCCAAGGTACTCGACTTCCAACCCATGTAAGTCTTTCTACTCTTCTCTCTCTTCTCCGCCCTACTTCTTCTTCTTCTTCTGCAGATATCCCTGCAGCGGTACAACCCCCCGTTGTGACCCAGGCTGCAACCACTACCTCTCTGAAAAGGAGGAAACCCTCTCAATCCCTACTTGGCACCCATAAGTCCAACAAGACCTCAACGGAGCACCCTCAGCCTTCCCAGACTTAAGACTCCATGTTGGCCTCTTAACAGGCAATGCTGGATGATTTCGTGGTCCACTCCACCACATCTGCTACAGCCACCCCTTTCACAACCGTTCCAGAGACTACGTTCTCTGAAACTTTCATGGATGAGAACCCAACATGCTGAGCGCCTCAAAGCGCTGAGGAGGTCGTTTCCAGCGTAACCTGCGCTGAATATGCAATAACCCCCATCTCAGCCATTCCTTCTCTTTTTTCGTCTTTCCCAACCTCAACATTCCCCAATCACTGACGGACACAAACGCTGAAATGCTGCGAGGACTGATGCAGCAGAATACTTCAGGACCTGCTGGGTCGAGTATTCCTGTCACTACCATCTCTGAGATGGAAAGTGACATGGAGTATTGGACTTGTACTAAATAAATCCACCATTTCTCCAACCCAACAGGTATCCCAAATACTTCTTCATCCCTCTCTGAACCCCAAACTTTTGAGCTTTCGTTTACTCATAAGTTTTTATCTTTTACAGGTCCTAATTTGGGAGACATCGAGAAGTCCCTCAAAGACGTCGCTGCAAGCGTGGATTATCTCTCCACCAATCACAAAGTAAACACTTCCGCCATCACAGATGCTGGCGATTCACAGAAAGACACCTCCAACTCCCTTGCAGACAAGGCCTCAACCGCTGATATTTCCTCTCTGCAAGGGGGAGTAAAAGATTTGACTACCTCAGTCACCAACAACACCACCTCTCTCATCAACATTCAGACCTCCATCACTGAACTCTCCACCAACTACTCCAACCTCAACAGCGAGGTTGGAACGCTGAAGACCATCCTCAATTGATTTCAAGGTGAGGTGAGCAACCTCTCGACTCAAGTCGCTACCAACAATTCTTTGCTCACTAAGATCCTAGAGAGGATGGATGCTCCAACAGTCCCAATCTCTCACTTTTCTCAGCATGATAGAAAACTCCTGGGATGACAGTGGACTTTCTAATTCTGGCTACATCCCGCATTCCAAACATGGAAACCAGGTTGGACACTGTGGAGATGTTAATGGCCTCCACCTCCAGGCACCCTGGCCAAGAAGACAAGGGCCCTGAGGTTGCTACTGCTGATGCTGCTGCCACAGCTACCTCCCCCCATTCGGTAGAAGAGGGGGTAATATTGCTGAAGACTTCCCCCGAACTGTTTAGGGGGAGGAAGAAAACCAAGAGAAAGACCCTCAGGAAGGTGATGATCCTGAGGGAACCGCTGAAAGTCCATCTCCTTCTGATGGGGAGCGAGGCGAAGACCATCCTTATTCCCCAGTCAACACTGTGGAAATTCCATCAGAGGATGAGGAGGGAGAAGAAGAAGATAAAGAAGACGTCGACATAAATGACGATGAACCATTATCCAAGTTCTTCCCAGATGACGACGATGATGATGATATTCCACCATTCTTCTTTCATCCTGAGGTGATCAAAGCCCCTGCTCTAAAGGGGGTTTCTATTAAAGAACCAGGGGAGGGGACCGCTGCAAAATCTCCTAAGAAGACGCATCCTGGCAAGAATAAAGGCCTTGCTGAAGACAACTAGGCTATTCTCCTCAAAAATCCAACTTGTCAGGTATGTTATCTTTTCTTTCCATACACTGCCTCCCTCCTCTCCCATTCTCAATTTCTACCCTACTCCTCCTAAAACCTCTAAACACTTAGCCAATTCTTTCTCTATCTCCTTCTACCTTCTAAAGATCTAACTCATGTGATCATTTTGTTTTAGCTAGTCCTCTCCCCTGTGTGATGCTACAGCTGAAGTTTCTCCACCAACACAACTGCAAATAATCTTAGCGCTCAACGCTGAAGAACAAATCATCCCAGTCTTTGTTCTGGATGAGACTGAAGTACAGGCTGAAGAAGAAATGCTTTCCCACCCCAGAAGACCTTCTCTGACTACTCAAAGGTCAGATGAAGATGAACGAAGAAGGAAAGCAGCGATGATTCAGAAGCTCGAAAGTCAGCGTCTCATTCCTGCACATCTCAACTGCCTAACTCCGAAGGAAATCGCTGAAGCTCTCAAGGCTCAGAAGATTCTTGCTGAACAACATAAGGTTGTGCTTACTGATAAGGCCTTTGCTATTGAACTTGCTAAACGTTCAGTACAGGATCCTTAGCTAAAGAAATTTCCTCTCAGAGTCCAGCAACAACTGCTCAAAGATGCTGGCATAAAAAAGACAAAGAAGACAAAGGTCAACGATAACACCCTTGCTTGGTGCAAGAAGAAACTCCACTTTAGGTTGTTACCAACAAGAATAAAATAGGTAAACTTGAAGGGGAAAACTGTCAGAGGTGCTACTATCGTCGATGTCCAGATAACCAAAGAGAACGGAGTGTCAAGAACCTGCTATATCTCAGAGTTGGAAAAGCTAGGACTCGACGAATGGTTGGAAATTTGGGTCGCAATTCAGCGATCTTGATCAAACTACAAGTCATGTGTTGAAAACGCTATTAACAGGCTAATCGACCAAGTCTCCTCAGCTGTTGATCTTCCTATTCCAGCCATCAAACCAAAACGAACTGCTCTGAAGAAAAAGCCGCCGCCATCTTCAGGCCCCACTATACGGAACGAGACTGGTATTGACTTTTCTCGTGAACCTGTACTTGGTCCAGATACTGATCTCTCAGGACTTGACATCTCTCTGCCTCCCGCTGAAGATTATGAAGATGGGAAGGTAGTCAGTAATCCTTATGGCATATTCTTTCTTGATTACTATGGTCGCCAATGCTTTCAAAGAATATCTGAGTTACCCATCGCTCCTATTGAACAACTCAGAGACCTCTTGTATTGGTGTGATCGCTCATTCCCTGGAAGATTCATCAAGCCTCAGATCTACCATGAAGCCAAACGAAGACGGGATCAGGGAGTAACGGTCCCTGATTAGATGATTCCAAAAACTGGCACCCTTGATGAACTTCTCTTCAAGGAAGAACCCGAATAGCTGATAGAATCACCTTTTGTATTCTTCTATTTTATCATCTTGTAAGTTTTTGTACTTGTAATTATTTTCATTGTACTTATAATTTTTCCATCTCCCTTGTAATCGTGTTTACGAAGTTAATGAAAATTTTCAATGAAGTATTTTACTCCATCTGTACTAAGAAAAGATCCCTGAAAACAGTAAATGGGACACGTATTTATGAGTCCTTTTTATCCTTGTGTTTTTAACTTAGCAATTTTCTTTTATTGACTCTCAAACTACTTAGTAAAAATTGTAAGTAAACAATATGTATCAGTGTTTCACCATCTAGGAAAATATACTAAGTCTGTTTAGTATCGCTGATGGAAAACACGTGCTTTAAATTTATACTTCAGCGAAGCATGTACATTAGTAAGGCCGGAGCATGTTCAGCCTCACTGATGATCGTTGAAAGTTCATCTTGTAAGTGTTTGCTTATGATCCCTGAAGACAAGACTCGCGACAACTGAGTTCAAAGCTGAAATCAAAGACCAATCTGAAGAACGAGTGACTAAGTCTACTAGTGACCTGATGCGGATATCAGCGAAGACAAGAATTGTCCATTACACGCGAAGTTTCAAGTAGAAGACTTCAGCGAGAGCTGAACTTTATCATTCGCTAATAAAGATACATTCAGCATTCGCTGATCATGAAACCTGTTCTACAAGCAACTTTTGTCTTATCCCCTTGCACGTTTTTGTACGATTTATCAGAAGAACATCCCTTGTCTAGGATCATACAAACCTCTCTGCAACTACATTGTTCATCATGTGGCCAAAAGGGATGTTTACTAAAGTCAAATTCATGCAACCAACCAGACGTTGCCACGTGTAAAGTTGTACTGACTTGCATTAAATGCATGCAGTATAAATAGGAAACCCTACTTCATTTTGAAGTGCTGCTTGCTTCGCTGAAATACTTAGTGCAAGTAACTCTCTCTAGTTTTTTTATCCACTCTTTTCTTAGTGCAAGAATTCTGTGTTATTCTAATAGTTTGTTTAGATTAGGTTTTTAACTTGATCTTATTACGCAACAAACTGTAAATTGATTGATATATATCAATAAACAATTTTAAAGATAAAAACATGTGTTTGTATTCAACCCCCCCCCCCCCCCTTCTACAAACTTGTATAACCCTTCGGGACCAACAGACATAATTGGAATTATGAATTAATCCTTGTGTGCATAAAGGAATCCTCTTGAGTAGGTTAACCCGTTTGGGGAACAAGAAGTGTGTGGTGGCTTTGAGCACTAGGTGTTATTTCGGGATGACTTTGTTTAATTCCTCGAGTGAGAATTGCGGTGAACCCGTTTGGTTAGGTATAGCAACGTGTGTGTGTGTGTGTTGTCAATGTATTGGGATGGTCGGAAAATAGAGTGGGAAATGTTTCATACTAGTCGAAGGTGGTAGAGATGGTATGTTGGAATGAGTTGGGTTGAAGTGAGTGGATAAACTGGAATTATGAAGTTTGCTAAGTGACACCGAAATTGTGGAGCAATGCTTACAGATTGTTAGTATCGAGTACTTTGAACTCCTGGTGAGAATGTGAGAAAGAGGATTCGTACGTGTGTGGTGGTTCTAGGGTCAAGAAGAAGCTAACTTGTGTGGTTGGTCGAAAGTGTGCATCTGCTAGTGAGCTGTCCTTCGGAGGCATGATTTATGTTTAGAGAAAGAAGTGGAAAAAGGTAGCGACATGTAATGCTCGGAATGGAGGACCGTTGGAATACGCCTGACATGGTCGTGGGAAGGTTCCAAGTGAGCGTACCGTCCGGTGTTAAGCCAACGGAAATGGTTTTGTGTGAGCATATTCACTCCTCTTGTTGATAGAGTGTAACTTGAAGTTATTTCATAAATGGTTGGACGCTTGTGGGATGCAGTAAGAATCTCAATGTGTCTGCATGATTGGTTCAGTTTGGATAGGTGGACACACCAAAGGGTATTTTGGGGTCCGAGTGCGAGAACACTGGTGAATCGTGAAAGAGGGGAGGGTTCGAGTGCGAGAGAGAGAGAGCAGTAGGGTTTTGGGGTTTTGCGCGATTTTCCGGATAAGAGGCACGAGTGAAGCCGGATACGTATATATATACCCGGGTGGAGTCCGGGTACGTGGCCGACCCGGATATCTACCCGGTCCGGATTATGTCCGGATACCATAGGTGTCCGGATGCGAGAGTTGTCCGGATGCGAGAGTTGTCCGGATACTAGAGGTGTCCGGATAACTCTGAATAGTCTTGTTCCGTGAAGATTTTCAGGAATTTGAACTGGAAGAGAACTTTCTCTCTCTCCCCCTCAAACTGAGCATGGGGATTTATCGCTCACCCTCGGATAGTGCAGTGGAGTGTAGTGGAGGAGTCCGACACAAAAAAATACTTTTAGACTTTTAAAAAAAACTTGTGCCGCTCCCCCTCCGATGATGACGATAACACACGCGCAGGAGTGCCCACACACACAAAAACGTTTGACATTTAAGAAAAAAACTGTGTGTGACGCTCCCCCTCAAAGGATGAGTAAACTTACCTGATACCGCAATGTGCTCCCCCTGAACACAAGAACATATGGTGAAAGCACAGAGATAGTGAACGAAAATATAGACGACAGTATGAAATAAGAGAAACACACGAAGAAAGAGAGAAAACAAACGAGATCTACCTAATAAATATAGAGACTAAAATCTAACTGTGTAACCGAGACAAGTAGAATATAGGTGCGAGGAAGTGTATACTCATGAGGAGTAGACAGTTACGCGTAGATGTATGGAACTTGTAACGGGCACACATTCAGATTAAGTCTTCAGATTTAGCATACCCAGCTTAAACACAAGAAATTTAAAACGTTTTAAGGCTTTGGTAAACAGGTCTGCTAACTGATGCTCAGTATTTACGAAGTAGAGTTCGGTTGTACCTCTTTCGACGTCATCCTTAATAAAATGATACCGAACGTCGATGTGCTTCGCCTTGGTGTGTTGGACCGGGTTGCTTGATATGGAAATTGCGCTCTTCGAGTCACAGTAGATCGGGACTTTGACATATGTGAATCCGTAGTCTTTGAGTTGTGTACTCATCCAGATTACTTGGGAACAGCAGCTTGCGGCGGCTACATACTCTGCCTCGGCAGTTGATGTTGAAACGCATTGTTGCTTCTTCGAAGCCCAACATACCAGGCTATCTCCCAAGAACTGAATGTGTCCCGAGGTGCTCTTGCGGTCCAACATGCATCCCGCGTGATCCGCGTCATAGTAAGAGGATAGGCCAAAACCTGTCTCTTTCGGGTACCAAAGGCCAAGATCAGCAGTACCACGTAAATAACGAAAAATTCGTTTAACAGCATTGTAATGAGACTCTTTAGGGTTTGACTGATAACGGGCGCAAAGAAATGTCGAAAACATGATGTCCGGTCTACTGGCAGTTAGGTACATTAAAGAACCGATCATTCCCCGATACAATTTGGCGTTGACAGACTTTCCGTTAGGATCGGCGTCAAGCTTTGTATTGGTTGCCATGGGAGTTTTCATTGGTGAGGATTGGTCCAATTGGAATTTCCGAAGAATATCCCGAATGTATTTGAACTGGTTTATGAAAATTCCTGTCGATAGTTGTTTAACTTGAAGACCAAGGAAAAGTTCATCTCACAAAGCATACTCATTTTAAAAAAAATTCCCATGAGAGTGGCAAAGTTCTTTGCATATAAAGGACTAGTAGAACCAAAAATGATGTCATCGACATATACCTGGACTAGAATTATGTGGCCCTTTTCGTTCTTGATAAACTGTGTAGAATCAATGGTACCTTGAGTGATCTCGGCTTCTAACAAGAACATTGACAATGTGTTGTACCATGCTCGCGGAGCTTGCTTTAAGCCGTATAGTGCTTTGTCTAAGATGTAGACATGATCAGGCTTCGAGTCATCCATAAACCCATCGGGTTGCGACACGTAAACTTCTTCTTGGAGGTCACCGTAAAGAAAGGCTGTCTTCACATCCATTTGGAAGACTGTGAAGTTCTTGTGCGCTAAATATGCGAGAAACATACGGATTGCCTCAATGCGTGCGACCGGAGCATAGGTCTCATCATAGTCGATCCCCTCTTGTTGTCGGTACCCTTTGGCCACAAGACGCGCCTTGTTGCGTACAACGATGTCGTCTTCGTTCTTTTTATTTTTGAAGATCCATTTGGTGCCGATGACCGTCTTATGCTTAGGACGTGGAACCAGTCGCCATACCTTGAGAGCTTCGAATTGATTTAGCTCTTCTTGCATGGCTATGATCCAGTCCAGATCTTCAAGAGCTTCGCGTACGTTCGTCGGCTCAATCTTGCTTAAGAAGCCAGAAAATAGACAGAAGTTAGCAGAAGCGCCTTGTGTACGGACAGGAGTCAAGGGATCACCGATGATCTGATGTAGGGGATGGGCCTTCGTCCATTTGGTGGAGTGCGGAAGTGGCTGCTGGGTAGAGTGAGATTTGTCCAGATCCACGTATGAACCTGATGGAAGGTCTTGAACTTGTTCAAGAGTAGCAGTCGTGTTTCTTGGACGAAGTGGGGGAGGATTCGTCGATGGTTGAACAACTTCTGGTTCCGAGGAGTTCAGAGGTTGAGCATCGATTGTAGCAGATGACGAATCAGTAGGAGCGATCTCCGAGAGTATGGGTTCCTCCGGGGGGTTACAGTACCAGGTGCATGCGTATCTGATGATGACGGTTAAGTTGTCTCTATAGATTATGACGGCGTACTCGTAGAAGGAGGCGAACCGGATAGAGCGGCCGAATCCTCATTACGAGCAGCTTCAAGTCGCGGTTGCGCTGAGACAGGAGCAGAAGAGTTAAGTATGTCACCATAGAAATATTGAAACAGTAAATCTAAATCAGAAGAGACAGCATTCGATGAAGATGCATGATTCAGATTTACTGTAGCTTGTGCAGATCCCGAACTCGAAGGTCCGGAAGCTAGCACTCCAGTTAAACCGGGTTCTGAACTGAGTTGTTCAGAAGCCAAATCAGCGGCTTCGTTGAATGTCACGTTTATGCTTTCAACAACGGATTTGGTCCGTTTATTGTAAACGTGATACGCCTTAGCCTGTGTGGAGTATCCGATGAAAACTCCTTCGTCCGCCTTGGGGCTGAATTTTCCAAGATCATCCTTGTCGTTCAGCACATAGCAAGTGCATCCGAATGCGTGAAAGTAGCTGATGGTTGGAACGTGATTATTCATGATCTCGTAGGGCTTCTTGTTGAACCGCTTGAGAAGAATAGAGCGGTTTTGCATGTAGCATGCCGTAGACACCGCTTCAGCCCAGAGATATAGCGGTAGATTTGCTTGGGAAAGCATTGTGCGGGCAGCTTCAACGAGAGTACGGTTCCGTCTTTCCACCACTCCGTTTTTCTGAGGAGTACGTGCGGCACAGAAGGTGTGTGTGATGCCATTGACCTCAGATAGTCATCCACCTTTTGATTCTTGAACTCCGTCCCGTTGTCAGTTCTGATGGACTGAACGTGTTGAAGCTTGTTCTTCTGGACTGTCTTCAGGTGATCAATAATGAGCTCCGGAGTTTCGTCCTTCGAGCGTAAGAACATCACCCAAGTGTAGCGTAAGTAGTCGTCCACCATCACAAGCACGTATTTGCGCTTATTGATGCTCGGAACACGCATTGGACCACACAAATCCATATGAATGAGTTCGAGGGTCCGGGACGTTCTCGGAGTTGCCTTCGGCGGATGTGATGCGCGCTTCATCTTTCCCTTTTTGCATGCCCCACAGAGACGATCCTTCCCGAATGGAAGTTGGGGCACGCCTCTGACGTGTCTGCCTAACACAAGTTGATTGATACTTCTGAAGTTGAGGTGTGAAAGACGTCTATGCCAGAGCCAAACTTGATCAGAGTCGGCTTTTGACAAGAGGCAGACATGTTTATCGGATTTGAGTGCTGCGAGGTCAATGGTGTAGAGATTGGTCTTTCGAGTCCCAACCAGTAGCTCTTCTCCGTCGTTGTTGAGGATTCTACACCTTGTGGCTTTAAAGCTGACCTCGAGATCCTTGTCGCAGAATTGACCGATGCTGAAGAGATTGTGTCCTAATCCTGCGACGTGGGATACCTTCTTGATTGTTATCTTGTCTTGTACGATATTGCCGTAGCCCACGATCGGCGACTTCTCGTTATTCCCAAATCTCATGTGTCCGTCGTATTCTTCTTTGTAGTTCGCGAGAAGCTCCCTCCTTCCGGTCATGTGCTTGGAGCATCCGGAGTCTAAGTACCACACATGACCGTGCTGCAAAACAAGATTAGTGTTGTTTAGGTACCCAAATTTGTTTGGGTCCTGGAGGGTTAGGTTTGGCACCGTTTGGGGAAGCTTTGTAGGTTCCCAGATTCACGTTGTATCATATTAATGGTAGTAAAATAGACAGCGGAAGCATATTAAATAAAGCCATTAAAATGAGTGATTGTGTAAACGATAAGTGAACTATGAGAATCAAATATTGAACAGTAAAATGATAACAAGATCAGATATAAAAGCTGCTCATATATTGATAATGAATCACACCAAGAACAAGTTAAAGTGTGTTCGGAAATCTCATAGGACAACAATATCGTACGGAGGTAGTGCTCGGGATTGCTGCAGTGTGTGCTTAAACAATTGTGGAAAAACTACTCTTCCCAAAGCTTACAATTGTTGTTCCACTACCTCGCTATTTATAGACCTGATAAAGTGTAGACAGTATACTATCGTACCCTTGAATGACACGTGGAAAGTGTGTCTCCAATCTTTAGGGCATACGTGGAAATTGCGGACACGTGTCTAACACTTAAGGTTTCCTACGAGACTTAGGCTGACAGAGGTCTTTTACTTCACAGAGCTCTGTCGCAAGAGCTCTGTTGGTCTTCTGTTGAATACTTGTTCTCTTGTTGGAATTCTTCGACAGAGCTCTGATGAGCTCTGTTGGATCCGTCAGAGCTCTGTTGAGCTCTGTTGGTCTTCTTTGATGAACATCTTCCAGGTCTTCTGTCTGATCTCTGTTGGTCTTCTGCCTTGGAACTATTTTCAATACTTTTACATCAGATGCTTTGGGACACACAATCTCCCCCTAAGTATTGAAAATAAGAAAATACAAAGTAGCAGAGATATAAACAAAAGAACAGAGAACTTTTCCCTCTGTTAGCCTTTGTACTATTCCTTCAAGATATTATAATGCAAAAAAAAGGAATGAGTACAAGTTTAAGCAAAATTATCTCCCCTTAAGATTCTGTCAAATCTTCTGATGAGTTCTCGGAAGTTCAGCAGAAGGTTGATTTCGGTGGTGAAGCTTCTCTGTTGTTCTTCCGGACACTTGTCTCTTGGGAGATTCTGAATGATGTCTCTGAGGTACTCCAGCGACTCTGATGAATACTTATGGGTTTCAGAAGCTCTGAGGGCCTTCTTGATTTTTCTCTGTCGGCAGATGAACACTGGAGGATCTCCAACTACGGTTCCGGTTCTGTAGTGCTCATAGCCTTGAAAGCTCTCATTTGGTGGAGCAGTCGCTAGTTCTTCTACTTCGAACTCTATGCCTAGCTGAAAGTCAATCTGAATTCTTAGATTTATGTGCTCTTGCATAGCGAAGCGTACCTCAGGAAGTGCTGTTCTTGCCTCTTTGTATCTGTCACTGAAGTTGTAATAGTAGGCATGGAGTTGAATCAGATCATAAGGGTTCAGAAGTACCATGTCGTTTTCATTGAAGTGCTCAACCCTGTTGTCGTTTGATTCAACTATGAACTCGTGATAGCTCATTTGTATTATGTTGTGCCGAAAGGTCTTCTGCTTGATGTCTACGATTCTGCGGATTCCAAAGTCTGAGTTTATATTTTTGTTCAATCTGTACTTGGTTTCGATGAATTTCCGTCTAACGTCAGAGATCGTATTTATCCTGCAGGGGCTTAAGTATGGATTGATGGGCACAGCACTTGTGGGGATGGTGTCATGGTCACCATAAAGATAGGCAAAGATTTCTTCTAGTGGAGGTTTGCCAGAATGTTGAGTTGAGGATTCGGGGTTCTGTTCTGTTGGCATGGGATTTGGGTCTTCATGAGTTTCTGCCATGAGTATGTCAATGTGGGCAGATTCTTGTGTTGTTTGGGTTTGGACTTGAGGTTGGGCTTGGTTCAATGGGTCGGTTCTCTCTGGTTCTGTTCTTGGTGAAGTAGGAGGGGTGTCCAGGATAATAACCTCAGGTGGTTGTTGAGAGGATTCTGTAGGCTTGATGATTCTGTCTTTGAACATGTAATCAAAAACCACCATAGTCACCCCTGGTAAGTCTTCAGAGGTATTCCCTTGGTCTCCTACTTTAGTTGCCTCAGCCTCAGATACCTTTTCTTTTCCCTTAGCAGATCCCTCAGCCTCTGTTGCAGGTTCCTTTTCCTTCTCTTTTTCCTTCTCTTTCTCCTTCTCCTTCTCTTTATCCTTCTCTTTCTCCTTCTCCTCCTTCTCCCCCTTTTGTTGTTCTGAGGACTCACCCATCTGATTGTCTGACTGATCTTCTGTAGCATCCTCAAAGTCATCATCATCGTCAGAGGATTCAATTCGAGCTTTTGGTGAGGGCGGAACAACAAACTTTGGGTTAGCCTTATGCCTTTTGCTCGAAGGTTCTTCTGCAGGTGCTTCTTCAGCAGCTCGTTTTGATGTAGAGGTCTGTAAAATAATATTAGTGAAGTCTAAGGCTGCTTTTCGCATTACCTCTTCTACCTCTGTTGCTGCACCTCTGATTTCTTCCACTTGAGATTCGAAGTTAACCTTGTATGTATCGAATGAGGCTTGCACATGCCGTTCTGTTGATTTGGCCTTCATCACGAATTTTGAGGAGATTGACATCATTTTGCTTAGAACTTTTCTGCTGAACTCACCCATCTGACCGACAGTCATTGGTAAGTCATTGGGTCTGGGGCCAGAGAGTTGGATAGGTGCGGCAGAAGAAGTCGTGGCTTCTGTGATGGCGGTCTTAACAGAGTTGTTGATCAGCTCTGTCAAGGTTCTGATGTTGGAGTGTGATAGAGAAGGGGTTGGCAGGGTTCTGTTCATCTGAGCCGTATGATTTTCTGCTAAGAGCGTCTTCAGAGCGGCTACTTCTGTCGTTAATGTCTGAACCTTTTCCTGGAGAGAGGCATTCTCCTTTCGGATCAGCTCCTCCTTTTGATCATTGATAAGTTTATACTCATTCAAGGAGTTGTTGATACTGTCACAGAAGCTTGTGAACTCTGCTCGTGTGACAGTGTCAACGGGGATATCCTTGGTACCAACACATGGTTCCAAGTTAACCTCGAGCTCAGAGGTGCCTGCTTCAAGAGTTGTTTTTAGGTTGGCTCTTGCAGGACTTCCACCCGATCCTTGATGTTCCTTTTGAGGGGAAACAACTACAGGTGTTCTGATCAGAGTTTCCTCTTCCAGCTCAGGTTCTGAAGAAGGAAATCTGGTGTGATGGGAAGCATTTGGATCAAGCATTGTCTTCCCTTGTTCTACTATGGTCTCCCATTGTCCCTGAGTCGGACAGATGCTACGTGAGATTACAAAGATCTCTGGTCTAATTTGTGTAGTCTCTAAATGAGCCACAGAGGCATCATCGTGTGGAGGTGACCTATCGATGTCGTGGGGCAAAGTGACATCATTACCGAATATGGATCCCCCAGTTTCGTGCATATCAGAGGCATGAAGAGTTGCCTCTGATGGTATAGGCTGGTTGGGGTTCGAGGTGTGCACCTCTGTTTCAATATCCCTCTGGTCTTGATCACCAGGGATAGCATGTGTGGAGGCACTGGGATGTGGGCTAGGATTTCTCTCAGATGTGTCATCTTGGACATCTTCTTCTATCCTCACATTTTCATCGGATCCTATGGCTGTAGAACACTCGGGTTCCTCTCTGTTATCAATTTGCTCACCAGTATCAGAGGAAAGAACTTCTACCTCTGGTGACTCCTGTACTCCCTCATGAACAGTCTCCATAGTGGATGCTCTGTTCCCTACTTCCTCCTCCATCACTCTAGAGGAAGACCCCACTTTGGGTATTCTTACCTCTGGTCTGTTTCCTTCTTCCACTCCTATTTCCTCACTCGTACTCTCCTCAGATGGCTCAGAGCCTAAGTATGCTGGGGTTCTCACCTCAGGTTCTTGAGGTTGGGCAGCATGTCTATAGTTTTGGATAGAAATGTGGTATGGGCTTATCAGAGCGAGCATTGTACCTGGAACGCGTCGAATGAGGGGATATTCTCCTGAAGTGGTGGGATTGAATCTGGTCATGACCCAGTTCCTGAACATATTGCCTTGTTGAGTCAATTCCAGACTCTGAAATGCTCTTCTGATCACCAACCCGATAAACCTTGGAAACTTGATGTTCTTTAGGAATTTATGTTGCCCAACTTCTCCTCCTTTGGCAATGGCAGAGGTCTTGAGATTGACAGCAGTGAGAAGGTCAGTGTAGAGAATGCTGGCATAGTCAAGATTTCTTTGAAAGAACAATCCATACATTATCTGTAGGATTTCTATGCTGGCTTGATCTTGACTACCAGATTTTCCTGTGAGGGTTCGGTTCAGTGCAGAGAACATGAAATTCCACACTGGTGGTAGATTCTGTCTTTTGAATGCTCCGATTCGGGTGATATCTTTGTTGTAGCCTAGAAATCGTACAAACTCCAGAAGGACAGCAGTGTTGGGTGGCTTCTCGAAAGCTTCTATGTTGAGCTGTCGCTTGCTCTTCATTCCAAGGATTCTCCGCAGGGTAGTTGCTCTGATTCTGATCGTTCCAGAACCTCCATCTCAACCAGAATCCACATTGCCGATTATTCCGTTGAGCTCTTCTACGTGTTGGCATGTAGTCCACCATTGCTTGATGTAGAGCTCAGGAATGTTGTCGTCGAAGTCTGTTAGGGCTTTGAAGATTTCTGAGTTTCTGAAGAACTCCAGAAATATGTGGTATGTGGGTAGATAGAGAGCAGGGTTTGGATCTAATCGATGGTTGCTTTCAGCAAATTCGTATGGAAGAATAACAATTTGGTCAACGGGACCAATACGGCTTGAATCTGCTGAGTGTTGGGGGTTTGCCATTGTTGCAGGTTTGGGTTTTGAAGGTTTGAATGAAGAGAAAAGATGAACAGGGTTTTAGATAACTTAGAAGGCGTAAGAAATGGAAAGGTTTAAAGGAAATGGGTATTTATATGGGAAATGTGTGGCTGGATCACGGTCATAGGTACTGTAGGTACTCGAGGGTTGATTGGTGGAACGGTTGCTACAGTGAGAACGTGGGAACAGCTAGCGGTTTGTCTTTCAATCAGAGATTGCCACGTGGATTTGTTCTGACCACTTTTTGTGCAAGTAAATCGTCGTGGTTAGAGATGTGTGGGTTACAAGTGGTTGACGTTTAGAAATGACCCGCACTCTAATGACGTGTTTCTGATGACGTGGCCGAACAAGCTAACAGAACTCTGATGGAGCTGTGTTAAGTTTCTTCTTTTGTGTGGCCTTCATTTCTTACCGTTACCTTTACCAGAACTTGTTATGATGTGAGATGGTCAGAACTTTACATGATTAAACAGAGTTCTGATGAGAAGCAACAGAGGCTCTGATGAGATGTCAGAGTTCTGACTGGTTCTCCAAAAGATTTAGCTTTAAGCTCAAAAAGCAAAGTCAATTTGGTTTTGGAAATTTGATTATTGACTTGCTCCCCCTAAAACCATGCAATTTTCCTTTATAAGCTCCCAATTTTCCTTTATAAGCTCCCCCTAGACAGATGAGCCATCTCCAAAAGATTTAGCTTTAAGCTCAAAAAGCAAAGTCAATTTGATTTTTTTTTTACTTAACAAAAGAGCTTTTGTACGACCCAAAAAAAATGCGCGACAGAATTCTTGTGTACAACAGAACTCTGTTGAATTATCCTACCCAACTTTTTGACAGAGCTCTGGTAGGAACATCAGAGCTTCTGTTGATTTTAAACAGAGTTAGGAGGACAAGTTCAGCATACCCAGTTTGCTGATTAGGAAGTTAAATCTCCTTTCATTTAGGGCTTTTGTAAACAAATCAGCAAGCTGGAGGTCTGTTGAAATAAAGTACATTTCAATAGTCCCTTTTTCAACATGATCCTTTATGAAGTGATACCTTATGTCGATGTGCTTGGTCTTTGAGTGCTGAACTGGATTCGCAGTTATGGCAATGGCACTCTTGGAGTCACATAGAATTGGAATCTTACCATACTCCAGACCATAATCTCTGAGTTGTGTCTTCATCCATATTACTTGGGAGCAACAACTAGCAGCAGCAACATATTCCGCTTCTGCTGTAGAGGTTGAAACACAGTTCTGTTTCTTGGATGTCCAACTCACCAACTTTTCTCCAAGCATTTGGCAGCTACCAGAGGTACTCTTTCTGTCGTTCTTGCATCTTCCATAGTCTGAGTCTGTGTAAGCTACAAGCTCAAAACCAGAGTTAAGAAGATACCAGAGACCCAAAAATTGAGTCCCTTTCAGATATTTAAAGATACGTTTGACAGCTGTTAAATGAGTTTCGGTAGGATTTGCCTGTCTGGCACAGAGACAGGTTGCATACATTATATCAGGTCTACTGGCGGTTAAGTACAAAAGTGACCCTATCATGCCTCTGTAGTGCTTGACATCTGTTGGTTCACCATTAGGATCAGAGTCAAGTTTAACTCCAGTGGCAATAATAGTTTTCATTGGTTTTGAATCGTTGAGCTTATATTTTTTCAACATGTCAGAGATGTATTTGGACTGACTTATGAAAGTCCCTCTGTCAGATTGTTTGACTTGTAAACCCAGGAAGAAAGGGAGTTCTCCCATCATGCACATTTTTAATTCACTTTTCATTAAGGATTCAAACTTATCACAGTACTCTTGCCGTGTAGACCCAAAGATAATATCATCAACATATATTTGTACCAGAAGTATATCATTTTTGTATCTCCTGAAGAATAGAGTTTTATCGACGGTACCTTTCTCGAAGAGATTGATCAACAGAAATTTGGACAGAGTTTCATACCAGGCTCTGGGAGCTTGCTTAAGACCGTAGAGCGCTTTGTCTAGTTTGTAAACGTGGTCTGGAAACTCTGAGCATTCAAAACCAGGAGGTTGCTGGACATAAACTTCTTCTTGCAGCTTGCCATTTTAGAAAGGCAGACTTGACGTCCATTTGATAGACCTTAAAACCTTTATGAGCAGCATAGGCTAGGAAGATTCTGATTGCTTCTAGCCTAGCCACAGGAGCAAAGGTTTCGTCATAGTCAATCCCTTCTTCCTGTCTATATCCCTTTGCAACCAGACGGGCTTTGTTTCTGATGATAATCCCATCTTCATCCTTCTTGTTTCTAAACACCCATTTGGTTCCAATGGCTGTTTTTCCTTTTGGGAGTGGAACCAAGGACCAGACTTTATTTCTCTCAAATTCCCGAAGCTCTTCTTGCATAGCTTCGATCCAATTTGGGTCCTCTAGGGCTTCAGAAATCTTCTTCGGCTCAATCATGCTTAGAAAATTTACAAAGAAAGCTTCATTGATTGTGGCCGATCTTGTCTTTATGCCATCATCAGCAGCACCAATGATAAGATGATGAGGATGATCCTTTGTCCATCGTGTCATGGGAGCATGGACAACGGGTGGCGTTTGTGCTTCTGATGGGAAAAGACGAACTTCAGCATCAGAGTTCTGTAGGTTTGGACCAGGGCTCTGTGGCACACAACTTTGGAGAGTGGCCTCATTGCTCTGAGAGTCATTAACAGGGCTTTGTGATGGTGAACTTTCAAACAAGGAATTTCTTCCGACGTTTGTCATCAGAGGTGATGAAGGCTCTTGTTCAGGTTCTCTTTCATTCTGGTGAGGTTCCTCATTTCTCTGAATTACTCCTGTAGACAGAGAAGTAGATGGTGAAGTATTAGAGGGACCAGTGAGAGATGTACCTGTCAAATTTTGATCTGTTGAGTTCTGAGCTTGATCTCCTCTGTTTATGTTATCATAGGAATCATCATCGAAGAAATCATTGAACATGAGATTGATGTCTTCTTCCCTTGATCTAGAGGAACTTATCTTCTCTTGTTCTGTCTGTATCCCCTCTGTTGATTTTCGATCAGAGGAGCTTGATATGCTTTCATCAAAGGACACATTTACACTTTCTTGAATGACCCGACATCTGGTGTTGTAGACTCTGTAGGCTTTAGAGGTTAAGGAATAACCAATAAAGATTCCTTCGTCTGCTTTCTTGTCAAACTTTCCCATATGTTCTCTATCATTCAGTATGAAGCACTTGCAACCGAAGACATGAAAAAATTTCACATTTGGTCTTCTATTGTTAATGAGTTCATAAGGAGTCTTCTTGAATCTTTTTACAATTACAGCTCTGTTTTGGGTAAAACATGCTGTTGAGACTGCTTCTGCCCAGAAGTTCATTGGAAGGACAGAGCCAGCCAACATGGTTCTGGCGGCTTCTACCAGAGTTTTGTTCTTTCTTTCCACAACTCCATTATGTTGTGGAGTTCTGGCAGCTGAGAAGTTTTGGGAGATGCCTTCCTCTGTTAGGTATGCATTGATTCTGTCATTCTTGAATTCTGTCCCGTTATCACTTCTCAACTTCTGTACCTTTAGATCTAACAGAACCTGTATCCTTTTCAACAAACTTATCAGAATTTCTGGGACATCAGACTTTACTCTGATGAACTCAATCCAAGTATATCTAGAGTATTCATCAATTAAAACAAGGATATACTTCTTGCCCGACAGACTTTGCACAGAGATTGGGCCGCAGAGATCCACATGAAGCATATGCAAAGGTCTGGGACAACTATGATCACTCTTTGTTCTGTGTGAAGATCTTTTCATCTTTCCAAGTTCACAAGCAGAACAGAGATGGTCTTTGTCAAATTTCAGAGAAGGAAGTCCTTTTACTAACTTCAGTTTCACGAGTTCGTCAAGATTTCGAAAGTTTAAATGAGCAAATCTTTTGTGCCAGAGCCAGGCATCTTCATTATTCAAAGACACTAAACAGAGTCTTTCTGTTGTAGTGTTTTGTCTTGGATTGAAATTCATTTTGTAAAGATTGCCTTTTCTATCAGCTCTTAAGAGTTCTTGACCAGACTCGGAAAGTAGTAAGGAACAATATTTCTTCCTGAAATTGACATCAAATCCGTGATCACAGAGTTGACTTATACTGAGAAGATTATGATTTAATCCTTCAACATAAGCAACTTCAGAGACTGAAACACCACCATTTACTAATGTACCATAACCTTTAATCTGTCCACCATTGTCTACTCCGAAGGTTACCGCACTTCCCATCTTGTTTTTGAAAGAAGTTAACAACTCCTTATTCCCCGTCATGTGCCTGGAGCATCCAGAATCCAAGTACCAGATCTGCACATGAGGTTTCTGCAAGACAGATTAGTTCTTTTTAGGTACCCATCTCATAATGGGTCCTTTCTTGTTAGGTTTTGGTGGTGCGTCAGAGGTTTTCCTTTGTGTGTTCGGAGTGGTCGTGGAGTTTTTCTTTTGAACAGAACGACTCAGAACACAGTGAGGACCATTCAGATGATTCTGTAATTTCAATAACAGTTGAATACAATTGCAGTTGATGGAGCATGACTGATGCACATTGTTTTTATTCAAAAACTGTTTGGATGAAGCTTGATTCTGAAAGATTTTAGGACCAGATGTCTTTGCATACAATCTGTCCTGACTTCGTTTCTTAAAAACAGACTCGATTGATGTGAGGTTCTTTGAATTTGACTCTTTTGACATGAAATTCTTGGAAATGGACTCATTTGAGCGAAAAGAATTTCTTCCTTGATTTACACCGGAATTCGGAACAGACTTAGCTATCCACTTTCCCTTCTGTTCTGGTGTGAATCTTACAGGTTTGAAAGCAAGAGGAACATTTGAGTTTACAAAGACACTTTTGTTTTTCTCTTTCTTCTCTACTTCTACTGCATTAGAAGAAAGAATCTTGAAATCTTTGTTGTTAAAGCTTGTTACTGGTATAAATCTTGATTGTTTCTTAAAGAAAGAAACATCCTCTTTTAGATCCGGAGATCCTACCGGTAGTTGCTTTAACTTGTGTAAGTTGTTCTTTTGACCACAGAAGATCTGTTCATCTACCTCGGAGTCAGAGTCACAATTAGAGGCTAGAAAGTCTCTAGTGGCTCTGTTGGAGGAATTTGATTCAACGGGTATGACAGGAATATTTGTTTTAACAGATCTGAACTTTCTCATCTTTGGCTTTAAAGAATCAGAGATAGCATTTTCTTCAATAACTTTCAACAAATCTTCTTCAAAAGATGTTCTTATAGATTCAGAGGTAGGAGAGAAAACTGGTGCTTCTGGATTCAGCTTGCTCTGTGGTATTTCAACAGAGGGGTCTGTCGCAGAAGTAACAGACTTCTGTCCTTTGAAAGAATTGAAGTTGAAGATCTCTTTAGTGCCCAAGTTCTTAACAGAATTAGGAAGTATGACTCTAGCTCTTCCTTGATCAAGAATAAACTCTGAGGATGGTTTTAAAACCTTCTTTTGACCGGAGGAGTCATAGTTGACGTTCCTATAGTTAAGATGTTTTGGTTTTGAGAAAGCATCTGAGATTTTGGTTCTTTTGAAAACGGCATTACCAGATATCACGTCCTCTTGGATTTTCCCAATACAGAAGGCGGAGGACAGAGATGTCTTCTTCCTTTCGTTGTAGGGAGCAAGGTCAGAGAAACCAAGACCTTGCGTATCCATCTGTGAATTTATCTTGATATGCACATCTTGTGCATCTTGGTACTTTTTAATCTGAATTTCTTTCTTTTGTAGGGATTGATGAAGTATTTCCCTTTCTCTTTGAAAATAATCAGTTAGAGCAACAGAGTTAAGTCTCTCTGTTTCAGACTGTTTCAACTTTTCAGACTTCTGTTTCAAATCATTTTCATAAACTTTGATCTTTTCAGAAAACAGACTTTCCTTCTTCTTTTGTAAGATTTCTAACTCAGATTTTTCTTTGAAGATTTCTTCCTTTTCTTGTTCCAAGAGTGTCTTTTCTCTTTTGTAAAAAGATAGGTCCTTCTGAGCTAGTTTTCTTAGCTCCTTTTCTTCAGAAAGTTTTTGTTTTAGAAGCTGAAATTCCTCATTCAACATGGAAACATGCATTTCTAATTCTGAGTCAGATTTAGATTCAGATGAGCATACCTTGGCACTGGGTCTGGTGGTCTCCAGCGCTCTGTCGTAAGATTCTGTCGTGGTAAGAGCAAATGCATGAGCTAGATCTTCTTCTTCTGTTGTTCCCTTCGTTATTTCTGGTTCTCCAGTCATCCAGTCAACAGCTGCTTCTAAACTTTCATCATCCACAGCAACTCCACAGAAGTTGGCTTGTTCTGGTTCATCATCAGAAGATGAGTCAGAGACCCAATTTTCCATTTCAGCAACATAACTTCTTTCTCTGTAATTGTACTTGTATTTGTTTTTGTAGTAGTCCTGGTCTTTTACCAGTTTGCCTCTACAATTAACAGAGAAGTGTCCAGGTTTGCCGCATCTGAAGCAGCGTCCATCATTTTGATTGATGGGCTGGGCTGCATCGGCCTTCTGTTGTGCTGGTGGATTTTCTCTTCTTTGTGGAGGTTTCCCTAATTCTGTGGCAACTCTGTTGGAACTTTGCTCTGGTGATGTATATCCTCTTCTGTCTTCCCTTCCTTCTCTCTCATATCTGCCTCTTCTGTCGAACTTATTGCCAAATCTCTTGTTAAATTGCTGAGTTATTAAAGCAAGAGATTGGGCAAAGGATTGAATGTCATCATCCTCTGATGAGCTCTCGTCTGTTTCACTTTCTGCAATCAAACTTTTCTTTCCTTTCTTCTTATCAGACTTTTCTTTCTTTTTCTCTTTGCTTGAACTCTCTCTGTTGGACCTTTCAGTTGTGGTTTTCTTAGAATCAGAAACTAAGGCGATTGTACCAGCACTGATGGATTTGCCTTTTTGCTTGACAACCTCCTTTTCTTGTGCGGCCAAAGTGCCATACACATCCGTTAAAGACCATACGTCTAAGTCCTGATTAGCTTGTAAAGACATGGACAGATTTAACCATTCATCATTCAAACTTTTCAAAAACAGAACATTGTTATCTTCCTTCGACCTAACAACCACACATTTTTTGCATTTATTGATCAACACATTAAATCTGTTGTAGGTTTGCTGTAAGGTTTCCTCAGGAAGTGCCTTGAAATCGTTGTATTCATTTATACATTGGGTCCTTCTGTTCTTTTGGGTCTTGATACCACCCTCAAGTTGATTAAGAAGTTGATCCCAGATTTCCTTAGCAGTAACACATGAATCTAGTTCTTGAAATATTTCGTTTGGAATGGCCATAATCAGTAGTCTAACTGCTTTAAGATCATTTTCCATTTTTAGATTTTTCTCATCAGTAAAACCTGTGGTTTTAACTTCAAAATGAGCTGGAATCTCAGCAGTAGTTCCTGTTGCGGGTACACGGGGAACAAAAACCATGGGTTGGAATGGTCCATCCGTGACAGATCGCATGAGGTCTTTATCCATACCATCGAAAAAATTAACCATCCTGATTTTCCATTAAGGATATTCATCTCTCAGAAGAGTAGGAGGTTTTGTTAAAGAGCCAGCAGTATAGATAGCATTTATACCGTTGTTAGCCATTTTGAAAGAAAAACAGAGTACAGTTTGTTGCAAAACGATTTTTGGCTAGAAACAGAGTTTCAAACAGTAACCAATGGAACAGTAACTTTTTGAGAAGATTTTAAGCTAAACTATAAAGTTTTAAACACAGTTATATGAGCTCTGAAGGCTTGGTTAGACTAGAAAGTAGTAAAACAGAGTATATTATGAAGCTTTTAAAGTCGCACAGACACAATCAACAACAGTGAATCAACCTTGGTAGATTGGATCGTTTGGCTTAAGAAAACCAAAGAAGCTCTGATACCAATTGTAGGTTCCCAGATTCACGTTGTATCATATTAATGGTAGTAAAATAGACAGCGGAAGCATATTAAATAAAGCCATTAAAATGAGTGATTGTGTAAACGATAAGTGAACTATGAGAATCAAATATTGAACAGTAAAATGATAACAAGATCAGATATAAAAGCTGCTCATATATTGATAATGAATCACACCAAGAACAAGTTAAAGTGTGTTCGGAAATCTCATAGGACAACAATATCGTACGGAGGTAGTGCTCGGGATTGCTGCAGTGTGTGCTTAAACAATTGTGGAAAAACTACTCTTCCCAAAGCTTACAATTGTTGTTCCACTACCTCGCTATTTATAGACCTGATAAAGTGTAGACAGTGTACTATCGTACCCTTGAATGACACGTGGAAAGTGTGTCTCCAATCTTTAGGGCATACGTGGAAATTGTGGACACGTGTCTAACACTTAAGGTTTCCTACGAGACTTAGGCTGACATAGGTCTTTTACTTCACAGAGCTCTGTCGCAAGAGCTCTGTTGGTCTTCTGTTGAATACTTGTTCTCTTGTTGGAATTCTTCGACAGAGCTCTGATGAGCTCTGTTGGATCCGTCAGAGCTCTGTTGAGCTCTGTTGGTCTTCTTTGATGAACATCTTCCAGGTCTTCTGTCTGATCTCTGTTGGTCTTCTGACTTGGAACTATTTTCAATACTTTTACATCAGATGCTTTGGGACTAACAAGCTTGCTTTGTCCCAACTTTCCCGTTAGGTGTAGGATTTACACCGGTAGAGGGAACTGGTTTTGGCTCTTGTTTCCTCTTTGGTGCAGAATTTGCACCTTTAGGGGGAACAAAATTTGCTTTCCACCTGGGAGCCGGTTTAACCCCAGTAGGAGCACCTCGTTTAGGAATGGGGTGAGTCTCCCGCTGTGGCTTAACCTTTTGATTGGTACCCCTTTTGAAATGGTGTTGTTGCTTATTATTATGGGGTTTGCACATATGAAATAGGTTACCAACAAAGTAAGGCGCATACCAATCATTATTGTGAATATCATCAAAATCATTCCATCCACAATTAGAACAACATAAACAATCATGCGATAACTGAATCAATTGATTAAGAGAGTTAACTTTAACGGGAAAAGAAACATCAAAATGGTTCCAATGATTCCAAGCATAATTGTCTTTGTCTATTCTAGAATTGAAAATAGGTGGGGAAGACTTTGACGCATCCTTCTTGACAGATTCCCTCTTTAGCCACTTTGGTGTTTCTTTATTAGCGCGACCATTTTTATCTGAAACAGCAGGGATAGTATGATCAGTGACTTTTGAGGAAACAGGGGTCTTAGTGGTCGGTCGTTCGGTCTTTTGCTTCGGCTGTGATTGTGTTTGAGAAGCTGAGGTATTTTTAAGAATCTTGACCACACCCGGAGTCTTGGATTGAGAACAGTCGCCCTTTAGAAAATTGACCGGACGATTAACCACTTGAGACAAAAAATCAGGTTTACTTGGAGAAATAGTAGTGTTGGCAATCAATGGTCCGGTCGCTTTCCTTGGCTGTGATTGCCTTTTGGAAACAGGTTTCGAGGTTGGGTTTGACTGAGAAATCTTGATCACAGCTGGGGCCTTTGTTTGAGAACAGCTATCTTTTAAAGAATTAACCGGATGATTAACCACGGGGGATAGAAAATCAGTGTGACTTGGAAGAGGTTTGTCGAAGGGAAACGAATCAAACTCTTCTTCACTGTTACCTTCGGAGTTCATGTACTCTGAAAAGTTTATCTTGGGAAGTACTGGACTTGGATCAGGTGAGGAAGGCGAGGAGTTCTTTGTGCTTGAGTGTTTTGGGGAATTTGGTGCGGAAGCTAAGAAAAAATCAGAGTTTAAATTCCGTAAAACACTCTCGTCTTGAGAATTTGGATCGTCTTGTGTTGAAAAAGTTTTTCCTAAGAAAGCTTTACACGAAGACGTGTCCGATGAGCTAGAGGAAAGTTCGGGTGAAATCGTCTTTTCAGATTGGAGTTGGTCAAACTGCTCTTGGAGTTGACCTTTACTTACTTTCTCTTGCATCACTTCTGTTGCCAAAGCGGACAGTTGTGACATGAGTCGATTGATTTCAAACCGAAGGATTTCCTGTCCTTCATCAGACACATTGTCGGTTTTGACCGATTTTAGATTCTCAAGCTTTGTAAGTAAAACTTGCTTTTCCATTTGAAACATTGACCTTTCTTTCTCAATGGACTCCTCCAACTCGACTATCTTTGCTTCCAAGATGAGAGGGGGAACATAGAGTTTAAACTCATCCGTCTCAGTCTTGGTGGCAGGTGCTAGATCCTCATCCTTTTTGGAGGAATCCTTGGGTGTAGCTACCTTGTAGTGGTCGAAGTAGTCATTGGAAAGGTACTTTTTGTCCTTTTGATACTAGTAGTTTAAAGGTTCATAACAAAATGGAAGTTGAATTCCTCGTTTTTGTGTGCGTTTATGTTCCTCGGTTTCCTCTTCCTTTTCTGGTTCAAGAGGACCAGTCCATTGAATTGCGTACTCTGGGTACTTTTTATCTAACCCAAAGCAAGCAAAATCATACAGGGTTGGAACTTGATATCTTCCCTTTGTTAAGTAGTGTGGGTTATCATATCCGATTCCCCACTCTTTGTTGAAGTACGTGAACTCTTTGGGTTTGTTCAAAAAAATGGTTTGATCAGTTTGACCCCTTTTGTGGAGTTTGGTTTCGAGATCAAGAATTTTAGCAACAAACTCTTTGTGCTGAATTTTAAGAGAAGAACATTGATAAACAATTTCTTCTTTCTCATTCATGCACCGATCAAACTGACGCTGAAGATCAGATAATTTGGCTCTTAAGTCTTTAGGTGCTAATGACAGAATTTTACATTTATCAGTTAAATTAGCGCAATTAGACTTATATTTCTCTGTTTTTCTCTTTTGAACATCAAGCTTTTCATTTAGTGACCTAATTTCAATCTTTTGTTGTTTAGAAGTGGCCTGGAAGGAATTTGCCTGATCAGTAAATGCTTTCATTTTATTCAAGAATTCGGGTTGGCAAGAATCACATACCTGACTTGTAGGAGACGTTTCTTCTTCGGCGAAGGAGTGATATCCCATGAAGGCATCAGCAACATCAAAATTGCCTTCATCATCAGATCTTTCCAACCAGTAGTCATTTTCAGCAAACATAGCTTCTCCAGCCTCCTTCTGACGAGACAATGCAAGATTGGCCTCGTAGTAGTGAGAGTTCTTTACTGTTGGCTAGCGACAATCCTTCGCAAAATGACCAAGTTTCCCGCAGTTGTAACACTTTACGGGTTCATCTCTCTTCTTCCCTTCTTCTTTCTCTGACTTTCCCTTCTTCTCAGACTTGTCGTGCTCACTGACCTTCTTCTTTCCTTCGTATCGATCTTTGTAGTCATGGCGCTTGTTGGAGGAGGTGGAGTAGCGCTGACTATTGGATGAGGGCTTCTTGTAGTACCTTTGTTGTTCGAAGGATTTGGTAAGCAAAGCTATGGCCTTTTTGAATTCTGAAACCTTTTCATCATCAGAATCGTTGTCTTCCTTATCTTCAGCTTCTGACTCATAAGAACTTTGCTTTGGAGCACGTCTTGAGTGACTTCCCGATGATTTTCCTTGCTTGGAGGAAATGAGAGCAATAGGATCGGCAGATGGCACTGGTTCAGTCTTTTTCTCGCCTAGGAGCTCATTTACTTCATCTTCGTCTTGAAGAAGTGTCTCATACAGTTCGTTGATGCTGATATTCTCAATCAAATTGTTGTGCTTGACATGAGAAGCATACACCTTCCACTCAGGTAGCAGATTGTTGAGAAACTTGAGCGCGTTTTCAGTATTAGAACGAACAATCTTGTTCTTGTTCAGTTCATTGAGAAGTAGGCAAAACCGTTCATAGGTCTAGGTGAGGGATTCACCGTTGCACTGCTTGAACCCATCGAACTTGGTTATCGCGCTATTTATCTTCAGCTGATTTCCTACAACGCTCCCACGCATCATTCTGGCTACTTGGTCCCACATGCCCTTTGCCGTCTCTTTGTAACTATCTATGGCAGTGTAGATGGAATTAGGAAGAGCTTGAATCAGATATCTCTTTGCATGCTTTTCACCTTCAATCATGCCTCTTTCAAATTCTGTCATTTCAGCAAGAGTCTTTTCCTCACGTCGAGCTACTGCAGTTGAAGTTGCAGCTATGTCCTTCATTGGCTTGGGAATTGGGCCATTATCCAGAGCTCTCTTGATGTACTCATAGTTGTCCTTGGACTCTATGAAGATCATGAACCTATCTCGCCATTGACTATACTAGTTCGGATAGAGACATTGTGGCTTGGTGTCAGTGCCAATGCGAGAGCATCAAGAGAAGAAGACATCTTCGGTTGCAATGGAGTGATCGTCAGACATGTAGATTGATTCAAAGGGTAAACCTAACGCAAAGCACTAAGAGTGAAATCCTAACGCAGGGTCTACGAGTGATTTGACTAACCTGAACTTACTGGATAGGAATCCAAATAAGTGATCTGATCTGGAAGTGTCCGGATCAGATTTGATGCAAATGGATCAATAAACAAAAACAGAAGTATCCGGATAAGATGAAGATACCGGATACTTGAATTGTCCGGATAACTGAAAGAGTCCGGATATCAGAAAGAATCCGGACAGAGTAAGTTTTCCGGATAACAGATACCACACACTTTCCGGATAAATGAGGTTACCGGATGTGAAATGATTCCGGATACACTGAAGTTTCCGGGTACAATTGAGTGTTCGGATAAGATATGTCCGGAAACACTGGGTTTCCGGATACAAATATTACCCGGATTGTGTAAGGAAAAATGACTTACCCGGATTGCAGAACTTACCCGGAAAAATGAGGAGTCCGGATGGAATTGGAGTTGTCCGGATGGATTTCACACAAACGTCCGGACACTATCAACTTGTCCGGAAACCGCGGCTGGTTTATCCGGACTTTGCGGCTGTTTGCTTAAATCGATTGACTTTTCGATTAGGGATGCCCAAAAACGATCATGGAAGATTAGTAACAATGCAAAACACAAAAATAACACTAATCCAATCGATTTCAATGCAAAAATAACAAGTTTTGATGGTTAAAAATCGAATCTTTTATCAAGAACACTACCAAAAACTTTTGACCTTAATTTGCTAAACTAATCACTCAAACGATCGAATTGGAATGCGAAAATTTGCAGAATTACTCACAAGTATAATGCTAACACAACCCAATAAACAAAATTGAACAATTTAGCCAGAATCAAGATTTCGAAAAAGTCAAGATGAACACATACGGGAAAAGTCAAAATCTTACCGGAAATCACTAGAGAGGCTTTGAATCGAATCCGTCTGTCTGCTCTGATACCAATTGTTAAATCCAGATCCGTGCAACAATAATGAAATCGAAATAGATGAACAATAAGAACAAATGATTTCAACTGATCATCTCTGTCATTTACTTTCAGAGAGAATAATACAATACTGTTTGGAAAGTAAAAGGATGATTAGCTTGTTTTTCCAAGATAATCTTACATTAAATACAATGGGCCCGTGGTTAACAAGCCCACGGCCCGTTCACTAATAAGCTCTAATTTAAACAAATACAATTCAACCCTTGAACTTTAAATCAACTATAAAACCTGCCCTAACAGAGGCTCTAGTATGGGCAAAGAGAAGATATGAGCGAGAAGCTTGGGATAGAAGAAAGATGTTATGTTCATCTTACCAGACTTAGCATATTGTAGATCTCGGCTGTGTAATAGGTGGTTTCCGCAAAACTTGAATGTACTCGTGTTTTTTTTTGAGATTGTATTCCGGTGGCGTTTCGGCGAGTTGTTTAATTATTGTTGTTTACGCTTTATTAGCTGAGTTTGGGTTGTTACACTCCACCACCACCACAACCATCGTCGGCTACCAGCCACCACTTCCACCTCGACCATAACCACCACCACCTCTACCTCCACCACATCGCCACAACTATGTCCTCCACCACTGCTGATTGCTACCACTGTCCACCATTTTCACACACTCCACACTCACCGTGGTCCACCAGCCACCACCGCCTCTACCTCCACTACCATTGTTGTTGCAACAACATCCACCATGCCTCTACTAATTCATAAGGATCTTCCAAATCAGATAAAACATAGCTTTTTGCTTTTTGTGCGAACTGGATTTTTATGAACTACCATCAATTGTATCAAATTTCTCATCAAACTTGATTCTTTATATATGTATGTACTTATGTATAAAATTATGTAAAAATGTTTATAAATTAGGTTTTATATATTTATTTGATTTGCATCATTTATAATAATTATATGATATATAAAATTATTAAACAAATTTTCGAGGCAATTTGTCTAGTCGTGTCATATCTAGTCCTAGTTGTACAAAATACCATATAGACAACTTATCATATTCAGTCCTGCCCATTTGTCATATCTAATCCTGTTTAATCATGTTTGTGTATCAAACGTGTTAATGTTTCCTAATATCGAACTTATAATTACTTTTTAGCATAACGTTTGTGTTTTATATTACTTATTTTTCTAATTTGATTGTTTTTTGAACTTTAATAAATCATACGAATTCTTAAATTTAAGATATCTTGTTTGACATTCACGAAAAAGATTAGCAACAATAAATTAATAGATATAATATTATTCTCAAGTATGTCGATCATAATTTTTAGTTCTTTTTAAATACAATGATTGATTAATACATTAATTGTATTAACAGTAGTATTTATTAACAAGGTTAAAATATAGATTTTTTTATAAAAAAAGTTCCAATGCATGTGTTTTTAGTTAGATATTCATTATTTATTAATCATCATAAAATGTAATTTTTATTTAGAAACCATTTTATTATAGATAACCTGCTGCAACCTCCTTGGCCCAGCTTTGAGAGAACTCTCTCCTCTATCCTTTCGACAACCTGCAACGGCGAAAAGGGAACGGGGCACGGAAAATGGTATGTGTGCAAAGAGAAAGGGACACTGAAAATATTGTTTGACTACTAAAAACCTAGATCTAAGTTGGCCAGAGTTGAAGAAAGGGATGAGCAAGTGATGAAACCGAGGAACCCGTGGTGGCCGACGAGATTTATGGTTGGAGAAGAAAAAAGGTAGGATGGATATATGTAACGTAATAATATTTTTGTTTAATTTTGTACTATAAGATTAAATAAGTGAAAAAAATTGCAAAATGCTCTGAAGTTAACGGGGACCCTATTAACACCTTTAGTCACATGGACAGAAAGCGAAACCAAATTACAATCACAATTTAATTAATTGAAGGTTACAACTAGACTTGATAGTGAATGACAACCCTACTGTTCAACCTTTTTTTTTGCATACATACATATACACATATATATAAATAGACGAATGATCATGTCAGAATAGGAGTTAAAGTGGGAAGTGCAAGACGGGATTTAGACCCTTAATCGCTTTTAATTAATGTTGATATAATAGTTTAGTTTAAGATCCAAAATAACTCATAAATTAGATCAGAGAGAATTTTTAATTGATTTTCAATTATGATTGATTCAATTGTAGAGGAACTTTGTTAGTTCTTTACTATTCTCACGATAACTAATATTTTTACTGGAAACAAACTCTCTCTCTCTCTCTCTCTATATATATATATATATATATATATATATGACTGTTTATATATGAACGTTCATATATAAACGGTCCCGTGTTTTTTTACTTCTCTATTTCTCTAAATATTTGCATTTCTCTATTGAACCTAAGGCTATATATATATATATATATATATTAAAACTCTTTACTATTCTAACAATCATAAAAGGATGTTCCCAAAAAAAATCTTAATAGTTCTAACACAAATTACCTATCCACTTAGGGGTTGTTTAGTTTTGACTTAATCAACTTAATAGCTGTTTTGGCTTATTTGCACAGCCATATATTGATGTTACTTGCAGTTTAATGATAAATTTGATGGCAAACAGTAAACACCCTAACCATGTTTTGCGACTCTAGGTAAAATCTCCGGTCTAGAGCTTATGGTAAGTATTTTAGCACATAATCACAAACAACTCCCGACATATATAATAAAAGTATATATTTTGTACAAACTAAAGAAATGCTAAATCATCATGCATTAAATAGTTGTATCTCTTTCTTCATACTTTTTCAATCACAAAAAAAAATACAAAATAAAAAGATCGTCTTGTTCAAAACCCCGATCATACACTTGGTTTCAAGATTTCTTCAAAACCCAAATCATATTTCCCGTGTTACAAACGTCCGATTCCACTACTATACGAAAGACTTGTCTACAAACATTTTCGTGGGAAATATGTCACTAAAAGGTGATTCGTCACAAAACCATCACATAATTTAATGAGTAATTTTTTTGTGGGTAATGCAAATCAGCGACATATTACCTAGGGATTCTCTGGGTGATCCATGAGTATTTTTTCGAAAATCATCGGATTCTACCAAACCATTGATATTTTTCAGATTATCCATGGGTAATCACCGACAAAAATTGCCTGGATAAATTCTATAGGGTAAAAATCATTTATTTTGTAGTATTCCTCCTTATTCCTTAAAACCATCATGTTTCTTTCTCCGACATATTTTACCAAAACAAAAAGTAGTTTAAATTTACCTAATCAAAAGCAAAAATATTATACTAACTTGTATTTCATTCGGTAAAAAGTTAATACATTAAAAAAACACCCAACCCTAAAAAAAACAAAAACACAACTTCCCAAAAGTCTCAAATAGTAAGTAGTTTTTACACCTCCTTCTTCTTCTTCTTCTTCTTCTTCTTCTTCTTCTTCTTCTTCTTCTTCTTCTTCTTCTTCTTCTTCTTCTTCTTCTTCTTCTTCTTTTTTTTTCAGGTCATTCATGGCATCTTCTATTAATTGACAAAATCTTGTAATACTTCTGCCTCCTCTTCTTTTCCACTAGTGGTGGAAGAAAATAAAACATCTTTTTTCTTTTTGATGAAATTAGAGGTTAAGCAGCAGCAACTGCACCAGATTGAAAAGGGTAATTTTTGGAGGTCTTGTTTGGAGAACTAGTATTGGATTGTTTCTCATTCTTCTGTTCTTTCTTTCTCAGAGATTTCATTGAAACAGAAACATTCCACTTCTTCTCTTTGGCTTCATCATTATCAATCTGTTCTGTTCTACACTCTTCACTACAGAAAGCTGTATCACCTCTGCAAAAATCATCATCAAACTTTCAATCTCACAACTCATCAACAAATATCAAGAATTTTAACCACAAGGGTTGTAGAGTACTGGTTAAGGCCATCGGTGATGTGTTGGAATATCCCATCTGCCCAGGATTCGAATCCAGGCGTACACAATAATTGTGGTCACTGAGGTTTAATCAGGGCTGATGTCTTACGGTAATAATTTGCGAACGGATTAGTCTAGGCATAGTCTAAGACACCCTTCCAAAAAAATATATATATCAAGATTTTTGATAGAAATCTCAGTAAAGTAGTCAACTTTTTCTTTTTCTGATTAAGATCTAGAAACACACAGAATTAAAGATCAAAATCAAGAAATATAAATTATGGGTTTGATTCAGAATATATCAAAAGTGAGCACCTGTACATGAAGATATCTGTGTTACCACGAAGTGGCTTTTTGCAAAGGAAACATGCATCTAAGAAATAAGGTTGTTGGTGGTGGTGGTGGTGGTGTTCTTCAAATCTGCCATTAAAACCCCTTGTAGTTCCAGATCTTGGAGATGAAACATGGGAAAAAGAAGCATAAACATTTGCGGGTTTTGGTGAACAAAGAGGTCTTGAGAGGAGGTGGTTATGGTGGTTTTCCGATGAACCATGGCCGGCGGCAATGGAGGCAAGGCCGTTGTCGTCTTCAAGGAAACAAGGTTTTCTTGTGCTTATAGACTCCATTTTCTTTTACTTGAATAAATTGTCTGAAAGGAAGCAGGACTCCCTTTTATCCTCATTTGGAATTAAGTGAACTACACTTTAACCCCTCTACTAGTTGTATTTTATACATCAATACCATTAATTTGAAAATGACACTTTATTCTCGCACTTGTATATAATATAATTTGTTTTCTAAAAGTTGCTGGAATTTGAAGTTTTATTTCATTTTTGATTGATAAGAGTTGGTAGTTGAAGTCTGAAATCTAAATAAGAAAAACGTTGTTTGTTTTTGTAAATTTATAATGTCTAAATTTGTTTAAATTATATATTGATTCTTTAAAATATTATAGTGTTGAATTTATATATATAAATTTATACGATTTCACATGTTTATGCATTATCATTACGAAATTTACATCTAAATTATAAAATTAGCATTCATTTAAATGAATACGTTTAATCGATAATAATACATTTAGAAATTTTTATATAAATTTAAATTTGAAAGTCACCTAATTATATTATATTAAATTGAGTCTTATTATAATTCAAGTGAATCCATTAAAAGAAAAGATCTATTAAGATTAATTTATTGAAAACAATAAGATGCAAATAAGAGGTTGATTTACCTCTCTTACGTTATATAAGGACGATAAGACATAAGTAGCTCTAAAATTTGAAAAAAAAAACAGACAGTGTAAATGACCCAACTTCTTAACGATTAGACATAAGAGTCTGACAAAAGCTTTTAAAAAAAACAAACAAGGCCTAAATCTAGTTCTTATCCATTTGTGGATTTTCCAATTCAATTTTCCATAACGTTGAATCTTGGTTTTTTATTATGAATAGAAGAAGATGGAGAAAACTTGAATCTGATTCCCATAAACGATGATTAAAGTAATGAGATTAGATTTGAAGTGAAATAGAAAGTCTTGATAATCGTTTGTTTTATAAAAAAATATATAATAAATAAGACAAATTACATATAAATAACTTATTTTCATTTAATTCTTATTTTAGAAGACACTATCACAAACTATAAATAATGGTTTGTAGTTTGAAAATGATTATTTTAGTATGTAATTAATTTTGGCATGGAAGTTTGACAATGACGTGTCAAATGTGAAATATGATGTGCTTTTTAAAATACATTTTGTAAAGAGTGAATTACATAAACGGTCCCTCATCTATGCCCAGATTTCACTTTTGGTCCCCCCTCAAATCCGAAAGTACACTCACAGTCCCTAAAACACAGTTTCGAAGCCCAAGTTGGTCCCTCTCACTAACACCGTTAGTGGAGCCTCCGTTAAGTTGGTCATGTGCCCCTCACGTGAGGGGTAATTCGATCACTTTATGCTTCTTCCTCCCATCTCCTTCCTCACCAAGAATACCATCCATGGAAGAATGATACTTGCTTTTTTTGTTCAGATTTGGTTCAGATTTGGAGCTTGGTTCAGATTTGGTTCTCATAGTTTTGGTATAAAATCCATTATTTTGGAAGAGGTTTTGAATCTTGAAGCTTTTCTGATCTGGGTTTGGTTGGAGCTTGGAAAAAAACACACATATAGTTTTTAGTTTCTTGATTATTTGTACATCAAATAGACCAAAATGGTGTGTTTTAGACAAGAATTGGATCTAACTTTTTGATGGGTGTTGTTCATAATTTGATATGTAACCTATTCTTCAGGTTCTAGGGTTCCTCAATAATTTGAAATGGGGGAGATAACAGTTCCAAGATGAAACATCTAGAAATTTACATAGTCAAAGTTACGTTATATTTTGATAAAGGGGTTGAATGAATAATTAGTCAAAGTGTGGGACTAATTGTAAAATGCAACTTCAGGGTTGCTTTGGTATTTTGAGGAAAGTTGATTTTTTTGTTTAAGAAAGAGAGTCGGTCTATGAGTGAGGTTTATCTCATTTTCTATTTTGGAGTCGGTTTGGAAAAGCAGAGAAGGAAACTCAATCTCGCTGCTTACTTTCGGTAAGAAATTCAATCAATCTCTCCAATTGATTTCTTGAGAAGTAATAACCATAAATAATCTGATTCATTTAGATTATTGATTTGTGTTGGTGGACTAGAATAAAGTTTGGAATTCTGATTTTTGGCTTCCATCGATTTCGAATTCGTATCAGGTGAGTTCATCTGTTATTTGCTTAATAAAAAATATTTGTATACTGAAATAGTTTATTAAGCTTACTGCATCTTTAAGGAATGGACAATATTTGATTTTGAAGCTTTGAGTAGAAAACGATTGGAACTGTGTAAGAAATTGAAGAATCCGGAAGCTTATATCTCCGGAGTGGTTTATCGGAATCCGGAAGTTTATATATCTGGAGGGGTTTATCGAAATCCAGAAGTTTATATCTCCGGAGGGGTTTATCGTAATCCGGAAGTTTATATCTCCAGAGGGGTTTATCGAAATTCGGAGGTTTATATTTCCGGAGGGGTTTATCGGAATCCTGGAGTTTATATCTCCAGAGGGTTTATCGGAATTCGGAAGTTTATATTTCCGGAGGGGTTTATCGAAATCCGAAAGTTTATATTTCCGGAGGGGTTTATCGGAATCCGGAAGTTTATATTTCCAGAGGGGTTTATCGAAATCCGGAAGTTATATTTCTGGATTGGTTTATCCGGAACCCGAAAGTTATATCTCCGGAGGGGGATATCCGGATAGTGTAATTCCGGGTAAACATTTTAATTAAATGAGATATTATTAGTTACCGGATAAGTTGTTCTGAATAATTTACTGTATAAAGTTTTCCCCGATTAAGTGTTTTCCTGTAAAGCCCGTATCCCGGTATGTAATTTATTAGTCTTAATTATTTTCTTTTAAGTTCGATTTAATGTGGTTTCCGTTAGCGGGGTTAGTCGAGTTGGACCTAATCGTTAAAAATGTCGGAATTTTGGGTCAGTTGCGAGAAGGTTTAAGTGGAGGGACTAAAAGTGTAAAGGGCTAAAAGGTTGGGTTCGGCCCATGCAATGGTATAACCGAAACCCATATGTGTGCCTTGTTTGTGGGTGTTGTATCGTGAACAGCAAACAAAGAGAAAAAGATAAACAAAACCCTACGGCCTTTCTCCCCATCCCCTTTCCTTGTCGCCGACCGGAGAAGAAAGAGAGAGAGAAGAACCGAGACCGCCGCTGCTACTGCCGGCGCTGCCATTGCCGGAGCTGCTACCACCGGCGAGAAAGAGATCGAGAGTGAGTGAATCGAGAAAGAGAACGGGTTGTCGTTCTAGCTGCAGTTTCGCGGTCGACAAGAGGTACGTTTATTTCCCGTTGTCATTTCGATCGCAAACCACCACCACCGCCGCAGCCACGGCTGCCGGCGGTGGGGCCGCCGCTGCGTGCCGCCGGGTGATGGCAGAAGGGGTGTGTACGTGTGCGGGTGTGTGGGTGTGTGCGGATATGAGGTTGTGGGTAAGTCGGAATGGGCGGTGTTTGGGGTGTGGTTTCGCCGGAAATTCTTAGCCATCGCCGCCGCCAACGGCCGCCTCTGCCGGAGGTGGCAGAGGGTGGTGCTCGGGCTGCTCAGCCCATTTAGTCTTAGCCAATAAGTCAGCGGGTTCCAGGTACGAGTGCTTAAGTCGTGGCTTAATGGGATTATAACCTTTAGTTATCATTTTATGTGAAAAAATTGTCTGCCACTGTTTTGCGACGGCCATAACTTTTCCGTCGCAGCTCGGATTGAGGCGAATCCGGTGCCCACGGTTCACATTCTGTGCCGGGCACACTTTTCGTGTTTTAGCGGAAGTCCGGTTCGGCCTCTAGCTAGGCGTAAATTGGCTGTTTATACAGCAGGTTCGGATGTGGCAGATCGCGTTCCGTTTTAAAATCACAGTTTCTGCCACTGTTTTGGGAAAGCTATAACTTCTGCTAGGAATGTCGGATTTGGATGAAACTAGTGCCAAAAGTTCCCATTCTGAGTCTAGTAAGTTTCTTATGTTTTGCGGAAAAACCAGTTCGGACCGTAGCTAGTGTCAAACTGCTGTTTTATAACGAAAGGTGCTGTTTTTCGCTGTGCAGTTAATCAGTTTTGTAAAATCCATAATAAATTGTAGAAAAATTGTTAGGAGGTGTATAATATGTCCTCGGAACCCTAACTCTGAGCACTTTCTGGTTATGAAATTTAATTGAGGATTTTCTGGGTTTATGGAGGTCGGAACAGGTCCCGAACAGACCTGTTTGGTTAGACCGAAAAGTCGTTTAAGTGACGGTTTAAGCGTGCGTCGTATTTTAGGGTCCGGGTCTCGTGTTAATGCATTTTAACGTTCGTTTAGGTGTCGGGAAGTGATCTTGGATTTGTGGAGCTTGAATTATTAATTGTGAGCTAGGCGCGCTTACGAGGTGAGTTCTCTCACTATATCCAATAACGGTTGTTTTATCATTGCTGTAGTACGTGTGTGGTAGCTTTATGTGATTGTGCTGTGGAACTAGATAGCGGGGTGTCTAGTTGATACTATGTTGTCATGTTAACTCGGTGGGACCGAGGATCCGGCGGGGCCGGAGATTTTATACGTGGGTGGCGTAGAGACTCGGTGGGACCGGGGATTCGGCGGGGCCGGAGATGTTATCATGTGGTCGGTGCCGAGGATCCGGCGGGGCTGGAGATTTTATACGCGGGTGGCGTAGAGACTCGGTGGGACCGGGGATTCGGCGGGGCCGGAGATGTTATCATGTGGTCGGTGGGACCGACTTGTGCCTCTTAGGTGGGCGAGTGTGGATATGCATGTTTATGATTTGTTCGTAAACTGGTATGTTTGTTTATGTGTATCTATCTGTTATAGGGGTAATGTGGAATAACTGTGTTATCTATAGTGGTTGAATTCACTAAGCTTCGTGCTTACCCTTTCCCAATAAATCATTGTTTCAGGTGCGGGTAGCTCCAAGGCGTGACGGGTACACACTGGCGCGTGGAAAGAGCTGACTATTTTATGATCTTCTTTTTTAAAAACAATTATTCCGTTGTTTATTGTTCGTAATAATTTCATTTAGTGGTTTGCAAATGAAACGATTGAATTATTAAATGCGTTTTTATTAATGAAGGGTTACTTTAAAATTTTAAAATTCCTTGTAATTTTTGGGACGTTACAACTTGGTATCAGAGCACGGCTTGAGTGAATCAAACGCATTTCGGTGTGTTTGATCTCAAGTTTGCGGCTATAAAATTTTCTTTAAATTTTTTGGGAAATAAAAAGAAGGAAAAATCCGTTTGAGGAACGGTGATCGAGGGCGCAGTGTGTACAGTCAGCCGGAGCCAAGGGGGAAAGGTACATTGCTTAGTGTTGTATCGCTTTCTAGATCATAGGGTATGCATGCTAGATTGCCTATGTTGTTTACACTGTACTGTATGATGACTGCTTGCTAGTAGGAATCAATGCTAGTTATAGTAGGTTGTCAAGTGAAGGCCCTATAGGTTGTATGCAGTAAGAATCATATAGCCTTAGAATATTTGATTTAGTTCTATTGCGCAGCTCTTGTTTGAGTCCAACCGTTCTAGGATAGAATCTTGTATTCGAATGTCTATTTGATTCACGCTGCATGCGACTGGGTATTCGCGAGGCAACTCGTTATGGCTAACAGGGATTCCGTTGTAGCAAGGGTAGTGGGATGAGATGAAATTCCTAGTGAGCTGGGAAGAGTGTTTACATATGAGTAGGTATGCTAGATTGCTTGGTGCTTAATACACTGTATTGTATGATTGTTACTTGCTATTAGGAACTTATGCTAACTTTGATAGGTTGTTAAGCGAATGCACTATAGGTTGTATGCGGTAGGAACCGAATAGCCTTAGAATGTTGGATTTAGTTCTATTGCGCAACTCTTGTTTGAGTCTAACCGTTGTAGGATAGAATCTTATATTCGAATGTCTATCTGGTTTCCACTGTATACGACTGTGCGTTTACGAGGCGACTCGTCAGGGTTAGTGGGGGTTCCGCCCTAGCAAGGGTAGTGGGGTATTATGTTTATTCCTAGGGAGCTAGGAAGAGTGTGTACATATGCTGGTGTGGGCATATGGGTATAGTTATCGGCGAGAAACTACTTGGGCGCTTCGGATGGAACTCGGAACGAGTGATGATAGGTGTGGAAGGTAGTAGTAGAGCTCCTACTATCGGAAACACAGGATCAATGCTCGAGTCGGGGAAAGTCACGAGGAATCCAAGGAGTTGAGCGTGAGCGTTGTTAGTGTGAATTATTATGTGCTAATAACTCGTTGTAATATTTACCCAGAATCGCCATCACAAGGAGGAACGACTATAGTAAACCTACTAGTACAGGTGTGTACTTGTTTTGCTTTGATGGGATTATCGTTGGGGTAGTGTCGAAGGTTATAATTAGTAGTCGTTGGAATAAAAGGACGATTCTAGTATTAGTCACTTGGAGTGACGATGAGGATGATGTTTGTTTCGGGCCAAGATGGATGATTGTGCTAGAATCATAGGCTTATAGAGCCGACTTTGATTTGAGGAAAATCGTAGGGATTATTTGACGTAATTTCCCAACTTGCCTAAGAGGTTCAAATGTCCGGATGACGTTAGTGGACCGAAGAGATTTGGAGGAGTAGGAGTCGAGGCGTAGAATGCCGACTAAGTCATGCACAAAGTTTGATTTTGAAATAGATTGCATTAACAAATTCTTGTGATTCAAATCATTTTATGGATGGTGTTTTGGAATTTTGGGAAATGTTCAGTACACACACAAGATTTTGAAATATGTTTTCGAAAGTGTATGAAATCGTTTTATCACGGGAGTGCAAACTTTGTTAGAATTTGTCTCATTTCGTTATTTTTCCAACGGTTCTTTCGGGTAAGATGATATCCGTGTTTAGTGGTGTTTAAAATGTTGGGCAAGTGACTACGGTTTGTGACTTTAACATTGGAACTCCTCCACATATGTTAGAGTTGAGACGAAAAGTTACATTCCACGATGTCTGTTTAAAGCTATTTGAGTGATTCGGTTAAAATAAGTTTTGTTTTACGGCATGTTGAGTCGTGTGGGTTTAATTTCACGAGGTGCATATATTATTTGTTTATGTGACCATTTGGGGAAATCTTAAAAATCAATTTAAAGAACCCCACCTTTTGAGATTTTATGAGACTTTAGTCGATATTTTAAAATGATGAAAGCGGATTGGTTTTTATCTTTAAGTTGAACCTTACACGAGACAGTTGTGTTTTAACAAATATATATTTGTAAACTGTTTCATCGTTTTGTATGACTAGCCGACGCGCGTAAGATTTGTTAGTGAAACCTGTGCCACGACATTTTTGTTGAAAAAAAAGAGGAATTTTGGGGTCAAATATCGTGGAACTGATTTTGAAATTTTGTGCACACTTTTGTTGCACCCGGTGTAAGGTCGAACGGTTACTTTAAATACACGTCATGGGTCAATTCATACTAGAACCGTGACGGTTCATTTTCAAAGAAATTATTTATTTCGCTTTACGTTTTGTGGGTAAACTAAGCTGCAATGAAATGATTTTCGACATGATTTTCATTTGTGGGACGAGCGTGTCCATTTTTGCGTAACTACCGACCTGGTAATAGTAGTTTTATTGCTTACGGTCTTTTTGAAATGAAAAAACTTGACGTTGAAAACATTTTGTAAATGATTTTGTAAACCATTTGGGAAATGCGCTTTTAAGTGTTATGTGTCATTTTGAGAATTTTGAGGGTGTGAGTCCTTTTGGAAAACTCTTTTGTTTAACCCGTGTTGAGTTTGGGACTAATGTTGATTTTAGATTATTGCTTGCTTAAACTTTATTTAAACGCGTTTTTGACCGACTTATGGGTCTAGCAAGCGTGGAGCATTTTGCTCGGTTTTGACTTTGAGATAGTCATGGGTCAATTGCACGGTTTTAATGGCTCGATGTGGAGTCTTGTTGATGGGTTGTTTTGTTGCACAGTTTTGCATTTATTGCACGTTGAATATTTACATGTTGGGTGAGTGAGTCATTCTGGGATAGGCATGTTGTTGGTAGACTGTTTTGCATTGGATCCTTGGTCATGTCAGTCAGTCGTTGTTAATGGTCGGTTGAGTATTTCGGGGTGGGACCCCGGTATTCACGTGTTATGACCTTGACTTTATAGTAGGCACTGGGAGGATATAGTCTTGGGCACTTACCTGAGAGGTAGTTCCGATGTGCCGGGCCTTGAGACGTACCTGGGAGGTAGGCGATAAGGCGTATCTTGATACAGTCTAGCTAGGTTTCCTAGAACGAGCGTGGAGGATAAGTATACGGTGGAAGATTGGGTATTCCACACGTGTTGTTAGTGTAGACCGAATAGTGTCGGTTAAGGGAATGATGCTCTTTGTAATTACGAGAATAAATGCGCAGTAACCTTTTTGAAGTAAGTAGTATATTTAGGCGTCGACTTTTGGGCTTAAGGCCAAACGCCTTTAGTGTAATCGGAGATTTATAGCCAATTTTAAATAATTATGGTGATGGTAGTAGTAACCCTGAGATGCCTGCTTGTGATGAATAGTTGTGGTGGAATGACCTTCGTGGGTGATTATAAATTTACTGGTTTGATGATGCGTGTAAGGTAAGTTTTGGGAGTCTATTAGAACTCGTAGGAGATAATCGATGGTTAATGGTAGGAATGATCGGACCCGAGTATCCAATTGGGTAAACCGGTGGGCAACTTTAGAGTGGTTAGAGCTTGAGATTTGACTCGGGGCGTATGGAATATCTAAGGTTGGGGGACAACCGAAGTCGCTTGGCTAGGAATGATTTCAATTGGTGAAGTGTTCTATCGATCATAATCTCAGTGTCCTAGAAGGAGTACGTTAGTAAGGAAAGTATTCGTGAAGTTTTAGAAGGGTTCTCAAGTGAACTTAGGAACCTGAGGTTGAGATGAGGAAGAACTATCCGGAGCTATTCGTAGGCAGAGACTTCGAGGACGAAGTCTAATCCAAGTGGGGGAGAGTTGTAAAGCCCGTATCCCGGTATGTAATTTATTAGTCTTAATTATTTTCTTTTAAGTTCGATTTAATGTGGTTTCCGTTAGCGGGGTTAGTCGAGTTGGACCTAATCGTTAAAAATGTCAGAATTTTGGGTCAGTTGCGAGAAGGTTTAAGTGGAGGGACTAAAAGTGTAAAGGGCTAAAAGGTTGGGTTCGGCCCATGCAATGGTATAACCGAAACCCATATGTGTGCCTTGTTTGTGGGTGTTGTATCGTGAACAGCAAACAAAGAGAAAAAGATAAACAAAACCCTACGGCCTTTCTCCCCATCCCCTTTCCTTGTCGCCGACCGGAGAAGAAAGAGAGAGAGAAGAACCGAGACCGCCGCTGCTACTGCCGGCGCTGCCATTGCCGGAGCTGCTACCACCGGCGAGAAAGAGATCGAGAGTGAGTGAGTCGAGAAAGAGAAGGGGTTGTCGTTCTAGCTGCAGTTTCGCGGTCGACAAGAGGTACGTTTATTTCCCGTTGTCATTTCGATCGCAAACCACCACCACCGCCGCAGCCACGGCTGCCGGCGGTGGGGCCGCCGCTGCGTGCCGCCGGGTGATGGCAGAAGGGGTGTGTACGTGTGCGGGTGTGTGGGTGTGTGCGGATATGAGGTTGTGGGTAAGTCGGAATGGGCGGTGTTTGGGGTGTGGTTTCGCCGGAAATTCTTAGCCATCGCCGCCGCCAACGGCCGCCTCTGCCGGAGGTGGCAGAGGGTGGTGCTCGGGCTGCTCAGCCCATTTAGTCTTAGCCAATAAGTCAGCGGGTTCCAGGTACGAGTGCTTAAGTCGTGGCTTAATGGGATTATAACCTTTAGTTATCATTTTATGTGAAAAAATTGTCTGCCACTGTTTTGCGACGGCCATAACTTTTCCGTCGCAGCTCGGATTGAGGCGAATCCGGTGCCCACGGTTCACATTCTGTGCCGGGCACACTTTTCGTGTTTTAGCGGAAGTCCGGTTCGGCCTCTAGCTAGGCGTAAATTGGCTGTTTATACAGCAGGTTCGGATGTGGCAGATCGCGTTCCGTTTTAAAATCACAGTTTCTGCCACTGTTTTGGGAAAGCTATAACTTCTGCTAGGAATGTCGGATTTGGATGAAACTAATGCCAAAAGTTCCCATTCTGAGTCTAGTAAGTTTCTTATGTTTTGCGGAAAAACCAGTTCGGACCGTAGCTAGTGTCAAACTGCTGTTTTATAACGAAAGGTGCTGTTTTTCGCTGTGCAGTTAATCAGTTTTGTAAAATCCATAATAAATTGTAGAAAAATTGTTAGGAGGTGTATAATATGTCCTCGGAACCCTAACTCTGAGCACTTTCTGGTTATGAAATTTAATTGAGGATTTTCTGGGTTTATGGAGGTCGGAACAGGTCCCGAACAGACCTGTTTGGTTAGACCGAAAAGTCGTTTAAGTGACGGTTTAAGCGTGCGTCGTATTTTAGGGTCCGGGTCTCGTGTTAATGCATTTTAACGTTCGTTTAGGTGTCGGGAAGTGATCTTGGATTTGTGAAGCTTGAATTATTAATTGTGAGCTAGGCGCGCTTACGAGGTGAGTTCTCTCACTATATCCAATAACGGTTGTTTTATCATTGCTGTAGTACGTGTGTGGTAGCTTTATGTGATTGTGATGTGGAACTAGATAGCGGGGTGTCTAGTTGATACTATGTTGTCATGTTAACTCGGTGGGACCGAGGATCCGGCGGGGCCGGAGATTTTATACGCGGGTGGCGTAGAGACTCGGTGGGACCGGGGATTCGGCGGGGCCGGAGATGTTATCATGTGGTCGGTGCCGAGGATCCGGCGGGGCTGGAGATTTTATACGCGGGTGGCGTAGAGACTCGGTGGGACCGGGGATTCGGCGGGGCCGGAGATGTTATCATGTGGTCGGTGGGACCGACTTGTGCCTCTTAGGTGGGCGAGTGTGGATATGCATGTTTATGATTTGTTCGTAAACTGGTATGTTTGTTTATGTGTATCTATCTGTTATAGGGGTAATGTGGAATAACTGTGTTATCTATAGTGGTTGAATTCACTAAGCTTCGTGCTTACCCTTTCCCAATAAATCATTGTTTCAGGTGCGGGTAGCTCCAAGGCGTGACGGGTACACACTGGCGCGTGGAAAGAGCTGACTATTTTATGATCTTCTTTTTTAAAAACAATTATTCCGTTGTTTATTGTTCGTAATAATTTCATTTAGTGGTTTGCAAATGAAACGATTGAATTATTAAATGCGTTTTTATTAATGAAGGGTTACTTTAAAATTTTAAAATTCCTTGTAATTTTTGGGACGTTACAACTTGGTATCAGAGCACGGCTTGAGTGAATCAAACGCATTTCGGTGTGTTTGATCTCAAGTTTGCGGCTATAAAATTTTCTTTAAATTTTTTGGGAAATAAAAAGAAGGAAAAATCCGTTTGAGGAACGGTGATCGAGGGCGCAGTGTGTACAGTCAGCCGGAGCCAAGGGGGAAAGGTACATTGCTTAGTGTTGTATCGCTTTCTAGATCATAGGGTATGCATGCTAGATTGCCTATGTTGTTTACACTGTACTGTATGATGACTGCTTGCTAGTAGGAATCAATGCTAGTTATAGTAGGTTGTCAAGTGAAGGCCCTATAGGTTGTATGCAGTAAGAATCATATAGCCTTAGAATATTTGATTTAGTTCTATTGCGCAGCTCTTGTTTGAGTCCAACCGTTCTAGGATAGAATCTTGTATTCGAATGTCTATTTGATTCACGCTGCATGCGACTGGGTATTCGCGAGGCAACTCGTTATGGCTAACAGGGATTCCGTTGTAGCAAGGGTAGTGGGATGAGATGAAATTCCTAGTGAGCTGGGAAGAGTGTTTACATATGAGTAGGTATGCTAGATTGCTTGGTGCTTAATACACTGTATTGTATGATTGTTACTTGCTATTAGGAACTTATGCTAACTTTGATAGGTTGTTAAGCGAATGCACTATAGGTTGTATGCGGTAGGAACCGAATAGCCTTAGAATGTTGGATTTAGTTCTATTGCGCAACTCTTGTTTGAGTCCAACCGTTGTAGGATAGAATCTTATATTCGAATGTCTATCTGGTTTCCACTGTATACGACTGTGCGTTTACGAGGCGACTCGTCAGGGTTAGTGGGGGTTCCGCCCTAGCAAGGGTAGTGGGGTATTATGTTTATTCCTAGGGAGCTAGGAAGAGTGTGTACATATGCTGGTGTGGGCATATGGGTATTGTTATCGGCGAGAAACTACTTGGGCGCTTCGGATGGAACTCGGAACGAGTGATGATAGGTGTGGAAGGTAGTAGTAGAGCTCCTACTATCGGAAACACAGGATCAATGCTCGAGTCGGGGAAAGTCACGAGGAATCCAAGGAGTTGAGCGTGAGCGTTGTTAGTGTGAATTATTATGTGCTAATAACTCGTTGTAATATTTACCCAGAATCGCCATCACAAGGAGGAACGACTATAGTAAACCTACTAGTACAGGTGTGTACTTGTTTTGCTTTGATGGGATTATCGTTGGGGTAGTGTCGAAGGTTATAATTAGTAGTCGTTGGAATAAAAGGACGATTCTAGTATTAGTCACTTGGAGTGACGATGAGGATGATGTTTGTTTCGGGCCAAGATGGATGATTGTGCTAGAATCATAGGCTTATAGAGCCGACTTTGATTTGAGGAAAATCGTAGGGATTATTTGACGTAATTTCCCAACTTGCCTAAGAGGTTCAAATGTCCGGATGACGTTAGTGGACCGAAGAGATTTGGAGGAGTAGGAGTCGAGGCGTAGAATGCCGACTAAGTCATGCACAAAGTTTGATTTTGAAATAGATTGCATTAACAAATTCTTGTGATTCAAATCATTTTATGGATGGTGTTTTGGAATTTTGGGAAATGTTCAGTACACACACAAGATTTTGAAATATGGTTTCGAAAGTGTATGAAATCGTTTTATCACGGGAGTGCAAACTTTGTTAGAATTTGTCTCATTTCGTTATTTTTCCAACGGTTCTTTCGGGTAAGATGATATCCGTGTTTAGTGGTGTTTAAAATGTTGGGCAAGTGACTACGGTTTGTGACTTTAACATTGGAACTCCTCCACATATGTTAGAGTTGAGACGAAAAGTTACATTCCACGATGTCTGTTTAAAGCTATTTGAGTGATTCGGTTAAAATAAGTTTTGTTTTACGGCATGTTGAGTCGTGTGGGTTTAATTTCACGAGGTGCATATATTATTTGTTTATGTGACCATTTGGGGAAATCTTAAAAATCAATTTAAAGAACCCCACCTTTTGAGATTTTATGAGACTTTAGTCGATATTTTAAAATGATGAAAGCGGATTGGTTTTTATCTTTAAGTTGAACCTTACACGAGACAGTTGTGTTTTAACAAATATATATTTGTAAACTGTTTCATCGTTTTGTATGACTAGCCGACGCGCGTAAGATTTGTTAGTGAAACCTGTGCCACGACATTTTTGTTGAAAAAAAAGAGGAATTTTGGGGTCAAATATCGTGGAACTGATTTTGAAATTTTGTGCACACTTTTGTTGCACCCGGTGTAAGGTCGAACGGTTACTTTAAATACACGTCATGGGTCAATTCATACTAGAACCGTGACGGTTCATTTTCAAAGAAATTATTTATTTCGCTTTACGTTTTGTGGGTAAACTAAGCTGCAATGAAATGATTTTCGACATGATTTTCATTTGTGGGACGAGCGTGTCCATTTTTGCGTAACTACCGACCTGGTAATAGTAGTTTTATTGCTTACGGTCTTTTTGAAATGAAAAAACTTGACGTTGAAAACATTTTGTAAATGATTTTGTAAACCATTTGGGAAATGCGCTTTTAAGTGTTATGTGTCATTTTGAGAATTTTGAGGGTGTGAGTCCTTTTGGAAAACTCTTTTGTTTAACCCGTGTTGAGTTTGGGACTAATGTTGATTTTAGATTATTGCTTGCTTAAACTTTATTTAAACGCGTTTTTGACCGACTTATGGGTCTAGCAAGCGTGGAGCATTTTGCTCGGTTTTGACTTTGAGATAGTCATGGGTCAATTGCACGGTTTTAATGGCTCGATGTGGAGTCTTGTTGATGGGTTGTTTTGTTGCACAGTTTTGCATTTATTGCACGTTGAATATTTACATGTTGGGTGAGTGAGTCATTCTGGGATAGGCATGTTGTTGGTAGACTGTTTTGCATTGGATCCTTGGTCATGTCAGTCAGTCGTTGTTAATGGTCGGTTGAGTATTTCGGGGTGGGACCCCGGTATTCACGTGTTATGACCTTGACTTTATAGTAGGCACTGGGAGGATATAGTCTTGGGCACTTACCTGAGAGGTAGTTCCGATGTGTCGGGCCTTGAGACGTACCTGGGAGGTAGGCGATAAGGCGTATCTTGATACAGTGTAGCTAGGTTTCCTAGAACGAGCGTGGAGGATAAGTATACGGTGGAAGATTGGGTATTCCACACGTGTTGTTAGTGTAGACCGAATAGTGTCGGTTAAGGGAATGATGCTCTTTGTAATTACGAGAATAAATGCGCAGTAACCTTTTTGAAGTAAGTAGTATATTTAGGCGTCGACTTTTGGGCTTAAGGCCAAACGCCTTTAGTGTAATCGGAGATTTATAGCCAATTTTAAATAATTATGGTGATGGTAGTAGTAACCCTGAGATGCCTGCTTGTGATGAATAGTTGTGGTGGAATGACCTTCGTGGGTGATTATAAATTTACTGGTTTGATGATGCGTGTAAGGTAAGTTTTGGGAGTCTATTAGAACTCGTAGGAGATAATCGATGGTTAATGGTAGGAATGATCGGACCCGAGTATCCAATTGGGTAAACCGGTGGGCAACTTTAGAGTGGTTAGAGCTTGAGATTTGACTCGGGGCGTATGGAATATCTAAGGTTGGGGGACAACCGAAGTCGCTTGGCTAGGAATGATTTCAATTGGTGAAGTGTTCTATCGATCATAATCTCAGTGTCCTAGAAGGAGTACGTTAGTAAGGAAAGTATTCGTGAAGTTTTAGAAGGGGTCTCAAGTGAACTTAGGAACCTGAGGTTGAGATGAGGAAGAACTATCCGGAGCTATTCGTAGGCAGAGACTTCGAGGACGAAGTCTAATCCAAGTGGGGGAGAGTTGTAAAGCCCGTATCCCGGTATGTAATTTATTAGTCTTAATTATTTTCTTTTAAGTTCGATTTAATGTGGTTTCCGTTAGCGGGGTTAGTCGAGTTGGACCTAATCGTTAAAAATGTCAGAATTTTGGGTCAGTTGCGAGAAGGTTTAAGTGGAGGGACTAAAAGTGTAAAGGGCTAAAAGGTTGGGTTCGGCCCATGCAATGGTATAACCGAAACCCATATGTGTGCCTTGTTTGTGGGTGTTGTATCGTGAACAGCAAACAAAGAGAAAAAAGATAAACAAAACCCTACGGCCTTTCTACCCATCCCCTTTCCTTGTCGCCGACCGGAGAAGAAAGAGAGAGAGAAGAACCGAGACCGCCGCTGCTACTGCCGGCGCTGCCATTGCCGGAGCTGCTACCACCGGCGAGAAAGAGATCGAGAGTGAGTGAGTCGAGAAAGAGAAGGGGTTGTCGTTCTAGCTGCAGTTTCGCGGTCGACAAGAGGTACGTTTATTTCCCGTTGTCATTTCGATCGCAAACCACCACCACCGCCGCAGCCACGGCTGCCGGCGGTGGGGCCGCCGCTGCGTGCCGCCGGGTGATGGCAGAAGGGGTGTGTACGTGTGCGGGTGTGTGGGTGTGTGCGGATATGAGGTTGTGGGTAAGTCGGAATGGGCGGTGTTTGGGGTGTGGTTTCGCCGGAAATTCTTAGCCATCGCCGCCGCCAACGGCCGCCTCTGCCGGAGGTGGCAGAGGGTGGTGCTCGGGCTGCTCAGCCCATTTAGTCTTAGCCAATAAGTCAGCGGGTTCCAGGTACGAGTGCTTAAGTCGTGGCTTAATGGGATTATAACCTTTAGTTATCATTTTATGTGAAAAAATTGTCTGCCACTGTTTTGCGACGGCCATAACTTTTCCGTCGCAGCTCGGATTGAGGCGAATCCGGTGCCCACGGTTCACATTCTGTGCCGGGCACACTTTTCGTGTTTTAGCGGAAGTCCGGTTCGGCCTCTAGCTAGGCGTAAATTGGCTGTTTATACAGCAGGTTCGGATGTGGCAGATCGCGTTCCGTTTTAAAATCACAGTTTCTGCCACTGTTTTGGGAAAGCTATAACTTCTGCTAGGAATGTCGGATTTGGATGAAACTAGTGCTAAAAGTTCCCATTCTGAGTCTAGTAAGTTTCTTATGTTTTGCGGAAAAACCAGTTCGGACCGTAGCTAGTGTCAAACTGCTGTTTTATAACGAAAGATGCTGTTTTTCGCTGTGCAGTTAATCAGTTTTGTAAAATCCATAATAAATTGTAGAAAAATTGTTAGGAGGTGTATAATATGTCCTCGGAACCCTAACTCTGAGCACTTTCTGGTTATGAAATTTAATTGAGGATTTTCTGGGTTTATGGAGGTCGGAACAGGTCCCGAACAAACCTGTTTGGTTAGACCGAAAAGTCGTTTAAGTGACGGTTTAAGCGTGCGTCGTATTTTAGGGTCCGGGTCTCGTGTTAATTCATTTTAACGTTCGTTTAGGTGTCGGGAAGTGATCTTGGATTTGTGGAGCTTGAATTATTAATTGTGAGCTAGGCGCGCTTACGGGGTGAGTTCTCTCACTATATCCAATAACGGTTGTTTTATCATTGCTGTAGTACGTGTGTGGTAGCTTTATGTGATTGTGCTGTGGAACTAGATAGCGGGGTGTCTAGTTGATACTATGTTGTCATGTTAACTCGGTGGGACGGAGGATCCGGCGGGGCCGGAGATTTTATACGCGGGTGGCGTAGAGACTCGGTGGGACCGGGGATTCGGCGGGGCCGGAGATGTTATCATGTGGTCGGTGCCGAGGATCCGGTGGGGCCGGAGATTTTATACGCGGGTGGCGTAGAGACTCGGTGGGACCGGGGATTCGGCGGGGCCGGAGATGTTATCATGTGGTCGGTGGGACCGACTTGTGCCTCTTAGGTGGGCGAGTGTGGATATGCATGTTTATGATTTGTTCGTAAACTGGTATGTTTGTTTATGTGTATCTATCTGTTATAGGGGTAATGTGCAATAACTGTGTTATCTATAGTGGTTGAATTCACTAAGCTTCGTGCTTACCCTTTCCCAATAAATCATTGTTTCAGGTGCGGGTAGCTCCAAGGCGTGACGGGTACACACTGGCGCGTGGAAAGAGCTGACTATTTTATGATCTTCTTTTTTAAAAACAATTATTCCGTTGTTTATTGTTCGTAATAATTTCATTTAGTGGTTTGCAAATGAAACGATTGAATTATTAAATGCGTTTTTATTAATGAAGGGTTACTTTAAAATTTTAAAATTCCTTGTAATTTTTGGGACGTTACATTTCCTGATATGAAACATGTCTTAATCATTTTAACATATGAATATCATTATAACTCAACTTCGAGTATGATACAATTTGATATGCGTTTTTGTTAGTCCTAGATGGCTTACAAGAACAAGAACAGGTATTGTAGAAGGGGGGGGGGGGGGGTTGAATACAATATACAATTTTTTCACTTTAATTAATTCTTTTATTGAAAATATTCAAATCAATAATTACACATAGAACACATAGAACAATTAGATTGTTGCGGAAAGATCATATAAAATATATTCTAACAATCTTCACAAAGTAATACTGAAAACTAAACAACTTCTAAAACACAAAGATTGAAAGCTATAAAGTTCAAGGAGAGAAAGGAGTAGAATATCTTGAGCACAGAATAATCTTCAAGTCTTTCAACTGTTTCAAGAGTTGTTATGCATGGAGAAGTCTTCATCTTTATATAGTGCCATGAGCATGTGATGCATGGGACACTTGTCACTTTGTCATTTGAAGGTCAGGTTTGACTCTCAAAAGATGATGTGTCTTTTCCTATAATACTATAAAGGTTTGATGGAGACAATATGTAACGTTCCAAAAATTACAAGAAAATTTAAATTTTTAAAAATGACATTTCATTAATTAAACTCGTTAAATAACCCAAAACGTTTCGTTTGCAACTCAAGAATAATTATTCTCTAAAAACAGTAAACAGCGGAATAAATAGTTTAAAAATGATAATTATAAAACGATATAATAATCAACTCTTCACGCGCGCCAGTGTGTACACGTCACGCCTTGGAGCCACTCGTACCTGAAACAATGATTTATTGGGAAAAGGTAAGCACGAAGCTTAGTGAATTCAGCCACCATAGATAACACAGTTATTTCACATTACCCCTATAACAGATAGTTGCACATAAACAATCATACAAGTCTACGAACAAATCATAAACATGCATATCCACACTCACCCACCTAAGAGGTACAAGTCGGTCCCACCGACCCCATGATAACATCTCCGGCCCCGCCGAATCCCCGGTCCCACCGAGTCTCTACGCCACCCGCGTATAAAATCTCCGGCCCCGCCGGATCCTCGGTCCCACCGAGTTAACATGACAACAAAGTATCAACTAGACACCCCACTATCTAGTTCCACAACACAATAAATAGGCTATCGCACACGAGCTACAGTAATGTAAAACAACCAATATTAAATATAGTGAGAGAACTCACCTCGTAAGCGCACCTAGCTCACAATCAGTAACTCAAGCTTCACAATCCAAAATCACTTCCCAACACCTAAACGAACGTTAAAAAGTATTAACACGAGACCCGGACCCTAAAATACGACGCACACTTAATCCGCCACTAAAACGACTTTTCGGTCTAACCAAACAGGTCTGTTCGGGACCTAATCCGACCTCTTTAAACCCATAAAATCCTCTATTAAAATACATAACTAGAAAGTACTCTGAGTTAGGGTACCAAGGACATATTATACACCTCCTAACGATTTTTCTACAATTAAATACGGATTTTATAAGAACAGCTCGCAGAACAGCGAAAAACAGCACTTGTCAGTATAAAACGACGATTTGGCCTATGCTACGTTCCGAACTGGATTTCGCACGAAACACAGAAAAGTTACTAGACTCGAAAAGGGAACTTTTGGCACCGGTTTCACCCCAATCCGAGTTACGAGTAAAACGTTATGGTTAACGCAAGACAGTGGCAGATTTAGACAAAACACATAAAATGACAACTTTTTAAAACGGTTTAGAGTTTCTCGGTTTGTACTAGGATTACGAGTCAGGCCTTAGGGAAGGGTTTAAACGACTACGGCTGAGCAAAACAACGCCACCCACTGCCTCTCCGGCAGTGGTGGTCGGCGGCGGCGACCACCGACGGCGGTGGCAGTTTGAAGAACACTCCGGCGAGACGAGGAAAACGAACCCCAACACGACTCGTACACGCCTAACCCTACTCTCGACCACCAACCCGCGACGTACCCAGCCCCCACACGACTGGTGGGGCACGGCTGTAGCGACACCGCCGGCGGCCAAAGCTGACGGCGGCGGTGGTGTTGCTTCTTGGTCGATTGATACCGAAAGAAAAGAGAAGGAGAAGAAGATCATACCTCTCGAAGGAACACCGCAACACACTCCGGGAGTCCCTCTCTCGTTCTCGTTCTCCGACGAAACAAAGATGGCCGGCGATTTTCCGGCAACACGGCGGCGGCGACGGGAGAAGGCTACGGCCGGATTCTCTTGGGGATAGCTTAGGGTTTGGTTTTCAATTTCTTTGGGTGCAAGCAAGGTACGAGACTTAAACACCAACAAGAATTACAATTTTCGGTCCTCTCATTGCATGGGCCGAAACCCATGCTCACTTTGGACTAAAGCCAAGACTAGCCCCTCAAATTCATCATCTTGCCTAAAACCAACTTAGCTTAAAAAAATTAATATTGAAGGCTAACGGTGCTACTTCCGTTAAACGTACTTATTACAAAAACAAGCAGTTATTCTTACTGAGCAAAAGAGAAGAAAATAAATTAACGAACCATACCAGGACATGGGCTTTACAACTCTCCCCCGCTTGAATTAGACTTCGTCCTCGAAGTCTACGTCCGCAAATAGCTCCGGATAGCTTTACCACACCACAACCTCGGGTTCCCAAGTCCACTCGGAGCCCTTTCTGTGTTGCCACTGGAATTTCCTCAACTAGGATCTAAATTTCTCACCCCGTCAAGAATTTCTCGAATACTTTTCGTACTAGCAAAACTCCTTCAAGGACACTGAAAATATGATCGGAAGAACACTCCAACAACTGGATTCATTCCTAATCAACTGACTTCGGTTGTCTCCCAACCATAGATAATCCATACATCCCGACTCAAATTTCGAGCTCTAACCATTATAAAGGTGCTCACCAATATGCCCTACAGGATACTCAAATTCGATCATACTTACCAATAATTGTCGATTAACTTCCACGAGTTCTAAAAGACTCCCAAAATTTATTTCACACGAATCATCAAACCAGTAAATTTAAAATCACCCACGAAGGTTATTCCACCATAACCATTCATCACAAGTGAGCATTTCAGGGTTACTACTACCATCACCGTAATTATTTTAAAATCGGTTACGATTCTCCGATTACACTAAAGGTGTTTGGCCTCAAGCCCAAAAGTCGACACCTAAATCTACCACTTACCTCAAAAGGTTCTACGCATTTATTCTATTTATTATAAAGGGCATCATTCCCTTAACCGTAACCATTCGACCTACATTACCACACGCGTGGAATACCTTACCTTCCACCGTCAACGTATCTTCCACACTCGCTCTACGAGGCCAAGTTACACTGTATCGAGGATACACCTTGACGTCTACCTCCCAGGTAATGCCTCAAGGCCCGACACATCAGAACTACCTCCCAGGTAACTGCCCAAGACTATATCCCCATAGTGCCTACTAGAAAGTCAAGGTTATAACACATGAATACCGGGGTCCCACCCCGAGATACCCAACCGACCCTTACCAACGACTGACTAACGTGACTAAGGATCCAATGCAAAACAGTCTACCAACAACATGCCTATCCCAGAATGACTCACTCGCCCAACATGTAAATACGCAACGTGCAATAAGTGCAAGACTGTGCAACAAAACAACTCATCAACAAAACTTCGAATCGAGCCATTAAAAACCGTGCAATTGACCCACGACTATCTCAAAGTCGAAACCGAGCAAAATGCTCCACGCTTGCTAGACCCATAAGTCGGTCAAAAACGCGTTTAAATAAAGTTTAAGCAAACAATAATCTAAAATCAACATTAGTCCCAAACTCAACACGGGTTAAACAAAAGAGTTTTCCAAAAGGACTCACACCCTCAAAATTCTCAAAATGACACATAACACTTAAAAGCGCATTTCCCAAATGGTTTACAAATCATTTACAAAAATGTTTTCAACGTCAAGATTTTTCATTTCAAAAAGACCGTAAGCAATAAAACTACTATTACCAGGTCGGTAGTTACGCAAAAATGGACACGCTCGTCCCACAAATGAAAATCATGTCGAAAATCATTTCATTGCAGCTTAGTTACTCACAAAACGTAAAGCGAAATAAATAATTTCTTTGAAAATGAACCGTCACGGTTCTAGTATGAATTGACTCATGACGTGTATTTAAAGTAACCGTTCGACCTTACACCGGGTGCAACAAAAGTGTGCACATAATTTCAAAATCCGTTCCACGATATTTGACCCCAAAATTCCTCTTTTTTTTCAACAAAAATGCCGTGGCACAGGGTTCACTAACAAATCTTACGCGCGTCGGCTAGTTATACAAAACGATGAAACGGTTTACAAATATATTTTTGTTAAAACACAACTGTCTCGTGTAAGTTTCAACTTAAAGATAAAAACCAATATGTTTCCATCAATTGAAAATATCGACTAAAATCTCAAAAGGTGGGGTTCTTTAAATTGATTTCCAAGATTTCCCCAAATGGTCGCATAAACAAATAAGATACGCACCTCGTGAATTTAAACCCACACGACTCAACATGTCGTAAAACAAAACTTATTTAACGAAATCACTCAAATAGCTTTAAACAGGCATCGTGGAATGTAACTTTTCGTCTCAACTCTAACATATGTGGAGGAGTTACAATGTTAAAGTCACAAACCGTAGTCACTTGCCCGACATTTTAAACACCACAAAACACGGATATCATCTTACCCGAAAGAACCGTTGGAAAAAAATAACGAAATGAGACAAATTCTAACAAAGTTTGCAACTCCCGTGATAAAACGATTTCATGCACTTTCAAAATCATAATTCAAAATCTTGTGTGTGTGTTGAACATTTCCCAAAATTCCAAAACACCATCCATAAAATGATTTGAAACACAAGAATTCGTTAATGCAATCTATTTCAAAATCAAACTTTGTGCATGACTCAGTCGGCATTCTACGCCTCGACTCCTACTCCTCCAAATCTCTCCGATCCACTAACGTCATCCGGACATTTAAACCTCTTAGGCAAGATGGGAAATTACGTCAAATAATCCCTACAATTTTTCCTCAAATCAAAGTCGGCTCTATAAGCCTATGATTCTAGCACAATCATCCATCTTGGCCCGAAACAAACATCATCCTCATCGTCACTCCAAGTGACTAATACTAGAATCGTCCTTTTATTCCAACGACTACTAATTAAAACCTTCGACACTACCCCAACGATAATCCCATCAAAGCAAAACAAGTACACACCTGTACTAGTAGGTTTACTATAGTCGTTCCTCCTTGTGATGGCGATTCTGGGTAAATATTACAACGAGTTATTAGCACATAATAATTCACACTAACAACGCTCACGCTCAACTCCTTGGATTCCTCGTGACTTTCCCCGACTCGAGCATTGATCCTGTGTTTCCGATAGTAGGAGCTCTACTACTACCTTCCACACCTATCATCACTCGTTCCGAGTTCCATCCGAAGCGCCCAAGTAGTTTCTCGCCGATAACTATACCCATATGCCCACACCAGCATATGTACACACTCTTCCTAGCTCCCTAGGAATAAACATAATACCCCACTACCCTTGCTAGGGCGGAACCCCCACTAACCCTGACGAGTCGCCTCGTAAACGCACAGTCGTACACAGTGGAAACCAGATAGACATTCGAATATAAGATTCTATCCTACAACGGTTGGACTCAAACAAGAGCTGCGCAATAGAACTAAATCCAACATTCTAAGGCTATTCGGTTCCTACCGCATACAACCTATAGTGCATTCGCTTAACAACCTATCAAAGTTAGCATAAGTTCCTAATAGCAAGTAACAATCATACAATACAGTGTATTAAGCACCAAGCAATCTAGCATACCTACCCATATGTAAACACTCCTCCCAGCTCCCTAGGAATTTCATCTCATCCCACTACCCTTGCTACAACGGAATCCCTGTTAGCCATAACGAGTTGCCTCGCGAATACCCAGTCGCATGCAGCATGAATCAAATAGACATTCGAATACAAGATTCTATCCTAGAACGGTTGGACTCAAACAAGAGTTGCGCAATAGAACTAAATCAAATATTCTAAGGCTATATGATTCTTACTGCATACAACCTATAGGGCCTTCACTTAACAACCTACTATAACTAGCATTGATTCCTACTAGCAAGCAGTCATCATACAGCATAGTGTCAACAACAGGCAATCTAGCATGCATACCCTATGCCTAGAAAGCAATACAACACTAAGCAATGTACCTTTCCCTCTTGGCTCCGGCTGACTGTACACACTGCACCCTCGATCACCGTTCATCAAACGGATTTTTCCTTCTTTTTATTTCCCAAAAACTTTAAAGAAAATTTTATAGCCGCAAACTTGAGATCAAACACACCGAAATGCGTTTGATTCACTCAAGCCGTGCTCTGATACCAAGTTGTAACGTCCCAAAAATTACAAGAAAATTTAAATTTTTAAAAATGACATTTCATTAATTAAACTTGTTAAATAACCCAAAACGTTTCGTTTGCAACCCAAGAATAATTATTCTCTAAAAACAGTAAACATCGGAATAAATAGTTTAAAAATGATAATTATAAAACGATATAATAATCAGCTCTTCACGCGCGCCAGTGTGTACACGTCACGCCTTGGAGCCACTCGTACCTGAAACAATGATTTATTGGGAAAGGGTAAGCACGAAGCTTAGTGAATTCAGCCACCATAGATAACACAGTTATTTCACATTACCCCTATAACAGATAGTTGCACATAAACAATCATACAAGTCTACGAACAAATCATAAACATGCATATCCACACTCACCCACCTAAGAGGCACAAGTCGGTCCCACCGACCCCATGATAACATCTCCGGCCCCGCCGAATCCCCGGTCCCACCGAGTCTCTACGCCACCCGCGTATAAAATCTCCGGCCCCGCCGGATCCTCGGTCCCACCGAGTTAACATGACAACAAAGTATCAACAAGACACCCCACTATCTAGTTCCACAACACAATAAATAGGCTATCGCACACGAGCTACAGTAATGTAAAACAACCAATATTAAATATAGTGAGAGAACTCACCTCGTAAGCGCGCCTAGCTCACAATCAGTAACTCAAGCTTCACAATCCAAAATCACTTCCCAACACCTAAACGAACGTTAAAAAGTATTAACACGAGACCCGGACCCTAAAATACGACGCACACTTAATCCACCACTAAAACGACTTTTCGGTCTAACCAAACAGGTCTGTTCGGGACCTGATCCGACCTCTTTAAACCCATAAAATCCTCGATTAAAATACATAACTAGAAAGTACTCCTAACGATTTTTCTACAATTAAATACGGATTTTATAAAAACAGCTCGCAGAACAGCGAAAAACAGCACTTGTCAGTATAAAACGACGATTTGGCCTATGCTACGTTCAGAACTGGATTTCGCACGAAACACAGAACAGTTACTAGACTCGAAAAGGGAACTTTTGGCACCGGTTTCACCCCAATCCGAGTTACGAGTAAAAAGTTATGGTTAACATAAGACAGTGGCAGATTTAGACAAAACACATAAAATGATAACTTTTTAAAACGGTTTAGAGTTTCTCGGTTTGTACTAGGATTACGAGTCAGGCCTTAGGGAAGGGTTTAAACGACTACGGCTGAGCAAAACAACGCCGCCCACTGCCTCTCCGGCAGTGGTGGTCCGCGGCGGCGACCACCGACGGCGGTGGCAGTTTGAAGAACACTCCGGCGAGACGAGGAAAACGAACCCCAACACGACTCGTACACGCCTAACCCTACTCTCGACCACCAACCCACGACGTACCCAGCCCCCACACGACTGGTGGGGCACGGCTGTAGCGACACCGCCGGCGGCCAAAGCTGACGGTGGCGGTGGTGTTGCTTCTTGGTCGATTGATACCGAAAGAAAAGAGAAGGAGAAGAAGATCATACCTCTCGAAGGAACACCGCAACACACTCCGGGAGTCCCTCTCTCGTTCTCGTTCTCCGACGAAACAAAGATGGCCGGCGATTTTCCGGCAACACGGCGGCGGCGACGGGAGAAGGCTACGGTCGGATTCTCTTGGGGATAGCTTAGGGTTTGGTTTTCAATTTCTTTGGGTGCAAGCAAGGTACGAGACTTAAACACCAACAAGAATTACAATTTTCGGTCCTCTCATTGCATGGGCCGAAACCCATGCTCACTTTGGACTAAAGCCAAGACTAGCCCCTCAACTTCATCATCTTGCCTAAAACCAACTTAGCTTAAAAAATTAATATTGAAGGCTAACGGTGCTACTTCCGTTAAACGTACTTATTACAAAAACAAGCAGTTATTCTTACTGAGCAAAAGAGAAGAAAATAAATTAACGAACCATACCAGGACATGGGCTTTACACAATATCTAAGAATGGGAAAAAGGACAAATGAACCTTTTTCTTTCATACCCAGACATTCCTTCTTTGATGAGAAAACCTTTTAGCAAAGACACATGGGAGGATCCTCCTATTTGAGGATCCCACCGACTTGTCATGGACAAAGTAGGTGGAAGTCTTCTTAGGAAGGATGTCATGAGAGAATCCTCCAATTTTAAGGTTCCCACCGATTTTCATGGGGGCAATCGGTGGGATACCCAAACTTACCTTTTATGATGAAGATCTTCTTGGCAAGGAGATAAGGGGGAAATCTCCTGTTTGTGATCTCACCGATTTTCATGGTGACAATCGGTGAGACAACTTAGTTTGGGTTGAGAAGTCCATTTTCAATCCGCATTGGTAGATATGCTTCTTCTTGATTTCGGCTGATCTTTGACTTCACCAAACTTTGACAGTATGACTAAGCTATTACAAAGAACCATCTAAAATTTCTCTAACTATAAAAGATGTTTTTCAAAGTGTGTAAGGAGATCATGTCATCTTCAAATCTTTGATGACCCAACAATCTCCCCCTATTTGATGATGACATCCATACTTAGAAAAACATGAGTAAGACAATGAATAATACATGTTGACCCTGTTTTACTCTTTTGGGTTCTTTTTCACACATTCCATTTTTTTGTATATGATATTTTAATATAAATGAAATGAATGAAAGAATAAAGAATAAACAATATGAATGAAATAGAGTGTACTTCCATCATAGAAGAAACAGATATGCCCAGATCCAACTTGGTGATAATCTTTGAAGGAGGTTTGAGTTTGAGTGAATTAGCCTCAGGATGCCTTTGCCCATATCTTGCATCTTCTTTCTTTCTCATAGCATCTTCAGCTTCCTTATCGGCAGTCATCACCCTTCTTCCTTTGTCTTGGTTGTCCTCCCCTTAATTATATTGGTTAGATAGATCTGCTCCCCCTTAGTTGGTTCGCTGGTTCCTATATGTTTGACCAAAATTTGAGTTGGATGTTGAATATGAGAACTGAGGGTTGGTGTTGACCGAGTTGGACGCTGATAATGCTCCCCCTCAGATAGTTTCTTCCTTTCAAGTAGTTGCTCCCCCTCAGATGGTTTCTCCCCCTCAGATAGTTTCTCCCCCTCAACGTCCGATGGAGAAGAAACACCACGAACAATAGGAAACATCGACATTTTTTTTGTTTTTTTCTTTTGCAAACCCACCGAAAATTAGAGCATACCCACCGATTTTTAAGAAGTTTTTGAACAATTTCGGGGTCCATTTTCGGTAGGTTTTTTTGGTCTCCCAGCGATGTTGGGGAGGTTCCCACCGACATTTTAGCAATTTTTGGCCAAAAATCGGTGGTAGGGTCGTTAGGGGGTTGGTGGGAATTTTTTTTTAAACTAAGCCACCGATTTTGAAGGCCTAGCCACCGAAATTTTGGCAATTTTTTGCCCAAAATCGGTGGTAGAGCCGGTGGGATTTTTTTTTGCTTCCCACCGATATTTTATCATACCCACCGAACATTTGCAAGAGTTGGACAAAAAATCGGTGGAATTTCTTGAAGAGGTTGGAGGATATTATTCGAAGGCATCTTCAAAAGAGGGTGGATGAAATTTTCTAAGCCATCTTGGAGAAAATCTTCAAAGTGAAGAAAAGATTGGAATTCAATCTTCGAATTATTGATGACCCAAGAAAGATTGAAATTTGGTGAAGTAGGAGGATAACCATTATGAGAGAGAAAATCTTGAGAAAAAGTCACATAGGAAGTTGGTTCTGGTGAGAGAAAGGGTTTTGGTGAGATGGAGTGTTGGAGAGATTTCGGTGGGAGTCTTCACCGATTGGATTGGTGGGGGTCTCACCGATGGTCATAATAATGTTTTTTAAGGTAGACCAGTAGGTGGAGAATCATGCTGATCAGAAAGGTTTTGAGATGGAGGAACATGAGTGAAGGAAACTGATGAAGTTGGTTGATAGATGTTGTAAGAGAGAGGAGAGAGAGTTGGGTGGTAAGATGGATGCTAAGATGAAAAAGAAATGAGGTTAGGGTAATATATGTGGTGATATGGAAGAGAAAAGGTGGGGTGAGAGGTATGGTGGAATGGATGAGAAAAGGTGGGGTGAGAGGTCTGGTGGGATGGATGAGAAAAGGTGGGGTGAGAGGTCCACCGATGAAAGCAAGTCGGTGAGAGTGGGAGGTCGGTGAGAGTGGGAGGTCGGTGAGGGAAGAGGTTGACACTAATGAGTGTGCCAATGGGAAGTATTTTCAATACAAGAAGAGATCCATAAGTTCACCATTTGACACTTCATATTTCTTGATGAACTTGATGATTTCTTCAGTTTTGTTACTTTTATACTAGTCCACATAGATCCATCCATTTAGCTCAGAACCTGCAATCACAAAGAATTTATTTCCTAGGTACCCATTTGGTGGTGGGTCCTTTTGTATTAGATGATGAAGGAAAAGAATTGGTGTTAGTCAAATCAATTCTTTCTTTCGGACAGTCTTTGGCAAAATGACAAGTATCACCACAGATATAGCATTTTCTATGAGTAAAAGCCTTTTTAGAAACTTGACATTTTTCCTTACTTTTGCCCTTTTTGTTTGTCTTCAAAGATTTTGATAAGGTGACAAAGAGTTGGGGTGCAGGACCTAAGATTCATTTTTCAGAATTTGGGAAGAAAGGAATCTTTTCTTTTGAAATGGACATTTTGAGGTTCACTGATCGGGGAATAAAATCGGTGGAAGAGGCTACAAAATTATTTTTGGAAAGATTTGAGGAATGTATTTTTAAGAAAGAATAAACACCTAAAGACTTGCCTTTTTCAGAGATAGAAAGTTTTTTGTTTGAGTTGGAAGAGGAGGATGCATCATCTAAAGTCAAGAATTTTTGAAAGTCATGGACAGGTTTGGAAGAGTCATTGGAATCTTAAGCCTTTTCCTTTGGAAAGGAAATGGGATCTGTTGCCTTTAAAAACATTCCAAATTTTAAAGCTTCAGATGAATCGGCATAATTCATGGACACGAACCTAATATAATTAGAATTAGAGGTTTCACAAAAAGTAGGTGAAGCACATAAGGTGGGAGCATGAGATTTTGAAGATTGATCAGTTTCCATTTTTCCAAAGCCTAAACCAATTTTTTCATCACAAGAAATCTGGTCTTGAAAAATCTTTTCCAGATTTTTGGAAGAACTGGTCCATTTTCTCATAATTTCTTTCTCCTTTTGAAAACGTTTAAATATTTTGTTTTTCTCCTTGGAAAAAATAAAGTTGATGGATTTTAAATCTTCAAGCTCAGCCTTAACTTTGTCAAAGTTTTCCAGTTGAGAGTGACATAATAGAAGTTGAGAGGAAAGGGATTTTATTTGAGCATTTGCCTTTTTCTTAGCAGTTTTAGCATCAAAAAGATCGATGGTTAAGGAATCAAATGCTTCAATCTTTTCAGCATCAGAAAGAAATAGAAATGGATGTACCTGTGATGAGGAGGAGAAGCACTTAGCTGATACAATGGCAGTTGAGGGAGTGTGATCTTCTGGATCATTCAAGTCATTTATCTTGGCCATGAAACACACATTTGACATGTCATTCTCACTTTCAGATATGGTTTCATCTGCCAAGTCATGAGTTTTAGCAGGCAGACCCTTTCCTTTTCTGACAAGTCTTTCATTTCTTTCCCTTTCTCTCTTGTATTTTTCTTTGTATCTTTCAGCCCGGTCAGAATCTGCAGAAGAGAGAGGTTGGCCGAATTTTTGGGATGATCCTCTAGATTTTGAGGAAAATCGGCCTGATGAAGAAGTTCTGGGTCTTTCAAGGTGTTTACTTCTGCACTCAGAAGCAAAATGACCCTTTTTACCATAGTTAAAACATTCCTCATTAGATTTGTCCAAAGAAGAGTGTTTGGAGAGAGAAGAGGAGGATTTTCTACTAAACGTAGATTTTCCAGAAGAGAGGTGAGATTTGGATTTAGAATACCCATCCAACATGGTCATTCCATCTGATAGTTTGTCAATTGAGGTTTCCTCACATTCAACCTCAGCATCACTAACATATGCCTCTGAATGGTCATTGGGATCTTCTTGACTATCATGGTCAGAGTCAGATGGGTAGGTGATTCTTGGAATACACTTAGTTCTTTTGGAAGAGTCACTTAGGAGAGCTAGAGGAGAGCCCTTTATATCTGTGATGACAGACTTCCTTTGCAGCTTAGTCTGCTCATAGTTGAAGAGAGTTCCATAAAGAGAAGTGAGAGGCATATGATCAAGATCCTTGGTTGTCTTTATACAAGTACAAATGTTTTCCTAAAAATCAGGAAGACAGTCCATAAACATGCACATGACTTCCTCATTGTCATACACTCTACCTAACAGCTTTAAGTCATTAAGAAGACTGTTAAAGCGGTTATAGTAGTTGGAGAGAGATTCTCCTTTCTCATAAGAAAATAGTTCATATTTTCTAACAAGAGAAATCTTTCTGCTCTTTTTAACTTCATTTGTACCTTCATACAAAACACACAGAGTGGACCACATTTCTTTGGCAGTAGAGAGATTTACCAGAGAGTGGTACACTTCATCAGGAAGAGAGAGAGCAATGATAGTTCTGACTTTAGAATCAAGAGACACAAGACGTTTTTCTTCATCAATATATTTCTTGGGATTCTTAGGAATGTAAAGACCATTAGCAGCAGATTTTTCTTCATCAGAATCATCTTTGTCAACAACTTTCTTACCGGATTTTTTGGTTTCATAGCGAGACCAGACTCTAGGGACTATGGGTCCCTCACTAAGAATGGTTGGATATCTACTATCCACTCATACCATGAAAAGCATCATCCGACTTTTCCACAGAGAAAAGTTGTTGGGGTTAAACTTGGGAGGTTTGGCTATAGAGCCATTTTCAGAAAAAATGTTTTGAGAGAAAGCTTCATTATTCGAAGAAGAAGCAGCCATTGCAGATCAAGTTTAGTGAGATTAAACTTTCTGCTCTGATACCACTTGTTAGTACTAGATGGCTTACAAGAACAAGAACAGGTGTTGTAGAAGGGGGGGTTGAATACAATACACAATTTTTTCACTTTAATTAATTCTTTTATTGAAAATATTCAAATCAAGAATTACACATAGAACACATAGAACAATTAGATTGTTGCGGAAAGAACAGATAAAATCTATCCTAACAATCTTCACAAAGTAATACTGAAAACTAAACAAATTCTAAAACACAAAGATTGAAAGCTATAAAGTTCAAGGAGAGAAAGGAGTAGAATATCTTGAGCACAGAGTAATCTTCAAGTCTTTCAAGAGTTTCAAGAGTTGTTTTGCATGGAGAAGTCATCATCTTTATATAGTGCCATGAGCATGTGATGCATGGGACACTTGTCACTTTGTCATTTGAAGGTCAGGTTTGACTCTCAAAAGTTGATGTGTCTTTTCCTATAATACTAGAAAGGTTTGATGGAGACAATATCTGAGAATGGGAAAAAGGACAAATGAACCTTTTTCTTCCATACCCAGACATTCCTTCTTTGATGAGAAAACCTTTTAGCAAAGACACATAAGAGGATCCTCCTATTTGAGGATCCCACCGACTTGTCATGGACAAAGTAGGTGGAATTCTTCTTAGGAAGGATGTCATGAGAGAATCCTCCAATTTTGAGGATCCCACCGATTTTCATGGGGACAATCGGTGGGATAGCCAAACTTACCTCTTATGATGAAGATCTTCTTGGCAAGGAGATAAGCGGGAAATCTCTTGTTTGTGATCTCACCGATTTTCATGGTGACAATCGGTGAGACAGCTTAGTTTGGGTTGAGAAGTCCATTTTCAATCTGCATTGGTAGATATACTTCTTCTTGATTTTGGCTAATCTTTGACTTCACCAAACTTTGACAATATGACTAAGCTATTACAAATAACCATCTAAAAATTCTCTAAGTATAAAAGATGTTTTTCAAAGTGTGTAAGGAGATCAGGTCATCTTCAAATCTTTGATGACCCAACAGCTTTGGTTTGGTATGCATGTATGCTAGTAAGTGTAATGGATCCATATGCACTAGTATTATGTGAACACGTGGAATAGGCATGGTGCTAATCGTAATTCCCTTGGATTTGATAAATGAAGAATAGGCCGGGCTCAAATGGTAATTCCCATTTAGTGTTATGATGTGATGAACATGGAATAGCCCGGGCTCTTAGTGGTAATTCCCATTGATTTGAAATGAGGAATAGGCTGGGCGCTTAATGGTAATTCTCATTTTGTATTGTGACGTGAAAACGTGGAATAGGCATAAAGTAAATTGTAATTCCCGTTGACGTGGAATGAGGAATAAGCATAAAGTAAATTGTAATTCCCATTTCGTATTGTGAAGTGAAATCCTGGAATAAGCGTGAGTTAATCGTAATTCCTGATTTTAAGGGAAGATTAGAGATAAGCATGAGTTTAATTGTAATCTATACTTCCACTACAAGAAATAGGCATTAGTAAATTGTAATTTCTTGGACATGAGCAATGATCTAGAATCTGTGATGATTTGTAGTAGGCTCTCGAACGTAATGATATGACTTACTTAGTGTTAGTCATATTCATGGAATCAGGTATATTCCCGTCATCGAAAGATGTTATGTGTATGGTAAGAATGATAGCAATCAGGTTTGTATATATGCTTTGCTTACATTGGTTTTCAAAGCTTATAAAGTTCAATTTGGAAAACTAGATGTTCTCACTAGGCGTAAGCCTAATCTTTCAAATTAAATTTTCTTATCAGGTACTAGCTCGGGAAGGGATACGAATGGATGAGTGACGAGTAGTACTAGGATTATACTTTTAGTGTTGTAATGGAGAAGTTAGAGTATACGAAGATGTTTTGATGAATTGCCTAGACAACCCATCTAATCTGATTTTGGTGTAAAAGATTAGATTAGTAGGTTGTTTTGATAAGTTCAATTGTATATGTAAACCTTCATAACTAAATTTCTCCCACTGTGAATGAAAGTTTTCGGAAGAGATTGTTATAGACTTTGATAAATGCAAGGTTTAAATTTACTGTGGTTTTTAAGGCGTTTAAGTTTGGTATCAGAGCTGTAGTTTAAGTGAACTAGGTATGATAGTGAAAATACCTAGACTTAAGCTGAGATGATTAAGATATGATTTGTGAGATTGGGTTGAAAAACTAAGACGGGATGGTCTTAGAATTGACGAAAATATGTAAATTAAGAACTGTGATGATGGTACGAGAATTCTTATGTGAAGTATGTTCATAATTTCAATTAGCTACTGCTATTATGAACATATTATTATGTAAGTGTACTTGTTTCTAATTGTTATGGCAATTGGAGGTGATTTAGTTCTTGACAATGCTTTTTCACATAAAAGAGTTTCAAGTGTAGCGCGACGAATTAGTGCCACTCGGTTAGCTAGTTGAGCTCTTCAAATGGAAATTTCTAGTGCTGTGATGTGTTCCTGACGATAAACCGATATCAAGTAGCAGATAATGTGGACAGCCAAATCCACAATTGGTCTAAATAAAAGGGTTAGTTTCAATAATGGTTGTGACCCAACCCGATTCTGGACTAGGTTGTCTCCTGGTAACAGCGTCTTAGAAATAAGTTTACTGGGAAATTATGATTTTGGGTACCGATAAAGGATTAGAGGTTGGACAAGTGGGGCTTCGACTAATAACCAAAGGAGACCAATAGAATTTCATGTTGTTTCCAAGTTAGGGAGCGAGTAATGTTAAAGGTATCTCCGTGGAAACATCATAGAAGTGCCAATATGACTTAGGAGTCTGAAGAGGATATGAAAATAGATATCCTCGTCTATTTGACTGACCTTGATTTCGGGGACGAAATCATTTTCAAGTTGGTGAGATTTGTAACATCTCGAAATTTACATAGTCAAAGTTACGTTATATTTTGATAAAGGGGCTGAATGAATAATTAGTCAAAGTGTTGGACTAATTGTAAAATGCAACTTCAGGGTTGATTTGGTATTTTGAGGAAAGTTGATTTTTTTGTATAAGAAAGAGAGTCGGTCTAAGAGTGAGGTTTATCTCATTTTCTATTTTGGAGTCGGTTTGGAAAAGCAGAGAAGGAAACTCAATCTCGCTGCATACGTTCGGTAAGAAATTCAATCAATCTCTCCAATTGGTTTCTTGAGAAGTAATAACCATAAATAATCTGATTCATTTAGATAATTGATATGTGTTGGTGGACTAGAATCAAGTTTGGAATTCTGATATTTGGCTTCCATCGATTTCGAATTCGTACCAGGTGACTTCATCTGTTATTTGCTTAATAAAAAGTGTTTGTGAACTAAAATAGTTTATTAACCTTACTGCATCTTTAAGAAATGGACAATATTTAATTTTGAAGCTTTGAGTAGAATACGATTCGAACTAGGTAAGAAATTGAAGAATCCATAAGTTAAATTTTCCGGAAGTTTATATCTCCAGAGGGGTTTATCGGAATCCGGAAGTTTATATTTCCGGAGAGGTTTATCGGAATCCGGAAGTTTATATCTCCAGAGGGGTTTATCGGAATTCGAAAGTTTATATCTTCGGAGGGGTTTATCGGAATCCGAAAGTTTATATCTCCGAAGGGGTTTATCGGAATCCGAAAGTTTACATTTCCGGGAGGGTTTATCGGAATCCGGAAGTTTATATTTCCGGAGGGGTTTATCGGAATCTAGAAGTTTATATTTCCGAAGGGGTTTATCGGAATCCAGAAGTTATATTTCTGGATTGGTTTATCCGGAACCCGAAAGTTATATCTCCGGAGGGGGATATCCGGATAGTGTAATTTCGGGTAAACATTTTAATTAAATGAGATATTATTAGTTACCGAATAAGTTGTTCTGAATAATTTACTGTATAAAGTTTTTCCCGATTAAGTGTTTTCCTGATATGAAACATGTCTTAATCATTTTAACAATACGAATATCATTATAACTCAACTTAGAGTATGATACAATTTGATATGCGTTTTGGTTTGGTATGCACGTATGCCAGTAAGTGTAATGGAACCATATGCACCAATATAATGTGAACACGTGGAATAGGCGTGGCGCTAATCGTAATTCCCGTGGATTTGATAAATGAGGAATAGGTCGGGCTCTAATGGTAATTCCAATTTAGTGTTATGATGTGATGAACGTGGAATAGGTCGGGCTCTTAATGGTAATTCCCGTTGATTTGAAATGAGGAATAGGTCGGGCGCTTAATGGTAATTCTCGTTTTGTATTGTGACGTGAAAACGTGGAATAGGCATAAAGTAAATTGTAATTCCCGTTGATGTGGAATGAGGAATAAGCATAAAATAAATTGTAATTCCCATTTCATATTGTGAAGTGAAATCCTGGAATAGGCGTGAGTTAATCGTAGTTCCTGATTTCTAAGGGAAGATAAGAGATAGGCATGAGTTTAGTTGTAATCTCTACTTCCACTACAAGAAATAGGCATAAGTAATTTGTAATTTCTTGGACTTGAGCAATGATCTGGAATCTGTGATGATTTGTAGTAGGCTCTCGAACGTAATGATATGACTTACTTAGTGTTAGTCATATTCATGGAATCAGGTATATTCCCGTCATCGAAAGATGTTATGTGTATGGTAAGAATGATAGCAATCAGGTTTGTATATAGCTTTGCTTACATTGGTTTTCAAAGCTTATAAAGTTCAATTTGGAAAACTAGATGTTCTCACTAGGCGTAAGCCTAATCTTTCAAATTAAATTTTCTTATCAGGTACTAGCTCGGGAAGGGATACGAATGGATGAGTGACGAGTAGTACTAGGATTATACTTTTAGTGTTGTAATGGAGAAGTTAGAGTATACGAAGATGTTTTGATGAATTGCCTAGACAACCCATCTAATCTGATTTTGGTGTAAAAGATTAGATTAGTAGGTTGTTTTGATAAGTTCAATTGTATATGTAAACCTTCATAACTAAATTTCTCCCACTGTGAATGAAAGTTTTCGGAAGAGATTGTTATAGACTTTGATAAATGCAAGGTTTAAATTTACTGTGGTTTTTAAGGCGTTTAAGTTTGGTATCAGAGCTGTAGTTTAAGTGAACTAGGTATGATAGTGAAAATACCTAGACTTAAGCTGAGATGATTAAGATATGATTTGTGAGATTGGGTTGAAAAACTAAGACGGGATGGTCTTAGAATTGACGAAAATATGTAAATTAAGAACTGTGATGATGGTACGAGAATTCTTATGTGAAGTATGTTCATAATTTCAATTAGCTACTGCTATTATGAACATATTATTATGTAAGTGTACTTGTTTCTAATTGTTATGGCAATTGGAGGTGATTTAGTTCTTGACAATGCTTTTTCACATAAAAGAGTTTCAAGTGTAGCGCGACGAATTAGTGCCACTCGGTTAGCTAGTTGAGCTCTTCAAATGGAAATTTCTAGTGCTGTGATGTGTTCCTGACGATAAACCGATATCAAGTAGCAGATAATGTGGACAGCCAAATCCACAATTGGTCTAAATAAAAGGGTTAGTTTCAATAATGGTTGTGACCCAACCCGATTCTGGACTAGGTTGTCTCCTGGTAACAGCGTCTTAGAAATAAGTTTACTGGGAAATTATGATTTTGGGTACCGATAAAGGATTAGAGGTTGGACAAGTGGGGCTTCGACTAATAACCAAAGGAGACCAATAGAATTTCATGTTGTTTCCAAGTTAGGGAGCGAGTAATGTTAAAGGTATCTCCGTGGAAACATCATAGAAGTGCCAATATGACTTAGGAGTCTGAAGAGGATATGAAAATAGATATCCTCGTCTATTTGACTGACCTTGATTTCGGGGACGAAATCATTTTCAAGTTGGTGAGATTTGTAACATCTCGAAATTTACATAGTCAAAGTTACGTTATATTTTGATAAAGGGGCTGAATGAATAATTAGTCAAAGTGTTGGACTAATTGTAAAATGCAACTTCAGGGTTGATTTGGTATTTTGAGGAAAGTTGATTTTTTTGTATAAGAAAGAGAGTCGGTCTAAGAGTGAGGTTTATCTCATTTTCTATTTTGGAGTCGGTTTGGAAAAGCAGAGAAGGAAACTCAATCTCGCTGCATACGTTCGGTAAGAAATTCAATCAATCTCTCCAATTGGTTTCTTGAGAAGTAATAACCATAAATAATCTGATTCATTTAGATAATTGATATGTGTTGGTGGACTAGAATCAAGTTTGGAATTCTGATATTTGGCTTCCATCGATTTCGAATTCGTACCAGGTGACTTCATCTGTTATTTGCTTAATAAAAAGTGTTTGTGAACTAAAATAGTTTATTAACCTTACTGCATCTTTAAGAAATGGACAATATTTAATTTTGAAGCTTTGAGTAGAATACGATTCGAACTAGGTAAGAAATTGAAGAATCCATAAGTTAAATTTTCCGGAAGTTTATATCTCCAGAGGGGTTTATCGGAATCCGGAAGTTTATATTTCCGGAGAGGTTTATCGGAATCCGGAAGTTTATATCTCCAGAGGGGTTTATCGGAATTCGAAAGTTTATATCTTCGGAGGGGTTTATCGGAATCCGAAAGTTTATATCTCCGAAGGGGTTTATCGGAATCCGAAAGTTTACATTTCCGGGAGGGTTTATCGGAATCCGGAAGTTTATATTTCCGGAGGGGTTTATCGGAATCTAGAAGTTTATATTTCCGAAGGGGTTTATCGGAATCCAGAAGTTATATTTCTGGATTGGTTTATCCGGAACCCGAAAGTTATATCTCCGGAGGGGGATATCCGGATAGTGTAATTTCGGGTAAACATTTTAATTAAATGAGATATTATTAGTTACCGAATAAGTTGTTCTGAATAATTTACTGTATAAAGTTTTTCCCGATTAAGTGTTTTCCTGATATGAAACATGTCTTAATCATTTTAACAATACGAATATCATTATAACTCAACTTAGAGTATGATACAATTTGATATGCGTTTTGGTTTGGTATGCACGTATGCCAGTAAGTGTAATGGAACCATATGCACCAATATTATGTGAACACGTGGAATAGGCGTGGCGCTAATCGTAATTCCCGTGGATTTGATAAATGAGGAATAGGTCGGGCTCTAATGGTAATTCCAATTTAGTGTTATGATGTGATGAACGTGGAATAGGTCGGGCTCTTAATGGTAATTCCCGTTGATTTGAAATGAGGAATAGGTCGGGCGCTTAATGGTAATTCTCGTTTTGTATTGTGACGTGAAAACGTGGAATAGGCATAAAGTAAATTGTAATTCCCGTTGATGTGGAATGAGGAATAAGCATAAAATAAATTGTAATTCCCATTTCATATTGTGAAGTGAAATCCTGGAATAGGCGTGAGTTAATCGTAGTTCCTGATTTCTAAGGGAAGATAAGAGATAGGCATGAGTTTAGTTGTAATCTCTACTTCCACTACAAGAAATAGGCATAAGTAATTTGTAATTTCTTGGACTTGAGCAATGATCTGGAATCTGTGATGATTCGTAGTAGGCTCTCGAACGTAATGATATGACTTACTTAGTGTTAGTCATATTCATGGAATCTGTGATGATTCGTAGTAGGCTCTCGAACGTAATGTTATGTGTATGGTAAGAATGATGGAAATCAGGTTTGTATATATGCTTTGCTTACATTTGGTTTCAAATCTTATAAAGTTTAGTTTGGAAAACTGGATGTTCTCATTAGGCGTAAGCCTAATCTTTCAAATTAACTTTTCATACCAGGTACTAGCTCGGGAGGGGATACAAATGGATGAGTGACGAGTGGTACTAGAATTCTACTTTTAGTGTTGTAATGGAGAAGTTAGAGTATACGAAGATGTTTTGATGAATTGCCTAGACAACCCATCTAATATGATTTTGGTGTAAAAGATTAGATTAGTAGGTTGTTTTGATAAGTTCAGTTGTATATGTAAACATTCGTAACTAAATTTCTCCCATTGTGAATGAAAGTTTTCGATAGTTAAAATTAATGCCTTTGATCTTGAAAGCAGCTTTTTCAGCGTAAACTCCTGCTAAATTAATGCCTTTGATTTAAAAGTCTTTCTTGACCCGGAGCCCGACATGTTTGCCCGCTGGGCCGGCCCACTTCAGAGAGGAGCTCTGTTCGAGAGGAAGCACTGACTCTTATCGAAATTTACCTTTTGGAACCTTCCCCCATTGTCCATTTGACTGGTTCGTCGGTGGGACAACGAGCCAAGCGCTTACCTTTCATCAAAGGGGCTGTAATCAGCCTTTTATAAGTGATGATTTTATCATTCCATCACATTTGGTGAAGTTAAAATTCATTTTCATTTTTACCCCTCAATTAATTAAAAAAAAACTTATTTATCATTAATACTATGGTGAATTTAATCATACCTCTCTTACAGGGATTGTGACTTGTGAGAGGTAAGAGAGGGGTATTGATAACGCCACTTTTTGGCGTTATTTTCAGTTCTCAAACCAATGAGATTGGCTTGTATTCGAGCAAAAAGGTGGAATTTTACGATTTATCTAGTGAGATGTGCAGGTTATCCGAAAGACAGCGTTCATCGAGAAAAGAAGCGAAAAAGAGCTGTTAAATCCAGATCCGTGCAACTATGATGAAATCGAAATATATGAACAATAAGAACAAATGATTTCAACTGGGCATCCCTGTCATTCACTTTCAGAGAGAATTTGCAATACAGTGTTTGAAAGTAAAAAGGATGATTAGCTTGTTTTTCCAAGCTAATCTTACATTAAATACTATGGGCCCGTGGTTAACAAGCCCACGGCCCGTTCACTAAAAGGCTCAAAATAAACTATTACAAAACAACCCTTGAACTTTAAATCAACTATAAAACATGCCCTAATAATCTCCCCCTTTGATTTGAAGTTCGAGTTGGCGCTCTATATCTTGCTAGTTGAAGACATATCTTTTGCGAAGCGCGAAGTGTACCTCGAACCTTCTGATTGCACGGCGGTAGTCGATGCGATCTTCAACCATTTCCAAGGCATTCTGAGCAGTTATTTCATTCGGATTCGGAATATATGAGAACCTTGGATTTTCAGACTCGTGCTTAATAATATTTCGAAGAGCATCTTGAACTTTGTGGAGTGTGCCGTCACATAATCTTTTTACCTGACTGAAGCGCATGAACTTCTTCTCTTTTTGCTCGTTGAGGTAAACAATCCCGAATTCTGGTTCTAGAAGCATAGCGTTCTCGGGATACATGTTTAACTCAGGCGCTTTTAGATTCGGCTTGATCAGATTTACCTTCTTTGCCTTGTTCTCGACAGCCATTTGAAAATCCGTTAGATATGACATCATAATGGTACGGACCAGGTATCGACGAACAGATTCGAGCGCCTTTGTAACTTTAAGCGGTCGGATGGTTCTTTTACGAAGGTCTTTCAGAATAACCAGGAAGTCGAACGGTCGGAGGTGCTGGAAGTCGGCTTCAGGGAATTTCCATTCGTTCCCATCTTCACGTCGGACAATGAACACTGGGTAGGCGATCCTCATAATGCGTCTTGAATAGATACTGATTACCTTTGTGATCCGAAGTTTGGTTCTGACTTGGTTGACTGGAAGACACCGCTGCATAGTGCTGATATATCGTCGTTGGTATTCGGGGCTGAAGTTGTAAATACCAAGGCAGAAGGTCGGCTCAATCGGGCGAAGCTTGTGGACGAACAACATTTTCAAAGATTCCTCCAGATGAGGGATGAGTACCATGATATTCTCCCAACGAATTTGATGTTGTGGAGGGGGAGAAAGATCAGAAGCTGTCGTTTGTCGGGGAGTTGTCGGAATATTGGTAGTTGAGGTCTCAAGTCTTGTTGACGTTCCGGTGGGTTGAGTGTAATGAACGGGAGAAGTGACATAAAAATTCTGGAGAAGGAACTGATCATAATCGATGTTGTCGTCTTCATCAGTAGGGAAAACCAAATTTACCTGGAGATTTACGGCACTGACGGCTTTTTGATACCATGCATCTTCGGTCTCCGGGTTGGTTTCACAATCTGGATCTATCATATCCAGTAGAGGTCTGTCTGATGAGTCAAAGTCGATCAATCCCTGTGTTGAACCCTCAGGTTCAACCGTTGGGTCTTCGTCATATGAAATCTCCATGTCGATTACCATCTCGGCTAATGGCAACTCGGCTTCGGGTGCTTCTGTAGTAGCTGCCGCAGTTGGGGGTTCCTGTTGAACCACTGTTGTAGCTTCAGTCTGGATCAGGGCGGCGGTCTCGGTCTCGGATAATCTGGGTCTTTTTTCCCCCTCACGGTGATCAGGATCATCCTGGTCATCGTGTTTCCGCTTCAGACCGCCTGCTTGACTCTTACAGGTATCTTCTAGGGAACTGACTCTCTCGGACATCAAAGTAAGAGTTCGGTGGAAGTCCTTGAGAGTTGAGTCGATAGAGTCCAAGCGAGATGTAATAGATGATGAAGGAGTAGTGACTTGGGATTTCAGAACGGAGAGCAGGTCTGCTTCGGTTGAGGCGTTTGTTTCTGATTCTTTGAGCAGTTGGGCCAATAGCATCGTCTTTAGAGTGTCCACCGAATAGATAGGTTGAGTTGAGATCGGTGGAGGTACAGGTGCGGATTCAGCTTCGACGACCTGGTCTTTTCCCTTGATTGTGCGCATGACTTTGGCAAGTTCAGCGGCTACATGTTGCTGCATATGTTGCTCCATTGCCTCGCGGACAGCCTTAAGGGTGCTGTCCAGGGACCCTTGTGACACAAAGTCTGGGTTACTAACTCCGGGACCACTTAGGTTACCCGTTAAGGCATCTACCACGGGGGTAGAGCCACCTACGTTCACAGTTGGCGTGATAATAGTTGTGGTAGGATTTCCGTCCGATCCTCGTGTTCCGGCAGACAGAGACACTACAGACGTTCCGGTCGGGTCACTAAGAGCCGTGGCTTGGTGTTGTTCCGCATCAAGTGTCATAGTCAAAGAATCGTCAATAACTGGTGGATCTAGACTCTATGGTGCACTGAAAGAAGTCGAGACCAGGGGTTGCTGGTCTCTTGTTTCAACACCAGTACTCTCCGAGTGAGAGACCGGTGGAAGTTGTGCTATATCCCCGTGTGAGACTGAAACATCCGTCTTTTGAGAGACGGATGAGTGGATGAGGAGGTCGTGCAATTGCTCCGCTGGGTCCACGGAGGATACTTCAATACCCTGTCCCAACTCATGAGACAGGATAGCAGATGTGGCTACCCGGATGTCACTCGTTTGGGGTCGCTCTGGAGCCTCGTTATCTTTACGGCTCAATCTTTCTTGGTTCGCTTTCGACCTTAACACCCTCCTTCTCACATGTTCTATGTCCCGGGGAAGGTCCCTCCGGCGTTGGCTGAACCATGGGATTCCCTAACTCTCGTCTATATGCTATCACAGGTATATTATCCTGCTCCCCCTCAAAACATACATGGGGATTGACTTGCTCCCCCTCACAGTGAGAGTGTTATGTACTTGGGAGATATCAACACAAGGAAAAAATTTAGACTTTTAAGAAAAATCAGTGTGACGTTTCCCCTCGGATTGAGGTTGTTGATCCGCCATGGGATATCTGTGGATGATCACAGAACTTTCTCTCGCTCCCCCTCAAACGGAGCTTTGGGGAGAAACTTGCTCCCCCTTGGATGATGCAGAGTTATGCAATGGAGAGTCCGACACACAAAAACTTTTGACATTTAAAGAAAAATTTGTGTCGCTCCCCCTCAAATGATGAACATCCAGTTGGATGCTCCCCCTCAGAATGTGCGCGTAGTGTGAAATGCACACAGGAGTATCCACACACAAAAAACTTTTCAGCATTTAAAAAATTGTGTGTGATGCTCCCCCTCAACAGTAGAGTATACTTACCTTATGGCTGATCATGCTCCCCTTAAACACATGAGTAGCTCATGAAAGCACAAGTATAAACAAACCTCACGTCTTCATAATATTGTTCCTTGTAGATCGTGAGCAGCTCCCTCCTTCCGGTCATGTGTGTAGAGCATCCAGTGTCTAAGAGTCACACATGACCGTCCTGCAAAACAAGTTTAGCGGACCTCCGGTACCCAGATTTGCCTGGGTCCGGGAGGGTTAGGTTTGGCACCTTGAGGAGGAACTTGCTTTAACTCAAACTTCCCCTTAGGTGCAGATTGTACACCGTTTGGAGTATCTGGTTTTGGCACATGTTGCCTCTTAGGTGTAGACTGTACACCTTTTGGAGGAACAAATTTTGGGGCAGATTTCCACCTGGGTGCTGATAACGCTACTTTTTGGCGTTATTTTCAGTTCTCAAACCTATGAGATTGGCTTGTGCTCAAGTAAAAAGGCGTGTATTTTACGGTTTATCTAGTGAATTATACAGGTTATCTAAGAGGCGGCAATCATCGAGAAAAGAAGCTAAAAAGAGCCCAAATCGAGTCCAAAACGAAGCCAACGAAAGCCCAAGAGCCAAGCCCAAGACCCACGACCGAACCAGGACCCGAACCGCAAACCAGACGACGACCCACGCTGCAAAAAGGATACGCGCCACTTACCACGTGACTTGCAAGTCGCGTGGCAAGTGGCGTAACCCACTGTTTCGCGATTTTCAGTATTTTAATTCGGGTTTTAGGTCATTACTGGAGGGGGAACTCACACACGACGGCCAGAGCAATTTCGGGGGCGATTTTCAGAGTCGAGTGACACCCGTTGGAGCCACGATAGAGGGAGGATCAGATACACGTTCATCACGCGAAGTAGAGACGAGCACGATAGAAGGGAGTAACCATTCCATTTACAGTTGCCACGATTATCATGTCTACATACTTGTTTCCATCTTTTTCTATTGTGTTTGAATCCACCACCGACATGAACTAACCGGTTCATGTTGGGGGTTGGAATGAATGTGGTTTAAGCTTGTAAACAGATGAGCTGAGACCTTTATCAGTTTTCCTATTTTAATGAATGAATGCAATTTGGTATTTAATGCTTTTGTGAGATTAGCTACCTTACAATTGTTTTATTGCTTTCAATTTATGTTCGAGATAAGTAATTGAGAAATAGAATTAGGAATTGCATGCCTAAGGTAAGAAAGGATAGAGATATACCGAGTAAATCTTAGTCCCGTTTGAATCTTAAGCTTAATGCGTTTTGAACCCTATATGTTGAGATCGAAAGATAAAAGTTATGTTTTCAAAATAGAAACCACGGTTGCTTGAAAACGAACCATGCTTTGCACATAAAATCGTTGTAGCTTGAGAAAGAACAATGATTAGATAAAGATTGGGTATTCATTGATAGGAATAACTGGTATTTGAATTGAGTCAGACATTTATATGCGAGAACCATTGGATTTCCAACCCTCAACTGTTTTCTCTATCTGATTTTCCAAAGCTGTTTACTGTTTTGTCTTGTGTTTGATTTATTTCCTGCAATTAGTAGTTTAATACCAACCTCTCAATTTTCGATAGTTCAGTTAATAGCAATTATAGTAATTGTGATATTTAGTTCCTAGTTCCCCGTGATTCGATACTCGTACTTCTCTAAGTACTATTACTTGACTTCGACCCGTACACTTGCGGTTAGATTCTCGGGGTGTGAAAACCCCGTCTATCAAGTTTTTGGCGCCGTTGTCGGGGAACTAGTTGTAGCTAATAGCACTACCATCTATAAGCGCTATTAGATTGAGAATTTTTTTTATTTTGCTTCATTCCATCACTTTCAGTTTTTTTGGATTACTGACTTTACTCTCTTTCTTTTCAGGTACCACTTGGTTTATGCCAAGGACGACCCGAGGAAAAGAGATTGAAGAATTCGATCCGGAGATTGAAAGAACCGCTCGTCGCCTACGTCAAGAGATCAAAGCTAAGCGACAGTTACATATGGGTGACGAGAGACCTGTAGGCGAGAGACCACCGCGCAACGATCCTCCTCCTCTTCGCAATAATCCACCACCACCGCCGGAAAGGCGTCCTATGCGGTCGTTCGCCGATCCGAATGTGGCGGCGGCACGCATAGGCATTCAAGCTCCCACAACTGGAGCAAATTGCTTCGAGCTGAAACCGAGCACCATCGTGATGGTGCAACAGAACCAATATGGAGGAACGCCGGCAGAAGATCCTTATGCACATCTTCGTGCATTCGAGAGGATTTGCGATACATTCAAGATCAATGGGATGAGCGAGGATGCCATCAAGCGGAGACTTTTCAGCTTCTCTCTTAAAGGTCGAGCCGAGACATGAACCAAGAAAATCCAACCGGATTCGATCACCACATGGGCACAACTGAAGGTTGCATTCCTTCATAAATTCTTTCCTCCGAGTCGGACCGCGCAACTTATGGCAGAAATCACCCATTTTGAGCAATGGGATCAGGAGACCTTGTATGAAGCTTGGGAGAGCTACAAAGATATGATCAAGAAGTTCCCACATCATGGGTTGCAAGAATGGGTAATTATCCAGACCTTCTATAGTGGACTCCAACCGCAGTTCAAAAACGATATCACTGCCGCATCGGGTGGAGCACTGATGGACAAGTCTTATGAAGAAGCATGCGAGCTGATCGAGAACCTGGCCGAGCACAATTTTTCTACTCCAAGATCAGCCGTAAGAAGAGTCGCGAGTGTGCAAGAAACGGATGAGTTGAAAGAGATGAAGGCTCAACTAGCCTTTATCACGAATCATCTGAAGGGAAGTAATCCACAAGAACCCGATCAAGTCCAGTTTGTGCAAAACCGGAGCCAGCCGAGAAATGATCCCTTCTCCAATACATACAATGAGGGGTGGAAAAAGCACCCTAATCTTTCATGGGCTCAACCTCAACAACAACCAGGTAATTTGTCTAACTCTTTTAATTCTTCTCATACTAACAATGTGTACCGTCCTCCAGGTTTTCACCAAAGGAATGAAGGACCATCGATGGAGAAGAAACCGGGGCTGGAAGATATGCTCATGAAGTTCATGACGAAAATGGACAGCACGGTCGAGGGATTAGCAAGCACGATCAACATCGTCAAGGCGGCTACCGAGCAAAACACCGCCTCCATTTAGATCCTCGAAAGGCAAGTGGGGCAGATTTCCGAGGCTCTACAAAACCGACCTCCCGGAACCTTTCCCAGTCAAACCGAAAGGACTAACCGGGAAACATGCAATGCCATTTATCTGAGAAGCGGCAAGGAGCTGAATAGAGAGCCGTCATCAAAGGAAGTCGAGCTTAAAGAAAAAGAGGTCGAGAAAGCGAATGAGTCTGAAGCTGAAGAAGAGGTGGTACCTGAAGAAAGCAAGAAGAGTGAAAAGACGAAAAAAGAGCGACCACCGGTCAAACCGGAAATTCCAAGAGTGCCATACCCGAATAGACTGAAGGCGAATAAGGATGATGTTAATTTTTCGAAATTTATTGATGTATTTAAAAAACTAACTATTAACATCCCTTTTGCAGACGCCTTGGCACAGATACCCTCTTACATGAAATTCATGAAGGAGATTCTATCTAAGAAAAGGGCGATCGATCACCAGGCCACCGTTGCACTCACTGAAGAGTGCAGCGCGATTTTTCAGAATAAGCTTCCCCCGAAGCTTAAAGATCCAGGGAGTTCCTCTATCCCTATTCAAATTGGGGATCTTTCTTTTAATAAAGTTTTATGTGATTTAGGGGCGAGTATTAATTTAATGCCTCTTTCTATTTTCAGGAAACTCGGATTGGGAGAAGTAAGCCCAACGTACATGACGCTGAAGCTCGCGGATAGATCGATCAGATATCCTTACGGAGTGATGGAAGATGTGCTCGTCAAGGTCGGTAAGTTTTACTTTCCGGTAGACTTCGTAGTGATAGACATAGACGAAGACGAAGAGGTATCGTTGATATTGGGACGATCCTTCCTGGCTACTAGTAGAGCACTGATAGACATGGAGGAAGGAGAGATTACCTTCAGAGTTGGTGGCGAGAAGGTCATCTTCAAAATGTTCGAGAAGGAGCGAGGTCAAGTAGAGAGTGGAAGGTGTAGATCTGGAGATGGTAAAGGCAAGTCAAATGAAGAAGAATCCGCGAAGAATCGCAAGTGTGGGCGATCCAATTCTGCGGATACTGAGCCAAGCTGAAAGCCACACAGTCGTGCCACAACTTTAAATACGGCGCTGGGTGGGAGGCAACCCACCAAGGTTTGTTTCCTTTTATTATTTTTAGTTTGAGTGTGTTTTTATTTATGAAAAAACCATAAAAATCGAAAAAATCGAAAAAATCGAAAAATCAAAAATAGCTGGAACAGGGACATACGCGGCTTATGCCGCGGTTTACATACCGCGTGTCAAGCCGCGGGACTCCTCTGACTATTGTGAAACAGTGGTTTACGCGGGATGTTACGCGGCTTGCAAGCTGCGCAGCAAACCGCGGGTGTCCCCTATTCGTTTTTCGTGCAGTTTTTATTCCTTTCTTGCTTTGTGTGTTTCATTTTCATGTTTTTTTCGTCGTGTGTTTTGTGCTTTGATTTCATTTGTTTTGCATGTTCTCCCTATCTCCTCCGATTGATGCCCTACCTTTCAAGAATCCCCCTTCATCCGGGCAAAACAGGTACGCTCTAAACTTTGCATAAACGAGTGGTGTATGATGTTCTAGTCTATTTTAGTCACACGAGATGCAACAAACCTAAGTTTCACTTAGGTTTGGGGTGCCTCATCTTTTAAACATCTACACACTCACTTTTTTCACCCTGTGCAAACCTCGGTTTCACCGAGGTTTGGGGTTGGTTTTATTGGCAAACCTAGGCCACGGCCTAGGTTTGGGGTGCCCATATTAGAAATTTTGGGTATCTTTTGCTTGCTATGTAATGCCTTGCCCGCCCTTTTGATAACTGTAATAACTGCACAATGATTCGAGTCGCATCACCTACGACTTTACTTGCACATTGGGGACAATGTGTGGGTAAGGTTTGGGGTTGCCCAATCGGGCCCAAGTTATGCACGTAGATTTCCTGCACTTCTGAGTGTCTAAATCAAAGTAGCTAAAATTTTTGTTTTGAATGATTGAGACCGACCATTGTGGGAAGAATCTCGTGATAGTGACATGACCATTGGGGAAGGACCGGGAAAGGACATGACTAGGGACATTAGTGGAGACCACCCAATAGTGAGTTTTGAGCCTAAAAGACGTTTTTCATTTCGAGGGATTTATACACTTAATTCACATACACTTTTTCGAATTCCTTGTCGTGAATGTAGAATGATCTCGCTACATTATTGCATTGAGTAGCAAAGACGAACATCGGGATATTAGGTAAAGGTATAGTAAACCATATCGTGTGGACCTTAAGATATGATTCCAGGCATTATGTGTTTTATTTTTAACCATTTTTAGCTATCGTTCCCTTTCACCCTTTGTGTGTATCCATAGCCCTTTTGCAGCCAATAACGCACCTTAATTCTTTCTAAACCCACCATTAAACCTTTAACCAAAAGCCTTAGCCAACCCTTATCCGAAAGTGTGTCAATTAGAGGCGGTAATGAACTACGAAAGATAGAGCAGAAAAGAATTTCGGCCAGTCATGAGAACAAAATTGGGTCAATGTAACCCAAGAAATAGAAAAGAGGACCAATGAAGTCCCAAAAAAAAATACAGTTAGTCAGATAGTATTTATAGCAGCTGAATAAGAGAGTCAAAGCGACTCCAATAGTGACAAAGAAGGCCAAATGATAGAGGTTGAAGTAGAAAAGTTCAGAACTGCCAATGATTGACACGCCAAGGATTTTTGATCCTCTTACCCTTCGTTTCATAGCCTTAACCTTAGCCCCATTACAACCCTTGTAAAGACCTGGATGATCTTTTGGAAGATGTGATTACGGTATACGACAACCCTCATCGATATTCCCTGTCTTGCTACTTGACTCCTTCTGAGATCAAATTTTTGGACAATTGTGCGTCTTTCCTTAGAGTTGTCATGTAATAATTTGAGTATTCTTGTACATAACCTCCTTAAACATGACAACACGAGCGATAACCAAGGTTCGAGCGAAACGAGAGTATCCCGTGAGGTAGGGTCGAGGCGAAATGTTTTCCCTAGTATGTTCGGCCCTAGTCTAACCTTAATGTAATCGGAACAGTCACGAGTTCAACTCCCAATGGAAGGTCATAGATCAAATGAAATAAGAATGAGGCGAGAGTGAGATAGATATTCACGGGTATGGGAAATCACCGATGCACCACTTGGTACAGATTGGGAATTGTGCAGTCATTATTAGTTCACTGTGTGCTTTTATTCTATTTTTATCGCTAATTTGCTTGGGGACAAGCAACGCTCGGTTTGGGGTTGTTGATAACGCCACTTTTTGGCGTTATTTTCAGTTCTCAAACCTATGAGATTGGCTTGTGTTCAAGTAAAAAGGCGTGTATTTTACGGTTTATCTAGTGAATTATACAGGTTATCTAAGAGGCGGCAATCATCGAGAAAAGAAGCTAAAAAGAGCCCAAATCGAGTCCAAAACGAAGCCAACGAAAGCCCAAGAGCCAAGCCCAAGACCCACGACCGAACCAGGACCCGAACCGTAAACCAGACGACGACCCACGCTGCAAAAAGGATACGCGCCACTTACCACGCGACTTGCAAGTCGCGTGGCAAGTGGCGTAACCCACTGTTTCGCGATTTTCAGTATTTTAATTTGGGTTTTAGGTCATTACTGGAGGGGGAACTCACACACGACGGCCAGAGTAGTTCCGGGGGCGATTTTCAGAGCCGAGTGACACCCGTTGGAGCCACGATAGAGGGAGGATCAGATACACGTTCATCACGCGAAGTAGAGACGAGCATGATAGAAGGGAGTAACCATTCCATTTACAGTTGCCACGATTATCATGTCTACATACTTGTTTCCATCTTTTTCTATTGTGTTTGAATCCACCACCGACATGAACTAACCGGTTCATGTCGGGGGTTGGAATGAATGTGGTTTAAGCTTGTAAACAGATGAGCTGAGACCTTTATCAGTTTTCCTATTTTAATGAATGAATGCAATTTGGTGTTTAATGCTTTTGTGAGATTAGCTACCTTACAATTGTTTTATTGCTTTCAATTTATGTTCGAGAGAAGTAATTGAGAAATAGAATTAGGAATTGTATGCCTAAGGTAAGAAAGGATAGAGATATACCGAGTAAATCTTAGTCCCGTTTGAATCTTAAGCTTAATGCGTTTTGAACCCTATATGTTGAGATCGAAAGATAAAACTTATGTTTTCAAAATAGAAATCACGGTTGCTTGAAAACGAACCATGCTTTGCACATAAAATCGTTGTAGCTTGAGAAAGAACAATGATTAGATAAAGATTGGGTATTCATTGATAGGAATAACTGGTATTTGAATTGAGTCAGACGTTTATATGCGAGAACCATTGGATTTCCAACCCTCAACTGTTTTCTCTATCTGATTTTCCAAAGCTGTTTACTGTTTTGTCTTGTGTTTGATTTATTTCCTGCAATTAGTAGTTTAATACCAACCTCTCAATTTTCGATAGTTCAGTTAATAGCAATTATAGTAATTGTGATATTTAGTTCCTAGTTCCCCGTGATTCGATACTCGTACTTCTCTAAGTACTATTACTTGACTTCGACCCGTACACTTACGGTTAGATTCTCAGGGTGTGAAAACCCCGTCTATCAGGTGCCGGTTTAACCTCAGTAGGAGCAACCTGTGTAGGAATGGGTTTGGTTTCCCGCTGTGGTTTAACCGCTGATTGGTAACCCCGTTTTTTATAGTGTCTTTGCTGGTTATTACGGGGTTTCCGTTTGGGTGTATGATTATACATGTGATATGACCCAAACCAATAATTATTATTAATGTCATCAAAGTCATTCCAACCACAACTAGAACAACACAAACAATCGTGCGATAATTGAATCAATTGTTGAGTGGAGTAAATTTTCATTGGAAAATTGACATCTCTTTTAACAAAATCATTCCTATGATTCCAGGCACAATCGTTTTTGTTCATTCTTGGGTAAAAGTCAGTATTGAACGACTTTGATGCAACATCCTTGACAGATTCCTTCTTTAGCCACTTTGGTTTTTCTTGTTTAGCGCGGCCGATTTTATCCGAAACAACAGGAACAGAATGGTCAATGACTTTTGAAGAAACAGGAGTTTTGACAGGCAATCGCTCGGTCTTTTGCCTTGGCTGTGATTGGTTTTGAGAAACAGGTTTAGAAGTTGGTTTTGATTTAGAAATCTTGATCACAGATGGGGCCTTTGTTTGAGAACTGCTACCCTTTAGAAAATTAACCGGACGATTGACTACGGGGGACCGAAAATCTGTATGGCTCGGAAGAGGTTTGTCGAAAGGGAACGAATCAAACTCTCCATCAGAATTGCCTTCGGAGTTCAAGAATGCTGAAAAATCGACATCCAAAATTGCTGGACTTGGATCAGGTGAGGAAGGCGAGGAACACGCTGTGCTTGTGTGCTTTGAAGAATTTGGTGCGGAAGCGTTTGAAAACTCAGAGTTTAAATTCCTTTGAACACATTCGTCTTGAGAGACGTTACTTTCTTGAGAAGAGATATTTCCAATGAAGGCTTTACACGAGGATGTGTCAGATGACTTGGAAGAAAGATCAGGTGAATTCTGCTTTTGAGCTTGGAGAAGGTCAATCTGTTCTTGGAGTTGACCATTTCTCATGTGCTCTTTCATCGTTTCTCTTGTCATTTCAGACGGTTTTGTTGAGAGCGTATTGATTTCCCACTGAAATTTTTCCTTTTCCTCACTTGACACACCGTCGGTTTTCTCAGATTTGAGTTTCTCAATCTCAGAGATTAGCACTTTCTTTTCGTTTTGAAAAATAGACCTTTCTTTCTCAAACGACTCCTCCAACTCGACAATCTTTGCTTCCAAGATGAGAGGGGGAACATAGAGTTTAAACTCGTTTGTTGCACTGGATTGACCGTCAGACGATTGTTCGATTCAAAGTGGAACAGTATCACGGATACTTAAATGTCCCCCTCCTGCGACTTAGCACGGGGGTCCCGGATTAAGGAATCCGGGTGGTTTTCGGATAAGGAATCCGGAAAACTGAGCTTACCGGGTGATGGACTTACCGGGTAGTAAGGGATTCCGGATAAAAGGAATAGTCCGGATAACTTGAGTTGTCCGGATAACCAAGGTTACCGGATGGCTTAAGTTACCGAATAGAAAATTGAAACAAGATGTTTTCGGATAAATTGAAGTTTCCGGGTACAATGGATTGTCCGGATACGATATGTTCGGAAACTCTGGGTTTCCGGATACAAATGTTACCCGGATAGTATAAGGAATAGTGACTTACCCGGATTGCAGAACTTACCTGGAAAAATGAGGAGTCCGGATGGAATTGGAGGTGTCCGGATGAAAACACTCAAATGTCCGGGAACTATCAACTTGTCCGGAAACCATGGTTGGTTTATCCGGAAAAGTCGGCCGTTTTGCTCAAATCGTTCGAATTTTTGATTAGGGTTGCCCAAAATCGATCCTGGAAGATTAGTAACAATGCCAAACACAAAATAGTACTAATCTAATCGATTTCAGTGCAAAAACAACAAGTTTTGATGGTTAAAAATCGAATCTTTTATCAAGAACACTACCAAAAACTTTTGATCTTAAATTGCTAAATTAATCACTCAAACGATCGAATTGGAATGCGAAAATTTGCAGAATTACTCACAAGTATAATGCTAACACAACCCAATAAACAGAATTGAACAATTTAGCCAGAATCAGGATTTTGAAAATTCAAGATGAACACATACGGGAAAAGTCAAAATCTTACCAGAAATCACTAGAGAGGCTTTGAATCGAATCCATCCGTCTGCTCTGATACCAATTGTTAAATCCAGATCCGTGCAACTATGATGAAATCGAAATATATGAACAATAAGAAAAAATGATTTCAACTGGTCATCCATGTCATTCACTTTCAGAGAGAATTTGCAATACAATGTTTGAAAGTAAAAAGGATGATTAGCTTGTTTTTCCAAGCTAATCTTACATTAAATACAATGGGCCCGTGGTTAACAAGCCCACGGCCCGTTCACTAAAAGGCTCAAAATTAACTATTACAAAACAACCCTTGAACTTTAAATCAACTATAAAACCTACCCTAACAAGAGCCCAAAACGAGTCCAAAACGAAGCCAACGGAAGCCCGAGATCCAAACCCAAGACCCGTGCCAGAACCATGAACCGAACCTGACCCGAAGAGCATAACACAACACGCGCGACTTTCCACGCGACTTGCAAGTCGCGTGGAAGGCCGCGTAACCCTCTGTTCCAGCATATTACTTTGGCGTTTTTCCGGATTTTAGGTCATTCTCGACACAGCTCTCACACGACGAACGAGAACAGTTAAGGGGCGATTTTCAGAGGTTTTTCGGAGCTTTTGGAGCCACGATAGAGGATCGATTGGAGTCACATTCAACACGTAAAGTAGATACGAGCATACGAGAAGGGAGTCACCATTACATTCATCGTTTCCATATTCATTATGTTTGCACACGTTTTCCATCTTCTTTCTTTATGTTTGAATCCACCACCAACATGAACTAATCATTAGATGTTGGGGGCTAGAATGAATTTGGTTTAAGCATGTGAACATATGACTTGAGACTTTTATCAGTTTCCTTATTTAATGAAGCATGTGATTTGGTTTTTAATGCTTTTGTGAGTTTAGCTAGCTTTCAATTGTTGTGTTGTTTTCAATTAAGTTCGAGAGAATTAATTGTCAACTAGAACTAGCAAATTGCATGCCTAAGGTGAGAAAGGGGATAGAGATATACCGAGTAAGACTTAGTCCCATTACAATCTTGAGCTTAATGTGTTTTGAATTACATAGGTTGAGATCGAGAGGTAAAACTTGTGTTTTCAAGATAAAAACCGTGGTTGCTTGAGAAAGAACCATGCTTTTAAAATAAAACTCGCTGTTGCTTGAGAAAGAACAACGGTGACTTTAAAGATTGGGTATTCATTAAAGAGAACGACTGGTAATTGTTTTGAGTCAGATGTTTATATGTGAGAACCATTGGATTTCCAACCCTCAACTTTTTCTCTATCCAAGTTTCTTAAGTTGTTTACTATTTCGTGTTTGATTTAGTTTATTTGCAATTAATTAGTTATAAACCACAACTCAAAATATCAATCGTTCAGTTAATAGAGTTTATAGTAATTGTGATACTTAGTTCCTAGTTCCCTGTGTTCGATACTCGTACTTTCTAGTACTATTACTTGACTTCGACCCGTACACTTGCGGTGAGATTTAGGGGGGAGGGGGTGATACCCGCCTATCAAGTTTTTGGCGTCGTTGCCGGGGAACTAGTTGCAACTGATAGCACCGCCAGCTATAAACGCTATTACATTGAACATTTTTTTATTTATTATTTTGTTCCATCACTTCCAGTTTTTGGATTACTAATTTTGTTTTCTTCCCGTTTCAGGTACTAGTTGGTTTATGCCAAGGAAAACCCGAGGGGAAGGAATCGAACCGATCGATCCAGAGATTGAAAGAACCGCCCGTCGAATACGCAAAGAGACTAAAGCTAAAAGACAACTGAAGATGGGTGACGAAGCACAACCCGAGAGACGTCCTATGCGGTCGTTTGCCGACCCAAACGTGGCAGCCACACGAATAGGAGTCCAAGCACCCACCACTGCGGCGAATCACTTCGAGATCAAGCCGAGTACCATCGTGATGGTACAACAGAATCAGTTCGGGGGAGAACCAACTGAAGATCCCCATGCACATCTTCGTGCATTTGAATGGATCTGTAATACGTTCAAGATTAATGGGATGGAGGAGAATGCGATCAAATTAAGACTCTTCAGTTTTTCCCTAAAGAGTAGAGCTGAAATTTGGATAGAGGGCCTACCATCAGATCTTATCACTACATGGGCATACCTAAAAGCTGCATTCCTCCAGAAATTCTTCCCACCGGGAAGAACCGCTCAACTGATGGCCGACATTACCCACTTCACGCAATGGGACCAAGAGACTCTATATGAGGCGTGGGAAAGGTATAAAGACATGTTGAAGAAGTGCCCTCATCATGGGTTACACGGTTAGGTGATTATCCAAACTTTCTTTGGAGGACTGCACCCGCAGTTCAAGAATGAAATCACTGCTGCAGCGGGTGGAGCTCTCATGAACAAAACGTATGAAGAAGCCGTCGACTTGATCGAGAATCTAGCCGAGCATAGCTATGCCACTCCACGATCTTCCATCAAACGGGTAGCAAGTGTTCAAGAGAATGACGAGCTGAAGGTAATCAAAGCTCAACTAGCTGCGATCACGAACCACTTGAAAGGAGGCAATCCGGAAGAACCCGAACAAGTTCAGTTTTTACAGAACCGGAACAATCAGCCGAGGAACGACCCGTTCTCGAATACCTACAATGAGGGGTGGAAAAACCACCCGAACTTCTCATGGAGTCAACCCGGTCAACAACAGCAAGGTAATTCTTCTAACTTTGCTAATTCTTCCAATGCTAACAATGTTTACCGTCCTCCAGGTTTCAACCAAAGGAATTTCAATGAGGGACCATCCATGGAGAAGAAACCGGGACTGGAAGACATGATGATGAAGTTTATGACAAAGATGGACAGCACAGTTGAAGCTAATTAGTTATAAACCACAACTCAAAATATCAATCGTTCAGTTAATAGAGTTTATAGTAATTGTGATACTTAGTTCCTAGTTCCCTGTGTTCGATACTAGTACTTTCTAGTACTATTACTTGACTTCGACCCGTACACTTGCGGTGAGATTTAGGGGGGGGGGTGATACCCCCTATCAGGTATAAATAGCATCTACGGGTGTGTATCGGGGGTCGGACAGGTTTAGGTGGGTAAATAAAAAACCGGATCAGATTTTGGATATGAAAATGAAAACCCGAATTTTAGGTTTCAGATTGCTTTGGTTTCGGGTTGGTCGGGTTGAGGTCGGTCGGGTCCGTGTATTATTATAAGAAAAAATATATATAAATTCAATCGATTGAGAGATTGATGAAATCAAAAGTAAGGTAAGAAATTAAAACATTTCGACAAATTAGAATTTACAATATAATTAGATAAGTAAATAAATTTATATAATATTTAAAAAATAGAGTAAACTACGATTTTCGTCCCTGTGGTTTATCGTCTATAACTATTTTCGTCCCTTGTCTTTAAAAACTGTCTTTTTCATCCTTATGGTTTCCATTTTATTTCTATTTTCGTCCTTGAAGTTGACTCTGTTTAAAAAAGTTGGTTAAATGAAGAGTATGTTTGTCTTTTTAATAAAAAATATTCAGAACTCTCTCATATTAACAAAATCCGCATTAGCTATTCCATTAAAAATTAAAATCAACTGAAGCAATGCTCTCCACATTTGTCATTGAAAATCTACGGTTGTTTGGCTTATGGAGTTTTGAGCGATTTGATTTTGGAAGTCGTTCGCGTTCCCAAAAATGGGATGTCGACCATCGCTCCAACCACCTCAAAACTAAGTTGTCCTTTACTCAATTGGTTTAGTTATTTGGTTTGTTCTTACTCAATTGCCTTTTAATTTAAAAAAAAAAGTGCCTTTTCTAATTAAGTGCCCTGTAAATTTTAAGCCTAAGATTTTCAGAGGATTTCATTGTTCTCCTTACCCTAGTTCCTTCTCTTGACACTGTTGACTGTAATCATCAACAAACCTTCTCCTACCACCACCAATGCCAAAATTTGCATCAGTTCACCATCACTACACTGTACCACCGCAAAATAGAAACCCATAAATTTCACTTTGTGATTTTCACTTTGCAAAAAGAACCTGGAAGTGTAAAAAGTAAGAGAAAACCCGGGGAAGTGTGGCGATGGTGAACATCGATAAGAAAAAGATGGAGATCATAGACAAAACCAATACAAAGCTGGAAAAAGGGTTGAACATCGATAAAAGGGTAAAAACTAAGAGAAAACCGAGTGAAGGGTTAGTGTTCATGGCGATGGTGAACATCGATAACAAGAACATGGAAGAGTAAAAACTAAGAGAATACCTGGATAGAGTAGCATAGGGTTGAACATCGATAACCAAAACCAAAAAATAAAACCGAGAAAAGGGTTTGAACATCGAGATCATAGTGGTGTAATTTGGGGTCAGAGCAGTGGGGTGGGGAGAGAAGACGGGCAGGGAGAGAGAGAGACTTGGGAAGGTGTGGCGAAAGTGAAAGCAAATGACGGTGGAGATTGATTGACTGCATGCGGTGGTGATGTTCACTGGAGATGGAGGGAAGAAGGAGAGGATGAAGCATTCCAATGGAGGGGATCGTCCGGTTGTAATTAGGGTTTTCTTTTCTTCTCTAATTTGTCTGATATATACACCTTTAAATTTTTAATATTAATAAATTAAAATGTAAATAGACAAGATTACCCCCAACTTAATGGTAACTTTCTAACACCGTTAGTCTTAGGGACGAAAGAAGAAACAAAATGAAAACCATAAGGACAATAAAAGCAGTTTTTATAGGTTAGGGACAAAAATCGTTATAAATTGTAAACCACAGGGACTAAAATTGTAGTTTACTCTAAAAAAATATTTATGTATATTATTTCGGGTTTTCGGACGGGTTGGGTGGCCAAAAAGCAAACCCAACCCGAACACAAATATTCTCCCAAAAGCCGGGTTCCAGATTTTCAGATTTCTGGATATTCGGAAACATGTTTTTTTGGTTCAGGTTCGGGTTTCGAACTATTCAAGTTTTGCATACCCCTAATACTATTAGTTTTGTCTTTACTTATTTGTATTAAAATTAATGTTAATATAATATTATTATTCTTAAATTTTTTTATTAAATGAAATTAAAAATATCCATAATAGTATTGTATTAAGTATTAATATTTTAACCATCATTTATTAGTCCATTATATTAATATTAATAATATTATAAGTATTATATTAATTTGTTTATTAAAAAAAATTATTATTAATATTGGAACATATTATTTAAGAATAATATTATTTATTAATATTAATATTATAACAGGTCATTTAAGAATAGTAATAATAAGACCATTGTTATTATATAATAATGAAAATTTTGCATATTAAATGGTAATTTTACTGGTATTTATAATTCAAAGAAGACATGTATCTCAGGTTATTTATTATTATTTTATTTTAATTTTCAAAGTTATAATTTGTGAAACAGACATATTCCAATTTTCCAAACATATTTTTTTTCATATTCCAATTATTTGGAACATATTCTAAATCTTTCGAAAATGTTTTGCAAACCCAACATACATCAGGGAATTTAGAATAGAATGTGATTGAATTCGGTTCGATAATCCATTTGATTGATAAGTAATATAATGGACTCTAATTCCTTTCATTTAAACTTTTTGTGAATTTGGTTCACATAAAATGCAAAAACTACAACGTATTGTAACTACAGTTTGCATTTGTTTTTTAAAATGATCCATTTGAGTACATCGTTAGTTGGAGTGTTGTAGTTGAGGGACATTTCAACGATTTTGCCTTTTTTATTAAAAAAATTAATGTACAACTATATTAAGCTTTATGTATAAGGGGCTGTTTGGTTGGTTTTTCATTAAGTTCTGTATGAATAAAGTTGTCTGTGTGGATAAATCTGTCTGTATAGGTTGGAAAAGTTTTCGTTTGGGAGTGTGTTTTCATATATGGAAGGACCATGTTTTTTAAAGGGGAGAGACTGGTTTAGACAAAACTTGGCTTTCTGCATAAAGCTCCCTCCTAAAAGATTAATAAATAAGTCACTTTCTATATCATTAAGCCACTACCAAACAGTCATGCATAGCTGACTGGATAAGCTATGTGTCCCATTAAGCCCTAAGTTTGTTATCATTTCAGAAAACCTTTTTCTCTCTCCCCATCTTTAGAAAACCTCTCTCTATCTCACACACACACACATCCTTCCCTCTTCCTTTTCTCCTTTGAACATCTCTAGTGAGGCATCCTCAATGTCACATTCCCCTTTTCCTGATCCCTACGTCTTCTAAATTCTCATCTTTCATAGGTGGTTTAAATCCAGATGTTGTCAAAACCGTTATGGCTATGAAGCTTCATATGCGAGACTCTAGACCATTCATGGCAGCCCGATTGATTAATATTTGTGCATAAACTGGCCCATAACCGATGCTTACCCAAAAAAAGTCTCTTAAAATCAAACATCTACAGGAATTTGTTGATAAATCAAAATCCACACACAGAAATACATCTAAACTAGAAAAACATCTACAAATTTGATAGGTTTTGTTACAAATCGAGCTTTGAGCTATAGGAAAAGGGGAGGGTTGCGATGGTGAGGAGTTGTGAGTAATCGATCCAAAGAATCATATTTAAGACATGAACTATAATTGATCTTGAACAGGAATCGTCTTTAGGAACAAATCCATATGGCAAGTCAAGAGCAAAGAATGATAATCAGGAGTCAATTGTGACAAGGGGGTGTAGTTCATTGGGCGAATGGGGGTGTTCATTGGTTTGAATTTTTTTCTAAATGATTTATCCCTGTGATTAATCTGTGAAATGTGTGTTGAAGAAAACACAACTTCTTTATATGTCACTGTGTGAAATAGGTGTGGATCTTGAGTTAGTTCCTATGATTTAGTTGTGATTTGTCTCCAAGAAAGAAAGATGACCAGGTATTGGGTCGATAGCGAGGGGGAGGTGAGGGTGGGGTGCATTAATCGGTTGCCCATATGTGAGGGACTATTTTCAAACCACAATCCTAACTCTAATGATCATCCTTGTAGTTTTACGTTTTAGGGACCATTTTCAGAGTTTTGAACATACCACAGGACCAAGGTTTTTAACTTACTCCATAATATATTATTGGATTTTGAATATAAATAATGATAAAGGACAAAACTTCTTTTTATCGTTTAAACTATTGTTTGGGTAAAAAAAATCGTAACCACGACCGACCGGGATAATATCTACGACAAGACTTATACCACCGAACGACCGCCAATATCCACAATGGCGACGACATCTGTTAGAGCAGGTTTTAATGTTGATTTAAAGTTCAAGGGTTAAACTGTATTTGATTAAAATAGAGCTTATTAGTGAACGGGCCGCGGGCTTGTTAACCACGGGCCCATTGTATTTAATGTTGATTAGCTTGGAAAAACAAGCTAATCATCTCTTTAATTTCAACACTGTATTGCAAATTCTCTCTGAAAGATTAATGAAAAGGATGACCAGTTGAAATCATATTACTTATTGCATATCATATTCGATTTCTGTATTGTTGCACGGATCTGGATTCAACAATTGGTATCAGAGCAGACAGACGGATTCGATTCAAAGTCTCATTAATTGATTTCTAGTAAGATTTTGACTTTTCCCGTATGTGTTCATCTTGAATTTTCAAAATCCTGATTCTGGCTAAATTGTTCAATTCTGTTTATTGGGTTGTGTTAGCATTATACTTGTGAGTAATTCTGCAAATTTTTGCATTCCAATTCGATCGTTTGAGTGTTTAATTGAGCAATTTAAGATCAAAAGTTTTTGGTAGTGTTCTTGATAAAAATCCGATTTTTAACCATCAAAACTTGTTGTTTTTGCACTGAAATCTATTGGATTAGTATTATTTTGTGTTTGGCATTGTTACTAATCTTCCAGGATCGATTTTGGGCAACCCTAATCAAAAATTCGAACGATTTGAGCAAAACAGTCGACTTTTCCGGATAAACCAGCCGTGGTTTCCGGACAAGTTGATAGTTCCCGGACATTTGTGTGTTTTCATCCGGACACCTCCAATTCCATCCGGACTCCTCATTTTTCCGGGTAAGTTCTGCAATCCGGGTAAGTCACTATTCCTTATACTATCCGGGTAACATTTGTATCCGAAAACCCAGAGTTTCCGGACATATCTTATCCGGACAATCCATTGTACCCGGAAACTTCAGTTTATCCGGAAACATCTTGTTTCAGTTTTCTATCCGGTAACATTTGTTTATCCGGTAACTTCGATTTTCCGGATTTCTTATCCGGAAACCACCCGGATTCCTCAACCCGGTAAGCTCAGTTTTCCGGATTCCTTATCCGGAAACCACCCGGATTCCTTAATCCGGGACCCCCGTGCTAAGTCGCAGGAGGGGGACATTTAAGTATTCTTGATACTGTTTCACTTTGAATCGAACAATCGTCTGACGATCACTCCAGTGCAACTGAAGATGTCTCCTGCTGAAGAAGACAAGACAAAGTTGTGTCAGATATGTAAACCTATCTATTTAGAATTTCTGACCGAATGACACCTCTTGCTGAACGGATAGATTCCTTCAAGGCCACCAGTAATGAACAACTACTTGAGATTAGATCACTATCTGAAAAGTTAGATGCTCAAATGCAAATAACTGAGAAATACAAGTCTGAAAATGCTACGTAAAAAGAAAAATGCAAAAATCTTTCAATAGCACCTAAAGACTTAAGGGCCAAGTTATCTGAACTTCAGTGTCAGTTTGATCAGTGCTGAATGAGAAAGAGGATATTGTTTATCAATGTTCCTCTCTTCAGATTCAGCACAAGGAGTTTGTTGCGAAAATTCTTGATCTTGAAGCCAAACTCCACAAAAGGGGTCAAACTGATCAAACCATCTTTCTAAATAAACCCAAAGAGTTCACCTATTTCAACAAAGAATGGGGAATCGGATATGATAACCCACATTATTTGAAAAAGGGAAGATGGCATACACCTACCTTGTATGATTTTGGTTGTTTTGGGTTAGATAAAAAGTATCCGGAATATGCCATTAAATGGACTGGTCCTCTTGAACCTGAAAAGGAAGAGGAAACCGAGGAATACAAACGCACACACAAACGAGGAATTCAACTTCCATTTTGTTATGAACCTTTAAACTACTCGTATCAAAAGAACAAAAAGTACCTTTCCAATTACTACTTCGACCCCTACAAGGTAGCTACACCCAAGGATTCCTCCAAGAAGGATGAGGATGTAGCACATGCAACCAATACTGAGACGGATGAGTTTAAACTCTATGTTCCCCCTCTCATCTTGGAAGCAAAAATTGTCGAGTTGGAGGAGTCGATTGAGAAAGAAAGGTCCACCTTTCAAAACGAAAAGAAAGTGCTCATCTCTGAGATTGAGAAACTCAAATCTGAGAAAACCGACGGTGTGTCAAGTGAGGAAAAGGAAAAATTTCAGTGGGAAATCAATACGCTCTCATCAAAACTTTCTGAAATGACAAGAGAAACGATGAAAGAGCATATGGTAAATAGTCAACTCCGAGTGCAGCTTGACTTGCTCCAAACTGCGAAGCAATTTTCACCTGAACTTTCCTCTAACTTTTCTGACACATCCTCGTGTAAAGCCTTTATAGGAAATATCTCTTTGCAAGAAAATGAAGTTTCTCAAGATGAGTGTGTTAAAAGGAATTTAAACTCTGATTTTTCAAACGCTTCTGCACCAAATTCCCCAAAGCACACAAGCACAAAGTGTTCCTCGCCCTCCTCGACCGATCTAAGTCCAGTAATTTCGGATGTCCATTTTTCAGAATATATGAACTCCGAAGGTAATTCTGATGGAGAGTTTGAGTCGTTCCCTTTCGACAAACCTCTTCCGAGCCACACTGATTTTCTATCACCAGTAGTCAATCATCCGGTCAATTTTCTAAAGGGTAGCAATTATCAAACAAATGCCCCAGTTGTGATCAAGATTTCTCAATCAAAACCAACTTCTAAACCTGTTTCTAAAAAGCAAACACAGCCGAGGCAGGAGACCGGACCATTGCCTACCAAAAATACTGTTCCTTATAAAGTCACTGACCGCACTGTCCCTGTTGTTTCGGATAAAACCGGTCGCACTAATCAAGAAAACCCAAAGTGGCTAAAGAAGGAACCTATCAAGAAGGATGCATCAAAGTCCTTCCCAAATGCTTTTAATTCTAGAATAAACAAAAACGATTGTGCCTGGAATCATAGGAATGATTTTGTTAAAAGAGATGTTAATTTTCCAATGAAAATTTACTCCACTCAACAATTGATTCAATTATCGCACGATTGTTTGTGTTGTTCTAGTTGTGGTTGGAATGACTTTGATGACATTAACAATAATGATTGGTTTGGGTCATATCACATGTATAATCATACATCCAAACAGAAACCCCGTAATAACCAGCAAAGACACTATCAAAAACGGGGTTACCAATCAGCGGTTAAACCACAGCGGGAGACCAAACCCATTCCTACACAGGTTGCTCCTACTGAGGTTAAACCGGCACCCAGGTGGAAAGCTGGTACAAAATCTGTTCCTCCTAAAGGTGTAAATTCTGCACCGAAGAGGAAATAAGTGCCAAAACCAGTTCCCTCAACTGGTGTAAATCCTACACCTAAAGGGAAAGCTGGGACAAAGCAAGCTTCCCCAAACGGTGCCAAACCTAACCCTCCCGGACCCAGGCACATCTGGGTACCGAAGGTCCGCTAAACTTGTTTTGCAGGACGGTCATGTGTGGTCCTTAGACACTGGATGCTCCACACACATGACCGCAAGGAGGGACCTGCTCACGATCTACAAGGAACAATATTAAGAAGACGTGAGGTTTGTCTATACCTGTGCTTTAACAAGCTGCTCATGTGTTTAGGGGGAGCATAATCAGCTATTAGGTATGTTATTCTACTGTTGAGGGGGAGCGTCACACACACTTTTTCTTAAATATGTTAAAAAGTTTTTTTTTGTGTGTGGATACTCCCGTGCACATCTCACTCTACGAGCACATTCTGAGGGGGAGCATGTCATCTTATGCTCACCATTTGAGGGGGAGCGACACAAGTTTTTCTTTAAATGTCTAAACGTTTTTGTGTGTCGAACTCTCCACTGCACAATTTTTTTCAATATTCGAGGGGGAGCAAAGCCATCCCCATGCTCAGTTTGAGGGGGAGCGAGAGAAGGTTTATTTTTAAATCCAAACAGTCCTATTTTGGCAAAATCTACAAGGACAGAGCATTTTTTTGTGAAAATCCCAGAGTATCCGGACAATCTTATTTTTGTCCGGAATGCTCAATTGTATCTGGAAACCATGTTTGTCCGGAATGCTCAACTGTATCCGGAAACCATGCTTGTCCGGAACACCTTTTATCCGGACACCCTTTGTCCGGCTACTTGTGTCTGTCCGGAAAGTTTTTTTTGTTCAAATCCTTGTCCGGACACCCCTGTTTTGATCTATCCAGTACCTGTTATGTCACTGCCAATCCTCAATCTGTCCCAGATTGAGCCACTCAATGCAAAGGTACGCACCGGAACTTGTTTATCCGCCTCAGTTTCTAACTTTGGGTCTTTTTACAGATATTCCATGGCGGATCAACAACCTCAATCCGAGGGGAAGAGTCACACTGTTTTTCTTACAAAGTCTAAATATTTTTTCTTGTGTTGATATCACTCTCACTCCGAGGGGGAGTAAGTCAATCCCCATGTATGTTTTGAGGGGGAGTAGGATAATATCCATGTTATGCATATGCCTAAAACCCTACATGTGATAGCATATGGACGAGAGTTAGGGAATCCCATGGTCCAGTCAGAGCCGGAGGGACCTTCCCTGGGACATAGAACTTGTGAAAAGGAGGGTGTTAAGGTCGAACGCGAACCAAGAAAGATTGAGCCGTAAAGATAACGAGGCTCCTGAGCAAAACCAGCCACGTCATATCCGGGTTGTCACATCTACTACCTCGTCTCATTTGTTGGGACAGGGTATTGAAGAAGCCTCCATGGACCCAGCGGAGCAATTGCACGACCTCCTTATCCACTCATCCGTCTCACAACAGACGGATGTTTCAATATTACACGGGGAACAAGCACAACTTCCACCGGCCTCTCATTCGAAGAGTGCTGTTGTTGAAATAAGAGACCAGCAGCCCCCGGTCTCGACTTCATTTCGTGCACCATCGAGTCTAGAGCCACTTGTAATAAATCAATTTTTGGCGAGGACACTTGAAAGGGAACAACACCAAGTCGAGGCTCTTCGTGACCCGACCGGAACCACCGTAGTGTCTTCACCTCTAGGTGGAACACAAGGATCGGCGGGAAATCCTACCACAGCTAACATCACGCCAACTGTGAACGTAGGTGGCTCTACCCCTGTGGTAGACGCCTCAACGGGTAACCTAAGTGGTCTCGGAGTTATTCACCCCGACTTCGTGTCACCAGGGTCTCTGGACGGCACCCTTAAGGCTGTCCGCCAGGATATGGAGCAACAGATGCAGCAACATGTAGCCGCTGAGCGTACTATCAAAGGAAAGAGCCACGTCGTCGAACCCGAAACCGACTCTGCACCTCCACCGATTCAACAGCAACCAATCTATTCGGTGGAGACCCTGCAGACGATGATGTTGGCCCAGCTGCTCCAGGAATCCGACACCACCGCATCTACCGAAGCAGACCTGATCTCAGTTCCACTGCTCCGTCTTCATCCATTACCTCTCGCCTCGACTCCATCGACTTGACCCTTAACGAATACAACAAAGCGCTAACCACGCTCTCTGACAGGGTCCGCTCACTTGAAGACACTTGTAAAAGTCAAGCCGGCGGTCTCAAACGCAAGCACGATGACCCGGATGATCCTGATCACCGTGAGGGGGAGAAGCGTCTACGCCAAACCGAGACCGTCCAGATCATGACTGCCGATACTTCAACAGTGGTTCAATAGGAACCCCCAACTGCGGCAACTACATCAGAAGCACCCGAAGCCGAGTTGCCACTAGCAGATATGGTCATAGATATGGATATTTCAGATGAAGAAGACCCGACGGTTGAAAAGCCCGAGGGTTCAACACAGGAACTGGTTGATTTTGACTCGTCAGATAGACCGATACTGGACATGATAGATCCAGAGTGTGAGACCAACCCGGAGACCGATGACACATGGTACGAAAAAGCCGCCAGTGCCGTAAATCTCCAGGTAAATTTGGTCTTCCCTACTGATGAGGACGACAATATTGACTACGATCAGTTCCTGCTCCAAAATTTATATTGAGCATCCCCCGTTCACTATGCTCAACCCGACGGAACACCATCAACAAGACCCGAGTCTACTACTTCCGATCTTCCGACAACTACTCCTCCCACGACAGCTTCTGATCTTTCTCCTACTCCTCAACAGCAACAAATCCGTTGGGAGAAGATCATGGTACTAATCCCTCATCTGGAGGAATCTTTGAAAAAGCTGTTCGTCCACAAGCTTCGCCCGATCGAGCCGACCTTCTGTCTGGGTATTTACAACCTTGACCCAGAATTTCAACGCCGATATATCAGCACAATGCAGCGGTGTCTTCCAGTCAACCAGGTCAGAACCAAACTTCGAATCACAGAGGTAATCAGCATCTATTCAAGACGAATTATGAGAATCGTCTACCCAGTTTTCATTGTTCGACGTGAAGATGGGAACGAATGGAAATTTTCAGAAGCTGACTTCAAGAACCTCCGACCGCTCGACTTTCTGGTTATTCTGAAAGACTTACGTACAAGAACCATCCGACCACTAGAGATTACAAAGGCGTTCGAAGCTGTTCGTCGATACCTGGTCCGCGCCATCATGATATCTTATCTAACGGACTTCCAAATGGCTATCGAGAACAAGGCAAAAAAGGTAAATTTGATCAAGCCGAATCTGAAAGCACCTGAGTTAAACATGTATCCCGAGAACGCTATGCTTCTGGAACCAGAATCGGGATTGTTTACCTCAATGAGCAAAAAGAGAAGAAATTCATGCGTTTCAGTCAGGTAGACAGATTTTGTGACGGCACGCTTCTAAAGGTCAGAGATGCTCTTTGAAAGATTATTCAGCACGAGTATGAGAATCCAAGGTATTCTTGTGTTCCGAATCCGAATGAAGTAACTGCTCGGAATGCCTTGGAAATGATTGAAGATCGCATCGACTATCCCCGCGCCATCAGATTGTTCGAGGTACACTTCGCGCTCCGCAAAAGATATGTCTTCAACTGGAGAGATATAGAGCGCCAACTCGAACTTCAAATCAAAGGGGGAGATTGTTAGAGCAGGTTTTAATGTTGATTTAAAGTTCAAGGGTTAAACTGTATTTGATTAAAATAGAGCTTATTAGTGAACGGGTCGTGGGCTTGTTAACCACGGGCCCATTGTATTTAATATTGATTATCTTGGAAAAACAAGCTAATCATCTCTTTTACTTTCAACACTGTATTGCAAATTCTCTCTGAAAGATTAATGAAAGGGATGACCAGTTGAAATCATATTACTTATTGCATATCATATTCGATTTCTGTATTGTTGCACGGATCTGGATTCAACAATATCCTCGACAACCATGATACCTTCGACACACGACCATCAATAGTCAAGATCATAGATATATTACCCTAGAGTGACACCAACGTTTGTTTATATTTGACGACCGTCATCTTTGTAATTATATGCAGGTCTTGAAGATTTGTTATCAAGATCCACTTCATTAATACACTGGAATGACGGAAGACAAGTATTCAATGACATCATTAAGATTCAACTGTTATCCTCATAAAGATCATCAATGAATAACCTTTACAAATCACCTATAGAAGGGCAAACGTATTCGAGCAAAGGACATCATCTGATTATCACCTACAACAAGAGCACTAATAGGAATACAAAGCAAGAACTTTTTTATTTAAGGATGACATATCTATTTGACGTCCATAGTGCACCGACAATATTTCATATCATCCATAATTTTTACCCTCAATGGGGGTTTCCACATCACCAAATCTCTTATCTCGTTTATGGTTTTCTTTGTTTGTCTTGTTTATTTCAAAAGTTCTATATTTAGTTGATTAGCCTCACAATCCATACCTTAAATTATACTTGTGTACTTTTTGGTATAAACAGTGTGGCGCCCACCATGGGATCCAACTAAAGATTCTCATTCTAGATAGACAAGGTTTTTTTGGGATTAGAATTTCATCTTTGGTCGCCAATAAATAGATCAATTGGTTGATCAAAACAACAACTTCCTACAAAGAACAACATATACTTCTGTAAATGCCATGGGACCATATTTTTCCCAATCTTTGCCATCAAGTTCCTTGAACATGCCATCATACATTGGACCGCCATGTCTTAATACTACAACCATTGCTCCACATTCCCAAGTTCCACCCACGCCTCCACCATGCCCACCGAATATGACCTTCTTTCCTCAAGCCACTGTCCTTTTTTCGTTGATATCAATGACAACCATGCGTACCATATCATTTCCAATTCAAAGTATCCCATTCTTTACTCATGGCATCCAAGATGATTCCAGCTCATCACACATATTTGGTTTTTCTGCGACCGTTGGTCGTCATGCTCAAGGCTCTGGGTAACTCCTCCTATTATGTAAATTCTTAGCCAAGCAATAACCAAGACGATCTCACAGCTTGTCTCCTAAAACTACTAGAGGAACAAAATGAGAAACTCAATATGTGGTTATCAAGACTTCCCGGAGTTGCTATCCTAGTAGACATGGAAGCTCCAACTCACTTTCAAGCATTCTTTTTTGCTGATCAGATCTCCCTGGTCGACATCCCAAAGAAATATAATATCCAACTTTTAATCCCAAATAATCTTGTATCTCCAATCCTAATGAACATGTGGCCCAACACAAATAACTCATGTGGATCGCCTCAATTCCCTAAAATTATCAAGATGTTTGCATGTGCAAGAGTTTTGGTGCAGCATTGACCTGAGCAGCTTTACAATGGATTATAAATCTAAATTCAAAATCTATAAATTCCTTTGCGGACCGCGTCAACAAACTCTTCCAACAATTTTCAAGTAGCAGGAAGATGGAATAACATACTAGCGACCTATATAATATAACCTACAAGAATGAAAAACCGGTCCACCAGCTTTCCAATCGATTCAATGTAGCACCCCGAATTTTGAATGGATATATCTGCTTTTCGTTTGGGTTAATGAATTTAACAACTCCATCTCTTTAAGTCATGTAGTGTATGGAGTGTTTGGGAAATGTAATACTGAAATAACACCTATAATCCATGTTTAATCCAAGCACACGCATGTACGTGTAAATTCACAATTACATTAGTCAGATGTAAATTTACCATACATGGTAGTCCTCACTACCCTATCAAATATCTCCCCATTGCGATCATTCCTAGAGGCTCTTCTATTTCTCGATCACCTAAATCCCTTAAACTATAGTTTTGATACCATTTGTAATAACCCAAATTCTAAAATAGAAATAATTTAAAATATTGCCAAAAAAGACCCAAACTAATATAATAAATCAAATATTCACCACAACTCAAAGGTTTTGCAGTAGGTAAACACATCCACAACTGGGATTTATTAACTGAAATAACTACGATATCTAAGGCGATATGATACTTGGGCTAAGGGTCAAGTTGGTGATTTTTCTTTCATTAATCTAGCCAAGCTGAAAACGTCCACACTCTTTATGTCCATCTTGTCACACTTTTCCATTGCCCTTGACAGAGCTCTCTATGTGGTACTTCCCTAAAAAGGTATTTGGTTTTTATAAAAGCGAGGGTTAGAACAAAGGTCTAGTAAGTTCCCTCTAAAACGATAAACCACACGTGAAATTCATCCATTCGTAACAAATCATAATGATGCAATAAGAGTCCACACTAAAAATATAAATGTGTACTTTCACCTTCCTGTGGATGGCACATGCTTCTAGTTACGCACACCAGTGACGAAGAATTAGGGCTACACACCTGCCCTTATTTTGAATGACATGAAACAAGTTCATGCATTTCATTTGGGTACACACTTCCCATATGAAAGGCCATCATACGTTCCCGCCCCACATATATGCACACTTTGAAATAACCATCTACTTGAATAAATCATTTTTCAACATGGAATTTGTATAAAGATCAAAGAGCGTGCATAAGTAGGCATCTAATTATTTAAAAAGGTAATAGAAAACTCACCTAAAATCCACTCCTAGACACACACCTGAAGGCCAAAAATCCCACAACCAAACATCTGAATTAGGAAAGGTGTTAAACTTCCTCAATTATCCCATTTGTTACAACCTTCCTGTAACAACCCAAAATCCATAACAGGCATAATAATTTGTAAATATCCAAAATATGGGTCCCAATACATAACATAACATCTCAAATCAGAGATACAAAACTTGCAACAGAAACAAACTTCCACAACCGAGAAACTAACTATGCTAACATGCTAAGTTAAAGAGAGCTACAATGCTCTAAACTCGATCCCTCCATCTCTACCTTTGACCCTTTTCTTTGCCCTTGGAGGAAGCTCCTCTACCACTCTTGCCTGAAAATGGTTTTAGTTTTTGAAAAGCGAGGGTTAGACGATGAGGTCTAGTGAATTCCTTCTCGAAAACAGTTCAAACATTTCACATCTTTAACAACACGTAAACTGTCATGATATTAAGTAAAACAACAGTTTAAAGTAATGTATCTCCACATAAGGGTATTTGCACAGTGGTCTCCACGCCCATCACCTCCACGTGATGTCCACACTCGGGGCCTCCAGTAGATCCCCACGTCCCCCAATAGATGCCTTGTTCGTGTGCACGAGAAACAAATTCAAGGCACACAATTCACCAAACTCCCAAGGATCCTCAATGATCCAAGGTACAACCAGCCCTACTATGCAACCCGACTCCACATACAAGCATATCAAGCAAGGCTAGAAAGCACATAGCAGTTGCGTGTATCTTCGTAAAAACAGATCATAGCATGCGAGTATAACGTTCCCAAAACATTTAATTCATGCGGGAGATAAGGTTGAGTTTACAAATAAAATCATGCTCGCATATCATACCATTGTCAGCAGTAAAAATACTTAACATCTCATTTCAGTAAAAAAATGGGTTAAGGGAACTCACCTGAAATGCGATAAATTTGACTAACACCAATCCTCACTTTCGAACGAACCGACAACCTACAAGTGTCCAAAATAGGATATGAGATTTCATCGAACTCATGGATAAATCGAATGCAACATAACCGAAAGTCCCTTCTGAACCAGACCCTCCCAAATTCGGACTCTTTCTATACATCCAGACAAAGAGCAATCCAGATGCCACTATCCGGATACTAACCATCCGGAAACCACAATTCGGGAACTTCTATCTGGATACCCATTATCCGGAAACCCATAATCCGGGAAACCACTATTCGGATACTAATCATCCGGAAACCATTAATCCGGACACCGTCCTACCCGGAATCCGGGTACCCTCAATCCTGATGCGACTCACAAATTCGGAAACCGAACAATTCGGACAGACCACATCCGGATACCTGGCGAAATCCGGGTAATCCCATCTGGATTTAGGTGATATCCGGATCCCTCGAATAGACGCACTGGATTTTGATTTCTTTTACAATGTTCTCCACCTATTTCGATTGTAAACCAAGTGTAACCATTAGGAAACATATTCTAACCTTCCTCAATCAACCCACAACATTTATTAGCCATTAACCATTCCAAAATTTGGGCAAACACTCTATTATCATTCCACGAAAATAAACAAAATGGTGATTTAAGTTTTCTTCCATATTTACGTACCCTAAAATAAAGGGAATCTGATTAGCAAGAATCAATGGAAAAGAAATAGTGTTTACCTTAGATGAAGAACCTTCGATCAATTTCTTCCAGATTCTTTCTCTCCCTCTTTATCGATTTCAGCCGACACAACCCCAATTTCTCAACAATGAGGAATTTGGGATTTCCTTCCTCTTTATATACTTGACCGGATTTGCAACTGGCCCACAACTTTCCTCCTTTTTATTCTTTGACCACGATTTCTAGAATATGTTGCATTTCAGGATAACGGTCGTTACACTTCCAATTAACACTCTTAAGAAAACCCCCGAAGTTCCCCCGAAATGAGAACCCGGAAAAGTGAGCACACACCAATTTCTGATTCGTACATTCAAATCCTCAACCTTAATCTCGAATTCAAGGTCCTTCCAACATAAACCAAAGTATTTAAACTTCCAAAATAATTCCCAAATCACCTTCAAACAATTCCAGACCACCTAATCGATCTATAATCAACATAAAATTAATAATCAAGTTTTCAACCTTGGAAATTTCAAACACAAAGATATTGAACAAGACTTTATGAATCAACAAGGTAAGAACGATTAAGTCTTCAAAGTGTAACTAGATTCAAACCCAAAAATGGTTTGTCACCATAATACCCATCATTTTTTCATCCACGAATCATTATAAATCAAAAACACCAAAAACATAGAAACCCTAAAATAAAATGGTGAGATATCACAATAGACAAGGAAGAAATAATCATACGTCAATAAGGATTCCATTGAATCAACTTTATTTTCTTCAAAATAACTGTTAATGCCAAAAATCGTCCAGAAGGATAACTTAAGGTTGATTGTGGAGCTTAACAACTAAAGAATAGGAATCTTTTGACAAGCCGTGCGACAAAGACAAAATAATGTAAAAGAGACAAAGATTTTGGTGACGCGGGAAAAACCTCAACGAGGAAAAAACCCGGGGACGACTTTTGGGGATCGTCGATGCACTATGATCGCCAAACAGGGGCGATATCCTTTGTTCCAGGTGTCGAGGGTACAATGATTACAATACAGATGAAATAAAGACTTGAAATGTAAAATAACAAGTGTATCGAATGTAAAAACAAGTGCGTCGTGTGTAAAAACTGCGTGTCGTGCGTATAAGTCGTGCGTCTTGAGCGATCTGTTGAGAGAGAATTCCTTGCTTCGAGTGTTCTTGAGTACGCAGTATGTGATTCTAGAATTCGGTCTCCCGCAAATGGTGATTTGGCCTTCGTATTTATAGTCTTCGAACGTCTTTAATGACTTCATAAAATCCTCTGGTAACGGTCGCAACGGTCACTGTTGTTAATGTTCATAATTGCCTCTGTCGGTTTCGTCCGTTGGCCATAAATGGCGTTGACCCTGCATTAAATGAGAAAAACATAATAAAAATGTCGCATGTTAGTCGGTCGAGGTCGTGTGGTTCTACACGACGGTCGAGGTCGAGAGGAACTTTTGACTTCAGCTTTGGTCAAAGGATAAAATGTCTATGATTTGACTTTGTTATGAGAGAAGTGCAATAAATGTTCTTAGTGTCTTGGTCGTGGTCGAGACTGGTGAAATTTTTCCCAAACAGTTTGCCCCCAAAATTTAAAAAATGGAGTGGCAAATTTCAGTTTCAAAAGTTTTTTAAATTTTGTTAGTCGGACGCCTAAGGTCGTGACATGTGTCAAAAAATCTTTTCAGTTGCCTCGGAACTAGATCGGTCCAATTCCAACTAAAGAGGAAGTCGAAAAGGGGGATAAGGTCGTGACGTCACGCTGACGCACGATCGTGTATAACAACTGTAAATGCCAAGTGTCGACGATCTGTCGAGTATTCGAAAAGGCAAAGGCACGTGTCGTTCATCGGGCGACATGACCTGACACGATTTTCTACATAAATAGTGACCTTCGATGGATCTTTTCTACTTTACGATTCCAGAGAGATTTTAAGAGAGATTCTCCCTGATTTTTTATTGTTCTTTGCCGAATCCTTTCCAAACCCGCAAGACATCTTCAACCTGTTAGAGATTTCAAGGTTGTAGGCACCTACATATGCTACGATTTCTTAGTTTTTCATAAGTCTATTGCTAGGAAACTTTGAGAAACGTTTTAGGTTTTAGAAATGTCGATAGAGCCCGTAGGTTCCATTGAAGATCTTGACGACCTTAGAAGTTTAGCCAAAATCCCTGCGGAGATTACATTGATTAAAGCTGGTCAGACTCGACCTGATACATGCCCCGATAAGTTTGTAGTTATCTACGAATATCCTTTCAAGATAGGTTTTGAATGGCCTTACTCTCCTTTGGCTAAGGCTTTTATGACCGAGTTCGACTTAGCACCGGGCCAGTTAATGCCCCAATTCTGGAGGGTCATACAGGTGATCGAACGCCTTACCGCAAAATGGGAATCCCCCATGAATGTGCGTGACCTCCTCTTGGCTTATCAAGTCAAGAAGGACAAATGTCATCGCTACAGTTTATTTTCTAGGTTTAAGGGCGATCGTACTTTGGTCCTGAATACCACTGTAAACGATCGTAAATGGAAGACTAGGTACGCGTTTGTGCGTAAGTCGACTCTCGACTCTGAGAGTGGCTGGATTAGGGCAGGCTGGAACGCGTCGGGTGAGATGTTTTAGCCTTTTGTCGTACGTCGTATGTTAATTTTGACCGATTGTTAACCTGTCTCTTATGCGTCAACAGATATAAAGTTTGAGGACGTGAAGCCATACGTCAACTCTCAAGCGAAGATTGACGCGTTTTTTGAGTTTAGCATTGTCGAACGATCCTTCGTCACGCGTCAATTAGTGGACGACGACGACGAATATCTGGTGTATCTAGGAAAGAATCTATGAGTGAAACGTGTGGAAGAGGAAAAAGAAGAGGAGACAGATGAGTCGAGAGAAGAAGAAGAGATGACTGGTAAGTGTACCTTCACATTGCCCGAATTTGGTCTTTTTCTTTTATGTTCGTTGTGTGACGTTTCTTTCTTATTTGTTTCTAGGAGAATCTCGGATGAAGGTGCCGACGATCTCGGCTAAAAGAGCATCTCAACTCGAGCTCGCCCGTAAGGGAAAGGAAAAGAGGAAAAAGACCTCGACCACTGAGTCGGGGGCTTTACCGAAGACAAGGGGGACGATTCCGAGGGAACCGTCTTCGAAGGTTGATGACTCGTCGAGAGTTATTACGCCTGAGAAGGCCAAGGTCGCATCACCTATGAAGACGAAGACGTCTTCTGGCGCGATTGCTGCGACACCTGTTAGTTCTGCGCCACCGGAGAAAACTGCGAAGTCGGCGAAGTCCCCATCTACCACGTCGATCCCTTCGTCGGCCGACAAGGGCAAGGAGCATGCGACGGGAGGGGCTAAAGTCACAAAGGTTAACTTTACGTTTCCTTCGAACTTTATGGTCGATGACGTCCTATCCGGGACGGATTTGTTTCCTCATCTGGGAAATATATGCTCCCTTCTTTCAGGGAACGTTTTGAGGGATTCCCAGTCGAGGAGACGGGATCCCACGTTGTCGGGCTGGCGTTTCTAGTACGTTTCTCTTTCAAAACTTTGTATTTTCGATGTTTTTAATCTCAGTCGAATATTTATTAAGACGTATCCTTGTGTTTTACAGGCGTTTCAATATTTTCTTGCCCTGCGTGCTGAGACGGAGAAAATCAAGGGTTTGGTGTCTTTCGCCCATGAGAGGGGGAATGCAGCGCTGGACAGGGCGAATGCCGCCGTAGAGCGTGAATAGGCCATGTCTAAACGCTTCGATGAGGCCTTGAATGAGCTAAAGGCCGTCGGACGTGCAAAGGATGAAGCAAACCACCGTCTGACGCAATCATTGTATATGATTGCCGACCAGAGGGAAGAGAAGAATAAGATGGAAGAATCCTTGGCCACGAAGGAGAAGGAAGTTGAGGATTCCAAAGCCAAGGTGGCGGGTCTGGAGAAGGAGGTAGGAGAGCTCAAAGAGGAGGCTGCGTCCACCTTCACTTTGGCTCGATTGACCGCTCGTGCTGCTATAATGAGGCAACACTTGTCGGGCAAAAATCCTTTGGCCCTGGCGTCGAACGAACTTGCTTACTTCCTGAGTGAGGTCGGGTCCGCAAGAGATCTCGACTCCGATGACGAGAAAGAAGCCGAAGAGGAAGAGGTGAACGAAGGTTCTGAAGTCAAGGCCTCGGGTAAAGATGCGACCAACACTCCTCCTCAGCCTAAGGAGAAATTTTCTTTTTATGAATTTTGCTTTTTATGCTGGACCGTTGGTGATCGAGTTATCTAATGTAATAGTCGATTCGATGAATGGAATTTTACTTTGCATTTATTTCTGTTTTATACGTCTTGTGAGTATAACATTTAATTGTGAATTTCATTAAGCGTAGAATGAGCAAGAAAACGTGCTACTTAGGCATCTACTGTAATATAACGACTAAGACATAAGTCATACATTCGAATCGTATTGGCAAACATAAGCACACGCGATCGATACATTCATTCGGAATGTGCAAATTTTTCTAAGTATAAAAACTTAGATCAAGGGGTCGCTAAACCTTACGATCGTACATCTAGATCGTATAACGAAACTCGAATCATATGCCCCTGTGATAAAATAATCAAGTCACAGACCTGAACACTTATGTCGTGAGACTTGGCGAGATCTAAGTCGTGTAGTAGACTTAGCAACCTTATGTCGTGTGATTCTGCGATAAAACAATGTCAGAGGTTGGTCGTTGGCCTTTCAAATGCGTTGCATTCCAGCTACGTGGGATATCTTGATTATCGAGGGTTTGGAGTCGATAGGCACCTTTACCCACGACTTCCGTGATACGGTAAGGACCTTCCCCTTTGGTAGAAAGCTTACCGGCGTTGAGCTCTTGAGTGTTTTGGAACACTCGTAGGAGGACGTAGTCGCCTACTTGAAAAACTTTAACTTTAGCGTTCTTGTTGAAGTGTCGCTCGACCACTTGCCTCTGTGATGCCATTTTGATCAATATTGATTCTCTGAGCTCTTCGAGGGCATCGAGGTAATAACTTAAATCAACCAGATTATGGTCGACGGAAGTGTGTCTTGAGGTCGAGAGTTGAATCTCGACCGGCAGAACTGCTTCACAACTATAGACTAAAGAGAAAGGGGTTTGTCCTGTGGACGTGCGAGGCGTCGTGCGATTCGCCTACAGGACCAAAGGGAGTTCTTCGACCCACCTTCCCTTTGCGGCTTGTAACCTTTCTTAATTGAAGCAATGATAGTCTTATTACTTGATTCAGCAAGTCCATTTGCCTGAGGATATCGGGGCGTCGAGGTCATCAGCTTGATGCTGCGGTCTTCGCAGAACTGTCGAGTCTTGTCGCTTATGAATTGGGAACCATTGTCGCAGACAAGTTCGGATGGAATCCCAAACCTGCATATAATGTTAGTCTGGATAAAAGATACGACTTCCTTGTCCCGAACATGGGAAAAGGAAGCGGCTTCTACCCATTTGGAAAAATAGTCTGTAAGTATGAGGAGAAATACCTTTTGCCCTGGAGCAGGTGGCAACTTGCCGACAATATCCATTCCCCATCTCATGAAGGGCCATGGGATCAATGTCGAGTGCAAAGGTTCAGGTGGTTTTTGGGACGTACCTGAATGTTGTTGACAAGGATCACAGTTCTGGACGTACCTGATGGCGTCTTCGCAGTGTTGGCCAAAAGTATCTTTGTCGAGAGACACGATTAGCCAGACTACGACCTCCGGAGTGGTTGCCACACTCCCCATCGTGCATTTCTTGGAGGATCTTTCGAACTTGACTCTTACTGATTAGGTGGTACGTGCGAAATATGTGATTTAATCGCAGTGGGTTGCAAACTGTCCACAGTGGGAAGTGAAAGTGTACACTGACCACTATGATCGTCACAACAAGTAATAGTTGGTAAAATACAAGAATCGAATCCACAGGGACTGGACAATCAAGACAATACGGTTCTCATGAGCTTCCTTTTACAAGTTTCAATTACAGAAGAAGCAATAGTTTGATTTGGTTTGGTGAAACGCTGCTTTAACGGTTTACTTAAAATTTAAAAGAAGAAATGTAGGTTAGATTTTCCCTTGATTTTATATTAAATACCTGATCCTAAAAAGTGATCCTTGTACTTGAAGTCGATATTTTCGCTAGAAAAGCCCGGTTACAAAATACTCGCACCTTTAAGCAAAAATCCCATACTCTTGGTATTTATCGTTTTGTCAATGGTAATCTCAAAATGGACCTTTTCAGGTCTCGATGGAATGTGTAGAGACAAGTACTCTAAGTGTTTTTAATACACCAACTAGCTTTCCTACTACTCCAGGGGGTTGAGATTAGCTCACTGTGCCGACCTCACTTTCGTGAGTGTCATAAGAATTCTTTCGAATCCCTTAGCATCATCCAAGCTCGTGTCACTGCGTTCTACTAAATTCTGAGTTAAGAACTAGACTTTAGATTCTTACAAGTGATCGGCTTGTTCGCATCATTGGGCAATAGTCGAGAGTGAATGACCAAAACAATAAATATTCCAAGTATAAAGATTACTCAAGCATTTTTCATAAAATCTAGGTAATTTACATCCTAAAGGACGCTTAGCCCATAATTACCAAAGTAAAGAAAACAAAAGATGAGAAATTGCACATAAGTAAACTGAAAGTGACTTGTATTAAAACTGCAGTAGGGAACGAGAGTACGTCACTGCCACCAACGACTTGAAACTAGCGATTACACTAAGAAATTAAATGCTGAAAATTAAAGAACTACTGAAGTAAACTATGGAGCTAACAACTAACTTACACTAAATGCGGTAGATGAGATATTGAGGGATAAATTAAATGAACCCAACAGCTCTTTATATACTAAGAGGAAAGGTTGGATTTTACAAAAGATGGGTTTAACTAGAGACTAAAGACTGAAGATAAAAGGCATAAAATTCAGCTTCTTTGAGTAATTCCTCTATCCACAAGCTTTTAGCTTCTTTATCCATAGGTCCCTTCACCTTTTCAAAAAGTCCACTTAAAGTACCATGAGTTTTAATAAACAATTCATCTTGCCATGCTTTAGGGAACATGCTTTTACTTCACCATCCCATGCCTCTGCCATTTGAACCTTCTATTCTCCAGATTTTTTCTTTCAAGCTAAGATTTAATTTTCTTTTGTCTTCTACTCTGCTCGCCAGTGGGATCCAGAGTGGGCACTCCGCAAGTCACTGCAGATATTTCGTGAAAATGCAACAAAACTCCACAAAATGATTTATAAAAACTATGGTTCACTCTTTTTGCTCATTTTTATGAATATTACCAAGAATGGGGGTTTTGAGAAGTGAAATGGCTAAAATTTGACAAAATAAAATAAAAATTAAAAGAAATAATAACTCTAAAAATAGAGTTATCACAACCTCAAACTTAAACCATTACTTGTCCCCAAGTAATAAAAAGAAAGAAAAAAATAAAATTAAAATTATGCACTTTTGAGCTTTCAGGGACTTACCGACTTCTCACTCTGAATTAATGTTGATCTCCCTCCATGGATGCTTCTTTCGGTTCCAAGATAAAAACTTCACTTTTGTACTTGACGATATCTTTCCCTTGTTCACATTTAATCAATAGGAAATTCTTAGGTTCGAAGGTTTTGTAGCTCTGAATATTTTCCCAAGGGTTTCATAGCAAACAATTCCAAACATGGACCGAGAATCTCGCTTTGAGATTTTTATTCCAAGAAGTTAGTGTTTTGTATTTTGCAAGGGTAAGTACGTACACTTCAGACTTTTATTTGGGTATGGCTATTTTTTGTGAGAGTGGGTATTCTGATGTTCCAGAATAGGCACACCATCGTTTTCTAGGAGTGAACACTTTGATGGTCCAGAAAAGGCACACCATCAATCTCTTGTAGTGACACTCCGATTTTCTTCTGTTTTTGTGTTTTTGTTGTTTTTTTTTAGGGGGGTATAGCTCACCCACCTCAAACTTAGGACCTCACAGTGTCCCCACTGTGGAAAAGACTGGAAGTCACACTGGAAGTCCCCACCTCAAACTTAAGATCGCACAGTGTCCTCACTGTGACTTGGAAATTGGGTTCAAGGAGATGTTTAGGGTACAAAAAGGTCGAGTTTGGATGCGAAAAATGGCCTAAATCATTTCAACGTGACAAGTTGAGAGTCGTACTTACAAAAGTGACTTTTTCAGTTGGAAGCCTAGAGTTGCACCTTGAAATGGAAAATGATCAAAAAACATTCAAACGAGAATTAAGTTAGTACCCAAAAGCACCTACTAAAAGTAGTAGGGATCCATGCATCATAAACCAAAATTAAAATAGTAGCAATTTTTCAAGTGCCTAGCCATAGGCAAAATACCAACAAACAGAAAATTAAAATTGTTTTTGAGAGCATCCAGAGTGGGAACCAAAGTCCCAACAAACCATTTAGTGGGCAGGAGTCGCTGGCGGTGAGCTTTCTGCGGAGTCTCCACTGAGACCATCTTCACTATCATTGGAGGGACAGATTCCTTCTGGGAATTCAGGGAGTTGTGCAGCAAGCAGTGTAATAACCGATATTTAATTTAGTCAGTAATTGGGAATTTTTGGAAGAAATTCAAATTTAAGACAGTTGAGTGGTCTAAATGTAAAGAATTGAAAGTGTGGTGTCAAGTTAGGAAAGTATTTAAAGGATGGAAAACCCCAATTTATTTCATTTTAGCATTTCCTAGTGTGTGTATGTGTGTGTGTGGCTAAGGAAGGGTGCAAGAGAAGAGTTTGTTGGCAATTGAAGGAGCGGAAGAAGTCTTGGCAGCAGAATCCTTGAGTAATCAGTAGAAAACTTCAGGTAATCTTCCAATCTGTCCTCTCTTTTTAGTTTGGGTGAAATGTTTTGGGGTTTGAGGAGAGACTTGGTTTTATGGAATTTCTTGTGATTTTCTTTATTCATTTGTTAAGAAGATTTAAGAATGGGTTGTTGTGTTAATCACCGACCCATATTTGCAATCTGGAAGTGTTGGGAGGATTAGGGCAAGTAGCGATTAATTCCCTGCGTTTTTGTGCTTTTCATCGCGTCCGGAAACCTCCAAGGTCAGGTAGTGTCCGGATGTTGTGTGGTGCCCGGATGACTCTAGTGTCCGGGTAAGCTATGGTGGCAGTTTCCGGTAGTTTAACCGGAAACCTTTGAGAATCCGGGTAGGAACGTCCGGATAGTTCTGGACGTCCGGAAAGTTAAGGTTGTCCGGGTATTTTTGGTTGTCCGGATAAATCGTCTGGACAGTAGTTATGTGACACTGTAGTGCAGTCTGTTAGTCCGAGGGGTTAACCGTGTGAGTGTGTAGTTCAATCAAGTGGATTATCATGGTAGTGTGTATCCTTATAGGTGCAGTTGAAGGGAGAATCAATCTAGTAAGAAGATTTAAGCAGGACGACAGGTGAGTTTTTCTGATTCTAAAATCATTTTTAAATGTGGAACTTTATGCATGTTTACAATGGTAAATGTTCGTACTATTTTTAAACCATGCATGGAAAGTGTGATTTAATTGTGTGGATACAAACTATTTTTATTTCAAAGCAAAGAGTAAGTGTGTGGCATGGTTATTATCTAACAGTGTGCTTTTCAACTACTTCTATTTCAAGGTAAAGATTAAATGTGTGATAATATGTGTGATTTATATGTGTGTGACCATGCTCTGGCTTTGGTGTGAAATGGGGGTGTGTCCCATAATAATCATATATATGAATTTGTTTCATATATGGGCGGTGTGTGCCTTATTGCGCTGTCACGGTGTGTGTGACCATAGCGTGTGTGTGCCTTATAGCGTTGTCACGGTGTGTGTGACTATAGCGTATGCCAGTAGCATGTGTCAATGTGTGCATATAATCTGAGTGTGCTTGTTATGATTGATATAAATGCTTTCATAACTGATTTTATAAACTGAAATGTTTTGGTGTGACTTGGTGTGGAGGGAACCCACTAGACCTCATGGTCTAACCCTCGCTTTTCAAAACTAAAACCTTTTCAGGTAAGCGGTAGTCGAGAGCACGTTTAGAGATTTGGCAGGACGTGGATCGGAGCTTGCGTTAGAAGGAATTAGAAGAACTTCCTTTGAAATGATTAGTTAGATTTCTCTCAGCTGTATTTAGGGTTATTTCTGCAAACCCTGTGTTGTAAATTTTGATAGTGTGATCACGTTGAGCCATTTATGGCGTTTTAATTTAAAGAGGTAGCTTCTAGCTTGTATGTATGTTTTGGGTTGTTACAGATGGTACCAGAGCCCTAGTTTAAGGGATTTAGGTGACCGGATGGGCCTAAACTTAAACTGTGGTGTAGGAGGACACAACTGAGATATAGGAAGCCTTTAGGGAAGACCTTTATCGCTGAGAAATTAGGACAAAGCTAGTGAGGACTCTCATGTAAGGTAAATTCAAATCACATCTGGCCAATGTCATTTTGAATTTACAGGTGCGTGGGTGTGCTTGATTGTCGTTGTTCTGATTTTGCTAGTGTGTGGAGTGTGGTGGCTTGAGTGTAAAGAATAATAGTAGTGTATGGAGCGTGATGATTAATGTGTGGAGAGTAACAGTAGTGGGTGAGGTACTAACCTTGTCACGAAGGCAACAGTTTAGTGTGTGAATAGAGTATTGATAATGCAATAGATGACACTATCTCTAAGGGTGTTGTTTGAATGTTTGGTGTGAGTGTCCGTGTGAAGTAGAAGCTTTAGGGTTCCTACGAAAAATAATTGATTGGAGGTGAGCCCCTAATCTCTGATGAGTCTTTATTCTAGGAGTTCCCGATGTCGGTGAATTGAGATTTTGAGAATTTCAACTCAAGGATCGTTTAGTAGAGATGTACTTTCTTACTCTCTAGTTAGTAGAAGAGTGACATGGGTGGTCGAGAAATGATAGATGTATGGATTGGTAACACTAGTATTGGTTAACCTATTTGGGAGCGAGGTGAAGCGGTATTTTTTTTTTACAAATCAATAGTCAGGTGGTGGCTGTGATGTTGGAGCATTCAAGTGTATGGGGGAGTACCGGTATAGTAGGTTGTTTCAGATGTAAGGAACCTGATGGCATAGTGTGTGTATAAATGATCGTGAAGATTGAACCTCTAGTATGTGGGGTTGTGTGGATAAGGTGGTTGTAACTTATGCTTAGTGAGCATGCGAGACATAGTGATAATGAGTTGCTGTGAGTCTAAGCGGTGGATTAGTGTTGGTATGGGATGAGCACAAGTGGAAATCTTTGCTCGAGATTTGTTTATAGGATGTTCGATTGTGGAAGAATGGTGTATGGTGATGCATGGATGTCTAAGTGGTGTGTGGTATTGTTACCCGAGAATGAAGGAATGGGGTGGCAGTTGATGGCAAGCTAAGGAGGGAGTTATGTGCTCTTGGATTAATTAGTTTATGATGTTTCGTAGTAGATGCAAAATCTTTGGGAATGTTCTGGTATGTAACGGAAATGCAAAGGAGTGGATTAATACCGTTTGAGGAATGAGAAGTATGTGGTTGTTTCGAGCATTGAGTGTGATTTTGGATTAACTTGGTTAAGTTTCTTGTATGAGGTGTGGTGAAACGGTTGGTTAGGTATAGTAATCGGCAAAATTCTGTGTATGTGATTGGTTTAAGAGTCGAAGAAAGCTAGCTTGTGTGATCGGTCTAGCGTGAGCACCTCCTAGTGAGCTGTCCTTGGGGGAACGTGTTTTATGTTGAGAAGAGAGTGGAAGAAAGTAGTCGAATGTAATGCTCGGGGTGAAGGACCATTAGATGGGATTTGGTAGTAGTGCGAGAGTGATGTTGTGGTAAAAGTGTGTGAATCAATTGTTATCAATGGTTCATGGTCAGTATAATTAATGCAAGAAAGGGGTTGTCTACCTAAATTTTAGAAGACATTCGCGTGGGCGAAATTTGGTTTATGTGGGGAAACCGTTGACGTGTATAGATCACAAGGTGGGAAAGCTGAGGAACCGTCTTCCTCGATTGTTCAAAGATGGAATTCCAGGGACGGAATTCTTTTGAGGGGAGGATGTTGTAATAACCGAGATTTAATTTAGTCAGTAATTGGGAATTTTTGGAAGAAATTCGAATTTAAGACAGTTGAGTGGTCTAAGTGTAAAGAATTGAAAGTGTGGTGTCAAGTTAGGAAAGTATTTAAAGGATGGAAAACCCCAATTTATTTCATTTTAGCATTTCCTAGTGTGTGTATGTGTGTGGGTGGCTAAGGAAGGGTGCTAGAGAAGAGTTTGTTCGCAATTGAAGGAGAGGAAGAAGTCTTGGCAGCAGAATCCTTGAGTAATCAGTAGAAAACTTCAGGTAACCTTCCAATCTGTCCTCTCTTTTTAGTTTGGGTGAAATGTTTTGGGGTTTGAGGAGAGACTTGGTTTTATGGAATTTCTTGTGATTTTCTTTATTCATTTGTTAAGAAGATTTAAGAATGGGTTGTTGTGTTAATCACCGACCCATATTTGCAATCTGGAAGTGTTGGGAGGATTAGGGCAAGTAGCGAATAATTCCCTGCGTTTTTGTGCTTTTCGTCGCGTCCGGAAACCTCCAAGGTCAGGTAGTGTCCGGATGTTGTGTGGTGCCCGGATGACTCTAGTGTCCGGGTAAGCTATGGTGGCAGTTTCCGGTAGTTTAACCGGAAAACTTTGAGAATTCGGGTAGGAACGTCCGGATAGTTCTGGACGTCCGGAAAGTTAAGGTTGTCCGGGTAGTTTTGGTTGTCCGGATAAATCGTCCGGACAGTAGCTGTGTGACACTGTAGTGCAGTATGTTAGTCCGAGGGGTTAACCGTGTGAGTGTGTAGTTCAATCAAGTGGCTTATCATGGTAGTGTGTATCCTTATAGGTGTAGTTGAAGGGAGAATCAATCTAGTAAGAAGATTTAAGCAGGACGACAGGTGAGTTTTTCTGATTCTAAAATCCTTTTTAAATGTGGAACTTTATGCATGTTTACAATGGTAAATGTTCGTACTATTTTTAAACCATGCATGGAAAGTGTGATTTAATTGTGTGGATACAAACTGTTTTTATTTCAAAGCAAAGAGTAAGTGTGTGGCATGGTTATTATCTAACAGTGTGCTTTTCAACTGCTTCTATTTCAAAGTAAAGATTAAATGTGTGATAATATGTGTGATTTATATGTGTGTGACCATGCTCTGGCTTTGGTGTGAAATGGGGGTGTGTCCCATAATAATCATATATATGAATTTGTTTCATATATGGGTGGTGTGTGCCCTATTGCGCTGTCACGGTGTGTGTGACGATAGTGTGTGTGTGCCTTATAGCGATGTCACGATGTGTGTGACCATAGCGTGTGTGTGCCTTATAGCGCTGTCACGATGTGTGTGACTATAGCGTATGCCAGTAGCATGTGTCAATGTGTGCATATAATCTTAGTGTGCTTGTTATGATTGGTATAAATGCTTTCATAACTGATTTTATAAACTGAAATGTTTTGGTGTGACTTGGTGTGGAGGGAACTCATTAGACCTCATGGTCTAACCCTCGCTTTTCAAAACTAAAACCTTTTCAGGTAAGCGGTAGACGAGAGCACGTTTAGAGATTTGGCAGGACGTGGATCGGAGCTTGCGTTAGAAGGAATTAGAAGAACTTCCTTTGAAATGATTAGTTAGATTTCTCTCAGCTGTATTTAGGGTTATTTCCGCAAACCCTGTGTTGTAAATTTTGATAGTGTGATCACGTTGAGCCATTTATGGCATTTTTATTTAAAGAGGTAGCTTCTAGCTTGTATGTATGTTTTGGGTTGTTACAAGCAGGGGATCAGCACCCTGATATATCTTATTGAGGACTACATCCATATCTCGTGTGTACATCCAGAATGATTATGTGGCTCGGTTCATTTGCTTCTGTTGTTCTTTCATAAGATCGACTCGGTAAGTGAGAGCTGTCAATGCGGTCAGAATTGCGGTCATGGGATTGCTTGAGCTTCCTGGAGTGGGATGGCGTTATGGGTTGCTGGAGGATCTCACTGTGGCTTCTTCATCAACAGGTTCTTCAGGGGGAGCGGTGATTGCTCTCCCTATCTTCTTGATTGTTACTATGCTTATGTTGTTCAGAGAAGTGACCCACTTGTCATCTGGAGCAGATGGCACTCCAACGTCGATTAGTAAAGACGTAATAAGACAAGGAAGAGGGAGGATTACCTTCTTTCGAGTTCGTGCTTGGTGAATTGCGGAGTGCATTAGGATTCCCAGATTAATTGTTTTTCTTGTTAGGATGCAGTACAACAGAGCGCACTTGTACATCGAGAGGGTTGTATCATGCGAGGTGGGCGATAAGGATGCACACAAGAATTGGAACCACACAGCGGCCTCGGTAGTGAGGGAGCTAGCGTGTAGGCACCTCCTCTGGCCATCCTTATCCCAGGGCTTTCCTTCAACTGCCAGTGCTTTCAAAATAGCCTCTTCATCCGCCGGGGTCATTTTTTTCAGAAATTTAGCAAAGGTGCAAACAAGTGGGGTCCTTATTCCAAGGACCCGATTGATTGCGGTTGCATTGTAGTGTACGACTCGACCCCGGACTGTTACAAATGTGTCCTTAGTCTTAGAGGCCTCGGCATAAAACTCCCTTACCAAAGAGGCGTTGGCATGTCGATTGGCAGTAGCCAATGTCGCCCAATCTTGCTGTAAAACCCTCTCTTTGATAAAAGGGTTGGCCTCTACAAAGTCAGGGTCAAAACCCCTCTCTAAGTTCAACTTTTGGTTGACTATGCAGTCATAGTGGGCAACGACCGCTGGGGTCGTGAACTGCCTGGGCACCCCACTAGGGGCATGCTCAGTGCCCACTATGGACTGATGTGGGTTTTTAGTTTGAACTTGTTCATCACCAGCATCAGATTCATAAGATGATGAAATTAAAGAGGGAGCAAGACCTTTACCTTTCCCCGATGTTTTCTTCCTTGATTTCTTGGCCGGTGTTTTCTCCGCAATGGTCACCCCAGATCTGGTGACTATTCCTTTCTTCCTCAAAGCTCTTTTGATTGGGTTCTCCTCACTGTGGGCTGCCTTATGAAGTGCCTCCAAATCGATAGTGCTACTGACTGGGAGGTTTTAATCAGTCTGAATCTGCTCCTTGTTTTGGAGTATCGCAGCCCCTGCTTCGTTCTTTTGGTTTTCCTCTTCTTGTCTCTTTAATTCTGCATGTGCCTTCATTCTTTCTTCTTCCACTTTTCGCATTCGCTCCTCCTCTTCTTGTTTCAATCGTTCTGCCTCTGCCCTCATTCTTTCTTCTTAGATCATTTTCTCCTTCTCGATCCTTTTCCTCTCTTCCTCCTCTCGTGCCAACCGTTCGGCTTCTTCTCTTTTCATTCTTCCCTCCTCTTCTTTTTCCAGCCTTTCTTCCTTTTCTTTCCTTTTCCTCTCGACCTCTTCTTTCTTCTTACGAAGTGCAAGAAGTTTTTGATTGTACGCCTCTTCTAGCTTCAGCATTTCCTCATCAGTTTGTTGCTTCTCCATGTCAAAACCGCTCAGACAAGTGTCTGAGGCTTTCGAGGAAGAAGCCGCATTCGACCCTTCTTGTTACGATGACTCCGCATCCGGTGCGGCGGTCGTCATCGGATGTTCGCCGGAGGTTGGCTGAGGCTCGTTTAGGTCGCCGATGATGTTTTCCGGCGGGTTATCGTCGGTGGTGCGGCGGCGCACTGCTCGGCTTGGTTCATTAGGGTTTGGGTTAAGTCTTTAGCTTCTTGCCATTGAAGAGGACGAGTTTCTGGTTCGTGAGAGAGAAATGAGAAAATATGAAAGTATTTTTGAACTTTGAGATGAAAAAGGTGTCTTTTGGCTTTTGGTGTGGAAAGGAGTTATTTTATGGGTATTATCTTTTAGGAGGGAACTGTTTATTTGAGAGAGAAAGAGAGAGAGAGAGGGTATGATGGTTTTTCTTGGAAATAGGAGAAGGTGGCAGAAAAGTAGACGGTTGTGTAAGAAAAGGTGATTTTCTTTCAGTTCTTGGGCCCCCCAAACCATCCTATTGAAGCGTCAGACCAGCAGTGGGAAGCGCAGTGACATGCTCGATGTCACTGCGAAGCAGTTGTTGACTTTTTCTTCAAAAATTGGCAATCCATCCTACACACATTCAAAATAAACTACCATACGGAATTAAAAGGACCAAAAATAGTAAAAAGACAGCAAATAACTGAAATAAAATATTTACACATGATTCGGACTTTTCTTAACTAGAGTGGGGTAGAGAGTGGGATGGAGTGTTGGCACTATCGCTCAGAAAGTGCTTCACCCTCTGCCCATTGACTTTGAAAGTCTGACCAGACTGTAGGGACATTAATTCCACTGTTCCAAAGGGACTTACCTTGACCACTGTGTATGGTCCCGTCCATCGAGATTTTAGCTTACCCGGAGAGAGCTTGAGACGGGAATTGAACAATAGTACTTGTTGGCCTTCGACAAACTCCCTATGGTTGATTCTTCGATCATGCCACATCTTGGTCTTCTCTTTATACAACTTTGCATTTTCATAGGAGTGGTATCGTAACTCTTCCAACTCATGCAATTGCAAAAACCTATTGGTTCCCGCAGCATCCTCACTCGTGTTAAGCTCTTTAAGGGCCCAAAATGCCTGGTGTTCCAATTCAATTGGTAAATGGCAAGCTTTGCCAAAAACCAACTTGAATGGAGACATTCCCAAAGGAGTTTTGTAGGCCGTACGATAGGCCCAAAGAGCATCATCAAGTTTGGTTGACCAATCTTTGCGGTGGGGTTTAACGACTTTTTCTAAAATGCCTTTGATTTCTCGGTTTGAAAGTTCAGCTAAACAGTTGGTCTGCGGGTGGTATGCGGTGGCCACTCTATGATGTATATCATATTTAGCAAGGACCGAGCTCTTGACTTTGTTTACAAAATGGGTGCCTTCGTCACTAATTAATGCCCGTGGTGTTCCAAATCGACTTAAAAAAAATTTATGCAAAAATTTCACCACGGTGTTTGCATCATTGGAGTGACATGCAACATCTTCCACCCATTTTGAAACATAGTCCACCGCAACCAAGATATAAAAATTATTGTTTGAGTTTGGGAAAGGACCCATGAAATCGATTCCCCAAACATCAAAAAGTTCTACCTCCAGAATGTTATTAAGAGGCATTTCGTTCCTTTGTGAGATGTTCCCGGTGCGTTGACATTGCTCACAATTTTTCACAAATTCAAAAGAGTCTTTAACGACAGTGGGCCAAAAGAACCCACTTTGCAAGATTTTTGCAGCAGTGTGGTTTCCACAAAGTGGCCACCGTAGTGGGATGTGTGACAACCTTGGAGTATTTGATGTTGCTCACTCCCGTGGACACAACGCCTCAATATTTGGTCCGTTCCTATCTTATACAAGAAAGGGTCGTCCCAAACATATTGACGAGTGTCATGTAAAAACTTCTTAAATGGTTGTCCACTCATCCCGTGGGGCTTTAGTCCACTTGCTAAAAAGTTTGCAATGTCAGCATACCAAGGAATATTCTTGTCTTGATGTTGAACTACTAACAATTGTTCATCGGGAAAACTTTCCTGGACCGGAGTGGGATCCACAGTGGTCACTATCTTCTCGAGCCTGGATAGATGGTCAGCTACCTGATTGCTTGTTCCTTTCCTATCGACGATCTCAAGGTCGAATTATTGCAGCAATAAAACCCATCGAATCAAACGTGGCTTGGAATCAGCTTTGTTGATTAAGTATTTTATTGTTGCATGATCAGTGTGCATGATGACCTTCATCCCTATCAAGTACGACCTGAAACGATCAAAAGCAAACACCACCGCAAGTAATTCTTTTTCAGTGACAGTATAATTAATCTGCGCTTCAATCAGTGTTTTACTTGCATAATAAATGGGGTGAAAGATTTTGTTCTTCCTTTGTCCGAGAACAGCCCCCACATCCCACTCACTGGCGTCACACATGACTTCGAATGGGAGTGACCAGTCAGGAGTGGTCACTATGGGTGCAGTAACTAAGGCTTTCTTGATTGTTTCAAAATCATCTCGACATTCTTGGGTGAAATTAAATTCTTTTTCATGTTGCAACAGGTTACATAGGGGTTTAGTTATTTTTGAAAAATCTTTAATGAACCTCCTATAGAAACCTGCGTGACCCAAGAAACTTCGAATACCTTTTACAGTTGTGGGTTTGGGAAGTTGTGCCACTCCCTCAAGCTTGGCTTTGTCAACTTACAACCCTCTTTTTGATACAAGATGACCTAGGACAGTACCCTCTTCGACCATTAAATGACATTTTTCCCAATTTAAAATAAGGTCGTGGGTCTCACATCTTACTAGGCTTTTCTCTAAATTTCTCAGGCAGTTGTCAAACGATGTCCCTATCACAGAAAAGTCATCCATAAAAACTTCTATGGTGTCCTCTATCATGTCGGTGAAAATGGCCATCATACAACGTTGGAACGTGGCTGGGGCATTACACAATCCAAATGGCATCCTCCGGAATGCAAAAGTACCGTAGGGACAAGTAAAGGTGGTCTTTTCTTGGTCCTCGGGGGCGATATGGATTTGGTTGTATCCGGAGTATCCATCTAGAAAACAATAGAATTCTTTTCCCGCAAACCTATCAAGCATTTGGTCGATGAAAGGTAGGGGAAATGGTCTTTCTTAGTGGCTAGGTTGAGTTGTCTATAATCCAAGAATATCCTCCACCCAGTAACAGTCCTAGTGGGGATGAGCTCGTTCTTTTCGTTTTTCACTACGGTCGTTTGAAACGCCCCAAAATCCGAGCCAATTTAAACCTCAAGTTACAACAGATTATGATAACAAAACTTCAACTTATAAAAATAGAAAGGGGATTAACCATCAAGAGTATATTTACAAACAGGATACTTCAAATAACCTATCAATCTAATTGTGTAACTATAATCAGATTAAATAAGGTATCTAAGCTATCCATCAAAAATATCCTCTTTGTTAATTGACACCACTGCTAATCCAAAAACGCTCGTCCCACAACCCTTTATTTTCCCGAGCCTGAACCTGGTAAGAAAACATTATAGGAGACGATTAGGCCAATGCCTAGTGAGAACATTCGTTTCAATAATAACATTTGCAAAAACAATGTAAACAAGTTATTGCAAACCTGGTTACTCCTTTTCTTACCGCCTAGAGCCACACTACGAATCATTACTGATTCTAGATTAATGCTCCGTTATCCAATTCCTAGGATATGACTGGCAATATTCCAGCCATCATATCCCGCCTAGAGCCACACTACGAATCATTACTGATTCTAGATTAATGCTCTCAACCTATAAATAGCAATTACACATGCATATTTATTACCACACGACTGTTCCTTGGTTTCCCACACACACTGGGATAATGATTAATACCACACGCCTATCCCATGTGATTACCAAACACTAATGCCTATGGATCCATTACACTCAATATAATCCTGCCTAGCATCACACTAGCGCAGTTTATAAACCTAACATACTATACATGAATGTACGTATGTCCGAATTACATAAGTTATATGACAATGCCTAATCGTATCTTTTCACGATTTACCGAACTGTAGTCTCCAAAACAATCAGAAGAGTACAAATAATCCAAGACCTCAGAATGTCTTAACTATCAGAATTACTACTGTTACAGTATACTGACAACTCCCGGTATAAACCCCTTCCGGCATATAACAACTCCCGGTATAAACCCCTCCCGGTATATAACAACTTCCGGTATAAACCCCTCCCGGTATATAACAACTCCCGGTATATAACAACTCCCGGTATAAACCCCTCCCGGTATATAACAACTCCCGGTATAAACCCCTCCCGCTATATAAACCCCTCCCGGTATATAACAACTCCCGGTATAAACCCCTCCCGCTATATAACAACTCCCGGTATAAACCCCTCCCGGTATATAACAACTCCCGGTATAAACCCTTCCCGGTATATAACAACTCCCGGTATAAACCCGTCCCTGTATAAAACAACTCCCGGTATAAACCCCTCCCTGTATATAACAACTCCCGGGAATCACCACATGTACCGGGACTGTACCGGTTTTACGTACTGCTAGCTCAACCATGTCCACAAATCGATTTAAAACATAAAATCAATTCAACCTATTCATTCTAATCAGTCCTCAATCAATTCATACAGCTATATTAAGGTTAGTATAACTTAAAAACACTGATTTGTACAATGAATCGAATGAACTCACCTTAGGTTTGCAAAACCCTTCTTCCTGCACAATTTTAAAACTCCAACAGCAGAGAACACTTCTGAAAACAAATACAAGATACAAGTTTGTTTACAATCTAACATCAATACAGATTCTATCCAAAACCATCATCAATTTCTTACCAATTTGATGAACAAGACCCCTTTCTTCTTTTCTCCCTTTTTCTCTTCTCTGCTTCTTTTGCCGACTCAACCAGAAAACAAATGAGATATTTCTCATTTTAGCTAACTTATCCAAACACACTATTACTAAATAACCAAATACACCTCCAAAGTCTATTATTTTCACAATTAACACCAAAACTTAATCTTTTGTATTTTAACCCTATTGAATTATAAATCTCTATAATCCAAGGTTTTACACAAAATACAAATACATCACAATTCTTATTAAAATAATAATAACGAAAATTCAGGATGTTACAATACTCCCCAACTTGAAAGTGATTTCGTCCCCGAAATCAGAATCAAGTGAACAATTGAGAATACTTATCTTTCATACTCTCTTCCGACTCTAAGGTCACATTAACAACTTAAAGATATAATGCCACATGAAATATTTTATATATAACTCTTTATTTCAAGAATTCATCTCTTCATATATTCTGAACTTTACCTCTTTCATCAACACCCACTCCCCAACTTAGATTTGCAAATCTCCTTAGAGTAATTGTTATCATCAAATCCTTGTTCGACTATTTCTTGGTCTATCATACCGTTATCATTTCTCTCTTGTTTACCCGGAACATCCACCACACAGCTACAGTCTAAAAGGACAGTTTCTCTAAAAACGTCGGCTAAGACCTTTAGTCAAATCCTCGTAACACCGAGATCTGCATTTAATGTATTTCTTTTACATCCACTGAATACTCCAACACTACAGCTTAACGGTTACAGTATTCTATTCACCTAAACCAATGGGATTGAGAAGAACAAGAGTCTTCCTTTCACCCCATCATCATCACAACTCACTCTCCAGGTCTCAAAATAACATTAACATGTACTACCTGAAATTTCCACGTACACTGTAATTTAAGCATACTCGTTACTATTAAATACTTTAACAACCACGACAGTCCATTATTACATCCATGGCTTACACGTTTCTTCGGTATAGAATGCTATCACTTCCTCACATCACTATCTCATCGCACAACCACAATACAACCAAGCACCACAGTATTGAATATCAAAAGTGATAACTCTATTGAACCTGCAATATGATTACATTCTTAAGTCCAATCTTTCTATCATAGGAAGCAACTCACACAATCAAAATCAGTTTGGGTAAACACCCAATACCATTCCGACATTCTGTTTCGATATTAGCCATATCACTACTCCATCTTACAAACTACATGCCCCAACAACTTTAATGACAAAGTGGTACTTTTCATCCGGAATCCCCGAAAAGACTTCCATCGGATGCTTCCTTGTTCTAACTTCATAATACGTACTAGTTGACACACTTACCTTGGCAATTGATGTCACTACTCGTTCGTACATTCTCCACCCATAACATCTCACAGCAGACCAGGTCTCATGGTCAGTTGTACACACTTCAAACGTACTTTCATGTTCTCCCGCATGATTAATTTAGTCCATTTCACTATTATTTTCCTCCCCAACTTTAGTTGAACCACCACTCTCGATTTGCTAATTAACTTGAACTTATTTGTTCATACTAGCTCCTTATGATTCCAAACCAATACAAAACAGGGCACAATCCCTCACAGATCAACATTGTCTATACATTCCCTTTATTCATTTCTAGTACTTCATCTTTTATAAACCTTCCACATCGTAAGTAAAGAACTTATCTAAAACAACAGTCCTTCACTGTTCTAACATCCCCACAAGGTGGTTCTTCAACTTTTAAGATTCTGATTCAAGACTTAACATTCATACATGACCCCAAAAAGGATAACCAATGCATTCACGTCATGTAAACTTCAATTACAATATCGTTCATGCAATATCAACCCCAAGCCTACGTCGAACTTATCAAATCGGGTCAATGCTTTTAAGACCCAACTGAGTTCAAAACCGATTGTTACAGGATCTAATGATAATTTATCAATATCAACTCACGCAGTTAAAATGCATCTAACTCACATTATACCACACACGCTCTGAGGCGTGATAATCTTACGATTCCTTCATTGATACTTTCCCAAGGAAGTCAATTCATATATATGCATCTGTATGCACACGTATATGTAACTCTTTTTATACTCCACAATGTATATAATACGCCAAGGTTCATTAGTTCCAAAGGTACTAAGAACACGTAAATTATCAAACAGTCTTCACCTAAGACCGACACTTGTTCAAATAGAATGCAGTCATGCATATTACACATCCAAGACTCCATCTCGAGTCACTAAAACTGACAAACATTCAAAGTACTCATTTGAATATAAATCCAACCTTTAAGGCCAAAAATAAACGTTTGGTTAAACACGTGTCACTCACACGGTTACGCAAATCAAAATACATTGTTACACAAAATCTTTACATGATCGGATTTACCAAAATCCCCCAACCCACACATTCCCATTTTCAAAATGTAATACATCAAAATTATTGCACATCCACAATAATCATTTAAAAGCGTGTTTTGACTACATAACTTTTACTTATGCAATAAATTAACCAAAATTTCTTTCACTCGTGATTTATTCGTTAATCATTCAAAACCTTCAAATATGTCGCACACCATAAAAATCGCTTTGCGCATACCCTCTGCATAACAGCATACCGGTACCGCTCACGGTTTTTATTCCTGCCCGCACAGGCATACGCGGGACGCACCCAGGCCGCACCCAATGACAGACGAAAGGTCTCATACACCTTACACAACTATCGACTTCAAAGTCAAAATTCGACATGTCGACACTTCCTTAAACTTAAGGTCCTTAACTGAACCTAATTCTTCCTCCGGACACAACCGTCCCTTGGCAACTGTATTCCTAGTCAGCGAACAAGGGTACAGACTCTCATGCAACCTACACTAAAGTCCACTTTCGACTCTCACACTGTTCATCTATCATTTGAACACAATTACCAAAACTACAAACTTTCTCCCAAGGTTTATCCAACACCCCTCCACTCTTGGAGTTCTTTCTTAGCTTATAACGTAATACTCTACGACCTAGCGAGTTCATATCCTTCTTTCATGACAACTTGATACATAAATCAATTCACACATTTTCTCATTTTAAATAACAACATTTGGAATAACTTGGGCACACATGATCCCAACATTCACACGACTCCAATGTACTGCACAACGATCTCGCGAATTGTTTGCATACTAAATTTCTGTAAACTCAATCTTTCTCAACCAAAACAAAGTTGTTACGACGGTAATATATTAAATAAAAATCTTTTCATACAACAATAGTTCGAAAAAGTTTTACCGACACAATTAAGCTAGTCGGTTCTCCCACTTATTTATATGATGTTATTAGATCAATACTCCTGTTGGTTATTAAACGTTTTGCTGGCCAACGCTTTCTTGCTACAAATCAACTTTTCATGTAAAGTAAGAAATATTTTGTAACAACTCCAAAAATTTCGTTGTGCGACGTAAATGGGATTGCCTTTTCTTTAAATACACACTTGCACATACTAATTCAACCTTGACTAAAACTGTTATTTATGCATTTGGTTTGAAATCATGAAAATTCATGTAACACACTCTAGAACACCATGCATAAAACTTTACTCGCAAATGAAGGCTAAGTACTCAAACGAGGTCAATCGTCTTACTTACGTAACTTATCATTGACATTCTACTTCCGACCAGTGGTTGCCCTATCGGCTTTATAACATTTGCTATACTGGCATTCCACGATCCACATACTCCAATATGTCATACCATTTCCATCTTGATCAATCTCCTCATACTCTATCTCCACACATAACAATCCACCTACTAAAGGTTGCCTTGGCGGACTTTCATGAGTCTCGCCAGTTCCAGGTTGTCCTTCCAACCTCTAATCATTTACTGATCTGTCCTCCAAAGAGTTGAAGGATTTTAGTGATGTATTCACCATCATTCTGCTATAACATCAAGGGATACCCATAAGAAATGGTTATGCACATACCCCTATACAAAACGTACTTTACCGATCGTTAGTCACTGTAACAATTTAGAAATAAGCATGCTCGCGTAACAATATATTCATAATAACAGTAGCTAATTGAAATTGTGAACATGTCATACATGAGAATCCTTGTTACCATTATCACAATACTAATTTCACGTATTTCCGTTGACTCTAAGACTATCCCGTCTTAGTATTTCTACCCAAATCTCACAAGTCATAACTTAATTCATCTCAGCTTAAGTCTAAGTATCTCATCAGCATACTTAGTTCGCTTAAACTATTGCTCTGATACCATATTGAAACGCCCCAAAATCCGAGCCAATTTAAACCTCAAGTTACAACAGATTATGATAACAAAACTTCAACTTATAAAAATAGCAAGGGGATTAACCATCAAGAGTATATTTACAAACAGGATACTTCAAATAACCTATCAATCTAATTATGTAACTATAATCAGATTAAATAAGGTATCTAAGCTATCCATCAAAAATATCCTCTTTGTTAATTGCCACCACTGCTAATCCAAAAACGCTCGTCCCACAACCCTTTATTTTCCCGAGCCTGAACCTGGTAAGAAAACATTATAGGAAACGATTAGGCCAATGCCTAGTGAGAACATTCGTTTCAATAATAACATTTGCAAAAACAATGTAAACAAGTTATAGCAAACCTGGTTACTCCTTTTCTTACCGCCTAGAGCCACACTACGAATCATTACTGATTCTAGATTAATGATCCGTTATCCAATTCCTAGGATATGACTGGCAATATTCCAGCCATCATATCCCGCCTAGAGCCACACTACGAATCATTACTGATTCTAGATTAATGCTCTCAACCTATAAATAGCAATTACACATGCATATTTATTACCATACGACTGTTCCTTGGTTTCCCACACACACTGGGATAACGATTAATACCACAAGCCTATCCCATGTGATTACCAAACACTAATGCCTATGGATCCATTACACTCAATATAATCCTGCCTAGCATCACACTAGCGCAGTTTATAAACCTAACATACTATACATGAATGTACGTATGTCCAAACTACATAAGTTATATGACAATGCCTAATCGTATCTTTTCACGATTTACCGAACTGTAGTCTCCAAAACAATCAGAAGAGTACAAATAATCCAAGACCTCAGAATGTCTTAACTATCAGAATTACTACTGTTACAGTATACTGACAACTCCCGGTATAAACCCCTCCCGGTATATAACAACTCCCGGTATAAACCCATCCCGGTATATAACAACTCCCGGTATAAACCCCTCCCGGTATATAACAACTCCCGGTATAAACCCCTCCCGGTATATAACAACTACCGGTATAAACCCCTCCCGGTATATAACAACTCCCGGTATAAACCCCTAACCACTCCCGGTATAAACCCCTCCCGGTATATAACAACTCCCGGTATAAACCCCTCCCGGTATATAACAACTCCCGGTATAAACCCCTCCCGGTATATAACAACTCCCGGTATAAACCCCTCCCGGTATATAACAACTCCCGGGAATCACCACATGTACCGGGACTGTACCGGTTTTACGTACTGCTAGCTCAACCATGTCCACAAATCGATTTAAAACATAAAATCAATTCAACCTATTCATTCTAATCAGTCCTCAATCAATTCATACAGCTATATTAAGGTTAGTATAACTTAAAAACACTGATTTGTACAATGAATCGAATGAACTCACCTTAGGTTTGCAAAACCCTTCTTCCTGCACAATTTTAAAACTCCAACAGCAGAGAACACTTCTGAAAACAAATACAAGATACAAGTTTGTTTACAATCTAACATCAATACAGATTCTATCCAAAACCATCATCAATTTCTTACCAATTTGATGAACAAGACTCCTTTCTTCTTTTCTCCCTTTTTCTCTTCTCTGCTTCTTTTGCCGACTCAACCAGAAAACAAATGAGATATTTCTCATTTTAGCTAACTTATCCAAACACACTATTACTAAATAACCAAACATACCTCCAAAGTCTATTATTTTCACAATTAACACCAAAACTTAATCTTTTGTATTTTAACCCTATTGAATTATAAATTTCTATAATCCAAGGTTTTACACAAAATACAAATACTTCACAATTCTTATTAAAATAATAATAACGAAAATTCAGGATGTTACATCGTCCCTCCCTTTTTAGGGACACATTGGACGGGGCTCACCCAACTACTACTACCTATTGGGTAGATAATACCGGCGTCTAACCACTTCAAAACTTCTTTCTTAACTACCTCCTTCATTATGGGGTTCAACCTCCTTTGAGGTTGGACTTTTCCAGGGTGGTCACTCTCCAAGTTAATCTTATGTTGACATAGGGAGGGGCTAATACCTCTAATGTCCGATATGGTCCAACCAATTGCCCTCTTATGTTTCATCAACAAATCAATCAAAAGTTGTTCTTGTTTCTCACTAAGTTTGGAAGAGATAATAACGGGAAGTTTATTATCCTTAGCGAGATAAGCATATTTCAAGTGGGAAGGCAATGGTTTAAGCTCTAACTCGGGATGTTGTTCTATTGAAGGAGGTTGAACGTTTCTATCTTTAAAGTCAAAGGCTGCCACTATTGCGTTACACTCATCCTCAAAAGTGTCATCACTCTCAGAGTCGGAGTGCTCACTCTCACTCCCCACTGTGTTCACTGTATCAAAACTATGGGTACCACTAATCGAACTCAAAGCAAAACAGTCTTCGGTTTCTATGAACTTAAGGGACTTGAAGACATTGAATGTTACTTGTTGGTCATGGACTCTCATAGTGAGTTCCCCTTTATGCACATCGATCAAAGTACGCCCGGTTGTAAGAAACGGACGTCCTAAGATGATTGGGATATCTTTATCAGCCTCTTAATCTAAAATTAGAAAATCGGCAGGGAAGATAAATTTATCCACTTGGACCAAAACGTCTTCTATTTTTCCTTTGGGGTAGGCAATGGATCGGTCGGCTAGTTGTAATGTCACGGTTGTGGGTCTAGCCTCTCCAATACCTAACTTGTTAAAAATGGACAATGGCATCAAGTTTATACTAGCTCCCAAATCATAAAGTGCTTGACCTACTTCTTCTCCTCCTATCGTGCATGGAATGGTGAAACTACCCGGGTCTTTCAACTTAGGTGGAATCTTGCTAGTAAGGAGGGCACTACATTCTTTAGTCAATGCCACAGTCTCAAACTCACCTAACCTTCTCTTTTTGTTCAAAATATCTTTCAAAAATTTAACATAGCTTGGCATTTGCTCGAGAGCCTCTACCAAGGGTATGTTAATGTGAAGTTGTTTGAAAATGTCTAAGAATTTTTTGAATTAAACATCGACATTCTTAGTCTTTATTCTTTCAGGAAAAGGTACACTTCGGGGGTCAATTTGAGTTTGCTGTGGTGTTGGCTTTGGAATAGTAGGTTTTGGTGGGATTTTGAAAGTGGGAAGCTCAGGGATATCGCTCGTCACTGTGGGTTTGACAGTGACTTGAGGAGTGACCACTGTGGTTTTAGGGACAGTGAGTATTTGAGGCGGATCATCAGAATCAAAAACGATATCTTTCAGATCCTTTCCACTCCTAAGCGTTATGGACTTGAGTTGCTCTTTTCCTATTACCCTAGCATGTTCGGTATCACTAGGTAACGTCCCTGGCGGTATATTCTTAACTTCGACGGCTAGTTGTCCTACTTGAGTCTCTATGTTCCTAATGGCTGCTTGAGTTTGATTCATGAAACCTTTGAGAATTGATTCGAGTGATGGTTGAGTCTCAGCGGGGTGAGTTGGTCGTGGTTGGAACTGTTGCGAGGATTGCCCTTGCTGAAAGTTCTGTGGGGAATGCCCATTGTGATGTTGCTGAAATCCAGGGGGTTTTGTGGTCTTTGCTGGACATTACTCGCCCCATGGGGTTGGAGTCCTGGATTACCAGCCCAAGAGAAATTCGGATGATTTCTCCGATTATAAGTCTGTGAATATGGGTTGTTCCTCGGGTTGGTCCCTATAACATTAACGGCCTCATGATTTGTCGGACAATAGTCAAAAACATGTTCCTCTCCACAGAGGGAACAGTTCTCAGTGGGATGTGTTGCGGAATTGACTTGGCCACTATTTTGATTCAAAACTAATTTAGTCAAAGCCACTAACTGCACATTCATGGTTTTAAGTGCCTCGGAATCAATGGTGTTGGTCTTTGGTATGGGTGCTCTAGGATTTGACCACTCGGTGTTGTTGTTGGACACTTTTTCTAAGATTTGATATCCATCATTGTAGGTTTTACTCGTGAATGTTCCACCTGCTGTTGCATCTAAGATGATTTTGGCTGCATTGGAAAGACCATTGTAGAAAGTCTCCAATTGGATGCAATGTGGGATGCCATGGTGTGGACACTTTCGAAGTAAATCTTTAAATCGTTCCCATGCATCCGAAACAGCCTCATCTTCTTCTTGCCTGAACAAAATAATATCATTTCGAAACCTTACATTCCTCGTGGGGGGAAAGTATTTTTGTAAATATTTGTCAGCAAGTTCTTGCCAAGTGGTTATCGAGTGAAGTGCATGTGAGTTCAGCCAAGCCTTTGCCTTATCCCTTTGTGTAAAAGGGAAAAGCCTTAGCCTTAACGCTTCATCACTCACACCTTGCAATTGAAAGGAATCAGTCATTTCCAAAAAGGACTTTAAGTGCGAGTGTGGATCCTCAGATGGTGATCCTCCAAGCTGACCTATGACTTGGATCATTTGAAACATCACTGGTTTGAGTTCAAAATGTGTTGCGACAATGTTGGGCCTTAAAATTCTAGAGCTTAAATCACCAACTCTGGAAGTAGCATAGTCCCGTATTTTTCGATCTTTGCTATCGGCAATCGTCACTGTAGTCTCCACTACTGGCGGGTTAACAGGTCTTTCACCTCCCACACCTGCCATGTTTACAGTGGGGATCACAAGGGGTTGTCGATTTGTGTTTTTGTTTTTACGTCTCCTTCGAAAAGTTTTCTCTATTTCAAGATCGATTGGTACCAAAGGTCCGTGTTGTTGCCTTGGCATGCAACACGAACGGCTTAGAAAAACTAGCCACTCGGGCTCGAACAAAAACTAATTTCTTGAGATTTAAAATCACGCCAGTCCCCGGCAACAGCGCCAAAAACATGGTACATGCGAAATATGTGATTTAATCGCAGTGGGTTGCAAACTGTCCACAGTGGGAAGTGCAAGTGTACACTGACCACTATGATCGTCACAGCAAGTAATAGTTGGTAAAATACCAGAATCGAATCCACAGGAACTGGACAATCAAGACAATACGGTTCTCAAGAGCTTCCTTTTACAAGTTTCAATTACAGAAGAAGCAATAGTTTGATTTGGTTTGGTGAAACGCTACTTTAACGGTTTACTTAAAATTTAAAAGAAGGAATGTAGGATAGATTTTCCCTAGATTTTATATTAAATACCTGATCCTAAAAGGTGATCCTTGTACTTGAAGTCGATCTTTTCGCTAGAAAAGCCCGGTAACAAAATACTCACACCTTTAAGCAAAAATCCTATACTCTTGGTATTTATCGTTTTGTCAATGGTAATCTCAAAATGGACCTTTTCAGGTCTCGATGGAATGTGTAGAGACAAATACTCTAAGTGTTTTTAATACACCAACTAGCTTGCCTACTACTTCAGTGGGTTGAGATTAGCTCACTGTGCCGACCTCATTTTCGTAAGTGTCATAAGAATTCTTTCAAATCCCTTAGCATCATCCAAGCTCGTGTCACTGCGTTCTACTCATTTCTGTGTTAAGAACTATACTTTAGATCCTTGCAAGTGATCGGCTTGTTCGCATCATTGGGCAATAGTCGAGAGTGAATGACCAAAACAATAAATATTCCAAGTATAAAGATTACTCAAGCATTTTTCATAAAATCTAGATACTTTTCCTTCTAAAACCTAAAGGACGCTTAGCCCATAATTACCAAAGTAAAGAAAACAAAAGATGAAAAATTGCACATAAGTAAACTGAAAGTGACTTGTATTAAAACTGCAGTAGGGAACGAGAGTACGTCACTGCCACCAACGACTTGAAACTAGCGATTACACTAAGAAATTAAATGCTAAAAATTAAAGAACTACAAGGTCCCTTGGCTTGTAGCTTCTTTACCCATAGGTCCCTTCACCTTTTCCAAAAAGTCCACTTAAAGTACCATGGGTTTTATTAAATAATTCATCTTGTCATGCTTTAGGGAACATGCTTGTACTTCACCATCCCATGCCTCTGCCATTTGAACCTTCTATTCTCCAGATTTTTTCTTTCAAGCTAAGATTTAATTTTCTTTTGTCTTCTACTCTGCTCGCCAGTGGAATCCGGAGTGGGCACTCCGCAAGTCACTGCAGATATTTCGTGAAAATGCAACAAAACTCCACAAAATGATTTATAAAAACTATGGTTCACTCTTTTTGCTCATTTTTATGAATATTACCAAGAATGGGGGTTTTGAGAAGTGAAATGGCTAAAATTTGACAAAATAAAATAAAAATTAAAGGAAATAATAACTCTAAAAATAGAGTTATCATGACGCATCTCAGGTTTAAGCCCGTCGATGATCGTCGATAGAGTCTATCTCCGATCATGACATACCTGGATGCCTTGAATCTAATCTTCCGAGTTTCCATCTTGTCTTCTGGGAGTTGGTCGTGCACAAGAAATATTTGAATGTCGCACGACCAATCGTCCTCTTGATCCTCGATCTGGACAATATCGTCATTTTCGATGGACGATGTCGCTAGGTGAATCAAAGGGATACTGTCGAATACTGGTTCAACTAGAGCGGATCCAAGGTTTGCTAGAGCGTCGGCTTGAGTATTTTGATCCCTTGGAATTTGCTCAATAGAAAAGGATTTGAATTTTTCAGAATTTTCTTTTGCTACCTTTAGGTACGCTGTCATTTTTGAATCTTTAGCTGCGAATTCTCCATTCATTTAATTCACGACCAAAAGAGAATCTCTCCGTACATGTAGTGAGGTTGCCCCCAAGTCGTAGGCCATACTCATTCCTACGATCAGGGCTTCGTACTCAGCTTCATTGTTGGTGGCTTTGAAGTCGCATCGCACGGAATACACCATCTTGCCCCCCTGTGGCGACTTTAAGACGACGCCAAGTCCAGAACCCCAAATGTTGGATGACCCGTCGACGTGTAAGGTCCAAGGTACGTCGTCGTGAGTCACCACAGTAGACACCTCGATCTCTGCTTCTTTCCCCAGTTCAGGACTAAAGTAGGCGATAAAATCAGCTAGTGCTTATGACTTGATCGTTGTCCTGGGTTTGAAATCGATGTCGTAACTGCTGAGATATATGCTCCAGTTTGCCAGTAGACCTGTCAACTCAGGTTATCTCAAGACAGACTTAAGTGGATAGTTAGTAATTTCAGTAATCGGATGTGATTCGAAATAATGTCGCAATTTTTTTACGGCTGTAACAAGCGACAAGAGTAGTTTTTCCATTGAGGAATACCTGGTTTCAGCGTCCAAAATGGATTTACTTACATAGTAGATCGGTAGTTGCTATTTTTCATCTTCTCGTGTCAGGACGGCACTTACTGCATTAGGACTGACGGCCAAATATAGCTGCAGGACCTCATGGTCATCGGGCTTTGACAACAAAGGAGGCGACGTCATGTACTCCTTTAGTTTTTGCAACGCTTGCTCATGGTCGTCGGTCTAGTCGAAGCCTTTATTTTTCCTAAGGACGTTATAGAATAAATTACATCTATCTGAGGATCGCGAGATAAACCTATTCAGAGCAGCCACCCGACCAGTGAGCATTTGGACCTCCTTGAAATTTCTAGGAGATTTAATCTCGATGATAGCCTTGATCTGGTCGGGGTTGGCTTCGATTCCTCGTCGAGTGACCATGTAGCCCAGGAATTTCTCGGCACTGACACCAAAGGAACACTTTGTCGGGTTGAGCTTCATGCTATATTTACGAAGGATGTCGAACGACTGCCTCAAATGTTCGACGTGGTCGACTGCTTGCTTCGACTTGACGAGCATGTCGTCATTATAAGCTTCCATCGTGTCGCCGAGATGATCTTTGAACATCTTATTCACCAGACGCTGGTAGGTAGAACCTGCATTTTTTAGTCCGAAAGGCATAACCTTATAACAGTAAATACCTCGATCTGTCATGAAGGCAGTTTTCTCCTGGTCCTCGACGTGCATCAGGATCAGATTATATCCAGAATAAGCATCCATGAACGTCAATAGTTCATGTCCTGCTGTCGCATAGACCATGGCGTCGATATGTGGCAAAGGGAAAGGATCTTTTGGACAGGCTTTGTTGAGGTCTGTAAAATCGATACAGACCCTCCATTTGCCATTCTTCTTTGCCACGACCACGACATTAGCAAGCCAATCGGGGTATTTTACTTCTCGAATCTTTCCTGTCTTGAGGAGGTTGTCGACTTCGTCATTTATCACCTTATTCCTTTCAAGAGCGAACTTCCGCCGCTTTTGCTTGATAGGCTTAAATGATGGGTCGACATTGAGCTTATGGGAAATGACGCCAGGGTCTATGCCGACCATATATTCATGCGACCAGGCAAAACAATCGGCATGTTCCTACAAAAAGATATGAGTTTGTATTTTAGGCAGGGATCAAGGGATGACCCTACAAGGACTTTCTGACCAGGCTTGCTCTGATCCAGGATAACTTCCTCCAGGCGATAATCATCGACTATGTCAGGAACATCCTGCGCTTTCTCAAGCCCTTCATGCATCTGGGCAATGATTTGCTTTCGATTTCCATGGGCTGCCATTTTCCTGAAACAAAGAAAAGAGGAAACTCCAAGAAACCGTTTGTAAATCGCACGTTTGTCGAAGATTTTGTCTAGATGGGGTCCCACGGATGGCGCCAAACTGTTAATGCCAAAAATCGTCCAGAAGGATAACTTAAGGTTGATTGTGGAGCTTTACAACTAAAGAATATGAATCTTTTGACAAGCCGTGCGACAAAGACAAAATACTGTAAAAGAGACAAAGATTTTGGTGACGTGGGAAAAACCTCAACTAGGAAAAAACCCGTGGACGACTTTTAGGGGTCGTCGCTGCACTATGATTGCCAAACAGGGGTGATATCCTTTATTCCAGGTGTCGAGGGTACAATGATTACAATACAGATGAAATAAAGACTTGAAATGTAAAATAACAAGTGTATCGAATGTAAAAACAAGTGTGTCGTGTGTAAAAACTGTGTGTCGTGCGTATAAGTCGTGCGTCGTGAGCGATCTGTTGAGAGAGAATTCCTTGCTTCGAGTGTTCTTGAGTACGCAGTATGTGATTCTAGAATTCGGTCTCCCGCAAATGGTGATTTGGCCTTCGTATTTATAGTCTTCGAACGTCTTTAATTACTTCATAAAATCCTCTGGTAACGGTCGCAACGATCACTGTTGTTAATGTTCATAATTGCCTCTGTCGGTTTCGTCCGTTGGCCATAAATGGCGTTGACCCTGCATTAAATGAGGAAAACATAACAGAAATGTCGCATGTTAGTCGGTCGAGGCCGTGTGGTTCTACAAGACGGTCGAGGTCGAGAGGAACTTTTGACTTCAGCTTTGGTCAAAGGATAAAATGTCTATAATTTGACTTTGTTATGAGAGAAGTGCAATAAATGTTCTTAGTGTCTTGGTCGTGGTCGAGACTGGTGAAATTTTGCCCAAACAATAACCACAACTTCTTCTTCAAGTCTTTCTCCCAATGGATCTCTCCTCTCACACACACAAAAGTGTAGAATTTGTTGGAACCAAAAAATGAAGAAATGAGGTGCAAACACCTTTTTACCCCAAATTTCATATTTGGCCTCATAGAAAGATCATGTACATTGTAACACCCCTAAAATAGAGGTAAATTGACCTGCATATGAATATGAAATACGATTTCTAAATAAATAAATCACCCAAGAATGGGGAAATGGTATAGTGTTTACAACCCAAAAGAATGAAACGGATAATTAATAACCTATTGATCTAAATTAAGATAAGCTTAGATTAATGATGGTTGTCACTATCTTCTTCCAAGGATTCCTAAAAATGGCATACACTAAACACCTCTCAAAAGTCATTAATCACAAAAAGGTGTCTCTACCGGCAACCATCACCCCGCACATGACTTTAAAGCCTCGTCGAAAAAAGAACATGATATAACATCAGTTTGAGAAAAAGGGTTAGGCTAAAAGCCTAATGATTTGAAATAGTTATAGAGTAAAGTTTATAAAAGATTTAAAACGGAAAAACATAACTTTAATATAACATATTGTGCCATTTAAACAAATTCACCCTTGGGAGAGCTCAAAACTTTTTATGGTGACGGGGGAGACCCGATTTTCACAAATACTGATGAAACACAAAAGTAAACAACAATTTATGTTATATAAATGACACTCATGGATTAAAATCAATACGATATATCAAGCTCAACTACTCCAAGTTTATTTTGCTTGTGGAGTCTCGAGTTCAACCACGCTAGGTATGTAGCTTGGGTCATCCAAATTCCGAGTTGACTTATTCACTATGGAATTAAATATTATCACTCTTTGGCTGATGCCCAACTTTAAAGGTCCACACCTAACTTTCCAATAGAGACCTAATGCCTATTCCGACTTACAAAGGGAGGTTAACAACCCAAGACAAATTCCACAAAATGACTTATATGCCTATGGATCCAATACATTATAGTCTAACATGTTAACACTTCAAGATATACCAAAATGTACCCAACAAAATAAACATTTATATAAATAAGCCATTAAATGAGAAAATTCTACATTTTGTCAACATAGTCGTGAGTTCGACCATCACCCATTTGGGTTCCAAAACTCATACAAATATAGAAGTAATTAGCATTTATGTATGTAAAACAATCCTCCATAATCATTTCATCAAACTACACAAAATCATCAAAACCTAGTTTTGGCCTAACTTTTCCAAAATCAACCAAATGAGAAGTAACGTAGTAAAAGCTTTGATGAGACATAAATGTAGCATTTTAACATGCATATAGTTTAGAAAAGTTGTGAGATGAACTCACAATACTAGGTTTTGGTGAAAAGCTATAAAATCAACAAATCCCCAAAAGTAGAAGTGAAAGGCTTGGATCTTGGGCCCTAGCTTTGAATCTTAGCTTAGATAATGAAGGGCTACCAGAGTGTTCCTTAGTTTTCCGTTTATTTGAGGTTTTTCCTTAACCCCCCCCCCCCCCCCCTCTCTCTCTCTCTATATATATATATATATATATGATACAAATCAAATACAAACCATGTATTTGTTGCACACCCTTACAAACCAATGTGCATATGTGAACAATGTGTGCATAATCTGAGATGCATATATGCATTATCCCATATGAATGTATGTCCATTATATGTATATTCTTGCACGTATGCATATGCATATGTCGGTTTAGTTCTCCCCATTTCCTGAAAGATAAAGATTGTCAGTATTAGTAGAAGTAGGAGAGTAAGGGGGAACCCCAAACCTAGACCTTTGTCTAGGTTTGCACCTTGTGCATACCGTAATGTCTTGGTAAAACGACCACCCCAAACCTAGTCCAAAGCCTAGGTTGGGCTCATGTTACGGTATTAGGATGATCACTAAAAACTCCCACCCTAAACCTAGGTGCCAACCTAGGTTTGAATTATCAACAAGTAAGACCCCAACAATACGTGTATAAGTGCTTTGGGTGAAAGGCGTGAAGTGTACTCGTGGGGCGTGTATTTGGGACCATGTGGTATGCATAACGATAGAGGGGAGATCACAAATAGAACAAAAGACCCGGAACCCCAAACCTAGGTGTGAACCTAGGTTTGTTTGTCCTTTAACACCCATACGTGCTTTATCCCGACACATCATTCAAATGCAACACACATAACAAGTAACCATGAATGATAGCTTAAAGTATACTTCCAATCGGCAACCAAGTCAAGCATTAAAGACCACATTAGAAACTTGTGCGAGTGTATGATGGTGACAAGGTGTGTGCATCATGAGACTCCAAAAATGGCACAAAAGTATAGGCAAACCAAGAATGGTGTGCATGTGTGAAGAACAGTCAACACCATGGCACCACTAAATAGAACCAACCGCAATCAATAGAGTAATCCACAAATCGCATACAATTAGGCAAGAGAGTGCCAACCCATATATGCATTTTAGATACACTCATTTCACAAGATAACCAACACGAAGGAATTCTTAGCACAAAGAAAACATTGGATTGAAATTTTTCTCAAGGATGCGATCAACGAACCATGGAATAGTCAGAAATGCCATGCGCACAAAGTCTCACAATTAAATAAGTAGTTACGCTTATTTGAAAGGAACACAAAACTCTTTACAAAAATCACAAGAATGAGCCCTACTTCAAAATCTTTATTAATTTGAATGCTCACGTAGGCTCTTAATGCCGCAAAAAAATTATGCACAACTCTTGCCAAAGAAACATCAATTAAACCAATGTATATCAAATTACACACTCACAACGTCTCTGAGTGCCAAAAATGTATCTACGTGGCATTATGGCAAGGACAACATTAACCCATTTGCATACATATCATAACTGTGATGGTTAATTCGACCTTAGAACGAGATTTCAACTTACCATGTGCACTTAATGAAAGCAAGCAAACCTTAAAAAAGACGGAGTACCCTTGTGACTTTGAATTCGAGTGAGAGAGGGCTGTTATCATCAAATTTGATTAGAAATCTGTACGAATTGTTGAATGGCAACCGAATTCAGGGCTGTTGTGGGAGAAATGAGAGCGAGAGAGATGGTCGACGGGATGTGAGAGAGGAAGAGAGCATAAGGTGCGGCTGTGGTGTGGTGGCGATTAAGGAAAAATCGACAAGGTGAGTGACTACAGACCTGGAACTCGATGGTGGCGGTGGTTTCTTGTTGGGTTGAATCGGCAGAACGAGAGAGAGGTGGATAGTTGCTGTGGCGGCTGTTGTGGAGAAGGGTGGTGCAGGTCGCCGGTGGTGGTGGCTGCTGGTGGTAGGCGACGGTGGTAACAGTCGAGAGTGAGAGAGGAGTGGTGAAGATGAGAGAGAGACTAGGGCATAAAATCGAGAGGGATGAGGAGATGTGAGTTGCGATCGAGATGAGGGAGTTGGTCGGCGCTGGCGGTGGTCACCAGTGGTGTGGCTTTGGACGGCCGGAGCTGCTCTGTCGGCGGAGTTGGTCACCGGCGGTGGTGTTGATGTGGTACGGTGGCAGGATGAGTGTAGGAATGTTGTAGGTCACGTGAAAAAGAAAACAAAGAAGCCAAAAACTTGTTAGGCGGGTTTACACCCTCCTAATCTAACCTTGCACCAAAAAATTTCAAGCTTCACTAATTATCATACCGAAAAAATGTCTAAAAATTTACAGTTTTGGCGCAAGAGTCTCCCAAGACCACGAGAGAGCTAACAAGAACACACCATCAAACCCAATTAAAATAAGACCGAAACCAACACTACTTTAACATTTGGTTCGCCCATCGAGCTCCATACCTTTACCAACAAAAATTCATGCTTACCTTTTTCGCACGGAAACGTCTCTGAACCTACGAAAGTTCTAAAACAACACAATCAAACCATTCGAGAAAAAGGAAAAGAACTAAAAATAAAATAAATAAATAAATAAAACTAAAAATAATAGAGAAAAACATACCGGGTGGGTTGCCTCCCACCTAGAGCCTTAGTTAAAGTCGTGGCACGACTGTGTGGCTCTCAACTTGGCTCGATATCGCTTGCATAATTGAACCGCCCACATATACGGTCGTTCTTGATTTTCTCCACATGCGTTTTCCCATTCTTACCAGCTTCTGGTCCAATCTGCCCCATTTTTGGTTCACCTTTGTCTTCTATTATTTGGAGCACATGGAAGGTTACCTTTTCATTCCCAACTCTGAAAGTCATCACACCTTCTTCAATATCTATCAAAGCCTTGCTTGTGGCTAAGAATGGTCTTCCCAAAATCAATGGCACCTCAACATCTTCTTCCACATCTAGGACAACAAAATCAACGGGAAAATAAAACTTTCCAACCTTTATCAAAACGTCTTCAATGATTCCATAGGGGTACTTCACCGATCTATCTGCAAGTTGAAGTGTCATGTTTGTTGGCTTCACTTCCCCCAAGCCAAGTTTCCTGAAAATGGATAAAGGCATTAAATTAATACTTGCACCAAGATCACATAATGAATTGCTGAATTTAGAGTTTCCTATATGAATAGGGATAGTAAAACTCCCTGGATCCTTAAGCTTCGGGGGAAGCTTGTGTTGGATTATAGCACTACACTCCTCAGTAAGTGCAATTGTGGCATGATCTTCAATCTTCCTCTTCTTGGACAATATGTCTTTCATGAACTTGAGACACGTTGGCATTTGTGCTAGTGCCTCTGGAAATGGGATATTGATGTGTAACTTCTTGAAAATGTCAAGAAATTTCTTAAACTGTTCCTCGTCCTGATGTGCCTTCAATCGATTCGGAAGAGGTAGCGGTGGCACATACAGGTTGACTACCAGCTTTGACGGAGATGTCACATTTTTCTCCTTTGGCTCTTTCTGATCAACCATATCACTAGAAGTACCATCTTTCAGCCCAACATTTGCCTCCTTGATCATTCCCGTCTCTACATGCTCACTCTCAGATTTATCGATAACTGGCTCACGAGTAAAGTCTTTTGTCAATTTCGTACCGCTCCTCAGATGAATGGAATTTCATTCCTCTCTTGATTTCCTTTCAGTCTGACTAGGGAATTGACCTTGATTCCGGGATTGTAGAGCTTCGGCAATCTGTCCCACTTATCTTTCAAGAAGCTTTATAGAGGTCGTGTTCTTATCAGTAGTTTCCTTGACCGTGCTTACCGTGCTCGCTAATCCTTCAACCGTGTTATCCATCTTGGACATGAATTTCATCATCATGTCTTCTAGCCCCAGCTTCTTCTCCCCGGATTGTCCTTCATCGAATTTCCGTTGGTTGTACCCTGGTGGACGATAAAAATTGTTAGAATTAGAAGAATTAGCAAAGTTGGCAGAATTACCTTGTTGCTGTTGGCCCATTGTTTCCTTTGGTTGGCCTTATGGTTGACTCCACAAGAAATTCGGGTGTCGTTTAAAACCCTCATTATAGGTGGTCGAGAAAGGATCGTTTCTTGGCTGGTTGTTCCGGTTTTGTACAAATTGAACCTGTTCAGGTTCTTGAGAAACGGGGAGCAAGTCTGGACTGCCTCCCTTCAAATGGTTTGTGATGGCAGCTAGTTGAGCTTTTATCACCTTCAACTCTTCTGATTCTTGAACACTCGCAACCCTTCTAACTGATGATCTCGGAGTGGAGAAACCATGTTCAGCTAGATTATCGATCAACTCGCATGCCTCTTCATAGGACTTATCCATTAGGGCTCCACCCGCTGCAGCTGTAATGTCGTTTTTGAACTGCGGGTGAAGTCCACTGAAGAACGTTTGGATCACAACCCACCCGTGTAACCCATGATGAGGGCATTTCTTTAGCATATCTTTGTACCTCTCCCAAGCTTCATACAGTGTCTCTTGATCCCATTGAGCAAAATGGGTGATCTCAGCCATAAGCTGGGCGGTCCTGCTTGGTGGAAATAATTTCTGGAGAAAAGCAGTTTTCAGTTGTGCCCAGGTGGTGATCTGATCCGGTTGGATACTCTCTGTCCAAGTTTCGGCTCTGCCCTTAAGAAAAAAGCTGAACAGCCTCAGCTTGATTGCATTCTCGTCTACCCCATTGATCTTGAAAGTATTGCAGATTCTCTCAAATGCACGGAGGTGTGCATGAGGATCTTCTGTTGGTGCTCCTCCAACCTGATTCTGTTGTACCATCACGATGGTACTCGGTTTGATCTCAAAATAGTTCGCCCCAGTAGCGGGCGGTTGGATGCCTATGTGTGCGACTGCCACATTTGGATTGGCAAACAACCGCATAGGACGTCTCTCAGGAGGAACTTCGTCACCCATCTTCAATTGCCTTTGAGCTTTGGATGCTTTTCGTAATTGATTGGCGGTTCTTTCGATTTCCGGATCGATCGGTACGATTTCCTTCCCTCGGGTTTTTCGTGGCATAAACCAGTTAGTACCTGAAATGGAAAGTAAGCAAAATTAGCAATCCAGAAACTGAAAGTAATAAACAAAATAACAAAAGTAAAGAAAAAAATGTTCAATGTAATAGCGCTTATAGCTGGTAGTGCTATCAGTTGCAACTAGTTCCCCGGCAACGGCGCCAAAAACTTGATAGGCGGGTTTACACCCTTCTAATCTAACTGCAAGTGTACGGGTCGAATCAAGTAATAGTACTGAAAGTACGAGTATCGAACCAAGGGAACTAGGAACTAAGTATCACAATGACTGCAATTGCTATTAACTGAACGGTCGATATTTTGAGTTGTTGGTATTAAAATAATTAATCGCAAGTAAATAAATCAAGAACAAACAATAACTAATTGGGGAAACTTTTTATGGAGAAAACAGTTGAGGGTTGGAAATCCTATGATTATCACTAATGAACACCTTACTTGGAACAATTGCCAATTTTTCCTTCTAATGAATACCCAATCACTAAAATCGTCGTTGTTCTCTCTCGAGCAACAACGGGTTTTATTTTGAAACCACGAATTTCATTTGTCGATCTCAACCCATGAAGTTAAAACACATTATGAACAAGATTTTAATAGGACTAAGGCTTACTTGGTATATCTCTATCCAATTTCTCATCTTATGCATGTAATTCTAGTTCTGGTTAACAATTAACTCTCTCGAGCTTAATTGAAAACAAACAAATCAGATGAAAGTTGATCAGACTCACAAAAGCAATAAAACCCAAATCACATGCTTCATTAAATTAGGAAAAACTGATAAAAAGTTCAAATCACATGTTCATACGCTTAAACCATATTCAAACCAACCCCCAACATCTAAAGATTAGTTCATGTTGGGGGTATTAACACACAAAGTAGTAGAAGTGTTCATAGATCTAAAGAAAAGTTCTCTCAAGAATGCTAGGATCATAAAACTCCCTTGATTGTGAAATACCAACGAAGAATTGGAAGAAATCGGTGTTCAAATCGCTTCCTGTGATGTTTCCTTGCTTCAATTCGGTGTTTCTCCCTTACCAAAATCGCTCCCAAATAGTCCTTGGTCGTCCCCTTGAAGATAAAAGTCGATATGTGTGTATGAATATCTCAAACCCTAGAATTTTAGGCCTTAAAAACGTGCAGCACCGTGAAGTGAGTTGTGAAGTGAGTTGACTTAAGTGAACCAGCTTTGAAACTAGCTCTGATTCTGCTCTTAGGTGAGTTGTGAAGTGACTTCAAATCAGCAACTAAATTCAAAGTCACCTCCGCCACTGTTTTGAACACACAACTTTTACTTCAAATTTTAAAACAACTTCTCAACCAACCACTTTTCATACATGGATTCTTGATGATTCTCGTGATCGATCTTTTTCTCGTAAAAACTCACTTTTTCCACACTTTCTTGGCTTTCTCATGGCACATCGTAATTCCTGAAAAACTTGATTCAAACTATAAAAATACCACCTAATTTACTTGGAAATAAGCAATATGACTTGAAAAGTGATATGAAAATAACACCGAAAATCGGTGTTATCATATGCACACTGGTTTGTTTACACATGCACAATGGTTTGTAAGGTGTGCAACAAATGCAAGGTTTGCATTTTACGGAGCCTATATATATATATATAGCGTTTAGATCATTTGTTAACCCTATATTTCATGCTAACTTTGTTTACGAAAATCTTAGCCATTGATGTTAAAACTGACGGATGAGATCAAAAGTAATCAACACATTAATTATAAATTAAGTCATGTGTAATATTTAATGAAATGAACATTTGTTAGGGGTATTTGTGGAAATTAGGTCATGTGTAATATTTAATGAGTTCATTTGATGTTAACACATTGGTTAATGATGAACAACACATGTTCAAATGTTCAATTTATCCACACATGAACACACATGAACTATCAACCCATACGACCAGATTACATAAAGATCTGATAAATTTGTTTATATAGACTATAAACACACGCATGAACACACATGAACTATAAACTTATACGACTAGATTAGATGAAGATCCGATAAATTTGTTCAACACATGTTCATAATCAAATTGTTCATAAATGTTCAAATTCAAGTTCATAATCACGATGATCATATACACACATACAACAGTCCTTTTGGTTAGCATTCATGTAACAAATGAACTCACATGAACAATTTATCCATACATGAACACACATGAACTATTAACCCATACAACCAGATTACATGAAGATCTGATAAATTTGTTTACATGAACTATAAACCCACACATGGACACACATGAACACTCTCCTCAACATCGTTAAAAACACCATGATTCATAATGTTGTTATCTATGTTCATGATGCAATAATATGGATTCATACACTAATTTGATACTAAAAACTTACAAAACATTTAAGAATAATAATATAGCTATAATCAAGGAAGATTTGATGTTTGTAACTCCCTCAATAAATGAATGTCAATACAAATACATGGATTTCCATTCATACCTCTATTTAATGGCTGGATACACATTTGTAACCACCATGTAAAATGGCTTCCTATTGGTTGATTGAAGTTAACAAAATTAGCACAAGAAGTGAGGTTAACAAATGAACCCAAGGAACACTTTGGTAGCCCTCCATCTGGACGGTATGCACTTGTGCATACAGGTAATTTGTAACATGTACACGTGCATATATGCACAAATGCATGATGCACTTGTGCATAAAACCAAAAAAACAACTTAACTTACTTGTATGCACAAGTGCATACCGTGTAGATGAAGGGCCATCAGGGTGATCTTCAGTTTTCATTTTTTTGAGATTTTCCCTTGAACCTTCCTCTATATATAAATTAGTGTGAACATATATATATATATATATATATATATATATATATATATATATATATAGCCTTAGGTTCAATAGAGAAGTGCAAATATTTAGAGAAATAGAGAAGTAAAAAAACACGGGACCGTTCATATATGAACGTTCATATATAAACAGTCATATATGAACGTTCATATGAACGTTCAGATATGACTGTTATATGAACGTTCATATATGAACGTTCATATATGACTGTTTATATATGAACGTTCATATATGAACGGTCCCGTGTTTTTTTACTTCTCTATTTCTCTAAATATTTGCACTTCTCTATTGAACCTTTCCCTATATATATATATATATATATATATATATATATATATATATATATATATAGAGAGAGAGAGAGAGAGAGAGAGAGAATGGTTCAAACGAGGAGCGTAACAATTTAAGAAAACGTGAGGAGCACCTCCCATGTACAAAATCACATGTGATTCACAACACAAGGACTAAAATCATATGTGATTACACGCGCGGTTTGTTACGCGGCTTGCGAAAGCGCGCGGCTTGTCCCGCAGTTTGTGTTGTGAATCACATATGATTTTGTACATGGACGGTGCTCCTCACGTTTTCTTAAATAGGTACGCTCCTCGTATGAACCCGCCTCTATATATATATATATATATATATATATATATATATATATATATATATATATATATATTTCATAAGAATTGACTTAAACTCTATCGTAACAATTTTCCATAATAATAATTGAATTTCATAAGAATTGACTTAAACTCTATCGTAACAATTTTCCATAATAATAATTGAATTTCATAAGAATTGACTTAAACTCTATCAAAGAAGTGATGGGATGATCAATTCTATTAGAAAATAAAATTTATAAAATTTGATATAACTATGACTACCTTTTTACCATTACCAATCAAATAAACCAATATAATTTGGTCAAAAGATCTTGCAAATTTCCTCCGAATTTTGTCGATTATAGCAAACTAAATGCAACATGTAGGGGTGCTTATGGGTTAGGCTGAGGTATTTAAACAATTCAACTTGTTTGGCGATTTGAAAAATCTCAATTCAACCCAAACCAAAGTGTAACCCAAGGCAAACCGTACGGGTTAGTCGGGTTGGCCAGGTTGATATCTTGTCACATCAAAATATTCTCATAACCTTAGCCATATTTCTTAAATCATAAAACATGTCGCATTTGACTCTTTTTCTCAATTTACACACACACACACACACACACACACATATATATATATATATATATATAGCCTTAGGTTCAATAGAGAAGTGCAAATATTTAGAGAAGTAGAGAAGTAAAAAAACACGGGTCCGTTCATATATGAACGTTCATATATAAACAGTCATATATGAACGTTCATATATGAACGTTCATATGAACGTTCAGATATGACTGTTATATGAACGTTCATTTATGAACGTTCATATATGACTGTTTATATATGAACGTTCATATATGAATGTTCATATATGAATGTTCATATATGACTGTTTATATATGAACGTTCATATATGAACGTTCATATATGAACGTTCATATATGAACGGACCCGTGTTTTTTTACTTCTCTACTTCTCTAAATATTTGCACTTCTCTATTGAACCTTTCCCTATATATATATATATATATATATATATATATATATATATATATATATATATATATATATATATGTTCACAGTAAGAGATGGGTTCAAACGATAATGCTAACTATTTAAAAAACACGAGAACAGTCGTTAATGTACAAAATCATACATGATTCACGCGGCTTTGCCTCACGACTTAAGTCGCGGCCAAAGTCGCCCGCGTCCAGTTTTTTGCCACTAATGTAAAATCACATGTGATTTTGCATATGATTTGATGTTCTCGTGTTTTCTTAAATATTTAGCGTTCTCGTTTGAACCTTCCTCTTCACAATAATATATATATATATATATATATATATATATATATATATGTGTGTGTGTGTGTGTGTGTGTGTGTGTGTGTGTGTGTGTGTGTGTGTGTGAATGTTGTAGGATAAGTGTGTCATCGTCTAAAGGATATGACGATATAGATAGAGATAAACATATTAAAGATAGATTAGAACGGATATCTCTCGTAGTTATCTACTTGTATACCATCGCTATTTAAAGGGGTTTTGATTAATGAAAATCAGATGCTTCATCCTCTCTATTTACCGTTGTTCTATTTCTCTTTTCCTTTAACACGTAAGCTCAGTACTCATCGTTCACCGCCGCAAAAGGGTGTTCTGTCCATTGTCCAACACTATTAAATGGTTTGCTTCCCGCTACTTCAATCCAAGTAAGCTTTTGTACATCTTCTTCTTTATATGTGAGTATTTTAAAATCATGTTAGAAGTTATATAATTATGATGTGATTTATAGAATGTTTCTGTTATATTTTTATTGTTAATATAAATAAAATTAAAAAAATAATAAAACCAAATAAATTCGTAATTATTTAGTTTTCTGATTGAAATAATAAAACAAATAAAAATAATATTGACGTAAAAATATTGCACTAAGTTTTTATATATATTCGTATGGGATTTTCTTAGGGAAATTAATTAAAATACCACAAGTTTGACTTTGTTTTACCAAAATACCCTAAATCTCGTTCAGTTTGCAAAAATGCCACAAATTTCCGCGGTGGGCCCCGCGATCGCTGGCCCCAGCCCACGTGTCACACATCTTTGGCCAAATAGCCCGCGGAGGTCCCTCAAGAATACCCGCAGAACAGGTTTGGCCCCTGCCCGCGGAGGTTGCCCGCAATCGCGGGATAACCCGCCACGCGTCGGTATGGGGTTAACCCTAAAAAAATTTAATGCACCCAAACCCTAATTTTTTACACTTCGCCGCAAGTATAAGAGAGGGTGGGGGGGACCAAACGGCCACACTTCACATTTTTTAATTCTCCTCTCTTCTCCTCTCCCAAACTCTCTCAATTTTAATGTGTGGAATACGCGCTAGGGTTTTTTGAAGATGGCTCGTGTTACTTATTTGGTAAGTTTTTCTTAAGTTTTTTTTTTCTTTTTTGTATGTTGTTATTTTAAGTTAAGATATATAAGATATGTATGTTGTTAGAGTGTTTATAACTTGTTATATGTTTGAATATGATATTGGATCTATGTTTAAATTTTAAAATATATGATATGTATGTTTTTATGTTTGAATGTGATATTTGTAGGTTATAATTTGATATTTGTATGTTGTTATAGATGTTAGAGTATTTTTATAAAAAAATGTTAAGAGTGTGTTTTTATAAAAAAAAATGTTAAGATGGTGTTTTTATAAAAAAAAATGTTAAGATGGTGTTTTTTAAAAAAAAAAATTCTTAAAAGTGTTTTTATAAAAAAATGTTAAGATGGTGTGTTTTTATAAAAAAAAATGTTAAGATGGTGTTTTTTATAAAAATATTTCTTAAAAGTGTTTTTATAAAAAAAATGTTAAGATGGAATTTTTTATAAAAAATTGTTAAGAATGTTTTTTTATAAAAAAAATGCTAAGATGGTGTTTTTAATAAAAATATTTCTTAAAAGTGTGTTTTTATAAAAAAATTGTTACGATGGTGTTTTATAAAAAAAATTCTTAAGAGTGTTTTTATAATAAAAAAGATGTTAAAGTGTTTTTTATAAAAATAAATGTTAGAATTTGTTTTATAAAAATAATTCTTAAGAGTGTGTTTTTTATTAAAAAAAGATGTTAAAGTGTTTGTTATAAAAATAAATGTTACAATGTTTTTTATAAAAAAATGTTACGAATGACAACTTAGGTCCCTAAACTTTTAAGAATGACAACTTAGGTCCCTAAACTTTTAAGAATGACAACTTAGGTCCCTAAACTTTTAAGAATGACAACTTAGGTCCCTAAACTTTGGTGAATGACAACTAGGGTCCCTAAACTTTTACGAATGATAATTTAGGTCCCTAAACTTTTAAGAATGACAATTAGGTCCCTAAACTTTTAAGAATGACAACTAGGGTCCCTAAACTTTTAAGAATGACAACTAGGTCCCTAAACTTTTAAGAATGACAATTAGGTCCCTAAACTTTTAAGAATGACAACTAGGGTCCCTAAAATTTTAAGAATGACAACTTAGGTCCCTAGACTTTTAAGAATGACAACTTAGGTCCCTAAACTTTGGTGAATGACAATTAGGGTCCTTAAACTTCACATGCCACACTCAAATTCATTTTGGCCTCTTGTCAAAAACATCTATATATAACACTATTATATGTTGAAATAAAATAAACCGCAACATATCTATTTGGATTTTGTCAAATGGGTGTAAATAGCCCTAAGGTATGTCGGGATTTAAGCAATCCTTGTGATTCCCCTGCTACCTAGAAGTCCAATAGATTGAGTGGTTTCTTTTCTAAAACTAAAACAAACGAATAATTATCAACACAATAAACCAAACAAGTAAAAACATCTATATATAACACTAACTATAACATCCGTGAATGACTATGTAGAGGGATTTCTTTAACATTGAGTTGACGCTAAAGTACAAAGTTGGCAACATGGAGGAGTTAAGAGAGCGCTTCAGGGGATTAGGTGATCGTGCAGATACCGTTGAGGCCATCTTTCGGGCCATGGATGGATGTGTCTTACTCTGGTGGCGACCCTACGCTAGTCCACATGTTTCTACAGTTGGAGGTCGAGGACTCCAACGCTGAGCCGGAGGAGATGCATTTTTATTTCTTCGACCATCGATTGCATTTTGGGCGTCGTGAGTTCTGTCTAATTACAGGACTATGTTTTGGAGAGGCTCCTTCCCTTCATCCCTTAGCAGACTGCTCCTTCGTTCGTAGGGTTTGGGGCATTTCAGCATCTCGTTTGAAGCTGAAGGCAGTCCGGGAGATGATGTGTTGGTCCCGAAGGGCTATACAAGTTTGTAGAAGGGGGGGTTGAATACAAACACACAGATTTTACTTTTCTAAATTGTTTATTGATAAATCATTAACAATTTACAGCTTGTTGCGGAAACAAGATTAAGGATAAACCTAAATCTAAACAAGTTGGAACACTATGTTTCTTGCACTAAGAAAGAGAAGGAAATTACTAATAATAACCTATCTCAAGATAAGAAGGATGAACTTGTCCAGAGTTAGCAAGTTACTTCAAAATGAAGTGAGTTCTTCTTCTTATATACTGCATGCATTAAATGCATTGCAGTTTACACTTTACACGTGGCAGCAACTGATTGGTTGCATGTCATTGACCTTTGTTGACAACCTTAGTAGCCGCATGTTGAACAGTGTAGTATCAGTGTGGTTGTACGATTTCAGACAATAAGGAGGTTCTTTTTCTGACATATCGTACGGAGTCGTGCAAGGGTGGTTTAGACAAAAGTACTTTGTACGGAGGACTTCATGATCAGCTTTTCGTTGATTCAGCGATCTATCATTCTATATCAGCGAATGATAGAGTTCAGCGATAGCTGAAGTCTTGTACTTGATACTTCACGTTGAGTGGATAATTCTGAGTCTTCGTTGATCCGCATCAGTTCATTAGGAGACTTGTCGCTGGTTCTTGAGCTTGATCTTCGACTTTAGCGTAGAACCTATGTTGACGTGAAACTTGTCTTTAGGGATCATAAGTAAACAACTAACTTATCAGCGATCACCATAAGTACTGAACATACTCAGAGTATTATGGTGAACAGTTTCGCTGAATGTTTAATTTAAAGAGCAAGTGTTCCTGTCAGCGGTACTGTAAGATCTTAGTACTTATCAGCGATAGTGAAACTCTGATACATATTGTTTACTTACAATTTTCACTAAGTATATAAGAGAGGGTCATTATCAAATCACTGAGGGTTTGGATCAACATGATGAAAGAGGGCCTTAGTGCCCTAAGCGACGCCGATGCTGTCCGTGTATGCTTGGTGGTGATCGTGGATATGGGCTTCATGGGCCGTGAGTATAGCCAGACTGCTTCCGAGATGGTCATTAGGGTCGTCGAGGAGTTTGATGTGTTTAACAGGTACCCGTGGGGTAGCCACATCTGGACACATAGCTACACTATTTTGCACCGAGCCATTGCCAGACGCACCGATCGACGTTCCAAGATGAATCTTTGTGGTTTTACATACACCTTCAAGGTTAGATACGTAGTATAACATAAATAATAATACATACAAACTGTTTGGCTTTCCTTTTTACGTATATGCTCTTCTTGTGTAATTCCAGATATGGATCTTGGAGTCGTTTCCCGCATCCATCCGTTTTTTCCTCAAGCGCGACGACAGATTACTTAGGGGAACCCGTTGGGACAATAATCTTTCCCTAAATAGGGCGTTTTGGATTGAGTTCTTCAGTCAATCTAGACATGTAAGTTCTTTTACTATGTTTACAATGTTGCATACGTTAGTCCCGCTTATTAAATTTTTTGTGTTTTATCATATATTTAGGCGCCGCTTTTGCCTTTTGATAACCTTGTGCCTACTGCTTACGAGATGGAGAGGGATTGGTACAGAACCAGTATGGCCTTTATTGACAGAGAGGCGGCAAGGGTTCGACGTCCCTCTCCTTCCACATCTGACGAAGATGAGGAAGACGACGCGAGGCCCGACCATTCTTCCATGCCTTCCAATCGATATCAGCCGCCCCCTTTCGATCCATATGAGGCCGCCCTTCCTACGGGCCACATCGTGGCAGTCATGATCAGCTGTGGGACTATGTCCACAGGCCTGTAGACACACGTTTAGACTATCTGGAGGCATTCGCCAGACAGTTTGGCGCTGTTCATGTTAGTGTTTAACTTAATTTATCGGCCATGATCTTTTAGTTTGTATATTAATATTACGTTCTAAATTTGTTTTAGCTGTTGCGTACGACGCCGATCCACGCTCCGATGGGACAGGGGGCACAGACGACGTTTGGCACCACATCCTATCCGTCATTCCCTGAGAATGTAAGTCACACTGAGTAACCATTATAGTTATATGTTAGTTATAGTTATATGTTAGTTCCTAAGTTTGTAACTCTTTTAATGATCAATGTCACGCAGGCCGGGATGTCGGGGGCATACACCTCGCAGATGCCGCCGTTTGGCACGACATCCTATTCTACTATCCCGGAGACTGTAACTCACACTGAGTAACCATTATAGTTATATGTTAGTTCCTAATTTTGTAACTCTTATAATGATCAATGTCACGCAGACCGGGATGTCGGGGGCATACACCTCGCAGATGCCGCCGTTTGGCACGACATCCTATTCTACTATCCCGGAGACTGTAAGTCACACTGAGTAACCATTACAGTTATATGTTAGTTATAGTTATATGTTAGTTCCTAATTTTGTAACTCTTTTAATGATCAATGTCACGCAGGCCGGGATGTCGAGTGCAGGGGGTTACACATCCCAAATGGTGCCGTTTGGCACCACATATTGTTCTACTATTCCGGAGAGTGTAAGTAACACTGAGTAACCATTATACTTATATGTTAGTTCCTAATTTTGTAACTCTTATAATGATCAATGTCACGCAGGCCGGGATGTTGGGGGAATACACCTCGCAGATGCCGCCGTTTGGCATGACATCCTATTCTACTATCCCGGAGACTGTAAGTCACACTGAGTAACCATTATAGTTATATGTTAGTTATAGTTATATGTTAGTTCCTAATTTTGTAACTCTCATAATGATCAATGTCACGCAGGCCGGGATGTCGAGTGCAGGGGATTACACATTCCAAATGGTGTCGTTTGGCACCACATATGGTTCTACTATCCCGGAGAGTGTAAGTGACACTGAGTAACCATTATACTTATATGTTAGTTCCTAATTTTGTAACTCTTATAATGATCAATGTCACGTAGGACGGGATGTCGAGTGCAGGGGGTTATTCAGACCAAAATACGACGTTCGCCACCACAACATTCACGGACATCTTTGGCGGTTCGGCCGCAGGGTATTACAGGCCGGAAATGTCGGGGTCGTCGTACGTCACACCGCCACCTTCCATACATACTGTAAGTTATTTTGGTAGTTTTGGTTTAATTGTGAACATTTCCTAAATTGTACTTAAAACATCTAATAACTTAATTTTCAGACGATGGGGTCTCCTATTCTCGAGGAGCAGTTCTCGGAGCCGGAAGATGACCCGATGGATGTTGTAGATCCACAGGGGACACCGCTCCCTGATAAGCGGGAGCCGAAACGTTCAAAAAAATTTCGTCCCCCGTGGACACGACAAAAATCTACGACACAACCGCCCCCTGAAAAGCAAGCAAAGCAAGCGGGAAAGCGAGCGGGGGGAAACAAGGGAGGAAAGAAGGCGGGAAAGAGAAAGGGAAAGGTGGCTTCACCGGAGCGTCTACCAGCATCCGATATATTGAGGATGTACCTGACTGGTCACCTCCCCCCCCCCCCCCCCCATGATATTCGTCCCTTACTTGAGCCTGGAAATCACCCCCCACTTTTTCCAAGTATTGCTGGCGGATAACCCTTTGGAGTCTGAGTTAGAGGATGTGGTTGGTATGAAGTTTAACTATAGTCATATAATCAAATATATTTATATTACATGTCTAACCATCTATTTTTTATGTATAGCACATGGATTGTTGGGTCTCGCTGCTCCAAAAATCCCGTGGAACAGACACGAGGTGGACCATGATGCACAATATTTTCTTTCATTACATGTTGCTCCCCTATAAAGGTCCCGCCTCTGTGGCTAGCTCATGCAATGGCGTGGAAGGGGTTTCTTGGGCTCTCCTCGATGTGGTATGTAAATCGTTTTACTCTTATTTTATTTAAGTTGTTTTGTTGCTAACTAAGTTGTCTAATATTGTAATATTTCAGGTGTACATCCCTATATCCATTCATCCCAAACATTGGTTGCTCGGAGTGTTTGAGGTTGACGCTATGACCATGACCATATATGACAGCGACAGTGCCAATCTCTTCAGAGATATGCTGAATGACCAGATGGCAAGGTTTAAAGCTGTGCTATTTGACTTCTTTAGCCGGGTCAAGGACACGAGGCGTCACGACGTTTCAGAGAACTTTCGCCATAAGTTCGCCAAGAATGCACCCCAGCAGGCCGGGATGAATGCGGATTGCGGTGTCTGGGTATGCCGTAATGCCAGCATGTTGATAAATAATGATGTGGTAGATGTACACCCTGACCACACCGAGGCCGAGGCCAAGGCATTTCGCAAACATATGGCGGAGTATATTTATGCGCATTATCAAATACAACAACGTTAGGTTGTTTATATAACATTAAATAATTGTTATTTTTAGTATTAACTTATTTTGTTAAAGTATTGTGATTGACTTAGTATTTACTTCATTTGGTTTTTGCTATTTTCATCCAATTACTCAACTTTGAGTATCGATATCTCTTTCACACATACTACATTTTGGACGAATTATATATCGTTTCGAAGCTCTCATATAGGAGAATATAAACCTACTAAGAGTTAGTTATATAACACACACACACACACACACACACACATATATATATATATATATATTTAAATGTGTCCAAAGTTTAGTAAAACCCATATTTTTATTGGATGAATAAGCATTTATTTCTTGATTCACATGTGCATTAATCCTTAGACTACTTAAAGACTAATTTTCATGCTACTGAGTGAACTCAATGAACCGGCGAAGGGGTTTTTGTTAAATGGAAGTCTTATTGTCGAAGACGAGTTTTCTTTGGTTGGAATGCTTAAAAAATTTCATCTGAAAATTGGTGTATTGATTCTTGTTGTCTGGAAGTGATTCATATGATGCAAAAATTGGTATTATGTAGTGTAGAACAATATCTATATTATAGAAACTTGCATTTCACAGTACCATATAAATCTGATCTAAATTCTCATTAATTAGCTATGTTTGACTACTTAAAGACTAATTTTCAGCCTAATGAAAGACCTTTATTCAAGAGCAGACGAATATTGCAGTTACTTTTTCAGTCGAATCTTACAGGCTCTTTTCAAACGAATCTTGCAGTGAACTATTCAGACGAATCATGCAGGCAACTTTTAAGACGAAATCTTTGACCATATCCACATCCCTGATGAAGAACATATATTTTCACGGCTATAAGTAGATGGCATGATGAAGTAGTAATTCACAACTGTGCTATCTATCTTTTATACATTCTCTCCTCACCGTTTACAAACATTCTCTCGCTTATCTTAACACTATGGCTGGAGGTTCAAGATCAAGGGGGAACAGGTCGGCGAATGTGGCTGGAACTTCACGTTCGGCAGCCTACCAACCATTAAACGATGGACCTCGCTGGAGTACCTGGAAGGTACCGGAAACAGACGAGGAGTGGAGAAACTGTGGGCGAACTGCGGCCGATTTTCCATTCACGGCTGAGGAGGAAGCAGACTGGGAGATGGCATGCGACAATTACCACTTCGATAATGGCATGAGAACCCCACCAATGTATCATTGTACCCAACCGACGGGTATTCCACAAAGTCAACGAATTACTCCCGCGGTGCAAAAAGCCATTGATGAGGCGAACGCCAATATCGAAAGGGTAAAGGCTATGTGGAACCATAACAGGGGGATTCAGCAGGATGAATGCATATAGGGATGTACACCTGAAATATTACAATATTAGACAACTTAGTTAGCAACAAAACAACTTAAATAAAATAAGAGTAAAACGATTTACATACCACATCGAGGAGAGCCCAAGAAACCCCTTCCACACCATTGCATGAGCTAGCCACGGAGGCGGGACCTTGATGGGGGAGCAGCATGTAATGAAAGAAAATATTGTGCATCATGGTCCACCTCGTGTCTGTTCCACGGGATTTTTGGAGCAGCGAGACCCAACAATCCATGTGCTATACATAAAAAATAGATGGTTAGACATGTAATATAAATATATTTGATTATATGACTGTTTGGGTAAAAAATCACACCCTCGACCAACTTGGGAAATCCCCTTGACATGACCCATGGACATTGATTACCCCCGACCGACAATGATAATACCCATTATTATCATATCCCCGACATACGTTAAATAACCACGATAATTGACATATTGGGTCAATAGTCATATTGCATCTCATGATCGTATGTCACGTATCGCACTTCGCACATCACTAGTCCTACGTCACTAGTCTTATGTGGCCAGTTACGGGTCGTCGGTCTTACGTCGACAGTCTCCTGTCATCGGTGTTATATCGCTCTGGTCCAACGACAACATCGTCCTGACATCCTGGTCCTACGACCAAATGGTCTTATATTTTGGCAATAGTCGTATGTTCCATAAGACCGACATCCGAGACTTAAGACGATCGTACGATTATACTTACCATTAACAGTCAAACATCCGTTTCTTTTGTTTATTAATGCAGGTCTTGACCACGAACAGAAAAGGTAAGACACTCGTTATGAACCATATCTTGTATTAAGATAAGGTCCCGACAAAGACCCAGAAATCATCCGTCGTCCCTCCCGAAAGGTAAGTCGAGAGTTCAACGCGACACTCGACCTCGACGTCGCCTGCTCCGCACGACCGTCGCATATAGACCATGCGACCTCAACCAAGCTAACACATAATATAACTGTTACGTTTGTTAAGTGGTTAATGCAGGAGTCAAAGTCATTAATGGGCAACGGCGTATAACCGACGAAGTCATTAACAAGCATTTAATCCCACATTGAAGACAGCGACCGTTACAACAAGTCATCAAAGCCTTTAATGATGTAGTTAAAGCTCCCGAAGACTATAAAAGATCAAGCTCAAGCCTCATTTCGGGGACATCTGCTATCGAATCCAAGAAATCACCTACTAAAAGCTAACATCTGATACTGAATTCAAGAATTCTACAGCGAGCTCAAGAACAACAGAAGAAAAGAAGCTTTCACTCGAAGAATCGCTCTCGACGCACGACATCCGCCCTCGACCAGCAGTTTACACCTTATTTTCACACACGACGCACACTGTTTAAACACTGAAAACACTTGTACTTTACATTTTGAAGCATTCCCTTCACTTGTATTGTAATCGATGTACGATCGACACCAGTACCAAAGGACATCGCCCCTGATTGGCGACCATAGTGCAGCGACGACACCCACTGTCGTCCGCAGGTTTTTTCCTAGTTTGAGGTTTTTCCTGCGTCATCAAATCTCTTGTTTCCTTTATTTTTATCCTCGTCGCACGTTTCGTCGAAAGATCCTTTCTTTAGTTGTTTAAGTCCACATCGACCTTAAGTTGTCCCTTTGGTGCGATTTTTGGCATTAACAGTTTGGCGCCATCCGTGGGACCCCATCTAGAGAAAATCTACGACAAACGTACGTCTTACTAACGGTTTCTTGTAGTTTCGTCTACTCCTTGTTTCAGGTATATGGCAAATTATCAAGATCCCCTGATTCAACTTCAATCGAAATTGAATGCGGATCAAAGCCAGATTCAAGCCCTGATAAAAAATGTTCCGTCAAAAGTATCGCATGGATCGCATCGTCCGAGGGGCTCGGAACGCCCGTCACAAAATAGAAAACACCATATTTCGATTTCAAAAGTGCTTGGAAAAAAGGCGCTTCTCGACTCCAAGTTATGGTAACTTTGACATCTCACTTGGATGAAATATGGTATAACAACTCTATATATATACTCTAAGTATATTTTCCTCGTTCAATCATTATGCTCTAACGTATAAATGTTGAAATATGCATCAAAGGATCATTGGTCAAACCAGCGACCACCCCCGATTTTACATTGCAGGCTCGCAAGATTATATAAATACAGGTATTGCAATTCATATCGTGAGAAACAAAAGTCTCTAGGACTTATATCGCAGGTTATGATTTATAGTCGTCGATAAGAGATGACCCACGTTTTAAATCTTATGATCGCCAGTTAAGGGCAAAAGCAGGTGGCAATTTGTAGTCGTCGACAAAAGACAACTCACACATTTTAATCTCATGATTGCCAATTAAGGCAAGTCGCAAGATTAACCGTATAATCACAAGCAAAAATCTTTCAAGAAGGCGACTACGTCCTCCGACGAGTGTTCCAAAGCACTCAATACCTTAATGCAGGTAACTTTTCACCAAGTGGGAAGGTCTTTTTCGTATCTCAGAAGTCACGGGTAAAGGCGCCTGTCAGCTCCAAACCTTCGACGGTCGAGATATCCCACGCAGCTGGAATGCAACGCATCTGAAAAGGTATTTCTTCTAAGTCCTTTTCTATCTTTCATACAATTTTTTATCACGACGATTACTGACTTAAGCATCGGAGGGTCGTTGGCTAGCCAACGACCAACCTCTGACATTGCTTTATTACAGGATCGCACGACATAAGTTACTAAGTCTATCATACGACTTCAGTAAAATCGCACGGTATAAACAATCAGTTTTATTAGACGACTCGATTGTATAACTACAGGAACACATGATTCAAGTTCATCGTATGATCAAATCACATGATCGTAAGGTCTTACGACCCCACAATATAAGTTCTTTAACTTAGAAAAATTTCATGTTCAGAATGAATGCTTTGATCGCACGCGCTTACGTTTGCTTATACGATTCAAAAATATTAAAGTTTTGTGACTTACGTTCTAAACGTTGTATTACAATGGATGCCCAAGTCGCACGACTTCTTGTTCATTCTTGCACTTAATGAATTTCTTCAGTTGATATTATATCTGTCCATGACATGTAATACTCATGTTCAATAGAAAGGTAAAATTCTTACCGATTATCGCTAAAGCAAAACTTACACAACGTAACATAGGTCTATAACGACCACGACGGCTGTGAATGCCAAACCACGATGGCTGTGAACGCCAGACCATATCGGCTGTGAACGCCAGGTCATAGGTCTTTAACGACCACATCGGCTCGGATCGCCAGACCATAGGTCTTTAATGACCATATCGGCTCGGAACGCCAGAACATATGTCTATAAACGACCGTATCGGCTGTGAATGCCAGATCACAGGACCACGTCGACCGAGAACGCCAACCCGGCGACATGGACCCCTGTCTCCTCGATAGAAAAACGTCCCCTGAAAGACGGGAGAAAATATTTCCCCAGATGAGGAAACAACATCGTCCCGTCTAGGACACCAACGACGTCGTCCCGTCTAGGACACCAACAACGTCGTCCCATCTAGGACACCATCCGCCTAAAGTCAGACAACAATGTAACGTTGACCGTCATGACCTCGGCCGATGACCCGTCCCCCTTGTCGGCAGACGCTGGGGACAACACCTTGGACACCGACTTCGTCACTGTCGCCAGAAGCGTCGAACTTGCTGATGTCGCGTCCATCGCGCCAGAACGGTTGATGACGCCCTCGCCTCCTTAGGTGTGACAACTCTCGACGAAACGTCAGCCCTCGAAGACGGTTCCTTCAGGACTACCGTCCTTGTCTTCTTCAAGATTCCCGACCCAGCTGTCGGGGCATTCTTTCTCCTTTCTCGGCCTCGAGGGCAAGCACAACTTGCGTCACCTTCTTTGGCTGATCAAGTCAGTTTTCCTCTGATGATCTTAGCAAAAGTAACACGTCTCCGTAGCAACGCATTTTACTTTAGTGTGAGATCTGAAATTCCACTGGCTTTGAAATTCAGATCTCGGGGGGGCTAACTGTTTGGGTAAAAAATCACACCCTCGACCGACTTGGGAAATCCCCTTGACATGACCCATGGACATTGATTACCCCGACCGACAATGATAATACCCATTATTATCATATCCCTGACATACGTTAAATAACCACGATAATTGACATATTGGGTCAATAGTCATATTACATCTCATGATCGCACATCACGTATCGCATTTCACACATCACTAGTCCTACGTCACTAGTCTTATGTCGCTAGTTACGGCTCATCGGTCTTACGTCGACAGTCTCCTGTCATCGGTGTTATATCGCTCTGGTCCTACGACAACATCGTCCTGACATCCTGGTCCTACGACCAAATGGTCTTATATTTTGGCAATAGTCGTATGTTCCATAAGACCGACATCCGAGACTTAAGACGGTCGTACGATTATACTAACCGTTAACAGTCAAACATCCGTTTCTTTTGTTTATTAATGCAGGTCTTGACCACGAACATAAAAGGTAAGACACTCGTTATGAACCATATCTTGTATTAAGATAAGGTCCCGAAAAAGACCCAGAAAACATCTGTCGTCCCTCCAGAAAGGTAAGTCGAGAGTTCATCGCGACACTCGACCTCGACGTCGCCCACTCCGCACGACCGTCGCATATAGACCATACGACCTCAACCAAGCTAACACATAATATAACTGTTACGTTTGTTAAGTGGTTAATGCAGGAGTCAAAGTCATTAATGGGCAACGGCTTTAACCGACGAAGTCATTAACAAGCATTTAATCCCACATTGAAGACAGCGACCGTTACAACAAGTCATCAAAGCCTTTAATGATGTAGTTAAAGCTCCCGAAGACTATAAAAGATCAAGCTCAAGCCTCATTTAAGGGACATCTGCTATCGAATCCAAGAAATCACCTACTAAAAGCTAACATCTGATACTGAACTGAAGAATTCTACAGCGAGCTCAAGAACAACAGAAGAAAAGAAGTTTTCACTCGAAGAATCGCTCTCGACGCACGACATCCGCCCTCGACCAGCAGTTTACACCTTATTTTCACACAGACGCACACTGTTTAAACACTGAAAACACTTGTACTTTACCTTTCGAAGCATTCCCTTAACTTGTATTGTAATCTCTGTACGATCGACACCAGAACCAAAGGACATCGCCCCTGATTGGCGACCATAGTGCAGCGATGACACCCACTGTCGTCCGCAGGTTTTTTCCTTGTTTGAGGTTTTTCCTGCGTCATCAAATCTCTTGTTTCCTTTATTTTTATCCTCGTCGCACGTTTCGTCGAAAGATCCTTTCTTTAGTTGTTTAAGTCCACATCGACCTTAAGTTGTCCCTTTGGTGCGATTTTTGGCATTAACAATGACTATAGTTAAACTTCATACTAACCACGTCCTCTAACTCAGACTCCAAAGGGTTATCCGCCAGCAATACTTGGAAAAAGTGGGGGTGATTTCCAGGCTCAAGTAAGGGACGAATATCATGGGGGGAGGTGACCAGTCAGGCACATCCTCAATATATCGGATGCCGGTAGACGCTCCGGTGAAGCCACCTTTCCCTTTCTCTTTCCCGCTTGCTTTCCTACTTGCTTTGCTTGCTTTTCAGGGGGCGGTTGTGTCGTAGATTTTTGTCGTGTCCACGGGGGACGAAATTTTTTTGAACGTTTCGGCTACCGCTTTTTAGGGAGCGGTGTCCCCTGTGGATCTACAACATCCATCCGGTCATCTTCCGGCTCCGAGAAGTGCTCCTCGAGAATAGGAGACCCCATCGTCTGAAAATTATGTTATTAGATGTTTTAAGTACAATTTAGGAAATGTTCACAATTAAACCAAAACTACCAAAATAACTTACAGTATGCATGGAAGGTGGCCGTGTGACGTACGACGACCCCGACATTTCCGGCCTATAATACCCTGCGGCCGAACCGCCAAAGATGTCTGTGAATGCTGTGGTGGCGAAGGTCGTATTTTGGTCTGAATAACCCCCTGCACTCGACATCCGTGAATGTTGTGGTTACTCAGTGTCACTTACACTCTCCGGGATAGTAGAACCATATGTGGTGCCAAACGGCACCATTTGGGATGTGTAACCCCCTGCACTCGACATCCCGGCCTGCGTGACATTGATCATTATAAGAGTTACAAAATTAGGAACTAACATATAACTATAACTAACATATAACTATAATGGTTACTTAGTGTGACTTACAGTCTCCGGGATAGTAGAATAGGATGTCGTGCCAAACGGCGGCATCTGCGAGGTGTATGCCCACGACATCCCGGCCTGCATGACATTGATCATTATAAGAGTTACAAAATTAGGAACTAACATATAACTATAACTAACATATAACTATAATGGTTACTCAGTGTGACTTACAGTCTCCGGGATAGTAGAATAGGATGTCGTGCTAAACGGCGGCATCTGCGAGGTGTATGCCCCCGACATCCCGGCCTACGTGACATTGATCATTAAAAGAGTTACAAACTTAGGAACTAACATATAACTATAACTAACATATAACTATAATGGTTACTCAGTGTGACTTACATTCTCAGAGAATGACGGATAGGATGTGGTGCCAAACGTCGTCTGTGCCCCCTGTCCCATCGGAGCGTGGATCGGCGTCGTACTCGACAGCTAAAACAAATTTAGAACGTAATATTAATATACAAACTAAAAGATCGTGTCCGACAAATTAAGTTAAACACTAACATGAACAGCGCCAAACTGTCTGGCGAATGCCTCCAGATAGTCTAAACGTTTGTCTACAGGCCCGTGGACGTAGTCCCACAGCTGATCATGACTGCCACGATGTCTCCCGTAGGAAGGGGCGACCTCATATGGATCGAAAGGGGGCGGCTGATATCGATCGGAAGGCATGGAAGAATGGTCGGGCCTCGCGTCGTCTTCCTCATCTTCGTCAGATGTGGAAGGAGAGGGACGTAGAACCCTTGCCGCCTCTCTGTCAATAAAGGCCACGCTGGTTCTGTACCAATCTGTCTCCATCTCGTAGGCAGTAGGCACAAGGTTATCAAAAGGAAAAAGCGGCGCCTAAATATATGATAAAACACAAAAAATTTAATAAGCAGGACTAACGTATGCAACATTGTAAACATAGTAAAAGAACTTACATGTCTAGATTGACTGAAGAACTCAATCCAAAGCGCCCTATTTAGGGAAAGATTCTTGTCCTAACGGGTTCCCCTAAGTAATCTGTCGTCGCGCTTGAGGAAAAAACGGATGGATGCGGGAAACGACTCCAAGATCCATATCTGGAATTACACAAGAAGAGCAAGTACGTAAAAGGGAAAGCCAAACAGTTTGTATGTATTATTATTTATGTTATACTACGTATCTAACCTTGAAGGCGTATGTAAAACCACAAAGATTCATCTTGGAACGTCGATCGGCGCGTCTGGCAATGGCGCGGTGCAAAATAGTGTAGCTATGTGTCCAGATGTGGCTACCCCACGGGTACCTGTTAAACACATCAAACTCCTCGACGGCCCTAATGATCGTCTCGGAAGCAGTCTGGCTATACTCACGGCCCATGAAGCCCATATCTACGATCACCACCAAGCATACACGGACAGCATCGGCGTCGCTTAGGGCACTAAGGCCCTCTTTCATCATCTCCCGGACTGCCTTCAGCTTCAAACGAGATGCTGAAATGCCCCAAACCCTACGAACGAAGGAGCAGTCTGCTAAGGGATGAAGGGGAGGAGCCTCTCCAAAACGTAGTCCTGTAATTAGACAGAACTCACGACGCCCAAAATGCAATCGATGGTCGAAGAAATCAAAATGCATCTCCTCCGGCTCAGCGTTGGAGTCCTCGACCTCCAATTGTAGAAACATGTGGACTAGCGTAGGGTCGCCACCAGAGTAAGACACATCCATCCATGGCCCGAAAGGTGTCCCTCTAAAGATGGCCTCAACGGTATCTGCACGTTCACCTAATACCCTGAAGCGCTCTCTTAACTCCTCCATGTAGCCAACTTTGCACTTTAGCGTCAAGTCAATGTTAAAGAAATCCCTCTACATAGTCATTCACGGATGTTATAGTTAGTGTTATATATAGATGTTTTTGCTTGTTTGGTTTATTGTGTTGATAATTATTCGTTTGTTTTAGTTTTAGAAAAGAAACCACTCAATCTATTGGACTTCCAGGTAGCAGGGGAATCACAAGGATTGCTTAAATCCCGACATACCTTAGGGCTATTTACACCCGTTTGACAAAATCCAAATAGATATGTTGCGGTTTATTTTATTTCAACATATAATAGTGTTATATATAGATGTTTTTGACAAGAGGCCAAAATGAATTTGAGTGTGGCATGTGAAGTTTAGGGACCCTAGTTGTCATTCACCAAAGTTTAGGGACCTAAGTTGTCATTCTTAAAAGTTTAGGGACCTAAGTTGTCATTCTTAAAAGTTTAGGGACCTAAGTTGTCATTCTTAAAAGTTTAGGGACCCTAGTTGTCATTCTTAAAAGTTTAGGGACCTAATTGTCATTCTTAAAAGTTTAGGGACCTAAATTGTCATTCGTAAAAGTTTAGGGACCCTATTTGTCATTCACCAAAGTTTAGGGACCTAAGTCGTCATTCTTAAAAGTTTAGGGACCTAAATTGTCATTCTTAAAAGTTTAGGGACCTAAGTTGTCATTCTTAAAAGTTTAGGGACCTAAGTTGTCATTCGTAACATTTTTTATAAAAAACACTGTAACATTTATTTTTATAACAAACACTTTAACATCTTTTTTTTATAAAAAAACACACTCTTAAGAATTATTTTTATAAAACAAATTATAACATTTATTTTTATAAAAAACACTTTAACATCTTTTTTTTTATAAAAACACACACTCTTAAGAAAAGTTTTTATAAAACACCATCGTAACAATTTTTTTTTATAAAAACACACTTTTAAGAAATATTTTTATTAAAAACACCATCTTAGCATTTTTTTTTTATAAAAAACATTTTTAACATTTTTTTATAAAAACACAATCTTAACATTTTTTTTATAAAAACACACTTTTAAGAAATATTTTTATAAAAAACAACATCTTAACATTTTTTTTATAAAAACACACTTTTAAGAAATATTTTTATAAAAAACACCATCTTAACAATTTTTTTTATAAAAACACATTTTTAAGAAATACTTTTATAAAAAACACCATCTTAACAATTTTTTTTTATAAAAAACACATTCTTAACAATTTTTTATAAAAAAACACCATCTTAACATTTTTTTATAAAAACACTCTTAAGAAATATTTTTTTTAAAAACACCATCTTAACATTTTTTTTATAAAAACACTCTTAAGAAATATTTTTTTAAAAACACCATCTTAACATTTTTTTTTATAAAAACACACTCTTAACATTTTTTTATAAAAATACTCTAACATCTATAACAACATACAAATATCAAATTATAACATACAAATATCACATTCAAACATAAAAACATACATATCATATATTTTAAAATTTAAACATAGATCCAATATCATATTCATACATATAACAAGTTATAAACACTCTAACAACATACATATCATATATCTTAACTTAAAATAACAACATACAAAAAAAGAACAAAAAACTTAAGAAAAACTTACCAAATGAGTAACACGAGCCATTTTCAAAAAACCCGAGCGTGTATTCCACACGTTAAAATTGAGAGAGTTTGTGAGAGGAGAATTAAAAAATGTGAAGTGTGGCTGTTTGGTCCCCCCCCCCCACCCCTCTCTTATACTTGCGGCGAAGTGTAAAAAATTAGGGTTTTGGTGCATTAAAATTTTTTAGGGTTAACCCCATAGCGACGCGTGGCGGGTTATCCCGCGATCGCGGGCAACCTCCGCGGGCAGGGGCCAAACCTGTTCTGTGGGTATTCTTGAGGGACCTCTGCAGGCTATTTGGCCAAAGATGTGTGACACGTGGGCTGGGGCCCACGGTCGCGGGGCCTATCGCGGAAATTTGTGGCATTTTTGCAAACTGAACGAGATTTAGGGTATTTTGGTAAAGCAAAGTCAAACTTGTGGCATTTTAATTAATTTACCTTTTTAAAATAACATCCGAAATATAATGCATTTTTTATAATATAAAAAGAAATCTTTTATTTTGTCATTTAATAGAATCGTATGGTGACATTTCGTTGAAGATAAAATTCTTTCACAAAATGTGTACTTGGTCAAAGTAATAATGGTACAACATTTATTGCAAATTGTACAACCCTTTACGTTTATATTTGTCTCAAGATAATAGAGGTACAATATTTGCTTCATAATGTACAAGCCTTTATATAACTATTTGAAAACTTATAAAATTGTAAAAATCTTAAGAACCAATGTCTCATCAACTCTCACGTGATATTTTACATCATTACGTTACTTTTTATATATATATATATATATATATATATATAGAGGAATGTTCAAACGAGGAGCGCATCAAAACGTGAGAACGTGAGGAGCAATTGACAGTTATGAATCACATGTGATTGGCAGTTGTGGATCACATGTGATTCACAACTGATCTGGAGGAGCAATTGACAGTTATGAATCACATATGATTAACAGTTGTGAATCATTAATGATCCGCGACTTGCCACCTCGCGCCACGCCTCGCGCCACATCTTGCGCGAATTTTCGATTTGTTCCGATTTTTTAGCAGTTGTTGATCACATGTGATCAGAACCATGGGAGTGCTCCTCACGTTCTCTTAAATTGATGCGCTCCTCGTTTGAACCCGCCTCTCCCTCTCTCTATATATATATATATAAGGAGAGGTTCAAATGAGAAGAGAAGTGCTAAATATTTGAGAAATAAAGAAGTGATCTTAGTCATTCATTCGGTCAAGATCGGCGACATTGACCGAGAAGCAGCGGATAATTCATCGCGTGGTCTGCACGTGGTCTGCACAAGATAGAGGGGTAGTTTCGTAAAAAATACGTGGGACGAGTTCATATATGAATCAGTGTGATTCATATATGAACCTTTGTAATTCACATATAAACTCTTTTTAACTAATTCATATATGAATCTTTGTGATTCATATATGAATTAGTTAAAAAGAGTTCATATGTGAATTACAAAGGTTCATATATGAACGTATAGTTCATATGTGAATCACACAGATTCATATATGAACTCGTCCAGATAAAGAGCCACTAGGGTGTTCCTTGGTTTTTCGTTTTTTTGAGGTTTTTCCCTAAGCCTCCCTCTCTCTCTCTCTCTCTCTCTCTCTATATATATATATATATATAGAGAGAGAGAGAGAGAGAAAAAAAGGTTCAAACGAGAAGCGTAACAATTTACGAGAAACGCGAGGAGCACCGCCCATGTACAAAATCACATGTGATTCACATACAAAATCATGTGTGATTAAAATTCGGACCCGCGCGGTTTGTCCCGCGGTTTGCAAGTCGCGCGGTTTGCCGCGCGGATCACATGTGATTTTGTATAGTGAATCACATGTGATTTAGTACATGGGCGGTGCTCCTCACGTTTCTCGTAAATTGTTACGCTCCTCGTTTGAAACCGCCTATATATATATATATATATATATATATTACAAGCTATATAATGTCAAATTTGACAGTGTTTGCTATCCGTAAACTTGTTCATGTGACCATCGACAATATCATGTTCATGTCATTTGTACTATATGCATGAATAGTTGTACTTTTGTATTTGATTGAACAATCAAAGATGGTTGGTGTAATAACAAGGACCATCTTCAACAACTTATTTACAATTTAACGGAAATAGGGAAAGAAAATGTTAAAATGTTAAAATGTGAAAATCTTCAAAAGAAAATTATCCAACCTTAACTATTATGGTTGGTGTAGATCATTTCTTACCCTTCTCATGATAACTATTGTTTTATCGGAAACCAACTCTATATCATAATACTTATAGTTATACTACAAGAAGAAAGATCGTGTGAGAAAAATAGTTAAGGTGCAAATTATAAGAAGATATTTGCTCCCTTTATCACTTTTAATCTAAAACCCATCCATTAATTATTTGCGCTTCTAATAGGAATTGATCTGGTGCATCTCATTAGGTTGACTGTTGATCTTCAATTAAGATTGATCCAAAGGTCCAGATCTATTCTTACGCTTGCACCATAACTTCTCTTTTCACTGAAATCCAATCCTATACTACAAATTATTTTAGGCCTATTCATCAACATAAACGTGATAAATGTTAACTTAGGGTCCGTTTACAAAACGCTTACCCGGGTAAGTGTTTATCAAATTACATTAGCTTACCGTATGAATATGGCAAGGACCAAGAATCTTACCTGGTAAGAGCGGGAGCAAGGACCAAGAGTCTTACCCGGTAAGTGTGTGCGACGACTCTTACCGTGGTTAGCGCTTACCGGGTAAATTATTGCATACGATGTCATTTTGGTGGACTAAAACCTTACCCAAAAGTAAGTGATAGTGTTGAATTTTACCGGTAAGCACTTACCCGAGTAAGTGATTAGGTAAACGGCCCCTTAATAAGTGAGATTGTAGATCTTTATCGGAACATCATCTCAGTCAAAGACATTGTAGATCACAAATATGAGTAAATAAAATTATTTTTATAAAGTTAACGTCACTTATTTATTTAAAACACAATAAATGTATAATAAACATGTCCTTACTAATTTTGCCAAAGGAAAAAAAGGACTAAAAATTGTTTTCGGCAATGGTTACAACTCTTCTCCAACAACTATTAGAAACTATTCAAAATTTCTTATTGTGAAAATTTTAAATTATATCGGTTAAATATGAAGTAAATGAAATTTTGGAGGGGTAAAATTATAAGAAAGCTGTAAACACTAGGGATGTAAATAATAGAAGATAACTTACGAGGTATTCCCTATCGACTTGCTCAAAACTTGGTCAACACTTGACTCGAGTAGGCTTGACCTCGACTCAATATACTAACGGGTCAAGTCGAGATACCCAATACTCGACTCGAAAAGATCGTGAAAACTCGATCTTGAGGTTAAAATATTGTGATCCAGTTCGAGTCAAGTTTCTGTTTTAACTACTTGCGAGTTGTTGAGTTGAATTTTTTTCGAGTCCGAGCTTGAGACATGACTATCGATTTTGAGTCGATTATATAAATACTCGAGCTCCACTCGCGTCATTTACACCCCTAGTAGACACAACCCACGTTAAACTATAGGTCATTTTTATACGAAAACCTAGATTAAATGTATAATTTCATATCTAATTATTTCTAAATTTTGGTTTTTAGTTTTTTATACCGTTTTGTTAAGCTAATTAAAATAATGTATCACTTTTGTTCTCATCTCCTTGCATCTAAATTCTAGGTTTATTTTGAAATATTTAAAGTTAACTCGTACGTTTCTATAGCTTCAAAGTTATAGATTATTAGATTTTGTGTTAGGAAAACAGTTTTTTTGTTCTTAAGAGAACCGAGGGTGTTTCGTGTGAGAAAAGTCGGGTTTTAGGGCTCGGTACAAGTCCGACTACAATGTCTAGTGACTATGACAAATGTCAATATCGCCTAACAATGTAGCAAGCAGGGAGGAACCTACTGGATGTTGGTTGTGACATTGACCTGTGACATTGCCATCGCATTGTAGCCTGACGATGTCGCCCAAAAGGGGCAGATCAATTTTAAGTTTGTTTTTTCAGCTTTTTCTCATTTCTCACTTCGGATATCCTTCCTCCTTCACCCATTCTCTCTTAAGAACGAACCTACCACATTTATTGCTAATTGTTATTCTAAAGTGATCATTCACAATCAAGCTAGAGTTGGAAACTACACACTAAGGTGGTGTTTGGTTCGCAGAATGTGTTTGGATGGAATAGAATATGTCAAAGGAATTTGGTTTTGATAGAATTAGAATGAAATGTTTTCAGGGTTGACCATCTGTTTGGTTGACAGACAATGGAATGTAATCTATTAAGGAATTGCAATACGTCTGTTCGGTTCAAAAAATGTAGCTTTAGAATTCGAATGAAATATTAATAAATGACCAAAATGCCCCTTTTAAAAAAATTTAATTTCCATAAAACTAAAAATACTTTGAAAAAATAAAATAATTAAAATAAATAAATAATAAAATAATTAAAATAATCAAAATAATTAAAATAAATAATAAATTAAATGAATAAACAAAATCAAATAAATTAAATAAATCAAATAAATTAAATATTAAATATTTCAAAAAAATAAAAATGAAAATTATACCTCAAAAAAATAAAAAAAATAAATTATACCTCAAAAAATAAAATAAAAAATATTAAATTAAATTAAATAAATAAATAAACAAAAGTAAAATTAAATTAAATTATATTTGTGCTAAAGGGTATATTTGAGATTTTAAAAATACAAGATTTCATTCCATCAAAATCCTAAGGTATTGTGAAGGAATGTTAAATTCATTTATCCATGGAATTTGATGGAATTCAAATATTTCATCCATCAAAAAGATTGAACCAAACAAGAGAATGGAATCTGGTCAAACGAATTCAACATTCCAATTCCATCAGATTCCATCACATTCTGCGAACCAAACGCCACTTAAGGGTTTGTTATCTCATCTTCATCTTCATCTTCATAGAAATTTCTAGGGTTTCTAGGTTTTCACCAAAAACCTAAGTTGTGAGTTCATTCTAAACTTTTTAAACTTTATACATGTCAAAACTATACATTTTGAACTCCTAAACATCTCCTAGTTTACATTTTCTTATTTGAAGAATTTTGACCTAAATTTGGTATTTTCAAATAAAATGAAGGGTTTTATTATGTGTGATGTAAAATGTGGTTTTATATGCATATTTATGGCAAAATACTTGGATGAACGCATTTTTGTAACAACCCAAATTCCAAAAATAAAAATTCGTAACATTACAACAAAAAATGGTCCCAAAGTATACAAAATACATCGATCTCTACACTAAGTACGCACCGGATAAACACCTTCACAACTAAGATACTACAGGAAGCCCGATGGTAAACTACAAGTCTCCACTAGACTATACCTCTTCTACAGCTCCACATCTTTCCATCTTCTCCTGATGAAACCCCAAACAAGACTCTAACCTGAAAATGGTTTTAATTTTGGAAAAGTGAGGGTTAGACCATGAGGTCTAGTGAATTCCCTACCGAAAACAGTTTAACAAACCATATATATATATAATATGCAAACCACCATAAAGGCCCATCAAAATCATTTCAACCATTCAATATCACACTTGGGTATTTGCACGGTGTTCATAGACAAACTCTACCATGCGGTAGCATCCACGATCGGGGCCCAAGCCGACTCCTCTTTCGCCTACGGGGCCCAAGCAAACTCCCTATTCCCACATACACAAGAAACAGATTCCAGGCATACGAGGCATATAAATACTCTCCCAAGGGATATTTGATATCCCAAGGTACACTACTCCCACTGTGCAACCCGACCCCAAAACATCATGTCAAGTAATGGATAGCAACACGTAAACCCAGCTTGTACATTTATAAACATTTTCATACATGTGTGCATTAATGAACATTTCCATATCATGTAATAACAAGGGTTTTCAAAGTTTCAAATCATGCTATCATGCTCAATACCAATTTCAGTTATGAAAAGTTTAGCAAAACATTTCATTTGCACAAAAGAGTTAAGGGAACTCACCCGAGCTTTAGCAAATTGACACACGCTCCGAAACTCACATTAGCTCAAACCGAACACCTGAATTGGACGACACAAGAATGGTGTTAAACCATCTAATCACATCCCAAAACCATCCCTAAAACAACCCTTAAAAGATACCACAATCCTAGCCTAAAACAGGACGCGAAACAAGAGCCAAAAACGCGCGACAGGACTTCGCGCTACTTCCCGCGCTGGTTAACTCGCGCCACAACGCACGCGGGACACATGACAGCCTTTAGCGCTACTTCCTGCGCTAGTTAACTCGCCCCACAACCCGCGCTAGTTAAACTATACTGGACAAAATTTGACAGCGGAAGTCTCTAATCCACAACCGAGAGCTCTATCTATAGATAATAGTCAAAAATCTTGGAGTCGCTCTAAGCTCCAAATCCTTCTTGCCACCTCCTAGTTCTTACTAGAAGAACCCGCACTACGCTTACCTGAAAATGGTTTAGTTTCGAAAATCGAGGGTTAGACCAAAAAGGTCTAGTGAATTCCCTCCAAAAACAACATATATAAAGAGTAGGAAAATCATTTATAAATTTCATCATTGACCTTCACATAACGTCAAACATGGTACTGCACCGTAATGAGGATCGCATAAACTAACCACGATCGGGGCCCAAGCAGACTCCCCTCTACCCGAATAGGAGGGAAACGGATTCCAACCTATCGGCTCATCACTCATGTCCAAGGGATCATCGGATCTCGAGGCATACCGATCCCACGGTGCAGACCGACTCCACATAACATACACATAACACGTCTTACATCATACAACTTGGAATTTTGTAGACCATATAATCATTTCATCATGCTAAATATTCTTTGAATAAAGTATGAGCTTTCATGTAATAACATGCATATCGTTTTGGTAAACATTTCGTGCTCAAAGTGACCCATTATCAGTTAAAAGAACAATTAACACGTTGCGTCGTAAAAAGGTTTTAGGGAACTCACCTTGCGATGGTATTGCACGCACTCTCGTTCTATTCTCGAGTTACCCAAGCTTAGCACCTAAAAGATCAGACGTTTCTCAATCAGTAATTGACATCCATAAACTACTTACCGGGTGTACAACACTTACCGGGTATACTGACTTTCCGGGTATACCCTACTTACCGGTTACCAGAACTTACCGGGTATAAGGACTTTCTGGACACCACACTCCTTACCGGGTACTAAACACCCGGTAACCCAACCTACCCGGTAACTTCACTAGGATTCCTATCCGGGAACCTACATCTTACCAGGTAACTACTGCAATGCCCGGGAAACTCCCTTCATCCGGTAACCACGAACTGGACGAAAACCCAGTTTCCCAAAAGCGATTAAAACGATTTTCTGCTATAAGCTCGATTAGACAAACACAAGGGTTTATCCACCAATCATAAACACTTACTTATTCCGATTCTTTACCTCTAAACCGAAACTTACTAATCAAAACCCAAATATTTTCCTTTCAAAGACATTAAGGTGGAGAACACGGTGAACTTAAGGTTTTTCATCCAAAATCTTAGACAACACAGAAAAGAGATCACAAGTAACAAGGAGAAGAGTTCTAGATGAATTTACCTTCAAATATTTCTTCCACAAAACGGATTTCTCCAATAGGTTTCTTCTTCTCTTCCCTTTCCTTCTTCTAGCCGCCAAGCACTCCAACAAAAAGAATGATACTGAATATCCTAAATGATGCCCAAGGGATCTAATCCAATTTATACTTCTCATAAATTCCCAATAAGTCCCTCAACACCAAATTTCATTCTTTAGACTTCGGCCACCAAACTTTCACATTTTTCTCGAAAAACCCGGTTGTTACAACACTCCCCCTTAAGAGAATTATGTCCCCGGAATTCCTCATTAGAAAAGATGTGGGTATCTTGCTTTCATTTCCGACTCTAACTCCCAAGTCTCCTCTGGACCTTTGTGATGTCGCCATTGTACCTTAACCAGTCTGGTTTCCTTGTTTCGTGACTTCCTTACCTTAAAATCCGTGATGGCTTCGGGTTCCTCCACCAAATTTAATTTCTCGTCCACCCTTATGTCCTTCAACGGCACCTCTTTGGTCACGTCTGCTAGACATTTCCTCAAGTTAGACACATGAAACGCATTGTGAATGCCTTGCAATTCTTCCGGTAGATCCAACCTATACGCCACTTCCCCAATTCGTTCGGTAATCTAAAACGGTCCGATGTAACGTGGACTTAGCTTCCCACGTTTCCCAAACCGCACAACTCCCTTCTAAGGGGATATCTTGAGTAAAACATTATCTCCGACTTGGAATTCGATATCTTTTCGTCTCTTATCCGCATAACTCTTATGTCCGTCGCGAGCGACTTTCAGCCTTCCGCGCACTTGGACTATCTTGTCCGAAGTCAGTTGCACTATTTCTGGTCCGGCTAACTGTCTTTCTCAGACCTCATTCCAACACAAGGGTGTCCGACATTTCCTACCATAAAGTGCCTCAAATGACGCTGCCTTTATACTCGAGTGATAGCTGTTATTGTAAGAGAACTCGATTAGCGGTAGGTGCTTCTCCCAAGAGCCCTGAAAATCTAGAGCACAAGCCCTTAGCATGTATTCCAACGTCTGGATCGTTCGCTCACTCTGACCGTCGGTCTGAGGATGGTAAGCGGTACTCATCTTAATCTGAGAACCCATTTCTCTTTGGAAGCTCCTCCAAAACGTGGAGGTAAACCTGTTATCTCGGTCAGATACTATCGACGATGGCACACCATGGCGGGTTACGATTTCGTCGATATACAACTTTGCTAACCGCTCTAACGAGTAAGACTCTCGTATAGGCAGGAAATGTGCTGATTTCGTGAGACGATCCACAATCACCCATATAGCGTCATAGCCCTTTGGGGTCTTAGGCAAATGGGTTACGAAGTCCATCGTATTCTGATCCCACTTCCACATCGGTATCTCCAATGACTGAAGCTTCCCGTACGGTCTTTGATGTTCGATCTTTACACGCGAACACGTTATACATGTCTCAACAAAATGAGCTACATCCTTTTTCATTCCAGGCCACCAATAGTCTCGTCGTAGATCTCCTTACATCTTGTTAGTTCCAGGGTGAATCGTGTACTTTGATTTGTGGGCTACTTCTAAAATCACCTTCCTGAGTTCCCCGAGTTTCGGGACCCAGATTCTCCCACTAAGACACTTCACCCTTCGACTGTCATCCACTAACGAGGACGTTTGTCCTATCATTCTTTCTTTCTTGAGATTTTCAGCTCCGAATGCCTCAGCCTGACATTTCTTTATCTCGTCTAACAAATTGAACGTCACCTCGGCCCTCATGGCCACAATACTGGGGGTTTCACTTCGTTCCTTATGGCTCAAAGCGTCTGCCACTACGTTTGCCTTACCCGGATGATATTCAATCTTACAGTCGTAATCGGTCAATAATTCAATCTATCTTCTTTGGCGCATATTCAACTCTTTTTGGTCGAAGAGATGACATAAGCTTTTGTGGTCCGTGAAGATCTGACACTTCGTCCCATAAAGGTAATGTCGCCAAATCTTCAAAGCGAAAACCACTTTCGCCAATTCTAAATCGTGAGTGGGGTATCGAACCTTGTGATCCTTTAACTTCCGGGAGGCATAATCGATCACCTTTCCTCGTTGCATGAGTACGCAACCCAATCCGAGCTTCGATGCGTCACTGAAAACCACGAAATCATCATAACCATCCGGTAACGACAACACCGGAGCGCTGCTCAGCATATCTTTCAGCTTTTGAAAGGCTTCTTCTTGCTTCTCTGACCAGGCGAACTTGACATTCTTCTTGGTTAAAGAGGTTAATGGCGTGGCAATACGCGAAAAGTCCTTGATGAACTTTCGGTAGTATCCCGCCAGTCCGAGGAAACTTCGAACTTCTGACGGGTTCTTAGGTTGCTCCCAATCTCGGATGGCTTCAATCTTAGCCGGGTCTACCATGATTCCCTTCTCAGACACCACGTGTCCGAGAAACTGCACCTCTCTCAACCAAAACTCACACTTAGAAAACTTTTCATACAGCTTCTCTTTCTTTAGTAGCTCGAGAATTGTTCGAAGGTGGCTTTCGTGTTCCTCTTCCGATCTTGGAAATATCAGGATATAGTCTATGAACACAATCACGAACTGGTCTAAATAAGGTTGGCACACCCTATTCATTAGGTCCATGAATGCCGTCGGGGCGTTGGTTAGCCCAAACGACATCACCAAGAATTCGTAGTGTCTATACCTGGTTCTAAAAGCGGTCTTTGGCACGTCCTCCTCTCTCACCTTGAGTTGGTGATAACCTGACCTCAAGTCTATCTTAGAGAAGTAAACTGGCTCCTTGCAATTGGTCTAACAGGTCGTCGATTCTCGGTATAGGGTACTTGTTCTTGATCGTGACCTTGTTGAGTTCTCGGTAGTCTATGCACGTTCGCATAGTACCGTCCTTCTTCTTCACGAAGAGTACAGGTGCTCCCTACGGAGACGTACTTGGTCTAACGAACCCCTTGTCTAACAACTCCGGCAACTGAGTCATCATTTCCTTCATTTCGGACGGCGCCAATCTATACGGTGCGCGGGCAATTGGTGCAGCTCCAGGCATCAGATCAATTATGAACTCGATCTGACGATCCGGGGGTAAACTTGTCAAGTCATCCGGAAATACTTCCGGGTACTCACTAACTACTCGCACGTCATCCACCCCACACTTCTCTTTCTTGGCGTCCAACACGTACACCAAGAATCCTTGACACCCCTTCCTCAAACACTTAGTAGCCCTAATCTTAGAGATAAGGCTAGTCTTCCTATCACGACGATTCCCATAAATCACTACGGAATCCCCATCAGGTAACCGAATCCTGACCAGCTTTTTGTTGTAAACGATATTAGCATCATTTGCGGTTAACCAATCCATACCCAACACCACGTCGAACTCTCCCATTGCCATGGGATATAACTGCATAGACACCAATCTCCCTTCTATATCTATGACACAATCATCTACCAACTTCTTAACGTAAACACGATTATCATTGGCAGTTTCCACCTCTAGTGCTCTCTCCAAAGTCTAGGTCTCACCCCCAAACATTTCATAAAAGCATGCAATACAAAAGAGCGGTTCGCTCCCGAATCAAATAACACCTTGGCACATAGAGAGTTCACTAGAAACGTACCTGCCAAAACATCCAGAACTTCCTCCGCCTCTTCCGCAGTCATGCGGAACGCACGTCCCTTCGGACGCGCTGGTTCTGCTCCCTTATCGCTGCCTTTTCCTCCCTGACGTTCTCCATACTGAGCTAATCCACCCCTTTTCAACTGCGGACATTCAAACCGCACGTGACCCGTAGCTCCACATTGAAAACATGATTTCCCCTTGGGACACTCCCTTGACACATGACCGGGCAATCCACACTGGTAGAATGAATTGGAACCTGCCATACACTCTCCCTGATGTGTTTTGTTACACCTATAACACGGTTTGCCAGCTGAATCCTTGCTAGCATGATTCTCTGCTCGGAACACTTTCCCTTTCCTTGAGTCATTACCCGGTCCATCCCACTTGCGTTTCTCACCACCCTTCTCAGTCGTCTGGCAATTCTTCTCCTTCTCGATCAACTCAGCCGTATTGATGGCCGCCTGAAAGGTAGTGGGATTTCTTGCCAAAACCAATTCTCGGATGCTACTTTTCAGCCCATAAATGAATCGTTCCACTCGACGTTCCTCCGTCGGCACATACAAATCCGCGAAGCGAGACTTCTCAATAAACTTAGAAGTATACTCCCGCACCGACATTTCCCTCTGCTCCAAACCCATAAACTCTTCTTCCAACTTTTTCACTACCGCGAGTGGACAAAACTGCGCTTTAAATCTTTCCACAAACGTTTCCCACATCATTCCCTTAGCCATTGCCGAACCCTTTCCCCCAGTTTTAGCATCCCACCAGTAAACTGCATCAGACTTCAACATGGATAGGGCAAACATCACCCTATCCCCACCGGCACACTTACAAGTATCAAATACCAGTTCCATCTCCTTCACCCATTTCATTGCCAAGATGGGGTCACACTCGCCCTTGAAAGTAGGGGGATTTCATGAGGCAAATGCCTTGTAACTGCATCTCTTAGCTGCTGACTCATTCACCACCAGAGGGGTCGATTTCGAGTGACTTCCAGTACCGGTCACTAGTGGACTTGACAGCTCCACACTTTTCCGATTCTCACTCGCCTCTTTGCTTCCCGATGCTGACGGATCCTGCTTGGTAAGGAGAGCTTGTAGAGTCTCCTGAATTTTACCCTGCTCGGCAGCCAGATTCTCTCGAGTGACAAAAGTAGATCCACGGCCTCAACCACGTCCCCTCGGCTGATTTACCCTTCTCACCGAAGTTGAACTCTCCTGATTAGAGTCTTCTCGGTGGGCGGGGATTTCCACACTCCTCGCCCTTCGAGTCACACGAGTCGTCCTTCGGGTCGGATTTCCCCCATCCCCAGCCACTTGGGTGGCAGGTTGGCGGGGCGTTCTTCCCCGACCCCTTCCACGACCCCTACCCCTTCCGCGGGTAACGGTCGCCCTCGTCGGTTCCAACGGTCCATTCACTAGGACCTCCTCGTCTTGCTTCCTTGGAGCAGCAGGTACTGTCCTACTGTAACACCCCGCTTACCACGACACAATATTGTCCGCTTTTCCCCACTGGCTCACGGCTTTGTTCTTGGCGACCTAGCGAGGACTTCCCAGGGGGTCACCCATCCTGGTACTACTCCCACCCAAGCACGCTTAACCACAGAGTTCCCAAGGAACCCGCATGCTTGTGGCCCCAAAACGCGTTGTGTCTGGTAAGGCCAAGGTTTACTAATATACCCAGCATCTCTCCTGTCCACGGCCGATGTGGGATATGCCTAAGGTGTTACACACACCCCCCCTTAGGGACTCATCGTCCTCGATGAGGTTTGCCCCCACCATCCCGAACGGCACAGGAGTGGCTCTGATACCATTTGTAACACCCCGCTTACCACGACACAATATTGTCCGCTTTGCCCCACTGGCTCACGGCTTTGTTCTTGGCGACCTAGCGAGGACTTCCCAGGGGGTCACCCATCCTGGTACTACTCCCACCCAAGCACGCTTAACCACAGAGTTCCCAAGGAACCCGCATGCTTGTGGCCCCAAAACGCGTTGTGTCTGGTAAGGCCAAGGTTTACTAATATACCCAGCATCTCTCCTGTCCACGGCCGATGTGGGATATGCCTAAGGTGTTTTGTAAGATCCCACATTGGTTGGGGAGGGGAACAAAGGTTGCCTTATAAGAGGAACTTGATACCTCCCCTATTAGACGCGTTTTAAAACCGTGAGTCCGGGTGTGTGGACAAAGCGGACAATATCTGGTACGGTTGGCCTGGGATGTTACAGATGGTATCAGAGCCACTCCTGTGCCGTTCGAGATGTGGGGAAAACCTCATCGAGGACGATGAGTCCTTGAGGGGGGTGTGTGTAACACCTTAGGCATATCCCACATCAGTCGTGGACAGGAGAGATGCTGGGTATATTAGTAAACCTTGGCCTTACCAGACACAACGCGTTTTGGGGCCACAAGCATGCAGGTTCCTTGGGAACTCTGTGGTTAAGCGTGCTTGGGTGGGAGTAGTACCAGGATGGGTGACCTCCTGGGAAGTCCTTGCGAAGTCCTTGCCAGGTCGCCAAGAACAAAGCCGTGAGCTAGTGGGGCAAAGCGGACAATATTGTGTCGTGGTAAGCGGGGTGTTACACCTACTCCTCAATGTTCTCCCAGCCATAGCACTAAACTGAAAGAAACCAATAATTAACCTTTGCTAGACATGACACAACAAATTTGCTATATAAGGCAATTTAAGCACGCACATGTACCTGTAAGTTCGTAATTACACTGGCCAGGTGTAATCCCAAACTTACCTTACACGTTTGTCCTTGGCACCTTATTCTTAAGCGCAATTATAGTGATCGTTCCTAGAGGCAATCCTATGTCTCGACTGTGTTCCTCATCTTACAGTTTAAGTTTAGGCCCGGCTGGTCACCTAAATCCCTTAAACTAAGGCTCTGATACCATTTGTAACGTCCCAAAAACATAACATGCAAAAACTTGGAATAAGCATTCGAATTACAATATAAAACTTGTCTATGATTCTTCATTAAACTATACTGGACAAAATTTAACAGCGGAAGTCTCTAATCCACAGCCGAGAGCTCTATCTATAGATAATAGTCAAAAATATTGGAGTCGCTCTAAGCTCCAAATCCTTCTTGCCACCTCCTAGTTCTTACTAGAAGAACCCGCACTACGCTTACCTGAAAATGGTTTCGTTTTGAAAAGCGAGGGTTAGACCAAAAAGGTCTAGTGAATTCCCTCCAAAAACAACATATATAAACAGTAGGAAAATCATTTATAAATTTCATCATTGACCTTCACATAACGTCAAACATGGTACAGCACCCTGATGAGGATCGCATAAACTGTTGATCCAAACCCTCAGTGATTTGATAATGACCCTCTCTTATATACTTAGTGAAAATTGTAAGTAAACAATATGTATCAGAGTTTCACTATCGCTGATAAGTACTAAGATCTTCCAGTACCGCTGATAGGAACTCTCGCTCTTTAAGTTAAACATTCAGCGAAACTGTTCACCATTAATGCTCTGAGTCTGTTCAGTCATTATGATGATCGCTGATAAGTTAGTTGTTTACTTATGATCCCTGAAGACAAGTTTCACGTCAACAAAGGTTCTACGCTGAAGTCGAAGATCAAGCTCAAGAACCAGCGACAAGTCTCCTAATGAACTGATGCGGATCAGCGAAGACTCAGATTTGTCCTCTCAACGTGAAGTATCAAGTACAAGACTTCAGCTATCGCTGAACTTTATCATTCGCTGAATAGATAATGATAATGCTCTGAATCAACGAAAGCTGATCATGAAGTCCTCCGTACAGAGTACTTTTGTCTTAACCACCCTTGCACGACTCCGTACGAAATGTCAGAAAAGAACCTCCGAATATCTGAAATCGTACAACCACTCTGATACTACACTGTTCATCCATGCGGCTACTAAGGTTGTCAACAAAGGTCAATGACATGCAACCAACCAGCTGATGACACGTGTAAAGTATATACTGACTTGCATTAAATGCATGCAGTATATAAAGAGATGAACTCACTTCATTTTGAAGTAACTTGCTAACTCTGGACAAGTTCAATCTCTTATCTCAAGATAGGTTATTATTAGTAATTTCCTTATCTCTCTTAGTGCAAGAAACCTTAGTGTTCCAACTTGTTTAGATTTAGGTTTATCCTTAATCTTGTTTCCGCAACAAGCTGTAAATTGTTAATGATTTATCAATAAACAATTTAGAAAAGTAAAATCTGTGTGTTTGTATTCAACCCCCCCCCCCCTTCTACAAACTTGTATAGGCCTTCGGGACCAACAAGTGGTATCAAAGCGGATTTGTTTAATCTCATAAACAAGATCTAATCTAAGATATTTCTCTTCCTTGCTATTATCTGAAAATGGCCACCAACACAAACACAAATTATATAGACAATGGTTCTCTTGCTAAACCCCCTAGATTTTCCAAAGATAACTTCAACTTATGGAAAAATAGGATGAAACTCTTCTTAGAAGGTGTAGACCCTACTATGCCTTACTATCTAGAAAATGGTCCATTCATCCCTGTAAGAATTGATGCTGCTGTTCCAGCCGCTGAGAATAGACCTACTATTCCAGAAAGGCTGGTACCTAAGGAAATCTTTCAATGGACTGACGAAGATAAGAAGAAAGTGGCTATAGATACAAAAGCCAGATCCATACTATCCATGGCTCTTCCTGACGAAGTCTACCATTCCGTCATGAATCTGAAAACATCAAAGGCCATGTGGGACACAATATGTGTTCAGTATGAAGGAACGTCTGAAGTCCAGGATTCAAGAAAGATCAATCTGGTAAGACAATATGAAAGCTTCATTTCTGGTAAGAATGAATCCCTCTCTGAAGTTCACCAACGTTTTAATTGTTTAATTATAGATCTGAAAACTGTTGGTAAGGAATATTCTAACTTTGAAGTGTTGACAAAGTTTCTAGAATGTTTACCTGAAAGCTGGGACAATTATTCTATGTGTCTCAAGCTGTCAAAGGATCTAAAATCAATGACCCTTTCAACCTTATATGGCACATTGCTGAATCATGAGCAATCGAGCCATCTTAAGAAGAATCTTGTAAAAGATTCCAAAAGCACCCCTGTTGCTTTAATCTCAGAGGAACCTTCTACTCAGCGACCCTCAGTCACTATCACTGAGTTAGAAAGTAACTCTGAAAGGTCATCAGATTCTGATTATTCAGATAATGATGAATCTTTGGCTCTCCTAACTAAGAAGTTCAGGAGATTTCCAAAAAAGAAAATGTTTAGAAAGAACAAACCTCTTTCCATAACTGACAAGCCTAGATCATTAGTGTTTGTTGATAAGGCTACTGCTACTTTTTTTAACTGCGAAAAGACAGGACATTTCGCTAACGAGTGCAGGTCAAAGAAAGTTTCTAGACCCTCAGCTTTTACAAAGAAACCCTTTGTTCAAAGAAATAAAGATGACAAATATTCAAAGCTGAAAGAAAAATATGCAAAGCTGAAAAGCTTTAAGAAGAAGAATAAAGGCCTGATGGCTGACTATGATTGGGCTGCTTCTGATGAAGAAGCATCATCATCTGAGTCTGAAGATGATGAAGCAAATCTATGTCTTATGGCCAAGATTGAAGAAGAGGAAGAAAGTTCAGACATTCCCTCCACTTCAACATCTGCTATTCAGGTATCACCTTCTTTCTTTACCAATATTGCAAATATTGATGAAGCTGATAGTCTTCGTAAGATCGATCTCTTGACTAGAAGTTTATACGAAGCCATGAACGGCAAAACTGTGGTTGAAAACCAAAATCTTGATCTCGCTGAAAAGCTTAAAAACTGCCACCTTCAAATAGAAAAGCTTTCTAAAATTGCAGAAGATTTTAAAGATCAAGTATATTTAAATCAGCTAGTCAAAATCGAACGAGCAGAAGCTATCGCTGCATTAAAGGATGAAAAAGCTACTGCTGAAGGATGGTGTAATTCTTCAACAAAGATCACTGAGATAATAAAGTATCAGATTCCCCTGAGTGATAAACGTGGTTTGGGTTACAAATATGAAACTCCAAAACCAACCACTGAGCGTTCAATGCTTAAATTTGGAACGTTCGTATCCTCAGTCGCTGATACTTCATCTTCTCAGTGCTCCTCGTCCGTTACACCAATCCCTGAGGAAACTCCTACCTCCTCAAAAGGCAAGGAGAAAATGGTTTATTCAAAACCTACCTCTGTCTTTAAAGACAAAGACAAAGGTAAAGGAATTGTTATTTACCAGAATCCTCAGAAGGGTACCTTAGTACCAAAGCTGAATGCTTCTAAAGCTTCAGTGGCTCATCCCTCTGGATCAAGGAAGCAGATATCTGTATTTATTCAGCGATCTACTCCTAGACTCAGATTGGATGTCCTTGGTAAGAAATCTGAAGAACTGAATGTTCGTTCCATTTCTAAAGCCAATAGTTTACTTGGTGCTGGCACTTCTAATTTGAAATTAAAAGCTCAGCATTCAAATGGTCCTAGAACTACTTTTAGTTATAGGAAATGTTATCACTGTGGACTTACCGATCATATTGCTAGTAAGTGCCCCACAGCCACCAAAGTTGAAAAGATAGCTAAGGTGAAGATTGCCCCCAAGGCAAAGAAGACCAACCCTGGTGCAAATCAGGTCAAGGTGAATTCTACCACTGAGGTTAAGAAATTAACCAAAGTGAAGAAAGACAAAGCTGAATCTTCAAATGCTGCGAAGACTGCTGAACCTTCCATTCCAACTACTTCCACTGACAAACGTGTATACATGGTTAAGTGGGTATCTGGTATCTTGATAGCGGATGCTCTAGACACATGACTGGAAAGAAAAGCCTGCTCGTTGAATACAAAGAAGAGAAGGGTCCCTCTATGACTTTCGGTGGAAATGGAAAAGGACATACCCGAGGGTATGGTGTACTTTCAAATGGTACAACCTCCTTCAGAAGAGTCGCATATGTTGAAGGGCTGAAGCATAATCTTCTAAGCATCAGTCAGCTTTGCGACATGGATAACAAAGTAATCTTTACTAAGGAATCCTGCTTTGTCTCTGACAAAAAGGAGAAGATAGCTCTCAGCGGTTATCGTTTGGAAAATGTTTATGTAATAAACATGGACTCAACAACCACTGAGAACTCCTGTTTCTTCTCAAAGGCCTCATCTGATGTCAACTGGCTATGGCATAAGAGGCTATCTCATCTAAATTTCAAGACACTGAACACTCTTTCTTCAAAAGAGTTAGTCACTGGTCTACCTCAGCATTCATACGCCAAAGAGTCGTTATGTTCAGCGTGTGAAAAAGGGAAGCAGACCAAAGCAAGCTTTAAGTCAAAGCAAGTTTCTTCAGTGTCATCTCCTTTACAACTACCCCATATGTGTTTGTTTGGCCCTGTTAACAAACAATCCATCGCTGGAAAGAAATATACACTGGTCATAGTTGATGAATTCTCTCGCTTCACTTGGGTAATGTTTCTCCGTTCTAAGAGTGACACACCTGAAGAACTCATCAATTTTGTTCGGAAGATGGAAACCCTGAACAATCTGACCGTTCGCTCAATAAGGAGTGATCATGGGACTGAATTCAAAAACAGTTCTCTTGATTCCGTCCTTGAGAGTAAGGGTATTTCTCATAACTTTTCTTCAGTGAGAACACCGCAACAAAATGGAGTCGCTGAAAGAAGAAATAAAACAATTATTGAAGCTGCACGTTCAATGCTCAGCGATTCTCACCTGCCTACTCAGTTTTGGGCAGAAGCTGTCAACACTGCTTGTTTTACGCAAAACAGGTCGCTGATAGTCAAAAGATTCAAAAAGACAGCCTATGAACTCTTTCATGGGAGAAAGCCTTCAATCAGCTTTCTTCACATCTTTGGATGTCAGTGTTTTATACTGAACAACAGAGATGCTCTTGGAAAGTTTGATCCTAAGGCTGATGATGGAATCTTTCTTGGATACTCCTCAGTTTCCAAAGCCTTCAGAGTCTTCAATCGAAGAAGACAAACTGTAGAAGAAACTATTCACGTCACGTTTGACGAATCCCGTTCAGCGAACTCTAAACCGTCCGCTGATACTGAAGAACTGAATCAATGGATGTTTTCTCATCTTGGTGATTCAGAAGATATTCCCACTTCTCATGCTCATCCAGTAGAAGACGATAGTCCTATCATTTCAAATATGCAGAATAGTGAAGCTGAAACATCATGGGTCTCAGCTGTTCCAATAAACACTATACCTAACGCTGAACCAAATGTCTCAGACATTCCATCTACTTCTCAGCAATCAGTGAATATAATGACAACTGCATCCATTCCTCTCTTGGCTGATACTCCCGACGTCGCTGAAGCCTCATCTTCAGCTCCTCCAGTTCAAGTTGAGTCAGCGTCTCACGCTCCGGCTCAGCGATGGACTATAAATCACCCAATTGATCAAATTCTTGGTGATCCAAACACTGGGATTCAGACTCGACGAAGTGCAGGTAATATTTGTTTATTTGTAAATTTTATTTCACTAACTGAACCAAAGAAAGTAGATGATGCCCTCAAAGATCCAAACTGGGTCAGCGCCATGCAAGAAGAGCTGACTGAATTCGAAAGAAACAAAGTTTGGAAACTTGTTCGGAGACCAACTGATAAAACAGTAATAGGCACTAAATGGGTCTATCGAAACAAGTTGGACGAACATGGTACTGTAACCCGCAACAAAGCTCGACTTGTTGCTCAGGGATACAGACAAGAGGAAGGTATAGATTATGACGAAACATTTTCTCCAGTAGCAAGACTTGAATATATTCGTCTATTCTTAGCATATGATGTACACAAAAACTTCAAAGTACATCAGATGGATGTTAAGTCAGCGTTTCTGAATGGAAAGCTGAATGAAGAAGTGTACGTGGAACAACCTCCAGGATTCTCAGATTCTAAGCGTCCAGGTTATGTTTATAAACTGGATAAGGCACTTTATGGTTTGAAGCAAGCTCCTCGTGCATGGTATGACACTCTTTCTACTTATCTCCATATTGAAAAATTTGAGCGAGGTAAGATTGACAAAACTCTATTTTTTAGAAAAGTGAAAGGTCATATCATTTTAGTTCAAATATATGTTGATGACATTATATTTGGTTTTACTAACCCTGAGCTTTGTACTCGTTTCGCTGATAGAATGAAAGATGAGTATAAAATGAGCATGATGGGTGAACTAACATATTTCCTTGGTCTTCAGATTAAGCAAACTGAGAAAGGAACTTTCATAAATCAGGGAAAATATGTTAAAGATATGCTGAAGAAATTCGACTTAACTGAAAGTTCAGCTATGAAAACCCCTATGGCACCACCGCTGACACTTGATAAGGACACTAAGGGTGTTCCTGTCAATGTCACGCTGTACCGTGGGATGATCGGCTCTCTATTGTATCTAACAGCTAGCTGACCCGATATTATGTTTGCAACATGCTTGTGTGCACGATATCAAGATGAACCTAAGATATCTCATATGAAAGCTGTAAAGCGAATCTTTCAATATCTTACGGGTACAGCGAATCTAGGTCTTTGGTATCCCAAAGATTCAGGATTCGACCTAACCGCCTATTCAGATAGTGATTTTGCAGGTTGCAAAATGGATAGGAAAAGCACCACAGGAGGATGTCAGCTCCTGGGTGGAAAGCTGGTAAGTTGAACAAGTAAAAAGCAAAATTCAGTGTCCACTTCCACAGCTGAAGCTGAATATGTAGCTGCTGGAAGCTGTTGTTCTCAAGTCTTGTGGATGAGAAATCAGCTACTAGACTATGATCTTCAGCTCTCCAAAATTCCAATCTATTGCGACAGCACGAGTGCCATCGCTATAGCAAACAATCCAGTACTACATTCAAAGACCAAACATATAGAAATCAGATATCATTTTATCAGAGATCATGTGATGAATGGTGATATAGAACTTCATTTTATCCCAACTGATTATCAGTTAGCTGACTTATTTACCAAACCTCTTGATGAGACATGATTCAACTTTCTCATCAGCGAGCTTGGAATGCTGAACTTTGAAGGATAAAATCTTCAGCGGTTCACATTGATCAGCGAAAGGATAAAATCAACTTGTATAACCCATTCTATCATCTTCTCTCTGAATAAACTTGATTCACTGATATCAAGGTATGTTCTCTCTCTGACAATCGCATGAAAATGCAAGATTTCAAAACAAAATGCATCGCTGAATATTTTTTCCTTAACAACGATATTTTGAAATTTCTTAAAACCTTCACTGAATATTTTCATTCATTGCTTCATGTTTTCAAAAGTATCTCTGAGTTTTTCAAAACCTCAGAGACAACCAAGAATATGAAAGGACAGTTGTGACGTCATTGCAACGGATAAAACCCCGACACGTTTTCTCTTCCTGACACACGTTTGCACGTCTCGTTCAAACTTCCAATCAAATGCAAACACGTGTCCGTGTCATGATGAAAATCTTTTCCCGCTCAAGATTTTCTCTTTCTAAAATCTCTATATAAACAAATTCTTTGTTTATATTTTTCTTTTACGCGATCAATCTTCCTCCGCAAGAAAGAATTCACTGTTGCATTTGTGATTTCAAAAACTTCAAGAACTGTTCATCATCTTCTTCATCAAACATCAAGGTTAATATGTTCTTATTTATTACCGAATGCGTATAACTTGTTTCCGATCTTCTCATTGTTTTAACAAGATCAAACAAAAGAACTTCGTAAAATGAAATCATTTTCTTTCGTGGTTTTATGAACACAACCATTTCATGGTTGTTCTTCAAGTTTAAATGCAAAATCTTAAACTTGTTCTTCACACATTCGTTTTTCCAGAATCCCAATCTTCAAAGAAAACTGGAAAACAAGATTTTTTTGGGATTGAAATTTTCGTTTTTCAAAAACATGAAAAACCCTAATCTTCATTAAGACATTTGTGTCTGAATGAAATGGATAAAATTCGAAACATCTTATTGGAAATTCTTTCCACATTAAGATTATTCTTATTTGTTAACATCTTTGGTTGAACTGTTAATACAGAGAAATGGCCTCGTCTGACATTCCTGCTACCGCTGAGAACATCTCCGCTGACTCTGAGGAAGTGGAAATCCTCAAGGCTCCACAAGTCAAGTTCAATCTTGATCTACTAGACTGGACTAAGATAAACAACCTTTCTGCGCTTCTCGAGTTTCCTCCTCGAAAGCAAGTCACACATCTGACAGATGCTGTGAATTTCCTAAAGAATTGCTGCATTTCAACAGCCCTGACCATTTCACCCCCTGCAAGTCAGCTGCTACTATCTCAGTTCTGGTACTCTGCCAGACACTCTCAGCTACCATCCGCCAAAGATCCCTCCAAAACAGTTGATTGTATCCTCTGCGATACTGAATATGGCACGATAAATATCACACCTGCCATCATTCGCAAAGCTCTGAACTTTCCCATCGCTACAAAGGAAAAACCTTTTGTTCCTTTCCCTGACCATAAGAAGATCGCTGACAAATAAGCTCTTATTGCATTTTTTGATGCAATGGGCTATGTATGGGAAATGGGCAGAGACAAGAAGCCTGAGAAGAAGCTAACACTGCTGAAGAAATCGAAAATGCCCAGCGAGATGAACTTCATCTTCGCTCACCTTACCAGCTGCATGACTGCCAAGACCGGCTCTTCTGATCAAGCCGCTCAACCTCAACATGCTATGGGATACGCTCTGCTGAAAGGTCTACACATTGATTGGGCATCTCTCATCTATGATGACTTGCTGCAAAGAGTAGACTCTGCCGCTGACAGGCCTGCTTGGGTTCCCTACCCCCGATTCATCAGCGCTATCTTTCAATATGGCCTGAAGGACAGCTACCCGTAAGAGGGCGATCTAAAACTCTCTCAGATTGGCCCTAAGGTACTCGACTTCAAACCTGTTGAAAATGAGGTACGTCTTTCTACCCTCTTAACTCTTCTCAACCCTTCTTCTTCTACTTCTGTGGCTCCTTCAGCGACAATACCCATCGCTGATACCCTGGCCACAAAATCCTCTCCTTCTAAGAAAAGGAAACATTCATCTACCCCACTTGATTCTAAAAGGATCAAGAAAACAAAGGAGCTACCCCGACAATCTCATGCTGAAGACTCCTCAGCTCTTTCTGCAGAGCTGAAGGAACGTTCAGTGGTACGCTCTGCCACACCTGAACAAGCCATCCCTTTTATCCAAACTTCAGCGTCTCTAAACGCTGAGGTTACAAACTTGGAACCGACCCAACCTCCTTCAGTCTCTCAAAAGACTGATGAAGTGATTGTCAGCGAATCCAACGCTGAACTCATAACCCAACCTCCACTCTTATCCTTCGCTCCTCCCTCCACTCATTTGGTCTCTACTCCAGATCTAACTGGAGCTGCCATCATTTCCTCGGAACATAAAGCTGATTCTCCAGGAATGATGAAGACAGGACCTGCAGAAAAATCCATGGGCACTTTTGAAGATGACATGGAACTTTACTCAGGAACCCGTGATTTCGATGAATTCACCAATACTCCTGCAGGTAAACAACAACCCATAAACACTGTGACTAAACCCCAAACTTCTGAGCTTTCCTCTGTTCACAAGTTTTTATATGTTACAGGTCCTAATTTAGGAGATATCAACGCCTCTCTGAAGTCCGTGTTGACAAAGCTGACAGGTCTCACCACTACTCTCTCCAATAACTCTACAGCTGTAACAAACGCTGGAGAGAATCTGAACAAACTGACAACGGTGGTGGAGAAGAAGGCTTCCACAGATGACTTGAAGCAAGTTGATAAAACTCTCAGCGACTTCGCCAAGGTGCTCGCTGATATCTACACATACTACACCTCTCTCAAAAATTCAGTTCCATCCATGTCCAGCGAGGTAACAACGCTGAAGACATCGGTTGGAAAACTAGAGGGAGATATGTCTGCTGTGAAGACAACTGTCAACACTCTGACGACTGACTTAAGCTCTGTAAAGACTGACGTTGGTTCGATGAAGACTATGATCGAACAGCTGCTGCACAAGGCGAATACTCCTACTCCTGCTCCTGCCCCTGTCCCTGAATCGAACATTTTACAGCGGCAGATCGCATTGAGCTCGGGAAGATCAAACCTGCTATTTCTGGCCTTGAAGACAGATTAGCAAAGATTGAAGTTTGTGTAGGTCTCTCTGGCTAAGAAGACAGAGAACCTACCGACGCTGCTGAATCTAGCCATTCCTCCCCCAGTCATCATGAAAAAGAGGGGGAGAAGAGCGCTGAAGACCTCGCCAAGAGCGCTGAAGACCTTTCCCATGATGAATCTATCAGGGGAGAGAAGACGAATGCTGAAGAAACCGAGAAGCTCGCCTCTGTATCTGAGGGGGAGCAACTCGAAGAAGAAGCTGAGAAAACTGAATCCGAAGCAGAAGATGATGAAGCCGTCGACATCCCTGATGATGAACCATCTTCTTCTCCAAAGAATGATGATGATGATGACGAAGATGACGATGACTTCTTTATCGTAAAACCTGCTCAAAAGATCAAAGCTCTTAAGGGAATCTCGATAAATGAACCTTCAGGGGAGCGGACAAAGACAAAGCCCTCAGCCTCTGGAGCTGAGAAAGGCAAAGGCAAAAGCGTCGCTGAAGATGACAATCTGATGATCTTGCTTGAAAAGCCGGGTTGGCAGGTACACTAATCATCTCTCACTCCATCCCTCCTCTATCATACACTATCAGTTCCTTTACCCAAGCCTATACACTTGAACCAATTCTCTCTATCTGATTCTACCCAAGTTCTTACTTGTAAGATCGCTGTGTTTCAGCTAGTCCTCTCCCTTGTTTGAGGATATCGCTGAAGGCTCCACAACTGCGACTTCACCAAAAATACCAGCTGCTGCTGAAGAAATAATCCCAGTCTTAGATTTAATCTCTGAGACTGATGAACCAGAAGAACAGCTACTCTCGCACAGAGGCAGACCTTCCTTAGCTCCGCAAAAGCTAAGTGAAGAGGATCAGAAAAGAAGAGAGGAGATAATAAAGCGATTCGAGGATCGGCGAATCATTCTGAGGCGTGATCAACTTCCTTCAGTTCCTCCAAAGTTCAGAATTTCCAAAGCTGAATACCAGGAACACCTCAGAGCTGAACGCCTACTCGCTGAAAGAAAGGAAGCTGAAGAAAAAGACAGAGAATACGCCATCAAACTTACTCAACGATCAATAAAAGACCCCAAGCTGAAAAGAGTTCCCATTGATGTTCAACGTCAGCTATGGGATGATGCTCAAGAGATCGTTAGAGAAAAGACTAAGGTCTCTGATACGACTTTGGAATGGGCTAAACAAATGCTGACCTATCGATCTAGACCATCTAAAATCGTCAAGGCAAACATCAAAGGAAGACTGTATGCTGAAGTCCTTGGTCCTGATCCTGATCTTTCCATGCTTGACACATCTCTTCCTCCTGGTGAGACTTTCATCCCTGGCAAAGTCATAAGCGAACCCTACGAGATATTTTTTCATGACTACGATGGTGGAAAGCGTTTTCAACGGATCGCTGAGCTTCAAATCACTCCAATCGAACAGCTCAGAGATCTCATCTACTGGTGTGACTTCAGAAATGACCCTTAGGCACGACATCTGAAACCCTTGATTTTTGAAGAAGCGTTGATCAAAAGAAAACAAGGTGTAACCATTCCTGACTGGATGATTCCCACCACATCAATGACCCTTGATGAACTTCTCATTAAGGAAGAACCTTTGTAAGCTGATAGGATCGCCTCTTTCGTCTATTTTATCAGTTATCCTTTTGTACTTGTAATTTATTTCTCTTGTACTTGTAATCTTTTCATTTCTCTTTGTATCCTGATTCAAAGTTTTAAAGAAAGATTTCAGCGAATGTACTTTACTCCATCAGTACTGAAAAGATCCCAGAAAACAGTAAAAGGGACAAATAATTTATGAGTTCTTTTTATCCTTATGTTTTCATTAAATAGCAATTTTCTTGGTTGCTATGTCATAATCAAATAGGGGGAGATTGTTGATCCAAACCCTCAGTGATTTGATAATGACCCTCTCTTATATACTTAGTGAAAATTGTAAGTAAACAATATGTATCAGAGTTTCACTATCGCTAATAAGTACTAAGATCTTCCAGTACCGCTGATAGGAACTCTCGCTCTTTAAGTTAAACATTCAGCGAAACTGTTCACCATTAATGCTCTGAGTCTGTTCAGTCATTATGATGATCGTTGATAAGTTAGTTGTTTACTTATGATCCCTGAAGACAAGTTTCACGTCAATAAAGGTTCTACGCTGAAGTCGAAGATCAAGCTCAAGAACCAGCGACAAGTCTCCTAATGAACTGATGCGGATCAACGAAGACTCAGATTTGTCCACTCAACGTGAAGTATCAAGTACAAGACTTCAGCTATCGCTGAACTTTATCATTCGCTGAATAGATAATGATAATGCTCTGAATCAACGAAAGCTGATCATGAAGTCCTCCGTACAAAGTACTTTTGTCTTAACCACCCTTGCACGACTCCGTACGAAATGTCAGAAAAGAACCTCCGAATATCTGAAATCGTACAACCACTCTGATACTACACTGTTCATCCATGCGGCTACTAAGGTTGTCAACAAAGGTCAATGACATGCAACCAACCAGCTGATGACACGTGTAAAGTATATACTGACTTGCATTAAATGCATGCAGTATATAAAGAGATGAACTCACTTCATTTTGAAGTAACTTACTAACTCTGGACAAGTTCAATCTCTTATCTCAAGATAGGTTATTATTAGTAATTTCCTTATCTCTCTTAGTGCAAGAAACCTTAGTGTTCCAACTTGTTTAGATTTAGGTTTATCCTTAATCTTGTTTCCGCAACAAGCTGTAAATTGTTAATGATTTATCAATAAACAATTTAGAAAAGTAAAATCTGTGTGTTTGTATTCAACCCCCCCCCCCCTCTTCTACAAACTTGTATAGGCCTTCGGGACCAACATAAACTAACCACGATCGGGGCCCAAGCAGACTCCCCTCTCGCCTCATATCGGGGCCCAAGCAGACTCCCCTCTACCCGAATAGGAGGGAAACGGTTTCCAACCTATCGGCTCATCACTCATGTTCAAGGGATCATCAGATCCCGAGGCATACCGATCCCACGGTGCAGACCGACTCCACATAGCATACACATAACACGTCTTACATCATACAACTTGGAATTTTGTAGACCATATAATCATTTCATCATGCTAAATATTCTTTGAATAAAGTATGAGCTTTCATGTGAAAACATGCATATCGTTTTGGTAAACATTTCGTGCTCAAAGTGAACCATTATCAGTTAAAAGAACAATTAACACGTTGCGTCGTAAAAAGGTTTTAGGGAACTCACCTTGCGATGGTATTGCACGCACTCTCGTTCTATTCTCGAGTTACCCAAGCTTAGCACCCAAAAGATCACACGTTTCTCAATCAGTAATTGACATCCAGAAACTACTTACCGGGTGCACAACACTTACCGGGTATACTGACTTACCGGGAATACCCTACTTACCGGTTACCAGAACTTACCGGGTATAAGGACTTTCCGGACACCACACTCCTTACCGGGTACTAAACACCTGGTAACCCAACCAACCCGGTAAGACTAATCGTCCGGTAACTTCACTAGGATTCCTATCCGGGAACCTACATCTTACCCGGTAACTACTGCAATACCCGGGAAACTCCCTTCATCCGGTAACCATGAACTGGACGAAAACCCAGTTTCCCAAAAGCGATTAAAACGATTTTCTGCTATAAGCTCGATTAGACAAACACAAGGGTTCATCCACCAATCATAAACACTTACTTATTCCGATTCTTTACCTCTAAACCGAAACTTACTAATCAAAACCCAAATATTTTCCTTTCAAAGACATTAAGGTGGAGAACACAGTGAACTTAAGGTTTTTCATCCAAAATCTTAGACAACACATAAAAGAGATCACAAGTAACAAGGAGAAGAGTTCTAGATGAATTTACCTTCAAAGATTTCTTCCACAAAACTGATTTCTCCAATAGGTTTCTTCTTCTCTTCCCTTTCCTTCTTCTAGCCGCCAAGCACTCCAACAAAAAGAATGATACTGAATATCCTAAATGATGCCCTAGGGATCTGATCCAATTTATACTTTTCATAAATTGTCAATAAGTCCCTCAACACCAACTTTCATTCTTTAGACTTCGGCCACCAAACTTTCACATTTTTCTCGAAAAACCCGGTTGTTACACAAATCATGACTCGAAAACTGAATCTCGCAATTCAGCACATGGATCTTACAATCACAACAGGTGTCATGAATTCGAAGTCTCATGACTTACAATCTGTAACTTGGGACGTATGTTTGGCTCAGTCGCCCAATTACTTCCATAGTCATTCTTCAAACAAAGTCTACACGACTTAAAAGCATAAGTCATATGATAATCGGGGCACAGGTTTCATGGTTTGATCTTATGAAAAAACAAAGTCTCTAAGACGTAGATAAAGGTCTTACGATCTTCATCGTGAGGAACAAAATCCTTGAGACTTGCAAAATAGGAATCTTATGATTCGTCATACGGGTCTTACGGCCATCATATGTGTCCTTTAAACTAAGTGTCGGATACACAAGTCTTGTGACTTAAATTCCATACTTAGAATATTTCTTCGGCCTTAGACGCCCGATTACTTCGCAACTATAGACGTACATTTCTACATACGCCTCATACGTTTGTTCAAGTTTTGTTATCTTTCGTGTTATTTTGTTCAATTGCAACAAAGTAAAGTATACGAAAAGAGCATAACAAAAGTATCACTTGTATTTACACAACCGAAACTATACAAATAGATGGGCACGACCGACTACAGTCGCCCCCTATTGGAAATGAAACAAAACAAAAATCAAGGCTGAGGGGAGTCCTCCGCGACCTCCTCATCGCCAGTTACGACCGCTGCGTCTGTCGGGTCCTCTTCTTCCAGCTTGTCTTCCTGGTCGAGTTCAACCTCGTCCCCGACTTGCTCCAAGAAGATCTTGACCTCTTCCTCGGCTCTGGCCATAGGGTTTAACCCCCGTAAATGGCGACGCATGATCGCCGCTCGAACCCTCAGACGGGTTAGAGCCTCAAACGATTGGAGACGCTCCTCTAAGGATACGATTTCCCCCTCTCATGCCTCGACGAGCGATCTAAGGTCCCCGACTTGTTTTTCGCTCTTCACCAGGGAATCCTTAGTATCTCCAAATTCCGCCTCCGCCGCAGATGACTTCCCTAGGGCTTCCCACAAACGGCGCTGAAGTTCTTCCTTTTCCTTCGACCATTCTCTGTAAAAAACCTGTGCTTCGCAGAAATTGCCAATAAGTACCTCCACCTTCTCCATCGCCGTTTTCTCTTGCTCCCGCACCACACGAGTTTCTTTCTACGCCTTGCGCATCTTCTCTAAGGCATCAGGTGTAACCCTACGGATTTTTTCCATATCGGCATACAAGCAGAGAGACATTTGGAATGCGTGTAGCGCAAGAATACATAAGAACGTCATAGAACAAATGACAAAGTAAAACGTTACAGAAAACGGGTCGTACGCACCTTAAAAGATAACCCTACGACGTATGATCCTAGGTTATCAACCGTAACTCCCTCCAGCCGCTCTTGAAAGCAAGGAAGGAGGAACTTCCCCAGGCCAGGGAAGAGTTTTTCGCTATCCATCTCCTCCCCGGCCATAAAGTCCGACGGCAAGATGAAATTCACCGACATAACGTCGGCGGACTCCTCCGTCTCCTTCTCCTTCCCTTTGTCGGCTGAGGAAGGAGAAGGGGCAACCTCCCCTGTCAGAGGAGTAGCCATGCTCACCGGTGTCACGTCGATCGTAACCGGTGGCGTCTTCGCCTTCTCGGCGGTGGCGACCCCAGACGAGTCACCACCCCTCGACGACGGTCCCTTTCAAATGGTCGTCCGCTGTTTCTTCACCCCCGACGGTGGGGATGGGACAACCTTTCGTTTCAATTTTTTGGCCCGACGGGCCAAAAGGAGCCGAGACTCCTTTTTCGACAAACCATGAGTAGGCGTATCTACCAAAAACGCAAAAATCAGAGTAGGAGGAAATGATGAAAATCATACGGCAAAAGGCAAATAGAGAATTGTTACCTGTTGCCTCCTGTTGCTCTTCTCTTCTCTCTGACTCTTCCTCGGCGGGGATCTCTGCCCCCTCGAGGACGACGACCTCGTCATCATCCCTGGAAATCCGCTGAAAATACCTCTCTTCTAGAGAACGGTCCTGAAACATATCGATCTTCGCCGCAGAATTGAGAAGATCAGCATCAGGGAACGTGATGGCTGAAACAAAAGCCAGACACGTTAGCTAAAACGCACGATTTAAATAAAAACATGCAATATTAAGGAAAAACTTACAAGAAGTGTTCCACCCGGACACGACCCACGTCGTATCCTCCTGCAGGAGCTCAAGCGACTGTGTTTTTCCGAAAACATACCTCGCCTTCCACCCGCGGTCGTTGACCTGGGTATTCTGCACAAGCACCAAAGCACCTCTGTGCTGGGAAGATAAACTATAACGGTGGTAACCATCCACCTTCACCGTATACGCCGCCAACAAGTCGTCCACACTGAATGACGACGCCCACTCCTTAGTGATCCTATCAATCACGAAAATAATCCGCCAGAACTGTAACATCCTAAATTTTCAATAATAGCATTTTAATAATAATCCGCCAGAACTTTAACCATCGAGGTGCCAGTGTGACTTTAGAGTCGGAAGAGAATAAGAAGGATAGGTATCCCCATCTGTTTACCTGATCTTGATTTTGAGGACGAAATCATTTTCAAGTTGGGGAGTATTGTAAAATCCTGAATTTTCAATAATAGCATTTTAATGAGAATTGGGATTTATTTGTATTTTGGTTAAAACCTTGAATTATATTGAGTTTATAATTCATTGGGGTTAAAATATAAGAGATTAATGTTTGGTGTCAATTGTGGAAATAATGAAACTAGAAGGTGTAAATGGGTCATTTTGAAAAGTATGTATGATAACATAGCTGAAAAATCAGATATTTCCTCATTTTTGTAATCTGGGTCGGTTTAGAAGATAGAGAGAAAGAGAAAAGAGAAAAGAGGAAGAAAGCAAGGGTTTGTTCATCAATTGGTAAGGAAATCTGATTATGTTTTCTGATTAGCTTGTTGTGAATGAATGATGATGGACGAATCTGTGTATTGGATTGAATTGCAGAATCATAAACAAAAAATTGAAGTTCTTATTTGTGCAGAAGTCGGTTTCGCAGCATAAGGTGAGTTCATTCGATTCGTTGTACAAATCAGTGTTTTTAAGTTGTAGTAACCTTAGTATAGCTGTATAAATTGATTGAGGACTGAATGGAATACATAGATTGAACTGATTTTACAAGTTAAGACGATTTGTGGACTTGTTGAAATAAACTGTACGCAGTCCCGGTACATGAAAGCCCCGGTACTTATAAGTCCCGGTGCAGTCTCGGTAGAATAAAAAGTCCCGGTAGTGGCAAGTCCCGGTAGTGGGAAGTCCCGGTAGTTGTAAGTCCCGGTAGAGGCAAATCCCGGTACTTATGAGTTCCGGTGAAATCCCGGTACATGTGTTGAATACCGGGAGTTGGGAATACCGGGAGTTGGATAAAAAGAGTCAGTTTACAGATTTTGGTAATAGATCTTGAAAATGAACTAAAGAATATAATAGTCTAAGGTATCCGGAAACCCATGTTATCCGGACACTTTGGAGAAATTAAGAATGTAAGGTTCTGATGGCTAGATGCAGTTTCTAGATGTTTTGTCTGGTTAAGTTTCTAAAAAAATTCTGGGGGCGCTGCCCCCAGACCCCGCAAGGGCGGAACCCCCGTGCTAAGTCCCCGAAGGGGGGCATTTGAGGATGAAGATACGATAGGTTATCTAGTATTCTTAGATTTGAGAATATGATATGAGCTGAAATATGTAGTTAAGCATATACGTTAGTAAAGTGTAACGGATCCATAGGCACTAGCGGTTATCTACACGTGGAATAGATGGAGATTAATCATTATTCTGATGTGTGTGAGAAATCATAGAATAAACGTAATTCCTGATTTCTAAGGAAAATAAGAGATTGGCATGTGTATATTGTAATCACTATTTCCTTCTCTAAAAAATAGGCATGTGTATATTGTTATTTCTTAGATATGTACAGAAATGGGCATGTGTATATTTCGGTTTCTGGAATAGATGTGTACGGAACTGGGCATGTGTATATTGCGATTTCCGGAATAGAAACATTACTCTAGAATCAATACAGATTCATAGGGTAGCTCTGAGACATGATATGATGATGGAATGTGTGTCAGGCATATTCATGGAATTGGGTAAAATCGTGTTAACGGAATAGAGTTACACGTATGGTAAGAGAAAGGGTAATCAGGTTTGTTATAACTTGCTTACATTGATTTTGCAAATGTTATTATGGAAACGAATGTTCTCACTAGGCGTTGGCCTAATCGTTTCATATGATGTTTTCTTACCAGGTACCAGCTCGGGAAAGTAAAGGGTTGTGGGACGAGCGTTTTTGGAATAGCAGAGGTGTCAATTAACCAAAAGAGATTTTGTTGGATTGCTTAAATAACTTAGTTAATATGATTGTAGTGATGTAATTAGATTAATAGGTTATTTGAAGAATCTTGTATTGTAAATTTACTATGGGTGGTTAATTACCTTGCTATATATTTATAAGTTGAAGTTTCTTGTATCATGACTTGTGAAATTCGAGGTTCAAATTAGCCCTGATTTTAGGGTGTTACAATATGGTATCAGAGCTCTAGTTTAAGTGAACTAAGTATGCTGATGAGATACTTAGACTTAAACTGTGATAAATTAAGTTATGATTCGTGAGAATGGGTAGAAATACTAAGACGGGATAGTCTTAGAGTTGACAGAAATACGTGAAACTAGTACTGTAACGATGGTAACGAGGATTCTCTTGTATGATATATTCACAATTTCAATTAGCTACTGTTATTTTTGAATATATTGTTACATAAGCATGCTTGTTTCTAAATGGTTACAGTGAAAGCATTGAACGATGGAAGTTCAGAGTTGCAGCGAACGGGAACTGATACTGGAGTAATTAATCCACTTTCTACTCCAGTAACCTAAACAGAATGGAGAGTGGAAAGAGTTTGTTCGTACAAGACGTTCCTAAGTTGTAAGCCGCCCGAATTTAAAGGAACAGATAATCCAGTAACCTGTATGAACTGGATTAGGGAGATGGAACAAGCTTTTAGAGCTTGTGAATGTGATGAAAAGTCAAAAGTTAGATTTGCTTCGCAAATGTTAAAAGGTAATGCATTGACATGGTGGAATATATTGACAGCTTCAATATCGACTTCAGTATTGACCGCTATGACTTGGGAGTCATTCAAGAAGAAGGTTTTGGAGGAGTACTGTAATGAGAATGAAATGGATAGAATAGAAGAAGAGTTTCGGACTCTCAAGAAGGGTAACATGTCGGTGAGAAAGTATACTGAAACGTTTTTGGAGAAGCTGAATTTGGTGGGGCACGTGGCTCCAAATGAAAAAGAAAAGATTAAAGCTTACTTAAAGGGGCTACCCGCAGATATGATGTCTCGTGTTAGAAATGCCAAGGTTTCAACTCTGAGGGAAACTATTGAAGAAGCTAAGGTAATGGAAGAAGTTTATGCGAAGGATAAAGAAGAAAAGACCCAAGTTGGGGAGAAACGAAAATGGGAGAGCCGGTCAGAGTCTTTTCAGAGACCAAAGGCAGCTGGTAAAGGTGTTCGTTATGATTCGCGTCGTGAACCAAATTGGTGTTCAAAGTGCAAGAGTAAACATTTTGGGCCGTGTCGGGTGACATCGTTGGAATGTTTCAAGTGTGGGAAAAGTGGGCATAGTATGAGCAATTGTCCAGTTCAAGGATTTACGTGTCACGAATGCAAACAACCTGGTCACTTCCGTCGGGATTGTCTAAAGTTGAAAAAAGGAGGGGATCAAAGTATGAAACCAAACGTTCCCAAGCCAGCGGGTCGGGCGTTCCATATGACAGCTGACGAAGCTAAGGAATCGAAGGATGTCGTCTCAGGTACTTTCCTTGTTAATTCTTTTCCAACGCGCATTTTATTTGACTGTGGGGCAAATTTGTCATTTGTGTCCAAGTCATTCTTTCACAAGTTAGCTATGCATGTTATTACTCTGGAATATGCCTTAGTAGTTGAGGTAGCTAATGGGGGTCAGGTCTTGGTTCGTGAAAGACTTGATAGTTGTTTTATTTCGATAGAAGAGACAAAATTTCCGATCGACTTGTTGTTGATGGAAATTGGGGGATTTGATGTGATCGTGGGTATGGACTGGCTGACAGTCAACCAGGCAGAGATACTTTGTGCAAAGAAATTAATCCGGATTCCAATGGCTGATAGGGATGATGTACTCATCTTTGGGGAAAAGCAAAAAGGGGAAGTTCCGTTAATTTCTGTTGCAAAAGCGCGTAAATGTTTAATGAAAAGATGTTCATCCTACCTAGCTTATGTTTTAGATGTAAAGTCAGAAAAGAAGCAAGTGGAAGATATCAGAGTGGTACGTGATTTTCTAGACGTATTTCCTGATGATCTTCCTGGTCTACCAGCTGAACGGTAGGTAGAATTTCGTATTGACCTTATCCCTGGATCGACACCTATTGCGCGAACACTGTATCGTCTAGCGCCGGCCGAAATGAAAGAGATGATGACTCAACTTCAAGAGTTGTTAGATAAAGGTTTTGTTAGACCGAGTTCTTCGCCATGGGGAGCTCCGGTGTTGTTTGTTAAGAAGAAAGATGGTACTATGAGAATGTGTATAGATTATCGTGAGCTGAATAAGGTGACGATTAAGAACAAGTATCCGCTTCCAAGGATCGATGATCTGTTTGATCAACTTCAAGGTGCGAGATGTTTTTCTAAGATTGATTTGAGGTTGGGGTATCATCAGGTATAGGTAAGAAATGAAGATATTCCTAAGACAGCGTTTAGAACAAGGTATAGGCATTACGAAATTCTTGTGATGCCATTCGGGTTGACCAATGCTCCGACAATATTCATGGATCTGATGAATAAAGTATGTCGACCATTTTTGGACAAGTTTGTCATTGTATTCATTGATGACATACTAGTCTATTCTAAGACTGAAGAAGATCACGAACATCATCTACGTGAAGTTTTAGAAGTATTAAGAAGAGAGAAGTTGTACGCGAAGTTCTCAAAATGTGAATTCTGGTTAAAAGAGGTACAATTCCTAGGTCATGTGATCACTTCGGTAGGAGTTAAGGTAGACCCAGCAAAGATAGAAGCTATGATGAATTGGGAGACACCAAGAAGTGCGTCTTAAATAAGAAGTTTCTTAGGCCTCGCGGGTTATTATCGGAGATTTATTAAAGACTTCTCAAAGATTGCTTCTGCTTTGACTTTATTGACTAGAAAGAATGTGAAGTTTGTCTGGACGGATAAACAAGAATCGGCTTTCAAAACTTTACATCAAAAGTTGTGTGAAGCCCCTATTCTTGCCTTACCAGAAGGAACCGAAGATTTTGGTGTTTACAGTGATGCTTCCAAGATGGGCTTGGGATGTGTATTGATGCAACGAGGCAAGGTAATTGCTTATGCGTCAAGACAACTTAAGGAGCATGAGAAGAACTATCCAACGCATGATTTGGAATTAGCAGCGGTTGTTTTTGCTTTGAAATTGTGGAGGCATTATTTGTATGGGATAAAATGTACTCTTTATACTGACCACAAGAGTTTGAAACATGTCTTTGATCAGAAAGAGTTAAATATGAGACAACGTCGATGGTTAGAGTTACTTAAGGATTATGACTGTGAATTACATTACCACCCTGGTAAAGCAAATGTAGTAGCCGATGCCTTAAGTAGAAAAGAGTATAGTGGGTGCTTGAAATCAACCAATGCTAGGATTGATGTAATGTCCAGTCTGATTGAAAGAATAAAAGAGGCACAAGCGGAGGCCTTACTAGAGGAGAATCTAAAAGATGAAGTAATGAGCAAAAAACATCTTCAACTGACTGAAGATGGCCGTGGAATTAAGTTGTTTCAAGGCCGTGTTTGGGTACCGAAAATAAGAGGTAATCGAGAGTTGATTCTCGAAGATGCTCATAGATCTAGGTATTCTATACATCCTGGGAGTACTAAGATGTATAGGGATTTGAAGTTACACTATTGGTGGCCATCTATGAAAGTAGATGTGGCACGAATAGTGGAAAAGTGTACAACATGTTCTTTAGTGAAAGCTGAACATCAGAAACCTTACGGAAGTTTCCAATCTTTGGAAATTCCTGAATGGAAGTGGGAGAAGATCACCATGGATTTCGTGACAAAGTTACCAAGGACTCAGAAAGGTAACGACACTATTTGGGTGATTGTGGATCGTTTGACTAAGAGTGCTCATTTTCTAGCTATGGAAGAAGCGTCACCAATTGAGAAATTGGCGAAGCTGTATATTGATGAAGTGGTGTCAAGACATGGTATTCCGGTGTCAATAGTGTCGGATCATGATAGTCGGTTTACCTCAAGATTTTGGCAATCACTACAAGAGGAATTAGGTACGAAAGTTAATTTGAGTACTGCTTATCATCCGCAAACTGATGGGCAAAGTGAAAGAACCATTCAAACTTTGGAAGATATGCTCAGGTGTTGTGTATTAGATTTTGGAGGTAACTGGGATACGCATTTACCGTTAGTAGAATTTGCGTATAACAATAGTTACCATTCTAGTATTGGAAGGGCACCTTTCGAAGCCTTGTATGGTCAAAAATGTAGAACTCTGGTATGTTGGTTAGAAGCCGGAGAGAAACAGTTTGCTGGTCCAGAATTGGTACAACAAACAGCTGATAAGGTGAAAGAAATTCGGCAGCATATAAAAGCAGCTCGGGACCGACAGAAGAGTTATGCTGACCCGAAAAGGAGACCAAAAGAATTTCAAGTTGGGGAGCGCGTGATGCTTAAAGTGTCCCCATGGAAGGGTGTGATAAGGTTTGGTAAACGCGGGAAGTTAAGTCCTCGTTTTCTAGGACCTTTCACTATCACTAAAAGGATTGGTTTACAAGCATATCAGTTGGATCTTCCACCAGAGTTGGAAGGGATCCATAACACTTTTCATGTGTGTTATCTTCGGAAATGTCTAGCCGAAGAGGAAGATGTGATTCCACTTACTGATGTAAGAGTGGATGGGAAGAGTCGCTGTGTGGAAGAACCAGAGGCAATTTTAGAAAGATCGGTTAGAAAGTTGCGTAGTGGTAAGGAAGTAGCTATGTTGAAAGTACAGTGGAAACACCATCGAGGTGCCAGTGTGACTTTAGAGTCGGAAGAGAATATGAAGGATAGGTATCCCCATCTGTTTACCTGATCTTGATTTTGAGGACGAAATCATTTTCAAGTTGGGGAGTATTGTAACATCCTGAATTTTCAATAATAGCATTTTAATGAGAATTGGGATTTATTTGTATTTTGGTTAAAACCTTGAATTATATTGTAAGTTTATAATTCATTGGGGTTAAAATATAAGGGATTAATGTTTGGTGTCAATTGTGGAAATAATGAAACTAGAAGGTGTAAATGGGTCATTTTGAAAAGTATGTATGATAACATAGCTGAAAAATCAGATATTTCCTCATTTTTGTAATCTGGGTCGGTTTAGAAGATAGAGAGAAAGAGAAAAGGGAAAAGAGGAAGAAAGCAAGGGTTTGTTCATCAATTGGTAAGGAAATCTGATTATGTTTTCTGATTAGCTTGTTGTGAATGAATGATGATGGACGAATCTGTGTATTGGATTGAATTGCAGAATCATAAACAAAAAGATTGAAGTTCTTATTTGTGCAGAAGTTGGTTTTGCAGCATAAGGTGAGTTCATTCGATTCGTTGTACAAATCAGTGTTTTTAAGTTGTACTAACCTTAATATAGATGTATAAATTGATTGAGGATTGAATAGAATACATAGATTGAACTGATTTTACAAGTTAAGTCGATTTGTGGACTTGTTGAAATAAACTGTACGCAATCCCGGTACATGAAAGCCCTAGTACTTATAAGTCCCGGTGCAGTCCCGGTAGAATAAAAAGTCCCGGTAGTGGCAAGTCCCGGTAGTGGCAAGTCCCGGTAGTTGGAAGTCCCGGTAGAGGCAAATCCCGGTACTTATGAGTTCCGGTGAAGTCCCGGTACATGTGTTAAATACCGGGAGTTGGGAATACCGGGAGTTGGATAAAAAGAGTCAGTTTACAGATTTTGGTAATAGATCTTGAAAATGAACTAAAGAATATAATAGTCTAAGGTATCCGGAAACCCCTGTTATCCGGACACTTTGGAGAAATTAAGAATGTAAGGTTCTGATGGTTGGATGCAGTTTCTAGATGTTTTGTCTGGTTAAGTTTCTAAAACATTTCTAGGGGCGCTGCCCCCAAACCCTGCAAGGGCGTTGCCCCTTGACCCATCCGCTAACCGGGTAGCGGAACCCCCGTGCTAAGTCGCCGAAGGGGGGCATTTGAGGATGAAGATACGATAGGTTATCTAGTATTCTTAGATTTGAGAATATGATATGAGCTGTAATATGTTGTTAAGCATATACGTTAGTAAAGTGTAATGGATCCATAGGCACTAGCGGTTATGTACACGTGGAATAGATGGAGATTAATCAGTATTCTGATGTGTGTGAGAAATCATGGAATAAACGTAATTCCTGATTTCTAAAGAAAAGAAGAGATTGGCATGTGTATATTGTAATCACTATTTCCTTCTCTAAGAAATAGGCATGTGTATATTGTTATTTCTTATATATGTACAGAAATGGGCATGTGTATATTGCGGTTTCTGGAATAGATGTGTACGGAACTGGGCATGTGTATATTGCGATTTCCGGAATAAAAACATTACTCTAGAATCAATACAGATTCGTAGGGTAGCTCTGAGACATGATATGATGATGGAATGTGTGTCAGGCATATTCATGGAATTGGGTAAAATCGTGTTAACGGAATAGAGTTACACGTATGGTAAGAGAAAGGGTAATCAGGTTTGTTATAACTTGCTTACATTGATTTTGCAAATGTTATTATGGAAACGAATGTTCTCACTAGGTGTTGGCCTAATCGTTTCATATGATGTTTTCTTACCAGGTACCAGCTCGGGAAAGTAAAGGGTTGTGGGACGAGCGTTTTTGGAATAACAGAGGTGTCAATTAACCAGAAGAGATTTTGTTGGATTGCTTAAATAACTTAGTTAATCTGATTGTAGTGATGTAATTAGATTAATAGGTTATTTGAAGAATCCTGTATTGTAAATGTACTATTGGTGGTTAATTACCTTGCTATATATTTATAAGTTGAAGTTTCTTTTGAAATTCGAGGTTCAAATTAGCCCTGATTTTAGGGTGTTACAATATGGTATCAGAGCTCTAGTTTAAGTGAACTTAGTATGCTGATGTGTTGGGAACTGAAGATATGCCAAGGATGGTTAGTACTGCTAAGTCTTCATTACTACTGCCAGTTCTTCGTTACTACTGCTGGGCAAAGTTACTGCTGCTAGATGAAGTTAATGCTGCTAGTTGAAGTTAGTGCTGCTAGTCCAAGTTACTACTGCTAGACATGGTTAGTACTGCTGAGCTGAGTTACTACTGCTTGAAGACTGTGAAGATTAATACTGCTGAAGGTTGTTAATGCTGCTGAGTCAAATCTTCATTAATACTGCTGAGTTGATAAAGTTGGTATGCGATACTTTTGGAGACAAAGAAGGAATTGATCAAGATATGCTTAACGAAGATTCAGAAGATCAAGTTACTTTTTATGGTTATCTTGTAATTACTTTTGTATAAATAGTATTGATAGATAGCTATTAAAAAAAAAAAAAGGTGAAAAAATTAGAAGATAGTTAGCATACAGAATTCGATATTCAAGAGTGAATTAACCTCAAGGTCTTAGATCCTATTTCTAGAGAAGTAGAAATCGTCTTGTTGAGCATGTTCAACAAGATTGAGGTTTGGTGTAAAACTTGTGAGTAATAACTGTTTGATCTATATACAGTTTATTGAATTTCTATTGATTGTTCTTTATTGATTTAGAGTTCTATTCCGCAAGATTCTCTAAATTCTGTTTCTAAGAAGTTTAATTCTTGTTAAGAATCGATCCTGACAAGTGGTATCAGAGCATTGGTATCTTAGAAATTATGGACAACTCAATGGATTCTCACAGTACTCTTGTTTCAAAGGTTCCCATGCTCAAACCCAATGAATTTGACATGTGGAAACTAAGAATCAAGCAGTACATTCTTCTTACTGATTATGCAATATGGGACATTATAGAAAATGGCCCATGTAATGAAGGGAAGATTGGAGCAGATGGAAAGAGACCTCCTCCCAAGACAGATGCTGAAAAGAAAGTAAGACAAACAGAGATGAAGGCCTTGAGCACTCTGCTTTTGGCTATTCCTAATGAGTACCAACATCAATTCCAACACTGCACAGATGCACAGATGTTGTGGAATGCTCTGGAGAAAAGATTTACTGGAACAAAGAGCACAAAGAGAAATCAAAAGGCTATTCTCAGGCAACAATATGAAAACTTTATGTCTGCAAAGAATGAGTCTATGACTCAAACTTTTGACAGATTTAACAAGTTAATTGGAGAATTAGCAACTGTGGGTGTACACATGGATGCTGATGATGTCAACAGAAAGTTCCTTAGATCATTGGGAGAAGAATGGACCATGTACACTGTCTCATTCAGACAGAATGACCAATTGGAGGACAAAGAGCTAGATGACCTCTACAATGATCTGAGAGTATTTGAGGCTGAAGTTGAAGCCAAGAAAAGGCCATCAGGATTTGTTTATAATGCTGCTTTATTATCTTCATCCTCTGATACTGCTGCTAATCCTGATTCTGTTAATACTGCAGGTTCTGTTAATTATGCTAGTGGAACCAATCAAGAGAAGACCACAGATTCTGTACTAGAAGCATTCTTTTCTAGTCATGTCCACTCTTCTCTAATCAATGATGATTTAGAGCAGATCAATGCTGATGATCTGGAAGAGATGGACATCAAGTGGCAGATGGCTATGCTATCAATGAGGGTGAAGAAATTCATCAAAAGGACTGGGAGAAACAACTTTTCCCAAAGAAGAGAAGATGGTGCAGGCTTTGACAAGTCAAAGGTTGAATGCTATAAGTGTCACAAGATGGGACACTTTGCCAGAGAATGCAGAAGTGGAGGATCACAGACTCCAAATGGAAACCAAAACAGAAGCTCCTCTCAAGCCCTTGTTTCTCAACAAGGAATGGGATTTGATTGGAGTGATCAAGCTGAAGAAGCCTGTCAGAATCAAGCTCTTATGGCAGAAGTGTCTGATATCCCCACTGAGGTACAATCTAAACTCTGTTCTCAAGCTTGCATTGATGCTGTTAAAAGATATAGGGATCACAATCAGGGTATGTGTGATGACCTTAAGAGGCTAGAGAAAGATGTGAAAGATTATGTTAGGATTGTAGAAAGGTTTGAGGAACAGATTAGAGCTTTTCAAGCTAATGAACTTCAACACCACTATGATACTAACTATTGGAAGTGGGAGAAGAATGAGTATGAGATTAAGCTGAAAGTATCTGGGGAGGAGAATGAAAAGTTAAAGGAAGAGCTTAAAAAGGTTAAACTTGATGTTGAAAAGTTTACCTGTGCTTCTAAAACCATGGACACCATCATTAAAGCACAAATCCATGACAAGATGAAAGTAGGGATAGGGTACAATGCCACACCTCCACCCTACAATAACAACTACATACCTCCTAAGTCTGATTTGTTAGAGACCAAGGATAGAAAGGAACCTGAATTAATGATTAATATAGATCCTTGTGAAAAAGAAATAGTTGTTGAAGATGAGACTGACAAAGTAGACTCTGATGAGGAATGTGAGAGACCATGTGTCAAGAACACAGAGATCAAAAGGACTGAAGAGAAAAAGGAAGTTCATTACACACAGCCCAAAGTTGTGAACTCTAATACTTGTAAACAGTGTTCCTGCAGGAAATTCAAAGAGAACAAGCCCCAAAAACATGATAATCAGAGGGGAAATCAAAGGAACTGGAATAACCAGTGGGCTATGAGACAAGGAGTTGACCTGAAAAGAATCAACAGGCCAAAACCTTGTTTCATCTGTGGTAAGCTAAATCACTTAGCCAAACACTGTTATTTCAATCCTGTTAACCAAAGGTTTAATGCTCAAAGATCTTTTCAAAAACCTGGTGGTTACAGAAAGAATGGTGGATATAAAAAGTCTGCAAAGAAAAATGTGGCAAAGAAACAAGATAAACCCAAAAGCCACATAAAGAAAATGACTGAAAAGGAATGTGATACTATGTGGGTTCCAAAAAGCACTAAAAACAATACTGCTGCTAGCAGTGTTAGTACTGCTAACACTGCTAGTACTGCTTCAAAAGTTAGTGCTGCTAGCAGTATTAATACTGCTAGTAATCATTCCAAAGTTAGTACTGCTAGCAATATTAATACTGCTAGTAATCATTCCAAAGTTAGTACTGCTAGCAATATTAATACTGCTAGTAATCATTCCAAAGTTAGTACTGCTAGCAATATTAATACTGCTAGTATTCAGTCCAATGTTAGTGCTGCTAATACTGTTAGTGCTTCTTCTTCAGATAGTACTGCTGCTAGCAGTATTAACTCTGTTAATACTGCTTCTAGCAGTGTTAACTCGGTTAATACTGCTACCTCTGTTAGTACTTCTGAGGTTAATACTGCTAGCACTGTTAGTACTGCTAGCACTATTAGTACTGCTGCAAGTGCTGCTACACCAATAATTTTGACAAAGTATTCCAGCACAGCAGTACCAAAAGTTAAAAATCTCATCAAAACCAAGTGTAAGTATTTTGATGAGCAAGGGAGACCCAAGACCACTTCGGCTTGGGTTCCAAATAAAACTGACTGATTTATCTTGATGTGCAGGGCAACCAACAGCTCAAGGGGAAGAGCATTTGGCATGTTGATAGTGGTTGCTCCAGGCACATGACAGGTAACATGTCCTGCCTCAAAAATTTCAAAAAGGTTGATGGAGGACATGTTGCATTTGGGGATAATCCTGCTGGTGGAAAGATAAGTGGTAAGGGTGATGTTTCAAAGGGTAAGATGACCTTTGAAGATGTATACTATGTTGAACAATTGAGATACAACCTGTTAAGTGTATCACAGGTTTGTGACAAGAAGCATAGTATATTGTTTACAGACTCTGAATGTATTATCCTTGCTCCTGGATACAAAGTGGTTGATGAAAACATGATACTTCTGAGAACTCCAAGGAAGGATAATGTTTATTGTTTAGATTTGGAAAGTGTTTCATCTGATTCATCTCTAAATTGTTTAGTTTCAAAAGCTTCTTTAGATGAATCATCACTTTGGCACAGAAGGATGTGTCACATGAACTTTAAAACAATAAATAAACTTGTTAAGAACAACCTTGTAAGGGGTTTGCCATCCAAAGTATATTCATGTGATGATCATTGTGTTGCTTGTCTCAAAGGCAAACAACATAAAACTTCTCATAAGTCCAAAGAGATAAACACTATATCAAATCCTCTTCAACTGTTACATATGGATCTGTTTGGTCCTACCAATGTGATGAGTATTGGCAAGAAATCATACTGCTTAGTTATTGTTGATGATTATTCTAGATTTACTTGGGTATATTTTCTGAGAACTAAAGATGAGACAAGTGGACTGATCAAATCTTTCATTCTCAAAATTGAAAACCAATCAAATCAAAGAGTGAAAGTCATTAGATCAGATAATGGTACTGAGTTTAAAAATTCTGATCTAAACACCTTTTGTGAAGAAAAAGGAATTGAGAGACAATACAGTGCTCCTAGGACTCCACAACAAAATGGTGTTGCTGAGAGAAGGAATAGGACACTGATTGAGGCTGCTAGATCTCTGTTAGCTGACTCAAAGTTACCAATTACTTTTTGGGCAGAAGCAGTTAATACTGCCTGCTATGTTCAAAACAGAGCTTTAGTTGTAAAGCCTAAAAACAAGACACCTTATGAGCTTTTCCATAAAAGGAAACCATATATTGGATTTTTCAAGCCATTTGGATGTCCTTGTACTATTCTCAATACCAAATCTCACTTAGGCAAGTTTGATAGCAAAGCAGATGATGGTTTTCTTGTTGGGTATTCATCTCAAAGTAAGGCCTACAGAGTCTTTAATACCTCTTCTAGAATAATTGAAGAAAGTGACAATGTCAAATGCAATGAGAACACACCAAATCCTATTGGTTCAGGTCCTAATTGGCTATTTGACATTGATTCACTCACTAATTCTTTGGGTTTCAGTGGTGATGTATATGCAGGACAAAGGGATACACCATCATCAGAACACAGAATTCAATCTGTGATATTTCCAATCCCTTCCATTGATCCTGTGGAATTCTGTGAACACCATGAGGAGACTGAACCTATTCAGAATGAAGAAGAGAGGAGAGCAGAGGAAAATCAGTCTTCAGGTTCAAATTCCAGAGAATCTGAGGTGACTGAAGAAGCAGAAACAAATCCAGAATTAAATGAGTCTAATCTGGATGAGGACTTACAAGAGGAAGCTGGTCATCAAACAAGAACTCAGAAAAATCATCCTCCTGAGTTGGTAATTGGAGATATTGCATCTCCCATGATGACTAGAAAGCAAAGCAGACTCCAAGAGTTGCAAGAGCAGCAAAATACAGTTAACACTGTTCTTACTTGCTTTCTGTCCCAGATTGAGCCCAAAAAGGCTTATGATGCCATGAAAGACCCAAGCTGGATAGAGGCAATGCAAGAGGAGCTGCTACAGTTCAAATTACAGGATGTTTGGGACTTGGTAGACCTTCCAAAAGGTCAAAGAGCAATTGGCACCAAGTGGATTTTCAGAAACAAGAAGGATGACAGAGGAATTGTAATCAGAAACAAAGCTAGACTGGTTGCACAAGGGTACACTCAGGAAGAAGGAATAGATTATGAGGAAGTCTTTGCTCCTGTGGCAAGGATTGAAGCAATCAGGTTATTTCTAGCCTATGCCTCATACATGAAGTTCAAAGTGTACCAAATGGATGTCAAAAGTGCATTTCTGTATGGAAGCATTGAGGAAGAAGTATATGTCTGTCAACCCCCTGGATTTGAGAATCCATTGCACCCTGACAGAGTATACAAGCTGAAGAAGGCTCTCTATGGTTTGCATCAGGCCCCAAGAGCATGGTATGACACTTTGTCTACCTATCTCTTGAAAAATGACTTTGAAAGAGGAGTCATTGACAAGACCCTGTTCATCAAGAGGAGAAAGAGAGGTACTTTACTTGTTCAGATCTATGTGGATGATATCATCTTTGGATCCACCAATGATCAAATGTGTAAAGAGTTTGAAGAATTGATGCACAAAAGCTTCAAGATGAGCTCCATGGGAGAACTTACATTCTTTCTTGGGCTTCAGGTAAAACAGAGGAAAGATGGAATTTTTATTAGCCAATCCAAGTATGTGAAAGACATCCTGGACAAGTTTGGTTTATCAGACTCAAAGTCAGCAAGCACTCCAATGGAAACACATAAACAGATCACTGCAGATCTTGAGGGGGAGGATGTGGATGTCCATCATTACAGATCAATGATTGGATCTCTCATGTATCTCACAGCATCTAGACCTGACATTATGTTTTCAGTCTGTGTTTGTGCCAGATTTCAGGTTTCTCCTAAGCAATCACACCTTCATGCTGTCAAGAGAATATTCAGATACTTAAAAGGGCAACCTAGATTAGGTCTCTGGTATCCTCATGAATCCTCTTTTGACTTGCTTGCATATTCAGATAGTGATTTGGGAGGAGCCAACATGGATAGGAAGTCTACTTCAGGTGGATGTCAGTTTTTGGGTACAAGACTAGTATCTTGGCAGTGTAAGAAACAAACCACAGTGTCCTTATCTACCACAGAAGCTGAGTACATAGCTGCTGCAAGCTGCTGCTCTCAGGTTCTATGGATTCAGAATCAGATGTTGGACTATGGGGTAACTTTTCTTCACACACCAATCTTCATTGATAACAACAGTGCTATTAGCATTGTTAATAATCCAGTCAAACACTCAAAAACAAAGCATATAGAGATAAGGTATCACTTTATAAGAGATTGCAATGAAAAGAAATTAATTCAGGTTGCAAAAGTTCATACAAATGACCAGTTTGCTGATCTATTCACAAAAGCTTTTGATGTGGGTAGATTCACCTTTTTGGTAACAAGTGTGGGCATGATCAACCTAGAATAAATTCATGACTTTCTGTTTTTATACCTATATTTCTTCATATATTTGGTGCTACTAACTTTCTTTCTCAGTATCCTCTGTTTTCCTCAGATTACCAAGTAAAGAAAAGTGTAAGTGTGGTTACTACTGCCAGTACAGAAGTTACTACTGTCTGTGTTCTAGTAGTTACTACTGCTTGTGCAGTTACTACTGCTCAGTGGTTAATACTGCTCAGCAGTTAATACTGCTAGTACAGTTAATACTGCTAGTGTAGTTAATACTGCTTGGCAGTTAATACTGCTCGGTAGTTAATACTGCTCGGTAGTTAATACTGCTTGGCAGTTAATACTGCTCGGTAGTTAATACTGCTTGGCAGTTAATACTGCTCGGTAGTTAATACTGCTCGGTAGTTAATACTGCTTGGCAGTTAATACTGCTCGGTAGTTAATACTGCTAGGTAGTTAATACTGCTTGGCAGTTAATACTGCTTGGCAGTTAATACTGCTCGGTAGTTAATACTGCTCGGTAGTTAATACTGCTCGGTAGTTAATACTGCTTGGCAGTTAATACTGCTTGGCAGTTAATACTGCTTGGCAGTTAATACTGCTCGGTGGTTACTACTGCGAGGTAGTTAATACTGCTTCTGATAATCTAGGGCATATAAATACCCCTGTTTGCCCGCCCATGTTCATAACGACTCTTCGCATTTACTTCTTCTCTCTCGTTCTAACCTAGACTCTCCAGAATCTCTGTGCTTTTCTTTCAAGAATCCTCAGGCATCATGGAGTTCGTGGATGAGCACAATGAAATAGCCATGCTTCAGAAGCCGAAACAAGCTGCGGGATTCCACGATATAGTCGATTTTCTCAAATCCTCGCACATTTCCTATGCACTCACGGTGAGCCCAACAATCTATATCGAACATCAGAAACAATTTTGGGAGAATGCCACTGTTAGTGTTGAAGAAGGGCAGAAGACCATTCGAACAAGGGTTTGTGATAAACCCTTGAAAGTCACTGAAGAGGTTATTCGCATCTCCCTTCAGCTGAATGATGCTTCAGGTATAACTTCTATTCCCAATGAAGAACTCTTTTCTACTTTACAAAGAATGGGGTATGAAGGTCCCATTGGTGTTTTTAAATTCTACAAGTCTAAATTTTTCAACCAATGGAGATTTCTTGTTCATACCCTGATGCACTGTATTTCCAAGAAAACTACTGGATGGAGTGAGTTCAGCAGTCCCATTGCATATGCCTTGGTCTGCTTATCCACTGCCAGAAAGTACAATTTCTCAGCAATGATCTTTACTGATCTTGTATCAAACTTGGAATCCAAAAAGACCTTTTTCATGTATCCAAGGTTTGTGCAAGAAGTTCTTAACAAGGAGTTGATGGACTTACCTCAGTTCACTGAGGTATATGTACCCAAATCCCCTAAAGGGAAGGTTTTTTCAAATATGAAAAGGCTTCCTAGGGACTCGGAAGGAGTTGACACACCATTGTTCTCTACAATGATGGTTGTGCCCCACCCCTCTGAAGGTATGGCATCAGGATCAAGGCCCTCATTAGATCAACCCACTGATGACCAATCCCACCCTTCCATCTCAAAAGACATCCCACAGTCCATTCTTGAACAGCCCACTCCCACAATCACCAAAAGGTTTCAAAGAAGAAAGGTGCACAAGGCTCCTTCCCTTGTTGTACCTACTCAAAGCCCAACGCCTTTAAGCCCTCAATTGGAGCATTCTCCAATTGAGAATATCAACAGGGAAACCACAGGGGTGTCTCCCAACCTCAAGAAGGTGGTCTCTAAGGAGAAGGATGACCATATGGGTGCTAAGGCTGCCACTACTTCTGCTAGCACAGAGAAGGACAGTGGTAACATAAATAAGACCTTCCCCATGGCAACTCTAAATGAGAAATCATTAGGAGGACCCAGGTGCCAAGAAACCAAGGGGGCAGATAGTGCTTCTGCTAGGCAGAAGGCTTCTGCTGAAACTTCCAAGGATCCTTTAAAGAAGGTTAATACTTCTAAACAAGGTGAGGATAGATATAACTATGAGGAATTGATGGAAACCTTAGGGAATATCAACTTGGATGTCATGGCACAAAAGAAAGAGATTGAGCAACTTAAGACTGTGGTCACCTACCAACAGTCTCAAATTGAGAAGCTCAAAAAGATGGTCACCAAGTTGCTGAACAAAAGGAAAAAGGCAAGGTTTGTGCTAAGAAGGAGAACCTCAACTGATGATGCTCCCAAAAAGGGGGAGTCAGAGTCAGAAGCAGAACTGACACTGAAGGGTCCACAAATTGAGGGGGAGACTACTCACATAGAGACTGATATGGAAATGGACTATGCACAGGTTAAGGGGGAGACCAGTGAGACAGAAAAGGGGGAAGAGTGTGTTAAAGCAGCAGAAACTAAAGCAGCAGAAACTAAAGCAGCAGAAACCACAGCAGCAGAAACCACAGCAGCAGAAACTGTTAATGCTGCTGAGGTTGAACAAGCAGCAGAAACAGTTAATGCTGCTGATGGCCAAACAGTCAAAGCAGCAGAAACTGAGAAGGAAGCAGTAACTACAACTCAAGCTGAAATAGATGAAGAAATTTACTGGGTTGTAAAGAACTGTATTGAAGCAGCATCACTACAGGTACTAAGAGAAGCAGTAACAGCCATAGCAGCAGAAATGGTTATTGCTGCTGAAAAACTTAAAGCAGCTGAACCAACTCCTGAGGCTGTCAAAACTCTTAAAAGAACCAAGATGATGTCCAAGAAAAGACCAAGAACCCAGCCCATAACTACAAAGAAGAAAAATGAAAAGAAACCAAGGGTGGAGTCATCTGCAGAAAAGGCCCAGGAGGAAACAGTGAAATCTGATGGAAAAGTTGCTGAAGAAGAAGTGGCAACTCCATCAGGGAAATCAGGCAATGTGCAATCACAAACGGATGCCCAATGTGACTTGTACATCACTAGTGTTGAATCTAACCCAATTCCACTTCAGGCTGAACCAATATCATCTAAGGCTCCTGAAATCATCTTTTGGGACACTTTGAAAGATGGTAGAAAGGAGTTCATTAGGATAAAAAGAGCTGATGGAAAATTTGAAGTATTTTCTACTTGGGGAAAGATTGTCAGAACTTGCTCAAGATCAGACTTAGAAGAGATGTTCAAAGTTGGGATGAAGATATATGGAAACATGCTGACTGAGCCAGGGATGTCAATCTCTAAAATGGTACTTGAATTCTTGTGCCAAATGTTCAAACCTGAAGCAGTTCAGCATAGGTTAAACACACAGTTTCAAGTCATTACCAACTGGATGCTCTATGAAAACTGTGGAGTATATGTCATCTCCCTTGACTCTGCAACTCATGAATACTATCTTGTAGATGAAATATACAATCACAGCATGAAGAGGCTGCAGGGAATGCTACACACTAAGCTGACCTGCAACAAGGATTCAGCAATGGGTAGATTCTTGGTAAAGAGGATTCTCAATCAGAGTCTAGGCCTAAGTCCTAATCTGTGTGTACATGATGACTAAGTTTTGGAAGCATCATCTGAAGAACTTGACTTCTTTTCCTAAAAGTCAAGTTAGGGGGAGATTGTTGGGAACTGAAGATATGCCAAGGATGGTTAGTACTGCTAAGTCTTCATTACTACTGCCAGTTCTTCGTTACTACTGCTGGGCAAAGTTACTGCTGCTAGATGAAGTTAATGCTGCTAGTTGAAGTTAGTGCTGCTAGTCCAAGTTACTACTGCTAGACATGGTTAGTACTGCTGAGCTGAGTTACTACTGCTTGAAGACTGTGAAGATTAATACTGCTGAAGGTTGTTAATGCTGCTGAGTCAAATCTTCATTAATACTGCTGAGTTGATAAAGTTGGTATGCGATACTTTTGGAGACAAAGAAGGAATTGATCAAGATATGCTTAACGAAGATTCAGAAGATCAAGTTACTTTTTATGGTTATCTTGTAATTACTTTTGTATAAATAGTATTGATAGATAGCTATTAAAAAAAAAAAAAGGTGAAAAAATTAGAAGATAGTTAGCATACAGAATTCGATATTCAAGAGTGAATTAACCTCAAGGTCTTAGATCCTATTTCTAGAGAAGTAGAAATCGTCTTGTTGAGCCTGTTCAACAAGATTGAGGTTTGGTGTAAAACTTGTGAGTAATAACTGTTTGATCTATATACAGTTTATTGAATTTCTATTGATTGTTCTTTATTGATTTAGAGTTCTATTCCGCAAGATTCTCTAAATTCTGTTTCTAAGAAGTTTAATTCTTGTTAAGAATCGATCCTGACATGATGAGATACTTAGACTTAAGCTGTGATAAATTAAGTTATGATTCGTGAGAATGGGTAGAAATACTAAGACGGGATAGTCTTAGAGTTGACAGAAATACGTGAAATTAGTACTGTAACGATGGTAACGAGGATTTTCTTGTATGATATATTCATAATTTCAATTAGCTACTGTTATTTATGAATATATTGTTACATAAGCATGCTTGTTTCTAAATGGTTACAGTGACTAATGATCGGTATAGTACGTTTTGTATGTTCGTATGTGTATAACCATTTCTTATGGTTATTCTGTTATGTATATCAGAACGATGGTGAATACGCCGCCATTGTCCCCTATTTCTGAGATGGATAGGACAGGGAGTGAGTGGACCGGAGAAAGGCGACCTGGAGCAGGCGATTTTCATGAGACTCCGCCGGGGTTTCTTTCTCTCGGAGGAACATCAAGTCAAGTACATAGAACGGGTACCAGTACTGCCAACACAAGAACACCAGAAGCAGGTATGGAAGCCCGAATGAAGGAAAATATGACGAGAATGATGACTAACGCGATGGCCCAACAAACCGAAATGTTTATGAAAGCATTGAACGATGGAAGTTCAGAGTTGCAGCGAACGGGAACTGATACTGGAGTAATTAATCCACTTTCTACTCCAGTAACAGAAACAGAAAGGAGAGTGGAAAGAGTTTGTTCGTACAAGACGTTCCTAAGTTGTAAGCCGCCCGAATTTAAAGGAACAGATAATCCAGTAACCTGTATGAACTGGATTAGGGAGATGGAACAAGCTTTTAGAGCTTGTGAATGTGATGAAAAGTCAAAAGTTAGATTTTCTTCGCAAATGTTAAAAGGTAATGCATTGACATGGTGGAATATATTGACAGCTTCAATATCGACTTCAGTATTGACCGCTATGACTTGGGAGTAATTCAAGAAGAAGGTTTTGGAGGAGTACTGTAATGAGAATGAAATGGATAGAATAGAAGAAGAGTTTCGGACTCTCAAGAAGGGTAACTGTCGGTGAGAAAGTATACTGAAACGTTTTTGGAGAAGCTGAATTTGGTGGGGCACGTGGCTCCAAATGAAAAAGAAAAGATTAAAGCTTACTTAAAGGGGCTACCCGCATATATGATGTCTTGTGTTAGAAATGCCAAGGCTTCAACTCTGAGGGAAACTATTGAAGAAGCTAAGGTAATGGAAGAAGTTTATGCGAAGGATAAAGAAGAAAAGACCCGAGTTGGGGAGAAACGAAAATGGGAGAGCCGGTCAGAGTCTTTTTAGAGACCAAAGGCAGCTGGTAAAGGTGTTCGTTATGATTCGCGTCGTGAGCCAAATTGGTGTTCAAAGTGCAAGAGTAAACATTTTGGGTCGTGTCGGGTGACAGCGTTGGAATGTTTCAAGTGTGGGAAAAGTGGGCATAGTATGAGCAATTGTCCAGTTCAAGGATTTACGTGTCACGAATGCAAACAACCTGGTCACTTCCGTCGGGATTGTCCAAAGTTGAAAAAGGGCGGGGATCAAAGTATGAAACCAAACGTTCCCAAGCCAGCAGGTCGGGCCTTCCATATGACAGCTGACGAAGCTAAGGAATCGAAGGATGTCGTCTCGGGTACTTTCCTTGTTAATTCTTGTCCAGCGCACATTTTATTTGACTGTGGTGCAAATTTGTCATTTGTGTCCAAGTCATTCTTTCACAAGTTAGCTATGCATGTTATTACTCTGGAAGATGCCTTAGTAGTTGAGGTAGCTAATGGGGGTCAGGTCTTGGTTCGTGAAAGACTTGATAGTTGTTTTATTTCGATAGAAGAGACAAAATTTCCGATCGACTTGTTGTTGATGGAAATTGGGGGATTTGATGTGATCGTGGGTATGGACTGGCTGACAGTCAACCAGGCAGAGATACTTTGTGCAAAGAAATTAATCCGGATTCCAATGGCTGATAGGGATGATGTACTCATCTTTGGGGAAAAGCAAAAAGGGGAAGTTCCGTTAATTTCTGTTGCAAAAGCGCGTAAATGTTTAATGAAAGGATGTTCATCCTAACTAGCTTATGTTTTAGATGTAAAGTCAGAAAAAGCAAGTCGAAGATATCAGAGTGGTACGTGATTTTCTAGACGTATTTCCCGATGATCTTCCTGGTCTACCAGCTGAACGGCAGGTAGAATTTCGCATTGACCTTATCCCTGGATCGGCACCTATTGCGCGAGCACCGTATCGTCTAGCGCCGGCCGAAACGAAAGAGATGATGACTCAACTTCAAGAGTTGTTAGATAAAGGTTTTGTTAGACCGAGTTCTTCGCCATGGGGATCTCCGGTGTTGTTTGTTAAGAAGAAAGATGGTACTATGAGAATGTGTATAGATTATCGTGAGCTGAATAAAGTGACGATTAAGAACAAGTATCTGCTTCCAAGGATCTATGATCTGTTTGATCAACTTCAAGGTGCGGGATGTTTTTCTAAGATTGATTTGAGGTCGGGGTATCATCAGGTACAGGTAAGAAATGAAGATATTCCTAAGACAGCGTTTAGAACAATGTATGGGCATTACGAATTTCTTGTGATGCCATTCGGGTTGACCAATGCTCCGGCAATATTCATGGATCTGATGAATAGAGTATGTCGACCATTTTTGGACAAGTTTGTCATTGTATTCATTGATGACATACTAGTTTATTCTAAGACTGAAGAAGATCACGAACATCTGTTGATCCAAACCCTCAGTTATTTGATAATGACCCTCTCTTATATACTTAGTGAAAATTGTAAGTAAACAATATGTATCAAAGTTTCACTATCGCTGATAAGTACTAAGATCTTCCAGTACCGTTGATAGGAACTCTCACTCTTTAGATTAAACATTCAGCGAAACTGTTCACCATAATACTCTGAGTCTGTTCAGTACTTATGGTGATCGCTGATAAGTTAGTTGTTTACTTATGATCCCTGAAGACAAGTTTCACGTCAACATAGGTTCTACGCTGAAGTCGAAGATCAAGCTCAAGAACCAGCGACAAGTCTCCTAATGAACTGATGTGGATCAGTGAAGACTCAAATTTGTCCAATCAACGTGAAGTATCAAGTACAAGACTTCAGCTATCGCTGAACTCTATCATTCACTGATGAAGAATGATAGATCGCTGAATCAATGAAAAGCTGATCATAAAGTCCTCCGTACAAAGTATTTTTGTCTTAACCACCCTTGCACGACTCCGTACGATATGTCAGAAAAGAACCTCCTTATTGTCTGAATTCGTACAACCACTCTGATACTACACTGTTCAAACATGCGGCTACTAAAGGTTGTCAACAAAGGTCAATGACATGCAACCATTCAGCTACTGCCACGTGTAAAGTGTAAACTGCAATGCATTAAATGCATGCAGTATATAAGAAGAAGAACCCACTTCATTTTGAAGTAACTTGCTAACTCTGGACAAGTTCATCCTTCTTATCTTGAGATAGGTTATTATTAGTAATTTCCTTCTCCTTCTTAGTGCAAGAAACTTAGTGTTCCAACTTGTTTAGATTTAGGTTTATCCTTAATCTTGTTTCCGCAACAAGCTGTAAATTGTTAATGATTTATCAATAAACAATTTAGAAAAGTAAAATCTGTGTGTTTGTATTCAACCCCCCCCCCCCCCCCCCTTCTACAAACTTGTATAGCCCTTCGGGACCAATAAGTGGTATCAGAGCGGATTTGTTTAAACTCATAAACAAGATCTAATCTATACTAAGATTTCTCTTCCTTGCTATTTCTGAAAAATGGCTACCAACTCAAACACAAATTACATCGACAATGTTTCTCTTGCAAAACCCCCTAGATTCTCCAGAGATAATTTTAATCTATGGAAAAATAGGATGACTCTCTTCTTAGAAGGTGTAGACCCTACTATGCCTTATTATCTTGAAAACGGCCCATTTATTCCTGTAAGAATTGATGTCGCAGTACCTGCCGCTGAGAATAGACCTGCTATTCCAAAAAGGCTGGTACCTAAAGAAGTACATACGTGGACTGACGAAGATAAGAAGAAAGTGGCTATCGATACAAAAGCCAGATCCATACTATCCATGGCTCTTCCTGACGAAGTCTACCATTTCGTCATGAACCTGAAATCCTCAAAAGCCATGTGGGACACAATATGTGTTCAGTATGAAGGTACTGCTGAAGTCCAGGACTCTCGAAAGATCAACCTAGTAAGACAGTATGAAAGTTTCATTTGTGGTAAGAATGAGACTCTCTCTGAAGTTCACCAACGTTTTAATTGCTTAATAATAGATCTGAAAACTGTTGGTAAGGAATATTCTAACTTTGAAGTGCTGACAAAGTTTCTAGAATGTTTACCTGAAAGCTGGGACAATTATTCTATGTGTCTCAAGCTGTCAAAAGATCTAAGATCAATGACCCTTTCTACCTTATATGGCACGATGCTGAATCATGAGCAATCAAGCCATCTTAAGAAGAATCTTGTAAAAGATTCCAAAAGCACCCATGTTGCTTTCATCTCAAAGGAACCCTCTATTCAGCGACCCTCGGTCACTATCACTGAGTTAGAGAGTAACTCTGAAAGGTCGTCAGATTCTGACTCTTCAGATGATGATGAATCTTTGGCTCTCCTAACTAAAAAGTTCAGGAGATTCGCCAAAAAGAAAATGAACAGAAAGTACAAACCTCTTTCTATAATTGATAAGCCAAGATCATCAGCTACTGTTGATAAGGCTACTGCTACTTGTTTTAACTGCGAAAAGATTGGACATTTCGCTAACGAGTGCAGGTCTAAGAAAGTATCGAGAAACTCATTGTTTCCCAAGAAATCCTTTATTCCCAGGAATAAAGATGACAAATATTCTAAGCTGAAAGAAAAATATGCAAAGCTGAAAAGCTTCAAGAAGAAAGGCAAAGGCTTGATGGTTTACGATTGGGCTGCTTCTGAAGAAGAAGAATCATCATCTGATTCTGAAGATGAGGAAGAAAGTTCAGACATTCCCTCTACTTCAACATCTGCAATTCAGGTATCACCTTCCTTCTTCACAAATATTGCAAATATTGATGAAGCTGATAGTCTCCGCAAAATCGATCTCTTGACTAGAAGTTTATATGAAGCCATGAATGGCAAAACAATAGTTGAAAACCAAAACCTTGATCTCGCTGAACAGCTTAACAACTGTCACCTTCAAATAGAAAAGTGCATTTAAATCAGCTAGTCAAGATCGAACGAGCAGAGGCTATTGCTGCTTTGAAAGATGAAAAAGCTACTGTTGAAGGATGGTGTAACTCTTCAATAAAGATCACTGAGATAATTAAGTCTCAGATACCCCTGAGTGATAAATGTGGTCTTGGTTACAAATATGAAACTAAAGAACCAACCACTGATCGTTCCATGCTCTTATTTGGAACTTTCGTATCCTCAGTCGCTGACACTTCATCTTCTCAGTGTTCGTCCTCTAGACCGCCTATCCCTGAGGAAATCTCTGCCCCTTCAAAAGGTAAAGAGAAAATGGTTTATCCAAAACCTACCTCTGTCTTTAAAGATAAAGGTAAAGGAATTGCATTGAACCAAAATCCTCAGAAGGGTACCTTAGTACCAAAGCTGAATGCTTCCAAAGCTTTAGTGATTTATTCCTCTGGATCAAGGAATCAGATCTCTGGATCTACTCAGCGTGGGTCTATTCAGCGATCTACTCCTAGACTCAGAGTGGATGTCATTGGTAAGAAATCTGAAGAACTAAATGTTCCTCCCATTTTGAAAGCCAAAAGCTTATTTGGTGCTGGTCCTTCTAATTTAAAATCAAAAGCTCAGCATTCAAATGGTCCTAGAACTACTTTTAGTTATAGGAAATGTTATCAATGTGGACTCACTGATCATATTGCTAGTAAGTGCCCCACAGCCACCAAAGCTGATAAGATAGCTAAGGTGAAAATTGCCCCCAAGGCAAAGAAGACCACTGAGGTTAAGAAATTAACCAAAGTGAAGACTGACAAGGCTGAATCTTCAAATGCTGCGAAGATTGCTGAACCTTCCATTCCAACTACTTCCACTGACAAACGCGTACACATGGTTAAGTGGGTTCCCAAGAAAAACTAATCTTCCTTTGTGATGAAGGTACAGAAGGGTATCTGGTATCTCGATAGCGGATGCTCTAGACACATGACTGGAAAGAAAAGCCTGCTCGTTGAATACAAGGAAGAGAAGGGTCCCTCTGTGACCTTCAGTGGAAATGGAAAAGGACATACCCGAGGGTTTGGTGTACTCTCTAATGGTACAACCACCTTCAGAAGAGTCGCATATGTTGAAGGGCTGAAGCATAATCTTCTAAGCATCAGTCAGCTTTGCGACAAGGATAACAAAGTAATCTTTACTAAGGAATTCTGCTTTGTCACTGACAAAAAGGAGAAGATAGCTCTCAGCGGTTATCGTTTGGAAAATGTTTATGTAATAAACATGGACTCAACAACCACTGAGAACTCCTGTTTCTTCTCAAAAGCCTCATCTGATGTCAACTGGCTATGGCATAAGAGGCTCTCTCATCTGAACTTTAAGACACTGAACACTCTTTCTTCAAAAGAGTAGGTTACTGGTCTACCTCAACACTCATACGCCAAAGAGTCTCTATGTTCATCGTGTGAAAAAGGGAAGCAGACCAAAGCAAGCTTTAAGTCAAAGCCAGTTTCCTCAGTGTCATCTCCTCTACAACTACTTCATATGGATTTGTTTGGCCCTGTTAACAAACAATCCATCGCTGGAAAGAAATATACACTGGTCATAGTTGATGAATTCTCTCGTTATACATGGGTTATGTTTCTCCGTTCCAAGAGTGACACCCCTGAAGAACTCATCACCTTTGTTCGGAAGATGGAAACCCTGAACAATTTGACCGTTCGCTCAATAAGGAGTGATCATGGGACTGAATTCAAAAACAGTTCTCTTGATTCCTTCTTTGAGAGTAAGGATATTTCTCGCAACTTTTCTTCAGTGAGAACACCGCAACAAAATGGAGTCGCTGAAAGAAGAAATAGAACAATTATTGAAGTTGCACGTTCAATGCTCAGCGATTCTCACCTGCCTACTCAGTTTTGGGCAGAAGCTGTCAACACCGCTTGTTTTACGCAAAACAGGTCACTGATAGTCAAAAGATTCAATAAAACAGCCTATGAACTTTTTCATGGGAGAAAGCCTTCAATCAGCTTTCTTCACATCTTTGGATGTTAGTGTTTCATACTGAACAACAGAGATGCCCTTGGAAAGTTTGATCCTAAGGCTGATGATGGAATCTTTCTTGGATACTCCTCAGTTTCCAAAGCCTTCAGAGTCTTCAATCGAAGAAGACAAACTGTTGAAGAAACAATTCACGTCACGTTTGACGAATCCCGTTCAGCAAACTCTAAACCGAACGCTGACACTGAAGAACTGAATCAATGGATGTTTTCTCATCTTGGTGATTCAGAAGATATTCCCACTCCTCATGCTCACACAGTTGAAGATGATGGTCCTACTATCATTCCAGATATGCAGAATAGTGAAGCTGAAACATCATGGGTCTCAGCTGTTCCTATAAACACTATACCTGCTTCTGAACCAAATGTCTCAGACATTCCATCTACTTCTCAGCAATCAGTGAATATAATGACAACTGCATCCATTCCTCTCTTGGCTGATACTCCAGACGTCGCTGAAGCCTCATCTTCAGCTCCTCCAGTTCAGGTTGAGTCAGCGTCTCATGCTCCGGCTCAGCGATGGACTATAAATCACCCAATTGATCAAATTCTTGGTGATCCAAACGCTGGTATTCAGACTCGACGAAGTGCAGGTAATATTTGTTTATTTGTTAACTTTATTTCACTAACTGAACCAAAGAAAGTAGATGATGCCCTCAAAGATCCAAACTGGGTCAGCGCCATGCAAGAAGAGCTGACTGAATTCGAAAGAAACAAAGTTTGGAAACTTGTTCGAAGACCAACTGATAAAACAGTGATAGGCACTAAATGGGTCTATCAAAACAAGTTGGACGAACATGGAACTGTAACCCGCAACAAGGCTCGTCTTGTTGCTCAGGGATACAGACAAGAGGAAGGCATAGATTATGACGAAACATTTGCTCCAGTAGCAAGATTAGAATCTATTCGTCTATTCTTAGCATACGTTGTACACAAAAACTTCACAGTATATCAGATGGATGTTAAGTCAGCGTTTCTAAATGGAAAGCTGAATGAAGAAGTCTATGTGGAACAACCTCCAGGATTCTCAGATCCTAAGCATCAAAGTTATGTTTATAAACTGGATAAAGCACTTTATGGCTTAAAGCAAGCTCCACGTGCATGGTATGACACTCTTTCTACTTATCTCCATATTGAAAAATTTGAGCGAGGTAAAATCGACAAAACTCTATTTTTCAGGAAAGTAAAAGGTCATATCATTCTTGTTCAAATATATGTTGATGATATTATGTTTGGCTCTACTAACCCGGATCTTTGTACTCATTTCGCTGATAGAATGAAAGATGAGTATAAGATGAGCATGATGGGTGAACTAACATATTTCCTTGGTCTTCAGATAAAACAAAATGAAAAAGGAACTTTCATTAATCAGGGAAAGTATGTTAAAGATATGCTGAAGAAATTCGACTTAACTGAAAGTTTAGCTATGAAAACCCCTATGGCACCACCGCAGACACTTGATAAGGATACTAAGGGTATTCCTGTTAATGTCACTTTGTACCGTAGGATGATCGGCTCTCTTTTGTATCTTACAGCTAGCCGACCCGATATTATGTTTGCAACATGCTTGTGTGCACGATATCAAGCTGAACCTAAGATATCTCATATGAAAGCTGTAAAGAGAATTTTTCGATATCTTAAGGGTACAGCGAATCTAGGTCTTTGGTATCCCAAAGACTCAGGATTCGATCTAATCGCCTATTCAGATAGTGATTTTGCAGGTTGCAGAATGGATAGGAAAAGCACCACAGGAGGATGTCAGCTCCTGGGTGGAAAGCTGGTAAGTTGGACAAGTAAAAAGCAAAACTCAGTGTCCACATCTACAGCTGAAGCTGAGGATGTAGCCGCTGGAAGCTGCTGTTCTCAGGTCTTGTGGATGAGAAATCAACTACTGGACTATGACCTTCAGCTCTCAAATATTCCAATCTATTGCGACAGCACAAGTGCCATCGCTATAGCCAATAATCCAGTGCTACACTCAAAGACAAAACACATCGAAATCAGGTATCATTTTATCAGAGATCATGTGATGAATGGTGATATAGAACTTCACTTTATCCCAACTGATTATCAGTTAGCTGATCTGTTCACCAAACCTCTTGATGAGACAAGATTCAACTTTCTCATCAGCGATCTTGGAATGCTGAACTTTGAAGAATAAAATCTTCAGCGGTTCACATTTGATCAGCGATACGATTATACAAACTTGTATAGCCTTCTGCATAAAATCAACTTGTATAACCTAATCTATCATCTTCTCTCTGAATAAACTTGATTCGCTGATATCAAGGTATGTTTTTCTCTCTCTGACAATCGCATGTAAATGCAAGATTTCAAAATAATTTTCATCGCTGAATATCTCTTCCTTATCAGCGATACTTTGAAATTTCTAAAAACCTTCACTGATATTTCTAAAATCAGTGCTTCATGTTTTCAAAAGTGTCCCTGAGTTTTCAAAACCTCGGAGACAACCAAGAATATGAAAGGACAGTTGTGACGTCATTACAACGGATAAGCCCTGACACGTTCTTCTTTCTGACACACGTTTGCACGTTTCATTTACTCGCCAATCAAATGCAAACACGTGTCCGTGTCATGATGAAAATCTCTTCCCGCTCAAGATTTTCTCTTTCTAAAATCTCTATATAAAAAATTCTTCGTTTATATTTTCCTTTTACGCGAACTTCTTCTCCAAGCAAAGAAAGGATTCACTGTTGCATTTTGCTCTCGATTTTTCAAGAACAACTGTTCATCTTCTTCAAACATCAAAGGTTAATATGTTCTTATTTTTTTACCAAATGCAAATAACTTGTTTCTGATCTTCTCATTGTTGTAACAAGATCAAACAAAAGAACTTCTTAAAAATGAAATCATTTTCTTTCATGATTTTATGAACACAACCATTTCATGGTTGTTCTTCAAGTTTAAATGCAAAAATCTTAAACTTGTTCTTCATTCGTTTTTCCAGAATCCCAATCTTCAAAGGAAACTGGAAAACAAGATTTTTATTGGTTTTGAAATTTCGTTTTTCAAAAACAAGAAAAACCCTAATCTTCATTAAGACATTCTGTCTAAATGAAATGGAAAAAATTCGAACCATCTTATTGAAAAACCCTTTCCTCATTAAGATTATTCTTATTTGTTAATCTTTGGTTGAACTGATAATACAGAAAATGGCATCTTCTGACATTCCCAAGAACACCAACGCTGAAAACACTACTGCTGATGATACTGCTGAGGAAATGGAAATCCTCAAGGCTCCTCAGGTCAAATTCTCTCTTGACAAACTGGATTGGACTAAGGTAAACAATCTTTATGCGCTTCTCGAGTTTCCTCCTCGAAAGCAAGTCACACATCTAGATGATGCTGTGAAATTCCTCAAGAATTGCTGCATCTCCACAGCCCTGACCATAACCCCTCCCGCACATCAGCTTTTGTTATCCCAATTCTGGTACTCTGCCAGACACTCTCAGTTACCATCAGCCAAAGACCCCTCCAAAACAATTGACTGCATCCTCTGCGATATCGAATATGGCACCATGAAGATCACCCCTGTCATCATTCGCAAAGCCCTCAGCCTTCCCATCGCAACCAAAGAAAAACCATTCGTTCCCCTCCCTGACCCCAAGAAAAACTCAGACAGGGAAGCCATCATTGCATTCTTTGATGCAATGGGCTATGTATGGGAAACTGGAAGGGATATGAAGCCCGAGAAGAAGCTGACCATTATAAAGAAATCGAAAATGCCCAGCGAGATGAATTTCATCTTCGCTCATCTGATCAGCTGCATGACTGCCAAGAGCGGCTCCTCTGACCAAGCCGCTAAACCTCAGCAAGCAATGGGATATGCATTGCTGAAAGGTCTACATATAGACTGGGCATCGATCATCTATGATGACCTGGTACTTAGAGTGGACACCGTCGCTGACAGACCTCCATGGGTTCCGTATCCTCGATTCATCAGCGCCATATTCCAAAAGGGTCTGAAGGACAGCTATCCTCAAGAGGGTGACCTGAAGCTTTCTCAGGTTGGCCCTAAGATACACGACTTCAAACCAGTGGCGAATGAGGTACGTCTTTCTACACTCTTAACTCTTCTAAATCCTTCTACTTCTTCTACTTATGCAGCTCCTTCAGCGGACAAACCCACCGCTGATACCCCCGCTGCAACCTCCATTCCTCTTAAAAGGAAACATTCTGACACCCAACTTGGTTCCAAAAGAACTAAGAAAACCAAGGAGAAACCCAAGCAATCTCCTGCTAAAGACTCCTCAGCTCCTCCTGTTGATCTGAAGGAAAGTTCAGTGGTACGCTCTGCCACAGCTGAAAAAGCCACCCCTTCTATCCAAACTTCAGCGTCTCTAAACGCTGAGGTTACAAATTTGGAAACTACCCAACCTCCCTCAGTCTCTCAAAAGACTGATGAAGTGATTCTCAGTGAATCTAACGCTGAACTCAGTAACCAACCTCCATTCTTACCCTTCGCTTCTCCCTCAACTCATTTGGACACAACTCCAGTTATCACTGAAGCACCTATCATTCCTCTAGAAGCTAAAGAAAATACTCTTCAAGGAGTGATGGGCATAGGACCTGCAGAGCTGACCATACGTCCACGTACTCTCGCTGACGATATGGAACTTTACTCAGGAACCCGTGATTTTGATATATTCACCAATCCTCATGCAGGTACTCACCAACCCCTATACACTGTTACTAAACCCCAAACTTCTGAGCTTTCCTCTGTTCACAAGTTTTTATATGTTACAGGTCCTAATTTGGGAGACATCAACGCGTCTCTGAAGACTGTAGAGACAAAGCTGACAGGTCTCACGTCTACTCTTTCTGGCAACTCTTCAGCGGTAAAAATCGCTGGAGAATCTTACAAAGCTTACAACCGTTGTCGAAAAGAATGCCTCCAAAGCTGATGTGGAGAAGGTTGATAAATCACTCGGTGATTTTGCCAAAGTTCTAGCTGACATCTACACAGACTACCTCGACATCAAGAAATCAGTTGACACCATGTCCAGCGAAGTCACAACGCTGAAGACATCGGTTGGCACACTCGAAGGTGATATGCCTGCTGTAAAGGCTGATGTCAGTTCAGTAAAAACTGATATGAGTTCTGTGAAGACTGATGTCAACATGATGAAGAATGACATCTCTTCTATTCAGAACTTGTTGCAGCAGATTCTGACCAACACGACCGCCCCTGCACCTGCCCCTGCACCTCCTTCTTTTACTACGGCGGATCGTGCTGAACTTGTGAAGATCAATCCTGGTATTTCTGACATAGAAAACAGATTATCAGCGATTGAAATGTATATAGGGATCCCTGACCAAGAAGACAGGGAAACCACACGAGCTGCTGAATCTTCTCATTCCTCCCCCAGTCATCATGAAAAAGAAGGGGAGAAGAGCGCTGAAGACCCTTCCAAGAGCTCTGAAGACCTTTCCCATGATGAATCTATCAGGGGATAGAAGAATGAAGACCTCACCTTCACTGAAGAGGGTGAGAAGACTATTGAAGCTGAAGCAGCTGCTGGACCTCAGGGTGATGAAAACCCTGAGGGAACCTAGAAGCTTAGCTCTGTTTCTGAGGGGGAGCAACTCGAAGAAGAAGCTGAAGAATTTGAGTCTGAAGCTGAAGATGAAGAAGCCATCGACTTGTCTGATGCTGAACCATCCTCTTCTCCAAAGAACGATGATGACGAAGATGACGATGATGGCGATTCTTTTATCGTCAAGCCTGCTCAGAGAACTAAAGCTCTTAAAGGGATTCTGATAAATGAACCTTCAGGGGAGCGGACAAAGACAAAGCCATCAGCATCTGAAGCTGACAAAGGCAAAGGAAAAGGTGTCGCTGAAGATGAAAATCTGATGATCTTGCTTAACAAGCCGGTTTGCAGGTACATTAATCTTACACAAAATCCCTCCTCTATACACTATATCAGTTCTCTACCTCCGAAAACCTCTATACACAATCCCATTCTTTCCATCTTTGTTCTACCCATGTTCTTACTTGTAAGATCGTTGCGTTTCAGCTAGTCCTCTCCCCTGTTTGAGGATATCGCTGAGGTTCCTACAGCTGCGACATCATCAACAATAATCCCAGCTCCCATCTCTGAAGAAATAATCCCAGTCTTAGATTTAATCTCTGAGACTGATGAACATAAAGAACAGATGGTCTCTCATAAAAACAGACCTGCCTTGGCTCCTCAAAAGCTAAGTGTAGAGGATCAAGAAAAGAGAGATGCAATGATCAAGAGACTCGGAGATCAGCGAATCATTCTGAAGCGTGATCAACTTCCTTCCGTTCCTCCAAAGTTGAGAGTTTCCCAAAAGGAATACAAGGAACACCTCAGAGCTGAACACTTAATCACTGAAAGAAAGGAAGCTGAAGAAAAACATAGAGAATACGCCATCAAGCTTACTCAACGATCAATAAAAGACCCCAAGCTGAAAAGAGTTCCCATTGATGTTCAACGTCAGCTATGGGATGATGCTCAAAAGATCGTTAGAGAAAAGACTAAGGTCTCTGACACGACTTTGGAATGGGCTAAACAAATGCTGACCTATCGATCTAGACCATCCAAAATCATCAAAGTAAACATCAGAGGAAGACTGTACGCCGACGTTCCTGTTGTTGAAGTGGATGTCTGCAGAGAAGACATGTAACAACCCAGTTCCCATAACATACAACATATAACATAACCTGCATATATATCATTGATTTACAACGAAAGTTACATAACAAACTACAGTCTCATTAGTCTTGAAACTACAAAATATATAAAAGCTTCTTAAACATCATCGATCAACGGAGGCCGCCTACACCTTACTCTTTCCTTTGCCGCTATCAATTCCGCGACCTGGAAAACATATTTTTGTAAACAAAATGAGGGTTAGACCAAACGGGTCTAGTGAGTTAATCCCGGTCCTTTCCAAAATCATTATAAAACCTTTTATGTAAATCCTTTGTATCAAAATAGTTTAGATAAACCTTTGGTAACCCTTTCGTAAAATATAAACATACCACACGTATTTAAATACCAATCCAGACTCGTGCATCGTGTACATCTCATTCACCTTATTCCTCCACAAATGGCCATATTAGTTGGTAGCAAGCCAACTAATAAATCAACAACCGGTCCGCACACCGGAACTCGGCTACCCGTCGGTCCGCACACCGGGACCCGACTACTCACCGGTCCGCACACCGGAACCCGGCTACACACCGGTCCGCACACCGGAACCCGGCAACAAGTGCACTCGTGTAGTGCAAAGATTATATAAATACAATATATATCTCATTACATCATATTGTCATTTATATACACATAATCATATTCCTACCACATAATCATCTCATATATATATATACACATATATATGTATCCCAGTTCAAAAACGTTTTAAAGCAAAACTCACCTGATTTTCTTATCCATAAACACTTCCAAGCTTTTCTCCAAAATATTCAGTCTTTCAATCCAAATCCACAGAATCTGAAACAGATTAAATACAAATATCCCCTTACCATTTGAACACGTGAACTCTAGATAAATCTACCTAACTCTCGCCATCAAAACAACCAAACAACTATAGTTTCCGGACAGCCCAAAGCCACCCGGACAACCCAACTTTTCCGGACAGCATAAAGAATCCGGACAACACAAGGAATCTGGATGCCATCCGGATCTAAATCATCCGGAAACCATCAAACGAATCGTCCGGACACTATCAACAAAACTACCCGGACACCACCCAAGAATCTACCCGGATATCTTCATATCATCCGGACACCTCTGTCGGTTTGGTACTTTTTACCCAGAAAACTGATTGAATTAATACCAGAAGTGTTTGTGATGTTTCTACTCCGATAGAACCCTTCCAAAAGCAATTACAAACATAAAATACAAAGGAACATACCTTAATTCATCTTCCAAACACACCAATTTGAACCCTTTAGCACAAACCCTTCTTTTCTCTTCTTGCTTTCTCTCAACACACACACACACACTAACTTTACTGATTTTCTGCTTGTGAATAATATCTGAATATCAATTAGATAATATCAAACCTTATTTACTACTTTGGTCCTTGAACTTCTCAATAATAACTCCAAACACCCTTAACATATATATTTACCCAAACTTACCCTAAACATTAACTTTAAAGTTAACTTTTGTTAACGGAAAAAGGGATTTTAACTAACGAACTTACCCGGGGTATTACATTATCTCCACCTTAAAAGAATTCCGTCCCGGAATTCGGTTAAGCGAAAAGGTATGAATACTTAGTTTCCACTACTACCTCGAACTCAATCAAAACCATAGGAAATAACTAAATAGACATCCCACACCTATCTATACCTCTAACACGTATAAGCAATAAAAGCACGGAAATACAGATTATCAGTTTGCACCGAAGTCATATAGCACTTTAGCACGTATAGAGTTTATAGGAATATACTTGTCTTTATATCTATCCATACGTCGAGTCCGATCTGCCACTCTGTTGATTTTTATAGAGTTAATATACACATAAGCACATACCCCATATAATAAGGTATTCCAGTCCAAACATGCACCTGTAAGATCACAATTACACTGGCCAGGTGTAATCTGAAATTACCTTACATGATGTTCCTTCTACCTTTTATACTTAGCATCCCAAGGTTCTAATATATCAAGGACATCCTACTTCACATGCAGTTTAAGTCTAGGTACGGGTACAAATACCTAAATCCCTTAAACTAGGGCTCTGATACCATTTGTAACAACCGAGTTCCCATAACATACAACATATAACATAACCTGCATATATATCATTGATTTACAACGAAAGTTACATAACAAACTACAGTCTCATTAGTCTTGAAACTACAAAATATATAAAAGCTTCTTAAAAATCATCGATCAACGGAGGCCGCCTACACCTTATTCTTTCCTTTGCCGCTATCAATTCCTCGACCTGGAAAACATATTTTTGAAAACAAAATGAGGGTTAGACCAAACGGGTCTAGTGAGTTAATCCCGGTCCTTTCCAAAATCATTATAAAACCTTTTATGTAAATCCTTTGTATCAAAATAGTTTAGATAAACCTTTGGTAACCCTTTCATAAAATATAAACATACCACACGTATTTAAATACCAATCCAGACTCGTGCATCGTGTACATCTCATTCACCTTATTCCTCCACAAATGGCCATATTAGTTGGTAGCAAGCCAACTAATAAATCAACAACCGGTCCGCACACCGGAACCCGGCTACCCGTCGGTCCGCACACCGGAACCCGACTACTCACCGGTCCGCACACTGGAACCCGGCTACACACCGGTCCGCACACCGGAACCCGGCAACAAGTGCACTCGTGAAGTGCAAAGCTTATATAAATACAATATATATCTCATTACATCATATTGTCATTTATATACACATAATCATATTCCTACCACATAATCATCTCATATATATATACACATATATATGTATCCCAGTTCAAAAACGTTTTAAAGCAAAACTCACCTGATTTACTTATCCATAAACACTTCCAAGCTTTTCTCCAAAATATTCAGTCTTTCAATCCAAATCCATAGAATCTGAAATAGATTAAATACAAATATCCCCTTACCATTTGAACACGTGAACTCTAGATAAATCTACCTAACTCTCGCCATCAAAACAACCAAACAACTATAGTTTCCGGACAGCCCAAAGCCACCCGGACAACCCAACTTTTCCGGACAACACAAGGAATCCGGATGCCATCCGGATCTAAATCATCCGGAAACCATCAAACGAATCGTCCGGACACTATCAACAAAACTACCCGGACACCACCCAAGAATCTACCCGGATATCTTCATATCATCCGGACACCTCTGTCGGTTTGGTACTTTTTACCCAGAAAACCGACTAAATTAATACCATAAGTGTTTGTGATGTTTCTACTCCGATAGAACCCTTCCAAAAGCAATTAGAAACATAAAATACAAAGGAACATACCTTAACTCATCTTCCAAACACACCAATTTGAACCCTTTAGCACAAACCCTTCTTTTCTCTTCTTGCTTTCTCTCAACACACACACACACACACTAACTTTACTGATTTTCTGCTTGTGAATAATATCTGAATATCAATTAGATAATATCAAACCTTATTTACTACTTTGGTCCTTGAACTTCTCAATAATAACTCCAAACACCCTTAACATATATATTTACCCAAACTTACCCTAAACATTAACTTTAAAGTTAACTTTTCTTAACGGAAAAAGGGATTTTAACTAACGAACTTACCCGGGGTATTACATTATCTCCCCCTTAAAAGAATTTCGTCCCAGAATTCGGTTAAGCGAAAAGGTATGAATACTTAGTTTCCACTACTACCTCGAACTCAATCAAAACCATAGGAAATAACTAAATAGACATCCCACACCTATCTATACCTCTAACACGTATAAGCAACAAAAGCACGGAAATACAGATTATCAGTTTGCACCGAAGTCATATAGCACTTTAGCACGTATAGAGTTTATAGGAATATACCTGTCTTCATATCTATCCATACGTCGAGTCCGATCTGCCACTCTGTTGATTTTTATAGAGTTAATATACACATAAGCACATACCCCATATAATAAGGTATTCCAGTCCAAACATGCACCTGTAAGATCACAATTACACTGGCCAGGTGTAATCTGAAATTACCTTACATGATGTTCCTTCTACCTTTTATACTTAGCATCCCAAGGTTCTAATATATCAAGGACATCCTACTTCACATGCAGTTTAAGTCTAGGTACGGGTACAAATACCTAAATCCCTTAAACTAGGGCTCTGATACCATTTGTAACAGCCCAGTTCCCATAACATACAACATATAACATAACCTGCATATATATCATTGATTTACAACGAAAGTTACATAACAAACTACAGTCTCATTAGTCTTGAAACTACAAAATATATAAAAGCTTCTTAAAAATCATCGATCAACGGAGGCCGCCTACACCTTATTCTTTCCTTTGCCGCTATCAATTCCTCGACCTGGAAAACATATTTTTGAAAACAAAATGAGGGTTAGACCAAACGGGTCTAGTGAGTTAATCCCGGTCCTTTCCAAAATCATTATAAAACCTTTTATGTAAATCCTTTGTATCAAAATAGTTTAGATAAACCTTTGGTAACCCTTTCGTAAAATATAAACATACCACACGTATTTAAATACGAATCCAGACTCGTGCATCGTGTACATCTCATTCACCTTATTCCTCCACAAATGGCCATATTAGTTGGTAGCAAGCCAACTAATAAATCAACAACCGGTCCGCACACCGGAACCCGGCTACCCGTCGGTCCGCACACCGGAACCCGACTACTCACCGGTCCGCACACCGGAACCCGGCTACACACCGGTCCGCACACCGGAACCCGGCAACAAGTGCACTCGTGAAGTGCAAAGCTTATATAAATACAATATATATCTCATTACATCATATTGTCATTTATATACACATAATCATATTCCTACCACATAATCATCTCATATATATATACACATATATATATATGTATCCCAGTTCAAAAACGTTTTAAAGCAAAACTCACCTGATTTACTTATCCATAAACACTTTCAAGCTTTTCTCCAAAATATTCAGTCTTTCAATCCAAATCCACAGAATCTGAAATAGATTAAATACAAATATCCCCTTACCATTTGAACACGTGAACTCTAGATAAATCTACCTAACTCTCGCCATCAAAACAACCAAACAACTATAGTTTCCGGACAACCCAAAGCCACCCGGACAACCCAACTTTTCCGGACAACACAAGGAATCCGGATGCCATCCGGATCTAAATCATCCGGAAACCATCAAACGAATCGTCCGGACACTATCAACAAAACTACCCGGACACCACCCAAGAATCTACCCGGATATCTTCATATCATCCGGACACCTCTGTCGGTTTGGTACTTTTTACCCAGAAAACCGACTAAATTAATACCATAAGTGTTTGTGATGTTTCTACTCCGATAGAACCCTTCCAAAAGCAATTACAAACATAAAATACAAAGGAACATACCTTAATTCATCTTCCAAACACACCAATTTGAACCCTTTAGCACAAACCCTTCTTTTCTCTTCTTGCTTTCTCTCAACACACACACACACACTAACTTTACTGATTTTCTGCTTGTGAATAATATCTGAATATCAATTAGATAATATCAAACTTAATTTACTACTTTGGTCCATGAACTTCTAAATAATAACTCCAAACACCCTTAACATATATATTTACCCAAACTTACCCTAAACATTAACTTTAAAGTTAACTTTTCTTAACGGAAAAAGGGATTTTAACTAACGAACTTACCCGGGGTATTACAAGACAAAACCAAGAAAACTTTCTATGCTGCTACCTTAGAAAAGTTTGGTCTCTCTGAATGGTTAGAAACGAAATTAGCCATTCATGGATCGCACTCAAAGTTCAAAAGCCATGTCGAGAAGATCTTAAACAAACAGGTCGACCTGCTTTCCTCTGCTGTGGATACTCCTCCTCTTCCTCCTCAACAAAGAAAAGTATCTGCTAAGAAAAAGAAAGTCTCTGATTCAGGTCCTCCTATACGGAATGAAACAGGTATTGGTTTCTCTCGTGCTGAAGTTCTTGGCCCTGATACTGATCTCTCAGCGCTTGACACCTCCCTACCACCTGGAGAAACTTTCATTCCTGGTACAGTTGTAAGTGATCCATATGGTATATTCTTTCTAGACTACGATGGAAACCATCACTTTCAACGTATCTCTGAGCTCCACATCGCTCCCATCGAACAACTCAGAGATCTCTTATACTGGTGTGAAGTCATACGCGACATCAAAGCTAGACACCTGAAGCCCTTGATTTTTGAAGAAGCTCTGAAGAAAAAGAATCAATGAGTAGATGTCCCTGATTGGATGATTGCCACAACAATGACCCTTGATGAACAACTCATTAAGGAAGAACCTTTTGACGGATAGGATCGCCTTGTAATTCTTTCTATCCTTATCTGTCTACATCTTTTGTACTTGTAATTTTATTCGATGTACTTGTAATTTTTCCACTTCCCTCTGTAATCTTTACAAAGTTTAAAGAAAAATTTCAGCGAATGTACTTTACTCCATCAGTACAGAAAAGATCCCAGAAAACAGTAAAAGGGACAAATATTTTATGAGTTCTTTTTATCCTTATGTTTTCATTAAATAGCAATTTTCTCTGTTGCTATGTCATAATCAAATAGGGGGAGATTGTTGATCCAAACCCTCAGTGATTTGATAATGACCCTCTATTATATACTTAGTGAAAATTGTAAGTAAACAATATGTATCAGAGTTTCATTATCGCTGATAAGTACTAAGATCTTCCAGTACCGCTGATAGGAACTCTCACTCTTTAGATTAAACATTCAGCGAAACTGTTCACCATAATACTCTGAGTCTGTTCAGTACTTATGGTGATCGCTGATAAGTTAGTTGTTTACTTATGATCCCTGAAGACAAGTTTCACGTCAACATAGGTTCTACGCTGAAGTCGAAGATCAAGCTCAAGAACCAGCGACAAGTCTCTTAATGAACTGATGCGGATCAGCAAAGACTCAGATTTGTCCAATCAACGTGAAGTATCAAGTACAAGACTTCAGCTATCGCTGAACTCTATCATTCACTGATGAAGAATGATAGATCGCTGAATCAACGAAAAGCTGATCATGAAGTCCTCTGTACAAAGTATTTTTGTCTTAACCACCCTTGCACGACTCCGTACGATATGTCAGAAAAGAACCTCCTTATTGTCTGAATTCGTACAACCACTCTGATACTACACTGTTCAAACATGCGGCTACTAAAAGTTGTCAACAAAGGTCAATGACATGCAACCATTCAGTTGCTGCCACGTGTAAAGTGTAAACTGCAATGCATTAAATGCATGCAGTATATAAGAAGAAGAACCCACTTCATTTTGAAGTAACTTGCTAACTCTGGACAAGTTCATCCTTCTTATCTTGAGATAGGTTATTATTAGTAATTTCCTTCTCCTTCTTAGTGCAAGAAACTTAGTGTTCCAACTTGTTTAGATTTAGGTTTATCCTTAATCTTGTTTCTGCAACAAGCTGTAAATTGTTAATGATTTATCAATAAACAATTTAGAAAAGTAAAATCTGTGTGTTTGTATTCAACCCCCCCCCTTCTACAAACTTGTATAGCCCTTCGGGACCAACAACATCATCTACGTGAAGTTTTAGAAGTATTAAGAAGAGAGAGGTTGTACGCGAAGTTCTCAAAATGTGAATTCTGGTTAAAAGAGGTACAATTCCTAGGTCATGTGATCACTTCGGAATAAGTTAAGGTAGACCCAGCAAAGATAAAATCTATGATGAATTGGGAGACACCAAGAAGTGCGTCTGAAATAAGAAGTTTCTTAGGCCTCGCGGTTTATTATCGGAGATTTATTAAAGACTTCTCAAAGATTGCTTCTGCTTTGACTTTATTGACTAGAAAGAATGTGAAGTTTGTCTGGACGGAGAAACAAGAATCGGCTTTCAAAACTTTACGTCAAAAGTTGTGTGAAGCCTCTATTCTTACCTTACCAGAAGGAACCGAAGATTTTGGTGTTTACAGTGATGCTTCCAAGATGGGTTTGGAATGTGTATTGATGCAACGAGGCAAGGTAATTGCTTATGCGTCAAGACAACTTAAGGAGCATGAGAAGAAGTATCCAACGCATGATTTGGAATTAGCAGCGGTTGTTTTTGCTTTGAAACCGTGGAGGCATTATTTGTATGGGACGAAATGTACTCTTTATACTGACCACAAGAGTTTGAAGCATGTCTTTGATCAGAAAGAGTTAAATATGAGACAACGTCGATAGTTAGAGTTACTTAAGGATTATGACTGTGAATTACATTACCACCCTGGTAAAGCAAATGTAGTAGTCGATGCCTTAAGTAGAAAAGAGTATAGTGGGTGTTTGAAATCAACCAATGCTAGGATTGATTTAATGTCCAGTCTGATTGAAAGAATAAAAGAGGCACAAGCGGAGGCCTTACTAGAGGAGAATCTAAAAGATGAAGTAATGAGCAAACAACATCTTCAACTAACTGAAGATGGCCGTGGAATTAAGTTGTTTCAAGGCCGTGTTTGGGTACCGAAAATAGGAGGTAATCGAGAGTTGATTCTCGAAGATGCTCATAGATCTAAGTATTCTATACATCCTGGGAGTACTAAGATGTATAGGGATTTGAAGTTACACTATTGGTGGCCAACTATGAAAGTAGATGTGGCACGAATACTGGAAAAGTGTACAACATGTTCTTTAGTGAAAGTTGAACATCAGAAACCTTACGGAAGTTTCCAATCTTTGGAAATTCCTGAATGGAAGTGGGAGAAGATCACCATGGATTTCGTGACAAAGTTACCAAGGACTCAGAAAGGTAACAACACTATTTGGGTGATTGTGGATCGTTTGACTAAGAGTGCTCATTTTCTAGCTATGAAAGAAGCGTCACCAATTGAGAAATTGGCGAGGCTGTATATTGATGAAGTGGTGTCAAGACATGGTATTCCGGTGTCAATAGTGTCGGATCGTGATATTCGGTTTACCTCAAGATTTTGGCAATCACTACAAGAGGAATTAGGTACGAAAGTTAATTTGAGTACTGCTTATCATCCGCAAACTGATGGGCAAAGTGAAAGAACCATTCAAACTTTGGAAGATATGCTCAGGTGTTGTGTATTAGATTTGGAGGTAACTGGGATATGCATTTACCGTTAGTAGAATTTGCGTATAACAATAGTTACCATTCTAGTATTGGAAGGGCACCTTTCGAAGCCTTGTATGGTCAAAAATGTAGAACTCCGGTATGTTGGTTAGAAGCCGGAGAGAAATAGTTTGCTGGTCCAGAATTGGTACAACAAACAACTAATAAGGTGAAAGAAATTCGGCAGCATATGAAAGCAACTCAGGACCGACAGAAGAGTTATGCTGACCCGAAAAGGAGACCAAAAGAATTTCAAGTTGGGGAGCGCGTGATGCTTAAAGTGTCCCCATGGAAGGGTGTGATAAGGTTTGGTAAACGCGGGAAGTTAAGTCCTCGTTTTCTAGGACCTTTCACTATCACTAAAAGCATTGGTTTACAAGCATATCAGTTGGATCTTCCACCAGAGTTGGAAGGGATCCATAAAACTTTTCATGTGTGTTATCTTCGGAAATGTCTAGCCGAAGAGGAAGATGTGATTCCACTTATTGATGTAAGAGTGGATGAGAAGAGCCGATGTGTGGAAGAACCAGAGGCAATTTTAGAAAGATCGGTTAGAAAGTTGCGTAGTGGTAAGGAAGTAGCTATGTTGAAAGTACAGTGGAAACACCATCGAGGAGCCAATGTGACTTTAGAGTCGGAAGAGAATATGATGGATAGGTATCCCCATCCGTTTGCCTGCTCTTGATTTCGAGGACGAAATAGTTTTCAAGTTGGGGAGTATTATAACATCCTGAATTTTCAATAATAGTATTTTAATGAGAATTGGGATTTATTTGTATTTTGGTTAAAACCTTGAATTATATTGTAAGTTTATAATTCATTGGGGTTAAAATATAAGGGATTAATGTTTGGTGTCAATTGTGGAAATAATGAAACTAGAAGGTGTAAATGGGTCATTTTGAAAAGTATGTATGATAACATAGCTGAAAAATCAGATATTTCCTCATTTTTGTAATATGGGTCGGTTTAGAAGATAGAGAGAAAGAGAAAAGAGAAAAGAGGAAGAAAACAAGGGTTTGTTCATCAATTGGTAAGGAAATCTGATTATGTTTTCTGATTAGCTTGTTGTGAATGAATGATGATTGACGAATCTGTGTATTGGATTGAATTGCAGAATCATAAACAAAATGATTGAAGTTCTTATTTGTGCAGAAGTTGGTTTCGCAGCATAAGGTGAGTTCATTCGATTCGTTGTACAAATCAATGTTTTTAAGTTGTACTAACCTTAATATAGTTGTATAAATTGATTGAGGACTGAATGGAATACATAGATTGAACTGATTTTACAAGTTAAGTCGATTTATGGACTTGTTGAAATAAATTGTACGCAGTCCCGGTACATGAAAGCCCCGGTACTTATAAGTCCCGGTGCAGTCCCGGTAGAATAAAAAGTCCTGGTAGTGGCAAGTCCCGGTAGTGGCAAGTCCCGGTAGTTGGAAGTCCCGGTAGAGGCAAATCCCGGTACTTATGAGTTCCGGTGAAGTCCCGGTACATGTGTTGAATACCGGGAGTTGGGAATACCGGGAGTTGGATAAAAAGAGTCAGTTTACAGATTTTGGTAATAGATCTTGAAAATGAACTAAAGAATATAATAGTCTAACCGGGTAGCGGAACCCCCGTGCTAAGTCGCCGAAGGGGGGCATTTGAGGATGAAGATACGATAGGTTATCTAGTATTCTTAGATTTGAGAATATGATATTAGCTGTAATATGTTGTTAAGCATATACGTTAGTAAAGTGTAATGGATCCATAGGCACTGGCGGTTATGTACACGTGGAATAGATGGAGATTAATCATTATTCTGATGTGTGTGAGAAATCATGGAATAAACGTAATTCCTGATTTCTAAGGAAAAGAAGAGATTGGCATGTGTATATTGTAATCACTATTTCCTTCTCTAAGAAATAGGCATGTGTATATTGTTATTTCTTAGATATGTACAGAAATGGGCATGTGTATATTGCGGTTTCTGGAATAGATGTGTACGGAACTAGGCATGTGTATATTGCAATTTCCGGAATAGAAACATTACTCTAGAATCAATACAGATTCGTAGGATAGCTCTAAGACATGATATGATGATGGAATTTGTGTCAGGCATATTCATGGAATTGGGTAAAATCGTGTTAACGGAATAGAGTTACACGTATGGTAAGAGAAAGGGTAATCAGGTTTGTTATAACTTGCTTACATTGATTTTGCAAATGTTATTATGGAAACGAATGTTCTCACTAGGCGTTGGCCTAATCGTTTCATACGATGTTTTCTTACCAGGTACCAGCTCGGGAAAGTAAAGGGTTGTGGGACGAGCGTTTTTGGAATAGCAGAGGTGTCAATTAACCAGAAGAGATTTTGTTGGATTGCTTAAATAACTTAGTTAATCTGATTATAGTGATGTAATTAGATTAATAGGTTATTTGAAGAATCCTTTATTGTAAATGTACTATTGGTGGTTAATTACCTTGCTATATATTTATAAGTTGAAGTTTCTTGTATCATGACTTGTGAAATTCGAGGTTCAAATTAGCCCTGATTTTAGGGTGTTACAAGAACTGCGGCATCATCTGGGCGGGAGATAAAGAAAACCTAGCCAGAAAATCTCTGGCCAAGGAAGAAAATGGGCATTTAAAGCCTGCCTTGAATGGATATTCGTACAAGACGAAGTGTCCATTCGGACAATCCGCCGGTCGAAATTGACCCAGCGAGTATATCTGGACGGCATCCGGAATGCTGGACAACGTCCTAAAGGCCCCTAAGCTTTCCTGATTATCGATGGTACTCGTTGGTTCTATCGACATTTTCTTCTAAAAACTTGGAGAACACTGAATTTCTCTGCCGAAATTTATAAAGCTTGAAACGCACGCAACAATGGCAAGGGAATCTCTCTAAAATCTTCCCTAAAAACACGAGTGAGCGTAAAGAGGAAACGATTCCCAGAATCGTGTTATTTATGGCAAAGATCATGTCAGGTCGACCCGCTCGATGTTCGACACCTGTCAAACGCCTTTTCGTATGCATCATGCCGATGGGCGCCACCTGTCCTATAAACGTCTTTTCACTTCTGGCACGCCGTCGTGACATCACGACTACCTCACTTCCTCCAGTCCAAAGCAAACCAAGACGGTTGGAATTCAACCAGACCCTCTCCCCAGGCAACACGTGTCGAAACACCTTCGTCATGTTTAAAATTCGAATTTCACGCCTAAAATTCAAATTTTGGGGGCAAACTGTTTGGGTAAAAAATCACACCTCACGACCGACGCTAGAAAACTCAGATAACATTTCCATAAGATCACCCTTGTATTAGGATACGGTTTTACAAGTTATTCGCGGACGTATGCTCGATTGTACGTTTCCATGCTGGTCGTACGTTCCGTACGACGGACGTGAAAGATTTAAGACGGCCGTACGATTATACTAACCGTTAACAGTCAAACCCGTTTTCTTTTGTTCATTAATGCAGGTTTAATGTCATTCACGGTGCAAACGATTAGTAACGATCAGCTCATCAATGGCATTCAAAGCCCGACAACGGTTACGAAGTGCGCCATAAAGGCACCATTAATGGCCAGCGGAAGCTATAAAAGAGCCTGTGCTGCAATCAAAAAAGGGATCCAGTTTTGATCTATTTTCAACCTGTTCTGAAATCCACTCCAAGCTACTTCGCTCTGCTCCACCTACTTTCTAAGCAATTCCACGCCAGAAACGCAGTAACTCGCAAGGCATTCGAACAAATATCGCTGAAGCCTCTCCGCACGACAGCAGTTCGAACCGCACGACGACATCTCTTTTTCGCACGATTTACGCACGACACACGTCATTTGCAGACGACTAAGTTTATTTTACATTTATTTGTAATCTGTTGTACACAAAACACCTGTTACAAAAGGACTTTCGCCCCTGTTTTGCGACTATAGTGCACCGTCGACTCTCACAAGTCGACCGCGGTTTTTTCCCTCGTTTTGGGGTTTTCCGCGTCACCAAATCTTTTATTCTGTTTACTTTTTCCTTGCGATTGTGTTGCTTGGTCTTGAGATACGTTTCTTTAGTTGTTTAAAGTCCACACTAACCTCAAGTTGTACTTCTGTGCGATTTTTGGCATTAACAATAAGTATTTCGTTTTTGAGATTTACCAGTCTTTTCCTGTTTCTGTGAATACCTTTTGGATTTATTCTTGGAATAATAGGTATTTACAAGAACTTTTTCCGAAACGGATTTTGAACATTCGATTTGTAACATTTGACTAGTATTTCTTTCTCCTTATCCTTATCTAGAAAATTAGCATGACTAGGAAGTTTAGGAGAGAGGTCAAACTGATTGATTTCTTCCTTTAAACATACTGTTGAATTCATTAAGACTAAAAATTCAAGCTCCTTATCAGTTGTTACACTCTCATCTGAATCCTTTGAGTAACGAGATGTTTTTGGAACTTTCATGAAATCGTTAAACTCCTTTTCACTAACAAATGTTTTTTAAACCTCAGATTTCTCATGTGCATATGGACTTACTTTGGCATTTATTGAATCATCAAATTCCTTTTTAAAATATACTCTTTGAAATTCCTTTTCAAGATCAAATTTATCAAAATCCTTTGAATTGCCTTTGGAAAAGAAATTTCCTATAATGCTTTACACGAAGAAGCTTTTGAATCAGTAGAAGAATCAGTTGAAATCACTTCTGGTTCAAAAATGTCTTCTTGTGGAATTAGAGTTTTAGACTCAAGTTCCTTTATTTTAGATAAAAGCATATTCATTTCCTCTTCAAAAGAACTCATTTCTTCTTTAAAAAGATTTTCAAGATGAATTATTTTCTTTTCCAAAACCAAAGGTGGAACATAAATTTTGTATTCAACAGGTTTTGAATAGATCTCTTCATTTGAATAGCTATAAAAGAAATCATTAGAAAGAGTGAGCTCTCTCGTATGATAACTAACATTGAGTTCTTCATGTGCGAAAGGAAGTTGCATTTTATCTTACCATTTTTCTGTTCAAATCTTCCTATTCCTCAACCTCATCAGGTGACCATAAACTGAATTTTATATCTGGACCAAGATCTAGAAAATCAAGTTCATAGAGAGTTCGTCTTGGAAAGAGCATTTTTCAGGTATCTAAGATTATTATATCCTAAACCCTCTTTTGGATTGAAATGCTTGAATTCTTTAGGCTTATTTAAGTGAATGGTTTGATCAGTCTAAACTCTTTTGTAAAGTTTTAATTCAAGATCTTCAGTTTTTCAATAAAATCATTCTTTTCAGCAAAAACTGAATTATATTTACGAACATACTTAGCACTTCCACTCTCTGATTTTTCTATTTTTTCTAAGATTTTCGGATAATTGCTTTTTCAAATTTTCCTTTTCTTCAGCAAGTTTTTCTTTCCCTTCTTTTAAACCTGATACCCAACTTAGGTTGTTAGCATTTTCTGCTGAAACAGTTAAAAGCACATTATAATTGTTTTTCAATCTTGCCACTAAAGTGCAAACAAGATTTTTTTTTTTCATTTTTCAACTTTTCTTGAAAATATGGTAGTTTTAACATCATATTTTGCATTTGCTCAACGAAATCAGCATCAGTAAGATTATTTACCTCCGAAGCGGATTCAGAATAGCATGAATTGTGATCATCATTATCGGAGTTGCACATATCATAATCCTTTGCCATAAAGCACAAATGAGCGTGTGCATCTTCCTTAGCATCATCATCTGAAAAATTGAGCCAATGGTCATTTTTAGCCATACAACCTTCCTGCATCTTTTTGTTTAGCCAGCAACATCTTGTTCTTGTAGTAGTCTACCGGTGGTGTTAGATGATATATACCCCAAAAAGGCTATAGCAACTAGCGAATCATGCAAGTATACATGGCTTACAAGTATCGTCAAAAAACAAATAATAGTAAGTAATACCAGATATCGTACCACATGGATTTTCAAAGCAAGAAGAGTAACCAAAATCGACTTTAAAACAAGATTTCAAGAGTCAATCGAAGAGTAATCTTTTGAGAGTTGGTAACCAAATACTGAAGTTTAATAACAAGAATGAAAAGATAGTATGGGTGCAAGGTCAGGTTGGATTTGGGCTAACAAACTGCACTGGATATTGCTACAGCATCACAAGGGTGCTGCAGCAATAGCTCTTACAACACTACTGGATTGAATGACCTTCCAAAGGAAGTGCAGATTAGACTCTAGGCAGGGAGTGCACTTAGTGATGCATCAAAAACCTACTACTACTACAGATCTTGCCTTTCTTTCCATATAGTTAACAACCCATAAGATTATAGCAACTCTTTGTAACCTCTATAACACACTTAACATGGATCTTTGTGTTGTCTTAATTTTAAGTCCAACTCATCTGAATAAAATAATAGTTGTCAATTTGTCAAATATTACCAGATGAAACATCCATACCACTTGTGAATAGCGAAGTAAAATGCTATTAGCAAACAAGTATCCACTAACACTTGGCTCAATCTACCAACCTTCACTTACACCCACACTAGGTTGTTTAGCCTACCATACTGGAATGTAAATGCTTATAGGTAAATAACATGTATGTAAAAAGATTGAATGTAAAGTGCTAAAGGGAAATGACTTAATGTAAAGTTTGCAAGAAATTAAAGAAGTGTTGTAAAGGTTTCTATAACATCCAACTGCAGTAACTAACAACAATAATTACCAAAAGTTTGCAGTAAAATTAAAATGCAAGGACACAAAGCTTATTTGTTCCTGGAGATTACAAGTAACCAAAAGGTGGTAAGTGAGAAGTGTTTTAAACAACTAACTAAGACAACCTATTTATACTAAAGGAAATGAATCTAACAAGTACAAAAGGTAAATTGTCCATTGGATAATAACTAGGAATCAAATGTCTAAGTATAAAAAGCATAAGATTCTTGAGTGATAGGGGAAGGGCATCTTCTATCAAAATCTTCTTCCATAAGTACAATAAGATGCCTTCTCCTCAAAAGTCTTCTCTATGCGAATCTCCTTGATTAAGCCGTCCAAGCTGTAGCAGACCCTGCTGCAGCAACATTAAAATCAGCAAAGCATTCACCAAATAAATAGGACATTACCAAAATCTACATCCTAGCTCCAATATAAATAAAGATATAAAATACGACTAAAAGACTCAATATGTGATCAGGAAAAATGTAAAATGAGGTAAAATAAAGTCCTAAGTGGGTGCTAAAGTGTATACTTTCACAAATCACACCCCCACACTTGAACTGTTGCTTGTCCCCAAGCAACTAAAAAGACAACTAAAAATGACTCAATCCAGAAATTAAAAAGAAATATTAAAGGTGAAATGAAAAATTAAACCTAATTGAGAATGAAGACCAAAATAGTACCATAGCCTAGCATAACTCTATGTTTACTCCTTTCTATCACTTAAGTCTATAGGCTAAGTACACACTTCCTATTGTTAGACATCAACCAAAATGTGGAAATTTAGAATCTTTAGGACTTTGGGGTTAGTTTTGCTAATTGAGCACATGGTATTCTTTCTTCAAATTTCAAGTGTTTTTATGATGCAAGGCATTGAGTGCTCTATGCATTTTTTATCTTATCCACTTTGACTTGAATTATTCTTGACTCATTAATTTTTTTTGGAGCACTTTTTTCTGCCCTATGGGCTTTTGTTGCTCATGAGTCTTACATGATCTCCCCACCCCCACACTTTGAAATGTTCAATGTCCTCATTGAAAACAAGCAATGTTTAAGGCTCAAAGGGTGTACAAAAGGTCATGTAAAGGCTGGTGTTTATGAAAGAATGGCCTAAATCATTTTCCAAAATTCCCATTCGGGATGTCTGTTTGCTTCTTAGGTGGGTATGCATGGTTCTAGCCATAAGGATTGACAAGGAGTATGCAACAACAAATTTAATTGGGATGTGGATTGTAATGTTCTAATCTCATATGACCAAAAAAATCAGCAAAGTTCCCAGACTCCATTGTATAAAAACTGCAAAAAAGAAAAATAAAAAGACACTTATGGAGCTAAGGTATAGAAATGGACCTGTCTTACTCTTTGGGAGTAGGTGACGCTGCATCTTTGGGCAGAAGCTCCTTTGCTTCAATGATGAGCTCTGGTGGGAAGGGGCCAGCAGTTTCTTCTCAGTTTGCTCCACTTTTTCTTCAAAATCTTTCTTCTATTTCTCCATTCTGGCCATCCGCATGGCATCTCTTTTGTGGAGTTTGGTCATCAAGATCTCTTGGTTCCTTTCTATCTGTTTGGCAAGATACATGAAAAAACTTGCATCCAGGTTGGGCTGTGGTGGTGGTGTTGGAGTTGATCTTGGTATCCTTGCAGGCTGTAAAGTGCCAGCAGCAGTTGCGGTAGCCTCCATTACTGATGATGCAGCACTGGAAGTTTTTCTCATGGCTTTCTCAGCGTTCTTTCTGTCCCTTTTAACAGTTTGGGTCTCTATAACAGCTTTACCTGCAACATAATCATCAATGGTAAAAGCTTTTACATTGGCTCTGGACGGTAGGGTGGGAATGAGAGCTGGATGCCACAAATCTCCCTTAACTTTCTCCACACATGAGTTTATGCTCCTGCTCATTACCTCCCCCACACTAAATCTGTGCCCACTCATGATACAGTAGAGGATAACCATCCTCTCAAATGTTATGTTGGGATCATAAGTAGTAGGTTGGAGTGTATACCTCAGAATATAGAACCACACATTCACATTAGGGAGCCGATCCCTACTGTGTATGGTCCTATACATCATGTTCTTCCATGTGGCTCCTGGCTGAGCTATGGTCTTCAACATCTTCTTGGCATCCTCCTCAGTGGATTTGTTTACTAACATCTTGTATGGGTTGTTTGTAGGTTCAATGATCCCAAATAGGTTGTCTATTATGGCTGGATCATAAGACAATTCTGTACCCCTCACCTTGACAATGTTGCTCTTTGTGGCAGCAACCTCAGCATATAATTCCCTTATGAGAGACAAGTTGTATCCAGCAGGTACTGCACAAAATAGCTCCCACCCCATCTTCTCAATAGTATCCTTAATGAAAGGGTAGTTCCTTAAGGCTTCAAGACTGAACCCCTTATCAACTAAGGTATCTTTAGAGGCCAAATGACCAAAGTGGTCATATGCTTCCCTACAACTAAAAGTCCCAAAAAAGGCATTTTCTCTTCTGGGCTTGTTTTGGTGGGATGGAGAGGGTTGTACCTTCTTTGTCTTTTTACCCCCTTTCTTAGGGGTCTTCATCATCTGAGCTAGTGTAGTTGCATCATCTTCAGCAGTTGCTGCAACAAACTCAGCCTTTGGCACAACAACATCCTCATCCATTGAATCATCATCTTCAAAGCTTTCCTCCTCTGAACTTTCCTCCTCCTCATTAGTCTTTACCCTTGGCTGTTTTCCTTTTCTACGACTTCCTCCCTCCTTTGTGTTATCCCCCTTTTCCATGCTTGCACCCCCAGCTTGTGTTTTAAGAGGTTGTGATTGTCCATATAAGATCTGTTGATCCAAACCCTCAGTGATTTGATAATGACCCTCTCTTAAACACTTAGTGAAAATTGTAAGTAAACAATATGTATTAGAGTTTCACTATCGCTGATAAGTACTAAGACTTTACAGTACCGCTGATAGGAACTCTCACTCTTTAGATTAGATATTCAGCGAACACTGTTCATCATCATATAGCTCTGAGCCTGTTCAGTCTATGAGATGATCGCTGATAAGTTAGTTGTTTACTTATGATCCCTGAAGACAAGTTTCACGTCAACATATGTTCTACGCTGAAGTCGAAGATCAAGCTCAAGAACCAGCGACAAGTCTACTCATGAACTGATGCGGATATCAGCGAAGCAAGACCTGTCCATTCAACGTGAAGTATCAAGTAGAAGACTTCAGCAATCGCTGAACTTTATCATTCACTGATAAAGATCTGACTCAACGAAAGCTGATCATGAAGTCTCCCTGCATGTTACTATTGTCTTACCTCCCTCGCACGTCTCCGTACGAACTGTCAGAACGTACATCCCTTTTGTCTGTAATCGTACAACAACTCTGATTCTATATTGTGCACCATGCGGCTACTAAGGTTGTCTACAAAGGTCAATGACATGCAACCACTCAGCTGCAGCCATGTGTAAAGCCATACTACCTTGCATTAAATGCATGCAGTATATAAGAAGAACCTTACTTCAGTTTTGAAGTGTGCTCGGACCATCTTCTTATTTCTCTCTTATTGTTAAGTTATTATTCGTAATCTCTTTAACTCTTTCTAATGCAAGAAACTTAGTGTTTCTCAAGACTTGTTAAGATTAGGTTTATCCTTAATCTTGTTCCGCAACAAGTTGTAAATTGTCTTGATTTATCAGTAAACAATTTAGAAAAGTAAAAACGTGTGTTTGTATTCAACCCCCCCCCCCCCCCTCTACAAAATTGTATAGCCCTTCGGGACCAACAAGTGGTATCAGAGCAGATTTGTTTAATCTCATAAACAAGATCTGATCTATACTAAGATTTCTCTTCCTAGCTATTTCTGAAAATGGCTACCAACACAAACACCAACTATATTGACAACGGTTCTCTTGCAAAACCCCCTAGATTCTCCAGAGATAATTTTAATCTATGGAAAAATAGGATGACTCTCTTCTTAGAAGGTGTAGACCCTACTATGCCTTACTATCTAGAAAACGGCCCGTATATTCCTATAAGAATTGATGTTGCAGTTCCAGCCGCTGAGAATAGACCTGCTATTCCAGAAAGGCTAATTCCCAAGGAAATTCATATGTGGACTGATGAAGATAAGAAGAAAGTGGCTATCGACACCAAAGCCAGATCCATACTCTCCATGGCTCTTCCTGACGAAGTCTACCATTCCGTCATGAACCTGAAAACCTCAAAAGCTATGTGGGACACAATCTGTGTTCAGTATGAAGGTACTTCTGAAGTCCAGGACTCTCGAAAGATCAACCTGGTAAGACAGTATGAAAGCTTCATTTGTGGTAAGAATGAAACTCTCTCTGAAGTACACCAACGTTTTAACTGCTTAATAATAGATCTAAAAACTGTTGGTAAGGAATATTCTAACTTTGAAGTACTGACAAAGTTCTTATAATGTTTACCTGAAAGCTGGGACAGTTATTCTATGTGTCTCAAGCTGTCAAAGGATCTAAAATCAATGACCCTTTCTACCTTATATGGCACGATGTTGAATCATGAGCAATTGAGTCATCTTAAGAAGAATCTTGTAAAAGATTCCAAAAGCACCCCTGTTGCTTTAATCTCAAAGTCACCTTCCACTCAGCGATCGACTATCACTGTCACTGAGTTGGAAACCAACTCTGAAAGATCATCAGACTCTGACGTTTCAGATAATGATGAAACTCTGGCATTCCTGGCTAATAAGTTCAGGAGATTTGCTAGAAAGAGTAATTTCAAGAAGAACAAACCTCTTGCTATTACTGACAAGCCAATATCATCAACCCCTGTTGATAAGGCTACTGCTACTTGCTATAACTGTGAAAAGATAGGACATTTTGCTAGCGAGTGCAGGTCAAAGAAAGTCTCTAGACCCTCAGCTTTTCCCAAGAAAAACTTTACTCACAGGACTAGAGATGAAAAATACAAAAAGCTGAAAGAAAGGTATTCAAAGCTGAAAACCTTTAAGAAGAAAGGCAAAGGCCTTATGGCTAACTATGATTGGGCTGCCTCTGACGAAGAAGAATCATCTGACTCTGAAGATGATGATGAAGCCAATCTATGTCTCATGGCCAAACTTGAAGATGAGGAAGAAAATTATGACATTCCCTCTACTTCAACCTCTGCTACTAAGGTATCACCTTCCTTCTTTACCAATATTTTAAATATTGATGAAGCTGATAGTCTTCGAAAGATCGATCTCTTGACTAGAAGTTTATATGAAGCCATGAATGGCAAAACTGTGGTTGAAAATCAAAACCTTGATCTCGCTGAACAGCTTAAAAACTGTCACCTTAAAATAGAAAATCTTTCTAAAATTGAAGAAGATTTTAAAGATCAAGTTCACTTAAATCAGCTAGTCAAAATCGAGCGCGAGAATCTATCGCTGCATTAAAAGGTGAAAAAACTACTGTTGATGGATGGTATAATTCCTCAACAAAGATCACTGAGATAATTAAGTCTCAGATTCCCCTGAGTGATAAACGTGGTCTTGGTTACAAAGCTGATACTCTAGAACCAACCACTGACCGTTCCATGCTTAAATTTGGAATGTTCGTATCCTCTATCCCTGACACTTTCTCATCTCAGTGTTCCTCTTCTAAAGGTAAAGAAAAAGTTGTTTATCCAAAACCTACCTCAGTCTTTAAAAACAAAGGTAAAGGAATTGCTTTTAACCAAAATCCTCAGAAGGGTACCTCTGTACCAAAGCTGAACGCTTCTAAAGCTTCAGTGACTTATCCCTCTAATTCAAATAATAAGAACCCTGGATTTATTCAGCGTGGATCTATTCATCGATCTACTCCTAGAATCAAAGTGGAAATTATTGGTAAGAAATCCGAAGAACTGAATGTTCCTCTCATTTCGAAAGCTGATAGCTTACTTGGTGCTGGTCCTTCTAATTCAAAATCAAAAGCTCAGCATGCAAATGGTCCTAGAACTACTTTTAGTTATAGGAAATGTTATCATTGTGGACTTAACAATCATATTGCTAGTAAATGCCCCACAGCCACCCAAGCTGAAAAGATAGCTAAGGTGAAGATCATTGCCCCCAAGGCAAAGAAGACCACTGAGGTTAAGAAATTAACCAAAGTGAAGACTGACAAAGCTGAATCTTCAAATGCTGCGAAGACTGCTGAACCTTCCACCTCCTCTTCTACCCCCACTGAAAAATGTGTACACATGGTTAAGTGGGTACCCAAGACAAACTAATCTTCTTTTGAAATGCAGGTTAAGAAGGGTATGTGGTATCTCGATAGCGGATGCTCTAAACACATGACTGGTATGAAGAACCTGCTCACTGAGTACTTGGAAGAGAAGGTTCCCTCTGTAACTTTCGGTGGAAATGGAAAAGGACATACCGAAGGGTTTGGTGTACTCTCTAATGGTACAACAACCTTCAGAAGAGTCGCATATGTTGAAGGGCTGAAGCATAATCTTCTAAGCATCAGTCAGCTTTGCAACAAGGATAACAAAGTAATCTTTACTAAGGAATCCTGCTTTGTCGCTGACAAAAAGGAGAAGATAGCTCTCAGCGGTTATCGTTTGGAAAATGTTTATGTAATAAACATGGACTCAACAATCATTGAGAACTCCTGTTTCTTCTCAAAAGCCTCATCTGATGTCAACTGGCTATGGCATAAGAGGCTCTCTCATCTCAACTTCAAGACACTGAACACTCTTTCTTCAAAAGAGTTAGTCACTGGTCTACCTCAGCACTCATACGCCAAAGAGTCCTTATGTTCAGCGTGTGAAAAAGGCAAGCAGACCAAAGCAAGATTTAAGTCAAAGCAAGTTTCCACAGTGTCATCTCCTCTACACCTCCTCCATATGGATTTGTTTGGCCCTGTTAACAAGCAATCCATCGCTGGAAAGAAATATACACTGGTCATAGTTGATGAATTCTCCAGATATACATGGGTTATGTTTCTCCGTTCTAAGAGTGACACCCCTGAAGAACTCATCACCTTTGTTCGGAAAATGGAAACCCTGAACAACTTGACCGTTCGCTCAATAAGGAGTGATCATGGGACTGAATTCAAAAACAGTTCTTTTGATTCCTTCCTTGAGAGTAAGGGTATTTCTCACAACTTTTCTTCAGTGAGAACACCGCAACAAAACGGAGTCGCTGAAAGAAGAAATATAACTATTATTGAAGTTGCACGTTCAATGCTCAGCGATTCTCATTTGCCTACTCAGTTTTGGGAAGAAGTTGTCAACACTGCTTGTTTTATGCAAAACAGGTCGCTGATAGTCAAAAGATTTAATAAAACAGCCTATGAACTTTTTCATGGGAGAAAGCCTTCAATTAGCTTTCTTCACGTCTTTGGATGTCAGTGTTTCATACTGAACAACAGAGATGTCCTTGGAAAGTTTGATCCTAAGGCTGGTGATGGAATCTATCTTGGATATTCTTCAATCTCAAAAGCCTTCAGAGTCTTCAATCGAAGAAGACAAACTGTTGAAGAAACTATTCACGTCACTTTTGACGAATCCCGTTCAGCGAATTCTCGACCTTCTACTGATACTGAAGAACTGAATCAATGGATGTTTTATCATCTTGGTGATTCAGAAGAAATTCCCACTCCTCATACTCATACCGTTGAAGATGATAGTCCTACTATCATCCCAAACATGCAGAATAGTGAAGCTGAAACATCATGGGTCTCAGTTGTTCCTTTAAACACTATACCTGCTTCTGAACCAAATGTCTCAGACATTCCATCTACTTCTCAGCAATCAGTGAATGATATGACATCTGCACCTACTCCTCTCTTGGCTGATATTCCAGAAGTTGTTGAAGCCTCATCTTCAGCTCCTCCAGTTCAATTTGAGTCAGCGACTTATGCTCCGACTCAGCGATGGACTGTAAATCACCCAATTGATCAAATCCTTGGTGATCCAAACGCTGGTGTTCAGACTCGACGAAGTGCAGGTAATATTTGTTTATTTGTTAACTTTATTTCTCTGATTGAACAAAAGAAAATAGATGATGCCCTCAAAGATCCAAATTGGGTCAACGCCATGCAAGAAGATCTGACTGAATTCGAAAGAAACAAAGTTTGGAAACTTGTTCGAAGACCAACTGACAAGACAGTGATAGGCACTAAATGGGTCTATCGAAACAAGTTGGACGAACATGGAACTGTAACCCGCAACAAGGCTCGACTTCTTGCTCAGGGATACAGACAAGAGGAAGGCATAGATTACGACGAAACATTTGCTCCAGTAGCAAGACTAGAATCTATTCGTCTATTCTTAGCATACGCTGTACACAAAGACTTCAAAGTATATCAAATGGATGTTAAGTCAGCATTTCTCAATGGAAAGTTGAATGAAGAAGTCTATGTGGAACAACCTCCAAGATTCTCAGATCCTAAGCGTCCAGGTTATGTTTATAAACTGGATAAGGCACTTTATGGCTTCAAGCAAGCTCCACGTGCATGGTATGACACTCTATTTTTCAGAATAGTGAAAGGTCATATCATTCTTGTTCAGATATATGTTGATGACATTATATTTGGTTCTACTAACCCTGATCTTTGTACTCGTTTCTCTGAAAGGATGAAAGAAGAGTATAAAATGAGCATGATGGGTGAGCTAACATATTTCCTTGGTCTTCAGATAAAACAAAATGAAAAAGGAACTTTCATTAATCAGGGAAAGTATGTTAAAGATATGCTGAAGAAATTCGATTTAACTCAGAGTTCAGCTATGAAAACCCCTATGGCACCACCGCTGACACTAAACAAGGATTCAAATGGAATACCTGTTAATGTCACGCTGTACCGTGGGATGATCGGCTCTCTCTTGTATCTTACAGCTAGCCGACCCGATATTATGTACGCAACCTGTTTGTGTGCATGATATCAAGCTGAACCTAAGGAATCTCATATGGCCGCTGTAAAGCGAATCTTTCGTTACCTTAAGGGTACTATTAACCTAGGTCTTTGGTATCCCAAAGACTCAGGGTTTGATCTAATCGCCTATTCAGATAGTGATTTTGCAGATTGCAAATTGGATAGGAAAAGCACCACAGGAGGCTATCAACTCCTGGGTGGAAAGCTGGTGAGTTGGACAAGTAAAAAACAAAACTCAGTGTCCACCTCAACTGCTGAAGCTGAGTATGTAGCCGCTGGAAGCTGTTGTTCTCAGGTCTTGTGGATGAGAAATCAACTACTAGACTATGACCTTCAGCTCTCGAAAATTCCAATCTATTGCGACAGCACAAGTGCCATCGCTATAGCCAACAATCCAGTGCTACACTCAAAGACCAAACATATCGAAATCAGGTATCATTTTATCAGAGATCATGTGATGAATGGTGATATAGAACTTCATTTCATCCCAACTGACTATCAGTTAGCTGATCTATTCACCAAACCTCTTGATGAGACAAGATTCAACTTTCTCATCGGCGAGCTTGGAATGCTGAACTTTGAAGAGTAAGATCTTCAGTGGTTCACATTTGATCAGTGATAGGATAAAACAATTATATAACCCATTCTATCATTCTCTCTCTGAACATAATTGATTCGCTGATATCAAGGTATGTTTTCTCTCTTGCTCGCTGACGTTCGCATGTGAATGTAAGATTAATGCTGAGGGGGAGGGTATTGAAACTGCTGCTGCTGGTACTTCTACTTCATGACCTCAGGGAGTTGAAAACCCTGAGGAAACCGAGAAACCTTCCTCTGAATCTGAGGGGGGGCAACTCGATGAGCAACTTAAGGAAGTTGCTGCTGACGTGACCAAACCTTATGCTGAAGAGGTCGAGTCTGAAGAAGAAACTGAAGATGATGAACCTGTCGACATCTCTGATGAAGAACCATCATCATCCCCCAAAGATGATGATGATGACGACTTCTTCTACGTCCATCCTTTTGCAAAAGCCCCTGCTCAAAAAGGGATCAAGATAAAAGAACCTTCAGGGGAGCGGACCAAGACAAAGCCTGCAGCGTCTGAAGCTGACAAAGGCAAAAACAAAGGCCTCGCTGAAGAAGACAATCTGACGATCTTGCTTCAAAAGCCAGTTTGTCAGGTACACTACCTTCTATTCCCTTACACTGCATCCCTTCTCAATCTCAATCCTTCTATCCTTAAAACCTCTATACACTTAACCACATTCTTTTCTCTATCTCTTTCTTCCCAACTTTTCTTACTTAAACAATCGTTGTGTTTCAGCTAGTCCTCTCCCCTGTTTGGGGATCCCGCCGAAGCTCCTTCGACTACACCAGGAATAATCCCATCTACAAGAGCTGAAGAAATAATCCCAGTCTTGGATTTAACCATTGAGACTGATGAACCTGAAGAACAGCTGCTCTCTCACAAAAATAGACCTTCCTTGGCTCCTCAAAAGCTAAGTGAAGAGGATCAAGAAAAGAGAGATGCAATGATCAAACAGCTTGAAGATCAGCGAATCATTCTTCCTCGTGACAAAATCCATGCTCCCACAAAGTTCAGGATTTCAAGGAAAGAATACGAGGATCATCTAAGAGCTGAAAGATTACTCGCCCAAAAAGAAGAAAGCTGAAGAAAAAGATAAGGCTCTCGCCATCCAGCTTGTCCAACAATCGGTGAAAGACCCCGCGTTGAAAAGAACTCCCATTCATGTCCAACGTCAGCTATGGGATGATGCCCAAAGGATCGTTGAAGAAAAGACTAAAGTATCTGATACGACTTTGAAATGGTGTAAAGAAATGCTGTATTATCGATCTCGACCATCCAAAATCATCAAAGTAAACATCATAGGAAGACTGTTCGTAGACGTTCCTGTTGTTGAAGTTTATGTATTCAGAGAAGACAAACCCAAGCAAACCTTCTATGCTGCTACTTTAGAGAAGTTTGGTTTCTCTGAATGGTTGGAAGTGAAATTAGCCATTCAGGGATCGCGCTCAAAGTTCAAGAGCCATGTCGAGAAAATTTTAAATACTCAGATCGACTTGGTTTCTTCTACTGTGGATATTCCTCCTTCAACTCTTCTTCCTCCTCAACAAAGAAGAGTCTCTGCAAAGGAAAAGAAAGTCTCAGACTCAGGTCCTCCTATACGAAATGAAACAGGTATTGGTTTCTCTCGAGCTGAAGTTCTTGGCCCTGATGCTGACCTCTCAGCGCTTGACACCTCCCTACCACCTGGTGAAACTTTCATTCCTGGAAAAGTTGTAAGTGATCCCTATGGTATATTCTTTCTAGACTACCATGGAAATCAACACTTTCAACGCATCTCTGAGCTTCCAATCACTCCCATCGAACAGCTCAGAGACCTCATATACTGGTGTGAAGTCAGACACGACATTAAGGCACGTCACCTCAAGCCTCTGATCTTTGAAGAAGAAAAGAACAAAAAGGATCAAGGTGTCACTGTCCCTGACTGGATGATTCCCACATCAAAGACCCTCGATGAACTTCTCATAAAGGAAGAACCTTTTGACGGATAGGATCGCCTTGTAATTCTTTCTATCCTTATCTGTCTACATCTTCTGTACTTGTAATTTTATTTGTTGTACTTGTAATTTTTCCACTTCCCTATGTAATCTTTACGAAGTTTAAAGAAAAATTTCAGTGAATGTACTTTACTCCATCAGTACTGAAAAGATCCCAGAAAACAGTAAAAGGGACAAATATTTTATGAGTTCTTTTTATCCTTATGTTTTCATTAAATAGCAATTTTCTCTGTTGCTATGTCATAATCAAATAGGGGGAGATTGTTGATCCAAACCCTCAGTGATTTGATAATGACCCTCTCTTAAACACTTAGTGAAAATTGTAAGTAAACAATATGTATTACAGTTTCACTATCGCTGATAAGTACTAAAACTTTACAGTACCGCTGATAGGAACTCTCACTCTTTAGATTAGATATTCAGCGAACATTGTTCCTCATCATATAGCTCTGAGCTTGTTCAGTCTATGAGATGATCGCTGATAAGTTAGTTGTTTACTTATGATCCCTGAAGACAAGTTTCACGTCAACATATGTTCTACGCTGAAGTCGAAGATCAAGCTCAAGAACCAGCGACAAGTCTACTCATGAACTGATGCGGATATCAGCGAAGCAAAACCTGCCCATTCAGCGTGAAGTATCAAGTAGAAGACTTCAGCAATCGCTGAACTTTATCATTCGCTGATAAAGATCTGACTCAACGAAAGATGATCATGAAGTCTCCCTGCATGTTACTATTGTCTTACCTCCCTTGCACGTCTCCGTACGAACTGTCAGAACGGACATCCCTTTTGTCTGTAATCGTACAACAACTCTGATTCTACACTGTGCACCATGCGGCTACTAAGGTTGTCTACAAAGGTCAACGACATGCAACCACTCAGCTGCTGCCATGTGTAAAGCCATACTGCCTTGCATTAAATGCATGAAGTATATAAGAAGAACCTTACTTCAGTTTTGAAGTGTGCTCGGACCATCTTCTTATTCCTCTCTTATTGTTAAGTTATTATTCGTAATCTCTTTAACTCTTTCTAGTGCAAGAAACTTAGTGTTTCTCAAGACTTGTTAAGATTAGGTTTATCCTTAATCTTGTTCCGCAACAAGTTGTAAAATGTCTTGATTTATCAATAAACAATTTAGAAAAGTAAAAACGTGTGTTTGTATTCAACCCCCCCCCCCCCCCTTCTACAAACTTGTATAGCCCTTCGGGACCAACAAGATCACTTTTGGGTTTGATTTTAGGATGGATGGTTCTGTGGTGGCAAAGGTTATGATGGCTTGGTTTGGTATTGTGGTTGTAGTGGTCACCAATGGTGGAGCAATGGTGGTTTCTCCTAAAATGAAGGCTACAGCAGCCTCTGCCTCATCAAGGGGTTTGTATTTGGTTGGGTTAGGAGGAATGCCTTGAGATGGTGTTCCAGAAGCACTCCCTAAGTTTGTGGTTTGAGGACTTGGAGTTAAGGGAAAATGACCACCAAGCAACAAAAGTTGTGGTTGCTCAGTGGGTGGTGATTGTGGTTCTGTATTGATGTCAATGGTGAGGGATTAATGGCTAGCAGAGGTAGAAGAGACAGAGGTTGAAGAGGTTTGAGTCTAAGTTTTGCTCTTTTCGGCCTCCCCTATTTTCATCTTCTTCAATGGAGGTTTTTCAGAAGAAGAGGGTCTTCCCTTGCCTTTGCCCTTGGTATCTTGATTCACAGCCTTGCTTCCTTCCATTTCTGAAGTTTCTTGCCTCTGTCGAATGCTCCTTCTTGTTACCCGATCAACCCTTATTTTCACAGCCTTCTTTGCTTTGGATTTTACTCTTCCCATTCTTGATGGATTTAATAAATAACTCCCCTCCCTGCAAAATTACTATTGTGGCTATCCACTTGCTTTAAAATAAGAATATATGGGGAAGTTACAAGCTGGTCGTGGGGTATTCGGTTGAAGAAACCGAAAGGTTAGCAAGTTTGAATCAAGTTAGTTCAAATGTAACTAGAGATTAATTCATATGGGTTTAGGGTAATCATATTTTTCTTGGAACTAAAAATAAATGATACCCTCTCTGCAAAAAGAAAAGCTAAAAAACATCTTTGCAGTTTTGATTACAGATTTTTGGCTGACAAGACAGTTAGGGTCTGGGTTGCAGACTGCTGTAGCAACATCAAAGTTGTTGTAGCAAACTGTCCTTTTCCAAAAATTCTTGTTTTCCTTAAAAACTCATAATTAACCAAAATTTGATGTCTGGACCATTGTATTTACATATGGACAATTTAGATAGGCTTGCACAAGCTGTTGAGATCACACACTAGGCTTGAGTGAGGTTTACCACAGAAGTGGTACATGTGGTAGGTGTAACATCATGATAGGACTTTACCCTTTGACCATTTACTTTGAAAATGGATCCATTGTTGGGGTCAATTAGTTCGACAACTCCATAATTATAGACCTTGTGAACCACAAATGGCCCTGTCCACTTGGATCTTAATTTTCCTAGAAATAGCTTTAATCTTAAATTAAAGAGTAAAACCCTTTGTCCAGCCACAATTTCCCTTTGAGAGATCCTATTATCATGCCATTTTTTTGTTTTGTCCTTATAAATTCCGGCATTCTCATAGGATTGATCTCTTAGTTCCTCAAGTTCATTGATTTGTAGCTTTCTCCTTTCACCTGCAGCATTCACACACATGTTTAATTCTTTTAAAGCCCAAAAGGCTTTATGCTCAAGTTCTAGTGGTAACTGGCAAGATTTTCCAAAGACTGTCTTGTAGGGAGACATCCTAATGGGTGTTTTGTAGGCTGTCCTATAAGCCCACAGAGCATCTGAAGGACCAATCCTTCCTTGTTGGTTTGACAACTTTTTCCAAGATGCTCTTTATCTCCATGTTTGAGAGTTCTGCTAAGCCATTGGTTTGAGGGTGATATGCAGTAGCCACCCTATGGCTTATGTTATACTTCTCAAGAACTCCTTTCATCATGTTATTCACAAAGTGGGTACCCTTATCACTACTCATAGCTCTAGGGGTACCAAACCTTGTAAATATGTGCTTATACAAGAATTTAACTACTGTCCTAGCATCATTGGTGTGACAAGTTGTGGCTTATACCCATTTGGAAACATAATCCACAACTACCAAAATGTATTGACAGTTTCCAGATATGGGAAATGGTCCCATGAAGTCTATTCCCCATACATCAAAAAGCTATACTTCAAGAATACCATTCAAGGGCATTTCCTGTCTCTAGGAGATGGATCCAACCCTTTAACATTCATTGCACCTTTTCACAAAGTTGTTAGCATCTTGAAATAGTGTTGGCCAGAAAAATCCAGATTACAGGACCTTGGATGCAGTCCTTTGGCCACCAAAGTGACCACCATATGCTGCAGCATGACAATGTTGTAGCACGCACATCATGTTGAGGTATACACCTCCTTAGAATCTGGTTAGTCCTCAATTTGAACAAGAATGGGTCATCCCATAAGTAACTCTTAGAGTCATGAATGAGTTTCTTCTTTTGGCCTTTGTTTAGTTCTGGTGGTATGATCCCAACAGCCAAGAAATTTGCAATATCTGCAAACCAAGGGGTTGTAGAATGCTGCAGCATCAAGAGTTGCTCATCTGAGAATTTTTCATTAATCTCACCAGAACTAGACTCTCCTTTTTCTAATCTTGACAAGTGATCAGCAACTCTTGATTGTTCACCCCCTTTTTATCTACTATTTCAATGTCAAATTCTTGTAGTAAAAGCACCCACCTTATTAACCTTGGTTTGGCATCCTTTTTAGCCATCAAATTCTTAATGGCAGAATGGTCAGTGTGAACAATGACCTTAGTTCCCATTAAGTAAGATCTAAAATTTTCAAATGAAAAAACCACATCCAAGAGTTCCTTTTCAGTGGTGGTATAGTTAATTTGAGCATCATTCAAAGTTTTACTGGAATAGTAGATTGGGTGAAAAATCTTGTTTTTGATTTGGCCTAGAACAGCACCAACTGCCCAATCACTTGCATCACCATTAGTTCAAAAGGTTGTGTCCAATCAGGAGTAACAATAATAGGGGTGGAACCAATGCTTTTTTCAAAGTTTCAAAAGCTGATTTGCATTCCTTGCTGAAATTGAATGTTGGTCATGCTGCAGCAACACACAGAGAGGTTTAGAAATTTTTGAATAGTCTTTTATGAACCTTCTGTAGAATCCAGCATGACCAAGGAAACATCTTACTCCTTTTTTCATTTGTGGGTTCAGGTAGGTTTGCTATGATTTCTAGCTTAGCTTTGTCTACTTCTATTCCCCTTTTTGATATTACATGGCCCAATACAATACCTTCCTTAACCATGAAGTGGCATTTCTCCCAATTTAGAACCAAATCAGTCTCCTCACATATTTTGAGACTTTGTTCTATATTCTTCAAATAATCCTTATAGGAAGATCCATAGACAAAAAAGTCATCCAAGAATATTTCCATAGAGGTCTCCAACATATCAGAGAAGATGGACATCATGCACCTTTGGAATGTGGCTGGCGCATTGCATAGTCCAAAAGGCGTTCTTCTGAAAGCAAAAGTACCATAAGGACAAGTGAAAGTGGTTTTCTCTTAGTCCTCTGGTGCTATAGTAATATGGTTGTACCCTAAATAGCCATCTAGAAAGCAATAGAATTCCTTTCTAGCTAGCCTATCCAATATTTGGTCTATGAAAGGCAAAGGAAAATGGTCTTTCTTGGTTGCTTTGTTAAGCCTTCTATTGTCCATAGAAATCCTCCATCCTGACACTACCCTAGTTGGGATCAACTCATTCTTTTCATTTTCAACCACATTAACACCCCCTTTCTTAGGTACACACTGAACAGGACTTACCCAAGAGTTACTTGCTATTGGGTAAATGATACCAGTATCAAGCCATTTGAGTATATCTTTCTTAACCACTTATTTCATTACAAAGTTTAGTCTCCTTTGAGGTTCTACAGAGGTAAAATCCTTGTCTTCCAAAATGATCTTGCGCTGACAAATGGTTGGGCTTATGCCTCTGAGATCATAAATGGTCCATCTTGTGGCCTTGGTATATGATTTGAGCATTGTCACTAACTACTGCTCTTGCTCTTGCTCCAAAGAGGCAGAGATGATCACATGTAGCTTGTTATCATCCCCCAAAAATGCGTACTTAAGATGGCAGGTAGTTTCTTCAACTCTAGATATGATGGTGATTCTATGGATGGTAAGGTTTTTTCTTTGGGTTCTTCTTCCAGTACCTCAAATGTTGTAGCTTGTTGCAACAACTCACTATTGTCTAGGATTTCATCTGTCTCATCATCACTTTCTTCCAATTGCTCACTCTTGGGTCCTAAGATTTCTTCTAAGGCTCCCTCATGACACATTGACTCAATGGTGCTTAACATAGAACACTTCTCTTTTTCATCAGGGTATGTTATGGATTTGAAAACATTAAAAGTGACATTTTGATCTTGAACTCTCATTGTCAACTCTCCCTTCTGGACATCTATGAGGGTTCTACCGGTGGCAAGAAAAGGCCTTCCTAAAAGGATAGGGGTGTCCTTATCTGCTTCAAAGTCAAGGATGATGAAGTTGGTTGGACAATAGGGTTTTTTTTACCTCTATTGGTCTGTTTGATGCTGTAGCAATAGGGTTAGATGGTGTTAGACCTGGTGCAACATCCTTTTTGCCTGATCCTTTGGTCCTAGGATCTGTTTCACTTGGAAAGAGTAATGGAAAGTCAGACTTAGGTGGTATGGTCACAGTTTCCTGAGGTGCCACTGGTTTAAGAACAATAGTGGGTGTTGCTGCAGCAACAGGTGGTACAGCAACCACATCAGTCTTGGCTAGGGGTGTAAATGATGCGAGTCGAGCTCGAGTATCATTATACTTGACTCGAACTCGAAAGCCAATACTCGAGCTCCAACTCGACTCGAAAACTCGCGAGTAGTGAAAATCCAAGCTCGAACTCGACTCGAAAGCCAATTCCCAAGCTCGAACTCAAACTCGAACTCGCTTCAAGCTCGAATCAAGATCGAACTAAGTTCGAATCAAGCTCGAACTAAGTTCGAATCAAACTCGAACTCGAATCAAGCTTGAACTCGAATCAATCTCGAACTCGATAAAATGATAAACAAACGTAAACAAAAATCTTAAAAGAACTCAAGATGAACCGCTTCTTAGGGTACGTCATATAGAAAAAGACCTTTGGTTCAAGCCCTTAGGCACAAACCCTTAGGTTCAAGCCACTAAGCAAGTTAAATGGTATAAAATGGAAGGGTAAAGGCCTATATATACTTAGACCTCAAAGGGTTTGGAGGTGAATCCCACCGATGTGGGATGGATTTTCTCACCAAAGTCATTACTATTGTTTTTCTTTACTTCCCATCTTTTGGAATATATATAATTATAGTAATAGTTTTTTTATTATATTTAGATAATTATATAATATAATAAAATAATATTTTTTTACATTATATTTTATAAATTATAATATAAAGTTAATTATATATAATATATTCAAGTATCTCATGAGCTTATCGAGTCGAGTATCAGATGGCTCGACTCGTCTCGTTAGTTTATCGAGTCGAGCCTATTTGAGTTGAGTGTTGATCGAGTTTTAACCGAGTCGATCTCGAGTAGTTCGCGAGTTGTGTCGTCTCATTTACAGCCCTAGTCTTGGCTTTTGTAACAATCTTGGGATCTTTTGGATCACTGCTAAATAAGTCTTTTCCACTCCTTAAGGTAATAGCTTTCACATGTTCTTTGGTTACATTCCTAGGGATTTCTGTGTCACTAGGTAGTGTTCCATTTGGTCTGTTTCTCAACTCTATTACTATCTGTACTATTTGAGTCTCCAAGTTCCTTATAGTAGCATTTTGATGATTCATTGCTGATGTGGTTTGGTTTACGAAACCTTTCAGTACTGACTCTAAAGAATAAGTTTACTCATTAGGTTGGTTAGGACCTTTTTGAAAAGTGGACTGGTTTTGCTGAAAGTTTCCTTGTTGGTTTTGCACATTGTTTGGTTGAAAAATTTTCATTTGTTCTTTCCAAGAAGGTGGGTTCAAACTAGGGTTGTGCCAAGAAAAGTTGGGATGGTTCTTCCAACTGGAGTTGTAAGTGTTCCCAAAATGGTTTGAATTGTTGTGTACAACATTCACATATTCATAGTTTTGGTTGCATTGGTCAAAAGTATGACCTTCACCACAGTACACACATTGGACTGGAAGAGCTTCAGAAACAGATGTTGTAGCAACAGTGTGAGCAGGAGGGCTAGCCATATTTTTCAACAGGCTAGTCATTGTTGTTAGCTGTGTAGTGAGAACAGTGTATAGATCTATTTCATGAATTCCTGCAGTCTTTCTGGGTACTATTGCACTGGGATCTGCCCACTGACCATTGTTATTAGAAATCTTTTCCAAAATGTTATAGCCATCATTGTAGGTACTTAGAGTGAAGGCTCCACCTGCTGTAGCATCAAGCATCTTTTTTGCAGTGGTGTCTAAACCATTGTAAAAGGTCTCAAGATGTATGAGTATGGAAGGCCATTGTGTGGACATTTCCTTAACAACTCTTTGTACCTCTCCCAAGCATCAGGAACAACCTCATTATCCATTTGTTTAAACTGACAAATATCATTTCTAAACTTGGCATTCCTGGTAGGGGGAAAGTATTTGTTTCAAAAACTTCTCAGCCATTTCATTCCATGTAGTAATAGAATCTGGTGACAAAGAATTGTACCAAGCTTTTGCTCTATCCCTCGAAGACCATGGAAATAACTTTAGCCTTAAGGCTTCACCAGATACTCCATTGAGGTGAAAAGAGTCAGTCAGCTCATTAAAATTCTTAAGGTGCAAATGTGGATCCGCAGCAGGTAGTCCAAAAAATCGACCAATTATTTGTAACATGTGAAACATGATGGGCTTAAACTCAAAGTGGTCAGCCTCAATTTCAGGTCTACGTATCCATGTGTGCAACTGGGTGAGCACATGGGCAACATAGTCCATGATGCCTCCCTCTCTAGCGTTAGCCAGCTTGATTACTTCCTCCTCAGGGTAGGGTCTTGGTAGGGGTCCATATTGAGCAGCCAGGTTAGGAGGTAAAAGTTTTGGGAGCAAATCTCTTTGCACCCTTCTTCTCCTTCTGAATGTTCTTTCAACTTCAGGATCCAAATCCAAAACAACCCCGTGAGGTAATGTGGGCATAAACCACTAAAAACACATATGGTAGAAAATCAACTTTTAAAGTAACTTAAAGTAAACTCTTTTTGGCAAAAATCCCGAACGGCGCCAAAAAACTTGGTGTTGGATGAGATATATCCCAAAAAGGCTATAGCAACTAGCAAATCATCCAAGTATGCATGGCTTACAAGTATCGTCCAAAAACAAGTAATAATAGTAAGTAAAACCAGATATCGTACCACATGGATTTTCAAAGCAAGAAGAGTAACCAAAGTCGACTTTAAAACAAGATTTCAAGAGTAAATCGAAGAAATATCTTTCGAGAGTTGGTAACCAAATACTAAAATGTAATAAAAAGAATTAAAAGATAGTATAGGTGCAAGGTCATGTTGGATTTGGGCTAACAAAGTGCACTGGATATTGCTACAACATCACAAGGATGTTGCAACAATAGCTCTTACAACACTACTACATTGAATGGCCTTCCAAAGGAAGTGCAAATTAGACTCTAGGCAGGGAGTGCACTTGGTGATGCATCAAGAACCAACTAGTACATATCTTGCCTTTAATTCCATATAGTTTCACAACCCATAAGATTGTAGCAACTCTTTGTAACCTCTATAACACACTTAACATGTATCTTTGTGTTGTCTTAAATTTAAGTCCAACTCATCTGAATAAAATAACACTTGTCAATTTGTCAAAGATTACCAGATGAAACATCCATGCCACTTGTAAATAGTGAAGTAAAATGCTATTAGCAAGCAAGTATCCACTAACACTTGGCTTAATCTACCAACCTTTACTTACACCCACACTAGGTTGTTTAGCCTACCATACTGGAATGTAAATGCTTAAAGGTAAATGATATGTATGTAAAAGACTGAATGTAAAGTGTTGAATGGAAATGACTTAAAGTAAAGTTTGCAAGAAATTAAAGAAGTGTTGTAAAGGTTGCTATAGCATCCAACAGCATTAACTAACAACAATAATTACCAAAAGTTTGCTGTAAATTAAAATGCAAGGACACAAAGCTTATTTTCCTGGAGATTACAAGTAACCAAGAGGTGGTAAGTGAGAAGTGTTTTAAACAACTAACTAAGACAACCTATTTATACTAAAGGAAAGGAATCTAACAAGTACAAAAGGTAAATTGTCCATTGGATAATAACTAGGAATCAAATGTCTAAGTACAAAAAGCATAAGATTCTTGAGTGATAGAGGAAGGGCATCTCCAGGGCATCTTCCATCAAAATCTTCTTCCATAAGTACAATAAGATGTCTTCTCCTCAAAAGTCTTCACTATGAAAATCTCCTTGATTAAGCCGTCCAAGCCAATATCAAAGTTGTAGCAGACCCTGCTGCAGCAACATTAAAAATCAGCAAAGCATTCACCAAATAAATAGGACATTACCAAAATCTACATCCTAGCTCCAATCTAAATAAAGATGTAAAATAAGACTAAAAGACTCAATATGTGATTGGGAAAGATGTAAAATGAAGTAAAATAAAGTCCTAAGTGGATGCTAAAGTGTATACTTTCACACACTTATCAACCGGCTTTCTACAATCTCTGGCATAGTGACCAGGCTTTCTACAATTATAACATTTAATCAGTTTAGCACTAACCTTATCTTCTTGCTTCTTGGCAACAAACTTTTTATCCTCATACTTTTTCTTACCTTCAAACTTGTCCTTGTAATCAAAATGCTTTGAACCCGAAGAATATCGTTGACTATTGGAAGAAGGATTTTTATAGAACTTTTTCTAAAAGCCTTTGTGAGAGTTACCGTCGCTTGCTTTAAATCCTGCATTTCAGAATTAGACTCACTGCCATTCTCATCACTTCCAAAAGACTCACTCTTTTCCCTTTCTCTCCTAGAGATTCTTGATGTATGTCTTTCTCTCTTCTGAACAACTAGTGCCAACAGATCTGCTGTTGGTTTCTCACTTTTCTTCTTGGCTTCATTTATCTCCATCACTTCTTCCTCATTTTGCTTTAAGGTTTCATACACCTCATGTAGATAAACATAAGATAAAGCCTTATTTTGTTTTATGTATGATGCGAACCTTTTCCATTCTTGTTGAAGGTTGCTCAAAAACTTCACATTGTTTTCAATCTTTGACTTCTTAATGTCAATCTTACTCAAATCATTCAAAAGATTGCAAAACCTCTCATAAGTTGCTTCAGGTGTTTCTCCCTCCTTTTCCTTTTAAGTATTCATAACTAGTGATACAGTTTGTCACTTTGAGTTGATTACCAACATTTGATCCCATCATCATTTCCTCTATCTGATCCCACATGCCTTTAGTTGTCCCCTTGTAGCTATCAATACTGATGTATATCTCATTAGTCATGCCTTGAAGAAGAAATGATTTTGCTAGCTGATTTCCTTTAGCCCGTCTCTTTTATGTTTCAATATATTTTGATTTACCTTTAACAACTTCTTCCAGCAAGAATTGGTGGCTCATTATCGGGCATTGCTGGTGTTTTTGCATAGAATACTTTAGGACCATCCTTGCAATTCGACCCAACATGTACTTTAAAAACTATTTAATAAAAAGGAAAAAAACTTAAAAAGACTGAAATACCCCTTATTTAACGTCCTTATTTTTAACGGAGTTAGATGCAAGGACGATTTTTAAAGCATAAATTTAAGCAGTATAGACGATAATTGTAGTTATTGAAGTCTATGAACCATTTTCGAAGGTTCGTGTAAACCACAGGGACCAAAATTGTAGTTTACTCTTAAAAAAACTTTTAAGAGGAATTTTCCTCTAAAACTTATGAACAAAAAGTTGATAAAATATAGGGAAATTAATTAAAATGCCCCAAGTTTGACTTTGACTTGCTCAAATCCCTAAAATCTCCCCAATTTAACCAAAATACCCAAAAATCCGTGAAAGGGTGTGTGATCACGGACTCCTTTTATGAATTGGATTTTTGTCCGTGAAATTGATTATTGGTCCGTGAACCATTTCAAATTTTGATGGTTTGGATAAAAAGTCCGTGAAATTGTAAAAAAAAATTGAACAAGTTGATTGAAGATCTCTATCCGTGAAATACTTACCTTTGAAATCCGTGAAATAGTACCTTTGAACCATTTCCTTAATTGAAGATCTCTATCCGTGAAATTTCAATTTTGATCCGTGAACCATTTCATTTTATGATGGTTTGGATAAAAAATCCGTGATCACGGACAAAACATCCATTTCACGGACCAAAACTCCAATTCACAAAGGAATCCGTGATCATAGACCATTTCACGGAAATTTTGGGTATTTTTGTTAAATTGGAGAGAGTTTAGACATTGAGGGGTTGTTTGGTTGGGGTTATTAAGGGGTAAGGAATGAGAATGATAATGAAAACTGTTGTTTGGTTTGATATAATATAATGGAATCATTATCCCAAACCCATTAATTTCCATTCCCGACCAAATTGGGGGGAATGAAAATTTTATTCCCGATTAGTCATTTTTTCTCATACGTCCTCTTCATTTCTCGATGTTGAATGAAAAATATTTTTTATTTTCACGTTGGAATTCACATATTTGTATTAAAAATTTTATATAAATTTTTTTTATTAATTATATTGGTTTAATCAAACAGCATCAATGAAATGCTAATTTCTATTCCTATTTTCCTGCATTCTCATTTTCATTTTCATTCTCATTCCTTAAAATGAACCAAACACCCCTCAGTGAATGAATTTTGAACGTGGGGTATTTTAATTAGAGAATTTAATTAAAATACCCAAAGTTTAACTTTGACTTACCCAAATACCCATTTCTCTCCCGAATTTGCCAAAATACCCATAAAACCCGCGATTAATCCCGCGATCGCGGGATAGGGCACACGTGGCCCGCTATTTTGGCCAAAACGTCATGCGGCACCCCCTAACTATCCCCGCGTCTACACTTTTGGTCCCTCCCCGCGATGGGTCCCGCGATCTGACAAAATTTTACAATTTTGGTCCTTTTTGCACGAATTTTTGCATGTTTTTACTGTTTTTTTCACAATTATTGTACTTGGAAGACCAATTTGTGGTTGAAATTCATTGGCTTGTTTCATCAATATTGAATCATTGTACTTGGGGAAGACCAATTTGTGGTTGCAATTCATCTTCCTCAATGAGATTTCATCCATAAATATCAGTAGAATGCAATCCATAATTCACACCAATTCCATCCTTCATTCTTGCTTTCTTGCTTCAGTATTTTGTTTTTGAGATACTACTGAAAAAATGAGTTCATTTGTTGCAAAAGCTAAGTTATTTTTCTGTTACGACGGTGAATGGGTGCAAGACAACAATGAGTGGAATTTTCTTTATAAATCTAAGCATGGTGTAAAATTTCCAGTAAACTATACTTATCAGAAGTTTGTTGCATACGCCATGCAAAAATGTGAAATCGACCCTTCGGCTGTTTGCAAGTTAGTGTTCAAGAATGGTGATGGGTCATTTGTGGAGTTATGCAACGATGGGGATATCTCTGGTTTTATGCACTTTGCAGTCGAATCAGAAAGACCTCCATTACTTTATGTGTATGCCGAATCCTCGGTGTGCAACGAAGATGATGACGAAGGTGACGACGACGGTGATGACGACGACGACGACGAAGGTGATGACGACGCTGATGACGAAAACCTCCAAATGGAGCAGCCTGATTCTCAATTTCAGCCTTCCTACGGCCCAACAGTTCATTTGGATCATGCATATGGTCTTAACGACTGTATTCCTGATTATGTTCCGGAGACGCAACAACAACAACCACAAGAAGGACGCTGTGCTGGAGTTGCTGATGACGAAACCTATGTTTTCAAAACGGGTAATGCTGACATAGACAGATCAGATACCGATAGTGATGATCACGAAGAATATACCCCTAGTAATAAATCATTTAGTCAGTTAAATGACTATTTTGATATGCCCCCTATTCTTCCAGACCAGAATACCCATACACAACCCTACGAAGGGCACTGCTATTGGTGAGAGGCACGTTCGAGGAGTCGCATGAACGACTCCCAGCATATTTATATAATTTGCAGCTGCAGAATCCAGGTACTATCACCCAGTTAAGGACCGATTCACATGGACGGTTTGAGATGTGCTTCGTTGCCTTGGACCCGCGGTACATATTTTAACACGTCATATGTTTACACATTATAAACTATAACATTTACAAAGGGAAACCACCTACGTTTTTACAGATCCGCACATTTTTGGCAAATCTGCGTCGTGTCCTGGTAATAGATGTTGCCCATTTAAAGGGCCCTTACTTGGGTATGATGTTCCTGGCGGTTGCCATGGACGGGGATAACTCCATCGTTCCAGTAGCTTTCGGAGTAGGCAAGTCCGAAACCGGGGAGGAGTGGACTTGGTTTATGTCCATGTTGAGACAAGTTATCGGAGACCCGCAAGGGTTGGTGTTTATGTCCGACAGGGCTCCTTCCATAAGCGCCGCAATCTCTGCCATGTACCCAAACGCCCCTCATGCCTTATGTTGTCGACATTTGGAGATGAACGCCAAAACCCAGGACAAACGTATTACCACCTACAAGGATGTCTACTGGCAGGCATGCAGAGCATATACGGCTCGGGAGTTTGACCGGTACATGAAACTTCTACGAGTTAGTGCCAAGAAAGCAGCCAAAGTCATGGGCGATGTTGGACTGGAGAGGTGGTCCGCGGCCCATTTTCCTGCACAACGGTATGACATTCTGACCTCCAATAGTGCAGAGTCGGTGAATGCACTCTCCCATTTTATGCGTAGATGTCCGATTGTTACTCTTATGGACTACTTTCGGAGCTTTCAGCAAGAGTGGTACCAACTTCGACGCCGAAAAGGAGCTGAGCTGCAAAATAGACTCACACCAGCGGCGGAGGAGATAGTTCTCTTCAGGGCGTGTCACGCGTCGACATGGAGGGTAAGCGAAATCGGGTATGGGAGGTACGAGGTTCGGGATAACCATCTTCACGAGACAGTCCATATGACCGACCATGTTTGTTCGTGTTTCGAATGGCAAAAATCTGGGTTATCGTGCGGCCATGCCATCGTTGCGGCAAGATATATGGGTCGTAGAGATTGCAGCGACTTGGCTGTAAGTTTCTTCACGTCCGAAACTTACCGGAGAACATACGCAGAGGTAATAAATCCATCTGGACCCCTGAAGCATGGGTGTATCCACCCGACCCCTTCCGCCTTGCTATCCACTTTTAAACGATAAGAACAGAGCCGGGAGACCGAGAAAGAACAACCGACGTCCATCACGTGGTGAAGGTTCGATACAGCGAAAATGTACTCGGTGCCAATACATAGGACATACTCGTGGAGAGTGTCCAAATCCCGCCCTTCAACTAAGTAACACCGCGGGTTCGTCGGAGCTTGAACCACATGGAACTATATCATATGATACTGTTGATCTGAACGTTGATTTCCCTTGATTGGGACGATAAATATTGTATGTTTAGTGCGTTGTAATTTATCAAACATAACTTATGTACGTTGATTTGAACATTGATTTCCCTTGATTGGGACCAGTTATCTTTTGAAATGTACTTGAAACAGAAAATGGGATGATGATCATAATGGTAGTAGTCTAAATGGAGAGAATAGTAATGGTAGTAGTCTAAATGGAGAGAATAGTAATGGTTATATAGAACTATATCATATGATAGCGTTGACAGGGACCTAAGTTGTGTTAGAGCAAAGACAGGGACCTAAGTGCAGTAAAAGCATCCACATTTGCCTATAAATAACCCACGCTAGATTAGTCGTAAAACACATATACGAGAACATATTATTCGTTAACGTATTCTTACATGGCATCCCCAAACCTTCATGTTTGGTGCTTTAGGCGTTTATCTGAATCGCTTTCAGACACTGGCAAAGAGTTATATGGTTAGTGTGCATGTTTCATTGAGTTTTGCTTGTTACTACCGTTGTTCTACGAACTAACTATATTAATTAATGTTCATCAACAGATGCATATCCACAGTTGTTCACCATGAAAGTCCACCATGGTGGGTACTTCACGGAACCACCCAAAAGACATTATTTTTATGGTCTAGAAATTTATGTTGACATGTTAGATGTGGAGGATCTTTCTATGCAACTGCTTGAACAGATCATGTAAGAGCTAGACTATGAAGAACCAAAATATAATAGGTTGTATTTTAAGAGGTCGAATGCAGACTTCTTGACTGGACTGGTAGAATTGAGTACCGACGAAGATGTAGCCAACATACGCCAGTATGTTGATGGCCATACTGTGATTGAAGTGTACATCGAGAAAGTGGAGCTTAACACTTTGAGACTCGTCTCGCCAGAGCATGTAAGAAGTCGACCCGGATTGTCAAAAACCAAACCATCGTCTAGCCGTAGCCTCAAATTTGGATAATTTTGTACTGTATTTATTAGTATGTGTTTGTTATGAAATAATCTTGTATAACATCTATGAGTTGTATTTTTAATATGAACCACTTTTCAGATAAATTTCAGACTACTTAAACACTACCTTTCAGACAAATTAAAGACCTTTATTCATGAGCAACAAAGTACAAAACAACAACAACAAAGTACAAAACAACAACACATAAACAACAAAGTACTAAAGCAACACCCGTACCACCACCTACTGAAAAATTGCTTTAGTTTGATCAATCCAACTTTGCTTGTTGGTTACCTTCGCTTGAAGAATTGCGAAGTCTTGCATAATATGGTGAATTTCTTCTTTTTCTCGACGAATACGAGCCTCCCTATCTTTTATATCCCCTTTCATCCTTTTGATCTCCTTTTCTTCCGCTTCGTATCAAGTGGACTTCCTTCCTGGCCATCATTTGTTTCCACTCTTGTGTCAGTTGGTCTATCTCCTGTTCCCTTTCTGCTATCGCGATCTGGAGTTTCACGGGCAGTCTTTCAGGTGTAGGCGATGGGTTAGATGACGATGTCATTTGTTTACTGAAGAAATAAAGCAAGAGAGAAAGCAAGAAAGAAAGCAAGTCAAAGAAAGCAAGAAAGAAGGATGGAATGGGTGTGAATTATTGATTGCATTTTACTGATATTTATGGATGAAATCTCAAACATGCGAGTGAATTTCAACCACAAATTGGTTTTCAAAATACAATAATTGTGGAAAAAAACAGTAAAAACATGCAAAGATTCGTGCAAAAGGACCAAAATTGCATTTTTTTATCTGGTCGCGGGGTCAGTCGCGAGGAGGGACCAGAAGTGTAGACGCGGGGATAGTTGGGGGGTGTCGCAGGACGTTTTGGTCAAAACAGCGGGTCACGTGTGCCCTATCCCGCAATCGCGGGTTTTATGGGTATTTTGAAAAATTCGGGAAAGAAATGGATATTTTGGTAAGTCAAAGTCAAACCTTGGATATTTTAATTAAATTCCCTTTTAATTAATATATCGATAACAAATCTAATGAGAAGTAGGAGTTACGTTAGCGGTTGTGGGCCATAACGTCAACTGCTGCACGCGATCATGCGACAAACATGAAATCACCTGCCACTCCACATCCCTATACGGTGGACTAACCCACACCAAAACAAAACGCAAAAAAAGCTTCCGATAAGGTCATTTAACCCTTTCCCTATTTTTTTGTCGTTTTCTTCTTCACCTTGTGGGGCCTGACTCTCACGAAATAGAGCAAGGCGGTGTGGGTCCTCGTGATACCATACAACAATCATTATGTGCCCAACGCCTCTATTTCTTAAGTGCGGTTCAAATTACATATTTGGTCCTTGTTCTTTCTCGTATTTTCATTTTTCTCCCTTAGTGGTTAGTAGCATTATAAATATCTAATTTATGGAAGAGTCAATGGAGTTGAAAAATACAGTAAATTGGTAGAAGTAGATGGTTATTTAAATCAATCAATCAATCAAACAAAATTAGTATAGGATAAAATGTTTTTTACGGTTATAATAAATACCGCAACTTTCTACTGAGATGTTAGACCATCTATGCACATGTAAGACCATACTCCTTTCTAAAGTGACACATCAGCTTTGCAATAACATCTTCTACACACATACAAGATCAAACTCCTTTCTAAACTAATAAATTATAATATAAATAATATAGATAAATATAATATAACTAATAAATTAATTATAAAATATAGATAACTAAAATTTTACTTTTGTTTTCTTTTACTATATTTTGTGTAAATATAATTTAATTAATAAATAAAATACATGGATATATTGAAAGCATGCAACGTTTACTAATATACAATTATTACACACAATAAACATTACATTACTAATTATTTTCTTCTTCTCCAAATCGACTCCAAATCAATTCCACTAAATCGGTTTGTGTACGTTTATCTATAAGTATTTGTATTTTCGTAATTTTTATATTAATGTACTCCTAATTTAGTAGTTTAAATAAAAAACATTGCGTAAAAATATCATTTTTTTAATTAAAGTGTGGGTAAGAAATTTTAATAAAAATATTTAAAAAAATAATGTTCAATTAAACTAATAAATGAATTAAATTTAATAAACATATTAATAATTAATGTTTAAATAAACAACAAACAAATTAATTAAATTAAAAAATGTTATTGTTTAATATATTTATTTTGTGAAATGTCTTTCTATTTTAGAAAGATGAGGTTCATTTTGCAAGGTCTTGCAAGCCACATGGCATGCTATGTCATCTTTGTGTGGATGCTGTTAATTTAAGATAAAATGTTATACAATGTTTATTAGAGAGAGGTCATTATTTTCATTTATTTTTAGCTATCAAATTGACTTGTTTGTAAGCGTTTATTTCTTGATATGCGCAAATTGAGTAATAGTTTTCTTTCTTACTTACCGATTAAGAACCTCGGTTGTTGTCATGTCATTTAGCGGATAAAATTATTGCCATTTATCGATTGATAAAATAGGCTCAAGTACATTAGTTCGTAACTGCCATCCTTGTCATCCTCACACGGTAAGGTAACAATATCTTCAATGGAGGTTTTTACAAGAATTTTATTTTAAAATGGTGTTATAGGCTATGCCTAGACTAACCCTGAAAAATTATGACGGCAAGAAATCAACCCTGATAACCTTAGTGGCCACAATCGTTTTTATGCATTTTTTTGTTGTCATCTCATTTTCAATTCATCAAAAGACGAACTCAAATAAAAGTCAAAAACCTATTTTTTGTGGGTATCATATATTTTTTCAACTTTAATAATTATTATTTATAAATAAATATTTAATTATAAAGTCAAGAAAAAAACTAGCAAATATGTACTTTAAAAAAACGTTAATCTGACACGAAATAAACGGGTTTGGGTAATACATTTCAACATGTTTAAGTAAATGTGTTGACACGACACGACACGAAAGTTAAACGGGTAAGGTCAGTGTCAAAAATTTCAACTAGAAAATGACCTGAATATCACGTTTATATATATATATATATACATATATATATGTATATATATACACACACACATATATAATCTAACGTCTTTCAAAATAAGTTTATATTATCAACAATTGTTCATTTTGTATAATCTAGCAAGTTTTATTAACGAAGTCAGGTGGTCTAATAGGACACAACAGGTAAATTGTCTTGTTAACATTTTTATAGAACATTTTTAAAAATTGTCAAATAAAATATGTTTTATTAAAATACTACTAGGGCGATCGTATAAATTGCCAATAGGACAATTTATTTTTTGAATCATTCTTTGGTTGTATAACTTGGTCAATAAAACTTGTTTAGGTCATCTACTTTATCCTAACAACTTATTATAACGTTATGATGCATAATTGTTGGTCATATAAACTTAAAAGACATGCTAATTAATTAGTATTTTATTAAGTCGTTCAAAATGGTTAGACATCCTAAAATGCCTATTTTGTTGTATTAGTTTTGGCTAAAGCATCAAAGAAATTTAAAGCTTTATGTAATAAGCTTCAATCATACCGGAGTTTGTGTTTACCTACTGATTTATACAATACACAAATGGTTCACATGACAAGTTGAACGATAACAATTGAGTATGCAAGTTATATTCTTCTATTTGTTTCAATCTAAAGCAAAATCAATTGTTTTCATCATTCTCACATTTCAAATCTTTGTTGTCTTTCCCTTTGGTCGACCTCCCGTTTAACTCTTTTTACCTACAATCTGTTAGCTTTGTTTATTTACTACATTATTTAACTTTATTGCATCTTTATGTTTTTTGTTTTATATAGTTAATAAGTTAGAAACCAATTCTCTGTAGTGTTTTCTAAATTTGAGAAAAACAAGAAAACTGATTGCCAACAACAAATTGAGTTTTTATTATTTTATAAATGATTTTCTTAAAAGTGTATTGAGATGATAAATAATGGATATAATAATATAAATAGGATTAAAATATGTACAATAGAAAATATGTTGGAGTAGAAAGTAATGTCTTTAAAAACTTAACTTTTGCTTATCTATTTAAAGAAAAAAGGAAAAAAAATTAGAAAAACCTAAGGAACAAACTTAAATTGAATGATTAAATGTTTAAACTATTTTTTGGAATGAAAAACCATTTAAGTTTCTCATTTTGAAGGATTAAGGGGTTATTTGGGATTGCTTATTTAAAACAACTTTTTTTTAATAAAAGTGTTTATCATCTTAGAGAAAATATTTGAATTAACTTATGGTGGTACTAAAATGTAAAAAACTAATAAGCTGTTTATTAATGTTTGGAAAATAAGCAAATAAGTTAGAAAATAGTAACCTATGACGGTATCACCTCGGAATAAGTTAAATAAGTTAGAAGAGAGTAATTTATCAAAAACTCCTTATTACCGGTGCCTAACCTTACTGGTACCACACCAAAATAAGTTAATAAGCACTTTATAAACGCAATCCCAAACACCCCCTAAATAATCTCTGGCCCATTTTTTAATAGAAAAACTATTAAACTTTCTCATTTTAAATGATTAAGTCCCTGAACATTTTTTGAATAAATAAATGATAACTCTCATTTCTTAATATTATTTATCCATTTTAAACTTATTTTCATCCTTTTTACGGTTCTAAATACTCATTTGAGCCTTCTAATACTTTTTGGGTCTGAATATTGCTAAATAAAGAAATAATTAATATGTCGGATTTTGATGCTGGAAGTAAATGTGGAAAGTCGCCACTGTAGTAAGCGATAGCTGAAAATATTTATTGAGATTTTCTTACAAAAATATGAAGGAAATTGCATGTTGTGAACAAGGTCAATGCCGGAGCTTAACATGGAAGTAAAGAAAAAACGTGACAAAGTGAATAAAGACAAATGAGAAAGAGATAAGTGGGAGATAGTCACTTTCATCTTTGCTCATATATAAATAAGCTTGACATTGGCATTTGAAGATTGTCCAACTCTTCACACATTGAAGATTCACCTTAACTTTATTTTACCCTTGTGTTTTCATCTAGCTAGTTTAAACTTTCGCAATTTTAATTTTCGTCACCACTGTGGGTATCTTGTGGCTACAGTGACAAGTTTCAGATTATTGCAATTTACATTTCAGCATTTCTTTTCTTTCAATATGTGTTTATTGTAACGACCCAGACCTTTTTCGAAATGTTTTGCGTTTGGTGTGGAGTTTTAAGCAGAAGTAGAAGTTGAGGGGCTAGTTGGTAAATAGGAGTTGGGGTATAAAAGGCACAAAACCCTAGAGGACATTCCATATTACTGATTTTAGTATGTGTGTCGGCTGAATTTGTGAGGGAAAGAAGATGAGAGGTTCTTGAAGGTTTTTGGTGCATTTGGAAGAAAGGAGCCATCAAACCTTGGGATTTGAAGAAGAAATAGCATTTGGATTTCGTTTATCGCAAGCAATCAACCAGGTAACACTCTCTTGTTTCATCGATTTATCTTTGATTAGGGAGCAGAATGGTTAGTCTTGGGGTTTTTGTTCAAAAGTGAAGTTTGAAGCTAAAATGAGAGAAATCGGGTCTTATAGTGTGTTTCGATTGCTAAGAACTCAGTAATTGTTAAGTTTAGTGATGTTGTTGCTATTACTAATCTTTACTTCGAGAGAATCGAGCTAACCAGTAGATTTCAGCCTAAAAAAGGGTCCAGGTCGACGTCCGGAAACCTTCTCGGACGTCCGGACTCCTCGATGCGTTAGAAGGTCTCCGGGTGTGGAACTGTCCGAATAGGAAAGCTACCCGGGTAGGTATTATGTCCGGTAAAGTCTAGTATCCGGTAAGTTCGATATCCGGAAAGGGGTATCGTCCGGAATGTAGTAGTTACCCGGATAAGGGTGTTGTCCGGACTAGGTTGTTGTCCGGTTAGTTGGGTGTCCGGACTCTTTAGCGTCCGAAAAAGTAGGGTTGTCCGGAAAACTGAGTTGTCCGGATACTTTTGCTGAGTTGTTGTTTTATGCCCGTTTATTTAGGGAAGTCGATTTGGAAGTTTGGAACTGTTTAGGAACGAGAAGTAAGAGCCTCAGGTGAGTTTTCTAACTAAAATACGTGCCTTTTAACGTGTTTTTCTAAAGTGAATACATGATGAGAAATGCCATGTTTTGTTCTTATGCTTTTATTGCATGAAAGTTGTTTAAAGTTTTATGTGAGATGTATGCATACATTGTGTAGACGTAAATTGGCTAAGTCGGGGGGAGGTTCCGCCAGTACTCACGTCGGGGGGAGGTTCCGTTGATGCCATGGGAAGTGATACCCAGTAAGGCAGCGTGATACTGACTCGTTGTCACTTTCGGGTGACTTCAGGGTGCCATTTACGGGAGCGGATTTATCCGTGGAAGTTTTTAATGTCCAGTTATGTGAAAGTTTATTATTGAAAGTTTTATATATGAAAGTTATGCGAAGTTTTTAAAATGATTTTGAGAACTGTCAGGAGGGACTCACTAGACCTCATGGTCTAACCCTCGCTTTTCCAAACTAAACCTTTTCAGGTAAGAAGATAGTAGGAGGCTCAGGTAAGTGAGCAAGAGCATGATAAAGGACAGATGCAGATAGAGACAGTGCCACTTATACTTGTAGTAGCTAGTTCATTCTCAGTTGTGTATAGGTTGTTTCCGCCAACCTATTTTGAGACTTATGTAAGAAATTTTGGGACCCATTTTTGGGATGTTCTAATTTATATGATTTGCATGCTTATTTTAGACTGGGTTGTTACAATTGGTATCAGAGCCATAGTTTAAGGGATTTAGGTGACCGGACGGGCCTAAACTTAAAATTGGGAGTAGAAATCACAACTGAGAATCAGGAAATGCGTTAGGAGGGCACTATTATAGATACAGGAAATGCGTTAGGAGGACACTATTACAGAGATAGGACTAATAGGGCACTGAGGACTGTCATGTAAGGTAAGTTTGAGATTCCACCTGGCCAGTGTAATTGCGGACTTACAGGTACATGTATGTGCTTAACCTGCCTTATTATTCCGAAGTGGTAGTCAAAAGCTAGTGTTTATGTCGTGTTCCAGTACTTTAGAATGTCAGCAAGATCCCTGAGGGGTAGACTGAGACCCCTTGTTGGGGAAGTTTCATGAGAAGTCATGGTGATGTGATGTACGTATACATCGTAGAGAAGAAATGTTGTATAGAGTATTGCGAGTCGTCTAAAGGTAGCTTTTCGTGGATTCGGAGAGGAAGAATGCTTGAGTTTGAGTAAGACTCCTGTTTCGGGAGAGTCCCAACCCTAGAAATCATGGGATAGATCAGTTAGGATGGTAAGGAAAGTCAGTGTCAAAACCTTGAAGGTATCAATGGAGCCCTGGGTTCTTGGTCGAGCTTCCCATTAGCAGGATAAATGAAATAAGATACCTATAGTGAAATGAAACCATGTAGAAGTGAAAAGTGAGATAGTTGATCAAAACGAAATAGTATGAAATGGTTGAGTAAGTAGACTGTGGAATGTATGTATAGCAAATCGTTGCAAGTCGAGAGGGCGACCACTGGTCGAAAGTAGAGTGTCAATGATAAGTTGCGTGAGTAAAGCGATTGACCTTGTTTGAGTGAGTAGCCTTCAATTGCAAGTAAAGTTTCATGCTTTGAGTTCGTATATGTGTACATGAGATTTTTTCATAAGAAAAGTAAACGTGTAAATATCAAATTTGATCGGATATGAGTCGGCGTGTGCAAGCGTATATTTAAAATATATATATATATATATATATATATATATATATATATATATACAATCCATTTACATCGTACAATGAAGTCGTGAGGTTTACGAATTGCAAAATATTTCCTCTTTTCATGATAAGCCAAGAAAACGTTTGAATGCACAACTTTTATAACCAAAATGAGTATTGACATGTCGAAGTTATATAAATGAGTGTGAGGACCGACTGGCCTACTTCGTGTCGGTAAATTTCTTTCAAAAATTTGTCGTATGGGAAGATTTTCATCCAATATTTATTCCTATCGTAACAACACATTTTTGGTTGAGTAAGATTAAGTTTTACAGAAAGATTGCATGCAAACGATCCTCAAGATCGTTGTGCAGGGCATTAGAGTTATGAGAATGTTGGGGTCGTGTGTACCCAAGTTGTTTTCAAGTGTTGTTTCTTTAAAATGATCAAAAGTGTTAAATGATTCATTTATCGCGTTGTCAGGCATGAAGGCTATGAACTCAATAGGTCGTGGAGTATTACATTTTAGGCTAAGGAAGAACTCCTAGAATGGAGAGGTGTTGAACAAATCAGGGGAGAATGTTTGTAGCTTTGGTAATTGCGTTCTAGAGGAGAGGTGAGCAGTGGAAGAGTCGGAAGTGGACTTTAATGTCGGTTGTATGAGGGTTTGTACCCTCGTGCGGTGACTGGAAATACAGTTGCCGAGGGACGGTTGTGTTCAGAGGAAGGACTAGAAGTCATCAAGGTGTTGGTATTAGCAACTCGTTATGAGTAGTGTGGTGAAGTAGGAATGAAACATCCTCGACGCCGAATAAGAGTTTTATAGTGATCTTGTAATATTGACATTACGCGAGTCAGTTTGAAATGAGGACGACGGGATGTGAAGTTGATTAAGAGGTTGGTGTTGGAAAGATTAGGTCCTGTAGGGGAACCTTGTTGAAGAATAGATTAAGGAAGTATCAACGAAGTATCAACAAGTCAACTATTGACGTCAGAGTCGGCAGTTGTGTAAAGTGTATGAGGTCGAAGACTAGAATCAGAAGGTTGAAAGTTGAAGAACCACCCTGTAGGGGTGTTGAGCTAGTGAAAGGATGCTGTTTAGATAAGCGTTTTACTTACGAGGTGGATGGTACGTAAAGGATGTAGTATTTAGCACAAACGAAGTGAGGTTATAGATTATGTCGATCGGTGAGAATGGTTTGGTATTGCAAAGAGCTAGCAAGAAGCGAGTATGTTTGAATTAAGCAGAAACTCGGGTGTTGTGGTTCAACTAGAGCTGGGGAGAGGCAATGTAGTGAGATAGACTCGGTTATTTATGCGTGAGGTCTTGAAGATAAGTTTGAGTTGTGTATGAATGGCCATGAGAGCTTTGGTCTGCAGTGTGATGTTATGAGTGAGGAATGTACAATTATGTAGTGGAAATAATTGCCATGTTAAATGTGTCAGCTAGCGTCGTAGTGATGTGATGTTAGAGAAAGAGGAAGCATCAGATAGAAGCCTTTTGGGGGTTTCGGATGAGGTGTTCGAGTGTTAACCAGGTTGCTGTAGCACGTAGGGTGTAAGTTGACGTGGTGATATGATTATGTTCGGGATAGCATCACGGAGTGGTGGTGGGTAGTTACCCAAAGGAGAAACCAAGTGTTTTTAGTTGTAAGAGTCGCTAAGTAAGTATATTTTGGAATCATTGGAAGTTTAAAGAAGATGATGGATGTATTAGTCAAAATGTGGTGAAATAGATGTGAAATCCTTAAAGAATGTGAGTTGTTGCTTATGTGTGAACGAATTGTCTGAGAAAGTAAAAGTTGGAGTTTAAAGAGTGTATAGTGACGTCGAACTCTGGTGTCAGTTCGAGGCGTTTTAGTCGAAAGCCTTAAGTTAGAATTTTAGTGCAACCGTTTGGTTATGTATAGTAATAAGACAGCATTTGCAGCTTGAGAATTGTCGGAAGAGAGGGGCGAGTAATGTTGGTGGGCAGTGCTTTACGCTAATGTGGAGAGGTGAAGACAGTATGCTGGAATAAGTAAGTAAATCGGAAGTAGTAAACTTGACAATAATGTCGATAGGCGCAGTGTTGTGTAGTTTGTCCTTGATAAGTGTGCGAACTTTTGGAAAGAGTATTGAGGAAGGAAATTGTGTATGATTTTGTGCAGGAAAGAAGTGGATAAGACAACTGAACGAGTTAAGTTAGTGACTTTGTGAGAAACGTTCAAATGAACTGATCGTTCAGTGTAAGCTATTGAGAATAGTAGGGCGTGATCGTGGTTACCCCTCCTAGTTGAGTGAGAGTAACCGAAGTTATGCTATATGACTGGACGCTTGTGGAAAGCAGCGAGAAATTTATGAGCCTTCAGGATAAGTGCAATTCGGATAGGTGAGCACTCTAATAAAGAATTATAGAGGTTTCCTACTATTAGACACGTCAAGTATGAAATGATGAAGTGGTGAGAATGTACGAATTAGTTGTCGAGTTGTAGCCGATGTGAATCGGGAAGGGAGTATGATCTACATGGACGAATGTCGGTTGGAAGAAGTAGCCTAGAAATTTCATGTAACCCGAGGAGGGGACTCTTAGGTGTGAGCTTGTCGGGATGTACAAGGTTGGCCTTGTGCCAAGTTGTCAGTAAGTGAGTTTTCCTAGTGGAAGATCCTCGTTGTTGTGGTAGGAATTTTCGCCAAGTTCTTTCTCTTAAGGAAGTATAAATGTATGAGAGACCTTATTTAGACGTGATTAAAACCGTGAGTCCCGATGTGTGGACGGAGGCGAGCAAATGGAGGCGCGGTTGGCCTTGGTTTTATCAGGTAGTTTTAAGCGAGTATAGTGATCGAAGAGGGTACAAGTAGGTAGTGCAAGATGGCGCGATTTAGCAAGTGGTGTCTCGCCGAGGGCGGCTTCAAAGTATGGGGTGTGGTTATGTTTCCCATCTGAGCGGTCTGAGGCAACCGAGTAGAACTGAGTGGTTACAAATGAAAAACATAAGGCTTTGAGCTTTTAAGTTTGAGGGAGAGGTAAGGTAGACTAAGTCTGCGGATTTCGTCGAAGCATGAAAGTTGAATAGATAGTGCGCGATCTTGAGGTACTCGATGTGAATTTGAGAAGGAATTCATAGGGTGATGCACGTCTCTTTTGTGGAGAGCCGATGTGAGAAGTGAGATGATGGCGACCTTGCAAGAGATGCAGGCGATAAGAAGTTGACCTTGTCACTAGTGAGCGAGTTAGAGCAGCAACATACAAGTTAGACTGGTCAGAAGAATTAAAGAGTGTTCATCCGACATTTCATGTCTTAGAATTAAAGAAGTGTTTGTCAGAGGTCGTTGTGGCTGTTCCTTTGAGGGGACATCAGTATAGATGAGAGGTTGACTTACGTAGAAGGACCGATATAAATCGTGAGCGGTAAGGTTTGCTAAACGAGGAACATAGAAGTTTGGCTAGTAAAAGTTCAGTGGAGTTATCATAAGGGACGAGAGGCAACGTGGGAAGTAAAATCAGATATGATGTTCGGTTACCCTCACCTTTTCAAGAATGGAATTCCGGGGACGGAATTCTTTTGAGGGGGGAGTGTTGTAACGACCCAGACCTTTTTCGAAATGTTTTGCGTTTGGTGTGGAGTTTTAAGCAGAAGTAGAAGTTGAGGGGCTAGTTGGTAAATAGGAGTTGGGGTATAAAAGGTACAAAACCCTAGAGGACATTCCATATTACTGATTTTAGTGTGTGTGTCGGCTGAATTTGTGAGGGAAAGAAGAGGAGAGGTTCTTGAAGGTTTTTGGTGCATTTGGAAGAAAGGAGCCATCAAACCTTGGGATTTGAAGAAGAAATAGCATTTGGATTTCGTTTATCGCAAGCAATCAACCAGGTAACACTCTCTTGTTTCATCAATTTATCTTTGATTAGGGAGCAGAATGGTTAGTCTTGGGGTTTTTGTTCAAAAGTGAAGTTTGAAGCTAAAATGAGAGAAATCGGGTCTTATAGTGTGTTTCGATTGCTAAGAACTCAGTAATTGTTAAGTTTAGTGATGTTGTTGCTATTACTAATCTTTACTTCGAGAGAATCGAGCTAACCGGTAGATTTCAGCCTCAAAAAGGGTCCAGGTCGACGTCCGGAAACCTTCTCGGACGTCCGGACTCCTCGATGCGTTAGAAGGTCTCCGGGTGTGGAACTGTCCGGATAGGAAAGCTACCCGGGTAGGTATTATGTCCGGTAAAGTCTAGTATCCGGTAAGTTCGATATCCGGAATGGGGTATCGTCCGGAATGTAGTAGTTACCCGGATAAGGGTGTTGTCCAGACTAGGTTGTTGTCCGGTTAGTTGGGTGTCCGGACTCTTTAGCGTCCGGAAAAGTAGGGTTGTCCGGAAAACTGAGTTGTCCGGATACTTTTGCTGAGTTGTTGTTTTATGCCCGTTTATTCAGGGAAGTCGATTTGGAAGTTTGGAACTGTTTAGGAACGAGAAGTAAGAGCCTCAGGTGAGTTTTCTAACTAAAATACGTGCCTTTTAACGTGTTTTTCTAAAGTGAATACATGATGAGAAATGCCATGTTTTGTTCTTATGCTTTTATTGCATGAAAGTTGTTTAAAGTTTTATGTGAGATGTATGCATACATTGTGTAGACGTAAATTGGCTAAGTCGGGGGGAGGTTCCGCCAGTACTCACGTCGGGGGGAGGTTCCGTTGATGCCATGGGAAGTGATACCCAGTAAGGCAGCGTGATACTGACTCGTTGTCACTTTCGGGTGACTTCAGGGTGCCATTTACGGGAGCGGATTTATCCGTGGAAGTTTTTAATGTCCAGTTATGTGAAAGTTTATTATTGAAAGTTTTATATATGAAAGTTATGCGAAGTTTTTAAAATGATTTTGAGAACTGTCAGGAAGGACTCACTAGACCTCATGGTCTAACCCTCGCTTTTCCAAACTAAACCTTTTCAGGTAAGAATATAGTAGGAGGCTCAGGTAAGTGAGCAAGAGCATGATAAAGGACAGATGCAGATAGAGACAGTGCCACTTATACTTGTAGTAGCTAGTTCATTCTCAGTTGTGTATAGGTTGTTTCCGCCAACCTATTTTGAGACTTATGTAAGAAATTTTGGGACCCATTTTTGGGATGTTCTAATTTATATGATTTGCATGCTTATTTTAGACTGGGTTGTTACATTTATTTATGAGCAGTAGCTAAACCCCTCTTTGGGTGTACGTGTATGATAAGTGCTCAATTTTGAGTACTTGAGCACTTCCTTTTTAAGCTTTTAGATAAAATTTTGCACTTTAAGATCCCAACTTTGAGTCATTTGTTACATTATTTTCTACTTATATAGGTTGGAGCTAAGGATTGTGATTTACTTGTTTCTAGTGGGTTTAAAGGCTAACTTTGGTGTTATTTTGGAAAATCTTCTTGACCACAGGTCATGTTGCAACACTACCACAACATTGGACCTGACACTTTTGGATGGGAGGAATGGAAGCCGATTATTTTGGAGTGGAAGAAGTCCTTTTGTTGTCCAATGGACAAACCATTTATTCAGCTGATGTGAACACTCTAGTTTTATTTTAATTAACTCTTGTACATTCAAATTACTTTGGTAAACTAGTTAGTTGCAATTCCATGTATTTGGTTGCATATTATATTTTTGGATTCTCTTTGGTACTATAAAAAGAGGGCTTTGGGTCATTTATTATGTACACCTTTTTAGCTGATCTTAATCAACTCCAATTTCTCCCTATAATTCTAATTAATGTTCTAGTGTTCTTGTACTTCTTGTTCTTCTTTAAAGCTTTAATTTTTTTCTTGGATTTCTCTTCATATGTATGAATGCTTCCAGCATCTCTGCAACACTGTTTTTAAAAATCTTTTACTTTACTTTTCTTAATTCATCTTGCATCTCTAGTTTTGTCATTTACTTTACGTCTTTAGTTTTATGCGTTTAATTTAAGTACTTTAAATTTATGCACTTACATTCCATCTTACATTCTTGTCATTTACCTTCTTGTCTTTTAATTTCAAGTAATTTATTTATAGTTATTTACATTTCAAGTCTTTCATACATCATGTATACATTTATAGTCCTTTACATTTGCTTTACTTTATTTATTCAAATGAGTAGCAAATCATCTTAGCTTGGATGTGAGGCAACGGGTGATTATGTTACCCAAAGGAAAGTAGATGTTGTGTGGTAATAATGATGTTTTATTATTTCATTCCAAGTTTTATCAAGATAATAAAACCTCTTGACAAATTGATCACTTTGATAGTGTTAAAGTGTCATGGACTTATAGATAAGCCATTGAATAGCACGTCAATTTGAATGACATGTGAGGTAATATCGAGAGAGTTACTTGCAACGAGAGTTGTTACTTGTGTTTTTCAAAATGATTCATTCTTGATAAGTTATTCACTTTTTCAAAGGGTTAAAATGGAGTAGACTTAGAGATAAGCTACTTGGATTACATCAACTTGGGTGGTATGAGGATTATATCGAGAGAGTAATTTTTAACAAAGATAATTTGTTTTGCCGTATATTTTGAGAACTCCACTCCCATCATTACATTAGTTTGAACTTTGCTCAGAGATGAGATTGTTTATGGCTACTGGAATAATGGGATGGTGAAGAGTCCGAGATGAACATTTCTTAAAATAGATAATAGAACTAATTATTGCCATCATCATGCTACAACATTCTTATAGCATCAATGTTGTAGCATTTCTGTAGCATTAGGTCTGCTGGAATTTGGGTTAACATATAATCACTAGTCTTACATCCTTGCTTTTTTTTACTTCTTGTTAAGTTAAATCTATGATGACAGCCAACGAACCAATCAAAATATTTCTTCAAAATCGCCATATGAAATTACATCCTTCATCATACTATTAAAGCACTTTTTACTCCAATCTCGATGGGACGATTGGTATTCTACCTCTTTATTACTTGAAATACGACACTAGATCTCATTGTATACTTGCTTTGAGGTTTAATTAGCACACGTCTGTAGGTGTAAGCACTGTCAATGTAAGCCAAACTGAGGGGTTAAAATGAAACACATGGGTGTTACGGTATTTATCTAACTTCTTGGTTTGGTCATTCGAATTGATGTTTAAAATTGTGATACAAAACATGGGAATGCAAAAGAGAAAGTTCTAGAGCTTCTGACACGACCGCACCATATATTCACGCACGAGGCACGTGTAATGTAACTTTGTAAAAAGAATGTTTTGGGCTTTTTGACGGGACCGCGCATTATGTTCGACCACGATCGTGCACAGTGGGGAGAAAAAAATTTATACAAGGAGGAGCACCAATTGAACCTGAACTCTTTTTTTCTTTTCTTTTTTTCTCTTTTTTCTCTTTGACGAACCTAAACTTTTTCCATGTCTCCCGATGTTGTTTTAGTCTAACTCCATCGGTTCGAGGATTTTTAAATGTTTTTCCTTGATTTCGAGGGATTTTTAAGTTTTTTATCGATTTCGAGAGAATTTTTCGTTTTTTTGGTATATTTCAAGAGTTTTTTCGGTTTTTTTTGGTTGATTTCAAGAGTTTTTTTGCCTTTTTTGGTTGATTACGAGGTACGGTTGCATTTTTTTTAAATAATACGATTGCACCTTCTAAACGATACGGTTGCACCTTTCACGAACTTATTTTTTATACTTTACGGCGGAGAAATAGTAAGATAGAAGTTATGAATAAAAGATTTAAGAGGTCCATCATCTAATATATATAAAATAATGGTTTGAGCTTTCAATAGATAAAAAAATAATGGTTTAGGAGGCACCTTTCCATATATTGTTTTTTTAAACACAATAAGAACATGTAGGCTTTTTCTCTATATTAATTAAAAAAAACTCAGGAGGCACGAGTGCCTCTTTCGGTCCTGGAGTGAATCTGCCACTGGTCGTGCGTAATGTTATTTTGCAAACAGAAAGTTATCGGTGTTTTGACATGGCCGTACTTTATGATCAAGCATGGGCAGCTGTAGTGTTATTTCGTGAAACAGAAACTTTTGGGTGTTCGGGCACAACCGCACCTTATAATTCATCCTGGCCGTCCGCGACGATAATGATGATTTTCCCAACTTTTAGTATTGGGATAAAATAGGGATTCCACCTATGGATTAGTATAAATAAACCTCTTGAGTTCAATCATGATGGGGAGAATGAATTTTGAGAGCCTAGTAGCCCTAATTCATTACTTCATCTTATTTTTGGGACCATTGTGGTGCTCAAAACCCCAACAATTGAAGCATTAACTCAACGCAGATAAGTTGATCACCATTGCATGTTAATATTAGATCTTTGATCTCGAGAGGGGTGGATCCGAAATATGGCTTGACTGATGCAAAGAGGTTTAAGAAAATCTTGAATAATCACATAGAGATATGAGTTGTTACATGAACCCAAAACTCTATAGAGAAATCTCAAATACAAAACATGTAGATGTTACACACCATACAAACTGATATAAATTGCCATATCAGTGGTAAATTAGGTTGAGAGTAAGCTTCGAAAAAGATCTAATCTACGTCGTTGACGTTGATTTGATAATTTAGAGCATCTCCAATGGACAAAGTAGGAGAGAGAATGATTTTTTCTCCAAATATGGAAATAACCCAAAAATAATTACTAAATGAGAGCACCAATAGAAATCTTTGAAAATAAATATTTAGAGAGAAAAATAATATTTTAATAGATGAATTGAATATTTTAATATTATAATCAATGCTTGTTTCTACAAATTGGACGTTGGAGATGAATGTAATTTTTTTCTGAAAATTTTGACTTCTAATTCTCTATTTTAAAGAAATTTTAAGAAATCTGGTAAAAAAGCTCTTATATAGATGATTGTGATTGATTTGTATTTGAAAGGACCTGTGTTTGTGTGTGTGTATGTGTGTAAATTATACATAAAAAGATGTGTGTGTTTGTGTGTAAATCATACATAAAAAGGGTAAGACATAGATCATACAAACATTATGAACGGTCCCAAAGTCAAACCCCTATTTTCCTTTTTATCGGGGTTTCTCCCTTTTTGACAAAGTGAACTAAAAAAGAAGTGTTTTATAAATTAAAACTCAAGTTATTTTAATGGAAATCATATCAACAAGTAAATCAATAAAGAGTAAACTATACTTTTGGTCCTTGTGGTTTGGTGTTTATAACACATTTGGTCCCTACAGTTTAAAAAACACTTTAGCCACTGCAGTTTGCTATTTGGTCCGGATTTGGTCCCTCATCGTTAAGTTCGTTTAAATACTCAGTTAAGGGTAGGGGTATTTTCGTCCTTTTCTTTTACAGGGAGAAGTTTTACAATTCTTTTAAAACTAAAGGGACAAAATTGTAATATGTCTGATTAAAGTTAATATTTAATATATATATATATATATATATGTAATAGATATATATGCTCAGCTTCCTCCACCATTGTTCTTGCTTCTAATAATTCTGCAAGCTTCAATGGAAACCAAAACTTCCATTATCATGAAAACCTCATAATTGTACTGTAAAAAAGAAGGAAGAAACAGATCTGCGAGACTTTGGTTTTGAGGTGATTGATATACTCCATCATCTTTGTGGCGTCAGTTTCTTGGATAAGCAAACACATACATCACACACTACACATACATACAACAGTATCGATGGGAACATGGGTCACGAAGTGAAAGGAATGAGAGGTTGTGGGTCTGTGGGTCATGGTGGCTCGTGGGGATGGTTGGACGGTCATCTCCGGTCACCATCTCCGGCGACCTCACCTGCTCCGGCCACCATCTCCGGCCACTCTCGCATCTCCGACGATCTTCTCCGACACCCTCATTTGATGCAGTTCTCCCCCACCCCTTTGATGCTTCTGTTGAATGCCACATTAACAGACACATATATATACATACACATTTGGATTAATTTCCCAAATTCGTCAAATTCGTCTTTAAGAACACCCATCTCAGGTTGCTGATCAAACCAGAATTGCACGATCCGATTGATTCATAGTATACCCACTTCAATTCTTTTGTTTCTGTTCAAATTTCCGATATACCCATTTGGATTAATTTCCCAAAACCTCGAATTTGTTTATTGATCAGAAATCGAAACACTTTGAATAATTAGATGGGTAATTGTTGTGCTGTACCTTCTACTACTGATTTCGATTTCGAGAAGAAAAAGGGGAAGAACAAACCGAACCCATTTGCTTTAGACCATGGTGGTACGATTCCATCTGGAAATGGATACAAATCGTATGTGTTAGAAAACCCAACTGGTCATGAAATTGAGCAAACATAAGTTCTTGGTAAGGAATTGGGTAGGGGAGAATTTGGTGTTACTTATATGTGTACTGATAAAATCAATGTTCAGGCTTTTGCTTGCAAATCGATATCGAAGAAGAAGTTGAGAACTAGGGTTGACATTGAAGATGTGAGGAGAAAAGTTGAGATCATGAAGCATATGCCACCGCATCCCAATATGTTGACCTTACGAAGATGATAGTGTTGTGTGTGTGTGTATATATATATATATAATACAATATAATATAAAATATATTTTATTTTATTTTTAACAGAAAAAGACAAAAAAGTGTAAAAAGACTAAAATACCCCCCACTTAACTGAGTTTTTTAATGGACTTAACGATGAGGGACCAAATCCGGACCAAATAGCAAACTGCAGTGGCTAAAGTGTAATTTTTAAATTGTAGGGACCAAATGTGTTATAAGCACTAAACCACAGGGACCAAAAGTGTAGTTTACTCATCAATAAGTTAATATTCAGATCATTACATATGTTAAATGATTGAAACACAAGGATTTCAACACTAAACACTACGTTTTCAAGATTAATCTTGATCGTTCGTTTTAGAAAACAAAGATTCTAACACCGTAGATATTTCTAGGTTTCAAATGAAAAGGCAAACAATCATTTATGAAATATGGAGGGTAAAATAAAGTTAAAAATAGGGGTTATTCCAAACCTACCCTGCAAGTTTCTACACCCCTCCCCTTACATATTTCAAATTTTAAACTTTTGATTTAAAAGTTACATTTTACATCCATATACTTATTTAATTAATTTACTTTATACATTTTAGTTTTCTATTTTTCATTTTACACTTTCATTATATTAACACATATAATCGTATACTAACTAAAATACGTTCAAAAAATACTTTTTAATTTTAACAACTTACACCATTATAATCGTCTCGTCGATACCTTAGAAATAAGCCTAATATTAAGTATTTTTTGATTTAAGTATATAATTATATATCATATATACTACATAAAACGTATTTTTTAACATATATATACTTGAGTAAACCTCAATTTTGGTCTCTGTGGTTTGCAAAAAATAACGAAAATCGTTCCTACAGTTCATTTATTACAAATTAGCCCTTGTGGTATGTGTTTTTGTCCGTTTTCGGTCCCTCACACTAACGGAGGTTAACCCCATCCAATAAATGAAGGGTAAATCTGTCTTTTTATATATTTCTTTACTTTAACATTATTTTTCTCTTTTTAGGTTTTGTCTTATATGAATTTATTATTTTGTCTTATCCTTTTTTTACTCACCAATCACTACCCCACCCACCCACCCTACCCAACCCCTCCCCTCCCCTACTCCCTCTCAACTTCTTCCCAAAACACTTATATATATATATATATATAACACTTAACAAAAATTCACACACACACACACACACATATATATATATATATATATATATATATATATATATAAACACAACACACACACACACATATATAACACTTAATTAAATTTCACACATACATACACACACACACACACACACACATATATATATATATATATATATATATATATATATATATAGAGGCGGGTTCAAACGAGGAGCGTAACAATTTAAGAAAACGCGAGGAGCACCGCCCATGTACTGAATCAGATGTGATTCACGTAAAAAATCACATGTGATTCACACCTGATCGGGGGGCTTTCGCCCATGTAGTGGATCACATGTGATTCACGCCTAAAATCACATGTGATCCGGGCGACTTCCACGCGACTCGCGAACCAGGTCGCCCGCTACCCGATTTTTTCGGTAGTAGTGGATCATATGTGATCCAGTACATGGAAGGCGCTCCTCGCGTTTCTCGTAAATAGGTACGCTTCTCGTTTGAACTTTCCTCTCTCTCTCTCTCTCTCTATATATATATATATATATAAACAACACACACCCACACACCCACACATATATATAAACACAGCACACACACACACACACACACACACATATATATATATATATATAACACTAAATTTCGTTAATTTCGTTATATAAAAACACTTAACGATTTTCGTTTATATATATATATATATATATATATGTGTGTGTGTGTGTGTGTGTTTGTGTTTATATATATATATATATATACTAGTGGTGTACCCGCGCGATGCAGCGCGGGTGAATCACAATTCCGAAACATTAGTTTAATCCTGAATCATGTTTCTTTATCACTTTCGATTTTATTTCATGAGTTTGTGTGGTTAATTTGCAAATCAACTAATATATAAAGTTGAAGGTTAATATTGTTTATTAGCAAGATCGAATGGAAAATAACGTATTAGGTTTGTAAACCCATAAACTCATAACCTATTACAAAACTTGAAAATCTTGATTGAACAAAGAAATACAATCATTTGTAAATAATACTCATCCGTATATCCAGAAAACTGTTTAGTTTCAATGATGCACTCATCCGGCGAATTTCATGCAAAAACGTGCAATGATTTTAATAGAAATATATGGTACCAAATGTGTAATAATACATTTGTTGATTATACTTTATTCATCACGTAAAACTTCTTGATAGACGACGTTTGAGGTGTAGACTCCGACACGATTGATTTTTTTCACAGGCTTCACTAACACCTTCGTATTGCCCTGTGATATCCCTCTGGACAACTCCACGTAAAGTTGCCCGTGTGAGATTACTGATTCCGTGTGAGCACAATACTTCATTTCTGATATTATTTCCTCTAAATGTTACCTTGAATTTAGAATAGAGAAAGGAGTAATAAAAGAGAGAAATCACCAGCACAAACAATTCAGCCAAGAGATTCACTTCAAAACAGCAGGATCTAGGGGTGTCAAAAATAACCGAACCGAATAACCCACCCGAACCGAATGGAATTTGGGTTAAACAGTTTCGGATTATTCGGTTTTCGGGTTATTCGGTTCGGTTTTCGGTTAATTTTTTTTCTTATTCGGTTAAACCGAATAACCCGAACCACACTCTACTAATATTTTATATATTTCATGTTTATAAAAAATAATCCAAATACATGTTATACTATTATTATTTTACATATTTTATTGCTATATTTTTTATTGATAGTAGATAAGGTTTTTATTAGATTACTTTTTTTCTTTGATTTACAACGTCGCATTGAATATATATATATATATATATATATATAGAGAGAGAGAGAGAGAGAGAGAGGGAGAGAAAGGTTCAAACGAGAACGTTAACTATTTACGAGAATACGAGAACGACCGCCCATGTACAAAATCACATGTGATTCACGTACAAAATCACATGTGATTCACACCTGATCGCGCGACTTGCCGCCCATGTACAAAATCACATGTGATTCACGTACAAAATCACATGTGATCGCGCGGCTTTCCACGCTACCTGTAAGCCGCGGCCTAGGCCGCGCATGTCCAGCAGTACATGGGCGACCATTCTCGTATTCTCGTAAATAGTTAGCGTTCTCATTTGAACCTACCTCTATATATATCATTCGGTAGATATTGGTTGATAGATGACATTTTTACTTATAAAATAAGTCATTTACCGAGTATTATTGTATAATACAATAATATATTAAAAGCAACAGACAATTAATTTGAGAAAGTGTCAAACAAAAAATATAAGTCCTTATTCGGTTTAACCGGTTACCGAACCGAATAACCCGAAACCGAATAAACCGAAACCGATTAAACCGAACCTTATTTGGTTTGGTTATCGGTTAGTTTTATAAAAACTTAAAAACCGATTAACCCGAACCGAATAAACCGAAAACCGATTTAACCGACCGAATAACACCCCTAGCAGGATCAACCTTTCCTTGTATGTAGTGTTGGCTGAAAAATCAAGTGGATAAAATGTGAGACTCAGATCTGTAAAAAATTGAACAAAGAGGATAATCCGCCATGGCTGCAAACTTACCGGTCAATTTGAGGTGCGTGTTTTTACGTGTGTGTAGAGAGATCGGAGAAGTTCTATGTTTATGCAGAATAGATTGGTTATTAAAACTACAATTTTCTTTTATTACTAATATGTTAACGGAGATCTATTAAACTAAAAGAAATGAACAAGATGAATGCGGAAAAAGATGAGATGAGATGTGTATATAACTTTTACAGATATGTTTACCCGTACATAAATAAAGGTTGTTGTTTACAAAGCCTCTCTTACATGTTTATTACACTAACCTAGTTAACTAAGGAATGAACTCTTATTCAGTCAGTAATTAGTACTGACCCAAACTTCAATTTGTCTTCTTGGTCTTAGATGCAACATATATGATGGACGCATGCGTGCGTGCCTAGAGACATACCAAACTGAAATCATGATAACATGTGAGGAATTAATATATACATTGGTTCTAAAACTCTCTGAATGATTTTGTATCTTGGACCTCCCTTAACCATTCAATGGCCTAATTTCATTCTAAGCAATTACCAAACGATCATATTTCATTTTTCACAATATCATAAGATGTAACGCCCCGAAACTTGATCATGCGATAAAACATAAAATGAGCATTTTTACCAAGCAAATAAATTTCTTGTCCATTACATTAAAAATATGAGCTTAACAAAATGACAGCGGAAGTCTAAACTATCCACAACCGAGCTCTAACTAAAGTCAATCATCTATCTTGGAGCCGTTCTTATCTCCAAGCCACAACGCCTCAACCTTTAGATCTTAGAAGTAGAGCCTGAAACTCGCTTACCTGAAAATGGTTTAGTTTTGAAAAGGGAGGGTTAGACCGAAAGGTCTAGTGAATTCCCTCCGTAAAAACATGTAATATAGCATAAATTCATTTCACGTATAAAAGAACTCTTATGCATCACATTTCCATCATACAAGGTTAACACAGGGTTCAGGGGTTTGCATAAGATAAACCGATTGGGGCCTGACGGGCACCCTGTCGCATACGCCGAAATCCAAATGGACTCCTCGTTCCTTCATGTAGGAGAAAACAAATTCCAACCTACAAGCTAATCCTCCATATTCCCCAAGGGATCAGAGATCCCAAGGTACCCTGACCCCACCGTGTAACCGACCCCACATAGCATACACATACATTTGAAACCACGTACGTGAAAACCTTAAGCATCATTCATTGGTAAATAATCATGCAACTCATGAAAACATGCATAGCTTTTATAATTTCAAATCATGCTCGATAAAGGAACCATTTCAGTAAAATCAGTACGTCATAAAAAGGGTCGAGAGAACTCATCTGGTTGCAAATCCTTCTCTAACCTCGATTCTTGCACCGACCGCTCACCTAATTAATGATTCACAGATTTAATTAGATGAACGCTCTATTCTCATCCTACGTTTCTCTTAATCCGAGCTCAACTACTCACTTAGGTCCACCTATTATTTATTGGGTTTCTTTTATCCTTTACTAAGCCCAAGAGACGTAAGCTAAACTCTGAAACCATCGACTCAAATAGCACGACACTACGGCCTGGCAGACGAAGCCCAGACCAACGGTCCCGGCTTGGTTCGACTCCCGGTACCCGACTCCCGGTACCCGACTCCCGGTACTCGACTCCCGGTACCCGACTCCCGGTACCCGACTCCCGGTACTCGACTCCCGGTACTCGACTCCCGGTACGGGCGACTTACGGTAGTTTACGAACAGACGACGAAAACTCCTCATTTCTATAATCGAAACTTCCTACCCTTTTCAATTTATGAGGCCATTAACCAAAGCATTTTTACCCAAACTGCTACATCTTTTTCTTTACAACCAAAACCCTTAATCTATCATATTTCCTTGATTAGCAATCCAAAATGCTTGATTAAATACCTTTCAGAGTGTTCTTAATACATAACCCAGCTAAAACATGATTGGTGATTAGAGAACTAGCTTATCCAGTCAATGAGTGCAAAGAATCATAATAGGGGATGAATTACTTACCAAGATGTTAGAGTTCCTTCACGATTTTGGACAGCTCCCAATCGCCCTTTTTCTCTCGGTTCGTTTCTAGCCGCCAACAACCAGAGCACAATCAATTTTCAGCTCCAACCCTAGGGATCTGAGCCTATTTATATTTCTCATAAGTTGCAAATGAGCCCTTGGACAAAACTTTCACTTTTCTTTCGATTAAGACACCAAACTATCATCCTTAACAGAAAACGGGTTGTTACAACACTCCCCCCTTAAAAGAATTCCGTCCCTGGAATTCCTTATTGAAAAAGATGCGGGTAACTTGCTTTCATTTCCGACTCCAACTCCCAGTTCGCCTCTGGACCCTTGTGGTGTCGCCATTGTACCTTAACCAGCTTAGTCTCCTTGCTCCGCGACTTCCTTACCTTAACATCCGTGATTGCTTCGGGTTCCTCTACAAAATTCAACTTTTCGTCCACCTTAATGTCATTCAACGGCACAGCTTTAGTCGTGTCGGCTAGACATTTCCTTAGATTAGACACGTGAAATGCATTATGAATACTACTCAATTCTTCCGGTAGGTCCAACCTATATGCCACTTCTCCAATTCGTTCAGTAATCTCAAACGGTCCGATGTAACGTGGGCTTAACTTCCCACGTTTTCCAAATCGTACCACTCCCTTCCAAGGAGACACCTTTAGCAGCACATGATCTCCGACTTGGAATTCAATGTCTTCCCGCCTCTTATCCGCATAGCTTTTCTGCCGGTCGCGGGCGACCTTCAGTCTTTCACGCACTTGGACTATCTTGTCCGAAGTCAGTTGTACAATCTATGGCCCCGTTAACTGTCTCTCTCCGACTTCGTTCCAACACAACGGTGTCCGACACTTTCTACCGTAAAGTGCCTCAAACGGCGCTGCCTTGATACTCGAGTGATAGCTATTATTATAAGCAAACTCGATTATCGGTAGGTGCTTTTCCCAAGAGCCTTGGAAATCCAAAGCGCACGCTCTTAACATGTCTTCTAACGTCTGGATCGTTCGCTCACTCTGACCGTCGGTCTGAGGATGATAAGCGGTACTCATCTTGATCTGCGAACCCATTTCTCTTTGGAAGTTCTTCCAAAACGTAGAGGTAAATCTGCTATCGCGGTCAGATACAATTGACGAGGGTACCCCATGGCGGGTTACGATCTCGTCGATGTACAACTTTGCTAACTGCTCCAATGTGTAAGACTCGCGTATAGGTAGGAAGTGCGCCGACTTCGTGAGTCGATCCACGACCACCCAAATGGTGTCATAACCCTTTGGAGTTCTAGGCAAATAGGTCACGAAGTCCATCGTGATCTGGTCCCACTTCCACATCGGTATCTCTAACGACTGGAGCTTCCCGTACGGTCTCTGATGTTCGATCTTTACACGCGAACACGTCATACAGGTTTCTACAAAGTGAGCCACGCCTTTCTTCAATCCGGGCCACCAGTAGTCTCGTCGTAGGTCTCCGTACATCTTGCTAGTTCCGGGGTGGATCGAGTACTTCGATTTGTGAGCTTCTTCGAGAATCAGCTTTCGGAGCTCTCCGAGTTTCGGAACCCAGATTCTCCCATTCAGACATTTCACCCCTCGACCATATTCCACTAACATGGACGCTTGCCCTGACATTTCTTCGAGCGCTTCAACCTGACATTTCTTTATTTCCGCTAACAGATTGAATGTGACCTCCGCCCTCATGGCCACAATCCTGGGGGTTTCACTTCGTTCCTTACGGCTCAAGGCGTCCGCCACCACGTTTGCCTTCCCCAGATGGTATTCAATCTTACAGTCGTAGTCGGTCAACAATTCAATCCATCTCCTTTGGCGCATATTCAACTCTTTTTGATCAAAGAGGTGACATAAACTCTTGTGGTCCGTGAAGATCTGGCACTTCGTCCCATACATGTAATGTCGCCAAATCTTCAGGGCAAAAACCACTGCCGCCAATTCTAAATCATGCGTAGGATAACGAGCCTCGTGATCCTTTAACTGCCGGGAGGCATAAGCGATCACCTTACCTCGTTGCATGAGTACGCAACCTAAGCCGAGCTTCGATGCGTCACTGAAAACCACGAAATCGCCCGAACCGTCCGGTAACGACAAAACCGGAGCGCTACTCAGCATATCCTTCAATTTCTGAAATGCTTCTTCTTGTTTCTCTAACCAGACGAACTTGACATTCTTCTTCGTTAAAGAGGTCAGTGGCGTGGCAATACACGAAAAGTCTTTGATGAACTTCCGGTAGTACCCCGCCAGCCCGAGGAAACTTCGAACTTCTGACGGACTCCTAGGTTGCTCCCAGTCTCGAATGGCTTCAATCTTAGCCGGATCAACCATGATCCCCTTCTCAGACACCACGTGCCCGAGGAACTGCACTTCCCTCAGCCAAAACTCGCACTTGGAAAACTTCGCATACAACTTCTCTTGCTTCAATAGCTCGAGAATTGTACGAAGGTGGTTTTTGTGCTCCTCTTCCGATCTTGAAAATATCAGGATGTCATGTATGAACACTATCACGAACTGATCCAAATAAGGTTGGCATACCCTATTCATTAAGTCCATGAATGCTGCCGGGGCGTTGGTTAGTCCGAACGGCATCACCAGGAATTCGTAGTGTCCATACCTGGTCCGAAACGCAGTCTTCGGCACATCCTCTTCCCTCACCGTGAGTTGATGATATCCTGACCTCAGATCAATCTTGGAGAAGTAACTGGCTCCTTGTAATTGATCAAACAGGTCGTCGATTCTCGGAATCGGATACTTATTCTTGATCGTGACCTTGTTGAGTTCTCAGTAGTCTATGCACATTCGCATAGTACCGTCCTTCTTCTTCACGAAGAGCACAGGTGCTCCCCACGGAGATGTAATCGGCCTAACGAACCCCTTGTCTAATAACTCCTGCAATTGAGTCATCATTTCCTTCATTTTGGACGGCGCCAATCTATACGGTGCGTGGGAAATCGGTGCAGATCCCGACATCAGATCAATTCTGAACTCGATCTGGCGATCCGGGGGTAGACTTGTCAAGTCATCCGGAAATACCTCTGGGTACTCGTTTACCACACGCACATCGCTCACCCCGCGCTTCTCTTTCTTGGCGTCCAACACGTACGCCAAGAACCCTTGACACCCCTTTCTCAAACACTTAGTAGCCCTAATCATGGAGATAAGGCTGGTCTTTCTATCATGGCGGTTTTCATAGATCACTACGGTATCCCCATCAGGTGACCGGATCCTGATCAGCTTTTTGTTGCAAACGATATTCGCGTCGTTCGCGGCTAACCAATCCATACCCAACACTACGTCAAACTCACCCATTGCCATGGGATATAATTTCGTAGGCACCAACCTCCATTCTATATCTATGACACAGTCTTCTACTACTTCCTTAACATATACCCAACTATCATTTGCTGTTTCCACCTCTAGTGCTCTCTCCAAACGTCTAGGCCTCACCCCCAAACATTTCATAAAAGCATGCGATACAAAGGAGCGATTTGCTCCTGAATCAAATAACACCTTGCCACATAAAGAGTTCACTAGAAACGTACCTGCCACCACATCTGACACTTCCTCTGCCTCTTCCGCAGTCATGCGGAATGCACGTCCTTTCGGACGCACTGGTTCTGCTCCCTTGTCATTTCCTTTTCCACACGTACGTTCACCATACGGAACTGATCCCCCTTTCTTCAAATGTGGGAAATCATTACGCATGTGGCCAGTAGCCCCACATTCGTAGCAAGATTTTCCCCCACTACGACAATCCTTTAACATGTGACCGGGCAAGCCACACCGGTAGCATGAGTTTGAACCTGCCATGCATTCTCCCCGATGCACCTGGTTACACTTCGTACATGGTTTTCCAACGGTATCCCTACTAACATGGTTGTCTGGCCGCAACACCTTCCCTTTTCTGAAGTCCTTACCCGGTCCATCCCATTTGCGCTTTTCACCACCCTTCTCAGTCATCTGACGAACCTTTTCCTTTTCAATTATCTCGACCGCGTTAATGGCCGCCTGAAAGGTGGTGGGGTTCCTTGTCAGAACTAGTTCTCGGACACTGCTTTTCAGTCCATGAACGAAACGCTCCACTCAACGTTCCTCCGTTGGCACATACAAATCTGCAAAGCGAGACTTCTCAATAAACTTTGTAGTATACTCCCGCACTGTCATACCTCCCTGATCCAACCCCAAGAACTCTTCTTCCAATCTTTTTACTGCCGCGAGTGGGCAGAACTGAGCTTTGAACCTGTCTACAAACGCTTCCCACAACATTCCCTTCGCCATTGCCGAACCCTTTCCCCCAGTCTCAGCCTCCCACCAGTAAACTGCATCAGATTTCAACATGGACAAAGCAAACATTACTCTGTCTCTATCAGCACACTTGCATGTATCGAAGACCAGTTCCATTTCCTTCACCCATTTCATTGCCAAGATAGGGTCATACTCTCCCTTAAAAGTAGGGGGCTTGCATGAGGCAAAGGCCTTGTAATTGCATCCCTTAGCTGCTAACTCATTCATCACTTGAGGGTTTGAATTCAAGTGACTCCCAGTACCGGTCACTAGTGGGCTAGACAGCTCCACGCTTTCTCGATTCTCACTTGCTTCTTTGCTTCCCGAAGCTGACTCATTCTGCTTAGTGAGGAGAGTCTGCAAGGTCTCTTGAATCTTACCCAATTCAGTAGCTAGGTTCTCTCGAGTGACAAACGTAGATCCGCGGCCTCGACCCCGTCCCCTTGGCTGAGTTACCCTCCTTACAGAAGTTGAACTCTCCTGAAGAGAGTCGTCTTGATGAACAGGGGCTTCCACACTCCTCGTTCTTCTAGTTGCACGAGTCGTTCTCTGGTTCGGGTTTCCTCCATCCCCGACCACTTGGGTGGCGGCCCGACGGGGTGTTCTTCCCCGACCCTTTCCACGACCCCTACCTCTTCCCCTTCCACGGGTAACAGTTGCCCTCGCCGGTTCCACCGGTCCATTCTCTAGTACCTCTTCATCTTGATTCCTTGGCACAGCAGGTGCCGACCTACTCCTCAGAGTTCTCCCAGCCATTTCACTAATACCGAAAGAAAAACAACAATTAACCTTTACTAGATATGACACAACAATTATGCTATATAAGGTAAGTTTAAGCACGCACGTGTACCTGTAAGTTCGTAATTACACTGGCCAGGTGTAGTCCCAAACTTACCTTACACGTTTGTCCTTGGCACCTTATTTCCTAGCGCATTTATAGTGATTGTTCCTAGAGGCAATCCTATGTCTCGGCTGTGTTTCTCATCTTACAGTTTAAGTTTAGGCCCTATTGGTCGCCTAAATCCCTTAAACTAAGGCTCTGATACCATTTGTAACGTCCCGAAACTTGATCATGCGATAAAACATAAAATGAGCGTTTTTACCAAGCAAATAAATTTCTTGTCCATTACATTAAAAATATGAGCTTAACAAAATGACAACGGAAGTCTAAACTATCCACAGCCGAGCTCTAACTAAAGTCAATCATCTATCTTGGAGCCGTTCTTATCTCCAAGCCACAACGCCTCAACCTTTAGATCTTAGAAGTAGAGCCTGAAACTCGCTTACCTGAAAATGGTTTAGTTTTGAAAAGGGAGGGTTAGACCGAAAGGTCTAGTGAATTCCCTCCGTAAAAACATGTAATATAGCATAAATTCATTTCACGTATAAAAGAACTCTTATGCATCACATTTCCATCATACAAGGTTAACATAGGGTTCAGGGGTTTGCATAAGCTAAACCGATTGGGGCCTGACGGGCACCCTGTCGCATACGCCGAAATCCAAATGGACTCCTCGTTCCTTCATGTAGGAGAAAACAAATTCCAACCTACAAGCTAATCCTCCATATGCCCCAAGGGATCAGAGATCCCAAGGTACCCTGACCCCACCGTGTAACCGACCCCACATAGCATACACATACATTTGAAACCACGTACGTGAAAACCTTAAGCATCATTCATTGGTAAATAATCATGCAACTCATGAAAACATGCATAGCTTTTATAATTTCAAATCATGCTCGATAAAGGAACAATTTCAGTAAAATCAGTACGTCATAAAAAGGGTCGAGAGAACTCATCTGGTTGCAAATCCTTCTCTAACCTCGATTCTTGCACCGACCGCTCACCTAATTAATGATTCATAGATTTAATTAGATGAACGCTCTATTCTCATCCTACGTTTCTCTCAATCCGAGCTCAACTACTCACTTAGGTCCACCTATTATTTATTGGGTTTCTTTTATCCTTTACTAAGCCCAAGAGACGTAAGCTAAACTCTGAAACCATCGACTCAAATAGCTCGACACTACGGCCTGGCAGACGAAGCCCAGACCAACGGTCCCGACATGGTTCGACTCCCGGTACCCGACTCCCGGTACCCGACTCCCGGTACTCGACTCCCGGTACCCGACTCCCGGTACTCGACTCCCGATAATCGACTCCCGGTACGGGCGACTTACGGTAGTTTACGAACAGACGACGAAAACTCCTCATTTCTATAATCGAAACTTCCTACCCTTTTCAATTTATGAGGCCATTAACCAAAGCATTTTTACCCAAACTGCTACATCTTTTTCTTTACAACCAAAACCCTTAATCTATCATATTTCCTTGATTAGCAATCCAAAATGCTTGATTAAATACCTTTCAGAGTGTTCTTAATACATAACCCATCTAAAACATGATTGGTGATTAGAGAACTAGCTTATCCAGTCAATGAGTGCAAGGAATCATAATAGGGGATGAATTACTTACCAAGATGTTAGAGTTCCTTCACGATTTTGGACAACTCCCAATCGCCCTTTTTCTCTCGGTTCGTTTCCAGCCGCCAACAACCAGAGCACAATCAATTTTCAGCTCCAACCCTAGGGATCTGAGCCTATTTATATTTCTCATAAGTTGCAAATGAGCTCTTGGACAAAACTTTCACTTTTCTTTCGATTAAGACACCAAACTATCATCCTTAACAGAAAACGGGTTGTTACATAAGAGTCTCTTAATCATTCTGCACTAAACCATTCGGCAACTGCCAAACAACCCCTAAATGTTTAGTTGGTAAATGCTTATCGGGTCATTTTACTTTGTTTTTTTTTTAAATAAACACATATTTTAGAACAAATTAAAATAATAATATCAAGTTTTTTAAGAGAATAATAATATAAACACTTAATTTAGAAAAAAAATGGAAAATAAAACACTATGACATTCTGAATGCCTGTGAGGTACTTGCTTCTATAATGCCTTCACCTATACTTTATATCCTAATAACTCCTCTCTCTTTCATATCATAACTTTACAAGAAACAAGGAAATGCTCGGAAAGTGTGAACTGGTATTTTACTCTCTATAGGATTAAAAGTAGTTCAGAAAGCAGCAATTCTTTTTGTAACATATATTATGGTCCATGGACTTCTAGAATAAACTTTTATTTTAGAAAAAACAAAATAGAGAAACCAACATTTAAAAGCACAAATGCACAATTAGTAAAAACAAAAAAGAGAAATCAAACTATGGTACCCGGTTTTTTCAATCTGAAGCGGTCATGCCACTAACGAAATTTGCTGCTGATCGAGTCATATGTTGGTACATTTGTAACTGCCAAAACATGGATCAGTTAAGTATATATGTCATAGGTAAGATGGGGGAAAATCAAGTAAAAACCACTCAAATGTTACAAACCCGTGAAAACCAATCCCACCCATTTAATGAGTTCCATTTTAATCTGGGATTCAAGGTGCTTCACATGTTTAGTTCTGGTGTATGTGTGTTTCATATGTGATATGTATTTACGTGTTTTTTGTTCACACGTAAATCATAAAAAACATCAATAAAAGAAACCAATGCAATCTAGAAAACTTTCTAGCCACAATCTTATATAGAAGCTATAGCTCTCACAGAAGCTTCAGAAATCATAAAAATATGTTTTATCTTTTTATTTGTTAATATTTCAATGCAATAAACCGATTGAACATTATCCAGTTGGTTGGGTTGGGTCACGTTGCTTAATCCTTGAACTCCTCAGATTCACTCATAAAGGTACCTACTTTTTTTATATTAATTTAGTTTAATTTAATTTAATATACACTACACCTTCCTAATCCTTCAGCAGAGACAGAGTATATTTAATCCTACTGTTACATGCAGCCTAATATGCAGGCCAGCGTACATAAGGAAAACGCAGAATCTGAGCAGTTTTGGGATATTTTAGGTGGAAAAAAAGAACATCCCACTGAAAAGATTGCAAAGGTTGCTGAAAATCATCCTCATTTGTTCACATGCACATTATTCAGGGTTCAACAAACATATTCAAATTCCTATCTTTATCATAGCTAGACTTGTTGTGAATTTACTTACTAACTGCTATTTGGTCTTCAATGGCACTTTTTGCTGCTCGTCCAGGTGGAGATCTGAAGGTGTGTATTTACAATTTATATATATGACAATTGAAAAGCTAGTTTTTCAAGTTGCAAGGCTGCAGGAAATACTTAATTAGTGATTGGGATTTGTTGCATGCAGGTGTCTACACCTAATTCACATTTACCCAAATTTCCATTATTTTTTTTGTAACATAATTTTTTTTGGAAACAATTGTATTCTTCTTTACTTAGTATTTTGACAAAATAAGTATTTATCTCATGCATCCTCTAAAACATACATATAGTTAGGAGCACACACGATTTAGGTTTGGTGGTTCAGACATTTAAACAACATAAGAAAATTATGATAGTAAGAAAAATCTCAACCCAACACAATTACAAATTGAGAAAATCACAACCTAACTCAATCCAACCTGTACCTTAAAAAGTATAATCCAACTCAACTCTGCTTGCAAGTACATGAAAAAAAGCAAACCGTAGAATCAAAGGGATTGAAAATAATAACGCTGACAAAAAAGAGGAAGCCAGATACAAAACATCTGAATGAACATAAAAAAGAGGAAGCCAAATACTTTAGTAAGTCAAAGTCAAAGTATATTCCATGATTTGTTGCAAATACTCAATCATAATGATTTGTTGGCTGAAGATATATATATATCATCAATTGTCACTCAAGCAACTTTCTTTGGGTAGGCCAGCAGGTTGATGTAAAAACCAAAACACAAGCATTAGCTATTGCCAAGGTGCAAGGTATCTTTAATTTTACAGACACGCCTTCAAAACAACAGAAATACCTAAAAATCAAACAAACAAAGCAACCCCAACCCCCAGAATCACAACTTTGAATGGTCCACAAAACACTCTCGTAGATTAACAAAAATAGCATATAAACCCTAAAAACATTCAAATACACGCAAGTCAAAGAATCATACCTCAGAGAAATTTCTAGGGTTTTGAAGAAGGTGTGGAGAAATTGTGATTCACACAGGGATGGATTTATACGGGAGAAATCAAAGCATACCTGATAGAAATTTGGGAGCCAGGTGTGTAGAGGTCGTCGTCTCGGGAGCAAGCAGGAGAAAGTTAATCTCAGATCTTCCATTTTGGTGATTAAAGAGCATGTAGCAGGAAAGAAACAGGAATAAAGCATTGTTGGAAGGAACCACACAGGTTTCAGATCAGAGAGAAACGTAGGAATAAGGATGGAAAAACTCTGTCTGGAAAAAAAATAAGTTCAAGGCTGCCAAAATGGTTGGGCTTTGAAGTGGTGAGACATAAAAAAAGAGAAAAAGAAAATTGAGGGAAGAAAGCAAGGTTTGAATAAACTCTTTTGGGTGGCAGCGTGGGTTTAGAGCTCAGCTATCGCATCAAGAAGTTGTACAATAGGCTTTAAAATTTGTAAGTAAGAGATTTTCAACTTTTGTGCATAAAGTGATGGTATCTTATGCATTAGAACTTGTAATTAAGACAATTGGTTAAAACCAATATTAAGGTAGTAATATATATATATATATATATATATATACTAGCAATGTGCCCGTGCAATGCACCGGCGAGCAAGGTGTGTAAATAAAATATGAAAAGCCTTTGAGCGTGTAACTCAGTTGGCAAAAGGGTTGAGCGATGTTGCTCAAATATACAATAGGTTCAAGTTTAAATCCTATAGGAGACAGACTTGAATCTCGCATGTAGCCTCATTCCCTACATGTGGTTCCTAGGGATGATTTCCATATGAGCTAATTGGGATTCTAATTTTTTTATAAGACAAGAATAAAAAATCTAAAACAACTGTATTAAGTCCCAAAACACAAGTGTGCTTGTGTATTAATTTGTCGGAACCCAACTCATTTCTAAAATTTACAGAGAAAGCATACAACGCTATTGGGAAGCATTAAATTTCATAATCCAAACATTTTCATGACATTATGCCTTATCACAGTGTAAATCTTGCAACATGTATAAATAATTTCAAAGCAAAACATGCCATACAAGTTCATATGCAAAAATATATAATTAATTTCAAAGCAAAACATATCACATTGTTCAAAGCATAAGTTCAATTGACATGTGTGTTTGTAACAAAAACGGCACCAATGACTCCTCTGGAGAGGAGTCTAGAGTGTATGAAAGCGTCTTGAGATAAACCCCAAACAACCCATGGTAGACCGAACATCCATTTTCAAAGCATAAATGTTGAAAGCATGTATCCCTCTTACTCCCTAGCTCACTGCATAGGCTGGATGAAGATACCAATAGCAAGGGATTCTTTTGGGGGAGTGAAACCACCTGCAATTTAACAATATACATAGTATCAAGTGCACCCATATTCATATTATGGAATATAAAATAAGGGTCAAGTTCATGCGAAAACCGCAAACAATTAAAAACCGAGGAACATCCTAGTAACCATTTTTTTGGATGGCATGCACATGTGCATACTCGTAATTTGTAACGATACCAGGGTGTTCCTCAACTTTTCATTTTTTTGGGGGTTTTCCCTTGAATCTCGCTCTATAAAATAAATCCATAAAGAAATACTTATAAGTATGTTATCTGTTACCAAGTTAATAGTTGATTTGTATAGCTCCGAGGCTCTACGCTTTTCTGGTTTGTCAGGAAACACCTACATCAAATGAAAACTTTAACTTAAGTATATCTTATGATAGATATATCCAATGAAGAAAATTCATCAAATGAAAAAAAGTAAGTACAATCTTACAATGCAAGCTTGTGTTTCCCTATTCTCCTGAAGCTTCCTAACAACAGCCAAGTCAAGTTGAACATTGGCATTATTAAAATCTTCTGAAGATCCCTTCACAATTTCATATAGGGGAAGCTTTAACTAAGAAGGGAAAAGCTTCACGAAGCCTCATTCTACAGAACCAGCAAGAAAGCATGAAGGCCATGAAGATACCTTATAGGAAGAAATACTGGTAGGCAATAGGCTGTTGATGCCATCAGTTTAAAATGTAAGCACATGAAAAAAATAACAAAATGTGAGCAGCAGCTTGTCAAAATTATGAAAATTGAAAATGGAGGGATCAAACAATGTATATACTCCTAGACATTGGCTATTAAAATTATGAAGAACCTTCCACACTTTGTTCTTTTTATTAATCTAAGTGGACATCTTTCTTAACCATTTATGCTTTGAAAATATACAACTGGCACCATGGAAGCATGTATATAAAAATATCATCCAACATAAAAGACAATAATTCTAAGGAATATATACAAATATAGGTGAAAACTTGAAATCAGGGTGGAAGCTTAAATCACAGCAAATTTAAGTTTAAGCTTCAAACATAAATCGAGAAGCTTGAATTGACAACAACCAAGAAAAAAAAGATTAACCAGGAAACTACGTAAAAGGTAATCAGAAGATGCTTGAATCGAGAAACCAGAAGATGTAGATTACATGAATCGAAAAACCAGAAGATGCAAAGAACAACCAGAAAACTTGAATCTTATTGGCATTTGGCAAAGTGGTCATTTTTAGTTGGAACTTTGCCGAAAGGGAAATTATTGAGTTTTGTTTTTGAACAAACTATTTTTGCTGAAAGGGAAATGATTTCATGATTTACATGTTTTAAATTAAACAAAATCTAGAAATTAAATTGATTAAAAATAACCACATAATAGAAAAGAAAATTAGTAAATCCCTCACCCATCAAACACAAAGAATTAAGATTCTGATCATTTTTGATAAAATATATTGATGCATACCACACTTTACCAACTCTGAGAAAGCTAGCAAATGTTTGGAACTTGGATGAGAAATAAAAAAGATCCATATGACTCACATTTGAAGCCGATTCCTGAAGTTTGGTCATATATGACATTGAAGGGCAAAATTGGGAAGAGGCACCCATAGTCGCAAGAGGAATATTAGGTTCAACTTGCCAAAATCCACAAAAACCAATTCATCAAAAATCAGTCAACTTCGTCAAATAAAGTTAACTCAGATCTCTGGCAACAATCGATATTTTCTGTAATCACAAAACGCAAATTAAAAAATATAGAACCTGAAGAATTCAAAAAGAAAATCCTAAAATTTGAGAATTTTGAGAAAATGGATGGATTTTTTTTTCTTACAGTGGTGTGGGAAGCATATGTAGAAAGGAGGCTCAAATATGTTTACATGAGGATTTATCCGCCATCGCTGCAATATCAGAGGCTGCAAAGTGAATCGGCCACATCGAAGCATTAAAAACCCTAAGCCAAATGCAGATACATAAGAAACAACAAAGAAACAATGCATTCAACATACCTCGTTTGAAAGCAATGTAGAAATCAAAATCACGTCTGATACATGTTTGCTATTTAGCTGCAAAATCGAAATTGAGATGGAAATCATACCTATAAATTACAATTGAAAGGGAATTCTGCCTCAAAATCGATTATCATACCTCACAGAAATCTACCTGTGATGATTGATGACTCAATCCTCTACCTTTGATGCAGTTGCACATCAAGGAGTTCTCTGATAGAAGATAATTATTTGTATTCAATAATAATTTTACACAACCAAATTGAGAAATAACGAACCAAAACCATGAATTATAAGTCAGGCACTTGTGAAACACATTTGAAAGGTTTTATATCAAACGTGAAGTGTTAGGGCTCATAAACTCTGACTTAGCAGGTAGAAGGAAGTGTACTCTGGGTATGGTTTGAGAAGTGAAGAGGTAGAAGGGTGAGGTCAGAAAGCATGGCTACTCTCGGTATGGCTGGAGGGACAAACGATGGAGGTTGATCAGAGAGCATGGGCTGTGGGCCGGTTTTAAAATCTTTTGCATCAATGCGTTGAAAGTTTGTACATCATGCATAACCACTTGTAATTTAAGAGATTTTGGAATTTATGCATTAAATAGTTGTACATTGTGCTTTAAAATTTGTCTTTAAGACATTAGATGTATATGCTTATATATGTAGTATATATATATATATATATATATATATGGGAGCGATTATTTGAAAACCACTATTATCTTGAAAACTTTGCAACCCGATATAGACCAATCAGGTAATTTCTAATTTTTTCCATTTTCTTTAATTTAAAGGGCTTATTTGTCATTTCACTGTAGGAAATATTATTTATGGTAGTTATCCTAATATTTTTAATTTTGGAAATCTCCATTTACTAATTAATTATATTGTATAATTGTACTTGTCTTGAGATAGGATGCAATGAATGGTTTTAGTTCCTTGCAACCATTTTTGAATGCAGTGATATAACCTGGATGGTCTTTCTTCTTATTGATGATCTCTCTAGCTGTTATAGGCTTGCTCTTACTCGATCTGGCATGATTGATTGAAGAAAGTGAGAGATATCTTTCATCTATTGATAGGGCTGGCTTACCCATCTTCTTATCAGATTATACTACTTCCTCGTATATGTATTCATGTGAAGATCAAACTCAATTTTGAGTTTTTTTATTGTTGTTCTTATTCGTGAAACCGTTCTTCGTCTTTCCGGCCATGGATGAATAGGGTGTTGAAGCCATCTCTCTTAACAAAATTCATGTGAATGACGTTTTCCACGACGATGATACAATGATGTATTTATTTCGTCGTTCATCAAACCGGGGTTTTACGGATGCAAGCGAAATATTGTTTTATTAATATGTAATTAGGCGTTCCATGAATTTTGTTGTTGTTTTTTTTAAGATCAGAAATTTAACTTCATATATTTTGCTGTTGTTGTTGGTAAATGATGAAATGGTTCTATGATGTTGGTAAATGATGAAATAGTTCTATAGACGAAACAGGTGAAACCAATTAATGACGTAGAAGACACATTGATGAAACAAATGCAAACATTGGTGATCATACAAAGTCCATAACGTTGTTTAAACATGTGAAAAAGATAGAACAAAATTTGATTCACTATTATACCAAGTCCTATTAGACTCCATGGAGCCACTAGTTTTACATATGTTAAAACTGTTTGATCGAATTTTCACATTGGTGAAACCATACCAACACGCAGGCTGAAACAAAGTAATTCCCATATCGGTTGAGGGCCTCTCAGTCCACAATCAACTTGGAGCCAAAAGCAGTCCAGGTAGAGTAACCACTGGAATAGATGAACATGATACATACAATTGCAAAACCTGAAGACAGAAAGCAAACACATTGGTTAAACAGTTTCATTGGTGAAACAGTTTCAGCGAAGACACAATGATGATGAAATAGAGAAAATAGAGAAACAGAACCTGAAGATAGAAGAAGACAAACACATTGGGGAAACAATTTCATTGATGAAACAACTTCATCGAATTTGGCACATTGGTGAACCATGCAACAATGCTTGAATCCACTTTCTTACCATGAATCCCATTCCACTTGGCTACTACATTTTCATTCCTAAGCATATTTCATGGATTTCACATATTACAGACTTCAAAGAAACAAACCATAAGTACATAAACTAGGGTTTAAACCATGTTTTTTTTACTTCTTCCCAAATTCAAACTACCATAATTGATTTCAGTAACTGAAACAAGAAGATATATCTCTACATGAACTTACCTACAAAGGCGATGTTCTTATCAACTTCGATTTCGTCTCACGAGGTCTCGTTCTATTGTTCCCATCTTCTTCCTGCTTGATTTCATTACCATCTTCATCTAGAGGATTCTCTGCTGTGTTATTGAAGTTAGAAAAAGGTATTCTTCTTCATCAATCCAGATGAAGTCGAAACCAGTGAAACCCTTGAATGTGACTAAATGAAATCGAAACCGGTGAAACCTTGAATCTGAGTGGGTGAAATCGAAACCAGTGAAACCTTGAATCTGAGTGGGTGAAATCGAAACCAGGTAAATATGTTTTACTTAACGAGATCCAAACCAGTGAAATTGTTAAAGATTACCTCCAGCGAGTCTGATGATGAAACTTGAATATATTCTTGTGAATTGTAGTAACCAGATTACAATGTTTGTATAGAAACCGATCACGCCTCCTCAATCATCGGGATTTCATACGGTTCCTAATTTTGAATTTGGGAAAGCAATAGACAATTTTACCCTTCTGGCCTATTTTTAATAATTTCATTCATTAAATTAATTCATTTATTAACATAATTAAGCCAAATGAATCTTGACCATTGATGGATGATATCAATGGTATCTAGATGGGTTGCAAAATTTTCATAATAAAAGTGGTTTTCAAATGAAACCACCTCTCTCTCTTTATATATATATATATATATATATATACACACGTGTGTATGTATGTGTGAAATTTAATTAAGTGTTATATATGTGTGTGTGTGTGCTGTGTTTATATATATATATATGTGTGTGTGTGTGTGTGTGTGTGTTTATATATATTGTGTGTGTGTGTTGTGTTTTTATATATATATATATATATATATGTGTGTGTGTGTGTGTGTTTTTAAGTTTGTTTATATATATATATATGTGTGTGTATGTTGTGTGTGTATTAAGTGTGTTTATATATATATATATGTGCGTGTGTGTGTTTTTTTCCAGGTTGTAGTGGGGTGGGTTTGGGAGAGAGAAAGGGAGTAAGGGTAGGGTGGGGTGGGGTGGGGTGGGGTGGGGTGGGTTTGGGAGAGAAAAGACTCCAAAAAGGACAAAGAGAGTCAAAAAGTCAAAGCATTTAATTTTAAATTAAAGAAATATATATAAAGATAGATTTACCCTTCCTTTAATGGATGGGGTTAACCTCCGTTAGTGAGAGGGGCTAAAAGCGGAAAAACGCATACCACATGGGCTAATTTGTAATAAATGAACTGTAGGGACGATTTTCGTTATTTTTTGCAAACCACAGGGACCAAAATTGAGGTTTACTCTATATACTATATATGAGCATGAAATGACAGTTAATGTTGAAAATTAAGTCGTATGAATTTTGATGCTATATGTACATGTCTCACAACTACTAACCTCTAACGTCCCCAATTATACAAAGCACCGAGTTACATTTTATACCCTTAGAATTAGTTATTTAATTTACTTTTAATTCCTTACTTTTTTATTTTTTATTTTACACTCTTATCATATTAACATAAATAATCGTATATGAACAAGAATGCATTAAAAATACCTTTCCTTTTTTACAAATTACACAATTGTAATCGTCTCGTCAATACCTTCGAAATGAGCCCAATATTGAATATTTTTGGATTTAATCCTATTATTAAATATCATGAACATGTACGGATTAATTTCTTTTATATCCCTTTCATTATTCATTTTCATTTTACACCCTTATAATATTAAAAATAATAATCACAGTTTAACTAAGGTGCTGTTCGGTAGCGGCTTAATGGGCTGTGTGGGAGATATGGCTGATTCGCACAGCCATATCTACCCGTTCGATAGCGGCTTAATGGGAAAAAAATGAGCTGAGCGAATCAGCTAGAAAAATAGAGTCATTTAGACTCAGCTGCCCTCTTTCCAATTTTGCCCCAATTCCAACTACCCACCTTAATAACCCTACAAACATAATCCACGCCTCCCTCCTTCTCACTTCAGCAAAATCATCGACCTCACCCATCTCGCCACCGCCGGCACCTGCTCGTCGTCGTTCACGCTTGCTCGTCGTCGTTCACGCCTGCTCGCCGTCGTTCACCTGCTCGCCGCCCGTTCTTGCCACCATCTCGCCATCGCCCGTTCTTGCCACCATCTCGCCACCGCCGTTCACCTGCTCGCCGCCCGTTCTCGCCACCATCTCCTCTCTTTTTCACAACCTTTTGTGATTATCCATGAGTTTCTTGCTGTGATTTTTTCGACTATCATACTCTGATTTTCGAGTTAGTTTCTGTGATTTTTCGACTATAATACTCTGATTTTCGACTATCATCTGATTTTGAGATTATCCATGAGATTATCCATGAGTTTATCCATACTCTGATATGTTGCTGTGATTTTGATATGTTGATGTGATTTTGAGATTATCCATGAGTTTCTATGTGTTGTTGTGTGTTGATGATATGTTGTGATTTTTGCTGTTCTTTCTCGTCGATATGTTGATGATATGTTGTGATTTTTGCTGTTCTTGATGATTATTGTGATTTTTATCAAACAGTTTGTTTACATAAGCAAAAAAAAAAACTGGGGGTAAAATGGTCATTTTTGACATTTTGACTGTTTATTCAGCACAACAACCGAACACCAACATATCTGTTAACACTCAGACAACCATATTCACTCAGACAGCTATATCCATTCAGGTCTTAACAGCAAACGAACCGAACATCCCCTAAAACATATTAATAAATGCATTCTTTTACAAATTATATTATTACAATATTCTCGTCAATAATTTCAAAATAAGTTTATTATTGAATAATTTTTTAACTTAATAATATTGTGAAATATCATAAATATGTATCAAGATTTTTCAAGAATGACGTACCGATGATTTTTTTAAACCTGTACATGTTACGCTCTTATCTATATTTATCTATTATATTTCTTTAAAAATAATTCCATTTAAGGTTACACTTTATACCATTATAATTAGTTATTTAATTTACTTTATATCCATTCTCCTTTCATTTTTCATTTTACATCCTTATCATATTAACATACATAAACTAAACTACATTTACTTTAATGGTCGGTTTCGGGTTAATGTCGGTCGGATTCGGGTTATTCATTTTTCGGATTTCGGATTGCTTCGGGTTCGGAATGGTCGGTTTCGGGTTAATGTCGGTCGGATTCGAGTATTATTATAATACGAAAAGTATATATAAATTCAATCGATTTTGAGGATGAATTCAATCAAACGAGAGACTGATGAAACCGAAATAAGTTTAAAAGTTTAAAAACATTTCGACCGACTATAATTTACGATTTTCTAAAGATAATTAGATAAATAAATATGTTTATATAACATTTAAAATATATATTTATATTATTTAGGGTTTTCGGACGGGTCGGGCCAAAGATGAAATGAAACAAAATAAACAAAATTTTTAAAATATATGTTTATCGAACGAATATTTTTTCAATTTTTTAACCAATTAACCATATTGACCTTTAATTTTATACATATGATATGCGATTTAAAAGCGAATAAATATGAAATGAAACAAAATTATTTTTTCGAATTCTCGGTTTTAGATTCTAGATACTTCGCGACGCATCGCGTGCGGGTACGTATCTAGTTTTAGTCAATATATGATTATTATGTTAATGTGATAAGAGTGTAAAACGAAAATTGAAAAAGTAAGAGATGTACCATAAATTAAATAATTAACTATAAGAGTATGAATTGTAAATATAAAAAATATTTTTATGTAGTATATATGACATATAATAAAATAATAAAATCAAAAAATATTCAATATTGAGCTCATTTCGAACGTATCGAAGAGACGATTATAATAATATAATTTGTTAAAATTAAAACGTATTTTTTTAACTTATTTTAGCTAATATACGATTATATGTGTTAATATGATTAATGTGTAAAATGAAAATTAAAAAATAAAAAGTATAAATTAAACTAATTAAATAATTATAGAGGTATAAAAGGTAAATATAATTTGTTATGTTTGTTTTGTGAGAGAGGTGGGTGTCATAGGATGCAGTATACATTGGATAGAGTTAGCAACACCCTAAAAATAGTTTCCCTTTCACCTTTATTGCCACCTTGACTTACACCTAGAAGTTTGAGTCAATCATGTTAAGAGCATCTCCAATGGTATTTGAAGAAGACTTGATAAGGATTTAAACATGACTTGAACATGACTTGACCATTGGAGAGGAAGACTTGAAAATGACTTTACTCATCAAAGGCTTGATATTTCTCATGTCTTTGAAAAAATTAATGTGAGAGGCAAAAGAGAGAGAAAGTATATATTGGTGGGACCAACATATTTTTTATATTTTTTCAAGTCTTTGATAAAGCTTGACCATTGTGGATGCCCTAAGGGTTCAGATGGCTATCTGATTTTATTATTGAAATCAAGATGCTGAATGGTTAAGGGTGAGCCAAGATGCTAAATCATTCGGAGGTTTTGGAACCATTAAGAGGTAGACTTTTTTTTTGCCAAACAAGATTCATCTCTGAACGATTCAGAGGTTGCCTCTTAATGGAACTATTAAGAGGTAAACAAACAGGTCAAGAAGTTTGAGTCAATCATGTTTATATAAGCATTTGGTAACAAAGTGGTTCTCACGGTTCTCTTGAAATAAAAGTTCTTATATGATCTCATTTTATAGCTTTGAAGCCCTACTGGGATAGGCTATTTTAAGAACTATATGACTTTTCCATGTCACTTATACGAGTAGCGACGAGGTTTATACACACACTTGTATAGATACTTTTAAATCATTTTGAGTGCAAAATTTATCCGTGATCGAGTTTTTGGGATGATTTTATGTACAGAGTCAATCCATCTCGAGGTTGTACATGGTCATGGTGATTTGAATCTCATAATTAATCAGGAGGTCCCCTTAAACCAATAATAACAAATTGTTCTAAAAATGTCCTTAAACCAATGCTACACTTTCGACCATTCCCATCTAATTTTCTCTTCACTATATTTAGCCTATTTGCAAAGAAAAGGGAATAAGTTGACAACGATCGAAATCGCATTACCCATAAATAGCTAATTATTACATTTTATTAGAAAGATTTGTTTTCTTATTTATCTTTCAAATACGAAGTAATCTTATCAGGTGCTAGCCTTGTTGATCAATTTACAATGACATCTCGAATGAAAAAGAGAATGTAACAACCCAGTCTAAATAAAGCATACACAACATTTAAATTTATAGAATTACAATACTAGGTCCCAGAAATTTCGTACATCTGTCACATAACTTAGGTTGGCGGAAACAACCTATACACAACTGAGAATAACTACCACTAAAAGTATGAGTGACACTGTCTCTATCGGCATCTGTACTCTATCCTGCTCTTGCTCACTTACCGGAGCCTCCTACTATCTGCTTACCTGAAAATGTTTAGTTTGAAAAATGCGAGGGTTAGACCATGAGGTATAGTGAGTTCCCTCCTGACAGTTCTCAAAATCATTTAAAAGCAGTTCATCACTTTCAAATATCTTTGCATAAAACTTTCACATAACTTTTTATGAAACTATCATATAACTTTACATAAAACTTTCACGGATAAATCTGCTCCCGTAAATGGCACCCTGAAGTCACTCGAAAGTGACAACGAGTGAGTCTCACGCTGCCTTACTGGATACTCCCTTCCATGGCATAAACGAAACCTCCCCCCGACGTGAGTACTGGCGGAACCTCCCCCCGACTTAGCCAATTTACGTCTACTACAATGTATGCATACATCTCATATAAAACTTTAAATGAACTTTCATGCAGTTAAAAGCATAGGAATAAAACATGGCATTTCTCATCATGTACTTACTTTAGAAAACACGTTAAAAGTCACGTATTTTAGTTAGAAAAACTCACCTGATGCGTTTAACATCTTGCTTTACTTTGCTTCTGACTTACAATCGGGTTACCTGAGAAATGGATGAAATATAAACTGCTCAGACCCTAATACCAACTTTCCGGACACTATCCGGACTCAGCTTACCGGATACACCACTTACCGGGAATATCACTTACCGGGTACTCTACTTACCGGGTATGACTACTTACCGGTCAACCCACAAATCCGACAACTGACCGGGTAAGCTAACTTACCGGGCACACAACTTACCGGGACTCAAGCTTACCGGATCACACAACTTACCGGATATCTCAGCTTACCGGAACACAACTTACCGGGACACAACTTACCTGGTCTTAACTTATCGGACACGACTTACCGAATTACATGACTTACCGGGTAACCTTCCGGTAACCTTCATCACAGAGGACTTACCGGGTACGACGCTGGGATGAATTTCAGAGACAAACCCCTACTCAAATCCCCTTAATCAGTACGATAAAGCGATAAATGACTTCATAAACACTCTATATCCATTACTTACAATTCTTTGCTACTCAAACACGATTTGTGTGCTTAAATCTCTCTCTCAATGCATCATTTGCAACTTTCTCACCAAGAACTCTAAAAAACTCAACAATCCAACTAAACAATCAAAATATGGTTTTGGTTTATGAATTACCTGATCGATTCACTTGCAGAATCGCACTCCACTCCACTTCTCCCTTCCAATTTGATGTTTGATGATCTTTTTCTTCAATTGCACTTGGATACCAAAACCCCTTTTTCTGCCTTCAATTCTCTCTAGCCGCCACAAGACTGATATGCTATTTCTCCTAGGGTTTTGTGCCCCAAAAGATTCTTTTATACCTACTTGAAGAATTTACAAAATGGTCCTTGCCCTTTACAACTTTCTAAATTTACCCCCAAACTTTAATTCTTTCCAACATGATCACAGTTACTACAATACTCCCCCCTCAAAAGAAATCTGTCCCCGGAATTCCATTCTCGAAAAGGTGGGGGTATCTGGACCTCATGTCCGCTTCCACTTCCCAAGTTGTTTCTCGCCCCTTATGATACCTCCACTAAACCTTCACTAACCGGATTTCTTTGTTCCTCGTTTCGCAAACCTTACTGCTCACGGTTTCAATCGGTTCTCCTATGTTAGTCAACCTCTCATCTATACTGATATCCCTCAAAGGAACATCCACCTCGGCATCTGACAAACACTTCATTAAGTCCGAGACATGAAATGTCGGATGAACACTCTTTAATTCCTCTGACCAGTATTACTTGTATGCCGCTGCTCTATCTCGCTCACTAATGACAAAAGTCAACTTCTTATCGTCTGCATCTCTTGCAAGGTCGTCATCATCTCACTTCCCACATCGGTTCTCCATAAAAGAGACGTGCATCACACTATGAATTTCTTCTCAAAATCTCATTGAGTACCTCAAGATCCCGCACTATCTATTCAACTTTCAAAACTTCGATGGATCCACAGACTTAGTCCACCTTACCTTTCTCTCAAACTTCAAGGTTCAAAAGTCTTATGTTTTTCAATCCAACCAGCTCGGTTCTACTCGGTCACCCCAAACCGTTCTGATGGGAAACATAACCGTACACCATACTTTGAAACCGCCCTCGGCGAGTCACCACTTTGCTATGTCGTGTCATCTTGCACTAATTACTTGTACCCTCTTCGATTACTATACTCGTTTTAAAACTACCTGATAAATCTAAGGCCGGTCGCTCCTCAAATCGCTCGCTCCCATTCACACACTGGGACTCACGGTTTTAAAACACGTCTAATTAATGTCTCTCATACATCTTCATCTCCTTAAGTGAAGTAACTTGGCGAAATTTCCCCGCCACAACACGGGAATCTTTAACCAGGAACAATTTACTCATTGACAACTTGGCACAAAGCCAACCTTGTACATCCCGACGAACTCACATGTGAGAGTTCCCTTCTCGGGTTACATGTAATTCCAGATTACTTCTTCCAACCAGCATGCGCCTATGCAGATCATACTCCTTTCCCGAATCACATCGGCTACAGCTCGACAACTAATTCGTACGTTCTCACCACTTAATCATTTCACACTTAACGTGACTAATAGTAGGAAACCTCTATAATTCCTTATTGGAGTGTTCACCTATCCGAATTGAACTTATCCTGAAGGCTCATCAATTTCTCACTGCTTGCCACAAGCGTCCAGTCATATAACATAACTTCGGTTACCCCCACTCAACTAGGAGGAGTAATCATGATCACACCCTACTGTTCTCAATAGCTTACACTGAACGATCAGTTCGTTTGAACGTTTCTCACGACATCACCAACTCAACTCATTTAACTGCCCTTTTCCACTTCCTTCCCGCACAAAGACATGCACAAATCCTCTTCCTCTATACTCTTTCCAAGGGTTCACACACTTACTGATGACGATCTACACACACTCCTCCACCTTTTCGGTATTACTGCCAAGCTTACTGCTTCCATCCTACTCACTTGTCCCGACATACTATCTTCGCCTCCCCACGTTAACGTGGAGCACCTCCCACCAAACGTTACTTGCCTCTCTCTTCCGATCTTTCCACATGCTGATAACACTTTCTCATTATTACACATAACCAAAATTCTAACCTGAGGCATCCAAACTAGTTATCTCGAAATGAGACCGGTGATCGAAGTCACTACACGCTCCTTGATTTCCAATCATTACCTTCTCGAACTAATTCTTTCGTACAAAAGGAAACAATTCACATTCCTTAAAGATTTAGCATCTACTACACCACCTCTTAGACTCACTCATCCAACATCTTCTTTAATCTTCCAGTGACTCCAAATTATACTTACTTAGCGACTCACACAACCCAAGACACTTGATTTCTTAATTGGGTAACCATCCGCTACCGCTCCGACATTCTATTCCAATAATGGTCGTGTCACAACGCCGTCTTACAAACCACGTGCTCCAACGACTTGATTAACAAATCGTACACCTCATCTGAAAACCACGAAAAGACTTCCATCTGATGCTTCCTCTTTCTAACATCACATTACACACTGGCTGGCACATTTATCTTGGCAATTGATGCCACTACTCATCCGAACATTCTCTACCTATAACATCTTACTGCAGACCAGGTCTCTCATGGTCGTTCGTACACAACTCAAACTTATCTTCAAGACCTCCCGCATAAATAACCGAGTCTGTCTCGCTACATTGTCTCTCCCCAGCTCTATTTGAACCACAACACACGAGTTTCTAATTAACTCTAACATACTCGTTTCTTGCTAGCTCTTTGCAATTTCAAACCATTACATCGACAGGGCACATTTCCTCGCAGATCGACATAATCTATACACTCATTTCGTTTGTGCTAAATACTTCATCCTTTACGAATCATCCACCTCGTAAGTAAAACGCTTATCTAAAACAGCAGTCTTTCACTAACTTACCACCCCTACAAGGTGGTCCTTCAACTTTCAACCTTCCGACTCAAGTCTTCGGCCTCATACACTTTACATAACTGCCGACTTCAACGTCAATAGTTGACCTGTTGATACTTCCTTAACTTATTTTTCAACAAGGGTCCCTTACTGAACCTAATCCTTCCAACATATCCTAATCAAATTCACACCCCACCGTCCTTATTTCAAACTCACTCGTGCATCGCCAGTATCACAAGATCTCTTTAAAACTCTTATTCGACGTCGAGGATATTTCATTCCTACTTCACCACACTACTCATAACGAGTTGCTAATACCAACACCTTGATGACTTCTAGTCCTTCCCTTTGACACAACCGTCCCTTGGCAACTGTATTTCCGGCCACCGAATCAAGGGTACAGACCCTCACACAACCGACACTAGAATCCACTTTCGGCTCTTCCACTGTTCACCTCTCTCCTTGAACACCAATACCAAAACTACAAACATTCTCCCCTGATTTGTCCAACGCTTCTCCACTCTCGGAGTCCTTCCTTATCTTAAAATGTAATACTCTACGACCTAGTGAGTTCATAGCCTTCATGCATGAGAACGCGATAAATAAATCATTTCAACTTTTTATCATTTTAAAGAAACGACACTTGGAAACAACTTGGGTACACACGACCCCAACATTCTCATAACTCCAATGCCCTGCACAACGATCTCGAGAATCGTTTGCATGCAACTTTCCTTAAAACTTAATATTACTTAACCAAAAATATGTTGTTACGACAAAAATATATATTGGATGAAAATCTTTTCATACGACAAAATTCTGAAAGGAATTACCGACACGAAGTAAACCAGTCGGTTCTCACACTCATTTATATAACTTCAACATGTCAATACTCATTTTGGTTATAAAAGTTTGGCATTCAAACGTTTCCTTGACTTTTTGCAACAATTTAACTTATCATGAAAAGAGTGGAATATTTTGCAAATCGTAAACCTCAAGACTTCATTGTGCGATGTAAATGGATTTGCATTTTTTTCTTTAAGCATACGCTTACACACGCCGACCCATGTCCGATCAAACTTGATATTTACACATTTACTTTACTTATAAAAAATCTCATGTACACATATACGAACTCAATGCATGAAACTCTACTTGCAATTAAAGGCTACTCACTCAACAAGGTCAATCGCTTTACCCATGCAACTTATCATTGACACTCTACTTTCGACCAGTGGTCGCCCTCTCGGCCTTGCAACAACTTGCTATACATACATTCAACGGTCCACTTACTCAACCATTTCATACTATTTTCGCCTTGACCAATTCATCTCACGTTCTACCTCAACACATTTCAATCCACCACGGGTATCGTTCCTTTATTGATCCTACCACTGAACATATCGACTAAAGAGTCAGGGTTCTAATCCTCAGCTCGCTCTTGAATTGAGGCTTTCAAAATCTCGACACTTTTCCCCCTTACCAACACAACTGATCTATCCTACGACCTCTAGAACTGGGACTCTCCAGAACCAGGAGTCTTACTCAAAAGCAATCATTCATCCTCTTCGAATCCACGGAGATCTACCTCTAGACGACTCATAACATTCTATACAACATTTCTTCTCTACGATGTATACATAAATCACATCATAAATGATCTCTCATGATACTTCCCCAACAAGGGGTCTCAGTCTATCCCTCAGGGATCTTGCTGACATTCTAGATTACTGGAATACGACATATAAGCTAGCATAAGATTACAACTTCGGAATAATAAGGCAGATTAAGCACATACATGTACCTGTAAGTTCGCAATTACACTGGCCAGGTGTAATCCCAAACTTACCTTACATGACCGTTCTCGGTACCCTATTAGTCCTTCTATAATAGTGTCCTCCTAACGCATTTCCTGATTCTCAGTTGTGATTTCTACTCCCAAAGTTTAAGTTTAGGCCCGTCCGGTCACCTAAATCCCTTAAACTATGGCTCTGATACCAATTGTAACAACCCATTCTAAATAAAGCATACACAACATTTAAATTTAAAGAATTACAATACTGGGTCCTAGAAATTTCGTACATCTGTCTCATAACTTAGGTTGGCGGAAACAACCTATACACAACTGAGAATACCTACCACTAAAAGTATGAGTGGCACTGTCTCTATCTGCATCTGTACTCTATCCTGCTCTTGCTCACTTACCGGAGCCTCCTACTATCTGCTTACCTGAAAAGGTTTAGTTTGGAAAATGCCAGGGTTAGACCATGAGGTCTAGTGAGTTCCCTCCTGACAGTTCTCAAAATCATTTAAAAGCAGTTCATCACTTTCAAATATCTTTGCATAAAACTTTCACATAACTTTTTATGAAACTATCATATAACTTTACATAAAAATTTCACGGATAAATCCGCTCCCGTAAATGGCACCCTGAAGTCACTCGAAAGTGACAACGAGTCAGTCTCACGCTGCCTTACTGGATACTCCCTTCCATGGCGTAAACGGAACCTCCCCCCGACTTAGCCAATTTACGTCTACCATAATGTATGCATACATCTCATATAAAACTTTAAATGAATTTCATGCAGTTAAAAGCATAGGAATAAAACATGGCATTTCTCATCATGTACTTCCTTTAGAAAACACGTTAAAAGTTACGTATTTTAGTTAGAAAAACTCACCTGATGCGTTTAACATCTTGCTTTACTTTGCTTCTGACTTACAATCGGGTTACCTGAGAAATGAATGAAATATAAACTGCTCAGACCCTAATACCAACTTTCCGGACACTATCCGGGCTCAGCTTACCGGATACACCAATTACCGGGACTATCACTTACCGGGTACTCTACTTACCGGTCAACCCACAAATCCGACAACTGACCGGGTAAGCTAACTTACCGGGACTCAAGCTTACCGGATCATACAACTTACCGGATATCTCAGCTTACCGGAACACAACTTACCGGGACACAACTTATCTGGTCTTAACTTATCGGACACGACTTACCGGGTAACCTTCCGGTAACCTTCATCACAGAGGACTTACCGGGTACGGCGCTGGGACGAATTTCAGAGACAAAACCCTACTCAAATCCCCTTAATCAGTACGATAAAGCGGCAAATGACTTCATAAACACTCTATATCCATTACTTACAATTCTTTGCTACTCAAACACGATTAGTGTGCTTAAATCTCTCTCTCAATGCATCATTTGCAACTTTCTCACCAAGAACTCTCAAAAACTCAACAATCCAACTAAACAATCAAAATATGGTTTTGGTTTATGAATTACCTGATCAATTCACTTGCAGAATCGCACTCCACTCTACTTCTCCCTTCCAATTTGATGTTTGATGATCTTTTTCTTCAATTGCACTTGGATACCAAAACCCCTTTCTCTGCCTTCAATTCTCTCTAGCCGCCACAAGACTGATATGCTATTTCTCCTAGGGTTTTGTGCCCCAAAAGATTCTTTTATACCTACTTGAAGAATTTACAAAATGGTCCTTGCCCTTTACAACTTTCTAAAATTTCCCCCAAACTTTAATTATTTCCAACACGATCACGATTACTACAGAGAAAATCTAAATTTCTTTAATAAATTTATAATACATTCTCTGAAATAGAGTTTAGAGTTTAGTTTCCAAAATAATAGTTAAAACAAAATAAATTCTGTTTTGATATAATTAAACCGAGATATGGTTTATCTAATTAAACTAATTTCATTATAGCCTCTTGGATTTCCATACTGTTCTAAGAATTGCAATTTGAACCATCATAATTTTTTTAACCTTAGGTGTCTCGGCCAACTTATGTATACCTCTACTATTTCCAGGTCCCTGAAAAACAGTCAAAAAAAATTCCCAATGGCCTTTGAACTAGTGACATTTGATAAGAATCACCATAAGTCCAAGCTTTATTGCCAGCAGGGGCGGGGCCAGGGATTTATAAGAGCGGGAGCACCATATAAAATAGAATAAAAATATAAGTTAACATAATAAAAGAGGCAAAATAACGATATTATATATTTATATTGATGATATCCGACCTTTACAAATTTAACAGTGATTTCATTTTTTGGAACTTTTTCTATGATATCTCCATTATAGAGGTAGGAGACAACAAATTACATAAATTGGGCTAATTTTTATGGGGTGAGAAGGGCCCCCCTTAATAAACTGATCATAAGCTAATACATTAAAAAACGGGTGAGGGGGTGCCACTGCACCTTCTTCTGGTATTAAGGTGGCTCCGCCCCTAATTGCTAGTATAGTGGTTAGCACTCTGGAGTTTGAACCATCATAACTTGGTTTTCAAGTTTACAAACCGAATCAATAGTGGTAAACTCGTTAATTTTCTTGAGCAGGAGGTGCACCATTTAAGGTGGATCAAAGGGCCCGCAAATCATGCGTTTGATTGGAGGGAAAAGTCGACACGATTTGATCCGAGGAAAGCCATTTATGTCGATGTTGGGGATGATACCTTTTTTAGTGAGAAATAGTTTTTCCCTTTTGAGTAAAACACAATACTACATCTTATGCCCGACGTGCTTTTAGTTGAATTATGTTGTTACGAGGAATTTATCTGGTTTTTTGATTGATATCATGAATTTTTGCAATTTTTAGTATTTAATATTGACTGTACTCTGTTTTTTGTTCCCTAGATTTTTCAACTACGTTTCATTATGCATCTAGACAACCTAGTATTAAATAAGATTTTTTACAAATCAAAATTAACTATGCATCTTATTTCGTTTCCTTATTCGTCTAAGATTTCAAAAATAATCAAAATAATAACTAAAAGTAAATTACAAATACAAACAAATTAAGAGAAAATTCTGGGAAACTTAGGTGCTGTTTGTTTTTAAGAAAAATAGTCTTATAACCTCTTAAATCTGTTTCACTCAGACTTTTTGAATTTAAGAGTGTCTGCTTTTTTTTTATTTAAAAAAAGCTTAAAGGCTCTTATAACCTCTTAAATCACAAGAGACATACTATTGTCTTATAACCTCTTCTCCTCTCATACCCTAATTTCAAATACGCCTCCTCCTCCATTGCTTCATGCCTCCATCGCCGTTCTTCATCCTCGCCGCTGTTCAGCCACCCGTCGCCGCTGTTCCAGCACCCGTCACCGTTGTTCCAGCACCCGTCGCCGCCGTTCCAGCCACCCGTCGTCGCCGTTCCAGCCACCCGTCGCCGCCGTTTCAGCCATCCATCGCCGCCGTTCCAGCTACCCGTCGCCGCCGTTCTCTCCGTTCTATTCCGGCAACCCTCGACGTTCTCTCCGTTATCTTCCGGCAACCCTCGACGTTCTCCCTCCAGCGACCATCGATTTTTCCCGATCTGTTCTTCATCTTCTAGATTTGCAGCAATGGTGATCTTGATGTCAAACTGTGATATCATCAGGATTAATGGGTTGTTTTTTTTTTCAGATTCAACTTGTGTAATAAGTAAATTAAATGGAAATATACAAAAAGAATGAGAATTGTTGATTCAGATTCAGACTTCAGACGTTACAAAAACAAACAGTCTTGTGATTCAGATTTCAGACTTCAGCACCACCTCTTATAAAACAGAAGTGAAATAAGACTTCAGACTTCAGACCTCTTAAAAAACAAACAACACCTTAATTATCAAGAAATTATAATATACACGAGGATGTAAGGATGTAGTTAATAAAAATAAATTGGAATCAAAATTTGGAATTCATAGAGTAATCAATGTGATTTAGGGGCATTTTTAAAAGTGATTTATGATTGAAAAAAATAAAAGTGCAAAAAGAAGTTATCGCCACTCTAGTTGTTAATCAGAAAATTAAATATTAGCTACAAATATGGATTGAATCCAAGACCTCCTTCCACAATACATAGTTTTTTTCTCTGCCAAAAATAATCAAATAAGCAGTTGAACGGAAGAGTGCTCGATCCTCATCAAATTCCCCCCTGCAAATCAAGCCATAAAAGCTTCCGAGACGAACATGACAAATATGATTAATTAGTATTTTATTCGGTTCAACTCATAATTTAAATAAAACATAACCATATGATTATTAAATTAAGTTATTTGGAGTTGATAAATGTATTCGAATATAGAACCCTTGAAGCAATATTTCTTTTTATTATAATTTAATATAGAGTAAATTGCAATTTTGGTTTATGTGGTTTGATGGTTTTCTCACTTTTAGTCCCTATAAATTTTTTATCGTATGAAAAACCCTTTGGTGCGTAAAAGTGCTTGGATTTGATATCTGAAGAGTAGAACCGTTAGGTTTCCTTCGTTAAAACTCCCCATGTGACTTGCATATGATGGTACTTTTGTCCTTTTACTTTGTTTTTTTTTGTTTTCCACTAAAAACAACAAACTAGGGGCGTCAAATTTGTACCATTGTTGGGTCACTTAAGATTTGAAGATGACCTCCTGATCCTTCATTTTTACACATCTCATACTTAGAATATTTTAGGTTCTTTATAGCAGCTTGATTATACATCAAATGTTCGGTGAAGTCGTAGATTAGACGAAAAGCAAAGAAGAAGTGTATCTGTCAAAGCGGATTGAAGATGGGTTTCTCAGCCAAATATTAAGTTGCCACTGTCGATCTGGAAGATCACCATCGGGCCAGACCTCATCGGCCAGATCTCATCGGCCATGATGAGATCGACCATGATGGTGCCGATTTCACATCATCAAAATGATGATGTGTGCTCTGATATGAAGATATGTGCTGATATATTCTTCATTTCTCTCCACCAATTTTGTCTTTGATAATTTGGTGGGAATTTCTTCGACGCATGCGCATTGTACTTTTCCTGCAAAAGTATATTTGTGATATCTTGCATTGATGGGGACATTCTCTAGAGATCAGAAAAAGGTTGTTTGGTTTGTACATCCTTCTCAGGAAAGGTCCACACCAACCTCTGCAAGTCAACACTTCAAGACAAAAGGTACATCATGTACTTTACAAGACAACCTGCTCTCCTACCCATGCTTGAGAAGTGTCCCATGCATTTAATGCATAAGGGACTATATAAAGAGAAGCACCCCTCCCATGCAAGATACCTAGTTCACAAGATCAAAAGCTCTCTAAGTGTTCATCGGCAGAAACATTTCTCTCTCTCTCCAAAAGAAGTTTTATTGATTGTCTAAGTGTTTTCAATAGTTCTTTTGTTCTCTTTGTGTAAGATTGTTTGAACGTATTTTATCTATTCTCCTCCGCAACAATCAAAAGTTTTTCTATGTGTAATTCTTGATTTTATATCAATAAGAATCAAATTAAAGCGAATTTTTTTGTGTATTGTATTCAACCCCCTTCTAAAATACTTGTTTTGCCTGCTACTTCATAGCTGGGACCAATAAGTGGTATCAGAGCTAGTCAGTTTAATCTAATTAAGTTGATCTGCAATGGCATCTTCTTCTTCTTCTTTAAATAATGTTTCTTCTCAAAACACCACTGCTAGATCATACGACAATGGCTCCATAGCCAAACCAACAAAGTTTAACCCCAATAATTTCTCTCTGTGGAAAAATCATATGATGCTATTCTTAGGAGGAGTTGACAGTAGATATCCTACCATTCTTAATGAAGAACCTCTTATTCCTTAAGTCTGGGATCGTTATAATACCCAAAAGGCAGATAAATGAGATGGTGCTGATGATTCTTCTGAGGAAGAAAGAAGAGCAACCACTGAGAGATATATCATCAAAGTTCCCAATAGGTACAATGATGATGACAGGCGTCTTTTTGCTCTTGACACTAATGTCAGAGCAATCATTGCCTCTCTCTGCCTGATAAGTTCTATCACTCTCTTGTGAAGTTTCCTACTGCTAAGGAAATGTGGTCCACTCCGTGTGTTCTTTATGAAGGTACGTCTGAAGTGAAAAAAGAGCAGAAAGATTGCTCTTGTTAGAAAATATGAACTCTTCTCTTATGATAAAGGATACTCACTTTCAAACTACTACAATCGTTTTAATAGTCTTCTTAATGATCTCAAACTGTTGGGTCACGTTTATGATAATGACTTTATGCCTCTTACTGCAAGTTTATGGACTGTCTTCCTGATTTCTGGGAAAACATCTGTACTTGCAATAAGACAACCAAGGATCTTGACTTTATGCCTCTCACTGCTCTTTATGGCACTCTCTTTAATTATGAGCAAACTAAGTTGCAACGAAAGTCTATCATTAAAGATATAAAGAGCTCTCCTCTAGCTCTCATAAGTGATACTTCCAAACCATCTGAGTGTATCCCAAGAATCACCTACCCTTCTAATTCTGACCACAACAGTCAGGAAGATCCCAATGATCATTCGGAGGCATATCTTAGTGATGTTGATGATGAAGGTCAGGAAAACTCTGTTGATCAACTGTCGGATGGTATATCCATGATGGCAGGTTATTCTAAGCCTAAATCTCGTTTTTCTTCTAGTAAACTTAAAATTTCTAGAAAATCTTCTCAAAATTTCTCCAAGCACTCTTCAAATGATAAATCAAATGAGGAATGCTTTAAATGTGGGAAGAAAGGTCATATTGCCTTTGAGTGCAGAAGCAAGTTTTCTGAAAAACCTAAGACCTCTTCCTCTGGTCGTTTTTCTTCAAAATCTAGCAGATCCAGGCCAGATACAAATTTATCTTCTTCTCAAAAATTTGGCCAACCCGTTTTCTCTATAAACTCTGAACGTGCTGAAAAGTACAAAGCTAAATACAAGAGAGAAAAAGAAAGAAATGAATTTCTTTCCAAAAAGGGAAAAGGTCTGCTGGCTGAATCTCATGACTGGGCAGATGAACCCACATCTGACAGTGATAAGGACATGGCCAACATCTGCTTAATGGCAAAGATTAATGACATGAATGACTGTGAGGAACCTCCTTCCTCTATGGATTTGGTCTCAACAGAGTGTTCTTCCTCATCCACTCATGTACACCATTTTCTATCTCTTTTTGATACTGAAAAGATTGAAGCATTTGATTCCTTAACTATTGACTTCTATGATGCTAAAGATGCTAAAAAAGGCAAATGCTCAGATAAAATCTCCCTCGTCTCAACTTCAAATATGTCTTTCTCAACTCAAGCATTTTGATAAAATCAAGGCAAAACTTGAAGATCTGAAAACCATTAATTTCACTCTTGCCAAAAAGAAAAATAAACTGCTAAAACGTCTTAAAAAACAAGAGATGGTAAAAAGATGGGCAAGGTCTTCTAAAAACTTAGAAAAGATTTTTCAAGACCAAATGCCTTGTGATGACAAATCTGGACTCGGTTTTGGAAAAATGGACCTAGATCTTTCTTCAGATGTCCATGCCCATGCTCCCTTTGCTCTTCCTTCTTTCTATGAGTCATCTGACAATAATTCTGACAACTCTCAATCTATGGACAATACTGACCTTTCTGAAGCTTTGAAGTTTGGAACGTTTATTAAAGCCAAAGGAAATACTTCACATCTTGAAGATGAGGAAGCCCAAGGCTCAAATGACCTTTCCAAACCCATTTATGAGCTGATGAAATCCTAAACCATAGATGAAGCTTCCTCTTCTGAATCTAAGTGTTGGTCCCGAAGGCCTATACAAGTTTGTAGAAGGGGGGGGGGGTTGAATACAAACACACATATTTTACTTTTCTAAATTGTTTATTGATAAATCATTAACAATTTACAGCTTGTTGCGGAAACAAGATTAAGGATAAATCTAAATCTAAACAAGTTGGAACACTAAGGTTTCTTGCACTAAGAGAGATAAGGAAATTACTAATAATAACCTATCTTGAGATAAGAGATTGAACTTGTCCAGAGTTAGCAAGTTACTTCAAATGAAGTGAGTTCATCTCTTTATATACTGCATGCATTTAATGCAAGTCAGTATACACTTTACACGTGTCATCAGCTGGTTGGTTGCATGTCATTGACCTTGGTTGACAACCTTAGTAGCCGCATGGATGAACAGTGTAGTATCAGAGTGGTTGTACGATTTCAGACAGTCGGAGGTTCTTTTCTGACATTTCGTACGGAGTCGTGCAAGGGTGGTTAAGACAAAAGTACTTTGTACGGAGGACTTCATGATCAACTTTCGTTGATTCAGCGATTATCATTTACTATTCAGCAGATGATAAAGTTCAGCGATAGCTGAAGTCTTGTACTTGATACTTCACGTTGAGTGGACAAATCTGAGTCTTCGCTGATCCGCATCAGTTCATTAGGAGACTTGTCGCTGGTTCTTGAGCTTGATCTTCGACTTCAGCGTAGAACCTTTGTTGACGTGAAACTTGTCTTCAGGGATCATAAGTAAACAACTAACTTATCAGCGATCATCATAATGACTGAACAGACTCAGCGTTAATGATGAACAGTGTTCGCTGAATGTTTAATTTAAAGAGCGAGAGTTCCTATCAGCGGTACTGGAAGATCTTAGTATTTATCAGCGATAGTGAAACTCTGATACATATTGTTTACTTACAATTTTTACTAAGTATATAAGAGAGGGTCATTATCAAATCACTGAGGGTTTGGATCAACAATCTCCCCCTATTTGATTATGACATAGCAACAAAGAAAATTGCTATTTAATGAAAACATAAGGATAAAAAGAACTCATAAAATATTTGTCCCTTTTACTGTTTTCTGGGATCTTTTCAGTACTGATGGAGTAAAGTACATTCGCTGAAATCTTTCTTTAAAACTTGAATCAGGTTACAAAGAGAAATGGAAAGATTACAAGTACGAGCGAAATAAATTACAAGTACAGAAGAATAACTGATACAATAGAGAAATAGGCGATCATATCAGTTTGTAAAGGGTTCTTCCTTAATGAGAAGTTCATCAAGGGTCATTGATGTGGTGGGAATCATCCAGTCAGGGACGGTTACACCTTGTTTTCTTTTGATCAGCGCTTCTTCAAAAATCAAGGGTTTCAGATGTCGTGCCTGAGGGTCATTCCTGAAGTCACACCAGTAGATGAGATCTCTCAGCTGTTCGATGGGAGTGAGGTGAAGTTCGGAGATGCGTTGAAAATGCTTTCCACCATCGTAGTCATGGAAAAATATCCCGTAGGGTTCGCTTATGACTTTGCCAGGGATGAAAGTCTCACCAGGAGGAAGAGATGTGTCAAGCATGGAAAGATCAGGATCAGGACCAAGTATTTCAGCACGTGAAAAACCAATACCTGTTTCATTTCGTATGACAGGGCCATCAATTGAAGATATAGATTTCTTCTTCTTCGCTGAGGCCTTTCTTTTCTGCCTTTCGAGAGGAGGAGGAGGAGGAATATCCACACAGGAGTAGACTAAGTCGATTTGTTTGTTGATCAGCTTTTCAACATGTTCCTTGTACTTCGACTTGGACTTCTGGATGGCTAACCTGATCTCCAACCATTCAGAGAGACCGTACTTCGTTATGGCTTCAACATAGAATTTTTCGTACTTCTTATCTTCTCTGAATATCTCGATTTCAGCGATTGAAACAAGGGTTGTTCTTCCAGAGATGAATACCTTGTTGATTTTGGCAGGAGATTCTCTGTAGTTGACCTTTTCTTTGCACCAGGCTTAAGTGGACTGAGACACAATTCTCTTTTCTTTAGTTATCTTCTTGGCGTTTTCCCAGAGCTGACGTTGAACTTCAATAGGAACTCTTTTCAGCTTGGGGTCTTTCACTGATCGTTTAGAAAGCTGGATGACGTATTCTCTGTCTTTTTCTTCAGCTTCCTTTCTTTCAGCGAATAGGCGTTCAGCTCTGAGGTGTTCCTTGTATTCAGCTTTGGAAGTTCTGAACTTTGGAGGAACTGAAGGAAGTTGATCACGCCTCAAAATGATTCGCTGATCCTCGAATCGCTTTATTATTTCCTCTCTTCTTTTCTGATCCTCTTCACTTAGCTTTTGAGGAGATAAGGAAGGTCTGCGTTTGTGAGAGAGAGTCTGTTCTTCAGGTTCATCAGTCTCAGAGATCAAATCCAAGACTGGGATTATTTCTTCAGCAGCAACTAGTATAGTTGTGGAGCCTTCAGCGATATCCTCAAACAGGGGAGAGGACTAGCTGAAACACAACGATCTTTCAAGTAAGAACTTGGGTAGAATCAGATAGATAGAATTTGTTCAAGTGTATAGGCTTGGGTAGTAGAACTGATAGTGTATGATAGAGGAGGGATGGAGCGAGAGATGTTTAGTGTACCTGCCAAACCGGCTTTTCAAGCAAGATCGTCAGATTGTCATCTTCAGCGACGCTTTTGCCTTTGCCTTTCTCAGCTCCAGAGGCTGAGGGCTTTGTCTTTGTCCGCTCCCCTGAAGGTTCATTTATCGAGATTCCCTTAAGAGCTTTGATCTTTGGAGCAGGTTTGACGATAAAGAAGTCATCGTCATCTTCGTCATCATCATCATCATCATTCTTTGGAGAAGAAGATGGTTCATCATCAGGGATGTCGACGTCTTCATTATCTTCTGCTTCGGATTCAATTTTCTCAGCTTCTTCTTCGAGTTGCTCCCCCTCAGATACAGAGGCGAGCTTCTCGGTTTCCTCTGGGTGTTCATCTCCCTGAGGTCCAGCGGCTGCTTCAGCTTCAATAGTCTTCTCACCCTCTTCAGCGAAGGTGAGGTCTTTGTTCTTCTCTCCCCTGATAGATTCATCATGGGAAAGGTCTTCAGCGCTCTTGAAAGGATTTTCAGCGATCTTCCCCCCCTCTGTTTCATGATGACTGGGGGAGGAATGGGTAGATTCAGCAGCGTTGGTAGGTTCTCTGTCTTCTTGGCCAGAGAGACCTATACAAGCTTCAATCTTTGCTATTTTGTCTTCAAGGTCAGAAATAGCAGGATTGATTTTCTTCAGCTCAGTGCGATCGTCCGCTGTGAAGTTGTCAGATGCAGGGACGGGTGTAGGAGCAGGATCAGGAGTATTCTCTTTGTTCAGCAGCTTCTCGATCATTGTTTTCATCGAACCAACATCGGTCTTTACAGAGCCTAAGTCAGTCTTCACAGTAGACATATCCCCCTCTAGATGTCCAACCGATGTCTTCAGCGTTGTAAATTCGCTGGACATGGAAGAAACTGAGTTTTTGAGAGAGGTGTAGTCTGTGTAGATATCAGCGAGCACCTTGGCGAAGTCGCTGAGAGTTTTATCAACCTGCTTCATGTCATCTGTGGAAGCCTTCTTCTCTACCACCGTTGTCAGTTTGTTCAGATTCTCTCCAGCGTTTGTTACAGCTGTAGAGTTATTGGAGAGAGTAGTGGTGAGACCTGTCAGCTTTGTCTCCATGGACTTCAGAGAGGCGTTGATATCTCCCAAATTAGGACCTGTAACATATAAAAACTTGTGAACAGAGGAAAGCTCGGAAGTTTGGGGTTTAGTCACAGTGTTTATGGGTTGTTGTTTACCTGCAGGAGGATTGGTGAATTCATCGAAATCACGGGTTCCTGAGTAAAGTTCCATGTCATCTTCAAAAGTGCCCATGGATTGTTCTGCAGGTCCTGTCTTCATCATTCCTGGAGAATCAGCTTTAGGTTCCGAGGAAATGATGGCAACTCCAGTTAGAACTGGAGTAGAGACCAAATGAGTGGAGGGAGGAGCGAAGGATAAGAATGGGGGTTGGGTTATGAGTTCAGCGTTGGATTCGCTGACAATCACTTCATCAGTCTTTTGAGAGACTGAAGGAGGTTGGGTAGGTTCCAAGTTTGTAACCTCAACGTTTAGAGACGCTGAAGTTGGGATAAAAGGGATGGCTTGTTCAGGTGTGGCAGAGCGTACCACTGAACGTTCCTTCAGCTCTGCAGAAAGAGCTGAGGAGTCTTCAGCATGAGATTGCTGGGGTTGCTCCTTTGTTTTCTTGATTCTTTTAGAATCAAGTGGGGTAGATGAATGTTTCCTTTTCTTAGAAGGAGAGGATTTTGTGGCCTGGTATCAACGATGGGTATTGTCGCTGAAGGAGCCACAGAAGTAGAAGAAGAAGGGTTGAGAAGAGTTAAGAGGGTAGAAAGACGTACCTCATTTTCAACATGTTTGAAGTCGAGTACCTTAGGGCCAATCTGAGAGAGTTTCAGATCGCCCTCTTGCGGGTAGCTGTCCTTCAGGCCATATTGAAAGATAGCGCTGATGAATCGGGGGTAGGGAACCCATGCAGGTCTGTCAGCGGCAGAGTCTACTCTTTGCAGCAAGTCATCATAGATGAGAGATGCCCAGTCAATGTGTAGACCTTTCAGCAGAGCGTATCCCATAGCTTGCTGAGGTGGAGCGGCTTGATCAGAAGAGCCGGTCTTGGCAGTCATGCAGCTGATAAGGTGAGCGAAGATGAAGTTCATCGCGCTGGGCATTTTCGATTTCTTCAGCAGTGTTAGCTTCTTCTCAGGCTTCTTGTCTCTGCCCATTTCCCATACATAGCCCATTGCATCAAAAAATGCAATAAGAGCTTCTTTGTCAGCGAGCTTCTTATGGTCAGGGAAAGGAATAAAAGGTTTTTCCTTTGTAGCGATGGGAAAGTTCAGAGCTTTGCGAATGATGGCAGGTGTGATCTTTATCGTGCCATATTCAGTATTGCAGAGGATACAATCAACTGTTTTGGAGGGATCTTTGGCGGATGGTAGCTGAGAGTGTCTGGGAGAGTACCAGAACTGAGATAGTAGCAGCTGACTTGCAGGGGGTGAAATGGTCAGGGCTGTTGAAATGCAGCAATTCTTTAGGAAATTCACAACATCTGTCAGATGTGTGACTTGCTTTCGAGGAGGAAACTCGAGAAGCGCAGAAAGGTTGTTTATCTTAGTCCAGTCTAGTTGATCCAGAGTGAACTTAACCTGAGGAGCCTTGATGAATTCCATTTCCTCAGAGTCAGTAGAGATGTTCTCAGCGGTAGTAGGAATGTTAGACGTTGCCATTTCCTGTATTATCAGTTCAACCAAAGATTAACAAATAAGAATAATCTTAATATGGAAAGATTTTCCATTAAGATGGTTCGATTTTTGTCCATTTCATTCAGACAAAAATGTCTTAATGAAGATTAGGGTTTTTCTTGATTTTTGAAACGAAATGTAAGACCCATTTTCTTGTTTTCCAGTTTTCTATGAAGAAATAGATTCTGGAAACGAATGAAGAACAAGTTTAAGATTTTGCATTTAAACTTGAAGAACAACCATGAAATGGTTGTGTTCATAAAACCACGAAAGAAAATGATTTTATTTTAAGAAGTTCTTTTGTTTGATATTGTTAAAACAATGAGAATATCGAAAACAAGTTATACGCATTCGGTAAATAAATAAGAACATATTAACCTTGATGTTTGATGAAGAAGATGATGAACAGTTCTTGAAGTTTGAAAGCACAAATGCAACAGTGAATTTTTTCTTGCGGAGGAAGATTGATCACGTAAAAGAAAAATATAAACAAAGAATTTGTTTATATAGAGATTTTAGAAAGAGAAAATCTTGAGCGGGAAAAGATTTTCATCATGACACGGACACGTGTTTGCATTTGATTGGAAGTTTGAACGAGACGTGCAAACGTGTGTCAGGAAGAGAAAACGTGCCGGGGTTTTATCCGTTGTAATGACGTCACAACTGTCCTTTCATATTCTTGGTTGTCTCTGAGGTTTTGAAAACTCAGAGATACTTTTGAAAACATGAAGCACTAAAATAGAAATATCAGTGAAGGTTTTAAGAAATTTCAAAATATCGCTGTTAAGGAAGAGATATTCAGCGATGCATTTTGTTTTGAAATCTTGCATTTTCATGCGATTGTCAGAGAGAGAGAGAGAACATACCTTAATATCAGTGAATCAAGTTTATTCAGAGAGAAGATGATAGAATGGGTTATACAAGTTGATTTTATCCTTTCGCTGATCAATGTGAACCGCTGAAGATTTTATCCTTCAAAGTTCAGCATTCCAAGCTCGCTGATGAGAAAGTTGAATCTTGTCTCATCAAGAGGTTTGGTAAATAAGTCAACTAACTGATAATCAGTTGGGATAAAATGAAGTTCTATATCACCATTCATCACATGATCTCTGATAAAATGATATCTGATTTCTATATGTTTGGTCTTTGAATGTAGTACTGGATTGTTTGCTATAGCGATGGCACTTGTGCTGTCGCAATAGATTGGAATTTTGGAGAGCTGAAGATCATAGTCTAGTAGCTGATTTCTCATCCACAAGACTTAAGAACAACAGCTTCCAGCAGCTACATATCCAGCTTCAGCTGTGGAAGTGGACACTGAATTTTGCTTTTTACTTGTCCAACTTACCAGCTTTCCACCCAGGAGCTGACATCCTCCTGTGGTGCTTTTCCTATCCATTTTGCAACCTGCAAAATCACTATCTGAATAGGCGGTTAGATCGAATCCTGAATCTTTGGGATACCAAAGACCTAGATTCACTGTACCCTTAAGATATCGAAAGATTCGCTTTACAGCTTTCATATGAGAGGTTCGGCTTGATATCGTGCACATAGACATGTTGCAAACATAATATCGGGTCGGCTAGCTGTAAGATACAATAGTGAGTCGATCATCCCACGGTACAGCGTGACATTGACAGGAACACCCTTTGTGTCCTTATCAAGTGTCAGCGGTGGTGCCATAGGGGTTTTCATAGCTGAACTTTCAGTTAAGTCGAATTTCTTCAGCATATCTTTAACATATTTTCCCTGATTTATAAAAGTTCCTTTTTCAGTTTGCTTAATCTGAAGACCAAGGAAATATGTTAGTTCACCCATCATGCTCATTTTATACTCATCTTTCATTCTATCAGCGAAACGAGTACAAAGCTCAGGGTTAGTAGAACCAAATATAATGTCATCAACATATATTTGAACTAAAATGATATGACCTTTCACTTTTCTAAAAAATAGAGTTTTGTCAATCTTACCTCTCTCAAATTGTTCAATATGGAGATAAGTAGAGAGAGTATCATACCATGCACGAGGAGCTTGCTTTAAGCCATAAAGTGCCTTGTCCAGTTTATAAACATAACATGGACGCTTAGGATCTGAGAATCCTGGAGGTTGTTCCACATAAACTTCTTCATTCAGCTTTCCATTCAGAAACGCTGACTTAACATCCATCTGATGTACAGTGAAGTTTTTGTGTACAGCATATGCTAAGAATAGACGAATAGATTCAAGTCTTGCTACAGGAGCAAATGTTTCGTCATAATCTATGCCTTCCTCTTGTCTGTATCCCTGAGCAACAAGACGAGCTTTGTTGCGAGTTACAGTACCATGTTCGTCCAACTTGTTTCGATAGACCCATTTAGTGCCTATCACCGTTTTGTCAGTTGGTCTACGAACGAGTTTACAAACTTTGTTTCTTTCGAATTCAGTCAGCTCTTCTTGCATAGCGATGACCCAGTTTGGATCTCTGAGGGCATCATCTATTTTCTTTGGTTCAGTTAGAGAAATAAAGTTAACAAATAAACAAATATTACCTGCACTTCTACGAGTCTGAATACCAGCGTTTGGATCACCAAGAATTTGATCGATTGGGTGATTTACAGTCCATCGCTGAGCCGGAGCATACGTCCCTGACTCAGTCTGAACTGGAGAAACTGAAGATGAGGCTTCAGCTACTTCTGGATTATCAGCTAAGAGAGGAATGTTTGCATTTGTCACTTCATTCACTGATTGCTGAGAAATAGATGGAATTTCTGAGACATTTGGATCAACTGCATGTATAGTGTTTATAGGAACAGCTGAGACCCAAGATGTTTCAGCTTCACTATTCTGCATATCTGGAATGATAGTAGGACCATCATTTTCTACGGTGTGAGCATGAGGAGTGGGAACTTCTTCTGAATCACCAAGATGAGAAAACATCCATTGATTCAGTTCTTCAGTATCAGCGGACGGTTTAGAGTTCGCTGAATGGGATTCGTCAAACGTGACGTTAATAGTTTCTTCTACAGTTTGTCTTCTATGGTTGAAGACTCTGAAGGCTTTGGAGACTGAGGAGTATCCAAGAAAGATTCCATCATCAGCCTTAGGATCAAACTTTCCAAGGGCATCTCTGTTGTTCAGTATGAAACACTGACATCCAAAGATGTGAAGAAAGCTGATTGAAGGATTTCTCCCATGAAAGAGTTCATAGGCTGTCTTTTTGAATCTTTTAACTATCAGCGACCTGTTTTGCGTAAAACAAGCAGTGTTGACAGCTTCTGCCCAAAACTGAGTAGGCAGGTGAGAATCGCTGAGCATTGAACATGCAGCTTCAATAATTGTTCTATTTCTTCTTTCAGCGACTCCATTTTGTTGCGGTGTTCTCACTGACGAAAAGTTGTGAGAAATACCCTTACTCTCAAAGAAGGAATCAAGAGAACTGTTTTTGAATTCAGTTCCATGATCACTCCTTATTGAGCGAACAGTCATATTGTTCAGAGTTTCCATCTTCCGAACAAAGGTGATGAGTTCTTCAGGGGTGTCACTCTTAGAACGGAGAAACATTACCCATGTGTAACGAGAGAATTCATCAACTATGACCAGCGTATATTTCTTTCCAGCGATGGATTGTTTGTTAACAGGGCCAAACAAATCCATATGGAGTAGTTGTAGAGGAGATGACACTGAGGAGACTTGCTTTGACTTGAAGCTTGCCTTTGTCTGCTTCCCTTTTTCACACGCTGACATAAAGACTCTTTGGCGTATGAATGCTGAGGTAGACCATTGACTAACTCTTTGGAGGAAAGAGTATTCAGTGTCTTGAAATTTAGATGCGAGAGCCTCTTGTGCCATAGTCAGTTAACATCAGAAGATGCTTTTGAGAAGAAACATGAGTTCTCAGTGGTTGTTGAGTCCATGTTTATTACATAAACATTTTCCAAACGATAACCGCTGAGAGCTATCTTCTCATTTTTGTCAATGACAAAGCAGGATTCCTTAGTGAAAATCACTTTGTTATCCATGTCGCAGAGCTGACTGATGCTCAGAAGATTATGTTTCAGTCCTTCAACATATGCGACTCTTCTGAAGGAGGTTGTACCATTTGAAAGTACACCATACCCTCGGGTGTGTCCTTTTCCATTTCCACCGAAAGTCACAGAGGGACCCTTCTCTTCCTTGTATTCAGCGAGCAGGTTTTTCTTTCCAGTCATGTGTCTAGAGCATCCGCTATCGAGATACCAAATACCCTTCTTAACCTGAATGGCAGATGTTGAAGTGGAGGGAATGTCTGAACTTTCTTCCTCTTCTTCAATCTTGGCCATGAGACATTGATTTGCTTCATCATCTTCAGAATCAGATGATGATGCTTCTTCATCAGAAGCAGCCCAATCATAGTCAGCCATCAGGCCTTTTCCTTTCTTCTTAAAGCTTTTCAGCTTCGCATATTTTTCTTTCAGCTTTGAGTATTTGTCATCTTTATTCCTTGGAACAAAGTTTTTCTTTGAGAAAGCTGAAGGTCTTATGACTTTCTTTGACCTGCACTCATTAGCGAAATGACCTGTCTTTTCGCAGTTGAAACAAGTAGCAGTAGCCTTATCAACAAAAGCTGATGATTTAGGCTTGTCAGTTATGGAAAGAGGTTTGTTCTTTCTAAACATTTTCTTCTTGGCGAATCTCCTGAACTTTTTAGTTAGGAGAGCCAAGGATTCATCATCATCTGAAGAATCAGAATCTGATGACCTTTCAGAGTTACTTTCTAACTCAGTGATAGTGACCGAAGGTCGCTGAGTAGAAGGTTCCTTTGAGATTAAAGCAACAGGGGTGCTTTTGGAATCTTTTACAAGATTCTTCTTAAGATGGCTAGATTGCTCATGATTCAGCAATGTACCATATAAGGTAGCAAGGGTCATTGATTTTAGATCCTTTGACAGCTTGAGACACATGGAATAATTGTCCCAGCTTTCAGGTAAACATTCTAGAAACTTTGTCAGCACTTCAAAGTTAGAATATTCCTTACCAACAGTTTTTAGATCTATAATTAAGCAATTAAAACGTTGGTGAACTTCAGAGAGAGTTTCATTCTTACCAGAAATGAAGCTTTCGTATTGTCTTACCAGGTTGATCTTTCTTGAGTCCTGGACTTCAGACGTTCCTTCATACTGAACACATATTGTGTCCCACATGGCTTTTGATGTTTTCAGGTTCATGACGGAATGGTAGACTTCGTCAGGAAGGGCCATGGATAGTATGGATCTGGCTTTTGTATCTATAGCCACTTTCTTCTTATCTTCGTCGGTCCACATGTGTATTTCCTTAGGAATCAGCCTTTCTGGAATAGCAGGTCTATTTGCAGTGGATGGAACTAAAGGATCAATTGTTACAGGGATGTGTGGGCCGTTTTCAAGATAGTAAGTCATAGTAGGGTCTACACCTTCTAAGAAGAGTATCATCCTATTTTTCCATAAGTTGAAGTTGTCTCTGGAAAATCTAGGGGGTTTTGCAAGAGAACCATTGTCTATATAATGTGTGTTTGTGTTGGTGGCCATTTTCAGATAATAGCAAGGAAGAGAAATATCTTAGATTAGATCTTGTTTATGAGATTAAACAAATCCGCTCTGATACCACTTGTTGGTCCCGAAGGCCTATATAAGTTTGTAGAGAGGGGGGGGGGGGGGGGTTGAATACAAACACACAAATTTTACTTTTCTAAATTGTTTATTGATAAATCATTAACAATTTACAGCTTGTTGCGGATACAAGATTAAGGATAAACCTAAATCTAAACAAGTTGGAACACTAAGGTTTCTTGCACTAAGAGAGATAAGGAAATTACTAATAATAACCTATCTGAGATAAGAGATTTGAACTTGTCCAGAGTTAGCAAGTTACTTCAAAAGAAGTGAGTTCATCTCTTTATATACTGCATGCATTTAATGCAAGTCAGTATATACTTTACACGTGTCATTGACCTTGGTTGACAACCTTAGTAGCCGTATGGATGAATAGTGTAGTATCAGAGTGGTTGTACGATTTCAGATTTTTGGAGGTTCTTTTCTGACATTTCGTACGGAGGCGTGCAAGGGTGGTTAAGACAAAAGTACTTTGTACGGAGGACTTCATGATCAGCTTTCGTTGATTCAGCGATTATCATTTACTATTCAGCAGATGATAAAGTTCAGCGATAGCTGAAGTCTTGTACTTGATACTTCACGTTGAGTGGACAAATCTGAGTCTTCGCTGATCCGCATCAGTTCATTAGGAGACTTGTCGCTGGTTCTTGAGCTTGATCTTCGACTTCAGCGTAGAACCTTTGTTGACGTGAAACTTGTCTTCATGGATCATAAGTAAACAACTAACTTATCAGCGATCACCAAAATGACTGAACAGACTCAGAGCATTTATGGTGAACAGTGTTCGCTGAATGTTTAATTTAAAGAGCGAGAGTTCCTATCAGCGGTACTGGAAGATCTTAGTACTTATCAGCGATAGTGAAACTCTGATACATATTGTTTACTTACAATTTTTACTAAGTATATAAGAGAGGGTCATTATCAAATCACTGAGGGTTTGGATCAACAGGTTCCTCTTAGATTAAAGCAACATGGGTGCTTTTGGAATCTTTTACAAGATTCTTCTTAAGATGGCTCGATTGCTCATGATTCAGCAACGTGCCATATAAGGTTGAAAGGGTCATTGAATTTAGATCCTTTGATAGCTTGAGACACATAGCATAATTGTCCCAGCTTTCAGGTAAACATTCTAGAAACTTTGTCAGTACTTCAAAGTTAGAATATTCCTTACCAACAGTTTTCAGATCTATAATTAAACAATTAAAACGTTGGTGAACTTCAGAGAGAGATTCATTCTTACCAGAAATGAAGCTTTCGTATTGTCTTAGCAGGTTGATCTTTCTTGAATCCTGGACTTCAGACGTTCCTTCATACTGAACACATATTGTGTCCCACATGGCCTTTGATGTTTTCAGATTCATGACGGAATGGTAGACTTCGTCAGGAAGAGCCATGGACAGTATGGATCTGGCTTTTGTATCTATAGCCACTTTCTTCTTATCTTCGTCAGTCCATTGAAAGATTTCCTTAGGTACCAGCCTTTCTGGAATAGCAGGTCTATTCTCAGCGGCTGGAACATCAGCATCAATTCTTACAGGGATGAATGGACCATTTTCTAGATAGTAAGGCATAGTAGGGTCTACACCTTCTAAGAAGAGTGTCATCCTATTTTTCCATAAGTTGAAGATATCTTTGGAAAATCTAGGGGGTTTAGCAAGAGAACCATTGTCTATATAATTTGTGTTTGTGTTGGTGGCCATTTTCAGATAATAGCAAGGAAGAGAAATATCTTAGATTAGATCTTGTTTATGAGTTTAAACAAATCCGCTCTGATACCACTTGTTGGTCCCGAAGGCCTATACAAGTTTGTAGAAGGGGGGGGGGTTGAATACAAACACACAAATTTTACTTTTCTAAATTGTTTATTGATAAATCATTAACAATTTACAGCTTGTTGCGGAAACAAGATTAAGGATAAACCTAAATCTAAACAAGTTGGAACACTAAGGTTTCTTGCACTAAGAGAGATAAGGAAATTACTAATAATAACCTATCTTGAGATAAGAGATTGAACTTGTCCAGAGTTAGCAAGTTACTTCAAATGAAGTGAGTTCATCTCTTTATATACTGCATGCATTTAATGCAAGTCAGTATACACTTTACACGTGTCATCAGCTGGTTGGTTGCATGTCATTGACCTTGGTTGACAACCTTAGTAACCGCATGGATGAACAGTGTAGTATCAGAGTGGTTGTACAATTTCAGACAGTCGGAGGTTCTTTTCTGACATTTCGTACGGAGTCGTGCAAGGGTGGTTAAGACAAAAGTACTTTGTACGGAGGACTTCATGATCAGCTTTCGTTGATTCAACGATTATCATTTACTATTCAGCAGATGATAAAGTTCAGCGATAGCTGAAGTCTTGTACTTGATACTTCACGTTGAGTGGACAAATCTGAGTCTTCGCTGATCCGCATCAGTTCATTAGGAGACTTGTCGCTGGTTCTTGAGCTTGATCTTCGACTTCAGCGTAGAACCTTTGTTGACGTGAAACTTGTCTTCAGGGATCATAAGTAAACAACTAACTTATCAGCGATCATCATAATGACTGAACAGACTCAGCGTTAATGATGAACAGTGTTCGCTGAATGTTTAATTTAAAGAGCGAGAGTTCCTATCAGCGGTACTGGAAGATCTTAGTACTTATCAGCGATAGTGAAACTCTGATACATATTGTTTACTTACAATTTTCACTAAGTATATAAGAGAGGGTCATTATCAAATCACTGAGGGTTTGGATCAACAATCTCCCCCTATTTGATTATGACATAGCAACAAAGAAAATTGCTATTTAATGAAAACATAAGGATAAAAAGAACTCATAAAATATTTGTCCCTTTTACTGTTTTCTGGGATCTTTTCAGTACTGATGGAGTAAAGTACATTCGTTGAAATCTTTCTTTAAAACTTGAATCAGGTTACAAAGAGAAATGGAAAGATTACAAGTACGAGCGAAATAAATTACAAGTACAGAAGAATAACTGATACAATAGAGAAATAGGCGATCATATCAGTTTGTAAAGGGTTCTTCCTTAATGAGAAGTTCATCAAGGGTCATTGATGTGGTGGGAATCATCCAATCAGGGACTGTTACACCTTGTTTTCTTTTGATCAGCGCTTCTTCAAAAATCAAGGGTTTCAGATGTCGTGCCTGAGGGTCATTCCTGAAGTCACACCAGTAGATGAGATCTCTCAGTTGTTCGATGGGAGTGAGGTGAAGTTCGGAGATGCATTGAAAATGATTTCCACCATCGTAGTCATGGAAAAATATCCCGTAGGGTTCGCTTATGACTTTGCCAGGGATGAAAGTCTCACCAGGAGGAAGCGATGTGTCAAGCATGGAAAGATCAGGATCAGGACCAAGTATTTCAGCACGTGAAAAACCAATACCTGTTTCATTTCGTATGACAGGGCCATCAATTGAAGATATAGATTTCTTCTTCTTCGCTGAGGCCTTTCTTTTCTGACTTTCGAGAGGAGGAGGAGGAGGAATATCCACACAGGAGTAGACTAAGTCGATTTGTTTGTTGATCAGCTTTTCAACATGTTCCTTGTACTTCGAATTGAACTTCTGGATGGCTAACCTGATCTCCAACCATTCAGAGAGACCATACTTCGTTATGGCTTCAGCATAGAATTTTTCGTACTTCTTATCTTCTCTGAATATCTCGATTTCAACGATTGAAACAAGGCTTGTTCTTTCAGAGATAAATACCTTGTTGATTTTGGCAGGAGATTCTCTGTAGTTGACCTTTTCTTTGCACCAGGCTAAAGTGGACTGAGACACAGTTCTCTTTTCTTCAGTTATCTTCTTGGCGTTTTCCCAGAGCTGACGTTGAACTTCAATAGGAACTCTTTTCAGCTTGGGGTCTTTCACTGATCGTTTAGAAAGCTGGATGGCGTATTCTCTGTCTTTTTCTTCAGCTTCCTTTCTTTCAGCGATTAGGCGTTCAACTCTGAGGTGTTCCTTGTATTCAGCTTTGGAAATTCTGAACTTTGGAGGAACTGAAGGAAGTTGATCACGCCTCAAAATGATTCGCTGATCCTCGAATCGCTTTATTATTTCCTCTCTTCTTTTCTGATCCTCTTCACTTAGCTTTTGAGGAGCTAAGGAAGGTCTGCGTTTGTGAGAGAGAGTCTGTTCTTCAGGTTCATCAGTCTCAGAGATCAAATCCAAGACTGGGATTATTTCTTCAGCAGCAGCTGGTATAGTTGTGGAGCCTTCAACGATATCCTCAAACAGGGGAGAGGACTAGCTGAAACACAGCGATCTTTCAAGTAAGAACTTGGGTAGAATCAGATAGAGAGAATTTGTTCAAGTGTATAGGCTTGGTAGTAGAACTGATAGTGTATGATAGAGGAGGGATGGAGTGAGAGATGTTTAGTGTACCTGACAAACCGGCTTTTCAAGCAAGATCGTCAGATTGTCATCTTCAACGACGCTTTTGCCTTTGCCTTTCTCAGCTCCAGAGGCTGAGGGCTTTGTCTTTGTCCGCTCCCCTGAAGGTTCATTTATCGAGATTCCCTTAAGAGCTTTGATCTTTGGAGCAGGTTTGACGATAAAGAAGTCATCGTCATCTTCGTAATCATCATCATCATCATTCTTTGGAGAAGAAGATGGTTCATCATCAGGGATGTCGACGTCTTTATTATCTTCTGCTTCGGATTCAGTTTTCTCAGCTTCTTCTTCGAGTTGCTCCCCCTCAGATACAGAGGCGAGCTTCTCGGTTTCCTCAGGGTGTTCATCTCCAAATGGGTACCAAAGAACTAGTTTTTATGTGACTGCAGGTCTACGGACACCAACAGATCTGGTATCTGGATAGTGGATGTTCGCGACATATGACTGGCAATAAATCTCTTCTTATTAACTTCGTGTCTGCTAAAGGTCCTTTTGTTACCTTTGGTGATAACTCTAGAGGTAGTACTAAAGGCTATGGAACTCTCCCAAATGGTTCTGTTACTTTTAATAAAGTAGCATTTGTTCAAGGCTTGATGCACAATCTCTTGAGCATAAGTCAACCATGTGATCTGGGGTACAAAGTAACCTTTGAACTTTCTATGTGCATTGTTACCGACAAAAATATGCAAGTTGTATTTTCCGGGTACAGAAAAGAAAATTCTATGTTATAGACATGGGACAAAGCTATTCTTTCGGATCAAACATCTGTTTTTGTCTCTGAAAACTTTGCTAAAAGAAGCTTGCTTTGGCACAAGCGTCTCTCTCACCTCAACTTCAAGACTCTAAATGTTCTTTCTAATCAAGAACTTTTCACTAGAATGCCAAAGCTATTGTTGATCTAAACTCTCTCAGTGATTTGATGGCGACCCTTAGAATACTTAGTGAAAATTGCAATTAGCATCTGTATGTATTAATGTTTCGACATCAACGATAACATGTGTTTTACTATCAGCGATAACTTGAGTCTGTTCAGTATCACTGATGATTTCAAATGTAACAATGTTGATTGTAATCCCTAAATCCAAGCCTCGCGACTAAGGAGTTCATCGCTGACATCGAAGCCAAAGTTGATGAACAAGAACAAGTCTACTGATGATCTGATGCGGCCATCAGTGAAACCAAGACAAGTCTACACGCGCGACAAATCAAGAATAAAGCTTCAGCGATAGCTGACTTTCATCAGCACTCCCTGATCGAACACCTCCTCAGCGATCGCTGATCATGAAGCTTGTGACTCATGATTTGTTTGTCTTATCTCCTTGCAGAAAAGTACGGATGGTCAGAAGAAGCATGCTTTTGTCCAAGATCGTACAATCACTCTAACATCTACACTATTCACCATACTGCCCAAAGCATGTCTTGATAAAAGTTAGAAGCATGCGTCCAATCAGATGTTGACACGTGTAAAGTGCTCCTGCCATACATTTAATACATAGGGTATAAATAGGAGCAATACCCCTTCATCTTGAAGGATCCTCCGAAACTACTTAGTGTGTAGAAAACCTTTGCTTTTCTACATTTCCTTTTCTCTCTAGTTTCTTAGTGCAAGAACACTTTGTGATTCTCAAGTTTGTTTAGATTCGGTTTACTTAATCCTATTTTGCAACAAACTGTAAATTGTGTTTAATTTATCAATAAACAATTTAGCAAACTAAAAACTTGTGTTTGTATTCAAACCCCCCCCCCCCCTTCTACAAACTATTGTACTTGTATAACCCCTTCGGGACCAACAAGTGGTATCGGAGCAGATTGTTTAATCCCTTAAACAAGATCTTGCTTATACTTTTCTTTCCTTGCTATTCTTCAAATGTCACTCAACACAAACACAAACTATATCGACAATGGTTCTCTTGCAAAACTTCCTCGATTCAGTAGAGAAAACTTTAATCTCTGGAAGAATGGAATGATGCTTTTTCTAGGAGGTGTAGATCCCATTATGTCTTACTATGTAGAAAATGGACCCTATGTTCCATTTATTCTATCGCCTGCTGTTCCTGCCACTGCTACGACGCCTGCAATACCTGAAAGAGAGATCTTAAAAGAGGTCTGTAGATGGACTGATGAAGACAAGAAGAAGGTGGCCATTGATACCAAAGATAGATCAATAATATCTATGGCTCTACCTGATGAGGTTTATCATTCTGTTATGAACTTTAAAACGTCAAAATCCATGAGAGACACAATCTGTGTTCAATATGAAGGTACTTCTGAAGTATAAGAATCAGAAAGATAAATCTGGTAAGACAATATGAAAGCTTCATTTGTGGTAAGAATGAATCTTTATCTGAAGTACACCAACGTTTTAACTGCTTATTAATTGATTTAAGAACTGTTGGTAGAACCTACTCTAATTCAGAGACCCTGACAAAATTCTTGGAATGTCTCCCTGAAAGTTGGGACTGTTATGCCATGTGTCTTAAACTCTCAAAGGATCTCAAATATATGCCCTTAAGCACTATTTATGGCATTTTCCTCAATCATGAGCAATCATGTCAGCTGAAGAAGGATCTTGTAAAAGATTCAAAAGATTCTAAAAGCACACACGTTGCTTTTCTCTCCTCAGAGATGATGCCCTCTCAGCGATCCTCCGTTACTATCACTGAGATGGAATCCAACTCTGATGATTCATCAGGATCAGATATGTCAGATATTGATGAATCACTGACACTCTTGACAAACTTCTTTAGGATATTTGCAAGAAAGAATGACTTCAGAAGAAACAAACCTCTTGCCACTTCTGACAAGTCAAAATCAACTCCTATTGATAAGGCCACTACTACTTGCTATAACTGTGAAAAGAAAGGACACTTTGCAAGTGAATATAGGTCAAAGAAAGTCTTCAAACCTTCTTCATCCTTAAAAAATTCTTCAACCTCCAAATCCAAAGATGACAAATACCTTACACTGAAAGAAAAATATCTGAAGTTGAAAAACATCAAGAAGAAAGGTAAAGGTCTGATCGCTGAAGAACATGATTGGGCTGATTCTATTGAAGAATAAGATTCTGATGACGAAGTGGAGGCCAACCTTTGTCTAATGGCGGATATTCAAGATGTGAAGGAAGAAACCGCTGATGTTTCCTCTACTTCTTCCACTTCTCAAGTATCTATCTCCTCTAACCCAGTTCTCATTGACGTTGATAGACTTCGTGCTATCGATTCGCTGACAGTTGATCTATATAATGCCCTAAATGGCAAAACACAAACTGAACAACAAAATCTTGATTTAGCTGAACAACTTCAAAAATGTAAACTAAAGATCCAAGAACTCTCTAATATAGAAGAACGCTTAAAAGATCAGGTTTATAAATCAACTAATCAGCATTGAACGCGAACAAGCTATCTTTGAATTGAAAGCTGAGAAAGCTACTGTTGAAGGAGGGTGTAAATCCTCTGCAAAGATCACTGAGATAATCGGTGCTCAGATCCCTGTCAATGACAGAAGTGGTCTTGGTTTTTGTGCTGACAAAGAAGAACCAAGCAAATATCGTAAATGTTCGTTTCTTCCATCCCTGACACCTCATCATCTCAGTGCTCTTCTTCTACTCCTATCACTGAGAAATCTCCTATGAGTCCCAAACTCAAGGATAAAGGAAAATCTATTGTTCAAAATCCTCAGAAGGGTACCAAAGTGCCAAAGATGAAGAAGACTAAATCTAAACATTCAGCTAATCAACCTTCTACTTCAAAAGCTAAGATCACTAAACATGTTCAGCGATCGACCCCAAGAATGAAGGTTGTTGTAAAAGCTAAGAAATCTGAAGAACCTACGGTTCCTCCGATATCTGATGCTAAAGGCATTCTCGGTACAGATCTCGCTCATTTAAAACTTTCAAATAGTTAAGCCTATGGTCGTAAAGCTATTTTCAGCTATAGGAAATGCTACCATTGTGGACTTACTGATCATATTGCTAGTAACTGCCCCACAGCCACCAAAGCTGAGAAATTAGCTAAGGTGACGATGACTGCCTCCAAGGCAAAGAAGATCACCAGAGATGAAAAACACGCCAAGGTGAAAAATACCACTAAGGTTAAGAAATTAACCAAAGTGAAGGTTACCACAGACGCTGAAACATCAAATGCTGTGAAGATAGCTGATCCTTCCACTTCCTCTTCCACTGACCAATGTGGACCCATAGTAAAGTGGGTACCAATTCAAACTTAATCTTCCTTATGATTGTAGGTCTCGAAGGGTGTCTAGTATCTTAATAGTGGATGCTCTCGACACATGACTGGAGAAAAGAACCAGCTATCTGAATACAAGGAAGAGAAAGGTCCCTCAGTGACCTTTGGTCGAAATGGAAAAGGCTATACCAGAGGGTTTAGTGTACTTTCAAATGGTACAACTACCTTCAGAAGAGTCACTTACGTAGAAGGACTGGAGCACAATATTCTTAGCATCAGTCAGCTATGTGATAAAGACTACAAAGTATGCTTTACTAAGAAAACATGTTTTGTCACTGATAAGAAAGAAAAGGTTGCTCTCAGCGGTTATCGTTTGTAAAATGTTTATGTCATAAACATGGACTCAACAACCACTGAGAACATTTGTTTTCTATCCAAAGCCTCATTAGATGTTAATTGGCTATGGCATAAGAGGCTTTCTCATCTAAACTTCAAGACGCTGAACACTTTATCTTCAAAGGAACTAGTCACTGGCTTACCACAGCACTCATACGCTAAGGAATCTCTTTGCTTAGCGTGTGAATAGAGAAAGCAAACTAAAGCTAGTTTCAAGTGCAAGCAAGTGTCATCAGTGACAAATCCTCTTCAACTACTCCATATGGATTTATTTGGCCCTGTCAACATACAATACATCGCTGGAAAGAAATACACTCTCGTCATAGTAAATGAATTATCTCGCTACACTTGGGTGATGTTTCTCCGATCTAAGAGTGACACTCCAGATGAACTCATTTCATTTGTTAGAAAAATGGAAGTCCTGAACAATATGACGGTTCGCTCAATAAGGAGTGATCATGGAACTGAACTCAAAAACAGTTATCTTAACAACTTTTTTGAGAGTAAGGGTATTTCTCACAACACCTCAGTGATGAGAACACCTTAGCAAAACGGAGTCGCTGAAAGAAGAAAAATAACGATTATCGAAGCTGCTCGATCTATGCTCAGCGATTCTCATCTTCCAACTCAATTCTGGGCAGAAGCTGTCAACACTGCCTGTTTCACTCAAAATAGGCCGCTGATTGTCAAAATATTCAACAAAACTGCCTATGAACTTTTCCATGGAAGAAAGCCATCTATCAACTTTCTTCATATCTTTGATTGTCAATGCTTCATCTTAAACAACAGAGATAATCTCGGAAAATTTGACCCCAAAGCTGACAATGGAATATTTCATGGATACTCCTCTATGTCCAAAGCTTTCAGAGTATTTAACAAAAGAAGACAAACTGATGAAGAAACCATCCATGTCACCTTTGATGAATCCCGATCAGCAAACTCTAAACCTACTGCTAATAACGAAGAATTGAATCAGTGGATGTTTTCTCATTGTGGAGAACCAGAAGCTTATTTCAATCCTGATTCTCAGGTTAATAACTCAATCGCTGATGATGATCCTATCATCATTCCCAACATGCAAACAAGTGAAGCTGAATCATCCTCTTGGGTATCAGCTGTTCCCATAAACACTTTGCCTCCTTCTGAACCCTGAAATTCTGAAAACTCATCCACTTCTAATCCGCAATCAGTAAATGAAAAACAATCAGAACCTCAGCAATTATTGCCTGACATACCTGACAACACCATTGATGAAGCCACTTCTTCAGCACTTCCAGAAGTCCACTCAGAGCCATAATGTCAAGCTCCAACTCTGAGATGGACAGTGAATCACCCAATCGAGCAAATCCCAGGTGATCCAAATGCATGTGTTCAGACTCGACGAAGTTCTAGTAATACTTGTCTCTTAGTAAATTTTATTTCACTGATTGAACCAAAAAGAACCGATGATGCTCTTAGAGATCCAACTTGGGTAAGCCCTATGAAAGAAGAGCTGACATAATTTGAAAGAAACAAAGTTTGGAATCTCGTCCCCAGACCATATGAAAAAACCTGTAATTGGCACCAACTGGGTGTATCGAAATAAGTTAGATGAATTTGGAACTGTAACCCGCAACAAAGCTAGACTAGTGGCTCAGGGATACAGACAAAAGGAAGGCATAGACAATGATGAAACCTTTGCCCCAGTGGCAAGACTCGAAGCAATTCGACTTTTCTTAGCCTATGCAGTTCATAAAGACTTCAAGGGTCACCAAATGGATGTTAAGTCAGCATTCCTAAATGAAAAGCTGAATGAAGAAGTTTACGTTGAACAACCTCCAGGATTCGCTGATCCTAAGCATCCATAATTTGTTTATAAGCTGGATAAGGCCCTCTATGATTTAAAACAAGCACCTCGTGCATGGTATGACACTTTATCTTCTTACCTTATCCCTGAAAAATTTGAACGTGATAAAATTGATAACACTTTATTTTTCAGAAAGGTTAAAGGTCATATTATTCTTGTTCAAATATATGTCGATAATATTATATTTGGTTCTACTAACCCATCTTGGTGTACTCGATTCGCTGAACAAATGAAGAAAGAATATAAGATGAGTATGATAGGTGAACTAACATACTTCCTTGGGCTTCAGATTAAGCAGAGTGATAAAGGTACATTTATTCACCAAGGTAAGTACGTTAAAGATATGATGAAAAGGTTTGATCTCACTCAAAGTTCAGCTATGAAAACTCTTATGGCACCTCCGCTGACACTAAACAAGGATCCAACCTGTTAATGTCACTGCCTATAGAGGAATGACTGGCTCTCTTTTTTATCGTACAGCGAGTCAACCTGATATCATGTATTCTACTTGTCTTTGTGCACGATATCAATCTGAACCCAAAGAATCACATCTGATCGTTGTAAAGCGAATTTTCAGATATCTCAAGGGTACACCCAACCTAGGTCTTTGGTATCCCAAAGACTCAGGGGTTGATCTAACTACCTATTCAGATAGTGATTTTGCAGGTTGCAAACTGGATAGAAAGAGAACCACAGGAGGCTTTCAGCTCCTGGGTGGAAAGTTGGTGAGTTGGACAAGTAAAAAGCAAAATTCAGTGTCCCCCACAACTGCTGAAGCTGAGTATCTAGCAACTGGTAGTTGTTGTGCTCAGGTCCTATGGATGAGAAATCAGCTATTAGACTATGACCTTCAGCTATCAAAGATTCCAATCTATTGCGAAAATACTATTGCCATCGCTGTAGCAAACAACCCTGTGCTACACTCAAAGACAAAACACATCGAAATCAGATATCACTTTATCAGAGATCATGTGATGAATGGAGACATAGAACTTCACTTTATTCCCACTGACTATCAGTTAGTTGATCTTTTTACCAAACCTCTTGGTGGACAAATTTCAACTTTCTCATCAGCGAGCTTGGAATGCTAAACCTTGAAGAGTAACTCTTCAGCGGTCAAGAATTATGACAGCAATAAGGTTCTATCTCTGATACTCATATCCTAATATCTGAGTAAATGTTCTTTGATAATCAGGTATGTTCTCTATCCTCACTCACTGAAGTTTTCTTCAGCGAGATGTTTTTCAAAAATAAAATCTATCACTGACATTTTCTATTAGTGATCCTATTGAAAAAAACTCATCACTGATATCTCTCATCAGTGCTTCTTCGAAAAACAAAAACCATTCATGTTATTTCCAATCAGGGATATCTTTTGAAAACCGAAAAGACACTTTTTTTGTGTGACGTCATCCTAGAGATAACCCATGGCACACATTTTTCTCTGACACGTCCGTCCATTACACTTCTTGTCCAATCATCCTCGTGGGACGTGTCCGTGTCATGAAGAGTATATTTTTCCCCACTTATCACTTTCTCTCTCCTCTCACCTATATAAACAACTGTCGTTTATATTTTCTCTCTTTATGAGCACAAACTCTCTCTCAAAGGCAAGAACATTCAAGGCATTCAAAGAACTTAAGAACTCGAACCTCAAAACCTTCAAGTTTCCAGGTTTTTATTCTTAAACTTATGGACATTACAAACAAAAACCTCCTTTTGATCTTCAATCTTTGCTAATAAAGATCAAAAACATGTTTTTATTCGAAAAAGTCGTATTTTTTATGGTTTTCTTTCAAAAACCCTAATTTTTTTAAGGTTTAAACTTTTCTCTCTTCTCTTAAATGTTGTTTTCGAGATTATTTCCCAAAAAGGAAACTGATAACAAACATTATTTCTACCTTTTTTGAAACTGGAAATCCTCATTTTACAAGTTTCTTTCTTAAAAAGGAAACCGGTAAAACCCCATTTTCTTAATTTTGGAAATAGTTCCTAAACCCTTCCATTCTAAGAAACTTTCCCTTTTTTCTTCTTCTCCTTGTTTTTCTATCTTTTCAGAAATGGCCTTACAAGAAACTACCTTCGTGTAATCCAAGAACGTTAAGTTTGAAATGAACGCTATTCAATTCGTGGGAAACAATCAGCTTGCCCTGCTCACGTTCCCTGAAAAGAAACCAACACTGCATCGGGCATACGCTGTGACCCTCCTAAGGAACTCTCCAATTTTCCATGCTTTGACAGTCTCTCCACCGACCCATAAGCACCTACTGCAACTGTTCTGGTATACTGTTGAGCGAGCGGAGAAGACTCTTCCATCAGGGAAGTGTCACTGTGATATCCTTCCAGACACAATATGGTGAAGGAAGCATCACCCCCAATGGTATTCGCTCATGCCTCCGCCTACCTACCACCAGGCCCTTCAACAAACCCCCTACCGACGAAGAGTTGATTCAATTCCTTGATCACATGGAATATGAATGGGAGACAAAACCCAGATTTAAAGCCCTGGACAAAAAAATTGGCCAAGATCCTCAAGGCGAAGATGCCCTCCGAACTCAACTTTTTTTTCTCTCACATCATTCAGTCGATGAGTGGCAAATTTGGGTCGCTGGACCAAGCTAATCGTTCACAACTGCAGATGGGCTACAACGTCATTACTGGCAAAAACATTGACTATGCCAGGATGATATTCGACGACCTGATGCTCAAGGTCAAGAAACCTGATAGGGAGGTCAAAGTCCCTTACGTGCGTTTTGTCTCAGCACTCATGCAACACTTCGTCCAGAATCTCTACCCGACCGAGGGTGATTATCAACTCCCAAAACTCGGGGTCCGTATCCTCGATGTGGAGTGGGTTGATAATGAGGTAAGTATCTCCGAACTTAGATGTCGTCTTTCCTTTCCTTCTTTGCTTTCTGCAGCAATGCCCACGACTCAACCCTCTGTGGCTTCCCAAGCTGCAACCACCACCTCTTCTTCAAAGAAGAAACAATCTACTTCCCCTCTTGGTCACTTCAAAAAGACTAAAAGAGTTTCAAAGGAGAAACCCCCCCCACAGCAATCATCACTAACACCATCACCTGGGCTTGTCTCTTCACTGGCAACCCTGGAATCCTTCGTGGTTCGTTCCACCACCTCTGACGCTGTCACATCCGCTTCAGTGATGTCTTCCATCGCCGACTCTACGCTGGTACCTTCCCAACCACTCTCAGTGCCTCAAAGCACTGATGAGCTAGTTTTTGGCACCACTAGTGCCCCCTTGCAGCACAACACAACCATCTTCTCCTCCGTCGCTTCTTCTCCCACTATTTCCTTGGTTATCACGTCATCTGCACCAGCGACTTCGCTAGTTGACACACGCGAAACCCTGCTACATGAAAATATGTGCGACAACATTGTAGGACCTGATGGTCTCCCTCTCGGGGGCTCTCAGCATATCCCCACGTCTCAGACTCCTCTTGAGCGGGACATGAAATTTTATGGAGGAAGTCATTTTGACTTTTTTTCGCACCATCAGGTACATCCACTTCCCTAACCTTCTCTGCTAAAGTATCTAGTCCCGAGAATCTCAGTGCTCAACCTTCCTTTTATATCTTAGAGGTCCTTCTTTGGAGACCCTTAAAACCTCCATCAAGGAGGTCAGTGACAATGTGGCCTCACTCTCTGCTGATGTCACCAACAACACCAATGCCGTGACCGCTATCGGCGATTCGCTGAAAGAACTCTTCACTTCCCTCTCCTCTAAAGCTAATAATTCTCAACTATCAGCACTAACGGAGGAGGTGTCAAAGATAAAGACGGATGTCGCTGCCAACATTTCATCATTGCAATCACTGGGCAACACCGTCGGCTCACTCACTGCTTCTGTCAATGACCTCAACACCAAGGTCGAAATCAACAATGGCCTACTTGCTGAAATCCTTGCCAAGTTGAAGAAACTAGCTCCCACCCCATCATTCACATACGACGATCGCTCCAAGTTGGGGATGGTCGCCAATTTGGTGTTTGATAACGCCACTTTTTGGCGTTATTTTCGGTCCACAAACCAATGAGATTGGCTTGTGTTGAAGTAAAAAGGCGGAATTTTATGGTTTTTCCAGTGATATGCACAGGTAATCCGAAAGAAGACGAGCATCGAGAAACAAAGCGGAAAGAGGCCGGAAAAGAATCCAAAAGAAAGCCTAAAATGAAAGCCCAACGGACGCCCAAGATCCAGATCCAAGCCCATGACCCAGACCTGCCTCGGGCCACTCAGGAAACCGGGCGGCCTGCGCCGCGGCCTGAGGCCACGAGCCAGGTCGCGTATGTATCTGTTCCAGTTCTATACTTGGCGTTTTCCGGAATTTAGGTTATGAATTTCACACGTGCGACGGGAGGCTACGAGGGGGCGATTTTCAGAGGTATTTTAACTACTTTTAAGCCACGATAGAGGACCGATTGAAGAGAAGTTCACCACGAGAAGCGGATTAGAGCCGAGAGAAGGGATTTCATCAGTACATTCTTCACGTTTATGATCACGATGTTTACACACACCATCTTCTACCATGTTTCTTGTGTTTTTGTCTTTCCCAACATGAACTAATCTCTAGATGTTGGGGGTTAGAATAACTATGGTTTTTTATGATGGATGACGTGTAACCGAAGGATTTTTATTCGATTTGATCTATGAAGCATTTGATTTCAGTTTTTCATCATCAATTGTAGCTTGATCATCTTCAATTGATTTCTATGGTTTTTTATTAAGTTTGAGACAATTAATTAAAAGCTAGATCAAATAATCAGGTGCCGGAAAGGAGATTCAGATAGAGATAGCCGGATCACTTTTTGCTCGGAACAGTTTGACTTAATGTATTTTAAAACCCTTGGTGGAGATCGAGAGATAAAACCTACGAGTCTTGAAATAAAATCTGTTATTGCTTGAGGAAGAATAACAGTGATCTTTTACAAACTAGGGTTCATAGAAATAATCGGTAATGATCGTTCGGGTATTCGTTCATCGATAGTATAACCATAGGAAATCCAACTCTCAATCTTTTCTCTATCAAAGTCCTTTCCAAACCTTTCGTTAATCGATTTTAGTTTTATTTAGTTTTAACAAGTCTTAAACCACAAATCCAAATTGCGACCGTTCAGTTAATAGCAATTGTAGTCATTGTGATACTTAGTTCCTACTTCCCTGTGTTCGATACTCGTACTTCCGTACTATTACTTAATTTCGACACCGTACACTTGCGGTTAGATTTAGGGGGTGTAAATCCGCTTATCAAATTTTTGGCGCCGTTGTCGGGGAACTAGTTACAACTAATAGCACTACCATCTATAAGCGCTATTACATTGAACATTTTTTTTACTTTTGTTATTTCGTTTTATTACTTTCAGTTTCTGCATTGCTAATTTTTAATTACTTTCCTTTTCAGGTACTAACTGGTTTATGCCAAGAAAAACCCGAGGGAAAGAAATCGAACCGATCGATCCGGAAATCGAAAGAACCGCCTGTCTACTACGAAAAGCATCCAAAGCTAAAAGACAATTGAAAATGGGCGACGAAGCTCCTCCGGAAGGGTTCCTATACGGTCGTTTGCCAATCCAAATGTGGCAGTCGCACGCATAGACATCCAACTGCCCACTACTGGGGCGAACTATTCTGAAATCAAATCGAGTACTATCGTTATGGTACACCAGAACCAGTTTGGAGGAGCACCAACAGAAGATCCTCATGCACACCTTCGTGCATTTGAGAGGATATGCAACACTTTCAAAATCAACGGAGTGAACGACGATGCAATCAAGTTGCGGTTATTCAACTTTTCACTCAAGGGCAGAGTAGAAACTTGGACATAAAGTATCCAACCGGATCAGATCACCACCTGGGCACAATTGAAAGCTTCCTTCCTTCAGAAGTTCTTCCCACCGAGCAGGACTGCCCAACTTATGGCCGAGATCACCCATTTCGCTCAATGAGACCAATAGACATTGTATGAATATTGGGATCGGTACAAAGACATGTTAAAGAAATGCCCTCATCATGGGTTGCACGGTTGGGTCGTTATCCAGACGTTCTTCAGTCGACTTCACCCGCAGTTCAAAAACGACATTACAGCTGCAGCGGGTGGAACTCTAATGGATAAGTCGTATGAGGAAGCATGCGAGTTGATCGACATTCTGGCTGAACATAGCTTTTCCACTCCGAGATCGTCAGTTAGACGTGTTGCTAGTGTGCAATAAAATGATGAGTTGAAGGCCATAAAGGCTCAATTAGCCGCACTCACGAGTCAGTTGATAGGATCTTCTCTCCAACCAGCATTTATGGTAGAAGAAGGTATGCCGGAGATGGCTCCACCCGTGAACGAGCCGGAACAAGTTCAATTTCTTCAAAATCGGAACAACCGGCCAAGGAATGATCCCTTCTCGAACACCTATAATGAGGGTTAGAAACGACACCCGAACTTCTCGTGGAGTCAACCGCAAGGGTAACCGAAGGAAACCATGGCCCAACAACAGCAGCAACAATACGGTAATAATTCCAACTTTTCCAATTCTTCTAATTCTAACAATGTCTATCGTCCTCCAGGTTACAACCAACGGAAATTCGATGAAGGACAATCTGGGGAGAAGAAGTCGGGGCTAGAGGACATGATGACGAAATTCCTGTCCAAGATGGATAGCGCGGTTGAGGGATTAGCCGGCACGGTAAGCACAGTCAAGGCTGCTACTGATCAGAATACGGCTTCTATAAAGCTCCTTGAAAGGCAAGTGGGACAAATTTCTGAAGTCCTACAAAACCGAGCTCCCGGGACATTTCCGAGTCAACCCAAAAGGAAAACCCAGGAAGATTGCAAAGCCATTCATCTGAGAAGTGGCAAGGAGCTGATTAGAGACCTGACACGAGAGCCTACATCAAAGGAAACCGATCCCAAAGGGCAAGACAGTGAGATCATAGATGTGGATGAGATGGAAGCCGACGAGGAGATTGTGATGGAGGAAAACTTGAAGGGTGAAGAGAAGAAGCAAGAGCAACCAACTGTTCCAAAGAAACTACCGGTCAAACCGGTAGCTCCAAAAGTGCCATATCAAAATAGGCTCAAGGCCCACAGGGAGGATATTAACTTTTCTAAATTTCTTGAAGTTTTTAAGAAATTGCATATTAACATCCCTTTTGCAGATGCGTTGGCACAAATGCCCTCATATGTGAAGTTCTTGAAAGACATCCTCTCTAACAAGAGGAAGATTGAGGAGCATGCAACAATTGCACTTACTGAGGAGTGCAGCGCAATCATCCAACATAAGCTTCCCATGAAGCTTAAGGATCCAGGGAGTTTTACTATCCCTGTTCATATAGGAAATTCTGAATTTAGTAAGGCTTTGTGTGATCTTGGAGCAAGTATTAAATTAATGCCTTTGTCTATTTTAAGGAAACTCGGACTTGGAGAGGTACAGCCGACTAACGTGACATTGCAGCTTGCCGACAAATCCATCAAGTACCCGTATGGTGTAATTGAAGATATGCTGATCAAGGTGGATAAGTTTTATTTCCCGGTTGACTTCGTGGTTCTCGACATGGGTGAGGATAAAGAGATACCGTTGATTCTTGGTCGACCTTTCTTAGCCACGGGAGGAGAAATAATTGATGTTAAAGGAGGCAAACTAGCACTCCGAGTGGAGGATGAAGAGGCAGTCTTCAATGTTTTTCGGGTAGCTAAACACAAAATGGAATCAGATGAGTGCTACCGGGTAGATGTGATGGATTCCTTGATTAGAGAAACATGTGGACTGCAAGTTTCCGGAGACCAATGGAAGAATGTGTTGATGGGTACCGATAATGATCCGAAAAGCGAAAGTGTGATGCAATTAAATGCATTACCATCATATAAGGGGTCTCGACGACCCGTGGTTGAGGATTTGGGAACACCTATTCCAAAGTCTCAACCATCATCGCATACACCACCACAACTCGAGCTCAAACCGTTGCCATCACATCTAGAGTATGCGTACTTGGGAGACAAGGAAACACTACCGGTAATTATCTCATCCAAATTGAGTCCCGAGAAAAAAGAGAAGTTACTTCGAGTTCTGAGAGAGCATCAAGCTGCAATTGGATGGACAATAGCCGATCTAAAAGGTTTGAGTCCGACCTTTTGCACACATCGAATCAATCTGGAAGAAGGACACCGACCGGTAGTTCAACATCAACGTCGGCTCAACCCGAATATGAAAGAAGTGGTCCGAAAGGAGGTTCTGAAACTCCTTGATGCTGGAATTATCTATCGTGTTCCGGATAGCCTGTGGGTGGGCCCGGTCCAAGTAGTACCAAAGAAGGGTGGTATAACCGTTGTCCGGAACAACAACAATGAGTTCATTCTTTCCCGAACGGTTACGGGGTGGAGAGTGTGCATTGATTATCGAAAGCTGAATGATGCCACTCGGAAAGACCACTTTCCACTCCCGTTCATTGATCAGATGTTGGAGCGATTGGCAGGGCATGAGTATTATTGTTTCTTAGACGGATATTCGGGGTATAATCATATACCAATAGCCCCGAGGATCAAGACCAGACGACCTTTACATGTCCTTATGGTACTTTTGCTTACCGGAGAATGCCATTCGGTTTATGTAACGCTCCAGCAACCTTTTAGAGGTGTATGATGGCTATCTTCTCAGACATGGTGGAGCAGACTATTGAGATCTTTATGGATGACTTTTCAGTGTTCGGACCTTCATTCGATACACGCTTAGAACACTTGGAAGCTGTCTTACAAAGATGTAAAGAGACGAGTCTGGTATTGAATTGGGAGAAGTGTCACTTCATGGTGACCGAAGGGATTGTGCTTGGCCACAAAGTGTCAAAGGCGGGTATTGAAGTGGATAAAGCAAAGCCCGCGGTGATCGAGAATCTTCTATATCCGAACTCCGTCAAGGGAGTCCAAAGCTTCTTGGGGCATGCCGGGTTTTACCGGCGGTTTATAAAGGATTTTTCGAAAATTACTAAACCTTTGTGTTCCTTACTTCTTAAAGATGCTAAATTCGAGTTCACTAATGATTGTATCTTGGCTTTTGACAGGTTAAAGAAGGAACTGATTTCGGTACCTATCCTCACGGCCCCGGATTGGAGTCTTCCATTTATTCTGATGTGTGATGCGAGTGACACTGCTGTTGGAGCGGTGTTGAGCCAAAGAAAAGAGAAGCGGATGCATGTGATCTATTATGCGAGTAAAACGTTGGATGATGCTCAGATCAATTATGCTACTACCGAGAAAGAGCTGTTAGCCGTTGTCTATGCTTGCGAGAAGTTTCGGTCATATCTAGTGGGAGCCAAGGTGATTGTGTACACCGATCATTCGACATTGAAATATCTAATGGCTAAGAAGGACGCTAAGACTCATCCGTTGGGTATTGTTACTCCAAGAATTCGACTTGGAAATTCTAGACAAGAAGGGATCCGAGAATACTATGGCGGATCACCTCTCGAGACTTGAGGGAGGTGAAGATCAAAGCAAGGACAAGACCCTCATCAACGATTCATTCCCGGATGAGCAACTCTTCAAGGTTAGTCATTCAGAACCGTGGTTTGCCGACTTGGTAAATTACTTGGTGGGAGGAGTAGTGCCATACCAAATGAACTCCCACCAAAAGAAGAGATTCTTTTTCGAGGCTAAGAGATATTATTGGGATGATCCGTACCTTTATAAGTTATGTGCCGACGATATGATCCGGAGATGTGTCCTGGATGAAGAGAAAGCCGACATTCTAAACCACTATCACACCTTAGAATGTGGGGGCCACTTTAGCACCGACAGAACAGTTGCAAAAGTTCTTCAACCGGGTTTCTTTTGGCCTTCTATGTTCAAAGAGACTCGAGACTTCATCGCCAAGTGTGATCAGTGCCAAAGAGCGGGGAATATATCCAAGAGAGATGAGATGCCCATGAAAATCTTCATGGAGGTCGAGCTGTTCGATGTTTAGGGAATCGACTTCATGGGTCCATTCCCAAACTCCCACCACAATGAATACATCTTGGTAGCGGTCGACTACGTCTCCAAGTGGGTAGAGGCGATCGCAAGTCCCATGAATGACTCAAAGGTGATAATCAACTTCTTGCGAAAGAATATTTTCTCACGGTTTAGGGTCCCGAAGGCACTGATAAGTGACGGTGGCAGTCACTTCTGCAACCGGTATTTGGAGGCGGTCCTCAAGAGGTACTCGGTCAAACACAAAGTTACGACACCCTACCATCCACAAGCCAGTGGCTTAGCCGAGGTGTCTGACCGGGAGTTAAAGCAGATCCTCGAAAATACCGTCAACGCGTCATGGAAAGATTGGTCGATCAAGTTAGACGACTTATTGTGGGCCTACTGAACCGCCTACAAGACACCAATTGGCACCACGCCGTATCGACTGGTATTCGGGAAGTCGTGCCACCTACATATCGAGCTTGATCATAGAGCGTATTGGGCAATCAAGAAGCTAAATATGGACTTCAAAGCAGTCGGGCAACGCCGGTGTTTGCAATTGAACGAGCTCGAGGAGATCAGACGAGACGCATACGAGAATGCGGTCATCTATAAAGAAAGGACGAAGCAGTTCAATGACAAGGGTCTTCAACCAAAGGTAATTATTCCTGGAATGCAAGTCCTTTTATTTAACTCACGTCTTCGTTTGTTTCCAGGGAAGTTGAAGTCCAAGTGGTCTGGACCGTTCACTGTCAAGGAGGTATACCCATATGGAGTAGTTGAACTATAAGGAAAAGATCGGGCGACCTTCAAATAAACGGTCAGCGAGTGAAACCATATCATGGAGGAGAGACGGTGGTAACTGACACCATGTTTTTGGACGAACCGAAAGAATGAGAAGAAGGAAGGTCGAGCCACAACCGAAACCAAGGCTCTGGGTGGGAGGCAACCCACTGAGGTTTGTTTTCGTTTTGATTCAAGTCATTTGAGTGTGTTTTTATTTACAAAAAAATGGAACAGGGACATACGCGGGCTAGGACGCGGGCTCAGGCCGTGGCCCAAGCCGCGCGTGTCTCTGGAAGGTTTTGGTAAACAGAGGGTTACGCTGGCTAGGCCACGGCCTCAAGTCGCACATGTCTTTGGACTAAAATCAGATTTACAAAGCGCGCGGGGTGCCACGCGGGCTCAGGCCACAACCCAAGCCTCGCGGCCCCCTGGTTGTCTAGGGTTTCGTGTGCAGTACCTTTTGCTTTATGTCATTTCAATTGTTTTCTTCTTCTTTCTTTCATTTCTTCTTCCTTCCTCTTCACTTTCTCTCTACTCTCTCCCTCCAATCTCGAAACTGCTCTCTTTATCTCACCATTTTTCAAGAGCTTCTCTCTATTTACAAGTATTTGTGTGCTCCATCTTCAAGATTTAAGGTATGTGTTCTTCCCTTATTCTTCATGGCAAACCATTTTTGGTGTAAGTATCCTTCCCCTTTTCCCCATTTTCTATGCTCTCCCATATTGTTCATGTTTACTTCCCCAATATGTTGATGTCTCACAAATGTGGTGCACTATTGTGGATATTATGCATATATTGTGAAACCATGCTTGTGTATGCTTGGAATTTAACATAAGACCGTTATACTTGTATGCAACTGAGTATGTGACTTTTGTGAGAATGTGTGCTTAATATGTGTGATGGGGAACTATTGGGAATTAAAAATGGAGAAAAATTGTGGGTTTTCATGATTTTGTGACCACTCCCAATTTTATGCATAAATTGTACGTTGGGGAGTTCTTGGCAACATAAAGTCCCTACGTTATTTTTGTGGGAATTAATTTTTAGTGCAAGCATAGCCAAACCTAAGTTTCACTTAGGTTTGGGGTTCGTCGAGTTATTGTCCAATGGTGCAAACCATTGAAATATTCTAGATGTAGGCACTAGGGGATTATGTGGCTACGTGACTGTTGGTCAAGATGCATGGACTAAAAAGTTTATTTTATTACCAATCTGCATGCATGGGAATTGTGGGTTATGTCTGTACGTACACGTAAATGAAAGGAGATTCAACAAACCTAAGTTTCACTTAGGTTTGGGGTGCCTTACTTTTCAACACCCACACACTCACATTTACCCCTTTGTAAACCTCGGTTTTACCGAGGTTTGGGGTGGCTTTATTTGACCAACCTAGGCCACGACCTAGGTTTGGGGTGGCTATGAGCGAGATAACTCACTTGAGTTCATATATTTTTGCAGATAATGAGGCACCATCCGAGCACTCACCTGTCCTGCCCGGAATATGAGCGTATCCATCCAAACAACCGGCAACGGATGTTTGATCGAGAAAACCCGGATAAGGACTCTTAGATTGAATAGATGATAGAGAAGGGGTGCCAACCCTTTGGAAAGCGAGGCATTAAGCTCGACACGCTACTGGCCGGGTCCTTGGTGCCGGTTATTATACGCCAACATTCGTGGGAGAGATTCATCCAAACCCCACCTATGTATTGCACCGTAGTGGTTAAGGAATTCTATGCGGGCATGATACCGGCAGTCTACCATGATCGATACGTGGTACAGATGGGCGATAAAGAGGTTCGGATCTCACTAGACGATATATGTGCCTATTTCCATGCTCCCCGCCGGCCAGAATTGAGCGTGACCTACGGGTTATCTCCAAACCCGGCATTCCGGGAACGACTGAGTCCGACCATCCCCGCCTCCTTGCGGCGAAATGGGCATGAAGGGTGGAACAAGATGCACCAACACATTCTGAAGAGTGAGCTCCACACCGGCTTAGCGTTCTTGATGCTATTTTTTAAAGTCTCGTTGAAGCCGTCGTCACATAACACCACCGCCGATAGCCAAGTGGCTGAAGTTCTCTACTCACTCCAAAACAACCTCCTGATGGATATCGGGCATATTATATGGATGGAGTTGCTTGATGCGGGTATGACTATTTATCCTACCGTTCCCTTGCCTCATTACTCATTTTTGCAGGGAAGTCGGTGTCCCGATAGGACACCTCACCGCATCGAAAGAGGATTTCCGGAAGAAGCAATATAATTACCAGATCTCGGCGGCCGGGCTCCTAGACGCGAGAAGGCGGGCAGACCCAGACTACTAGAGACAGCGACTCGCCATGCCATGACTCATCCGAGAGTGCGTCGGACAGCGACCCAGACTTTGACCCCGACGCACCACCAGCAGACACGACCGAGCATGCCGGCGATACTCCTCCTTACATCCGACGATTGACTGATCAGATGGCGGTCGGGTGTCGAGGCATGAAGCAGTAGATGGAGTTTGGATTCCGGGGCATGAACCAGCGTATGGACGGATTTGACGCATGCCTCGCCCAAGCAGGCTTCCCAGCACCACCAGCGCAACCCCAAGGCCGACGGAGGGTACGAGGTCGGCAATCTGGAGGTGCATCATCTTCATCGCACCAGTACCTTGGGTTTGCTTTCATTATCTTTTGTTCTTGATATTTGATGTTGTACTGTACTTAATTTTATTTCTCTTTTCGGATGACTGTAATAACCGCACAATGATATTTGTCACGTTTTGTATCGCCTAAGCCGATACCTACACATTGGGGACAATGTGTGGGTAAGGTTTGGGGTTGCCCAATCGGGCTCACGTATATGCACGTAGATTTCCTGCACTTGTGAATGTTTAGATCTTATAAGCTAAATTTTTGTTTTGGATGATTGAGACCAACCGTTGTGGGAAGAATCTTGTGATAGCAACGTGACCATTAGGGAAGGACCGGGAAAAGGCATGACTAGGGACATTAGTGGAGACCACCCCAATAGCGAGATTTGAGCCTAAATGACGTATTTCATTTCGAGGGATTTAAACACTTAATTCGTATACACTTTTTCGAATTCCTTGTCGTGATTATAGAGTGATCTCGCTATAATATTGCATCGAGTAGCAAAGACGACCATCGGGATATTGGGTAAGGGTATAGTAAACCATATCGTGTGGACCTTAAGAGATGATTCCAGGCATTGTGTGCATTTTAACCCGTTTTTATCTATCGTCCCTTTTAACCCATTATGTGTGTATCCAAAACCCCTTTTGCAGCCAAACACTAATCATCTTTTCGTTTCGAACCCCACCATAACCCTAGCCCCATTACAACCCATGTAAAAGACCTGGATGATCTTCTGGAAAATGTGATTAGGGTATACAACCACCTTTACCAATAGTCCATGTCTTGCTACTTGATTCCTTTCTGAGATCGACTTTTTGGAAATTTGTGCGTCTTTCATTAGAGTTGTCATGTAAATTCTCGAGTATCATTGTACATAACTTCCTTATACATGACAACATGTGCGACAGCCTAGGTTCGAGTGAAATGAGAGCATCCCGTGAGGTAGGGTCGAGGCGAAATGTTTTCCCTAGTATGCTTGAACCTAGTACGACCTTAGTGTAATCGGAGCAGTCATGAGTTCAACTCACAATGGAAGGACATAGATCAAACAGGATAAGGATGAGGCGAGGGTGAGATAAGCATTCATGGGTATGGGAAATCACCAGTGCATTACGTGGTACCGATTGTGAGTTGTGCAGTTATTGTTTCACTGAAGTATGCTTTTATTCTATTTTATCGCTAATTTGCTTGAGGACAAGCAACGCTCGGTTTGGGGTTGTTGATAACGCCACTTTTTGGCGTTATTTTCGGTCCATAAACCAATGAGATTGGCTTGTATTGAAGCAAAAAGGCAGAATTTTATGGTTTTTCCAGTGAAATGCGCAGGTAATCCGAAAGAAGACGAGCATCGAGAAACAAAGCGGAAAGAGGCCGGAAAAGAATCCAAAAGAAAGCCTAAAATGAAAGCTAAACGGACGCCCAAGATCCAGATCCAAGCCCATGACCCAGACCTGACCCGGGCCACTTAGGAAACCGCGCGGCCTGAGGCCGCGAGCCAGGTTGCGTATGTATCTGTTCCAGTTCTATACTTGGCGTTTTCCGGAATTTAGGTTATGACTTTCACATGTGCGACGGGAGGCTACGAGGGGGCGATTTTTAGAGGTATTTTGACTACTTTTAAGCCACGATAGAGGACCGATTGAAGAGAAGTTCACCACGAGAAGCGGATTAGAGCCGAGAGAAGGGATTTCATCAGTACATTCTTCACGTTTATGATCACGATGTTTACATACACCATCTTCTACATTGTTTCTTATGTTTTTGTCCACCCGAACATGAACTAATCCCTAGATGTTGGGGGTTGGAATAACTATGGTTTTTATGATGGATGACGTGTAACCGAAGGATTTTTATTCGATTTGATCTATGAAGCATTTGATTTCAGTTTTTCATCATCAATTGTAGCTTGATCATCTGCAATTGATTTCTATGGTTTTTTATTAAGTTTGAGAAAATTAATTAAAAGCTAGATCAAGTAATCAGGTGCCGGAAAGGAGATTCAGATAGAGATAGCCGAATCACTTTCTGCTTGGAACAGTTTGACTTAATGTATTTTAAAACCCTAGGTGGAGATCGAGAGATAAAACCTATGAGTCTTGAAATAAAATATGTTATTGCTTGAGGAAGAATAGCAGTTAGCTCTTACAAACTAGGGTTCATAGAAATAATCATTAATAATCGTTCAGGTATTCGTTCATCTATAGTATAACCATAGGAAATCCAACTCTCAACCTTTTCTCTATCAAAGTCCTTTCCAAACCTTTCGTTAATCTATTTTAGTTTTATTTAGTTTAAACAAGTCTTAAACCACAAATCCAAATTACGACCGTTCAGTTAATAGAAATTGTAGTCATTGTGATACTTAGTTCCTAGTTCCCTGTGTTCGATACTTGTACTTCCGTAGTATTACTTGATTTCAACACCGTACACTTGCGGTTAGATTTAGGGGGGGTGTAAACCCGCTTATCAGTGTTGAAAGCCATTGAAGCGATCCCTGGCCGAGAAGACTAGAAGTTTCTGCTCCATCATCCTCAGCAGCCATCCCTAGCCTAGAAGACAGGGTGGTCAATGAAGAAGATGCTCCTCTCAGCCCTTCCCTTCATGCTGATGACGACAAAGAGGGGGAGAAGGAAAAAGAAAATGAAGAAGACCTCCCTCGTGCTGAGGGGGAGGATTTAAACTAAGAAACTCAAACTCCTCCTTCTTTCTCCACTAATACTGAACTGGTGGATATTCCCTCTGACGAAGAGGATGAGGAGGAAGAAGAAGAGGATAAAGAGTTGGAGTTTGAAGACTCCAAGAATAACTCCGTAGGCACTGATGATGACGATGAAGATGACGAATCAGTTCTATGGTCCAAACCCAATCCCATTAGCGTTCCTCCACTAAAAGAAGTTGTAATAACTGAAGCAGGGGGAGATCTGACAAAACCCCTATGAAGAATTCTTCCCAAGGCAAGCAGAAGGGAATCGTTGCCAAAGGAAACCTGAAGATTTGCTTCACACCTGAGGGGGAGTAACCTTCTCAGGTATGCCACTCCATCATTCCATTTCCTGCTTCTACTCATTCTCACCTAAGACCCCTCCTATACACTTAACCTTATTTTTCTATCTTTTTCTTCCCAAAACTAACTCACTTTCAATTTTCGTCCAGCTAGTTCTCTCCCCTGCTTGAGGGGCAGGCTGAAATTTAGCACCAAATAATCCTAGCAACCATTGCTGAAGAAACTCCTATAATCCCAGTCTCTGTGTTAGAGACTGATGAAAAAGAAGAGGAAGAGGAATTGTTGAGTCACCCAAACAGACCTTCACGACCAATTCAAAGGTCCGAGGATGAACTACAAAGAAGAAGATCAGCAATGATTCAACAGCTAGAAAGCCAACGGCTCAAGATCCCTGCTCAACCAGGTATTGAATTCGTGACTCCGGAAGAACGCGAAGAGTCTATTAGAGATGAGGAGTTATATGATGCCTGCCAAAAGGATGCCAAACTTGCCCTTAAGGTTGTGCAGAACTCGGTCTCTGATAAGAAACTGAAAATAAATCCGATCAGAGTTTAAGAACAACTACTGAAAGAGGTTGAGAAGGAAGCCCGAAAAGGAAAGGTTGACGATGACTACCAATTAGATTGGTGTAGAGAGAAGATCGACCACATATACCATCCAAGCAGAATCACTGTTGGTGACACTCCAAGTCTTTTGAGAAAACAACTCATCATAAACAATGTACATGTCTAAGCTGACGATCTTCGGTTTTGATGAATGGATAGAGATCATAATTGTTATACAAAAGTTCAAGTCCAAGTTCAAATCCTATGTGGAGAAGTTCTTGAACTTGCAGATCAACAAGGTCTCAACAAGAATGGAATTACCTCCTCCTCTTGTTGTTCTTCAGAACCAAAGGTCAGCAAAGAGAAAACAAAAGCGAGCTTCAACCTCTGATGAACCTGCCCACCGAAATGAAACAGGTATTGAATTATCAAGGGAAGCAGTGCTTGGACCACCACTAGACTTATCAGCTATCGACTTATCACTGCCACCAGGAGGTCCCTTTTAACCTGGTCAAGTGATAGGTGAACCCTACGGAATCATCTTCCCTGGTTGGAATGGTGTCCTGCGCTTTCAAAGGAATTCAGAGATCCCTATCTGCCCAATTGAACAACTCAAATATCTAGTCCACTGGTGTAACTTGTCAAGACTAGGTATCTTTCTCAAAGCCCATGTCCTCAAGGAAGCAAATCTCAAAAAACAACAGGGGGAGAAAGTACGTGACTGGATGATCATTGAAGGAGATTCATATGACAAAATGCTTTTCAAGGTTGAACCTGAATAATTGATAGATTCTATTCTTGTAACCATTGTAATTTATCAGTATTTCTATTAGTACTTGTAAAATTTCTTTCACTTGTACTTGTAAACTTTCAACTTCCCTTGTAAACGTATTACGATTTGATGAAAGTTTTCAGTGAAAGTACATTACTCCATCAGTACTAGAAAAGTTCCCTTAAAACAGTAAATGGGACACGCAACTATGAGTCCTCTTTATTCCTTATGTTTTAATACTTAGCAATTTTTTGTTGTTGGTTTGTCATCATCAAATAGGGGGAGATTGTTGATTCAAACTCTCTCAGTGTTTGGATTACGACCCTTAGAATACTCAGTGAAAATTACAATTAGCATATGTGTGTATTAATGTTTTTCCATCAGCGATAACATGTGTTTTACTATCAGCGATAACTCGAGTCTGTTCAGTATTGCTGATGATCGCTAATGATTTCAAACGTAACAGTGTTGATTGTAATCCCTGAAGACAAGCCTCGTGACTAAGGAGTTCATCGTTGACATAGAAGACAAAGAAGATGAACAAGGACAAGTCTACTCATGATCTGATGCAGACATCAATGAAACCAAGACAAGTCTACACGCGCGATAAATCAACAATAAAGCTTCAGCGATCGCTGATCCTGAAGCTTGTCACTATTTGTTTGTCTTATCTCCTTGCACAAAAGTACGGATGGTCAGAAGAAGCATGCTTTTGTCTAAGATCGTACAACCACTCTGACATCTACACTATTCACCATACTGCCCAAAGCATGTCTTGATAAAAGTCAGAAGCATGCCCCCAATCAGATGCTGACACGTGTAAAGTGATCCTGCCATTCATTTAATGCATGGGGTATAAATAGGAGCAATACCCCTTTCATTTTGAAGGATCCTCTTGAACTACTTAGTGCGTAGAAAACCTTTGCTTTTCTACATTTCCTTTTCTCTCTAGTTTCTTAGTGCAAGAACACTTTGTGATTCTCAAGTTTGATTAGATTAGGTTTACTTAATATTTTTCCGCAACAAACTGTAAATTGTGTTTGATTTATCAATAAACAATTTAGAAAACTAAAAACTTGTGTTTGTATTCAAACCCCCTTCTACAAACTATTGTACTTGTATAACCCCTTCGGGACCAACAAGTGGTATCAGAGCAGATTGTTTAATCCCATAAACAATATCTTGCTTATACTTTTCTTTTCCTTGCTATCACCTCAGCTTGACAACCACCAAATATTCCCTCTTTATCTGGCCAAGTCGATCCACCATCCTTCATTCCTAAAGATTTCCCTTCTACCTCTCAATCACAACCCTCATTTCCTCCAACATTGCCTCCTGCCATCAAATGGACCAAGGATCATCCAATTGATCAAATAATTGGTGATCAACAAGCTGGTGTCCAAACCAGAAGAGGAGTAGGCAACATATGTCTCTATGTGAATTTTCTGTCCATTATAGAGCCAAAGAAAATTGAAGAAGCTCTAGCTGATCCATGTTGGATCACTGCAATGCAAGAAGAACTCTTTCAATTTGAAAGAAATAAAGTATGGAGACTGGTTCCTCGTCCTTCCAGAAAACGAATTATAGGAACCAAGTGGGTTTTCAAAAACAAGATGGATAAAGAAGGCACTGTGATCAGAAATAAAACCAGGATGGTAGCTTAAGGCTATAGGCAGGAAGAAGGAATTGACTATGATGAAATTTTTTCTCCAGTCTCCAGACTTGAAGATATAAGAATATTCCTTGCTCATGCTGCCTACAAGAATTTCAGAGTGTAGAAACCAGATCCGTGCAACAATACAGAAATCGAATATGATATGCAATAAGTAATATGATTTCAACTGGTCATCCCTTTCATTAATCTTTCAGAGAGAATTTGCAATAAAGTGTTGAAAGTAAAATAGATGATTAGCTTGTTTTTCCAAGCTAATCAACATTAAATACAATGGGCCCATGGTTAACAAGCCCACGGCCCGTTCACTAATAAGCTCTATTTTAATCAAATACAGTTTAACCCTTGAACTTTAAATCAACATTAAAACCTGCTCTAACAATCTCCCCCTTTGATTTGAAGTTCGAGTTGGCGCTCTATATCTCTCCAGTTGAAGACATATCTTTTGCGGAGCGCGAAGTGTACCTCGAACAATCTGATGGCGCGGCGATAGTCGATGCGATCTTCAATCATTTCCAAGGCATTCCTAGCAGTTACTTAATTCGGATTCGGAACATAAGAATACCTTGGATTTTCAGACTCGTGCTGAATAATCTTTCGAAGAGCATCTCTGACCTTTAGGAGTGTGCCGTCGCAGAATCTTTCCACCTGACTGAAGCGCATAAATTTCTTCTCTTTTTGCTCGTTGAGGTAAACAATCCCGAATTTTGGTTCCAGAAGCATAGCGTTCTCGGGATACATGTTTAACTCAGGTGCTTTCAGATTCGGCTTGATCAGATTTACTTTTTTCGCCTTGTTCTCGATAGCCATTTGGAAGTCCGTTAGATAAGACATCATGATGGTGCGGACCAGGTATCGACGAACAACTTCGAGTGCCTTTGTAATCTCTTGCGGTCAGATGGTTCTTGTACGTAAGTCTTTCAGAATAACCAGAAAGTCGAGTGGTCGGAGGTTCTTGAAATCAACTTCTGAAAATTTCCACTCGTTCCCATCTTCACGTCGAACAATGAAAACTGGGTAGACGATCCTCATAATACATCTTGAATAGATACTGATTACCTCTGTGATTCGAAGTTTGGTTCTGACCTGGTTGACTGGAAGACACCGCTGCATTGTGCTGATATATCGGCGTTGAAATTCTGGGTCAAGGTTGTAGATACCTAGACAGAAGGTCGGCTCGATTTGGCGAAGCTTGTGGACGAACAGCTTTTTCAAAGATTCCTCCAGATGAGGGATTAGTACCATGATCTTCTCCCAACGAATTTGTTGCTGTTGAGGAGTAGGAGGAAGATCAGAAGCTGTCGTGGGAGGAGTAGTTGTCGGAAGATCGGAAGTAGTAGACTCGGGTCTTGTTGATGGTGTTTCGGCGGGTTGAGCATAGTGAACGGGAGTTGCTCCATATAAATTTTGGAGCAGGAACTGATCGTAGTCAATATTGTCGTCCTCATCAGTAGGGAATACCAAATTTACCTGGAGATTTACGGCACTGGCGGCTTTTTGGTACCATGCGTCTTCGGTCTCCGGGTTGGTCTCACACTCTGGATCTATCATGTCCAGTATCGGTCTGTCTGACGAGTCAAAATTGACCAGTTCCTGTGTTGAACCCTCGGGCTTTTCAACCGTCGGGTCTTCTTCATCTGAAATCTCCATATCTATGACCATATCTGCTAGTGGCAATTCGGCTTCGGGTGCTTCTGATGTAGTTGCCGCAGTTGGGGGTTCCTGTTGAACAACTGTTGTAGTTTCGGCAGTCATGATCTGGACGGTCTCAGTTTGGCGTAGACGCTTCTCCCCCTCACGGTGATCAGGATCATCCTGGTCATCGTGCTTGCGTTTGAGACCGTCGGCTTGACTCTTACAAGTGTCTTCTAGTGAGCGAACCCTTTCAGACAGCGTGGAGAGCGCTTTGTTGTAGTCGTTGAGGGTCGAGTCAATGGCGTCAAGGCGTGATGTGATAGATGAAGATGGAGCAGTGACCTGGGATCGGAGAATTAAGATCATGTCTGCTTCAGTCGAGGCGGTTGTATCGGATTCCTGGAGCAGTTGGGCCAATAGCATCGTCTTTAAGGTATCCACCGAATAGATAGGTTGAGCAAATATCGGTGGATGTGGTGGTGCGGTTTCGGCTTCAACGATCTTTGCTTTGCCTTTGATGTCTTTGGCGATCTCGTCGGTGACATGCTGTTCCAGTGCCTCGCGGTCAGCCTTGAGGGTGCTGTCCAGGGACCCTTGCGACATAAAGTCGGGGTGAATAACTCCGGGACCACTTAGGTTACCCGTTGAGGCGTCGACCACAGGGGTAGAGCCACCTACGTTCATAGTTGGCGTGATGTTAGCTGTGGTAGGATTTCCTGCCGATCCTTGTGTTTCACCAAGAGGTGAAGACACTACGGTGGTTTCGGTCGAGTCACGAAGAGTCTCGACTTGGTGTTGCTCAGCTTCGAGTGTCCTAGCCGAAGAATGTTCAATATCAAAAGGCGCTAGACTCGATTGTGCACAAAATGAAGGCGAGACCGGGGGAGCCTGGTCTCTTGTTTCAACACCAGAACCCTTCAAATGAGGGACCAGTGGAAGTTGTGCTAAATCCCCGTGTGAGACTGAAACATCCGTCTTTGGAGAAACGGATGAGTGACTGAGGGGGTCGTGCAATTGCTCCGCTGGGTCCACGGAGGCTTCTTCAATACCCCGTCCCAACGTATGAGACGGGATAGTAGATGTGGCTACCCGGATATCGCTCTTTTGGGGTCGCTCACGAGCCTCGTTATCTTTACGGCTCGATCTTTCCTGGTTCAACTTTGAACGCAGTTCTCTCCATCTCGCGTGATCTAACTCCTCTACTTATTCTCCCTCAGATGTCCTAGTAACAGGCCCGGTTCCAGTATGAGGTGGTGATTCAAGAGGGATTGGGACATTGTAGTTTGGGTTTGGTCCGATACCGCGAGGTATGTGTGTCAGGCGTAAGGTACGGGTGGTATCGGAGTTCGTGGAGTCAGATTCCACGTCTTCAACATTGTGAGATGGTGAGGGGGGTTCGGTGATATACGGCTCGGTCGAGTGATGTAGTATTGGTCTAGAGGATGGACCGGCTTGGGCTGAGCTAGAACCGGGTTGCGATTCCACTGCACCACCTACTCTCGTTCCCCTTCCTCTCACAACTAACGTTCCCCGCCCGACAGCCCCTGCTTGTCGGGCCCTTCCACCTCTTACTCTCGGACCCTTACATCGCTCGGGTCTAAGTCCCTGGGCAGCTCCCTCCGGCTCTGGCTGGACCATGGGATTACCTAACTCTCCCCTATATGCAACTACCCCTGGTGCAGTGGGATCAGCGATGGCCAGTAGGGCTTCAGGGATGGGCATGGCTACCGCATCTGAAGCGTTGCGGATAACCATGAACTGGAGGTGTCTGATGGGGCATACCGGATGTGTAGTACGTCTTGGAATGGCTGGATTCGCATCCATATGTTGACGAACTGCGAGCGATAGGAAACGCGGGTATGGGAGGAACTTCTTCTGTTTGTTTCCGCCGATGTGTCGAATGGTGGTCACAAGTTCATGCCAGATGATCATGGCGAAGTCGACGTGACGGTTGTAGCACACGGTGTGAACAAGTCGCAGGAAGTCGCCGGTACATTGATCAATACCTTTCCATCGGGCGGATAGGCAGCGGTTGAGTATGGTGAAGAGCGTGTACCAAATTGGCGCCAGGAACTTGCGATTGAAGACTGATGGTCGCTGAAGATTAGAGTTGTAACCAAGGGCACGCATTTGTGCGCATAGTGTGGCATCGTTAACGGCAGGATCGTACCGTTCATGGTTGTTGGCAGTGGCTTCCGGTAGAGAAAGTAGTCGGCGAAAGGAATCGGGCGTCAGAGTAAATGGGTGGTTGTTTATCTGTGCCGTGATAGTCTGTGTGTTGCCAATCGTACGGACTTGGGCCGTCAGCCAGACTTGTAGAACGTAGATCAAAGGAACGTCGGCGGTGCGAGTGAGTGCCTCACGGATGGGATGGCGCATCAGAATGTCCAGAATGACCACGTGTTGTGGGTTGGGTCTGAACAGCGCCGGGTCCAAGTAATGATTGTTCGCTTCCAATTCGATGCCATGGTCAGGGTCAACCAAGGCAGCATCTGCAACTTCGTCGATAATTTCCTCCTCCTGAGGAATATGGTCCTCCGGGTTTTGTTGATCTGCCATGTATATATATGTCAAAACAGCACACAGTTAGGGACTTAGACGGAAGAACAAGTGTTGGTGCGTACCTTTGCGTTGAATGGCTCAATCTGAGACAGATCGAGGACTGGTATGGATGAGACAGGTACGGAATGGAAACAACAGCAGAGTTTTCCGGATGAAAATGCCAAGGTGTCCGGACAACACATGGTGTCCGGGTAAATGGGTTTTCCGGATAAGATAAGCAAGTGTCCGGATAAAATTGGATTATCCGGACAGAGGTTCCCTGATATACTGAATTCCCGGATAAGATGGGAGTCCGGACATCACACTATCCGGTAGTTGAACTTACCGGAAACCCTAAGGTCTCCGGACAACTAGGTATCCGGGAGTTGAGTGTCCGGATAAGACATCATAGATGTTGAATGTGTCCGGACACGACGAATGTGTCCGGATGAAACCCTTTATCGAATAATCGACCAAATGTTGGTTCAATACCAGTGTGAGTGCAGATATATGTGACAAGTATCATTCTAGACTCCACAGTGAGCTTATCCTATCTAAATTACCACTAATGAACCACAAATCGTGTGGACCCGAAACTGGGTTTCGGATCCAAAGAACTCGACCAAATCGGGGACTGTTTGGGATGTAATGTGAACAAAAACAGAGTTGTAATGATCGATAAGGAGGTGCGAACAACATACCAGAGTGTGGGATTGAATGCGGGTGTGAATCGGCGATTAGGTGAGATGTCCGAGCGAGAGAGAAAAGAACGAGGGTTTAGGGTTTTTGAAGCAAATGTCCGGATATCGAAAGGAGAGGGGTCCGGGTGGCTTATATAAACCGGGTGTTGTCCGGGTTCTTGACCGACCCGTATACATCCGGTCCGGATACTGTCCGGAAATGAGGTTTGTCCGGATCCCATGGGGTGTCCGGATACTGCCCGGATACTTCAGAACAGCCCTGATTCTATGAATTTTGCAGGAAACTGAACTGGGAGGGATCTTTCTCTCGCTCCCCCTCAAACTTAGCAGGGGATTTTCATTGCTCCCCCTCGGATAGTGCAGTAGGGTGCAGTGGAGGGGTCCGATACACAAAAAACTGTAAGCTTTTAAGAGAATACCTGTGTCGCTCCCCTTCAAGTGATGACCATAACTTAGACATAGGAGTTCCCACACACAAAAAACTTTTGACGTGTAAAGAAAAAAAATTGTGTGTGACGCTCCCCCTCAAAGTATGAGGAAACTTACCTGATATTGCATTGTGCTCCCCCTGAACACGAGAACATGTGGTGAAAGCACAGAGATAGGGAAAGAAAATATAGACGACAATATTAGAAAATAGAAACACACGGAGAAAGAAAGAAAGAAATCGATATCTACCTAATAAATACAGAGACTAAATCTAGCGGTGTGACTAGAACAAGTAGAATACAAGTGCGAGGAAGTGTGTGCTCATGCATCAGGAGGGGAAACACCGGATGATGAGAAGACAGGTACTCGTATATGTATGGAACTTGTAACGGGCACGCAGTCGGATTAAGTCTTCAGATTTAGCATACCTAGCTTGAACACAAAAGTTTTAAAGCGTTTTTCGTCCAAGGCTTTGGTAAAAAGGTCTGCTAACTGATGTTCCGTATTTACGAAGTAGAGTTCGACTGTACCTCTTTCGACGTGATCCTTAATAAAATGATACCGAACGTCGATGTGCTTCGTCTTGGTGTGTTGGACTGGGTTGCTTGATATGGCAATTGCGCTCTTCGAGTCACAGTAGATCGGGACTTTGACATACGTAAAGTCGTAGTCTTTGAGTTGCGTCCTCATCCAGATTACTTGGGAACAGCAACTTGCGGCGGCTACATACTCCGCCTCAGCAGTTGATGTTGAAACACATTGTTGTTTATTCGAAGCCCAACTTACCAGGCTATCTCCCAAGAACTGAATGTGTCCCGAGGTGCTCTTGCAGTCCAACATGCATCCCGTGTGATCCGCATCAGAGTAAACGGATAGGCCAAAACCTGTCTCTTTCGGGTACCAAAGGCCAAGATCAGCAGTACCACGTAAATAACGAAAAATTCGTTTAACAGCGTTGTAATGAGACTCTTTAGGGTTTGACTGATAACGGGCACAAAGAAATGTTGAGAACACGATGTCTGGTCTACTGGCAATAAGGTACATTAAAGAACCGATCATTCCCCGATACAATTTGGCGTTGACAGCCTTTCCGTTAGGATCGGCGTCAAGCTTTGTATTGGTTTCCATGGGAGTTTTCATTGGTGAGGACTGGTCCAATTAGAATTTCCGAAGAATATCCCGAATGTATTTGGACTGGTTTATGAAAATTCTTGTCGACAGTTGTTTAACTTGAAGACCAAGGAAAAAGTTCATCTCACAAAGCATACTCATTTTAAAAAAATTTCCCATGAGAGTGGCAAAGTTCTTTGCATATAAAGGACTAGTAGAACCGAAAATGATGTCATCGACATATACCTGGACTAGAATTATGTGGCCCTTTTCGTTCTTGATAAACAGTGTAGAATCAATTGTACCTCGAGTGAACACGGCTTCTAACAAGAACTTTGATAGTGTGTTGTACCATGCTCGTGGTGCTTGCTTCAAGCCGTATAGTGCCTTGTCCAAGATGTAGACATGATCAGGCTTCGAGTCATCCACAAATCCATCGGGTTGCGACACGTAAACTTCTTCTTGGAGGTCGCCGTAAAGAAAGGCTGTCTTCACATCCATTTGGAAGACTGTGAAGTTCTTGTGCGCGACATAAGCGAGAAACATACGGATTGCCTCGATTCGTGCTACTGGAGCGTAGGTCTCATCATAGTCGATCCCCTCTTGTTGTCGGTACCCTTTGGCCACAAGACGCGCCTTGTTGCGAACAACGATACCATCTTCGTCCTTTTTATTCTTGAAGATCCATTTGGTCCCGATTACCGTCTTGTGTTTAGGACGTGGAACCAGTCGCCATACCTTTAGAGCCTCGAATTGATTTAGCTCTTCTTGCATGGCGATGATCTAGTCTGGATCTTCGAGCGCTTCGTGTACGCTCGTCGGCTCAATCGTGCTCAAGAAGTCGGAGAATAGGCAGAAGTTGGCGGAAGCGCCTCGTGTACGAATAGGAGTCAAGGGATCACCGATGATCTGATGTAGGGGATGGGCCTTCGTCCATTTGGTGGAGTGCGGAAGCGGCTGCTGGGTAGAGTGAGAGGTGTCCGGATCCACGTATGCACCAGATGGAAGGTCTTCAACTTGTTCAAGAGTCGCAATCGTGTTTCTTGGAGGAAGTGGGGGAGGATTCGTCGATGGTTGAACAACTTATGGTTCCGGGGAGTTCAGAGGTTGAGCATCGGTTGTAGCAGAAGACGAATCTGTAGGAGCGATTTCCGAGATTATAGGTTCCTCCGGGGGGATTACAGTACCAGGTGCAGTCGTATCAGATGATGACGGTTGAGCTGTCTCTATAGATGTTGAAAGCATACTCGTAGACGGGGGCGGACCAGAAAAAGCGGCCGAATCCGTATTGCGAGCAGCCTCAAGTCGCGGTTGCGCTGAGACAGATGTGGAAGAATTAATAGTGTCATCATAAAAATATTGAAACAGTAAATCTAAATCAGAAGAGTCAGCATTCGATGAAGATGCATGATTCGGATTTACTGTGGCTTGTGCAGATCCCGAACTCGAAGGTCCGGAAGCTAGCCCTCCAGTTAAACCGGGTTCTGAACTGAGTTGTTCAGAAGCCAAATCTGCGGCTTCGTCGAATGTCACGTTTATGCTTTCAACAACGGATTTGGTCCATTTGTTGTAAACCCGATACGCCTTAGCCTGCATGGAGTATCCGATGAAGACTCCTTCGTCCGCCTTGGGGCTGAATTTCCCAAGACCATCCTTGTCGTTTAGCACATAGCAGGTGCATCCAAATGCATGGAAGTAACCGACGGTTGGAACGTGATTATTCATGATCTCGTATGGTGTCTTGTTGAACCGCTTGAGAAGGATAGGGCGGTTTTGCGTGTAGCATGCCGTAGACACCGCCTCAGCCCAGAGATACAGCGGTAGATTTGCTTGGGATAGCATTGTTCGAGCAGCTTCAACGAAGGTACGGTTCCGTCTTTCCACCACTCCGTTTTGTTGTGGAGTGCGTGCTGCAGAGAAAGTGTATGTGATGCCCACCGTTCTCAGATAGTCATCCACTTTTTGATTCTTGAACTCCGTCCCGTTCTCAGTTCTGATGGACTGAACGTGTTGAAGCTTGTTCTGCTGGACAGTCTTCAGGTGATCAATAATGAGCTCCAGAGTTTCATCCTTCGAGCGTAAGAACCTCACCCAAGTGTAGCGCGAGTAGTCATCCACCATCACGAGCACGTATTTGCGTTTATTGATGCTCGAAACACGCATTGGACCACATAAATCCATATGAATGAGTTCGAGTGTCCGGGTCGTACTCGGAGTTGCCTTCGGCGGATGTGATGCGCGCGTCATATTTCCCTTTTCGCATGCTCCACAGAGACGGTCCTTCACGAATGGAAGGTGGGGCACGCATCTGACGTGTTTGCCTAGCACCAGTTGATTGATACTTCTGAAGTTGAGGTGCGAAAGACGTCTATGCCAGAGCCAAACTTGGTCGGAGTCGGCTTTTGACAAGAGACATACTGGTTTTTCTGTCTTGAGAGCTGCGTGGTCAATGGTGTAGAGATTGGTCTTGCGAGTTCCAACCAGAAGTTCCTCTCCGTCGTTGTTGAGGATTCCACACCTTGTGGCTTTAAAGCTGACCTCGAGATCCTTGTCGCAGAATTGACCGATGCTGAATAGATTGTGTCCTAATCCTGCGACGTGGGATACCTTCTTGATTGTTATCTTGTCTTGTACGATGTCGACGTAGCCCACGATCGGCGACTTCTCGTTATTCCCAAATCTCACGTCTCCGCAGTATTCTTCCTTGTAATTCGTGAGAAGCTCCCTTCTGCCGGTCATGTGCTTGGAGCATCCAGAATCTAAGTACCACACATGACCGTTCTGCAAAACAAGATTAGTGACGTTTAGGTACCCAAATTTGTTTGGGTCCTAGGGGTTAGATTTGGCACTGCCTTGGGAAATATGCTTTGACTCAGCTTTCCCTTTAGGTGTAGATTTTACACCGTTGGAGGGAACTGGTTTTGGCACTTGTTGCCTCTTGGGTGCAGAATTTACACCTTTTGGAGGAACATATTTTGGGGCAGATTTCCACATGGGTGCCGGTTTAACCTCAGTAGGAGCAGACCGTGTAGGAATGGGTCGGGTCTCCCTCTGTGGTTTAACCGTTTGATTGAAACCCCTTTTAAAATGATGTTATTGCTTGTTATTATGGGGTTTGCGCTTATGAAACAGGTTACCAACAAAGTAAGGCGCATACCAATCATTATTGTGAATATCATCAAAATCATTCCAACCACATTTAGAACAACATAAACAATCATGCGATAACTGAATCAGTTGATTAAGTAATTTAACTTTAACGGGAAAAGAAACATCAAAATGGTTCCAATGATTCCAAGCATAATTGTCTTTGTCTATTCTAGAATTGAAAACAGGTGGGGATGACTTTGACACATCCTTCTCGATAGATTCCCACTTTAGCCACTTTGGTGTTTCTTTATTAGCGCGATCATTTTTATCTGAAACAGCAGGGATAGTATGATCAGTGACTATTGAGGAAACAGGAATCTTAGTGGTCGGTCGTTCGGTCTTTTGCTTCGGCTGTGACTGTTTTTGAGAATTGGAAACATTTTTAAGAATCTTGATCACAGCCGGAGTCTTGGGTTGAGAACAGTCGCCCTTTAGAAAATTGACCGGATGATTAACCACTGGAGATAAAAAATCAGGTTGACTTGGAGAAATAGTAGTGTTGGCAGTCAATGGTCCGGTAGCTTGCCATGGCTGTGACTGCCTTTTGGAAACAGGTTTCGAGGTTGGTTTTGACTGGGAAATCTTGATCACAGCTGAGCCCTTTGTTTGAGAACAGCTTTCTTTTAAATAATTACCCGGATGATTGACCACGGGGGATAAAAAATCAGTGTGACTTGGAAGAGGTTTGTCGAAGGGAAATGAATCAAACTCTTCATCACAGTTACCTTCGGAGTTCATGTACTCTGAAAAATCTATCTTGGGAAGTACTGGACTGAAAGCAGGTGGGGAAGGCGAGGAATGCTCTGTGTTTGTGTGCTTAGGGGAACTTGGTGTGGAAGCGTTTGAAAAATCAGAGTTTAAATTCCTTTGAGCACATTCATCTTGAGAGACGTTACTTTCTTGAGAAGAGATATTTCCAATGAAGGCTTTACACGAGGATGTGTCAGATGAGTTAGAGGAAAGTTCAGGTGAAAATTGCTTCGCAGTTTGGAGCAAGTCAAGCTGCACTCGGAGTTGACTATTTACCATATGCTCTTTCATCGTTTCTCTTGTCATTTCAGACAGTTTTGATGAGAGCGTATTGATTTCCCACTGAAATTTTTCCTTTTCCTCACTTGACACACCGTCGGTTTTCTCAGATTTGAGTTTCTCAATCTCAGAGATGAGCACTTTCTTTTCGTTTTGAAAGGTGGACCTTTCTTTCTCAATCGACTCCTCCAACTCGACAATTTTTGCTTCCAAGATGAGAGGAGGAACATAGAGTTTAAACTTATCCATCTCAGTCTTGGTTGCAGGTGCTACATCCTCATCCTTCTTGGAGGAATCCTTGGGTGTAGCTACCTTGAAGGGGTTGAAGTAGTCATTGGAAAGGTACTTTTTGTTCTTTTGATACGAGTAGTTTAAAGGTTCATAACAAAATGGAAGTTGATTCCTCGTTTGTGTGTACGTTTGTGTTCCTCGGTTTCCTCCTCCTTTTCTGGTTCAAGAGGACCAATCCATTGAATTGCGTACTCTGGATACTTTTTATCTAATCCATAGTAAGCAAAATCATACAGGGTAGGGACTTGATATCTTCCCTTTTTCAGATAATGTGGGTTATCATATCCGATTCCCCCTTCTTTGTTAAAGTACGTGAACTCTTTGGGTTTGTTCAAAAAAATGGTTTGATCAGTTTGACCCCTTTTGTGGAGTTTGGTTTCAAGATCTAGAATTTTAGCTACATACTCCTTGTGTTGAATTTGAAGAGAAGAACATTGATAAGTAATGTCTTCTTTCCCATTCAAGCACGGATCAAACTGTCGTTGGAGATCAGATAATCTGTCCCTTAAGTCTTTAGGTGCTAATGAAAGGATTTTTCATCTGTCTTTTAAATCAGCATTTTCAGACTTATACTTCTTAGTTAATTTCATTTGAACATTAAGCTTTTCAGTTATTGAAATAATTTCAAGCTTTTGTTCTTCATTTGTGGCCTTGAGGGAGTTTGCCTTTTCTGTGATGGTTTGCAGTTGAAGTATGAAGTTTTGTAAGCAAGAGTCACATACCTGATTTGCTGTTGCCTTGTCTTCATCCGTAGGCGATTGATATCCCATGAAAGCATCAACACCTTCATAATTGTCCTCATCATCAGATCTGCCTAGCCAGTAATCATTTTCAGCGAACATTGCCTCCCCAGCCTCCTTCTGTCTGGCCAGTGCAAGCTTAGCCTCATAATAGTGAAAGTTCTTCACTGTAGGTTGACGGCAGTCTTTAGCGAAGTGACCGAGTTTCCCGCAGTTGTAGCATTTCACAGGTTCATCTCGCTTCTTCCGGTCACCTTTCTCTGTCTTCTCCTTCTTCTCAGATCTATCTTGCTCTTCTACCTTCTTCTTTCCTTCATACCGATCCTTATAGTCATCACGCTTATTGGAGGAGGTGGAGTAGCGTTGACTATTGGAAGACGGCTTCTTGTAGAACTTTTGTTGTTGAAAAGATTTAGTCAGAAGGGCAATAGCTTTCATTAAGTCTGATGCTTCATCATCATCATCATCACCGTCTTTCTCGTCTTCAGGTTCTGACTCGGAGGAGCTTTGCTGTGGACCGCGTCTGGATTGACTGCTTGAAGATTTCCCTAGTTTGGAAGTCATGAGGGCAATCGGATCAGCAGATGGTTTTGGCTCATTCTTCTTCTCTCCCAGAAGCTCATTCACTTCATCTTCGTCTTGGAGAAGTGTCTCATACAGTTCATTGATGCTGATGTTCTCTATCAAGTTGTTATGCTTGACATGAGAAGCATACACTTTCCATTCAGGTAGCAAGTTGTTGAGGAACTTTAGTGCATTCTCAGTATTGGAACGAACAATTTTATTCTTGTTCAATTCATTGAGGAGTAGACAGAAACGTTCATAGGTCTGGGTAAGGGATTCACCGTTGCGCTGCTTGAACCCATCGAACTTGGTTATCGCGCTATTTATCTTCAGCTGATTTCCTACAACGCTCCCTCGCATCATTTTGGCTACTTGGTCCCACATGCCCTTAGCCGTGTCCTTGTAACTGTCTATGGCAGTGTAGATAGAATTAGGAAGGGCTTGAATCAGATATCTCTTTGCATGCTTTTCACCTTCAGTCATGCCTCTTTCAAATTTTGTCATCTCAGCAAGAGTCTTCTTCTCACGTCGAGCTATTGCAGTTGCAGTTGCAGCTATGTCCTTCATTGGCTGGGCAATTGGGCCATGATCCAGAGCTCTCTTGATGTACTCATAGTTGTCCTTGGACTCTATGAAGATCATGAACCTATCTCGCCATTGGTTGTACTCGTTCGGATAGAGACACGGTGGCTTGGTGTCAGTGCCAATTGCGAGAGCATCACGAGAAGTAGACATCTTCGGTTGTAACAGAGTGATCGTCAGACGTGTAGATTGATTCAAAGGGTAAACCTAACGCAAGGCACTAAAAGTGAAGTCCTAACGCAGGGTCTACGAGTGATTTGACTAACCTGAACTTACTGGATAGGAATCCAAATAAGTGATCTGATCTGGAATTGTTCGGATCAGATATGATGCAAATGGATCAATAAACAAAAACAGAAGTATCCGGATAAGATGAGGATACCGGATAATAGAATTGTCCGGATAACTGTAAGAGTCCGGATAGTAGAAAGAATCCAGACAGAGTAAGCTTTCCGGATAACAGATACCACACACCTTCCGGATAACTGAGGTTATCGGATGTGAACTAATTCCGGATGTGAAGTTTCTGGGTATAATGGAGTTTCCGGATACTGTGAGGTTTCCGGATACTACGAAGATTCTGGGTAAAATAGATTTCCGAATACTTTAAGTTATCCGGAACAATAATACCCGGATAGGTTTGAGATTAAGAGACTTACCCGGATGGATGACTTACTCGGAATATTCGAGAGTCCGGATGGCTGGAAGATCCCGGATGAAATTAACACAATTATCCGGGAACCTTGATTCTATCCGGAAAACGCGGCTGAGTTGTCCGGACAAATCGGCTGTTTGCTCAATTCGATTGGATTTTCGATTAGGGTTGCCCAAAATCAATCCTGGAAGATTAGTAACAATGCCAAACACAAAATAACACTAATCCAATCGATTTCAATGCAAAAAGAACACGTTTTGATGATAAAGATTCGATTTTTGATTAAGAACACTACCAAAAACTTTGAACTTATTTTGCAAAATTGACCAACCAAACGAACGAATTAGGATGTGAAAATTTGCAGAATTACTTATAATTATGATGCTAACACAACCCAACAAGCAAAATTGAACAATTTAAGCAGAATCACAGATTTGAAAAATCAAGAAAAATCAGACGTGGAAAAGTCAAACTAACCAGAAATCAATGAATGAGACTTTGAATCGAATCCGTCTGTCTGCTCTGATACCAATTGTAGAAACCAGATCCGCGCAACAATATAGAAATCGAATATGATATGCAATAAGTAATATGATTTCAACTGGTCATCCCTTTCATTAATCTTTCAGAGAGAATTTGCAATACAGTGTTGAAAGTAAAAGAGATGATTAGCTTGTTTTTCCAAGCTAATCAACATTAAATACAATGGGCCCGTGGTTAACAAGCCCACGGCTCGTTCACTAATAAGCTCTATTTTAATCAAATACAGTTTAACCCTTGAACTTTAAATCAACATTAAAACCTGCTCTAACACAGAGTCTTCAAGATGGATGTCAATAGTGCATTTATCAATGAAGAATTAGCTGAAGAAGTCTATGTGAAACAACCTCCTGGATTTGAAGATCCCTCTCATCCCGACTATGTGTACAGACTGGATAAGGGTCTCTATGGCCTTAAACAAGCTCCTCGTGCCTGGTTTGACATTCATGCCGATTTCCTCCTGAAAAATAAATATTCTCGGGGTAAGATATGCAACACTCTTTTCATCAAGAAAACCTTATGTAATCTCATTCTTGGTCAAATTTATGTGGACGATATCACTTTGGTGCTATTGATGAATCACTGTGTGATGAGTTTTCTTCTCTCATGAAAAGTCAATATGAGATAAGTGTGATGGGAGAGCTGACATTTTTCTTGAGTCTCCAAGTAAAACAAACTTCTGAAGAAATTTTCATAAGTCAAAGTAAATACATTCGCGATCTCCTTAAAAAGTTTAAATTTGATAACTGCTCCCCCATGAAAACTCCTATGGCACCACCTCTAAAAATTGATGCTGATCCAGATGGTGTATCTGTTGATGTAACAAATTTTAGAGGTATGATTGGGTCACTTCTTTATGTTACTGCTAGTAGACGTGATATATTGTTTGCTACTTGTCTTTGTGCACGTTACCAAGCCAATCCTAAGGAATCTCATATGTCCGCGGTTAAATGCATTTTTCGGTATCTAAAAGGTACCATGAATCTGGGTCTTTGGTATCCCAAAGACTCAAGTTTTGGTCTAATTGGGTATTCAGATTCTGATTTTGCAGGATCAAAAGTTGATAGAAAAAGCACTACTGGAAGCTGCCAACTCCTTGGTGGTAAACTTGTTAACTGGTCTAGCAAGAAACAAAATTCAGTTTCCACTTCCACTGCTGAAGCTGAATATGTAGACGTCGGTAGTTGTAGTGCTTAAATCCTCTAGATGAAAAATCAACTAAGAGATTATAATCAAATATTTTCTCATGTATCAATTCTGTGTGACAACTCAAGTGCAATTGCTATTGCAAATAACCCTGTGCTTCCCTCTAGATCAAAGCACATTGACATCAGATATCACTTCATAAGAGATCACATCTCTAAGGGTGATATTGAACTGCATTTATCCCCACTGACCTTCAACTAGCAGATTTCTTCACAAAACCTTTGGACGAAGCCCGATTTAATTTTCTCATGAACTGGGTATGTTAAACTTCAATGCCTAAAACTTTATTTCTACCCTATATATATCCGGCTACAAAAATCTTAGCCGAAAAAGCTCTATGTCCATTGGTCTATAAATATCCTCCTTAACCATTGGTACAAAAGTAACTTGCCACCTCATCGATCCACACCTTGTTTTTTCTTCAATCAATCTCCACCATCCATCTTCTCAAACACAAACTCCTTCGGCTCACAAAACCTTCTAAAAACCATATCTCAAAATTCCTCTCTCTAAGTTTCTCTCACTATCGGTTATCAACTTCAGCCGACCTCCTCCCTACACTCACTGCCGATACTCTCTTCGGCTCACACTCTGAAACCTTCACCGACTTCCTCGCTGCCGAAACCACTGGTGCCACCGCCAAGCTCGCCGAAACACCTCCTCGCCGAAAACCCTTCAACGCCGATAGCGGTCCCTCACCAAACTCCTCTTGCCGAGCCGATAACCATCGGCTCTCCTGACGATTTGACCGTTCACCGACGGGGTGAACCCCGTCGGCCGACCTCACGCTGCCGACCACCTACTGTTGCATCGGCCACCTGCTCGCCGATCGAATCCTCCGACCGGAAAAACCATCGCTGTGTGCCGAAGCATCTATCGGCTATGTCTCTTGGCCGAACCCTCCACCGCCGATATTTTTTTGTTTGGGCGATTCCAAAGGTTAGAACACTCTCTATCTATCTCACACGTCCCTATCCCATCTCCACTTCTCAAGGATGACATCATCCATGTCAATCCTTACCACTATCCCACTACCTTAAAACTACTCTAACTCCCTTTTACAATTATTACCATTATTGCCTATAACCCCTAACCATCTCACCTTTTCACCTTACTCACCACCCTCACATTCATATATATAAATAACTCACCCATGTTTCCTTCTAATTTCATCATCTTCAACCTCTTACCCTTCTTTTTCAAAAAGCATATCTGCAACTCCATTATCTTCAACCATGGCTCATCATCCACACCAGTCAAAGCTCCAAAACCCCACCAAATCACCACCATTCCTCCTCCTACATCTAATGACGACCTAATCTCCAACCCATGCAACCATGTTGTAAGATTTAGGAACGACCCATCTCCTTTTTCTTGCAAAAGTCTCCTCTACAATATGCTTTCACCAAATCTCTGAAAATGAGCAAAATGCTCATTGGTAACTTATGATTATCTTCTGTTTATGATGATCAAACCCACCAATTCTCGGCTTTCATCCTCTCAGATTCAAACGAGAACGATCTTACTTTCGGGGGCGAAGATGTTCGTTCCACTCTCCATCTTCCCATTTATCCATCATATGAACCGTTTCCTCTCGGGACGGAACATGAAGACATGGTGCATGCTCTCAACTACAAATCGGGCAAGAATGACAAAAGTCCCGACACTCGTCTTCGCAAAAATATGGGTGGGGTATGGAATTTATTCTTTGCTCATGTTATTTTATGCTTAAGCCGCAAAACCGGGGGTCACGACCAATCCCCGTCATATACCATTTAACTTGCCCATGCACTCATATTTCAAAGACGGATAGATTTTGCACGTTATTTCTTTGAGGGGTTGGTTGGTGTTATAACTCCTCCCAAAAGGCCAAAAGTGGCCTATCCTCAGTTCATCTCACTTATTATTCACCAAAAGATGGCAGAGGCACTCTAAGCCGATCGAAAGTCGGCTCACCCTAAATTCATATATGACTATACTCCACCAACGGTGAGCAAACCTATTCTCAACTATGATCCAAATGACACCGATCGACCTCTTTTATCAGGTAAGATTTCTTTCATTAACTCTCCCGATCTGCAATGGGGAGATGGTCGAGACACTCCTAGTCCCCGACTATATGTGTCCTCGGCTCCCTCCATTGCAGTGGACCCTCCTCCCGAGACCAACCGGTGAGCAAAAAGAAAAATCAAAAGCTCCCGGTACCTCCGCACTCGCCTCTATGACCATGCCGCCGAAAGAACCTTCGGTGGCTCTCCCGGAGTCCCGGTCCCGGTCAGTAAACCTTCAAAGAAGCGGAGGCACTCAAAATCCCCTTCTAAGTCTTATCCGAATAGACTTAGAAATCCTTTGGGGGCCACACCATCTCATCGAGCCACCGGTTCTCAACAATTGGGGGCTGTTGAAATTGTCCCTACTGGGCTCGTAGAATCTGCTAAGCCTAGCTCCCTGTTGCCTCTCGACAGGCTACGGTTGTACGAATGGAGACCCGCAAACCTCCTTCACCCACTTACTCTTTAAGGGATGAAGATGACTTGGATGTCTCTTAGGTCCAAGGTGCCGTTTTCTCACTGCACGACCTTACACCCGACTGTCTGTTGGTCGATGTTTCTGCACAACCCCATGAAGCATCGGTTACTCACGAAACCGGTCTGCAGGGTTTCGACTCCATTTTTTATTATCTTGTTCAGGATGATCCACATGTTTCACACATTTTTGAAGAACGGGATCCCTCCCTGGTTGAACACAAAGAGGTTCAGCAACTCTTCTCTCCATGTAACAACTCAGCAGGTTCTGTAACGTCCCAAAAATTACAATAAATTTGAACTTTTTAAAATACCGTTTTATTTAAATAAACCATAAGTGTTCAAGCCAATTAAACGTTTATCAAAATCTCGTTAAGTTAAATAGCCAAATCCAAATAACACAGCGGAAAATGTAATAATCTAAATATAGTGTCTCAAAGTAAAAAGTAATGGAAGTCTCCACAACGTGCCAGTGTGTACCGTCACGCCTTTGTGCCACTCGTACCTGAAACAGTAATTTATAGGGAAAGGGTAAGCACAAAGCTTAGTGAATTCAAACACATGCATACGATATCAATCATATCGACACCACCCCTATCAACAGATATATATAACAACCAATACATGCAGTTTAATAATACAAGCAAACTCATGCAAGAACCCCTATGCATGCATCATTCGGTCTCCCCGAATTCATACAACACTCGTGTAAGCATCCCTCGGTCTCCTCGAGTTCATACAACACCCATGTACGTATTCCTCGGTCTCCCCGAGTCCTCGGTCTCCCCGAGATTCATACGACACCCAAGATCTCATACTAGACACTAACTCGGCCTAGTACTACACACAAACAAAACAGTTAATACACACGAACTATAGCAGCGCGCATACAATCTCTACCCTACGCAGTGAGTGAACTCACCTCAGAAAGCAATATAGAACTCCCCGAACAGCGACAAGAACCCGCCAACTCCAACTCACTTCTTTTCACCTAAAGAAGTGTTACAAAGTGTCAAAGTGTAATCCCAACCCGGAATTACAACTACAAGTCTAAACGTGCGTTTTCCGGTTTTTAGTCTAACACTGCAGGTCTGTTCATGACCTGTTTAGCCCCCCCTTATACCCATCAAACCAGATATATTATTCCATACTTACAAATTTCTATGTCTTAGGTTTCCAGGGACATATAGCACGCGTTCATACGAGGTCCCTACTATTTTATATGAATTTTCTGAGACAGACTACCTAAAACAGGAATTCCGGACCAGTCTGTACTAATTGCCATTTTGGCCTTAGCTAGAGGCCGAATTGATTTTTCCGTAAAACACAAGAAACTCAGTAGACACAATTTGGGAGATTTGTGCACTGGTGTCGCCTCAATCCGAGTTTCCTAGATTAAACTACGTATTTTACAAGACAGGGATAAAACGGGCGATTCACATAAAATGATAACATTTAAAACGGTTTAGGTTTCCCATTTAGGATTTGGATTAGAGTTTTAGCATCTAAGTCTGAATTACACCAGCACTACCCAATGCCACCCCTGGTAGTGGCGGTCGGCGGCGGTGTGGGGGCGGCAGCCACCACCGGCGGTGGTGGCGGTTCGATACTAAAACTCCGGCGAGGCGAAAAGGGACGATTCCACTAATCTAATTCGACCACACACACGCCCACACCCATCCCAACCGCGGCAAACCCGTCATCACGACCACCGAACTGGTGGTGCACGGCGGCGGCGCCATACGGTAGCCATGGCTGTGGTGGCGTGGTGGTTTTCGTGGTGATTTGACGATGACGAACAGAAAACAAGAATAAAAGAGGAGAATCTTACCTCTCGATGCCAAACGCAGTAGCAACCACCGCAAGATTCCAACTCCCGTCACGTCCCGGTCGCCGGCTTTCCTTCTCTTTCTCTCTTTCGCTTTCTCTCTCTCTCTCTCACCGGCAAGAAAACACGCCGGCGGCGGCTGCTGTTTGGGTGATCGGCGATGGCAGCCAAGAAAAGAGGAAGGAGGAACTAGGGTTTTTTTGGTTTGCTCTATGTGTGCTACGCAAGAAAGAAAAACGAGAGGGAGGGGGTCGGTTCCTATATGGGCCGATCCCATGCACATTTGATTCAAAAAATTATATTTTAGTCCTTGCACTTCTAACCCTTTGCCAAACAATTCAATTTTTACAATAACTAACACTTTTGGTCTTCCTAACAAAATCCGCTACTAAATTTGTTTAACAAGGAAAATAATTTAATAAATAAAGCCATACCGGGTCACGGGCTTTACAACTCTCCCCCTCTTTATTTAGACTTCGTCCCCGAAGTCTACGTCCACGAATAGTTCCGGATAGTTCTTCCGCGTCTCAGTCTCGGGTTCCCAAGTCCACTCGGAACCCTTTCGGTGCTTCCACTGGACCTTCACCAACCCAATTACCTTGTTACGCGAGGCCCTAATCTTCCTGTCAATAATGGCAATCGGCTTCTCTACGTAGTTAAGCCGCTCGTCAATCTGAATATCCTCAAGAGGAATCACCGCAGACTCATCCACCACACACTTCCGCAACTGAGACACATGGAATGTGTTGTGGATCAAGCTCAGCTCGTCCGGTAACTCTAAGCGGTAATCCACCTTTCCCACTCGAGCAATGACCTTGTAAGGTCCAATGTAACGGGGTCCCAACTTTCCCCGTTTACGAAACCGAATCACCCCTTTCCAGGGTGAAACCTTCAACAAAACGTAATCCCCCACTTGAAACTCCAAGTCTGGTCGTCTCTTGTCGGCATAACTCTTTTGCCGACTCTGTACAGTAACTAAACGGTCCCGCACCATCTGTATCATCTCAGTCGTCTTCAGCACGATATCAGTACTCCCCAATACCCGCTGGCCAACCTCGCCCCAGCAAATGGGAGTCCTGCACTTCCTACCATACAACATTTCGTACGGCGGCATGCCAATACTGGAATGGAAGCTGTGGTTGTAGGAAAACTCCGCCAATGGAAGGTACTGATCCCAACTACCTCCAAAATCGATAGCACATGCCCGAAGCATATCCTCAAGAGTCTGAATAGTACGCTCACTTTGTCCGTCAGTCTATGGATGAAAAGTCGTGCTACAATGTAACCGCGTACGCATCTCCACCTGAAATTTCTCCTAAAATTGGGAGGTAAAATGGGTGTCCCTGTCAGAGACAATCGAAACTGGCACCCCGTGCCTGGCTACAATCTCTCGCAAGAATATCTCTGCGAGCTTCTCCGCCGAGGAGCTCTCCCTGATGGCCAAAAAGTGATCACTCTTGGTTAGACGATCGACGATCACCCAAATAGCATCGTTCCCACGTGGAGTCCTTGGGAGTTTCGTAATGAGATCCATCGTGATCTGCTCCCATTTCCACACCGGAATCTCTAAAGGCTGCAACTTCCCATGCGGCCGCTGGTGCTCAGCCTTGACTTTCCGACATGTCAAGCATACCTCTACACACTTGGCGACATCACGCTTCATGCCGGGCCACCAATAATTCTCCCGCAGGTCGCGGTACATCTTCGTAGCTCCAGGATGAATCGAAAACTTGGACTTATGCGCCTCGTCCAACAAAATCTGCCTGTTCCCGCCAGCGAAGGGAACCCACACTCGACCATACCGGGTCAATAAACCTCGACTATCACGGGCAAAATTCGGAATTTCACCCGAAACTCTCTCGCATTTGGCATTCTCGTCCCGAACTGCCACTTCCTAAGCACTACCTGTTAATGCCAAAAATCGCACCAAAGGGACAACTTAAGGTCGATGTGGACTTAATCAACTAAGGAAAGGATCTTTCGACAAGACGTGCAATGAGGGAAAAAATAAACGAGACAAGGGATTTGATGACGCAGGGAAAACCTCAATCGAGGAAAAAACCTGCGGACGACAGGGGATGTCGTCGCTGCACTATGGTCGCCAATCAAGGGCGACGTCCTTGGTACTGGCGTCGGTCGTATGATGATTACAATACAAATGAAGGAAATACTTCAAAATGTAAAGTACAAGTGTTTAAATGTGAAAACAGGTGTTTGTCGTGTGTGAATACAAAGTGTGAACTTCTGGTCGAGGACTGTTGTCGTGTGTCGAGAGCGATACTTGAGCTTTCCTTCGAGTGTTCTTGAGTTCGCTATAAGATTCTGGCTTTCATAACTTAATCTTCAGAGTTTGAATGTTCTTTGCTATGAGTTGGGATGATTTTCTCTGCTGTTTGATGATGTTCGCTGGAGTGTATTGGATGTTAACCGATGTCCCTTGAAATGATGCTTTAGCTTGTCTTTTATAGTCTTCGCGTCATTAATTAGTTCCATTAATGATTTGATCAACGGCTACAACGGCTGGAAACGGTCGCCGAGATGAATGTTCATAATTGTCTTCGTCCGTTACGGCTATCGATCGTTAATGGTTGCGTCGGTTATGTCCGTTTCTCTTTAATGACTTTGACTCCTGCATTAAACACTTAACAAACGTAACAGTCAAGGTTAACATTAGCTTTAGTCGAAGGTACAATGATCTTACGCGATGGTCGTACGGGACGGGCGATGCTAAGGTCGTGCGTCATGGGAGACGTACGACTTACCTTTTACGGGCGACGACGGATGTTTTATGGGTTCTTGTTGAGACCTTATCTTAACACAAGATTTAGTTCACAATCGTGCGTCTTACCTGTCCTGGTCGTGGTCGTACGACGTGATTTTTTGCCCAAACAGTTTGCCCCCAAAATTTGAAAATTGAATATCAAATTTAAGTTTTAAATTTTGTCCATCAGACGCACAGGAAATAAGACAAGAGTTAGAAATTACCTCAATCGCCTTGGAGCTAGACTGGTTCATTTCTAACTGAACGTGAAGTTGAAAAGGAAACGAGGTCGTGACGTCATACTGATACATGATGATGCTTACCAGCTGTCGAGGACAGGTGTCGACGATCCCTGTGGTCATACGAAAGGACGGGGACGCGCAGCGGTTATCCAGGGATTCGTCTTGACATGATCGACTGCATAAATAAAGATTACGATGGATCTTTTCTTGGCGATTTTCGTTCGATTAAAACTTGTAAGGGTTCTTTGACCTAATTTAAGTTTTTCTGAGATCATATAAGATACGACCCTCCAGTTTGCGTATGTGTCGCAAGTCTATTCCTAGAAAACCTAGAAAAATCTGGGATATTTGGGGTTTTTCTAAGCGTCAAATCTTGTTGACGGGTTTAGCGATGTCGACGGAGCCTAGGAGCACTATCCGGGATCAAGACGCCCTAGACGACTTTAGGGTTTTAGCAAAAATCCTTGTGGGGGTTACTGTGAGTAAGGCCGGTAATATTCGACCGGAGATGTGTACCGAAGGGTACATTGTTATATACGAATACCCGTTCAAAATAGGCTTTCACTGGCCATATTCGCCTTTAGTCAAAGAATTTATGTGTGAATTTGATCTTTTGCTGGGGCAACTGATGCCCCAGTTCTGGCGAGTTATCTTGATCATCGAACGACTTACTTCCAACTGGAATCCTCCGATGAATGTGAGGGACCTTCTGACGGCGTATAAGGTCAAGAATGACCAGTACCGTCGATATAGCTTGTTTTCAAGGTTCAAGGGTGATCGTACCCTGGTTTTAAATACTGCGGTCAACGATCGTGCATGGAAGAAGAGGTATGTATTCGTACAGGCGTCGACGCTAGACACTGATAGTGACTGGATTAGGGAGGGTTGGAATATGACGGGTGAGCCTTTGACTATACGTTTTCATGTTATTCTGTTGCTCGATTGTTTCTTCGACTGATCTTCTTTTTTCTGCGTAGATATTGATTTCGAGAAGGTAAAGCCGGATGATGCTTCTCGGGCTAAGGTCAAAAAGTTTTTGGAATTTAGTACCGAAGACCGGTCGTATGTCACGCGTCATTTGATAGACGAGGACGATGACATCATTTTCTTGAGCGACAGAATGAGGATGGGTCGAGAGGAGAAAGAAGAAGAGGAAGACTCTGAGAAGACTGAGGAGGAAGAGAAGAGCGAAGAACCAGAGGTAGAGATAATTAGTAAGTATCCTTTTGTCTTCTTTTCGCTTGACCTGGTCTTTCTCTGTTCTGAATCGTCTAACTTCTTTCTTTTACCGTTCAGGTGAATCTCAAGCTCATGCGACATCTTCTATTGCTAGGAAGATGGCCCAAGTCGAAGCAGCTCACGAGGCGAGGGAGAAGGACGTTTCTACAACTAGGTCGGGAGTCCTGAAGAGAAAAGAGGTTCCGACAGCCGGGTCGGGCCTCTTAAAGAGGACAAAGATGTTCGTTCTGAGGGAACCGTCTTTGAAGACGGGTAACCCATCGAGGGTTGCCTTGTCCAGGAAGGCGAAGGCGTCGGTTGCGACCGGCGCGGAAGCAGTGGATAATGCGCAACTGGCGACGATGTCTCCCGTCGTCCTATCCGGCCCTTCATCGGCCGACAGGGGCAAAGGCGCGCAGAAGGGACCTTTGGGGGAAACGACGGTCAACTTTACGTTGCCGTCGGGTTTTCTAGACGACAATGTCTTGGACGAGACGAAGTTGTTCCCCCATTTAGAAAAATACTTGCTTCCGTCTTTCAGGGAGCGTTTTGACGGGTTTTCTTTCGAGAAGAAAGAGTTCCATACAGCTGGACTCTTGTTCTTGGTAAGCCTTTCTTTCAAGGCCTGTCCTTTGTCGTTGTCGTTGTTTACTAATGCTGCTCATATTATGATTCTTCAGGTGTTCCAAGCTTCCCTGGCATTGCATGCCGAAACGACGAATATAGAGGTTTCAACGGCTTCTGTTACCAAAGATGAAGATGCGGCGCTAGCTCAAGAGAAAGCTTCTTTGGAACATGAAGAAGTGATGTCAGCGCGCCTTGACCATGCTCTGGACGAATTGGATGCCCTCAGTCATACAAGAGACGAGATAAACTCGCGTTTGAAGGAGTCCCTGACTTTGATGCGCGACCAGAGAGAGGAGCTGGAGGGGATGAAGGAGTCCGTAACCGCGAAGAGGAAGGAAGTCGAGGGAATCAAGGCTAAGGTGATAAGTTTGAAGAAGGAGTCTGATGAGTTGAAGGACGAAAATAAGTATTTCCTTTGTTACGCTCGACTTACTGCGCGTGCGGCAATTATGCGACGTCACCTGCAGGGCAAGGATCCTTTGGCTTCAGCGTCAGATGAGCTGCGTCTCTTTTATGAGAGAGTCGGGACCGAGAGGGATCTCGACTTAGATGACGAGAAGGACGCTGAGGAGGAGGTGGCTGACGAGGGTTTTCGAGATGAGGTATCGGACAAGGTTGTGATCGATGCTCCTCCACAACCTTAGAAAAAATGTATTTGTTTGTTCATGCTGCTCGACCGTTAGTGGTCGATTATATATTCGATGGCTTATATAATGAATGCAACTTTTGCTTATGCTTTATCCAAACCATGTTTAATTATGAATTTGAACATAGGACACACAGGAAACCATGCGACTGAGGCATACATTGTAATACGACGATAAGAACGTAAAACAAATATAAAAACACGCGATTAAAGCATCCATTCAGTTAAGGAACTTAGGGGTAAAGTCGTTTAGACCCTGTGATCGTACGACCGGATCGTACAACGAGTTTGTATCGTATGCCCCTGTGGAGAAATAATCAAGTTAGAGACCTGATCGTTTATGTCGTTCGACCTTGCGATATTAAAGTCATATAGTAGACTTAATGATTACTGTCGAGCGACTCTGCGATAATCTGTCGTGCGATTCTGCGTTAAAATGATGTCGGGGGTTGGTCGTTGGCTAGCCAACGACCCTCCGATGCTTAAGTCCATAAATGTTTTGCGAGAAAAAATCGTATGAGAAAGAGTTAGAGAACGTACCATTTCAGACTCTCTCTATTTGCCCCCTGTCATTTATTACCGTACCCTTTTTGGGAGGAAAAGATAGGTTTTAAATGACAGAATGACACGGAGAAATATTGTCCTGTGGTTGACTATGTTGTCGTGCGACGAGGCACCATATTAGATTTATCCCTGTGGAAAAGATATTGTTAATTTAGGGATAGAAAAACGAACCTGTCGAGAGCTTGACCTTACGACTTCAGTTTATTTTCTCTTTTGATCTCTTGGATTTCCCATGGCGTAGGGAATTTCAATTAATAACTTTTGTATGCTCGGGAGTCGACGGTCGATGGCTATTAGTTGGAATAGCGACATCGTCGATGATATCTTTGAGATTTCCTTTCGGAAAATATTATGCTAGTTCCTTCTTCAATGCGATACAGTCGTCTGTCGCATGACCATGATCGGCATGGAAGTCGCACCACTTTGATTTGTCTTTCTTAGCATCGTCCAGGTCGGACTTCTTTGGCCATCGAATGGTAGCTTGGGAACTTTTCAGAGCTTCGACTAGGTCCTTGGCAGATCCTTTGAATCCGTAAGAGGATATCTTGGGGTACTGAGTGAACTTAGCCGCGGTCTTGGCCTCTGCTTTCGTCTTGAAACGAACATTTGAAATTTGGCGCGCTGGCTCTACTCTAGAAACAACCTTTGTCTTGAACTCTGGCTTTCTGACGCCTAACGACTTCTTGTCGTCAGTATGCTTGCGACGAAAGGCTGCATCGTCTTCGACCCTCATATATGCTAAGGTCCGAGCTCGGACGTCTTCGAAATTCTCCGGGGGATATTTGGTCAGGTCGGTATATAAACCCGAATTATCGTCCAGACCACGCTTATAGGCTTCGATTGCGGTTTTTACATCGCAATTGCGGATGCTGATCATTTCGGCATTGAATCTATTAAAATAACTTCGAATAGACTCATTAGCTTTCTGCACGATGTAATATAGGTCGCTAGTCTGCTTCTCCATCTTACGACTACTGGCGAATTGTTGGGAGAATTGATTAACCAACTCAGCAAACGACCCGATGCATTTGGGTTTGAGATTGATTAACCATTGGAGAGCTGGACCAGTGAGAGTTGCTCCAAAACTCTTACACATGCATACTTCCTGGTACATAAATGGGATCGAGATCGTCCACATGAGCTGCTTATATTGTGCGACGTGCTCAGTTGGATCGGTCACACCCGAATACTTGGGAGTGAAGGCAGTAATGTTATACTTCTTTGGGACCTCGACGGTGGCAATCTCGTCGATGAAAGGTGACGCCTGATATCCCGAGCGAGGCTCGACGTCGACGGGCACGACTGCCCCAGGCAACTTGGCGAGCAAGGACATGACGCGCTCATTTTGGTCTTCTAACATCTTCAAACGCTGAGCGACGGGATCGTTAAGATCGGGATTTGCCCCTGTCGAGGGATTGGTCCCTGGACTAGTGCCATTACCATGTGACGAACCATTGGTGTCCCCGTTGAACGGGACGAAATATGGCTGCGGCCCATAGTGGAATTGTTGTGGTCCATTCTGAAACGGCTGCGATCCTTGCTGGAAAGGCTGCGATCCACTTTGAGGTCTATTCTGAAATGGTTGCTGAAATGGTTGCAACCCTTGCTGGAAAGGTTGCGACCCTTGTAATGGCTGAGAACCATTATTCATGGGTGGTGGCCTTATGTGCTGAGGAGGAACTGTCCCAAACTGAGGATTTGAGTTGAACGGCCCTGGCTGTTGATTCTGCATGAACGGGCCTGGATACTGGTTCTGCGCGGATGAACCTGGATTCGGGACAAATGGTCTAGGGCCATTCTGGTCGAACGATCTTGGAACTGGGTTTTGCACGAACGGCCTAGGACCATTTTGAGGCCCAAGAGGATTTCTTAACCGCGCGATCTCCTCAGCTGCTCTGCGATTTTGCTCTGCCATTGGATTGAGCTGATTCCTGGCGACTTTGAGCTCCTGATACATCTGAGCAACAGCTTGCTGTGGATTTCCATAGACTGCCATTTTCCTGCAACAGAAAATAGAAGAAACTCCAAGAAACTATTAGTAGGGTGCACGTTCGTCGAGGATTTTCTCTAGATGAGGTCCCACGGATGGCGCCAAACTGTTAATGCCAAAAGTCGCACCAAAGGGACAACTTAAGGTCGATGTGGACTTAATCAACTAAGGAAAGGATCTTTCGACGAGATGTGCAACGAGGGAAAAAATAAACGAGACAAGGGATTTGATGACGCAGGAAAAACCTCAATCGAGGAAAAAACCTGCGGACGACAGGGGATGTCGTCGCTGCACTATGGTTGCCAATCAGGGGCGACGTCCTTGGTACTGGCATCGGTCGTACGATGATTACAATACAAATGAAGGAAATACTTCGAAATGTAAAGTACTATGAGTTGGGATGATTTTCTCTGCTGTTTGATGATGTTCGCTGGAGTGTATTGGATGTTAACCGATGTCCCTTGAAATGATGCTTTAGCTTGTCTTTTATCGTCTTCGCGTCATTAATTAGTTCCATTAATGATTTGATCAACGGCTACAACGGCTGGAAACGGTCGCCGAGATGAATGTTCATAATTCTCTTCGTCCGTTACGACTATCGATCGTTAATGGTTGCGTCGGTTATGTCCGTTTCTCTTTAATGACTTTGACTCCTGCATTAAACACTTAACAAACCTAACAGTCAAGGTTAACGTTAGCTTTAGTCGAAGGTACAATGATCTTACGCGATGGTCGTACGGGACGGGCGATGCTAAGGTCGTGCGTCATGGGAGACATACGACTTACCTTTTACGGGCGACGACGAATGTTTTATGGGTTCTTGTCGAGACCTTATCTTAACACAAGATTTAGTTCACAATCGTGCGTCTTACCTGTCCTGGTCGTGGTCGTACGACGTGATTTTTTGCCCAAACACTACCTATCGACTCAAGGAGAGGTGTAACCACTGTTAACCGTTTACACAAACCCCGCAGTGGCTCACCCACCGGATGTCGACTAAGTGCGTCTGCAACAACATTCGCTTTACCCGGGTGGTAAAGTATCTCACAATCATAATCTTTAACTACGTCAAGCCACTTCCTCTAACGCATGTTGAGGTTTTGTTGGTCCATCAAGTATTTGAGGCGTTTATGGTCAGTGTATATCGTACACTTGACGCCATACAAGTAATGCCTCCAAATCTTGAGAGCAAACACCACTGCTCCCAACTCTAGGTCATGTGTCGGGTAGTTCGCCTCATGAGGCTTCAACTGCCTCGAAGCGTAAGATATAACCTTACCGCGCTGCATGAGCACGGCGCCCAATCCCTGGTGAGAAGCGTCACAATACACTACCGGGTCCTCCATACCCTCGGGCAAAGTCAACACCGGAGTCTCGCACAAACGCCTGCGTAGCTCCTCAAAAGCCCTCTGTTGCTCTTCGCCCCAACTAAAAGCCGCAGATTTCTTCGTCAATCGGGTCATAGGTAACGCAATCTTGGAGAAATCCAGAATAAATCTCCGGTAGTACCCTGCTAACCCAAGAAAACTCCGTACTTCAATGGGAGTCTTCGGCACCTCCCACCGCATCACTGTTGTAATCTTGGCCGGATCGAACATAATACCATTCTGGTTCACGACATGTCCTAGGAATTGGACCTCTCGTAACCAGAACTCACACTTGGAGAACTTAGCATAAAGCTTCTCCCGCCTCAAAACCTCCAAAACTTCTCGCAAATGCATCTCGTGCTCTTCCTTCGACTTCGAATATACGAGAATATCGTCGATGAACACAATCACCGACCGATCCCAGCATCGGGCTACACACCCTATTCATGAGGTCCATGAACGCTGCTGGTGCATTGGTGAGCCCGAAAGGCATCACCACAAACTCATAATGGCCATAACGTGTGTTAATGCCAAAAATCGCACCAAAGGGACAACTTAAGGTCGATGTAGACTTAAACAACTAAAGAAAGAATCTTTCGATGAGACGTGCGACGATAAATAAAATAAAGAAACAAGGGATTTGATGACGCAGGAAAAACCTCAATCGAGGAAAAAACCTGCGAACGACAGTGGATGTCGTCGCTATACTATGGTCGCCAATCAGAGGCGATGTCCTTGGATACTGGCGTCGATCATATAGAGATTACAATACAAATGAAGAAAATGCTTCGAAATGTAAAGTACAAGTGTTTGAATGTAAAAATAGGTGTTTGTCGTGTACGAAACAAATTGTGAACTGCTGGTCGAGGGCTGTTGTCGTGCGTCGAGAGCGATACTTAGAATAATGGTTCTACACTTCAGGTGTTCTTGGATATTGCTTCGGTTGTTAATCGTCGGATATTCGATGTGTTGAAATGTTGATTGAGCTTGATATTTATAGTCTTTGCATCCTTAATTAGCTCCATGAATGCTCCTTTAATGGCCTTAACGGTTGGAAACGGTCGCCGGAGTAATGATCTTCGTCCGTTACGGTCGCCGGTTGTTTAATGATTGCGTCGGTTATAGTCATTGCTCCTTAATGACTTTTACTCCTGCATTAAACACTTAACAAATGGTTATGGTTAACGTTAGCTTTGGTCGAGGTCGCGCGTCTTTATGCGTCGGTCGTGCGGAATAGGCGACGTCGAGGTCGAGTGTGATGAGGAACTCTCGATGTACTCTTTACATGGGAAGACAGAGGTTTTTAGGGTCTTTGTCGGGACCTTATCTTAATACAAGATATAACTCATCATGTGAGCCTTATCTTTTCTGGTCGTGGTCGAGACCTGTAAATTTTTGCCCAAACAGTTTGCCCCCAAAATTTGAAAATTGAATGTCAAATTCGAGTTTTAAATTTTGCTTGTCGAACGTATGAAGATAAGTGTCGAAAAATTACCTTAGTTGCCTTAGGACTAGACTGGTCCTCTTCTAACTGAACGAGAAGTTGAAAGGGGACGAGGTCGTGACGTCATAATGACGCACGATTGTGCTTATCAGCTGTTGACGCCAGACGTCGACGATCCGTGTGGGTATACGAAAGGACGGGAATGCGTGTCAATCATCAAAGAAGGTGACGCAAGTTGTGCCTGCCCTTCGAGGCTGGGAAAGGATAAAGAATGCCCCGACAGCTGGGTCGGGAATCTTTGAAGAAGACAAAGTTCTGAAGGAACAGTCTTCGAGGGCTGACATTTCGTCGAGAATTGTCACGCCTAAAGTGGCGAAGGCGTCATCCAGCCGTCCAGGCGCGATGGACGCGACACCAGCAAGTTCGGCGCTTCCGGCGACAGTGACGAAGCTACTGTCAAAGGCGTTATCCCCAGCGTCTGCCGACAAGGGGGACGGGTCATCGGCCGATGGTGTCCTAGACGGGACGACGTTGTTTCCTCATCTGGAAAAATATTTGCTCCCGTCTTTCAGGGAACGTTTTCCTATCGAGGAGATAGGGACCCATGTCGCCGGGTTGATGTTCTCGGTCGACGTGGTCCTATGATCTGGCGTTCACAGCCGATACGGTCGTTAGAGACATATGTTCTGGCGTTCCGAGCCGATATGGTCATTTTAAAGACCTATGGTCTGGCGATCCGAGCCGATATGGTCGTTAGAGACCTATGTTACGTTGTGTAGGTTTTGCTTTAGCGATGAAAGGTAAAAAAGTTTACCTTTCTATTGAACCTGAGTATTATTTTGACTCATACATGTCATGGACATATGTAATATCGACTGTAAAAATTCATTAGGTACAAAGAGTCGTGCGACTTGGGCATCCATTGTAATACAACGATTAGAACGTAAGTCATAAGACTTTCATATTTCTATATCGTATAAGCAAACAGAAGTGCATGCGATCAAAGCATTCATTCAGAACATGAAATTTTTCTAAGTTGAAGAACTTAGATTGTGGGGTCGTTAGACCTTACGATCGTATGATTTGATCATACGATAAACTAGAATCATGTGTTCCTGCAGGAGAATGATCAAGTCATGGACTTGATTATTTACGTCGTGCGACCATGCGAAATTAAAATCATATAGTAGACTTGGTGACTACTGTCGTGTGATTCTGCGATAAAACAATGTCATGGGTTGGTCGTTGGCTAACCAACGACCCATCGATGCTTAAGTCAGTAGTCGTTTGTGATAAAAAATTGTATGAAAGGAATGAAAAAGAGATAGGGAACATACCTTTTTAGATTCTGTTTTTAGTGGGGTATTTGCCCCCTGTCATTTAATATCCCATTCTTCTCAGGAGAAAGTGGGTTTTAAATGACAGATCGACACAGAGATCTTGAAGAATATCGTCCATGTCTGCGTCGACCGTGCTTTCGTGCGACAGGGCAAGATAGTCGACTTGCGGAAAAGATATAAATTTATCTAAAAAGTCAGGGATAGAGGGATGAACCTGTCGAGATTTTGCAGTTATGTCTCTTGCAACTGCTTGACAGTCTATTTTGCGGCTTCAAGGTGGCTTTATAGCAATCTCGAGCGACTTTTTGCTCGCTTCTGATCTCTTACATTCCCCACGGCGTAGGGAATTTCATGATTTGATGATATGTCGAGGGAACGGCTTTCATTTCATGAATCCATGGTCGACCTAAGATGATGTTATAGGCTGACGCACAGTCGATAACACTGAACTTAGTCTGCTTATTGACTCCTCCGGCATAGACGGGCAAAATTATCTCTCCAAAGGTGCTCGTCGCTTCTCCATTGAAACCGACCAAAGTTGTCGAACGTCGGGTGATTTTTGAACGATCAATTCCCATGGCTTAGATAGTGTTGAGAAAAATGACGTTTGCTGAACTGCCCCCATCTACCAATACTCGACGCGTCAAACAGTTACCGACTGTGAGTTGAATGATCAACCCGTCGTGATGCTTTTGGTATGAGTCGCCGAGGTCGACTTGGTCGAACACAATCTTCATGGCTTCTAGTTCCAAATCTCCTTTGGGTCTGGATGAACGAGGAATAGGCCGGTCGTCGGGCGCTTGACTGGCATGACGCTTAGCTGCGAAGTACGTCAGACCACACACGTCCGAACCACCAGTGATGCAATTGATGATCTTTGCAAGCTTGGGCACTGACGATCGGTGGCTATTAGCTGGAAGAACGACATCATCAATAATATCTTTGAGATTACCTTATGGAACATGATATGCCAATTCCTTCTTGAGTGCGATACAATTATCTGTCGCATGACCATGGTCGACGTGGAAGTCGCACCACTTTGATTTATCCTTCTTAGCATCGTCCAAGTCAGACTTATTCGGCCACCGGATGGTTGCTTGGGTGGTCTTCAGAGCTTCGACTCAGTCTTCAGCTGACCCTTTGAACCAATAAGAGGAGATCTTGGGACACACGGGGAATTTAGTCGCGGTTTTAGCTTCTGCCTTTGTCTTGAAACGAACGTTTGAAATCTGACGCGCTGGCTCTATTCTGGATATGGCTTTCGGCTTGAATTCTAGCTTCTTGACACCTAACGGCTTCTTGTCGTCAGTGTGTTTGCGACGAAAGGCTGCGTCGTCTTCGACCCTCATATATGCTAAGGTTCGAGCTCGGACGTCTTCGAAAGTCTCTGGGGGATACTTGGTCAGATCGATATATAGACCTGAACTATCGTCTAGACCACGCTTATAAGCTTCGATCGCAATTTTGATGTCACAATTGCGGATACTGATCATTTCGGCCTTGAATCTATTGAAATAACTTCGAATAGACTCATTGGTCTTCTGCACGACATAGTACAGATCACTAGTCTGCTTTTCCATCTTACGACTGCTAGCGAATTGCCGGGAGAATTGGTTGACCAATTCGGCGAACGACCCGATAGATTTGGGTTTGAGATTGATCAACCACTGGAGAGCTGGACCAGTGAGAGTCGCCCCAAAACTCTTGCACATGCATACTTCCTGGTACATGTGTGGAATCGAGATTGTCCACATGAGCTGCTTATACTGCGCGACATGCTCGGTTGGATCGGTCACACCCGAATACTTGGGAGTGAAGGCAGGAATGCTATACTTCTTTGGGACCTCGACAGTGGCGATCTCGGCGATGAAGGGCGATGCCTGATACCCCGAGCGAGGCTCGACGTCGACTGGCACTGCTGCCCCAGGCAACTTGGCGAGCAAGGACAGGACGCGCTCATTTTGGTCTTCTAACATCTTCAAACGTTGGGCGACGGGATCGTTAAGATCAGGATTTGCCCCTGTCGAGGGATTGGTCCCTGGACTAGTGCCATTACCATGCGACGAACCATTGGTGTCCCCGTTGAACGGGACAAAATATGGCTGCGACCCATAGTGGAATTGTTGCGGTCCATTCTGAAACGATTGTGGTCCCTGCTGAAATGGCTGCGATCTCTGCTGGAAAGATTGCGATCCTTGCTGGAAAGGTTGCGATCCTTGCTGGAAAGGTTGCGAACCACTTTGGAACGGCTGGGAAAACGGCTGGGATACATTCTGAAACGGCTGGGCGCCACCTTGCAATGGTTGGGATCCATTGTTCAAGGGTGGTGGTCGGATGTGCTGAGGGGGAATCTGCCCAGACTGGGGATTCGGAATGAACGGACCCGGTTGCTGATTCTGTATGAATGGACCTGGATGCTGATTCTGCGCGGACGGGCCTGGTCCCGGACCTGGATTCTGGATGAATGGTCTAGGACCATTCTGGGGTCCAAAAGGATTCCTTAGCCGTACGATCTCTTCAGCTGCTCTGCGATTCTGCTCTGCCATTGCATTGAGTTGATTCCTGGCAACCTCGAGCTCCTGATACATCTGAGCGACGGCTTGCTACGGATTTCCAGGGGCTGCCATTTTCCTGCAACAGAAAATAGAAGAAACTCGAAGAAACTATTAGTAGAATGCACGTTCGTCGAGGATTTTCTCTAGATGTAGTCCCACGGATGGCGCCAAACTGTTAATGCCAAAAATCGCACCAAAGGGACAACTTAAGGTCGATGTGGACTTAAACAAGTAAAGAAAGAATCTTTCTACGAGACGTGCGACGATAAATAAAATAAAGAAACAAGGGATTTGATGACGCAGGAAAAACCTCAATCGAGGAAAAAACCTGCGGACGACAGTGGATGTCGTCGCTATACTATGGTCGCCAATCAGAGGCGATGTCCTTGGATATTGGCGTCGATCATACAGAGATTACAATACAAATGAAGAAAATGCTTCGAAATGTAAAGTACAAGTGTTTGAATGTAAAAATAGGTGTTTGTCGTGTACGAAACAAAGTGTGAACTGCTGGTCGAGGGTTGTTGTCGTGCGTCGAGAGCGATATTTAGAATAATGGTTCTTCACTTCAGGTGTTCTTGGATATTGCTTCGGTTGTTAATCGCCGGATATTCGATGTGTTGAAATGTTGATTGAGCTTGATATTTATAGTCTTCGCATCCTTAATTAGCTCCATGAATGTTCCTTTAATGGCCTTAACGGTTGGAAACGGTCGTCGGAGTAATGATCTTCGTCCGTTACGGTCGCCGGCTGTTTAATGATTGCGTCGGTTATAGTCGTTGCTCCTTAATGACTTTTACTCCTGCATTAAACACTTAACAAACGGTTATGGTTAACGTTAGCTTTGGTCGAGGTCGCGCGTCTTTATGCGTCGGTCGTGCGGAATAGGCGACGTCGAGGTCGAGTGTCGTGAGGAACTCTCGACGTACTCTTTACAGGGGACGATAGAGGTTTTTAGGGTCTTTGTCGGGACCTTATCTTAATACAAGATATAACTCATCACGTGAGCCTTATCTTTTCTGGTCGTGGTCGAGACCTGTAAATTTTTGCCCAAACAACGTGCACAAAATGCCGTCTTCTCCGTATCCTCACTCCTCACCCGCATCTGATGATACCCCGATCTCAAATCAATCTTAGAGAACCACGAGGCTCCCTGTAGTTGGTCGAACAAGTCATCGATCCTTGGCAGAGGATAACAATTCTTCACCGTAAGCTTATTCAACTCACGGTAGTCTATACATCTCCGTTGGGACCCGTCCTTCTTCTTCACAAACAGAATCGAGGCTCCCCACGGTGAACAACTCGGCTTGATAAACTCCTTTTCGAGAAGTTCCTGCAACTGCGTGTACAACTCCTTCATTTCCGGTGGAGCCAGGCGATAAGGTGCCTTGGCCACCGGAGCAGCACCCGGAATCAAGTCAATGCGGAACTCTACCTGTCGCTCGGGAGGTATCCCCGGTAAATCATCGGGAAATACGTCAGCAAACTCCCGTACAACTGGCACATCCTCCGCAGTCTTCTTCTCTCCGACGTCGCGCGTATCTATCACATACGCAAAAAATCCCTGGCCACTGTACTGTAAGTATCTCCGAGCTCTCGCAGCCGAACATATCGTTGAGGTCCGCCTGGGAGAGTCGCCCTGAACTAGCAATTCTCCCCCGCTTGGGGTTCGAACTCGTACTTGCTTGCGGCGACAAACAACATCAGCATCGAAAGCATCCATCCAGTCCATGCCAACAATTACGCACGACTCACGAATAGCGATCGGAATCAAATCAATAGGGAATCTCACGCCAGAGATTTCCAAAGTACACCCACGATGCACGTCAGTGACCGTCAAGGTCCTATCATCAGCAACCTCAACCATAAGTGGACAGCCTAACCGTCCTACATTACGGCCTAAACACTCACTAAAAGTGTGAGACACGAAGGAATGAGTAGCCCCGCTATCAAACATCACCACAGCAGGCACCGAGTTAACTAAGAACGTACATGTCACCACTTTAGGCATAGCCTGCGCCTCCTATACTTTCAGCTGATGAACTCTACCTCGAGCCGCCTTGGATCTAGCCTGACCCACACGACCATCAGAAATACGCAAGGGGGCAGCCGCAGGAGCTCTTTGTGCCCCACTCCCATCAGCAACCCTCGGATTCGGGCAGTTGGCCTTCACGTGGCCCGTCTGCTTGCAGTTAAAGCAGACCATCAGTGGTACCCTGCAATCACGACCGTAGTGTCCCACCTGGCCGCACTTGAAACATTTATCATCTCTCCTTCCGCTACCATCCCTAGGTTTGAACCCACCGCTCCTTTGACCCGAACGTGAGTCCGAGAACCTCGTCTTCTTCGGAGCAGCCGATACTGGTGCCACGGTCTACACCGCCTTCCTCTTCTTAGCCTGCGTCTCCAACTCGAGTTCCCGTCTCCGGTCAGCCTCCATCATTGCAGCAAGTGTAGCATACTGTGCAGTACTCATGAACTCCCTGATCTCGGTACGTAACATATCCTTGTACCGCGTCATCTTCATGTCCTCCGAAGCAGCATACTGAGGACAGAACAGTGCCATCTCCGTGAACTTCCGGTTCATCTCCTTCACGGTCTCCGTAGTCTGTGTGAGTTCCAAGAATTCTTTAGCAATCCTCTCCATCTCCACTGGAGGCACATACTCTGCACGAAAACGTACGACGGACTCCTCCCAGGTCAAAGTAGTGCGCTCAATAGGCGTCAAAGCAGTAGCACACCAGTCTTTCGCTCCATCACATAACAGATTCACCGCGAAGCGAACCTTCAAGTTCTCAGGACAACCACTGGTAAGGAATGCGCACTCCATATCCGAGATCCAGCGCATACTGACGAACGTTCGAGTCTCCCTTGAACTCAGGAGGAGAACAAGCAGAGAGATCCCGATACTGAAACTCCCTCGCTCGGGGCTGCCCAACCACAGGGGGTGGAATCGCCGCGATGCGCTCCTCCATCAATACTACTACCTCATCACGAATGACGGTAATAATCTCGGGGATCGCCTCCCCAATAGCATGCGTCACCTCAGCCGCAATCATCTCACGAATCTGCTCAGCAGTAACCCCCATACCAGCATCTGGAGCAACATTGTTGTTCCTTCTTGTGATGGCCATTCAGGGTAATTATTACAACGAGCTATTAGCACACAAAAAATCCTGCTAACTACGCTCACGCTCAACTCCTCGGATTCCCCGTGACTTTCCCCGACTCGAGCACGGATCCTGTGCTTCAGATAGTAGGAGCTCTACTACTACTACCTTCCACACATATCCTTACTCGTTTCGAATCCCGTCCCGAAGTGCCCAAGTAGTTCCTTGCCGACAGTTTCAACCCTATGCCCGCACCAGCATATGTCAACACTCTTCCTAGTTCACTAGGAATTTCACCCCATCCCACTACCCTTGCTATGACGAAACCCCTACTAGCCATGATGAGTCGCCTCGCGAATGCACAGTCGCATACAGTGTGAAATCAGATAGACATTCGAATAAAAGATTCTATCCTACAACGGTTAGACTCAAACAAGAGCTGCGCAATAGAACTAAATCAAACATTCTAAGGCTATTTGATTCCTACTGCATACAACTTGTAATGCATTCACTTAACAACCTATCAAGACTAGCATAAATTCCTACTAGCAAGTAATAACCACACACTCATGCAAAACAGTGTAATAAGCACCAGACAATCTAGCATACATACTCATATGTTCTAGAAAGCAATAAATTACACTAAATACTCTACCTTTTCCCTTGGCATCGGCTGACTGTACACACTGCGCCTTCGGTCACCGTTTCTCAAACGTACTTTTCCCTTCTTTTATTTCTCAAAAAATTTTAAAAGGAAAAAGATAATCCCGAGCCGCAAACTTGAGTTCAAACACACCGAAATGTATTTGATTCGCTCAAGCTGTGCTCTGATACCAACTTGTAACGTCCCAAAAATTACAATAAATTTGAACTTTTTAAAATACCGTTTTATTTAAATAAACCATAAGTGTTCAAGCCAATTAAACGTTTATCAAAATCTCGTTAAGTTAAATAGCCAAATCCAAATAACACAGCGGAAAATGTAATAATCTAAATATAGTGTCTCAAAGTAAAAAGTAATTGAAGTCTCCACAACGCGCCAGTGTGTACCGTCACGCCTTTGTGCCACTCGTACCTGAAACAGTAATTTATAGGGAAAGGGTAAGCACAAAGCTTAGTGAATTCAAACACATGCATACGATATCAATCATATCGACACCACCCCTAACAACAGATAGATATAACAACCAATACATGCAGTTTAATAATACAAGCAAACTCATGCAAGAACCCCTATGCATGCATCATTCGGTCTCCCCGAATTCATACAACACTCGTGTAAGCATCCCTCGGTCTCCCCGAGTTCATACAACACCCATGTACGTATTCCTCGGTCTCCCCGAGTCCTCGGTCTCCCCGAGATTCATATGACACCCAAGATCTCATACTAGACACTAACTCGGCCTAGTACTACACACAAACAAAACAGTTAACACACACGAACTATAGCAGCGCGCATACAATCTCTACCCTACGCAGTGAGTGAACTCACCTCAGAAAGCAATGTAGAACTCCCCGAACAGCGACAAGAACCCGCCAACTCCAACTCACTTCTTTTCACCTAAAGAAGTGTTACAAAGTGTCAAAGTGTAATCCCAACCCGGAATTACAACTACAAGTCTAAACGTGCGTTTTCCGGTTTTTAGTCTAACACTGCAGGTCTGTTCATGACCTGTTTAGCCCCCCTTATACCCATCAAACCAGATATATTATTCCATACTTAGAAAGTTCTATGTCTTAGGTTTCCAGGGACATATCGCACGCGTTCATACGAGGTCCCTACTATTTTATATGAATCTGAGACAGACTACCCGAAACAGGAATTCCGGACCAGTCTGTACTAATTGCCATTTTGGCCCTAGCTAGAGGCCAAATTGATTTTTCCGTAAAACACAAGAAACTCAGTAGACACAATTTGGGAGATTTGTGCACTGGTTTCGCCTCAATCCGAGTTTCCTAGATTAAACTACGTATTTTACAAGACAGGGATAAAACGGGCGATTCACATAAAATGATAACATTTAAAACGGTTTAGGTTTCCCGTTTAGGATTTGGATTAGAGTTTTGGCATCTAAGTTTGAATTACACCAGCACTACCCACTGCCACCCCTGGCAGTGGCGGTCGGCGGAGGCGTGGGGGCGGAAGCCCCCACCGGCGGTGGTGGCGGTTCGATACTAAAACTCCGGCGAGGCGAAAAGGGACGATTCCACTAATCTAATTCGACCACACACACGCCCACACCCATCCCAACCGCGGCAAACCCGCCATCACGACTACCGAACTGGTAGTGCATGGCAGCAGCGCCATACGGTAGTCATGGTTGCGGTGGCGTGGTGGTTTCGTGGTGATTTGACGATGACGAACAGAAAACAAGAATAAAAGAGGAGAACCTTACCTCTCGATGTCAAACGCAGTAGCAACCACCGCAAGATTCCAACTCCCGTCACGTCCCGGTCGCCGGCTTTCCTTCTCTTTCTCTCTTTCGCTTTCTCTCTCTCTCGCCGGCAGGAAAACACGTTGGCGGCGGCTGCTGTTTGGGTGATCGGCGATGGCAGCCAAGAAAAGAGGGAGGAGGAACTAGGTTTTTTTTTGGTTTGCTCTATGTGTGCTACGCAAGAAATAAAAACGATAGGGAGGGGGTCGGTTCCTATATGGGCCGATCCCATGCACATTTGATTCAAAAAATTACATTTTAGTCCCTGCACTTCTAACCCTTTGCCAAACAATTCAATTTTTACAATAACTAACACTTTTGGTCTTCCTAACAAAATCCACAACTAAATTCGTTTAACAAGGAAAATAATTTAATAAATAAAGCCATACCGGGTCACGGGCTTTACAGGTTCACTCCACCGATAGGAAAAAATACCCCGCAGCCGCCGATCCAGTTCATCGCCGCCGATCGGCCAGTCACCCGCCGATCGGCTAGCCGACGTCGCCGATGCTCGGCGTCGATCGGCTCATCACTGTCGATCGACTACTCCTCCCTTACCCCACCGATCTCGTTTACCCCGCCGATCAGTCACACCCCAATTCTCCACTGATGGTTCCTCTCCAAGTCCACCACCTAGCCTTGACGATCCAATTGTTGGCCGATTGCCAACCTTCCCTACTCACTCATCAAGAAATCTACCACATTTGCCACCTAGTCCTACTCATCCCAGATTCCCTCTCCCTCACCAAAATGAACCACAACCTTTATACACTACTGCCCGCTTTCCAATCGATCTCCTTGAAGATGTTCATGATGCTAACCGACAACATAGATTGGTTAGGAGTCAGTTTAAGGCTTTCAAGCAGGCTCTTATCAGATTTATTTCTCAGACGAATGAGCGGGTACGTTCTTTGAAGGATCAGCCTTCCGAGGCCGGCTTGGATGCTTCTCTTCGTGGTTTTGCCCAACCGCTCGCTGATTCTATCGCCTCTATGGGTTCTCAGCTACAGTCCCTCTTGGACTCCATTACCAACCTCACGATATATGTAGTATCTTTGAAAGCTTCTTCTGATGCTCGCGATACTGAGGTCCGACGACTGCAGTCTGAGGCTCAGACTCTAAAAGATTTTAACTCCCAACTCTAAAAGATTTTAACTCCCAACTCCAACACAATCGGCGGTAGCCGATTCTACCCCATTAGCTACTGCTGATCCTCTCCTACCTATTGTGGTTGATGCCCCGAAACCCAGTGAAACCCTTCCTCCATTTGAGGGGGGAGAAATCAAGCAAAGAGGAAGAAAAGAAAGACAAAGGCAAAGGGAAATTATCAGTTGAGGAAGAGGCCAAAAGGGCCAAGGAAGAAAAAGATGCAAAGTACTAGGCCAGACCCTCCGATGCTGGCAAACTCAAACTACAACCTTCTCCATTCAAGGTAACTTCTGAACTCGGTCTTTCTGAAACAGAACTGAAAGAAGTTGTTGAGCTTCAAAGAAAGTTGGATGCTGGTAAGGAGTTGTCCCTTAAAGTTGTTGGTGAGGAAGCTCATGAAAAGCAAGACCCCATCATAGCCCAATTCTCTAAGCTTCAAACTTAGAGGGTTTGGCTAAGGATTCTGTTGCTCAAAACCAAACAAACCTAAAATGGTACAAAAGAATTCTGATGGAAAGGGCCAACAAGCCAAAATTTGTTGAAGAAAAACTCGGCACACTCAAAGGCTCCAAAAACATCCGAATGATATTGACTCGGGCTGATAGGACAAAGAACAACATAAGATTTTACAATCTTGATTTATATAGTCTCTCCGAGTGGTATGAAATTGCTAAGTGCTTAAAATTGTCAAAGAGTCAGTATCGGGCTGAAGCGAACAATTATCTGAATGGGCTTCTTGAAAGAGTAAAGAAAATCAAAAGAGACTATGAAGTGGTTCACACTCCAGCAGAAGAAGCCCATATTAGAAGATTCAAATAGATTTACTTCCATGTGCCTTCTCCCTCTTCTAAGTCAGCTCAGGAAACCGTCTTCATGGATCTTGCAGCTAAAGGTATCATTCCAAATGTCAGAAATCTGAATCTGAACGTTCCGACAATTAGCTCTACCCCTCCTCCATGGTGATCTCTCGGCCAGTTCGAGGTGTCTACTTTCATAACCCAAGAGGCTTTCTCAGATTCTTCCGGGCCGAGGAAATCCCCATAGCTGACTCCTTTTCTTGGAAGGTATTCTCGCCATCCTCCTCAACTTCTCCGAATCCGCTACTCTCCGACAAGACATTTAGATTGAACTCCAAAGAAGAAAGAAGAAATGATCTTGTCACTTTATTTTCATGCAGTTTGATTTGTACTTGTAATTTTCAATTCTGCAACTTCAAGTTTCCTTAATGTAAGTACACTTTTGGTTTACATAGTTTGTAAAGCTATACTTTATTTTTTTTCATTCAATTGTAAATGTCGGATATACTTAAAAATCCAAATAGAACGAAAAGAATGGACTACGTGAAAAGAACCAAAAAATAGTAAATAAAGGTCAAAATGAAATATTCAGTATTTACTCCTTTATTTCTTAAGTATGGATGGCATCCTCAAATATAGGGAGATTGTTGGGTCACTTAAGATTTGAAGATGAACTTCCGTTCTTTCATTTTACACATCCCATACTTAAAATATTTAGGTTCTTTATAGCAGCTTGATTATACATCAAATGTTCGGTGAAGTCGAAGATCAGCCGAAAAGCAAAGAAGAAGTGTAACTGTCAAAGCGGATTGAAGATAGATTTCTCAGCCAAACATTAAGCTGCCCCTGCCTATCTGGTAGATCACCATCGGGCCAGATCTCATCGGCCGCGATGGTGCCGATTTCACATCATCAAAATGATGATGTGTGCGCCGATATGAAGATATGTGCTGATATGTTCTTCATTTCTCTCCACCAATTTGGTGGGAATTCCTTCGGCACATGCACATTGTACTTTTCCTGCAAAAGTATATTTGTGATATACTGCATTGATGGGGACATTCTCTGGAGATCAGAAAAAGGTTGTTTGATTTTTATATTCTTCTCAGGAAAGGTCCACACCAACCTCTGCAAGTCAACACTTCAAGACAAGAGGTACATCATGTACTTGACAAGACTATCTGCTGTGCTACCCATGCTTGACTAGTGTCTCATGCTTTTAATGCATAAGGGACTATATAAAGAGAAGCACCCCTCCCATGAAAAATACCTAGTTCACAAGTTCAAAAGCTCTCTAAGTGTTCATCGGCAGAAACATTTCTCCCTCTCTCCAAAAGAAGTTTTATTGATTGTCTAAGTGTTTTTCAATAGTTCTTTTATTCTCTTTGTGTAAGATTGTTTGAACGGATTTTATTTGTTCTCCTCCGCAACAATGAAAAGTTTTTCTATGGGTAATTCTTGATTTTATATCAATAAGAATTAAATTAAAGTGAAAATTTTTGTGTATTTTATTCAACCCCCCTTCTACAATACTTGTTTTGCCTGCTACTTCATAGCTGGGAACCATGATTTCAAACCAACCAATTACATTACCAGTCATACCAATTCAATTGATATCAACTAAATTTGTACAAATTAAGTTGGCTGGTACAAAAACTCCTCTACCACGATAATACCATACCGACTTATATATATATATATATAGAGAGAGAGAGAGGGGCGGGTTCAAACGAGAACGCTAACTATTTACGAGAACTCAAGAACGGCCGCACATGTACAAAATCACATGTAATTTACGTACAAAGTCACATGTGATTTTACACTACCTGGAAATCTGGACGTGAATCACATGTGATTTTGTACAAAATCCAGGTAGTGTAAAATCACATGTGATTTTGTACAAATTACATACAAAATCCAGGTAGTGTAAAATCACATGTGATTTTGTACGTGAATCACATGTGATTTTGTACATGGGTGGCCGTTCTCGTGTTCTCGTAAATAGTTAGCGTTCTCGTTTGAACCTTTCTATATATATATATGTATATATATATATATATATTATTTATTAAATAAGAAAATCACTTAAATGAATTATATTTAATTATTAATAATATGATTAATTTTAGAGGATTTTAATCTGATTGTTACTTTGAACCGTGAATGCATCCTCAAGACCTTAACTCAAGTAACCCTAAGTCTCTAAGTCTAATAGTAACCCCCGTCTCATTCCGTTCTCAACGCACGTCTCCACTCAAGCCTCCACACTCAACGCTTGAAGCTTCAGGTCTTAGGTCTTCCATTGTTCGACGACCACACGACCATGCCTCTACACGAATACGAGTACTCGGTTCGACAACCACACAACCACACCTGCAATCGATATCGATCCTCATTCCTCGATACAACTTCTCTACAGGTTTGATTCATTTATTTTTCTGTTTAATTTTCTGTTTAGTTTAGTTTTAAAATTACCGATTTAGTTTAGTTTTGTAACACCCCAAAAAATGGGAGTTTTGATTTTTGGGTTGCGGACGTCCGCATGAGCGCATGGCCGGACGTCCGCGATGCGCGGAAATCCACAGGTCGTCCGCGGAAGCAACACAGAAAAGGGGGTGTCGGTCAGGTCAAGGTCGGACGTCCGTGGGATACATCAGTCGGACGTCCGCGCTACATTTGATGAGATACTTTAGTTTCCTTTTAAGGTTTTTCCCACTCTCTTCCCTCATTTCATTTTCACAATCCCAAATCAGATCTCTCTCCTCTCCCACTCGATTTTCCCTCCCCAAAACCCTAAATCCTCCATTTTCTCTCTTCCATCTCACTTTTCTTCAAGAATACCAAAGTGGGTTTGATGAATCAAGCTTCTATGGTTCCAAGGCTTCAAGATATTCATCTCCTTCATCATTTCCACCATTGTTGAGCTATCTTAGGGTTTTCTTTAAATACCCATTTGTGAGTTCATCTTCACTTCCCAAACCTTTATTTTGGTAACCTCAAAGATGTTTTGTTGATGGATTCAAGTTGTGGTAAGGTAATATTCTCTTCTCTTTATCTATGGAAATTAGGGTTTTAATATAAGTTGAGATCTTGATGTAAATTGGTTGGGGAATGGTTCTTTATGGTTGGGTGTGAATATTTATGGTTGGAAACGTTTGGATCTAGGTTTTGGAAGATTTGTCTTGAAGATTCAAGTTTCTTCAAAGGAGCTTACGTTTAGGGAAAATCTAGATTTAGCCTAAATCTAGCAAGGTGAGTTCAAGTTGATTTGCGAAAACGTTGTACATGCCAAAAATGTCATTTTCCAAGTATTTGTGTGTTTTACTTATAATTATCAACTGTTGAGTTATTTGGTAAATTTGACTCTCTTAAGTGTTTAACTTCATAAAGATTGTAAAACACCCATATTTAGGATTTTGGGATATTTTGATGTGTGGAAATCATAAATATGTTTTCAAGTGATTTATTGCTCAAATAGAGTTCATTCAATGGTTTATTCATGTTGGGTAATTGATTTTACAAACCATTTGGGAAAAGGCACATTTTAGTGTTATGAGTCATTTTGAGAATTATAAGGGGTATGAGTCCATTTGGGGAAACCCTTTGTTTTAACCCGTGTCGAGTTTTGGGTTAATGATGATTTTGTGGTACATGTTCACCTAAACGATGTTAAATGCATTTTATGCTATGATGACCGTTATTTATGGGTCAAATGAGTTTTGAGCATTTTGCTCAGTTTTGACTTTAAGGAAGTCTTGGGGACATTTTGTCCGATTTTGATGGCTCAATGTGGAGTCTTATTTATGGTTTGCATATTATTGCACATTATTGATATTTACATGCTCGGGTGCTTTAGTCGTTCCGGGATGGGCATGTTTTTGGTAGACTGTGTTGCATTGGATCCATAGGCACGTAAGTCTGTCGTTGGTGATGGTCGATTGGGTATCTCGGGGTTGGACCTCAGGACTCATGTTTTATGACCTTAACTTTTCAAGTAGGCACTAGGAGGGTTGAGTCCGGAGGTGCTACCTTGGAGGTAGGCGCTAGGACCTGCGCCGCTTAATTTGTAGAGGATGCCTTGGAGGTGGTCCTAAGTGTGTCGAGCCTTGTGGTGAAATCCTGGGGAAGGACACTAAGGTCAACTGTCTCTTGAGGTGAAACTTGTTGAGAAGTTGTAGGAACCCTTGGATGTCTAGTCGTGAGGGTTGTACGATTAACGTTGTACGGGTGGTATACTTATGTGTTTCCTCCACCCTCAACGAATACGAGTCTCCCCCGTTGTTGTCAAACATTAATTTCAGATATTGTAATATCTATGCTTTATTCTCGTTGGTCTTGTGCGGTTGACTGCAATTGATGACTTTAATATTGGATTTCCCTCCATGTATATTAAAGTTTGACTAAAGCAGGTCGTTTCCATATTTATGGTACTTGGACTTCATTACATTTTACGTTCGCGTGAGTATTGGGTCGTATTATGTTTTCGGCGAAGTATTATAATTATATGGATTGTTCTTCCATGAGTTATGGGTTGAGTTTCATGTCATCAACCGTATTTGAAAGTTTTGCATAATAAAGATTTATTCACGTTTTGAGTGAGTTGGGATTGGAATTTATTTTGGAAAACGCCTTATACATTTTGGGAACTTTTCTCATAGATTTTGTGTGCGTTGGAAAATGAGTCGTTTACATCCTTTCATAAACTCTCTTGGAAATCATGTTTTATGTCGCAACCTTTTATTCAACGAATTATATAAATCATGTTATAAACTCTTGAACTCACTAGGCGTTAGTCTAGCCTTTTTATTTGTCGGCATGTGCAACAGGTTCAGGTTGGGAGTAGTTCTAGTGACATTGCGAAAGGTTGTGTGCTAGTAATGTGCTCGTGAGGTGAATTGTTAGGTGAAATCTTCCGCATTCATCTTTGGGATTAGCAACTTGTACTTGGGTTAAGTAACACCCGATGTGGTTTTAGTCTTTGTAATGAAGTTTGAGGTTATAACTTGTTGAGGTTAATTATAGATCTTAAATTGAGGTATTTCCCGTATTGGTTTTTAGGGGGAAATTCTATTATCTTGGATGTATTATTGAAGTTTTATATAGTTGTTTTTTTTTCTATTTCGAGGGTGTTACAAGTTTTCTGTTTGATCATCAATTTGTATTAATTGTAACTTTAACTTTTGAGATGTTGGTACAAAACTCTACCAACATGTACTAACCCAAAAAAGCTGGTACCAATTAAGTTGGTATCAAGTAGAGTTAGTTGATATGCAATGTAAATTTTTTCATATAAATTATAATTGGTTGGTACACGGTACTATATTCACCCTTACAACAAACCACATGGACCAAAATTGCAATTTACTCAAAATAATTAAAAGAAAACACTATACAAGGATGATCATGCGAGAAGACGGTCAAAATGCAAGAAGACGAGAAGCAATCAGGACCTTACACCTCATCAAATCAAGATTAAATTAAAGCGATGACAATTTTGAAAATAAAAAAAAATCCATGTCATTATTTAGAATGGCAAAAATCATTTAGGGGTAAAATAGGAATAAAGATTTCCTATTAAGATGGAAATGATCACGCCTAAAATAAAATGATTTCCTATTTAGATGGAAAGGATCACACCCTCACCTCTTTATCTTTCTATCCTCTTTCGTTTTCAATTAAATGAATCGAGACTTCATTATCGCATTGGGATGTCAAATTATTCATAGTAATGGTACTCATAATCTCCCATGATACATCGGATCTATGAGTTTTATCAACAACACCGATGATTTAAACAACGATTTCACCAACAACAACATCGATTTCAACGATTTCACCAACAACAACGATTTCAACAACGTTGATTTCAAGGTTTGGTTGAAGTAGTCGATTGGGTAGGGTTTTATTTGATACAAATCTATTTCAATAGAAATCTATGTTTTTAGTTCGATTAGAGGATGACCCCGATAAACTCAATTTCAAGGTTCGATTAAAATAGTCGATAAGGTTTGTGTTCATGTAAACATGAATCCAATATACATTTGTGTTTCTCATATGTATTCAATAACTTGATTCAATAAGATTATCTTTAATTCCTTCTTTTTTTATTACCCAAATCTGTGATGAGAGCATCTCCAGCAGCTTCCCAAAAAATTTTCAAAATGGAGAAACAAAAGTCAAACTCCCCAAAAAAAATTACACCCATCTCCAACAGATTCCCCATATTTAGAAAAACACTTGTAATCATATTTGGAGAAATTTTTGGGGAAAATCCTATTATCCCCATTTTGGGGAAACTTTTGGGGAAGCTGTTGGAGCTTATTTATGTTCCAAAATCCTCATTTTCCTCATTTTCTCCAAAATGGGGAAGCTGTTGGATATGCTCTGATATACTAATTATCACATGTGATAATAAGTCCATGTTTGTATATCATCACATGTGATAGTAGATTCATGTATGTATGTAATCATATGTGATAAAAGAATTTTGATTGTAGTACGACATGTGATATCATGTAACACTATCCTTAGTTGCTTCTTTTTTGATTATCCAGATCTGTGACAATATACTAATTATCACATGTGATAATAAGTTCGTGTCTCTATATTATCACATGTGAAAATAGATTAATGTATGTATGTAATCCCATGTGATAATAGAATCTTGATTATCGTATCACATGTGATATTGTATAACATCATTCGTTGATCCAAGAATTAATGTGAAATAACATAAAAGAAATATGAAAAAGACGTAAAATAAGTTAGTTTAATAATATCTAAAATCCTAAATAACTTAATCTAATAAGGATATAATGAGATTAAAATAATTAATTAGATAATCTTTAAAATTTAAATACCTTAATGCCCTTATTAGTCTAATTTGGCAAGTTAATCACACCTATAAGATTTGATGAGGTGGCAACGTGAGGTTGCTTCTCGCCTTCTCGCAAATCGACTGCCTTCTCTTTTGAACCTGCCCCATATATACATATATATATCTATACTACATATATAAGCATTTAAGACTAATGTCTTAAAGACAACTCATCAAGCATGGAGTACCACCATTTTATGCATGATGTCTTAAAGACAAGTTTTAATGCAGGGGGTACTGCTATTTTATGCAGAAACTCTTAAAAACTATGAATTACAATTATTTATGCATGAAGTACAAGTGATGAATGCATTGATTTTCAAATAGAAAACCCTTGCACCACTTTTGTGTTTTTCAGCTTTATCTGATCATCTGGTCGACTGGTCGATCTATGCTTTATGCTTTCTAAGATTTCAAAATTTGAAATTTTGAAATCACTATAGAATGATGCTAACCGAAATCTTATATGCGTCTCACACCCTGCCGCACCACCACGCATCTCGTCGGTCCTCTCCACCTCGCACCACCACCGCGTTTCATCGCACCTTCACACCTCGCATCGCTATAGACGACGACCACCATCATCGCCTCTCATCATCTTTGATTTTAGGTAAAAATCCTAACTCTGCTTTTGATTTTGTTGCAACGATTTTGATTTTGTTTTTTCATTTGGGTTTCGGTTCGCAGTCTCTGCTTCACGATCTGATTTTTCATTTGTTTTTTTCTGCTGAGTGAATTTTTTTTTGATAAATCAAGTATTGGGAACCGACAAATGTTGAGATTTTAGCTGAACATAGAAATCCCACAAATTGTGGTTGGCTTCCCCAAATTCGGCTTCAAGGTACATAAAAGATCATCTGTTCAATTTCTCCTTTTTTGTTCAATTTTTGTTCAGGAAAGCCAAACCATGCAAAAAGATCGATGTTGCAGGGGAGGTATTTAACCAGATTAGGAGCATATGCAGGTTGGATTTTCATCATGGACTAATAATTTTGTTCAGGAAAGCCAAACCATTCAATTTTCTCTATCAATATAATGTATGAAATAGGTTGACTTTCTCATGGACTCTAATCTGTGGTGTATGGTGCATATGCAGGTTGGATTTTCATCTCTAGCTCAGACTGGAATCATGAATGACCTTGGCCTGTCCTTGGAAGAGGTAATGCCATAAAAAATTGTAGTATGCTAATGTATAAGTGAAATTTCTCATGATTATAACTTTCCTTCTCTTGTGTATATAAGTTGTGAACTCTTATAGTGAATTGTTGCGATTTATATGCATAGTGTTATGCAAATAAAAAACATTAATAGCAAATCCCTTTCTATACCTTAGTCCTCATCACATGGCCATCATTTAACCAGACAATGCATAATGAATTTCTGTTTTAAGTAGGAGTTTTGAAATGCTCATCAAAGATGAAATTTTGTATTAAAGTTTTTGATATGTTTTGTATCCCTAAACAGCTTCCACCTGACCTTTTTGGGTGTCCAGACGGAGACAATTCACGCTGGTTGGATGTGGCTTGTGGTCGAGAGCATACTACAGCCGTGGCCTCTGATGGGTCCCTCTTTACTTGGGGTCAGATTATCCCCCCAAATCGAAGTGTTATCCCATGATTGTCATATTTTGTGATTATCAAATAATTCAGGTTGACATTGATTTGTTGTAAACTTGGGTTAACTATGGTTACATAACAGGTGGAAGCAAAAAATCGTTGCACAAATGAGATGCTGTTACTAATTGATCAAATCAGCATGCATCAGGAAAAGCCATTGGTTTTGGAAGGTATTTGATCTCATTCTGCATAGTGGTATCTCACATTAATTTTCCATTATAATGTCATTTTTCTCAACTCACTTTTATATGTTGTTTACACCTAACAATTGAATATTCCTGAATTTGGTGGTTGGCAACTCAAGAAGATACCTGACAACCATCACTTTGGAAAAACTTCTAATCTGGTGTTCTACATTTGCTACCGTTGTTTCAGAAAAAGTAAAACGCAAAGAACACGAGTGTGAACAATTACGGACAGTTGTTCAAGATCTTGAAAGTAAGCTACCATCATCTCTCCCCCTTCTTTTTTATTTCTTCAATGCAGTTCTCTTCAATGACCAAAATGCTTACCTATTAATTACATTATAAATACAACATCTTGTATGCTGTCTGATTGTTTTCTCATCACTCAGCAGTGTTAGTACACAATGTATCCAAGATTTAGGGATAATTGTATTTAGTCTAATTGTAATTAGTCAACAAATGTCAAAGTCAAAATAGCTAGGTTTGGTCAAAGGGTATATAAACCCAATTGTTAGGGTTTGTGAGGTGTGAGGTCATTTGTGTATCTAGCCACCATAGTGTGTGTGTAGCCTCCAAGAGAGAAAGTGTGTGCAAAATTCATATCTTCTACATTTTCTCAATCAATTCATGTTCTAATTGCTAAATCATTGTTACTTGATTTGTTCTCAATTGGTATCAGAGCCTAGCAGAGAAGATTTGTGCATCAATCCAAGTATTTTTATCAATTTTATGAGAAATTGAAGTTTTGTTGAGTTTTTGAGATTTTATTGAAAATTTTCAAAATCTGGAAATAGTTTGAGTGTTTGGATTGATTCTTGTTTTTAGATTAGTTTTGTTGTTGTATTTACACAAATTAGTGTGTTTAGATTGAGTTTTAATTAACAAATCAAGTTTAAAAAAAAATGCCAACAGTGGTGGTTCATGGTTGCTTCGAAGTTTAAAAAAAAAATGGTGATGGTGATCGATTTTGTTATGATTGTGTTTTGAGTGTTTAGTTTTTCACATATCATTTAGTTTTAAGATTTCTAACATCTTACAGCTTTCGGTCTAGTTTTTCAACATCAAAAGTGTGAGTTTGACAAATCTGAATGTTGAAAGTGTTCTTCGAAGAGCTGTTTGAATTTGTTGATCGATTCAATTTTGTTGTTGCTATTAGAAAGTTTTAGCTTCACAAATTGATTTGTTTTGTAATTTCGATCAGATTGCTCCTTACAGATCTGAAAAACGACACAAAAATCAGTAAGTTTTGAAGTTTCAAAAGTCTCGCCGGAATAACGTTTTCTTCGCCGGAATCTTCATCGGAGTCGCAATCAACACCCATATCGCAACCTCTTTATCCCATATCGCAACATTCATTGCGATATCGCAACCCAAAACTCACCAGGAAGTCGCAACTGTTGCGACATCGCAACGAAATCGCAACCTCACCGGAATATTCACCTCGCCGGAAAAACGTGGTTCGCCGGAAATTTTAGTGGGTCGTCCAAAACCATTGAATGATATTGATTTTAGTGTTTCAAATCGTTATTTTGTGATCATTAATCGTTAAGATACCAAAAGGAATCGTTTTGGACGTGTAAAACGGAACAAAATCGAAGCTCAGATCTGGAAATCGTCGTGCTTGGGGTGACGATGAACAGTACTAACGGAAGTCCGTTAGTTGTCCGTTAAATTTGTAACATTTTTGGTCCTTTTCCGTTAGTTTTCGTTAGAAACAGTTAGTTTGTCCGTTTATTTTGTTAATTTTTATTTCTTTTTAGTCCTAAGTTAGTTAGAGTCAGTTAGTTTAGATTAGTCAATTTTTGTTAACTTTTTCGTTAGTTTTCCCGTTAATTTTCTTTCATTTTTAGTCCTTCCCTTAACAGTCCGTTAAGTTTAGTTAACAGTTTAGATTTTGACACTTTTGGTCCCTGGACTTCTAGTTTCAGGATTTAGCAGTTTAGGTCCCTGTAGTTTATACTTTAGATTTTGTCATTTTTTAGCCCCTGTAGCTTTAAACTTTAGATTTTTTACAGTTTTAGTCCCTAGACTTTTAAGTTTTAGATTTTTACATTTTTAGTCCTTAGAGTTTATTTTTCTTTTAGGATTTTTCATTTTTAGTCCTTTGAGTCTTAACTTTAGGATTTTTGTCTTTTTTAGTCCTTGTTTTTTATTAGTGATAGTATTTTACACTTTTAGTCCTTATTTTTCGTTTTAGTTTCGTAAGTTGTCAGTTTTTGTCTTCATTTTTCATTATTTTTCATTTTTCATCGTTTTTATCAGTCTTTACCTGCAATTAATCATAACTGATATATCTTTTTCGTGTTTTGCAGGTTTGTCGATTTAAAGTCTAGTTTTCCGCATTAATTTTTCGGAATTAATTTTTGGAGACAAATTTACAATTTGTTTTTCAAAATTTATTTTTTCAATCCCAAAACAGTTTGTGTGCAACAAAAATTCGAAAAGTTACTGTTTCATACCAGATTGGGCTGTTGATGATGAATCGTTGTAGAATGATCGTATCGATGATTGATTCCTTCGATTTTGGCTCTGATACCACTTGTTAGTCCCATTTAAACAAGGCAACGATTCATATATTGATAGATTGGTAACAAGAAGAGATAGATAATCAAAGTGGTGTATTATTCAGATGAAAGAAAGATGTTTCAGGCTGAAATCTCAAAGTTAACAAGGAGAGCGTCTGCTTTAGCATCGGAAGCTATGAAAGAGCAGAAGATCAAATCTGATCTACAAAAGAAGTTTGATTTGATTTCTCGAGAAAGGAATGTTCTGTCCGACAAGGTTCAGAAACTAGAAGCAATCAACATCGTTGAATTATCTGAACAATCTAGTGCCGATACTATTGTTCAATCGTCGTATGATGATTCAACTGCTTCTGGTTCAATTCATGAACATCTTTCTTCGGCAAAGTCTGTCAAATCAAGCACTTCTTCAAAGGATCAGATGCGCTCTTCTAATCTTTTCTATAACCATGCTGCTTCAAGTTCAGATACTCCTATCTTTAAGCCTGTTAAGATGGTTTGGAAAGTGAAAGGATCTTCACCTGAAAGAGATGTGCCAAAGTCATCTGTTCCTCCACCTACGGTGAACAAGAAGAACAATGCTCCGAAAGGTAAGTCTTTTGTTAAACCTAATCTTATCTATTCTGCAAATCATTTGATTACGTTAGCACAAAAGCACATATGTTGTTCTTATTGTGGAACTAATGATTTTGTCAAGAAAGAAGATGTTCAGTACTGGTATGGTACTTACAATATTCCTTCAAATCGAACTGCACATAACAAGCCAGGACCCAATTGGCAATGGGTACCAAAATCTACTTAATCTGTTTTGCAGGTTTATCATGTGCGGTGCTGAATGCCCAATTACTACCACACACATGACTGGAAAACAGAAGAGAAGAGTGCAATTTGAAGAAGAGTATCTGTGCTGAAACCATCTGCATAATTTCAGGGGAAGAGATTCTATACTTTTGATATATTTATGCTTATTGACATATCTTTTTATGCTTCTTTGTAGGGGGAGCATACACAATATTGGTTTCTGAATACTTCAGTTCAGAACCCGCTCTTCAAATAGATTATGGTTTCTGAATAAATCAGTTCAGAACCCGCTCTTCAAATAGATTATGGCTTATAAACAAATCAGTTCAGAACCCGCTCTTCAAAGAGATAATGGTTTCTAAACACATCAGTTTAGAACCCGAACATAAAAGGTTCATGGTTTCTGAATAAATCAGTTCAGAACCCGCACTTCAATGAGATTTATGGTTTCTGAATAATTCAGTTCAGAACCCGTACTTCAAAGAATAATTGACTTGTGATCATATCAGATCAGGACTCGTTCTTAATCTTAAAAAAAAAAAATTAGACTTTGATTGTCACATGTGCCAACTTTGTCAAATTAAGATCTTTGCAGATTTTGAGGGGAAGCTTATTCGATTTTTAAATCAGCCGATCATAATTTGAGGGGGAGATAATACTGTAAGTATCTTCTGAACTTCATCTGAGATTGTTTGAAAGAAGAACGACTTTCAAGCATGAAAAACCTGTTCTTAAATGTTCCCACTTCTCTAATTCAAACATATTTTATAATTTTAGAAGTGTGTTTTAAATGTTTTCATGTATATCTTGGATTGTTACATCATTATTTTTGACCGCGTGTTTCCAAAGATTAATACTTGCGTATTATCTTGTCTATATACTTTCAAGTATTCATACACACCGGTTCAACTTCTTATTGACTTTGTTATTACCATGTCTCAAAACGAAACAACTTTTTGATTGTAATACTCCCGTTTGTAATTCAAAGTTTGTTGAGCATCATATTCATTCAGCGTGAGAACTTAAGCGTTTCATTCAAAGATTGTTTATATTTGTTCATATAAACAAAACATCCAATTCTTTGATACCTTTAACCTTACATGATTGTCTTTCATTTTTGATTTGATTGATACATTGTCGGATTCACAAACAAGTCTTTCAAATTCATTTCATTCATTCAATATTCTTGTTGTGTGAAATTTTCAACGTTCAAATGCTCAAATATTTCATGATATAATTGAGGAGCATACATTCTGATGACAATGTAATTCAAAGCTGAGATTTTTCGTTGTTCAAGCTAAACTGTTGAGCAACATATCTTTTAGGACAACATTCATGGGAATCAGTGTGAGAGCTTAAAAGAACTTCTATGGATCCACGTTAACCAGTGTTTCCTACCCAAGAAGTTATCCTTGAGTGATTGAGGGGTGAGGGGTCAAAATCAAAGAGTGGGGGAGATAACTCATCCGGTTGAGTAATCTCATTGTGCTGAGGTAAAATGAAAAAAGAGTTTGGTTATAAGTGAGCAAATGAAAAACAGAAAGAGGGCGTGAGAAAAGAGTTAAAAGAATACGAGAACTCTGCACCAGCCACTTTCTGAGCCGGGCAGCCACATTGCTGATTGGTTCACATTCTTTAGTGACCATCATTGAAACAGGCAACTAGCCCATGCCAACTCTTGCATTAAACCCCACCAGCTACTCATTTCTTTCTCAACAAAGAAATGTTTCATTTTCTTGGGGAAGCAGCATATTATCTATCTAATCTTCACTCGGAAGGTTGGATATTGAAAAAGAAGGAAGTTTGCCCCACCTTCGCACTTCAATCATGCACATTGAGTCCGTGGAAAACTTGTTGTTGTCTCAACAGTTTACACAATTTGAGCCTAATTATCTATCAAGCATAAGTTGCTTCAATCATTTCTACACTTGCACGTACACACAAGGAATATGTTTTCTTGTCATAACGTTCAAAGAAATTCCTTCGTGTTTTTCGACGATTGAATGGAAGCCCTGGAGGAGTGAACATCAAAAAGCTCCTTTCCAAAGTGCATTCGTTGTACTAAGTGGCTCCGTGCAACTTACAGGCATTATAACTGATTCATCCGTTGTTTCAGGGTTACCACTTTTTATATTATCTGAATTTGAAAAGATTCGGATAAATATTTTTGGAATTGACGGATAAACAGGTCAAAGGAGGACATTGTTTCTGGTATTCAAAGACTGCTGAAACTGAAAAAGAATTTTGATGATCATGATGCTCACAATCATCAAAAGGGGGAGAAATATCAAACAGAAGAAAAGAGGGAGATAATCTGAATATCTCAATTTCAAGAGTCAAAGAGATATATGTCAAAGAAGAAGAAGTTCAACTCAATATGCTTCAATATTCAGAGATTATTATTGTTCAGATATGAAGATACAAAGACAGTTCGTGCTTAAAGATTATTCAAGAATGCTGTTAAAAGCTCAAAGCCCGTTAAACCTCAAATCCCATTCATAATACAAAGACTGAAGAAATTTTCCAAAAGGTCAAAGCTGCTGCAATGATCAAAGATTCGAAGATATAAAAAGATTTTGTTTTGAAGACCTTGATCAACCTTACACAGATTTGATGTTCGTGTTTCAAGACTTGTTGACTTTTTGACTTTAAAGAGCCTAAATGAAGATTAAAGCCGCCAAAGTGGATTCTTGAAGATAAAGCCTATCTGAAGATTAAAGTGCTGAAGACTAGCGTCATATTTTTTTAAATCTTGGATCCATAGGGGGAGATTGTTAGTACACAATGTATCCAAGATTTAGGGATAATTGTATTTAGTCTAATTGTAATTAGTCAACAAATGTCAAAGTCAAAATAGCTAGGTTTGGTCAAAGGGTATATAAACCCAATTGTTAGGGTTTGTGAGGTGTGAGGTCATTTGTGTATCTAGCCACCATAGTGTGTGTGTAGCCTCCAAGAGAGAAAGTGTGTGCAAAATTCATATCTTCTACATTTTCTCAATCAATTCATGTTCTAATTGCTAAATCATTGTTACTTGATTTGTTCTCAAGCAGTTTGATACGGGAAGCACAGGTTCGTACAAGAATAACAGAATCGATCTTATTAAGCTTCTCTCCAGAGATCAATATCGTCTATAAGGAATGTTTGTGCTTCATCGTTTCTATTCTAGGTGTCAGTGGCAGCTGTTGTGATTATGGCTTGTAACCGTGCTGATTATCTGGAAAGGACCATCCAATCTATATTAAAGTATGCTTTATGTATATAATTTCTTATTTTTGTTTTTTCATTTACCCTTCTGTTAGCTTCAATCTTCCTAATCATAGAAGTATTTAGAAGTAGTGAAAAATAGGCTAAGTATAGAAAAGCCTCTCACAGAGGCTCTGCCACTTCTTCCAGAAGATCAAGTCCAGAAAGCCACATAAGCTACAGAGGTAATCACAGAACCTCTGTAGTGCGCAAGAAGAAGATCAACTCGGAAACAAGTGGACTGCTCCACAGAAGGTCAGACCATAGAACCTCTGTAATGCCTTACAGAGCCTCCGTGGTCTGCTATGAAGATTTGGAAGATATTACTGGATACGTTCATCAGCTTGCATGGAAAAGTACTGTCAAAACACGTGTCAAGCTCTGAGTGGACTCAATAGGGCATGGTACAAAATAGACGTCTGCGCCATTTAATGCATTTACCAATAGTACATCTGCTCCATTAAATGCGCATGGCTCAAACAACTGTTCACACCATCCAGCTCACTATTCATGCCGTAAAAGGAACAGTGACCTTCTTCATAGTCTTCTAAGAGTAGTATAAAAGGAAGTCTCATGTTGAGATCTTCCTAAGAACGAATACACAAGGAATCACTAATACTCTCAAACGTTATTGTCAAATATCTGAGTGTTATATTCTCACACACACCAACAGTTCTTAATCTGTTCTTCGTGTTCTTATTATATATTGAATAACAGTAACTGTTCAAGAAATCCTTTTTATTCCTTACTGTTTTCTTTATATATGTGCGCTCTAATATCTATCAAACATATCTGTTAGTTTAATACGCTTCCGCATCAAACTCTAAACTCAACTAATAGACTGTTAATCTTGATTAAGTGTATCTGGGTTCCAACAATTGGTATCAGAGCCTCTCTTGATTTTCAATATCAAGTGATCCACTTATCAAGATTCGTGATAGATATTATTGTGTCTGGAAACTGCTTAAACTCAGAAAATCTTCAAGTTCATAGAAGTAACTCTTTAGTCATACCTTCTTTCTAAAATCTTCAAAAATGACAAATACAAATAATTTCTTTACTACTGGTTCTCTCACTAAACCTCCTAGTCTCCTTCGAGATGAGTATCCTCAGTGGAAAATAAGAATGGTCCATTTTTTCGAGGGCACTGAAAAAAATCAAGTACAATATCTGTACAATCCTCCTCCTATTCCCATGACAGTAGTACCTCGTATACCTACTACTGTTGAATCTGCCGAAATCCCCGAACATCAAAAACCAAAGCCAAAAGGGGAGTGGTCAACCGAAGATAAAGCAGAAGATGAAGTTGCTCAGAAAACCAAGAGGACATTGATTATGGCAATACCCAACGAACTCTTTCAATCCTTGGATTCATGTGAAACAGCGCATGATCTGTGGAAAGAACTGGAAAGACAGTTGGAAGGAGGTGCTAAAACACAAAAAAACCGAAGAGCACAGTACATCAATGAATATCATGCATTCAGAGCCTCTTCAACAGAATCTCTGCAAACAACATACGACATATTCAACTCTCTAATCAACAAGTGCAGAAAATCAGGCATTGACAGAACTTCTGAAGAAAACAATGTCATGTTTTTAGTCTAAATGAAGAATGGCTCCAACTGTCTATGTCCCTACAGACAAATCAGGATCTAGACACCTGGACTCTCTCTGATCTTTACGGAACATTAGCCGCACAAGAACCTCAGATAGCACAGGCTAAAACACTAACCATTGTACCATATGCATTGGTTAGTAAAACTAAAGAAGATGCACAGAGACCAAGAAATGAAAAAACCACAGAGGAGAAGAAGAAGGAGAAGAAGATGGTGATAATAGACAGTGAAGAAGAAGAGCAAGCAGAAAAAGAAATAACTCTTGCGTCACTAGCTAAATCTTTAGCTCTATTGACAAAAGAGTTCAGAGGAAACAGAAGAGGTTCCGGAAATGAAAGATATGATAGAGAAAACAGAAGAGATGACAGAAGAGAAGAAGAATCGAGTGGCCGACAGAGGTCAAGCGAAAGACATTACAGAGGAAATGACCGACAGAGGTCAAATGACTCGGTAAGCCACACGCAGCAAGAATGCTACAAATGCGGCAAACCTGGTCACTATGCAAATGAATGTAGATCAGAGAAAGGCGGAGACCTACAGAAGTCCAATGATCGAACAGGAAACACTCCTCAAGGATGTTTTAACTGCGGCAAACCAGGCCATTTTGCGAATGAATGCAGAAGCAGATCAAATCGCCCACAGAGGGACTCTGCTTTCTACAAAAAGAAAGCCGAGTATTATGCTCAAAAATCCTTAATGGCAAAAGGACATTCTGAGGAGAACACAGAAGACTTCCAGTCAGACTCTACTTCTGACGATGAACATACCGCCAATGCCCTCTTCTGTGGCATGGCAGAAGTCGACTCCTGCACTGACTCTGAGGTATCTACTTCAAATTCCAACTCTTGTATTACCTCTGTAGATGATAATACACTTAGAATTAACATGTATTAATTGAACTGAAAGAGATAAATCAAATTATTCAGAAAAGACTCACCTTCAATGAGAGAGAAGTACGGCTTCTCACTCAAGAAAAAGCAAAGATTTTTGAGGAAAAAGAGAGAATAGAAAAGAATTGGAACAAAACTCTAGATCCTTTAAAAAAACAAATTTCTGAATTAACCAATACTTTAAAAGATAAAACAAAAGAACTTTCAGTTTCAAGGAGCGAAACTACTGACATAAGAGCTCTTAAAGAATACTTTCAAAGAGAAAGAGAGGTATTATGGCAAGATTTACTCAGAAGAGAAGTTTTGATTAAAAACTATAAAGATGCACAGAAAGTTTATGAAAAAGTAAACTCACAAATAGGAAGACGAGGTATAGGGTATGATGATATCACCCTAGGTGTTGAAGGCAAAAGAAACAAACCTCTGACCTCTTTATTTGTGATTGGAAAAACGAACAAACCAGATTTTCCAAATCTAATCTCTGTAAGCAAAAGGGCAAAAATCTATGTGGATCCTTACTTGAAGAAACATAAGAAGATGATTAACGTGTGGTTTGAAAACACAGACTCATCATCTTCAACCTCTGTCAATAGAGGTATCAAACCAAAGAAATATCTGAAAACACAAGATCAGATTGGTATCTTCAAGTTTGGTAAACCAGAGACCCAAACACAGGTTGCTTTTGTCTGTTTGATAAACGTTGAAAAGAAATTATCAGCAGAAGCTCCTGAGTTTAAACCCATTTTTTCAGAAGAAAACTTTAAAAATTTAATTGAAAAAGAAATTTTGGAAATATGGAAATCAAGCGTTTTAGAAAATTTCTGTACATCTTCTATAGATAAAACTCTCACTGAAGAAATCTTATTAGAAACCTCTGCAATCTATGAAAACTATTCTACAGAGGAAGAAAGCTCGTACGATACATGCTCAGAAAATCCAGCCTCTATTGAAAGAATTAACTCAACCTCTGTATACGAGGACGATTCATCCTCTGACAACTCAGAGACTGATTTCAAATCAGGGATAATTCACTGTGACACAGAGGATGTCAAATTCTCCTCTGAAGTTCCTCACAGAACTATTTCTCCAAAAGAGAAACTCACAGAGATTCCAATCTGCCAAGATTTTCTAAAATTGAATCTACATATCAAAACCTCTGCTGAGCTTAAAATGTTACAGAAGACCTCTATTGATCCTATAAGTTCTAGATTTTCAAAACCCAAGGTTAATAAATCTTTTTCTTCTGTGACAGTGATGAAAGAAGTTCACCACATAAGCAACCCACAGAAGGCAGGTCCTAAACAGAGCTTTTGCAAACAACATTCGAGTATTCATAGATCTTCTAGCAATAGGAAATCTAATGTAAAGAAAGAATGTAATGCCTCTGTGGCTGAGTTTAAAAAGTTCAATGAAAAGTTCAAGCAAATTACATCTCATATTCAATACTGTCATTGCTTTGATCTTATGTCTAAACTTAATAATCATTTTTCAAGTCAAGTCTGTTTACTCTCTACGACAATTCAAAAGTCAAATCCCACAAAGAAACAATCTGACTCTTCTGCAGAGAACAAAATGTATTTCAAGAATGCCAAGGCAAACTTGAAAAACTCTAACAATATTGGACCCATATGGATATGGGTACCTAAATCTCTGTGATTGTCCTGCAGAAGAAGTATGTGCCAATCTGGTATCTAGACTCCGGATGCTCAAGGCACATGACTGGTGACAGAAGTGCACTATCCACGTACAAAGAAACACAAGATGGTGGATCTGTGACTTTTGGAGACAACAAGAAAGGACACATAAAAGGCTATGGAGTCATAAGGAAAGAAGACGTTTCTGTATACAAAGTTGCATATGTGGATGGCCTTAAGCACAACCTACTCAGTGTAAGTCAACTTTGTGATACAGGATTCAATGTGTTGTTCAAAAGAACTTTCTGCTCTCTACAAAGTGAAGAAACAAGTATGGAACTTCTGCGAGCTGAAAGAATAGGTGATCTATATCTAATGAACTTCAACTCAAAGAACAAAGACAAAGTTTGCCTTGTTGCCTGCAAAAGTGAAGAAGCCTGGTTATGGCACAACAGGTTCTGTCACTTAAATTTTCACACATTGGAAAAACTGGTCAAACTTGATCTAGTTAAAGGTTTGCCAAATGTTAAATTCAATAAGGATCATTTATGTTCTGCCTGTGAGATGGGAAAACTCAAAAGAGCTTCCCACAAAGGCAAAACAGATGTATCTTGCACTAGACCTCTGTACATGCTTCATGTCGACCTCTGCGGTCCCATTGCCATACAGAGCCTAGGTGGCAAGAAATACATACTTGTCCTAATTGATGAGTATTCGCGTTTCACATGGGTTGAATTCGTTAGAAAGAAATCAGATGTTCCAAAGATATTGATAAATCTAATGAAAAGAATCCAAGTTCTTTATAATTGCATAATACAGAAGTTAAGAAGTGACAATGGCACAGAATTTAAAAACTCTGTCATTGAAGCCTATCTTTCAACAGAAGGAATATCACAGAACTTCTCTGCAGCTCGCACTCCACAACAGAACGGTGTTGTCGAAAGAAAAAATCGAACACTTGTGGAAGCCGCAAGAACTATGATGTCAGCATGCAGATTATCAATGAACTTTTGGGCAGAAGCAATTTCTACTGCGTGTTATACTCAAAATCGATCAACCATTGTGAAAAGACACCTCAAGACGCCTTACGAATTGCTTAACAAACGGCGGCCAAACATCAAATTTTTCCATGTATTCGGATGCAAATGCTTCGTCTTAAACGACAGAGATTCAAGAGGAAAGTTTGATGTAAAAGCAGATGAAGGCAAATTCATTGGATACTCTGCCACTTCCAAAGCCTACAGAACATTCCTTACAAAGTCTCACAAGATTGTAGAAAGCATCAATGTTTCTTTTGATGATTCATTCCAAATGACTTTTGAACAAATCAGTTCAGAACTCGGAATTAAAGGGAAATCCTCTGTCATCTCACAAGCAAAAGAAGACTTGGATCTTCTATTTTTAGAGATGCTCCACGAAAACATTGATCCTTCTGTTGGAACAATCAGGGTTTCTGAAGAACCATCCTCTGTCGGACAAAATCCTACATGTTTGTCTCTAACTGGTCCTAACAATGCTTCATCTTCTTCTGTAAATACTACAGATGCAATTGCCGAAGCAGAAGAAAGTGCAGAAGATGAAACATCAAGGAAAACGACCACAGAAGCTGCACAAACCACAGAAGAACCAATTACAGAGGAAATCGAGGACCAAGACTATACGTCCTCAGAGGAACAAACTCCACCACCACTCATACCAATCATTCCACAAACGGTAGAATCAACTACCAAGGCACGAAGAACAACAGAGGCTACACAAGAAGAAACACAAGAAGTCTCTAAAGAAAGTCTGAATGACATTGATGATCATCTTCCACGCACAACTCAATGGACAAAAAGCCATCCTCCAAGCCAAATTATCGGAGAACCTTCTGACACAGTAAAAACAAGGTCTGCCACTGCTAACTTTTGTTTCTTTACAAATTTTATTAGTGTGATAGAACCAAAGAAGATTTCTGAAGCCCTAGATGACCCAAACTGGGTAGACGCCATGCAAGAAGAACTTTTGCAATTTGAGCGTAACAGAGTATGGACTCTAGTACCTCTGCCAAGAGGAAAACAGGCCATTGGGACTAAATGGGTCTACAGAAACAAGAAGGATGAAGATGGAGTGGTCATCAGAAACAAAGCAAGATTAGTAGCAAAGGGATATAGACAAGAAGAAGGCATAGACTACGATGAAACTTTTGCCCCTGTCGCACGGCTCGAAGCAATAAGAATATTCTTAGCCTTCGCAGCCCACAGAGGTTTTAAAGTCTATCAGATGGACGTAAAATCAGCCTTTCTCAACGGTGAAATCCAAGAAGAGGTCTACGTTAATCAGCCACCAGGATTTGAAAGCTCAAAGTTTCCAAGGCATGTATACTACCTTGAAAAAGCTCTATATGGACTGAAACAGGCTCCACGAGCATGGTATGAACGACTTTCTACCTTTCTTCTAGTCAATGGTTACAACAGAGGTACAACAGATACTACCTTATTCTATAAACGCAAAAGTAGTGAGATAATGCTTGTACAAATATACGTAGATGACATAATTTTTGGGTCTACTAATTCAGAAGAGTGTAAAAGATTTGAAAAACTCATGCAGAGTGAGTTTGAAATGAGTATGATGGGAGAATTAACTTTCTTCCTCGGACTCCAAGTCAAACAATCATCAGAGGGAATTTTTATAAATCAAGCTAAATATGTCTCTGACATTCTTTCCAAGTATAGCTTCTCTGATGCCTCTGCAATGAAAACTCCAATGGCCACTGGAAACAAGTTATTCTTAGATTCAGATGGCATCTCTGTAGAATGCACTCTCTACAGAGGCATGATTGGATCTCTGTTATACTTAACAGCAAGCAGACCTGACATTATGCATGCCACATGTCTCTGTGCACGCTATCAAGCTAATCCAAAGAAATCACATTATGATGCCGTAAAGAGAATCTTTAGATACCTAAAAGGGACCAAAAATCTTGGTCTCTGGTATCCACAGAACTCTGGTTTTGGTCTTAAAGCTTATACAGATTCAGACTATGGAGGATGCATGCTCGACATAAAGAGTACCTCTGGGAGTTGTCAATTCCTAGGTGGTAAACTAGTCAGTTGGACCTCCAAGAAGCAGAATTGTGTTTCCACATTCACTGCAGAAGCTGAATACGTTGCTGCCGCTAGCTGTTGTTCTCAGGTTCTATGGATGAAGACTCAGCTAAAAGACTACGGCCACATTTTGTTCAAAATACCCATCTTCTGCGATTCCAAAAGTGCTATTGCTATCTCTGCCAACCCTGTGCAACACTCAAAAACCAAGCATATCGATATAAGGTATCACTTCTTGAAACATCATGTTGAATACGGTACAATCGAAATGCATTTTGTGCCCACAGAATATCTACTCGCTGACTTATTCACCAAAGCACTAGACGAGAAAAGATTCAACTTCTTGGTGGGTAAGATAGGAATGATTAACATGGTGTGAAAATCCTCAGTAAGTATAGTTTTATCTTCTGTAAATAATAAGTAAATACATTGCTTAAATTATTGTCTTGAAAGATTCTACTTCTATATGTAAATTCTTAAAACCTTCAATAGTTCTTGAAACTACAGATCTTCTGTAAGGTCTGCTCAGAACCTCTGACAACCTTCACAGAACCTCTGATAGACTTGACCTATGTACTATGCAAAACTTATCATATTCTGATCCAAGCATAGATCAAGGGGGAGCAAAAGGAAATTACTTGATCTACAGAGGTGATTAGGTCAAGGGGGAGCAAAAGGAAATTACTTGATCTACAGAGGTGATTAGATCAAGGGGGAGCAGAAGAGAACCCTGAAATGATCTAAAGATATAAAACTTTCAAGGGAAAGCCAAAGAAAAATGTCGATGATTCCATATCGACAGAAGTCAGATATCACTGCCGAGAAAAGAAGAACCAAAAGGTATGTCTCTCGAACAAAAGGTTTTTGGAAAACAATTTTCTAGGACAAGAATTGTCAAATATGTCCTAAATATACTGTGAATAACATTTCAAAAATCAAAAGCTCAAAAAGTTTCACAAAATTCGAATTAGGAGAAATTTAAGGTCATAGAGCTTCTGCTGAGCTCAACAGAGCTTCTGCAGGAAATATGCTCTGTGATCACAAATTAACCTTCTGTCGATCTTTTGGAATGTTATCTAGGAAACCGAAAACGCAGACCATGACCTTCTCGAACAAACCGTTTTTCATAACAGTTTTCTCGGACACAAACTTTCAAATATGTCCGAAAAACATCTCTTAAACCAAATCAAAAACTGGATGATCAAAAATATTGATAAATTTTTTGTTATGAGATTTTTTCTCTCATAGAGCTTCTGCTGGCCCTCACAGAACTTCTGCAAGTTCCAACAGAGCCACAAAACCTCTGCGAAGCAAATTTCTTCACAAAAATCCGATTTTATCCTCTCCAATGCCTTTACAAATGTTTTGGTTAAAGAAGAACCCCACAGAAGTCATGATAACAATGAGATATATGAAAAAGGGATAAACATCAAAGATTTTCAAGATCACAGAGCCTCTGTAAACTACAGAAGCTCTGTCAATCTGATTACTTGGGCATCTCTGTAGTAATAACGGTTACTTTTACTGCGAGTGAAACTCATATGGCTAAAATCAACCTCACGCGCCTAGCATTAATGGGCCGCGCACGACGTCCTGTCATATTCTGACAAGGCCTACGTGTCCCATTTTCATTGGGCGTACATGGAACGTTTTTATTTGGAAAGTTGAACCCGCCGCTCAAACTCGAGTGCGGATTCCAAACTTTAATCCATTGCCATATATTTTACTCTTTCGAATTCTACCGTTTTACCATCCTATATAAACAAACCTTACCCTCTCATAAAACTTTTTACAAACTCTCATCTTCTTCTCCGGCGATACCCTGCAAAACACTTGCAAATGGCTTCATCTTCTCGAGCTACATCCTCTGAACTCTCTCCGGCGAACTCAACGGAAAACTCCCCTGCTCATTCAGAACATTCTGAAAACCCCAGCCTTGCAAGAGATATTGAACAACAAGATTCCGGGGACTCCGCAGACTTTGCTCCGACGACACACTTGCAAAACTTCATAGCTAAGGATCATTTCGAAGCCACTCTTCCTATTAAATCCAACAACTGCTATTTGGTCCCCTCACCCACTACTTTCGGCGAAGCCCATGCCATACTTCTGAACATCATGGAAAACCATATCCTCTTCCCTCTACTATCAAGAACCCCTAACAGAATTCCAGTCCGTTATTTGAACCAATTTTGGCAAAGCTGCCGATTTGATAAAGACGATTCTCTTATCAAAGGGTACATTTCAAGACCTGATAAATCTGAGCATCTTGAAATCAAGTTCAACAGAACAATGTTCTCACTTGAATTCAACCTACCAACAAGGGGTCTTCTGGGATTGAAAAGTTATGCAAAGCAACCAACAGACGAAGAGCTCTGTCGATTCGTGGAAATGTTTGGGTACAACACCCAACTACGGAAGAGAAATGACTTCCGCAGAGGCCGATTACCACCTCTGTGGAACACTTTGTTCTCTATTCTTAACAGATGCCTGACAGGAAAGATAGGGAGTATTGACCAGAGCTCACATCAAATCTTGAGCATCATGTATGGGGTTTACTATGATCTTCCACTAGATTATGCGACCATAATGATGCAAGAGATCATAAACACCATCGACAGAAAGAACAACTCGAAAAGGGTCAAAGAGAACGATCCCAACTTTCTACCACCTCTGCAATTCCAAAGAATATTGGGAGTACTGTTCGAACATCTGCTGCTAATCCAAAATTGGCCAATGGAAGGGCCAACTCCCAAACAGTTCCCGATGAACAAAAATACCCCCACTGATCATGCTGATGGCTACTCACACTGCAGACCTCTGTCAAAGAAACTTCTGCGCTACGCATCGAACATATCCCTTAAGAAAGAGTATATACGCGATCATAGAACTCCAAAACCGAGTCCTATGACACCCCCGCGTTTAGGTGTCCCCCTAGGAACAATGATAGCAAAACATCTTTCCACTCAAGCAGAAAAGGATCAAAAGTTAGCAAAACACATGGCTATTCAGCTCAGCTTCATAGCCAAACGCGCAGAAATAATGGGAAAGAAATCTTCAGCAAAGATCTCTGCTTCTACTCCAAAAGCTAAGAAGAGAAAAACTGCAGAAGGCACATCAACTAGCACTGCAGAAGATAGACCTTCACCTCCCCATGCCACAGAGATTGGCTCCTCTGCTCCTCCCCTTTTCACAAAACAGAAAAAGAAAAGATCCAAATCAACAGAGGAAGGGGCACCAAAACCAAAAAGGAGGAAAACCAAAAAGAAGCATGGTAAATCATTTAAAAAATTGGTTACCATTGCAGAAGAGGCAATCATAGAGGGTGAAACTGCAGAAGAAGAAGATGCAGCAATAGGAATGGCAGAAGAAGGATATCAATCACCCTATCAATCTCCAGATAGATTTGCTCACCAGGGAGACCTGAATGATTTCCTACAGAACCCCGAAATTGCAAACACCCTTAATACAGCAGGGTGGACGGCACAACCTCTCGACCACCACTCTCCAGAAGAACATGATTTCTTCATTTCTGGTATTGACACACATCTACAAGAAGATGACACAACACCCAGAAATCAACCAGCCGAAACCCCTGTGATTTTACAAAACCCTTTCATTCAAGGATTGGACGTCCACAGAAGAAGTCCAAACCAAGCTTCAGAAGATACAGAACAAACCGAAGCTGAGTGGAATACAACTGAAGTTACAGAGGCAACGGTTGTAGAAGAAACCACAGAAACAGGGATAGAAATCTCAGAGGTAGATTCAGATGAAGAAGAGGCTATCTGGATACGAAAAGGTCTCTATCATCCTCATGTCATGAGATTATACGGATCTCATCACATGTATGACTCCTTGCGCACAGAGCAAGGAACTTCCACAGAACCAGAAGAAGAAACAAGAAAAGATGCCGAAGTTGAAGAAGGCACACAACCAAACCAAACTCCCAGTGCAACCCACATTTCTAACTCCGCAGGTCTAGCTGCAGAAGGAGTTATTGAAAAAGAGCAGCACAGCTCGATCCTAACCCAACCCATCCAGCCAGAGGTTACTCTTTCAACCTCTGTGCCCACAGAAACCGGGGAATCCATTCCTAGGGAGTCTCCTCAAAGAGACTCACCTAATGTTCGTGATCAATCGCCCCAGATCACACAAGAACACCCTACAGAGGAATTCGTTTCCTCTGTCACGCACACATTAAGGCCAAACCTTCTTTCAGAGAGAAGTAGTAAGCACAGAGACGAAGAGACTCTAGACAAGTCTCCTAGTCAACAGAAGGACATTCCAATACCCACCTCTGGAGTGGATTTGGACTCTGTTCTTCACAGAACTTCTGTAGAGAACGAAACTCAGGTTTCCTCTCGAGGATCAGAAGGAAATCCTTCCACCCCCATCGTACAAACAAGGGTGAACGAAGGTGTCCCAGGAACAGGGACTCACTCTGGAGACGAATGTGTTCCTCCAGAGGTTACACAAGGAACACAAGTATCAAGGGATGAGTTCCAAACCCTTGTCACCTCTGTGAACCAAACAATGAAAGAGTTGCAAAGCTCTTTCAAATCCTTGGCAGAGACAACATCTACAGCTCTCTTGAATCTGAACACCAAAATGGACGATCTGTCCACAGAGGTGAAAACCGCCATCTCAGAGATGAAGTCTTCTGCAACAACCACTGCCAAAGAAACATCTACTTCTGCCGCTCATCAATTCGAAACAACTGCAACTTCTGCGTTCAGGGACTCGGTCAAAGATTTCCTTGAACAATTGAATACGCAATCCAACAGAGCAGAGGGCATTACTCCTGCAGACTTACAGAATGCGTTATCACAAGTTCAAGCAGAGGCAATACGAACCACGACAATGATGCAGCCAAAAGACTATATGACCAGAGCACAGCTAACAGAGCTAGGACAAAACGTCATAAACCAGGTCACAGAAGTCATTGTCTCCTTTACAACTGCAAATGCCAACTATGTGAAGGACTTCAAGAAAAGTGTCGGCAAAATGCGTTTCAAGACAGAAGCAGAGCTTGCGACATTTATTGGTCTCTGCGATGATATATGTGAAAAATTGAAGGCAGCAGGAGCTGAATTGCCAAAGAAGCCCAACACTTCTTGCAGAGCAGAGGGTACTTCGGATAAGAGTCAGGATGATTCTGATGATGACCAACCTGGTCCATCAGATAATCATGAGGGGGAGAATTTAAGGGAGAAAGCTACGAGCAGAGGAATTCAATCTCCACCAATCGCAGCAGAACCAATCAGCCAAGCCCCTCAAGAACAAACCCAACAACAAACTCAAAGAACCACAGAGAATACACCCATCTCTGTGGATTCAACCTCTGAAGAACCCAACACAACAGAAGCAGATAAGCAAACCTCAGAGGAAACTACCACCCCTGAGGTAATCATTTTGGAAGAAACAGATGAACCAACCACAGAGAAAACACCCACCTCTGTGGAAACACCCCAAACCATACCCAGAAGAAAGTCGATTGCCACCAAACCAAAAAGAGCAACGACCTCTGCTTCTGACATTCTGAAAAGGATGCACACAACAATGAGTGATCGTATGGTGAAGAGAGAAGAAGAAAGGCACATGTTCACTTTAGCTTTCAGAATGGCAAGAAGATTCAATGACAACACTTCATCAATAGAAACTGAGCTCACAGAAGAAGTCACCAAACAACCTCCAACAGAGGTTACAGAGTAAGTCAAGCCAACAGAACCATCGCCACAAAAGTCCTCTAAGTCACAATCGTCAAAATCCACAGAGGCAACCTCCATCAAACCTACAGAAGTGCAAACCTCAAACCCCACAGAAGCAACAGGTTCTGCCACGACAACAAAAGATAAAGGCAAAGGGATACTGACAGAAGAGCCTAAGAAGAAGAAAACATTATCAAAGCCAACAGAGAAACTGATGAAGAGTGCGTTTGACGCCTTTCAAACCCCAAAACCCGAAGAAGTTGACTGGGCACATGGATTGAAGCCTCTGTCAGAAATTCCTTTAACTGGTAGAGCTGAAGAAGTTGTTCAACAGATGGAGAGTCTCAGAAGACAAATTCCACGACCTGGTCCAACACATGAAGAAATGGAAGAAGTGGTATACAAATACCTCTACAAACAATCCTTTCAGACAAACTATCCAACAGATCATGTGACAGATCCAAGGATCAGAGAAGAATTTGAGAACATCTTCACGAGAACAAAGCCAAGAGCCAAAGCAGATGTCTTCTCAATTCACAAAATCAAAAAGGTGATCTTCTGCAGATTCTCCTTCACTAGAACCTATCCAAGGGTCAGGTACAATCTTTACAGAGTCAGAAGAGAGAACAATTCAGAATCTACCTTCGCTGATGATGACTTAAGAAACATCAATCCATACGATCTACCTGACCTTCTGCAATGGACAAAGGACAACTACAACACAGAGGCAAACACCAGAGCCTATCAAGTATTGAGAAAAGCGATGAGGGAAAAGCTTCTGCTCTACAGCATGATAGATTTCCAGCTGGGAAAGGATCTCGGTCTCAAACATCTAGATCTACGACCACCAGAAGATCGCTGCCCACCAGACGCTGTGCCCAACTCAATCATCAGAGAACCAAGATTTGGGTTAGTATTTCAAAACCCACAACACCAGGTTAAACTTTTTGTACTCATGGATTGTCAGAAGTACGCAACCAGTACTCTGAGCAAATTCAGAGCAAGCCTTGTAAAATACAGAGGTACAGAGAAAATGGATAGAGATGATGCAGATACTTTCATCAGAGAAATAGACTCAACAATCCGCCTAAGAGAACTCTGCATCAGATTCTACAAAGAGATCAGAAAAGTCGGCAGAGACAACAGAAGCTACAACGATTTCAATGATGCCAAAATCTGATTCTCAGACCTCCAATCTCTGCAAAACAAAGTTTTATCTTTCATTGTACTCAAATGTAAAATGCCTCTGGCATATTTCTAAATGAAAGAAATTTCGAGGTATTGTTTAACCTCTGTCTTATCTAACTTAGCCAAACTTAACTCAAGTTCAAATTTTTTATTTTTCACTACTTAGGGGGAGATTGTTAGCTTCAATCTTCCTAATCATAGAAGTATTTAGAAGTAGTGAAAAATAGGCTAAGTATAGAAAAGCCTCTCACAGAGGCTCTGCCACTTCTTCCAGAAGATCAAGTCCAGAAAGCCACAGAAGCTACAGAGGTAATCACAGAACCTCTGTAGTGCGCAAGAAGAAGATCAACTCGGAAACAAGTGGACTGCTCCACAGAAGGTCAGACCATAGAACCTCTGTAATGCCTTACAGAGCCTCTGTGGTCTGCTATGAAGACTTGGAAGATATTACTGGATACGTTCATCAACTTGCATGGAAAAGTACTGTCAAAACACGTGTCAAGCTCTGAGTGGACTCAATAGGGCATGGTACAAAATAGACGTCTGCGCCATTTAATGCATTTACCAATAGTACATCTGCTCCATTAAATGCGCATGGCTCAAACAACTGTTCACACCATCCAGCTCACTATTCATGCCGTAAAAGGAACAGTGACCTTCTTCATAGTCTTCTAAGAGTAGTATAAAAGGAAGTCTCATGTTGAGATCTTCCTAAGAACGAATACACAAGGAATCACTAATACTCTCAAACGTTATTGTCAAATATCTGAGTGTTATATTCTCACACACACCAACAGTTCTTAATCTGTTCTTCGTGTTCTTATTATATATTGAATAACAGTAACTGTTCAAGAAATCCTTTTTATTCCTTACTGTTTTCTTTATATATGTGCGTTCTAATATCTATCAAACATATCTGTTAGTTTAATACGCTTCCGCATCAAACTCTAAACTCAACTAATAGACTGTTAATCTTGATTAAGTGTATCTGGGTTCCAACACCTTCTGTAGACTAATTATTGCACCATTCTATGTGATTTCCAGATATCATAGTTCTGTTGCGTTAAAGTTTCCGGTTTTTGTATCCCAGGTATCTATAAGGCACGATTTGCATCCACCTACACAGCTTCGTCCATGTTCATTAGAAATCATACCGACTTCTCTCCGACCTTTCCCCCACTTCATTAGAAATCATCCTGAATTAATTTCTCTATGTATGGCAGAATATACAAAGAGTCTAACATCAAAGACGAAGAGGAAGAAGAACCGCAGAGTTAGGGTACACATCTCAACCCACAACTCCAATCGCCTCTTTTCTTTTGCCTCTCACGTAAGCATCTAATCTCTACTGATTTTTGTGGATTGCTCAATTCTGGTTTACTGCTTTAGTGGAATTTTGCTTGATTCTGGTTTACCGCTTTACTGATTTTTGTGGATTACCTGATTCTGGTTTGATGTTGATTGGAATGCTTTTAATATGCAAGGGCTTTTGTTTTACTACTTTAGTGGGGTGTTGCTTGTTTCTTGTTTCGTCATATGGGTTTGTTGTGGTTGTGAGTTCGTGATGAAATCGTTTTTATGCTTTATATTAATCGTTTTTTGCTTTGTAGGGGGGAGATGGGTGCTGCACTCCATCGGGCATCCAAAATACAAGCCATAGGGGCGAAGCCTCCATATCTAAAGGTCAATACTATGAAATCTGCATCGAATATTCATATTTGTCATCTTGAATTTTAACAATTCATGATGACAATGATTACCTTTTGGTGGCATGATTTTCTCTTGTTGCTATTCTTGCTTCTCACTTTTAGACGCATTTCTGTCAAGTACAATTTGCTTTTGGTATGTATGGAATTGGATATGGTGGTTTTGTTGCATCTATGCATTTAGGAAGGTAAGCCAATTAAAATGATTAAATTTGCTACTTGGCACGCTAACATCAATAAACTTCTTCTCTTGGCGGGATAAAGTCATTGTTTTGCTATTTCATTGCAGGTGCACAGAGGTTTCCTCCAAGACAAAGAATTGCAAATAATGACTGTTTTCCAATTAAATCATACTAGCCTATAAAATATTGAGAGAAAACAGTTATAATACGAACAAAAAACATCGGTGTCAGAAAAGTTATTTGCTTCAGAATTGTCATTCACCCGCGCTGCATCGCGCGGGTAGATAGCTAGTATATATATATATGGCCATTCAAGAGAGATCTTACTATTTTGTGGTAACTGTGAGATCCAATCTCATCCACTCATCTTAATATTCAATGGTTTAAAAAAAATAGTATTTAATACAATACAATCCGTCCATTAAAATTAATCAAAAGGGTAAAGATGTCAAACAACATTATGATTCAACGTGATCTAATTTGGGCGCACTCCGATAATTATGGGATGGAATCAAAACAGATAAACTAAAATCTTGAAACAAATCGTTCTCAATCAAACTGACAGTAATCGATTACACCAAATAAATATCACACAAAATCAAACTCGGTTTTAACAGAGATAAGAAAACCTAGATTTCGACGGAGGAACTCGAATTTCACAGTGTTTTGGTATCATCGATCATTACCAAGGGTTTTACCTATCACGGCAGAACACGATTTTCAGGGGTTTTGGTATCATCGATCATCACCTAGGGTTTTGTAATAACGGTAGAACTCGACTTTCATAGGGTTTTGGTATCATCGATCATCATCATGGGATTTGGTATCACGGCAGAACTTGATTTTCACAGGCTTTTGGTATCATCGATCATCACCAAGGGTTTTGTAATCACGACGAAATGGAGGAACACGATGAACGAGGTAAGCCTTTCGATTGACAGTTCATTATTCGATTACATTGTGTATCACGCCGATTTTATCTAGTTTGAATAGTCGATTACATTGTCTATCTTGTCGATTACTGTTCAATAGTCGATTACATTGTCTATGTTGTCGAATACATTATGTATCACGGTGATTACATTGTCTATCTTCAAATCACCTTTCGTCTATGTCGAATGCGAAATCAGGAAGAAGGAGTGATAGGATTAAGAGAAAGAGAAAGAGGACTTTCACTTTTTCCAACAAAGCCGATGAAACCATTGATGTTGATTTTGTTGTTGAAGATGAAGTCATGAAGGCACACCTGAACAGACCTCAGGTATTAACACCGTAATACACTGTGATCAATTTAAATTCATATGTATTTGGTGTATTAGAAAACCGTGATACACTATGATCAATAAAAATTCATATGTATTTAGTGTACTAGCAAACCTTGATACACTGTGATCAAGTTACTGCATTGCGGGGATGTTTACTTTTTTTACATTGAGCCCTTTACATTAAGCAAACCGTGGTTGCTTTTCAATTACTACATTGAGGGGTTGTTTACTTTTTTTTTACATTAAGCTCTTTACATTAAGCAAACTGTGATACCCTGTTTCATTGAGCACTTTACATTAAGCCCCTTTACGAAACAAGCATGTCTGATTTGTTGTTGCTGGTATATGTTATCGATCTATTGTTCCTAGCTCTTTGAACAATTTTGAGTTTGCGTGCAATTTTGGTATTTGTTCACTTTGCCGTGTATTTCATTGTAACATTTTAATTGACTGGATGAGTTTCGTTTGCTGATTTGAAGAAGAATTTGTCTTCGTTATATGTGTTATTGGATGATTTTTGTTGTCCTTTGTTAGTGTTATGTTAGAAAATTGATTATTTCTTTTATTGATACCCTGTGATACATCAGGCACCAAAAAGGTTCAGTTAACAAGAAAGAAGTTGTAAAAAAGTGAAAATAACTAAACCAAGTGCAGTATCGGATGTCACGGCAAATCAACAGCTAGTAAATGAAGGTTCAAGTGCCATCGTTCAATGTAAGTAACGTCATAACTCCTTACTATGTATGATCACACTTAAAAATAACTAGAATTTTTTACACCATGCAGGTAAACCGACCGTAGTTATAACTTCTTCAGGGGTAAAAGTGATCCTACCGTCGGTTACGGTCGATCCAATAGGGAAAAAGCCCGTGACCGATAAAAGTACCAAGTCACCCGTGAAAAAAAATAAGTCCAAGTCACCAGGTAAAGACAAAAGTTCCAACTCCACAAGGAAAACAAGAAGCAAAACAAGATATGGACCGATTGAAACAAGGGCTACTATAGATCAAACGTGCTTGAAAAGACGACACAATGAAAAGGTGTTGAAACAGAATCTGGTGATTTAAAGGCAAAAAAGGTAAAGACAAATATGGTAGATGATAATTCAATTAAGAAGAAGCTCGCAAAGAAGGTTGTTGTCAAAAGCATTAAGAATAAAAAATCAACCAAGCTTCCAATTTTGAGATTTCGCACTACACCAAAACCACTTTACCACGCGATTCAAAGTCTAAGCCAGGATCAGAAAAAGGTTGTGGATGAAATGGGGTTTGGGGACTTGTTAAAAATGAAAACGAATTATATCCTCTCCAAGTTAGGCTTCTACCTTGTGGACAAGCTTGACACATACACAAAGGAGTTTCGATTGGACAAAGGAACGATAGAGTTGTCTACCAAGATGGTACATGACATGCTAGGCACATCGATTGGAGGAACATATTTAATTTCCACATATCCTGTTCCACGAGCAAAAAGCGTCAGGGACTCTTGGAGGCGTCAATTTCCAAGAAAGAGGGTTCGTATATCAGATGTAATGAAGAAAGAGAAAATTCAGAAAATGCCGATTTCCAGTTAAAGATTAATTTCCTGATGTTGTTTCTTTGCACAATGGTCGAGTGCAACTCATGTGGGTATTGTAATCCGGGGTTTCTTGATCATATCACAGAAGACACAGACATATCGAAAATAGATTGGAGCAAGTATGTCTTCAATTGCTTGATGACAAGTAAAGATGGATGGAAAAGAGATATCAACAGTGGAACTTTCTACTAAGGGCCAATTACTTTCTTGGCGGTACGTATATTTTCAATGTAACTATTACAATTTAAATGTAACCAGGTGCTAACATTTGTTTTAATTATTTTCAAAGATATTGTATGCGGATATTACCGAATGCAAAAAGTTTGATGTGGAAAGGACAAGCCCGATAATAGGTGTTTCAAATATGGAGTTACTTCGTAGAAGAGAGAATAGCTGATGGGGATTTGGAGCCTGGCCACTTCTGGTGCATGGTGAAATACCAACAGTTAGACGGTTGATGTGATTGCTGAAAGAAGTGCACCATTAAAAGTTTCTTCAAACCGAAAGTTGCAGGTACATGTTTGTCATATAAAGCCTTATACAATGATTTAGTGTTACTTGCACGATGGATTCATTCAATATAGAAATTATATTGTAGTAAGTTTTGGAATTAAATGTCGGACACATCATTACATGCATATTTAGTGACATAAAATTTTGACATTTTTCATCACTTCTGACAAAAAAATGTCAAAACTAGTTAATTGTATTAGACTGTGATAATAAATAGATTGTGATTAATTCATCACATGTTTATTATATGTATCACAATGTTGCACTACTTAGTGACATATGTATCACCGTGTTTCACAACTAGTAGATTGTGTTATACTGTGATAATAAATAAATTGTGATTAGTTCATCACATGTATATTATATGTATCACAATGCATCACTACTAGCAGCACACTGTTTCACAGCTAGTAAATTATATGTATCACACTATATCACTACTAGTTACTGAATTGGTTATAACATGTTTGCTTCTATTGTGCATTCTATTTATCATGCATTCAAATACAATGTCAAAACTGTTCTTACCATACTGAATACACAGGACTATATCGATAACATCCGATCAAAGATGAATTCAATAATATCACAGAAACAAACTGCATAACTAACTCTTGAGAAGGCCATATCAGATTTCCCATCAGAATCGTCCTTACGTTCACTAGATCGAGAGCTTCACAGTCTGTTCAACCAAATCGAGGGTGATGCATGGGCTTCTGTTCATGTGCAAAACAAAGATCTGGGTTTTAAAACGCCTAAGAGAAGATCAAAGCAAGAGGAATTGAAGCATGTCACGAGTAAGGACCTATTAACAAAAGAATCTGTTGGATTGGAACTTGTACCAGGTGTACCACTTGAAACAGAACCGTACTGGAATAGCCCTACAACTCACGTAGAGATTGATAATACCAATTTCGATATGGATGACCTACAACTTGTACCAGGTGTACCACTTCAATATGGATGACGCACCAAAATTTGATTTAGGTATGTCACATGAAACTAAGTCTGTGAGCCCACATCCTATTTCATCCATTGTCCCTATCCCAAAAAGAATGTTTTCCTGGAACTCACGACTAAAAGCAATATGTGATGCACCGGGAGCTAGTAAGAGAGAACCTAAGTTAGGAGACGCACTAAGATCGCCTTATGTGAAATAGACATTGATGTGTTGGAGACAAGCTCGGAGAAAAAAGTATGTGCTTGGGTAAATGCTGCAGTAGAACCAGTTTGGTATGTATCGTTATTGATTAACATTTTGACATATTTAATGCATATCAACTAAAAAATATTTGTTATTGACTAAGCAAAATTACCATTGCAATGCACTAGTATTTGAGACCACTATAGGTGTCGTGGCTCTGAGAGGCACAATAGAATCACTCTGTGCACGAACAAAAATATATAGTAATGTAATCGACAGTTGGGCAGCATTACTAAATCATGAGGAGCGATTCAGAAACAAGGCATCACCACGAAGGCTATTCTTTCACTCGGCAATTCTACTGAGTAAACATCATATATATGTTATTAGAGTGTTGTATGTACTAAAAATAAACTTGTGTATAACCTTGATATCATTGCAATCAGACGGATACAATGCTTGACCTTAACACAAAGGCAGAAGTGAGATTTCAAAAGTTCGTTGAGAATATATTAGCAGCAGTTGGAGGTGATGGAGACATGATCACATTCAAAGTTGTGGATTTGGTAAGTTAATGTTTAGTCACTAAGAGTGTTGTTTCTTCATTAAATATTGAAGATTTGTGCAAACACGCTTTCACATGTATTCTTTCCAATTGTTCGAGCTGTGCACTTTTTTGTTGTGGTGTTCAACTTCAAACGACCATCAATATTGATAATAGACAACATTCAACAAGAACTTGAATCTCCGGCTAATTTCGAAGAAATAACCGATCTCTTGGTTTGAAATAAAAAATAACATATTCTTACATTAAGTACTTTATGTCGGTAACTCAATTATAGTATAACCCTTATTGGGATCTGGTTTGTGCAACAAACCTTGATGCTAGAACATTTACATATGCAAGGACATTCACTATACGAGCAAATGGCATTATTAGAGCCCATAAGGATTTCAGTACGTTGGGGCACAAAGGAGAATTCGCATGACTGTGGTGTGTTCTTGATGTGACATATTGAGTGCTATATGGGATAGCTGTCTTACAAATGGAAATGTGGATTTGACGAAGAAGGACCTAACCAGGAAAGACAGTTACAAGTGCTAAGAAACATATACACGACGAAACTTTTGCTTGAAAATTTCAACTTGAGACGATCGTTTGTCATATCAGACTGTGAAAAGTTTAGTTCTTTGGATGGGAAAGAGAGAACACGTCTGCTGCAAGCTGCAGAGACGCACGGAAGCACAACTAGCAAACAATTAGGACCGAACATAGTAGGGACTTCGATTATAGTATATGAACTAGTACTTTTGGTTCGTTGATGTTTTGAAAATTTTGGTTGGTTGATGTTAAGAAACATGAAAAATAGTAATGTTTTGGTTTACGATATTTAAGAAATATTCCACTTTTTGGTTGGTACATATGTTCTGTTTAAATATATATTTACTAGTTGTTTGTATGTTTCACTATTGGCAATGCAGTAACACATGGTCCATATATGATACAATTGTGTTATTAAACTATCAAAAAGTTTATATGCTTCACTATCGGTAATACAGTATCACATGGTCAATATGTGATTCAATGATAGTTTTACAATGTATATATTGACAAACTATTGAGAATACAGTATCACATGTTCAATATGTGATTCAATGATAGTGTTAAATTATCACAATGTATATATTGAGACACTATTTGGAATAGAGTGTCAGATGGACCATATGTGATTGAAAAATGTTATTATATTATGACAATGGAACACGTTATCACAACGTAGCATAGCTTATTCAGAAAAAATCTAAAATAAAAACTTAAACATCTGGAAAACCAACGTAAATCATTAACATAATACTAACCCATAAAATCAAACACTACCACCAAAAAACGATAGTCAAATGGAAACAAATAACTAAAAGCCATTTAAACATTCTGATAACATCCACGACATAACCTCTTTGGGCTGCTACTCTTCACCGTGGCTTTCTCGGCCGCACCAACCATTCTTTTAGACGTCCCACACCCTTTGTTTCTTATGCTGGTTGGAGGGTGTATATCAACATTATCAGGTCGTGGAAACCCAAGGATTTGCTCTATTCCTCGTTCTTTATGTTTCATTGCTGGTTCATGTATCCTTTCTTTGGCAAATCCGTCCCTCAATTCTTTAATAGTTGACAAAAAATGATGCCATTTTTTCCTTGTCAACCCTTAAGATATCCAACACATCATCAACCACATCATATGTATCATTTAGCAATTTACGACGCTCCTCATCTACGTCACAAATTCTTTGACGATTGTTTTGTAGTTCGATCGGCATAAGATCGCGTCTCCGTTTCAAAATATATTTTTCAAGAATACATTCAATACACGCATTTAACAACACTTTAAAAACATGTCTGCATAAGAAACCATGTCGACCAAAATGATTGCAACTACAAACGGTCGTTGACTCATTTGTGTTGCGCACGACCTACACAAAATTTAATCGTTGAAACAAAGATGGTTAGCAACAGAAGATAAATGACTGAAAAACATAAGTCACTTAACTTGAAAACAAAACAGGATATTAGATCGTATCGTATACTCTGCAATTTTCGCTTTTAGTTTATCTAAATGTTCAACTACATATGTGTCAACTTCTCCAACTGTGTCAACTTCTCCAACTGTGTCAACATGCTTAATTGAACACGACCACACCGCCCGGTCTAACTCATCTTGGACATCAAAAAATATGGAACGACTATACACCTCACAAGTGTGCCTATCCAACTTGCTATGAGTAAGAAAATGAGGTAAGGTTGTCCTTGTATGATAATCAAGACGACGTTGTTTCTCCAACGCAAATTCAAAACCAAACAAAAATTGGAAAACATTATTACCAATCTTTGAAAAAGAATTAAAATATGAGTTTGCACTTTCTGACCTAGACGTCATCTTCATGAGACAACACATTGAAAGCTCCTTGAAATATATTGGGATCCACTGTGATCTTACAACATACATATCTTTTAACCATGTATATTTTTGAAAGGAGAACTTCTCAATAAGATGCCTCCATCTACTCTCGAATTCATCGGTGGATATGTGAATGTTCCACACCAACTTGATTTTTTTTCCTAAATGTCTTTTTATTAAGAAGATCGTAACTAAACTGCAACCAAAATACAATATGTAAACATGTAACACCCATAAAAAATATTAACGAAAGTGCATACTAACCTTATTTGGTACTTTAGTCATAATGTGCCACATACACAACCTATGTCTTGCATTGGAAAACACAACTGCAATAGCTTGCTTCATCGCAACACATTGGTCAGTGAGTACCATCATAGGGGGTTTTGAATGAGCCTTGAGAAACGCCCGCAACAACCTACTTGTAATTCAGAATATCTTTCGCCGCAACCAATGCTGATCCAACAAGGACGTTGCAGTTATGGTTGTCAACGGTAGTAAATGGAACGAAAACCATGTAGTGTCTAAAAAACATGTGTATAAATCAGTAAATATATACAGAAACAATGCATAATAATATAAATGAAACATACAAGTACCTGTTTGTACGAAATGTAGAATCAAATGATATCACATCTCTAAATTCAGCATAACTGAAATGTGCAACCTCGTCAACCCAGAATATAGTATGCAACTTACTACTGATACAATTGTATGCAAAAAAGAAGTTTGGATCCGACTCCCGTTTCTTGCTCATCAAATCAACCAACACCTTGGCATCACCACAACCGACAAAATTGTCACAATCCCGTTTATAGTTATGATAATCAACAACGGTTGGACCACCATATTCATACCCCCCCTTTTCAATGATGTATGAAACTTATGTGCCCGTGTGGCACCCATATTAGAAGTACCAACATCATGAACAAACTGTTGATCTAAAAATTTCATTTGGCGTGATTTTATGGAGAAATCAGTATCGTGACTCATCAAAAAAGAAAGATTATGTTGCTCTTTAAATCCATAACAGTCATATGTTGTGGTTCCTTTCAGCAACCAAAATTTAATACATGTTGTACACCCTGTCCTCTTCACATTCGAGTTACGTACATCGAACGTCTTCTTCATTGGTAACCTAAACTTGCTACATACAAAATACTTATTCTCTATTAACCCATCGTTATTAATCTTTTGTGATAGCGTCTGATCTCAAATCCCACCATCTTAACATACTTTTGGTATAAGATTCCGCTTTATCCAACGAAGAACATATATCACCAATAACGGGTTTCACCGATTCATTGATATTGGGCCTAGTTCCATTGGGGGAAAAGTGAATGAATGACTTCCTGATTGACCAATACCTGCAACTATTTGTTACACAAACGTTGAGACTTGAATAAACTATTGTGTCACATAATACCACAAAATATCACAATGTTGCACAAATCTTCAAATATATACTTAAATAAACATCACCTACTGGCATACAACTGTATGAAAAATCTGATTTACTAAAATCAGCCTACCACAAATTACCAAAAGAATTTCATATTAAATGGGGCATCAACATGCATTTGTATTGTTTTATCTGGAACATAACAATATGTATCACACTGTTACACAACAACTTGTAATATGTTACATCATTCATTCTTAACTATATTTTACAACATTCATGATAAATATATTTCATCGTTCTACATATTAGAGTATCAAACATACATGGATCAATATCCACACCATGTGATACACCATCATCCACCAACTCAATGTCTTCATCCGATTCTTGATTACAAAAACTTCGTCTGGTTTGTAGGGAGAAATACCAATATCAAAGTCATCTGGATTCTGCCATAAACTAATATCCATATTAGATCCTAACACTTCACCAGATTTGACAGACAAAGAATTATCCGAAGCTACACTCTTTCCTCGATCCATCTAATCACAAAGAGAAAAAAGAAAAAACAGGAATACTGGTTCGTCCTCCAGGAAGCATAAGAAATTTGAAAGAATACTTCATACGAGGTCTTCATATTCAATTGTAGGATATGCTTCAATATCAAATTGTTGAGATAATTTAAGAAATCAGATAAGTCTGATTTACACGACCATATAAACTCTGTTATAAAAATATCATATTCAATTTAATTTAGCAAATTACTAATTGGCTAATTAAAAAAATAAATATATTAAAAAGAGTGGATGAGATTGGATCTCACAGTTACCACCAATTATCAAGTTCTCATTTGACTTGGCCCCTATATAACAAATGAACCTCCCTCTATATAGGGTTGAGTTCATTTGCTAACCTCTTATTTTGTGTTAACTTTATTAACTGCATTCAACCAATATGAATCCATTTTAGTTGGTGGTTTCAAATTTATATATAACCATTAAATAGGGGCATAGATGGAATTCCATGTTTTTGTTTTATTACATTGATTTATTAAGGGAGTTACAAAAATCAAAATCTCCTTGATTCTATCTATATTATTATTTCTCAAATATTTTTTAGTCTTTTCTATCAAATTAGTGTTTGAATTCCTATTGTTGCATCATGAACATGAGTGATCAAGTTGTTTTCAACGACGTTGAAGAGAGAGTAGACGTCGATGTTCATTTGAACTTGAACAAATATAACAAATATAAATTGTTCACATAGGCTCACTTAGGCTTATGTTTCATCTTTGTTCATGCATAGCCTTAATATTTGCACATCATACATGATGTGACATCAATATTACATGCTCTAAATGGAATAGTAATTAACTAGTAAGTAATACCATGTAATCGGAGTAATCGGACATGAATGAACATATAGTTGCTCATATATGAACAATCTGTTGTTTGCATATAATTGAATAATTATGAACATATAATTGAACTAATATGAACATATAATTGAACAAATATGAACATATAATTGAACCAATATGAACATATAATTGAACAAATATGAACATATAATTGAACAATTAGGAACATTGGATTGAACATAGGAACAATATGTTCAACTATAGGAACATTAATTACACGACTTAATTAATGGAAAAAAATAGGTTGTGTCAAATTCCAAAATTACCCTCTTCATTTGTGTTCAATGGGAGAATTAATTACATGACTTAATTAGTTAACTAATTAATAAATGGTTTTAATCTCAACCATTAACAAGAAAATGAATGGCTAAGATGAAGTTAATAAAGTTAATACAAAATGGGAGGTTAACAAATGAACCTCCCTCTCTCTCTCTCTCTCTATATATATATATATATATATATATATATATATATATATATATATATAGGGTGCGTTTCATTTGCAAACCATACAATTCGTACAAACAATACAAACCAATCTTAGTCGTTCATGATCAAGTCTAATAAATATATGATTTTATTATCTTTCTTAATCTAAAGTCATGATCATAATTAATGAACCTTATCATCTTCCATATATATCTCAGTCATAATTAATGAATCATGATAATTAGCCATAAATATATTTATTGTTTCCTAATGTAGTGGTTTGTGTAGTTTATACGAATTGTATGGTTTGCAAATGAAACACACCCTAAAACTCCATGGAAATAGCCTTAACAATACCCTTTTAAGTCCAACCCACCATTTCATCATCAACTGCCATTGATTTTAAGATGAGATCAACCTTCCATGGAAATAGCCTTCGAGCTCCCGTCTCAGGCGAACCCATACCAACAACGGTTGCCGTCTCCGTCGCTCCGAGAAATCAACACCATCTCCGATTGTCATCTCCAGGTAACCCACACCATCCATGGGAATATATATATATATATATATTTGAGTCACAAAAGTTGTTGGGATAATCTCAATCATACCTCAAGTACTAGATATGTAAATAGGGCAAAGATGAAAATGTGTGACTTTTCATATGAAAATGTGTGACTTTTCATCCCCCAACCGCCATAACCGAACAGTTACAATGGTTCATTGGCACCGGTTGATCTAGTATAAATAGGAAGCATATGTAACAGATTATAATAGACAACAAAACACATATTCTCTTAAATTCTCTCAAAGTTCTTCATTGTTCTTCATCATGGAAGCATAGTTTGATTCGTCGGGTTCGAGAGTTCGATTCTTGAACGGGTTGTTGTATCCTCTAGATAGACGTCCAATCGATACGGTACGAGGGACGAATTTCTGTCTAAGGACACTGCTTTGCAGGCCTCAATCCAAACAATGTTCTTCTTCAAGTTCTTAATCAAGAAAATCGAGTTAGTCATCTTTTTCTTGAACTTTTGATTATGTATTTCTGTTTGTATGTAAATTTCGGATACATATACATATAAATAAATTCAGTATTTCCATTTGATTCTTAATTGTGTGTTACGAATTTCAATTCGTGTATCTAAGGTCTAACAATCTTAGACAGAAATTTCGTTGACGATGGAAAACTCTTCCTTGTTGAAATCGAGTGTGGAGAAACCCGAAAAGTTTAAGGGTTCCGATTTTAGAAGATGGCAACAAAAGATGCTCTTCTACTTGACAACTTTGAAAGTGTCTAACATGCTTACCGATCAAGCACCGACACCGCCGGTTGGAGAAGGAGAAAACGCCCCATCCCAAATTGAATTGGCTATGTTCCAACGATCCTTGGATATTTGGAACGCCAACGAATATAATTGTCGGAATTTTATTCTTAATGGTTTGGATGATGGTCTTTATGACATATATTCATCCTTCACCACGGCAAGAGAAATTTGGGAGTCGTTGGAATCAAAGTACAAGACGGAACTCGCTTGTTCCGAACGATTTATCGTGGGCAAATTCCTAAACTATAAGATGCCGGATTCCAAACCGGTCGTGAAACAAGTAGAAGAAATGCAAATCTTGGTCCATAAATTGGAAGTCGAAGGTATGGGCATCAACTCTAACTTTGTTATTGGTTAAATTATTGACAAGTTACCTCCATCCTGGAAATTTTTTTAAACTCTATCTTAAACATTTGTCCGAGGATATGAGTTTTGAGCAATTGATACTCAAATTGCGGGTGGAGGAGGACAACCGGATGAACGAGAAGGTGGATGCAATCTCGTTAGAACCAAATGCAAACATGGTTACCGGAAACTCATCAAAGTCAAAGTTCCAAAAAGGAAAGGGAAAGGCGATGAGTTTCAAGCAAAATCTCAATGCTTCAAACCCACTATCCGTACAACGAAGGCCTTTCAAGAAGCATGCGATGAGTTGCTGGGTATGCGGCAAGCCGGGGCATCGAGCGAAGGATTGCCGCCATAGGAGAAACCATGGTGGTCTCGGAGGAGGAGGCGCCGGAGGAGGAGGTGCCGGTGGAAACCCCCATCAAGCCAACGTGGTCAATGCTCCAAATCAATTCGTTGGAGTAATTGAGGCTTTTATGGTTACAAACATGACCGATTGGTGGATTGATACCGGTGCCACCAAACACATTTGTAACTCCAAGAACATGTTTGCTACATACCAAAAAGTTGATGATGAAGAACCCATGTATATGGGTAATGCCACGACCACGAAAGTTGAAGGGAAGGGAAAGGTGAATCTCAAGCTTACATCGGGGAAGGAACTTGTGCTCACCAATGTCTTGCATGTACCGGCTATTACAAAGAACTTGATTTCTGGACCCACACTTAGTAACAAAGGATTCAAGATGGTGTTTGAATCGGATAAATTTGTGATTACTAAGGGTGGGATGTATGTTGGAAAGGGCTACCTAAATGAGGGGCTCTTCAAACTTAGTGTGATGAACAATGATGATGTAAATATTGTAAATGTTGTAAATAGCAATAAAACCACAGGCTCTAGCTCTGCTTCTATGTACATGCTTGACTCTTCTTCCTTATGGCATTCCCGTCGAGACATGTAAACTTCCGATCCCTACAAAGGATGACAAGACTTGGGTTATTACCCAAGTGTTCCATGGATAACAAGACAAAATGTGAGGTATGTGTTGAATCTAAATATTCAAGCCATCCACACAAATCTGTTGAAAAGTCTAATCAAATACTTGGACTAATCCACATCGATTTATGTGATTATAAAGCCACACCCACACGTGGAGGAAAGAACTATTATGTATCATTTATTGATGATTGCAATAAATATTGTTATGTATACCTAATACATACCAAAGATGAAGCTTTGAATATGTTTAAGACATACAAGGCTGAAGTTGAAAACCAACTTGATAAAAGAATAAAAATTCTGAGATCCGATAGAGGAGGAGAGTATGAGTCTAAGGACTTTGCAGAATTTTGTTCTCATCATGGCATAGTTCACCAAACCACGGCTCCCTATACTCCACAACAAAATGGAGTAGCCGAAAGGAAAAAATAGAACATTGAAAAACATGATCAATTCAATGTTGATTACTTCGGGAGCACCACATAGTTTGTGGGGTGAAGCCTGCTTAACTGCAAATATGATACTTAATAGAATTCCTCATAAAAAGAGCGACAAATCACCTTATGAACTATGGAAAGGAAAACTTCCTTCCTACAAAAGGATGAAAGTGTGGGGTTGCCTTGCAAAGGTTCAAGTACCTTTACCCAAAAGGACAAAACTTGAACCGAAGACCATTGATTGTGTATATCTTGGTCCGACAAGTAATAGTGCTGCTTATAGATTTCTGGTCTATAAGTCAAACAATGAAGATATCCACAACAACACAATTATGGAATCAATTGAGGCTGAATTCTTTGAACACATATTTCCTTACAAGGATAAAGGGAAATAAATCTCTAATCCAAGGAAGAGAGTATGTGAAGTAGAGAACACCGATAGTGTTGAGAAACCAAATGAAGAAGGTACATCAAAGGCTCAAGAAGAAAACCTAGAGCCTAGAAGAAGTAAAAGGGGAAAGATTGCTAAAGACTTTGGACCCGACTTCATGACATTTGTTGTCGATGAAGAACCTCAATCCTATAAAGCCGCCATGGATTCATCGAAGGCACCTTATTGGAAAGAGGCTATTCAAGGTGAGATAGATTCCATTGTTCAGAATAACACATGGAGATTGGTAGATTTACCACCAGGTCACAAGGTAATTGGTCATAAATGGATCTTCAAGCGAAAATTGAGACCCGATGGCACTATAGAGAAGTACAAAGCTCGACTAGTTGCCAAGGGGTACCGACAAAAGGAAGGTCAAGACTTCTTCGACACCTATTCATCGGTTACTAGGATCACGTCTATACGGACGTTGATTGCGATAGCGGCTATACATAACTTAGAGATACATCAAATGGATGTGAAAACCGCGTTCTTGAATGGTGAATTAGAAGAAGAGATATATATGAAACAACCGGAAGGTTTTGTTGTAAAAGGCCAAGAGAACAAAGTCTGTAAGTTGATTAAGTCTCTTTATGGGCTTAAACAAGTGCCAAAGCAGTGGCATGAGAAGTTTGATAACACTATGTTGTCAAATGGTTATCACATAAATGAATGTGATAAGTGTGTTGATGTGAAACAATACAAAGATGCTTATGTTATCATATGTTTGTATGTTGATGATATGCTCATCATGGGATCAAACTGGGATGTAATAAACCAAACCAAGAAGATGTTAAACTCCGCATTTGATATGAAAGATATGGGAGTTGTTGATGTTATCCTTGGTATAAAGATTAAAAAGGATCCAAATGGTTACATCCTTACCCAATCTCACTATGTTGAGAAGGTGTTGCGAAAGTTTGGTCATTATGATGACAAACCGGTTGTGACTCCATTCGATACTTCAAGTCAATTGAAGAAGAATCTAGGAGATAGTGTTGCTCAGTTGGAATACACTCAAGTTCTTGGAAGCTTGATGTATATCATGAACTGTACACGACCGGATATAGCGTATTGTGTGAGTAGACTTAGTCGGTACTCACATAACCCGGGAAAAGACCATTGGTATGCACTAGTAAGGGTGCTTCGATATTTGAAATACACAATGGGTTATGGGTTACATTATACAAAATACCCTCCCGTTCTAGAAGGGTATTGTGATGCTAATTGGATTTCCAACCATTCGGAGAGTAAGTCCACAAGTGGATATGTATTCACACTTGGTGGAGCAGCGATATCTTGGAAATCTTCCAAACAAACTGTGAATACCAGATCAACTATGGAAGCAGAATTTGTCGCATTAGACAAAGCCGCTGAAGAAGCCGAATGGCTAAAAAGCCTCCTAGAGGGTATTCCGTTGTGGCCAAAACCGATGACTGCTATTGGTATCCATTGTGATAGTATGGCCGCTCTCACAAGAGCGAAGAATCAGATCTACAATGGAAAGTCCCGACACATACGAAGGCGCCACAACACTATAAAGGACTTGCTGAAAAATGGAATCATTTCCATTGACTAGGTAAAGTCAAAGGAGAACATTGCCGATCCTTTGACAAAGGGCCAAAGTAGAGAGCAAGTATCCTTCACATCGAGGGGAATGGGCTTAAAGCCAACACAATGAGTTTACTCGGCGGCAACCTAACCTAGCGAAATTGGAGATCCCATGGTCTAGGTTCAATAGGCAAACTAGTCGGGGACAACTCAAGAAGTAATTAAACAAAGGTATGCCTATTCCTATGATGTTTTCCTTTGTTTTCCGTTGATGATATAGGGTTGAATGTTACATTCTTAATAATGCTGATAGCTATTATGGTGGAATACAACGGAGTATTCTTGATCATTATTATCTATGTGAGATTGATGTGGGGTCGCATCTTTGAGGACGGACATGGCTACGTCTTCTAAAATTCTCATGAAGAAAGGATTGTTCACGACCGAAATGAACACAACGGTAAGAGTCAACTATGCATAAACATGATATATGTGATATTCATTGCCTTGACTTACTACAAAACGTGGTTAGTTCAAGACTCTTCGTCACTACCCACAAAGTAGGTCCGATGAATACTCACTAAGAACGGTTTAAGTCACCTAGACACCTTTTTCTGATGCATTTCATGTTTATTTCCTGAATAAGAACAATAAATACTTTGAGAATATCTTATTTTCTATTCAAATGTGGGGTATTGTTAGAGTTTGAATAGAAAATGTGGGGTATTGTTAGGATAATCTCAATCATACCTCAAGTACTAGATATGTAAATAGGGCAAAGATGAAAAGGTGTGGCTTTTCATATGAAAAAGGTGTGGTTTCATCCTCCAACCGCCATAACCGAACATTTACAATGGTTCATTGGCACCGGTTGATCTAGTATAAATAGGAAGCATATGTAACAGATTATAATAGACAACAAAACACATATTCTCTTAAATTCTCTCAAAGTTCTTCATTGTTCTTCATCATGGAAGCATAGTTTGATTCGTCGGGTTCGAGAGTTTGATTCTTGAACGGGTTGTTGTATCCTCTAGATAGACGTCCAATCGATACGGTACGAGGGACGAATTTCTGTCTAAGTACACTGCTTTACAGGCCTCAATCCAAACAACGTTCTTCTTCAAGTTCTTAATCAAGAAAATCGAGTTAGTCATCTTTTTCTTGAACTTTTGATTATGTATTTCTGTTTGTATGTAAATTTCGGATACATATACATATAAATAAATTCAGTATTTCCATTTGATTCTTAATTGTGTGTTACGAATTTCAATTCGTGTATCTAAGGTCTAACAAAAGTGAGGGTTTTATGTATCCACGTCCATGGAACATGTTTGAGAGGGGGAAGAAAGAAAAAAACATAGCTAAGTGGAGATGCACGTGAACAGATACAATGGCGAATCCGGAAAAGTCTATTATTGGGGGCATCCTTACGAAGTTATAGCGTAAAAAAACCTGAAACCGAATAACTCACCCTAATCAAGATGATTTTAGGTTATTCGGTTTTCAACCTAAGATGTTCAGTTTAATCATATTAATTAACTTTTTTATTTTTGAATTAATCTTTATTTATTCAGTTCAAGTTAAATGAACGATCACAAACAAGCTCCATTTATTATCCATTTATTATCGTACAATTCATTTACAAACTTAAAACAAAGTCTAGTTTCTGTCATCATTTTTAAAGATTCAGTAAATCTCATCTGAAAAATAATTATAAATAAATAATTTTATAAATCTACAAAATTTTTATTGAGAATAAATAGCCTTCTAATGATATAAAAAAATAAATACATAAACTTAGGGTGGACATACATGTGTCCACGTTCATTTTGTTATATATATATTTCTTATCTTTTGATTAGGCTTTGGACTTGCTAGCTTGGGGTTGGGTTCTCTCATCCTATTAGTTGGGGGCCCATCTTCTAATATTAAAGAATTATAAGTAAAAAAAAAATTATAGTTTGCTACATAATGCACATAGACTCATTGGGGGCCTAGGACACCAATAAACCCTTACTTAATCCACCCTTGAATAGATCTTCAAGAATAGTAGAACAACGATGCAAGACCAGATCTCGTCCACTACTGCTTCTACTCCGGCCATCATCGTCGTTTATGCTTCAACCCTCAATCTTTGTTTTGTTTAGAATAAAAGCACACCACCCACAGAATATAACCAAAGTATGTTCGTTTTTGTTGTTCCTAGAAGATAACCGAAGTATGCCAAGGTTTGTGAGAATAGCCATAAATGGACCAAAACTTTTGAATTTAGGGTTTAGGTTTTTGATTTATTTTTTCTTGATTTGAGATTTGATATATTGTTTTTTATTTCAGTTTTTATGTGTTTGTTTTTTATAGAAACTGTTAATGCCAAAAACCGTCCAAAAGGATAACTTGAGGTTGATTGTAGAGTTTCACAACTAAAGAATAGGAATCTTCCGACAAACCGTACGACAAAGATAGAAAATGCAAATAAGACAAATATTTTGGTGACGCGGGAAAAAACCTCAACGAGGAAAAAACCCGCGGACGACTGTGGAGGTCGTCGCTGCACTATGGTCGCCAAACAGGGGCGATATCCTTATGTTTCGGGTGTCGAGAGTACAATGATTACAATAGAAATGAAAGAAAGACTTTAAATGTAAAATAACAAGTGTGTCGTGCGTGGAAAACAAGTGAGTCGTGTGTATAAACTTTGCGTCGTGCGTCGTGAGCGATCTTTCGAGAGAGAATTCTTTGCTTCGAGTGTTCTTGAGAGTTCAGTTATGCCAAGATGCCAGAGATGCGCAAATGGTGATTGAGCCTTTGTATTTATAGTCTTCGAGTGCTTTGAATAACTTCATAAAAACTGCTGATAACGGTCGTAACGGCTACTGGTTTCAATGCACATCATTGTCCTTGTCGGTTATGTCCGTTGATCATTAATGACATTGATTCCTGCATTTAAACAGTGAAAATATAACAGAAATATCGCATGTTAGTCGGTCGAGGTCGCAAGGTTCTATACGACGGTCGTGTGAGCTAGACGACGTCATGGTCGAGTGTCGTGAGGTGGATAACTTTCGATTTCAACTTTGGTCAAAAGATAAAGTGCTTATGATTTAACCTTATTATGGAAAAGTGTAATAAATGTTTTCCCTGTGTTGGTCGTGGTCGAGACTGGTGAAATTTTACCCAAACAGTTTGCCCCCAAAATTTAAAAATTGAGTGGCAAATTCGAATTTTAAATTTTGTCAGTCGGACGTCTAGGGTCGTGACACGTGTCCAAAGTCACTTTGGTTGCCTTGGAACTGGATCGGTCCAATTCCAACTAAAGGGGAAGTCGAAAAGGGGATAAGATCGTGACGTCACGCTGACGTGCGATCGTGCTTAGCAGCTGTCATCGCCAGATGTCGACGATCCGTGTGGTTATACGAAAAGACGAAGGCATGTGTTGATCATCGGGTGACTCGACCTGACATGATCGTTTACATAAATAGAGACCCATGATGGATCTTTTCCTTTTTACGCTTTCAGAGAGTTTCTAGAGTGAGATTTTCTTCCCGATTCTTGCTGTTCTTCGTCAGATTCTTTCCAAACTTGCAAGAAATCTTCGACCTGTTTAGAATTTTAGAGGTTTAGAGCACCTATATAAGGTACGATTTCTTGATCTTTTTAAGTCTGCTTAGAAATGTCGACGGAGCCCGAAAGTTCTATTCGAGATCAAGAGGATCTCGTCGACCTTAGAAGTCTAGCAAAGATCCATGCGGGGATTACGTTAATTCGTGCGGGTCAGACCCGGTCGGATATGTGTCCTGAGGGGTATATCATGATATACGAATACCCCTTTAAGATAGGTTTCGAATGGCCTTACTCGCCTTTGGAGAAGGCTTTTATGCTCGAGTTCGATTTAGCACCGGGCCAATTAATGCCCCAATTCTGGCGAGTCGTACAAATGATTGAGCGTCTTACCAAAAAATGGGAATCTCCCATGAATGTGCGCGACCTCCTATTGGCTTATCAAGTCAAGAAGGACGGATGCCATCGCTATAGCCTGTTTTCTAGGTTTAAGGGCGATCGTACATTGGTCCTAAAGACTGCGGTAAATGATCGTAAGTGGAAGACCATGTACGCGTTTGTGCGTAAGTCGACTCTCGATTCTGAGAGCGCCTGGATTAGGGCTGACTGGAATATGTCGGGTAAGATTTTCTAGATTTTTGTCGCACGTCGTGTGCTAATTTTCAACTTATTTCTAACCTGTCTTCCGTGTGTCGACAGATATTAAGTTTGAGGTCATGAAGCCCTACGCCAACTCTCAAGCAAAGGTCGACGCATTCTTGGAATTCAGCACTGTTGAGCAGTCGTTTCTCACACGACATCTGGTGGACGACGACGACGAAGACTTGGTGTATCTAGGGGAGAATCTGGGAGGGAAATGTGAGGAGGAGACGGAGGAGAGAGAGGAAGAGTCGAAAGAAGAAGAATAAGAAGAAGAAATGACCGGTAAGTGTTTTATTCATTTCTACTCGACCTCGATCTTTTCTCTTATGTCCATCGTGTAACGTTTTTCCGTTCGTTGTTTCCAGGAGAATCTCAAGGAAAGGTGCCGACTGCCAGTGCTAAGAGGGCAGCTCAACTTGAGCTCGCCCGTAAGGGCAAGGAAAAGAGGCAAAAGACCTCGACCAGTGAGTCTGAGGTTCCAAAGAAGACGAGGATGATGATCCCGAGGGAACCGTCTACAAGGGCTGATGACTCGTCGAGAGTCGTCACGCCTGAGAAGGCGAAGGTATCGGTCGCATCGCCTGCGAAGATGAAGACGTCTTCTAGTGCGATCGATGCAACACCTATTAGTTCGGCACCTCCGGCGAAAACGGCGAAGTCCCCGTCTGCCACGTCGAACCCTTCGTCGGCCGACAAGGGCAAGGGTCACACAACGGGAGGGGATAAGGTCACGACGGTCAACTTTACGTTGCTGTCAAACTTTATGGCTGATAGTGTCCTAGACAGGACAAATCTGTTTCCTCATCTAGGGAAATATTTACTCCCTTCTTTCAGGGAGCGTTTCGAGGGATTCCCGGTCGAGGAGACGGGATCCCATGTCGCCGGACTGGCGTTTATGGTAAGTTTTTCTTTCAAAACTTGTTTTTCAGTGTTTTTAATCTTTGTTGAGCGTTTACTAATATGTTCCTTTATGTTTTTACAGGCGTTCTAGTCTTCCCTTGCCTTGCACGCTGAAACGGTGAAGATAAGGGGCTTAGTGTCTTCTGCCCACGAGAGGGGGAATGCAGCGTTGGACAAGGAGAAGGTTGCTATAGAGCGTGAAGAGGCTATGTCAAAACGTCTTGATGAAGCTCTGAATGAGCTAGAGGCCGTCGGACGTGCAAAGGAGGAGGCAAACCACCGCCTAAAGCAGTCTTTGTCCATGATCGCCGATCAAAGGGACAATCTGGATAAGATCAAGGAGTCTTTGGCCGCGAGTAAAAAAGAGGCTGAAGACTCCAAATCGAGAGTGACGAAGTTGGAGGGTGAGGTGAAAGAGTTGAAAGACGAGGCAAAGTCTTTCTTTGCTTTTGCTCGATTCACCGCACGTGCGGCGATTAGGCGACGACATCTGTCGGGCAAAAATCCTTTGGCCTCGGCGTCGGACGAGCTTGCCCTTTTCTTGAGAGACGTTGGGACCGAAAGAGACCTCGACTCGGATGACGAGAAGGAGGTCGAGGAGGAGGAGGTGGACGAAGGCTCTAAGGGGGAGGCTTCAGGCAAGGATGCGACCGATGATCCTCCTCAGACTTAGAAATTTTTAACTTTTTGTTATTTTTTCTTTTTCCCGCTCGACTGTTGGTGGTCGAGCTATTTGGATGTAATCGATTATTTCATGAATGTAACTTACCCTTCTGTTGAACTCGTGTATTATTTTGACCCATATATGCCATGGACATATATAATATCAATTGCGAAATTCATTAAGTACAAAATGAATCAAGAAGACATGCGACTTAGGCATCCATTGTGATATAATGATTGAAACACAAGTCGTAAGACTTTTTATGTTTTTAAATTGTGTAAACAAACATAAGTACATACGATCAAAACATTCATTCAGAACATGCAATTCCTCTAAGTTAGAAAACTGAGATCATGGGGTCGTTAGACCTTACGATTGCGCAATCAAACGTGCAATGTGCCTGAATCGTGCGTCCTTGCAATAAGGTAGTCGAGTCATAAAGTAGTCCTGATCGTTTATATCGTGCGATCCTGCGAGAGTGTACTAAAGTCGTACGATAGACTTAGTAACTTATGTCGTTCGATCCTGTGATAAAATAAGGCCAGAGGTTGGTCGCTGGCTAGCCAACGACCCTCCGATGCTTAAGTCAGTAGTCGTTAGGATGGATAAAAATCGTATGAAAGAAAAGAAAAGACTTAGAAGAAATACCTTTTCAAATGTGTTGCATTCCAGCTACGTGGGATATCTTGATTGTCAAGGGTTTGGAGCCGATAGGCACCTTTACCCATGACTTCTGAGATACGATAAGGACCCTCCCACTTGGTGGAAAGCTTACCTGCATTGAGCTCTTGAGTGCTTTGGAACACTCGTCGGAGGACGTAGTCGCCTACTTGAAAGATTTTAACTTTGACATTCTTATTGAAGTATCGCTCGACCGCTTGCCTTTGCGACGCCATTCTGATCAGTGCTGATTCTCTGAGCTCTTCAAGGGCGTCGAGGTCATAACTTAAATCGACCAGATTGTGATCGACGGAAGTATGCCTCGAGGTTGGGAGCTGAACCTCGACTGGCAAAACGGCTTCACAACCATAAACCAAAGAGAAAGGAGTTTGTCCTGTGGACGTGCGAGGTGTCGTGCGATTCGCCCATAGGACCGATGGGAGTTCTTCGACCAACTTTCCTTTTGCAGCTTTTAACCTTTTCTTAATTGAAGCAATGATGGTCTTATTACTCGATTCATCAAGTCCATTTGCCTGGGGATACTTGGGTGTCGAGGTCGTCAGCTTGATGTTGCGGTCTTCACATAACTGTCGAGTCCTGTTGTTTATGAACTAGGATCCATTATCGCAGACAATTTCTAATGGGATCCCAAACCTGCATATAATGTTAGTCTGGATAAAAGAGACGACCTCCTTGTCCTGAACTTGGGAAAAGGCAGCTGCTTCTACCCATTTGGAAAAGTAATCTGTAAGTACGAGGAGAAAAACCTTTTGTCCTGGGGCAGGTGGCAGCTTGCCAACAATGTCCATCCCCCATCTCATGAAGGGTCATGAGATCAATGTCGAGTGCAAAGGTTTGGAAGGTTTGTGGGACGTACCTGAATGTTGCCGACAAGGATCACAATTCTGGACATACCTGACGGCGTCTTGTCGCAGTGTTGGTCAAAAGTATCCCTGTCGAGAGATACGATTAGCCAAACTGCGACCTCCTGAGTGATTGCCACACTCCCCATCATGCATTTCTTGAAGGACCTTCTGAACTTGACTCCTACTAATGACGCATCTCAGGTTTAAGCTTGTCGATGATCGTCGATAGAGTCTATCTCCGATCATGACATACTTGGATGCTTTGAATCTGATCTTTCGAGCTTCCGTCTTATCTTCTGGGAGTTGGTCGTGCATAAGGAAATTTCTGATGTCGCACGACCAATCATCTTCTTGGACTTCGATCAGGACGACATCATCATTTTCGATGGACGACGTCGCTAGGTGGATCATAGGAATACTGTCGAATATTGGTTCGACTAGAGCAGATCCAAGGTTTGCTAGAGCGTCGGCTTGAGTATTTTGATCCCTTGGAATCTGTTCAATAGAAAACAATTTGAAATTCTATGATTTTTCTTTTGCTACCTTTAGGTACACTGTCATCTTTGAATCTTTGGCCATGAATTCTCCATTCATCTGGTTCACGACCAGAAGAGAATCGCTTTTGACATGTCGCACGGTTGCCCCCGAGTCGTGGGCCATATTCATTCCCACGATCAGGGCTTCGTACTCTGCTTCGTTGTTGGTGGTTTTAAAATCGCATAGAACGGAATACACCATCTTTCCCCCCTGTGGCGACTTTAAGACGACGCCTAGTCCTGAACCTCTAACGTTGGACGATCCGTCGACATGTAAAATCCAAGGCATGTCGTCGTGAGTCGCCACAGTGGACACTTCGAGCTTTGCTTCTTTCCCCAACTCAGGACTAAAGTCGGTGATGAAATCGGCTAATGCTTGCGATTTGATTGCTGTCCTGGGTTTGAAATCGATGTCGTAACTACTGAGATATATGCTCCATTTCGCCAATCGACCTGTCAACTCAGGTTTCCTCAAGACAGACTTAAGAGGAAAGTTAGTCAGGACAATAATAGGATGCGATTTGAAATAATGTCGCAATTTCTTTGCGGCTGTAAGAAGCGACAAGAGTAGTTTTTCCATTGATGAATACCTGGTTTCGGCGTCCAAGAGAGATTTACTTACATAGTAGATCGGTAGTTGCTGTTTTTCACCTTCTCGTGTCAGGACGACACTTACTGCACTTGGACTGACAGCTAAATATAGCTGCAAGACCTCATGATCGTGAGGTTTCGATAGCAAAGGCGGTGATGCCATATACTCTTTCAATTTTTGCAGTGCTTGCTCATGATCGTCGGTCCAATCGAAGCCTTTGTTTTTCCTGAGGACATTGTAAAATAAATGACATCTATCTGAGGATCGAGAGATAAACCTGTTCAGAGCTGCCACCCGACCAGTGAGCCTTTGGACCTCTTTGAAATTTCTCGGAGACTTGATCTCGATAATAGCTTTGATTTGGTTGGGATTATCCTCGATTCCTCGACGAGTGACCATGTAGCCCAAGAATTTCCCGGCACTGACACCAAAGGAACACTTCGTCGGGTTGAGCTTCATGCTATACTTCCGAAGGATGTCGAACGACTGCCTCAAATGTTCGACGTGGTCGACTGCTAGCTTCGACTTGACCAGCATGTCGTCGATATAGACTTCCATCGTGTCGCCAAGATGATCCTTGAACATCTTATTTACTAGACGCTGGTAGGTAGAACCTATATTTTTTAGTCCAAAAGGCATGACCTTATAACAGTAAATACCTCGGTCTGTCATGAATGCAGTTTTCTCCTGGTCCTCGACGTGCATCAGGATCTGATTATGTCAGGATCGATTCTTAACAAGAATTAAACTTCTTAGAAACAAAATTTAGAGAATCTTGCGGAATAGAACTCTAAATCAATTAATGAACAATCAATAGAAATTCAATACACTGTATATATATCAAACAGTATTACTCACAAGCTTTACACCAAACCTCAATCTTGTTGAACAGGCTCAACAAGACGATTTCTACTTCTCTAGAAATAGGATCTATGATCTTGAGGTTAATTCTTTCTTGAATGAATATCAAATTCTATTTCACTCGTATATTTTCGTATATCTAATAGCTATCTATCAATACTATTTATACAAAAGTAATTACAAGATAACTATCAAAAGTAAATTGATCTTCTGAATCTTCGTTAAACATATCTTGATCAATTCCTTCTTTGTCTCCAAAAGTATCGCATACCAAACTTATCAAGTCAGCAGCATTAACGATGATTTGGCTCAGCAGCATTAACGACCTTCAGCAGTATTAACCTTCACAGTCTTCAAGCAGTAGTAACTCAGCTCAGCAGTACTAACCATGTCTAGCAGTATTAACGACATAAGCAGTATTAACTACTGAGCAGTATTAACTGCAAGGCAGTATTAACTACACAGCAGTATTAACTACCAAGCAGTATTAACTACCTAGCAGTAGTAACTTCGTCTAGCAGTATTAACTTCTTCTAGCAGCAGTAACCTTGACTAGCAGTACTAACTTAGTCTAGCAGTAGTAATCTTGCCCAGCAGTAGTAACGAAGAACTGGCAGTAGTAATGTAGACTTAGCAGTACTAACCATACTTAGCATATCTTCAGTTCCCAACAATCTCCCCCTAACTTGACTTTTAGGAAAAGAAGTCAAGTTCTTCAGATGATGCTTCCAAAAACTTAGTCATCATGTACACACAGATTAGGACTTACACCTAGACTCTGATTGAGAATCCTTTTTACCAAGAATCTACCCATTGCTGAATCCTTGTTGCAAGTCAGCTTAGTATGTAACATTCCTTGCAGCCTCTTCATGCTATGATTGTATATTTCATCCACCAGATAGTATTCTTGAGTTGCAGAGTCAAGGGAGATGACATATACTCCACAGTTTTCATAGAGCATCCAGTTGGTAATGGCTTGAAACTGTGTGTTTAACCTATGCTGAACTGCTTCAGGTTTGAACATTTGGCACAAGAATTCAAGTACCATTTTAGAGATTGACATCCCTTGCTCAGTCAGCATGTTTTCATATATCCTCATCCCAACTTTGAACATCTCTTCTAAGTCTGATCTTGAGCAGGTTCTGACAATTTTTCCCCAAGTTGAAAAGACTTCAAATTTTCCATCTGCTCTTTTTATCCTAATGAACTCCTTTCTACCATCTTTCAAAGTGTCCCAAAAGATGATTTCAGGAGCCTTAGATGATATTGGTTCAGCCTGAAGTGGAATTGGGTTAGAGTCAACACTAGTAATGTACAAATCACATTGGGCATCCGTTTGTGATTGCACATTGCTTGATTGCCCTGATGGAGTTGCCACTTCTTCTTCAGCAACTTTTGGATCAGATTTTTCTTTCACTGTTTCCTCCTGGGCCTCTTCTGCAGATGACTCCACCCTTGGCTTCTTTTCAATTTTCTTCTTTGAAGTTATGGGCTGGGTTCTTGGTCTTTTCTTTGACATCATCTTGGTTCTTTTAAGAGTTTTAACAGCTTCAGGAGTTGGTTCAGCTGCTTTAAGTTTTTTAGCAGCAATAACCATTTCTGCTGCTATGGCTGTTACTGCTTCTCTTAGAACATGTAATGATGCTGCTTCAACGCTGTTCTTCACAATCCAATATATTTCTTCATCTATTTCAGCTTGAGTTGTAGTTACTGCTTCCTGCTCAGTTTCTGCTGCTTTGTCTGTTTGGCCTTCAGCAGCATTAACTGTTTCTGCTGCTTGTTCACACTCAGCAGCATTAACAGTTTCTGCTGCTGTGGTTTCTGCTGCTTTAACACACTCTTCCCCCTTTTCTGTCTCCCCCTTATTCTGTGCACTGGACTCCCCCTTAAACTGTGCATAATCCATTTCCATCTCATTCTCCATGTGAACTGTCTCCCCCTCAATTTGTGGACCCTTCATTTTCAGTTCTGCTTCTGACTCTGACTCCCCCTTTTTGGGAGCATCATCAGTTGAAGTTCTTCTTCTCAGCACAAATCGTGCCTTTTTCTTTTTGTGCAGCAACTTGGTGACCATCTTTTTGAGCTTCTCAATTTGAGACTGTTGGTAGGTGACCACAGTCTTCAGTTGCTCAATCTCCTTCTTTTGTGCCATAACATCCAAGTTGATATTCCCTATGGTTTCCATCAATTCCTCATAGTTATATCTATCCTCACCTTGTTTAGAAGTGTTTACCTTCTTTAAAGGATCACTGGAAGTTTTAGCAGAAGCCTTCTGCCTAGCAGAAGCACTACCTGCCCCCTTGGTTTCTTGGCACCTGGGTCCTCCTAATGATTTCTCATTTAGAGTTGCCATGGGGAAGGTCTTATTTATGTTACCACTGTCCTTCTCTGTGCTAGCAGAAGTAGTGGCAGCCTTAGCACCCATATGGTCATCCTTCTCCTTAGAGACCACCTTCTTGGGGTTGGGAGACACCCCTGTGGTTTCCCTGTTGATATTCTCAATTGGAGAATGCTCCAACTGAGGGCTTAAAGGCTTAAGGCTCTGAGTAGGTACATCAAGGGAAGGAACCTTGTGCACCTTTCTTCTTTGAAACCTTTTGGTGATTGTGGGAGTGGGTTGTTCAAGAATGGACTGAGGGATGTCTTTTGAGATGGAAGGTTGGGATTGGTCATCAGTGGGTTGATCTAATGAGGGCCTTGATCCTGATGCCATACCTTCAGAGGGGTGGGACACAACCATCATTGTAGAGAACAATGGTGTGTCAACTCCTTCCGAGTCCCTAGGAAGTCTTTTCATATTTGAAAAAACCTTCCCTTTAGGGGATTTGGGTACATATACCTCAGTAAACTGAGGTAAGTCCATCAACTCCTTGGTAATAACTTCTTGCACAAACCTTGGATACATGTAAAAGCTCTTTTTGGATTCCAAGTTTGATACAAGATCATTAAAGATCATTGCTGAGAAATTGTACTTTCTGGCAGTGGATAAGCAGACCAAGGCATATGCAATGGGACTGCTGAACTCACTCCATCCAGTAGTTTTCTTGGAAATACAGTGCATCAGGGTATGAACAAGAAATCTCCATTGGTTGAAAATTTTTGACTTGTAGAATTTAAAAACACCAATGGGACCCTCATACCCCATTCTTTGTAAAGTAGAAAAGAGTTCTTCATTAGGAATAGAAGATATACCTGAAGCATCATTCAACTGAAGAGAGATGCGAACAACCTCTTCTGTGACTTTCAAGGGTTTATCACAAACCCTTGTTCGAATGGTTTTCTGCCCTTCTTCGAAACTAACAGTGGCATTCTCCCAAAATTGTGTCTGATGTTCGATATAGATGGTTGGGCTCACCGTTAGGGCATAGGAGATGTGCGAGGATTTGAGAAAATCGACTATATCGTGGAATCCCGCTGCTTGTTTCGGCTTCTGAAGCATGGCTATTTCATTGTGCTCATCCACAAACTCCATGATTCCTGAGGATTCTTGAAAGAAAAAGATTCTGGGGAGACTAGGTTAGAATGAGAGAGAAGAAGTAAATGCGAAGAGTCGTTATGAACATTGGCGGGCACACAGGGGTATTTATATGCCCTAGATTATCAAAAGCAGTATTAACTACTGAGCAGTATTAACTGCACTAGCAGTATTAACTACTGAGCAGTATTAACTGCAAAGCAGTATTAACTACACAAGCAGTATTAACTGCTAGAACACAGGCAGTAGTAACTCTGCACTGTGCATCACTTGTCAAATCCTCAAATGTCAACTTACACATTACTTTTACCACTTCTCTTACCTTCTGCAGGATTATTTTCAAAAGTAGCATGTCCTCCATCAATTCATTTGAAATATTGAAGGCAGGCCATGTTACCTGTCATGTGCCTAGAGCAACCACTGTCAACATGCCAAATGCTTCTCCCCTTAAGCTGTTGGCTGCCCTGCACATCTGATAAATCAATTAGTTTTTGTTAGGGACCCAAGCCATAGTGGTCTTGGGTCTCCCTTGATCATCAAAATACTTACATTCTGTTTTGATGAGCTTGTCAAAGTGAGGAACATCAGTGCTTGAGTACTTTGTTTTGATGATAGGTCTAGAAGCAGTACTAACTGATGTAGAAGTGCTAACTTTGGCAGCACTAACATTGCTTCCAGAAGTACTAGCCTTCTCAGCAGTATTAACTAACTTAGCAGTACTAACACTAGAAGCAGTATTAATTGTTGAAGAAGTACTAACTGTGTTAGCAGTACTAACACTGCTAGTAACATTATTGCTTCCTGCAGTACTAACATTGTTAGCAGTACTAACTGAGTTGGCAGTATTATCATTAGTACCTTTAGGCATCCATACTCTAACACTTTCTGTTTCTGCCTTTTTCATGTGGCTTATGGTTTTAACTTGTTTCTTTGCCACAACTTTCCTCACAGACTTTTTATATCCCCCACTCTTTCTGTAACCATCAGGTTTTTGAAAATATCTTTGAGCATTAAACCTTTGGTTAACTGGATTGAAATAACAGTGTTTGGCTAAGTGATTTAGCTTACCACAGATGAAGCAAGGTTTTGGCCTGTTGATTCTGTTCAGGTCAACTCCTTGTCTCATAGCCCACTGGTTATTCCAGTTCCTTTGATTTCCCTCTGATTATCATGTTTTTGGGGCTTGAGCTCTTGAGATTTCTTACAAGAACAATGTTTACAGGTATTGGGAGCCACAACTGTGGTCTGTTTGTAATGGACTCCCTTTTCCTTTTCAGTCCTTTTGATCTCAGTGTTCTTGACACATGGACTCTCACATTCCTCATCAGAGTCTACTTTGTCAGTCTCATCCTCAACAACTATTTCTTTTTCACAAGGATCTATATTAATCTTTAATTCAGGTTCCTTTCTATCCTTGGTCTCTAACAAATCAGACTTAGGAGGTATGTAGTTGTTATTGTAGGGTGGAGGTGTGGTATTGTACCCTATCCCTACTTTCATCTTGTCATGGATTTGAGCTTTAATGATGGCGTCCATGGTTTTAGAAGCACAGGTAAACTTTTCAACATAAAGTTTAACCTTTTTAAGCTCTTCTTTTAATTTCTCATTCTCCTCCCCAGACACTTTCAGCTTAATCTCATACTCATTCTTCTCCCACTTCCAATAGTTAGTATCATAGTGGTGTTGAAGTTCATTAGCTTGAAAAGCTCTAATCTGTTCCTCAAACCTTTCTACAATCCTAACATAATCTTTCACATCTTTCTATAGCCTCTTAAGGTCATCACACATACCCTGATTGTGATCCCTATATCTTTTAACAGCATCAATGCAAGCTTGAGAACAGAGTTTAGATTGTACCTCAGTGGGAATATCAGATACTTCTGCCATAAGAGCTTGATTCTGACAGGCTTCCTCAGCTTGATCACTCCAATCAAATCCCATTCCTTGTTGAGAAACAAGGGCTTGAGAGGAGCTTCTGTTTTGGTTTCCATTTGGAGCCTGTTGATTTGATCCTCCACTTCTGCATTCTCTGGCAAAGTGTCCCATCTTGTGACACTTATAACACTCAACCTTGGACTGGTCAAAGCCTGCATCATCTTCTCCAATCTTTCCTTCATTACATGGGCCATTTTCTATGATGTCCCATATTGCATAATTAGTAAGAAGAATGTACTGCTTGATTCTCAGTTTCCACATGTCAAATTTATTGGGTTTGAGCATGGGAACCTTTGAAACAAGAGTACTGTGAGTATCCATTGAATTGTCCATAGCTTCTAAGATACCAATGCTCTGATACCACTTGTCAGGATCGATTCTTAACAAGAATTAAACTTCTTAGAAACAGAATTTAGAGAATCTTGCGGAATAGAACTCTAAATCAATTAATGAACAATCAATAGAAATTCAATACACTGTATATATATCAAACAGTATTACTCACAAGCTTTACACCAAACCTCAATCTTGTTGAACAGGCTCAACAAGACGATTTCTACTTCTCTAGAAATAGGATCTATGATCTTGAGGTTAATTCTCTCTTGAATGAATATCAAATTCTATTTCACTCGTATATTTTCGTATATCTAATAGCTATCTATCAATACTATTTATACAAAAGTAATTACAAGATAACTATCAAAAGTAAATTGATCTTCTGAATCTTCGTTAAACATATCTTGATCAATTCCTTCTTTGTCTCCAAAAGTATCGCATACCAAACTTATCAAGTCAGCAGCATTAACGATGATTTGGCTCAGCAGCATTAACGACCTTCAGCAGTATTAACCTTCACAGTCTTCAAGCAGTAGTAACTCAGCTCAGCAGTACTAACCATGTCTAGCAGTATTAACGACATAAGCAGTATTAACTACTGAGCAGTATTAACTGCAAGGCAGTATTAACTACACAGCAGTATTAACTACCAAGCAGTATTAACTACCTAGCAGTAGTAACTTCGTCTAGCAGTATTAACTTCTTCTAGCAGCAGTAACCTTGACTAGCAGTACTAACTTAGTCTAGCAGTAGTAATCTTGCCCAGCAGTAGTAACGAAGAACTGGCAGTAGTAATGTAGACTTAGCAGTACTAACCATACTTAGCATATCTTCAGTTCCCAACAGATTATATCCAGAATAAGCATCTATGAACGTCAACAGTTCATGTCCTGATGTCACGTCGACCATGGCATCGATATGTGGCAATGGAAAAGGGTCTTTTGGGCAAGCTTTGTTGAGATCTATAAAATCAATACAAACCCTCCATTTACCATTTTTCTTCTGAACGACAACGACATTCGCAAGCCAGTCGGGGTACTTTACTTCTCGAATTTTCCTTGTCTTGAGGAGGTTGTCGACCTCGTCATTTATCACCTTATTCCTTTCAGGAGAAAATTTCCGCCGCGTTTGCTTGATGGGCTTAAATGACGGGTCGACATTGAGCTTATGGGATATGACACCAGGGTCTATGCCGACCATGTCTTCGTGCGACCAGGCAAAACAATCGGCATGTTCCTGCAAGAAAGATATTAGCTTGTCTTTTAAGCAGGGATCGAGGGACGATCATACGAGGACTTTCTGGTCAGGCTTGCTCTGGTCCAAGATGACTTACTCCAGGTGATAGTCGTCGACTGTCCTAGGAGCATCATGTGCATTCTCAAGCTCCCCATGCACCTGGGCAATGATTTGCTCTTGGTTTCCGTGGGCTGCCATTTTCCTGAAACAGAGAGAAGAGGAAACTCCAAGAAACCGTTAGTAAGACGCACGTTTGTCGAAGATTTTCTCTAGATGGGGCCCCACGGTGGGCGCCAAACTGTTAAATGCCAAAAATCGCCCAGAAGGATAACTTAAGGTTGATTGTGGAGCTTAACAGCTAAAGAATAGGAATCTTCCGACAAACCGTACGACAAAATAGCAAATGCAAATAAGACAAAGATTTTGGTGACGCGAGAAAAAACCTCAACGAGGAAAAAACCCGCGGACGACTGTGGAGGTTGTCGTTGCACTATGGTCGCCAAACATGGGCGATATCCATATGTTTCGGGTGTCGAGAGTACAATGATTACAATAGAAATGAAAGAAAGACTTTAAATGTAAAATAACAAGTGTGTCGTAAACTATGCGTCGTGCGTGTAAGTCGTGCGTCGTGAGCGATCGTTCGAGAGAGAATTCTTTGCTTCGAGTGTTATTGATAGTTCAGTTATGCCAAGATGTCAGAGATGCGCAAATGGTGATTGAGCCTTTGTATTTATAGTCTTCGAGTGCTTTGAATAACTCCATAAAAACTGCTGATAACGGTCGTAACGGCTACTGGTTTCAATGCTCATCATTGTTCTTGTCGGTTTTGTCCGCTGATCATTAATGACATTGATTCCTGCATTTAAACAGTGAAAATATAACAGAAATATCGCATGTTAGTCGGTCGAGGTCGCAAGGTTCTATACGACGCTCGTGTGAGCTAGACGACGTCATGGCCGAGTGTCGTGAGGTGGATAACTTTCGATTTCAACTTTGGTCAAAAGATAAAGTGCTTATGATTTAACCTTATTATGGAAAAGTGTAATAAATGTTTTCCCTATGTTGGTCGTGGTCGAGACTGGTGAAATTTTACCCAAACATAAACAAGAACACGAGGGAAGATGAAGAAGACTTATGTAAAGAAAATAAAATAGTCTAAAAAATTGTTTTTGGTCCCCATTTTGTTCCTGTAGGTTGTGTTTGGTACATGAAACATGACTGGACGGGATAAAACTCACTGTCCCATGTTTGGTGTGACATGGGACAAGGCAAAAACTCGCTGTCACACGTTTGGTGCGACATGGGACATGGACAAGGACAAAAACTCACTGTCACACGTTTGGTGTGACATGGACTGGATATGGTGGGACAAGATGGGACAAAACGGCATATTTTTGTTCCACCAAAATAGGTGGAACAACATGGGACAAAAGTGAGATAAAATCAAAAAATCACTTACCTAGCTCCACTAGGGGTGAGCCAAATCGGGAACCCGACCAAATTTCATGGAACCGGAACCAGAACTGGCGGTTCCTAGAATGAAGGATCCGACACCGGACTCGCTTACATCGGTTCTCTATATTGGAACCGCTCCCGTGGTTCCGGGTACCCAGTGTCAATTTTTTATTATTTTTATTTTAACATTTTATATAATAAAAAAGGCAATTTTAAGTCTATTGACAAACAATAACAAACATATTAGAACTTTTTACTTAAGATTTTCGTTGTGTGCAAAAACTCTTTGAATTGGTAAATCTATTAATTCAATTTTAGTTTTATTAAATATTTACATCGAAAAACATTGTAAATATTATAGCGGGTACCCGTCAGTTCCGGTTCTGGGTACCAAGCGGGACCGAGTATCCGGGTTCCGGATACGAACCGAAACCGAAAGTTCCGGAACGGTTCCAGTTCCAAAGGCGGGTACCTAGTTCCGATGCTCACCCCTAACCGACACCCCCATCGACAGCCACTGGTAGCCACCGCCAACCACCCTCGACTAGAACTACATATTCCTTCACTATAACAACCATCTCCACGATCTCCACAAGCATCACCCATCGATTCACCACCACCACTACTATCGTCGACCACCTCCACTGACACTAATTACCACCACCCATGGTCGTCACCACCACCAACAACCATCGGTAGCCACCACCAACCATGTTCGACCACGACTACCTCTTCCTCCACTACATCAACTTCCTCCATCACCTCCACAACCACCGCACATCACCCCCTCCACCGATCACCACCACTCATTGCCACCACCACCATCGACAATCACTGCCAACCACCTCCACCTCTTCCTCCACCTCTTCCCCTACTACTTCAACCTCCTTTACCATTGTCCATCGCCTCCACCACTACCATCGTCGACCCCCTCCACCGGTCATCACCACTCATCGTCGTGCACCACCGATACCTACGCCACATCGACCACAACTACCTTCTGCACTACCACTATCTACCATCTTCACATCCTTCACGTTTATGTATGTATTTAAGTGTACGAAAATTGTGTAAAAACCAAAAGATATTTTTAAATTAAATTATTTAAATATATACTTTATTTGTGTCTTTTTTATAACTATTTGTTAGCCCATTTACATTCATTTCAAGTATTGTAAACAAACCAAGTGTTCTGCCCACAGAAGACCTCTGTGCTACAGAAAGAAAAGGATCTTCAAATCCTGTGCCGACAGATGAAGCACAGAGGTGCCCAACCTGAAGATAACTCTCGGATCACAAAGCCTTTATGGAAGACCTCAGAACCTCTACTGAAGACCATCCTCAGTGCTCCAACACTTGAATAATTTCAAGATGCTTTGAAGAACCACTCTCTCTCAAGTGTAGATTCTAATTGAGGCCTGTCACTTGCCCCTTAAACGGCTACTTTACCTTACAGGTGGCAGAATCTAATTGGCCTCTGGATTGACTTGTGTGTACTACTTTCCTATAAATAGGAAGATTTGTTATGATACCTTTAAGCTTTTTGGTACTCCTAGAAAAGCACACACTTCACACCGTAACTGCACACAGTTAAGGGAGAGAGATTTTAGAGTTTTCATTCACATTTGTTCGCGTTCTTCACTGTTCTTCATCATATTGTATTTTGTTTTCATTGAAGTTTAATCTTATGGCCTCTTGAGTTGATTACATTGGTGTTTATATTGATTTCCTCTCTTTCTACCGTTTCTACCTAGCTTATTCAAACTTATTTGAAACGCTTCCGCTCATTACCTTGTTCTTGTTTGATTAAGGTGTAATAAAGATCATCAGCAACAATAGTTGGTATCAGAGCAGTTTGATTTGCTTGAATCAACTGATCATCTCTACTTATAGATTATACCTCAATGTAGAAGCATTTGTTTTTCTAAACTGCTTTTCATTCACAAACAGTCCCTGTTTTGTGCAGTTTTTGACTAGTTCAATCACCATGTATTTGTGGATCCGTTTTTCCTTTAGAAAACAAATCTGTGTGTGTTAGATCTATTCAAAAGGTTATTCTCAAAGTTTCAACAAGTGTTGTTGTCATTTTTCTGTCTAAATCTTCCAAATCTGGTCAAATCTTGTTCAATTGTTCTTTCACTGATTTTCTATCAAAATAGCAAACATAAATGCCATTTACACGGCTGTATCCCAAACAAAACCCCCAACTCTTTTGAGGGATGAGTATCCACAATCGAAAATCCAGATGATAAACTTCTTTGAAGGGATTGATATAGAACTATATCAATATGTGAAAAATTGTCCTTTCATCCCATGATAGATGTCCCCTAGGGTTCCTAAAACTGATACAACCCCTGAAATCCCTGCTCATACCAAGCCCAAGGAGATGAAAGACTGGTCTCCTACAGATTGGGAAAAGATTGAGGTTGGAAGGATGGCCACAAGACTGTTAATAATGGCTATTCCCAATGATCTTTTCCAGTCATTAGATTCTTGTGAATCAACCCAAGAGTTATGGATACAACTTGAGAAACAACTTGAGGGAGGGATTAAGACACAATAAAAATAGAAGGTCATAATGTCTTAATGAATACTACAGCTCCAAGGACAAACCAGATGAATCACTACTACAAACTTATGATAGGTTTAATACCCTGATCAATAAATGTAAGAAGTATGATATTCACAGAACCTCTGAGGATAACAATGTCCTGTTTCTCAAGAGCCTTGGTGATGAGTGGCTTTAACTGTCCATGTCCCTGCAAACAAATCAAGATCTAGATGCTTGGTTACTATCTGACGTAGTCGGGACTCTCGTGGCTCAAGAACAACATATTGTCAAATCCAAACCTCTTATGGGTGGACCTCTAAAGAAAAAGCTACAGAAGGCAGTTCAAAGATTCAGAAGAAAGGGAAGAAAGCATTGGTTGTAGAGAGTGAGGAATAGAAGGAAGAATGTGAGGATGAATAGGTGACCAACATGACTTCAATAGCAAAATCTTTGGCCCTATTGACCAAGGAATTGAACAGAGGATTCAGCAGAAAGCCTGCTTTCAATAGAAGAAGAGATGATAGAGATGAAGAGATGACAAATATTAGAGATCTGCCCCTGGCATTGAAAGACAATTTGCTCCAATCAATCAATATCCTAGAAAGTTTGCTCTAATCAATCAAGATCCGAGACAGTTTGCACCACCAACCACTTATAATCCAAGATACACCGTCAGGGAGGAGTATTATAATCCAAGGGCTTATGACCAGAAATACGAGCCATGGTTCTATAAACAGAGACCCTCTGAGTTTCAACCAAAGTTTGTGTAGAAGGAGGAGCATAGAGCTCCTGAGAAGCAGATCAAGTCACAACCACAAAGCAACAAATACATTAAGTGTAGAAAGTTTGGCCATTTTGCTGCAGATTGCAAGACCCCACCTGCAAGAGATGCTTCTTTCTATAAGAAGAAAGTTTAGTACTATGCCCAGAAGTCTCTCATGGCAGAGCTAGAGAAGTGGGTGTCAGATGAAGCTTCTGATGAATAGGACAAGAATTCCATGTTCTGTGGTATGGCAGAAGTTAGCAAGAATGACTCCGATAGTCAGGTAACTTTTTCTTCTAGTATTATTTTATCATGCTCAGAGATTAAATTGCTTAAACTACAAGAGGATTTCAAAAACCTAGAACAAAAGCTCTCAAAAGCAGAAAAAGATCTTGCATTTTTTAAAAGAGAAGTAGGGTTTTAGACCAAGAAAAGAAAGAAATTTCTCTTAAAAAGGATAAGCAAGAAAAGCAACATTTCTCTGAAATAAAATCTTTCAAAACCAAAGGTAGTGATCTTGACAGGCTCTGAAGTGCAAAGAACAGAATCTAAAAGAAGTTGAGAGTGACAGAATGAATATTCTTGCTCTCATAAATTATTTTCAAAAGGAGAGAGACTCTTTGCATCAAAATTTGTTTAGAGAAGAACTTATAATAAAAAAATATTAAGATGCTCAGAATGTACATGAAAAGATCAACTCTAAAATGGACAAGAGTGGGCATGGTTTTAGTGATCTAGATCCCTATACTACAAGGAAGAGAGACTCTCTGCCATCTAGATTCTGTATTGGCATGGTTCAAAAACCAAACTTTCCAAATTTACACTTTGTTTTCAAGAGGCTCAAAACTTCTAGGGAACCAAGTGTAAGGAGTCCTCAAAGGTTTATAAATGTGGTCTACTCTGTTGTACCACCAAAAGGACCTTTATTCAAGTTTGGCCATCCAGAAACACAAACTCAGGCTGCCTTTGTCTGCCATATCTCTTCTGAGCTAAGTGCAGAGGCAACTGAATTTGTTCCCTCATCGACAGAAGATGATTTAAGAAACTGTTTTGAAAAAGACTTGCTAAGAGCTCTTGATGAATGCAAAACTCTCAATGAAGCTAAAATTGTTCCATGCATTATAAAATATCTAAATCTTGATGGATAAAGATGTAAATGGCTATGACTTATATCCATGCGATCAAGCCTCTGGGAAGAGCACTAAGGACTTTCTTGATTCAGACTTAGATTCTGAGGATGAATCAGCCTCTGTCGCTCTAGAGAACGGCTCCAAAACATAACAGAGATAGTACCTTGTGGGTCAGAGGAAACTAAGCTTCGTTCTGGCATCCAAAATAGAATCATTCCTTCCAAGGAATCTGTACCAAGGATACCTATTTTCCCCGGATTCAATGATGTGTGTCTTAAGGCCATAACATCTCTTGAACATGAGAAAATAAGAAAAGAAAAGGAAAAGAATCTCTCAACCCTTAAAGCTTCTAAATCTTTTAAGCCTATCAAATTCACTAGGAACAGAAGGGTAAGTGGATTCAAAATGACAAATTTATTCCTTCTATGGCAGCGAGAACCAGAGAAAATGGGAGATGGGTAGAGAAGAGGATCTCACGGGAGAGGAAGACTTATCAAAATAAATCTAGCATGGATAGGTCGATTTGTAAAACTTCTGATACTAGGAGAGATACCTTTCATAAAACCTTTGTACCTATCTTTGAGAAATCAAATACAAGGTTTAAGCAATCTTTCTCTAACATGCATGATTGTCATTGTGTTAATTTGTTATACCAGCTAAAAAAGCATTTCTCAAAATCCCAACTGTTTCCTCTTTGGACCTAAACTAAAGAATGCAAAATTCAAGGGTCAGAAGAAACAAGGGACTTCTGTCAAAACTAAAAAATCAGTCAAGACTATGAGTAAGACCAAAGAAGTTTCCTCTAATCCTCCTAACAATAAAGGACCCATTTGGAAATTGGTACCTAAATCCCTTTAATTGGTGTTGCAGAAGCAGCACGTGCCGTTTTGGTAACTTGACTCCGGGTGCTCAAGACACATGACTGGAAACAGAAGGTTATTATCCTCTTATCAAGAAAAATCAGGAGGAGGTTCTATAACCTTTGGAGATGATAGGAAAGGACACATAAAGGGATATGGACTGATAGATAAAGGTGATGTTGATGTGTCAAGAGTTGCTTACGCGGATGGACTCAAGCATAATCTTATGAGCATAACCCAACTCTGTGACAGTGGATTTGATGTGAAATTCAATAAAAGGTATTGTTCTCTATAAACCTCTAATACAGGTATTGAACTTCTGAGAGTCGACAGAAGAGGTGATCCATACCTCATGAATTTCAAAGCTAAGAGCAATGATGAGAAACTCTATCTTGTCTCTAACAAGAATGAAGAAGCTTGGCTCTGGCACAACAGGTTCTCTCACCTAAACTTTCATACCTTAGATCAACTTGTAAAGCACAATCTGGTAAGTGGTCTCCAAACTCTCAAATTTTACAAAGATCACTTATGTTCTACATGTGAAATTGGAAAACTCAAAAGAGCTTCCTATAAAACTAAGTTTGATGTGTCTTGCACTAAACCTCTGTACATGCTTCATTTAGACCTTTATGGTCCAATCTCTGTGTAGAGCGTGTCTAGTAAAAGTATATTCTGGTGCTTGTTGGTGAACTTTCCTGATATACTTGGGTAGAGTTTGTAAGAAAGAAGTCTGATGTCCCTGAAATACTAATCAACCTTATGAAGAAATCCAGGTTCTGTTTGACAATGAAGACTCCATAATTGATGCCTATCTTGTAAATGAAGGAATTTTACAAAACTTCTCTGCAACAAGAACTCCACATCAAAATGTTGTTGTTGAAAGGGGAATAGGACACTTGTGGTGGCTGCATGAACCATGCTTGCAGCATCTGGATTACCAACAAGTTTCTTGGAAGAAGCCATCACTACATCTTGCTTCACACAATATAGATCTTTGATTGTGAAAAGACACATGAAGACTCCTTATCATCTACTTAACCAAAAAAAGCCTAACATCAAATTCTTTCATGTATTTGGTTGTAGGTGTTTTGTGCTCAATGATAGGGAACAACTAGGAAAATTCGACAGAATGGTTGATGAAGCTAAGTTCATTGGTTGCTCATCAACCTCAAAAGCCTACAGAGTCTTGGTTTTGAAGAACAAAATGATCCTCGAGAGCATAAATGTGTCATTTGATGATTCAACCCAAGAAATATCTGTGTCACCTAGCTCAGGACTTAATCAAGCATAAATGACTTTTGATGACTCGATGTCCAGAGAAATAGAACTCGCAACACTATTTGAGGACTTATTTGAAGATGTAGAGCCCTATGTCGATGTCCATAGACCCTCCGCAGAACAATTCTCTGTTGATTAGGAACAAGAAGGTATATCTCTAACAGGTCCATCTAATACTTAACCCTTTGAATCTACTTCTGTAGGACATCAATCTGAGGGGGAGCATGCAGAGAACTCTTGACAAATCATGAGCACAAATGTAAACATACCAAACACCACATAACCTGAGGTCAATGCTTCCTATGACAACCTTTCTCGGATGAAAAAATGGAACAAAATCATCCACAAAGCCAAATCATTGGCAATCCTTCTGAGGGAGTAAAGACAAGATCTGCTACAGCTAATGAATGTTTCTTTGTAAACTTCATTAGTGTGATAGAACCCAAGAACGTTTCTGAGGCCCTAAAAGATCCAAACTGGATAGAAGCCATGCAAGATGAACTTCTACAGTTTGAGTGCAACAAGGTATGGTCTCTAGTCCCCTTACCAAAAGGCAAGAATGCAATAGGGACTAAATGGGTCTTTAGAAACAAGAAGGATGAGGATGGAATAGTGATCTGAAACAAATCAAGGTTGGTTGCCAAGGAATAATTCCAAGAAGAACGCATAGATTACGATGAAACATTTTCCCTTGTCGCGCGGTTAGAGGCAATCAGAATATTTCTGGCCTTTGACGCACACAAAGGTTTCATGGTGTATCAAATGGATGTCAAATAGGCATTCTTAAAGGGTAAGCTTCAAGAAGAAGTATATGTAACACTCTCAAAATTGGAAAGAGCAACTAAATAAAATTTTCAATAATACATTCAAAAGAATAGAATTTCTTCCTATAAACCAATACGGAAATATCTCATTTAGATTCTATGATTAACCTCAACAATTTATAACCCAAGTCTTATAACAAAGACTATATCCAAATCGGTTGTTACTTAACCAAAATACAAATTGCGATTCCTAAAATAAAGGCAGAAGACTTCACTTAATCAATTCACCCCTCGAGCACACTACATGCACTCATCTCTTCACAGTGTCACTAGGATAATTCTCAACCTGAACCTGTTGCACATGCCGACAAATAAAAAGGTTAGGCTAAGGCCTAGTGAGTTCAAGAGTTTACATCATGATTAAAATAATTTGTTGAATGAAAGATTGCAACTTAAATCATGATTCCCAAAAGAATTTATGATAAGGGTGTAAACGACTCATTTTCCAACACACACAAAATCTATGAGGAAAGTTCCAAAATGTATATAGCGTTTCCCAAAATGAATTCCAATCCAATCTCACTCAAACGTGAATAAATCTATTTTATGCAAAACCTTCAAATACGGATGAGGCATAATACTCAACCCATAAATCATGGAAGAACAATTCATATAAGTATAATACTTCACCGAAAACATGATACGAAACCCAATACTCACACGAGCATAAAATAGAATGAAATTCAAATACCAAAATATGGAAGTGACATGCTTCATTCAAACTTTAATATATGTTGAGGGAATTCCAATATTAAAGTTATTAGTTGCAGTCAATCGCACAAGACCAACGATAATAAAGTAAGGACATTATAATATGCAAGATAATGTTGGCCGACAACAGGGGAGACCCGTATCCGTTGAAAGTGGAGGAACACAAAAGTATGCCACTCAATCAACGTTAATCGTATGACACTTCACGACATGAAAACCCAAGTGTCCCTACGACTCCTTTAAAGTCACACCCAAAGACATAGCTGACCTTAGCGAATATTACCATGAATATCACCAAACGCCCGACACAAGCGGGGTTACAACCATGGCATTGCCCGACATGGCGGAGGTCATAAACGCCCATCAATCATGATAGCATAACCGGACTCAACCCTCCTAGTGTACAATTGCAAGGTAAATGTCATAAAACATGGGTCCCGGTCAAATCCCGCAATACCCGATAGACCATCAAATAAAGACTGACTTACGTACCTATGGATCTAATGCAACACAGTCTAGAATTACATGCCTACACATGAATGACTAAAGCACTCGAGCATGTTAATATCAATAATATGCAATAAGATGCAATATGTTGCAATAAATGCAAACCATAAATATGACTCTACATTGAGCCATCAAAATCGGACAAGATGTCCCAAAGACTCCTTTCAAGTCAAAACCGAGCAGAATGCTCAAAACCCATTAGACAAATAAATAACGGTCCTCATAATATAAAGATGCATTTAAACATCACTTAGGTAAACGTATACCTCAAAGTCATTATTGACCCAACACTCGTCACAGATTAGGACAAATGGTTTCCTAAATGGACTCGTACTCTTATAATTCCCAAAATGACTCATGACACGAAAATGTGCATTTTCCCAAATGTTTTATAAAATCAATTACACCAACATGCTTAAACCATTGAATAAACTCCATTTGAGCAATAAATCATTTAAGGACATATTTATGATTTCTACTCATCAAAATATCCAAAAATCCCAAATATGAGTGTTTTACAAAGTTTATAAAGTTAAACACTTCAAAAGATCAAACTCACCAAATAACTCAACAATTGATAATTTTACGTAAAACGCGCAAATACTTGGAAAATAACATTTTTGGCATGTACAACATTTTCACAAATCAACTTGAACTCACCATGCAAGATTAAGGCTGAATCTAGATTTCCCCCAACTTGAGCTACTTTGGAGAAACTCGAATCTTCAAGCCAAAACTTCCAAAATGTAGATCTATAAGTTTCCAACCATAAATAATCATCCCCAAACACTTAGATACGTTCCCTCGACATAAAATGTCCAAAACCACCAAAATATCAAAACCCTAATTTCTTAGGTGGAGAAAAGAGAGAAGCTTACCTCAACCACCACCAAAATACTATTGGATCTTTAAATAAACTTCAATAATCTTTATAGATCCTTGAAGAGCTCCCAAATACGAAACCATAACTTGAATCACTAAAATCGGAGTTGTGGTGAGAAAGTTATGAAGAAATGAAGGAAATGGCTTCAAATCGCGACTTTAAGCTCCAGACCCATTCCCGCGGCTTGTCCCGCGACTTCAAGTCGCATGGGAAGTCGCGCGCTTCCCCAAAGTGTGGACTCCAGAGAGTTATGCGGCTTGGGCCGCGGCCCAAAGTCGCGCACCAGCCCGCGCGACCCATTTTTGGTCGGATACTGTTTTGGCCTTAACTTCTTCGTTTTACCTCCGTTTTCGCTCCGGAAAGAACCATTGGACTCGTATTTGAATTACCCATCCAACAAGACCATAAAATCAATGATTTAATCCAAAATCCTATTTTTCACATTTATCTTAAAAGATCGATTTCTACACTGACTCGAATTTGTACTTATCCAAAAATTACGGTTGTTAGTATATGTCCAACAACCACCAGGTTTTGAGAGCTCAGAACATCCAAACCATGTGTACTTACTAGACAAAGCCCTGTATGGTTTAAAACATACCCCAAGAGCATGGTATGAGCGTTTTTCAACCTTTTTGCTTAAGAATCACTTTGAAAAAGGTGCAATTGATACCACTTTGTTTTAGAAGAGGAAAAATTGTGAGATTCTACTAGTACAAATATATGTGGATGATATTATTTTTGGGTCTACTAATCCTAAGTATTGTGAAAAGTTTTCAGAGCTAATGAATGGTGAGTTTGAAATAAGTATGATGGGAGAATTAACATTCTTCCTCGGGTTTAGGTCAAACAATCCACAAGGGATACTTTAACTAATCAATCAAAATATGTTAATGATATTTATCAAAGTACAAGCTCTCTGACTCTTCTGCTATGAAAACACCAATGACCACTGGATCTAAGTTGGATTCTGATCCGTCTGGCAAATATGTAGAGTTTAAGCTCTACATAGGTATGACTGGTTCACTTCTGTACTTAACTTCAAGTAGAACAGACATCAAGTTCGCCACATGTCTCTGTGCTAGATATAAATCCAATCCCAAGGAATCTCATCTCCTTGCAGTAAAAAGGATCTTTACATACCTTAAAGGAACCAAAAATCTTGGGCTCTGGTATCCAAAGGACTCTGGCTTTGAACTAATGGCTTACACAGATTCAGCTTATGGAGGATGTAGACTCGACAAAAAGAGTACCTCTAGGAGCTGTCAACTTATTGGTGACAAGCTAGTGACTTGGACATCTACGAAGCAGAATTGTGTGTGTCAAACCCCAAACTAGCACAAGTCAAACCCTAGAGGTAGCTAAAAAAACCTCTGCAACACAATCCAAACCCTTTGTAGCTCCAACCAAACCACCTCAAGCCAAAGTACCCCAATCCAAACCACCTTAAACCAAGACAACTCAACCATCCCATCCCAAACTAAGCCTGCAACCAAGCCCTCTACAACAGTAACCTCTGTAAAACTAACTACTACTATTCGGTTGAAGACTACTGCTGCTAAACCCTCCAAACCACGCACTTAATCAAGACCCAAGGATACCGCAGCAGGAAAACCTAAGGACAAATCGATCATTACTGCCTCTGCACCCAAGACAAACCCCACACCTAAAGCTCAGAAGCCTCTAGTGATACCTTTCACAGGGCATTTTTCAATCCCCAAACCCTTAAACCCAATGCCTCCACGAAAAGGCAAAGAATCCATGACCTCTGCGGCTGCTGTTACTGACGACAAAGTTGCAGAAGTAAAGAAATCATTTGATGCCTTGCGACTTCCTATCCCCAGGCCAAGAGAGAAAGAGCTAGAATACCAAGAACAAATTCACAAATACCTCTACAGTGCAAATGTAAATGAAGTAATTGAACAACCTAACATGCACCCTCTGATGCTTGAAGAGGTCAAGTTGAGGTTCATCAGAGATAAATCCCTAGAGCCAAGCCAAGTTTATTCGCTAAGGGACATAAAAACTGTTCTAGGTCTGTCTGTGCACTCCTATGCCAACAAGGCCATGATGTACTGCAAGTATCAAGTGGAGAGGGAAGACGGATCAAAGCATATATTCTCTGATGCTGACCTAAGGAACCTCCACGTCTATGATTTGCCTCAACTCCACGGATGGACTGAATAGAGAGTTGGAAGAAGGAAGGAGTATGACATAGCAAATCGAGCCATAAGAGAAGTTATGAGGGAGAAAGTCAGAATGTTCAGTTTGATAGACTTCAAATAGCTCTGGATCCTGGAGTAGAAAAGTTGTCCATCACTGCTCCAGATGAAGACATGGACTTGATAGAACTTGAAGAGCCAGAGACCATCATCACATAGCCTGATTTTGGATATGTTTACAAGAACGAGTTTGGGGAGAATCGACTATTCAGACGTATACATTGCATGAAATATTCAAATGATACCCTTTAGAAGATTAAACAAGTTATCCTACAGAAGAAAGCCTCAAGCATATGCCATCAGGACCATCTAGCCAAATCATTGTGGACACTAAAGCAACCATCAAGTTCAAAAGTCTCATCATGTGCATATATAACACTCTGAAGAATCATTTCTTAGAACCTGTAGATGATTTTCCAAGATAGTTATGTAATCTCTTTGTAACCACTTTATGCTTTAATGAAAAATCTTTTAACAAAGGTAAAAGTTAAACCTCTTTGCTTTCTAGGGTAGATGCACTTGTAATGTTTTCTTTTTCCAATAAGGGGGAGATTGTTAACCTCATTTAAATTCATTTCAAGTATTGTAAAAAGACCAAGTCTTCTGCCCACAGAAGACCTCTGTGCTACAGAAAGACAAGGATCTTCGAATCATGTGCCGACAGAAGAAGCACAGAGGTGCCCAACCTGAAGATAATTCTCGAATCACAGAGCCTCTATGGAAGACCTCATAACCTCTATTAAAGACCATCCTCTATGCTCCAACACTTAAAGAATTTCAATATGTTTTGAAGAACCACTCTCTCTCAGGTGTGGATTCCAATTGAGGCCTGCCACGTACCCCTTAAACGGTTACTTTACTGTGGATCCCAGATTTAATAAGCAATCACAATGTAATCAACACAATTAGCAAATACGTCATAAATCTCACTTGAATAGATTTATTAGAAAGAGTTCTTTGGCAGTAGCCGTACACAGTAATTGGAAACAATAATAATGATCATTAACCCTAAAACAAGAGTTTAGCAAACTATTTATACCCACAAGGTATTTACACAAACTGTCATAAACGGTCCCTGTACTTCTATTCCACTAGCATGACCTAACAATATCCCCCTTGGAATTGAAGTTCAATGTCACGCTAGTTAGGGACATATCGTTTTCGAATAGCGAATAACATTTCAAAACGTCGAATGGAGTTTCTGAATTCTAGCCGGTCTTCGATTGCTTTGAGAAGATCTTCAACTAGGTATTTCCTGACGTTGACGTAGCTTTCTGGTGACACTTTCTTTTCCTCTTCGATTATCTTCTTCAGCTCAGACTGTATCTTCATCAGCGTACCCTCACTAAACTTGTGCAGCTCGCTGATTTGCATGAACCGTTTCTCCCCTTGGTTGTTCAGATACACTATACCTGTTTCTGGTTTGGATAGTATGGAATGTACCTATACGTCTTCGGGAAGATTCAGATTAGGCTTCAAAATGTTGATCTTTTTCTGGTTACTTTCTAAGCCCAACTGAAAGTCGTTGATGTAGGCGAGTGTTATCGTGTACTTCATGAACCTTTTGATCGTCTCGAGGGCCTTTGTGATAGGTAACGGTCGGATAGTGCGGGTCTTCAACTCTTTTAATAGAACCGGGAAGTCGTTCAGATTTAAATGTCTGAAGTCGGCTTCCGAGAATACCCATTCTTTACCATCTTCCCGCTTGACTGTGAAAACCGGAAACCAAATGCTGAGAATCTTGTCGGACACGATCTCCACAATTTATGTAATCCTGTGTCGCGTGCGGACATGGTGGACTGATCTGCTGCGCTTCATTACCTCCAAATACTGTTTGTGGACTGAATATTTGAGAAATGAGACCCCGTGACACTTTACCGGGTCTAGTGGCCTGATCCAGTGAGCAAAGATTTTCTTCTGAGATTCCTCCAGATAAGGAACTAATATCCAAACTCGTTCCCAATGGACTGGTTGAGCTGGTTGAGGTGGTGCCGGTACCGGAGCTGGAGTTGGAAGTTCTGAAGTATTGGCAGTATCGTGAATGTCTAGCTGAGCAGTAGATACATGTTCTCTTTGAAGAAGGAACTGGTCATGGTCGTCGTCATCCATAAACTCATCTTTGCCAGCAAAGTCCCACAAAGCATTTGTCTCTGACTGTATGGCTATTATCGCTTTGTGTCTCCATTCTGTCTCAAGTTTCGGATCGCCGACAGAGTCCTCATCGATCAATTCTAGGACTGGCCACTCCGGAACTGTCAGCATTAAGATTTTGTCTGATGGACCCTCGGGATTTTCAACCGTCGGGTCTGCTGACTCTGGTATCGTTTCCCTGACCGGTGTAGAAATCTTCATGTCTTGAACCATTTCTGAGTCTGTAGTCTGTTGCTGTGATTCTGGTTCAGCTGGAGTAACGGTTGTAGTTTCTGTCATTGCGGTTGATAGCTCGGTCAGTCTCATTCTTTTCTCCCCCTCATGCTGATCAGGATCGTCTTGATTATCATGTCTTCTTTTTGAACCCTGCACCTGACCCTTACATGTGTCTTCAAGGATTGAAACCCTCCCGGATAGATTATCGAGGGCTTTCTTTACTTCTGATAAGATTGTTGTAAGAGAATCAAGTCGGGCATCTGTCGGTGTGACTGGGGGCGGTGGTTGGGATTGTGAGTGTAAGATGCTCACCAAATCAGTTTCCGATGAGGCGTCGACGTTGGATTGGGAAAGCAGTTTATCCAGTAAAGCGGCTTTGAGAGCCTCGACGCTCATGTTTTGAATACTCGGGGTTGGATTAGGCGGTGGAATTCGGATCTGTGGTGGCGGAGGGGGAACTTCTGTAGCCACGCCTTTACCCATGACGACCCTTCTGATAAAGGCCAAATCATCAGACAGCTTCTGCATAATCTCGGTTTGGACAGCCTTTTAGGCGCCGTCCATTTGCTCCTTAGAGACGAACTCCGGGTGAATAACTCCGGTGGCACTTAGCCTTTACGTTGTAGTAGCTGTGGTGGATTGCACTGTAGTACTGCCTACGTTCACGGTTGGCGTGATAGTAGCCGTGGTAGGTCTTCCGCCGTGTCCTTGCAAGCTACCGAAAGGTAGACTCACTCTGGGTGTAACAACCCAAATCCCATAACATACATCATAATACATAACATTCATACATATCATTGACTTTCAACAAAAGTTACATAACAAACCAAGTACGGTCTCATTAGTCTCGACATTACAAAATATATAAAAGCTTCTTAATCAACATCCATCAAAAGCTTCCTACACTTCATCCTCTCCTGCCGATCCTTAACCTGGAAAACATATTTTTGAAAACAAAATGAGGGTTAGACCAAACGGGTCTAGTGAGTTAATCCCGGTCCTTTCCAAAATCATTATAAAACCTTTTATGTAAATCCTTTGTATCAAAATAGTTTAGATAAACCTTTGATAATCCTTTCGTAAAATATAAACATACCACACGTATTTAAATACCAATCCAGACTCGTGCATCGTGTACATCTCATTCACCTTATTCCTCCACAAATGGCCATATTAGTTGGTAGCAAGCCAACTAATAAATCAACAACCGGTCCGCTCACCGGAACCCGGCTACCTGTCGGTCCGCACACCGGAACCCGACTACTCACCGGTCCGCACACCGGAACCCGGCTACACACCGGTCCGCACACCGGAACCCGGTAACAAGTGCACTCGTGTAGTGCAAAGCTTATATAAATACAATATATATCTCATTACATCATATTGTCATTTATATACACATAATTATATTCCTACCACATAATCATCTCATATATATATACACATATATATGTATTCCAGTTCAAAAACGTTTTAAAGCAAAACTCACCTGAATGCTTGCAATATGCTTCCAAACCTTTCTCCGAGCTATCCGTTCCTTTATCCAAATACCTCAGAATCTGAAACCATTTACATACAAATATCTCCTTACCAACTTATGTATAAGACTTACTAGCAGGTTATGGACTCTAGATACATCTACATAACTTTTATCCTCAAAATTACCCAAACAGCCAAGTTATCCGGACAACCCAAACAACCCGGACAACACCACTTTTCCGGACAACAAGACTTTTCCGGACAACCTCAGTAATCCGGACAGCATGACTAATCCAGACAACACGAGGAATCCGGATGCCATCCGGACTCTAAATCACCCGGAAACTCTCAAACAAATCATCCGGACACTATCAATAATCTACCCGGACACCACCCAAGAAACTACCCGGATACCTTCATATTATCCGGACACCTCTGACTGTTTATCCCATTTTCACCCAGAAATCGACTGAATCATTAACAGAAGTGTTTGGGATGTTTCTACTCCGATAGGAACTACTTACTAGCAATTACCAACACAAAATACACAGGGAACATACCTTAAATCGTTTCCAAGCAATCCAATTGAAGCCTTAACCCTAGCTTTCTTCTTTTCTCCTTCTTGCTCTCTCAACACACACACACACAACACCTACTGAAATCTGGATAATTGTTGTAAATGAAAATATCTGGATATAGCTTAAGGGATAATATCTATCCATACTTACCATATAGACCTTGAACTTCTCAATAATGACCCAAACACCCCTAAACTTATAATTTATCCAAACATACCCTAAACATCTAACTTTAAAGTTAACTTTATTTAACGGAAAGGAGATTTTAACTAACGAACTTATCCGGGGTATTACATTATCTCCCCTTAAAAGAATTCCGTCCCGGAATTCGGTTAAGCAATAAACGAGGGTAACTACTATCATGTCCTATCCAATGGTCCTTCACTCTGATCATTACATTCGACTACTTTCTCCCATTCTCTTCTCAACATAAAACACGTTTTCTCCAAGGATAGCACACTAGAAGGTACTCACTCTTAACAGATCCTATAAGCTAGCTTTCTTTCGCCTCCAAACCAATTGCACGCACCTAATTTCAACAACTACTATACTTTACTAACAAATTCACCATACCTCATATATCAGAAGCTTAATCGAGTCAATCCGAAATCACACTCAATGCTCAAAATAACTTCACATTTTCCATTTCTCAAACGGCAATACTCTATTCTTTAGCTAACCATCTATTGCCACTCCATTCTCTTATTCTTGAATAACACTACTACACACCGCCTAGACATCCATACCTCTCCCCACATACTTTTGGCACCTCTACACAACTTACAAACAAAATTCCGAGCAGAGGTTTCCACTTATACTCACCCCATATCCTCACAAATCTACCACTTAATCTCACGAAATTCATTACTACTACACCTCGCACATTCACTAATTATAAACTGCCACCATCTTATCCACATTACCCCACACATTTAAACAATACCTTTCTTGATAGCGTCAACGATCACATTAAGTATAATCTACACAACATACTAAACTGTCGCCTTCATGACTAGGTCAAGACTTTACGCACTATCGTTACCTTCCACACACAATTCATCACGTTCTACATACCGTTATTATTCTTTACACTCAAGCCATCACATTCCACACTAACAGATTAGAACAACAATAATTAAACACACCCTTCTATATCTCTAACACAATTATCAAATATTTTTCTAACACAAATAATAAAATTGAAAACACAAAAGAATCGGTTTGCACCGAAGTCAGATAACACCTTATCACGTATAGAGTTTATAGAAATATACCTGTAACCTCATCAGGACTTTCTTCCACCTCTTGTTCCGTCATCTGAAAAACTCGACCCTTTGCTTTCGGTACCTCAGGCCCTTGTTCCTCTCTCGGTCTAACACTCGTTGGTCTTACCGTCATACTACCCTGCTGTGCTTTCCATTGCGGACAATCTGCCTGAATATGATCCGGGGAATTGCAAACGAAACATAATCGAGTTACCCGACAGTCTCTAACTATGTGACCAGTCTTTCCACATAACAGTTTCCTTGATGCACACGGTTGCATTTTGTACATGGTCTTTTAACTGGTATGAAAGGTGAATAACTATCAGACCTCGGGGATTCATATTCTTCCGAATCGTACATCGTTTCTTCCAGTTTTCTTTTCCCAGCACTCTTATCACCAACGTCTCTCCGGTTATCCTGTTCCACATTTTCCGCGGCATCCACTGCGGCTGAGAAGGTATCAGGTCCTCTTGCAGTCACTAGCTTTCTAATTTCTGCATTTAATCCAAAAATAAACCTTTCCATCTTTAGAGCCTCCGTGGCAACATAGTACTTTGCAAAGCGAGACTTCTCCAGAAAGAGAGCGGTGTAATCCCTAACCGATAAACTTCGCTGGTGTAGGTTCATGAACTCCTCTTCCAATTGTCTAACTGCTGCTTGAGAACAAAACTGTCCTTTGAATGCTGTTGTGAATTCGTCCCAAGTAAAAGTAGAGTATACATCCGACCTTGTGGAATCAATGTGAGCTTCCCACCAGTACAGAGCTTCTGCTTTCAACATCGCTGTTCCGTATAATACTCTGTCCTCATCCGCACACTTACTGGTCTTGAAGATGGCTTCTATTTCTTTTAACCATCTCATCGCCTTCACTGGGCATCTATCTCCTGAGTAAGTTGGAGGTCTACAGTTTAAGAACATCTTGTAATCACACCTTCTTGACACTGGTATAACCGTAGGTGTAATGGGCATTTCGTCTTCCAAACCAGGATCTGGTGTTTCAGTATGACGAGCATGGTCGAACATAGTCTGGATATTTGCTTGAAGTCTTCCCATCTCCGCCATCAGATCGTTTCTTGTAATAAAATCCGTACCTTGCCCCTGAACTCTACCTCCGGTTCTGCCCCTACCTCTTTCTCTTCCTCTTTCCCTTGTCCCGACTGTTGGATTCGTTCTATTAGGATTTCTTCCTCCCTCTCTAGTCGTATTTCTAGTACCGCTTGCCATTTTGTAGATTCAGACAAGATTAATATACACATAAGCACATACCCCATATAATAAGGTATCCCAGTCCAAACATGCACCTGTAAGATCACAATTACACTGGCCAGGTGTAATCTGAAATTACCTTACATGATGTTCCTTCTACCTTTTATACTTAGCATCCCAAGGTTCTAATATATCAAGGACATCCTACTTCACATGCAGTTTAAGTCTAGGTACGGGTACAAATACCTAAATCCCTTAAACTAGGGCTCTGATACCATTTGTAACAACCCAAATCCCATAACATACATCATAATACATAACATTCATACATATCATTGACTTTCAACAAAAGTTACATAACAAACCAAGTACGGTCTCATTAGTCTCGACATTACAAAATATATAAAAGCTTCTTAATCAACATCCATCAAAAGCTTCCTACACTTCATCCTCTCCTGCCGATCCTTAACCTGGAAAACATATTTTTGAAAACAAAATGAGGGTTAGACCAAACGGGTCTAGTGAGTTAATCCCGGTCCTTTCCAAAATCATTATAAAACCTTTTATGTAAATCCTTTGTATCAAAATAGTTTAGATAAACCTTTGATAATCCTTTCGTAAAATATAAACATACCACACGTATTTAAATACCAATCCAGACTCGTGCATCGTGTACATCTCATTCACCTTATTCCTCCACAAATGGCCATATTAGTTGGTAGCAAGTCAACTAATAAATCAACAACCGGTCCGCTCACCGGAACCCGGCTACCTGTCGGTCCGCACACCGGAACCCGACTACTCACCGGTCCGCACACCGGAACCCGGCTACACACCGGTCCGCACACCGGAACCCGGTAACAAGTGCACTCGTGTAGTGCAAAGCTTATATAAATACAATATATATCTCATTACATCATATTGTCATTTATATACACATAATCATATTCCTACCACATAATCATCTCATATATATATACACATATATATGTATTCCAGTTCAAAAACGTTTTAAAGCAAAACTCACCTGAATGCTTGCAATATGCTTCCAAACCTTTCTCCGAGCTATCCGTTCCTTTATCCAAATACCTCAGAATCTGAAACCATTTACATACAAATATCTCCTTACCAACTTATGTATAAGACTTACTAGCAGGTTATGGACTCTAGATACATCTACATAACTTTTATCCTCAAAATTACCCAAACAGCCAAGTTATCCGGACAACCCAAACAACCCGGACAACACCACTTTTCCGGACAACAAGACTTTTCCGGACAACCTCAGTAATCCGGACAGCACGACTAATCCGGACAACACGAGGAATCCGGATGCCATCCGGACTCTAAATCACCCGGAAACTCTCAAACAAATCATCCGGACACTATCAATAATCTACCCGGACACCACCCAAGAAACTACCCGGATACCTTCATATTATCCGGACACCTCTGACTGTTTATCCCATTTTCACCCAGAAATCGACTGAATCATTAACAGAAGTGTTTGGGATGTTTCTACTCCGATAGGAACTACTTACTAGCAATTACCAACACAAAATACACAGGGAACATACCTTAAATCGTTTCCAAGCAATCCAATTGAAGCCTTAACCCTAGCTTTCTTCTTTTCTCCTTCTTGCTCTCTCAACACACACACACACAACACCTACTGAAATCTGGATAATTGTTGTAAATGAAAATATCTGGATATAGCTTAAGGGATAATATCTATCCATACTTACCATATAGACCTTGAACTTCTCAATAATGACCCAAACACCCCTAAACTTATAATTTATCCAAACATACCCTAAACATCTAACTTTAAAGTTAACTTTATTTAACGGAAAGGAGATTTTAACTAACGAACTTATCCGGGGTATTACACTGGGCGTTCCGGTCGAGGCACGAAGACTCTCGACGGTAGCAGTAGTAATTACCTATGTCCTAGCCAAAGGAATTGTTTCAACAAGTGGATCTATACTCGATTGTGCATCGAAGGAAGTCGAGAACGGGGGAGGCTGTTCTCTTGTTTCAACACCAGAACTCTCCAAGCGAGAGACCAGTGAAAGTTGTGCTAAATCCCCGTGAGAAGAGGAAACCGTTTCCTTTTGAGAGGAAACGGAGTGGCTAGATTGGGTGTGCACTTGCGTCGCTAGGCCCACGACATCTTCTTCAATACCCCATTGCAACGGATGCAACAGGATAGTAGATGTGGCTGCCTGGCTTGATGTAGGCTGGTTGGGAGCAACCTGTGAAGATTGCTCCATCACACTCACACTCTCATGTTTATTTCTTGCTTCGCCTTTCTCTCACCTCACTTTGTTTTTCTTTTTTGACTATTTCTCCCTCCGCTCTCCTTGTCTCTCCAGATATGGCTTATGGGTTAGGTGAGTCGTCATCGTCGTCGTCTTCATTCGACTTAGTTGCCTCACTGCCAGATTCCTCTGACCCTTCTTGGACACCGGAAATCGAGACTGGTTGAGACTCGGATTTGGATTCAGATTAGGAGCCACAGGCGGAACCGATAGCTGGTCCGGAGGCTATGCCGGGCTCAGAGCTGGAAGACGAGGCTGCCTCTTTAGCAACATGTTCTCGGGATACACCTTCCACCACCACATCATGTAGAGCAGTAGCTTCGTCTCTAGGTGGAGTCGGTGTACGTGGTGGAGTGGATTGGGGTCGTGACGAACTAGCACCGTGTGTTGACCTCCCAGCACCGCCCACGCCTGTTCCCCTCACAATGTTTTCTCTCATCACGCCCCATCCGATAGCCCCTGCTGGTCGGACCCCTCTTCCTCGCACACGTGGACCTACACGCCTCTTGGGTCGCGCTCCCCGGGCAGTTCCAACCGGATCTGGCTGGTCCATGGGAGCGTCTAGGTTGTTCTCTCTCCTATAGTCTATCACACTCTGTGCCGTTTGGTCCGCGATAGCTAGTAAGTCTGCAGGAATCACCATAGGTTCTAGGTCTTCTATGACTAGTTTGTTCTGAATTCTAGTCATGCGAGTAGATAAGAGTACCTCATGATCGGCGTATTGAGGTATGGTGAGGTCGGTCGCCATTAAGTGCGCGGCTATCAGCTGGAGAAACCTTGGATATGGCAGAAAAGTGAGACGTCGGCTGCTTCCTTGCTTCTTCTGAACTTGTGCGACGAGCTCCGTCCAGAGTATCGTTGCATAGTCGACATGTCGGCTGTAGATGACTGCATGGAATAGGCCGAGCAAGTTGACTGACGTCTGATCAATGCCTTTGTTGACTGCTGATAGACACATGTTCAATATTGTGAACAGCGTGTACCAGACTGGCTGAAGTCGGACCCTGGAGAAGTGCGATGGCTGTGTTAGCTGACTGGAATATCCGAGAGCATGAATATCTCGGTAGAAGACTTCGTCTGAGACCTGAGCATCGTATGTTACTCGTCCTGGGATGGCGGTCGGTTCTGGCAGCTCAAGAATCCGTCGAAAGATGTGGCGAGTAATAACAATCTGGGAGTCGCCAATCCGGCCTTGAAGTATGAAGTGTTGGCCGCGTTCGACAGGTATGAGAGAACACCATAGTTGATGCACATACACGACTGGAACTGGAGCGTGAGCCGTCAGTGCTCGATTAAGCGCGTGGCGCTTCAGAATCTCCACGATGACTGGACATTGGCAAATGAGGGTTGTCGTGTCCAGGTGGTAGTTGTTTGCTATGAGGGGTAGGTTCTGGCCTTCGGGTAAAAGTGGGGCATTTCCTTGTGGATTCGGATTTGGTTGAGCCATGTTCCTGTTTAAAGAGAATAGTGTTGAGTATGCATGGCTTGTGTGAGGCAAAATCGAGTTTCGGGGCCCGTATTCGCGTATTTGAAAAACCGAGAGTCGGTACAGTCCAAAACTGATCACCACTCAGATTTTAAAGAGTCCGAGTTGAATGTGTGCATGTATGCGCATATGTGTGAATTCAGAACATTTATGTGCAATTATGAATGAACAGACCTCAAAATCCAAGTAGAATCAATGAACAATAAGCTAAGTCTTAGGGTCAATTTTATGTTGAATAGAAGTTCAAGGGCTGTATTACAATTCTTCATTCTTGAGCCTTATTGTGAACGGGTCGTGGGCTTGTTACCGCGAGCCCATTGTATTTAAATGCTTTGTTTAGCTTAGAATGAAGCTAGTTGTCATTTTACTTTCTCAAAGCTTATTGTAAACTCTCTGCATTATTGAAAGTGAATTGGATGACCAGTTGAAATCATAACTGTTAATGCCAAAAATCGCACCAAAGGGACAACTTAAGGTCGATGTGGACTTTAACAACTAAAGAAAGGAATCTCTCGACAAAAGCGTGCGACAAAGATAAGAATGTAAATGAGACAAAGGATTTGATGACGCAGAAAAAACCTCAACGAGGAAAAAACCTGCGGACGACAGTGGATGTCGTCGCTGCACTATGGTCGCCAATCAGGGGCGATGTCCTTGGTGTTACTGGTGTCGATCGTACATAGATTACAATACAAATGAAGGAAAAGACTTCGAAATGTAAAGTACAAGTGTATGGAATGTAAAACAAGTGTATGTCGTGTGTGAAAACAATGTGTAAAATTGTTGGTCGAGAGCGAAAGTCGTGCGTCGAGTGCAGTTCTTCGAGTGAGAGCCTTTCGCTTGTAGTGTTCTTCTGAGCACGGATGTTTAGCTTCTGTGTTTGATGTTCTTTGATACTTTGGTGTTTATCAGGTGTCTTGAACTGATGATTGAGCTGGGATTTTGTAGTCTTCGGATGACTTTAATTGAATCATTAAGATCTTTGATGATTGTTGTAACGGTCGTCGTCTTCAATGTGAGATTAGATGCTCATAACTGATTTCGTCGGTTATAGCCGTTGTCCATTATTAACTTTGACTCCTGCATTAAACACTTGAACACACATAACAGTTGTTAACGCGTTAGTCGGTCGAGGTCGCATGGTTTTATGCGACGGTCGTGTGGAGCGGGCGACGTCGAGGTCGATTGTCGCGAGGAACTCTCAACTTACCTTTTAGGAGGGACGACGGAGGTTCTTTGGGTCTTCGTCGGGACCTTATCTTAATACAAGGTATAGCTCATGACATACGTTTTACCTTCTCTGGTCGCGGTCGAGACCTGTGAAATTTTGCCCAAACAGTTTGCCCCCAAAATTTGAAAGTAGGATGGCAAATTCGAATTTTAAATTTTGCTTGTCGGGTGTTCAGGGTCTTGCGTTAAAAATACCTTGGTTGTTTCGGAATTGAATTGGTTTAATTCTAACCGAACGAGAAGTCGAAGAGAAAACGAGGTCGTGACGTCATACTGACGTACGATTGTGCTTACCAGCTGTCTTTGACAGGTGTCGACGATCCGTGCAGTTATTCCAAAGGTTGGGGACACGTGGCGATCATCAAGGGATCCGATCGTTTGCATAAATTGAGACCTTAATAGGTCTATTTTGGTTTACGATTTCGAAGCGTCTTTGAGCAAAGATTTCCCTTTGATCTTCTTGCTGCTCTTTACCTGCTTATTCACAAATCCTGCGAGAATCTGCGACTCATCTAGGTTTTTCGAGGTCTTTGAGTGCTTATATATAAGGTACGATTTCTTTGATTTCTACAATCTATTTAGAGATGTCGATGGACCCCAAGAGTAATATTCAAGATCAGTCGGATCTTGATGACTTTCGGAGGTTATCTAAGATGCCTGCGTGGGTTGAATTGATCAGCCCAGGTCAAATTTGATCGAACGAATGTCCTGAGGGGTATATTGTGATATACGAATATCCCTTTAAGATAGGTTTTGAATGGCCCTACTCACCTCTAGCTAAGGCTTTTATGCTATAATTTGACTTAGCACCGGGTCAGCTGATGCCCCAGTTTTGGCGAGTTGTACAAGTGATCGAACGTGTCACTAAGAATTGGGAATCTCCCATGAATGTACGCGACCTCCTTTTGGCTTATCAAGCCAAGAAGGATGTGAGTCATCGCTGCAGTTTGTACTCTAGGCTTAAAGGTGATCGTGCTTTGATCCTCAAGACCGCTGTAAACGATCGTGGGTGGAAGACTCGATACGCATTTGTGCGTAAGTCGACCCTTGACTCTGAGAGTGATTGAAATAGGGCTAGTTGGAATACATCGGGTGAGATTTATACCTTTTTGTCGTCTGTCGTCTGCGTTTTTTGGTTTTTAACTTGTGTTTTATATGTTGACAGCCATAAAGTTCGAGGACGTGAAGCCTTACGCTAATTCCCAGGCAAAGATCGACGCGTTCTTAGAGTTCAGCACTGGGGAACGGTCGTTTGTCGTACGACAATTGGTGGACGAGGATTTAGTATACTTAGGAGAAAATCAAGGGGGAAACGTGAGGAAGAAGGGGAGTCAAAAGAAGAAAGAGAGATGACTGGTAAGCGTACCTTCTTATTTCTTTCTGTATTGATTCGATTCTTCTTCCCTCAATTTTCATAATTTTTATTCTTCTGTGGTTTCCAGGGGAGTCTCAACCACGGATGCCGCGTGTCTCTGCTAAATGAGCAGTTGAGCTCGAGCTTGCTCGTAAGGGCAAGGAGTAGAGACAGAAGCTTATGTCCACTGGTCCAGATGTTCCGAAGAAGACGCGGACGACGATTCCGAGGGAACCGTCTTCGGGAGTTCCCGACTCGTCTAGAGTCGTTACGCCTGAGAATGCAAAGGTCGCATCGCCCAAGAAGTCGTCTTCTGATGCGATCTCTGCGAAACCTATTAGTTCTGCGCCTCTGGCGGAAACAGTGAAGTCCCCGTCAGCCACGTCGGATCCCTTGTCGGCCGGCAAGGGCAAGGATCAGTCGACGGGAGGGGTTAAGGTCACGACGGTTAATTTTACATTGCTGTCAGACTTTATGGCCAGCAGTGTCCTAGACGGGACGAATTTATTTCCTCACTTGGGGAAATATTTGCTCCCTTCTTTCAAGGAGCGTTTTGTGGGATTTCCTATCGAGGAGTCGGGGGCTCCTGTCGCCGGGCTGGCATTCATGGTAAGTCTCTCTTTCAAGACTTAGTTTTATCGTTGTTTCGTTGTCGTTGTTCGTTGTCGTTGTTCATTGTCATTGTATACTAACAATGTTTGTTTTATGATTTTGCAGGCGTTCCAGGCTTCTCTGGCTTTGAGGGGTGAGACGATGAAGATAAAGGATCTAACGTATGCTGCGTAAGAGAGGGAGAACGCGGCGTTGGATAGGGCGAAGGTCGCCGCAGAGCGTGAAGAGGCTCTGTTAAAACGTCTGGATGACGAGAGACCTTGATTCAGATGACGAGAAGAACGTCGAGGAGGAGGTGGTAGACGAAGGTCTTCAGGGCGGGACCTCAGGCAAGGATGCGACTGATGCCCCTCCTCAAATCTAACCGCAAAATTCTTTATTTTTGTTTTTATCGATCGACCGTTGGTGGTCGAGATGTAATTGACGGTTTATTTGGTGAATGAAATTTGGGTTTCTTTTGAATTTGCGATTTGTATATTTGGCAAACAAACATTACATAGACTGTTAAATTCATATAGTACAAGGAATCCTGCGACTTAGGCATCTATTGTAACACAATAACTGGAACGTAATCCATAAGGCTTTTAAATCGTGTGCATAAACATAAGCACATGCGACTAAAGCATATATTCAGAGTATAAAATTTTTCTAAGTCAAGAAACTTAGATCACAAGATCGTTAAACTTTGCAATCGTATGGCTGAGTCATGCGATGAATTTGAATCGTGCGTCACTGTAAAGGGTGATCAAGTCATAAGCTTGGTCGTTTATGTAGTGCGACCTGGAGAAACTAGAGTCGTTTGATTATTGTCGTGCGATTCTGTGGAATAAAAAATGTCAGGGGTTGGTCGTTGGCTGACCAACGACCCTCCGATGCTTAAGTCAGTAGTCGTTCGTGATGATAAACCGTATGAAAGAACAAAGGAGTTTAGAAAACATACCTGTTTGAATTCTTCTTTTCTTGGTATTTGCCCCCCGTCATTTATTATTATTTTTTCGGGAAAAAATAGATTATGAACGACGGATTGATACATAGATCTTGGGAAGTATCATTTACGTCTGGGTCGACCGTGTTTTCGCGCGACAAGGCAAGACGATCGTTTTATTCCTGTAGGATAGGCATAAGTTCGTGCTCAAGGATAGAAGGACAAACCTGTCGAGACCTTAATGTCGTGTCGCGTTTGCTGGATAGTTCATTTTCGCGGCTTCAAGGTAGACTTGTAGCATTCTCGAGCGACTTTCGGCTCGCTTCTGATTTCTTGGATTCCCCATGGCGTAGGGAATTTCAGGGTCTGATGATACGTCGAGGGGACGGCTTTCATTTCATGGATCCATGGTCGACCTAAGATGAGGTTATAGGCCGACGCACAATCGATGACGCTGAACTTGGTCTGCTTGTTGATTCCTCCGGCATAGACGGGCAAGATAATATCTCCATAGGTTCTTGTCGCTTCTCCATTGAAACCGACCAAAGTTGTCGAGCGTCGGGTGATTTCCGAATGATCGATTCCCATGGCCTTGAGGGTGTCAAGGAAGATAACGTTTGCTGAACTACCCCCATCGATCAAGACTCGTCGGGTCAGACAGTTACCAATCGTGAGTTAAATGATCAACCCGTCATGATGCTTCTGATATGAGTCGCCGAGGTCGTCTTGGTCGAATACGATCTTCATAGCTTCCAACTCCAAATCTCCTTTGGGTCTTGATGAACGCGGAATAGGTCGATCATCGGGCGCTTGACTGGCGTGATGCTTGGCTGCGGAATACGTTAGACCACATACGTCGGAGCCACCAGTGATGCAATTGACGACCTTTGCATGCTCGGGGGTTGACGGTCGATGGTCGGTAGCTGAGGTCACGTCGTCGATGACATCTTTGAGATTGCACTTCGGGACGTGATATGCTAGCTCCTTTTTGAGAGCTATACAATCGTCTGTCATGTGACCATGGTCGACATGGAAGTCGCACCACTTGGATTTGTCTTTCTTGGCATCGTCTTGATCGGATTTCTTTGGCCATCGAATAGTCGCTTGGGCGATCTTCAGAGCTTCGACCAAGTCCTTAGTGGACCCTTTGAATCTATAAGAGGATATCTTGGGGTACTGAGGAAACTTGGTCGCGGTCTTGGCCTCTGCTTTCGTCTTGAATCTGACGTTCGAAATCTGGCGCGCTAGTTCCGCTTTGGAAATCGCCTTTGTCTTGAACTCTGGCTTTCTCACACCTAGCGACCTTTTGTCGTCGGTATGCTTACGACGAAAGGCAGCGTCGTCCTCTACCCTCATATACGCTAGGGTTCGGGCTCGGACGTCTTCGAAATTCTCTGGAGGATACTTGGTCAGGTCGGTATATAAACCTGAGCTGTCGTCCAGACCACACTTGTAGGCTTCGATTGCGGTTTTGATGTCGCAGTTGCGGATACTAATCATCTTTGCATTGAATCTATTGAAATAACTTCGAATAGACTCATTAGTCTTTTGCACGACATAATATAGGTCGCTGGTCTGCTTCTCCATCTTGCGACTGCTGGCGAACTACTGAGAGAACTGGTTGACCAACTCGGCGAACGACCCAATGGATTTGGGTTTGAGATTGATCATCCATTGGAGAGCAGGACTGGTGAGAGTTGCACCGAAGCTTTTGCACATGCATACCTCCTGATACATGTGTGGGATCGAGATCGTCCACATGAGTTGCTTATATTGCGCGACGTGCTCTGTCAGATCAGTCACACCTGAATACTTAGGTGTGAAAGTGGGGATGTTATATTTCTTTGGAACTTCGACAGTCGCGATCTCGTCGATGAAGGGTGACGCCTGAAAGCCTGATCGAGGCTCGACGTCGACGGGTACGGTTTCCCCAGGTAGCTTGGCGAGCAAAGATAAGACGCGCTCGTTCTGATCTTCTAACATCTTCAGCCGTTGGGCGACGGGGTCAGGAGGTACGCCCGTCTGCGGATTGACACCTGAACTGGTGCCATTGCCATGCGACGAACCATTGGTGTCCCCGTTGAGGGGGACAGAATATGGCTGCGACCCATAATGAAACTGCTGCGATCCATTCTGAAACGGCGGTGGCCTTATGTGCTGAGGAGGAACCGTCCCGAACTGGGGATTTGGGTTGAACGGCCCCGGCTGCGGGTTCTGCATGAACGGACCTGGATGCTGATTTTGAGCGAACGGACCTGATCCTGGACCCGGATTTTGCACGAATGGTATAGGACCATTTTGACCGAATGACTCTGGACTTGGATTCTGGACGAATGGCCTAGGACCATTCTGAGGTCCAAAGGGATTTCTCAGGCGCACAATCTCTTCAGCTGCTCTGTGACTCTGCTCAGCCATGGCATTGATTTGATTTCGGGCGACTTCAAGCTCCTGATACATCTGGGCAATAACATGCTGCTGATCTCCAGGGGCTGCCATTTTCCTGTAACAGAAAACTCGGAGAAACTGTTAGTACCACACACGTTTATCGAGGATTTTCTCTAGATGGGGTCCCACGGATGGCGCCAAACTGTTAATGCCAAAAATCACACCAAAGGGACAACTTATGGTCGATGTGTACTTTAACAACTAAAGAAAGGAATCTCTCGACAAAAGCGTGCGGCAAAGATAAAAATGAAAATGAGACAAAGGATTTGATGACGCAGGAAAAACCTTAACGAGGAAAAAACCTGCGGACGACAGTGGATGTCGTCACTGAACTATGGTCGCCAATCAGGGGCGATGTCCTTGGTGTTACTGGTGTCGATCGTAGAGAGATTACAATACAAATGAAGGAAAAGACTTCGAAATGTTAAGTACAAGTGTATGGAATGTAAAACAAGTGTATGTCGTGTGTTAAAATAATGTGTAAAATTGTTGGTCGAGAGCGAAAGTCGTGCGTCGAGTGCAGTTCTTCGAGTGAGAGCCTTTCGCTTGTAGTGTTCTTCGGAGCTCAGATGTTTAGCTTCTGTGTTTGATGTTCTCTGATACATTGGTGTTTATCAGGTATCTTGAACTGATGATTGAGCTGGGATTTTATAGTCTTCGGATGACTTTAATTGAATCATTAAGATCTTTGATGATTGTTGTAACGGTCGTCGTCTTCAATGTGAGATTAGATGCTCATAACTGATTTCGTCGGTTATAGCCGTTGTCCATTATTAACTTTGACTCCTGCATTAAACACTTGAACAAACATAACAGTTGTTAACGCGTTAGTCGGTCGAGGTTGCATGGTTTTATGCGACGGTCGTGTGGAGCGGGCGACGTCGAGGTCGATTGTCGTGAGGAACTCTCGAGTTACCTTTTAAGAGGGACGACGGAGGTTCTTTGGGTCTTCGTCGGGGCCTTATCTTAATACAAGGTATAGCTCATGACATACGTCTTACCTTCTTTGGTCGCGGTCGAGACCTGTGAAATTTTGCCCAAACAATAACACATGTTCTTATCTATTGATTTCTTTATTGTTCGTTGCACGGATCTGAGACTCACAATTGGTATCAGAGCAGACGGACGAAACGATTCAAAGTGATTCTTGAATTCTGGTAAGTTTACTATTCAAAATTTAAGTCGACTGTGTTCTTGGTGATTGAAATTCAATTTTTGATTTACTCAAAATTGATTGTTTTCGTTTATCACATTCTGTTCGTATCATCTTTATAAATGAATCTGCACTTTTTCGCACTCTAATTCGATCATCTTAGTGGTTTTTTTAAGCAAAATTAAGTTCATAAGTTTTGGTTGTGTTCTTGTGAAAAATCGAATTTTTACCATCAAAACTTGTTGTTTTTGCTTCAAAATCGATTTGGGTATTGTTATTTTTGTGTTTGGTCGAGTTCCTAATCTTTCAGGAATGATTTTGAGCAACCCTAATCGATTTCCAATCGAATTAGAAACCACAGCCGCAGTTACCGGATACCACAACCGTGGTTACCGGGTCCATCAGTTGTTACCGGGTAAGTTCTCAAATCCTTTCTCTTGTTACCGGGTATTCAATAGTTACCGGATAATCTCAGTACTTACCGGACATAACTCTCGGTAAGTCCTAGATACCGGTAAGGCCTCGCATTCGGTAAACTTCCATCCGATAAGTGATTTTCCATCCGGTATACACGTTTCAATCCGGTAAGTCATCTCATCCGGTAAGTCTTACATTTGTTTTATATTGTTATCGGTAACCTTTGTTTTATTTGTTTCATTCGGTATCTATCTACGTCCGGTAACCTTATCTTCTGGTAACATCAATCATCCGGTAAGCATCTCTTCCGGTAAGTTTTTAAACCAGGTAAGTTCAGTTTTTGCTTAATTCTATTTCATCTGGTAAGCTTGTCTCATCCGGTAACCTCTGTTATCCGATAACTCAAGCCTATCCGGTAACCTTCTGCAAACTTACCTACTTTTAATAATCTGATCCGGACACCTCCAGATCAGATAGCTTTCATACGGATTCCTATCCGATAAGCTCTGTTTGATCATTTCTTACCCGTTCCTAGTTTAATCCATTCTTAGAATCTGCGTTAGGACTTCACTCTTAGTGCCTTGCGTTAGGTTGTCACTTTGAATCACACAAATCGTCTGACGATCACTCACGTGCAACTGAAGATGTCTTTGAGCGACGCTCTTGCCATCGACACCGACTCCAAACCCCCTTGCCTCTACCAAGGTGAGTACAGCCAGTGGAGGGACAGATTCATAATCTTCATCGAATCATAGGACAACTTCGAGTATATCTGGCGAGCTCTAAGAGATGGGCCAATTCCTGAACCGACAAAGACCATACCAGCAACTGCAAACGTTGAAGCTCGTGTTGATAAAAAGACGGTCTCCGAGATGACTGAGGACGAAAGAGGCATGATTGAGGGAGAAAAACATGCTAAAAGGTACCTTGTTCAAGCTCTACCAAACACGATCTATAATGCCATCGACAGCTACAAAAAGACAGCTAAGGGCATGTGGGATCAGGTGGAGAAGATGATGTGCGGGAGCGAAGTCGGGAATCAATTAAAGATCAACAACTGCATAACCAAGTTCGATGGGTTTAAGCAGCGCACCGGCAAATCTCTCTCGCAAACCTATGAACGCTTCTGTCTTCTTCTCAATGACTTTCACAAGAACCAGATCACTTGGTCTAACACGGAGAATGCTCTGAAGTTTCTCAACAACCTCCTGCCTGAGTGGAAAGTATTCGCATCCCACGTCAAGCACAACTACTTAATGGAGAAAGTCGGCATCCATGAGCTGTATGAGATGCTTCTTCAAGACGACGATGAAGTAATGGAAATTCTGAACGAGAAGAAGGCTGCATCCAAGCCAGCTGCTGATCCTCTAGCACTCATGTCTTCCAAACGAGGGAAATCTTCTGGCCGTCACTCCAAATGTGCCCAAAAGCAAAGCGAGTCTGAGTCAGAACCTGAAGAAAAAGAAGACAGCGATTCTGATTCTGAAGTAGCTTCCATTAAGAAAGCAATGGCCCTGCTCTCCAAATCCTTCCAACAAAAGTTCTATAAGAAGCTGGAGTCTAATAATCAATGCTACTCCACCTCCTCCAACAAGCGCCATGATTATCAAGACAAATAAGAAGGAAAGAAGAAAGCTGATGAGTCCAACCAGTCGGACAAGAAGGAGAAGACAGAGAAAGATGACCGCAAGTCTGACTCAAAGAAGAAAGACAAACCCGTGACATGCTATAACTTCGGGAAGCTTGGTCATTTTGCGAAAGACTGTAGAAGGCCTGTTGTAAAGAATGCTCACTACTACAAGGCGAAGCTCGCATTGGCAGAGCAGAAGGAAGCTGGAGCAGCTCTGCTTGTGGAAGACGACTACTGGTTGGGTCGTTCTGATGATGAAAGCCAATCTGATGGTGATGTTGCTTTCATGGGATACCACTCTCCTGCCAATGAAGAAAAGGCAAAGCCAAGTCAGGTATGTGAATCTAACCAACAAGATTTCTTTAATCAAATGCAATCACTTGCTGAACGGGTAGATTCCTTCAAGGCCACCTCTGATGAACAACTGCTTGAGATTATATCACTATCTGAAAAGCTAGATGTTCAAAAGCGCATAACTGAGAAATATAAGTCTGAAAATGCTATTTTAAAAGAAATTGCAAAAATCTTTCAATAGCACCTAAGGACTTAAGGGCCCAGATATCTGAACTTCAAACACAGCTTGATCAGTGTATGAATGAGAAAGCAGAAATTATTTATCAATTTTCTGCTCTTCAAATTCAGCACAAGGAGTTTGTTAACAAAATCACCGATCTTGAAACAAAACTCCACAAAAGAGGTCAAACTGATCAGACCATTCATATGAATAAACCCAAAGAGTTCACGTATTTTAGCAAAGAATGGGGAATCAGATACGATAACCCACACTACTTGAAAAGGGGTATATTCAATAGACCTACACTATATGATATTGGATGTCTTGGATTAGATAAAAAATACCCGGAATATGCAATAAAATGGACTGGTCCTCTTGAACCTGAAAAGGAAGAGGAAACTGAGGAATACAAGCGCACACACACGTCTAAAAACTCATCTGGGCTCATCAAATTTGGAGCTTCGAGGAGGGAGTTATGTTAAAAATACGACAGGTGCGCAAAGCTGACAACAAGTACAAAGAAGTTGGGCTACGGGCTCTGAGGTTCAGTCACAGACGTTCCATCCACAGAGGCTCTATCGGATTTCACAGAGGCTCTGTGGTGAACAGTACCACAGAGATTGGTCGCGGCTCGGCAGAGGTTTGGTTGCCGCTCGGCAGAGGTTGGTCGCCGCTCGACAGAGGTTGGTCGCCGCTCGGCAGAGGTTGGTCGCGGCTCTGTGATCTGAGACTTGTCTTTTATTCTTCTCTAGACTTGCATCTTTACCAAGATCGTTTGAAAAAGCATTGGAATTGATCGATAGAGCGTTAGCACATAATTTTTCATTCATAGAGGTTTTGAAGCTCTATCAAACTCGGCAAAGGCTCTATCAAAATCGGCAGAGGCTCTATGAGTGAAAATTTCTAATAACTAATAATTCATAAAAGATTTTGATCATCCAAAGTTTTCATTATTTTAAACACTGTTTTTAGGACATATTTGGAAGTTGGTGTCCTAGAAAACCGTTTTTGAAAAGATTTTGTGCGAGACATTATTCCTTTGGTTTATCCTTGCTCGACAGAGGTTTGGTCGCGGCTCGGCAGAGGTTGGTCGCGGCTCGGCAGAGGTTTTGTGGCGGCCGGCAGAGGTTTGGTCGCGGCTCGGCAGCAGCTTAACAGAAATGTTACACTAACTTTGACACCGATTTAGACCATGATAGCTCTGGAGTATGAAAAAACTCAAAACATAAAGAGTGTGCATTGGTTTGTTATCTTTTTAGAGCATCTAGAATCACCTCTTTTGGAGCTCAGACGAAATATATATGGTTGATGTACCACAGTCGCGCAGATCTGTCCAACAGCTTTGTATCAGCACACTGTTGTCTACTTCAACGATGCATATGACCCTTCTAAATTTCGAATCTCTGAAATCTCAAAACACGAAAGCTGTTCGTCAATGTGTTTTCAATCCAGGGCCTTTTGAATCGCATCAATTGGTGTCTTGATGAGTGAGATATCATCAATTTACTACAACATCGCAAATCTGTCAGCATGTTGTCATAGTACTTGATTGTTGTGCACCGAAATCAATTGCCTTTGAATGATGAGTCTTAAACGGAGTGTTTAAGAGTCCATTGTACACTGAAGTGTGAGTCCTTAATAGATGTATTGAGGAGTCCATTTACCTGCAAGACAGATCAAAAAACTTTTGGTACCCATTTCCAAATGGGTCCTATTTTGTTAGGATTTGAAGCTGTCTTCAGGTCCTCTAGTTTGCCAGGTTCCTTCCTATGAAATCTCATACTATGGGTCTTTGAATTTTCCTTTTGAAATGACCCATTATGAACACAGTTTGAATTAGAGAAATGGTTCTTTAATTTAAACATAAGATCAAAGCATTTACAGTTATGAGAATGAAGAGATGAATGTTTAACAGAAACAGATGGCTTTGGAGCATTTTTGACAGGAGTAGAGCATTTGACTTTCCAAACCATTTTCACTCTTTTGAAAATAAGATTATCTGTATTATCAGCATAAGAATTTGCTAAGTCAAAGTCCTTAAGCCTTTTAGCTAAAACATCTTTTTCTCTAAGATTCAAATCAAACTTCTTTAGAAGATCTGATTTATACATCTTCTCCAACATAATGTTGGTTGACAAAACAGATAGTCTTTTTGTCAATTTGGACATTTCAGCTTTAAAAACCTTTCTTTCTCTCTCAAAATCATCTTTCAAACACTTTGTTTGAAATCCTTCAACCTTCACCTTTTCAGACTCTTTTCTTTCAAAATCATGCTCTCTCCTCTCCTTTTCAAGAGTCTTTTCTAAGTCAGATAATTTGTTAGAAAGCTTAACAAACTTTGCTTCAAAAGATTTTCTTTCATTTTCAAAGTTCTCTTTTTCACAAATTACAAGCTTTTCAAAATTAGAAATTAGATTAGAAAAATTTAAACATTTAAGTTCAAGTCTTTTCTTATCTTTTTCAAAAATCTTTTCAGACTCACATAATTTTCTCTTAAGATCGAGATTTTCACAGGTTAAGAGTTTACCTGATTCTTCAAGCTTAGCAATCTTTTCTGAGTAAATCAGAATGCTTTTGTTCTTTTCCTCCAACTCTTTCTCAAGATTAGGAATAATTTTGCGAAAATTAGTACTGAGTTTAGAATAATAATGAGCATCAGCATCGGCACTAAATCTTAGTCTTGACATATTGTTCCATTTTTTTATGAACCTTTGAATTATTCTTATCAGAAGAACAAAAAGAAGTACCTCTCGAATGACTACTTTAATTGCTATAAGGTTGTAACGCCCAAGGATTCCTCCAAGAAGGATGAGGTCCAAGCAGCCGAAACCAAGACTGAGACGGATGAGTTCAAACTCTATGTTCCCCCTCTCATTTTGGAAGCAAAGATAGTCGAGTTGGAGGAGTCACTCGAGAAAGAAAGGTCGAATTTTCCAAAGGAAAAGCAAGCGCTAATCAAGGAACTTGATAATCTGAAATCGGTCTAAACCAAAGCTGTGTCTGATGAAGGACAGGTAATACTTCGGTGTTAAATCAATAAGCTCACATCAAAACTGGTTGCCTTGGCAACAGATGCGATGACTGAGCATACGAGAAATGGTCAACTCCAAGAGCAGATTGACCAACTCCTGTCTGATAAGCAGATTTCTCCCGAACTCTCCTCAAGCTCATCTGATACGTCTTCGTGTAAAGCTTTCATAGGCAAAATTTCTTCTACACAAGACGGTAAAGATTCTCAAGACGAGAGTGTTTTAAGGAATTTGAACTCATATTTTTTCCTAGCTTCCGCACCAAATTTCCCAAAGCACACTGACACTAAGTGTTCCTCGCCTTCCTCGACCGATCCAAGTCCTGTAATTCCGGATGCCGATTTTTCTGAATACATGAACTCCGAAGGCAAATCTGATGAAGTGTTTGAGTCGTTCCCCTTCGACAAACCTCTTCCGAGTCATACTGATTTTCTGTCTCCAGTAGTCAATCGACCGGTCAATTTTCTAAAGGGTGATTGTTCTAAAACAAAGACCCCAGTTGTGATTAAGATTTCTAAATCGAAGCCTGTTTCTCAAAAACAATCACAGCCGAGGCAAAAGACCGAGCATCTGACTGCCAAAAATCCTGCTTCCTCAAAAGTCACTGACCATGCTGTCCATGTTGTTTCAGATAAAACCAGTTGCGCTAAACAAGAAAAACCAAAGTGGCTAGCTAAGGAATCTGTCGAGGATGCTGCATCAAAGTCTTTCAATACATTTTTTTATCCTAGAATGAACAAAAACGATTGTGCTTGGAATCATAGGAATGATTTTGTTAAACGTGATGTTAATATTCTGATTAAACTTTATTCCATTCAACAGTGGATTCAAATATCGCATGATTGTTTGTGTTGTTCTAGTTGTGGTTGGAATGATTGGTTTGGGTCATATCACATATATAATCATTCACCCAAGAGCAAACCCCGTAATAATAAAAAGAAACACCATACTCAACGGGGCTCCCAATCTGAGGTGAAACCCAAACAAGAAAAATAACCCACTCCAAAACGGGTTCCTCCTACTGAGGGTAAACCTACACCTAAGAGGCAACCTGCTCCAAAACAAGCTCCTCCAAAAGGTATAAATCCTACACCAAGAGGCAAGTTGTTTCAAAGCAAGTTCCTCCGAAAGGTGTCAAACCTAACCCTCCAGGACCCATACAAATATAGGTACCTAAAGTCCGCTAAACTTGTTTTTGCAGGACGGTCATGTGTGGTACTTAGACTCTGGATGCTCCAAGGAGGGAGCTTCTCACGAACTGCAAAGAAGAATATGGCGGAGACGTTAGATTTGGGAACGACGACAAGGCGCCGATTTTGGGCTACGGCGACATTGTCCAAGACAAGATCACTATCAAAAAGGTATCACACGTCGCGGGATTGGGACAGAATCTGTTCAGTATCGGCCAATTCTGCGACAAAGATCTCGAGGTCCGATTCAAAGCCAAAAGGTGTAGAATACTCAATGACGACGGAGTGGAGCTACTGGTTGGAAAGTGCAAGACCAACCTGTTGATCCAAACCCTCAGTGATTTGATAATGACCCTCTATTAAACACTTAGTGAAAATTGTAAGTAAACAATATGTATCAGAGTTTCACTATCGCTGATAAGTACTAAGACTAATTCAGTACCGCTGATAGGAACTCTCGTTCTTTAGATTAAACATTCAGCGAACACTGTTCACCATAATGCTCTGAGCCTGTTCAGTCCTTATGATGATCGCTGATAAGTTAGTTGTTTACTTATGATCCCTGAAGACAAGTTTCACGTCAACATAGGTTCTACGCTGAAGTCGAAGATCAAGCTCAAGAACCAACGACAAGCCTCCTAATGAACTGATGCGGATCAGCGAAGACTCAGATTTGTCCACTCAACGTGAAGTATCAAGTACAAGACTTCAGCTATCGCTGAACTTTGTCATTCACTGATATAGAATGATAAAGCTCTGATTCAACGAAAGCTGATCATGAAGTCCTCCGTACAAAGTACTTTTGTCTTAACCACCCTTGTACGACTCCGTACGATTTGTCAGAAAAGAACCTCCTTATTGTCTGAAATCGTACAACCACTCTGATACTACACTATTCAACCATGCGGCTAAAAAGGTTGTCTACTAAAGTCAGAATCAAACAACCAATCAGCTGCCACCACGTGTAAAGTATAAACTGCCATGCATTAAATGCATGCAGTATATAAGAAGAAGACCTCACTTCATTTTGAAGCACTCGTAAACTCTGGTCGAGTCATCATTCTTATATCTTTGAGACAGGTTATTATTAGTAATTTCCATCTCTTTCTTAGTGCAAGAAACTTAGTGTTCCAACTTGTTTAGATTTAGGTTTATCCGTAATCTTGTTCCGCAACAAGCTGTAAATTGTTAAAGATTTATCAATAAACAATTTAGAAAAGTAAAAACGTGTATTTGTATTCAACCCCCCCTTCTACAAACTTGTATAGCCCTTCGGGACCAACAAGTGGTATCAGAGCGGATTTGTTTAATCTCATAAACAAGATCTGATCTATACTAAGATTTCTCTTCCTAGCTATTTCTTAAAATGGCTACCAATACAAACACAAACTATCTTGACAACGGTTTTCTTGCAAAATCCCCTAGATTCTCCAGAGATAATTTAAATCTATGGAACGATAGGATGATAAACTCAGCTTTTCCTAAGAAATCCTCTAACCCCATGTCTAGAGATGACAGGTATCAAAAGCTGAAAGAAAGGTATGCAAAGCTGAAAAGCTTTAAGAAGAAAGGCAAAGGCCTAATGGCTGACTATGATTAGGCTGCCTCTAACGAAGAAGAATCATCTGACTCTAAAGATGATGATGAAGCCAATCTATGTCTCATGGCCAAACTTGAAGATGAGGAAGACAACTCTGACATTCCTTCTACTTCAACCTCTGCAACTCAGGTATCACCTTCCTTCTTTACCAATATTGCAAATATTGATGAAGCTGATAGTCTTCGAAAGATCGATCTCTTGACTAGAAGTTTATATGAATCCATGAATGGCAAAACAGTAGTTGAAAATCAAAACCTTGATCTCGCTAAACAGCTTAAAAACTGTCACCTTCAAATAGAAAATCTTTCTAAAATTGAAGAAGATTTTAAAGATCAAGTTCACCTAAATCAGCTAGTCAAAATCGAGCGTGAAGAAGCTATCGCTGCATTAAAAGCTGCAAAAGCTACTGTTGAAGGATGGTGTAATTCATCAACAAAGATCACTGAGATAATTAAGTCTCAGATACCTCTGAGTGATAAACGTGGTATTGGTTACAAATATGAAACTCCAAAACCTACCACTGAGCGTTCCATGCTTAAATTTGGAACGTTCGTATCCTCTAACGCTGACACTTCATCTTCTTAGTGCTCCTCTTCCTATACACCAACTCCTGAGGAAAGACCTACCCTAATCTTTAAAGACAAAGGTAAAGGAATTGCTTTTGAAGAAAATCCTAAGAAGGGTATCTTTATACCTAAGCTGAATGCTTCTACAGCTTCAGCGAATCATCCCACTGATTCAAAGAACAAGAACACTGGATATATTCAGCGTGGATATTTTCAGCGATCTACTCCTAGAATCAAAGTGGATGTCACTGGTAAGAAATCCGAAGAACTGATAGTTCCTCTTATTTCCAATACCAGAGGTATACTTGATGCTGGTCCTCCTCGTTTTAAACAAACAACTCAGCATACAAATGGTCCTAAAACTACTTTCAGTTATAGGAAATGTTATCATTGTGGACTTACAAATCATATTGCTAGTAAGTGTCCAACAGCCACCAAAGCTGAAAAGATAGCTAAGGTGAAGATCACTGCCCCCAAGGCAAAGAAGACCACTGAGGTTAAGAAATTAACCAACGTGAAGACTGGCAAAGTTGAATCTTCAAATGCTGCGAAGACCGTTGAACCTTCTATTCCAACTACTTCCACTGACAAACGTGTACATATGGTTAAGTGGGTACCCAAGAAAAACTAATCTTCCTTTGTAATGCAGGTTAAGAAGGGTATCTGGTATCTCGATAGCGGATGCTCTAGACACTGACTTGAAAGAAAAGGCTGCTCGCTGAATACAAAGAAGAGAAGGGTCCCTCTGTAACTTTCGGTGGAAATGGAAAAGGACATATGATAACTCTATTTTAGAGTTATTATTTCCATTTATTTTCCACTTTATTTTGTCAATTTTAGCCATTTCACTTCTTAAAACCCCCATTCTTGGTATATTTCACGAAAACGAGCAAAAGGAGTGAACCATGGTCTTTAATAAATTATTTGGTAGAATTTGGGTGTTTTTCACGTTTTATCCTGCAGTGACCACTGTTGTGCCCACTCCGGGTCCCCACTCTTCGAGCAGATCAAAAATAAGAGAAAAAGAAACTATTAGTTGGGATCTAATTTTCTGGAGGAGGAAGGTTCATATGGCAGAGTAATGGCTGGAGAAGTACAAAGATATCTTCCTTAAAATATGACAACAAGTACACCTTCTTGTACTTAGAGATTGACTTGGAAAAGGGACCATTGGGTAAAAGGATTACCCATAGAGCTGAATTCTGCCACAACACAACAGTCTTTACCCATTGGAAGACCCACCTGTTTTGTGTAATACCCAACTCCTTCTCCTAGTATATAAAGGAGCACTTGGGTACCATTAAATGCATGCTTGGATATCATCCTTGAGTTTTTGCTTAGCTTTAAATTCTCTCAACTACCACATTAGCTTTAGTCTTTTATTTACTACAGTAACTAGCTTTAATTTTCAGTAATTTACTTTCTTAGCTTAATTGTAGTTCGCAATACACAGTGACAGGGACGAACCCTCGTTCCCCACTGTGAGTTCTATTCAAGTCACTTTCAGTTTAATTATGTGCAACTTCTACTCTTTTGCTTTCTTTACTTCAAGTATGGGCTAAACATCCTTTGGGATGTAGGAAGGAGAAGTACCTGGATTTTATTAAAAATGCTTGAGTAATCTTTATACTTAGAATATTTGTTGTTTTGGTCATTCATTCTCGATATTTACCCAAGGATGCGAACAAGCCGATCACTTGCAAGGATCTAAAGTCTACTTCTTAACTTAGAAATAAGTAGAACGTAGTGACACGAGCTTGAATGATGCTAGGGGATTCGAAAGAATTCTTATGACACTTACGAAAGTGAGGTCGGCACAATGAGCAATTCTCAACCCACTGGAGTAGTAGGCAAGCTAATTTGTGTATTAAAAACACTTAGAGTATTTGTCTCTACACATTCCATCGAGACCTGAAAAGGTCCATTCTTGAGATCACCATTGACAAAACAATAAGTACTAAATGTATGGGATTTTTATCTAAACGGTGTGAGTATTTTGTAACCGGGCTTTTCTAGCGAAAATGCCTACCTCGAATACAAGGATCATTTTTAGGACCGAGTATTTGGTATAAAATCTCGGGAAAACTAACCTACATTCCTCCTTTTAAATCTTAGTAAAATCGTTAAAGTAGCTCTTTCACCAACCAAACCAAGCTGTTATTTTCTTCTCTAATTGAAACTTGTAAAAGGATCTCATGAGAACCGTATTGTCTTGATTGTCCAGTCCCTGTGGATTCGATTCTGGTATTTTACCAACTATTACTTGCTGTGACGATCATAGTGGACAATGTACACTTGCACTTCCCACTGTGGACAATTTGCAACCCACTGCGATTAAAACACATATTTCGCACCTAACAAGTTTTTGGCGCCGTTGCCGGGGACTGGCGTGATTTTAAATCTCAAGACATTAGTTTTTGTTCGAGCCCGAGTAACTCGTTTTTCTAAGCTTTTCGTGTTGCATGCCACGGCGAAAACTCGAACATTTGGTTCCAATCGATCTTGAAATAGAAAAGGCTTTTAGAAGAAGGCGTAAAAACAAAAATCGACAACCCCCTGTGATCCCCACTATAAACATGGCAGCAGTACCGCCACCCGTAGTGGAGACCACAATCACGATTGCCGATAACAAGGATCGAAAAATACGGGACTATGCTACTTCCGGAGTTGGTGATTTAAGCTTCGGGATTTTGAGACCCAATATTGTTGCAAATCACTTTGAACTCAAACCGGTGATGTTTCAAATGATCCAAGCCATGGGTCAGTTTGGAGGATCACCATCTGAGGATCTACACTCGCACTTAAAATCTTTTTTAGAGATGACTGATTCCTTTCAATTACAAGGTGTGAGTGAGGAAGCATTAAGGTTAAGACTTTTTCCTTTTCCATTAAGGGATAAGGCGAAGACTTGGCTGAACTCACACGCACCTCATTCGATAACCACTTGGGATGAACTTGCTGATAAATTTTTGCAAAAATACTTTCCTCCCACGAGGAATGTAAGATTTCGAAATGATATTATTCTGTTTAGACAAGAAGAAGATGAGGCTGTTTCGGATGCATGGGAACGATTTAAAGATTTACTTCGAAAGTGCCCACATCATGGCATCCCACATTGCATCCAATTGGAGACCTTTTACAATGGTCTTGCCAATGCAGCCAAAATCATCTTAGATGCAATAGCCGGTGGAACATTCACGAGTAAAACCTACAATGAAGGATATCAAATCTTAGAAAAAGTGTCCAACAACAATACCGAGTGGTCCAATCCTAGAGCGGTAGTACCAAAGACCAACACCATCGATTCCGAAGCACTTAAAACCATGAACGCGCAATTAGTGGCCTTGACCAATTGTTTGTAAATCAAAATAGAGGCCAAGTCAATTCCGCAACACATCTCCCTGAAAACTGCTCCATCTGTGGAGAGGAGCATGTTTTTGATTTTTGTCCAGCAAATCCCGAATCTGTTAATGTCATAGGAACCAACCCGAGGAATAACCCTTATTCACAGACTTATAATCCAGGTTGGAGAAATCATCCAAATTTCTCTTAGTCTGGTAATCAAGGACTCCAACCCCAAGGGCCGAGTCATATCCAGCAAAGACCACACAACCCCCCTGGATTTCAATCACATCACAGTGGGCAATCCTCACAGCACAGTGGACAGCACCCACAGAACTTTCACCAAGGGCAGTCCTCACAACCATACCAACCACGATCCAACCAACCAGCTGAGGTTCAACAATCGATTGAATCAATTCTCAAGGGTTTTATGAATCAAACTCAAGCAGCCATTAGAAACATAGAGACTCAAGTAGGACAAATAGCCGTTGAAGTTAAGAATAGACCGCCAGGAACATTACCTAGTGACACCGATCAAGCTAGGGTGATAGGAAAAGGACCAGAACATATCAAGTCCATAACGCTAAGGAGTGGAAAGGATCTGAAAGATATCGTTTTTTAGTCTGATGATTCGCCTCAAAAACCCACTGTGAGCACCACAGTGGGCACTCCTCAAGTCACTGTGATCCCCACAGTGGGGACCGACATCCCTGACCTTCTCACTCTTGGACCTGTCCCAAAGCTTACTGTTCCAAAGCCAATACCACAGCAAACTCAAATCGACCCACGAAATATTCCTTTTCCTGAAAGAATGAAGCCGAAAAATGTCGATGTTCAATTTAAAAAATTCTTAGACATTTTTAAACAACTTCACATTAACATACCTTTGGTAGAAGCTCTCGAGCAAATGCCAACCTATGTTAAATTTTTAAAGGATATTTTGAACAAAAAGAAAAAATTGGGTGAATTTGAAACTGTGGCTTTGACCGAGGAATGTAGCGCCCTCCTCACTAGCAAGATTCCACCTAAGTTGAAAGACCCAGGTAGTTTCACCATTCCATACACAATAGGAGGACAAGAAGTAGGTCAAGCACTCTGTGATCTAGGAGCTAGTGTCAACTTGATGCCGCTGTCCATTTTTAACAAGTTAGGTATTGGAGAGGCCAGACCCACAACCGTGACATTACAACTAGCCGACCGGTCCATTGCTTACCCCAAAGGGAAAATAGAAGACGTTTTGGTCCAAGTGGATAAGTTTATCTTCCCCGCGGATTTTCTAGTTCTAGATTATGAGGCCGATAAAGAAATCCCAATCATCTTAGGGCGTCCGTTTCTTGCAACCGGACGTACCTTGATCGATGTGCACAAAGGAGAACTCACGATGAGATTTAATGACCAAGAGGTGACATTCAATGTCTTCAAGGCCCTTAAGTATATGGAAACCGAAGACTGTTTTGCTTTGAGTTCGATTAATGGAACCCACAGTCTTGACACAGTGCCCACAGTGGGGAGTGAGAGTGAGCACTCCGAATCTGAGAGTGATAACACTTTTTTGGATGAGTTTAACGAGATCTTGGCAGCTTTTGAGCAGCTAGATTTCAAAGATAGACATGTCAAACTACCATCCAAAAATCCCCCTGACTTGAATTTGAAGCCATTGCCTTCCCACTTAAAATATGCCTACCTCAATGAGTTAGAAGAACTCTGTCATCACTCCTACATAAATGCAAAACCCAACAAGGAGAAGATCAAGTGGTGTCCTGACCAAAAAATTACTCATGGAGAGTTTGTGGAGGGACAAAAAGTGCTACTTTTTAATTCATGGTTAAAGATGTTTCCGGAAAAATTAAAATCTCGATGGAAAGAGCCTTACACTGTGGTCAAGGTAAGTCCTTTTGGAACTTTGGACTTAATGGCTCCTCAATCCGGAAAAATCTTCAAAGTCAATGGGCAAAGGGTGAAGCACTTTCTGAACGAGAGTGCCCACATTCCATCCCACTCTCCACCCCACTTTGGTTAAGAAACACCGGGACCACTTGTAAATATTTTATTTCAACTCTTTGCTGTCTTTTTATTATTTTTGGTCTTTTTAATTTTGCATGGTAGTTTGTTTTAATGTGTGTAGAAGAAAGTGCCACTTTTTGAAGAAAAATCAAGGAAAGTACTTCGCAGTGGGGAAAACGCAAGTCCCTGCGCTCCCCACTCCAGAGCTGACGCGAGATTGGACAGATTTGGGGGTCCAATGCTGACACACATCAACCTTTTCTGCCGCCTAGTCTTCTTTTTCCTCCCATGTGTCATACTTTACATGTTCCCAAGATAAATCATCATTGTACTTTCTCTCCCTCTCTCCTAAAACCGACGGTTCCCCCCATTTTTGAAAAGAATAACAATTAAACCTTTTCCTAATCCACCTTAACTCCCAAAAACCACTTTTCCTCCTAAAAATTCAAACACTACCTTTTCCCATCTCTCTCTCTCTCTCTCTCTCTCTCTCTCTCTCTTACGACCCAAAACCATTCCAAAACCCTAGTCATGGCCAGAAGCAAGAGATTAAACACTCACCCCGAGGCACCCACACGTCCGGCGATTCGCCGGAGAACCGCCGAAGGACAACTGCCGGAAACTGTCACCGGCGACCTAAATGAACCGCCACCAGTCTTCGGTGACAATCCGATTGTTCCAGGTTCGTCGAAACAAGAGAGTCCCAAGGCTGTTTCTTCATCTAAAGTGGCAGATTCTAGTTCTAGCCACTTCGATGATGAGGCATTACAAGCCGAAGAGGAAGAACGAAAATTGGAAGAAGAGTTCAACCTGCGCATGTCGGCCATCAGAAAGAGAAAAAAAGAAGTCGAACGAAAGCGAAAATAGGAAGAGGAAAGGTTACGAGAAGAGGAAAGGTTACGAGAAGAGGAGGAGATAAAACGGAAAGAAGAGGAGGAAAGAAAGGCTGAGGAAGAAAAGCTTCGAGTCGAGAAGGAGAAGAAAAAGGTCGAGGAAGAACAAAGACGAATTGAGAATGAAAGGCTTCTTGAGGAAGCAATGAAAAAAGCTGCTGAAGAGAGGGAAAGAAAAGAAATTCAAGGAATGGGTAAGGAGCATATTAAGACTGGAACAAATTCTCAAGCCACAACTGCTGTTGGCTTTGAAGCAATAACAACTGCTTCCCACAGTGGGGAGAATCCAATGAGGAAGGCTTTGAGGAACAAGGTAATGGTCACCAGGTCCTTGGTGACCAAATCAGCGAAAACACCCACTAAGAAGCCGAGGAAGACTGCTGGAAAAGATGAAGAATTGATTTTAAAGGAATTAGCAGCTGAGGGAAAGCCCTGGGGTAAGGATGGTCAACGCAAATGCTTGCCTGCTAATGCCCTCACAACTGGGGCCGCTGTATGGTTCCAGTTTGTGCGGGCAACCATATCCCCCACTTCTCATGACACTACGTTATCAATGCACAAGTGCGCCCTGTTGTATTGCGTCTTAACTGGTAAACCGATCAATATGGGGACCCTCATGTACACTGCCATCGATCAAGCTCGCACCAGAAAGAAGGTAAATCTGCCCCTCCCTTGTCTCATTACTTCATTGCTAATAACTGCTGGAGTGCCCACAGCTGCGGAAGATCAATGGCTTGTTTCCACAAGCAATATCAGTGTGGCAACAATAAGAAAGACGGGACGAGCAGTCACTACCCCCACTGATGATCCCACGGTGAGGATTGCTGATGAGCACATTGTGAGAACCACTGGTACCCCACTCCTACAACCCACTGCAGGAACCGCAAGCACAAGCAGCAGTAATCCCATGTCCGAAATCCTGAAAGCTTTGAGGAAACTCACGTATCGAGTCGAACTAATGGAGGCCCAGCAAAAATATCAAAACAGGGCGACGACATCATTTTGGATGTACACCCGGGAACGTGATGAGGTGAAAAAGAAGATGTACGAAGTAGCTAATCCTGAGTTAGCCGCACAACTCCCTGATTTCCCCAAAGATATCTGCCCTACCTATGATAGTGAAGATGAGTTCGATGATGATGGTGCGGATCTGTCGCCGCAAGCTACCCCGTCCCCTTAATGGTTTGTTAAAACAATGGTTTATCTCGTTTGCTCCTAAAACAATTTTAATTTCTGTTTTTTTTTATATTTTGTGCCTATGGATAGGCTTTGACAATGTTTGCTACATATTTCTTTTTGGCGTTTTAATGCATGAAAATCCTACCACTGGGTAGGTAATTTTGGGTACTAACGTATTTGATGTTTGAATGCTTGTTTGATCTCGTTTCCATTTCAAGGTACAACTTTCGGCTTCCGACTTAAAAAGGTCCCTTTTGTAAGTACGAATCTCAACTTGATACCATGAGATAAAATAGGCCGTTTTTCGCATCCAAACACGATCCTTTTTGTACCCCAAACCACCACCTTTGTTCGTTAATTCAATGTCACAGTGGGGACACTGTGAGATTTAAGTTTGAGGTGGGAACTTTCAGAGTGACTTCCAGTTTGCCCACAGTGGGGACACTGTGAAGTCTAAGTTTGAGGTGGGTAAGCCATACCCACCTCCAAAAAAAAAGAAAAAAAACACAAAAATACAAAAACAAAAGAAAATCGGAGTGTCACTAGCAAAATTGATGGTGTGCCTTTTCTGGACCATCAAAGTGCTCACTCCCAGAAAAAGATGGTGTGCCTATTCTGGACCATCAGAATACCCACTCTCACAAAAATATCCATACCCACAATAAAGCTTGAAAGTGTGCGTACATACCCATGAAAGATCCAAAATACCCACTTTTTGAAATAAAAATCTCCAAGCGAGATTTTCGGTCCATGTTTGGAAATACTTGCCAAAAACCCTTGGGAAGATATTCAAAGCCATAAACCCGTCGAACCCAAGAAAGCCCTATTAATTAATGGAAAACAAGGGAAAGATTTCATCAAACACAAAAGTAAAATTTTCAAGTTTGGAACCGAAGGAAGTATCGAAGGAAGGAGATCAACGCCCGTTCAAGTCAAGAAGTATGTAAGTCCCTAAAAGTTCTAGTGCATTTTGTTCATTTTATTTCTTTCTTTTTATTACTTGGGGACAAGTAATGGTTTAAGTTTGAGGTTGTGATAACTCTATTTTTATAGTTATTATTTCCATTTATTTTCCACTTTATTTTGTCAATTTTAGCCATTTCACTTCTTAAAACCCCCATTCTTGGTATATTTCACGAAAACGAGCAAAAGGAGTGAACCATGGTCTTTAATAAATTATTTGGTAGAATTTGGGTGTTTTTCACGTTTTATCCTGCAGTGACCACTGTTGTGCCCACTCCGGGTCCCCACTCTTCGAGCAGATCAAAAAGAAGAGAAAAAGAAACTATTAGTAGGGATCTAATTTTCTGGAGGAGGAAGGTTCATATGGCAGAGACTAAAGGAGCACTTGGGTACCATTAAATGCATGCTTGGATATCATCCTTGAGTTATTGCTTAGCTTTAAATTCTCTCAACTACCACATTAGCTGTAGTCTTTTATTTACTGCAGTAACTAGCTTTAATTTTCAGTAATTTACTTTCTTAGCTTAATTGTAGTTCGCAATACACAGTGACAGGGACGAACCCTCGTTCCCCACTGTGAGTTCTATTCAAGTCACTTTCAGTTTAATTATGTGCAACTTCTACTCTTTTGCTTTCTTTACTTCAAGTATGGGCTAAACATCCTTTGGGATGTAGGAAGGAGTAGTACCTGGATTTTATTAAAAATGCTTGAGTAATCTTTATACTTAGAATATTTGTTGTTTTGGTCATTCATTCTCGATATTTACCCAAGGATGCGAACAAGCCGATCACTTGCAAGGATCTAAAGTCTAGTTCTTAACTTAGAAATAAGTAGAACGTAGTGACACGAGCTTGAATGATGCTAGGGGATTCGAAAGAATTCTTATGACACTTACGAAAGTGAGGTCGAAACAGTGAGCAATTCTCAACCCACTGGAGTAGTAGGCAAGCTAATTTGTGTATTAAAAACACTTAGAGTATTTGTCTCTACACATTCCATCGAGACCTGAAATTGTCCATTCTTGAGATCACCATTGACAAAACAATAAGTACTAAAAGTATGGGATTTTTATCTAAACGGTGTGAGTATTTTGTAACCGGGCTTTTCTAGCGAAAATGCCTACCTCGAATACAAGGATCATTTTTAGGACCGAGTATTTGGTATAAAATCTAGGGAAAATCTAACCTACATTCCTCCTTTTAAATCTTAGTAAAATCGTTAAAGTAGCTCTTTCACCAACCAAACCAAGCTATTATTTTCTTCTCTAATTGAAACTTGTAAAAGGATCTCATGAGAACCGTATTGTCTTGATTGTCCAGTCCCTGTGGATTCGATTCTGGTATTTTACCAACTATTACTTGCTGTGACGATCATAGTGGACAGTGTACACTTGCACTTCCCACTGTGGACAGTTTGCAACCCACTGCGATTAAAACACATATTTCGTACCTAACAACATACCTGAGGGTTTGGTGTACTATCTAATGGTACAACAACCTTCAGAAGAGTCGCATATATTGAAGGGCTGAAGCATAATCTTCTAAACATCAGTCAGCTTTGCGACAAGGATAACAAAGTAATCTTTACTAAGGAATCCTGCTTTGTCACTGACAAAAAGGAGAAGATAGCTCTCAGCGGTTATCGTTTGGAAAATGTTTATGTAATAAACATGGACTCAACAACCACTGAGAACTCCCGTTTCTTCTCAAAAGCCTCATCTGATGTCAACTGGTTATGGCATAAGAGGCTATGTCATCTAAATTTCAAGACACTGAACACTCTTTCTTCAAAAGAGTTAGTCACTGGTCTACCTCAGCACTCATACGCCAAAGAATCCTTATGTTCAGCGTGTGAGAAAGGCAAGCAGACTAAAGCAAGCTTTAAGTCAAAGCAAGTTTCCTCAGTATCATCTCCTCTACAACTTCTCCATATGGATTTGTTTGGCCCTGTTAACAAACAATCCATCGCTGGAAAGAAATATACGCTGGTCATAGTTGATGAATTCTCTCGCTATACATGGGTTATGTTTCTCCGTTCTAAGAGTGACACCCCTGAAAAACTCATCACCTTTGTTCGAAAGATGGAAACCCTGAACAACTTGACCGTTCGCTCAATAAGGAGTGATCATGGGACTGAATTCAAAAACAGTTCTCTTGATTCCTTCTTTGAGAGTAAGGGTATTTCTCACAACTTTTCTTCAGTGAGAACACCGCAACAAAACGGAGTCGCTGAAAGAAGAAATAGAACTATTATTGAAGCTGCACGTTCAATGCTCAGCGATTCTCACCTGCCTACTCAGTTTTGGACAGAAGCTGTCAACACTGCTTGTTTTACGCAAAACAGGTCGCTGATAGTCAAAAGATTTAATAAAACAGCCTATGAACTTTTTCATGGGAGAAATCCTTCAATTAGCTTTCTTCACATCTTTGGATGTCAGTGTTTCATACTGAACAACAGAGATTCCCTTGGAAAGTTTGATCCTAAGGCTGATGACGGAATCTTTCTTGTAAGGTATTGTAAGCCTACGCAGACTCCCCTCTACTCGAAATAGGAGGAAACGAATTCCAACCTACAGTCTGTCATACCTATCCAAGGGATCAACAGATCCCGAGGATCACTCTCTGACCCTACAGTGCAGACCGACTCCACATAACACATCATTCTTTTCATAAAACATGCAGATTTAAATCCTTTAAATCATCATTCTCATTTCATCATATCATAATAAGCTTTCTTAAGTAAAACGTGTAGTTCATGGAAGAACATGCATGACAGTTATAAACAGTTCATGCTCGTAAATGAAACCATAATCAGTTAAATCATTTAACATTGTACGTCGCAAAAAGGTTTAGGGAACTCACCTTGATGTCACTGAGTGCACACTGGTTCTACGCTCGGGTTAACCAAACTTGACACCTAGAAGATCAGATAGATTCTTTAATCAGTAAAAGCTTAACCGGAACTATCCGGATACCATCTATTTTCCGGACGCAACAGTTTTCCGGACACCAATCTGGACATACTACCATCCGGACATACTACCTTCCGGGTAAAACAATCCGGACAAAACTACCCGAACACTAATCCTATCCGGAAACTCCAAACACCCGGACAACAGGGGAAGTACCCGAAAACTCTAATACCCGGACAACCAGAGAAATACCCGGAAACTTGCAAACCATTCGGACACTACCGAAACATTAGTGTCCGGGAACTACGGTTGTTCGAACAATACTTTCTAAAAGTGATCATTAAACCCAATTTCTGCCATTAATTTGTTTTGACAAACCTAATGGTTCATCCACTAGTCAAAAACCCCCATTAATTCCATTTTTAAACCATCCAAAATGACACATTATTAACAACACCCAAAATACCCATTAAGGAGATGTTTAGATGAAAACTCATCAATCCATCATGATTTCATCCCCAAATCCTTAGACAACAAAGGAAAGAAAGCTAGCAATAAACAGAAGAAAAGAGATTAGATGATTACCTTCACAATTCTTCTCCTTAATTGAGAAATCACCCACATTGCTCTTTCTTTCTTTCTCCTCTTAGCCGCCAAACCCTCAAGAACCAAAATATTGATTTCTTACATTAAGCCCTAGGGAATTGCAGCTATATATACTTCCCAAAAACTGCTAAAAGGTCCCCCAAGTCCAAGTTTCAATACTTAGACTTTGGCCACCAACTTTCACATCTTCTGTTGGGAACTGAAGATTTGCCAAGTATGGTTAGTACTGCCAGAACAACAATACTACTGCCAGAGTAAGGTTAGTACTACAAGTAAAAGTTAATGCTGCTGGAACAATGTTAGTACTGCTTGTGCATAACGATGTTAATGCTGCTTGTGATCATAATTATGGAATGCGAGAATGTTGGAGATAAAGATGGAATGATTAAAGATAAGCATGAAAGAATATTCTGAAGATCAATTTTGTTTTGATAGTTATCTTGTAATTATTTAGTATAAATAGATTTTGATAGATAGCTATTCTGAGTGATTTTTTAGAATTCGTTTTTGTTTTAGAGAGAATTAACCTCAAGGTATAGAACCCTATTTCTAGAGAAGTAGAAGTCGTCTTGTTGAGCCTGTTCAACAAGATTGAGGTTTGGTTGTAAACTTGTGAGTTGAAGTATTGAATACAAACAGATTGTGTTTTCTGATTAGTTGTTCATTGAGTGTGTTTGAATTAAAGTTCTATTCCGCAAGATTCTTTAATTCTGATTTCTAAGTATAATTATTCTTGTTTGGAATCGATCCTGACAAGTGGTATCAGAGCTTGGTTTCTTAGAAATCTACAATCATTATGGACAACACAGTTGAATCAAACAGTACTCTTGTTTCAAAGGTTCCCATGCTCAGGCCTAATGAGTTTGACATGTGGAAGATTAGAATCAAGCAGTATATTTTGCTTACTGATTATTCCATCTGGGATATTATAGAGAATGGTCCATGTGCTGAAGGAAGGGTTGGACCAGATGGCAAACGACCCCCTCCAAAGACTGATGCAGAAAGAAAGGTTAGACAAACAGAGATGAAAGCCTTAAGCACTCTGCTTTTGGCTATTCCCAATGAGTATCAGCACCAATTTCATCACTGCACTGATGCTCAGATTTTATGGAATGCATTGGAAAAGAGATTCACTGGTACCAAGAGCACCAAGAGGAACCAGAAGGCAATTCTTAAGCAACAATATGAAAATTTTACTTCTACAAAGAATGAGTCTATGACTCAAACTTTTGATAGATTTAATAAGTTGATTGGAGAATTGGCTACAGTTGGAGTTCGTATGGAGGCTGATGATGTAAACAGGAAGTTTCTAAGATCATTAGGTGAGGAATGGACAATATATACTGTGTCTTTCAGACAGAATGACCAGTTACAAGATAAAGAGCTTGATGATCTTTACAATGATCTTAGGGTATTTGAAGCAGAGGTTGAAGCCAAGAAGAAGCCCTCAGGATATGTGTATAATGCTGCACTCCTATCAGCATCAACTGATTCTACTGCTAACCCTGAATCAGTTAGTACTACTGGTGGAGTCAATCAGGAGAAGGCCAATGATTCTGTACTAGAAGCTTTCTTTTCTAGTCATGTTAACTCCTCATTAATTAATGATGACTTAGAACAGATTAATGCTGATGATCTTGAGGAGATGGATATCAAGTGGCAGATGGATATGCTTTCTATGAGGGTGAAGAAGTTTATAAAGAGGACTGGGAGAAACAACTTTTCCCAAAGAAGAGAAGATGGTGCTGGGTTTGACAAGTCTAAGGTGGAATGCTACAAGTGTTATAAGATGGGACACTTTTCCAGAGAATGCAGAGGTGGAGTATCTCAAAACAACCATCAACAAGCTCAGACTGGAAGCTTCAACCAGAACAGAAACTCTGTTCAAGCCCTTGTTTCTCAACAAGGAATGGGATTTGATTGGAGTGATCAAGCAGAAGAGGCAATTCAGAATCATGCACTCATGGAAGAAGTCTCAGATCTTCCTACTGAGGTAAAATCTAATCTCTGTTCTCAAGCTTGTATAGACACTGTGAAAAAGTATAGAGATCACAACCAGGGAATGTGTGATGACCTTAAGAGATTAGAAAAGGATAGAAGAGATTATGTAGTGATTGTTGAGAGGTTTGAAGAACAAATTAAGGCTTTTCAAGCCAATGAACTTCAACACTCATATGATACAAACTACTGGAAGTGGGAAAAGAATGGTCTGGAGTTCCAACTGAAAGAGTCTAGGGAGGAATGTGAGAAATTAAAAGGAGAACTTGAGAAAGTAAAACTTGATGTTGAAAAGTTTTCATGTGCTTCTAAAGTCATGGACACCATAATAAATGCTCAAATCCACAGTAAGATGAAACCAGGCCTAGGGTACAATGCCACACCCCCACCCTACAACAACACATACATCCCTCCTAGGTCAGACCTGTTAGAAACCAAGGATAGGAAGGACTTAACTGAAGGAGCTACTAAAGTAGATCCATTATATGAAGTTGTTGTTGAGGATAAAACTGAAAAGAAGAGTCTAAGAAAAGGAACAAGAATGTCAGTGGTGAGATCCCCTTAGAGAATTACATCAAGACTAATGAGGAAGGTGGAAGTCCCTGGGATAAGAACAATGAGATGAAAAGATCTGAAAAAGGAAAGGGAGTTCATTATACACAGACCACTGTTGTGAATTCCAATACTTGTGAACATTGTTCTTGCAAGAATTCTCAAAATAATGAACCCCAAAAACATGATAAAAAAAGGGGAAATCAAAGAAACTGGAATAATCAGTGGGCTCAAAAACAAGGAGTTGATCTGCAAAGGATTAACAGACCAAAACCTTGTTTTATCTGTGGCAAATTGAATCACCTTGCCAAACACTGTTATTTCAATCCTATTAACCAAAGGATAAATTTTCAAAGAACTTTTCAAAAATCAAATGGTTATAGGAAGCATGTAAGAAACCATGTGGCTAAGAAACAAGCTAAATCCAAAAGCCACATGAGGAAAAAGACTGAAAAAGAATGTGTCACAATGTGGGTTCCTAAAAGCACTAGTGTTAGTACTGCTGCCTCAGTTAGTACTGCTGCTAGCAGTGTTAGTGCTTCTAACACTGTTAGTACTTCTTCTAGAAGCAATACTGCTGCTAGCAGTGTTAGTACTGCTAACACTGTTAGTACTTCTTCTAAAGATAATACTGCTTCTTGTGTTTGTGCTTCTAGACCAATCATCTTGACAAAGTACTCCAGTACTGAAGTTCCTCAGGTTGAAAAACTTATCCAAACTGAATGTAAGTACTTTGATGAGCAAGGGAGACCCAAGACCACTTTGGCTTGGGTTCCCAATAAAAAACTAACTGATTTATCTTATGTGTAGGGCAACCAACAGCTCAAGGGGAAGAGCATCTGGCATGTTGATAGTGGTTGCTCCAGGCACATGACAGGTAACATGGCCTGCCTCAAGAATTTCAAAAGAATTGATGGAGGACATGTTGCTTTTGGGAATAATCCTGCAGGAGGTAAGATAAGTGGTAAAGGTGATGTATCAAAAGGTAAGATGACATTTGAGGATGTTTACTATGTTGAGCAATTGAGATACAACCTGTTAAGTGTATCACAGGTCTGTGACAAGAAACATAGTATATTATTTACTGATTCTGAATGCATTATTCTTGCTCCTGGATTCAAAGTAGTTGATGAAAACATGATACTATTGAGAACTCCTAGAAAGGATAATGTGTATTGTTTAGATTTAGAAAGTGTTTCATCTGATTCATCCCTAAACTGTTTGGTATCAAAAGCTTCAATGGATGAATCATCACTTTGGCACAGAAGGATGTGTCACATGAATTTTAAAACAATGAATAAACTTGTTAAAAATAATCTTGTTAGGGGTTTACCATCAAAAGTTTATTCATGTGATGATCATTGTGTTGCTTGTCTCAAAGGCAAACAACACAAAACTTCTCATAAGTCCAAAGAGATAAACACTATCCCAAATCCTCTTCAGTTGTTGCATATGGATCTGTTTGGCCCTACAAATGTCATGAGCATTGGCAAGAAGTCATACTATTTAGTTATTATTGATGATTACTCTAGATTTACTTGGGTATATTTTCTGAGAACTAAAGATGAGACAAGTGGACTGATCAAATCTTTTATTCTTAGAATTGAAAACCAATCAAATCAAAAAGTGAAAGTCATTAGATCAGATAATGGGACTGGATTTAAAAACCTTGATCTAAACACCTTTTGTGAGGAAAATGGAATTGAGAGACAATACAGTGCTCCTAGGACTCCACAACAGAATGGTGTTGCTGAGAGAAGGAATAGGACACTGATTGAGGCTGCTAGATCTCTGTTAGCTGATTCAAAATTACCCACTACTTTTTGGGCAGAAGCAGTTAATACTGCTTGTTATGTCCAAAACAGAGTTTTAGTAATAAAGCCTAAAAACAAGACACCTTATGAGCTTTTTCAGAAAAAGAAACCATTTATTGGATTTTTCAAACCATTTGGGTGTCCTTGTACAATTCTCAATACCAAATCTCACTTAGGTAAGTTTGATAGCAAAGCAGATGATGGTTTTCTTGTTGGTTACTCATCTTAGAGTAAGGCTTACAGAGTGTTTAATACCTCTTCTAGAATAATTGAAGAAAGTGACAATGTCAAATGCAATGAGAACACACCAAATCCTATTGGTTCAGGTCCTGATTGAATATTTTACATTGATTCACTCACTAATTCTTTGGGTATCAGTAGTGATGTAAATGCAGGACAAAGGGATGCACCACCATCAGATCACATAATTCAGTCTGTGATATTTCCACTCCCTACCATTGATCCTGTTGACTTCTGTGAACAAGAAAAGGAAGCTGAACCCATTCAGAATGAAGAAGAGAGAAGAATAGAGGAAAATCAGCTTTCAAGTCCAAATTCCAGAGAGTCTGAAGTGACTGAAGAAGCTGAAGAAAATCCAGACTAAAATGAGTCAAATCTGGATGTGAACTTACAAGAGGAATCTGGTCATCCATCAAGAACTCAGAAAAATCATCCTCCTGAGTTGGTAATTGGAGACATTGCTTCTCCCATGATGACTAGGAATCAAAGCAGACTTCAAGAGCTACAAGATCAGCAAAATACAGTTAATACTGTACTCACTTGCTTTCTATCCCAAATTGAGCCCAAAAAGGCTTATGATGCTATGAAAGATCCAAGTTGGATAGAAGCAATGCAAGAGGAGCTGCTACAGTTCAAGCTACAGAATGTTTGGAACTTGGTGGACCTTCCAAAAGGTCATAGGGCAATTGGCACCAAGTGGATTTTCAGAAATAAGAAGGATGAGAGAGGAATTGTGATCAAGAACAAAGCCAGGCTGGTTGCACAAGGGTATACTCAGGAAGAGGGTATAGACTATGAGGAAGTCTTTGCTCCAGTTGCAAGGATTGAGGCAATTAGGTTGTTTCTAGCCTATGCCTCATATATGAAGTTCAAGGTCTACCAGATGGATGTAAAAAGTGCTTTTCTATATGGGACTATAGATGAAGAAGTGTATGTCTGTCAACCCCCTGGAATTGAGAATCCATTGTATCCTGACAGAGTGTACAAGTTAAAGAAGACACTTTATGGTCTACATCAAGCCCCAAGAGCATGGTATGACACCCTGTCTACCTATCTCTTGGAAAATGGATTTGAAAGAGGAATCATTGATAAGACCTTATTCATTAAAAGGAAAAAGAAGGACACCCTACTTGTTCAGATCTATGTGGATGACATTATCTTTGGATCCACAAATGATCACATGTGTAAAGACTTTGAGGAGTTAATGCACAAGAGCTTCAAGATGAGTTCCATGGGTGAACTTACTTTCTTCCTTGGGCTACAGGTGAAACAGAAGAAGGATGGGATTTTCATATGCCAATCCAAATATGTGAAAGACATCCTGGATAAGTTTGGATTATCAGACTCAAAGCCAACAAGCACACCGATGGAGACACACAAACAGATCATTGCTGATCTTGAGGGGGAGGATGTGGATGTCCATCATTACAGATCAATGATTGGATCACTCATGTATCTCACAGCCTCTAGACCAGATATTATGTTTCGAGTATGTGTATGTGCCAGATTTCAAGTTACACCAAAGCAATCACACCTTCATGCAGTCAAGAGGATATTTAGATACCTAAGAGGGCAACCTAGATTAGGTCTCTGGTATCCTTATGAATCATCCTTTGATCTACTTGCATACTCAGATAGTGACTTGGGTGGAGCTAACATGGATAGGAAGTCTACTTCAGGTGGATGTCAGTTTTTGGGTGCAAGACTAGTATCTTGGCAGTGTAAGAAACAAACCACAGTGTCCTTATCTACAACAGAAGCTGAGTATATAGCTGCTGCAAGCTGCTGCTCTCAGGTTCTATGGATACAGAATCAGATGTTGGACTATGGGGTAACATTTCTTCACACTCCAATCTTCATTGACAACAACAGTGCTATTAGCATTGTTAACAATCCAGTCAAACACTCAAAAACAAAGCACATAGAGATCAGGTATCACTTTATTCGAGATTGTAATGAAAAGAAATTAATTCAAGTTGCTAAAGTTCATACCAATGACCAGTTTGTTGATCTATTCACAAAAGCTTTTGATGTAGGTAGATTCACTTTCTTGGTAACAAGTGTGGGCATGATCAACCTTGAATAAAGTCATGATTTTCAGTTTTTATACTTGTATTTCCTTCTATATTTGGTACTACTAACTCTTCTTCTCAGGATCTTCTGTATGACTCAGATTGACAAGTGCTGAAAAGTTACTACTGCCAGTGCATAGTTACTACTGCCAGTGCATAGTTACTACTGCCAGTGCATAGTTACTACTGCCAGTGCATAGTTACTACTGCCAGTACATAGTTAATACTGCTTCGTACTTAATACTGCATGTGTCATTAATACTGCTTTAAAAGAAAAATTAGGGCTAATACTGCTATAAATACCTCTTTCAGCCCGCCAAAGTTCATAACGTCTCTTTGAATTCTATTCATCTCTCTCTCTTTCTAACTATTATCTCCCAAAAATCTCTGTTTTCTGTCAAGAATCCTCAGGTACAATGGAGTTTATCGACGAACACAATGAGATTGCCATGCTCCAGAAGCCAAAACAGTCCGCAGGTTTTCACGACATTGTGGATTTCCTCAAATACACGCATATATCCTATGCCCTAACGGTGACCCCGACAATCTACACCGAGCATCAGAAGCAGTTCTGGGAAAATGCCACCGTGGTGTCTGAAGATGGGCAGAAAATCATCAAAACAAAGGTGTGTGACAAACCCTTGAATGTTACAGAGGAGCTTATTCGCATCACTCTTCGATTGGATGATGCCTCAGGTATGACGTCTATTCCTAATGACGATCTATACTCAACTTTAACGAGAATGGGGTATGAAGGTCCCATTGGAATCTTTAAGTTTTTCAAGTCTAAATTTTCTACACAATGGCGATTCTTTGTTCATACCTTAATGCATTGCATTTCAAAGAAAACTACTGGATGGAGTGAGTTTAGCAGTACCATTGCTTATGCCCTGGTCTGCTTGGCCACTGCCAGGAAGTTTAATTTTTCACAAATGATTTTCAATGATCTTGTGTCAAACCTGGAATCCAAAAAGAGTTTTTATATGTACCCAAGGTTTGTCCAAGCAGTGATTACTCAGGAATTGATGAATTTGCCTCAATTTACTGAGGTATATGTACCTAAACCCCCTAAAGGAAAGGTCTTCTCAAATATGAGAAGAACTTCCAGGGACTCGGAAGGAGTTGACACTCCATTGTTCTCTACAATGATGGGTGTGTCCCACACACAAGAAGGTATGGCATCAGGGTCAAGGCCCTCATTAGACCAACCCACTGATAGCCAAACCCCACCTTCAATCACCAAAGAAATTCGTCAGTCCATTCTTCAAAGACCCACTCCTCACATAACCAAAAAGTTTACAAGAAGAATGGTACACAAGGCTCCTTCCCTTGATGTACCTCCTACAAGCCCAAAGCCTTTAAGCCCTCTATTGGAGCCCTCTCCAATAGAGAATATCGAAAGGGAAACCACAGGGGTGTCTCCCAACCCCAAGAAGGTGCTCACTAAGGAGAAGGTTGAGCATGTGAGTAGCAAGGCTGCCACTACTTCTGCTAGCACAGAGAAGGACAGTGGTAACATAACTAAGACCTTCCTCATGGCAACTCAGAATGAGAAATCATTCAGAGGTCCCAGGTGCCAAGAAACCACGGGGGTAGGCAGTGCTTTTGCTAGGCAAAAGACACCTACTAAAATTTCCAGTGATCCTTTAAAGGAAGTAAAAACTCCTAAACAAGGTGAGGATAGATATACATATGAGGAATTGATGGAAACCATTGCCAATATCAACACAGATGTTGTAAGTCAGCAAAAGGAGATAGATGGACTCAAGAAAGTGGTCCTATATCAACAAACACAGCTTGAGAAGCATAAGAAGCTGATTACAAAGTTGATGCACAGGAAGAAGAAAGCTCAGTATGTTCTTAAAAGAAGAAGCCCCAACAATGATGCTCCCAAAAAGGGGGAGTCAGAAGCTGAATTCAACATGGAGAGTGCACAGGAAAAGGGGGAGAATGAGTGTGTTGAAGAAACTGATCATGCAGCAGAAAAGGTTAATGCTGCTGAAATTCAGAAAGAAGCAGAAACTGAACCAACAGCAGAAACGGTTAATGCTGATGAAAGTCAAAAAGCAGAAGCGGCAGAAACCATTCCAGAGGCAGCAGAAACAAAAGAAGCAGCAGAAACCATGCAAGAAGCAGTATCTACAAAGGAAGAAGCAGCAGAAACAAAGGAAGCAACAGAAACTAAAATGCCTACTTTGGAAGAAGTTGAAGTTGCAGAGGCTTTGATTAAAGCCAAACATGACACTCCTAAAAAGCAAGAAGAAACCCTGGGTGAAAAGCTGGTGTCACTGAAAAGAACAAGAACCAAGTCTATAGCTACCAAGAGGAAAGTTGTCAAGAAACCTAGGGTAGAACCAGTGGTAGAAGAAGAAAAAGAAGAGGATGTTCCAGAAAAGAAAGATGATACAAAGGTTGCTGAAGAAGAAGTAGCAACTACATCAGGTCAACCAAGTAATGCTCAATGTGATATGTATATCACTATGGTTGATACTGATCCAATCAAAGTTGACCCATTATCTTCCATGCCTCCTGAGATCATCTTCTGGGATACCTTGGTAGATCAGAGAAAGGAGTACATTAGAGTCAAAAGAGCAGATGGGAAGTATGAGGTCTGTTCTACATGGGGAAGACTTATCAGAATGTGCTCTAGATCTGACGTAGAGGAGATGTACAAGGTTGGAATGAAGCTGTATGGAAATATGCTGAATGAGAAAGGGATGTCTATCACCAAATTGGTTCTTGAATACATGTGCCTAATGTTCAAACCAGAAGCAGTTCAGTATATGATAGAAAGAAATTTTCAAGCCATTACCAACTGGATGCTCATTGAAAAATGTGGAGTGTATGTCATCACACTTGACTATACATATCATGAGTATTATTTGGTGGATGTTGCATACAAGCACAGCAAGAAAAGGTTGAATGGAATGCTACATGCTAAGTTGGCTTGCAACAAGGATTCTGAAATGGGAAGATACTTGGTGAGAAGGATTATCAATCAAAGCCTGGGTTTGAATCCTGATTTATGTGTTCATGATTAGGTTTTGGAAGCATCATCTGAAGAACTTGACTTCTCAACCTAAAAAGTCAAGTTAGGGGGAGATTGTTGGGAACTGAAGATTTGCCAAGTATGGTTAGTACTGCCAGAACAACAATACTACTGCCAGAGCAAGGTTAGTACTACAAGTAAAAGTTAATGCTGTTGGAACAATGTTAGTACTGCTTGTGCATAACGATGTTAATGCTGCTTGTGATCATAATTATGGAATGCGAGAATGTTGGAGATAAAGATGGAATGATTGAAGATAAGCATGAAAGAATATTCCAAAGATCAATTTTGTTTTGATAGTTATCTTGTAATTATTTAGTATAAATAGATTTTGATAGATAGCTATTCTAAGTGATTTTTTAGAGTTCGTTTTTGTTTTAGAGAGAATTAACCTCAAGGTATAGAACCCTATTTCTAGAGAAGTAGAAGTCGTCTTGTTGAGCCTGTTCAACAAGATTGAGGTTTGGTTGTAAACTTGTGAGTTGAAGTATTGAATACAAACAGATTGTGTTTTCTGATTAGTTGTTCATTGAGTGTGTTTGAATTAAAGTTCTATTCCGCAAGATTCTTTAATTCTGATTTCTAAGTATAATTATTCTTGTTTGGAATCGATCCTGACATCTTCTACAAAAAAACCGGTTGTTACATCTATCATGTTGTTGGACCATGTCATCAATCTCACTCTTTTTGATCTTTTTTTATTTTTTGATTCTCCCTCTTTTGATGGATGAAAAATAGATCAAAAAGAGGGACATTTTGATGGCAGCGACCAACAACGTGATAAGCGATATGGAGAACGAAGGGCGATAGGGAGTGGCGAGGGGAAGCGATACCGTTGTTTGCGAGGGGTTTGAATGTCGGATTGTTTGGGAACGGTAAAATGATTTAAGGTTTTTTTATTTAATTTAAAAAAAATTAGTTGGTTACAGGTAGCTTTTTTGGATAAAAAAATGTAAGAAGCTAATTTCTAAAAGTTTGAAGGTTTATTTGATTGAAAAATTTGGTCACAAACTTAATCATTCAAAATAAGAGTTTTATGATTTTTTTTCATCCAAAACAAATAATTTAGGGATTTAATTATAAAACTGATTTAATGGTTTTTTTATTTAAAACAAATAGTAAAACCGATTTAGTAAATATATTATTAGACCATGAGTACCGCCAACCCACGAACCCACTGAACCCGAATGCCACCTCAGCGCCACATCAACTTTTCTATTTTCTACCCTCCTTACCCTAAAGTGGAGTACCGCCAACCCACGAACCCACTGAACCCACTGAACCCGAATGCCACATCAGCTTTTCTCTTTCCTACCCTCCTTACCCTAAAAAACATTAAAAAAATAAAAAAAACATTTATCGGCGGGTTTGAACGGGTTCCCGAACCCACTCCTACCCGATACCCCTACCCGATCGGAACCCGCCCCCCACCGTACCACCTCACCACCCTACCCGCTGCTACCCGCATTTGAACCCGTCCGTGGTACCCGATGGCGGTACGCACGGCCTTAAGAGTAAAACTTCACTTTTGGTCCCTGTAGTTTGTCAAAAATCTCGGTTTTCGTCCCTAGATTTCATTTAATACAAATTTGCCACTCTAGTTTGCAATTTTTCTTGGTTTTGACACCTTCTACTAACAATCATTAAAAGAGTCCGTTAAAGTAAGGGTGTATTAGTCTTTTTAACGTTCTATCATTTTTCATTTGAAAAAATATAAGAAACTATTGATCCAAGCCCTCAGTGATTTGATAATGACCCTCTCTTAAACAATTAGTGAAAATTGTAAGTAAACAATATGTATTAGAGTTTCACTATCGCTGATAAGTACTAAGACTTTACAGTACTGCTGATAGGAACTCTCACTCTTTAGATTAGATATTCAGCGAACACTGTTCATCATCTTATAGCTCTGAGCCTGTTCGGTCTATGAGATGATCGCTGATAAGTTAGTTGTTTACTTATGATCCCTGAAGACAAGTTTCACGTTAACATATGTTCTACGCTGAAGTCGAAGATCAAGCTCAAGAACCAGCGACAAGTCTACTCATGAACTGATGCGGATATCAGCGAAGCAAGACCTGTCCATTCAACATGAAATATCAAGTAGAAGACTTCAGCAATCGCTGAACTTTATCATTCGCTGATAAAGATCTGACTCAACGAAAGCTGATCATGAAGTCTCCCTGCATGTTACTATTGTCTTACCTCCCTTGCACGTCTCCGTATGAACTGTCAGAACGGACATCCCTTTTGTCTGTAATCGTACAACAACTCTGATTCTACACTGTGCACCATGCGGCTACTAAGGTTGTCTACAAAGGTCAATGACATGCAACCACTCAGCTGCTGCCACGTGTAAAGCCATACTGCCTTGCATTAAATGCATGCAGTATATAAGAAGAACCTTACTTCAGTTTTGAAGTGTGCTCGGTCCATCTTCTTTTTTCTCTCTTTGTTAAGTTATTATTCGTAATTTCTTTAACTCTTTCTAGTGCAAGAAACTTAGTGTTTCTCAAGACTTGTTAAGATTAGGTTTATCCTTAATCTTGTTCCGCAACAAGTTGTAAATTGTCTTGATTTATCATTAAACAATTTAGAAAAGTAAAAACGTGTGTTTGTATTCAACCCCCCCCCCCCTTCTACAAACTTGTATAGCCCTTCGGGACCAACAAGTGGTATCAGAGCAGATTTGTTTAATCTCATAAACAAGATCTAATCTATACTAAGATTTCTCTTCCTAGCTATTTCTTAAAATGGCTACCAACACAAACAGAAACTATATTGACAACGGTTCTCTTGCAAAACCCCCTAGATTCTCCAGAGATAATTTTAATCTATGGAAAAATATGATAACTCTCTTCTTAGAAGGTGTAGACCCTACTATGCCTTACTATCTTGAAAACGGCCCATATATTCCTATAAGAATTGATGTTGCAGTTCCAGCCGCTGAGAATAGACCTGCTATTCCAGAAAGGCTGATTCCTAAGGAAATTCATATGTGGACTGATGAAGATAAGAAGAAAGTGGCTATCGACACCAAAGCCAGATCCATACTCTCCATGGCTCTTCCTGACGAAGTCTACCATTCCGTCATGAACCGGAAAACCTCAAAAGCTATGTGGGACACAATCTGTGTTCAGTATGAAGGTACTTCTGAATGCCAGGACTCTCGAAAGATCAACCTGGTAAGACAGTATGAAAGCTTCATTTGTGGTAAGAATGAAACTCTCTCTGAAGTACACCAACGTTTTAACTGCTTAATAATAGATCTGAAAACTTTTGGTAAGGAATATTCTTACTTTGAAGTACTGACAAAGTTCTTAGAATGTTTACCTGAAATCTGGGACAGTTATTCTATGTGTCTCAAGCTGTCTAAGGATCTAAAATCAATGACCCTTTCTACCTTATATGGCACGATGCTGAATCATGAGCAAGCGAGTCATCTTAAGAAGAATCTTGTAAAAGATTCCAAAAGCACCCATGTTGCTTTAATCTCAGACTCACCTTCCACTCAGCGATCAACTATCACTATCACTGAGTTGGAAACTAACTCTGAAAGATCATCATACTCTGACGTTTCAGATAATGATGAAACTCTGGCATTCCTGGCTAATAAGTTCAGTAGATTTGCTAGAAAGAGTAATTTCAAGAAGAACAAACCTCTTGCTATTACTGACAAGCCAAGATCATCAACCCATGTTGATAAGGCTACTGCTACTTGCTATAACTGTGAAAAGATAGGACATTTTGCTAGCGAGTGCAGGTCAAAGAAAGTCTCTAGACCCTCAGCTTTTCCCAAGAAAAACTTTACTCACAGGACTAGAGATGAAAAATACAAAAAGCTGAAAGAAAGGTATTCAAAGCTGAAAACCTTTAAGAAGAAAGGCAAAGGCCTTATGGCTGACTATGATTGGGCTGCCTCTGAGGAAGAAGAATCATCTAACTCTGAAGATGACGATGAAGCCAATCTATGTCTCATGGCCAAACTTGAAGATGAGGAAGAAAATTCTGACATTCCCTCTACTTCAACCTCTGCTACTAAGGTATCACCTTCTTTCTTTACCAATATTTTAAATATTGATGAAGCTGATAGTCTTCGAAAGATCGATCTCTTGACTAGCAGTTTATATGAAGCCATGAATGGCAAGACTGTGGTTGAAAATCAAAACCTTGATCTCGCTGAACAGCTTAAAAACTGTCACCTTAAAATAGAAAATCTTTCTAAAATTGAAGAAGATTTTAAAGATCAAGTTCACTTAAATCAGCTAGTCAAAATCGAGCGCGAAGAATCTATCGCTGCATTAAAAGCTGAAAAAGCTATTGTTGATGGATGGTATAATTCCCCAACAAAGATCACTGAGATAATTAAGTCTCAGATTCCCCTGAGTGATAAACGTGGTCTTGGCTACAAAGTTGATACTCTAGAACCAACCACTGACCGTTCCATGCTTAAATTTGGAATGTTCGTATCCTCTATTCCTGACACTTTCTCATCTCAGTGTTCCTCTTCTAAACCGCCTATCCCTGAGGAAATCTCTACCTTAACTTCTAAAGGTAAAGAAAAAGTTGTTTATCCAAAACCTACCTCAGTCTTTAAAAACAAAGGTAAAGGAATTGCTTTTAACCAAAATCCTCAGAAGGGTACCTCTGTACCAAAGCTGAACGCTTCTAAAGCTTCAGTGACTTATCCCTCTAATTCAAAGAATAAGATCCCTGGATTTATTCAGCGTGGATTTATTCAGCGATCTACTCCTAGAATCAAAGTGGAAATTATTGGTGCTGGTCCTTCTAATTCAAAATCAAAAGCTCAACATGCAAATGGTCCTAGAACTACTTTTAGTTATAGGAAATGTTATCATTGTGGACTTACCAATCATATTGCTAGTAAGTGCCCCACAACCACCCAAGCTGAAAAGATAGCTAAGGTGAAGATCATTGCCCCCAATGAAAAAGAAGACCACCGAGGTTAAGAAATTAACCAAAGTGAAGACTAACAAAGCTGAATCTTCAAATGCTGCGAAGACTGCTGAACCTTCCACTTCCTCTTCTACCCCCACTGACAAGTGTGTACACATGGTTAAGTGGGTACCCAAGAAAAACTAATCTTCTTTTATAATGCAGGTTAAGAAAGGTATCTGGTATCTCGATAGCGGATGCTCTAGACACATGACTGGTATGAAGAACCTGCTCACTGAGTACAAAGAAGAGAAGGGTCCCCCTGTAACTTTTGGTGGAAATGGAAAAGGACATACCCGAGGGTTTGGTGTACTCTATAATGGTACAACAACCTTTAGAAGAGTCGCATAGGTTGAAGGGCTGAAGCATAATCTTCTAAGCATCAGTCAGCTTTGCGACAAGGATAACAAAGTAATCTTTACTAAGGAATCCTGCTTTGTCGCTGACAAACAGGAGAAGATAGCTCTCAGCGGTTATCGTTTGGAAAATGTTTATGTAATAAACATGGACTCAACAACCACTGAGAACTCCTGTTTCTTCTCAAAAGCCTCACCTAATGTAAAAGTGGCTATGTCATAAGAGGCTCTCTCATCTCAACTTCAAGACACTGAACACTCTTTCTTCAAAATAGTTAGTCACTAGTCTACCTCAGCACTCATACGCCAAAGAGTCCTTATGTTCAGCGTGTGAGAAAGGCAAGCAGACCAAAGCAAGCTTTAAGTCAAAGCAAGTTTCCTCAGTGTCATCTCCTCTACAACTTCTCCATATGGATTTGTTTGGCCCTGTTAATAAGCAATCCATCGCTGGAAAGAAATATACACTGGTCATAGTTGATGAATTCTCTCGATATACATGGGTTATGTTTCTCCGTTCTAAGAATGACACCCCTGAAGAACTCATCACCTTTGTTCGGAAAATGGAAACCCTGAACAACTTGACCGTTCGCTCAATAAGGAGGGATTATGGGACTGAATTCAAAAACAGTTCTCTTGATTCCTTCTTTGAGAGTAAGGGTATTTCTCACAACTTTTCTTCAGTGAGAACACCGCAACAAAACGGAGTCGCTGAAAGAAGAAATAGAACTATTATTGAAGCTGCACGTTCAATGCTCATCGATTCTCACCTGCCTACTCAGTTTTGGGCAGAAGCTGTCAACACTGCTTGTTTTACGCAAAACAGGTCGGTGATAGTCAAAATATTCAATAAGACAGCCTATGAACTTTTTCATGGGAGAAAGCCTTCAATTAGCTTTCTTCACATCTTTGGATGTCAGTGTTTCATACTGAATAACAGAGATGTCCTTGGAAAGTTTGATCCTAAGGCTGATGATGGAATCTTTCTTGGATATTCTTCAATTTCCAAAGCCTTTAGAGTCTTCAATCGTAGAAGACAAACAGTAGAAGAAACTATTCACGTCACGTTTGACGAATCCCGTTCAGCGAACTCTAAACCGTATGCTGATACTGAAGAACTGAATCAATGGATGTTTTCACATCTTGGTGATTCAGAAGATATTTCCACTCCTCATACTCATACAGTTGAAGATGATAGTCCTACTGTTAGCTTCAATCTTCCTAAACATAGAAGTATTTAGAAGTAGTGAAAAATAGGCTAAGTAAAGAAAGCCTCTTACAGAGGCTCTGCCGAACTTACCGAGAGATCAAGGTCAAGAAGCTACAGAAGCTAAAGAGGCGTCCCACAGAAGCTCTGTCATACGCGCAAAGAAGACCAAAGACTCGGAATCCGGTGAAGATTGCTCTACAAAGGACCAGACCACAGAACCTCTGTAACACTTACAGAGCCTCTGTGGTCCTCTCTAAAAGACCTGAAGATATTTATAATATCTTGCTACTGTTACTGGACCTGTTCATCAACTTGCATGATAGCATGCCCTGTCCATCTTCAACGTGTCACACTCTGATTGGATTCAATAGGGCTTAGTACATAATAGACGTCTGCTGTATTAAATGCAATACAGCACGTCCAACTGTTCATGCCATCCTTCCAACTATTCATACCCTCCATTATGAATAGTAACTTATGCTTTATGGTCCCCTTAGAGTAGTATATAAGGAAGACTCATGTTGAGTTCTTCCTAATCGAGAATCAAGAGATAAAAACATCACAAGAACACATAGCTTATACACTTTAAGAGTCATATCTATTTTAAAGCTTTGCTTACTCACTGTTCTTGAATCTGTTCTTGATATATATATATTCAGTAAACTTTGAGATATTATTTCCTGTTCACTGTTTATTTATATTGTGTTCTAAATCTATCAAACATATCTGTTAGTTCTTCAAATACGCTTCCGCATCATACTTAAACTTGAACTAATAGATCTGATAATCTTGTTTAAACAAAACGGGAACCAACAATTGGTATCAGAGCAAAGCTTGATTTTCAATATCAAGTGATCCTCGTTTGACAACATTATTGATAGATTTCATTCTGTTAAAAAGGTTTCTGTTTTCCTATTACTCTTCGACTCATTCTGATAGAAACCATTTTACCAGGTTAGAACACCATTAAACAATTCTGGATATTAGTTTTTTCTTACCCAGAAATCCTTCCAGATCTTCATATATACTTTCTGAAACCCCTGAAAAGCTCTTAAACTGACAAATACCAATAACATTTTTACTGCTGGCTCATTAACCAAACCTCCTACTCTTCTTCGAGATGAGTATCCTCAATGGAAGATAAGAATGGTTCATTTCTTTGAGGGTACTGAAAAAAATCTAGTACAATATCTTTACAACCTTCCTCCTGTTCCCATGATAGTAGTACCACGAGTACCAGCTACTGCTGAATCTCCTGAAATCCCTAAACATCAAAAACCGAAGCCAAAAGAAGAATGGTCAAATGAAGATAAGGCAGAAGATGAAGTTGCACAGAAAACAAAAAGAATCTTGATAATGGCTATCCCCAACGAACTTTTTCAATCCTTAGATGCATGCGAAACTGCGCACGATCTTTGGAAAGAATTAGAAAGACAGTTGGAAGGACGTACGACAGGTTCAACTCTCTCATAAACAAATGCAGAAAGTCTGGCATTCACAGAACCTCGGAAGAAAATAACGTCATGTTTCTAAAGAGCCTGAATGATGAGTGGCTTCAATTGTCTATGTCTTTACAAACAAATCAAGATCTAGACTCATGGACACTCTCTGATCTCTATGGAACACTAGCTGCACAAGAGCCTCAAATAGCACAGGCTAAAACAATAACCATTGCACCATACGCATTGGTTAGTAAATCAACATAGGCTACAGAAAGACCGAGAAATGAGAGAGCAACAGAAGAGAAGAAGAAGGAGAAGAAGAAAATGGTGATGGTTGATAGCGAAGAAGACGAGCTAATAGAGGAAGAAATAACTCTTGCGTCATTAGCTAAATCATTGGCTCTATTGACAAGAGAGTTCAGAGGTAACCAAAGAAATTTTGGAAATGACAGATATAGCAGAGACAACCAGAGAGATAGAAGAGATGATGGAAGAAGAGAAGAAACAAGTGACCGACAGAGGTCAGACAACAGAAATGATGACCAACAGAGGTCGAGCGACAGAAACTACAGAGGAAATGACCGACAGAGGTCAGATGACAAGGTAGGACACACACAAGAATGCTACAAATGTGGTAAGCCTGGTCATTACGCAAACGATTGCCGAACAGATAAAAGTGGAGACCAACAGAATTCCGACGATCGAACTGGAAACACCTCCCAAGGTTGCTTCAACTGCGGCAAGCCAGGCCATTTCGCAAAAGAATGCAGAAGTAGACAAAATCGCCCACAGAAGGACTCAGCTTTTTACAAAAAGAAGGCTGAATATTATGCACAAAAATCCCTAATGGCGAACAAAGGGCATTCTGAAGCAAATAAGGAGGACTTCGAGTCAGACTCCACCTCTGATGATGAATTCACCACCAATGCCCTGTTCTGTGGCATGGCAGAAGTCGACTCCGGCACTGACAATGAGGTATCCATTTCAAACTCTACCTCTTGTATTAAAAATGTGGATAATGATTCAATTAAACTTAACATTGAACTGATTGAACTAAAAGAAAAAAATAAATGAAAGCATTCAGAAAAGACTCACTTTTAATGAGAGAGAAGTAAGGCTTCTCACTCAAGAAAAAGCCAAAAATTTTGAAGAAAAGGAAAGAGTAGAAAAATATTGGAGCAATAATATAGATCCTTTAAAAAGGCAAATTTCTGAATTAACCTCTGCTTTAAAAATTAAAACAAAAGAGCTTTCAGTTTCTAGGAGTGAAACAACTGACATAAGAGCTCTCAAAGAATACTTTCAAAAAGAGAGAGAGGTACTTTGGCAAGATCTACTCAGAAGAGAAGTTTTACTTAAAAACTATAAAGATGCACAGAAGGTGTATGAGAAAGTAAACTCACAAATAGGAAGACGAGGTATAGGGTACGATGATATTACTCTAGGTGTTGAAGGCAAAAGACTTAAACCTCAGTCTTCTCTGTTTGTGATAGGAAAAACAAATAAACCAATTTTTCCAAACTTACTCTCGGTAAGTAAAAGGGTTAAAATCTCTGCAGAACCTCACTTGAGGAAACATACGAAGATGATCAATGTGTGGTTTGAAAACACGGATTCATCATCTTCAACCTCTGTCGATAGAGGAATCAAACCAAAGAAATATCTGAAAACACAAGATCGGATTGGTATCTTTAAGTTTGGTAAACCAGAGACTCAAACACAGGTCGCTTTTGTCTGTATGATAGAAGTCGAAAAGAAATTATTTGCAAAAGCTCCTGAGTTTAAACCCATCTTTTAAGAAGAAAAACTTAAAAGATCAATTGAAAAAGAAATTTTGGAAGTTTTGAAATCAAATGTTTTGGAAAATCTCTGTACATCTTCTATAGATCAAAATCTCGCTGAAGAGATCTCATCAGAAACCTCTGCCATCTATGAAAGTTTTTCTACAGAGGAAGAAAGCTCGTACGATACATGCTCAGAAAATCCAGCCTCTGTCGAAAGAGATGACTCAACCTCTGTATACGAGGACGATTCATCCTCTGACGACTCAGAGACTGATTCTAAATCAGGGATAATTCACTGTGACACGGAGGATGTTAAATTCTCCTCTGAGGTTCTTAACAGAACAGTTTCTCCAAAAGAGAAAATCACAGAGATACCTATCTGTCCAGATTTTCTCAAAATGTGTATACAAGTCAAAACCTCTATAGAGCTTAATAATCTGAAAAAGGCCTCTAAAAATCCTAAAAGCTCAAAATTTTCAAAACCTTTAAGGTCTGAAGCTAACAAATATTTTTCCTCTGTGACAGTGAAGACAGATGTTCACCACAGAAGAGACTCACAGAAGGCAGGACCTAAACAAGATTTTTGCAAACCACATTCTAGTATTCATAGATCTTCTTGTAATAGGAAATCTAATGTTAAGAAAGAATGTAATGCCTCTGTGGCTCAGTTCAATGAATTCAATGAAAATTTCAAACAAATCACGTCTCATATTAAATAATGTCATTGTTTTGATCTTATGTTCAAATTGAAAAATCACTTCTCAAGTCCAGATTGCTTACTCTCCACTAAAATTCAAACTCCAAAGTCAAAACCTAGAGAGAAACAATCTGATTTTTCTACAAAAGATAAAATGTATTTCAAGAATGCTAAGGCAAACTTGAAAAATTCTAACAATATTGGACCCATATGGATATGGGTACCTAAGTCTCTGTGATTGTCTTACAGAAGCGGTTTGTGCCAGTTTGGTATCTTGACTCCGGATGCTCAAGGCACATGACTGGCGACAGAAGTTTACTATCCACATACAAAGAAACACACAATGGTGGATCTGTAACTTTTGGAGACAACAAGAAGGGACACATCAAAGGCTATGGAGTCATACAGAAGGAGAATGTGTCTGTATACAAAGTTGCATATATGAATGGCCTTAAACACAACCTACTCAGTGTAAGCCAAGTTTGTGATACAGGATTTGATGTCTTGTTCAAAAGAACTTTCTGCTCTCTGCAAAGTGAAGACACAGGAATGGAACTTTTGCGAGCCGAAAGAAAAGATAATATGTATCTAATGATTTTTTGTTCAACAACCAAGGACAAAGTTTGCCTTGTAGCTTGCGAAAGTAAAGAAGCCTGGTTATGGCATAACAGGTTCTGTCACTTGAACTTTCACACATTAGATAAACTGGTAAAACTTGATCTAGTTAAAGGTTTGCCTGATGTTAAATTTAATAAGGATCACTTGTGTTCTGCCTGTGAAATGGGAAAACTCAGAAGAGCTTCCCACAGAGGCAAAACAGATGTGTCTTGCACTAGACCTCTGTACATGCTTCATGTTGACCTTTGCGGTCCCATTGCCATACAGAGCCTAGGTGGCAAGAAATACATACTTGTCTTAATTGATGAGTATTCGCGTTTCACATGGGTTGAATTTATTCGAAAGAAATCGGATGTTCCAATCATCTTGATTAATCTAATGAAAAGAATCCAAGTTCTTTATGAATGCAGAATACAGAAGTTAAGAAGTGACAATGGCACAGAATTTAAAAACTCTGTCATTGAAGCCTATCTTTCTACAGAAGGAATATCACAGAACTTCTCTGCAGCACGCACTCCACAGCAGAACGGCGTAGTCGAAAGGAAGAATCGAACGCTCGTGGAGGCAGCAAGAGATATGCTATCAGCATGCGGATTACCGATGAACTTTTGGGCAGAAGCGATTTCTACCGCATGTTATACACAAAATCGTTCAACCATTGTGAAAAGACACCTCAAGACTCCTTACGAATTGATCAACAAAAGACGGCCAAACATCAAATTTTTCCATGTCTTCGGATATAAATGCTTTGTTTTAAACGACAAAGATTCAAGAGGAAAGTTTGAGGTAAAAGCTGACGAAGGCAAATTCATTGGATACTCTGCCACTTCCAAAGCCTACAGAGCATTCCTTACAAGATCTCGCAAAATCGTAGAAAGTATCAATGTTTTTTTTGATGATTCATTCCAAATGACTTTTGAGCAAATAAGTTCAGAACTCGAACTTAAAAGGGAAATCAGAGTTTCTGAAGAACCATCCTCTGTCGGACAAAATCCTACAGGTATGACTCTAACTGGTCCAAATAATGCTTCATCTTCTTCTGTAAATACTACAGATGCAAATGCCGAAGAAGAAAATGCAGAAGATGAAACATCAAGAAAAACGACCACATAAGCTGCTGAAAAACAAACTCCACAATCCACAGAAGAACCAATTACAGAGGAAATTGAGGACCAAGACTATACGTCCTCAGAGGAACAAACTCCACCACCACTCATACCAATCATTCCACAAATGGTAGAATCATCTACCAAGGCAAGAAGAACGACAGAGGCTACACAAGAAGAAGATCCACAAGAAGCTTCTGAAGAAAGGTTCGATGACATTGATGACCATCTTCCACGCACCACTCAGTGGACAAAAAGCCATCCTCCAAGCCAAATAATTGGAGAACCTTCCGATTCAGTAAAAACCAGGTCTGCCACTGCTAATTTTTGTTTCTTTACAAATTTTATTAGTGTGATAGAACCAAAGAAGATTTCTGAAGCCCTAGATGACCCAAACTGGGTAGACGCCATGCAAGAAGAACTTCTGCAGTTTGAGCATAATAGAGTATGGACTTTAGTACCTCTGCCACGAGGGAAACAGGCCATTGGGACTAAGTGGGTCTAGAGAAATAAGAAGGATGAAGATGGAGTGGTCATCAGAAACAAAGCACGATTGGTGGCCAAGGGTTATAGACAAGAAGAAGGCATAGATTACGATGAGACTTTTGCTCCTGTTGCACGGCTCGAAGCAATAAGAATATTCTTAGCCATCGCAGCTCACAGAGGTTTTAAAGTCTATTAGATGGACGTAAAATCAGCTTTTCTCAACGGTGAAATCCAAGAAGAGGTTTACGTAAATCATCCACCAGGGTTTGAAAGCTCAAAATTCCCAAGTCATGTATACTACCTTGAAAAGGCTCTGTACGGACTGAAACAGGCTCCAAGAGCATGGTACGAACGACTTTCTACCTTTCTTCTAATAAATGGCTACAACAGAGGTACAACAGATACTACCCTATTCTATAAACGTAAAAACAGTGAAATAATGCTTGTACAAATCTATGTGGACGACATAATTTTTGGGTCTACTAATACAGAAGAGTGCAAAAGTTTTGAAAAACTCATGCAGAGTGAGTTTGAAATGAGTATGTTGGGAGAATTAACATTCTTCCTCGGACTCCAAGTCAAACAAACATCAGAGGGAATTTTAATAAATCAGGCCAAATATGTCTCTGACATTCTTTTCAAGTATAGCCTCTCTGATACCTCTGCAATGAAAACTCGAATGGCCACTGGAAATAAGTTATCCTTAGATCCAGATGGCATCTCTGTAGAATGCACTCTCTACAGAGGTATGATTGGATCTCTGTTATACTTAACAGCAAGCAGACCTGACATTATGCATGCCACATGTCTTTGTGCACGTTATCAAGCTAATCCTAAGAAATCACATTATGATGCTGTGAAAAGAATCTTTAGATATCTAAAGGGGACCAAAAATCTCGGTCTCTGGTATCCACAGAACTCTGGCTTTAGTCTTAAAGCTTATACAGATTCAGACTATGTAGGATGCATGCTCGACAGAAAGAGTACCTCTGGGAGTTGTCAATTCCTAGGTGGTAAACTAGTCAGTTGGACCTCCAAGAAGCAAAATTGTGTCTCAACATCCACTGCAGAAGCTGAATACGTTGCTGCTGCTAGCTGTTGTTCTCAGGTTCTATGGATGAAGACTCAGCTAAAAGACTACGGCCACATCCTATTCAAAATTCCCATCTTCTGTGATTCCAAGAGTGCCATTGCTATCTCTGCCAATCCTGTGCAACACTAAAAAACCAAGCATATCGATATAAGATACCATTTCTTGAAACATCATGTTGAATACGGTACAATCGAGATGCATTTCGTGCCCACAGAATATCAACTCGCTGACTTATTCACCAAAGCTCTAGACGAGAAAAGATTCAACTTCTTGGTGGGTAAGTTAGGAATGATTAACATGATGTGAAAATCCTCTGTAAGTATAGTTTTATCTTCTGTAAATAAGTATATATTTCTATTTTACTTAACTTATTGCTTTGATTGATTTATTTATGTATGTAAATTCTCAATCTTAAATAGTTCTTGATGTCACAGAGCTTCTGTAAGTCTGCTCAGAACCTCTGACGACCTCCACAGAACCTCTGGAAAAACAAGACCTATGTTTTTATGCAACTTATCATTTTTTTGATCCAAGCATAGGTCAAGGGGGAGCAAAAGGAAAATTCCTGATCTACAGAGGTGATTAGATCAAGGGGGAGCAAAAAGGGACCCTGAAATGATCTACAGAGGTAAAACTTTCAAGGGGAAGCCAAAGAAGAATGTCGATGAATCTATATCGACAGAAGTCAGACATCACACTTGAGAAAAGAAGAACCAAAAGGTATGTCTCTCGCACAAAAGGTTTTTGAAAACAGTTTTCTAGGACACAAATTGTCAAATATGTCCTAAATATACTGTGGATAACATTTCAAAAATCAAAAGATCAAAAAGCCTCACAAAATTTGAGTTATGAGAAATTTGAGGTCATAGAGCCTCTACTAAGCTCAACAGAGGCTCTGCCAGAAATATGCTCTGAGATCACAAATTAACCCTCTATCGATCTTTTGGAATGTTCTCTCGGAAACCGAATACATACACCATGACCTTCACGAACAAAACTTTTTCCATAACAGTTTTCTCGGACACCAACTTTCAAATATGTCCGAAAAACATCTCTTAAAACAGATCAAAAATTGGATGATCAGAAAATTTAATAGAATTTTTGTTATGAGATTTTTTCCCTCATAGAGCTTCTGCTGGCCCTCACAGAGCTTCTGCAAGTTCCCACAGAGCCACAAAACCTCTGCGAGTAAAAATTCTTAACTAAAAATCCTATTGATCCTCTCCAGTGCCTTTGCAAACGTTTTGGTTAAAGAAAAACCCACAAAAGTCATGATAACAGTAAGATATATGAGAAAGGGATAAACATCAAGATTTTCAAAATCGCAGAGCTTCTGTAAACCACAAAAGTTCTGTCAATCTGTTACTTGGGCATTTCTGTAGTAATAACAGTTACTTTTACTAAGAGTGAATCTCATGTGGCTAAGAACAACCCCACGCGCCTAGCATTAATGGGCCGCGCACGACGTCCTGTCATCCTCTGACATGGCCTACGTGTCCCATTTTCATTGGGCGTACATGGAACGTTTTCTGTGGAAAGTTGAACCCGCCGTTCTAACTTGAGTACGGATTCCAAATTTTAATCCATTGCCATATATTTTACTCTTTCAAATTCTACCGTTTTACCCTCCTATAAAAACCAAGCTTACCCTCTCATAAACTTTTTACAAACCCTCATTCTTCTCCGGTGAAACCCTGCAAAAACCTGCAAGTATCTTATTCTCATTACCAATGGCTTCATCTTCTCAAGCTATCTCCCCTGCACACTCTCCGGCGAACTCAGCGGAACTTTCACCTGCTCATTCTGAACATTCAGAAAACCCCCACCTCGCCAAAAATTTCGAACAAGATGATTCCGGCGACTCAGCAGAATTTGCTCCGACCACACATCTTCAAAACTTCATAGCAAAGGATCATTTCGAAAAGGTACTACCAATAAAATCCAACAATTGCTATTTGGTCCCCTCACCCACTGCTTTCGGCGAAGCCTATGCCATTCTTCTAAACATAATGGAAAATCATATCCTCTTCCCTCTACTCTCAAGAACCCCAAACAAAATTCCAGTTAGATATTTGAATCAGTTTTGGCAAAGTTGCCGATTTGATAAAGATGATTCTCTTATCAAAGGGCACATTTCAAGACCTGACAAATCTGAACATCTGGAAATCAAGTTCAACAGAACAATGTTCTCTCTTGAATTCAACCTACCAACAAGGGGTCTTCTTGGATTGAAGAAATATGCAGAGCAACCAACAGACGATGAGATCTGTCATTTCGTAGAAATGCTTGGGTACAACACCCAACTGAGGAAGAGAAATGACTTCCGCAGAGGCAGATTACCACCTCTGTGGAACACCTTGTTCTCAATTCTTAACAGATGCCTGACAGGGAAGATAGGCAGTGTTGACCAGAGCTCACATCAGATATTAACCATCATGTATGGGGTTTACTACGATCTCCCACTGGATTACGCGACCACTATGATGGGGTTTACACCATCGACAGAAAGAACAATGCCAGAAGGGTCAAAGAGAACGATCCTAACTTTCTACCACCTCTGCAATTCCAAAGAATACTTGGAGTTTTGTTCGAACCTCTGTTGCTGATACAGAAGTGGCCAATGGAAGGGCCAATTCCCAAACAGTTCCCAATGAACAAAAATACCCCCACTGATCATGTAGATGGCTACTCACACTGCAGACCTTTGTCAAAGAACCTTCTGAGGTATGCCACGAATAAAACCCTTAAGAAAGAGTACATACGCGATCATAGAACTCCAAAACCGAGTCCTATGACACCCCCACGTTTAGGTGTCCCCCTAGGAACAATGATTGCAGAACCTCTTTCCACTCAAGAAGAAAAAGATCACAAACTAGCAAAACACATGGCTATTCAACTTAGCTTCTTAGCCAAACGTGCAGAGCTCATGGGAAAGAAGTCCTCTTCGAAATCTTCTGCCTTTACTCCAAAATCAAAGAAGAGGAAAACTGAAGAAGGCACCTCCACAAGCGCTGTAGAAGATCAACCTTCATCTCCTCATGCCACAGAAGTTGGCTCCTCTGCTCCTCCCTCTTCTCCAAAACAGAAGAAGAAAAGAAAATCGAAAACCACAGAGGAAGGGGCACCAAAACCTAAGAGGAGGAAAACCAAAAAGAAGCATGGGAAATCACTTGAAAAATTGGTTACCATAGAAGAAGAAGCAATCGCAGAAGAAAGAACTGCAGAAGAAGAAAATGCAGAAGTAAAAATGACAGAAGAGGGATATCAATCACCCTATCAATCCCCAGATCGATTTGGTCACCAAGGAAACTTAAACGATTTCCTACAGAACCCTGACATTGCCCACACTCTAAATACAGCAGGGTGGACGGCACAACCACTCGACCACCACTCCCCAGAAGAACAATACTTCTCTATTTCTGGCATTGACACACATATGCAAGAAGATGATCAAACACCCAGAGATCAATCAGCTGAGACACCTGTTATTCTACAGAACCCCTTCATTCAACAAGGATAGGACGTCCACAGAAGGAGTCCAAGCCCAGCTTCAAAAGAAATAGAACAAACAGAAGCTGAGTGGAAAAGAGATGAAGAAACAGAGGCTTTAGAGAAAATAATAGAAAAAGGAAAAGAGGCCGAAGTTGTACAAGAAGAGGGATTTGAAACAAGGGAGACAAGAATGGAGGTCTCAGTGGTAGATTCAGATGAAGAAGAAGCTGTCTGGATACGAAAAGGTCTCTATCATCCACATGTCATGAGATTATACGGCTCTCATCAAATGTACGACTTCTTAGGCACAGAGCAAGGAACTTCAACAGAAGCTAGGGAAGAAGCACCAAGCCATCGGATAGCTACAGAAGCTGAAATGGTAGAAAATGATGTAGTACTTGGATGCTTAACAGAGGAAGAAACAAGAAAAGATGCCTGGATTAATAGAGGCACACAACCAAAACCAACTCCCAGTGCAACCCACACATCTAACTCCGCAGGTCTAGCTGCAGAAGGAGTTATTGAAAAAGAGCAGCACAGCTCGATCCAAACCCAACCCATCCAGCCAGAAGTCACTCTTTCGACTTCTGCGCCCACAGAATCCGGGGAATCCATTCCTAGGGAGTCTCCTCAAAGAGACTCACCTATAGTGCGTGATCAATCGCCCCAGATCACACTAGAACACCCAACAGAGGAATTCGTTTCCTCTGCCACGCACAATATAGGGCCAACACTTCTTTCAGAGAGAAGTAGTGAGCACAACGACGAAGAGACTCTAGACAAGTCTCCGAGTCAACTGAAGGATAATCTAGTACCCACCTCTGAAGTGGATCTAGACAATGTCATTCACAGAACTTCTGTAGAGTCTGAAGCACTAGATGCTTCTGCTCGAAGATCAGATGGAAATCCTTCCACCCCCATCGTACAAACAAGGGTGAACGAAGGTGTCCCATGAGCAGGGACTCACTCTGGAGACGAATGTGTTCCTCCAGAGGTTACACCAGGGACACAAGTATCAAGGGATGAGTTCCAAACCCTTGTCACCTCTGTGAACCAAACCATGAAAGAGTTGCAAAGCTCTTTCACATCTTTTGCAGAGAAAACATCAACGACCTTGCTGAATCTGAACACCAAAATGGACAATCTGTCCACAGAGGTGAAAACGGCCATCACAGAGATGAAATCTTCTGCTCAAACAACTGCCACAACTACAGCCACTTCTGCTGCTAAAGATTTTGGAATAGCTGCAACATCTGCATTCAAGGAATCAGTCAAACATTTCCTTGAACAAATGAACAAGCAATCCAACAAATCACAGAGCATCACACCTGCAGAACTACAGAAGGCTCTGCAAAACGTTCAAGAAGAGGCAATGCGCAACACTACAATGATGCAGCCAAAAGATTACATGACCAGAGCACAGCTGACAGAGCTCGGGCAGAATGTCATCAACCAGGTCACAGAAGTCATTGTCTCCTTCACTACTGCAAATGCCAACTACGTCAAAGAATTCAGAAAAAGTGTCGGCAGAATGCGCTTCAACGCAGAAGCAGAGCTTGCAACTCTAATCGGCCTCTGTGATGATGTATGTGCAAAGTTGATGGCCGCAGAAGCAGAACTACCAAAGAAACCCAAAGCTTCCTGTTGAGCAGAGGGTACTTCTGATAAGAGTCAGGATGACTCTGATGATGACCATTCTGGTCCATCAGATCATCCTGAGGTGGAGAATATAAGGGAGAAAGCTACGACCAGAGGATTACAAGCTCTACCAATAGCAGCAAAACCAATCAGTCAAGCCCCTCCAGAACAAACCCAAGATCAACAACAAAATCAACAGACCACAGAGACAACACCCATTTCTGTGGAATCAACTCCTGAAGAAATCCATGTATCAGAAACAGATCAAAAAACCACAGAGGCAACAACCACCCCTGTGGTAATCATCTTGGAAGAAACTCCTCCAACAAACCAACAACCTGGAGAAAAAGATCAAAAGACCACAGAGAAAACACCCACCTCTGTGGAAATTCCTACAATGTTTGAAGAAGATGCTCAACATCTGTCATCCTCTTCAGAAGAAAATCTTCACTCTCCAACTACAAAATCAATAGAAAAACCCCAACCCATACCAAGAAGAAAGCCGATTGCCACCAAACCAAAAAGAGCAACGACCTCTGCTTCTTCTATTCTGAGAAAGATGCACAATACAATGTCTGATCGAATGTCGCAGAGAGAAGAAGAAAGGCACAAGTTCACATTAGCTTTCAAAATGGCAAGAAAATTCGATATCCAACCTTCACCAACAAAAACCGAGCTTACAGAAGAAGTCACCAAAGAACCTCCAACAGAGGTTACAGAGCAAAGAAAGCCAACAGAACCAACGCCACAAAAGTCCTCTCAAACACAAGTGTCAAAACCTACAGAGGCAACCCCCATCATTCCAACAGAAGCACCAACAACCAAACCTACAGAAGCAACAGGTTCGGCACCTCCAAAAGCCAAAGACAAGGGAAAGGCAAAAATGACAGAAGAGCCCAAGAAAAAAGAAATCAGTACCCAATCCTACAGAAAAACTGATGAAAAGCTCCTTTGATGCCTTTCAAACTCCAAAGCCTGAAGAAGAGGACTGGGCGTATGGATTGAAGCCTCTATCAGACATTCCTCTATCAGGAAGAGCTGCAGAAGTTGTTCAACAGATGGAGAGTCTTAGAAGACAAGTACCACCACATGGTCCAACATACGAAGAAATGGAAGAAGTGGTGTACAAATATCTCTACAAACAACCCTTTCAGAACCTCCATCCAACAGACCAAATCACAAATCCGAACATCAGAGAAGAATTTGAGAACATCTTCAGCAGAACAAAGCCAAGAACCAAAGCAGAAGTCTTCTCAATTCATAAAATCAAAAAGGTAATCTTCTGCAGATTCTCCTTCACAAGAACCTATCCAAGAGTCAGGTACAATCTTTACAAAGTCAAAAGGGTAAACAATTCAGAAACCACCTTCGCTGATGCTGACATAAGGAATCTGAATCCCTATGATCTACCTGAACTTTTGCAATGGACGAAGGACAACTACAACACAGAGCCAAACACCGGAGCATATCAAGTGTTGAGAAAAGCAATGAGGGAAAGGCTTCTAATCTACAGTCTGACAGACTTTCAGCTGGGAAAAGATCTTGGTCTTAAACATCTGAATCTACGACCACCAGAGGATCGCTGCCCACCCGACGCCGTGCCCAACTCAATCATTACAGAACCAAGATTCGGGTTAGTATTTCAAAACCCACAAGGCGAAGTCAAACTGTTTGTATGCATGGACTGTCAGAAGTACGCAACTAGTACTCTGAACAAGTTTAGAGCAACCCTTGTAAAATACAGAGATACCGAGCAAATGGATAGAGACGCTGCAGATACTTTCATCAGTGAGATTGATGCCACAATCCGCCTAAGAGAACTCTGCATCAGTTTCTACAAAGAGATCAGAAGAATCGGAAGAGACAACAGAAGCTACAACGATTTCAAAGATGCCAAAATCTGATTCTCAAACCTCAAATCTCTGCAAACCAAGTCAAAGTCTATCTTTCATTATACTCAAATGTAAAATGCCTCTGGCATATTTCTGAATGAAAGAACTTTCGAGGTATTGTTTAACCTCTGTCTTATCTAACTTAGCCTAACTAAACTCAAGTTCAATTTTTTATTTTTCACTACTTAGGGGGAGATTGTTAGCTTCAATCTTCCTAAACATAGAAGTATTTAGAAGTAGTGAAAAATAGGCTAAGTAAAGAAAGCCTCTTACAGAGGCTCTGCCAAACTTACCGAGAGATCAAGGTCAAGAAGCTACATAAGCTAAATAGGCGTCCCACAGAAGCTCTGTCATACGGGCAAAGAAGACCAAAGACTCGGAATCCGGTGAAGACTGCTCTACAAAGGACTAGACCGTAGAACCTCTGTAACACTTTACAGAGCCTCTGTGGTCCTCTCTAAAAGACCTGAAGATATTTATAATATCTTGCTACTGTTACTGGACCTGTTCATCAACTTGCATGATAGCATGCCCTGTCCATCTTCAACGTGTCACACATTGATTGGATTCAATAGGGCTTAGTACATAATAGACGTCTGCTGCATTAAATGTAATACAACACGTCCAACTGTTCATGCCATCCTTCCAACTATTCATACCGTCCATTATGAATAGTAACTTATGCTTTATGGTCCCCTTAGAGTAGTATATAAGGAAGACTCATGTTGAGTTCTTCCTAATCGAGAATCAAGAGATAAAAACATCACAAGAACACATAGCTTATACACTTTAAGAGTCATATCTATTTTAAAGCTTTGCTTACTCACTGTTCTTGAATCTGTTCTTGATATATATATATTCAGTAAACTTTGAGATATTATTTCCTGTTCACTGTTTATTTATATTGTGTTCTAAATCTATCAAACATATCTGTTAGTTCTTCAAATACGCTTCCGCATCATACTTAAACTTGAACTAATAGATCTGATAATCTTGTTTAAACAAAACGGGAACCAACACCTACTATCATCCCAAATATGCAGAATAGTGAAGCTGAAACATCATGGGTCTCAGCAGTTCCTTTAAACACTATACCTGCTTCTGAACCAAATGTCTCAGACATTCCATCTACTTCTCAGCAATCAGTAAATGAGATGACATCTGCACCTACTCCTCTCTTGGCTGATATTCCAGAAGTTGCTGAAGCTTCATCTTCAGCTCCTCCAGTTCAATTTGAGTCAGCGAATTATGCTCCGGCTCAGCGATGGACTGCAAATCACCCTATTGATCATATTCTTGGTGATCCAAACGCTGGTGTTCAGACTCGACGAAGTGAAGGTAATATTTGTTTATTTGTTAACTTTATTTCTCTGATTGAACAAAAGAAAATAGATGATGCCCTCAAAGATCCAAATTGGGTCAGCGCTATGCAAGAAGAGCTGCAAAATTTGAAAGAAACAAAGTTTGGAATCTTGTTCGAAGACCAACAGACAAAACAGTGATAGGCACTAAATGGGTCTATCGTAACAAGTTGGACGGACATGGAACTGTAACCCGCAATAAGGCCCGACTTGTTGCTCAGGGATACAGACAAGAGGAAGGCATAGATTACGACGAAACATTTGCTCCAGTAGCAAGACTAGAATCTATTCGTCTATTCTTAGCATACGCTATACACAAAGACTTCAAAGTATATCAGATGGATGTTAAGTCAGCATTTCTAAATGGAAAGCTGAATGAAGAAGTCTATGTGGAACAACCTCCAGAATTCTCAGATCCTAAGCGTCCAGGTTATGTTTATAAACTGGATAAGGCACTTTAAGGCTTAAAGCAAGCTCCACGTGCATGATAAAGCAAAATGAAAAAGGAACTTTCATTAATCAGGGAAAGTATGTTAAAGATATTTGGAAGAAATTCGATTTAACTCAGGGTTCAGCTATGAAACCCCGTATGGCACCACCGCTGACACTAGACAAGGATTCAAATGGAATACCTGTTAATGTCACGCTGTACCGTGGGATGATCGGCTCTCTCTTGTATCTTACAGCTAGCCGACCCGATATTATGTACGCAACCTGTTTGTGTGCACGATATCAAGCTGAACCTAAGGAATCTCATATGACCGCTGTAAAGCAAATTTTTCGATACCTTAAGGGTACTGCGAACCTAGGTCTTTGGTATCCCAAAGACTCAGGGTTTGATCTAATTGCCTATTCAGATAGTGATTTTGCAGGTTGCAAATTGGATAGGAAAAGCACCACAGGAGGCTGTCAGCTCCTGGGTGGAAAGCTGGTGAGTTGGACAAGTAAAAAGAAAAACTCAGTGTCCACCTCAACTGCTGAAGCTGAATATGTAGCCGCTGGAAGCTGTTGTTCTCAGGTCTTGTGGATGAGAAATCAACTACTAGACTATGACCTTCAGCTCTCGAAAATTCCAATATATTGCGATAGCACAAGTGCCATCGCTATAGCCAACAATCCAGTGCTACAATCAAAGACAAAACACATCGAAATCAGGTATCATTTTATCAGAGATCATGTGATGAATGGTGATATAGAACTTCATTTTATCCCAACTGACTATCAGTTAGCTGATCTGTTCACCAAACCTCTTGATGAGACAAGATTCAACTTTCTCATCAGCGAGCTTGGAATGCTGAACTTTGAAGAGTAAAATCTTCAGCGGTTCACATTTGATCAGCGATAGGATAAAATCAACTTGTATAACCCATTCTATCATTTTCACTCTGAATAAACTTGATTCGCTGATATCAAGGTATGTTTTTCTCTCGCTGACAATCGCATGTAAATGCAAGATTTCAAGACAAACTGCATCGCTAAATATCTCTTCCTTAATCAGCGATACTTTGAAATTTCTTAAACCAACACTGATATTTCTATTCAGTGCTTCATGTTTTCAAAAGTGTCCCTGAGCTTTCAAAACCTCAGAGACATCCTAAAATATGAAAGGACATACGTGACGTCATCGTAACGGATAAGCCCTGGCACGTTCTTTTTCTGACACACGATTGCACGTTTCGTTTACCTTCCAATCAAATGCAAACACGTGTACGTGTCATGATGAAAATATTTTCCCAATCAAGATTTTCTCTCTCTCTAATCTCACTATATAAACACATTTTGGGTTTATATTTTTCCTTTACGCGAACAACTTCTTCCTCAAGAAAACTACTATTGCATTTTTGCTCTCATGTTTTCAAGAACTGTTCATCTTCTTCAACGAACCAGGTTAATATTTCTTTTATTTACCTGTTTCTTAAAACTTGTTAACGATCTTCTCATTGTTTTTACAAGATCAAACAAAAGAACTTTTTCAAAAATAAAATCATTTCTTTCATGGTTTTATGAACACAACCTTTCATGGTTGTTCTTCAAGTTTAATTGCAAATATCTTAAACTTGTTCTTCATACGTTTTTCCAGAATCCTAATCCTCAAAGGAAACTGGAAAACAAGACTTTTTATTGGGTTTGCATTTCTTTTTCAAAAACAAGAAAACCCTAATCTTCATTAAGACATTTTTGTCTGAATGAAATGGACAAAATTCGAACCAACTTATTGGAAAATCTTTCCGCATTAAGATTATTCTTATTTGTTATATCTTTGGTTGAACTGATAATATAGCAATGGCATCTACTGATATTCCTACTGCTGAGAACACTGCTGCTGCTGAGGAACTGGAAATCACCAAGGCTCCTCAGGTCAAGTTCACGCTTGAGGAACTCGATTGGACAAAAACAAACAATCTCTATGCGCTTTTCGAGTTTCCTCCTCGAAAGCAAGTCACACATCTGAATGATGCTGTGAACTACCTCAAAACCTGTTGCCTCTCTACAGCCCTGACCATAACACCCCCTGCTCATCAACTACTACTATCTCAGTTCTGGTATTCTGCCAGACACACTCAACTCACATCGACCAAAGACCCCATGAAGAAAATCGATTGCATCCTCTGTGACACTGATTTTGGCACCATAAAAATCACCCCTTCCATTATCCGAAAAGCACTGAGCCTTCCCATCGCCACAAAGAAAAACCCTTTGTTTCTCTCCCTGACCACAAGAAACATGCTGATAGGGAAGCCATCACTGCATTCTTTGATGCAATGGGTTATGTATGGGAAACATGGAGGGACAAGAAGCCTGAGAAGAAGCTGGCCCTTATCAAGAAATCCAAAATGCCCAGCGAGATGAACTTCATCTTTGCACACTTGATAAGCTGCATGACTGCAAAGATCGGCTCCTCTGATCAAGCCGCTCAACCTCAGCAAGCAATGGGCTATGCATTGCTGAAAGGTCTTCATGTTGACTGGGCCTCGATAATCTACGATGATCTTGTGCTCATAGTAGACTCTGCTGCTGACCGACCATCATGGGTTCCATACCCAAGATTCCTCAGCTCCATCTTCCAAACCGGCCTGAAGGATAACTACCCAAAAGTAGGAGACCTGAAACTCTCTCAGGTTGGCCCTAAGGTGCTCAACTTCAAGCCAATGGCAAACGAGGTACGTCTCTCTACTCTCTTAACTCTTCTCAATCCTCCTTCTTCTACTTCTGCAGCTCATTCAGTTGAAAAACCCACCGTTGATACCCCAGCTGCAACCTCCACTCCTTCTAGAAAAAGGAAACACTCATCTTCCCAACTTGGTTCCAAAAGGACTAAGAAAACCAAGGAGCAACCCCATAAGCAATCTCTTGCTGAAGACTCCTCAGCTCGTCTTGAAGAGCTGATGGAAAGTTCAGTGGTACGCTCTGCCACAGCTGAACAAACCACCCCTTCCATCCCAGCTTCAGCGTCTCTAAACGCTGAAGTTATAAACATGGAAATGAGCCCACCTCCTTCAGCTTCTCTACAGACTGAAGTGATTCTCAGCGGATCCAACTCTGAACCCCGCACCCAACCATCATTCTCATCATCCATTCCTCTCACCTCTTCTTTGGTCACTCAATCTATTCCCCTATTCTCCTCACCAACCGTCATCCTCAGCGACACTACTGCTGAACATTTTCAGAGGATGATAGGACACACCACAGGACCTGCAGGTACTTCCAGTCGTCTAGGAAATATTGAAGATGACTACGAAACGTTTTCAGGACATCGAGGTTTCGACAACTTCGCCAACCCGCCTGCAGGTATACACAAAATCCCACACACTTCTCTCTCTCAACCCCAAACTTCTGAGCTTTCCTCTGTTCATAAGTTTATAACTTTTTCAAGTCCAAATTTGGGGGATATCAACACCTCCCTGATGGCCCTGGAAACAAAGATGGAGTCTTTCAACAAAACTCTAACTGAGGTCGAACGCTGGAGAGAACTTGAAGACCTTGACCACTGAGGTCGAAAAGAAAGCCTCCAAAGCTGATTTGGAGAAGGTTGATAGTACTCTTGGTGACTTTGCCAAAATTCTTGCTGATATCTACACCGACTACAACTGTCTCTCCTCAAGAGTTAACACCATGTCCAGCGAGGTCATAACGCTGAAGACAACAGTTAATACTCTTCAGGGAGAGGTGTCCGCTGTAAAGACTGACGTAAGTTCAGTGAAGACGATGGTGCAGCAGATCCTGAATCACATGACCACCCCTGCACCTTCTCATTTTACTCCGGCGGATCGAGCTGAACTTCTCAATATCAATCCTGCTATAACTGGCCTGGAAGCCAGATTAGGGGAGATTGAAAATTATGTCGGATTCCCTGGCCAAGAAGACAGTGAACCAACACCATCTGTTGAGTCATCACATTCCTCCCCCACTCATCATGAGGAAGGGGGGAAAAGAACTCTGAAGACCTTCCCCATGATGAATCTATCGAGGGGGAGAAGACTGAAGACCTTCCCCTTACTGAAAAGGGGGAGAATACAAATGAAGAAATAACTGCTGGACCTTAGGGAGATGAAAACCCTGAGGGAACCGAGAAGCTTACCCCTATATCTGAGGGGGAGCAACTCGAAGAAGCTGCTGAAGAATCTGAATCTGAAGCTGAAGATGAAGAAGCCGTCGACATCTCTGATGATGAACCATCTTCTTCTCCAAAGAATGATGATGATGATGATGACTCCTTTATCGTCAAGCCTGTTCCGAAGAGAACAACTCTCAAAGGGATTTTGATAAACGAACCTTCAGGGGAGTGGACCAAGACAAAGCCTGCAGCGTCTGAAGCTGACAAAGGCAAAAACAAAGGCCTCGCTGAAGAAGACAATCTGATGATCTTGCTTCAAAAGCCAGTTTGTCAGGTACACTACCTCCTATTCCCTTACACTGCATTCCTCCTCTATCCCTTCTCAATCTCAATCCTTCTATCCATAAAACCTCTATACACTTAACCACATTCTTTTCTCTATCTCTTTCTTCCCCAACTCGGCTTACTTAAACGATCGCTGTGTTTCAGCTATTCCTCTCCCCTGCTTGAGGATCCCGCTGAAGCTCCTTTGACTTCACCAGGAATAATCCCAGCCACAAGAGCTGAAGAAATAATCCCAGTCTTGGATTTAACCACTGAGACTGATGAACCTGAAGAACAGACGCTCTCTCACAAAAACAGGCCTTCCTTGGTTCTTCAAAAATCAAGTGAAGAGGATCAGAGAAGAAGAGAAGAAATGATAAAGAAGCTTGAGGCTCAGCGAATCATCTTGCCGCATGCCAAAGTCAAAACTCCTAAGTTCAGACTTACAAAGCAAGAATACGCTGATCACCTCAAAGTTGAACGTCTACTCGCTGATAAAAAGGAAGCTGGAGAAAAAGACAAAGCTCTCGCCATCCAGCTCGTCCAAGAATCATTTGAAGACCCCAAGCTGAAACGAATTCCCATTCAAGTCCAACGTCAGCTTTGGGAAGATGCTCGAAAGATTGTCGAGAAGAATACAAGTGTATCTCAATCCACCCTAAATTGGTGTAAAGAGAAGGTACACTTCAGATATCATCCAGCAAGGATCAACAAGGTACATATTACTGGAAGAACAACTATCGGAGTACCTATTGTTGATATCCAATTGTTAAGAGAAAATGGCCAAACTGAAACCTTCGGAGCTGAAGCTGTCACAAGGTATGGTCTCTCTGAATGGTTGGAGATGAGGATAGCCATTCAGCAATCATGTTCAAAGTACAAGGATCATGTCGAGAAACTTATAAATCGACAGATCGACTTGGTCTCATCTGCTATGGATATTCCTCCTCCTCCTACTCTTAAGCTGAAAAGAAAAAGGGCCTCTGCAAAGAAGAAGCTACAAGAATTAGATTCAGGTCCTCCTATACGAAATGAAACTGGTATCGGTTTCTCTCGCACTGAAGTGCTTGGTCCTGACCCTGATCTATCTGCCCTTAACATATCTCTGCCACCCGGTGAACGTTTCATCCCTGGTAAAGTCATAAGTAATCCTTACGGTATATTCTTTCATGACTGCGAGGGACGAAAATGTTTTCAACATATCGCTGAGCTACCCATCACTCCAATCGAACAGCTCAGAGATCTCATATACTGGTGTGAATTCAGATAAGACCTTCTCAGACACTTCATGAAGCCGCTGATCTTCAAGGAAGCCCAAGAAAGAAGAAATCAGGGAGAACAAGTCCCTGACTAGATGATTCCTACAACCCAGACCCTTGATGAACTTCTCATTAAGGAAGAACCTCTATAAGCTGATAAGATCGCCTTATTCTTCTATTTTATCAGTTATTCTTTTGTACTTGTAATTGATTTCGCTTGTACTTATAATTTTTCCACTTCCCTTTGTAATCTGATACGAAGTTTAAAGAAAGATTTCAGCGAAAGTACTGTACTCCATCAGTACAGAAAAGATCCCAGAAAACAGTAAAAGGGACAAATATTTTATGAGTTCTTTTTATCCCTATGTTTTCATTAAATAGCAATTTTCTCTGTTGCTATGTCATAATCAAATAGGGGGAGATTGTTGATCCAAACCCTCTGTGATTTGATAATGACCCTCTCTTAAACACTTAGTGAAAATTGTAAGTAAACAATATGTATCAGAGTTTCACTATCGCTGATAAGTACTAAGACTAATTCAGTACCGCTGATAGGAACTCTCGTTCTTTAGATTAAACATTCAGCGAACACTGTTCACCATAATGCTCTGAGCCTGTTCAGTCCTTATGGTGATCGCTGATAAGTTAGTTGTTTACTTATGATCCCTGAAGACAAGTTTCACGTCAACATAGGTTCTACGCTGAAGTCGAAGATCAAGCTCAAGAACCAGCGACAAGTCTCCTAATGAACTGATCCGGATCAGCGAAGACTCAGATTTGTCCACTCAACGTGAAGTATCAAGTACAAGACTTCAGCTATCGCTGAACTTTGTCATTCACTGATATAGAATGATAAAGCTCTGATTCAACGAAAGCTGATCATGAAGTCCTCCGTACAAAGTACTTTTGCCTTAACCACCCTTGCACGACTCCGTACGATATGTCAGAAAAAAACCTCCTTATTGTCTGAAATCGTACAACCACTCTGATACTACATTGTTCAACCATGCGGCTAAAAAGGTTGTCTACTAAAGTCAGAATCAAACAACCAATCAGCTGTTGCCACGTGTAAAGTATAAACTGCCATGCATTAAATGCATGCAGTATATAAGAAGAAGACCTCACTTCATTTTGAAGCACTCGTAAACTCTGGTCGAGTCATCCTTCTTATATCTTTGAGATAGGTTATTATTAGTAATTTCCTTCTCTTTCTTAGTGCAAGAAACTTAGTGTTCCAACTTGTTTAGATTTAGGTTTATCCTTAATCTTGTTCCGCAACAAGCTGTAAATTGTTAATGATTTATCAATAAACAATTTAGAAAAGTAAAAACGTGTGTTTGTATTCAACCCCCCCCCCCCCTTCTACAAACTTGTATAGCCCTTCGGGACCAACCATCGACTTGGCAGCCCTGAAGAACGATAACCCTGTCTGCCTCATGTCAAAGGCTAATTCCGAACAAGCATGGATTTGGCATCAACGTTTACAACAAACGGACTAAAACCGTTACCGAAAGTGTAAACATGACATTCGACGAAGCCGCAGATTTGGCTTCTGATCAAATTAGTTCAGAACCCGGTTTAACTGGCGTGCTAGCTTCCGAACTTCCACGTTCGGGATCTGCACAAGCAACAGTAAATCCGAATCATGCATCTTCATCGAATGCTGATATTTCAGATTTAGATTTACTGTTCCAATATTTTTATGATGACATACTTAACGTTTCTACCCCTAATGTCTCAGCACAACCACGACTTGAAGCTGCTCGCATCGAGGATTCGGCGAATCTATCCGGTCCGCCTCCTTCGACAAGCACGCCTTCCATCACTGTGGAGACATCTCAACCGTCATCATCAACTTCATCTGATACTACTACCCCCAGAGGAACCAATAATAAACCCGGAGATCGCTCCTAATGATTCGTCATATGCTACAATTGATGATCAGCCTATGCATACCTCGGAACCAGAAGTTGCTCAACCTTCGACGAATCATCCCCCGTCTCCTCCGAGAAACCAACCGGCTACACTTGAAGCGGTACAAGACCTTCCATCTGGTAACTATGTGGATCCGGACGCCTAACATTCAACTCAGCAGCCGCTTCCACACACCACCAAATGGACGAAAGCTCATCCCCTGCACCAAATCATCGATGATCCCTCCACATCAGTCCAAACGCGAGGCGCATCAGCCAATTTATGTCTCTTCTCCGGCTTCTTGAGTAAGATCGAGCCTACAACCGTACGTGAAGCACTCGAAGATCCGGACTGGGTCATAGCAATGCAAGAGGAGCTCAACCAGTTCGAGGCTCTCAAGGTATGGCGACTTGTCCCACGTCCAACCCACAAGACAGTGATCAGAACCAAGTGGATCTTCAAGAACAAAAAGGACGAGGACTGCATCGTAATTCGCAACAAGGCGCGTCTCGTGGCTAAGGGATACCGTCAGCAAGAAGGAATTGACTACGACGAGACATACGCTCTGGTGGCGCGAATAGCAGCTATACGTATGTTCCTTGCATATGCAGCGCACAAGAAGTTCACGCTCCGGTGGCGCAAATAGATGGAACAGTCCTCACCGATGAAAACTCGCATGGCACCCGGTACAAAGTTACATGCCGATCCTAACGAAAAGGATGTGGACACTAAAACCTACAGGGGAATGATTGGTTCTTTGATGTACTTAACCGCTAGTAGACCGGACATCATGTTTTCCACTTTTCTATGCGCCCGATTTCAATCAAAACCTAAAGAATCTCATTTAATAGCTGTAAAACTAATTTTTCGTTATCTATGCGGTACTGTTGATCTTGGCTTGTGGTACCCGAAAGAGACAGGTTTTGAGTTGTCCGCTTATTTTGATGCGGACCACACGGGCAGCATGATGGATCGGAAGAGCACATCGGGTCATGTGCAGTTCTTGGGAGATAGCCTAGTGAGTTGGGCATCCAAGAAGCAGCAGTGCGTCTCTACGTCGACTGCCGAGGCGGAATACGTGGCCACCGCGAGCTGTTGTTCTCAAGTTATTTGGATGCGCACACAACTCAAGGACTACGGCTTCACATACGTAAAGGTGCCCATCTACTGCGACTCGAAGAGCGCAATTGCCATATCCAGCAATCCGGTCCAGCATACGAAGACGAAGCACATAGACGTTCGGTACCACTTTATCAAGGATCACGTTGAAAGAGGTACAACCGAACTCTATTTTGTAAATACAGAACATCAGTTAGCAGACCTGTTTACAAAACCCTTGGACGAAAAACGTTTTAATACTCTGTTGTCCAAGTTAGGTATGCTAAATCTGAAGACTTGATCTGTTTGTGTGCCCGTTCCAAGTTCCATACATCTACGAGAAACTGTCTACTCATCATCTGTTTTTCACACTCCTGATGGTTGAGCATACACTTTCTCGCACTTGTATTCTACTTGTATCAGTTACACAGTTCGTTTGAGTCTATGTATTTTTTAAGTAGATTTCGTTTGTTCACTTTCTTTCCACATTTTATATCTGTGCTTTCACAAGTGTTCATGTGTTCAGGGGGAGCATGCCCAGCTATCAGGTAAGTGATTTTATTGTTGAGTGGGAGTGTCACACACATTTTTCTTTCACTACCAGAAAGGTTTTTTTTGTGTGGGCATTCCCGAGTGCACTTCACATCACACTTGCACATTTTAAGGGGGAGCACTACCATTTGTGTTCATCATTTGAGGGGGAGCGTCACACATTTTTTTTCTTAAAAGATATAAAGTTTTTTTTTTGTTGTTGACGGCTTCCAAAGAACTCACATTCCTGTTCCGAGGGGGAGCAAGGAAATACCTATGCAAAGGTCGAGGGGGAGTGTGAAAATTATCTACGAAAGGGTCCAGTTCATCAAATTTTGGGTTTACGGACACATACCCGGTAAGTGACCGGATACCTATGGTTACCGGGTACACTTACCGGACCAGGTAAGTGCCCGGGTGCCAACAAGTTACCGGGTAACTTACCGGTAAGTGACTCTCATATATAACCATCCAGGAATCTTAATTTGCTTTATTTCAAACTTACCCAGAAAGTTCCTAAAACCCTCTTTAAAATTCTCTCGACCCCTCCCACTCGGTAACTCGTGATTCTCGATCAGCTCACCGTTCTCAGGCGTCATACTCACAGGTATTACTTCACTATAACTCTAGAATGATTATCGATCGTTTTCACGCAAGCACAACCATGAATCGATGTCACTTCAGTCTCATCAGAGACCGACACGGGTTTCCACGACCCAATTCGTGCGTCGATGCTAATTCAGATCGATTTTTGTGTTTTAAATCCTTATTTGAGACTTGTCTCCACATATAACTCAGTTTAATCCATGTGGATCTTGTTTTGATGGTTCATTTGGGTCGATTTGGTCAACACAGTATCGCATCCGGAAACCCTAAATACCCGATAACTCCCAAGTCACCCGGTAACACATGTCGTCCGGATACTCTTGTATCCGGTAAGTTCGACATCCGGTAAGATTGGTATCCGATATGTCATGTCATTCTGGTAACCTTCTTGATCCGGTAACCTTAATGTACCCGGTAACCTCTATGTTACCCGGTAACCCCTGTCAGTCCAGAAAGACTTACTTGTTCGGATACCCTGGTTATCCGGACAATGCTCGAGTCCAATGCCTTGGCTATTTATCACCCATTGGCAATCCCAATGTCCTGCTTTTACAGCTAGTCCTCAATCACCGTTGATTGAGTTGTTAAAATGCTAAGGTACGCAATTACGTTAGTGTCATTCCGACTATGTTCTGACATTGGTTCTTACAGGCACTCTACATGGCGGATCAACAAGAACAGCAACAGCAGAATGTTCCTCCTCCTGAGGACATTATAGACGACGAGGCTGACAATGCCTTGATTTCAGATGATCATGGCATTGAGATCAAACCGAACAACCACCATCTTGACGCGGCTGCCTTCCGACCCGATCACCGAGTGGTCGTCGATATAATGCTCAGCCACCCACTTCGCCGAGCACTGACCGCGACAACAAACGTACCGCTCATAAATGTACACCAAGTTTGGCACATGGCGAGGGTGGTCACCATCAACAACATTCAGACCATCACTGCCAACATCGACCACTACCCATTCACACTAACACTGGAGTCCTTCCGACGACTCTTATCACTCCCGGAACCGAATGTCGGGGGCCATGCCGCATACGCACCCACCATCGATGATGTTACACTCTGTGTTGAGGTGCGTGCACTTGGATATAGACACGACCTCAACCGCCCGTCAGCATTCACCAGGAAATACATCGCTCCGGTCTGGTACACTCTATTTTCCATCCTAAACCGGTGTCTATCCTCCCGATGGAAGGGGATAGACCAATGCACCGTAGACTTCCTACGTCTATTTCACGCGGTGTGCTACAAACGGCACATAGACTACGCAGCAGTCATCTGACGTGAACTGGTGCAAGCAATCCGACAAACCGGCGGCTCCAAGAAGAAGTTTCTGCCATTCCCACGTTTCTTTGCTCTGGCCGTTCGCCAACACATAGATGCAAACCCACTGTTCCCACGACGAATCAACCATCCGGTATGTCCTCATCACAACTTGCAATACTTGGTGATTCGTAACCCACCGGATACCCCATCCATGCCTATACCTGAACACTTACTGGCACGCGCGGATCCTAACGCAACGGGTGTGATAGAATATAGGCGAGCGTTAGGAAATCCCATGGTCCAGCCAGCGCCGGAGGGACCTCCCCCGGGACATAGAACTGAGGGACGTGAGGGTCCAAGGACTAGAGGTGGTAGAGTCCGGGAAGCTAGGGCTCCCGGACGGGGTGTGTTGAGAGTACACGGGAGGGGAACAGGCGTAGGCGGTGCATTGGATCCGCGAGCCGGTACTACCCAAGCCGGACCGATCCAACAACCAATTCCCATCACCCGTACCACGACCGACGCAGGACCGTCGACTAGACTACACGAGGTCTAGGTCGTCACTGAAACCGAACGCCCAATGCTCCACCGTGACACGGAAGCATACATCTCTGACCCTCCTTCACCGTCCAGACAGGTGGAGGATGTGGAATCTGACTCCACCGAATCCGATACAGACCGTACTATCCGGGCAACATTAATCCCTACCCGTATCGGACCCAACCACGATTTAACCGAAGGAATCCCATCTGACTCACCGACACCCCCTCTAATCCCCACTACCCAGCCGGATACGGGAGACATAAGGAGAGAGGAGGGAGTATTAGTTGAACAACTAGAACATGTGAGACGGAGGGAATTGAGGTCGAAAGCAAACCAAGAAAGATTAAGCCGTAAAGATAAAGAGGCTTCTGAGCGACCCCACACCAGCGTCATCCAGGTAGCCACATCTACTATCCCGTCTCATCCGTTGGGACGGGGTATTGAAGAAGCCGTCGTGGATCTAGCGGCGCACTTGCACAACCCCCAAGCCACTCATCCGTCTCTCAAAAGACGGATGTTCAACTTCGCACGGGGAATTAGCACAAAATCTACCGGTCTCTCACTCGGAGAGTACTGGTATTGAAACAAGAGACCAGCCTCCCCCGATCTCGCCTTCTTTCAAAGCACTATCGAGTCTAGAGCCACTTGAAATTGAACATTCTTCGGCTAGGACACAAGATGAGATTCTACAAATCGAGGCTTATCGTGACCCGATCGGAACCTCCGTAGTGTCTCCGCCTTTAAGCGGAACGCGAGGATCGGAAGGAAATCCTACCACGGCCACATCATCGCCAACCGTGAACGTAGGTGGCGCTACCTCTAAGGTAGATGCCTCAACGGGTAATCTAAGTGATCTCGGTGTTATCTTACCCGACTTTGTGTCACAGGGGTCTCTGGACAGCACCCTCAAGGCTGTCTGCGAGGCAATGGAGCAGCGCCTCAACACCGAGCTTGACAAAATTAAAGCCTTGATCAAAGGTAAAGAGAAGATAGTCGAATCTGAAACCGCACCAACACCACCACCGGCTCCCTTTCAGCCAACTTATTCGGTGGACACCTTGAAGACTATGCTCTTAGCTCAGCTGCTCCAGCAATCCGAAACCGATGCCTCTATCGAAGCAGACCTGATCTCAGTTCTACGATCACAGGTATCTGCTCCTTCATCATCCAGCACCACCAGAATGGATCAGCTTGACACGACTCTCAAGGATGTTCAACAAGCGCTCAAAACGCTATCCGAGAGAGTCGCCTCGATGGAAGAAACCTGCAAAAGTCAAGACGGCGGACTAAAGCGAAAGCACGATGATCAGGATGATCCTGAGCACCGTGAGTGGGAGAATAAAAGACTGCGATTAACCGAGTCTGCCCAGATCCTCACTGAAACTACTGCAACGGTTCAACCGGAACCATCAACTGCGGCAACTGCAACCGAAGACGAAGTTGAAGCCCAGTTGAGCCTCGCTGAGATGGAAATAGTTATGGACATCTCAGACGACGAAGACCCAACGGTTGAAAAGCCCGATGGAGATTCACAGGAATTGGTCACACATTCAGCATCAGATAGGCCTGCACTCAACCTGATTGATCCAGATTCCGAGATCTACCAGGAGACCAAAAATGCATGGTATGAAAAAGCCGCCAGTGTTGTAAATCTCCAGGTAAACCTGATCCTTCCTACTGATGAAGACGACAACATTGACTACGACCAGTTTCTGCTACAAAACTTATATGGTACACCTGTTCACTCTGCTCAAGTCGCCGAAACTTCTACAAGACCCGAAACGACAAATGCTAAAAATCCAACATCTCCTCAACAACCGACAGCTTCAGATCATCCTCCTCTTCAACAGCAACAAATCCGATGGGAGAAGATCATGATCTTTATTCCTCACCTGGAGGAATCTCTGAAGAAGTTGTATGTTCACAGGTTACGCACTATCGAGCCGACTTTTTGTCTTGGAATTCCCCACTTTGACGCGGAATACCAAGACCAGTACATAAAATCCATGAAGCGGTGTCTCCCAGTTAGCCAAGTCCAAACCAAACACAAGATCACCGAAGTGCTCAACATCCAAACCAACCGAATACTTAGAGTCATCTTTCTAGTTTTCACTGTCCGCCGCGAAGACGGTAATGAATGGAAAATTTCTGAAGCTGACTTTAAGAATCTTTTACCATTCGACTTACTTGCTATACTGAAAGACCTCCGAACCAGAACCATCCGACCTCTTCGTGTGACTAAAGCGCTCGAGGTTGTTCGTCGATTCCTAGTTCGTACAGTCATGATGGCATACCACACGGACTTCCAAAATGGCAATCGAGAACAGAGCAAAGAAGGTAAACCTGATTAAACCGAATCTGAAAGTGCCCGAACTGAAAATGTAACCCGAGAACGCACTGCTTCTGGAACCAGAATTTGGGATAGTATACCTCAACGATTAGAAAGAAAAGAGGTTTCTTCGCTTCAGTCAAGTAGACAGATTCTGCGATGGCACGCTCTTCAAAGTTCAAGATGCTCTTCGAAAAATCATCACTTTCGAATCCGAAAATCGAAAGCTTTCGTATGTTCCAAACTCGAATGAGACAACCGCACGAAAAGCCTTAGAAATGATTGAAGATCGCATCGACTATCGCCGAGCCATCAGAACGTTTGAGGTCCACTTTGCGCTCCGAAAAAGATATGTCAAGAACTGGCGCCAACTCGAACTTCAATTCAAAGGGGGAGATTGTTAGGGTCAATTTTATGTTGAATAGAAGTTCAAAGGATGTATCGCAATTCTTCATTCTTGAGCCTTATTGTGAACGGGTCGTGGGCTTGTTACCGCGGGCCCATTGTATTTAAATGCTTTGTTTAGCTTAGAATGAAGCTAGTTGTCATTTTACTTTCTCAAAGCTTATTGTAAACTCTCTGCATTATTGAAAGTGAATTGGATGACAAGTTGAAATCATAACATCTGTTCTTATCTATTGATTTCTTTATTGTTCGTTGCACGGATCTGAGACTCACACTAAGGCAATAGAACAGTGGTTCATGAACAGTGCTTCCGGAATCAAAGAAATACCGGAACATAAGAGGATCCGAAACTAATATGTTAAATTACCGGAACTATGGCAATACCGGAACTCAATTCCAGAATCGGATGAGATCCGGAACCGAACGAGTTCCGGAACATGGTAAAGTAATCATACCGGAACTATAGTTTTCCGGAACACAAAACTCATCAATACCGGAACTAAGTGGAATCGATTCCGGGACAAGCAATTTCCGAAACTGATACCGGAACTAGGAATATTCCGAAACTAGCCACTTCCGGAACGAATACCGGAACTCATGATTTCTGGAACCCATTCCGGTTCTTAAAAACGCATAAGTCCGGAACCCTAATCAAATCGAAACCACTACGATTCTCCAAAATTAGACTTAATCGAACCCAAAACTTAAAATCGATACAGAGCATGTATTATAGTCCTCGTATCGATGGTGATAGCATACAAACATATTCGATTTGAAGCCACCATCGTGAACCGAATGGGTATAAACCCTAACGGCAGCAATCGAGTGTGAACACCTTTAAAATCGATCGATATCAAGGATGTGAAGATCGAAATATCTGGACATGATTGAATCTAAAAAGTTCGGAGTACATACCTATCGATTGGATGAAAAACTGAGCCTGATTCGATGAACAACCACAAAGCAGAAAGGTGTGAGAGGAAGTTGGGTTGAGGGAGTTTGGCGCGAGATTTTTTTTGAAAAAGTGACTATTCCAAGTCAAACTCCGATATTTATACCGGTCGATACCGGAAGAGAGTCCGGTACCGGATGCCTTAAACTCTCCCGTAACCCAATTTGTCTCAACTTTTGACAAATGGCGAAAAATACCCCTGAAGTTTGACAAACTTTCAAAAGTTACCCTGAACTTAAACTTTTCACATTTAGCCCTTCAGGTTTGAAAATTTCACTTCTCCCCCTCAACATTTCGAAAACTGACTCTCCCCCTCAAGTTTTCAAAAACAGCACTGCTCCCCCTCAACTTTTCAAAATAAAGCCCCGATTTTTTTATAAAAAAAAGACTTAAACACACAACTTAAACAAAAACTAGAAAGATTGTCCCTTTTAAACTCGAAAAAATGACAAAGCTCCCCCTCGACTTGTCAAACTGACATTTCTCCCCCTCAATTTCTCAAAAATTGGAATTCTACCCACACAGAAATGAGAAAACGTACCTTAGGGACATTTACAAAGCAAACAGTTAGTAGCACGGGAATAAATGGAAAAACAAAGACTAGACTGATAAAATTTAAGAAACATGGAAAACTGAAAAACGAAAGAAACACTAAACACGGAAATACAGAAAACGTGTCACCGATGTGTTTGAAATACCTAAACCACGTTGTGAGACAAGTGTAACTGCTAAAGATACAGTTTTCCCATAGTGTAGGAAAGGTGTGACAAGTACAACCGGGACTCAAACTTTCAGATTGAGCATACCAAGCTTGGATACTAGTTCATGGAACTGATTCTCGTCCAGAGCCTTGGTAAACAGATCTGCCGGTTGGTTTTCCGTACTTACGAAGTAGAGTTCTACCGTACCTTTTTCCACATGATCCTTAATGAAGAGGTAGCGCACGTCTATATGCTTCGTTTTTGTATGTTGAACCGGATTGCTTGTGATGGCGATAGAACTTTTGGAGTCACAATAGATTGGGATGTTGGAGTTGTTATACCCATAATCCTTCAGTTGCGTCCGCATCCAAATCCTTTAGGAACCGCAGCTAGCCGCGGCCACGTACTCCATTTCCGTCGTGGAGGTGGAGACGCAAGTCTTCTTCTTGGAGGCCCAGCTAACCAATTTGTCGCCCAGGAACTGGACGTGCCCCGTGGTGCTTTTCCGGTCGAGCATACTCCCCGCATGATCAGCATCTGAGAAAGATGTAAGCTCGAAACCTGTATCCTTAGGGTACCAAAGACCAAGATTAGCAGTACCTTTCAAATATCGAATAATACGCTTAACTGCTATCATGTGTGACTCTTTAGGATTAGACTGAAATCTAGCACACAAAAAGGTTGAAAACATTATATCCGGCCAACTTTCCGTCAAATACATTAACGAACCAATCATTCCTCGATAGGTAGTAGTGTTCACGGCCTTTCCGCCAGGATCGGCGTGTAACTTCGTACCCGGTGACATAGGAGTATGCATGGGTGAACACTAATCCATCTGAAGAATATCTGCGATGTACTTAGATTGATTGATGAATATCCCGGTCGACAGTTGTTGAACTTGAAGACCGAGAAAGAAATTCATCTGACCCATCATACTAATTTTAAAATATTCTTTCAGGAGGAGTGAAAAGTTGCGACAGTATTGAGGATTCGAAGAGCCGAAAATAATGTCATCGACATAAACTTGAATTAAAAGAATATGCTCACCTTCCCTTTTGATGAAAAGGGTTGTGTCGATCTTACCTTTCGAGAAGCCGGAATTGATGAGAAAAGTAGACAGTTTATCATACCAGGCTCTTGGTGCTTGCTTGAGTCCGTATAAGGCTTTGTCAAGTCGATACACATGGTTGGGATGATCCGAATCTATGAAACCTTCCGGCTGGGAGATGTACACTTCCTCTTTGAGATCGCCATTTGTTGGTCCCGAAAGGCCTAAACAAGTTTGTAGAAGGGGGGGTTGAATACAAACACACTATTTTACTTTTCTAAATTGTTTATTGATAAATCATTAACAATTTACAGCTTGTTGCGGAAACAAGATTAAGGATAAACCTAAATCTAAACAAGTTGGAACACTGAGGTTTTCTTGCACTAAGAAAGATAAGGAGATTACTAATAAAATCCTATCTTGAGAGATTTGAACTTGTCCAGAGTTAGCAAGTTACTTCAAATGAAGTGAGTTCATCTCTTTATATACTGCATGCATTTAATGCAATTCAGTATACACTTTACACGTGTCATCAGCGGATTGGTTGCATGTCATTGACCTTTGTTGACAACCTTAGTAGCCGCATGAATGAACAGTGTAGTATCAGAGTGGTTGTACGATTTCAGATTTTCGGAGGTTCTTTTCTGACATTTCGTACGGTGGCGTGCAAGGGAGGTTAAGACAAAAGTACTTTGTACGGAGGACTTCATGATCAGCTTTCGTTGATTCAGCGATTATCATTTACTATTCAGCGAATGATAAAGTTCAGCGATAGCTGAAGTCTTGTACTTGATACTTCACGTTGAGTGGACAAATCTGAGTCTTCGCTGATCCGCATCAGTTCATTAGGAGACTTGTCGCTGGTTCTTGAGCTTGATCTTCGACTTCAGCGTAGAACCTTTGTTGACGTGAATCTTGTCTTCAGGGATCATAACTAAACAACTAACTTATCAGCGATCACCATAAGGACTGAACAGACTCAGCGATATGGTGAACAATGTTCGCTGAATGTTTAATCTAAAAGAGCGAGAGTTCCTATCAGCAATACTGTAAGATCTTAGTACTTATCAGCGATAGTGAAACTCTGATACATATTGTTTACTTACAATTTTCACTAAGTATTTAAGATAGGGTCATTATCAAATCACTGAGGGTTTGGATCAACAATCTCCCCCTATTTGATTATGACATAGCAACAAAGAAAATTGTTATTTAATGAAAACATAAGGATAAAAAGAACTCATAAAATATTTGTCCCTTTTACTGTTTTCTGGGATCTTTTCAGTACTGATGGAGTAAAGTACATTCGCTGAAATCTTTCTTTAAATCTTTGAATCAGGTTACAATATGAATAAGAAAGATTACAAGTACAAGCGAAATAAATTACAAGTACTGAAAGATGACTGATACAATAGAGAAAATGGTGATTGTTGTCAGCCTTCAAAGGGTTCTTCCTTAATGAGAAGTTCATCAAGGGTTGTCTTTTCAGTTGGAATCATCCAGTCAGGAACCTTTTCTCCTTTATTCTTTAGCTTCAGAGCAGCTTCAAAAATCAAGGGTTTTAGGTGTCGTGCCTGAATGTCTTTTCTGAAGTCGCACCAGTAGATGAGATCTCTGAGCTGTTCGATTGGAGTGATTGGAAGCTCAGCGATCCGTTGAAAGCATTTACGTCCGTCGTAGTCAAGAAAGAATATTCCATAAGGATTACTGATGACTTTACCAGGGACGAAAAGTTCACATGGTGGCAAAGAGATGTCAAGGGCAGATAGATCAGGATCAGGACCAAGTACTTCAGCGCGAGAGAAACCAATTCCAGTTTCATTTCGTATGACAGGACCTGAGTTTGAATCTTGACGTTTCTTCTTTGGTGAGCCCCTTTTTCTTTTCGGCTTTAGATCAGGAACAGGAGGAATATCCACACAAGAAGATATCAAATCGATCTGTCTGTTTATCAGCTTTTCGAAATGATCCTTGTACTTAGATTTTGATGGTTGGATAGCTAACCTCATCTCCAGCCATTCAGAGAGACCATACCTTTTTACAGTGTCAGCACGAAAGGTTTCAGATGAGCCATCTTCTCTGAACAGTTTGATGTCAACAATAGGTACTCCGATGGAGGTTCTTCCAGAGGTGAATACCTTGTTGATCTTCGCTGGACGATATCTGAAGTGGATTTTCTCTTTACACCAGATCAGGGTGGTCTGAGAAACTTCAGCTTTCTTTTCCACGATCTTCTGGGCTTGTTCCCAAAGCTTTCGTTGGATTTGAATGGGAATACGCTTCAGCTTGGGGTCTTTGACAGATTCTTGAGTGAGCTTGATGGCGTATTCTCTGTCTTTATCTTCAGCTTCCTTCCTTTCAGCGATGAGGCGTTCAGCTCTGAGATGATCCTGGTATTCAGCTTTTGAAATTCTGAACTTAGGAGGAACTGAAGGTAGTTGATCGCGCCTTAGGATGATTCGCTGATCCTCGAATCGCTTTTTCATTTCTTCTCTCCTCTTTTGATCTTCTTCACTCAGCTTTTGAGAAACTGAGGAAGGTCTGTTTCTGTGCGAGAGAGGTTGTTCTTCTGATTCATCAGTCTCAGAGATTAAATCTAAAACTGGGATTATGTCTTCAGCGGTAGCTGGAATTATTGGTGAAGTCGCAATAGAAGATAATTCAGCGATATCCTCAAACAGGGGAGAGGACTAGCTGAAACGCAGCGATCTTACAAATAAGAACTGGGTAGAAGAACTTGGGTAGAAAAGATAGAAAAAATGTGGATGTGTATGGTGTTTGTGGAATGGATAACTGATTGTTCAGAGATGATCAGGGAAGGAAAAATAAGTTTAGTGTACCTGACAAATCGGCTTTGCAAGTAGGATCGCCAGATTATCATCTTCAGCGATGCCTTTGTCTTTGCTTTTCTCAGCGCCAGAGGCTGAGTGCTTTGTCTTTGTTTTTGTCTTCTCCCCTGTGGATTCGGTTATCACGATCCCTTTAAGAGCTTTTCGAGGAGCATGTTTGACGACAAAGAATTCGTCATCTTCATCATCATCATCATCATCTTTCCTTGGAGAGGAGGATGGATCAGCTTCAGGGATGTCGATGTCTTCGTCTTCTTCTGCTTCGGATTCCTCAGCATCTTCTTCGAGTTGCTCCCCCTCAGATACAGAGGCGAGGTTCTCGGTTCCCTCAGGGTTTTCATCTCCCTGAGGTCCAGTAATCAGATCTTCATTACCCTCTCCCCTGATAGATTCATCATGGGAAAGGTCTTCAGCGCTCTTATTTTGATCTTCAGCGCTCTTCTCCTGTTCAGCGCTCTTCTCCCCCTCTTTCTCATGATGGGCGGGGGAGGAATGGGTAGATTCAGCATTGGTGTTGTCTCTGTCTTCTGGGCCAGAGACTTTCACACAACCTTCAAGCTTAGCTATTCTGTCTTCTAGGCCAGAAATAGCAGGCGTGATTTTCTTCAGCTCTTGGCGATCCTCTGCGGTGAATGAGTCCAAAATAGGTGCTGGGGCCGGAGCAGGAGCTGGATTGTTTGCCTTGTTCACCAGCGTCTCGATCATTGTCTTGACAGAACTAAGGTCGGTCTTCACTGAGCCCAAGTCGGTCTTGACCACTGACATATCACCTTCGAGTGTACCAACCGATTTCTTCAGCGTTGTAACCTCGCTGGAAACGGTGGAAACTGACGATTTGAGGTTGGTGTAGTCAGTGTAGATGTCGGAGAGCACTTTGGCAAAGTCGGCAAGAGTTTTATCAAGGTCTTTGATGTCATCAGAGGAGGCCTTCTTTTCCACCACAGTAGTCAGCTTCGTCAGATTCTCTCCAGCGTTTGTTACAGCTGTAGAGTTATTTGATAGACCGGTGGTGAGATCTGTAAGTTTCATCTCCATGGACTTCAGAGACTGGTTGATGTCTCCCAAATAAGGACCTGTAACATATAAGTACTTGTGAACAAAGGAAAGCTCAGAAGTTTCAGGTTTAGTTACAGTGTATAAGGTGGGATCTGTACCTGCAGGAGCGTTGACGAACTCATCAAAGTTTCGAGTCCCTCCATAGTGTTCCATATCTCCCTCAAAAGTTCCGTGAGGGATGGAGATCTCTGCAGGTCCTTTCTTCGTCATTCGCTGAGAAGCTTCAACGGCTTCTTGTATGATGGCATCTCCAGCTTTAACTGGAGGAGTGTCCAAAGAAGTAGAGGGATGATCGAAGGATAAGAATTGGGGTTGGGTTGCAAGTTCAGCGTTGGATTCGCTGAAAAGTACTTCATCAGTCTTTTGAGAGACTGAAGAAGGTAGGGTAGATTCCAAAGTTCTAACCTCAGCGTGTAGGGACGCTGAAGTAGGTTTAGAAGGGATGGCTTGAATTGGTGTGGCAGAGCGTACCACGTAACATTCCTTCAGCTTTTCAGAATGAGCTGAGGAGTCTTCAGCATGGAATTGCTGGGGTAGCTCCTTGGTTTTCTTGATCCTTTTGGAATCAAGAGGGGTAAGAGATTGTTTCCTTTTCTTAGAAGGAGTGGATTTTGTGGCCTGGGAATCAGCGAGGGGTATTGTCGCTGAAGGAGCCACAGAAAGCGGAGAATTAAGTAGAGTGAGAAGGGTAGAGAGACGTACCTCGTTGGCGACAGGCTTGAAGTCGAGAACTTTAGGGCCAATCTGAGAGAGTTTCAGATCACCCTCTTCAGGATAGCTGTCCTTCAGGCCATATTGAAAGATGGCGCTGATGAATCGTGGGTAAGGAACCCATGCTGGTCGGTCAGCGGCAGAATCAACACGTTAAATGAGGTCTTCATAGATGATGGAGGCCCAGTCAATGTTGAGACCTTTCAGCAGTGCGTAACCCATGGCCTGCTGAGGTTGAGCGGCTTGATCAGAAGATCCGGATTTCGCTGTCATGCAGCTGATCAGGTGAGCGAAGATGAAGTTCATCTCGCTGGGCATATTGGATTTCTTTATCAGCGTCAGCTTCTTCTCAGGTAGCTTGTCTCTTCCAGTCTCCCAGATGTAACCCATCGCATCAAGGAAAGCAATGATTTCTTCCCTGTCAGCGTGCTTCTTGTGGTCAGGAAATGGAATGAAAGGATTTTCTGAGGTAGCGTTAGGGAATTTCAGAGCTTTGCGGATTATTGCGGGGGTTATCTTGATGGTGCCATACTCAGTATCGCTGAGTATGCAGTCGATGGTTTTAGATGGATCTTTGGCGGAGGGTAGGTCGGTGTGTCTGGCAGAGTACCATAATTGGGATAATAGACGCTGACTGGCAGGAGGTGTGATTGTCAGTGCTGTGTAGATGGGGCTATTCTTCAAAAAATTTACAGCGTCGTCTAGATGGGATACCTGCTTCCGAGGAGGAAACTCGAGAAGCGCTGAGAGGTTGTTTGCCTTTGTCCAGTCTAGTTGATCCAGCTCAAACTTAACCTGAGGAGCTTTGGTGATTTCCAGTTCCTCAGAATCAGCGGAGATGGACTCAGCGGTAACATTCAGCTTTGAAGTTGCCATTTCACTGTATTATCAGTTCAACCAAAGATGTTAACAAATAAGAAATATCTTAATGTGGAAAGAAAATTTCCATTAAGATTTTTCGAATTTTGTCCATTTCATTCAGACAAAAAAGTCTTAATGAAGATTAGGGTTTTTCTTGTTTTTTTTAAAAAAACGAATATAACACCTATAAGCCTTGTATTCCAGTTTTTAAAAAATGGATACGAAAGAAGAACAAGTTTAAGATTTTAGATTTAAAACTTGAAGAACAACCATGAAATGGTTGTGTTTATAAAACCATGAAAGAAAATGATTTTATTTTTGAGTTCTTTTGTTTGATCTTGTGTAAAACAATGATAAGATCGAAAACAAGTTATTCGCATTTGATAATAGATAAGAACATAATAACCTTGAGTTTGATGAAGAAGATGATGAACAGTTCTTGAAGATTGAGAGCACAAAATGCAACAGTGTTCTTTTCTTGCGGAGAAAGATTGATTCGCGTAAAAGACAAATATAAACTTTGAGAGTGTTTATATAGGAAGAGAGTAGAGAGAGAAAAACTTGAGCGGGAAAGTTTTTCATCATGACACGGACACGTGTTTGCATTTGATTGGATAGACAACGAAACGTGCAAACGTGTGTCAGAAAAAGAGCGTGCCTGGTGTTATCCGTTGCAATGACGTCACAACTGTCCTTTCACATTCTTTCGTTGTCTCTGAGGTTTTGAAAGAAAAACTCAGGGACACTTTGGAAAATATGAAGCACTGAATAGAAATATCAGTGAGGGTTTTAAGAAATTTCAAAATATCGCTGTTAAGGAAGAGATATTCAGCGATGAAAGAATTTGAAATCTTGCATTTTCATGCGTTTTGTCAGAGAAAACATACCTTGATATCAGTTTAACCCAATTTATTCAGAGAGAAGATGATGAAATGGATTGTACAAGTTTATTTTATCCAGAGCCTATACAAGAATGTATAAACGTATCGCTGATTAAATGTGAACCGCTGAAGATTTATCCTTCAAAGTTCAGCATTCCAAGCTCGCTAATGAGAAAGTTGAATCTTGTCTCATCAAGAGGTTTGGTAAACAAATCAGCTAACTGATAATCAGTTGGGATAAAATGAAGTTCTATATCACCATTCATCACATGATCTCTGATAAAATGATATCTGATTTCTATGTGTTTTGTCTTTGAGTGTAGCACTGGATTGTTTGCTATAGCGATGGCACTTGTGCTGTCGCAATAGATTGGAATTTTGGAGAGCTGAAGATCATAGTCTAGTGGTTGATTTCTCATCCACAAGACTTGAGAACAGCAGCTTCCAGCGGCTACATACTCAGCTTCAGCTGTGGAAGTGGACACTGAGTTTTGCTTCTTACTTGTCCAACTTACCAGCTTTCCACCCAGGAGCTGACATCCTCCTGTGGTGCTTTTCCTATCCATTTTGCAACCTGCAAAATCACTGTCTGAATAGGCGGTTAGATCGAATCCTGAATCTTTGGGATACCAAAGACCTAGATTCGTTGTACCCTTAAGATATCGAAAGATTCGCTTTACAGCTTTCATATGAGATATCTTAGGTTCAGCTTGATATCGTGCGCACAGACATGTTGCAAACATAATATCGGGTCGGCTAGCTGTAAGATACAGTAGTGAGCCGATCATCCCACGGTACAACGTGACATTGACAGGAACACCCTTTGTGTCCTTATCAAGTATCAGCGGTGGTGCCATAGGGGTTTTCATAGCTGAACTTTCAGTTAAGTCGAATTTCTTCAGCATATCTTTAACATACTTTCCCTGATTTATAAAAGTTCCTTTTTCAGTTTGCTTAATCTGAAGACCAAGGAAATATGTTAGTTCACCCATTATACTCATTTTTACTCATCTTTCATTCTATCAGCGAAACGAGTACAAAGCTCAGGGTTAGTAGAACCAAATATAATGTCATCAACATATATTTGAACTAAAATGATATGACCTTTTATTTTTCTAAAAAACAAAGTTTTGTCAATCTTACCTCTCTCAAATTTTTCAAGGTGGAGATAAGTAGAAAGAGTGTCATACCATGCACGAGGAGCTTGCTTCAAGCCATAAAGTGCCTTATCCAGCTTATAAACATAACCTGGACGCTTAGGATCTGAGAATCCTGGAGGTTGTTCCACATAAACTTCTTCATTCAGCTTTCCATTTAGAAACGCTGACTTAACATCCATTTGATGTACAGTGAAGTTTTTGTGTACAGCATATGCTAAGAAAAGACGAATAGATTCAAGTCTTGCTACTGGAGCAAAGGTTTCGTCATAATCTATACCTTCCTCTTGTCTGTATCCCTGAGCAACAAGACGAGCTTTGTTGCGAGTTACAGTACCATGTTCGTCCAACTTGTTTCGATAGACCCACTTAGTGCCTATCACTGTTTTGTCAGTTGGTCTCCGAACAAGTTTCCAAACTTTGTTTCTTTCGAATTCAGTCAGCTCTTCTTGCATAGCGCTGACCCAGTTTGGATCTCTGAGGGCATCATCTATTTTCTTTGGTTCAGTTAGAGAAATAAAGTTAACAAATAAACAAATATTACCTGCACTTCTACGAGTCTGAATACCAGCGTTGGGATCACCAAGAATTTGATCGATTGGGTGATTTACAGTCCATCGCTGAGCCGGAGCATGCGTCGCTGACTCAGTCTGAACTGGAGAAACTGAAGATGAGGCTTCAGCTACTTCTGGATTATCAGTTAAGAGAGGAATGCTTGCATTTGTCACTTCATTCACTGATTGCTGAGAAATAGATGGAATTTCTGAGACATTTGGATCAACTGCGGGTATAGTGTTTATAGGAACAGCTGAGACCCAAGATGTTTCAGCTTCACTATTCTGCATATTGGGAATGATAGTAGGACCATCATTTTCAGTTGTATGAGTATGAGTAGTGGGAACATCTTCTGAATCACAAAGATGAGAAAACAAGATGAGAAAACATCCATTGATTCAGTTCTTCTGTATCAGCGTTCGGTTTAGAGTTCGCTGAACGGGATTCGTCAAACGTGACGTGAATAGTTTCTTCTACAGTTTGTCTTCTTCGATTGAAGACTCTGAAGGCTTTGGAAACTGAGGAGTATCCAAGAAAGATTCCATCATCAGCCTTAGGATCAAACTTTCCAAGGGCATCTCTGTTGTTCAGTATGAAACACTGACAACCAAAGATGTGAAGAAAGCTGATTGAAGGCTTTCTCCCATGAAAAAGTTCATAGGCTGTCTTTTTGAATCTTTTGACTATCAGCGACCTGTTTTGCGTAAAACAAGCCGTGTTGACAGCTTCTGCCCAAAACTGAGTAGGCAGGTGAGAATCGCTGAGCATTGAACGTGCAGCTTCAATAATTGTTCTATTTCTTCTTTCAGCGACTCCGTTTTGTTGTGGTGTTCTCACTGACGAAAAGTTGTGAGAAATACCCTTGCTCTCAAGGAAGGAATCAAGAGAACTGTTTTTGAATTTAGTTCCATGATCACTCCTTATTGAGCGAACAGTCATATTGTTCAGAGTTTCCATCTTCCGAACAAAGGTGATGAGTTCTTCAGGGGTGTCACTCTTAGAACGGAGAAACATTACCCATGTGTAACGAGAGAATTCATCAACTATGACCAGCGTATATTTCTTTCCAACGATGGATTGTTTGTTAACGGGGCCAAACAAATACATATGGAGTAGTTGAAGAGGAGATGACACTGAGGAAACTTGCTTGGACTTAAAGCTTGCCTTGGTCTGCTTCCCTTTTTCACACGCTGAACATAAGGATTCTTTGGCGTATGAATGTTGAGGTAGACCCGTGACTAACTCTTTGGATGAAAGAGTATTCAGTGTCTTGAAGTTGAGATGTGAGAGCCTCTTGTGCCATAGCCAGTTGACATCAGAAGATGCCTTTGAGAAGAAACAGGAGTTCTCAGTGGTTGTTGAGTCCATGTTTATAACGTAAACATTTTCCAAACGATAACCGCTGAGAGCTATCTTCTCCTTTTTGTCAGAGACAAAGCAGGATTCCTTAGTGAAAATCACTTTGTTATCCATGTCGCAAAGCTGACTGATGCTCAGAAGATTATGCTTCAGCCCTTCAACATATGCGACTCTTCTGAAGGATGTTGTACCATTTGAAAGTACACCATACCCTCGGGTGTGTCCTTTTCCATTTCCACCGAAAGTCACAGAGGGACCCTTCTCTTCCTTGTATTCAGCGAGCAGGCTTTTCTTTCCAGTCATGTGTCTAGAGCATCCGCTATCGAGATACCAGATACCCTTCTTAACCTGAATGGCAGATGTTGAAGTGGAGGGAATGTCTGAACTTTCTTCCTCTTCTTCAATCTTGGCCATGAGACATTGATTTGCTTCATCATCTTCAGAATCAGATGATGAGGCTTCTTCATCAGAAGCAGCCCAATCATAGTCAGCCATCAGGCCTTTTCCCTTCTTCTTAAAGCTTTTCAGCTTTGCATACTTCTCCTTCAGCTTTAAGTATTTGTCGTCTTTATTCCTTGGAACAAAGGATTTCTTTGTAAAAGCTGAAGGTCTCATGATTTTCTTTGACCTGCACTCGTTAGCGAAATGACCTGTCTTTTCGCAGTTAAAACAAGTAGCAGTAGCCTTATCAACAAAAACTGATGACTTAGGCTTGTCAGCTATAGAAAGAGTTTTGTTCTTTCTAAACATTTTCTTCTTGGCGAATCTTCTGAACTTTTTAGTTAGGAGAGCCAAGGATTCATCATCTGAAGAATCAGAATCTGATGACCTTTCAGAGTTACTTTCTAACTCAGTGATAGTGACCACGGGTCGCTGAGTAGAAGGTTCCTCTGAGATTAAAGCAACAGGGGTGCTTTTGGAATCTTTTACAAGATTCTTCTTAAGATGGCTAGATTGCTCATGATTCAGCAATGTGCCATATAAGGTAGCAAGTGTCATTGATCTTAGATCTTTCGACAGCTTGAGACACATGGAATAATTGTCCCAGCTTTCAGGTAAACATTCTAAAAACTTTGTCAGAACTTCAAAGTTAGAATATTCCTTACCAACCGTTTTTAGATCTATAATTAAGCAATTAAAACGTTGATGTACTTCAGAGAGAGTTTCATTCTTACCAGAGATGAAGCTTTCGTATTGTCTTACCAGGTTGATCTTTCTTGAATCCTGGACTTCAGACGTTCCTTCATACTGAACACATATTGTGTCCCACATGGCTTTTGAGGATTTCAGGTTCATGACGGAATGGTAGACTTCGTCAGGAAGGGCCATGGATAGTATGGATCTGGCTTTTGTATCTATAGCCACTTTCTTCTTGCCTTCATCGGTCCAATGATGGATTTCCTTTGGAATCAGCCTTTCTGGAATAGCAGCCCTAGTTGCAGTGGCTGGAACTGCAGGATCAATTGTTACAGGGATGTGTGGGCCGTTTTCAAGATAGTAAGGTATAGTAGGGTCTACACCTTCTAAGAAGAGTGTCATCCTATTTTTCCATAAGTTGAAGTTATCTCTGGAAAATCTAGGGGGTTTTGCAAGAGAACCATTGTCAATATAGTGAGTGTTTGTGTTTGAGTTGGCCATTTTCAGATAATAGCAAGGAAGAGAAATATCTTAGATTAGATCTTGTTTATGAGATTAAACAAATCCGCTCTGATACCACTTGTTGGTCCCGAAAGGCCTAAACAAGTTTGTAGAAGGGGGGTTGAATACAAACACACTATTTTACTTTTCTAAATTGTTTATTGATAAATCATTAACAATTTACAGCTTGTTGCGGAAACAAGATTAAGGATAAACCTAAATCTAAACAAGTTGGAACACTGAGGTTTTCTTGCACTAAGAAAGATAAGGAGATTACTAATAAAATCCTATCTTGAGAGATTTGAACTTGTCCAGAGTTAGCAAGTTACTTCAAATGAAGTGAGTTCATCTCTTTATATACTGCATGCATTTAATGCAATTCAGTATACACTTTACACGTGTCATCAGCGGATTGGTTGCATGTCATTGACCTTTGTTGACAACCTTAGTAGCCGCATGAATGAACAGTGTAGTATCAGAGTGGTTGTACGATTTCAGATTTTCGGAGGTTCTTTTCTGACATTTCGTACGGTGGCGTGCAAGGGAGGTTAAGACAAAAGTACTTTGTACGGAGGACTTCATGATCAGCTTTCGTTGATTCAGCGATTATCATTTACTATTCAGCGAATGATAAAGTTCAGCGATAGCTGAAGTCTTGTACTTGATACTTCACGTTGAGTGGACAAATCTGAGTCTTCGCTGATCCGCATCAGTTCATTAGGAGACTTGTCGCTGGTTCTTGAGCTTGATCTTCGACTTCAGCGTAGAACCTTTGTTGACGTGAATCTTGTCTTCAGGGATCATAAGTAAACAACTAACTTATCAGCGATCACCATAAGGACTGAACAGACTCAGCGATATGGTGAACAGTGTTCGCTGAATGTTTAATCTAAAAGAGCGAGAGTTCCTATCAGCAATACTGTAAGATCTTAGTACTTATCAGCGATAGTGAAACTCTGATACATATTGTTTACTTACAATTTTCACTAAGTATTTAAGATAGGGTCATTATCAAATCACTGAGGGTTTGGATCAACAACTTCACATCCATTTGATAGACGGTGAAGTTTTTGTGAGCGGCGTACGCAAGAAACATCTGAATAGCTTCGATTCGGGCAACAAGTATGAACGTCTCTTCGTAGTCGATCCCCTCTTGCTGTCGATACCCCTTAGCGACCAATCTAGCCTTGTTGCGGACCATGACCCCTTTCTCGTCCTTCTTATTCTTGAATATCCATTTTGTGACGATGATGGTTCGGTTCTTCGGGCGAGGGACCAGACGCCATACTTTGAGACTCTCGAATTCGATCAACTCTTCTTGCATGGCCATTATCCAGTCCGGGTCGTGTAAGGCATATTTCACCGTCGCTGGTTTGACATTGCTCAGGAAAATGGAGAAGAGGCACTCATTTCCAGTTGCCGACCGTTTTTTAGTATTGGTTAAAAGTGCAGGGGCGGCTTCGTCTTCATCTTCCGTCGTTGCTCTGGTTTGAACAGGCGTGGACGGATCTCTAATAATTTGCTCTGGGGGATGCGCTCGAGTCCATTTCCGGGTATGAGGTAGCGGGTCCGATAGAGGTTCTGAATTATCAGCATCGATGTAGGACCCTAGGGGTAGATTTTGAACCGCTTCAAGTGATGGAACCGGATGTAAGCGTGCGGCGGCCGTAGGTTGGGAAACAACAGTGGTTGACGAAGATGCGGCAGTTGCGTCAGAACTGTTGCTTGCTCTAGGGGTAGATGAAGTGGATTGAACCACTGGTGAGGGAGACGCGGTCACCGTTTGAGTACTTGAAGATGGCGTCGTCACTATCACAGGTGAAGTGGGCGAGTCCTCCGATGATGTAACATTGGGGGTTGGTGGAGGACCGGAGATGTTGGTCGACACCACTACAACTCCATCTGCATTAAAAGAAGCATCAGTAGTAACTTGGGGAAGATAAAAATCATTATAAAATTTTTCAAACAGTAGATTTAACTCAGATGGTTGTGACTTCGACGTATTGGACGACGAAGAATCTATTATTGTGTGCTTGGGTTCTGATCTCCAGTAAGCGCGGGTTCTGAACTGTTATGTCCAGAAGCCAAATCGACCAATTCGTCGAACGTCACATTAATACTCTCAATCACGCTCTTAGTCCTCTGTTGTAGACACAGTATGCTTTGGAAGAAGTCGAGTAGCCTATGAAGATCCCTTCGTCCGCCTTCGGCTTGAGCTTGCCGAGATCATCCTTATCATTCAGCACAAAGCACTTGCACCCAAACGCGTGAAAGTAGCCGATGTTGGGGGTGCGTTTGTTGATGACCTCGTATGGCGTCTTGTTCAAACGCTTGTGGACGATAGACCGATTTTGAGTGTAGCAAGCCGTCGCGATAGCTTCAGCCCATAAAAACATAGGAAGTTCGTATTGTATCAGCATAGTGCGTGCCGCTTCCACCAAAGTGCGGTTGCGACGTTCCACCACGACGTTCTGTTGTGGAGTTCTGGCTGCCAAGAAGTTGTGCGAGATCCCAGCCGATGTGAGAAAATCGCCTATGACGCGATTCTTGAATTTCGTTCCATTATCCGTGCGGATCACTATGACGGTCAGCTGCAGCTTGTTCTGAACTCCTTTCAGATGGTTGACTATGACACCAGGCGTTTCGTCCTTCGAACGTAGGAACTTGACCCAGGTGTATCTAGAATAGTCATCCACCATCACCAACACGTACTTCTTGTGACTGATACTTTGAACGCGCATTGGGCCGCATAAATCCATGTGGATCAGCTCTAATGGTCTTGACGTGCTTGGAACCGGCTTCGGCTTGTGAGACACCTTCTTCATCTTTCCCATCTCGCATGCGGAGCAGAGATGTTCCTTTGCAAATTTCAGTTCAGGCATACCCTTGACAAGTCCACCCAACACCAGCTTGTTGATGTTCTTGAAGTTCAAATGCGATATCCGTCGATGCCACGGCCAGTTCTGTTGAGTAGTAGCTTTGGACATCAGGCATACGGCTTTGTCTGTCTTGACGGTGGCAAGAATGATGGTGTACAGGTTCGTCCGTCTAGTACCGGCGAGAATCTTCGTTCCATCATCAGCTCAAATACTACATCTCTTTGCCTTGAACCGTACTTCAAGATTCTTATCACAAAATTGGCCGATGTTGAAGAGGTTGTGACCAAGACCTTCAACGTAGGACACACGCTTGATCGTGAGGTCGTCCTGAACAAGGTCGCCGTAGCCCATGATCGGAGCCACGTTGTCGTTGCCAAATCTTACATCACCACAGTACTTCTCCTTGAAGTTGGTGAGTAGCTCCCGTTTACCAGTCATGTGTTTGGAGCATCCAGAATTGAGAAACCACACATGACCGTGCTGCAAAACAAAGTTAAGGATGTTTAGGTACCTGTTTGGGCAAAAAACCACGTCGTACGACCACGACCGGAGCAGATAAGACGCACGTCATAATCCAAATCTTGTATCAAGATAAGGCCTCGACGAGAACCCAGAAAATATCCGTCGTCGCCCGTAAAAGGTAAGTCGTACGTCTCCCATGACGCACGACCTTAACATCGCCCGTCCCGTATGACCATCGCGTAAGATCATTGTACCTTCGACCGAACTAACGTTAACCTTGACTGTTACGTTTGCAAAGTGTTTAATACAGGAGTCAAAGTCATTAAAGAGCAACGGATATAACCGACGCAACCATCAACGATCGATAGCCGTAACGAACGAAGATCATCATGGATAATCACTCCGGCGACCGTTTCCAGCCGTTGATTGAATCATTGATGGAGTTAATTAATGACGCGAAGGCTATAAAGGACAAGCTAAAGCTTCATTTTAAGGGACATCGGTTAACATCGAATACACTCCAGCGAACATCACTACACAGCAGAGAAAATCATCCAAACTCATAGCAAAGAACCTTCAAACTCTGGAGATTAAGTACTGAAAGCCAGAATCTTACAGCGAACTCAAGAACACTCAAAGGAAAGCTCAAGTATCGCTCTTAACGCACGACAACATCCCTCGACCAGAAGTTCACACTTTGTATTCAAACACGACAAACACCTGTTTTTACATTCAAACACTTGTACTTTACATTTCGAAGCATTTCCTTCATTTGTATTGTAATCATTGTACGACCGACGCCAGTACCAAGGACGTCGCCCCTGATTGGCGACCATAGTGCAGCGACGACATCCCTTGTCGTCCGTAGGTTTTTTCCTCGATTGATGTTTTTCCTGCGTCATCAAATCCCTTGTCTCGTTTATTTTTCCCTCGTCGCACGTCTCGTCGAAAGATCCTTTCTTTAGTTGATTAAGTCCACATCGACCTTAAGTTGTCCCTTTGGTGCGATTTTTGGCATTAACAGTACCCATCTGTAAATGGGTCATTGGGTGTTAGGTGCAGCACCTTTGTTTGAGACCCGTTTAGAGTTGGGTCTTTTTTCGTTTGGTTTTACTAGAAGTATTAGAATTAAAGACATGATATGTACCAAACCAATCGGATGCATGTTTAGAGTCAATCAAGTCATTCAAACCACAAACGGAACAACAAACATAATCACGTGAAAAATCAATCAATTGATGAACATTGTCAAGTTTAACTGGAAATTTAAAACCATGTTCAACAGAGTTATTCAAACCAAAACCATGTTTGTTGTTATTATTCCTATTATGTGAAAAAGAATTAAATGGCTTGTTCTTCTCAGCGCGCGTCTTAGCTTTCTTCTCTACCCACTCTCTCCGAACCGCTTTCCCCCAACCCGTACTATCTGAAATTACATTAGATTTATCGTCAGAGGAGCTTGAGTAAACTGGTTGTTTGGAAGAGCTCTTACCGGTTTTAGCGCGTTTCTTAGACCGACGTTTAGATTTAGTTTTAGAAATGGTCTTAGAAACGGTTTTAGAATTTAAACATTCGCCCTTTTCAAAATTAACCGGTTCAGGCATTTTTTCTAAAAATTGAGTGTGACTAGTAAGCTTAGGAGCAAAATCAATCTTAGAAAAATCATCTTCATGACAAGGAGTGGAATTCATAAACTCAGAAAACCTTCGTGCAGAATCAAATGGTGTGTCGCCATCAGAGTCAGACGAGGAGTTATCCGCAAACGGATTATCAAAAACCGGAAAAGGATTCTTTTGAACGGAGTCGGGTTCGATGGCCTTACCTTTATCCTTAAAGCTCAAATCTTTATCATTTGTGTCATCAGACACTCCTATAAAAGCTTTGCACCAGGAACTATCCGAATAGATCGGAGCATCGTCAAACGAGATTGTTTCAAGAGTGACAGGCGTCATTGGAGTATCCACAGAATTCTCCTTAGCCATTCTCAGCGTTAAAGCTTCTGCCGACAACGCGGACAGTTGAGAGGTCAACTTAGCAATCTCAGTTCGATAAGTCGCTCTATCAGATTCGGGTAATATCTCGGGTTTGATCTGTTTGAGCTTTTCGATAGAGGCTAAAAGTACAGTCCTTTCGGTTTCATAAATGACCATATCTCTCGCAATCGATTCTTCAAGTTTAAAAATTATATTTTCCAAAATCAGAGGTGGAACATAACGTTTTAACTTTGATTTATCATTAGAATCTACATCTGTTGTTGCCGGAACGGGAAGCGGAGTTTCAACCATTTTGGCGAGCGAGCAGATGTCGGAGTAATCATTTGGGAGATAAGGAATTTTGCTTTTTAAATATGACGCATTAAGCGTTTCGTACACAAAAGGGATCTGTACATTTATATTTTTCCTAAGCGGCCCATCATCCGATTTCGTGTTATTTTCAGAATTAGGATTATCAGATTTAGGTTTTGCCTCTATTGGTGGTAGAGGTATACCTGTTTGTCTTTTAAAATCCTCAAACTCCTCATCTTCTGGAGATGGCTTAGACCACTTAATCTTGTACTCGGGATATATCTTATCTAGGCCCATGAAATTGAATTCATAAAGAGTGGGGACCTTAGACAATACTTTCTTTAGGTAGACGGATTATCATATTCGAGTCCCCAAAGTGAGTTGTAATATTTGAAATCCTTAGGCTTGTTCAAGTGGATGGTGTGTTTAGATTGACCACGTTTATAAAGTTTGGATTCAAGATCCTTAAGCTTAGTGGTCAACTTCTCATTTTCTTTTAAAACATTATCTTGAACTAAAACGCTCTTAGAATACTCCTCCTGAGACTTCTCTAACTTTTGAGTATATTCAGATATTTGTGTAATACCCTGGGTAAGTCCGTTAGTTAAATCCCCTTTCCGTTAAGTTAAGTTAACTTTAAAGTTGGATTTTAGGGTAAGATTGGGTTAAATTATAAGTTAAGGGTGGTTGGGTTATTATTGAGAAGTCCAAGGACCAAAGTGGTAAATTAAGTTTGATATTATCATCTTAGACTTCAGATGTTATTCACAACTCAGAAACATCAGATATTTAGTATAGTGTGTGTGTGTGTGTGTGTGTGTGTGTGTGTGTGTGTGTGTGTGTGTGTTTGGAGGCAAGAAGGAGAAAAGAAGAAAAGCTAGGTTAAGGCTTCAATTGGTATGCTTGGAAGTGAATCTGAGGTATGTCTCTTTGTATTTTATGGTTGTAATTGGTATTCAAAGGTTTCTGTCGGATTAGAATAGTTAAATACACATCTGAGGTTGATTCAGTCGGATTTCTGGGTAAAAAGGACCAAACCGACAGAGGTTTCCGGACACAGTATGAATGTGTCCGGGTAGTTCTTTGGTGGTGTCCGGGTAGTTTGTTGATAGTGTCCGGATGATTTGTTTGATGGTTTCCGGATGATTTAGATACCGGATGGCATCCGGATTACTTTGGTGTCCGGATTCCTTATGATGTCCGGAAAGGTTGGGTTATCCGGGTTAGTTGTGTTGTCTGGAAAAGTTGTCCGGATTGGTCTGTGTTGTCCGGATAATTCATGTTATCCGGGTTAGTGATGCTGTCCGGAAATGTTGAGTTGTCCGGGTTGCTTTGGGCTGTCCGGGAACTATAGCTGTTTGGTTGTTTTGATGGCGAGAGTTAGGTAGATATATCTAGAGTTCATGTGTTCAATTGGTAAGGGGATATTTGTATTTAATCTGTTTCAGATTCTGTGGATTTGGATTGAAAGACTGGATCTTTTGGAGAAAGCCTTGGAAGTGTTTATGGATAAGCGATCGAGGTGAGTTTTACTTTTAAAACGTTTTCAACTGGGATATATATATGTGATATATATATATATATATATATATATATATATATATATATATATATATATATATATATATATATATATATATATATATATATATGAGATGGATATGTATGGATTGGATACGTGATATATGGTGTGATTACGTGTTTATGGTTGAGATGGATATTTGATTGAAATGTAATGAAAGGTTTATAAATGACAATATGATATATTGGTACATATATATTGTATTTATCTGTGCATTACACTACACGAATATATGTTAGCCAAAACTATAGTCGGCGGAGGTGTTTGTTGTAGTTGTTGTACAGCGGTGCTGTAGTTGTCGTACAGCGGTGTTGTTGGCTCGCAACCAACTAATATGGCCATGGGAAGGAGAATGAGAAAGAGGATGAGGAGTTGAGCACGATGCACGCGTCTTGCTTGGTAGTTAATAATTGTGGTATATGTGTATTTTATAAAAAGGGATTTCTAAACTGACAGGTATTATCTCACTAGACCTTTAGGTCTAACCCTCATTTTGTTTTCAAAAATATGTATTCCAGGTCAAGGATCTTTTGTTAGCAAAGGGAGGAATAAAGCATAGGAGGCAGTTGCTAGCTGACGAAGATTAGGATATGTTTACATTTCTTTTGTATTGTATAGTTTTGAGACTTTGGGACCGAATGTGAATTATTATGTATTCTGTTATGAAAGTAACGACGTTATGTATAATATGTTAATTGATGTAAATTATGTATGTTATGGGATACCGGGTCGTTACAGATGGTATCAGAGCCCTAGTTTAAGGGATTTAGGTATTAGTATATGTACCTAGATTTAAACTGCATGTGAAGTAGGATGTCCTTGATATATTATAACCTTGGGATGCTAAGTATAAAAGGTAGAAGGAACATCATGTAAGGTAATTTCAGATTACATCTGGCCATTGTAATTGTGATCTTACAGGTGCATGTTTGAACTGGAATACCTTGTTATATGGGGTATGTGCTTATGTGTATATTAACCTTATTGAATCGACAAAGTGGCAAGTCGGACTCGCCGTATGGATATAAACAAAGACAGATATATTTATATAAACTCTACACGTGCTAAAGTGCTATTTGACTTCGGTACAAACTTAATTAATTGTGTTTTCGTTCTTTTGTTGCTTATTTGCTTTAGAAAATAACTTGATAATTTTGTTGGCAATATAGATGGGTGTGGAGTGCCTATTAAGTTATTTTCGATAATCTTGTTAGAATTCGAGGTAGTAGTAAGCATAGGATGGTGTTGGAACTTGATCTTGTTAAAACTTTTGATTAGGTAATGATAAGTGATCCTCGGTAATTCGGTATGAGAAGATAAAGTTGATATACTGGAATAAGTGAGGTTATGATGAAAGTAAGGAATTGTTGGGGGAATGATTTAAAGTTTTCAATTGTTAGCCAATTCAATTGGAAGTGTAAATGAAGAGCTGCAGCATGGTATGAGTCATCTTCTTCAAAGTTTGATTTCTTCTTCTTTTCTTCTCTATATTGATTAGGCAAGTTTATGGTTGGGGATTTGATAATCCAATTGTTGGTTGAGTTTTAATCTATAAGAAGAAGAAAAAAAAGGCAAATGATTTTAGGATTGATTCCCTATGAATTTTGATCAAATCAGTAAGAAGCTTCATCATGTTTGCTTGATAGATCTTCATTTTTCCATGGATTGAGTTTTTTAGTTTTGCAGTAATAGATTTGATGAGTTTCATGTCGTTTAAAATGATGGTTATTAGTTCTTAATGTTTATGGCATCAAAAATATCGATTTGGGAGCCTTATAATTGATTTGGGAAGTTTAAGGATGGGAAACCCTTGATTTTTGGGAGAAGTCTCGTGAAGGGGGCAGACCAGTGCTCTGCGCGTCTGGAGGCGCGCCACTAGGGGCGCCAAGCCCTGTTCCCAAAACCTTGTTCCCGTTTCGCCGTTCGTTTGGGTCTAGGATCAAGGTGTTGATTGGGGGTTTGGTCTTAGGGATTATTGGGAATGTTTTGAGGATGTAATTAGATGGTTTAACACCATTTTTGTAGCGCCAAATTTAGGTATTCGGTTTGAACTAAAGTGTATCTCGGAGCGTGTGTCAAAGTGCTAAGGCTAAGGTGAGTTCCCTTACCTTCTTTGTGTGAATGAAAAGTTTTACGAAAGGTTTTCATAACTGATTATGGTTACGAGCATGTTGATCGGATTAAAATATTTAAAAGGTTTTATATTACGCGATGTGAAAACGTTTATATAAGCATGCGAATTGTTTACATGTTCATTTCTACGTAATTGTTGATTGCATGTTGTTGTGAGGTTGTTGCTATGTGTGGAGTTTGGTTGCAGAGTAGAGAACAATTATGAATGTCGTGTCTGGCTTAATAAGATGATGAAAAGTTGAGACCACTGCGCAATACCCTTATGTGAAGTCGAGTTTTTGAATTCGGAATGTCAGTATGATTGTAGTTTGAACTATTGCTTGGTTATGTAAGAATGGTTTTATTTATGATAAGATTTGAAAGGGTTGAAGTAAATCCTTGTGGTGGAATGGTAATAAGTAGCGTTACGTTACTTGATGTAATATTATCGGCGATGGGTCTGGGTACTGGATAGGTTGAAAATTTGAATTTTTTTACACTATTGAAAGTCTTGTGTTTTTCCTCAAGTGAGAACGGTGGGGGTATAAATTGGTTATGAAGCTTTGGATGAAGTGGGTTCTGTTAGGAAGTATGATGGGTGTGCTTAATTACTGTTGTTATGATTTTGTTAATGTGTGAAGTGTGATGGCCTTAGTGTAAAGAATAATAGTAGTGTGTGGAACGTGAGGATTATGTGTGGAGAATAACAGTAGTGTGTGAAGTCTTGACCTGGTCATGAAGGCGACAGTTTAGTGTGTTGTGAAGATTATACTCATTGTGATTGTTGACGCTATAAAAAAAGGGGTATTGTTTAAATGTGTGGGGTGAAGTGGATAATATGGTGGCAGTTTATAATTAATGAGCGTGCGAGGTGTGGTATTAATGAATTTTTGTAAGTTAAGTGGTGGATTAGTGATGATATGGGATGAGTGTAAATGAAAACCTCTGCTCGGGATTTTGTTTATAAGTTGTTCAGATATGACAAAAGTATGTGTGGAAAGGCAGGGATGTCTAGGTGGTGCGTAGTATTGTTATTCGAGAATAAGAGAATGGAGTGGCAGTAGATGGTTAGCTAAGGAGTGGAGTATTACCGTTTGAGAAATGAAAAAATGTGTGGTTGCTTCGAGCATTGAGTGTGATTTCGGATTAACTCGGTTAAGTTCCTGGAATGAGGTGTGGTGAAATTGTTGGTTAAGTATGGTAATCATTGAAATTGGGTGTGTGCGGTTGGTTTGGAAGTGAAAGAAAGCTAGCTCGTAGGTGAGCGCCTCCTAGTGAGCTGTCCTTGGGGAAACATGTTTTATATTGAGAAGAGAGTGGAGGAAAGTAGTTGTATGTAATGCTCAGGATGAAGGACCATTGGATAGGATATGGTAGTAGTGCGAGAATGATGTTGTGGCAAGTGTGGGAATCAATTGTTATCTATGGTTCGTGATCGGTGTAATTCATGCAAGAAGTGTTGTCTATCTTAGACGTATTTTGGGTTAGAGAAGCGACGATAGAGTTGTGTATAGTATATGGAGAAAAGTTTAACTGCGGGTTAAGGTGATACTCCCAGTTGATTCTGTGATTTATGGGAGAGTAGAGTGTTGTTATTTTTGGGAGTGTTGGATTGTTATTGTAACTTTTAGTGGAACCGTTTGATTAGACTTGGTATTGCATGTATGAATATGATTTTGATGAATGATTTAGTGGCAAGAGTAATTAAGTATTGATGTGTGATTATCTTGGTTATGCTATGCTAGCATGAGAAATGGGAATAGTAGAATGAGGTATACGGGTTTGTTAAAATAAAGGAACTTATCCCTATTATAAAATTATTTTTGTTGAGTATAATTTTATTTAATGGAAGAGTATAAGAAATAGATTGTAATTGCTAAGCAAGTTTTATATGGAAAGTGTATGTTTATGTTTTTGAGTTAGTATTGTAAAAGTGTAGAACACGACGTTCGTCGTGAAAGATTGATGGAGTAAAAAGTAATATTAGCGTAGTAAATGTTCCGAGTAAGCATAAAATGTGGTGTTATTTGGATTAGTTTCATGGGGGTATAAGTTAATTTCTTTTTGTGATATAAGTGATCTATCGAGTTATTTTGAATATTCAGGGGATTTGATTATTGGGTGATTCGGCAGAAAATTTCGATTATGATTATTTTAAAATTGGGATCGACTTTGTGGGATGGAATAATTGAGTAAATTGCGGATGATGTGTGTAAAGTGTGGTTAGTATTAATAAGTTGGTGGTTATCATTGTTTTAAAATGGGTGGAATTTTTGTGTGGAATTAAAATTATTGGTGTTTTGGTAATATTGAGAATAGTATACTTGTTCATCAAAAGGTTAATAGTTTGACTCTAAGTGGAAAAGAGAATGGAGGGATGATCTTATTTTAAGATAGTAGAATATTTGGTTTTGATTGAATTTGAGGTAGTAGTGAAAACTAAGTATTTATACCTTTTCACTTAACCGAATTCCGGGACGGAATTCTTTTAAGGGGGAGATAATGTAATACCCCGGGTAAGTCCGTTAGTTAAATCCCCTTTCCGTTAAGTAAAGTTAACTTTAAAGTTGGATTTTAGGGTAAGATTGGGTTAATTTATAAGTTAAGGGTGGTTGGGTTATTATTGAGAAGTCCAAGGACCAAAGTGATAAATTAAGTTTGATATTATCATCTTAGACTTCAGATATTATTCCCAACTCAGAAACATCAGATATTTAGTATAGTGTGTGTGTGTTTGGAGGCAAGAAGGAGAAAAGAAGAAAAGCTAGGTTAAGGCTTCAATTGGTATGCTTGGAAGTGAATCTGAGGTATGTCTCTTTGTATTTTATGTTTGTAATTGGTATTAAAAGGTTTCTGTCGGATTAGAATAGTTAAATACACATCTGAGGTTGATTCAGTCGGATTTCTGGGTAAAAAGGACCAAACCGACAGAGGTTTCCGGACACAGTATGAATGTGTCCGGGTAGTTCTTTGGTGGTGTCCGGGTAGTTTGTTGATAGTGTCCGGATGATTTGTTTGATGGTTTCCGGATGATTTAGATACCGGATGGCATCCGGATTACTTTGGTGTCCGGATTCCTTATGCTGTCCGGAAAGGTTGGGTTATCCGGGTTAGTTGTGTTGTCCGAAAAAGTTGTCCGGATTGGTCTGTGTTGTCCGGATAATTCATGTTATCCGGGTTAGTGATGCTGTCCGGAAAAGTTGAGCTGCCCGGGTTGCTTTGGGCTGTCCGGGAACTATAGCTGTTTGGTTGTTTTGATGGCGAGAGTTAGGTAGATATATCTAGAGTTCATGTGTTCAATTGGTAAGGGGATATTTGTATTTAATCCGTTTCATATTCTGTGGATTTGGATTGAAAGACTGAATCTTTTGGAGAAATGCTTGGAAGTGTTTATGGATAAGCGATCGAGGTGAGTTTTACTTTTAAAACGTTTTCAACTGGGATATATATATATGTGATATATATATATATATATATATATATATATATATATATATATATATATATATATATATATATATATATATATATATATATATGAGATGGATATGTATGGATTGGATACGTGATATATGGTGTGATTACGTGTTTATGGTTGAGATGGATATGTGATTGAAATGTAATGAAAGGTTTATAAATGACAATATGATATATTGGTACATATATATTGTATTTATCTGTGCATTACACTACACGAATATATGTTATCCGAAACTATAGTCGGCGGAGGTGTTTGTTGTAGTTGTTGTACAGCGGTGTTGCTGTAGTTGTTGTACAGCGGTGCTGTAGTTGTCGTACAACGGTGTTGTTGGCTCACAACCAACTAATATGGCCATGGGAAGGAGAATGAGAAAGAGGATGAGGAGTTGAGCACGATGCACGCGTCTTGCTTGGTAGTTAATAATTGTGGTATATGTGTATTTTATAAAAAGGGATTTCTAAACTGACAGGGATTATCTCACTAGACCTTTAGGTCTAACCCTCATTTTGTTTTCAAAAATATGTATTCCAGGTCAAGGATCTTTTGTTAGCAAAGGGAAGAATAAAGCATAGGAGGCAGTTGCTAGCTGACGAAGATTAGGATATGTTTACATTTCTTTTGTATTGTATAGTTTTGAGACTTTGGGACCGAATGTGAATTATTATGTATTTTGTTATGAAAGTAACGACGTTATGTATAATATGTTAATTGATGTATATTATGTATGTTATGGGATACCGGGTCGTTACAGATGGTATCAGAGCCCTAGTTTAAGTGATTTAGGTATTAGTATCTGTACCTAGACATAAACTGCATGTGAAGTAGGATGTCCTTGATATATTAGAACCTTGGGATGCTAAGTATAAAAGGTAGAAGGAACATCATGTAAGGTAATTTCATATTACACCTGGCCAGTGTAATTGTGATCTTACAGGTGCATGTTTGAACTGGAATACCTTGTTATATGGGGTATGTGCTTATGTGTATATTAACCTTGTTGAATCGACAGAGTGGCAAGTCGGACTCGACGTATGGATATAAACAAAGACAGGTATATTTATATAAACTCTACACGTGCTAAAGTGCTATTTGACTTCGGTACAAACCGAATTAATTGTGTTTTCGTTCTTTTGTTGCTTATTTGCTTTAGAAAAGAACTTGATAATTGTGTTGGCAATATAGATGGGTGTGGAGTGCCTATTAAGTGATTTTCGATAATCTTGTTAGAATTCGAGGTAGTAGTAAGCATAGGATGGTGTTGGAACTTGATCTTGTTAAAACTTTTGATTAGGTAATGATAAGTGATCCTCGGTAATTCGGTATGAGAAGATAAAGTTGATATACTGGAATAAGTGAGGTTATGATGAAAGTAAGGAATTGTTGGGGGAGTGATTTAAAGTTTTCAATTGTTAGCAAATTCAATTGGAAGTGTAAAGGAAGAGCTGCAGCATGGTATGAGTCATCTTCTTCAATGTTTGATTTCTTCTTCTTTTCTTCTCTATATTGATTAGGCAAGTTTATGGTTGGGGATTTGATAATCCAATTGTTGGTTGAGTTTTAATCTATAAGAAGAAGAAGAAAAAAAAGGCAAATGATTTTAGGATTGATTCCCTATGAATTTTGATCAAATCAGTAAGAAGCTTCATCATGTTTGCTTGATAGATCTTCATTTTTCCATGGATTTAGTTTTTGAGTTTTGCAGTAATAGATTTGATGAGTTTTATGTCGTTTAAAATGATGGTTATTAGTTCTTAATGTTTATGGTATCAAAAATATCGATTTGGGAGCCTTAGAACTGATTTGGGAAGTTTAAGGATGGGAAACCCTTGATTTTTGTTAGAAGTCTCGTGAAGGGGGCAGACCAGTGCTCTGCGGATCTGGCTGCGCGTCTGGAGGCGCGCCACTAGGGGTGCCAAGCACTGTTCCCAAAACCTTGTTACCGTTTCGCCGTTCGTTTGGGTCTAGGATCGAGGTGTTGATTGGGGGTTTGGTCTTAGGGATTATTGGGAATGTTTTGAGGATGTAATTAGATGGTTTAACACCATTTTTGTAGCGCCAAATTTAGGTATTCGGTTTGAACTAAAGTGTATCCCGGAGCGTGTGTCAAAGTGCTAAGGCTAAGGTGAGTTCCCTTACCTTCTTTGTGTGAATGAAAAGTTTTACGAAAGGTTTTCATAACTGATTATGGTTACGAGCATGTTGATCGGATTAAAATATTTAAAAGGTTTTATATTACGCGATGTGAAAACGTTTATATAAGCATGCGAATTGTTTACATGTTCATTTCTACGTAATTGTTGATTGCATGTTGTTGTGAGGTTGTTGCTATGTGTGGAGTTGGGTTGCACAGTAGAGAACAATTATGAATGTCGTGTCTGGCTTAATAAGATGATGAAAAGTTGAGACCACTGTGCAATACCCTTATGTGAAGTCGAGTTTTTGAATTCGGAATGTCAGTATGATTGTAGTTTGAACTATTGCTTGGTTATGTAAGAATGGTTTTATTTATGATAAGATTTGAAAGGGTTGAAGTAAATCCTTGTGGTGGAATGGTAATAAGTAGCGTTACGTTACTTGATGTAATATTATCGGCGATGGGTCTGGGTACTGGATAGGTTGAAAATTTGATTTTTTTTACACTATGAAAAGTCTTGTGTTTTTCCTCAAGTGAGAACGGTGGGGGTATAAATTGGTTATGAAGCTTTGGATGAAGTGGGTTCTGTTAGGAAGTATGATGGGTGTGCTTAATTACTGTTGTTCTGATTTTGTTAATGTGTGAAGTGTGATGGCCTGAGTGTAAAGAATAATAGTAGTGTGTGGAACGTGAGGATTATGTGTGGAGAATAACGGTAGTGTGTGAAGTCTTGACCTGGTCATGAAGGCGACAGTTTAGTGTGTTGTGAAGATTATACTCATTGTGATTGTTGACGCTATCAAAAAAAAGGGGTATTGTTTAAATGTGTGGGGTGAAGTGGATAATATGGTGGCAGTTTATAATTAATGAGCGTGCGAGGTGTGGTATTAATGAATTTTTGTAAGTTAAGTGGTGGATTAGTGATGATATGGGATGAGTGTAAATGAAAACCTCTGCTCGGGATTTTGTTTATAAGTTGTTCAGATATGACAAAAGTATGTGTGGAAAGGCAGGGATGTCTAGGTGGTGCGTAGTATTGTTATTCGAGAATAAGAGAATGAAGTGGCAGTAGATGGTTAGCTAAGGAGTGGAGTATTACCGTTTGAGAAATGAAAAATGTGTGGTTGCTTCGAGCATTGAGTGTGATTTCGGATTAACTCGGTTAAGTTCCTGGAATGAGGTGTGGTGAAATTGTTGGTTAAGTATGGTAATCATTGAAATTGGGTGTGTGCGGTTGGTTTGGAAGTGAAAGAAAGCTAGCTCGTAGGTGAGCACCTCCTAGTGAGTTGTCCTTGGGGAAACATGTTTTATATTGAGAAGAGAGTGGAGGAAAGTAGTTGTATGTAATGCTCAGGATGAAGGACCATTGGATAGGATATGGTAGTAGTGCGAGAATGATGTTGTGGCAAGTGTGGGAATCAATTGTTATCTATGGTTCGTGATCGGTGTAATTCATGCAAGAAAGTGTTGTCTGTCTTAGACGTATTTTGGGTTAGAGAAGCGACGATAGAGTTGTGTATAGTATATGGAGAAAAGTTTAACTGCGGGTTAAGGTGATACTCCCAGTTGATTCTGTGATTTATGGGAGAGTAGAGTGTTGTTATTTTTGGGAGTGTTGGATTATTATTGTAACTTTTAGTGGAACCATTTGATTAGACTTGGTCTTGCATGTATGAATATGATTTTGATGAATGATTTAGTGGTTAGAGTAATTAAGTATTGATGTGTGATTATCTTGGTTATGCTATGCTAGCATGAGAAATGGGAATAGTAGAATAGTAGAATGAGGTATACGGGTTTGTTAAAATAAAGGAACTTGTCCCTATTATAAAATGATTTTTGTTGAGTATAATTTTATTTCATGGAAGAGTATAAGAAATAAATTGTAATTGCTAAGCAAGTTTTATATGGAAAGTGTATGTTTATGTTTTTGAGTTAGTATTGTAAAAGTGTAGAACACGACGTTCGTCGTGAAAGATTGATGGAGTAAAAAGTAATATTAGCGTAGTAAATGTTCCGAGTAAGCATAAAATGTGGTGTTATTTGGATTAGTTTCATGGGGGTATAAGTTAATTTCTTTTTGTGATATAAGTGATCTATCGAGTTATTTTGAATATTCGGGGGATTTGATTATTGGGTGATTCGGCAGAAAATTTCGATTATGATTATTTTAAAATTGGGATCGACTTTGTGGGATGGAATAATTGAGTAAATTGCGGATGATGTGTGTAAAGTGTGGTTAGTATTAATAAGTTGGTGGTTATCATTGTTTTAAAAAGGGTGGAATTTTTGTGTGGAATTAAAATTATTGGTGTTTTGGTAATATTGAGAATAGTATACTTGTTCATCAAAAGGTTAATAGTTTGACTCTAAGTGGAAAAGAGAATGGAGGGATGATCTTATTTTAAGATAGTAGAATATTTGGTTTTGATTGAATTTGAGGTAGTAGTGAAAACTAAGTATTTATACCTTTTCACTTAACCGAATTCCGGGACGGAATTCTTTTAAGGGGGAGATAATGTAATACCCCGGGTAAATCCGTTAGTTAAATCCCCTTTCCTTTAAGTTAAGTTAACTTTAAAGTAGGATTTTAGGGTATGATTGGGTTAAATTATAAGTTAAGGGTGGTTGGGTTATTATTGAGAAGTCCAAAGACCAAAGTGGTAAATTAAGTTTGATATTATCATCTTAGACTTCAGATATTATTCACAACTCAGAAACATCAGATATTTAGTATAGTGTGTGTGTGTTTGGAGGCAAGAAGGAGAAAAGAAGAAAAGCTAGGTTAAGGCTTTAATTGGTATGCTTGGAAGTGAATCTGAGGTATGTCTCTTTGTATTTTATGTTTGTAATTGGTATTAAAAGGTTTCTATCGGATTAGAATAGTTAAATACACATCTGAGGTTGATTCAGTCGGATTTCTGGGTAAAAAGGACCAAACCGGCAGAGGTTTCCAGACACAGTATGAATGTGTCCGGGTAGTTCTTCTGTGGTGTCCGGGTAGTTTGTTGATAGTGTCCGGATGATTTGTTTTATGGTTTCCGGATGATTTAGATACCGGATGGCATCCGGATTACTTTGGTGTCCGGATTCCTTATGCTGTCCGGAAAGGTTGGGTTATCCGGGTTAGTTGTGTTGTCCGGAAAAGTTGTCCGGATTGGTCTGTGTTGTCCGGATAATTCATGTTATCCGGGTTAGTGATGCTGTCCGGAAAAGTTGAGCTGCCCGGGTTTCTTTGGGCTGTCCGGGAACTATAGCTATTTGGTTGTTTTGATGGCGAGAGTTAGGTAGATATATCTAGAGTTCATGTGTTCAATTGGTAAGGGGATATTTGTATTTAATCTGTTTCAGATTCTGTGGATTTGGATTGAAAGACTAAATCTTTTGGAGAAAGCCTTGGAAGTGTTTATGGATAAGCGATTGAGGTGAGTTTTACTTTTAAAACGTTTTCAACTGGGATATATATATATGTGATATATATATATATATATATATGAGATGGATATGTATGGATTGGATACGTGATATATGGTGTGATTACGTGTTTATGGTTGAGATGGATATGTGATTGAAATGTAATGAAAGGTTTATAAATGACAATATGATATATTGGTACATATATATTGTATTTATCTGTGCATTACACTACACGAATATATGTTATCCGAAACTATAGTCGGCGGAGGTGTTTGCTGTAGTTGTTGTACAGCGGTGTTGTTGTAGTTGTTGTACAACGGTGCTGTAGTTGTCGTACAGCGGTGTTGTTGGCTCGCAACCAACTAATATGGCCATGGGAAGGAGAATGAGAAAGAGGATGAGGAGTTGAGCACGATGCACACGTCTTGCTTGGTAGTTAATAATTGTTGTATTTGTGTATTTTATAAAAAGGGATTTCTAAACTGACAGGGATTATCTCACTAGACCTTTAGGTCTAACCCTCATTTTGTTTTCAAAAATATGTATTCCAGGTCAAGGATCTTTTGTTAGCAAAGGGAAGAATAAAGCATAGGAGGCAGTTGCTAGCTGACGAAGATTAGGATATGTTTTCATTTCTTTTGTATTGTATAGTTTTGAGACTTTGGGACCGAATGTGAATTATTATGCATTTTGTTATGAAAGTAACGACGTTATGTATAATATGTTAATTGATGTATATTATGTATGTTATGGGATACCGGGTCGTTACAATTTGAGTCTCGAGGATTTCAGCTCGTTTTGAAATGACCGAGCACTCAGTTTGATAGTTTTCTATCACACATCTGTCCTCAGCCTTTTCAACAGCTAGCTTGCCTATGGTATCATATTTGATCTTAGCTTCGGCTTCTAGCTTAGAGATTTTGGCGTCTTTGGTCTTAACCTTATGTTTGAAGGAATCTTAGGTACGCACCATATCATGCATTTGATTAATTAAATTAGCATTGGAGGAACCACATACCTGACATTCGTGCTTGTCTTTCTTCTTTTCGGAAGAGTCATCTTCGGAATCAGATTCTTCCGGATTGAGGCCAGTGTAACACATATGAGCTTCCTCATCTTCATTCTCTTCATCAGTCTTTAGGAGCCAATGATCATCTTCCAGCAGTAGCGCTTTGCCCGCTTCCTTTTGCCTTGACCGTAGCATCTTGTTCTTGTAGTACTCAGCATTGCGTACTATAGGCTTCCGGCAGTCTTTTGCGAAGTGGCCGCCCCTTCCGTAGTTATCACATTTAACTGGTTCATCATCAGCTCTGTCATCAGATTTCCCTTCAGATCGCTTCCCTTCGTCATTTCTCTTTCTCCCATCATCAGACTTGCGCTTGCCGTCGTTCTTGTCACGATAATCCCGACGCTTGGTGTTTGTAGAGTATCGCTGGTTGTTGTTAGTAGGCTTCTTGAAAAATTTCTTCCTAGCGTACTCCCGGGACAGCAAGGCAACTGCTTTCTTGATGCTATCGAGCTCGGGATCAGAATCACTTTCTGGTTCGTCATCTTCGTGTTCAGATTCACTTGGCGCTTCTTCTCGATATGAACTGCGTTGAGCTTGCTTTTCCTTCTTGTGCGACATGAGGGCAAGGGGATCTTCCTTTGTCTTCTCATTGGACTTTTGATCTCCCATCAGCTCACTTACATCATCTTCATCTTGGAGCAACATCTCGTAGATCTCATGCAGCGGAACATTCTCTAAAGATTGGTTGTGGCGAACGTGAAGAACAAATCCCTTCCATTCAGGTTGAAGGTTGTTGAGAAACTTGATGTTGCACTCGAGGTTGGACTTGAAGATGCTGTTCTTGGGCAGATCGTTGAGTAGAGTACAGAAACGCTCATATGTCTCCGTGAGTGATTCTCCTTTCTTGGCTTTGAAGGATTCGTAGCGGGTAAGGCAGTTGGTGATCTTCATCTGATTACCTTCACAACTGCCTTGCATTATCATAGCAAGCTGATCCCACATTCCTTTAGTTGTATCCTTGTAGCTGTCGATGCTACAGTAGATGTTGTTGGGAAGACTGTATACTAGATAAGTCTTCGCCAACGTATCTCCATCGGCTTCACGCTTCTCTTCAACCGTCAGCTTGTCGTATGTTTGGGCACTTTATGAGCTGGAGGTCCACCTTCTTGAGCAGGAACGTCCATCAATGGTGGAACAATCGGACCTTCCTTGAGCGATCGTAGAATTTCCTCATAAAGTGGCTTCGTCTGGATGAAGCACAGAAATCTATCTCTCCAAACATTGTACTCCCCGCGGTATAGGATCGGTGGCTTGAATTCCGATCCGATGGCAAGAGCGTCTTGTGCATTCATTGTGAGAACTTGGTGATCGTAGGACGTGTAGAGTGATTCAAAGGTAATGGAGTGGTCTAACGCACAATCTAACGCCAATCTAACGCAAGATTCCTATGGGAGTGATAACCTAAAGCAATTCCTAAGATGGATCAGGAATAAACTGATAGAAATACTGGAAATGGAAGCAAACAGATACTCGAAGAAAATAAATTAAGAGTGCAGATGGATCAGATCCGGAATAGGAGTTCCGGAATGGGGAATCCGTAATCCCAGAGATCCAGAATTAAGGTTCTGGAAGTTCAAGGATCCGGAGTCAGCAATATGGATCCTGAAATTACTAGTTCTGGAATTTGACAAGAACCGGAATTAAGATGATCCGGAATCAGTAAAGGGTTCCGGAAACAAGCAACAGATCCGGAACTTTTGGATCCAGAATCTAAGGAATAGATCCGGTATTTGAGAGAGGATCCGGAATAAATTAAAAAGCCAATACCGGAAGTGGGGAGATCCGGTACAAGTGAGATCCGAAACAATAGGATCCATAATTCAAAGTTACCGGAACTTAAGAACAGTATTACGCACTGGAACTCGAACGCTTACCTGGAACTCGAACGCTTACCTGGAATTCGATTTCTGCACCACTTCTGACTCGGGAAAAATCTGCAAACACTTTAGAACCAAACGAAACACGTAGGGAATTCAAAAGGAACTAACCAAATTGATTTAACAAGCACTTTTTGAAGAAAAAATTGGTTTTTATCAAGAACAGAGCGTAAAAACCCAGTAACCAAAAATCTCAAAAATTGATGATTTTTACTAAATCAAAACACTTCAAAACACGATATGATTTCAGAAACGCGATAAAGAAGATTCTTCAAGCCTCAATTTCAGGTTTTAACACCAAAATCAAAGCGAAGAAAATTCTTATGAATGACACAGTCGACCAATAACTTGAATGATCAGAAAAGAGAATTACCTTTGAATCAGACGTCCTTCTGCTATGATACCAATCGTGGATCCCAGATTCAATAAGCAATCACAATGTAATCAACACAACTAGCAAATACGTCATAAATCTCACTTGAATAGATTGAACAGAAAGAGTTCTTTGGCAGTAGCCGTACACAGTAATTGGAAACAATAATAATGATCATTAACCCTAAAACAAGAGTTTAGCAAACTATTAATACCCACAGGGTATTTACACAAACTGTCATAAACGGTCCCTGTACTTCTATTCCACTAGCATGACCTAACATTTACCTTTACAGGTGACAGAATCTCATTGGCCTCTGGATTGACTTGTGTGTACTATTTTTCTATAAATAGGAAGATATGTTATGATTCATGTAAGATTTTTGCTACGCCTAGAATAACACACACTTCACACCGTAACTGCACACAGTTAAGAGAGAGAGATTTTAGGGGTTTCACATACAGTTGTGCGTGTTCTTCACTGTTCTTCATCATATTGTAATTTGTTTTCATTAAAGATTAATCTTATGGCTTCTTGAGTTGATTACATTGGTGTTTATATTGATTTCCTCTCTTTCTTGTGTTTCTACCTAGCTTATTCAAACTTATTTCAAACGCTTCCGCTCGTTACCTTGTTCTTCTTTGATTAAGCTGTAATAGAGATCATTTGGGACAACACTATTATATGATAATTAAAATCATCAAACAACTTTTAGGAAAACTTTTCTAGTCCTGTCCTATCCAGTCCTAGTTGTACCAAGCACAAGACTAACACTTGTACTGTCCAATCCTGTTCAGTCTAATCATATCTTGTCCAGACCTCTTGTCCTGTCTCATTCTGTCTCGTCCAATCGTGTTTGCGTACCAAACCGAGCACTTTTGTATACCATATGGTTTTTCTTGCAATAAAAACTTTATAAGAACCAAAAGTGAGAAAAACAACAAACCATGGGGACCAAAATTACAATTTACTCTTAAATATATGATAACTTTAGTAATAAATGGTCATCATTGATCATCCACTATAAACATTTAAATACATCTTTCATAAACATTTGAAACCATAAATTGAAGAGATTTAAACCGAATGAAATGCTTCTAAACGTCAAAATGTAAGAGATTTGGTGGTTGTTTTATTCTTTAATGGATAAACTGCAATAAGAAAAGATTGGAATACATTTTGTTCAAGTTTCGAAAATAAAAAGCGAAAAGTCCAAAAACACCCATTAAATTATTCCATTTTGAATATTAAATTTCTGGATTATTTTTCGAATGAAAAACCTATTAAAATTTCTTACTCTAAATGCTTTAATCTCTGAACAATTTTTTCAATAAAACAAATCATCAAACTTTTAGAAATTAGTTACTTACAATATTTTAAGAAAATTTTAAAGTAAAAAAAATATCAATTTATCGTTTCCAAACCCTATGTTATTCACGCAAACACCGATATCACTTTCCCTCGCCACTCGTACTTGCCCCACCATTGTCGCTTTTCATATCGTCTATTGTAACGTCCCATAAACATAACGTGCATTCAACCAGAAATAAGCATTCAAATTACATCATTAAACTTGACTATAAACATTCGTCCTTCTACACTAAACAAAATTGACAGCGGAAGTCTAAAATCCACAGCCGAGAGCTACATCTATAGTCATAATTGAAAAACCAAAACTCTGGAGTCGCTCTAGCCTCCAAATCCTTCATGCAGTCAATCCTAGTTCTTACTAGAAGAACCCATAGTGCGCTTACCTGAAAATGGTTTAGTTTTTGAAAAGCGAGGGTTAGACCAAAAGGCCTAGTGAATTCCCTCCGAAAACAACATGTAAACAGTATAAAGACTTTTATAAAAATATTCATCGTAAACCTTAACATATCATCAAGTATGGTACTGCACTGTGTACTGGATCACATAAACATTCCGCGATCGGGGTCCCAGCGGTTCCATTCTCGCCTCGTCTGGAGCCTACGCTGACTCCCCTTCCCGGAGCCTACGCAGACTCCCCTCTACTCGAAATAGGAGGAAACGAATTCCAACCTACCAGTCTGTCATACCTATCCAAGGGATCAACAGATCCTGAGGATCACTCTCTGACCCCACAGTGCAGACCGACTCCACATAGCACATCATTCTTTTCATAAATCATGCAGATTTAAATCCTTTAAATCATCATTCTCATTTCATCATATCATGATAAGCTTTCTTAAGTAAAATGTGTAGTTCATGGAAGAACATGCATGACAGTTATAAACAGTTCATGCTCGTAAATGAAACCATAATCAGTTAAATCATTTAACATTGTACGTCGCAAAAAGGTTTAGGGAACTCACCTTGATGTCACTGAGTGCACACTGGTTCTACGCTCGGGTTAACCAAACTTGACACCTAGAAGATCAGATAGATTCCTTAATCAGTAAAAGCTTAACCGGAACTATCCGGATACCATCTATTTTCCGGACGCAACAGTTTTCCGGACACCAATCCGGACATACTACCTTCCGGGTAAAACAATCCGGACAAAACTACCAGAACACTAATCCTATCCGGAAACTCCAAACACCCGGACAACAGGGGAAGTACCCGGAAACTCTAATACCCGGACAACCAGATAAATACACGGAAACTTGCAAACCATCCGTACACTACCGAAACATTAGTGTCCGGGAACTACGGCTGTTCGAACAATAATTTCTAAAAGTGATCATTAAACCCAATTTCTGCCATTAATTTGATTTGACAAACCTAAGGGTTCATCCACTAGTCAAAAACACTCATTAATTCCATTTTTAAACCATCCAAAACGACACATTATTAACAACACCCAAAATACCCATTAAAGAGATGTTTAGATGAAAACTCATCAATCCTTCATGATTTCATCCCCAAATCCTTAGACAACAAAGAAAAGAAAGCTAGCAATAAAGAGAAGAAAAGAGATTAGATGATTACCTTCACAATTCTTCTCCTTAATTGAGAAATCACCCACATTGCTCTTTCTTTCTTTCTCCTATTAGCCGCCAAACCCTCAAGAACCAAAATACTGATTTCTTACATTAAGCCCTAGGGAATTGCAGCTATATATACTTCCCAAAAACTGCTAAAAGGTCCCCCAAGTCCAAGTTTCAATACTTAGACTTTGGCCACCAACTTTCACATCTTCTACAAAAAAACCGGTTGTTACAACACTCCCCCCTTAAAAGAATTCCGTCCCGGGAATTCCTTATTGGAAAAGACGCGGGTATCACAATTCACTACCTTGCACCACCCAACAATCGTCTATGCAAATACATTTCCCTTATCTCGGACCACCTAGACCACAGTTCGACAATCATCTCTCCCATCCTCACCACTTCACCACCTCATACTTAACGTAACTAAGAGTAGGAACCTCCAAACCCATCGTTGAAGTGTTCACCTACTCAAACTAAACGTATCCTGAAACACGTCAATTCCTCCCAGATGCCACGTTCGTTCATTCATATAAAACATAACTCCGGTTATCCTCACTCCACTGGGAGGAGTAACCATGGTCACACCATACTATTCTCACTAGCTTAATCACTGCACGACCAATCCGTTTAAACATTTCTCATAAAGTCACTAACTTAACTCATTCAGCTGTCTTATCCACTCATTTCCTGCACAAACTCATACACAATTCCCTTCCTCAATACTCTTTCCAATGGTTCGCACACTTATCAATGACAATCTACACGACACTGCACCTTGCGGCATTATTGTCAAGTTTACTACTTCCAATTTACTCACTTATTCCGACATACTATCTTCACCTCCCCACGTTAGCGTGGAGCACTGCTCACCAAACCTTACTTGCCCCTCTCTCTCGACCTTTCCACATGCTGACATCACTTTCTCATTACTCACATAACCAAACAGTTGCACCAATATCCTAACTTAGGGCATTCAACCAAGTCGTCTTGAAACGACACCAGTGATTGACGTCACTACACATTCTTTAATCTCCAACTTTTACCTTCTCAGGCATTTCTTTCATACATAAGCAACAACTCACGTTCTTTAAGAATTTCACATCTATCCCACCACATTTTGACTAACATAACCATCATCCTCTTTAAACTTCCCATGATCCCAAAATATGCTTACTTAGCGACTCTTACAGCTAAAAACACTTGGTTTCTCCCTTGGGTAACCACCCACCACCACTCCATCATTCCAACCCGAACATGATCATCCCACAACGTCTACCTACACTCTACGTGCTCCCACAATCTGGTTAACAATTCATACACTTCATCAGAAACCCCCAAAAGCTTCTATCTGATGCTTCCTCTCTCTCTAACATCACATCACTACGACACGAGCTGGCACATTTAGCTTGCCAAATACTGTCACTACACAACCGTACCCTCTTTGCCCATAACATCACACTGCCGACCAGATCTCTCATGATCATTCACCCAATTCGAACTTGCCTTCAAATCGTCCCGTATACATAATCGAGTCTATCCCGCTACTTAGTTCTTTCCCAACGTGTTGAACTATAACTCACGAGTTCCCACTTAACTTAAACATAATCGTTCTTGCTGGCTCCCTACGATCTGAGCCCTCTCACAGACACGGCACATTTCCTTACTAGCTGATACAATCTACACTCACTTCGTTTGTGCTACACACCTTATCCATCTATGGACCCTCCACACCTCGTAACTAGAATGCTTATTCAACAACAGCGGACTCTCACTAACTTAGCACCCCCACAAGGTATTCTATCCACTTTTGCCCTTCTGGTTCAAGCCTTCAGCCTTAACCATCTTGCACGGTTGCCGACTTCAACGCCAATAGTCGACCCGTAACACAACTTTCTTAACCTATTCTTTAACAAGGGTTCCCTTACGGAACCTAATCCTACCAACATGTCATAATCACTCTCAAAATCCGTCGCCCTTAATTCCAGACTTACTCATGTAACCTCAAAATTACAAGCTCACCTCAAAACTCATATTCCATGCCGTGGACCTTTCCTTTCTGCCTCACAACACTACTCATAAAAAGTTGCTAAAACCAACACCTTGATGACTCCTAGTCCTTCCTCCCGACACCACCGTCCCTCGGCAACTGTATTTCCAGTCACCGAACAAGGGTATAGACCCTCATACAACCGATACCAAGGTTCACTACCGATTCTACCACTGTTCACCTTTCCTCTAGAACACATATACTAAAACTACATACGTTCTCCCCTGACTTATCCAACACCTTTTCGCTCTCAAAGTTCTTCCTTAACTTATAATGTAACATTCTACGACCTAGTAGGTTCATAGCCTTCATGCATGACAATACAGTAAATACATCTCTGCGCACATTTTATCATTTTAAATAAACAACGCTTGGAAAACACTTGGGTACACACGACCCCATCACTCTTATAACTTCAACGCCCTGCACAACGATTCGAGAATCGTTTGCATGCATCTTTCAGTGAACCTTAATCTTACTCAATTCCGAACGATGTTATTACGACAGTAATACGTTGAATGAAAATCCTTTCATACGACACAATTTCGAAAGAAATTACTGACACCAAGTAAACCAGTCGGTTCTCACACTCTTTTATATGATATCAATCGGTTAAAATTCATTTGATTGTATAAGTTTTGTTGGCACACGTCTTCTCGACCTTTTGTAATAATTTAACTTATCATGAAAAGTGTGAAATACTTTGCAAATCGTTAAGTTCAAAATTTCATTGTGCAATGTGGATGAAATCACCTTTTCCTTAAACATACGCTTGCACATTCTGACTCCTTTTCGATCAAAATTGACATTTACACATTTAACTTACATCGTGAAAATTTTCATGTTACATTTAAGAAAGCTATGCATGAAACTCTACTTGCAATTGAAGGCTACTCCCCTAACAAGGTCAACCGCTTTACTCACGCAACTTATCCTTGGCACTCTTCCTTCGACCAATGGTCGCCCTCTCGGTCATGCAATAACTTGTTGTACATGCGTTCCACATATCACTAACTCAACCATTTCACACTATTTTTCGCTTTGATCAACTATCTCACTTTCTACTTCTACATGCTTTCAATTCACTGTAGGTATCTTATTTCATTTATCCTGCCAATGAAAAGCTCGACAAAAAAGTCAGGGCTCCATTGATACTTTCAAGGTTTTTACACTGTTCTATCTTACCATCCTGATTGATCTATCCCATGATTTCTAGAACTGGAACTCTCCCGAAACGGGAGTCTTACTCAAACTCAAACGTTCTTCCTCCCCGAATCCACGAAGAGCTACCTCTAGACGACTCATAACACCCCATACAACGTTTCTTCTCTACGATGTATACATATATCACATCATAATGACTCTTACACGACACTTCCCCAAACAATGGAGCTCGGTCTATCCCTCAGGGATTTTGCTGACTTATTCCTCAACGTCCTCCCAGCCATAGCGCTAAACTGAAAGAGACCGATAATTAATCCTTGCTAGACATGACACAACAAATTTGCAATAAGTAAGGTATTGTAAGCACGCACATGTACCTGTAAGTTTGTAATTACACTAGCCAGGTGTAATCCCAAACCTACCTTACACATTTGTCCTTGGCACCTTATTCCTAAGCGCATTTATTGTAACACCCCGCTTACCACGACACAATATTGTCCGCTTTGCCCCACTGGCTCACGGCTTTGTTCTTGGCGACCTGGCAAGGACTTCGCAAGGACTTCCCAGGAGGTCACCCATCCTGGTACTACTCCCACCCAAGCACACTTAACCACAGAGTTCCCAAGGAACCCGCATGCTTGTGGCCCCAAAACGCGTTGTGTCTGGTAAGGCCAAGGTTTACTAATATACCCAGCATCTCTCATGTCCACGGCCGATGTGGGATATGCCTAAGGTGTTACACACACCCCCCCTTAGGGACTCATCGTCCTCGATGAGGTTTGCCCCACCATCCCGAACGGCACAGGAGTGGCTCTGATACCATTTGTAACACCCCGCTTACCACGACACAATATTGTCCGCTTTGCCCCACTGGCTCACGGCTTTGTTCTTGGCGACCTGGCAAGGACTTCGCAAGGACTTCCCAGGAGGTCACCCATCCTGGTACTACTCCCACCCAAGCACGCTTAACCACAGAGTTCCCAAGGAACCCGCATGCTTGTGGCCCCAAAACGCGTTGTGTCTGGTAAGGCCAAGGTTTACTAATATACCCAGCATCTCTCCTGTCCACGGCCGATGTGGGATATTCCTAAGGTGTTACATTTATAGTGATCGTTCCTAGAGGCAATCCTATGTCTCGGCTGTGTTCCTCATCTTACAGTTTAAATTTAGGCGCGACTGGTCACCTAAATCCCTTAAACTAAGGCTCTGATACCATTTGTAACGTCCCAAAAACATAACGTGCATTCAACCAGAAATAAGCATTCAAATTACATCATTAAACTTGACTATAAACATTCGTCCTTCTACACTAAACAAAATTGACAGCGGAAGTCTAAAATCCACAGCAGAGAGCTACATCTATAGTCATAATTGAAAAACCAAAACTCTGGAGTCGCTCTAGCCTCCAAATCCTTCATGCAGTCAATCCTAATTCTTACTAGAAGAACCCATAGTGCGCTTACCTGAAAATGGTTTAGTTTTTGAAAAGCGAGGGTTAGACCAAAAGGCCTAGTGAATTCCCTCCGAAAATAACATGTAAACAGTATAAAGACTTTTATAAAAAATTCATCGTAAACCTTAACATATCATCAAGTATGGTACTGCACTGTGTACTGGATCACATAAATATTCCGCGATCGGGGTCCCAGCGGTTCCCTTCTCGCCACGTCTGGAGCCTACGCTGACTCCCCTTCTCGGAGCCTACGCAGACTCCCCTCTACTCGAAATAGGAGGAAACGAATTCCAACCTACCAGTCTGTCATACCTATCCAAGGGATCAACAGATCCCGAGGATCACTCTCTGACCCCACAGTGCAGACCGACTCCACATAGCACATAATTCTTTTCATAAAACATGCAGATTTAAATCCTTTAAATCATCATTCTCATTTCATCATATCATAATAAGCTTTCTTAAGTAAGACGTGTAGTTCATGGAAGAACATGCATGACAGTTATAAACAGTTCATGCTCGTAAATGAAACCATAATCAGTTAAATCATTTAACATTGTACGTCGCAAAAAGGTTTAGGGAACTCACCTTGATGTCACTGAGTGCACACTGGTTCTACGCTCGGGTTAACCAAACTTGACACCTAGAAGATCAGATAGATTCTTTAATCAGTAAAAGCTTAACCGGAACTATCCGGATACCATCTATTTTCCGGACGCAATAGTTTTCCGGACACCAATCCGGACATACTACCTTCCGGGTAAAACAATCTGGACAAAACTACCCGAACACTAATCCTATCCGAAAACTCCAAACACCCGGACAACAGGGGAAGTACCCGGAAACTCTAATACCCGGACAACCAGAGAAATACCCGGAAACTTGCAAACCATCCGGACACTACCGAAACATTAGTGTCCGGGAACTACGGCTGTTCGAACAATACTTTCTAAAAGTGATCATTAAACCCAATTTCTGCCATTAATTTGATTTGACAAACCTAAGGGTTCATCCACTAGTCAAAAACACTCATTAATTCCATTTTTAAACCATCCAAAACGACACATTATTAACAACACCCAAAAAACCCATTAAAGAGATGTTTAGATTAAAACTCATCAATCCTTCATGATTTCATCCCCAAATCCTTAGACAACAAAGAAAAGAAAGCTAGCAATAAACAGAAGAAAAGAGATTAGATGATTACCTTCACAATTCTTCTCCTTAATTGAGAAATCACCCACATTGCTCTTTCTTTCTTTCTCCTCTTAGCCGCCAAACCCTCAAGAACCAAAATATTGATTTCTTACATTAAGCCCTAGGGAATTGCAGCTATATATACTTCCCAAAAACTGCTAAAAGGTCCCCCAAGTCCAAGTTTCAATACTTAGACTTTGACCACCAACTTTCACATCTTCTACAAAAAAAACCGGTTGTTACATCTATCATGTTGTTGGACCATGTCATCACTCTTACTCTTTTTGATCTTTTTTTATTTTTTGATTCTCCCTCTTTTGATGGATGAAAAATAGATCAAAAAGAGGGACATTTTGATGGCAGCGACCAACAACGTGATAAGCGATATGGAGAACGAAGGGCGATAGGGAGTAGCGAGGGGAAGCGATACCGTTGTTTGCGAGGGGTTTGAATGTCGGATTGTTTGGGAACGGTAAAATGATTTAAGGTTTTTTTATTTAACTTTAAAAAAAAATAGTTGGTTACAGGTAGCTTTTTTGGATAAAAAAATGGAAGCAGCTAATTTCTAAAAGTTTGAAGGTTTATTTGATTGAAAAATTTGGTCACAAACTTAATCGTTCAAAATAAGAAAGTTTTATGATTTTTTTTCATCCAAAACATATAATTTAGGGATTTAATTATAAAACTGATTTAATGGTTTTTTTTATTTAAAACAAATAGTAAAACCGATTTAGTAAATATATTATTAGACCATGAGTACCGCCAACCCACGAACCCACTGAACCCGAATGTCACCTCAGCGCCACATCAGCTTTTCTGTTTCCTACCCTCCTTACCCTAAAGTGGAGTACCGCCAACCCACGAACCCACTGAACCCACTGAACCCAAATGCCACATCAGTTTTTCTCTTTCCTACCCTCCTTACCCTAAAAAACATTAAAAAAATAAAAAAAAAAACATTTATCGGCGGGTTTGAACGGAACCACCTCACCACCCTACCCGCTGCTACCCGCATTCGAACCCGGCCGTGGTACCCGATGACGGTACGCACGGCCTTAAGAGTAAAACTTCACTTTTGGTCCCTGTAGTTTGTCAAAAATCTCGGTTTTCGTCCCTAGATTTCATTTAATACAAATTTGCCACTCTAGTTTGCAATTTTGCTTGGTTTTGATCCCTTCTACTAACAATCATTAAAAGAGTGCGTTAAAGTAAGGGTGTGTTAGTCTTTTTAACGTTCTATCATTTTTCATTTGAAAAAATATAAGAAACTGTTGATCCAAACCCTCAGTGATTTGATAATGACCCTCTCTTAAACACTTAGTGAAAATTGTAAGTAAACAATATGTATTAGAGTTTCACTATCGCTGATAAGTACTAAGACTTTACAGTACTGCTGATAGGAACTCTTACTCTTTAGATTAGATATTCAGTGAACACTGTTCATCATCTTATAGCTCTGAGCCTGTTCAGTCTATGAGATGATCGCTGATAAGTTAGTTGTTTACTTATGATCCCTGAAGACAAGTTTCACGTTAACATATGTTCTACGCTGAAGTCAAAGATTAAGCTCAAGAACCAGCGACAAGTCTACTCATGAACTGATGTGTATATCAGCGAAGCAAGACCTGTCCATTCAACGTGAAGTATCAAGTAGAAGACTTCAGCAATCGCTGAACTTTATCATTCGCTGATAAAGATCTGACTCAACGAAAGCTGATCATGAAGTCTCCCTGTATGTTACTATTGTCCTACCTCCCTTGCACGTCTCCGTACGAACTGTCAAAACGGACATCCCTTTTGTCTGTAATCGTACAACAACTCTGATTCTACACTGTGCACCATGCGGCTACTAAGGTTGTCTACAAAGGTCAATGAGATGCAACCACTTAGCTGCTGCCACGTGTAAAGCCATACTGCCTTGCATTAAATGCATGCAGTATATAAGAAGAACCTTACTTCAGTTTTGAAGTGTGCTCAGACCATCTTCTTTTTTCTCTCTTTGTTAAGTTATTATTCGTAATTTCTTTAACTCTTTCTAGTGTAATCTTGTTCCGCAACAAGTTATAAATTGTCTTGATTTATCAATAAACAATTTAGAAAAGTAAAAACGTGTGTTTGTATTCAACCCCCCCCCCCCCTTCTACAAACTTGTATAGCCCTTCGGGACCAACAAGTGGTATCAGAGCAGATTTGTTTAATCTCATAAACAAGATCTGATCTATACTAAGATTTCTCTTCCTAGCTATTTCTTAAAATGGCTACCAACACAAACACAAACTATATTGACAACGGTTCTCTTGCAAAACCCCTAGATTCTCCAGAGATAATTTTAATCTATGGAAAAATAGGATGACTCTCTTCTTAGAAGGTGTAGACCCTACTATGCCTTACTATCTTGAAAATGGCCCATATATTCCTATAAGAATTGATGCTGCAGTTCCAGCCGCTGAGAATAGACCTGCTATTCCAGAAAGACTGATTCCCAAGGAAATTCATATGTGGACTGATGAAGATAAGAAGAAAGTGGCTATCGACACCAAAGCCAGATCCATACTCTCCATGGCTCTTCCTGACGAAGTCTACCATTACGTCATGAACCTGAAAACCTCAAAAGCTATGTGGGACACAATCTTTGTTCAGTATGAAGGTACTTCTAAGTCCAGGACTCTCGAAAGATCAACCTGGTAAGACAGTATGAAAGCTTCATTTGTGGTAAGAATGAAACTCTCTCTGAAGTACACCAACATTTTAACTGCTTAATAATAGATCTGAAAACTGTTGGTAAGGAATATTCTAACTTTGAAGTACTGACAAAGTTCTTAGAATGTTTACCTGAAAGCTGGGACGGTTATTCTATGTGTCTCAAGCTGTCAAAGGATCTAAAATCAATAACCCTTTCTACCTTATATGGCACGATGCTGAATCATGAGCAATCGAGTCATCTTAAGAAGAATCTTGTAAAAGATTCCAAAAGCACCCCTGTTGCTTTAATCTCAGAGTCACCTTCCACTCAACGATCGACTATCATTGTCACTGAGTTGGAAACTAACTCTGAAAGATCATCAGACTCTGACGTTTCAGATAATGATGAAACTCTGGCATTCCTGGCTAATAAGTTCAGGAGATTTGCTAGAAAGAGTAATTTCAAGAAGAACAAACCTCTTGCTATTACTGACAAGCCAAGATCATCAACCCTTGTTGATAAGGCTACTGCAACTTGCTATAATTGTGAAAAGATAGGACATTTTGCTAGCGAGTGCAGGTCAAAGAAAGTCTCTAGACCCTCAGCTTTTCCCAAGAAAAACTTTACTCACAGGACTAGAGATGAAAAATACAAAAAGCTGAAAGAAAGGTATTCAAAGCTGAAAACCTTTAAGAAGAAAGGCAGAGGCCTTATGGCTGACTATGATTGGGCTGCCTCTGACGAAGAAGAATCATCTGACTCTGAAGATGATGATGAAGCCAATCTATGTCTCATGGCCAAACTTGAAGATGAGGAAGAAAATTCTGACATTCCCTCTACTTCAACCTCTGCTACTAAGGTATCACCTTCCTTCTTTACCAATATTTTAAATATTGATGAAGCTGATAGTCTTCAAAAGATCGATTTCTTGACTAGAAGTTTATATGAAGCCATGAATGGCAAAACTGTGGTTGAAAATCAAAACCTTAATCTCGCTGAACAACTTAAAAACTGTCACCTTCAAATAGAAAATCTTTCTAAAATTGAAGAAGATTTTAAAGATCAAGTTCACTTAAATCAGCTAGTCAAAATCGAGCGCGAAAAAGCTATCGTTGCATTAAAAGCTGAAAAGCTACTGTTGATGGATGGTATAATTCCTCAACAAAGATCACTGAGATAATTAAGTCTCAGATTCCCCTGAGTGATAAACGTGGTCTTGGTTACAAAGCTGATACTCTAGAACCAACCACTAACCGTTCCATGCTTAAATTTGGAATGTTCGTATCCTCTATCCCTGATACTTTCTCATCTCAGCGTTCCTTTTCTAAACCGCCTATCCCTGAGGAAATCTCTACCTTAACTTCTAAAGGTAAAGAAAAAGTTGTATATCCAAAACCTACCTCAGTCTTTAAAAACAAAGGTAAAGGAATTGCTTTTAACCAAAATCCTCAGAAGGGTACCTCTGTACCAAAGTTGAACGCTTCTAAAGCTTCAGTGACTTATCCCTCTGATTCAAAGAATAAGATCCCTGGATTTATTCAGCGTGGATTTATTTAGCGATCTACTCCTAGAATCAAAGTGGAAATTATTGGTAAGAAATCCGAAGAACTGAATGTTCCTCCCATTTCAAAAGCCAATAGCTTACTTGGTACTGGTCCTTCTAATTCAAAATCAAAAGCTCAGCATGCAAATGGTCCTAGAACTACTTTTAGTTATAGGAAATGTTATCATTGTGGACTTACTAATCATATTGCTAGTAAGTGCCCCACAGCCACCCAAGCTGAAAAGATAGCTAAGGTGAAGATCATTGCCCCCAAGGCAAAGAAGACCACTGAGGTTAAGAAATTAACCAAAGTGAAGACTGCCAAAGCTGAATCTTCAAATGCTGCGATGACTGCTAAACCTTCCACTTCCTCTTCTACCCCCACTGACAAGTGTGTACACATGGTTAAGTGGGTACCCAAGAAAAACTAATCTTCTTTTATAATGCAGGTTAAGAAGGGTATCTGGTATCTCGATAGCGGATGCTCTAGACACATGACTGGTATGAAGAACCTGCTCACTGAGTACAAAGAAGAGAAGGGTCCCTCTGTAACTTTTGGTGGAAATGGAAAAGGACATACCCGAGGGTTTGGTGTACTCTCTAATGGTACAACAACCTTCAGAAGAGTCGCATATGTTGAAGGGCTGAAGCATAATCTTTTAAGCATCAGTCAGCTTTGCGACAAGGATAACAAAGTAATCTTTACTAAGGAATCCTGCTTTGTCGCTGACAAAAAGGAGAAGATAGCTCTCAGCGGTTATCGTTTGGAAAATGTTTATGTAATAAACATGGACTCAACAACCACTAAGAACTCCTGTTTCTTCTCAAAAGCCTCATCTGATGTCAACTGGCTATGGCATAAGAGGCTCTCTCATCTCAACTTCAAGACACTTAACACTCTTTCTTCAAAAGAGTTAGTCACTGGTCTACCTCAGCACTCATATACCAAAGAGTCCTTATGTTCAGCGTGTGAGAAAGGCAAGCAGACCAAAGCAAGCTTTAAGTCAAAGCAAGTTTCCTCAGTGTCATCTCCTCTACAACTTCTCCATATGGATTTGTTTGGCCCTGTTAACAAGCAATCCATCGCTGGAAAGAAATATACACTGGTCATAGTTGATGAATTCTCTCGATATACATGGGTTATGTTTCTCTGTTCTAAGAGTGACACCCCTGAAGAACTCATCACCTTTGTTCGGAAAATGGAAACCCTGAACAACTTGACCGTTCGCTCAATAAGGAGTGATCATGGGACTGAATTAAAAAACAGTTCTCTTGATTCCTTCTTTGAGAGTAAGCGTATTTCTCACAACTTTTCTTCAGTGAGAACACCGCAACAAAACGGAGTCGCTGAAATAAGAAATAGAACTATTATTGAAGCTGCACGTTCAATGCTCAGCGATTCTCACCTGCCTACTCAGTTTTGGGCAGAAGCTGTCAACACTGCTTGTCTTATGCAAAACAGGTCGCTGATAGTCAAAAGATTTAATAAAACAGCCTATGAACTTTTTCATGGGAGAAAGCCTTCAATTAGCTTTCTTCACATCTTTGGATGTCAGTGTTTCATACTGAACAACAGAGATGCCCTTGGAAATTTTGATCCTAAAGCTGATGACGGAATCTTTCTTGGATACTCCTCAGCCTCCAAAGCCTTCAGAGTCTTCAATCGAAGAAGTCAAACTGTTGAAGAAACTATTCACGTCACTTTTGACGAATCCCGTTCAGCGAATTCTCGACCTTCTGCTGATACTGAAGAACTGAATCAATGGATGTTTTCTCATCTTGGTTATTCAGAAGAAATTCCCACTCCTCATACTCATACCGTTGAAAATGATAGTCCTACTATCATCCCAAACATGCAGAATAGTGAAGCTGAAACATCATGGGTCTCAGCTGTTCCTTTAAACACTATACCTGCTTCTGAACCAAATGTCTCAGATATTCCATCTACTTCTCAGCAATCAGTGAATGAGATGACATCTGCACCTACTCCTCTCTTGGTTGATATTCCAGAAGTTGCTGAAGCTTCATCTTCAGCTCCTCCAGTTCAATTTGAGTCAGCGACTTATGCTCCTGCTCAGCGATGGACTGTAAATCACCCAATTGATCAAATCCTTGGTGATCCAAACACTGGTGTTCAGACTCGACGAAGTGCAGGTAATATTTGTTTATTTGTTAACTTTATTTCTCTGATTGAACCAAAGAAAATAGATGATGCCCTCAAAGATCCAAACTGGGTCAGCGCCATGCAAGAAGAGCTGACTGAATTCGAAAGAAACAAAGTTTGGAAACTTGTTCGAAGACCAACTAACAAGACAGTGATAGGCACTATATGGGTCTATCGAAACAAGTTGGATGAACATGGAACTGTAACCCGCAACAAGGCTCGTCTTGTTGCTCAGGGATACAGACAAGCGGAAGGCATAGACTACGACGAAACATTTGTTCCAGTAGCAAGACTAGAATCTATTCGTCTATTCTTAGCATACGCTGTACACAAAGACTTCAAAGTATATCAAATGGATGTTAAGTCAGCATTTCTCAATGGAAAGCTGAATGAAGAAGTCTATGTGGAACAACCTCCAGGATTCTCAGATCCTAAGCGTCCAGGTTATGTTTATAAACTATATAAGGCACTTTATGTCTTAAAGCAAGCTCCACGTGCATGGTATGACACTCTATCCTCTTATCTCCGAATAGAAAATTTTGAGCGAGGTAATATCGACAAAACTCTATTTTTCAGAATAGTAAAAGGTCATATCATTCTTGTTTATATATATGTTGATGACATTATATTTGGTTCTACTAACCCTAATCTTTGTACTCGTTTCTCTGATAGAATGAAAAAAGAGTATAAAATGAGTATGATGGGTGAGCTAACATATTTCCTTGGTCTTCAGATAAAACAAAATGAAAAAGGAACTTTCATTAATCAGGGAAAGTATGTTAAAGATATGCTGAAGAAATTCGATTTAACTCAGAGTTCAGCTATGAAACCCCCTATGGCACCACCGCTGACACTAAATAAGGATTCAAATGGAATACCTGTTAATGTCACGCTGTACCATGGGATGATCGACTCTCTCTTGTATCTTACAGCTAGCCGACCTGATATTATGTACGCAACCTGTTTGTGTGCACGATATCAAGTTGAACCTAAGGAATCTCATATGATCGTTGTAAAGCGAATCTTTCGTTACCTTAAGGGTACTATGAACCTAGGTCTTTGGTATCCCAAAGACTCAGGGTTTGATCTAATCGCCTATTCAGATAGTGATTTTGCAGGTTGCAAATTGGATAGGAAAAGCACCACAGGAGGCTGTCAGCTCCTGGGTGGAAAGCTGGTGAGTTGGACAAGTAAAAAGCAAACTCAGTGTCCACCTCAACTGCTGAAGCTGAGTATGTAGCCGCTGGAAGCTGTTGTTCTCATGTCTTGTGATTGAGAAATCAACTACTAGACTATGACCTTCAGCTCTCGAAAATTCCAATCTATTGCGACAGCACAAGTGCCGTCGCTATAGCCAACAATCCAGTGCTACACTCAAAGACCAAACATATAGAAATCAGGTATCATTTTATCAGAGATCATGTGATGAATGGTGATATAGAACTTCATTTTATCCCAACTGACTATCAGTTAGCTGATCTGTTCACCAAACCTCTTGATGAGACAAGATTCAACTTTCTCATCAGCGAGCTTGGAATGCTGAACTTTGAAGAGTAAGATCTTCAGTGGTTCACATTTTATCAGCGATAGGATAAAACAATTATATAACCCATTCTATCATTCTCTCTCTGAACATAATTGATTAGCTGATATCAAGGTATGTTTTCTCTCTTGCTCGCTGACGTTCGCATGTAAATGTAAGATTTCAAAACAAATTGCATCGCTGAATATCTCTTCCTTAACAGCGATACTTTGAAATTTCTTAAAACTAACACTGATACTTCTATTCAGTGCTTCATGTTTTTCAAAATAGTCCCTGAGCTTTCAAAACCTCAGAGACATCCTAAAATATGAAAGGACGTTTGTGACATCATCACAACGGATAAACCCTGGCACGTTCTTTTCCTGACACACGTTTGCACGTTTCGTTTACCTTCCAATCAAATGCAAACTTGTGTCCGTGTCATGATGAAAAACTTTCCCGCTCGAGTTTTTCTCTCTCTCAAATCTCTCTATATAAACTATTTCGAGTTTATATTTTCTCTTTACGCGAACTTCTTCTCCAAGCAAGAAAAGATTTACTGTTGCTTATTTCCAGAAATCTGTTCATCTCCTTCTTCGATTACCAGGTTAATATTCTTATTATTTACCTGCATAACTTGTTTCTGATCCTCTTATTGCTTTTAACAGATCAAACAAAAGAAACTTTTTCTAAAATGAAATCATTTCTTTCATGGTTTTATGAACACAACCTTTTCATGGTTGTTCTTCAAGTTTAAAACTCAAAATCTTAAACTTGTTCTTCATTCGTTTTTCCAGAATCCTTATCTAAAGGAAAACGGAAAACAAGACTTTTACTGGGTTTGTTTTTCTTCTTCAAAACAAGAAAACCCTAATCTTCATTAAGACATTTCTGTCTGAATGAAATGGACAAAAATCGAAAAACATCTTATTGGAAAAGCTTTCACAATAAGACTGTATTTTTTATGATTCATGGTTGATATGTTAAACAGAAATGGCATCTTCTACTCCTGCTCCTACCGCTGAGAAATCCACGGCTGCAAAGAAACTGACTCTTGTCAAAGCTCCTCAGGTCAAGTTCAAGCTTGAGGAAATCAATTTTTCAAAATCGAACAACCTTCATGCGCTTTTCGAGTTTCCTCCTCGAAAGCAAGTCACACATCTGGATGATGCTGTGAATTATCTCAAAACATGTTGCTTATCCACAGCCCTGACCATTACACCCCCTGCTCATCAATTCCTACTTTCTCAGTTCTGGTATACTGCCAGAAGAGCTCAGGTACCCCATGCCAAAGACCCAACGAAGATCGTTGACTCCATTCTATGTGACACAAAATTTGGCACCACCAAAATCAACCCTGCCATAATTAGGAAAGCACTGAGCCTTCCTACCTCTACCAAAGAAAACCGCTTTGTCCCTCTCCCAAACCACAAAAACCAAAATGATAGAGAAGCCATCATTGCATTCTTCGATGCAATGGGTTATGCATGGGACACTGGAAGGGACAAGAAGCCTGAGAAGAAATTGACCTTGATCAAGAAGTCCAAAATGCCCAGCGAGATGAACTTCATCTTCGCACATCTGATAAGCTGCATGACAGCGAAAAGTGGCTCCTCTGATCAAGTTGCTCAACCTCAGCAAGCAATGGGCTATGCATTGCTGAAAGGTCTAAATGTTGACTGGGCCTCAATCATCTACGACGACCTTGCGTTCAGAGTAGATATGGCTGAAAGATCTGCATGGGTTCCTTATCCTAGATTCATCAGCGCCGTCTTTCAACTTGGACTTGGCGAAAGGTACCCAACAGAGGGTGATCTGAGACTCTCTCAGGTTGGCCCTAAGGTACTCGACTTCAAACCGCTGGAAAATGAGGTACGTCTTTCTACTCTCTTATCTCTTCTCAATCCTCCTTCTTCTACTTCTGCAGCTCATTCAGTGGAAATACCCACCGCTGATACCCACGCTGCACCCTTCACTCCTTCTAGAAAAACGAAACAACCTACTTCCCAACTTGGTTCCAAAAGAATCAAGAAAACCAAGGAGCAAACCCCCCAGCATTTACATGCTGAAGACTCCTCAGCTCATCTTGAAGAGCTGATGGAAAGTTCAGTGGTACGCTCTGCCACAGCTGATCAAGCTACACCTTCCATCACGGCTTCAGCGTCTCTAAACGCTGAAGTTTTAAACTTGGAAATGAACCCACCTCCTTCAGCCTCTCTACAGACTGAAGTGATTGACAGCGAATCCAACGCTGAACCCCGCACCCAACCATCATTCTCATCCCTCATTCCTCCTACTCAATCGTTGGTATCTCCATCAATTTTCCCAACCTTCTCAGGGACACCCTTCATCGTACATGACTCAGCTGCAGACACTCTGAATACGATGATGGATGCAAACTTAGGATCTGCAGGCACCTCCATGCGCCAAGGTACTCTTGAAGGCGACATGGAATATCATTCAGGACACAAAGGGTTCGACAACTTCGCCAACCCGCCTGCATGTATAAACACAATCCAAAACACTCCTCCCTCTCTATCCCAAACTTCTGAGCTTTCCTATGTTCATAAGTTAATAACTGTTTCAAGTCCTAATTTGGGGGATATCAACACCTCCCTGAAGGCCCTGGAAACAAAGGTGGAAAATTACAACACCATTCTCTCCACAGACTCTTCAGCGGTTACAGACGCTGGAGAGAATCTCAAAAAGCTGACCGAGATCGTCGATACAAAAGCCTCCAAAGATGATCTGGAGAAGGTGGATGGTAGCATCGCTCAATTTGCTACCACCCTCGCTGACAATTCAACCGCCACCACCTCTCTTTCAACAAACTTCACCTCGCTGTCCAATGAAGTCACATCATTGAAGACAGAGGTTGGTTCTCTAAAGGGTGAAGTTTCCAAGATCAAGGCTGACGTCTCCACCATCAAATAAATTGTTCAGAAAGTGCTGATCGCCTGAACGTCCCAACTTCAAGTTTTTCTCAGGTCGATCGCGAAGCTCTTGAAAAGATCAATCCTGCTATAACTGGCCTGGAAGTCAGATTAGCAAGGATTGAAAATTGTGTTGGGATCTCTGGCCTGGAAGACAGAGACCAAATACACACTGCTGCTGAACAATTTGTTACCTCCCCCAACCATAATGTGGAAGAGGGGGAGAAGAATAAAGAAGACCTTCCCCATAATGCTGAGGGGGAGGGTATTGAAACTGCTGCTGGAACTTCTATTGCACGACCTCAGGGAGTTGAAAACCCTGAGGAAACCGAGAAAGCTTCCTCTGAATCTGAGGGGGAGCAACTCGATGAGCAACATAAGGAAGCTGCTGCTGACGTGACCGAACCTTATGCTGAAGAGGTCGAGTCTGAAGAAGAAACTGAAGATGATGAACCTGTCGACATCTATGATGAAGAACCATCATCATCCCCCAAAGATGATGATGATGACGATGATGATGATGATGACTTCTTCTACGTCCAGCCTGTTGCAAAAGCCCCTGCTCAAAAAGGGATCAAGATAAATGAACCTTCAGGGGAGCGGACCAAGACAAAGCCTACAGCGTCTGAAGCTGACAAAGGCAAAAACAAAGGCCTCGCTAAAGAAGACAATCTGACGATCTTGCTTCAAAAGCCAGTTTGTCAGGTACACTACCTTCTATTCCCTTACACTGCATCCCTCCTCTATCCCTTCTCAATCTCAATCCTTCTATCCTTAGAACCTCTATACACTTAACCACATTCTTTTCTCTATCTCTTTCTTCCCAACTTTTCTTACTTAAACAATCGCTATGTTTCAGCTAGTCCTCTCCCCTGTTTGAGGATCCCGCTGAAGCTCCCACGACTACACCAGGAATAATCCCAGCCACAAGAGCTGAAGAAATAATCCTAGTCTTGGATTTAACCACTGAGACTGATGAACTTGAAGAACAGCTGCTCTCTCACCAAAACAGACCTTCCTTGGCTCCTCAAAAGCTGAGTGAAGATGATCAAGAAAAGAGAGATGCAATGATCAAACAGCTTGAAGATCAGCGAATCATTCTTTCTCGTGACAAAATCCCTGCTCCCACAAAGTTCAGGATCTTAAGGAAAGAATACGAGGATCATCTAAGAGCCGAAAGATTACTCGCCGAAAAGAAGGAAGCTGAAGAAAAAGATAAGGCTCTCGCCATCCAGCTTGTCCAACAATCGGTGAAAGACCCCGCGTTGAAAAGAACTCCCATTGATGTCCAACGTCAGCTATGGGATGATGCCCAAAGGAACGTTGAAGAAAAGACTAAAGTATTTGATTCGACTTTAAAATGGTGTAAAGAAATGCTGAACTATCGATCTCAACCATCCAAAATCATCAAAGTAAACATCAGAGGAAGACTGTTCGTAGACGTTCCTGTTGTTGAAGTTGATGTATTCAGAGAAGACAAAACCAAGGATCGCGCTCAAAGTTTGGTTTAGAGAAGTTTGGTTTCTCTGAATGGTTGGAAGTGAAATTAGCCATTCAAGGATCGCGCTCAAAGTTCAAGAGCCATGTCGAGAAAATTTTAAATACACAGATCGACTTGGTTTCTTCTGCTGTGGATATTCCTCCTTCCACTCTTCTTCCTCCTCAACAAAGAAGAGTCTCTGCAAAGGAAAAGAAAGTCTCAGACTCAGGTCCTCCTATACGGAATGAAACAGGTATTGGTTTCTCTCGTGCTGAAGTTCTTGGCCCTGATGCTGATCTCTCAGTGCTTGACACCTCCCTACCACCTGGTGAAACTTTCATCCCTGGCAAAGTTGTAAGTGATCCCTGTGGTATTTTCTTTCTAGACTACCATGGAAATCAACACTTTCAACGCATCTCTGAGCTTCCAATCACTCCCATCGAACAGCTCAGAGATCTCATATACTGGTGTGAAGTCAGACGCGGCATTAAGGCACGTCACCTCAAGCCCCTGGTCTTTGAAGAAGCAAAGAACAAAAAGGATCAAGGTGTCACTGTCCCTGACTGGATGATTCCCACATCAAAGACCCTCGATGAACTTCTCATCAAGGAAGAACCTTTTGACAGATAGGATCGCCTTGTAATTCTTTCTATCCTTATCTGTCTACATCTTCTGTACTTGTAATTTTTCCACTTCCCTATGTAATCTTTACGAAGTTTAAAGAAAAATTTCAGCGAATGTACTTTACTCCATCAGTACTGAAAAGATCCCAGAAAACAGTAAAAGGGACAAATATTTTATGAGTTCTTTTTATCCTTATGTTTTCATTAAATAGCAATTTTCTCTGTTGCTATGTCATAATCAAATAGGGGGAGATTGTTGATCCAAACCCTCAGTGATTTGATAATGACCCTCTCTTAAACACTTAGTGAAAATTGTAAGTAAACAATATGTATTAGAGTTTCACTATCGCTGGTAAGTACTAAGACTTTACAGTACTGCTGATAGCAACTCTCACTCTTTAGATTAGATATTCAGCGAACACTGTTCGTCATCTTATAGCTTTGAGCCTGTTCAGTCTATGAGATGATCGCTGATAAGTTAGTTGTTTACATATGATCCCTGAAGACAAGTTTCACGTTAACATATGTTCTACGCTGAAGTCGAAGATCAAGCTCAAGAACCAGCGACAAGTCTACTCATGAACTGATGCGGATATCAGCGAAGCAAGACCTGTCCATTCAACGTGAAGTATCAAGTAGAAGACTTCAGCAATCGCTGAACTTTATCATTTGCTGATAAAGATTTGACTCAACGAAAGCTGATAATGAAGTCTCCCTACATGTTACTATTGTCTTACCTCCCTTGCAAGTCTCCGTACGAACTGTCAGAACGGACATCCCTTTTGTCGGTAATCGTACAACAACTCTGATTCTACATTGTGCACCATGCGGCTGCTAAGGTTGCCTACAAAGGTCAATGACATGCAACCACTCAGCTGCTGTCACGTGTAAAGCCATACTGCCTTGCATTAAATGCATGCAGTATATAAGAAGAACCTTACTTCAGTTTTGAAGTGTGCTCGGACCATCTTCTTATTTCTCTCTTTGTTAAGTTATTATTCGTAATTTCTTTAACTCTTTCTAGTGCAAGAAACTTAGTGTTTCTCAAGACTTGTTAAGATTAGGTTTATCATTAATCTTGTTCCGCAACAAGTTGTAAATTGTCTTGATTTATCAATAAACAATTTAGAAAAGTAAAAACATGTGTTTGTATTCAACCCCCCCCCCCCCCCTTCTACAAACTTGTATAGCCCTTCGGGACCAACATAAACAATATTTAACTAATATTATATATATACTATTTGATATATAGGGGTGAGTTCAAATGAAAACTCATTTTTCATTGGGCACGTGAGGACCATTCCTTAACCATTGATCAAAATTTAGAAAACTAACAAATGGTTAATATATAATAAGATTAATTGAGAAGTGATTAGGGGCAAAACTGGAAATTTGAACACCTACTTTATTTGACTTTTTATTTTCTTTTTTAAATAAAAAACTAATACCTCCTTAAAGCTTAAAATAATTTATTTTAAAAATTACTAATATTTTAACCAAACAAATTATATCAAAAAAACGAGAATTTCGTGTTCTTCGATATGACATCCATCACGATATTTTTTTCATTTTAACCGTTTTTACGTGATTGTCTATATATGTTATATTCATTATGAATATGTATGCACGTCCCCGAGTGTCCACATTCAGTACGAATAACAAAGGTAACTTTCATTCAATATTCATGATGAATAACAGAGTATTCAAGATTAATAATACAACATTCAAGATGAATAATACACGAATTCATGATTGATGTATTATTCATCATGAATCGTGTATTATTCACCCTAAATGTTGTATTATTCATCTTAAATGATACATTATTTATGATGAATAATATATGAATGACTCTTGAAGATGTGGATACATTGCACACTCTCTTTTGTTCCCCGATTCACAGCCGAAACTTGGTTTTATTCATTATGAATATGTATGCACATCCCAGGTGTCCACATTCAGTATGAATAACAAAGGTAAACTTTCATTCACTATTCATGATAAATAATACAGTATTCAAAATGAATTATACAACATTCAGGATGAATAATACACGAATTCATGAATCGTGTATTATTCACCCTGAATGTTGTATTATTTATCTTGAATTATACATTATTCATAATGAATAATACATTAATGACCCATGAAGGTGTGGAGACGTGGCACCCTCTCTTTTGTTCCCCGGTTCACAACCGAAACTCGATAAGTTCTTAATTCGTCTCGATGGGTGTTGGGTTACGGTGATGAAGAACGCGATGCCTTACGACGTTGAAGAAAGTGTTGAAGAAAGTGTTGTCGAGTTACGGACTTACGGTGTCGAAGTGTTGTACACACTTGAACATACATAAATATTCATAATGAATATAACACATATATAGAATTTCACATAAAAACGGTTAAAACAACAATAAAAACTATATCGAGATGGATGTCATATCGAAGAGCACGAAATTCTCGTTTTTCTATGAGCTTTGTTAGATTAAAATATTAGTAATTTTTAAGATAATTTATTTTAAACTTTAAGAGGATAAACGTTTTTAAGTAAAAAAAAAGTCAAATATGGTAGGCGTGAGTTTAAATTATCTTTTTTTTACCCCTAATCACCTTAATTAATAATTTTAAATAAAAACTATATTTAATATGAGTTGTTGATCAATAGAGATAGAGGGGTCGAGATTCGTCCTTACGTGCACAATGAAAATTGCGTTTTCATTTGAACTTTCTTCTTGATATATATATATATAGAGAGAGAGAGAGAGAGAGGCGGGTTCAAACGAGGAGCGCATCAATTTAAGAGAATGTGAGGAGCACTTCCATGCTTCTGATCACATGTGATCAACAACTGCTAAAAAATCGGAACAAATCGAAAATTCGCGCAAGATGTGGCGCGAGGCGTGGCGCGAGGTGGCAAGTCGCGGATCATTAATGATTCAGAACTGTTAATCATATGTGATTCATAACTGTCAATTGCTCCTCCAAATCAGTTGTGAATCACATGTGATCCACAACTGCCAATCACATGTGATTCATAACTGTCAATTGCTCCTCACGTTCTCACGTTTTGGTGCGCTCCTCGTTTGAACCTTACTCTATATATATATATATATGTATATATATATATATATATATATATATATAACAGAACTATGCACACATAAACCATATCGTCGACTTCCTTCCTTGAACCTAACATCTCCGGCGATTACCCTGATCCATTTTTTCCCTTCACCGTTCTTCTCCTCCGACGACTCCCTCTCTGCCTTCCCTCACCACCTTTCTCCCTCCTTCCATTGCTTCATCCTATTGGAACGAACTCTATACCCCACGTAGAAAATCCAAAACAAATATAAAAATCCAAAACTTGAAAATCAAAATGTATCATTTAGAAATGAAGTGTGTTGAAGTGATAAGGGAGAGATAGGTGGATGGGAGAGAAAAAAAGGTAAGGGAGAGAAAGTCAAATGATGACGTGAATTTCATTCATTAACAAAAGTGACAGTCTCAACCATCGGATTTATATATAATACATATAGACATCCGACATACAATCACTTAGAAATAAATTTGTAATCTTTCCACAAAAATAAGTCTAATCCGATAATATTTCACATATCGGATTTGACAAGAAATAAGGTTTTTAATCCGATGAACAATTAAAGAAGAATCATTCCTTAACTCATCGGATTCATAACCCCCTCGGATTGAAGTCTTGTGGATAAAAGATTCAATCCAATGGAAGCCTTTAAGCAACCATCGGATTGTCATCCACATCGGATTTGTATACTCCTTTGAAATATTCCAAACATTTAATATCCGACAAAATATTACTTTCATAGATGCCTATAACTGGAAACTGTTGTATAACTTATACTTCGGAATAAACAGAATATGATTTTTACTTGTAAAATTCGTGTGACTATCTTAACTGATCCAAAAGCAAAAGCCTTCAGCAAAGTCGTAGATCAGTTGAAAAGTAGTTAGTTTGTCACCAAAACGAATTGGTTTGTCATCTGGCCAAAAAGAATATCAGTTCAAGATACAACTAGTTGGTAGTATGACAAATACTACAACTAGGAAACAAGATTTTGAAGTACAAACTTGTCCAACAAGTTTGTTTCTCCAACTCTCCCTGAATCTCATCCTAGTATGGGAATATGCAAAGTGTTTTTTTAAAGTATGTTCTAAACATTATTTTATTAATGCTAGTCATACTTTAATGTTCTCTCAACATACAAAGGGATGTGAGGGGTTAACAAGTGTCTACATCAACTCAAAAGACTAAAGTAAAAAGTACAAGCATGCATGGATCAGCAAATCCGACGAAGACACGTGTTAAAGTTGAAAAAAAACATTTACTGCAATGAAGGCTATAAAGGTCTACATTATGTTAGTCCCTCATATTTGAAAGAGAACCTTCTTCTCCTCTCTTTCAGTTTGTAAATTTATCACCCTCAGATCATTAAGGTTAAGGTCTTGCCTCCTAGTTTCCACAATATATCTGTAATTTTACGTTTGAAATTAATTATAATTAAAAAAACAAATTTATTGTGTTTGTATTCAACCTCTCTCCCTTCCACAAATACTTTATGTGAAAGTCATAGTGGTCCATGACCAACAAAAAGACCAAAACACCCTTACTTTAACTGATTTATTTAGATGGTGTTAAGTTGAGGGATCAAAACCAAACAAAAATGCAAACAATAGTGGCTAATTTATATTAAATGAACTTAGGACGAACACCGAGATTTTTGACAAACTATAGGGACCAAAAGTGAAGTTTACTCTATGTTTAAAAGATCATTTAAAAAAATATATAATGTATTTGATGTAATTAAAAGAACATACGTGAAATTGTAGATAAAATTAATGTTTATAACTTTTTAAACAAAAATGTTGGGAACTGAAGATATGCTAAGTATGGTTAGTACTGCCAGAACAACATTACTACTGCCAGATCAAGTTAGTACTGCTAGTTCAATGTTAGTGCTGCCAGAACAAAGATACTACTGCTAGTTCAAGGTTAGTACTGCTGAGATATTAATACTGCTGGAACATTATTAATACTGCTTATGTGAGGTTAGTACTGCTTGTCAAAGTTACTACTGCAAGTCAAGGTTAGTACTGTTGGTACATGGTTAATACTGCTGAACAAAGTTAATACTGCTGGTATATTACTACTGCTGGAATATCATTAATGCTGCTGAACAAAGTTAGTACTGCTGGTGTCTTACGAAAATTGTTAGTACTGCTCATGAAGAATGAAGTTACTACTGCTTGTGATCAGAACATGGAATGCGAGATTGAAGGAGATAAAGATGGATTGATTGAAGATATACTTAAAAGAATATTCTGAAGATCAATCTTATCTTGATAGTTATCTTGTAATTATTTTTGTATAAATAGACTTCAATAGATAGCTATTAGAATGCATGAGATACAAGAGAAAATTCTAAATTCGATTGTGTTTTTAGAGAGAATTAACCTCAAGGTTTAAGAACCCTATTTCTAGAGAAGTAGAAGTCGTCTTGTTGAGCCTGTTCAACAAGATTGAGGTTTGGTTGTAATCTTGTGAGTCGATTTAGTGAATACACAAAGTGGTGAATTTTCTGTTACATTGTTCTTGATTGTGAGAATTAAAGTTCTTTTCCGCAGATTCTTTAATTCTGAATTCTAAGTGTTTATTGTCTTGTTAAGATTCGATCCTGACAAGTGGTATCAGAGCTTGTGTTTCTTAGAATTCTACAATCATTATGGAAAATTCTATTGAATCAAACAGTACTTTTGATTGGAGTGATCAAGCAGAAGAGGCAATCCAGAATCATGCACTCATGGCAGAAGTCTCAGATATTCCTACGGAGGTAAAATCTAATCTCTGTTCTCAATCTTGTATAGACACTGTTAAAAGGTATAGATATTACAATCAGGGAATGTGTGATGACCTTAAGAGATTAGAAAAGGACATAAGAGATTATGTATTGATTGTTGAAAGGTTTGAAGAACAAATTAAGGCTTTTCAAGCCAATGAACTTCAACACTCATATGATACAAACTACTGGAAGTGGGAAAAGGGTGGTCTGGAGTTCCAACTGAAAGAGTCTAGGGAAGAGTGTGAGAAACTAAAAGGAGAGCTTGAGAAAGTTAAACTTGATGTAGAAAAGTTTACTTGTGCCTCCAAAGTCATGGACAACATAATCAACTCTCAAATCCATAGTAAGTTGAAACCAGGAATAGGGTACAATGCCACACCCCCACCCTATAACAACAACTACATCCCTCCTAAGTCAGACCTATTAGAAACCAAGGATAGGAAGGACTTACCTAAAGGAGCCACTGAAGTAGATCCATTAGATAAAGTAGTTGTTGAGGATGAGACTGACAAAGTAGGATCTGATGAGGAATGTGAAAGTCAATGTGTTAAGAACAATGAGATGAAAAGGACTGACAAGGGAAAGGGAGTTCATTATACACAGACCACTGTTGTGAACTCTAAAACTTGTGAACATTGTTCTTGCAAGAAATCTCAAGAGAATAAGCCCCAAAAACATGATAAAAAGAGGGGAAATCAAAGAAATTGGAATAACCAGTGGGCACAAAAGCAAGGAGTTAATCTGCAAAGGATTAACAGACCAAAACCTTGTTTTATCTGTGGCAGATTGAATCACCTAGCCAAACACTGTTATTTCAATCCTATTAACCAAAGAATAAATTTTCAAATACCTTTTCATAAATCCAATGGTTATAGGAAGCCTGCAAGGAACCATGTGGCTAAGAAACAAGCTAAATCCAAAAGCCACATGAGGAAAAAGACTGAAAAGGAATGTGTCAATATGTGGGTCTCCAAAAGTACTAATACCTCAGATAGAATTGCTGAAAAGGATAGTGCTGCTAGAAGCAATACTGCTAACAAGGTTAGTGCTGCTAGAAGCAATACTACTGCCAATACTGCTGCTAGCAGTGTTAGTGCTGCTAACTCAGTTAGTGCTGCTAACTCAGTTAGTGCTGCTAACTTTGTCAGTGCTGCTAACTCTGTTAGTGCTGCTAACTCAGTTAATGCTGCTAACTCAGTTAGTGCTGCTAACTCTGTTAGTGCTGCTAACTCTGTTAGTGCTGCTAACTCTGTTAGTACTGCTAACTCTGTTAGTACTTCTTCTAAGGTTAATACTGCTTCTAGTGTTTGTGCTGCTAGACCTATCATATTGACAAAATACTCCAATTCTACAGTACCTAAGTTTGAAAATCTCATCAAAACCAAGTGCAAGTACTTTGATGAGCAAGGGAGACCCAAGACCACTTCGGCTTGGGTTCCCAATAAAAACTAACTGATTTATCAGATGTGCAGGGCAACCAACAGCTCAAGGGGAAGAGCATCTGGCATGTTGATAGTGGTTGCTCCAGGCACATGACAGGTAACATGACCTGCCTCAAGAATTTCAAAAGAATTGATGGAGGACATGTTGCTTTTGGGAATAATCTTGCAGGAGGTAAGATAAGTGGTAAAGGTGATGTGTCAGAAGGTAAGATGACATTTGAGGATTTGACAAATGCTGCAAAGTGCAAGTATAGTTACTACTGCCAGTGCAGAGTTACTACTGCTAATGCAGAGTTACTACTGCTAGTGCAGAGTTACTACTGCTAGGGCAGAGTTACTACTGCCAGTGCAGAGTTTCTACTGCTAGTACATATTTTCTACTGCCAATGAGTAGTTAATACTGCTCAGTAGTTAATACTGCTTTGCAGTTAATACTGCTAAGTAGTTAATACTGCCCTTGTAGTTAATACTGCTTTGTAGTTAATACTGCAGGTGTGGTTAATACTGCTTTGTAGTTAATACTGCTTTGCAGTTAATACTGCTCAGTAGTTAATACTGCTAGTGCACAGTTAATACTGCCAATGAGTAGTTAATACTGCTTAGCAGTTAATACTGCTTGTGTAGTTAATACTGCTCAGTAGTTAATACTGCTTTGCAGTTAATACTGCTCAGTAGTTAATACTGCTAGTGCACAGTTAATACTGCCAATAAGTAGTTAATACTGCTTCGTGGTTAATACTGCGTATGTCGTTAATACTGCTTTTGAAAATCTAGGGCAAATACTACTATAAATACCCCTGTTTGCCCGCCAAAGTTCATAACGACTCTTCGCATTAACTTCTTCTCTCTCTCGTTCTAACCTCTTCTCCCTAGAATCTCTGTGTTTTCTTTACAAATCCTCAGGAAGCACAACGATTATGGAGTTTGTTGGTGCAAGTGTACCACATCTCTATATATTTATATATATTTATTTTGATGATTACAAACACACCGCATTTTTGTTTATCTAACAATTTAATCCAAGTGTGTAGTTGTTGAAGAACACGAAGATTTAATCTGAAGGGTTCAAGACGGAAGTGTTTACGTCGTCATTATTGTTTATAACTAATAATGATAAACACCCTAAAATAATATACCACTTGGATATTTCTAAAAACCATAATTGATTTTAATTAAATAAGTTTTTTTGTTTTGAGAAGATCCAGCAAGATTTGGCTGCAGTCCTGGAAGGTACATTTTCTGACGCCGGTATACCGTGGAGAATGCTCGGTATACCGCGGGTACACATTTGGCGGTATACCGCGGGTGTCCAGCCGGTATACCGCGGCAGGCTCCGTGTTTGATTGTGATTGGTTGAAAGTTACTTTTCCTGACGGCGGTATACCGCGAGTCCCAGCCGGTATACCGCGGGTACGATATTCCTGTCAACTTTGCATGTAGCCGTTGGTGTGTCAGTTACTCTTTCTGACCGCGGTATACCGCGGTGTGCAAGGCGGTATACCGCCACCTCATGTTTCCGTTGGAGCTTCCTTGGTATATAAATGATGCTTGCTGGTGATGAAGAACAAGTAGACCAGACCAAACAGTAACAAGCAGCATTCAAACTCTCAGCTCTCTCATCTAATTTATAATATATATTTTATAAAACCTTTTTTATAAAATATCCAAGTGTGATTATTATACAAGAGTGATTACCCATTGTGAGTTATACTCCTCTTGTAAGTATTTGAATAACGGGTGTGTGATCCTGTTTATCTCATAGCAGAGGCTTGAGAAACTATTACAAATACCTTTGTACTTGGTTTGTATTTCTACCGTAAAGAATACATTTATTGGATCGTGTCGAGAAGTGTCTCGGCTGCTGGTTTATCACAGTTGGTGGTAAATCAGTAAATCTCTGTGTCAAGTATCTCTATCCCTTATCTCTTTATTTATTCCGCTGTGCTTTATTATATTTATTTATATAAACTGCTTTGCATTTATATTTATTTATATAATCTCTGTGCATTTAAATTATATCTGTTTATATAATTGTTGTATACTTTTTATTTATACTCTGCTTTATTTATTCTGTATTTATTTGTAAAAAGAATTTTTTGAAAGTAAAAGATTTAAAATACAACCTTACCCCCCTTTAGGTTGTCCAACATTTGGTATCAGAGCGGGGCTTTCAAAAATTATCTGTTTAAATTTTTAAAGTTATATCTTTTATATAATGGCTCAACAAACTGTTTTGTTTTCAAAACCTCCTATTATAGATACTGAAAAGTTTGGCATTTGGGCCGAGCTATTTGAATGTCACGTTCGTGGCAAAAGTCAAAAATTTGGGATATTATAGAAAATGGGAATTTTAGACCAACCAAAGTTGAAAATGATCTTATTGTTGATAAACCCATAAAAAATTGGACTCCCGCTGAAGAATCTCATTATTGTTTAAATTTTGAAGCTAAAAATATATTATATGCTGCTTTAACTTCCGATGAAATAGAAAGAGTATATACCTGTAAAACTGCTAATCAAATCTGGCAAAGCTTGAGCGACACTCATCGTGGAAATACTCAAGTTAAAAGCTCAAAAATAAATATTCTTGTTCATGATTATGAATTGTTCGAAATGTCAAAAGATGAGTCAATCGACTCAATGTTTAAACGTTTTAACCTCATAATGACTACTTTACAAGGATTAGGTCGTACTTATCCTAATGAAGATTATGTAAGGAAGATTCTTCGAGCACTACCTTCGGAGTGGATGCAAAAGATTACATCGTTAGAAGATTCCCGAGATCTCTCAACAATGAAGCTCGACGATCTTGTCGGCAATCTTAAAGTGCACGAAATTGCACTAAAAAGAAATCAAGTTCGGGATCAAGTCAAAAAGAAATCCATAGCTCTCAAAGTCGTTGCCTCTAAAGATGAGGAAGAAGAAGAGGAGGAAGAAGCAAGTTCCTCAAATGACGAATCCGAAAGTCTTGACGATTTAATCGAGATGGTAAGAAAACTCTCTAAACTTTTATCTAACAAAAAGTTTGCCAATATTGATAGGTTTCAAGGAAATGGAGACTACCATCGTGGTGGTAAAAATCAAAGTCGCAACGTCCATAACAAATATGACGAATCTAGTGACGATGAAAAAGCCAATAAAAAGAAAGGCTTTTGCTATGTGTGTGGTGATAAAAATCACTATGCAAATGTGTGTCCAAAACGTGCTAATCAAATCAACACACCAAAAACATTCGTCGGAGCCGCGTGGAGCGCAAACGAAGATAAAGACAAGAATATTTGTCTCATGGCCGACCGTGATAATGAGGTATCTACATCATGTTTTCATGACAATAATTATGATAGTAATTATAGTGACAATTATTATGAAAATGAAGATGAAAATAATCTTGACGAATTATATAAATCATTTCATGACATGGCCGCTCTCGCAAATAAATATAAAGATGAAATTTCTAATTTAAAAGAAACCGTATCTGTATATAAAAAGGAAATAGATGACGGTAAACAAAAATCTGCTCATGATTTAGATGTTATCACTAAATTAGAAAATAAATTAAGTAAAAAAGATATTTGTAAATCTTGCATTGTCTTAAATGATAAAATTGCATGTTTAGAGAAAAGAACATGTGAAAATATTTTATGTACAAAATGCGATATACTTGAAAATGATAATGCATGTTTAAAAGCTAAATGCGATTTATATGAAAAAGATAATCTGTTAGCTAATGCATTTCAAAATAGCAATGATAAAGTGTTAAAAATGCTAAATATGTCAAATCGTATAAATTGCCGAAAAGGCATTGGTTCCGATACATGTGTTGATAAATGTTCGTGTAAACCCATTAAAAGATTTTTTGCATCTCCTAAAGTTGATACGAGAAAACCTCCATATATGTCAAAAATAAAAAATGTGAATTATGGAAGGAAACCGCATGCTCGTATGTATATTGGTAATTTTTCTAGATCTAAAAATAATGCGAATATAAATGCTTCATTTTATGTGTATGATAAATACAATCGCAAAATTAAAATGGTTAGAAAATGGATTCCGAAAGGAATGTTTAATGTTGATAATCCCGGTGGGATGCGTTTGTGGTTTTAAACCATTTATATGGTTTTGTATGTTTGTCGTGTTTTATTTTATGTCGACAACATGTTCTTTTTTTTTTGCAGTTTATGTTTTATACTAACTGTTAAAAGGACCCATAAGAAAAGGGTACCACGAAAATTTTCTTTACCTTTTGTAGGTGTTTCCTGGCGAGGATACAATACGTGTTTCCTGACGAGGATATAATACGGGTTTCCTGACGAGGTTATAATACGTGGTTTCCTGGCGAGGATATAATACGTGTTACCTGCCGAGGTTATAATACGTGGTTACCTGCCGAGGTTATAATACGTGGTTACCTGCCGAGGTTATAATACGTGGTTACCTGCCGAGGTTATAATACGTGGTTACCTGACGAGGTCATAATACGTGGTGTTTTTTTTTATCACATAAAATTAACCGAAAATTGAAGCCTTAAGATCCGTTTTGGTGCAAGTGTTTCGTATTGGTTTGTATATCTTATGTCTCTATTGCTTTTTGCATTTTATTTTATCCCTCAAATTTTATAAAATCAAATTGATATCGTTATTAATTTGAGGGGGAGCGTTTTAGCTCTTTACCCATGAGTTTATGCTACCTCAAATATATGCATATTTTGAGGGGGAGCATACCGTCTTTCTTGACCCTTTTTGTTTCGACAAACGGGGGAGAGAAACCGCATATGCTCTTGCTTAGCGGTTGTGTTTGTCATCATCAAAAAGGGGGAGATTGTTGGTGCAAGTGTACCACATCTCTATATATTTATATATATTTATTTTGATGATTACAAACACACCGCATTTTTGTTTATCTAACAATTTAATCCAAGTGTGCAGTTGTTGAAGAACACGAAGATTTAATCTGAAGGGTTCAAGACGGAAGTGTTTACGTCGTCATTATTGTTTATAACTAATAATGATAAACACCCTAAAATAATATACCACTTGGATATTTCTAAAAACCATAATTGATTTTAATTAAATAAGTTTTTTTGTTTTGAGAAGATCCAGCAAGATTTGGCTGCAGTCCTGGAAGGTACATTTTCTGACGCCGGTATACCGTGGAGAATGCTCGGTATACCGCGGGTACACATTTGGCGGTATACCGCGGGTGTCCAGCCGGTATACCGCGGCAGGCTCCGTGTTTGATTGTGATTGGTTGAAAGTTACTTTTCCTGACGGCGGTATACCGCGAGTCCCAGCCGGTATACCGCGGGTACGATATTCCTGTCAACTTTGCATGTAGCCGTTGGTGTGTCAGTTACTCTTTCTGACCGCGGTATACCGCGGTGTGCAAGGCGGTATACCGCCACCTCATGTTTCCGTTGGAGCTTCCTTGGTATATAAATGATGCTTGCTGGTGATGAAGAACAAGTAGACCAGACCAAACAGTAACAAGCAGCATTCAAACTCTCAGCTCTCTCATCTAATTTATAATATATATTTTATAAAACCTTTTTTATAAAATATCCAAGTGTGATTATTATACAAGAGTGATTACCCATTGTGAGTTATACTCCTCTTGTAAGTATTTGAATAACGGGTGTGTGATCCTGTTTATCTCATAGCAGAGGCTTGAGAAACTATTACAAATACCTTTGTACTTGGTTTGTATTTCTACCGTAAAGAATACATTTATTGGATCGTGTCGAGAAGTGTCTCGGCTGCTGGTTTATCACAGTTGGTGGTAAATCAGTAAATCTCTGTGTCAAGTATCTCTATCCCTTATCTCTTTATTTATTCCGCTGTGCTTTATTATATTTATTTATATAAACTGCTTTGCATTTATATTTATTTATATAATCTCTGTGCATTTAAATTATATCTGTTTATATAATTGTTGTATACTTTTTATTTATACTCTGCTTTATTTATTCTGTATTTATTTGTAAAAAGAATTTTTTGAAAGTAAAAGATTTAAAATACAACCTTACCCCCCCCCCCCCCCCTTAGGTTGTCCAACAGAGTTTGTCGACGAGCATAATGAGATTGCAATGCTTCAGAAGCCGAAGCAGGCCGAAGGATTTCATGAAATTGTGGATTTTCTCAAGTCCACTCATATTTCGTATGCCCTAACGGTGAATCCGACAATATACATCGAGCATCAGACGCAATTCTGGGCCAATGCCACCGTAGAATCCGAAGATGGGCATAAAGTCATTCAAACAAGGGTATGTGACAAACCCTTGAAAGTTTCAGAAGAACTCATTCGCATCACTCTTCGATTGGATGATGCCTCAGGTATAACTTCTATTTCCAATGAAGAACTATACTCAACTTTACAAAGAATGGGGTATGACGGTCCCATTGGAGTTTTTAAGTTTTACAAGTCTAAATTTCATACACAATGGCGATTCTTTGTTCATACCTTAATGCATTGTATTTCAAGGAAAACTACTGGATGGAGTGAGTTCAGCAGTACTATTGCTTATGCTCTAGTCTGCTTAGCCACTAACAGGAAGTTTAATTTTTCTCAAATGATTTTCAATGATCTTGTGGCAAACCTGGAATCCAAAAAGCGTTTCTATATGTATCCAAGGTTTGTTCAGGAAGTAATTACCAAGGAATTGACGGATATGCCTCAATTTGATGAGGTATATGTGCCAAAATCCCCTAAAGGGAAGGTTTTTTCAAATATGAAAAGACTTCCTAGGGACTCGGAAGGAGTTGACACACCATTGTTCTCTACAATGATGGTTGTGTCCCACACATTTGAAGGTATGGCATCAGGGTCAAGGCCCTCATTAGACATACCCACTGATGACCAATCCCAACCTTCCATCACAAAAGACATCCCTCAGTCCATTCTTGTACGACCCACTCCCAAAATAACCAAAAAGTTTGAAAGAAGAAAGGTACACAAGGTTCCTTCCCTTGATGTATCTCCTAAGAGCCAGAAGCCTTTAAGCCCTCTAGTGGAGCAGTCTCCATTAGAGAATATCGAAAGGGAAACCACAGGGGTGTCTCCCAACCCCAAGAAGGTGCTCACTAAGGAGAAGGTTGAGCATGTGAGTCGCAAGGCTGCCACTACTTCTGCTAGCAAAGAGAAGGCCAATGGTAAAATTACTAAGCCCTTCCTCACGGCAACTCAGGGTGAGAAATCATCCAGAGGTCCCAGGTGCCAAGAAACCAAGGGGGTAGGTAGTGCTTTTTCTAGGCAAGAGACACCTGCTAAAACTTCCAATGATCCTTTAAGGGAGGTAAAAACTCCTAAACAGGGTGAGGATAGATATATGTACGAGGAATTGATGGAAACTATTGCAAATATCAACATTGAAGTCATGGATCAGAAAAAGGAAATTGATGAACTCAAGAAAGTGGTCCTCTATCAAAACTCACAGCTTGAGAAGCAAAGGAAGATGATCACTAAGTTGATGCACAGAAAGAAGAAAGCTCAGTTTGTACTTAGGAGAAGAAACCCTACCAATGATGCTTCCAAAAAGGGGGAGTTAGACTCTGATCTAAACATGGAGGATGCAAACATTGAGGGGGAGTATGAGTATAAGGTTTAGGGGGAGACTGAGGAGGCTGCAGATATTACAAAGGAAGCAGAAACAGAAACAGCAGCAGAAACCACCGTTACTGCTGCTGATCTTACAAAGGAAGCAGAAACAGAAACAGCAGCAGAAACCATAGTTACTGCTGCTGATCTTACAAAGGAAGCAGAAACAGAACCAGCAGCAGAAACGGTTACTGCTGCTGAAGTTGCAAAAGAAGCTGAAAGTGAGAAGAAAGCAGAATCTGTTCCTACAGTAACTAAAGCAGAGATTGATGAAGAGATATATGGGATTGTGAAGGACAGTGTCGAAGCAGCAGTATTAAAGGTCATAAAAGAAGCAGTAACAGCTATAGCAGTAGAAATGGTTACTGCTGCTGAAAAACAAAAGGCAGCGGAAACTGTTAGTGCTGCTAAAAGCCACAAAGAAGAAACAGCTGAAACCACTCCTGAAGCTGTTAAATCTTTCAAAAGAACAAAGAGGCCAAGAACAATGACAATAGCCTCAAAGAAGAAAGATGTAAAGAAGCCAAGGGTGGATCCAACTGTAGAAGAAGCCCAGGAGGAAGCAGTGAAAGAGAAATCTGATCCAAAAGTTGCTGAAGAAGAAGTGGCAACTTCATCAGGCCAACCAAGCAATGTACAATCACTGCCAAATGCTCAAAGTGATTTGTATATTACTGTGGTTAATACTAATCCAATCCAAGCTGAACCAATATCTTCTATGGCTCCTGAAATCATCTTCTGGGACACATTGAAAGATGGAAGAAAGGAGTTCATCAGAATCAAAAGGGCAGATGGAAAGTTTGAAGTTTGTCCTACTTGGGGAAAACTTATCAGAACATGCTCTAGATCTGACTTGGAAGAGATGTTCAAGGTGGGAATGAGGCTATATGGAAACATGCTGACAGAGCAAGGTATGTCTATTACCAAGATGGTTCTTGAATACTTGTGCTTAATGTTCAAACCAGAAGCAGTTCAGTATTTGATGGCAAGGAATTTTCAAGTCATTACCAACTGGATGCTCATTGAGAATTGTGGAGTGTATGTCATCTCTCTTGACAATACATTTCATGAATATTATTTGGTGGATGTTGTATACAAGCACAACATGAAAAAGTTGAATGGAATGCTGCATGCTAAGTTGGTGAGTGACAAAGACTCTAAGATGGCAAGATACCTTGTAAAAAGGATTCTCAATCAAAGTCTGGGATTGGATCCAAATTTATGCGTTGATGATTAGGTTTTGGAAGCATCATCTGAAGAACTTAACTTCTCATCCTGAAAAGTCAAGTTAGGGGGAGATTGCTGGAAACTGAAGATATGCTAAGTATGGTTAGTACTGCCAGAACAACATTACTACTGCCAGATCAAGTTAGTACTGCTAGTTCAATGTTAGTGCTGCCAGAACAAAGATACTACTGCTAGTTTAAGGTTAGTACTGCTGAGATATTAATACTGCTGGAACATTATTAATACTGCTTATGTGAGGTTAGTACTGCTTGTCAAAGTTACTACTGCAAGTCAAGGTTAGTACTGCTGGTACATGGTTAATACTGCTGAACAAAGTTAATACTGCTGGTATATTACTACTGCTGGAATATCATTAATGCTGCTGAACAAAGTTAGTACTGCTGGTGTCTTACGAAAATTGTTAGTACTGCTCATGAAGAATGAAGTTACTACTGCTTGTGATCAGAACATGGAATGCGAGATTGAAGGAGATAAAGATGGATTGATTGAAGATATACTTAAAAGAATATTCTGAAGATCAATCTTATCTTGATAGTTATCTTGTAATTATTTTTGTATAAATAGACTTCAATAGATAGCTATTAGAATACATGAGATACAAGAGAAAATTCTAAATTCGATTGTGTTTTTAGAGAGAATTAACCTCAAGGTTTAAGAACCCTATTTCTAGAGAAGTAGAAGTCGTCTTGTTGAGCCTGTTCAACAAGATTGAGGTTTGGTTGTAATCTTGTGAGTCGATTTAGTGAATACACAAAGTGGTGAATTTTCTGTTACATTGTTCTTGATTGTGAGAATTAAAGTTCTTTTCCGCAGATTCTTTAATTTTGAATTCTAAGTGTTTATTGTCTTGTTAAGATTCGATCCTGACAAAAAAAGTATTAACTTTCTTGTATAACATACGCAATAAATTGAAGACTTTTACCTATGGAAATTTTTCTTGGGAAATCATCTGCTAATAGGGTGAATCATCATAAAACCGTCAAAAAGTTGATGAGTAAACTGTGTGTGGAAAATTCAAATAAGTTGAGACTATCTAGAGCCTTGATTTATACATTTTCTTTCTTGAAAACATCATATTCTATAGGAACTACTGATATTTGGTGGGTAATCCATCAGTAATCACCGACAAAACTTTCTATGAATATTTTTGTGATAAAATATCAGTTTTAGAGATGTTTTGTATAGACACAAATAAATTTTTTGAAAAAGAAAAACTCTAAATAGAAATCAAAATAAGTTTTATTTCAGGGAAAAGTTCAAAAAAATTCAACAAACTTTCTCATTTTGATTGATCAACTCCGTGGACTATTTTGTTAAATGAAAAACACATTGAACTTTTTTTAAATAATTAAATCCATGAACTTTTATTTAACACTAAAATCATTGAACTTTTATAAATTGTTTACCTACATCATTTTATCCCCCAAACAAACTACTTATAACTAACTAGGATGATTTAGTAAAAAAAAATACTTAATTCAGTTTATCATTTACAAACTGTACGCCTTTCAAACCCAACGCACACAACATCTCTCCCCTCGCCATTACTCGGCGCCCCATCATTGCTCATTCTCCATAACGCCCATTGCAGTATCCCCTGCCATTAATCTCCCTCTTTTGATACATTTTTTTGTCTTTTGATTCTTCATTTCTTACAACATCTTAATCGAGCACGTATAGGCATATCAAGAAAGATGAATAACCATAAAAAGATCAAACAGAGTGAGATTGATGACAGGGACCAACGGTGGTCATAGAGAGCGATTGTCGATGAGACGATGAAGGGTGGTGAGGGGTGTGAATGACGTTGAGTTTGAGAACGGTAACATTGATTTAGGTTTTTTAAAACCTTCCTGTCCAGTTTTAGGTAGATTTTTTGTTAAAGTAATGTAGATAGCCATTTTTTAAAAGTTCGATAGTTTATTTTTTTGACAAACATATAAGGAACTTAATTATTTAAAATGAGAAAGTTTAATGGTTTTTTATTTAAAAAATAGTTTAGACACTTAATAATTCAAATTCAAAAAAATATAATTGTTAATTTAAGGATTTATTTACAAAATAAAAATATTTATTAGGTTTTTATAAACTTTCCACTTTATTTAATATAATTTAAAAAATTTAAATATTGAATTTCATTTTATATTTTCCTGATGGAGGGTGGGAAGCAAAGCATGTGAAGAGATTCTCCAAAGAAAAAGGTGTTACTCCCAAGTTTCCCAATATAGTGGGTTTATATTCTACTCTTTCCTTTCTTTTAAAAGAAATATTTAAAAAATTTATTTTCTTTTGATATCTTACTTATTACTTACAATACCTTTAAAAATAACTACGAATTTTTTTTTGAAGGGTGTCCTAGGCTATGCCTAGACTAATCCCTTGGCAAATTATGACTGTAAGACGTCAGTCTTGATTAAACCTCAGTGACCACAATTGTTGTGTACGTCTGGATTAGAACCCTGGGCAGATGGGATATTCCACCACATCCCCTAAGGCCTTAACCAGTACGCCACAACCTTTGTGGTTAAAAAAAACTACGATTTAAGATTATCTATTTTGTTCCTATATTTTCTAATTATCGAAGGGTAACTAAAATAACTTTAGATAACGAATCAGATGTTATATGACCCATGTCGATGAAAAAGTAGAAGAAAAACAAAGCATATTTCGTTGCAACTTCACTTCATAAATTAAAGGCTCGATAGGTCCACGTTAGATTCCTTTGAAATAGACCAACTCGAGTTCAAGTCCAAGTTTCTTTTTGTCAAAAAAATACATCTTAAAAGAATTATGTACAATAAGAAACACGGTTTTATGTTCTTTTTTGTTGTTAACCATGGGTGTCCGGATCAGTTTACATGACTCGAACCAACGACCTCTAAAGAGAATCCAGAAATGCCTAAGCGTCATTACAATTTGAGCCAACTCCAAAGGATTCATTTTTTACAAGGGAAAGGAAGCATTGGAGTGTAAGAAGCACATCTAAATTGTCTTGAAATCGTTTAAATTAAAAACATGGTTAAACAAGAAAATTATTCGTACATCTTATTAAATAATAACTTTTTATTCAAATTATAATCATCATAAAAGCTATCGGTAGCCAAGTACTCAGGATTTTTATTAAAAGGCTTACAAATTTAATGTTTTATTTATGTGAGACAATTTGTTACAACTCTTATCTTACTTAATTGAGCTCACAACCTCATAATTTCTATTTTCCATCAATGTGTAAATAGTTGTCAAATAATAAGATTTAAACTTTTGAGCAATAAGTTAAATCTTTGTTAGAAGACAATTGCAAACTCAATTTTCAATAGAGACTTTGGGGGTGTTTGGGAGTGCTTATATTTTTGACTTATTTGCTTATAGTTTTTCTTCACCACTGATAAGCTCTTTGGAGTGTTCAGATGGCAAAAAATTAAAACAGCTTATGACTTTTCCTCACCACTGATAAGTTGTTTTTGAGAAGTCAGTCCAGAGCTACTTATTTGCTTCTGCTTATTTTCTTGTCTATCAAAATTACCTTTTTACCCTCATTTCTTAACAAACCCTACAAACACATCAGTTGCCTCCATCACAGCCTCCATCACCGGCGACAACCACAACCACCGTCGGTCACCACACCGGCAACCAGTCCAGCTGCCACCATTTCTCGCCGGCAACCGCCATCTGCATTCTCCATCTCCCCTCTGTCGATCTCTCTCACCTGCACACTCACTCTATCGATTTCTGCCCTAATCGCCTCCACCACCTACAGCAAGTCGTCGTCGGCGACTTGAACCCTAATCGAAACCACCGTCGGCCATTCCAGACTTCCCTCTCCCTCTCTCACGATGTTGATTTTGAGCTTGAAGAGTATGAATTTTGGCTAATTTTTAAAGAAAATTTTGGGGGTTTCTTTCTGCGCCAATGAAATGAACCCAAAAAGGAGATTGTACGAATTGAAGATGGAGAAAATGTGATGCAAGAGTAAGGAGCGAGAGAAGTAGTAGTGCAATCACACATGATGAATATGATGAATCCAGAATATGGTTCATATAGACTATGATGATGCTAAAACCCTTTTCATGGTTTTTGTTAGGGTTATGTCCTTTTTGGTCATTTTACATAAATAAGCAAAAGTTTGCCAAACACTAAAAAACTCCTTATTTGCTTATCATGTTTCCACACCACAATAAGCTAATCCAAACACTTTTTTAAAAACTCCTTTTCCTCACCACATAAGCAAATAAGCACTTTTAAAAATAAGCATAAGTTAAAAATATAAGCACTCCTAAACACCCCCAAAGAGAGAGGAAAGTCCAATTGCAAAATCAATTTTCATTGTGTAGATGAAGACTAAAGAAAGTCCAATAGCAAAGTCAATTTTCATTATGTACATGAAGACTAATCTTAGCCCATCTATAATGATCCAACAACTCATATTCAATAGAGTTTTTTTAATTAAAATTATTAATTATGGTGATTAGAGGTAAAAAAGAAGAAGTTAATTTCAATCCCAAACTTACCTTATTTGACTATTTATTTTTATTTTCATTTTCAGTTAAAAACTTTTACCCCTTAAAGTTTAAAATAAATTATCATAAAAATTACTAATACTTTAATCAAACAAATTACATAAAAAACGAGAGTTTTGTGCTCTCCGATATGGCATCCATTGCGATATAGTTTTTTCTTCGTTTTAACCGTTTTTTTACGTAAAATGTTATGTGTGTTATATTCATTATGAATATTTATGTACGTTCAAGTATGTACAAAAACTAGACGTCGTAAGTCCATAACTTGACATCACCTTCTTCACATTTTCTTCAACGTCGTAAGGCACCGCGTTCTTCATCACCATAATCCAGCACCCATCGAGACCGAGCGAGAACATATCGAGAATCCATTCATCGACTTGGTGTGTGTTTAAGTGTGTTAAAAAATAACATACCACCTTCATTTTCCATCAAGAAGTACCTACCGATGGATTTATGATTTGTTTGTTGTGTAAAATTGTAGCCTATTACTTTCAGTTTTTATCGAGACGAATCGGGAATCCATCGAGACCAATCAAGAATACATCAAGAATCCATCGGGACCAATCGAGAACTTATCGAGACCAATCGAGGCTAAGAAAGAACCCATCCATTGACTTGGGGTGTGGTTATGTGTTAAAATCATAACCTAACACCTTCACTTTTCATCGAGACCGATTGAGAACCTGTTGGTTAATTTATTGTGTGTGTGTTTGTTTGTGTAAACCATAAGCTGCCACTTTTAACTTTTATCAAGATGGATCGGGAAATCTATCGAGACGAATCGAGAACTCATCCAGATCAAACGAGAACCCAATACAGAAAAAGAAAAATCTGGAGTATGTAGAGTTGAAATCGTAGTATATGTTGGAATATGCTCAAGTCATAATAGATAATTATATGGCTAGATACACGTGGGCCTATAGGGTCACACACAATACACTGAGATACCATTTAATATAATGTAATTATTGTATTTACATTATATAAATAACCTAAGTAACGTGGGATAATTAGATGGGCACAAATCATTAAGTTTGGCTTAATGGGTTTGTATTGGATTTAAGTTAATAGCAAGCCTATTACGTTTAATTAAATCTTAGGCCCATAAAGATTTAGAAGGGAGAACCTTTAAGAAGCCTAAGGAAGTTTTAGGGTTCATTAATATATAGAGATGTTAATGACCTAATTAAGTTTAACCTAATTCTCCTTCTTCTCTCCCAAAATCGGCGCCCCTCCCCTAGGCCTCTCTAGGGTTTTTCCGCTTTGATCTTCTAGCTTGTTTCTTGTCTAATCGAAGCTATAAGATCTGTTACTAAGGAGGACTAGCATCCGGTGGCGATCAAGGAGGTGTAGTGTGGACTACTCTAGAGGTATTCTCCATTGAATACTTGGTTTCAAAAGAGCACACAAGTGGATCCGGATTAGTGTACAAATCACGCTACAAAGGTATATCGTTATTTGTATTCTTCGTTTAACCATATTGGCAATACGTTGATCCTGTTTGGTGATTGTTCCGCTGCGTTCTTATATATGTTTATATTTGTGTTTCTTTCTTAATCACCAACAGTGGTATCAGAGCCATCGTATGTGCCATATGATTAACATGTATATGTAAAAGTGGCTAAAACTAAAGTTTTTTTTTCTGAAAATTTCAACCATCGTTGGGGTCTTGAATAATGTATTTTAAGATCCTATAGCCACAAGTTACATATACTTATCATAGATTAATTATTGTAGTTTTTCTTCGTTTTCGTTGGCTTGTTTTATTTCTTATTGTAAGTGTTTTAGATCCATGGTAAAACATGCATTTTTACCATGGACCAAGCCAACACTCTTAATGATATTGTATTATTATGTTGATGTGCAAAACCGATGAAAACCTTGACCGTTTGTGTGCCTTGTTTCATTATATGTCGAGTTTTTGGGTTGTAATAGTTTAGGCAATTATTTTTACTTTGTTTAGTAGTAGATAAATGTATTTTATCAAAAATTGTAACCATTGCTCGGAATCGAATGGCGACAAAGTTAAAGACGAGAAGACATTTTCGGAGCTGCTGGACAGCCGGCACGAAAAATGGATTTCCCAAAGTTTGGCACATCGGATTGTGCTGATTCTTGTTGCTGAAGTTCCATAAGTCGTAGGGGCACAACTTTGCAGAAGGATGTTTCGATTGGGGAAGACTCCTTCCATGACGTTTCGGACCCCGAAGCTGCTGCGTTTTTTCGGACAGATTTGTGTTCGAATGTTCTTGTGGGTTCTACTTGCTCTTGATGGTCTTGGAGCAAGTGGGAGCCCATAAAGGGTTTATGTTGGCCCGTCCTTAGTTGCCCTCTTGGTCCGTGTGATGGCTCACGGGATCAAGCATAGGTTTTTCATCGGTTGAGGTTTTGCACATTTTTTTGTGTTTTAATTTTTCTTGTATGTTGCATTGTTATAACATGCAAATGGGTTTTTCAAACCAAAATTAAACACAAACCACTTTTGAAACTAAATCCTTAGATTTAGTTAATATAAGTTTAAATTGGATTTGAAACTTAAAACTATTGTTTTATATAAATAACGCTTAAAAGGGTTTTATCGGTTATTTAATTTATGTAATGTCCAAGCTAATTGATATCTCATGTAGGTAATATATTAGTCTCTAAATGGACATCTCGACACACATGAAATAAAACAAATTAGACTATCAGTTAAGAAATGTTTTAACTTATGTTACGAATGAAGAATGCATGCTTCTTCCGTACTTTTTTTGACACGCTTTATCAAAATACTATACCCGTCACAATTTTAAGTCATGCCGTCCAATCGGCTTGAAATCCCTCGCCATTATTTTTTGCCTATGCGTGAGACCTAGGTTGAATTGTAATCCCGAGGTGATTATTGTCTATGCGTGAGACCTAGATCTATTTTCACATGATTTCAAATTGGATGACTTAATCGAGTTAAGCAGGTAAGACCTTAACCCGAGGCAAGGATGGGACTAAACATGCCAGCTTGACACTAGTTGCTCGGCCACTAGATGCCATGGGTCCCATAAGGATCTAAGAATTGCACTTGTAATGCAATTGGTAATCGTCACCTACCTATTGAATCTATCATTGCTAGCAGATCAACTGATGTGATGATAACCTCAATGAGGATCTTAGCATTTTTCGTACAAAATTAATTGTTTTAAAAGTAAAACTTGGGTAGTTAATTTAAAAAAGATTAATTATTGAAATTACTAATCTTGAACTTTGTATGTTTGTAGATGTCAACAACAAATCAAACCCTAAGCAACTCAACTATCAGGTCAGTTCTTGAAAAAGAGAAACTGACAGGAATCAACTTTATCGACTGGTATTGAAATCTGAGGATCGTCCTCAGAGCTGAAAATAAGTTGATCCATCTGGAAGAGGCCTTAACTGAGGCACCTCCTGCCACTGCTTCTGTTGCAGTTCGCGCAGCCTACACCCGTAGGTTTAACGAACAACAAGAAGTAGCTGCTCTCATGCTGGTGAGCATGAACCCCGAGATCCAAAAGAACTTGGAGGAACTCACAGCTTTTGAGATGCTACGAGAGTTGAAAACTATGTTTCAACAACAGGCAGAACAGGAACTGTTTGAAACAGTCAAAGCATTCCACGCTTGTAAACAGGAGGATGGCCAGTCGGTTAGCTCTTACGTCTTGAAGATGAAAGGCTATCTTGACCGTATGGAGCGTCTTGGTTACCCCATGCCACAAGTTCTTGGTGTGAGCTTGATTCTTACCTCACTATCCAAGGAATATGACCAGTTTGTTATGAACTATAACATGCATAGCATGGGGAAGACTATCTCTGAACTGCATGCTATGCTAAAGCTTGCAGAGCAGGGGATGCCCAAGAAAGCTCCTGCTGTTCTAGCAATCAGGGAAGGAAAAATCCAGAAATCCAAACCGCAAGCACTGGGCAAGGGTCGTGGCAAGGGTAAACATGTTTATAAACCCAAACCTAAGATCCCCCCACCTGCTAAGAAGGAGCACCCTGCAAAGGACGTCACCTGCCATCACTGTGGAGTGATAGGCCACTGGAAGAGGAACTGTCCTGCTTATCTGGCAGAGTTGAAGAAGAACAAAGCTACCCCGGCTAGCATATCAGGTGTCTTCACTATAGAACTCTATGCTTTTCCTAGTAAATCCTGGGTCTATGACACCGGTTGTGGAACTCACATTTGTAATAATGTGCAGGGACTAAGGGGAAGTAGAAAGCTAAACGACGGAGCTTTGGACCTGTACGTAGGCAATGGAATGCGTGCAACTGTTAAAGCTATAGGGAGCTTTGATCTTATCCTCCCTAATGGATTGATTATTGTTTTAGACAATTGTCATTATGCACCTACTATTACTAGGGGTATTGTTTCGCTTTCTCGTTTGAAGAAAAATGGTTTTATCCATGTTTTTACGGATTATGGTATTTCGGTTTCTAAGGATAATATATTTTATTTTAATGCTATTCCTCGTGATGATATTTTTGAAATTTACGTGCATAATCTTGTTTCAAACGATAGTTCTATATACACATGTAGCACTAAGAAATCCAAAGGGAATTTGGATTCAACTTACCTATGGCACTGCCGTCTTTGCCACATAAGCAAGAAGCGCATTATGAAGCTGCAACACGATGGGCTTCTAAAGTCAACCGATGATGAGTCGTTTGATAAATGCCTCTCTTGCATATCTGGGAAAATGACAAGAAAACCTTTCTCCCATATAGGTGAAAGAGCCAAAGATCTACTTGGACTCATACATACTGATGTATGTGGTCCATTTAGAACTGTGTCTAGGGAAGGTGCTAACTACTTCATCACTTTCACTGATGATTTCAGTCGCTATGGTCATGTGTACTTGATTAAACATAAACATGAAGCCTTTGAAACGTTCAAAGCCTTTCAAAGTGAAGTAGAAAATCAACTCGGCAAGACTATTAAAGCTCTCCGATCTGATCGAGGAGGAGAGTACATGAGTCAAGAGTTTTTAGACCATCTAACTAAGTGTGGGATTGTCTCACAATTCACTCCTCCATACACTCCACAACATAATGGTGTGTCTGAAAGGAGAAATCGAACATTGCTAGACATGGTTCGATCCATGATGAGTCTAACTACTTTGCCACTATGCTTTTGGGGTTGTGCTCTAGAGTCTGATGCTCGCATACTCAATATGGTTCCGACCAAGAAGGTTGATAAGACACCATATGAAATATTGCACGGGAAAGTCCCTAATCTGTCTTACTTGAAGGTCTGGGGTTGTGAGGCTCTCGTGAAACGAGACACACCGAACAAACTTGAGCCTAGATCTATCAAGTGTATCTTCGTAGGGTACCCAAAGAAAACGATGGGTTACTATTTCTACTACCCACCCGAAAACAAAATATTTGTTGCTCGGTATGCTGAGTTTCTTGAGAACAGTCTCATTTTACAAGAAGCAAGTGGGAGCACAGTAGAACTTGACGAGATTCAAAGCGAAGATGCGCAACCTCCTGGTGACACTAGCGAACATCACGTTGAGGCTGAACATGCAGATGTTGAACCACAGAATGATGTAATTCCCATTCGTAGATCCGCAAGGACACCTCAAGCACCTAAACGATATAGTTATTATATCGATGCTGAGGAGCAAAATTTGGGGGATCATGGTGCACCCTCTAACTATCAAGATGCATTGTTGGATCTAGAATCCGATAAATGGCTTGAAGCTATGAATGCTGAAATGCAATCCATGAAAGACAATCAAGTTTGGAACTTGGTTGATCTTCCTCCGAACAACAAGACTGTCGGAAGCAAGTGGATCTTCAAGAAGAAGACCGACATGGATGGCAATGTACACACCTATAAAGCTCGTCTAGTAGCAAAAGGTTACACTCAAACCTACGGGGTTGACTATGAAGAAACCTTCTTGCCTGTTGCTGAAATTTAAACCAATTAGGATTCTTATAGCCATAGCAGCGTACCATGACTATGAGATTTGGCAAATGGATGTCAAACCCTCTTTCTTGAACGGTCACCTTGATGAAGATGTTTACATGGTGCAACCTGAGGGTTTTGTGAATCCCAAACATCCCGAGAAAGTATGCAAGCTTCAAAGATCCATTTATGGACTGAAGCAAGCATCCAGAAGTTGGAATAATAGGTTCGATGAGGAAATCAAAACATATGGTTTCACTCAAAACCTTGATGAGCCATGTGTGTATATGAGAGCTAGTGGGAGCATCGTCGTTTTTCTAATCTTATATGTTGATGATATATTGCTCATGGGGAACAACGTTCCAATGCTACAAGATGTCAAATCCTGGCTTGGAAAATGTTTTGCCATGAAAGATTTAGGTGAAGCGGCGTACATCCTAGGAATCAAGATCTATCGGGATAGATCGAAGCGGTTAATTGGTTTAAGTCAAAGTGCGTACATTGACAAAATTCTAAAACGGTTTAGAATGGATGCTTCCAAACGTGGAAGTCTTCCAATGCAACACAATGTAAACTTGAGTAAGACTCAGGGACCCTCCACACCTGATGAGGTGAAGCGGATGAAGGGAATCCCCTATGCTTCGGTTATGGGATCCATCATGTATGCAGTGAGGTGCACTAGACCTGATGTAGCGTTCTCTCAGAACCTTACGAGTCGATACCAACAGAATCCAGGAGAGAGTCACTGGACTGCTGTTAAGAACATACTGAAGTATCTTCGAAATACTAGAGATATGTTCCTTGTTTATGGTGGTGATGTAGAAAGAGAGCTCAGTGTTACTTGCTACACTGATGCTGGTTTCGAAACAGATCGAGATGACACTCGATCTCAGACTGGATACGTTTTCGTCATGAACGGAGGCGCTGTTGACTGGAAGAGTGCTAAGCAAAGCACTATTGCGATGTCTTCTACAGAAGCTGAATACATAGCTGCTTCCGAAGCTGCAATGGAGGCCATTTGGATACGGAAATTCATTTCTGGGCTTGGCGTTGTCCCCAGTAATGAAAGACCCATGGATATGTACTACGATAATTCTGGTGCCATTGTCATAGCCAACGAACCTGGAGTTCAAAAGGGTGCCAGACACTTCCGCAGGAAGACTCACTACATTCGAGAGGCTATCGAGATGGGTGATATTCGTCTTCTCAAAGTTCACATAGATGACAACTTAGCTGATCCCTTTACGAAACCAATGTCTTGTACCAAACATATCAAACATGCTAGGAACATTGGACTTCGACCAGCTAGTAGTCTCATATAGATCTGTTTTTAGTAATTGAATAATTGGAACGTTGAACAGTTTTTATTTTCACAATGAATTGATGTACTTGGTATGATCGTTTTCATTTATATCAATTGTGTTCTATATTTGCATGTCTAATCCATGAATGAATTATTTGTTCTAAATTGTCCATTGTCAGTTGATGATACGGGAGTATCACCGAGTTAAGGCAAATGTGAGCGTATTGGTGATATTCATTGGTGAATGAATATTAATGATGATGCCACCAAACTCACATGTTGTTCATTGGTGATGAACATTGGACTGACCCAACCTACGAGAGTTCACTGCATGGATCGGCGTCACCAGTGAATCTCGCAAATGGTTATGTCACTCGTCCTTAGACTTGAGATGCAAGCAGGTTTTGTATGGGTGGAATGTCGGTCTTTGATATGGTTAAACGCTGTCCTGAATAAGGTTGCTATAAAAATTATCTTCAGGAGTGATGTGAAGCACATGACAGGCACGTGCAGTCAAAAATAGGATTTGTTCCTCTACAGGTAATGGAGTTAGATACTACTGGGCCCCTCGATGAATTGAATAGATGTTTGTACGGCCGTACCCAAATGTAATTAAGATGATGCTTGATTAATTTGGTAATCTAATTCAACAAACAGATCGAGAAACAGAATCGTTGAACAATTAGAATGACATATGATCCATGTCTAGTATTCAACAAGGTATCTGTAACAAAGGGATGACTGATTTAATAAACCATTTAAAATGAGACGTTTAAGAAACTAGCCTCATGTGTCTCTAGGGCCATTGGCGTGTTGCTAGACGCTAACCTTTGCTTGTATGATTACTTGTCATTATGACGTGCGCAAGTGGGAGCTGTTGGAATATGCTCAAGTCATAATAGATAATTATATGGCTAGATACACGTGGGCCTATAGGGTCACACACAATACACTGAGATACCATTTAATATAATGTAATTATTGTATTTACATTATATAAATAACCTAAGTAACGTGGGGTAATTAGATGGGCACAAATCATTAAGTTTGGCTTAATGGGTTTGTATTGGATTTAAGTTAATAGCAAGCCTATTACGTTTAATTAAATCTTAGGACCATAAAGATTTAGAAGGGAGAACCTTTAAGAAGCCCAAGGAAGCTTTAGGGTTCATTAATATATAGAGATGTTAATGACCTAATTAAGTTTAACCTAATTCTCCTTCTTCTCTCCCAAAATCGGCGCCCCTCCCCTAGGCCTCTCTAGGGTTTTTCCGCTTTGATCTTCTAGCTTGTTTCTTGACTAATCGAAGCTATAAGATCTGTTACTAAGGAGGACTAGCATCCGGTGGTGATCAAGGAGGTGTAGTGTGGACTACTCTAGAGGTATTCTCCATTGAATACTTGGTTTCAAAAAGGCACACAAGTGGATCCGGATTAGTGTACAAATCACGCTACAAAGGTATATCGTTATGTGTATTCTTCGTTTAACCATATTGGCAATACGTTGATCCTGTTTGGTGATTGTTCCGCTGCGTTCTTATATATGTTTATATTTGTGTTTCTTTCTTAATCACCAACAGTATATTCATGACGAATAATGTATATGCATTAAGAATAATATATATATATATATATATATATATATATATATATATATATATATATATATAGTGTTAGGTTCATTTGAGAAGTCTAAATATTTTGAGAAATAGAGAAGTGATCGTGACTCTTCGATTAAATGCGCTGATTTTGAACACGGAAGGGTATTTTGGTAATTAGTCATCCCGTTTACAAAAAACACGGGCTGAGTTCATATATGAATCTGTGTGATTCACATATGAACTATACGTTCATATATGAACATTTGTAATTCACATATGAACTCTTTATAACTAATTCATATATGAATCTTGTGATTCATATATGAACCTTTGTGTTTCATATATGAAACTAATTAATTGTAGGTTCATATATGAATCAGTTGAACCAATTAACTGATTCATATATGAATCTTTGTGTTCATATATGAATCTTTGTGTTCATATATGAATCTTTGTGTTCATATATGAACCTTTGTAATTTACATATAAACTTTTTTTAACTAATTCATATATGAACCTTTGTGTTCATATATGAACCTTAATGATTTATATATGAATTTTTTTAACTAATTCTCATATGAACAAATTAACTGATTCATATATGAATCACAGAGATTCATATATGAATTAGTTAAAAATATTTTATATGTGAATTACAAAGGTTCATATATGAACACAAAGGTTCATATATGAATCACACAAATTCATATATGAACTTGTCCCGCGTATTTTTTACGAAACTACCCTAAATACCCCTGAGCGTCGTTTATTAATTAATGTGGACGCGCGCATTAATCAGGTGTAACGCGAATTTCTTGACCGTGGATTATTTAATCCAATGGATATGATCACTTCTCTATTTCTCAAAATATTTAGACTTCTCAATTGAACCCTTCCCTATATATATATATATGAATGATGAATGTTATAGTGAAATTTAATACTTATGATAAATATCATACTAATATAAATACTATAAGGTTATTGTATACATGTGATCATACATATATATTGATGATGAATAGTATATATATTCATGTTACATGTTATAGTGAAAATGAACATATACATAAATATTCATGATGAATATTATAATGAAAATGTATATTCATGAGGAATATCATACTGATGTATGAATGTTGAAATGTTGTATAAATGTGACATATATAAATACTTATGATGAATGTTAGCAAAAATGTATATTAATGATGAATGTCATAATGATGTATGAATACTGAAGATTTGTTGAATACACGTGAAAATACATAATTATTCATAATGAATGTTATACAAAGTTGTATATTCATGATGAATATCATACTAATACAAGAATATTAAAGAGTTGTTGTAAACATAATGAATCTTGATTATAAGTTGTAAATTGATTCATTTACAAGTTATAATTAAGATTCACATGTGAATGATTCATATGTTAACATATAAATCTTAAGTTTTATTCCAAAATCTCGGTTATAAGTTTAAATTTGATTTACATACAAGTTATGATTAAGATTTACATATGAATCTATGTTAGGGTTGATATATTTACGTATAAACTAATATATATCTAATTATCACTGTATAATAAGGATTTATTGGGAGCATTTGTATTTGATTACATTTCAAACGACTAGTAAAAACATTAATGTTGGTATTAACATATGATAATGTTTTATTGTAAATGATTTTAATGTTGGAGAAAGGCAAACAAAGCATGTGAAGAGATTCTGGAAAGTAAAGGATTTGATGAAGTGTACTCAAAGCTTCCCAAACATCAATAACCCATTATTTTTAATTCCTAAATACTGTTTTCTTTTGGAAAAAATATGTTTAATTAAAATTGGTTTTAATTATTTGTTCACAATGGGGTTGGGCCTTGAGGCCCATTTTAGTAAACTTTACTTTACTAACCCAACAAACATTGCCTGTGTTAACTAATTTATGCATCCCAATTCAGTTCATGAATTAATTTAAGTAGTCTTAGGTCTGCACGTTGCATGATGATGATAATCTATTTTAAAGATAATCAACTGAGTTAAAATGAAACGTAAGTTATCAATATATATATATATATATATATATATATGGTTGGGTTCACGTGAGACCAACCTGTTTTTGTGAGACCGTAAGACCGCAAAAATTAACACTAAACATTCACAGTGATTCATTGTGAAGGTAAGGAAAAACAACGAACCTTTTGCTGTGAAGGTTTAGTGTTAACTTTTTGGTCTCACGGTCTCACGAAAATAGTCTGGTCTTACATGATCTCAAGTATATATATATATATATATGTGTGTGTGTGTGTGTGTGTGTGTGTGTGTGTGTGTGTGTGCGCATTAGATCATGTGAGAAATGTCATTTTTGGTTAGAAGTGTGCGAAGTACTTTTAAACCGTTGATCATTTTTAATCAAATACTCTCCCATGAATTGTGGCTTAAAAGATAATTTATCCGGTGCATCTTATCTTGCTGCATCTCATCCTAATGTTCGTCTATTTCTCATTCAACGGTTGATAACCACTTCTCACGTTTCTCATCAAATTTGGCACTTAGTATTCACCATTTACAATATAATATTTATCATTTAGTTTGTTTTGATTCCAACCATGGTTATAGATTTCAAACCTTCTATCTTTTTTTTAATGATTATCATCTTCTTCCAAGCTATCATATTCTCACCAATGTAGGATGATAAAACTCAACCTTACTTTAATATGTAAGGAACAAACAAATCTCAAGTTCCAAGTCATCATCCTTGGTTCACTTTAAATTTTGCACTATTTTCTTTACATTTGTTTGGTTATAATTCCAATCATGGTTATGAATTTCAAAACCTTCCATCATTTTTTATATTGGTTTTAACTCCAACAATGGTAATGGATTTCAAAACTTTACATCCCTATTTTTATACCCATAATTTTATTTCAAACTATCATATTACCAACAAAGGAAAATTATAAATCTCAACCTTATTAAAAGATTAGAAAAATACTCAAACCTCATGGTCCCAAGTCACCAACGTTGGTTTATATTTTAATTTTGCACTATATTTTTTTACCATTTGGTAGATTATGATTCTAACCATGGTTATCGATTTCAAAATTCCATCACCCTTTTATATATACTCGCTATCTTCTTCCAAATAATAATCTTCCCACCAATGTAGGATGATGAAACTCAACCACATTTCAAGATTTGAGGAATACTCAAACCTCATGGTGCCAAGTCACTCTTTGTGGTTGTTCCTTTAATATAGCGTAAAATGAAACTTTATTAGTTATCATAAAAGTATTATTTTAATTATTTGTTATATATATAAAGTTTGTTTTGCAAAAATAAGGTAGACTGGGCCTGTTTACTTGTGACTTATTGGGCTTAATGAAGGAAATGACTTATTCGCACAGACAAACTTGAGTGTTTACTTATGACTTAATGGGACAGCTAACGGCTTATTCGCTCAGTATATTCATAGCTCTTGTCCACATTAAGATGAAAGAATGGAAAAAAGTGACCATATTACCCTTTGAGAAATAACACAACCCTACCTTCTCATTTCACCATCTCTCTCTATCAATTATCGCCTCCACCTCCCAGTTCTCTCTCCCACTCCAAGATTTCTCCGGCGACAGGTTATATTCCGGCCATACCTTCTTCTCCGGCGGCGCAGGCGTTAGCGGCAGCGCCTCTCTCCGGCGGCGATTGTCTTCGGCAGGCAGCAACAGCGGCGGCGGTTTTCTCCAGCTATTTGCCTTTTCCTGTGGAGAAATCAACCAGGCCTAAAAGGGTTCTTCTTTTCGATTTCTCTATGAGCAAATCTCTCTCGTTCCTCAACGTTAATTTTCCTGAGTTGCTTGAACTTTGGGTTTCTCCTATAATTTGATACGTGATTTTCCTCAGGTGCTTGATCTTCTTCTTTTATTTTGGTGGTATATCAACAAGATGAGATACCTTGATCTTCTGTTATTCCAATCGATCCCCCTTTTTCTTTGGCTTTTGATGAGAAGGTAGTGGAAATTCCAAATTTCTAATTGAAATGAGTGTTCAATGTTCTTGGAGTTGCTATTGTGTTACTGGTTGATGAAGAGTGATGAGAGATTGTTGAAAGGGTGAAAGAGAGATGGAAACCGTGAATCTGATGAACTTGAGGGTAAAATAGTCATTTTGATTGTTCAGACTTATGATTCAGGAGAAAAAGTAAACAACCCCACAAATTTATCCATACAAATAAATTTATCCGGACAGACAAATTTATCCATACAGGACTTAATGAAAAATTTGGTAAACACCCCCTAAATTGAGCCAACCACATGAGTTGACACAAAAATATTCACCCCTTCTTTCTTATACACACTTCATGCTTTAGAACTCGCATCTTCTCACCAAAGTGGGATGATGAAAATGTAGGGTAAGCTAAATGAGCCAACCACATGAATTGACACAAAAGTATTCACTCCTCCTTTCTTATAGCCACTTCCTAGTTCAAAACTTTCATCTTTCCATCAATGTGAGATAATGAAACTCAACCATATTTCAAGATTTGAGGAGTACTCAAACCTCATGGTGCCAGGTCATTCTTTGTGGATTTTCCTTTAATATATATATTGATGATTTGGATTTTACCCTTCGTTTATGTATTATGTATATACCCTTGAAGCCTTTTCCCCTATATTATTACATGGGTTTTCATTTCATAGTTAAAGGGGTGTTTAAAAATACAGTAGACCGTTTAACCAAGCTCAACCGGATCATTTTTTATGGTTTGAGTAGTCCGTCGGTTCGGTTTGTTTTGAAAAAAATAAGTTAAACCGCCTGGTCCAGTTTAGTCTAGTCTACATTTTAAACATCTTTTTGAGCGGCTTCGATCGAACCGACCGTCAAAATACACATGTATTAGTTATATTCAATTTTCATATTGTAAACTCAACTTCTATGGTAGCTAAAAAATTATCCGTCCAAGGCATTAAGTTTTTGGTTTTCATTTCTCAACTGTCTATTATCTAAATTGAAAAATATCCAAAATCCGTCAAAAATCAATATTTAAAGTTCCAAATTGTCCATCGACTTGTTCAATATTTGTCCAAGATTCAACAAAAAATTTCGGTGAACTTGTACATTTTTTTCCAACTTGTTCAATGTTTTTTTAATATTTTTGAGATATATGCTTCTTTTATAACTATATATATATCTCTCTCGAGTCCTACTAAATTGTAACCATTAAATGTGTGTAACCCGTGTAAACCGTCGATTTCATAGGGTTTTTTGATGAATTTTTTTTATGGAATTGTTTATTTTGATGAAATTATTTCATATCATTCATTTCTTTATGAAATTTGTAGTTTCATAGGTGAAAACGAAAATATATGAACAGTTTCATAAAAATGAAAAAACCTATGAAACTACAAATTTTCATAAAAAAATTCACAAAGAAATGAATGATATGAAATAATTTCATCAAAATAAACAATTTCATAAAAAAAAACCATCAAAAAAACCTCTGAAATCGACGGGTTACACACATTTAATGGTTACAATTTATTATCTCTCTCTATATATATATATATATATTAATGATGTTATATTGATAGAAATTTCATTTTCGACATCTACGTTGTGTTTTTAGTATAAAAGACATAATAGGTCCAAACCGCTTAAATCGATCAGACCAAACCATCTTTTTGTGATATGGTTTGACATGTTTGGTCATTTCTTGTCAAACCGCTTGGTCTGGAAAATTTCATAAACCGTCATTACGAGTTGTTGTGGTTTAGAAGTTTAAACCATCTAAAACGAACCACAAACACCCTTAATAGTCAATGTACAAAGGGTAGTTATGGACAACTGTAAAAACACATCGAATTTCAAGAAATTTGGGCCACAATTTATCTTAAATTTGGATTTAGAATGGTTTAATTATGATTTTAATAAGTATAATCATAAGTAATAATGATTTAACTGAAATTAAAGATGAATAAATAATTATACATTTATTCTTAAAACTCATTTTTTCACATAAAATAACTAAAAAGATAAATATATGTTGGACTAAGGAATATTTGGTTAGAGATTTTAGACAGTAATTAATAGGATTGGAAACGAAATGTTTAGTTTAATATAATATTTAGTTTAATATAATATAATGGGTCTTTTCCCACACAATATCAAAATTTTATTCCAGACTATTTTGAAAGGAATGAAATTCTCATTTTTGTTCCCTGTCATTTCAGTTTCATTCATATTTTCATTCTCTGTCTGAATCAAACAACCTAATTTGCCCCGGTTGTATGACTTGCCCGTGTGACTAACTCACTTGAATGTTGCAACTTATTATTGAGAGTTGTCTTCTATTATACATGACTTGTAAAATGACTACATATATCGTATTTGCCAAAATGATACTAAAGGACCGTTTACCAAATACTTATTGTGTGTCACATACCTTCCGAATGAGCATTGCAAAGGCCTAGAATCTTACCCGGTAAGTGTTATAAGAAGGACCAAGAATCTTACCCAGTAAGTGATGAAGAATACTCTTACCCGATAAGTGCTTACCGAGTAAAAAACGTTTACCAACAATCCATTTTGATGGCCGACAAAGTTACCTAATAAGGTAAGTGATGGTAGTGATTTTGTTGGTAAGCGGTTATCATGTAAGCGTTTGATAAACAACCTCTAAGTTAAGATCACAAAATAAGACACTCCACTTTGATACTCAAAACCAACAAAAACAACATCCTCAACATTAAGACTATGTTTGACGAACTAACTAGTAAGCTAGTTGATAACTGATAAGCTAGCTGATGGCAAATAACAGATGAACAAATCATGTTTGACAAAAACTAGTTGATAACATAAAAAATGACAAAAAATGGCATCTTGAAAAAAATAGTCAATTACAATATTTCATAATATAATATGTTAATTAATACAAGAAAAATTAATTGAAATAGTCATTTTACGTTGGTGATTTAACATCTTAGCCACATTCTCTCCGGTTTTACAAAAATAGCACCAGGTCCGCAAAATGCTAGGTTCGCAATTGCGGACTTAGCAACACAATAAAAAAATATTACATTTCCGATCCCTATACACTAAAACTAAGTTCTCAATTACGGACCTGCCCCTGTACTTTCTAGATTTACACATTCTACCCAGGTCCGCAATTGCGGACCTACACTTGTCGAACCTTTGTGAAATCCTAACCGAACCTTACTTGTTGACCCTATCTAGATCCACAATGTTGCCTTCTAGGTCCGCAATTTTTCCAAAAAATATCATTTCACTTGTTTTTTCGCATGTTTAATTGCAGACCGTGCACTATTTTTTTTTTCAACAAAGTTTGAAAGTTGAGTTTAATTCATCGGATCTATAAAGAGCCATGAAAGAAGAAGAATGAAGAGATCCCTAAATACGATATCAACTATTTACTTTCTTTCTTTGTTCATCATATATTTTTTTTTGTAATTAGTTTTAATTAAACAAGTTAATAAGTGAATGTGGTGACTCTTACATAACAATCACTTACCCATTTAGCATTGGTAAACGACCCTAAGTTGTTTAAGTATTTAAAATTAAAAATTGAAAATTATATAATGTTTATATAATGTAAATTGAACTCACACACACTTCTCACCTGTAGTGAGTCTTGAATTCCCGACTTTTAGAAAGGTGAGTTTACCAGATACTACTAAGCTAATGGCCTTTGGTTGTGTACTAATGTAATATTCTTTTGTAAACACCGATGTTTTTAGCAATATGCGTCGAATCTAACTAGTATGTAGAGATATTCTTGTTTGCGTTTAGATAGGTTCGTTAAAAGGCTACGCTTGATTAATTTCTTTGTTGCCAATATCCTTACTTTCTCTATGTTTTATAACTAACACTTCTTTTGAGAAAGTACCTAGAAGTCCAATATCCTTACTTTCTCTGTGTTTTTTAACTAACATTTCCATTGAGAAAGTACGTGAATAGAAGTCAAAAGATGAAAACAAAGGAAGAGGAGATCTACGAAGTCCTTTGACCTCATAAACTGAGTAACTTAACAAGAAGACATGGAATCTAATGATCGAAGTCCCACTTCGATGCCAATTGTAGAAAACATCTAAAGGAGGGTGAACAGGTTTACACGTTTTATCATATTCTTGATTGGTTTTTAATGTCAGAAGTTTAAAATACAAAAGTTAACAAATAACAGAATACTTGATACAAATTTAATGCAAAAAATAGGACCTAAAATTGATCACTATAACGAATAAACCAAATACACTAAGGTGATATGAATCAAACTCGAAGATGATTGTTAATTGCCAACATATATTTATCAAAGTGAATGACAAAACGTCTCAAAATATCAAAAAATTCCTCTCAACTTCGTGAAATAATTAACAAATCCCGAATGAATCACATATTTGTAGTGAGGAGAAGGAAGAAATAAACGTTCTAAATACTCTACGACCTTTTGTCTATAGAGGGATAAATGAATATCCCAAATGGTATTATAGTTGTTACAATTTTTAGTAACTGTTACGTTCAACGGACAATGTCTATATTGTGCAACAATAGACGTCTCCTTCGACATTATGGAGATGGATGCCTCCGTCCTTGGCATTTGAAATCAACTCTTTTACTTCTTTCATTTTGCACAGGTTTTAATATATTTTTCATTTTATTTGTTTGATAACTAGAAATCAATCTTAAATCGAGATAATTTGAACTTGCTAGATAATAGGCGGGTTTACCCCCCCCCCCCCCTCTCTTTAATTTACCGCAAGTGTACGGTATCGACTCAAGTAGTACGTACGGAAGTACGAGTATTGAACCAAAGGAACTAGGTGAGGAGTACCACAATGACTGTATTACTTATTACTGGAACGATCGAAATTGGTTTGAAAGCTGGCTTTGTAAAGAAAATGAAATTGTAAAACATGCGAATACTTAAGAACAAAACTGGGTATTTAGAATTGAATAGAGAAAAAGATGGAGGGTTGGAGTCTTAATGGATCAAACCCAATGAAATCTAAGCAACTTACTGATGGTTTCAACTCTCTATGAATTGTAACGAACTCGACATCATTATACTCTCCCGAGCTACAATAAAATTAACTTAAAAAGAACTGTTTTATCTCTCGATCTTACATCTGATTCAGAGTTAATAAAATGAGATTTAACCAACAACACCGATGGAATTGGCATATCTCTATCCAATTCCCATCGGTGGCAATTGAGTCCAATCTAAATCTTTAACTTTTCTCAAAGAGAAACAAGATTGATGAAATCGTTTAACAATTGATCAGGTTATTAAACGCATTGAACACAAACTCAAAAGCTTCATTAATAATCAAAACCAATTTGTAAGTTACTCAAAAATCCATGAGGTTACAACCCAAAATTCATCCAACACCCAACATGAATGATTAGCCCATGTTGGGGTACTAGAAAACAATCGAAAGCAATAAGAGATGGGAAAACCGACCATTGCTCAAGACAAATCTAAGAAGAATAATAAATCACTCCTGAGAAGAATTCCTCCACTCTCACGTAGTCGTTCGTATTTAATCTTCAGCTCCAATTCGTTTCCTTCGTGTTTATCCTCTTAAAAATTTGTATTCGGCTCTCCAAAATCGCCCTTTGCTCAGCCGTTTTCGTCAAAAAATCAGAAGTGAGAAAAACCTAGCTGCAGGAATTGTTTAAACATAACTGGGACTTGGCGCCAGCCATGACGCGAGTTGGCTCGCGCGGAGAACCGCGTGTGACACTGGAATTTAACTTGGCGCAGTTCATGGCACGGGTAGTGGAGCCATGCTCTGTTTGCTCTTCCTTCAAAACTTCTTCATTTCCAGCTCTGTTACTCGAATCTGCTCTCTTTGAGTAAAATGCATCGAAACATGTACTTTCTTGCCAAAAGCCCGTAAAAAACCACCATTTTACTTGAGGATTCGCGAAAACCACTAGATTTTGTAACCAAAATAATGTCGAAAAACAACATTATCACTAGAATTCTTTAACACATAAACGATCCACAAAACTTTATCTTCATTCAGGACTTTCTTTGTATGTCATTTTTTGGATGTTTTTATATGATGCCATGTTTCCATAACATCAGGTGTCGCACTAACTGTCTTTCATTCTTTATCATACTTATATTAGTTCGATACAATAACATCATAAACTTTATATTTGCAGAAGCATTATACAATAGCTCAATAGCCTCACTTTCGCTACGGCTCACGATGGGTTCCCTTAACCAAGCTACTGCCTATGAATCGCTAACTCATTCTTCAACAGGCACGCGGTCAAAGACTTTGGCTCCTCCCACTACCTTGGGAGCTTACGATTTCATGTTCTATTTCACTCCCCGATGATGGTTCTTTTCAACCTTCTCTCAGGGTACTACTTCACTATCGGTCCTTAACCCTTACATTGAAGTTTTATGAAATTTTAGGGTGTGAGTGTAATTTCTCCTTGTTTCAGGACCATAGATTAGTATATTGGTAAAAAAGGGTAAACCCTTCCCCTCACCATCATGTTGTGTTGAAAAAATTTTAGAGAAAGGAGAGAGATGGGGCTTTGGGAGAAAATGGGTTCTCTTCGATTCTTGGTGAAGGTTTAAAGCTTGGAGAGCAAATATGATCATCATCCTCAAGGTAAGCTTTCTTCTCTCAAGCTCAGTGTCTCCATTAATGGAGTTTTGATTTCTAGATGGAGATTTCTATATTCCTTGAAGTATTTGATTAAAATCATGGGGGTTATTTTTTTGGATTGACTCTTGTTAGTTTTCAATTGTTTTTTTTTTTGAGAAAAACTCATCATTGTTCTTGGTTCCATCAAGGACTCAAGGGTTTTAAGTATTGGGTAAAATATTGATTTACGTATGAATATGAGTTGGATTAAATGATGGGTTGATGTTAGAATAATGGTTAGAATGGTTTGAGACATCGATTCTCTCAGCTTCAGAGCATAATCGATTGGGGAATGATTGGACAAGTGTGGCTTTGAGGATTTTAGCAAAACTCTTTTTTAAGGGTGTCCTAGGCTATGCCTAGACTAATCCCTTGGTAAATTATGATTGTAAGACATCAGCCCTGATTAAACCTCAGTGGCCACAATTGTTGTGTACGCCTGGATTAGAACCCTGGGCAGATGGGATATTCCACCACATCCCCAGGGCCTTAACTAGTACGCCACAACCCTTGTGGTTTTGGCAAAACTCTTGTGGAACACATTTATGGAATGAATGCAAGTTCCATGCGACTTAAGTCGCATGAAAGTCGCATATGGCTTTGCCCAATGTGTTTTTGATTTTGCTTCGTTTCTCGTTTTGGGCTAGGTTCGAGGCATCGATTAGGGGATTGTCTTAGGGATTGAAATGGGTGGTTTTAAGATGATTTAGATGGTTTAACACCATTCCTATGTCGCTTAATTTAGGTGTTCGGTTGATCATATTTGATTATTATAAGGTGCAGTGAAGTGTCGAATATCTGGTGAGTTCCCTTAAACCTTTTTGCGCATGTGGAATGTTTATAAATGATTTTCAAACTTTGATCATGGTTTTATCATTTTGACGTGAATTGAAATTAAGGATGGTTGAATAAATGTTTACTTGAACTTGTTTATAATTGAATAAACATTGTTGCATGTGGTTTATATCATGGTATTATGATTTAATTGTGGTTTTGGGTTGCACAATGGGATTAGGGAACCTCGGGATTGTGGAAAATCCCTTGGGGGTTATATTATGTCGTGTCCCTTGAATTAGTTTCATGTGCACATTGGAATGACATCTACAGAGGGCCACCGAGATCTACTAGGGCCTCGATTGTTGACATCACGATGGAGTGATGGTTGGCTATGAACACTATGCAAAATCTTGTGGTTTGTGTCGAGTGTCTATCTGTTATAGTTGGGCCTTTATGGCAGATTTTCTGTTTTATTGGAACTGTTAAAACTATTTTTGGGAGATAATTCACTATACCTTATGGTCTAACTCTCGTTTTTCAAACTTAAAAACCATTTTCATGTAAGTATAGTTGGGGGTTCGTCCAAAGGGAAAGAGAAGACGTGATGCCGTAGAAGAAGAATGGTTCAGCGGAGACTTGTAGATCACCATTAGACTTTCTATAAATCTTAGTTGTGGATGTGTATAATCGTTGTGAACCTTGATTTAAGATTGATGTATTTTAGTATATTTCGGGACCATTTTGGTTTTGTGAAAGAAGAATAAGGAGATTTCTGGAATGGATAATTTCATTCAGAAAAGGGGATACAAATATATACAGCAAGGAAACTAATATTACTCCTAAACATAAGCTAAATTAGGCTAGAATCAAGGAACACAATAAAGTAAATATGCTAAAATATACCGGTACCATAATTAGAAATATATAGAGAAAATAAAAACAATCTTCAACACTCCCCCTCAAGTTGGAGAGTGTATATCATACACTCCCAACTTGCGAATCATGGATATGAATAGATATTTTCCCAAAGTCTTGGTCATGACATAGACAAGCTAATTTATAGAACTTATGAACTTGGTCTCAAAAACACCATCTTTAATTTGATCTCTGATGTAGTGACAATCCATTTCTATATGCATTGTTCTTTCATGAAAAACTAGATTAGCTGCTACATGTAATGCTGGCAACCCCTTCATGAGTAACTCCCAGATCTTGAAGCAAAGAACGAAGCCATGTCAATTCGCAGCAAGCTCCCGCCATTGCACGATATGCGGCTTCTGCAGAAGATAATGAGACTGTTTTCTGACGTTTCGATCTCCATGAAATGAATGAATCGCCCATGAATACACAATAACCAGTGGTTGATCTTCTATTCATAGTACATCCTAACCAATCTGAGTCACAAAAGGCTCTTAATCGAAAATCATTATTTATTGAAAAAAAGAGTCCTTGACCGGGAGCTCCTTTTAAATATCGAACAACGCGTAGGGAAGCATTCCAATGATCTTTCTGAGGTTGATGCATAAACCTACTTAAAACATGAACGTCATAAGCGATGTCTGGTCTGGAGACCGTGAGGTAAATTAGCCTGCCAATCAACCTTCTGTATTTTCCTAGATCTCAAAGTGGTTCTGTTAGGATCTAAACGCTTAGGCGTAGTGGTAAGCGCTTAGATCCTAACATGTGGTATCATAGCAGGTCACGGGTTCGAATCCCATGGAGTGCATTATAAGGCCAAAGGCATGTTGTGCAACCATTGACTTCTAGCTAAGATCTTGTTAGGGCTGGAAAATGCTAGGGGGGGGGGGGATTTTGGGTCATTGGCCAACATCTTCCTAAATCGAAACGTGGCGCTGGCTACTTCTCTATATGTAAATAAGTTGCGCCTTCTCCACCAACAATTGCATTTGGCGTAGTGGTAAGCGCTTGGATCCTAACAGGTTCACTATCATCAGACAATTTTGTTCCTCGTTCCATGGGAGTTTTAGCAGAAACAACATCTAGTAAAGCGGTGTCGTTGATGATTTCCAAGGTATATTTGCGTTGTGACATACTGATACCCTTTTTTGATGTTGAAACTTCAATACCCAAGAAAAACTTCAAGTCACCCAGATCTTTAAGACGGAAATTGTTATGCAAGTATTCCTTAACTTCATTTATGCATTTCGAATCATTCCCAGTAATCAAAATATCATCCACATAAATCAAAAGGGCAATGAATGACTTGCCCTGTTTCTTTAAATAAAGAACAATCAAGCCTTGGATTGTGTGAATTCGACCGAACGAATGGCTTCAGAAAACGTTGCAAACCATTATCTGGACGCATATTTCAACCCGTATAGATATTTATGGAGGCAACACACCAATTGTTGATTCTCCCCATGTCGCCGAAGCCCGGGCAGTAGAGACATATAAATTTCCTCATCAAGTGTTTCATGAAGAAATGCATTGTTGACATCAAGTTGATGCATGGACCAACCACGAGTAACTGCAATAGCAAGTAAACACCGAACTAAAATAATTTTAGTTGTGGGAGAGAAAGTTTCTTGGAAATCAACACCTTCTAACTGAGTGAAACCCTTAGCCACTAAGCCGGCTTTGTATCGTTCAATGAAACCATCTGAATTTCGCTTGATCTTATATACCCAACGACAACCGATTGTTACTTTTCCAACAAAAGTGGTGTAGGAGACCAGGTACCATTCTCCTCAGGTGCTCGAAGATCAGTTTGCATAGTCGTCTGCCATTTTGGATTGTTTGTTGCCTCTAAGTAACTGTTGGGTTCAACCTCAGTGTGTAAATTAGCCACAAAGGTTTGATTGGCAGCCGTGTACCGGTGATAATAAAGATAACTAGAAAGAGGATAGCATGTACCTTTGGAAGAACCTAGCATGAGGCGAGAGGACTGGTCAGCGTAAACAAGAGACCAAACATAATCTTTAAGCTTTGATAGTGGAACCGACGATCGAGTAGAGTGACGAACTTGAGTAGGTATGGGATGTTTGAGGATGAAGTGGGATTTGGAGAAGGATTGGGGATAGTATCGCCCAAGACAGTACCGATGGTGGTTGTCGGTGACGGTGATGGTGACGGTGACGGTGGATCGATAGGATTGGGTCTGGAAGAAATGGGATGGGTTGACGCTAGTGGTGATTTGAATGAGGAATCAAGGTTCGGGGGAATTAGAGTTATGGGACAAGACTGTGGTGTTTGTGTTGGAGGCCTTGCATATGTAGTTGATGTTTTTTGATGGCCATGTGGAAAGATGGTTTCATGAAATATGACACCCCGGTTGAGAATATTTTCCTCGTTGTCAAATCGAATAATTTATACCCTTTTTGACCAAGAGGGTAACCAATGAATAGAGCGTCTATTGCACGAGCATCAAATTTATGTGAAATCTTAACATTTGTTGCATAAGCGAGACATCCAAACACACGTAGGTGATAAAATGATGGTGGTTTAGAATAAAGAAGTTCGAAAGGAGTTTTGAAAGAAAGAAGTGGGGAAGGAAATCTATTAATAATGTGAACAGATGTGAGTGCACATTCACCCCAAAAGGTTTTAGGAAGATTAGCTTGGAATCGTAGGGCATGAGCGACTTGAAGAATATGACGATGTTTACATCAACCACACCATTCTGTTGAGGGGTGTGAACGCATGAATGTTGGAAGATAACTCCATTGTATTCAAAAAAGTGCGAAGAGACAAAAACTCTCCCCCGTTGTTACTACGAAGAGTTTTTATTCGTGTTCCAATCTAAGTAAGAACATAGCTAAAAAAATCTTTTCAAAAGGGGTTGCGCTTGATTCTTGTGTTTCATCAAAAATATCCATGTGAAACATTGACACGGGGTTTTAACACCCCGCGAATCTTACCGCAAGTGTACGGGTCGAAGTCAAGTAATAGTACTTGAGAAAGTACGAGTATCGAATCACGGGGAACTAGGAACTAAGTATCACAATTACTATAAGCTCTATTAACTGAACTGTCAAATTAAGAGATTGGTTTTAGACTACTTAATTGTACTAAATAAAATCAAATCAAACACAAGACAAACAGAACAGCTTTGAAGACTTTGATAGAGAGAAAAGTTGAGGGTTGGAAATCCTCAGGTTATACACATGCAAACAATCGACTCAAAACAGTTACCAGTTAATCCCCTTAATGATTCCCAAATCTTTTAAGATCACCGTCGTTTTCTTTCGACTAAAAACGGATTTTATTTTGAAAAGGATAAGTTCAATCTCTCGATCTCACTTATGGATTCCAAAACACATTAAGTACTAGATTTATGTTAAATTGGCTAGATTTTATCTCTCGATATCAACCTAACGGTTTAAATGGGACTAAAGCCTACTCGGTATATCTCTATCACCTTTTTGGGCTTTAGGCATGCAATTTCTAATTCTAAATAGCAATCAATTCTCACGAACTTAATTACTAACAATAAATCAATTGTAAACTGGCCAAATTCACAAAGGCATTAAGAACAAAATCACATACTTCATTAAGTAAAGAAAACTGATAAACGTTCAAATCAATTCGTCACATGCTTATAAAATGAATTCATTCCAACCCCTAACACGAACCGGTTAGTTCATGTCGGTGGTGGATTCAAACATAAGAGAAAAAGGTGCAAAAGTATATGTAAACATGATCAAATGTGAAAGATGAAATCGTGATAACAAGTGATGAAAACTCCCTCCTCTCGTGTTCGTCTCTACGTTCCGTGATGAATGTATCCGTGATCGGCTCTCTAACGTGGCTTCGAGGACTCCGAAAAATCGCCCAAAGTCGCCCCTGAACTGCTCCCGATCGTCTTCCGTAAGAATGATATCGAATAATGACCTAAACCTCGGATAAAATAGCTGAAAATCGCGAAACAGTGACTTACGCGACTTGCCACGAGACTTGCAAGTCGCGGGCTAAGTCGCGCGTATGCTTTTTGCCGTGTGGGTCGATTTTTGGTTCGCGGGTCGGTCCTGGTTCGGTCGCGGGTCTTGGGCTTGGCTTTTGGGCTCCCGTTAGGCTTCGTTTTTACTCGTTTTGGGCTCTTTTTAGCTTCTTTCTCGAGAAATGCCGCCTTTTAGCTAACCTGCATAGTTCACTAGATAAATCGTAAAATACACGCCTTTTCACTTGAATACAAGCCAATCTCGTGGGTTTGAGAACTGAAAATAACGCCAAAAAGTGGCGTTATCAACAACCCCAAACCGAGCGTTGCTTGTCCCCAAGCAAATTAGCGATAAAATAGAATAAAAGCACACAGTGAATTTAGTAATGACTGCACAATTCCCAATCGGTACCAAGTGATGCATCGGTGATTTCCCATACCCGTGAATGTCTATCTCACTCTCGCCTCATTCTTATTTCGTTTGATCTATGACCTTCCATTGGGAGGTGAACTCGTGACTGTTCCGATTACGTTAAGGTTAGACTAAGTCCAAACATACTAGGGAAAACATTTCGCTTCGACCCTACCTCACGGGATACTCTCTTTGCACTCGAACCTAGGTTGTCGCTCGTGTTGTCATGTTTAAGGAAGTTATGTACAAGAATACTCAAATTATTACATGACAACTCTAAAGAAAGACGCACAAATGTCCAAAGGTTTGATCTCAGAAAGAATTAAGTAGCAAGACAGGGAATATCGATGAGGGTGGTCGTATACCGTAATCACATCTTCCAAAAGATTATCCAGGTCTTTACACGGGTTGTAATGGGGCTAAGGCTATGGTTGAGAAACGAAGGGTAAAATGGTTCAAAAATCCTCGGTGTGTCAATCTTTGGCAATTCCTGAACTCTCGTTGCTTCACATTTGCTTACTTGGCTCTTTTTGTCACTATTGGAGTCGCTTTGACTCTCTTATTTTGCAGCTCTAACTATTATCTAAATAACTGTATTTTTTTTATTTTTTTTTTGTTTTTTTTTTGTTTTTTTTTTTGTTTTTTTTTGTTTTGGGACTTCATTGGTCCTCTTTTCTACTTCTTGGGTTACATTGACCCATTTTATTCTCATGACTGGCCTATTCTATTCTTTTCTGCTCTATCTCGAGTAGTTCATTACTGCTTCCGATTGATACACTTTCGGATAAGGGTTGGCTAAGGCTTTTGGCTAAAGGTTTAATGGTGGGTTTAGAAAGAATTAAGGTGCGTGTTTGGCTGCAAAGGGGGTTATGGTTACACACAAAAGGGTAAAAAGTAACGCTAGCTAAAAATGGTTTAACAAAAACTAGATGCCTGGAATCATATCTGAAGGTCCACATGATATAGTCTACTTTACCCTTATCTAATCTCCCGATGTTCGTCTTTGCTACTCAATACAATAATGTAGCGAGATCATTCTACATTCACGACAAGGAATTCGAAAAGTGTCTAAGAATTAAGTGTATGAATCCCTCGAAATGAAAACGTCTTTTAGGCTCAAAATCTCACTATCGGGTGGTCTCCACTAATGTCCCTAGTCATGTCCTTTCCCGGTCCTTCCCTAACGGTCACGTCACTATCACAAGATTCTTCCCACAATGGTTGGTCTCAATCATTCAAAACAAAAAAATTTGCTATGCGATCTAGGTACTCAGAAGTGTAGGAAATCTACGTGCATAAGCTTGGGCCCGATTGGGCAACCCCAAACCTTACCCACACATTGTCCCCAATGTGCAAGCAAGTCGTAGGTGATGCGGCTCAATCATTGTGAAATTATTACAGTTATCAAAAGGACGGGCAAGGCATTACATAGCAAGCAAAAAGAAATCCCAACTTTCTAAAATGGGCACCCCAAACCTAGGTCGTGGCCTAGGTTTGCCAATAAAAGCCAACCCCAAACCTCGGTGAAACCGAGGTTTGCACAGGGTTTAAAGAATTGAGTGTGTAGATGTGAAAAAGATAAGGCATCCCAAACCTAAGTGGAACTTAGGTTTGTTGCCTCTCGTTTAACTAATACTGAAACAAACATCATACACCACTCATTAACATAAAGATTTAGAACATATCTATTTTGCCCGGCCGGAGGATTCTTGACTGGCTGAGCATCAATCGGAGGAGACGGAGAGAACATGCAAAACAAAACAAAGAAAAACAAAGCATAAGACAAAATACTGGAAAAGAAACATACAAAGCAAGAAAGGAATAAAAAATTGCACGAAAAACAAAACGAGGAAACAGGGACTTACGCGGTTTAGCCCGCGACTTGCAAGTCGCGTGGCAAACCGCGTAACCTACTGTTTCAGAAAACCAACATAGGGTCCCGCGGCTTGCTGCGCGGTATACAAACCGCGTGTAAAGCCGCATATGTCCCTGTTTCAAAATATTTTTGGCTTTTTTCGATTTTTATGGCTTTTCGGAAATAAAAACACACGCAAAGTAAAAATAAAAGGAAACAAACCTTGGTGGGTTGCCTCCCACCCAGCGCCGTATTTAAAGTCGTGGCACGACTATGTGGGTTTGTTGGTCCCGAAAGGCTTAAACAAGTTTGTAGAAGGGGGGGGTTGAATACAAACACACTATTTTACTTTTCTAAATTGTTTATTGATAAATCATTAACAATTTACAGCTTGTTGCGGAAACAAGATTAAGGATAAACCTAAATCTAAACAAGTTGGAACACTAAGGTTTCTTGCACTAAGAGAGATAAGGAAATTACTAATAATAACCTATCTGAGATAAGAGATTTGAACTTGTCCAGAGTTAGCAAGTTACTTCAAATGAAGTGAGTTCATCTCTTTATATACTGCATGCATTTAATGCAATCCAGTATATACTTTACACGTGTCATTAGCGGATTGGTTGCATGTCATTGACCTTTGATGACAACCTTAGTAGCCGCATGAATGAACAGTGTAGTATCAGAGTGGTTGTACAATTTCAGATTTTCGGAGGTTCTTTTCTGACATTTCGTACGGTGGCGTGCAAGGGAGGTTAAGACAAAAGTACTTTGTACGGAGGACTTCATGATCAGCTTTCGTTGATTCAGCGATTATCATTTACTATTCAGCAGATGATAAAGTTCAGCGATAGCTGAAGTCTTGTACTTGATACTTCACGTTGAGTGGACAAATCTGAGTCTTCGCTGATCCGCATCAGTTCATTAGGAGACTTGTCGCTGGTTCTTGAGCTTGATCTTCGACTTCAGCGTAGAACCTTTGTTGACGTGAATCTTGTCTTCAGGGATCATAAGTAAACAACTAACTTATCAGCGATCACCATAAGGACTGAACAGACTCAGCGATATGGTGAACAGTGTTCGCTGAATGTTTAATCTAAAAGTGCGAGAGTTCCTATCAGCAGTACTGTAAGATCTTAGTACTTATCAGCGATAGTGAAACTCTGATACATATTGTTTACTTATAATTTTCACTAAGTATTTAAGATAGGGTCATTATCAAATCACTGAGGGTTTGGATCAACAATCTCCCCCTATTTGATTATGACATAGCAACAGAGAAAATTGCTATTTAATGAAAACATAAGAATAAAAAGAACTCATAAAATATTTGTCCCTTTTACTGTTTTCTGGGATCTTTTCAGTACTGATGGAGTAAAGTACATTCGCTGAAATCTTTCTTTAAATCTTTGAATCAGGTTACAATATGAATGAGAAAGATTACAAGTACAAGCGAAATAAATTACAAGTACTGAAGGATGACTGATACAATAGAGAAAATGGTGATTGTTGTCAGCCTTCAAAGGGTTCTTCCTTAATGAGAAGTTCATCAAGGGTTGTCTTTTCAGTTGGAATCATCCAGTCAGGAACCTTTTCTCCTTTATTCTTTAGCTTCAGAGCAGCTTCAAAAATCAAGGGTTTTAGGTGTCGTGCCTGAATGTCTTTTCTGAAGTCGCACCAGTAGATGAGATCTTTGAGCTGTTCGATTGGAGTGATTGGAAGCTCAGCGATCCATTGAAAGCATTTACGTCCGTCGTAGTCAAGAAAGAATATTCCATAAGGATTACTGATGACTTTACCAGGGACGAAAAGTTCACATGGTGGCAAAGAGACATCAAGGGCAGATAGATCAGGATCAGGACCAAGTACTTCAGCGCGAGAGAAACCAATTTCAGTTTCATTTCGTATGACAGGACCTGAGTTTGAATCTTGACGTTTCTTCCTTGGAGAGTCCTTTTTTCTTTTTGGCTTTAGATCAGGAACAGGAGGAATATCCACACAAGAAGATATCAAATCGATCTGTCTGTTTATCAGCTTTTCGAAATGATCCTTGTACTTAGATTTTGACGGTTGGATAGCTAACCTCATCTCCAGCCATTCAGAGAGACCATACCTTTTTACAGTGTCAGCACGAAAGGTTTCAGATGAGTCATCTTCTCTGAACAGTTTGATGTCAACAATAGGTACTCCGACGGAGGTTCTTCCAGAGATGAATACCTTGTTGATCTTCGCTGGACGATATCTGAAGTGGATTTTCTCTTTACACCAGATCAGGGTGGTCTGAGAAACTTCAGCTTTCTTTTCCACGATCTTCTGGGCTTGTTCCCAAAGCTTTCGTTGGATTTGAATGGGAATACGCTTCAGCTTGGGGTCTTTGACAGATTCTTGAGTGAGCTTGATGGCGTATTCTCTGTCTTTATCTTCAGCTTCCTTCCTTTCAGCGATGAGGCGTTCAGCTCTGAGATGATCTTGGTATTCAGCTTTTGAAATTCTGAACTTAGGAGGAACTGAAGGTAGTTGATCGCGCCTTAGGATGATTCGCTGATCCTCGAATCGCTTTATCATTTCTTCTCTCCTCTTTTGATCAACTGAGGAAGGTCTGTTTCTGTGCGAGAGAGGTTGTTCTTCTGGTTCATCAGTCTCAGAGATTAAATCTAAGACTGGGATTATGTCTTCAGCGTTAGCTGGAATTATTGGTGAAGTCGCAACAGATCTTTCAGCGATATCCTCAAACAGGGGAGAGGACTAGCTGACAAATCGGCTTTGCAAGTAGGATCGCCAGATTATCATCTTCAGCGATGCCTTTGTCTTTGCTTTTCTCAGCGCCAGAGGCTGAGTGCTTTGTCTTTGTCTTCTCCCCTGAAGGTTCTTTTATTGAAATACCTTTAAGAGCTTTGGTTCGAGGAGCAGGTTTGACAACAAAGAAATCATCGTCATCTTCATCATCATCATCATCGTTCCTTGGAGAGGAGGATGGTTCAGCTTCAGGGATGTCGAAGTCTTCGTCTTCTTCTGCTTCAGATTCCTCAGCATCTTCATCGAGTTGCTCCCCCTCAGATATAGAGGCGAGGTTCTCGGTTCCCTCAGGGTTTTCATCTCCCTGAGGTCCAGTAATCCGATCTTCATTACCCTCTCCCCTGATAGATTCATCATGGGAAAGGTCTTCAGCGCTCTTCTCCTGTTCAGCGCTCTTCTCCCCCTCTTTCTCATGATGGGCGGGGGAGGAATGGGTAGATTCAGCATTGGTGTTGTCTCTGTCTTCTGGGCCAGAGATTTTCACACAACCTTCAAGCTTAGCTATTCTGTCTTCTAGGCCAGAAATAGCAGGCGTGATTTTCTTCAGCTCTTGGCGATCCTCTGCGGTGAATGAGTCCAAAACAGGTGCAGGGGCCGGAGCAGGAGCTGGATTATTTGCCTTGTTCACCAGCGTCTCGATCATTGTCTTGACGGAACCAAGGTCGGTCTTCACTGAGCCCAAGTCGGTCTTGACCACTGACATATCACCTTCCAGTGTACCAACCGATTTCTTCAGCGTTGTAACTTCGCTGGAAATGGTGGAAACTGATGATTTGAGGTTGGTGTAGTCAGTGTAGATGTCGGAGAGCACTTTGGCAAAGTCGGCGAGAGTTTTATCAAGATCTTTGATGTCATCAGAGGAGGCCTTCTTTTCCACCACAGTAGTCAGCTTCGTCAGATTCTCTCCAGCGTTTGTTACAGCTGTAGAGTTATTTGATAGAGCGGTGGTGAGATCCGTAAGTTTCATCTCCATAGACTTCAGAGACTGGTTGATGTCTCCCAAAAAAGGACCTGTAACATATAAGTACTTGTGAACAAAGGAAAGCTCAGAAGTTTCAGGTTTAGTTACAGTGTTTAAGGTGGGATCTGTACCTGCAGGAGCGTTGACGAACTCATCAAAGTTTCGAGTCCCTCCATAGTGTTCCATATCTCCCTCAAAAGTTCCGTGAGGAATGGAGATCTCTGCAGGTCCTTTCTTCGTCATTCGCTGAGAAGCTTCAACGGCTTCTTGAATGATGGCATCTCCAGTTTTGACTGGAGGAGTGTCCAAAGAAGTAGAGGGAGGAGCGAAGGATAAGAATTGGGGTTGGGGTTCAAGTTCAGCGTTGGATTCGCTGAGAAGTACTTCATCAGTCTTTTGAGAGACTGACGAAGGTTGGGTAGATTCCAAAGTTCTAACCTCAGCGTTTAGGGACGCTGAAGTAGGTTTAGAAGGGATGGCTTGAATTGGTGTGGCAGAGCGTACCACGGAACTTTCCTTCAGCTCTTCAGAATGAGCTGAGGAGTCTTCAGCATGCAACTGCTGGGGTTGCTCCTTGGTTTTCTTGATCCTTTTGGAATCAAGAGGGGTAAGAGATTGTTTCCTTTTCTTAGAAGGAATGGATTTTGTGGTCGGGGTATCAGCGATGGGTTTTGTCGCTGAAGGAGCCACAGAAAGCGGAGAATTAAGAAGAGTGAGAAGAGTAGAGAGACGTACCTCGTTGGCGACAGGCTTGAAGTCGAGAACTTTAGGGCCAATCTGAGAGAGTTTCAGATCACCCTCTTCAGGATAGCTGTCCTTCAGGCCATATTGAAAGATGGCGCTGATGAATCGCGGGTAAGGAACCCATGCTGGTCGGTCAGCGGCAGAATCAACACGTTGAATGAGGTCTTCATAGATGATGGAGGCCCAGTCAATGTTGAGACCTTTCAGCAGTGCGTAACCCATGGCCTGCTGAGGTTGAGCGGCTTGATCAGAAGATCCGGATTTCGCTGTCATGCAGCTGATCAGGTGAGCGAAGATGAAGTTCATCTCGCTGGGCATCTTGGATTTCTTTATCAGCGTCAGCTTCTTCTCAGGTAGCTTGTCTCTTCCAGTCTCCCAGATGTAACCCATCGCATCAAGGAAAGCAATGATTTCTTACCTGTCAGCGTGCTTCTTGTGGTCAGGAAATGGAATGAAAGGATTTTCTGAGGTAGCGTTAGGGAATTTCAGAGCTTTACGGATTATTGCGGGGGTTATCTTGATGGTGCCATACTCAGTATCGCTGAGTATGCAGTCGATGGTTTTAGATGGATCTTTGGCTGAGGGTAGGTTGGTGTGTCTGGCAGAGTACCAGAATTGGGATAATAGACGCTGACTGGCAGGAGGTGTGATTGTCAGTGCTGTGTATATTGGGCTATTCTTCAAAAAAATCACAGCGTCGTCTAGATGGGATACCTGCTTCCGAGGAGGAAACTCGAGAAGCGCTGAAAGGTTGTTTGCCTTAGTCCAGTCTAGTTGATCCAGCTCAAACTTAACCTGAGGAGCTTTGGTGATTTCCAGTTCCTCAGAATCACTGGAGATGGACTCAGCGGTAACATTCAGCTTTGAAGTTGCCATTTCACTGTATTATCAGTTCAACCAAAGATGTTAACAAATAAGAAATATCTTAATGTGGAAAGAGAATTTCCATTAAGATTTTTCGAATTTTGTCCATTTCATTCAGACAAAAAAGTCTTAATGAAGATTAGGGTTTTTCTTGTTTTTTTAAAAAAAAAACGAATATAACACCTATAAGCCTTGTATTCCAGTTTTAAAAAAATGGATACGAAAGAAGAACAAGTTTAAGATTTTAGATTTAAAACTTTAAGAACAACCATGAAATGGTTGTGTTTATAAAACCATGAAAGAAAATGATTTTATTTTTGAGTTCTTTTGTTTGATCTTGTGTAAAACAATGATAAGATCGAAAACAAGTTATTTGCATTTGATAAAAGATAAGAACATATTGACCTTGAGTTTGATGAAGAAGATGATGAACAGTTCTTGAAGATCGAGAGCACAAAATGCAACAGTGTTCTTTTCTTGCGGAGAAAGATTGATTCGCATAAAAGACAAATATAAACTTTGAGAGAGTTTATATAGGAAGAGAGTAGAGAGAGAAAAACTTGAGCGGGAAAGTTTTTCATCATGACACGGACACGTGTTTGCATTTGATAGGATAGACAACGAAACGTGCAAACGTGTGTCAGAAAAAGAAACGTGCCTGGTGTTATCCGTTGCAATGACGTCACAACTGTCCTTTCACATTCTTTCGTTGTCTCTGAGGTTTTGAAAGAAAAACTCAGGGACTCTTTGGAAAATATGAAGCACTGAATAGAAATATCAGTGAGGGTTTTAAGAAATTTCAAAATATTATTCAGCGATGAATGAATTTGAAATCTTGCATTTTCATGCGTTTTGTCAGAGAAAACATACCTTGATATCAGTTTAACCCAATTTATTCAGAGAGGATGATGAAATGGATTGTACTAGTTTATTTTATCCAGAGCCTATACAAGAATGTATAAACGTATCGCTGATTAAATGTGAACCACTGAAGATTTATCCTTCAAAGTTCAGCATTCCAAGCTCGCTGATGAGAAAGTTGAATCTTGTCTCATCAAGAGGTTTGGTAAACAAATCAGCTAACTGATAATCAGTTGGGATAAAATGAAGTTCTATATCACCATTCATCACATGATCTCTGATAAAATGATATCTGATTTCTATGTGTTTTGTCTTTGAGTGTAGCACTGGATTGTTTGCTATAGCGATGGCACTTGTGCTGTCGCAATAGATTGGAATTTTGGAGAGCTGAAGATCATAGTCTAGTAGTTGATTTCTCATCCACAAGACTTGAGAACAGCAGCTTCCAGCGGCTACATACTCAGCTTCAGCTGTGGAAGTGGACACCGAGTTTTGCTTCTTACTTGTCCAACTTACCAGCTTTCCACCCAGGAGCTGACATCCTCCTGTGGTGCTTTTCCTATCCATTTTGCAACCTGCAAAATCACTGTCTGAATAGGCGGTTAGATCGAATCCTGAATCTTTGGGATACCAAAGACCTAGATTCGCTGTACCCTTAAGATATCGAAAGATTCGCTTTACAGCTTTCATATGAGATATCTTAGGTTCAGCTTGATATCGTGCGCACAGACATGTTGCAAACATAATATCGGGTCGGCTAGCTGTAAGATACAGTAGTGAGCCGATCATCCCACGGTACAGCGTGACATTGACAGGAACACCCTTTGTGTCCTTATCAAGTATCAGCGGTGGTGCCATAGGGGTTTTCATAGCTGAACTTTCAGTTAAGTCGAATTTTTTCAGCATATCTTTAACATACTTTCCCTGATTTATAAAAGTTCCTTTTTCAGTTTGCTTAATCTGAAGACCAAGGAAATATGTTAGTTCACCCATCATACTCATTTTATACTCATCTTTCATTCTATCAGCGAAACGAGTACAAAGCTCAGGGTTAGTAGAACCAAATATAATGTCATCAACATATATTTGAACTAAAATGATATGACCTTTTATTTTTCTAAAAAACAAAGTTTTGTCAATCTTACCTCTCTCAAATTTTTCAAGGTGGAGATACGTAGAAAGAGTGTCATACCATGCACGAGGAGCTTGCTTCAAGCCATAAAGTGCCTTATCCAGCTTATAAACATAACCTGGACGCTTAGGATCTGAGAATCCTGGAGGTTGTTCCACATAAACTTCTTCATTCAGCTTTCCATTTAGAAACGCTGACTTAACATCCATTTGATGTACAGTGAAGTTTTTGTGTACAGCATATGCTAAGAAAAGACGAATAGATTCAAGTCTTGCTACAGGAGCAAAGGTTTCGTCATAATCTATACCTTCCTCTTGTCTGTATCCCTGAGCAACAAGACGAGCTTTGTTGCGAGTTACAGTACCATGTTCGTCCAACTTGTTTCGATAGACCCACTTAGTGCCTATCACTGTTTTGTCAGTTGGTCTCCGAACAAGTTTCCAAACTTTGTTTCTTTCGAATTCAGTCAGCTCTTCTTGCATAGCGCTGACCCAGTTTGGATCTCTGAGGGCATCATCTATTTTCTTTGGTTCAGTTAGAGAAATAAAGTTAACAAATAAACAAATATTACCTGCACTTCTACGAGTCTGAATACCAGCGTTGGGATCACCAAGAATTTGATCGATTGGGTGATTTACAGTCCATCGCTGAGCCGGAGCATGCGTCGCTGACGCAGTCTGAACTGGAGAAACTGAAGATGAGGCTTCAGCTACTTCTGGATAATCAGCTAAGAGAGGAATGCTTGCATTTGTCACTTCATTCACTGATTGCTGAGAAATAGATGGAATTTCTGAGACATTTGGATCAACTGCGGGTATAGTGTTTATAGGAACAGCTGAGACCCAAGATGTTTCAGCTTCACTATTCTGCATATTGGGAATGATAGTAGGACCATCATTTTCAGTTGTATGAGTATGAGTAGTGGGAACATCTTCTGAATCACCAAGATGAGAAAACATCCATTGATTCAGTTCTTCTGTATCAGCGTTCGGTTTAGAGTTCGCTGAACGGGATTCGTCAAACGTGACGTGAATAGTTTCTTCTACAGTTTGTCTTCTTCGGTTGAAGACTCTGAAGGCTTTGGAAACTGAGGAGTATCCAAGAAAGATTCCATCATCAGCCTTATGATCAAACTTTCCAAGGGCATCTCTGTTGTTCAGTATGAAACACTGACAACCAAAGATGTGAAGAAAGCTGATTGAAGGCTTTCTCCCATGAAAGAGTTCATAGGCTGTCTTTTTGAATCTTTTGACTATCAGCGACCTGTTTTGCGTAAAACAAGCCGTGTTGACAGCTTCTGCCCAAAACTGAGTAGGCAGGTGAGAATCGCTGAGCATTGAACGTGCAGCTTCAATAATTGTTCTATTTCTTCTTTCAGCGACTCCGTTTTGTTGTGGTGTTCTCACTGACGAAAAGTTATGAGAAATACCCTTGCTCTCAAGGAAGGAATCAAGAGAACTGTTTTTGAATTCAGTTCCATGATCACTCCTTATTGAGCGAACAGTCATATTGTTCAGAGTTTCCATCTTCCGAACAAAGGTGATGAGTTCTTCAGGGGTGTCACTCTTAGAACGGAGAAACATTACCCATGTATAACGAGAGAATTCATCAACTATGACCAGCGTATATTTCTTTCCAGCGATGGATTGTTTGTTAACGGGGCCAAACAAATCCATATGGAGTAGTTGAAGAGGAGATGACACTGAGGAAACTTGCTTGGACTTAAAGCTTGCCTTGGTCTGCTTCCCTTTTTCACACGCTGAACATAAGGATTCTTTGGCGTATGAATGTTGAGGTAGACCAGTGACTAACTCTTTGGATGAAAGAGTATTCAGTGTCTTGAAGTTGAGATGTGAGAGTCTCTTGTGCCATAGCCAGTTGACATCAGAAGATGCCTTTGAGAAGAAACAGGAGTTCTCAGTGGTTGTTGAGTCCATGTTTATAACGTAAACATTTTCCAAACGATAACCGCTGAGAGCTATCTTCTCCTTTTTGTCAGAGACAAAGCAGGATTCCTTGGTGAAAATCACTTTGTTATCCATGTCGCAAAGCTGACTGATGCTCAGAAGATTATGCTTCAGCCCTTCAACATATGCGACTCTTCTGAAGGATGTTGTACCATTTGAAAGTACACCATACCCTCGGGTGTGTCCTTTTCCATTTCCACCGAAAGTTACAGAGGGACCCTTCTCTTCCTTGTATTCAGCGAGCAGGCTTTTCTTTCCAGTCATGTGTCTAGAGCATCCGCTATCGAGATACCAGATACCCTTCTTAACCTGCAATACAAAGGAAGATTAGTTTTGCTTGGGTACCCACTTCACCATGTATACGCGTTTGTCAGTGGAAGTGGTTGGAATGGGTTCAGCAGTCTTCGCAGCATTTGAAGATTCAGCTTTGTCTTTCTTCACTTTGGTCAATTTCTTGACCTCAGCGGTATGAGTCACCTTGACCTGACTTGCAACTGGTTTGGTCTTCTTTGGTGCTATCTTCACCTTAGCTATCTTATCAGCTTTGGTGGCTGTGGGACACTTACTTGCAATATGATCGGTAAGTCCACAGTGATAACATTTCCTATAACTAAAATTAGTTCTAGGACCACTTGTGTGCTGAGCTTTTAATTTGGAATTAGAAGTGCCAGCACCAAGTACACTATTGGTTTTTGAAATAGGACGAACATTCAGTTCTTCAGATTTCTTACCAAGGACATCTACTCTGAGTCTAGGAGTAGGTCGCTGAACTGATCCAGAGGTCTGATTTCTAGAACCAGATGAATGAATCACTAAGGCTTTGGAAGCATTCAGCTTAGGTACTAAAGTACCCTTCTGAGGATTTTGATAAATTACAATTCCTTTACCTTTATCTTTAGAGACAGAGGTAGGTTTTGAATAAACCATTTTCTCCTTACCTTTTGAGGAGGTAGGAGTTTCCTCAGGGATTGGTGTAATCGACGAGGAGTACTGAGATGAAGAAGTGTCAGCTACTGAGGATACGAACGTTCCAAATTTAAGCATTGAACGTTCAGTGGTTGGTATTGGAGTATCATATTTATAACCCAGACCACGTTTATCACTCAGAGGAATCTGAGCCTTAATTATCTCAGTGATCTTTGTTGAAGAATTACACCATCCTTCAACAGTAGCTTGTTCGGCTTTTAATGCAGCGATAGCTTCCGCTCGTTCAATTTTGACTAGCTGATTTAAATGGACTTGATCTTTAAAATCTTCTTCAAATTTAGAAAGCTTTTCTATTTGAAGGTGGCAATTTTTAAGCTTTTCAGCGAGATCAAGATTTTGGTTTTCAACCACAGCTTTGCCGTTCATGGCTTCGTATAAGCTTCTAGTCAGTAGTTCGATTTTACGGAGACTATCAGCTTCATCAATATTTACAATATTGGTAAAGAAGGAAGGTGATACCTGAATGGCAGATGTTGAAGTGGAGGGTATGTCTGAACTTTCTTCCTCTTCTTCAATCTTGGCCATGAGACATTGATTTGCTTCATCATCTTCAGAATCAGATGATGAGGCTTCTTCATCAGAAGCAGCCCAATCATAGTCAGCCATTAGGCCTTTTCCCTTCTTCTTAAAGCTTTTCAGCTTTGCATACTTCTCCTTCAGCTTTAAGTATTTGTCGTCTTTATTCCTTGGAACAAAGGATTTCTTTGTAAAGGCTGAAGGTCTCATGATTTTCTTTGACCTGCACTCGTTAGCGAAATGACCTGTCTTTTCGCAGTTAAAACAAGTAGCAGTAGCCTTATCAACAAGAGCTGATGACTTAGGCTTGTCAGCTATAGAAAGAGTTTTGTTCTTTCTAAACATTTTCTTCTTGGCGAATCTCCTGAACTTTTTAGTTAGGAGAGCCAAGGATTCATCATCTGAAGAATCAGAATCTGATGATCTTTCAGAGTTACTTTCTAACTCAGTGATAGTGACCACGGGTCGCTGAGTAGAAGGTTCCTCTGAGATTAAAGCAACAGGGGTGCTTTTGGAATCTTTTACAAGATTCTTCTTAAGATGGCTAGATTGCTCATGATTCAGCAATGTGCCATATAAGGTAGCGAGTGTCATTGATCTTAGATCTTTTGACAGCTTGAGACACATGGAATAATTGTCCCAGCTTTCAGGTAAACATTCTAAAAACTTTGTCAGAACTTCAAAGTTAGAATATTCCTTACCAACCGTTTTAAGATCTATAATTAAGCAGTTAAAACGTTGATGTACTTCAGAGAGAGTTTCATTCTTACCAGAGATGAAACTTTCGTATTGTCTTACCAGGTTGATCTTTCTTGAATCCTGGACTTCAGACGTTCCTTCATACTGAACACATATTGTGTCCCACATGGCCTTCGAGGATTTCAGGTTCATGACGGAATGGTAGACTTCGTCAGGAAGGGCCATGGATAGTATGGATCTGGCTTTTGTATCTATAGCCACTTTCTTCTTGTCTTCATCGGTCCAATGATGGATTTCCTTTGGAATCAGCCTTTCTGGAATAGCAGCTCTAGTTGCAGTGGCTGGAACGGCAGGATCAATCGTTACAGGGATGTGTGGACCGTTTTCAAGATAGTAAGGTATAGTAGGGTCTACACCTTCTAAGAAGAGTGTCATCCTATTTTTCCATAAGTTGAAGTTGTCTCTGGAAAATCTAGGGGGTTTTGCAAGAGAACCATTGTCGATATAGTGAGTGTTTGTGTTTGAGTTGGCCATTTTCAGATAATAGCAAGGAAGAGAAAATATCTTAGATTAGATCTTGTTTATGAGATTAAACAAATCTGCTCTGATACCACTTGTTGGTCCCGAAAGGCTTAAACAAGTTTGTAGAAGGGGGGGGTTGAATACAAACACACTATTTTACTTTTCTAAATTGTTTATTGATAAATCATTAACAATTTACAGCTTGTTGCGGAAACAAGATTAAGGATAAACCTAAATCTAAACAAGTTGGAACACTAAGGTTTCTTGCACTAAGAGAGATAAGGAAATTACTAATAATAACCTATCTGAGATAAGAGATTTGAACTTGTCCAGAGTTAGCAAGTTACTTCAAATGAAGTGAGTTCATCTCTTTATAGACTGCATGCATTTAATGCAATCCAGTATATACTTTACACGTGTCATTAGCGGATTGGTTGCATGTCATTGACCTTTGATGACAACCTTAGTAGCCGCATGAATGAACAGTGTAGTATCAGAGTGGTTGTACAATTTCAGATTTTCGGAGGTTCTTTTCTGACATTTCGTACGGTGGCGTGCAAGGGAGGTTAAGACAAAAGTACTTTGTACGGAGGACTTCATGATCAGCTTTCGTTGATTCAGCGATTATCATTTACTATTCAGCAGATGATAAAGTTCAGCGATAGCTGAAGTCTTGTACTTGATACTTCACGTTGAGTGGACAAATCTGAGTCTTCGATGATCCGCATCAGTTCATTAGGGGACTTGTCGCTGGTTCTTGAGCTTGATCTTCGACTTCAGCGTAGAACCTTTGTTGACGTGAATCTTGTCTTCAGGGATCATAAGTAAACAACTAACTTATCAGCGATCACCATAAGGACTGAACAGACTCAGCGATATGGTGAACAGTGTTCGCTGAATGTTTAATCTAAAAGTGCGAGAGTTCCTATCAGCAGTACTGTAAGATCTTAGTACTTATCAGCGATAGTGAAACTCTGATACATATTGTTTACTTATAATTTTCACTAAGTATTTAAGATAGGGTCATTATCAAATCACTGAGGGTTTGGATCAACAGGGTTCAGCTCGGCTCAGTATCCGCAGAATTGTACCGTCCACACTTACGGTTTTTCGCGGACTTCTCTACTCCTTCCTCTCTTTCACCACTTCTTCTTTCCAGCAACTTGAACCTCACGTTCTCACCGCCAACTCTGAACGTGATCTCACCCTCTTCCATATCAATCAAAGCTCGGCTTGTGGCTAAGAATGATCGTCCCAAAATCAACGGGACCTCTTCATCTTCGTCTATATCGATCACCACGAAGTCGACTGGAAAGTAAAACTTACCGACCTTGATGAGTACGTCTTCAACGACTTCGTATGGGTATCTTATTGACCGATCCGCAAGCTTGAGCGTCATGAACGTGGGACTCACCTCGCCCAATCCAAGTTTCCTGAAAATAGAAAGGGGCATCAAATTAATACTAGCCCCTAAATCACACAAAACTTTATTGAAAGAAAACTTCCCGATTTGGATAGGGATAGAAAAACTCCCTGGATCATTGAGCTTCTGGGGAAGCTTATTCTGGAAGATTGCGCTACACTCTTCAGTGAGTGCAACGGTGGATTGGTGATCAATTGCCCTCTTTTTGGAAAGGATCTCTTTCATGAATTTCATGTAAGAGGGCATTTGGGTGAGAGCATCTGCAAAAGGAATATTGATCGTTAGCTTTTTAAACACATCTATAAATTTTGAAAAATTGACCTCATCCTTGTTTGGTTTCAGCCTGCTCGGGTAAGGTACTCTTGGTGCTGCCTGCTTGACCGGTGGTGTCACTTCTTTCTTCTTCGGTTCACTTTCCTCGCTTTCTTCAGCTTCAACTTCCTTCACCTTCTCAACCTCTTTTTCCTCAGGCTCGACTTCCCTTGCTGGCTTCCCATTCAGTTCTTTGCCATTTCTCAGATAGATGACATTGCAATGTTCCCGGTTAGTCTTTTCGGGTTGGCTCGGGAACGTGCCGGAAGGTCGGTTTTGTAGGGCCTCGGAGATCTGCCCTACTTGCCTTTCGAGGATCTTGATTGCAGCCGTATTCTGATCAGTTGCGATTTTCACCGTGTTCACAGTGCTTGCTAGCTCTCCAACCGTGCTGTCCATTTTCGACATGAACTTCATCATCATCTCCTCCAGTCCCGGTTTCTTCTCTCCGGTTGGTCCTTCGTTTCTTTGATTAAAACCTGGAGGACGATAAGCATTATTAGCATTAGAAGAATTTGAAGAGTTAGAAAAATTACCTGGCTGTTGACCGGGTTGACTCCACGAGAAATTTGGGTGCTTTTTCCACCCTTCGTTATACGTGTTGGAGAACGGGTCGTTTCTCGGCTGATGATTCCGGTTTTGCATATACTGGATTTGCTCGGGTGCTTCCGGAATTCCCCTATTCATCTGATTTGTGATGAATGCCAGTTGAGCTTTCAGTTCATTCAGCTCATTACTCTCTTGGACACTTGCAACTCGTCTTACCGCTGATCTCGGAGTGGAGAAACTATGTTCGGCCAAGTTCTCAATCAGCTCGCACGCTTCCTCATACGACTTGTCCATTAGTGCTCCACCCGCGGCAGCCGTGATGTCGTTCTTAAATTGCGGGTGGAGTCCACTGAAGAAGGTTTGGATGATGACCCAGCCCTGTAGCCCATGATGAGGACACTTCTTGATCATGTCCTTATAACGCTCCCAAGCCTCATATAACGTTTCCTGATCCCATTGAGAAAAATGGGTGATCTCCGCCATTAGTTGGGCGGTTCTGCTCGGTGGGAAAAACTTTTGGAGGAAGGATGCTTTCAACTGTGCCCAAGTAGTGATCTGATCTGACGGTAGGCCTTCTATCCATATTTCAGCTCGACCTTTTAATGAAAAACTGAACAGCCTCAGTTTGATTGCGTTCTCCTCCATCCCGTTGATCTTGAAGGTGCTACAAATGCGCTCGAAAGCCCGGAGATGAGCGTGAGGATCTTCGGTCGGTGCTCCTCCATATTGATTTTGCTGCACCATTACGATGGTGCTCGGCTTTATTTCGAAATAGTTAGCCGCAGTGGTAGGTGGCTGAATACCTATGCGGGCCGCTGCCACATTCGGGTCGGCAAACGACCGCATAGGGACTCTTTCCGGTGGCGGTGGTGGATTGTTGTGGTGAGGTGGAGGATCATTGCGCGGAGGTGGTCTCTCGTCGTCGGACATCTCAACTTTCAGATTTCGTCTAGCTTTCGCTTCTTTACGTAGACAACGGGCGGTTCGTTCAATTTCCGGATCAAATTTCTCGAGCTCTTCCCCTCGGGTCTTCCTTGGCATAAACCAATTAGTACTTGAAATGAAAAATAAACAAAATCAGCAACCCAAAAATTGAACGTGACAAAATGAAATAACAAGAAAAGAAAATGCTCAATCTAATAGCGCGTATAGCTGGTAGTGCTATTAGCTACAACTAGTTCCCCGGCAACGGCGCCAAAAACTTGACACGGGGTTTTAACACCCCGCGAATCTTACCGCAAGTGTACGGGTCGAAGTCAAGTAATAGTACTTGAGAAAGTACGAGTATCGAATCACGGGGAACTAGGAACTAAGTATCACAATTACTATAAGCTCTATTAACTGAACTGTCAAATTAAGAGATTGGTTTTAGACTACTTAATTGTACTAAATAAAATCAAATCAAACACAAGACAAACAGAACAGCTTTGAAGACTTTGATAGAGAGAAAAGTTGAGGGTTGGAAATCCTCAGGTTATACACATGCAAACAATCGACTCAAAACAGTTACCAGTTAATCCCCTTAATGATTCCCAAATCTTTTAAGATCACTGTCGTTTTCTTTCGACTAAAAACGGATTTTATTTTGAAAAGGATAAGTTCAATCTCTCGATCTCACTTATGGATTCCAAAACACATTAAGTACTCGATTTATGTTAAATTGGCTAGATTTTATCTCTCGATATCAACCTAACGGTTTAAATGGGACTAAAGCCTACTCGGTATATCTCTATCACCTTTTTGGGCTTTAGGCATGCAATTTCTAATTCTAAATAGCAATCAATTCTCACGAACTTAATTACTAACAATAAATCAATTGTAAACTGGCCAAATTCACAAAGGCATTAAGAACAAAATCACATACTTCATTAAGTAAAGAAAACTGATAAACGTTCAAATCAATTCGTCACATGCTTATAAACTGAATTCATTCCAACCCCCAACACGAACCGGTTAGTTCATGTCGGTGGTGGATTCAAACATAAGAGAAAAAGGTGCAAAAGTATATGTAAACATGATCAAATGTGAAAGATGAAATCGTGATAACAAGTGATGAAAACTCCCTCCTCTCGTGTTCGTCTCTACGTTCCGTGATGAATGTATCCGTGATCGGCTCTCTAACGTGGCTTCGAGGACTCCGAAAAATCGCCCAAAGTCGCCCCTGAACTGCTCCCGATCGTCTTCCGTAAGAATGATATCGAATAATGACTAAACCTCGGATAAAATAGCTGAAAATCGCGAAACAGTGACTTACGCGACTTGCAAGTCGCGGGCTAAGTCGCGCGTATGCTTTTTGCCGTGTGGGTCGATTTTTGGTTCGCGGGTCGGGTCCTGGTTCGGTCGCGGGTCTTGGGCTTGGCTTTTGGGCTCCCGTTAGGCTTCGTTTTTACTCGTTTTGGGCTCTTTTTAGCTTCTTTCTCGAGAAATGCCGCATTTTAGCTAACCTGCATAGTTCACTAGATAAATCGTAAAATACACGCCTTTTCACTTGAATACAAGCCAATCTCGTTGGTTTGAGAACTGAAAATAACGCCAAAAAGTGGCGTTATCAAACATGTATAGTCATCAACAATGGTAAGAAAATAATGAGCACCGGAAAGTGAAGCATGGCTATAATTACCCCAAATGTCACAAAGTATAAGATCAAATGGTTTAATGGAAGAGATAATACTAGTACCAAAAGACAAACAACTTTGTTTAGCCAATGGACAAATATGGAAAACTTTATTTGACTCTACTGAAATGAGCAAGAAATTATTGGCAAGAAAACTCAAACGTGAAGAAGAAACATGTCCCAAGCGATTGTGACAAAGGTCGGTGGATGAAGTGGTAAGATTGCAGGTAGGTTGATTATTGATGATGGATGGTGGGACTACTTGATCGTCTGTCGCCAAAGCCACCAAATAGTATAATCCATTATGTTGTTTACCCAAACCAATCGTCTTCCTCGTTAAGGAAAAAAGGTGATTGAACAACTTAATCCTCGTGTCAAGCCACTCACACACATTAAATCCACTTTGAATGTATGTACAGATAATACATCATGAAGATTGTATTTGGAATTCAAAGGCAGGCATCCTCTGGCATCAACCTGAACTTTATCTCCACTAGGTAACAAAACAGGTGATAAGATACACTTTTTGGCTTATGCAATAATTGGGATGAAACAATATGATCGGTAGCACCGCTGTCAATAATCCAGTTAGGAGAATTGAATTTAGACAAACCTATTTTCGTAGCATTAGCTTTGGGTCTCGAAGTTGAATTAGATTCAGATTTGACTCCTTGATTGTTGAGTATTGAAAGGAGTTGTTTCAGATGTGTTTTGGATTAAGAAATGCTTGGTTCGTCATCACCTAATGTTTTGCAATTATTTGCAGATGTGGGTTGAGATGTCTTTGCTTTAGGGTGAGTTGGTGGATACCCATGTAGTTTCCAACATGTATTAGCCCAATGGCCCAACTCTTTGCAAAAAGTACAGAGAGGACGGCCCCTCCATGCGCCTGTACCTGGTCCCGAACTATTATACTGTCCGCCTCTACGACGTCCGCCTCCATCAAGGTTCCAGCGGCTGTTATCTTGGTTGCCTTCATTTGAGTTCCAATTACCGTTATTTCGACCGTCGTCACTTGAATTCCTTGATGGAAAAGGTTCCTGTTTGAAGTTGTTCTTGACTGCCATGGTTTCTCCCAAGTTCTCCTGTTGATTCTTTAGAACTTATTTGGATCTGTTTTCGTCTTGGGTCACAGAAGCGTAAGATTGACTAACTGTGGGTGATGGAACCTGCAAAAGAATCTGACTTCGAATTGCATTGTAAGTATCATTTAAGCCCATCAGAAAATGCATTAGTTTTTGTTGTTCTGTTAGTGTCCCTTTTGTGGAATCAAAATAGTAACAAGTTCATCCCATAAGCTTTTCTGTTTCGTATAATAAAAAGAGACAGAGAGTTGTCCCTGCTGAAGAGAGGCTATTTCTCGCTAAATTTCGAATATACGAGGCGCGGTACCTTGAGAAAAACGCTCACGGAGATCTTCCCAAACATCATGGGATGTAGAGTAGTACATAACACCATCGACAATTACTGGAACGAGAATGCTAATGATCCATGAATGAACCATGTCGTTACATCTCGACCAACTTTCAAAGGCATCGGAATCAGTTTGTTTTGGTTGTTTAAGAGAGCCGTCAACAAACCCAAGGTTGTTTTTGGAGTTCAGGGCCAGCGTCATAGCCCTCTTCCAACTAGAATAGTTATCTGCATTCAGAGTTTTGGAGACCAGAATTAATCCAGGATGATCTGAAGGATGAATGTGATAAGGGTCGGATGAGTCTCCCTTTGATGATTCAGCAGACTCCTAATTTAGTGAAGGAGACATGATGATTTTGCTGGTGATTAAAAGTCGATTAGATGGATCAACTAGATGAAATCGATGAACTGAAATCGATTGAATGATCAGAGGACAGAGATACGATTAGACGAATCAGAAGTGGAACCAACGCTCTGATACCATGTGAAAGAAGAATAAAGAGATTTCTAGAATGAATGATTTCATTCAGAAAAAGAATACAAATATATACAACAAGGAAGCTAATGTAACACCCTTAAAATTGGAAAGAGCAACTAACTAAAATTTCGATTAAATAACCAAATGAGGATAAAAATCCTTTCTACAAACCATCCTTGGAAATACCTCAAAATTTAAAACATAACAACTCCCACAATTAATACCTCTAGCCATACTATGTGACCAAAATAAAGTCGGGTGTTACTTAACACACGTACAAGTTGCTAATCCCAAAATAAGTGCGGAAGAATTCACTAAGCAATTCACTTCTCGAGCACACTACTAACACTCATCTCTTCACAGTGTCGCTAAAGCTATCCCCAACCTGAACCTATTGCACATGTCGACAAATAAAAAGGTTAGGCTAACGCCTAGTGAGTTCAAGAGTTTACATCGTGATTAAATAATTTGTTAGACCAAAAGATTCAACTTAAATCACGATTTTCGAAAGGGATTTGTATTAAATACACCGAAAACCCATTTTCCAAACGCACACAAATTCTGTGACGAAAGTTTCCAATGGAAATCATTTCCCAGCAATTAGCTCAAATCCCAAAACTCACTCAAGATGTAAATCAATAACGAATTTCCCAAATAAAATCAATACAAATAAAACTCCAATAGTCGAAACATCCAAACAAGGATAAGGCATAAAATACCGCACATAACTCATGGAAAACAATCCATACGCATATAATACGATGCCGTCAATATGGATAAACAAAATACCCGAAAGCAACACCCTTCGGTGACGGGGGAGACCCGATTTCATCGAATGTGGCGAACACACAAGCTAAACCACAATTGTAAATTATAAGCATGTTTCATGGATGGGAAAACATGTGACATCGACCATATCTAGGTCTATAGTCAATTTTGAACATCAACCTAAACTGGATCTTTAGTCCATGGAGACATCAACCCAAGCCGGATCTCTAGTCTATTGAGACATCAACCCAAACCGGATCTTTAGTCTATTATGACATCAATCCAAACCGGATCTTTAGTCAAGTGAGGCATCAACCCAAACCAGATCTCTAGCCTAGTGAGACATCAACCCAAACCGGATCTTTAGTCCACGGAGACATCAACCCAAACTGGGTCTCTAGTCTATTGTGGCATCAACCCAAACTGGATCTCTAGCCTAAAACCACCAAGTTCAACCCGACCGGATCTTTACCTTGGAATCCCACCATCGAAAACAAGCTTACTTAATCGAGAAATTTATACATGACTCCAAAAGAATAACCAACGCATTCAATTCATGTAATTCCCAAATACGATGCAATTCATGCAAATCATAACCCAAGCCCACATCGAGCTATCAAAACCGGGCAAATGCCCTCCAAACCCAACAGAGCCTAAAACCGAGCCATAAGCTCAAAAGATCCAATGATTATTTTAAAAAAAAAAGTTAACTCATGCAAATGAAGTGTATCTAACCCACATCATGCAAACACATGCTCCGAGGCATGATTAACTCAAGACCCCTTCATTGTCACTTTCCCAATGCAGTCAAACCATATATATGTGTGTGTATGTATACTCAAATCCTTTATAACTTGATCATGTATATAGTTCGCAATGGTTTATTAGACCCAAAAGTACCAAGAATGCATAAGTGTCAGATGGTCTTCACATATAAGGCAAAACACTCAAAGGGGCACACTCTCAAATAAAACGCAAATAGGCGCATAACTCATCCAAGGCTCCATCTCGAGCTACTAAAACCAGCAAACACTCCAAAGACTCATTTGAGTATAAATCACACCTTTAAAGGCAAATTAAACGTTTGGCTAAATACGTGTTGCCCACACGGTTATGTAAACCAAAATACATCATTACCCAAAATCTTTGCCTCTTAATTTTCAATTGGCCTTCGGCCCAAAATAAAAAGGTTTACAACTCTCAAAATGTTCATAAGGTCGAGTTTGACCAAAATCCCCAACTTACACGTTCACATTTTCAAAACGTACATATCATAACTTTTGCATAATCTCACAAACACTAAAAGTGTATTTTGACCAAACAACCTTCACTTATGCAATAAATTAACAAAACACTTTCATTCGTGATTTATTTATCAATCACTCAAAATCCCCAAATGTGGGTGTTTTACAAGATTTGTAAAGTTCAACACTTTTATTAATCAAAACCCACTAAATAAATCAACAAGTGATCATTTTATATAAAGCACGCAAACACTTTAAAATAAACATTTTGACATGTACAACGTTTTCACAAATCAACTTGAACTCACCTTGCTAGATTAAGTTAAATCTAGATTTTTCCCCAAACGTAAGCTCCTTTGAAGAAACACGAATCTTCAAGCTCAAATCTTACAAAAACCTAGATCCATAAGTTTCCAACCATAAATAATCATCCCCAAACACTAACTTCTTAGATGGAGAAAAGTGAGAAGCTTACCTTAACCACCACCAAATATTCTTGGATTAACTAATATATTTCAAAACTCTTTCTAGATCCTTGAAGATCTCCCAAAAAACGAAACCATAGCAACTAGTATCATCAAAATCGGAGTTGTGGTGAGAAAGTTATGAAGAAATGAAGAATAAGGGTTTGAGATTCGTAACTTAAGCTCCAGACCCATCTCGCGGTTTGTCTCGTGACTTGAAGTCGCGTGAAAAGTCGTGCGGATCACCAAACAGAGGGTTACGCGACTTGATTCGCCAGCCCGCGCGGCCCCTTTTTTGATCGGATACTGTTTTGGCCGTAACTTCTTCGTTTTTGCTCCGAAAAAACCGTTGGACTCGTATTCGAATTCCCCATCCAACAAGACCATAAAATCTAGGATTTAATCCAAAATCCTATTTTTCAGATTTATCTCAAAAGACCGGTTCTACACTGATTCGAAATCGTACATATCCGAAAATTACGGGTGTTACAGCTAACATTATGTAACACCTGTAATTTTCGGATAAGTACAATTTCGAATCAGGGGGAAACCGATCTTTTAAGAAAAATATGAAAAATAGGATTTTGGTTTAAATCTTAGATTTTATGGTCTTGTTGGATGGGGAATTCGAATACGAGTCCAACGGTTCTTTCCGGAGCGAAAACGGAGCTATAACGAAGAAGTTACGGTCGAAACAGTATCGGACCCAAAAGGAGGCCGCACGGCCTGGTGCGCGACCTTAGGCCGTGGTCTAAACCGCGTAACTCTCTGGAGTCCGGACCTGCAGCATTAAGTCGCGAACTTTCAACCTCATTCTTCAAACCTTCATAACTTTTGCATCCCAACTCCGATTTGAGTGATTCAAGTTGCTATGGTTTCGTTTTTGGGAGCTTTTCAAGGATCTAGAAAGAGTTTTGAAGTATATTGGATGATCCAAGAGTATTTGGTGGTAGTTGAGGTAAGCTTCTCATATTCTCCATCTAAAAAGTTAGGGTTTTGGTATTTTGGTGGTTTTGGATGTTTTATGTTGGGGAAAACATATATATGTGTTTGGGGATGATTATTTATGGTTGGAAACTTGTGGATCTAGGTTTTTGGAAGATTTTGCTTGAAGATGCAAGTTTCTCAAAGGAGCTTACGTTTGGGGAAAACCTAGATTTAGCCTAAATCTAGCAAGGTGAGTTCAAGTTGATTTGTGAAAACTTTGTACATGCCAAAAATGTTATTTTCCAAATATTTGTGTGTTTTACTTGAAATTATCAATTGTTGAGTTATTTGTTGAGTTTAACTCTTTTGAAGTCTGTATCTTCATAAATGTTGTAAAACACCCATATTTGGGGTTTTTTGATATTTTGATGTGTAGAAATCATAAATATGTTCTTAAAAGATTTATTGTTCAAAATGAAGTTTATTTAATGGTTTAATCATATTGATGTACTTGATTTTATAAACCATTTGGAAAAATGCACATTTTAGTGTCATGGGTCGTTTTGAGAACTAAAAGAGTATAAATCCATTTTGGGGAAAATTCAGTATTATTAATCCGAGATGAGTTTTGAGTCGTTGAGGATTTTATGGTATACGCTTACCAAAACGACGTTTAATACGCTTATATTTTGAGAACCGTTATTCATGAGTCTAATGGGTTTTGAGCATTTGCTCGGTTTTGACTTTGAGGGAGTCTTGGGGACATTTGTCCGATGATAACGGCTCGATGTGGAGTCTTATTTATGGTTTGCTTTTATTGCACCATATTGCATTTTATTGCACATTATTGATATTTACATGCTTGGGTGTTTTAGTCATTCTGGGTTGGGCATGTTTTGTAGACTATGTTGCATTGGATCCATAGGCACGTAAGTCAGTCTTTATTTGATGGTCCATCTCCTTGTGCACGAGGGGTGGACTATTGGAACGCATGGTTATATGCGTTAGGCCGTGGGGCCACTAGCGAGTATACAATAAGGGACATTGAAGTCCTTGAGGTGTAACTTACTAGAGAATGAACATGCAATAAGATCGTGTATCCTTGAGATGTAGTTGGGCACAACATGCAATAAAGGATATGGTGGTGCCATCCGTTGCTGGGTGTGGGACTTGAGGTGTAGCTTTTTATAGCATGCAATAAAGTCCGACTTGAGTTGGAGCTTATTAAAGCAGACAATAGAGTCACGATTTGAGGTGTAGTTCAATAACATGGTTAAACGGCTTAACTTTGTGTTCCGCCACATACCATGGAATCGGGTCTCCCCCGTCGCCGAAATGTGTTGTTTTTGGATAGTTACTTTTATCCATATTTTCGGTGACGTTCTTTATTTATATGAAATGTCTTCATGGTTTATTGGCAGAGTTCAATGCCTCATCCTATTTGGATGTTTTAAATATTGGAGTTTTGTCCACGTTTATATTTCTTGGGATATTTAACGTCCAAGCACATTTTGAGTGAGTTGGAGTTGGAATTCATTTTGGAAAACGCTTTATACATATTTGGGAACTCTTCTCATAGATTTTGTGTGCGTTGGAAAATGAGTCGTTTACATCCTTTCATAAACTCTTTTGGAAATCATGATTTATGTCGCAAACTTTCATTCTACAAATTATATAAATCATGTTATAAACTCTTGAACTCACTAGGCGATAGCCTAACCTTTTTATTTGTCGACATGTGCAACAGGTCTCAGGTTGGGAGTAGTTCTAGTGACAAGTGTGAAAGGTCCGTGTGCTAGTAACGTGCTCGAGAGGTGAATAGCTTAAGTGAAGTTTTCCGCATTCATCCTTAGGAATTAGCAACTTGTACTTGGGTTAAGTAACACCCGTTGTAGTTTTAGTCTTTGTAACAAGCCTTGAATTATATTTTGTTTGAGGTCAACCATAGATTGTAATTTAAGGTATTTTACCTATTGGATTATAGGAAGAAATCCTATTATTTCTAATGTACTATCAAAAATTTTAATTAGTTGCTCTTTCCAATTCGAGGTTGTTACACATTACTCCTAAACAGAAGCTAAATTAGGCTAGAATCAAGGAACACAATAAAGTAAATATGCTAAAATATACATGTACCATAATTACAAATATATGGAGAAAATACAAAAACTCTTCAACAGGTTTTAAATGCTATGATTTGCCATCGTTGGATTTGAGTTGTAGTGTGTTATGCATCATCTATTTTTTTCAAACATGTGAAACTCCAATCCCTCTATTTTCTCTTACAGTTATTTAACGAACAAAAAGAAACACAAATCAGCATTTGGGCAATCGTTTTTTTTTTTCCTTTCGAAGTTGTCTATTTTATCATCAAAATTCTATTCCAATCTTTTTTGGGACCGATATGTACATGAAACAAAGGAGGACAAAAAAACAATAAATCCAATTCTTGATTCAATTGGTATGTAAGCAATTAATTATCATATATTGAAAAGGAAGAAAACAACAAGCAAGCCTGGGATCATGAATATTTAACAATTATGTCTATTTTGTTTGGAATTGCCTCTTTCATGGTTTACATGTTATACAATTTCCATAAGCATACCGAAAAAAACATGAATTAGGATTTCATAAGATTGGAAAACGCAATATAAGATTTGTTCTAAAGCATAATATCGTGATGTTTTAAAGCTTAAAACATATACGAGTTATCTCAAATGTCGGTTTTTTGTTTGATTTCTCGATCAAATTCGAGGTATGGAGCTTACACGTTGATAATGTGTTAACAGGAAAAACGAAACATAACAACTGCAAATAGAAAATAAGAAATATGTAAATCTCATTAATCACAAGTCATTTAAATAAGGATGAACACTTACAATGCAAATAAAATATTGATTATGGTAAATCCTAATACTTGGAAACTAATCTTTCAATAACAAATTCAAACATGAAAAATGATCTTTCTGATTCTCGATCATTTCCTCTTTGATGAAGGCACATAATCCTTTAATAAGAGTTCATTATTGTATTAAAATAATTAAATTATGTTCCAACTCATTCTAGTTTATAATTTACACCTTAATTTTAGAAACATCACACATTTAGTCCCTCCTCATTAATTTTATTACAAATTGCCCTGACTTGGGGTGTTACAAATCCAACAACTGAATAGCACAAAAAAAGTTTCCATTGGAGCATTCATGTTCACTAATCAGTTAGAAAGTGAACTTAGCTTACAAAGTATGAACGAGAGGCTCAAGGCACGATGGTGAAGTTGTTAAGGTCGCTTTTGCTCGGATATAACTCGTTGACTTTTGTTTAGAATCACTAATTGTCCTCGTTCATGAGTTCAATTTAACTCTCTAGTTTTAAATAGGATAGAACAGTTGGATCATCCAAAGGGTTTATTAAGGGCTAATTACCTTTTTCTGACCTTGTAATTGGTTGGTCTAAGTTATGATCTTCAAACTCGGGAAATGGCTACAAGATATGCAAATACCATATTCAAGAATCACAAAATTGGGGCATGTAACGAATGAGGCCATATATTTCATATTTAAATTAGTAGTCGTTACGTATTAAAGTAAATGTTCATAATGAAAAAGAGTAAAAGACATACAATTTTAAAAGTAAATAACTATTATACTTTTTAATCAATTACATGACAATTTACACATAATAATAAAGACGGTAAAAAAATTTATTCATTACAAAAAAATGCTTCATCACCAAACTCTCTCAAAATATTTTCTTCTTCTCTCATTGAAATCAGTGTATTCTCGACTTAGTACTCGAAACTCTGAAGTCCGATCCCTGTGGATACTATCTTTGGTAATACTACAATTTTATTACTTGTAGTGATCATAGTATCCGTGTATACTCCCCCCCCCCCCCCCCCCCACTGTGGCCACTATGTGGACTATACGATTTTCCGCTGCCAATAACTAAATTGCAGTTGGTTTAATGAAAATTCAATCTAGGTTTAGTTAAACCCTGAAATATTAATCAACTATGGATTCTCATTTCAAGCCATAATGATATTTGCATGTTATTCATAATTTGAATAACTAATACAAGGGCAGTGAGATATCAATGGCTGAAGAGGGTCCTGACCAACAAACTTTGTGAAACAATGAGAGGTCAATGGTCATAGTTCATGATGAAACTAAAAATATGAAAATAAAAGAATTAATAAAACTATACTTTAAAATATGGGTGAGCATCGAAACTGGGTACTCGCATTTGGAATCGGAACCGCTCTGGAACTGCGTGTTCCAGAACCGGAACCGATGTGATTGGTTCCGGTTCCTAAAATACGGAACCGATTAAGACTGGTTCTGGTTCTCATTTTTTTGGAACCGTTACCCGCTGGGTACCCGGTCCCGCTATTTTTTAGTAAAAATTATTTATATATTTATTATATTTTATTATATTTAAATATTTAATGACGTGTCATTAGTTTTGTACCTTTGTTAGGTGTTTTATTCGTTTTCATTCAAGTGTTTTATTTGAGGTGTTGACGTAAAGACGTGAATTGTTGTGGAAGCCGTTTTGTTGATGTCAAGACTCAATACTCGAAAGTTTCTAATTTATTTATGTAATAATTAGTTTTTATCGGATTAGTTTTCACCATTTGTTGTATTTATTACTTGGTACTTTATAGTTTGCAATAGACTTAAAATTACAAGTTTTATTGTATAAATTGTTAATAAAAACTTAAAAAACGTTGACATTGGGTACCCGGAACCGGACCGGAACCGCCGGTTCCGGGCCCGGTTCCAAAATATAGAGAACCGATGTAAGCGGTTCCGGTTCCTTCATTCTAGGAACCGCCGGTTCCGGTTCTGGTTCCGGTTCTATGAAATTTAGTCCGGTACCCGGTTATGCTCACCCTACTTTAAAATAACACTTATGATATACCCGGACAGGGCAGAATGAGGAATACTATCACTGTTGCTGAACGCAAAAGGTAGATATGGTGTATCCTATACTCGAATCGGAGAACACTGTATGGGAAATTCCAACCTGACAAGGTGGGGTATCCTTAGGAGTCCCAACCCAAGGGAGGCATGTCGGGCGATGGTCACATCGCAATGAGACATCAACCTTCAACCGATTATGCCCTAAGGGTCGGTTGTATATTGATATTTTTTTTTTACCATTTTGCATCTCTTCACCTTTCTAGACTTCTATGTGATTGACTACTTCCGTATTCCCTCTGGCCTCTGCTCATTACCTAGAACCCCCTTTGGATTGAGTATCAGATATATTTCGAGATTTCACTACAACATGGACATGGAGAGGATTACAATGACAGTGGTTATCCCGAACGCGACAAAGGCCAAGATCAGCAAGCCCTTGTGTTTCTTCAATGTAGAATTCATATCATTTTACTAGTTTGAAATTTTGGTATTTGTCTTGTTGCTTTTGTTTGTTTGGGTTGGTATAAAAAGTTAATAGTTTTAAATGATATATTTTGATACTTTTGGTAAGAAGTTGGGTTGTTTAAAACAAATACAAGGATATATTCGTGATCTTCTTTTCTTGTGCCAAATTCCAATTTTGCCCTCTTATGCTATCATGGGCCCGCATTACTTGGCAAGAAGGTATTGGGCCCACATCATGACATGTACACTTCGATACTAGAACTTCTCAAGGAAAGGCATAATGGGCAAGCCAAGACGACGCCGTCGCATTCACTACAAACGCATAGATGCCGACACGGCAACAGCACCACCGAGGCAACTCGTTTCCCACACGCCTTACAACCGGGTCCACTCGCCACCACAACTCGTTCCGGGTCAATGTATGCCGACTCAGCATCCTCTGTTTCACCGGCGGCGCTTCCTGGTGGCGCATCCTCAATTTGTGATATGCAATATCTACCTCCGCCGCCGCCGACCACCATAGCCGACTGCAACTGAGCCTGTAGCGCCGCCGCCTCCTCTTCCTGAGCCGTCGCTCTCGCCTGCCACATCTGCGCCTCCATGCCAAGCTGCGCAGCGCGAGCCTCCAGCTCGGCTCGGCGCCACACGGCTTTCTCGGCTTCCGCATCTTTGTCCTTTAACCTCCGCTTAGCCGACGCCTCAGCCGCTTCCAGCAGTGCAAGATAGTGGCGCTGCCTCTTCTCTGCTAACGTACGCCGTAGCTCTTCCCCCTACAGAAACCGAATTTTCAACCACCCATGTTGAAAAAACAATCAAACCCAACAAATACTAATCCATTTTTGATATGGGATTTTACCTGGATTTGAAGGAAATGCTCGATTTCATCTCGTTGGTGGTTGATTTGAGCCGATAATTCGTTTGACATTGGATGCAGACCAATCGATGATTGGCGTTGCTGATCGGAAAATGCTAACCGGAGACCGGTATTTACACCGGCGTTTCTCGAACAAGATTGCTGTTGATTCACACCAACTTCTCTTTCTCTTTTTCTTGGATTAATCCCACCTGTAAAACAACACTTTACTTTGGTGCTGAATGGTTAAGTGATCAGAATGGTTAAGTGATCAGAATGATTAAGAGACTCTTATCATGTTGTGCAAAATGAAATATTGTTGTTTGGTAGCTGTTCAGAATGAAATTAGTACGCTGAATGGTTAAGGGAAAATGAAATTAGGGCGTTGAATGGTTAAGGGAGTCTCAAAATACAAAATCATTCAGAGGTTTTAAGACCATTAAGAGGCAGACCTCTATTTTTGTCAAACAAGAATCACCTCTTAGTGATTCAGAGGTTGCCTCAGAACTATTAAGAGTAAACAAACGGCCCTCTCTGTTATTGTAAACATGAATCAACAATGGAACATTTCAGTGATTTTTATTCGAAACAATAACAGATTGATCCACAATACCTTGAAAATTATCGAAAAATATGTCGTCAGGAGATTGATGATCAAGAAATCTTGAATCAATAGCAGTGGATCCTCCACCTGTTTGTGGTTGTAACAAGTAATCTTTTTTCCCAATTTGATTTCTATCTTCTTGTAAGCTTCTGCATGTAAAGATTTGAATCTTTTGTTTTATTTATGGATCAATTGTAACCCATTTGAGATGAGGGAGATAGAAAGCAAACCTGTGGTGGATGAAAGCATTTGTTGGGTATTGAGCTTGAACAGCCATTGTTGCTATGATTGAATACAGGGGAAGGAAGAAGGGGGAGTTATGGTTTGTGGGTTGATAAAAAGCCAACACAAAAATAGAAGAAAGAGAAGATGGGCAAAAGATGCTTGATTCCATAAATCTTTAATAAAATGGATTTTGATTAAATACTATTTAATTTAATGTTATTAATCAAGACTTTTTTTAAAAAAAGTAAGTACGAAACAGTAAAAAACTAAATATTAAATTCAATTGTAATTAATCCTTGGTCAAATTTAGATACAAACTTTTCGTGAAGAAAAAAGGAAATTGTATTTTCGAAATATTTAATATCAATTGTCGTTGTTAGGAAAGGTTCTTATGAGGGGAAAAAACAAATATATTGAATCTAATAATAAATTCTTGAGTAAATTACGTTTTTCGTCTCTATGGTTTGTTAAAAATTGCTGATTTCGTCGTTGTGGTTTTACAATTTTGGTTTTAGCTCCTATGGTTTGCAATTTCTTTATATTTTTGTCTCTGAGATTAAAACACTACTTTTAAGTATGAATAACTAAAGTAGAAATGAATTGTAGCCCATAAGAATGACAAAAACAATTAAATTAAAATCTTAAGAAACAAAAAGGTAATTAATTATAAATCATAGGGATCCAAATTGTGATTTTAAAACCATAAGGATGAAATTAAAAACTGTCAACAAACCACAAGGACTAAAAACGTAATTTACTCTAAATTTCTTATGAATAAACATATGTTTTACCAATTTGTTATATATGAAGATACATATGTAGTTTTACTAATAAATCTAGGGGTTTTCTTTTACTAATAATTTATATTTGAATCATTTTTTCATATAGTTTTAATCTTTTTGCGTTTTTTTACTTTGAATTTTTCTAATGGTTGGTAAAAGAAATTACATTCTTGGACCAAAGAACCGATGTAATTTATTATATCTAATGTTAAAAATGAACGACTTTAAACAAAAAAAAATGTATATTGTTTGAGAGTTTTGTTTCATATTTTATTCTCACAAATGTTTTTACTTTTACTAAAATTTTGCATTTTCTTTATGAAAATAAAATATTTGGTTTATAAAAAAGAAAAGTAAAACTTGACCACCTTTGATGAATGCGCGTGATTAATTTGGAAAGAAATTAGTAATTAAGTCAATTATTGTTGGGGGAGGTTGAATGAGGATTTAATTGAAAAGAAAATAAAAATCAAAGGGTGCCATTTGGATTATTGTTCAAAAGATTTTATATTTAAATCCTATACATACTATTATTTCATCGAACTTTCAAAATTGGTTACTTGCATCAGTTTAACAAAGAAAACATGTAAGCGACTAGGAAAAATTTAGAGTAAGAAAAGAATATAAATCAGTTTTACCGTTCCCAAACCCTAAGTCATTCAAACTAATCGCAAACAAAGGTATCGCTCTCCCTCGCCACTCCCCGTCGCCCCATCATTGTAAGTTCTCCATATCATCTATCAAGCTGCTAACCCCATTTGAATGACGTAGAGTTTGGGAACGGTAAAACTGATTTAAGTTTTTTTTAATTTAAACATTTTTTAATCGGTTATAAGAATTTTTAAAAGTTAGATGATTTGTATTTTTAAGAGAAAATGTTCAGCGACTTGATCATTTAATGGTTTTTTCATCCATAAAATAGATTATAAACTTAATCATTCAAAATAAGAAAATTAATAGTTTTTTCGTTTAAAAAATAGTTTAGGGACTTAATCATGTAAAATATGATAGTTTATTGGGTTTTTTCTGAAGTTTTTCCTGGTAGAAATGATATCCAATATTTTTTTTTCTCGGAATAATAGTGGGATTCTCGATCACCTTATTTGTATTGACTAATTTCCAAGACGACTACAAATAAATAAAACCGTCACAAAACTTTGAGAGCATTTTATTCCAACATGATGAAAAAACTTTACCAATGCACAACCATCCAAATGCTTGATATCCAACAATTTTATCATAACTAGAGAACAAAGAAATATATATATTTTACTCTTAATTATATGTGAATATGAAATGAACGATATCCTATGTTACTGATATTAAGAAACAAGGACACCGACGGTACTATTTTATCAATAATTTTTAATTTCAAATGTTGTGTTTGTTTGTTGTGATGTGATATTTTTATCTCAGCCATTGTTGGTTTGTTAAGATATGATGATGAAATTGATATTGTTTTTGTTTTGTTATTCTTTTTGTAAATTTCTATTTCGGGTAGAATAATAAATGTGAACGGTTTTCGTACGGTGCTAACAACTACAAATACGTAGATTTTTTTGTCTCGCTGATGAAAATATAGAGATTAGTGTTTTAAGGAAAGCAATCGTGAGATATCACCATACATACTTCTGTAGACGAAGGATCGTGTGAGAAAAAAAAAAGTTAAGGTGGAAAGCGCAAGAAAGGATCTGACCTTTGATCACTTCTAATTTCACACCATCCATGAATTCTGCTTCTCCCGGGAATTGATTCGGTGCATTTCATTAGCGTTGAGCTTCAATTATGATTGATTCAAAGGTCCAGATTTCTTGTTACGCTTCTCACTATAATTTACTTTTTCATCGAAACCCAACCGTACTTCTATAAACTGAAAAATATTTATAAACTCACTCATCATTTTATGTACGTAAATAAGGGATTAAACTTGAAGTTAAAACATGGATCTTTATCTTTGTAGAGGTTTAACTTTCTTTTCTTATAATCAAACATTTGTCCTACTTATTATTGCTATCACCTCAACTGCTTTGACCTGCTCACTTAGAGTGGAGATCAATAATGGGCGAAAAGGAGTTCACACAAGACCACAAAGCGAGCAAGAGAGAGCCTCTATCTATTTATAAAAGAAAAATTGTTTCAAATAGTCATTTTACCAACCCTAATTGGTCTCGTAGCCATTCCTCTCCCGGTTTTACATAAATGTCACTACATCAGCAAAATCCAGGTCCATAACTTGCGGACCTGGCTAAACGAGAAAAAAATATAACGAATATGGTCAATTTTCTTTAAAATTTACGAGCCCGCAATTGCAGATCCAGATAATTTTTTTAAATTGATCAGATTCATTTTTTTTTGTCTTTTAGCTAGGTCCACAAATTACAGATCTAGATACTGCAGAACAAAAAGTAGTAATAGTTGATTGTTAAAAAGTAGAAGTTTACTTTAAACAAGAATAGAACCCATAACATCAAGAATGAAAGGTAGCACCCCAACCATTCCTACTACATCATGTTTTTGGTTTTGGTTTGGTTTTAAAAACATATAAAAGAACCCTTCGAAATTAAGAGGGTGCACAGTTATAGTCGATAAAAAATTTTCTATTACGACGGAACGATTGAGCAGGAGCCCGTGCACCCCCTACTCTCTTAGTAGGTCTGTTTCGGGAGGGAGGGAGGGAGGGAGGGAGAGATGAGAGGAGTGACAAATTAATGGGCTTGAGTATGAGAGAAATAGACGTAGGTAATCCGTGTAAGGCTGCTTCATGGGAAGCTTGGTATCGATGGCTTGTTCTCGAACGATTTCTATGTACGGGAGCTTAAGGAAGGTAACCTCATTTCACTTCTTCAACTTCCCGGAACCGCAGGGCGCTTCTCAACTATGGGAGGTGTTTAAGAATGTATGACAATCTTGTTGATATTTTACATGGCTAATAAGGCGCTTCCCAGAGTGGACAAGCTTGAGGCCACCCCTGCCTCAACCTCAGTGATTCCTGGCCAAGAAGACAGGAACACTGAGGCTGCACCTGCTGCTGCTGAATCCACTCCCCTAAATGTTGATGATGACATAGAGGGGGAGAATGGACAAGACCCTCCTCATGCTGAGGAGGAGAAAAATAAAGAAGACCCTCCTCATGCTGAGGGGGAAGGAAATGATAGAGACCTCCGTCACGCTGAGGGGGAGGAAGAGAAGACCCAAACTCCTCATTCTTCTCCCTGGAACATTCCCTCTAAAGAGGAAGAAGAAGAAGAAGAAGAGGAGGATGATTTGGAGATCCTCGATGACGAGCCCTCCAAGGAAGCTGATGGAGATGACGACGACGATGATGATGAAACTGAACTCTAGTTCAATCCTGCCTCCATCAGGGGTCCTGCCCCTAAGGGTGTCGTCTTCAAAGAAGCAGAGGAGAAGACTGCAAAGACTGCTTCAAAGAAGTCTTCCCAGGGTAAGCAAAAGGGGATTGCTGCTTTTGGGAACCTCAAACTTTGCTTTACTACTGAGAAGGAGCAACCTTCTCAGGTATGCCTCTCCTTAATACCATTCTCTGCTTCCACTCACTCTCACCTCAAACCTATTCTATACACTTAGCCATTTTTTCTATCTTTTCTTTCCCTCAAAACCTAACTCTTTTTTCTTGTATTCAGCTAGTCCTCTCCCCTACTTAAGGGACAAGCTGAACAACAACAACCAATAATCCCAGCATAGATATGCCTCCTCCTCCAACTCTTCTTCAAAATCAAAGACCTGCCCCAGCTAAGAGAAAGCGAGCCTCAACCTCTGGAGAGCCTGCCCAAAGAAATGAAACATGTATTGAATTTTCAAGGGAAGTAGTGCTCGGTCCTCCACCAGATCTTTCATCTTTAAACTTATCACTGCCACCAGGTGGACCTTTCAAACCTGGCCAAGTGATAAGTGACCCTTATGGAATCATCTTCCTTGACTGGAATGGAAATATATGCTTTCAATGATTCTCAGAACTACCTATCTTCCCAGTCCAACAACTCAAGGATCTAGTCCACTGGTGCAACCAATCAAGACCAGGCCTCTTCCTTAAAACCCATGTCCTCAGCGAAGCAAAACTCAGAAGACAACAAGGAGATAAGGTACATGACTAGATGATCCCTGAAACTGACTCTTTCGACGAAATGCTCTTCAAGGACGAACCTCTATAGCTGATAGTTTTTCCTTCTTGTAATCATTTTGAAATTTATTAGTAGTTCTTTTGGTACTTGTAATTTTTCTTTCACTTGTACTTGTTGTAACACCCTCAAAATTAGAAAGAGTAACTAAATAAAACTTCGATTAAATAGACAAATTAGGATAAAATTCTTACTACAATCCATCCTTGAAATTACCTCGAAATAAAACGTCACTACTTCAATATCATCCATGACCTAAGTGACTACAAAAGTCTGGTGTTACTCAAGCCAGTCTAGAGTTGCTATTCCTAAAACGCGGAAGACTTCACCACTTCACTTACTTCCTACACACACATCTAGCTCTCCACTCTTCATAGTGTCGCTAGAACTACTCCCCAACCGAAACCTGTTGCACATGCCGACAAATAAAAAGGTTAGGCTAACGCCTAGTGAGTTCAAGAGTTTTATCATGATTGTATAATTCGTCGAACAAATAGGATGTAGTTTGAAAACCAAATTTGCAAAAGGATTTGTAATAATTATGCACGCAACCCATTTTCCCAACGCACACCATTTCTGTGACGAAAACTTTCATATAAAACGATTCCCAAATATATACCCAAATCCAAAAATCACTCAAAACGTGGACAAAGGTTAGATTTCCAAATAATATAAACGTAAATAAAACTCCATTATTCAAAACATCCAAACAAGGATGAGGCATAGTACATTGCCCATAACCATAGAAAACAATCCACATAAATATAAAACGTCACCGAAAACATGAACGGGAATAAATACTCAAATCAACACCTTTCGGCGACGGGGGAGACCCAGTTCCATTGGATGTGACGGAACGGAAGAGTAGGACACATATCCATGGTAATGAAACCAAACACTTGGATTATATTCATAAGACATATTAAGCTCGGCTACTTAAAGCGTACACTTGTGGAGTATCAACTTCAACCCCTCCAGGTCTATACATTGAGCTATCCAAATTCAAGAAAGCACGTTGGAATTACACCTTACTGCTCATGAGATAATGCCCTGACATATAGGCCCACATCTTACTTATCATGAAACCTGATGCCTATTCCATGCTACAATGTGGGAAACTAGCGTCCCAACATTGTACAAAAAGACTCAAGTGCCTATGGATCCATAACTATAAGGTCTAAAACATTACATGACTCCAAACGAATAAACTAGCGCATTCAAAACATGCAATTCTCAAATAAATATTGTTAGTCCCAAATGGCTATAACAAGTATTGTAGAAGGGGGGGGGGGGGTTGAATACAATACTCAAAATTTTCACAATTTTAATTATATTATTGAAAATCTTTCAACAAGAATTACACACAGAAAACTTAAGACTGTTGCGGAAAAGAACAGATAAACTATTCTAACAATCTTGCACAAAGTATATTAACAACAACAACTAAGAACACTTAGAACAAAGCTATCAAGTTTTGGAGCTGTATGGAAATTTCTTGCACTGAAAGAGATATCCAGAAAGCGTGGTTTGCATGGAGGAGTCTTCTTCCTTTTATAGTGAAGGTAAGGTACTGAGCATTAAATGCTTAGTACGAATATCCTTCAGTTACTTGTAACATACCAAAGGACTTCTGAAAAGTACCAGTGGACTTCTAAAAAGCTGATAAGTCACCATCACCTTTTTCTTTAAATAAGGAATAGAAGCCATGCTGAAAGGACATCTTCTAAAAAGATAACAAGATAAAAGGTTACTTTTGCCTGTAAGCAGATTTTGTCCCGAAGTAAATGATCTTCTTGATGAGTACTCCAAGACAATATCACCGAAGGAGTTTCACCGATAATATAGTCAAGATTTTAAGAACCATCTGTAAGGAAAACCATTTTCACAAAGATCCCACCGATTTAAGTATCTCATCGGTGGGATGATGTCTACCGATTTGCGAGGGCAAATTCGGTGGAACGAGGTCCACCGATTTTTGATGTCTTCATCGGTGGAGAGGAGGTCCACCGAATTGTGAGGACAAATTCGGTGGACAATGACTTGTTTTGTTTGTTGAGAAGAGTCTTCTATTTTCCACAAGTAGAGAGTCTTCAAGCTTGGTTTCGGTTGATCTTCGACTTCACCGAACAATTGCTATTTTGTACAAGTCATTCAAAGAACCAAACTAAAATATTCTAAGTAGGATTTTTAGGGAAAACATCGGTGAGTCAATTTCAAATCTTTGGTGACCCAACAATCTCCCCCTATTTGAATTTGAGCTCCTTTCTTAGAATATTTAGGAGTATTGAAAAATTAAACTGCATTTTGACCCTTTTTACTCTTTTTGGTTCTTTTCACATAGACCATTCTTTTTGTTCTTTTTGATTTTTTTTTGTATGAGTATGTATACTATGTACAGTATTTATAAGTAAATGAAAGTAAAGATATGTACCGAAAGTAAATTCAAATAGAAGGGTACTTGTATTAAGATAAGTTTTCTCGTACATTTATCAAAATGAGAAACAACCTTTTACAAGTACCATTGAGAGTGCGGGCCTATTTCTCGGTGGTTTGGCTGCGCTTGATTTCTTCCAACACATTTCGGAAGAAAGGTTGAGCATCGGGGATGTTTGGAAATAGGTTGGAGATGCCTTGAAGAAACAGAGTGTCGACTATGACAATTTGTGCAAATATGAAGAAAGCACGACGACCGTAACCATCATTGAAGAACAGCCCAGGAATCGGTGAGAGGCTCAAGGTCATAGTAGGATATGGCACCGAGGTAGGGAGGGAAAGATTTAAGTTGCTCACATTTGGAATCTTCCCTTCCGTTTCCATTTCTTTGAACACCTTGTCGGTAGGATTCTTGACTTTGGGAAGACGGATTTCTTCTTTCATCGATTGAAGTTTCGCCCTTTCATCGGAGGAAAGGATGATGTTGTGTTTTCTTTTAATCTCCTTCATCCTTTCCATCAATCCTTCAATGCATTTGATAAAAGTGTCTTTCTTCGGGTTTGCACTTTTGTCTAGATGCTGAGAGATCTCATACCATTCGGTGAGGCCAAGATTTTTGAGATGAACATCTGTTAAACTTTTCAGCGAACCATCATCTCTGTTGATGATCAGCCTGATATCCTTCGGGTTGACTTTGGAAGTAGCAATTTTAACATTTGAGATTTGGGCTCTGCTACTTCGGTGGTGCATGGTCTTCTTATACCAACTTATTTCGTCATTCTTTTCTTATTCAATGGCACTCAGTACCGATTTCTGGATTTGGATGACATCGGTGGAGTTTGCTTTTGCGGCTTCTTCTTCGGCAGCTTTCAGAGAGAGGGCTTTAGATTTATCTAAAGCAATTTGAGCAAGTTTAGCTTCCTCAATTTCCTGAGGAGAAAGGCCGAGATCGGTGGTGGTTGCTTGGGATGGAGGTTTGAGTTTAAGAGTTTCAGCACCTTCAGGTCGGGCCCCATACTTAGCCAAATCCTTCTTCTTCTTTTCTTCTTTTGCCAATTCTTCGGCCGAAACGACTTTCTTGCCTTTGACATTGGGGGCTTTGCTAGATTGCTCCCCCTTAGTTGATGCATTAAGTTCCACGACCGATGTAGAATAGATCGGTGTAGAGATTGATTCGGTGGTACCTGTATATTTCGGTGGTGAGGAGGTTTTCGGTGGAGGTTTGTTGCTGATAGATTTCTTGAGGGAGGGTAGTTTTGGTGGAGCAACGGTTTTCTCCCCCTCAGCAGCAGCCGGAACCTTAAAACCTAACTGTGTAAAAACACTGTCAAACTTTGAGTGAAGAAAAGCCACGCTTGTAGTGGTGGCATCGGGGATTAGAGAGAAATCACCCAAGTCCATTTCCCATTCGGATTTCGTCGGCATGTTTTCGGTGGAAGAAGCAGTGGTTAAGGAGTCCACTTTCGAAGACAGGGAAACAAAGGCATTATTTATGGGCCGAAGCGCATCGGCAAGGGCAGCAGCAAGTAATTGTGGCAACTGAGACTCTAGCACCGAGATTCTAGAGTTGGCCTGAGAAATTAAGGAAATGGTGGATTGGAGAAAAGCAGATTGTCGACCAGTGCTTGTAGAGGAGTGACCACCGATTTCTGGGAAAGAGTATTGTAGGTGTAGTGGATATATTTCCGTGGTGAGAGTGGGAAGGTAAGTTGACAAGTCATCGGAATAGAGAATTCTTGGTGGAGGAGAAGCTTGTCTATTTGGTGTTGGAGATCGTTGTGGGGTAGGCGATCGGTGTGGAGTAGGAGACCGCCGGGGAGATACTTGAGCTTTCGGGGAGGGAGGCTCGGTGGGATTTTCCTCGGTGGACGGGATGGTTCGGGGAGAACCAGTGTCCTCCAAAAGAAAATCAAAGAAATCACTTGGGGAGGGGGGGATTTAATGGAGGGGAACCCTGATTGGGTGGTGCATCTTCTTCAATCATAAACTGATTGGGTGAAAGGCCGTGAAGTGACAAATCAACTCCTTCGGGGGGAGAGACCCCGAAGTCATCTCTTTTACCCGAAGAGGTGGGTGAAGAGGCAAAAGATGGGAGCTCCATTTCTACAACTGTGGTCTTTTGAGAGACTGTAGAGGAGTCGGTTGTGGGTTTAACAAAGTCCCGAGGATGGGATTGTTCGGCCAAAGGTACCCGAGATCTTTTTAGAGAAGACCTCGGGGGTGATGAAGAGTGCCTCCGCTTAGAAGGTTTGCGGACCGGGGAAGCCACCGATGGTTTTATCGGTGACGTAGTCCTAAAATCGGTGGCGGAGGTGTCGGGGGCCCTTGATTTTTTCTTTAGTGCGCCCCCCGACTTAACTCGGGATTCGGGAGAAGGGGCCACTACAGTTGGAGTGATCTCAAAAATTTCCGGGTGTTTAAATCCGGGAATTTCCGTATCACCCCAATGTAGATCGGGAGAGTGAGCGAGTGAAATCATACCTTGTCGTAGAGGGCAATCGGTGGCGAGAGGTCCGACATTTAAAGTTTTGAGACCAACGACCGGGGAAGACCAATCATAAGTGAATCGGGGCGAATGAGAATTTCGATCGGTCTCCAACGCCTTGTTAAGTTTGTGCTGAATGATCATCGAGATGAAACGCGGATAGGCAACATGGCATTTTATGGGGTGTTTAATCACTTCGGTGAGTTCAGTAAAGAAGTATTGGGCAAAGTCGACTTGTCTTTGAAAGATGAGGGCATGGGCGAGCTTTGTGATGTATGACGGGGATTGATCGTGCCCACTGGTTTTACGAGAGAGGCAGTGAATGACATGGGCAAAGAAGAAATTCCACACTCCTCCCATTTTGCTGCGAAGGAGAGTACCGGGACCTTTGGAGCTTTGGGATGAATCGTCAAGGACGTAACCAATCGTTTGAACAACATCCTCATGTATGTTGTCCACATATAAGTTATCATATTGAGAAAAGGCTTGGATCTTGAGAGCTAGGCGAACATCATCGACCCCAAAAGTAAGGTCGTGATCACCTTCGTCTTCAGTGAGAATGGAGGCATGGATAGCTTCGTTTGAGGGGTCATAAACACAGGTTAACCAAAATTTCCCAATGAGCATTTTGCTCATTTTGGGGTTGCAGGTGAATGCATGGAGGAGAGGGGATCGAATGAAAAATTTAGTTACCGTAGAGAACTTGGGATGAGATGGATCAGATTCGAAACGGGCGACGTGATTGCATGTGTTGAACTTGAGATCTTCAAACCGTGTAGGAACTGCATTTCTTGAAGATGCCATCGTGCAAGATGGAGAGAGTTCGAGAGAGAAACTTGAGAGATGAAGGAGGTTTGCAGGTTTCGTAAAAGAAAATGGAGGACAAGGCGATGGGGTATATATATAGGAGTGAGAGAGGGATTTAGGGTTTTAAATTAAAGAATTATGAAAAGTAATGATGAGATTTTTTGGGAAATGTGGTCAAGAGCGGCTGGAAAGGGAAGGGTCACACATCAATCACACATGGGTGGCATAGATAATCGTGCTAGATAAGCATAAAAAATATCGGTAAGATTTCGGTGGAATCTGTACCGATGTGTCACCGATAAGAGAATCGGTGGAGAATGTGAACAACAAGCGTATACCGAAATGGCACCTCGGAGGAGGAATGTGAAATTTTTCGGTATTCCTACCGAAATGGTACCTCGGTAGCGTCGGTGATAGGATGAGAACCCCGAAAAAAATTGAGGCATCGAGGTAGAGAAATTTCGGTAGAAAAATGCAACCAATATTTTGGTAGGAATGAAATCGGTGTAAAGTGAAAAAAAAGTTTGTCCACCGATGAGAGGTCGGTGAAGATTTGGGTGAGAATAAAGATTGTCCACCGATGTAAGATCGGTGGAGAATAAAACACTCATTTAGTCTTGTAGGTTGCACATTCCAAGTTCACTTATTAAAAAGTTGAACCTGGCTTCATCAAGGGGTTTTGTGAATAAATCAGCAAGTTGCAAATCGGTGGGAATGAAATGCAACTCAATGTCACCTTTGGAAATGTGGTCCCTGATGAAGTGATACCTGAGGTCTATGTGTTTAGATCTGGAGTGAAGAACATGGTTGTTTGCAATAGCTATTGCACTGGAATTGTCACACAGAATGGGAACTTTTGAAAAGAATTGATTGTAGTCCCTTAGTTGATTTTTCATCCATAGGATCTGGGCACAGAAACTTCCAGCAGCAATATATTCAGCCTCAGCAGTTGATGTTGAGACTGAATTCTGTTTCTTGCTGGACCAGCTTACTAATTTTCCACCAAGAAGTTGGCAGCTACCTGTGGTACTTTTTCTATCAATCTGAGAACCTGCAAAATCTGAATCTGAGTACCCAATAAGTTCAAAACCGGAGTCTTTGGGATACCAAAGACCCAGGTGCAAAGTACCCTTGAGATACCGAAAAATTCGTTTTACAGCCTTCAAATGAGAGACTTTTAGATTGGCTTGATAACGGGCACATAGACAAGTAGCAAACATAATATCCGGTCTGCTAGCAGTTAAGTAAAGAAGAGAACCAATCATTCCACGAAAAAGAGTTACATCCACGGATTCACCTTTAAGATCAGTATTGAGTTTCAAAGGTGGTGCCATGGGAGTTTTCATAGGAGAGTTGTCCAGAAAATTAAATTTCTTCAGAAGGTCACGAATGTATTTACTTTGGTTTTTAAAAATTCCTTCTGAAGATTGTTTGACCTGAAGTCCCAAAAAGAATGTGAGCTCTCCCATCATTCTCATCTCATATTCACCCATCATGAGAGAAGCAAACTCATCACATAGAGATTCGTCAGTGGCATCAAAAATGATGTCATCAACATAGATTTGGACAAGAATAATATTACCTGAGGTTTCCTTGATGAAGAGAGTGTTGTCAATTTTACCTCTGGAATATCCATTCTTTAGAAGAAAGTTGGCAAGAGTGTCATACCAAGCACGTGGAGCTTGCTTGAGACCATAAAGAGCTTTGTCAAGTCTGTACACATAGTCTGGATGAGTTGGGTCTTCAAAGCCAGGAGGTTGTTTCACATAGACTTCCTCTGCAAGTTCCCCATCGAGGAAGGCACTTTTGACATCCATTTGAAAGACTCTGAAATTTCGGTAGGCAGCATGAGCTAGAAAGATTCTTATTGCTTCAAGTCTTGCAACAGGGGCAAAAGTTTCATCATAATCAATGCCTTCTTCCTGTCTGTATCCTTGAGCAACCAGTCTTGCCTTGTTTATGATAACTGTACCGTCTTCATCCATTTTGTTTCTGAAGATCCATTTGGTTCCAATGATTGTCTTCTTTCGGGGTCTGGGAACCAATCTCCAAACTTTGTTTCTCTCAAATTGAGAAAGCTCTTCTTGCATGGCAGTGATCCAACAGGGATCTGAGAGAGCTTCACCAATCTTTTTGGGTTCAATAAGAGAGAGAAAATTTACATAGAGACAAATATTTCCAATTCCTCTACGTGTTTGGACACCTGCTTGTTGATCACCGATGATTTGATCTATGGGGTGATCTTTGGTCCATTTTGTGGCCGGGGGCAAAGGTGATGGATTATTTTGAGAGAGATGAATCGAAGTAGTGGGATCAGTGGTTCGGTGGAAGGCTGGATTTTCGGTGGTAGTGGTAGGATCGGTAGAGGGATGTGTGATACCAGAAGAAGGAATTTCGGTGGGAGAGAGCATTTCGGTGGGATGGTCAAATTCGGTGGGAGTTATGAATGGTGACCCAGCCTGGTTACTTGATGGGGAAGGATTTGAGGGAATGGAAGATGTATCGGTGGAGTTGACTATGGGAACATCACCTATGCATGAGGAGATCCATCTGTGCAATTCGTCATCACCATTTGAAAGAGATGATGATCTTAGATCATCAAATTTGACATGAATGGACTCATCAATGCATTTTCTTCTGAGATTGTACACACGATATGCTTTGGAAGATAAGTAGTATCCAACGAAGATTCCCTCGTCAGCTTTGGGATCAAACTTCCCAAGATTGTCACGATCATTTAGGATAAAACACACACAGCCAAAGACATGAAGAAAACCTATATTTGGTTTTCTGCCATGGAAAACTTCATAGGGGGTTTTATCATGTCTTTTGGATAACACCGACCTATTTTGGGTAAAGCAGGCAGTATTAACAGCTTCAGCCCAAAAATAGGTAGGAAGGTTTGATTCACTTAGCATGGATCTAGCAGCCTCACACAGAGTTCTGTTTTTCCTTTCCACCACTCCATTTTGCTGAGGAGTCCGGACAACAGAGAAGTTTTGAGAAATTCCTTTCTCAATGAAGAAGTCTTCAAGAGCATTGTTTATGAATTCAGTGCCATTATCACTTCTTACTGAACGAACAAGTTGACCATTCAGAACTTTGTTTTTCTTGACAAAGTTGATGATTTCTTCAGTTGCATCACTTTTATACCTGAGAAAAGAGACCCAAGTATATCTAGTAAATTCATCAACAATAACAAGAATGTACCTTTTGCCACCAAGACTAGGAGTGCTGACTGGTCCACATAGATCCATGTGCAGCATCTGAAGAGGAAGAGTAACGGAAGAGCATTGCTTGGTCTTGAAAGAAGTTTTGGTAAGCTTCCCCTTTTCACAAGCATCACATAGATTCTCCTTGACAAAATTCAACTTTGGCATACCCGTCACCAGCTCTTTATTGGAGATTTTATGAAGGGTTTTGAAATTTAGATGAGAGAGACGTTTATGCCACAACCAGTTCCTTTTGGATGTGTCATCTGACACAAAGCAAACATTGGATGAATTGTTTCTTAGTCCCATATCAATGACATAAACATTTTCCATCCTTTTTCCAGATAACACCACTTTGAAGTTCTTGTCCACAACAGTACAGATACAAAGTTCAAAGATAACTTTATATCCAAGATCACACAGTTGACTAATGCTTAGAAGATTATGCATGATGCCTTCAACAAATGCCACTTTATTGAATGTGACAGATCCATTAGTGAGAGTTCCATAACCTTTGGTGTAGCCTTTAGCATTATCTCCAAAAGTTACAGATGGACCTTTTCCAGACACATAGTTAACTAGTAGAGATTTATTTTCTGTCATGTGACGTGAGCACCCACTATCCAGATACCATATTTGATGGTGCTCAACAACCTGTATGCACAAACAGATTAGTTCTTTGGTACCCATTTAGAGATGGGTCCTTTTGGGTTAGAAGAAGATGAGTCCTTAAGTTTGGTTCTGTCCATTCTTTCTTTTGGACAATCTTTGGCAAGATGAAAAGTGTCCCCACAGTTATAGCATTTTCTGTAGATGAAAGTCTTTTTAGGCTCTTGAACCTTTTCTTTTCCTTTTCCTAAGGCATTTAGCTGAATGGCTCTAGGGCAAAAGGTTTTCTTAGGTTTTAGCAGTATTTCCTTTTCTTTTCCCTTTTCTAAGACATTAATTTGAATTGCTTTAGGACCAAAAGATGAGATGTGAGGAGGAAAACTTAACATTCCATTTCCAGAGGTGATAGCAAATTTGGAAATACTTTTAGAAGTATTTTTGAAATGGTCTTTTCCAAGATCTGAGGACTTTCTGAAAGAAGAGACATCGGTGTCATGAACTCTTTTGAGAAACTTGGTCTTTGAAGAGTTGGAGGAAGATGCTTCATCAATAGTTAACACCTTTAGAAGATCATGGATGGGTTTTGAAAAATCATTGGAATCTTGTTTCTCAGCGGACTAATTTGAAGAAGATTCTTTTGCTTTTATGAACATTCCATATTTTAAAGCTTCACCTAGATCAAGAGAGTTTAAATAGACAGAGTCACAAGAGCTAGACTCTGAAGCATCATCCCATACATTTGAGGAAGGAGTGAGTGCATGAGATGAAGTTTTGGGAGAGTCTTTTCCAAATCCTAGTCCAAATTTGCTATTGCCACCGATTTGGTCCTGAAAAAGTTGCTCAAGATTTTTTGAAGAAGTTGTCCACTTTCTGACAACCTCTTGTTCTCTTTTTAGTTTCTTGAAAAGTTTATTTTTCTCTTTGGAAATCATGTGATTTATGGTTTTCAGATCCTCAAGCTCAACTTTGATTTCCTCAAACTTTTCAAGTTTAGACATGCAGATTTCAAGTTGAGAAGTGAGATTTTTAACCTGAACAGATTTCCTTTTCTTACCATCTTTAACAGAGTGAAAGTCTTTAGTTAAAGATTCATAAGCATCTATCTTTTCCCTATCTGTCATATCATTAAAGGGATGTACCTGAGCATATGATGTCGAGCACCCAGACGACACAAGAGCCATTGGAGAGGTAGCTTTTTATGAATCTTCCACATCTTCTGAGATGGCCATAAAGCACTTGTTGGGAGAGTTGTTGTCACTGTCAGGGTCTCTTCTTCCCAATCATGAATTTCGGCCATGAGACCCTCATTTCTCTCATTTTCTCTCTTGTACTTGGCTTTGTATTTCTCAGCCCTTTCTTGATGATCTTTGGTTGAAGACTGAGTTTCTTTCTTGGCAAGGTTTGATTTGAAAGAGTTATTTTTGGGTTTTTCATAATTTGAGGAAGACTTGTTTGAAGATGAATTTCTAGAGTTCATCACACGCTTACTTTCTGACAACCTCTTGTTCGAAAAACGAGATCTGTTTTTAAAACCATCTAACATAGAAATTTCATCAGACAACTGCTTAGCCGAGATTTCTTCACCTTCATCATCGACATCACTTAGATATGCCTCCGATTGGTGAGAACAGTTGCTTTGGGTTTCATTGTCAGAATCTGATGAAGGATAGGTGATTCTTGGAACATTTTGAGATTTTCTGGAGTTTTCACTGACAAGAGCAATAGAGGTGCCCTTTATCTCTTTGATGAAAGATTTCCTTTGTAACTTGGTTTGTTCAAAGTTGAAGAGAGTTCCATATAAGACAGTTAGAGGCATGTACTCAAGGTCCTTGGAAGTTTTGATACAAGTGCATATGTTCTCCCAGAAATCAGGGAGACAATCCATGAACTTGTTTAGAACTTCCTCGTTATCATAGATTCTGCCTAATAACTTCATATCATTTAGAAGAGAGTTAAAACGATTATAGTAGCTAGGAAGAGATTCACCCTTTTCATGAGTGAAGAGTTCATATTTTCTTATGAGAGAAATCTTTTTGCATTTCTTCACTTACTCTGTACCTTCGTACATAACACATAGTGTGGTCCACATCTCTTTAGCAGTTTCAAAGTTAACTAGAGAATGATAGACTTCATCAGGAAGTGAGAGAGCAATGATAGATCTAAGCTTTGAATCAAGAGCAACTAGACGTTTTTCTTCATCAGTATATTCCTTAGGATTTTTGAGAATATAACGTCCAGTACCTTTTGCTTTCTCTTTGTCGGAAGGCTCAGAAGTGTCGGAGTCACTAGAGTCCTCCTTGTCAGCTGTTTCCTTACCAGTCCTCTGCGTTTCATAGCGAGCCCAGACTCGAGGGATAATGTGTCCCTCTTTGAGAATGGTTGGATATCTAGTATCCACCCCTTCCATGAATAGCATCATACGGCTTTTCCAAAGAGAAAAGTTGTTGGGGTTAAACTTAGGAGGTTTGTTAATGGAACCATTTTCAGAAAAGTTGTTTTGAAAAGCATTTTCAACAGTTGAAGAAGAGGAGGCAGCCATTGCAGATCAAGTTTATGAGTTAAACTTTCTGCTCTGATACCACTTGTTAGTCCAAGATGGCTATAACAAGTATTGTAGAAGGGGGGGGGGGGTTGAATACAATACTCAAAATTTTCACAATTTTAATTCTATTATTGAAAATCTTTCAACAAGAATTACACACAGAAAACTTAAGACTGTTGCGGAAAAGAACAGATAAACTATTCTAACAATCTTGCACAAAGTTTACTAACAACAACAACTAAGAACACTTAGAACAAAGCTATCAAGTTTTGGAGCTGTATGGAAATTTCTTGCACTGAGAGAGATATCCAGAAAGCGTGGTTTGCATGGAGGAGTCTTCTTCCTTTTATAGTGAAGGTAAGGTACTGAGCATTAAATGCTTAGTACGAATATCCTTCAGTTACTTGTAACATACCAAAGGACTTCTGAAAAGTACCAGTGGACTTCTAAAAATCTGATAAGTCACCATCACCTTTTTCTTGAAATAAGGAATAAAAGCCATGCTGAAAGGACATCTTCTAAAAAGATAACAAGACAAAAGGTTACTTTTGCCTGTAAGCAGATTTTGTCCCGAAGTAAATGATCTTCTTGATGAGTACTCCAAGACAATATCACCGAAGGAATTCCACCGATAATATAGTCAAGATTTTAAGAACCATCTGTAAGGAAAACCATTTTCACAAAGATCCCACCGATTTAAGTATCTCATCGGTGGGATGATGTCTACCGATTTGCGAGGGCAAATTCGGTGGAATGAGGTCCACCGATTTTTGATGTCTTCATCGGTGGAGAGTAGGTCCACCGAATTGTGAGGACAAATTCGGTGGACAATGACTTGTTTTGTTTGTTGAGAAGAGTCTTCTATTTTCCACAAGTAGAGAGTCTTCAAGCTTGGTTTCGGTTGATCTTCGACTTCACCGAACAATTGCTATTTTGTACAAGTCATTCAAAGAACCAAACTAAAATATTCTAAGTAGGATTTTTAGGGAAAACATCGGTGAGTCAATTTCAAATCTTTGGTGACCCAACAAATATAAGTCATGAGCAAAGCTCTACGTTGAGCTATCTAAACTGGACAATTGTCCCCAAAACCCAACATAATCAATTACCGAGACACAAGCTCAACAATCAAAGATCTCTTGTTAAAAGTCATAAAATGAAATAAAACGTAAATACCCCACTTTAGGCAAAACATGCTCCATAAACACAAATAACTCTACACAACTCTAGGTTAAGACAAATCATTTTCCAAAAACACCCATCAAGGTGCATTTATACCAAAAGATTCACACTCGTAAGTTAAATCATTAAAATATCAATACCTAAGATTTACTCGCCAAAATACTCAAAACACATCTTTTCCCCAAACCAAAAAAGGGTTTACAATTTCCAAAATGTTCGTAAGGACGGAAATGACCAAAACCCAAAAACTCACACGATCATATTTTCAAGGCATACCATAACACAATTTTACGTACTTCCAACAAACACCAAAAGCACATTTTGACCAAGTGACATCCATTTATGTAGTAAACTAATAAAACACTTTCAATCATGATTTATTTATCAAAATATCCAAAAATCCCCAAAGTGGGTGTTTTATAAGATTTTATAAAGTTAAACACTTTCATAATCGAAACCCACCAAATATCTCAACAAAGGATAATTTTCATGTAAACACATAATCACTTTAAAAATGACATTTTGGCATGTACAACATTTTCACAAATCAACTTGAACTCATCTTGCTAGATTTAGGCTAAATCTAGATTTTCCCCCAATTTGAGCTCCTTTCAATAAACTTGAATCCTCAAGCCAAATCTTCCAAAGAAAACCTAGATCCATGAGTTTACAATCATCAATAATCATATTCAACCATACAAAGTCGTTTCCCAACCATTATCATCCATAATCTCAACTTATACCCAAAACCCTAATTTCCATTAACGAAGAAAAGAGAAGATTACCTCAATCACCACATGGATCCATCAACCAAACATCTCTAGGGTTACCAATATGAGCTTCATTCTTCAATCTATCACAAGAAAGGGAAGGTTTAGGTGAAGGTTGGGTAAAACCCTAGAAAGTGTAGAAATCTCATAAGAATGGAAGGGTGATGAAGAACTCCAACCTTTAATCATAACTACTTGCTAAGAGATGAGGGAAATGCTTTGAATCACAAGATTCATTGTTACAAAGGCTCCAAAACGAATTTAGGGTGTGGGGAGGGTTTTTGAGAGAGAAATATGGAAGTTGATAAAAAGGAAATGAGAGAAAGGTAGCAAAAATCGGGTTATAAGGACTCTGCACCCCGACCGCGATAATGCCCGGCGACTATGCCCTTGGCATAGTCGCGTGTCACAATCTCCATCACCACCCTCCATTCGGTACACTCTCGGCGATTGTGACCGGCGAGAGTGCCCTATGGCACAATCGCGTGTCACTCTCGCTCGAGATGTACCGCGATTATGCCGCATGACCTTGACACTTGGTCATTGTTTCCAGTCATAGTCGCCGACCACCCAAACTTCGGCCCTCGCTCGATCTTTTGACATTTTCCCCTAAACGACACACTTCATTATAATTAGAATAGGGCGATTCAAATCTTAGGATATTCCTAACTTGCTTGAAATTTTTCGGGTGTTACACTTGTAACTTTCAATTTCCCTTGTAATATTTTTACGAAATTTAATGAAAGTTTCAGTGAAAGTACTTTACTCCATCAGTACTAGAAAATATCCCTGAAAACAGTAAATGGGACACGCATCTATGAGTCCAATTTATCCTTATGTTTTTACACTTAGCAATTTTCTTATATTGCTTTCTCATCATCAAATAGGGGGAGATTGTTGATCCAAACTCTCTCAGTGATTTGATGATGACCTTTAATATAACTTAGTGAAATTACAAATAGCATCTGTATGTATTAATGTTTCACCATCATCAATAATATACTGAGTCTGTTCAGTATCGCTGAGGGTATCCACTATTTTAATGTTATGAACTCAGCGATAAATGTTCATCAGTGATAACCTGAGTCTGTTCACTTATCACTGAAGATCGCTGATAGTTTCACATGTAAGCAATGTTGTTTGTAATCCCCGAAGACAAGTTTCGCGACAAAGAGTTCATCGCTGACATCGAAAACAAAGTTGATGAACAAGTGACAAGTCTACTAATGATCTGATGCAGACATCAGTGAAACCAAGACAAGTCCACCCACGCGACATATCAAGAAGAAGACTTCAGCGATAACTGACTTACATCAGCTCTTCTCTGATGGAAGACCTACTCAGCGATCGCTGATCATGAAGCTTTTACTTCAAGATACGTTTGTCTTATCCCCTTGTACACTCCGTATGATTTGTCAGACAAGACATCCTTTTGTCCAAGATCCTACAATCACTCTGCAACTACACTGTTCAACATTACGGCCCAAAGCGTGTCTCGCCCTAAGTCAGAAGCAAGCATCCAACCATATGCTGACACATGTAAAGTCCTCCTCCCATGCATTTAATGCAGTGGGTATAAATTGGAGGAACGACCCTTCAGTTTGAAGGTGGTCTTCCTTGAACCTCTTTGTGCTTAGAAAAATATCCCTATTTTTCTATATCTTCTTTTCTCTCTATTTATTGTGCAAGAATACTTAGTGATTCTCAAGTTTGTTTAGATTAGGTTATACTTAATTTTATTCTGCAACAAACTGTAAATTGTATTTGATTTATCAATAAACAATTTAGAAAACCAAAAATCTTGTGTTTGTAATCAACCCCCCCCCCCCCCCCCCCCTCAGATGCGAAGTGTCCTTTCTTACCACAATTAAAACACTCCTCATTTGACTTATCAGAAGAGGGGGGTTTTGTGGAAGAGAAGGGTTTTCTGGAAGTTCTAGATTTGCTAGAAGGGCGAGACTTGTTCTTGAAACCAGCCATCATAGCCATTTCATCAGGCATCTGCTCAACCGAGATTTCTTCACCTTCATCATCGACATCACTTAGATATGCCTCCGATTGGTGGGTAGAATTGTTTTGGCTGTCATTGTCAGAGTCTGATGAAGGATACGTGATTCGAGGAACACTTTGAGATTTCTTGGAATTTTCACTGACAAGGGCTATAGAAGAGCCCTTTATCTCTTTAATGAAAGATTTCCTTTGAAGTTTGGTTTGTTCAAAGTTGAGGAGAGTTCCATACAAGACAGTTAAAGGCATGTACTCAAGGTCCTTGGTTGTCTTGATACAAGTGCATATGTTCTCCCAAAATTCAGGGAGACAATCCATGAACTTGCATAAGACTTCCTCATTATCATAGACTCTGCCCAATAACTTCAGATCATTTAGAAGAATGTTGAAACGATTATAGTAACTAGGGAGAGTTTCACCTTTCTCATGAGCAAAGAGCTCATACTTTCTGATGAGAGCAATCTTTTTTCTTTTCTTCACTTCCTCTGTACCTTCGTACAGTACACACAGTGTGGTCCACATCTCTTTAGCAGTTTCAAAGTTTACCAGAAAGTGATAGACCTCATCAGGAAGACAGAGAGCAATAATTGCCCTGAGCTTAGAATCAAGAGAGACCAAACGTTTTTCCTCATCGGTATATTTCTTTGGGTTTTTGAGGATATAACGACCAGTAGCTTTGGATTTCTCTTTGTCAGAAGACTCATCAGAATCATCGGAGTCACTAGAGTCCTCCTTATCGACGATTTCTTTTCCAGACCTCTGCGTTTCATAGCGAGCCCATACTCTAGGGATAATAGGTCCCTCTTTGAGAATGGTTGGATATCTAGTATCCACTCCTTCCATGAAGAGCATCATGCGACTTTTCCAAAGAGAAAAGTTGTTAGGGTTAAACTTAGGAGGTTTGGCTATGGAGCCATTTTCAGAAAAGTTGTTTTGAAAAGAGTTTTCATTTGTTGAAGAGGAAGAGGCAGCCATCGCAGATCAAGTTTATGAATTAAACTTTCTGCTCTGATACCACTTGTTAGTCCCATATGGCTTAACAAGTATTGTAGAAGGGAGGGGGGTTGAATACAATACTAAAATTTTTCACAATTTTAATTCTATTATTGAAAAACTTTCAACAAGAATTACACATAGAATCTAAAGATTGGTGCGGAAAAGAACAGATAAACTATTCTAACAATCTTTCACAAAGTATACTGAAAACAAAACAACTTGAACACTTAGAACAAAGCTATAAAGTTCTTGAGCAAAATGGAGAATTCTTGCACTGAGAAAATCTTCCAGAAAGCGTAGTTGGCATGAGAGCTTCTTCCTCCCTTTATAGAGTGGGAAACATTAAATGCTTAGGACACTTGTCATCAGGAGATTTGCTTGTAGGTGTTGACCTCTGAAAAATTGATGTGTCCTTGTCACCTTTTTCCTTGGTACTAGGAAGAATACCCATGATGATTGAGACGTTATCTGAAAATGGATAAAGCAACAAATAGTCACTTTTACCTGGAAATAGATATTGTCCCATAATAAATGATCTTCTTGATGTGTTTTCCAAAGCAGTTCCACCGATAATGTTCCACCGAAATGAGTGCCTTGGAGTTTGCAAATGAGAACATCTGTGAAGATACTTGAGATCCCACCGATTTAAGGCTCCCATCGGTGGGACTCATCTTTGCCCGATCATCAGAAAGATCGGTGGGAGATGTCCACCGATGTGTGACACAACCATCGGTGGACTGATGACTTGTTGTATGTTGAGAAGGTTATTCTTCATTTCCACAATGAGAATATCTTCAAGCATGGTTTCGGTTGATCTTCGACTTCACCGAACAATTGCTATCTTGTACAAGTCATCTTAAAGAACCAATCTAAAATATTCTAAGTAAGATTTAGGAGAAACATCGGTGAGTCAATTTCAAATCTTTGGTGACCCAATAGTAGACAGTCTCTTAACTTATTCCAAATATAACTAAATGAGAAAAACCAATAAATAGTTTCTGAGGTTTAATAATAATAATGTAATAAAAAGTTGGATGCATCAAGAATATGGAAAACGACTTGGAATGAAAAGATATTAAAAATCAAGCCAAAATCCATAAATTCCATCGTCAACTTTTTGAGCAAAATCTTCTCAAGATATCGCTAAAATTTTAGTGCATTTTTATAAATATTAACAAAATGCATACATTAAATAAGTTTGTATGGTGGCTCTTTTTTCCCTTTTCAAACAAAACAATTAATTGGTTCTAAAAGAAAAACACTTATCAAATTTGGGTTATTAGTAACATAGAGAAAGTTCAAAACGAGAACGCTAATTATTTAAAAAAAATAAGAGAACAGTAAATCATGTGTAAAATCATATGTGATTTTACATTAACGACCAAAAATAATGTGAGCGACTTTGGCCGCGACTTAAGTCTCGAAGTAAAGTCGCGTGAATCATATATGATTTTATACGTAAATCATATATGATTTTGTACATTAAAGACCGTTCTCGTGTTTTGTTAAGTAGTTAGCATTCTCATTTAAACCTAGCCCTAATAATATATGTCATAAATAATAAATTAAATTTTAAAATCGATAAATATATACATGCTATATTTTTTAAAGATTAATCATTTTTATTGAGAAACTTGTAAAACGTTTGCGTGGCCTAATGATTTTTTAAAAATTATATAATTCTTTGACGGTTTTAAAGCTAAATGATTTATATGACGGTTTTTGAAAGTTGCAAGAAACAAAAAATTCAGTGACTAAATAAAAAAATAACATGAAAACACGTAAGTTACTCTTATATTGCAAAAAAGTTGGTTTATCATGTAGTCATATTAATCAATCAATTTCATCCATTTTCTTGTTCCACAACACCAATATCTTCTTTTCCAAACTTCTTTAAATGGTAAAAGAAATCTATTCTATTGAAAAATCGATACGAACAAAATGACATTACAAAACATTCAAAGTTGATGACATTGATGGCTTTTAGATTAAAATAGGAGTTATTAACTTAAATAACCCTTCACATAATCAACTTCAACTTTTAAACATCCAATTTAATTTTTTTTACTAAAATGACCATAATCCCAGGCTTTTTCTGACACATTCTAAAAAGTACTCCCTCCGTCCCAAAATAAGTGTCCACATTTCTATTTATATTTGTCCCAAAATAAGTGTCCACTTTCAAAAAGTGGATAACTAAATTCCCATATTTATCCTTAGTTAATGCAAAAATATATAAGAGTTGTGAAGAGAGAGAGAGAGAAATTAAATAAGGGTAAAGATGTCATTTGGTAAATGGTAACAAAAAGGTGTAATAATTATGCATGTCTAAAACTATATGCCAAGTCAAATGTGGACACTTATTTTGGGACGAAGGAAGTATGATTTTACGTTTTAGCTTGCGGGGCGCAAACTTGCGGTTTTATTTGATTTATTTAAGTGTTTTTTTCATGCCTCGTGGTTCCTAACTAAGATACCATAAGAAAAACCTCAAGTTGTAGTTATGAACGAAGACCGTAAACCACGAGGACGAAAAAACAACACTTAAATAAATCAGATAAAACCGCAATTTGTGTCCCGCAAGCTGCGGCGCACAACAAGCTAAAACGTAAAGTTATACTTTTTAGAGTGCGTCAATAAAAGTCTGACACCGCAAGTAAAAGTTGTCTTGCGATGTCAGAACTGCAGGATTCTGGTCATTTTGATAAAAAAGGAAAATTGAATGGTTAAAAGTTGAAGTCTCCATGTGAAAGGGTCATTTAACACAATAACCTTGACTAAACGTAATAACATACATACGAATTAATCCTTACCTTTTCATGTTTTGTAAGACCGGCCATCGAGAAGATGGAGCAATTTCAACCTGTAAATAAGTTAATTTGAGTTATATTTTTTTATTTTTAACCGGTTAAGTTAGTAAAATAATAAAATAGCTAAAAAATTGATATGTCAAACCATTCGAAAGTGATGCAAAATAAACTTAAATGTTTATCACATTCTAAATTTGTCTTACTCAAAAACTTGACCAACCACTTAAAGAATAGTTTTTATCCATATTAAATATATTAATTATTTATAAAATTCATAATTAGGCAAAATTATTTATCAATGAAGTTTTTTTTTCTATTTTCCATAATGATTATTGTTTTGTGTTTATTTTTTAAAAAACATTTTTTTTCTTGAATTTGGAATTATATTAAACCATTAAATTGTGAAATCAGAGCAACTGATTTAATTTGATATACTTCAGAGCAACTGATTTAAAGTTTTTATTATGTGGGAATATTATTTATTCTTAAAAAGATTGTACTAATTGCAATGTAATCTTATGAGTTTTGAATTTTTGTAGAGTTATATTGTAACAGAATAATTTAACTGCGTTCATAATGAAAAATAAGGATTTCAATAAGTGAATGAAATCAATCTGAAATGAAGTTTGGTTCAGTTCATCCTAATCTAATTTGGTTTGATTCGAAAAGTTGGAACGTGTTAAAAAAGGGTTTAATTTGTGGCTTTTATTTGAACCTAACAAGACCTAATTATCTACAATTTCATAACATTCTTAATACGGAAGAGAACTTAGATTCACTCCAACCAACAGTCCAATCTTAACATACGTCAAAGGTCCGAATCTCGATTTATAACTTATCAAGATTTGAAATGAAAATGATGTATAATTAAGTTGATTACAAATCAAGGTCTACAACATGGCTCTTTGGTTCTTTCCTATATAAAAATGACAATGCATACCAAATAACGAATTAAATAAATTATTTAAAAGTCATATGTTAGCAGCATTTCTTGTGTATTTATATATTATTGAAACAGGCATTTTGAGAAGTGCTTCCATGAGATATACATATATAAATAAGGAAATACACATATTTTGTTAATTAATAGATTTAAAAATAAAACCTTGGTTAAAAGCACAACCAAAGTAGATGGAAATAGGGAAGTTTAAATTATGATATTATTATATTATTTGATGGAGATTAGCAATCTAAAAATAAAAAGGGTGGAAAGAACTTTATTGGTGATGGGGAGGCATTAAGTTAAAAGTGATGTAGGGATAAAGGATTACCATATATATAAAATTCCTTTCACTATTTAGCTCTAGACAACACCTAAAACACCGTCTATCCATTTTGCTTTATAACGAGGGCCACTTTCCACACGCACGCATAAGAAGTTTAAAACTTTGTATTACATATCCGGTCCAACCAGTATATCCTCTTCATCATAAATGATCTGTTTGCCCCGAAATGACCTGGACCAATAGGGAAATCCCAATTCATTGGGCCTTTCGATACAATCAAATAGAAAGCCCGGTGCAACAGCAAGCACCAGTTTAACTTGGGGGGGCGGCGATTTAGTAGCAGTGGGTGGCAAGGTAGCTTTGTTACCTATTCCATTAGGAACCGCGGTTCGAACTCCGTCTTAAATAACATTGAATTGAACCAGCATCTTTTCATAGAGTTTTCTTGCTCCATATTTGCATGATGATCCGATCCGCAAGGACCATGATTGGGAATTGTTTGATCGTCTTCGAGCAAGGACAAAAGTCGGCCTTAGTGATCCGACGGTGCCGAGTGGAAGGGCCGTCGCTCAACGGATAAAAGTTGATATATATATATATATATATATATATATGAAAGTTTAAATGTTTCGCGCCCCAACCCCCTTAACTACTGGATGCTTAGATACCTGCAACTGAATCTGTAAGCGGCACATGGCAGAATGGACGAGAAAAGCGGCGAGAAGAAGACAGAGAGAGGGAGACCCCCTTTTTTTTTGGGGGGGGGGGGAGGGTGTCCTAGGCTATGCCTAGACTAATCCCTTGACAATTTATGACTGTAAAACATCAGCCCTGATTAAACCTCAGTGGCCACAATTGTTGTGTATGCCTGGATTCGAACTTTGGGCAGATGGGATATTCCACCACATCCCCAGGGTCTTAACTAGTATGCCACAACCCTTGTGGTTGAGGGAAACCCCTTTCTATTGCCTTTCCTTTCGACTTCTAGACTGGTTCGTCGGTGGGACAGCGAGCCAAGATCCAAGCTTCGGGCTAGGTTATAGGCGAGAGGCTAGGTACGATTTCTGAGCGATTCAAACTCCCAAAAAGAAAAATAAGATGACAAGATCTTTAGTTGATGGACGCTCTAACCATCTTTCGGCTGTCGGGTCTATTCCTTCCATAAGGTAGGGTGGGTCAGCTAGTCTTTTTCTCCTTGATGGGATGGGTAAAACTCAATTCTCATTGTGCATGTGAGGACAAATCTCGGTCACTTCATCTCTATTGATCCAATAAAACTCATATTAAATAGAGTTTTTAATTAGAATTATTAATTAAGGCGATTAGGGGTAAAAAGGGAAGATAATTTAAATTCACACCTACCATGTTTGAATTTTTATTTTATTTTTTAATTAAAAACTTTTACCCCCTTAAAGTTTAAAATAAATTATCTTAAAAATTACTAATATTTTAATCAAACAAATTATATAAAAAACGAGAATTTCGTGCTCTTCGTCTTCGATATGACATCGATCTCGATATAGTTTTTTTTGTTTTAACCATTTTTACGTGAAATGTCATATATGTGTTATATTCATTATCAATATTTATGTACGTTTAAGTGTGTACAACATCTCGACACCGTAAGTCCGTAACTCGACATCACCTTCTACAACACTTTCTTTAACGTCGTAAGGCATCGTGTTCTCTACTACCGTAACCCAACACCCATCGAGATGAATCGGGAACCTATCGAGTTTTGGTTGTGAACCGAGGAACACAAGAGAGTGTGTCACGTCTTCACACCTTTACGGGTCACTCATGTATTATTCGTCATGAATAATGTATCATTTAGTATGAATAATACATCATTTAGGGTGAATAATACACGATTAATGAATTCGTGTATTATTCATCATGAATGTTGTATAAGTCATCCTAAATACTGTATTATTCATCATGAATAGTGAATGAACGTTCATCTTTGTTATTCATACTGAATGTGAACACCTGGAGATGTGCATACATATTCATAATGAATAAAACCAAGATTCGGTTGTGAATCGGAGAACACAAGAGAGTGTGTCATGTGTCCACGCCTTCACGGGTCATTCATATATTATTCATCATGAATAATGTATCATTCAGGATGAATAATACAGCATTCAAGGTGAATAATACACAATTCATGATGAATAATACATGAATCATAAATTCTTGTATTATTCATCCTGAATGTTGTATTATTTATTTTGAATACTGTATTATTCGTCATGAATAGTGAATGCACGTTCCCCTTTATTATTCATACTGAATATGGACACCAGGAAACATGCATACATATTCATAATGAATATAATACATACATAGCATTTCACGTAAAAACGGTTAAAATGAAGAAAAACTATATCGAGATGGATGTCATATCGAAGAGCACGAAATTCTCGTTTTTTTGATGTAAGTTGTTTGATTAAAATGTTATAATTTTTAAGATAATTTATTTTAAAATTTAAGGGCGTAAAAGTTTTTTAATTAAAATAAGAAATAAAAAGCAAAGATGGTAGGCGTTGATTCAAATTTCCAGATTTGTCCCTAATCACTTCTCAATTGATTTCATTAAGTTTTAACCATTGATTAGTTTTCTAAATTTAGATCAATGGCTAATATTGGTCCTCACGTGCACAATGAAAAATGAGTTTTCATTTGAACCCACCCCTATATATATATATATATATATATATATATATATATATATATTGTCTGATTCATGGCATGTAGTATGATTCATATAGTCAGATTCATGGCATGTAGTATGATTCATGTAGTCTAATTCGGATGAAGATACAATCATGTAGTCTGATTCATGGCATGTAGTATGATTCATGTAGTCTGATTCGGATGAAGAAACATTCTTGTTGTTTGATTCATGTAGTCTGATTCGGATGAAGAAACAAGATAATCGGTTTTCTTCAAACCTTCATGTTCTTCGACATGTTGATTGCAGTTTGAATCATTCTGCATTACGTTTACCGGCCACTAGATATCGAGTTTCTTCAAATTTACCGGTAAAAATATTTGAATGGGTTACGAAGAGAGCAAAAAAACAAGTGGTCGGTTGGAAGGAATGGATTGCAGACCCGACTGGCTCATGGAAGAAGAAAAGAGGGTGCTGATCGGGGTGGCTGAAGGGGTGCAGATGAGTGCTTTAGAGTCGCCAAGTTTTGAACCTCACAACATTTGGCGACGGCTCTAGACGTAGTCTGTTAAAGGGGCCCTTTTTGGCTTTGTGATTTTGTGTTTTCATGCATGTATGGGTCTCTATTTTGATCCAGGGGTCTTCATGTGATCTGTGGTACTCTATTGTAAATGGTTTTGTGTTAATATATGGTATATTTCTGCTGTTCAAAAAAAATTCAACCAATAAACCTTAGATGATAATGCAACCTCAAAAATAGGAAACTGATAACTACCGAAAATAACCCATTAAGATTTGATAATACTTTCCATAATTTACGGAGTTAACTAATGAATATAATGAAATATAAAAATAAAAAAATAAACTAATTACATATTGACATAATTTCCCTTCTGATTATTTAATAAAAAAGTAAATTAAAAAACTATCAAGATTAAACGGAAGGTGATGATGAAGGTTGCAAGGGTTTCAACATTTTTTTAGGAAAAGTAGAACACACATTACTACTTTGGAGGTTGAGACTTCGTAATTTTCAGAATAGAATTCTGAAACACCTTGAATTGTCATTCTTTGAATTTGATCTGAAGGAAGATTATCCCACCATTTGACCCGCACTACTCTTTGCAGAAGACTTGGATTAGTTCCCATCGCAGGTGTCACATTAAAAGTCCATGAAATAATCCATGGAATGTTGAATAGGATGGTGAACTGTAGGAGGTATTCAAACTCAGGAATGTCTTGGTAAAAGATTTCTTTGAATTTTTGGAAACCTTTAGAAACAAGACTAGGAAGAGTATCTGGAATATTTCCTAGGAATTTGAACCATCGCACGAACCAGTTGGGATATGAGCACTCGAAATTTTTGGCAAAAAATATGAACCATGAATGTGAATAGCTTTTGAGATAAAAAAGGTTATACCAAGCTTCTTGATAATCACAATAATTGTAAAGAGGGTGTTTTGGATAATTTGGAAGGGGTTTTTCAGCATAAGGACGAGCTTTCCAATCTTGGATAGAGAGGATACGAAGAATTTGAACTTTGCTGAAAGCTATAGTGGTTTTATCAGTGAGATTTGAATTATGAGTAATTCTGATAGAACTCGTGGTTTCTAGAATGGTTTGATAGTATTCTCTTGGTTTTTGACTACCTCCGATGAACATGGAGTTTTTGAGGAAGAGGAAATTCGTAAGAGAATGAAATCCTTGGTTATGAATTTGGACTTCATAATTTTCAATGATTTTGACAATTTGTTGATTAGGGTTTTGGATATAAGAACTGCCTTTTTCTTTTGAGGAAGAAGGTTTGGGGTTTTGAGTAACTGTATGGGTATTGGACAATGTAATCGATTTTCTGGGAGTTGGGTTTGGAGAGATGATAACTGGTTTTTGTATTAAAGAGGAATAAGAAGGTTGAGCTTTGATAGGGGTAATTGGAGCGAATCTGTTTTGTATCGGAGTAATTGATGACGAGGGAGTAGAGAGTCGTACTCTTTTATCAGAATTTTGAACTACGATCTTCTTGTCTTGATTCATTTCCCCTATAAAAATTCTCGTGATAAAAAATTTGGGAGAGAATTATTTTCGCATTTGATAAATTTAATTTTGAAATCAAAATTGCTTAATAATGCTTGCCATCTTGCAAAAATTTGTTTTGAAATAATGTTTTTTATATCATTTTCTAAAATAGGTTTTGCAGATTGACAATCTATGCGTAATAAAAAGGGTTTCATATATAGATCATCTTCAAATTTTTTAATGCATAAAACAATACTTAAAATTTCTTTTTTGACAGTTGAATAATTTTTTTGAGTATCATTCCAAGCTCCTGAAAAGAATCTTACTAATTCTTCCTTTGAATCTTGGTTAATTTTTTGTTTTAATATCCCACCAAATCCTAAATCACTAGCATCAGTTTCAACAATGATACTAGCATTTGGTTGTGGTATACTAAGACAAGGCAAGAACTTAACCTTCTCTTTAATATGTTTAATAACTTTGGTATGTTCTTGAGTCCATGGGGGTGGATTCTTTTTTAATCTTTGATATAAGGGTTTGCAAATAACACCTAAATCTTTGAAAAAGTCATGGACATAATTTAAACATCCCAAAAATCTTTAAAGTTGAGTCTTGTCTTTTATTTCATCCGGAAATTTGTTAGCAAATTCTAAGCTTCTTTGTATTGGTTTGATAGTTCCCTGAACAATATCATGTCCTAAGAATCTAATATTAGTTTGAAATAAACTCATTTTTGTAGAAGAAATGACTAGTCCATTGTTGAGAACTAAATCATAAAATATGTGTAAATGTTTAAAATGTTGTTCTAGAGATTTTGAAAAAATTAACACATCATCAATATAAACAATAGCAAAATTGCTTATAGGGATAATAATGTCATTCATGATATTTTGGAATTCAGAAGGAGCGTTTTTTAGATCAAAGGGCATGACGTTCCATTCGTAATGACCAAAAGGAACATTAAAACCTGTTTTGTATTTGTCTTGTTCATGAATTTGTATTTGCCAAAATCCTGATTTCATATCGAATTTTGAAAATATTTTTGCATCATAAAGTCTTTTTAATAAATCTCTTTTATTTGGTATTGGATATCGAATCCATTCTAGAACTTTGTTTAAAGGTTTATAATTAATAACAAGTCTTGGAGTACCTCTTTCTAATTCAGCTGCGTTTATAACATAAAAAACTGAACAAGACCAAGGTGATTTTGAAGGTCTTATGAGGTTTTTGTTTAATAAATCTTGAATTTCTTTTTACAGTGATCTTGCAATTCATTTGACATATGTATAGCTTTTGATTTTGAAGGGATATCTTTTTCATTGAAATCCTTTATATAGGGTAATTTAACCGTATGTTGTTTTCTTTTCCAAAAGGCGTTAGGAAAAGTAGAACAAACATTATTTTCAAATCTTTCTTTTGTCCTTTTAATTCTATTTTGAATATTTGGATCTTGTAGGTTATCAAGAATCCTCTTATAGCTAATTTCGTTAATTAAATACTTTGCTTGATTAACTTTGTTGTTTAAAGTATTTAGTTCTGAATGAATAATTGGGTCTGTAAATTTGATTTTTATCTCTTTATTTAAGACTTTTGTACTAATTCCTTCCTTGTCTACAGTAATTGGGTAAAGCTGATAGATAAAAGGTGATCCTAAAATTAAAGTTGAGGTTAAGTTTTTGACAAGGATTAAAGATGTTTTAAAACAATAATCTTCTTTACAAATATGAACATTTGAAACTTTGTAAGAAATATCAAGTTTTGATCCACTAGCTGATGATAAACGATTTGAAGTTTTCTCATAATAAATTGTAGGGATGATCCCTTCTTGGATAACATTCATATCAGCGCCACTATCAATAAGGGCAATGACAATTATTTTGAATTCATTTTGTATACTAAGATTAATACTTGTATGCCATCTTTGATAGGAAATGTTTTTAGGGATTTTTATCTTATTGACTTTTGATTTTTCATTTGTAATGATTGTGACTTTAGGAATTTCATCCTGAATATTACTCTTATCATTTTCTATTTTTGAGAGACGTTCTTTGATAACTCTTATTTTTGTTTTAACCAAAGTTAATTCTTCTTGAAGTTCTTGAGTAGATACTGGTTTAGTTGTTTGGGAAAATCTGTTAAAAACTTCTTGAAGATTAAATAACTCAGTAGTCTTTGGAGTGCTTGTTTCTACTTTAGAATTATAATTGAGAAATCTTTTTGTAGTTTCTTCTTTAATAGTTTGATCTGGAATTTTGTCTAATAATTCAAGAATCTCTCTGTCTTCTTTTGTTATAACATTAATTTTGTTACAAGTACAGTTTCCTAAACATTCACATGTTTCAGAGTCTGAACTGGTAGTTGAACAATGTTCTAAAACATTTAAGTCATTATTATCATTATCTGATATGCTAGATTCAACATCTGAGCTTGAGTAATCACTGTTGAGAATTAATTTGCTTATTTGAGTTTTTAGTTGCTCAGAGATTTGTAATTCATTAATCTTTTTCTTAACATAACAATTTTTTGCCATGTCTCCGGTTTTTCCACATTTATAGCAAATAATTATATCTCTTGATTCAGTTTGTTTATGAGGTTTTTTGTTGAACCTTTTATAGGGTTTTTTCTTATGATAACTATCAGTTCTATCAAATTTGCCTTTATCATATTTATTAGTTTTATCATATTTTGTTTTAAACCTTTTGCCAAAGTATTGTTTTGAATATCTTTTAGATTTGGATGATGTAGGAGCAATTATGTTTTCATAACCATATTGTTGACATAAATTACCATGTTCTTCTTTGTTATTTATTATGTCTTTCTTTATTTTGGCTTTGAGTTTAAATCTGAACAGATAGCTAATCCTTCTTTATTGATATAACCAGATATTTGTCCATAAGTTAATTCTGAATAAGGAATTTGATTATTATATTCATTTCTTAATTTTTCTCTTATTCTTTCTGCAAAAAGTTTTGGTAAGCCTGCAATGAATCTTTCTTTCCAAAAAGCTTCTTTACAGTCTGGTCTTATCATTACTTTTGATAAAAACATATCTTTATACCATCTATAATCTTGTAGTTTTCTACAAGTGAGGTTTAAGAGTATTTCAGAACTTTTTTCTTGAAAAAGAGATGGATCTCCTATAAAGTGTTTTACAATACTAAAGATAAGAGTAGCGACTACATCTTCTTCTTCAGTTTGAGTTTGTTGATTATTTTCATTTTTGATGACAATTTTCTTGGCATTAAGGATAATACGTTTGGAATTTTCAGAAAGATACATGTCCCACCAGTTTCTTAAAGTACCAGTGAAACCGAAAATGAGCATGCCTGCAATCTGTTTTTGAGTATTATCTCTGGTAATATAGGCATTTGAAGCCATATTCATTTCTTGAACCATATTAAGAATTTGATGTTCTGATAATCCGTCAATGTTCCATTCGTAAATTGATGAACCATCATATGCACTTCTTAATAGAATTGAAGTATCTTCAAATTGAACATCTGGGAGAGTTGGTCTATTATAATAGTTTCTTGTTTGATGGCGACTAGTATTAGTAGAATTGCCTTTAAAAGTTAATTTATTGGCAAATTGTTCTTGAATTTGAGATATTTCTTCAGATTCTGAATCTGAATCTGATTCTTTATTTAGAACATTTACTTTTAAATTGCTTAATTTTTGTTCTAATTCATTAACTAGTTTTTTATTATATCCTAAATTGGTATTGGAATCAATTTGGTGAGGTATGAAAATTGGATTGTTTTCCTCTACCTTTTCTTTAGTTGGAGGAATCTCTAATTTTTTTGTATTATTATTACTTTGATTATTTTCTAATCTATTTAGTTGTTGGCTCATGGTATTAAGAATTTCATTTGAATAATTATTTTGATATACAATCTCTTTTAAGATTTTGTCTTTAGTTGACTTTTCGGTGATAGAGATTAGGGGTGATCCTATATATCTTTGATTTATTAAAATTATATCTTTTAGAGGATGTATTGTAGTTATAGTTTCTTCGGTGACAATATTTTTATAATCTTGAGTTATTTTTGGAGTGTCATAGATATTAATAAAATGGTTTGGAATATTTTGTTCTTTACAATACATTGCATACCAATTGAAGAAAGTTATGTGAACATTATTTCTATTAATATAATCTCTCCATAAGAGTTGATGTTTGAATTCCTTTTGAGAATCATTAACTGATGAATAATAGAAATTTCTTCTTTCTTCATTGTAATCATAATCAAATTCTTCTATTAAATATTTCATATTAATAGTTGATTTACTCATTTTGTTTTTCTTAAATTTGGGCTTTGTATTGATTAATTTCAGATAGAATCTCTGAAGGAGTAAGTTCGTAAACAAAACTTTGAGTTTCCTCAGATTCTTCTTGATAAAAGGCTCGAGGAATTGATTTATTAAAATCTACATTTTTGAATTTTAATGATTGAGAATTTTGAAAGGAAGGAGTTTTTGTTCCACTTATCGACCCTGTTGATAACCTTGAAGAGACAGATCTGAGATTATCGAAATTATTAAAATTAATATCTACTGATCCATCTTCATGTTCAATAATATTTGATACGTGGTTTGAGTTATCTATAGGTTTTGGACTACCAATATCTTAGAGATTCCAGTTACATGATTGAGTAATTTCATTCCATTTAAGTCGTTTAGGAATTTGAATTTTAGTATGTTGAGGGTTGGCTTCAAATATTAATGTTTCATCTCTAGGGATTGATATCTTGGTTTTTGGTTCGATTGTTGAAGTCATAGTTTTGTAACATACTCTGTAGATTACAGCTATAGGTTTAGTGTCTCCTTTGAATTCTAAATTCTTTGTTTTGATAGTGAGAACTAGAGTATCTAATATGTTTGGATCAAATAATCCTATAGAAAATTGGGATAACAATTAAAGTATATTGGACCATTTGAGACATTAGTTTCTGCCATAGCTAGGATTGAATTTTGGAAGTTAGTGTGCCTAGCATCTCTAAGTATTAGTAATACTGGGGCATCTATTCCTAATCTAAACAAAGGTTTGATAGCAATTTGAACTAATCCAACATGTAAAAATTTGTATTTTTGTCTATGTTGTATTATGGATGATTTGGATAAGAGGGTAAGATTACTATAATCTTTATTTATTGATACAGTTTGTTCTGTGGCTTTGATTGAATATCCTTGAAAGTAATCAAAAGTTCCTATTTTATAAACTGTTTTAATATCTTGTTTAGGAATTGTCCAATTTGTTAAACTTTGCTCAATATTTGAAATATGAATTTCTGAAGAGTTCATATTGAGATCATGTTCTTCTATGTTATCATTATCAGAAGAATGTTTTTTAGTAAATAAATTCATGGATAAATTCATAACTTTATATATTTAGCAAAATCTATTTAAAGGGTTGTTTTATGATTAAAGAGAAATACATTCTTTAAATACTCCTCGAATAATCAGAGGGACCACCTTCGGAGGGACCACCCGTTGATAGTCGTGGTACGGCTGGACGGCTTACCTCTTGCGCCACTTACGCTACTCCAACTGACTGGGCTGACCAACACCGACATAAAAAGGCTGACCAACACTGACATCCAGTTTGTATTAAAAGAATATATTTTATTTAATTTAAAACAATCTTTAAATATACTTTGGAAAATATACTGGATGTCAGTGTTGGTCAGCCTTTTTATGTCGGTGTTGGTCAGCCCAGTCGGTTGGAGTAGCGTAAGTGGCGCAAGAGGTAAGCCGTCCAGCCGTACCACGACTATCAACGGGTGGTCCCTCCGAAGGTGGTCCCTATGATTATTCAAGGAGTATTTAAAGAAGGTATTTCTCTTTAATCATAAAACAACCCTTTAAATAGATTTTGCTAAATATATAAAGTTATGAATTTATCCATGAATTTATTTACTAAAAAACATTCTTCTGATAATGATAACATAGAAGAACATGATCTCAATATGAACTCTTCAGAAATTCATATTTCAAATATTGAGCAAAGTTTAACAAATTGAAAAAAATTATCTGACCCAACATACTCATTTTAAAATGTGCTTTTATGAGGACTGAAAAGTTATGACAATATTGTGGGTTCGTAGAGCCTAAGATAATGTCATCGACGTATATTTGAATTAAAATAATGTTCTTACCTTCTCTCTTAATGAAGAGAGTACTGTCGACTTTACCTTTCGAGAAGCCTACGTTTACGAGAAATGTAGACAATGCATCATACCAGGCTCTCGGTGCTTGCTTCATTCCATAGAGTGCTTTGTCGAGAAGGTAGACATGATTCGGGTGAGAGTTGCTGACGAAAGCGTCTGGCTGGGAGACGTACACCTCCTCCTTGAGCTTACCATTGAGGAACGCCGTTTTCACGTCCATTTAGAAGACGGTGAAATTCTTGTAAGCGGCGTACGCGAGGAACATCCGAATAGCTTCGATTCGGGCAACTGGTGCGAACGTCTCTTCATAATCGATCCCTTCCTGTTGTCTATACCCTTTATCTACCAATCGAGCCTTGTTCCGAACAACGATCCCGTTATTGTCCTTCTTGTTCTTGAAGATCCATTTGGTTCTGATAACCGTCTTGTTCTTCGGGCGAGGGACTAGGCGCCATAACTTGAGGCTTTCAAACTCGTTCAGCTCTTCTTGCATGGCTATTGTTAATGCAAAAAATTGCACTAAACTGTCTTATGCCGAAAATTGTATAAAAATACGATATAAGGTTTGGTTTCGGACCTTATCAACTAAAGATTGAACCATTGAAATAATCAAGAAAAATAACGAAGAAAATGTAGACGAAATAAGAGATTTTGGTGACGCGGAAAACCCCGAAACGAGGGGAAAAACCGCGGTCGACAGTGCACTATGGTGGCCAAACAGGGGCGAAAGTCCTTTTGTAACAGGTGTTTTGTATACAATAAGTTACAATTATAGAAAAAGTAAGCTTAATCGTGAGTAAAAGTCGTGTCTCGTGTGTAAATCGTGCGAAAAAGTATGCTTGTCGTGCGGTTTGAACTGTCGTCGTCGTCGGGTGGTTCGAACTGCCGTCGTCGGGTGGTTCGAACTGCCGTCATGCGAAACTTTGCGTAAGTGAGGTATGTTCGAATGCCTTGAAAGAAATGTAGAATTGAGTGTTCAGATGAATGTAGCTTGATCCCCCCTAAATTGATCACCGGGGGCCTTTATATAGCTTCCGTTGGTAATAAATGTGCTTTAATGGTTGGTGTTTGGGCAAAAATTCACGTCGCTCGACCACGACCAGAACAGGTAAGACGCACGATTATGAACTAAATCTTGTATTAAGATAAGGTCTCGACAAGAGCCCAGAAAACATCCGTCGTCTCCCGTAAAAGGTAAGTCGTACGTCTCCCATGACGCTCGACCATAGCATCGCCCGTCTCGTACGACCATCGCGTAAGATCATTGCACCTTCGACCAAAGCTAACGTTAACCTTGACTGTTACGTTTGTTAAGTATTTAATGCAGGAGTCAAAGCCATTAACAGCAAGCAGCCGTAACGAACGAAGAGCATTATGGATAATCACTCCGGCGACCGTTTCCAGCCGTTGTAGCCGTTGATCAAATCATTAATGGAGCTAATTAATGGCACGAAGACTATAAAAGTCAAGCTAAAGCCTCATTTCAAAGGACATAAGTTAACATCTAATATACATCAGCGAACATCACCAAACAACAGAGAAAAGCATCCAAGTTCGCAAAGAAGAATAATCAAACTCTGGAAATCAAGTATTAAAGTCCAGAATCCTACAACGAACTCAAGAACACTCGAAGGAAAGCTCAAGTTATCGCTCTCAACGCACGGCAGCAACTTTCGACCAACAGTTATTTACACTTTGTATTCACACACAACAAACACTTGTACTTTACATTTCGAGGTATTTCCTTCATTTGTATTGTAATCATCGTACGACCGACGCCAGTACCAAGGACGTCGCCCCTGATTGGCGACCATAGTGCATCGACCTTAAGTTGTCCCTTTGGTGCAATTTTTGGCATTAACAGTTTGGCGCCATCCGTGGGACCTCATCTAGAGAAAATCCTCGACGAACGTGCACCCTACTAACAGTTTCTTGGAGTTTTTTTTCTGCTCTCTATTGTAGGAACAATGGCAGCCCATGGAAATCCGCAGCAAGTTGTTGCTCAGATGTATCAGGAGCTCGAAGTCGCCAGAAATCAGCTCAATGCAATGGCAGAGCAGAATCGCAGAGCAGCTGAGGAGATCGCGCGGTTAAGAAATCCTCTTGGGCCTCAAAATGGCCCTAGGCCGTTCGTGCAGAACCCAATTCCAAGATCGTTCGACCGGAATGGCCCTAGACCATTTGTCCCGAATCCAGGTTCATCCGCGCCGAATCAGCATCCAGGCCCGTTCATGCAGAATCAACAGCCAGGGCCGTTCAACCCAAATCCTCAGTTCGGGACAGTTCCTCCTCAGCACATAAGGCCACCACCCGTGAATAATGGGTCTCAGCCATTACAAGGGTTGCAGCCTTTCCAGCAGGGGTCGCAACCATTTCAGCAACCATTTCAGAATGGACCTCAAGGTGGATCTCAGCCACTCCACGGTGGATCGCAGCCTTTCCAGCAAGGAACACAGCCGTTTCAGAATGGACCGCAACAATTCCACTATGGGTCACAACCATACTTTGTCCCGTTCAACGGGGACACCAATGGTTCGTCGCATGGTAATGGCACTAGTTCAGGGACCAATCCCTCGACAGGGGCAAATCCTGATCTTAACGATCCCGTCGCCCAACGTTTGAAGATGTTAGAAGACCAAAATAAGCGCGTCCTGTCCTTGCTCGCCAAGTTGCCTGGGGCAGCCGTGCCTGTCGACGTCGAGCCTCGCTCGGGGTATCAGGCGTCGCCCTTCATCAACGAGATCGCCACCGTCGAGGTTCCAAAGAAGTATAACATTCCTGCCTTCACTCCCAAGTATTCGGGTGTGACCGATCCAACCGAGCATGTCGCGCAGTATAAGCAACTCATGTGGACAATCTCGATTCCACACATGTACCAGGAAGTATGCATGTGCAAGAGTTTTGGGGCGACTCTCACTGGTCCAGCTCTCCAGTGGTTGATCAATCTCAAACCCAAGTCTATCGGGTCGTTCGCCGAATTGGTCAACCAATTCTCCCGGCAATTCGCCAGCAGTCGTAAGATGGAAAAGCAGACTAGTGATCTGTATTATGTCGTGCAGAAGACCAATGAGTCTATTCGAAGTTATTTCAATAGATTCAATGCCGAAATGATCAGTATCCGCAATTGTGACGTGAAAACGGAGATCGAAGCCTATAAGCGTGGTCTAGACGATAGTTCAGGTCTATATATCGATCTGACCAAGTATCCCCCAGAGACTTTCGAAGACGTCCGAGATCGAACCTTAGTATATATGAGGGTCGAAGATGATGCCGCCTTTCGTCACAAACACACTAACGACAAGAAGTCGTTAGGCGTCAGAAAGCCAGAGTTCAAGGCAAAGGTTGTTTCCAGAATAGAGCCAACGCGCCAAATTTCAAATGTTCGTTTCAAGACGAAAGCAGAGGCCAAGACCGCGACTAAGTTCACTCAGTACCCCAATATATCATCTTACGGATTCAAAGGATCTGCTAAGGAATTAGTCGAAGCTCTGAAAGGTACCCAAGCTACCATTCGATGGCCAAAGAAGTCCGACCTGGACGATGCTAAGAAAGACAAATCAAAGTGGTGCGACTTCCATGCCGATCATGGTCATGCGACATACGACTGTATCGCATTAAAGAAGGAACTAGCATATCATATTCCGAAAGGAAATCTCAAAGATATCATCGATAATGTCGATGTTCCAGCTAATAGCCATCGACCGTCGACCCCCGAGCACGCGAAAGTCGTCAATTGCATCACCGGTGGTTCAGATGTGTGTGGTCTGACGTATTCAGCGGCCAAGCGTCATGCCAGTCAGGCGCCCGATGATCGGCCTATTCCTCGCTCGTCTAGACCCAAAGGAGATTTGTAGCTAGAAGCTATGAAGATTGTGTTCAACCACGTCGACCTGGGCGACTCGTATCAGAAGCATCACGACGGGTTGATCATTCAGCTCACAATCGGTAACTTCCTAACGCGTCGAGTCTTGATCGACGGGGGCAGCTCAGCAAATGTCATTTTTCTCAACACCATTAAAGCCATGGGAATCGATCGCTCGGAAATCACCCGACGTTCGATGACTTTGGTCGGTTTCAATGGAGAAGCGACGAGCACCTTCGGAGAGATAATCTTGGCCGTCTACGCCGGAGGAGTCAACAAGCAGACCAAGTTCAGTGTCATCGATTGTGCGTCGGCCTATAACATCATCTTAGGACGACCATGGATCCATGATATGAAAACCGTTCCCTCGACGTATCATCAAATGTTGAAATTCCCTACGCCATGGGGAATCCAAGAGATTAAGAGTGAGCCAAAAGTCGCTCGTGAGTGCTACAAGTCTACCTTGAAGCCGCGAAAGTAAACTAAAGTCACAAGATCAGGCTCTCGACAGGTTCGTTTCTTCTATCCCTAAATTAATATCTTTTTCACAGGGATAAGTCTACTATGGTTCCCGGTCGCACGACAACATAGTCAACACAGGACAATATTCCTCCGTGTCATTCTGTCATTTAAAACCTATCTTTTCCTCCCAAAAAGAATAAGGTGATAAATGACAGGGGGCAAATAGAGAGAGAGTTCGAAATGGTACGTTCTCTAACTCTTTTTCATACGATTTTTTCTCACAAAACGTTTACTGACTTAAGCATCGGACGGTCGTTGGCTAGCCAACAACCAACCCCCGACATCGTTTTATCGCAGAATCGCACGACAGATTATCGCAGAATCGCACGGCAGTAATCATTAATTCTACTAGATGACTTTAAATTCGCAGAATCGCACGACATAAACAATCAGGATTTTTGCCTCCACAGGGGCATACGATACAAACTCATTATACGATCTAATCGTACGATCGCAAAGTCTAAACGATTTTACCCCTAAGTCTCTTCACTTAGAAAATGCTTTAATCGCGTGTTCACATATTTGTTTTACTCATCGTATTACAATGTATGCCTCAGTCGCATGATTTCCTATGTATCCTATGTTCAAATTCATAATTAAACATGGTTTGGATAAAGCATAAAGTTCAAACAAAAGTTGCGTTCATTATATAAACCATCGAGTACATAATCGACCACTAACGGTTGAGCAGCACAAAACAAGCAAATACATTTTTTCTAAGGATTTGGAGGAGCATCGATCACAACCTTGTCCGATACCTCATCCTGAGAACCCTCGCTAGCCACCTCCTCCTCGACCTCCTTCTCGTCATCCAAGTCGAGATCTCTCTCGGTCCCGACTCTCTCATAAAAGAGACGCAACTCATCTGACGCTGAAGCCAAAGGATCCTTGCCCTGCAGGTGACGTCGCATAACTGCCGCACGCGCAGTAAGTCGAGCATAAGAAAAGAAAGACTTATTTTCGTCCTTCAACTCATCAGATTCCTTCTTCAAATTTATCACCTTAGCCTTGATTCCCTCGACTTCCTTCCTCTTCGCGGTTACGGATTCCTTCATCCCCTCCAGCTCCTCTCTCTGGTCGCGCATCAAAGTCAGGGACTCCTTCAAACGCGAGTTTATCTCGTCTCTTGTATGACTGAGGGCATCCAATTCATCCAGAGCATGGTCAAGGTGCGCCGACATCTCTTCTTCATGCTCCAAAGCAGCTTTCTCTTTAGCTAACGCTGCATCTTCATCTTTGGGAACAGAAGCCGTTGAAACCTCTATATTCGTCGTTTCGGCCTGCAATGCTAGGGAAGCTTGGAACGCCTGAAGAATCATAATATGAGCGACATTAGTAAACAACGATAACGACAACGACAAACGACAAGTCTTGAAAGAAAGACTTACCAAGAATAAGAGTCCAGCTGCATGGAACTCTTTCTTCTCGAAAGAAAACCCGTCAAAATGCTCCCTGAAAGACGGGAGCAAATATTTTTCCAAATGGGGGAACAACTTCGTCTCGTCCAAGACATTGTTGTCCAGAAAACCCGACGGCAACGTAAAGTTGACCGTCGTTTCCCCCACAGGTCCCTTCTGCGCGCCTTTGCCCCTGTCGGCCGATGAAGGGCCGGATAGGACGACGGGAAACATCGTCGCCAGTTGCGCAGTATCCACAGACTCTGCGCCGGTCGTGTCAAAAGCAACCGATGCCTTTGCCTTCCTGAACAAGGCAACCCTTGATGGGTTACCCGTCTTCAAAGACGGTCCCCTCAGAACGGACACCTTTGTCCTATTTAAGAGGCCTGACCCGGCTATCGAGACCTCTTTTCTCTTCAGGACTCCCGACCCAGTTATCGAAACGTCCTTCTCCCTCGCCTCGCGAGCTACTTTGACTTGGGCCATATTCCTAGCAACAGAAGATGTCGCCTGCGCTTGAGATTCACCTGTACGGTAAAAAAGAAAGAAATTAGACGATTCAGAACAGAGAAAGACCAGGTCAAGCGAAAAGAAGACAAAAGGATACTTACCAATTATCTCTACCTCTGGTTCTTCACTCTTCTCTTCCTCCTCAGTCTTATCAGAGTCCTCCTCTTCTTCTTTCTCCTCTCGACCCATCCTCACTTTGTCGCTCTAGAAAACGGTGTCATCATCCTCGTCTATCAAATGACGCGTGACGTACGACCGGTCTTCAGTACTAAACTCCAGGAACTTTTCGATCTTAGCCCGAGAAGCATCATCCGGCTCTACCTTATCGAAATCAATATCTACGCATAAAAAGAAGATCAGTCGAAAAAACAATCGAGCAACAGAATAACATGAAAACGTACAGTCAAAGGCTCACCCGTCATATTCCAACCCTCCCCAATCCAGTCACTATCAGTGTCCAGCGTCGACACCCGTACGAATACGTACCTCTTCTTCCATCCACGATCGTTGACCGCTTTTATTAAAACCAGGTTACGATCACCCTTGAACCTTGAAAACAAACTATAGCGACGGTACCGGTCATTCTTGACCTTATACGCCGTCAGAAGGTCCCTCACATTCATTGGTGGATTCCAGTTGGAGGTAAGTCGTTCGATGATCAAGATAACTCGCCAGAACTGGGGCATCAATTGCCCCGGCGAAAGATCAAATTCATACATAAACTCTTTGACTAATGGCGAATATGGCCAGTGAAAGCCTATTTTGAACGGGTATTCGTATATAACAACGTACCCCTCGGGGCACATTTCCGGTCGAACTTTGCCAACCTTGCTTACGGTAATCCCCATGGGAATCCTCGCTAGACTTCTAAAGTCGTCGAGATCTTCTTCGTTTTTAATGGTACTTCTAGGCTCTGTCGACATTGCCAACCTCGTTAAATTGATTTGCACTTCTGAAAGGCCCCAGATATCCCAGCTTTTTCTAGGCTTTCTAGCGATAGACTTGCGACGCATACGCAAACTGGAGGGTCGTATCTTATATGATCTCAGAAAAACTTAAATTAGGTCAAAGATTCTTGCAAGTTTTAATCGAACGGAAATCGCTAAGAAAAGATCCATCGTAATCTTTATTTATGCAGTCGATCATGTCAGGTCGAGCCCTTTGATGATCACCGCGTGCTCTCGTCCTTTCGCATGCCCGCCCGGATCTTCGACACCTGTCCTCGACAGCTAGTAAGCATCATCGTACGTCAGCATAACGTCACGACCTCGTTCCTCTTTCGACTTCTCGTTCGGTTAGAAGCGGACTAGTCTAGTTCCAAGACGATTAAAGGTAATTTTCCCTTGACTTATTTTCTCACGCGTCTGATTGACAAAATTTAAACTCGAATTTGCTATCCTTCTTTCAAATTTTGGGGGCAAACTGTTTGGGCAAAAATTCACGTCGCTCGACCACGACCAGAACAGGTAAGACGCACGATTATGAACTAAATCATGTATTAAGATAAGGTCTCGACAAGAGCCCAGAAAACATCTGTCGTCTCCCGTAAAAGGTAAGTCGTACGTCTCCCATGACGCTCAACCATAGCATCGCCCGTCCCGTACGACCATCGTGTAAGATCATTGTACCTTCGACCAAAGCTAACGTTAACCTTGACTATTACGTTTGTTAACTATTTAATGCAGGAGTCAAAGCCATTAACAGCAAACAGCCGTAACGAACGAAGAGCATTATGGATAATCACTCCGGCGACCGTTTCCAGCCGTTGTAGCCGTTGATCAAATCATTAATGGAGCTAATTAATGGCACGAAGACTATAAAAGTCAAGCTAAAGCCTCATTTCAAAGGACATAAGTTAACATCTAATATACATCAGCGAACATCACCAAACAGTAGAGAAAAGCATCCAAGTTCGCAAAGAAGAATAATCAAACTCTGGAAATCAAGTATTAAAGTCCAGAATCCTACAACGAACTCAAGAACACTCGAAGGAAAGCTCAAGTTATCGCTCTCAACGCACGACAACAGCTTTCGACCAACAATTATTTACACTTTGTATTCACACACAACAAACACTTGTACTTTACATTTCGAGGTATTTCCTTCATTTGTATTGTAATTATCGTACGACCGACGCCAGTACCAAGGACGTCGCCCCTGATTGGCGACCATAGTGCAGCGACGACACCCACTGTCGTCCGCAGGTTTTTTCCTCGATTGAGGTTTTTCCTGCGTCATCAAATCCCTTGTTTCTTTATTTTATTTAACGTCGCACGTCTCGTCGAAATATTCTTTCTTTAGTTGATTAAGTCCACATCGACCTTAAGTTGTCCCTTTGGTGCAATTTTTGGCATTAACAGTTGGTATTATAACCGCCGCGGGCATTAAATGCGCTTTGATGATTTGGTTTTGTAACCACTGTCGAGTCTTTAATGTTATTAAGAGCTCGTCCGTTACTGACCATTGTACCATAATTGCTTGTGGATCTGCATTAATGAACAAAAGAAACGGCTGTTGACCATTAATGGTTAGTGTAATCGTAAGACCGTCTTAAGCTCTGGACGTCGGTCTTATGGAGCATACGACCGTCACCGAAATATAAGACCATGTATATGACTGTAAATTTCTTGTAAGACCTTATCTTAATATAAGAATGGTCTTATGAAAATATTGTAAGACTAGGATGAAAATGTCGTAAGACCAGGTCGTAAGACCAAGATGATGATGTCGTAGGACTAGGTCGTAAGACCACCAGGTCGTAAGACCAGGTCGGAGGACCACGATGTCAGGACGATGCTTTCGCAGGACCAGAACGATATAAGACCGACGAGTCGTAACTGGCGACATAAGACTAGTGACGTAAGACTAGTAACATAAGACTAGTAACATAAGACTAGTAACGTGTGACGTGCGACGTGTAACATGCGAAACGTGACGTGCGATCACGAGATGTAAAGACACTATCTTGAATGACTATTGACGCAAGATGTCTTTTAATAACCAACTATCGTATGTCGGGGATATGGCAATAATGGGTATTACCCTTGTCGGTCGGGGGTATGACCGTCGTAGATATCCTTGATCATGGGTCATGTCGAGGGAATTTCCCAAGTCGGTCGAGGGTGTGATTTTTTTACCCAAACAACTATAACCCAGTACGGGTCATTCAAGGCGTCTCTAACTGTTGCGGGTTCAACGTTGCTGAGGAAAATGGAAAAGAGACACTCATTTCCTGTTGCCACTCGTGTTTTAGTGTTGCTCAGTAGTGCGGGGGCAGCTTCTTCGGTTTTCACCGTTGCTCTGGCCTGGACGGGAGCAGACGGGTTACCGATGATCTGTTCAAGTGGGTGTGCTCAAGTCCACTTCCTTGTGTGATGTAGCGGGTCCATGTACGGTTGAGAACTATTGGGATCAACATATGAGCCTAGAGGTAAGTCTTGTACCTCCTCAAGAGATGGAGTTGGATGTAACGGTGCGGCGGCCGCTGGTTGTGTAGAAACAGTAGTTGACGAAGATACGTCAGTTGTGTCGGTGTGAGATATGCTGTTGCTTGATCCGGGGGAAGACAGTGCGGGTTGAACCACTGGGGATGCGGTCACGGTAACCGTATTCGTGCTTGAAGATGGCGTCGTCTCTATAACAGGTGACGAGGGTGAGTCCTCCAACGATGTGGTGTTGGGGGTAGGTGGAGGACCAGTGATCTATGAAGATACCACCACAGCTCTATCTGCATTCAAAGAATCATCAGTAGATATATGAGGCAAGTGAAAATCATTATAAAAATATTCAAATAGTAGATCTATCTCAGTATTTTGTGACTTCGACGTATTGGACGAGGAAGGATTTACTATAGTGTGCTTGGTTTCCAATCGAGAGTGATTGGAGGCCAGCACTCCTGTAAGCACGGGTTCTGAACCGACATGTTTAGAAGCCAAATCGACCAATTCGTCGAAGGACACATTAATGCTCTCAATAACAGTCTTTGTCCTCTTGTTGTAGACTCGGAACGCTTTCGAAGAGGTTGAGTAGCCGATGAAGATCCCTTCGTCTGCCTTTGGTTTGAGCTTTCCGAGGTGATCTTTGTCGTTCAGCACAAACCAATTGCACTAGAACGCATGGAAGTAGTTGATGTTGGGGGTGCGTTTGTTGATGAGCTCGTACGGCGTCTTATCAAAACGTTTGTTGACGATGGATCTGTTCTGTGTATAGCACGGCGTGGTAATAGCTTCAGCCCAGAGAAACATGGGAAGGTTGTACTGAGTCAGCATGGTTCGTGCTGCTTCCACCAAGGTGGGGTTGCGACGTTCCACCATGCCATTTTGTTGAAGAGTCCTGACAGCAGAGAAAGTGTGTGAAATCCCAGCCGATGTGAGATATTCACCCATAACACGGTTCTTGAACTCGGTGCCGTTATCCGTGCGAATTGAAATGACGGTCAACTGCATGTTGTTTTAGACACCCTTGAGATGGTTGATGATTAACCCGGGAGTCTCGTCCTTTGAACGGAGAAACTTGACCCAAGTGTATCTCGAGAAGTCGTCCACCATCACTAGTACATACTTCTTGTGATTTATGCTTTGAACGCGCATAGGGCCGCAGAGATCCATGTGAATAAGCTCCAATGGCCTGGATATGCGAGGAACCGCCTTCAGTTTGTGAGAGACCTTCTTCATCTTACCCATCTCGCATACGGAGCAGAGATGTTCTTTCTCGAATCATAGTTCTGGAATTCCTTTGACCAGTCCGTCGAGCACCAGCTTGTTTATGTGCTTGAAGTTCAGATGGGAAAGCCTCCGATGCCACAGCCAGATCTGTTGAGTAGTAGCTTTGGACATGAGGCACACAGCTTTATCAGTCTTCAGAGAGGCGAGGTTGATCGTGTACATATTCGTTCTTCGAGTTCCAGCAAGGATCTTCGTTTCGTCTTCGTTCCGAATACTGTACCGCTTCGCCTTGAAGTTGACTTCAAGATTCTTGTCGCAGAATTGGCCGATGCTGAATAGGTTGTGACCTAAGCCTTCGACGTAGGACACTCATTTGATGGTGAGCTTGTCCTGAACTAGGTCGCCATAGCCCATGATCGGGGCTATTTTGTCATTCCCAAAATGTACGTCACCGCATTACTTCTCCTTGAAGTTAGTGATCAGCTCCCGTTTACCAGACATGTGTTTGGAGCAATCGGAATCAAGAAACCACACATGACCGGGCTGCAAAACAGAAATTAGGGATTCTTAGGTACCCATTTATAAATGGGTCCTGATACGTTAGGTGTAGCACCTTTTCTCGGGACCCGTTTAGATTTGGGTCCTTTTCGGGATTTAGAAAAACGAGAATTAAACATATGATATGTACCAAACCAATCAGATGCATGTTTATGTTCGAAAAAATCATTCATTCCACACATTGAACAACACACACAATCACGAGAAATCTTAATCAATTGTTGAACGGAAGTAAGTTTAAACGAAAATTCAAAACTATGTTCAACAGAGTTATTTAAAGCAAAACCATGATTGTTATTGTTTTTCCTAATGTGCGAAAACGAATTAAATGACTTGGTCTTCTCTTGGCATAACTTAGGCTTCTTCTCTACCCACTCTTGCTGAACAGCTCTCCCCCGACTCGTTCTATCTGAAATGACATTAGAGTTATTGTCAGAAGAGCTGGAGTAATAGTGTTGTCTTTTAGAACTCTTACCAGTTTTAGATCATTTCCTGGACCGACATTTAGATTTAGAATTTGAGGAAATGGTCTCAGAAACGTTTTTGGAGTTAGAACACTCTCTTTTTTCAAAATTAACCGGTGTGGGAATTTTCTCTAAAAATTGAGCGTGACTAGCAAGCTTTGGAGCAAAATCAATTTTTAAAACATCATCATCATGACAAACAGAGGAATTCATAAACTCAGAAAACCGTCGTGCAGAGTCAAGTGGGGTTTCACCATCAGAGTCGGACGAGGAATCATCCGCAAAAGGATTATTAAAATCTGGAAAAAGATTCCTTTGAACAGAATCGGGTAGAATCGCCTAACCTTTATCTTGGTAACTCAAATTCTTATCATTGGTGTCATTAGACACTCCTAGAAAATCTTTACACGAGGAACTATCCGAACAAGTAGGTGACGAGTGAACCGAGATGGTTGCAGGAGAGGCATGCTTCATTGGAGTATCTTCTGGACTTTCCTTAGCCATTCTTCCTGTTAAATCTTCTGCCGCCAAGGCGGACAGTTGAGAAGTCAATTTTGCAATCTCGATTTATAATGCGCTCTTTCTGATTCGGATAATGACTCAGTTTTGTTCTGTTTGAGCATGTCTATAGTGGATAAAAGTACAGTTCTTTCGGTTTCAAAAATGACCTTATCCCTCACAATTGATTCTTCGAGTTTAAAAATGATGTTTTCCAAAAGCAGAGGTGGAACATAACGTTTGAACTCTGATTGATCGTTAGATCCTACATCTGGTGTTGCCGTAACTGGAACTGGAGTTTCCACAGTTTTAGCAAGAGAACGGATGTTGAAGTAATCATTTGAGAGGTAAGGGGTTTTGCTTTTCAAATAAGACGCATTTAGAGTTTCGTACACGAAAGGAACTTGTACATTTATATTCTTTCTAGGTGGCTCATCTTCCGATTTGTTGTCAACATTTTCAGGCTTTTCCCCTACTTTTGGTAGAGGAATTCCTGTTTTTTCTTTTAAGATCCTCCTTTTCCTCATCCTCCTGGGACGTCTTAGTCCACTTGATCTTATACTCAGGATATTGCTTATCTAGGCCTAAAAAATTGAATTCATAAAGGGTGGGAACCTTTGATAAGATTTTCTTAAGGTAACACGGATTATCATATCCGAGTCCCCATTGACAGTTGTAATACTTGAATTCCTTTGGTTTATTCAAATGAATGGTTTGTTTCGATTGACCAAGTTTATAAAGTTTGGATTCAAGATCCTTAAGCTTAGTAGTCAACAACTCATTTTGTTTTTGAACGTTTTCTTGAAGAACAACACTCTTAGAATACTCCTCCTGAGACTTTTCTAACTTTTGTGTGAATTTAGATAGTTCGGTCTCTAGGGATTCTGCTCTTTTTGAAATGACTGAGCATTCGGATTGATAGTTGTCTATCACACACTTATCTTCAGCCTTTTCAATAGCTAGCTTGTCTATGGTGTCGTATTTAATTTTAGCGCCTGCTTCTAGCTTAGATATTTGGGCGTCTTTGGTTTTAACCTTTAGTTTAAAAGCATCTAAGGTACGTACCATAACTTGCATCTGATCAATGAGATTAGCATTAGAAGAACCACATACTTGACATTCGGCTTTTTCCTTGTTCTTTCTAGAAGATTCATCTTCGATGTCGGATTTTTCTGGTTGTGTGCCAGTGTAGCATATATGAGCTTCAACTTCTTCCTCTTCATCTTCAGTCAAGACGAGCCAGTGATCGTCTTCTGCCAGCAGCGCTTTACCTGCTTCTTTCTGCCTTGCCAACAACATTTTGTTCTTGTAGTACTCAGCATTGCGCACTACAGGTTTCTGGCAGTCTCTGGCAAAGTGTCCTTGCTTTTCGCATTTTTAACACTTCACCGGTTCATCATCATTTCGGTCGTCTGACATTCCTTTGGACTTCTTGCCTTCATCGTTCTTCTTCCTTCCTTCATCTGACTTGCGCTTCCTGTCATACTTGTCTCGGTAGTCTTGACGCTTAGTGTTGGTGGAGTAACGTTGGTTGTTGTTGGATGGTTTCTTGAAGAATTTCTTTCTAGCATACTCCCGAGATAGTAAGGCAACAACTTTCTTGATGCCATCTAGCTCTGGATCAGAATCACTTTCAGGTTCTTCATCCACATGCTCAGTCTCACTATGTGCTTCTTCTCTGTAAGAACTTCGTTGGACGTGTTTGTCCTTTTTGTGAGATACGAGAGCAAGAGTGTTGGGATTAAAATCTGATTGAATGGAAGTTCAAGGGTATACAATGTAACTTTGTATTTGGGCTTATATCGTGTAATGGGCCATGGGCCTCAAGTCAATAGCCTAGATATAAATAGTTTCCTTAACCTTTAATTTAGGTTACTCGTCATTATTCTGAATTGTTAAGCATTGTAAACACTCTGAATTGTTTATGAATGTTACATGGATGACGAGTTGAAATCATATAGATTGTTGAATTATTCTATTGATTTCTTCTACATTGCACTAATCTGGGATCCACAATTGGTATCAGAGCATACAGATTGGTTGATTCAAGGTTTCTGGTTAGTTTTTCTGTCGACTGTTATTGGGATTAAGAATATCATCTTTTTGATTTCTGATAAATTGCTTGATTCTGCTTATCACATTCGATTAGTATTGTTATCATAAGTGTTTCTGCAAAGTTTCATTATCCAATTCGGTCGTTTGAAATGGTTTCTGGCAAAATCAAGTTCTTGAACTTTGGTCTCTGTTCTTATTAAAAGATTCAATTTTTTTTTATCAAAATCATGAGTTTTTGCTTAGAAATCGTTTAGGGTGTTGTTATTTTGGTATTTTGTTTGTTTCCTAATCTTTCAGGAACAAAAAGCAAGCAACCCTAATTCTCTATTCGATCCGATTAAGTAGCGAGCCGCACTGTCCGGACGCAATTACAAGTTTCCGGGTAAGTAATTTTTTCTCGCAAGTTTCCGGACAACACCTGTCCGGATTGTGCTTGTATCCGGTAATCCGAGTATCCGGTAACTATCTGGGTTGTTCAATCTATCCAGTATTTTTCCCGGATACAACTTGTTCGGACACTCCATCTTTCCGGACACAATTTACCCAGTAAGTCTCACTTCTCGGACCACTATTCGGACACTCCTAGTTTTCGGTAAGTTTTCTTTTATTCGGTATCTCTATAACTTTTCCGGTAAGTTGATTTCATTTGGTAACCTAGTGTTATCCGGTAACCTCAGTATTATCCGGTTACTTTGCTAACTGAACACTTCACACACCCGGATCCGGTCACTACCAGATCCGGACACCTCATTTTTTTCCGGATTCCTATCCGGTAAGTTTGTGTTCAATTTTCTTACCAATATTTTACCGTAGTATCACTCTTAGAACCTGCGTTAGGACTTTCACTCGTAGTGCTTTGCGTTAGGATTTCTAATCTTGAATCAACTCCTACATCTGACGATCACGTTAGTGTACACTTCAAAGATGTCTCGCGACGCGCTAGCAATTGGTACCGACGCCAAGCCTCCGAGCCTCTATCGGGGCGAATACAGTCAATGGCGAGACAGATTCATCATCTTCATCGAAGCTAAAGACAACTTCGACTACATCTGGAGAGCTCTCTCTTAAGGGCCACAAGAAACTCCTATGACTACCGTTCCAGCTCAAGCAGGAGGTGCTGCAGCTCGACCTGAGCCTAAGACATACTTACAAATGGATGAAGAGGAAAAGAACAGATTTGATGGTGAAAATCATGCCAAGAGATATCTAGTTCAGAGTCTACCGAATGAGATCTACACGGCCATAGACAGCTACAAGGACACTTCCAAAGGCATGTGGGATCACGTAGAGAAGTTGATGAGTGGGAGTAAAGTAGGAAACCAACTGAAGGTCAACAGCTGCATCACCAAATTTGATGGCTTCAAGCAGCGCAAGGGCGAATCAATCACTAAGGCATATGAACGATTCTGCCTTTTTCTGAACGAGCTCCACAAGAACAAGATCACTCAATCTAACACGAAGAATGCCCTCAAGTTCCTGAACAATCTTCTGCCAGAATGGAAAGTGTTCGCTTCTCACATCAAACACACCAATTTGATTGAGAACATTCCAATCCATGAACTCTACGAGATGCTCATGCAGGACGAGGATGAAGTCATGGAGATAATGAGCAGTCAGAAATCCTCTTCCAAGTCACATGCCGATCCACTCGCTCTTGTATCTTCAAAAGGCGGCAAATCTTCCAGCCGTCACTCCAAGAGAACACCAGAGTCCAGTGAGTCAAAACCAGAGTCTGAAGAATCAAAAGAAAGCAACTCTGACCCTGAGCTGACTCAAATAAAGAAGGCAATGACCCTCATCACCAAGTCATTTCAGAGAAACAAGTTGTAACATCCTGAATTTTCAATAATAGTAATTTAATGAGAATTGGGATCTAATTGTATTTTGGTTTAAAACCTTGAATTATGTTGTAATTTATAATTCAATAGGGTTAAAATACAAGGGTTTAAAGTTTGGTGTTATTTTGGAAATAATGAAACTTGGAGGTGTAATTGGTCATTTTGGAAAGTAGGTATGGATAAAATAGCTGAAAATCAGATATTATCTCATTCTTTAGTGGCTGAGTCGGTTTAGAAAAGAAAGAAAGAAAGAATAGAGAGAAAAGGGAGAAAGAGAGAAAAGGAAGAGCATAAGGGTTTTGATCATCAAATTGGTAAGGAATTAATCTTGGTTTCTGATAAATTGTGGTAGATGAATGATTGTAAACGAATCTGTGTATTGGATTGATTTCCAGAATCATTCACAACAGATTGGAGCAACAGATTGTGATTAAAGTGGGTTTTCTTCGAAAAGGTGAGTTCATTTGTTGTTTGCTTAAATCAGTGTTTATATGTTAAATTAAACCTTGAAATAGTTGTATAAACTGTTTGTGGACTGTATGGAATGGTCTGGAAGGAGCTGAATCAAACAGACATCGAATTAGATCGATTTTTAGGCTGCAGGTTGAGGTTTCCGAACGAAATGCAGTATCCGGAAACCTCTGTGTTGAATGTTTCCGGACACAGCAAAGTATCCGGTAAGTGTTGATTTCTTGTAAGTTTCCGGATGAATGTAGTATCCGGATTATTTTAGTCTCCCGTGCTAAGTCGCCGAAGGGGGGGCATCTGAGGATGAAGATACGATAGGTTATCTAGTATTCTTAGATTTGAGAATATGATATGAGCTGTAATATGTTGTTATGCATATACGTTAGTAAAGTGTAATGGATCCATAGGCACTAGTATTTGGTAATCACATGGAATAGGCGTGTGGTAATAATCGTTATTCCAGTGTGTGTGTGGAAATTGTGGAATAGGCGTGTGGTAATAATCGTTATTCCCAATTTCTAAGGAAGAAAATGGGATTGACATAAGTGCTTGTAATCTTTACTTCCTTTCCGATAAATGGGCATGTGTAATTGTGATTTATTGGATAAGAGCATTAATCTAGAATCATTGAAGATTCGTAGTGTGGCTCTGAGGCATGATATGCTGATAGAATTATTGCCAGTCTTATTCATGGTATTGGATGAAATAGTGTAATGGATTAGAGTTACACGTACGGTAAGAAAAGGAGTAATCATGTTTGTTGTAACTTGTTTACATTGATTTTGCAAATATTATTATTGAAACGAATGTTCTCACTAGGCGTTGGCCTAATCGTTTCATATGATGTTTTCTTACCAGGTACTAGCTCGGGAAAGTAAAGGGTTGTGGGACGAGCGTTTTGGAATAGCAGAGGTGTCAATTAACAAGAAGAGATTTTGATGGATTACGTAGATAACTTAATTAATCTGATTATGGTGATATGATTAGATTGATAGGTTATTTGAAGGATCCTGTTTTGTAAATATACTCTTGATGGTTAATTTCCTTGTATTATATATAAGTTGAAGTTTCTTGGATCATAACGTATTATAATTTGAGGTTCAAATTAGCCCTGATTTTAGGGTGTTACACAAGTTCTTCAAGAAACCTTCATCCAATAATCAGCGCTATTCCACTACTCCCAACAAGCGCCATGATTACAAGGAGAAATATAAGGGAAAGAGAAAGACTGATGAGCACAAGCAATCTGACCACAAGGAGAAGAATGAGAAGAACGATCGCAAGCCCGAGTCAAAGAAAAAGGACGAGCCTGTCACATGCTAAAACTGCGGCAAATTGGGTCATTTTGACAAAGACTGTAGAAAGCCAGTTGAGAAAAACGTACACTACTACAAGGCAAAACTTCTGTTGGCAGAACAAAAAGCTGCAGGAAAGGCACTGTTAGTCAAAGACGACCATTGGCTAAATCGTTCCGACACTGAAAGCGATTTTGAAGATGCCGATGCTTTCATGGGCAAACACTCTCCTCCGTCAGAAAAAGCAAATATTTGTCAGGTATGTGCCCCTATCCATCAAAACTTAGTCGAATAGATGCAACCACTTGTTCAAAGAATAGAATCCTATAAGGCATCCACTAATGAACAACTACTTGAAATTAACTTTTTACAAGAAAAGCTAGATGTTTAAAAGAGAGTTACTGAAAAGTACAAGTCCGATAATGCTAACCTTAAAGAAAAATGCACAAATCTTTCAATAGCACCTAAGGACTTAAGGGCCAAGATATCTGAGTTGAATTTAAAGCTTGATTAGTGTGACGATGAGAAAGCAGAGATTATCTATCAATGCTCCTCTCTTCAAATCCAACACAAAGAGTTTGTTGCGAAAATAACTGATCTTGAAACTAAACTTAACAAAAGAGGTCAAATTGATCAGACAATTCACATGAACAAACCAAAGGAATTCACGTATTCTAACAAGGAATAGGGAATTGGGTACTATAACCCACATTACTTGAAAACGATTTTGACAATGAGACCTACTCTTTACCACTTTAAATTTCTTGGTCTCGACAAAAAGTATCCCGAATACAAAATCGATTGGACTGGACCTTTTGAAGAGAAGAAAGAGGAAAGTGAGGAATACAAATGCGCACACACCACTAAAATGCAATTACCTTTTGTGTATGAGCCTCTTAAATATTCCTACAAGAAAAATAAATCTAAGTATCTTTCGAGTGACTACTTTGATGGCAATAAGGTTGCGAAGCCCAATGATTCCTCCAAAAAGGATGAGGCCCCAGCACCTGAACCCAAAACTGATACGGACGAGTTTAAACTCTATGTTCCTCCTCTCATTTTGGAATCAGAAATAGTCGAGTAAGAGGAGACACTCGAAAAGGAACGGACTGATTTTCAAAAGGAAAAGCAAGCGCTTCTAAACGACCTTGAGAAACTCAAATCCTCCAAAACCGAATCTGTGTCAGGTGAGGGACAGGAAATCCTTCGAAATGAAATCAATCGACTGACATCAAAACTGTCTGCTTTGGCAACAGAAGTGATGCAAGAGCAAGTGAGCAAGTTTCAACTTCCAGAGAAACTTGATCAACTCAAAAACAAAAAAATGATTTCACCCGAACCTTCCTCGGACTCCTCGGATACATCTTCATGTAAAGCCTTTAGTAGCAAAACTTCTTCTCGAAAAGGAAAAGAGTCTCAAGCTGACTGTGTTCAAAAGGATCTTAACTCTGAATTTCAAAAAGCTTCCGCACCAGATTCTTCCAAAAACATAGACTCAAAGTGTTCCTCACCTCCCTCAACCAATCCCAGTCCATCTGTCCCTGATATTGATTTTTCTGCATACATGAAATCCGATGAAAGTTCAGACGAAGAGTTTCCTAAGTTTGAGTTTGACAAACCTCTTCCGAATCACACCGACTTTCTTTCTAAAGCTGTAAATCGTCCGGTCAAATTTCTTAAAGGCGAGAGTTCTTCAAAACTCAAGAACCCGGCTGTGAACAAAGTTTCTAAAACTGATTCTCATTCACAAAACCGTTCACATCCGTGGCAAAAGACCGGTCGATCAATTGGTAGAAATCCTTCCTACTCAAACTCTGCTGACCATGTCGTTAATGATTTTTCAGATAAAAATGGTCGGGCAAAACAAGACAAACCAAAGTGGGTAGCTAAAGGATCTAACAAGAACAAGTCGGAGTAGAAGTCATTTAATTCTGCTAAAAACATTAATGATTGTGGTTTTCATAATTTGAATGATTCTGTTGAACAAAGTATTAAATTTCCATTAAGACTTTATTCTATACAACAATTGCTTCAGTTATCCCATGATTGTTTGTGTTGTTCTAACTGTGGATTGAATGATTTCGATGATAATCGTTATGCAACGGATTGGTTTGGGTCTTATCATGTTTATAATTCAAAGCCTAAGCGTAAATCTCGTAAGCCTAAAAGGAAACCCAATTCAAAATGGGCTCCCCAGTCAGGTGTTAAACCTAACCCTCCAGGACCCATTTTCAAATGGGTACCTAAGAATCCTTAATCTCGTTTTTTGCAGGACGGTCATGTGTGGTACCTAGACTCAGGATGCTCCAAGCACATGACCGGAAGGAGGGAGCTTTTCACGAACTTCACAGAGAAATATTGCGGAGACGTGAGGTTTGGGAACGATGACAAAGCGCCGATTATGGGCTACGGCGATATAGTTCAAGATAAGATCACGATCAAGAAGGTTTCATACGTCGCGGGATTGGGACACAATCTGTTCAGCATCGGACAGTTCTACGACAAAGATCTCCAGGTCAACTTCAAAGCTAAAAGGTGTAGAGTCCGCACTGAAGACGGAAAGGGGCTACTTGTTGGAACTCGAAAGACCAACCTCTACACCATCGACCTCTCTGCCCTAAAGACTGATGATTTCGTCTGCCTTATGTCGAAGGCCAACTCTCAACAAGCGTGGATATGGCATCGACGACTTTCACACCTCAACTTCAAGAACATAAACAAGCTGGTGCTAGGCGGACACGTTAAAGGCATGTCCGAGCTCAAGTTCGAGACGGACAGACTCTGCAGGGCATACGAGATGGGAAAATGAAGAAAGCGATTCACAAGCCGAAGGCCGCTCCGAGCACGTCTCGGTCCCTCGAACACATCCATATGGATTTGTGCGGACCGATACGTGTTCATAGTATCAACAAGAAGAAGTATGTCCTAGTGATGGTCGACGATTTCTCGCGCTACACATGGGTGAAGTTCCTGCACTCAAAAGACGAAACACCGGAACTCATAATCACCCATCTGAAGACCATCCAACTGAATATACGACAGCAAGTTCAGTCTATCAGGAAGGACAACGGGACGGAATTCAAGAATCAAACGTTGAACGAATACCTGACATCCATCGGTATTACGCAAAAAATTTCTGCCGCGAGGACTCCTCAGCAAAACGGAGTGTTAGAACGGCAGAACCGTACCCTTGTCGAAGCTTCTCGCACGATGCTGTCTCAATCAAAGCTGCCACTTTTTTTCTAGGCTGAAGCGGTTACAACTGCTTGTTACACACAAAACCGCTCCATCATCAACAAGCGGTTCAACAAAACTCCGTACGAGATCATCAACAACCGCATCCCGAATATCAAATATTTCCACGCATTCAGGTGCACGTGCTACGTCTTAAACAACAAGGATGACCTCGGCAAATTCAGTCCAAAGGCAGATGAAGGAGTATTCATTGGATACTCAATGCAGGCTAAGGCTTATCGCATTTACAACAAACGGACCAAATCCGTCATCGAAAGTGTAAACGTGACTTTTGACAAAGCCGCAGATTTGGCTTCTGAACAAATCGGTTCAGAACCTGCTTTAACTGGCGTGTTAGCTTCCGAACTTTCTCGTTCGGGATCTGTACAAACCCTAGTAAATCCAAATCATGCATCTACGTCAAAATCACATATTTATGATTTAGATTTACTTTTTGAGCACTTTTACGATGAATTCTTTAATATGCCTAATCCCCGTGTGATTGTGCAACCTAGGAATGAAGCTGCTCAAATCGAGAACTCGGATAATCTCTCCGGTCCGCCGCCTTCAACAAGCACTCAAGCCCTTACTCTGGAATCTCCTCAGAGTTCAACAGACACAACTACAGAAACGGGTAATCCCTCGGAGGAACCTGTACCAATTCCGGAGATCGCTCCTGAATATTCATCCTCAATAACTCACAAGGATCAACCTCTGAATTCCCCGGAACCGGAAATTGCTCAACCAACGACGAATCCCGCTCCGTCTCCTCCAAGGAACCATCTGTCATCTCTTGAAGCAGTTCAAGACCTTCCCCCCGGTGCGTATGTGGACCCGGATAACTCTCACACGACTCATCAGCCGCTTACACACACCACCAAATGTACCAAAGCACACCCTCTACACCAGATCATCGGCGATCCTTCAACTCCAATTCGGACGCGAGGTGCATCGGCCAACTTCTGCTTGTTCTCCGGCTTTCTAAGCAAGATCGAGCCAAACACCGTCTCTGAAGCTCTCAATGATCCGGATTGGGCCATGGCGATGCAAGAGGAACTTAACCAATTTGAGGCCCTCAAGGTATGGTGACTCGTCCCACATCCAGCTAACAAGACGGTCATCGACACGAAATGGATATTCAAGAACAAGAAAGACGAAGATGGCATCGTTGTTCTCAACAAGGCACGCCTCGTGGCCAAAGGATACCGCAACAAGAGGGAATTGACTACGATAAGACATACGCTCCGGTAGCTAGAATCGAGGTGATTCGTATGTTCCTTGCATACGACGCGCATAAGAATTTCACTGTCTTCCAGATGGATGTCAAGACCGCATTCCTCAACGACGTCATCAAGGAAGAAGTGTACGTATCGCAACCGTACGAGTTCGTGGATGACTCCAAGCCAAACCATGTGTATATCCTCGACAAGGCTCTATACGGTCTCAAACAAGCTCCACGTGCCTGGTTTTGAGCTCACGGCGTACTCAGACGCGGACCACGCGGGGAGCATGCTGGATCGGAAAAGCACATCGGGACACGTGCAGTTCCTGGGCGACAACTTAGTCAGCTGGGCATCCAAGAAGCAGTAGTGCGTCTCCACATCGACTGCCAAGGCGGAATACGTGGCTGCCGCGAGCTGCTGTTCCCAAGTCATATGGATGCGCATCCAACTTAAGGATTATGGCTTCACCTACTCACAGGTGCCCATTTACTGCAACTCGAAGAGCGCAATTGCCATTTCCAGCAATCCGGTCCAGCACACTAAGACGAAGCACATAGACGTTCGGTACCATTTTATCAAGGATCACGTCGAAAGAGGTACAAGCGAACTCTACTTCGTTAATACTAAACATCAGTTAGCAGACCTCTTTACAAAACCCTTGGACGAAAAACGATTTAACTATCTTGTGTCCAAGCGTGGTATGCTAAATCTGAAGATTTAACCGAACCGTGCGCCCGATACAAGTTCCATACACCTACGAGGAACTGACTATTCATCATTTGTTGTCTAAACTCCAGATGATCGAGTACACACTTCCTCGCATCTGTATTCTACTTGTATCGTACACATATTTTCGTTAAATCTCTGTATTAATTAGGTAGATTTTGTTTGTTTGCTTTCATTTCGTTTGTTATTTCCTTTCATGTTTCATTACTATCGTCTACTTTATTCTTCGATATATCTGTGCGTTTCGCACCTTTGTTCATGTGTTTAGGGGGAGCACATAAGCTTAGGTTCATCAAGTAATTGTGTTCACCGTTTGAGGGGGAATGTCACACAAGTTTTTAACATCATAAGTTTTTTTGTGTGGCCCATCCCAGTTGTTTCTTAAAGGCACCATATGCACAATCCGAGGGGGAGCATTTTTTTGTGCAAAATTTGAGGGGGAGCGTGTTTTAAATATGTTTTTGGGTAAGAAATGTTAGTTTTGGAAAATAGAAGGGTCCAATTTTGAAAATCCCATGGTATCTGGACAAGCTATCCGGAAACCCTCTAATCCGGATAGGTATCCGGACCGGGTAGTTTTCCGGACGACCCATCCGGATACCCGTTCCATATAAATACCCGGATAAACATCACTTATCACTTTTCCGAAAACCTTCTCGCAAAAACCCTCTCGACTTCTAACTCTCGGATACTCACGTTACTTGCTCCAAACACTCTCGATTTCGACCCCAAATCAGGTATGTTGTTCGACTTCAACTACTATAGGTGATATCGATCTCTATTACTCGTCAATAACACACACAACACATCGATTTATCGATTAAACAGGGTTTCGGTTCCCGAACCCTTCGAAGGTTCACATTCCGTCGATTTAGACCATTTTTTAAGCAACCGTTGCTCGATTATTGCTCATATACTAGGTTAGATCATTCTAGTGTAGGTAGATTTGTCGTTTAAATGTGTTTTTTGGCCGATTTGTGTTGACCGGATATCATCCCGATAGTTTGAATCTATCCGGACACATTCAAGTTATCCGGAAACATTCATATGGTAAGATATTTCATCCGGTAACCATCTCATCCGGTAACCTCCACTATCCGGAAACCATCTCGCCCGGTAACCCAAGTTGTCCGGAAACCTTTATGGTTTCCGGTAAGTTCAACTATCCAGGAAGATCATGTTTGTCCGGTAACCTTGTTCATCCGGAAACCTAGTTGTCCGGTAAATTCAATTTTGTCCGGTAACGTCCTCTTGTCCAGTCACCTTAAAATTGTCAGGTAACCATATGTATCCGGATACCATTGTACCCGGATACTTTCTTAGTCCAGACAATTTGGCACTCCAGTACCCTGTTCCACTGCCATTCCTCAATCTGTTCCAGATTGAGCCGATCTTCTCCAAGGTACGCACCGATAACTTTTTGAATCCGACCATAGTCTAATACCGTGTCTTATAGGCACTCAAATGGCAGATCAACAGCAACAAGGCAATCCTACCCATGAGGAATTTATTGACGAAGAGGCTGACAACGCCTTAGTTCCATCAGACCATGTGTCTGAGATCGAGGGAAACAATCACCACCTCGACGCTGCTGAGTTCCGACCACAACATCGTGTGGTCGTGGACATCTTACTTGGACATCCACTTTGCTATGCGCTCACGGAGACCACCGACATCCCGGTACTCTATCTACAGCAAGTCTTGAATACCATCCGGGTCGTCACCGCACACAACTCTCAGACGATCACTTCCACGATCGATCATCATCTATTCGTACTCACATCGGAGTCCTTCCGACGTCTACTGTCTTTACCCAAAGCTACTGTCGGCGGCCGTGCTGCTTACGACCGTGCACTCGGATACAACCATGCACCAAACCTCCCCTCAGCCTTCAACCGAAAATACTTGGCGCCGATCAGGTACACCTTGTTCACGATCCTGAACAGGTGTCTATCCTCCAGATGGAAGGGCATCGACCAGTGCACCGCCGACTTCCTACGCCTCGTTCACGCTGTCATCTACAACCGGCACGTGGACTTCACCATGATCATCTGGCGCGAACTAATGCAGACAATATGCGCCATCGGTGGAACGAAAGAGCGCAAGTTTATTCCCTATTTGCGCTTCCTTCAGCTTGACATCCGTCAATACATGGACGCGAACCCGGAGATCCCACGCCGAATGAACCACCCGGTATGTCCTCAATTTAGCTTACACTATCTTGTTATTCGCAACCCGTCCAACGCCCATGCCATGCCTATACCCGAAGCCTTACTGGCATACGCGGATCCGCAAGCACCGAGTGTTATAGAATATAGGCGAGCGTTAGGTGCTCCTGTGGTCCAGCCAGAGTTGGAGGGACCTCCCCAAGGAGCTAGGCCCGAGCGACGTGAGGATCCAAGGACACGATGAGGTAGAGTCCGGGTAACTGGGGCTTTCGGATGGGGCGTGCTGAGAGTACACTCAGTGAGGGGAACCGAAGCGGGCGGTACGGAGGATTCGCATGCCAGTACAAGCCATGCCACCCGACCCTCCATAAGCTAACCTTCCCGACCGTCTACACGTAGACCACCTACCCCTCCACATACCCGTACAACCGATGACGCCGGACCGTCGACTACCCTACACAAGACCCCGGTCGTCACTGCCCCGATGCTCGATCAAGACCCCAGAACCGACACCACTGAACCGATATCGCCTTACACTCAAACTGATGTCCTAGATTGCGAAACAACCGACTGTGATACGGAACGAGCCGTCCGTATTTCAATGACACCACCTCGTATCGGACGTCTACCGGCAATGACTGCAGAATATCCATCCAACTCACCCACAACCTCCGAAATCCCCACATCCCAGCCTATGACGGGAGACATAAGGAGAGAGGAGGGAGATTTAGTTAAAAATTTAGAACAAGTGAGACGGAGGGAATGGAGATCGAAAAAGAATAACGAGAGAGTGAGTCTCCAAAATAGAGCGGAGAATGATCGAATCCGAGCCAGTGTTGCCCAGGTAGCCACATTTGCTGCCTCGTCTCATCCGTTGGGATGAGACATTGAAAAAGCTTTCGTGGACCTAGCGACGCAATTGAACGACCTCCATAGCCACTCAACCAGCTCTCAACAGCTGGTTGTTTCAATTTCTCACGGGGACATAGCACAAAGTCTATCGTTCTCTCACTCGAAGAGTTTCGATATGGAAACAAGAGAACAGCGTCCCCCGTTCTCGACTTCTTTCTGTGAACCATTGAGTCTAGAGCCATTTGATATTATAACATCTTCTTTGGCTAGGACACAGATCGAGGATGCTAACATCGGTGAATCAAGTGAACCGATCGGAACATCCGTAGTAAGTCTGCCTTTGAGCGGATTACGAGGATCGGATGGAAATCCTACCATAGTTAATGTCACGCCAACTATGAACGTAGGTGGTACTTCTGTTGAATCAAAAGTTGTAACCTCAACGGGTAATCTCAGCAATCATATTCGGTGGATGATCTAAAGACCATGCTCCTCGCCCAACTGCTCCAACACACCAATACTGACTCCTCGACTGAAACAGATCTAATCTCAGTACTCCGATCTCAAGCATCTGCTCAGCCGTCATCCATCAACACGCGATTGGATCAGCTTGACACGACCCTGAAGGACGTTCAGAACGCCCTTACAACTCTGTCTGACAGGGTCGCCTCTCCCGAAGACACCTGAGTCAAGCTGGCGGACACAAACGCCGACACGATGACCAGGATGATCCTGATCACCGTGAGGGGGAGAACAAACGTCAAAGACTAACCGAGTCCGACCCAATCATCATTGAATCTACTCCAGTGGTTCAACCGGAACCATCAACCGTGGCACCATTAGAAGACCATCCACAAACACATCAAAGTTTAGTCGAGATGGTCATTAATATGGACATCTCAGATGACGAAGACCCAACAGTTGAAAAGGCCGAGGGAGAATCTCAAGAACTGGTTGTTGACACCGCACCGGAAAGGGTTGCACTTGATTTGATAGACCCTGATTCCGAGATTGACCCGGAGACCGAAAACGCATGGTATGAAAAAGCCGCCAGTGCTATAAACTCTGAGGTAAATTTGATCTTTCCTACTGATGCCGTCGACGACCTTGATTATGATCAGTTCTTGCTGCAATCCGTTCAGAGTACACCTGCTTATGCTAATCTGATTCCCAAAACTTCCACACCAACACATCTGACATCTCCTCAGCAACAGACCACTTCTGATCAACCACCACAACCTGTCCGATGAGAGAAAATCATTATCCTCATACCCTTTCTTGAAGACTCCTTGAAGAGGTTGTTCGTCCATAAACTACGAGTACTTGATCTAGCCTTCTGCCTCGGTTTAGCAAAGTTTTGATAGGCGGGTATCACCACCCCTAAATCTTACCGCAAGTGTACGGGTCAAAATCAAGTAATAGTACTTAGAAAGTACGAGTATCGAACACAGGGAACTAGGAACTAAGTATCACAATGACTACAATTGCTATTAATTGAACGATTGATATTTTGAGTTGTTGGTTTTTAACTAATTAATTGCAAACAAACTAAATCAAACACAGAACAATAAACAACTTAAGAAACTTTGATAGAGAAAACAGTTGAGGGTTGGAAATCCAATGGTTCTCACATATAAACATCTGACTCAAAACAATTACCAGTCGTTCTCTTTAATGAATACCCAATCATTAGATCACCGTTGTTCTTTCTCAAGCAACAGCAGGTTTTATTTTAAAAGCAAGGTTCTATCTCAAGCAACCACGGTTTTTATCTTGAAAACACAAGTTTTATCTCTCGATCTCAACCTACGTAATTCAAAACATATTAAGCTCAAGATTGTAATGGGACTAAGGCTTACTCGGTATATCTCTATCCCCTTTCTCACCTTAGGCATGCAATTTTCTAGTTCTAGTTGACAATTAATTCTCTCGAACTTAATTGAAACAACACAACAATTGAAAGCTATCTAAACTCACAAAAGCATTAAAAACCAAATCACATGCTTCATTAAATAAGAAAACTGATAAAAGTTCAAATCACATGTTCATATACTATAAACCAAATTCATTCCAACCCCCAACATCTAGAAATTAGTTCATGTTGGTGGTGGATTCAAACACAAAGAAAGAAGATGGAAAAACGTGTGCAAACATAATGAATATGGAAACGATGAATGTAATGGTGACTCCCTTCTCGTGTGCTAGTATCTACTTTACGTGTTGAACGTGACTCCAATCGATCCTCTATCGTGGCTCCAAAAGCTCCGAAAAACCTCTGAAAATCACCCCTTAACTGCTCCCGTTCGTCGTGTGAGAGCTGTGTCGAGAATGACCTAAAATTCGGAAAAACGCCAAAGTTAAAGGCCGGAACAGAGAGTCCCGCGGTTTGCAAACCGCGGGGTAAACCGCGCGTGTTTCTGATGTCCTCCGGGTCAGATTCTGGTCTTGGTTCGGGCGCGGGTCTTGGGCTTGGATTTCGGGCTTCCGTTGGGCTTTGTTTTGGCTCTTTTCTGGGCTCTTTTCAGCTTCTTTTCTCGATGATTACTGCCTTTTATATAACATGCACATTTCACTAAATAAAGCGTAAAATCTTGCTTTTTTGCTAGAACACAAGCCAATCTCATTGGATTGATGACCGAAAATAACGCCAAAAATTGGCATTATCAACAACCCCAAACCGAGCGTTGCTTGTCCCCAAGCAAATTAGCGATAAAATAGAATAAAAGCACACATCAGTGAAATATAATAACTGCACAACTCTCAATCGGTACCACGTAATGCACTGGTGATTTCCCATACCCGTGAATGCCTATCTCACTCTCGCCTCATCCTTATTCTGTTTGATCTATGGCCTTCCATTGCGAGTTGAACTCGTGACTGCTCCATTTCCATTAAGGTCGTACTGGGTCCAAACATACTAGGGAAAATATTTCGCCTCGACCCTACCTCACGGGATTCTCTCATTTCGCTCGAACCTAGGTTATCGCACATGTTGTCATGTAAAGGGAGGTTATATACAAGACTATTCAAAAGTTACATGACAACTCTAATGAAAGACGCACAAATGTTCAAAAGTCGATCTCAGGAAGGAATCAAGTAGCAAGACAGGGAATATTGGTAAAAGTGGTAGCATACCGTAATCGTATTTTCCAGAAGATCATCCAGGTCTTTACAAGGGTTGTAACGGGGCTAAGGTGTTGGCTAAGAAATGAAGGGTAAAACGGTTCAAAGATCCTTGGTGTGTCAAACTTTAGCAATTCTGAACTTTCTAGCTTATTTTCTATCATTTGGCCCTCTTTGTCACTGCTGGAGTCGCTTTTACTCTCTTATTTTCTGCTGTAGATAATATCTAAACTAATTTTTTATTTTTTTTATTTTTGGGGCAACATTGGCTCTCTTTATTTGCTTGGGGCTGCATTGGCCCTCTTTTCTATTTATTTTCATGACTGGCCTATATTCTTTCTCTTCTTCTCTATCTATCGCAGTTCATTACCGCCTCTGTTTGACACACTTTCGGATAAGGGTTGGCTAAGGCTTTTGGCTCGGGTTTAAAGGTGGGTCTGAAATGAAAAAAATGGTGAGTGTTTGGCTTCAACAGAGGTTATGGTTACACACATAATGGGTGAAAAGGTACGGTAGCTAAAAATAGGGTTAAACATACACACAATGCCTGGAATCATCTCTTAAGGTCCACACGATATGGTCTACTACACCTTTACCTAATATCCCGATGGTTGTTTTTGCTACTCAAGGCAATAATATAGCGAGATCATTCTATATTCACGACAAGGAAGTCAAAAAAGTGTATATGAATAAAGTGTATAAATCCCTCGAAGTGAAAGGCGTCATTTAGGCTCAATTCTCGCTATTGGGTGGTCTCAACTAATGTCCCTAGTCATGTCCTTTCCCGGTCCTTCCCTAATGGTCACGTTGCTATCACAAGATTCTTCCCACAATGGTCGGTCTCAATCATTCAAAACAAAATTTTTGGCTAATGTGATCTAAGCATGCAGAGGTGCGGGAAATCTACGTGCATAAACGTGGGCCCGATTGGGCAACCCCAAACCTTACCCACACATTGTCCCCAATGTGCAAGTGTCGGCGTAGGCGATACTAAAAGAAGTATCGTTGTGTGGTTATTACAGGTATCAGACAGGTATCATTAAAATATGGCCACCCCAAACCTAGGCTGTGGCCTAGGTTTGTCAACTAAAGCCAACCCCAAACCTCGGCGAAACCGAGGTTTGCACAGGATTAAAAGTGAGTGTGTAGATGTTTGCAAGGTGAGGCACCCCAAACCTAAGTGAAACTTAGGTTTGTTGCATCTCGTTTAACTAATAAGAAAACAAAGCATCATACACCACTCGTTACATACAGATTAGGAACATACCTGGTTGCCCAGACGGAGGAGATTCTCTTGAAATTGGATCGCCCGGTTGGAACACATCGGAGAAGGCGGAGAAGGGAATTGCAAAAACAAAAGAAACAAAGCAAAAGACGAGAGAAAGAAAGGAAAACTAAAACACAAAGCAAGATAAGGAAAACACTGCACGAGAAACGACGAAAAGCAACAGGAAGCCGCGCGGTTTGGCGCCCGGTTTGGAAACCGCGACACAAACCGCGTAAGCTCCTGTTTCAGAAATCCTCCAGAGACACCCGCGGTTTTCCGCGCGGTATGGAAGTTGCGGGATATACCGCGTATGTCCATGTTTCAGTTTTTTTTGTAAATAAAATCACTCAAAAACAGAAAATAAAGAAAATGCAAACCTCGGTGGGTTGCCTCCCACCCAGCGCCGTAGTTAAAGTCGTGGCACGACTGTGTGGCTCTCAACTTGGTTCGGTATCCGCGGAATTAATTCGCCCACACTTGCGATTCTTCGCGGATTCTTCCACATCTGGCTTTTCATGACCATCTCCGTCTCTACGCCTTCCACTCTCGAACATCTTGAACTACCTTCTCGCCTTCGACTCTCAATGTCATCTCTCCTTCCTCCATATCTATCAGCACTCTGCTCGTAGCTAGAAAGGATCTTCCTAATATCAGCGGAACCTTTTCGTCTTCATCCATATCCAGCACCACAAAGTCTACCGGGAAGTAGAACTTGTCAACCTTGATCAGTATGTCTTATATCACTCCATATGGATATATGAGCGATCTATCCGCGAGTTGAAGTGTCATGTACGTTGGCTTCACTTCTCCCAAGCCAAGTTTCCTGAAAACAGATAAAGGCATTAGATTAATATTAGCTCCTAAATCGCATAATACCTTATCAAAGTTAAGCTTCCCAATTTGAATAGGGATCGAAAAACTCCCTGGATCTTTGAGATTCGGGGGAGGCTTGTTCTGAATGATCGCACTACACTCTTCAGTAAGTGTAATGGTGGACTGGTGCTCGATTGCCCTTTTCTTGGATAAGATCTCTTTCATGAACTTGAGGTATGTTGGCATTTGAGCGAGTGCCTCCGCGAATGGGATGTTGATGTGAAGCTTCTTGAAGATGTCGATGAATTTCTTGAACTGTTCCTCATCCTTATGTGCCTTCACTCGATTAGGGAATGGTAGTGGTGGCACAAACAGTTTGACTACCGGCTTTGGTGGAGGTGTCACCTCTTTTTCCTTCGGTTCTTCCCGATCAACCATATCATTAGCAATCCCGTCTTTCAGCTCGACATTCGACTTCTTGATCAACTCCTTGCCATTTCTCAGATAAATGGCATTACACTCTTCTCTTGGCTTTCTCTCAGTTTGGCTCGGGAATGTCCCGGGAACTCGGTTTTGTAGGACTTTAGAAATTTGTCCCACTTGCCTCTCGAGAAGCCTAATCGATGCCGTATTCTGGTCAGTAGCTTCTTTTACCGTGCTCACCGTGTTTGCCAATTCTCCAACCGTGTTGTCCATCTTGGTCATGAACTTCGTCATCATATCTTCCAGCCCCGGTTTCTTCTCCATGGATGGTCCCTCATCGTATTTCCTTTGGTTAAAACCTGGAGGACGATAAACATTGTTAGTATTGGAAGAATTAGAAAAGTGAGAAGAATTACCTTGTGGTTGTTGACCGGATTGACTCCATGAGAAGTTCGGGTGCTTCTTCCACCCCTCATTGTAGGTATTCGAGAATGGGTCGTTCCTCGGCTGGTGATTCTGATTTTGTAAAAACTGAACTTGTTCAGGTTCTTGAGAAGTGGGGGACACGTCCGGAATACCTCCCGTCAAGTGGTTCGTGATCGCAGCTAGTTGAGCTTTTATTTCTTTCAGCTCGTCCGATTCTTGAACACTCGCAACTCTTCTGACAGCTGATCTTGGAGTAGAAAAACTATGTTCGGCTAAGTTCTCGATCAAGGCGACTGCTTCTTCATATGTCTTCTCCATTAGGGCTCCACCCGCTGCAGCAGTGATATCATTCTTGAACTGCGGGTGAAGGCCTCCAAAGAAAGTTTGGATAATTACCCAGCCGTGCAACCCGTGGTGATGACACTTTTTCAACATATCCTTGTATCTCTCCCATGCCTCGTATAGGGTCTCTTGGTCCCATTAGTTGAGCAGTTCTTCCTGGTGGGAAGAATTTCTGGAGGAACGCGGCCTTCAAGTCTGCCCATGTGGTGATCTGATCCGCTGGTAGGCTCTCTATCCAGATTTCAGCTCTACCCTTGAGTGAGAAGCTGAACAGTCTTAGCTTGATGGCATCCTCATTCACCCCATTGATTTTGAACATGTTGCATATCCTCTCAAATGCACGAAGATGTGCATGAGGATCTTCTGTCGGGGCCCCTCCAAACTGGTTTTGCTGTACCATGACAATGGTACTTGGTTTAATCTCGAAGTAGTTCGCCCCAGTGGTGGGCGGTTGGACGCCTATCCGTGCGGCTGCCACATTAGGATTGGCAAACGACCGCATAGGACGTCTTTTCGGAGGTAATTCGTCACCCATCTTCAGTTGCCTTTTGGCTTTGGATTCCTTGAGTAATCGACGGGCGGTTCTTTCAATTTCCGGATATATCGGTTCGAGTTTCTCCCCTTGGGGTTTCCTTGGCATAAACCAACTAGTACCTGAAACGAGAAACAAACAAAATTAGCAACCCAAAAACTGAAAGTGATGGAACAAAGCAATAAAAATGTTCAATCTAATAGCGCTTATAGCTGGTAGTGCTATCAGTTGCAACTAGTTCCCCGATAACGGCGCCAAAAACTTGATAGGCGGGTATCACCCCCCCCAAATCTTACCGCAAGTGTACGGGTCAAAATCAAGTAATAGTACTTAGAAAGTACGAGTATCGAACACAGGGAACTAGGAACTAAGTATCACAATGACTACAATTGCTATTAACTGAACGATCGATATTTTGAGTTGTTGGTTTTTAACTAATTAATTGCAAACAAACTAAATCAAACACAGAACAGTAAACAACTTAAGAAACTTTGATAGAGTAAACACCTCCAAACTGGTTTCGCATATAAACGTCTGACTCAAAACAATTACCGTTCGTTATCTTTAATGAATACCCAATCTTTAGATCACCGTTGTTCTTTCTCAAGCAACAGCGGGTTTTTATTTTAAAAGCATGGTTCTTTCTCAAGTAACCACAGTTTTTATCTTGAAAACACAAGTTTTATCTCTCGATCTCAACCTACGTAATTCAAAACATATTAAGCTCAAGATTGTAATGGGACTAAGGCTTACTCGATATATCTCTATCCCCTTTCTCACCTTAGGCATGCAATTTTCTAGTTCTAGTTGACAATTAATTCTCTCGAACTTAATTGAAAACAACACAACAATTGAAAGCTAGCTAAACTCACAAAAGCATTAAAAACCAAATCACATGCTTCATTAAATAAGAAAACTGATAAAAGTTCAAATCACATGTTCATATACTGTAAACCAAATTCATTCCAACCCCCAACATCTAGAAATTAGTTCATGTTGGTGGTGGATTCAAACACAAAGAAAGAAGATGGAAAAACGTGTGCAAACATAATGAATAAGGAAACGATGAATGTAATGGTGACTCCCTTCTCGTGTGGTCGTATCTACTTTATGTGTTGAACGTGACTCCAATCGATCCTCTATCGTGGCTCTAAAATCTCCGAAAAACCTATGAAAATCGCCCCTTAACTGATCCCGTTCGTCGTGTGAGAGCTGTGTCGAGAATGACCTAAAATTCGGAAAAACGCCAAAGTTAAAGGCTGGAACATAGAGTTCCACGGTTTTGCCTGCGGTTTTCAAACCGCTGGGTAAACCGCGCGTGTTTCTGATGTCCTCTGGGTCAGATTCTGGTCTTGGTTCGGGCGTGGGTCTTGGGCTTGGATTTCGGGCTTCCGTTGGGCTTCGTTTTGCCTCTTTTTGGGCTCTTTTCAGCTTCTTTTCTTGATGATTACTGGCTTTTATATAACCTGCACATTTCACTAAATAAAGCGTAAAATCTCGCCTTTTTGCTAGAACACAAGCCAATCTCATTGGATTGAGGACATAAATAACGCCAAAAAGTGGCGTTATCAAGTTCGACGACGCTTACAAGAAACAATATCTAGAGGTAATGAAAAGGTGTCTACCAGTCAGTTAGGTCAGAACAAAGCACAAGATCATTGAAGTTGTCAACATCCAATCTGGCCGAATCTTGAAGATCTGGTACCCAGTCTTTACCGTCAAAAGAGAAGATGGGAAAGAATGGAAATTCTCCGAAGCCGACTTCAAGAATCTCCGACTGAATGACTTTCATGCCTTACTCAAAGACCTCCGAACTCAAACGATCTGACCGCTCCACATCACCAAAGAGCTTGAAGCGGTAAAGTGATTCCTGAAACACAAGGTAATGATGTCATACATTACTGATTTTCAGATTGGAGTCGAGCACCGAACAAAGAAGATCAACCTACTGAAACCTGATCCTAAAAGCCCCTGAATTAAAGATGTATCCTGTCAACAGTTTGCTGTTACAACCAGAATTCGGAATGGTATATCTCAACGAACAGAACGAGAAGAAGTTTATCCGATTTAGTCAAGTTGAAAGATTTTGCGACGAAACTCTGCTAAAGGTCAGAGACGCTCTAAGAGATATAATCACCAAGGAAAAAGAACTCCGGATATCGTTTGTTGCAAGTCAAAACGAAACAAACGCCTGAGACGCCTTGGAAATCATTGAAGACCGCATTGAGTTTCGTAAAGCCATCCGAAGCTTCGAGATTCTGTTTGCACTCTAAAAGAGATACGTTTTGAACTGGCGCGAGATTGAACTTCAATTCAAAGGGGGAGATTGTTGGGATTAAAATCTGATTGAATGGAAGTTCAAGGGTATAAAATGTAACTTTGTATTTGGGCTTATATCCTGTAATGGGCCATGGGCCTCAAGTTAATAGCCTAGATATAAATAGTTTCCTTAACCTTTAGTTTAGGTTAATCGTCATTATTCTGAATTGTTAAGCATTGTAAACACTCTGAAATGTTTATGAATGTTACATGGATGACGAGTTGAAATCATATTGATTGTTGAATTATTCTATGGATTTCTTCTACATTGCACTAATCTGGGATCCACAAAGAGGGTCTTCTTTGTTCTTCTCGCTAGACTTCTGATCTCCCATGAGTTCACGAACGTCATCTTCATCTTGTAACAGCATCTCATAGAGTTCGTGCAGCGGAACATTCTCTAAAGAACGATTTTGACGACATGGAGAACAAATCCCATCCATTCAGACTGAAGGTTGTTCAAGAACTTGATGTTGGTCTCGAGGTTCGTCTTAAAGATGTTGTTTTTGTGAAGATCGTTGATGAGCGTGCATAATTGTTCGTAAGTCTCGGTTAGTGATTCCCCTCATTTGGCCTTGAACGCTTCATATCGAGTGAGGCAGTTAGTTATCTTCAGTTGGTTTCCCTCGCGACTACCTTGCATAATTTTGGCCAGTTGATCCCACATTCCTTTGGCTGTGTCTTTATGACTGTCGATGCTGCAGTAGATGTTGTTTGGAAGACTGTAGATGAGGTACGTCTTAGCCAGTCTATCGCCATCTACTTTCCTCTTCTCTTCGACAATCAGGTTGTCATATGGTTTGACCACCCGACAAGCTGGGGCTCCGACTTCTTGTGCTGGAACATCCATCATTGGAGGAGCTATTGGTCCGTGGATCAACGATCGGAGAATCTCATCATAGAGGGACTTGGTCTCGATAAAGCACATGAAGCGATCTTTCCAGACATTTTACTCCCCTCGGTACATGATCGGTGGTTTGAGTTCAGATCCTATAGCTAATGCGTCTTGAGTGTTCATTTTCGGGCACTTGTGCGATCGTAAGACGAATTGAGTGATTCAAAGGTAAAAGGAGTAATCTAAACGCAAAATCCTAAGGGAGTGAGAGACTAAAGTGATCCTAAGTTAACGAGTAACTTAACTGAGATTAAATAACGGAAGCAAACACAGAAAAATAGGAAACGAAATCAAACAGATAAAGGAAATCAGTTACCAAATTGTGCAGATGAAATCCGTAACAGAGATCCGTAACCGGGAAGATCCAGAATCGTAATGGGTAGGATCCGAAGTAAAAAAAATCAGGACAAGTAAAACTCGGAACCGGAACCGGAAATATATCGGATCAGGAGTCGGTTGAGATCCGGAGTCGATTGGATCTGGAACCGGGTGTGAAGTCCGGTATGGCGTCTGGAACCGGGTGTGAATCCGGTATGCATCCGGGAACGGGTTTGAATCCGGTATGCGTCCGGAACCGGGTTTGAATCTGGTATGTACTAGATCCGGTGTTGGTGTGGGTGTGGGAACAAAGAGACCAGGACTCAAAAATAAGTCCCGTATTCAACTAGTTCGAATAAGAAATACGTACCTGGAGTTCCAAAAACTCAACTTTTTGACTGGAAAGCTTTGGGGATCTTCTGCAAACACTTAAATAACACTACCAACAACTAAATAAGTCACAAACAACTAACCAAATCGATTATTAAACCACTTTTGAGCAAAAATTGAGACTTTTTCAAGAAACAGAGTGTAGAAACCCAGAATTAAAAAATCTCAAAATTAATGAACAAAGACTTGATCAAACACATTCAAAATTTGATATGACTCTAGAAACGTAAGAAGAAGGCTTTCTTAAGCATCAATTTCGAGTTTTAATACACGAATCAAAAACAAAAAATAACCTTTTTCAATGAAACAGTCGACAAACTTGAATGACACTAAAAGGAGAGATATTACCTTTGAATCAATCGTCTTTCTGCTCTGATACCAATTGTGGATCCCAGATTAACAAGTGCAAATCAATGTATCAACACAATATGATATGAATGTCATAAATCTCACATGAATTGAATAGCAGAAACTGTGAAAACAATGTAGCCGTACATAGGTAATCAGGAATAGATAATTAGGTCATTAACCCTAATTATGAAACAAAACAAGCTATTTATATCCCCAACGGGATAGTTACAAGAATTGACGATATTGGTCCCTATACTTTGATTCAACTGACATTAAGACCTAACAAACAGTTATACACTAAAGTTGTAAATAATTAAAACGAAAAACATAGATTTAATTTAATACATTATACCATTTGAGCCAATTTTGCTCCTGGAAGAGCTCAACGCATCTTGCGATGACGGGGGAGACCCGATTTTCATGGGTAGTGACGAAACACAAATGTAAGCAACCATTCATATTAAATAAGTCACACTCATGGATTATAATCAAAATGATATATCAAGTTCAACCACTCCAAGTCATTTGCTTGTGGAGTCTCAAGTTCAACCACACTAGGTCTATACCTTGATTTGTCTAAAATCCGAGTTTAGTCTTAAACAAAACAGAATTACATTTTACTACTAATGGACGATGTCCGACCATATAGGCCCACGCCTTACTCTCCCATAGAGACTCAATATCTATTCCAATGCTACAAAGAGTGAATTAAATATCCCAAGATAATTATCAAAATACAACTTCTATGCCTATGGATCCATTACATTATAGTATAACATATTCAAACCTTCAATATGTTAGCATACCAATACCCAATACACAAACTTTTATGTACCAGAAGTCATCAAGTGTTTAAATCCAAGTTTTGCCTATAAAACCATATATGGAAATCACACATTTAGGTACTAAAATCATCAATATTAGAAATACTTATCATTTAAGTATATAAAACCATTATCCATAATTATTGCATCCAAATATCCAAAACCCCAAAACCCTAGGTTTGACATAAATATTCAAAATCAACCAAATGAGAAGTAGATGGTATAAAAGCCTTGAGAAACATAAATGTAACATTTTAACATGTATATAGTTTGGAAAAGAACTAGGATGGACTTATAATGCTAATGAAAACCTAGAAATCAAGAAAACCCCAAAAGCTTTGATTCCTAGCTTCAATGATGATGGGTAAAAATATGGGTGTTACAATATACATATATAAATGTATATATATATATATATATATATATATATATATATATATATATATATATATATGTGTGTGTGTGTGTGTGTGTGTGTGTGGTTGGTTCCGGTGAGAAGTTGAGTTAACATGAGAAGCATGAGAAGTGGTTATCAACTGTTGGATGCACATTAGGATGAGATGCACCAGATTAATCCACGTAACAATTGCGATTCATGGGTGGGCTTAAGATTAAAAGTGATCACGGGTTCAGATCCACTTCTCACGCTTCTCAAGTTAACACAACTTCTCACACAATCATTCGCATGTATATATATATATAACCTTATCACATGTGATAATATACGTGAGGGGACTTGGTGGTGTACGTACGACGGTCCTTGCAACCTACGTCGCTCCAAAAGCTTTAAACCCTAAACACAAACGATTTAGTATCACATGTGATGGATTACAGTATCACATCAAGAACACTCTTATCATGTGTGATAATACACGTGAGGGGCCTATTGGTGTACGAGTGACTTGGCCCGCAAACTAAGATGTGCTAAAGGTTATCCGTGTCTTTGATTTAGAATGACATGTGTATCATATGTGATAAAATATGGTCTCACATGTGATTGATTATAGAAAAAAGGTGTTCCCGAGTTCTCGTAAAATGATGGTGTTTTCGTTTGAATATTTCACTATATATAAGGGTTGGTTCTTTTGTTAGCCCATTAATTGGTGTTAACCATGTGAACCAAACTTAGCTCTTAATCCTTGAAATCTATGGATTAAATTGATCATGGAATATTTGAACAGAAATAAAGTTTGGTGAACATTCTTGAAAAAGGGTATTTGTGGAAAAGATCATGGCATATGAACACCTGTGAACAATTATATTGAACACCTATGAACACCATATGGTTATAAACACAATCTTATGAGTGTCTGGTTATGAACACCTATGAGCACATTAATTCTTATGAAGACCTTGTGGTTGTGACGTGTGAACAAGTTCTTATTAACACCATTGAACATCATTTATTAATGCAATTCAAATTAATATGGTGAACCAGTTAAGTGTGTTTTAGGAACATTTCACATATGAACCCGCAATATGTTCACTTTGATTAACCGTTCATGATAAAGTTAACATAATTATTCTATAATCATGAAATATAATATGTTATTATGATCCCTACAAACTTGCAAGTTAATAATTTGAACATCTTATTTAATACCATAAAAGTAATTTTCACATCTCATTAAATACCATAAAAATAACTTACACATAAAAATTACCTATTTGCCCTTTATCATTAAATCAAACATTTGAAGTAAACTCTACTAAGGAATGAATCTTATTTGTCCAATAAGTTCACAAAGCTAACATTTCTTGGTTAATAAAATATCTCATATATATATATATATATATATATATATATATATATATATATATATATATATATATATATACTAGCAGTTTACCCGCGCGATGCAGCGCGGGTGAATCACAACTCTAAAGCAATAACTTAGGGGCTGTTTACAAAACGCTTACTCGGGTAAGTGATTACCAAGTCACATTAGCTTACCGGATGAATATGGCAAAGGCCAAGCATCTTACCCGATAAGAGCGAAAGCAAGGACCGAGAGTCTTACCCGGTAAGTGAGTGCGATGACTCTTACCACGGTTAGCGCTATGGTGTCTATTTGAATGAATGTTGCGCCACTCATTGGCCGTGGAATCTGCTATTCGATCCCCATGGTCCATTTCGTTGGTTATACTGCCACTATCTGAAGTATTGTCATATTCGGTATTCGCAGCTTGAATCTTTTCTATTTCCAACCGTAAGACACCTTTCACGGGCTTATGAACCTTCCGTTTGGGATCCAGAAAATAATCAGTTAAGGAGATGTAATTATATAAGCCAAAATTATGCATAGCCGTATATATCCACAACGTAGTTCTAAAACCAAATTTTTACATATCCCTGCATATCCCCATTGCCAAACATCCAGAAATATAAAACAATAAAACATCAATCAAAATGATAGGTTTACAAGCAAAAACATGTTCAGGCATTTGCAGACACCTTGAAATTAGCACTTCTCAGTCGCAATGTAGTTCTTGAACCTCTGAGGTTCTCACTTCATTACTTACAAGTCACTGTATCAACTTAGTGTGAAATTATGTATAAACACTAATGAAAGGGGATCACATTTTATTATCAAACAGAAAGAAAGATATGTCGATAAACCACAAAAGTAGAAAAAATTTGAAATACAAGATGTTTGTTTACCTGGAGAGAATCCTCAGTATAGCTCTCAACTTTATTTAGGTTTGACACTTCCACCACAACAGAATTTCCACTCGAGTAACCCAGTTGTCCATCTAATGTGACCTTTGTGATAGGCTCAGAAACACCCTTATGTGCAAGTGGACTGCTGGGGGGAAGCAGATCCACCAGAAGCTGAACCAATGTTGCTATCAAACAGCGGAATAATTGCCCAAGAAAAGGACTCTCTATAAGGCATCATCCGAGACCAAACTTGAAGTTTCTGCTTTTCTCTCTCAGTAAGATGGACCTGTTTCATATCACAAGCAGAAAAAGACAAAAAGTAACTTATAGTTAAGAAGATAAATAGAATGATACAAAAAGCAAGTAATACATACTAAATTTACTTCTAATGGAACTAAAGAAAAGGAGCATAAGTTAAATATTTATGGTATTCCACTATAATGGCTATATATTCATATGTTTGTCAATCACGTATCATGGCTATTAATGTTCTTAATACATACTGGTTCCTTGCGTGAATAAACAGATGGGTCACTCCGCCTTCTTCAGTAGCACACTTTTCTAACTGTATAAGCAGGCAAATTGATGATGATGGACTGTCTAAATAAAAAAGTCCACGGGGTTCTGCTGGCCTGCTAAGGTAGAAAAAGAAGAGCATTTTTTCAGTTCTTGATATGATTGTCATTATACGCATAAGTGAACTTATATATGAATTAGAGAAACAGCTGGATACAATCAACATAACCAAACAGACCCAAACAAAATGAAAATATTATTGTTGCTTACATCCTGCATTTCAGATGGCATGTAAAGCCCGTGTCCCGGTACGTGTTTCTTTTATTTTTTTTAATTAATTTAAAGTGTGTACCGTTAATTGTTTTGGTTCGGGGTTTGATGTCGTTAAAGACCAAAAATGTTAAAATCCATGTCTTTTAGTGAAGTTAGTAAAATAGGGATAGTTTGGGGGGCTAATGTGAAAATTTGGGCAAGGTCCGGCCCATGCAAGTAAAGGTCGAACCCCTCCCCCCCCATACCTCTCGTTTTCTTCCTTGCATTCCAAGCCAAGCCAAAGAAACCCTATTTTCCCTTTCGTAGTGTTGGAGAGGTGCGGCAGTGAGAGAGGGAGTTCGAGAGAGATAGAGGAGAGCCGAGAAGGAACGAGAGAGAGAGAGACGTAGAGAGAGAGAGGGACCTGCTGCCGGAGCTTGCTGCTGCCGGAGTTGCTGTTCGCCGGAGTTCGTGAGAGTGAGAACCGGGCACATCAACGCGGCGTCGTCGTAAGGTAATTCCCCCCCCCCCCCCACCGTTTCGTTTCGTTTTTTCTTTTGTTCCCGTCGCCGCCGCCGTTCGCCGCCGCTGTGGCGGTGGTGGATGGACGGCCGTGGCTGCCGTTGTGGGTGCGTGTGCGGAGGCTGGTCGAGAGAGAAGGGGAGAATGATTGGGTTTTTGTCGCGTGCTATCGTAATCAAAAAAATAAAAGAAAGACCACCGCCGGCCGCCGCTGGCCGCCGCCGGTCGCCACCGGTCGCCACCGGCGACCGCCACTGCCGGAGATGGCAGTGGGTGGCGCGTGGCGTGACCTGACCTCTGTTCCTATCGAACCCTTAAACCGTAACTTAACCGTTAAGCCGTATAACTTAAACCGTTGTTTCTAAAATCTTTCTTTTATGCGTAAAATGGTCCAGCCCCTGTTTTGTGACGGTAATAACTTCTCCGTCGTAACTCCGATTGAGCCGAAACTGGCGCCCACGCTTCGAGCTCGGGACCGAGTACGTTTTCTGTGTTTTGGCGGAAAACTGGTTCGGCCTCGAGTTGGGAGAAAAAGTGGTCGCAAGTTCTGTGGTTCGTCATTTTATGTGAATTTCCTGGAATCTGCCACTGTTTTGCGTGGACCGTAACTTTTTACTCGTAAGTCGTTTTAACTTGAGGACAGTGGCCATTTTTCCTAAATTGAGTTAGGCACGTTTTTCGTGTTTCGCCGAAAGGCTGAATCGGCCCAGAACCGGGCTGTTCGGAGCTGTTAGTGCGAACTGGTCCGAAAACGGACAGTTCCGGTAGGCGAACTTAATAAATTCATAATTAATTATAGAAAAATCGTTAGGAGGCGTGTAATATATCCTCGGAAAGGTATTTCAGGGCACTTTTCAACCGTGTAATAAATCTGAGTTTTTCTGGAGTTTTAGTGGTCAAATCAGGTCCCGAACAGACCTGTTCGGTGTGACCGAAAGTTAGTTTTAGTGACAGTTTGGGGTGTGTCGCGTCGTGGGGTCCGGGTCTCGTATTGACGTATTTTATCGTACGTTTAGGTGCCGGAAAGTGATCGTCGTTGTGTGGAGCTACTTACTATTTTTAGCTAGGCGCGCACCCGAGGTGAGTTCTCTCACTACAATTAATTAATAGTTGTTTATTATTACTGTAGCACGTGTGTGAAAATTGTATGCGGGATGGTTGGGGGCTAGGTAGTGGGAAGCCTAGTTAACATTATGTGCTACATTATTCGGCGGGGCCGAGTCCCGACGGGGACGGAGGTGTTTTACGCAGTAGGCGTAAAAGGGGCGTTTACGCAGTAGGCGTAAAAAGGATGTCATACGCAGTAGGCGTAAAACGGGTGTTTCCCGCAGTAGGCGGAAACGTGCGGCGGGGCCGTAGACCCGACATCCGCCCGGGGATTTTTTTTATGCGGTGGTTATTATACTTGTTTATGATTTGTTCGTAGACTTGTATGTGGTGGTGTGATCCTCTTTGCTTTAGGGGTAATATGAGATAACCATTGTTAATTGTTGTGTTTGAATTCACTAAGCTTCGTGCTTACCCCTCCCAATTTACAGTGGCTGCAGGTACAAGTGGTACGAAGGCATGACTGGCACACACTGACGCGCAAGATGGATGGGTCGAAGGATTTGCTTATTAAACATTTTCCCGTTATTGAATAAACAATTTAATTTCCGCTGTTGACTTATGTTTTAATAACGCTCGTGGTTGGAATTATTATTTTGGGTTTAATAAATGGAGACTTATTATTAAATATGCGCGTTTAAAAATTTTTAAATTTTCTTGAAATTTTGGGGCGTTACAACTTGGTATCAGAGCACAGCTTGAGTGAATCAAACGCACCTCGGTGTGTTGGGTCTCAAGTTGCGGCTGGAAAATTTCCAAATACTTTATTAAATCTTTTTAGAAATAAAAGGAAAAGTAAAAAAAAAAAAAAAAAAAAACCCGTTCGAGGAACGGTGATCGAGGGCGCAGTGTGTACAGTCAGCCGGAGCCAAGGGAAAGGTACAATGCTTAGTGTTTTCTCATTTTATCGCTTTCTAGATCATAGGGTATGCATGCTAGATTGCCTGAGGTTGACACTATGCGATACGTTGGATTACTTGCTATTATGATTTTCTTGCTAATTATAGTAGGTTTCTAAGTATGTGCCCTTTAAATCGTATGCGGTAAGAGGCTAATAGCCTTAGAATATTCGATTTAGTTCTATTGCGCAGCTCTTGTTTGAGTCCAACCGTTCTAGGATAGAATCTAGTATTCGAATGTCTATTTGTCTTGCACTGCATATGATTGGGTATTTGCGCGGCCACTCATTATGATTAACAGGGTTTTTATAGTAGCGAGGGTAGTGGGTGGAATATAATTCCTAGGGAGCTAGGAAGGGTGAGTGCATATGCCGGTGCGGGCATATGTGTTGAGTTGCGGCGAGAACTACTTGGACCCTCGGGATGGGACACGAAACGGGTAATGATAGGTGTGGAAGGTAGTAGTAGAGCTCCTATTACCGGAAGCACAGGATCAGTACTCGGGTCGGGGAAGTCACGAGGAATTCAAGGAGTTGAGCGTATGTGTTGATAGTGTGAGTTATTAGCTGATAATAACTCTTTGAATTTCTCCTTCTTATAGAATGGTCAACACTAGGAGGCGCGGTGAGGCTGAGCCGAGGGCTGAAGCCGGGATCACTGAGGAACGGATCCGAGAGATGATTGCAATTGAGGTTGCACGAGCTGTTGGGGATGCAATTCCCGAGATTATCACCGCGATTCAGGATCAACTGGTGACTCTAGTGGAGGAGCGGTTTGCAGCGATGCCGCCGCCTGTTGGGGGACAGCCCCGTGCCCGAGACTTCCAGTATCGGGATCTTTCTGCCTGCTCTCCACCAGAATTCAAGGGTGACTCTAACCCTATCGTTAGCATGCGCTGGATATCCGACATGGAGTGCGCTTTTCTGACAAGCGGCTGTCCGGATAACTTGAAGGTTCGATTTGCAGTGAATCTACTTCGCGAGGGAGCGAAAGACTGGTGCGCCACAGCATTGACTCTGGCCGAGCGTACCACTCTTACTTGGGACGAGTTCGTTGCTCGTTTCCGTGCTGAGTACGTGCCGCCGATAGAGATGGAAAGAATAGCGAAGGAGTTCTTGGAGCTGAACCAGACCACGGAGACCATAAAGGAGATGAACAAGAAGTTTACCGAAATGGCGCTATTCTGTCCCCAATATGCGGCCTCAGAAGAAATGAAGATGGCGAGGTACAAGGACATGCTTCGGACCGAGATCCGGGAAATTGTGAGCGCAGTGCAACATCCTTCGCTGTCGGCTATGATGGATGCAGCGCGGAGAAGAGAGTTAGAGTTGGAGACCCAAGCGAAGAAGAGGAAGGCGGCACAGGCAGTGACGCCTATCTCTGCAGTGCCAAAGAAATCGAAGTTTGTTGATTCTCGTGGGCACACGAAGAGTAGCGGTTCTAAGGCCCGGGATGTGAGTGGTAGAAGATCTGATGCATGTTACAAGTGTGGGCAGCCTGGCCATCTCAGTAGAGATTGCAGGTCGCCACTGATGTTATGTTTCGGCTGTAAACAGGCTGGCCATGTGAAGGCCAACTGCCCGAATGCTAGGGCAACTGATGGGGGTGGTGCACAGAGGGCTCCTGCGAATGCCCCGATGCGCATCACCGACGGCCGTACGGGTCAGCCCGGGACGGAGGCGGCCCGAGGGAGAGTCCACCAGCTGAAGGTGGAGGAGGCGCAGGCGACGCCTAAGGTGGTGACAGGTATGTTTCATCACTCTTTTCTTTTGTCTTTCCTTTTCATGCCCTGTGTTTATGTATTGTTATTCTTTATATATTAGGTACGTTTCTAGTCAATTCTGCACCTGCGGTTGTAATGTTTGATAGCGGGGCTACTCATTCATTCGTGTCTCGCACTTTTAGCGAGAGGTTGGATCGAGTGGTGGGACGTCTAGGATGTCCTTTATTGGTCGAGGTCGCCGATGATAGGACCTTGACGGTTACGGACGTGTATCGGGGATGCACGTTGGAAATCTCGGGTGTGAGGTTTCCTATCGATTTGATCCCTATAGCGATGCGAGAGCTTTGCGTGATAGTGGGCATGGATTGGATGGACGCGTTCGATGCAGAGATTGTTTGCCGTCGCAAACAAGTACGGGTTCGAACCCCAAGCGGGGGAGAACTGTTGATTCAGGGAGACTCGCCTAGTCGGGTTACGGCTATTTGTTCTGCGGCGAGGGCTCGGAGATACCTTCAGCATAGTGGGCAGGGGTTCTTGGCGTATGTGGTGGATACGCGTGTCGATGAGACGAAGATTAGTGCCGAGGATGTGCCAGTCGTGAGGGAATTCGCCGATGTATTCCCCGATGAGTTGCCAGGGATACCTCCCGCGCGACAGGTGGAGTTTCGAATCGACCTGATTCCAGGTGCTGCTCCGGTGGCCAAGGCACCTTATCGCTTGGCTCCACCGGAAATGAAGGAGCTTTATGAGCAGCTGCAGGAGCTTCTGGAGAAGGAGTTCATCAAACCGAGTTGTTCACCGTGGGGAGCTCCGATCTTGTTCGTGAAAAAGAAAGATGGATCTCAGCGGATGTGCATTGACTACCGGGAGCTGAATAAGCTTACGGTGAAGAATCGTTATCCTTTGCCAAGGATTGATGATTTGTTTGATCAGTTGCAGGGAGCCTCGTGGTTCTCTAAGATTGACTTGAGATCCGGGTACCATCAGATGCGGGTGCGTAGCGAAGATACGGAGAAGACGGCCTTTCGCACGCGTTACGGCCATTACGAGTTTGTGGTGATGCCTTTCGGGCTCACCAATGCACCAGCAGCGTTCATGGACCTCATGAACAGGGTGTGTAGCCCGATGTTGGATCGTTCGGTGATCGTGTTCATCGACGACATTCTTGTATATTCCAAGACGAAGGAAGAGCACGAGGTGCATTTGCGGGAAGTGTTAGAAGTTTTGAGACGGGAGAAGCTTTATGCTAAGTTCTCCAAGTGTGAATTCTGGTTACGAGAGGTCCAATTCTTAGGACATGTCGTGAATCAGAATGGTATCATGGTCGATCCGGCCAAGATTTCGGCAGTTATGCGGTGGGAGGTGCCGAAAACTCCTACCGAGGTGCGAAGTTTTCTCGGTTTAGCAGGGTATTATCGGAGATTTATCCAAGATTTCTCCAAAATCTCCTTGCCTATGACGAAACTGACGAAGAAAACTGCAGCTTTCAGTTGGGGTGAAGAGCAACAGAAGGCGTTTGAGGAGCTACGCAGGCGTTTATGTGAGGCTCCTGTGTTAACCTTGCCTGAGGGCATGGAAGATTTGGTGGTTTACTGTGATGCTTCGTACCAAGGGTTGGGTGCCGTGCTTATGCAACGCGGCAAGGTCATCGCTTACGCGTCGAGGCAGTTGAAGCCTCATGAGGCGAACTACCCGACTCATGATTTGGAGCTGGGAGCGGTGGTGTTTGCTTTAAAAATATGGAGACACTATCTTTATGGTGTCAAGTGCACGATCTATACCGATCACAAGAGCCTTAAATACCTGATGGACCAGCAAAATCTTAATATGCGTCAGCGGAGGTGGCTTGATGTGGTCAAGGATTACGACTGCGAGATACTTTACCACCCCGGTAAGGCGAATGTAGTCGCGGATGCACTTAGCCGACATCCGGTCGGGGGATCTTTGAAGGGTTTTTGTCAGCGTTTAACGGTAGTTGCACCACTCTTGGAGTCGATCGGTATCGCTCAAGAGGTGGCCGTGTTGGAGGAAAATGCTAAACGAGAGAGAGTTTCGGGAGAAATTCCGAAGTTAGTACGGGATAGTCGGGGACTGTTAACCCGTTATGGTAGAATTTGGGTTCCATACACTGGTGGGAATCGCCAGACACTATTGGACGAGGCGCATAAGTCCAAGTTTTCGATTCATCCCGGAGCTACCAAGATGTACAGAGACCTGCGTGAAGACTATTGGTGGCCCGGCATGAAGCGGGATGTAGCCAAATGTGTGGAAGTATGTTTGACCTGTCGGAAGGTCAAAGCGGAACACCAACGACCGCATGGGAAATTGCAGCCGTTGGAGGTTCCGGTGTGGAAGTGGGAGCAGATCGCAATGGATTTCATCACTAAGCTTCCCAAGACTCAGCGAGGGAATGATACTATCTGGGTGATCGTGGATCGCCTGACGAAGAGCGCTCACTTCTTGGCGATTAAAGAGAGCTTTTCGGCGGATAAGCTTGCGGAGGTTTTCATTCGGGAAATTGTAACTCGGCACGGGGTGCCAGTCTCAATTGTCTCGGATCGGGATACTCGTTTCACCTCCCGATTTTGGGAGAAGTTTCAGAATGAGATGGGTACGCGGTTGCATTTCAGTACAGCATTTCATCCTCAGACGGACGGACAGAGTGAGCGTACTATTCAGACACTTGAGGACATGCTGCGAGCATGTGTGATTGACTTTGGTGGTAGTTGGGATCAGAATCTTCCACTAGCTGAGTTCTCCTACAATAACAGCTATCACGCTAGCATCGGTAGAGCGCCGTACGAAGTGTTGTATGGCAGGAAGTGTCGGACGCCCATTTGCTGGGGCGAGGTTGGTCACAGAGTGCTGGGGAGCACCGATATTGTGCTAAAGACGACGGAAATGATTCAGATGGTGCGGGATCGGTTAGTCACCGCTCAGAGCCGACAAAAGAGTTACGCCGATAAGAGACGATCGGACTTGGAGTTCCAAGTCGGGGATTACGTTCTTTTGAAAGTGTCACCCTGGAAGGGGGTAATCCGTTTTCGCAAGCGGGGAAAGTTGGGTCCCCGATATATCGGACCATACAAGGTCATCGCGCGTGTGGGGAAAGTAGCTTACCGATTGGAGCTACCGGAGGAACTGAGCCTGATCCACAACACGTTCCATGTCTCTCAGTTGCGGAAGTATGTGATGGATGAGTCTGCAGTAGTTCCCCTTGAAGATATTCAGATTGACGAGCGACTCAACTATGTAGAGAAGCCGGTAGCCATCGTCGAGAGGAAGACGAAGACCCTAAGGAACAAAGTCATTGGATTGGTGAAGGTCCAGTGGCAGCACCGGAAAGGTTCGGAATGGACGTGGGAACCAGAAGCCGAGATGCGGGAGAATTACCCGGAGCTGTTTGCAGGCGTGGACTTCGGGGACGAAGTCTAGTCCAAGCGGGGGAGAGTTGTAAAGCCCGTGTCCCGGTACGTGTTTCTTTTATTTTTTTAATTAATTTAAAGTGTGTACCGTTAATTGTTTTGGTTCGGGGTTTGATGTCGTTAAAGACCAAAAATGTTAAAATCCATGTCTTTTAGTGAAGTTAGTAAAATAGGGATAGTTTGGGGGGCTAATGTGAAAATTTGGGCAAGGTCCGGCCCATGCAAGTAAAGGCCGAACCCCTCCCCCCCCCATACCTCTCGTTTTCTTCCTTGCATTCCAAGCCAAGCCAAAGAAACCCTATTTTCCCTTTCGTAGTGTTGGAGAGGTGCGGCAGTGAGAGAGGGAGTTCGAGAGAGATAGAGGAGAGCCGAGAAGGAACGAGAGAGAGAGAGAGAGACGTAGAGAGAGAGAGGGACCTGCTGCCGGAGCTTGCTGCTGCCGGAGTTGCTGTTCGCCGGAGTTCGTGAGAGTGAGAACCGGGCACATCAACGCGGCGTCGTCGTAAGGTAATTCCCCCCCCCCCACCGTTTCGTTTCGTTTTTTCTTTTGTTCCCGTCGCCGCCGCCGTTCGCCGCCGCTGTGGCGGTGGTGGATGGACGGCCATGGCTGCCGTTGTGGGTGCGTGTGCGGAGGCTGGTCGAGAGAGAAGGGGAGAATGATTGGGTTTTTGTCGCGTGCTATCGTAATCAAAAAAATAAAAGAAAGACCACCGCCGGCCGCCGCCGGTCGCCACCGGCGACCGCCACTTCCGGAGATGGCAGTGGGTGGCGCGTGGCGTGACCTGACCTCTGTTCCTATCGAACCCTTAAACCGTAACTTAACCGTTAAGCCGTATAACTTAAACCGTTGTTTCTAAAATCTTTCTTTTATGCGTAAAATGGTCCAGCCCCTGTTTTGTGACGGTAATAACTTCTCCGTCGTAACTCCGATTGAGCCGAAACTGGCGCCCACGCTTCGAGCTCGGGACCGAGTACGTTTTCTGTGTTTTGGCGGAAAACTGGTTCGGCCTCGAGTTGGGAGAAAAAGTGGTCGCAAGTTCTGTGGTTCGTCATTTTATGTGAATTTCCTGGAATCTGCCACTGTTTTGCGTGGACCGTAACTTTTTACTCGTAAGTCGTTTTAACTTGAGGACAGTGGCCATTTTTCCTAAATTGAGTTAGGCACGTTTTTCGTGTTTCGCCGAAAGGCTGAATCGGCCCAGAACCGGGCTGTTCGGAGCTGTTAGTGCGAACTGGTCCGAAAACGGACAGTTCCGGTAGGCGAACTTAATAAATTCATAATTAATTATAGAAAAATCGTTAGGAGGCGTGTAATATATCCTCGGAAAGGTATTTCAGGGCACTTTTCAACCGTGTAATAAATCTGAGTTTTTCTGGAGTTTTAGTGGTCAAATCAGGTCCCGAACAGACCTGTTCGGTGTGACCGAAAGTTAGTTTTAGTGACAGTTTGGGGTGTGTCGCGTCGTGGGGTCCGGGTCTCGTATTGACGTATTTTATCGTACGTTTAGGTGCCGGAAAGTGATCGTCGTTGTGTGGAGCTACTTACTATTTTTAGCTAGGCGCGCACCCGAGGTGAGTTCTCTCACTACAATTAATTAATAGTTGTTTATTATTACTGTAGCACGTGTGTGAAAATTGTATGCGGGATGGTTGGGGGCTAGGTAGTGGGAAGCCTAGTTAACATTATGTGCTACATTATTCGGCGGGGCCGAGTCCCGACGGGGACGGAGGTGTTTTACGCAGTAGGCGTAAAAGGGGCGTTTACGCAGTAGGCGTAAAAAGGATGTCATACGCAGTAGGCGTAAAACGGGTGTTTCCCGCAGTAGGCGGAAACGTGCGGCGGGGCCGTAGACCCGACATCCGCCCGGGGATTTTTTTTTATGCGGTGGTTATTATACTTGTTTATGATTTGTTCGTAGACTTGTATGTGGTGGTGTGATCCTCTTTGCTTTAGGGGTAATATGAGATAACCATTGTTAATTGTTGTGTTTGAATTCACTAAGCTTCGTGCTTACCCCTCCCAATTTACAGTGGCTGCAGGTACAAGTGGTACGAAGGCATGACTGGCACACACTGACGCGCAAGATGGATGGGTCGAAGGATTTGCTTATTAAACATTTTCCCGTTATTGAATAAACAATTTAATTTCCGCTGTTGACTTATGTTTTAATAACGCTCGTGGTTGGAATTATTATTTTGGGTTTAATAAATGGAGACTTATTATTAAATATGCGCGTTTAAAAATTTTTAAATTTTCTTGAAATTTTGGGGCGTTACATGGCAGAACACGAAAAATGAAGTCCTCTGACAGCTTTTCTCTTCTCTCATTATTATACAATGATATAGTGCCATAAAACGGCTCTAGCACCAAGAAAATATGTTAGTTCACCCATCATACTCATTTTATATTCAACTTTCATTCTTTCAGCGAAACGAGTACATAAGTCAGGGTTAGTAGAACCAAATATAATATCATCGACATATATTTGAACAAGAATGATATGACCTTTTACTTTCCTGAAAAATAGAGTTTTATCGATTTTACCACGCTCAAAATTTTCAATATGGAGATAAGTAGAGATAGTGTCATACCATGAACGAGGAGCTTGCTTTAAGCCATAGAGTGCCTTATCCAACTTATATACATAACCTGGATGCTTAGGATCAGTGAATCCTGGAGGTTGTTTCACATAGACTTCTTCATTCAGCCTTCCGTTGAGAAATGCTGATTTAACATCCATCTGATATACTTTGAAGTCTTTGTGAACGGCGTAAGCTAAGAATAGACGAATAGCTTCGAGTCTTGCCAGTGGGGCAAATGTTTTGTCGTAATCTATGCCTTCCTCTTGTCTGTATCCCTGACCAACAAGACGAGCCTTGTTGCGGGTTACAGTTCCATGTTCATCCAACTTGTTTCGATAGACCCATTTAGTGCCTATCACTGACTTGTTAGATGGTCTTGGAATGAGTTTCCAAACTTTGTTTCTTTCAAATTCTGTCAGCTCTTCTTGCATAGCGCTGACCCAATTTGGATCTTTGAGGGCATCATCTGTTTTATTTGGTTCAATCAGAGAAATAAAGTTAACAAATAAACAAATATTACATGCACTTCGTCGAGTCTGAACACCAGCGTTTGGATCACCAAGATTTTGATCGATGGGGTGATTTATAGTCCATTGCTGAGCCGGAGCATAATTCGCTGACTCGATTTGAACTTCTGGAGGAGCTGAAGAAGAGGCTTCAGCAACTTCAGGTATTTCAGGTAGAAGAGGTAGAGGTGCAGATGTCATTTCATTCATTGATTGCTGAGAAGTAGATGGGATATCTGAGGTAGATGGTTCAGAAGCAGGCACAGTGTTGAGAGGAACAGCTGAAACCCATGAAGATTCAGCTTCACTTGTCTGCATACTTAGGATGATAGTAGGATCATCATCTTCAGCGGTAGAAGTATTAACTTGAGGAATAGGAGCAGCTTCTGAATCACCAAGATGAGAAAACATCCATTGATTCAGTTCTTTAGTATCAGCAGAAGGTCTGGAGTTCGATGAACAGGATTCGTCAAAAGTGACGTGGATTGTTTCTTCTACAATTTGTCTTCTTCGATTGAAGACTCTGTATGCTTTAGAGATAGAAGAGTATCCAAGAAATATTCCATCATCAGCCTTGGGATCAAACTTTCCTAGGGCAACCCTGTTGTTCAGTATAAAACACTAACATCCAAAGATGTGAAGAAAGCTAGATGAAGGCTTTCTCCCATGGAAAAGTTCGTAGGATGTCTTCTTGAATCTTTTGACTATCAGCGACCTGTTTTGAGTGAAACAGGCAGTGTTGACAGCTTCTGCCCAGAACTGAGTAGGTAGATGTGAATCGATGAGCATTGAGCGTGCAGCTTCGATGATCGTTCGATTTCTTCTTTCAGCGACTCCATTTTGTTGTGGTGTTCTCACTGAAGAAAAGTTGTGAGAAATACCCTTTCTTTCAAAGAAGGAATCAAGGGAACTGTTTTTGAATTCAGTCCCATGATCACTCCTTATTGAGCGAACGGTCATATTATTTAGGACTTCCATTTTCCTGACGAAAGTGATGAGTTCTTCAGGGGTTTCGCTCTTTGACCGGAGAAACATAACCCAGGTATAGCGAGAGAATTCATCAACTATGACCATTGTATATTTCTTTCCAGCGAGGGATTGTTTGTTAACAGGGCCAAACAAATTCATGTGGAGAAGTTGAAGAGGAGATGACACTAAGGAAACTTGCTTAGATTTGAAGCTTGCTTTGGTTTGTTTCCCTTTTTCACACGTTGAACATAGAGATTACTTACCGTATGAATGTTGAGGTAGACCAGTCACCAACTCTTTTGAAGAAAGAGTATTCAGTGTCTTGAAGTTAAGATAAGAGATCCTCTTATGCCATAGCTAGTTGACATCAGATGAGGCTTTTGAGAAGAAACTGGAGTTCTCAGTGGTTGTCGAGTCCATGTTTATAACAAACATTTTCCAAACGATATCTGATGAGAGCAATCTTCTCCTTGTCAATGAAAAAGTAGGATTTCTTAGTGAAACACACCTTGTAGTCCTTGTCACATAGCTGACTGATGCTCAGAAGATTGTGTTGATCCAAACCCTCAGTGATTTGATAATGACCCTCTCTTAAATACTTAGTGAAAATTGTAAGTAAACAATATGTATCAGAGTTTCACTATCGCTGATAAGTACTAAGATCTTCCAGTACCGCTGATAGGAACTCTCGCTCTTTAAATTAAACACTCAGCGAACACTGTTCACCATTAATGCTCTGAGTCTGTTCAGTCCTTATGGTGATCGCTGATAAGTTAGTTGTTTACTTATGATCCCTGAAGACAAGTTTCACGTCAACATAGGTTCTACGCTGAAGTCGAAGATCAAGCTCAAGAACCAGCGACAAGTCTCCTAATGAACTGATGCGGATCAGCGAAGACTCAGATTTGTCCACTCAACGTGAAGTATCAAGTACAAGACTTCAGCTATCGCTGAACTTTATCATTCGCTGAATAGAAATGATAATCGCTGAATCAACGAAAGCTGATCATGAAGTCCTCCGTACAAAGTACTTTTGTCTCAACCTCCCTTGCACGACTCCGTACGAAATGTCAGAAAATAACCTCCGATTATCTGAATTCGTACAACAACTCTGACACTACACTGTGCATACATGCGGCTACTTAGGTTGTCACCAAAGGTCAATGACATGCAACCAATCAGCTGATGACACGTGTAAAGTGTATACTGACTTGCATTAAATGCATGCAGTATATAAAGAGATGAACTCACTTCATTTGAAGTAACTTGCTAACTCTGGACAAGTTCAATCTCTAATCTCAAGATAGGTTATTATTAGTAATTTCCTTATCTTTCTTAGTGCAAGAAACCTTAGTGTTCCAACTTGTTTAGATTTAGGATTTATCCTTAATCTTGTTTCCGCAACAATCTGTAAATTGTTAATGATTTATCAATAAACAATTTAGAAAAGTAAATCTTGTGTGTTTGTATTCAACCCCCCCCCCCCCCCTTCTACAAACTTGTATAACCCTTCGGGACCAACAAGTGGTATCAGAGCATATTTGTTTAATCTCATAAACAAGATCTAATCTAAGATATTTCTCTTCCTTGCTATTATCTGAAAATGGCTTCCAACACAAACACAAATTACATAGACAATGGTTCTCTTGCAAAACCCCCTAGATTTTCCAGAGATAACTTCAACTTATGGAAAAATAGGATGACACTCTTCTTAGAAGGTGTAGACCCTACTATGCCTTACTATCTTGAAAACGGGCCATACATCCCTGTAACAATTGATCCTTCAGTTCCAGCCACTACGAATAGACCTGCTATTCCAGAAAGGCTGATTCCTAAGGAAATACACATGTGGACCGATGAAGATAAGAAGAAATTGGCTATAGATACAAAAGCCAGATCCATACTATCCATGGCTCTTCCTGACGAAGTCTACCATTCCGTCATGAACCTGAAATCCTCAAAAGCCATGTGGGACACAATATGTGTTCAGTATGAAGGTACTGCTGAAGTCCAGGATTCAAGAAAGATCAACCTGGTAAGGCAATACGAAAGCTTCATTTCTGTTAAGAATGAAACTCTCTCTGAAGTACACCAACGTTTTAACTGTTTAATAATAGATCTGAAAACTGTTGGTAAGGAATATTCTAACTTTGAAGTGCTGACAAAGTTCTTAGAATGTTTACCTGAAAGCTGGGACAATTATTCTATGTGTCTCAAGCTATCAAAGGATCTAAAATCTATGACCCTTGCTACCTTATATGGCACGTTGCTGAATCATGGGCAATCGAGTCATCTTAAGAAGAATCTTGTAAAAGATTCCAAAAGCACCCCTGTTGCTTTAATCTCAGAGGAATCTTCTACTCAGCGACCCTCGGTCACTATCACTGAGTTAGGAAGTAACTCTGAAAGGTCATCAGATTCTGATTCTTCAGATGATAATGAATCTTTGGCTCTCCTAACTAAAAAGTTTAGGAGATTCGCCAAAAAGAAAATGTTTAGAAAGAACAAACCTCTTTCTATTACTGATAAGCCAAGATCATCAGCTCCTGTTGATAAGGCTACTGCTACTTGTTTTAACTGCGAAAAGATTGGACACTTCGCTAACGAGTGCAGGTCTCAGAAAGTTTCGAGAAACTCAGCGTTTCCCAAGAAATCCTTTATTCCCAGGAATAAAGATGACAAATACTCAAAGCTGAAAGAAAAATATGCAAAGCTGAAAAGCATTAAGAAGAAAGGCAAAGGACTGATGGCTAACTTTGATTGGGCTGCTTCTGAAGAAGAAGAATCATCATCTGACTCTGAAGATGATGAAGCAAATCTATGTCTTATGGCCAAGATTGAAGAAGAGGAAGAAAGTTCAGACATTCCCTCCACTTCAACCTCTGCTATTCAGGTATCACCTTCCTTCTTTACAAATATTGCTAATATTGATGAAGCTGATAGTCTCCGCAAAATCGATCTCTTGACTAGAAGCTTATATGAAGCCATGAATGGCAAAGCTGTGGTTGAAAACCAAAACCTTGATCTCGCTGAAAAGCTTAAAACTGCCACCTTCAAATAGAAAAACTTTCTAAAATTGAAGAAGATTTTAAAGATCAAGTATATTTAAATCAGCTAGTCAAAATCGAACGAGCAGAAGCTATCGCTGCATTAAAAGCTGAAAAAGCTACTGTTGAAGGATGGTGTAATTCTTCAACAAAGATCACTGAGATAATAAAGTCTCAGATTCCCCTGAGTGATAAACGTGGTCTGGGTTACAAATATGAAACTTTAAAACCAACCACTGAGCGTTCAATGCTTAAATTTGGAACGTTCGTATCCTCAGTCGCTGATACTTCATCTTCTCAGTGCTCCTCGTCCATTACACCAATCCCTGAGGAAACTCCTACCTTAAAAGGAAAGGAGAAAATGGTTTATTCAAAACCTACCTCTGTCTCTAAAGACAAAGGTAAAGGAATTGTTATCTACCAAAATCCTCAGAGGGGTACTTTAGTACCAAAGCTGAATGCTTCTAAAGCCTCAGTGACCCATCCCTCTGAATCAAAGAAGCTGATCTCTGGATATATTCAGCGATCTACTCCTAGACTCAGAGTGGATGTCCTTGCTAAGAAATCTGTAGAACTGAATGCTCATCCAATTTCTAAAGCAAATAGTTTACTTGGTGCTGGTACTTCTAATTCTAAATTAAAATCTCAGCATTCAAATGGTCCTAGAACTACTTTTAACTATAGGAAATGTTATCACTGTGGACTCACTGATCATATTGCTAGTAAGTGCCCCACAGCCACCAAAGCTGAAAAGATAGCTAAGGTGAAGATTTCCCCCAAGGCAAAGAAGACCAACCCTGGTGCAAATCAGGTCAAGGTGAATCCTACCACTGAGGTTAAGAAATTAACCAAAGTGAAGAAAGACAAAGCTGAATCTTCAAAAGCTGTGAAGACTGCTGAACCTTCCATTCCAACTACCTCCACTGACAAATGTGTATACATGGTAAAGTGGGTACCTAAGAAAAACTAATCTTCCTTTGTAATTTGTATTCAGGTTAAGAAGGGTATCTGGTATCTCGATAGCGGATGCTCTAGACATATGACTGGAAAGAAAAGCCTGCGCGCTGAATACAAGGAAGAAAAAGGTCCCTCTGTGACTTTCGGTGGAAATGGAAAAGAACATACCCGAGGGTATGGTGTACTGTCAAATGGTACAACCTCCTTCAGAAGAGTCGCATATGTTGAAGGACTGAAACATAATCTTCTAAGCATCAGTCAGCTTTGCGACATGGATAACAAAGTAATCTTTACTAAGGAATCCTGCTTTGTCGCTGACAAAAAGGAGAAGATAGCTCTCAGCGGTTATCGTTTGGAAAATGTTTATGTAATAAACATGGACTCAACAACCACTGAGAACTCCTGTTTCTTCTCAAAGGCATCTTCTGATATCAACTGGCTATGGCATAAGAGGCTTTCTAATCTGAATTTCAAGACACTGAACACTCTTTCTTCAAAAGAGTTAGTCACTGGTCTACCTCAGCACTCATACGCCAAAGAGTCTTTATGTTCAGCGTGTGAAAAAGGGAAGCAGACCAAAGCTAGCTTTAAATCAAAGCAAGTCTCCTCAGTGTCATCTCCTCTACAACTACTCCATATGGATTTGTTTTGGCCCGGTTAACAAACAATCCATCGCTGGAAAGAAATACACACTGGTCATAGTTGATGAATTCTCTCGTTATACATGGGTTATGTTTCTCCGTTCCAAGAGTGACACCCTGAAGAACTCATCACCTTTGTTCGGAAGATGGAAACCCTGAACAACTTGACCGTTCGCTCAATAAGGAGTGATCATGGAACTGAATTCCAAAAACAGTTCTCTTGATTCCTTCTTTGAGAGTAAGGGTATTTCTCACAACTTTCTTCAGTGAGAACACCGCAACAAAATGGAGTCGCTGAAAGAAGAAATAGAACAATTATTGAAGCTGCACGTTCAATGCTCAGCGATTCTCACATGCCTACTCAGTTTTGGGCAGAAGCTGTTAACACTGCTTGTTTTACGCAAAACAGGTCGCTGATAGTCAAAAGATTCAATAAAACAGCCTATGAACTTTTTCATGGGAGAAAGCCCTCGATCAGCTTTCTTCACATCTTTGGATGTCAGTGCTTCATACTGAACAACAGAGATGCCCTTGGAAAGTTTGATCCTAAGGCTGATGATGTAATCTTTCTTGGATACTCTTAGTTTCCAAAGCCTTCAGAGTCTTCAATCGTAGAAGACAAACTGTAGAAGAAACTATTCACGTCACGTTTGACGAATCCCGTTCAGCGAACTCTAACCGTCCACTGATACTGAAGAACTGAATCAATGGATGTTTTCTCATCTTGGCGATTCAGAAGATATTCCCACTCCTCATGCTCACACAGTAGAAGATGATAGTCCCACTATCATTCCAAACATGCAGAATAGTGAAGCTGAAACATCATGGGTCTCAGCTATTCCAATAAACACTATACCTGCAGTTGATCCAAATGTCTCAGACATTCCATCTATTTCTCAGCAATCAGTAAATGAAATGACAAATGCAAGCATTCCTCTCTTAGCTGATACTCCAGAAGCAGCTGAAGCCTCATCTTCAGCCCCTTCAGTTCTAGATGAGTCAGCGACTTATGCTCCGGCTCAACGATGGACTGCAAATCACCCAATTGATCAAATTCTTGGTAATCCAAACGCTGGTGTTCAGACACGACGAAGTGCAGGTAATATTTGTCTATTTGTTAATTTTATTTCACTAACTGAACCAAAGAAAATAGATGATGCCCTCAGAGATCCAAACTGGGTCAGCGCTATGCAAGAAGAGCTGACTGAATTCGAAAGAAACAAAGTTTGGAAACTTGTTCGCAGACCAACTGACAAAACGGTGATAGGCCCTAAGTGGGTCTATCGAAACAAGTTGGACGAACATGGTACTGTAACCCGGAACAAAGCTCGTCTTGTTGCTCAGGGATACAGACAAGAGGAAGGCATTGATTATGACGAAACATTTGCTCCTGTAGCAAGACTTGAATCTATTCGTCTATTCTTAGCATATGATGTACACAAAAACTTCAAAGTACATCAAATGGATGTTAAGTCAGCGTTTCTAAATGGAAAGCTGAATGAAGAAGTTTACGTGGAACAACCTCCAGGATTCTCAGATCCTAAGCGTCCAGATTATGTTTATAAGTTGGATAAGGCACTTTATGGCTTAAAGCAAGCTCCTCGTGCATGGTATGACACTCTTTCCACTTATCTCCATGTTGAAAAATTTGAGCGAGGTAAGATTGACAAAACTCTATTTTTCAGGAAAGTAAAAGGTCATATCATTCTAGTTCAAATATATGTTGATGACATTATATTTGGTTCTACTAACCCTGAGCTTTGTACTCGTTTCGCTGAAAGAATGAAAGATGGATATAAAATGAGCATGATGGGTGAACTAACATATTTCCTTGGTCTTCAGATTAAGCAAACTGAAAAAAGAACTTATATTAATCAGGGAAAGTATGTTAGAGATATGCTGAAGAAATTCGACTTAACTGATAGTTCAGCTATGAAAACCCCAATGGCACCACCGCTGATACTTGATAAGGACACTAAGGGTGTTCCTGTCAATGTCACGCTGTACCGTGGGATGATCGGCTCACTAATGTATCTTACAGCTAGCCGACCCGATATTATGTTTGCAACTTGCTTGTGTGCACGATATCAAGCTGAACCCAAGATATCTCATATGAAAGTTGTAAAGCGAATCTTTCGATATCTTAAGGGTACAGCGAATCTAGGTCTTTGGTATCCCAAAGATTCAGGATTCGATCTAACCGCCTATTCAGATAGTGATTTTGCAGGATGCAAAATGGATAGGAAAAGCACCACAGGAGGATGTCAGCTACTGGGTGGAAAGCTGGTGAGTTGGACAAGTAAGAAGCAAAACTCAGTGTCCACTTCCACAGCTAAAGCTGAATATGTAGCCGCTGGAAGCTGTTGTTCTCAGGTCTTGTGGATGAGAAATCAACTACTAGACTATGATCTTCAGCTCTCCAAAATTCCAATCTATTACGACAGCACTAGTGCCATCTCTATAGCCAATAATCCAGTGCTACACTCAAAGACGAAACACATAGAGATCAGATATCATTTTATCAGAGATCATGTGATGAATGGTGATATAGAACTTCATTTTATCCCAACTGATTATCAGTTAGCTGATTTGTTTACCAAACCTCTTGATGAGACAAGATTCAACTTTCTCATCAGCGAGCTTGGAATGCTGAACTTTGAAGGGTAAAATCTTCAGCGGTTCACATTTGATCAGCGATAGGATAAAATCAACTTGTACAATCCATTCTCATCTTCTCTCTGAATAAACTTGGTTAGCTGATATCAAGGTATGTTTTTCTCTCTCTGACAAATGCATGCAAATGCAAGATTTCAAAAGTTCTACATCGCTGAATATCTCTTCCTTAACATCGATACTTTGAAAGTTCTAAAACCTTCACTGATATTTCTATTCAGTGCCTCATGTTTTTCAAAAGAGTCCCTGAGTTTTTCAAAACCTCAGAGACATCCTAAAAAGAATGTGAAAGGACAGTTGTGACGTCATTGCAACGGATAACACCAGGCACGTATATTTTTCTGACACACGTTTGCACGTTTCGTTGTCTATCCAATCAAATGCAAACACGTGTCCGTGTCATGATGAAAAACTTTCCCGCTCGAGTTTTTCTCTCTCTACTCTCTTCCTATATAAACATTCTCAATGTTCATATTTGTCTTTTACGCGAATCAATCTTTATCCGCAAGAAAAGAAATACTGCTGCATTTGTGCTCTCAATCTTCAAAGAACTGTTCATCATCTTCTTCATCAAAAACATCAAGGTTAATACGTTCTTACTTTTTAATATGCAAATAACTTGTTTCTGATCTTCTCTTTGCTTAAATAAAGATCAAAACAAAAGAACTTCTTAAAATAAAATCATTTCTTTCATGGTTTTATGAACACAACCATTTCATGGTTGTTCTTCAAGTTTTAAATCTAAATCTTAAACTTGATTCTTCATTCGTATCCATTTTTTAAAGAAACTGGAATACAAGACTTAATGGGTGTAAAATTCGTTTTTCAAAAACAAGAAAAATCCTAATCTTCATTAAGACATTCTGTCTGAATGAAATGGACAAAATTCGAAACATCTTAATGGAAATCCTTTCCATATTAAGACAATTCTTATTTGTTAATATCTTTGGTTGAACTGATATACAGAGAAATGGCAACTTCCAAGATCAATGTTACCGCTGAGACCATCTCTTCTGAATCTGAGGAAGTGGAAATCGTCAAAGCCCCTCAGGTTAAGTTCGAATTGGATCAACTGGATTGGACTAAGGTCAACAACCTCTCAGCGCTTCTCGAGTTTCCTCCTCGAAAGCAAGTCAAACATCTGGATGAGGCTGTAAATTTTCTGAAGAATAGCTGCATTTACACAGCCCTGACCATAACACCTCCTGCCACTCAGCGGCTCTTATCCCAGTTCTGGTACTCTGCCAGACACACTGAGCTACCCTCTGCCAAAGATTCATCCAAAACCATCGACTGCATACTCAGCGATACTGAGTATGGCACCATTAAGATCACACCCTCCATAATCCGAAAAGCCCTGAACTTCCCAAATGCTACCAAAGAAAAACCCTTCGTTCCATTCCCTGACCACAAGAAGCATTCTGACAAAGAAGAAATTATTGCTTTCTTTGATGCCATGGGTTACATCTGGGAAACTGGAAGGGACAAGAAGCCAGAGAAGAAGCTGACGCTGATAAAGAAATCCAAAATGCCCAGCGAGATGAATTTCATCTTCGCTCACCTGATCAGCTGCATGACAGCAAAGTCCGGCTCTTCTGATCAAGCCGCACAACCTACGCAGGCCATGGGATACGCACTGCTGAAAGGTCTAAACATTGACTGAGCCTCCATTATATATGATGACCTGGTACAACGCGTGGATTCTACTACTGACAGACCTGCATGGGTTCCTTACCCAAGATTCATCAGCGCCATCTTCCAGTATGGCCTGAAGGACAGCTACCCACAAGAGGGTGACCTGAAACTCTCTCAGGTTGGCCCTAAGGTGCTCGACTTCAAGCCTGTCGACAATGAGGTACGTCTCTCTACCCTTCTCACTCTTCTTAACCAAAATTCTTCGACTTATGTGGCTCCTTCAGCGACAATACCCATCGCTGATACCCCGGCCACACAATCCTCTCCTTCTAAGAAAAGGAAACACTCCTTAATTCCACTTGGTTCCAAAAGGATCAAGAAAACCAAGGAGCAACCCCAGCACTCTCATGCTGAAGACTCCTCAGCTCTTTCTGCAGAGCTGAAGGAAAGTTCAGTGGTACGCTCTGCCACACCCGTTCAAGCCATCCCTTCAATCCAACTTTCAGCGTCTCCAAACGCTGAAGTTAGAACTTTGGAACCTACCCAACCTCCTTCAGTCTCTCAAAAGACTGATGAAGTGATTCTCAGCGATTCCAACGCTGAACTCAGAACCCAACCTCCATTCTCATCCTTCGCTTCTCCCTCTACTCCTTTGGTCTCTCCTCCAGTTATCGCTGGAGCTGCCATCATTTCTACGGAACCCAAAGCTAACAATCCAGAAATGATGAAGACAGGACCTGCAGGACAATCCATGGGCACTTTTGAAGACGACATTGAACATTTCTCAGGACATCGAGATTTTGATGAGTTCATCAATCCTCCTGCAGGTACACAACAACCCCTAAACACTGTTACTAAACCCCAAACTTCTGAGCTTTCCTTTGTTCACAAGTTTTTATCTGTTACAGGTCCTAACTTATGAGACATCAACGCCTCTCTGAAGTCCGTGGAGACAAAGCTGACAGGTCTCACCACCACTCTCTCCAACAACTCTTCAGCTGTATCAAACACTGGAGAGAATCTTTTAAAGCTGACAACGGTGGTGGAGAAAAAGGCTTCAACAGATGACTTGAAGCAAGTTGATAAGACTCTCAGCGAATTTGCTAAAGTTCTCGCTGACATCTTCACAGACTACACCTCTATCAAACACTCAGTTTCATCGGTGTCCAGCGAGGTCACAACGCTGCAGACATCGGTTGGACAACTCGAGGGAGATGTGTCTGCCATAAAGACTGACTTAGGCTCTGTAAAGACCGATGATGGTTCAATAAAGACGATGCTCGAGCAGCTGCTAGACAAGGCAAATACTCCAGCTCCTGCTCCTGCCCCTGTCCCTGCCCCTATTTTGGATTCTTTCACAGAGGCAGATCGCACAGAGCTGAAGAAAATCACGCTTGCTATTTTTGTCCTTGAATACAGAATAGCAAAGCTTGAAGGTTGTGTGAAAATCTCTGGCCCAGAAGACAGAGATAACACAAACGCTGAGTCTACCCATTCCTCCCCCAATCATGAGAAAGAGGGGGAGAAGAGCGCTGAACATACCAGTGAGAAAAGCGCTGAAGACCTTTCCCATGATGAATCTATCAGGGGAGAGATTTATGAAGACCCAAATGCTGAACCTTAGGGAGTTGAAAACCCTGAGGGAACCGAGAAGCTCGCCTCCGTATCTGAGGGGGAGCAACTCGAAGAAGATGCTGAGGAATCTGAAGCAGAAGATGATGAAGACGTCGACATCGCTGATAATGAACCATCCTCCTCTCCAAGGAAGGATGATGATGATGATGAAGATGACGATGATTTCTTTGTTGTCAAACCTGCTCCTCGAACCAAAGCTCTTAAGGGAATCATAATAACTGAATCCACAGGGGAGAAGACAAAGACAAAGCCCTCAGCCTCTGGAGCTGAGAAAGGCAAAGGCAAAGGCGTCGCTGAAGATGAAAATCTGGCGATCTTGCTTGAAAAGCCGGTTTGTCAGGTACACAAACTTTACTTATATTCCTTCCCTGAACATCATCTATACACAATCAGTTCTCTACTCCTCAACCTCTATACACATCCACATTATTTTTCTATCTTTTCTACCCAAGTTCTTCTACCCAGTTCTTATTTGTAAGATCGCTGTAATTCAGCTAGTCCTCTCCCCTGCTTGAGGATTTCGCTGAAGGTTCAACTACTGCGACCTCACCAATAAAGCCAGCTGCTGCTGATGAAATAATCCCAGTCTCAGATTTGATCTCTGAGACTGATGAACCAGAAGAACAGCTTCTCTCGCACAAACGCAGACCTTCCTTAGTTCCTCAAAAGCTAAGTGAAGATGATCAAAAGAGAAGAGAAGAGATGATAAAGCGATTCGAGGATCAGCGAATAAATCTGAAGCATACTAAACATCCTTCAGCTCAACCAAAATTCAAAATCTCAAAAGCTGAATATCAGGAACACCTCAGAGCTGAACGTCTCATCGCTGAAAGAAAGGAAACTGAAGAAAAGGACAAAGAATACGCCATCAAGCTTACTCAAGACTCTGTCAAAGATCCAAAGCTGAAACGTATTCCCATTCAAGTCCAAAGAAAGCTCTGGGAAGAAGCCCAGAAGATCGTGGAAAAGAAAACTGAAGTTTCTCAGACCACCCTGAACTGGTGTAAAGAGAAAATAAACTTCAGATTTCGTCCAGCAAAGATCAACAAGGTACTTATCTCTGGAAGAACATCTATCGGAGTACCTATTGTTGACATCAAAGTTTTCAGAGAAAATGGCCAAACTGAAGCTTTTCGCGCTGACACGGTAAAAAGGTATGGCCTCTCTGAATGGCTGGAGATGAGGTTAGCTATCCAAACTTCTCAATCTAAGTACAAGGATCATTTCGAAAAGTTGATAAACAGACAGATCGACTTGATTTCTTCCTGTGTGGATATTCCTCCTCCTCCTGATCTTAAGCTGAAAAGAAAAAGGGCCTCTCCAAAGAAGAAACGTCAAGATTCAGACTCAGGTCCTGTCATAAGAAATGAAACTGGTATTGGTTTCTCTCGCGCTGAAGTGCTTGGTCCTGACCCTGATTTATCTGCTCTTGATATTTCCCTGCCACCCTGTGAAGTTTTCGTCCCTGGTAAAGTCATCAGTGATCCATATGGAATATTCTTTCTTGACTACGATGGACGTAAATGTTTTCAACGGATAGCTGAGCTCCCAATCACTCCAATCGAACAGCTCAGAGATCTCATCTGGTGGTGTGACTTCAAACAAGACATTCAGGCACGACACCTAAAACCCCTGATTTTTGAAGCTGCTCTGAAGTTAAAGAATCAAGGAGAAAAGGTTCCTGACTAGATGATCCCCTCTGAAAAGACGACCCTTGATGAACTTCTCATTAAGGAAGAACCCTTTGAAAACTGATATAATCACCTTATTCTCTATTGTATCAGTTATCCTTCTGTACTTGTAATTTATTTCGCTTGTACTTATAATCTTTCTATGTTCATATTGTAACCTGATTCAATATTTTAAAGAAAGATTTCAGCGAACGTACTTTACTCCATAAGTACTGAAAAGATCCCAGAAAACAATAAAAGGGACAAATATTTTATGAGTTCTTTTTATCCTTATGTTTTCATTAAATAGCAATTTTCTTTGTTGCTATGTCATAATCAAATAGGGGGAGATTGTTGATCCAAACCCTCAGTGATTTGATAATGACCCTCTCTTAAATACTTAGTGAAAATTGTAAGTAAACAATATGTATCAGAGTTTCACTATCGCTGATAAGTACTAAGATCTTCCAGTACCGCTGATAGGAACTCTCGCTCTTTAAATTAAACACTCAGCGAACACTGTTCACCATTAATGCTCTGAGTCTGTTCAGTCCTTATGGTGATCGCTGATAAGTTAGTTGTTTACTTATGATCCCTGAAGACAAGTTTCACGTCAACATAGGTTCTACGCTGAAGTCGAAGATCAAGCTCAAGAACCAGCGACAAGTCTCCTAATGAACTGATGCGGATCAGCGAAGACTCAGATTTGTCCACTCAACGTGAAGTATCAAGTACAAGGCTTCAGCTATCGCTGAACTTTATCATTCGCTGAATAGAAATGATAATCGCTGAATCAACGAAAGCTGATCATGAAGTCTTCCGTACAAAGTACTTTTGTCTCAACCTCCCTTGCACGACTCCGTACGAAATGTCAGAAAAGAACCTCCGATTATGTGAATTCGTACAACAACTCTGACACTACACTGTGCATACATGCGGCTACTTAGGTTGTCACCAAAGGTCAATTACATGCAACCAATCAGCTGATGACACGTGTAAAGTGTATACTGACTTGCATTAAATGCATGCAGTATATAAAGAGATGAACTCACTTCATTTGAAGTAACTTGCTAACTCTGGACAAGTTCAATCTCTAATCTCAAGATAGGTTATTATTAGTAATTTCCTTATCTTTCTTAGTGCAAGAAACCTTAGTGTTCCAACTTGTTTAGATTTAGGATTTATCCTTAATCTTGTTTCCGCAACAAGCTGTAAATTGTTAATGATTTATCAATAAACAATTTAGAAAAGTAAATCTTGTGTGTTTGTATTCAACCCCCCCCCCCCCCCCTTCTACAAACTTGTATAACCCTTCGGGACCAACAGATTGTGCTTCAGTCCTTCAACATATGCGACTCTTCTGAAGGTAGTTGTACCATTAGAAAGTACACCAAACCCTCGGGTGTAGCCTTTTCCATTTCCACCATAGGTCGCTGAGGGAGCCTTCTCTTCCTTATATTTATTGAGCAGTTTCTCTTTGCCAGTCATATGTCTAGAGCATCCGCTATCGAGATACCAGATACCCTTCAGGACCTGCACACAAAGGAAGATTAGTTTGACTTGGGCACCCATTTTACTATGGGTCCACACTTGTCAGTGGTGGTAGAGGAAGTGGAAGGTTCAGCAATCTTCGCAGCATTTGAAGATTCAGCTTCAACTTCAGGACTAGTCTTCACTTTGGTTAATTTCTTAACATCAGTGGTTGGTTTCACCTTAACCTGATTTGCACCAGGATTGGTCTTCTTTGCCTTGGGGGCACTGATCTTCACCATAGCTAACTTTTCAGCTTTGGTGGTTGTGGGGCACTTACTAGCAATATGATCGGTAAGTCCACAGTGATAACATTTCCTATAGCTAAAAGTAGCTTTAGGACCATTTACATGCTTAGCCGAGATTTTTAAATGAGCAGGCCAGCACCATGTATACCTTTGGCATTGGAAATTGGAGGAACAATCCGTTCTTCGGATTTCTTACCAATTATATCCACTCTGATTCTAGGAGTAGATCGCTGAATAAATCCAGGGATCTTGTTCTTAGAAGTAGAAGGATAATTCACTGAAGGTTTAGAAACATTCAGCTTAGGTACAAAGGTACCCTTCTAAGGTTTTTGATTAAAACGTTTTCTTTACCTTTACCTTTAGAGGTTAAGGTAGATTTTTCCTCAGGAGTGGGAGTTTTAGAAGAGGAACACTGAGACGAGGAGGTATCAGGGATAGAGGATACGAACATTCCAAACTTAAGCATGGAACGATTAGTGGTTGGTTCTAGAGTATCAGCTTTATAACCAAGACCACTTTTATCACTCAGGGGAATCTGAGCACCTAATATCTCAGTGATCGTTGTTGAGGATTTACACCATCCTTCAACAGTAGCCTTTTCAGCCTTTAGTGCATCGATAGATTCTTCTCGTTCGATACGAATGATTTGATTTATACAGACCTGATCTTTTAGATTTTCTTCTATTTTAGAAAGCTTTTGAATTTCCATGTGACAATTCTTAAGCTGTTCAGCGAGATCAATATTTAATTTTTCAGCCTTGGTCTTGCCATTCATGGCATCATATAAATCAACAGTCAAAAGATCGACGGTTCGACGTCTATCGATGTCACTGAGGACTGAAGTTTGAGTATCAGTGAGAGAGTTTGATACCTGAGATGTGGAGGTAGAAGTAGAGGGAATTCCAATTTCTTCCTCTTCTTCTATTTTGGCCATGAGGCAGAGATTGGGCTCATCATCATCTTCAGAGTCAGATGATTCTTCATCAGAAAGAGCCTAGTCATGATCTTCAGCGATCATGCCTTTGCCTTTCTTCTTAAAGCTTTTCAGCTTTGAATACTTTTCTTTCAGCTTCTTGTATTTGTCATCTCTAGCCCTGGGGTTAGAGGATTTCTTGGAAGAAGATGAGGGTTTAAAGACTTTCTTTGACCTGCACTCACTAGCAAAGTGACCTATCTTTTCATAGTTATAGCAAGCGACAGTTGCCTTATCTACAGGGATTGAAGATTTTGGCTTGTCAGTGAGGGAAAGAGGTTTATTTCTTCTGAAGTTACTCTTTCTGGCAAATCTCCTGAAAGAATTAGTCAGGAGGGCCAGTGACTCATCAATTTCTGAAGGATCAGCTTCTGATGATTCATCAGAGTTAGACTCCAACTCAGTGATAGTGATAGTAGATCGCTGAGTAGGCACCAACTCTGAAGAGAGTAAAGCAACAGGTGTGCTTTTGAAATCTTTTACAAGATTCTTCTTAAGATGACACGACTGCTCATGATTGAGCATAGTGCCATATAAGGTAGAAAGGGTCATAGATTTCAGATCCTTTGAGAGTTTAAGACACATAGAATAATTGTCCCAACTTTCAGGAAGACATTCCAGAAACTTTGTCAAGATCTCAAAGTTAGAATATTCCTTATCAACAGTTTTTAAGTCAATGATTAAACAGTTAAAACGTTGGTGAACTTCATAAAGAGTTTCATTCTTACCACAAATGAAACTTTCGTATTGTCTTACCAAGTTGATCTTTCTTGAATCCCGGACTTCAGATGTACCTTTATATTGAACACAGATTGTGTCCCACATAGCTTTAGAACTCTTCAGGTTCATGACGGAGTGGTGGACTTCATCAGGAAGAGCCATAGAGAGAATGGATTTGGCCTTAGTATCAATGGCCACCTTCTTCTTGTCTTCATCAGTCCACGTACTAACTTTCCTGCGAATGATTCTTTCAGGGATAACAACTCTAGTAGCAGTGAATGGAACAGCAGGGTCTATCATCAAAGGGGCATATGGTCCATTTTCAATGTAGTAAGGTATAGTAGGATCTACACCTTCCAAGAAGAGCATCATCCTATTTTTCCATAGATTGAAGTTATCTTTGGAAAATCTAGGGGGTTTAGCAAGAGAACCATTATCGATATAGTTTGTGTTTGTGGTGTTAGCCATTTTAGAAAATAGCAAGGAAGAGAAAAGAAGTTAGTATAAGCAAGATCTTGTTTATAGGATTAAACAAACTGCTCTGATACCACTTGTTGGTCCCAAAGGGGTTATACAAGTTTGTAGAAGGGGGGGTTGAATACAAACACACGATTTTTACTTTTCTAAATTGTTTATTAATATGTATCAAACAATTTACAGTTTGTTGCGGAACAAGATTAAGGAATAAACCTAATCTAAACAAACTATGAGAATCACTAAGATTTCTTGCACTAGAAATAAGATAGAGAGAAAATAAGAATACTAAGGAAACGATTCTAACACATAGATTCAGCAAAGATAAGGAATGGTCAAGCACTTCAAAAATGAAGTAGAGTTTCCTTTATATACTGCATGCATTTAATGCATGTCAGTACAACTTTACACGTGGTAGCCTCTGGTTGGTTGCATGGTTTGACTTCAGTAGACAACCTACTGGCCGCATGATGAACAGTGTAGAATCAGAGTTGGTTGTACGATTCTGGACAAAAGGGATGTCCGTTCTGACAAAATCGTACGGAGGCGTGCAAGGGGATAAGACAAAAGTTACTTGTAGAGGAGGCTTCATGATCAGCGTTTGCTGAATGATTCTTTATCAGCGAATGATAAAGTTCAGCGTTCGCTGAAGTCTTCTACTTGAAACTTCACGTTAAGTGGACAGGTCTTGGCTTCACTGATATCCGCATCAGTTCATTAGTAGAATTGTCGCTGGTTCTTTAGCTTGATCTTTGACTTCAGCGTAGAACATGGTTGACGTGAATCTTGTCTTCAGGGATCATAAGTAAACAACTTAAACTATCAGCGATCATCAGTAAGGCTGAACAAGCTCAGGGCTTGTTGATGAACAGTGTTCGCTGAATATGTAATTTAAAGAGCGTGAGTTTCCTATCAGCGGTACTGAACAGACTTAGTACTTATCAGCAATAGTGAAACTCTAATACATATTGTCTACTTACAATTTTCACTAAGTGTTTCTCAGAGTCATTATCAAATCACTGAGGGTTTGGATCAACAGGTCACGAGAAGATGCACATGAACACCAACGGGGATTCAACTCAGATCCTCTATTGGGGTATGTTCGATCGTCGGTTCTGAATTTGGCAACCAATGAAAGGCACGACGACGAGATGGAGTTTTTGTCGGAGTTTCTGTCGGAGGTGGGTTGTCGTCGAAGCTTGTGATAAATATGAGGGGTCGTCGAAAGTTGAAAGAGGGAGAAGAGAAAAGTTAGGGGTCACGAGAACGGCAGATGGGAATGGCCTACGATGGTCGTCGAATGGAGTAGTGGAGAACGGCGGTGGTTCTCGGTCGTCGGCGTAGTGATGGTGGTCGCCGAAATTGTGTGTGTGTGTTTGTGTGTGTGTATGTGTGTGTGTGTGTGTGAGAGAGAGAGAGAGAGAGAGAGAGAGAATGATGGAGATATGGAGATAATTAAGGATAGATTGTAACTATAGTTAGATAAATACAAAGTACTTAGTAAAATTTACCCTTTCCCTATCTTTTTAATAATTTTAAATCCGGAAATTTCTCAACCGTCGATCAAGATAATGGATGGTCTAGATTGGTTTATGTAGTTCACATGATAAAAGTGGTTTACAAAAGAAGCACCCTATATATATAGGACAATAATCAAATGAGAACCAAAAATAGGTTGAGAACTGTGAAAACCGATCTAAGTCGTTTATTGGTTTTAATCTATGGATATTAAAAGCAATGGCATTTTTGTGAAAAAAATTTTGAAATCTAAAACCATTTATTGAATAAATGGTTAATTGGAAAGGTATTCATGTCAGTTTCTCTTTTCCAAATCTACAATTATTTTCTTCAATTCACATCCATCATCACAATCGCCTTCAACTTCCCTCAGATTCGAAAAAGCCCCGATTTCCGCTGCCTACGCCACCGCCAAGAGGACTATGACTACGATGGAGCCAAACCACCTTTCATATATGCCTCCCAATTTCCAATCAGGTAAAGTGTTCTTCTTCATCATCAGTAGGCTATGTCGATTCCATTGTTTCTCAATCCAACCCTTCATATCTGCCTTCTAGTTTCGAATCAGGTAAATTGTTTATTATTTTCTTCTGATTGCTTCTCAATTTGTTTGTGGAATTTGTTTCATTTGATTAGATTTAGGATTTCTGATCCTTCGTTTTCTAATACAGGCGAGTCAAATCTTTAGCAATTTCTCTTTCGAAGCCGCCCCAACATCCAAAGACGTCAACTGATTTATCTTTTTCTGGCAACCCATATTCGTTAATTTGTGTAATTAGGTTTTTCAAATGAATTTCATTTGTTTAAATTATATTTTTGCAGTTTTTAATTTAATCGATTCGTGTGAACCGCCTTTCATTGTGTAGTTGATTCCTTCATTACTTTTTTTGAACTCTTAATCTCTTTAGGTTTCAATTTAGTCTGATCTAAACTGACATTAGGTTTTCTTCATCAGCTAATGAATTGTGATATTGTAGGTGGATATGAGCTCTCATGTTCGAGAATGGATTCCCAGAAGATCAATCTTTCCTAAAGGCGAAAAGCACAACATTTAGTGTTTGGTTTCATGTGGTGAAACACATTTAGTGTTTTGTTTCATATGGTGAAATAACATTGAGTTTTTTGTTTCATGTGGTGAAATAATATTCACTATTTGGTTTCATGTAGTGAAATAACATTCGGAATTTGGTTTCATATAGTGTTTGGTTTAATATGGTGAAATAACATTAAGTGTTTAGTTTCATGTGGTGAAATATCATATTTGGGAAAAAATTGTTTTTATTTTGAGTTGAAATAGTATGTGTTTCATATGGTGAATCTCAGTTACCAAAATGACGATTATACCCTTTTCATGTGGTGAGACAACTTTTAATTAAAACCATAGGATCAAAATCAAATTACGGCTTAGATCGGTTCTCACAGTTCTCAATCTTTTTTTGGTTCTCACATAATTTGACCCCTGTATATATTATATGCTTAATCATTTGAGAACTTCATTACGTCTCTCATTTCAATTAAGGTGTTTTATGATTTAATTAATGATAAAGGGATGATTTGGTGATTTTGTAATTGGATGACAACTCATCCATTTAATTTATTAAGATCTCTCTCTCTATTAATTTTCTAATTGAAGCATCAAGATTTATAAAGGATAAATAATAAGCATCCAAATACTCATATGCATAATAAGAATCAAGAAAATCAACTATGATGGTTTTGTTTATGTTTTCTTTTTGCTAGATTTAATGGTTGTTCAGAAGGTAAACAAATTAACTGTAATTGTGATATGTAAACAATGTATGGTTTTTCGAAGAACAATGTCGGTGTCTAGTGTTCACAATTGTTGTCTTTACTTGATTGCACTCTTTTGATATGAACAATGTCTTGTTTCAATTGTTACGAATATTATTAGGTGTTCACATTTAGGCATGAGAATGGGCCCATACCCAATCCACTTGCCTCGGTGGAGGACGGGGATTCCCCGCTAAACCGGGGACGAGGACTGGGATCCCCGTTTGTCTCAAACCAGGGATTGGGTCGGGGACGGGTATCGCACTCCCCGACCCAGTCGTACCCGTTATATATTTTGATTAATAAATGAAATATATGTTATTTATTTCAATTTAATCGATAATTCATAATTTCTTATTTCCTAACTAGCTTTTGAATCTAAATTGTTGTTTTTTTATGTCAGTACGTAATATTTTGGATGTCAAGTCAAAACTACAGTTACTCGATATGTTTTGGATACACTCGATATGATTTTTGATATTACTCTATATATTTTGGTTCGTGTGACATTAAGTTCTTTTTTGGATTAAATTGTTTTTCTTTTGGTTTTATGTTATTATTTATTATATGATGTTGTGATTTTTTTGTTTTAAATTAAATTTCTTTTGATTTTAGGTTAATTAGGAATATGTAATATTTAAACATACATGGTCTCTCACCTGTTTGATTTAAAATAACTTACATCAACGGGAAGAAAATCCTCGTTTCGTTGTTGGGGATCCCCGTTCCCCGTTAGGGATGGGGATGGAGATGTGATCACATTCTCCGACGGGGATGGGGACGGAGATGAAGGATCAGGGATGGGGATGAGGATTGAGGTCCCCGCCTATTCACCTTGTATTTAGATAGGTTCACAAGATGTTCAAAAATGGTACATTTAGTTTTGGTGTTGAGTTTAATGGGTGTTCACAATGTGATCACAATTCAGATCTCATAGATTCATAGTGTGTTCACATGTCAGTGTTCAGAAGATATTCACAAAGTGTTCACACAATGTTCACAACCTTCGTTCTTCTTCATGGTATTTTTCACAATGCCCTTTTGTGTACCACTGTGAACACAACTTTATCGGAATCCTTTATAAACCATCGTGGTATTATATTAGTTGGAGAGGTGAGAGAGGCAGGAGGGGAGGATTTACAAATACTCATAATGCCCTTTATTTTATTTTTTAATTAAAAATACTAATTTCTAAATTTAGTATGATTTTATAGTTTATATTAGATCTCATGGAACTCATAAATTGCATGGATCTCAAAAGATCTATATGTACATATGTATATATAGGGGTGGGTTTCGTTAGGAGCTAAAATTGATTAGTAACCTGGGAACCGTCCACGACGCAACATATGGCATATTCATCAGGGATATGAACGTGTTGTTCATCATGAATATTCTAACATATTCATCACGAATGTATGATTCATGTTAGATTTTTAATGTTTTGGATTTTGTTATAACTTATAAATTTGAACTATAAAATTTAGATTTATAATGTTTTCATTTGAAATTTGGATTTGTATTTTTTTGTGAATTTTCGATACTTAATTTTTAGTTTTAAAAATGTTAAACGGGTTAGGCGGATCGTGGCGGGTTAGACGAGTCGGGTTAAGGTTGGGATTTTCTGACCCGTTTATTAAACGGGTCGGGTTAGGGTTAGACACTTTCAACCCGTTTAACTTTGAACCCGACACGACACGTTTGCCAGGTCTACGTTGAAGATTATTTATTTGCTATTTTTTTATAATACTAAATACAATACTAATTATATATAGAGAGGATCTAGAGAATGCTAAAAAAACTAACACACTAATAATCGTTCATCTGGATGGTATGCACATATGTATACAAGTAAATTAAGATGTTTTTGGTTTTATACATATGTGCATGTTACAAATTACTTGTATTTACATATGCATACCGTCCAAATGAACAGCTTATCAAGGTGTTTCTCAGTTTTTCATTTTTTGCGTTTTCTCCTGAATCTGACCATATATATATAGGGTTGGGTTGGGTTGGGTTGGGTTCCGTGAAAAGTTGAAATTAACATGAGAAGTAGTTATCAACCGTTGGATATATATATATATATATATATATATATATATATATATATATATATATATATATATATATGCAAGTTTACTTTTTGTCCACCACTGTGTTGACCTTGTGGTGCTATATAGGAAAATCGATTAAATTCCTTTTTTGGTATTTTTGAGCTATGTCCGCAATTACAGATCTAGAAAATTGCAGACCTGGTGCTATTTTGGTAAACGTGAAGGAATTATGACTAAGAAATAAAACCATATGTGTAAAATGGCTTATTTCAATTAATTTCCATTTAAATAGTTTTATGGTAAACACATGTTTAGTTATTTCGGTTTTATTACATTTTTTAATAATTAACGGTCAGTCGATATAACATCCTTTTAAATTCATATATCCTGAAATATAATATAATATAATGTTTTTTTTGAGCGAAAAACCTAGGCAAATATATAGCAAAAGCAAAAGAAAAAAAAACTACAAAGTTCAGGCGCAGAGGCCAGCAACAGCAAAGCAAAAGAAATTGGTTACAACACCAAACCACGCAACCAATAACCAAAACAAACACAAGTTCACAGACCGGAAATTACAACAAAATAAAATAAGGAACAACCGGCGCATAAACCACCACCAAAAGGACCACAACCGAGAGGGCCGAGGGCACCAATCAAGAGCCACCATAGTTAACTTTGTCCGCTTTATCTCTATTCCTCCAAGCCATCTGCTTAAGAACAACATCTATGATACCTTTAACCAAAGAATCCACCGGACGGCTATGGTTATCAAAAAGCCTTTTGTTACGCTCCTGTCATATAGAATAGATGGAAGCAGAGAAGGCGAGCTTTTGCAAGAGTATCCATTGGATAGTTCCGTTCGAGAGGCAATCCATAATGTCATCCCAATCCTCCGGGAAATGATCAATACCAACTTCACCTTTTATGGTACTCCAAACTTTCGACGAGAACTCACATCTAAAGAACAAATGGTTATGAGAGTCAGCACATTTCTTACAAAAAACGCATTTCAAGTCCGGAGGGTTATGTTTCCAAGTAGCTATACGGTCTTGTGTAGGCAGACTCCGATGGCAGGCAAGCCAAACGCACACAGCATGTTTTGGAATAAAAGCTTTGTTCCAAACTAAAGTCGACCAAGGGACTTTAGCGTGCGGCCCATCAAGCGCAGCCCAAACTTCACCAACCGAGTATTCTGTGAGGGAACCGTTAGGACTCTTCTAGTAAATTTGGTCCGAGATCGAGGCAGTAAGGGACGGAACAACACACCCGGAGAGGGATGGAGATCGGGTTGTCCACTCACTCGGCCAGGAGGCACCGACTGCCGTAACAACATCATGGATCGAGGATTTTAAATTGAAGCCCGCGGCATGATATAATCTATACGATATGGTGGAAGATAAAACCCCGCAGTCTAACTAGTTGTCTTCCCACGCATTCGAATCAGTTCCATCACCAATATGGATGGAGAAAAAATTCCTCACTAAAGGTCTTAGGTCAAGAATACTTCTGAAAGTCCACGACCACGAGGGCTTCTTTTTAAGAGACCAAAAATTGGCAGACTTAATACAGTGTAAATGGATCCGTCTTACCCACAAGGATTTTCTCTTACGAAGAATTTCCCAAATATGCTTAACCATCAAGCTTTGATTCCATGTAGCGAGATGCTTCAGACCAAACCCATCACAATCAATGGGCCTGCAGACGATATCCCAAGCAAGTCGAGACTTGCCTCTAGCATCCTCCCCTTGAGCCCAAAGAAATTTGCGAAAAAGGCCTTCCAAATCTTGGATTACCCCCGAAGGGAGGATGAAAACAGACATCCAGTATAATTGCATGGATTGAAGGACAGAGAGAATAAGCTGACGTCTACCACCATATGAGAGAAATTTAGTTTTCCAGTTGTGTATTCGCGCCTTAACTTTAGCCACCAGATCTTCAAAGTCCGAGACCCGAAGCCTAACCGGGGAAAGGGGCACCCCAAGGTATCTAATCGGTCCCTTGGCGAAAAGGGAGGCAGTTTAGGATAGCCGATCTTTCCGAACTAGGCACATTTCCAAAGAAGACTTCACTCTTTTGAAGGCTCAGAGATAAACTGGACTTGGTTTTAAAAATTTGGAGAGCCTTTTTCAGAACTTCTACAAATAGAACATCCCCTCGTGTAAACACAAAAAGGTCGTCGGCGAAACATAGGTGAGTGATCTCTAAATCGGTGCAGTCCTTGTGAAACCCGAAAGCGTCTGCTTCCCTGATACATTGGTTCAGGATCATGGAGAACCCTTCCATGACGATAGTGAAGAGATAGGGAGAGATGGGATCACCCTGACGAAGGCCCCTACAGCCAATGAAGAAACCCTCAGCTTCACCATTGATAGCAAGGGAGTACGACGGGGTAGAAACCATTTCTCGAATCCATTTAACAAAAACCGGGTGGAATCCGAATCCATTTAACATATTTTCCAAAAAATCCCAGTTAACCATGTCGTAAGCCTTGCGGATGTCGATTTTGAATGCACAACGGGGGGGGCCTGGCTTTTGTGGTAGCCTGCGACAAGTTCGTGGGCCAGAAGGATGTTGTCGGTAATTCGACGCCTCGGGATAAACGCCGACTGGGCGTCGTCAATAAGAAAGTCCAGATACGGTTTCAGCCTATCCGCCACAATTTTACTAACACAATTAAATAAGACCGAGCAACATGAGATAGGCCGAAAATCAGCCACCTTTGATGCGTTAGGTGATTTCGGAATAAGGCATAAGAGGGTGTGGTTGAGTTCTCTAGCAAGCTTACCCGAGTAGAAAACATTATGCACCGCGATTGTGACGTCGTTCCCAATAATCACCCAAGCAGATTTAAAAAACTTTGCAGAAAAACCATCCGATCCGGGAGCCTTATCGTTACCAATATTAAAGATGGCATCCTTAATCTCGTTATCAGTAATGGGTCTGATCATGTGGAGAGCATCCGAGAGAGAGACTTTCTTGTTGAAGAGAGAGGATTGCATGGAGGGTTCCACGTTGTGGTCAATCTCACTCAGAATAGATCGAAAGTAGCTGTCAAAAGCTTTCGGAACATCCTCTCCGTGCACATAATTCCCATTCTCATCACACACTGACGAGAGGTGTTGGACATTCCGTTTCTCCTTTATCACTTGATGAAAGAACCGAGTGTTACCGTCACCATCGTTTAGCCATCGAATCTTAGCCCGTTGACGTAACATAGAGTCCTCATCCAGCCGAGCTTGTTGATAAGCTAATAAGATATGGGCCAGTTCCTCCCTAAGGAGCACATTCGACGGATCTTTATCACAAGCGGACTGGACAGCATCCAGCTCAAATTTAAGACAAGCAGCTTTCTTTTCGATGTTACCGTATGAGGATCTCAACTTCCTGAGAGGAGCTTTTAAAGCTTTAAGGCGGCTAGTTACCTTAAACATAAAAGAACCGCGAGTGGGAGAGTCCCACCCCGTTTTAACAATGTGTAAGAAATCCGGGTGATTAGTGAGAAAGTTGTCAAATATAAATCCGTTGATCCTCCGACGTAGGCCACCCTTGAAAGTAAGAATACCCAGAGAATGGTCAGAAACACCCCGAGGAAGGAAGCACACCTCACCGTCCTGGAAACGATTAGTAAATTCCGTATTAGCAAGAATACGGTCCAGCTTTCGAAGTAGACCACCCTCCCCGTTTGGTTTTTGGCTCCACGTGAATTGAATACCAGAATATCGAACATCAAAAACTTCAATGTCTTCAATACAAAGGTAGAAATCTTCCATATCCTTATCCCTACGAGAAGATCCACCAAAACCATCGTGAGGGAATAATAGGGCATTGAAATCCCCCATGATGATCCATGGGCGGTTACCAATAAGGACTTTGAATTTACGAAGGCCAGACCACAATTCTTTCCGACTGTTTCCGTTGTTTTCACCGTACACTACCGAGATAAACATAGGTTCCGCCTCCCCTCTGATGTGGACTTCACAATTGACATATTGAGCGTTAGAATCCAGCACCAAAATGTCCATAACGCGGCTGTCCCAACCAAAAATAATGCGGGTACCCCTCGGGGAGTAGTGACAGTTTGAGTACCAATCCCATCTCCCAAAAACATTTTTGCAAGCTTTATCAAGAGAGCATGCTTTCAAGTGGGTCTCAATGATGGCACAAAAAGAGAGACCATTACAATGGATAAGATTCTTAACTTCCCGTTGCTTCATCGAGGAACAAAGTCCCCGAATATTCCACATATTGACTTTTAACATTGATTATTATCGTGATTCGAGGCCTTAACTCCCACAGCTTGAGCAGCTTTATCATCCGAAATAGTTGGGAAGAACTCCGTGAAGGATGCATTATCGCCCCCGTCCTCGAAAGTGAAAGACTCGTCATTAGAAAGGACCTCAAATCTGTTCAAGTTTGGAGGGATATGGGTGTCAACACCACGTCTAGGATTGTAAGATTTTAAAGAGTTGACCACAGTGGCCATAAAAGGTGAATTACGATTCTGGTTGTTTTCCTCTCCACTAATGTTTAGCTGTTGGTTACCCTGCATGTTCCCATTTACCACCTTTTTCCCATTATCTACTTTATCCCTATCCTCCATCCACATAGAATCATTTGTAGAAATCCCCAAGGGGGGAGGCATAGGACTCACGTTAGAATTTCCCAAGGGGGGAAGCTCACGATTTACATTTGAGGTCCCTTGAAGGTGATTCACGAATTTGTTTTCATTTGGAGCAGTTGGGGGATCCTTAAGGGGCAGGGGTTTAGCCTCTTTTTTCCTCCATTGTTTCCTCACGACTTTAACGAATCCATCTCCATCCTTATGTGCTTGGCCATTATGGGGTTTAGTTTTTGAGTCAACCACTGCTTTAACACAGGAACCGAGTTTGTGTCCAAAAACATAGCAATGGGAACATTGAGACGGTTCCCAAAGGTATTCCACTCTAACCTTCACCACCGTGTGCCCGTCATCTTTCAAGTTAGTGATAATCACATCAATTTCACGTTTCAACTCTCCCGTGGCCCAAACTTCGATTAGAACTTTAGCAAATCCCGGTATTCCCCATTGTTTTTCACACATAGACAAAGTACAGGCGTCCATCCTTTTCGGTATACCAAGCGCACTCGCTATTTGGCTAACTCCCTCCCTATTGAAGGCGACCAACGGGATATTGTGAAGTTTGACCCACAGCGGCCAAGTAGTATGTTCAGGTTTAACGATCCCTTTAGAAGGTTCCAGGGGAACACAAAGAGAGGAACCCCACGTATCATGATAGGACCTTCCTCTACCACTTGGGCACTTCCGCCTTCATTGTTGAATCGAAAGAAGAAAAAACCATGCTCATTCATCATAGCATCACGAAACCCGAATTTACTCCAAGCAGTTTTAACATACCTTAGTACAATCGGGAAGTGAAGCCTCGGTCCCAGGAAATACCCATATAGCGTGGATAGGTAAGCCTTCGAAGCCTCTTTTGCTAACTCAACAGGAATTGTAACACAAGACTGCAGTTTGTCAGCTAAAGGAAAGAACTCGAGGTCATTCTCCTTCGGATTAGAGCCTTCCAAAGCAGACATAAAGTTCATGGAGGTCTTGGCAGCGGAAGAACTCCCGTTTGTAGGGCCATTGTTAGTAGCATTCCCATCCAGTAAACCTTTACCCGACGCTAACACACTGGCAGAACCATTATTATTCAAGCCTTCATTACCCACGTTAGACTGCATGGTATGCATGGGGGGAGCCTTCAACAAAGTGTCACCACCAGGGGTCGGGAGAGTCGAATTTCCCCCCAGAACAGATTTTCCTCCGTCTTTCCAACTGATACCGAGTCCATGGTGCTGGAGATCGCCGAGGAGTAGTCCTCGACGGAGAGACGAAGATCCCAGCCGAAGCCGGGATGCTGAAACTCCACGAGGAATACACTACAGCAACCAACGAAGACCAATGGGCATTCGCAATCAGAGAGAAAGAGACAGGAGACGAAACGTCTGTGATGGAGACGAAGAAGCCAAAACGTCACCAAAACCCTAGGTGCCACAACTGATGGAGACAAACGACAAGGCGGATGAACACCGCAGGAGGAGCGAATATTACCAAGAGGAGAGGCACACCAGCGGCAGCAAAGGCGTTCACCACTAAAACCAGCCGGCGTAAATCTCGGGTGGAAGAACCGGTACAAAACTCCCCAAGAAGATTGGAGAAGATTGGATTGCTACAAGGAATAAAACCCCACGACAGAATGCGAGGCAAACTGAATCGAACACGAGATACAAACCGAAGAAACCAGGTTGACCACCAAAAGTCCAGCCGGAACCCTAGGCCGCCATTAATAGATCCATTTTTTTACAATAACAAACTGTTCAAATAGCCTTTAATATAATATAATGTTTTTTCTACATAAATGTATAATGTTGATTTTCACAAGCCACCCCGTACTCCCTCGTCACTGTATACAATATATAATATAAATAGTTTAATATTTTGGTAGTGAGTATAAGTAATTTTTTTATTTTATAATAAACTTGCACTATTTTATATATTTTTCTAGAAGAAAATAAATAATTAAACATTAATATTCTTTTGAATATAGATTTTTTAGTCATTTTAAAAGAAAAATCATCTATTATACTTTCATAATTAAGTTTTGTTATAACTCTTTCTACGTTTCCTTGTTTAAATTGTTCATCTTTTCTCTTTATGACGTTTAGATAACTCGGTTTAAATATTTTAACTGAAATCATAATATTTATATTGAATCGGTGAATTATTATTGATAATTATAAAAATACATATAGAAAATAAGATGTTATTGATTTATTGATATTTTAAGAAAAACGCTTATCATTAGAAATTTAAATTTCCAAAAAACATGTAAAAATAACCAATAACAATTAAACTTTTTCTAAATTTCACTAAATAATAAAATAGTATAAAAAGTTATTAAAAAAATAAGAAAATAAAAAAAATCATTAAAGATTTATTTTTATAAGATAAAATTTATAAAACATAAAGAATACATTGTAAGTCGTAACTAGGGGTGAGCAACGGGTCGGGTCGGTCGGGTTCGGACCAAAAACCCAAAACCCGATCGGATTTCGGGGTGGGTTCAGGCCACCCGAAACCCGTCCAAACTATAGTTCGGGGATTCGGGTTCAGGTGGGATCGGGTTCGGGTTTTCGGATCGGGTTGTTGGATATCTCTATCTCTCGCAGCAATATATATATATATATATATACACACACACACATACACTGATACACAGCAGGTATATATCTCTATCTCTCGCAGCAATATATATATATATATATATACACACACACACATACACAGCTGGTATATCTCTATCTCTCTTTCTCTATCTCTCGCAGCAATATATATATATATATATATATATATATATATATATATATATATACACACACACACACACATACACACACACGACATACACAGGTACAGTTCGGAGTTCGGACAACATCAAGAAAGTTCGGATATTTCGGACGGATCGGGTTTGGTCTATGGGTACCCACCCCGAGCCGAAATATCTGCAAAAATAATCGGGTTCGGGTAGTTCGGGTGGTCGGGTGACGCTTTTCGGGTGGTCGGGTCGGTCGGGTTTCTCGGGGCGGTCGGGTTTTGCTCACCCCTAGTCGTAACGACACAACTTGTTATCTCTAAAAAAATTAAAACACCTATATTATTATAAAAAAATCATAAAAGCGATAGAAAAATGAAATGAATTATGGAAGTAAACAAAATGAAAATAGGTAAAAGAATTTAGGTTAAAAGCCCACTAGTGTGATTTGAACCCAAAACCACTCATCAAATAAGCGCAATAGTTTGGCAACTTAGCCATAAACAATTTTGTTTAAACCATTGATTTATCACTTTATATCCTAATTATAAAAAATCAAAAATAAATTTGAAGGCGTTGGCGAGCAGAGGCCCCATAACGGCAGCACCACCGGCACACCCTCAGGGCTGGCCCTGGTAATTGCTTATGTTGCGTTGTATAATAAGTGGCAAATACAACAATTTTATATTATGGAATGGAGGCATATAACAAAATACTATATCATAAAAATTAAGTAGTCGCATATTAGAACTATTTTTTACGAGTTTTAATTATATAAAAATTTATTGTTACATCTTTATTAGTAATATTAACAAGTTCTTTTTTTCGGCACATATTACCCATCCATTCAAAAAACCATCACAAGTTTTGATTCAATTGCATAAAGACCATAATTGGGAGCTTTTTATTCGGATTGTCATATCCTCATGGGATTTGGTTTGGAGCTTTTTAGCCATTAATTAGCAAATAACAATTTCTTTTAACTCGTTCCATTATTATAAATATAGGCTAGCCATATGATAAGAACCAAAAATAAGAAAAACCATTCAATCCATCCATCAAACAACAGAAAACTCAAAGATTTTCGACAACTAAAATAAAGAGATCAAACTTTTACTTTTAGCCTTTTGACATACAACAACATAAAATCCTCAACCGTCATCATATTATAACAAACGACGAGGTAAATTTCTCAAAACTGTTGTTAATGCCAAAAATCACCCAAAGGATAATTTAAGGTTGATGTGGAGCTTTTAACAACTAAAGATGGGGATCTCAAGACAAACAACTCAATCGCGAATAAAAGTAAACAAGACAAGAGGATTGGTGATGCTGAAAACACAAACAAGGGAAAAAACTGCGGTCGACTTGTGAGAGTCGACGGTGCACTATGGTCGCCAAACAGGGGCGAAAATCCTTTGGTAACAAGTGTTTTGTGTACAACAGATTAATATAAGAATAAAAACAAACTTAATCGTAAGATAAAGTTATGTGTCGTGCGTAAATCGTGCGAAATAAGCTATTATCGTGCGAATCGAGCTGCTGTCGTGCGAAACTTGCGTAAGCGATGTGTGTTCGAATGCTCGGATTGTCACTGTTGTGTTGCGTAGAAAAGTAGAAGAGTTGAGTTCGGATGTCAAATATCAGATGTCAGATAGATCGTCCTTGTTGAAATGTGAGCAGGCCTTTATATAGCTTTTGTCAGCATTAAATGTGTCTTGATGTCTTGTTTGTAACCGTCGTCGGGTCTTTAATGACTTTAAGAGCTCGTCTGTTACTGGTCGTTCTACCATGATTGCTCGTGGACCTGCATTAATGGAACAAGGAAAACGGATGTTGACTGTTAACGGTTAGTATAATCGTACGACCATCTTGAGTCTTGGACGTCGGTCGTATGGAACTTACGACCATCGCAGAAATGTACGACCAAATGTTCGGTTGTAAATAGCCTGCAAGACCTTATCTTAATACAAGAGTGATCTTACATAAATGTCATATGTGTTTTTTATCGTCGGTCGTGAGGTGTGGATTTTTACCCAAACAGTTTGCCCCCAAAATTTGAATTTAGGCGTGAAATTCGAATTTTAAATCCGACGAGGTAACTTGACACGTGTCGCATGGGGAGTGGTTCTGGTCAAATCCCAACCGTCTTGGTTCGATTTGGACCAAGGGAGACGAAGTGGTCGTGACGTCATGGCGACGTGTCAGAGGCGTGGAGCCGTTAGAGGACAGATGTCGTTCATCGGCACGTTGCATGCGAAAAAGTGGTGGACAGTTGTCGACCATCCACTGGAACAACCTGACACGACGTTGCTATAAATATCGCGATTGTGGAAATCACTTCCTTTTTTACGATTGAGATATTTTCCGAGAGAGTTTTTTAGAAGGTTTCAATTGCCTTTTTCGTGTGTTTGCTATAAATCGAGAGAGAAGTTTGTCCAATCTTTTGTCATTTTTACGATGTCGATTGAACCTGCAAGCACTATTAGTGGCCAAGAAGGTCTGTCGGCTTTGCGGACGTTATCGGGCGTCCCGGAGGCTCTACATATATATTCGTCGGATCAGTTCCGGCCATCGGAGTGCCTGAATGGGCATTTCATTCTGTACGAGTACCCATTCAAAGTGGGTTTTAAGTGGCCGTTTTCCCCTTTAGTCAGGGAGTTTCTTGGTAGATTTCGCTATTCGCCGGCTCAGATGATGCCACAGTTTTGGCGAATCATCCATGTGATCGATAGGATCACCGACGAGTGGACGACGTCGTTCATGGTGGAGGGTCTTCTGGCGTCTCATATGGTTAAGGTGGACAACTACTACCGGTACAGCTTGTTCTCCAAGTATAGGAGATCTCAGGTCCTGGTGCTGAACACCCAAGTGAGCGATCGTGGGTGGAAGGCCAGGTACGTCTTTGGCAAGACGCAATCGCTCGAGCTTTTGGAGGAGGACACGACGTGGGTCTCTGCTGGGTGGAACACCAACAGTAAGTTTATTCTTTTCGCTTGTCGTGTATAATTTTGGAATCGTGCGTTTTAGCTAATCGTATGTTTCTGTTTCAGCCATCACGTTCCCTGAGGTCGGCGTTTCCAAGGAGACGCTGGCGAAGATTGAGAAATTCCAGATGTATAATCCGGAAGACAGATCTTTCTTCGTCCAGCGCAGTCTTAAGGACGAGGGTTCGGACGACGAGGTCGTCGCACTTGGAGAGACGGAGATTTCTGCCGAAGAAGAGGTGGAGAGAGAAAAGGAGGAAGAGGAGACAGCTGGTAATAATCTTACCTAGTTCATCGTACGATCTGCTCATAAGTTTCCCTTCTCATCGTATCTCTTTTATTTTGCAGGTGGGTCGGGCGATATGCCTACTCACGGCGTGTCGAAGAAGGAGGCTCAACTCCTCCTGGCCCGTCAGGCCAAGGAGTTGAAACGCAAGGCTCCCCCACCCCCGTCGTCGGGGGAAAAGAAATCCAGGACGGTTCCCCGGAAGGAACCGTCAACGAAGGGTGGTGATCCGTCTAGGGTCGCCACCACTAAGAAGACGAAGACACCATCGAGAGTCATAGATGCGACTCCAGTGAGTGTGGCCCCTCCCCAGACTGGAGAGGTCGCCCCTTCTCCCTCGTCGGCCGATAAAAGGAAAGATAAGATGATGGAGGAGTCCACCGGTGCTATGACGGTGAATTTCACGCTGCCGTCTAATTTCATGTTTGGCGAGGACATGGATAGCGACAAGATTTTCCCGGACCTGGAGAAATTCCTCCTGTCGTCCTTTAAGGAGCAACTTCAGGAGGTAACGGTCGACGAGATGGGGTCGCAAGTCGCAGGGCTGACTTTCAAGGTATGTACGATCCATCAGTTTCATGTATTTTTGTCATTTGTTTTCTAACGTTTGCGTGTTTTAATCGTGCGTCTACAGGCGTTCCATACATCTCTCTGCCTGTATACCCATATGGAGAAGATCCGTAGGGTTACACCCATGGCCTTGGAGAAAATGCGCAAGGCGCAAGACGAGGCTCGCGTGGCACGGGACCAGGAGAAGCTGACAATGGAGAGGGCTGAGGTCCTTTCGGCAAAACTCGATGAAGCTCAAGACTTCTTTGAGGCAGCGTTGAGAGCAAATGAGGACCTGCAGAGCCGTCTGAAGGAAGCCCTTGAGAAGTCCTCTACGACTGAGGCGGAGTTAGGAGCAACTAAGGGCTCATGGCCGAGAGCGAAAAACAGGTCAAGGACCTTAAGTCGCTCGTCGAGGCGAAAGAAGGGGGATCGTGTTCTTAGAGGAGCGACTCCAATCGTTTGAGGCTCTGACCCATCTGAGTGTCCGAGCGGCGATCATGCGTCACCATTTACGGGGGTTACACCCTATGGTCGGAGCCGAAGAAGAGGTCGCCACTTACTTGGAGCAGGTCGGGGACGAGGAAGACCTCGACCAGGAAGACAAGCTCGAAGAAGGGAACCCGACGGACGCTGAGGTCGCTGGAGCTGGCGACAAGGAGGTCGCTAAGGAGCAGGACCCTCCTCTGCCTTGATTTTTTGTTCCTATGTTTATTTCTTTTGATATGGGGCGACTATAATCGGTCGTGCCCTTCACTTGTAATTTTTTGGACAGTATGAATACAAGTATGTTTTTGTTATACTATCGTTTTACTTTACTTTGTTGTAAATAAACAAAATAAATGAGAGATAACAAAATTTAAAAGAACCAGCGTATAAAGCGGTAAGACGGATGTAAAACTGTACGACGTTGGTACACGTAACTTTAGAAGTAACCGGGCGACTGGGCCGAAAAAATATTCTAAGTGTGGAATTCGAGTCGTAAGACTTTAACTCCAAAACTTAGATTAGAAACACCTGTTGTGATCATAAGATCCATGAGATGGATCATAACATTCCGTTTATGACGTACGGGTCATGACGTGACATAATAGTCGTGAAATGTTTAGTCATAGAGACTTTGTTTCTCACGATATAAATCGTAAGACTGGTGTTCGTGCCATCCTGCGAGCCTGCAATGTAAGACCCAGGGGCGGTCGTTGGTTTGACCAACGACCCTCCGATGCTTAAGTCAGTAATCGTTTATCGAAATAAATCGAAAGTAAATTTTTAGAAGAAATACTTCTTTAAATGTACTGTGTTCCAGCTACGTGGGATGTCTTGGTCGTCGAGGGTTTGAAGCCTATAATCACCCTTCCCAACGACCTTGGATATTCGATAAGGTCCTTCCCACTTAGTGGATAACTTACCTGCGTTTGGTTCCTTGGTATTTTGGAATACTCATCGTAAGACGTAGTCACCTTCCTGAAAGATCTTGGCTTTAACATTTTTGTTGAAATGTCGTTCGACAACTTAGCTCTTCGAGAGCGTCGGGGTCATAGCTTAAGTCCACCAAATTATGATCGATGGATGTATGTCTCGATGTCGGGAGCTGCACTTCAATAGGTAAGACGGCTTCACAACCGTAAACTAATGAAAATGGTGTTTGTCATGTCGATGTTCGAGGTGTCGTACGATTTGCCCATAGGACCGATGGAAGTTCTTCGACCCATTTTCCCTTTGCAGCCTTAAGTCTTTTCTTGATTGAATTGATAATGACTTTATTGCTCGATTCTGCAAGACCGTTAGACTGGGGGTAACGTGGGGTTGAGGTCGTAAGTTTGATTTTACGATCCTCACAAAACTGTTGCATACGATCACTTATAAATTTTGAACCATTGTCACATACGATTTCGGAAGGAATTCCGAACCTGCATATAATGTTAGTCTGGATAAAAGAGATGACCTCTTTGTCCCGAATCTGGGAGTAGGCAGTTGCTTCTATCCATTTAGAAAAATAATCTATAAGGACTAACAGAAAAACTTTCTGCCCTAGGGCAGGAGGTAATTTACCAGCGATGTCCATTCCCCACCTCATGAAGGGCCATGGGACCAAAGACGTATGTAGAGGTTCAGGAGGTTGGTGTATCATACCTGAATGACGTTGACATGCGTCGCAGCTTTGGACGTACCTGGTGGCATCTTGCCTTAATGTCGGCCAATAATAGCCTTGTCGTGATATACGATTTGCAAGACTACGACCACCAGAATGGTTGCCACATTCGCCGTCGTGCATTTCTTTTAGAATACCTTGTACCTGTTCTGGAGTATCGATGCATCGTAGGTTTAGACCCGTCGATGATCGTCGATAAAGTCTACCACCAATGATAAGGTATTTCGAAGCTTTAAATCGAATCTTTCGAGCTTCCATTTGGCCTTCAGGTAGTTGATCGTGCATAAGATAGTTCTTGATATCGCACGACCAAATATTTTCTGTGTTAAGAACAGAAATCGTTTCAGAGTCCTCGATGGACGAGGTCGCTAGTAGATCATAGGAATAATGTCGAACGATGGCTTATTGAGTGTTGATCCAAGATTTTCTAGCGCATCAGCTTGAGTGTTTTGAACTCTGGGGATTTGTTCGATTGAGAACGGATCAAACATATTTGACTTCTCCTTGGCTATCTTGGGATAGGCCATCATCTTGGAATCTTTTGCTGCGAATTCCTCGTTCATTTGGTTCACGACCAATAAGGAATCGCTTCTGACATGAAGTCCAGTTGCCCCCAATTCATGAGCCATATTCATGCCCACAATCAGGGCTTCGTATTCTGCTTCGTTGGTGGAGGCTTTGAAATCACATCGTATGGAGTACACCATTTTGCCCCCCTACAGTGTAACAACCCAAAATCTTAGTGAGTCTTGAAGTTTGGTGGTCAAAGTATGAAAAACGAAAGTTAAGTTAAGGGGCCATTTCTGTAATTTGAGGAAGGTATAAATGTGCACAAAATTCTAGGGCAGCCTCCATTTAGCTCAAATCAGTGTTTTTATATTGTTTGGGTATGTGGTGGTGTGAAGCAAGGAAAGAAAGGGAAGAAGAAGAAGAAGAAAGCTATAGAGAGGAGAAATCAATCAGGTAATCCCTCTTCTTCATTTCGTAATCTGTGTGATGTAGTATTCCCTCTTCGTTAGTTTGGATTCTATGATTGAAATCAGTGATTTAATGAGTTTTCAACCACAATTCCTAAAAAATGGGTTTCATGGGTTTTGTCTTAATAAATCGATTTAAGGGGTTATAAATGGATTAAGTGGGTGTTTGGGGTTGGTGGATGAACCCTTATAGTTGTCTAATCAAACTAATGGCTTAAATCGGGGTATAAATCGGTTTTAGAATTTCTAAGTTCGAACAACAGCGTTTTCCGGACACCAGTGTTTGATGGTGTCCGGATATGTTGCAGGTGTCCGGGTAAGTATCTCGTGAAGGGGTCCGGGTGGTGTGTCCGGATAAGTGGTGTCCGGATAAGTGTGGCGTCCGGATAAGTGTGGCGTCCGGATAAGTGCTGTGTCCGGGAAGGGATATCCGGACAGTAGAACTGGGATATTTTCTGATGTGGATCTTTTGCCTTAGGTGTTCTGTGGGTGTAGCTTGAAGGTGTTTAGGAAGTGCATTGTACGACAATCAAGGTGAGTTCCCTAAACTTCTTTTACGACGTACATGTTAAATGATTCTTTTACTGATTATGGTTTTAACAAGCATGAAATATTTATGAATTGATATGCATGGAAGGAAAAAGCAATGTTTGATATGTTGAAATGATGCGCATGATTTATAAAGAGTCAAATGCTTTTATGAAACGTATGTGCATGCTATGTGATGTCGGTCTGTACTGTGGGATCAATGAGCCTCGGGATCTGATGATCCCTTGGATATGTTTGACGAGACGGTAGGTTGGAATTCGTTTCCTCCTAGGCGGGTATTGGGGAGTCTGCTTGGGCCCCGATACGAGAAGGGCGAAAGGGGAGTCTGCTTGGGCCCCGATCGCGTATGTTAAGGGATCCATTACACAGTGCAGCACCATATGTGATGATTCATGATGTTTTTAACGAAAGGATTTCATATTGTTTATACATGTTCGTTATGGAGGGAATTCACTGGACCTTTTGGTCTAACCCTCGCTTTTCAAAACTAAACCATTTTCAGGTAAGCGTTCCGCAAGTTCCTCGGGGAGGAAATAGGAAGGGCATGGCATTTTTGGAGTTTAGGGCGACTCCAAGACTTAGACTACTGATTTAGATAGAGCTCGGTTGTGGATTTTTGTAGACTTCCGCTGTCATTTTTGTTAAGCTCGTTTATTGATGTATTGAACAAGTTAAACTTTTGTAATGTAAAACGCTCAGTTCTATGATTTAATGCTTAGTAAGTTTTTGGGACGTTACAAATGGTATCAGAGCCATAGTTTAAGGGATTTAGGTTACCTTTAGGTCCTAGACTTAAACTGTAAGACGAAGATCACAGCCGAGACATAGGATTGCCTCTAGGAACGATCACTATAAATGCGCTTAGGAATAAGGTGCCAAGGACAAACGTGTAAGGTAAGTTTGGGATTACACCTGTAACACCTTAGGCATATCCCACATCGGCCGTGGACAGGAGAGATGCTGGGTATATTAGTAAACCTTGGCCTTACCAGACACAACGCGTTTTGGGGCCACAAGCATGCAGGTTCCTTGGGAACTTTGTGGTTAAGCGTGCTTGGGTGGGAGTAGTACCAGGATGGGTGACCTCCTGGGAAGTCCTTGCGAAGTCCTTACCAGGACGCCAAGAACAAAGCCGTGAGCCAGTTGGGCAAAGCGGACAATATTGTGTGGTGGTAAGCGGGGCGTTACAAATGGTATCAGAGCCACTCCTGTGCCGTTCGGGATGATGGGGCAAACCTCATCGAGGATGATGAGTCCCTGAGGGGGGGTGTGTGTAACACCTTAGGCATATCCCACATCGGTCGTGGACAGGAGAGATGCTGGGTATATTAGTAAACCTTGGCCTTACCAGACACAACGCGTTTTGGGGCCACAAGCATGCGGGTTCCTTGGGAACTCTGTGGTTAAGCGTGCTTGGGTGGGAGTAGTACCAGGATGGGTGACCTCCTAGGAAGTCCTTGCGAAGTCCTTACCAGGCCGCCAAGAACAAAGCCGTGAGCCAGTTGGGCAAAGCGGACAATATTGTGTGGTGGTAAGCGGGGCGTTACAACACCTGTCCAGTGTAATTACGAACTTACAGGTACATGTGCGTGCTTACAATACCTTATATGGCATTTTATGATGTCATGTCTAGCAAAGGTTAATTATTGCTTTCTTTCAGTATTCGTGAATGGCTGGGAGAAATTTGAGAAGTAAGTCGGTACCTGCTGTACCAAGGAATCGGGAGGAAGAGATCCTTGAGAGCGGACCGGTTAACCGCGGAAGAGGTCGCGGGAGAGGTCGTGGAAGAGGTCGTGGGAGGACAAGGAGTGTGGAAATTACTGTCAATCGAGAGGACTCTGTTCAGGAAAGTTCTGTTACCGTAAGAAGAAGGGACCCGACGAGGGGACGTGGTCGAGGCCGAGGTTCCGCATTTGTCACTCGGGAAAATCTGGCTGCTGAGCTGGGTAAGATTCAAGAAACTTTGCAGACTCTCCTTACTAAGCATAATGAGTCAGCTTCGGTAAGCAAAGAGCCGACTGAGAACAAGGAGAGTACAGAATTGTCAAGCCCGGTAGGGACTGGTACTGGGAGCCACTCGAAAGCTTTATCCTTGGTAATGAATGAGTCAGCAGCTAAGGGTTGTAACTTCAAGGTCTTTGCTTCATGCAAGCCCCCTACGTTCGAGGGCGAGTGTGATCCGGTTTTGGCAATGAAGTGGGTGAAGGAAATGGAGCTGGTTTTCGATACTTGTAAATGTGCTGATGGGGACAGGGTGATGTTTGCCTTATCCACGTTGAAGTTTGATGCAGTGTATTGGTGGGAAGCTGAAACTGGGGGAAAGGGTTCAGCGATGGCCAAGGGGATGTTGTGGGAATCGTTTCTTGACAGGTTTAAAGAGCAGTTCTGCCCACTCGCGGCAGTGAAAAGGCTGGAAGAGGAGTTTCTGGGTTTAGAACAAGGAGGAATGACGGTACGGGAGTACACTTCTATGTTTATTGAGAAGTCCCGTTTTGCTGACTTGTATGTACCAACGGAAGGGCGAAAGGTGAACCACTTTATCCATGGTCTGAGAAGTAACATTCGGGAGCTGGTCCTGACGAGAAACCCCACTACCTTTCAGGCGGCCAACAATACGGCCGAGCTGATAGAGATGGAGAAGAACCGTCAGACTTCTGAAAAGGGTGGCGACAAGCGTAAATGGGATGGGTCGGGCAGTGATTACAGGAAGGGGAAGGTGTTCCGACCAGATAACCGTGCAAATAAGGAGATCGTGGGAAAACCGTGTACGAAATGCAACAAGGTGCACCGGGGTGAATGCATGGCAGGTTCAAACTCATGCTACCGGTGCGGCTTGCCTGGTCACGTGTCAAGGGACTGCCCCAAAGGGAAATCATGTTTTCAATGTGGAGCTACTGGTCACACCAAGTATGATTGTTCGCAGTTAAAGAAGGGAGGATCAACTCTGTAACATCCCGCTTACCACGACACAATATTGTCCGCTTTGCCCCACTGGCTCACGGCTTTGTTCTTGGCGACCTGGCAAGGACTTCGCAAGGACTTCCCAGGAGGTCACCCATCCTGGTACTACTCCCACCTAAGCACGCTTAACCACAAAGTTCCCAAGGAACCCGCATGCTTGTGGCCCCAAAACGCGTTGTGTCTGGTAAGGCCAAGGTTTACTAATATACCCAGCATCTCTCCTGTCCACGACCGATGTGGGATATGCCTAAGGTGTTACACACACCCCCTTAGGGACTCATCGTCCTCGATGAGGTTTGCCCCACCATCCCGAACGGCACAGGAGTGGCTCTGATACCATTTGTAACACCCCGCTTACCACGACACAATATTGTCCGCTTTGCCCCACTGGCTCACGGCTTTGTTCTTGGCGACCTGGCAAGGACTTCGCAAGGACTTCCCAGGAGGTCACCCATCCTGGTACTACTCCCACCCAAGCACGCTTAACCACAGAGTTCCCAAGGAACCCGCATGCTTGTGGCCCCAAAACGCGTTGTGTCTGGTAAGGCCAAGGTTTACTAATATACCCAGCATCTCTCCTGTCCACGGCCGATGTGGGATATGCCTAAGGTGTTACAAACTCAGTATGGGGAACGTCATGGAGGAAAGAGCAGTGATAAAGGAGCAGAGCCGACGCGTCCGAAGGGACGTGCTTTCCGCATGACTGCGGATGAGGCGGAGGAAACTCCAGATGTTGTGGCAGGTACGTTTCTAGTGAACTCTCTATGTGCCAAGGTGTTATTTGATTCAGGAGCAAACCGCTCTTTTGTATCGCATAAATTTATGAAATGTTTGGGGGTGAGGCCTAGGCGTTTAGAGAGAGCTCTAGAGGTGGAAACTGCCAACGATGGTTTGGTGTTTGTTAAGGAGGTGGTAGAGGATTGTGTCATTGATATAGAAGGAAGATTGGTACCTATGAAATTATATCCCATGACAATGGGAGAGTTCGATGTGATGTTAGGTATGGACTGGTTAGCCGCGAATGATGCGAACATCATTTGCAACAGAAAGCTGATCAGGATTCAATCGCCGAATGGGGATCCCGTAGTGATTTATGGGGACCGCCGTAATAGAAAGAATAGCCTGATCTCAATGATTAAGGCTACTAAGTGCTTGAAGAAGGGGTGTAGGGGATACTTGGCGTATGTGTTGGATGCCAAGAAGGAGAAGCGTGGGGTGGGCGATGTACGGGTAGTAAACGAGTACCCGGAAATATTCCCAGACGACTTGACCAATCTACCCCCGGATCGTCAGATCGAGTTCCGAATCGATTTGATGCCCGAAGCTGCACCGATTGCCCGCGCACCTTATAGATTGGCACCATCCGAAATGAAAGAAATGATGACTCAGTTGCAAGAACTGTTAGACAAGGGATTCGTCCGACCAAGTACATCACCATGGGGAGCACCTGTGCTCTTCGTTAAGAAGAAGGACGGTACTATACGGATGTGTATTGATTACCGAGAACTCAACAAGGTCACGATCAAGAACAAGTACCCGATACCTAGGATTTACGACCTGTTCGATCAGTTACAAGGAGCCAATTACTTTTCCAAGATAGACTTGAGGTCAGGTTATCATCAGCTCAAGGTACGGGAGGAGGATGTGTCGAAGACTGCCTTCAGAACCAGATATGGACACTACGAATTTCTGGTGATGCCGTTTGGATTAACCAACGCCCCGACAGCATTCATGGACTTAATGAATAGGGTATGCCAACCCTATTTGGATCAGTTCGTGATAGTGTTCATAGTTGACATCCTGATATTTTCAAGATCGGAAGGGGAGCACGAGAGCCACCTTCGTACAATCCTTGAGCTTTTGAAGCAAGAAAAGTTGTATGCGAAGTTTTCCAAGTGCGAGTTTTGGCTGAGGGAAGTACAGTTCCTCGGGCACGTGGTGTCTGAGAAGGGGATCATGGTCGATCCGGCTAAGATTGAAGCCATCCGAGACTGGGAGAAACCCAAGAATCCGTCAGAAGTTCGAAGTTTCCTCGGACTGGCAGGTTACTATCAGAAGTTCATCAAGGACTTTTCGCATATCGCCACGCCACTGACCTCTTTAACCAAGAAGAATGTCAAGTTCGCTTGGTTGGAGAAGCAGGAGGAAGCCTTTCAAAATCTAAAAGAGATGTTGAGCAGTGCTCCGGTGTTGTCATTACCTGACGGTATGGATGATTTCGTAGTTTTCAGTGACGCATCGAAGCTCGGTTTGGGTTGCGTACTCATGCAGCGGGGAAAGGTGATCGCATATGCCTCGCGGCAATTAAAGGATCACGAGGTTCGGTACCACACTCACGATCTGGAGCTGGCGGCAGTGGTCTTCGCTCTAAAGATTTGGCGACATTACCTGTATGGGACAAAGTGCCAGATCTTCACGGACCACAAAAGCTTATGTCATCTCTTCGACCAAAAAGAATTGAATATGCGCCAAAGAAGGTGGATTGAATTATTGACTGACTACGACTGTAAGATCGAATATCATCCGGGGAAGGCAAACGTGGTAGCGGACGCTTTGAGCAGTAAGGAACGAAGTGAAACCCCCAGGATTGTGGCCATGAGGGCCGAGGTCACGTTCAACCTGCTAGCTGAAATAAAGAAGTGTCAGGCTGAGGCGCTCGAAGCTGAAAATCTTAAGAAGGAGAGAATGGTGGGGCAAACGTCCATGCTAGTGGAAGATAGTCGAGGGGTGAAGTGTCTGAATGGGAGAATCTGGGTTCTGAAACTCGGAGGGCTCCGAAAGCTGATTCTCGAAGAAGCTCACAAATCGAAGTACACGATTCACCCCGGAACTAACAAGATGTACGGAGACCTGCGACGAGACTATTGGTGGCCGGGAATGAAAAAGGATGTAGCTCATTTAGTGGAGACCTGTATGACATGTTCACGAGTACAGATCGAGCATCAAAAACCGTACGGGAAGCTCCAGTCGTTAGAGATGCCGACATGGAAGTGGGATCAGATCACGATGGATTTCGTGACCCATTTGCCTAGAACTCCGAAGGGTTATGACGCTATTTGGGTGATCGTGGATCGACTCACAAAGTCAGCCCACTTTTTGCCTATGCGAGAGTCTTACTCGTTGGAGCAGCTAGCCAAGTTATACGTTGATGAGATCGTAACCCTCCATGGCGTGCCTTCGTTGATAATTTCCGACCGAGATAGCCGGTTTACATCTAACTTTTGGAGAAGCTTCCAAAGAGAAATGGGTTCACAGATCAAGATGAGTACCGCTTATCACCCTCAGACCGACGGTCAGAGTGAACGTACGATCCAAACATTGGAAGACATGTTGAGAGCATGTGCTTTAGATTTCCAAGGCTCTTGGGAAAAGCATCTACCATTGATCGAATTCGCTTATAATAACAGCTACCATTCGAGCATCAAGGCCGCGCCGTTTGAGGCACTATATGGTAGAAAATGTCGGACACCTTTGTGTTGGAACGAAGTAGGTGAAAGGCAGTTAGCCGGACCAGAATTGATACAGCTGACTTCGAACAAGATAGCCCAAGTGCGTGAAAGGCTGAAGGTCGCTCGCGACCGCCAAAAGAGTTATGCGGATAAAAGACGAAAGGACATAGAATTCCAGGTCGGGGATTTTGTTTTATTGAAGGTGTCCCCGTGGAAGGGAGTGGTACGATTTGGGAAACGGGGAAAGCTTAGCCCACGGTACATCGGACCATTCGAGATCACGGAGCGGATTGGGGAAGTGGCGTATAGGTTGGATCTACCGGAAGAACTGCGCAGCATCCATAATGCGTTTCACGTGTCTAATCTAAGAAAATGTCTAGCCGACGTGGCTAAAGCGATTCCGTTAAATGACATTAAGGTGGACGAGAAGTTAGAATTCGTGGAAGAACCAGAAGCCATCACATATTTTAAAGTGAGGAAGTCACGGAACAAAGAGACCAAACTGGTAAAGGTGCAATGGCGACACCACAAGGGTCCAGAGAAGACCTGGGAGTTGGAGTCGGAGATGAAAGCAAGTTACCCACATCTTTTCCAATGAGGAATTCTGGGGACGGAATTCTTTTAAGGGGGGAGTGTTGTAACAACCCAAAATCTTAGTGAGTCTTGAAGTTTGGTGGTCAAAGTATGAAAAACGAAAGTTAAGTTAAGGGGCCATTTCTGTAATTTGAGGAAGGTATAAATGTGCACAAAATTCTAGGGCAGCCTCCATTTAGCTCAAATCAGTGTTTTTATATTGTTTGGGTGTGTGGTGGTGTGAAGCAAGGAAAGAAAGGGAAGAAGAAGAAGAAGAAAGATATAGAGAGGAGAAATCAATCAGGTAATCCCTCTTCTTCATTTCGTAATCTGTGTGATGTAGTATTCCCTCTTCGTTAGTTTGGATTCTATGATTGAAATCAGTGATTTAATGAGTTTTCAACCACAATTCCTAAAAAGTGGGTTTCATGGGTTTTGTCTTAATAAATCGATTTAAGGGGTTATAAATGGATTAAGTGGGTGTTTGGGGTTGGTGGATGAACCCTTATAGTTGTCTAATCAAACTAATGGCTTAAATCGGGGTATAAATCGGTTTTAGAATTTCTAAGTTCGAACAACAGCGTTTTCCGGACACCAGTGTTTGATGGTGTCCGGATATGTTGCAGGTGTCCGGGTAAGTATCTCGTGAAGGTGTCCAGGTGGTGTGTCCGGATAAGTGGTGTCCGGATAAGTGTGGCGTCCGGATAAGTGTGGCGTCCGGATAAGTGATGTGTCCGGGAAGGGATATCCGGACAGTAGAACTGGGATATTTTCTGATGTGGATCTTTTGCCTTAGGTGTTCTGTGGGTGTAGCTTGAAGGTGTTTAGGAAGTGCATTGTACGACAATCAAGGTGAGTTCCCTAAACTTCTTTTACGACGTAAATGTTAAATGATTCTTTTACTGATTATGGTTTTAACAAGCATGAAATATTTATGAATTGATATGCATGGAAGGAAAAAGCAATGTTTGATATGTTGAAATGATGCGCATGATTTATAAAGAGTCAAATGCTTTTATGAAACGTATGTGCATGCTATGTGATGTCGGTCTGTACTGTGGGATCAATGAGCCTCGGGATCTGATGATCCCTTGGATATGTTTGACGAGACGGTAGGTTGGAATTCGTTTCCTCCTAGGCGGGTATCGGGGAGTCTGCTTGGGCCCCGATACGAGAAGGGCGAAAGGGGAGTCTGCTTGGGCCCCGATCGCGTATGTTAAGGGATCCATTACACAGTGCAGCACCATATGTGATGATTCATGATGTTTTTAACGAAAGGATTTCATATTGTTTATACATGTTCGTTATGGAGGGAATTCACTGGACCTTTTGGTCTAACCCTCGCTTTTCAAAACTAAACCATTTTCAGGTAAGCGTTCCGCAAGTTCCTCGGGGAGGAAATAGGAAGGGCATGGCATTTTTGGAGTTTAGGGCGACTCCAAGACTTAGACTACTGATTTAGATAGAGCTCGGCTGTGGATTTTTGTAGACTTCCGCTGTCATTTTTGTTAAGCTCGTTTATTGATGTATTGAACAAGTTAAACTTTTGTAATGTAAAACGCTCAGTTCTATGATTTAATGCTTAGTAAGTTTTTGGGACGTTACATACAGGGACTTTAAAACGACACCAAGACCTGCTTCTCTGGAGTTTGCAGATCCGTTGACATGGAACACCCAGGTCGTGTCGTTTGTAGTCGCCACAACATAGGCCTCGACCTGTGCTTCTTTTTCCAGTTCAGGACTGAACTTGGCGATGAATTTGGCTAGGACCTGTGACTTAATTGTCGTACGAGGCTTAAAGTCAATATCGTAAGCGCTGAGGTAGATACTCCATTTCGCTAGTCGTCCAGTTAGTTATGGCTTTCTCAGGACTGACTTGAGAGGAAAATTTGTTACGACAGTAATGGGATGGGATTCAAAGTAGTGTCGTAACTTCTTTGCTGCTATAACTAGCGACAAAAGTAACTTTTCCATAGACGTATATCGTGTTTCAGCGTCCAGTAGAGACTTACTGACATAGTAAATCGGTAGATGTTGTATGTCGTCCTCTCTGGTTAAGACGGCACTTACCGAGTGAGAACTTACGGTGAGATACATCTGTAGGATCTCGTGTTCCTTTGGCTTCGAAAGCAAGAGTGGAATGGCCATGTATTCTTTCAATCATTGTAGCGCCTGCTCGTGATCGTTCGTCCAGTCAAAACCTTTGTTCTTTCTCAAGACATTATAGAACAAATGACATTTATCTGACGATCGTGAGATGAAGCGATTTAACGCCGCTACACGACCTGTAAGTCGTTGGACCTCCTTGAAGGTTCTGGGCGACTTGATGTTTATCAAGGCTTTGATTTGATCAGGATTTTCCTCTATGCCCCGTCGTGTGACCATGTACCCTAGAAATTTCCCAGCGCTGACTCCGAAGGAACATTTCGTAGGATTCAGCTTCATCTGATATTGCCGTAGGACGTCGAAGGATTTCTTCAGATGATTGATATGGTCGGTCGCCTGTTTGGACTTGACAATCATGTCGTCAGTGTAGACCTCCATGGTGTCGCCAAGGTGTTCTTTGAACATCTTGTTAACCAATCGCTGGTAGGTTGATCCTGCATTTTTTAAACCGAAAGGCATGACTTTGTAACAGTATATGCCTTTATCTGTCATGAAAGCAGTCTTCTCTTGGTCTTCGCTGTGCATCAGTATCTGATTGTATCCAGAATAAGCACCCATGAACGTTAAGAGCTCATGTCCTGCGGATGCGTCGACCATAGCGTCGATGTGGGGTAGTGGAAATGGATCTTTAGTGCAGGCCTTATTAAGGTATGTGAAGTCGATACACACTCGCCACTTCCCATTCTTATTTTCTACGACCACGACGTTGGCTAACCAGTTGGGGTATTTCACTTTTCTGATCTTCCCAGTCTTAAGCAAGTTGTCGACCTCATCGTTGATCACGTTGTTCCGTTCATGAGCGAATTTTCGACGTTTTTGTTTTACTGGTTTGAACGATGGGCTGACGTTCAACTTATGGGATATGACATCGGGGTCTATGCCGACCATGTCTTTGTGCGTCCAAGCGAAACAATCAGCATGTTCCTGCAAAAAGGAGATTATCTGACTCTTTATGATGGGATCTAACGATGCCCCCACAAAGGCAATTCGATCAGGCTTGTCCTGGTCCAAGATGACTTCTTCTAGACGATAATCATCTGAGGACTCAGGGACATCCTGGACCCTTTAATTGCTAGATGTCCCTCTTCTAAGGTTTCAACGTCGCCTTGTATCAATCACGTGCGGTTTTCTGTTCACTTTTGATTTCTTGTACTCCCCATGGCGTAGGGAATTTGATCGTCTAATGATAGCTCGAGGGGACCGCCTTCATGTCGTGTATCCACGGTCGACCAAGTATAACGTTGTAAGCTGACGAACAGTCGATAACGTTAAACTTTGTTTGTTTGTTGACGCCTTTAGCGTACACTGGGAGGATGATTTCTCCCAAAGTGTTGGTAGAATCGTCGTTAAATCCTATCAGAGTCGTCGACCGACGAGTGATCTCTGTCTTATCGATGCCCATATATGGATCCCAGATTGATCAAGTAACAATGAATATGAAACGATTAATCCTTTATTGATTGAATGCAGAGAGTTACAAGATTAGAATGATGAACAAACTCTCTCTCTAAACTCTGTTAAGCGCACGGCTAATCTCACCAAGTCTAACCTAATAACCACTCTAATCACACATTAAATACCAAGGGCTTGACAGGCCCAAGCCCATTAGCCATAAAGCCCATTATCTTGAGAGGCTTTACAAACAAATAAATAACACTAATTATTTCTTTATATCACTTTCTATTTTATAGGACTTTTAGTCCTAACAATCTCCCCCTAAAGTTATAAAAAGAAAAAAATATGATCTTGGAATCTACAGGTCTTGAAATTCTCTTTCTCTTGAACCTTTGACAGATGTTGTCGTTGCTTGGCTTCAGGTCTTTCACGCTCCCCCTTGAATTATGCTCTTGGTCTTCTTAGTATCACGAGTTGAACCACGAGTTGAATTAGCTTTGAAAACTTCAGCACTTTGTTAAACGGATAGAAGAACCATGCACGTTGTAATATTTTCAGCACATGTTATAACAGTTATTCCCCCTCAACTTTTGCTTACTCCCCCTCAACTTGATAGTCTGGGTCTTTGAACTTTTATAACGTTTTTCTTTGAACTTTTATAACGTTTTTCCCCCTCGTGATGATGATCTTTGTCTTTGAATTTGTATCAGTTCTCCCCCTCATGATGATTAGAAGCATCCTGAGCATCATGTAACTTCAAAGACAACACTGATGAGTAGCAAAAGTACCAGATAAAACGTTAAGTAACCAAAATGGGGTAATCATCTAACACAGAAACACAATAGTAACTGTTATCACAATAATTAAAATAATTGTGTGGCCTATGTTCAGAGTTGGCATTGGGGTATCTCTGATAGGACTTCCAGTTATCATTGAAGTAAAATATTAAAAATTACCTCTCAAACTGTTCCGGCAATATCACGAAGATATGCAATGGGAATCACAAAGACTCGTGCATGTGTGAAAGGAATAAATTATATCGATTTGGCTCAAAAATTGATTTAACCTGGGACTCAAGTTAAAAATCAATTGACACAGTGAATAGAATATGAAGTTCGGAGACCGGAGCTGATGTCTTCCTTTTTCAATATCTAAGACCTCCGAGTGAGGAATAGATAGATTATGTGCTAAATCTCCGTGCATTTATGAAACAAACATCTTTTGTGAGATGCTTGAGTGGCTAGGTGGGGTGACACGAGTTGTCGACACTGGGTCCATGTCTGTTTCAATATTCATCTCCAAAGAACGAGAATGAATAGAGTATGTGGTTACCCGGCTAACTGACTCGGTTTGGTAAGGACCAATATGTCTTTTAAGTCCCGTCACATCCTCACCATTTTTTTTCACTCCAAACTCGTCTATACATCTAGACCCCTCACTGTTATCTAAAAAGGATGTGTTTCTTGGGTAGGTCCTTCCGGTTCTGGATAGACCATAGAAACGATGTAATTCCTAACACTCTTTGAATGAACCAATAAAACATTAAGCACACATTGAAGTACGAGTTCTAAATTGGCATGTTTAGAAGTCAATCTTTTAAGAACGAGTCCTGATCTGAGTTGATCAGAAGTCATTATAAAATGTGAATGAAGATCAAAGAACAAGTTCAAGCGCGACTAGGATGACTCAATAAGAACAGTGTTTGCAACAAATGAAACAATTGTGAAGAAAGTTTAATTGTGAAGAACAAGTCACAATTAATTTATCAGAGAAAAACTGAATCATTAGTAAGTAAGGACGTACTATGAGACCAAAATTGGAATTCAAGCGAGTGTATTTCCATCGAAAAATCAACAAAATATGTGAGACATGGAAATAACTAAGTCAAGAAAATATAACACGTGGCAAACATGGAAGTTAAATCATAGAATAACAAACACAAGTAAGTTATTCAGAATGCATTACCACGGTTCTATGAATTCACTGAAAAGTTCATGTATATGTCAAATACCTGATGCTCCCCCTCAAATGTGGCATAACCTTCGAATACAGTCATGTGAAAAGAATATTCTCGGTTGAATCACATGACATTCCTGTAAAAACAAATCAAAAAGGTTTTGGTATTCATGCCTTGATGGATCCTTGGTGGTTAGATGCCTTGGCTTTAAAATGGGGATTTGGGATACTATAAGTACCATACCAGTTATTGACGTACCTTGGATGTACAAAGTCACTCTTTCCACAATAAGTGCAGCAGAGCTTTGCTCGGTTTAGACTGATCAGCTTAGCTATAGGGTAAACATGAGCACGTGAACGAGTCTTGGAAGTCTTGGAAATAAACGACTTTGTATCAACTACAGGAGAATTATGAGACTGCTTTCCATCACTGTCTTCTGTAGTTGATTTCTTTCTCCAAACCATTTTTACTTTTCTAAACACATGATTATCTGAAGAATCATTAAGCTCACTGTCAGAGGAACTAGAGTAGTAAGATTGTCTTTTGTGAGAATTACCGGTATTTGAGCGTTTCTTTGACCGTATTTTAGATTTAGATTTTGAAGAAGTGGTCTTAGAAACGTTTTTGGAGTTAGAACATTCTCCCTTTTCAAAATTTACCGGTGAGGGCATTTTCTCCAAAAGTTGACTGTGACTTACAGGCTTTGGGGCATAATCAATTTTCGAAACATCTTCATCATGACAAACAGAGGAATTCATAAACTCAGAAAACTGTCGTGTAGAACCAAATGGGTTTTCACCGTCATAGTCGGATGAGGAACGGTTAAAGGAATCATCCGCAAAGGGATTAGTAAAGTCAGAGAAAAGATTCCTTTGAGCAGATTCGGTTTGAACCGCCTTACCTTTATTTAGAAAACTTAAATCCTTGGCATTTGTGTCATCTGACACTCCTATAAAGGCGTTACACGAGGAACTATCCGAATAAATTGGAGCAGAGTCAAACAAGATTGTTTCAAGAGTGACAGGCGTCATTGGAGTATCCACTGGATGTACCTTCGCCATTCTCAATGTTAAAGCTTCTGTCGCCAAAGCGGACAGTTGATAACTCAACTTAGCAATCTCGGATCGATATGTTGCTCTTTCTGATTCGAGTAATGTCTCGGGTTTGTTCTTTTTGAGCTTCTCAATAGTGGCTAAGAGTACAGTTCTTTCGGTTTCATAAATGACCTTATCCCTTGCAATAGATTCTTCAAGTTTAAAAATTATGTTTTCCAAAATCAGAGGTGGAACATAACGTTTGAACTCTGATTTATCGTTAGAATCTGCATCTGGCGTTGCCGGAACGGGAACCGGAGTTTCCACCGTTTTGGCAAGCGAACAGATGTCAAAGTAATCGTTGGAGAGATAAGGAGTTTTGCTCTTTAAATATGACGCATTAAGCGTTTCGTACACGAAAGGTATCTGTACATTTATGTTTTTCCTAGGCGGATTATCTTCCGATTTAGGTTCAATATTTTCAGGCTTTTCCCCTACTTTGGGTAGAGGAATTCCTGTTTTTCTTTTTAGGTCTTCCTTTTCCTCATCCTCCTGTGACGGTTTAGTCCACTTGATCTTATACTCAGGGTATGTCTTATCTAGTCCCAAAAAGTTGAACTCATAAAGGGTGGGAACCTTAGATAAGATTTTCTTAAGGTAACACGGATTATCATATCCGAGTCCCCAAAGAGAGTTGTAGTATTTGAATTCCTTAGGTTTGTTCAAATGAATCGTTTGGTCTGATTGTCCTCGCTTGTAAAGTTTGGATTCAAGATCCTTAAGCTTGTTAGTCAACTTATCATTTTCTTTTTGAACGGTTAAGCGAAGATTGACAATCTTATTATTCTCTTCCTGAGACTTACTGAGCTTTTCGGTGATTTCATATAGTTGAGTCTCTAGGGATTCGGCTCTTTTTGAAATGGCTGAGCATTCAGATTGATAGTTCTCTATCACACATTTATCCTCAGCCTTTTCAATCGCTAGCCTGCCTATGGCATCATATTTGATCTTAGCCTCGGCTTCTAGCTTAGAGATATGCGCTTCTAAAAGAGAAACTTTCTCTTTGAGCTCAGAGTAAGTCGGATAAGACATTGTTACTTGACAGAAGTGATCGTGAGACAATTCAAGATATCGATCAAAAGCAGACAGGGTTTACTGATCCGGAATTGAAAGCATGTTCAGTTTACTGTGGTGTGATCGAACTCATAGTTGTAGGTGTTTTTAGCAGAAAACATTCCCAGAGAATATGTTCAGAATCACATTTTGAGTAACCCTGTAAAATTTCAATGCAAAATACTGATTTTTGAGCGAGTTATGATGATTTGAAGTTATAAAAGTTCAAAAATCACAAAACCTAAAAATCCGAAATTTACAGCTTCCGGTATTAGAAGCAAGTCCCGCAAATGGAAAGTCCCGCAATTGAGAAGTCACAGAGAAATACCGGGAGTTGTGATACCGGGAGATGGAGTACCGGGAGATGGAATACCGGGAGATGGAGTACCGGGAGTTGAAGTACCGGGAGTTATCACTACCTAGTGATGACTATACCGGGAGTTGTTCACTACCGGGAGATATCAGCACCGGGAGTTGTTCACTACCGGGAGATATCAGCACCGGGAGTTATTCACTACCGGGACTAGTCACTACCGGGAGATATCAACACCGGGAGTTATCACTACCGGGAGATATCAGTACCGGGACTTCGAAAACAAATCAGATACAAGAAAAACTTACCCGGTTCGATGAATTTCTGCAGTCTTGATGAGAAATAATCTGCAAGAACTTAGTACTAACAAGAAAACTAGCCCAAAAACACACGAAAACAATACTAAATCGAATCAACTAGTACTTTTGACAAGAAAAATTGATAATTTTCACGAACAGGGTTGCAAAAAAACCAACCAGATCAAGAATTTTAAAAAACAGGGATTTTTACTTAACCAAACGATTTGAAAACGTAGATATATCTTAGAAAACATATGAGAAGAATTTATCAAGCCTCAATTTTGGGTTTTAACACCAAAATCGAAGCAATCAAATTCTTGATATGAACACAGTGCATGCGATGAATGATCAAGAAAAATCAAAAAGAATACCTTTGAATCGATAGCTTTGTCCCTCTGCTCCGATACCAATTGTGGATCCCAGATTGATCAAGTAACAATGAATATGAAACGATTAATCCTTTATTGATTGAATGCAGAGAGTTACAAGATTAGAATGATGAACAAACTCTCTCTCTAAACTCTGTTAAGCGCACGGCTAATCTCACCAAGTCTAACCTAATAGCCACTCTAATCACACATTAAATACCAAGGGCTTGACAGGCCCAAGCCCATTAGCCATAAAGCCCATTATCTTGAGAGGCTTTACAAACAAATAAATAACACTAATTATTTCTTTATATCACTTTCTATTTTATAGGACTTTTAGTCCTAACACCATAGCTTTGATCGTGCTTAGGAAAATGATGTTAGTCGAACTACCTCCGTCGACCATTACTCTTTTGGTCGAGCAGTTGCCGATAGTAAGCTGGATAATTAATCCGTCGTGATGTTTTTGCCAGCTGTCCTGGAGGTCGTCCTGATCGAACGTTATAGGCATCGCCTCCAGTTCCAACTCTTGCTTTGGTCGAGACGACCGAGGAATGGGATATTCTCCCGATGATTGACTGGCGTGCCGCTTGGCTGCCCTTGGGGACGATCCAGGCTAACTCCTTATGTAAGGCAAGGCAGTTATCTGACGTATGACCATGGTCACTATGGAAGTCGCGCCATTTGGTCTTGTCCTTCTTGTCATCGTATTTATCGCTTTTCTTGGGCCATCGTATCGACGATTGAATGTTCTTGAGAGCTTCGACCAAGTCTTTTGTCCCCTTGAATCCATAAGAGGAGATCTTATGATATTGAGGAAATCTGGGCGTAGGATTACTCTTTTTCTTGTCGAACCGAACGTTCGATATCTGGCGCGATGGCTCTGTCTTGACGCTCGCCTTGGATTTGAAATCTGGTTTCTTGATTCCGAGTTACTTTTTGTCGGTAGAATGCTTACAACGGAAAGCCATATCGTCCTCAACTCTCATGTAAGCCAATGTCCTAGCTCGGACGTCTTCAAAGTTCTCTGGCGGGTACTTCCTAAGATCGACGTACAATCCTGTAGTGTTGTCGTCCAGACCACTCTTGTAAGCCTCGATGGCGGTCTTGACGTCACAATTTCGGATGCTGATCATTTCTGCGTTGAAACGGTTAAAGTAACTGCGGATGGATTCTCCAGATTTTTGGATGACGTAGTACAGGTCGCTGGTCTGCTTCTCCATCTTGAGACTACTGGCGAATTGTTGGGAAAACTGGTTGACCAACTCCGCGAAGTTGTTGATGGACTTGGGTTTGAGATTGATCAACCATTGGAGAGCAGCACCTGTAAGAGTCGCGCCAAAGCTTTTACACATGCACACCTCTTGGTACTGATGTGGAATCGATGCGGTCCACATTAGTTGTTTATACTGGGCAATATGCTCCGTTTGATCGGTTATTCCCGAATACTTGGGCGTAAAAGCAGGAACGTTGTACTTCTTCGGAACGTCAACATTCGCTATCTTGTCGATGAAAGGCGACGCTTGAAATCCTGTGAGGAGCTCGACGTCGACAGGGACAGTGGCACCAGGTAATTTTGAAAGTAGCGACAACATCTTTTCATTTTGATCTTCCAACAACCTTAGTCGTTGGGCGACGGGGTCGTTAGGATCGGGGATTGCACCTGTCGGGGGAATGACTCCTGAGTCTTGAGCTGTCATGCCGACTGTCGGGTGGAAACCATTTCCGTATGAGGAACCATTGGATTCTCCGTTAAAGGGGAAGTTCATTGGGATATGATATGGTATGGCTCCATTGTACAGCGGTGGCGGCCTCAAATGCTGCGGAGGTAATTGTCCAAAGGGAGGATTGTTGACAAATGGCCCTGGACCTGCCTGGAATGGTGGCCTTACGAAAGGTGCACCTGTAGGTCGGGGACCGTTCTGAGGTCCAAAGGAATTGCCAATCGTTGGATTCCTCAGGGACGCAATTTCTGCGGTTGCCTTTAGGTTCTGCTCGTTTAGAGCTTGAATCCGACTCCGGGTTGCGTTCAATTCTGCGTGAAGCTGAGCCATAGGATCTTGGTAATTTGCCATTTTCCTGGAAACAACAAAAACTTCACAAGATCGTTAGAGCGATGTATGCTTGGCTTGAGATTTTCTCTAGATGGGGCCCCACGGTGGGCGCCAAACTGTTAATGCCAAAAATCACCCAAAGGATAACTTAAGGTTGATGTGGAGCTTTTAACAACTAAAGATGGGGATCTTAAGACAAACAACACAATCGCGAATAAAAGTAAATAAGACAAGAGGATTGGTGACGCGGAAAACCCAAACGAGGGAAAAAACCGCGGTCGACTTGTGAGAGTCGACGATGCACTATGGTCGCCAAACAGGGGCGAAAATCCTTTAATAACAAGTGTTTTGTGTACAACAGATTAATATAAGAATAAAAACAAACTTAATCGTAAGATAAAGTTATGTGTCGTGCGTAAATCGTGCGAAATAAGCTATTATCGTGCGAATTGAACTACTGTCGTGCGAAACTTGCGTAAGCGATGTGTGTTCGAATGCTCGGATTGTCACTGTTGTGTTGCGTAGAAAAGTAGAAGAGTTGAGTTCGGATGTCAAATATTAGATGTCAGATAGATCGCCCTTGTTGAAATGTGAGCATGCCTTTATATAGCTTTTGTCAGCATTAAATGTGTCTTGATGTCTTGTTTGTAACTGTCGTCGGGTCTTTAATGCCATTAAGAGCTCGTCCGTTACTGGCCATTGTACCATGATTGCTCGTGGACCTGCATTAATGGAACAAGGAAAACTGATGTTGACTGTTAACGGTTAGTATAATCGTACGACCGTCTTGAGTCTTGGACATCGGTCGTATGGAACTTACGACCATCGCAGAAATTTACGACCAAATGTTCGGTTGTAAATAACCTGCAAGACCTTATCTTAATACAAGAGTGGTCTTACATAAATGTCATATGTGTTTTTTATCGTCGGTCGTGAAGTGTGGATTTTTACCCAAACAACTGTCATCGAATAATGATATTCGGTGACGTAACTTTATCAAAACCGTCACTATAAAATGACATACAGTGACATTGTCATTCAAAATGATCACCGTAACATTACATACCATGAGTAAATCTCTCAAAATCATCACCGCTTCTTAACATATGGTGACGTAAATTTATCAAAATCGTCACCAAATCAAAATTGTCACTATAACATTACCTATACTATGGACCCAGTTGAGTCCAACCACCTTTGGATCAATCTGGGCCCTTTAAACTCATTCCATCTTTTGATCTTGGCCGTTCAAATTAATTAAGCCACTTCGTTCATCCCGTTCAGCCCATTCAGCCCCCACTTTTCAGCCCATTCAACTCCCCCTCTCCTCCATCCGCCCTGCGAGCCCTATTTCTCTCACACGAACCCCCTGATTTCTCTCCACGACCCAGTCGGTTGAACTGCACAAATTCCTCTCCCTATTTCTCCATTTCGGAGCCAAATTCATCTCAAATTTTCAGTTGTCTTCTTCCCGCTTGCCCCCTCTACTCTCACTCGATCAAACCCTCCCTCCTTTCTCTCTCCCTCAACCCTCAGTCAGTAAGTTCTGTTTTTTCCCATTTTCATCTTTTGCTTCTTCAATCGTCATGTGAATCAGGGTGTGTGAAGGTTGCTTCTATGTATTTCCACACATGCTTGTCACACCTCCTGCTTTTCTCGGTATGTTATTGCTCAAAATGCGTCTTCTTGCATTTGAATCATGGTGTTTTGTGTTTACTCCCTTTTAGGGTTTTTCTTTTATTTTTGTTGGTGCTCGGAAAATTCTTCAGATTTCATCTGAATTTTTATCAACTTTCAATCGTTAGAAATGACCAAATGGGCCTTATGTTGTGTTATTTGTGCTTAAATATTTTCCAAGTTGCATATTTTCTGCTTTCTTTGTTTGTATCTCTAGATCTCTCTCACAACCGCAAGAATCACATGTAGTGAGAGTGGCAGAAAGAAGGGTTGTCAATATAGAAAAACATGTTATGCAGTTTGATGAACAACGGAGAAAAAAGATTGGAGTCTGCTCTTTATAATTACTCAATTAGGCCTGCTTTGCAAAATTGTTCTTCTTCTCAAACATGAAACCGTCAATGATGAAAAAACATTTAATGCAGATGAAGAGGTGGTTCAGGGCCTACAACACATTCGTTTATGTGATACCCATCTGTTGCCCTCAATTTCTCTCTCAAGGTAACCCCTCTTTTTTTGAATTTTCATTTCTTTCTATCTATGTTCCTTTTTTCGCACATGTTTTTCTGCTCAAACTAACACTTGCTATTTTGTTGCAATTGAACCGTTGTTGCTTTGATCACAGGGCTGAGTAGAGGAAGGAGAAGCTTGAGGAGTGCCTAATGCTTGCAGGGTACTATATTTGTTTATTACTATTAAATTTGAAGTGTTTTGCTTTGATTTTACTTATGATGAATAAGTTAAACATTCATTCTTTGCTTATGGAAATCGATTTTGCTTTTAAATTGATTTTGCTTTTAAATTGATTTTGCTTTTGTTGCTTTTGTTGGAACAGAAGATGTTGAAGGGATTAACTTTGTTCAGAAAGGTTATTGGGTTAACTTAGTCTCCCCCACCACTCATGACTTAGATGCATATTTGCATCAATCAGATGGTTCTCACGTGAATCTAAAAGTTTAAGGTATTTAAGAGCATTCACACACAAACGATGTGAAAGGTCAAGACTATTGTACTTTTTTTACACACTGTTGTCTGTACCCTTGGTTAAAGCATTTCTTGCATAATATGTTATCCCTCATTCAGAATTTATTGTCCTGGTCTCTTACAACATGCATCAAGAGTATATACGAGGAATTAGTGCCTGGAATGTTAACTTGGAGGACTTAAAAAACTCAGGCAGCGCTGGTATATGTTCAAAGATAGAATGTATCAGATTGGTCATAAAAACACTTGGTGGTTTTACTTAGTTACACTGCTTTCATTTATGGCAGATTCATGATTATGATGAAATTTCATATGTAGAAGATTCAAGTGTTAATTTTATGAATAATAATATAAGAGTCCTTTTACCTTTTAGATTTTGAGAATGAAGAGGCTAAATGAACTGATGTTCAGGTTGTTGATGGGCGTATGACGGAATGAAGCTCAAATGCATCTACCGAGCAATTCTCTCAGACAGCGGGATCGACAAGAGCATAGGTTATAGTGTTCCTATGGAGATAATGCCATCTGGACAGTTTGAGCCACTGTATAAAACAACTTTAAGCATACAGGTTATTCTCTAAAGACTTATTGTTGATTCTATGCCTTAAAAAGATGGGATGAACATATGATATTCCTACAATAATATTGTTAACTCTAAAATGCTTAGTGAAAGTGTGTAGTTCTTAACCCTGTATTTGGTGAATAAAAATATGGGGTTTTGATGTTGTGATTGATTACGTAAGCATCATTCAAAGAAGGACATGGATCATCTTCGTCAAGTGTAATACTTTCAAGGAAAGTTGTGGCAACCTGGTGTGGATGCTTTAGAGGAAGGAGAAGAACTCAAGTATGTTTCTCTTCACCTTCTAATTCTCTTCATGCTTTCCACGTTGGCTTTGTTGTCCCTGTTTAAGGTTTATTACAAAACTCATTATTCACGGTATTCCCATGTTTTAAAGATTGTTCATCAACCCTCTTACCCTTTTTCTGTATAAATTTTAACTTTATTACACCTCAATATATATATATATATATATATATATATATTAATATATATATATAAGTTATCAAACATTTATTTTGGTTGTATTTTAGCTTCATCTCTAAGCGGTAAGGCCTTCAAAGTCATGGTTAAAATCATAAAAAAAAAATCTTTGGTGCATCAAACAAAATTGTAACTATGCTCTATTTTAGAGTGTCTAATTCACAACACATCAGGCCAACTTCTATAACAACTTGCTGCACCTAAATTTTCTGGTAAATACTATCAAATCTAGCAGCACTATAATTCTCATCACATATCATTTACTATCTTTAAGCAGTAAATACTATCAAATCTAGCACCATTATTGTTGTCATCACATATCATTTACTTTCTTTTTAGCAGTGAATTAGCAGTTATTACTACTCACAACTGTAGGCATCCTTAATCTTTGGTAGTACCATCATTCATATTACTATAATGCAGAGGAATAAAATTTTCCTGTTGTAAACTATGATGAAAGTGCTACCATCAAGGTCAAGACACATGTTGCAGTAAGTGATGTTATGTTATACTGAAAATGATGCTTTATAAACCTATAAGTTATGCCATATCAAGAAGTTAATAAGTTTAAGTGGTTGGGGTTCTTTCTTAGGCAAGTTGACGCCTAAAAGTTAGGGGTCGTTTACCTAACGCTTACTCGGGTAAGCGCTTACCAAGTCAAATTACTTTACCTGATGAATATGGCAATGACCAAGAATTTTACCCACAAGGACCAAGAGTCTTACTCGGTAAGTGAGGGCGAAGGCTCTTACCACGGTTAGGGCTTATTAGAAAAATTGTTGCATACGATACCGTTTTGGTAGGCAAAAATCTTACCCGGTAAGTAAGTGATAGTGTTGAATTTTGCAGGTAAGCGCTTATCCGGGTAAGCGTTTGGTAAACGGCCTCTTAGTCTTTTATCCTCCTCTGTGTTAGTTTGTGCTACATTGTATGTGTGTTCAATTCTTAAAATCAATTTGTTTTGAGCATATATCCAATTTGCTTTAATTTGTTGAATAATATTTTTTTATCGGTGAACAATTTTAATCAGGAAGGATTTGTGTAGGTTGCTGTAAATCCTTGAACGCTTTAATCTGTACCAGAGGGTGGTTTTTTTCTGAAGGCTTCGCTGCAACTATTTCTTCTAGGCGGTTGGTAGTTTAATCTGTGTCATTGAGAAGTGATAACGGTGGAAGTTTTCGTGCAAATGGAGACTCCAAACAGGACCATAAGCAATACTAAATTATCTGCATGGCTGATACCTGAAGTTAGGCAATCCTGGTGTTAACTTCTCTACACAAGTTACATGGTAAGATTAATTTTCTATGTGCTGGTTCTATTTGTCATGTTAATGTGCCAGAAGCTTGGCATGAAGAGGCCATAACCATTTATTTTATTTTAATTAAAGTAACCGAGATGTTATTCATGTAAGTGCAAGCTACCTGAGATTTAGCTTAGACTCTCCTTATTTTATTTTGATTTAATTCAAGTTCATGTTCACTTGTGTGAATGGTTATATAGAGTTATATATCAGCCCCAACCTTAAACTCAAATATGTTAGTATGCATATTTCATTTAGCAAAACCACGCTGATTCTTAGAGCCTGTTTACTAAACGCTTACACGGTAAGTGCTTATCGGTTCAATTGTCTTACTGGATGTACATAGCAGAAGCCTAGAATCTTACCCGATAAGAGTAATGGCAAGGACCGATGGTCTTACCCGGTAAGTGAAGGTGACGACTCTTACTCGGTTAGCGCTTACCGGATAAATTATTGCACAGTATGTTTCGATTGACTAGAATGTTACCCGGATAAATTTATGAGAGATATAACCCAACTTTGTTTTTACATTTACTAGAATTTTAGGTCATGTTGTATACCCGGCCACCGGACGGGTATAGCACTAGTTGCATATTGTGACGTTTATCCTTCCACACCGTCACCATAGTATGACATATGGTGACATTTATTTTTCAAAAACATCACAATAATATGACATAAAGTGACGTTTATTATTCAAAATTGCCACCTTAGCATAACGTATAGTGACGTTTATTATTCAGAAACATCACCGTAACATGACATACGGTAACATAAATTTATCGAACCTGTAACTTCGTTATGATATACCATGACATAACATTATCAAAAATGTCACTATAAAATGATATAGAGTGATGTTATCATTCAAAATTGTCACCGTAACATTACATGTTGTGACGTTTGTCATTCAACACCGTTACCGTAACATGACATACGATAACATTTAGATTTCAAAACCATCACTGTAGCATGACATAGAGTGACGTTTATTTTTCAAAACCATCACCATAGGATGACATACGATGACGTTTATTATTTAAAATTACCATTTGAGCATGACATACATCAACGATTATTATTTGAAACGTCACACTAGCATGACATAGGGTGGCTTTCTTTTGTCAAAACCGTCACCATGGCATAATGTACGATAATGTTTATGTTTCAAAACCGTCACCATAGGATGACGTACAATAACATGTATTTCTCTAAAGCGTCACTATAGCATGACATAAGGTGACGTAATTTTTTTTAAAATCGTCACTGTAGCATGACATGCAATAACGTTTATTTTTCAAAACCGTACCGTAGCATGAAGTACCTTGACATTTATTTTTCGTAATTGTCATCGTAACATGACGTACGATGATGTTTATTGTTCAAAACCGTCACTGTAGTTTGTCGTAAGCTGACGGTTATTATTTAAAATTATCACCATTACATTACATATGGTCAGGTTTATATACAATATCGTTATCCTAGCATGACTTACGTGGACATTTATTATTTTAACCGTCACCATATTATGATATATGATGACATTTATTATTCAAAACCGTCACCATTGTGACATAATTTTTTTAAACCGTCACCATAACATAACATATGATGACATCTATTTTTCAAAATCATTACCGTAGAATGACATATGGTAACGTACTCAAAACCGTCACCATAATATGACATATGGTGACATAAATTATTCCAAACCGTCAAAGTGGCTTGAGCTATTGTGATGTAAATGTTTTAATACCGTTACCGAAGCATGACATATGGTGACGTAAATTTTTCAAAAACCCTTGCCATACACTAACGTTTGGTGACACAAATTTTACAAAATTGTTGCCATAGAACTCGGTGACTTATGGAAACCGTTTTCAAATAAGCGTTATACATATTTTAGTTTTCGGTAACGGTTTTTTAAAACCGTTACGACATAAAGCAACGATTTAGACAAAAACTGTTACTAAAAGGTCTTGTATTGCAACGGTTTTAAAAACCGTCACAACATAAGGCAACAGATTTTTCAAAATCGTTACAATAGGAACCTTTTATTGGCGTTTTTATCTGAAACGTTGCTTTATGATTTTATTTTTTTGTAATAGTAACGTTTCTTTATAAAAACCGTTATTAAAACAATTTTCTAACTTTTTATTTGACTTTTTAACGGTTTTTTATCAAACCGTTACAAACATATTTTTCAAAACCGTCACAAAAAGTCATTTTTGTACTTGTGGGATTTACAAATACTCATAATGCCCTATATTTTAATTAAAAATACTAATTTCTTAATTTAGTATGATTTTGTAGTTTATATTAGATCTCATGGATCTCATAAATTGCATGGATCTCAAAAGGTCTATATATACATATGTATATATAGGGGTGGGTTCCGTTAGGTACTAAAATTGATTAGTAACATGGGAACCGTCCACGACGCAACAGATGGCATATTCATCAGGGATATGAACGTGTTGTTCATCATGAATATTCTAACATATTCATCACGAATGTATGATTCATGATGAATAACACATTCATGATAACATGTTTGTGTTCATCATGAACGTATTACTCATGATGGATAGTCATCTTAAAGAGGGAGATGTGGCGTGTTGTGGGTGTTTTTGGGTTTACCGAGCTTCCCTCTATATATATGAGGTATCAAATATAAACCTTGAAATTGTTACAAATTGTTACAAATCGTACAAACAATGGCATATTTATCATTTGTTTAGCTTCCTTAACTATCTAATTTGGTTATCATATTTAACGGATTTAATCATTTTTCTTAATAATCTCATTCGGTTGAAACCATAAGTCATACATGAATTATGCTAAATCATTTTTCATGTGACACAATATATGACTATTGGTTCATATATGAACAATTGAATTAATTTTATTGAATATGATGTTTGTTCATTGACCGTTGGTTCGTATATAAACCAAGTTTATAAAGAAAAAAAATGATTGCACTTTTGAATTAAGAGGCTTCATATATGAAACATTTTGATCCTAGATTATCTCTATTTAGCTAATAAACAAAACCTAAATGAGTAGAGTTGTGGAAGCGTTTAAAACAGTTTGTAAATAGCTAAGTAGAAACAGTAAAAAGAGAATAAATCAATGGAAAAGTAATGTAATCAGTTCAATGAGCCATAAGCTTGATATTTAAATCTGAAAGGATTATAGGACTGAATAACAGATGAAGAACACACATGCTACTAGGTGTGAAACCCCTAAAATCTCTCTGGTATCTATGTGTTGCTGGTGGTGTGAAGTGTGTGCTATAATGGGCATACAAAGCTTGCAGGAAAATCATAACAAATCTTCCTATTTATAGGAAAATAGTACATACTAGTCAACACAGCAGCCAGTAGGATTCTGCCACCTGGAAAGGCGTTGTAACCGTATGTGGGGCACGTGGCAATCTTCAATATGAAAGTACAGCTGTGAGAGAAGGGTTGTTCTTCAAGTCTTCTTGACTTCTTCAAGTGTTAGGCATAGAGAATGTTCTGCATTAGAACTTCTGAGGTTCCTCACAGAGGCTCTAAGGTCTTCCACAGAGGCTCTGATCTCTGAAGCTTATCTTCTGGTTAGGTTCTTCTGTCCGTCTTCACTCCGACAAAGGCTTTCTTCCTAATACCTCGAGAAGGGTTAAAATGGCAGTTCCTGCTCTTGAGCGCAGATGTCTTCTGTGACCAGAAGACTTGGTCTTTTTACAATACTTTCAAGTGAATAAATGGAGCTAACAAAACAAATGGTTGAACCTCTTAATAAAGATGTTTCATATATGAAACAATTGGTTGCACCTCTGAATAATAAGGTTTCATATATATAAAACATTTGGTTGCACATTTGAATAAAGAGGTTTCATATATGAAACATTTGGTCATTGATTTAGAGTGGTGTATTTTCATATATGAAACATTTGGTCATTAATTGAGGAGTGGTGTGTTTTCATATAAGAAACAATTGGTTGCATCTTTGAATAAAGAGATTCTGAAACATTTTGTTGCACTTCTAAATAGGTGGTGTCATAAATGCAAATGGAGTTCCAAGTAGGATATGTAATAGATAGGGACGAATTCACACCATATGCCATGCTTTAACTTGCCTACGCCTAGATGAACTAACGTTAGATCGTTGTCCCTGAGAAATTAATCAATACTTTCTACTCAAGCTACATCATGAACTATTTACCTTAAAACCAGTGAAAAGAAGAGTTCTAGTAGAGTATAATAAACAACGTCGTGTTGAGAGCACCTTCATTCATATACAAAATGGTGGATGTAAGAATAAAAATCCACACCAGATTGTGTTCCTCAAGTCGCACGTTGCTTTCTACCACGTTTTAAACGAAGTTTGACCATAACATGCCTCTAATTTGGAACCAAAATGGAATTGATTCAATTATGAATCATGAATAGTCATTGGTTTAGTTGGTATAGAGACATAATAATTTATATTTTTTTCTCATCTTACATGGAAAATAAATAAGCTTTTGAAAAATCTTAGCAAGACCCCCACTTTTTTGTATGAATGAAACATTTTTCTATAAATCTCTATCTAAAAAATATCTAATAGAAATATCTAGAAATCTAAATATAGAAAACATTACTAACAAAAATACACGATAAATAAATTTTGTTTGATTTGCCCACATTCAAATTACATTATGGGAAGCTCCGTTTGATATCCAAAAACTGCTTCACAATAATCGGACAAGTGGGGAGTTTTGGACTGAACCAAAAATGCTTGGGTAGAGTTGGATCTACCCAAGTTATTAACTATGTAGACCATATGCAGGGAGTGGTGAAGGAAGGGCCTAATTGGTTTAAAAAAACCTAACCTAAAATGAAAATCGTTGAATATTTAAGATTAGTTCTCATAATTCACAATTGAAAAAAGGTGCCAAAGAGTCCTCAACTCTTTGATTATTTTGATCCGGTGGATGTCATAAACGTTCGTTTTCATTAATTAAAAGGTATTATGGTAATTCAACAAGAATTTAACCATTACTCTTGTCCATTAATAAATTAATATAATGGTTGATGCATGTTTGTATGTATTCAAAAGGGATCAACACTTCAGATCCACTTCTCATATTAACCTCATTTTTTTTACCGGAACTCAACCCTTCATATGATTGTGTAAGTTGAGGTTAACGTGAGAAGCATGAGAAGTGGATCTGAATCGTTGATCACTTTTAATTTCATGTCCTCCATGAATTGCGCCTTAGAAGGGAATTGATCCGGTGCATCAACTTCTCATGCTTCTCACGTTAACCTCAACTTACACAACCATATGAAGGGTTGAGTTCCGGTAAAAAAAATGAGGTTAATATGAGAAGTGGATATGATTTGTTGATCCCTTTTGAATACATACAAACATGCATCAACCATTATATTAATTTATTAATGGACAAGAGTAATGGTTGAATGGCCTCCTATATATATATATATATAGAGAGAGAGAGAGAGAGAGTGAGAGAGGAGGTTCAGAAGAAAACCTCAAATAAATGAAAAACTAAAAAACACCTTATCAACCGTTAGATTAGATGATCGGATAGATGTGATTAAACAAGCGGTTACAACATTATTAATTAAATTAAAAAAAAACCCACCTCTCAATTTTGTATTCGAAAAAAGACGAAAAATAAACAAATTTCGAACGAAATAAATTACACCAAATAAACGACCATATTTTTCTCGTTATTTTGACATCCATATTGATATACTTTTTCATCCTTTTTTTCGTGGTTTTCCGGTTTTCCATTTATTTAGGGTTTTCCCCTGAACCGGCCCTATATATAGGGTTGGGTTCACGTGAGACCAACCTGTTTTCGTGAGACCGTAAGACCACAAAATTAACACTAAACCTTCATAGTGATTCATTGTGAAGGTAAGAAAAACAGCGAACATTCACAGTAAAAACACTGTGAAGGTTTCCATCACAGTACCTTCACAGTCTTTTGCTATGAAGGTTTATTGTTAATTTTATATATATATATAATGTGAGGGAGGTTCAAGGAAAACCTCAAAAAACAAAAAACTGAAGAACACCCTGATGACCTTCATTTAGACGGTATGCACTTGTGCATACAGGTAAATTATGTTGTTTTTTTTGTTTTTATACACTTGTGCATGATACAAATTACTTGTATGCACAAGTATATACCATCGAGATAAAGAGCTACCAGAGTGTTCTTCAGTTTTCCGTTTTTTAAGGTTTTCCCGTGAACCGACCCTATATAATGTAAGACCTAACTTTTTTCAATTATTGTGGTCCCAATCATCATAAATCTTTTCACAACTCATCCGTAGCACATACCATCATCATCACTTCATCAGTAAACATTTATCCATAGAAATTAGCTTGTATAAGTATCTGCATTGCCAAATGAGTCCATAAGTGATAACCATTTGCCCCAAAGGCAAACCCACCCTCCAAACAAAAACAAGACCAAAGGCCACAAAACATAGCAAAATTCACATCACTTAAAAATGTCAAAATGTATTAATAAAACAAAGGCTACCTTCACACTTCCCAAACCAGTCGAAGCCAGAATATCTCACCAACATGTATCTCGACCCCAAAGACAAATACGATGATAAAATTCTGAACAAAACTGGTTAAGAGTAAACAATAACATACAAACTAAACTATTCCCTTGTACATCAATGCTACAAAACAAACCAAGTGTGGCACCTTCAATGGGCTCATTGTGGACAGTCTGTACTCCAAACCCTGCATCGTTAAACTGAGATATAGCACTGTTAATTAAGCATTAGCTGAAACTACCTACAGATGTTCAATCTCCTCAACGCCAGAAAATTGTGCATCAATGTCACTAAGAGCTTCTTGATTGATTGTAACTGTTCTAAACCATTTTGATGATTTTTCTTCAGATTTGGCATCCAATGACTGGTCAGAGGTCTCCATATTTTCAGATTGTTGTCCGTTGAAGAGCTGAGATTTCAGTAGCTGGCATGATTTCAGATCTTCAATTGTTCGAGCATTGCTCAATTTTTTGTTGAGTTCTACTAGATTTGAATACCTTGCCTTTTTTGGCCTGTTAACAAGTTCGGTTTCTTCGTTGCCAGTAGGTGTCTCACTCTTAAGCTTTCTTAAACCATTGTTTACAATGAATCTCATTCTATCTCGGAAGTTTTCAGTTCTGATTTGGTCTGCTCTCAGCTTCATTTTCAATTTCGATACCATCATGTTGCTGTTTCCTTCTAACTCATCTTCAATTGAAGATATAGAGGTTTCATGCTTCATAGGCTCCTCTTCTAATTTGGAATTTACAGCAAAAACCTCCTCCAATAGAGTAATATTTTGCAAATATCTATCAAAAGCTTCGTTTTCTATTTCTATGTTCCTGTCCTTGTATTCCTTTAACTTTGAAAACCTCCACTCATTTATTTGACAAGCCTCCTGTATATTTCAATTTCATAACTTGAGATTTTTTTATTTTTAATAACATGCTGATATCATAAAGTGAACTGAATTAGGTACAGCTTATGCACCTTTCTTGTCAGTGGCTTCCTTGCACGAGATGGCGTTTGCAAATTGTTGAATTGAGCAAAATTGTTGGAGAGCTGCCGGAGGGAGGTGACTCTATGTGCATTCCTAGAAGAAATCTCGACAAAGTTAGGGTTTTGAGGAAGTCATCACAAAATGTTAATGGATTAAAGAGGCACAAAGTGAATTATAGTTATGTTTTTAAAGACAAGCCCATGTCTACAATACTAATATCAAAGCAAATACGTTCATAAATGCCAGATTTTTTCAACAAACGCTACTCTCCAAATAACATAAACACGTTAACAGTAGATTATGAGCAAGGCTAAGAATACTGGATAACTGACGTATGCAACTTACCCGGACGAGGATGTCTCATTTGTGTGCTGATCAGTCAAAGATGAACTTGAGGATGGTGTCTTATCCGGAAATGATGAATTGCCCTTCAACACTGTAATAACTCAAACCAAACTTGCAAGTTTTATGTCTGTGCAGTTTATGCTTGACATACAAAAATGCCATATGTTGATATGTAACTACGACCTTCACAAATTATGCCATTTGATCCAGTCGTTAAAAAGAGGCTCCATAGTCCATTCAGAAACTAGTGATGAGTGGATATTGCAAGCTATCTTTATTAGACATGTATGTTCTTATTCATTGTATTTTTTATTTTAAAAAAAGTCACCCCTTCATGTAAATTACATAAAAGAAGGTGATAGTTCTTGAAATCTGGTGGTGTCTTATTAAGAAAGGAAAAGATGATGGAAGAGAGAGGAATTCAGGAAATTGAATAATGATCAACTCAACGCAGTTTGGGTTAATGCTTTTAAAACTAAAACTTGCTATGAAGTTTACAACTAGAACAATTTCTGGCGACCGCAGAGCCTTAAACTATATTTACCATGTAAGCAACAAAAAGAAAAAAACTCACTAGTGACGTGTAAATCATAACCATATCTATTGTCATACCGTGTATATGGCATGGATTTTGAGCTTTTGCACAGCAACTTTTGCATGCCTGGTACGGACACCTACAAAGTCAATTCAGAACTAACCTTAAGAAAGAAAGCACATTTGGAGAATACACATAAAGAGCCCCTTTGAATAATGCAGCTGCAATAAATAAATATGTAGTATTTGATTTAACTTGATGCAATGCATATTTGAGTATATTCTCTAAAAAGAAAGATGACAACTGAATAGATATTCACTGCCGAATGACTTGGATTCTATGAATGAGGAGTTAGTTTATCATTATGAAGCTACTCTAATGACTGTTGCTTAGAATGTTTATCTCTGCTTTACTAGTAGTAAATGATTGCATATAGCTCGAAATGCATGTCCAATATACATCTGCATATTAACATTGAGAATCACTTCATATCCAATATACTTTACATAGGTAATGGAATCAACCATTTTGACATCTCCTTATGTTAAAAGTTTCTTTAGATATATTCCGTAACTTCTACTCACCTCTATTAGCTTAATCTCCCATTATTTAAAATGATATAGATTATATATCATCAGCTTATATCATTCACCATGGCATGTGATATACTTATTTAATCGATCCATCAGTTTTAAAAACAAGACTGTTTACGCTTGAAACGAATTCTTCTTTTAATCATATGATGATTGTAAATGAACACTCATCCCAAGCAGTAGTAACTATTGATTGAGCTCTACCATCCAATTACATGACATTCTAATATCTCAATGTCACTTCTTTCTTCTCAGATGTGGTAAAACCCACATGAAAATTCATTATTGATGGTGCATTAACCTTTCTCCAAGAAAATAAAAAGAAGAAAAGATGTTAAACACATCTGAAAGCAATAGGCTTCCTCTCTATATCTTTGATATGTTCTGTCTACATATTAATAGATAGCTTCTTTTTTGTTGATATACAAGATATAACCTACAATAATTCTCAAATATCTTATCACTAGTGAGTGAAGTGACTATTCTATGATCAAGAATCACATCCAAAAAAATACTTTTTTTGTTCAACTGTAAACAGATTCACTGCTAATAAAATGTTCTCTCTACCCTGAATAAACATTATGCAAAACAAACTTACATTGGCATTGTCTAGGGGTATCAAAGCCTCAAAAGATATGATATTAGATTTCAACGTCATAGGGGTCATTAGTTTTTACTCATATCTTCAAGCTTTAGCCTTAATTCTTTGTTTACGTTTGTTTTCGCTGGGGTCTTAGTGTCTTTACCTCAAATATTTACTGATTTAGCCATTGATTCTGGCTCTATATAAAGCTAAGCTCCTAGACATGCAAATTTATTGTTCAGCTTGATCGATTCAATCGTTCATGGTTGTGGCTTACGATTCACAGTCTCAAGAGAAGCTTAGGCTTATGGAAATAACACCCTTGGTATTTATTGAAGACACTATTTGATCTCTTTTTTTGGCATTATCATCTATAATTTATTAAATACTACATACTTCTCTTAAACTTAACACGGCTAGGTTACCTTCCTATTGATCATTTCTTCAACTATTGGCAGCCTAAACATAAATTCATCACCCTCTTACTGGTGGAAGCTTCAGGAAACTATAAATCAAAAGATATCCTCCTTCAATTATAACCCTAAAACCCTAGCCTTTCGCTATGCAAATTACACAAACACAAACACGGAACAAGCAAAAATAAATTCCGATACGAAGTGAATTAATGAAAGAAGAAAGAAAAGAAACAGCATCTAAAACCTAACAATGAATTGAAACCGAAGAATAAGAAATGGACCTGGAACGAGCGACGTTGCCACACTTGATGCATTTAGGTTTGTTAAGGCCACGGAGGTTCTTGGAAGTATTGATGCTGGAATTACTGATGACCATAGGGTTGGTGGTTGTAGAGGTGGTTCTTACGACGGCGGGACTAGCGGAGCCGGTGATTGAGGTGGTGTCAGCACTGTTATTGCTTAGAGCAGGTGAAGACGTCGCCATTGCGTAACCCTATGTGTAGAATTTTGAAAGTTTTCAGATGAAACAGTATTCACAGGATTGGGAAAGAAGTGGTTCGTTGATTTTGTTGAAGAGCAAAGGGCGACGGAGGGCGATCGGAATAAATAGCGGTGAACGGGGGAATGATTTCTGGTGTTTATAACTAATTTTGTTTGGCCGCATAGTAATTGGGCCCATTTTCATATTGGGCCGCATAATCAGGAGTTCAGGACTAGTCCTGAATTTAGAGATGGCCATTTCGATGCAGTCCGCCCGAGACCGGCCAAGGCCCGGAGTCCAGCCCGGTTGAAGCCTGGATTGGAGCCCGTCAGGTATGGTTGGTCCGTGTTTTGGGGTGTTTTGCTAGCCCGGTTATGGTCTGGCCCGTTTTTTCCAAAATCAGGTCGTTTTATAACCGTTTTCTAATGGTAGTATTATCGTTTTTTGGAGTTTTTGATCCTTTTTTGGTCTTTTAGGGTCCCGAAACACTATAAATAAGTTATTTGGTGTATGGGGTCAGATTTCAACTTACAAAACGCAATTATCGTTCATAATTCTCGATTTTTCGCTATCGCAAATTTGTTTTTCGCAAGTTTTCAATCTCTCTTCCATCCTTCGCTCAAAAGGGTCGCCGGTGATGCATCAAACAAACAAATTAGAGAAGTTATTGCCGAGCACGGACGAAAATCCGAAATTTGGAATGGATATAATATGGTGGTTCTCGCTAACGGGAGCAAAAAGACGCAATGCAAATTGTGTGGAGCTCTCCCTATGACCCCGAAAAACTCAACGTTAAAGAGGCACACCGAAAAAACATGTTCGGCGTTGAAGTCCGGAGGTGATTCAAGTCAACCCATACTTGACAATCAATGTCAAATATGGTCGTACGATGTCGTGTTAACCCGAGAAATGACAACTAAATGTGTCATTCGAATGGAGTTGCCGTTTGGACATTTCAACAATCCTTACATGACGAAGATGATTCAAAAATGTATACAACCTCGCTACAAACGGGTAAGTCGTCAAACTTTTAGATGTGAGGCACTAGAAATGTGGAAATGGCTAAAAATGAAATGTGAGGCGTCTTTTCTCAAACACCTAACAACGTTCTTTAACTTGTGATGTGTGGATCACGCCACACGACTTGCCAACTTCTTATATATGTATAACGACACATTGGATGGACGTGTGGTAATTAGTCAAACGTGTAATCACATTTGAACAGTTTGGTGCGCCACATTCGGGTGAATGTCAATTTTCAATTATTACAAAAGCTCTAAACTCTTATAATTTAACAAATAAAATCGTTAGACTTTCATTAGATAACGCTAGCAATAATAATGCATGTATTACAAAATTAACGTGTGCTTTAACACCTGTGTTGGACGGTCAAATATTTCATACACGTTGTGTTGCCTACATTATCAATGTAGTCGTTCAAGACGGTAAACGCGTACTAGATAAATTTAGAATTATGTTACGGATACTTTTTTTTCAAAGGTAAAGCAATGTATGCTGCTTATAGAAGATATTGCAAGCAATGTCAATTTAGAGCTTTGGGACCGAACTTTGATATGGCCGTTCGATAAAATTCGACGTATTATATGATCGAAAATTTGCTTGCACAAAAAAAATATATACATGCATTTTATTACATCATTACGAAGAAGATAGTATTGGAGATTGGGATTGAGAAGTGCTTGATGTATTATATAATATTTTGGACGATTTTAAAAACGCAACAACCTGGTTATCCTGTGTTTATTATCCAACAAGTCCTCTAGTTTTAAATCAATTATATATTTTGGCAAAAAAAAAATCAGAGTACGAGCACAAACACGATTGGGGAACTTTGATGTCTTCAATAAAAAAAATATTTTAAAGATATCCCTTTTTCTTTTATTTGTGTCGTGTCGTTAAACCCGTGGCTAAATATTACTGGTGTTGATGTTTTAATTACACAAATAAGTCAAGCTTTTGGTTTAGATACGCCGGAAAATGCTAGGTTTTCAACGGAAAAAACGTTCATTTAATCGCCAATTTTATGAATTTTATGATATTTATAAATTCCGATATGGGGGAGGAAGTCAAAGACAAACCTAGTGACAACTACTATTTATGGGTGCTACTTCTAGTAGTGGTCATCGCCAACGCCGGAAAAGACTTAATGACCTCTTTAGTAAACGAGGTGCAAAATGAATCAAGTAAAAAAAACAGATATGAAAATGATCTCGGTGAGTTACATATTTACGTGCATACTAATTTCCCTTGGATGGAAGTCGAGAATTTTGAAGATTTAAAAATATTAGAATTTTGGCAAGAAAAGGAACCTCAATTTCCGGTTTGGCATCTATGACCCGTGATATACTAACAATCCAAGATAGTATTGTAACTCCGGAGTCCGCTTTTTCTCTTAGTAGCAAACTCTTTTCCATACGTCGGACAAGATTAACCCCATAGTCCGTAGAATGTTGCGTTTGTTTGAAGGACTACTTGGATAGTATTGATGGAATTCAAGACAAAACATCCCTAGAGGCAGAGCTCGAGGTAGTGGAAGAAAATCTTAAAGAAAACGAAATTCGTGAAGAACTAAGTTCGCCGCCAACTACCGATACTGAAGATAGTGTATCACAGTACGACGACGACGACGAAAGACTCGATATTGATGACCTCGATGAAGGAACGACTCTTAGCCGATTTAAATCGACCGGAACTCTTCAATACTTTCAACCATGGGAAGAATAAGTGTATTTTCTTATAATTCAATCAAATGTATTGTTCAATCGAAACTATAATAAAACGTATTTTAAGCATATTTGAGTGACCCAATTACGTATTGTAAACTGTATTAGAATAATCTTTATTACTTTTTTTTTGTGAAGGCCCGATTTGGGCCCTGTTACCCAGGACCGGTTATACGTAAGGTTAAACGGGCCATAATATGTTGAGTTTGGCCTGACCAGGGCCCGTCTGAGGCTTGGTTTTGAAAATGACCATTTAGGCCCAGTTTTGTTGGGGGCCGACTCGGCCCGACATGGCATTTTGGCCATCTCTATTCCGAGATATATTTAGGGATTGTTTGATAAAATAAGCTAGTTTATTTTTCGATTATATGTTTGGATGAACATAAGTTAATTTATAAACTAGTTTATAAGTTAGCTTATTGATAAGCTACCTTGATTAGCTTGTGAGAAGTTTTTTGACTTTCAGTTATATGCACATTAATATTAATTATTATTTATTAAGTATTAATTATAAATAAATATTAGTTAAAATTTTATTATATATAGATGTTAATTTCTAATTATTTAGAATTATTGTTAATCATATTAATTATTTTTATATTATCATTTTCTTAATATTAGTTAATATATTGCAGTTATCAATTACTATTATTTTTTTAATTATTATTCAATTATTTATTTTTATTCGTATTATATGTAATCTATACTATCTTATAAAGCATTCAAGAAAAAAAACTCTTAAAAAAAATTTAAAGCTTAATGTACTGCCATTTAATGTTGATTTCTTAAAATATTTTAAAAACAACACCTATCTCTTTAACAACTTAGGGGGTGTTTGGGATTGCTTTTTAAAATAATTTATGCTTATTTTTAAAAGTGTTTATCAACTATGTCGTGCTAAAAAGGAGTTGGAGGTAAAAATGTAATTTGGACAAATAAGTTATAAGCGGATTCAAATAAGTTAGAATGGATTAACTTATCAAAAAACAACTTATTTGTAGTGGGGAAAAGTCATAAGCACTTTTCTTTTTTCCAATCCAAACACTAAAAATAACTTATTTACGGTGAGTAAAAACAATAAACAGATAAGTCAAAAAAATAAGCAATCCCAAACACCCCCTTAAACTCACACGAAATCTCTCTCCAGAATTATCGCCCCTTTTACTACCTTTCAGTACTTATCTCTAATCTCTAAACTCCCCAAATTCGCTCACTCAAAAAATTTAACGCTTATCCCAAAATATGGCTCCTCATAAATCGTTCCATCCGTATCATTTATCGTTCATCCTCTACTCATATATATACATGCATCGGGTTCTTTCAAACCTTGTTTTGCATTCAGGTACGTTTCTTTTTGTTTGTCATCGATTTCCGTTTCATCGATTTATGTTTTTGTTTATGATTTCTGTTTTTGCCATCGTTTTCTTGAAACCCTTCTTCCAATATTTAAGGTCGTTGTGTATCACATCATCATCATGTAGGAATTGGGCTTTCTTCCCTAAGAGAAAGATTTTTAGGACTTTTCTTCATCATCTGCAAAACGTAATTAAGTACTTTTGTGTTCATGGTATTTTGATTTCTGGTCATCTACATATTTTGATTTCTTGTGTTTTTCATATTAGTAGCGAGTACATATTAACAAATGATATTTTCCTTATGCTCTGCACTAAATTTGAAATGAATAATTGAGGTTTTTGTACTTGAGATTTATTAGATTTGAGGCTTTTGTACTTGAGTGGAAGGAACATACCAAAATACACGGTCAAACCAACTAACATGTTTTTGTATTTGTTTTTGCCTTCAATATATGATTCATCTCCATTGTCGAGAAGCTCATAAGCAAGCGGAGGTAGTGTTCTTGGCAATCCTGTAAGTTCCTTTGATATGCACTCTATTTGCTTTTGCTTCCATTACAATTTTTATGCAATCTGTTTGCTTTTGCTTCTTTCAAAATTCCCCGTTTTGCTAATACGAACGCCACTGCAAGAATTTAAATATCAGAATTTATGTTACTTTCGGCTTCTTATACAGTCTAATGTGTTACATTTACATATAAAAACATGGATGTCTATGTTTATCTACACATGCCTACAAAAGCAACATGTTTATTCTAAATTAGATGATAGCCGCTCATTCGGTGTGTTTCATCAATTTTAACTTGACTTTTTGGTGTGTTCCCATTTGTGGTCTACAGGTCAGTCCTCTTTCTACACTTGTGTTAAAACTTTAAATGTGTTTAAACACAAAGGTTTTAACTAGATGAATTATTAAAAAAGAAAATAAAATTGAATATTTCAAAAAGAATTGAATTTGCCTTGGGACTTGGTGTATAGAATTGGTATTCCACTTTATGTGGATTCCTCCTAAAAAGTTGCCCACTATTATGCATTTTCTTTTTCTTTTTTGATTTATTTTAATCATGAAAAAAAGAATATTTGAAGTGGATATATATGGATACATGCTACGGCCGGAAGAAAAAAAAGAAACACACAAAAAATTTCTTCTATTCTCCAAAAAGAGTACACTTCTTAACTCTTTGAATTCCGAGCAATTGAAAGAGGGTGTAAGTGTTTTTCTGGTTTTCTTGAGTGCACAAGAGATCCGAGACAGGTTTGTTGGGTTGTTTTATTCTGGTGATGGCGTGGTTGATAGTGTGCTTGCACGAGTCTGGGCAGTGCCGCGAACGTCTTAAAGAGAGCGACCTAGTCCGCGACTCAGCCCAGAAGATGGATGATGTTCCTAGCGCCGTCGACATTAACAAACCTTTTCGTTTTTGAGGGTGCTCACTTTAGAAGATGGAAACAAAAAATGTTCTTTTTCCTCACCATGAAAAAGGTTGCCACGGTTTTGTCCTCTCTTCTACCCGTGGTATCCGAAACGGTAAAAGAAGATGAGAAAAAGAAACAAGCCGATGAACTAGAAAAATGGACCGAAAATGATTTTTTGTGCAAAAAGTACATTTTAAATGGTTTGTCCGATGATCTCTACAACTACTACAATGAGGAGAAGAAAAGGGCAAAGGATGTTTGGGAAGCTTTACAAAAGAAATATGACATGTAACAACCCGGTTTCCCAAACATACCACAAATAACATATATTGCATAACATCGTTACATTCATAAAAGAAAATTACATAATAATTCACATATGGTCCCAAAGTCTCGAAACTACAAATTACATAAAGCTTCTTAATCAACATCGGTCCACGGAGGCAGTCTACACCTTATTCTTTCCTTTGCCGCTATCAATTCCTCGACCTGGAAAACATATTTTTGAAAACAAAATGAGGGTTAGACCAAACGGGTCTAGTGAGTTAATCCCGGTCCTTTCCAAAATCATTATAAAGCCTTTCCTGTAAATCCTTTGTATCAAAATAATTTAGATAAACCTTTGGTAGCCCTTTCGTAAAATATAAACATACCACACGTATTTAATTACCAATCCAGACTCGTGCATCGTGTACATCTCATCCACCTTATTCCTCCACAAATGGCCATATTAGTTGGTAGCAAGCCAACTAATAAATCAACGCCGTACAACAACTACGACACATCACCGGTCCGCTCATCGGAACCCAGCAATACACCGGTCCGCACACCGGAACCCGGCAACCCGTCGGTCCGCACACCGGAACCCGACTACTCACCGGTCCGCACACCGGAACCCGGCTACTGTGCACTTGTGTAGTGTAATGCACCAATAAATATAATATCTCACTATATTATAAACACAAAATATCCATACCTTGATCGTATATCCAATCCACACATATCCATCTCATATATATATATAAACACAGATATATATATATATATATATATATATGTATTCCAGTTGAAAACGTTTTAAAGTAAAACTCACCTGTTTTGGTTATTACACACGCTCGCAAGCTCCTTTCAAAATGATCCTACCTCTTACCACGACTCCACAGAATCTGAAACAAATTAAGACACATACACCGCTTTACTAGCCAAACACATAAAGCCTACCGGTTCCTGTTCTCAACTGTATCACTAACTTAACAACTACCGGGACCACACAGGGTACCGGGACTTATACAGTACCGGGACTCTTGAGTACCGGGAGTTCACAATACCTGGGTTTTATACTACCGGGAGTCTACACTACCGGAAGTCTACACTACCGGGAGTCGCTGATACCGGGACTCGACGGTACCGGGACTCCATACTACCGGGAGTCCACCGTACCGGGACTCATACTACCGGGAGTCCACCGGGACTCCAAGAACACAGTCGGTTATTTTACCCAGATTCAAATTAAGCCCATATAACTTCAAATTAAACTTTCTAATCCGATAGAAGTCTTAATACTACTGATATAAACACAAATTATAAAGGAACTTACCTCAAAATCGCTTCTAACCCAATCGATTGAAGCCTTAACCGTACGTTTCGTCCACTGCTTCTTTTCGCCTCCAGAACTCCCGCACACACACACTCTTTCTAATTAGGTTTGTGAAATACTGAAGTCTACAAGGGATGTATATAAATTCCATATTTACCATTTCAACCTTGAACTTCTCATTAATGACCCAAACACCCCTAAACTTATAATTTACCCAAAATTACCCTAAACATCATATCTCATAGTTAAATTATCTAACGGACTTACCTGGGGTATTACATTATCTCCCCCTTAAAAGAATTCCGTCCCGGAATTCGGCTAGACGAAAAGGTATGAATACTTATCACTACTATTTCGAACTCAATCAAAACCATAGAAACTAACTGAATAGCCACCCCACACCCACCTATGTCTCTAACACAGATAAGCAACAAAAGCACGGAAATACCAATAACCATCTTGCACCGAAGTCAGATAATACTTTAGCACGTATAGAGTTTATAGAAATATACCTGTAACCTCATCAGGACTTTCTTCCACCTCTTGTTCCGTCATCTGAAAAATACGGCCTTGAACCCTCGGTGCTCCAGACCCTTGTACCTTTTCCGACTCAACTTCCGTTGGTCTTACTGTTGTACTACCCTGACGCGCTTCCCACTGTGGACATTCATACTGAAGATGATCAGGGGAATTGCAAATGAAACAGAATCGAGTTACCCGACAGTCTCTAACAATGTGACCAGTCTTTCCACATTTGTAACAACTTCGGGAATCCACATAACAGTTTCCTTGAGGCACACGGTTGCATTTTGGACATGGTCTTTCAGCTGGTCTAAAAGATAAATGACTATCAAACCTCGGGGATTCGTATTCTTCCGAATCGTATATCGTTTCTTCAAATTTTCTTTTCCCAGCACTCTTATCACCAACGTCTCTCCTGTCATCCTGTTCCACATTTTTCGCGGCATCCACTGCGGCTGAGAAGGTATCGGGTCCTTTTGCAGTCACTAGCTTTCTAATTTCTGCATTTAACCCAAAAATAAACCTTTCCATCTTTAGAGCCTCCGTGGCAACATAGTATTCCGCAAAGCGAGACTTCTCCAGAAAGAGAGCGGTGTAATCCCTAACCGATAAACTTCGCTGGTGTAGGTTCATGAACTCCTCTTCCAGTTGTCTGACTGCTGCTTGAGAACAAAACTGTCCTTTGAAAGCTGTTGCGAATTCGTCCCAAGTAAAAGTAGAGTATACATCCGATCCTATGGAATCAATGTGAGCTTCCCACCAATATAGAGCATCCGTCTTCAACATCGCTGTTCCGTATAATACTTTGTCTTCGTTCGCACACTTATTGGTCTTGAAGATGGATTCTATTTCTTTCAGCCATCTCATTGCTTTCACGGGGTCCCTGCCTCCTGAGTAGGTCGGAGGTTTGCAACTTAGGAACATTTTGTAGTCGCACCTCCTTAGTACTGGTATGACAGTCGGTGTGATTGGTATTTCCTCTTCGGGTCCTGGATCTGGTATTTCAGCATGACGAGCTTGGTCGAACATAGCCTGGATATTTGCTTGAAATCTTCCCATTTCCGTCATCAAATCGTCTCTTCTAATAAACTCCGTACCTCGTCCCTGAACTCTACCTCCGGTATCGCCCCCAGTTCTACCTCCCCCTCGCTCTCCTCTTCTTCCTCCCGATCCTATTGGTGGATTCGTACTATTCGGATTTCCTCATTCTCTTCTATTCGTATTTCGAGTACCGCTTACCATCCTGTAGATTCAAACAATGTAAATATACACATAATCACATACCCCATATAACAAGGTATTCCAGTTCAAACATGTACCTGTAAAATCACAATTACACTGGCCAGGTGTAATCTGAAATTACCTTACATGATGTTCCTTCTACCTTTTATACTTAATATCCCAAGGTTCTAAAATACTAGGGACATCCTACTTCACATGCAGTTTAAGTCTAGGTATGAATCCAAATACCTAAATCCCTTAAACTAGGGCTCTGATACCATTTGTAACAACCCGGTTTCCCAAACATACCACAAATAACATATATTGCATAACATCGTTACATTCATAAAAGAAAATTACATAATAATTCACATATGGTCCCAAAGTCTCGAAACTACAAATTACATAAAGCTTCTTAATCAACATCGGTCCACGGAGGCAGTCTACACCTTATTCTTTCCTTTGCCGCTATCAATTCCTCGACCTGGAAAACATATTTTTGAAAACAAAATGAGGGTTAGACCAAACGGGTCTAGTGAGTTAATCCCGGTCCTTTCCAAAATCATTATAAAGCCTTTCCTGTAAATCCTTTGTATCAAAATAATTTAGATAAACCTTTGGTAGCCCTTTCGTAAAATATAAACATACCACACGTATTTAATTACCAATCCAGACTCGTGCATCGTGTACATCTCATCCACCTTATTCCTCCACAAATGGCCATATTAGTTGGTAGCAAGCCAACTAATAAATCAACGCCGTACAACAACTACGACACATCACCGGTCCGCTCACCGGAACCCAGCAATACACCGGTCCGCACACCGGAACCCGGCAACCCGTCGGTCCGCACACCGGAACCCGGCTACTGTGCACTTGTGTAGTGTAATGCACCAATAAATATAATATCTCACTATATTATAAACACAAAATATTCATACCTTGATCGTATATCCAATCCACACATATCCATCTCATATATATATAAACACAGATATATATATATATGTATTCCAGTTGAAAACGTTTTAAAGTAAAACTCACCTGTTTTGGTTATTACACACGCTCGCAAGCTCCTTTCAAAATGATCCTATATCTTACCACGACTCCACTGAATCTGAAACAAATTAAGACACATACACCGCTTTACTAGCCAAACACATAAAGCCTACTGGTTCCTGTTCTCAACTGTATCACTAACTTAACAACTACCGGGACTACACAGGGTACCGGGACTTATACAGTACCGGGACTCTTGAGTACCGGGAGTTCACAATACCGGGGTTTTATACTACCGGGAGTCTACACTATCGGAAGTCTACACTACCGGGAGTCGCTGATACCGAGACTCGACGGTACCGGGACTCCATACTACCGGGAGTCCACCGTACCGGGACTCATACTACCGGGAGTCCACCGGGACTTCACCGGGACTCCAAGAACACAGTCGGTTATTTTACCCAGATTCAAATTAAGCCCATATAACTTCAAATTAAACTTTCTAATCCGATAGAAGTCTTAATACTACTGATATAAACACAAATTATAAAGGAACTTACCTCAAAATCGCTTCTAACCCAATCGATTGAAGCCTTAACCGTACGTTTCGTCCACTGCTTCTTTTCGCCTCCAGAACTCCCACACACACACACTCTTTCTAATTAGGTTTGTGAAATACTGAAGTCTACAAGGGATGTATATAAATTCCATATTTACCATTTCAACCTTGAACTTCTCATTAATGACCCAAACACCCCTAAACTTATAATTTACCCAAAATTACCCTAAACATCATATCTCATAGTTAAATTATCTAACGGACTTACCCGGGGTATTACATGACACGTAAGAAGCCGAAGCCAAAAAATATGTCGTGAGTCGTTATCTCAAGTTTCAAATGACTAACGACAAATCGGTCGAGGCTCAATTCATGAAATTCAGAAAATTGCCCGTGAGATAATTTCTGAAGGTATGTCTCTTGATGAACAATTTCATGTTGCGGTTATTATTGATAAATTACCTCCTTCGTGGAAGGATTTTAAAAATGTTCTCAGGCACAAAACAAAGGAATTTTCATTAGAAAGTTTGATCACTCGCCTTCGCATTGAGGAAGAAGCTCGTAAGCAAGACTGGAAAGAAGAAGTGCTTGTTGTTTCCAACAACACTAAAAGATCCACCGCTTTTCTGAAACCTAATCAAAAGAAATTTAAAAATCAAAATCGAAAAATGAATCCAAACCGCAACTTCCAACCTCGTAAAATGACTCAGAATTGGACCTTCAAAGGAGCCAAAACAATCCATCGCAACAACCTCCTAAGAATGACCCTGATTTTCTTTGTTACAATTGTGGCAAACCCGGTCATATGGCACGTAAGTGTCGGAATAGGCCAAGCGCTACTCCAAGTGCTAACCTGACTGAAGAGTTACCTTTGGTAGCTATGATTTCTGAGATCAACCTTGTTGTCCGAAGGGTGGTGGCTAGATACTGGTGCTTCACGCCATGTCTGCTATGATCGAAATATGTTTAAAACATATATCGTTGTTACCGAGGATAAAAAGGTGTTGTTGTGGGATTCTCACACCACTAAGGTTGCGGGTATTGGAAATGTGGAATTGAACTTCACCTCCGGAAAAACTGTGATTCTGAAAGATGTCTTGCACACTCCGGAGATGAGGAAGAATCTGGTCTCGAGCTATCTTCTCAACAAGGCAGTATTTACTTAAACTATTGGTGCTGATGTGTTTACTTTAACTAGAAATAAGATGTTTGTAGGAAAGGGTTATGCTACTGATAATATGTTTAAGTTGAACATTGAATTTAATAAAGTGAATGCTTCGGTTTACATGTTGTGTACTTTTAATACTTGGCATGCTCGACTTTGTCATGTTAATAAGCGTATTATTAAAAATATGAGTACTTTAGGCTTAATTCCTAAATTGTCAATAAATGAATTTGAAAAATGTGAATTTTGTAGCCAAGAAAAAATCACAAAAGCACCTCATAAATCAGTGACTAGGGAATCGGAGCCAGATATTTGTGAATTTGATGGGACGTTGACTAGAAACGGCAAACGCTATTTTATCACTTTTATAGATGATTTATTGGACTACACTTTTGTGTATTTAATGAAAAATACAAGTGACGCTCTTGATATGTTTAAAAATTTTGTTACTGAAATTGAAAATCAATTTAATAGAAAAATTAAGAGACTTCGTAGTGATAGAGGCACAGAATACGATTCGAGTAATTTTATTGAATTTTATAATTCACATGGAATTATTCATGAAAAAAATTGTGCCTTATTCACCTGAAATGAACGAAAAAGCTGAAAGAAAAAATAGAACATTTACTGAATCTGTCGTTGCCACTTTGCTTAATTATGGGGTTGCATCTCATTGGTTGGGTGAAATTTTATTGACTGTATGCTATGTGATTAATAGAGTCCCTAAACCCAAGGGTAAAATTTCTCCTTACGAGGTCTTGAGAAATAAAACCCCTAATTTGTCTTATTTTAAAACTTGAGGTTGTTTGACATATGTTAGAATTTCTGATCCCAAAAGGATTAAACTTGCAAGTAGAGCTTATGAATGCGTGTTTATTGGATATGCTATAAATAGTAAAACATATAGATTCTTTGATTTGAATGCTCGTGTTATTTTAGAATCTAATGATGCTGATTTTTATGAATATAAATTTTCATTTAAATTGAAAAATAGTGGGGGTGCATCAAGTAGTACATTGCCAGTGTTTACAAATAATGAGCATAATGATAGTATGGAAATTGAACCTAGGAGAAGTAAGAGACCTAGAATTTCTAAAGACTTTGGTCCTGATTTTTGTGCTTATACATTAGAGGAGGATCCTTCTAGCATCCAACAAGCTTTAACTTAATTAGATGATGACTTATGGCAAGAGGCGATTAATGATGAAATTGACTCTCTAGAGTCAAATAAAACATGGCACTTAGTCGATCTACCACTTGCTTGTAAAACTATTGGATGTAAATGGATTCTTAAAAGGAAATTGAAACCCTATGGCACAGTTGATAAATATAAAGCTCGTCTTGTTGCCAAAGGTTTCAGACAACGAGAAAATGTAGACTTCTTTGACACTTATTCACCTGTCACTAGAATTACATCTATTCGGGTTTTGATTTCTCTTGCTGCTATACATGATCTTATTGTGCATCAAATGGATGTTAAAACTGCTCTTTTAAACGGTGAACTAGAAGAAGAAATTTATATGGACCAGCCTGAAGGATTTGTGATTCCCGGTCAAGAACATAAAATGTGCAAACTAGACAAATCTTTGTATGACTTAAAACAAGCTCCTAAACAATGGCATGAAAAATTCGATAATCTAGTTATCTCACATAGTTTTAAAGTTAACGACAGTGACAAGTGCATTTATTATAAATATGAAAATGGTATTTGTACTATTATATTGAAACACTCTAAAACTCATAATAAATTTAAACCTTAAATTTATCAGAGTTTACTACAACATCTTCCAATACTTTCATTTACAAATGGAGAATTAGTGACAAGGTTCATAATTACAAGTGAACTAATATAAACAACCTACTAATCTAATCCATAACATACATGATCAGATTATAAGGGTTGTCTATAATATCTCCAAAATATATTCGATTCCACTAAATTCTCCATTACATCTCCAGAAGTATGATTCTGGTACCCCTCTTCACTCACCCATTCGTATCCCTTCCCGTGCTAGTACCTGGTAAGAAAATTTAATTTGGAAACATTAGGCTTGCGCCTAGTGAGAACATCCAGTTTAAAATCAAAACATTTATAAGCTTCGAAAACCCAATTTGTAAACAAAGCATATAAAATAACCTTTTCGCTAATTTTCATACCGTACACATAACATCTTTCGATGACGTGGATCATACCCGATTCCATGAACATGACGAACACCAAGTAAGTCATCGCATCATGTTTAAGAGCAACACTACGAATCACTAATGATTCTAGATTCCAGCTCATATCCAAGAAATTACAATTAAACCATGTCTTTTTCTTGGAGTGGAAGTAGAAATAGAAATTATACCTTGCCTATTTCTCATCTCCCAATAGAAAGCGGAAATAGCAATTATACCTTGCCTATTTCACGTTTTCACATCACAATACGAAAAGGGAATAGCAATAATACCTTGCCTATTCCTCATTTCCAAATAGATAACGGAAATAGCAATTATACCTTGCCTATTCCACGTTTATCAAATAATGTAGTGCCTATGGATCCATTACACTTACTAGCATACATGCGTACCAAATCAAATCACATATCAAATCGTATCATACTCAAAATTGAGTTATAATTATGTTCGTACAGCAAAAATGATCATGATATGTTTCATATTCATAAAACACTAGATCAGGAAAACCTCATACAGAAACTATCCACGAAAACTTGTCTGAAACCTAAGTCCGGAAACAATCAGGAAGTATATCTAAGAAATCAAATTCGTAAAGCATGTCCGGTAACATCTGGAATCAAAGGAAATCCGGTATCATCCGAAAATCTAGTTCGGGAATCATTCGGAAAAAGTATCCGGAGTTCGAGTCTGAAACTATCCGGGAAAATTATCCGGTAAACTAATCCGAAACCATGTCCGGAAGCAATCCGGAAAAAGTATCCAGAAACAAATCCAAAACTATCCAGAAACACAAGTCCAAACACATCCGGAAAAACATAAATCCGGATATATCGGAAAAGTTACCTTCCGGATTCGTTCAATATTCATCTGGTTATTCTTGATTTACACGTTAGTTCATCAAATCGTTACATCAGTTCTCTTAAACATATTAGTAAAACTAAGAGACCATTTCAATTCTGGTTAACAACTCTTGAAAACATATAACCACAATTTTTATACAGTAAGATGAACTCACCTGAAAACAAAGCTCAATTCACAATTTGTGCGATTCGAACTCAAATCCTTTCCACCAACAGATTTCAATAACCTAATCGAAAACCAGCTTAACTTGTGATTATCAATTCTTGAGAAATTGAAATGAAGAAGATGATCGAGTTCCTTACCGTATGAAACTTAGGACTCGGCCTTTCTTCCTTTCCCGGAACCGACTTCACAGAATTGAAATTGAGATAATCTCCATTTCAACTGACTTCCTGATTTATGCCTCAAATACAATTCCAATTCGACCTTATACTTTCAAAAATGATAAAACTAACCCCAAGCTTCACGTTTTACAATTAGTCCAAACACCTTGGCTAATTACTCTTTTGGCCCTTCGACATTAATTATAACATATCATTTAAAATAACACCTTCCAATATTTTAAACGTTCCTCCAAAATAACGTACAATAATTATGGAAATTTCGAGGTGTTACAATTCTCCCCAACTTGAAAATGATTTTGTCCTTGAAATCTGAACTATACAAACAAATGAGGATACCTATTCTTCATATCCTCTTCTGCTTCCCAAGTTACGTTAGCACCTCGATGATGTTTCCATTGAACTTTGACCATGATAACTTCTTTATGGCGTAGCTTCTTAGTCGTCCTTTCCAAAATTGTTTCAGGTTCCTCCACATAACGGTTCTTCTCATCCACTTTTATTTTAGACAGCGGTATAACATTCTCTCCTTCAGCTAGACATTTTCGAAGATAACATACATGAAAAGTATTATGGATCCCTTCCAACTCGGGTGGAAGATCTAGTTGATACGCTTGAAGTTCCACTCTCTTAATTATAGTAAAAGGCCCAAGAAAACGAGGACTTAACTTTCCACGTTTTCCAAATCATATTATGCATTTCCACGGGGATACCTTTAGCACACCCGCTCCCCAACTTGAAATTCTTTAGGTCTCCTTTTCTGATCGGCGTAACTCTTTTGTCGATCTTGAGCCGCCTTCAAGTGTTTCCGAATTTCCTTAACCTTATCTGTCGTTTGTTGCACAATTTCGGGACCAGCAAATTGCTTTTCTCCAGCTTCCAACCAACATACTGGAGTCCTACATTTCCAGCTATATAAAGCTTCAAAAGGTGCCCTTCCGATACTGGAATGATAACTATTATTATATGTAAACTCCACTAAGGGTAAATGCGTATCCCAGTTACCTCCAAAATCAATTACACAAGATCTTAGCATGTCTTCTAGAGTCTGAATTGTTCTTTCACTTTGCCCATCCGTTTATGGATGGTATTCGGTACTCAGATTTACTCTAGTACCCAATTCTTCTTGCAGTGACTGCCAAAATCTTGAAGTGATTCGACTATCACGGTCAAAGACTATAGACATAGGTATGCCATGCCTTGATACCACTTCATCAATGTATAATTTGGCTAGTTTATCTATTGGTGAAGCTTCTTTCATTGGTAAGAAGTGAGCGATCTTAGTTAAACGATCTACAATTACCCAGATGGTATCATTACCTTTCAACGTCTTCGGTAACTTAGTCACAAAATCCATGGTAATATTATCCCACTTCCATTCAAGAATTTCCAAAGGTTGTAGGCTCCCATAAGGTCGTTGATGTTCGGCCTTTACCAATGAACACATTACACATTTCTCTACACGTTGTGCCACATTTAGCTTCATAGTCGGCCACCAATAGTGTAGTTTCAAATCTCTATACATCTTAGTACTCCCAGGATGTATAGAATATTTGGATTTGTGGGCGTCTTTAAGAAGTAACTCCCGGTTTCCCCCAATCTTTGGTACCCAAATACGGCCTTGAAATAATTTGACCCCTCGACTATCTCTAGTCAGTTGAAGACGTTGCTTAGCCATTACTTCATCTTTAAGATTTTCTTCTAATAAAGCTTCCATTTGTGCCACTTTGATCTTTTCAATCAGACTTGACCTCACATCAATTCTGGTGTTGGTCGCTTTTAAACATCCACTATATTCTTTTCTACTCAAGGCATCAGCTACTACATTTGCTTTACCAGGATGGTAATGCAATTCACAATCATAATCCTTAAGTAGTTCCAACCAACGCCGTTGCCTAATATTTATCTCTTTCTGATCAAAAATATGTTTCAAACTTTTAAGATCAGTGAAAAGAGTGCACTTCGTTCCATACAAGTAATGTCGCCATAGCTTTAAAGCAAACACTACCGCTGCCAGTTCTAAATCATGGGTAGGATAATTCTTTTCGTGCTCTTTGAGTTGTCTTGATGCGTAAGCAATCACTTTGCCACGTTGCATCAATACACACCCCAAACCCATCTTTGATGCATCACTATATACAACCAAATCTTATGTTCCTTCCGGTAGTGCAAGGACAGGAGCTTCATATAATTTCTTTTGTAAAGTCCTGAAAGTTGACTCTTGCTTTTCAGTCCATACGAACTTTAAATTCTTTCGTGTTAGAACTGTCAGGGAAGAGGCAATCTTAGAAAAATTCTTTATAAACCTTCGGTAATAACTTGCCAAACCCAAGAAACTCCGAATTTCTGATGAGTTATTCGGTGTTTCCCAATTCATCATTGCTTCTATTTTTTCTGGATCCACCTTAACTCCTTCAAAAGCGATTACATGACCGAGAAATTGTACCTCCTTTAACCAAAATTCACATTTTGAGAATTTGGCGTACAATTTCTCTTTTCTTAGAACATCTAAGACTTCACGAAGGTGACATTCATGGTCGGATACATTCTTTGAATAAACAAGTATGTCATCTATAAATACACTGACTGACTTGTCTAAGAAAGGTCGACACACCGTGTTCATTAAATCCATGAACACAGCAGGAGCATTTGTCAACCCGAAAGGCCTCATGAGAAATTCATAATGCCCATACTGCGTTCTAAACGCCGTCTTGGGAACATCTTCATCCCTCACCCTTACTTGATGATAACCCGACCTTAGATCAATCTTTGAAAACATCTCGCGCCTTGAAGTTGATTGAATAAGTCATCAATCATTGGGAGTGTATACTTATTCTTAATGGTTACTTTGTTCAATTCTCTGTAGTCAATGCACATTCTCATAGTGCCATCCTTCTTCTTGACGAATAACACTGGAGCTCCCCAGGGTGACGAGCTTGTCCTGACAAAACCCTTTTCAAGAAGCTCTTGCAGCTGAGACATCACTTCCTTCATTTCGGCCAGTGCTAATCGGTATGGTGCACGTGCTATTGGTGCCGCTCCTGGAACAAGATCAATCTTGAATTCTACTTGTCGTTCTGGTGGTAAGCCTGGAAGATCATCAGAAAACACATCTGGAAATCCACGTACCACTTTATATCCTCCATTCGCTTCTTCTCTACTTTAGCATCCAATACGTATGCTAGATATGATGAACATCCTTTTATTAAACACTTACGCGCTTTGGCTAACGAAATCAACGGAACATCCCCTTTTCTCTTTTCCCCATAAATGTGTACAACATCATTTTCGGGCATAGGGGTCCAAATTAATTTGTTAGCACAAAGAATCTCTGCCTGATTACTCACCAACCAATCCATACCAACAACTATATCGAACCCACCTATTTCCATCAAAATCAAATCAATCGGGAATTTCTTTGCTTCTACCATAACTGTACAACCCTCAAGTCTTTCCCGAACTAAGACTTGACCCCCATTAGCTATTTCAACTACTAAGGCATATTTCAAGGTAGTGACAGACATAGCTAACTTTTGATAAAACGATTGCTGGTACAAAAGACAGGTTGGCACCACAATCAAATAATACACGTGCAGGTATAGAGTTAACAAGGAATGTACCAGAAATTACATCCATCGATTCCTTAGCTTCTTCCACCGTCATGTGAAATGCTCGTCCCGTTGATTTTGGGGTATTGGGGTTTCTCTCTTGATTCCCACTATTCTTCAGCTTTAGGAAATCCCTTCGGTAATGACCGGGCTTCTTACATTCAAAGCAGGTTGGCGCTTGAATGGGATAGTTCCCAATTTGATGACCACTCTTTCCGCATCTAAAACATTTGTTCGAAACCACCCGACACGGCCCAAAATGTTTGCTCTTACACTTTTGACACCAGTTAGGTTCTCGTCGAGGCTCAAAACGAGGATTCTTGACAAATGGCCTGGATTTCTGAGAAGATTCTGATCGACCCTCCCACTTTCTTTTCTCTCCCACTTGAGCTTTCTCCACTTTATCTCTAGCATAGACTTCCTCTATTATCTTGGCTTCTTCAATCGTTTCCCTCAGAGTCAAAGCTTTAGAATTTCGGACACTGGACATCATATCCGCCGGCAAGCCTTTCAAGTAAGCTTTGATCTTTTCTTTTTGAGTTAGGGCCACATGCCTCACTAAGTTCAGCTTCTCCAGGAAGACGCGAGTGTATTCCCTTACGGATGAAGTACCCTTCTTAAGTGTTCTGAATTCTTTTTCAATCCGGTCCATTTCGTTTTCATTGCAGTATTCTTCCAATATCTTCCTTTTGAACGATTCCCAAGTCATTGCTGCCAAAACCGGAGCCGTCACAGTTGATGTTACAATGTTCCACCATCTCAAAGCACTTCCTCTTAGCATTTGGGATCTGAACCTGACCTTTGACTCTTCATCACATTCATAGGCTCAAAATGCTTGTTCCATCTCTCTAATCCAATTCATGCACGCAATTGGATTATCTGAACCATCAAATTCAGGTGGCTTGCAACTTAAAAACGTCTTGTAAGAACAGACTTTCTCCATCCTTCTATTAACATTCATTACTAGGTTAACAGGTGGAGTTACAGTACCGGTACCCATTTATGGTCTCTGTGATTCGGCACTTCTGTCATTCAGCACTTTCATAAACATCTCTTGTTGTTGAGTCAGTGCAGCATTCATGACTCGCATCATATTTTCCATCATACGGGACTCCATCGTAGATTCCGTCGTCACCAGATTAAAAGTACCGACATTAGTTCGATGAGTTGGATTTCCTCCTTCCCCCAGGATAGGTGGCCTTGGTGGGCTTGTATTAGCTCCACCCCATTCAGGTTGATTCTCCGCAAGTTCATTTACCACCCGATCCTCTAAAGAAGTAGAAGATCTATTTGGTGTATTAACCATCGTATTCTGCTGAATCACATAAAGATAACCATAAGAAATGGCTATACGCAACCCAAACACAAAGAAACGTACTTTAACGTTCGTTAATAGCCACGACAATTAGAAACACGTATGCTTACGTAACAATATATTCATAATAACAGTAGCTAATTGAAGTTATGAACATACTACACATAAGAATTCTCGTTACCATCATCATAGTTCTTAATTCACGTATTTCCGTCGACTCTAAGACCATCCCGTCTTAGTATTTCTACCCAATCTCACAAATCATAACTTACTCATCTCAGCTTAAGTCTAGGTATCTTACAATCATACATAGTTCACTTAAACTGCAGCTTTGATACCAAACTGAAACACCCTAAAAATTACGATAAATTTAAACCTTAAATTTATCAGAGTTTACTACAACATCTTCCAATACTTTCATTTACAAATGGATAATTAGTGACAAGGTTCGTAATTACAAGTGAACTATTATAAACAACCTACTAATCTAATCCATAACATACATGATCAGATTATAAGGGTTGTCTATAATATCTCCAAAATATCTTCGATTCCACTAAATTCTCATAATTCTGGTACCCCTCTTCATTCATCCCTTCGTATCCCTTCCGGTGCTAGTACCTGTTAAGAAAATTTAATTTGGAAACATTAGGCTTGCGCCTAGTGAAAACATCCAGTTTAAAATCAAAACATTTATAAGCTTCGAAAACCCAATTTGTAAACAAAGCATATAAAATAACCTTTTCGCAAACTTTCATGTCGTACACATAATATCTTTCGATGACGGGAATCATACGCGATTCCATGAACATGACGAACACCAAGTAAGTTGTTAGGACTAAAAGTCCTATAAAATAGAAAGTGTTATAAAGAAAAGAATTGCTTTATTATTGTTTGTAAAAGGCCTTATTGTGTTAATGGGCTTGGGCATGTCAAGCCTTGGTATTTAAGGTGTGTTTAGAGGCGAATTAGGTCAAGGGCTTTGATAGGTTAATCAGATTTGTTTTATACGGCTAATAGAGAGAGAGAGAGTTTTGTTCATCATTCCAATCTTGTATCTCTCTACATTCGATCAATAAAGCTTAATCGTTTCGTGTTTACATTGTTACTTGATCAAACTGGGATCTACATGTGGTATCAGAGCAGAGGGACAAAGCTATCGATCTAAAAGGTATCAATTTTTATCTGTGTTCACCGACATCACAAAACGGCGTTGTGTTCTTGAGGTTAGAATCTTAATCTTTGATTTGTGTGTTAAAAATCGAAATTGATGCTTAAGAGAGTCTTCTTATTGTGGTTCTAGAGTCATATCAATTTTTGAACTCGGTTGGTTAAGTCTTTGATCATCAATTTTTTAGATTTTTCAATTCTGGGTTCTTGCACTCTGTTTATTAAAAATCCTATATTTTTGCTCAAAAGTGGTCTAAAATTCGAATTGGTTAGTTGTTTTTGCTTTCTGTGGTTGTTGGGTGTGTTCTTAAAGTTTTTGCAGAAGTTGTTCGAAGCTTTCAGTCAAATCGGTGAGTTTTTGCAACTCCAGGTACGTTTTTCTTCTTCGAACTGTTTGAATACGGGACTTAATTGGTGAGTCCCGGTCTAGTTGTTTCCCGCACCGGATCTAGTACCTACCGGATTCAAACCCGGTTCTGGAAGCATACCGTATTCAAACTCGGTTCCGGAAGCATACCGGATTCAAAGCCGGTTCCGGAAGCATACCGGATTCAAACCCGGTCCCGGACGCATACCATTCAAACCCGGTTCCGGACGCCATACCGGATTCCATACCGGTTCCGGATCCGAGCCTCATTCCGGTTCCGGTTCCTATCTTGTCCCGATTTTGACTCCGGATCTCGAGTTGATTCCGGATCCGTTGTCCCAATTCCGGATCTTATAGGTTCCGGATTTCATCTGGTTTCGGACTCTACCGGTTCCGGACTAAGGTTGGTTCCGGTTCCGGATTTCTTTCCCGGTTCCCAATTCCCGGACTGTCTATCCAGGAAACCACACCCGGATCACAAATCCGGGGGTGTTCTGACCCTTCTGTTTTAAAAACATTTCGCGGGACTCCCGTGCTAAGTCGCCGAAGTGGGACATTTGTGTATTCTGTGATACACCGTCTATTTTTAGATCGATATCTTGAATTATCTCACGATCATTTCTTTCAAGTAACAATGTCTTACCCAACTTACTCTGAGCTCAAAAAGAAAGTTTCTCATTTAGAAGCCCAAATCACTAAGCTAGAAGCCGATGCCAAAATCAAATACGACACTATAGGCAAGCTAGCGATTGAAAAGGCTGAACATAAGTGTGTTATAGAAAACTATCAATCTGAATGTTCAGTCATTTCAAAAAGATCAGACACCCTAGAGACCCAATTATCTGAATTAACAGAAAAGTTAAACAAGTCTCAGGAGGAGTACACCAAGATTGTCAGTTTTCGGTCAAATGTTCAGAAGGAAAATGTTGATTTGATAAACAAGCTTAAGGATCTAGAATCCAAACTTTATAAACACGGTCAATCGGAACAAACCATTCATTTGAATAAACCGAAGGAATTCAAGTATTACAACTCTCTTTGGGGACTCGGATATGATAATCCATGTTACCTTAAGAAAATCTTATCAAAAGTTCCCACCATTTATGAGTTTAACTTTTTGGGACTAGATAAGACATACCCTGAGTATAAGATCAAGTGGACTAAGCTGTCACAGGAATATGAGGAAGAGGAAGACCACAAACGAAAAACAGGTATTCCTCTACCAAAAGTAGAGGAAAAGCCTAAAACTGTTAACTCTAATTCGGAAGTTAACTCTAAGTCGGAAGATGAGCCACCTCGGAAAAATATTAATGTATAAGTTCCTTTCGTTTATGAAACCCTTAATGCATCTTATTTAAAAAACAAAACACCCAACCTCTCAAATGATTACTTCGACATATGTTCTCTTGCCAAAACTGTGGAAACTCCAGCTCCAGTTAAGGCAACACCAGATGGACCTCATGATCAATCAGAGTTTAAACGTTATATTCCACCTCTGATTTTGGAAAACATCATTTTCAAACTCGAAGAATCAATTGTGAGGGACAAGGTCATTTTTGAAACCGAAAGAACTGTACTTTTATCTACAATAAACGAGCTCAAAAAGAACAAAACTGAGTCATTATCCGAATCAGAAAGAACGAGTTATAAAACCGAGATTGCTAAATTGACTTCTAAACTGTCCGCCCTAGCGGCAGAAGCTTTAACAGGAAGGATGGCTAAGGAAAGTCCCATAGATACTCCAATGAAGCCTACCTCTCCTGACACCATCTCGGTTGACCCGTCAAGTACTTGTTCGGATAGTTCCTCGTGCAAATCTTTTCTAGGCGTGTCTCATGACACCGATAACAAGAGTTTGAGTCATCAAAATAAAGGTAAGGCGGTTCAAACCGATTCGATACAAAGGAATCTTTTCTCTGACTTTAATAATCCCTTTGCGGATGATTTCTTTAACTGTTCCTCATCCAACTCTGACGGTGAAAACCCATTTGGTTCTGCACGACGGTTTTTTGAGTTTATGAATTCCTGTGTATGTCATGACAAAGATATTTCGAAAATTGATTTTGCCCCAAAGCTTGTAAGTCACATTCAACTTTTGGAGAAAATGCCCACACCGGTTAGTTTTGAAAAAAGGAGAATGTTCGAACTCCAAACACGTTTCTACAACCACTTCTTCGAAATCCAAACCTAAAAGACGGTCAAAGAAACGCTTAAAAACCGGTAATTCTCACAAAAGACAATCTTATTATTCTAGTTCTTCTGACAGTGCACTTAATGATTCTTTAGATAATCATGTTTTTAGAAAAGTAAAAATGGGTTGGAGAAAGAAATCAACTACAGAAGACTGTGATGGAAACAAGTTTCATAATTCTCCTGTAGTTGATACAAAGTCTTTTATTTCCAAAACTGGTTCACGTGCCCATGTTTACCCTATAGCTAAGCCGATCAGTCTAAACCGAGGAAAGCTCTGTTGCACTTATTATGGAAAGAGTGACTTCGTACATCCAAGGTATGTGAACAACTGGTATGGTACCTATAGCATCCCCAATCCCCATTTTAAAGTTAAGGCATCTAACCATCAAGGATCCATCAAAGCATGGATACCAAAATCTTTCTGATCTGTTTTGCAGGGATGTCATGTGCGATAAGATTAGGAATATTTCGTTCACACGACAGCAATAAAAGGTTACGCCAATTTTGAGGGGGAGCATCAGGTATTTGACATATACATGAATTTTTCAGTGAATTCAAAGAACCGTGGTAATTCATTTGGGATAACTTACTTATGTTTGTTATTCTCCAATGTTAACTTCCATGAATGCCACGTGTTATATTTTCTTGACTTAGTTATTTCCATGTCTCATATACTTGTTGATTTTTTGGTGGAAATACACTCGTTTAAATTCCTATTTGTTTCTCAAAGTTCATCATTTCTTGCTAATGATTCACTTCTTCTCTGATATAATAATTGTGACTTGTTCTTCACAATTAAAATTTCTATTCTATGTTTGATTTTTGACCATGATGTGCTCAATGAGTCTATCTGTTTTGCGCTTGATCTTGTTTCTTGAAATTCAATTATTTCAATTTATGATGACTTCTGAATAATTCAGTTCAGAACTTGTTCCTTAAAAAAAGTATTGACTTCTAAACATTTCAGTTTAGAACTCGTTTTTAAATGTGTACTTCAATGTTTACTAAATTGTTATATTTGGTGAATGAAAAGAGTGTAAAAGGAGTGATAGAATTTATAATGTTTCTATGGTCCATCCAGAACCGAAAGGACCTACCCAAGAAACACATCCATTATAGACATCAGTGAGGGGTCTAGATTGATAGATGAGTTCGGAGTGAAAAAAATGGCGAGGTTGTGATAGGACTTAAAAGAATATATTGGTCCTTACCAAACCGAGTCAGTTATCCGGGTAACCACACAATCTATTCATTCTCGTTCTTTGGAGATGAATATTGAAATAGACATGGACCCAGTGTCGATAACTCGTGTCACCCCACCCAACCACTCAAGCATCTCACAAAAGATGTTTGTTTCTTAAATGCACAGAGATTTAGCACATAATCTATCAATTCCTCACTCGGAGGTCTTAGATATTGAAAAAGGAAGACATCAGCTCCGGTCTCCGAACTTCATATTCTAATCACTGTGTCTATTGTTTTTAACTTGAGTCCCAAGTTAAATCAATTTTTGAGCCAAATCGATATGAACTATTTCTTTCACACATGCATGAGTCTCTGTGATTCCAATCGCATATCTTCGTGATATTGACGGAACAGTTTGAGAAGTAATTTTTAAATTTTATGTTAGTCCCAGATGGATATAACAAGTATTGTAGAAGGGGGGGGGGGGGTTGAATACAATACTTAAACTTTTCACAATTTTAATTCTATTATTGAAAATCTTTCAACAAGAATTACACATAGAAACTTAAGACTGTTGCGGAAAAGAACATATAAACTATTCTAACAATCTTACACAAAGTAAACTAACAAAACAACTAAGAACACTTAGAACAAAGCTATAAAGTTTTTCAAGCAATATGGAGATTTCTTGCACTGAGAGAGATGTCCAGAAAGCGTGTTTTGCATGGAGCCTTCTACTTCCTTTTATAGTGAGGATGAGTGTATTGAGCATTAAATGCTTGGTGCACATGTCTTCAGGTGGCTTGCTTCGTACTAGTGGACTTCTGAAAAGTTGATATGTCATAATCACCTTTTCCTTGGTACCAGGAATAGAACCCATGCTGAAAGGGACCTTATCTAAAAATAGATAAGATGACAAAATGTCACTTTTACCTGCCAATAGATATTGTCCCAAAATAAATGATCTTCTTGATGTGTGTTCCCAGACAATTACACCGAAAGGGTTCCACCGATATAATTGTCATATGTCTTAAAACTATCTGCAAAGAAAACCATTCACACAAAGATCCCACCGATTTTACCAAACATTTCGGTGGGACAAATCTGGCCGAAATGTGACGACATCATCGGTGGTGAGGATGTCCACCGATGTGTAAAGACACCATCGGTGGTGAGGAGGTCCACCGATGTGTGAAGATACCATCGGTGGTGAGGATGTCCACCGATGCGTGAATACACAATTCGGTGGACAATGACGTGCATGTATTTTGAGAAGAGTCTTCTTATTTCCACAATGAGAGTCTCTTCAAGCTTGGTTTCGGTTGATCTTCGACTTCACCGAACAATTGCTATCTTGTACAAGTCATTTAAAGAACCATGCTAAAATATTCTAAGTAAAGCATAGGGAAGAATATCGGTGAGTCAATTTCAAATCCTGGTGACCCAACAATCTCCCCCTATTTGAATTTGAGCTCTATCCTTAGAATATTTAAGAGTAATAGAAAGTAAATAGCATTTTGACCCTTTTCACTCTTTTTGGGTTCTTTTCGCATAGACCATTCTTTTTGTTTGTAACACCCCGCTTACCACGACACAATATTGTCCGCTTTGCCCCACTGGCTCACGGCTTTGTTCTTGGCGACCTGGCAAGGACTTCGCAAGGACTTCCCAGGAGGTCACCCATCCTGGTACTACTCCCACCCAAGCACGCTTAACCACAGAGTTCCCAAGGAACCCGCATGCTTGTGGCCCCAAAACGCGTTGTGTCTGGTAAGGCCAAGGTTTACTAATATACCCAGCATCTCTCCTGCCCTCTAAAGGATGTGGGATATGCCTAAGGTGTTACACACACCCCCCCTTAGGGACTCATCGTCCTCGATGAGGTTTGCCCCACCATCCCGAACGGCACAGGAGTGGCTCTGATACCATTTGTAACACCCCGCTTACCACGACACAATATTGTCCGCTTTGCCCCACTGGCTCACGGCTTTGTTCTTGGCGACCTGGAAAGGACTTCGCAAGGACTTCCCAGGAGGTCACCCATCCTGGTACTACTCCCACCCAAGCACGCTTAACCACAGAGTTCCCAAGGAACCCGCATGCTTGTGGCCCCAAAACGCGTTGTGTCTGGTAAGGCCAAGGTTTACTAATATACCCAGCATCTCTCCTGCCCTCTAAAGGATGTGGGATATGCCTAAGGTGTTACACAAAGGCCAACCATATCTCCTTGCAAGGAGTCGAACCTAGGACTGCAGGTTCACAAAATGCACACCAAAACAACTCGACAACCTAGGCATATCCCACATCGGCCGTGGACAGGAGAGATGCTGGGTATATTAGTAAACCTTGGCCTTACAAGACACAACGCGTTTTGGGGCCACAAGCATGCGGGTTCCTTGGGAACTCTGTGGTTAAACGTGCTTGGGTGGGAGTAGTACCAGGATGGGTGACCTCCTGGGAAGTCCTTACGAAGTCCTTGCCAGGTCGCCAAGAACAAAGCCGTGAGCCAGTGGGGCAAAGCGGACAATATTGTGTCGTGGTAAGCGGGGTGTTACAAATGGTATCAGAGCCACTCCTGTGTCGTTCGGGATGGTGGGGCAAACCTCATCGAGGACGATGAGTCCCTAAGGGGGGGGGGGGGTGTAACACCTTAGGCATATCCCACATCGGCCGTGGACAGGAGAGATGCTGGGTATATTAGTAAACCTTGGCCTTACCAGACACAACGCGTTTTGGGGCCACAAGCATGCGGGTTCCTTGGGAACTCTGTGGTTAAGCGTGCTTGGGTGGGAGTAGTACCAGGATGGGTGACCTCCTGGGAAGTCCTTGCGAAGTCCTTGCCAGGTCGCCAAGAACAAAGCCGTGAGCCAGTGGGGCAAAGCGGACAATATTGTGTCGTGGTAAGCGGCGTGTTACATTGTTCTTTTTGATCTATTTTTCTTTTGTATGAGTATGTATACTATAGACAATATTTACAGGTAAAGTAAGATTATGTGCAATAAGGAAATTCAAAAATAAGAGTACTTGCATTACCGAAACGTTGATTACATTTGGAAATGAAGAGAATCTTACAAGTATTTAGAAAATGGAAATGAAAACACACAGATCATTTTCTCATTTTCTGTCGGCGCTTGATCTCGGCAATGATGTTCTGATAGAAAGGATGTGCTTCGAGGATGTTCGACATAAGATTGGATATGCCTTCAAGAAGAATGATGTCGGCTGAAGAGATTTGAGTGAACCTGAAGAAGCGTCGTTGGCCGAATCCATCATTGAAGTATAATCTAGGAATCGGTGCGAAGCTTATCGTGGTTGAAAGATAAGTGGTTGAAGTGGGAAGAGACAGATTAATATTGTCCACATAGGTAATCTTTCCTTTCTTGGCCAAGTCTTTGAAGATTTTGTCGGTGACTTTGTGATCCTTGGTATCCGGTAGACGGATGTCTTCCTTTAGAGATTGAAGTTTGGCTCTATCATCGGTGGAGAGGACGATGTTATGTTTCTTTTTCACTTCTTTCATTTTATTCAACAAGCCTTCAATGTAATCAACGAATACATCTTTCTTCGGATTTATGCTCTTCACTAGAAGTTTAGAGAGTTCAAACCATTCAGAGAGGCCGAATTGTTTGAGGTGGTAATCTCTAATACTTCTTGGCACGCCTTTTTCTCTTTCAATGATCAGTCTAATGTCGGCAAGATTAACTTTAGAGGTGGCAATTTTGATGCCAGTGATTGGAGACCTGTTGGTTCGGTAGTGCATTGCCTTTTTGTACCAAGAAATTTCCTCTTTCTTTTCTTCCTCTAACGCACTTAAGACCGATTCTTGAGTTTTGATGGGGTCGGTGGATTTGGCTTTTTCTGCTTCTTCCTCGGCAGCTTTCAGAGAAAGAGCTTGAGATTCATCCAAAGCTTTTTGAGCAAGTCTGGCCTCCTCAATTTCTTGAGGAGATAGACCGAGATCGGTGGTTGTTGCTTGAGATGGAGGTTTGAGCTTTAGTGTTTGAGCACCCTCACGTTGGGCCCCATACTTTGCCAATTCCTTCTTTTTCTTTTCTTCTTTTGCCAATTCTTCGGCCGAGATAACTTTATTGCCTTTGTCTTTGGGAGCCTTGCTAGCTTGCTCCCCCTCAGAAGATACAAGGATTTTCTCCCCCTCAACTGTTGCATTAGTTGTCTCCACCGATGGAGGTGAAGATTTCGGTGGTGGAGATGATTTCGGTGGAGGTGAAATATGTGGAGTAACTTTCGGAGAGGATCTTTCCACCGATTGTTGAGGAGGTGAGGAAGACCCAAAAGGTTTTGGTGATATACCTGGAAGATCGGTGGCTTTCTTTGAAATGCGGATGTGTGGTTGATCGGTGGAATGAGAAGGCTGATTGCTGTTTGTTCGTTTGACCGAAGGCAATTTAGGTGGTGGTTCCGATTTCTCCCCCTCAGCAATAGCCGCCTCAGTCTTAACCGTTAAACCCAAGAGAGTAAACACCTTATCAAGATTTAAGTGGAGAAGTTCGATACTGGCAGGAGTAACGCTTGTTAAAGTGAAGTCACCCAGATCCAAATCCCAATCCAAGCTTTTCTCCAGGAGATCAACCTTTTGATGAAGTGATTCAAGGGAGTCAGAGAGACGGGTCCGAATATTTTGATGCCGACGGGCCTCACTATTTAGACGAAAGAGCTCAGCATCTTTAACTGTTGTTGAGGCTTTGAAGGCACCGAAAGAAACTGCAAGGTCGGAGTGAGAAGAGGTCAAAGATTCCACCTTAGTTGATAATAAGGCTAATTTTTCAGATAAAAGCCGAAGAGCTTCCCGAATAGTATCTGCCAAAAGTTGAGGTTGCCGAGACTCGAGCACAGATACCCGATCATTAGTTTGAGCCATAAATGAGATCGTGGCTTGTTTGAGTGATTCGAATTGAGTACCCACCATCCTACATTGACGGGCACTCTCTTGTACCTCAGAGATGAGGTCACTTGGCAGCCGAATATCTGTAATAGGAGGATCATGAACCTTCGGTAGATCGAAACGTGGAAAGGTTGGTGATAACCGGGAATGAGGTAGAGGTAGGATTCTGTCGTCAACAGTTGGGGAGGAAGATGGATGAGTGCATAAATGATCGGTGTAAAGAACCCTTTGTCAGGGTATCGGTGGGGGAGATCGGTGTGGGGTTGGCGATCGATGGGGTGAAGTGATCGGGGTTGTGATTGTCGGTGATGAGGAAGTGTGTTTCGGTGGGGAAGCTTGATCGGTGGTGAGATCGTCAGTGATCATGGCAACAATCGATTCATTGGAAATGTTTCTGGGAGAGCCAGTGTCTTCCAATAAAAAATCAAAGAAGTTTCTTGGGGGGACTTTTTTGTGGGGGAACCCTCAGCGAGTTGTGCATCATCGATCTCAAAATGATCGGGTGTAAGGATGTGTAGTGCGAATTCAGTGCCTTCGAGGGGAGAGACCTCGAAGTCATCTCCACCACCCAAAGAAGTGAGTGGGGAGGTAAGTTGTGGTTCCTCCAAATGTGCAACTGAGGCCTGTGGAGAGGCAACAGAGGAGTCGGTGGGGTTAATAACGGATTCCCTTGGCCCGGAGGGTTGAAGTTCAACAACTGGCGATTTTTGAGAATCGTCAGTTGGCTTAGTCGGTGGGGCCGAAAGCTTTCGAGACCTCCTTAAAGGAGATCTCGAAGGGGATGATGAGTGCCTCCGCTTGTGAGATGGGATTTGAACCGGGGAAGCCTACAAGGGATCTCTCGGTGGCGTGGTTCGAGAAGCGGGTGCGGAGGTGTCGGTGGCCTTACGTTGTTTCTTTTACTGCCACCCGACGTCACTCGAGGACGGGGAGAAGGGACCATTACAACTTCGGGTTCCTCGGGAACTTCCGGGTGTTGAAACCCGGGAGCTTCCGCATCACCCCAGTGAAGATCGGGAGATATAGCAAAAGAGATCATACCTTGGCGTAGAGGGCGATCAGTAGCGAGACGGCCAATATTGAGAGTCTTTTGGCCAACAAAAGAGGATAACCAGTCGTAAGAAAAATGAGGCGATTGAGACTTGCAATCCGAGTCCAAAGCCGAGCCAAGCTTGTGTTGTAGAATCATGGAGATGAAACGCGGATATGCTACATGGCATCGTTTTGGGTGTTTCATCACTTCAGTCAGCCCAGTAAAGAAATACTGAGCAAAATCCACCTTTCTTTGAAAAATTAGAGCATGGGCTAGTTTGGTAATATAAGAAGGGGACTGGTCTTGACCACTTGTTTTTCTAGAGTGACAATGGATCACATGAGCAAAGAATAAGTTCCAAACACCACCCATTTTGTTGCGAGTGAGAGTACCTGGGCCTTTTGAGGATTTGGAGACTTTGTCATCAGATTGGTGCACATAGCCAATGGCACTGATAACTTGTTCAAGAAAGTTATCGACGTGCATGTCTACATAAGAGGAGAAAGCATCAATCTTGAGGGCACGACGAACGTCATCAACACCAAATGTGAGATCGTGATCACCTTCCTCGTCAGTGAGAATGGATGCATGGATGGCTTCGTTAGATGGGTTGTACACACAGGTGAGCAAAAAGTTGCCAATGAGCATCTTGCTCATTTTTGGATTGCAAGAAAAAGCATGGAGGAGAGGACATCGAGTTAAGAAGTTGATGATGGTGTTGAACTCTGGATGTGCGGGATCGGATTCGAACCGTGCGACGTGGTTGCAAGGGTTGAATATGAGGTCTTCAAAGCATGTTGGTATCTTGGTGGGTGCCATTGTTGCAGGTGAGAAGAGAGGATGGAAAACAGTGGATGGTTGCAGGTTTTGAAGGAAGAAGATGAATGAGGAAGGAGATGGGTTTTATTTATAGGAGAAAGGAATAGGGTTATGGATTCAAAAAGGAGAGGGAACAGTTATGAGGGAGTGAAAGGAGAGGGTTAAAAAAATATAGTTTAAAAAAATTGTAATGATGAGGGTATGGAAACATGTGGTCAAAATGGCGTTATGTGGAATGGGAAGGGTCAAAGTCGACTGACACATAGGGTTTTTAGAGTGATGTAAGCATGGGGAACCGTATGAGATATGGTTCGAAGCGTCGGTGGTAGATTTCGGTGAAGAAATCATACCGAAGAGTTTGTTGAGAACAATCGGTGGTAAGAAAGAGAGTCAGTGTAACAGTGGTAGACTTAAGTCGTTGTGAACTTCGGTGACCGGTTTGTCGATCGTCGGTGATGGTAGAGCACACCGAAGATAGATCAAAAAAGAGGATCTGTGAGATTCGTATACCGATAGGGAATCGGTGAGAAGGACAATACCGAATTCGATTTCGGTGTAGAGTTTTGTCACTGACAAAGACAAGAATGGCGATTCCCGAATAAGAATCGGTGGGGGTTAACACCGACAAAGGCCCTATCAGCCATCGATACTTTGAGGGATTTTCACACCGACACGGACAGGATCGGTCACCGATACTGAAAGAGATCGGTGAGCACGATTATTTATACCACATTTTTTTTAATTTTCTAAATACAACATACCAAGTTCACTTATTAGAAAATTGAACCTGGCTTCATCTAAGGGCTTGGTGAACAAATCGGCAAGCTGAAGATCTGTAGGAATGAAGTGCAGCTCAATGTCACCTTTAGAGATGTGGTCCCTGATGAAATGATATCTGATATCTATGTGATTTGATCTGGAATGGAGAACTAGATTGTTTGCAATAGCTATTGCACTAGAATTGTCACACAGAATGGGGATCTTTGAGTAGATTTGATTGTAGTCCCTTAGTTGATTTTTCATCCACAGGATCTGGGCACAACAACTTCCAGCAGCAACATATTCAGCCTCAACAGTTGATGTTGAGACTGAGTTCTGTTTCTTGCTGGACCAACTAACCAATTTTCCACCAAGAAGTTGGCAGCTACCTGTAGTACTCTTTCTATCAATCTGGGAACCTGCATAATCTGAATCTGAATACCCAATTAGTTCAAAACCCGAGTCTTTGGGATACCAAAGACCCAGGTGCAAGGTACCCTTGAGATACTGAAAAATCCGTTTTACAACCTTTAAATGTGATTCTTTTGGATTGGCTTGATAACGGGCACATAGACAAGTAGCAAACATAATATCCGGTCTGCTAGCAGTTAAATACAGAAGAGAACCAATCATTCCTCGATAATTGGTAAGATCCACAGATTCACCTTTTAGATCAGCATGAAGTTTCAAAGGTGATGCCATGGGAGTTTTCATAGGAGAGCTATCTAAAAAATTGAATTTCTTCAGAAGGTCACGAATGTATTTACTTTGGTTTATAAAAATTCCTTCTGAAGATTGTTTGACCTGAAGACCTAGAAAGAATGTAAGTTCTCCCATCATGCTCATCTCATATTCACTCATCATGAGAGAAACAAACTCATCACATAGTGATTCATCAGTGGCACCAAAGATGATGTCATCAACATAGATTTGGACAAGAATAAGATTACCTGAGGTCTCCTTGATGAAGAGAGTGTTGTCAATTTTACCTCTGGAATATCCATGCTTTAAAAGAAAGTTGGCAAGAGTGTCATACCAAGCACGTGGAGCTTGCTTGAGACCATAGAGAGCCTTGTCTAATCGGTACACTTGGTCTGGATGAGCTGGGTCTTCAAAGCCAGGTGGTTGTTTCACATAGACTTCCTATGCAAGTTCCCCATTGAGGAAAGCACTTTTGATATCCATCTGAAAGACCCTGAAATTTCGGTAGGCAGCATGAGCCAGAAAAATTCTTATGGCTTCAAGTCTTGCAACAGGGGCAAAAGTTTCATCATAGTCAATGCCTTCTTCCTGTCGGTATCCTTGAGTAACCAGTCTGGCCTTATTTCTGATAACAGTACCTTCTTCATCCATTTTATTTCTAAAGATCCATTTGGTTCCAATAATTGTCTTATGTCGGGGTCTGGGAACCAATCTCCAAACTTTGTTTCTCTCAAATTGAGAAAGCTCTTCTTGCATGGCAGTGATCCAGCAGGGATCTGTTAGAGCTTCATCAATCTTCTTGGGTTCAATAAGAGAGAGAAAATTCACATAGAGACAAATATTTCCATCTCCTCTGCGAGTTTGAACACCTGCTTGTTGATCACCAATGATTTGATCTATGGAGTGATCTTTGGTCCATTTAGTGGCAGGAGGTAAAGGTGGTGGAATACTTTGTGTGGGGAATATCGGTGGAGTGGGATCAGAGGATCGGAGAAAGACATTATTTTCGGTGGAAGGCATAGGGTCGGTGGTAGGCATGGGATCGGTGGAAAGGTGTATGTCGGTGGGAGGAATCATGTCGGTGGGAAGATGGTTAATTTCGATGGAAACGATGTTCGGCACTAAGGAAGGTGACCCAACTTGGTTATTTGAGGTAGATGTATTTGATGGGTTCAAAGGAATGGAGGAAGCATCGGTGGAGTTGACTGTGGGAGCATCACCTATGCATGAGGAAATCCATCTGTGTAATTCATCATCGTCATTTGAAAGAGATGATGATCTTAGATCATCAAATTTGACATGAATGGACTCATCAATGCATTTTCTCCTGAGATTATATACACGATATGCTTTGGAGGATAGAGAGTATCCAACAAAGATTCCTTCATCAGCTTTGGGATCAAACTTCCCAAGATTGTCACGATCATTTAGAATAAAACACACACAGCCAAAGACATGAAGAAAGCCTATATTTGGTTTTCTGCCATGAAAAACTTCATAAGGGGTCTTGTCATGTCTCTTGGATACCACCGACCTATTTTGGGTAAAGCAAGCAGTATTAACAGCTTCAGCCCAAAAATAGGTGGGAAGATTTGATTCACTTAGCATTGATCTAGCAGCCTCACATAGAGTTCTGTTCTTTCTTTCCACTACTCCATTTTGCTGAGGAGTTTTAACGGCAGAGAAATTTTGAGAAATTCCTGTCTTATAGAAAAAGTCTTCGAGAGCACCGTTTCTGAATTCAGTGCCATTGTCACTTCTCACCGATCGTACAAGTTGCCCATTTAGAACTTCATTTTTCTTGACAAAGTTGATGATGTCTTCAGTTGCATCACTTTTATATCTGAGAAAAGACACCCAAGTATATCTAGTGGATTTATCAACAATAACAAGAATGTACCTTTTGCCACCAAGACTAGGAGTGCTGACGGGTCCACATAGATCCATGTGCAGCATTTGGAGAGGTAGAGAGATGGAAGAGCATTCCTTGGTTTTGAAGGATGTTTTGGTGAGCTTCCCTTTTTCACATGCATCACACAACTTTTCTTTAACAAAGTTCAACTTTGGCATGCCAGTCACCAGTTCTTTGTTTGAGATTTTATGGAGTGTTTTGAAGTTCAGATGAGATAGACGTTTATGCCACAGCCAATTACTTTTGGATGTGTCATCTGACACAAAGCAGACATTGGATGAATTGTTACTCAGTCCCATATCAATGATATAGACAATTTCCATCCTTTTTCCAGATAACACCACGTTGAAGTTCTTGTCCACAACAGTACAGATACAAAGTTCAAAGATAACTTTATATCCAAGATCACAGTTGGCTAATGCTGAGAAGATTATGCATGAGACCTTCAACAAATGCCACTTTGTTGAAAGTAACAGATCCATTAGTGAGAGTTCCATATCCTTTGGTGTAACCTTTAGAGTTGTCACCAAAAGTTACACATGGACCTTTTCCAGACACATAGTTGATGAGAAGAGATTTATTTCCCATCATGTGGCGTGAGCACCCAATATCCAGATACCATATTTGATGGTGCTCAAAAGCCTGAGAGTATGATATCGAGCACCCAGTTGACACCAAAGCCATTGGAGAGGTAGCTTTTTCAGTATCTTCCACATCTTCTGAGATGGCCATAAAGCACTTGTTGGGAGAGTTGTTGTCACTGTCAGAGGTCTCTTTTTCCCAATCATGAATTTCGGCCATGAGGCCCTTTCCTTTTCTAAGGAGACCCTCATTTCTCTCCTTTTCTTTCTTGTATTTGGCTTTGTACTTCTCAGCCCTTTCTTGATGATCTTTGGTTGAGGTTTGAGTATCTTTCTTGGCAAGGTTTAATTTGAAAGTGTTATTTTTGGGTTTTTCAAATTTGGAGGAAAACTTGGAGGAAGATGAATTTCTAGAGTTCATCACACGCTTACTTCTGCACTCAGCAACAAAATGTCCTTTCTTTCCACAGTTAAAACATTCCTCATTTGTCTTATCAGTTGAGGAAGCTTTTGTAGAGGAGAAGGGTTTTCTGAAATATTTGGATTTATTTGAAAAACGATATCTTTTTTTGAAACCAGCCAGTATGGCAATTTCATCAGACAACTGCTTAACCGAGATTTCTTCACCTTCATCATCGGCATCACTTAGATATGCCTCCGATTGGTGAGAAGAGTTGCTATGGGTTTCATTGTCAGAATCTGATGAAGGATAGGTGATGCGTGGAACACTTTGAGATTTCTTGGAATTTTCACTGACAAGGGCAATAGAAGTGCCCTTTATCTCTTTGATGAAAGATTTCCTTTGTAACTTGGTTTGTTCAAAACAGTTAGAGGCATGTACTCAAGGTCCTTGGAAGTTTTGATACAAGTGCACATATTCTCCCAAAACTCAGGAAGACAATCCATGAACTTGTTTAGAACTTCCTCATTATCATAGACTCTGCTTAGTAACTTCAGATCATTCAGAAGAGAGTTAAAACGATTATAGTAGCTAGGAAGAGATTCACCTTTTTCATGAGTGAAAAGTTCATACTTTCTTATGAGAGAAATCTTTTTGCATTTCTTCACTTCCTCTATACCTTCGTACAGAACACATAGTGTGGTCCACATCTCTTTAGCAGTTTCAAAGTTAACTAGAGAATGATAGACTTCATCAGGAAGTGGGAGGGCAATGATTGCTCTAAGCTTTGAATCAAGAGTAACAAGACGTTTTTCTTCATCAGTATATTTCTTAGGATTTTTGAGAATATAACGTCCAGTACCTTTGGCTTTCTCTTTGTCGGAAGGCTCAGAGTCATCGGAGTCACTAGAGTCCTTCTTATCAGCGATTTCCTTACCAGGCCTCTGCGTTTCATAGCGAGCCCACACTCTAGGGATAATAGGTCCCTCTTTGAGAATGGTTGGATATCTAGTATCCACTCCTTCCATGAATAGCATCATACGGCTTTTCCAAAGAGAAAAGTTGTTAGGGTTAAACTTAGGAGGTTTGGTAATGGAACCATTTTCAGAAAAGTTGTTTTGAAAAGCATTTTCAGCAGTTGAAGATGAAGAGGTAGCCATCGCAGATCAAGTTTATGAGTTAAACTTTCTGCTCTGATACCACTTGTTAGTCCCAGATGGCTATAACAAGTATTGTAGAAGAGGGGGGGGGGGGGGGGTGAATACAATACTTAAAATTTTCACAATTTTAATTCTATTATTGAAAATCTTTCAACAAGAATTACACATAGAAACTTAAGACTGTTGCGGAAAAGAACAGATAAACTATTCTAACAATCTTACACAAAGTAAACTAACAAAACAACTAAGAACACTTAAAACAAAGCTATAAAGTTTTTCAAGCAATATGGAGATTTCTTGCACTGAGAGAGATGTCCAGAAAGCGTGTTTTGCATGGAGCCTTCTACTTCCTTTTATAAGGAGGATGAGTGTACTGAGCATTAAATGCTTGGTGCACATGTCTTCAGGTGGCTTGCTTCGTACCAGTGGACTTCTGAAAAGTTGATATGTCATAATCACCTTTTCCTTGGTACAAGGAATAGAACTCATGCTGAAAGGAACCTTATCTAAAAATAGATAAGATGACAAAATGTCACTTTTACCTGCCAATAGATATTGTCCCAAAATAAATGATCTTCTTGATGTGTGTTCCCAGACAATTACACCGAAAGGGTTCCACCGATATAATTGTCATATGTCTTAAAACTATCTGCAAAGAAAACCATTCACACAAAGATCCCACCGATTTTACCAAACATTTCGGTGGGACAAATCTGGCCGAAATGTGACGACATCATCGGTGGTGAGGATGTCCACCGATGTGTAAAGACACCATCGGTGGTGAGGAGGTCCACCGATGTGTGAAGATACCATCGGTGGTGAGGATGTCCACCGATGTGTGAAGACACAATTCGGTGGACAATGACTTGCATGTATTTTGAGAAGAGTCTTCTTATTTCCACAATGAGAGTCTCTTCAAGCTTGGTTTCGGTTGATCTTCGACTTCACTGAACAATTGCTATCTTGTACAAGTCATTTAAAGAACCATGCTAAAATATTCTAAGTAAAGCATAGGGAAGAATACTGGTGAGTCAATTTCAAATCCTTGTGACCCAACATTTTACTTCGATGATAACTGGAAGTCCTCTGAACATAGGCCACACAATTTTCTTAATTGTTGTGATAATAGTTACTTTTGTGTTTCTGTGTTAGTTGATTACCCCATTCTGGTTACTTAACGCTTATCTGGTATTTTGCTACTCATCAATGTTGTCTTTGAAGTTACAGGATGCTCCTAATCATCATGAGGGGGAGAACTAATACAGATTCAAAGACACAAATCATCATCATGAGGGGAGAAACGTTTTAAAAGTTCAAAGACCCAGATTATCAAGTTGAGGGGGAGTAAGCAAAAGTTGAGGGGGAGTAACTGTTATGATCTGTGCAAAAAAGATTACAAGTGCATGGTTCTTCTCATCCCTTATCAAGAAGTGTTCGTACAAAGTTGATTCCTCCTTTGAGCATATTGGTTCAACAAGTTCTGAAGTTTTTCAAAGCCAATTCAACTCATGGCTCAACTCGTGATACTATGAAGACTAAGAGCATTATTCAAGGGGGAGTGTGAAAGACATGAAGACAAGCAACACTAAAGTGTTTCAAAGATTCAAGAGGGAGAGAAGATCAAGACCTGAAGATTCCAAGATCATAATTTTTCTTTATATAACTTTAGGGGAGATTGTTAGGACTAAAAGTCCTAAAAAATAGAAAGTGATATAAAGAAAAGAATTGCTTTATTATTGTTTGTAAAAGGCCTTAATGTGTTAATGGGCTTTAGAGGTTAATGGGCTTGGGCCTGTCAAGCCTTGGTATTTAAGGTGTGTTTAGAGGTGAATTAGGTCAAGGGATTTGATAGGTTAATCAGATTTGTTTTATATGACTAATAGAGAGAGAGAGAGTTTTGTTCATCATTCCAATCTTGTATCTGTCTACATTTGATCAATAAAGCTTAATCGTTTTGTGTTTACATTATTACTTGATCAAACTGGGATCTAGATAAGTCATGACATCATATTTAAGAGCAACACTACGAATCACTAATGATTCTAGATTCCAGCTCATATCCAAGAAATTACAATTAAACCATGTCTATTTCTTGGAGTGGAAGTAGAAATAGCAATTATACCTTGCCTATTTCTCATCTCCCAATAGAAAGCGGAAATAGCAATTATACCTTGCCTATTTCACGTTTTCACATCACAATACGAAAAGGGAATAGCAATTATACCTTGCATATTCTTCATTTCCAAATAGATAACAGAAATAGCAATTATACCTTGCCTATTCCACGTTTATCAAATAATGCTAGTGTCTATGGATCCATTACACTTACTAGCATACGTGCGTACCAAATCAAATCGTATCATACTCAAAATTGAGTTATAATTATGTTCGTACTGCTAAAATGATCAAGATGTGTTTCATATTCGAAAAACACTAGATCAGGAAAACCTCATACATAAATTATCCAGGAAAACGTGTCCGGAACCTAAGTCCGAAATAATCAGAAATACATCCAGGAAATCAAATCCGGAAAGCATGTCCGGTAACATCCGGAATCAAAGGAAATCCGGTATCATCCAGAAATCTAGTCCGGGAATCATCCGAAAAAAGTATCCGGAGTTCGAGTCCGGAACCATCCGGGAAAATTATCCGGTAAACTAATCCGGAACCAAGTCCGGAAGTGATCCGGAAAAAGTATCCGGAAACAGAATCCGGAACTATCCGAAAACACAAGTCCGAACACATCCAGAAAAACATAATTCCGGATATATCGGAAAAGTTATCTTCCGGATTCGTTCAATATTCATATGGTTATTCTTAATTTACACTTTAATTCATCAAATCGTTCACATTAGTTCTCTTAAACATATTAGTAAAACTAAGAGACCATTTCAATTCTGGTTACCAACTCTTGAAAACGTATAACCACAATTTTTATACAGTAAGATGAACTCACCTGAAAACAAAGTTCAATTCACAATCAGTGCAATTCGAACTCAAATCCTTTCCACAACAGATTTCAATAACCTAATCGAAAACCAACTTAACTTGTGATTATCAATTCTTGAGAAATTGGAATGAAGAAAAAGATCGAATTCCTTGCCGTATGAAACTTAGGACTTGGCCTTTCTTCCTTTCTCGGAACCGACTTCACAAAATTGAAATTGAGATAATCTCCATTTCAACCGACTTCCTGATTTATACCTCAAATACAATTCCAATTCGACCTTATACTTTCAAAAATGATAAAACTAACCCCAAGCTTCACGTTTTACAATTAGTCCAAACACCTTGGCTAATTACTCTTTTGGCCCTTCGACATTAATTATAACATATCGTTTAAAATAACACCTTCCAATATTTTAAACATTCCTCCAAAATAACGTACAATAATTATGGAAATTTCGAGACAAGATGAATATGTGAGCATCATTGGTAGCCTTCGGTATGCCACTGATTGTACTAGACCCGACATTGCCTATGTTGTGGGATTATTATGCAGGTTTATCAGTAGACCTGGTATTGAGCATTGGCATGCTATTGAAAGGGTAATGAGATACCTTAAAAGAACCATGAACCTTGGATTACATTATCATAAGTTTCCAGTTGTCGTTGAGGGATACAACGATGCTGATTGGAATACCTTGTCGGATGATTCCAAGGCAACCATCGGCTATATTTTTAGCTGGTGGAGTTGTTTCATCTGTTTCATGGAAATCTAAGAAATAGACTCTGTTAGCTGAATCAACTATGGAGTCAGAAATGATAACATTAGCCACGACTAGTGAAGAAGCAGGTTGGTTGAGAGGTCTACTAGCTGAGATCCCTTTATGGGAAAAACCGATTCCATTAGTATTGATCCATTGCGATAGTACCGCGGCTATTGCAAAAATTCAGAACCGTTATTATAATGGTAAAAGACGACAAATTCGTAGTAAGCACTGTACTGTTAGAGAGTTTCTCACTACAGGTGTTGTGAGAGTGGATCATGTACATACTAATGAAAACTTAGTCGATCATTTGACGAAAGGATTAGCTAGAGAGAAAGTTCATAACACTTCAAAAAGAATGGGACTTATGCCCTTAGATTGATGAGTCACACTTAATGGTAACCCGACCTATAGACTGGAGATCCCAAGAAATAGGTTCAATGGGTAATAACAAGTTATGATGTGATATGAGTTAGATCATACTAACATAGAGTATGAAATCCCATAGCGATGAGGTTGAGTTAATAGAAACTCTTAATAAGATCTATACTCTATTTGGATGGAGTACCGAGCTATGGGAGTACTCTTGATGGACTCACCTATGTGAATGTGGAAGTGGGCCGCTTCCTATGAAATTAAGGGCAAATTTCTAATACATTCACTATACCGGGATAGACGTGCATGGCCATTAAAAGCACTACACCCTGAAAAGGTTGAACGTGGTACGATGTTAGAGATAGAGTTCAAGACTACGAGTCACTCTAGTTAAATCTAAATTATACTCACTACGCAAAAGTTCAAGTTGAAAGACACTTTTGTTTATGTTCAATCTTATGGTTTACGAATATTGCTCGATGGAAAAAATTGTTTTTAAATTTCAAGTGGGGGATTGTTAAAACTTTAAATGCATTTAAACACAGGTTTTAACTAGATGAATTATTAAAAATAAAAATAAAATTAAATATTTCAAATTGAATTGAATTTGCCTTGAGACTTGGTCTATAAAATTGGTATTCCACTTTACGTCGAGTCCTCCTAAAAAGTTGTCCACTATTATGCATTTTCTTTTCTTTTTTATTTATTTTAATCATGAAAAAAGAATCTTTTAAGTGGATATATATTTGGATACATGCTACGGCCGAAAGAAAAATAAAAAGAAACACACAAAAAAATTCTTCTATTCTCCAAAAAGAGTACACTTCTTAATTCTTTGAATTCCGAGCAATTGAAAGAGGGTGTAAGTGTTTTTCTGGTTTTCTTGAGTGCACAAGAGATCCGAGACAGGTTTGCTAGGGTGTTTTATCATGGGGACGGCGTGGTTGATAGTCTGCTTGCACAAGTCTGGGCAATGCCGCGAACGTCTTAAAGAGAGCGACCTAGTCCGCGACTCAACCCATAATATCATTCGATAGACTCGTTTTATCTTTATTTTTGCTTCGACATGTATGTGTAAATTCATTGGGTTAAAGTGTGTAATAAATGAGGATTAGGAGTTGTCCATGTTTGGTTCTCAATTGGGTATTTTGTTAATATAATCTTAGTGTTTACACTTTGATTTTGTGTTCATCACTTGTCCTGATTGATTAAGGCTAGATTAAACTACTTGTTTTTGCAGGTCAATTTTTGTGTTTGTTGTCTTAGGGTTTCCCAATTACATTGTTTGTTTGATTTGTTGGTATAATAAACTTGATTTTAGCTATAAATTATATACACTTAATCAACAAGGTTTGTTAAACTGTAAAATTGGAAAAGTGGAAAATAATATGTGTTTGCTGATATTTCTTTAATAACCTGTTTTCCTTCATTAAATCAAGCCTTTTCCTTGCATGTTCAAATAGATAGTTTGACTTACAAGACTGTTGAGTGTTTTATTATATCCCTAAGTATACGATATATATTTGTAGTCTTTACTAATGAGCTAAATACAAGTAGAAAAGTTATCTTATAAGTTATAAGATGAGAATTATATATTTGTAGTCTTTACTTAAAGCTTTCTGTTTGTTTATTCATCTGCTACTACTGTTTCTTTTGGAATTGGGAATATCATATATACAATTCGTTTGTTCATTTGTTTGCTAAATTGATGCTGCCATTTGCCCATTTGTTCATGTGGATTGAATAATCCACTTTTGTGGCTTGTGTCATTAGTGTGTGAATTTCTTTAATAATAGAAGCCAGTTAGGAAGTAGACATGTAACAATTGTGGATAACGAATTATCAGAACCAGGAACCGGACTCGTGTGCCAGCGACAGTGGCGGACCCAGAAAAAATTTCAAACTTTAGGTCTCACAAAATCAATATTTTTCACAAAATCAATATTGGTCTGGTGGTTAGTGTCTTGCTTTTCAAACTTTAGGTCTCAAGTTCGAGTCCCATTATAAAAAAGTTCAGGATACCCCCGAAATGCAATTGCCTTTCAAAAAAAAAAGTTCGAGTCCCATTATGGCTATTTTTTTAGAAACATAGTAAAATATGTAAATTAAAACTAAAAACTATAAAAATGTCTCTAACAAGACTTAAACCCGGGTCTTGAGTAGAATAAAAACCTTCCAAACCAACTCTACCAAAGCAAACTTGTGTCCCTATTGTAGTTTCAAAATAAATATGGTGGCACAAATCAAATTGACACGGTTGCACCTTTCACGAAACTAATTTTTTTACCTTACGGCGGAGAAACAATACGGTGGCACGTGCCACCGTATGCTCTTACCGAGGTTCGTCCATGGCCAGCGAGGACGCTGGGTTCCCAAGGGGGTGGATTGTAAGATCCCACATTGGTTGGGGAGGGGAACAAATGTTGCCTTATATGGGACTTGATACCTCCTCTATCAGACGCGTTTTAAAACCGTGAGTCCAGGTGTGTGGACAAAGTGGACAATATCTGGTACGGTTGGCCTGGGTTGTTACAATTTTGTACATGATGATTGGGTGATTCGTATCAACAAGAATACACCGCTTACTCCGTTGACTCCTGATGTTGCAAATGGATTTATATCATATCCATTGGTGCTATCAATTAAAACAGTTGTGGAGGATAAATCAACTCGCAAAATATTAATTGGTAAATCTAAACTATCTATTACAATTATAATAATATTTTTATTTTTGATAAATCATATATATAATTTAAGTTTTTAAGCATACTAAATATCTGGTCAATGGAGGACGGGTATGTCATAAACATTTGTTTCGATTTGGTTCAACTACAGTTTTTCTACAAGATGCGACGACGTAAGTATATATATTACAATTGTCCATACAAAATCACACACATATATATATATACCACCCCTATATATATATATATAGTTTACCTATTAGAAATTTTAAAAACGTACAATTATTACTACACATTTGTTATAACTACATTAGGTTTGTATCTATTATAATCCTAAAACATAGAAGCAGGAATCAAGATTATGGGTTTGAGTTGTCAACCTTGAAATCTAAACGTATCCCGCCGCTTTGTGCGGGTACACAACTAGTGGTTATTTAATATTATAAGTTAATATAGATTTTTTTTTTAAATTTGTTTTAACTATTCAAAACTTATAATATATATATATATATTACATATAGTAATAAATTTTAATCTTTTTAATTAGTATATTATATTATTTAATTTTTCTTTACTGTTTTTTGTATTAATTAACATATTATATTAGTGTAAATTTGGTTTAATTATATTATGAAATATTTTAATTGATTATCTTTTTTAAGATGTCATTTTTGGTCATTTACATGTTTATTAACTAGTTTTTGCCAAACGTGACTTATTCATCAACTAGCTAGCTTGTCAGTCATCTTAGCTTATCAACTAGTTTGCCAAACATAGCCTAAGACGTAAAATCTATTAATTTTAGCATTAAATAATAATTTGTAGAAAATCTTCAATCATATAATATTTTCTTATTATCCTTTTTTCAATAAACAATAAGAATGAAACACCTCATTTCATATTAGAGTTGCTCGTGATAACGAACGTTATAGCAAGAAAGATAAGAAGAAATCTTCACTTTTGGATTCATACTAGAATCACATGCGCTGAGATGAGATGTACCGAGTGCAACGTCCGGATCAATTCATGTATCAAGCGCGATTTATGAGGTGAAGGTGAGCTCAAAAGAAGAAGAAGAAGAAGAAACAAGAGAAACTAGTCATGTTAAATCATTTGTTGTTGGGATAAATGATTTTTCTGGTATGCCTCTCCCCTTCCAGAAGACGAAGATCCCGTCATCACACCTAACGAAGATCCCGTATCTTATAATCGTAGTAGGAGAGTAAATCTGTTGGATGTATTTCTGAAGAAAGGTGATTGACACTCGCTCTCGGGATGAAGTTTCTTGAAGAGGGTTTCGAGTTGAAAGTGGAAAGATATTCAAAAACCCGATACGTGGTGACATGTTTATATGATGACTGTAATTGGCGTATCATGGCGACATGTGTAAAAAAACCCCGATGTTCCACGTAGGAAAGCCACATGACGTACACATTTGTTCAAGGACCCAGATGCATCCTAACCATTGTAATGCCAATAGAAGAGTATAGGGTAATTTAATTTTGCCTAAAGTGAAGTACACAAGCCGGAAACTCCGTGGATCCGACATTGTGAATGACACGAAATAGTATATGCTAGATATTTCGTACTAGTAAGCTTGGTGTGCGAAAGCTTATGCGCTAGGTATCGTGCAGTGTTGCCCCCACCATTCGTTTACCCGACTCCCTAGTTTTTGTTATAATTTGGAGATTCATAGTCCTGGTACCTTTACTCGAATAAAGACAGATAATACATGACATTTTGAGATGTGTCTTGTTTTCCTTGGTTGCTCGGTACGTATAAACTTTTAATGTGACGTAATTTTTTGCACTAATACATACTATAATTTTCTAATGTGTAAACCACGTAATTTTTCAGATTCGGTCATTTCTGGGATACTTGCGTCGCTTCCTTATAATAGACGTCCCTCATTTGAAGGGTCCATACTTGGGCAAAACGTTCTTAGCCGTTTCTATGGTCACAAATAACCAAATTGTGTTTGTTGCTTTCAGAGTGGGTAGGCCTGAGAGTGGGGACGAGTGGGCTTGTTTTTCCCCCATGTTGAAGCAATGTATCGGAGAAATGGAAGGGTTGGTAGTCGTATCCGACAAGTTGCTTTAATAAACTAAGTTATCACAACGGTGTACCCAAGTGTCCATCATGCGATGTGTTGTCGCCATCTGATGATAAAAGTAAAAACCATGAAAATAGGGTCAAGTATAAGAAGAAAATGTTTTGGAAGACGTGTAAAGCGTACACGGTGGAGAATTTCAAATTAAGAATGACAACTCTACGTGGCGCTCTACTTATGGATGAGATTTTTTTAGAAAGGCAGGCATTATTATTACCAAAAAACCACCAAGAATTACACCACCAAATTATACAACACAACACCAAACAGAGCCTGGAACAAGCAAATGGTTTGAGAAAAGTGAGAGATAGAGATAGCACCTGGAATAAACATTTGAAATCAAAGTTTTCCTTCAAATGTTTTCCCATGAATGCTTCAAAGTTTCTCGTTCCGGAAGATGAGATGGTACCTGGAAAGTGCATTAACTTCAACCACCTTTTGAGCGGCAAATGCCAAGCAGGATTTGATTTTGACGTCCACTTGGTCTCATTTACAAGATCCACAACGATGTGTAGGAGTGAGGAAGAGGTAGACATGCACAACAAGCTTATCTGCATAAGTTGCATCTTACCAGCTTATGTATTTATATGGAAGACAAGAACTACCTTTGCCAACAATGGCATTAAGAGACTCGAGGACACTGAGAGATCCAACAAGGTCATTAGTGTTGGGAACTGAAGATTTGCCAAGTATGGTTAGTACTGCCAGAACAACAATACTACTGCCAGAGTAAGGTTAGTACTGCCAGAACAACAATACTACTGCCATAACAAGGTTAGTACTGCCAGAACAACAATACTACTGCCAGAGCAAGGTTAGTACTGCCAGAACAACAATACTACTGCTGCTGGAACAATGTTAATACTGCTTGTGCATAACGAAGTTAATGCTGCTGGAACAATGTTAATACTGCTTGTGCATAACAATGTTAATACTGCTTGTGCATAACGATGTTAATGCTGCTTGTGATCATAATTATGGAATGCAAGAATGTTGGAGATAAAGATGGAATGATTGAAGATAAGCATGAAAGAATATTCTGAAGATCAATTTTGTTTTGATAGTTATCTTGTAATTATTTAGTATAAATAGTTTTTGATAGATAGCTATTCGAAAGAGAGATTTTCAGAGTTCGTTTTTTTGTTTTAGAGAGAATTAACCTCAAGGTATAGAACCCTATTTCTAGAGAAGTAGAAGTCGTCTTGTTGAGCCTTATCAACAAGATTGAGGTTTGGTTGTAAACTTGTGAGTTGAAGTATTGAATACAAACAGATTGTGTTTTCCGATTAGTTGTTCATTGAGTGTGTTTGAATTAAAGTTCTATTCCGCAATATTCTTTAATTCTGATTTCTAAGTATAATTATTCTTGTTTGGAATCGATCCTGACAAGTGGTATCAGAGCGTGGTTTCTTAGAAATCTACAATCATTATGGACAACACAGTTGAATCAAACAGTACTCTTGTTTCAAAGGTTCCCATGCTCAGGCCTAATGAGTTTGACATGTGGAAGATTAGAATCAAGCAGTATATTTTGCTTACTGATTATTCCATCTGGGATATTATAGAGAATGGTCCATGTGCTGAAGGAAGGGTTGGACCAAATGGCAAACGACCCCCTCCAAAGACTGATGCAGAAAGAAAGGTTAGACAAACAGAGATGAAAGCCTTAAGCACTCTGCTTTTGGCTATTCCCAATGAGTATCAGCACCAATTTCATCACTGCACTGATGCTCAGATTTTATGGAATGCATTGGAAAAGAGATTCACTGGTACCAAGAGCACCAAGAGGAACCAGAAGGCAATTCTTAAGCAACAATATGAAAATTTTACTTCTACAAAGAATGAGTCTATGACTCAAACTTTTGATAGATTTAATAAGTTGATTGGAGAATTGGCTACAGTTGGAGTTCGTATGGAGGCTGATGATGTAAACAAGAAGTTTCTAAGATCATTAGGTGAGGAATGGACAATGTATACTGTGTCTTTCAGACAGAATGACCAGTTAGAAGATAAAGAGCTTGATGATCTTTACAATGATCTTAGGGTATTTGAAGCAGAGGTTGAAGCCAAGAAGAAGCCCTCAGGATATGTGTATAATGCTGCACTCCTATCAGCATCAACTGATTCTACTGCTAACCCTGAATCAGTTAGTACTGCTGGTGGAGTCAATCAGGAGAAGGCCAATGATTCTGTACTAGAATCTCTCTTTTCTAGTCATGTTAACTCCTCATTAATTAATGATGACTTAGAACAGATTAATGCTGATGATCTTGAGGAGATGGATATCAAGTGGCAGATGGCTATGCTTTCTATGAGGGTGAAGAAGTTTATAAAGAGGACTGGGAGAAACAACTTTTCCCAAAGAAGAGAAGATGGTGCTGGGTTTGACAAGTCTAAGGTGGAATGCTACAAGTGTCATAAGATGGGACACTTTGCCAGAGAATGCAGAGGTGGAGTATCTCAAAACAACCATAAACAAGCTCAGACTGGAAGCTTCAACCAGAACAGAAACTCTGTTCAAGCCCTTGTTTCTCAACAAGGAATGGGATTTGATTGGAGTGATCAAGCAGAAGAGGCAATTCAGAATCATGCACTCATGGCAGAAGTCTCAGATCTTCCTACTGAGGTAAAATCTAATCTCTGTTCTCAAGCTTGTATAGACACTGTGAAAAAGTATAGAGATCACAACCAGGGAATGTGTGATGACCTTAAGAGATTAGAAAAGGATAGAAGAGATTATGTAGTGATTGTTGAGAGGTTTGAAGAACAAATTAAGGCTTTTCAAGCCAATGAACTTCAACACTCATATGATACAAACTACTGGAAGTGGGAAAAGAATGGTCTGGAGTTCCAACTGAAAGAGTCTAGGGAGGAATGTGAGAAATTAAAAGGAGAACTTGAGAAAATAAAACTTGATGTTGAAAAGTTTTCATGTGCTTCTAAAGTCATGGACACCATAATAAATTCTCAAATTCACAGTAAGATGAAATCAGGCCTAGGGTACAATGCCACACCCCCACCCTACAACAACACATACATCCCTCCTAGGTCAGACCTGTTAGAAACCAAGGATAGGAAGGACTTACCTGAAGGAGCTACTAAAGTAGATCCATTAGATGAAGTTGTTGTTGAGGATAAAACTGAAAAAGAAGAGTCTAAGAAAAGGAACAAGAATGTCAGTGGAGTGATCCCCTTAGATAATTACATCAAGACTACACAGACCACTGTTGTGAATTCCAATACTTGTGAACATTGTTCTTGCAAGAATTCTCAAAAGAATGAGCCCCAAAAACATGATAAAAAGAGGGGAAATCAAAGAAACTGGAACAATCAATGGGCTCAAAAACAAGGAATTAATCTGCAAAGGATTAACAGACCAAAACCTTGTTTTATCTGTGGCAAATTGAATCACCTTGCCAAACACTGTTATTTCAATCCTATTAACCAAAGGATAAATTTTCAAAGAACTTTTCAAAAATCAAATGGTTATAGGAAGCCTGTAAGGAACCATGTGGCTAAGAAACAAGTTAAATCCAAAAGCCACATGAGGAAAAAGACTGAAAAAGAATGTGTCACAATGTGGGTTCCTAAAAGCACCAGTGTTAGTACTGCTAACACTGTTAGTACTTCTTCTAAAGTTAGTACTGCTAACACTGTTAGTACTTCTTCTAAAGTTAGTACTGCTAACACTGTTAGTACTTCTTCTAAAGATAATACTGCTTCTAGTGTTTGTGCTGCTAGACCAATCATCTTGACAAAGTACTCCAGTACTGAAGTTCCTCAGGTTGAAAAACTTATCCAAACTGAATGTAAGTACTTTGATGAGCAAGGGAGACCCAAGACCACTTTGGCTTGGGTTCCCAATAAAAACTAATTGATCTATCTTATGTGCAGGGCAACCAACAACTCAAGGGGAAGAGCATCTGGCATGTTGATAGTGGTTGCTCCAGGCACATGACATGTAACATGGCCTGCCTCAAGAATTTCAAAAGAATTGATGGAGGACATGTTGCTTTTGGGAATAATCCTGCAGGAGGTAAGATAAGTGGTAATGGTGATGTATCAAAAGGTAAGATGACATTTGAGGATGTTTACTATGTTGAGCAATTGAGATACAACCTGTTAAGTGTATCACAGGTCTGTGACAAGAAACATAGTATATTATTTACTGATTCTGAATGCATTATTCTTGCTTCTGGATTCAAAGTAGTTGATGAAAACATGATACTATTGAGAACTCCTAGAAAGGATAATGTGTATTGTTTAGATTTAGAAAGTGTTTCATCTAATTCATCCCTAAACTGTTTGGTATCAAAAGCTTCAATGGATGAATCATCACTTTGGCACAGAAGGATGTGTCACATGAATTTTAAAACAATGAATAAACTTGTTAAAAATAATCTTGTTAGGGGTTTACCATCAAAAGTTTATTCATGTGATGATCATTGTGTTGCTTGTCTCAAAGGCAAACAACACAGAACTTCTCATAAGTCCAAAGAGATAAGCACTATCCCAAATCCTCTTCAGTTGTTGCATATGGATCTGTTTGGCCCTACAAATGTCATGAGCATTGGCAAGAAGTCATACTGTTTAGTTATTGTTGATGATTACTCTAGATTTACTTGGGTATATTTTCTGAGAACTAAAGATGAGACAAGTGGACTGATAAAATCTTTTATTCTTAGAATTGAAAACCAATCAAATCAAAAAGTGAAAGTCATTAGATCAGATAATGGGACTGAATTTAAAAACCTTGATCTAAACACCTTTTGTGAGGAAAAAGGAATTGAGAGACAATACAGTGCTCCTAGGACTCCACAACAGAATGGTGTTGCTGAGAGAAGGAATAGGACACTGATTGAGGCTGCTAGATCTCTGTTAGCTGATTCAAAATTACCCACTACTTTTTGGGCAGAAGCAGTTAATACTGCTTGTTATGTCCAAAACAGAGTTTTAGTAATAAAGCCTAAAAACAAGACACCTTATGAGCTTTTTCTGAAAAAGAAACCATTTATTGGATTTTTCAAACCATTTGGGTGTCCTTGTACAATTCTCAATACCAAATCTCTCTTAGGTAAGTTTGATAGCAAAGCAGATGATGGTTTTCTTGTTGGTTACTCATCTCAGAGTAAGGCTTACAGAGTGTTTAATACCTCTTCTAGAATAATTGAAGAAAGTAACAATGTCAAATGCAATGAGAACACACCAAATCCTATTGGTTCAGGTCCTGATTGGCTATTTGACATTGATTCACTCACTAATTCTTTGGGTATCAGTAGTGAAGTAAATGCAGGACACAGGGATGCACCACCATCAGATCACATAATTCAGTCTGTGATATTTCCACTCCCTACCATTGATCCTGTTGACTTCTGTGAAAAGGAAGCTGAACCCATTCAGAATGAAGAAGAGAGAAGAATAGAGGAAAATCAGCCTTCAAGTCCAAATTCCAGAGAGTCTGAAGTGACTGAAGAAGCTGAAGAAAATCCAGACTTAAATGAGTCAAATCTGGATGTGAACTTTCAAGAGGAACCTGGTCATCCATCAAGAACTCAGAAAAATCATCCTCCTGAGTTGGTAATTGGAGACATTGCTTCTCCCATGATGACTAGGAATCAAAGCAGACTTCAAGAGCTACAAGATCAGCAAAATACAGTTAATACTGTACTCACTTGCTTTCTATCCCAAATTGAGCCCAAAAAGGCTTATGATGCTATGAAAGATCCAAATTGGATAGAAACAATGCAAGAGGAGCTGCTACAGTTCAAGCTACAGAATGTTTGGAACTTGGTGGACCTTCCAAAAGGTCATAGAGCAATTGGCACCAAGTGGATTTTCAGAAATAAGAAGGATGAGAGAGGAATTGTGATCAAGAACAAAGCCAGGCTGGTTGCACAAGGGTATACTCAGGAAGAGGGTATAGACTATGAGGAAGTCTTTGCTCCAGTTGCAAGGATTGAGGCAATTAGGTTGTTTCTAGCCTATGCCTCATATTTGAAGTTCAAGGTCTACCAGATGGATGTAAAAAGTGCTTTTCTATATGGGACTATAGATGAAGAAGTATATGTCTGTCAACCCCCTGGATTTGAAAATCCATTGTATCCTGATGTAACGTCCCAAAAATTACAAGGAATTTATAATTTTTTTAAAAATGACATTTCATTAATTAAACTCGTTAAATAACCCAAAACGTTTCGTTTGCAGCCCAAGAATAATTATTCTCTAAAAACAGTAAACAGCGGAATAAATAGTTTAAAAATGATAATTATAAAACGATATAATAATCAGCTCTTCACGCGCGCCAGTGTGTACCCGTCACGCCTTGGAGCTACTCGCACCTGAAACAATGATTTATTGGGAAATGGTAAGCACGAAGCTTAGTGAATTCAACCACCATAGATAACACAGTTATTCCACACTACCCCTATAACAGATAGTTGCACATAAACAAGCATACAAGTCTACGAACAAATCATAAACATGCATACCTACCCCTACGCCACCCGCGTATAACATCTTGGGCCCCACCGAGATTCTACGCCACCCGCGTATACAATCTTCGGCCCCGCCGAGTTCCTACGCCACCCGCGTATACAAACACCGGCCCCCGAGTCCCTACGCCACCCGCGTATACATGACAACGCCACCCGCGTATACATGTCAACAAAGGTCTAACTAGCCACCCCACTATCTAGCCCCGCATCACAAATAATTAAGGCTACCACACACGAGCTACAATAATGTAAAACAACCAATATTAAATATAGTGAGAGAACTCACCTCGTAAGCGCGCCTAGCTCACAATTAATAATTCAAGCTTCACAAATCCAAGATCACTTCCCGACACCTAGACGAACGTTAAAAAGTATTAACACGAGACCCGGACCCTAAAATTACAACGCACACCTAATCCGTCACTAAAACGACTTTTCGGTCTAACCGAACAGGTCTGTTCGGGACCTGATCCGACCCCTTTAAACCCAGAAAAACCTCAATTAAATTACATAACTAGAAAGTGCTCAGAGTTAGGGTTCCAAGGACATATTATACACCTCCTAACGATTTTTCTACAATTAAATACGGATTTTATAAGAATGGTTCGCAGATCAGTGAAAAACAGCAGCTATCGGTATAAAACGACGATTTGGCCTATGCTACGTTCCGAACTGGATTTTGCACAAAACACAGAAAAGTTGCTAGACTCCAATTGGGAACTTTTGGCACCGAAATCACCCCAATCCAAGTTACGAATAAAAAGTTATGGTTAACGCAAGACAGTGGCAGATTTAGACAAAACACATAAAATGATAACTTTATAAAACGGTTTACGAGTTCGGTTTATACGATTCGGGTTCGCAACGGGGGTTCACTCTAACAGGGTTTTAGGTCATAAGGGCTGGCTCAACCGCGCACCACCCACTGCCACATCCGGCAGTGGTGGTCGTCGGCGGCGGTTACGAAAACCCAACGAGACAAGATTAAGACGGACCCTTAGACTACCCCGAATTCCCTATACCCACACACCCACCCGGCTCACTACTCTCGACCACGCACCACGCCGCCCTGCGCTGGCGGTGCATGCTGGTGGCCACCCCGCCGGCGGCCAAGGCTGCAGCGGCGGCGGTGGTGGTTTGCGGCTGATGGTGTCGACGAAACAGAAACGAGAAGAGACGTTACCTTTCTCGCAAGAACGCAGCAGCAGCAGCCTTCGTCTCGACGGCCACGCTCTTCCCGATCGACTCTTCTTCTCTCTCTCGCTCTCGCCGGCGGCAAGTGGCTGATGATGGTGGTTGCAGGTGGTTCACGGCGGCAGGGAAGGGGATGCTTGGGTTGTGGTTTACGTGAGAGAAAACGAGAGAGAGGGAAGGGAAAAGTTTAGGGTTTATGTTTTCTTTTCTTTACTTCCACCTCACGACAACAACACACCAACTAAGAAGAAATGGGTCTCGACAATTAGCTGCATGGGCCGAAACCCAATGAGGGTTTTTGGCCCTTTGACATAATTAGCCCCTCAACTTACGTTTCTCTCGCAACTAGCCACAAATTTCAGTACTTAACGATTTGACCCAACTCGGCTAACCCCGTTAACGAGAACCACTATAATACAAACTTGAAAGAAAAGAATTAATACTAACAAATTACATACCGGGATACGGGCTTTACAACTCTCCCCCACTTGGATTAGACTTCGTCCTCGAAGTCTCTGCCTACGAATAACTCCAGATAGTTCTTCCTCATCTCAACCTCAGGTTCCTAAGTCCACTTGAAATCCCTTCTAAAACTTCTCAAACACTTTTCTAACTAACGTACTCCTTCTAGGACACTGGGATTATGATCGGCAGAACACCCCAACAATTGGAATCAATCCTAGTCAAGCGACTCGGTTGTCCCCCAACCTTAGATATTCCATACATCCCGAGTCAAATCTCAATCTCTAACCACTCTAAAGTTGCCCACCAGTTTACCCAATTGGATACTCGGATCCGATCATTCCTACCATTAACTGTCGATTAACTTCCACGAGTTCTAATAGACTTCCAAAATTTAGTTAACACGGATCATCAAACCAGTAAACTTATAATCACCCACGAAGGTCATTCCACCATAACCATTTATCACAAGTAAGCATCTCAGGGTTACTACTACCATCAACATAATTTCCTTAAAATCGGCTACAATTCTCCAATTACACTAAGGTGTTTGGCCTTAAGCCCAAAAGTCGACGCCCTAATATACTACTTACTTCAAAAAGGTTACTGCGCATTTATTCTCTTAATTACAAAGGGCATCATTTCCTTAACCGACACTATTCGGTCTACACTAATAACACGTGTGGAATACCCAATCTTCCATCGTCTACTTATCCTCCACGCTCACTCTAGGAAACCTAGTTACACTGTATCAAGATACTTTAAGCACATATTACAACAGCAACCTCGACCACAAGTGGACACCCTAACCGTCCTACACTACGGTCCAAACGTTAATTAAAAGTGTGAGGCACCAAAGAATAAATTATCCCCCGAAATAAAACGATTTCATACATTTTCAAAACCATATTTCAAAATCTTGTGTGTGTGCTGAACATTTCCCAAAATTCCAAAACACCATCCAATAAATGATTTGAAACACAAGAATTTGTTAATGCAATCTATTTCAAAATCAAACTTTGTGCATGACTCAGTCGGCATCCTACGCCTCGACTCCTACTCCTCCAAATCTCTCCGATCCACTAACGTCATCCGGACATTTAAACCTCTTAGGCAAGTTGGGAAATTACGTCAAATAATCCCTACGATTTTTCCTCAAATCAAAGTCGGCTCTCTAAGCCTATGATTCTAGCACAATCATCCACCTTGGCCCGAAACAAACATCATCCTCACCGTCACTCCAAGTGACTAATACTAGAATCGTCCTTTTATTCCAACGACTACTAATTTATAACCTTCGACACTACCCCAACGATCATCCCATCAAAGCAAATCAAGTACACGCCTGTACTAGTAGGTTTACTATAGTCGTTCCTCCTTGTGGTGGCTACTCTGGGTAGATATTACAACGGGTTATTAGCACATAATAATTCACACTAACAACGCTCACGCTCAACTCCTTGGATTCCTCGAGACTTTTCCCGACTCGAGCATTGATCCTGTGTTTCCGGTAGTAGGAGCTCTACTACTACCTTCCACACCTATCATCACTCGTTCCGAGTTCCATCCGATGGGTCCAAGTAGTTTCTCGCCGATAACTACACACATATGCCCGCACCGGCATATGTACACACTCTTCCTAGCTCCCTAGGAATTCCACCCAACTCCACTACCCTTGCTATGACGAAATCCCCACTAGTCATGACGGGTCGTCTCGCGAATGCACAGTCGCACACAGTGTAAAACCAGATAGACATTCGAATATAAGATTCTATCCTACAACGGTTGGACTCAAACAAGAGTTGCGCAATAGAACTAAATCTAACATTCTAAGGCTATTCGGTTCCTACCGCATACAACCTATAGTGCATTTACTTAACAACTTATCAGGACTAGCATGAACTCCTATTAGCAAACAACAAACATGCAGTACAGTGTAATAAGCATCAAGCAATCTAGCATACCTACTCATATGTAAACACTCTTCCCAGCTCCCTAGGAATTTCATCTCATCCCACTACCCTTGCTACTACGGAATCCCTACTAGCCATAACGAGTTGCCTCGCGAATACCCAATCGCATGCAGCGCGAAACAAATAGACATTCGAATACGAGATTCTATCCTAGAACGGTTGGACTCAAACAAGAGCTGCGCAAAAGAACTAAATCGAATATTCTAAGGCTATAAATTTCTTACTGCATACAACCTAGAGGGCATTCACTTAGTAACCGATTATAACTAGTATAAATCCCTAATAGCAAGCAGTACAAACTACAGCATAGTATTAACAACAGGCAATCTAGCATGCATACTCTATGATCTAGAAAGCAATTTTGCATACGTACTCATATGTAAACGCTATCCCCAGCTCACTAGGAATTTCATCTCATCCCACTACCCTTGCTACATCGGAATCCCTGTTAGCCATAACGAGTTGCCTTGCGAATTCCCAGTCGCATGCAGCGTGAATCAAATAGACTTTCGAATACAAGATTCTATCCTAGAACGGTTGGACTCAAACAAGAGCTGCGCAATAGAACTAAATCAAATATTCTAAGGCTATATGATTCTTACTGCATACAACCTATAGGGCCTTCGCTTAACAACCTACTATAACTAGCATTGATTCCTACTAGCAAGCAGTCATCATACAATACAGTGTAAACAACGCAGGCAATCTAGCATGCATACCCTATGATCTAGAAAGCGATAAATACACTAAGTACCGTACCTTTCCCCTTTGGCTCTGGCTGACTGTACACACTGCGCCCTCGATTACCGTTCCTCAAACGGATTTTTCCTTCTTTTTATTTGCCAAAAACTCTAAAGAAAATTTTTTAGCCGCAAACTTGAGATCAAACACACCGAAATGCGTTTGATTCACTCAAGCTGTGCTCTGATACCAAGTTGTAACGTCCCAAAAATTACAAGGAATTTATAATTTTTTTAAAAATGACATTTCATTAATTAAACTCGTTAAATAACCCAAAACGTTTCGTTTGCAACCCAAGAATAATTATTCTCTAAAAACAGTAAACAGCGGAATAAATAGTTTAAAAATGATAATTATAAAACGGTTTACGAGTTCGGTTTATACGATTCGGGTTCGCAACGGGGGTTCACTCTAACAGGGTTTTAGGTCATAAGGGCTGGCTCAACCGCGCACCACCCACTGCCACCTCCGGCAGTGGTGGTCGCCGGCGGCGACGGCGGCGGTTACGAAAACCCAACGAGACAAGATTAAGACGGACCTTTAGACTACCCCGAATTCCCTATACCCACACACCCACCCGGCTCACTACTCTCGACCACGCACCACGCCGCCCTGCGCTGGCGGTGCACGCTGGTGGCCACGCCGCCGGCGGCCAAGGCTGCAGCGGCGGCGGTGGTGGTTTGCGGCTGATGGTGTCGACGAAACAGAAACGAGAAGAGACGTTACCTTTCTCGCAAGAACGCAGCAGCAGCAGCCTTCGTCTCGACGGCCACGCTCTTCCCGATCGACTCTTCTTCTCTCTCTCGCTCTCGCCGGCGGCAAGTGGCTGATGATGGTGGTTGCAGGTGGTTCACGGCGGCAGGGAAGGGGATGCTTGGGTTGTGGTTTACGTGAGGGAAAACGAGAGAGAGGGAAGGGAAAAGTTTAGGGTTTATGTTTTCTTTTCTTTACTTCCACCTCACGGCAACAACACACCAACTAAGAAGAAATGGGTCTCGACAATTAGCTGCATGGGCCGAAACCCAATGAGGGTTTTTGGCCCTTTGACATAATTAGCCCCTCAACTTACGTTTCTCTCGCAACTAGCCACAAATTTCAGTACTTAACGATTTGACCCAACTCGGCTAACCCCGTTAACGAGAACCACTATAATACAAACTTGAAAGAAAAGAATTAATACTAACAAATTACATACCGGGATACGGGCTTTACACCTGACAGAGTGTACAGGTTAAAGAAGGCACTTTATGGTCTACATCAAGCCCCAAGAGCCTGGTATGACACCCTGTCTACCTATCTCATGGAAAATGGATTTGAAAGAGGTATCATTGATAAGACCTTATTCATTAAAAGGAAAAAGCAGGACACCCTACTTGTTCAGATCTATGTGGATGACATTATCTTTGGATCCACAAATGATCACATGTGTAAAGACTTTGAGGAGTTAATGCACAAGAGCTTCAAGATGAGTTCCATGGGTGAACTTACTTTCTTCCTTGGGCTTCAGGTGAAACAGAAGAAGGATGGGATTTTCATATGCCAATCCAAATATGTGAAAGACATCCTGGATAAGTTTGGATTATCAGACTCAAAGCCAGCAAGCACACCAATGGAGACACACAAACAGATCAATGCTGATCTTGAGGGGGAGGATGTGGATGTCCATCATTACAGATCAATGATTGGATCACTCATGTATCTCACCGCCTCTAGACCAGATATTATGTTTCCAGTATGTGTATGTGCCAGATTCCAAGTTACACCAAAGCAATCACACCTTCATGCAGTCAAGAGGATATTTAGATACCTAAGAGGGCAACCTAGATTAGGTCTCTGGTATCCTTATGAATCATCCTTTGACTTACTTGCATACTCAGATAGTGACTTGGGTGGAGCCAACATGGATCGGAAGTCTACTTCAGGTGGATGTCAGTTTTTGGGTGCAAGACTAGTATCTTGGCAGTGTAAGAAACAAACCACAGTGTCCTTATCTACAACAGAAGCTGAGTATATAGCTGCTGCAAGCTGCTGCTCTCAGGTTCTATGGATACAGAATCAGATGTTGGACTATGGGGTAACATTTCTTCACACTCCAATCTTCATTGACAACAACAGTGCTATTAGCATTGTTAACAATCCAGTCAAACACTCAAAAACAAAGCACATAGAGATCAGGTATCACTTTATTCGAGATTGTAATGAAAAGAAATTAATTCAAGTTGCTAAAGTTCATACCAATGACCAGTTTGCTGATCTATTCACAAAAGCTTTTGATGTGGGTAGATTCACTTTCTTGGTAACAAGTGTGGGCATGATCAACCTTGAATAAAGTCCTGATTTTCAGTTTTTATACATGTATTTCCTTCTCTATTTGGTACTACCAACTCTTTTTCTCAGGATCTTCTGTATGTCTCAGATTGACAAGTGCTGAACAGTGCATAGTTACTACTGCCAGTGCATAGTTACTACTGCCAGTGCATAGTTACTACTGAAAAGTGCATAGTTACTACTGCCAGTGCATAGTTACTACTGCCAGTGCATAGTTACTACCGCCAGTACATAGTTACTACTGCCAGTGCATAGTTACTACCGCCAGTACATAGTTACTACTGCCAGTACATAGTTACTACTGCTTCGTACTTAATACTGCATGTGTCGTTAATACTGATTTAAACGAAAAATTAGGGCTAATACTGCTATAAATACCTCTTTTAGCCCGCCAAAGTTCATAACGTCTCTTTGAATTCTATTCATCTCCTTCTCTTTCTAACTATTCTCTCCCAAGAATCTCTGTTTTTCTGTCAAGAATCCTCAGGTACAATGAAGTTTATCGACGAACACAACGAGATTGCCATGCTCCAGAAGCCAAAACAGTCCGCAGGTTTTCACGACATTGTAGATTTCCTCAAGTCCACGCATATATCCTATGCCCTAACGGTGACCCCGACAATCTACATCGAGCATCAGAAGCAGTTCTGGGAAAATGCCACCGTAGTGTCTGAAGATGGGCAGAAAATCATCAAAACAAGGGTGTGTGACAAACCCTTGAATGTTACAGAGGAGCTTATTCGCATCACTCTTCGATTGGATGATGCCTCAAGTATGACGTCTATTCCTAATGACGATCTATACTCAACTTTAACGAGAATGGGGTATGAAGGTCCCATTGGAATCTTTAAGTTTTTCAAGTCCAAATTTTCTACACAATGGCGATTCTTTGTTCATACCTTAATGCATTGCATTTCAAAGAAAACTACTGGATGGAGTGAGTTTAGCAGTACCATTGCTTATGCCCTGGTCTGCTTGGCCACTGACAGGAAGTTTAATTTTTCACAAATGATTTTCAATGATCTTGTGTCAAACCTGGAATCCAAAAGGAGTTTTTATATGTACCCAAGGTTTGTCCAAGCAGTGATTACTCAGGAATTGACGGATTTGCCTCAATTTACTGAGGTATATGTACCTAAACCCCCTAAAGGAAAGGTCTTCTCAAATATGAGAAGAACTTCCGGGGACTCGGAAGGAGTTGACACTCCATTGTTCTCTACAATGATGGGTGTGTCCCAAACACAAGAAGGTATGGCATCAGGGTCAAGGCCCTCATTCGACCAACCCACTGAGAGCCAAACCCCACCTTCAATCACCAAAGAAATTCCTCAGTCCATTCTTCAAAGACCCACTCCTCACATAACCAAAAAGTTTACAAGAAGAATGGTACACAAGGCTCCTTCCCTTGATGTACCTCCTACAAGCCCAAAGCCTTTAAGCCCTCTATTGGAGCATTCTCCAATAGAGAATATCGAAAGGGAAACCACAGGGGTGTCTCCCAACCCCAAGAAGGTGCTCACTAAGGAGAAGGTTGAGCATGTGAGTAGCAAGGCTGCCACTACTTCTGCTAGCACAGAGAAGGACAGTGGTAACATACCTAAGACCTTCCTCACGGCAACTCAGAATGAGAAATCATTCAGAGGTCCCAGGTGCCAAGAAACCACGGGGGTAGGCAGTGCTTTTGCTAGGCAAAAGACACCTACTAACATTTCCAGTGATCCTTTAAAGGAAGTAAAAACTCCTAAACAAGGTGAGGATAGATATACATATGAGGAATTGATGGAAACCATTGCCAATATCAACACATATGTTGTACGTCAGCAAAAGGAGATAGATGGACTCCAGAAAGTGGTCCTATATCAACAAACACAGCTTGAGAAGCATAAGAAGCTGATTACAAAGTTGATGCACATGAAGAAGAAAGCTCAGTATGTTCTTAAAAGAAGAAGCCACAACAATGATGCTCCCAAAAAGGGGGAGTCAGAAGCTGAAGTCAACATGGAGAGTGCACAGGAAAAGGGGGAGAATGAGTGTGTTGAAGAAATCCAGAAAGAAGCAGAAACTGAACCAACATCAGAAACGGTTAATGCTGCTGAAATCCAGAAAGAAGCAGAAACTGAACCAACAGCAGAAACTGATCATGCAGCAGAAAAGGTTAATGCTGCTGAAATCCAGAAAGAAGCAGAAACTGAACCAACAACAGAAACAAAAGAAGCAGCAGAAACCATGCAAGAAGCAGCATCTACAAAGGAAGAAGCAGCAGAAACAAAAGAAGCAGCAGAAACCATGCAAGAAGCAGCATCTACAAAGGAAGAAGCAGCAGAAACAAAGGAAGCAACAGAAACTAAAAAGCCTACTTTGGAAGATGTTGAAGTTGCAGAGGCTTTGATTAAAGCCAAACATGACACTCCTAAAAAGCGAGAAGAAACTCTGGGTGAAAAGCTAGTGTCACTGAAAAGAACAAGAATCAAGTCTATAACTACCAAGAGGAAATTTGTCAAGAAACCTAGGGTAGAACCAGCGGTAGAAGAAGAAAAAGAAGAGGATGTTCCAGAAAAGAAAGATGATACAAAGGTTGCTGAAGAAGAAGTAGCAACTCCATCAGGTCAACCAAGTAATGCTCAATGTGAGATGTATATCACTGTGGTTAATACTGATCCAATCAAAGTTGATCCATTATCTTCCATTCCTCCTGAGATCATCTTCTGGGATACCTTGGTAGATCAGAGAAAGGAGTACATTAGAGTCAAAAGAGCAGATGGGAAGTATGAGGTCTGCTCTACATGGGGAAGACTTATCAGAATGTGCTCTAGATCTGACTTAGAGGAGATGTACAAGGTTGGAATGAAGCTGTATGGAAATATGCTGAATGAGAAAGGGATGTCTATCACCAAATTGGTTCTTGAATACCTGTGCCTAATGTTCAAACCAGAAGCAGTTCAGTATATGATAGAAAGAAATTTTCAAGCCATTACCAACTGGATGCTCATTGAAAAATGTGGAGTGTATGTCATCACACTTGACTATACATATCATAAGTATTATTTGGTGGATGTTGCATACAAGCACAACAAGAAAAGGTTGAATGGAATGCTACATGCAAAGTTGGCTTGCAACAAGGATTCTGAAATGGGAAGATACTTGGTGAGAAGGATTATCAATCAAAGCCTGGGTTTGAATCCTGATTTATGTGTTCATGATTAGGTTTTGGAAGCATCATCTGAAGAACTTGACTTCTCAACCTAAAAAGTCTAGTTAGGGGAAGATTGTTGGGAACTGAAGATTTGCCAAGTATGGTTAGTACTGCCAGGACAACAATACTACTGCCAGAGTAAGGTTAGTACTGCCAGAACAACAATACTACTGCCAGAGCAAGGTTAGTACTGCCAGAACAACAATACTACTGCCAGAGCAAGGTTAGTACTGCCAGAACAACAATACTACTGCTGCTGGAACAATGTTAATACTGCTTGTGCATAACGAAGTTAATGCTGCTGGAACAATGTTAATACTGCTTGTGCATAACGAAGTTAATGCTGCTGGAACAATGTTAATACTGCTTGTGCATAACGATGTTAATGCTGCTTGTGATCATAATTATGGAATGCAAGAATGTTGGAGATAAAGATGGAATGATTGAAGATAAGCATGAAAGAATATTCTGAAGATCAATTTTGTTTTGATAGTTATCTTGTAATTATTTAGTATAAATAGTTTTTGATAGATAGCTATTCGAAAGAGAGATTTTCAAAGTTCGTTTTTTTGTTTTAGAGAGAATTAACCTCAAGGTATAGAACCCTATTTCTAGAAAAGTAGAAGTCGTCTTGTTGAGCCTGATCAACAAGATTGAGGTTTGGTTGTAAACTTGTGAGTTGAACTATTGAATACAAACAGATTGTGTTTTCCGATTAGTTGTTCATTGAGTGTGTTTGAATTAAAGTTCTATTCCGCAAGATTCTTTAATTCTGATTTCTAAGTATAATTATTATTGTTTGGAATCGATCCTGACAATTAGCATGGATGTTCTTTCCATCAACAACTCCAACAAACAGGTATTTGCATGAGGGGAAGCTGGTCTTGATCAAATCAAGAGTCTTCTCACCATGAACCAAATCGAAAGTGTAACCTGTAACTCTAACGTGGTAAGGGTTTTGAATGCATCAACATGAATATCGACAAAGTAGGTTGCAACAAAAGAGAGTTGGAAATAGATGTAAGGTTGACAAGCTTGTTTGAATTTGAAATTCAAACAAAAGAAGGAAGGTTGGAATAGACACCTTGGGAGCAGAATACAAAATGGTGAAAAGTCCTGGAGAAGACAAAAAATCTTTTTCAGTATAAAAGTGATTGCTTCAAAAAATTGTACCTTATGCTTGACAACTTGTAATTAAAAGATTTTGTAATTTAATGCTTTAGAGTGTAGTTCATTACCCTCTAAAACTTGTACTTAAGAGTTTTGGTGTAGATGCTTATGAATGTAGTATAGATTTTTATGTCTTTTAATCAAATGCTTTATAATATAATGTAGATATAGGCGAGGTAACCACCTAATTTGTACTAATTCTATGAACCGATCATAACCACTCATTTAGTTTTCATCTTCCTTTTTTTTCAATGCTAATCATGTAACTGGACGAGTAATTAAGACTGTTTTTATCTATTAATATTTAAATAATAAGATATATTATTTTTTATTATTGTGAATTGTTTTCAGTTATTACTAATGTGTTTATTTTCACTGATTACTAACATGATTTTAATCTCACTAACGAAATCTCTTGTTTATCCAATTAATCATCTGTATAGATAGATTGCGTAATAAATCTCATACATCAATCAATGTTTCACTCGTGAATATTTTTAACTGTTATTAGTAAGTGTGACAAAAAATGAAACAAAATAGCAATGACAAAAACTATAATTAGTTTAAAGAATAATATATACTTGACATTGAATCACAACATGATCAGAATTGTAATATATATACTCTACTTAATAAAAACAATAGATTTTATAATTTAGTACCCATCATTTTTCTTTCTAAGATGATGTCATGTAGATGAGTTCATATATATGACATCATACCAATTGTGTTGCAACTTGCAAGACAAATCTTCCGTTTGACATGTAAATTAAACAATGACCAAAAAGTTTGTGAGCAAATAACATGAGAAATTCAGTTTCGGTTTAGGTTTGTTAATTTAGAAGAGTAATAGGAGTACGAGCAATTGACGAGTTTCTCATGAAGAGTCTTTAGAGGATCCATGAACATCATACACGTAGTTTAGCTATGTTTGAAAATCTAGATGTTAAACTAGTTGTTATCTGATAAATTAGACGTTGGTTAATTAAAAAAACTAGTTGTTATCTAATAAACTAGATGTTTGGTAAAAACTAGCTACTAAGCTATATGCCAATATATAATTACATAAAAGGATAGGGTTTTTGATCATTTATCAAAACTATAAGGTACATCATTAGACATAAGAAAAAAATAATCCATAAACCTTATTGAAACGAAAGTTAGAAAGTTAGTTTATAAGTTAATTTATGGCTTATTAAAACGATATTTATTTCATTAAAGTTAAAAAAATAAATAAAGTGATTTATGATTGACAAACATTATTTTAGATGAAATAAACATTGTAATTCTTTCGAGATTGAGTTAAGAAATATGAGGATGGTTGTTAGTTGTTACCAAATAAAGATGCTATTTTCCAAAAGAATCAATATCAATATATATAGTAAAACAAAAACTAGTGAGGCGGCATTTTCTCATGCCTAGAACACCCTTTATATTTTTTCTCCTTAACTCAACTTTTCCCACCTCTATATTTATTGTTATTTTGTTTTTCAATTTTGTAATTTTGTAAATAACAATTAATTTTAGGCTTAACTCCAAACTTTTCAATTACCATTGTAGGTTTTGAAGTCATTAATTCACTTATCTTATCCACCTCTTCATCTATCCATCTCTTATCACTTAATTGTAAAATATTTAATTGTCTTAAAAACATATTAACTTCCTCACAAGTCACAAGTATGTCTCTTTTCTTTTTTACTCAAACATGGTATCCCTCACATGCATTGATTCCGGTGGAAGAAATTTGAAATCCATGTAACAATGTAAGTTTCTTTACCCGATTTAGATTCTCTCTCTCTCTCTCTCTCTAGCCCTTATGAGGAGAAATCAATGAATACTGCTACTAATTTAGGTCTTTTTTTATTAATTATAAGGTTTTGTCTTTGTTTGTCGGTTTACAGGATTTTGCACATCAGAAAATCCTTATCGTATTACACGCTAAATCGAAGGAGAGACATCGGCGATTATTGATGATTATAATTGTGGAGGATTCTACATGGGTTTCTAGAGATCACAAGAATGGCATCGTTTTCCATTCACAAGGAATTGAAAGGATGTTAAAAGGATGAGATCTAAGCGGGGTGTGAAACACAATTTGGGAAGAAATCGGTAATCTACTTTCCATCTTTTACTATATACTTGTGGATTCTTGACATTCAAAAGAGAAATTTGCGTATTCGTGTAGATCATGTATTGATCAACATTGTAACCGTCGTTTGTTTATTCTCAAAATATTACTGTTATCCAGGTCGAAGTTTATACTAAAGAATGAATGAAATGTTGAATGAAATTGCTTGAACTAGGGGTGTGCAAAACCCGACCCGGAACCAATTGAAAGTGAGGTGTTTGTTCCGAATCAAAATGCCCCGAAATCCGAAAATCAGAAACCCGAATTTTTGAGGGATATTTAGGTTCGGGTTGGGTATGGTTTTTGGCCACCCAACCTATCCGAAAACCCGATATATACATATATATAATTTAAAATATTATATAAATATATTTATCTATATAATTATCTTATTGAAAATCCTAAATCATATTTTGCCATACTTTTCAAATTTCTAAACCTATTATCGATTTCATCATCAAAACTGATTGAATGTATACACTTTTTGCATATATCAATACCCAAAACCCAACCAACTCGAACCCGAAGCAATCTAAAATCTGAAACCCATAGAAACCACTTGCCCCGTACATTTGTAACAGTCACAATGGTATTATTGAAACTTGCTTGAATATGAATAACCCCCTTTGGTATTTTACGTGTACTCTTACGTGAACCAATATGTCCACGTGAACCCTTTTTCGGTATAGATTTTTGCCATATTTTACCATCTCATATATTTGAGTAGATATATGGATATATCCATTTCATGTCAAAACATACCCCCTTCTAAAAAAGAGGTTATTTTTATACTTTTATTAATTATTCGAATAACGATTAGTCGAACATGATGACATTAATCCATTTACTATGTGCTTTATTGGATTTTAAGCTTCCTATAACATGGTTCCTCAATTGTTACTGACAACTACTTAACCTATATATATATATATATATATATATATATATATATATCACATTATAATCCTCAATATTCACATACCTCAAACACATTATTTGTCTATTAAGTGTTTGAATTTTACATGAATGGGAGCCTTTGGCCATGAAATACTTGAATATGCATATGCATGACCATGAATGGATGGATGTGTTAATGTTTTACTTTGCTTAAATACATGTAATTCATTTTTTGAATTGATATTTTTAAGTTTGACTCATGTTTTTATTGAGATTAATGAGCCTGATATCAATGCCATTACTCAATTTTGTTGTTACTTAACTGTTCCTAACACCAACAAATAATTCCATTGTTTCAAATCTGATATGGTTCGACATCGTGAACCATGACACTTAAACCAGTTCCTAATTTATTTGTAACTATTTATTTCTGACCATGATGATAAAATATCGTGTATATCCAGCTCTCGGCAAGAAGGTTCGACAACAAATTATCTTTGACTGGTTATTCATATAGAAGAAAAATTAAATTGGTTTCTATTATTGAGCAATGTTGACCGCAAGTTTCTTGGTGGCGGGCTAAATCATTGGAAAAAGGGGGTTTGAAAAACAAATAAGAACAAACAAAAAGCTTCTACGAGATAGGCTTAACTTATTTTTATTTTGTGTTTTTAGTTGCTAAACTTAACCCGTATTTTTTCTGCAAGTAAGCCCATCTTTGTTATTATTTATTATTTATATGGTAAGCAATGTTGAATGTTACTATCATCCTCAAACCTTCTTGAAATTGTTTATTATTTCGATTTGGTTATCGTTGGTGATCATCCATATCACAATCACGAAGCATCAGATGATGATAACAACACTCAATAACTTGCAATAGAGTTTATTAATACAAGAAAAAAATGAAAATGATCTATAAAAAAGCTTAAAAATTTTCATATAATGTTTTTGGAACTCCGCGCAACGCGCGGGCCGGATCACTAGTTTCTTTTAAAAAATGAAACGTTCCATTTTCATAGAATCTAATAACAAAACGTTAATATTTGTTTGTATGGAGACGCGTATGACCTTGGTCGGCGACCCATTGGTCACATGGAACTTGCAACGCCTTTAAGTCACGATTTTCAGCTATTTTGACCATTCTCTCTTATTCCAACTCTCACCTCTCCTCATTTGTTTCAATATGAAGCATTCAAGACCATTAATTGATACCGTTAAAGCATTTAATAACTTCCAAGATAGAAGATTAAAGTTTAGGATCAAAGTTTCATGCTCTCATTCTCCATTTATGGGGTTTTGCTAAGTTTCTAGGTTTTCTCTAAAAACCAAGCAAGTGAGTTTTAAATGCTTTGTAAAACTAGATACATGGCAAAATGTTTATTTTGAACGCATTTCAAGTATTACCTCATGGTTTGTAGATTTGGTTATATGCCCTTATTTGGATGATACTTAGGGGGTGTTTGGGAGTGCGTTTCAAAACTCCTTATCTGCTTATTGTGTTTCCAGGAAGCACATGAGTGTTTGGATTTAAAAAAAAACTGCTTATCACGTTCCCAGGAAGCAGATAAGGAGTTTTTTGAGAAGTAGATCCAAAGTGACTTTTCTGGAACGGAGATAAGTTATAAGCAAATAAGCATAAGTTAAAAATATAAGCACTCCCAAACACCCCCTTAATGCATATTGGAGGATAATGTTCAGGGCCGGTCCCAAGGATTTTTATGCTTAGGGCCGAAATCTAAAAGATGCCCCTAATATATAAAGAAGAAACCAAAATTTTCTATTATTTACCTAGCAGTAATGACAATCATGGTTAGCATAAATAATTTACCTGGAAACCTCTAAACGACCAAACGTTTAGCGAACCGTTAAAACATTCTCCTCGCAAATAGGGTTGTATACGAACCGAGAGTTCGTGAACCGTTCGGTGGAAGTTTGTTTATGTTCGTTTGTTTAATATATGAACGAACATGAACAAATTTTTTCGTTCGTTTAGTTAAACAAACATGAACAAATGTCTCGTTCGTTCATTTATGTTTGTAAACGTTCGTTGATTTATATTCGTTAATGTTCGCTTACTTACATATAAATAACAATAAGATATTAAAAAAGTTAACAATTAATTAATAAATATTAATAATTGTTAACTATAATAACTAATAAAGGATTAACCATCAAACAAAAATATATTAATAAAATTTGTTGAATGTTTCAACTTTGTTTATTTTGTCTCTTCCGATACGGGAGGAGGTTCAAATCTACATGGACCACAACATTTATATTTGTTTATCACTAAAATGATGATTCCATTTCCATCCCACAACGGTATCTTTACTATCGGAAAGTTAGAGGAAGTTTTCCTTGTAGTGCATGCAAGTGTTAGATTTTCTTACTAAACGAGTGGCTTAAGCTCGTATGAAGGGTTCAGTAGGAGCACCTGGTTAAATGTTGTTGGTCCCGAAGGGTTATACAAGTTTGTAGAAGGGGGGTTGAATACAAACACAAGATTTTTATCTTTAAAATTGTTTATTGATATAATCAAACAATTTACAATTTGTTGTGGAATAAGATCAAGTATAAAACCTAACCTAAACAAACTAAGAGAATCACACAGATTTCTTGCAATAGAAAAGATAGAAGGAAGTTAAGAAAATTAAGAGTAATTTTCTAAGGCACTAAGAGTTCAGAGATAAGGGAACGAGCACTTCAAAAATAAAGTAGGGTTTCCATATTTATACTGCATGCATTAAATGAAAGCCAGTACAACTTTACACGTGGCAGCACTTGGTTGGTTGCATGAATTTGACTTTAGCAAACATGCTCTTGGCCGCATGATGAACAGTGTAGTTGGCAGAGTGGTTTGTGTAACACCCTCAAATTTGGATAGAGCAACTAAATAAAATTTTCAATAAAATAACCACTTAAGGATAAAATTCCTTCTACATGCCATTCTTGGAATTACCTCAAGATAAAACATTAAACTTTCAACAATCAAAACCTAAGTCATTCGCCAAGACTACAAAAGGCCGGGTGTTACTCAACCCCAAAATCAAGTTGCTATTTCCCAAATGCGAAAGACTTCACCAAACTATATACTTCTTGAGCACCCAACTAGCTTTCCACTCTTCACAGTGTCACTAACTACATCCCAACCGAAACCTGTTGCACATGCCGACAAATAAAAAGGTTAGGCTAACGCCTAGTGAGTTCAAGAGTTTTATCATGATTATATAATTCGTAAAACGAGAGAGGTGCAATTTAAATCATGAGTTCAAAAGAATTTACTTTAGATGCAAATCACCTATTTTTCCAACGCACACAAATCCCGTGATGAAAGATTTAATGTAAAAACGATTCTCATAATGGACTCAACTCAAAACTTACTTGAAAAGTATAATAGTATTTGATTTCCAAAATGATTGAAATCATGAATAAATCGCTATTATTCTAAACATCCCAAACACGGATGAAGCATAACCCATAACTCATATATTGTGGAAAACAATCCATACAAAAATAAAACGTCACAGAAAACATGGATAAAGACAATTACCCAAAACAACACCTTTCGGTGACGGGGGAGACCCGGTTCCATCAAATGTGACGGGCACACAAAGTTAGGTCACTTACCGATGTTATTGAGATTCCAGTATTGGATGCCGAGTGTGGCCACTTAAAACACACATCCATGAAATACTGACATCCAAGAACGTAATAGCACGTAGGACTTATACCATACCATCGATGCCTAACTGTGCCTCAATGTGGAAAACTAGCGTCCCATCATTGGCATAATACCCGAATCAATATATTAGCACATAGGTCTTACACCTTACCATCGATGCCTACTCCGTGCTACAATGTGAGAAACTAGAGTCTCACCATTGAACGTAAAAACTCAAGTGCCTATGGATCCATAGCAACTAATGTCAAAACATTACATGACTCCAAACAAATGAACTAGCGCATTCAAAACATGTAATTCTCAATAATTATAAATTATGACCAAGCTCTACGTTGAGCTATCAAAACTGGACAAATGTCCCCCAAAATCCAACATAATCAAATACCGATCCACAAACTCAACTGATCAAAAGACTATTTGTTAAAAGTCATCAAATGAAATAAAACGTAAATACCCCATGTGTATGCGAAACATGCTCCATAAACGTAAATGATTCCACACAACTTTAGCTTAATACAAATCATTTTTTCCAAAACACCCATCAAGGTGCATTTATACCAAAAGATTTATGTAACAACCCAAAATCAATAAAATAAAATTTGTAACATTACAACAAAGAACGGTCCCAATTTACACAAAAATACATCGCTCTCTACTCTAAGTACGCAGCGGATAGACACCTTCACAACTGAGATGCTACAGGAAGCCCGACGGTGAGCTACAAGCCTCTAATAAGCTATGCCTCTTCTACAGCGCCACATCTTTCCATCATCACCAGATGAAACCCCAAACAAGACTCTAACCTGAAAATGGTTTTAGTTTTTGAAAAGCGAGGGTTAGACCATGAGGTCTAGTGAATTCCCTCTTTAAAACAATTTTACATAAACATCAATTCAAAACGTTCAAGTGAAACAATAATAAACGTAATTTCAGTTTGAATGCTCGACTCCACATAAGGGTATTGCACAATGGTCTCAACTCCCATCACCTCATGTAATGTCCACACTCGGGGTCCCAGTAGATCCCCACGGCCCCCCATAATAGATGCCGTACCCGTGTGCACAAGAAACGGATTCGAGGCACACGGTCCAATCACTCTCCAAGGATTCTCAACAATCCGAGGTTCACCACCCCACTGTGCAACCCGACTCCACACATAGCAACAACTCACAAGAACATGCAATCAACTCTTACGTAGAAAAGGACGTATAAACAACTTGCATGCATTAATAAACGTTTCCACATCATGTAATAATAAAGCCTTTCAAAATGTTTAATCATGCCATCATGCTCAAAACCATATTCAGTTATAAAAACTTTAGCAAAACATTTCATTTGCACAAAAGAGTTAAGGGAACTCACCTGAGCTTTAGCAAATCGACACACGCTCCGAAACCCACTTTAGCTCAAACCGAACACCTAAATTGGACGTCATAAGAATGGTGTTAAACCATATAACTACATCCCCAAATCATCCCCAATAATCCCTAAGACAAACCCCCAATCGACGCCTCGATCCTAGACCCATACGAAAAACGAGACAAAACAGAAAATGCCCGACAGAACCTGGCGCGACCTGCCGCGCGACCCAACCCGCGCAAGAACCCGCGCGGGGCCCTGGTCTTGCACTGCTCGATTTTTCAGCAAAACCCTCACCTCCTTTCAAATCAAAACTTTCCAAAAATTGATTTTAGGCTACAACATCGAAGGGGGTGGATTTTCCAACTATTTTAGACAATAACCAACATCAAAACCCCCTTTATCCCTTTTTGATTCCATCCATAAAAACCCCAAAGCAAAATGAATGTATAAATCATGAAGACACACCATTAATGGTGGTTTTGACCCAAAACTTCAAGTATCCAAATTAGAACTCCCAAAAACATTAAACCCATGGATTTCCAATCCAAAAACATTTCAATGAATAACTCCCACACTCCCAAACATCAAAACCCACTAAGACAAAATGAGATGATCAATGGAGAAAGTGATTACCTGATGAAGATGAGTAGAACCTTCCCAAATCTGCTCATTCTCTTGATTTCCTCCAAGAACATACAAAGATAACTCTCTTTCTCTTACTCTTCTATTCCAGCCTCCAAGGTGCACAAATGAGGGAATGAGGGTTTTGGAGGGGGGTTTATTCTCTTCTTAGCCATATTTACAAACCGGTCCCTGTAGATTTAATCCCCATTAAAACCCCACCCTGAAATCACTAATTGTTGGGAACTGAAGATATGCTAAGGATGGTTAGTACTGCTAAGTCTTCATTACTACTGCCAGTTCTTCGTTACTACTGCTGGGCAAAGTTACTGCTGCTAGATGAAGTTAATGCTGCTAGATGAAGTTAATGCTGCTAGTTGAAGTTAGTGCTGCTAGTCCAAGTTACTACTGCTAGACATGGTTAGTACTGCTGAGCTGAGTTACTACTGCTTGAAGACTGTGAAGATTAATACTGCTGAAGGTTGTTAATGCTGCTGAGTCAAATCATCATTAATACTGCTGAGTTGATAAAGTTGGTATGCGATACTTTTGGAGACAAAGAAGGAATTGATCAAGATATGCTTAACGAAGATTCAGAAGATCAAGTTACTTTTTATGGTTATCTTGTAATTAATTTTGTATAAATAGTATTGATAGATAGCTATTAGAACATATACGAAAAACAGAAGATAGATATATACAGAATTCGATATTCAAGAGTGAAAAAACCTCAAGGTCTTAGATCCTATTTCTAGAGAAGTAGAAATCGTCTTGTTGAGCCTGTTCAACAAGATTGAGGTTTTGGTGTAAAACTTGTGAGTTATAACTGTTTGATATAAATACAGTTTATTGAATTTCTATTGATTGTTCTTTAATTGATTTAGAGTTCTATTCCGCAAGATTCTCTAAATTCTGTTTCTAAGAAGTTTAATTCTTGTTAAGAATCGATCCTGACAAGTGGTATCAGAGCGTTGGTATCTTAGAAATTATGGACAACTCAATGGATTCTCACAGTACTCTTGTTTCAAAGGTTCCCATGCTCAAACCCAATGAATTTGACATGTGGAAACTAAGAATCAAGCAGTACATTCTTCTTACTGATTATGCAATATGGGACATTATAGAAAATGGCCCATGTAATGAAGGGAAGATTGGAGCAGATGGAAAGAGACCTCCTCCCAAGACAGATGCTGAAAAGAAAGTAAGACAAACAGAGATGAAGGCCTTGAGCACTCTGCTTTTGGCTATTCCTAATGAGTACCAACATCAATTCCAACACTGCACAGATGCACAGATGTTGTGGAATGCTCTGGAGAAAAGATTTACTGGAACAAAGAGCACAAAGAGAAATCAAAAGGCTATTCTCAGGCAACAATATGAAAACTTTATGTCTGCAAAGAATGAGTCTATGACTCAAACTTTTGACAGATTTAACAAGTTAATTGGAGAATTAGCAACTGTGGGTGTACACATGGATGCTGATGATGTCAACAGAAAGTTCCTTAGATCATTGGGAGAAGAATGGACCATGTACACTGTCTCATTCAGACAGAATGACCAATTGGAGGACAAAGAGCTAGATGACCTCTACAATGATCTGAGAGTATTTGAGGCTGAAGTTGAAGCCAAGAAAAGGCCATCAGGATTTGTTTATAATGCTGCTTTATTATCTTCATCCTCTGATACTGCTGCTAATCCTGATTCTGTTAATACTGCTGGTTCTGTTAATTCTGCTAGTGGAACCAATCAAGAGAAGACCACAGATTCTGTACTAGAAGCATTCTTTTCTAGTCATGTCCACTCTTCTCTAATCAATGACGATTTAGAGCAGATCAATGCTGATGATCTGGAAGAGATGGACATCAAGTGGCAGATGGCTATGCTATCAATGAGGGTGAAGAAATTCATCAAAAGGACTGGGAGAAACAACTTTTCCCAAAGAAGAGAAGATGGTGCAGGCTTTGACAAGTCAAAGGTTGAATGCTATAAGTGTCACAAGATGGGACACTTTGCCAGAGAATGCAGAAGTGGAGGATCACAGACTCCAAATGGAAACCAAAACAGAAGCTCCTCTCAAGCCCTTGTTTCTCAACAAGGAATGGGATTTGATTGGAGTGATCAAGCTGAAGAAGCCTGTCAGAATCAAGCTCTTATGGCAGAAGTGTCTGATATCCCCACTGAGGTACAATCTAAACTCTGTTCTCAAGCTTGCATTGATGCTGTTAAAAGATATAGGGATCACAATCAGGGTATGTGTGATGACCTTAAGAGGCTAGAGAAAGATGTGAAAGATTATGTTAGGATTGTAGAAAGGTTTGAGGAACAGATTAGAGCTTTTCAAGCTAATGAACTTCAACACCACTATGATACTAACTATTGGAAGTGGGAGAAGAATGAGTATGAGATTAAGCTGAAAGTATCTGGGGAGGAGAATGAAAAGTTAAAGGAAGAGCTTAAAAAGGTTAAACTTGATGTTGAAAAGTTTACCTGTGCTTCTAAAACCATGGACACCATCATTAAAGCACAAATCCATGACAAGATGAAAGTAGGGATAGGGTACAATGCCACACCTCCACCCTACAATAACAACTACATACCTCCTAAGTCTGATCTGTTAGAGACCAAGGATAGAAAGGAACCTGAATTAAAGATTGATATAGATCCTTGTGAAAAAGAAATAGTTGTTGAGGATGAGACTGACAAAGTAGACTCTGATGAGGAATATGAGAGTCCATGTGTCAAGAACACAGAGATCAAAAGGACTGAAGAGAAAAAGGAAGTTCATTACACACAGCCCAAAGTTGTGAACTCAAATACTTGTAAACAGTGTTCCTGCAGGAAATTCAAAGAGAACAAGCCCCAAAAACATGATAATCAGAGGGGAAATCAAAGGAACTGGAATAACCAGTGGGCTATGAGACAAGGAGTTGACCTGAACAGAATCAACAGGCCAAAACCTTGTTTCATCTGTGGTAAGCTAAATCACTTAGCCAAACACTGTTATTTCAATCCTATTAACCAAAGGTTTAATGCTCAAAGATCTTTTCAAAAACCTGGTGGTTACAGAAGGAATGGTGGATATAAAAAATCTGCAAAGAAAAATGTGGCAAAGAAACAAGATAAACCCAAAGACCACATAAAGAAAACAACTGAAAAGGAATGTGATAATATGTGGGTTCCAAAAAGCACTAAAAACAATACTGCTGCTAGCAGTGTTAGTACTGCTAACACTGCTAGTACTGCTTCAAAAGTTAGTGCTGCTAGCAGTATTAATACTGCTAGTAATCATTCCAAAGTTAGTACTGCTAGCAATATTAATACTGCTAGTATTCAGTCCAATGTTAGTGCTGCTAATACTTTTAGTGCTTCTTCTTCAGATAATACTGCTTCTAGCAGTGTTAACTCAGTTAATACTGCTACCTCTGTTAGTACTTCTGAGGTTAATACTGCTAGCACTGTTAGTACTGCTAGCACTATTAGTACTGCTGCAAGTGCTGCTACACCAATAATTTTGACAAAGTATTCCAGCACAGCAGTACCAAAAGTCAAAAATCTCATCAAAACCAAGTGTAAGTATTTTGATGAGCAAGGGAGACCCAAGACCACTTCGGCTTGGGTTCCAAATAAAACTAACTGATTTATCTTGATGTGCAGGGCAACCAACAGCTCAAGGGGAAGAGCATTTGGCATGTTGATAGTGGTTGCTCCAGGCACATGACAGGTAACATGTCCTGCCTCAAAAATTTCAAAAAGGTTGATGGAGGACATGTTGCATTTGGGGATAATCCTGCTGGTGGAAAGATAAGTGGTAAGGGTGATGTTTCAAAGGGTAAGATGACCTTTGAAGATGTATACTATGTTGAACAATTGAGATACAGCCTGTTAAGTGTATCACAGGTTTGTGACAAGAAGCATAGTATATTGTTTACAGACTCTGAATGTATTATCCTTGCTCCTGGATACAAAGTGGTTGATGAAAACATGATACTTCTGAGAACTCCAAGGAAGGATAATGTTTATTGTTTAGATTTGGAAAGTGTTTCATCTGATTCATCTCTAAATTGTTTAGTTTCAAAAGCTTCTTTAGATGAATCATCACTTTGGCACAGAAGGATGTGTCACATGAACTTTAAAACAATAAATAAACTTGTTAAGAACAACCTTGTAAGGGGTTTGCCATCCAAAGTATATTCATGTGATGATCATTGTGTTGCTTGTCTCAAAGGCAAACAACACAAAACTTCTCATAAGTCCAAAGAGATAAACACTATATCAAATCCTCTTCAACTGTTACATATGGATCTGTTTGGTCCTACCAATGTGATGAGTATTGGCAAGAAATCATACTGCTTAGTTATTGTTGATGATTATTCTAGATTTACTTGGGTATATTTTCTGAGAACTAAAGATGAGACAAGTGGACTGATCAAATCTTTCATTCTCAAAATTGAAAACCAATCAAATCAAAGAGTGAAAGTCATTAGATCAGATAATGGAACTGAGTTTAAAAATTCTGATCTAAACACCTTTTGTGAAGAAAAAGGAATTGAGAGACAATACAGTGCTCCTAGGACTCCACAACAAAATGGTGTTGCTGAGAGAAGGAATAGGACACTGATTGAGGCTGCTAGATCTCTGTTAGCTGACTCAAAGTTACCAATTACTTTTTGGGCAGAAGCAGTTAATACTGCCTGCTATGTTCAAAACAGAGTTTTAGTTGTAAAGCCTAAAAACAAGACACCTTATGAGCTTTTCCATAAAAGGAAACCATATATTGGATTTTTCAAACCATTTGGATGTCCTTGTACTATTCTCAATACCAAATCTCACTTAGGCAAGTTTGATAGCAAAGCAGATGATGGTTTTCTTGTTGGGTATTCATCTCAAAGTAAGGCCTACAGAGTCTTTAATACCTCTTCTAGAATAATTGAAGAAAGTGACAATGTCAAATGCAATGAGAACACACCAAATCCTATTGGTTCAGGTCCTAATTGGCTATTTGACATTGATTCACTCACTAATTCTTTGGGTTTCAGTGGTGATGTATATGCAGGACAAAGGGATATACCATCATCAGAACACAGAATTCAATCTGTGATATTTCCAATCCCTTCCATTGATCCTGTGGAATTCTGTGAACACCATGAGGAGACTGAACCTATTCAGAATGAAGAAGAGAGAAGAGCAGAGGAAAATCAGTCTTCAGGTTCAAATTCCAGAGAATCTGAGGTGACTGAAGAAGCAGAAACAAATCCAGAATTAAATGAGTCTAATCTGGATGAGGACTTACAAGAGGAAGCTGGTCATCAAACAAGAACTCAGAAAAATCATCCTCCTGAGTTGGTAATTGGAGATATTGCATCTCCCATGATGACTAGAAAGCAAAGCAGACTTCAAGAGTTGCAAGAGCAGCAAAATACAGTTAACACTGTTCTTACTTGCTTTCTGTCCCAGATTGAGCCCAAAAAGGCTTATGATGCCATGAAAGACCCAAGCTGGATAGAGGCAATGCAAGAGGAGCTGCTACAGTTCAAATTACAGGATGTTTGGGACTTGGTAGACCTTCCAAAAGGTCATAGAGCAATTGGCACCAAGTGGATTTTCAGGAACAAGAAGGATGACAGAGGGATTGTAATCAGAAACAAAGCTAGACTGGTTGCACAAGGGTACACTCAGGAAGAAGGAATAGATTATGAGGAAGTCTTTGCTCCTGTGGCAAGGATTGAAGCAATCAGGTTATTTCTAGCCTATGCCTCATACATGAAGTTCAAAGTGTACCAAATGGATGTCAAAAGTGCATTTCTGTATGGAAGCATTGAGGAAGAAGTATATGTCTGTCAACCCCCTGGATTTGAGAATCCATTGCACCCTGACAGAGTATACAAGCTGAAGAAGGCTCTCTATGGTTTGCATCAGGCCCCAAGAGCATGGTATGACACTTTGTCTACCTATCTCTTGAAAAATGACTTTGAAAGAGGAGTCATTGACAAGACCCTGTTCATCAAGAGGAGAAAGAGAGGTACTTTACTTGTTCAGATCTATGTGGATGATATCATCTTTGGATCCACCAATGATCAAATGTGTAAAGAGTTTGAAGAATTGATGCACAAAAGCTTCAAGATGAGCTCCATGGGAGAACTTACATTCTTTCTTGGGCTTCAGGTAAAACAGAGGAAAGATGGAATTTTTATTAGCCAATCCAAGTATGTGAAAGACATCCTGGACAAGTTTGGTTTATCAGACTCAAAGTCAGCAAGCACTCCAATGGAAACACATAAACAGATCACTGCAGATCTTGAGGGGGAGGATGTGGATGTCCATCATTACAGATCAATGATTGGATCTCTCATGTATCTCACAGCCTCTAGACCTGACATTATGTTTTCAGTCTGTGTTTGTGCCAGATTTCAGGTTTCTCCTAAGCAATCACACCTTCATGCTGTCAAGAGAATATTCAGATACTTAAAAGGGCAACCTAGATTAGGTCTCTGGTATCCTCATGAATCCTCTTTTGACTTGCTTGCATATTCAGATAGTGATTTGGGAGGAGCCAACATGGATAGGAAGTCTACTTCAGGTGGATGTCAGTTTTTGGGTACAAGACTAGTATCTTGGCAGTGTAAGAAACAAACCACAGTGTCCTTATCTACCACAGAAGCTGAGTACATAGCTGCTGCAAGCTGCTGCTCTCAGGTTCTATGGATTCAGAATCAGATGTTGGACTATGGGGTAACTTTTCTTCACACACCAATCTTCATTGATAACAACAGTGCTATTAGCATTGTTAATAATCCAGTCAAACACTCAAAAACAAAGCATATAGAGATAAGGTATCACTTTATAAGAGATTGCAATGAAAAGAAATTAATTCAGGTTGCAAAAGTTCATACAAATGACCAGTTTGCTGATCTATTCACAAAAGCTTTTGATGTGGGTAGATTCACCTTTTTGGTAACAAGTGTGGGCATGATCAACCTAGAATAAATTCATGACTTTCTGTTTTTATACCTATATTTCTTCCTGTATTTGGTGCTACTAACTTTCTTTCTCAGGATCCTCTGTTTTCCTCAGATTACCAAGTGAAGAAAAGTGTAAGTGTGGTTACTACTGCCAGTACAGAAGTTACTACTGTCTGTGTTCTAGTAGTTACTACTGCTTGTGCAGTTACTACTGCTCAGTGGTTAATACTGCTCAGTGGTTAATACTGCTAGTACAGTTAATACTGCTAGTGTAGTTAATACTGCTTGGTCGTTAATACTGCTCAGTAGTTAATACTGCTCAGTAGTTAATACTGCTAGTGCATTTAATACTGCTAGTGGAGTTAATACTGCTAGGTAGTTAATACTGCTTGGCAGTTAATACTGCTTGGCAGTTAATACTGCTCGGTAGTTAATACTGCTCGGTAGTTAATACTGCTCGGTAGTTAATACTGCTAGGTAGTTAATACTGCTTGGCAGTTAATACTGCTTGGCAGTTAATACTGCTCGGTAGTTACTACTGCGAGGTAGTTAATACTGCTAGGTAGTTAATACTGCTTGGCAGTTAATACTGCTTGGCAGTTAATACTGCTCGGTAGTTACTACTGCGAGGTAGTTAATACTGCTTCTGATAATCTAGGGCATATAAATACCCCTGTTTGCCCGCCCATGTTCATAACGACTCTTCGCATTTACTTCTTCTCTCTCGTTCTAACCTAGACTCTCCAGAATCTCTGTGCTTTTCTTTCAAGAATCCTCAGGCATCATGGAGTTCGTGGATGAGCACAATGAAATAGCCATGCTTCAGAAGCCGAAACAAGCTGCGGGATTCCACGATATAGTCGATTTTCTCAAATCCTCGCACATCTCCTATGCACTCACGGTGAGCCCAACAATCTATATCGAACATCAGAAACAATTTTGGGAGAATGCCACTGTTAGTGTTGAAGAAGGGCAGAAGACCATTCGAACAAGGGTTTGTGATAAACCCTTGAAAGTCACTGAAGAGGTTATTCGCATCTCCCTTCAGCTGAATGATGCTTCAGGTATAACTTCTATTCCCAATGAAGAACTCTTTTCTACTTTACAAAGTATGGGGTATGAAGGTCCCATTGGTGTTTTTAAATTCTACAAGTCAAAATTTTTCAACCAATGGAGATTTCTTGTTCATACCCTGATGCACTGTATTTCCAAGAAAACTACTGGATGGAGTGAGTTCAGCAGTCCCATTGCATATGCCTTGGTCTGCTTATCCACTGCCAGAAAGTACAATTTCTCAGCAATGATCTTTACTGATCTTGTATCAAACTTGGAATCCAAAAAGACCTTTTTCATGTATCCAAGGTTTGTGCAAGAAGTTCTTAACAAGGAGTTGATGGACTTACCTCAGTTCACTGAGGTATATGTACCCAAATCCCCTAAAGGGAAGGTTTTTTCAAATATGAAAAGACTTCCTAGGGACTCGGAAGGAGTTGACACACCATTGTTCTCTACAATGATGGTTGTGTCCCACCCCTCTGAAGGTATGGCATCAGGATCAAGGCTCTCATTAGATCAACCCACTGATGACCAATCCCAACCTTCCATCTCAAAAGACATCCCACAGTCCATTCTTGAACAGCCCACTCCCACAATCACCAAAAGATTTCAAAGAAGAAAGGTGCACAAGGCTCCTTCCCTTGTTGTACCTACTCAAAGCCCAACGCCTTTAAGCCCTCAATTGGAGCATTCTCCAATTGAGAATATCAACAGGGAAACCACAGGGGTGTCTCCCAACCTCAAGAAGGTGGTCTCTAAGGAGAAGGATGACCATATGGGTGCTAAGGCTGCCACTACTTCTGCTAGCACAGAGAAGGACAGTGGTAACATAAATAAGACCTTCCCCATGGCAACTCTAAATGAGAAATCATTAGGAGGACCCAGGTGCCAAGAAACCAAGGGGGCAGGTAGTGCTTCTGCTAGGCAGAAGGCTTCTGCTGAAACTTCCAAGGATCCTTTAAAGAAGGTTAATACTTCTAAACAAGGTGAGGATAGATATAACTATGAGGAATTGATGGAAACCTTAGGGAATATCAACTTGGATGTCATGGCACAAAAGAAAGAGATTGAGCAACTTAAGACTGTGGTCACCTACCAACAGTCTCAAATTGAGAAGCTCAAAAAGATGGTCACCAAGTTGCTGAACAAAAGGAAAAAGGCAAGGTTTGTGCTAAGAAGGAGAACCTCAACTGATGATGCTCCCAAAAAGGGGGAGTCAGAGTCAGAAGCAGAACTGAAACTGAAGGGTCCACAAATTGAGGGGGAGACTGCTCACATAGAGACTGATATAGAAATGGACTATGCACAGGTTAAGGGGGAGACCAGTGAGACAGAAAAGGGGGAAGAGTGTGTTAAAGCAGCAGAAACCAAAGCAGCAGAAACCACAGCAGCAGAAACTGTTAATGCTGCTGAGCTTGAACAAGCAGCAGAAACAGTTAATACTGCTGAAGGCCAAACAGTCAAAGCAGCAGAAACTGAGAAGGAAGCAGTAACTACAACTCAAGCTGAAATAGATGAAGAAATTTACTGGATTGTAAAGAACTGTATTGAAGCAGCATCACTACAGGTACTAAGAGAAGCAGTAACAGCCATAGCAGCAGAAATGGTTATTGCTGCTGAAAAACTTAAAGCAGCTGAACCAACTCCTGAGGCTGTCAAAACTCTTAAAAGAACCAAGATGATGTCCAAGAAAAGACCAAGAACCCAGCCCATAACTACAAAGAAGAAAAATGAAAAGAAACCAAGGGTGGAGTCATCTGCAGAAAAGGCCCAGGAGGAAACAGTGAAATCTGATGGAAAAGTTGCTGAAGAAGAAGTGGCAACTCCATCAGGGAAATCAGGCAATGTGCAATCACAAACGGATGCCCAATGTGACTTGTACATCACTAGTGTTGAATCTAACCCAATTCCACTTCAGGCTGAACCAATATCATCTAAGGCTCCTGAAATCATCTTTTGGGACACTTTGAAAGATGGTAGAAAGGAGTTCATTAGGATAAAAAGAGCTGATGGAAAATTTGAAGTATTTTCTACTTGGGGAAAGATTGTCAGAACTTGCTCAAGATCAGACTTAGAAGAGATGTTCAAAGTTGGGATGAAGATATATGGAAACATGCTGACTGAGCCAGGGATGTCAATCTCTAAAATGGTACTTGAATTCTTGTGCCAAATGTTCAAACCTGAAGCAGTTCAGCATAGGTTAAACACACAGTTTCAAGTCATTACCAACTGGATGCTCTATGAAAACTGTGGAGTATATGTCATCTCCCTTGACTCTGCAACTCATGAATACTATCTTGTAGATGAAATATACAATCACAGCATGAAGAGGCTGCAGGGAATGCTACACACTAAGCTGACCTGCAACAAGGATTCAGCAATGGGTAGATTCTTGGTAAAGAGGATTCTCAATCAGAGTCTAGGCCTAAGTCCTAATCTGTGTGTACATGATGACTAAGTTTTGGAAGCATCATCTGAAGAACTTGACTTCTTTTCCTAAAAGTCAAGTTAGGGGGAGATTGTTGGGAACTGAAGATATGCTAAGGATGGTTAGTACTGCTAAGTCTTCATTACTACTGCCAGTTCTTCGTTACTACTGCTGGGCAAAGTTACTGCTGCTAGATGAAGTTAATGCTGCTAGATGAAGTTAATGCTGCTAGTTGAAGTTAGTGCTGCTAGTCCAAGTTACTACTGCTAGACATGGTTAGTACTGCTGAGCTGAGTTACTACTGCTTGAAGACTGTGAAGATTAATACTGCTGAAGGTTGTTAATGCTGCTGAGTCAAATCATCATTAATACTGCTGAGTTGATAAAGTTGGTATGCGATACTTTTGGAGACAAAGAAGGAATTGATCAAGATATGCTTAACGAAGATTCAGAAGATCAAGTTACTTTTTATGGTTATCTTGTAATTAATTTTGTATAAATAGTATTGATACATAGCTATTAGAACATATACGAAAAACAGAAGATAGATATATACAGAATTCGATATTCAAGAGTGAAAAAACCTCAAGGTCTTAGATCCTATTTCTAGAGAAGTAGAAATCGTCTTGTTGAGCCTGTTCAATAAGATTGAGGTTTTGGTGTAAAACTTGTGAGTTATAACTGTTTGATATAAATACAGTTTATTGAATTTCTATTGATTGTTCTTTAATTGATTTAGAGTTCTATTCCGCAAGATTCTCTAAATTCTGTTTCTAAGAAGTTTAATTCTTGTTAAGAATCGATCCTGACACTAATCTCCCAATTACTTGGGACATGGTTGTTACAATACTTCCCCCTCAAACCGGAATTCCATCGTCGAATAAAATCGGACATCTGAAATTAGCTTCTGATTCCAAATCTTACATTGTCTAACAAATTTTAAGAATTTCGATTGAACTTCCACATGACTAACTTCTTTGTATCTCAACTTCTCGATTTTTCCAGCTGAATGATCGTTTCCGACCCTACCCCAAAATCCAACCCCTCATCTAATCGCGTTGTTGCAGAAAATACGTCATACTGACTCCCAACACACACTCCCTAAATAAGGGACGTGAAACACACTATGAATTCTTCATAACTTCCCCGATTACGTTCAATCTATCGTGAACTCCTCAACTCTTTCGATAACTGCCATCGATCCATTAAAACGTGGCCCGCTTTACTTTACCTTCCTCACGAAACGCACTACTCCATTCTATGGGGGTGTGTTCCGCTTCTAACTGTCCCCTGACTTGAGACTCAAAGGTCTCGTGCTTTTCAATCCAATCATGTTAGTCCTGTTCACTTACCTATACATTCCTACTCAGACCCGACAGTGTACGACATCCTTTGAAATCGCTCCTTGACCAACTACAACGTTCTTAGGTCGGTACATGCAAAACATACACACTTGAAATCTCCTCGGTCAACTATACTAATCGCACTAGGCCAACCGTACCAGGTACTGTCCACTTCGCCCACACTTGGGCCCACAGTCATTTAAACGTGCCCAATTTAAGGGTTTCACACACCAAATTACTCTCTTAACAGAAAGCAAACTCTACTGGAGTCAATGCCACAGCAACCCGAATCTCTAAACAGAGACTAACCACTCCCTTCGTCGACATCACACAAGATCGTCCTTATATCGTTACCTTATTCTCAACACATGAGTTCCTTTATTGAACAACATTCATTCCAAAATAAAATTTGCAATCCCGCCAATACAGCGTTCGTCTGGCACAAACAACATTTCCCTGAAACCACACTGATCACACATGCAACAACAGTTACCAATCAATGATCCAAACACACATCAATCATCACGCCATATCCCGTTTCCATACAGAATTATATGGAGAAGACTTTGCACAGATTATCATCCGAATAATCCGCTCACTCAAGCTGATCCAACCTTACGGACACACATTTTGTTTCTCACAACACCCATCAAATGGTTCCACTATTTAGGAATTACCTCCAAAATTCACTTGCCCTCTCACAAGGAGGAGTGACCAAGCTCACTCAAACTATTCCAATTGATCGAATACTGTACTACACGTTCACGTGAAACATATTTTTCCCGACAATACCGAATCTAATCCAAAGGTCTCTCAACCAGGGCACCACATTCGACCACCTGTTTCCATTCCAACTTGAAAACATTAAAGATGCTTTAAAAGAATGACTCGCTAACATGTGCCAGTTTTAGACCGGTTGTACGAACTTAGCTTTCTCAACTCTCTAACCATGACATATACAACGATCCCTTTTCTCACGCCCTTCAAATAACAGTTCTTTAATCATAGTCCCACTTTCCAGTGTCTCATCACATCTTCTTACCGTAAGCCTATATATACTTGATCTGGCATACCGTCTTCACTTCCTCTCGTGCTTGTACGGAACACCCATCATACATCGCTACATACCCAAACGAACGGTTTCACCATAAATCTCAATCGAGACTTTAGCCAAGTGCTCACAAAATACTTAACACTGAGAACTACCATGAATTTCTGACTCTTCAACACCATCGACCTACTCATTGTATTTCTTTACACCCATAGAATGCTTCAACGCTCCCAGTTAAATTCATAACAAGGCATCACAGCTTAACGGATACAACATCCTCTTCGATATTCAAGTGGAGTATGATAAACTCACCCAAAAATCCAATGGGATTGAGAAGAACAAGGGTTCTTCCCTTAGCCAGTCACCAACCACAACTCAATTACATTTGAAATAAAGTCATACCGTGACTTTGCCTTTCTCTGATTCAGATGAAACATAAAATCATGATCGTCTAATTCGCTCACACCAGGAGGTCCAACATTAAACCGGGTGCACACACACTTATCTCGACGGGCCTCTTACACCCTTGAATAATTCCAATAACATGACCACACCTGAGTTACTTCTCCGATTCCAACCTTCTGATAACGACCACAACAACGGTCGTTGATTTCAACATCGACAATCGACATATAATGCCCAGTCGCCTCACGACAAGCAAGGATTCCAGAAGGAACCTTCTTCTCATAACTCCTCAAACAAGTTCTCATTTCTTGTCAACTCCACACGATCTATCTCCGCTGTGCTAAACGGTTCACGCATAAACGAATCGTCAAAACTTTATTGGAAATCACCTCCACATTGGTGATCTTCCGTCCTCCTAATGCCCACACTAGGTGGTCCAACACCAAGCCATTTACACCCTCCTAAATGACCTCATACATCCACACACAACAGATTTATTTCTCAAGTTTCGATCTCCTGACAATACCTCCAACTTGGGATATATTAAACAGTCGTAAACCTCTATATCAATGGACAACATGATGATGATTCCATAACTTCATGACAACCAGGATTCCTAATGGAACCCACTTCATCCTACGCATCACCACCCACTTTATACCCCACCATCCTCACTTGAAGAAACAAAGCACTTTCTTAGCACAAAGTCCAATTACAAGACCAACTCAGCACTCAAACTCAAGGTCGATAACATTTCATCAAATCCTGTACTACTACTTACTAAAATGCTCCAATATAAGCACTTTGACCACTTCGAATTTTCACTCCGAAGGTAACCATTCTCAAATAACCAAGCAATAGCTAAAACTACAATCATACTAACATTCCGAATTCATTGTCCGAGACTCCTGGTATTCATCCACCTCCTCTAACGGAAACACTAAGGTCATAACTTGACCATATTCTATTCAACTGACAATTCAACTCCCAGAGCCTTTCATTATCCTCAATAAAATACCTTCCACCACCTAGCGAGTTCATAACCTTCATGCATGATGACACAACGATTGAAATCAGTTTGCACGTTTGAAAATTTAGTAGGTACGATATCGTAAAACAAGATTGAGTATGCATCACACACCACCACTCAAGTTGAATAATAAAACACAGCGACCTCAAAGATCATTCACATGCGACACCACGATGATTCATAACCTTGTCCAACCAAATCGATGTCGACACAACAAAACATGACCAATGAAACCTTTCAATTACGACTAGAACAGTTCTGAACGAAATCATTTACACAAAGTGAGTCTGTCGACTCCAACACTCATCCATATGATAATAGCGTGTCAATACTCATTTTGTTTATAAAACAAAACCTTGCAATAAAACGTTTCCAATATTTCCGTAACGAAGATTCTCTCCACAAGAAAAAGCGTGAAATAATTCGTAGATCACTAAGTTTAAAGCTTTATCGTACATCGAAAACAAGTTTGTCTTTTACCTTTAGAAAAAGCACACACTTGCGCGCGTCAACTTATTTCCCAAAACAATAAAAAATTTTACGCACGTACATGCTTTTAACATGAAAGAACTCGTGTAACACATTTAATGACATAATGCATGAAACTCAATATGCAATTGAAGGCTATTCGCTCTAACCAGGTCAACCGTTGAACACACCTCAACTCATCATTGGCACCATACTATGACCAACAACCGCTTTCTTACCCTTGCTACAACTTGTTGTACAAGTGCTTCACAACCCACCTGATCGACCACTCAAAATGGTTTACAAATTGACCAATTATCTCACCTTCTACTCTTATGCGTACTTCAATACAACGCTGATTTTATTCATTTTGTTATCCTTGCCACTAAACCGCTTGATTAAGGAGTCAAAGGCTAGATTCCCTCACTCGATCTTGAATTGAAGCGTTCAAGATTCCAACATAGTCCTCGCTTCCTATCCCAACAAATTGACACATCAACCCTAAGAGTGGGGACTCACTAGAAACTAGGAGTTTTCCACCAACCAACCAACCATTCATTCATTTTGAATCCCAAAAGTTTTACCTCTAGTTAGCTCATTAACATTCCAAACAACACTTCTTCTAGAAGGTATAAACATCACATCACAAGTGATCTCCCAAGACACATCAACCCTTTGCTATCAATTACAAGGTTAGAACTTTCTACATATTGTCGCTCCCGACAATCATCCCAACAATAGAGATTGAGTACACCCATGCACCTGTAAATTCATGATAGCATTGGCCAGATACGATCTTGAATTTACCTTACATGAGGGTCCTCCCTACCATTATTAAGATTCTCTATGCTTAAGGTCTTTCCTATTGGCTTCCTATATCTCAGTTGTGTCCTACTCTACTCCACAGTTTAAGTTTAGGCCCATCCGGTCACCTAAATCCCTTAAACTATGGCTCTGATACCATTTGTAACAACCCAAAATCAATAAAATAAAATTCGTAATATTACAACAAAGAACGGTCCCAATTTACACAAAAATACACCGTTCTCTACTCTAAGTACGCAGCGGATAGACACCTTCACAACTGAGATGCTACAGGAAGCCCGACGGTGATCTACAATCCTCTAATAAGCTATACCTCTTCTACAACGCCACATCTTTCCATCATCACCAGATGAAACCCCAAACAAGACTCTAACCTGAAAATGGTTTTAGTTTTTGAAAAGCGAGGGTTAGACCATGAGGTCTAGTGAATTCCCTCTTTAAAACAGTTCTACATAAACATCAGATCAAAACATTCAACTGTTACATTAATAAACAGAAATTCAGTTTAAATGCTCGACTCCACATAAGGGTATTGTACAGTCGTCTCAACTCCCATCACCTCATGTAATGTCCACACTCGGGACCTCAGTAGATCCCCACGACCCCCCACAGTAGATGTTGTACCCGTGTGCACAAGAAACGGATTCGAAGCACACGGTCCAATCACTCTCCAAGGATTTTCAACAATCCGAGGTTCACCACCCCACTGTGCAACCCGACTCCACACATAGCAACTCACAAGAACATGCAATCAACTCTTACGTAGAAAAGGACGTATAAACAACTTGCATGCATTAATAGCCTTTCAAAATGTTTAATCATGCCATCATGCTCAAAACCATATTCAGTTATTAAAAACTTTAGCAAAACATTTCATTTGCACAAAAGAGTTAAGGGAACTCACCTGAGCTTTAGCAAATCGACACACGCTCCGAAACCCACTTTAGCTCAAACCGAACACCTGAATTGGACGTCATAAGAATGGTATTAAACCATATAACTACATCCCCAAATCATCCCCAATAATCCCTAAGACATACCCCCAATCGGCGCCTCGATCCTAGACCCATACGAAAAACGAGACAAAATGGAAAACGCCCGACAGATACTGGCGCGACCTCCCGCGCGACCCAACCCGCGCCAGAACCCGCGCGGGGCCCTGGTCTTGCACTGCTCGATTTTTCAGCAAAACCCTCACCTCCTTTCAAATCAAAACTTTCCAAAAATTGATTTAGGCTACAACATCGAAGGGGGTGGATTTTCCAACCATTTTAGACAATAACCAACATCAAAACCCCCTTTATCCCTTTTTGATTCCATCCATAAAAACCCCAAAGCAAAATGAATGTATAAATCATGAAGACACACCATTAATGGTGGTTTTGACCCAAAACTTCAAGTATCCAAATTAGAACTTTCCAAAAACATTAAACCCATGGATTTCCAATCCAAAAACATTTCAATGAATAACTCCCACACTCCCAAACATCAAAACCCATAAAGACAAAATGAGATGATCAATGGAGAAAGTGATTACCTGAAGAAGATGAGTAGAACCTTCTCAAAGTCTGCTCATTTTCTTAATTTCCTCCAAGAACACACAAAGATATCTCTCTTTCTTTTACTCTTCTATTCCAGCCTCCAAGGTGCACAAATGAGGGAAGGAGGGTTTTGGATGGGGGGTTTATTCTCTTCTTAGCCATATTTACAAACCGGTCCCTGCAGATTTAATCCCCATTAAAACCCCACCCTGAAATCACTAATCTCCCAATTACTTGGGACATGGTTGTTACAATTTATACTCGTAAGATAAATCGTTAAAATATATCAATACCTAAGATTAATTCATCGAAATACTCAAAATATATCTTTTCTTCAAAACCAAAAGGTTTACAATTTCCAAAATATTCGTAAGGTCGAGAATGACCAAAATCCAATGACTCACACTATCGTAATTTCAAAGTGCACTATAACACAAACTATGCATATTTCCAACAAACACCAAAATGCCTTTTTACCAAATAACTTCCATTTATGCAATAATTTATTAACACATTTCCATTTATGATTCATTTATCAAACTACCCAAAAATCCCAAAGATGGGTATTCTATAATGTTTATAATGTTAAATACTTCAAATAATCAAAATCCACCAAATAACTCAACAATTGATAATTTCATATAAAACACATAAACACGTTAAAATAAACATGTTTGGCATGTACAACGTTTTCACAAAGCAACTTGAACTCACCTTGCTAGATTTAGGCTAAATCTAGATTTTCCCAAACGTAAGCTCCTTTGAAGAAACACGAACCTTCAAGCCCAGATCTTCCAAAAACCTAGACCCATAAGTTTCCAACCATAAATACTCAGATCCAAACATCAAAATCCCAACTTATACTAAACCTTAATTCCATACGTATAGAAGGAGAAGCTCACCTCAATCAAACACAACAAAAATCACCCAACAATACCTCCAAATGGAAGAGAAAGTGAAAACAACAACAATCTAGCTTTTGGGCAGGGAGAGATTACCTTCACCACTTGAATCCTCCTAATAAAAGCTCATAGTCTCCACAAAAGCTTCAAGCTTCCATATCTTCAACAATAGTGGAAGTGGGTTTGATTTGAGTGGAGAAGATGAAGAAGAGAAGGAAGGATTTAGGGTTTTCTTGAGAGGAAATCGGTTTGGAGAGAAAGAGAAACGGAGTTGTGGGTTTGGAAAATGAAATGAGGAAAGAGAGACAAAAAGGTCTTAAAACAACCAAAATATCTCATCAGACCCTTCACGGACGTCCGGCTAAGCCATCATGCGGACGTTCGGCCCTTGAGTTGGTCGAACCCCAAAATATCTCTGTTGCTTCTGCGGACGACACGCGGACTTACGCGTTACGCGGACGTCCGGCCTTGCGCCCATGCGGACGTCCGCAACTCCAAAATTCGGATTTCCAATTTTCGGGGTGTTACAATCCTCCCAACCTTAGAATGATTTCGTCCTCGAAATCTAGATCCTTTACAACCAAAGGCTAACCAACTCAACACCGACTATGTTCCAATAACTTCCAATTGGAATCTAAATTCCCCCACGCAGACTGCTATGACAAACCTCAAGCAGCCCTTACCAACAATGTCCTCTCAGACACATTGTACTTATGTCCGGGTGAACGCTCCATCCACTGGATTAACTCCTAATCAGACGACCTCGGTTGTCTCCCAACCTCAGATGTACCATACTTCCCCGATTGTGGGTCCAGACTCTAAATCAATCCAAGATTTGATCACTACCGAAACCAACAGAATCTCTAATTCCAATTGTTCCTACTGCTAACTGTCATTTAATTCTAACGAGCCCTAATAGACTCCAAAACCTGCGGTCTTCACTGACCCATCGATTATACAACTCCAAGAATCTGTCCAAATATTAATCATTCAATCGATAGATTCTCTCATCAATCAAGGAAGGTTATCCCACTAAATCCACTTATCACAATTGAACCTCTTAAGATCACTACAACCGTTACCATTATTTCTTTAAAATCGGACAACAACCCTCCGAATACACTAACGGTTCTTGACCTCTAACCCCAATAGTTGCCACTTAGTTATACCACCAAGATTTGACTCCCGCCAGAACTCCACACACGAGTTCCATTCGTCGAGTATTCCCACAAAGTTAAGGTTATCAATACGGTGTCTAAAGGGTCCCTCATGCGAAAATTGACCAAGACCCAAAACAAGGTTGATGACAAGAACGGTTACCACTAACCTCAAAATACGATACTGCGAGTCTAACCCTTCAGTTACAACAAGTACATCGACTCTGCAACCAATACCATCCGGCCTATAGTACCAATACGCGTTAGAATACTCAGCCTTCCACTATCGAAGTTCCACACGCACTTACTTCTAACCGGGGTTACTTAACCTTTCCAAGGTTCTAATGAGTTCAAGGCTTTCAAGTGAAATGCTTAACAAATATGCCAATCAAAAACTTTTATAGAAATTTTCAGTACAAAGGTTTTCATATCAATTTAATTATATGCATAAAAACTACTACTATCAACTCGGTAGTTGCGCAAGAATGGACACGCTCGTCCCACATATGAAAATCATATTGAAAACTATTTCATCGTAGTTTAGATTATTAACAAAACGCAAAAGTGTAATAAACAACCTTTTTGAAATGAGCTGCTACAGTCCTAGTATGGATTGATTCATGTCATGCACGTAAAGTAACTGCCTGCTCTAAATAGTGTGCAACAAAAGGTTTGCACGTACTTCAAAAAAAGTTTAAACGACATTCGACTCCAAAAATTCCCTTTTTAACCATAAAATAGCATGGAACGAGGTTCACCAACAAAGCTTGCGCGCGTCAGTTTATTTCACAAAAACGATGAAACAATTCATAAGTACACTTTGGTCAAAACATAAAATAACTTGTGTCAGTTCCAAGTTTAAAGACATAATCAATACGTTTTCATCATTTGAAGATATCGACTAAAAAATCATGAGGAAATCTCAAATTGGAGTATGCATGCAAACTTGTAACACTCTCTTAGTAGTTTTCTTGAAATGAAATAACATGCATCAAATCGTTCATAACAAAATTTCAAAAGATGAAATTCTTGAAATCAAATTTCAAATTTTTCTCATTTAGTCATATAATGACATAAGAGTAAAACATTTTTGACAATACTCACACATTAATGTGTTTTCCCAAAACTTAGGAGAAAATAAGTGTTTGTAATTGGTTGACACCAAAGAGGGTTTAAATCGACTTCAAATTTCGAATCATACAAACAGGGCGCATTGATGTTCCAAAAATTTAAACAATTCCACGCACTCTATGTTGATCCAAACCCTCAGTGATTTGATAATGACTCTTTAAGAAACACTTAGTGAAAATTGTAAGTAGACAATATGTATTAGAGTTTCACCATCGCTGATAAGTACTATGTATTTACAGTACCGCTGATAGGAAAATCACGCTCTTTAACTTTTTCATTCAGCGATACTGTTCATCAATAAAGCTCTAAGCCTGTTCAGTCTTGTTGATGATCGCTGATGATCTTAGTTGTTTACTTATGATCCCTGAAGACATGTTTCACGTCAACTATGTTCTACACTGAAGTCGAAGATCAAGCCCAAGAACCAGCGACAAGTCTACTAATGAACTGATGCGGATATCAGCGAAAGCAAGATTTGTCCACTCAACGTGAAGTTTCAAGTAGAAGACTTCAGCGAACGCTGAACTTTATCACTCGCTGATAAAGATCTATTCAGCAAACGCTGATCATGAAGTTTCCTCTACAACTTACTTTTGTCTTACCCCCTTGCACGCCTCCGTACGAAAATGTCAGAAAGGACATCCCTTTTGTCCAGGATAGTACAACCAACTCAGATTCTACACTGTACATCATGCGGCTACTAGGTTGTCTACAAAGGTCAAAACATGCAACCAATCAGCTGCTGCCACGTGTAAAGTTATATTGTTGTGCATTAAATGCATGCAGTATATTAGAAGAACCATACTTCAGAAATGAAGTGCTCGGCCATCTTCTTCTCTCTACTACTTTGTGTTAGAATATTATTCGTAATATTCTTATCTCCTTTCTGTCTTAATTCTAGTGCAAGAAACTTAGTGTTTCTCATAACTTGTTTAGATTAGGTTTAATCCTTAATCTTGTTCCGTAACAAGTTGTAAATTGTTTGATAAATATCAATAAACAATTTAGAAAAGTAAAATCTGTGTGTTTGTATTCAACCCCCCCCCCCCCCCCCCCCCCTTCTACAAACTTGTATAACCCCTCCGGGACCAACAAGTGGTATCAGAGCAGATTGTTTAAACTCATAAACAAAATCTTGCTTATACTAATCTTTTTTCTTCCTTGCTATTTCTCATAATGGCTACCATCACAAACACAAACTAAATCGACAATGGTTCTCTTGCAAAACCCCCTAGATTTTCCAGAGATAACTTTAATCTATGGAAAAATAGGATGATACTCTTCTTAGAAGGTGTAGACCCTACTATGCCTTATTACATCGAAAATGGTCCATATATTCCTGTTAGAATTGACCCTGAAGTTCCAGGTACTGCTACTAGAGCTGCCATTCCTGAAAGAGTCGTGCCTAAGGAACCTCATAATTGGTCTGATGAAGATAAGAAGAAAGTGGCTATCAACACTAAAGCCAGATCTATCCTCTCTATGGCTCTTCCTGACGAAGTCTACCATTTCGTCATGAATCTGAAAACCTCCAAAGTCATGTGGGACACAATCTGTGTTCAATATGAAGGTACGTCTGAAGTCCAGGACTCAAGAAAGATCAACCTGGTAAGACATCATGAAAGCTTCATTTGTGGTAAGAATGAAACTCTCTCTGAAGTTCATCAACACTTTAACTGTTTAATTATTGATCTGAAAACCGTTGGTAAGGAATATTCTAACTTTGAAATTCTGACAAAGTTCTTAGAATGTTTACCTGAAAGCTGGGACAATTATTCAATGTGTCTCAAGCTATCAAAGGATCTAAAATCTATGACTCTCTCTACCTTATATGGCACTATGCTCAATCATGAGCAGTCGTGTCATCTTAAGAAGAATCTTGTAAAAGATTCTAAGAGCACACCTGTTGCTTTACTCTCAGAGTCACCTTCCACTCAGCGATCTACTATCACTGTCACTGAGTTGGAAACTAACTCTGAATGCTTATCAGATGCTGATTCTTCAGATCTTGATGAATCTCTGGCACTCCTGGATAATAAGTTCAGGAGATTCACTAGAAAGAGTAACTTCAGAAGGAATAAACCTCTTGCACTCACTAACAAGCCTAGATCATCAACCCCTGTTGATAAGGCTACTGCTACATGCTTTAACTGTGAAAAAGTAGGACACTTTGCTAGTGAATACAGGTCAAAGAAAGTCTATAAACCCCCAGCTTTCCCCAAGAAAACCTCTAACCCCAGGGCTAGAGATGACAAATACAAAAAGCTGAAAGAAAAGTATTCAAAGCTGAAAAGCTTTAAGAAGAAAGGCAAAGGCTTGGTCGCTGACTTCGATTGGGCTGCCTCTGACACTGAAGAATCATCTGACTCTGAAGATGATGATGAGGCCAATCTCTGTCTCATGGCCAAAATCAAAGAAGAGGAACAAAATTCTGACATTCCCTTTACTTCAACCTCTACCTCCAAGGTATCACCTTCTTTCTTTACACATATTTCAGATATTGATGAAGCTGATAGTCTTCGAAAGATCGATCTCCTGACTATGAGTTTATATGATGCCATGCACGGCAAAACTGTTGTTGAAAATAAAAACCTTGATCTCGTTGAACAACTTAAAAACTGTCACCTTCAAATAGAAAAGCTTTCTAAAATTGAAGAAGATTTAAAAGATCAGGTTCATATAAATCAACTAGTCAAAATCGAACGCGAAGAAGCTATCGCTGCATTGAAATCTGAAAAAGCTACTGTTGAAGGATGGTGTAAATCCTCAACAACGATCACTGAGATAATAAAGTCTCAGATTCCCCTGAGTGACAAACGTGGTATTGGTTACAAAGCTGACGCTAAAGAACCAACCACTGATCATTCCATGCTTAAGTTTGGAATGTTTGTGTCCTCTATTCCTGACACTTCCTCATCTCAGTGTTCCTATTCAAAATCTCCCATCCCTGAGGAAATCTCTACCTTAACTTCTAAAGGTAAAGAGAAAATTGTTTATCCAAAACCTCAGAAGGGTACCTTTGTACCTAAGCTGAATGCTTCTAAAGCTTCAGTGATGCATCCCTCTACTTCTAAGAACAAGATCACTGGATTCATTCAGCGATCTACTCCTAGAATCAGAGTGAATATTATTGGTAAGAAATCTGAAGAACTGATTGTTCCTCCTATTTCCAATGCCAAAGGTATACTTGGTGCTGGCCGTGCTCATTTGAAATTAATGGCTCATCATGCAAAGGTCCTAAAGCTACTTTTAGTTATAGGAAATGTTATCACTGTAGACTTATCAATCATATTGCTAGTAAGTGCCCCACAGCCACCAAAGCTGAAAAGTTAGCTAAGGTGAAGATTACTGCCCCCAAGGCAAAGAAGACCAATCCTGGTGCAAATCAGGTTAAGGTGAAAACCACCACTGAAGTTAAGAAATTAACCAAAGTGAAGAATAATTCTGAAGCTGAATCTTCAAATGCTGCGAAGATTGCTGAACCTTCCACTTCCTCTACCACCACTGACAAGTGTGGACCCATGGTGAAATGGGTGCCCAAGTCAAACTAATCTTCCTTTGTTATGCAGGTTAAGAGGGGTATCTGGTATCTCGATAGCGGATGCTCTAGACACATGACTGGAAAGAAAAGCCTGCTCACTGAATACAAGGAAGAGAAGGGTCCCTTGGTGACCTTTGGTGGAAACGGAAAAGTCCATACCCGAGGGTTTGGTGTACTCTCTAATGGTACAACAACCTTCAGAAGAGTCGCATATGTTGAAGGACTGAAGCATAATCTTCTTAGCATCAGTCAGCTGTGTGACAAGGATAACAAAGTGATTTTCACTAAGGAATCCTGCTTTGTCACTGATAAAAAGGAGAAGATAGCTCTCAGCGGATACCGTATGGAAAATGTTTATGTTATAAACATGGACTCTACAACCACTGAGAACTCCCGTTTCTTCTCAAAAGCCTCATCTGATGTCAACTGGCTATGGCATAAGAGGCTCTCTCATCTCAACTTCAAGACACTGAATACTCTTTCTTCAAAAGAGTTGGTCACTGGTCTACCTCAACAATCATACGCTAAGGAGTCTCTATGTTCAGCGTGTGAGAAAGGGAAACAAACAAAAGCTAGTTTCAAATCTACGCAAGTTTCCTCAATGTCATCTCCTCTACAACTTCTCCATATGGATTTGTTTGGCCCTGTTAATAAACAATCCATCGCTGGAAAGAAATATACACTGGTCATAGTTGATGAATTCTCTCGCTATACCTGGGTAATGTTCCTCCGTTCTAAGAGTGACACCCCTGAAGAACTCATCACCCTTCTCAGGAAAATGGAAGTCCTGAATAGCATGACCGTACGCTCAATAAGGAGTGATCATGGGACTGAATTCAAAAACAGTTCCATTGATTCCTTCTTTGAAAGTAAGGGTATTTCTCAACTTCTCCTTAGTGAGAACACCACAACAAGATGGAGTCGGTAAAAGAAGAAATTGAACTATCATCGAAGCTGCACGTTCAATGCTCAACGATTCTCATCTACCTACTCAATTTTGGGCAGAAGCTGTCAACACTGCTTGTTTTACTCAAAACAGGTCTCTGATTGTCAAAAGATTCAAGAAGACAGCCTATGAACTCTTCCATGGGAGAAAGCCTTCAATTAGCTTTCTTCACATCTTTGGATGCCAGTGTTTCATACTGAACAATAGAGATGCCCTTGGAAAGTTTGATCCTAAGGCTGATGATGGAATCTTTCTTGGATATTCTTCAGTCTCCAAAGCCTTCAGAGTCTTCAATCGAAGAAGACAAACTGTTGAAGAAACTATCCACGCCACTTTTGACGAAACCCGTTCAGCGAACTCTAGACCCTCTGCTGATACTGAAGAACTGAATCAATGGATGTTTTCTCATCTTGGTGAATCAGAAGATGTTCCCACTCCTCCATCTCATACTCATCTCGCTGAAAATGATGATCCTACCATCATCCCAGGCATGCAGACTAGTGAAGCTGAAACATCATGGGTCTCAGCTGTTCTTATTAACACTATGCCTGATTCTGAACCTTCTATCTCAGACATACCATCTACTTCTCAGCAATCAGTGAATGAAATGACATCTGAACCTCTTCCTCTCTTGGCTAATATACCAGAAGTTGCTGAAGCCTCATCTTTAGCTCCTCCAGAAGTTCAAACTGAGTCAGCGACTTATGCTCCTGCTCAGCGATGGACTATAAATCACTCTATTGATCAAATTCTTGGTGATCCAAACGCTGGTGTTCAAACTCGACGAAGTGCAGGTAATATTTGTTTATTTGTTAACTTTATTTCTCTGATTGAACCAAAGAAAACAGATGATGCCCTCAGATATCCAAATTGGGTCAGCGCTATGCAAGAAGAGCTGACAGAATTCGAAAGAAACAAAGTTTGGAAGCTCGTTCCTAGACCATCCGACAAGTCAGTGATAGGCACTAAATAGGTCTATAGAAACAAATTGGATGAACATGGAACTGTAACCCGCAACAAGGCTCGTCTTGTTGCTCAGGGATACAGACAAGAGGAAGGTATAGATTACGACGAAACATTCGCCCCAGTGGCAAGACTCGAAGCTATTCGTCTATTCTTAGCTTACGCAGTACACAAAGACTTCAAAGTTTATCAGATGGATGTTAAGTCAACGTTCCTCAATGGAAAGCTGAATGAAGAAGTCTACGTGGAACAACCTCCAGGATTCTCTGATCCTAAGCATCCAGGTTATGTTTATAAACTGGATAAGGCACTTTATGGCTTAAAGCAAGATCCTCGTGCATGGTATGACACTATCTCCTCTTATCTCCAAATCGAAAAATTTGAGCGAGGTAAAATCGATAAAACTCTATTTTTTAGGAAAGTAAAAGGTCATATTATTCTTGTTCAAATATATGTCGATGATATTATATTTGGTTCCACTAACCCTGATCTATGTACTCGTTTCGCTGAGAGAATGAAAGCTGAATATAAAATGAGTATGATGGGTGAACTAACATATTTCCTACGTGTCAATCAGGTTGTAGCGCAGTGGTTGATCGCCTTGGGTGATGTGGTGGAATATCCCATCTACCCAGGGTTCGATTCCAGGCATCCTCAACATTGATAAGACATCTTTAAGTTTCAAAATTGCCAGGGATTAGTCCGGGCTGTGCCTGGAATACCCTTTCCAAAAAAACATATTTCCTAGGTCTTCAAATCAAACAGAGGGAAAAGGAACTTTCATTCATCAGGGAAAATATGTTAAAGATATGCTGAAGAAATTTGATTTGACTCAGAGCTCAGCTATGAAAACCCCTATGGCTCCACCGCTGACACTAAACAAGGATCCTTCTGGAAAACCTGTTAATGTCACGATGTACCGTGGGATGATTGGCTCTCTCCTGTATCTTACAGCTAGCCGACCTGATATTATGTATGCAACTTGTTTGTGTGCACGATATCAAGCTGAACCTAAGGAATCTCATTTGATCGCTGTAAAGCGAATCTTTCGTTACCTTAAGGGTACTCCTAACCTAGGTCTTTGGTATCCCAAAGACTCAGGGTTTGATCTAATCGCCTATTCAGATAGTGATTTTGCAGGTTGCAAATTGGATAGGAAAAGAACCACAGGAGGCTGTCAGCTCCTGGGTGGAAAGCTGGTGAGTTGGACAAGTAAAAAGCAAAACTCAGTGTCCACCTCAACCGCTGAAGCTGAATATGTAGCTGCTGGAAGCTGTTGTTCTTAGGTCTTCTGGATGAGAAATCAACTACTGGACTATGACCTCCACCTCTCGAAATTCCAATCTATTGCGATAGCACAAGTGCCATCGCTATAGCAAACAATCCAGTGCTACATTCAAAGACCAAACACATCGAAATCAGATATCATTTTATCAGAGATCATGTGATGAATGGTGATATAGAACTTCATTTTATCCTAACTGACTTTCAGTTAACCGATCTGTTCACCAAACCTCTTGATGAGACAAGATTCAACTTTCTCATCAGCGAGCTTGGAATGCTGAACTTAGAAGAGTAAAATCTTTAGCGGTTCACATTTGATCAGTGATAAAATAAACTTGTATAACCCTATCTATCACCCTCTCTCAGAACAAAATTGAGTCGCTGATATCAAGGTATGTTCTTTCTTACTCACTGACGTTCGCCTATGAATGCAAGATTTCAAAACAAATTGCATCGCTGAATATCTCTTCCTTTCAGCGATACTTTTGGAATTTCTAAATCTAACACTGATATTTCTAATTCAGTGCTTCATGTTTTCAAAAAGTCCCTGAATTTTCAAAAAACCTCAGAGACATCCTAAAATATGAAAGGACGTTTGTGACGTCATCACAACAAATAAGTCATGGCACGTTTTCTCTGACACATTCGCCCGTTTCGTCTTCCTTGTCCAATCAAATTCAAGGGACGTGTCCGTGTCATCATGAAAAACTTTTCGGCTCGCAGTTTTTCTCTCTCTACTCTCACTATATAAACACCTTGCGTTTATATTTTTACCTTTTACGCGAACATCTCCTTCAAGCAAGAACACTGTTGCATTTTGAACTCTTCATTTCCAGAAATTGTTCATCTTCGTCTTTAACAATCAAGGTTAATATTCTTATTATTTACCTTTTATGAACTTGTTTTTGATCTAATTCTTGTTTTTAACAGATCAAACAAAAGAACTTTTTTAAATAAAATCATCTTCTCTTAATGATTTTATGAACACAATCTTCATGGTTGTTCTTCAAGTTTAAAACAAAAATCTTAAATTTGCATCTTCATATGTTTTTCCAGAATCTCTTCTTTAAAAGAAAATGGAAAACAAATGTTCACTATGTTTTGTACTCTTTTACAAAACAAGAAAAACCCTAATCTCCATTAAGATATCTTTTGTCTGAATGGAATGTACAAAACACTAAAAACATCTTATTTTTGGAAAATCTTTCCACATTAAGACTTTATTCTTTGTCCTTCTTCATGTTTGTGATTATAAACAGAAATGGAATCTACTACTGAAGCTCCTACATCTAAGTCTCCCACTGCTGCTGAAAGTGTTGAACTCACAAAAGCTCCTCAGGTTAGGTTTAAACTAGAGCAAGTTACCTTTCAAAGCAATAACCCTTATGCTCTCTTCGACTTCCCTCAAAAGAAGCATGCCACACACCTTGATGACGCTGTAAACTTTCTCAAGACCTGTCCTCTATCGACAACTCTGACCATTGCACCCCCTGCTCATCGATATCTTCTAGCTCAGTTCTGGTATACTGCCAGAAGAGCTCAGGTACCCTCACCCAAAGACCTAAAGAAGATGATCGATGTCATTCTCTGTGACACCAAACATGGAACTTCCAAGATCACCCCTGGTACTATCAGGCGTGCCCTGAACCTTCCTGGTAGTTCCAAAGAAAAATGCTTTGTCCCTCTGCCAAACCCCAAAAACCTAGCTGATAGGGAAACACTGATTGCATTTTTTGATGCAATTGAGTATGTGTGGGAAACTGGGAGAGATGAACTCCCTGAGAAGAAGCTGACTGCCATCAAGAAATCAAAAATGCCCAGCGAGATGAACTTCATCTTCACTCATTTGATCAGCTGCCTGACAGCAAAAACTGGGTCAACTGACCAAGCATCACAACCTCAGCAGGCCATGGGGTATGCACTACTGAAGGGCCTTCACATTGATTGGACAACAATCATTTACAACGATATGGTGCTCAGGGTGGACGTGGCTGACAGACCAACATGTGTTCCATATCCCCGGTTTGTCAGTGCTCTCTTTCTAAACGGACTTGTGGACAAATACCCAAAAGTGGGTGACCTGAAACTCTCTCAGGTTGGCGTTAAAGTTCTTGACTTCAAGCCCCTGCCAAACGAGGTACGTATTTCTACTCTCTTATCTCTTCTCAACCCCAATTCTTCTACTTCTGCAACTACCTCCACGGTAATCCCAACCGCTGGTACCAAGGCTGCAAAAACCACTCCTAAGAAAAGGAAACACTCTTCCACCCCTCTTGATGCTCAAAGGATTAAGAAAACCAAGGAACAACCCTCCAAACCTTCACAGGTTGAAGACTCCGCGACTCACTCTTCTCAAGAGCCGTTGGATAGTTCAGTGGTACGCTCTGCCACAGCTGATGAAGCCACCCCTTCCATACCAACTTCAGCGTCTCTAAACGCTGAGGTTTTAAACTTGGAACTGAACCCCCCTCCCTCAGTACCTCTAAGTACTGCGGAAGTCATTCCCAGCGAATCCAACGCTGAATCTGGCACCCCAACCCTCTTCTCAACTCTCACTCCTCCCACTACTTCTTTGGTCACTCCATCTATTCCTCCTTTCTCCACAACAAAGGTCATTCATCTGAGTGACTCATATGCTGAAGAAGTACAACGGCTGCAGGATTTAAATAAAGGACCTGCGGACACCTCCAAGTGTCCAGGCTCTCTGGAAGGTGACATGGAAACTTTTTCAGGTTATCGAACCTACGAGGAATTCGTCAACCATCCCGCAGGTATACACAACATCCTAAACACTCCTCTCTCAAAACCCCAAACTTCTGAGCTTTCCTTTGTTCACAAGTTATTAACTATTACAGGTCCTAATTTAGGCGACCTCAACACATCGCTCACGGATCTGTCCAACAAGGTGGAATCTCTCACCACCATTCTATCTACAAACTCTTCAGTGGTTACAAACGCTGGAGAGGAACTCAACAAGCTGACCACAGAGGTCAAAGCCAAAGCCTCCAGTGCTGATCTGGAGAAGGCGGAAGGTAGCATTGGAAATTTTGCTACTACTCTCGCTGAAAACTCCACTTCCATCAACAATCTCAACTCCACCAACAGCACCCTCTCCACCAACTTTACATCCCTGTCCAATGAAGTCACATCATTGAAGACAGTGGTTGGCGATCTTAAGGGAGAGGTGACTACTGTAAAGTCAGAGGTGACCACTGTGAAGACTCTCCTACAGCAGATTCTCGACCGCCTGAATGCTCCAACTTGCACTCCCTCACACTTTACTCAAACGGATCGAGAGGATCTCCAAAAGATCAGTCATGCTATATCTGGCCTTGAAGACAGATTAGCAAAGATTGAATTATGCGTTGGGATCACTGGCCTAGAAGATAGTGACCCAAAGCATACTGATGCTGCTACTGCTGAAATTCCTGTTACCTCCCCCATCCATCATGTGGAAGAGGGGGGGAAGATTGAAGAAAGTCTTCCCCATAATGTTGAGAGGGAGACAACTGCTGCTGCCATTGAAAAACCTCAGGGAGTTGAAAACCCTGAGGGAACCGAGAAGCCTCCCTCTGAATTTGAGGGGGAGCAACTCGAAGAGGAATCTGTTGCTGATGTAACAGAACGCTACGATGATGAGGAAGAATCTGAAGCTGAAGAAGCAGAATATGAAGAAGACCTCGATCTTGAGGACGACGAACCATCATCATCCCCTAAAAACGATGATGATGACGTCGACTTCTTCTTTGTCCATCCTAAGAAGGTCCCTGCTAAAAAAGGGGTTATAGGGGAGGGGACAACGAAAAAGCCTGCAGCAACTGAAGCTGACAAAGGCAAAAATAAAGGCCTTGCTGCAGAAGACAATCTGACTATCCTTCAAAGAAAGCCAGTTTGTCAGGTACAATATATTTTCTTCCCTTACACTGCAACCCTCCTCTACCCCTTCTCAACCTCAGTTCTCCTCTCCATAAAACCTCTATACACTTAACCCTCATTCTTTCTATATCTCTTTTCTCCCAAATGATCTTACTTAAACGATCGCTGTGTTTCAGCTAGTCCTCTCCCCTGCTTGAGGATACAGCTGAAGTTCTTCCTACAACATCAACAATAAATCCAGCCCCGAGTGCAGAAGAAATAATCCCAGTCTTAGACTTCGCTGAGACTGATGAACCAGAAGAACAACTGCTCTCTCACAAAAATAGACCTTCCCTGGCTCCTCAAACGCTAAGTGAAGAAGATCAGAAAAAGAGAGATGCAATGATCAAACAGCTTGAAGATCAACGAATCATCCTTCCTCGACACAAAATGAATGCTCCTAATTTCAGACTATAAAGAAAGGAATTCGCTGAACATCTCAAGGCTGAAAAACAACTCGCCGATCGAAGGAAAGCTGAAGAACAAGATAAAGCCTACGCCATCCAGCTTGTCCAGCAATCGGTGAAGGATCCTGATCTGAAGAAAACTCCCATTGATGTCCAATGTCAATTATGGAAGGACGCCAAGAAGATCATCGAAGAAAAGACCAAGGTATCTGACTCTACCTTGGAATGGTGCAAAGAAATACTGCACTATCAATTCGGGCAGCCATAATCAACAAAGTGTACATCAGGGGAAGAACGCCAATAAAAGTTCCAATTGTCGAGGTTGACTTATTCAGAGAGAATGGTACAAAGGAAACCATCTACGCCTCTTCAATCAAAAATACGGTCTCTCTGAGTGGTTGGAGATGAGGATAGCCATTCAGCAATCACACTCAACATTCAAAGACCATGTCGAGAAAATTCTAAATCAACAGATCAACTTGGTTACATCTGTTGTGGATATTCCTCCTCCTCCTGCTCCAGTTAAAAAGGGGAGAAGGACTTCCGGAAAGAAGAAGACAACTCCTTCAGACTCAGGCCCTCCTATCCGAAATGAAACCGGTATTGGTTTTTCACGCGCTCAAGTGCTTGGTCCTGAACCTGATCTCTCAGCTCTCGACACCTCCCTACCCTCTGGTGAATGCATCATCCCTGGAAAAGTCTTGAGCAATCCATATGGTATTTTCTTCAATGACTATGATGGACGAGAACGCTTTCAACGAATCTCTGAGCTTCCCATCACTCCTATCGAACATATCAGGGATCTCGTCTATTGGTGTGGATTCAGAGATGATCTACTCGGATACTTGATGAAGCCCCTGATATTCAAAGAAGCAAAGAATAGAAGGGATCTTGGTGAAAAAGTCCCTGACTGGATGATCCCTACCACAAAGACCCTTGATGAACTTCTCATTAAGGATGACCCTGAATAGCTGATAAGATTCCTTGTAATTCTTCTATCTTTATCAGCTTATACCTTTTGTACTTGTAAATTTATTTGCTGTACTTGTAATTTTTCCACTTCCCTCTGTAACTTATACGAAGTTTAAAGAAAAATTTTAGCGAATGTACTTTACTCCATAAGTACTCAAAAGATCCCAGAAAACAGTAAAAAGGGACAAATATTTTATGAGTTTTTTTATCCTTATGTTTTCATAGTTAGCAATTTTCTTTTGTTGCTAAGTCATAATCAAATAGGGGGAGATTGTTGATCCAAACCCTCAGTGATTTGATAATGACTCTTTAAGAAACACTTAGTGAAAATTGTAAGTAGACAATATGTATTAGAGTTTCACTATCACTGATAAGTACTATGTCTCTACAGTCCCGCTTATAGGAAACTCACGCTCTTTAACTTTTACATTCAACGATACTGTTAATCAATAAAGCTCTGAGCCTGTTCAGTCTTGTTGATGATCACTGATGATCTTAGTTGTTTACTTATGATCCCTGAAGACAAGTTTCACGTCAACTATGTTCTACGCAGAAGTCGAAGATCAAGCCCAAGAACCAGCGTCAAGTCTACTAATGAACTGATGCGGATATCAGCACCCAAGATTTGTCCACTCAACATGAAGTTTCAAGTAGAAGACTTCAGCGAACGCTGAACTTTATCACTCGCTGATAAAGATCTATTCAGCGAACGCTAATCATGAAGTTTCCTCTACAAGTTACTTTTGTCTTACCCCCTTGCATGCCTCCGTATGAAAATGTCAGAAAGGACACCCATTTTGTCCAGGATCGTACAACCAACTCTGATTCTACACTGTACATCATGCGGCTACTAGGTTGTCTACAAAGGTCAAAACATGCAACCAATCAGCTGCTGCCACGTGTAAAGTTATACTGTTGTGCATTAAATGCATGCATTATATAAGAAGAACCCTACTTCAGAAATGAAGTGCTCGGCCATCTTCTTCTCTCTACTACTTTGTGTTAGAATATTATTCGAAATATTCTTATTTCCTTTCTGTCTTAATTCTAGTGCAAGAAACTTAGTGTTTCTCATAACTTGTTTAGATTAGGTTTAATCCTTAATCTTGTTCCGCAACAAGTTGTAAATTGTTTGATAAATTTCAATAGACAATTTAGAAAAGTAAAATCTGTGTGTTTGTATTCAATCCCCCCCCTTCTACAAACTTGTATAACCCCTCCGGGACCAACACTCTAGGTTAGGACAAATAATTTTCCAAAATCTCCATCACGGAGCATTTGCACTAAAGGTTTTTCACTTGTACTATAACACGTTAAAATGTCAATGCTTAAAATTTACTCATTAAAAATACTCAAAACACACATTTTCTCAAAAACCAAAACGGTTTGCAATTTTTCAAAATGTTCATCAAGCCAAAATTGACCAAATTTTAACGACTCACACATTCGTGTTTTCAAAATGTACCGTATCGTGAAATGTGCATAAACCCCATAATCCTAAAACGTATTTTGACCAGATGTCTCCATTTATGTAATAACTCATTAAAACACGCAATTTGTTTATCAAAGTGTCGAGGATGAGTGTCTACCAAGTTATGCATATCCCTACGTCAATTAAATGCATTTGCATAAAATGATAATACAATAATCTTTTAATCAAAAGCGTACTGATAAACCCAGAATCTAGCAATATGATATGAACAAATATAGAGAGAATCTAGAGAGCAAACATGTCATCCATATATTCAACATATGAGTACAAATGACATTGGCATGAAAGTGTTCTAGATTGTTACTAGCTAATGAACTAGTCATGCCTATTTATACCCATAACATACAAGGTATAAAGGCAAAGCAATACAGCATAGACTCATTACAGAACATTGACTTTATAGTAAATCTTGAATACAATAATGCTCTAACAATCTCCCCCTTTGGATTCAAGATTTAAAAAAAATATAGCAGCAGTCTTCAGCACTTGATCTTCAAAACTTTAACTACGATTGCTTTAAACATTGAAGCTCTTTGTAAAGTCAATCTTCTCAAACAGACACTCTATCAAATCATCTTCAAGTTTTGTACATGAAAAACAGATCTTTGCAGCTTTATCAGTCTTTGACAAACAGTAACTTCTCGTATCCTTCTTGATGCAAGAACCTTAGTTCTCATATTAATTTTCTCATATTAATTTTCTCATATTAAAAGGATCTGAAACCATCAATTCGGATGTAGGCAGATCAGAAACCAATAGAATTCGGATGTAGACAGATCCGAAACCAAGAGAATTCGGAACAAGAAGGATGTGAAACCATCAATTCGTATCATGTTGGATGCGAAACCATGTGAATTCAGATCAAGGCAGATGCGAAACCATCAATTCGGATCAAGTTGGATGCGAAATCTCCATATTTTTGAACTTTTAGGTGTAAGCACAATCCGAGAATAATATCTCTCAGATCTAAGATAACCAAATTCAGCAACATTTCAGACTTCACATGATCCGAAACCAATGCAATTTTGAACAATCCGAATCCAGCATGCGAATTTTGGACTTCTTGTATTTTGAATGATTTCTTGAACTTAGTATCTTCATCTCTTTGATCTTGAATTATCTTCGACATGAAATTGAATTAAACATTTCTCCCCCTTTTTCGATGATTGTGAGCATCATAATCATCAAAAACCTTTTTCAATTTCAGTCGCATCTCTGAGTATCACTAACAATTTGTTTTCTTCCCCTGAAAGTATGCATATATTTCATTAAAGTTATTCATTTCAAATACAGTGCTTGAATGAAAACATTTATATAAGGAAAATAAAATTCGTTGAACTACATTTTATTACTACTAACATTTGATCATTTTAAAACTTTACAAAAGAAATTCAACTTAATGAAATTTAACAGATTTTTCAATCAAATGAAATCAAATGCATGTGTTTGGATTCAAATACAAGTCATCATTGCATATAAAGTTAAAAATGTTCAGTTTCAACCCCCTTATTAAATCTATTTGGTGTGAAAGCATGCGAAATATGATTAGCTTCAAGCATATGCAATTCTAAAACATATAAGAATACATTGCTCTACTCACACTCTTTGTCCAAAATCAGGATTTTCACAAATTTACGGGTTTATCGCGACTTTGTATTATCCCCAAGTTTCAAGAGATGTGTGCGCATTGGCATATTTTTATTTTGTGCTCATTGGCATCTTTTAATCAAAAAGTTTAGTAAGAATAAGATACACCATTAAACATGGCTTTCTATCTGGTTCTATAGCAGGATTTGGGTCAGCCGATCCCAGACCAGTTGGCCTTAGGTGCTAGGTGTCGAGCACCCCTTGGAACTTACTCTCCCAAACCAGAAAGGCCACATCGATATATCTTAAACCCATTTGTACCAGTAAAACATGACTTTCTATCTGGTTCTATAGCAAGATTTGGGTCAGCCGATCCCAGACCAGTTGGCCTTAGGGACTAGGTGTCGAGCACCCCTTAGGACTTACTCTCCCAAACCAGAAAGGCCACATCGATATATCTTAAACCCATTTGTACTAGTAAAACATGGCTTTCTATCTGGTTCTATAGCAGGATTTGGGTCAGCCGATCCCAGACCAGTTGGCCTTAGGTGCTAGGTGTCGAGCACCCCTTGGAACTTACTCTCCCAAACCAGAAAGGCCATATCGATATATCTTAAATCCATTTGTACCAGTAAAACATGACTTTATATCTGGTTCTATAGCAGGATTTGGGTCAGCCGATCCCAGACCAGTTGGCCTTAGGGACTAGGTGTCGAGCACCCCTTAGGACTTACTCTCCCAAACCAGAAAGGCCACATCGATATATCTTAAACCCATTTGTACCAGTAAAACATGGCTTTCTATCTGGTTCTATAGCAGGACTTGGGTCAGCCGATCTCATACCAGTTGGCCTAAGGGACTAGGTGTCGAGCACCCCTTAGGACTTACTCTCCCAAACCAGAAAGGCCACAGGTACAAACTTTCAAACTAAATGTTTTTTTATCATCTCAATCACTTGGTTCTAAAACATAGTGCTTCCCCCATATTTTCGTTTCCATTCATCATTCTGACATTTAGGCTTTTTGAGCATTATATTCTATATAAGTTCAGATTCCCATAATTTTGAGCATTCAACATAATTTCATTCATGTTTTGCTGACCTTTCGATTTATTTCAGAAGTGAAAGATGAAACAAATATAACTCAAATAATACAAAAACACATGTAAAATCACCCTTGACACACATTTAATTCATTTAATGAAAATTAAAAAAAATTCATCTAATGGAATTAAATTTGTTATGACTCAAACATACAAAGCAGTAGAAATAAAACATAATGCAATATTACCTTTCATCACTTCTTTCTTGAAACAGAAAGATGTGACAGTTAAGGATATCACCTGAGACGTATGAGTTTTAAACTGATTTGTTTAGAAGTCTTAGTCTTTGAAGTACGGGTCCTGAACTGAATTGTTCAGAAACCATTATTTCTTTGCTCCCCATTAGGGTGCGTTTGGTAGGCGGAACAGAACAGAACAGACAGGAACAAGGACTCTTGTCCCATGTTTGGCATGGCTTAAGGTGGAACACACTAGAACTAACTTGGACAAATGTGGAACACACTTGTTGCCCTCTAAACCATGGAACTAAGTGGAACAAGGATTTTTTGACAAAAATACCCCCTTCTTCTTCTTCTTCTTCTTTGTTTCCCACCACCACCACCACCACCATCGCCACCGCCGCGGCCACCGCCACCACCACCGCCACCGCCACCACCTCCGCCACCACCCCCATCGCCACCACCGCCACCACCACCGCCACCACCGCCACTACTAAACATTATTTGGTAAAAAAAACACTAAATAACTCTCTGGGGGTAAATTGGTCATTTTGTCAGTCCAGTTCTGTTCTGTCCAGTTTAGTTATGTTCTACCAAATGCTGGACATCTGTTCTGTCCTATTCTGTTCTGTCCTGTTCTATCATGTCCTGTCCTGTCCTGCAAACAAACGCACCCTTAATGGCACATGTACTCTTCAAAAATTATCACCGCTTCTCTTCTGTTTTCAGTCATGTGTGTGGTATATATGTAACATTCAGCATAACACATGATGAACCTACATAACAGATTATGCAGATTTTGGTACCCAATGGGACTTGGGTCCTAGTGTGTTAGGTGTAGATTTCTTAAAAGGAATACTGTAAGTACCGTACCAATAAGAAGTATAATTTTTATGCACAAAATCATTTGATCCACAATAAGAACAACAGATTTTCTTATGTGCCAACCTAATCAGATGATTTGTGGAATGAATAGGATTAGGTTGAACAGAAGATTTACCTTTTGGCGCATTGTTCTTTTCAGCATTTGATGTGGAGGCAGATGATTTTGGCACATATTTCTTTGGAATTGTTGTGCCTTTGACTCTACATTCCATCTTCACCTTCTTGAAGACTGTAACTTCTTCAGATTTGGATGTACCAACTTTAGGCACTTTTGGTTTATTATCTGATTTATCAACCAATGGATTATAGAAGAGATTTGTTGAACGAATCTGATCTTTTGAGAAATCAGTTGATCTATTAAATTGTTTAGAAGGAATGTTTTTAAAACTTGAACTTGAAGCAGTTTTAAAAGAACATTCAGAGTCATTTGAATCAACAAATGGAGTCTGAAAGATAGAATTATGACTGGTCTGCTTTGAGACATCAAATTTAAAAATGACGTCTTCAAGTTCTTTAACTTTGTATATCAAAATATTTTTCTCCTTAGAAATTAGATCAAATTTCTTTTGGAGATCAGATTTGATCAACTGATCCTTCATAATATCAGCTGATAAACCAGATAATCTTTTGGTAAGATTAATAATCGCATCTTCAAAATGTTTGCGTTCCGATTCAAAATCTTTTTCCAAAAACTTCCTTTATCAGTAATCTCTTTGAAAGTTTCCATATTTTTCTTTTTAAGGGTTTTATTTTCCTTTTCAAAGAGATTTTTCTTTTCTGTGAAATCTTTTCTTTCCTTTTCCAAAATATTTTCTAAATCAGAGATTTTCACGGAAAGTTCAGAACTTTTAATCTCAAAAGATTTTCGTTCAGTTTCAAAATCAGCTCTTTCTTTTTTGAGCTTCTCTTTTTCAAGAAATAAAACTTTCTCAAAGTCAGAAACTTGTTTTGAAAGTTTTATACATTTCAGTTCAATTACTTCCTTTTCTTTAAGAACTTTCTTTGAAGAAGGTGACTCTGTTTCACGTTCTGAAAGCTTCTTTTTCAATTCAACGTTTTCTCTTTCCAACGTTGTTTCCTTTTCTTGAACTCTTTTTATTAGATCTCGTAGATATGAGTTCCCCTTCTCTCTCTTGTCTTCAATTCTCTTCAGATCAACATTATTTTTTGAAAGATTGTTACTTTCTCTTGAAGTTTCTTGATTTGATCGTGCAGACTCGAGTTGTCTCTCTTTGCTTCAAGATCTGCAATATAAACTTCAAGATCAGTAATTCTTTTAGTAAGTTTAGCATTTGAAGAAGAAATGTCTAAAATTTGTCTCTTTAAATCATCATTTTCTTCCCCTTTATTTGAAACAGGAGTTGAAGGATTTGAAGCAATATCTTTGACAAAAGTTTATTTCAAACTTTCATTATTTGATTTAGCAAAAGTTTGTGAGATTTGAGGTATCTCCTTTGTAAAAGTTTGCTTCAAACTTTCATTGTTTGATTTAACAAAAGTTTGTGAAATTGGAGGTATCTCTCTTTTAAGAGTTTGCTTCAAACCCATTTCTTTTTTTTTTGTATTGCTAGAAGTTGATCTTTCAGAAAATCAAACAGAAAGTGTATGAAATACACTATAGAAAAAAAATTATATAATTTTTTTTGAAAAGCTCTTAAAGTGTATAAAATACACTATAGAAAAAATTTCGGAATAAAAATTTATATAATTTTTTTTAATCAACACGAATTCGGATCAAGTTGGATGCGAAACCACGGAATCCGGATGTATAAGGATCCGAAACCAAGGAATTCGTATGCTGAAGGATCCGAAACCCCGAATTTCGTATGCTGAAGGATCCGAAACCCCGGATTTCGTATGCTGAAGGATCCGAAACCCCAGATTTCGTATGTAACTGGATGCGGAACCACAGAAGTCGTATCAGACTTGATGCGGAATCAACACTTGGACAAATTCAAATCAAAATCTGATGCGAAACCAACACAAAACTGATGAATCTTGATCTGCAACCACAGAATTCGGACTTAACAGAGTTCGAAACCAACAGATTTCGTATACTTAACGATCCGAAATCTACACTTGTGAAAATCTCACTTTTCACAATGAGATTCGATATCCCCAAGAATGATCCGAAATCCTCAAGAATGATCCGAAATCCTCAAGAATGATCCGAAATCCTCAAGAATAATCCGAAACCTTCACTTAATACCCAAAAACCACCGATTCAGCCATAACTTCTTCGATTCTTGATCAATTGTAATGAGACTTACACCGATTTGTTCGAAATCAAATTCCACGCACTTTTCTATTTGATCACAAATCCTAATTCGATCGATTTAATCGAATTAAGATCCAAAAACAGTAAGAATAGGGTTTTCGAACAAAATGAGTAAAATGATCAAATTCGATGAATTCAGTGCAGAATCTGGTAAAAACTCGTGATTTAAAGATGATCAGGGATGAAAAACGAGTACTGTGATGCCAAGAATCAATCAAAAAGATCAAAAATGGTAGAAAAAGTGAAATCTGGATGAACAGTCAGAAATCATCATGAACAGTAATCGATGAAGGATCCGAATCCATCAAGAACAGTGTAAAAAATCTTCAATTTGGTCTAAATCTGCTTGAATTTTCTGTTTAGCTCTGATACCAAATGATAAATCCAGAATCTAGCAATATCATATGAACAAATATAGAGAGAATCTAGAGAGCAAATATGTCATCCATATATTCAACATATAAGTACAAATGACATTGGCATGAAAGTGTTCTAGATTGTTACTAGCTAATGAACTAGTCATGCCTATTTATACCCATAACATACAAGGTATAAAGGCAAAGCAATACAGCATAGACTCATTACAGAACATTGACTTTACAGTAAATCTTGAATACAATAATGCTCTAACACGTACAAAGCAAATCGTTAAAAAATACAATCAGTATGTTCTTTCATGCATTACTCACGCCACGTATAAATCAATCCGTACATTGAATAAATTGCAACAAAATGTGCTAACACAAATCTTTGAAAGAGAAATTACGTGACACCAAAGTTCCAAAACTCATCCCTTTTGGTCGCCTTACGGCATAAAATAATACTTCTCAACAAAACCCGAATGGGACAAAATGCCCAATATAATCCAAAATTAACACACATAATAATTTAAAGTATGCACATTACAAAATTGTACTCACGCGACACAAAACGTCGTAAAACAAAACTCCGTAAAACTCTGTGGGCTCAATTGCCTCAAATCAACCAAATGACGTCAAACCTTTCGCCTCCAGAAATCGAATCGTATAAAGCAAAATCACGACTTCAAATGTCAAAATTCAGAAAATTCCTGTTTTGTTGTAATACCATATAAACAACATTGTTCAACAAACTCACATTAAATAAATTCTCCAAAATAGCTTTACATAGACATAATGAAAGATAACTTTCCGTCCAAACCTTAACATATGTGGAGGAGATCCAATGTTAAAGTCATAAGCCGTAGTTACTTGCCCAACATCTTAAACATCATTAAAATATGGATATCACTGTATCCGAAAGTAACGTTGGACAACAACAAAATAAAACAAGTCCCGACGGAGTTTGCAACTCCCGCAATAAAATAATTTCATGCATGTTCAAAACCATGATTTAAAATCTTTTGTGTGCTAAACGTTTTCCGAGATTTTGTAACATAATCCACATAAGGATTTGAAGCACAAGAAATAACTGATGCAATTTATTTTTAAAAAATAAACTTTGTGCATGAATCTAGTCGGTACTCAACGTCTCAAACCACACTCCTCCAAGTTCCTCCGGTCCACTATTGTCATCCGGATGCTCAAACATCTTAAAACAAATTGAAGGTTACATCGATTCACTTTACAGTTTCTCCTTGAAGTAAGGTCGATCCAATAAGCCTATGGTTCTAATCCAACCATCAACGTCGACCCGAGATGGTCCACTTAATACAATTATCATGCTTATTGTCACTCCAAGTGACTAATGCTAAAATCGTCCATCTATTCCAACGACTACTCGCTTAGAAACTTCTTCACTACCCCAACGATCATCGCATTAAAGTAGTTCAAGTATGCACATGTAACTAGTAAGTTCACCATAACACTGGCCAGGTGTAATTATGAACGTACCGTACATGATTATCCTTGGTACTCTTGACGCGATTCTCGTTTCTAACGACTCCATCGACCTCAAAATATCCTATCTTAATGTGCTTAATGGTGAAATTTCCCTCTCATTCACTTAAAAGAACGCTAGTTTGAGTCTAGGTATTCAAAATCAACACCTAATTCTCTCAAACTTATGCTCTGATACCAACTTGTAACACCCTCAAAATTGGAAAGAACAACTAAATAAAATTTTCAATAAAATACCACTTAAGGATAAAATTCCTTCTACATGCCATTCTTGGAATTACCTCAAGATAAAACATTAAACTTTCAACAATCAAAACCTAAGTCATTCCCCAAGACTACAAAAGGTCGGGTGTTACTCAACCCCAAAATCAAGTTGCTATTTCCCAAATACGGAGGACTTCACCAAGCTATATACTTCTTGAGAACCCAACTAGCTCTCCACTCTTCATAGTGTCACTAACTACATCCCAACCGAAACCTGTTGCATATGCCGACAAATAAAAAGGTTAGGCTAACGCCTAGTGAGTTCAAGAGTTTTATCATGATTATATAATTCGTAAAACGAGAGAGGTGCAATTTAAATCATGAGTTCAAAAGAATTTACTTTAGATGCAAATCACCTATTTTTCCATCGCACACAAATCCTGTGATGAAAGCTTTAATGTAAAAACGATTCTCATAATGGACTCAACTCAAAACTTACTTGAAAAGGGTAATAGTATTTGATTTCCAAAATGAAACGTCCAAAAACCAAGACAAATTTAAACCTTAAAATTTATCAGAGTTAACTATAATTTCATCCAAACTTTTATACATAAATGGAGAATTAGTAAGGAGGGTTCACATGTACAATTTGAACTTATCAAAACAACCTGCTAATCTAATCCTAAACATTAAGATTAGATTATACTAGTTGTTTAGACCATTCATCAAAATTTCCTCGTATATGCTAACTTCTCCACTCATCACCAAAAGTTGAATACCAGAATTCACTCGTCCCTCTTCCCGTTACTTCCCCGAGCTCGCACCTGGTAAGAAAATTTATTTTGAAACGATTAGGCTTACGCCTAGTGAGAACATCCATTTTCAAATTAAAACTTATAAGCTTTGAAAACCAAATGTAAGCAAAGCGTATAAACAAACCTGGTTTGCCATCATTCTTACCGTACATATAAACATCTTGCTATGATGGGAACATACCAAATACCATGAATATGACTAACACTCTGTAATTCATATCATCATGTTCGAGAGCCTACTACGAATCATCATAGATTCTAGATCATTTCTCATGTCCAAGAAATTACAATTTACTTTATGCCTATTTCTTAGAGTGGAAGTAGGGATTACAATTTACTTTATGCCTATCTCTTACCTTCCCATAGAAATCAGGAATAACAATTCACTTTATGCCTATTCCAAGATTTCTCCTCACAATACGAAATGGGAATTACAATTTACTTTATGCCTATTCCACATTTCACGTCAACGGGAATTACAAAGTACTTTATGCCTATTCCACGTTTCACATCACCTTACGAAATGAGAATTACAATTTACTTAATGCCTATTCCTCATTTCAGGTCAACGGGAATTACAAATTACTTTATACCTATTCCACGTTTCACATCACCTTACGAAATGGGAATTACAATTTACTTTATGCCTATTCCACATTTCAGGTCAACGGGAATGACAAGTTACTTTATGCCTATTCCACGTTACAACTAATGCCAGTGCCTATGGATTCATTACACTTACTAGCATACGTGCATATTTACTCGAATGCACAAAACATTTCATATCATATTCTCAAGGCTAAGAATCCCACATAATATATCATATCCTTATTCTCAATTGTCCCTCTTCGGCGACTTAGCACGAGGCAACGCCCTTGCGGGTTCTGAGGGCAGCGCCCCCATAATTTTTTTAGAAAAACTTAACCAGATAACACATCTAGACACTATATCCGGAACTATCTGGAAAACTCATACGTATCCGGAACATCAGAAGTGATCGGACATTACAGGTTATCGGACACCACAAACTATCCAGACATCATAACTTACCAGACATCAAAAGTATCCGGATAACAATACTATCCGGTCAAGTCATCCGGAGTCCATACCCGGAAACCAGTAGAATCCGGAAACACATACAACCCGAGTGGCGTCCGGAAACCAAAGTAATCCGGATACCATCCGGTAACTATTTATCCGGAAACTATTTGCTTACCGGGCGATTTCACTCTTAATACTTTTATCGGACACTACCGATATGAAACTTACTGAACACTACAGACTTACCCGGATTCCTTCGACCTGCCCAACAAAATCCAACCCAGATCGAAATCTGTTCCATCCAAACTTATTTTGCAAGTATCCATTCATCCCCAATACAGTTAATACTAACATCTTACTCCTTAATTTAATGAAAACATTGCTTTTAAGAAGGATGAACTCACCTGGGTTAAGAAATCGAACAGAAGCTGAAATTTAATTTAACCCAGTACTTCGAATCAACTCTACTTCAACGATTCAAACCTGAATATATTCAAATCTCATTCATACAATCGATCTTAATCAAATAAGATTGAAGAAGATCATTACTTTCTTACCTGAAGAAATCCTTCACGTACTCTCTCTGCCTTACTAAAACCAACTTTCAAGAAACCCAAATTGAGATATTTCCCTCAATTCAGCCGACTCTTCCTTTTTATATGAGATCCACTGTCAACAATTGGCAAAACTGGCCCTTCATAATTCAACATTTCACAATTGAATTACAACTTTAGTAATTCTTGTTTTTGATCCTTTTGACAAAATGTTTAAAATAAAATCATCCCATTATCTTAAACATTTTACCAAATAAATATATAAATATTTATGGAATTTTCGAGGTGTTACAAATCTCCCAACTTGAAAATGATTTCATCCTCGAAATCAAAGTTAGGTAAATAGATGAGGATATTTATTCTTCATATCCTCTTCAGCTTCCCACGCCACATTGGCACCTCTATGATGTTTCCATTGTACTTTAACCATGACCACTTATTTATGTCGTAACTTCTTAGTCGTCCTTTCTAATATTGCTTCTGGTTCCTCTATACAACAACTCTTCTCATCCACTCTTATATCTGAAAGTGGTATAACATTTTCTTCTTCGGCCAAACATTTCCGAAGATAACAGACATGAAAGGTATTGTGGATTCCTTCCAATTCAGGTGGAAGATCCAACTGATAAGCTTGAGGTCCAGCTCTCTTAGTTATGGTGAAAGGTCCTAGAAAGCGAGGACTCAGCTTTCCACGTTTTCCAAACCTTATCACACCCTTCTACAGGGATACCTTTAGCATCACACGCTCCCCAACTTGGAATTCTTTCGGCCTTCTTTTCGGATCGACGTAACTCTTTTGTCGATCTTGAGCCGCCTTCATGTGCTTCCGAATCTCTTTCACTTTATCAGCCGTTTGTTGAACAATTTCAAGACCAACAAATTGTTTTTCTCCAGCTTCTAACCAACACACTGGAGTTCTATATTTCCGCCCATACAATGCCTCGAAAGGTGCTCTTCCAATACTTGAACGATAACTATTGTTGTACGTAAATTCCACTAAAGGTAAATGCGTATCCCAGTTACCTCCAAAATCAATCACATAAGACCTGAGCATGTCTTCTAAAGTCTGAATAGTTCTCTCACTTTGCCCATCCGTTTGTGGATGGTAAGCAGTGCTCAAATTCACTCTTGTACCCAATCCTTCTTATAGTGACTGCCAAAACTTTGAAGTAAATCAGCTGTCACGGTCAAAAACTATAGACACATGTATACCATGTCTCGACACCACTTCATCAATATATAACTTGGCTCACTTATCAATCGGTGAAGATTCTTTCATTGCCAATAAATGAGCTCTTTTAGTTAACCGATCCACGATTACCCAAATGACCTTTCAACGTTCTCGGTAACTTTGTCACAAAATCCATGGTAATCTTATCCCACTTCCATTCAGGAATTTCTAAAGATTGTAGACTTCTGTAGGGTCTTTGATGTTCAACCTTTACTAACGAGCATGTCACACACTTTTCTACACATCGTGCCACATCTATCTTCAGAGCTGGCCACCAATAATGTACCTTCAGATCCCTATACATCTTAGTACTGTCAGGATGTATAGAATACTTAACACTGAAACGCAACCTTGGAACAGTTTTGACCCCACGGCTATCTTCAGTCAGTTGAAGATGTTGCTTGATCATGACTTCCTCTTTCAGATTTTCTTCCAATAAGGTTTCCGCTTGTGCCGCTTTTATTCTTTCAACTAGACTTGACGTCACATCAATTCTGGCGTTAGTTGGTTTCAAGCATCCACTATATTCCTTTCTACTTAAAGCATCCGCCAAAACATTCGCTTTACCAGGATGGTAATGCAATTCACAATCATAATCTTTAAGTAGTTCAAACCAACGCCGTTGCCTCATGTTCAACTCTTTCTGGTCAAAAACATGCTTCAAACTCTTATGATCGGTGAAAAGAGTACACCTCGTTCCATACAGATAATGTCGCCACAATTTCAATGCAAACACTACCGCTGCAAGTTCTAAGTCACGGGTCGGGTAATTCTTCTCATGCTCTTTGAGTTGTCTTGATGTATAAGCAATCACCTTGCCGCATTGCATCAACACACACCCCAAAACCATCTTTGATGCATCACTATACACGACTAAATCTTCCGTTCCTTCCAGTAGTGCAAGAATAGGAGCTTCACACAGCTTTTGTCGTAATGTCCTGAAAGCTGATTCTTGCTTTTCAGTCCATACAAACTTCACATTCTTCCGAGTCAGAATGGTCAAGGCAGAAGCAATCTTTGAGAAATCTTTTATAAACCTACAGTAATAACCTGCCAGACCCAAGAAACTCCTTATTTCTGATGCGCTCTTTGGTGTTTCCCAGTTCGTCATTGCTTCTATCTTTGCCGGATCTACTTTGACCCCTTCCGAAGTAATCACATGACCAAGAAATTGTACTTCTTTTAACCAAAATTCACACTTGAAGAATTTTGCGTACAATTTCTCCTTTCTCAGAACATCTAAGACTTCACGAAGGTGACATTCATGATCGACTTCATTCTTTGATTAACAAATATGTCATCAATGAATACAATGACAGACTTGTCTAAGAATGGTCGACACACTCTGTTCATCAGATCCATGAACACAGCAGAAGAGTTTGTCAACCCAAATGGCATCACAAGAAATTCATAATGCCCATACCTCGTTCTGAACGCCGTCTTGGGAACATCTTCATCCCTTACTCGCACTTGATGATATCCCGACCTCAAATCAATATTTGAAAAGCATCCCGCACCTTGGAGTTGATCAAACAAATCATCAATCCTTGGAAGCGGATACTTATTCTTTATAGTCACCTTATTCAGCTCCCTATAGTCGATGCAGATTCTCATAGTGCCATCCTTTATCTTAACAAATAAAACCGGAGCTCCCCAAGGTGAAGAACTTGGCCTAACAAATCCCTTATCGAGCAGTTCTTGCAGCTGGGACATCATGTCTTTTATTTCAGCTGGCGCTAAACGGTACGGTGCACACGCTATCAGTGCCGCTCCAGGGACAAGATCAATTTGAAACTCTACTTGTCGTTCTGGCGGTAGACCTGGAAGATCATCAGGGAATACATATGGGAATTCACGTACTACCCTTATGTCTTCCACTCGCTTCTTTTCTGTCTTAGCATCCAGAACATAAGCTAAATAGGATGAACATCATTTTACCAGACATTTACGCGCCTTAGCAACAAAAATTAGCGGAACTTCCCCTTTTCTCTTTTCCCCAAAGATGATTACATCATCATTGTCAGGCATAGGAATTCGAATTAAGTTCTTGGCACATAGAATTTCTGCCTGATTGATTGTCAACCAATCCATACCCACTACTAAATCAAACCCTCCAATTTCCATTAACAACAAGTCAATCGGGAATTTCTTTTCCTCTATCATAATCAAACAACCATCAAGTCTTTCACGAACTAAGACTTGACCCCCGTTAGCTATCTCGACTACTAAGGCATCTTCCAAGGTAGTGACAGACATAGCTACCTTTTGATAAAACGACTTTGATACGAAAGACAAATTGGCGCCACAATCAAATAATATTCGCGCGGAAATAGAATTAACGAGAAATGTACCAGAAACAACATCTTTAGATTCCTTTGCCTCATCAGCCGTCATATGAAATGCCCGACCCGTTGGCTTAGGATCGTTTGGTTTCCTTCCCTGATCTCCACCCTTCCTCAACTTTGGGCAGTCTCTTCGGAAGTGACCGGGTTGTTTACACTCAAAACAGGTCCACCCTTGAACAGGACAGCTTGCAGCTTGATGACCAAGCTTTCCACATTTGAAACATTCACTTCCTACCACTCGGCACGGGCCAAAATGTTTACTTCGGCACTTCTGGCACCAGTTCGGTTCCCGACGAGACTCGTAACGAACAATCTTGCCAAACGATTTAGATTTCTGAGAAGATTCCGACCGACCTTCCCACTTTTGTTTCTCTCCCCCTTGCATCTTCTCTTCTTTATCTCTGGCATATACCTCTTCTATTACTTTAGCTTCTTCTATAGTTTCCCTCAACGTCAAGGCTTTCGAATTTTGCACCCGGGACATCATATCAGCTGGTAAGCCTTTCAGATAGGCTTTAATCTTCTCTTTCTCAGTTGGATCCACATGCCCCACTAAATTCAGCTTTTCCATGAATATTCGAGTGTACTCCCGAATAGACGAAGTACCCTTCTTAAGAGTCTGAAACTCTTCTTCAATTCGGTCCATTTCAATTTCATTACAATATTCTTCTAGAATCTTTCTTTTGAATGACTCCTATGTCATAGTAGCCAAGACTGGAGCCGTCACTGTCGATGTTACGATATTCCACCAGGTTAAAGCGTTGCCTCATAACATTTGAGAACCAAACCTGACCTTCGATTCCTCGTCGCATTCACAAGCTCGAAAAGCTTGTTCCATCTCCCTAATCCAGTTCATGCATGCTATCGGATTATCTGCTCCAACAAACTCCGGTGGCTTGCAGCTCAGAAACGTTTTATAAGAGCAAACTCTCTCCACTCTCCTGTTAACGTTTACCACAGGAATAACAGGTGGAGTTACAACACCAGTACTCGTCTCCGGTCTTCGTGACTCAACACTTCTATCATTTAACACTTTCATAAACATCTCTGATAAAACGTCCAAAAACCAGGACAAATTTAAACCTTAAATTTTATCAGAGTTAACTATAATTTCATCCAAACTTTTATACATAAATGGAGAATTAGTAATGAGGGTTCACATGTACAATTTGAACTTATCAAAACAACCTACAAATCTAATCCTAAACATTAAGAATAGATTATACTAGTTGTTTAGACCATTCATCAAAACATCCTCGTATATGCTAACTTCTCCACTCATCACCAAAAGTTGAATACCATAATTCACTCGTCCCTCTTCCCGTTACTTCCTCGAGCTTGTACCTGGTAAGAAACTTTAATTTGAAACGATTAGGCTTACGCCTAGTTAGAACATACATTCTCAAATTAAAACTTATAAGCTTTGAAAACCAAATGTAAGCAAAGCTTATAAATAAACCTGGTTTGCCATCATTCTTACCGTACATCTAAACATCTTACGATGACGGGAACATACCCGATTCCATGAATATGACTAACATTCAGTAAGTCATATCATCACGTTCGAGAGCCTACTACGAATCATTACAGATTCTAGATCCTTGCTCTTGTCCAAGATATTACAATTTACTTTATGCCTATTTCTTGGAGTGGAAGTAGAGATTACAATTTACTTTATGCATATCTCTTACCTTCCCATAGAAATCAGGAATTACGATTAACTCTCGCCTATTCCTAGATTTCTCATCACAATACAAAATGAGAATTACAATTTACTTTATGCCTATTCCTCATTTCACGTCAACGGGAATTACAAGTTACTTTATAATACGAAATGGGAATTACAATTTACTTTATGCCTATTCCTCATTTCTTATCACCTTACGAAATGGGAATTACAAGTTACTTTATGACTATTCCTCATTTCAGGTCAACGGGAATTACAAGTTACTTTATGCCTATTCCATGTTATAAATAATGTCAGTGCCTATGGATCCATTACACTTACTAGCATACGTGCATATTTACTCGAATGCACAAAACCTTTCATATCATATTCTCAAGGCTAAGAATCCCAAATAATCTATCATACCCGTATTCTCAAGGCTAAGAAGTATCCGGACATCAGAAGTGACCGAATATCAGAGGTTTTCGGACACCACAACTATCCGGACATCACAACTTACCGGACACTACACTATCCGATCCTCACAGCTTACCGGACACTAAATCTATCCGGATGTTACCGGAAATACATACAATCCGGATGACATCCGGAAACCAAAGTAATTTGGATACCATCTGGTAACTAGTTATTCGGAAACTCAGATACTTACCGGATATTTTCACTACCGGACACCACTGAAATGGAATTACCAGACACTATCAAAATCGTCCGGTAACTTCGACTTGCACACCAGATTCCAACCCAGATCGATCTCTGTTCCACCCATCTTATTTTACAACTATCCCTTCATTTCCAATCCTCATAACAATACCAATTTATTGCTTAATTGGAAAGAAAACATCGATTTAAAGGGAAGGATGAACTCACCTGGGATTTCACAGTCGATACACAAAACAGAGATCCAACTTCACTTCTTGCCAATAACACAAATCAGGAACCTAATCACAGATACAATATATCTATCAAACTGATTGAATTCAGCTCTTCCTTCTCTCTCTCTCTCTGCTAACCGACTCCACCAACAAAACAATTGAGTTATTTCTCAAGTAGCCGACCCTTGCTTTAAGTATAACTCAACTTTCAGAAATGACCAAAACCACCCTGAGGATCTACAATTCATACCAACAACCTCAAACTTCGGTCAAACTTACTTTTGACCCCATTTTGACATTAGATTAAAAATAACATCATTCCCTTATTATAACCATACTTCCAAAATAAATAATATATCAACTATCGAAATTCGAGGTGTTACAAATCTCCCCAACATGAAAATGATTTTGTCCTCGAAATCAAAGTTAGGTAAATAGATGAGGATATCTATTCTTCATATCCTCTTCAGCTTCCCACGTCACGTTAGCACCTCTGTGATGTTTTCATTGTACTTTCACCATAATCACATCCTTATGTCTTAATGTTTTAGTCGTTCTATCTAGAATTGCCTCTGGTTCTTCCACACAATGGCTCCTCTCATCCACTCTCATTTTAGAAAGCGGTATAACATTTTCTTCTTCGGCCAAACATTTCCGAAGATAACAGACATGGAAGGTATTATGAATTCCTTCCAATTCAGGTGGAAGATCCAACTGATAAGCTTGGAGTCTAACTCTATTAGTTATAGTGAAAGGTCCAAGAAATCGAGGACTCAACTTTCCACGTTTAACAAACCTTATCACACATTTCCACGGGGATACTTTAAGCATCACACGCTCCCCAACTTGGAATTCTTTCGGCCTTCTTTTTGGATCATCGTAACTCTTTTGTCGATCTTGAGCCGCCTTCATGTGCTTTCGAATCTCTTTCACTTTGTCAGCCGTTTGTTGAACAATTTCAGGACCAACAAATTGTTTTTCTCCAGCTTTTAGCCAACACACTGGAGTTCTACATTTCCACCCATACAATGCTTCGAAAGGAGCTCTTCCAATACTGGAATGATAACTATTGTTGTACGCAAACTCTAGTAAAGGTAAATGCGTATCCCAGTTACCTCCAAAGTCAATCACACATGACCTGAGCATGTCTTCCAAAGTCTGAATAGTTCTTTCACTTTGCCCGTCCGTTTGTGGATGGTATGCAGTTCTCAAATTTACTCTTGTACCCAGTTCTTCTTGTAGTGACTGCAAAAACCTCGAAGTAAACCGGTTGTCACGTTCAGAAACTATAGACACTGGTATACCATGTGTTGATACCACTTCATCAATATAAAGCTTGGCTAACTTAGCAATTGGTGATGCTTCTTTCATAGCCTAGAAGTGAGCACTTTTGGTTAACCGATCCACGATTACCCAAATAGTATCGTTACCTTTCAACGTTCTTGGTAACTGATAGGGTCATTTATTTAACCGTATTTTAGCCATATAATTCCAATTTTTGAGCCATTTTGTTATCTCGTTGAGGCGCTTTTAATTAATTTTAGTAGCAATTACATAAAATAAACAATTTATGCCTTTGGGTATTAAGTTGGCCAAAAACACATAAAATCACATGAAAATCGTCCAAAAAAGCTTATTATGTACTTTATGTATTTTAGGTGTAAAAAGACGGTCATTTGGAGTTCTACATTAATGAAGATTGCGGATAGCAACTTTTTGGAACGGAAACGAAGACTCCAACTTTTGAAGACCGGGCTTTATTTTTGTGGATCATCTCGTATTGGGCCGATTTTTGTAAACATTGGGTCGGCCTAATCATACATGGGCCGATTACTTGGATTAAACACACAACCAATTTGCATGGGCCTTGGATTGCTATGTTTTGCTTGGGTCACCACCATCGGCCCATGCGTATTTTGATCCATGGGTATGACCCATGGAGTTTGTCTTCCTCTCCAAGTATTTTTATGGCTATTTAAAGAAGCCTCATGTAACCAAAAACAAGACATCACTTAATCTCTTAGTTTAGTTTGTAGTTATAGTGTAATACTCCCATAGTGAGCATAGAGTCGGTTCTCACAACTGTGTCTCTAGCTCACGGTTCGAACCATTCGGGTTCAACCATAATTCGCTTTCGTTATTTCATCGACACTTTCCGTTTATTAACTTGTTGGTTACTTGTTTATTTATCTACTTGTCAAGTTTTGTTACCGTTAATCTTGTTACTAATCTCTTTGTGTTTGCTAACGTTCATATAATCTTGCTGCCATCGATTTTCTTTTCTCTTAAAGCTCACGGTTTTAGTTTGTTATTAGCTACCATCGATTCTCTTGCTTAAACTTGCTTACGGTTGTGTTTTTCTTCTTGCCTTCGATTCCCTTTTCTCTTAAAACTCACGGTTTTAGTTTGGTACTAGTCACGAATTTTCATCTTTCAAAGTTTACGATTTTCTCAAACTACAATCTTAACTCACGGTTTCTTTATTTAGTTACAAATCAATTTCGTTACCATTATTAACCGGAAATCCGACTAATACTTTCGGGTCCCCAATTCCATTGGTTCACGGTTAATTGTGTTTGACGACTTTGTTAAGTTTCCAAGTATAAAACCTTTTTCTCAAGTCACTTAAATATTTTACTACAATTCAAAGTTTTACCTCATTAATCATTTCAAGTAACTCGCTTTGAGCAAACCTTAGTTAATTAATTTTCTCTGACTTTTTAAGTAACCAAATCCATAGCTTATTGGTTGAAATTTATTTCAACCATAACCGGTGGTGGTTCACTTAAGAGTTCCTTCCATTTTAATTTTCACATTTGAAACAAGATTTTCCACATAATTTTCCAGTTGACGTTAACTTCTCATTAGATAAATATGTTTTTACTTGCATAACAAGTTACGTATTTTCATTAAGAATTATTGTTTATGTATTGTTCATCTCCATTATTTGCTTTCCAAATTTACACATCCTTTATAATTAGAAACCGAACGATGATGGGCTAAGCGTCCTAGTTCGGGGTATAAAGTGAAGTTGGGACCGAAACCGATAATAAAATAAAGAGGTTTATCGTACTGCATGAATGTCCAAAGTTATTTAAATCAAGGTTATATTTTATGGTGGATCACAATTGACCAATTGACACCGGTACGTTGTATCATAAAATAGTGGACTTTTGAGATAACCAAGGAATGTTAGTCTCATCTTTTTATCTAATTATTAATTTCATCCCAACGGATGTTTATACCATGTGCTTCTTTATATAACTGATTTATGTCATTAGTTGTTAACAAAACCTCCAAAATATTGTTTTCGGATTCGTCATCTGAAACTCGCTTTTACGAACTGGACTTCTAAAGAGGAACTTTTCCACGCTTCCCGTGGGATCGATATTCGGTACTTTGTACCATTATTACTTGTTTTAAGATGATAATAGGCCAAGATGTATACTTGCGTCAAGGTTTATTTATAAAAAAGTTGTATTTTTAAAAGGATACACCAAATCAGTCAACAAGTTTTTGGCGCCGTTGCCGGGGAAGCACGCTAGAAGTTTTTCTTTTATTTTAGTAATGTTTTTAAAAGCAAGTTTTTCTCCCATCTTTTCGAAAAATCGAAAAAAATAGTGCATGCCAAGATTGCCTCACGGTGAATTATTCCAATTTGATCCCGACATTGAACGAACATTTAGACAACGAAGAATAATCCAAAGAGCTAAATCAGTCTTAAATTCTCCAGAAATGTCTGAACATTATTCTTCCTCAAACGATGAGGAAGTTCCCCCGTTTGGTCCTAATGGGCGTCCTAATAATGATGAAAATCTAGAACACCCTCCAATAATAAATAATTTTGATGATGAGGAACAAAACATTTTTCAGTTAGCTAGTTCCAAAGATGGTGGTATTATGTCTTACGCGGTTCCTGTTTTTCTTAAACATACTTTGCAAGATCACCATTTTGAATTAAAACCAATAATTTTTCATATGTTACAAACCAACGGTCAATACATTAGTATGGCAACTGAAGATCCTCATTCTCACTTACGGTCTTTCATGGAAATTACAGATTCTTTTAAGCTTCCGGGTGTAGAAGATGATGTACTGAAATTAAAACTTTTACCATATTTATTAAGAGACAGTGCAAGATCTTGGTACAACTCACTGAAGCCAGATAATATAGTGACATGGGCCCAAATGGCGGATAAATTTTAAAAAAAAATATTTTCCACCCACGAGGAATAGTCCAGAAATGCAATCTGTACTTTTAGACAAATGGACGATGAAGCAGTTCCTGATGCATGGGATAGGTACAAGGATCTTTTGAGAAAATGCCCTCACCATGGCATTCCGTACTGCATTCAGTTAGAGACGTTTTACAGTGGTCTAAATATTACTGCAAAACAAATGCTTGACGCTACTGCAAACGGAGCTTTCACATCTTGTACCTATAATGGAGGATATGATATCCTTGAGAGAATTTCTAACCACAATGGTCAGTGGGCTGATCCACGTGCATTGCCACCAAGAAAGACAGTGGGAGTGCAAGATCCCGACGCTTATGCATTAATATCTACACAACTGAGTGACATGACATCTTTGATTAAAAACCTCAATGATGTGACACTCAACCCTGTTGCAGCACCTCCTACTGTCCAATCTATACAGTGCACATATTGTGGTGATGGCCATAATTTTGAACATTGTCCTAGAAATCCCGAGCGTATCAACTATGTTGTTAATAATAATAATAATAATAATAATAACAATAATAAAGGAGGACCCTTTTCTCAGACTTACAACCCTGAGTGGAGGAACCATCCTATTTTTTCTTGGCACAGTCCTTCTTTAAATCCCACACCACCAAAATTGCAGGGTCAAAACCAACAATTTCAGCACAGACCTCAAAACAATCAGCACGCAAATTCTCAAAATAATCAACATGCTTTTCAAAAGGCAAACCATCATGCCAAGTCATCTACTTCTTTGGAAGCAATGATGAAGGGATTTATGTCTCAAACTCAGGCATCCATTAAAAATCTGGAGACCCAAATGGGTCAAATGGCTTTAGAAATGAGGAAACGTCCTCCCGGTTCCCAGCCTAGTGATACTGAAATACCCCCGAGAATCGGAAAAGAGCATGTAAAAGCTATAACTTTGAGGAGTGGTAAGGATTTACCAGAAAATTTACAAAAAGATTTTAAAAAGACAGACAAAGCAGAGCCAGAAAAGAAAAACACAGCTTCAAGCTCTGCTCAGTCTAGTGGAATTGTTAGGCCAGATAACACTGTTGTGTCCAATAGCTCCACTACCATTCCAGCCATCCCATTGTTAATCCCTGATGAACCCAAGAAAGATTCACAAACCAAAGAAAAGCCTGTTGAGGATGTGTCACAAGCTGGTGGCAGTCCCAATGTTCTTAGTGATACTAAGACAGACAAAGCCTTACCATCAACTCCAACACCTACTATTCAAAAGACTATACCTCCTACTACAGTTCCTCTTTACATTCCTTATCCTCAAATATTGAGGAATGAGAAAGAAGAACTGCAACTCAAAAAGTTTTTAGATGTTTTTAAACAGTTGCATATAAACATACCTTTGGTTGAAGCCATTGAACAATGCCAACCTATGCAAAAAATTTGAAAGACATTTTGAGCAAAAATAAAAAGTTGAATGAGTATGAGACTGTAGCTCTGACTGAAGGCTGTAGGGCTATGCTGTGCAATAAAATCCCTCCAAAGATGAAAGATCCTTGAAGTTTTACAATCCCTTGTTCCATAGGAGGAAAAGATGTAGGACAAGCCCTATGTGACTTAGGTGCCAGTGTAAACCTTATGCCTTTATCCGTTTTCAACACTTTAGGCATAGGTGAAGCTAGACCCACAACTGTTTCTCTTTTATTAGCAGACAAGTCCATAGCTTGGCCTAAAGGTAAGATTGAATGTCCTTGTCCAAGTTGATAAGTTTATTTTCCCTGCAGATTTTATTATCTTAGACTTTGAAGCTGACAAAGACATTCCTATTATCTTAGGAAGACCTTTCCTAGCTACAGGTAGAACTCTGATAGATGTCCAGAAGGGTGAACTCACCATGAGAGTTCAAGACCAGCAGGTGACTTTTAATGTGTTGGACTCCCTTAAATATCCTGAAGAAAGAGAGGAATGTTCTACCTTAGGTTTGATTGAATCTTGGTGTCAAGACCAAAGTTTTGGGGAGGCCATGGGAATTGGAGAGTCTGATAGTGAAGATGATATAGCAGAGTTTGATGACTTAGAAGACATACAGGTCACCTCTGCTGTTGAAATTTTAAAAAAAACAAGGATAGGAAAACCCTTGTTCCCTCTTTAGAATGTGCTCTAGACTTAGAGTTAAAACAGCTTCCCTCACATTTGAAATATGCCTTTTTAGGAGGACTAGGGAAGTTACCAGTCATTATTTCATCATCCTTAGAATCTGATCAAGAGGAAAAGTTGGTTAGTATGTTAAAACAACACACCAAAGCCATAGGATGGACCATTGCTGATTTAAAGGGCATAAGCGCTACCATCTGTCAACATAAGATCATTTTAGAAAACAAAGATTTTACCTCTGTCGAGCCTCAAAGAAGACTCAATCCTATGATGAAAGAGGTTGTGAAAAAAGAGATTTTGAAATGGCTTGATGCAGGCATAATTTATCCTATTGTCAGTAGTACATGTGTCAGTCCAGTGCAATGTGTACCCAAAAAGAGTGGAGTTACTATGGTGATAAATGAGAAAAATGAACTTTACCCACTAGAATAGTGTCAGGTTGGAGGATATGTATGGACTACTGTAAGCTTAACCAAGAAACCCAAAAAGACCATTTTTCATTACCCTTTATAGACCAAATGTTAGACAGACTAGCGGGAAAAGAGTTTTATTGTTTCTTAGATGGTTACTCAGGTTATAATCAAATTGCCATTGCACCGGAAGACCAAGAGAAAAACACTTTTACTTGCCCTTATGGCCCTTTTGCTTTTCGAAGAATGCCTTTTGGACTTTGTAATGCTCCTGCTACTTTCCAAAGATGTATGATGTCTATTTTTTCAGATATGCTTGAACAGTCCATGGAAGTCTTCATGGATGATTTTTCTGTTTATGGTACATCTTATGATCTGTGTTTAGAAAACCTTGAAAAAAGCCTAAAAGATGTGAAAAAACAGATTTGGTGTTAAACTGGGAAAAATGCCACTTTATGGTTAAAGAGGGCATTGTGTTAGGACATCTCATTTCCAACACAGGTATTGAGGTTGATAAGGCAAAGTTGGAAGTAATTGCAAATTTGCCTGAACCAACCACTGTGAAAGGGATCAGAAGTTTTTTAGGACATGCAGGTTTTACCGGAGGTTCATAAAGGATTTTTCCAAAATATCCAAACCTCTGTGTTCACAACTACAACATGACCATACTTTCAACTTTGATGAAGATTGTAAAAAGGCTTTTAAACACTTAAAGGAAGCAATGGTCACTGCCCCTGTTTGGGCTGTAGGAGCTGTTATAGGACAAAAGAAGAATAAAGTTTTTCATTCCATTTACTATGCTAGTAAAACCCTCAATGAAGCTCAAATCAATTACACCACCACTGAAAAAGAATTATTAGCTGTGGTTTTTGCTTTTGAAAATTTTAGATCATACTTGATGGGTGCCAAAGTAACTTTGCACACTGATCATGCTGCCATCAAGTATCTTATTTCCAAAAAAGATGCAAAACCTAGGCTAATCAGGTGGGTCTTGTTGTTACAAGAATTTGATTTGGAAATTGTTGATAGGAAGGGTATAAATAATCAAGTGGCTGACCACTTCTCAAGGCTGGAAAAACAAGACACAAAGAAATACACTAGTGATATCTGTGAGGTTTTTCCAGATGAAAGAATTTTAGCTGTACAACATGCTGCATTACCTTGGTTTGCAAACATTGTTAATTATTTGGCTTGTGGGATTATTCCCAAAGAACTTAACAAACACAAAAGAAAGAAACTCATTTTTGATTCTAAGAAGTTCTTGTGGGATGATCCATTTTTGTTTAAAGTTTGTGCAGATCAGGTGATAAGAAGGTGCATCCCAAAGGAAGAAGTGACATTCATCTTACATCATTTCCACACAGGACCATGTGGTGGTCATTTTAGTGGACATAGGACAGTTGCAAAAGTCCTACAATCAGGATTCTATTGGCCTACCTTAAACAATGATGCTCACAACTTTGCAAAAGGTTGCGGTGAGTGTCAGAGAAGTGGAAACATCTCTCAAAGGAATGGAATGCCCTTAAATGGAAATTTAGAAGTAGAATTGTTTGATGTCTGGGGCATTGACTGTATGGGACCTTTTCCGTTGTCCAACAACTGTGCCTACATTCTGGTAGCTGTAGACTATGTGTCCAAATGGGTGGAGGCTATGGCTTGCCATTCCAATGATGCTAAAATAGTTGTCAAATTTCTTCGAAAGCACATCTTCACTAGATTTGGTACACCCCGTGCCTTGATTAGTGATGAAGGCACTCACTTCATAAACAATTTATTAGAGGAACTCCTGGACAAATACAACTTTCAGCACAGGGTAGCTACTGCTTACCACCCGCAAACAAATGGTTTGGCTGAATTGTCCAATAGGGAAATCAAAGGAATATTAGCTAAGGTAGTCAAACCACATAGAAAAGACTGGGCCTCCAAATTGGATGATGCCATATGGGCCTATCGGACTGCTTATAAGACCCCTATTGGTATGCCCCCCTATAAGTTGGTTTTTGGAAAGGCCTGTCACCTACCTGTTGAACTAGAACACAAAGCCTATTGGGCTATTAAGGAACTCAACATGAGTCTAGATGAAGCTGGAAGAAAAAGAACCCTACAACTCTGTGAATTAGAGGAACATAGGAATTTTTCCTATGAAAATGCCAAACTTTACAAAGAAAACACCAAAAAATGGCATGACAAGAAAATAGCTCCAAAAGAGTTCTTTGAAGGACAGCAAGTTCTATTGTTCAATTCTAGACACAAGTTATTTCTAGGAAAATTGAATTCTAGGTGGATTGGACCGTATCAGATTGCAAAAGTCTATCCCCATGGTGTTATAGAATTAATTGATCCAGAGAAGGGAACCACTTCCAAGGTAAACGGTCAAAGGGTAAAACCTTTCATCGAACCCCTGCACTGATACAACAACCTCTTGAGGTTGTTCATCTCCTGAATTGAAGAACAACTTGTGATCTCTTGGATTTTTAATTAAATCCACGAGAGTGTAAATTTCATTTAAAAAGAAAGAAAAAGATTTTTGTTTAGTTATTTGTCTCAAAAGGAAGAAGAAAAACAATATATATATATATATATATATATATATATATAGATATATATTATGTATATTTCTTTATTTTGGAAAAACGAAAAAGATCAAAATATGATGAAGGGATAATTTTTATAAAAGAGGTAAATTAGGAGCAAGGAAGATTGATAAAACCGATTTTAATGAAGAGAGTAAAAATTTTAGGCCTATGGGCAAATTTTTATGAAAATACTTGTTTTGGGTGCAAGAAAACGATTGAAGCAGGAATGTACGGTATAATGATCGATCGAGATACAACATTTCATCTAAAAGAATCGATATATGATCCATATCGTAAGGCCCAAATGGTGTTTAAGTGGGTATAAAATATTTGGCCTAACAGTTTGTATAACATCTCGTGTTATTTTCGGCCCAACACAACACCCATTTGAAATCTGATTTTTAAGCATAACTAGAGAAACTAGGTTGGTTTAGTTTCAACTAAACTATGATTTTGTGGTTAGTGAGATTTGCACAGTACATTCATATATATTTTTCAGTCTCTAGAAGTTGTACCATACAGGGAAATTGGTACTTCATCGTACCAAAACAAAATTTCCTTCTCTCTGTACTCTTCTCTCTCGACCTCTCACGTCGGACACACGTTAGCGCCGGCGCGAATCACTGTCACTATCAAATGCTAGACCTGCCACCGTTATTCTGCTCCCAGTGCAAGCAATCACCCCTCGTCTTCTTCCTTTTATCTCCCGGTCATTCGCTTTAATGAAGAACCATCTGCTCCACTATCCATCCCTAAAAACAAAACCTATTTTCAGTTTCCGATCATCATCCTCAAGCAGCCCCAAGACGACAGAAGAATCTACCCTCTTCTTCGATCGACTGCGATAATCCCTCGCACTCACCCAGATATCGAAAAACCCCTTTTGCTTGATCCCGATAAACCACCTACCACCACCATCACTTTAATCGAAACCCTAATCCTTCACCGCCATGGACCACCGTGATCCCCACCTCACACATTCCTTCGGTTCATATTCTGGTGCCCCACAATTGCCGAACTCACCTCTAAACCAACCTAATGTTATCACCCGAGATTTTCTAGGACTCGGTGTACCACCTCAGTTCCATCGAGCACCACCCGATATCCAACGATTTTGATGAACAATCGCTACGCCGCCACACCACCGCCTCCTCCAGGTTTCCCCATTGCTAGGTATGTTTCTCCGCGCCCTCGATCATCTCCTATCGCACCCCCATCTTTTTCATCGGCGATTGTGCTAGACTCCAGTGGTGAACCCATTTTAAACCGACCATCGGCATTTAGGCCAATCCGGCAACAACCACGATTAAACCTCGATTACCCACCTATCGCTCCCACGGCTGTACCTATTAACCACCGAATTCCAACCCCAACCATTTCAGCCTCTCCATCCCTCCTCACCACAGAACCACTCACCACCACCACTACCGTACCTCTTGCCATTTTACCCACTACCACTGTCTCACTCACTTCACTCACCTCACCCTTACCTACTGAACCCTCACCCACCATCGCACCCTAACCACGACCACCGATTCAATACACTCGTAGGTGTAAGCTAGTGGCCGCAACCAGTGTCAAACCTCTTAAGAAAAGGAAAATTGAAAATGAGGACACGGTTGTGGATGAGAATGATGAGAATGAAAAAGATTCAAATGAGGAATCCAATGGTGATCAAACTGTTGTTCTCCAACAGTTAGCTACAGTTGCGGCAAAGGGTAAATCGAAAGTGGGTAACATTTCTAAACTCCATAGTACTCACATGCATATGTTTAGTTGTCGTGAAGCATTAATTAGACACAAATCATTTGCTCATAAGCTAGGCCAATCTCCAAAAGGTTTTCATCACCGCATTTTACTTGCACATCCGCACTTTCAGCAAACAATCACTAAACTGGGATGGGAATTGCTTTATAGTATCCCTAAGCCATATAACTTAGATTGGGTACGTGATTTCTATACCGAACGTTCGGTTACTAACGAGATAGAAATCACTGTACGATAAACCCCAATTTGTTATTCTGCTGATCACATTGATATGCGTTAATTATTTAATGCATATCAAGTCTTTTTCTTTCCTCTTGAGTCATTTTACCTTTAATATTCCTAACTTTGAGTCATTTTAGTTACTTATTTTCCATTTCCTTGTTTACTAGAGCTAAAGTAGTGAATGACTTGTTTTATAACTTAGAATGGCTAATGTGTATTGTTTTTGGCAGATTTAACAGTGCAGACTTATGCGGCAACATGGCAGCAGCATGGAGCAACAGGCAGCTTAATCCATTAAGGCAGTGGGGCTTATTTTAGGCAGACAAAAGACCTCTTTTGTGCTGATTTAGGAAGCTTCCAGAAGAAAGAAAAAGCTGGACATATCTTACCTTTTTGTTTATTATTGTAGTAGGTTGCTTTATGACTACTTTATATCAACTATTGTACCTTTTGCCTCCCTTGATGGGAAATTACTCTTTTGCCCCTCCCTTTTCCTTAGTATATAAGGGAAGACTTGGGGATGTTTGTGATAACTTTTGGGATCATTTATTATTCTTGTCATTTACATTTAAGTTATTTACATTTATGCAATTTAATTATCGTCATTTATTGCTTTCTTTACTTTTCGGTATGAGTAGCTAATTTTATTTGTTTGGGTGTGAAACGGAAAGGTGGGATTTTAAACCAAAGAAAGGTGGACGTTGTTTCGCAATAACAATGTTCCATCATTTCATTCAAGTTTTATAAAACCAATGACACTTCTTGACGAACTGGTCACTTTCTAAAGTGTTAAAGTGTCGTGGACTTAGAGATAAGCCACTAAATGCACGTCAATTTGAATGATACGGGAAGTAGACTTGAGAAAGTTACTGATAAAGTGACAGTTATCATCCATGCTTTTCTAAACTGATTTATTCTCTAAAAGTTGGTCACAAATCGGAAGTGTTAAAGTGTAGTGGATTTAGAGATAAACCACTTGGAACACACCAACTTGAATGATATGGGAATCGTCTCGAGAGAGCGGTTTTTGATACAAAGAGATTTGATCGTCCATATATTTTGAGGACTTTATTCTACACTATAAATAGTTGGAGACTACACAGAGATGTGTCTAGTTGTATATAAACAGTAGTGGGAATACTGAAGTCCGAGAGGAATACCCTCAAAATAGATGGTGGATCTAGTTGCGGCAGAGCTACATGTTGTAGCATTCCTACAGTATGGCCCACTGGAATTTGTGTTTAAATCCCACCTTAAAGTTTTACACCCGTGCTTGCTTTATTCTCTGTTAACAACATCAAAGTGATAATTCAAACAAATCAATATCTTCAAATTCGCCATCTGAAATCATTTCCTTCTTCTACTTTTTATTAAACTTTTACTCCAATCTATGTGGGACGATATCTCGTATTTTACCACTTTATTACTTGAAAGGCGATATTAGATCTCATTGTATACTTGCTTTGAGGTTTAATTAGCACACGTCTATAGGTGTATTCAAGGCACTGTCATGTTTTTGGCGCCGTTGTCGGGGATTGGCAAAGCTAAAAGTTATAAAACGTTTTAAAAAGATTTGATTTTTCTATCACCATTCATTGTGGTTGTAGTGTATGCCAAGAATACCATGAGGGGAATTTTTTGAATTAGATCCGGACATAGAAAGAACATTCTGTCATAGAAGGGGAATACAAAGAACTTTAAATTCCATGAATCCTCCCGATATGGATGCACCCCCAGGATTTGAGCATAGACCACCAAGACCACCCGTCTTAGAAGTAAGACCTCCACGGCCTCCAGGAAGTCCACCAAGACAACCAATCATAGACAACCTGAGAGTGCCACAAAACTTTGCAAATCCACCTCAGGGAAATCCACCAATTTTAGAAAACCCTAGAGCACGACCAAATTTTGCAAACCCACCATTTTTTGGTAATCCGCCCGTTTTTGGAAATCCACCAGTTCATGATTATCAAGAGCAACAAATTGATAATGAAAATGATGATGAAGAATCTCATGGTAACAATGACCAAAATGAACCATTAAACATCATTGATCTTGTAAACTTAAAAAATGGGCGAATCATGGACTATGCAACTCCTAACTTTGAGCAATTAAATTCAGGAATTGTAAAGACCCACATGGATACAACACATTTTGAACCAAAACCCATTATGTTTCACATGTTGCAAGCCAATGGTCAATTTTCCGGATTCCCATCGGAAGATCCACACTCACATTTAAAATCTTTTAAAGAGATCACCGATGTTTTTCTGATTCCTGGGGTATCTTCTGATGCCTTAAGACTCACTTTATTTCCTTTTTCTTTAAGGGATCGGGCAAAAGTTTGGTTTAATTCATTGGCACCAGGTTCTGTACCATCATGGGCTGACATGGCTGAAATTTTTTTAAGAAAATATTTTCCACCTACCCGGAATGCTAAGTCCAGAAATAAAATTTGCATGTTTAAACAAATGGACGATGAAGCAATTCCCGATGCTTGGGAAAGTTTTAAGGAACTACTAAGGAAATGCCCTCACCATGGCATTCCCTACTGTATTCAACTCGAGACGTTTTACAATGGACTTGATTCCAATGCAAAACAAATGCTCGATGCGACATCAGGAGGGTACTTTACTTCCAATACCTACAACACCGGGTATGAAATTCTTGAACAGATTTCCACAAACAATGGGCATTGGGTTGATCCAAGGGCACCAAATGTAAAGAAGACTGCTGGAATGCATGATTTAGATGCTTATACTACACTAACAGCTCAGCTTGCTTCCATGACCAATATGCTTAAAAACATAACTACCGATCAAGGAACACAGCCGACTACCAATACACCCACTCCAGCTGTCCTCTCAGTACAAAGTGTTTGTTGCAGTGAGGACCACTCTTATGAACATTGTCCTCATAACTCAGAATCAGTTAACTATGTTCATAATAGAAATGGTCCTTATTCCAATAACTACAATGCCAGTTAGAAACAAGATCCAAATTTTTCATGGAACAACCGAAGTTTAAATCCCCCCTGAGCATAAGCAACAAGGGAATTCCAATTTTGAAACTCAGCATCATGCCAGCAGTTCTCAAAACTACCAAAATCATCAGAATCATCAGAATCAGAATTTCCAAAACAACAAACCGCCTTTTCAAAAAGCAGAATCATCTTCTTTGTAATCATTGTTGAAAAGTTTTATCACCTAAACCAACAATGCAATTAACCATACCAACACTTCAATAAGTAATCTTGAGACACAGGTCAGCCAACTTGCTCTTAACCAAAGTAACAGACCTGTAGGGACTTTGCCAAGTAACACAAAAATACCAAGGCCCTTAGGGAAAGAACATGTGAAAGCTGTGACACTTAGGAGTGGAAAAAACATAGATAAAAGCATAGACAAAGAGTTTGGACCAAAAACCCAAGATGAAATAGAAAAGGATTCCAAGTCCAAGTCTAGTGCTACAGCTTTACCCACCATCCTAGAAGAACCATCTCAACCTTTAGAGAAATTAGAGCCTAAGACCTCTCAGGAAAAGACAATGGAAGGAAAAAAATCCAATCCTAAGTGTCCAATCAAAAAAGGTATAACAACATGCATAAAAGATCCAAGTTTGAGGGTGGAGGAAGTCCACCCATCCAGCTCAACACAAACAAAAAAATTCGTAATTGAACCAATTCTTCCTTATGTTTCTTATCCTCAAAGATTAAAGAATAATAAGGAAGAATTGCATTTCAAGAAATTTTTGGATGTATTTAAACAATTGCATATCAACATACCCCTTGTTGAAGCAATTGAGCAAATGCCTAGTTATGCCAAATTCCTTAAAGATATTTTTAGCAAGAAGAAGACGTTGACAGAGTATGAAACTATTACCATGACTGAAGGTTGTAGTGCCCTCCTAACCAGCAAAATTCCCCCTAAACTCACAGATCCAAGGAGTTTTACCATTCCTTGTTCAATAGGTGGGAAAGAAGTTGGAAAAGCCTTGTGTGATTTAGGAGCTAGTGTCAATCTTATGCCCTTGTCCATTTTCAAAAGCTTAGGAATAGGAGCTAGATCCACCACTGTCACACTCATCCTAGCTGACAAAACAATGAAATATCCCAAAGGAAAGATTGAGGATGTTTTAGTTCAGGTTGATAAGTTCATCTTTCCTGCAGACTTTATCATTTTAGACTTTGGGGCTGACCAAGATATTCCTATTCTCTTAGGAAGACCATTCTTAGCCACATGTAGAACCTTGATAGATGTCTAAAAAGGAAAGTTGACCATGAGACTCCAAGACCAGAAAGTCACATTTAATGTCTTCAATTCTCTAAAATAGCCAAATGATTTGGAAGATTGTTCTAGTTTAAGTGTGATTGAAGCATCATGTCATGAAGAGGGAGTTAAGTAGGCCTGTAGGATGGAGGAAAATGATGAGGAGTATGATGATGATGTTGATAGGAAGATAGAAGAGACTGTTCCCTTGCATGTTGCCAAATTTGAATCTTTGGAAAATACTGAGCAAAAGACTTTCACACCATCAATCATCTCACCACCTGACTTGGAGTTGAAACAACTCCCAGTTCAATTAAAATATGCTTTTCTAAAAGATGAAAACAAATTGCCTGTTATCATTTCATCAACTCTAGAATTGCATCAAGAAAAGAAACTTGTGGACATGTTGAAGTTGCACACAAAAGCCTTAGGATGGACCATTGTTGACCTTAAAGGGGTTAGTCCCTCTATTTGTCAACATAAGATCATTCTAGAAGACAAGAACTTCACGTGTGTTAAACCACAAAGAAGGCTAAACCCTGTCATGAAAGAGGTAGTGAAAAAGGAAGTTTTGAAATGGTTAGATGCAGGAATAATATTCACAATAGCCAGTAGTTCTTGGGTTAGTCCGGTCCAATGTGTCCCAAAGAAGGGAGGGTTTACTGTTGTCCCAAATGACAAGAATCAACTTATCCCAACTAGGGTAGTCTCTGGATGGAGAATTTGCATGGACTACCGTAAACTAAACAGTGCTACCCAAAAGGACCATTTTTCCTTACCTTTCATTGACCAAATGTTGGATAGGCTAGCCGGTAAGGAATATTACTGCTTTTTGGATGGATACTCCTGTTACAATCAGATAGCCATATCACCTGAGGACCAAGAAAAGACCACCTTCACTTGTCCCTATGGTACTTTTGCCTTTAGGAGAATGCCATTTGGACTCTGCAATGCGCCTGCAACTTTTCAAAGATGCATCATGTCCATATTTTCTGACATGCTTGAAAAATCCATAGAAATCTTTATGGATGATTTTTCTGTTTATGGTTCATCTTTTGATCAATGTTTGGAAATTTTGAAAAAGAGTCTTGAAAGGTGTGAAGAAACTGATTTGGTTCTCAAATGGGAAAAGTGTCATTTCATGGTTACAGAAGGTATTGTCCTTGCACATGTAGTTTCCAAGAGAGGGTTTGAGGTAGACAAAGCAAAAATTGAAATAGTTGAAAAACTACCTAAACCAACCATTGTTAAAGGAATCAGAAGCTTTCTTGGTCATGCTGGATTTTATAGGAGATTCATTAAAGACTTTTCAAAGATTTCAAAACCTTTGTGTCTTCTATTACAACATGACCACAAATTTGATTTCAATGATGAATGCAGAAATGCATTTCTCACTTTAAAGAAAGCCTTGGTAACTGCACCATTGATTGTTACTCCAGATTGGGAAAAACCTTTTGAAATCATGTGTGATGCCAGTGATTGGGCAGTAGGAGCAGTCCTAGGTCAAAGAAAAGAAAAGATTTTTCATTCAATTTATTATGCAAGTAAGACTTTGAATGAAGCTCAAATTAACTACACAACCACTGAAAAAGAACTATTAGTTGTGGTTTTTGCATTTGAAAATTTTAGATCCTATTTGATGGGTGCAAAAGTCATTGTACATACCGACCATGCTGTCATCAAATATTTAATTACAAAGAAATATGCTAAACCAAGGCTGATAAGATGGGTTTTTTTGTTACAAGAATTTGACCTAGAGGTTGTGGATAGGAAAGGAGTAGACAACCAAGTGGCATACCATTTGTCTAGGTTGGAGAAACCTAAAGAAGACAAAGGAAAAGGAGACATCACTGAGACCTTCCCTGATGAGAGGATTCTTATGTTGCAGCATTCTGAACCACCATGGTTTGCTGATATAGCAAATTACCTCGATTGTGGCATAAGACCCTCTAGAATCACTTGCCAAATGTTTAAAAAATTTCTCCATGATACTAAAACTTATTTGTGGGATGACCCTTTTCTGTTTAAAGTTGGTGCAGATCAAGTTTTAAGAAGGTGCATTCCAGAATCTGAAGTGACAGCAATTCTACAGCATTGCCATCAATCACCTTATAGAGGACATTTTGGAGGCCAGAGGACAACAGCTAAAGTATTACAATCGGGATTCTATTGGCCAACTCTCTTCAAAGATTCCCATAACTTTGAACAACGATGCAATGAATGTCAAAGAAGTGGCTCTATTTCTCAAAGAAATGAGATGCCACTAAATGGGATCTTGGAGGTAGAGTTGTTTGATGTGTGGGGTATAGACTTTATGGGACCCTTTCCTCCAGCAAACCAATGCCAATACATATTGGTTGCTGTTGATTATGTATCAATGTGGGTGGAGGCAGTAGCATGTGTTTCAAATGATGCTAAAACTGTGGTAAATTTCTTTAGAAGCAAATATTCACAAGGTTTGGTACCCCCAGGGCACTAATCAATGATGAGGGTACCCACTTTGTGAACAATTTTTACAAAAAGTTCTTGAAAAATATAACATTCATCACAGAATTGCCACTGCATACCATCCATAAACCAATGGATTGGCTGAGCTCTCTAATAGAGAAATAAAGGGAATTTTGGAAAAGGTTGTCAAGCCAAATAGAAAAGATTGGGCCTTTCATTTAGATGATGCTTTATGGGCATACAGAACTGCTTTCAAAACACCAATTGGTATGTCCCTATATAAGCTAGTCTTTGGCAAAGCTTGTCACCTCCCTTTAGAACTTGAACACAAATCATATTGGGCTATCAAAGAACTAAACATGTGTTTAAATGATGCTGGGACCAAAAGAAAGTTGCAACTTTGTGAAATGGAGGAATATAGGAACATGTCCTATGAAAATGCTAAGCTCTATAAATAGAAAACCAAAAAATGGCATGACAAAAGAATCCATCACAGAGATTTAAAAGTTGGTCAGCAAGTCCTTTTGTTTAACTCAAGATTGAAACTTTTTCCGGGAAAATTGAAATCTAGATGGTCTGGACCTTTTGTCATCCATCAGGTTTACCCATATGGAGCCATAGATTTAGTCAATCCTGAGGATAACACTGTGTTCAAGGTCAATGGGCAAAGAGTAAAAACCTACCATGACCCTGTGACCATCTCATAGCCTAGCTCTGTGGATTTGGTCACAATGTGCTAAAAAGCTTCAAAACCACATTTGTAAATAGTTTTTATTGTTTAAATGCTTTCTAGTATAAGTGTCTTTAATTGTTTGTTGAGATGTGCAGCCCAATCAAGGAATGGAAGAACAGCAGTGCATGCTGCAGCATTCCTGCAGCATAAGCCCTAGTTTTTTAAAACAAAAAGTCAGTCATTAAATTGGGCGGGAAAAATTTAAGGTAAGATTAACTTTTCTAGGAAGGTACACAAGGACATCATAAGGCTTACTTTCTAAAAAAGTAGTTGTCTTGTCTTCGTTTTTTTAAACATCATCACCTTATTTTTGCACCCATTCCCTATTAAGGATTATTTTGGATTTGCTAGTACCAAGCCATCCCTAAAATCGATTTACAGGTACAATCTTCAAATAAAAAAATAGTTCTTTTGTTTTCAAAAACCTTCCAAAAGACTCAAGTGTCTTTTCATTTCTCAAAGAAAAACCCACTTCTGTATTCTTCTCCATTCCATCACCCACGATCATCTCAACCACTACCGACCGCCCTTCTGCTCCGATCAATCACCGTCGATCAATGGCTAGAGTGAAGCGCCCCGCAGTCCATGACCCCGACTCACCACCACCGTCAGTCCATCCCACAGTGGATCAAAACCCTGAAACTACCACTCTCGCCCCTATCATCCAAAATCATGTTCTACAAACCACTGAAACTACCCCCATAATCGAAAACCCCCAACCCAAAACCACTACAACCACTCACGCAACTTCCTCTGTTGAAATACCTAAACCCCACGAAGATATGGATGCCTCTATCGACAACCTCAAAAATCCTCAGGTATCTTCTCCTACTTTCTACGATAAGGGCTGTCTCTCATCTGTTTTTGATGATGAGGACGAATCCAACAACAACACAGAGGGCATTCCCCTCTGTCTCTCTCCTGAAAAAGAAGGGTTCCACCCAGAATGGGCTGTAGTGCCCTATTCAGCTGAAAATGACACCTCTAAGACCGAAACAGGCTTTGAGAAAATTAATAAATGGGTAAAATTGTTGGGAATTAACATTGGAGAGGACCAACCAGAAACAACCAATCCAAACACAACCATTCAAGACCTAAATCTTTCTTTTGAACACACTGATAGGAACATGGATTTATCTTCTGATCATGAGACCCTTTCAAATAGGATTAAGAGAGTTATGGTTCTGAGTATGAGAAAAGTTCTAAGTAAAAGTGATTGTGGGGAGGGATGTTCTAGAAAAAGGAAGAAGGCGGATAGGAGTGTGAGGAAGGATGCTGCAGCATCTCTACAGCATAAAAAGAAGGCTAAAAAGACTGCTTCCCAAACAACCCCTGTTAGGACTGAATTTGTGCCAAGGCCTAGGACTAAGAACATGGGATTTAGTGGAGATGAGGCTTTTAACATGTTCCAGAAGATAAAGAACAAAATAGGATTGGTAGATAAGGGTTTTCACCCTCAAATCCTTAATGAGTACAGGTTCATCAAAACTGTTGTGGATACTCATGGCTTAGAGAAGATGTGTGAAGTTCCTACATCTTACAATCTGACCTTGCTTAGAGAATTCTATGCTGAAGTTGCTATCACCCAGTCACCTGTCATTAGGATTATAGGAAAAAAGTTCATGCTATCAGCCAAGAAAATCAACAACTTCTTTGGCTTTTCACCCCCTAAGAAAACTGAATACCAAGAGATGATGAACACTGCAAATGAGGGGGTATTGACTGAGGTTGCTGCTATTTTGGGCGTCCCTAATGCTCACTGGGACCATCATGCCAACTTTATGATGAGGCATTTTAGGTCATGTGACTTAAAGGCTGATGCCAACGTTTGGATAAATTTCTTGAGGCACTCCATCTCACCCACTACCCATGATAGCTCAATATCAGTGGATATGATGTTTCTTCTTTATTGTCTTACATCATTGCCACATAGGACCATGTCGTGGTCATTTTAGTGGACATAGGACAGCTGCAAAAGTCCTACAATCAGGATTCTACATGCCTACCTTAAACAATGATGCTCACAACTTTGCAAAAAGTTGCGGTGAGTGTCAGAGAAGTGGAAACATCTCTCAAAGGAATGAAATGCCCTTAGATGGAATTTTAGAAGTAGAATTGTTTGATGTCTGGGGCATTGACTTTATGGGACCTTTTCCATTGTCCAACAATTGTGCCTACATTCTAGTAGCTGTAGACTATGTGTCCAAATGGGTGGAGGCTATGGCTTGCCATTCCAATGATGCTAAAACAGTTGTCAAATTTCTTCGAAAGCACATCTTCACTAGATTTGGTACACCCCGTGCCTTGATTAGTGATAAAGGCACTCACTTCATAAACAATTTATTAGAGAAAGTCCTGGACAAATACAACATTCAGCACAGGGTAGCTACTGCTTACCACCCGCAAACCAATGGTTTGGCTAAATTGTCCAATAGGGAAATCAAAGGAATATTAGCTAAGGTAGTCAAACCACATAGAAAATACTGGGCCTCCAAATTGGATGATGCCATATGGGTCTATCGGACTGCTTATAAGACCCCTATTGGTATGCCCCCCTATAAGTTGGTTTTTGGAAAGGCCTGTCACCTGCCTGTTGAACTAGAACACAAAGCCTATTGGGCTATTAAGGAACTCAACATGAGTCTAGATGAAGCTGGAAGAAAAAGAACCCTACAACTCTATGAATTAGAAGAACATAGGAATTTTTCCTATGAAAATGCCAAACTTTACAAAGAAAACACCAAAAAATGGCATGACAAGAAAATAGTTCCAAAAGAGTTCTTTGAAGGACAGCAAGTTCTATTGTTCAATTCTAGACACATGTTATTTCCAGGAAAATTGAATTCTAGGTGGACCGGACCGCATCAGATTGCAAAAGTATATCCCCATGGTGTTATAGAATTAATTGATCCAGAGAAGGGAACCACTTTCAAGGTAAACGGTCAAAGGGTAAAACCTTTCATCGAACCCCCTGCACTGATACAACAACCTCTTGAGGTTGTTCATCTCCTGAATTGAAGAACAGTTTGTGATCTCTTGGATTTTTAATTAAATCCACGAGAGTGTAAATTTCATTTAAAAAGAAAGAAAAATATTTTTGTTTAGTTATTTTGTCTCAAAAGGAAGAAGAAAAACAATATATATATATATATAGATAGATATATATTATGTATATTTCTTTATTTTGGAAAAAACGAAAAAGATCAAAATATGATGAAGGGATAATTTTTATAAAAGAGGTAAATTAGGAGCAAGGAAGATTGATAAAACCGATTTTAATGAAGAGAGTAAAATTTTTAGGCCTATGGGCAAATGTTTATGAAAATACTTGTTTTGGGTGCAAGAAAACGATTGAAGCAGGAATGTACGGTATAATGATCGATCGAGATACAACATTTCATCTAAAAGAATCGATATATGATCCATATCGTAAGGCCCAAATGGTGTTTAAGTGGGTATAAAATATTTGGCCTAACAGTTTGTATAACATCTCGTGTTATTTTCGGCCCAACACAACACCCATTTGAAATCTGATTTTTAAGCATAACTAGAGAAACTAGGTTGGTTTAGTTTCAACTAAACTATGTGTTGATCCAAACCCTCAGTGATTTGATAATGAACCTCTCTTAAATACTTAGTGAAAATTGTAAGTAAAACAATATATATCAGAGTTTCACTATCGCTGATAAGTACTAAGACCTTACAGTACCGCTGATAGGAACTCTCAATCTTTAGATTAAACATTCAGCGAACACTGTTCACCATAATGCTCTGAGCCTGTTCAGTCCTTATGGTGATCGCTGATTAGTTAGTTGTTTACTTATGATCCCTGAAGACAAGTTTCACGTTAACATAGGTTCTACGCTGAAGTCGAAGATCAAACTCAAGAATCAGCGACAAGTCTCCTAATGAACTGATGCGGATCAGCGAAGACTCAGATTTGTCCACTCAACGTGAAGTATCAAATACAAGACTTCAGCTATCGCTGAACTTTGTCATTCGCTGATAAAGAATGATAAAGCGCTGAATCAACGAAAGTTGATCATGAAGTCCTCCATACAAAATACTTTTGTCTTAACCACCCTTGCACGACTCCGTACGATATGTTAGAAAAGAGCCTCCTTATTGTCTGAAATCGTACTACTACTCTGATACTACACTGTTCATTCATGCGGCTACTAAGGTTGTCTACTCAAGTCAGATCCTACAACCAATGAGCTGCTGCCACGTGTAAAGTATAAACTGCCATGCATTAAATGCATGCAGTATATAAGAAGACGACCTCACTTCATTTTGAAGTACAAACTTGTTAACTCTGGTCAAGTTGTCTTTCTTGAGATTGGTTATTATTAGTAATTTCCTTCTCTTTCTTAGTGCAAGAAACTTAGTGTTCCAACTTGTTTAGATTTAGGTTTATCCTTAATCTTGTTCCGCAACAAGCTGTAAATTGTTAATGATTTATCAATAAACAATTTAGAAAAGTAAAAACGTGTGTTTGTATTCAACCCCCCCCCCCCCCCTTCTACAAACTTCTAATAGCCCTTCAGGACCAACAAGTGGTATCATAGCGGATTTGTTTAATCTCATAAACAAGATCTGATCTATACTAAGATTTCTCTTCCTTGCTATTTTCTAAAATGGCTACCAACACAAACACAAACTATGTTGACAACGGTTCTCTTGAAAAACCCCCTAGATTCTCCAGAGATAATTTTAATCTATGGAAAAATAGGATGATTCTCTTCTTAGAAGGTGTAGATCCTACTATGCCTTACTATCTTGAAAACGGCCCATATATTCCTGTAAGAATTGATGCCGCAGTTCCAGCCGCTGAGAATAGACCTGCTATTCCAGAAAGGCTGATTCCTAAGGAAATTCATATGTGGACTGATGAAGATAAGAAGAAAGTGGCTATCGACACCAAAGCTAGATCCATACTCTCCATGGCTCTTCCTGATGAAGTCTACCATTCCGTCATGAACCTGAAAACCTCAAAAGCTATGTGGGACACAATCTGTGTTCAGTATGAAGGTACTTCTAAAGTCCAGGACTCTCGAAAAATCAACCTGGTAAGACAGTATGAAAGCTTCATTTGTGGTAAGAATGAAACTCTCTCTGAAGTACACCAACGTTTTAACTGTTTAATAATAGATCTAAAAACTATTGGTAAGGAATATTCTAACTTTGAAGTGCTGACAAAGTTCTTAGAATGTTTACCTGAAAGCTGGGACAGTTATTCTATGTGTCTCAAGCTGTCAAAGGATCTAAAATCAATGACCTTTTCTACCTTATATGGCACGATGCTGAATCATGAGCAATCGAGTCATCTTAACAAGAATCTTGTAAAAGATTCCAAAAGCACCCATGTTGCTTTAATCTCAGAATCACCTTCCACTCAGCGATCGACTATCACTGTCACTGAGTTGGAAACTAACTCTGAAAGATCATCAGACTCTGACGTCTCAGATAATGATGAAGCTTTGGCATTCCTGGCTAATAAGTTCAGGAGATTTGCTAGAAAGCGTAATTTCAAGAAAAATAAACCTCTTGCTATTACTGACAAGCCAAGATCATCAACCCCTATTGATAAGGCTACTGCTACTTGCTATAACTGTGAAAAGACAGGACATTTTGCTAGCGAGTGCAGGTCAAAGAAAGTCTCTAGACCCTCAGCTTTTCCCAAGAAAAACTTTATTCCCAGGAATAGAGATGAAAAATATAAAAAGTTGAAAGAAAACTATGCAAAGCTGAAAAGCTTTAAGAAGAAAGGCAAAGGCTTCATGGCCGACTATGATTGGGCTGCCTCTGACGAAGAAGAATCATCTGACTCTGAAGATGATGAAGAAGCCAATCTATGTCTCATGGCCAAACTTGAAGATGAGGAAGACAACTCTGACATTCCCTCTACTTCAACCTCTGCAACTCAGGTATCACCTTCCTTCTTTACCAATATTGCAAATATTGATGAAGCTGATAGTCTTCGAAAGATCGATCTCTTGACTAGAAGTTTATATGAAGCCATGAATGGCAAAACTATAGTTGAAAATTAAAACCTTGATCTCGCTGAACAGCTTGAAAACTGTCACCTTCAAATAGAAAATCTTTCTAAAATTGAAGAAGATTTTAAAGATCAAGTTCACCTAAATCAGCTAGTCAAAATCGAGCACGAATAAGCTATCGCTGCATTGAAAGCTGAGAAAGCTACTGTTGAAGGATGGTGTAATTCTTCAACAAAGATCACTGAGATAATTAAGTCTCAGATACCCCTGAGTGATAAACGTGGTTTAGGTTACTGTAACATCCTGAATTTTCGTTATTAATATTTTAATGAGAATTGAGATTTACTTGTATTTTGATTTAAAACCTTGAATTATGTTGTAATTGATAATTCAATAGGGATAAAATACAAGGGTTTGATGTTTGGTGTTATTTTGGAAATAATGGAACTTGAGTGTGTATTGTGTAATTAACTAAAGTGTATTTGGATAAAAGAACTGAGATATCAAACAAATATCTCATTCTTGTTGTTAAGTCGGCTAAAGAAAGTAGAGAGAAAGAGAGAAAGAGAGAAAGGAAGAAACAGGAAGGAAAGAAGTTCAGTTCTTCATTTGGTAAGAATTCTACTCACGTTTCTGGTAAATCTTGTTGCTGATTCATGTTAGTAAATCGATTTTGTGTGTGTGGAATTGATTTCTAGAATCAATAGCAGCAGTTTGGAGTTCATACTGTGCAGGAAGAAGGGTTTTGCAATTATAAGGTGAGTTCATTCAGTTCTTCGTACAAATCAATGTTTTAAGTTGTTATAAACCTTGATGTAACTGTATAATTTGTCTATAGCTGAATAGAATGGCTTGAAATAAGCTAATTTGATGAATTAGAAGGAATTCTGGGCAAATTGAATGAACCGGTACTTAAGAGTCCCGATACTCATAGTCCCGGTAGTTGGAAGTCCTGGTACGTAAGAGTCCCGGTACTTAAGAGTCCCGGTACTCATAGTCCCGGTAGTCGGAAGTCCCGGTAGTTGAGAGTCCCGGTACATTTTGAGGTCTTGGATTATTTGTACTCTCCTGATTGTTTTGGAGTCTACAGTTCGGTAAATCGTGAAAAGATACGATTAGGCATTATCATATAACTTATGCAGTTCGGACATACGTACATTCATGTATAGTATGTTAGGTTTATAAACTGCACTAGTGTGATGCTAGGCAGGATTATATTGAGTGTAATGGATCCATAGGCATTAGTGTTTGGTAATCACATGGGATAGACGTGTGATATTAATTGTTATCTCAGTGTGTGTGGGAAACCAAGGAATAGTCATATGGTAATAAATGTGCATGTGTAATTGCCATTTATAGGTTAAGAGCATAAATCTAGAATCAGTAATGATTCGTAGTGTGGCTCTAGGCGGGATATGATGGCTGAAATATTGCCAGTCATATTCTAGGAATTGGATAAAGGAGCATTAATCTAGAATCAGTAATGATTCGTAGTGTGGCTCTAGGCGGTAAGAAAAGGAGTAACCAGGTTTGCTATAACTTGTTTACATTGATTTTGCAAATGTTATTATTGAAACGAATGTTCTCACTAGGCGTTGGCCTAATCGTTTCCTATAATGTTTTCTTACCAGGTTCAGGCTCGGGAAAATAAAGGGTTGTGGGACGAGCGTTTTTTTGGATTAGCAGTGGTGGCAATTAACAAATAGGAGATTTTTGGATGGATAGCTTAGATACCTTAATTAATATGATTATAGTTACATAATTAGATTGATAGGTTATTTGAAGTATCTTGTTTGTAAATATACTCTTGATGGTTAATCCCCTGCTATTTATATAAGTTGAAGTCTTGTTATCATAACCTGTTGTAACTTAAGGTTTAAATTGGCCCGGATTTTGGGGTGTTACAGTTACAAATATGAAACTCCAATACCTACCACTGAGCGTTCCATGCTTAAATTCGGAACGTTCGTGTCCTCAGTCGCTGACACTTCATCTTCTCAGTACTGCTCTTCCTATACACCAATTCCTGAGGAAAAACCTACCTTGGTCTTGGACAAAGGTAAAGGTATTGCTTTTGAAAAACCCACCTTAGTATCTAAAGACAAAGGTAAGGGAATTGCTTTTAATCAAAATCCTTAGAAGGGTATCTTTATACCAAAGCTGAATGCTTCTAAAGCCTCAGCGAATCATCCCCTTGATTCAAAGAACAAGAATACTGGATATATTAAGCGTGGATATATTCAGCGATCTACTCCAAGAATTAAAGTGGATGTCACTGGTAAGAAATCTGAAGAACTGAAAGTTCCTCCTATTTCCACTGCCAAAGGTGTACTTGATGCGGGTCCTTCCAATTTTAAACAATTGAATCAGCATGCAAAAGGTCCTAAAACTTTCAGTTATAGGAAATGTTATCACTGTGGACTTACTAATCATATTGCTAGTAAGTTCCCTACAGCCACCAAAGGTGAAAAGATAGCTAAGGTGAAGATCATTGCCCCCAAGGAAAAGAAGACCACTGAGGTTAAGAAATTAACCAAGGTGAAGAATGACAAAGCTGAATCTTCAAATGCTGCAAAGATCGCTGAACCTTCCTCAACCACCGCTGACAAATCTAAACCCAAGATGATGTGGGTACCAAAGTCAAACTGATATTCCTTTGTTTTGCAGGTTAAGAAGGGTATCTGGTATCTCGATAGCGGATGCTCTAGACACATGACTGGAAAGAAGAACCTGCTCACTGAGTATAAGGAAGAGAAGGGTCCCTCTGTGACCTTCGGTGGAAATGGAAAAGGCTATACCCGAGGGTTTGGTGTACTCTCTAATGGTACAACAACCTTCAGAAGAGTCGCATATGTTGAAGGGCTGAAGCATAATCTTCTAAGCATCAGTCAGCTTTGTGACAAGGATAATAAAGTAATTTTTACTAAAGAATCTTGCTTTGTCGCTGACAAAAAGGAGAAGATAGCTCTCAGCGATTATCGTTTGGAAAATGTTTATGTAATAAACATGGACTCAACAACCACTGAGAACTCCTGTTTCTTCTCAAAAGCCTCATCTGATGTCAACTGGTTATGGCATAAGAGGCTCTCTCATCTAAACTTTAGGACAATGAACACTCTTTCTTCAAAAGAGTTAGTCACTGGTCTACCTCAGCACTCATACTCCAAGGAGTCCTTATGTTCAGCGTGTGAGAAAGGCAAGCAGACCAAAGCAAGCTTTAAGTCTAAGCAAGTCTCCTCAGGGTCATCTCCTCTACAACTTCTCCATATGGATTTGTTTGGCCCTGTTAACAAACAATCCATCGCTGGAAAGAAATATACGCTGGTCATAGTTGATGAATTCTCACGCTATACATGGGTTATGTTTCTCCGTTCTAAGAGTGACACCCCTGAAGAACTCATCACCTTTGTTCGGAAGATGGAAACCCTGAACAACTTGACCGTTCGCTCAATAAGGAGTGATCATGGGACTGAATTCAATAACAGTTCTCTTGATTCCTTCTTTGAGAGTAAGGGTATTTCTCACAACTTTTCTTCAGTGAGAACACCGCAACAAAACGGAGTCGCTGAAAGAAGAAATAGAACTATTATTGAAGCTGCACGTTCAATGCTCAGCGATTCTCACCTGCCTACTCAGTTTTGGGCAGAAGCTGTCAACACTGCTTGTTTTACGCAAAACAGGTCGCTGATAGTCAAAAGATTCAATAAAACAGCCTATGAACTTTTTCATGGGAGAAAGCCTTCAATTAGCTTTCTTCACATCTTTGGATGTCAGTGTTTCATACTGAATAACAGAGATGCCCTTGGAAAGTTTGATCCTAAGGCTGATGATGGAATCTTTCTTGGATATTCTTCAATCTCCAAAGCCTTCAGAGTCTTCAATCGAAGAAGACAAACTGTAGAAGAAACTATTCATGTCACGTTTGACGAATCCCGTTCAGCGAACTCTAAACCGTCCGTTGATACTGAAGAACTGAATCAATGGATGTTCTCTCATCTTGGTGATTCATAAGATATTCCCACTCCTCATACTCATACAGTTGAAGATGATAGTCCTACTATCATTCCAAACATGCATAATAGTGAAGCTGAAACATCATGGGTTTCAGCAGTTCCTTTAAACACTATACTTGCTTCTGAACCAAATGTCTCAGACATTCCATCTACTTCTCAGCAATCAGTGAATGAGATAACATTTGCACCTACTCCTCTCTTGGCTGATATTCCATAAGTTGCTGAAGCTTCATCTTCAGCTCCTCCAGTTCAATCTGAGTCAGTGACATATGCTCCTGCTCAGCGATGGACTATAAATCACCCAATTGATCAAATTCTTGGTGATCCAAACGCTGGTGTTCAGACTCGACGAAGTGCAGGTAATATTTGTTTATTTGTTAACTTTATTTCTCTGACTGAACCAAAGAAAATAGATGATGCCCTCAAAGATCAGAACTGGGTCAGCGCCATGCAAGAAGAGCTGACTGAATTCGAAAGAAACAAAGTTTGGAAACTTGTTCGAATACCAACTGACAAAACAGTGATAGGCACTAAATGGGTCTATCGAAACAAGTTGGACGAACATGGAACTGTAACCCGCAACAAGGCTCGTCTTGTTGCTCAGGGATACAGACAAGAGGAAGGCATAGATTACGACGAAACATTTGCTCCAATAGCAAGACTAGAATCTATTCGTCTATTCTTAGCATACGCTGTACACAAAGACTTCAAAGTATATCAGATGAATGTTAAGTCAGCGTTTCTAAATGGAAAGCTGAATGAAGAAGTCTATGTGGAACAATCTCCAGGATTCTCAGATCCTAAGCGTCCAGGTTATGTTTATAAACTGGATAAGACACTTTATGGCTTAAAACAAGCTCCTCGTGCATGGTATGACACTCTCTCTACTTATCTCCATATTGAACAATTTGAGCGTGGTAAAATTGATAAAAATCTATTCTTCAGGAAAGTAAAAGGTCATATTATTCTTGTTCAGATATATGTTGATGACATTATATTTGGTTTTACTAACCCTGACCTTTGTACTCGTTTCGCTGATAGAATGAAAGAAGAGTATAAGATGAGTATGATGGGTGAGCTAACATATTTCCTTGGTCTTCAGATAAAGCAAAATGAAAAAGGAACTTTCATTAATCAGGGAAAGTATGTTAAAGATATGCTGAAGAAATTCGATTTAACTCAGAGTTCAGCTATGAAAACCCCTATGGCACCACCGCTGACACTAGACAAGGATTCAAATGGAATACTTGTTAATGTCACGCAGTACCGCGGGATGATCGGCTCTCTCTTGTATCTTACAGCTAGCCGACCCGATATTATGTACGCAACCTGTTTGTGTGCACGATATCAAGCTGAACCTAAGGAATCTCATATGATCGCTGTAAAGCGAATTTTTCGATACCTTAAGGGTACTGCGAATCTTGGTCTTTGGTATCCCAAAGACTCTGGGTTCGATCTAATCGCCTATTCAGATAGTGATTTTGCAGGTTGAAAATTGGATAGGAAAAGCACCACAGGAGGCTGTCAGCTCCTGGGTGGAAAGCTGGTGAGTTGGACAAGTAAAAAGCAAAACTCAGTGTCCACCTCCACAGCGGAAGATGAATATGTACCCGCTGGAAGCTGTTGTTCTCAGGTCTTGTGGATGAGAAATCAACTACTGGACTATGACCTTCAGCTCTCCAAAATTCCAATCTATTGCGACAGCACAAGTGCCATCGCTATAGCCAACAATCCAGTGCTACACTCAAAAACAAAATACATCGAAATCATGTATCATTTTATCAGAGATCATGTGATGAATGGTGATATAGAACTTCACTTTATCCCAACTGACTATCAGTTAGCTGATCTGTTCACCAAACCTCTTGATGAGACAAGATTCAACTTTCTCATCAGCGAGCTTGGAATGCTGAACTTAGAAGAGTACAATCTTCAGCGGTTCACATTTGATTAGCGATAAGATAAAATCAACTTGTATAACCCATTCTATCACTCTCTCTCTGAACATAATTTATTTGCTGATATCAAGGTATGTTTTCTCTCTTACTCGCTGACGTTCGCCTAGAACTCAAAGATTTCAAAACAAATTGCATCGCTGAATATCTCTTCCTTATCAGCGATACTTTGAAATTTCTAAAACCAACACTGATATTTCTATTCAGTGCTTCATGTTTTCAAAAGTGTCCCTGTGCTTTCAAAACCTCAGAGACATCCTAAAATATGAAAGGACAGTTGTGACGTCATCGCAACGGATAAGCCCCGACACGTTCTTTTTTTCTGACACACGTTTGCACGTTTCGTTTACCTTCCAATCAAATGCAAACACGTGTCCGTGTCATGATGAAAATCTTTTCCCGCTCAAGATTTTCTCTCTCTCTAATCTCACTATATAAACACATTTTGGGTTTATATTTTTCCTTTACGCGAACAACTTCTTCCTCAAGAAAACTACTGTTGCATTTTGAGCTCTCAAAATTTCCAAAAACTGTTCATCTCTTTCATCTTCAACGAACCAGGTTAATATTTCTTTTGTTTACCTGTTTCTTAATACTTGTTAATGATCTTTTCATTGTTTTTACAAGATCAAACAAAAGAACTTTTTCAAAAATGAAATCATTTCTTTCATGGTTTTATGAACACAACCTTTCATGGTTGTTCTTCAAGTTTAAACGCAAATATCTTAAACTTGTTCTTCATTCGTTTTTCTAGAATTCTAATCCTCAAAGGAAACTGGAAAACAAGATTTTTTATTGGGTGTGCATTTCTTTTTCAAAAACAAGAAAACCCTAATCTTCATTAAGACATTTTTGTCTGAATGAAATGGACAAAATTCGAACCATCTTATTGGAAAATATTTCCTCATTAAGATTATTCTTATTTGTTATATCTTTGGTTGAACTGATAATACAGCAATGGCATCTACTGACATTCCTACTGCTGAGAACACTGCTGCTGCTGAGGAATTGGAAATCATCAAGGCTCCTCAGGTCAAGTTCACTCTTGAAGAACTTGATTGGACAAAAACAAACAACCTCTATGCGCTTTTCGAGTTTCCTCCTCGAAAGCAAGTCACACATCTGAATGATGCTGTGAATTTCCTGAAAATTTGTTGCCTCTCTACAGCCCTGACCATAACACCTCCTGCACATCAGCTACTACTATCTCAGTTCTGGTATTCTGCCAGACACACTCAGTTACCATCAGCCAAAGACTCCTCAAAGAAAATTGATTGCATCCTCTGTGACACTGATTTTGGCACCATAAAGATCACCCCTGCCATTATCCGTAAAGCCCTGAGCCTTCCCATCGCCACAAAAGAAAAACCTTTTGTTCCTCTCCCTAACCACAAGAAACATTCTGATAGGGAAGCCATCACTGCATTCTTTGATGCAATGGGCTATGTATGGGAAACTGGAAGGGATAAGTAGCCTGAGAAGAAGCTGACCCTCATCAAGAAGTCAAAAATGCCCAGCGAGATGAACTTCATCTTCGCACACTTGATAAGCTGCATGACTGCAAAGACCGGCTCCTGTGATCAAGCCGCTCAACCTCAGCAAGCAATGGGATATGCTTTGCTGAAAGGTCTTCATATTGACTGGGCTTCAATAATCTACGATGATCTTATACTCAGAGTAGACTCTACCGCTGACCGACCACCATGGGTTCCATACCCAAGATTTCTCAGCGCCATCTTCCAAACTAGCCTGAAGGATAACTACCTACAAGTAGGAGACCTGAAACTCTCTCAGGTTGGCCCTAAGGTACTCGACTTCAAGCCTGTGGAAAACGAGGTACGTCTCTCTACTCTATTAACTCTTCTCAATCCTCCTTCTTCTACTTCTGCAGCTCCTTCAGTGGACAAACCCACCACTGATACCCCAGCTGCAACCTCCACTCCTTCAAGAAAAAGGAAACACTCATCTACCCAACTTGATTCCAAAAGAATCAAGAAAACCAAGGAGCAACCCTAGCAATCTCATGCTGAAGACTCCTCAGCTCATCTTGAAGAGCGGAAGGAAAGTTCAGTGGTACGCTCTGCCACAGCTGAACAAGCCACCCTTTCCATCCCAGCTTCAGCGTCTCTAAACACTGAAGTTATAAACTTGGAATCGACCCAACCTCCTTCAATCCCTCAAAGGACTGAAGAAGTGATTCTCAGTGGATCCAACACTGAACCAGCTCCACATCAAACCATCTCAACCCTCGCTTCTCTCTCTACTCCATTGGTCTCTAATCCACCCGTCATTCCTCCAGAAGCCAACGCTGATACTTTTCAAGGAATGATGGATGCAGGACCTGCAGGAATGTCTATGCGTACACGCACTCTAGCTGACGACATGGAACTCTTTTCAGGACACAGAGGTTTTGACGAATTCACCAACCCTCCTGCAGGTATACACCAAACCATATACACTGTAATTGAACCCCAAACTTCTGAGCTTTCCTTTGTTCACAAGTACTTATCTGTTACAGGTCCTAATTTAGGAGACATCAACGCCTCTCTAAAGAACCTGGATACGAAGCTGACATGTCTCACCACTACTCTCTTAGATAACTCTTCAACTGTAACAAACGCTGGAGAGAATCTCAACAAGCTCAGAAAGCCTCCAAGGCTAATTTGGAGAAGGTTGATCACACTCTTGGTGACTTTGCCAAAGTTCTTGCTGATCTCTACACAGACTACACCTCTCTCAAAACATCAGTTCAATCCATGTCCAGCGAGTTCACAACGCTAAAGACATCGGTTGGAAATCTTCAGGGAGAGATGACTGTTGTAAAGACTGACATGAGTTCAGTAAATACTGACATGAATTCAGTAAAGACTCACGTAAATTCTATGAAGACAATGATGCAGCAGATCCTGAATAAAATGACCGCCCTTGCCCCTGCACCTTCGCATTTTTCTACGGCGGATCGTGCTGAACTTTTGAAGACCACTCCTGCTATTACTGGCCTAGAAGACAGAGTAGCAGCGATTGAAATTATATGGGGATCCCTGGCCAAGAAGACAAGAAACCAACTGCTGAGTCATCTCATTCCTCCCCCACTCATCATGAGGAAGGGGGGGGGGAGAAGAACTCTGAAGACCTTCCCCATGATGAATCTATCGAGGGGGAGAAGACTGAAAACCTTACCCTTACTGAAGAGGGTGAGAAGACAAATGAAGAAACAACTGCTGGACCTCAGGGAGATGAAAACCCTGAGGGAACCAAGAAGCTTACCTCTGTATCTGAGGGGGAGCAACTCGAAGAGCAACTCGGAGAAGCTGCTGAAGAATCTGAATCTGAAGCTGAAGATGAAGAAGCCATCGACTTATCTGATGATGAACCATCCTCTTCTCCAAAGAATGATGATGATGATGATGACTCCTTTATCGTCAAGCCTGCTCAGAGGACTACAGCTCTTAAAGGGATCTAGATAAAAGAACCTTCAGGGGAGCGGACCAAATCAAAGCCTTCAGCGTCTGAAGCTAACAAGGGCAAAGGAAAAGGTGTCGCTGAAGACAATGACAATCTGACGATCTTGCTTCCAAAGCCAGTTTGTCAGGTACACTAAATCTTACTTCCTTATACTGCATCCCTCCTCTATCTATACACATTATCAGCTATCCTCTCCATAAAACATCTATACACTTAACCACATTCTTTCTCTATCTCTTTTCATCCCAAGTTCTTATTCGAAAGATCGTTGTGTTTCAGCTAGTCCTCTCCCCTGTTTGAGGATATCGCTGAAGTTCCAACAGTTGCGACTTCACCAACAATAATCCCAGCTCCCAACGCTGAAGAAATAATCCCTGTCTTGGATTTAATCACTGAGACCGAAGAATCTGAAGAATAACAACTCTCTCACAAAAACATGCCTTCCTTGGCTCCTCAAAAGCTGAGTGAAGAGGATCAAGAAAAGAGAGATGCAATACTCAAGAGATTCGAAGATCAGCGAATCATCCTGAAGCGTGATCAACTTCCTTCTGTTCCTCCAAAGTTCAGACTTTCACAAAAGGAATACAAGGATCACCTCAGAGCTGAAAGGTTAATCGCTAAAAGAAGGGAAGCTGAAGAAAAAGACAGATAACTCGCCATCCAGCTTGTCCAAAAATCAGTGAAAGACCCCAAGCTGAAAAGAGCTCCCATTGATGTCTAACGTCAGTTATGGGATGATGCCCAAAGGACCGTTGAAGAAAAGACTAAGGTCTCTGATACGACTTTGGAATGGTGTAAAGAAATGCTGAACTATCGATCTCGACCATCCAAAATCATCAAAGCAAACATCAGAGGAAGACTGTACGCAGACGTTCCTGTTGTTGAAGTTGATGTCTATAGAGAAGACAAAACCAAGCAAACCTTCTATGCTGCTTCTTTAGAGAAGTTTGGTCTCTCTGAATGGTTGGAAGTGAAATTAGCCAGTCAGGGATCGCGCTCAAAGTTCAAGAGCCATGTCGAGAAGATCTTAAACACTCAGATCGACCTGGTTTCTTCTGTTGTGGATATTCCTCCTTCCACTCTTCTTCCTCCTCGACAAAAAAGAGTCTCTTCAAAAGAAAAGAAAGTCTCAGACTCAGGTCCTCCTATACGGAATGAAACAGGTATTGGTTTCTCTCGTGCTGAAGTTCTTGGCCCTGATGTTGATATCTCAGCGCTTGACACCTCCCTACCACCTGATGAAACTTTCATTCCTGGCAAAGTTGTAAGTGATCCTTATGGTATATTCTTTCTAGACTACGAAGGAAACCATCACTTTCAATGCATCTCTGAGCTTCCAATCACTCCCATCGAACAACTCAGAGATCTCATATACTGGTGTGAAGTCAGACGCGACATTAAAGCTAGACACCTGAAGCCCTTGATTTTTGAAGAAGCACTGAACAAAAAGAATCAAGAAGTTGATGTCCCTGACTGGATGATTTCCACATCAAAGACCCTCAATGAACTTCTCATCAAGGAAGAACCTTTTGACGGATAGGATCGCCTTGTAATTCTTTCTATCCTTATCTGTCTACATCTTTTGTACTTGTAATTTTATTCGATGTACTTGTAATTTTTCCACTTCCCTATGTAATCTTTACGAAGTTTAAAGAAAATCTTTCAGCGAATGTACTTTACTCCATCAGTACAGAAAAGATCCCAGAAAACAGTAAAAGGGACAAATATTTTATGAGTTCTTTTTATCCTTATGTTTTCATTAAATAGCAATTTTCTCTGTTGCTATGTCATAATCAAATAGGGGGAGATTGTTGATCCAAACCCTCAGTGATTTGATAATGACCCTCTCTTAAATACGTAGTGAAAATTGTAAGTAAAACAATATGTATCAGAGTTTCACTATCGCTGATAAGTACTAAGACCTTATAGTACCGCTGATAGGAACTCTCAATCTTTAGATTAAACATTCAGCGAACACTGTTCACCATAATGCTCTGAGCCTGTTCAGTCCTTATGGTGATCGCTGATTAGTTAGTTGTTTACTTATGATCCATGAAGACAAGTTTCACGTTAACATATGTTCTACGCTGAAGTCGAAGATCAAGCTCAAGAATCAGTGACAAGTCTCCTAATGAACTGATGCGGATCAGCGAAGACTTAGATTTGTCCACTCAACGTGAAGTATCAAGTACAAGACTTCAGCTATCGCTGAACTTTGTCATTCGCTGATAAAGAATGATAAAGTGTTGAATCAACGAAAGCTGATCATGAAGTCCTCCGTACAAAATACTTTTGTCTTAACCACCCTTGCACGACTCCGTACGATATGTCAGAAAAGAGCCTCCTTATTGTCTGAAATCGTACAACCACTCTGATACTACACTGTTCATTCATGCGGCTACTAAGGTTGTCTACTCAAGTCAGATCCTACAACCAATGAGCTGCTGCCATGTGTAAAGTATAAACTGCCATGCATTAAATGCATGCAGTATATAAGAAGACGACCTCACTTCATTTTGAAGTACAAACTTGTTAACTCTGGTCAAGTTGTCTTTCTTGAGATAGGTTATTATTAGTGTTGGTCCCGAAGGGTTATACAAGTTTGTAGAAGGGGGGGTTGAATACAAACACACAGATTTTACTTTTCTAAATTGTTTATTGATAAATCATTAACAATTTACAGCTTGTTGCGGAAACAAGATTAAGGATAAACCTAAATCTAAACAAGTTGGAACACTAAGTTTCTTGCACTAAGAAAGAGAAGGAAATTACTAATAATAACCTATCTCAAGATAAGAAAGATGAACTTGTCCAGAGTTAGCAAGTTAATTCAAAATGAAGTGAGTTCATCTTCTTATATACTGCATGCATTTAATGCATGGCAGTTTACACTTTACACGTGGCAGCAACTCATTGGTTGTATGTCATTGACCTTTGTTGACAACCTTAGTAGCCGCATGTTTGAACAGTGTAGTATCAGAGTGGTTGTACGATTTCAGACAATAAGGAGGTTCTTTTCTGACATGTCGTACGGAGTCGTGCAAGGGTGGTTAAGACAAAAGTACTTTGTACGGAAGACTTCATGATCAGCTTTTCGTTGAATCAGCGTTCTGTCATTTTATATCAGCGAATGATAGATTTCAGCGATAGCTAAAGTCTTGTACTTGATACTTCACGTTGATTGGACAAATCTGAGTCTTCGCTGATCCGCATCAGTTCATTAGGAGACTTGTCGCTGGTTCTTGAGCTTGATCTTCGACTTCAGCGTAGAACCTATGTTAACGTGAAACTTGTCTTCAGAGATCATAAGTAAACAACTAACTTATCAGCGATCACCATAAGTACTGAACAGACTCAGAGTATTATGGTGAACAGTTTCGCTAAATATTTAATCTAGAGAGTAAGAGTTCCTATCAGCGGTACTGTAAGATCTTTGTACTTATCAGCGATAGTGAAACTCTGATACATATTGTTTACTCACAATTTTCACTAAGTATATAAGAGAGGGTCATTATCAAATCACTGAGGGTTTGGATCAACAATCTCCCCCTATTTGATTATGACATAGCAACAAAGAAAATTGCTATTTAATGAAAACATAGGGATAAAAAGAACTCGTAAAATATTTGTCCCTTTTACTGTTTTCTGGGATCTTTTCTGTACTGATGGAGTAAAGTACGTTCGCTGAAATTTTTCTTTAAACTTTGTAAAGATTACAGAGGGAAGTAGAAAAATTACAAGTACAAGCGAAATAAATTACAAGTACAAAAGAATAACTGATAAAATAGAAGAATAAGGCGATCCTATCAGTCAAAAGGTTCTTCCTTAATGAGAAGTTCATCAAGGGTCTTTGATGTGGGAATCATCCAGTCAGGTACATCGACTCCTTGATTCTTTTTGTTCAGAGCTTCTTCAAAAATCAAGGGCTTCCGGTGTCTAGCTTTAATGTCGCGTCTGACTTCACACCAGTATATGAGATCTCTGAGTTGTTCGATGGGAGCGATGTGGAGCTCAGAGATACGTTGAAAGTGATGATTTCCATAGTAGTCTAAAAAGAATATACCATAAGGATCACTTACAACTGTACCAGGAATGAAAGTTTCTCCAGGTGGTAGGGAGGTGTCAAGCGCTAAGAGATCAGCATCAGGGCCAAGTACTTCAGCACGAGAGAAACCAATACCTATTTCATTCCATATAGGAGGACCTGAGTCTGAGACTTTCTTTCCTTTTCCAGAGACTCTTCTTTGTTGAGGAGGAAGAAGAGTGGAAGGAGGAATATCCACATCAGAAGAGAGCAAATCGAGTTGTCGATTTAAGATTTTCTCGACATGATCTTGGAACTTTGAGCGCGATCCCTGAATGGCTAATTTCACTTCCAACCATTCAGAGAAACCAAACTTCTCTAAAGTAGCAGCATAGAAGGTTTGCTTGGTCTCGTCTTCTCTGAATACATCAATTTCAACAACAGGAACATCAACGAACAGTCTTCCTCTGATGTTTACTTTGACAATTTTGGATGGTCGAGATCGATAGTTCAGCATTTCTTTAGCCCATTCTACAGTCGTATCAGAGACCTTAGTCTTTTCTTTAACTATCCTTTGGGCATCATCCCATAGCTGACGTTGAACATCAATAGGAGCTCTTTTCAGCTTGGGGTCTTTCACTGATTTTTGGACAAGCTGGATGGCGAGAGCCTTGTCTTTTTCTTCAGCTTCCTTTCTTTCAGCGAGCAGACGTTCAGCTCTGAGATGATCTTCGTATTCTTTCCTATAGATTTTGAACTTTGGAGGAATAGAAGGAAGTTGATCACGCCTCAGGATGATTCGCTGATCTTCGAATCTCTTGATCATTTCATCTCTCTTTTTCTGATCCTCTTCACTTAGCTTTTGAGGAGCCAAGGAAGGTCTGTTTCGGCGAGGGAGTTGCTGTTCTTCAGGTTCATCAGTCTCATAGATCAAATCCAAGACCGGGATTATTTCTTCAGCGTTGGGAGCTGGGATTATTGTTGAAGTCGCAGCTGTAGGAACTTCAGCGATATCCTCAAACAGGGGAGAGGACTAGCTGAAACGCAACGATCTTACAAATAAGAACATGGGTAGAACAGTGATAGAGAAAGAATGGGATAGGTATATAGGTTTGTGGAGAGTAGAGCTGATAAAGTGTATAGAGGAGGGATGTAGTACAAGGGAAATTTATTGTACCTAACAAACTGGCTTTTGAAGCAAGATCGTCAGATTGTCTTCTTCAGCGAGGCCTTTGTTTTTGCCTTTGTCAGCTTCAGATGTTGAAGGCTTTGTCTTGGTCCGCTCCCCTGAAGGTTCTTTGATGACTATCCCTTTAAGAGCAGTAGTCTTCGGAGCAGGCTTGACGATAAAGTCATCATCAGCATCATCATCATCATCATCATCATTCTTTAGAGAAGAAGATGGTTCATCATCAGAGATGTCGACGTCTTCATCGTCTTCAGCTTCCTCTTCATCAGATTCAACCTCTTCAGCATAGGGTGAGGTGACATCAGCAGCAGCTTCAAAAATCTGCCCTTCGAGTTGCTCCCCCTCAGATACAGAGGCGAGTTTCTCGGTTCCCTCAGGGTGTTCATCTCCCTGAGGTCCAGCGGTTGTTTCAATTATGTTCTCACCCTCTTCACCAAGGGTAAGGTCTTCAGTCTTCTCTCCCCTGATAGATTCATCATGGGAAAGGTCTTCAGCTCTCTTCTCCCCCTCTTTATCATGATGAGTGGGGGAGGAATGTGACGACTCAGCAGCTGTGGGTTTCTCCCTGTCTTCTTGGCCAGGGACCCCCACATAAGTCTCAATCGTTGATAATCTGTTTTGAAGAGCAGAAATACCAGGATTGATCTTCACGAGTTCAGCTCGATCCGCGGGAGTGAAATGCTCAGCTGCAGGGGCAGGGCCAGGGGCGATCATGTTGGTCAGGATCTGCTCCAACAATGTCTTCATAGAAGTGATGTCATTCTTCATCGTATTGACATCGGACTTCACAGAATTCATGTCAGTCTTTACCGAACTGACATCAGGCTTTACAGCAGACATATCACCTTCGAGTGTGCTAACCGATGTCTTCAGCGTTGTGACTTCGCTGGACATGGTGTCAACTGATTTCTTTATTTCGAGGTAGTCTGTGTAGATGTCAGCGAGAACTTTGGCAAAATCGCTGAGTGATTTATCAACCTTCTCCACGTCAGCTTTGGAGGCATTATTTCCGACTTTGGTTGTAAGCTTTAAAAGATTCTCTCCAGCGGTTGTTACAGCTGAAGAGTTGCCGGAAAGAGTAGACGTGAGACCTGTCAGCTTCGTCTCTATTGTTTTCAGAGAAGCGTTGATGTCTCCCAAATTAGGACCTGTAAAATAAAAGAACTTGTGAACAGAGGAAAGCTCAGAAGTTTGGGGTTCAGTTACGGTGTATGGGGTTTTGTGTATACCTGCAGGAGGATTGGTGAATTCATCAAAATCCCGGTGTCCTGAGAAAAGTTCCATGACATCAGCGAGAGTGTGTGAACGCATGGTCATCTCTGCACGTCCTACATCCCTCATTCCTTGATGAGCATCAGCTTTAGCTTCTGGAGGAATGACAGGTGCTTCAGTGATAACTGGAGTAGTGTCCAATGGAACAGAGGGAGAAGCGAAGGTTGAGAATGGTGGTTGGGTGCGGAGTTCAGCGTTGGATTCGCTGAGAATCGCTTCTTCAGTCTGTGGAGAGACTAAAGGAGGTTGGGTAGATTCCAAGTCTATAACTCCAGCATTTAGAGACGCTGTAGCGGGGATAGAATGGGTGGCTTGTTCAGCTGTGGCAGAGCGTACCATTGAACTTTCCTTCACCCAACTAGAGGAGTTGAGGAGTCTTTAGCAGGAGAGTGCTTGGGTTGCTCCTTGGTTTTCTTAGTTCTTTTGGAACCAAGTTGGTGTGAGGAGTGTTTCCTTTTAAGAGAAGGAATGGAGATTGCAGCTGGGGTATCAACGGTGGGTTTGTCCGCTGAAGGAGCTGCAGAAGTAGAAGAAGTAGATTTGAGAAGAGTTAAAAAAAGTAGAAAGACGTACCTCGTTTTCCACCGGTTTGAAGTCGAGTACCTTAGGGCCAACCTGAGAGAGTTTCAGGTCACCCTCTTGAGGGTAGCTGTCCTTCAGGCCTTTTTGGAATACGGCGCTGATGAATCGAGGATAGGGAACCCATGGAGATCTGCCAGCGACGGAGTCCACTCTGAGTACCAGGTCATCATAGATAATCGATGCCCGGTCTATATGTAGACCTTTCAGCAATGCATATCCCATTGCTTGCTGAGGCTGAGCGGCTTGGTCAGAGGAGCCGGTCTTGGCAGTCATGCAGCTGATTAAGTGAGCGAAGATGAAATTCATCTTGCTGGGCATTTTGGATTTCTTGATGAGGGTCAGCTTCTTCTCGGGCTTCTTGTCCCTTCCAGTTTCCCAAATATAGCCCATTGCATCAAAGAATGCAATGATGGCTTCCCTGTCTGAATGTTTCTTGTGGTCAGGGAGAGGAAAAAAAGGTTTTTCTTTGGAGGCGATGGGAAGGCTGAGGGCTTTGCGAATGATGGCAGGTGTAATCTTCATGGTGCCATAGTCAGTATCGCAGAGGATGCAGTCAATTGTTTTTTAGGAGTCTTTTGTTGATGGTAGCTGAGAGTGTCTGGCAGAATACCATAACTGAGATAGCAGATGCTGATGTGCAGGGGGTGTTATGGTCAAGGCTGTTGAGATGCAACAGTTTTTCAGAAAGTTCACAGCATCATCTAGATGTGTGACTTGCTTTCGAGGAGGAAACTCGAGAAGCGCATAGAGGTTATTTGGCTTGTTCCAGTCCAGTTTGTCAAGAGAGAACTTGACTTGAGGAGCCTTGAGGATATCCAATTCCTCAGCAGAATCAGTAGCAGTGTTCTCAGCGGTGGTATTCTTGGGGATGTCAGTAGATGCCATTCTGTATTATCAGTTCAACCAAAGATTAACAAATAAGAATAATCTTAATGTGGAAAGATTTTTCCAATAAGATGGTTCGAATTTTGTCCATTTCATTCAGACAAAATGTCTTAATGAAGATTAGGGTTTTTCTTGTTTTTGAAAAACGAAATGTAAACCCAAATAAAAAAATCTTGTTTTCCAGTTTCTTTTGAAGATTGGGATTCTGGAAAAACGAATGAAGAACAAGTTTAAGATTTTGCGTTTAAACTTGAAGAACAACCATGAAAGGTTGTGTTCATAAAACCATGAAAGAGATGATTTCATTTTAAAAAGTTCTTTTGTTTGATCTTGTGAAAACAAAGAGAAGATCATTAACAAGTTTGAAGAAACATGTAAAATAAAAGAATTATTAACCTGGTTCGTTGAAAAGATGAAGTTCTTGAACAAGTTTGAAGTTCTTGAAAAATTCGAGAGCACAAATGCAACAGTGATTTTTCTTGCTTGGAGAAGAAGTTCGCGTAAAAGAAAAATATAAACCCAGAATAAGTTTATATAGTGAGTTTAGAGAAATAGAAAATCTTGAGCGGGAAAAGATTTTCATCATGACACGGACACGTGTTTGCATTTGATTGGAAGGTAAACGAAACGTGCAAACGTGTGTCAGAAAAGAACGTGTCGGGGCTTATCCGTTGCAATGACGTCACAACTTGTCCTTTCATATTCTTAGGATGTCTCTGAGGTTTTGAAAAACTCAGGGACACTTTTTAAAACATGAAGCACTGAATTTAGAAATATCAGTGAGAAATTTCAAAATATCGCTGATAAGGAAGAGATATTCAGCGATGCAATTTGTTTTGAAATCTTGCATTTACATGCGATTGTTAGAGAGATAAAAACATACCTTGATATCAGAGAATCAAGTTTATTCAGAGAGAAAATGATAGAATGGGTTATACAAGTTGATTTTATCCTATCACTGATCAAATGTGAACCGTTGAAGATTTTACTCTTCAAAGTTCAGCATTCCAAGCTCGCTGATGAGAAAGTTGAACCTTGTCTCATCAAGAGGTTTGGTGAACAGATCAGCTAGCTGATAATCAGTTGGGATAAAGTGAAGTTCTATATCACCATTCATCACATGATCTCTGATAAAGTGATACCTGATTTCGATGTGTTTTGTCTTTGAGTGTAGCACTGGATTATTGGCTATAGCGATGGCACTTGTGTTGTCGCAATAGATTGTAATATTTGAGAGCTGAAGGTCATAGTCCAGTAGTTGATTTCTCATCCACAAGACCTGAGAACAACAGCTTCCAGCGGCTACATACTTAGCTTCAGCTGTGGAGGTGGACACTGAGGTTTGCTTTTTACTTGTCCAACTCACCAGCTTTCCACCCAGGAGCTGACATCCTCTTGTGGTGCTTTTCCTATCCATTTTGCAACCTGCAAAATCACTATCTGAATAGGCGATTAGATCGAATCCTGAGTCTTTGGGATACCAAAGACCTAGATTCGTTGTACCCTTAAGATATCGAAAAATTCGCTTTACAGCTTTCATATGAGACATCTTAGGTTCAGCTTGATTACGTGCACACAAACATGTTGCATACATAATATCGGGTTAGCTAGGTGTAAGATACAACAGTGAGCCGATCATCCCACGGTATAGCGTGAAATTGACAGGAATTCCTTTTAAGTCCTTGTCAAGTGTCAGCGGAGGTGCCATAGGGGTTTTCATAGCTGAACTTTCAGTTAAATCGAATTTCTTCAGCATATCTTTAACATACTTTCCCTGATTAATGAAAGTTCCTTTTTCATTTTGCTTTATCTGTAGACCAAGGAAATATGTTAGTTCACCCATCATGCTCATCTTAAACTCATCTTTCATTCTATCAGCGAAACGAGTACAAAGATCAGGGTTAGTAGAACCAAATATAATGTCATCAACATATATTTGAACAAGAATGATATGACCTTTTACTTTCCTGAAAAATAGAGTCTTGTCGATTTTACCTCGCTCAAATTGTTCAATATGGAGATAAGTAGAAAGAGTGTCATACCATGCACGTAGAGCTTGCTTTAAGCCATAAAGTGCCTTATCCAGTTTATAAACATAACCTGGACGCTTAGAATCCGAGAATCCTGGAGGTTGTTCCACATAGACTTCTTCATTCAGCTTTCCATTTAGAAACGCTGACTTAACATCCATCTGATATACTTTGAAGTCTTTGTGTACAGCATATGCTAAGAATAGACGAATAGATTCTAGTCTTGCTACTGGAGCAAATGTTTCGTCATAATATATGCCTTCCTCTTGTCTGTATCCCTGAGCAACAAGACGAGCCTTGTTGCGGGTTACAGTTCCATGTTCGTCCAACTTGTTTCGATAGACCCATTTAGTGCCTATCACTGTTTTGTCAGTTGGTCTTCGAACAAGTTTCCAAACTTTGTTTCTTTCGAATTCAGTCAGCTCTTCTTGCATGGCGCTGACCCAGTTTGGATCTTTAAGGGCATCATCTACTTTCTTTGGTTCAGTTAGAGAAATAAAATTGACAAATAAACAAATATTACCTGCACTTCGTCGAGTCTGAATACCAGCGTTTGGATCACCAAGAATTTGATCAATTGTGTGATTTACAGTCCATCGCTGAGCCGGAGCATGAGACGCTGACTCAACCTAAACTGGAGGAGCTGAAGATGAAGCTTCGGCGACGTCTGGAGTATCAGCTAAGAGAGGAATGGATGTAGTTGTCATTATATTCACTGATTGCTGAGAAGTAGATGGAATGTCTGAGACATTTGGTTCAGAGGCAGGTATAGTACTTATAGGAACAGCTGAGACCCATGATGTTTCAGCTTCACTATTCTGCATATTTGGAATGATAGTAGGACCATCATCTTCCACTGTATGAGTATGAGGAGTGGGAATGTCTTCTGAATCACCAAGATGAGAGAACATCCATTGATTCAGTTCTTCAGTATCAGCGGACGGTTTAGAGTTCGCTGAACGGGATTCGTCAAACGTGACGTGAATAGTTTCTTCTACAGTTTGTCTTCTTCGATTGAAGACTCTGAAGGCTTTGGAGACTGAGGAGTATCCAAGAAAGATTCCATCATCAGCTTTAGGATCAAACTTTCCAAGGGCATCTCTGTTATTCAGTATGAAACACTGACATCCAAAGATGTAAAGAAAGCTGATTGAAGGCTTTCTCCCATGAAAAAGTTCATAGGTTGTTTTATTGAATCTTTTAACTATCAGCGACCTATTTTGCGTAAAACAAGCAGTGTTGACAGCTTCTGCCCAAAACTGAGTAGGCAGGTGAGAATCGCTGAGCATTGAACGTGCAGCTTCAATAATTGTTCTATTTCTTCTTTCAGCGACTCCATTTTGTTGCGGTGTTCTCACTGAAGAAAAGTTGTGAGAAATACCCTTACTCTCAAAGAAGGAATCAAGAGAACTGTTTTTGAATTCAGTCCCATGATCACTCCTTATGGAGCGAACAGTCAAGTTGTTCAGGGTTTCCATCTTCCGAACAAAGGTGATGAGTTCTTCAGGGGTGTCACTCTTGGAACGGAGAAACATAACCCATGTATAACGAGAGAATTCATCAACTATGACCAGTGTATATTTCTTTCCAGCAATGGATTGTTTGTTAACAGGGCCAAACAAATCCATATGGAGTAGTTGTAGAGGAGATGACACTGAGGAGACTTGTTTTGACTTAAAGCTTGCTTTGGTCTGCTTCCCTTTCTCACACGCTGAACAAAAAGACTCTTTGGCGTATGAGTGCTGAGGTAGACCAGTAACTAACTCTTTTGAAGAAAGAGTGTTCAGTGTCTTGAAATTCAGATGAGAGAGCCTCTTATGCCATAGCCAGTTGACATCAGATGAGGCTTTTGAGAAGAAACATGAGTTCTCAGTGGTTGTTGAGTCCATGTTTATTACATAAACATTTTCCAAACGATAACCGCTGAGAGCTATCTTCTCCTTTTTGTCAGTGACAAAGCAGGATTCCTTGGTAAAGATTACCTTGTTATCCTTGTCGCAAAGCTGACTGATGCTTAACAGATTATGCTTCAGCCCTTCAACATATGCGACTCTTCTGAAGGTTGTTGTACCATTTGAGAGTACACCAAACCCTCGGGTATGTCCTTTTCCATTTCCACCGAAAGTCACAGAGGGACCCTTCTCTTTCTTGTATTCAGCGAGTAGACTTTTCTTTCCAGTCATATGTCTAGAGCATCCGCTATCGAGATACCAGATACCCTTCTTAACCTGCATCACAAAGGAAGATTAGTTTTTCTTGGGTACCCACTTAATCATGTGTACACGTTTGTCAGTGGAAGTAGTTGGAATGGAAGGTTCAGCAGTCTTCGCAGCATTTGAAGATTCAGCTTTGTCAGTCTTCACTTTGGTTAATTTCTTAACCTCAGTGGTCTTCTTTGCCTTGGGGGCAATGTTCACCTTAGCTATCTTTTCAGCTTTGGTGTCTGTGGAGCACTTACTAGCAATATGATCATTAAGTCCACAGTGATAACATTTCCTATAACTAAAAGTAGTTCTAGGACCATTTGAATGCTGAGCTTTTGATTTAGAATTAGAAGGACCAGCACCAATTAGGCTTTTGGCTTTTGAAATGGGAGGAAATTTTAGTTCTTCAGATTTCTTACCAAGGACATCCACTCTGAGTCTAGGAGTAGATCGCTGAATAGACCCACGCTGAGTAGATCCGGAGATCTTATTCCTTGATTCAGAGGAATAAATCACTAAAGTTCTAGAATCATTCAGCTTTGGTACAGAGGTACCCTTCTGAGGATTTTGGTTCAAAGCAATTCCTTTACCTTTATCTTTACAGACAGAGGTAGGTTTTGGATAAACCATTTTCTCTTTACCTTTTGAAGAGGTAGAGATTTCCTCAGGGATAGGTGGTCTAGAGGACGAACACTGAGAAGATGAAGTGTCAGCGACTGAGGATACGAAAGTTCCAAATAAGAGCATGGAACGATCAGTGGTTGGTTCTTGAGTTTCATATTTATAACCAAGACCACGTTTATCACTCAGGGGTATCTGAGACTTAATTATCTCAGTGATCTTTGTTGAAGAATTACACCATCCTTCAACAGTAGCTTTTTCAGCTTTCAATGCAGCGATAGCTTCTGCTCGTTCGATTTTGACTAGCTGATTTAAGTGCACTTGATCTTTAAAATCTTCTTCGATTTTAGAAAGCTTTTCTATTTGAAGGTGACAGTTTTTAAGTTGTTCAGCGAGATCAAGGTTTTGGTTTTCAACTATAGTTTTGCCATTCATGGCTTCATATAAACTTCTAGTCAAGAGATCGATTTTACGGAGACTATCAGCTTCATCAATATTTGCAATATTTGTAAAGAAGGAAGGTGATACCTGAATAGCAGAGGTTGAAGTGGAGGGAATGTCTGAACTTTCTTCCTCATCTTCAATCTTTGCCATAAGACAGAGATTGGCTTCATCATCTTCAGAGTCAGATGATGATTCTTCTTCTTCAGAGGCAGCCCAATCGTAAGCCATCAGGCCTTTGCCTTTCTTCTTAAAGCTTTTCAGCTTCGCATACTTTTCTTTCAGCTTAGCGTATTTGTCATCTTTATTTCTGGGAATAAAGGATTTCTTGGGAAACACTGAGTTTCTCGATACTTTCTTAGACCTGCACTCGTTAGCGAAATGTCCAATCTTTTCGCAGTTAAAACAAGTAGCAGTAGCCTTATCAACAGGAGCTGATGATCTTGGCTTATCAGTAATAGAAAGGGGTTTGTTCTTTCTGAACATTTTCTTTTTGGCGAATCTCCTGAACTTTTTAGTTAGGAGAGCCAAAGATTCATCATCATCTGAAGAGTCAGAATCTGATGACCTTTCAGAGTTACTTTCTAACTCAGTGATAGTGACCGAGGGTCGCTGAGTAGAATGTTCCTCTGAGATTAAAGCAACAGGGGTGCTTTTGGAATCTTTTACAAGATTCTTCTTAAGATGGCTTAATTGCTCATGATTCGGCATCGTGCCATATAAGGTAGCAAGGGTCATTGATGTTAGATCCTTTGACAGCTTGAGACACATAGAATAACTGTCCCAGCTTTCAGGTAAACATTCTAGAAACTTTGTCAGCACTTCAAAGTTAGAATATTCCTTACCAACAGTTTTTAGATCTATTATTAAGCAATTAAAACATTGGTGAACTTCAGAGAGAGTCTCATTCTTACCACAAATGAAACTTTCATACTGTCTTACCAGGTTGATCTTTCGAGAGTCCTGGACTTCAGCAGTACCTTCATACTGAACACAGATTGTGTCCCACATGGCTTTTGAGGATTTCAGGTTCATGACGGAATGGTAGACTTCATCAAGAAGAGCCATGGATAGTATGGATCTGGTTTTTGTGTCGATAGCCACTTTCTTCTTATCTTCGTCAGTCCACGTATGAACATCTTTGGGTATCAGCCTTAATGGAATAGCAGGTCTATTCTCAGCGGCAGGTATTGCGGCATCAATTCTTACAGGAATAAATGGGCCATTTTCAAGATAGTAAGGTATAGTAGGGTCTACACCTTCTAAGAAGAGAGTCATCCTATTTTTCCATAGATTAAAATTATCTCTGGAGAATCTAGGGGGTTTTGCAAGAGAACCATTGTCTATATAGTTTGTGTTTGTGTTGGTAGCCATTTTTAGAAATAGCAAGGAAGAGAAATCTTAGTATAGATTAGATCTTGTTTATGAGATTAAACAAATCTTCTCTGATACCACTTGTTGGTCCCGAAGGGTTATACAAGTTTCCAGAAGGGGGGGTTGAATACAAACACACATATTTTACTTTTCTAAATTGTTTATTGATAAATCATTAACAATTTACAGCTTGTTGCGGAAACAAGATTAAGGATAATCCTAAATCTAAACAAGTTGGAACACTAAGTTTCTTGCACTAAGAAAAAGAAGGAAATTACTAATAATAACCTATCTCAAGATAAGAAAGATGAACGTGTCCAGAGTTAGCAAGTTACTTCAAAATGAAGTGAGTTCATCTTCTTATATACTGCGTGCATTTAATGCATGGCAGTTTACACTTTACACGTGGCAGCAGCTCATTGGTTGTATCTCATTGACCTTTGTTGATAACCTTAGTAGTCGCATGTTTGAACAGTGTAGTATCAGAGTGGTTGTACGATTTCAGACAATAAGGAGGTTCTTTTCTGACATATCGTACGGAGTCGTGCAAGGGTGGTTAAGACAAAAGTACTTTGTACGGAAGACTTCATGATCAGCTTTTCGTTGAATCAGCGGTCTATCATTTTATATCAGCGAATGACAGATTTCAGCGATAGCTAAAGTCTTGTGCTTGATACTTCACCTTGATTGGACAAATCTGAGTCTTCGCTGATCCGCATCAGTTCATTAGGAGACTTGTCGCTGGTTCTTGAGCTTGATCTTCGACTTCAGCGTAGAACCTATGTTTACGTGAAACTTGTCTTCAGAGATCATAAGTAAACAACTAACTTATCAGCGATCACCATAAGTACTGAACAGACTCAGAGTATTATGGTGAACAGTTTCGCTGAATGTTTAATCTAGAGAGTAAGAGTTCCTATCAGCGGTACTGTAAGATCTTAGTACTTAGATAGTGAAACTCTGATACATATTGTTTACTCACAATTTTCACTAAGTATATAAGAGAGGGTCATTATCAAATCACTGAGGGTTTGGATCAACAATTAGTAATTTCCTTCTCTTTCTTAGTGCAAGAAACTTAGTGTTCCAACTTGTTTAGATTTAGGTTTATCCTTAATCTTGTTCCGCAACAAGCTGTAAATTGTTAATGATTTATCAATAAACAATTTAGAAAAGTAAAAACGTTTGTTTGTATTCAACCCCCCCCCCCCCCTTCTACAAACTTGTATAGCCCTTCGGGACCAACACTATGATTTTGTGGTTAGTGAGATTTGCACAGTACATTCATATATATTTTTCAGTCTCTAGAAGCTGTACCATACAGAGAAATTGGTACTTCATCGTACCAAAACAAAAATTCCTTCTCTCTGTACTCTTCTCTCTCGACCTCTCACGCCGGACACACGTTAGCGTCGGCGCGAATCACTGTCACCATCAAATGCCAGACCTGCAACCGTTATTCTGCTCCCAATGCAAGCAATCACCCCTCCGCTTCTTCCTTTTATCTCCCGATCATTTGCTTCAACGAAGAACCATCTGCTCCACTATCCATCCCTAAAAAAACCCTATTTTCAGTTTCCGATCATCATCCTCAAGCATCCCCAATACGATAGAAGAATCTACCATCTTCTTCGATCGTCTGCGATAATCCCTCGCACTCACCCAGATATCGAAAAACCTGTAGAATCCAGATCCGTGCAACAATTGTGTTTATGTGATTAAGAGATATGAACATATAAACTAATCACAAAGGCTGCCCACTTAGCTATTTGATTCAGAGAATGATCGTTACAATACTGAAAAGCTAAATGAGACAACTAGCTATTTTCTAAGCTAATTGTACATTATATATGTTGGGCCCGTGGTAACAAGCCCACGGCCCGTTCACTATGGACTATGTTTAAACAAATACAAATTACACCCTTGAACTTTAAATCAACATATAAAACTTGCTCTAACAATCTCCCCCTTTGATTTGAAGTTCAAATTCGCGCTCTATCTCTTGCCAGTTGTAGACATAACGTTTGCGAAGAGCGAAATGAACCTCGAAGAATCTGATGGCGCGGCGGTAGTCGAGACGATCTTCAACAATATCCAAAGCAGTCTGAGCAGTTCTTTCATTCAGATTTGGTACATAGGATACCTTTGGATTTTCGGATTCGTGCTTGATGATCTTCCGAAGAGCGTCTTGAACCTTGAGCAGTGTGCCGTCGCAAAATCGATCTATCTGACTGAACCTCATAAACTTCTTTTCTTTCTGAGCGTTGAGGAAGACGATCCCAAATTCCGGTTGAAGCAGCATTGCGTTCTAGGGATACATCGACAGTTCAGGAGCTTTCAGATTCGGTTTGAGCAGATTTACCTTCTTTGATCGGTTCTCGATTGCCATTTGAAAGTCCATAAGATAAGACATCATAATAGATCGGACGAGGAATCGACGAACCGCTTCGAGCGCCTTTGTTACAGCAAGCGGTCGGATGGTTCTGGTGCGAAGGTCTGGTCTCTCGGGAGACACCGCTTCATGGCTTCTACGTATCGGAGTTGGCGTGCTGGATCAGGGCTGTAGATGCCAAGACAGAAGGTCGGCTCGATCGGGCGAATTCGGTGAACAAACAGCTTCTTCAGAGATTCCTCCAGATGAGGAATGAGGACCTTGATCTTCTCCCAACGATTTTGTTGCTGAGGAGGGGGAGGAAGATCAGGAGTTGTCGTTTGTTGAGGAGATGTCGGGATTTCTGCATTGCAGCTTTCTGGTTGATCTGAAGTCGTAGCGGGTTGAGTCGAGTGAACGGGAGGCGTACCATATAAGTTCTGAAGCAGAAACTGGTCGTAATCAATATTGTCGTCTTCATCAGTGGGAAACACCAGATTTACCTCGAAGTTTACGGCTGTGGCAGCTTTTTTGTACCATGCGTCTTCGATTTCCGGGTTGGTTTCACATGCAGGAACAATCATGGTGAGCGTCGACATGTCTGATGGTTCTTGTGCGACCAATTCCTGTGTTATACCCTCGGGCTTTTCAACCGTTGGGGCTTCGTCATCTGAGATATCAATGTCGATGACCATCTGTGCTAAAGGCAACTCGGCTTCGGGTGTTTCTGTTGAAGCGGCCGTAGTTGGAGGTTCCTGATGAACCACAGATGTCGCTGCAGGCTGGATCAGGGAGGCGGTCTCGGTTAGACGTTGTCGCTTCTCCCCCTCACGGTGATCAGGATCCTCTTGGTCATCGTGCCTTCGTTTAAGACTGTCGGCTTGACTCTTGCATGTGTCTTCAAGTGATCGAAACCTCTCGGATAGAGTAGCAAGCGCTCGGTTGTAGGTCTCGAGGGCTGAGTCAATGGCGTCAAGGCGTGATGTGATGGACGAAGATGGAGCAGTGACCTGGGATCGTAGAATTGAGATCAGGTCTGCTTCGGTAGACGTGGTTGTGTCGGATTCCTGGAGCAGTTGGGCTAAGAGCATTGTCTTCAGGGTGTCCACCGAATAAGTAGGTTGCGGTTGAGGCGGAAGCACAGTGACAGATTCAGTGCTGACGAGGGGGCTCTTTCCTTTGAAAGCATGCATCGCTTTGGCAAGCTCAGCCTCAAGGGTGCTGTCCAGAGACCCTTTTGACACGAAGTCGGGTAAAATAACGTCGGGCTCACTTAGAGTACCCGTTGAAGCATCTACCGTAGGGGTAGAGCCACCTACGTTCACAGCTGGCGTGATGTTAACTGTGGTAGGATTTCCGTCCAATCCTCGTGTAACGGCAGTCGGAGACACTATAGACGTTCCGGTCGGGTCACTGAGAGCCACGACTTGGTGTTGTTCCTCATCAAGTGTCCTAGGCGAAGAATGTTCAGTAACAATAGGCTCTAGACTCGATGGTGCACACAAAGAAGTCGAGACCGGGGGCTGATGGTCTCTTATTTCAACACCCGCACTCTCCGAGTGAGAGTCCGGTGGAAGTTGTGCTTGTTCCCCGTGTAATATTGAAACATCCGTCTGTTTTGAGACGGATGAGTGGCTATGGGGGGTGTGCAATTGCTCCGCTGGGTCCACGGAGGCTTCTTCAATACCCTGTCCCAACAAATGAGACGAGGTAGTAGATGTGGCAACCCGGATATGACGTGGCTGGTTTCGCTAAGGAGCCTCGTTATCTTTACGGCTCAATCTTTCTTGGTTCGCGTTCGACCTTAACACCCTCCTTCTCACATGTTCTATGTCCCGGGGAAGGTCCCTCCGGCTCTAGCTGGACCATGGGATTCCCTAACTCTCGTCCATATGCTATCATAGGTAGGATTTCAGGCATATGCATAGCACGGATATTATCCTGCTCCCCCTCAAAACATACATGGGGATTGGCTTGCTCCCCCTCGGAGTGAGAGTGATATCAATACAAGAAAAAATATTTAGACTTTGTAAGAGAAATAGTGTAACTCTTCCCCTCGGATTGAGGTTGTTGATCCGCCATGGAATATCTGTAAAAAGACCCAAGGTTAGAAACTGAGGCGGATAAACAAGTTCCGGTGCGTACCTTTGCATTAAGTGGCTCAATCTGTGACAGATTGAGGATTGGCAGTGACATAACAGGTACCGGATAGATCAAAACAGGGGTGTCCGGACAAGGATTTAAAAAAAAACTTTCCGGACAGACACAAGTAGCCGGACAAAGGGTGTCCGGATAAAAGGTGTTCCGAACAAGCATGGTTTCCGGATACAGTTGAGCATTCCGGACAAACATGGTTTCCGGACACAGTTGAGCATTCCGTACGAAAGTAAGATTGTCCGGATACTCTGGGATTTTCACAAAAAAATGCTCTGTCCTTGTAGATTTTGCCAGAATAGGAATGTTTGGATTTAAATATGAACCTTCTCTCGCTCCCCCTCAAACTGAGCATGGGGATGGCTTTGCTCCCCCTCGAATATTGCAAAAAAAATTGTGCAGTGGAGAGTTCGACACATAAAAACTTTTAGACATTTAAAGAAAAACTTGTGTCGCTCCCCCTCAAATGGTGAGCATAAGATGACATGCTCCCCCTCAGAATGTGCTCGTAGAGGGAGATGCGCACGAGAGTATCCACACACACAAAAAACTTTTCAGCATTTAAAAAAAATTGTGTGTGACGCTCCCCCTTAAAAGTAGAGTGACTTACGTGATACCTGATCATGCTCCCCCTAAACATATGAGCAGTCCGTGAAAGTTCTGGTATAGACAAACCTCACGTCTTGACAATATTATTCCTTGTAGATCGTGAGCAGCTCCCTCCTTCTGGTCATGTGTGTGGAGCAACCATTGTCTAAGGACCACACATGACCGTCCTGCAAAACAAATTTAGCGGACCTTCGGTACCCAGATTTGCCTGGGTTCGGGAGGGTTAGGTTTGGCACCTTTTGGGGAAGCTTGCTTTGTCCCAGCTTTCCCTTTAGGTTTAGGAATTACACCGTTAGAGGGAACTGGTTTTGGCACTTGTTTCCTCTTCGGTGCAGAATTTACACCTTTAGGAGGAACAGATTTTGTAGCAGCTTTCCACCTGGGTGCCGGTTTAACCTCAGTAGGAGCAACCCATCTAGGAGCAGGTTTGGTCTCCCGCTGTGGTTTAACCGCTGATTGGTAACCCCGTTTTTTATAGTGACTTTGCTGGTTATTACGGGGTATGCGTTTGGGTGTATGATTAAACCTTTGATATGACCCAAACCAGTCATTATTAGCAATGTCATCAAAATCATTCCAACCACAACTAGAACAACACAAACGATCGTGTGATAATTGAATCAATTGCTGAATGGAATAAATTATCATCGGAAAATTAACATCTCTATTAACAAAATTATTCCTATGATTCCAGGCACAATCGTTTTTGTTCATCCTAGGATGAAAGACAGTATTAAACGACTTTGATGCATCATCCTTGACAGATTCCTTGGCTGGCCACTTTGGTTTTATTTGTTTAGCTCGACCGGTTTTATCCGAAACAACAGGGACTGTACGGTCAGTGACTTTTGAGGAAACAAGAATCTTAGTGGTCGGTCGTTCGGTCTTTTGCTTCGGCTGTGATTGTTTTTGAGAATTTGAAGCATTTTTAAGAATCTTGATCATAGCCGGAGTCTTGGATTGAGAACAGTCGCCCTTTTGAAAATTGACCGGACGATTAACCACTGGAGACAAAAAGTCAGAATGACTTGGAAGAGGTTTGTCGAAAGGGAACGACTCAAACTCTCTATCAGAATTACCTTCGGAGTTCATGTATTTTGAAAAATCTATCTCCGGAATTTCAGGACTTGGATCGGTCGAGGAAGGCGAGGAACACTTTGTGCTCTCTGTAGTGTGCTTTGAGGAATTTGGTGCGGAAGCGTTTGAAAAATCAGAGTTCAAATTCCTTAAAACACTCTCATCTTGAGAATCAGAACCCTCTTGTGATCTTTTGTCAGTTGGGAAAAAGGTTGTTCCAAAGAAAGCTTTACACGAAGACGTGTCCGATGAGCTAGAGGAAAAATCGGGTGAAATCTTCTTTTCAGATTGGAGTTGGTCAAATTGCTTTTGTAGTTGACTTTTACTCACTTTCTCTTGCATCACTTTTGTTGCCAAAGCGGACAGTTGTGATGTGAGTCGATTGATTTCAAGCCGAAGGATCTCCTGTCCTTCACCAGATACACCTCCGGTTTTGACGTGTTGTTGTTTCTCAAGTTTGTCAAGTAAAGCTTGCTTTTCTTTTGTCATTTCAGACAATTTTGACGAAAGCGTATTGATTTCCCACAGAAACTTTTCTTTTTCCTCACTTGTCATACCTTCGGTTTTCTCAGTTTTGAGTTTCTCAAGAGCTTTAATTAAATCGTTCTTCTCATTTTGGAAAACCAACCTTTCCCTTTCCAGTGACGCTTCCAACTCTACTATCTTTGCTTCCAAGATGAGAGGGGGAACATAGAGTTTAAACTCATCCGTCTCGGTCTTGGTTGGTGGTGCTACATCCTCATCCTTCTTAGAGGAATCCTTGGGTGTTGCCACTTTGTAGGGGTCGAAGTAGTCATTGGAAAGGTACTTTTTGTTCTTTTGATACGAGTAATTTAGAGGTTCATAGCAAAATGGAAGTTGAAGTCCTTGTTTGTGTGTGCGCTTGTATTCCTCTGTTTCCTCTTCCTTTTCAGGTTCTAGAGGACCAGTCCACTTGATTTTGTACTCCGGGTACTTTGTAGATAAACCATAACAGGCAAAGTCATACAGAGAGGGTATATGCCATCTTCCCTTCTTCAAATAGTGAGGATTATCATATCAGATTCCCCACTCTTTGTTGAAATACGTGAACTCTTTGGGTTTGTTTAAGAAAATGGTTTGATCAGTTTGACCCCTTTTGTGGAGTTTGGTTTCAAGATTTAGAATTTTAGCTACATACTCCTTGTGTTGAATTTGAAGAGAAGAGCATTGATAAGTGATGTCCTCTTTCTCATTCAAGCACTGATCAAGCTGACGTTGGAGTTCAGATATTCTGGCCCGTAAGTCTTTATGTGCTAATGAAAGGATTTTGCATCTATCTTTTAAATCAGCATTTTCAGACTTATACTTCTCAGTTAACTTCGTTTGAACATTAAGCTTTTCTGTTAGAGTTTTAATTTCAAGCTTTTGTTCTTTAGAAGTGGCCTTAAAGGATTCTGCCTGACCATAAAATGATTGCATAGCATTCAAAAAATCTGGTTGACAAGATTCACATACCTGATTTGCAAGTGCAGTTGCGATTTCCTCATCAGTGGAGGAATGATATCCCATGAAAGCATTAGCAACTTCATCTTCATCTTCATCTTCATTATCAGATCTTTGCAGCCAGTAATCATCCTCAGCGAACATTGCTTCTCCAGTCGCCTTTTGTTATGCTAAAGCTAGCTTGGCCTCGTAGTAGTGGACATTCTTCACTGTAGGCTGGCGGAAATCTTTGGCAAAGTGACCAAGTTTCCCGCAATTATAGCATTTCACGGGCTCATCTTTCTTCTTGCGGTCAACTTTCTCAGTCTTGTCCTTCTTCTCAGTCTGATCTTTCTCATCGACCTTCTTTTTACCTTCATATTTGTCTTTGTAGTCATGACGCTTGTTGGCAGAAGTGGAGTAGCGCTGACCATTAGACGTTGGTTTCTTGTAAAACTGTTGTTGCTTGAAGGTCTTTGTCAGGAGGGCAATGGCTTTCATGAAGTCGTTTACTTCACTATCAGAATCTTCATCTTTCTTCTCTTCCGGTTCAGAATCAGAAGAATTATGCTTTTGAGCCCGTTCGGTGTGTCGGCTCGAAGGTCTTCCCTTGTTGGTGGAAATAAGAGCAATAGGATCAGCTACAGGCTTGGGTTCAGTCTTCTTCTCGGCAAGTAGCTCATTCACTTCATCTTCATCTTGAAGAAGTGTCTCGTAGAGTTCATTTATGCCGATTCTTTCAATCAGGTTGTTATGCCTGACATGAGATGCAAAAACTTTCCATTCGGGTAAGAGGTTGTTGAGGAACTTGAGGGCATTCTCCGTGTTCGACCGAACTATCCCATTCTTGTTCAGCTCATTGAGTAGAGAGCAGAAACGTTCATAAGCCTGAGTAAGAGTCTCTCCAGGACGCTGCTTGAAACCATCGAACTTGGTTATAGCAGTATTGATCTTCAGCTGGTTTCCAACTGCACTCCCACGCATCATTTTGGCTACCTGGTCCCACATGCCTTTAGCCGTGTCTTTGTAGTTGTCGATGGCAGTGTAGGTCGAGTTGGGAAGAGCTTGCACCAGATATCTCTTCGCCTGTTTCTCCCCTTCTATCCTCCCTCTTTCAAACTCTGACATTTCGGCAAAGGACTTTTTTTCTTTCTTGGGTTCAACACCTTCAGCGGCTGCAATATCCTTCATTGGTGGTGCGATAGGACCTTCTTCAAGAGCTTGCTTGATGAACTCATAGTTGTCCTTCGATTCAATGAAAATCATGAATCTGTCGCGCCATTGACTGTACTCGTTTGTGTATAGGCATGAAGGCTTGGTGTCGGTACCAATGGCGAGAGCGTCACGAGAAGCAGACATCTTTGGTTGCAACGGAGTGATCGTCAGACGGGTATATTGATTCGAAATGAGGACCTAACGCAAGATTCTAAGAGTGATATCCTAACGTGGTTCTATGAGTGGAACGGTCCTTAGACTAACAGTAGATCAGATTGGAACAGATATGACAAAACAGAACAAACACGTTCAACAGCAGTACTGTCCGGATAGAAGTGTCCGGATAGTGTTGTCCGGATAGAGGTGTCCGGATACTAGCTAGAGTCCGGGAACAGGGTCCGGGAACAGAGGTTATCCGGATAGAGGTGTCCGGTTAAACCAAGGTTTCCGAAAACATTTTTATATCCGGAGAGTTAAGGATTTGTGACTTACCCGGAGACTGCGACTTACCCGGAGAGATGAAGTTGTCCGGACGAGGAAAAACCCAATTATCCGGACAGTATCAAGTCTGTCCGGAAACTGCGGCTGTTATCCGGACTCTGCGGCTGTGTTCTTAAAATCGACTGAAATCGATTGTGGTTTCTCCCAATCGATCCTGAAAGGTTAGAATAGATGCCAAATGCAGAGATAACAATAACCCAATCGATTTTTAAGCAAAACAAACAACTTTTGATTCAAAAATTGGATTTTTACTCAAGAACACAATAAGAACTTTTGAACTTAAATCGCTAAATTGGCCTATCAAACGCGTGAATTGGGATGTGAAATTTTGCAGATATACTAGTAATTATGAATCTAACACAACCCAATAAAACAAAAACAAGCGATTTCGACAGAATCAGATAATCAAAAATTCAAGAATAGTCAAAACGGGAAAAGTCAAACTGTTCAGAATTTTAGAATTCAAACCTTAGAATCAATCCGTCCGTCTGCTCTGATACCAATTGTAGAATCCAGATCCGTGCAACAATTGTGTTTATGTGATTAAGAGATATGAACAGATAAACTAATCACACAGGCTGCCCACTTAGCTATTTGATTCAGAGAATGATAGTTACAATACTGAAAAGCTAAATGAGACAACTAGCTATTTTCTAAGCTAATTGTACATTATATATGTTGGGCCCGTGGTAACAAGCCCACGGCCCGTTCACTATGGACTATGTTTAAACAAATACAAATTACACCCTTGAACTTTAAATCAACATATAAAACTTGCTCTAACAAAACCCCTTTTGCTTGATCCCGATAAACCACCTACCACCACCATCACTTTAATCGAAACCCTAATCCTTCACCGCCATAGACCATCGTGATCCCCACCTCACACATTCCTTCGGTTCATATTCTGGTGCCCCACAATCGCCGAACTCACCTCTAAACCAACCTAATGTTATCACCCGAGATTTTCTAGGACTCGGTGTACCACCTCAGTTCCACCGAGCACCACCCGATATCCAACGATTTTGATGAACAATCGCTACGCCGCCGCAGCACCGCCTCCTCCAGGTTTCCCCATTGCTAGGTATGTTTCTCCACGCCCTCGATCATCTCCTATCGCACCCCCATCTTTTTCATCGGCGATTGTGCTAGACTCCAGTGGTGAACCCATTTTAAACCGACCATCGGCTTTTAGGCCAATCCGGCAACAACCACGATTAAACCTCGATTACCCACCTATCGTTCCCACGGTTGTCCCTATTAACCACCGAATTCCAACCCCAACCATTTCAGCCTCTCCATCCCTCCTCACCACAGAACCACTCACCACCACCACTACCGTACCTCTTGCCATTTTAATCACTACCACTGTCTCACTCACTTCACTCACCTCACCCTTACCTACTGAATCCTCACCCACCATCGCACCCCAACCACGACCACCGATTCAATACACTCGTAGGTGTAAGCTAGTGGCCACAACCAGTGTCAAACCTCTTAAGAAAAGCAAAATTGAAAATGAGGACACGGTTGTGGATGAGAATGATGAGAATGAAAAAGATTCAGATGAGGAATCCAATGGTGATCAAACTGTTGTTCTCCCACAGTTATCTACAGCTGAGGCAAAGGGTAAATCGAAAGTGGGTAACATTTCTAAACTCCATAGTACTCAAATGCATATGTTTAGCTGTCGTGAAGCATTAATTAGACACAAATCATTTGTTCATAAGCTAGGCCAATCTCCAAAAGGTTTTCATCACTGCATTTTACATGCACATCCGCACTTTCAGCAAACAATCACTAAACTGGGATGGGATGGGAATTGCTTTGCAGTATCCCTAAGCCATATAACTTAGATTGGGTACGTGATTTCTATACCGAACGTTCGGTTACTAACGGGATAGAAATCATTGTACGATAAACCCCAGTTTGTTATTCCCGTGATCACATTGATATGCGGTAATTATTTAATGCATATCAAGTCTTTTTCTTTCCTCTTGAGTCATTTTACCTTTAATATTCCTAACTTTGAGTCATTTTAGTTACTTATTTTCCATTTTCTTGTTTACTGGAGCTAAAGTAGTGAATGATTTGTTTTATAACTTAGAATGGCTAATGTGTATTGTTTTTGGCATATTTAATAGTGCAGACTTATGCTGCAGCATGGCAGCAGCATGGAGCAATATGCAGCTTAATCCATTAAGGCAGTGGGGCTTATTTTGGGCAGACAAAAGACATCTTTTGTGCTGATTTAGGAAGCTTCCAGAAGAAAGAAAAAGCTGGACATATCTTACCTTTTTGTTTATTATTGTAGTAGGTTGCTTTATGACTACTTTATATCAACTATTGTACCTTTTGCCTCCCTTGATGGGAAATTACTCTTTTGCCCCTCTCTTTTCCTTAGTATATAAGGGAAGACTTAGGGATGTTTGTAGATAACTTTTGGGATCAGATTTGAGAGAGTGACACTCTTGATCTTGATTTACTAAGTAATCTAATTTGAAGTAGTTGAAGTTTATAGTTCTTGCAATTTTACATTACAAGTCATTTATTATTCTTGTCATTTACATTTCAGTTATTTACATTTATGCAATTTAATTATCGTCATTTATTGCTTTCTTAACTTTCCGGTATGAGTAGCTAATTTTATTTGTTTGGGTGTGAAACGGATATGTGGGATTTTCAACCAAAGAAATGTGGACGTTATTTCGCAATAACAATGTTCCATCATTTCATTCAAGTTTTATAAAACCAATGACACTTCTTGACGAACTGATCACTTGTTAAAGTGTTAAAGTGTCGTGGACTTAGAGATAAGCCACTAAATGCACGTCAATTTGAATGATATGGGAAGTAAACTTGAGAAAGTTACTGATAAAGTTACAGTTATCATCCATGTTTTTCTAACCTGATTTATTCTCTACAAGTTGGTCACGAATCAGAAGTGTTAAAGTGTAGTGGATTTAGAGATAAACCACTTGGAACACACCAACTTGAATGATATGGGAATCGGCTCGAGAGAGCGGTTTTTGATACAAAGAGATTTGATTCTCCATATATTTTGAGGACTTTATTCTACACTATAAATAGCTGGAGACTACACAGAGATGTGTCTAGTTGAATCTAAACAATAGTGGGAATACTGAAGTCCGAGAGGAATACCCTCAAAATAGATGGTGGATCTAGTTGTGGCAGAGCTACATGTTGTAGCATTCCTGCAGCATGGCCCACTGGAATTTGTGTTTAAATCCCACCTTAAAGTTTTACACCCGTGCTTGCTTTCTATGTCCGGATCTAATTCGAAAAATTCCCCTCATTGTATTCTTGGCATACACTACCACCACAATAAATGGTGATAGAAAAATCAATCTCTTCAAATTCGCCATCTAAAATCATTTCCTTCTTCTACTTTTTATTAAACTTTTACTTCAATCTATGTGGGACGATATCTCGTATTTTACCACTTTATTACTTGAAAGGCGATATTAGATCTCATTGTATACTTGCTTTGAGGTTTAATTAGCACACGTCTATAGGTGTATTCAAGGCACTGTCATATTTTTGGCGCCGTTGTCGGGGATTGGCAAAGCTAAACGTTATAAAAAGATTTAAAAAGATTTGATTTTTCTATCACCATTCATTGTGGTGGTAGTGTATGCCAAGAATACCATGAGGGGAATTTTTCGAATTAGATCCGGAACTAGAAAGAACATTATGTCATAGAAGGGGAATACAAAGAACTTTAAATTCCATGAATCCACCCGATATGGATGCACCCCCAGGATTTGTGCATAGACCACCAAGACCACCCGTCTTAGAAGTAAGACCTCCACGGCCTCCAGGAAGTCCACCAAGACAACCAATCATAGACAACCTGAGAGTGCCACAAAACTTTGCAAATCCACCTCAGGGAAATCCACCAATTTTAGAAAACCCTAGAGCACGACAAAATTTTGCAAACCCACCAATTTTTGGTAATCCGCCCGTTTTTGGAAATCCACCAGTTAATGATTATCAAGAGCAACAAATTGATGATGAAAATGATGATGAAGAATCTCATGGTAACAATGACCAAAATGAACCATAAACATCATTGATCTTGCAAACTCAAAAAATGGGCAAATCATAGACTATGCAATTCCTAACTTTGAGCAATTAAATTCAGGAATTGTAACGACCCACATGGATACAACACATTTTGAACCAAAACCCATTATGTTTCATATGTTGCAAGCCAATGGTTAATTTTCCGGATTCCCATCGGAAGATCCATACTCACATTTAAAATCTTTTAAAGAGATCACCGATGTTTTTCTGATTCTTGGGGTATCTTCTAATGCCTTAAGACTCACTTTATTTCCTTTTTCTTTAAGGGATTAGGCAAAAGTTTGGTTTAATTCATTGGCACTAGGTTCTGTACCATCATGGGCTGACATGGCTGAAATTTTTTAAGAAAATATTTTCCACCTACCCGGAATGCTAAGTCCAGAAATAAAATTTGCATGTTTAAACAAATGGACGATGAAGCAATTCCTGATGCTTGGGAAAGGTTTAAGGAACTACTAAGGAAATACCCTCACCATGGCATTCCCTACTGTATTCAACTCGAGACGTTTTACAATGGACTTGATTCCATTGCAAAACAAATGCTCGATGCGACATCAGGAGGGGCCTTTACTTCCAATACCTACAACACCGGGTATGAAATTCTTGAACAAATTTCCACAAACAATGGGCATTGGGCTGATCCAAGGGTACCAACTGTAAAGAAGACTGCTGGAATGCATGATTTAGATGCTTATACTGCACTTACAGCTCAGGTTGCTTCCATGACCAATATGCTTAAAAACATAACTACCGGTCAAGGAACACAGCCGACTGCCAGTACACCCACTCCAGCTGTCCTCTCAGTACAATGTGTTTGTTGCAGTGGGGACCACTCTTATGAAGATTGTCCTCATAACTCAGAATCAGTTAACTATGTTCATAATAGAAATGGTCCTTATTCCAATAACTACAATGCCAGTTGGAAACAACATCCCAATTTTTCATGGAACAACCTAAGTTTAAACCCCCCTGAGCATAAGCAACAAGGGAATTCCAATTTTTAAACTCAGCATCATGCCAGCAGTTCTCAAAACTACCAAAATAATAAAAATCTTCAGAATCAAAATTTCCAAAACAACAAACCGCCTTTTCAAAAAGCAGAATCATCTTCTTTGGAATCATTGTTGAAAAGTTTTATCACCCAAACCAACAATGCAATTAACCAGACCAGCACTTCAATAAGAAATCTTGAGACACAGGTCAGCCAACTTGCTCTTAACCAAAGTAACAGACTTGTAGGGACTTTGCCAAGTAATACAGAAATACCAAGGCCCTCAGGGAAAGAACATGTGAAAGCTGTGACACTTAGGAGTGGAAAAAACATAGATAAAAGCATAGACAAAGAGTTTGGACCAAAAACCCAAGATGAAATAGAAAAGGATTCCAAGTCCAAGTCTAGTGCTACAGCTTTACCCACCATCCTAGAAGAACCATCTCAACCTTTAGAGAAATTAGATCCTAAGACCTCTCAGGAAAAGACAATGGAAGGAAAAGAATCCAATCCTAAGTGTCCAATCAAAGAAGGTATAACAAAAGGCATAAAAGATCCAAGTTTGAGGGTGGAGGAAGTCCACCCATCCAGCTCAACACAAACAAAGAAAGCCGTAATTGAACCAATTCCTCATTATGTTTCTTATCCTCAAGGATTAAAGAATAATAAGAAAGAATTGCAATTCAAGAAATTTTTGGATGTATTTAAACAATTGCATATCAACATACCCCTTGTTGAAGCAATTGAGCAAATGCCTAGTTATGCCAAATTCCTTAAAGATATTTTAAGCAAGAAGAAGACGTTGACAGAGTATGAAACTGTTGCCATGACTGAAGGTTGTAGTGCCCTCCTAACCAGCAAAATTCCCCCTAAACTCAAAGATCCAAGGAGTTTTACCATTCCTTGTTCAATAGGTGGGAAAGAAGTTGGAAAAGCCTTGTGTGATTTAGGAGCTAGTGTCAATCTTATGCCCTTGTCCATTTTCAAAAGCTTAGGAATAGGAGATGCTAGACCCACCACTGTCACACTCATCCTAGTTGACAAAACAATTGCATATCGCAAAGGAAAGATTGAGGATGTTTTATTTCAGGTTGATAAGTTCATCTTTCCTGCAAACTTTATAATTTTAGACTTTGAGGTTGACTAAGATATTCCTATTCTCTTAGGAAGACCATTCTTAGCCACAGGTAGAACCTTGATAGATGTCCAAAAAGGAAAGTTGACCATGAGACTCCAAGACCAGAAAGTCACACTTAATGTCTTCAATTCTCTAAAATACCCAAATGATTTGGAAGATTGTTCTAGTTTAAGTGTGATTGAAGCATCATGTCATGAAGAGGGAGTTAAGCAGGCCTGTAGGATGGAGGAAAATGATGAGGAGTATAATGATGATGATGATGATAGGAAGATAGAAGAGACTGTACCCTTGCATGTTGCCAAATTTGAATCTTTGGAAAATACTGAGCAAAAGACTTTCACACCATCAATCATCTCACCACCTGACTTGGAGTTGAAACAACTCCCAGTTCAATTAAAATATGCTTTTCTAAAAGATGAAAACAAATTGCCTGTTATCATTTCATCAACTCTTGAATTGCATCAAGAAAAGAAACGTGTGGACATGTTGAAGTTGCACACAAAAGCCTTAGGATGGACCATTGTTGACCTTAAAGGGATTAGTCCATCTATTTGTCAACATAAGATCATTCTAGAAGACAAGAACTTCACGTGTGTTGAACCACAAAGAAGGCTAAACCCTGTCATGAAAGAGGTAGTGAAAAAGGAAGTTTTGAAATGGTTAGATGCAGGAATAATATTCACAATAGCCAGTAGTTCTTGGGTTAGTTCGGTCCAATGTGTCCCAAAGAAGGGAGGGTTTACCGTTGTCCCAAATGACAAGAATCAACTTATCCCAACTAGGGTAGTCTCTGGATGGAGAATTTGCATGGACTACCGTAAAATAAACAGTGCTACCCAAAAGGACCATTTTCCCTTACCTTTCATTGACCAAATGTTGGATAGGCTAGCCGGTAAGGAATATTACTGCTTTTTGGATGGATACTCTGGTTACAATCAGATAGCCATATCACCCGAGAACCAAGAAAATACCACCTTCACTTGTCTCTATGGTACTTTTTCCTTTAGGAGAATGCCATTTGGACTCTGCAATGCGCCTGTAACTTTTCAAAGATGCATCATGTCCATATTTTCTGACATGCTTGAAAAATCCATAGAAATCTTTATGGATGATTTTTCTATTTATGTTTCATCTTTTGATCAATGTTTAGAAATTTTTAAAAAGAGTCTTGAAAGGTGTGAAGAAACTGATTTGATTCTCAATTGGGAAAAGTGTCATTTCATGGTTACAGAAGGTATTGTCCTTGGACATGTAGTTTCCAAGAGATGGGTTGAGGTAGACAAAGCAAAAATTGAAATAGTTGAAAAACTACCTGAACCAACCACTGTTAAAGGAATCAGAAGCTTTCTTGGTCATGTTGGATTTTATAGGATATTCATTAAAGACTTTTCAAAGATTTCAAAACCTTTGTGTCTTTTATTACAACATGACCACAAATTTGATTTCAATGATGAATGCAGAAATGCATTTCTCACTTTAAAGAAAGCCTTGGTAACTGCACCAGTGATTGTTACTCCAGATTGGGAAAAACCTTTTGAAATCATGTGTGATGCCAGTGATTGGGCAGTAGGAGCAGTCCTAGGTCAAATAAAAGAAAAGATTTTTCATTCAATTTATTATGCAAGTAAGACTTTGAATGAAGCTCAAATTAACTACACAACCACTGAAAAAGAACTATTTGCTATGGTTTTTGCATTTGAAAATTTTAGATCCTATTTGATGGGTGCAAAAGTCATTGTACATACCGACCATGTTGTCATCAAATATTTAATTTCAAAGAAATATGCTAAACCAAGGCTGATAAGATGGGTTTTGTTATTACAAGAATTTGACCTAGAGGTTGTAGATAGGAAAGGAGTAGACAACCAAGTGGCAGACCATTTGTCTAGGTTGGAGAAACCTAAAGAAGACAAAGGAGAAGGAGACATCACTGAGACCTTCCCTGATGAGAGGATTCTTATGCTGCAGCATTCTGAACCACCATGGTTTGCTGATATAGCAAATTACCTGGATTGTGGCATAAGACCCTCTGGAATCACTAGCCAAATGTTTAAGAAATTTTTCCATGATACTAAAACTTATTTGTGGGATGACCCTTTTCTGTTTAAAGTTGGTGCAGATCAAGTTTTAAAAAGGTGCATTCCAGAATCTGAAGTGGCCGCAATTCTACATTATTGCCATCAATCACCTTATGGAGGACATTTTGGAGGCCAGAGGATAGCAGCTAAAGTATTACAATCTAGATTCTATTGGCCAACTCTCTTTAAAGATTCCCATAACTTTGAACAAAGATGCAATGAATGTCAAAGAAGTGGCTCTATTTCTCAAAGAAATGAGATGCCACTAAATGGGATCTTGGAAGTAGAGTTGTTTGATGTGTGGGGTATAGACTTTATGGGACCCTTTCCTCCAGCAAACCAATGCCAATACATACTGGTTGCTGTTGATTATGTATCAAAGTGGGTGGAGGCAGTAGCATGTGTTTCAAATGATGCTAAAACTGTGGTGAAATTTCTTTAGAAGCAAATATTCACAAGGTTTGGTACCCCCAGGGCACTAATCAGTGATGAGGGTACCCACTTTGTGAACAATTTGTTACAAAAAGTTCTTGAAAAATATAAAATTCATCACAGAATTGCCACTGCATACCATCCACAAACCAATAGATTGGCTGAGCTCTCTAATAGAGAAATAAAGGGAATTTTGGAAAAGGTTGTCAAGCCAAATAGAAAAGATTGGGCCTTTCATTTAGATGATGCTTTATGGGCATACAGAACTGCTTTCAAAACACCAATTGGTATGTCCCCATATAAGCTAGTCTTTGGCAAAGCTTGTCACCTCCCTTTAGAACTTGAACACAAATCATATTGGGCTATCAAGGAACTAAACATGTGTTTAAATGATGCTGGGACCAAAAGAAAGTTGCAACTTTGTGAAATGGAGGAACATAGGAACATGTCCTATGAAAATGCTAAGCTCTATAAAGAGAAAACCAAAAAATGGCATGACAAAAGAATCCATCACAGAGATTTAAAAGCTGGTCAACAAGTCCTTTTGTTTAACTCAAGATTGAAACTTTTTCCGGGAAAATTGAAATCTAGATGGTCTGGACCTTTTGTCATCCATCAGGTTTACCCATATGGAGCCATAGATTTAGTCAATCCTGAGGATAACACTGTGTTCAAGGTCAATGGGAAAGAGTAAAAGCCTACCATGACCTTGTGACCATCTCAGAGCCTAGCTCTGTGGATTTGGTCACAATGTGCTAAAAAGCTTCAAAACCACATTTGTAAATAGTTTTTATTGTTTAAATGCTTTCTAGTATAAGTGTCTTTAATTGTTTGTTGAGATGTGCAGCCCAATCAAGGAATGGAAGAACAACAGTGCATGCTGCAGCATTCCTGCAGCATAAGCCCTAGTTTTTTAAAACAAAAAGTCAGTCATCAAATTGGGCGGGAAAAATTTAGGGTAAGATTAACTTTTCTAGGAAGGTACACAAGGACATCATAAGGCTTACTTTCTAAAAAAGTAGTTGTCTTGTCTTCGTTTTTTTAAACATCATCACCCTATTTTTGCACCCATTCCCTATTAAGGATTATTTTGGATTTGCTAGTACCAAGCCATCCCTAAAATCGATTTCCAGGTACAATCTTCAAATAAAAAATAGTTCTTTTGTTTTCAAAAACCTTCCAAAAGACTCAAGTGTCTTTTCATTTCTCAAAGAAAAAACCCACTTATGTGTTCTTCTCCATTCCATCACCCACGATCATCTCAACCACAAACCGACCGCCCTTCTGCTCCGATCAATCACCGCCGATCAATGGCTAGAGTGAAGCGCCCCACAGTCCGTGACCCCGATGAATTCCCTCCTTCACTTCGTCGAAGCCACTGTCGACGAGTAGTGGTGCAACCATCGCCGAACCAGGGCCCACCTGAAACGGTAGAACTTGACACCGACTCACCACCACCGTCAGTCCATCCCACAGTCGATCAAAACCCTGAAACTACCACTCTCGCCCCTATCATCCAAAACCCTATTCTACAAACCACTGAAACTACCCCCATAATCAAAAAAACCCCAACCCAAAACCACTACAACCACTCACTCAACTTCCTCTGTTGAAATACCTAAACCCCACGAAGATATGGATGCCTCTGTCGACAACCTCAAAAATCCTCAGGTATCTTCTCCTACTTTCTATGAAAAGGGCCATCTCTCATCTGTTTTTGATGATGAGGACGAACCCAACAACAACACAGAGGGCATTCCCCTCTGTCTCTCTCCTGAAAAAGAAGGGTTCCACCCAGAATGGGTCGTGGTGCCCTATTCAGCTGAATATGACACCTCTAAGACCGAAACAGGCTTTGAGGAAATTAATAAATGGGTGAAATTGTTGGGAATTAACATTGGAGAGGACCAACCAGAAACAACCAATCCAAACACAACCATTCCAGACCTAAATCTCTCTTTTGAACACACTGATAGGAACATGGATTTATCTTCTGATCATGAGACCCTTTCAAATAGGATTAAGAGAGTTAAGGTTCTGAGTATGAGAAAAGTTCTAAGTAAAAGTGATTGTAGGGATGGATGTTCTAGAAAAAGGAAGAAGGCGGATAGGAGTGTGAGGAAGGATGCTGCAGCATCTCTACAGCATAGAAAGAAGGCTAAAAAGACTGCGTCCCAAACAACCCCTGTTAGGACTGAATTTATGCCAAGGCCTGGGACTAAGAACATGGGATTGAGTGGAGATGAGGTTTTTAACATGTTCCAGAAGATAAAGAACAAAATAGGATTGGTAGTTAAGGTTTTTCACCCTCAAAGCCTTAATGAGTACAGTTTCATCAAATTGTTGTGGATACTCATGGCTTAGAGAAGATGTGTGAAGTTCCTACATCTTACAATCTGACCTTGCTTAGAGAATTCTATGCTGAAGCTGCTATCACCCAGTCACCTGTCATTAGGATTATAGGAAAAAAGTTCATGCTATCAGCCAAGAAAATCAACAACTTCTTTGGCTTTTCACCCCCTAAGAAAGCTGAATACCAAGAGATGATGAACACTGCAAATGAGGGGGTATTGACTGAGGTTGCTGCTGTTTTGGGGGTCCCTAACGCTCACTGGGACCATCATGCCAACTTTATGATGAGGCATTTTAGGTCATGTGACTTAAAGGCTGATGCCAACGTTTATATAAATTTCTTGAGGCACTCCATCTCACCCACTACCCATGATAGCTCAATATCAGTGGATAGGATGTTTCTTCTTTATTGTCTTATGCAGGGTAAATCTATCAACTTTGGGAAGATCATCTTACACAGTTTGAGGGGGAATGCAAGCAACACTATGGGAAATATGTACTTCCCTAGCATGATCACCAAGGTGCTAATCAAGAGGGGAGTTCTACAGTATACAGATGACCAGATTGTGCGAGAATCTGGTGGGAAATGGCAAATTGATCTCAAGGAAGTTTCAAGGCTGAGAGATAGAAAGGAAAGGGCTGATCAAGACTTGCAAGACATGCTTCAGAACCTACTGTCCCAGCACAACTCTCTGATGGACACCATGCAGAAGCAACAGACGGAATTCTTGGAAAGGATTGACACTCTCAAGGCTGATGTGGCAGCCAAACTGAAGGAAGAAGGGAAGAAGCTGAGAGATGAGATGAAGAATGGTAAGGTTGACCTCATCAAGAAACATAGCCTGAAAATCAAGAATATGGGACTGAAGATGAAGAGACTGGAAAGGGAAAAGACCAAGCTGCAAGAGGAGAACATGGCATTGAAAGCAAAACTGGAGACCCATGCCACTGATGCTGCAGCAGGGCCACAACATGCAACACAGCCTACTCCTGAGGAGTAGGACAGGTTCATTCATGTTCCTTTAGCTCCAATTTTTTGTTCATTTTCTTATTATTGAGTCTGGGATTGTTTTGCTAATTTTTAGGTTTTATTTTATTGCATGATGAGCATTGATGATAGACTTAAGCATACATACATAGCCTAAATAAATTCTAAAGTCAAGCTCCCATATCTAATGATGTAGTTCTTGCTAGAACTAGCATCCTTTTTCTTGGGACCACATTTTGATCCACATCTCACACACATCTAGGATATGAAAGAGGCCATCATTTGTTCCTCTACTTTAACCACTTGCATCCACCCATACACTTATCCGATGGACAATGAGGACATTGTTGATTTCAAGTTTTAGGGTGGGGTAGTCCACCATGGCATGAGCATTATCACAAGAAAAAGAGCAAAGCTCTTCAAAAAAAAATTGCCATTGGTGACCTTTAAGCACTATAAAAGTCCTATGGGGGCTAAGTGCATGGCTTTCAACACAAAAGAGCACAAAAGTGCCACAAAAATTGAAAAATCATATATGTTGAAGCAAAGAAAAGAAAAAGGCAAAGTGAGACAAAATGAGCCAAAAGAGTGAACCTGTTACTTCCAAGTCCTTTTGATCCTAGATATGAGATGTGTAGAGCATAACAAAGAGAAAAGGGTACTAGCTTATGGTTCATACTCATTGTTAGATCAAGATCATGGTACTTGGGATTTATGATGGCTATGTCTTGTATGCTTGCATTTATCATTTCTATTATTGCACTTAATGCTCTCATTATGCAAGATTTTACCAATTTGAGTCATTTTTCTTTTTGTGTCTTAAGTTGCTTGGGGACAAGCAACAGTTCTAGTTTGAGGGTGTGATATGCGTTAATTATTTAATGCATATCAAGTCTTTTTCTTTCTTCTTGAGTCATTTTACCTTTAATATCCCTAACTTTGAGTCATTTTAGTTACTTATTTTCCATTTTCTTGTTTACTGGAGCTAAAGTAGTGATTGACTTGTTTTATAACTTAGAATGGCTAATGTGTATTGTTTTTGGCAGATTTAATAGTGCAGACTTATGCTGCAGCATGGCAGCAGCATGGAGCAACAGGCAGCAGCATGGAGCAACAGGCAGCTTAATCCATTAAGGCAGTGGGGCTTATTTTCGGCAGACAAAAGACCTCTTTTGTGCTGATTTAGGAAGCTTCCAGAAGAAAGAAAAAGCTGGACATATCTTACCTTTTTGTTTATTATTGTAGTAGGTTGCTTTATGACTACTTAATATCAACTATTGTACCTTTTGCCTCCCTTGATGGGAAATGACTCTTTTGCCCCTCCCTTTTCCTTAGTATATAAGGGAAGACTTGGGGATGTTTGTAGATAACTTTTGAGATCAGATTTGAGAGAGTGACACTCTTGATCTTGATTTACTAAGTAATCTAATTTGAAGTAGTTGAAGTTTATAATTCTTGCAATTTTACATTATAAGTCATTTATTATTCTTGTCATTTACATTTCAGTTATTTACATTTATGCAATTTGATTATCGTCATTTATTGCTTTCTTTACTTTTCGTTATGAGTAGCTAATTTTATTAGTTCGGGTGTGAAACGGAAAGGTGGGATTTTAAACCAAAGAAAGGTGGACGTTGTTTCTCAATAACAATGTTCCATCATTTCATTCAAGTTTTATAAAACCAATGACACTTCTTGACGAACTGATCACTTGCTAAAGTGTTAAAGTGTCGTGGACTTAGAGATAAGCCACTGAATGCACATCAGTTTGAATGATATGGGAAGTAGACTTGAGAAAGTTACTGATAAAGTTACAGTTATCATCCATATTTTTCTAAACTGATTTATTCTCGACAAGTTGGTCACGAATCAGAAGTGTTAAAGTGTAGTGGATTTATAGATAAACCACTTAGAACACACCAACTTGAATGATATGGGAATCGACTCGAGAGAGCGGTTTTTTATACAAAGAGATTTGATCGTCCATATATTTTGAGGACTTTATTCTACACTATAAATAGCTGGAGACTACACAGAGATGTGTCTAGTTGAATCTAAACAGTAGTGGGAATACTTAAGTCCGAGAGGAATGCCTTCAAAATAGATGGTGGATCTAGTTGTGGCAGAGCTACATGCTTCAGCATGGCCCACTGGAATTTGTGTTTAAGTCCCACCTTAAAGTTTTACACCCGTGCTTGCTTTATTTTTTGTTAACAACATCAAAGTGATAATTCAAACAAATCAATCTCTTCAAATTCGCCATCTGAAATCATTTCCTTCTTCTACTTTTTATTAAACTTTTACTCCGATCTCTGTGGGACGATATCTGGTATTTTACCACTTTATTACTTGAAAGACGATATTAGATCTCATTGTATACTTGCTTTGAGGTTTAATTAGCACACGTCTATAGGTGTATTCAAGGCACTGTCACACATTAACAGTGTTTTGGGATTGGTGCCACCTCCATACAAATTTGAGTTTTGGAGACTTTCTAACCATGCTACTGAAGCTGACTTGGAGGCAGTCCTCAAACGGATTGCCCATGAAGGGTCAGAATGGTATTTTCAAGGAAACACACGCGTTTTACGCACTCATTGTCTAAAACCCGAAGCGAATGTCTGGTTTTATTTTCTGCGACACACGTTGTTTCCTGCCACACATGACACTAGCTTATGCATGGTTAGAGTTTTCATATTATATTGTATTATGGAGGGCCATAAATTCGATGTCGGCCGGCTCATCTCCAACAACATACTTGGAGGTGCTGATAGGTCCAATGCACGCATGCCACACCCCACCATAATACACTCCCTCATGGAATGAGCCAAGGTACCCATTTTATCCACTCACCATTTCTCGGAAGATAAGTTGGTCATGGATAAAATGAACGTTGAACGGTTGCTACGTAACAACACGTACTTCCAACCGAAGAGCGAGAATGATGGTCTGGCTTCCTTAGAGGCAACCATTCGATCCTTTAAAAAGGAAATTAGTGCGGCACTAAGAAAGCAACGACACTTTATCACCGCACAGATCACAGGCCGATCCGATGACCCTTGGGAGACACTCAAAATATGGAGGAGAGAAGATAAAAAGCAAAGGACTGCATGGCTGGCATATGAGAAGGTTAAAGATGAGGTCATGCGAACGATTTGGAGCAAGGACCACCCTGAGATCCTGAAGACATTACCCCCATTCCCGATGCACCTATTATTGCAGCCTGCCGATAGGCACCCTACTCATTCCGAGTAGGCCAGGTTCATTCTTATCATCCCTGTTACTTTATGTTTTCTATTTCCAGTCTAGTATAATTTTCATTATTGAGTCTGGGAAATTTTTGTTGTTGTATTTGGAAAGTTTTGTTCTCTACAATTTTCGTGCAATCATGCATTCCATGCACACGTATCACATGCCAAATTGTTTCTACGTTCGTTTAGTTGTTCCATAGCCTCAATAATTTCTTTGTTTTCTCACTTTAATTCTTTTAACACATCACTAGAACTAGCCTTAAAACTCTTTGTTTTCACCAATTTTTGTTGGAAATAGATTTTTGCGCACACCATACACCGATACCACAAATCTTACCAAAAATTGGTTTGATTTTTCAATGTTCAATGAGAACATTGAACTCTTCAAAGTTTTGGGGAGGAGATATGGTTATTGTTCTTACCATATCATTTTGTACATATCTCCATGCATACCCACATACACACAAAATTCAAAAAATTGCACAAAACGCGAAAACACATACACACTCAAAAAGAGCAAAGCTCTACAAATGTTTTACGTACATACAAGTCAAGTGTCAAAGACACTTAAGGGACCAATGTGTCCAAATACAATTCCTCAAAATGAGAAGATGGCAAATATTGCCATATGTAGAAAGTGGTAAAAGGCAATTGCCAAACCATTCATTTCTTGTGCAATTGTTTTTCCAATTAGGCAACTAGTTGTTTGGATAGCCTATGGTTGATGTGTTTTGAAGAATGACTTGAGGAACATTGGATTATGAAGGGCTATGTTTTGTCAACTAAGCTAAAGTTAGCATCAATTTCTTCATGTTGGTACAAATGCATGCATGTTGGATTTGTGAAAATTTCAAAGAATTTTTACTTTCCATTTTGAAACAACTTTGTTTTGCTCAAAAATTGTGTTTTTAATAAAGTTGCTTGAGGACAAGCAACAGTTCGAATTTACGGTTGTGATAGGGTCATTTATTTAACCCTATTTTAGCCATATAATTCCAATTTTTGAGCCATTTTGTTATCCCATTGAGTCGCTTTTAATTACTTTTAGTAGCATTTACATAAAATAAACAATTTATGCATTTGAGTATTAAGTTGGCCAAAAACACATAAAATCGCATGAAAATCGTCCAAAAAAGCTTATTATGTACTTAATGTATTTTAGGTGTAAAAAGACGGTCATTTGGAGTTCTGCATTAATGAAGATTGCGGATAGCAACTTTTTGGAACGGAAACGAAGACTCCAACTTTTGAAGACCGGGCTTTATTTTTGTGGATCATCTCGCATTGGGCCGATTTTTGTAAACATTGGGCCGGCCGAATCATTCATGGGCCGATTACTTGGATTAAACACATAATCGATTTGCATGGGCCTTGGATTGCTATGTTTTTCTTGGGTCACCACCTTCGGCCCATGGGTATTTTGATCCATGGGTATGACCCATGGAGTTTGTCTTCCTCTCCAAGTGTTTTTATGGCTATTTAAAGAAGCCTCATGTAACCAAAAACAAGACATCACTCAATCTCTTAGTTTAGTTTGTAGTTATAGTGTAATACTCCCATAGTGAGCATAGAGCCGGTTCTCACAACCGTGTCTCTAGCTCACGGTTCGAACCATTCGGGTTCAACCATAATCCGCTTTCGTTATTTCATCGACACTTTCCGTTTGTTAACTTGTTGGTTACTTGTTTATTTATCTACTTGTCAAGTTTTGTTACCGTTAATCTTGTTACTAATCTCGTTGTGTTTGCTAACGTTCATATAATCTTGTTGCCATCGATTTTCTTTTCTCTTAAAGCTCACGGTTTTAGTTTGTTATTAGCTACCATCGATTCTCTTGCTTAAACTTGCTTATGGTTGTGTTTTTCTACTTGCCTTCGATTCCCTTTTCTCTTAAAACTCACGGTTTAGTTTGGTACTAGTCACGAATTTTCATCTTTCAAAGTTTACGATTTTCTCAAACTACAATCTTAACTCACAATTTCTTTATTTAGTTACAAAGCAATTTCGTTACCATTATTAACCGGAAATCCGACTAATACTTTCGGGTCCCAATTCCATTGGTTCACGGTTAATTGTGTTTGACGACTTTGTTAAGTTTCCAAGTATAAAACCTTTTTCTCAAGTCACTTAAATCTTTTACTACAATTCAAAGTTTTACCTCATTAATCATTTCAAGTAACTCGCTTTCAGCAAACCTTAGTTAATTAATTTTCTCGGACTTTTTAAGTAACCAAATCCATAGCTTATTGGTTGAAATTTATTTCAACCATAACCGGTGGTGGTTCACTTAAGAGTTCCTTCCATTTTAATTTTCACATTTGAAACAAGATTTTCCACATAATTTTCCAGCTGTCGTTAACTTCTCATTAGATAAATCCGTTTTTACTTGCATAACAAGTTACGTATTTTCATTAAGAATTATTGTTTATGTATTGTTCATCTCCATTATTTGCTTTCCAAATTTACACATCCTTTATAATTAGAAACCGAACGATGATGGGCTAAGCGTCCTAGTTCGGGGTATAAAGTGAAGTTGGGACCGAAACCGATAATAAAATAAAGAGGTATATCGTACTTCATGATTGTACAAAGTTATTTAAATCAAGGTTATATTTTATGGTGGATCACAATTGACCAATTGACACCCGGTACGTTGTATCATAAAATAGGACTTTTGAGATAACCAAGGAATGACGTCCCATCTTTTTATCTAATTATTAATTTCATCCCAACGGATCTTTATACCATGTGCTTCTTTTTATAACTGATTTATGTCATTAGTTGTTAACCAAACCTCCAAAATATTGTTTTCGAATTCGCCATCTGAAACTCGCTTTTACGAACTGGACTTCTAAAGAGGAACTTTTCCATACTTCCCTGTGGGATCGATATTCGGTACTTTGTACCATTATTACTTGTTTTAAGACGATAATAGGCCAAGATGTATACTTGCGTCAAGGTTTATTTATAAAAAAATTGTATTTTTAAAAGGGTACACCAAATCAGTCAACGGTAACTTTGTCACAAAATCCATGGTAATCTTATCCCACTTCCATTCTGGAATCTCCAGAGATTGTAGACTTTCGTAAGGTCGTTGATGTTCGGCCTTCACTAACGAGCACGTCACACACTTTTCTACACATTGTGCCACATCTAACTTCATAGCTGGCCACCAATAATGTAGCTTCATATCCCTATACATCTTAGTACTACCAGGATGTATAGAATACTTAGACTTGTGGGCGTCTTCAAGAATTAACTCCCGATTTCCTCCCACCTTTGGCACCCAAACGCGGCCTTGGAACAGTTTGACCCCACGACTATCTTTAGTCAATTGAAGACGCTGTTTGATCATGACTTCCTCTTTCAGATTTTCTTCTAATAAGGCTTCCACTTGTGTCGCTTTTATTCTTTCAATTAGACTCGATGTCACATCAATTCTGGCGTTAGCTGGTTTCAAGCACCCACTATATTCCTTTCTACTTAAAGCATCAGCCACAACATTTTCTTTACCGGGATGGTAATGCAATTCACAATCATAGTCTTTAAGTAGTTCTAACCAACGCCGCTGTCTCATGTTCAACTCTTTCTGATCAAAGACATGCTTCAAGCTCTTATGATCAGTGAAGAGAGTGCACTTCGTTCTATACAGATAATTTTGCCACATTTTCAATGCAAACACTATCGCTGCAAGTTCTAAGTCATGGGTAGGGTAATTCTTCTCATGTTCTTTGAGTTGTCTTGATGCATAAGCAATCACCTTGCCTTGTTGCATCAACACACACCCCAAACCCATCTTTGACGCATCACTATACACAACTAAATCTTTCGTTCCTTCCGGTAGTGCAAGAATAGGAGCTTCACACAGCTTAGGTCGTAATGTCCTGAAAGCAGACTCTTGCTTTTCAGTCCATACAAACTTTACATTCTTCTGAGTCAGAATGGTCAAGGCAGAAGCGATCTTTGAGAAATCTTTTATAAACCTCCGATAATAACCTGCCAGACCCAAGAAACTCCTTATCTCTTACTCGTTCTTCGGTGTTTCCCAGTTCTTCATTGCTTCTATCTTTGTTGGATCCACTTTGACCCCTTCAGAAGTAATCACATGACCCAAAAATTGTACCTCTTTTAACCAAAATTCATATTTTGAAAATTTTGCTTACAACTTTCCTTCCTCAGAATATCTAAGACTTCTCGAAGGTGGCATTCGTGATCAGCTTCGTTCTTAGAATAAACAAGTATGTCATCAATAAACACGATGACGAACTTATCTAAGAATGGTCGACACACTCTATTCATCAAATCCATGAATACAGCAGAAGCGTTCGTCAACCCAAATGGCATCACAAGAAATTCATAATGCCCATACCTCGTTCTGAACGCCGTCTTGGGAACATCTTCATCCCTTACTCGTACTTGATGATAGCCCGACCTCAGATCGATCTTTGAAAAGCATCTTGCACCTTGGAGTTGATCAAACAAATCATCAATCCTTGGAAGCGGATACTTATTCTTAATAGTCACCTTATCCAGCTCCTTATAGTCGATGCACATTCTCATAGTGCCATCCTTTTTCTTAACAAATAATACCGGAGCTCCCCAAGGTGAAGAACTTGGCCTAACAAATCCCTTGTCGAGCAATCCTTGTAGCTGGGACATCATCTCTGTCATTTCAGCTAGCGCTAAACGGTATAGTGCATGCGCTATCGGTGCCGCTCCAGGGACAAGATCAATTCTAAACTCTACTTGTCGTTCAGGCGGTAGACCTGGAAGATCATCAGGGAATACATCTGGGAATTCACGTACTACCCTTATGTCTTCCACTCGCTTCTTTTCTGTCTTAGCATCCAGAACATAAGCTAAATAACATCCTTTTACCATACATTTACGCGCCTTGGCAACAGAAATTAGCGGAACTTCCCCTTTTCTCTTTTCCCCAAAGATGGTTACATCATCATTGTCAGGCATAGGAATTTGAATTAATTTCTTGGCACATAGAATTTCTGCCTGATTGATTGTCAACCAATCCATACCCACTACTAAATCAAACCCTCCAATTTTCATTAACAACAAGTCAATCGTAAATTTCTTTTCCTCTATCATAATCAAACAACCCTCAAGTCTTTCACGAACTAAGACTTGACCCCCGTTAGCTATCTCGACTACTAATGCATCTTCCAAGGTAGTGACAAGCATAGCTAACTTTTGATAAAAACGACTTTGATACGAAAGACAAATTGGCACCACAATCAAATAATATTCGTGCGGGAATAGAATTAACGAGAAATGTACCAGAAACAACATCTTTAGACTCCTTTGCCTCATCAACCATCATATGAAATGCCCGACCCGTTGGCTTAAGAGCGTTTGGTTTCCTTCCCTGATCTCCACCCTTCCTCAACTTTGGGCAGTCTCTTTGGAAGTGACCGGGTTGTTTACACTCAAAACAGGTCAACCCTTGAACAGGACAGCTTGCAGCTTGATGACCAGGCTTTCCAAATTTGAAACATTCACTTCCTACCACTCGGCACGAGCCAAAATGTTTACTTCGACATTTTGGGCACCAGATCGGTTCCCGACGAGACTCGTAACGAACATTCTTGCTAAACGATTTAGATTTCTGAGAAGATTCCGACCGACCTTCCCATTTTCATTCTCTCCCCCTTGCGTCTTTTTTTCCTTATCTCGAGCATATACCTCTTCTATTATTTTAGCTTCTTCTATCGTCTCCCTTAATGTCGAGGCTTTAGAATTTCGTACCCGAGACATCATGTCAGCCAGTAAGCCCTTCAGATAGGCTTTAAACTTCTCCTTCTCAGTTGGAGCCACATGCCCCACTAGATTCAGTTTTTCCAAGAATATACGAGTATATTCCCTTACTGACAAGTTTCCCTTCTTAAGAGTCCGAAACTCTTTTTCAATTCTTTCCATTTCATTCTCGTTACAATACTCTTCTAAACTCTTTCTTTTGAACGACTCCCACGTCATAGCAGCCAAGACTGGAGCCGTCACGGTCGATGTTACGATATTCCACCAGGTTAAAGCGTTGCCTCGTAACATTTGAGAACCGAATATGACCTTCGATTCCTCGTCACGCTCACAAGCCCGGAAAGCTTGTTCCATTTCCCTAATCCAGTTCATGCAAGCGATCGGATTATCTGCTCCAGCAAACTCCGGTGGCTTGCAGCTCAGAAACGTTTTATAAGAGCAAACTCTCTCCAATCTTCTGTTAACATTTACCATAGGAATAACAAATAGAGTTACAACACCAGTACCCGTCTCCGGTCTTCGTGACTCAGCACTTATTACATTTAACACTTTCATGAACATCTCTGATTGTTGTGCCAGTGCCGCATTCATTGCTCGTATTATATTTTCCATCATGCGAGATTCCATTGTAGATTCTGTCGTCATCGGATTAGAGGTACCGGCATTCGTTATTTGCACTCGACTTTCTCCTCCCCCTATTATAGGCGGCTGTGGTGGACTTTCATAACTTCCACCTATTTTAGGTTGCTTTTCCGCCACCCATTCATTTACGGCCCTCTCTTCCGAAGAATTAAGGGATCTGGTTGGTGTATTCACCATCGTTATGGGTTTAGCACAAAAAGATAACCATAAAAAATGGTTACACGCATCGCAAACACAAGAAACGTACTTTAACGTTCATTAGTCACTGTAACAATTTAGAAACAAGTATGCTTGCGTAGCAATATATTCATAATAACAGTAGCTAATTGAAATTGTGAACATACTATACATGAGAATCCTCGTTACCCTCGTTACAGTGCTTAATTCATGTATTTCCGTCGCCTCTAAGACTATCCCGTCTTAGTGCTTCTACCCATATCTCACAAATCATAACTTAATTCATCTCATCTTAAGTCTAGGTATCTCACAATCATACCTAGTTCACTTAAACTATAGCTCTGATACCATACTGAAACGTCCAAAAACCAGGAAAAAATTTAAACTTAAAATTTATCAGAGTTAACTATAATTTCATCCAAACTTTTATACATAAATGGAGAATTAGTAATGCGGGTTCACATGTACAATTTGAACTTATCAAAACAACCTGCAAATCTAATCCTAAACATTAAGATTAGATTATACTAGTTGTTTAGACCATTCATCAAAACATCCCCGTATATGCTAACTTCTCCACTCATCACCAAAAGTTGAATACCAGAATTCACTCGTCCCTCTTCCCGTTACTTCCCCGAGCTCGTGCCTGGTAAGAAAATTTAATTTGAAACGATTAGGCTTACGCCTAGTGAGAACATCCATTTTCAAATTAAAATTTATAAGCTTTGAAAACCAAATGTAAGCAAAGCGTATAAACAAACCTGGTTTGCCATCATTCTTACCGTACATCTAAACATCTTACGATGACGGGAACATACCCGATTCCATGAATATGACTAACATTCAGTAAGTCATATCATCACGTTCGAGAGCCTACTACGAATCATTACAGATTCTATATCATTGCTCATGTCCAAGAAATTACAATTTACTTTATGCCTATTTCTTGGAGTGGAAGTAGAGATTACAATTTACTTTATGTCTATCTCTTACCTTCCCATAGAAATCAGGAATTATGATTAACTCTCGCCTATTTCTAGATTTCTCATCACAATACGAAATGGGAATTACAATTTACTTTATGCCTATTCCTCATTTCACGTCAACGGGAATTACAAGTTACTTTATGTCTATTCCATGTTTCACATTATAATACGAAATTGGAATTACAATTTACTTTATGCCTATTCCTCATTTCTCATCACCTTACGAAATGGGAATTACAAGTTACTTTATGCCTATTCCTCATTTCAGGTCAACGGGAATTACAAGTTACTTTATGCCTATTCCACGTTACAAATAATGTCAGTGCCTATGGATCCATTACACTTACTAGCATACGTGCATATTTACTCGAATGCACAAAACATTTAATATCATATTCTCAAGGCTAAGAATCCCAAATAATCTATCATACCCTTATTCTCAATTGTCCCTCTTCGGCGACTTAGCACGGGGGCTCCGCTACCTGGTTAGCGGATGGGGTCAAGGGGCAACGCCCTTGCGGGGTCTGGGGGCAGCGCCTCCAGAAATTTTTTAGAAAAGCTTAACCAGATAACACATCCGGAAATCAATCCGAAAACCGTATCCGGAAAGTCCCTTATCCGTAACCCAAATCCGGAACTATCCGGAAAACTCATAAATATCCGGAATATCATAAGTATCCGGACATCAGAAGTGACCGGACATCAGAGGTTTCCGGACACCACAACTATCCGGACATCACAACTTACCGGACACTACATTGTCCGATCCTCACAGCTTAACGGACACTAAACCTATCCGGATGTTACCGGAAATACATACAATCCGGATGACATCCGGAAACCAAAGTAATCTGGATACCATCCGGTAACTAGTTATTCGGAAACTCAGATACTTACCGGATGTTTTCACTACCGGACACCACTGAAATCGAATTACCGGACACTATCAAAATCGTCCGGTAACTTCGACCTGCACACCAGATTCCAACCCAAATCGATCTCTGTTCCACCCAGCTTATTTTACAACTATCCCTTCATTTCCAATCCTCATAACAATACCAATTTATTGCTTAATTTGAAAGAAAACATCGATTTAAAGGGAAGGATTAACTCACCTGGGATTTCACAGTCGATACACAGAGATCCAACTTCACTTCTTGCCAATAACCCAAATCAGGAACCTAATCACAGATAGAATATATCTATCAAACTGAAAAAGAATTTGTCCAACAATTCCAAAACCCTTACCGATTGAATTCAGTTCTTCCTTCTCTCTCTCTCTCTACTAACCGACTCCAACAACAAAACAATTGAGATATTTCTCAATTAGCCAACCCTTGCTTTAAGTATAACTCAACTTTCAGAAATGACCAAATCCACCCTGAGGATTTACAATTCATACCAATAACCTCAAACTTCGGTCAAACTTACTTTTGACCCCATTTTGACATTAGATTAAAATAATATCATTCCCTTATTATAACCATTCTTCCAAAATAAATAATATATCAACTATGGAAATTTCGAAGTGTTACATCTGATTGTTGTTCTAGTGTTGCATTCATTGCTCGCATCATATTTTCTATCATGCGAGATTCCATTGTAGATTCGGTCGTTACCAGATTAGAGGTACCAGCAGTCGTCCTTCGTGTTTGACTTTTTCCTCTTCCTATTATAGGCGGCCTCGGTGGACTTTCGTAAGTTCCACCCATTTCATGTTGCTTCTCCACCACCCAATCATTTACTGCCCTATCTTCCGAAGAATTAGGGGATCTGGTTGGTGTATTCACCGTCGTTCTGGGATTTCACAAAAAGATAACCATAAAAAATGGTTACACGTATCCCAACACAAGAAACGTACTTTAACGTTCATTAGTCACTGTAACAATTTAGAAACAAGTATGTTTGTGTAACAATATATTCATAATAACAGTAGCTAATTGAAATTGTGAACATACTATACATGAGAATCCTCGTTACCATCGTTACAATGCTTAATTCACGTATTTCCGTCGACTCTAAGACTATCCCGTCTTAGTGCTTCTACCCATATATCACAATCATAACTTAATTCATCTCAGCTTAAGTCTAGGTATCTATGATAACTCTCATCTTGAGCGTTATTTACATTCTGTTTGTGTGTGTTTTTCTTCCATTTTAGTTGTGTTTCCTTTTTATTTGTTTGTGTTTCTTCCTTTTATTGTTTTATTTTCATTTGGAGTTGTTGAGGATATTTTTAGGTTAAACACATCATTTTGGGTTAAAAATATCACTGTTGGACTCTGTGGGCATGGAGTGCCCACTGTGGGCACACTCTCAAACCCACCGCCCAACTCTTGCAACTTGAACAAGTGGAGAGCATGGAGAACCACATATTTCCTGCAAGACAACATCCACATATCAAGATAAGCACTTGGGGGTTATAAATAGAAGATGAAGAGAAAGAGCAATACACACCCCATCCATATTTCTCTCATTTAGAAGTTTTCATTTCCTTTAGACTTTGCTTTCCAACAAACACCTCAAGCCTTTGGCTTGAGGTGTAGTAGTTTAAATTATGTATTTAACTTTATGAAATTAGTTACTTCGTATTTCCTTTCTTTTATCATGTCTTTTACTTTTATTTTGAGCTAATCACCCCTTTGGGTGTGGGTGTGAGTCGAACTTGAGACTAGTAGGCGACACTTGGGTGTTGCCATCGTTGCTAGCTCTTAAGCTTGGTCACTAGAGTCGGGACTTAAACTCAACGCAGATAAGCTGATCACCTTGAAGTGTTAATATTATATCTTAGACCTCGAGATGGGCGGATCCGAAATACGGCTTAAGTGATACACAAAGATTTGAGAAAGTTTTTGATAACCACGTAGAGATACGGGTTCTGCATGATTTACTAAGGTTCAAACTTCGATCGAGATTTATATCACAAAGAGATTTGGGTGTAAAACTCCATACTGATTGAACTTTGATTTTTGAGTCATACTTAGTTAAATCGGCAAGATTAAGAGCCAGAAATAATGGTGACTTTATTGGCATTTTGTAGGACCGGCCTATAAAAATCCACTTTCGAGAGATCGGGTTTTTTATAGACATTCCGTACTACAAAGTGACTAACCATTTCGTCACTACGAGCATCTCAAGGAAAACTTACACCCATACCTATTTTATTTACTAATTTAGTTTTTGTTATTCAAAACCCAAAACTCACTCAGAAAAATATATTTTATTCTTCTCTCATTGAAATCAGTGTATTCTCGACTTAGGACTCGGAACTTTGAAATCCAATCCCTATGGATACGATACTCGGTACTTTTACCACTTTATTACTTGTAGAGATACCAGTGTTGGTGTATACTTGCGCCCCCACTGTGGGAACATTTGTGCCCATATTTTTGGGTACACGTTTTCCAGCTACCAAGTTTTTGGCGTCGTTGCCGGGGATTGGCATATTCTAGAGTTTCTTGAGTTATAAGTTGAGTTTTTCATTGGTTTTTATTTCACCAAAATGGAAGGTTTTAGTTGGGATGCCCCGTATTTGAATACTTTCGACTATTCATGGGAACAACGTCCTAATGTTTTGGAAAATATTCAAGATGATGACATCTACACTTCATTTTCACCTCCCCATCAAGATTGGAATGAGACGTTTATAAATACATTTGACCAATCATGGGAGGGGAATTTTGATTATTTTTGTGATTTTCAAGGGAGTGATCCTCACCATGGATTCACGTCCTTTGTTTCCAACAACCCACCCGGGAATGGTTTTGAACAACCCGAACCGTCTTACTCTTTTGAAACTTTTTCCCCAAGCTTAACAAAAAAAATTACAACATTTTTGGGAAATTTCACATCCTCTTTTGAAGCCTTAAACACTAAGATGGGACAACTAGTCGACGAGTTGAAAAATCAAAGTCAAGGTTCCTTACCAAGTGATAATGAAAAATCAAAAAGTGTTGGTAAAGATGAGAGTGATGTTGAGAAAGAGTTAGAGATTTTTGAGGCAAATTATAAGCACATGAGCAAGCCTTCTTTACTTCCTAATAGTAAAGAGGTGCTTTCAGATGCTAACATTCCTAACATAATTATTTTTGCTCATTTTGTGCAGCCTTCTTTTTGTGATCACAATGCTTTTACTGGGATCATGCCATGGCCTGTTAGGAGGATTTGTGTGATCAAGAGCTCGGGAATTTTGCCTAGATCGTGTTCTTTGGGTGATGGACTTGTTGGAAAAATCTTTGGTATGGTGGAGTTGTCTATTATCTTGAAACCACTCCACTTTTTGAAAATGCACATGTAGGGTGGTGAACCACATCCTACATAACCTTGATGCAAACTTATATCTTCATACTCTCAACTCCAATTTTGTGTCTTTTATTTTACATTTTTGTGTGTGTGATTTAAGTCTGTTCATTTTCGACTAGTATCAAGAATTTATGAGATCAAAAAAAGAAGAAAAAAAACAAAAACAAATTTCTCATACATCTTATATCCTTAGAGTTGAAGTTTCGTAGTTTGAATAATCTTTCCACCACTAGCAGATTTCTAGAACTAAGCAACAAATTCCCCGGTATCCATATTGATTAAAATTTTGGAATTTTAGAAATGACACGGGCCTTCTTTCTAAACACTTGGTCGATACACTTTTCTTTTGTTGCCTTACTCGAGCCTTTGAGTCTTATTACTCCATCCACAGTGAAAATATTGAGTATTTTAAGTTTGGAGGAGGAAACTCAAGTGTTGAAAAAAAAGGGTTAAATCCTTCGAAAAATTGGAAGGATAAAAAAAATACAAATAGCTGAGTTTGACACGTTGAGGTAAACAAGTTGGGCAAAACACATCAAATACATAGTTTGAAATATTTTTCTTTGATGTAACCCAAAAAGACAAGTTTGGGGGAAGATGAAAAATGTAAGGATAGTGAGAAGCCTTAAACACCAACCCTTCAAAGTCCGTGGATCTAAGTTTGCAAAGTCAATTATCATAAGATGGGTGAATTATAGCTTAGCCTATGGAAATCAAAATGTAATAAAAAAAAGAATAAAGTGGAAAAATTAGGAAAAACTATGGATGCTTTTAGTTAAAGGGATTTGAGATGCAAAAAAAAGAATAAAAAAAGAATAAAATTGAAGGTCCTATTTGTGATACTTAGTCTTCTTATGTATTTTGTATCTTCATTTGTTTTTATTTGTGTCTTTTAGTTACTTGGGGACAAGTAACAAGTTAAGTTTGGGGGTATGATAACTGTCATCTTGAGCGTTATTTACATTCCGTTTGTGTGTGTTTTTCTTCCATTTTAGTTGTGTTTCCTTTTTATTTGTTTGTGTTTCTTCCTTTTATTGTTTTATTTTCATTTGGAGTTGTTGAGGATATTTTTAGGTTAAACACATCATTTTGGGTTATAAATATCACTGCTGGACTCTGTGGGCATGGAGTGCCCACTGTGGGCACACTCTTAAACCCACCGCCCAACTCTTGCAACTTGCACAAGTGGAGAGCATGGAGAACCACATATTTGTTGCAAGACAACATCCACATATCAAGATAAGCACTTGGGGATTATAAATAGAAGAGAAAGAGCAATACACACCCCATCCATATTTCTCTCATTTAGAAGTTTTCATTTCCTTTTGACTTTGCTTTCCAACAAACACCTCAAGCCTTTGGCTTGAGGTGTTGTAGTTTAAATTATGTATTTAACTTTATGAAATTAGTTACTTCGTATTTCCTTTCTTTTATCATGTCTTTTACTTTTATTTTAAGCTAATCACCCCTTTGGGTGTGGGTGTGAGTCGAACTTGAGACTAGTAGGCGACACTTGGGTGTTGCCATCGCTGCTAGCTCTTAAGCTTGGTCACTTGAGTCGGGACTTAAACTCAACGCAGATAAGCTGATCACCTTGAAGTGTTAATATTAGATCTTAGACCTCGAGAGGGGCGAATCCGAAATACGGCTTAAGTGATACACAAAGATTTGAGAAAGTCTTTGATAACCACGTAGAGATACGGGTTCTGCATTATTTACTAAGGTTCGAACTTCGGTCGAGATTTATATCACAAAGAGATTTGGGTGTAAAACTCCATACTGATTGAACTTTGATTTTTGAGTCATACTTAGTTAAATCGGCAAAATTAAGAGCCGGAAATAATGGTGACTTTATTGGCATTTTGTAGGACCGGCCTATAAAAATCCACTTTCGAGAGATCGGGTTTTTTATAGACATTCCGTACTACAAAGTGACTAACCATTTCGTCACTACGAGCATCTCAAGGAAAACTTACACCCATACCTATTTTATTTACTAATTTAGTTTTTGTTATTCAAAACCCAAAACTCACTCAGAAAAATATATTTTATTCTTCTCTCATTGAAATCAGTGTATTCTCGACTTAGGACTCGGAACTTTGAAATCCAATCCCTGTGGATACGATACTCGGTACTTTTACCACTTTATTACTTGTAGCGATACCAGTGTTGGTGTATACTTGCGCCCCCACTGTGGGAACATTTGTGCCCACATTTTTTGGTACACGTTTTCCAGCTACCAGTATCTCACAATCATACCTAGTTCACTTAAACTACAGCTCTAATACCATACTGAAACGTCCAAAAACCAGGACAAATTTAAACCTTAAAATTTATCAGAGTTAACTATAATTTCATCCAAACTTTTATACATAAATGGAGAATTAGTAATGAAGGCTCACATGTACAATTTGAACTTATCAAAACAACCTGCTAATCTAATCCTAAACATTAAGATTAGATTATACTAGCTGTTTAGACCACTCATCAAAACATCCTCGTATATGCTAACTTCTCCACTCATCACCAAAAGTTGAATACCAGAATTCACTTGTCCCTCTTCCCGTTACTTCCCCGAGCTCGCACCTGGTAAGAAAATTTAATTTTAAACGATTAGGCTTACACCTAGTGAGAACATCCATTTTCAAATTAAAACTTATAAGCTTTGAAAACCAAATGTAAGCAAAGAGTATAAACAAACCTGGTTTGCCATCATTCTTACCGTACATATAAACATCTTGCGATGACGGGAACATACCCAATACCATGAATATGACTAACACTCTGTAAGTCATATCATCATGTTCGAGAGCCTACTACGAATCATCATAGATTCTAGATCATTGCTCATGTCCAAGAAATTACAATTTACTTTATGCCTATTTCTTGGAGTGGAAGTAGAGATTACAATTTACTTTATGCCTATCTCTTACCTTCCCATAGAAATCAGGAATTACAATTTACTTTATGCCTATTCCAAAATTTCTCCTCACAATACGAAATGGGAATTACAATTTACTTTATGCATATTCCTCATTTCACGTCAACAGGAATTACAAATTACTTTATGCCTATTCCACGTTTCACATCACCTTACGAAATGGGAATTACAATTTACTTTATGCCTATTCCTCATTTAAGGTCAACGGGAATTACAAATTACTTTATGCCTATTCCACGTTTCACATCAACTTACGAAATGGGAATTAGAATTTACTTTATGTCTATTCCTCATTTCAGGTTAACGGGAATTACAAGTTAATTTATGCCTATTCCACATTACAACTAATGCCAGTGCCTATGGATCCATTACACTTACTAGCATACGTGCATATTTACTCGAATGCAAAAAACATTTCGTATCATATTCTCAAGGCTAAGAATCCCAAATAATATATCATATCCTTATTCTCAATTGTCCCTCTTCAGCGACTTAGCACGGGGGTTCCGCTACCTGGTTAGCGGATGGGGTCAAGGGGCGACTTAGCACGGGGGTCCCGTCATCACACCTAACGAAGATCCCGTGTCTTATAATCGTAGTAGGAGAGTAAATCTGTTGGATGTATTTCTGAAGAAAGGTGGTTGACACTCGATCTCGGGATGAAGTTTCTTGAAGATGGTTTCGAGTTGAATGTGGAAAGATATTCAAAAACCCGATACGTGGTGACATGTTTATATGATCACTGTAATTGGCGTATCATGGCAACATGTGTAAAAAAGCCCCGATGTTCCACGTAGGAAAGCCACATGACGTACACATTTGTTCAAGGACCCAGATGCATCATAACCATTGTAATGTCAATAGAGGAGTATAGGGTAATTTAATTTTGACTAAAGTGAAGTACACAAGCCGGAAACTCCGTGGATCCGACATTGTGAATGACACGAAAGAGTATATGCTAGATATTTCGTACTAGCAAGTTTGGTGTGCAAAAGATTATGCGCTAGGTATGGTGCAGGGTTGCCTCCACCATTCGTTTACCCGACTCCCTAGTTTTTGTTATAATTTGGAGCTTGATAGTCCTGGGACCTTTACTCTATTAAAGACAGATAATACATGACATTTTGAGATGTGTTTTGTTGCCCTTGGTTGCTCGGTACGTATAAACTTCTAATGTGTAAACACCACGTTTTTTGCACTAATAGATGTTATAATTTTCTAATGTGTAAACCACGTAATTTTTCAGATTCGGTCATTTCTGGGACACTTGCGTCGTTTCCTTATAATAGACGTCCCTCATTTGAAGGGTCCATACTTGGGCAAAATGTTCTTAGCCGTTTCTATGGACACAAATAACCAAATTGTGTCTATCGCTTTCAGAGTGGGTAGGCCTGAGAGTGGGGACGAGTGGACTTGTTTTTTTTCCCATGTTGAAGCAATGTATCGGAGAAATTGAAGGGTTGGTGTTCGTATCTGACAAGTTGCTTCAATAAACCAAGATATCACAACGGTGTACGCAAGTGTCCATCATGCGATGTGTTGTCACCATGTGATGATAAAAGTAAAAACTAGGACAATAGGGTCATGTATAAGAAGAAAATGTTTTAGAAGACGTGTAAAGCGTACACGGTGGAGAATTTCAAATTAAGAATGACAACTCTACGAGGCGCTCTACCTTTGGGAGCTCCACTTATAGATGAGATTTTTTAGAAAGGCATGCATTATTATTACCAAAAAACCACCAAGAATTACACCACCAAATCATACAGCACAACACCAAACAGAGCCTGGAACAAGCAAATGGTTTGAGAAAGTGAGAGATAGAGATAGCACCTGGAATAAACATTTGAAATCAAAGTTTTCCTTCAAATGTTTTCCCATGAATGCTTCAAAGTTTCTCGTTCCGGAAGATGAGATGGTACCTGGAAAGTGCATTAACTTCAACCACCTTTTTAGCGGCAAATGCCAAGCAAGATTTGATTTTGTCGTCCAACTTGGTCTCATTTACAAGATCCACAACGATGTGTAGCAGTGAGGAAGAGGTAGACACAACAAGCTTATATGCATAAGTTACATCTTATCAGCTTATGTATTTATATGGAAGACAAGAACTACCTTTGCCAACAATGGCCTTAAGAGACTCAAGGACACTAAGAGATCTAACAAGGTCATTAGCCTAGGTATTCTTTCCATCAACAACTCCAACAAACAAGTATTTGCATGAGGGGAAGCTGGTCTTGATCAAATCAAGAGTCTTCTCACCATGAACCAAATCGAAAGTGTAACCTGTAACTGTAACTCTGGGCAACGTGGTAAGGGTTTTGAATGCATCAACAGGAATATCGACAAAGTAGGTTGCAACAAAAGAGAGTTGGAAATAGAAGTATGGTTGAAAAGCTTGTTTGAATTTGAAATTCAAACAAAAGAAGGAAGGTTGGAATAGACACCTTGGGAGCAAAATACAAAATGGTGAAAAGTCCTGGAGAAGACAAAAAAATCTTTTTCAGTATAAAAGTGATTGCTTCAAAATATTGTACCTTATGCTTGACAACTTGTAATTAAAAGATTTTTTAATTTAATGCTTTAAAGTGTAGTTCTTTAGACCATCCACACACCTGCAAGACCTTACTCCTTTCACAAGTGCCACATCAGCTTTGCAATAACACCTTCCACATACATGTAAGACCAAACTCATTTCTAAACTAATAAATTATAATATAAATAATATAAATAATTATAATATAACTAATAAATTAATTATAAAATATAGATAACTAAAATTTTACTTTTGTTTTCTTTTAATATATTTTGTGTAAATATAATTTAGCAGTTTAAATAAAAAACACTGCATAAAAATGTCGTTTTTTTAAAAATAAAGCGTGAGTAAGAAATTTTAATAAAAGTATTAAAAAAATAATGTTCAAATAAACTAATAAATGAATTAAATTTAATAAACATATTAATATAATTAATGTTTAAACAAACAAACTAACTAATTAAATTAAAAAATGTGTTTGTTTAATATATTTAATTTGTTGAAAGGCCTTGTAAGTTTAGCAAGATGGGGGTGGTCTTGTAAGGCCTTACAAGACACATGGCATACCATGTCATCTTGCAAGAGCTCTTGCAAGACGTGTGTGGATACTCTTATCCTCTAAAACTTGTACTTAAGAGTTTTGGTGTAGATGCTTATTAATGTAGTATAGATTTTTATGAGTTTTAATCAAATGCTTTATAATATAATGTAGATTATAGGCGAGGTAACCACTTAATTTATACTAATTCTATGAACCGATCATAACCACTCATTTAGTTTTCATCTTCCTTTTTTTTCAATGCTAATCATGTAACTGGGCGAGTAATTAAGACTGTCTTTATCTATTAATATTTAAATAATAAGATATATTATATTTAATTATTGTGAATGGTTTTGTTAAAAGTCTCAATTTTATATATTTTCACTGATTACTAACATGATTTTAAATAATCTCACTAATGAAATCTAGTGTTTATCTAATTAATAATCTGTATAGATAGATTGCTTAATAAATCTCATACATCGCGCAATGTTTCACTCGTGAACATTTTTAACTGTTATCGTATGTGTGACAAAAAATAAAATAAAATAACAACTACAATGACAAAAACTATATTTATTAGTTTAAAGAATGATATATACTTGACGATGAATCACAACAGGATCAGAATTGTAATATACTCTATTTAATAAAAACAATAGATTTTATAATTTAGTAGCCATCATTTTTCTTTCTAAGATGATGTCATGGAGATGAGTTCATATATATGACATCTTACCAATTGTGTTGCAACTTGCAAGAAGAACATAAATAAGGGGGTGTTAGAGAGATTGTTTATTTAAAACAACTTATGCTTACGTCGTGTTAAAAAGGAGTTGAGGGTAAAAATGTAATTCAGACAAATAAGTTATAAAGAGTTTCAAATAAGTTAGAATAGATTAACTTATCAAAAACAACGTATTTGCGGCGAGGAAAAGCAATAAGCAAATAAGTCAAAAATATAAGCAATCCCAAACACCCCCTAAATCTTCCTTTAACATTGACCAAAAAGTTTGGTCCACTCCACGTTTGTGTAAGTTTGTCCATGGCCCGTGAATCATTTGTGAGCAAATAACATGAGAAATTCATTTTCGATTTAGGTTTGTTAATTTAGAACGAAAAAAAAAACCATGAAACATATTAAAAACGAACCAACGAAAAACAATTGTCAATACGTCGTTTTATAGGTTTTATTTCAAACCTAGATGTATACATATATTTTTTATGTAATTAAGTCCAAATTTATTAAACATTAAAACTTCCAAAGCAAGTAATAGGAGGTCGAGTATCAAACATTAAAACTTCCAAAGCAAGTAATAGGAGTTCCACCAATTGACGAGTTTCTCACGAAGAGTCTTTAGAGGATCCATGAACATCATACACGTAGTTTAGTATGTTTGAAAATCTAGATGTTAAACTAGTTGTTATTTGATAAATTAGATGTTGGTTAAAAAAAACTAGTTGTTATATGATAAACTAGATGTTTGGTAAAAACTAGCTACTAAGCTAGATGACAATATATAATTACATAAAAGGATAGGGTTTTTGATCATTTATCTAAAATATAAGGTACATCATTGGAAATAAGGAAGAAGAAAAAAATCCATAAGGCTTATTGAAACGAAAGTTAGAAAGTTAGTTTATAAGTTAATTTATGGCTTATGAAACGATATTTATTTCATTAAAGTAAAAAAAAAGTGATTTATGATTTGACAAACATTATTTTAGATGATCAGGGCCGGTCCCGAGGTTTTTTATGCTTAGGGCCGAAATCTAAAAGATGCCCCTAATATATAAAGAAGAAAACAAAATTTACTATTATTTACCTAGCAGTAATGACAATCATGGTTAGCATAAATAATTTACCTGGAAATCCTCTAAACGACCAAACGTTTAGCGAACCGTTAAAACATTCTCCTCGCAGATAGGGTTGTATACGAACCGAGCGTTCGTGAACCGTTCAGTGGAAGTTTGTTTATGTTCGTTTGTTTAATATATGAATGAACATGAACAAGTTTTTCCGTTCGTTCATTTATGTTTGTAAACGTTCGTTGATTTATATTCGTTAATGTTCGCTTATTTACATATAAATAACAATAAGATATTTAAAAAATTAACAATTAATAAATAAATATTAATAATTATTAACTATAATAACTAATAAAGGATCAACAATCTAAACAAAAATATATTAATAAAATTTGTTAAATGTTTCAACTTTGTTTATTTTGTCTCTTCAGATACGGGAGTAGGTTCAAATCTACATGGACCACAACATTTAGATTTTTTTTTGAAGGAAAATGATTGCGTCACGAAACGAGCAGCGGCCTAACCGTCACCCGAACGGAACAATCCTATCATTAAAGTAAGGAACGTTACATAACAAAGTAATACACCAGAAATGAAATGACTTAAATACAACATAAAGTTAAAGACAAGATAAAAACGGAAGTGACTCAGATAAGCCGCTTCGTAAGCTCGTCTTTCCACCGCAAGGATAAGTCCCCAACCGTTCCAACTGAAGGCAATCATAAAACTGATTCCTTGACATTCTTGCATAAGCAAAGCCTGAAGGTAAGAGAAAAAGTGGGAAGGTGCTACTTTGGAGTTTTTCTCCTTGATGAAAGTGGGTATGATCCACTCTACTTGGTTGTGTTTTCCTAAATGCTGCTCATGCCTGGAAACAAAGACTAAAAAAGCCACAAGGGGTTTAGAGCCACACCGGGATTTAGAGCCACAAAGGGAGCGAAGCACCAGCGGCGGCGAGGCAGCGGCGGCGAGGCAGCGGCGGCGAGGCAGCGGCGGCGAGGCAGCGGCGGCGAGGAAGCGGCGGCGAGGCATCAGCGGGCGGCGGCCGTCGGAGCAGCAGCGGCACTCTCTCTCTCTCTTTCTCAGTCACACACTAGGGCCTGATGGTGGTGGAGGTGGCGAGATGGTGGTGGTGAGATGATGGTGGCGGCTAGGTTAAGAGAAAAGAGAGAGAGAGAGAGAGAGAGAGAGAGAGGCCGATGGAGAAGAAGAGAGCTTTGTCTACAGGAGAGAGAGCGGCTAGGGTTTCTAAGTTGGTTCACATACAACAACATTTAGATTTGTTTATCACTAAAATGATGATTCCATTTCCATCCCACAATGGTATCTTTACTATCCTAAAGCCCTATATTCATATATATATATAGAGAGAGAGAGAGAGGGGATAATAAATTGTAAACTTTTAAATGTGTGTAAACTTTGTAAACTTTCGATTTCATAGGTTTTTTTGATGAAATTGTTTCATGAAATTGTTTATTTTGATGAAAGTGTTTCATATCATTCGTTTCATGATGAAATTGTTTCATATATTTGTGTTTTTTATGTAAAAACGACAAAGTTTCATCAAACTGAGAAAATATATTAAACAGTTTCATAGGAATGAAAAAAATATATATGAAACTACATAAAAACACAAATATATGTAACAATTTCATCAAGAAATGAATGATATGAAACAATTTCATCAAAATAAACAATTTCATTAAACAAATTCATCAAAAACCTATGAAATCCAAAGTTTACACGAAAAAAAAGTTTTCAAAATAGTGGGCCTCTATATATATATATATATATATATATAGGTGGTTTCATTTGAAACCCACTCTTATGTTGCAAACTATTAAACACAATTTTAAACCATAGATTAAATTCATAAATGGTTAAAATACTTTTGTCTTAATTATGGTAATAATGAAATTGATATAATTTTTATAATTGAAAATATAATGGCGGAAGGGCAAGGTTGTACATTGGCATCCCATTTCAAATTAGGAAATCGGATCACATCCCAATTTTCTAGCAACCATAATCCAAAATCATTTGGAACCGATTATTTTGGTTATCGATTTCAGAAGATCATCACCAACGAACATGGTGACGAAGATGAAGACCAATATGGTGACGAACATGGTGATGAACCCATATGATGAACAATTTCACGAACGTACACGATGAACAGTTAGTCTCATTTAGACGATGAACATAACCTGCAAACATGGTGATGAACCCATATGATGAACAACTTCAGCCTTCGCGAACATAGACGATGAACCTTCATGAACCCAAACGATGAACGAACACGAAAACGGAGATGAAACAAGATGAAAACGGAGATGAACGAAGATGAAAACGAGATGAAAACGGAGATGAACGAAGATGAAAACGTTAGTCTCATTAGCCGAAATTCCATCAAACATGTTACACTTCATTCTTCCGATTGGTTAATATTTGAACCTTCGATGAACGAAGATGAAAACGTAGATGAACAAAGATGAAAACGGAGATGAACGAAGATGAAAACGTTAGTCTCATTAGCCGAAATACCGTCAAACATGTTACACTTCATTCTTCCGATTGGTTAATATTAGAACCTCCGATGAACGAAGATGAAAACGTAGATGAAAACGAAGATGAAACAAGATGAAAACGAGATGAAAACGAAGATGAACGAAGATGAAAACGAGATGAAAACGGAGATGAACGAAGATGAAAACGCTAGTCTTATTAGCCGAAATACCATCAAACATGTTACACTTCATTCTTCCAATTGGTTAATATTTGAACCTCCAATAAACGAAGATAAAGACGTAGATGAACAAAGATGAAAACGGAGATGAAACAAGATGAAAATGAGATGAAAACGGTGATGAACGAAGATGAAAGTAAGATGAAAACGGAGATGAACGAAGATGAAAGTGTTAGTCTTATTAGCCGAAATACCGTCAAACATGTTACACTTCATTCTTCCGATTGGTTAATATTTGAACCTCCGATGAACGAAGATGAAAACGAAGACGAACAAAGATGAAAACGAAGATAAAACAAGATGAAAATCAGATGAAAACGAAGATGAAAACGAGATAAAAACGTTAGTCTCATTACCCGAAATACCATCAAAAACATGTTAGAGTTCATTCTTCCAATTGGTTAATATAATAATATTTGAACCTCCGATGAAACAAAACCACATAATTCAATAACTGGAAGCATATTACAAAACAAAAACACACTGTTAGATCTGAAGTTTTGTCAATAAACCAAGTGTTGAAGATCTGATAAGAAGACTCAGATGTTCTGAGTAGAGAAGTCAGAGGTCTGACTGTGAAAGCTCAGAAGTATTGATCAGTGGAAAGAGAAGTCAGATGTCTGAGTTATGGAGTCAGAAGATCTGAGAAGCTTTATCAGAAGAATGTTCAGAAGTTCTGAACTACCTGTTCAGAACTTATGACGAGATACTTTACTTAGTATTTTATAAACTAATTAGGACACGTGTTATGTTCTTATTAGTCTTTCTTATTTGTACTGTAGCTTTAAGATGTCCGTTGCAGTATAAATAGTAGTTAGCTCTATGTTGCTAACTGATTGATTTTTCACGTATAACTTTGTATTCATTCTCTGTAATCTTTGAGATTCTCTCTCTCTTAGATCTGTAATTCTGTTCATCATTGAATACAATTGGGCTTGATCATACAACTTCTCAATTACTGCTTTCTATATTGATTGTGAGATTAGATCCTGTTTTTTCAATTGGTATCAGAGCCAATCAACAAACAAATTCGTTCAAGATTGTTATCGCGAAGATCAATTGATCAATTTCTTGAAGATTTCTTGATTCATTCAAAATTCGATTCCGCTGCTAGGGCTAGTTCTTGAATTCTTGGCAATTCTTGAATTACCTGTTACATTTCGATCAAGAAACTCGAATTTGTCTTTCTGTTGAATTTTCTTACAATCATGTCTTCTAAAGAATATCTAGCCATGGGATCTGAAACCAAACCGCCTGTTCTTATACCAGAAGAGTATCAGCAATGGAAAATCCGAATGATCCAATTCCTAGACAACATTGATGAAAACCTTATGATTTCTATTCGAGAAGGCCCAATTGAAGTGTACATCGATGTTGCTGCAACCCCTGCTACAGAGACAACTCCAGAAATTCCAGCGACCAGGGTGAAAAAGAGTTATTCCCAATACACAACTGAACAGAAGAATAGGCATGCTATTGACAAAAGAGCAATTACTTTGATGACTTTGGCTGTCCCAAATGAGGTTCTTAACAGGATTGACAGTGGATCATCAGCTAAAGAAATGTGGGACGAATTGGAAAGGCAAATGTTAGGAACTGTGAGATCTATTCAGGCAAAGTTAAATCAAAGCATAAATGCTTATGAAAGGTTCAAAGCAAAAGAGTCAGAAAGTTTGACACAGACATACAGTAAATTTTGCACTATTCTAAATGACTTGAGAAGAAATGGACTGAAGAAAACAAAGTCAGAAATAAATTACAAATTTCTGAACAGTCTAAATTCAGAATGGTCATCATTTGCCATAAGTCTGCAAATGAACAAGGATATGTGTGAAGAAGACTTAAATGATCTATTCTGTGTTCTTAATCAACATGAAGACTCTGTCAAGTTAGTTGTGGAAGAGAAGAAAAATGTTGCTGATCAGTTAGCGTTCTTATCAAAGTCCAAAGCAATCAAAGCACCCAAAAAGACTGCATATCTATCAGAGATACCTAATCTGGAAGAATCTGACAAGGAAGAAGGATCAGAAGATGATGAAGATATCAAGATAATGGCTGAGAAACTAGCTTTGTTGACAAATACTTTCAATAAAAGGTATGGGAAGGGTAGATTTCAAGGAAATTATAAGAGAGTTGGGAGTTCAGGCTATAAGAAGAAAGAAGACAGAGAAGAAAATAAGTTTGAAAAGAGAGTAGAGAGAAGTGAAGAAAACAATGAAAAGAAGGATGAAAGAAAAGAAAAGAATCTGTGTTTCAAATGTGGAAAATCTGGCCACTATGCTAAGGATTGCAGAGTTAAAATTGTGAAAGACTATGAGTACTACACCAAGAAGGCTCAGCTTGCAAAGAAGAGAGATGATAAAATTGCTTTGTTGGCTGAACAGGAGAATTGGTTGTACTATACTTCTGATGAAGATGATCATATCAACTTTCCACAGATGCAGAGCTATATGGCAAAAATGAGGAATGAGGATGATTCTGATTTTGAAGATGATGATTCTGAGTCATCTGCTGAGGTACATTCTTCACTTGAATTAGAGTTAATGACACAGATTGGTGAAATGAAAACTGAATTTGTTAATCTAAGAAAACAGATAAAAGGAGAAAGAAATTTGGTTAACAAATTCAAAATTGAAAAAGAAGTAATAAAAGAACAATATGAAGAATCTGAGGCTGAGAAACAGAAAGTTAAAGATGAAAATTCTGAATTGATGAAAAGGCTTTCTGAACTAAAAGTTGAGTTTTCAAAAATAAAGGATGAAAAAGGTGATTTACAAATAAAATTTGATATGTTATTTGAAGAAAGAAAGAATTTATACACCAAAATTAAAGAATTAGAAGATCTGAATTTGAAAAGGGGTCAGACTCAGCAAACACTAAATCTTTTATTAAGCAATGTTAAAGATACAAGATTTTACAACCCAAAGAAGGGATTGGGATTGGAAGAAAATGTCACTTTAAAAAGAGCCCCAATCAACTTGTATGAAAAACTTCAAGTTTCTAAGCCAAAAATCCCAGAAATTGTTGAAGTTTTCATAAGACCTGCTAGTTCTATAACAAGTTCTGACAATTTGCAAAGACCAAACTCTAAAAAGTCAGATGAGAAAATTTCTGAGTCTAAAACAGAAAAGTCAGTTGGTTCAGAAGAAAAGGTTAAGAAAGAAGTTTCTAAACCAACAGATGAAAAACCAAGATACAATGATACTAAATTCAAGTATGATTCTTTAAATGTCAGCTACAAAAATAAACAACCAAGTTTTTCATATCATGACATTGAGAGCATATTTGACACAAGTAAAAATTTTGAAACAGTCAATCAGAAGTCTGAAACTTCTAGTCAGGATTCTGAACTTTGTAGTCAGAACTCTGAGTCTAAAGATCAGACATCTGAGTCTGTAAATCAGAACTCTGACTCAGGTAGTCAGAAGTCTGATTCAACTGGATCTTCTGAAACAAAATCAGATGAATTTTTGCAACTTGAAAAGAGATTTAATCTTGTGAGTCAAGAACTTGAGGACTTAAGGAAAGCTTATGATGAACTTGAAAATGATTTCTGTGAGGTGGATATTAAACTTGAAGAAGCTTTGAAAGAAAAGAATATTTTTATTCAGAAAATAACAGAGCTTGAAAAACTGAAGACTGAGTATGATCTTTTTAAAATTAATGCTTCAAGAGAAAATGATAAATTCTTTAATGAATCAAGTACATATGAAAAAGGTGAATCATCTAATTCTTCTAACAACAAGAACTTGAATTTTTCAGAAAAAGAAGAAAGCAAAAGGAACGATGATCTTGCAAAGTTGAATGATCTGAAAAGGGATCTTGAGAAGCTTAGAATGAAATCTACTTCTGAACTCAAAGCTAGAAATTCTTGTAATAAGGGCAATTGTACTCTGAACAGTATCAATAAAAATGAAATGACCTATGTTTCAGATTTATTGTCACTTGCAAAGAAAAATCTTGTTTGTGTTAGATGTAAAAATGATTCATTCCAATATTCTCATAAATGTCAAGTCAAAATAACTTCTGTTTCATACATAAGAAAAGATATTCAGAAAGTTTCTGTTCCTCAAAATACAGAAAAGAAGAAAATTTATGTTCCTCAGACTCAGAAGAAAGAAAAGATAAAAGAAAAGAAAGTTGAAAATATAGCAAAACCAAAAGTTACAACTCTCAAAAAGAATTTGAACAAGCTTGTAAGCAGAAAATGTTCTGACTTCATAAAAGTTCAAGGAAAGTGGTGTTTGAAGAAAGATTTTGAGTGGAGAGTAAAAGGTACTAATGTTAAATCCAATGACAAAGCTAACAAAGATGGACCCATTCCAAAATGGGTACCTAAACCTAACTGATCCTTTTGCAGGGCTGTCATGTGTGGTTTTTAGATTCAGGAGCTTCAAGACACATGACAGGTCAGAAGTCTTTTCTATCAAACTTCACAGAAAAGGCTGGAGGAGCAGTAAACTTTGGAAATAACAGCAAAGGACAAGTCAAAGGTTATGGGGATTTAACTAAAGGGGATCTGACTATCCAAAAGGTTTTCTATGTTGAAGGATTACAGCATAATCTTTTCAGCATAAGTCAGTTTTTAGACAGTCTTTGTCAAATTAAGTTTCAAATAACAGGTTGCATGATTTTAACTGAAAATGATGTTAAAGTCTTCTGGGCCAAAAGACATATGGACTTATTTGTAGTTAATTTTTCAAAATTGAAAACATTAAATACAGTTTGTCTTTTATCAAAATCAACTGCAAATGAATGCTGGCTTTGGCACAGAAGATGTTCTCATCTGAATTTCAAAGATCTTAATAATCTTGTTGCAAAACATCTGGTTAAAGGCTTACCAAAGCTTAAATTTGAAAAAGAATCATTATGCTCAGCTTGTGAAATGGGCAAGATGAAAAAGAGTTCTCACAAATTAAAAATGGACTCATCTTGCAAAGCACCATTAGAAATGATTCATACTGATCTTTGTGGTCCAATTTCAGTTCAATCTATGGGAGGAAAGAAATATATGCTTGTGATTGTTGATGAATTCTCCAGATACACATGGGTTGAGTTCCTAAGAGCTAAGTCAGAAGCTGCTACTACATTGATAAATTTTATCAAAAGGATTCAAGTTCTCTTACAACTTCCAGTTCAGAAAATCGGAAGTGATAATGGAACAGAGTTCAGAAATGAGACTCTTCAGAATTTTTTAGAAAGTTCTGGGATTTCTCACAATTTTTCTGCTGTCAGAACTCCTCAACAAAATGGTGTTGTTGAAAGGAAGAATAGAACTCTAGTTGAAGCTGCGAGAACAATGCTGGCTTATGCAAATCTTCCTACTTTCCTATGGGCTGAAGCAATTGCAACTGCTTGTTTTACACAAAATAGAACTTTAATCAATAAGAGATTAAATAAGACTGCTTATGAACTGATAAATAAAAGAAAACCATTAATCAAATTCTTTCATGTTTTTGGTTGCAGGTGCTATGTTCTCAGAGACAGAGAAAATCTTGCCAAATTCGATAAAAAGGCAGATGAAGGATACTTTGTGGGTTGTTCTTTAACTTCCAAAGCATTCAGAATCTACAATAGAAGAACCAAGAGGATGATGGAGAGCATAAATGTAACTTTTGATGAAGCCAGAATGCGGACTTCTGAACAAGACAGTTCAGAACTCATGCTGAACAAGACAAAAATGACTTCTGATACAGATTCTAATCCTATTTGTTCAGAACTCAATTTACTGTTTAAGGATGCTTTTAGTGAACTAATTTCTGATTCTTATGCAGAATATGAAAACCCAAAGATGATCAAAGAGATGAAAAATAAGACTCCAGAAATAGTTCAATCAACTGTAATTTCTGACAAAGGTCCATCAGAAGAATGTCCAAATCTAATACAAACAAGTGGTGATAATTCTGAACCTTGTAATCAGAATTCTGATTCTTGTACTCAGAACTCTGAACAAGTCACTCAGAATTCTGACTTCATTAATCAGAACCCAAACTTGGATATGACTTCTATTCATACATCAGAACAAGGGGACAGTTCAGAATTACAAGCAATCATTGATGAGAATGATGCAAACAACAATTATTCAGAGATTGATGTACTTCCTAGTGCAAATAAATGGACTAAAAATCATCCTATTCATCAAGTAATAGGTGATCCTTCAGCAGGAGTAAAAACCAGATCAGCTACAGCAAATGAAGCAATGTTTGCTGGTTTCTTGAGTGTGATTGAACCAAAGAGAGCTAATGAAGCCTTAGAGGATCCAGACTGGATTTCAGCAATGCAAGAGGAATTACTTCAATTTGAAAGAAATAAAGTCTGGAGACTCATCCCAAAGCCTGAAGGTAAATCTATTATTGGAACTAAATGGGTGTTCAGAAACAAAAAGGATGAATCAGGTGTTGTCATCAGAAACAAGGCAAGATTGGTTGCTAAGGGATACTGTCAACAAGAGGGAATTGATTATGATGAGACATTTGCACCAGTGGCAAGAATAGAGGCAATCCGAATATTTTTAGCCTATGCTGCACATAAAAACTTCAAGGTGTATCAAATGGATGTCAAATCAGCCTTTCTAAATGGCAAACTTAATGAAGAGGTGTATGTCCATCAACCTGAAGGTTTTGTTGATCCAGAATTCCCTGATCATGTTTATATTTTAGACAAAGCTTTATATGGTCTAAAACAAGCACCACGAGCCTGGTATGACACTCTTACTAAACACCTGTTAGGTTCAGGATTCAAGAAAGGTAAGATTGACACAACTTTGTTTTTAAAGAAACAGGGTGATGATTTGATTCTGATTCAGATTTATGTTGATGACATAATATTTGGTTCTACCAGTCCAGAATTATGTGATAATTTTTCAAAAATCATGTCATCTGAATTTGAAATGAGCATGATGGGTGAACTGAATTTTTTCCTTGGTCTTCAAGTCAAACAATTACCAAAAGGTATTTTTATAAATCAAGGAAAATATGTCAGAGATATTCTGAAAAAGTTCAAAATGTCTGATTGTGCTTCTATGAGAACACCTATGGCAACTAACATAAAGTTAGATGCTGATCTCAAAGGTGTTTCAGCAGATATCAAACTTTATAGAGGCATGATTGGATCATTACTTTATTTGACTGCAAGTAGACCAGATATCATGTTTTCTACCTGTTTCTGTGCTAGATTTCAATCTAACCCGAAAGAATCACATATGTTGGCTGTCAAAAGGATTTTAAGATATCTCAAAGGAACACCTGATCTAGGTTTATGGTATCCAAAAGAAACTGACTTCAAATTGACTGCTTTCACTGATGCTGATCATGCAGGAAGTAGGTTGGACAGAAAGAGTACATCTGGTGCTTGTCACTTTTTGGGAGATAAAATAGTGAGTTGGGCATCAAAGAAGCAGAACTGTGTATCCACTTCAACTGCTGAAGCAGAGTATGTTGTTGCTGCTGCTTCATGCTCTCAAACATTGTGGATGAGAACACAACTCATGGACTATGGATATCAGCTTAACAAGATTCCCATCTATTGTGACTCAGAAAGTGCAATTGCTATTACTCAGAACCCTGTTCAACATTCGAAGACTAAGCATATAGATGTGAGGTATCATTTTATAAAGGACTATGTGGAAAAAGGAACTATAGAGATGCACTTTGTGCATACAAAGTATCAATTGGCTGACTTGTTCACAAAGCCTCTTGATCACAAAAGGTTTTCTTTTCTCATATGTAAAATAGGAATGCTTAATCTGCCTAATTGAAAATATTTTTTTCTTAAAAATGCTAAATTTTTCTAAGTAAACTTGTCTGAGTAGTGTACTCAGAACTCTGAGTCTTAAGAATCAGAATTTCGGAATACTAAGATCAGAACTTCTGAGTCTTGAGTTCAGAACTTCTGAGTCTTGAGTTCAGAACTTCTGAGTCTTGAGTTCAGAACTTCTGAGTCTTGAGTTCAGAACTTCTGAGTCTTGAGTTCAGAACCTCTGAGTCTTGAGATCAGAACCTCTGAATCTTAAGGTCAGAGATTCTGAGTCAATACTTCAGCAATCTAACTTTCAAAAATTTATTTTTGAGAAATACAAATAACTTCAACTGTATGGATTATGCTTCTTCTATTATCTTTTTATCTCATCTTTATGTATCATTAATAGTCAAATGCATGCTCAAGTCAAGGGGGAGCATCAAAATTCTTTTGGAAATCATTTTGTGATGCTTAAAAGATTTGTTTTCATTTCTTATCGCTGATCATTCTAAGAACAAGCTTTTAATGATAAATTTTAAAAAAAAAACTATATCTGAATTAAAAACTTTTCATATTCAGATATAAGATTTTAAATGATCCTTTTTTAAATCATCATAATATGAACAGAGTTTTGATGATAAAAAGTGCTTCTATTTGTTCAAACCTCTTCTGAATAATCAAAACGTTTTATATTGGCCAGAAGTTGATTTTAAATGACATTTTGGTTACAAGGCAAAATTCTTCTGTGCGTGTTATTCGGATCTTTGACTTGAGTCAAAATTCTATCCACTAACACGTGTCAGCTTCATATTTGTTTGACAATGCCACGCATTTCATTTAAATCCTTTGTGGTATTTCACATGTGTTGACTCCGTTATAACATTGATTTCGCTTTTCCGTTAAACCTTTCAACTTCGCGGATTTTAAATAGGTCTTAAAATCCCTATTTCAAATTTCTTTCAAATTCCAGAGCGAAACGTGAGATACGAATCAAATCCAGAGTTCTTTGAATCTGTTTTCTTCTTAAATCATGTCTGAAATACGAAGAAGTGGTCCAATTTCTCTACATTCTACAAAATCGATAATGGATTCATCCGATTCGGAAAATGATGAAGTACAAAATAGAGTTGCAGAGGAAGGGGCAATAAGAAATGATGAAGAAGATGAACAAATGGATGAATCTGAAGGAAATGCGGATGAGGCAAACGTTAATATTGAACATGAACAGAGTGCTGCAGGTTCTATTATGTCAGATAGATCTATTTTAGTGGAAAGAGTTGTTCCTGAGAGTGAATGGTTGAAATTATCTGAAAATAACTGTGTTATATTGTTTGAGGAAAGTCGTTTTAAGCCTGAACACAGAATTATCATGGAGTTATTCAAACATCATCCGTACAGAAAATGGTTTACAAGAAGTAAAAATGTGCCTGTTCAGTACATACAACAATGGTGGAAACATCTTAGGTTAGAAGACAATAAGTTTGTGTCTGAAATTGGAGGAGTGACACTTGTCTTATCTATCTCTGCACTAAGAGAAATACTGAATCTACCAGAGAAAGATGATGTACAAAGAAGAACAGATTTTGAGGATTCACCCTTAACAGAGGAATTAATAGCAGAGTTTATGAAGTTGGGATACAATGAAGGATTGAGGACTCTCAGTTTGTTCAGAAGAAACAAATTACCACCTATTTGGGCTTGCTTCTTTCATGTGGTAAATAAATGTTTGTCAGGGAAGAATAGTTCTGCTGATCAAGGTTCTAAACAAATTCTTCAGATATTTCAGGGTTTAGTGAAGAATAGGCATTATGACTATACTTTAATACTTTGGGAAGATATGAAGAATACATTTGAGAAGAATCAGAAAGCAATTCAGAAGAAAACAAAGGACGCTCCACTGACATACATTCCTTACATAAGGTACTGGCAAATTGTTATTTGGTATGCCATGCAGGAAAACAGAACAATCTCAAGAAGAACAAATGAAGAGCATGGTCCTACATTTTATTTGGGTAAGATGACCTCAGTAACAAGACTTGAAAACTATCCTAATCATAAACTATTGCCAAAATCACTTAGGAGCTATATTCCAAGGGAGAGTGAGATTTTAAAAGCTTATTGCACCTCTATGGGAATTGAATTACCTCAAATCCCTACCCAAGAGGACCAACCTGAGAAGAGAGGTGAGGGGTCTAGTCGAATTAGAGAGGGGGAGGATGTTCAGATGGGTGAACATTCTGAGAGACTTGAGGGGGAAAATTCTGAGAGCTTGGTTAGATTTGGTGAGGAAAAACAGAATGAGAGTGATGAGGATGAGAGATTGTCAACAGAGGTTCAAACAGAAAGAGATGTCTCTGAACCAGCTAATCTTGACCAGGTAACCACAAATGCTATTGGTTCACATCTCTTGGTGTCCAATATTGAAACAAACACCATGGACCTAGTGGTGGATCTTGAACAACCCATCCATACCCACTCAGAAGCATTTCAACATGCTACTGTTTCACACAAATCCGGGGAACCATCCCAAACTCATTTGGAGGGAGGTGATAAATCCCAATTTATTTTTCAACACATTGAGTCTGAATATCACAGTCCTATTCATATTGAGCCTGAAATTCCTTTCGACACTTGCACAAATCAGGAATTTCGTATTCCTGAAACAACATTCATAGACATACCTAATGTTGGGTGTCGAGGATTGGATGGAAGTCCTGGTGAGGTGAACATTACAAAAGCCTCATTCAAACGTGCATCTGTTGTACAAGATGACTGTGTGTTATCTACAGGCCATGAGCCCTCTGGGCACATGAAAACTGGACCATCTGTTGGTTCAGGTTCACTGTTAGAAACTTCTGAATTTGAAAAGATTCAGAAACAAAACAAGGAGATGGGGGAAAAAGTAGAAAATTTGGAGAAGAGGGTGGAGGATTTGAATGATGAGATGTCAGAGTTGAAAGTTGTGTTGGAGAAAAAGTTGATTTCTGTTGAGACCAAAGTAGATGATGTAAAGAAATCCTTGGATTCTCACAAAAAGGAGATCGTGGATATAATATCTGGTTTTCAAAAAGATATGTTAAAACAGATGCAAGGTATGCAGGAATCTATACTGAAAGCACTGAGTGTATCTTTGGCTTCTACTTCAAAGCCTCTTGATCCTGTTCCTATTGCAGAAGCTGAACCTGAAATTGCTTTTAATCAGAACTTGAAAAGAAAGTTTGATGATGATGATCCTCATGATCATCAAAAGGGGGAGAAAAGACAAAGGTTAAGTTCTGATGATGATATTGGCATAGAAGATTTTGAGATGGCAGATATGCAATTAGCTAGTACAAAAAGTTCAGAAGATCAGATACAGGAAAATTTAAAGGCAATAACTCAGATAGTTCAGATTGATAGCTCAGATACAGAGGAAATGGAGTTGGAAAGTACAGATGGTGGTGAGTCAGATAAAACAGAGGAATTGAATTTAGACATAGAAATGGAAAGAAACTCAGATGAAACTGAAGCTATTGAGGAATCTGCATTGAGATCAGAAAAGACAGTGGAAAGTGAAGTGGTCAACATGTGTACAGATATTGTGGTGTATAACAAAGAAAATATGACGGATTCTGAATTAAAAGAAAGGAGGTTAAGTGAAGAGTTGATCAGAAGGATGCATAACAGTTTAATCAGAGCTTTGAATGTTCAAAAAGTTCAACAAGGAATAAAAATGACAAGACCTATTGATCTAATGAGAGAAGAAGACAGAACTGTGAATTATACTCAGGATTTTGAAGATGATTTTAGATTTAACTTTTGTGATGAGTTAAATACAGAAGAAGAGTATGTGAAAGTGAAAGACTTCTTTATGCCTTCTGAATATGTATTCAGAAAACCAATTGAGATTCTAAAGATTAAATTGCAAAGACTAGAAGAACCTGTGTGTGACTTCATTCTAGAGTTAAGTGATGTGCCATTAGCCAGACAATTTCATGATGATATTTTTCCTGAGGAAATATATGATAATCTCTACTACACAGAAGGAGAGTATGAGCCTTTGGAAAGTAACATTGATGGTTTTATGGATGACAGAGCTCAGATGGTCTACTCAGAAGCTTCTAACAGGTTCAGAGTTCCTGACTCAAAACTGCATATTCAGAAAAGAATTGAGAAAGTTCTGATGTTTCAACAAGATGAATTCAATGGTTTAATGTTTGTTAGAAAGGAAGTACTGAAAGAAAGAAATACAAAGGTTTCCATGTCTACATTTGATTTTCACAGATTGACTCTTGATGATCAGATCTTTCTAGTCAAGTTCTTTGCTAGCACTGAAGAAGCCTTGATAGAAATTGAATGCAGAAGACTTCTGGGTATTTATGTCAGAAATATATACTTGTATGACTTCCAATTGGCTATTGAAGAAAGAAAAGAAAAGTGTAACCTGAGTTCTCCCACAAAGAAAACAGAAGTTGATTTGCATGTGAAGGGATTTGTGAATGAAGGAATGGAGACAGAAGGGTTCACATATATAGTTCACGAAAGGCTTGAATTGTTCAGATTAAAAGAGTTGGTGAAGTACAGTGATGCAACTCTGAATTGGTTGTTGATTAAAATGGAAGTAAGTATGGATGCAGAAAAAGAGAGTTTAAAGAAGAGATGCATAAACTGTGTGAAGAGGAGGTTGGATCTTAGAAGAAAAATCAGAAACAGTAGTGAATGGTTGCTATCTGAGGTGAATCCCAAAAAGATTCTACATAATGATTTTGTGTTCCCTGCTGAGTATGAAGTGAATGGAATTTTGTCAGATGAAGTTGAAGAAATGCAGAACACAATATCTCAGAATGTGCAGATAACTAGTTTTGATCAAGCTGAACAGTCTGAACCAAAAGAAGATGAAATATCCATTGATCTAAATGGATACTTTCTTGAATTTGATTTACCTGAGTTCTTCAAACCAAAAGAGGTACAATTCTTGGATGTGTATTATGATAGACCTAAGGAGACTCAGATCTGGTTGGCTGAAAAATTAAGATGTCTTGGCAAAACAAAGCAAGCTGTTTACTCAGATTTTTTAATCACTGGAATCAGAGAGTTGAGGGTTAAGAAATTCAGAAAGATGGAGTACTTATCTTTTGAAGTTCTGAGAGAAGATGGCAAGGTTTATTACTTTACTGATGCAGATTTTGAGAAACTATTAGTAGTTGACTTCTACAGATTACACAGCTTTCTATGCTTCAAAGAGTCGAGCAAAGACAGAAATGAAAGGAAGGCCAGAAGTGTGGTAATTGAGGCCATGTTCTACATCTTAAGGTGGCACTGTTACACAGATTTTCAAATAGCTTTGTACCTACAAAAGTCATGTGTTTATCTGGCAAATCCCAACACAGATCATGAACAGAAAAAGAAGTTAAAGACTGGAAGTGTTCACAAATATCCAGAGTTGGGAGTGTTTTTGAAAAACAAAAGTGGAAAGATTTTCTTCAGAGCAAAGGAAACCGCAAAATACTGTTCTGGAACTTTAAGAATCATAAAGCACAATTTGGAGAAAAAGATGCTGAAAGTGAAGGAAGCAAACATGACTCAAGAAGCAATCAATCAGCAAGTTGAGATTATTCAAGAAATCATTGACAAAATTGATAAAAGGCTTAATCTGAGAAATGTGCTACTTCAGAAGATTGTTCCTGCTCTGAAAGAACTGCATGATGCAAAGTTTAAGTTTATTTGACAAAAAGGGGGAGATTGTTAGATCTGAAGTTTTGTCAATAAACCAAGTGTTGAAGATCTGATAAGAAGACTCAGATGTTCTGAGTAGAGAAGTCAGAGGTCTGACTGTGAAAGCTCAGAAGTATTGATCAGTGGAAAGAGAAGTCAGATGCCTGAGTTAAGGAGTCAGAAGATCTGAGAAGCTTTATCAGAAGAATGTTCAGAAGTTCTGAACTACCTGTTCAGAACTTATGACGAGATACTTTACTTAGTATTTTATAAACTAATTAGGACACGTGTTATGTTCTTATTAGTCTTTCTTATTTGTACTGTAGCTTTAAGATGTCCGTTGCAGTATAAATAGTAGTTAGCTCTATGTTGCTAACTGATTGATTTTTCCCGTATAACTTTGTATTCATTCTCTGTAATCTTTGAGATTCTCTCTCTCTTAGATCTGTAATTCTGTTCATCATTGAATACAATTGGGCTTGATCATACAACTTCTCAATTACTGCTTTCTATATTGATTGTGAGATTAGATCCTGTTTTTTCACACACAAATTAAAAATACATCAAAAATGAAAGTTAAACGATACCTGCAGAAAATTCATCAATCGGAATATCCCATCTACTCAGGGTTCGATTCCAGGCGTCCTCAACATTGATAAGACATCTTTAAGTTTCAAAATTGCCAGGGATTAGTCCGGGCTGTGCCTGAGATACCATTTCCAAAAAAATATAGTACATAAAGTTATCAATTAAATATAACTCACAAATAAATCTCTCTCCAACCATTATAAAAACGGATATTTTGTTTCATTAAAAGATTTGTTTTACCTTTTTTCTTAATATTTGTTTTACCATATTTAAAGGGATAATGAATTAGTGATTTAAATATCTCCTAAAATAACTAATGTTAATAGCTACCATATATACTACGGTTCTAATCAAATGACCATTACACCCCTATAAATTAGAAAAACAAAAAAAAAGAAAAGAAAATCATTGATTGGTCGATATTGGTTTGCAAAGTTTTCATTATAAGAGAGGTTTTCAAATGATCCCTCCCCTATATATATATATATGTGTGTGTGTGTGTGTGTGTGTGTGTGTAACAACCCAAATTCAATAAAACAATATTCTCAACATTACAATCAAAATCGGTCCCAAAGTATACAAATTACATCCATTATAATTCTAGGTACGCGGCGGATAAACACCTTCACAACTGAGATGCTACGGAAAGCCCGACGGTGAACTACTAGCCTCCACTAGACTATACCTCTTCTACAGCGTCACCTCTTTCCATCTTCTTCAGATGAAACCCCAAACAAAACTCTTACCTGAAAATGGTTTTAATTTTTGAAAAGCGAGGGTTAGACCATGAGGTCTAGTGAATTCCCTCCCGAAAACAGTTTAACAAACCACATACATTAATATGCAAACCGCCATAAAGGCTCATCAAAAACATTTCAACCAAGCAACATCACACTTGGGTATCTGCATAGTGTTCATAGACAATCTTCACCACACGGTAGTTTCCACGATCGGGGCCCAAGCCGACTCCCCTTTCGCCTACGGGGCCCAAGCAGACTCCCCATTCCCACATACACAGGAAACAGATTCCAAGCATACGGGTGTATAAATCAACTCCCAAGGGATATGTTATATCCCAAGGTACACTACTCCCACTGTGCAACCCGACTCCAAAACATCATGTCAAGTAATGGATAACAATACGTAAGCCAAACATGTACATTTATAAACATTTTCATAACGTGCGTGCATTAATGAGCATTTCCACATCGTATAATAACAAGGCATTAATGAGCATTTCCACATCTAATCATGCCATCATGCTCAATACGAAATTCAGTTATGAAAACTTTAGCAAAACATTTCATATGCAATGGCGTGTTCAATCATTCATGAGTAAAAACCATGCCCATATGCTTTACCATAATCATTTCTGAAAAACACATACCAATCTTATCATAAGTAAAAAGGTTTAAGGGAACTCACCTGTGCTTTAACAAATTGACACACACTCCGAAACTCGTTTTACCTCAAACCGAAGACCTGAATTGGACGTCATAATAGTGGTGTTAAACCATCTAATTACATCCCAAAACAACCCTAATAAACCCCAAAACAACCCTTAGATGATGCCACAATCCTAGCCTTAAACAGTACACGAAACAAGAGTCGAAAACACACGACATAGCTTGGCGCTGATGCTCGCGCTAGTCCACACGCGCCAAGAACCGCGCGGAGCACTGGATAGCCTTTGGCGCTGATGCTCGCGCTAGTCCACTCGCGCCAAGAACCGCGCGGAGCACCTGCACCCGATTTTCAGCCAAAAACTCACCCTTTCTCAATCCCAACTCATCCCAAATCGATTTTAAGCCTCCAAAATGAGTTAATTGATGTTCTAGACTTTTCCCCTCAATTTCCAAACATTAAAACATCATTTAATCCAATGAAATCCATCCATTAAAACCCCTTAATCCAATAGATGAAGGAATCTTGAAGACACGCCATTAATGGTGGTTTTTGATTGAACAACTCAGAAAACCTCTTTGGAGACTCACAAATCAACGAGATTCAATACAAGAAACACAAGATAAGAATTTCCTCCATTCCCCAACAATAGACTCAAAGACATCAAACAAGGATGAAATTCCCAAATGTTCTTAAACCATAGAACTCACCAACACTTGAGGAGTTTGGGAAGAAGATGATTACCTTGAAGATGTAGTGAAAGAATCTCCTCTCCAAAGCTGCTACCTCTTCAACCTTCCAAGAGCACCCAAAGATCACTCTCTCATGCTCTTTACTTCTCTAGACTCCAAATGTATAACATGAGGGAATGAGGGTTTTGAGAGGGTTATATCCCTTTTACCCCATATTTGCATGTTGGTCCCTGCAGATTTATTCCCCATTAAAACTCCACCCTGAAATCGCTATTCCCCAAATTACTTGGGACGTGGTTGTTACAATACTTCCCCCTCAAAAGAATTTTGTCCCCGGAATTCCATCGTTGAATAAAACTGGGCATTTGAACCTCATGTCCGCCTGGCCCTCCCAAGTTTGCCTCTTGACTCTTGTGGGATTGCCATTACATCTCTTCCTTGAAAAATTCCTAGTTTATCAACTTCTTGACCTTACTGTCAATAATCCTTCTCGACCCTTTTAATAAGGTTGGACACCACACCTCCTCGCATTATTTGAAACGGTATCACCATACCACCTTCCAACCAACACTCCCTAAAAATAGGGATGTGAAGCACACTATGAATTTTCCATAATTTCATCGAGTATCTCAATTTTATCCACTATCTCCAATCACTTAAGTCGTATACAAAGACTAACTAAGGTCGGGTGTTACTTAACCCAAATACAAATTGCTATTTCCCAAAATAGACGCGGAAGACTTCACCAAGCTAATCCTTTCTCGTGCACACAACTAGCTCTCATCTTTTCACAATGTCACTAGTACTATTCCCCAACCAGAACCTGTTGCACATGCCGACAAATATAGAGGTTAGGCTAACGTCTAGTGAGTTCAAGAGTTTTCATCATGATTAAATAATCCGCTAAACGAAAAGGTGCAACTTAAATTATAATTTCCAAACAGGGCTTAATATTAAAAATGCAAACAACCTATTTACCCAACGCACACAAATTCCGTGGCAAAAACTCCAATATGAAGCATTTCCCAAAATTGAATTCAATTCCAAAACTCACTCAAAACGTGAATATATATTAAGTTTTCAAATAAAGCAAACATGAATAAAACTTTATTATTTGACACATCCAAACACGGATGAGACCTCATACTCAACCTATAAATCATGGAAACAATCCATATATGTACAGCGTCACCGAAAACATGGATAAAATAAATACCCAAAACAACACCTTTCGCTGACGGGGGAGACCCGATTCCATTGAATGTGACGGAACACAAAAGTAATCCATATATCCATGTTCAAGAGCCCCACTACGAATCAATATTCTTTTCCATTGATTCTAGATTTCACTCATTCACAAGATATTACAATTAATGGTCATTGGTCGTTGCCCGACTTTAAAGTCCACAACTATTACCCATCTTGATCCATGCCTATTTCTTGGTACGTTACAGGAATTACAATTATTGGTCATTGGTCGGTGCCAGACTCCAGAACACACATCTTATTATCCATTAAGACACCATGCCTATTCCATGTTACAAGACGGGTGTGTTCATCCCACTCAAACTGACTTCTATGCCTATGGATCCATTGCATTACAGTCTAAATATTACATGACTCCAACTGAATGACTAACACACCCAACACATGTCATCCTCAATAAGATGCACTATATGTATATGTAACGACCCGGTTTCCCCAAAACATACATAATATACATCATTTAACATTTCATACATAACGTCGTTACTTTCATAACAAAATACATAATAATTCACATTCGGTCCCAAAGTCTCAAAACTATACAATACAAAAACGTAAACATATCCTAATCTTCATCAGCTATCAACCGCCTCCTATGCTTTATTCTTCCCTTTGCAAACAAAAGATCCTTGACCTGGAATACATGTTTTTGAAAGGAAAATGAGGGTTAGACCAAAAGGTCTAGTGAGATAATCCCTGTCAGTTTAGAAATCCTTTTTATAAAATACACATATACCACAAATAATTAAATACCAAATAAGATTCGTATATCGTTTTCCTCTCCTCATTCCCATGGCCAAATTAGTTGGTAGCAAGCCAACTAATCAATTAACTTCACTGTACAACAATTACAGCCAACAACACTGTACGAATATTACAGCCAACACACCGGTCCTAAGCCCGGCCAGTCGTATTCTTGTATTAGTATAATTCTTAGGTAAATACAATATCTCAATATATTATATTTACACATAAACACACATAATCACACATCTATCACATACCCAATCCACACATATACGTATTCCAGTTTAAAAACGTTTTAAAGTAAAACTCACCTGTTTTGCTTATCTCCAAAATCCTTCCTAGCTATTACCAAGCACTCCAATTTCTTCAGCCCAGTTGCACAGAATCTGTACCACATAAATACAAATATTTATTTTAAAGACTAAAATCTCTAAAATCCAGAAATCCTCGACTCAAGTCGCAATCAACTACTGAAATACCCCATGTCACAACCATCTACTGCGATACAGTACCTTGTCGCAACCAACTATTGCGACAACTCCCTCATGTCGCAACCAACGGTTGCGACATGGCATCAAGTCGCAACCAACTGTTGCGACACAGTACTAAGTCGCAACCAACTGTTGCGACATCAATGAGCAAGTCGCAACTATCATCCATGTCGCAACCCACTACTGCGACATGTATGAATGTCTCAGTCCACTGTGTTCATCCTAATCCCAGAAATTTAATCTTTTAAGCTATGCATGTTGCTGTAAATATGCAGATATGTTTAAGACTATTAACATAACCTAGCCATATGCTCAAATTTTCCAAAACATCCCTAAATCATCAAAACCCACTTCTAAAACTCATATAAAACCTAATACACATAAAAGTAAGGATTTGTATGGATTAATACCTTTGTTATCTTGATGTGGATTCGAGAACTCAGCTGAAATAGTATGGAAATTACTTCTTCTTCACAAATCACTCTCTTTTCTCTTCTCCTATCTCTTTGCCGAAAGAACACACACACACAATTTTGAATGTTTGCTAACTTTGTCTAAATGAGGACACCTCCTCCTCTTGAGGTGAATGTGGCGGTGGAGGTGGAGGAGTTTGGTAAAAATACCAAACAAACCCCAAACTTATCCTATTTGGCAAAACATACCCCTAAACTTCCATTATAAAATTAAAACTTACCCTAACATCTAACTTTAAAGTTAACTAAATTTAACGGAAAAAGGGATTTTAACTAACGAACTTACCCGGGGTATTACATTATCTCCCCCTTAAAAGAATTCCGTCCCGGAATTCGGTTAAGCAAAAAGGTACGGTTACTTAGTTCTTACTACTACCTTGAACCCAAACCAAGTCATAGTAACTAACTGAATAGACACCCCACACCTATCTATATCTCTAACACAGATAAGCAACAAAAGAACGAGAATACTAATAATCATTTTACACCGAAGTCATATAACACTTTAGCACGTATAAAGTTTATTAGAAATGTACCTGTAACCTCATCCGGAATTTCCTCCTCTTCTTGTGTTGTCATTTGGAAGACACGACCTTTTGCTTTCGAAACCTCAGACCCTTGTACCTCTCCTGAACTAACACCCGTTGGTCTCACCGTCATACTACCCTGTTGTACTTTCCATCGTGGACAGTCTGACTGAATATGATCAGGGGAATTGCAAACGAAACAGAATCGAGTTACGTGACAATCTTTAGCAATGTGACCAGTTTTCCCACACTTGTAACATTTTCGGGAGTCAACATAACAGTTTCCTTGATGAATACGGTTACATTTTGAACATGGTCTTCTTTCAGCTGGTCTGAGAGATAGATAACTATCAAGTCTCGGAGATTCGTATTCCTCCAAATCGTACGTCATTTCCTCCAATTTTCTTTACCCAGCACTCTTATCACCAACGTCCCTCCTATTATCCCGTTCCACATTTTTCGCGGCATCTACTGCGGCTGAGAAGGTATCGGGTCCTTTTGCAATCACTAGCTTTCTAATTTCTGAATTTAACCCGAAAATAAACCTTTCCATTTTCAGCGCCTCCGTGGCAACATAGTACTCCGCAAAGCGAGACTTCTCCAGAAAGAGAGCAGTGTAATCCCTAACCGATAAACTTCTCTGATGTAGGTTCATGAATTCCTCTTCCAGTTGTCTAACTGCTGCTTGAGGACAAAACTGTCCTTTGAAAGCTGTTGTGAATTCGTCCCAAGTAAAAGTTGAGTACACATCAGATCCTCTAGAGGTAATATGAGCCTCCCACCAAAATAGAGCATCTGCCTTCAACATCGCGGTTTCGTATAGCACTTTATCTTCTTCTGCACACTTGCTGGTCCTGAAGACAGCTTCTATCTCTTTCAGCCACCTCATGGCCTTCACTGGATCTCTTTCTCCTGTATATGTTGGGGGTTTGCAATTTAAAAACATTTTATAGTCACACTTCCTTGGCACCGGTATGACAATATGTGTAATGGGTATTTCGTCTTCCAGACTAGCATCTGGTGTTCCAGTTTTTGTGTGACGAGTTCTATCGAACATAGCGTGTATATTGGCTTGAAGTCTTCCCATTTCCGCCGTCAAATCATTTCGTGTAACAAATTCGGTACCTCGCCCCTGGACTCTGCCTCCAGTTCTGCCCCTACCTCTTTCTCCCCCTCGTCCCCTTGTGCCAACTGTTTGATTTATTCTATTAGGATTTCCTCCTCCCCGATTCGTTTGTCTAGTACCGCTTGCGATTCTGTAGATTCAAACAAGATTAATATACACATAAGCACATACCCCATATAACAAGGTATTCCAGTTCAAACATGCACCTGTAAGTTCATGATTACACTGGCCAGGTGTAATTTGAAATTACCTTACATGATGTTCCTTCTACCTTTTTATATTTAACATCCCAAGGTTCTACAATAACAGGGACATCCTACTTCACATGCAGTTTAAGTCTAGGTACAGATACTAATACCTAAATCCCTTAAACTAGGGCTCTGATACCATCTGTAATGACCCGGTTTCCCCAAAACATACATAATATACATCATTTAACATGTCATACATAACGTCGTTACTTTCATAACAAAATACATAATAATTCACATTCGGTCCCAAAGTCTCAAAACTATACAATACAAAAACGTAAACATATCCTAATCTTCATCAGCTATCAACCGCCTCCTATGCTTTATTCTTCCCTTTGCTAACAAAAGATCCTTGACCTGGAATACATGTTTTTGAAAGGAAAATGAGGGTTAGACCAAAAGGTCTAGCGAGATAATCCCTGCCCGTTTAGAAATCATTTTTATAAAATACACATATACCACAAATAATTAAATACCAAATAAGATTCGTATATCGTTTTCCTCTCCTCATTCCCATGGCCAAATTAGTTGGTAGCAAGCCAACTAATCAATTAACTTCACTGTACAACAATTACAGCCAACAACACTGTACGAATATTACAGCCAACACACCGGTCCTAAGCCCGGCCAGTCGTATTCTTGTATTAGTATAATTCTTAGGTAAATACAATATCTCAATATATTATATTTACACATAAACACACATAATCACACATCTATCACATACCCAATCCACACATATACGTATTCCAGTTTAAAAACGTTTTAAAGTAAAACTCACCTGTTTTGCTTATCTCCAAAATCCTTCCTAGCTATTACCAAGCACTCCAATTTCTTCAGCCCAGTTTCACAGAATCTGTACCACACAAATACAAATATTTCTTTTAAAGACTAAAATCTCTAAAATCCTGAAATCCTCGACTCAAGTCGCAATCAACTACTGAAATACCCCATGTCGCAACCAACTACTGCGATACAGTACCTTGTCGCAACCAACTATTGCGACAACTCCCTCATGTCGCAACCAACTGTTGCGACATGGCACCAAGTCGCAACCAACTGTTGCGACACAGTACTAAGTCGCAACCAACTGTTGCGACATCAATGAGCAAGTCGCAACTATCATCCATGTCGCAACCCACTATTGCGACATGTATGAATGTCTCAGTCCACTGTGTTCATCCTAATCCCAGAAATTTAATCTTTTAAGCTATGCATGTTGCTGTAAATATGTAGATATGTTTAAGACTATTAACATAACCTAGCCATATGCTCAGATTTTCCAAAACATCCCTAAATCATCAAAACCCACTTCTAAAACTCATATAAAACCTAATACACATAAAAGTAAGGATTTTTATGGATTAATACCTTTGTTATCTTGATGTGGATTCGAGAACTCAGCTGAAATAGTATGGAAATTACTTCTTCTTCACAAATCACTCTCTTTTCTCTTCTCTTTTCTCTTTGCCGAAAGAACACACACACACACTTTTGAATGTTTGCTAACTTTGTCTAAATGAGGACACCTCCTCCTCTTGAGGTGAATGTGGCGGTGGAGGTGGAGGAGTTTGGTAAAAATACCAAACAAACCCCAAACTTATCCTATTTGGCAAAACATACCCCTAAACTTCCATTATAAAATTAAAACTTACCCTAACATCTAACTTTAAAGTTAACTAAATTTAACGGAAAAAGGGATTTTAACTAACGAACTTACCCGGGGTATTACATTATCTCCCCCTTAAAAGAATTCCGTCCCGGAATTCGGTTAAGCAAAAAAGTACGGTTACTTAGTTCTTACTACTACCTTGAACCCAAACCAAGTCATAGTAACTAACTGAATAGACACCCCACACCTATCTATATCTCTAACACAGATAAGCAACAAAAGAACGGGAATACTAATAATCATTTTACACCGAAGTCATATAACACTTTAGCACGTATAAAGTTTATTAGAAATGTACCTGTAACCTCATCCGGAATTTCCTCCTCTTCTTGTGTTGTCATTTGGAAGACACGACCTTTTGCTTTCGATACCTCAGACCCTTGTACCTCTCCTAAACTAACACCCGTTGGTCTCACCGTCATACTACCCTGTTGTACTTTCCATCGTGGACAATCTGACTGAATATGATCAGGGGAATTGCAAACGAAACAGAATCGAGTTACGTGACAGTCTTTAGCAATGTGACCAGTTTTCCCACACTTGTAACATTTTCGGGAGTCCACATAACAGTTTCCTTGATGAATACGGTTACATTTTGAACATGGTCTTCTTTCAGTTGGTCTGAGAGATAGATAACTATCAAGTCTCGGAGATTCGTATTCCTCCAAATCGCACGTCATTTCCTCCAATTTTCTTTTCCCAGCACTCTTATCACTAACGTCCCTCCAATTATCCCGTTCCACATTTTCCGCGGCATCTACTGCGGCTGAGAAGGTATCGGGTCCTTTTGCAATCACTAGCTTTCTAATTTCTGAATTTAACCCGAAAATAAACCTTTCCATTTTCAGCGCCTCCGTGGAAACATAGTACTCCGCAAAGCGAGACTTCTCCAGAAAGCGAGCAGTGTAATCCCTAACCGATAAACTTCTTTGATGTAGGTTCATGAATTCCTCTTCCAGTTGTCTAACTGCTGCTTGAGGACAAAACTGTCCTTTGAAAGCTGTTGTGAATTCGTCCCAAGTAAAAGTTGAGTACACATCAGATCATCTAGAGGTAATATGAGCCTCCCACCAAAATAGAGCATCTGCCTTCAACATCGCAGTTCCGTATAGCACTTTATCTTCTTCTGCACACTTGCTGGTCCTGAAGACAGTTTCTATCTCTTTCAGCCACCTCATGGCCTTCACTGGATCTCTTTCTCCTGTATATGTTGGGGGTTTGCAATTTAAAAACATTTTATAGTCACACTTCCTTGGCACCGGTATGAAAGTATGTGTAATGGGCATTTCGTCTTCCAGACTAGGATCTGGTATTCCAGTTTCTGTGTGACGAGTTCTATCGAACATAGCTTGTATATTGGCTTGAAGTCTTCCCATTTCCGCCGTCAAATCATTTCGTGTAACAAATTCGGTACCTCGCCCCTGGACTCTGCCTCCAGTTATGCCCCTACCTCTTTCTCCCCCTCGTCCCCTTGTGCCAACTGTTTGATTTGTTCTATTAGGATTTCCTCCTCCCCGATTCGTTTGTCTAGTATCGCTTGCCATTCTGTAGATTCAAACAAGATTAATATACACATAAGCACATGCCCCATATAACAAGGTATTCCAGTTCAAACATGCACCAGTAAGTTCATGATTACACTGGCCAGGTGTAATCTGAAATTACCTTACATGATGTTCCATCTACCTTTTTATATTTAACATCCCAAGGTTATACAATAACAGGGACATCCTACTTCACATGCAGTTTAAGTCTAGGTACAGATACTAATACCTAAATCCCTTAAACTAGGGCTATGATACCATCTGTAACGACCCGGTTTCCCCAAAACATACATAATATACATCATTTAACATGTCATACATAACGTCGTTGCTTTCATAACAAAATACATAATAATTCACATTCGGTCCCAAAGTCTCAAAACTATACAATACAAAAACGTAAACATATCTTAATCTTCATCAGCTATCAACCGCCTCCTATGCTTTATTCTTCCCTTTGCTAACAAAAGATCCTTGACCTGGAATACATGTTTTTGAAAGGAAAATGAGGGTTAGACCAAAAGGTCTAGTGAGATAATCCCTGCCAGTTTAGAAATCCTTTTTATAAAATACACATATACCACAAATAATTAAATACCAAATAAGATTCGTATATCGTTTTCCTCTCCTCATTCCCATGGCCAAATTAGTTGGTAGCAAGCCAACTAATCAATTAACTTCACTGTACAACAATTACAGCCAACAACACTGTACGAATATTACAGCCAACACACCGGTCCTAAGCCCGGCCAGTCGTATTCTTGTATTAGTATAATTCTTAGGTAAATACAATATCTCAATATATTATATTTACACATAAACACACATAATCACACATCTATCACATACCCAATCCACACATATACGTATTCCAGTTTAAAAACGTTTTAAAGTAAAACTCACCTGTTTTGCTTATCTCCAAAATCCTTCCTAGCTATTACCAAGCACTCCAATTTCTTCAGCCCAGTTTCACAGAATCTGTACCACATAAATACAAATATTTCTTTTAAAGACTAAAATCTCTAAAATCCTGAAATCCTCGACTCAAGTCGCAATCAACTACTGAAATACCCCATGTCGCAACCAACTACTGCGATACAGTACCTTGTCGCAACCAACTATTGAGACAACTCCCTCATGTCGCAACCAACTATTGCGACATGGCACCAAGTCGCAACCAACTGTTGCGACACAGTACTAAGTCGCAACCAACTGTTGCGACATCAATGAGCAAGTCGCAACTATCATCCTTGTCGCAACCCACTACTGCGACATGTATGAATGTCTCAGTCCACTGTGTCCATCCTAATCCCAGAAATTTAATCTTTTAAGCTATGCATGTTGCTGTAAATATGCAGATATGTTTAAGACTATTAACATAACCTAGCCATATGCTCAGATTTTCCAAAACATCCCTAAATCATCAAAACCCACTTCTAAAACTCATATAAAACCTAATACACATAAAAGTAAGGATTTGTATGGATTAATACCTTTGTTATCTTGATGTGGATTCGAGAACTCAGCTGAAATAGTATGGAAATTACTTCTTCTTCACAAATCACTCTCTTTTCTCTTTGCCGAAAGAACACACACACACACTTTTGAATGTTTGCTAACTTTGTCTAAATTAGGACACCTCCTCCTCTTGAGGTGAATGTGGCGGTGGAGGTGGAGGAGTTTGGTAAAAATACCAAACAAACCCCAAACTTATCCTATTTGACAAAACATACCCCTAAACTTCCATTATAAAATTAAAACTTACCCTAACATCTAACTTTAGAGTTAACTAAATTTAACGGAAAAAGGGATTTTAACTAACGAACTTACCCGGGGTATTACAGTATATCATAACCCAAGCTCCACATTGAGTTATTAAAACCGAATGAATGACTTCAAGACCCTTTTAAATCGAAACCGAGCCAAAATGCTCAAAACTCAAATGATCATCAAATAAAGGTCATCAAATAATCAAACGCATTTACTCGTCTTTTATGCAAACACATATTTCAAAGATATGATTAACCCAAAACTCATTATTGGTTGAGACAAACCATTTTCCAAGTGAACTCATACCCTTATATTTCCAAAATGCCTCAAAAGACACTAACGTGCATTTTCCAAAATCTTTGTCTCTTAAATCACATTTGGCCTTCGACCCAAAACCAACAAGGTTTACAATTTCTAAAATGTTCACAAGGTCGGGAATGACCCAAAATCTAATGACCCACACGTTTATATTTTCAAAACGTACATTAACATAGACCATGCATATTTCCAGCAAATACTAAAATTGGGCATTAGTGACGAAAATTAGCGAGGGATTGACCACAAAGTCAATCTCTCGCTAATCCGTCGCTAATTAGTGCAGGATTAGGGAGGGATAGGCCACAAACTCTATCCTTCGCTAATCCGTCGCTAATTAGTGAGGGATTAGCGAGGGATTGGGTTTGTGATTAATCCCTCATTAATCCATCGCTAATCCCTCGCTAATTAGTGAGGGATTTGCAAGGGATTAACCACAAACCCGATCCCTCGCTAATCCCTCACTAATTAGCGAGGGACTTCTGTAATCCATCGCTAATTAGTGATGGATTAGCGAGGGATGAGGTTTTTTTTCTTGTTTTCTCATATATATATGGGTTATATGTAGACATATATATGTGTATATGTTATATGTATGTGTTTTATGTATTCCTCGATCCGTATTATATATTGGTATACATGATGTGTGTGTGTTAGTTGATAACGACAATAGAATCTAAAGGTATATTGTTGTGTCTATGTGTCGTATATAGATTTATATGCATGTTTATATGTGAATGAGGTTAAGGCACAAAATCAATTAAGAGCTTCTAAAGAAAAGAGGACGACTTAAGACAGCAAGAACGGCCACAAGAAGTAAGTCACTTGCAAGTCCACGAAGAATCAAATTCTGATTTATTGGCAAAGAAGCGAAAAAATTAATAGATTCATCATCCCACTCGAATGGATTCAAGAAGGCAAGAACCAACGAATACCTTCTTCAGATGTTGTATCACAGACAAAGCAATAGAGCCATCATAGTATTTTTGAATTCCTCCGAAAGGAATAGACAATGTGTATGTGTTGTTTGGTAACCACATATGATGTGTATATGTGTTATATATATGTATAGGCGAAAGATCGTGAGAAGTTGAGATTAACGTGAGAAAATCCGTTTGAAAAAATTATTTAAGAAAATCCGTTTGAAAAGGTCACAAAATAATTTTAAACAATTTTTTACAATATCCGTGTAAAAATTTTACACGGTTTTGGGAAGAGGAATCGTGTAAAAAACGTAAGTCATTTTACATGTTTTTTTAAACCATGTAAAAAACACTATTTTAATAATTATATATATTCTATACAATTTTAAAAATATTATTAATAAGATTGTTTGTTTTTAAATTACCGTATTTATTTTTGAAATTATGACAAATAAAAGTTTATTAATTTGTTTACATACTTGTTCAAAAAAGTTAAAATAATTATTAAAATAGTATTTGTTAACAAGTTTATTAATCACATACCGTAATTAAAATTAATCTCAAGTTTATTTATTTATTGAGCTTTTTTTTTGGATTTAAAAGAGTTATAAGAAAATGATAATAAATAATGGAAAGACTAATTCACTTTCACCCTCCCTTCATCAGATGGAGAAGTCAAGAGAGTAAAAACACATAACACACAGTAGAACCCTAATTCACTTTCACCCTCCCTTCAATCGACCGCCACGCTCCTCTTTCACCTCTCTGTCGCTCCGTCGATTCAAGTGAACAACCAGGTAATTTTTTTTCACTTCTCCCTCTATGATCGTTGTCTTGATCCGCAAGAAGAAGACCCACTTATAGGGTCAAGAATGACGTGAAGTCATCTTCTTCCGTAAGAAGAAGACCAAATAGGGGGTCTTTATGGCGGCACTCTTGATTTCTTGTTGGTGTACAATTAGGCTTTTGCACTTTCTATGATAGATTGAGACCCTGATTTTGGTTATTTGATACAGAAAGATGTCAATCATCAAAACTCAAAATTGAATCTAGAAATTTTATTGATTACTCTGGGTCGGGTCATTTTGATGCATAGGAACCCAACACCATTTTTCTGTATAAACCCTAACAATTACCAAATAACAAAAAATAATCGATTTTTCTGTACAACTTAATAAACATAACTTTCTAATTACCTAGACAGGGGATGTCTAAAAACGTCAATAGGTTGGGGGCAAAAATAAAATTGAAGGTTAAAAGACAGAAAAATTCAATTTTGTTGACTCCTTGTTCTTCTTTGTTATATGGCTAGCAATGGCATGCATATTCTTTATGACTTTACTAATTTGTTCTTGAATATAAGTTATAAGGTGTTCTATAAATTCTTGTGTATTGGGGATATAGAGATAAATCACACTTTTTTACATTCATAGTTTTGTCAAGCTAGAAACGTAAAAAGAATGAATGAAGGGGTAACTGAAAAGAACTCGGTTAGGTGTGTCTAATCAAATTATTTACACGAAGACAATTGGAAATGATATAATCTAACAACCATGGATGATTGAGGCTTCCTAGACCTTAGTTCTTAAGTGTTGGGAGCAAAAAGCATGAATGAAATTATGCTTGACTTAGCAACCCTTAGCAAATAGGAAGTGGTTTTCTTTCCCTGCTGCATTTCCTTGTATTTGGTTCTTTTGGTAATGAAATTATGCTTGCCTTCCAACAAAAAAAGACCCAATTATTGTTGGGTATTTAAGTAAAGTTTATAGAAATTGCAGTTTTCCCCCTTCAATTCATAGATTAACCTTTTCTTATCTTTTTTAAATTTGTACTTTTCTTGTCTTCCAACAAAAAGAAGACCCAATTATTTTTTATTAATTTGTACTATATATATATATATGAGTTATTGGGGTATGGGAGAACAAACAGAAGTCTAAATAGTCAAGAGTCAAGTATGATAAGTTAAATCATTATAACTCATTTTAGAGAATGATAAGTTAAACCATTAAAAAGATATTTTAATTATTTTTTATAATTTCTTATAATTGGTTTTTATAAGTTATTATAGAGAATGTAATTCAATTCTATTCCAAAATCCTACAAACCAAACTCAACAAAATACTTCAAAATGCAAATCCAAATCCAAATCCATCCTATTCCAAATCCTTTCATGAAATCCAAATCCCTCAAAACCACTCCATCAAACCAAAGTCGGTATTTTGTTGAACATCATTTTATGACGCTATATTTATCTATGGATATGAGGATGCTCAAGTGGTTGGAAGTACATGCTTCTTAGGTAGGAAATAAGATATCTAGAAAGATTGTAGGGTCTGAAACTCTCTATACCACCTCTACCTCGATTATGTCGACTAACTACTTCCTTATTTGTTGTAGTCATTGAATATGTCGACAGAGGGTGGATGTATATAAGGATTGGCGATCGGGGGTCTCTTAGTAGGGACACTATGCTAAATAGATATGTGTCGACAATGTGACTACGATTGGTAATTAGGATGTTATAATTGTTAAAAGCAAGCATTGGATACGTTTGATTTACAGTCGTTATGCTGCTGAAATGTCTGCGGAAATAATTAAGGTCACCCGTTTTTGTTTTGTTTTGGTAAACCACATGAACGCTTTCGGGAACTTAGGGATGCGTCCCACTCTAATGCACAGCCTGACACCCCTCCTTCTGATGATGCAACTCTTTGGGAGTAGAGTGTTGGAGGACGAAAGAAGGGTCGTCTCTTTGGTTTTGGGATCACTCAAGATCCCTATTATGCTATGACTGGTGAATGTAGCAATAGCAGAGGGAGATCATTTGGACCGCCAGCAGAGGTATATTAGTTATGTTGTTATGTATCATGTCCTTACTTTTGATTGCCAACAAATTAACTGATTATTGTCAAATATTGACTATTACAGGTAACTGAGTTAAAGGAGAAAACTGCAAGGATGGAGGAGGAGGCAAAGGAGCGGGAGGATCGCTATGTGGTCCATCTAGAGACTGAACAAAAGAGAAGGGAAGACCTAGAGACCGAACAAGCCAATCAAGCTGCCCGATTAGCCGAGCAGGTTGCGTTATCGGCGCATTTTGCTTCATTCATGCGGCAACAAGGATACACTTTCCCCCCTGCAAGCCCTTCCGGCCCTCCCGACTTGCTGCTAGTTAGATTGTTGGTTCATTTTAAGGCCTTTTGTTGAATTGGTTGAATTTGGAATGTTAAATTTTATGAATTTGGAATCTACGCCTTTATGAATTTGGTATTTTAAATTTTATGAATTTGGTTATTTTTAGTTTGTTGGAGAATTTCAGTTTGTTATTTTCAATTTATGGGCAGGTTTTGTATTATAAAATATTGGAAATATAAAATTTCATTTGATTTTTTTTAAATAACTAAAAATTAGCGAGGGATTAGCGACGTATTTCTGTCGCTAAAAAGTAAGCAGAATCCTCGCAAATTCGTCGCTAATGAGGACCCTCGCTAATCCATCACTAATCTGTTGCTAATATATTCCCTCACTAATCCGTTGCTAATAAGAACCCTCACTAATCCGTCGCTAATATAGGCCCTCGCTATTCCGTCGCTGATATTAATCCCTCACTAATCCGTCGCTGATATTAATCCCTCACTAATCCGTCGTTGATACAAGTCCCTCGCTAATCTGTCGCTGATGTCTATCGTTGATCCGTCGCTGATAGTATCAGCTACGCCCATTTGACTCGCCGACTATCAGTGATGGATCAGCGACGGATCCGAGCTTTAGCGAGGGATTTTTCCCTCGCTGATACTGGTTATTTTTGTAGTGGTCTCTTCCGATATGGGAAGATGTTCAAATCTACATGGACCACAACATTTAGATTTGTTTATCACTAAAATGATGATTCCATTTCCATCGCACAACGGTATCTTTACTATCCTAAAGCCCTATATTCATATGTATATACGTATCCCATATCCGACATCAGAGTTAGAGGAAGTTTTCCTTATAGTGCATGCAAGTATTGGATTTTCTTACTAAATGAGTGGCTTAAGCTCGTAAGAAGGGTTCAGTAGGAGCGCCTGGTTAAATGTACAGGGGTAGTGGGCCATTGATGCCCTTCGGTATTTTGCAGCCCATGATCGTCGCCCTTGTAGCCTATAGTGTAACACCCTCAGATTTAGAAATAGAAACTAAATATAATTTTGGATAAAATAACCGAACAAAGGATAAAATCCTTTCTCGAAAACCATCCTTGGAAATACCTCAACTTAAAAATAAAAATAATTCCAACATTCAATCACGTAAGTCGTATACCAAGACTAACTAAGGTCGGGTGTTACATAACCCAAATTCAAATTGCTATTCCCAAAATAGACGTGGAAGACTTCACCAAGCTAATCCTTTCTCGTGCACACAGCTAGCTCTCATCTCTTTACAGTGTCACTAGTACTATTCCCCAACCGGAACCTGTTGCACATGCCGACAAATAAAGAGGTTAGGCTAACGCCTAGTGAGTTCAAGAGTTTTCATCATGATTAAATAATCCGCTAAACGAAAAGGTGCAACTTAAATTAGAATTTCCAAAAAGGGCTTAATATTAAAAATGCAAACAACCTATTTACCAACGCACACAAATTCCGTGGCAAAACTCCAATATGAAGCATTTCCCAAAATTGAACTCAATTCTAAAACTCACAAAAAACGTGAATATATATTAAGTTTTCCCAAATAAAGCAAACATGAATAAAACTTTATTATTTGAAACATCCAAACACGGATGAGACCTCGTACTCAACCCATAAATCATGGAAACAATCCATATATGTAAAGCGTCAGCGAAAACATGGATAAAATAAATACCCAAAACAACACCTTTCGGTGACGGGGGAGACCCGATTCCATTGAATGTGACGGAACACAAAAGTAAGCCAGATATCCATGTTCAAGAGCCCCACTACGAATCAATGTTCTTTTCCATTGATTCTATATTTCACTCATTCACAAGAAATTACAATTAATGGTCATTGGTCGTTACCCGACTTTAAAGTCCACAACTATTACCCATCTTGACCTATGCCTATTTCTTGGTACGTTACAGGAATTACAATTATTGGTCATTGGCTAGTGCCCGACTCCAGAGCCCACATCTTATTAGCCATTAAGACCCCATGCCTATTCCACGTTACAAGACGGGGATGTTCATCCCACTCAAACTGACTTCTATGCCTATGGATCCATTGCATTACAGTCTAAACATTACATGACCCCAACTGAATGACTAACACACCCAACACATGTCATTCTCAATAAGATGCACTATATGTATATCATAACCCAGCTCCACATTGAGTTATTAAAACCGAGTGAATGTCTTCAAGACCTTTTTAAATCGAAACCGAGCCAAAATGCTCAAAACTCAAATGATCATCAAATAAAGGTCATCAAATAATCAAACGCATTTACTCGTCATTTATGTAAACACATATTTTAGAGATATGATTAACCCAAAACTCATCATTGGTTGAGACAAACCATTTTCCAAGTGAACTCGTACCCTTATATTTCCAAAATGCCTCAAAAGACACTAACATGCATTTTCCAAAATCTTTGTCTCTTAAATCACATTTGGCCTTCGACCCAAAACCAACAAGGTTTACAATTTCTAAAATGTTCACAAGGTCGGGAATGACCCAAAATCCAATGACCCACACGTTTATATGTTCAAAACGTACCTTAACATAGACCATGCATATTTCCAACAAATACTAAAAGTGCATTTTACCAAATAACCTCAATTTATACAATAAATCATCAAAACACTTTCATTTATGATTTATTTATTAAATTATCCAAAAATCCCAAATGTGGGTGTTTTATAAGATTTATAAAGTTAAACACTTCAAATAATCAAAATTCACCAAATAACTCAACAATTGATAATTTCATGTAAAACACATAAACACTTTGAAATAGACGTTTTTGGCATGTACAACGTTTTCACAAATCAACTTGAACTCACCTTGCTAGATTTAGGATAAATCAAGATTTTACCCCATTTTGCTTCCTTGAAGAACTTGAATCCATGAGCTCCTTCCAAAGAACCACACACTCCCAACACAAAACCAACAAATCCAAATGTTTAGATTCACCCTCCGATCATCCAACACCAAAATCTCCATTTTGACCCAAAACCCTAACTTTGACATAACTTTTCTCAAAATCGTCCAAAGCGAAATTGGAAAAATATAACACTAGGAAATCATCAACGGAGCATTTATAACTCATATGAATGTTTAGAAACTAGGAGGATGAACTCACCACTTAGGTTTTGATGAAAACCTAAGAAACTTCTAAAACCTCTTGAAGATGAGAGTGAGATGGAGGACTCTTGATCTTTGCTTCCACTTCTTAGATTGATGATGAAATAACACTTTGATTTCCAAGAAAATCCCTAAAAATTAGTTTAGGGTTCATATGGGGTGAAAGGGAACTGATTTGGGAGAGAATGGAGAGGGGTTGAGGAGTTGAGAATAAGGAAGAAGCTGAAAATCACGACTTTAAAGGGACCTGGTACCCGTGAACGGCTATGCCAGCTACAATGACCATGTCATAGTTGCATGGCATTGTCGCACAAAGTGTACCAAAAGTTCCTCTTCGGCTGAGACTTTGCCAGTGCGACTATGACAATACTCCTGATACTCTTAGGGACTTTAACTAATGTTCTTCCAACATCAACCCCACCATTTTCAAGTAATAAAAACGTACGGGTGGTATCCACTTACCTAAAATTACAGGTATTACATATAGCCAGGGTCGGCCCTGAGGATGACTCCACATTAGGTGTATGAGATCACTTCTTCTACTTGTTCCAGCATTTACATTGGAATATAATAAATGAACTTGGTCCATAATTATATGGTATTCATGCAATATTGGACATATTAATCTAATTTAGAGATTTTCCGATAAATGTTAGTTTTGTTATCATGAAAAATCTTGTAGACTTGTTTAGCAACTTTCAAACATGAAGTATGGGGTGTTACTTCACGTTTGAATGAATTGGCATCTCCACTTGAGATTTATGATTGGATGAACTCTTCAAGTATGTACTAAGAGGTTTGAGTCTTCACGTGCTACTCGGAATGGTAGGCACTAAGAACCATTATGCTTGAGGTGTTACATTGGAGGTAGACACTATAGTGTATGAGCCTTAAAGTGTTATTCATGGGAATATATATAGACACTAATGTCAGGCTACTCTTGAGGTACAACTTGGTAGAGGTCGTTGGGCACTTGGACACTATGTGTTGAAGTGTCACACGACGACATTGGATGGGAGACATACTTTTGTGTTCCGGCCACTCCCAGTGGATACAAGTTTCCCCCTTTATTCCAAAAAGGATGGTATATGTGAATTTGTGAGCAAGAATATATGACTTCTCTTGGTTATTAATTTGTTATCTTCTTTTTATTTATGATTGCATATTTTATATTCAAGCCTACTAGACTTTTTGACCTCACACTTGTTTCTTGTCGACATGTATCTCAGGTTCTAGTGGCGGAGTTGCTAGAGAAGTTTGACCGGTCGCTTTTAGAGAGCTTTGGAGAAGCATTTTGAGACACCAAATATTGGTCTTATATTTTGGCGGTTTAGGTGACACCCAATTTTAATCTTGTTCATTTGAGGAATTACATTAAGAGACTGTTAACCTTACTTAGACATGTAACTAAACTGGCGTATTTTAGTTTTTCTTTTGTGGGTAAAGCTCGTATTTTGATATTCAATACCAAGTTCCTAGTTTGTCTTTGGAACTTTGTCGCTCTAATTTTTGATGTGTTACACCATTAATGACTGGGATACTTATATTTACACATTTATACAATTCAAGAAACAATATTAACATCCACATCTCAAATATATAAATGAAATATGCAAAATATGTTGGTATCTTTTAGGGTCACACAGTCCCAAACTTTATTCGAAAAACAGACTTAAATGTGTAACTTTTACCAACAATCGAAAGCAGAACAAGCGGTTGAATTTGAATAATAAAGATGACAAATCGAATGGAAAAAATACAATAAAGAAAGCATATAGAAAATAACTCACAAATATAATGTGGTTTCACCACCAGTAGGATGATGTACATCCACACATATTTTTTATTCACGGAAGGAAATAAAAAACCAAAAGGTGATTACAAACAAAAATCATAAGTTGTGATTCAAACCCTCAAAGGGATTAACGTAATCCCGGTTACGTGTTTCTCTCTAATTTTAATTTCTTGATAAAAAGGCGAAGAACAAATGGTTGTATTTATACTAAAACCCACATGGAGCCCAACTCGATCTAAATGTTAGGATAATCCTTTACGGACGTTAAAGACACAAATAAGGTTTTCCTTCGCTATTGCCTATTCTTCACAGGCGTGAAACAAATCATTAATGGGCGTGAAACAAACCTTCAACGGAACATCATCAATAATATACCGGTTAATGAATTAATGTCTACACAAATTAGTTTTCATTCTTTAACCGTTTCGTATCACATTTTTTTAACAAAATAAAATGTAGATAGCTCATAGTTTTTACTTGAAATGGAACCAAGTGTACATGTTTATTATCACTAATATGGTTTGATCAAATCCACTACCATTATACAATGTCTTTGACTTTCAATTTGAATGTTGTTTGTAGCCACTTTCCTTTTATTAATATTTTACATTATCTCTCTTGTACTTCCCACTTATGTCATTTCTTGTCCTTTATTCAATAGTCTACAATTCCCATCTTGGATGTACATATTTATCACAAAATAAGCTTAACATTTTCTATTTTGTAATTATTGATACACATTTTAGATATATGACCGCAAATTATATGTCAAAACAAAGATTAAATTAATCAGGAATTGAGAGTTTACTTGTTTGCTTAAGAATTGAAATTAATGTTTTGAAAAACAATCATAAGCATTTACTACCTGTGTTGTGTTCGAAAATTAATTTCTAATATGATAAAATTAATGCATCAAAAGACGAGCAACTTTGTTTTTAACCTTCATTTTTGGGAACAAAAGTTCTTATTTAAGTGATGTGATGGCAAAATTCATATTTAGGGGTGACAGAAAAAACCAAAACTGACGATGGAAACAAAAAACTAAAAGTTTCGGCTTGGGTTCTGGGATTAGTTTTCTGGGACGGTGTGGGGACCAGGGAAAAATTCGGGGATTTTATCGGTTTCAGGGATGGGGACGGTCATCATCGGCCCGACCCGACTTGATATATATATATATATATACACACACACACATCCTTATTGTTATCGTCTTCTTGTAATTATCATTTTAAGTAATTGAAATTTGCGATTCTCTTTTTTCACAGCCTCATCTTCAAATTTCTCTCCAATTTTTCGGGTCGATTTTGATTTCAAGTTCGGGGAAACCAAACGTAGAATGAGGACTTTTAATCTTTAACGGGTTCCCTAATGGGGATCGGGGAAATCGTGGGGACCCGATGGGGATCCCTGTTAAGATCCCCGATGGGGATCAGAGCGGTTACGGGGATGATTTTGCTTGTTGGTTACAGGGACGATTTTGTTTGTTGGTTAAACGGATGGGGATATCAATAACCGGCCCAAACCCAATCCGTTGTCATTCATATTCATGTTCTCAAAATATAAATGAAAGCTCAAGTTTCATCATGGTTCCCCAAAAGGAGAGCTTTTGAATCATGGGTTCTCAATCTGAAGGTTCTAATTAATTATTCCCCAAAATATGAATGATAGTTGTCGGGTTCGGGAGGGCATGAAAATGACAAGTATTTATAGGGGGTTGAATACAATTCTTCTTCAAAGCTTAAATTAGAATAATTTATTTTTCATATTTTTTTACAAAGAGTTCAGACTTGTACGAAACACACGTTATAAATCAACTAGTGACTTAAGCTTAAACAAGATATATTGTACAATGATAGATTACAAGATTTTCCATTCACTTAAATCAAAAGAGTTTAAACAGAGTATGCGTTTGAACTAAGACTATCTTCGAGGAATGACCCCTTGAGTTCACACGAAGTATGAATTAGATGGATGCTCTCTGGTGTTCATTCTTTTTTGGAAAACCATATGGGGCTTTCCATTGTTTTTTCACTCTACAAGTCTGCTTTTCTTTATAGTCTTCATTGATACTTATACATCGAGTGATATAAGAGGGCATCCATGAGAGATGGGTTGTCTATTGGATAATGACCACAATAGCGTCCTTTCTTTCTCTTACGTTTCTCTTTTGTGAGTCGGCTATAGTTGTATTCTTCTTGATGAGACACGTATGCCCATAATAAATTGACAACAAGCGATATAACATGTTGCATTAAATTTTGCTTTAAGGGCGTGTTTGCTTTAGTGTACTACTTGATTGACATTACATATTTTGTCTGCAACTTCACATGGGTCAATAGTCTAATTGTCTCTGTTTGCATTAATGAGAAAAAATGTAGGTCTACGTTGGAATACTGCAGCCATACACTCAACGGAAAATAATTGTATTCATACAAGACAGGTATGATGAGTGTTTCAAAATTTTACCAGTACGAGCAACCCTTTGATGTCATATCTGAATCTAATCAACGAACTCAATTTGTTGCCTCCACGCTTACCACACAAATGTTATGAATTCACTTGACGTTCCATGCCAAGAGAGGAGATCTTCTTCCTTCTCGAATGCTAGGTACGGTCTCCAACTCTTTGGAGGAAAGGAAGAGCAACCTTTGTGGAATATATATATATATATATATATATATATATATATATATATATATATATATATATATAGAGAGAGAGAGAGAGAGAGAGAGAGAGAGAGAAAGGATTGATCTTATGAATAATCCTTCAAAAGGCATTCGTCTTTTCCATTATCTTACAATGGCCTTTATGAGTGTAAAGATGGTACCTATCTTATAGGTACTACAGGAAGAGTGGTACAATCTTTTAGAATATCTCATATCTTTTAAAGGATTGTTTTTCCTTTACACAACCATCATGTTGATAAGTATCTACTTGTCAATCATGTCCCCGAATCTTATTCCATCAAATGGAATAAGATTTAGCAAGACATAATAATTAAACTCTTTTAATTATTTATTCTCCTTATTCAGATATACATTTTATGCGTGTGAAATATTGGAACTTTATCACGTTGACCATAATTATAAATCATATTTATAATTATATATGAAGAGTGGCATCTAGTAATACATCGTCATCATACAAATGATAATATTTGGTGATTCAGTTAATCAACAAACTGTGTGATCGTTATCAGTGTACATATTTATGTCCTTTTGTTCAGATATCCAAATCAAATGTGAGACATGGATGTGTCATTCTCATTATGTCTGATTCTTAGTTTCTTGATCCTGGAATATATTGATAAGACAGACATCAATATCTTATGTTGATCACCTAAGCATGCATGCACTTCCTTAGTATTATTCAATCGTGGGGCCCAAAGATATCACTCTCGTCATACAGAAGAAAAAAACTTCTATCTTGACCCATGTTACTACTAAATGATACGTGATAACTCAACAACCATTCTGCTGCCTAGTTACAGAATGATTAGAATCAGTTATCAAAGTACACCACTCACACAAAAACAAACTTCATGACCTCAAGTCAAAGGACTAATTGTACAATGACCACATGAGAAATGTCTACGATACTCATATGACATCCAATAAAACGTTCTCATAGCGAGTCATGCTCGGTACACAAGATCCCATCTTGTACCCATATGTGGAATTTGTATCTCCGTATGAATCCATGCATATACTAGTCGTACCGTATTAATTAAACCAAAACCCAAAATAATACTTGACTAATGACATTTTAGAATACATTATTCTATGGTTATTATACGTTTAGATACAACACATAATACTCCATAAACATAAGGATGTTCTATAAGGATGTGTTTGGTACATAGGACACGTCCTGTCCTGTCCTCTAATAGATTCTTCAAAATAGGGATTTTTGCTTTAACATATCTTTCAAAACCTTCTCTAAAATGGAAAAATTATGAGAGAGATAGCGATGTTCTCCAAATTTGACTCCTCAAAAATGATTGCCTAGGAAAAAGGAAATAATTTTTTTATTATGTTTATCAATAAGAATCTTTGAAATTAAATGTCTGGAACAAAAAAATATTTTATGAACTGTATTGAATATTTTAATAATATAATAAATATTAGCTTCTAAAAATTGAAGACGTTGTTGGAGATGAACGTATTTTTTTTAAGATTTAGCCTTATGATTCACTGTTTTGAAGAGTCTCTTGGAGATATTCTTCACGTTTTCGGTTTTCCTAACTACTTTCGTTGCGAAAGGTTCGCTCATGCTAGAGGGAGCATCCCCACATATACAATTTCTTAATATCTTTTTATTTGAAATCAATAAAACTAATTGATAAACATGTTCAAATATATGATACACGTTCACTTTTATTAATACATCATAATGCTCTTTAAATTTCAAATTATCTTTTTTTACTAAAAAATTATATTATTTTTTATTTTGGATTTCAAATAAAAACTATATACTTTATAGGCTTATTGGTAAACAACAATTTTTTTATTTAATAAAGAAACAATTTATATTTAATAAAAAATACATTAAAATTTGTAATTTTCAGGTAAACAAACATTCTATTTATTTAAGTAGATGATAAGTATGTGTACATTTCATTTATGTCGGATTAAGATATACTTGGTTCGTTTAGTCTAATTTTTAACCAATCATATATGAATAACTTTTTTTAGATGATTAGGGCCACATGTGATGATGTTCCAATGATTTACCCGATTATATATTTTAATCTTTAACCCAATTATATAATGTTTTTAACTTTTACTCTTTTAACCGATTTGATAACTCTTGATTCTAGCTATCAAAAATGTTAGAAGACTGATGCTATTTAAGTGAATTTCATATGTTATTTTGTCGTTTTAAAACATGTTTGTTGTTTTAATCTATAAAGTTTTTAAAAAGATCGAAAGGTCATGTAGATGATCTCATATGGATGACATCACGTGGATTATAATATATGACAATCAATAATGTCACAAGAAAACTACAAATAAAAGAGTTGTTTTTTTGACCTATAATTTAAACGTGGCAAAAAAGTTTGGCCAAGTTCTAAACACTAAAACACAGTTTAAACTTTATATTTCAACATGAGTATTGTTCAATTTTTGTCCATGAGATGCCACAACTCGTCTGTAATGCAATACTACATGGGTAGTTCAACAAATAAAACATTGAATTTGCTTACCAATGATCATCTGTTTGAGCCAATAGAGGTTTGCATAACTTAAAATTCAAGACTTCTTGGGTAAAGAAATGGATACTTATCCACATTACAAAACCTTTAGTCATATATGTATGACTATATCCAAATAAACTTAGAGACTGCTTACTAAACGCTTACTGAATCAACACTTACTATGTGAGCATGATAAGGACCACTAATCTTACACGGTAAGAGACATAGCAAAAACTTACAATCTTACGTGATAAGTGAAGGAGAAGACTTACTCGATAGACGCTTACCAGATAAAAAACACTTACTAGTAATCTATTTTGATGACTGAGAATGTTACCTTATAAGATAAATGAGAGTGCTCAACTGGTCATTCTTGCCGGTAAGTGTTTCGTAAACGGGTCCTTAAGCTCGGTTTGGCATAACTACATAATCCTTGTCGGTGTTTGGGTTTTCAAGGACCATTTTTGGTAATTGGATAAAAAGAGGGCCACTTATGAAAAATAGGCAAACCATGAGGCCTTACATGTAAATTTCCAATGATTATCGAGAAAAAAGAAATAAAAAATTCAATGAACAGAAAGCCGTCGAGAAAGTAGCCAACGGACCATTCATCATCGTCTTCACCAATTTATAAACTCTTTAAGATTCTTTTCATTTGTCGATCCTATATAAACACACAGGTTTGTCGATTGATCCATCTATCTATCTATCTCTCTGCTTTTGATTTCGTACACAATCGTAAACGTTTTCTCTAATGGCGGAACCGGTGGAGCTTCCTACTCGGATTGGGATTCTTCCATTTAGGAACAAAGTATTGTTGCCTGGCGCAATTATTCGAATTCGATGCACTACTCCTAGCAGGTGATTTTTCTTTCTTGTTTTTAGCTCAAATTGATCGATTTTCCCTAAGGAAATCCGATTACTATTGTGTTTTCTGGCGAATCATTTGTTGCACACTTGTGTTGCCACAATTTAAGCCGAGATGTATGTATAACAGTGGAAGGATTTGTGTTTTTTGTTTCGTTTTTCTGGTTCTGTAATTAACAGGGTAACAAAGGCTGTTTGGTTATATGTAGTAGACAATCCGTTTGTATTTGGTGGTTTTATCTGTAATCCTGATTGAGGTTAATAAAATTTGTTTATTTTTTATTTCTATGTAGTTGGAGGAATCTAAATTAGGGTTACTGCTTCAATTGTTTCATGATAACTTTCTCTGTGAAAGTGAGTTACACGTATAGAGGTACATGAGTAATTGCTGAGAACTTGAGAAGACATATATGACACAACTTCACTAAGGTTAGAGGGAAGAATGATAAGCCCGTAGGGGTTGGGAATTAAAAGATTATCGTGCCATAGTTTTTGGCTTGCAGAACAGGAGAAAAAATGTCCTTGTAAATAATCTAATTGATGTTTTTTACTGTTTAAGGTGACCTAATGTTATTATGTACATTCTCTTTGAAAAGGAAGGAATGTAAATATCTAATTAATCATAGAATCAAAACAAGTTTCGTTGTATGAATATGTAAAATACTCTGCTATATGTATCTGCCAGTAACTTTCTTTTCTGAAAGTTTGGGAGTTGGTAGCTTCTGGTCACTTTTGTGGTTAGACTTAGGTCTAGAAAGGCAGGTTACTTTTATGGTTAGACTTAGGTCTAGAAAGGCTAGTCATTTTGTGGGTTTTCATCGATTTAATGTGATTCATATTCTGCTTACTGCAGTGTGAAATTGGTGGAACAAGAATTGTGGCAGAGGGAGGAGAAAGGGCTGATTGGCATTTTGCCTGTTCGAGATGCTGCGGAGACAATATCAGTGGGTTCCATGTTAACACAAGGTGATTGTGGTTATGACATTATAATTACCTTGAGGAGTCTGTTAACTCACTAATGAGACTCCTAGTCCTATTTAAATGCAGGGACTGATTTGGGAGATAGAAGCTCAAAGAATCAAACAGGCTTGTCAGATTCTCACAAGCTTGATGGGAAAAGCCAACAAGAACCTATTCATTGGCATACAAGGTACATATCGATACAGGATAGCTATTGGATGATAATTGTGAGAACCTTTGAGTTTGATTTACAAGATCACCTGTTCATAATGTGATGTTTAGTGTTAAATTTCAATGTTAGGGGTGTTGCTGCTCGCGCGTTACATCTATCAAGAGGAGTTGAAAAACCAAGTGGGAGGGTCACTTACACAGTTGTTCTTGAAGGCCTATGCCGATTTAGTGTCCTGGAGCTTAATACAAAGGGGACATACTCTACTGCAAGAATATCCCCTCTTGATATGACAAAGGCTGGTATAACTCACAACCACATTATTGCTTCTACATAAATTTTATTCCTTAAAAATTTTATACATACATTCACCATGTTTACTTGGTACTACCGGGATTTTAGGCAAACTAAGTGCTGATTCTTGTAGAGTTATGTTTCATGACCTTCCTTTTCATTAAGAATTTTTTTCTGTGAAAAGAAATGGGCGCCTTTAGTATAACTCATTTACCATGATTGAGTAGTATGCATTGCAAGATGTCTGTACTTTTTGTATATGAACTTGCTATAGTGTTAGGATAGTCTGTCGACTTATGAGGCTTCCATGTAATGAGCCAGAGTCTGGTGTATAAGTATAACAAGTGTATAAGTCCCTTAATTGCCTAAAATGGGTAGAGAGATCTAGCAGCACTGCAGCAATAACACCTTCTTTGTGGACTTTGCGACTTTATTCTAGTCTATGTTGTATCTCTTAGTTGATGCTCTTGTTCTCTTTAAAATTCGAATTTCTTATTTAAGTAAAGTTTTGCATTCGTGTTAAAGTAATCAACCATCTCACCTATTGACATTGTTCAAAGTGCTTATGTTAAATGTGTGACTCGTTTCATCTTGCCTTATCTACGTGATGAGAATTGGACTGCAATTTATCATATTCCTCCATTTATTTTAAAAAATTGACACATTCAACTTTTGTTTACTTCCCAAGCATCTATTTGTTGAGATCATATATATGTTAATTTTAAATCTGCTTCAAGTTAATAGTTCATCTTGTAGGCTTTAGATGGTGTTAACTCACATGTTGAATGTAGAATACTGGCTTAATGCCCTGAGTTGCTATTTTCTGATCTTATATAGAGATGGAGCGAGTTGAACAAGACCCAGATTTTATATCACTGTCTCGCCAATTCAAAGTAACTGCAATGGAGCTTATTTCTGTTCTTGAGCAGGTATGACTGAGGAATGCTATTCTCATTTATAAACTTAATGTCATGCCCAGTAATGCTCAACAATACTGGGAGCTGTGAATAAGAAGAATCTTTTGGGCTACATATCAAGAACCAACATATGATATTAATATCATTGCATATCATGGTGGTGGCACAAACATACATATTGGCCATGTTGCATGCCTTCATTTTTCCAAAACCAAAAACAAGCTTCAATTATAAACAACAAAAAATTAAACTAACTCATAATCAATCATAATAGATCTCTTGCAGTAACAAATTCTGAATTTGAAATAATTATCGTGTACATGGTCATGCCATATTTAGTAATTTGTTAAAAAAAATATTCTCTCAAAGTCTAGTTTCTCCTCTTAGTTCATCATGCTCATAAAGAGGAAAGACGGAGCTTACGAAAAAAGCCATGTACTTGTAGTATTCTTTCTGATCGTTAGCTATTATAAAACTATCTTTCTTTCTTTGTTTTATGTTGTTATTTCTTCGCGCTGACCTCAATAGCCTGATTTCTAATGTAGTAATGTACCATTAAAGGTACAGAGACTCCATTATGCATGGGCCTAGTCGCAGCCTCTTACCTAGGGGTGTAAACGAGCCGAGTCAAGTCGAGTAGCAGGTTATTCAAGCTCGGCTCGAAAAATTAATATCAAGCTCGACTCGAGCTCCATTAACTTTGTTAAAGTCGGGCTTGAGCTAGAATATTTATTCAATGTTTGAGCTCAAGCTCGATGCTCGTTTATGAGCTCGAATTCGAGATCGATTAACTCATTTATTACTCAAGCTCGACGACTTTTATATTTTGATTATATAATCTGTAAACATATAAATATGTCTGGCTCGAAAAAGTCTATGCTCGAATGGTCTGAGTCGGCTCGAATCGACTTGTAAAGTTTAATCGAGCTTTCGAACGATTCGAGTCGAACATTGGTGTTTAGAGCTCGACTTGTTAAGTTAAGCGAGCTTTATTTTGTGTTCGAGATCAACTCGATCTCGATAATTATCAGACTTGAGCTCGAGGTAAACGAGCTCTGGCTCGAGTAGCTCTTTAAAAGCTCGACTCGTTTACACCCATACGAAGGGTGTTTTCTTTAGCTCTATATAAACAACAGATGGCTTTTCTGTTATAAGTGTTTGCTATGACCTTGCTTTGTTGTCTGAGTTATGATGTAAGAATTAGCAAGTGCGATCATCGTTTGGAAAGTAGTTTCTCTAACTTTGTCCCCTCATGAGATATTGCTGTTGAAGTTGAAAGGGTACAAAGATTATAAACTGTTGTTAATATGTATGATATACTGGGTTTGTCTAACCATCTTTTGTTTCTGGGATTTTTTTATAGAAGCAAAAAACCGGTGGGAGAACCAAAGTTCTTCTCGAAACGGTCCCTCTGCACAAACTGGCAGACATATTTGTTGCAAGCTTTGAGATTAGTTTTGAAGAGCAGCTCTCTATGCTAGATGCTGTTGATGTCAAAGTAAGGCTTTCAAAAGCCACAGAATTAGTTGATAGGCATTTACAGGTAACAACTGATAGATCAAGTGATGGATGTTTCATGTTTGTTAGATTATTTGTCATTATTATTACCTGGAATTTGGAGTGACTAGCTGTGTAATGAGATTTTTACTTGTACCAGTCGATACGTGTGGCAGAGAAGATAACCAAAAAGGTTGAAGGCCAGCTGTCAAAATCACAAAAGGAGTATCTTCTTCGTCAGCAGGTTTGCTTTCTCATACAGTCCACTAGTATATTCTAATAATTTATATGTGTGTAAAATGCTGTTATTGTAGGGATATCTTATGTGAAATCTTTGTGGAAAATTTATTGGGCTGGTTTGTATTTACATGTGTTCTTTCTTATTTGTACTTTTTATGCATAACCAGATGAGGGCAATCAAAGAAGAGCTTGGAGACAATGATGATGAAGATGATGATGTAGCTGGCCTTGAAAGGAAAATGCAAGGTGCTGGAATGCCTCCAAATGTCTGGAAGCATGCACAGAGAGAACTAAGGTCTACCTTTTATTAATTTTTGACAAGAGGAATATATCTTGGTTTTGCATATTAAAAGGGATTTTGTTGTTACTGTCAAATTATATGATTACATCTAATGCTGTTCATTTTGATACAATGGGCCAAGGTCAGTCAGTAATCGTAATCGAAGTGTGTGCGTACATCTAGTCAAAGACTAGCTTCTAGTACCAAATTTATTTGCCATCTTTTTTGGTATCAGATTTTTCCTCATTTGTAACCAACCATTAATCAGGAGACTGAAGAAAATGCAACCTCAGCAACCTGGGTATAACAGTTCTCGTGTTTACCTTGAGCTTCTTGCGGATTTGCCATGGCAGACAATCAGTGAAGAAGTAGAGTTGGACCTAAAAGCTGCAAAAGAGCGGCTTGATAGTGACCACTATGGTTTAGAGAAGGTCAAGCAAAGGATCATTGAATATCTAGCTGTTCGCAAGGTTGACCATCTATCTATCTAATTCACTTTTCTTTCTGTAAATGATTGATGATGTTGTGACACTAAAAAATGAATCGAATTCTAAATTTGCATTACAGCTGAAGCCAGATGCGAGAGGGCCTATTTTATGCTTTGTTGGTCCACCAGGTGTCGGGAAAACATCCTTGGCATCATCTATCGCTGCTGCTCTAGGTAGGAAATTTGTACGGATATCCCTTGGTGGTGTGAAAGATGAGGCCGATATTAGAGGACATAGGAGGACATACATTGGAAGCATGCCAGGGAGGCTTATTGATGGCCTAAAGGTGAATTTCAATTTCATTTCATGATCAGTAAACAGTTTGCAACATGCTCAACTTGTTTATTTAACCGTAATCATGTTTTTTTGGGTTTCAGAAAGTAGCTGTTTGCAATCCCGTTATGTTGCTGGATGAGATTGATAAAACGGGATCTGATGTACGTGGTGATCCTGCTTCAGCACTACTGGAGGTTCTTGACCCTGAGCAAAACAAAACATTCAATGATCAGTATCCTACTTCACGAGTTGTTTGAGCAATGTTTTCACTGCTTCTTTATGCCTGACTAAGTCAGTGTACATCTCACCCCCATGCCCTACTTTTGAGTGGGATTTAATCTTTGTTTGGTTCCATTGATATATAATTAAGTCAGTTTATGCAGTTATTCCTTAATTCATGCCTTAAAGCTATTTGAATGTTCCATTTGATCTGTCAAAAGTGATATTTGTGGCGACTGCTAATAGGGCGCAGCCAATTCCCCCACCGCTCTTAGACAGGATGGAAGTCATTGAGCTCCCTGGATATACACCTGAAGAGAAGCTTAGAATAGCGATGCGCCACCTAATCCCACGGGTTCTAAGTCAGCATGGTTTGAATTCTGAATTCCTGAAAGTTCCCGAGGTATAAGATTAGTTAATCTGTGATTTACTTCTGACATCTGAACTCCCATGTGGTTTGTTTCTATATATTGTGGTTGAAACTGATGATGTATCCTGTATATGGTAGGCGATGGTGAAACTTATTATTGAACGATACACTAGAGAGGCTGGTGTGAGGAACCTGGAGAGAAGCCTTGCAGCATTAGCTCGTGCAGCAGCGGTAAGAGTGGCAGAGCAAGAGCCTACAGTTCCACTTAACAAAGATGTGCACCAGATTTCTTCACCATTGCTAGAGAGTAGGCTTGCTGAAGGAGGGGCTGAAGTAGAGATGGAAGTCATAATGATGGGCGTTAACAATCATGAAATATCAAGTACATTTAGGGATATGTCACCATTAATCGTCGATGAAGCTATGCTCGAAAAAGTACTAGGGGTAAGCAATTCACATATGAATATTGGATCAACTTGGGGCCTGAGTCTGTATTTGCTTCTTTTCTTGTTTCTGATTTTGTGTTGTTGAATTCAATGCAGCCTCCTAAGTTTGATGATAAAGAAACCTCAGAGAGAGTTGCTACACCTGGAGTTTCTGTTGGGCTAGTCTGGACCTCCTTCGGTGGAGAAGTCCAGTTCGTCGAAGCTTCATCAATGGTTGGTAAGGGAGAGCTGCACCTCACTGGGCAATTGGGTGATGTTATCAAAGAATCGGCACAAATAGCATTGACCTGGGTATCTTCTCATATAATTTCCTTTATTTATTATTTACGAAAAATAGAGCAAAAATCAATGGAGGAATACTAGACTGGATGAGGCTGACTGTTATACTTGCTATAAAGTGAGAAAGAATAGAGTTGCATAATGATTAATTGTTTTGTCCTGGTCACGTAATGAAAGAATGTTTTTATTTTATTTTTAAAAGAACTACTTTGGATAGGGACAGTTGATAAAAAGCCTATTTTTTATTATTCTTGTTTTTTATTTTTATTTTGAAACAGGTAAGAGCTAGGGCATCGGAGCTTAATTTGGCTACTGCAAAAGAAAGTAATTTGCTTGAAGGACGGGATGTCCATATACATTTCCCTGCGGGTGCAGTGCCAAAGGATGGACCTTCGGCCGGTGTGACCCTTGTCACCTCACTTGTTTCACTTTTCAGTCATAGAAAGGTACGATCAGATACGGCAATGACCGGAGAGATGACTTTGCGAGGTCTAGTTTTACCTGTAGGAGGGATTAAGGATAAGGTTAGCCATTGCCTCCTTCCTTCCATTATCTATTATTTATATTTTACAACTTCAATTTGTTTTCTACAACTATTTCTTTAACATGCAATCCGGCAGGTCTTGGCGGCACACCGTTACGGGCTTAAGAGGGTTATCCTGCCTGAGAGAAATTTGAAAGACTTGGTTGAAGTGCCTTCAGCTGTTCTCGGAAGCATGGAGGTAATATTTTGACATATCATCCTATTAATAATTATTAGTTCCTTTCTTGCATAATCATGAGGTCTTAGATGAGTTTACATGATTAGCAGTGATGATAATGACCCAAACTATGAGGGTACAGTATGACTTTCGAGGTCAAATAGATTATTAATATTCAACTTTGAGCTTTCATATGGAGTCTAATGTTTTATTAGAAAACGAAAACGGTTTATATCTAGAGCCTATCTTTGTCTTGAAATAATGTGTCAATTGCTCAAATTGTAGACGTTAGCTGTATTTTCTTGGCTTTGGAGATTACTAGAGGTCAACAAATATATAGTCAACAAGGATCTAAGTCATTTTATTTTAACAAACACCTCAAAAGATTGCACCGGGAGATCTATGAACTAGGTTTTGGTGTTGATTCAGTTCTGTTGCGAATACTCCCCCACCCCCACATTCCATGACGCACACGATCTATCAAATTGAATGATGGAATCAATAGTGAATAGGGTTCTTAAACAATTAAATCCAACTTAATTATCCCCCCCTCTCTCTCTCCTCTCTCTTCTCTCTCATCTCTTCTATTTCCTCTCTGTGTAACATACACACACACAATAAAATGGCACACATTGTCAACACATTTTTAGAAATGCTATTATAATTTGTGAACACACTATAAATCTACGAGATCTGGTATAGCTTGTGAACATATTGTGAACACCAACTAAATCAACAAAACAACCTATACCATTTATGAACACATTATTGTTGGGTCCCTATCTGGATCTTTCTCTGTGAATGAATGAATAACAGTAATCAAACTAATCTTTATTGATAAACAATCATCCACTCTTAACAAGTGTTTACAAATGCCCTATAAATACTTAATGAACCGTTGCTTCTAACCATTGCAATGGTTCGAAAAGTAAACTATCAAGGGACACGACTATTGATTCTAAGAGGCATGTCCATTCGGATGTAACTGCCTTTAACAGAAACTAACTTCCTGTTAATTACATAACTATTACAATTAATTACATAACACTTAAATATGGATTAATAAGTTAGTATCCAACACTCCCCCCTAATTTATTAATCCATGCCTTTGATATCTTCAAGCTCCATCATCTTTATCTTGGACAGGTTGTAGCAGGTCTTGCTTTCTGAACTTTGGCTTGTTTCCACTTCCTTCGATTTTGTCTTTAACACGAACTATGTCCTGAACTTCCTCTTTGATTTGACTTCTTTCTTCCTTGTCTTCAATCTCACCTTGATCATCTTTGTTAGCTTTGTCAATATCTTTCTTCATTCGTATCATTTCACAATCTTGAATCTTCAATAATTTGTTTGTAGTACTTGTATCATGATCTTCTGGTTCAACTTTCTTGTTGCTTGATTTTATGTCTTTCTCAACTTGGCTCTCCTTTGGAAATCTTGATTGTGTCTCTTGATGCTTCTTGCATTTGCCCTTGTCACTGCTTGGTTCATTTCCTTGTTGTTTCTTATCTAAAACAACTTCATGATTCTCTTTCTCAAACTGTTCTGTTTTTGACTTTAACTCTTTCATCTCTTTGCTTGTGCAATCTCTCAACTTCTCCAGGTTCTCTATCTTTCTCTGCATTTGTTTCTCAAATGCTATCTCTCTATTTCTCATTTTCTTCTCAAACTCTTGTTTCTCCATTTCTATGTCTTGAAGTATTTCTAACTTCCAAAACTCTAGTTTACTCCTCAAGTCAATTTCCAATTTTGACCTCATGTCTTCTAACTTGTCTTTTGGAATTTCATCCTTCTCAATGACAATTCCATTCCATCTTGGTTCTTCTTCTAAAGATGCCATCTCGTTTTCATCCTTACTCATAGCCATTAACAACGTTGGTTCCAAATCTTCTTCCACAAGGTTTGCTATTTCTTTTCTATGGTCTGGTTTTGGACAATCTGCGGCATAGTGTCCAAACTCATGACAATTATAACATTCTATTTCTCTAATATCTCTTCTATGGTAGTTTTGATCTCCAGGATTTTTCTTTCTTTTATCATAACTATCTTCATACTTACTATCTCTTGCAAATCTTCCTCGGCCTCTTCCTCGTGTCTGATTACCGCCTCCTCGTCTACCATATCCATAGTTGTGTTCATAATTTCTGTCATTCCCTCGACGTGTGAATAATAACCTCTCACTATGATCTTCTTGATCTCCTTTTCTGAACTTGATCCTTTCTTCATAAGTCTTAAGTTTCCCGATAATCTCCTCCAATTTTACAGTCTTGAAATCAACAATCATTTCAATGGTTGCTACTACTGGTATAAATTTATCTGGTACTGCATTAAGTACCTTCCGTACTTTCGTTTGCTCATCAAACGTTAATCCATATGTGGCAGCCTTTGTAATAATACTCATCAACTTCCCGGCATATGAATCTACTGATTCATCTTCTTTCATTACAAGTCTCTCGAATTCTGATTTAAGTTGTTGCGAGTGTGCTTGTTGTACATCTTCTGTCCCAATAAATCTGGATTTTAGTGAGTTCCAAATTTCTTTTGCTGTTTCACATCCCGCAACTTGCATTTGCAAATCTTCTGGTAACCCTTGAAATAGGTATGCTGATGCAGAACTATCCTTTTTTACATCAATTTCTTTTGATGTACTTGTTCCTTCTACTAAATCCCATACTCCATTTGCCACTAGTATCTTCTTCATCCTTAATGCCCATAACGTATAGTTCATATTATTTAGAACTGGGCATTGATAAGATGATAATGGTGTGGCGACTTCTCTATAAACAACATTGTTGTTTTCCTTTTTATCTCCCGTCATATCCTTCTATCTGTTCCCTTGATTTTTTAAAAAAAAAATTTATAACTGACTGATTTTAAAAAATTTTAAAAAAACTTTTATTTGTTTCCTTTTAATAAAACAAATAAAGTAAATTTAAAGTTTTTTTTTATTTTTAATCAAACAAAACAATAGTCATAAAAGATCAAGTACTTTGATCTGACCAAAAGTAGGTCAAATGTTCAACAAAGAAGGGTACAGTTCTGTGTGTGTTGCGTGAGTGAAAAAAAACACAGGGTCTTCCTTCTTCTTCTTCTCCGTTTAAAAACTTTGCCGGTGGTTTCTTGAGCGACGGTCGTCTTCTTCGGTTCGATTTTCTCTCAATCGAATCGTCTCTCTCTCTCTCTCTCTCTCTCTCTGTGTTCAATCGTTCTAAAACGAACTAGGGTTTCTCTAACCCTTTTGAAGAACGATCTAATCCCGATCGGTTCTTCTCTTGATTTTTGTTGATCTAATCCCGATCAATTTCTTCTCTATATGCCTCCTTCGGCTCTGATACCACTGTTGGGTCCCTATCTGGATCTTTCTCTGTGAATGAATGAATAACAGTAATCAAACTAATCTTTATTGATAAACAATCATCCACTCTTAACAAGTGTTTACAAATGCCCTATAAATACTTAATGAACCGTTGCTTCTAACCATTGCAATGGTTCGAAAAGTAAACTATCAAGGGACACGACTATTGATTCTAAGAGGCATGTCCATTCGGATGTAACTGCCTTTAACAGAAACTAACTTCCTGTTAATTACATAACTATTACAATTAATTACATAACACTTAAATATGGATTAATAAGTTAGTATCCAACAATTATGAGCACCCTAGTACGAAATTCTTAAGTTTGTTTTCATTGTGTTCACAATGTGTACATATTTACTTGTGCATGTGTGTGCGCATACGTTACAGGGGAGAAGAGAGGATAAGAGAGATATATATTTATTGTATTTGAATTTTTCCTAAAAAATGCATGAATTATAACATTAATTATCTCATCAATTATCTTATATTAGTGGCTTAGGATGGATCCTACAATTTGTGGAGTTCTCAAATGATTATGCCCCTATATATACACACACACACACACACACACACACACTCATATGCTGTTTTGTTAAAAATTAACCACAGCACTTGTTAAAGTACATAAAAAAGCAACGTATGATAGAGTGAGCGATTCTACTTATTGTATTTGTATTATCGTTGCAATATAAGAATTGAAAATTGTCTAAAATCACTCTTGTTGACATACTTGTGTTATTTTTTATTTTTAACTAGTAGAATGGTGTTTAAAACAAAGCTACAAGTATAATGATTAGAGAACTCATTAACCTGAATCAAAGTCATTTTGTTAACAAGCATTTCAAGAGGTTACATTTTGATATAAATATGGTTTTGGTGTTGACCTGGTTCTGTTGTTAGTTTGACTTTCTAGATTAAGCATTACTTCCCTACCCCTACACCCAAACACCGACCACACATCACGTAGACAGTTCAAATTGGGTGACATTTGTGGTGCTATATTGCTGCAGATACTACTGGCCAAGAGAATGGAAGATGTACTGGAATATGCTTTTGAAGGTGGGTGCCCCTGGAGGCAGCATTCAAAATTATGACAGCATCTTTGGCGACAACTTTGATATATAACATATCTCTATTTGAAACTGCAAAATCCTTGACCGCTAAACATGGAAATGAGAGGATCACTGGTGGTATAAACTGTCATATCTTTCCTTATATCCCACTCACGCTGTATGTACCATACAACTACTTTTGCTCACTTTACATGTTTTAATGTGTATAAAAATCATTCATTTTATCAATATATTTGTAGTTCTCTAATAGTGAAGTACCGAGACATTATATAAGGTAACTTGAGTATCTTATTGAAGGAGGATTCAATCTATTTGATCTTAAACATTGAATAAACTAGTTAGCTTAGGATTTTAATTAATCAATATGACCTTATCTAGAGTTATTACTAGGTAATTGTATTTTGGTTAGGGCAATTCTGTTGATAAACACTAGTTGAATTAGTATGTTTCTGTTACTAGGAGCGATTATATTTGCAAGTTGCTTTTTTGGTAAAATTGAAAATGCAGTGGATCTTAAAGATCCCATTGAGAAGACAATGGTCATACAAATGTGTAATTATTACACTTTTTAATTAACTAAATGACAGTTGTACCCTCGATAACGGAGGGAGTAATGAGTTTCTCCATCTCATAATTAAGGGTAGAACTGAAAAGTAGATTTTGGAAGTGGAAACTTATTTTTGGTGCATATTAGAATAGAAATATGGACACTTATTTTGGGACGGAGGGAGTAGAAGCAACTTGTATCAAGTAGTTGGAGTAGCCATCTATAATTATACATAAATACATACATACCTCATGTATTCCATTTTATTTCCAAATAGTCTAAAGAAATCTAGCTGCTATTTCTTTCTGTGCATCTTATCTGTTTTGGGCACAACCAATAAAATCTGGAATCAGATTCAGTTGAGAGCATCTCATGATCCAAGTAGATAGATATGTTGGTTTGTTTGCTATTGTTGGTCATCTGTTTACTCAAATCTAGTGAGTACTTGTCCTAAAGATTATGCAAATTTGAAGAACAGTGTCTGACTTAATTAATCATCCAACACAAGAATGCTGATCTTGGCCTCATTCTGGTTTAAAAAGAAGCTTAACATGACATAACATTTAAAGCTCATGAAGATGACTAATGGTGATAGCCTTGAATCCAAACAATAAGTTGAAAATTGTTACAGAAATTGTATGAATATTATGCACCACCTACATGGACTGGGTCTATCAAATAATAGGGAAGAAGGGAATTTTAGACACTTGTACTTTAGCTTGTCTGAATTGTACTGTACTTAAATCACAATCAGTGATTGTTTATAACCGCTAAATGATTTAAACTCTATAGTTAAGTTAGGGAAGGGAGCTGGCAGACAGATAGATGGAGGTTTGTGTGTGTGTTTCCTACTTTCTGTTTGTTTCCGTTACTGCATGGCACAAAACAGGTTCTTCATAGAAACAATTGTAATTGGATCTTTGTGGTAGAAGTGTTTGTTCTCGAACGGGATTATAATTGGATCATTTGGTTTGGTTTGGTTTATTTTATCAAATTGCAAATGATGTCGCTCAACAATAATTTCCCATGGATTTGGATGTAAGAAATGAAATACCTTACTTCCAAAGTGGATATACTTATGATTTGATTTGAAGGGGGCAAGTCTGCCTTGTGCAAAACTTGGATTATAATGTAGGTCAGAAATTCAATGTGAAAGTAAGATTGCAAAAAGAAGCACACAAACGTATGATTTCACACTCTTACAAGATGAAGCTGAGGTTTGAATGAGTTTCAGAAATGTATTAAATGAGCATCAACCAATTATATTATTTGAGATTTTTGAAAATCCAATCGAATTTATTCTTTATGAATTTATAAAATCATTTTTTGAAAAAAAATAAAATTGGTTATTCTTCATATACCAAATAAAAACACCAAACAAATTTAGCAAATATAAGCTCAAAAGTTAGAGAAGCTAGTAAGCTTTCAATCTTGATAACCTCAAGAATAAAAAAGTCTACCAAGACTTTGGTTTTATAATCACTTTCTATATATATATACTATCTCAACCTATATAACTCTAAAATCACTCGCAAAAAACGCTAAATGTACACGAATATACCACCACCTTTCTACATCTATATACATCAGAGAAGCTGCCATACCATATGTCGAAACTCTCTCAACAGCAAAAAGTGTGGCCAATTTTCATAAACTGGTCTCGTACGCCCAAAAGGTATCAGGATCAGGACAAAAGAGCGAGAAATCTTCCACTTCAAGGTTTGCTATGTGCCAATCAACAAACCGTGCTTGGATCACTTTCAATAGCATCAGCAGTGTCGGTAGCAACCACCAGTCATCATCCTCACTAGTAGTGTTACAAACAGATTTGTTACTTGGTTTTTCATTTAAACCAAATAAACACAGTATAAAATGACCTATTTGCCATTGTCACAAATGGGGTTGGCAAGATTCTCCTATTGTAACCATGAAAATCAAAGGTTTACCTTCTGTTTTGCCATGCATTTGGCTCTTCGTATGTCTGGAATGACAAAAGTCCATAATGAATCATGCCGCATATGAATGACACAGCCTGCACAAGCCCAATGTCAGTGTCATCCAACACGCTATATCAACAATTATAGTAACAAACACATTGCTACTTATGTTTCTTTTCACAAAAATTATAATAAAAAGGAAACTTACAATGTTTGAAATAGAGGTAGCATTCCAAAGTGCATAAATACGAGCAAGTGAAGCCCTTTTATAACCTCTACTAAATAAAGCATTTAAACCCGCCGGAAAAGGGGAAAGCAACGACAAAGGGAGAATCAGCAGAACAGCTAGAAAAGCCCCAAGAGAAATCCAATAAAACTCGAGCAATATCAGAAGTGTGACAGAAAGGTCTGATAGAAGCAAGATACATATCAGCAGCTGCAACGTACCCTGAAATGCAACCGAAATTCACATTCACAAACTACCCCTAAAATGGTTGCACAAATTAACATAGAGCATAGCAACATACCTGCCGCCCAGTAGGTCTTGTGTTGTGCAAAAATAAAGAAAATGGAAAAAAATAATCCCTTTGAAAATCCAACGACTTCAAAGAAGCATCGTTGATGATGCCACCATTTACTCCACCTGCTACCCTTTTACGAGTTAATGCATGACTTGTATACGATTGACTCGCTTGCAGCTGCTTAAGAGTCTTGTCGGGAAGGGTTGCAAGAAGCCTGCATGATATACTTAACGATTACAAATACAATAATCTCTAAAGAAAATCCGTAAAACACTTGGGGTGAACAGGAGGCATAAACGAAGTTAGTTTTCGTACTAACTGTTAAATAATAAAGGGTACCTAGGGGATTCTGCACTGTTTTGTATCAAATCAGGATGGAGGTCGTGGAGAGAATCATCACCGACCATTACCAAAATACCCAACTGATAGAAACCGCTAGCAGTGGCTTGAAACCATCCGAGCTCAATTTTGACCCCATGAAATTCGAGTTGGGGGTTTCCATGAGTTTTTATCCAGTTAATAACAGGAACTAAAGCAGATCGTATGGATCCACTTCTCACGGTTCTCAACTGGGCATTTAGACCAGCCACCAAACGGTTCCAAACACTTGAGGGAACATGCTGGCCAATCAGATATGTACAGATGTCAGAACATGAAGTATGCCATAACTTAATACTAGCCGTGTGCGTGTGTGTGTGTATATATATATATATATATATAGAGAGAGAGAGAGAGAGAGAGGGAGAGGTTCAGGAGAAACCCCAAAAAAATGAAGAACTGGCGGTATGCACATGTGCATAAATGTAATTGAAGCTGTTTTTTGGTTTTTATGCACGTGTGCATGTTATGCATGTGCATACAAGTAATTGAAGCTGTTTTTTGGTTTTTATGCACGTGGGCATGTTATGCACATGTGCATACCGGACAAATTGCTTACAAATACTTATATGCACATGTGCATACCGGACAAATTGCTTACAAATACTTATATGCACATGTGCATACCGTCCAGATGAACGGTTACAAGGGTGTTCCTCAGTTTTTCATTTTTTGGCGGTTTTCCCTGAACCTGGCCCTATATATGTGTATATATATGTATGTATATGACAAGAAAAGACCTGTCCTATAAGATTTGTCAGCAAAGTATCACTATGAAGATTGTAAGGCGACATGTAGCTTCCAGCTCCACCAAAAAGTATGCACATTGGGAACCTTTTCTGAATACTTGTTACCATGTCTATACGCTTCTCATCACCACCCAAAAAGAAATCGATATATGCAACTACTAAATCTGGCGTTGCACCAACCTGCATTAATAATCACCAAACTTAGAGCATCTCCAATAGCATTGCTAAAATAGAAAAAAATGAGTTTTTGTTTGCTATTCTTCTCCAACAGCATTGCTATCTTGTTTGCTAAAATAGAGATTCATGGAAAAATCTCTAAATATAGAGAACTCTCTATAATTTTCTAAATAGGAGAGAGAAATAATTATTTTATTCAACCCACCAATAACATAAATTTTTTATGATTTTTTATTAAGTTTTTATTTCAAAGTGTATTGGGAATATAAATTAGAGAATATTATATTAATATAATTTGTGTTAAAATCTCTAAAATAGCAAAGCTGTTGGAGATGAATGTAACTATTTTTAAATATTTTAACATTTGATTCTCTATTTTAGAAAATTTATAGCAAATCTGTTGGAGATGCTCTTATTACAATAAGATATAGGGAACACATGCATAGAAGTTACATTTTAGAAGAAAAAAGGGAAACATTTCCAAGGATTGTTATGATTGTTTTTTATATTGGTATCTGAAAAAAGTAGCATGAACAGGATATACAGAAAGTTGAACCTTCATCCCTTTGTATAAAGCTCTTGATCGGCAGGAGCGAAGACAAGAATGATCATATTCAGACTTGACAAACTCCTGAAGCCGATTAATTTTATATCTCCTACGCCATTGTTTCCATGACCAGCCACAAGGATAAGCAAGCAATGAAAGTATACTATGGACTGATCCTTCCCACCAATCATATGCCGCCACTGAGTTTATCTCATCAATAAATCTGTTAAACGAATCTTCATATCTGCATCTCAAATTAAGTTACACATCACATATATAGGAACAAAAATCACATATTCTTTAAAGATAAAGGTTCTTACACAATATCAATGATGGCATCAGGAGGGGAGTAAGGAAGATGCCAGGGTTCTCTAAATGTATTAGGGCCCAAAAAGTACATTCGGTAGACATGACTCTGAGTTTCATCAGCTCTTGTTCCTCGGACCTATACATAATATTTATTGTTAGGCTTGTTGTATATTGTAAACATGAGAAATAGCATTTCCGTATTATTGTATATAAGAAATTAGTTTTAAATAATATGAGGAAGGAAGATATTATTATGATACCTGAGATAGGGAAAGAAGAGAAGGAAAATGGTGGTGATCAACTGAATCTACTTTTTGATAAGAGTAAGGTTGACCAACAAGTTTGAGCCTAAGCGTACTTAGAAAGAGACCAAGAAGGATGAGGAGACATGAAAGCATTAGAGCAAAAGGCCAGGGTCCTCCAAATGTGTATATCAGCTCTTCAAGTGGTGTGTAGCAGTTTGGCATCCTGTACTTTTCTGATCTGCATTTGTATGGGCAAAATGACTCCGGGACTCCACCTGCATCATTCCATTCTCAACCTTTTTACCATTCTCATTTCAACCCTCCCATATATATATACATAGAGGGAGGTTCAGGGGAAAACCTCAGAAAAATGAAAAACTGAGGAACACCCTGGTAACCATTCATATGAATGGTATGCATATGTGCATAAAAGTAACTGAAGCTGTTTTTTGGTTTTTATGCACATGCACATACCGAACAAATTGCTTCAAATTACTAGCATACACATGTGCATACCAAGGTGTTCCTCAGTTTTGCATTTTTTTGCGGTTTTCCCCTGAACCTGACCCTATCTGCATGTTATATACATATATATGTGTGTGTGTACATATGTGAAGTACGTGTGTTGCAATGGATATATTAAAATTACCTCGAACATGTACAAAAGATGCACGTCTAGGAAGGTTTTCAAGGGAACAAGGAATACAAAGATCATCATCGGAGCCTTCAACATCTTTAAAAGTGCCAACTGGACATTCCTGCAAACACACAGATAAAGAATGAACACCCTACCAAGTCTTTTAAAAGTTGAAACCATTTTAGAACTTTATGGATCAAACACAAACGGCCCAGAAGCCACGAAACATAATCACATTTCTCTAGTCGGAACATAGTTAAACTAATAATAACCAAACATACCTCACAGAATATACCATAAAGCCCTTTAGGGCATTTCTTTCCAGTTATTGTACCCTCCTCTCCAGGAAGAGCCTCCCCATCCCCTTCACCACCCCTGTAGCAAATACAAAGTTTAAAAATAAAAAATAAAAAATAAAAAACAAAAACACAGTTATAATAATAAAGCTTTTAGAATATAAAGCCTACCATGTGGTGATGGTACTATTTATCATTGCAAGAGGAACATATTCATCTCCTGTGCCAATTTTGGACCAGTGGAAATGAACTCTTCCGCCCCCTCCACCACCGCCACCAACAGGGACACCATGGCCTCCGGCAACAGATAAAGACGAGTTATCAAAGAGGGAAATCGCTTGTATGAAAAGAAGAAGGGTCCCGCCAGAACCCCCGCCTAATCCTCCAATCAGAGTGCCATTACTGTTTGTTGTTGCGTTCCTGTAGCTTTCACCATCAGCCCTCATGGATCCATATATATCAAGCCTTGTAAGAGGCCATAGAATAGATCCCATCACTGTCATAAATGAAACTCAGTTATTTTATAATGTAACTATAAAATAACAGATAAAATAGTTACTGATCTTATTGAATCTCACATGAGTTCTTTGAGAAAAAGGTTACCTATCATTCCTCCTCCAGCAACACGTCCAACTGACTCATTAGGACCAAGAGTTCCACTTCCCAATTCACAGGGGAGATCTGGTTTACCATATGTGTTGCCACCTTCACTCAGCCTTCCATTGTACAATCCAGTGCCCCCTCGGCCCCCATGCCCAGCACCACCACCAGCTCCATTTGAATAGTTTCCCAAACCGAAACCATTTCGACAACCTGGATAAATGACAGGTATTTACAAATTACAACGAGACTGGATAAAGAAATTGGATAAAAAACTTAACTAATTCCAAAAGGTCAGAAAAAATACCTAATTCAGAAGCAGTTATCACGCCTTCTGACTCCACAATGACAGTTCTTGCCCTGTGGATTTGAATGATACTCCCCTTGATTATGCCGTTCACAACTATGTCTTCAACACGACAAATCTGCCGACAGTTCAAATGGAAGCCACAAAATTAGTACCCAATTCATCCAGTTGGCAGCCCAGATAAAAGTTTATAATGAAACATGTCACAAATGAATTGCAATGAAACATGTCACAAATAAATTGCCATGTTAAACATCGATATTACTTAGGAATGCATATCCTAGAAAGTTTAGTGTTTCTTACTTGTAGTGAAAAGGAAAGTGTGTCATTAACATGACAATCATCCGGCGGATAAATCAAATCTCTTGGGCATGTTGGATTCTCACATTGGGATTTGATTACCCTGCCAAAAAGACGAATTAATTAGATTGGTAAATACACACTTTGCACTATTCTCAACTTATAAAAATAACCACATTTCAGCCCAGAATGAAATACAAGACCATACTCACATGCTTTTACTCTTGTCATCATCCAATGGGGCTTCAAGCAAAGAACCAGGCCCAATCTGTGAATAATAAAGAGTTCTTAGAAGTGGTTGAGGAACGGAACCACTAAAACAGAAACACTTGCATAAGTGATCATTGAAACTAAAGGGTAATAAAGTAAAATAACACCAGAGAAGACCTTACAGTTATATTATAGAATAGTGAAAGAGAAAGTCTTTGCGCTTTGATTGCATCACCCTGACCAGTCAACCTCAGAAGTCCTTGACCATAAACAGCCAAGTTCGTATTTGAGTTGATGCTGGAGTTTTCCTGCCAGAACAGACGGTTACGATCAGATTCACAAAATTATATTGTGATAAAGCTTTCGTATGTCTTCAACTGATTGAACATACCCTCAGAACAATAAGGTTACGAACTTCAAGGACGGAGATAGTATAAAGTGTGCTGCCACCACCATCAACTTGGATTTGGGCGTTCCACATCAGCACCATTTTGAAAGTAGCTCTAAGTGCACCATAGACCTTCATTCATAGAAAGGGCCATTTCAGAATAACTGAAGATAGCTACTTCATGTACTCAAAATTAAAGAAGTAATTGGAAAAAGAAAAAGAAAAAGAACAAGAAAAATGGGGTTTGAATGTTCATGTAAATCAAATTTGTTTAATTTGTACCTTTATGGTGGAATCACTCATAAGAAGTTCTTCGGCAACAAGCTCAAACTCAGATACTGGATAATCGGACAACCCGAAGATGATGCTGCCACCGCAATCTAGTTTAATTTGGCCTCTCACCTATCCAAACCAAATCAAAATAAAATTAGCAAAACACCAGGGCATGTGAAGCAGATTATCATCGATGAGCCAATTGAATAGTAAGTGGAAGTCGAACCTGAACCCTGCTCCAACGTAGTGGGACCAAAACTTTAGCATAACTTTCAATGTATACATTGGTCCACAAAGGGCTAGTGGAGAAATCAAGTAAAGGAGTTTCTGTTTCTGTAGTGACATTGTCATTGTCAACTCTCAAGCTCAGTAAATATGCATCAAAACAAGTACCCGCTGCTCCACCATTCATTGGACACCCAATACTCTCACCACCTGTCATATCATACCACACCAAAAACTAGTTTGTAATAATTCTCAACAACCCAAATCAAATCTTCTCATGTAATGTTACTTCATCATCACTCAACACTAGTATTTACATGAAAAGATTTAATAAAGACTCAAACAGTTATGCAAAAATCCTGTTTTACTTAAAGAATGCAAGAAACGAGTGTGATGAGAACATACCATGGACTTTGACTTTTATGTCTTCTTGTTTGCTGTGACAATCGAGAGAAACCCTTCCTCCACCACCACCACCCCACCCACTTCCGCCAGATGCACTTACAATACCAAATCCCTTCCTATCATTGAAATGATTAGAAAATCTAATTAAACAGATGTTTATTAAAGATGGTTTCACATATAGAACACAAGAAGAAGTCAATCTCACCATGACTGGTACACAAACGTGTAAAATTTATACGATAGCAAAAAAAATCAAATAATGACATTGCGCGGCGCAAAATAGCTAAAGCTTATGAATCTGACCCTAAAGAAGTTGTTTTCTTTTCTGCTTAGAAAACTCATACTCAAAGATGCCTATAAAATATATCCTCTCATAAAGAGTGTCATATGTCGTTTCAAAGAAGGCCATACTACAGAATAATATTACGAATTGATAGGTTGTCCCCATGGCCATTCTTTAATTGAGAAACTACAATATTCACTGGCAACTAAAATAATGGACTCCAACAAAGGTCAAAGTTTGTCTGACTTATAAGCTAAAGATCCATGTTGCTCACGTTTTGTTAGAAAGAATGGTAGAAGAAATTCTAATGATGAACTCCTAATGATGTAGAATAGGAGATTTTATGCAGTCTGTGATTCTTTTATGGAAAATCACATGGCAAAATTTATGATTATTACATTTCTTCCATTTTGGTAATGGAAGTGGGTAGCAGATAGTGGACCACAAATCACACTTGCATCTATTTGAATCTGATGCAAGATGTTCCTGCCAAACATCGTCCTAAGTTCATTCTTTTGCCTAGGGTTTCACCTCCTCGTAGTTGGTTTTCGTTCACGATGACAAAACCAAACCTTTTCTCCAGAAATAGATGGGGTAGGCTAAAAAAGAAACCAAAAGAGATTTTACAATGGTGTAAGCCAAAATGAAACATAAAGTGAACCCCAAGGTTGGAAGACAAAAAAAATGGTGTCCTTCCATGAGGTCCTATCTTAAAAGGTCAATTCCTTAGGCATACTCCACATATAAATCTCTCTTCACTACTTCCCCATGGCATTCTTAGGGGCTGTTTGTTTACCTCTTAATAGTTCCATTAAGAGGCAACCTCTGAATCGCTAAGAGGTGAATCTTGTTTGGCAAAAAAAAGTCTGCCTCTTAATGGTTCTAAAACCCTCTGAATGATTATGTATCTTGGGCCTCCCTTAACCATTCAGCGCCCTAATTTCATTCTAAACAATTACCAAACAACCATATTTCATTTATCATAAGAGCCTCTTAATCATTCTGACCACGTAATCATTATGCACCAAACCATTCAGCAACCGACAAACAGCCCCTTAGTTGGACCAATATTTCTCGTACCAACCTCTCGACACAAGTCTCCTCTTTTAGCCAGTGCATTTGAAGATCAATGTTCAAGATGACCAAGCCACCTGAGGTTTTCCATAGATAGCTTCACCCCAACCTTGTCTAGTTTGTCCACTTTTCTATCCTATCCTTCATATTTGGTTCACCATCATATAAGTTTTTGCACTTCATTTTTAGCTTATCCCAACTATTGAGATACAAGGCTTGTTGTGCTTCGACTGCTTCCAGGTAGTCATGTGAAATTTATGCAAATTGGTTCTTGTTCTTCTCCTATTCTTACTATTCCCAATCATTTCTATATACCAACTATGTTCTCAATTAGTCAATTGTTGGATCACGTTCTCACTATGTCATCTTTTTATCATGATTGCATTTCCTGAGAAGGACGACTGTTATTCGAAAGCACCGTTAAGGTTCATACCTTTTGGATACCATACCACATTGCATCTCATATTCCTTCACAAGTGTCATCAATAATCCTCAATTTTGTCTCATTATTGCCATCCTTCCATCGGCAAACTAAAACGTGTGATCAAATTATTTCACTTCCTTGTCTTGTAATAAAGAGCAAACTGGCTGTGTTTGTTCTATTTTGCATTATGCTAAACACCACATAATTCTCTCTCTCTCTTGGTGTTGCATACGGTATGCTATGCTCAAAGTCTTCCTCTTGAACTTATGGTTCCTAATCAAGGAACTCCTCATGAGTCTCTCTACTCATTCTGAGATTCATCAATTTGATTCACACGATATTCATCTTTCTTTTCCTTGCATTCCTACTAGATCTACTAGATAATTAACTCCAAATATGTTGCTTGTAAGTTACATGCTTTCACATGCCCATTTCTTACATATGCCCAAAGATAAGTAGAGGGTATGAATAGAGAGGTAGATGCTCTTTAAACTCATAAAAGTCAGTTTCTTGCTACCTGGTCTACCAATTAAAACGCTAGTAAAAGCTATTTTGTAATCTAGTGCATAGAGTTAAATATGGCTAGTGAAGATGTTAAAAAGGTACAAACCCCGATTATGGGTATTCTAAAATGAAGCGGTAAATTATCCTTTTCTTTAATAAAGAAGCAAATGACAAGAAAAAGAATATATTAGTACATCATCTGCATGCAATATCAGAACATGGAATTTCTATTAACGACTACAATTCTACAATCTGGGATGACTGCAATTGATAAGTTCATCATAACGACAATTAATTTTTGCTGATGTCATCTACTGTGAATGATTCGCTACTGGCATTCAATATTTACAGTTACTTAGTTGCTTGCCTCAACAACTTATTTCACGAATCACTGCATCATCTGGTTTAATTTGTCTATGCATATATATATATATATAGAGAGAGAGAGAGAGAAAAGTTCAGGGAAAAACCTCAAAAATGAAAAACTGGGGAACACCCTTGTAACCGTTCATTTGGACGGTATGCACATGTGCATACAAGTAATTTATAACATGCACATGTGCCTGATGCGCACGTGAATATGCACATGTGCTTGATCGTGCATAAATACCAAAAAACAACTCCAATTACATACGGACATGTGCATACCGTCCAGATGAACGGTTTTCAGGGTGTTCCTCACTTTGTCATTTTTTTGCAGTTTTCCCCTTAACCTAACCCTATATATATATATATATATATATATATATATATATATATATATAGGGAGAGGTTCATTTGAGAAGTGCTAAATATATGAGAAATAGAGAAGTAATCTTGGCCATTCATTCGGTCAACATTTGCGGCTTTGACCAAGAAGCAGCGGATAATTCCTCACGTGGTCTGCACAAGATAGAGGGGTAGTTTCGTAAAATACGCGGAACGAGTTCATATATGAATCTGTATGATTCACATATGAACCATACGTTCATATATGAACCTTTATAATTCACATATGAACTCTTTTTAACTAATTCATATATAATCCTTTGTGATTCATATGTGAACCTTTGTGATTCCTATATGAATCAGTTAATTAGTTCATATGAGAATTAGTTATAAAAGAGTTCATATATGAATCACAAACGTTCATATATGAATCAGTTAATTGGTGTGAATTACATGGGTTCACATATGAACAGATAGTTCATATGTGAATCACACAGGTTCATATATGAACTCGTCCTGTGTTTTTGTAAAAGTTACGAAACTGCCCTTCTATTTTTGGAACAGCCGCAACTTTTGACCAGTCAAAGCCGCAACTTTTGACCAATTAAAGCCGATCTTGACCGAATAAATGGCCAATATTACTTCTCTATTTCTCATATATTTAGCACTTCTCAAATGAACCGCTATATATATATATATAGAGAGAGAGAGAGGGAGAGAAATGGCATGCACAGAAAAACAGAATCGAAACAAAAGTCCATACAGTTTTAAAGCATGTATGACGACGCTTCCGCCAGATCCGCCTCCACCATTTACTCCTCCATCGCCTCCTTCCGCTAGTAATGATCCGTTCATATACAGAGTGTCCTTCACAATAAGCTTAACACGCCCACCACCATTCCCTCCAAACTTATGTTCATCCGATGTCCCACCACCCTTGCTTCCATAACTCCATGGATAAGGCAACGTAGACCAAGCATAAACATCACCGCCCCAAAACTTTGTCTTGTCATTCCTTAAACAAGAAGCCCCTCTGCCACCATGCCCCCCACCCGCTCCTTCCTGCCCCACCGGAGTCCCACTAGTTTGAGAAGGCGGTGCTCCACCCATAGCCGTCGTGTTTATTGTCGAATAAGATTCCATACTCATATTAGCCGCAGAGAAAATAATAGAACCCGCAATGATAGCTGAATTTCTTCCAACTTTAATGTTGCCAGATAGATTGAAGCTAATCACACAACCTTCTATGGGACAAATAATCAAAACAGAAGGAAGGATCTCGATATTTCCACTAGCTGATACGTAAAGATCAGAACTTATATTCACATCTGAATTCAGTAAGCACGTAGTGTCAAATGACCCCACACCTCCCAATTCTTCGCAAGATATCCCATTATATGACAACGCTGGATCATCCCGTCTTTGTATATAGCTCAAAGTGGAAATTTCAGAATCAATACTTGGAAAAGATCCTTTATCAGTGAAATTTCTTTCATATTGGCCCGAACTCATAGAGAGCGCGATTACGATGATATGTCCAGCAAGAATGCACCAATAAAGGTACCCATGAGTAAGGAGTGGACGCATGACAACAAGAATCCCACTTTGTGCATGAAAACCGCAGTATCATAAATCTAAAGGTTTGACCAGTTGACTATCGGACAATTCTTCCTATACTTGATCCAAAAAGCTCGACACATTCTTTCTTGGCGGTTTGTGTACCATTCTACAGTTCATACACATCAAATAACCTGCAATCAGAACCAAATCTCTTAATTGACTAAAAAAGGATGATCAAGAATGGGCCATAGTCAAAGCCTGGATTCAATTTCAAGAATGATCATGCAACTTAATTGACTAAAAAAATATGAGAACTCTTAGAATCCTCTAAAGTGATTGACCAATGGATTTATCAAGAATGGACCATTGTCAAAACCCGGATTACAATTTCGACAACTAAGCAATTATACAACAGATTATCCTTACCGAAATGTCCAATAGTAATAAGCATAAAGTTGTGTCACAAATTTTCAATTATGCATATTCCAACAGTCAAATCTATGTTTAACAGTGATCAAACGCATACCCAGTTCGTAAACTGTGTGATTAAGCAAGCAATAATTTCATTTACTGTTTACCAAAATGGTCTTTGAACCATAATAGTGGATCTCTGCAACTCATTCTAATAGATAGGTAGAAGAGTTTGGTGGGAATTGCAAAATATAAAATTTTATATATTGTTCATTCAGCAATGGGGACCAAACTTCACCCAACAATTTATATAAAAAATAAGAACACAAAGACGCCATATTTATACAAATTGTCACAAAGAAACGAACTTGAGTATGATATCCGCATTACCCAGAAGCGGAGATCTCTATCCGAATGCTTCATAAGAAATCAAACCACCATTGACTCAAGTTTTACCCGAATTACTCGCACCAGAATGATCCAAACTAGATGCAAATATATATCAAACACTTGGTGTGCGTGTGTGTGTGTGCTTACGAATATGAAAGATAGAGAGAAAAGTGAAAGAAACAATGGAAATTTGTGGATAAATCTTACGGAAAAGGAATCGACTTTATGCTTTGAACTCTGTGATCTTCTCTTTTCTTTCAACTCACCCACTTGAGCTCCAAGTATCTAAATCTTTGTGCTTGAATTGAAATGGGACGACGATGATGAATTGATGATGATGATGGTGGTAGTGGTGGGTTTTATTAAAGAAATAACTAATTGATTAATTAATAAACGAAAACTTGGAGATTTGTGAGGGAGTGAAGTGAAAGAAAGTAGTCCAACCAAGCTTCAAAGCTTCAAAGGCAAATGCTGAAATGCATAGCTGTAAATAATACTCTTGGATTAAGAAAGCGATCCCCACTCACATTTCCATTCTCCCCCCTTATTTATTTATTTTATATTGATGTTGACTCCTTCTCTGTATCACCTTCGTTTACCCCCTATATTTCGGAACTGCCATTTGCGGCTTTCCCCCTTCAACCTTCTCCTTCGTCTAGTAAATATCAAAATCATTAATGTTAGAGTAAATTACACAATTGATCCCTCTCATTTTATGTTTTTAATAAGAAACCAGTCCCTCCACTTAACATCCTTAATATTTGGTCTCTGTATACAACACATCAAGGATAAATAGGCCATTTTACATTAGTATTCTATTTCCTTTTAAAAGTTTAAAATAAAATAAAATAATATATTATTTATATATATATATATATATAATGAATTAATATGATGGACATATTAACCCTACTCTACCCTTTATCTTTTTGATGAACAACGACACCCGTCAGGTGAAAACGCCCATCCCCTCAGACCCAATACTCTTTTTGTTTATAGAAAAAAAGACGTTGGTACCAGTTGGTTCACCATATCGTCATGTAGAAGGTTCTGACAAACCCACTTTACTGGTCGAAGATGCAAAGATAGTTGAGTTCGACGATGTAGTGATCAATAAAATTGAGGTTAGGAGCTTGATTGATACACTTACTATCTACCTCTACGATTATGTTGGACTTCGAACATGTTGGCATCCAGATCATCTACCTCTTCGATTCATACCTTTACCATATGTTCGATTTTAGGGAGTTCGATTTTGTTCACCTTTTGATTTTAAGTATTTGTTTTTTAAGATTCTAAGTTTTGTTTGTATCTCAAATGTTTGTAATGAACCCATACAAATATTTTTATTGGATTTGAGGTATTGATTCTACAAATTTGGTGGTTGAATATGTACATTTTTCTTGTTTGGATCAAGGTTTTGATTTTGTATTTGTTTTTAGAGTTATGTTTGACAATGGTTGGGGTGGTATCTAAGTGGTTAGGATGGTGGTCATCAAAGTATGGAGGGGTAGGGGTCAGCGGAGAACAAAGTAGAGAGCGGAAGGGTTTAATCATAGTGGTTGGGTTGCGGTTCGCCGGATAAGAGGGTTGGGGCGTAAAAGACAAAGGAGAAAGGGAGTTTATAGAATATTATCAATTTATTATATAATCATATAGAGTATGACTTTGTTATATTATTTTAAATAAATATAGAATAAGGGTAAAATGACTAATTTACCATGATAGAGATAACGGCCTTAATGTTAACTTGAGGGACCAATTTATTATGTAAAACACCAAATAAATACCAATGATAAACTTGTTGCATTTTAGGTAGCAAAATGAGACGAGGCTTAGGGCCAACAATGTAATTTTCTCTTAATATTAATGTTACTAGGGAAAGTACATTCCTATGCTTACGGTATATTCATACATATATAGTGTTCATTAACATATGTGTACTTTGGTACAAAAGTGTTACAAAAACGTTAGGACGTTATTAGTTAGGTTTACGAAGTTATCATGACATTGTTAGGATGTTGTTTTCAAAATTGTCATATGATAATGTTACGATTTATTTGTGTAATTATTTCAAGCTTTTATAGGATCAAAGGTTGAACGAGTTTTTTTAGAATGGTGTTTGGATAGAGGAAGGAGAATTTGCAGTTTTCTTTAAGAATGTTGAGCAATTGTTTTGGTTTGTAGGATTAGATAAGATTTAGAGAGATTTGGAATTCAATTTCATTTTAACCCCATTTTTGGTTTGAAGGATTGCTTGATTTTGAAATCATGAAATCCCACAAACATGAGATTTAGAAATCCCATGGGGTTGGTATTTTGTGGATTTTGTAGGATTTGTTTAGAATGATGTTTTAAAATATGTTGAAAATATTTGTTTTATAATAATCAATTAATAAAAATGTAAGTTGATTCTTTTTTATAATTTGTTCTTATAAATACTTTATAAAGAATGAAATTCAATTCCATTCCAAATCTTATAAACCAAACACACCAAAAATTCCAAATTCCCCCGATTCCAACTTTTCCCACAAAATCTAAATCGCTCAAAACCATTTCATCAAACCAAATGCCCCTTGAGAGTTTTTCATTTGTAGCAATAGTTGATCTATCGAGGAAATAATGTTTGGTACATTGCATGTAATTATGATAGGCGGGTTCACACCCCCCTAAATCTAACCGCAAGTGTACGGGTCGAAGTCAAGTAATAGTACAAAAGTACGAGTATCGAACACAGGGAACTAGGAACTAAGTATCACAATTACTATAAGATCTATTAACTGAACGGTCGCAATTTTGAGTTGTTAATATTAAACTAATTAATTGCAAGCAAAATAAATCAAACACAAAACAGTAAACAGCTTAAGAAACTTCAGATAGAGAAAACAGTTGAGGGTTGGAAATCCTAAGACTTTCACATACAAACACTTGACTCGAAACAGTTACCAGTTATTTCCCTTAATGAATACCCAATCTTAAAATCACCGTTGTTCTTTCTCAAGCAACAACGGGTTTTATTTTGGAAACACAAGTTTTATCTCTCGATCTCAACTCATGGAACTCAAAACACATTAGAAACAAGATTTAATGAGACTAAGGTTTAATTTGATATCTCTATCCAAATTTCTAACCTTAGGCATGCAATTTCTAGTTTTAGATTAAAAATTAATTCTCTCGAACTTAATTGTTTACAACAAATCAAATGTAAATTGGCCAAATTCACAAAAGCATTAAAAACTAAATCACATGCTTCATTAAAATAGGAAAACTGATAAAAGAATTCAAATAATCTGTTCATATGCTAAATCAAATTCATTCCAACCCCCAACATCTAGAATTTAGTTCATGTTGGTGGTGGATTCAAACATAAAGAAAGAAGATGGAAAAACGTGTGCAAACATAATGATAATGAATGTGACGAGTGTAATGGTGGACTCCCTTCTCTCGTGCTCGAATCTACTTTCCGTGGTGGAGGTGACATCGATTGATCCTCTATCGTGGCTCCAAAAGCTCTGGAAAAGCTCCAGAAATCGCCCCTAAGCTGCTCCCGTTCGTCGTGTGCGAGATATGCGAAGAATGACCTAAAATCCAGAAAAACGCCAAAGTTAAAGGCTGGAACAGAGGGTTAGGCGACTTGTGCCGCGACTTGCAAGTCGCGTGTAACGACCCGGTATCCCATAACATATATAATATACATCATTTAACATGTCATACATAACGCCGTTACTTTCATAACAAAATACATAATAATTCACATTCGGTCCCAATGTCTCGAAACTATACAATACAAAAACATAAACATATCCTAGTCTTCGTCAGCTATCAACCGCCTCCTATGCTTTATTCTTCCATTTGTTAACAAAAGATCCTTGACCTGGAATACATATTTTTGAAAGGAAAATGAGGGTTAGACCAAAAGGTCTAGTGAGATAATCCCTGTCAGTTTAGAAATCCTTTTTATAAAACACACATATACCACAAAGATTAAATACCAAGTAAGACTCGTGCATCGTGTTCCTCTCCTCATTCCCATGGCCAAATTAGCTGGTTGCGAGCCAACTAATCCGTTGTACAACAACTACAGCAACACCGCTGTACAACAACTACAACAAACACCGCCGACTATAGTTTCGACTAACGTATACTCGTGTAGTGCAATATATATATAAATACAATATATATCTCAATATATCATATTGTCATTTATAAGCACTTAATCACACCATTTATCACATTCTCAAACCACACATATATGTATTCCAGTTGAAAACGTTTTAAAGTAAAACTCACATTGAATGCTTAAAAATTACGCTTCCAAGCCTTTCTCCGAGCTATCCGATCCTTTATCCAAAATTCTCAGAATCTGAAACCATTTACATACAAATATCTCCTTACCAACTTAAGTATAAGACTTACTTGCAGGCTAAGGACTCTAGATACATCTATATAACTCTTATCCTAAAAAATGACCAAACAGCTAAAGTATTCAGACACCTCAAACTACCCGGAAAATCATGAACTTTCCGGACAACATCAACAATCTGGACGGCACAACTTTCCGGATAGCAAGGCAATCCGGATACCATCCGGTATCCCATTCCATCCGGAAACTCATAACAAAAGGGAACTTACCCGGATACTTGAATCGTCCGGACACCTTTAGAACACTATCCGACACCACTAACCAAAACTACCGGACACATTCAATCTATCCGGAAACCTCTGTCTGTTTATCAAGTTTTACCTAGAAATCGGCAGAAATCAACCCCAGACATGAAATCAATGATTCTACTCCGATAGAAACTATCTACTAGCAATTACAAACATAAAACATACAGGAAACATACCTTAAATCACTTCCAAGCTCATCAATTGAAGCATTAACCTAACTTTTCTTCTTTTCTCCTTCTTGTCTCCAAACACACTTACACACACACTGAAATATCTGAGTTGTGATAATATCTGAGATGTTTAAGAGATGATATCCACCTAAATTACCCATTTAGACCTTGGACTTCTCAATAATGACCCAAACACCCTTAACTTATAATTTCATCCAAACTTACCCTAAACATCCAACTTTAAAGTTAACTAAATTTAACGGAAAAGAGATTTTAACTAACGAACTTACCCGGGGTATTACATCATCTCCCCCTTAAAAGAATTCCGTCCCAGAATTCGGTTAGGCAAAAAGGTACGGTTACTTAGTTCTCACTACCACCTTGAACTCAAACCAAATCATAGGAACTAACCGAATAGACACCCCACACCTATCTATATCTCTAGCACATATAAGCAACAAAAGAACGGAAATACTAACAATCATGTTGCACCAAAGTCAGATAACACTTTAGCACGTATAGAGTTTATTAGAACATACATGTAACCTCATCCGGAATTTCCTCTGCCTCTTGTGTCGTCATTTGGAAAACTCGACCCTTTGCTTTCGGTACTTCAGACCTTTGTACTCCTTCTGGCCTAACACCCGTTGGTCTCACCGTCATACTACCCTGCTGTGCTTTCCATTGTGGACATTCAGACTGAATATGATCAGGGGAGTTGCAAACGAAACAAAATCGAGTTACCCGACAATCTCTCGCGATATGACCAGCCTTTCCACATTTGTAGCACTTTTGGGAATCACCATAGCAGTTTCCTTGATGAATACGGTCACATGTTGAACATGGTCTTCTTTCAGCTGGCCTGAAAGGTGAATAACTATCAAACCTCGGGGATTCGTATTCTTCCGAATCGTACGTCGTTTCTTCCAATTTTCTTTTCCCAGCACTCTTATCACCAACGTCTCTCCTATTATCCCGTTCCACATTTTCCGTGACATCTACTGCGGCTGAGAAGGTATCGGGTCCTTTTGCAATCACTAGCTTTCTAATTTCTGCATTTAACCCAAAAATAAACCTTTCCATCTTCAGCGCCTCCGTGGCAACATAGTACTCCGCAAAGCGAGACTTCTCCAGAAAGCGAGCAGTGTAATCCCTAACCGATAAACTTCTCTGATGTAGGTTCATGAATTCCTCTTCCAGTTGTCTAACTGCTGCTTGAGGACAAAACTGTCCTTTGAAAGCTATTGTGAATTCGTCCCAAGTAAAAGTTGAGTATACATCAGATCCTCTAGAGGTAATATGAGCCTCCCACCAAAATAGAGCATCTGCCTTCAACATCGCGGTTCCATATAGCACTTTATCTTCTTCTGCACACTTGTTGGTCCTGAAGACAGCTTCTATCTCTTTCAGCCACCTCATGGCCTTCACTGGATCTCTTTCTCCTGTATATGTCGGGGGTTTGCAATTTAAAAACATTTTATAGTCACACTTCCTTGGTACCGGTATGACAGTCTGTGTAATGGGCATTTCGTCTTCCAGACTAGGATCTGGTATTCCAGTTTCTGTGTGACGAGTTCTATCGAACATAGCTTGTATATTGTCTTGAAGTCTTCCCATTTCCGCCGTCAAATCATTTCGTGTAACAAATTCGGTACCTCGCCCCTGAACTCTGCCTCCAGTTCTGCCCCTACCTCTTTCTCCCCCTCGTCCCCTTGTCCCAACTCTTGGATTTGTTCTATTAGGATTTCCTCCTCCCTGATTCGTTTGTCTAGTACCGCTTGCCATTCTGTAGATTCAAACAAGGTTAATATACACATAAGCACATACCCCATATAACAAGGTATTCCAGCTCAAACATGTACCTATAAGATCACAATTACACTGGACAGGTGTAAGATGAAATTACCTTACATGATGTTCCTTCTACCTTTTTATACTTAACACCCCTAAGGTTCTAAAATAATAGGGACATCCTACTTCACATGCAGTTTAAGTCTAGGTACAGATACTAATACCTAAATCTCTTAAACTAGGGCTCTGATACCATCTATAACGACCCGATATCCCATAACATATATAATATACATCATTTAACATGTCATACATAACGTCGTTACTTTCATAACAAAATACATAATAATTCACATTCGGTCCCAATGTCTCGAAACTATACAATACAAAAACATAAACATATCCTAGTCTTCGTCAGCTATCAACCGCCTCCTATGCTTTATTCTTCCCTTTGTTAACAAAAGATCCTTGACCTGGAATACATATTTTTGAAAGGAAAATTAGGGTTAGACCAAAAGGTCTAGTGAGATAATCCCTGTCAGTTTAGAAATCCTTTTTATAAAACACACATATACCACAAAGATTAAATACCAAGTAAGACTCGTGCATCGTGTTCCTCTCCTCATTCCCATGGCCAAATTAGCTGGTTGCGAGCCAACTAATCCGCTGTACAACAACTACAGCAACACCGCTGTACAACGACTACAGCAACACCGCTGTACAACAACTACAGCAAACACCGCCGACTATAGTTTCGGCTAACGTATACTCGTGTAGTGCAATATACATATAAATACAATATATATCTCAATATATCATATTGTCATTTATAAGCACTTAATCACACCATTTATCACATTCTCAAACCACACATATATGTATTCCAGTTGAAAACGTTTTAAAGTAAAACTCACCTTGAATGCTTAAAAATTACGCTTCCAAGCCTTTCTCCGAGCTATCCGATCCTTTATCCAAAATTCTCAGAATCTGAAACCATTTACATACAAATATCTCCTTACTAACTTAAGTATAAGACTTACTAGCAGGCCAAGGACTCTAGATACATCTATATAAATCTTATCCTAAAAAATGACCAAACAGCTAAAGTATCCGGACACCTCAAACTACCCGGACAATCATGAACTTTCCGGACATCATAAACAATCCGGACGACACAACTTTCCGGATAGCAAGGCAATCCGGATACCATCCGGTATCCCATTCCATCCGGAAACTCATAACAAAAGGGAACTTACCCGGATACTTGAATTGTCCGGACACCTTTAGAACACTATCCGGACACCACTAACCAAAACTACCGGACACATTCAATCTATCCGGAAACCTCTGTCTGTTTATCAAGTTTTACCCAGAAATCGGCAGAAATCAACCCCAGACATGAAATCAATGATTCTACTCCGATAGAAACTATCTACTAGCAATTACAAACATAAAACATACATGAAACATACCTTAAATCACTTCCAAGCTCATCAATTGAAGCCTTAACCTAACTTTTCTTCTTTTCTCCTTCTTGTCTCCAAACACACTGAAATATCTGAGTTGTGATAATATCTGAGATGTTTAAGAGATAATATCCACCTAAATTACCCATTTAGACCTTGGACTTCTCAATAATGACCCAAACACCCTTAACTTATAATTTCATCCAAACTTACCCTAAACATCCAACTTTAAAGTTAACTAAATTTAACGGAAAAGAGATTTTAACTAACGAATTTAGTCGGGGTATTACATCGCGGCGCAAGTCGCGCATGTTTCCGAATGTGTCTGGGTCAGCTTCGGGTCCTGGTTCGGGCGCGGGTCTTGGGCTTGGATCTCGAGCTTCCGTTGGGCTTCGTTTTGGCTCTTTTTCAGCTTGTTTTCTCGACGAATGCTGTCTTTTAGGTAACCTGCATAAATCACTCGATAAACCATAAAATTCCGCTTATTTGCTCAAATACAAGCCACTCTCATTGATTTGAGAACTGAAAATAACGTCAAAAAATGGCGTTATCAACAACCCCAAACCGAGCGTTGCTTGTCCCCTAGCAAATCAACGATAAAATAGAGTAAAAGCACATATCAGTGAAATAATAACTGCACAACTTCCAATCGGTACCCTGTAATGCACTGGTGATTTCCCATACCCGTGAATGCCTATCTCACTCTCGCCTCATCCTTATTCTGTTTGATCTATGGCCTTCCATTGTGAGTTGAACTCGTGACTGCTCCGATTACATTAAGGTTGTACTAAGTCCAGACATACTAGGGAAGACATTTCGCCTCGACCCTACCTCACGGGATATTCTCATTCACTCGAACCTAGGTTATCGCACATGTTGTCATGTATATGGAAGTTATGAATCTCATGACAACTCTAATGAAAGACGCACAATTGTCCAAAAGGTTGATCTCAGAAAGGAATTAAGTAGCAAGACAGGGAATATCGGTAAAGGTAGTCGTATACTCTAATCACGTTTTCCAAAAGATCATCCAGGTCTTTACAAGGGTTGTAACGGGGTTAGGGTTATGGCTAAGAAATGAAGGGTAAGCGGATCGAAAATCCTTGGTGTGTCAATTTTTAGCAGTTGTGAACTTCTTGACTTCATTTACTATCGTTTGGCCCTCTTTGTCACTATTGGAGTCGCTTTGACTCTCTTATTTAGCTGTTATGAGTACTATCTAACTATTTGTATTTATTCATTTTTCTTGCCGTTTTTTAAGATGGGACTTCATTGGTCCTCTTTATTTGATTGGGGCTGCATTGGCCCTCTTTTTTATCTATTTTTTTTCATGACTGGCCGGTACTGCTTCGGATTGACACACTTTCGGATAAGGGTTGGCTAAGGCTTTTGGTTAGGGTTTAATGGTGGGTTTGAAATGAACAAATGGTGAGTGCTTGGCTTCAAATGGGTTTTGGAAACACACATAAAGGGTCAATGGGAACGATAGCTAAAAGACAGGTTAACATACACACAATGCCTGGAATCATCTCTCAAGGTCCACACGATATGGTCTACTATACCCTTACCCAATATCCCGATGGTCGTCTTTGCTACTTAATGCAATAATATAGCGAGATCACTCTATATTCACGACAAGGAACTCGATAAAGTGTATATGAATTAAAAGTTTAAATCCCTTGAAATGAAAGACGTCTTTTAGGCTCAAATATCGCTATTGGGTGGTCTCCACTAATGTCCCTAGTCATGTCTTTTCCCAGTCCTTCCCTAATGGTCACGTTACTATCACAAGATTCTTCCCACAATGGTTGGTCTCGATCATCCAAAACAAGAAATTTTAGCTAATGTGATCTAAGCATGCAGAAGTGCAGGAAATCTACGTGCATAAATGTGGGCCCGATTGGGCAACCCCAAACCTTACCCACACATTGTCCCTAATGTGCAAGTGTCGGCGTAGGCGATACTAAAAACGAGTATCATTGTGCGGTTATTACAGATATCAGACAGGCAAGGCATAACATTATAGCACAACATCAAAGAGCCATCTCATTAAAATTTGGCCACCCCAAACCTAGGTTGTGGCCTAGGTTTGTCAACTAAAGGCAACCCCAAACCTCGGTGAAACCAAGGTTTGCACAGGATTAAAAGTGAGTATGTAGATGTTTGAAAAGTAAGGCACCCCAAATCTAAGTGAAACTTAGGTTTGTTGCATCTCGTTTAACTAAAAAAACAAAGCATCATACACCACTCGTTACATACAGATTAGGAACGTACCTGGTTGCCCGGACGGAGGAGATTCTCTTGAAAAGGTTGAGCGTCCACGATTGAGAAAACATCGGAGAAGATGGAGAAGGGAACACGGAAAAACAAAGCAAACAAAACATAAGACGAAAGGAAACAAAGAAAAAGAAGAACAAAAAGCAAGAAAGGATACAAACTGCAAAGAATAACGAACCCAGAAGCAACAGAGGAGCCGCGCGGTTTGGTGCGCGGTTTGGAAACCGCGGCATAAGCCGCGGGACACTCTGTTCCTCAAAACTTCCAGTGACTTACGCGGTTTGGCACACGGTTTAGAAACCGCGGCATAGACCGCGTAGGTCTCTGTTCCAGGAATTGTTATTATTATTATTATTATTATTATTATTATTATTATTATTATTATTATTATTATTATTATTATTTATTTTTAAATCAAATCACTCAAAAACATAAATTAAACAGAACACAAACCTCGGTGGCTCGACCTTCCTGCCGATCACTCCTTCGGCTTTCCTTGATCATCCGGTTTCTCTTCACTTTTGCCTCTTTCCCTCTCGAACATCTTGAAACCGCTCTCTCGCCACCAACCCTTAGGGTCATTTCGCCTTCACGACACATATGACATATTCATGGTTTTACTTAATGAGTTGAGTAAAAACAAAATAAAAAAGGATTTGATCGAATTAAATGTTAAATTTCTTACCTCACTACAACCCGAGTGGAAAAGTGTGGCTAGAAAAATGAAACATAATCCTAGACTTTCCACTATGCCTCTACATGAATTGTATGAGACAATGTTACAAGATGAGGAAGAAATAGATGAGATAAGATAGGACAACAATCTGAGGTATACATCTGGTTCGAGAAAGTTTGAGAACAATAGTTATGAAAGGAAACCTTTTGGAGAGCAAAGAGTTGAGAATATTGATAAAAGATTTGAGCAAAGATCGGAGAAAGCTGAAGGAAAGAAGGTGTATGAGAACATGGAGAAAAAGTTCGAAGATAAGAAAGCTGTGGAGATACAAAAATGCTACAAATTTGGAACCCTGGGTCACTATGCAAGATATTGTCGAAAGAAAGTTGTCAAGAACACTGATTACTACAAACAAAAGATGCTTCTTGCACAACAAAAGGAAGATGGAAAAGCTCTTATGGTGGAGGAAGAGTATTTTCTTGATTATTCTGAAGACGAGGATGAAAGGGAAGGGCATGCAAATATGTGTCAAGCAGAATTCGATTATGACGAGGAGGATAAGCTTGACACTTCCTCACAGGTAAATTCTTTTCCTTTACCTGAATCAGAAAGTGAAGAAGTCATAAATCTGCGTAATGAACTGAATGATACGCTAAATAAATTAGCATGGTCTGAAGAACAATATGCTAGTTTATTTAGTAAATTTCAAAAATTCACACCATGTGTTGTAGAATTAAAAGAAAGTCTACAAAACGAAAGAAAGAAAAATAATGAGTTGAAACAACAGATTGATGGTGTTGAAATTGAGATAAAAGACAAATGTTCTGAAATCAAAAATCTCAAAGTTCAACATGATCAATTTAAATCAGAAAAGTTAGTTCTTGATTCTCAATTATCTGAATTGAATAAGCAAATCAAAGATTTAGAATCAAAGAATAAAGAAAGTGAATTCTCTTTGACAAATATTTCAAATGAAAATACAGAACTTTTAGATAAATTTAAAAATTTGGAAAAGAAGCTGTATTTGAGAGATCAAACTAATCAAACAATTTTCATGAACAAGCCAAGACATGTAAACAATGTCAATAAATATTGGGGGCTTGGTTACGAAAGTCCAAAATATGGAACCAAAGCTAAAATTAAAGTACCGACAATGTATAGATTCGAATGTTTAAGATATGCTAGCTGTTGGCCAGATTTTGAAATCCATTGGACTGGTGAAAAGGAAACACATCTTGAGGAACAAAGAAAAAGAGCTTTAACAACTCATATACAACTTCCATTTTGCTATACTCGTGAGACGGAGAAGATTTTCAAAAATCTGAATAAACCACTTCCAGATACCTATTTTGATATATGTGCTACAAAGCCAATTATCAACAATCAAGTCGTTGAAACAAAGAAATATGTTCCTACATTAATTCTTGAAGGGAAAATTGTTGAATTAGAAATATCCCTTGCTGAACAAAGGATAAAATTTGAATATGAAAATGATATACTTTCAACAATTTTTTCAATTAGTTTTAGGGAACTATCTTCTAGTTTCAATGACGAGGTGAAAAAGGAAACGGGTAGAATTGAACATTCTTTGATCAAAAAGTTTTCTGAATCCACAAAGAACATCTTTGATGGAAAACAAAAGGTTGATAAAAAATGTCTCAAACTATCAAAGAAAGTGGTAGATCTTGAGAATATTCTTTTTTCTAAGCATACCAATTTGGAAAATGAGAAAGTCAACTTTGTAAACCAAATCAATTCATTTGAAAAGAAGTTGACTGATTTGTTAAAGACAAAAGCTGAATTAGAGATTGTGTTAGAAAACGAAAGAAAAGAATTTGCTTTGAAAAACTGGTTCAATCTAGAAGAAAGCAAATTTCTTAAAGAACAAAACTGTGAACTTTCTAAAAAAGTGATGACATTAGAAAAATATTTGAAAGAAGAAAAACCTAATATAATGTCTGATTTTGAAGATTCTTTCAATCTTGAAAGAGCACAGTTTGAAATTGAGAAAGTAATTTTTTAAAATGAGAAACATTCTTATGAAATGAGAATAATTGAGCTTTCTCAAGAGGTGGATGAGTTAGAAAAGGAATTAGCAAAAGAAAGAAAAGAAAATGCTTTCAAAAATTGGAGTTCACCTGAGTCCACCAAGGATTTTGAAGTTCACAACGCCGATTCTGATTCGGATTGTGATTTTGAACCAAATGAGAAAGTTTTTGAAACCAAGTCAAAACCAATAGAAAATGAAAAAGGAAAAGCTTGTGAATTTGATTTCTCAAAGAAACTTCCGGACCATACTGATTTTATTATTTCTGAAGAAAAAGAGGAAAGAAAAAGGAAAGATGACCTGAAAGGGAATTCTATGAAGATTGAGTTGAATACTACTTCTGAACCTAAAGTCAATAGTTCTTGTATAAAATGCAATAAAAGTGAAAAGACTTATGTTTCAGATCTATTGACTCTTGCAAGAAAGAATCTCGAATGTGTTGAATGTGGTAATCTTTCATTTCAATCATCTCAGAAAAGTCCAATTTTAATAACATCTATTTCTTATATAAACAAAGAAAAATCTTCGAGTACTTTCTATAAAGGTGAGTGTTCAAACACAAAGAAACCACCTTTAGAGGAAAGAAAGAAGGATAAAATGTCAAAGAAATCTCAAGTTCAGAGTTCTAAAGATTCTAACTCTAAATCTTTTGTTCTTTCAGATAATTTTGTGAATTCGGAGAAGAAAGCGCAAGAATGGCGGGTAAAGCAAACAACGACTGATTCAACCAAACAGAGTGTTAAAAACAGTAGTTTTTCGAATAATGAACAATTTGGTACGGGAAATAAACAATCTTTTGTAAAGCCTTACAAAAGTTACTCCAAAGACCAATTGTTGGATTTTAAAAATGGTGAATGTTTTTGCTCTGTTTGTGGTTATGAATGTGCGTTTGCTATGCCTGGTTCTTGTTGTTGGGATAATTCTTACTTTATCCCAAGTGGTAAAAGAAAGTCAAATTTGAAGAAAAAGAAGAAGACACAAAAATCTAAAATCACGTCTTCTCAAGCTAACCAAAAATCTAAGTTATGGTACTTAGATTCGGGATGTTCGAAGCATATGACAGGTCAACGACACATGCTAAACAATTTTGTGGAAAAAGATCTTGGTCGTGTCAGATTTGGAAACAATCAGATTGCTCATATCAAAAGTTTTGGAGATATCATTCAAGACAATCTTATGATAAAGAAGGTCAACTATGTTGAAGGATTGGAGCACAACCTTTTCAGTATAGGACAGTTTTGTGATAAGGATTTGGAGGTGAACTTCAAGAAGACAAGATGCTGTGTCAAAACCGAGAAAGGAACAGAACTTCTTGTTGGAACTCGTAATTCAAACCTGTACACAATCAACTTGTCAAATATCAAACCGACCAATGAAGTGTGTCTTTTATCAAAAGCTTCCTGATAACTCTACTTTTAGAGTTATTATTTCCTTTTATTTTCGATTTTATTTCGTCAAATTCAGCCATTTCACCTCTCAAAACCCCCATTCTTGGTATAATTCTTGAAAATGAGCAAAAAGAGTAAACCATAGTCTTTAATAAATTATTTGGTGGAATTTGGGTGTTTTTCACGTTTTATCCTGCAGTGACCACTGTAGTGCCCACTCCGGCTTCCCACTTTTCGAGCAAATCAAGAAGAAGGCAAAAGAAACTACTAGTTGGGATTTAATTTTCTGGAGTTTAGAAGGTTCAAATGACAGGGAAATATGGGCTGGAGAAGTACAAAGTAGCTTCCTTAAAGATGACAACAAGTACACCTTCTTGTACTTAGAGATTGACTTGGCAAAGGATCTATTGGGTAAAAAGATTATCCAAAGTGACTGATGTTCAGCTTAAACCAGCAGTCTTTACCCTTTAGAAGACCCACCTCTTTTGTGTAATACCCAACTCTTTTGTGTAATACCCAACTCTTTCTCCTAGTATATAAAGGAGCACTTGGGTATCATTTATGAGCATCCTTGAGTTTTTGCTTAGCCTTAAATTCTCTCAACTACCACATTAGCTTTAGTCTTTTATTTGCTGCAGTAACTAGCTTTAATTTTTAGTAATTTACTTTCTTAGTTTAATTGTAGTTCGCAATACACAGTGACAGGGACGAACCCTCGTTCCCCACTGTGAGTTCTATTCAAGTCACTTTCAGTTTAATTATGTGCAACTTCTACTCTCTTGTTTTCTTTACTTTAATTATGGGCTAAACATCCTTTGGGATGTAGGAAGGAGAAGTACCTGGATTTTATTAAAAATGCTAGAGTAATTTTTATACTTAGAATATTTGTTGTTTTGGTCTTTCATTCTCGATTTATACCCAAGGATGCGAACAAGCCGATCACTTGCAAGGATCTAAAGTCTAGTTCTTAACTTAGAAATAAGTAGAACGTAGTGACACGAGCTTGAATGATGCTTGGGGATTCGAAAGAATTCTTATGACACTTACGAAAGTGAGGTCGACACAGTGAGCAAATCTCAACCCACTGGAGTAGTAGGCAAGCTAATTTGTGTATTAAAAACACTTAGAGTATTTGTCTCTACACATTCCATCGAGACCTGAAAAGGTCCATTTTTGAGATTGCCATTGACAAAACAATAAATGCTAAGAGTATGGGATTTTTATCTAACGGTGCGAGTATTTTGTAACCGGTCTTTTCTAGCGAAAATGCCTACCTCGAATACAAGGACCACTTTTAGGACCGAGTATTTAGTATAAAATCTAGGGAAAATCTAACCTACATTCCTCCTCTTAAAACCTTAGTAAAATCATCAAAGTAACTATTTCGCCAACCAAACCAAAGTATTATTTTCCTCTCTAATTGAAACTTGTAAAAGGAGCTCATGAGAACCATATTGTCTTGACTGTCCAGTCTCTGTGGATTCGATTCTGGTATTTTACCAACTATTACTTGCTGTGACGATCATAGTGGATAGTGTACACTTGCACTTCCCACTGTGGACAGTTTGCAACCCACTGCGATTAAAACACATATTTCGCACGTAACAAGTTTTTGGCGCCGTTGCCGGGGACTGGCGTGATTTTTAATCTCAAGACATTAGTTTTTGTTCGAGCCCGAGTAACTCGTTTTTCTAAGCTGTTCGTATTGTATGCCACGACGACAACTCGAACAGTTGGTTCCAATAGATCTTGAAATAGAAAAAACGTTGCGAAAAACACGAAGAAGCAAGAAAACAAATCGACAACCCCCTGTGATCCCCACTGTGAACATGGCCGAAAGACCACCTGTCGTGGAGACCACCATAACGATTGCCGATAGCAAAGATCGAAAAATACAGGACTATGCTACTTCGGGAGTTGGTGATTTGAGCTCTGGAATTTTAAGACCCAACATTGTTGCAACTCATTTTGAACTCAAACCGGTGATGTTTCAAATGATCCAAGCCATGGGTCAGTTTGGAGGATCACCATTTGAGGATCCGCACTCGCACTTAAAATCTTTCTTGGAAATGACCGATTCTTTTCAGTTACAAGGTGTGAGTGATGAAGCGTTAAGACTAAGACTTTTCCCTTTTTCACTAAGAGATAAGGCAAAGTCATGGCTGAACTCGCATGCACCTCACTCAATAACCACTTGGCAAGAACTTGCCGATAAATTCTTGCAAAAATACTTTCCTCCCACGAGGAATGTAACGTTTCGAAATGATATAATTTTGTTTAGGCAAGAAGAAGATGAGGTTGTTTCGGATGCATGGGAACGATTTAAAGATTTACTTCGAAAGTGCCCACATCATGGCATCCCACACTGCATCCAATTGGAGACCTTTTACAATGGTCTTTCCAATGCAGCCAAAATCATCTTAGATGCAACAGCCGGTGGAACATTCACGAGTAAAACCTACAATGAAGGATATCAAATCTTAGAAAAAGTGTCCAACAACAATACCGAGTGGTCCAATCCTAGAGCAACAGTACCAAAGACCAACACCATCGATTCAGAAGCGCTCAAAACCATGAACGCACAGTTAGCAGGCCTTAACAAAAATCGTTTTGAACCAAAATAGAGGCCAAGTCAATTCTGCAACTCATCTAGCCGAAAACTGCTCCCTCTGTGGAGAAGAGCATCTTTTTGACTATTGCCCAGCAAATCCTGAAGCAGTTAATGTTATAGGAACCAACCCAAGAAACAATCCATACTCGCAGACTTATAATCCAGGTTGGAGAAACCACCCAAATTTCTCTTGGGCTGGTAATCCAGGACTCCAACCCCACGATGTTAGAGCACTATTTGTAGCTATCAAGACAGTATTAATTCTTTGTACTGTTACTCCTTTGTAGAGGCATGGGCTTGTCATGTCCTACTATATAAAGGAGTTCCCTTGTTATTTTGCTTAACAACTTGAGCATTTGTCATTTTATACTTTTGAGATCAATACATGGATGACAAGTTTGCTATCTAGATTCTCTCTACATTTGTTCATTATCTTTTGCTAGATTTGGGATTTCTCAATTGGTATCAGAGCAAAACAGGAGATTCAAGCAGATCAAAGACCAAATTGAAGATTTTTTGCACTGATCTTGAAGAATTCGGACCACTCATTCTTTACTGTTCATCTCAAAACTCAAAACTCACTATTTGGATCATAAGTCATTCAAATTGATCGAATTGCGAGTTGTGATCAACAAGAAAAGTGTGCGGATTTTGATTACGAACAATTTGATATAAGTTTCATCTCATTTGATCAAGAATTGAAAGAGTTATGGCAGAATTAGTGATTTTCGTGTTCGAAGTGATGAATTCAGATCATTCTTGGTGAATTCGGATCATTCATACACAATTCGGATCATTCAAGAGAATTCAGAGTGTTCTTGGTCATCACAAGAGTAGAATTCGATTCAAGAAGCTTTCGAATTCATTGAATTCGAACTCAGTAAGATTCGAATTCTGTTGGTTTCGAATTAGTCTTCACAAGATTTGAGTTGATTTCGAATTGTTGGTCATTCGAATTGAGAAGTTGTGGATTAATCTGAGTTGATTTTGATTTTTCAAGTATAGAATTCGAACACTGTTAAGTTCGAATTGGGTGAATTCGAACACTGTTAAGTTCGAATTGGGTGAATTCGAACTCAGTTAAGTCCGAATTGGGTGAATTCGAACTCAGTTAAGTCTGAATTGAGTGAATTCGAACCTAGTTAAGTCCGAATTGAGTGATTCCGCGAATTCGAATTGTTGATTTCGAACCTAAGTGCATCCGAATTCTTGGAAGTGTCAGTTGAATTCGAATTCTATACTTAGCATCTGTTGAATTCGAATTCTCTTAAGTGTTTTTTTACACTTACTGCTTGATCTTCTGAACGATCGTTTTTCTAGCCAATTATCAGAAGATGTCGAGAGATATGTTAAGCATGGGTTCTAAGAACAAGCCTCCAGTCTTGATTGCTGAAGAGTATTCTCAATGGAAAAGGAGAATGATTCAATTTCTAAATCATTAGAACATAGATCTTATGCTGTCTATTCAAAATGGTCCTTACAAAGCATACATAGAGGTTGGTGGTATTGCTGCAACTGAAACAAGTCAGGAGATTCTTCCGAGAAGAATAGAAAAGGAATACAAATATTACAGTGATGCTGACAAAGCCAGAGTCGAAATTGATGAGAAAGCTTTGACATATTTGACAATGGCCATTCCAAATAATATCTACAATCGTGTAGACAGTCGAAATTCAGCAAAGGAGATTTGGGATGAGCTAGAAAGGCAATTTGAGGGTTCATCAAAATCTATGAAGACCAAAAAGAATCAAAGCATTAATGCTTATGAAGGATTTAAAGCTAGAGATGGAGAATCATTGAAAGAGACCTATGACCGTTACAACATCATTCTCAATGATTTGAGAAGGAATGGAGTTGACAAATCTGAATCAGAGATTAATTACAAGTTTATCAAGAATTTACTACCGGAATGGGATTCATACTCTATTCAGCTTCAAATGTCAAGGGATATGGATGATGAGAAGTTGACCGACATTTTCAGTATTCTGGGTCAACACGAAGAGAAGGTAAAAGTTGTCAAAGAAAAGGAGAAAAAGGTTGAAGAATCTTTAGCCCTTCTGAGTGAGCACAAGAAGAGTGGTGCAATGAAAACAAAGGCTTTGATTTCTGGAATAAGTAAAAATAAGATAAGTTCTGATGATGATGATGAAAGTGATAGTTCTGGAGATGAAATGAATGAGATAGCTGAAAAGTTAGCCTTGTTAACTACCAGATTTCAAAACAGATATGGGAAAAAGAAGTTTCATTCAAAAATCAAACCTGATTACAACAAAGTGAACAAATACAAAAGGTTTGAGAAAAGGTATGAGAACAAGGATCAAAAGGAAGAAGAGAAAGAGGAGAAAGCTGAGAAAAAGGAAAGGGAAGAAAAGAAGGATAGGGATGACCGAAACTGTTATAACTGCGGAAAGCCAGGTCATTTTGCCAGAGATTGTCAGTTAAAGAAGGTTAAGGATTCTGAATATTATCAGCGTAAAGCACATCTCGCAAAAGCCAAAGAAACCGGAAAGCCAGTAAATGCTGAAGAAGAAATATGGCTCATGGATTCTTCAGATGATGAAGAAGCTCACTTTACTCAAGTAAAGCACAGTTTAATGGCTAAACTTGATGAGGAAGATCTGGAATCCGAGGTACAATCTCTATACCCTTCTCTTTATTCTAATACTTCTCTTTATTCTGATAATTCTGAAAATGAATCTGAAACTGAAAATGATAAATATGAAGAAATGCAAGTTGTGATATTTGAGCTTAATGAGAAATTTAAAAAGGCTCAAAAGAAAATTGAAAAAGTGCAAAAGCAATTTGAAGATGAGAAAAGCTCAAAGCTGAAATATCACGATGAAGCACTTCTTTATAAATGTTTAGCTGAAGATAGAGAAAAGGAGAAAGAAATCATTAGATCAAATGTTAAAACACTTGAATCTGAAATTTCTGAGTTGAAAAAGAAAATAACAGATTTAAATGATGAAAACATAGATTTTCAGTTCAAAATCAAGGTTCTTTCTGATGAAAGAAAAGAAGCAATTGAAAAGATTAAGCAGCTTGAAGATTTAAACTATAAAAGAGGCAAATCTGAGCAAACGCTGAATTTGTTAACCAGTAATCCAAAAGATAAACGATTTTATAATCCAAAAATGGGTCTAGGATTATCTGATGACAAGGGTTTCAATACAATAAAACCCATTGAAAAAAGGGAAGTTTTGAAGCAAACTCTGATAAAGGAAATTCCTCCAATTGCAAAAGTTTTTGTTAAACCAACAAATGAAAAGTTGCAACAAGTCATTATAACAGAAACACCTGTTCCTCCACAGGTGTCTGTTAAACCAAATAATGAAGTGTTGCAACAAGTCATAATAACAAAAACTCCAAAACCACATGTTTCTGTTAAGTCAAATAATGGAATTTTGCAACAAGTTATTTTAACAGAAACATCTCCTATATCAGAAACTCCTGTTAAAGACAATGCTTCAAACTCTTCAACTCCTATTTCAAAGAAAGATGAAGCCAAAACAGACAAAGGTTCAAAAGAAAAGCCTAGATACAACATAACAAACTTTAAATATGATGAATTAAATTCCAGTTACAAAACCAAAATGGTTAAACCAACTGGATTTAGTTCGTTGTTTTCCGATGAATCTATGGCCAAAACATCTGTTGACAAAATCAATGAACCTATATCTGTTAAACATGAATCTAATGTTGAAATGGAGTCAAATATCACCTCAAATTCTGACAAAAAGGAGTTTGTTCCAGAAACCTCTTCTGAATTTCCTGATTTGGACTCAGCTTTACTTAAAATTGTTGATTTAGAAAATCAAATTTCTAAATGGCAATTAGACTTTGAAAAATTAGAGGATGACTATGATAATATTGGACTAGAACTTGATCATACAAAAAGGATCAATCTTGATCTTAAGAGTGAGATTCAAAGACTAGAATCCAAATTATATGAAATATCAAACTCTAAGGCTTCAAAAAGCTGTGAAAATTGTTTAAAACAAGCTGAATCCAAAGATCAGAATAAATCTTCAAGTATGTTTGATCCTTTTGAAAAGCTTAAATTTTTTAAAGAAAAGAAAGATCTTGAAATAAGATGTGTAGAACTTTCAAAACAAATTTCAGATTTTGAGAAAGTTCTATTTCTTGAAAAAGAAAAGCATAAAAAAGAGAGAACTGAATTTGAAATAGAATTAAAATTTTGTGAAGTCTATCATAAAAAGTTTTCATCAAAAGTATCTGATTTGAAAACAGAACCAGTTTCAAAAGGAAAAGAGAAAGAAAAATCATCCGAAAATAAATCTAATTTGTTTTCAAGTGATTCTTCTAATTCTAAGGGTTCTGACAATGTTTCTTCTTCTTTCTCAGAAATGGATGATGAAAAGTATGTGGATTTGAAGGAACAAGTTCCGAATAGCAAGAATAGAAGTATCGACACTGAGAAATGTAGTTCTTTTAATAAAATTGTATACATTCTTGTAATGTTTGTGGCAATATTAATTCCGCAATTTCAGATTTCAAATTATTGTCACAAGCTAAAAGAAGAATTCATTGTGCTCATTGTTGGGACAACTATTTCAAGCTAAACAGAAATGCTCCAACAAATAAAAAGTCTAATACTTCTTCCTTCTCTTTAAAATCTTCAGCAAACAAATTTGCCAAAATGTTCGGTTTCAGATCAAACAAACAGAATAAGAAGATGAAGGAAACAAAAACAGTTGAAGTAAATATGGATTGGAAATGGATTCCAAAAGATGAAGTTAACAAACCAAATTTACTCAATCGCCTAAATTTTAAAGGCAAAATTCAGGGATCATCAAATGTCATTAATAAACTGATCCGTACTAACAAAAAAGGACCCATACAGATATGGGTACCTAAAATAAGGTAATTGTTTCTTAACAGGACCGTCATGTGTGGGTCATTGATTCGGGAGCATCTAGACACATGACGGGGTACAAGCACTTCTTGCAAGATTTTATTGTACATCCTGGAGGATCAGTGGTGTTTGGAAATGATTCAAAAGGTCATGTTCGAGGCTATGGAACGTTAAAAAATGACTCAATGCAAATAGAAAAGATCTTGTATGTTGAAGGTTTAGGGCATAACCTTTTCAGTATAAGTCAGTTCTGCGACAAGAACTGTAAGGTGTTATTTGATAAAGATTTTTGCTATATTTTGGATGCTAATTGGTCAGAAATCTTCAGAGCAAAAAGATGCGGAGATTTATATATGACTGATTTTAAAACTCTTGTTGCTTCTAATCAAGTTTGTCTTGTATCAAAAGCTTCACAAGATGAGTGTTGGCTTTGGCATCGAAGACTCTCGCATCAAAATTTTCGCAGCATCAACAAGCTTCGATTAGATGGATTAGTTTCAGGGCTTCCAGAAATGAAAATTGACAAAGTTTCTGTGTGTCCAGCTTGTGAAATGGGAAAGATGAAACATGTTTCACACAAGACCAAGACCTTGTCTAATTGCAACAGTCCCTTGGAATTAATTCACATGGATCTTTGTGGCCCAATGCGAACTCAGTCAATGGGAGGAAAGAAATATATCTTAGTTATGGTTGATGAGTTTTCGCGATATACTTGGTTGGATTTCTTACGACTCAAGTCTGAAGCACCCGAGAAGATCATTAAATTTATCAAGAAGATTCAAACACTTCTACAACGCCCTGTTCGAAAAATACGAAGTGACAACAGAACTGAATTCAAGAATGCAACTCTTCAATCTTTTCTTGAATCAGTTGGAATAACTCACAATTTTTCTGCCCCAATTACTCCACAACAAAATGGAGTAGTTGAAAGAAAAAATCGAACTCTTGTAGAAGCAGCTAGAACGATGCTTGCATATTCGGGTCTTCCACCAAGTCTATGGGCTGAAGCAGTTTCCACAGCGTGTTTTACACAAAACAGAACTATTATCAATAAACGCTTTAACAAAACTGCATATGAATTAATCAACAATCGCAAACCTAACATCAAATTTTTGCGTGTATTTGGATGCAGGTGTTTTGTCATGAAAGATCGTGAATATCTTTCAAAGCTTCAAGTTAAGGCTGATGAGGGCATCTTTATAGGCTATTCCTTGAACTCGAAGGCATACAAGATTTATAATAATCGAACAAAATCAGTTATCGAGAGTATCAACGTTACGTTCGACGAGACTGTGACATTGACTTCTGAACAATTCATTTCAGAACTCGTACAGAAATCTGAAGCTTCTACTAAGAAAGGAGTAGAACCTGTGGAAAAACAGTTTTCTAATTCAGTTTTAAATTCTAATAATACAACTGATCTAGATCTATTATTTCATGATGCATTTATGGATTACTATGCAGATATGGAACCACCTATCACATCTGTGAATGCATCTCAGAAACAGACGAGTGTAAATATCTCCGGACCTTCTGAAGATGTCGATACCAGTACTTCTGTGGAAATTAATGAGACTCTGAGTGAACATGTCCCTGTCTCTGAACCTGAAATTCAACCAGAAGTTCAGGTTTCAGAAAATAATTCATCGGAGACCTCTACACCTGCAGGATTAGAATCAGAAGTTAACATACCAGAACCGACAAATGTATCTTCAGTTGAATCAACCGAAGAGATTTTTGCAGTTTTGGATGAAAATGATTCATCAAACACTCGTATGGATATTCCAACTCTTCCGAGCAGTCATAAATGGACAAGAGCACATCCTCCGGCTGATATAATTGGTGATCTGAATGATGGAGTGAAGACCCGATCTGCGACTACAAACAAATGTTTGTACGTAAATTTTCTTAGCACGATAGAACCCAAGAAAGCATCTGAAGCTTTACAAGATCCAGATTGGATCAACGCTATGCAAGAGGAATTACACGAGTTCAAACGCAACGAAGTGTGGCACTTGGTGAAACGTCCAAAAGACAAAACCATAGTTGGAACTAAATGGGTTTTTAGAAACAAAAAGGACGAAGCGGGGATTATAGTCAGAAATAAAGCAAGACTGGTTGCTAAAGGTTACAATCAACAAGAAGGAATCGATTATGATGAAACCTATGCACCAGTAGCAAGGATTGAAGCAATCAAGATCTTTCTTGCATACGCAGCACACAAGAACATGAAGGTATTTCAAATGGACGTAAAATCTGCGTTTCTTAATGGAATACTACATGAGGAAGTGTATGTAAGTCAACCTGAAGGCTTTGTTGATCCCAAATATCCCAACCATGTCTACATTTTAGACAAAGCACTCTACGGCTTAAAGCAAGCACCGAGGGAATGGTATGAGACTCTGACTATTCATCTGCTTGAAAATGGATACACCAAAGGTACAATTGATACAACTCTGTTTCTCAAGAAAAAAGGTAAAGATTTAATGCTAGTACAAATATATGTTGACGACATAATATTTGGTTCTACAAATCCAGATATGTGTAAAGATTTTGAAATGGTGATGAAAAGCCGATTTCAAATGAGCATGATGGGAGAGCTAAAATTTTTCCTTGGTCTCCAAGTGACACAGTCAAATAAAGGCATTTTTATCAATCAATCAAAATATATAAATGATATGCTTAAGAAATTTGACTTAAATTCCTCTTCCACCATGAAAACTCCCATGGCTACTGGTAAACTTTTGGACGCTGATTCATCCGGTGAATCGGTTGATCAAAAGTTATACCGTGGTATGATTGGATCTTTACTATATCCAACGGCAAGTAGACCGGATATTTTGTTTGCAACATCCTTTTGTGCACGCTTTCAAGCTAACCCGAAGGTATCTCACCTTGTAGCTGTAAAGCGAATCCTTAGATATCTCAAAGGCACAAGAAATTTGGGTCTTTGGTATGCTAAGGATTCAGGGTTTGAACTAACTGCTTACACAGATGCAGATCATGCGGGAAATAAGATGGACAGGAAAAGCACATCTGGTGCTTGTCAGTTTTTGGGAGATAAGCTTGTAAGCTGGTCGTCAAAGAAGCAAACCTGTGTGTCAACATCTACGGCCGAAGCAGAATATGTGGCAGCTGCTAGTTGTTGTTCACAAGTAATCTGGATGAAGACACAACTTAAGGATTATGGATATATTATTAACAAGATCCCAATTTACTGTGATTCCAAAAGCGCAATTGCAATAACTGAGAATCCTGTTCAGCACTCCAAGACAAAACATATAGATGTAAGGTACCATTTTATCAAAGACCATGTTGAGAAGGGAACTATAGAAATGCACTTTGTACCAACAAAACTAGAACTTGCTGATCTTTTCACAAAACCTTTAGATGAAAAAAGATTCAATTTTTTAATCAGCAAACTAGGAATGTTGAATCCTTAGTCATTTCTCACTCTCTTTAAAAACATTGAGGGGGAGTTCGTGTTCTTGTTTATTTAAATCTATGATAATATCCTAACCCACTAGGACCCATATGCCATTGAGTACCAATATCTGCTTAATCTGTTTTGCAGGTTCTTCATGTGTTGTACTGAATTGTAGATACATACCACACACATGACTGAAAACAGAAGAGAAGCGGTGTATCTTTTGAAAAATATTTGTACCATTAAGGGGGAGACAAATATTAATGGCTTTTGGACATATAAGTTCAAAACCCGTTCTTCAAAGACGATGGCTTCTGAACAATTCAGTTCAGGACCCGTACTTCAAAGACTAAGATTTCTAAATAAATCAGTTTAGAACTCACTCTTCTCAGGTAATATCCTTAATTGTTCTATCTTTTTACTTCAAGGAACAAGTGCTGACATGAGATTTTCAATGACATGAGATTTTCAAACTTCAATCAATGAATTAAATGTGTGCTAAAAGATGATTTTACAAGAAACTTTGTATTATCTGAGTTAGATTTGTTTCATCTTTCACCTCTAAAATAAATCGAAAGGTCAGCAAAACATGAATGAAATTATGCTGACTGCTCAAAGTTATGTGAATCTGAACTTATATAGAATATAATGCTCAAAAAGCCTATATGTCAGAATGATGAATGGAAATGAAAATATGGGAGAAGCACTATGTTTTAGAACCAAGTGATTGAGATAAAAATCGTTGCACTATCATTCAGTTTGAAAGTTTGTGCCTGTGGCCTTTCTGGTTTGGGAGAGTAAGTCCTAAGGGGTGCTCGACACCTAGTCCCTAAGATCAACTGGTCTGGGATCGGCTGACCCAAATCCTACAATAGAACCAGATAGAAAGCCATGTTCTACTGGTACAAATGGGTTTAAGATATATCAATGTGGCCTTTCTGGTTTGGGAAATTAAGTTCTAAGGGGTGCTTGACACCTAGCACCTAAGGCCAACTGGTCTGGGATCTGCTAACCCAAATCCTTCTATAGAACCAGTTAGAAAGTCATGTTTAACGGTGTATCTTATTCTTACTAAACCTTTTGATCAAAAGATGCCAATGAGCACAAATCAAAGGATGCCAATGAGCACAAAATCAAAAGATGCCAATGTGCACAAAATCAAAAGATGCCAATGTGCACAAAATCAAAAGATGCCAAATAGCACACATCTCTTAAAACTTGGGAAAATACAAAGTCGCGATAAACCCGTAAATTTATGAAATTCTGATTTTGGACAAATAGCGTGAGTAGAGCAAAGTATTCTTATATGTTTTAGAAATGCATAAACTTTATGCTAATCATATTTCGCATGCTAGCACACCAAATAGATTTGATAAAGGGGTTGACACTGAACGTTTATAACTCGATATGCAATAATGTCTTGTTTTTGAATCCAAACACATGCATTTGATTTCATTTGATTGAAATATCTGTTAAAGTTCATTAAGTTGAATTTCTCTTGTAAAGCTTTCAAATAATCAAACAATAGTAGTTATAAAGTAAAATTCAATGAATTTTACTTTCCTTGTGCAATGTATTTTTGTCACAATTTCAAACACTGTGCGTTATTGAAATATATGAATACCTTCAGAGGAAGAAAACAAGTTTCTCCAGAATTCATATTTTGAGGGGGAGTTAGATTTTAACACAAAGTGATAATACTAACAGTTTGGACTCATGTTCTATGAGTACCAAGTTTTTCATTTGTTTGTGCAGATTTCTCTGAAGAAAAGACAGCAATTTATGCAATTGTTTAGGGGGAGCAATTCGGCAAAAGTCTGTAAGTTAAAAAAAAAGGGGAGGATTGTATCTGAGAGCTTACAAAGTTTTATCTGATGTGAGATTTTTGGAACAGTTGTTAAATTTTTTCTGAAAAAGTTGTAATTTTTCATGCAATTATTTGAAGAATTCGATCTCTCAAGGATACGAATTCAAAGAATTCGAACACTTAAGGATTCAAATTCAAAGAATTCGAACTCCTAAGGATTCAAATTCAAAGAATTCGAATACTTAAGGATTCGAATTCAAAGAATTCGGACTCTTAAGGATTCGAATTCAAAGAATTCGGACTCTTAAGGATTCGAATTCAATGAATTCGGACTCTTAAGGATTCGAATTCAATGAATTCAATGTTCAATTTTTTTTAAGTATAAAAAGAGATGAAACCCTCATTTCTTACTTTCCACTATTTGAAAAAGATTCGAATTCTCTCAAAAAAAGTTACTGTTCATCATCTTCATTCTCAACACTACATCTGTCCGATTCATCTTCATCAGGTAACCATTTCTATTCATTTTTGTCTCATTAGATTCGAAATCATAATGCGCACCTTTCTATCCATATCATTTTTTTGATTGTAAACTTTTACTATGCTAATTTGTACGATTTCAATAAAAGTTTACTGTTCATATCTTAGTTCATATGAATATGATTTCGAATCATCATTGATTCGAATTCATGAAATGTGTTAAGAATGAAAAGACTTTGGATTCGAATTCTTTAATGTCAATTTATATTCGATTCGAATTCTCTGATTTCGAACCATGTTGGATTCGAATTCCCTGATTTCGAACCCTTATGGATTCGAATTGCATGATTTCGAACCTTTCTAAATTCGAATTCATATGATTCACATAGTCTTAGAAAATAAGTGATGAATTCGAATGCTCCTTGATTCGAATTCCCTGAATTCGGATTCTTTGTAATTCGAATTCATGTGTACATGAGTGATTCGAATTCTATACTTAAGCATTTTTCAAATTTTTTTTTCTTCAATTTTCTTTAATTTTTTTTCAAAGAGTAATTTTGTCAGAACTGTTATCAACAGATCAGATGGTTAATCAGGAAGAACAAAGCCACATTCAAGGCTTTGGTGATCATATTCCGAGCCTACCCGAACCGACACACGATGTACCTTTACCATCAACACGATCAGTACATCAATCCCAAGCCGGAATTCATCCAGATCATCCTATCATTCATCCGATCAATTATGTTGCGATCATTCCCAACAATCATCACATTGATTTTGATCGCATCAATATTCATCCAGTGATAAAGGAAGTGCTCAGAAATCATCCGCTAGCATACGCATTGACAAATACTGTCGTTGTGCCTATGCTATATTTACAGCAAGCATGGAAGACGATTACTACATCTATGTAAAATGGAAGACCAATCTTTGTATTTCAAATAGACGAATTCATTACAAAGCTTGATTTCCAAAGGCTGAGAATGGTTCTGAGGCTACCGGAGCCTGATTCTCGTGAAGGAAAGACTGAGTTTGATCCTTTTCCATCAGAAGAAGAAACGTTTGAAGGTATACTAGCTATGGGATACACTGGAAGCTTAACTCGGGTAAAGGAATTCCATAAGGCGAATCTTCCACCGTTATACTATACAATCTTCTCAATCATTAATCGATGCTTATCTGCCAAACATGCCGGAACCGACAGTGCCAGCGTCGGATTTCTGAAGCTATTTCATGCGGTGGTGTATGATCTTCATGTAGATTATGCAGCCATCTTCTGGCATGAACTGAATGAGAAGATAGATCTTCGCCGACAAAACAAGGGAAAGCCTTATATTCCATACATGAGGTTTATTCAGATTATTATTCATAGTATGCTTCGTTCTAACAAAGAAATTCCAAGACGAGTAAACCATCCTTCTGTGCCCGAGAAAGCTATGCAGTATCTTCAATTTCGCAATAAGGAATATGATTATGAGATGCCGTTACCTGAAGGATTTCTACAATACGCGGATCAAGACGCTGAGTGCATTATCGAGTATAGAGAGTCTATGGTCCAGCCAGAACCGGAGGGACCTACCCCAGACTCAACCCCTAGGCGAGAGGAGTCGGTGAGTGTTCAGGATGCACGGGCTACTGAACGGGAAGAGTCGAGGGAAAACACCGAGAGGGGAACTGGTGGGGGTCAAACATCTGTACTTGAAGATACAGGGTCATCGTCCGAGGACACACATACAGATGATCTTGTACAACACGATTCTGAGGGACAAATTCCTAAACACATTGGGGATCATCCTTTAGTTGAGTACTCTAGTGATAGTACAGAGTCTGATAACGCGTCTGATCCAGCGGAGGAACATCATGATGATGATGAAGATGACAATGATGATAATGATGATGATCAAGGAAATGCTGGAAATCTTGGTGCTGATGCTACGAATGAAGAAAACTGGTTTGGTAACATTTCTGATATCCTTGAATTTCCACAAATACATATGTCAGATAATATTAATGTGGAATGCTTAAATTTGGATGACATGCCTTTAATGTCGTCTCAAGTTAGTGAAGGAACGGGAGGTATAAGGAGAACCGAGGGAGTGTTAGTTGAAAATATATGTGAGTCTGTGAGAGAAACTGAAGAAAAGAATATGGAGAGTGTGAGGGATACCCGAACTGTATATACCAGAAGGGCAGCCACATCCACCACCAGATCTCATTTGTTGGGATCAGGTGTTGAACAAGACGTTACTCGCCCAGTAACGCAATTGCACACCTCTGCCAGCCATTCAGCTTCTTCTTTACAAGAAACTGTCTCATTTTCTCACGGGGTTTTAGCACAAACACTATCTGGATCTCGTTCGGAGATTCCGGATATTGAAACATAGCGACTTCCTCCCTAGTCCTCGACCTTCTTTCCTGCACAACGTTCGAGTCTAGTGCCAGTTGCTAACATATTTGATTCTTTGCATAGGACACTTTCAGGTACATCTGATGCGCGTCTTGGTGACCCATCCGGAACACTCAGAGTAGATCCTTTCACAGGACTACAAGGACAGAGTGGAAATCCTACCAGTGCTAACACTATGCCAACACTGAGCGTAGGTCACACAGTTGCAACAACTGTTGTGTCAACGGCGAACCTAAGTGGTGCCGGTGTTACTTTACCAGTCTTTGTGACAAGGGAAAACTTTGATGGCGCCCTAAAGGCTATTGAAACTATGTTCATGCGGGAGTTACGAGGTGTGAAGAATCAATTGAAGGGAAAAGAACCAATGACTTATGAGCCAGTTGTACGTCCTCGTCCAGAAATCTACTTGGCTCCGCCTCGAGTACCTCAGCCTTCTTCTATGCAACAACCTCTAGTGGATCAAAGTATTGATGAATTGAGGGATTTATTCTATGCCAAGCTGATGTCCATGAGTCCTGAAGATCAGCAAAGTAAAACCTTGTTGTCTCTACTTCAGAACTTCCAATCTACTCCAAATCCACCTCCACCTCCACCTTCAGTTACACCCATGCAGCTTCAAGCTTTATCCACAAAATTATCTACTTTCAAGTCTGAAGTTGTGAAGTCTTTAAGTGATATGAAGCAGTCAATAGATGAGTTGAAAGCTTTGATGGAACAGTCGTGTAAGACTCAGGCTCAAGGTACAAAGAGAAGACATGATCAGGATCCCGATGATCATGATCATGAGGGGGAGATGAGTAAGAAGAGAAGAACTGAGTCAGAAAGCTCTCAAAGTCAAAAGAAGAATCCGACTGTTGCTGAAATTTCAAAGATGTTTGAATCAGGTGCTATGGGTGATCAAAGCGGAAAACAGATCGTATTATATGTTGATCCGAATATAGAACCGACGGTTGAAAAGCCTGAGGTTAATGAGGAAGAGATAAGAGAAGTGGTTGATCGATTCGTGCAATCTGTTGAATTGATTGAAATCAGTTCTGGTGATGAAGACGATGATCTGGCAAGAGAATATGATCAATATTGGAAAGTAAAGGAGGAAGCAGAACCGTTCGCATTGTTTACTTATGAACCAGAGGATCAAGGTGTTGGGTTCACACAAGATGAGGTAAACATACTAACTGAAATCTATGGGCCACAAACTCCTGAGGAAATAACAGTAAGTCCTATACATTCACCCGAACATATCCCAAGTACCTTTATACCTGTTCAACCTGATGATATTCCATTATCTTTTAACCTAAACCAACCCAGTTCAACTCAAACCACTACACCAGTATCTGAACCAATTCTAACTTCCAAATTCATTCCCATTCAATCTGAATCACAATCCTTTCATGATCTAATTTTAAAAGAACCAAAACCTGAAGATACTGAACCTCCATTTTCTACACCTGTAGTACCACCTGTCATTCCTATTCATGATGAAGCTGGTCCTTCCAATCCAGCAGATCAACCTGGTCCTTCATCCTCACGGAGCAGAAAATTGACTGAACTTGAACAACGACAAAGAACTTTGTATTTGAGAACACCTTTCTTGGAAGAGGCAGAAAGAAGGTTGTTTGTGCACAGAATCAGAACTTTGAATCCCTACGCCGTGTTGGGTATTACAGATCAAACAGCCGAATACAAGTTCGAATATATGTACTTTCTAAGAGACAAGTGTCAAAAGAAAAAAGACGTGAGGAGCAAGAAACTGATTGTAACTATAAAGGAGGTAACTGCTAGGTTATACTACAAATTGTGGTATCCAGAGTTTCTTGTTCAAAGGCAAGATTGCAGAGATTACAGATTTACTAAAGCAGATTTTTGTCACCTAACGATTGAAGATTTTGAGTTCATGTATCATCATTTCAGAGATCTTCAGATGTAACATCCCAAAATTTCAAGGAAATTTAAAAATTTTAATTAAACGCTTTATATAAAAACTCAATAAACAATCCCAACATATTAATTGCAAAGTCATAAATATTGTTCAAGTAATCAGAAACCAGCGGAAGCAATGTTCAATAAATAAAACTAATATCAGTCAGCTCATCCCGCGCGCCAGTGTGTACCCGTCACGCCTTAGAGCCACTCGTACCTGAAACCACAGATTATTGGGAAAGGGTAAGCACGAAGCTTAGTGAATTCAAACACATGCGCAGGTAGGAATTATATACACATCACCCCTACCCGCACATAAGCAACAACATCACAGATACATAAAACGAGTAAACATCTACAGGTAATTATGTATCCAAGCACCTCAGTACCATCGAGGCCTCGGTCCCACCGAATTGTAATGTAACCAACACCTCAGTACCATCGAGGCCTCGGTCCCACCGAATTGTAATGTAACCAACACCTCAGTACCATCGAGGCCTCGGTCCCACCGAATTGTAATGTAACCAACACCTCAGTACCATCGAGGCCTCGGTCCCACCGAATTGTAATGTGACACATTTATACCAAGCATTCAAACCAATCAAATATTACACGCCACAAACAACTAGTTCACACCACAAAGACAATAGTACATACAAACTATTATGACATGCATACAACCCCTAACTACACAGTGGGAGAACTCACCTCAAATGCGCGCCTAGCTTAATCAACACGAATCAAGCTTCACAATTACGGTCACTTCCCAGCACCTAAACGCATGTTAAAACGTGTCAATACGAGACCCGGACCCTATGACACGACACACGCTTAAACCGTCACTAAAACTAATTTCCGTTCACACAAAACAGGTCTGTTCGGGACCTGTTTCGACCCCCTTAAATCCAGAAAAATCCCAATATTATTTCATGACCAGAAAGTCCTCTGAGTTGGGGTTCCAAGGACATATTATACGCCTCCTAACGATTTTTCTACAATTTATTATGAATTAAATACGAACGGTTACCAAACTGCCAGTTTTCGGTCCAGCCTGAACAAACAGTCCAAAACAGCCTAGCTACGGGTTTAATCAGACATTCGGCAAAACACGAAAAACCTTCCCAACTCGAATAGGGAACTATGGCCACCAAAATCACCTCAAAACGAGTTACGAGTAAAAAGTTACGGTCCACGTAAAACAGTGGCAGATTCCAGGAAATTTTACATAAAATGACGAACCGCAGAACTTGCGACCACTTTTTCTCCCAACTCGAGGCCGAACCAGTTTTCCGCTAAAACACAGAAAACGTGCCCGGTCCCGAGCTCGAAGCGTGGGCGCCAGTTTCGGCTCAATCGGAGTTACGACGCAAAAGTTATTGCCGTCACAAAATAGGGGCTGAACCATATTTTCGCATAAAAAGTGATTTTAGAACCGACGGTTTAAACTATTCGGCTTAAACGATTAAGTCACGGGTTACGGGCTCTAAAGAGACTAAGGTCTGGTCACGGCCACGCGCCACCCACTACCATCTCCGGCAGTGGTGGTCGCCGGTGGCGACCGGCGGCGGCCAGCGGCGGCCGGCGGTGGTTTTTCGATTACGATCGCGCGAGACAACAACCCGACCATTCTCCCTCTCTCTCTCGACCAGTCTCACGCACACGCACCCACAACGGCAGCCACGGCCGTCCATCCACCACCGCCACAGCGGCGGCGAATGGCGGCGGCGACGGGAACGAGAAGGAATGAAAACGAAACATGAGAGGTGATTACCTTACGACGACGCCACGTAACCGCACTCGATCCTCCCTCCCTCGAAACTTCGGCGAACAGCAGGAGGTGGTGACAGCGTCCTCCGGCGATCTCTCTCTCTTTCCGGCGACTGCAGGTCCCTCTCTCTTTTCCGGCGACTGCGAGTCTCTCTCTCTAACTCTCTCTCGGTTTCTTCTCTATCTCTCTCTCGTTCCTTTTCTCGCTGCCGCACCACACACAAGGAAGAGTCAAATAGGGTTGTTGAAAATCATTTGGGTTTGCTTGGCTTTCACGAAAAAGAAACGAGAAAGGGAAAACGGCCATGGGCCGTGACCCATGCAACTTCTTCCAACATTTTCACTTAGCCCCCCAAACTACCCCTGATTTACAATCTTCACTAAAAGACGTGGATTTTAACATTTTGGTCCTTAACGACATCAAACCCCAAACCAAAACAATTAAAGGTAAACATTTAAATTACTGAAAATTAATTAATAACGTACCGGGACACGGACTTTACAACTCTCCCCCGCTTGTATTAGACTTCGTCCCCGAAGTCCACGCCCGCAAACAGCTCCGGGTAATTCTCCCGCATCTCGGCTTCTGGTTCCCACGTCCACTCTGAACCTTTTCGGTGCTGCCACTGGACCTTCACCAATCCAATAATTTTGTTCCGCAGAGTCTTCGTCTTCCTCTCGACGATGGCTATTGGCTTCTCCACATAGTTGAGTCGCTCGTCAATCTGAATATCTTCAAGGGGAACTACCGCAGACTCATCCATCACACACTTCCGCAACTGAGAGACATGGAACGTGTTGTGGATTAGGCTCAGCTCCTCTGGTAGCTCCAATCGGTAAGCTACTTTCCCCACACGCGCGATGACCTTGTACGGTCCGATATATCGGGGACCCAACTTTCCCCGCTTGCGAAAACGGATTACCCCTTTCCAGGGTGACACTTTCAAAAGAACGTAATCCCCGACTTGGAACTCCAAGTCCGATCGTCTCTTATCGGCGTAACTCTTTTGTCGACTCTGAGCAGTGACTAACCGATCCCGCACCATCTGGATCATTTCCGTCGTCTTTAGCACGACGTCGGTGCTCCCCAACACTCTGTGACCAACCTCGCCCCAACAAATGGGCGTCCGACACTTCCTGCCGTACAACACTTCGTACGGCGCTCTACCGATGCTAGCGTGATAGCTGTTATTATAGGAGAACTCATCTAGTGGGAGATACTGATCCCAACTACCACCAAAGTCAATCACACATGCTCGCAGCATGTCCTCAAGTGTCTGAATAGTACGCTCACTCTGCCCGTCAGTCTGAGGATGAAATGCTGTACTGAAATGCAACCGCGTACCCATTTCATTCTGAAACTTCTCCCAAAACCGGGAGGTGAAACGAGTATCCCGATCCGAGACAATCGAGACTGGCACCCCGTGCCTAGTTACAATCTCTCGGATGAAAACCTCCGCGAGCTTATCCGCCGAGAAGCTCTCTTTAATCGCCAAGAAGTGAGCGCTCTTAGTCAGACGATCCACAATTACCCAGATGGTATCATTCCCTCGCTGAGTTTTGGGAAGCTTCGTGATGAAATCCATCGTAATCTGCTCCCACTTCCACACCGGAATCTCCAAAGGCTGCAATTTCCCGTGCGGTCGCTGGTGCTCCGCCTTGACCTTCCGACAAGTCAAACATACCTCCACACATTTGGCCACATCCCGCTTCATGCCGGGCCACCAATAGCCTTCCCGTAAGTCTCTGTACATTTTGGTAGCTCCCGGATGAATCGAAAACTTGGACTTATGCGCCTCGTCCAATAGTATCTGTCGGTTCCCACCGGCGAATGGGACCCAAACTCTACCATATCGGGTCAATAATCCTCGACTATCTCGTACTAATTTCGGAATCTCTCCCGAAACCCTCTCACGTTTTGCATTTTCCGCCAACACGGCCACCTCCTGAGCGACACCTATCGACTCCAAAAGAGGTGCAACCACTGTCAACCACTGACACAGACCCTTCAGTGATCCCCCAACCGGATGTCGGCTAAGCGCGTCCGCGACTACATTCGCTTTACCCGGGTGGTAAAGTATCTCGCAGTCGTAATCCTTGACCACATCAAGCCATCTTCGCTGTCGCATATTAAGATTTTGCTGATCCATCAGGTATTTAAGGCTCTTATGATCAGTGTAGATAGTACACTTGACACCATAAAGATAGTGTCTCCAAATCTTCAGGGCAAACACCACTGCTCCCAACTCCAAGTCATGAGTCAGGTAGTTCGCTTCGTGAGGCTTCAGCTGCCTCGAAGCGTAAGCTATGACCTTGCCGCGTTGCATAAGCACGACACCCAACCCCTGATATGAAGCATCGCAATAAACCACCAAGTCCTCCACACCCTCGGGCAAAGTCAACACAGGAGCCTCGCATAAACGCCTGCGTAGCTCCTCAAACGCCTTCTGCTGCTCTTCACCCCAACTGAAAGCTGCAGTTTTCTTCGTCAGTCGAGTCATAGGCAAGGCAATCTTGGAGAAATCTTGGATAAATCTCCGATAGTATCCTGCTAACCCGAGAAAACTCCGCACCTCGGTAGGAGTTTTCGGCACCTCCCACCGCATTACCGCTGAGATCTTGGCCGGATCGACCATGATACCGTTCTGGTTTACGACATGTCCTAGGAATTGGACCTCTCGTAACCAGAATTCATACTTGGAGAACTTAGCATAAAGCTTCTCCCGCCTCAACACATCCAAAACTTCCCGCAAATGCACCTCGTGCTCTTCTCTCGTCTTCGAAAATACGAGGATATCGTCGATGAATACGATCACCGAGCGATCCAGCATCGGGCTGCATACCCTGTTCATGAGGTCCATGAATGCTGCTGGTGCGTTGGTGAGCCCGAAAGGCATCACCACGAACTCGTAATGGCCATACCGCGTTCGGAAGGCCGTTTTCCTCCGTGTCCTCACTTCGTACCCGCATCTGATGATACCCGGATCTCAGGTCAATCTTAGAGAACCACGAGGCTCCCTGCAACTGATCAAACAAGTCGTCAATCCTTGGCAGAGGATAACGATTCTTTACCGTAAGCTTATTCAGCTCCCGGTAATCAATACACATTCGTTGAGATCCATCCTTCTTCTTCACGAACAATATCGGAGCTCCCCACGGTGAACAACTCGGCTTAATGAACTCTTTCTCGAGAAGTTCCTGCAACTGATCATACAACTCCTTCATTTCCGGTGGAGCCAGGCGATAGGGTGCCTTGGCCACCGGAGCAGCACCCGGAATCAGATCGATTCGAAACTCCACCTGTCGTTCGGGAGGTATCCCCGGTAACTCGTCGGGAAACACATCGGCAAACTCCCTCACGACTGGTACATCTACGGCGGTCTTCTTCGCCTCCTCAATACGCGTATCTATCACATACGCCAAGTACCCCTGACCACTATGCTGAAGGTGTCTCCGAGCCCTCGCCGCGGAACATATCGCCGTAGTCCGTCTGGGCGGGTCTCCCTGAATCAACAACTCTCCCCCGCTTGGGGTTCGAACCCGTACTTGTTTGTGGCGACAAACAATTTTTGCATCAAACGCGTCCATCCAATCCATGCCCACAATCACACAAAGCTCTCGCATAGCTATCGGAATCAAATCTATGGGAAACCTCACACCCGAGATTTCCAGCGTGCATCCCCGATACACATCCGTAACCGTCAAGGTTCGATCATCGGCAACCTCGACTACCAAAGGACATCCTAACCGTCCCACCACTCGGCCCAAACTCTCGCTAAAGGTGCGAGACACAAATGAATGAGTAGCCCCGCTATCAAACATTACAACCGCAGGCACCAAGTTAACTAGAAACGTACCTAACATACAATTAACAACATATAAAAACAAGGCATGAAAAGGAAGGACGAAAAGAAAGAGGGTGATAAAACATACCTGTCACCACCTTAGGCGTCGCCTGCGCCTCTTCCACCTTCAGCTGGTGGACTCTACCTCGGGCTGCCTCTGTCCCCGGCTGACCCGTGCGACCGTCAGTGATGCGCAGTGGGGCATTTGCAGGAGCCCTCTGTGCACCACCCCCATCAGTTGCCCTAGCATTCGGACAATTGGCCCTCACGTGGCCCGTCTGCTTGCAACTAAAGCAGATCATCAAAGGCGACTTGCAATCCCGGCTGAGATGGCCGGACTGCCCACACTTGAAACACCCGCCAGTCTTCTTCCCACTAGAATCCCTGGGTTTAAACCCACCACTCCTCGAACTCCCGCGCGAATCAGAAAACTTTGACTTCTTTTGCACCGCAGAGATTGGCGTCACCGCCTGGGCTGCCTTTCTCTTTCTGGCTTGGGTCTCTAACTCCAGCTCCCTTCTCCGGGCTGCATCCATCATTACTGACAAAGAAGCGTACGGTACCGTGCTCACGAACTCTCTGATCTCGGTACGTAACATATCTTTATACCGGGCCATCTTCATTTCCTCCGAAGCGGCATATTGAGGACAAAACAACGCCATCTCCGTAAATTTCTTGTTCATTTCTTTAACAGTCTCTGTAGTCTGGGTTAGTTCCAAGAACTCCTTCGCTATCCTCTCCATCTCCACCGGAGGCACGTACTCGGCACGGAACCGAGTAACGAACTCCTCCCAAGTAAGGGTAGTACGCTCAGCAAGAGTCAGCGCTGAGGCGCACCAATCCTTCGCCCCATCACGAAGCAAATTCACAGCAAAACGGACCTTCAGATTATCCGGGCAGCCGCAGGTCAAGAAGGCACACTCCATATCAGAAACCCAACGCATGCTAACAATTGGGTTCGAGTCTCCCTTGAACTCCGGGGGAGAACCGGCAGAGAGATCCCGATACTGGAACTCTCGATTACGGGGCTGTCCCCCAGCAGGCGGCGGAATCGCTGCAATGCGCTCCTCTAGCAGAACCGTCACCTGATCTTGTATGGCGGTGATAATCTCGGGGATTGCCTCCCCGACCGCATACGCTACCTCTGCTGCAATCATCTCTCGGATCTGCTCCTCCGTGATCCCCGCCTCAGTTCGCGGCTCAGTCGCGTTGCTCCTCCTAGTGATGGCCATTCTATAAAGAAGAAACATACAACGAGTTATTAGCACCTAATAACTCACATCAACAACACTCACGCTCAGCTCCTTGGAATCCTCGCGACTTTCCCGACACGAGCACTGATCCTGCGCTTCCGGTAGTAGGAGCTCTACTACTACCTTCCACGCCTATCATCGCTCGTTCCGAGTCCCATCCCGAGGGGTCCAAGTAGCTTCTCGCCGCAACTACACACATATGCCCGCACCGGCATATATACTCACTCTTCCTAGCTCCCTAGGAATTTCCATCCCAATCACTACCCTTGCTACTAATGAATCCTCACTAATCATAAAGAGTGGCCTCGCGAATACCCGATTACATGCAGTGCAAAACAAATAGACAGTCGAATACAAGATTCTATCCTAGAACGGTTGGACTCAAACAAGAGCTGCGCAATAGAACTAAATCGAATATTCTAAGGCTATCAGTCTTTTACTGCATACAACTTAGAGGGCATTCACTTAGTAACCTATCATAATTAGCATAAACTCCTAATAGCAAGCAATTCAACATACCGCATAGTGTCAACAACAGGCAATCTAGCATGCATACTCTATGATCTAGAAAGCAATAAAACACTAAGCATTGTACCTTTCCCTTCGGCTCCGGCTGACTGTACACACTGCGCCCTCGATCACCGTTCCTCGAACGGGTTTTTACTTTTTCTTTTATTTCCAAAAAAATTTAATAAAGAACTTGAAAATTTCCCAGCCGCAACTTGAGACCAAACACACCGAGGTGCGTCTGATTCACTCAAGCTGTGCTCTGATACCAAGTTGTAACATCCCAAAATTTCAAGGAAATTTAAATTTTTTAATTAAACGCTTTATATAAAAACTCAATAAACAATCCCAACATATTAATTGCAAAGTCATAAATATTGTTCAAGTAATCAGAAACCAGCGGAAGCAATGTTCAATAAATAAAACTAATATCAGTCAGCTCATCCCGCGCGCCAGTGTGTACCCGTCACGCCTTAGAGCCACTCGTACCTGAAACCACAGATTATTGGGAAAGGGTAAGCACGAAGCTTAGTGAATTCAAACACATGCGCAGGTAGGAATTATATACACATCACCCATACCCGCACATAAGCAACAACATCACAGATACATAAAACGAGTAAACATCTACAGGTAATTATGTATCCAACCACCTCAGTACCATCGAGGCCTCGGTCCCACCGAATTGTAATGTATCCAACACCTCAGTACCATCGAGGCCTCGGTCCCACCGAATTGTAATGTAACCAACACCTCAGTACCATCGAGGCCTCGGTCCCACCGAATTGTAATGTAACCAACACCTCAGTACCATCGAGGCCTCGGTCCCACCGAATTGTAATGTAACCAACACCTCAGTACCATCGAGGCCTCGGTCCCACCGAATTGTAATGTGACACATTTATACCAAGCATTCAAACCAATCAAATATTACACGCCACAAACAACTAGTTCACACCACAAAGACAATAGTACATACAAACTATTATGACATGCATACAACCCCTAACTACACAGTGGGAGAACTCACCTCAAATGCGCGCCTAGCTTAATCAACACGAATCAAGCTTCACAATTACGATCACTTCCCAGCACCTAAACGCATGTTAAAACGTGTCAATACGAGACCCGGACCCTATGACACGACACACGCTTAAACCGTCACTAAAACTAATTTCCGTTCACACAAAACAGGTCTGTTCGGGACCTGTTTCGACCCCCTTAAATCCAGAAAAATCCCAATATTATTTCATGACCAGAAATTCCTCTGAGTTGGGGTTCCAAGGACATATTATACGCCTCCTAACGATTTTTCTACAATTTATTATGAATTAAATACGAACGGTTACCAAACTGCCAGTTTTCGGTCCAGCCTGAACAAACAGTCCAAAACAGCCTAGCTACGGGTTTAATCAGACATTTGGCAAAACACGAAAAACCTTCCCAACTCGAATAGGGAACTATGGCCACCAAAATCACCTCAAAACGAGTTACGAGTAAAAAGTTACGGTCCACGCAAAACAGTGGCAGATTCCAGGAAATTTTACATAAAATGACGAACCGCAGAACTTGCGACCACTTTTTCTCCCAACTCGAGGCCGAACCAGTTTTCCGCTAAAACACAGAAAACGTGCCCGGTCCCGAGCTTGAAGCGTGGGCGCCAGTTTCGGCTCAATCGGAGTTACGACGGAAAAGTTATTGCCGTCACAAAACAGGGGCTGAACCATATTTTCGCATAAAAAGTGATTTTAGAACCGACGGTTTAAACTATTCGGCTTAAACGATTAAGTCACGGGTTACGGGCTCTAAAGAGACTAAGGTCTGGTCACGGCCACGCGCCACCCACTACCATCTCCGGCAGTGGTGGTCGCCGGTGGCGACCGGCGGCGGCCAGCGGCGGTCGACGGTGGTTTTTCGATTACGATCGCGCGAGACAACAACCCGACCATTCTCCCTCTCTCTCTCGACCAGTCTCACGCACACGCACCCACAACGGCAGCCACGACCATCCATCCACCACCGCCACAGCGGCGGAGAACGGAGGCGGCGACGGGAACGAGAAGGAATGAAAACGAAACATGAGAGGTGATTACCTTACGACGACGCCACGTAACCGCACTCGATCCTCCCTCCCTCGAAACTCCGGCGAACAGCAGGAGGTGGTGACAGCGTCCTCCGGCGATCTCTCTCTCTTTCCGGCGACTGCAGGTCCCTCTCTCTTTTCCGGCGACTGCGAGTCTCTCTCTCTAACTCTCTCTCGGTTTCTTCTCTATCTCTCTCTCTCTCGTTCCTTTTCTCGCTGACGCACCACACACAAGGAAGAGTCAAATAGGGTTGTTGAAAATCATTTGGGTTTGCTTGGCTTTCACGAAAAAGAAACGAGAAAGGGAAAACGGCCATGGGCCGTGACCCATGCAACTTCTTCCAACATTTTCACTTAGCCCCCCAAACTACCCCTGATTTACAATCTTCACTAAAAGACGTGGATTTTAACATTTTGGTCCTTAACGACATCAAACCCCAAACCAAAACAATTAAAGGTAAACATTTAAATTACTGAAAATTAATTAATAACGTACCGGGACACGGGCTTTACATCAGATTAGAAGGGAAAATGTAACTCTTGCTTTGAATGCCATCAAGAGATTTCTGAGAAGACATATTCTGTTTACACAGTGTCATGATCTGCAGATGGGTGTGGAAAGCTATCAACCAAGAGTGAATTTGATTAGACCAAATCAAGAATTAGCTGGATTGATGAGGATGCCTTTATATTATGTGAGTGCAGATCCAGAATTTGGTGTTGTGTTCAGAAATGGTGCAAACAAGATATTTATTCGTATTAATGAGTTGGAAAAATATTCTGATGGTACGCTCAAGATTGTAAGACTTCAGTTAACCGAAAAGCTCAAGAGACATGATGCTGAAAGAAAGATTAATTGGATGTCTTCAAGACCTAGAAGAATATTATCCAGAGCCATTGAAGAGATTGATGAAAGATTGAACTTCAGAATGGCTATGAGAAGAATTGAAACCTATCTTGGTTTCCGAAGGAGAAGAAGACCCTTCCTGCCTTGATAGCTAAGGGGAAGATTGTTAGAGCACTATTTGTAGCTATCAAGACAGTATTAATTCTTTGTACTGTTACTCCTTAGTAGAGGCATGGGCTTGTCATGTCCTACTATATAAAGGAGTTCCCTTGTTATTTTGCTTAACAACTTGAGCATTTGTCATTTTATACTTTTGAGATCAATACATGGATGACAAGTTTGCTATCTAGATTCTCTTTACATTTGTTCATTATCTTTTGCTAGATTTGGGATTTCACACACGGGGTGAGTCATACCCAGCAAAGACCACACAATCCCCCTGGATTTCAGCAACATCACAGTGGGCAGTCCCCACATCACAGTGGGCAGAACTCACAAAACTTTCACCAAGGGCAATCCTCACAAAAATTCCAACCACGAGGAACTCAAGCCGCTGAGACTCCCCAATCACTCGAATCAATTCTCAAGGGTTTTATGAATCAAACTCAAGCAGCCATTAGGAACATAGAGACTCAAGTAGGACAACTAGCCGTCGAAGTTAAGAATAGACCACCATGGACGTTACATAGTGATACCGAGCATGCTAGGGGAATAGGAAAAGGATCTGAACATGTTAAGTCCATCACACTTAGGAGTGGAAAGGATCTGAAATATATCGTTTTCGAGTCTGATGATTCGCCTCAAATACCCACTGTGATCCCCACAGTGGGCACTCCTAAAGTCACTGTGATCCCCATAGTGGGGAACGACATCCCTGACCTTCCCACTCTTGGACCTGTTCCAAAACCTACTATTCCAAAGCCAATACCACAACAAGCTCAAATTAACCCACGAAGCATCCCCTTTCCTGAAAGAATGAAGCCGAAAAATGTCGATGTTCAATTTAAAAAATTCTTAGACATTTTTAAACAACTTCACATTAACATACCCTTGGTAGAGGCTCTCGAGAAAATGCCAAGCTATGTTAAATTTTTAAAAGATATTTTGAACAAAAAGAGAAAGTTGGGTGAGTTTGAGACTGTGACTTTGACCGAGCAATGTAGTGCCCTTCTTACTAGCAAGATTCCGCCTAAGTTGAAAGACCCGGGTAGTTTCACCATTCCATGCACAATAGGAGGACAAGAAGTAGGTCAAGCACTTTGTGATTTGGGAGCTAGTGTCAATTTGATGCTGCTGTCCATTTTTAACAACTTAGGCATTGGAGAGGCTAGACCCACAACCGTGACATTACAACTAGCCGACCGGTCCATTGCTTACCCAAAGGGAAAAATAGAAGACGTTTTGGTCCAAGTGGATAAATTTATCTTCCCTGCCGATTTTCTAGTTCTAGATTATGAGGCTGATAAAGAGATCCCAATCATCTTAGGACGTCCGTTTCTTGCAACCGGACGAACTTTGATTGATGTGCACAAAGGAGAACTCACGATGAGAGTTAATGACCAAGAGGTAACATTCAATGTGTTTAAATCCCTTAAGTATATAGACACCGAAGACTGCTTTGCTTTGAGTTCGATTTATGGATCCTACAGTCTTGATACAGTGCCCACAGTGGGAAGTACAGTGCCCACAGTGGGGAGTGAGAGTGAGCACTCTGACCTTGAGAGTGACGACACTTTTGAGGATGAGTATAACGAAGTAGTAGCAGCCTTTGAACCTCTGGACTTTAAGGATAAAGATGTTCAGCCTCCTTCAATAGAATAACCTCCCGAGTTAGAGCTTAAACCATTGCCTTCCCACTTAAAGTATGCTTTTCTCGCTAAGGATAATAAACTTCCCGTTATTATCTTTTCCAAACTTAGTGAGAAACAAGAACAACTTCTGATCGATTTATTGATGAAGCATAAGGGAGCAATTGGTTGGACCATAGCGGACATTAGAGGTATTAGCCCCTCTTTATGTCAACATAAGATTAACTTGGAGAGTGACCACCCTGGAAAAGTCCAACCTCAAAGAAGGTTGAACCCCATCATGAAGGAGGTAGTTAAGAAAGAAGTTTTGAAGTGGTTAGATGCCGGTATTATCTATCCCATTGCCAATAGTAGTTGGGTGAGTCCCGTCCATTGTGTCCTCAAAAAGGGAGGGACGACAGTAGTAAAGAACGAAAAAAACGAGCTTATTCCCACTAGGACTGTCACGGGATGGAGAATATGCATGGACTATAGACAACTCAACTTGGCCACTAAGAAAGACCATTTTCCCTTACCTTTCATCGACCAAATGCTTGATAGGTTAGCGGGAAATGAATTTTATTGTTTTCTAGATGGATACTCCAGATATAACCAAATTCACATCGCCCCCGAGGACCAAGAAAAGACCACATTTACTTGTCCCTACGGTACTTTTGCATTCCGAAGGATGCCATTTGGATTGTGTAATGCCCCAGCCACTTTCCAACGTTGTATGATGGCCATTTTCACCGACATGATTGAGGACACCATAGAAGTTTTTATGGATAACTATTCTGTGATAGGGACATCATTCGACAATTGCCTGGGAAATTTAGAGAAAAGCTTAGTGAGATGTGAGGCCCACGACCTTATTTTAAATTGGGAAAAATGCCATTTTATGGTAGAAGAAGGTATTGTCCTAGGTCATCTTGTCTCAAAAAGAGGGTTGGAAGTTGATAAAGCCAAGCTTGAGGTAGTAGCACAACTTCCCGAACCCACAACTGTAAAAGGCATTCGCAGTTTCTTGGGTCACGCAGGTTTTTATAGGAGGTTCATCAAAGATTTTTCGAAAATAACGAAACCTTTGTGCAACCTGTTACAACACGAAAAAGATTTCATTTTTACCCAAGAATGCCGAAATGCGTTTGAAACAATCAAACAAGCCTTAGTTACAGCATCCATAGTGACCACTCCTGACTGGTCACTCCCATTCGAAGTGATGTGTGATGCCAGCGAGTGGGGTGTGGGGGCTGTTCTCGGACAGAAAAAGAACAAAGTTTTTCACCCCATTTATTATGCAAGTAAAACACTGATTGAAGCTCAGATTAATTACACAGTAACTGAAAAAGAATTACTTGCGGTGGTGTTTGCTTTTGATCGTTTCAGGTCGTACTTGATAGGGACGAAGGTCATAGTGCACACAAATCATGCAGCGATAAAATACTTGATTAACAAGGCTGATTCCAAGCCACGCTTGATTAGGTGGGTCTTATTGCTGCAAGAATTTGACCTTGAGATCATTGATAGAAAAGGAACAAGCAATCAGATAGCTGACCATTTGTCCAGGGTCGAGAAGATAGTGGGCACTGTTGATCCCACTCCGGTCAAAGAGAATTTTCCCGATGAACAATTGTTATCTGCCCAACATCTCGAAAATAATATTCCTTGGTATGCTGACATTGCAAACTTTTTAGCAAGTGGACTAAAACCCCACGGGATAAGTAGGCAACCATTTAAAAAGTTTTTACATGATATACGACAATATGTTTGGGACGACCCTTTCTTATATAAGATAGGGACGGACCAAATATTGAGGCGTTGTATCCACGGGAGTGAGCAACATCAAATACTCCATGGTTGTCACACATCCCACTACGGTGGCCACTTTGGTGGAAACCGCACTGCTGCAAAAATCTTGCAAAGTGGGTTCCCTTCAAGTCTGCCCAGGTGGTGATCTGATCCGCTGGTAAACCCTCTATCCAGATTTCAGCTCTTCCCTTGAGTAAGAAGCTGAACAGTCTTAGCTTGATGGCATCCTCGTTCACCCCATTGATTTTGAACGGGTTGCATATCCTCTCAAATGCACGAAGATGTGCATGAGGATCTTCTGTCGGGGCCGCTCCGAACTGGTTTTGCTGTACCATGACAATGGTACTTGGTTTAATATCGAAGTAGTTCGCCCCATTAGTGGGCGGTTGGATGCCTATGCGTGCGGCTGCCACGTTTGGATTGGCAAATGACCGCATCGGAACTCTCGCCGGAGGAGGCGGAGGTGGGTTGTTAACAGGTCTCTCGTTGCCCATATTTAATTGCCTTTGGGCTTTGGATGCTTTACGTATCGGGCGGGCGGTTCTTTCGATCTCCGGATCAAGTGGTTCGATTTCCTTCCCTCGGGTCTTCCTTGGCATAAACCAATCAGTACCTGAAAAGAAAGTAGGCGAAGTTAGCAATCCAGAAATTGAAAGTGATGGAACAAAGTAAATAAAAAAAATGTTCAATGTAATAGCGCTTATAGCTGGTAGTGCTATCAGTTGCAACTAGTTCCCCGGCAACGACACCAAAAACTTGATAGGCGGGTTCACACCTCCCTAAATCTAACCGCAAGTGTACGGGTCGAAGTCAAGTAATAGTACAAAAGTACGTGTATCGAACATAGAGAACTAGGAACTAAGTATCACAATTACTATAAGATCTATTAACTGAACGGTCACAATTTTGAGTTGTTGGTATTAAACTAATTAATTGCAAGCAAAATAAATCAAACACAAAACAGTAAACAGCTTAAGAAACTTCAGATAGAGAAAACAGTTGAGGGTTGGAAATTGTAAAAACCATGATTCAATCTTACAATCAAATATGAAGAATTAAGATCGTATTCACAACAACTGGTCATATGATTTATTAACAATCTGTGAATTACAAGATATTACAATGAATTTCTCTCTCAATAGATCTCACAAAGTTATGCGTGAAGAGTTATGTCAAAGATCTGTTGCTTACAGTTACTAACTCCTATATATATACTGTAGAGAAAAGCTAAAGCTACAGTACATATGAGAAACAGACTAATAGAACAATTACACGTGTCCTAATTAGTAACTGAATATATGACAGAATATCCAAGTCATAAGTTCTGAACATGTTGTTCAGAACTTCTGAACATTCTTCTGACAGCGCTTCAGAACATTTGTCTTCATAGTCAGAAGTTCTGAGTCTCCTACTCAGAACTCTGAACCTTCTAGTCAGAATCCACACTTGTAATCTTTTCGACTTTCCTGATCAGAACTTCTGAGTCTTCTACTCAGAACTTCTGAGTCTTCTGACCAAATTCCAACTTAGAATCTTTTCTAGACTTCTCTATTCATAAGTTCTGAGTCTTCTACTCAGAACTCTGAGTCTTCAATTCAGAAACCAACACTTGTGTTTTTGACAAAACTCTAGACCTAACAATCTCCCCCTTTTTGTCAAATACACTTGTACTTTTCATCATTAAATTTTTAGAGCAGGAACAATCTTCAGAAGGATCTCTTCTGAATGCTTTGACAACTTTTGCTCTGAACTCTGAATAATCTGAGTTAACAACTTCTGGTCAGTCTTTAATCAGCAGCAGCAACGATTTCCAAACTGATTTCTGTTACATATTTTTTTTTGAACATTCTGAACTTCAAATCACCATAACTTGCTCAAAAATCAGAATTTTTTAACCAAAATTGGCAGGGTTGCTCAAAATGTGATTCTGAACACATTCTCTGGGAATGTTTTCTACTAAAAACACCTACAACTATGAGTTCGATAACACCACATTAAACAGCACTTTTTTGTAATTTTTTTTTTCAAAATCAACAAATTGATCTGTATGAATCAGAAATCCATAATCACATTCAGACCGAGTTTTGGACTGAATTATCCAAAAGTCAAAATTCTCAATTTAAGCACAATATCTGTTTTCAGTCATGTGTCAGTATGGATCATTCATTCAGCTCAACACATGAATAACCTGCAAAACAGATTAAGTTGTCTTTGGTACCCATATGAACTTGGGTCCAAATTTGTTAGGTGCAGTGGCATATGCAGATATTCTATAAGAATCATACCAGTGCTGAATAAAATTCTTGTTCACAAAATCATTAGTCCCACAATATGAACAACAAAGTTTCTTTTGTGCAACTCTGACTAATTGATTTACAGAATAAATCACATCAGGTTTAACAAAAGATTTTCTTTGAAATGTATTGTTCTTCTTGACATTTGAATTAGGAATCTTTGATTTTGGCACTTCTTTCGTGGAAGTTGTTCCTTTAACTCTCCATTCCATTTTTATCTTTTTAAAAGAACAATTATAAGACTTTCACATACAAACACTTGACTCGAAACAGTTACCAGTTATTCCCCTTAATGAATACCCAATCTTAAAATCACCGTTGTTCTTTCTCAAGCAACAACGGGTTTTATTTTGGAAACACAAGTTTTATCTCTCGATCTCAACTCATGGAACTCAAAACACATTAGAAACAAGATTTAATGAGACTAAGGTTTAATTTGATATCTCTATCCAAATTTCTAACCTTAGGCATGCAATTTCTAGTTCTAGATTAACAATTAATTCTCTCGAACTTAATTGTTCACAACAAATCAAATGTAAATTGGCCAAATTCACAAAAGCATTAAAAAATAAATCACATGCTTCATTAAAATAGGAAAACTGATAAAAGAATTAAAATCATCTGTTCATATGCTAAATCAAATTCATTCCAACCCCCAACATCTAGAATTTAGTTCATGTTGGTGGTGGATTCAAACATAAAGAAAGAAGATGGAAAAACGTGTGCACACATAATGATAATGAATGTGACGAGTGTAATGGTGGACTCCCTTCTCTCGTGCTCGAATCTACTTTCCGTGGTGGACGTGTCCTCGATTGATCCTCTATCGTGGCTCCAAAAGCTCTGGAAAAGCTCCAGAAATCGCCCCTAAACTGCTCCCGTTCGTCGTGTGCGAGATATGCGAAGAATGACCTAAAATCCGGAAAAACGCCAAAGTTAAAGGCTGGAACATAGGGTTAGGCGACTTGTGCCGCGACTTGCAAGTTGTGGCGCAAGTCGCGCGTGTTTCTGAATGTGTCTGGGTCAGCTTCGGGTCCTGGTTCGGGCGCGGGTCTTAGGCTTGGACCTCGGGCTTCCGTTGGGCTTCGTTTTGGATATTTTTCAGCTTATTTTCTCGATGAATGTTGTCTTTTAGGTAACCTGCATAAATCACTCGATAAACCATAAAATTCCGCTTCTTTGCTCAAATACAAGCCACTCTCATTGATTTGAGAACTGAAAATAACGCCAAAAAGTGGCGTTATCAAATTATTATAACTGCTCCTAAAGATTGAGGGGGAGAAGGTGTAGGAATGTTTCTTCTCTACAATGACATCCTTTCATGATGAACATGCATGCTCATTGGATGTTCATATGAATGGTTACCAACATGCACCACATGGGTAGTAGGTAATCTAATCAAAGATAGATACTCTATAGAATGGTACAAGCTACGAGGAAAACAAAATTACTCCGGATATTAAGAAAGATTATGGGGGTAGATATGAGCCATAAAATGTTAGTGTATGCCTACTGTTGGTCCTGAAGGGTTATACAAGTATAAGTTTGTAGAAGGAGGGGGGGGGGGGGGTGAATACAAACACACAAGATTTACAGTTTTCTAAATTGTTTATTGATAAATAAAACAATTTACAGTTTGTTGCGAAATAAGATTAAGTAAAACCTAATCTAAACAAGCTTGAGAAGCATTAAGAACTCTTGCACAAGAAATAGAGTAAAAAGGAAATCTAGAAAAATGAAGATATTTTCTATGGCACTAAGTAGAACAGAGAGAGACCACCTTCAAACTAAAGGGGTATTCCTCCTATTTATACCCCATGCATTTAATGCATGGCACGAGGACTTTACACGTGTCAGCATCTGATTGGGCGCATGCTTTCTGACTATTTGCAAGACATGCTTTGGGCCGCATGGTGAACAGTGTAGTGGCAGAGTGGCTGTACGATTCTGGACAAAGGCATGTTCCTTCTGACAAATCATACGGAGTTGTGCAAGATAGATAAGACAAAACATTTCTTGGAGAGGAGGCTTCATGATCAGCGATCTGAGTTGAACTTCCATCAGAGAAGACCTGATATAAGTCAGCTATCGCTGAAGTCTTCTTCTTGAAACGTCGCGTGTGTGGACTTGTCTTGGTTTCACTAATGTCTGTATCAGATCATTAGTAGACTTGTCACTTGTTCATACGCTTTGTCTTCGATGTCAGCGATAAACTATTTGTCGCAAAACTTGTCTTCTGGGATTACAAACAACATTGTTTTACATATAAAATAATCAGCAATCATCAGTAATACTGAACAGACTCAGGTTATCACTGATGTACATGAGGAATACTATAAAGCACAATGGTCACCATCAGTGATACTGAACAGGCTCAGTATGTTTATCACTGATGGTGAAACACTAATACATACAGATGTTGTTCATAATTTTCACTAAGTATTTCTAAGGGTCATCATCAAATCACTGAGAGAATTTGGATCAACAATCTCTCCATATTTGATGATGACAAAACAACAAAAGAAAATTGCTAAGTGTTAAAAAACATAAGGATAAATTGGACTCATAGATGCGTGTCCCATTTACTGTTTTCAGGGATCTTTTCTAGTACTGATGGAGTGTACTTCACTGAAATTTTCATTAATCTTCGTAAATAAGTTTACAAGGGAAGATGAAAAATTACAAGTACAAGTGAAGTAAAGATTACAAGTACTAAAAGACTACTGATAAATACAAGAGAAGAATACAAAAGAGATCTATCAGCAATAGAGGTTCATCTTTGAAGAGCATTTCGTCAAAGGCGTCAGTTTCAGGGATCATCCAATCAGGTACCTTATGTCATTGTTGTCTTCTGAGTTTTGTTCGCTGAGCACGTGAGTTTTGAGGAAGAGGCCTGGTCTTGATTGATTGCACCAGTGGACTAGATCTCTTAGTTGTTCGACTGGGCAGCTAGGTAATTCTAAAAAAACGTTGAGAGTGTATTATACCATTCCAGTCCGGAAAGATGATACCATAACGGTCAGTTATCACTTGGCCGGGTTTGAAAGGTCCTCCTGGTGGCAGTGATAAGTCGAGTGCTGAAAGATCTGGTGGAGGTCCGAGCACTGCCACTCTTGAAAATATGATACCTGTTTCATTTCGAACGGCAGGCCCTTCAGAGGTAGAAGCTCGCTTTCTCTTCGCTGATGTAGGTCTCTGATTTTGAAGAAGAGCTGGAGGAGGAGGCATGTCCATTCTAGATGTAACTTTGTTGATTTGCAAATTCAAGAACTTCTCCACGTAGGATTTGTACTTGGATTTGTACTTCTGTATGGCACTCCTGATCTCTAGCCATTCATCAAAACCGAAGAGTGTCAGCTTTGACAAGTAGAATGTTTGAGACGAGTCATTATCCCTGAAAATGGTGACTTCCACCAGCAATGTCTTCTTTACACTCTTTCCCTTTATGTTCACAACGATGATTCGACTTGGATGGTATCTATGATCAACCTTTTCTTTGCACCAATCTAATGATGAATCACTGACGACCTTTTGTTTCTGGGTTTCCTTTCCAATGTCCTTCAAAAGTTGTTCCTGAACCCTGACTGGATATCTTTTTAATTTCTTATCAGATACTGAGCTCTGAGCTACCTTAAGGGCAAATTGTGCGTCCTTTTGGCATTCAACAATAAGTTGCTCGGCTCTGATAGATTCTTCTAATTCTTCAGCGGTTAGGAACTCTAGACCAGGATGAGGAGGGACCCTTAGACGTTGACTCTCTAGCTGATTGATCATTGCTGCTCTTCTTTCTTTTTCTTCATCCTTTGACCTTTGAGGAAGTCGAGAGGGTCTGGATGGATGAGTCAACAGTTCTTCTTCTTCTTCTTCTTCTTCTTCTTGTTCTTCAGTCTCCATCACTGAGACTAGGATTATTGAAAAGTCATCAACTTTGGAAGCTGGAATTATTTGTTGATGAAGGAGGGGTTCTTCAGATGGTCCCTTAAGCAGGGGATAGGACTAGCTGAATCAAAAGAAATAAAAGTTAATTTCTTTTGAGGAAAGAAAAAGATAGAAAAATGGCTAAGTGTGTATGAAGGGTTTGAGGAGAGGATGGATAGAAGCAGAGAAGGGGATTATTGAGAGGCATACCAGATAAGTTGGCATATTCTCAGCGTTGAAGATTATCTTAAGGTTCCCAGAGGTAGCAACTCCCTTTTGCTTACCTTTGGAAGCCTTCTTCTCTGGAGACTTATTCGCCGTCTCCCCTGCTTCATTCAGAATAACCCCTTTTGGCTCTAGAACCCTGATGACGGCTGGCTTGAACCAAAGGTCTGGTTCTTCATCATCATCGTCATCATTTCCACCATCAGGGTTGTTGGCGGGTTCATCTTCGAGGATTTCTAACTCCTCTTCATTCTCTTCTTCTTCCTCATCGTCGTCATCAGAGGCAACGACCCAAGGAGAAGAAGGAAGAGTTGGATTTTTCTCCCCCTCAGATAGAGAGGGGTCTTCATTGATTCCCTCCCCCTCAGCCTGAGGAGGGTCTTGTTCAACATTCTTCTCCCCCTCTTTGTCATCATCAACAGGGGGAGGTTGAAGGGGACCTGTTGTGGCTTCCTCAGCGGTCCTGTCTTCCAGGACAGGTGCCGCTGAAACAGAAGCAGGAGTAACTTCCAATTTTTCCACCCTGGCTTTTAGGCCAGGGATCGCTGTGGTGGCTTGGATGATGAAGTAAGCCGCCATCCCCATCTTTGTTCTGTCATCCTCTATGAAGGATGGGGCGGGAGCCACCGGTGCACTGAGACGTGTCAGGAGGGAGGAGAGAAGAGAGTTTGTGGAGTCAACTTTGGTGGTGAGGTTACCCACTGAACCTCTGAGAGAATCCACCTTGGTGCCAATATTAGTGACCGCTCCGTGTAACGATCCCACTGTATTGCTGAGAGAGGAGACGATTGAGTTCAGCGTTTGCAGTGAGGAAAAGTTGGTGGTCACATCCTTCTTTACGTTTTGAACCTCTTCCGTCAGCACTGAGAGGTTGGCATTGTCAGCTTTGGCACTGAGGGAAGAGGAGATGGCCTTCAGTGAGTCACCGACAGAGTTCACGACATTAGTATTGTTGGTGAGATCCCTGGAAAGAGATCCCACCTGATCCTTCACCTCCTTGATGGAGGTACTGACGGTGCTCAAATTAAGACCGGTAAGAATAGAAAAATTTTGAGCAAATGAAAGCTTAAAAGAGGAATGGGTTGAGAATAAATAGGTAGGGAGGTTGGAATACCTGATCCTCGTGAGAAGTCGTCGAAATGACTACTCCCCCATAGTAAAGCATGTCATGTTCCATTTCGGACAAGGAAGTGGTAGGCATACTCTAAGTGCCTCCGAGAGGGAGACCATAAGGTCCTATGTCGTTTCTCTGCATCAGGTTTTGCAGAAAAGTCTCTTGAACGTCAGCGAGAGATGTCGTTGGTGCTGAAGTGATGATCGAAGACGGAGGTGGAGAAGCAAAAGTTGAGATGGCTGTGCAGTGGACGGGTATGGCACTGGCGGTGCCATGAACTATCTCTTCAGTGCTATGAGGCATTGAGAGAGTTGGGGAAGATGCCAGTGATGGTTCAACATTAGAAGGCATTGAAGTGGCCGTTGTTGTAGGAGCATATGTGGTGGAGTGAACCACGAATGTGTCTAGCGTCGCTTGTGAAGTTGATAATCACTTTCCTGAGGATAGTCCTTCTGAAGGAAGAAGGCAAGGAACGTTGAGACGAATCTGACATAGGGAACCTTCATTTCCCTCTTCTCTTTTTCGACTTTAAATATGAAGTCGTCGAATATCATCCGAGCATAATCTATCTTCCGCCCAGTGATCAGAGAGTATTCCATCTGCAGCTGATATTTGTTCGCCTGGTCCAGCGAACCTGTCTTGCCACTCATCGATGAGATGACGTAGGAGAAAAGAAAAATTAAGCTCTGAAGGAATTTTTGCCTTGAGAATCTTGGTGAGCTTCTTGTCTTGTTCGTTGGGGTTGCAGGGCTTGGGGTCCCTTGTATATTTCATCAGGTCTAAGAACCTGATGAGTTCATCATCTGAAGGTGGTTTTTCGAAGGGGCCGGCAGGCAGTTTGAGTGCTAATCGTAGCCCATTGGCAGTGATAAATCCTTCCCCGAGTTGAGTTTAGAAGGCGATTACGGTGACTTTCCTCCCTGATTTGAGGGTTTGTTCGGTCTTCTTAGTAGTATACCAGAACTGCTGGATGAGGTGTTTGTGGGCTGGGGGAGCGATAGTGAGAGCGTAGAAGATAGGGGAATTTCTGAGGATATTGACAACATCAGCGAGATGCAGGCAAGGCTTCTTCTCAGGGGATTTCAGGAGGGAGATGTGGTTGTTGAAGCCAAAAGTGATTTGGTTCAATTCACCCTTTATGTTTTTAGATTTTACCATGGTAACTGATTTTGGTGCCATTTTCTGTGAAATGTAGAACAAGGAGAAGAGGAAAAGACTTTCCAAGTTAGGAAATATTTTCAATGAAAATAGGGTTTTACCAGTTTCTTTTTGAGGAAAGAAACTTGGAAAAGTAGGTTTTCCAGTTTTGAAGCTGACCAAAACTAGTATAAAACAATGTTTTACCAGTTTCCTTTTAAGTAAGGATTCTGAAAGAACGTATTAAAGATGAAAGAGAAAGTTTAAAGAAAGTGTTTAAACTTTGAGAAAACTTTTTAAGGTTTTTGAAAAAAAATCATGAAAGAAGATGATTTCTTAGAATAAAAGTGTAGTTTGATCTATAAAAGCAAAGATTTAAGATTAAAAACATGTTTTTGGTTTTCCAGAATGCATTAAAGATAAGAAATAAGAACATGTCGTGATTGAAGGAATGAGGAACACAGTCTTAAAATCAATAATTCGAGTAATAATGCAAAGGAATTCTTTTCTTGTCTTTAGAGAGTTAAGAGCGCGTAAAGAGGAAAAATATAAACAAGGGTTGTTTATATAGGAGTAAGAGAGGAGAGAGAAAGGTTGATGAGCGGGAAAAAAACTCATCATGACACGTGACATGTCCCACGAAGCTTATTGGACAAGGAGTGTAACGAACGAACGTGTCAGACGAAAAGTCGTGCCAGGGTTTATCCGCTTTGATGACGTCACATATAAAACTGTCTTTTCATTTTCAAAAGACATTCCTGATTGTTTTTGGAAGAGTCGGGACTGCGTTGATTTATGAACAATCGCTGATGAGAAATCTCAGTGATGAGGTTTTATCTTTTTCAAAAGGATCACTGAAAGTGAAATGTCAGTGATCGAATTTTATTTTGAAATACATCTTAATGAAGAAGAACTTCAGTGATCAAGGATAGAGAACATACCTTAGCATCATAGAGAACTTACTCAACGATTATAAGATGAACAGAAGAGTTATAACTTTATCGCTGACATAATGCATCACCGCTGAAGAATTATTCTTCAAGATTTAGCATTCTAAGCTCGCTGATGAGAAAGTTGAATCTTGTCTCATCAAGAGGTTTGGTAAACAAATTAGCTAACTGATATTCAATTGGAATAAAATGAAGTTCTATGTCTCCATTCATCACATGATCTCTGATAAAATGATATATGATCTCGATGTGTTTAGTCTTTGAGTGTAGCACTAGGTTGTTTGCTATAGCGATGGTACTAGTGCTGTCGTAGTAGATTGGAATTTTTGATAGCTGAAGTCATAGACTAATAGCTGATTTCTCATCCATAAGACCTAAGCATAACAACTACCAGCTGCTACATACTCAGCTTCAGCGGTAGAGGTGGACATTGAGTTTTGCTTTTTGCTTGTCCAACTTACCAGTTTTCTACCCAGGAGCTAACATCCTCCCGTGGTGCTTTATCTATGTAGTTTGCAACCTGCAAAATCACTATCTGAATAGGCAGTTAGATCGAACCCTGAGTCTTTGGGATACCAAAGACCTAGGTAGGGTGTACCCTTCAGATATCTGAAAATTCTCTTTACAGTGATCAAATGTGACCCTTTGGGTTCAGATTGATATCGTGCACAAAGACAAGTAGAATACATGATATAAGGACGACTCGTTGTAAGATAGAGAAGAGAGCCGATCATTCCTCTATAGGCAGTGACATTAACAGGTTTTCAGAGGGATCCTTGTTAAGTGTCAGCGGGGGTTCTATAGGAGTTTTCATAGCTGAACTTTGAGTAAGATCGAATTTCTTCAACATATCTTTAACGTACTTACCTTGGTGGATAAAAGTACCCTTATCGCTTTGCTTGATCTGAAGTCCAAGGAAGTATATTAGTTCACCCATCATACTCATCTTATATTCATTTTTCATCCTTTTAGAGAATCTAGTACACAAAGATGGGTTAGTAGAACCAAATATAATATCATCGACATATATTTGAACAAGAATAATATGACCTATAACTTTTCTGAAAAATAGAGTGTTGTCAATTTTGCCACGTTCAAAATTTTCAGCAATAAGAAAGGGGGATAAAGTGTCATACCATGCACAGGGTGCTTGTTTTAAGCCATAAAGGGCCTTATCCATTTTATAAATATATTCTGGATGCTTAGGATCAGCGAATCCTGGTGGTTGTTCAACATAAACTTTTTCATTCAGCTTTCCATTTAGGAATGCTGATTTAACATCCATTTGGCGAACTATAGGCTAAGAAAAGTCGAATTGCTTCGAGTCTTGCCACTGGGGCAAAGGTTTCGTCATAGTCTATGCCTTCCTCTTTTCTGTTCCCTGAGCAACTAGTCTAGCTTTGTTGCGGGTTATAGTTCCAAATTCATCTAACTTATTTCGATATACCCATTTGGTACCTATCACCGTTTTGTTAGATGGTCTGGGGACAAGATTCCAATCTTTGTTTCTTTCAAATTCAGTCAGCTCTTCTTGCATAGTACTGACCCAGTTTGGATCTCTGAGGGCATCATCAGTTTTCATTGGTTCAATCAGTGAAATAGAATTAACAAATAGGCAGATGTTACCTGAGCTTCTTCGAGTCTAAACACCTGCGTTTGGATCACCTAGAATATGATCGATTGGGTAATTGATTGTCCATCGCTGAGCAGGAGCTTGAATCTCTGACTCAGAATGAAATTCTGGAGGTGCTGAGGAAGAGGCTTCAACAATAGTAGATTCAGGTATATCAGGCAAGAGTTATTGTGGTTCAGATGAAATTTCATTTACGGATTGCTGATTTGAAGTAGATGGATTTTCAGAGGTTGAGGGTCCAGAAGGAGGCAAAGTGTTTAACGGAACAGCTGATACACATGAAGAGGATCCAACTTCACTTGTTTGCATGTTAGGAATGATGATAGGATCATCATCAGCGATTGGGTTATTGACCCGAGGGTCAGGGTTGAGGTTAGCTTATGATTCCCCATAATGAGAAAACATCCACTGATTCAGTTCTTTGTTTTTAGTAGTAGGTTTTGAATTTGCTGAACGAGATTCATCAAATATGACATGAATGGTTTCTTCTACAGTTTGTCTTCTCTTGTTGAAGACTCTAAAGGCTTTGGATACCGAGGAGTATCATAGAAATATTCCTTCGTCAGCTTTGGGATCAAACTTTCCAAGAGAATCTCTGTTGTTTAGGATGAAGCATTGACAACCAAAGTTATGAAGAAAGCTGATAGATGGCTTTGTTCCATGGAAAGGTTCATAGGCAGTCTTGTTGAATCTTTTGACGATCAACGACCTATTTTGAGTGAAACATGCAGTACTGACAGCTTCTGCCCAGAATTGAGTTGGAAGATTAGAATCATTGAGCATAGATCTAGCAGCTTTGATGATCATTCTGTTTCTTTTTTCAGCGAGTCCATTTTGTTGAGGTGTTCTCACCGCTGAGAAGTTGTGAGAAATACCCTTACTCTCAATGAAGCCATCAAAGGAACTATTTTTGAATTCAGTTCTATGATCACTTCTTATTGAGCGAACGGTCATATTGTTTAGGATTTCCATTTTCCTGACAAAACATATGAGTTCTTCTGAGGTGTCACTCTTTGCACGGAGAAACATAACCTAGGTATAACGAAAGAATTCATCTACTATTACAAGAGTGTATTTCGTTCCAGCAATGGATTGTATGTTGACAAGGCCAAATAAATCCATATGGAGGACTTGAAGAGGGGTTTTCACTGATGACACTTGCTTAGACTTGAAACTAGCTTTAGTTTGTTTTCCTTTTTCATACGCTGAGCAGAGAGATTCCTTAGCGTATGAGTGCTGAGGCAAGCCAATGACTAGTTCTTTAGAGGAGAGAGTATTCAACGTTTTGAAGTTAAGATTAGAGAGCCTTTTATGCCATTGCCAGTTGACATCTGAAGAGGATTTGGATAGAAAGTAGCTGTTCTCAATGGTTGTTGAGTCCATATTTATTACGTAAACATTTTCCAAACGATAACCGCTGAGAGCAATCTTTTCTTTCTTATCAGAGACAAAGCATGCTTCCTTAGTAAGGCAAACTTTGTATTCCTTATCACATAGCTGACTGATGCTAAGAAGATTGTGCTTCAGTCCTTCTACGTAAGCGACTCTTCTGAAGGTGGTTGTACCATTAGAAAGTACACCAAATCCTCGGGTATAGACTTTTCCATTTATACCAAAGGTCACCGAGGGACCTTTCTCTTCCTTGTATTCAGTGAGCAAGTTCCGTTTTCCAGTCATGTGTCTAGAGCATCCACTATCAAGATACTAGATACCCTTCGAGACTTCAGAAAAAAAGGAAGATTAACTTAAAATTGGTACCCACTTTACAATGGGTCCACATTTGTCAGTGGAAGAAGAAGTGGAAGGATTAGCAGTCTTCACAACATCTGATGATTAAACGTTAGTGGTAACCTTCACTTTGGTTAATTTCTTAACCTTAGTGGTATTCTTCACCTTGGCTTGTTTTTCACCCGGGATGATCTTCTTTGCCTTAGAGGCTGTCATCTTCACCTTAGCTGATTTCTCAGCTTTGGTGGTTGTGGGGCACTTACTAGCAATATGATCAGTAAGTCCACAATGACAACATTTCCTATAGCTGAAAGTAGCTTTAGGACCATAGGCATAAGTATTTGATAATTTTAAATGAGCAGGGCTTGTACCAAGAATGCCTTTAGCATCAGAGATCGGAGGAACCTTAGGTTCTTCAGATTTCTTACCTATGACATCAACCTTTATCCTTGGAGTTGATCGATGAACATGTTCAGGGATCTTGTCTTTGGAGGTAGAAGGTTGATTAGCTGAAGGTGTAGACTTCTTCAGTTTTGGCAATTTGGTATTCTTCTGAGGTTTTTGTAAAATTGTTTTTCCTTTATCTTTAAGTTTGGGGCTTAAAAAGGATTTTTCCTCAGGGATAGGATTATTAGAAGAATAGCACTGAGATGATGAGGTGTCAGGGATGGAGGAGATGAACATTCCAAACATAAGCATGGAACGATCTTTAGTTGGTTCTTCAGTGTTAGCATTAAAACCAAGACCACTTCTGTCATTGACAGGGATCTGAGCACCGATGATCTCAGTGATCTTTGCTGAGGATTTACACCATTCTTCAACAGTAGCTTTCTCAGCTTTCAGATCAGCGATAGCTTATTCGCGTTCAATACTGATTACTTGATTTACACATACCTAATTTTTTAAACTTTCCTCAATTTTAGAAAGTTCTTGGATCCTTAGATGGCATTTATTAAGCTATTCAGTTAAGTCTAGATTTTGTTGTTCAGCTTGGGTGTTGCCGTTCAGGGCATCGTTTAAATCAATAGTCAGTGAATCGATAGCACGAAGTCTATTAGCATCAATGAGAGCTGGAGAAGGAGAGGTTGATACGTGAGAAGTAAAGGATGTAGAGGTAATGTCAGAGGGTTCTTCCTTCACTTCTTGGATTTCGGCCATTAGATAGAGATTGGCCTCATCTTCTTCATCAGAATTTGACTCTTCATCAGATTCAACCCAATCGTATTCTTCAGCGATTAGACCCTTACCTTTTCTCTTGTATCTTTTCAACTTTTCATATTTCTCCTTGAGTTTAAGGTACTTGTCATCTCTAGATTTAGAGGTAGAGGAGTTCCTGAATGATGAGGAAGGTTTAAATACTTTCTTTGACCTGCACTCACTAGCAAAGTGACATTTTTTTCACAGTTATAGCAAGTGGCAGTAGCCTTATCAATAGGAGAAGATTTAGGCTTGTCAGTGATAGTGAGAGGTTTATTTCTTCTTAAGTTAATCTTTCTTGCAAATCTCCTGAAAGAGTTTGTCAAGAGTGCCAGTGATTCATCAAGTTCTGAAGGATCAGTGTCTGATGAATCATCAGAGTTAGATTCCAACTCAGTAATAGTGACAGAAGATTGTTGAGTGGGCATTAAGTCTGAGGAGAGTAAAGCAACATGTGTGCTCTTTGAATCTTTTACAAGATTCTTCTTAAGCTGGCACGACTGCTCATGATTGAGCATAGTGCCAAAAAGGGTGCTTAAGGTCATAAATTTTAGATCCTAGAGAGTTTAAGACACATGGTATAGTTGTCCCAACTTTCAGGAAGACATTCCAGGAATTTTTTCAGGATCTCAGAGTTAGAGTAGGTCTTACCAACATTTTTTAGATCAATGATTAAACAGTTAAAATGTTGGTGCACTTCAGATAAAGTTTCATTCTTACCTCAAATGAAGCTTTCGTACTGTCTTACCAGATTTATTCTTCTAGACTCTTGTATCCTTCATATTGAACACATATTGTGTCCCACATGGATTTGGAGCTTCTGATGTTCATGACAGAATGATAGACCTCAACAGGTAGAGCCATAGATATGATTGATCTGGCTTTGGTATCAATGGCTACCTTCTTCTTATCATCTTCAGTCCATTGAGAGACATCTTTGATGAGTTGCCTTTCAGGAATAGTTGGAGTGGTAGCAGTGGCCGCAACAGCAGGAGAAAGAATATAGGGGATATAGGGTCCATTTTCCACATAGTAAGGTATAGTGGGATCTATACCTTCTAGCATCATTCGATTTTTCTAGAGATTAAAGTCATCTCTACTAAATCGAGGAGGTTTAACAAGTGAACCATTATCAATATAGTTTGTGTTTGAGTTTTGTGCCATTTAGAGAATAGCAAGGAAGAGATTAGTATAAGCAAGATATTGTTTATGGAGATTAAACAATCTGCTCTGATACCACTTGTTGCATTCGAAGGGTTATACAAGTATAAGTTTGTAGAAGGGGGGGTTGTATACAAAGACACACGATTTCTAGTTTTCTAAATTTTTTATTGATAAATCAAACAATTTACAGTTTGTTGCGGAATAAGATTAAGTAAAACCTAATCTAAACAAACTTGAGAAGCACTAAGAACTCTTGCACAAGAAATAGAGTAAAAAGGAAATCCAGAAAGTGAAGATATTTTTCTAAGGCACTAAGTAGAACAGGGAGAGACCACCTTCAAACTGAAGGGGTATTCCTCCTATTTATACCTCATGCATTTAATGCATGGCAGGAGGACTTTACACGTGGCAGCATCTGATTGGGCGCATGCTTTTTGACTTTTTGCAAGACATGCTTTGGGCCGCATGGTGAACTGTGTAATGGCAAAGTGGTTGTACGATTCTGGACAAAGGCATGTTCCTTCTGGCAAATCGTATGGAGTTGTGCAAGATAGATAAGACAAAACATTTCTTAGAGAGGAGGCTTCATGATCAGCAATCGCTGAGTTGAATTTCCATCAGAGAAGACCTGATGTAAGTCAGCTATCGCTGAAGTCTTCTTCTTGAAACGTCGCGTGTGTGGACTTGTCTTGGTTTCACTGATGTCCGCATCAGATCATTAGTAGACTTGTCACTTGTTCACCAGCTTTGTCTTCGATGTCAGCGATGAACTCTTTGTCGCGAAACTTGTCTTCTGGGATTACAAACAATATTGTTTTACATATAAAATAATCAGCGATCATCAGTGATACTGAACAGACTCAGGTTATCACTGATGTACATTTATCACTGAGGAATACTATGAAGAACAGTGGTCACCATCAGTAAGTATGTTTATCACTGATGGTGAAACACTAATACATACAAATGTTGTTCATAATTTTCACTAAATATATAAGGGTCATCATCAAATTACCGAGAGAGTTTGGATCAACACCTACAACCAATCATATGATTATTATATGTTTAGACAGTTTGTTATGATATTTATTATGAAAAACATTGCACAATTATTATGTTTATATATTGTTTTGTGTTATATTAAACGAAATAATAATTCTAGAATAATGTATTTAAATGTTTCTAGTCAAATATTATTTCAGACTTCAGGTTGAAGTAATATGGAAATGATCTTTCTTATGATTGGTCCCGAGACATGGGTTCTGTAACTAATGGTATAATATGAATTAAATTATTTTATTCTATAAATAAACATTCTATTACATAATAAAAGTTACATTCTAAAACAATCCAGAATATACATATGCATCAAAACATTATAATAACTATATATTTCACACAAATGACGATTGATGTAAATATAATTTATGATACGATAAACTTCATTTTTTTGTTCCTATGATTTGTTATTGGTTTTGATCCCTGTAATTCATTTAATAAAAATTTGTCACTGCAATTCCTGATTTTGTTTGCTTTTGATCTCTTCCACTCCCGAAGGTTAACTTACCTCTAGGGGTGAGCATCGGAACTGGGTACCCGCCTTTGGAACTGGAACCGCTTTGGAACTGTCGGTTCCAGAACCAGAACCGATGTGATTGGTTCCGGTTCCTAAAATACGTAACCGATTAAGACTGGTTCCAGTTCTGGTTCTCATTTTTTGGAACCGTTACCTGTTGGGTACCCGGTTCTGTTATTTTTTAATAAAAATTATGTATATATTTATTATATTTATTATATTTAAATATTTTGTGACGTGGTATTAGTTTTGTACCTTTGTTAGGTGTTTTATTCGTTTTCATCTAAGTGTTTTATTTGAGGTGTTGACGTAAAGACGTGAATTGTTATGGAAGTCATTTTGTTGATGTCAAGACTCAATACTCGAGAGTTTCTAATTTATTTATGTAATAATTAGTTTTTATCGGATTAGTTTTCACCATTTATTGTATTTATTACTTTATGTTGGCACTTTATAGTTTGCAATAGAATTAAAATTACAATTTTTATTGTATGAATTTAAAAAAAAACTTAAAAAAAGTTGACATTGGGTACCCGGAACCGGAACCGGAACCGACGTAAGCGGTTTCGGTTCCATGAAATTTAACCGGGTACCCGGTTATGCTCACCCCTACTTATATCCACAAAATGAAAGTTATTTTAGACTTTTTACTATTTTTATTTTTTCCTTTTATTTTGATTAAAAAATAGTTTCCTTTTGTTTAATTAAATAGTAAAGGTTACCTATTTTTTTTAATTAAACAATTTATGACGTCCAACCCCAACTCCTGTTATCCAAATCCTTAGTGATTTGATAATGACTCTGAGAAACACTTAGTGAAAATTGTAAGTAGACAATATGTATTAATGTTTTGTCATCAAAGAAAATATACTAAGTCTATTTAGTATCGCTGATGAAAAACATACGCTTTAAATTTATACTTCAGCGAACACTGTACATCAGTGAGCCCTGAGCATGTTCAATCTCACTGATGATCGCTGATAATTTATGTTGTTTACTTATGATCCCTGAAGACAAGATTCACGTCAACTATGTTCTACGCTGAAGTCCAAGATCAAGCCAAAGAACCAGCGACTAAGTCTACTAGTGACCTGATGTGGTTATCAGCGAAGCCAACACTTGTCCATCCCACGTGAAGTTTCAAGTAGAAGACTTCAGCGAACGCTGAACTTTATCATTCGCTGATAAAGAATCATTCAACGAACGCTGATCTTGAAGCCTCCTCGACAGGAAACTTTTGTCTTATCCCCTTGCACGCCTCTGTACGATTTTGTCAGAACGGACATCCCTTTTGTCCAGAATCGTACAACCAACTTTGCTACTACACTGTTCATCATGCGGCCACTAGGTTGTCTACTGAAGTCAAATCATGCAACCAATCAGAGGCTGTGTAAAGGTATACTGACTTGCATTAAATGCATGCAGTATATAAAATAAACCCTACTTCATTTTTGAAGTGCTCGGCCATTCCTATCTCGCTGAACTACTGTGTGAAAGAAAACCATCCTTAGTTTTCTTAATCTTCTTTCTATCTATTTCTAGTGCAAGGACTCTGTGCGTTCTCATAGTTTGTTTAGATTAAGTTTATTCTTTAATCTTGTTCCGCAACAAACTGTAAATTGTTTGATACATATCAATAAACAATTTAGAAAGATAAAAATCTTGTGTTTGTATTCACCCCCCCCCCCCCCCTTCTACAAACTTGTATAACCCCTTTGGGACCAACAAGTGGTATCAGAGCAATTTGTTTAATCGGATAAACAAGATCTTGCTTATACTATCTATATTCTCTTCCTTGCTATTTCTTCAATATGGCAAACACCACAAACACAAACTACATAGATAATGGCTCTCTTGCAAAACCCCCTAGATTTAGCAAAGATAATTTCAATCTTTGGAAAAATAGGATGATGCTCTTCTTGGAAGGTGTAGATCCCACTATACCTTACTATATTGAAAATGGACCATATGTTCCTTTCATTATAGACCCTGCTATTCCAGCCACTGCTACTAGAGCTGCCATCCCTGAACGAATCATTCCTAGGGAAGTTAACACGTGGACTGATGAAGACAAGAAGAAGGTAGCCATCGATACTAAGGCCAGATCTATCATCTCAATGGCTCTTCCTGATGAAATCTACCACTCCATCATGAACCTGAAGAGTTCCAAAGCCATGTGGAACACTATATGTGTTCAATATGAAGGTACTACTGAAGTCCATGATTCGAGAAAGATCAACCTGATAAGACAGTACGAAAGTTTCATCTGTGGTAAGAATGAAACCCTCTCTGAAATACATCAACGGTTTAACTGTTTAATCATTGATTTAAAAACTGTTGGTAAGGAATATTCTAACTTTGAGATCCTAACAAAGTTCTGGAAAGTCTTCCTGAAAGCTGGGACAATTATTCCATGTGTCTTAAGCTCTCTAAGGGTCTTAAATTCATGACCCTCTCTACCTTATTTGGCACTATGCTCAATCATGAGCAGTCGTGTCAACTTAAGAAGAATCTTGTAAAAGATTTCAAAAGCACACCTGTTGCTTTACTCTCCTCAGAGTTGGTACCTACTCAGCGTTCTACTGTCACTATCACTGAGTTGGAATCTAACTCTGATGAATCATCAGAAGCTGATCCTTCAGAACTTGATGAGTCACTGGCACTCCTGACTAATTCTTTCAGGAGATTCGCCAGAAAGAGTAACTTCAGAAGAAATAAACCTCTTTCACTCACTGACAAGCCCAAACTTGCAACTCCTGTAGATAAGGCCACTACTACCTGCTTTAACTGTGAAAAAGTAGGACACTTTGCTAGTGAATGCATGTCAATGAAAATCTTCAAACCTTCATCTTCTTCCTACAAGAAATCCTCTAACCCCAGGGCTAGAGATGACAAATACCAGAAGCTGAAAGAAAAGTATGCTAAGCTGAAAGCATACAAAAATAAAGGAAAATGTTTGATCGCTGAAGATCATGACTGGGCTGCTTTTGATGAAGAATCATCTGACCCTGATGATGATGAGGCCAATCTCTGCCTCATGGCCCAAATAGAAGAAGATGAAGAAAAAGGTGAAATTCCCTCTACTTCTACCTCCACCTCTCAGGTATCAAATCCTTCTACTGATACTTCTACTTCAGCCGTTAATGACATTGATAGACGTCGAACCATCGATCTATTAACTATTGATTTATATGATGCCATGAATGGCAAGACCAACAAAATATTGATCTCGCTAACAACTTAAAATCTGTCACTTACAAATTCAGAAGCTTTCTAAAATAGAAGTGTAGGAACCATGATTGATCTTACAATCTAATTATCAAACAAGAACACAATCAAAGCATAGAAAATAGAGAGAATTGATGCCAAATGCTTTGTATTCAATGGAGAACAAAGTACAGATCTAGAGAGAGAAATCTCTCAAAGATTACAAGACAGAATACGAAAGTTAGTTAGCTTACAGTTTGCTAACAACTATATATACTGTAAGGAAATACTAAAGTTACAGTACATATATAAAACAGACCATTAGAACAATGACACGTGTTCTAATATGCTAGCTATCAACAAAATTACAAAGATAGAAAATGTCTATGTCATAAGTTCTGAACCACTAGTTCAGAACTTCTGAACACTATTCTGGCAAAGCATACTCAGAACTAACACTTGAGCGCGGGAACATTTTCATCTTATTCAGAACTTCTGAGTTCTCCTTCTCAGAAGTCTGAGTCTTCTCATCAGATTTGAACACTTAGCACTTGACAAATACTTTTCATCCAGAACTTCTGAGTTTTCCTTCTCAGAAGTCTGAGTCTTCTCTTCAGACTTTTATACTTAGGTTTTTGACAAACTTCAGATCTAACAATCTCCCCCTTTTGTCAAACAACCTTGTACTTGTCCTAATTATCTTCTTTCAAAGCAGAAACAAACTTTAGGAGGATCATGTTTCTCAGAGCTAATCTTCTGTCAATCTTTTTAATGACCTCCTTTATTTCTTTGACATTAACTCCCTTTGTCAGCTTTCTTACCAAATTACTCTTTATGAGTCTGAGTGTACCAGAACTATACTTGGTAACTTCACTAGCTCTGAAGAACATCTTTTCACTGTGATTGTTAGACATGATGACTCCCAATTCTGGCCATGTACACACATATCCTCTTTTTAATATTTCTAGATGACTATGATCAGTATTTGGTCTTGACAGATAAACATATGGTCTATTTACATATAGAGCAATCTGAAAATCATTATAAGCAGCCCATCTTAAAGCATGAAACATTCCTTCCTTGACAATGGCCAATGCCACTCTTTCCTTCTTGTATCTACTATCTTCTTTGTTTCCCAATAGACAGTACAGACCATAGAAATCAAATACTGAAATTTTCCCAAAATCAGCTTCAGAAAAGTAGTAGACCTTTCCATCTTCTCTCAGAACTTCAAATCCATAATAATCATTCTTCATGAATTTCTTTACACAAATTTCTCTGAGGCCAGTGATCATGAAATCAGAATACACATAATTTCTTTGCTTTCCTCTGCATCTAATCAACTCTGCATAATACCTCTGAGAGTCTTCAGATTTATCATGAAATACATCTGTTAATTGAACAACTCTGTTTTCAAAGAAATTAGGTAACTCAAACTCCAAGAATAAGGCATTCAGATCAAGTGGCACTTACTCTGAACCAGCTTCAGAATTTTCAGGATTTTGTTCAACATCTTGCATGTGAACATCTTCTTGAACAGGTAAGAATTCTGGAATAGGTTCTTCAACACCCTCATCATAAACACCATTGACTTCATATTCTGAAGGAAACACAAAGTCAATGTGAAGAATTTTCTTGGGATTTTCTTCTGATAACAACAGATCAAAGCAGTTTCTTACTTTAGTTCTGAGCTGGCAATCTTTCCTTTACATGCCTTATACATTTTTCTTTCACAGAAGTTCTAACATTTTCAACCTTTGCTTCCATTTTCATCAATATCAATTCCAAAGTAGCATCACTATACTTCACAAGATCATTCAATCTGAACAGAACATGTTTTCTAGAATTTGCATAAATGAAGCCTTCATTACTAATTCCCTTACCAACAAATCCTACAATGCTTATATCATGCTTTGGACTTCTGTTTGGGCAGGTCAAATTGCACTTAACCTTTCTTGCTTCGATAGCCAGTTGAAAATCATACATATACAGGTTTCTGACATAAATTCCCAAAAGCCTTCTGAATTCAAGTTCAACCCATGTTTCTTCAGTGCTTGCAAAGAACTTCACTAAGAACATCTGATCATCCAAAAACAGTCTGTGAAAGTCAAAACTTGTAAAGTTGACTTTAATGTTGTCTTCTTTCAGAACTTCAATGCTAACATACTTGAGGTCAGCAAAGTCTTCAATTTGGAACTCCAGAACTTTAACAATCTTTTTCCTTAAAAATAATCTTTCATCTGGTTTTCTGAATCTGTTAGAAGCTTCACAGTAAATCATTTGCAACTTTTGATCCATGTACCCATCAATAAAGTGTTCAACTTCAACAAACTCATCCTCTTTGCAGTACAGTGATCAATAATTGTCTTCAAGAAAGATGTCATAATGATAATTCCTAGCCAGTGGAACATACTTTTGTTTCACAATGAAGTCACAAATTGGTTCTCCCAAGATAGGCATTTTAAGTATTGGAATGATGATTGGGCTTCTATACACGTACTCTAAAGGCATAAAGTAATTAGCAACTCTTTCATACTCTGCTTCTGACAAATCATCAAAGTAGTGCTCTGCAACATCATCTTCATATTTTAATGAATACCCAACTGTACAATCCTTATCACCCATCATTTCAATTGGAGTTAAACTTCTCAGACATCTGGGAACATTTTAACAATTCAGAACATTTACCAACATATTGTGCATCCTCCTTGCCAACACACTGTACATCATCCTTTGCTCCAATTCAGAAGCCAAATTGTCTCTAGTGTAGAGCACAATATCAGAACAAGTCTTTTCAATTACCACTTCTTTCGATTCTTTCACATTTTCAGAACTTTGATCCTTAGAGCTATTGATTGAATCAGATTCTAGTCCTAACTGTTCAGAACTCAGTTTATTGTTTAAGAATGCTTTTATGGAACTAACTTCTGAATCTTATGCAGATTATGAGAATCCTAAAATTATTCAAGAGCTGAAAAGAAAAAGCTCAGAGGTCCAAGAAACAACTGTGATATCTGATTCTGGTCCATCTGAAGAATGTCCAACTTTAATAGATACAAGTGTTGAAATACCTGAGTCTGGTACTCAGAATTCTGAACAAAGTACTCAGAATTCTGAACAAACAAACCAGAATTCTGAACAAGTTACTCAGAATTTGGACTTAGATGCTACACCTCAACAATTTTCAGAGCAAAGAGGGAGTTCAGAATTACAAGCTGTAATGGATGAAAATGATGCAAACAATAATCTTTCAGATATTGATGTGCTTCCAAGTTCAAATAAATGGACAAAAGACCATCCTATACATCAAGTGATAGGAGATCCATCAGTTGGAGTGCAAACTAGGTCAGCAACAGCAAATGAGGCTATGTTTGCAGGGTTTTTAAGCATGATTGAAACTAAGAAAGCCACTGAAGCCCTAGAGGATCCAAACTGGATTTTAGCAATGCAAGATGAGTTGCTACAGTTTACAAGAAATAAAGTTTGGAGACTGATTCCAAGGCCTGAAGGTAAATCAATCATTGGAACAAAATGGGTTTTCAGAAATAAGAAAGATGTGGCAGGTATTGTAGTAAGACATAAAGCTAGGTTGGTTGCAAAGGGATACTCACAACAAGAAGGCATTGATTATGATGAGACATTTGCACCAGTTGCAAGGATTGAGGCAATCAGAATATTCTTGGCATATGCTGGACACAAGAATTTCAAGGTGTACCAAATGGATGTCAAATCAACATTTCTAAATGGTATACTTAATGAGGAAGTCTATGTCTATCAACCAGAAGGATTTGTTGACTCTGAGTATCTAGACCATGTATATGTATTAGATAACGCTTTATATGGTCTGAAACAAGCACCAAGAGCCTGGTATGACACTCTAACTCAGTATTTGTTAGAATCTGGCTTCAAGAAAGGTAAAATTGATACAACTTTATTTTTAAAAAAGGAAGGTGAGGATTTGATCTTAATTCAGATATATGTAGACGATATCATATTTGGTTCTACAAATGCAAATTTATGTGAAGAATTTTCAGACATCATGAAATCTAAATTTGAAATGAGTATGATGGGATAATTAAATTTCTTCCTTGGTCTTCAGGTTAAACAATTACCAAATGGGATTTTCATCAATCAAGGAAAATATGTAAAAGATATTTTGATAAAGTTTAAGATGTCTGATTGTGCTGCTATGAGAACCCCAATGGCTACTAATATTAAGTTAGATGCTGATCTCTCTGGAGTATCAGTAGATAACAAGGTATATAGGGGCATGATAGGTTCTCTGCTTTATCTGACTGCAAGTAGGCCAGATATAATGTTTACTACATGCTTTTGTGCTAGATTTCAATCTACTCCTAAGAAATCTCATCTATTAGCTGTTAAAACAATCTTAAGATAGCTTAAAGGATCACCTGAATTGGGTCTTTGGTATCCAAAAGAAACTGATTTTAAACTAACTGCTTTTACTGATGCAGATCATGCTGGAAGTAGACTGGACAGGAAAAGCACTTCAGGTGCATGTCACTTTTTGGGAGACAAGATCATGAGTTGGGCTTCAAAGAAGCAAAATTGTGTGTCCACATCCACTGCTGAGGCAGAATATATAGCTGCTGCTGCTTGCTGTTCTCAATCCTTATGGATGAAAACACAACTCATGGATTATGGCTATCAGATAAACAAGATTCCCATTTATTGTGATTCAGAAAGTGCTATTGCTATAACTCAGAATCCTGTTCAGCACTAAAAAACAAAGCATATTGATGTAAGATATCATTTCATTAAGGATCATGTGGAAAAAGGAACCATAGATATGCACTTTGTACATACAAAGTATCAATTGGCAGACTTGTTCACAAAGCCTCTTGATCACAAAAGGTTCAACTTTCTCATTTGCAAGATTGGTATGCTTAATCTGACTAATTGATTATGTTTGTTATTCTTCAGAAATGAATTTTTTTCTAAGTAAGTTTTTCTGAGTAGTGTTGTCAGAATTCTGATTCTCTTACTCAGATGTTCTGAGTCTTGAGTTCAGAACTTCTGAGACAATACTTCAGAACCCTGACTTATTTTTTTTATAAAATTCTGGTGAGGTTAGTCAGATCTTATGAATATACCTTTCAGAACATATTCATTTCTGGAAATTACAAGTGTTTCTATTTGTTGTTAAGTTTTTTTTTGTTGTTCTGTCTTTTCCATACGATTCATTTACTTCTAATATGTGGTTGAGTGTATGCTTTATTCAAGGGGGAGCATTGATATTGATAAATAATCATTCTTAGTTGTTTACAAGGTTTGTATTCTGATTCTCATCTCAAATCATTTTAAGAGGGAGAAGCTTTTAATGATAATTTTTTTTCTTGTTCAAACTACTTCTGATCCTTAAAAAGGTTTACAAGCTGAAGCACAATCTTCTGAGCATCAGTTAGCTATGTGACAAGGATTACAAAGTGCGTTTCACTATGCAATCCTGCTTTGTCACTGAAAAAAAGGAGAAAGTCGCTCTCAGCGGATACCGTTTGGAAAATGTTTATGTTATAAACATGGACTCGACAACCACTGAGAATTCTTGTTTCTTCTCTAAAGCCTCATCTGATATTAACTGGCTATGGCATAAGAGGCTCTCCCATCTAAACTTGAAGACACTGAATACTCTTTCTTCAAAAGAGTTAGTCACTGTTCTTCCACAACATTCATACGCTAAGGAATCTCTATGTTCAGCGTGTGAAAAAGGGAAACAAACCAAAGCAAGCTTCAAGTCAAAGCAAGTTTCCTCAGTGTCATCTCCTCTTCAACTTCTTCACATGGATCTGTTTGCCTGTCAACAAACAATCCATCACTGTAAAGAAATATACATTGGTCATTGTTGATGAATTTTCTCGCTACACTTGGGTTATGTTTCTCCGTTCTAAGAGTGACACCCCTGATGAACTCATCGCCTTTGTCAGGAAAACGAAAGTCCTGAATAATATGACCGTTCGCTCAATAAGGAGTGATCATGTGACTGAATTCAAAAACAGTTCCCTTAAAAACTCCTTTAAAATCAAGGGTATTTCTCACAATATTTCTTCAGTGAGAACACCGCAGCAAAATGGAGTCGCTGAAAGAAGAAATCGAACGATCATCGAAGCTTCACGTTCAATGCTCAGTGATTCTCATTTACCTACTCAATTCTGGACAGAAGCTGTCAACACTGCTTGTTTTACTCAAAACAGGTCGCTGATTGTCAAAAGATTCAAGAAAACAGCCTACGAACTTTTCCATGGGAGAAAGCCTTCTATTAGTTTTCTTCACATCTTTGGATGTCAGTGTTTCATACTGAACAACAGAGATACCCTTGGAAAGTTTGATCCCAAGGCTGATGATGGAATCTTTCTTGGATATTCTTCAATCTCTAAAGCCTTCAGAGTCTTCAATCGTAGAAGACAAACTGTAGAAGAAACAATCCACGTCACCTTTGATGAATCCCGTTCAGCGAATTCAAGACCTTCTGCTGATACTGAAGAACTGAAACAATGAATGTTTTCTCATCTTGGAGATTCAGAAGCTACTCCTATACCGCAAACCAATACTTCTACCGCTGATGATGATCCTACCATCATCCCAAGCATGCAGACAAGTGAAGCTGAATTGTCATGGGTTTTAGCTGTTCTTCTCAAAACTATGCCTGCTTCTGAATCTTTTACCTCAGATATCCCATCTACTTCTCAGCAATCAGTGAATGAAATGCTATCTGAACCTCTTCCTCTCTTTCCTGAAATACTTGAAGTTACTGAAGCCTCTTCTTCAACTCCTCCAGAAGTTCAAATTGAGTCAGCGAATCATGTTCCGACTCAGCGATGGACTATCAATCACCCTATTGATCAGATTCTTGGTGATCCAAACGCTGGTGTTCAGACTCGACGAGGTTCTGGTAACATTTGTTTATTTGTTAACTTTATTTCTCTAATTGAACCAAAGAAAACCGATGATGCCCTCAGAGATCCAAACTGGGTTAGCGCTATGCAAGAAGAGTTGACAAAATTTGAAAGAAACAAAGTTTGGAATCTCGTTCCAAGACCATCTAACAAGTCAGTAATAGGCACTAAGTGGGTCCATCGAAACAAGTTGGATGAACATGGAACTGTAACCCATAACAAGGCTCGTCTTGTTGCTCAGGGATACAGACAAGAGGAAGGCATAGACTACGACGAAACATTTGCCCCAGTGGCAAGACTCGAAGCAATTCGTCTATTCTTAGCATACGCTGTTCATAGAGACTTCAAAGTATATCAAATGGATGTCAAATCAGCATTCCTCAATGGAAGGCTGGATGAAGAAGTCTACATTGAACAACCTCCAGGATTCACTGATCCTAAGCATCCAGATTATGTATATAAGTTGGATAAGGCACTTTATGGCTTAAAGCAAGCTCCTCGTGCATGGTATGACACTCTCTCAACTTATCTCCATATTGAAAAATTTTAGCATGGTAAAATCGATAAAACTCTATTTTTCAGGACAGTAAAAGGTCATATCATTCTTGTTCAAATATATGTCGATGATATTATATTTGGTTCTACTAACCCTGAATTATGTACTCGTTTCGCTGAAAGAATGAAAGCTGAATATAAAATGAGTATGATGGGTGAACCGAACTACTTCCTTGGACTCCAAATCAAGCAAAATGATAAGGGTACGTTTATCCACCAAGGTAAGTATGTCAAAGATATGCTGAAAAAGTTTGATCTTACTCAAAGCTCAGCTATGAAAACCCCAATGGCACCGCCGCTGACACTTAACAAAGATCCTTCAAGGAAGCCTGTTAATGTCACAGCGTACCGTGGGATGATCGACTCCCTTCTGTATCTTACAGCGAGTCATCCTAATATTATGTATGCTACTTGTTTATGTGCCCGATATCAATCTGAACCTAAGGAATCTCATTTGATCGTTGTAAAGCGTGTTTTTCGATACCTTAAGGGTACTCCTAACTTAGGTCTTTGGTATCCCAAAAACTCAGGGTTTGATCTAATCGCCTATTCAGATAGTGATTTTTCAGGACGCAAATTGGATAGGAAAAACACCACAGGAGGATGTCAGCTCCTGGGTGGAAAGCTAGTGAGTTGGACAAGTAAAAAGCAAAATTCAGTGTCCACCTCAACCGCTGAAGCTGAGTACGTAGCCGCTGGAAGCTGTTGCTCTCAAGTCTTATAGATGAGAAATCAACTATTGGACTATGACCTTCATCTCTCCAAAATTCCAATCTATTGCGACAACACTAGTGCCATCTCTATAGCAAACAATCCAGTGCTACACTCAAAGACCAAACACATCGAAATCAGGTATCATTTTATCAGAGCTCATGTGATGAATGGTGATATAGAACTTCATTTTATTCCAACTGACTTTCAGTTAGCTGATCTTTTTCCAAACCTCTTGATTAGACTAGATTCAACTTTCTCATCATCGAGCTTGGAATGCTGAACCTAGAAGAGTAAAATCTTCAGTGGTTAGCATTAGATCAGTGATAATATGAACTTGTATACCCTTATTAATCATCTAATCTCTAAACAAAACGCTTCCTGATCACAAGGTACGTTCTCTTTCTTAGACGCTGAAGTTCGTTTCAGCATGCAGAATTTCAAAATAAATTACATCGCTGAATATCTCTTCCTTTCAGTGATTCTTTTGAAAATCTCACTGATATTTCCAATCAGTGCCTCTCAAATGTTTTAAAATATCCCTGAGATTTTCCAAAAACCCTCATAGACAACTCAAAATGTGAAAGGACGTTTGTGACGTCATACATTGGGTAACCCTTGGCACGACCTTTCATCTGACACGTTCGCCCGTTTCGTTTCCTTGTCTAATAAGATACAAGGGACGTGTCACGTGTCATCATGATAAACTTTTCCCGCTCATTAGTTTCTCTTTCTACTCTCACTATATAAACCTTTTGATTTTATATTTTTACCCTTTACGCATTCGAACTTTCTTAAGGCAATAGAACTCCCTTGCATTTTGATTTTTAAAGAATTTGTGCTTATCTCCTCGCATTTCAAGAACACAGGTTCACATTTTCTTCCTTTAATCCTCTCTAAACTTGTTTTTAATCTTATTCTTGTTCTTTAAAAGATCAAACAAAGGAACTTTCTAAAAACATAAAATCATTTCCTTCATGGTTTCATGAACACAACTTGTTTATGAGTTGTTCTGTAAGTTTAAAATCAAAACCTTAAACTTATGCTTTTCATACATTTATCCAGAATCCTTTCCCTAAAAGGAAACTGGTAAAACAAGAAAAATCACTAGTTTTTTAAACTTATTTTAAAACTAGAAAACCCTAGTTCACCATTTCTTTCCCAAAATGGAAACTGAAAAACCCTAAACCCTTATTTTGGAAACTTTTTCCATTTTATGTTTTTGTCTCATCCTCTTCTATATCTTTTGTTATTCTGAACAAAAATGGCTTCCAACACTGATGTAGCTACAACCACTGCTCTCTCTATCCCTGCCTTCCAAAGAGCTTCCAACAAGAAGCTTTCAATGAACCAGATCACATTCCAATCCAACAACCCTTACGCTCTCTTGGAATTCCCCAAGAAAAAGATGGTTACCCATCTTGATGATGCAGTCAACTTCATCAAGACCTGCACTCTCTCAACAGCCATGACCATTAATCCCCCAACCCACAAAAGGCTCCTACAACAATTCTGGTACACAGCTCACCGTACCACTGCCACATCCACCAAAAACCGTAACCGCCAGTACGATGTTATTGCTTTCGAAACCGAACTTGGAAAAGCCCAAATCAACCCTGGAGCGATACGCTCAGCCCTGAACCTTCCAAGTGGTTCGAAAGCTCATCCATTCGTCCCACTCCCTGATCCCAACTCTCCACAAGGAAAGGCGGAAATCATCCATTTCCTCGACTGCATGAGGTACACATGGAACCCTGATCGTGAAGGCATCCCTGAGAAGAAGCTCACTATGATCCTCAAGAACAAGATGCCCTATGAGCTGAATTTCATTTTTGCTCATGTCATAAGCTGTATGACTGCCAAGACGGGCTCTACGGATCAGGCCTCCAAACCTCAGACTGTCATGGCCTACGCCTTGCTGAAGGGTCTTCACGTCGATTGGGCCAAAATGATTTTCGACGACCTAATGCAGAGAGTGGAGATGCCTGAACGACCATCAATAGTTCTTTATCCTCGCTTTCTCAGCGCCATTTTTGCTCATGGCCTGAAAGATGAATATCCCAAGGTTGGTGACCTGAAACTTTCTCAGGTTTGCCCGAAAGTGCTGGACTTCAAGCCTATCCCAAATGAGGTAAGTCTCTCTACTCTTCTTACTCTTCTCCGCTCTCCTTCTTCTACTTCTGTAGCTACCTCTACGGCAACGGTCAACCCAACCGCTGATACCTAGGCTGCAACCACCACCTCTTCCAAAAAGAGAAAACATTCTGAATCCACCCTTGGCACCCATAAGTCCAAGAAGCATTCCAAGAAGCACCCCAAGCCTTCCCAGGCTGAAGACTCCACGTCGGTCCCTTTACAGACGACGATGGAAAGATTCGTGGTACACTCCGCCACATCCGATGAACCTACCCATTCAATACCAGCTTCAGTGCCTCAGTTCACTGAAACTTTCTTGGATGAGAACCCCCACTCCACAATGCCTCAAAGCACTGCTGAGAGCATTTCCAATGGATCCAACGCTGAATCTGCTACCACCAACCTCTTCACAACCTTTACTCCTCCCTCTAATTCTTTGGTCTCTTCACAATTCATCTTCCTTAATGCATTAACTACAAACGTAATCCATCAAGATGACAATGCTGCTGCTGAACTCCAGCGGATGATTCACCAGAACCAAGGACCTGCAGGTGCTTCTAGACCTTCCTCGCTGGAGATTGACATGGCCTATTACTCAGGTCATCCAGATATCCACAACTTCTCCGACCTACCTACAGGTATCCTAAACACTACTCTCTCTGGACCCCCAACTTCTGAGCTTTCCTTCGCTCACAAGTTTTCTACTTTTACAGGTCCTAACTTAGGCACGATCAACAACTCCCTCAAGGAGATCGCTGAAAAGGTGGAAAAACTCACCACCACCATCACCAACAACTCCTCAGCGGTTACAGACGTTAGGGAGACGCTGAAGAAATTAGCCGACTTTGTCCAGAACAAGGTGGAGAAAGCTGACATCTCCAAGCTTGACGGCTGCTTGGACAACATCCAAAAGGCCCTCGACACCAACACTTCAACCCTCACCACTCTCAACACTACAAACACCGATCTCCTCCAACTTCACAAACCTGTCTAGAGAAGTCACATCGCTGAAGACAGAGGTCTCAAATCTTAAGGGGGAGATGACGTCCCTGAAAGGTGAGGTGAGTGGTCTCGCTCCGAAAGTCGACACCTCAAACGACTTGCTCAACCATATCCTGCAGCGCCTAGATGCTCCCACGGTCCCCTTATCCCATTTCTCTCAAGCTGATAGAGAGAAGATGGAGTTGGCCGTGGACTTCATCGTGAAGACGAACCCTGCTTTGTCTGGCCTAGAAGACAGACTAGCAGCGGTTGAAAACCGTTCAGGTTTCCCTGGCCACGAAGACAAGGGTCCTGAATAGGTATTTGCTGCTACATCCGATGCTGCTACCTCCCCCATCCAACATGAGGAAGAGGGGGAGAAGGAAGACAAATACCTTCCCCAAGTTTCTGAGGGGGAGGAAAATGATGAAGAACCTCAGGGAGTTAAGAACCCTGAGGGAACCGAGAAAAGTCCCTCTCATTCTAAGGGGGAGCATTTTAAAGAACATGTAAACTCTCCGGTGCTTGTTGAATCCTCAGAGACTGATGAGGACGCAGACACTGAAGATGAAGAAGACCTAGATCTGAAAGATGACGAACCTTCATCATCACCAAAAGATGATGATGATGATGATGATGACGATGAACGTTTCGTCTTCCAGCGAAAGCAAGCAATGATCCCTGCTCAAAAGGGAGTTGTTATAAAAGAACAAGGGGGAGGGGACCAAACCCAAATCTCCAGCGAATGCGACCAATCAAGGAAAATAAAAAGGCCTCGCTGAGGACAACTTGTCTATTTTACTCAAAAATCCACTTTGTCAGGTATGTTACATTTTATTCCCTTACACTGCATCCCTCCTCTATCCATTCTCAATCTCAATCCTTCTCTCACTCAAACCTCTAAACACTTAACTCATTCTTTCTCTATCTCTTCTCTCAAATGATCTAACCTCTGTGATCGTTTTGTTTCAGCTAGTCCTCTCCCCTGCTTGAGGGTCAAGCTGAAGCTCCTCACACTTCACCAATAATACCAGCCTCTAGAGCTGAAGAACAACAAATAATCCTGGTCCTGAACTTCGCTGAGACCGATGAATTTTTTGATGAAGAAGTAGAACTGCTCTCTCACCCCAACAGAACTTCCTTGGCTCTTAAAAGGCCAAGTGAAGATGAACACATAAAGAGAGCAGCGATGATCCAGAAGCTGGAAGATCAGCGCATTGTCCCTCCTCACCTGAAGTTCTTATCAAACAGGGAAATCGCTAAATCTTTTATGGCTGAAAAACTCCCGGCTGAACGAAACAAGGCTGAACAAAAAGACAAAGAATTCGCCTTAGAACTCGTTCAACATTCAGTCAAGGATCCAGATCTAAAAAGGTTCCCTGTAGCTGTCCAACGAAAGCTGATCAAGGACGCACATAAGAGAAGTCGAGAGAAAACAAAGGTCAGTGACTCTACACTGACCTGGTGTAAACAGAAGTGCCATTACAGAAGTCACGTCTCAAGGATTAAATCTATTTCCCTGAAAGGGAGAATGGCATGCGGTGTTCCAGTAGTCGACGTTGAAATTATCAGAGAAAATGGATACAAGTCAACTCGCTACATGTCAGACATTGACAAGCTTGGCTTCCCTGAATGGTTGGAGATGAGGGTAGCTATTCAACGATCATGCTCAACATACAAGATTCACGTCGAAAAAGTCTTGAACAGGCTGATCGATATGGTAGCTTCAGCTGTTGACATCCCACGACCTCCTCCAATACAGTCCAAGCGACCTACTGCTAAGAAGAAGAAATCCCCAACTTCAGGTCCTCTAACAAGGAATGAAACAGGGATTGACTTTTCTCGTGAAGCAGTTCTTGGTCCTGATCCTGATCTCTCTGGACTCGATGTCTCTCTACCTCCCACTAAAACATTCATCCCTGGTAAGGTTCTCAGCAATCCGTTTGGCATTTTCTTCTATGAGTGCATTGGACGCCCATGTTTTCAACGAGTCACTGAGCTACACAAAGCTCGCATCGAACAACTCAGAGATTTACTTTATTGGTGTGACTACAACAAAGACATCCAAGCAATCTTTCTTAAGCCTATGATCTTCAAAGAAGCAAAGAAAAGAAGAGATCAGGGAGTGAAAGTCCCTGATTGGATGATTCCTGGAACTGATACTCTTGATGAACTTCTCTCCAAGAAAGAACCTGTATAGCTGATAGGATCACTTTTTGTAATTCTTCTATCTTTATCAGCTTGTAACTTTTTGTACTTGTAATTTTTCCACTTCCCCTTGTAATCTTTACGAAGTTAATGAAAAATTTCAGTGAATGTACTTTACTCCACCAGTTCAAGAAAAGATCCCTGAAAACAGTAAATGGGACACGCATTTTACGAGTTCTTTTTATCCTTATGTTTTCTTTACTTAGCAATTTTCTTTTATTGCTATGTCATCATCAAATAGGGGGAGATTGTTGATCCAAACCCTCTGTGATTTGATAATGACTCTGAGAAACACTTAGTGAAAACTGTAAGTAGACAATATGTATTAATGTTTTGTCATCAAAGAAAATATACTAAGTCTGTTTAGTATCGCTGATGAAAAACATACGCTTTAAATTTATACTTCAGCGAACACTGTACATCAGTGAGCCCTGAGCATGTTCAGTCTCACTGATGATTGTTGATAATTTATGTTGTTTACTTATGATCCCTGAAGAAAAGATTCACGTCAACTATGTTCTTCGCTGAAGTCGAAGATCAAGCCAAAGAACCAGCGACTAAGTCTACTAGTGACCTGATGCGGATATCAGTGAAGCCAAGACTAGTCCATCCCACGTGAAATTTCAAGTAGAAGACTTCAGCGAACGCTGAACTTTATCATTCGCTGATAAAGAATCATTTAGTGAACACTGATCTTGAAGCCTCCTCTACAAGTAACTTTTGTCTTATCCCCTTGCATGCCTCTGTATGATTTTGTCAGAACGGACATCCCTTTTGTCCAGAATCGTACAACCAACTTTGCTACTACACTGTTCATCATGCGGCCACTAGGTTGTCTACTGAAGTCAAATCATGCAACCAATCAGAGGCTGTGTGAAGGTATACTGACTTGCATTAAATGCTTGCAGTATATAAAGGAAACCCTACTTCATTTTTGAAGTGCTAGGCCATTCCTCTCTCGCTGAACTACCGTGTGAAAGAAAACCATCCTTAGTTTTCTTAATCTTCTTTCTATCTATTTCTAATGCAAGAACTCTGTGTGTTCTCACAATTTGTTTAGATTAGGTTTATTCCTTAATCTTGTTCCGCAACAAACTGTAAATTGTTTGATACATATCAATAAACAATTTAGAAAGATAAAAATCTTGTGTTTCTACAAACTTGTATAACCCCTTTGGGACCAACAACACCCTAATCATCATCTTCTCCAGCTTGTCACCAACTTCGTTCGACTTAAACATTACTGGCACCGACTCTTCCTAGATGAACACCACTTGCGCCTTAAACATCATCCTCATCGGTCTTCTCCGTCCTCCAAATGCCAACTTAAACAACATCATCCTTTAACCTTTACCTTTTCCACTCTTGACTAAAAGTCATCCACCCTTGAAAAATGAACTATCCACCTCCCTCACCTTCTAGACTTCCATTGCCAGTTCACCACCGTTCTCCTTTCCACCAATCTCTAAAACAGACCCCTCTACGCCCAAAAACATTATATAAAGATGATAAACCTACCGTGTGCACCACTTGAGGTCTGCCCATGGTGAAAACCCCCATCCCCTCAGACCCAATACTCTTTTTGTTTATAGAAAAAAAGAGGCTGGTACCAGTTGGTCCACCACATATTCATGTAGAAGGTTTCGACAAACCCCTTTTTACTTGTTTAACATGTAAAAGTAGATGATGTCGAAGATGCAAAGATAGTTGAGTTCGGCGATGTAGTAATAAATGGAAATGAGGTTAGTAGCTTGATTCATACACCTACTATCTACCTCTGCGATTATGTTGGACTTCGATCATGTTGGCATCCAAATCATCTACCTCTTCGATTCATACCTCTACCATATATTCTAATTTGTTCGGGTTTTGAAATTAAGATTTTTTTTAAAGATTTTGAGTTTTGTTTGTATCTCAAATGTTTGTAATGAATCCATACAAATATTTTGATTGGATTTATGTTTGATTTGGGGTCTAGATTTTTACATATTTGGTGCTTGAATATGTACAATTTTGTTGTTGGATCAAGGTTTTAATTTTGTATTTGTTTTTAGAGTTATGTTTGACAATGGCTGTGTGGTATCAAAGTGGTTAGGATGGTGGTCATCGAAGTATGGAGGGGAAGGGGGTTAGCAGAAACAAAGTAGAGAGGGAAGGGTTTAATCTATTGGTTGGATTGCAGTTCGTCAGATAAGAGGGTTGGGGCGTAAGCGTAAAAGACAAAAGGAGAAGGAGTTTAAGAATATTATCAATTTATTATGTAATCATATAGAATATGACTTTATTTATAATATTTTAAATAAATATAGAATAAGGGTAAAATGACTAATTGGCCATGATAGGGTTAACGACCTTAACTTAACGGTGTTAGCTTAAAGGACCAATTTGTTATGTAAAACACGAAATAAGAACCAATGATAAACTTATTGCATTTTAGATAGAAAAAGGAGACAAGGCTTATGGGCCAACAATGTAATTTTCTCTTAATATTAATGTTACTAGGGAATGTACGTTCCTATGTGTTGATCCAAACCCTTCAGTGATTTGATGATGACCCTTAGAATCACTTAGTGAAAAATTATAAGTAAACACTATGTATAAGTGTTTCACCATCAGTGATAAGATACTGAGTCTGTTCAGTATCGCTGATGGGTAACCATTGTCCTTCATTATTCCTCAGTGATAAATGTACATCAGTGATAAATGAGTCTGTTCAGTTTCGCTGATGATCACTGATTGATTATCTGTAAATGTTTATTTGTAATCCCTGAAGACAAGTTTCGCAACAAAGGAGTTCATCGTTGAATCGGAGACAAAGATGATGAACAAGTGACAAATCCACTAATGATCTGATGCAGATATCAGTGAAACCAAGACAAGTCCATAACACACGAAATTTCAAGTAGAAGAATTCAGCGAGAGCTGACCTTCATCAGGTCTTACTGATGAAGATCAACTCAGCGATCGCTGATCATGAAGCATGCTCTACAAGAAATGTTTTGTTATCCCCTTGCACACATTTGTATGATTTGTCAGAAGGACATACCTTTGTCCATGATCGTACAAACCAGTCTGCCACTACACTGTTCACCATGCGGCTCAACGCATGTTTGCAAAAGTCAGAAGCATGCATCCAACCAAATGTTGACACATGTAAAGTCTTCCTGACATGCATTAAATGCATGTAGTATAAATAGGAGGAATGCACCTTCATTTTGAAGGTGGTCATCCCTGAACCTACTTAGTGCATTAGAAAATTATCCTTAATTTTCTAACTTGTTTTCTCTCTATTTCTTAGTGCAAGAAATCTGTGTGATTCTCATAGTTTGTTTAGATTAGGTCTTGTACTTTGTCTTATTCCGCAAGAAGCTGTAAATTGTTTGATTTATCAATAAAACAATTTAGAAAGATAAAAATCTTGTGTTTGTATTCAACACCCCCTCCCCTTATACAAACTTAATACTTGTATAACCCTTTGGGACCAACACGTGGTATCAGAGCAGATTGTTTAATCTCCATAAACAAGATCTTGCTTATACTATTCTCTTCCTTGCTATTCTCTAAAATAGCTCAAAACACAAACACCAATTACATAGATAATGGTTTTCTTTCCTAACCCCTTCGATTTAGCAGAGATAACTTTAATCGCTGGAAGAATCGAATGATGCTCTTCCTAGAAGGTGTAGATCCCACTATACCTTACTATGTGGAAAATGGACCCTATGTTCCATTCATCATAGATGCTACTGTTCCAGCCACTGCTACTACCCCTACCATTCCTGAAAGGCAGATCGTCAAAAACATCTCTCAGTGGACCGAGGATGACAAGAAGAAGGTGGCCATACATACTAAAGCCAGATCAATCATTTATACGGCTCTCCCTGATGAGGTCTATCATTCTATCATGAACCTCAAAAGCTCCAAAGCCATGTGGGACACAATCTGTGTTCAATATGAAGATACTGCTGACGTATAAGAGTCCAGAAGAATAAATCTGGTAAGACAATATGAAAGTTTTATTTGTGGTAAAAATGATACTTTATCTGAAGTTCACCAACGTTTTACCTGCTTAATCATTGATTTAAAACCTGTTGGTAATACCTACTCAAACTCCGAGATCCTGACAAAGTTCTTGGAATGTCTTCCTGAAAGTTGGGACAATTATACCATGTGTCTTAAACTATTAAAGGATATGAAATTCATGACCTTAAGTACTCTTTTTGGCACTATGCTCAATCATGAGCAGTCCTGTCAACTTAAGAAGAATCTTGTAAAAATTTTTAAAAGCACACTTGTTGCTTTACTCTCTTCAGAGTTAATGCCCACTCAGCGATCTTCTGTCACTATCACTGAGTTGGAATCTAACTTTGATGATTCATCAGAAGCTGATCCTTCAGAGCTTGATGAGTCTCTAGCACTCCTGACAAATTCTTTCAGGAGATTTGTAAGAAAGAGTAACTTCAGAAGGAATAAACCTCTCACCATCACTGACAAGCCCAAATCATCTCCTATTGATAAGGCCACTGCTACTTGCTATAACTGTGAGAAAATAGGTCACTTTGCTAGTGAGTGCAGGTCAAAGAAAATTTTCAAACCTTCTTCATCCTTCAAGAAATGCTATACCTCTAAACCTAGAGATGACAAATACCTTGAGCTCAAAGAAAAATATGACAAGCTGAAAAGCTACAAGAGAAAAGGTAAAGGTCTGATCGATGAAGATCACGATTGGGCTGAATCTGATGAAGAATCAGATTCTGATGAAGAAGATGAGGCCAATCTCTATCTTATGGCCGAAATCAACAAGTAAAGGAAGAACTAGCTGAAATTCCCTCTACTTCTACTTCTTAGGTATCAACGTCCTCTCCTTCTCCAGCTATTATTGACGCTGATAGACATCGTGCTATCGATGTGCTGACAGTTGATTTATATGATGCCCTGAATGGCAAGACCAAAGCTGAAAAACAAAATTTAGACCAAACTGAATAGCTTAAAAATTGTCATTTAAAAATCCAAGAGCTTTCAAAAATGGAAGAAAAATTGAAAGATCAGGTCTATGTAAATCAAGTCATCAGCATTGAACGCGAACACGCTATCACTGAACTGAAAGCTGAGAAAGCTACTGTTAAAGGATGGTGTAAGTCCTTAGCAAAGATCACTGAGATAATCGGTGCTCAGATTCCTGTCAATGACAGAAGTGGTCTTGGTTATAATTCTAACGCTGAAGAACCAACCAAAGATCGTTCCATGCTTAAGTTTAGAATGTTCGTGTCTTCCATCCCTGACACCTCATCATCTCAGTGCTCTTCTTCTAATAATCCAATCCCTGAGGAAAAATCCACTTTAAGCCCCAAACTTAAAGATAAAGGAAAATCTATTTTTCAAAAATCTCAGAAGGGTACCAAAGTGCCAAAGCTGAAAAATTCTAAACCTTAAGCTAATCAACCCTCTACTTCAAAGAACAAGACCCTTGAACATGTTCAACGATCTACTCTAAGATCAAGAGTTGATGTTATTGGCAAGATATCTGAAGAACCAAAGGTTCCTCCGATCTCTGATGCCAAAGGCATTCTTGGTACAGGCCCTGCTCATTTAAAATTGTCAAACGTTTATGCCTATGTCCTAAAGCTACTTTAAGCTATAGGAAATACTATCACTGCAGATTTACTGATCATATTGCTAGTAAGTGCCCCACAACCACCAAAGCTGAGAAATCAGCTAAGGTGAAGATAAATGCCTCCAAGGCAAAGAAGATCACCCCAGGTGAAAACCAAAAAAAGTGAAAAATACCACTAAGGTTAAAAAATTAACCAAAGTGAAGGTTATCACTGATGTTGAGTCATCAGATGCTGTGATGACTGCTGATCCTTCCACTTCTTCTTCCAATGACAAGTGTGGAACCATGGTAAAGTGGGTACCTATTTCAACCTAATCTTCCTTTTGTTTGCAGGTCTCGAAGGTTATCTGGTACCTCGATAGTGGATGCTCTCGACACATGGCTGGAAAAAGAAACATGCTCACTGAATACAAGGAAGAAAAAGGTCCCTCGGTGACCTTTGGTGGAAATGGAAAAGGATATACCCTAGGGTTTGGTATACTTTCTAATGGTACAACCACCTTTAAAAGAGTTGCTTACGTAGAAGGACTGAAACACGATCTTCTTAGCATCAGTCAGCTATGTGATAAAGACTACAAAGTTTGCTTTACTAAGGAAGCATGTTTTGTCACTGATAAGAAAGAAAAAATTGCTCTGAGCGGCTATCGTTTGGAAAATGTTTATGTCCTAATCATGGACTCAACAACCACTGAGAGAATTTTTTTTCTCTCCAAAGCTTCATCAGATGTCAACTGGCTATGGCATAAGAGGCTCTCTCATCTAAACTTCAAAACGTTGAACACTCTCTCCTACAAAGAATTAGTCATTGGCTTGCCTCAGCACTCATACGCTAAGGAATCTCTCTGCTCAGCGTGTGAAAGAGGAAAACAAACGAAGGCTAGTTTCAAATCTAAGCAAGTATCCTCAGTGACAAACCCTCTTCATCTCCTCCACATAGATTTATTTGGCCCTGTCAATATACAATCCATCGCTGGAAAGAAATACACTCTTGTCATAGTAGATGAATTCTCTCGCTATACCTGGGTTACGTTTCTCCGTGCAAAGAGTGACACCTCAGAAGAACTCATCTCATTTGTCAGGAAAATGGAAGTCCTAACAATATGACTGTTCGCTCAATAAGGAGTGATCATGGAACAAAATTCAAAAATAGTTCTCTTGATAACTGTTAGGGCAGGTTTTTATAGTTGATTTAAAGTTCAAGGGTTGAATTGTAATAGTTTATTTTGAGCCTTATTAGTGAATGGGCCGTGGGCTTGTTAACCACGGGCCCATAGTATTTAATATGAGATTAGCTTGGAAAAACAAGCTAATCATCTCTTTAGCTTTCTACTCTTATTGTAAAATTCTCTCTGAAAGTTAATGAAAGGGATGACCAGTTGAAATCATAATTCTTATTGTTTATCATTTTCGATTTCATATTAGTTGCACGAATCTGGTAATAACAATTGGTATCAGAGCAGACAGACGGATTCGATTCAAAGCCTCTCTAGTGATTTCCGGTAAGATTTTGACTTTTCCCGTATCTGTTCATCTTGACTTTTTCGAAATCTTGATTCTGGCTAAATTGTTCAATTCTGTTTATTGGGTTGTGTTAGCATTATACTTGTGAGTAATTCTGCAAATTTTCGCATTCCAATTCGATCGTTTGAGTGATTAATTTAGCAAATTAAGGTCAAAAGTTTTTGGTAGTGTTCTTGATAAAAGATTCGATTTTTAACCATCAAAACTTGTTATTTTTGTATTGAAATCGATTGGATTAGTGTTGTTTTTGTGTTTTGCATTGTTACTAATCTTCCAGGATCGATTTTGGGCAACCCTAATCGAAAAGTCGATCGATTTAAGCAAACAGCCGCAGATTCCGGATAAACCAGCCGCGTTTTCCGGACAAGTTGATAGTGTCCGGACGTTTGTGTGAAATCCACCCGAACAACTCCAATTCCATCCGGACTCCTCATCTTTTTCGGGTAAGTCTTCTGGGTAAGTTGCAACTCTCCGGGTAAGTCATACTAAATCTAATCAATCCGGGTAAATTAGTTTCCGGAAACCCAAAGTTCCCGAACACCAATTTATCCGGACATCTCTGTATCCGGTAAGTATCTTGTCCGGACATCTCTGTATCCGGTAAGCTTCTTATCCGGACACCCCTTTACCCGGTAACTTTTGTTTAAATTACTTATCCGGTAACCGGTTTCTTCCGGTAACCCCTGTGTTATCCGGAAACTGTGCTATCCGGATTCTTTGCATTACCCGGACACTTTGTGATTTATTTGATCAGTTTAATCTGAACACTTCCTGATCATAATTTTATCTGGATTCCTATCCAATAAGCTCACTCTAAGATCAAATCACTCGTAGACCCTGCGTTAGGATTTCACTCTTAGTGCCTTGCGTTAGGTTTACCCTTTGAATCAATCTACACGTCTGACGATTACTCCGTTGCAACCGAAGATGTCTTCTTCTCGTGATGCTCTCGCAATTGGCACTGACACCAAGCCACCGTGTCTCTATCCGAACGAGTACATCCAATGGCGAGATAGATTCATGATCTTCATAGATTCCAAGGACAACTATGAGTACATCAAGAGAGCTCTGGATAATGGCCCAATTGACAAACCGATGAAGGAAATAGCTGCAACTGCAACTGCATTAGCTCAACGTGAGGCCAAGACTCTTGCTGAAATGAAAAATTTTGAAAGAGGCATGATGGAAGGTGAAAAACATGCAAAGAGATATCTGATTCAAGCTCTTCCTAATTCCATCTACACTGCCATAGACAGTTACAAAGAGACGACTAAGGGCATGTGCGATCAAGTTGCCAGAATGATGCGTGGGAGCGTCGTTGGCAACCAACTGAAGATAAACAGCGCCATAACAAAGTTCGATGGTTTCAAGCAGTGCCCCGGCGAATCTCTCACCCAGGCCTATGAACGTTTTTGCCTACTTCTCAATGAACTGAACAAGAACAAGATTGTTCGGTCTAATACGAAAAACGCGCACAAATTTCTCAACAATCTGCTACCTGAGTGGAAGGTGTTTGCTTCTCATGTCAAGCACAACAATTTGATTGAGAATATCAGCATCAACGAACTGTATGAGACACTTCTTCAAGACGAAGATGAAGTGAATGAGCTCCTAGGCGAGAAAAAGACTGAACCAGTGCCATATGCCGATCCTATTGCTCTCATTTCCTCCAAGCAAGGAAAATCATCGGGAAGTCACTCAAGACGTGCTCCAAAGCAAAGTTCTTCTGAGTCAGAAGCTGAAGATAAGGAAGACAACGATTCTGATGATGAAAAGGTTTCAGAATTCAAAAAGGCCATAGCTTTGCTTACCAAATCCTTCGAACAACAAAGGTACTACAAGAAGCCTTCATCCAATAGTCAGTGCTACTCCACCTCCTCCAACAAGCGCCATGACTACAAAGATCGATACGAAGGAAAGAAGAAGCTCAGTGAGCACGACAAGTCTGAGAAGAAGGGAAAGCCAGAGAAAGAAGAAGGGAAGAAGAAAGATAAACCCGTAAAGTGTTACAAGTGCAGGAAACTTGGTCATTTCGCGAAGGATTGTCGCCAGCCTACAATAAAGAACTCTCACTACTACGAGGCTAAACTCGCCTTGTCTCATCAAAAAGAGACTGGAGAAGCAATGTTTGCCGAGAACGATTACTGGTTGGAAAGATCTGATGATGAAGGCAATTTTGATGTTGCTGATGCTTTCATGGGATATCACTCCTCCGCCGAAGAAGAAACGGTTCCTACAAGTCAGGTATGTGATTCTTGCCAACCAACTTTCTTGACTAAAATGCAAGCACTTACTGATCATGCAAATTCCTTCCAGGCCACCTCTAAACAACAAAATCTTGAAATTAGGTCACTAAATGAAAAGCTTGATGTTCAAAAGAGAATAACAGAGAAATATAAGTCTGATTGTGCTAATTTAACTAATAAATGCAAAATTCTGTCATTAGCACCTAAAGACTTAAGAGCCAAATTATCTGATCTTCAGCGTCAGTTTGATCAGTGCATGAATGAGAAAGAAGAAATTGTTTATCAATGTTCTTCTCTTCAAATTCAGCACAAAGAGTTTGTTGCTAAAATTCTTGATCTCGAAACCAAACTCCACAAAAGGGGTCAAACTGATCAAACCATTTTTTGAACAAACCCAAAGAGTTCACGTACTTCAACAAGGAGTGGGGAATCGGATATGATAACCCACACTACTTAAAAATGGGAAGATATCAAGTCCCAACTCTGTATGATTTTGCTTGCTATGGGTTAGATAAAAAGTATCCAGAGTACGCAATTCAATGGACTGGTCCTCTTGAACCAGAAAAGGAGGAGGAAACCGAGGAACATAAACGCACACAAAAATGAGGAATTCAACTTCCATTTTGTTATGAACCTTTAAACTACTCGTATAAAAAGGACAAAAGGATGAGGATCTAGCACCCAAGGATTCCTCCAAAAAAGGATGAGGATCTAGCACCTGCAACCAAGACTGAGACGGATGAGTTTAAACTCTATGTTCCCCCTCTCATCTTGGAAGCAAAGATAGTCGAGTTGGAGGAGTCCATTGAGAAAGAAAGGTCAATGTTTCAAATGGAAAAGCAAGTTTTACTTACAAAGCTTGAGAATCTAAAATCGGTCAAAACCGACAATGTGTCTGATGAAGGACAGGAAATCCTTCGGTTTGAAGTCAATCGACTCACATCACAACTGTCCGCTTTGGCAACGGAAGTGATGCAAGAGAAAGTGAGTAAAGGTCAACTCCAAGAGCAGTTTGACCAACTCCAATCTAAAAAGACGATTTCACCCGAACTCTCCTCTAGCTCATCGGACACGTCTTCGTGTAAAGCTTTCTTAGGAATAACTTTTTCAACACAAGACGATCAAGATTCTCAAGACGAGACTGTTTTACGGAATTTAAACTCTGATTTTTTCTTAGCTTCCGCACCAAATTCCCCAAAACACTTAAGCAAAAAGAGTTCCTCTCCTTCCTCACCTGATCCAAGTCCAGTACTTCCCAAGATAAATTTTTCAGAGTACATGAACTCTGAAGGTAACAGTGAAGAAGAGTTTGATTCGTTTCCCTTCGACAAACCTCTTCCAAGTCACACTGATTTTCTGTCCCCAGTGGTCAATCATCCGGTTAATTCTGTAAAAGATAACTGTTTTCAAACAAATGCCCCAGCTGTGATCAAGATTTCTCAATCAAAACCAACCTCGAAACCTGTTTCCAAAAGGCAATAACAGCCAAGGCAAGCGACCGGACCATTGACTGCCAACACTTCTATTTCTCCAAATCAACCTGATTTTTTGTCCCCAGTGGTTAATCGTCAGGTCACTTTTTTAAAGGGCGACTGTTCTCAATCCAAGACTCTGGCTGTGATCAGGATTCTACAAAATGATTTCAATTCTCAAAAACCATCACAACCGAAGCAAAAGACCGAACGACCGACCACTAAGACCCCTGTTTCCTCCAAAGTCACTGATCATACTGTCCTTGCTGTTTCAGATAAAAATGGACGCGCTAATAAAGAAACACCAAAGTGGCTAAAGAGGGAATCTGTCAAGAAGGATGCGTCAAAGTCTTCCACATGTTTTCAATTCTAGAATAGACAAAGACAATTATGCTTGGAATCATTGGAACCATTTTGATGTTTCTTTTCCCGTTAAAGTTAACTCTCTTAATCAATTGATTCACTTATCGCATGATTGTTTATGTTGTTCTAATTGTGGTTAGAATGATTTTGATGATATTCACAATAATGATTGGTATGCACCTTACCTTGTTGGTAACCTATTTCATAAGCGCAAACCCCATAATAATAAGCAACAACACCATTTCAAAAGGGGTACCAATCAAAAGGTTAAACCATAGCGGGAGACTCACCCCATTCCTACACGAGTTGCTCCTACTGAGGTTAAACCGGCACCCAGGTGGAAAGCTGCTACAAAATCTGTTCCTCCTAAAGGTGTAAATTCTGCACCGAAGAGGAAACAAGTGCCAAAACCAGTTCCCTCTACCGGTGTAAATCCTACACCTAAAGGGAAAGCTGGGACGAAGCAAGATTCCCCAAACGGTACCAAACCTAACCCTCCAGGACCCAAGCAAATTTGGGTACCTAAACGTCACTAATCTTGTTTTGCAGCACGGTCATGTGTGGTACTTAGATTCTGGATGCTCCAAGCACATGACCGGAAGGAGGGAGCTTCTCACGAACTACAAAGAAGAATACGGCGGACACGTGAGATTTGGGAATAACGAAAAGTCGCCGATTGTGGGCTACGACGACATCGTATAAGACAAGATAACAATCAAGAAGGTATCCCACGTCGTAGGATTAGGACACAATCTCTTCAGCATCGGTCAATTTTGTGACAAGGATCTCGAGGTCAGCTTTAAAGCCACAAGGTGTAGAATCCTCAACAACGACGGAGAAGAGCTACTGGTTGGGACTCGGAAGACCAATCTCTACACCATTGACCTCGCAGCAATCAATTCCGACAAACCTGTCTGCCTCTTGTCAAAAGCCGACTCTGATCAAGTTTGGCTCTGGCATAGACGTCTTTCGCACCTCAACTTCAGAAGTATCAATCAACTGGTGCTAGGCAGACACGTCAGAGGCGTGCCCAAACTTCCGTTCGTGAAGGACCGTCTCTGTGGGGCATCCGAAAAGGGAAAGATGAAGCGCGCATCACTTCCGCCGAAGGCAACTCCGAGCACGTCCCGGACCCTCGAACTCATTCATATGGATTTGTGTGGTCCAATGCGTGTTCCGAGCATCAATAAGCGCAAATACGTGCTTGTGATGGTAGACGACTACTCACGCTACACTTGGGTGATGTTCTTAGGCTCGAAGGACGAAACTCCGGAGCTCATTATTGATCACCTGAAGACTGTCTAGAAGAACAAGCTTCAACACGTTCAGTCCATCAGAACTGACAAAGGGACGGAATTCAAGAATCCAAAGGGGGATGACTATCTGAGGTCATAGGGCATCACACACACATTCTCTGCCGCACGCACTCCTCAGCAAAATAGAGTGGTGGAAAGACGGAACCGTACTCTCGTTGAAGCTGCCCGCACAATGCTTTCCCAAGCAAATCTACCGCTATATCTCTGGGCTGAAGCGGTGTCTACGGCATGGTACACGCAAAACCGCTCTATTCTTCTCAAGCGGTTCAACAAGACGCCGTACGAGATCATGAATAATCACGTCCCAACCATCAGCTACTTTCACGCATTCGGATGCACTTGCTATGTGCTGAACGACAAGGATGATCTCGGGAAATTCAGCCCCAAGGCGTACGGAGGAGTTTTCATCGGATACTCCACACAGGCTAAGGCATATCGCGTTTACAACAAACGGACCAGATCCGTTGTTGAAAGCATAAACGTGACATTCGACGAAGCCGCTGATTTGGCTTCTGAACAACTCAGTTCAGAACCCGGTTTAACTGGAGTGCTAGCTTCCAGACCTTCAAGTTCGGGATCTACACACGTTATAGTACATCCGAATCATGCATCTTCATCGAATGCTGACTCTTCTGATTTAGATTTACTGTTTCAATATTTCTATGATGACATACTTAACTCTTCTGCTCCTGTCTCAGTGCAACCGCGACTTGAAGCTGCTCGCAATGAGGATTCGGCCGCTCTATCCGGTCCGCCTCCTTCTACGAGTACGCCATCAACATCTATAGAGACAGCTCAACCGTCATCATCAGACACGCATGCACCTGGTATTGTAATCCCCCCGGAGGAACCCATACTCTCGGAGATCGCTCCTACTGATTCGTCATCTGCTACAACCGATGCTCAACCTCTGAACTCCTCGGAACCAGAAGTTGTTCAACCATCGACGGATCCTCCCCCACTTCCTCCAAGAAACACGACTGCTACACTTGAACAAGTTCAAGACCTTCCATCTGGTGCATATGTGGATCCGGACGCATCTCACTCTACCCAACAGCCGCTTCCGCACTCCACCAAATGGACAAAGGCACATCCCCTGCATCAGATCATCGGTGATCCTTCCACTCCTGTACGTACACGAGGCGCTTCCACCAACTTCTGTCTATTTTCCGGCTTCTTAAGCAAGATCGAGCCGATGAACGTACGCGAAGCGCTCGAAGATCCAGACTGGATCATAGCTATGCAAGAAGAGCTGAATCAATTCGAAGCTCTAAAGGTATGGCGACTGGTTCCACGTCCTAAGCACAAGACGGTAATCGGCACCAAATGGATCTTTAAAAATAAGAAGGACGAAGACGGCATCGTTGTTCGCAACAAGGCGCGTCTTGTGGCCAAAGGATACCGACAACAAGAGGGGATCGACTATGATGAGACCTATGCTCCGGTCGCTCGCATCGAAGCAATCCGTATGTTTCTCGCTTATGCAGCACACAAGAACTTCACAGTCTTCCAAATGCATGTGAAGACAGCCTTTCTTTACGGCGAACTCCAAGAAGAAGTTTACGTGTCGCAACCCGACGGATTTGTGGATGACTCGAAGCCTGATCATGTCTACATCTTAGACAAGGCACTATACGGCCTAAAGCAAGCTCCGCGAGCATGGTACAACACCCTATCAAAGTTCCTGTTAGAATCCGACTTTACACGAGGTACCATTGATTCTACTCTATTTATCAAGAACGAAAAGGGTCACATCATCCTAGTCCAGGTATATGTCGATGACATCATTTTCGGTTCCACTAATCCATTATATGCAAAGAACTTTGCCAATCTCATGGGAAGATTTTTTAAAATGAGTATGCTTTGTGAGATGAACTTTTTCCTTGGTCTTCAAGTTAAACAACTGTCGACCGGAATCTTCATAAACCAGTCCAAATACATTAGGGATATTCTTTGGAAATTCCAATTGGACCAGTCCTCACCAATGAAAACTCCCATGGCAACCAATACAAAGCTTGACGCCGATCCTAACGGAAAGGCTGTCAACACCAAATTGTATCGTGGAATGATCGGTTCTTTAATGTACTTAACTGCCAGTAGACCGGACATCATGTTTTCGACATTTCTTTGCGCCCGTTATCAGTCAAACCCTAAGGAGTCTCATTACAATGCGGTTAAACGAATTTTTCGTTATTTACGTGGTACTGCTGATCTTGGCCTTTGGTACCCGAAAGAGACAGGTTTTGGCCCATCCGCTTACTCTGACGCGGATCACGCCGGATGCATGTTGGACCGCAAGAGCACCTCGGGATACATTCAGTTCTTGGGAGATAGCCTGGTTAGTTGGGCTTCGAAGAAACAACAATGTGTTTCAACATCAACTGCTGAGGCGGAGTATATAGCCGCCACAAGCTGCTGTTCCCAAGTAATCTGGATGAGGACACAACTCAAAGACTACGGATTCACGTATGTCAAAGTCCCGATCTACTGTGACTCAAAGAGCGCAATTGCCATATCAAGCAACCCGGTCCAACACACCAAGACGAAGCACATCGACGTTCGGTATCATTTTATTAAGGATTACGTTGAAAGAGGTACAGTCGAACTCTACTTCGTAAATACTGAGCATCAGTTAGCAGACCTCTTTACCAAAGCCTTGGACGAAAAACGCTTTAAAACTCTTGTGTTCAAGCTAGGTATGCTAAATCTGAAGACTTAATCCGAATGTGTACCTCTTACAAGTACCATACATCTACGAGCAACTGTCTACTCATCATCTGGTGTTATCACTCCTGATGGCTGGGTATACACTTTCTCGCACATGTCTTCTACTTGTCTTAGTTACAGAGTTAGATCTTAGTCTCTGTATTTATTCGGTAGATTTCATGTATTTTCTTCTTTCTTCGTGTGTATTTTCTTTCTCTTATTTCATACTGTCGTCTGTATTTCCTTTCACTATCTCTGTGCTTTCACCATATGTTCTTGTGTTCAGGGGGAGCACCTTGCGCTATCAGGTAAGATTCCTCATTCTTTGAGGGGGAGCGTCACACACAGTTTTTCGTAAATGTCAAAAGTTTTGTATGTGTGGGCACTCCTGCGTGTGTGTTATAGTCACCATCCGAGGGGGAGCGGCACAAGTTTTTCTTTCAAAGTCTAAAAGTTTTTGTGTGTCGGACTCCTCCACTACACTCTCCTGCACTATCGGAGGGGGAGCGATAAATCCCCATGCTCAGTTTGAGGGGGAGCGAGAGAAAGTCCTCTTCCAGTTCAGATTCCTGCAAAATTCCAAGGAAAAGGACCGTTTGAAGTTATCCGAAAAGTATCCGGATACCCCATGGTTTCCGGACAGTATCCGGACCGGGTATGAATCCGGGTCGGCTAAGAACCCGGACACTACCCGGGTATATAAGCCACCCGGACTCTTTCCCTCTTTCATTATCCGGAAAATCGCCCTACACCCCTAAACCCTTCGAACTCTCTCTCTCTCTCTCGCTCAGTCCCTCGTGAAATCGTCGATTCACACGTCTGTTAGTCCCAATCTTCAGGTATGTTTCTCGAGATCACTTCCTAATCATATTTGCTCATGTCCCACGCACCTAAATGCACATTCCATCCGGTGTTTGGCTGATCCAACAGTGACCGAAACCCCTTAAGGGTTATCAGTACTGCTTCTAGACAACCCTTACGCACCGTAACACTTGATTTGGATCTCCGGTTAATACATTGAACGATTGATTATTCGTCCGGACACATTCGTCGTGTCCGGACACCTTCAACCCCATGATGATCCATCCGGACACTAACATCACTCGGAGACCTAGTTGTCCGTAAACCTTAGGGTTTCCGGTAAGTTCAACTACCGGGTAGTTTGGTGTCCGGACTCTAATGCTATCCGGAAAACTAGTGAACCTCTGTCCGGGTTCCTCACTCTTATCCAGACTCTAATGCTATCCGGAAAACTAGTGTATCAGGGAACCTCTGTCCGGGTTCATCATTCTTATCCGGACTCTTTACATTGTCCGGACACTTTGACACCCTTTATCCGGATAACCCTGTTGTGTCCATTTCAGTACATGTTTTGTCACTACCAGTCCTCGATCTGTCTCAAATTGAGCCACTCACAGCAAAGGTACGCGCCGACACTTGTTCATCCGTCTCAATAACTAATTGTGTTGTTCTTTTACAGATATTGCAATGGCGGATCAACAAAATCCACAACACCCTCCGGAAGAGCAGATACCTCAAGAAGAGGAAATGATAAACGACGAAGCAGATGCTGCCTTGGTTGACCCTGACCATGGCACCGAGATGGAGGCCAACAATCACTACCTGGACCCGGCGCTCTTCAGACCTAACCCTAACCACCAGGTTATACTGGATATCCTCATGGGCCATCCTATTCGTGAGGCCCTCAACCGCACTACCGACGTCCCGTTGATCTACGTTCTTCAAGTGTGGTTCACGGCATAGGTCCGCATGGCCGGTACTTCACAGACGATAACGGCAATGATAGACAACCATCCGTTCACCCTGACGCCTGACTCCTTTCGTCGACTCCTTTCTCTTCCGTCCGCCGACGCCGCAGGACATGAACGGTACGATCCTACCGTAAATGACGACACCCTATGCGCACAAATTCACGCGCTCGGCTACAACCATGATGTAACACCCCGCTAAAGCGGAAACACGGAATGTACAGCTCAAGTTTCATAGCAAAAGTTACAAGATCACAACAACCATCAAAATACATTCAAAGGTTAAACCTTGTCTTTTACAATTGTCTTTACGAAAAGGGAAATGAACATAAAATTCAAAGATAGTAAAGAAAGCTTCATCACGTGTATCCATCCTAAATTCCAACCTTAAGAACGTTCTCCTGAAAAGCATGTAAATGAGAGTGTCAACTAATGAATAGTTGGTGAGTTCACAGGTTTAATGAGTATAACATTGTTTGCCATCGCGAAATAGTTTAAATCCACACATGGGATAAAATAATTCGGTTATAAAAACCACTTGCTCAAAGTAATCATATGTAAAATGATAAGTTATTGAGCCCGTTACCCGACCTATACCGACATACTTTGCCCCTACTACAGTGGTGGAATCATTCCACATACGCGCATGTTCTATCACCAACAATACGCCAATACAACAATAATTATGCACTCAAACAAGCGCTACTTGTGAGTGGGGTGTCAAACCAAATAACGTTATCCATAATTACCAACGGCTCAATCCATGAGTTAACGGGTAACGTATACGTAACAAAGACTTTTGAATGATAGCAAAAGAAACTCAAACTTACAACATTTGCAACAACATAGATACCATAGAGCATAAATAAGCAAGCTTCGTATTTTCAAGAAAACGAAATAATCGGTGTGTAAAATAGTTGTAGTAACCACATGCTTTTCACCCCAAAATATGTAAAACATTGAAAAAGGGGATGTGAATACTCACATGATACGCGATAGAATCCGGGAATCTCCCACAAGTACTCCGAGATGATCCTACTTCAAACCTATGAATCGTAAGGTCACTAGTGAGTTCTCAATCTCGAAGGTTCGGTACTAACTATCCAAATCATCATAAAATGCCTTGTTGTGTTTTAATATTATAACGTAATAAACATATACATTGTTCTTCTTAGATTAAAGTTTCCACAATTTCGTCCCAATAAGTAACGAAAAGGGTTTTAAAGAACATAAACATATATAGTACATATATATGTATAAACCGAAATTTTATCGTAACATCGATAAAATTAGAGGTCGTAAACGAAATGACAAATATTTAAATGTATAAATATATAGATATAATATATATATATTTATACTCCACTATTTCATCATAAAATGATGAAATGGGATCAAGAATAAAATGCATAAATATATATAAATATATTATATATATGAACATTCCACAATTTCATCATAAAAGATGAAAAGGGATAAAGAATAAATAAAATGCATAAATAAAAGACATAAATAAAATGCATAAATAAACTGCATAAATATAAGATATACTTATATACTCCACTATTTCATCATGAAATGATGAAATGGGATTTGAAATAGTCCTTAATAATAAATAATAATTTGTCCTTTACTGTCTAGAATTTGATGTCACTTTGTATCCAACTTTGGGTAACTTCCAGGTATAATTTGTTCATGAAATTTTATGTCCAGTTGGTTCAATGAGTTAGGAAACATTTGGCATCAGTTTCATAATTTTTGAAAGAGTATAAGTACATGAAATAATACACGACGTAAAACCCGACAGAAGACTTTGCTGTTTGTACACGGATTTTGTGAGGACTGTTTGATAAATGAAATCTTTGAGTTTTTGAATGAAACAACTTGGGTTTGAATCTTAACACAATAAAATGATTTTCAGAAAACGAATCACTCCATTTGGAGTTAAAATGAGTGAGATATGACTCTTTGAAGTGGGGTGTGAAATCTGACAGCAAGCTGTCAAACAACACCTTGTTCTTATTCTTTTTAAACCAAAATTCTTATTCTTTTGCATGCAAAATCCGATTTGACTCTCATCCATACACTTATTTTCAGTTCCAAAACATATTTGTGATCCATTAAAAATGCATGCAATTTATCCATCAACTCAAACTTGGAAAACTTTTATAAAAGACCCATTTTGAAGATTGTTGATGTTCTTGCCAAGAACATCAACATGCAACTAAAAATTCAGTATTTTAAGCTCATGCATGTTTGTTTAAGTACGTTTTTAATGGTTTTCAAAGATCCATTCATGAGACTCTTGAACAAAAATGATGGATTTCCCAAGAACACTACATGCATGTGTTTAAAATGTTCATCTTTGGTCTTAACATTGGTTTGATTTTGGATTCACCATCTTTTACTAACAAAAGATGTTATGATGGTAAATCTACAAACATTAAGACCTATAAAAGATTATTTTAAAAGATATGAAGAAAGTGTAGAAAAGATGAAGATCATACTTTAAAATGCAAGAAGATGAAAAAGTCTTGAAAGAATGTGTGTGGATTTTGTTGGAATAAAACTTGCTATGATGAACAAAAATCACAGGTAATATGTAAATATACTTGCTATTGATTGATACTTGCAACTTTTGTTCATACAAATCACAAATACATTGACCCTATTTATACACATTGAAAAGGTGCCATCGAACCATCGCAATGGTTCGGTAAAGGTTGTGTTGTTTCATGAAGCATCACACCTCTTCATGAATGGTCACACCCTTTCACTAAAATAACTACTTATAAATATATATATATACTTTCTGACTTACTAATTTTAACCCAAAAGTTTAGGTTAACTATCAACACTCCCCCTTAAACTAAACTTTGGTTTAAGGTAGGTCTTCAACTTGCTTTTATCTTGCTCTTCACAGCAGCGTTGGTCCTTCGTCATCATTAATGAGATAAGACTCTTCTTGCTTGTCTTTATTGTCTTTCCACTTCGTACATTCCCTCGCAAAATGGCCGAAGTCACTACATTCATAACATCTGAAAGTGCTCTTGTCTTTAGTTCCTTGACTCGTACTTCTTCCACGTACATTTGGACTATTCTTCCATTTCAGGCTTTCCTTGGCTTCGTTGTTGAAATTTTTACCTCGCCCTTTACCACGACTTTGGTTGTTTGAACTTGCCATAAGAAGTTTGTCTTGATCATTTGCCTCTGGCGTGTCTTGACTTTTGATTCGTTCTTCAAAGGCTGTTAATCTTCCAACGGCTTCTTCAAACGACATTTTGTCTAAATCTTGATATTGTTCAATAGTTGCCACGATCGGTAAAAACTTCTTTGGAACCGAATTGAGTAGTTTCCTCACAATTATCTTGCTTTCGAGCGTAGTTCCAAGATTACTAAATTTTGCCCTTATATTGCTCAATTTGCTTGCAAAACCACTTACAGTTTCACTTTCTTTCATCTTTAATGACTCTAGTTCACTCCTCAAAGTTTGCGAACGTGCTTTCTGAACTAAGTCTACTCCAATGAACAGAACTTTGATTGAGTCCCAAACTTCCTTTGTAGTCAAGCACTGTGCTACCTGCATTAGAACATCTTCGGGCAATGTTTGAAAGATCATTGCCTTTGATATATGTGCTTTCTTCTCATCCACCGCATTTTCAGCATCAATTGTTTCCCACAGACCATGGGCCTTCAATATTGTTTCCATCAACAATGCCCACGTCGTGTAGTTTGTTTCAGTCAATTTTGGACATTGTAGTGAAACATTTCCTTGTTCTCGAACTGATGCACTGCTTGATGCGTTATCATGTTTGTCACCTTCTTTTTCTACCATGCTTGCTTGCTTGCTTTTAACTTGCTTACTTCTTACAAATCAGAACCGAGATGGTTTCTGGTTTTCTTGCTCTTGTGTTTAATCAAAAGATCAAAACACTTACTTACTACTGGCCAACTTGCTAACCAGGTTTTCTTGCTAAACTTGCTCAATATTGACCAACTTGCTAATCAATATTGTATTTCCAGACCCACTTGCTAATCTGGCTCTTGCTTGCTTTGATCAAAATAATTGATCCTTTCTTGCTGATATTAAACCTCAATGATTCTAATTTGAATCAAGGGTTCTACTTGCTATTTGAACCTAAGAAAAGGTTCGAAACTTGCTAGTTGAATTTTAAGGTTCGGAACTTGCTATGAACCTAAGGATTCGGTTTTGACTTGCTAAGAATCACTAGGATTCGGTTTTTACTTGCTTGCTTTCTTTCTTCCCCCTTACTTTTTTCTTTCTAAGAACAATCTTAAAAAACTTCCTTCTTTTGTCCCTTTTATTTTTTCTTCCTTAATTAAAATATAAGATTTTTTCAAAAATTCTTATAATTTTAATTAAAATATATCTTAATAAAAAATCTTTAATAATATAAACTTATTATAAACTATTATAATATCTTAGATTAAAACCAATTTAATCCCTATCTCTTTCTTTTAGGTTAAATCAATAATTTGGGGAGAGAAAAAAACCTGCGTACTTTTGTCGAACTAGTAAGAACACAAAGTTGTGTTCTTCTTCTTTCTTGTACAAACACCGAACACCCCTGGTGTTCCCTTTTGCTCGCGTTTTTTTCGAATCAACAAGAACGCCCCTGATGTTCTTCCCTTTCGAACCAACAAGAACGCCCCGAAGAACCTGCTGTTCTTCCTTGTTTCTGTCCGAACCACAAATCAACCCAAGTTGTGTTTGTTTTTTTTCTTCGATCAAACTCCGGTTACAACCGTTTATGTGTTCGATCTCTTCAACGAACAGGTATCCTTCTTTCTTCTTTCCTTCTTACTTGATTGATTCCCGGAATCGTTCTCGCTCTGATACCAATTGTTGGAATAAAACTTGCTATGATGAACAAAAATCACAGGTAATACATAAATATGCTTGCTATTGATTGATACTTGCAACTTTTGTTCATACAAATCACAAATACATTGACCCTATTTATACACATTGAAAAGGTGCCATCGAACCATCGCAATGGTTCGGTAAAGGTTGTGTTGTTTCATGAAGCATCACACCTCTTCATGAATGGTCACACCCTTTCACTAAAATAACTACTTATAAATATATATATACTTTCTGACTTACTAATTTAACCCAAAAGTTTAGGTTAACTATCAACAGATTTTACCCAACACACTTATTTTTACCTTTGATTGCCTTGGACTCTTGAAGAAGAAGAGTTTGGGGGCTGGAGTTTATGATGAACACTTGAAGATGATATGAAGATGAGGATGAAGATTTGACGATGGAGAGAGAAGGAGGTGACAACTTTCTCTTAGTGAGAGATTGAAATGAGAGAGTGAGGTGAAATGATGAAGAGTGTTACATACATATGGAGGGAGAGAGAGGGTGGCCGGCCTCTTTGAGAGGGGGGGGGGGGTGGTGTGGTGTGACAAATGTATTTTAGTCACTTCATGGTTTAAAATAAAATCAAAATACAAGTATTCTCTTTTAAAGTTAAAATACAAGGTATACATGTATAAAATAAAGTATTTATACATATAATAAACTTGAAATATATAAAAATTAACAACTACATAAATACTTGTAGTATAAATATATATTAAGTTGACATTTTATGAGATTTATGGATAATTTCCTAATTCAAGGATTTCTTAGGCAAAATTTCTCAATTTTTCCTATCGTACCGTGTTTACTGCTAAAATTGCACTGTGTAAACTATGTCATAAAAATGAGGTATCCAAAGCAGTTCTAACCTGAGATGTGAATTTAACAGTTGTCACAGTCTCCCCCGGTTAGAAGAATTTCGTCCCGAAATTCAGGTGTCAATAGCGTTAACAGGTTTGCTTGCGAAGAGGTGAGGATACTTTTGTAACATGTAATCCTCCCGATCCCAAGTGTATTCAGGCCCACGCCTTGTGTTCCAATGGACTTTTACTATTGGGATTTTGCTTCTCTTAAGACGCTCGACTTCCCTATCGAGTATTTCCATTGGTTCCTCTACGATGTGCAGTTTATTGTTGATTTGGATTTCTTCCAAGGGCACGGTTACTGCTTCGCCAGCCAAACACTTCTTTAGGTTCGACACGTGAAACGTGTTGTGGATAGCACTTAACTCCATTGGTAATTCCAGCTTATAAGCTACTGGTCCAATTCTTTCCGTGATCTTGAATGGTCCAACATACCGTGGACTCAACTTTCCTCGTTTCCCAAAACGGACTGTTCCCTTCCAAGGGGGTACTTTTAAAAAGACTCTATCACCAATTTGAAATTCTAGAGGCTTTCTTCGATTGTCCGCATAGCTCTTTTGAGGATCTTGAGCTGCTTTAAGCCTATCCCTGATGATTGCGATCTTGTCGGTGGTTTCTTGGACAATGTCCGGACTAGATAGTTGTCTATCTCCAATTTCCAACCAACAAAGAGGTGATCGACACTTGCGACCATACAGAGCTTCATATGGCGCACACTGAATACTAGTGTGATAGCTATTGTTGTATAAGAATTCGACTAACGACAAGTGGTTATCCCAACTTCCTCCAAAGTCTAATACACATGCCCGAAGCATGTCCTCCAAAGTCTGAATGGTCCGCTCACTCTGACCATCCGTTTGAGGATGATAAGCCGTGCTTAAGTTCAACTGAGTACCCAACGCTTTTTGGAGTGATTGCCAAAATCGGGATGTAAAGCGACTATCTCTATCCGATATAATGGAAACTGGAACTCCATGCCGCGTAACGATCTCCTTGATGTAGATTTGGGCAAGCTTTTCCATCTTATAATCTTCCCAAATAGGTAAGAAATGTGCAGACTTCGTAAATCGATCTACTATAACCCAAATCATGTCATGCCCTTTGGCAGTTCTCGGGAGTTTGGTTATAAAATCCATAGTGATTTGCTCCCATTTCCACTGGGAATTTCCGGTTGTTGCAATAGTTCCAATGGCTTTTGATATACAACATTGACCTTTGCACACGTTATGCATTTTCCTACATATATGGCAATATCCTTCTTCATTCCTGGCCACCAATAGTATTCCCTTAAATCCTTGTACATCTTATCCGCTCCTGGGTGAATTGAATACTTCGATTTATGAGCCTCCTCAAAAATCATTTCCCGTAGGTTGTCAGCCTTTGCGATCCACACTCTGCCCTTAAAGTAACATATTCTATCAATCTTAGTTTCAAAACTAGACTCTAAACCATGAAGAGTCTCTCCCTTCAGATTTTCAGGTTTCAATGCTTCGATCTGAGCTTCAAAAATCCGGGTTTTCAAACTTGTTTGAACCAGTGCTCCTAACGCTCGGACTCGTGAAGGTTTTACCCTTTCTTTCCTACTCAAGGCATCGGCTACCACATTGGCCTTACCTGGGTGGTAACGTATCTCACAATCGTAATCGCTGAGAAGTTCTACCCATCTTCTTTGCCTCATGTTCAGCATCTTTTGATCAAAGATGTGTTGAAGACTTTTATGATCGGTGAAAATAGTACACTTGGTACCATATAGATAATGTCTCCATATCTTTAAAGCGAATACCACATCTCCGAGTTCCAAATCGTGTGTGGTATAGTTCTTTTCGTGAACTTTTAATTGTCTCGAGGCATATGCTATCACCTTATCATTTTCCATCAATACGCAACCTAATCCTTGATGTGATGCGTCACAATACACTACAAAATCTTCCGTTCCTTCTGGTAGAGCTAAAATCGATGCATTGCACAACTTTTTTTTAGGAGTTGAAACGCTTCCTCTTGTGGAACTTCCCAAACGAATTCCTTCTCCTTTTGGGTTAACGAGGTAAGGGGTTTAGCGATCTTAGAAAAATTCTCGATGAAACGTCGATAGTATCCCGCCAAGCCTAGAAATTGGCGAATTTCCGTTGGAGTCCTAGGGGCTTCCCATTTCTTAATGGCTTCTACTTTAGTCGGGTCCACGTGAATCCCTTTCTCCCCGATTACGTGACCTAAGAAATGTACCTCCCGAATCCAAAATTCGCACTTAGAGAATTTGGCATATAGCTTCTGCTCCTTGAGAAGTTCTAAAATCACTTTTAGATGCTGCTCGTGATCCTTCTTACTCTGAGAATAGATTAGTATATCATCGATGAACACAATCACAAACTTATCAAGGTATGGCCTACATACTCTATTCATTAGATCCATAAACACAGCTGGCGCGTTCGTCAATCCAAATGGCATAACTAAAAACTCGTAGTATCCATAGCGAGTTCTAAAAGCTGTTTTAGGAATATCTTCCTCTCGGACTCTCAACTGATGATATCCCAATCGAAGATCAATCTTAGAGAAGTATGTTGCACCTTGCAACTGGTCGAACAAATCGTCTATTCGAGGGAGAGGATATCGGTTCTTGATTGTCAACTTATTTAGCTCCCTATAATCGATACACATTCGAAATGATCCATCCTTCTTCTTGACGAAGAGAATCGGGGCTCCCCAGGTTGATGAACTTGGTCGAATGAATCCTTTATCCAAAAGTTCTTGAAGTTGATTCGACAACTCTTGCATTTCCGCAGGTGCTAAGCGATACGGGGCCTTGGCTACAGGCGCCGCTACGGGTACAAGATCTATCTGAAATTCGACTTGTCTAAACGGTGGAAGTCCTGGCAAATCGTCTGGAAATACTTCTGGGTGATCCTTCACCACAGGAATATCCTGGACTCGCCTCTCCTCAGACTTCTTCTCAATTACTTGCGCCAAGAACGCAACATACTTCTTCCTCAAATACTTATGGACCTTCATACATGATACTATCTTCAGACTCCTTCCAGCTCTATCTCCTTGGACAACTAGGGTTTCTCCGCCTTGTAATGGTAACCTAGCCGTCTTTTCAAAACAACTAACCTCTGCTCGGTGCTTAGATAACCAATCCATGCCTATTACTACATCGAAACTCCCCAATTCAATTGGAATAAGATCAACACTAAACAGTTTATCAGCTAAGTTCAAGGTACAGCCTAAGATTACATCCTTAGCTTCTAATTCAAATCCATTAGCAACCTCAACAATATAAGCATTCGGCATTTTCTTAGATTCTAGATTGATCAAAGGCCTAAATTCTAAAGAAACAAAGCTCTTATCGGCACCAGTGTCGAATAATATGGATGCATAATAATCGTTTAGAAGAAACGTACATGTCACTACATTGGGGTCTCGACGTGCCTCTTCTGCTCCTAAAACAAATGCCCGTCCTCCAACTTGTCCTCCTTGGTTTCCCTGATTAGCTTGTCTTGTTTGATACCCAGCGTTGTTATTGTTTGGTCCCCTTTTCCACCTTGGGCACACGTTTCGGAAGTGATCTGGACTTCCGCACTCATAGCATACCCTTCCTTCCTCTTTCACATTCTTCATCGTCTTACAAAATCGGGCTAAATGACCTTTTTGCTTACAGATGCTACAGAGGAGACAGGCTCCCTCGTGATGCGAACCACATTGGTTACACTTTGGATGGGGCCTATTGTAACGTCCTACTTCCTTAGCATTCATCCCAAAATTTCCCACTACTTTCTTGTTCCCACTTGAACTACTTCCAATTGCTTTTCTCGACTGATTCTCCTGCCTTCTCTTAATACCGACTCCTTTATGAGTTAGTGTTCCTGCTCTGACCGCATCATGGGTCAAACTAGTTGCTAAGGCTACGGCGGCTTGGATCGTGGTCGGACTTGATGACTTAACCATCCCTCGGATCTCCGGGGTTAATCCGTACAAATATCGGTCGATCCGTTTGCTCTCCGGGGTAACCATGCGAGGTACTAGTTTCGCAAGTTCGTGAAAACGAGCGGTGTAGCGATCTATCCCCGAACCAACCATGGTAAGATCCCAAAGTTCAACTTCCAATTTATGAACTTCGCTCTTGGGACAGTATTCCTCCATGAGCAATTCCTTGAACTCAGTCCAGGTCAGTTTGTACGCATCTTCCCTTCCACGGGTTTGTACTTGAATGTTCCACCAAGTTAGAGCTCGCTTTTGCAACTGACATGCCACATACTCTACCATGCGATCCTCCGAACTCTTACAGATATGAAGTACTGACTCCGTACTATCAAACCATGAGAGTAACCCTATAGCACCTTCCGTTCCATGAAACTCCTTGGGTTTGCAAGTCATGAACGTTTTGTAGCTACATCCTCTATTGTCTTGAGTGTTATCAGGAGTTCCTCCTCCTACATTAACATTCCTTTGATTCTCATTAATACCCGCGGTAACTTGGGCTATGATGTTAGGTATCGCCTCTTGGATATGTTGAGCTATGAGTTGGGCGATATCGGGGTTTTGATCATCAGGATTTCCTCCCATGTGACGTGTGGATCTTCTTGGTGGCATTTTTCTAAAACACAATTGAAAAAATCGAGTTGATTAAAATTTGAGTAATTAAAGTCGGATGTTTTTGTAAAGAATACATTTGAAACTTCGAAGTGTTGGAGAATAAATAAATAACTATTGCATGTTCCACATATATAATTAAAACACAAAAATGCCTTTTCATTGAAGTCATTAATAATAGCCGTTTGATACAAAATTTCTGATGTGCATCGCACATCAGTATAGAATTACAAACAGAAATTTAAGATTGAAACAACTAGAAATTAAAAAGTTCCATTTTCTAAATTTTCCACCGTCCACGTCAATATCCGCCCCGATACACTTCAATTGAAACCCACAACACCAATAGCATCAACAACATCACTACTACTATGCTCATTATCTCGGCTCGTAAAGCTATCCTCCGAGCTATTTTCGCTCCATTTAGGGCGTCGGATGACCGATTGGTCAAAAGGTGACTTAATTCCACTAGCTCGGTCACGACTTGACTCTGGTGACTGACCCTCATTTGACATCCGTGCAAATCCATTGTCACGGCCCTAAGGCGTTGCTCTTCAGCCCAGGTCATGCCAGGCGCTCGACTAATCGGCACTCCTTCGATCACCCATGAGGGTTCCGGTGCGTCTCGCTGATCAGACCTAAAAGACACTAGTCTAGGTATGGGCACGCTCTTCCTAGCGGTTTGCCTCGTACGTGGACCCCTAGGTGGCATTACTACCGGGATGGGTTGTGGAGGAGCCACAGTCGGAGGTATCCTCGGCCCATCGTACGGGTCTCGTTCCACGTCAGACGTACGCTCACTTGATGGCGTGTAGGAAGGTTGTGAGCTTGATGATGATGACGACGACATAGTATTGCTGAAGTAAGAGTGTGATGAGGATGTTGACATAGTGATACTGAAGTAAGAGTGTATAACATTACTATCGCGCAATATAAAGGCTAAGCGTACTATACTATTGCATACTATAGGCAATAACTACGCTCCTACTAGGCATACAACGTGAAGCATCAAGTGTGAAAACACACATATTCCTAGTATATCCATTTTCGGTCTCGCATTACTCTTTCTTTAATTAAACATAGGTGATCAGGCTTTGTTTAATTAAAGACCGATTATGCAATACCCGAACCAGTTATACTAGCAACATGTTTAGTAATTTAAATGTTCATTCCCGTTTTTGGTTATAGTTGCAGTTTTCCAAAGGAAAACCGGTATTCTCTATAACCTTTAGCTCTGATACCAAATCTGTAACACCCCGCTAAAGCGGAAACACGGAATGTATAGCTCAAGTTTCATAGAAAAAGTTACAAGATCACAACAACCATCAAAATACATTCAAAGGTTAAACCTTGTCTTTTACAATTGTCTTTACGAAAAGGGAAATGAACATAAAATTCAAAGATAGTAAAGAAAGCTTCATCACGTGTAGCCTTCCTAAATTCCAACCTTAAGAACGTTCTCCTGAAAAACATGTAAATGCGAGTGTCAACTAATGAATAGTTGGTGAGTTCACAGGTTTAATGAGTATAACATTGTTTGCCATCGCGAAATAGTTTAAATCCACACATGGGATAAAATAATTCGGTTATAAAAACCACTTGCTCAAAGTAATCATATGTAAAATGCTAAGTTATTGAGCCCGTTACCCGACCTATACCGACATACTTTGCCCCTACTACAGTGGTGGAATCATTCCACATACGCGCATGTTCTATCACCAACAATACGCCAATACAACAATAATTATGCACTCAAACAAGCGCTACTTGTGAGTGGGGTGTCAAACCAAATAACGTTATCCATAATTACCAACGGCTCAATCCATGAGTTAACGGGTAACGTATACGTAACGGGGACTTTTGAATGATAGCAAAAGAAACTCAAACTTACAACATTTGCAACAACATAGATACCATAGAGCATAAATAAGCAAGCTTCGTATTTTCAAGAAAACGAAATAATCGGTGTGTAAAATAGTTGTAGTAACCACATGCTTTTCACCCCAAAATATGTAAAACATTGAAAAAGGGGCTGTGAATACTCACATGATACGCGATAGAATCCGGGAATCTCCCACAAGTACTCCGAGATGATCCTACTTCAAACCTATGAATCGTAAGGTCACTATTGAGTTCTCAATCTCGAAGGTTCGGTACTAACTATCCAAATCATCATAAAATGTCTTGTTGTGTTTTAATATTATAACGTAATAAACGTATACATTGTTCTTCTTAGATTAAAGTTTCCACAATTTCGTCCCAATAAGTAACGAAAAGGGTTTTAAAGAACATAAACATATATAGTACATATATATGTATAAACCGAAATTTTATCGTAACATCGATAAAATTAGAGGTCGTAAACGAAATGACAAATATTTAAATGTATAAATATATAGATATAATATATATATTTATACTCCACTATTTCATCATAAAATGATGAAATGGGATCAAGAATAAAATGCATAAATATATATAAATATATTATATATATGAACATTCCACAATTTCATCATAAAAGATGAAAAGGGATAAAGAATAAATAAAATGCATAAATTAAAGACATAAATAAATGCATAAATAAACTGCATAATTATAAGATATACTTATATACTCCACTATTTCATCATGAAATGGGATTTGAAATAGTCCTTAATAATAAATAATAATTTGTCCTTTACTGTCCAGAATTTGATGTCACTTTGTATCCAACTTTGGGTAACTTCCAGGTATAATTTGTTCATGAGATTTTATGTCCAGTTGGTTCAATGAGTTAGGAAACTTTTGGCATCAGTTTCATAATTTTTGAAGGAGTATAAGTACATGAAATAATACACGACGTAAAACCCGACAGAAGACTTTGCTGTTTGTACACGGATTTTGTAAGGACTGTTTGATAAATGACATCTTTGAGTTTTTGAATGAAACCACTTGGGTTTGAATCTTAACACAATAAAATGATTTTCAGAAAAAGAATTACTCCATTTGGAGTTAAAATGAGTGAGATATGACTCTTTGAAGTGGGGTGTGAAATCTGACAGCAAGCTGTCAAACAACACCTTGTGCATGTGCTCTCCAATTGACTTTTAAACCAAAATTCTTATTCTTTTGCATGCAAAATCCGATTTGACTCTCATCCATACACTTATTTTCAGTTCCAAAACATATTTGTGATCCATTAAAAATGCATGCAATTTATCCATCAACTCAAACATGGAAAACTTTTATAAAAGACCCATTTTGAAGATTGTTGATGTTCTTGCCAAGAACATCAACATGCAACTAAAAATTCAGTATTTTAAGCTCATGCATGTTTGTTTAAGTACGTTTTTAATGGTTTTCAAAGATCCATTCATGAGACTCTTGAACAAAAATAATGGATTTCCCAAGAACACTACATGCATGTGTTTAAAATGTTCATCTTTGGTCTTAGCATTGGTTTGATTTTGGATTCACCATCTTTTACTAACAAAAGATGTTATGATGGTAAATCTACAAACATTAAGACCTATAAAAGATGATTTTAAAAGATATGAAGAAAGTGTAGAAAAGATGAAGATTATACTTTAAAATGCAAGAAGATGAAAAAGTCTTGAAAGAATGTGTGTGGATTTTACCCAACACACTTATTTTTACCTTTGATTGCCTTGGTCTCTTGAAGAAAAAGAGTTTAGGGGCTGGAGTTTATGATGAACACTTGAAGATGATATGAAGATGAGGATGAAGATTTGAAGATGGAGAGAGAAGGAGGTGACAACTTTCTCTTAGTGACAGATTGAAATGAGAGAGTGAGGTGAAATGATGAAGAGTGTTGCATACATATGGAGGGAGAGAGAGGGTGGCCGGCCTCTTTGAGGGGGGGGGGGGTGGTGGTGGTGGTGTGGTGTGACAAATGTATTTTAGTCACTTCATGGTTTAAAATAAAATCAAAATACAAGTATTCTCTTTTAAAGTTAAAATACAAGGTATACGTGTATAAAATAAAGTATTTATATATATAATAAACTTGAAATATATAAAAATTAACAACTACATAAATACTTGTAGTATAAATATATATTAAGTTGGCATTTTATGAGATTTATGGATAATTTCCTAATTCAAGGATTTCTTAGGCAAAATTTCTCAATTTTTCCTATCGTACCGTGTTTACTGCTAAAATTGCACTGTGTAAACTATGTCATAAAAATGAGGTATCCAAAGCAGTTCTAACCTGAGATGTGAATTTAACAGTTGTCACACATGATCTTCCCAGACCTTCAGCGTTCAACCGGAAATACCTAGCCCCCATCTGGTACACCTTGTTTACGATTCTGAACAGGTGTCTATCCTCTAGATGGAAAGGTATAGATCAGTGCACCGGTGACTTTCTACGCCTAGTTCACGCCGTCTGCTACAACTGCCATGTCGACTTTGCCATGATCATCTGGCGTGAACTTGTAACCACCATCCGACACATCGGAGGAACGAAACAGAAGAAGTTCCTCCCATACTCGCGTTTCCTATCGCTAGCAGTGCATCAACACATGGACGCTAATCCAGCGATACCCAGACGTGTTGCGTATCTGGTATGCCCCATCCGCCATCTTCAGTTCTTGGTTATCCGCAATCCATCCAATGCGGTAGCTATGCCCATCCCTGAAGCCCTATTGGCCGTCGCTGATCCCAATGCACCAGGGGTAGTTGCTTATAGGGGAGAGTTAGGTAATCCCATGGTCCCGCCAGAGCCGGAGGAACCTGCCCAGGGAGATAGACCCGAGGGACGTGAGGGTCCGAGAATGAGAGGTGGCAGGGCCCGACAAGCAGGTGCTGTAGGGCGGGGTGTGTTAGTTGTGAGAGGAAGGGGAGCGAGTGTAGGAGGTGCAGCGGGATCGCGACCCGGTTCCAGCCAACCCCCATCTAGACCCGCACTTCATCGTTCGACCGAACCATATGTTACTGAACCCCCTTCCCCACCTCACCATGTTGAAGACGTGGAATCTGCCTCCACGGACTCCGATACCGACCGTACCGTCCGCCTGAAACACATACCTCACGGTATCGGACCCAACCCAAATTATTACACTGTTGGAATCTCGCTTGACTGACCTCCTCATAATGGAACCGGACCTATTATTAGGACATCTGAGGGAGAACAAGTAGAGGAGTTAGATCATGCGAGGCGGAGAGAACTGCGTTCAAAGTTGAACCAGGAAAGAACGAGCCGTAAATAAAAAGAGGTTCCTGAGCGAACCGAACCGAGCGATATCCGGGTAGCCACATCTGCTATCCCGTCTCACTTGTTGGGACGGGGTATGGAAGAAGCCTCCGTAGACCCAGCGGAGCAATTGCACGACCCCCTTATCCACTCATCCGTCTCTCAAAAGACGGATGTTACAGTACATCACGGGGATATAGCACAACTTCCACCGGTCTCTCACTCGGAGAGTACTAGTGTTGAAACAAGAGACCAGCAACCCCCGGTCTCGACTTCTTTCAGTGCACCATCGAGTCTAGATCCCTTTGCTATTGAAGATTCTTTGACTAGGACACTTGATGCGGAACGACACCAAGTCGCTGCTCTTAGTGACCTGACTGGGACCACCGTAGTGTCTTCACCTCTAGGTGGAACACAAGGATCGGCGGGAAATCCTACCACAACTATCCTCATGCCAACTGTGAACGTAGGTGGCTCTACCCTTGTGGTAGACGCCTCAACGGGAAATCTAAGTGATCTCGGTGTTACCTTACCCAACTTTGTATCACCAGGGTCTCTGGACAGCACCCTTAAGGCTGTCCGCCAGGATATAGAACAACAGATGCAACAACATGTAGCCGCTAAACTTGCCAAAGCGATGCGTGCTATCAAAGGTAAAGGGTACGTGATCGAAGCTGAAACCGCACCCGTACCTCCACCGATTCAACCGCAACCTATCTACTCGGTGGACACCCTTAAGACGATGCTACTGGCCCAACTACTCCAGGAATCAGACACCACCGCATCTACCGAAGCAGACCTGATTTCCATTCTGAAATCCCAAGTCACTGCTACTTCATCATCTGTCATCACCCGTTTGGACGCCATTTACTCAACCCTCAAGGCCTACAACACAGCGCTCACCACGCTGTCTGAGAGGGTCCGCTCGCTCGAAGACACATGTAAGAGTCAAGTAGGCGGTCTGAAACGTAAGCACGATGACCAGGATGATCCTAATCACCGTGAGGGGGAGAAGCGACAACGCCAAACCGAGACCGCCCATATCCTCACTGCTGAAACTACACCTGTGGTTCAACCGGAACCTTCAACTACGGCTACTACAACCGGAACAAATCTTGAAGCCGAGTTACCTTTAGCAGAAATGGTGATTGATATGGACATATCAGATGATGAATCCCCAATGGTTGAAAAGCCCGAGGGTTCAACACAGGAACTGATTGATTTTGACTCATCAGACATACCGATTCTGGACATGATAGATCCAGATTTTGAAGCCAACCCGGAGACCAAAGATGCATGGTATCAAAAAGCCGCCAGTGCCGTAAATCTCCCGGTAAATTTGGTCTTCCCCACTGATGAGGACGACAACATTGATTATGATCAGTTCCTGCTCCAAAATTTGTATGGAACATCCCCCGTTCACTATGCTCAACCCGCCGGAACATCATCAACAAGACCCGAGTCTACTACTTCCGATCTTCTGACAACTACTCCTCCCACGACAGCTTCTGATCTTCCTCCTCCTCCTCAACAGTAACAAATCCGTTGGGAGAAGATCATGGTACTAATCCCACATCTGGAGGAATCTTTGAAAAAGATGTTCGTCCACAAGCTTCGCCCGATCGAGCCAACCTTCTGTCGGGGTATTTACAACTTTGACCCAGAATTTCAACGTCGGTATATACTAGCAATGCAGCGGTGTCTTCCAGTCAAACAAGTCAGAACCAAACTTCGAATCACAGAGGTAATCAGTATCTATCCAAGACGTATTATGAGGATCGTCTACCCAGTTTTCATTGTTCGACGTGAAGATGGGAAATGAATGGAAATTTTCAGAAGATGACTTCAAGAACCTCTGACCACTCGACTTTCTGGTTATTCTGAAAGACTTGCGTACAAGAACCATCCGACCGCTAGAGATTACAAAGGCGCTCGAAGTTGTTCGTCGATACATGGTCCGCACCATCATGATGTCTTATCTAACGGACTTCCAAATGGCTATCGAGAACAAGGCGAAAAAGGTAAATCTGATCAAGCCGAATCTGAAAGCACCTGAGTTAAACATGTATCCCGAGAACGCTATGCTTCTGGAACCAGAATTCGGGATTGTTTACCTCAATGAGCAAAAGGAGAAGAAATTCATGCGCTTCAGTCAGGTGGACAAATTTTGTGATGGCTCGCTTCTAAAGGCCAGAGATGCTCTTCGAAAGATTATTCAGCACGAGTCTGAGAATCCAAGGTTCTCATATGTTCCGAATCCGAATGAAGTAACTGCTCGGAATGCCTTGGAAATGATTGAAGATCGCATTGACTATCGTCGCGCCATCAGATTGTTCGAGGTACACTTCGCGCTTCGCAAAAGATATGTCTTCAACTGGAAAGATCTAGAGCGCCAACTCGAACTTCAAATCAAAGGGGGAGATTGTTAGGGCAGGTTTTTATAGTTGATTTAAAGTTCAAGGGTTGAATTGTAATAGTTTATTTTGAGCCTTATTAGTGAACGGGTCGTGGGCTTGTTAACCACGGGCCCATAGTATTTAATGTGAGATTAGCTTGAAAAACAAGTTAATCATCTCTTTAGCTTTCTACTCTTATTGTAAAATTCTCTCTGAAAGTTAATGAAAGGGATGACCAGTTGAAATCATAATTCTTATTGCTTATCATATTCGATTTCATATTAGTTGCACGAATCTGGTAATAACAATAGCTTCTTTGAGAGTAAGGGCATTTCTCACAACTTCTCAGCCGTGAGAACATCTCAGCAGAATGGAGTCGCTGAAAGAAGAAACAAGACGATCATCGAAGCTGCTAGATATATGCTCAGCGATTTTCATCTTCTAACTCAATTCTGGGTAAAAGTTGTCAACACTGCCTGTTTCACTCAAAATAGGTCTCTGATCGTTAAAAGATTCAACAAAACTTCCTATGAACATTTCCATGGAAGAAAGCCATCTATCGGCTTTCTTCATATCTTTGGTTGTCAATGCTTCATCTTAAACAACAGAGATTCTCTTGGAAAGTTTGATCCCAAAGCTGACGATGGAATTTTCCTAGGATACTCTTCAGTATACAAAGCCTTCAGAGTCTTCAACAAGAGAAGACAAACTGTAGAAGAAACCATCCATGTCTCCTTTGATGAATCCCGTTCAGCGAACTCTAGACCTACTACTGAAAATGAAGAACTGAATCAGTGGATGTTTTCTCATTATGGGGAATTAGAAGCTAACCTTAACCCTGAACCTCAGGTCAACAACCCTATCGCTGATGACGATCCTAACATCATTCCTAGCATGCAGACAAGTAAAGCTGAATCCTCTTCTTGGGTATCAGTTGTTCCCATAAACACTTTGCCTCCTTCTGAACCCTCAACCTCTGAAAACCCATCCACTTCTCAGCAATCAGTGAATGAAATTTCATCTGAGCTTCAACATATCTTTCCTGGTATACCTGAATCTACTGCTGCTGAAGCCTCTTCATCAGCACCTCCAGAAGTTCTATCCGAACCAGTGATTCAAGCTCCTGCTTAGTGATGGACTTTAAATCACCCAGTTGATCAAATTCTTGGTGATCCAAACGCATGTATTCAGACTCGATGATGTTCAGGTAACATTTTTCTATTTGTTAATTTTAATTCTCTGATTGAACCAAAGAAGGTTAATGATGCCCTCTTAGATCCAAACTGGGTCAGTGCTATACAAGAAGAGTTGACTGAATTTGAAAGAAACAAAGTTTGGAATCTTTTTCCCAAACCATCTAACAAAACAGTGATAGGCACTAAAAGGGTTTATAGAAACAAGTTAGACGAATTTGGAACTGTAACCTGCAAAAAACCTCCAAAAGTTCTATCTGAGCCAGTGATTTAAGCTCCTGCTTAGTGATGGACTTTAAATCACCCAGTTGATCAAATTCTTGGTGATCCAAACGCAGGTATTTAGACTCGATGATGTTCAGGTAACATTTGTGTATTGGTTAATTTTAATTATCTGATTGAACCAAAGAAGGTTGATGATGCCCTCTTAGATCCAAACTGGGTCAGTGCTATGCAAGAAGAGCTGACTGAATTTGAAAGAAACAAAGTTTGGAATCTTTTTCCCAAACCATCTAACAAAACAGTGATGGGCACTAAATGGGTTTATAGAAACAAGTTAGATGAATTTGGAACTGTAACCCGCAAAACAGCTAGACTAGTTGCTCAGGGATACAGACAAGAGGAAGGCATAGACTATGATGAAACTTTTGCCCCAGTGGCAAGACTCGAAGCAATTCGACTTTCTCTAGCCTATGCAGTTCACAAAGACTTCAAACCTCATCAAATGGATGCCAAGCCAGCGTTTCTCAATGGAAAGCTGAATGAAGAAGTGTACTGTTAGGGTCATTTATTGTTGATTTAAAGTTCAAGGGTTTAAATTGTAATTGTTTAATTTGAGCTTATTAGTGAACGGGCCATGGGCTTGTTAACCACGGGCCCGTCATATAAATAGTTTCCTTAGCCTTAGAAAATAGGCTAGTTGTTCATTTGCTTTCTATTCCTTATTGTAAATTCTCTCTGAAAGCTAATATATGGATGACCAGTTGAAATCGTATACTTGATTGCTTATCTATTTGATTTCATTGTTCGTTGCACGGATCTGAGACTCTCAATTGGTATCAGAGCAGACAGACATAATTGATTCAAATCTTTTTCATTGATTTCTGGTAAGTATTGACTCTTTCACGTCTGTGTTCTTGCTTGCACACTCATATTTAGATTCAAGCAAAATTGATCGATTTCGTTTATTGAGTATTGTTAGCATTATTGTTTTGAGTGATTCTGTAAATTTTCATAACATAATTCGATCGTTTGAGTGGTTTATTAAGTAAATCAAAGTCAAAAGTTTTGGTTGTGTTCTTCACTAAAAATCGAATTTTTACCATCAAAACTCATTGTTTTTGCTTCAAAATCGATTGGGTTGGTGTTATTTTTGTGTTTGGTAGTGTTTCTAATCTTTCAGGAACATCTTTGAGCAACCCTAATCGAGTTTCAATCGAGTTGAAAAAGTCATCCGCTGTTTTCGGATAGAACAGCCGCTGTTTCCGGATAGAACAACCGCAGTTTCCGGACAAGTCCTCACTTTCCGGACGTTTGTGTTATTCCATCTGGGTAGGTCCTCTTTCCGGGTAAGTCAAACATTCCGGGTAAGTCAAACATTTCGGGTAAGTCAAACATTTCGGGTAAGCCAAACATTCCGGGTAGGTCACTGAAACCTTATTCTTTCAGGGTAAATTAGTTCCGGAAACCCAAAGTTCCCGGTAACCAATCTTCCCGATTATTCCATCACCCGGTAAGTACTTTCGTCCGGAAACCCTTAACATCCGGTAAGTATCTTATCCGGACATATCATTTACCCGGTAACTCTTAGTTTATTTTCCTTATCCGGTAACTACTGTGTTCCGGTTACCCTTGTGTTATCCGAAAACCTTAGGATATCCGGACTCTTTGTGATATCCGGATACTTGTGAGATTATTGAACTGTTCTCAACTAATCTGATCCGGACACTTCCAGATCAGACTCTTATTTGGATTCTTATCCAGTAAGATCATTCTTAGCTCATATCAGTCGTAGAACCTGCGTTAGGATCCCACTCTTAGTGCCTTGCGTTAGGTTTACACTTTGAATCAATCTACACGTCTGACGATCACTCAGTTGCAACCAAAGATGTATTCGCGCGACGCTCTCGCAATCGGTACCGATTCCAAACCACCTTGCCTCTATCAAGGTGAGTACAGCCAGTGGCGCGACAGGTTCATGATCTTCATAGAGTCCAAGGACAATTATACGTATATCAAGAGAGCTCTTGAAAATGGTCCAATTGCTTGGCCGACGAAGACCATAGCAGCAACTGCAAATGCTGAGGCTCGAACTGCGGACAAAACTGATGCCGACCTGACCAAAGATGAAAGAGGCATGATTGAAGGTGAAAAGCATGCAAAGAGATATCTAGTTCAAGCCCTCCCCAACACGATCTACACTGCCATCGATAGTTACAAAGACACTGCAAAGGGCATGTGGGATCAAGTGGCCAGAATGATGCGTGGGAGCGATGTCTAAAATCAACTGAAGATAAACAGCGCAATAACCAAGTTCGATGGTTTCAAGCAGCGCACCAGCGAGTCTCTCACCCAGGCCTATGAGCGTTTTGCTTACTTCTTAATGAGCTGAACAAGAATAAGATCACTCGCTCAAACACGGAGGACGCGCTCAAAATTCTCAACAATCTGTTGCCAAAATGGAAGGTGTTTGCTTCTCATGTCAAGCACAACAACTTGATAGAGAACATAGGCATCAATGAACTATTTGAGACTCTTCTTCAAGACGAAGACGAAGTGAATGAACTTCTGAGCGAAAAGAAGACTGAATCAAAGCCGGCTGCTGATCCTATTGCACTTATGTCCTCCAAGAAAGGGAAATCTTCGGGCCGTCATTCCACACGTGCTCAAAAGCACAACTCTTCCGAATCTGAAGACAAGGAAGATAGTGATTCCGATGATGAAGTATCTGACTTCAAGAAAGCGATAGCTCTGCTCACTAAATCTTTCCAACAACAGAAATTCTATAAGAAGCCTTCGTCCAATAATCAGCGCTACTCCACCTCCTCCAACAAGCGCCATGATCATCAGGACAAATATGAGAGAAAGAAGAAAGCTGGTGAACAGGATAAGTCAGAGAAGAAGGAGAAGACGGAGAAAGTAGAAGGTAAGAAGAAAGATGAACCAGTGACCTGTTACAACTGCGGAAAGCTTGGTCACTTTGCTAAAGATTGTATGAGGCTTGTGGTAAAGAATTCTCACTACTACAAGGCAAACTCGCATTGGCCGAGCAGAAGGAAGCTGGAGAAGCTCTACTTGTGGAAAACGACTACTGGTTGGGTCGTTTTGATGATGAAAGCGATTCTGATGGTACTAATGCTTTCATGGGATATTACTCTCCAGCCGATGAAGAGAAGACGAGTCAGGTATGTGATTCTTGCCAAAAGGATTTCTTGAATAAAATGCAATCACTTGTTGAACAGGCAGATTCCTTTAAGGCCACCACTAAAGAACAAAAGCTTGAGATTAGTTCCCTAACCGAAAAGCTAGATGTTCAAACAGGAATAACGGAAAAATATAAGTCCGAAAATGCTAATTTAAAAGACATATGCAAAAATCTTTCAATAGCACCTAAGGACTTAAGGGCCAAGTTATCTGAACTTCAGTCTCAGTTTGATCAGTGTCTGAATGAGAAAGAAGAAATTGTTTATCAATATTCCTCTCTTCAAATTCAGCACAAGGAGTTTGTTACTAAAATTCTTGATCTTGAAACCAAACTCCACAAAAGGGGTCAAACTGATCAAACCATCTTTCTGAATAAACCCAAAGAGTTCACGTACTTTAACAAAGAGTGGGGAATCGGATACGATAACCCACACTATTTGAAAAATGGTAGATACCAAACACCCACTTTGTATGATTTTGCTTGTTTTGGGTTAGATAAAAAGTATCCGGAATATGCTATCAAATGGACTGGTCCTCTTGAACCTGAAAAAGAAGAGGAAATCGAGGAATACAAATGCGCACACAAACAAGGAATACAACTTCCGTTTTGTTATGAACCTTTAAATTATTCCTATCAAAAGAACAAAAAGTATCTCTCAAATGACTACTTCGACCCATACAAGGTTGCTACGCCCAAGGATTCTTCCAAAAAGGATGAGGTCCAAGTAACCACAACCAAGACTGAGACAGATGAGTTTAAACTCTATGTTCCCCCTCTCATCTTGGAAGCAAAGATTGTCGAGTTGGAGGAGTCACTTGAGAAAGAAAGGTCTGTTTTTCAAAACGAAAAGAAAGCGCTAATTCAGGAACTTGAGAAACTCAAATCTGAGAAAACCGAAGGTGTGTCAAATGAAGAAAAGGAAACTCTTCGGTGTGAAATCAATAAGCTCTCATCGAGACTGTCTGAAGTGACAAGAGAAACGATGAAAGAGCATATGATAAATAGTCAACTCCAAGTGCACCTTGACTTGCTCCAACCTGCAAAGCAGATTTCACCTGAACTTTCCTCTAACTCATCTGACACATCCTCGTGTAAAGCCTTCATCGGAAATATCTCTTCGCAAGAAAGTAAAGTTTCTCAAGATGAGTGTGTTAAAAGGAATTTAAACTCTGATTTTTCAAACGCTTCCGCATCGAATTCCCCAAAGCACACAACCGAAAGCACAGCGTGTTCCTCGCCTTCCTTGACCGATCCAAGTCCTGTAATTCCGAAAGTCGATTTTTCAGAATATGTGAACTCTGAAGGCAAATATGATGGAGAGTTTGAGTCGTTCCCTTTCGACAAACCTCTCCCGAGTCATACTGATTTTTTGTCTCCAGTAGTCAATCATCCGGTCAATTTTCTACAGGGTAGCTGTTCTAAAACAAAGTCCCCAGCTGTTATCACAATTTCAAAATCAAAACCAACATCTAAACCTGTTTCTAAAAACCAATCACAGCCGAGGCAAAAGACCGAGCAATTGCCTACCAAAAATACCGTTCCTTCAAAAGTCACCGACCGCTCTGTCCCTGTTATTTCAGATAAAAATGGTCAAGCAAAACAAGAAAAACCAAAGTGGCTGAACAAGGAACCTGTCAAGGATGCAACATCAAAGTCTTTTCCTACTACTTTTTAATTCTAGAATAAACAAAGACAATTATGTTTGGAATAATTGGAATCGTTTTGAAGTTTCTTTTCCGATTAAACTTAATTCAGTTCATCAATTGATTCAATTGTCGCATGATTGTTTATGTTGTTCTAGATGTGGTTGGAATGATTTTGATGAAATTAACTTAAATGATTGGTTTGGGTCATATCACATGTATAATCATAAACTCAAAAATAAACCCCGTAGTAATAAACAGAAATACTATAATCAACGGGGTTCCCAATCAGAGGTTAAACCACAGCGGGAGACCAAACCCACTCCTAGATGGGTTGCTCCTACTGAGGTTAAACCGGCACCAAAGAGGCAACGTGCTAAAAATCATGTTCCTCCACAAGGTGTAAAACCTACACCAAGGAGGCAACCTGTGCCAAAACCAGTTTCCGCAAACGGTGTACAATCTACACCTAAGGGGAAAGCTGTGTCAAAGCAAGTTCCTCCGAGAGGTGCCAAACCTAACCCTCCAGGACCCAATCAAATTTGGGTACCTAAAATCCGTTAACTCGATTTTGCAGCACGGTCATGTGTGGTACTTAGATTCTGGATGCTCCAAACACATGACCGGAAGGAGGGAGCTTCTCATGAACTACAAAAAAGAATATGGTGGAGACGTGAGATTTCGCAACAACGGCAAGGCGCCGATCGTGGGCTACGACGACATTGTCCAAGATAAGATCACAATCAAGAAGGTATCACACGTTGTGGGATTAGGACACAATCTGTTCAGCATCGGGCAGTTCTGCGACAAAGATCTTGAGGTACGATTCAAAGCTAAACGGTGTAGAATCCTCAACGACGACAGAGAGGAGCTACTGGTTGGAAAACGCAAGACCAACCTCTACACAATCGATCTCGCAGCCCTCAAGACCGATAACCCTGTCTGCCTCATGTCAAAGACCAATTCCCAACAAGCTTGGCTTTGGCATCGACGTCTTTCGCACCTCAACTTCAAAAGTATCAACAAACTGGTGCTGGGCGGACACGTGAAAGGCTTGCCCGATCTTCAATTCGTGAAAGATCGTCTTTGCGGGGCATGTGAAAAGGGAAAGATGAAGCGGGTACCGTATCAACCGAAGGTAACTCCGAGAACGTCCAGGTCCCTCGAACTTATCCATATAGATTTGTGTGGACCGATGCGTGTTCAGAGTATCAACACGCGCAAATATGTCCTGGTGATGGTGGATGACTTCTCGCGCTACACATGGGTCAAGTTCCTTCGCTCGAAAGACGAAATTCCGGAGCTGATCATCAATCATCTGAAGACCATCCAACTGAACAAGCAACAACAAGTTCAGACCATAAGGACCGACAACGGTACGGAGTTCAAGAATCAAACGGTGGACGACTATCTGACTTCAGTCGGCATTTCACACACCTTCTCTGCCGCACGCACTCCTCGGAAAAACGGTGTGGTGGAATGTCGCAACCGTACCCTAGTCGAAGCGGCTCGCACCATGTTTTCTCAATCCAATCTGCCGCACTTTCTCTGGGCCGAGGCGGTGTCTACAACTTGTTATACGCAAAACTGCTCCATCCTCAACAAGCGGTTCAATAAGACGCCATACGAGATCATCAACAACCATATGCCGAACATCAAGTACTTCCATGCGTTCGGATGCACGTGCTATGTTCTGAATGACAAAGACGATCTCAGTAAATTTAGCCCCAAGGCGGACGAAGGAGTTTTCATCGGATACTCCATGCAGGCTCAAGCGTATCGCGTTTACATCAAACGGAATACATCCGTTGTCGAAAGTGTAAACGTGACATTCGACGAAGCCGCAGACTTGGCTTCTGAACAAATCAGTTCAGAACCCGGTTTAACTAGCGTGTTAGCTTCCGACCCTCCAAAGTCGGGACCTACACAACCGACAGTAAATTCAAATCATGCATCTTCATCGAATGCTGACTCTTCTGATTTGGATTTATTGTTTAAGTTCTTTTATGATGACATATTTAATGTTTCCCCTACTGTCTCAGCACAACCTCATCTTGATGCTTCCCGTCTTGAGAACTCGTCGACCCTATCCGGTCCGCCGCCTTCTACAAGCACTCCATCCAACAATGCAGAGACAGCTCAACCGTCATCATCAACCTCTACCGATACTACTGCTTCCCCGAAGGAACCTGTTACAAATCCGGAGATCACTCCTAGTGATTCGTCTTCTGCTACAATCGCGGATCAACTTCTGAATTCCTCGGAACCAGAAGTTGTTCAACCATCGACGGATCCTCCCCCACCTCCTCCGAGAAACCAGCCTGCTACACTTGAGGCAGTTCAAGACCTACCTACTGGTGATTATGTGGATTAGGACACGTCTCACTCTACTCAACAACTGCTTCCACACACCACCAAATGGACGAAAGCTCATCCGCTTCATCAAATCATCGGTGACCCCTCTACTCCTGTTCAAACACGAGGCGCATCCGCCAACTTCTGTTTATTCTCCGGCTTCTTAAGCAACATCGAGCCGACGAACGTACGCGAAGCGCTTGAAGATCCGGACTGGATCATAGCCATGCAAGAGGAGCTCAATCAATTCGAAGCTCTAAAGGTATGGCGACTGGTTCCACGTCCAAAACACAAGACGTTGATCGGCACCAAGTGGATTTTCAAGAATAAGAAGGACGAAGACGGCATCGTTGTACGCAAAAGCGCGTCTCGTGGCCAAGGGATACCGACAACAAGAAGGGATCGATTATGATGAGACCTATGCTCCGGTGGCACGAATCGAAGCCATTCGTATGTTCCTTGCATACGCCGCGCACAAGAACTTCACGGTCTTCCAAATGGATGTGAAGACCGCATTTTTCTACGGCGATATCAAGGAAGAAGTGTACGTCTCACAACCGGACGGATTCGTGGACGATTCAAAGCCTGATCACGTCTACGTCTTAGACAAGGCGCTTTACGAACTAAAGCAAGCTCCGCGAGCATGGTACAACACTCTGTCTGAGTTTTTGATAAATGCTAAATTTACACGAGGTAAAATCGATTCTACTTTGTTTATCAAAAACGAGAAAGGTCACATAGTTCTTGTTCAAGTGTACGTAGATGATATTATATTCGGCTCTACTAATCCCACATATGCTAAGAACTTTGCCAATCTAATGGGAGAATTTTTTAAAATGAGTATGCTTTGCGAGATGAATTTCTTCCTTGGTCTTCAAGTTAAACAACTGTCGACCGGGATATTCATAAACCAGGCCAAGTACATCCGAGATATTCTTAGGAAAATCCAGATGGAACAGTCCTCGCCAATGAAAACTTCCATGGCACCCGGTACGAAGCTTCACGCCGATCCTAACGGAACGGATGTGAACCCTAAATTGTATCGCGGAATGATAGGTTCTTTAATGTACTTAACCGTAAGTAGACCGGATATCATGTTTTCCACATTTTTGTGTGCCCGGTTTCAATCAAAACCTAAGGAGTCTCATTTAACTGCTGTCAAATGAATCTTTCGTTATTTACGTGGTACTGCTGATCTTGGCTTTTGGTACCCGAGAGAGACGGGTTTTGCACTATCCGCTTACTCCGATGCGGATCACGCGGGCTGTATGATGGACCGGAAGAGCACCTCGGGTCACATCCAGTTTTTGGGAGATAGCCTGGTGAGTTGGGCATCCAAGAAGCAGCAATTTGTTTCAACATCAACTGCCGAGGCTGCGTACGTGGCCGCCACGAGCTGCTGTTCACAAGTCATCTGGATGCGAACGCAACTCAAAGACTACGAATTCACGTATGTCAAAGTCCCAATTTACTGCGACTCAAAGAGCGCTATTGCCATATCTAGCAACCCGGTCCAACACACCAAGACGAAGCACATCGACGTTCGGTATCACTTCATTAAGGATCACGTCGAAAGAGGTACAGTCGAACTCTACTTCGTAAATACTGAGCATCAGCTAGCAGACCTCTTTACAAAAGCCTTGGACGAAAAACGTTTTAATACTCTTGTGTCCAAATTAGGTATGCTAAAACTGATGACTTAATCCGATTGTGTACCCGTTACAAGTTCCATACATCTGTAAGTAACTGTCTACTCATCATCCGGTGTTTACACTCCTGATGATTGAGCATACACTTCCTCGCACTTGTATTCTACTTGTCTCAGTTACATAGTTAGATTAAGTCTCTGTATTTATTTCATAGATTTCGTTTGTCTTCTTTCTTTCTTCGTGTGTTTCTTTTATTTCATACTGTCGTCTACTTTTATCTGTCTATATATGTGCTTTCACGGTGTGTTCATGTGTTCAGGGGGAGCACAAAGCAGTATCAGGTAAGTTTGCTCATCATTTGAGGGGGAGCGACACAGTGTTTTTTCTTTAAATGCTCAAAGTTTTTTTGTGTGTCAGACTCCTCAGTGCACAATTTCTGCACTATCCGAGGGGGAGCAAAGCTTTCCCTCATCCTAAGTTTGAGGGGGAGTGAGAGAAGATTCTTTAATTTCAAAAATGTTCAACCTTTGCAAAATCTCAAGGGACAGGGTAATTATTTTTTTTGGAAATCCAAAAGTATCCGGACTGGTATCCGGAAACCATATCTTTCCGAATAGGTTTCCAGACCGGGTCCTTATCCGGGTTGGATAAGGTCCCGGATACCACACCCGGGTTACTTGGTCATATATATTATCCGGGTTTGTTCATTTCTCTTTATCCGGAAAATATCGCGCAAAACCCTAAACCCTCTCACCTCTCTCTCTCTCGCTCGGCTCATTTCAAACTCTCGATTTACTCTCGTGTTTCATCCACAACTCAAGTATGTATATCGTCTCACTATCCACATCAGTTATCGTTCACTTTGTTTCGATTTACACCATACTACGACCATCAGATTGGTCGATTCAATATCTCCAAAAACCCCTTACGGGTTTCGTCGATTTTGGGTTACATAGGTGTCGTACAGGAAGAGTTAATCGACTTAGTGTGTTTCTGTGCTTACATCGATCTCACATATATGCTTTAATACATGTTTGGGACACTCTTTTGTATGATCGATCGATTGGAATGTCGTCCGGACACATTCTTTGTGTCCGGAAACCTTCTTCGGTATGTTGTTTCATCCGGACTCACACACATCCGGAAACCCTAGTTGTCCGGAAACCTAAGGGTTTCCGGTAAGTTCAACTACCGGTATGTTGCGATGTCCGGAAACCCTTTTAACCGGAAACCATGTTATCCGATTTATCCATTTTACCCGGGTTCGTTCTTCCCATCCGGTATCATGTGATTGTCCGGACACCCTTTGTCCGGTTACCTTTAGTTGCCCGGAAAGTTTTGCACATCCATAATTTTATCCGGACACTTCCAGTACCTATTTCGCAACTGCCAGTCCTCATTTTGTATCAGATTGAGCCCATTTAATGCAAAGGTACGCGTCGACACTTGGTCATCCGCCTCAGTTACTAACTATGTTTCTTGTACAGATTTCATGGCGGATCAAGAACAAAATCCTCCACAGAACCCGGTAGAGCAACAAATTCCTCAAGAGGAATTGATAGATGAAGCTGCCGATAACGCCTTAGTCGCACCTGACCATGGCACCGAATTGGAGGCCAACAATCACCACCTGGACCCAGCACTATTCAGACCACAACCACAACATCGAGTGATTGTGGACATCCTTATGCGTCACCCTCTTCGTGAGGCCCTCATCGCCACTGTCGATGTCCCACTACTGTATGTGCTTCAAGTCTGGTTCTCCGCTCAAGTTCGCACGGTGGGTAACACACAGACTATCACTGCTGAGATCGATAACCAGCAGTTCACAGTCACGCCAGAATCTTTCCGCCGCCTTCTATCCCTACCTGAAGCCAACGCCGGCGGTCATCAAGGATATGACCCCACAGTTAATGACACGACACTCTGCGCCCAAGTCTGCGCTCTGGGCTACAACTTCGCCCTCGACCGACCGTCCGCGTTCAACCGAAAATACCTGGCTCCCTTATGGTACACTATGTTTTACGATTCTGAACAGATGCCTTTCTTCGAGATGGAAGGCATAGACTAGTGTACCAGCGATTTCCTTAGACTCTTCCATGCCGTGTGCTACAACCGACATGTAGACTTCGCCATGATCATCTGGCGGGAAATTGTTATTGCCATTCGCCAAATCGGAGGTACCAAACAGAAGAAATTCCTTCCGTACCTGCGTTTCCTTTCACTGGCGATTCGTCAACATATGGACGCCAATCCCGCCATCCCGCGCCGCCTTACCCATCCGGTATGTCCTCCTCATCACTTACAATACATGGTTATTCGCAACCCATCCAACGTGATAGCCATGCCCATTCCTGATGCCCTTCTTGCACACGCCGATCCCACTGCACCAGGAGTGATAGCATATTGGGAAGCGTTAGGGAGTCCCGTGGTCCAGCCAGAACCGGAGGGACCTAGACCCGAGCGTTGTGAGGGTCCAAGAGTGAGAGGTGGAAGGGCCTGACAAGCAGGTGCTGCCGGGCGGGGTGTGTTGATTGTTCGGGGAAGGGGAGCTAGTGTGAGTGGTGCAGTGGAATTTCTTCCCGGTTCCAGCCAACCCCAAGTCGGTCCATCATCTAGACCTAAGCTTCTTCATGACTCCACTCCATATCTTTCTGATCCGCCCTGACCCCCCACACATGTTCATAACGTGGAATCTGACTCCGATACGGCATCTGATACGATCCGTGCCATTTGGCTCTCAAAAATCCCTCCCCGTATCGGACCAAACCCAGACTTTACTGAAGGCACTTCTACTGCCTCACCTTCAACCCCTTCTAACCCAACCTGGAACGGCACATCTTAGGACAACTGAGGGAGATTTAGTTGAAGATTTAGAACATGTGAGAAGGAGAGAACTGCGTTCGAAGTCGAACCAGGAAAGATTGAGCCGTAAAGATAACGAGGCTCCTGAGCGACCCTAACCGAGCGATATACGGGTAGCCACATCTGCTATCCCGTCTCATACGTTGGGACGGGGTATTGAAGAAGCCTCCGTGGACCCAGCGGAGCAATTGCACAACCCCCTCATCCACTCATCCGTCTCTCAAAAGACGGATGTTTCAGTCTCACACGGGGATCAAGCACAACTTCCAACGGTCTCTCACTCGGAGAGTACTGGTGTTGAAATAAGCGACCAACAACCCCCGGTCGCGACTTCTTTCAGTGCACAGTTGAGTCTAGAGCCACTTGATATTATACATCATTCGGCTAGGACACAACATGAGGAACAACAAATCGAGACTCTTCATGACTCGATCGGAACGTCTGTAGTGTCTCCGTCTGGCGGAACACGAGGATCGGACGGAAATCCTACCACAGCTACCACTATGCCAACTGTGAACGTAGGTGGCTCTGCCTCTCAGGTAGATGCCTCAACGGGTAATCTAAGTGATCCCGGAGTTATCTTACACGACTTTTTGTCACCAGGGTCCCTGGACAGCACCCTTAAGGTTGTCCGCGAGGCAATGGAGCAGCATGTCGCCGCCGAGCTCGCCAAAATGAAGAGCTTAATCAAAGGCAAAGAGAAGATCGTCGAAGCTGAAACCGCACCTACACCTCCACCGGCTTCTCAGCCTAACTATTCGGTGGAAACCCTCAAGACGATGCTTTTGGCTCAGCTACTCCAACAATCTGACACTGACGCCTCAACTGAAGCAGACCTGATAACCGTTCTGAAATCCCAGGTCACTGCTCCTTCATCATCTATTACCACTCGTTTGTATAGCATTGACTCGACTCTCAAGGACTACAACCAAGCACTCACAACGCTGTCCGAGAGTGTCCGTTCACTTAAAGATACCTGTAAGAGTCAAGCAGGCGGTCTAAAGCGCAAGCACGATGACTAGGATGATCCTGATCACCGTGAGGGGGAGAAACGACTAAGACCTACCGAGACCGCCCCTATTTTCACCGAAACTACAACCGTGGTTCAACTGGAACTAGCAACTGCGACAACAACAACCGACGCCGAACCTGAAGCCGAGTTGCCATTAGCCGAGATGGTAATCGACATGGAAATATCAGATGATGAAGACCCGACGGTTGAAAAGCCCGAGGGTTCAACACAGGAACTGGTTGATTTTGACTCATCAGACAGACCGTTATTGGATATGATTGATCCAGACTGTGAAGCTAACCCGGAGACCGAAGATGCATGGTATGAAAATGCCGCCAGTGCCACAAATCTCCAGGTTAATTTGGTTTTCCCTACTGATGACGATGACAACATTGATTATGATCAGTTCCTGCTCCAGAATTTATATGGTACCTCTCCCGTTCACTCTGCTCAACCCGCTGAAACTTCAACAAGACCCGAGACCACAACTGCAAATATTCCGACAACTCCTCAGCAACTGACAGCCTCTGATCTTCCCCCTCCTCAACAGCCACAAATCCATTGGGAGAAGATCCCGATATTTATTCCTCATCTGGAGGAATCCCTGAAGAAGCTGTTTGTTCACAAGCTACACCCGATCGAGCCGACCTTTTGCCTTGGTATTTACAACTATGAACCCGAATACCAACACCGGTACATCTGCGCAATGAAGCGGTGTCTTCCAGTCAGTCAAGTCAGAACAAAGCATAGGATCACCGAGGTACTCAACATCCAGTCAAGCCGTATGACGAAAATCGTGTATCCAGTGTTCACTGTCAGACCGTTTGACTTTCTGGCTATTCTGAAAGGCCTTCGTTCAAGAACCATCCGACCGCTACCTGTTACAAAGGCGCTCGAAGCTGTTCGTCGATTCCTGGTCCGTACAATTATGATGTCTTGTCTAACGGACTTTCAAATGGCAATCGAGAACAGGGCTAAGAAGGTAAATCTGATCAAGCCGAATCTGAAAGCTCCTGAGTTGAAGATGTATTCCGAAAAACGCTCTGCTTCTACAACCGGAATTTGGGATTGTCTTCATCAACAATCAGAATGAAAATAAATTTATGCGCTTCAGTCAGGTAGACAGATTCTGTGACGGCACGCTCTTCAAAGTACAGAATGCTCTTCGCAAAATCATTTCCTATGAATCAGAAAATTAGAAGGTTTCGTATGTTCCTAACTCGAATGAGATAACTGCACGAAACGCTTTAGAAGTGGTTGAAGAACGCATTGACTATCGCCGTGCTATCAGAATGTTTGAGGTACACTTTGCGCTTCACAAAAGATATGTTTATAACTGGCGAGAGCTGGAGCGCGAACTCGAACTTCAAATCAAAGGGGGAGATTGTTAGGGTCATTTATTGTTGATTTAAAGTTCAAGAGTTTAAATTGTACATGTTTAATTTGAGCTTATTAGTGAACGGGCCGTGGGCTTGTTAACCACGGGCCCGTCATATAAATAGGTTCCTTAGCCTTAGAAAATAGGCTAGTTGTTCATTTGCTTTCTATTCCTTATTGTAAATTCTCTCTGAAAGCTAATATATGGATGACCAGTTGAAATCGTATACTTGATTGCTTATCTATTTGATTTCATTATTCGTTGCACGGATCTGAGACTCTCATGTACGTTGAACAACCACCAAGATTTTCTAATCCTAAGCATCCAGAGTTTGTCTATAAACTGGATAAGGCCCTCTATGGCTTAAAGCAAGCACCTCGTGCATGGTATGACACTTTATCCTCCTTTCTTATCACTAAAAAATTTGAACGTGGTAAAATTGATAATACTCTATTTTTCAGAAAGGTTAAAGGTCATATTATTATTGTACAAATATATGTCGATAATATTATATTTGGTTCTACTAACCCATCTCTGTGTACTCGTTTCGCTGAATGAATGAAAAATGAATATAAAATGAGTATGATGGGTGAGCTGACATACTTCCTTGGACTCCAAATCAAGCAAAGTGATAAAGGCACTTTCATTTACTAAGGTAAGTATGTTAAAGATATGCTGAGGAAATCCGATCTTACATAAAGTTCATCTTTGAAAACTCCTATGGCACCTCCGCTGACACTTAACAAGGATCCACCTAGAAAACCTGTTATCGTCACTGCCTATAGAGGAATGATCGGCTCTCTTCTCTATCTTATAGAGAGTTGTCCTGATATCATGTATTCTACCTGTCTTTGTGTACGATATCAATCTAAACCCAAAGAATCACATCTGATCCCTGTAAAGCGAATTTTCAGATATCTGAAGGGTACACCCAACCTAGGTCTTTGGTATCCCAAAGACTTAGGGTTCGATCTAACTACCTATCCAGATAGTGATTTTGCAGGTTGCAAACTGGATAAAAAAAGCACCACAGGAGGCTGTCAGCTCCTGGGTGGAAAGCTGGTAAGTTGGATAAGCAAGAAACAAAATTCAGTGTCCACTTCTACCGCTGAAGCTGAGTATGTAGCCGCTGGAAGTTGTTGTGCTCAGGTCTTATGGATGAGAAATCAGCTATTAGACTATGACATTCAGCTATCTAAGATTCCTATCCATTGCGATAGCACTAGTGCCATCGTTATAGCAAACAATCCAGTGCTACACTCAAAGACAAAACACATCGAAATCAGATATCATTTTATCATAGTCATGTGATGAATGGAGATATAGAACTTCATTTTATTCCAACTAACTTTCAGTTGCTGATCTTTTACCAAACCTCTTGATGAGACAAAATTTAACTTTCTCATGAGCGAGCTTGGAATGTTGAACTATGATGAATAACTCTTCAGTGGTTGTGCATTATGTCAGAAATAAAATTATATCTCTTTAATTCATCATCTAATCTCTTAACGAATGTTCACTGATAATAAGGTATGTTTCTCTATCCCTGATCACGGAAGTTTACTTCAGTAAGATGTATTTCAAACCTAAAACTTGATCACTTACATTTCTCTATCAGTGATCTCTTTTGAAATAACATAACCTTTTATCACTGATATTTCTCATCAGTGATTCTTCATAAAACAAAAACAACCCTGATACTTTCCAAACTATCAGGGTTGCATTTTTGAAAATGAAAAGACAATCTTTTTTATTGTGACATCATCAAACGGATAACCCTTGGCACGACTTTTCATCTGACACGTTCGTCCGTTAGAATTCTTGACGAATACGCTTTGTGGGACGTGTCACATGTCATGATGAGTTATTTTCCCGCTCATCAAATCTTTCTCTCTCCTCTCACTATATAAACTCCTTATGTTTGTATTTTTACCTTTTACACGCTCATATCTCTCTAAGGGGGTGTTTGGTATTGCTTATTTAAAACAACTTATGCTTTTTTACAAAAGTTCTTATCAACTTATCACATGTCAAATTGGAGTTTTACATAAAAAGTAAATTAGGTTTCAAGACTAATAAGTTGTTTTCAATAAGTTAGAATCATTTGACTTATCAAAAAATGCTTATCACCGGTTGGCACTGCTATAAGCACTTTTCTTTTTCGTCATCCAACCACTCAAAAGTGCGTATCACCGATTTGGCACCGGAATAAGTCAAAAAGCCCTTAAAGTAAGCAATCCCAAACACCCCCTAAAGCAAGAAAAACTTCCTGTGCTATTGTGTTCTCGGATTAAAACTTAAACTAAGATTTGTTCATTTCAATCTCCAACATAACAGGCTCACTTTCTTCTCTTAATCTTTCTTGAATCTTCCCAAAACATGTTTTTTGATCTATCTTTTTGTTATTAAAGATCAAAACAAATGTTTTTCTTCAAAATAAATCATCTTCTTCATGATTTTTTTGAATAAAACTTTAACAAAGTTTTTCTTAAAGTTTAAAAATTATTTTAAACTTTCTTCTATCTTCATACGTTTTTCCAGAATCCTTCCTAAAAATTATTTTGGACTTTACAAAACTAGAAAACACCTTTTTTAAGTTTCGTTCCTCTAAAAGGAAACTGGAAAATCCTAAAATCTTTCCTAACTAAGAAAACTTCTTCTTCCTTCCATTTTTGGTTGTTCTTTTTCTCAGCAATGGCATCTGCTACACCTGCAAATTCTGTCACCAATTTAGGGGTGTTAACGAGTCGAGTTGAGGAGCAGGTTATTCGAACCGACCTCGAAAATTAATACCAGGATCGAGCTCGACCCGAGCTCGATTACTTTTTCAAAGTCGGGCTCGAGCTCGAGCTCGAATATTTTTTCAATGTTTGAGCTCGAACTCGATGCTCGTTTATGAGCTCAAATTCGAGATGGATTAACTCGTTTATGTAGTCAAGATCAATAATTTTTATATTTTAATTATATAATTTGTAAACATATAAATATGTCAGGCTCGAAAAAGTGTATGCTCGAATGGATCGAATCGAATCGACACGACTCGTAAAGCTTAATCACGCTTTCGAACGAGTCGAGTCGAACATTGGTGTTATAGAGCTCGACTCGTTAATTTAAGCGAGCCTTATTTTGTGTTCGAGATCGACTCGAGCTCGACAACTATTAGGCTCGAGCTCGAGATAAACGAGCTCGAGCTTGAGTAGCTCGTTAAAAGCTCGTCTCGTTAACACCCCTAGTCACCATGGTAAAATCAAAGAACATGACTGGAGAGCTGAACCAGATCACCTTCAGCTCTAACAACCATTTGGCCCTCCTGGAATTCACGAAAAAGAAACCTTGCCCCCATCTCACTGAAGTCGTCACATTCTTGAAAGCCTCTCCAATCTACAAGGCCATCACTATCGTTCCTCCTGCCCATCGCTACTTACTTCAACAATTCTGGTACACCGCTGACAAAACTACCCAAACCACTCGCTCCGGAAAGCAAGTTACTGTCATTGGTTTCCAAACCCAATTTGGCCAAGGATTTATCACTGCCAATGCCATTCGCACCGCTCTCGCTCTTCCCACCGGCCTACAGATGACGAACTCATCAGGTTCCTAGACCTGATGAAGTATACTTGGGACAACAAGCCCAGGACTGAAAATCCCGACAAGAAGCTGACCAAGATACTCAAGGCAAAAATGCCCTCTGAGTTGAACTTCATTTTCGCTCATGTCATTTCATTCATGAGTGGAAAAATCGGATCGCTTGACCAAGCCAGCCACTACCAAGTACAAATGGGGTATCCGTTGATCACACAGAGAAAGATCGACTACGCTCGCATTATCTTTGACGACCTCATGAATAAGGTCGAGAATCCTGCCAGAGATACGAAGGTTCCCTATGTCCAGTTTGTGTCAGCGCTCCTTCAGATGTTTCTTAAAGAGAAATACCCAAAGCAGGGAGACTACAAACTCCCTTAGCTAGGCGGACGAATCCTTGACTTTGAGCCTATGGATGGTGAGGTACGTCTTTCTCAACTCTTAACTCTTCTCACTTCCAATTCTTCATCTTCGGCGGCAACTTAAGCGGTACAACCCCCCGCTGAGACCTAAGCCACCTCCACCAAGTCCTCATTGAAGAGGAAACAATCTGAAACAACCCTTGGCTCCCATAAGTCCAAGAAGATTTCAAAGGAGAAGCCCCAGCCCTCTCTTGGTACTAGCTCAGTGATTGCTTCTTCACAAGCGACCATTGAATCCTTCGTGGTACGCTCCACCACAGCTGAACCTGCAAGACCGGTCACTTCAGCGCCTCCGAATGTTGAAGCTTCTCTGGCACCTTCACCAACCTTCTTAGTGCCTGAAATCACTAAAGGAGTTGTTCTATGCAACGCCAGTGCTGAGCCCGTCAACACTATCTTCTCAGCAGTTGCCTCCTCTCCTCCCATTTTGGTCTTTACAACTACACCAGCGGCTCAGCTCGCTGATAAACAGGCATCGCTGCTACACAACCTCATGCAGTAAAACTCTACAGGACTTGATGGCTTTCCCATCCCTTCCACCTCTGTGTCTGATATGGAGAAAGACATGGAGTATTATGGTGGAAGTGGAGATTTTGACACTTTCTCCAACCTATCAGGTAACCAAACCAATCCCATTTCTTCTTCTCAACCCCTTTCCTATTTTGGGCTTTCCTTTGTTCAAAATTCTTTTCTTTTTACAGGTCCTAACTTGGGCACAATTGCTACATCCATCAAGGATGTCATTGATAAGGTGGATTCTCTCTCAACGGATCTCACAAACAACACCAGCATCGTGAAATCTACGGGCAAAGCGATGAAGGATATCTCCACCTCTCTTTCTGCCAAGGCTGACAATGCATAAATCTCAACGCTGAAAGAAGAGGTGAAAACTCTTTAAAAGGACGATGTCAAAAACTCCTCCTCCATTCAAGCCCTCACCACCGTCGTCTCCACACTCAACAACGATGTGGTGTCTCTGAAAGGCGACATCTCAGCGCTCAGGGGTCAGGTAAGCAACTTAACGGCTAAGGTTGATTCTTCCAACAACCTACTCGGTCAAATCTCGGACCGCCTGAACGCTCCAACTGTCCCTGTCTCCATCTTCACTGCGGCGGATCGCTCCAAGTTGGAAATGGCAGCGGATTTCTTTTGGTCCCGAAGGGCTATACAAGTTTGTAGAAGGGGGGGGGGGGGTTTGAATACAAACACACATATTTTACTTTTCTAAATTGTTTTTTGATAAATCATTAACAATTTACAGCTTGTTGCGGAACAAGATTAAGGATAAACCTAAATCTAAACAAGCTGGAACACTAAGTTTCTTTCACTGAGAAAGAGAAGGAAATTACTAATAATAACCTATCTCAAGAAAGACAACTTGACCAGAGTTAACAAGTTCGTACTTCAAAATGAAGTGAGGCCGTCTTCTTATATACTGCATGCATTTAATGCATGGCAGTTTATACTTTACACGTGGCAGCAGCTCATTGGTTGTAAGATCTGACTTGAGTATACAACCTTAGTAGCCGCATGAATGAACATTTTAGTATCAGAGTGGATGTACGATTTCAGACAATAAGGAGGTTCTTTTCTGACATATCGTACGGAGTCGTGCAAGGGTGGTTAAGACAAAAGTACTTTGTACGGAGGACTTCATGATCAGCTTTCGTTGATTTAGTGTTTTATCATTCATTATCAGCGAATGACAAAGTTCAACGATAGCTGAAGTCTTGTACTTGATACTTCACGTTAAGTGGACAAATCTGAGTCTTCGCTGATCCGCATCAGTTCATTAGGAGACTTGTCGCTGATTCTTGAGCTTGATCTTCGACTTCAGCGTAGAACCTATGTTAATGTGAAACTTGTCTTCAGGGATCATAAGTAAACAACTAACTTATCAGTGATCAGCATAAGGACTGAACAGGCTCAGAGCATTATGGTGAACAGTGTTCGCTGAATGTTTAATCTAAAGATTGAGAGTCCCTATCAGTGGTACTGTAAGGTCTTAGTACTTATCAGCGATAGTGAAACTCTGATACATATTGTTTATTTACAATTTTCACTAAGTATTTAAGAGAGGGTCATTATCAAATCACTGAGGGTTTGGATCAACAATCTCCCCCTATTTGATTATGACATAGCAACAGAGAAAATTGTTATTTAATGAAAACATAAGGATAAAAAGAACTCATAAAATATTTGTCCCTTTTACTGTTTTCTGGGATCTTTTCTGTACTGATGGAGTAAAATACTTTCGCTGAAATCTTTCTTTAAAACTTTATATCAGATTACAAAGGGAAGTGGAAAGATTACAAGTACAAGCGAAATAAATTACAAGTACAAAAGAATAACTGATAAAATAGAAGAATAAGGCGATCCTACCAGTCAAAAGGTTCTTCCTTAATGAGAAGTTCATCAAGGGTCTTTGATGTGGGAATCATCCAGTCAGGGACATTTACTCCTTGATTCCTTTTGTTCAGAGCTTCTTCAAAAATCAAGGGTTTAAGATGCCGTGCCTGAATGTCTTGTTTGAAATCACACCAGAAGATGAGATCTTTCAGCTGTTCGATCGGAGTGATGGGAAGTTCAGAGATTCGTTGAAAACGTTGTCGTCCATCAAAGTCAAAAACGAATATCCCATAGGGTTTGCTTATGACTTTCCCAGGGATGAAAGTGTCACCGGGAGGAAGAGATGTGTCAAGTGCAGAAAGGTCAGGTTCTGGACCAAGAACTTCAGCAAGAGACAAACCAATACCTGTTTCGTTCCGTATACGAGAACCTGAGTCTGAAGGTTTAGACTTTTTCTTTGCAGAGGCCCTTTTTTCTGACTTTCGAGAGGAGGGGGAGGAGGAATATCCACACAAGAAGATACTAAGTCGATCTGTTTATTTTTCAGCTTTGTTAGAGCACTATTTGTAGCTATCAAGACAGTATTAATTCTTTGTACTGTTACTCCTTAGTAGAGGCATGGGCTTGTCATGTCCTACTATATAAAGGAGTTCCTTTGTTATTTCTTGTAACAATTCCAAAACCTTTTGAGCATTTGTCATTTTATACTTTTGAGATCAATACATGGATGACAAGTTTGCTATCTAGATTCTCTCTACATTTGTTCATTATCTTTTGCTAGATTTGGGATTTCACATTTGGTATCAGAGCTAAACAGGAGATTCAAGCAGATCAAAGACCAAATTGAAGATTTTTTGCACTGATCTTAAAGAATTCGGACCTCTCATTCTTTACTGTTCATCTCAAAACTCAAAACTCACTATTTGGATCATAGGTCATTCAAATTGATCGAATTGCGAGTTGTGATCAACAAGAAAAGTGTGCGGATTTTGATTACGAACAATTTGATATAAGTTTCATCTCATTTGATCAAGAATTGAAAGAGTTATGGCAGAATTAGTGATTTTCGTGTTCGAAGTGATGAATTCGGATCATTCTTGGTGAATTCGGATCATTCATACACAATTCGGATCATTCAAGGGAATTCGGAGTGTTCTTGGTCATCACAAGAGTAGAATTCGATTCAAGAAGCTTTCGAATTCATTGAATTCGAACTCAGTTAGATTCGAATTCTGTTGGTTTCGAATTAGTCTTCACAAGATTTGAGTTGATTTCGAATTGTTGGTCATTCGAATTGAGAAGTTGTGGATTAATCTGAGTTGATTTTGATTTTTCAAGTATAGAATTCGAACACTGTTAAGTTCGAATTGGGTGAATTCGAACTCAGTTAAGTCCGAATTGAGTGAATTCGAACCCAGTTAAGTCCGAATTGAGTGAATTCGAACCCAGTTAAGTCCGAATTGAGTGATTCCGCGAATTCGAATTGTTGATTTCGAACCTAAGTGCATCCGAATTCTTGGAAGTGTCAGTTGAATTCGAATTCTATACTTAGCATCTGTTGAATTCGAATTCTCTTAAGTGTATTTTTTACACTTACTGCTTGATCTTCTGAACGATCGTTTTTCTAGCCAATTATCAGAAGATGTCGAGAGATATGTTGAGCATGGGTTCTAAGAACAAGCCTCCAGTCTTGATTGCTGAAGAGTATTCTCAATGGAAAAGGAGAATGATTCAATTTCTAAATCATCAGAACAGAGATCTTATGATGTCTATTCAAAATGGTCCTTACAAAGCATACATAGAGGTTGGTGGTATTGCTGCAACTGAAACAAGTCAGGAGATTCTTCCGAGAAGAATAGAAAAGGAATACAAATATTACAGTGATGCTGACAAAGCCAGAGTCGAAATTGATGAGCAAGCTTTGACATATTTGACAATGGCCATTCCAAATAATATCTACAATCGTGTAGACAGTCGAAATTCAGCAAAGGAGATTTGGGATGAGCTAGAAAGGCAATTTGAGGGTTCATCAAAATCTATGAAGACCAAAAAGAATCAAAGCATTAATGCTTATGAAGGATTTAAAGCTAGAGATGGAGAATCATTGAAAGAGACCTATGACCGTTATAACATCATTCTTAATGATTTGAGAAGGAATGGGGTTGACAAATCTGAATAAGAGATTAATTACAAGTTTATCAAGAATTTACTGCCGGAATGGGATTCATACTCTATTCAGCTTCAAATGTCAAGGGATATGGATGATGAGAAGTTGACCGACATTTTCAGTATTCTGGGTCAACACGAAGAGAAGGTAAAAGTTGTCAAAGAAAAGGAAAAAAAGGTTGAAGAATCTTTAGCCCTTCTGAGTGAGCACAAGAAGAGTGGTGCAATGAAAACAAAGGCTTTGATTTCTGGAATAAGTAAAAATAAGATAAGTTCTGATGATGATGATGAAAGTGATAGTTCTGGAGATGAAATGAATGAGATAGCTGAAAAGTTAGCCTTGTTAACTACCAGGTTTCAAAACAGATATGGGAAGAAGAAGTTTCATTCAAAAATCAAACCTGATTACAACAAAGTGAACAAATACAAAAGGTTTGAGAAAAGGTATGAGAACAAGGATCAAAAGGAAGAAGAGAAAGAGGAGAAAGTTGAGAAAAAGGAAAGGGAAGAAAAGAAGGATAGGGATGACCGAAACTGTTATAACTGCGGAAAGCCAGGTCATTTTGCCAGAGATTGTCAGTCAAAGAAGGTTAAGGATTCTGAATATTATCAGCGTAAAGCACATCTCGCAAAAGCCAAAGAAACCGGAAAGCCAGTAAATGCTGAAGAAGAAATATGGCTCATGGATTCTTCAGATGATGAAGAAGCTCACTTTACTCAAGTAAAGCACAATTTAATGGCTAAACTTGATGAGGAAGATCTGGAATCCGAGGTACAATCTCTATACCCTTCTCTTTATTCTAATACTTCTCTTTATTCTGATAATTCTGAAAATGAATCTGAAACTGAAAATGATAAATATGAAGAAATGCAAGTTGTGATATTTGAGCTTAATGAGAAATTTAAAAAGGCTCAAAAGAAAATTGAAAAAGTGCAAAAGCAATTTGAAGATGAGAAAAGCTCAAAGCTGAAATATCATGATGAAGCACTTCTTTATAAATGTTTAGCTGAAGATAGAGAAAAGGAGAAAGAAATCATTAGATCAAATGTTAAAACACTTGAATCTGAAATTTCTGAGTTGAAAAAGAAAATAACAGATTTAAATGATGAAAACATAGATTTTCAGTTCAAAATCAAGATTCTTTCTGATGAAAGAAAAGAAGCAATTGAAAAGATTAAGCAGCTTGAAGATTTAAACTACAAAAGAGGCCAATCTGAGCAAACGCTGAATTTGTTAACCAGTAATCCAAAAGATAAACGATTTTATAATCCAAAAATGGGTCTAGGATTAGCTGATGACAAGGGTTTCAAAACAATAAAACCCATTGAAAAAAGGGAAGTTTTGAAGCAAACTCTGATAAAGGAAATTCCTCCAATTGCAAAAGTTTTTGTTAAACCAACAATTGAAAATTCGCAACAAGTCATTATAACAGAAACACCTGTTCCTCCACAGGTGTCTGTTAAACCAAATAATGAAGTGTTGCAACAAGTCATAATAACAAAAACACCTCCAAAACCACATGTTTCTGTTAAGTCAAATAATGGAATTTTGCAACAAGTTATTTTAACAGAAACATCTCCTATATCAGAAACTCCTGTTAAAGACAATGCTTCAAACTCTTCAACTCCTATTTCAAAGAAAGATGAAGCTAAAACAGACAAAGGTTCAAAAGAAAAGCCTAGATACAACATAACAAACTTTAAATATGATGAATTAAACTCCAGTTACAAAACCAAAATGGTTAAACCAACTGGATTTAGTTCGTTGTTTTCCGATGAATCTATGGCTAAAACATCTGTTGACAAAATCAATGAACCTATATCTGTTAAACCTGAATCCAATGTTGAAATGGAGTCAAATATCACTTCAAATTCTGACAAAAAGGAGTTTATTCCATAAACCTCTTCTGAATTTCCTGATTTGGACTCAGCTTTACTTAGAATTGTTGATTTAGAAAATCAAATTTCTAAATGGCAATTAGACTTTGAAAAATTAGAGGATGACTATGATAATATTGGACTAGAACTTGATCATACAAAAAAGATCAATCTTGATCTTAAGAGTGAGATTCAAAGACTAGAATCCATATTATATGAAATATCAAACTCTAAGGCTTCAAAAAGCTGTGAAAATTGTTTAAAACAAGCTGAATCCAAAGATCAGAATAAATCTTCAAGTATGTTTGATCCTTTTGAAAAGCTTAAATTTTTTAAAGAAAAGAAAGATCTTGAAACAAGATGTGTAGAACTTTCAAAACAAATTTCAGATTTTGAGAAAGTTCTATTTCTTGAAAAAGAAAAGCATAAAAAAGAGAGAACTGAGTTTGAAATAGAATTAAAATTTTGTGAAGTCTATCATAAAAAGTTTTCATCAAAGGTATCTGATTTGAAGACAGAACCAGTTTTAACAGGAAAAGAGAAAGAAGAATCATCCGAAAATAAATCTAATTTGTTTTCAAGTGATTCTTCTAAGTCTAAGGGTTCTGACAATTTTTCTTCTTCTTTCTCAGAAATGGATGAAGAAAAGTATGTGGATTTGAAGGAACAAGTTCCGAATAGCAAGAATAGAAGTATCGACACTGAGAAATGTAGTTCTTTTAATAAAAATTGTATACATTCTTGTAATGTTTGCAATGTTTGTGGCAATAATAATTCCGCAATTTCAGATTTCAAATTATTGTCACAAGCTAAAAGAAGAATTCATTGTGCTCACTGTTGGAACAACTATTTCAAGCTAAACAGAAATGCTCCAACAAATAAAAAGTCTAATACTTCTTCCTTCTCTTTAAAATCTTCAGCAAACAAATTTGCCAAAATGTTCGGTTTCAGATCAAACAAACAGAATAAGAAGATGAAGGAAACTAAAACAGTTGAAGTAAATATGGATTGGAAATGGATTCCAAACGATGAAGTTAACAAACCAAATTTACTCAATCGCCTAAATTTTAAAGGCAAAATTCAGGGATCATCAAATGTCTTTAATAAACTGATCCGTATTAACAAAAAAGGACCCATACAGATATGGGTACCTAAAATAAGGTAATTGTTTCTTAACAGGACCGTCATGTGTGGGTCATTGATTCGGGAGCATCTAGACACATGACGGGGTACAAGCACTTCTTGCAAGATTTTATTGTACATCCTGGAGGATCAGTGGGGTTTGGAAATGATTCAAAAGGTCACGTTCGAGGCTATGGAACGTTGAAAAATGACTCAATGCAAATAGAAAAGATCTTGTATGTTGAAGGTTTAGGGCGTAACCTTTTCAGTATAAGTCAGTTCTGCGACAAGAACTGTAAGGTGTTATTTGATAAAGATTTTTGCTACATTTTGGATGCTAATTGGTCAGAAATCTTCAGAGCAAAAAGATGCGGAGATTTATATATGACTGATTTTAAAACTCTTGTTGCTTCTAATCAAGTTTGTCTTGTATCAAAAGCTTCACAAGATGAGTGTTGGCTATGGCATCGAAGACTCTAGCATCAAAATTTTCGCAGCATCAACAAGCTTCGATTAGATGGATTAGTTTCAAGGCTTCCAGAAATGAAAATTGACAAAGTTTCTGTGTGTCCAGCTTGTGAAATGGGAAAGATGAAACATGTTTCACACAAGACCAAGACTTTGTCTAATTGCAACAGTCCCTTGGAATTAATACACATGGATCTTTGTGGCCCTATGCGAACTCAGTCAATGGGAGGAAAGAAATATATCTTAGTTATGGTTGATGAGTTTTCGCGATATACTTGGTTGGTTTTCTTACGACTCAAGTCTGAAGCACCCGAGAAGATCATTAAATTCATCAAGAAGATTCAAACTCTTCTACAACGCCCTGTTCGAAAAATACGAAGTGACAACGGAACTGAATTCAAGAATGCAACTCTTCAATCTTTTCTTGAATCAGTTGGAATAACTCACAATTTTTCTGCCCCAATTACTCCACAACAAAATGGAGTAGTTGAAAGAAAAAATCGAACTCTTGTAGAAGCAGCTAGAACGATGCTTGCATATTCGGGTCTTCCACCAAGTCTATGGGCTGAAGCAGTTTCCACAACGTGTTTTACACAAAACAGAACTAGAACTTGCTGATCTTTTCACAAAACCTTTAGATGAAAAAAGGTTCAAATTTTTAATCAGCAAACTAGGAATGTTGAATCCTTAGTCATTTCTCACTATCTTTAAAAACATTGAGGGGGAGTTTGTGTTCTTGTTTATTTAAATCTATGATAATATCCTAACCCACTAGGACCCAAATGCCATTGGGTACCAATATCTGTTTAATCTGTTTTGCAGGTTCTTCATGTGTTGTACTGAATTGTAGATACATACCACACACATGACTGAAAACAGAAGAGAAGCGGCGTATTTTTTGAAAAATATTTGTACCATTAAGGGGGAGACAAAATATTGATGGCTTTTGGACATATCAGTTCAAAACCCGTTCTTCAAAGACTATGGCTTCTGAACAATTCAGTTCAGGACCCGTACTTCAAAGACTAAGATTTCTAAACAAATCAGTTTAGAACTCACACTTCTCAGGTAATGTCCTTAATTGTTCTATCTTTTTACTTCAAGGAACAAGTGCTGAAAGGTAACATTGGATTATATTTTATTTCTACTACTTTGAAAACTTGAAACTTTACAAATTTAATTCAATGACATGAAATTTTCAATCTTCACTCAATGAATTAAATGTGTGCTAAAAGATGATTTTACAAGAAACTTTGTATTATCTGAGTTAGATTTGTTTCAACTTTCACCTCTGAAATAAATCGAAAGGTCAGCAAAACATGAATGAAATTATGCTGAATGCTCAAAGTTATGTGAATCTGGATATATATAGAATACAATGCAAAAAAAAGCCTATATGTCAGAATGATGGATGGAAATGAAAATATGGGAGAAGCACTATGTTTTAGAACCAAGTGATTGAGATAAAATTGTTGCACTATCATTTAGTTTGAAAGTTTGTGCCTGTGGCCTTTCTGGTTTGGGAGATTAAGTCCTAAGGGGTGCTCGACACCTAGTCCCTAAGATCAACTGGTCTGGGATCGGCTGACCCAAATCCTGCAATAGAACCAGATAGAAAGCCATGTTCTACTGGTACAAATGGGTTTAAGATATATCGATGTGGCCTTTCTGGTTTGGGAAATTAAGTTCTAAGGGGTGCTTGACACCTAGCACCTAAGGCCAACTGGTCTGGGATCTGCTAACCCAAATCTTTCTATAGAACCAGATAGAAAGTCATGTTTAACGGTGTAACTTATTCTTACTAAACTTTCTGATCAAAAGATGCCAATGAGCACAAATCAAAGGATGTCAATAAGCACAAAATCAAAGGATGCCAATGAGCACAAAATCAAAAGATGCCAAAGAGCACACATCTCTTGAAACTTGGGGAAAATACAAAGTCGCGATAAACCCGTAAATTTGTGAAATTCTGAGTTTGGACAAATAGTGTGAGTAGAGCAAAGTATTCTTATATGTTTTAGAATTGCATACGCTTGATGCTAATCATATTTCGCATGCTAGCACACCAAATAGATTTAATAAAGGGGTTGAAACTGAACATTTTTTAACTTGATATGCAATGATGTCTTGTATTTGAATCCAAACACATGCATTTGATTTCATTTGATTGAAAAATCTGTTAAATTTCATTAAGTTGAATTTCTTTTGTCTAGTTTTCAAATGATCAATTGTTAGTAGTTATAAAATGAAGTTCAATGAATTTTTTTTATATTCCTTGTATAAATGTTTTCATTAATGCACTGTATTTGAAATGAATATCGTTATTGAAATATATGCATACTTTCAGGGGGAGAAAATAAATTGCTCCAGAATTCTTATTTTGAGGGGGAGCAAGGTTATCCACTAAGGAGGAGATTGTTAGTAATACTAAGAGACGCGACTGAAATTGAAGAAGGTTTTCGATGATAATGATGCTCACTTTCATCGAAAAAGGGGGAGAAATGTTTAATTCAATTTCATGTCAAAGAGCTGTCAAGTCAAAGATATTTCATGTCAAAGAGCCTTCAAGTCAAAGATTCGTGAACAAAGACTAAAGATCAGGGGAGAAGGATCATGTGAAGTCCAAATGTTGCTGAATTTGGTTATCTTAGTTCTGAATTTCGGAATGTGCTTACACCTAAAGGTTCAAAGATATGGATGGCTTCACATCTTTCTAATCCTCATTCTAATGGTTTCGAATTCCATTTATTCGAGATAGGCATGGTTTCGCATCCAACATGACCCGAAATTGCCATGATTTCGAATCCTTCATGATTCGAATTGAGTGATTTCGAACCCTTCATGATCCGAATTTCCATGATTTGAACTCTTCATGATTCGAATTCCATGATTTCGAACCCTTCACGATCCGAATTCATTGATTTCGCACCTAACTTGATCCGAATTGAGCTGATTTCGCACCCTACATGATTCGAATTCCCTGATTTCACACCTAACTTGATCCGAATTGAGCTGATTTCGCACCCTACATGATTCGAATTCCCTGATTTCGCACCTAACTTGATCCGAATTGAGCTGATTTCGCACCCTACTTAATCCGAATTCATGGTTTCGAATCTGCCTACATCCGAATTCTGATGGTTTCGGATCCAAGAAATTTATTGAAAAATATTTCTTATTAGGAGGGGGACATTGTTCATGGATTTTAGCATAACGCGTATGTGACATCATTCAGAGTTTGGTGTTGTGTTCAGAAATGGTGCAAACAAGATATTCATTTGACTTAATGAGTTGAAAAATATTCTGATGGTACGCTCAAGATTGTAAGACTTCAGTTAACCGAAAAGCTCAAGAGACATGATGCTGAAAGAAAGATTAATTGGATGTCTTCAAGACCTAGAAGAGTATTATCCAGAGCCATTGAAGAGATTGATGAAAGATTGAACTTCAGAATGGTTATGAGAAGAATTGAAACCTATCTTGGTTTCCGAAGAAGAAGAAGACCCTTACTGCCTTGATAGCTAAGGGGGAGATTGTTAGAGCACTATTTGTAGCTATCAAGACAGTATTAATTCTTTGTACTGTTACTCCTTAGTAGAGGCATGGGCTTGTCATGTCCTACTATATAAAGGAGTTCCTTTGTTATTTCTTGTAACAATTCCAAAACCTTTTGAGCATTTGTCATTTTATATTTTTGAGATCAATACATGGATGACAAGTTTGCTATCTAGATTCTCTCTACATTTGTTCATTATCTTTTGCTAGATTTGGGATTTCACAAGCTTTTCAACATGATCCTTGTACTTAGATTGAGACTTCTGGATGGCTAATCTGATCTCCAACCATTCAGAGAGACCGTACTTCGTGACGGCTTCAGCATAGAATTTTTTGTACTGTCCATTCTCTCTGAATATCTCGATTTCAGCGATTGAAACTTTGAGGGTTGATCTTCCAGAGATATGTACCTTGTTGATTCTGGCATGTCGATATCTGAAGTGTACCTTTTCTTTGCACCAGATTAAAGTAGATTGAGACACGGTTCTCTTTTCTTCAACGATCTTCTTGGTGTCTTCCCATAGCTGACGTTGAACTTCGATTGGAGTTCTTTTCAGCTTGGGGTCTTTCACTGATTGTTGAGTAAGCTGGATGGCGAGTTCTCTGTCTTTTTCTTCAGCTTCCCTTCTTTCAGCGATTAACCTTTCAGCTCTGAGGTGATCCGTGTATTCCTTTTGTGAAAGTCTGAACTTTGGAGGAATATAAGGAAGTTGATCACGCTTCATGATGATTCGCTGATCTTCGAATCTCTTGATTACTTCCTCTCTCTTTTTCTGATCCTCTTCACTTAGCTTTTGAGGATCCAAGGAAGGTCTATTTTTGTGAGAGAGAGAGAGTCTGTTTTTCAGGTTCATCAGTCTCAGAGATCAAATCCAAGACCAGGATTATTTCTTCAGCTTTGGGAGCTGGGATTGTTGTTGGTGAAGTCGCAGCTGTAGGAACTTCAGCGATATCCTCAAACAGGGGAGAGGACTAGCTGAAACACAACGATCGTTTATGTAAGAAGAGTTGGGGAAGAAAGAGATAGAAAAAGAATGGGGTTAAGTGTATAGAGGTTTTATGGAGAGTAGAGCTGATAATGTGTATAGATAGAGGAGGGATGCAGAGTAAGGAAGTAAGATGTAGTGTACCTGACGAACTGGCTTTTGAAGCAAGATCATCAGAGTTTCATCGTCTTCAGTGACACCTTTTCCTTTGCCCTTGTCAGCTTCATACGCTGAAGGCTTTGATTTGGTCCGCTCCCCTGAAGGTTCATTTATCGCAATCCCTTTGAGAGCTGTAGTCTTCTGACTAGGCTTGACGATAAAGGAGTCATCATCATCATCATCGTCATCATCACCCTTATCACTGGATGATGGTTCATCGTCAGATAATTCGACAGCTTCATCGTCTTCAGCTTCGGATTCGGATTCTTCAGCAGGTTCTTCGAGTTGCTCCCCCTCAGATACAGAGGTAAGCTTCTCGGTTCCCTCAGGGTTTTCATCTCCCTGAGGTCTAGTAGTTGTTTCTTTAATTGTCTTCTCCCCCTCTTCAGTAAGGGGAAGGTCTTCAGAGTTCTTTTCCTCCCCTTCAACATTATGGGGAAGGTCTTCTTTAGGTTTCTCCCCCTCTTCCACATCATGGTTGGGGGAGGTAACAGACTTCTCAGCGGCAGCAACAGTCATAAGATTACTGTCTTCTTGGCCAGTAACTCTTATGCAGGTTTCAATCGCTGCTACTCTGTCTTCTAGGCCAGTAATAGCAAGACTGATCTTTTGGAGATTATCCCGATCGCCCTGAGTGAATTGAGAAGTTGAGGTGGTCAGGTGATCGAGTAGTTTCTGAACAATCTCTTTGACCGCTGAGACTTCAGTCTTCACTGAATTTACCGAGGCGTTAACATCATTCTTCACGGCAGACATTTCACCCTGAAGATTTCCAACCGATATCTTCAGCGTTTTGAACTCGCTGGACATGGTTTGAACTGTTGTTTTGAGAGAGCTGTAGTCGGTGTAGATGTCAGCAAGAACCTTGGCAAAGTCACTAAGAGTATGATCAACCTTCTCCAAATCAGCTTTGGAGGTATTTTGTTCGACCACTGTTGTCAGCTTGGTGAGATTCTCTCCAGCGTTTGTTACAGCTGAAGAGTTGTCTGAGAGAGTAGTGGTGAGACTTGTCAGCTTTGTATCCAGGTTCTTCAGAGATGCGTTGATGTCTCCCAAATTAAGACCTGTAACAGATAAGTACTTATGAACAACGGAAAGCTCAGAAGTTTGGGGTTTAGTTACAGTGTATATGGGTTGGTGTGTATCTGCAGGAGGGTTGGTGAATTCGTCAAAACCTCTGTGTCCTAAAAAGAGTTCCATGTCGTCAGCTAGAGTGCGTGTACACATGGACATTCCTGCAGGTCCTACGTCCATCATTCCTTGAAAAGTATCAGCTTTAGCTTCTGAAGGAATGACGGGTGGATTATAGACCAATGGAGTAGAGAGAGAATCGAGGGTTGAGATGGTTTGAGGTGGAGCTGATTCAGTGTTGGATCCACTGAGAATCACTTCTTCAGTCTTTTGAGAGACTGAAGGAGGTTTGGTCGTTTCCAAGTTTATAACTTCAACGTTTAGAGACGCTGAAGCTGGGATGGAATGTGTGGCTTGTTCAGCTGTGGCGGAGCGTACCACTGAACTTTCCATCAGCTCTTCAAGATGAGCTGAGGAGTCTTCAGCATGTGAATGCTGGGGTTGCCCCTTGGTTTTCTTAGTTCTTTTGGAACCAAGTTGGGTAGAAGTGTTTCCTTTTTCTAGAAGGAGAGGAGGTTGTAACTGGGGTATCAGCGGTTGGTTTTTCCGCTGAAGGAGCTGCAGAATTCGAAGAAAGAGGATTGAGAAGAGTTAAGAGTGTAGAAAGACGTACCTCGTTCGCCATTGGCTTGAAGTCGAGTACCTTAGGACCAACCTGAGAGAGTTTCAGGTCTCCTACTTTCGGGTAGCTGTCCTTCAGGCCAGTTTGGAAGACAGCGCTGATGAATCTAGGATATGGAACCCATGATGGTCGGTCAGCGGCAGAATCCACTTTGAGAACTAGATCATCATAGATTATCGAGGCCCAGTCAACATGAAGTCCTTTCAGCAATGCATATCCCATTGCTTGCTGAGGTTGAGCGGCTTGATCAGAGGAGCCGGTCTTTGCAGTCATGCAGCTTATCAAATGTGCGAAGATGAAGTTCATCTCGCTGGGCATTTTTGACTTCTTGATGAGGGTCAGCTTCTTCTCAGGCTTCTTGTCCCTTCCAGTTTCCCATACATAACCCATTGCATCAAAGAATGTAGTGATAGCTTCCCTATCAGAATGTTTCTTGTGGTCAGGGAGAGGAACAAAAGGTTTTTCTTTTGTGGCGATGGGAAGGCTCAGGGCTTTTCGGATAATGGCAGGGGTGATTTTTATGGTGCCAAAATCATTGTCACAGAGGATGCAATCGATTGTCTTCGTGGGGTCTTTGGTCGATGTCAGCTGAGTGTGTCTGGCAGAATACCAGAACTGAGAAAGTAGTAGCTGATGAGCAGGGGGTGTAATAGTCAGGGCGGTAGAGAGGCAACAGGTTTTGAGGAATTTCACAGCATCATTCAGATGTGTGACTTGCTTTCGAGGAGGAAACTCGAAAAGCGCATAGAGGTTGTTGGATTTTGTCCAATCAAGTTCTTCAAGAGTGAACATGACCTGAGGAGCCTTGGTGATTTCCATGTCCTCAGCAGCAGTAATGTTCTCAGCGGTAGAAATGTCAGCAGATGCCATTTCTGATTTCGATGTGTTTTGTCTTTGAGTGTAGTACTGGATTGTTGGCTATAGCGATGGCACTTGTGCTGTCGCAATCGATTGGAATTTTGGAGCGCTGTAGGTCATAGTCCAGTAGTTGATTTCTCATCCACAAGACCTGAGAACAACAGCTTCCAGCGGCTACATACTCAGCTTCAGCTGTGGAGGTGGACACTGAGTTTTGCTTTTTACTTGTCCAACTCACCAGCTTTCCACCCTGGAGCTGACAGCCTCATGTGGTGCTTTTCCTATCCAATTTGCAACCTGCAAAATCACTATCTGAATAGGCGATTAGATCGAACCCTGAGTCTTTGGGATACCAAAGACCAAGATTCGCAGTACCCTTAAGGTATCGAAAAATTCGCTTTACAGCGATCATATGAGATTCCTTAGGTTCAGCTTGATATCGTGCACACAAACAGGTTGCGTACATAATATCGGGTCGGCTAGCTGTAAGATACAAGAGAGAGCCGATCATCCCACGGTACAGCGTGACATTAATAGGTAGTCCTTTTAAATCCTTGTCTAGTGTCAGCGGTGGTGCCATAGGGGTTTTCATAGCTGAACTCTGAGTTAAATCGAATTTCTTCAGCATATCTTTAACATACTTTCCCTGATTAATGAAAGTTCCTTTTTCATTTTGCTTTATCTGAAGACCAAGGAAATATGTTAGCTCACCCATCATACTCATCTTATACTCTTCTTTCATTCTATCAGCGAAACGAGTACAAAGGTCAGGGTTAGTAGAACCAAATATAATGTCATCAACATATATCTGAGACTAAGGTAGGTTTTTCATCAGGATTTGGTGTATAGGAAGAGCAGCACTGAGAAGATGAAGTGTCAGCGGCTGAGGATACGAACGTTCCGAATTTAAGCATGGAACACTCAGTGGTAGGTGTTGGTGTTTCATATTTGTAACCTAAACCACGTTTATCACTCAAGGGTATCTGAGACTTAATTATCTCAGTGATCTTTGTTGAAGAATTACAACATCCTTCAACAGTAGCTTTCTCTGCTTTCAATGCAGCGATAGCTTCTTCGCGCTCGATTTTGACTAGCTGATTTAGGTGAACTTGATCTTTAAAATCTTCTTCAATTATAGAAAGATTTTCTATTTAAAGGTGAGAGTTTTTAATCTGTTCAGTGAGATCAAGGTTTTGATTTTCAACTATCGTTTTGCCATTCATGGCTTCATATAAACTTCTAGTCAAGAGATCGATCTTTCGAAGACTATCTGTTAGATCTGAAGTTTTGTCAATAAACCAAGTGTTGAAGATCTGATAAGAAGATTCAGAAGTTCTGAGAAGAAGAGTCAGAAGTTCTGAGAAGAAGAGTCAGAGATCTGAGAAAGAGAAGTCAGAAGTTCTGAGAAGCGTGATCAGAAGAATGTTCAGAAGTTCTGAACTACCTGTTCAGAACTTATGACGAGTTTCGTTATTTAGTAATGTGTAAACTAATTAGGACACGTGTTATGTTCTTATTAGTCTTTCTTATTTGTACTGTAGCTTTAAGATGTTTGTTGCAGTATAAATAGAGTGGTTAGCACTACGTTGCTAACTGATTGATTTTCCATATTACTTGTATTCTTTCCTTGTAATCTTTGAGGTGATCTCTCTCTTAGATCTGTAATTCTGTGCATCATTGAATACAATTGGGCTTGATCATACAATTTCTCAAATACTTCTTTCTATATTGATTGTAAGAATAGATCCTGCACTTTCAATTGGTATCAGAGCTAATCAACAAACAAATTCGTTCAAGATTGTGATTGCGAAGATCGATTGATCAATTTCTTGAAGATTTCTTGATTCATTCAAAATTCGATTCCGCTGCTAGGGCTAGTTCTTGAATTCTTAGCAATTCTTGAATTACCTGCTACTTTTCGATCAAGAAAATCGAATTTGTCCTTCTGTTGAATTTTCTTACAATCATGTCTTCTAAAGAATATCTAGCCATGGGATCCGAAACCAAACCGCCTGTTCTTATACCAGAAGAGTATCAGCAATGGAAAACTCGTATGATCCAATTCCTTGACAACATCGATGAAAATCTTATGATTTCTATACGAGAAGGTCCAATCGAAGTATATATCGATGTCGCCGCAACCCCTGCTACAGAGACAACTCCAGAAATTCCAGCGACCAGAGTAAAGAAGAATTATTCCCAATACACTGCTGAACAGAAAAATAGGCATGCTATTGACAAAAGAGCAATTACTTTGATGACTTTGGCTGTCCCGAATGAGGTTCTTAACAGGATTGACAGTGGATCATCAGCTAAAGAAATGTGGGACGAATTGGAAAGGCAAATGTTAGGAACTGTGAGATCTATTCAGGCAAAGTTAAATCAAAGCATAAATGCTTATGAAAGGTTCAAAGCAAAAGAGTCAGAAAGTTTGACACAGACATACAGTAAATTTTGCACTATTCTAAATGACTTGAGAAGAAATGGACTGAAGAAAACAAAATCAGAAATAAATTACAAATTTCTGAACAGTCTAAATTCAGAATGGTCATCATTTGCCATAAGTCTGCAAATGAACAAAGATATGTGTGAAGAAGACTTAAATGATTTGTTCTGTGTTCTTAATCAACATGAAGACTCTGTCAAGTTAGTTGTGGAAGAAAAGAAAAATGTTGCTGATCAGTTAGCGTTCTTATCAAAGTCCAAAGCAATCAAAGCACCCAAAAAGACTGCATATCTATCAGAAATACCAAGTCTGGAGGAATCTGACAAAGAAGAAGGATCAGAAGATGATGAAGATATCAAGATAATGGCTGAAAAGCTAGCTTTGCTGACAAATACTTTCAACAAAAGGTATGGGAAGGGCAGATTTCAAGGAAATTATAAGAGAGCTGGAAGTTCAGATTATAAGAAGAAAGATGACAGAGAAGAAAATAAGATTGAAAAGAGAATAGAGAGAAGTGAAGAAAACAAGGAAGAGAAGGAAGAGAGAAAAGAAAAGAATCTGTGTTTCAAGTGTGGAAAATCTGGCCATTATGCCAAGGATTGCAGAGTTAAAGTTGTGAAAGATTATGAATACTACACGAAGAAGGCTCAGCTTGCAAAGAAGAGAGATGACGAGATTGCGCTATTGGCTGAACAGGAAAATTGGCTGTACTACACTTCTGATGAAGATGATCATATCAACTTTCCACAGATGCGAAGCTATATGGCAAAAATGAGGAATGAGGATGATTCTGATTTTGAAGATGCTGATTCTGAGTCATCTGCTGAGGTACATTCTTCACTTGAATTAGAGTTAATGACACAGATTGGTGAAATGAAAACTGAATTTGCTAACCTAAGAAAACAGATAAAAGGAGAAAGAACTTTGGTTAACAAATTCAGAATTGAAAAAGAAGTAATAAACGAACAATATGAAGAATCTGAGGCTGAGAAACAGAAAGTTAAAGATGAAAATTCTGAATTGATGAAAAGGCTTTCTGAACTAAAAGTTGAGTTTTCAAAAATAAAGGATGAAAAAGGTGATTTACAAATAAAATTTGATATGTTATTTGAAGAAAGAAAGAATTTATACTCCAAAATCAAAGAATTGGAAGATTTGAATTTGAAAAGAGGTCAAACTCAGCAAACATTAAATCTTTTATTAAGCAATGTTAAAGATACAAGATTTTACAATCCAAAGAAGGGATTGGGATTGGAAGAAAATGTCATTTTAAAAAGAGCTCCAATACTTCAAGTTTCTAAGCCAAAAATCCCAGAAATTGTTGAAGTTTTCATAAGACCTGCTAGTTCTATAACAAGTTCTGACAATTTGCAAAGACCAAACTCTAAAAAGTCAGATGAGACAATTTCTGAGTCTAAAACAGAAAAGTCAGTTGGTTCAGAAGAAAAGGTTAAGAAAGAAGTTTCTAAACCAACAGATGAAAAGCCAAGATACAATGATACTAAATTCAAGTATGATTCCTTAAATGTCAGCTACAAAAATAAACAACCAAGTTTTTCATATCATGACATTGAGAGCATATTTGATACAAGTAAAAATTCTGAAACAGTCAATCAAAAGTCTGAAACTTCTAGTCAGGATTCTGAACTTTGTAGTCAGAATTCTGAGTCTAAAGATCAGACATCTGAGTCTGTAAATCAGAACTCTGACTCAGGTAGTCAGAAGTCTGATTCAACTGGATTTTCTGAAACAAAATCAGATGAATTTTTGCAACTTGAAAAGAGATTTAATCTTGTGAGTCAAGAACTTGAGGATTTAAGGAAAACTTATGATGAACTTGAAAATGATTTCTGTGAGGTGGATATTAAACTTGAAGAAGCTTTGAAAGAAAAGAATATTTTTATTCAGAAAATAACAGAGCTTGAAAAACTGAAGACTGAGTATGATCTTTTTAAAATTAATGCTTCAAGAGAAAATGATAAATTCTTTAATGAATCAAGTACATATGAAAAAGGTGAATCATCTAATTCTTCTAACAAAAAGAACTTGAATTTTTCAGAAAAAGAAGAAAGCAAAAGGAAAGATGATCTTGCAAAGTTGAACGATCTGAAAAGGGAACTTGAGAAGCTTAGAATGAAATCTACTTCTGAACTAAACGCTAGAAATTCTTGTAATAAGGGCAATTGTACTCTGAACAGTATAAATAAAAATGAAATGATCTATGTTTCAGATTTATTGTCACTTGCAAAGAAAAATCTTGTTTGTGTTAGATGTAAAAATGATTCATTCCAATATTCTCACAAATGTCAAGTCAAAATAACTTCTGTTTCATACATAAGAAAAGATATTCAGAAAGTTTCTGTTTCTCAAAATACAGAAAAGAAGAAAATTTTTGTTCCTCAGACTCAGAAGAAAGAAAAGATAAAAGAAAAGAAACTTGAAAACATAGCAAAACCAAAAGTTACAACTCTCAAAAAGAATTTGAACAAACTTGTAAGCAGAAAATGTTCTGACTTCATAAAAGTTCAAGGAAAGTGGTGTTTGAAGAAAGATTTTGAGTGGAGAGTAAAAGGTACTGATGTTAAATCCAATGACAAAGCTAACAAAGATGGACCCATTCCAAAATGGGTACCTAAATCTAACTGATCTTTTTGCAGGGCTGTCATGTGTGGTTTTTAGATTCAGGAGCTTCAAGACACATGACAGGTCAGAAGTCTTTTCTATCAAACTTCACAGAAAAGGCTGGAGGAGCAGTAAACTTTGGAAACAATAGCAAAGGTCAAGTCAAAGGTTATGGGGATTTAACTAAAGGGGATCTAACTATCCAAAAGGTTTTCTATGTTGAAGGATTACAACACAATCTTTTCAGCATAAGTCAGTTTTTAGACAGTCTTTGTCAAATTAAGTTTCAAATAACAGGTTGCATGATTCTAACTGAAAATGATGTCAAAGTCTTCTGGGCCAAAAGACATATGGACTTATTTGTAGTTAATTTTTCAAAATTGAAAATATTAAATACAGTTTGTCTTTTATCAAAATCAACTGCAAATGAATGCTGGCTTTGGCACAGAAGATGTTCTCATCTGAATTTCAAAGATCTTAATAATCTTGTTGCAAAACAGTTGGTTAAAGGCTTACCAAAGCTTAAATTTGAAAAAGAATCATTATGCTCAGCTTGTGAAATGGGCAAGATGAAAAAGAGTTCTCACAAATTAAAAATGGACTCATCTTGCAAAGCACCATTAGAAATGATTCATACTGATCTTTGTGGTCCAATTTCAGTTCAGTCGATGGGAGGAAAGAAATATATGCTTGTGATTGTTGATGAATTATCCAGATACACGTGGGTTGAGTTCCTAAGAGCTAAGTCAGAAGCTGCTACTACATTGATAAATTTTATCAAAAGGATTCAAGTTCTCTTACAACTTCAAGTTCAGAAAATCAGAAGTGATAATGGAACGGAGTTCAGAAATGAGACTCTTCAGAATTTTCTAGAAAGTTCTGGGATTTCTCACAATTTTTCTGCTGTCAGAACTCCTCAACAAAATGGTGTTGTTGAAAGGAAGAATAGAACTCTAGTTGAGGCTGCGAGAACAATGTTGGCTTATGCAAATCTTCCTACTTTCCTATGGGCTGAAGCAATTGCAACTGCTTGTTTTACACAAAATAGAACTTTAATCAATAAGAGATTAAATAAGACTGCTTATGAACTGATAAATAAAAGAAAACCATTAATCAAATTCTTTCATATTTTTGGTTGCAGATGCTACGTTCTCAGAGACAGAGAAAATCTTGCCAAATTCGATAAAAAGGCAGATGAAGGATACTTTGTGGGTTATTCTTTAACTTCCAAAGCATTCAGAATCTACAATAGAAGAACCAAGAGGATGATGGAGAGCATAAATGTAACTTTTGATGAAGCCAGAATGCGGACTTCTGAACAAGACAGTTCAGAACTCATGCTGAACAAGACAAAAATGACTTCTGATACAAATTCTAATCCTATTTGTTCAGAACTCAATTTACTGTTTAAGGATGCTTTTAGTGAACTAATTTCTGATTCTTATGCAGAATATGAAAACCCAAAGATGGTCAAAGAGATGAAAAATAAGACTCCAGAAATAGTTCAATCAACTGTAATTTCTGACAAAGGTCCATCAGAGGAGTGCCCAAATCTAATAAATACAAGTGGTGAAAACTCTGAACCTTGTAATCAGAATTCTGATTCTTGTACTCAGAACTCTGAACAAGTCAATCAGAACTCTGACTTCATTAATCAGAACTCAAACTTGGATGCAACTCCTACTCATACGTCAGAACAAGGTTACAGTTCAGAATTACAAGCAATCATTGATGAGAATGATGCAAACAACAATTATTCAGAGATTGATGTACTCCCTAGTGCTAACAAATGGACTAAAAATCACCCTATTCATCAAGTAATAGGTGATCCATCAGCAGGAGTAAAGACAAGATCAGCTACAGCAAATGAAGTAATGTTTGCTGGTTTCTTAAGTGTAATTGAACCAAAGAAAGCTAATGAAGCCCTAGAGGATCCAGACTGGATTTCAGCAATGCAAGAGGAATTGCTTCAATTTGAAAGAAATAAAGTTTGGAGACTCATTCCAAAGCCTGAAGGTAAATCTATAATTGGAACTAAATGGGTGTTCAGAAACAAAAAGGATGAATCAGGTGTTGTCATCAGAAACAAGGCAAGATTGGTTGCTAAGGGATACTGTCAACAAGAGGGAATTGATTATGATGAGACATTTGCACCAGTGGCAAGGATAGAGGCAATCAGAATATTTTTAGCCTATGCTGCACATAAAAACTTCAAGGTGTATCAAATGGATGTCAAATCAGCCTTTCTAAATGGCAAACTTAATGAAGAGGTGTATGTCCATCAACCTGAAGGTTTTGTTGATCCAGAATTCCCTGATCATGTTTATATTTTAGACAAAGCTTTATATGGTCTAAAACAAGCACCACGAGCCTGGTATGACACTCTTACTAAACACCTGTTAGGTTCAGGATTCAAGAAAGGTAAGATTGACACAACTTTGTTTTTAAAGAAACAGGGTAATGATTTGATTCTGATTCAGATTTATGTTGATGACATAATATTTGGTTCTACCAGTCCAGAATTATGTGATAATTTTTCAAAAGTCATGTCATCTGAATTTGAAATGAGCATGATGGGTGAACTGAATTTTTTCCTTGGTCTTCAAGTCAAACAACTACCAAAAGGTATTTTCATAAATCAAGGAAAATATGTCAGAGATATTCTGAAAAAGTTCAAAATGTCTGATTGTGCTTCTATGAGAACACCTATGGCAACTAACATAAAGTTAGATGCTGATCTCAAAGGTGTTTCAGCAGATATCAAACTTTATAGAGGCATGATTGGATCATTACTTTATTTGACTGCAAGTAGACCAGATATCATGTTTTCTACCTGTTTCTGTGCTAGATTTCAATCTAACCCGAAAGAATCACATATGTTGGCTGTCAAAAGGATTTTAAGATATCTCAAAGGAACACCTGATCTAGGTTTATGGTATCCAAAAGAAACTGACTTCAAATTGACTGCTTTCACTGATGCTGATCATGCAGGAAGTAGGTTGGACAGAAAGAGTACATCTGGTGCTTGTCACTTTTTGGGAGATAAAATAGTGAGTTGGGCATCAAAGAAACAGAATTGTGTATCCACTTCAACTGCTGAAGCAGAGTATGTTGCTGCTGCTGCTTCATGCTCTCAAACATTGTGGATGAGAACACAACTCATGGACTATGGATATCAGCTTAATAAGATTCCCATCTATTGTGACTCAGAAAGTGCAATTGCTATTACTCAGAACCCTGTTCAACATTCGAAGACTAAGCATATAGACGTGAGGTATCATTTTATAAAGGACTATGTGGAAAAAGGAACTATAGAGATGCACTTTGTGCATACAAAGTATCAATTGGCTGACTTGTTCACAAAGCCTCTTGATCACAAAAGGTTTTCTTTTCTCATATGTAAAATAGGAATGCTTAATCTGCCTAGTTGAAAATATTTTTTTTCTTAAAAATGCTAAATTTTTCTAAGTGAAGTTGTCTGAGTAGTGTACTCAGAACTTCTGAGTCTTGAGTTCAGAACTTCTGAGTCTTGAGTTCAGAACTTCTGAGTCTTGAGTTCAGAACTTCTGAGTCTTGAGTTCGGAACTTCTGAATCTTGAGTTCAGAACTTCTGAGTCTTGAGTTCAGAACTTCTGAGTCTTGAGATCAGAACCTCTAAATCTTAAGGTCAGAAATTCTGAGTCAATACTTCAGCAATCTAACTTTCAAAAATTTATTTTTGAGAAATACAAATAACTTCAACTGTATGGATTATGCTTCTTCGATTATCTTGTTATCTCATCTTTATGTATCATTAATACTCAAATGCATGCTCAAGTCAAGGGGGAGCATCAAAATTCTTTTGAAAATCATTTTGTGATGCTTAAAAGATTTGTTTTCATTTCTTATCTGTTCAAACCTCTTCTGAATAATCAAAATGTTTTATATTGGTCAGAAGTTGATTTTAAAAGACATTTTGGTTACAAGGCAAAATTCTTCTGAGTCATGGAATCAGAACATCTGCGCGTGTTATTCAGATCTTTGACTTGAGTCAAAATTCTATCCACTAACACGTGTCAGCTTCATATTTGTTTGACAATGCCACGTATTTCATTTAAATCCTTTGTGGTATTTCACGTGTGTTGACTCCGTTATAACATTGATTTCGCTTTTCCGTTAAACCTTTCAACTTCGCGGATTTTAAATAGGTCTTAAAATCCCTATTTCAAAGTTCTTTCAAATTCCAGAGCGAAACGTGAGATACGAATCAAATCCAGAGTTCTTTGAATCTGTTTTCTTCTTAAATCATGTCTGAAATACGAAGAAGTGGTCCAATTTCTCTACATTCTACAAAATCGATAATGGATTCATCTGATTCGGAAAGTGATGAAGTACAAAATAGAGTTGCAGAGGAAGGGGCAATAAGAAATGATGAAGAAGATGAACAAATGGATGAATCTGAAGGAAATGCGGATGAGGTAAATGTTAATATTGAACATGATCAGAGTGCTGCAGGTTCTATTATGTCAGATAGATCTATTCTAGTGGAAAGAATTGTTCCTGAGAGTGAATGGTTGAAATTATCTGAAAATAACTGTGTTATATTGTTTGAGGAAAGTCGTTTTAAGCCTGAACACAGAATTATCATGGAGTTATTTAAACATCATCCGTACAGAAAATGGTTTACAAGAAGTAAAAATGTGCCTGTTCAGTACATACAACAATGGTGGAAATATCTTAGGTTAGAAGATAATAAGTTTGTGTCTGAAATTGGAGGAGTGACATTTGTCTTATCTATCTCTGCACTAAGAGAGATGCTGAATCTACCAGAGAAAGATGATGTACAAAGAAGAACAGATTTTGAGGATTTACCCCTAACAGAGGAATTAATAGCAGAGTTTATGAAGTTGGGATACAATGAAGGATTGAGGACTCTCAGTTTGTTCAGAAGAAACAAATTACCACCTATTTGGGCTTGCTTCTTTCATGTGGTAAATAAATGTTTGTCAGGGAAAAATAGTTCTGCTGATCAAGGTTCTAAACAAATTCTTCAGATATTTCAAGGTTTAGTGAAGAATAGGCATTATGACTATACTTTAATACTTTGGGAAGATATGAAGAATACATTTGAGAAGAATCAGAAAGCAATTCAGAAGAAGACAAAGGATGCTCCACTGACATACATTCCCTACATAAGGTACTGGCAAATTGTTATTTGGTATGCCATGCAGGAAAACAGAACAATCTCAAGAAGAACAAATGAAGAGCATGGTCCTACATTTTATTTGGGTAAGATGACCTCAGTAACAAGACTTGAAAATTATCCCAATCATAAACTGTTGCCAAAATCACTTAGGAACTATATTCCAAGGGAGAGTGAGATTTTAAAAGCTTATTGCACCTCTATGGGAATTGAATTACCTCAAATCCCTACCCAAGAGGACCAACCTGAGAAGAGAGGTGAGGGGTCTAGTCGAATTAGAGAGGGGGAGGATGTTCAGATGGGTGAACATTCTGAGAGACTTGAGGGGGAAAATTCTGAGAGCTTGGTTAGACTCAGTGAGGAAAAACAGAATGAGAGTGGTGAGGATGAGAGATTGTTAACAGAGGTTCAAACAGAAAGAGATGCCTCTGAACCAGCTAATCTTGACCAGGTAACCACACATGCTATTGGTTCACATCTCTTGGTGTCCAATATTGAAACAAACACCATGGACCTAGTGGTGGATCTTGAACAACCCATCCATACCCACTCAGAAGCATTTCAACATGCTACTGTTTCACACAAATCCGGGGAACCATCCCAAACTCATTTGGAGGGAGGTGATAAATCCCAACTTATTTTTCAACACATTGAGTCTGAATATCACAGTCCTATTCATATTGAGCCTGAAATTCCTTTTGACACTTGCACAGATCAGGAATTTCGTACTCCTGAAACAACATTCATAGACATGCCTAATGTTGGGTGTCAAGGATTGGATGGAAGTCCTGGTGAGGTGAACATTACAAAAGCCTCATTCAAACGTGCATCTGTTGTACAAGATGACTGTGTGTTATCTACAGGCCATGAGCTCTCTGGGCACATGAAAACTGGACCATCTGTTGGTTCAGGTTCACTGTTAGAAACTTCTGAATTTGAAAAGATTCAGAAACAAAACAAGGAGATGGGGGAAAAAGTAGAAAATTTGGAGAAGAGGATGGAGGATCTGAATGATGAGGTATCAGATTTGAAAGTTGTGTTAGAGAAAAAGTTAATTTCTGTTGAAACCAAGGTAGATGATGTAAAGAAATCCTTGGATTCTCACAAAAAGGAGATCATGGATATAATGTCTGGTTTTCAAAAAGATATGTTAAAACAGATGCAGGGTATGCAGGAATCTATATTGAAAGCACTGAGTGTATCTTTGGCTTCTACTTCAAAGCCTCTTGATCCTGTTCCTATTGCAGAAGCTGAACCTGAAGTTGCTTTTAATCAGAACTTGAAAAGGAAGTTTGATGATAATGATCCTCATAATCATCAAAAGGGGGAGAAAAGACAAAGGTTAAGTTCTGATGATGATATTGGCATAGAAGATTTTGAGATAGCAGACATGCACTTAGCCAATACAAAAAGTACAGAAGATCAGACACAGGAAAATTTAAAGGAGATGATTCAGATAGTACAGCTTGACAGTTCAGATACAGAAGAAATGGAGTTGGGAAGTATTGATAGTAATGAATCAGATAAAACAGAGGAATTGAACTTGGATACTGAGATGGAAGGAAACTCAGATGAAACTGTAGCTATTGAGGAATCTGATTTGAGAATGGAAGAAATAGTGGAAAGTACAGTGGTAAACAGGTGTACAGATATTGTGGTTTATAACAGTGAAAGGGCAATGGAGTCTGAATCAGAAGAAATGAGGTTGAATGAAGAATTGATCAGAAGAATGCATAATGAAGTAGTCAGAGCTTTGAGTGTTCAGAAAATTCATAAAGGAATAAAAGTGATAAGACCCATTGATCTAATGGGAGAAGAAGACAGAACTGTAGATTACACTCAGGATTTTAAAGATGATTTTAGGTTTAACTTTTGTGATGAGTTAAATACAGAAGAAGAGTATGTGAAAGTGAAAGACTTCTTTATGCCTTCTGAATATGTATTCAGAAAACCAATCGAGATTCCAAAGATTAAATTGCAAAGACTAGAAGAACCTTTGTGTGACTTCATTCTAGAGTTAAGTGATGTACCTTTAGCCAGACAATTTCATGATGATATTTTTCCTGAGGAAATATATGATAATCTCTACTACACAGAAGGAGAGTATGAGCTTTTGGAAAGTAACATTGATGGTTTTATGGATGACAGAGCTCAGATGGTCTACTCAGAAGCTTCTAATATGTTCAGAGTTCCTGACTCAAAACTGCATATTCAGAAAAGAATCGAGAAAGTTCTGATGTTTCAACAAGATGAATTCAATGGTTTAATGTTCGTTAGAATGGAAACACTGAAAGAAAGAAATACAAAGGTTTCCATGTCTACATTTGATTTTCACAGATTGACTCTTGATGATCAGATCTTTCTAGTCAAGTTCTTTGCTAGCACTGAAGAAGCCTTGATAGAAATTGAATGCAGAAGACTTCTGGGTATTTATGTCAGAAATACATACTTGTATGACTTCCAGTTGGCTATAGAAGAAAGAAAAGAAAAGTGCAATCTGAGTTCTCCCACAAAGAAAACAGAAGTTGATCTGCATGTGAAGGGTTTTGTGAATGAAGGAATGGAGGCAGAAGGGTTCACATATATGGTTCACGAAAGACTTGAATTATTCAGATTAAAAGAGTTGGTGAAGTACAGTGATGCAACTCTGAATTGGCTGTTGATTAGAATGGAAGTAAGTATGGATGCTGAAAAAGAGAGTTTAAAGAAGAGATGCATAAACTGTGTGAAGAGGAGGTTGGATTTTAGAAGAAAAATCAGAAACAGTAGTGAATGGTTGTTATCTGAGGTGAATCCCAAAAAGATTCTACATAATGATTTTGTGTTCCCAGCTGAGTATGAAGTGAATGAAATTTTGTCAGATGAGGCTGAAGAAGTTCAGGACACAACACCTCAGAATGTGCAGATAACTAATATTGATCAAGCTGAACAGTCTGAACCCAAAGAAGATGAAATATTCATTGATCTGAATGGATACTTTCTTGAATTTGATCTGCCTGAGTTCTTCAAACCAAAAGAGGTACAATTCTTGGATGTGTATTATGATAGGTCTAAGGAGACTCAGATCTGGTTGGCTGAAAAATCAAGATGTCTTGGCAAAACAAAGCAAGCCGTTTACTCAGATTTTCTAATCACTGGAATCAGAGAATTGAAGGTTAAGAAATTCAGAAAGATGGAGTACTTATCCTTTGAAGTTTTGAGAGAAGATGGCAAGGTTTATTATTTCACTGATGCAGATTTTGAGAAACTGTCAGTGGTTGACTTCTACAGATTACACAGCTTTCTATGTTTTAAAGAGTCAAGTAAAGATAGAAATGAAAGGAAGGCAAGAAGTGTGGTGATTGAGGCCATGTTCTATATCTTAAGGTGGCATTGCTATACAGATTTCCAAATAGCTCTGTATTTGCAAAAGTCATGTGTTTATCTGGCAAATCCCAATACAGATCATGAGCAGAAAAAGGTGTTAAAGACTGGAAGTGTTCACAGATATCCAGAGTTGGGAGTATTTTTGAAGAACAAAAGTGGAAAGATCTTCTTCAGAGCAAAGGAAACTGCAAAATATTGTTCTGGAACTTTAAGGATCATAAAGCACAATTTGGAGAAAAAGATGCTGAAAGTGAAGGAAGCAAACATGATTCAAGAAGTAATTAATCAGCAAGTTGAGATTATTCAAGAAATTATTGACAAGATTGATAAGAGGCTTAATCTGAGGAATGTGCTACTTCAGAAAATTGTTCCTGCTCTGAAAGAATTAGATGATGCAAAGTTTAAGTTTATTTGACAAAAAGGGGGAGATTGTTAGATCTGAAGTTTTGTCAATAAACCAAGTGTTGAAGATCTGATAAGAAGATTCAGAAGTTCTGAGAAGAAGAGTCAGAAGTTCTGAGAAGAAGAGTCAGAGATCTGAGAAAGAGAAGTCAGAAGTTCTGAGAAGCGTGATCAGAAGAATGTTCAGAAGTTCTGAACTACCTGTTCAGAACTTATGACGAGTTTCGTTATTTAGTAATGTGTAAACTAATTAGGACACGTGTTATGTTCTTATTAGTCTTTCTTATTTGTACTGTAGCTTTAAGATGTTTGTTGCAGTATAAATAGAGTGGTTAGCACTACGTTGCTAACTGATTGATTTTCCATATTACTTGTATTCTTTCCTTGTAATCTTTGAGGTGATCTCTCTCTTAGATCTGTAATTCTGTGCATCATTGAATACAATTGGGCTTGATCATACAATTTCTCAAATACTTCTTTCTATATTGATTGTAAGAATAGATCCTGCACTTTCACTATCAGCTTCATCAATATTTTCAATATTGGTAAAGAAGGAAGGTGATACCTGAGTTGCAGAGGTTGAAGTAGAGGGAATGTCAGAGTTGTCTTCCTCATCTTCAAGTTTGGCCATGAGAGATAGATTGGCTTCATCATCTTCAGAGTCAGATGATTCTTCTTCGTCAGAGGCAGCCCAATCATAGTCAGCCATGAAACCTTTGCCTTTCTTCTTAAAGCTTTTCAGCTTTGCATACTTTTCTTTCAGCTTTTTATATTTTTCATCTCTATTCCTGGGAATAAAGTTTTTCTTGGGAAAAGCCGAGGGTCTAGAGACTTTCTTTGACCTGCACTCACTAGCAAAATGTCCTGTCTTTTCACAGTTATAGCAAGTAGTAGTAGCCTTATCAACAGGGGTTGATGATCTTGGCTTGTCAGTAATAGCAAGAGGTTTATTTTTCTTGAAATTACTCTTTCTAGAAAATCTCCTGAACTTATTAGCCAGGAATGCCAGAGCTTCATCATTATCTGAAACGTCAGAGTCTGATGATCTTTCAGAGTTAGTTTCCAACTCAGTGACAATGATAGTCGATCGCTGAGTGGAAGGTGACTCTGAGATTAAGGCAACAGGGGTGCTTTTGGAATCTTTTACAAGATTTTTCTTAAGATGACTCGATTGCTCCTGATTCAGCATCGTGCCATATAAGGTAGAAAGGGTCATAGATTTTAGATCCTTTGACAGCTTGAGACATATAGAATAACTGTCCCAGCTTTCAGGTAAATATTCTAAGAACTTTGTCAGCACTTCAAAGTTAGAATATTCCTTACCAACAGTTTTCAGATCTATTATTAAACAGTTAAAACGTTGGTGTACTTCAGAGAGAGTTTCATTCTTACCACAAATGAAGCTTTCATACTGTCTTACCAGGTTGATCTTTCGAGAGTCCTGGACTTCAGAAGTACCTTCATACTGAACACAGATTGTGTCCCACATAGCTTTTGAGGTTTTCAAGTTCATGACGGAATGGTAGACTTCGTCAGGAAGAGCCATGGAGAGTATGGATCTGGCTTTGGTGTCGATAGCCACTTTTTTCTTATCTTCATCAGTCCACATATGAATTTCCTTAGGAATCAGCCTTTCTGGAATAGCAGGTCTATTCTCAGCGGCTGGAACTGTAGGATCAATTCTTATAGGAATATATGGGCCGTTTTCAAGATAATAAGGCATAGTAGGGTCTACACCTTCTAAGAAGAGAATCATCCTATTTTTCCATAGATTAAAATTATCTCTAGAGAATCTAGGGGGTTTTGCAAGAGAACCGTTGTCAACATAGTTTGTGTTTGTGTTGGTAGCCATTTTAGAAAATAGCAAGGAAGAGAAATCTTAGTATAGATTAGATCTTGTTTATGAGATTAAACAAATCCGCTCTGATACCACTTGTTGGTCCCGAAGGGCTATACAAGTTTGTAGAAGGGGGGGGGGGGTTGAATACAAAACACATATTTTACTTTTCTAAATTGTTTATTGATAAACCATTAACAATTTATATCTTGTTGCGGAACAAGATTAAGGATAAACCTAAATCTAAACAAGTTGGAACACTAAGTTTCTTGCACGAAGAAAGAGAAGGAAATTACTAATAATAACCTATATCAATAAAGACAACTTGACCAGAGTTAACAAGTTCGTACTTCAAAATGAAGTGAGGTCGTCTTCTTATATACTGCATGCATTTAATGCATGGTAGTTTATACTTTACACGTGGCAACAGCTCATTGGTTGTAAGATCTGACTTGAGTAGACAACCTTAGTAGCCGCATGAATGAATATTGTAGTATCAGAGTGGATGTACGATTTCAGACAATAAGGAGGTTCTTTTCTGACATATCGTACGGAGTCGTGCAAGGGTGGTTAAGACAAAAGTACTTTGTACGGAGGACTTCATGATCAGCTTTCGTTGATTCAGCGTTTTATCATTCTTTATCAGCGAATGACAAAGTTCAGCGATAACTGAAGTCTTGTACTTGATACTTCACGTTGAGTGGACAAATCTGAGTCTTCACTGATCCGCATCAGTTCATTAGGAGACTTGTCGCTGATTCTTGAGCTTGATCTTCGACTTCAGCGTAAAACCTATGTTAACATGAAACTTGTCTTCAGGGATCATAAGTAAACAACTAACTTATCAGCGATCAGCATAAGGACTGAACAGGCTCAGAGCATTATGGTGAACAGTGTTCGCTGAATGTTTAATCTAAAGATTGAGAGTTCCTATCAGCGGTACTGTAAGGTCTTAGTACTTATCAGCGATAGTGAAACTCTGATATATATTGTTTACTTACAATTTTCACTAAGTATTTAAGAGAGGGTCATTATCAAATCACTGAGGGTTTGGATCAACAATTTCAATATTCAGGCCACCTCAGCAATCCCTGGCCTCGAAGACAGGGTTAATAAGCTTGAGGGTGCTCAGGCCTCAGTATCAGCTGCCCCTGGCCCTGAAGATAGGGCCGCTGATACCTCTGTTGCTGATGTGAATGAACCTCCCCCCCCATGATGATGACAAAGAAGGGGAGAAGAACTCTTAAAAAGACCCTCCTCTTGTTGAGGGGGAGGGAACCGATGACCAGCTAAATGCTGATGAAGACCCCTCTCAATCTGATGGGGAGAAAGAGTTAGAAAAAGAACCCACCCCTCCTTTTTCTCCTATCTGGAATGAAACTATCGACATACCCTCTGAAGAGGAAGAGGAGAAAGAAGAGGAAAAAGAGGTGGAAATCCTTGATGAAGAACCCTCTTCACACCCTGATGACAATGATGATGATGATGATGACGAGGGACCAAAATGTTGGTTCCAACCTGCTACCATCAGGGTCCTTGAGCCTAAGGGGGTAGTTTTCACTGAAGCAGGGGATACGACGAAGAAATCTCCCACGAAGAAAAGTTCCAAGGGCAGACAAAATGGACTTGCTCCTTCAGGGAACTTGTCGATTCTCTTCAACGCTGAGACTTTGCCAGCGTCTCAGGTATGCCTCTCACTGGTCCCTTACTCTGCTTCTATTCACACTCATCTCAAACCTACCATAAACACTTAGCCAATTTTCTCTTTCTTCTTCTCACCTTCAAAAGAATCTAACTCATTGTTCTTTTGATTCAGCTAGTCCTCTCCCCTGCTTGAGGGACCCTCTGAAACTCCACAACCACTAAAACAAATAATCCCAACTGCTATAGCTGATGAAACTCCAATAATCCCAGTCTTAGTAATTGAGACTGATGATCATGAGAAGAAGAAGAAGACGAGCTGCTCACATACCCCAACAGACCCTCTCGACCTCCTCAAATGTCAGAGGATGAAACCCAAAAAAGAGCAGCGATGATCCAACAACTAGAGAGTCAACGCTTAAAGGTCATTCCTCCAACCAGCCTTGCATTTTTGTCACCCGAAGAGATAGAAGAATCCATCAGGTCTGAGAAGATGCTTACTGAGAACCAAGAGGAAATAATTAATGATAAAGAATTTGCTCTCAAGGTTGCTCAGCGCTCAGTCGCTCATAAGAAGCTGAAAAGATTTCCTCTAACAGTTCAAGAAGAATTGCTCAAGGAAGTTGGGAAGTAAATCTAGAAGAAGCAAAAGGTCAACGACTCTACGTTGAAATGGTTCAAAGAAAAGGTTAACTTCAGATATCACCCAAGTCGGATTGTGAATATGTCTCTGAAAGGAAAAAACGGTAAAGGGCGTACCAATGGTGGAAGTCACTGAAATCAGAGAGAATGGGGAAATACGCACATTCTACATGTCAAAGATGGATGCTCTTGGATTTGATGAATGGTTAGAAGTTAGAAGTGCAATTCAGCGATCAAAGTCAAAGTTCAAGCCTTATGTTGAAAAATTTCTGAACTCTATGATCAACCAGGTTACTTCTAATGTTGACGCGCCTCCTCCTCCAGCGATTACTCAAAACCGAAGACATGCTCAATCCAAACGAAAGCGTGCATCCTCTTCCTTAGGACTGCTATCCGGAACGAAACTGGAATCGAATTCTCAAGGGAAGTAGTGCTCGAACCTCTTCCAGACTTATTAGCTCTGAACCTATCACTGCCACCTGATGGACCTTTCCTCCCTGGTCAAGTGGTCAGTGATCCCTATGAAATAATATTCTACGACTTCTATGGTGTTATGCGCTTTCAGAGATATTCAGAACTTCCTCTTTGCCCTGTCGATCAACTAAGAGACCTCGTCTACTGGTGCAACGAATCAAGATCAGGACTCTACTTCAAGACCCATGTGCTGAATGAAGCCAAGCTCAGGAAGACAACAAGTTGAAGTGGTCCCTGATTGGATGATCCCAGCGACGAATGCCTATGATGAAATGCTCTTTAAGGAAGAACCTCTTTAGCTGATAGATCTTCTTTGTATTCTTCTTTTTATCAGTGTAACTTTTTGTACTTGTAATTATTTCATTGTACTTGTAATTTTCCATCTTCCCTTGTAATCACTTACGAAGATTTAATGAAAATTTCAACGAAGTACTTTAATCCATCAGTATTGAAAAAGATCCCTGAAAACAGTAAATGAGACACGTATCTATGAGTCCTTTTTATCCTTATGTTTTTTCACTTAGCAATTTTCTTATGTTGCTTTGTCATCATCAAATAGGGGGAGATTGTTGATCCAAACCCTTCAGTGATTTTATGATGACCCTTAGAATCACTTAGTGAAAAATTATAAGTAAACATTATGTATAAGTGCTTCACCATCAGTCATAAGATACTGAGTCTGTTCAATATCGCTGATGAGTAACCACTATCCTTCATTATTCCTCAGTGATAAATGTACATCAGTGATAACTGAGTCTGTTCAGTTTCGCTGATGATCACTGATTGATTATCTGTAAATGTTTATGTATAATCCCTGAATACAAGTTTCGCGACAAAGGAGTTCATCGCTGAGTCGAAGACAAAGCCGATGAACAAGTGACAAATCTACAAATGATCTGATTCATATATCAGTGAAACCAAGACGAGTGCACAACACACGAGATTTCAAGTAGAAGACTTCAGCGAGAGCTGACCTTCATCAGGTTTCACTGATGGAGATCAACTCAGCGATCGCTGATCATGAACACTGCTCTACAAGAAATGTTTGTCTTATCCCCTTGCACACCTTTTTACGATTTATCAGAAGGACATACCTTTGTCCAGGATCGTACAACCCACTATGCCACTACACTGTTCACCATGCGGCCCAAAGCATGTTTGCAAAAGTCAGAAGCATGCATCCAACCAAATATTGACACGTGTAAAGTCGTCCTGACATGCATTAAATGCATGTAGTATAAATAGGAGGAATGCACCTTCATTTCAAAGGTGGTCATCCCTGAACCTACTTAGTGCATTATAAAATTATCCTTAATTTTCTAACTTCTTTTCTCTCTATTTCTTAGTGCAAGAAATCTGTGTGATTCTCATAGTTTGTTTAGATTAGGTCTTCTACTTAGTCTTATTCCGCAACAAGCTGTAAATTATTTGATTTATCAATAAAACAATTTAGAAAGATAAAATCTTGTGCTTGTATTCAACCCCCCCCCCCCTTCTACAAACTTACTACTTGTATAACCCTTCGGGACCAACACTATGCTTACGGTATATTCATACCTATATAGTGTTCATTAACAGATGTGTACTTTGGTACAAAAGTGTTACAAAAACTTTAGGACGTTATTACAAAATTGTTATATAGTTAGGTTACGAAATTACCATGACACTGTTAGGATGTTGTTATCAAAATTATCATATGGTAATGTGTAGATCCCAGTTTAACAAGTTACAACGATTCAGAAACGATAACATTTATTGAACGATTATGGAGAGTTACAAGATTAGATTGATGAACATAACCCTCTCTCTCTAAACACAATTAGGCGCACTCAATAATGATCAATCCTCTAACCTAATGATTAGAAAACTAACTTTAAATACCAAGGCCTTGAAGCCTAAAGCCCAAGCCCATTAACACACAATAAGCACATTTACTTTAATAAACGATTTTACAATGCATTAAACAATAAATATAAAACCTTTATAGAACTTTCTATTTAATAGGACATTTATGGTCCTAACAATCTCCCCCTAAAGTTATATAAAGGAAAATATGATCTTGGATTCTTCATGTTTTGATCTTCTCTCCCTCTTGAATCTTTGAAACACTTTAGTATTGTTTTTCTTCATGTCTTTCCAAGCTCCCCTTGAATTATGCTCTTAGTCTTTATAGTTTCAACTTATCACCAAATTCAGTGACAATCCATTGTGTTATTATTTCAAGTTTTTATAGGATCGAAGCTTGAACGAGTTTTTTACAATGGTGTTTGTATAGAAGAAGGGACTTGGCTGTTTTTTAAGAGTTTTGGGCAGTTGTTTGGTTTGTAGGATTAGATAAGATTTAGTGAGATTTTAAATTCAATTTCATTTTAATCCCATGTTTGGTTTGAAGGATTGCTTGGTTTGAAATCATGCGATTTTGTTGAATCCCACAAACATGGGATTTAGAAATCCCACGGGATTGTTGGTATTTTGTGGGATTTGTTTGTAATGATGTTTTAAAATAAATTAAAAACATTTGTTTTATAATAGTTAATTAATAAAAAGGTAACTTCATTCTTTTTTTTTATTTGAGGGAGAAAAGGTGAAGAAATGTTTCTTCTCTACAATGGTCTCCTTTCATGATGAACATACATGCTCATTGACGTTCATATGAATGGTTACCAACATGGAGCACATGGGTAGTAGGTAATCTAATCAAAGATAGATACTCCATAGAATGGTACAAGCTAGAGGAAAACAAAATTACTTCGAATATTAAGAATGATTATGGGGGTAGATATATGCCATAAAATGTTAGTGTATGCCTACAACCGATTATGGTATGTTTAGACAATTTGTTATTATTTTAATAATGAAAGACATTGTACACTTATTTTGTTTATATATTGTTCTGTGTTATATTAACCAGAACAATAATTCAAGAATAATGCAGTTTAAATGTTCCTAGTCAAATATTATTTTAGACTTCAAGTTGAAGTACTATGGAAATGATCTTTTTTATGGCCGATCCCGTCTACACATGGGTTCTGTAACTAGTGGTATAATGTGAATTTAATTATTTTATTGTATAAACAAACATTCTATTAAATAATAAAAGTTACATTTCAAAACAATCTAGAAAATACATATGCATTTAAACATTATAATAACTATATATTTCACACAAATGATAGTTAATGTGAATATAATTTATGATACAATAAACTTCATTTTTTGGGCCGAAGGCCAATTGAGAGTTAAGAGACAAAGATTTTGGGTAAAGAGGCATTTTGATTTATGTAACCGTGTTGGCTCGCGTATTTAGCCAAATGCTTGTTTTACTTTTAAGGGCTTGATTTATACTCAAATGGGCCTTTGGGGGTTTGCCGATTTTTGTAGCTCGAGATGGAGCTTTGGATGTGTTATGCACTTAATTGCGTTTTATTTTTGGTATATTAAATGCAAATCCCTTTTTGGAAATCATGATTAAGTCGCATCCTTTTTGTCTAACGAATCATTTAATCATGATGTAAACTCTTGAACTCACTAGGCGTTATCCTAACCTTTTTATTTTTTGGCATGTGCAACAAGTTCAGGTTGGGAATAGTTCTAGTGACACTGTGAAAAGATGAGTGTTAGTAGTGTGATCGCGAAGTAAATTGCTTAGTGAAGTCTTCCGCATTTATGTTGGGATTAGCAACTTGATTTTGGGTTAAGTAACACCTGATTTTATTTGGTCATGTTGTATGACTTGAGTCATTATTTGTGGGAGTTGTTAAGTTTTAAATTTCGAGGTATTTCCAACAATGGTTTGTAGAAGGGATTTTTTTCCTCATTTGGTTATTTTATCGAAGTTTTTAGTAGTTGCTCTTTCTAATTTTGAGGGTGTTACAAGGTGCCTGCATCAATCTCCATTCAAGGTGTTTAATTTAAAGATCAGAAGAGTAAGTGAGAAGATTTAAGCGAGGACAGTAGGTGAGTCTTTTTAATTGAAAATGTGTTCACTTACGTATTATTTTAACACACATGAGATGTTATGAAACTGCATGTTTTACCATGTTATGAAACTGCATGTTATGTTATGTTTGAGAGAGTTGAGTTATTATCTATGCATATATTTGAAAGTGAACATGCTATGGCTTAAATCGGGAGGTGTGTCCAGCCAGTGCTCATACCGGGGGTGTCTCCGGTTTATGCCATGAGGGTGTGTCCTAGTTACGGCAGTGTGAGCCTGATACGTTGTCATGGATGTGCGTAACTCCAGTGTGTGCCATTTACATGTGTAGTTCATGTGATTGAAATTTATTTCTAAAGGTTGAGACTTCTTTACCAATATTTATAAACTGTTATAAATGATGTTTGTGGTGCAAATGTTTATTATTAGAGGGAACTCGTTAGACCTCATGGTCTAACCATCGCTTTTCAAACATTAAACCATTTTCAGGAAAGCTTTTAGTAGAAGGCTCAAGTAACGGCAAAGCTAAGATGTAAGCAAAAAGAGTTTTGGCTAGAAGATAGAATTAGTTATTTATTCATTCCAGACTCTATGTAGCTAAATTCTCAGATGTGTAATAGGTTGTTTCTGCAAACCTTATTATGTACTCGTATTTTGAGATGATATTTTGGGGCCATTTTGGCGAGATATTTATATTTTATTGTTTATGCTTGTTTTGCTGTGTTGGGTTGTTACAGTTGGTATCAGAGTCATAGTTTAAGAGATTTAGGTGACCAGATGGGCCTAATCTTAAACTGTGGATTTAGGGGACACAACTGAGAATTAAAAAGGCTTTAGGAGAGACCCCGACACGAACGTGAATGATAGGGTAGTGAGAACTGTCATGTAAGGTAAGTTCGGAATTACACCTGCCAGTGTAATTGCGAATTTACAGCTACATGTATGTGCTTATTTTGCCTTGTTATTCTGAAAATGTTGTTTTAAGTTGTTTAAATTGTGTGTTACTTCAGTAAGCAAAGATGTCAGGAAGATCTCTAAGGAGTAGATCAGTGCCAGTTAGGAGGCAATTCCAATAGAGGAATTCATGGTGGATGGATCGATGGACCCTCCAAGGTCGGAAGCCACCCGTGGAAGGGGTGGAGGCCACGAGAGAGGAAAGGGGAAAGCACCCCGATGAGCTGCCACCAAAGTGGGTGAGGCCACTACGGGAGTTCGAGGTCAGAAAAAGACGTGTGCTACCCGTCAAGCGAAGAGTGTTGAGGCTCCTATTGAGCGAGAATTGTCGCAACAGGAGAGTTCGGCGCCTATGAGGAGAGAAGATCAACCAAAGGGTCGTGGTTGATGCCGCACCCAAGCTTTTTGTGATTGAAGAGAAGTTTACTACCGAAATGAGCAAGCGTTGTTGGGCCGTCAAACCAAGTTTGCGTCGGATGGTCCGATTAAGAGTGGAAATGAGACGGGGTTGAGGTGTTTAGCCTACCCGCAACTGAAATAGGTGGTCACTCTCAACTGACCGCGGGGGAGCCGAGCAACTCTAAGCCGGTTAAAGGATGTACTTTCAAGACTTTTTCATTGTGCAAGCCTCATTCCTTTAGCGATGAACGCAACCCGGTTTTAGCCATGAGGTGGATCCGGGAAATGGAGTTGGCATTTGACACAAGTAAGTGTGATGTGGAGGATAAGGTGTTGTTTGCCATGTAAATGTTGAAATCAGATGCCATATTTTGGTGGGATATAGAGACAGGTGGAAGAGGGTCGGAAGTGGCAAAGAGGACTACCTGGGAGGCGTTCACTAAGAGGTTCAAGGCTCAGTTTTACCCGATGGCAGCAGTTAAGAAATTGGAGGAAGAGTTTTTGGGACTAGAACAAGGAACCATGTCTGTGCAAGAGTACACATCAAAGTTTATTGAAAAGGCACGATTCACGAAACTGTATGTGCCTATAGAAGAACGACGCATTAAGAGGTATGTGTGGGGATTGAAGAGTAGCATGAGAGAGTTAGTTCAGACAAGAAACCCCGCAACGTTCCAAGCGGCGGTAGATGCGGCATAACTTATTGAGAAAGAAAAGAAACTGAGAGGGTTGGCGACAAACGAATATGGGAAGAGCCGAGTCGTGATGCTAAGAGGCCCAATGTTTCTAGACCCGAGCTGCGGGTGGGACCAAGGTCAGGAGAGAGGCCTTGTGGGAAGTGTAACCGGATACACCGATGTGAATGTTTGATGGATAAGGACGAGATTTTCATAGTCCGAGGTCGTGCTACTAATGTGGTTCACCAGATCACATAAAGACGGATTGTCCGCAATTGAAGAAATGGTCTATAGGTGGTTTTGGCAGTGGTAATGGAGGAAGGAGATGTGAAAGGAAGGTGAAGCCAGCCTGAGCAAAGGCGAGGGTGTTCCACATGACGACGGAGGAGGCGGTGGAGACACCGGATGTGGTGACATGTACCTTTCTAATTGACTCGACTCTTGCTAGAGTGTTGTTTGATTCAGGTGCAAACCGTTCATTTTGTCGCCGAATTTGTTTCGAAAATTGCATGTGAAGCCTAAGAAGTTGAATTATGGGTTTGAGGTAGAAGTAGCGGATGATAGTCGAGTCTTGGTGGGGGAAGTTTATGAAGGGTGTAGTATTGATATAAACGGTCATTTATTTTCGTTAGGTTTATACCTGATAGGTATGGGGGAGTTTGTAACACCCCAAGTCCTTGAAATTTTAACCTTTTGGAAATCTTGGGGCTAAAGTGTGAAGTGTGTAACTTTAAGGATTTAGTGGCAAATCTAAATATATATATATATATATATATATATATATATATATATGTGTGTGTGTGTGTGTGTGTGTGTGTGTGTGTAAAGTGGGGTAAAACCCTATTTTGTTTTCATTCTTCTTCATTGGTGGCTGAGAAATGGGAAGAGGAGATGAGAAAGAATTCAATCTCTGTGGGAGATAAGGAAGAAGGAAATGCATCAAGGAATTTAAATCTTCATCATCTTCAAGGTATGACTTATATACCTTCTTCCTCATGCTTGGTTGGGTTAATCTTGTGATTGGCGTTTTATTTGATAATCCATTTTGATAGATTAATGAATGATTAATAAGGAAAAGAGTTGGTATCATTTTCCCCTCACGAGTCTTGATAAATGATTGAGAACACCATTTTTGCTTAGAAATCTTTGATAATGCATTAATGGGGTTTTTGAGTTTTTGGGTTTGAAATTATGAACCAATGGATGGTTTTGAAAGGGTTTCATTGATTTAATTGATGAGTTAAAGTTTGGAAGTTGAGGGGAAAGGTTTAGAACATCGATTACCTCAAGTTGGAGGCTCAAAAATCGACTTGGGTTGAGTTGGGAGTGAGAAAGAGCCATTTTCGGCTGAAAAATCGGGTGCAAGCGTTGTGTGCTAGTTGTGGCACTAGCTAGCTAGCGCGAGAAGTGGCGCCAAAGGCTGTCCAGTGCCCCGCGCCCTTTGTGGCGCGAGTTGGCTAGCGCGGGCAGTAGCATCAGGCTCTGTTTCGCGTTTTTGGCTCTTGTTTCGCGTACTGATTGAGGATATGTTTGAGGTATCATCTAGGGGTTGTTTTGGAGTTTATTAAGGATGTTTTGGGATGTAATTAGATGGGTTAACTATTATGACGTCCAATTCAGGTGTTCGGTTTGAGCTAAGGTGTGTCTCGGAGCGTGTGTCGATTTGCTAAAGCTCAAGTGAGTTCCCTTAACTCTTTTGGTTCAAATGAAATGTTTTGCTAAAGATTTTCATAACTGATTATGGTATGGAACATGATGGCATGATTAATCATTTTGAAAATCTCTATTATTACATAACGTGGAAATGTTTTTAATGCATACAAGTTGTTTATACGTTATATCCTAAGTAAGCTTTAAATGCATGATCTTGTGAGCTGTTGCTATGTGTGGAGTCGGGTGCACAGTGGGAGTAGGGTACCTTGGGATATCATATATCCCTTGGGAGTTGATTTATTTACCCCGTGCATATGGAATCCGTTTCATGTGTGTGTGGAGATGGGGAGTCTGCTTGGACCCCGAGGGCGAGAGGGGAGTCTGCTTGGGCCCCGATCATGGAAGTTACCGAGAGGGGAGTCTGCTGGGGCCCCGATCGTGTAAATTACCATGTGGTGGAGATTGTCTACGAACACTGTGCAAATACCCAAATGTGATGCTGCTTGGTCGGAGTATTTTGTTGGGCCTTTATGGCGATTTGCATATATATTTTTTATATGGTTTGTTAAATTGTTTTTGGGAGGGAATTCACTAGACCTCATGGTCTAACCCTCACTTTTCAAAAACTGAAACCATTTTCAGGTTAGGGTCTTGTTCAGGGTCTCATCTGGTGATGATGTAAAGATGTGGCGCTGTAGAAGAGGTTTAGTCAAGTGGCGACTTGTAGATTACCATCGGGCTTCCTGTAGCATCTCAGTTGTGAAGGTGTTAGCCGCTGCGAACTTAGTGTAGATTTAATGTTAATTGTATACTTTGGGGACCATTTTTGGTTGTAATGTTGAGAATTATATTTCATGGATTTTGGGTTGTTACAAATGGTATCAGAGCCATAGTTTAAGGAATTTAGGTGACCGGATGGGCCTAAACTTAAACGTTGGAGTACAGGGAGACACAACTGAGATATATGAAGCCATTAGGAAGGACCTTAATCATAGGATGTCTTGACGATGGTTGTAAGAACCCTCGTGTAAGGTAAATTCAAAATCGCATCTGGCCAATGCTATTATGAACTTACATGGGTGTACCCAGCCTCCATTGTTGGGACGATTGGTGAGAGTGACAGTATGTAGAAAGTTTCAACCTTGTAATTGATAGCAAAGGGTTGATGTATCTTGGGAGATCACTTGCGATGTGATGTCTATACCTTCTAGAAGAAGTGTTGTTTAAAATATTAATGAGCCGACTAGAGGTATAATTTCTGGGATTCAAAATGAATGAATGGTTGGCTAGGGGCAAACTCCTAGTTGCTAGTGAGTCCCCACTCTTAGAATTGATGTGTCAATCAGTTGGGATAGGAAGTGAGAATTATGTTGGAATCTTGAAAGCTTCAATTCAAGATCGAGTGAGGGAATCTAGCCTTCGACTGTTTAGTTAAGCGGTTTGGTGGCAAGATTAATGAAGGAAAGATATCAGTGTTGTATTGAAGTATGCATAAGAGTAAAAGGTGAGATAATTGGTCAAATTGTAAACCTTGTTGAGTGGTCGATCAGGTGGGTTGTGAAGCACTTGTACAACGAGTTTTAGCAAGGGTAAGAAAGCGGTTGTTGGTCATAGTATGGTGTCAATGAAGAGTTGAAGTGAGTACAACGGTTGACCTGGTTAGAGCAAATAACCTTCAATTGCATATTGAGTTCATGCATTATTTCATTAAATGTGTTACACGAGTTCTTTCATGTTAAAAGCATGTATGCGCATAACAAATTTTCTTGTTTTGGGAAATAAGTGGACGCGCGCAAGTGTGTGTTTTCTTTAAAGTTAAAGACAAACTTGTTTTCATTGTACGATAAAGCTTTGAACTTAGTGATCTACGAATTATTTTACGCTTTTCTTGTGGAGAGAATATTTGTTACGAAAATATTGGAGACGTTTTATTGCGAGGTTTTGTTTCATAAACAAAATGAGTATTGACACGCTATTATCATATAAACGAGTGTTGGAGTTGACTGACCCACTTTGGGTAAGTGATTTCGTTCGAAACTTTTCTAGTTGTGTTTGAAAGGTTTCATTAGTCATACTTTTTTGTGCCGACATCGAGTTGGTTGGACAAGGTTATGAATCATGGTGGGATCGCCTGTGAACGACCTTCGAGTTCGCTGTGTTTTATTATTCAACTTGATAATCATATAAACGAGTGTTGGAGTTGACTGACCCACTTTGGGTAAGTGATTTCGTTCGAAACTTTTCTAGTTGTGTTTGAAAGGTTTCATTAGTCATACTTTGTTGTGCCGACATCGAGTTGGTTGGACAAGGTTATGAATCATCGTGGGATCGCATGTGAACGACCTTCGAGGTCGCTGTGTTTTATTATTCAACTTGAGTGGTGGTGTGTCATGCACACTCAAACTCGTTTTTCGATATCGTACCTACTACATTTTCAAACGTGCAAAATGATTTCAGTCGTTGTGTCATCATGCATGAAGGCTATGAACTCGCTAGGGAGTGGAGGATATTTTATTGATGATAATGAAAGACTTTGGGAGTTGAATCGTCAGTTGAATAGGATATGGTTGAGTTATGACCTTAGTGTTTCCGTTAGAGGATGTGGGGGAATACCGGGAGTCTCGGACAATGAATTCAGAATGTTGGTATGATTGTAGTTTGAACTATTGTTTGATTATTTAAGAATGGTTATGTTTGGAGTGAAATTCGAAGTGGTCGAAGTGCTTCAGTTGGAGCATTTTAGTAAGTAGTAGTGCAATATTTGATGTAATGTTATCGACCTTGAGATTCAGTGCTAAGTTGTTCTTGTAATTGAACTTTGCGCTAAGAAAGTGTTTTGTTTCCTCCAGTAAGGACAGTGGGGTATAAAGTTGGTTATGATGTGTTAGATGAAGTGAGTTCCATTAGGAATCCTGGTTGTCGGGAAATTATGGAATCATCATCATGTTGTCTATTGATATAGAGGTTTGCGACTGTTTAATATATCCCAAGCTGGGGGTATTGTCAGGAGATTGAAACTCGAGAAATAAATCGGTTGCGTGTGGACGTGTAAGGTCGTTCGAGAAGGTGTAAATAAAATGGTGTTGGACCACCTAGTGTGGGCATTAGGAGAACAGAAGATCGCCAATGTGGATGTCATTTCTAATGAAGTTTTGGTGATTCGTTTATGCGTGAAGCATTTAGCACAACAGAGATAGATTGCGGGGAGTTGACGAGAAATGAGAACTTGTTTGAGGAGTTAGGAGAAGTAGATTCCTTCAGGAATCCTTGCCTGTCGTGAGGTGGTTGGGCATTAGCATGTCGATTGTCGATGTCGAAACCAACGACCATTGTTGAGGCCGTTATCAAAAGGTTGGAATTGGAGAAGTAACTCTAGCGTGGTCAGGTTATCAAGGTTATACAAGGGTGTAAGACACCCGTCAAGATAAACGTGTGTGCACCTGGTCTGATCTTGGACCGCCTTGTGTGAGTGAATTGGACAATCATGATTTTGTGATTCATCTGAATCAGAGAAAGACAAAGTCACGGTATGGATTTATTTCAAATGTAATTGTGTTATGGGTGGTATGAAGGAAGTAATACCTTTGTGGGTGTAAAAGCACCATGAATAGCTTGTTGGCAATGTGGTCTCATGGTGCGATAGTGGTGTGAGAAAGTTAGTAGCACTTTGTACCGAAGGAATGTGTAAGTCATAGATGTAATGATGGTTTGCCGTTTATTGAAGTATTGTTGTGTTGTAATATGGGTCAAGAGTAGGTGTAAAACCTAGTTTGGAGATTACTTGGGGAAGTATTCAAAGGTGGCAAGTACGCTCAATTGAGGTGTATGGATTTTCAGGCGGTGAACGTTAATGCTATTTTTGAGATCAGGAGATTGAGTTGCGGTTGGTGACTGGCTAAAAGGAGAACCCTTGTTCTTCTCGATCCCATTGGATTTTTGGGTGAGCCTTCATACTTCACTTGATTGTCGAAGAGGATGTTGTATCCGTTAAGTTGTGGTGCTTCATTATGAAGTTTAGTCAGGAGCGTTAAAGTATTCCGTGGGTGTAAATAAATACAATGAGTGGGTCGACTGTGTTGGAGAGTTAGGAACTTGTGGTAGTTCTCAGTGTTAAGTACTTTACGAGAACTTGGTTAAAAGTCTTGACTGAGGATTTTGGAGAAACCGTTCTTTTAGACCGTAGCGGTGTGTGATGGGCGTTTCGTGTAGGCACGAGAGGAAGTGAAGATGGTATGCCAGATCAAGTATATAACTTGAGGTTGATGACCTCATGAGACACTGAAAGGTGGGACGATGGTTAGGGAACTGTTATTTGAAGGGCATGAGAAAACGAATCATTGTGTATGTCTTGGTTAAAGAGTTGAAAAGGCTAATTTTGTGCGACCAGTCTAAAACTGGCACATGTTAGCGAGTCGTTCTTTTAAAGCATCTTTGATGGTTTCAAGATGGAATGGAAACAGGTGGTCGAACGTGATGCCATGGTTGAAAGACCTTTGGAATGGATTTGGTATGGTCATGGGAAGTGTTTCACGTGATTGTGTCGTTCAGTATTCGATCAATGGGAATAGTTGGAGCGAGCTTGGTCACTTCTCCTTTAGGGAGGGCAAGTGAATTTTGGAGGTAATTTCCAACTAGTGGAATCATCTGATGGATGTTGTGAGAAATATAAATGTGCGTCCGTAAGGTTAGATCAGCTTGAGTGAGCGGATTATGCGGCTGTTAAGCTGTGCAAGTCTTCTCCATATAATCATGTATGGGAACGGGTTATGGCGTGATGATTGATATGCATTGGAACACTGATTGGTAACTATTGTTGCATGTGTGATCAATGTGGATTCAGGGAAATGCTACTTGTGCTAGACGAACGCTATATTGGCGGGAATACGAATTTTTCTTTTTGAAATAAATGTTATTCGGTGGTGTGATTAGTATAGTTGCCCGAGGAGATTGCAAGTGTGGATGTTTTGCATGTTACCGACCTAAGAACGTTGTAGTTGGCCGAGGAGCGATTTCAAAGGATGTCGTACGTTGTCGGTTCTGATCAGAAATGTATGGATAAGTGAATGGGACTAAGATGATTGGATTGAAAAGTATGAGTATTTTCAATCCCAAGTCGGGGGAACAGCTGGATGGGAAAACGTTCCCATTGAATGGAGTAGTGTGTTTCAAGAGGAAAGTGAGTTGGGCCACATTGTAATGGATTATTGGTAGTTATCGAAATAATTGGGGAAATAATGAATGAATTAAAGGTACTCAGGGAAGTTATGGAACATTCATGGTGTGTTTCAATCCTCATTTTAGAGAGTGTTGGTTGGAAGGCAGTATGGTGTATCTTTGCAAACAATGCGAATGATTGAGGAGTGGGATTTTGTTGTATCGTTGGAAACAATCATTGGGATGGATGGTCGAGAATTTGAAAGGCAAAGAAGTTGGTCTTGTAGAGGTGTAATTGCAACTCCTTAAGAGTTATTGGGCAATGTAAGAATTGGAATAAGAAGTTAACTCAAAATTTCAGCATGTGTCCAACAATGGAATTCCGAGGACGGAATTCTTTTGAGGGGGAGGTATTGTAACACCCCAAGTCCTTGAAATTTTAACCTTTTGGAAATCTTGGGGCTAAAGTGTGAAGTGTGTAACTTTAAGGATTTAGTGATCTGAAAATATATATGTGTAAAATGGGGTAAACCCCTATTTTGTTTTCATTCTTCTTTATTGGTGGCTGAGAAATGGGAAGAGGAGATGAGAAAGAATTCAATCTATGTGGGAGATAAGTAAGAAGGAAATTCATCAAGGAATTTAAATCTTCATCATCTTTAAGGTATGACTTCTATACCTTCTTCCTCATGCTTGGTTGGGTTAATCTTGTGATTGGGGTTTTATTTGATAATCCATTTTGATAGATTAATGCATGCTTAATAAGGAAAAGAGTTGGTATCATTTTTCCCTCATGAGTCTTGATAAATGATTGAGAATTTCACCATTTTTGCTTAGAAATCTTTGATAATGCATTAATGGGGTTTTTGAGTTTTTGGGTTTGAAATTATGAACCAATGGATGGTTTTGAGTGGGTTTCATTGATTTAATTGATGAGTTAAAGTTTGGAAGTTGAGGGGAAAGGTTTAGAACATCGATTACCTCAAGTTGGAGGCTCAAAAATCGACTTGGGTTGAGTTGGGAGTGAGAAAGAGCCATTTTCGGCTGAAAAATCGGGTGCAGGCGCTGGGCGCTAGTTGTGGAGCTAGCTAGCTAGCGCGGGAAGTGACGCCAAAGGCTGTCCAGTGCCCCGCGCCCTCTGTTTCGCGTTTTCGGCTCTTGTTTCACGTACTGGTTGAGGATATGTTTGTGGTATCATCTAGGGGTTGTTTTGGGGTTTATTAAGGATGTTTTGGGATGTAATTAGATGGGTTAACACCACTATTATGACATCCAATTCAGGTGTTCGGTTTGAGCTAAGGTGTGTCTCGGAGCGTGTGTCGATTTGCTAAAGCTCAGGTAAGTTCCCTTAACTCTTTTGGTTCAAATGAAATGTTTTGCTAAAGCTTTTCATAACTTATTATGGTATGGAACCTGATGGCATGATTAATCATTTTGAAAATCTCTATTATTACATGACGTGGAAATGTTTTTAATGCATGCAAGTTGTTTATACGTTATATCATACGTAAGCTTTAAATGCATGTTCTTGTGAGTTGTTGCTATGTGTGGAGTCGGGTGCACAGTGGGAGTAGGGTACCTTAGGATATCATATATCCCTTGGGAGTTGATTTATTTACCCCGTACATATGGAATCCGTTTCATGTGTGTGTGGAGATGGGGAGTCTGCTTGGACCCCGAGGGCGAGAGGGGAGTCTGCTTGGGCCCCAATCGTGGAAGTTACCGAGAGGGGAGTCTGCTGGGGCCCCGATCGTGTAAATTACCGTGTGGTGGAGATTGTCTACGAACGCTGTGCAAATACCCAAATGTGATGTTGCTTGGTCGGAGTATTTTGTTGGGCCTTTATGGCGGTTTGCATATATATTTTTATATGGTTTGTTAAATTGTTTTCGGGAGGGAATTCACTAGACCTCATGGTCTAACCCTTGCTTTTCAAAAACTAAAACCATTTTCAGGTTAGGGTCTTGTTCGGGGTCTCATCTGGTGATGATGTAAATATGTGGCGTTGTAGAAGAGGTTTAGTCAAGTGGCGACTTGTAGATTACCGTCGGGCTTCCTGTAGCATCTCAGTTGTGAAGGTATTAGCCGATGCGAACTTAGAGTAGATTTAATGTTAATTGTATACTTTGGGGACCATTTTTGGTTGTAATGTTGAGAATTATATTTCATGGATTTTGGTTTGTTACAGAGTTCGATGTGATAGTGGGTTTGGATTGGTTAGCAAGTAATGATGCCAACATTGTGTGCAATAAGAAGTTGATTCGCATGACCTTACCTGATAAGAAGGAAGCTGTGATCTATGGTGATTAGTGGGATATGAAGTCGTGTTTAATTTCCTTGATGAAAGCTAGGCGATGTTTAGGGAAAGGATGCCTTGGGTTTCTAGCATATGTGTTAGATGATAAGAAAGAGATGAAAGGAGTGGAGGATGTGCCTGTAGTGGATGAATACCCAAAAGTGTTTCTGGATGACTTGACAAGTTTGCCCCCAGATCGTCAAGTAGAGCTTAGGATTGAATTGGTGCCCAGGGCCGCACCAATAGCGTGTGCGCCCTATCGTTTAGCACCGACATAGATGAAAGAAATGATGACGCAACTTCAATAATTGCTCGACAAGGGTTTCATATGCCTAGCTCATCGCCTTGGGGAGCGCCAGTACTATTTGTAAAGAAGAAGGATGGGACTATGCGGATGTGCATAGACTACCGAGAACTCAACACGGTGACGGTCAAGAATAAGTATCTTCTCCCGAGGATCGACGACCTCTTTGATCAGTTGCAGGGTGCGAGTTTCTTTTCAAAGATATATTTGAGGTCGGGTTATCACCAGCTGAAGGTGAGGAAGGAAGATGTACCGAAGATGGCTTTCCGCACGAGGTACGGGCACTATGAGTTTTTAGTCATGCCTTTCGGTCTAACTAACGCCCTATCGGTGTTCATAGATTTAATGAATCAGGTATGTAGTTCACTTTTAGATAAGTGTGTGATCGTTTTCATTGATGACATCCTAGTATACTCCCAATCTCGGAGTGAGCACGAAAAGCACTTTCGTTCAGTATTGGAGTTACTGAAGCGCGAGAAAATGTTTGCTAAGTTTTTGAAGTGTTTGAGGGAAGTCCAGTTCTTAGAGCATGTGGTGTCGGAGGACGGTATCAAGGTAGATCCATCTAAGATAGAAGCTATTAAAGGCTGGGAACCGCCGAGGTCTCCATCAGAAGTGAGAAGTTTTCTTGGTCTAGCGGGAAACTACCGAAAGTTCATTCAAGACTTCTCCCGGATAGCCACGCCTTTGACCGTGTTGACTAGGAATAATGGTAAGTTTGTGTGGGTCGAGGCCCAAGAAGCTGCCTTTTGTAGATTGAAGGAAAGTCTAAGTAGTGCACCAATTATATTCCTACCCAATGGATCCGAAGGATTCGTGATCTATAGTGATGCATCCAATTTAGGGTTAGGATGCGTGCTTATGCAAGATGGAAAGGTGATTGCATATGCATCTCTTCAGTTGAAAGATCACGACAAGAATTACCCTACGCATGATATGGAATTAGCGGTGGTAGTGTTTTCTTTAAAGATTTGGAGGCACTACTTATATGGAGTTAAGTGTCAGATCTACACTGATCACAAAAGTCTCAAGCATCTGCTTGATTAGAAAGAGTTGAACATGAGACAGAGAAGATGGACGAAACTGTTGAACGATTATGACTGTGAAATCCTTTACCATCTGGGTAAAGCGAATGTGGTTGCCGACCCGTTAAGTCGGAAGTAAAGGGGGGAATCGACTAAAATGGTGGTCTTTCAAGTCGAAGCTACTTCCAATAAACTTGATGAGATTAAGAAGTTTTAAGAAGAAGCGTTGCTGGAAGGAAATGTTAAAGGTGAAAGAATTGTCAGGATGTTGCCTCGCTAAAAGTCAACAATAACGGATTGAGGTGCCTAGAGAACCCAGTGTGGGTTCGTAAGTTGGGAGTTGCACGGAAGAACGTGTTAGAAGAAAAACACAAGTCTCGTTATTCGGTACACCCGAGAACTAATAAGATGTACCGGCATTTGAGACAGTTTTAATGGTGGCCAGGGTTAAAGAAAGACATCGTGCATTTCGTTGAGCGGTGTTTGACGTGTTTAAAGGTCAAGGCAGAGCACCAATGGTCGTTCGAGGAGCTCCAATCTTTGGATATCCCGATGTGGAAGTGGGATGAGATCACAATGGACTTTGTCACAAAGTTTCCGCATACACCAAAGGGTTATGATGCCATTTGGGTAATATTGGATTATCTCACCAAGTCAGCTCACTTTTAACCGATTAAAAAGGCGTATCCGTTAGAGAAGTTGGCGAGGTTGTATATACACGAGATTGTATCAAGGCATGGAGTACCGTTGTCTATAGTTTCAGATTGTGATAGTCTATTCACATCATCGTTCTGGAGGAGTCTTCAAAGGGGCTTGGGTTCACAACTCAAGTTGAACACCGCTTATCATCCTCGGATGGATGCTCAGAGTGAGAGAACCATTCAGACGTTGGAAGATATGCTTCGAGCATGCGTGATAGATTCTAAGGGGTCCTGGGAAGCACATTTACCGTTGACAGAGTTCGTACAACAATAGCTACCACGCTAGCATCTAAGCAGCACTGTTCGAAGTGTTGTACGGGCGCAAGTGTAGGAACCGCTGTGTTGGAACGAAATGGGAGAAAAGTAATTGGTGGGCCCGAAAATCATGCAAATGACCGCTGATAAGATCAACCTGATCTGTGAAAAGTGGAGAGCAGCTCAAGACCTTCAGAAGATTTATGCAAAAAAAAGGAAACCAATTGAATTTCAAGTGGGGGATAACTAATGCTCAAAGTCTCGTCTTAGAAGGGCGTAGTTTGCTTTGAGAGAAAGGAAAGCTGTATGTTCCCAGATTCACCTTGTCTCATATAAACAGAAACATCAAAGATAGCGGAATCATAAATAATCTATTTGAATATGAGTGATTGTGTGTATCATAAAACAATGAGAGAATAGCAATATATTGAACAGTAAAGACAATAAGATTCAATAACAAACTACTCGTATATTGAATATGAATAACACCAAGAAAACTTTCTTGTGTGTGTATTCTGAAATCTCTCAGGCTACAAGATCGTACACTAGAAGTGGAATGGAATGTGCAGTGGTTGTGCTCTGACAATTCTGGTAATGATCCTTACAAAAACTTACAAATGTGTGCTCCACTAACATTCTATTTATAGCCTGATAAAGTAATAGACAGTGTACTATCTAACCCTGTGATGACACGTGGAAAGTATGTTTTCGTCCTTTTAGGGCTGACGTGGAAAGTGCGGACACTTGTCTATCACTTAGAGATTTCTTCAAGACTTCAGCTTCACAGAGGTCTTTGTTCACCAGAGGTCATATACCAGAGCTCTGAAGGTCTTCTGTTGAGATTGCTCTCTGATGTACTATCAGAGGTCTTCTGCCAGAGCTCTAACGATCTCTGATGGTCTTCTCTTGTTCTTCTGATATTCTTCTGCTAAGTCTTCTGCTTAATCTCTGAAGTCTTGTCCTCTGACGTACTTCTGACTTGTGATATTTCCAATACTTTTACATTGCCATACTTGGGGCTAACAATCTCCCCCTAAGTATTGAAAATTCAAACTATGCTATATTTACAGAGATTAAGCAAAAATAAAGACAAAGAGGAGAAAATCATCCTCTGTAAAACTTTTTACTCTTTCATAAGATGAGTACATTACAATGCATAAAAGATAGTAAAACTAGTCATAGAAGTTTCCTCTCAGAATCCTATCGAATCTCATAATTAAGTCCCTGAATTCTAAGGTGAAAGTTATGTTTCTAACAAAACTTCTAATGACTTATGGTGGGCATTTGGCTCGTGGGGGTTTTTCATGTACAATCTTTCTGAGGTACTTCAGAGATTGCGTTGAATACTTGTGCACTTCTTCTGATCGGATGGCCTTCTTGATTCCTTTCTGTCTACAAATAAATGCTTCTGGTTTAGCTACAAATAAATCCAGTTGGGTAAGGCTCAAGTCCCACAAGACTTTCATTTGTAGGCCCGATACTCAACTTATCTAACTCAAAGTCGATACCAAGTTGGAAATCGATTTGGGTTCTCAGATTCACATGCTCTTCCATTGCTAGCATAATCGCATACCTTGCAGTACTAGCAGCTTTATGTCTATCAGCGAAGTTTAGGCAGTAGGCATGAAGGGTCAGGAGATCATAAGGATTGATCCAGACCAGATTGTTGTCGTTGAATGTGGGTGGTTCGTCATCTTCGCTTTTGACAGTATACACATGGTAACGAACTTTGTTGAATGAGAAGGACTTCTGATGTATCGATTGAATCTTCACAAAAATGAATAAGGTGTTTATCTCACCAGAGATGTTGGTCTTTGTAGCTATGAACCTTCTTCTCTCTTCTGTCAGCCTGCTTGCTCTCTTTGGATTCAGGTATGGATTGATTGGCACAGAGTTCTGTGGAATCAAATCTCTTTCAGCATATAGGTAAACATGTATCTCTTCAAGGAATGGTAGAGGTTGGTCTCTGTTGATGGATGGTGGTTGTGCATCAGGGATTGGTTCTTCTGTTATCTTCTCTTTCCTTTTATCGGCTCGTTGCTCTGTTGCAGCACTTCCCTTTTTAGGATTTCCATGGTCTCTAATGTTTCATTGTGGTGAGCATCATGGATAATCACTGTAGTTGTTATGTTGGGTTGGTTTATTGGTTCTTCAGCAGAGGATTGGTGTGTCCTCTCTGGTTCATTCCTGCTTGGAGATTGGGTAGGGGAGTCTAGAAGGATTACCTCTGTTAGTTCTGTTGATGTAGAGGCATCTGGGGCTTTGATTGTCTTATCCTTGAACGTGTAGTCATCGAAGCTCTACCCCTTTTGTTGATCCAACCTGTCATCTTCTCCCATATCTTCATCATCATCAGAAGAGGTACAGACCCTCTGGTAGTCTGGATCAACAAACTTACCCACTTTGGAGGTTGTGGCAACTGGTGGTGCATCTGCCTTCCATTTTCTTGAAGCTTCTTCGGATATCAAATCACAGAATTGAACAACAGCCTTCTTCAGAGTATCTTCCAATACCCCGGCAGCAGATCGAACTTCATCCACTTGGTCTGAGAAGTTAAATTTTTGAGTGTCCAAAGAAGTTTGGACATGCTTCTCTGTTGCTTGAGCTTTAGCAACAAATTTTGATATATCATCATCATCCGGGTGAGAACTTCCTTTCTGAACTCTCCCATGTATTCTCTAGTGATTGGTTGGTCGTTAGGACGTGGGATAGTAGAGATAGGGGTTGGAGTAGCAGTAGTTGGTGTAGCAGAGGATGATGGTAGGTTGTTGATGGCAGCAGCTACAGAGTTATTACTCACCTCTGTTAGAGCTCTGATGTTAGCACTGACAGAGTTACAGACGGAGGGACTCTGCTGGAAGATTCCTTCTGATAATTCACAAGTTGTTGCTTTAGAGCCGAGATCTCTGATTGAAGCTTATGAGACTCCTATGAGCTCTTTTTCTCCAAATCGACCAATTTTTGTAAGGCCTCTGCAAGTTGAGATTTGACATTCTTGAGTTCATTTTTGCAGAGAATCATTTGTTGCGTTCTGCTGATCCTCAACACCTATTTTGATAAGTTTAAACTCATTCAAAGAGTTTCTAATCTCATCACAAAAAAATTTGAACTCTACTTTAGTGATGGGTTCAGAGGTGGGAACCTTGGGATCAACACATGATTCCAAGAGAGCCTAGAGTTCAGAGGCGCCTCCTGTCAGAGCTGCTGTTGTGTTCACTCTAGGAGGACTTCCACTCTGTCCTTGATGCTCTCTCTGAGGAGAAACATCTATGGGTTTGCTAATTACGTTTTCCTCCTCCTTAGTATCAGAGAAGGAAAAATGAATGTGATGGGAAGAGTCGTGATCAAGACTTGTCTTCCCTTGTGCCAGTAGCTCTTCCCATTGCCCCTGAGTTGGGTAAAGACTACGTGGGATGTGAAAAATCCCAGGTCTATTGTGTGTTTCGTGTAAATGTGCCACAGAGGCATCATTGTGTGATAGTGATCTATCGATATTCTGGGGCAACTGAACATCACTAAACAAGTCGGGTTCCCCGGCTAAGTGCTCATCAGAGGCATGAAGGGCTCCCTCTGACTGGTTTTTCTGGTCAGGGTTCGAGGTGTGCACCTCTTCTTCAATGTTCATTTGAGCTTGATCCTCATGAACAGGTATTGTGGTTGCACTAGGAGTTGGGGTAGGTGTTCTAAACCGCACATGTGTGTTCTTAGGAACATCTTTTTCTGTGCTCACATTCTCCTCGACTCCTATAGGGTTAGAAGACTCTGATTTCTCACTCGACTCACTTCCTTAAGAACAAGTTGGGTTCCCCGGCTAAGTGCTCATCAGAGGCGGACGAGCTCTCTGCTCCTCCTTCTGAGGCTTCTGCTTCTCCCTCTGAGACAGACCCCGCTGAGGGTACACTGGTCTCACTAGCTACTTCCTCTTCCTCTATTTCTCTATCTAGTTCAGACCCATCTTAGGGTACTCTGACCTCTGTTCTTTCTTTTTCTGCTTCACTCTCTGAGGACTCATAAATTTGTGGTTCAGGACCTAAGTACGCTGGGGATCTCACCTCAAGTTCTTGAGGTTGAGCAGCGTGTCTATAGTTGGTTAGAGAAATATGTTCTGGATGGATCAAGTCAAGAATTGTCCTGGGGACTCTGCGAGTTGAGGGATACGTACCAGAGATAGTAGGCCTGAAAGACGCCATGAGGCAGACTGGAGTTGGGGCTCCTAGTTGAGTGAGTTGCACTGTGTCGAATGCAACTCTTATTGCCAGGCTTATGATTCTGGGAAAACGTATGGTTTTTAGGTTCTTGTCAACTCCCACGAGCTACCCCTTTGCAAGAGCGTTGTTCTTGCTGGTGATAATGGTCAGAAGCTCCTCATATATAATAGAGGCATAATCGAAGTTCCTCTAGAAGAAAAGACTGTACATTATGGTCATTGTTGCATGTCTTGTCTGGTCCAAGCTACCATACTTGTAGGTGAGGGTTCTATTCAGGGTTGAGAACATGAAGTTCCATATGGGTGGTAGTCGCCTTCTTTTGAAAGCACTGAGTTTTGCAAGGGATTCATTATAACCCAGAAAGCGAATAAATTCCAAGAGGATTGGTTGTTCATGGGGTATTTCATAGGCAGGGATTCCCAACTCTGCTGGGGTTTTGAGTTCAAAGATCTTTTGGATGGTTCTTGGGCGAATGCGAACAGTTCCCGCTCCTCCATTGACGCCAACATCGACCTTTCCAATGATTCCACCTCGTTCCTCTGCGTACTGACAGGTAGTCCACCATTGTTGCACGTAGACCATTGACATGTTGTTGTCAGCTTTTGTATGGGCATGAACCAAGTCAGATCGATGGAAGAATTCCAAAATGACATGGTATAGAGACTCGTAGTGTGCAGGGTTAATAGCGAGTCTGTAGTTGTTGTCATTGAAGGCGTAGGGTTGAATGTCGATATGATCGACATGCACTATTTGGCTGGATTCTGCAGAGTTTTGTTGAGCCATTTTTGCAGGTTTTTGAAGTCGAAGAACACAAGGGTTTTTTATTGCTTGAAGAGAGGGAATTTTGCGGGTTTTTAAAGGTTCAGTGAGCGTAAAGAATGAAAAGGGTTTTCAAATAGGTATTTATACTCGAGGGATTTTAGAGATAACATTGGAGGGTACTCGAGTGCCAGGTAGTGGAATGGTGTCTGATTTGAGTCATGGTTACAGCTAGTGGTCAAGTATCCAATCGAAAAATGCCACGTGTTATTGGAACTGACAACTTTTCTGAGATGGAACCGTCACAGTTAGCGTTTAGCAGGTGACAGGTGGTTGAGGCTCAGAAATAACCCGCACTTGGTTCTGATGAGTAACCACCTTTGATACTCATAAATTATCCCATTTCATGTTTCACCTTTACCAAAATCATTTGCAAATCCTATCTCTGATGAGGAAAATAATCAGAGAACTAATACAACAGAAGTTTCTCAAAGAAGTCACAGAGCTCTGATGATTATGTAGAGGCTCCGATGAAATCTCAGAGATCTGATTCTGAATATAAGTTTAGAGATATAATCAAAGTTGTTTTCATCAGAATAGGTTTTCCTTTCTCCAAAAAGCGTTTCTTTTGATTATCAAGCCAAGTCAAGAAGATTTTATAATTTTGACTTGCTCCCCCTTAAACATGGCTTATATTTTTTAAGCTCCCCCTAAACTGATGAGCTTAATCACATATTTAACTTTTGAACTCCCCTTAACTTGTGCAACTTTTGAAAAGATTTATGAAGAGAACTATGAACAAGAGAGTTTCTGAAAAGACAAAATTGAAACTCTGAAGGAAACAAGATAATATTGAAAAACTATGATGGCAGAGCTCTGAAGAGAACGACAGAGGCTCTGTTAACATGTACTACCTAATTACTCTGTCAGAGGCTCTGAGATGGATGTCAGAGGCTCTGATGATTTGAAGAGAGTTTAGGAAGACATGTTTAGCACACCATTTTGCTGATCAAAAAGTTGAACCTCCTTTCATCAAGGGCTTTTGTAAATAGATCAGCAAGTTGGAAGTCAGTTGACACAAAGTACATTTCAATTATCCATTTTTCAACATGATCTTTGATAAAGTGGTACCTTATGTCAATGTGCTTTGTCTTGGAGTGCTGAACTGGATTTGTTGTGATTGCTATTGCACTCTTTGAGTCACAGAGAAATGGAATTCTGTTGTACATAAGGCCATAGTCTCTGAGTTGTGTTTTCATCCATATGACTTTTGAACAACAACTAGCAGCATCAACATATTCTGCTTCTGATGTAGAAGTTGACACACAGTTCTGCTTCTTGGATGTCCAACTCACAAGTTTGTCTCCTAGCAATTGACAGCTACCAGAAGTACTTTTTATGCCATTCCTGCATCATCCATAACCTGAATCTGTATATGCTATAACCTCAAAGCCAGAGTTAAGAGGATACCAGAGACCCAAAAATTGAGTCCCTTTGAGATATTTGAATATTTTTTTGACAGGAGACAAATGAGATTCCTTAGGATTAGCTTGGAATCTAGCACAGAGACAGGTCGCAAACATAATATCAGGTCTGGTGGCTGTTTAGTACAGAAGTGATCCTATCATGCCTCTGTAGGTCTTGACATCCACAGATTGACCCTCTAGATCATGGTCAGGTTTAACTCTAGTTGCAATAGGTGTTTTCATTGGATTTGAGTTGTTGAGCTTATATTTTCTTAAAATATCAGAGACATACTTTGATTGACTTATAAAGGTGCCTCTGATGGTTTGTTTTACATGTAAACCAAGGAAGAATGAAAGTTCTCCCATCATGCTCATTTTGAATTCACTTTTCATCAACTCAGAAAACCTATCACAGTACTTTGGTTAGTAGACGCAAAGATAATGTCATCAACATATATCTGTACCAGAAGTATATCATTTTTATATCTCTTAAAGAATAAGGTAGTATCCACAGTACCATTTTTCAAAGTGGTTGATCAACAGAAAAGTGGACAGAGTTTCATACCAGGCTCTGTGAGCTTGTTTAAGGCCATAAAGAGCTTTGTCTAGCTTGTACACATGATCTGGAAACTCTGAACTTTCAAAACCTGGAGGTTGCAGGACCTATACTTCTTCATGTAGTTTGCCATTCAGAAAGGCAGATTTAACATTCATTTGATAAACCTTGAATCCTTTGTGAGCAGCATAGGCTAGAAAGATTTTGATTGCCTCTAGCCTAGCCACTGGTGCAAAGGTTTCATCATAATCAATGCCCTCTCCTTGGCAGTATCCTTTTGCAACCAACCTTGCTTTGTTTCTGATGATTACCCCATCCTCATCTTTCTTATTCCTGAATACCTACTTGGTTCCAATAGTTGCTTTGTCTTTTGGAAGTGGAACCAAGGACCAAACTTTATTTCTCTCGAATTCCAGAAGCTCCTCTTGCATAGCTTTAATCCAGTTTGGGTCTTCCATGGCTTCAGAGATCTTCTTTGTCTCTATCATGCTCAAAAATTCACAAAGAAGGCTTCATTTGCTGTAGCTGACCTTGTCTTTACACCATCTTCAGGAGCACCAATGATTTGATGATGGGGGTGATGCTTTGTCCATTTGGTCATGGGAGCATAGAAAAGAGGTGGTGTATGTGCTTCTGAAAGAAAGTGGGGATTGATATCTCCAGAGCTCTGAGGGTTGGCACCAGGGCTCTGAGGCACACTGCTATGAAGAGTGGCTTCATTGCTCTGTAAGGTACCAGCAGGGCTCTGAGAAGCCGGACTCTCATATATGGAATTTCTTCCAATATTTGTCATCAGAGGTGAAGATGGTTCTGGTTTCAGGTTCTTCTTCCTCAGACTGCTGTCTTGAACATTCTCCTTGAGTTGTACCTGTAGTCAAGGAAGTAGATGGTGAAATATTTGAAGGACCTGACAGAGATGTACCTGAACGCTGCTGTCCTTCAGAACCATGAACTTGATTGCCTCTGTTGATGACTTCGGAGGAATCTTCATCATCAAAGAAATAATTAAATATCAAGTTGATATTCTCCTCTCTTGATCTTGAGGAACTGGGCTCCTCTGAGATCTGTATCCTCTCTGATGAATTGTTTTTAGAGACACTTGATGACTTGTCATCAAAGGATACATTTATGCTTTCTAGAATGACTTTGGTTCTGAGGTTGTAGACTTTTAGGCTTTTGAGGTTAATGAGTATCCAATGATTTTCCCTTCATCAGCCTTTCTATCAAATTTTTCCAGTTGATCTATGTCATTCAAGATATAGTACTTACAACCAAAAATATGAAAGAATTTCACATTTAGTCTTCTTTGGTTGATCAGTTCATAAGCAGTTCTTTTGAATCTTTTGACTATTACAGCCCTGTTTTGGGTAAAACATGCTGTTGACACTGCTTTTGCCCAAAAGTTGATTAGTAGATCAAATCCTGCTAACATGGTTCTTGCTGCTTCTACCAGAGTTCTGTTCTTCCTTTCAACAACCCCATTTTGTTGAGGAGTTCTGGCAGCAGAGAAGCTCTGAGAAATGCCCTCTTCTATGATGTTTGAATCAAGTCTTGTATTCTTGAATTCTGTCCCGTTATCACTTCTCAGCTTATGTACATTAAGATCTAGCAGAACCTGAATTCTTTTCAGCAGATTTATTAGTACTTCTGGAACATCAGATTTTGCTCTGATGAACTCAACCCAAGTATATCTGGAATATTCATCAATAAGTACCAGAATATACTTTTTGCCAGAAAGACTTTGCACATAGATTGGACCACAGAGATCCACGTGTAGCATGTGCAGAGGTCTAGGGCAATTATGATCACTCTTTGTTCGGTGTGAAGCCCTTTTAAGCTTACCCAATTCACATTCAAAACATAGATGGTCTTTGTCAAATTTAAGAGCAGGCAAACCTTCACTAAGTTAAGTTTCACCAGTTTGTCCAGATTTGAAAAGTTTAAGTGTGCAAATCTTTTGTGCCAGAGCCAGGCATCTACCTTATTCAAAGAAACTAAACAGAGTTTTTCTGTATTAGAGTTTTGGTTTGGATTGAAATTCATTTTGTACAGATTGCTTTTTTGTCAGCTCTGAGCAACTCTTGACCTGATTCTGAAACTAACAGAGAACAATATTTTTTCTTAAAATTGACATCGAACCCGTGATCACAAAGTCAACTTATGCTAAGCAAATTGTGATTTAACCCTTCTACATAAGCAACCTTGGAAACTGATACTCCATCATTTGTTAAAATACCATACCCTCTAATCTGTTGTTGCCCATCTCCACCAAAGGTTACTGCACCTCCCATTTTTTCTTTAAATGAGGTCAGTAATTCCTTATTCCCAGTCATGTGCCTTGACCAACCAGAGTCCAAGTACCATATTTGCACATGCTGCTTCTTCTGCAAGACAAATTAGTTTCTTTTAGGTACCCATTGCATGATGGGTCCTTCATTGTTAGGTTTGGTGGTGTTTGCTGATTTACCTTATGGCTTTCCATTCTTTGATGATGTGCCAGAGGTTTTTCTCTGCATGTTATGAGAGTTGGTCTTAAGATTTTTTTCTTTCTGGTGACCAATTTAGAATGCAGTGAGGACCATTAAGATGATTTTGCAATTTTAACATAAGCTTAAAACAGTTGCAATTGACAGAACATGGGAATGATTGATGCAACTTGTTGTTTTCATTCATCATTTTTGGATTACATGCCTTTTGAGAATTAAAATTTCTAGAATCAGAGGTTTTTACAAACTTCCTATCTAGATTGGTTTTCTTGAAACTGACATTCCTCTGTTGGTGTGATTCCTTGGACCAAAAAGATTGTTTTCCTCTTTGATTCACTGCAGAGTGAGAAATAGGTGAGTCATTAACTTTCTGTTCTGGAGTGAATCTTATAGGTTTGTAGACATAAGGCACAGAGGTTTGGTTTACAGAAGTATTCTTGGCTTTCTCTTTCCTTTTTCTTCCAACTCCTCAGAAGACAAGATTCTGACACCCATATTTTTAAAATCAGGGCATAGTGGGATTCTGGATTGGTTCTTTGAAACAGGTATGACATTGTTTAAAATTTCAGAACCAACAAATGCATGTTTTGGTTTGTGCAAGATATTCTCTGGTGCACAAAAAATCTGCTCATCAATCTCTGAGTCAAAGTCAGAATCAGAGTCTAAGAAGTCTCTGGAGGCTCTGTCAGATATGAGAGTCTCTGTGGGTTTCTGAGAGAAGTTAGCTCTGCTGGAGTCAGAGAAGTTCAAATCTTTGATTGTACAAGTTTTAAATTTTCTGAGCTTTGGTTTTAAGGCACCAGAAATGGAGTTTTCAGCAAGAACTCTTTTTAGATCCTCTTCAAATGAAGTTCTTTCTGCTTCAGAGGTAGGAGAGAAGACTGGAGCTTCAGGACTGAGAGCACTCTGAGATGTTACATCAGAGGGACCAACCACATAAGTGACAAACTTCTGCTCCTTGAAAGAGTTAAAGTTGAAGATCTCCTTTGGATCAAGACTTTTGGCAGAGTTAGAAATGATAATTTCAGCTTTTTCTTGATCATGAATTAACTTTAAAGATGGTTCTGTAACCTTTTCATGATCATAGGAGTCATAGCTGACATTTCTGAAACTTAGCTTTCTGGTCCTTGACCCTTCTGAAGTTTTTGATCTTTTAAAAACACAAGTACCAGTGAGTGCATTATCAGGCATTTGGACTTTCCCAACACAGAAGGTTGAGGACATAGATGTCTTCTTCTTTCCAGTAAAGGGATCAACGTCACTGAAACTGTTAGGACCAAAATTGTCCTAAATAGTGAAAGTTTTGTAAAGCTTGTGTAAAGCATGTTACACTTTGTTAGAGCTTGTATGACACTATAAATAGAGGAGAGTAGTTCATTTGTGAAAAAAACAAGGCACAATGTGAGAGCTTAATTGTGAGAGAGTGAGAGAGTTATCCTTTGTACTTACATGATCAAAATCTAATATGAGGATGACATTTGTATCTCAATCTCTCTCTAGATCTTGAATTGTTGATGATATTCTGAGATCACAGAAACCCAGACCTTGAGTGTCCTTTTGAGAATTAATTTTTATCAGAAGATCTTTCCTTTGTAAAGACTGATGTAAAACTTCCCTTTCCTTTTGAAAATAATTTTTAAGAGCAACAGAGTTAAGCCTTTCATACTCTGATCTCTTTACCTCTTCAGCCTTTAATCTCAAAACTTCTTCATATTCTATACATTTTTCAGAGAATGAGGATTCCTTTTGTTTATGTAAATCCTCTAGCTCAAATTTTTCTTTGAAAATCTCTTCCTTCTACATCTCCAAGAGATCTTTCTCTCTCTTGTAGAAGGATAGGTCTTTATGAGCTAGTTTCCTCAGTTCTTTCTCTTCTGAAAGTTTTTGTTTAAGAGTCTAATTTAGAGTCAGAGGAAGAACATACCTTAGCACTGGGTCTGTAAATCTCCAATGTTCTGTCATCATAGGTAGTCTCTGTGATTCTTTCTGCCATTCCTTCTGTCATCTCCTCAGCAACAGCTATTCCACAGAAGTTGGCCTGGTCTGGTTCATCATCAGAGGATGAATCAGAGATCCAGTTCTCCATCTCTGCAACATAACTTCTCTCTTTGAAGTTATACTTGTACTTGTTCTTGTAGTAGTCCTGGTCTTTTACCAGTCTACCCTTGCAGTTGGCAGAGAAATGGCCTAGTTTGCCACATCTAAGGCATATTCCGTCATTTTGGTTGATGGGTTAGGCAGCATCTGTTGGTTTCTGTGGTGCTGGTTGAATGTACCTCTGTTGGTACTGAGGTTGTCTCTGCTCTGGTGCAGCTCTGTAGTTGTTCTGGTGAGGTGCAGTCCTCTGTTCACGTCCTCTCTTCTTATCTTTCTCTTCTCTCTCAAATCTTCCTCTCCTATCAAACACCTTTTTGCCAAATCTCTTGTTCAACTGTTGTGTTATCAACGCAAGAGATTGAGCAAAGGCATTTATATCAGCATCATCATCAGAGTCTGACATGCTCTCTTCATCATCATCACTTTCTGCAACAAAGGCTTTTCTTGCCTTTCTTCTTCTGGATCCTTTCTTTCTTCTTGTCTCTGGAGATCAATGCCAATGGTCCTCCCACAGAGGATTTGCCCTTTTGTTTGACAACATCGTTTTCCTGTGCAGCAAGAGTGCCATACACATATGTGAGTGACCAAGTATCCAGGTCCTGGTTTGCTTGTAGTGACATAGACAAATTTAGACATTCATCATTCAAACTCGTTAAGAACAAGACATTGTTATCTTCCTTCGACCTTACAACCCCACATTTCTTACATTTGTTTATCAGGATGTTGAACCTGTTGTAGGTCTGTTGTAAAGTTTCCTCAGGAAGAGCTTTGAAATTGTTGTATTCATTAATACATTGGGTCCTTCTGTTCTTTTGGGTTTTAATTCCCCCTTCGAGTTGCTTCAGAAGTTTATCCCAGATTTCTTTAGCAGTAACACAAAAGTCTAATTCTTGAAAAATATCGTTTGGAATGGCCATAATCAAGAGTCTAACTGCTTTAAGATCATTTTCCATTTTAAGCTTTTCTTCTTCTGTAAAACCAGTGGTTTTAGGTTCGAAGTGAGCAAGAATATCAGTAGTTGTTTCTGTAGCAGGAACACGAGGAACCAGTACCATAGGTTGGAATGGTCCATTAGTGACAGATCGCATTAGATCTCTATCCATGCTATCGATAAAATTAACCATCCTGATCTTCCATTGAGGGTATTCATCCCTCAGAAGAGTAGGAGGTTTGGTTAAAGAACCAGCTGTATAAATAGCATTGATGTTGTTGTTCGCCATTTTTCAGAAAAACAGAGTATGAGAGTTTTCGAAACAGAGAAAGAGTTTTAAATAGTAAATAAGTGAATAGTAAACCAATGGAACAGTAAACGATGTAAAAATAATTTCCAAACTTACTTGAAGACTTAAATGAGTATTTGAAGCTTAATAATAAGAGTTTCAGGTTCTGTTTAAAAACAAGGTATTCACAGAACCTTGAAGAAAAAAGCACAATCAACATGAGTGAATCAACCTGGTAAGATTGGATCGATTTCATTTAAGCAAATCAATCTGCTCTGATACCAATTGTAGGTTCCCAGATTCACCTTGTCTCCTATAAACAGAAACATCAAAGATAGCGAAAGCATAAATAATCTGTTTGAATATGAGTGATTGTGTGTAGCATAAAACAATGAGAAAATAGCAATATATTGAACAGTAAAGACAATAAGATTGAATAACAAACTGCTCGTATATTGAATGTGAATAACACCAAGAAAACTTTCTTGTGTGTGTATTCTGAAATCTCTCAGGCTACAAGATCGTACACTAGAAGTGGAATGGAATGTGCAGTGGTTGTGCTCTCACAATTCTAGTAATGATCCTTACAAAATTTACAAATGTGTGCTCCACTAACATTTTATTTATAGTCTGATAAAGTAATAGATAGTGTACTATCTAACCCTGTGATGACACGTGGAAAGTATGTCTTCGTCCTTTTAGGGCTGACGTGGAAAGTTTGGACACTTGTCTATCACTTAGAGATTTTTTCAAGACTTTAGCTTCACAGAGGTCTTTGTTCACCAGAGGTCATATACCAGAGCTCTGAAGGTCTTATGTTGAGATTGCTCTCTGATGTACTATCAGAGGTCTTCTGCCAGAGCTCTGACGATCTCTGATGGTCTTCTCTTGTTCTTCTAATATTCTTCTGCTAAGTCTTCTGTTGATCTCTGAAGTCTTGTCCTCTGACGTATTTTCTGACTTGTGATATTTTCAATACTTTTACATTGGCATACTTGGGGCTAACAAAAGTTGATGCCTAGGTATCTGGGGCCTTTCGCCATAAGAGAACGGGTCAGAGAGGTAGCCTACAAGTTGGATTTACCCAAGAAATTTCAGGGTATTCATCCTACGTTTCATGTATCAAATATGAGGAAGTGTTTAGTTGAAACCAATGTGGTCGGGCCGTTGGACGACATTTGTGAAGACGAGAAATTGGTCTATATAGAGGAACCGGTGGCCATCTTGGATTGTAAAGTTAAGAAACTTAGGACCAAAGAGATTAACCTTGTGAAGGTTCAGTGACGATATCAAACGGGGCAAGAGGCAACTTGGGAGGTAGGGGCGGACATGAGGTCCATATATCCAAGCTTATTTGACGATGGAATTTCGGGGACATAATTATTTTGAGGGGGGGGGGGGTATTGTAATAACCGGAATCTCATTTGTAAAATAATTGGTTGGTTGGTGGAGTTTATCAAAAGTTTAAAGTTCAAGGACCTGTTGATAAATAGTGGGAAATGGTGTTAAAACCCTAAATACCTACTATCCTAATCGTTTGGCAATTGTGGAGGCTAAGAGAAACACTGTGAAATGTATGTGAGGGCTTGAGAGTGCGATTTGGAAGAAATCAAGAAGGGTGCTGGATTGGAGTGGTGCCTGCATCAATCTCCATTCAAGGTGTTCAATTTAAGGATCAAACGCGTAAGTGAGAAGATTTAAACGAGGACAACAGGTGAGTCTTTTTAACTAAAAATGTATTGACTTACGTATTATTTTAACACGCATGAGATGTTTTGAAACTGCATGTTTTACCATGTTATGAAGCTGCATGTTATGGTATGTTAAGAAAGTTGAGTTGTTATGTATGCATACATTTGGAAGTGGACATGTGATGGCTTAAGTCGGGGGGGGGGGGGGGGTGTCCCGCCAGTGCTCATACCGGGGGGGTGTCCCGTTTATGCCATGAGGGGGGGGTGTCCTAGTTAAGACAGTGTGAGCCTGACACGTTGTCATGGATGTGCGTGACTTCAGCGTGTGCCATTTACATATGTAGTTCATGCGTTTGAAATTTATTGTTCTAAAAGTTGAGACTTGTTTACCAATATTTTATGTGTTGGGTTGTTACAAAAGTCATCCACCCTCGACCTCCACCCTTTAAAAAAGAACTACCCCCCCCCCCCCCCCCTCCCACATTCTAGGCTTGCACCACCAGTTCACCACGTTCTCCTTTCCACCAATCTCTAAAATGGATCCGTCTACCCCCAAAAACATTATATGAACCTGATAAACCTAAATAAAAAGATATCTGGAGAATATTGATGAATGACCCTAAAGAAAAATCAAAACTCTAGTTCCATAGTGACATCAACGGTGGAAATCTCTCTTCTTCAAGTCAACCGTTGTTAGTGTATATGCCCAAAAGTCAATCATCGGATGATTATGTCTGAACATTGTGTCATGATATATTTATTAATGAAAGGCATTACCCATTTATTATGTTTATGTATATGTTGTGTTATATCTAAACGTAATAGTAGCCTTGGAATATTGTATTCTATCAAATATTAATTCAGGTTTATGTTGAATTAATATGGTAATAATAGTGTATGTAGGTATTCATATGGAGATATATAATTCACATACGGGGATCTTACGTACCAGACATGACTCACTATGAAAATGTTTCATTATATGTCATATGAGTGTCATAGACGTTTATAATGTAGTCGTTGTACATATAGTAATTTAACTTGACGTCATGAAGTTTTCTCTGTGTAAGCGGTCTACTTTGATAAATGACTTTAATCATTCTGTAACTGGTTGACATAATGGTTGTTATACATATCATATATCATATAGTAGTACTAGCATGGATCATGATATGATTTGTTCCACTTGGATGACAAGAGTTATATCTCTAGGGCCATCGATTGAATAGTATTGATAAAATGCATTCATGCTAAGATATTCAATATGGGATAATGATATTTGTCTTATCAGTATATTATGAAATCCAAAAACTAAAGATTGGACACGATGATGATGACATTTCCATGCCCCGTGTTCAATGTGGATATTAAAAGCAAAAGGACATAATTTTTTATAATGATAATGATCATACAGTTTGCTGATTAGTTGAATCACCAAATTTTATCATTTGGGTAACCGCAATGTATTGCTAGATGTCGCTCTTCATTTATAATTATAAAAAAGTTTTATAATAATTGCCAACGTGATAAAGTCCAGTAAGTAACACACATAAAATGTATATTTGAATACAGAGAATAAATAAGTAAAGTGTTTAATTATTATATTTGATTTTGTGATATTTAATCTGATTAAAAATAATGAGATTAAGGATAATTTGTTTGACAAGCATGAAGTATGAGATGACGAGTAATGACTTGTCAAATATAATATATGTGTAAAAGGACAAACTTTTCTTTAGAAGGCATGTGTTCTTCTAAAGGATCAACCATTCTTCCTGCAGTGGTACTTATCATACATGTTTATTATAAGGACCATCGTTACATTTAGTATAAGGACCATTAAGAGCATTGTAAAGGTCAACAATCATGGAGTCAATTGTTGAGCATCTATCGACTTCAGTGAGAGAGGAATCAACAACATTTGATACCTGAAAGGAGCTAGTAGATTTGGAGGAGGAAGAAGCTTCAGATGTTTCATTTTGACTTCTTGGATCTTGGGCATAAGACAGAGATATACGGTATCTTCTTCATCTGAGTCAGACTCGACATCTATTTTGCCTAGTCATGATCCTCGGCAACAAGTTCTTTACCTTTATGTTTGAAGTCTTTCAACTTTTCATATTTTTATTTTAGCTTCAGGTACTTTTCATCCTTGGATCTAATAGAGGATGAGGGTTTTGAAACTTTCTTGGACCTGCACTCACTAGCAAAATGTCTTTTTCTTTCACAGTTATAACATATCACTGAAGCTTTGTCAACAGAGGTGGATTTAGGCTTATCCACGATGGTTACAGGTTGGTTCCTTCAAAAGTTACTCTTTCTGGCAAATCTCTTGAATGATTAGTTAAGAGTACCAATGACTCATCAAACTCTGCAAGATCGGTGTTTGAAAAGTCCTCAGAGTTAGAAGGATCTAACTTAGCGACAGTAAGAGTAGAGGAGTATTGAGATATGATAGTCTCTGAACAGATTAAAGTAACATGTATGCTTTTGGAATCTTTTGAATATTTTACAAGATTCTTCTAGTCACTAGAAAAATGTCCTTTTCTTTCGCAGTTATAACATATCACTGAAGCTTTGTCAACAGGGGTTGACTTAGGCTTATCTACAATGGCTAGAGGTTGGTTCCTTCGAAAGTTACTCTTTCTGAAAAATCTCCTGAATGAGTTAGTTAAGAGTACCAGTGACTCATCAAACTCTGCAAGATCAGTGTCTGAAAAGTCCTTAGAGTTAGAAGGATCTAACTCAGTGATAGTTAGAGTAGAGGTGTACTGAGATGGGATAGTCTCTGAAGAGATTAAAGAAACATGTGTGCTTTTGAAATCTTTTGAATATTTTACAAGATTCTTCTACAGTTGATGAGATTGCTCATGATTCAGCAATATCTCGTAAAGAGTGATAATAGGCAAACTTTTGAGGTCTTTTGTCAGCTTGAGACACATTGAATAATTGTTCCAACTTTCAGGGAGACATTCCGAAAAGTTTGTCAAAGTTTCAAAGTTGGAATATTCTCTACCTACAAATCTAAGGTCAAATAATAAGTTATTAAAGCGTTGATGTACCTCAGACAAAGATTCATTTTTATCACAAATGAACATTTTGTATTGTCTCACTAGATTTTTCTTTCTAGTTTCTTGTACTTCGGTAGTACCTTCATATTGAACACAAAGGGTGTCCCACATGGCTTTAGAGGTTTTTAGGTTCATGATAGAATGATATATACATTATCAGGAAGTGTCATTGCAATGATAGTTCTTACCTTAGTATCAATGGCCACCTTCTTCTTGTCGTCATCAATCCATTGACGAACTTCGTTTGCTACCTTTATTTCGGGGTATTGCTTCAGTAGTAGCAGGAGCAGGAGCAACATGAGCGAGGACAAATCGAACATAAGGTCCATTTTCAACAAAATAAGGAATAGAGGAATCTACATCTTCTAGAAAGAGAGACATACAGTTTTTTCAGATATCAAAGTGGTCTTTACTAAATCGTGGAGATTTTGCATAAGAACCATTGTCGTAATAGTTGTTGTTTTTGTTTAGAACCATTTTCAGAATACAAAGGAAAAGATTAGCAGAAGAATTAAAAAAAACACTACTCTGATAACACTTGCCGGTCCCAAAGGGTTCTACAAGAGGTATAGTCCACGTGTGGTCGGATGAGTGGAATGCATGTTCTTGTCCTTATGCTTTAGCATGCTTTTGGTCGCATGTAAATAGTAAGGCTAGGTAGTTGCATGATTGGGGACATAAAACCAATCGTACTATTGTACTTTCGTTCTTTTATGCGAGATTGTAAGACAAAACTAATCTTGTAGAAAAAGACTCTTTGGTCAGGGATGAGGCTGAGTTGTTGAAATATTTTCAGCTATTACTGAGTCTTGGTTAGATTTTATACACTTGATGTAGAGGATCTTGGTGTCACTCAATGCCGCTCCAGATCATGAATAAACCAATCTTTGTCTTCAGCTACTTCTTCAACACCGCTGAAGGCTTCCTTGGTGTGAGTTTTGTCTTGAGGAATACTTGTTGTTTCTTTTACAATACGTGTTCAACAATCACTAAACAGACTCAGTGTCTAATCGCTAAAACTAGAACAATTAACTTAAAAACCGACAAGTACTTTTCACTAAGTATAAGAGTCATCATCAAATCACTAAGAGAGTTTGGATAACAATCCCCCCTATTTGATGATGACAAAACAACATAGAGAGAATTCTTTAAATAAAACAGACGAAAAATAACTTATAATTACTTGTCTAATTTACTGTTTTGAGGGATTGTTTTCAGCACTTAGATGGAGTAAAGCACTTCAATGAAATTTCATTAATATGTAAAAGATTACAAAAGAAATGGATTTACAAAAATAGTAAAGTACACAACTGAAAGTACATAAACTGATAACTACAAGAGAAGAAAACGTATAATTTATGTTACGATACATGTTCAATGATCACTGAACAGACTCAGTGTCTGATCGTTGAAACTGAAACAATTAACTTAAAAACAGACAAGTACTTTTCCCTAAGTATAAGAGTCATCATCAAATCACTGAGAGGTTCTTTTTAAGTTTAAAAAATTCAGAGGATAATTTATCACTTTTTTGTACTTTAAAAATCCAAAAAATAACTCATAACTTCTTCTTCAACTTTAAAATATTTAAAGAATCATTACAACAACTCTTATGCATCTTCTTATAAATGTAAGTTACTAATATGTCAACAATCTCTATATATTAAAAGCAGAAGTTTCATGGGTGAACAAGTCTTTAGACATGCGTTAAAAAATATGATTACCGGCGCGTTTCACGATCGGAAAAATTGTGGCCTGTCAAGTAACAAAAATCTTGTATTTTGATTGGGATTACAAGAGGATTGACTATCACTGGTGGATACTGGCCCCGGTAATCTGCCAATAATTATTGTCATAAATAATTAAATATCGGTTGGCGAAGAAACCAAATTTAATAACTAATTAACTCAGTAGTTAAATTAATTCATTGATATATATTTTCATTTTTTGTGAAATATCATAGAAACCAAAATGTATTCACCGCCAATTTTCATCCACTAATCTGCCAATAGTTACACAGTTCTAGAATATTGTTTTTACATATTTTTTTAATTAAATATCCTATAAATAATAAAAATACTATTAAAATGTAAACAACGAAAATGTAAACTTAAATATCAGATATTAAAATTAAAACTAGCAATTGGGTCATCTAAAGTAAAATTCTAGCAGCAGAAACCCTTGCAATTGGGTCATCTTCGTGATCAACCCCTTCATGTGTTCCAACTCCCTCTCCCTTCTCTCATCATTTCACTTTTGCTCTCTCGGGCTTTGTTGCACATCTTCGGCTCCTTAAGTTGGGTTTATTGTTCTTAAATCCACACAAAAACGTAAACGTAATTACTTAAATAAACATAATATATGAATTAGATACCATAAACAGAAAAGATGGACAAACCTAATGATTAGAGGACGAGGTAACACTCGGGTGTCCATATGCATCGATGCTACTACATGACCCAATCAAGATCCAGTTGGGATCCATATTGTATCCAATGTCGAATATGTGGCCTTTCTTGCTCCTTCTGACCGCCTGATGCCATATATTTGGATCAACCGGAGGATAGGCATATGAGTCACCCTTGTACGTCTAGCTAACATACATTTAATAGTCACCCATGTAGTTTAAGAAAATTACAAGTGAATTCAACAGCATAACAGTTGTAAATCGGACGACTCCAACTTCAACAACTTTAATATTTGTCCAACAGATGGCAACCCAAAATAAATATAGATATACATGAGGATTTAAAGTTAAAAATTTCCGACGTTTGTCTAAAAAATGACAACCTAAAATAGATATATATATATATATATATATATATATATATATATATATATAATAACATTTGACCAACAAATGGCAACCCAAACTACGTATATACGAGGAATTAAACTTAATCATAATAACCGGCTAACCCCAAGAAACTTCTAATTTTCGTTGGGCTCGTTGGTGGTTCCCAACTCAACATCGCCTCAACCTTTTGCTGGGTCCGCCTCTACTCGTCCTTAGACACCACGTGGCCTAAGAATTAGACTCCTTATAGCCAAAATTCACACTTTGAAAATTTAGCGAATAACTTCAACACTTCTCTTAAATGTTGTCCATATCCGGCCTTATCCTTTGAGTAGATTAAGATGTAATCGATAAAGACTATCACCGATTTGTCCAAGAAGGGACGACATACACGGTTCACCAAGTCCATAAACACGGCCGAAACATTCATAAAACCGAATGGCATCACCAAGAACTCGTAGTTTCCATACCTTGTCCGGAAGGTCGTCTTTGGAATGTCGTATTTCTTCACTCTTACTTGGTGATATCCGGACCTTAGATCAATTTTGTTGAAACATCCCGCTCCTTGCAATTGGTCTAAGAGGTCTTCAATCTGACGGAGTGGATACTTGTTCTTCACCATAACCTTATTTAGCTCACAATAATCTATACACATCCGCATAGACCTATCTTTATTCTTTACGAACAACATCGGTGCTCCTCGTTGCAACGAACTTGGCCTTGTGAATCCCTTCTCTAGAAGTTCTTGTAGTTGCGTCATCTTGTAATTCTGTTGGAGCTAAACGGTAGGGTGCACGAGCAATCGGAGCCGCTCCCGGAGTAAGGTCTATGTGGAATTCCACTTGTCGTTCCGGCGGTAAACCAGGTAGGTCTTCCGGAAAGACGGCCAAGTAATCCCATATTACCTCTACATTCTCAACCTTTTTCTTTTCTACCTTTGCATCCACTATATATGCCAAATACGAAGAACATCATTCGCTAAAAACTTACGAGCTTTTATTGACGAGATGATTGAAGTGGTTCTATTTCCTTTCTCTCTAAAAACTTACGAGCTTTTATTGACCATTTCAGATGACCACCAATCGGTAAAGGTACTTGAATCATTTTCTAAGAACAAAAGATATCGACTTTATTCCTTACTAACCAGTTCATACCTATTACTACATCAAAACCACCTATGACCATAGGTAGTAATTTCACCACATAGGAATTCCCGTCTATCTCCAAGATACAATCGTTATAACACTCTTGAAGCAACACTTGTTCCCTGTTAGCCACTTCTACTATCATTGCATCGGAAAGAGTACTAATAGGGGTAACGAATTTCTTGCAAAAAGAACTCGACACAAAAGAGCAGTTTTGTTAATTCCAAAATGATCAAACAACCATGAAATCCACACTTGATCTAGAGAGAGAGAGAGAGAGAGTAGAGAGAGAAAATATTGATCGTATTATGTCGGCTCTCTATTACAAGATGTGAGTTCTGTCCTGAATGTTCTCTCAAAGTTACATGATTAGTCTAAACAAAAGCTATTTATACCTAAGGACTAAATAAGGCAAATAAGCAACTTTGACTTTCTCCCAAGACTTAATACATTGACTTTGACTTTGACTTGAACATTAAATCTTGAAGACATATTTAGACTTAACAATCTCCCCCTTGGATTCAAGATTTAAACATTTGAGAACAGCAGTCTTTGGCTTGGCTTGTCAAAGTCAAATTGTCACAAAATATTCAGACGGGGATCTGACGGATATTTTCTTTCTTTGGTTTGGAGAGCTTGATTCTTCACCCAAGGCATTTTGGTACAAATTAGCACAGATTTAAGAAAAAGAGATCTTCTTGAAAAACCAAGATGATCAATCGATTTTTCTTAAACTCTTGAAGAATTCTCCCCTTTTCTTTCTTCGATTTGAGAAATTCTTGCTTCAGTAATGATATTAACAATGTAGCACAAGTTTAAGAAAAAGAGATCACAGGATGATCAATCGATTTTTCTTAAACCCTTGAAGAATAATTCTCCCCCTTTTACTATCTTGAGACGGAATCTTCTTGAAAGCTCTTTGACATGAAATTGAAATAAACATTTCTCCCCCTTTTTCGATGAAAGTGAGCTTCATGATCATCGAAAACCTTCTTCAATTTCAGTCGCGTCTCTGATTATCACTAACAATCTCCTCCTTAAAGAATAACCTTGCTCCCCCTCAAAATAAGAATTATGGAGCATGTTGTATTCTCCCCCTGAAAATATGCATATATTTCATTAATGAACAGTATTTGAAATTTTAGCACAGATTTAAAAGAATTGATACAAGGAAGATAAAATTCATTGAACTACATTATAACTACTAATATTTGATCATTTGAAAACTTTACAAAAGAAATTCAACTTAATGAAATTTAACAGATTTTTCAATCAAATGAAATCAAATGCATGTGTTTGGATTCAAATACAAGACATCATTGCATATCAAGTTAAAAATGTTCAGTTTCAACCCCTTTATTAAATCTATTTGGTGCGCTAGCATGCGAAATATGATTAGCACCAAGGATATGCAATTCTAAAACATATAAGAATACTTTGCTCTACTCACACTATTTGTCCAAAATCAGAATTTTCACAAATTTACAGGTTTATCGCGACTTTGTATTTTCCCCAAGTTTCACGAGATGTGTGCTCATTGGCATCTTTTCTTTTGTCATCATTGGCATATTTTGATTTTGTGCACATTGGCATCTTTTGATTTTGTCATCATTGACATCTTTTGATTTTGTGCTCATTGGCATCTTTTAATCAAAAAGTTTAGTAGGAATAAGATACACCGTTAAACATGACTTTCTAACTGGTTCTATAGCAGGATTTGGGTCAGCCAATCCCAGACCAGTTGGTCTTAGGGGCTAGGTGACGAGCACCCCTTAGAACTTACTTTCCCAAACCAGAAAGGCCACATCGATATATCTTAAACCCATTTGTACCAGTAGAACATGACTTTCTGTCTGGTTCTATAGCAGGATTTGGGTCAGCCGATCCCAGACCAGTTGGTCTTAGGGACTAGTTGTCGAGCACCCCTTAGGACTTACTCTCCCAAACCAGAAAGGCCACAGGTACAAACTTTCAAACTAAATGATTTTTATTTGTTAATTTGATGCATCTCAATCACTTGGTTCTAAAACATAGTGCTTCCCCCATATTTTCGTTTCCATTCATCATTCTGACATTTAGGCTTTTCTGAGCATTATATTCTATATAAGTTCAGATTTCCATATTTTTGAGCATTCAGCATAATTTCATTCATGTTTTGCTGACCTTTCGATTTATTTCAGAGGTGAAAGTTGAAACAAATGTAACTCAGATATACAAAAAATACTTGTAAAATCATCTTTTAGCACACATTTAACTCATTGAATGAAAATTGAAAAATTTCATCTCATTGAATTAAATTTGTAAAGATTCAAATTTTCAAAGCAGTAGAAACAAAGTATAATACAATGTTACCTTTTACCACTTGTTCCTTGAAATAGAAAGATGTGACAGTTAAGGATATCACCTGAGAAGTATGATCATGCGGTAAAAGATTTAACCTGATAAGTACGAGTTCTAAACTGATTTGTTTAGAAGTCTTAGCCATTGAAGTACGGGTCCTGAACTGAATTATTCAGAAGCCATAGTCGTTGAAGCACGGGTTTTGAACTGATATGTTCAAAAGCCAAAAACGTTGAAGCACGGGTCCTGAACTGATGTATTCAGAAACCAATTACGTTAAATGCACAGATACATCTTCTTCCGAGTATTCAACGCTTTGCTTCTAGATCTGCAAAAACAGATTAAGTAGATTTTGGTACCCAACGCGTCTTGGGTCCTGACTTGTTAAGCGGAGCTCTATAGGAAGGAAAATGATAAGTGCCATACCAAAATTGCGCATCATTATTTTTAACAAAATCATTAGTTCCACAATAAGAACAACAAATTTTCTTTTGTGCAAACCTGATTAAATTATTTGCGGAATATATTGAATCAGGTTTAACAAAAGAATTACCTTTCAGTTTAGTGTTCTTGTTGGAAACTGATGGTTTTGGTACTTCTTTTTGAGGAATCGTACCTTTCACTCTCCATTGCATGTTGACTTTCTTATATAAAGGAAGATCGGCAGATTGATACTTGGAAGAATTATCCACTAAGTGATCATAGAATAGATTAGAAGGTCGAATCGGACATTCTGAATAGCTTTTGGATTTGTTAAATGACTTCACTTTGTTAGCTAAGTCATTCTGTTCCTTGGTCACAAAATCAAGCTTCTTCTGAATATCAGACTTAACAATCTGCTCCTTCATGATATCAGTCGATAACACAGCCAAATTCTTTGTCAGTTTACGTATTTCCTGCTGAAATATCTTCCTTTCAACAGAAAATTCGTCTTTAACGCTCCTAGCCTGAAAGTCAGCTTTCTTCATCTTTTCTAGCTCTTGACTTTCTATATCTAATTCCTTTTGAAGCTCAGATATAATCTTTGACAGTTTCACATTCTTTGCTTCAAAGATTTTCCTTTCATTTTCAAACTCAACTCTTTCCTTCTCTAATTTTTCCTTTTCAAGAAATAAAACTTTCTCAAAGTCTGATTTTTGTTTAGAAAGTTGTATGCATCTAAGTTCAAGAGATTTCTTCTCTTCATTTTCTTTCTTATCGAAAATCAAGGTCTTTTCAATTTCAGAAAATTTCTGAGAAAGAGAAAGAATTTGCTTCGCATAACACTTTTTGTCATTCGATCGATCAACCTTTTCTTTTCTGAACTTTTCTCTTTCCATTTTTAGCAAAGTTTCCATGTCAGACAGCTTCTTTGTAAGCTCTATAACCTTCTCCTTGAGTTCTTCATTTTCAGCTTCTGACATGTTCTGTTCTTTGTCTTCTTTCTCAACTTTCTTTTCTTCTTCCTTTCTCTTTATAAATGCAACTTCAGATCCATGCATTAGCTTTGATAACTTGTTCCACATAAGCATTGGGTTGTGTTTGAAACAATCAATGCTTTTGTTAATATGTTTTGGAAGTGCAAGGATCAAGTTGTATGAAGCTTCCTTATCAGCTTTCAAACTTTTCTTCTCTTCTTCTGTAAAATCATTCTCCATTTTATTTCTGCTCATTGGACCTTCGGAGAATGATTTTATCATATTCTCTCCATTTTCTCTACTCGCAATAAAGTCGATAAACGTAATTCTCCATCGTTCAAAATCAGAATCTTTGATTAGCACAGGTGGTTGGTTCATGATTGCTTAAAGAAAACGGATCTTTATAATGAAAGATCTACTGAATATGCGGAAAATGACCAATCAGAAAAAAAATTATATAAAACTTTTTCTTGAAAAACTCTTAAAGTGTATGAAATACACTATAGAAAAAATTTCAATAGAAAAAATTTTCTTTAAAATTTTCTATATAAAACGGATCTTTTTTTTAATACTCCTCGCAAGTGGCGCAAAGTGAGGTTTGCGCGAGACGAGGGTGGCGCAAAGTGAGGTTTGCGCTAGAAGAGGGTGGCGCAAAGTAGAGGCTGGCGCAAAGTGAAGTTTGCGCTAAACGTTGGTGGCGCAAAGTGGAGTTTGTGCTACACGTTGGTGGCGCAAAGTAGACTTGGACAGAATATTGAAATTTTCAGATGAACTGGCGCAAACTTTGAATCTGGCGCAAACTTCAAAAATTCATCAAAAAACTGATCAAATCTCTGAATTAATCAACCAAAATCTGCAGGGATGTTAGATAACCAGTTTCTAACATGATAAGGTGAACCAATTTCGCTAAAAACCACTTAATCGATGTCTGAATGTTCAACCAGACAGAACCGATCGAACTGTACAAAAATCCCAAAAATCTTCAAATTGACCCTCAAATCTCTGAAATTAGCACTCGAATCTTGAATAGAAATTGCTCCAAATGTGATTTCTAACACCAAAAACTCGATATCCAGATGAATCAAACTCCAAAAATGTAAGAATTTGAGAAAAGGAGATTTTCTTGAAAAAATCAAGAAAATCAATCGATTTCTCTCAAAAACCTAACAATTTTGATCTCGATTCGTGTAATTTCTTCAGCAGATCTTCATTAACTTGCTCTGATACCAATTGTTAATTCCAAAATGATCAAACAACCATGAAATCCACAGTTGATCTAGAGAGAGAGAGTAGAGAGAGAAAATATTGATCGTATTATGTCGGCTCTCTATTACAAGATGTGAGTTCTGCCCTGAATGTTCTCTCAAAGTTACATGATTAGTCTAAACAAAAGCTATTTATACCTAAGGACTAAATAAGGCAAATAAGCAACTTTGACTTTGTTGGTCCCGAATGGTTATACAAGTTTGTAGAAGGGGGGGGGGGGGGGGGGGTTGAATACAAACACACAAGATTTACTTTTCTAAATTGTTTATTGATAAATCATTAACAATTTACAGCTTGTTGCGGAAACAAGAAGGATAAATCCTAAATCTAAACAAGTTGTAACACTAAGGTTTCTTGCACTAAGAGAGATAAGGAAATTACTAATAATAACCTATCTTGAGATTAGAGATTGAACTTGTCCAGAGTTAGCAAGTTACTTCAAAAGAAGTGGGTTCATCTCTTTATATACTGCATGCATTAAATGCAAGACAGCATACACTTTACACGTGTCATCAGCTGGTTGGTTTCATGTCATTGACCTTTGTTGACAACCTTAGTAGCCGTAAGGATGAACAGTGTAGTATCAGAGTGGTTGTACGATTTCAGATTTTCGGAGGTTCTTTTCTGACATTTCGTACGGAGTCGTGCAAGGGAGGTTGAGACAAAAGTACTTTGTACGGAAGACTTTATGATCAGCTATTCGATGTTTCAGCGATCTATCATTTCAACTCAGCGAATGATAGAGTTCAGCGATAGCTAAAGTCTTGTACTTGATACTTCACGTTGATTGGACAAATCTGAGTCTTCGCTCATCCGCATCAGTTCATTAGGAGACTTGTCGCTGGTTCTTGGGCTTGATCTTCGACTTCAGCGTAGAACCTTTGTTGACGTGAAACTTGTCTTCAGGGATCATAAGTAAAACAACTAACTTATCAGCGATCACCATAATGACTGAACAGACTCAGAACATAAATGGTGAACAGTGTTCGCTGAATGTTTAATTTAAAAAGCGAGAGTTCCTATCAGCGGTACTGGAAGATCTTAGTACTTATCAGCGATAGTGAAACTCTGATACATATTGTTTACTTACAATTTTTACTAAGTATAAGAGAGGGTCATTATCAAATCACTGAGGGTTTGGATCAACAATCTCCCCCTATTTGATTATGACATAGCAACAAAGAAAATTGCTATTTAATGAAAACACAAGGATAAAAAGAACTCATAAAATATTTGTCCCTTTTACTGTTTTCTGGGATCTTTTCAGTACTGATGGAGTAAAGTACATTCGCTGAAATCTTTCTTTAATCTTCGAATCAGAGTTACAAATGGAAGTGGAAAGATTACAAGTACAAGCGAAATAAATTACAAGTACAAAAGTATAACTGACAAAAATAGAAGAATGAGGCGATCTTATCAGTCAAAAGGTTCTTCCGTAATGAGAAGTTCATCAAGGGTCTTTGATGTGGGAATCATCTAGTCAGGTACATCGACTCCTTGATTCTTTTTGTTCAGAGCTTCTTCAAAAATCAAGGGCTTCAGGTGTCTAGCTTTAATGTCGCGTCTGACTTCACACCAGTATACGAGATCTCTGAGTTGTTCGATGGGAGCGAGATGGAGCTCAGAGATACGTTGAAAATGATGATTTCCTTCGTAGTCCAAAAAGAATATACCATAAGGATCACTTAAAACTGTGCCGGGGATGAAAGTTTCTCCAGGTGGTAGGGAGGTGTCAATCGCTGAGAGATCAGCATCAGGGCCAAGAACTTCAGCACGAGAGAAACCAATACCTGTTTCATTCCGTATAGGAGGACCTGAGACTTTCTTTCCTTTGGCAGCGACTCTTCTTTGTTGAGGAGGAAGAAGAGTGGAGGGAGGAATATCCACAGCAGAAGAAACCAAGTCGATCTGAGTATTTAAAATTTTCTCGACATAGCTCTTGAACTTTGAGCGCGATCCCTGAATGGCTAATTTCACTTCCAACCATTCAGGGAGACCAAACTTCTCTAATGTAGCAGCATAGAAGGTTTGTTTGGTTTCGTCTTCTCTGTAGACATCCACTTCAACAACAGGGACATCAATAAACATTCTTCCTCTGATGTTTACTTTGACAATCTTGGATGGTCGAGATCGATAGGTCAGCATTTGTTTCGTCCATTCCAAGGTTGTATCAGAGACCTTAGTCTTTTCTCTAACGATCTTTTGAGCATCATCCCATAGCTGACGTTGAACATCGAGGGGAGCTCTTTTCATCTTGGGGTCTTTTACTGATCGTTGAGAAAGCTTGATGGCGTATTCTCTGTCTTTTTCTTCAGCCTCCTTTCTTTCAGCGATTAGGCGTTCAGCTCTGAGGTGTTCGTTGAATTCAGCTTTAGAAATTTTGAACTTTGGAGGAACTGAGGGCAGTTGATCACGCCTTAGAATTATTCGCTGATCCTCGAATTTCTTTATTATTTCCTCTCTTCTTTTCTGTTCCTCTTCACTTAGCTTTTGAGGAGCCAATGAAGGTCTGCGCTTGCGCGAGAGTAGCTGTTCTTCTGGTTCATCAGTCTCAGAGATCAAATCTAAGACTGGAATTATTTCTTCAGCGGCAGCTGGTATTTTTGGTGAAGTCGCAGTTGTGGACCCTTCAGCGATATCCTCAAACAGGGGAGAGGACTAGCTGAAACACAGCGATCTTACAAGTAAGAACTTGGGTAGAATCAGATAGAAAGAATTGGTTCAAGTATATAGGCTTGGGTAGTAGAAACTGATAGTGTATGATAGATGAGGGATGGAGTAAGAGATTTTTAGTGTACCTGACAAACCGGCTTTTTAAGCAAGATCGACAGATTGTCATCTTCAGCGACGCGTTTGCCTTTGCCTTTCTCAGCTTCAGATGCTGAGGGCTTTGTCTTAGTCCGCTCCCCTGAAGGTTCATTTATCGAGATTCCCTTAAGAGCTTTGATCCTTGGAGCAGGTTCATCATCATCTTCATCATCATCATCATCTTTTGGGGAAGAGGATGGTTCATCATCAGGGATGTCGATGGCTTCATCGTCTTCAGCCTCGGATTCATCAGCGTCTTCTTCGAGTTGCTCCCCCTCAGATACAGAGGCGAGCTTCTCGGTTCCCTCAGGGTGTTCATCTCCCTGAGGTCCAGCGGCTGCTTCAGCTTCAATAGTCTTCTCACCCTCTTCAGCGAAGGTGAGGTCTTCGGTCTTCTCTCCCCTGATAGATTCATCATGGGAAAGGTCTTCAGCGCTCTTAGAAGCATCTTCAGCGCTCTTCTCCCCCTCTTTTTCATGATGACTGGGGGAGGAATGGGTAGATTCAGCAGCGTTGGTAGGTTCTCTGTCTTCTTGGCCAGAGAGACCTATACAACTTTCGATCTTTGCTAATCTGTCTTCAAGGCCAGAAATAGCAGGATTGATTTTTATCAGCTCAGCGCGATCCGTCGCTGTGAAGTTGTTAGATGCAGGGACGGGGGCGGGAGCTGGAGTATTTGCTTTTTCTAGCAGTTGTTCGATCATCGTCTTTATCGAACCAACGTCGGTCTTTACAGAGCCTAAGTCAGTCTTTATGGCAGACACATCTCCCTCGAGTTGTCCAACCGATGTCTGCAGCGTTGTGACCTCGCTGGATACGGATGAAACTGAGTGTTTGATAGAGGTGTAGTATGTGAAGATGTCAGCGAGCACTTTAGCAAATTCGCCGAGAGTCTTATCAACTTGCTTCAAGTCATCTGTGGAAGCCTTTTTCTCCACCACCGTTGTCAGCTTTAAAAGATTTTCTCCAGCGTTTGTTACAGCTGAAGAGTTATTGGAGAGAGTAGTGGTGAGACCTGTCAGCTTTGTCTCCATGGACTTCAGAGAGGCGTTGATGTCTCCCAGGTTAGGACCTGTAACAGATAAAAACTTGTGAACAAAGGAAAGCTCAGAAGTTTGGGGTTTAGTAACAGTGTTTAGGGGTTGTTGTGTACCTGCAGGAGGATTGATGAACTCATCAAAATCTCGATGTCCTGAGAAATGTTCCATGTCGTCTTCAAAAGTGCCCATGGATTGTCCTGCAGGTCCTATCTTCATCATTTCTGGATTGTCAGCATTGGGTTCCGTAGAAATGATGGCAGCTCCAGCGATAACTGGAGGAGAGACCAAAGGAGTAGAGGGAGAAGCGAAGGATGAGAATGGAGGTTGGGTTCTAAGTTCAGCGTTGGAATCACTGAGAATCACTTCATCAGTCTTTTGAGAGACTGAGGGAGGTTGGGTAGGTTCCAAGTTTTGAACCTCAGCGTTTAGAGACGCTGAAGTTGGAAAGGAAGGGATGGCTTGTTCAGGTGTGGCAGAGCGTACCACGGAACTTTCCTTCAGCTCTACAGAAAGAGCTGAGGAGTCTTTAGCATGTGATTGCTGGGGTTGCTCCTTGGTTTTCTTGATCCTTTTAGAACCAAGTTGGGTGTGAGATTGTTTCCTTTTAAGAGAAGGAATAGAGGTAGCAGCTGGGGTATCAGCGGTGGGTTTGTCCGCTGATGGAGCTGCAGAGGTAGAAGAAGTATGAGGGTTAAGAAGAGTTAAGAGTTGAGAAATACGTACCTCATTAGCGACTGGTTTGAAGTCGAGTATCTTCGGGCCGACCTGAGAGAGTTTCAGGTCACCATCAGCTGGGTAGGCTTCCTTCAGGCCATGTTGGAAGATGGCACTGATGAAACGTGGGTAAGGAACCCATGGAGGTCTGTCAGCTACGGTGTCGACTCTTAGAACTAGGTCATCATAGATAATCGATGCCCAGTCTATGTTGAGACCTTTCAGCAGAGCATAACCCATTGCTTGCTGAGGTTTAGCGGCTTGGTCAGAGGAGCCACTCTTTGCAGTCATGCAGCTTATCAGATGAGCGAAGATGAAATTCATCTCGCTGGGCATTTTTGATTTCTTGATAATCGTCAGCTTCTTCTCGGGCTTCTTGTCTCTGCCGATTTCCCATACATGGCCCATTGCATCAAAAAATGCAATGATAGCTTCCATGTCAGAGTTTTTCTTCGGGTCAGGGAGGGGTACGAAAGGTTTTTCTTTTGTAGCATTGGGAAGGCTGAGAGCTTTGCGAATTAAGGCAGGGGTGATCTTGATGGTGCCATACTCGATATCGCAGAGGATGCAATCGATAATTTTGGATGGGTCTTTGGCTGAGGGAAGTTGGGAGTGTCTCGCTGAGTACCAGAATTGTGAGAGCAAAAGCTGATGCGCAGGAGGTGTTATGGTCAGGGCTGTGGAGATGCAGCAATTCTTTAGGAAATTCACAGCATCATTTAGATGTGTGACTTGCTTTCGAGGAGAAAACTCGAGAAGCGCATAGAGGTTATTCACTTTTGTCCAATCCAGTTTATCAAGGGAAAATTTGACTTGAGGAGCCCTGAGGATTTCCACTTCCTCAGAATCAGCGGAGATGTTCTCAGCGGTAGCAGGAATGTCAGACGAGGTCATTTCTCTGTATTATCAGTTCAACCAAAGATGTTAATAAATAAGAATAATCTTAATGTGGAAAGGATTTCCATTAAGATGGTTCAAATTTTATCCATTTCATTTAGACAAAATGTCTTAATGAAGATTAGGGTTTTTCTTGTTTTTGAAAACGAAAGGTAAAACCCATTTATTCTTGTTTATCCAGTTTTCTTTGAAGATTGGGATTCTGGAAAAAATGAATGTGTGAAGAACAAGTTTAAGAATTTTGCTTTTAAACTTGAAGAACAACCATGAAATGGTTGTGTTCATAAAACCATGAAAGAAAATGATTTCATTTTTAAGAAGTTCTTTTGTTTGATCTTGTTAAAACAAGGATTAGATCAGAAACAAGTTATTTGCATTCTTTTAAAGAATAAGAACATATTAACCTTGATGTTTGATGAAGAATATGATGAACAGTTCTTGAAGATTTGCACAAATGCAACAGTATTCTTTCTTGCGGAGGAAGATAGAGTTCGCGTAAAAGAAAAATATAAACAAAGAGTTTGTTTATATAGAGATTTTAGAAAGAGAAAATCCTTGAGCGGGAAAAGATTTTCATCATGACACGGACACGTGTTTGCATTTGATTGGTGAGTAAAAGAAACGTGCAAATGTGTGTCAGAAAGAAGAACGTGCCAGGGCTTATCCGTTGCAATGACGTCACAACTGTCCTTTCATATTCTAGGTTGTCTCTGAGGTTTTGAAAAACTCAGGGATACTTTGAAAACATGAAGCACTGAATAGAAATATCAGTGAAGGTTTTAAGAAATTTCAAAATATCGCTGTTAAGGAAAAGATATTCAGCGATGCAATTTATTTTGAAATCTTGCATTTACATGCGATTTGTCAAAAAAAACATACCTTGAATATCAGCGAATCAAGTTTATTCAGAGAGAAAATGATAGAATGGGTTATACAAGTTTATTTTATCCTGAGGATTATACAAGATTGTATAATCGTATCGCTGATCAAATGTGAGCCGCTGAAGATTTTAACCTTCAAAGTTCAGCATTCCAAGCTCGCTGATGAGAAAGTTGAACCTTGTCTCATCAAGAGGTTTGGTGAACAGATCAGCTAACTGATAATCAGTTGGGATAAAGTGAAGTTCTATATCTCCATTCATCACATGATCTCTGATAAAATGATACCTGATTTCGATGTGTTTTGTCTTTGAGTGTAGCACTGGATTATTGGCTATAGCGATGGCACTTGTGCTGTCGCAATAGATTGGAATATTCGAGAGCTGAAGATCATAGTCCAGTAGTTGATTTCACATCCATAGGACCTGAGAACAACAGCTTCCAGCGGCTACATACTCAGCTTCAGCTGTGGAGGTGGACACTGAGTTTTGCTTTTTACTTGTCCAACTCACCAGCTTTCCACCCAGGAGCTGACATCCTCCTGTGGTGCTTTTCCTATCCATTTTGCAACCTGCAAAATCACTATCTGAATAGGCGGTTAGATCGAATCCTGAATCTTTGGGATACCAAAGACCTAGATTCGCTGTACCCTTAAGATATCAAAAAATTCGCTTTACAGCTTTCATATGAGATATCTTAGGTTCAGCTTGATATCGTGCGCATAAGCATGTTGCAAACATAATATCGGGTCGGCTAGCTGTAAGATACAATAGTGAGCCGATCATCCCACGGTACAGCGTGATATTGACAGGAACACCCTTAGTGTCCTTATCAAGTGTCAACGGTGGTGCCATAGGGGTTTTCATAGCTGAACTTTCAGTTAAATCGAATTTCTTCAGCATATCTTTAACATACTTTCCCTGATTAATAAAAGTTCCTTTTTCAGTTTGCTTAATCTGAAGACCAAGGAAATATGTTAGTTCACCCATCATGCTCATTTTATACTCTTCTTTCATTCTATCAGCGAAACGAGTACAAAGCTCAGGGTTAGTAGAACCAAATATAATGTCATCAACATATATTTGAACTAGAATGATATGACCTTTTACTTTCCTGAAAAATAGAGTTTTGTCAATCTTACCTCGCTCAAATTTTTCAACATGGAGATAAGTGGAAAGAGTGTCATACCATGCACGTGGAGCTTGCTTTAAACCATAAAGTGCCTTATCCAGCTTATAAACGTAACCTGGATGCTTAGGATCTGAGAATCCTGGAGGTTGTTCCACGTAGACTTCTTCATTCAGCTTTCCATTTAGAAACGCTGACTTAACATCCATCTGATGTACTTTGAAGTTTTTGTGTACAGCATATGCTAAGAATAGACGAATAGATTCAAGTCTTGCTACAGGAGCAAATGTTTCGTCATAATCAATGCCTTCCTCTTGTCTGTATCCCTGAGCAACAAGACGAGCTTTGTTGCGGGTTACAGTACCATGTCCGTCCAACTTGTTTCGATAGGCCCATTTAGTGACTATCACAGTTTTATCAGTTGGTCTTCGAACAAGTTTCCAAACTTTGTTTCTTTCGAATTCAGTCAGCTCTTCTTGCATGGCGCTAACCCAGTTCGGATCTTTGAGGGCATCATCTACTTTCTTTGGTTCAGTTAGTGAAATGAAATTTACAAATAAACAAATATTACCTGCACTTCGTCGAGTCTGAATACCAGCGTTGAATTTGATCTATTGGGTGATTTACAGTCCATCGCTGAGCCGGAGCGTGAGACGCTGACTCAATATGAACTGGAGGAGCTGAAGATGAAGCTTCGGCGATGTCTGGAGTGTCAGCCAAGAGAGGAATGGTTGCAGTTGTCATTATATTCACTGATTGCTGAGAGGTAGATGGAATGTCTGAGACATTTGGATCAACTGCAGATATAGTGTTTATTGGAACAGCTGAGACCCATGATGTTTCAGCTTCACTATTCTGCATGTTTGGAATGATAGTGGGACTATCATTTTCTACTGGATGAGCAGTGGGAATATCTTCTGAATCGCCAAGATGAGAAAACATCCATTGATTCAGTTCTTCAGTATCAGCGTTCGGTTTAGAGTTCGCTGAACGGGATTCGTCAAACGTGACGTGAATAGTTTCTTCTACAGTTTGTCTTCTACGATTGAAGACTCTGAAGGCTTTGGAAACTGAGGAGTATCCAAGAAAGATTCCATCATCAGCCTTAGGATCAAACTTTCCAAGGGCATCTCTGTTGTTCAGTATGAAGCACTGACATCCAAAGATGTGAAGAAAGCTGATTGAGGGCTTTCTCCCATGAAAAAGTTCATAGGCTGTTTTATTGAATCTTTTGACTATCAGCGACCTGTTTTGCGTAAAACAAGCAGTGTTAACAGCTTCTGCCCAAAACTGAGTAGGCAGGTGAGAATCGCTGAGCATTGAACGTGCAGCTTCAATAATTGTTCTATTTCTTCTTTCAGCGACTCCATTTTGTTGCGGTGTTCTCACTGAAGAAAAGTTGTGAGAAATACCCTTACTCTCAAAGAAGGAATCAAGAGAACTGTTTTTGAATTCAGTTCCATGATCACTCCTTATTGAGCGAACGGTCAAATTGTTCAGGGTTTCCATCTTCCGAACAAAGGTGATGAGTTCTTCAGGGGTGTCACTCTTGGAACGGAGAAACATAACCCATGTATAACGAGAGAATTCATCAACTATGACCAGCGTGTATTTCTTTCCAGCGATGGATTGTTTGTTAACCGGGCCAAACAAATCCATATGGAGTAGTTGTAGAGGAGATGACACTGAGGAGACTTGCTTTGATTTAAAGCTAGCTTTGGCCTGCTTCCCTTTTTCACACGCTGAACATAAAGACTCTTTGGCGTATGAGTGTTGAGGTAGACCAGTGACTAACTCTTTTGAAGAAAGAGTATTCAGTGTCTTGAAATTTAGATGAGAAAGCCTCTTATGCCATAGCCAGTTGACATCAGATGAGGCTTTTGAGAAGAAACAGGAGTTCTCAGTGGTTGTTGAGTCCATGTTTATTACATAAACATTTTCCAAACGATAACCGTTGAGAGCTATCTTCTCCTTTTTGTCAGCGACAAAGCAGGATTCCTTAGTAAAGATTACTTTGTTATCCATGTCGCAAAGCTGACTGATGCTTAGAAGATTATGTTTCAGTCCTTCAACATATGCGACTCTTCTGAAGGAGGTTGTACCATTTGACAGTACACCATACCCTCGGGTATGTCCTTTTCCATTTCCACCGAAAGTCACAGAGGGACCTTTCTCTTCCTTGTATTCAGCGAGCAGGCTTTTCTTTCCAGTCATATGTCTAGAGCATCCGCTATCGAGATACCAGATACCCTTCTTAACCTGAATACAAATTACTAAGGAAGATTAGTTTTTCTTAGGTACCCACTTTACCATGTATACACATTTGTCAGTAGAGGTAGTTGGAATGGAAGGTTCAGCAGTCTTCACAACATTTGAAGATTCAGCTTTGTCTATCTTCACTTTGGTTAATTTCTTAACCTCAGTGGTAGGATTCACCTTGACCTGATTTGCACTAGGGTTGGTCTTCTTTGCCTTGGGGGCAATCTTCACCTTAGCTATCTTTTCAGCTTTGGTGGCTGTAGGGCACTTACTAGCAATATGATCAGTGAGTCCACAGTGATAACATTTCCTATAGCTAAAAGTAGTTCTAGGACCATTTGAATGCTGAGCTTTTAATTTAGAATTAGAAGTACCAGCACCAAGTAAACTATTTGCTTTAGAAATGGGACGAGCATTCAGTTCTTCAGATTTCTTAGCAAGGACATCCACTCTGAGTCTAGGAGTAGATCGCTGAATATATCCAGAGATCAGCTTCTTTGATTCAGAGGGATGGGTCACTGAGGCTTTAGAAGCATTCAGCTTTGGTACTAAAGTACCCTTACGAGGATTTTGGTAAATAACAATTCCTTTACCTTTGTCTTTAGAGACAGAGGTAGGTTTTGAATAAACCATTTTCTCCTTTCCTTTTGAGGTAGGAGTTTCCTCAGGGATTGGTGTAATGGACGAGGAGCACTGAGAAGATGAAGTATCAGCGACTGAGGATACGAACGTTCCAAATTTAAGCATTGAACGCTCAGTGGTTGGTTTTAAAGTTTCATATTTGTAACCCAGACCACGTTTATCACTCAGGGGAATCTGAGACTTTATTATCTCAATGATCTTTGTTGAAGAATTACACCATCCTTCAACAGTAGCTTTTTCAGCTTTTAATGCAGCGATAGCTTCTGCTCGTTCGATTTTGACTAGCTGATTTAAATATACTTGATCTTTAAAATCTTCTTCAATTTTAGAAAGCTTTTCTATTTGAAGGTGGCAGTTTTTAAGCTTTTCAGCGAGATCAAGGTTTTGGTTTTCAACCACAGCTTTGCCATTCATGGCTTCATATAAGCTTCTAGTCAAGAGATCGATTTTGCGGAGACTATCAGCTTCATCAATATTTGCAATATTTGTAAAGAAGGAAGGTGATACCTGAATAGCAGAGGTTGAAGTGGAGGGAATGTCTGAACTTTCTTCCTCTTCTTCAATCTTGGCCATAAGACATAGATTTGCTTCATCATCTTCAGAGTCAGATGATGATTCTTCTTCTTCAGAAGCAGCCCAATCAAAGTTAGCCATCAGGCCTTTGCCTTTCTTCTTAAAGCTTTTCAGCTTTGCATATTTTTCTTTCAGCTTTGAGTATTTGTCATCTTTATTCCTGGGAATAAAGGATTTCTTGGGAAATGCTGAGTTTCTCGAAACTTTCTGAGACCTGCACTCATTAGCGAAGTGTCCAATCTTTTCGCAGTTAAAACAAGTAGCAGTAGCCTTATCAACAGGAGTTGATGATCTTGGCTTATCAGTAATAGAAAGGGGTTTATTCTTTCTAAACATTTTCTTTTTGGCGAATCTCCTGAATTTTCTAGTTAGGAGAGCCAAAGATTCATCATTATCTGAAGAGTCAGAATTTGATGACCTTTCAGAGTTACTTCCTAACTCAGTGATAGTGACCGAGGGTCGCTGAGTAGAAGGTTCCTCTGAGATTAAAGCCACATGGGTGCTTTTGGAATCTTTTACAAGATTCTTCTTAAGATGACTCGATTGCTCATGATTCAGCAATGTGCCATATAAGGTAGCAAGGGTCATAGATTTTAGATCCTTTGATAGCTTGAGACACATAGAATAATTGTCCCAGCTTTCAGGTAAACATTCTAAAAACTTTGTCAGCACTTCAAAGTTAGAATATTCCTTACCAACAGTTTTTAGATCTATAATTAAACAATTAAAACGTTGGTGAACTTCAGAGAGAGTTTCATTCTTACCAGAAATGAAGCTTTCGTATTGCCTTACCAGGTTGATCTTTCTTGAATCCTGGACATCAGCAGTACCTTCATACTGAACACATATTGTGTCCCACGTGGCTTTTGAGGATTTCAGGTTTATGACGGAATGGTAGACTTCGTCAGGAAGAGCCATGTATAGTATGGATCTGGCTTTTGTATCTATAGCCACTTTCTTCTTATCTTCATCGGTCCACATGTGTATTTCCTTAGGAATCAGCCTTTCTGGAATAGCAGGTCTATTCGCAGTGGCTGGAACTGAAAGATCAATTGTTACAGGGATGTATGGGCCGTTTTCAAGATAGTAAGGCATAGTAGGGTCTATACCTTCTAAGAAGAGTGTCATCCTATTTTTCCATAAGTTGAAGTTATCTCTGGAAAATCTAGGGGGTTTTGCAAGAGAACCATTGTCTATGTAATTTGTGTTTGTGTTGGAAGCCATTTTCAGATAATAGCAAGGAAGAGAAATATCTTAGATTAGATCTTGTTTATGAGATTAAACAAATCTGCTCTGATACCACTTGTTGGTCCCGAAGGGTTATACAAGTTTGTAGAAGGGGGGGGGGGGGGGTTGAATACAAACACACAAGATTTACTTTTCTAAATTGTTTATTGATAAATCATTAACAATTTACAGCTTGTTGCGGAAACAAGATTAAGGATAAATCCTAAATCTAAACAAGTTGTAACACTAAGGTTTCTTGCACTAAGAGAGATAAGGAAATTACTAATAATAACCTATCTAGAGATTAGAGATTGAACTTGTCCAGAGTTAGCAAGTTACTTCAAAAGAAGTGGGTTCATCTCTTTATATACTGCATGCATTAAATGCAAGACAACATATACTTTACACGTGTCATCAGCTGGTTGGTTGCATGTCATTGACCTTTGTTGAGAACCTTAGTAGCCGTAAGGATGAACAGTGTAGTATCAGAGTGGTTGTACGATTTCAGATTTTCGGAGGTTCTTTTCTGACATTTCGTACGGAGTCGTGCAAGGGAGGTTGAGACAAAAGTACTTTGTACGGAAGACTTTATGATCAGCTATTCGATGTTTCAGCGATCTATCATTTCAACTCAGCGAATGATAGAGTTCAACGATAGCTAAAGTCTTGTACTTGATACTTCACGTTGATTGGACAAATCTGAGTCTTCGCTGATCCGCATCAGTTCATTAGGAGACTTATCGCTGGTTCTTGGGCTTGATCTTCGACTTCAGCGTAGAACCTTTGTTGACGTGAAACTTGTCTTCGGGGATCATAAGTAAAACAACTAACTTATCAGCGATCACCATAATGACTGAACAGACTCAGAACATAAATGGTGAACAGTGTTCGCTGAATGTTTAATTTAAAAAGCGAGAGTTCCTATCAGCGGTACTGGAAGATCTTAGTACTTATCAGCGATAGTGAAACTCTGATACATATTGTTTACTTACAATTTTCACTAAGTATAAGAGAGGGTCATTATCAAATCACTGAGGGTTTGGATCAACAGACTTTCTCACAAGACTTAATACATTGACTTTGACTTTGACTTGAACATTAAATCTTGAAGATTTATTTAGACTTAACAAGTTTGCACCCGAATCAAATAATACACGAGCAGACAAGGAGTTTACTAGAAACGTACCCGATACCACATCAGCGGTCAATCTCACCTCCTCGGCAGTCATCTGAAATGGTCGACTTGGGGCCTTCAATGGGTTCTCCTTCCTCAATGTAGATCCGCATGAAACCCCTCGGTTGCCCCATTAGCTTTGGGCACTCTTTCTTCACGTGCCTCGGTTCACGACACTCAAAACACACGGCCCATAAATGGGGTAATCCCGCCTCACGTGGTCCCTCTTCCCATACTTGAAGCATTTGGATGGACCTGAGTAAGGCCTTGAGTTGCACGGACCGAGATTCTTACTCCGGCACTTGTGACACCACATCGCTTCACGACGGTTGTCCTCACTCTTTCCCCCCAGAAAAAGACTTAAATTGTCGAGCGGGCCCGGTTGGCCCCTCCCACTTTCTTCTTTCTCTCGCTTGCCCTCTCTCCTCCCTTCCTTGGGTAAGATCATCCTCTACCATTAAAGACTCTTCAATCGCTTCTTCCAATGTAGTCACACTAGCATTCGTAACCGCTATCTTTATCTCGGTCGGTAATCCCCTTTGGTACACTTTAATTTTCATTCTTTCATTAGAGGCTAGATGATTTACCAAGCTTAGTTTCTTCATATATAAACTGTTTCGAGTAGTCAGAGATTGACTGGTTCCCTTTCTTTAAATTCCTGAATTCTTCCACAATCTTGTCCATGGCTCGTTCACTACAATACTTTTTCATTATCCTCTTCTTAAACGTTGGCCACGAGAGTTTGGCCAAAACTTCTGGTGTAAGCGTTGATCGAGTAAGATTTCACCATGTTAATGCTTCACTTATAAGCAGATACGAGGAAAACTTGACCCTTTGCGAGTTGTCACATTCACTGGCCTCAAAAGCCATCTCCATCTCCTTGATCCAGTACATACAGGTGACTGGATTTGTGGTACCCGAGAATTCTGGTGGCTTAGCGCTTAAAAAGGTCTTATAAAAGCAACCCCCTCTGTATCTCCTTCTTTCCCCAACTATCGCATGTTCCTCAGGGCAAACAACATTCATTGCACCTCCCGCCTCGTGTCTTCAGTGACTAGCATCTTGGTCTTTCAGTAGTTTCATAAATTTCTCGTCCCTTTTCTGCATGGCGGTATTCATCGTTTTTTAAATGCTAGCCATCATGACCAACTGAGGATTCACCTCTTCTAATACTGCATCTTCATTATCCAATTCAACTTGAGGTATCATATCAATGACGCCTCTTAGCATTTGAGGAATCGGTGCAGTAGGCGGGTTATTTGCTTGAGTGGCTTGTCCTGGTATTTGTTGAGCGGTCACACTGGCTTCATTTGCCTCTTCTTGGTTCCCAACTCTACTCCTCGTATTTACCATAGTGAGATGTCACACATGATAAACACCATACCAGTTAATTCTTTAAAAGATTGCCTGTTTGTAACGTACTAATATAATCATTAATCATCATAATAACAATTTCAAGCACGCTTGCATAACAATATATTCACTATAACACAGGCCCTATGAAATTTGGAATATATAATACACAAGAATTCTTGTCATAATCACCACAATTATCAATAGATGCAATTCTGTAGATCCTAACACGCTCCCTACCTATGGATTCTACCCAAGGTTGGAAATTTTACCAGCAATATTCACAGCTTAAGTCTAGGCATTCTGAAGTCGACATGTAGTTCACTTAAACTAAAGCTTTGATACCAACTTGTAACACCCAAAAAACTGGGGTAAATAAAAACTTCCATAAAATAGAAATGTGGTATAATTTGCCATAACATGAGCCTCCCAAAAATGGGGAAATAACAAACACCTATTTAATTACAAGTTCGTAGTTTATTGGAAAATAAACGACAACCTACTAATCTAATTTCTAAGTAGAAAAAAGATTACAAAAAGGGTGTCATCTCTACTCCAAGCAAGATCTTCCAACGATAGGTGTACCAAAAAGCATTCTTCAAGCTCACACTAAACCCGTCTAAGCCTTCTTAGAGACAATGCCGCAAGAACCTGAGATACACGTCGACACCAAACAAGTGTTAGACCAAAAAGCCTAGTGAGTTGAACAAGAACGTAAAGCATCATATAAAGGCATGATATAATAAGCATGAAGAAGTTGGTCCAACAAATGAAATGATCAGTGGGGGAGACCCAAAACACCAAATCAAGTTTCACCTCATTAGTCAATACAACTTAGCATCTACTCCCACTAGTAACACTACAAGGCCCGACACATTGGGGACTACCTCCAATACGTTACCCCGAATGGCAGATATCTAGGAACATACCTTCAAGGTAGCACCCAAGATTGTATCCTCCTAGTGCCTACTTGACGGTTCATCCAAATTGTAATGCGTCAATATACAAAGCTACTCCAAGTAAGATGTATATAATATTCGTAAGAGAGCTTCATGGTCCAACCATTAAAATAGACAAGTATTTCCACATGATAATACTAAGACCACCAATACTAGTCAAATAAACACATAATTCTATGTGTATAAAATTTCAAGTAACATATCCACACCAATGTGCGTAAGAACATAAGCCAAATTCCATATATGCATGAATATGGTAACTTAACTCATTTTAAGTGAAAATCCCGATGTTAAGTCAAAACTACCTCCACTAAGCCAAAACCCAAAGTTAATTCAAAACCCTAAAATATGGGTATTTTATAAAAGAATAAATAACATCATTTATTCCACAAATAAGACTAACATGAGCATCAATATACCAAATAATGTCTTTCTCATCCAAAATTCCAAGAATCCTCAAGATAGATGATATGAGTATTCCATCATATAAGTGAGATTTCATCAATAACATATAAGGGAAAGTAGGAAAACACATATTCTGACATGTATTTAGTTTTAACAAAGTTAAGAAACTCACAATCTAGGTTTTTGGTTAAAAACCTATGTAAAACCCTAGATTGTAGAAGATGGAGACTAGAGACTTGGATCTTGCTTGAGAATCTTCACAATAAATGCTCCATTAACACTTCTTGAACCCCAATTAATGGTCCTACTAACCTAGCTTTGCAATTAACGAAGGGAGATTGTTTGAGGAAGAAAAATCGTCCCTAGAACTCCCAAAATCGGCTGCCAAAAATGATTGGTGTGAAAAATGAGGTCAAATATCATCAAACTGCATTTTATACCCACAGAGAGCATACAGGTGACATTGCCCGACAACTTTGCCTTTGGGTATTGTCGTTGGTCATAATCGTTGGCATTGCCCCACTCTCGGTACACAACCGGTGAGAGTGTCAGGCGAGTATGCCAAATGGCAATCTCGCTGGTCACAATCGTACGGTTTGTACCCTGTCCATCCAACCAGCGACGACTATGACCCGACAAGAATGTCACTGTCATAGTCGCAGGCACTATCACTCGGGCGTCCCGAGCCCGATTTATTCACCCTCAAATGACCCACTGAGTTGACTAAATCAAATGAGATCCCTTCTAAAATAATTCTCGTGGGTTTTAGTTATCGAATTTAAACGTCATAAATGGGAGAATGCTTCCCAATATTTTTACGAGCGTTAAAGTTTGACCATTTCGCCATCGACCAAGGTGCACCGGTTCTAACATATTGCTATAGATTTTTCCTTCCAGTGATCGATTATGCCACACCAGACAGACGTGGAGATCTAATCAAGGGGAGAATTCCTTAAAGAGCATCCTATCGTATTGATGTCGTTTGGGTCATAGGCATATCCAAATGACCTTGCCAACATATTTGCTTTTGTTCTTGTGGTACTATAGTTATCGTTGTAGTTTTTGTTTGACTTGGCCTCGTATACAGTCTGTATAGGACCAATCATCTTATTCCAATTGATAAAATCCCCACACGTGAAAGGTTAGTATAGTTTTAAGTTCAAAATAAAACATTAAAAATATAGTAATCTGAATGAAGAGTTTAAATTGCTCCCACATACTCGTCCTAACCTCCCTAGGGATTTCTCCCCAAGTGGACAATTCGGTATCAACCATCGTTCAGTTGATAGACCCGAGCTATCGAATGACTTGGATGTTGTTAAAATTGTACAATGAATGTAAAGTTAGTATAAATACAAACAATGTTTATTCAATAATTAATAAATGTAACACTTGCTCTCCACCGCGCACGAGAATCCACGACCTCAACGATGGGTGGGCGGGTTTCTATTTCGGAGCATTTCTGGTGCGAACATTACAATTTCATGTTTATATGGTCGGATGGAGCATTTACTAGAAGCTCTAGGAATTCCTAGGCTACCATGTCGGCAAACAGATTTGCCACTACCTCATCCACTAGTAGGTGAACTTCAGGTTCTCTTTCATGGTGCTCATACCAGTTCGTATAGAAATACATTAAGCCATTTCTCAATATGCCTAATTCACTATTCTCTCACTTGTATTTTAAAAGTTCACATTTCTTTTATGAACATCGTATAGAAAATACTATCCCCTCATTTGTTGCTCTGGGTTCAACAAAATGCTCATTAGAAAAATCAAAATCGAAGAATCTGTAACACCCCAAAGTTTGAGTAGATAAATCTCTAGTTTCCTCTTTATAGAATACAAAGTTACTTTTAATATGTCAGGTTTGGTTATGTCGTGTTATTGGCAATCGGGAGGAGACCTTAGATCAGTGAATAACCCGAAAGTAGGCCTCAGTATCATCCACGCGAAAGTGCCTGTGATTGTGACAGTGGAATTGTCTCCATCTCACTATCGCATAAAGTCAAGTTGGCACAGTACAATCTCGACAATTATGACCACGATTGTGACAGTGACATTATTGCTCTATCACTCTCACATGGAACGGGGTGCCATGGTACAATTCGGACAAGTACTTAGGTGATTTTCACTCCTCCTATGCCCCCCCCCCCCCCCCTATCTTCATTGATTACAAAGTAACTATCCAAGGTATTAATGCTCATCTACTAGGGTTCTAGTGTTCTTCGAGGGAAAAGCTTCAAGTATTTGGCAAGCTTCAAGTCACCAACTTCATTACTAGGGTTTCAACATCTTTCTAGGGTTTCACCATTTTTAGGGTTTCTCTTATAAACCTACTAGGTGAGTTCATTACTTGTGTATTTCCGTTAATATCCTTATGTTGGTCCTGAAGGGTTATACAAGTTTGTAGAAGGGGGGGGGTTGAATTCAAACACAAGATTTTTACATTCTAAATTGTTTATTGATATATATCAAACAATTTACAACTCGTTGCGGAACATGATTAAGGAATAATCCTAATCTAAACAAGTTAAGAGAATCACTAAGATTTCTTGCACTAGAAATAAGATAGAAATAAGATAGAAATAAGATAAGAATACTAAGATTAATATTCTAACACACAGAAGAGTAAGAAGAAAGAAATGGCCGAGCACTTCATTTCTGAAGTAGGGTTTCTTCTTATATACTGCATGCATTTAATGCACACCAGTATTACTTTACATGTGGCAGTAGCTGATTGGTTGTATGAGTTGACCCCAGTGGAAAACCTAGTAGCCGCATGATGAACAGTGTAGAATCAGAGTTGGTTGTACGATTCTGGACAAAGGGATGTCCGTTCTGACAAATCGTACGGAGACGTGCAAGGGGATAAGACAAAAATAACTTGTAGAGGAAACTTCATGATCAGCGTTCACTGAACAGTACTTTATCAGCGAGTGACAAAGTTCAACGATCGCTAAAGTCTTCTACTTGAAACTTCAAGTTGAGTGGACAGGTCTTGGCTTCGCTGATATCTGCATCAGTTCATTAGTAGACTTGTCGTTGGTTCTTTGGCTTGATCTTCGACTTCAGCGTAGAACATTTGTTGACGTATACTTGTCTTCAGGGATCATAAGTAAACAACTAAAATTATCAGCGATCATCAGTAAGACTTGAACAGGCTCAGGGCTTGCTGATGAACAGTTTCGCTGAATATGTAATTTAAAGAACATGAGTTTCCTATCAGCGGTACTGTAGAGACACAGTACTTATCAGCGATAGTGAAACTCTAATACATATTGTCTACTTCCAATTTTTACTAAGTGTTTCTCAAAGAGTCATTATCAAATCACTGAGGGTTTGGATCAACAATCTCCCCTTATTTGATTATGACATAGCAATAAAAGAAAATTGCTAAGTAAGAAAACATAAGGATAAAAAGAACTCCTAAAATATTTGTCCCTTTTACTATTTTCTGGGATCTTTTTAAGTATTGATGGAGTAAAGTACATTTGCTGAAATTTTCTTTTAAACTTCGTAAAGATTACAGAGGGAAGTAGAAAAATTACAAGTACAGCAAATAATAATTACAAGTACAAAAAGATACAAGTTGCTAAAGATAGAAGAATTACAAAAAGTGATCCTATCAGCTACTCAGGTTCTTTCTTGACGAGATCATCAAGAGTATCAGTCTCTGGAATCATCCAATCAGGGATAGTGAATCCCTGATCCCTTATTTTCTTTGCTACGCGGTAGATTTGGGGTTTTAGGAGTGCTCCAAGAAGACTGCGTCCGTACTCACACCAGTATAGTAAATCTCTGAGTTGTTCGACTGGAGCTTTGAATTACTCAGAGATGCGTTGAAAGCGCGGGCGACCATTGAAGTCATAGAAGAAAATGTCATGTGGGTTGCTGATAACTTTACCGGGGACGAATTCTTCATATGGAGGTAGAGATGTGTTGATTCCAGAGAGGTCAGGGTTAGGGCCAAGAACTGCTTCTTCGGAAAATTCAATCCCTGTCTCATTTCGTATTACCGGGCCTGGAGAGGAAGAAGTCTTCTTCTTCCTTGGAGTAGCTCGTTTCTTCTGAAGTGGTGGTCGAGGAATGTCAACCGCTGAGGTAACTAAGTCAATCAGCCTTTTTATGACTTCTTGAACATAAGTCTTGAAAGTTGAGTGGGATCGCTGAACTGCGATTCTCATTTCCAACCATTCAGGGAAGTCGAACTTGTCCAGGTCTGACATGTAGACAGTTCTGAACTGGCCATTCTATCTGACTACTTGAACATCAACAATCGGAACCTTTATATTATTTTTCAGAGCGTATCTCCCTTTCACGTTTACAGCTTTCACCCTTGAGGCATGTTGTGTGTAGTGGCACATCTTCTTACACAACTCGAGTGTGGTGCCGCTGACTTTGGTCTTTTCTTGGTGAGTCTTCTGTGCGTCCTTTAGTAGTTTCTTTTGGACAGCCACAGAGAATCTTTTTAAGTCTGGATCGTCGAAAGAACGTTGAGCGAGCTCTAGGGCATACTCTCTGTCTTTATCTTCAGCTTTCTCTCTTTCAGCAAAAAGTTTTTCAGCTTTGAGGGATTCAACGACTTCATCTTTTGAAAGAATGTTGAGATGAGTAGGAACAAATCGCTGATCCTCTAGCTGTTTGATCATGGATGCTCTCTTTTTTAGGTCTTCGTCACTTAGCGTGTGAGGAACTAAGGAAGGTCTTTTGTTGTGTGAGAGCAGTTCCTCTTCTTCTTCAAAAATGTGATCAGTCTCAGCGAAGTCTAAGACTATGATTATTTCTTCAGCTCTTGTGGCTGGGATTATTGTTGCTGTAGCCGGAGGAACTTCAGCTGTATCCTCAAGCAGGGGAGTGGACTAGCTGAAACATAGCGATCGTTTAAGTAAGATTATTTGGGAGAAGAAGATAGCGAAAAGAATGGGGTTTAAGTGTATAGAGGTTTTATGGAGAGGAGAACTGAGGTTGAGAAGGGATAAAGGAGGGATGCAGTGTAAGGGAAGAAAAAGTATTGTACCTGACACACTGGCTTTTATAGCAAGATAGTCAGATTGTCTTCTGCAGCGATGCCTTTGTTTTTGCCCTTATCGGCTTCAATTGTTGCAGGCTTTTTCGTGGTCCCCTCCCCTGAAGTCTCTTTGATGATGACCCCTTTTTGAGCAGGGGATCTTTTGATTGGCTGGAAGGAGTAGTCGAGACCATCATCATCATCATTATCAGGTGATGTTGATGGTTCGTCATCCTCAAGATCAACGTCTTCTCCTTCTTCTTCTTCTTATTCAGCTTCTTCCTCGTCATCAGCATATGGTTCTAGGACATCAGCATCAGCGTCCTCTTCGAGTTCCTCCCCCTCAGATGCATCGTGGTGTTGGGAGAACTCAGTTCCCTCAGGGTGTTCATCTCCCTGAGGGTTTTCAGCAGTAGCAGGAGTAGTTGTCTCCCCCTCAACATTATGGGGAAGATCTTCTTGATTCCTCTCCCCCTCTTCCACATGATGGAGGGGGGAGGTAACTGGAATTTCTGCAGCAGCAGCATCAGTATGCTTTGGGTCACTGTCTTCCAGGCCAGTGATCCCAACGCACATTTCAATCTTTGCTAATCTGTCTTCCAGGCCAGATATAGCAGGACTGATCTTTTGGAGATCCTCTCGATCCGTCTGAGTGAAGTATGATGGTGCGTAAGTTGGAGCATTCAGACGTTCGAGGATTTGCCGCAGTAGATCAGTGGCAGTGCTGACCTCTGACTTTAAAGTAGTCACCTCTCCCTGAAGGTTACCAACCACTGTCTTCAATTATGTGACTTCATTGGACATGGAGGTGAAGTTTGTAGAGAGGGTGCTGTTGGTAGTGTTCAGAGTGTTGAAGGAGGTGGAGTTGTCAGCAAGAACCAGAGCAATCGTGGAAAGATATCCGTCCACCTTTTCCAGATCAGCACTGGACGCTTTGTCTTTCACCTCACTGGTGAGTGTCTTGAGGGCCTCTCCAGCGTTTGTAACCACTGAAGAGTTTGCCGAGAGAGTGGTGGTGAGAGATTCCACCTTTGTTGATAAATCTTTCAGGGAGTTGTTGATATCTCCCAAATTAGGACCTGCAACAGTTAATAACTTTTGAACAAAGGAAAGCTCAGAAGTTGGGGATTTTGAGAGAGGAGTGTGTATGGTTTTGTGTATACCTGCAGGCGGGTTGGTGAAGTCATCGAAGCTCCGATAACCTGAAAATCTTTCCATGTCGTCTTCTAGAGAGCCTTGACGAATGGAGGTGCCCACAGGTGCTGTATTTTTATCCATCATCCTCTGTAGAGTTTCAGCAGATGTATTGTTGAGGATGATGTTTGTTGCAGTGATAGGGGGAAAACATGTGGAGTGACCAAAGAGATGGTGGGAGGAATGACGGTTGAGAAGAGGGTTTGGGAAGTAGGTTCAGCGTTGGATCCGCTGAGAATTACTTCCGTAGTACTTAGAGGTACTGTGGGAGGAGGGGTCTGTTCCAGGATAACTTCAGCGTATAGAGACGCTGAAGTGGGAATGGAAGGGATGGATTCAGCGATTGTGGCAGAGCGTACCACTGAACTATCCAACGGCTCTAGTGAAGAGAGAGCCGCGGAGTCTTCAGCCTGGAAAGGCTTGGGGGTTGCTCCTGTGAGGACTTCTTGGGTTTAGGGGCGCCAAGTGGGGATTTAGAGGGTTTCCTTTTCTTAGAAGGAGTGGAGGTTGCAGCCTGGGTGCCAGCGGTTGGGATTACCGTGGAGGTAGCTGTAGAAGTAGAAGAAGTGGGGGGTTTGAGAAGAGATAAGAGTGTAGAAAGACGTACCTCATTTGGCATAGGGGTGAAGTCGAGGACCTTAGGGCAAACCTGTGAGAGTTTTAGGTGCCCACCTTTGGGTATTTGTCCCCGAGCCCTTGTTGGAAGATGGCGCTGAGAAACTTGGGATAGGGAATAGTTGTTGGTCTCTCTACTGCATTCACCCTGAGCATCATATCGTCGAATATAATCTTTGCCCAATCAATGTGAAGGACTTTCAGCAGTGTGTACCCCATGGCCTGTTGGGGTTGGGATGCTTGGTCAGTTGACCCAGTTTTCGTTGTCATGCAGCTAATCAAATGAGCGAAGATGAAGTTCATCTCGCTGGGCATTTTCGATTTCTTGATGGTGGTCAGCTTCTTCTCAGGGAGTTTGTCTCTCCCTGTTTCCCATGTGTACTTCATTGCATCGAAGAAAGCAATGAGGGCTTCTTTATCAGCAGGGTTCTTGGCGTCTGGTAGAGGGACAAGGTGTTTTTATTTGGTACTACCAGGGAGGTTCAGGGCACACCTGATAGCGCCAGGGGTGATCTTAGAGGTACCATGTTCGGTGTCAAAGAGTATAACATCGATCTTTTTCTTGGGGTCTTTTGGTGAGGTGACCTTAGCTCTTCTGGCAGTATACCAGAACTGAGCTAGTAGATTCCGATGGGCAGGAGGTGCGATGGTTAGGGCCGTTGAAAGAGGGCATGTCTTGAGAAAGTTGACAGCGTCATCCAAATGATTAATCTGTTTCCTTGGAGGAAATTTGAAGAGGGCATAAGGGTTGTTGCTTTGAAAGGTAACTTGCTTGAGTTTAAATTCGACATGAGGAGCTTTGACAAGCTCAGTGCTTTTCGAGGTTATTGGGGATTGAGCAGTAGGAACGTCAGTAGATGCCATTTCTGTTTATCAAAGTGCAAACATGAAGAAGATGAAAAGAAGTTCTTAAAATGGATAAAATGTCCAAAATAAGAGTTATTAGGGTTTTGTAATTTCCATTTAGAGAAAGAAATGGAAATTAGGGTTTTTCTAGTTTTGACAAAAAGAATGCAAAATCTAGTGAATATTCTTGTTTTCCAGTTTCCTTTTAAAGAAGGGATTCTGGAAAAACGTATTACGATGCAAGTTTAAGATTTTTATTTCAAACTTGAAGAACAATCTGTTTTCAGATTGTGTTCACAAAATCATGAAGAAAGTGATTTCATTTTAAAAAGTCTTTTGTTTGATCTTGTAGAATCAAGAATAAGATCGAAAACAAGTTTATGCAAGGAAAATAACTTGAATATTAACCTTTTGATTGTCGAAGAAGATGAACAGTTTCTGGAGAAAAAGAGTTTAAAATGCAACATTGTTCTTGCTTGTAAGAGAAGATGTTCGCGTAAAAGTTAAAAATATAAACACAATGGGTTTATATAGTGAGAGTAGAGAGAGAAAAACTATGAGCGGGAAAGTTTTTCATGATGACACGGACACGTCCCTTGAATTTGATTGGTCGAGAAAAACGAAATGGGCAAACGTGTGTCAGAGAAAAGCGTGCCATTGTTATCCGTTTGATGACGTCATATACGTCCTTTCATATTTTAGGGTGTCTCTGAGGATTTTGAAAACTCAGGGAAATTTTTTTAAAACATGAAGCACTGAATAGAAATATCAGTGTTAGTTTTTAGAAATTTCAAAAGAAATGCTGAAAAGGAAGAGATATTCAGCGATATAATTTGTTTTGAAATCTTTCAGTTCTAGGCGAACGTCAGCGAGTAACAGAGAACGTACCTTGATATCAGCGAATCAATTTTGTTCAGAGAATAGGTGAGTGAGGGTTATACAAGTTCATTTTATAAGCGCTGATCAAATGTGAACCGCTGAAGATTTTACTCTTCTAAGTTCAGCATTCCAAGCTCGCTGATGAGAAAGTAAAATCTTGTCTCATCAAGAGGTTTGGTGAACAGATCAGCTAACTGAAAGTCAGTTGGGATAAAATGAAGTTCTATATCACCATTCATCACATGATCTCTGACAAAATGATACCTGATTTCGATGTGTTTGGTCTTTGAGTGTAGCACTGGATTATTGGCTATAGCGATGACACTACTGCTGTCGCAATATATTGGAATTTTTTAGAGCTGAAGATCATAGTCTAGTAGTTGATTTCTCATCGACAAGACTTGAGAACAACAGCTTCCAGCGGCTACATACTCAGCTTCAGTGGTTGAGGTGGACACTGAGTTTTGCTTTTTACTTGTCCAACTCACCAGCTTTCCACCTAGGAGCTGACAGCCTCCTGTGGTGCTTTTCCTATCCAATTTGCATCCTGCAAAATCACTATCTGAATAGGCGATTAGATCAAACCTTGAGTCTTTGGGATACCAAAGACCTAGGTTAGGAGTACCTTTAAGGTATCGAAAGATTCGCTTCACAGCGATCAAATGAGATTCCTTAGGTTCAGCTTGATATCGTGCACACAAACAGGTTGCATACATAATATCAGGTCGGCTAGCTGTAAGATACAAAAGAGAGCCGATCATCCCAAGGTACGTCGTGACATTAACAGGTTTTCCAGAAGGATCCTTGTTTAGTGTCAGCGGCGGTGCCATAGGGGTTTTCATAGCTGAGCTATGAGTTAAATAAAATTTCTTCAGCATATCTTTAACATATTTTCCCTAATGAATGAAAGTTCCTTTTTCATTCTGTTTGATTTGAAGACCAAGGAAATATGTTAGCTCACCCATCATACTCATTTTATATTCAACTTTCATTCTTTCAGCAAAACGAGTACATAGATCAGGGTTAGTGGAACCAAATATAATATCATCGACATATATTTGAACAAGAATAATATGACCTTATACTTTCCTGAAAAATAGAGTTTTATCGATTTTACCTCGCTTCTAGTCTTGCCACTGGGGCGAATGTTTCGTCGTAGTCTATACCTTCCTCTTGTCTGTATTCCTGAGCAACAAGACGAGCCTTGTTGCGGGTTACAGTTCCATGTTCATCCAGCTTGTTTCGATGGACCCATTTAGTGCCTATCACTGACTTGTCGGATGGTCTAGGAACGAGCTTCCAAACTTTATTTCTTTCGAATTCTGTCAGCTCTTCTTGCATAGCACTGACCCAGTTTGGATCTCTGAGGGCATCATCTATTTTCTTTGGTTCAATCAGAGAAATAAAGTTAACAAATATACAAATATTACCTGCACTTCGTCGAGTCTGAACACCAGTGTTTGGATCACCAAGAATCTAATCAATAGGGTGACTTATAGTCCATCGCTGAGTCGGAGCATGAGTCACTGGCTCAACCTGAACTTCTAGATGAGCTGAAGATGAGGCTTCAGCAACTTCTGGTATATCAGCCAAGATAGGAATAGTTTCAGATGTCATTTAATTCACTGATTGCTGAGAAGTAGATGGTATGTCTGAGATAGAAGGTTCAGAGGCAGGCATAGTGTTAATCGGAACAGCTGAGACCCATGATGTTTCAGCTTCACTTGTCTGCATTCTTGGGATGATAGTAGGATCATAATCTTCAGCGGGATGAGTATGAGATGGAGGAGTAGGAGCGTCTTCTGAATCACCAAGATGAGAAAACATCTATTGATTCAGTTCGTCAGTATCAGCAGAAGGTTTAGAGTTCGTTGAACGGGATTCGTCAAAGGTGACGTGGATTGTTTCTTCTACAGTTTGTCTTCTTCGATTGAAGACTCTGAAGGCTTTGGAGACTAAATAATATCCAAGAAAGATTCCATCATCAGCCTTAGGATCAAACTTTCCAAGGGCATCTCTGTTGTTCAGTATGAAACACTGACATCCAAAGATGTGAAGAAAGGTAATTGAAGGCTTTCTCCCATGGAAAAGTTCATAGGCTGTCTTCTTGAATCTTTTGACAATCAGCGACCTATTTTGAGTAAACCAAGCAGTGTTGACAGCTTTTGCCCAAAACTGAGTAGGTAGGTCAGAATCGTTGAGCATTGAACGTGCAGCTTCGATGATAGTTTGATTTCTTCTTTCAGCGACTCCATTTTGTTGCGGTGTTCTCACTGAAGAAAAGTTGTAAGAAATACCCTTGCTTTCAAAGAAGGAATCAAGAGAACTATTTTTGAATTCAGTCCCATGATCACTCCTTATTGAGCGAACGGTCATGTTGTTCAGGACTTCCATTTTCCTGACAAAAGTGATGAGTTCTTCAGGAGTGTCACTCTTAGAACGGAGAAACATTACCCAGGTATAGCAAGATAATTTATCAACTATGACCAATGTATATTTCTTTCCAGCGATGGATTGTTTGTTAACAGGGCCAAACAACTCCATATGGAGAAGTTGTAGAGGAGATGACACTGAGGAAACTTGTTTAGATTTGAAGCTTGCCTTGGTTTGTTTCCCTTTCCCACACACTGAACATAGATATTCCTTGGCGTATGAGTGTTGAGGTAGACCAGTAACCAACTCTTTAGAGGAAAGAGTATTCAGTGTCTTGAAGTTTAGATGGGAGAGCCTCTTATGCCATAGCCAGTTGACATCAGATGAGGCTTTTGAGAAGAAACAGGAGTTCTCAGTGGTTGTAGAGTCCATGTCTATAACATAAACATTTTCCATACGGTATCTGCTGAGAGCTATCTTCTCCTTTTTGTCAGTGACAAAGCAGGATTCCTTGGTGAAAATCACCTTGTTATCCTTGTCACACAGCTGACTGATGCTTAGAAGATTATGCTTCAGTCCTTCAACATATGCGACTCTTCTGAAGGTTGTTGTACCATTAGAGAGTACACCAAACCCTCGGGTATAGCCTTTTCCATTTCCACTGAAGGTCACTGTGGGACCCTTCTCTTCCTTATATTCAGTGAGCAGGTTTTTCATTCCGGTCATGTGTGTAGAGCATCCGCTGTCAGATACCAGATACCCTTTTTAACCTGCAAACAAAGGAAGATTAGTTTGACTTGGGCACCCATTTCACCATGGGCCTACACTTGTCAGTGGTGGTAGATGAAGTGGAAGGTTCAGCAATCTTCGCAACATTTGAAGATTCAGCTTCAGAACTAGTCTTCGCCTTAACCTGATTTGCACCAGGATTGGTCTTCTTTGCCTTGGGGGCATTGATCTTCACCTTAACTTTTCAGCTTTGGTGGCTGTGGGGCACTTACTAGCAATGTGATCGGTAAGTCCACAGTGATAACATTTCCTATAGCTAAAAGTAGCTTTAGGACCATTTGCGTGCTTAGCAGTGAATTTTAAATGAGAAGGGCCAGCACCAAGTATACCTTTGGCATTGGAAATGGGAGGAACAATCAGTTCTTCAGATTTCTTACCAATAATATCCACTCTGAGTCTAGGAGTAGATCGCTGAATAAATCCAGGGATCTTGTTCTTAGAGGTAGAGGGATAGATCACTGAAGCTTTAGAAGCATTCAGGTTAGGTACAAAGGTACCCTTCTGATGTTTTTGATTGAAAACCTTTTCTTTACCCTTACCTTTAGAGATTAAGGTAGGTTTTTCCTCAGGAATGGGAGTTTTTAAAGAGGAACACTGAGATGAGGAGGTATCAGGGACTGAGGATACGAACATTCCAAATTTGAGCATGGAACGATCAGTGATTGGTTCTAGAGTATCAGCTTTAAAACCAATGTTATCCCAGAATATCATCAACAATTCAAGTAATTGAGAGATCGAGATACAAACGTCATCCTCATATTAGATTCAATATCATTTTAGTACAAGATGACTCTCTCTTTCTCTCACAAGATTAGCTCTCTACATTGTGTCACACTCTTACAAATGACCTTACCACCTCTATTTATAGAGACACAAGTCATTACAAGGTATAACAAGCTTTATATAAGCTTTACAAAACTTTCATATAATTAGTATATTTTTGATACTAACAACCAAGTCCACTTTTATCGCTCAGGGGAATCTGAGACCTTATAATCTCAGTGATCGTTGTTGAGGATTTACACCATCCTTCAACAGTAGCCTTTTCAGCTTTTAATGCAGCGATAGCTTCTTCACGCTTGATTTTGACTAACTGATTTATATGAACCTGATCTTTTAAATCTTCTTCAATTCTAGAAAGCTTTTCTATTTGAAGGTGATAGTTTTTAAGTTGTTCAGCGAGATCAAGGTTTTGATTTTCAACTATGGTTTTGCCATTCACGGCATCATATAAATTCATAGTCAGGAGATCGATTTTCCGAAGACTATCAGCTTCATCAATGTTAGCTTTAATCTTCCTAATCATAGAAGTATTTAGAAGTAGTGAAAAATAGGCTAAGTGAAGAAAGCCTCTTACAGAGGCTCTGCCGACATTACCGAGAAATCAAGGTCAAGAAGCTACAGAAGCAGCAGAGGCTTCATACAGAAGCTCTGTCATACGCACAAAGAAGACCAAAGACTCGGAATCCGGCGAAGACTGCTCCACAGAGGACCAGACCGCAGAACCTCTGTAATTCATTACAGAGCCTCTGTGGTCCTCTATGAAGACTTGGAAGATATTACTGGATACGTTCATCAACTTGCATGGAAAAGTACTGTCAAAACACGTGTCAAGCTCTGAGTGGACTCAATAGGGCATGGTACAAAATAGACGTCTGTGCCATTTAATGCATTTACCAATAGTACATCTGCTCCATTAAATGCGCATGGCTCAAACAACTGCTCACACCATCCAGTCCACTGTTCACACCATCCAGTTTACTATTCATGCCGTAAAAGGAACAGTGACCAACTTCATAGTCTTCTAAGAGTAGTATAAAAGGAAGTCTCATGTTGAGATCTTCCTAACGACGAATAGACAAGGAATCACTAATACTCTCAAACTTTATTGTCAAATATCTGAGTGTTATATTCTCACACACCAACAGTTCTTAATCTGTTCTTCGTGTTGTTATTATATATTGAATAACAGTAACTGTTCAAGAAATCCTTTTCATTCTTTACTGTTTTCTTTATATATGTGCGTTCTAATATCTATCAAACATATATGTTAGTTTAATACGCTTCCGCATCAAACTCTAAACTCAACTAATAGACTGTTGATCTTGATTAAGCGTATCTGGGTTCCAACAATTGGTATCAGAGCCTTCCTTGATTTTCAATATCAAGTGATTCACTTATCAAGACTCTTGATAGATATTACTGAGATTTAAAATTGTGTCTGGAAACTGCTTAAACCCAGAAAATCTTCAAGCTCATCGAAGTAACTCTTTAGTCATACTTTCTTTCTAAAATCTTCAAATGACAAATACAAATAATTTCTTTACTACTGGTTCTCTCACTAAACCTCCTACTCTCCTTCGAGATGAGTATCCTCAGTGGAAAATAAGAATGGTCCATTTTTTCGAGGGTACTGAAAAAAAATCAAGTACAATATCTGTACAATCCTCCTCCTATTCCCATGACAGTAGTACCTCGTATACCTGCTACTGCTGAATCTGCCGAAATCCCCGAACATCAAAAACCAAAGCCAAAAGGGGAGTGGTCAACCGAAGATAAAGCAGAAGATGAAGTTGCTCAGAAAACCAAGAGGACATTAATTATGGCAATACCCAACGAACTCTTTCAATCCTTGGATTCATGTGAAACAGCGCATGATCTGTGGAAAGAACTGGAAAGACAGTTGGAAGGAGGTGCTAAAACACAAAAAAACCGAAGAGCACAGTACATCAATGAATATCATGCATTCAAAGCCTCTGCAACAGAATCTCTGCAAACAACATACGACAGATTCAACTCTCTAATCAACCAGTGCAGAAAATCAGGCATTGACAGAACTTCTGAAGAAAACAATGTCATGTTTTTAAAAAGTCTAAATGAAGAATGGCTCCAGCTGTCTATGTCCCTACAGACAAATCAGGATCTAGACACCTGGACTCTCTCTGATCTTTACGGAACATTAGCCGCACAAGAACCTCAGATAGCACAGGCTAAAACACTAACCATTGCACCATATGCATTGGTTAGTAAAACTAAAGAGGATGCACAGAGACCAAGAAATGATAAAGCCACAGAGGAGAAGAAGAAGATGGTGATAATTGACAGTGAAGAAGAAGAAGAGCAAGCAGAAAAGGAAATAACTCTTGCGTCACTAGCTAAATCTTTAGCTCTATTGACAAAAGAGTTCAGAGGAAACAGAAGAGGTTCCGGAAATGAAAGATATGATAGAGAAAACCAGGATGACAGAAGAGACAACAGAAGAGATGACAGAAGAGGAGAAGAATCAAGTGGCCGACAGAGGTCAAGCGATAGAAATTACAGAGGGAATGACCGACAGAGGTCAAATGACTCGGTAAGCCACACGCAGCAAGAATGCTACAAGTGCGGCAAACCTGGTCACTATGCAAATGAATGTAGATCAGAGAAAGGCGGAGACCTACAGAAGTCCAATGATCGAACAGGAAACACTCCTCAAGGGTGTTTTAACTGCGGAAAACCAGGCCATTTTGCGAATGAATGCAGAAGCAGATCAAATCGCCCACAGAGGGACTCTACTTTCTACAAAAAGAAAGCCGAATATTATGCTCAAAAATCCTTAATGGCAAAAGGACATTCTGAGGAGAACACCGAAGACTTCCACTCAGACTCTACTTCTGACGATGAACATACCGCTAATGCCCTCTTCTGTGGCATGGCAGAAGTCGACTCCTGCACTGACTCTGAGGTATCCACTTCAAATTCCAACTCTTGTATTACCTCTGTAGATGATAATGCACTTAGAATTAACATTGAATTAATTGAACTGAAAGAGATAAATCAAAGTATTCAGAAAAGACTCACTTTCAATGAGAGAGAAGTACGGCTTCTCACTCAAGAAAAAGCAAAGATTTTTGAGGACAAAGAGAGAATAGAAAAGAATTGGAACAAAACTCTAGATACTTTAAAAAAACAAATTTCTGAATTAACCAATACTTTAAAAGATAAAACAAAAGAACTTTCAGTTTCAAGGAGCGAAACTACTGACATAAGAGCTCTTAAAGAATACTTTCAAAGAGAAAGAGAGGTATTATGGCAAGATTTACTCAGAAGAGAAGTTTTGCTTAAAAACTATAAAGATGCACAGAAAGTTTATGAAAAAATAAACTCACAAATAGGGAGACGAGGTATAGGGTATGATGATATCACCCTAGGTGTTGAAGGCAAAAGAAACAAACCTCTGTCCTCGTTATTTGTGATTGGAAAAACAAACAAACCAGATTTTCCAAATCTAATCTCTGTAAGCAAACGGGCGAAAATCTCTGTGGATCCTTACTTGAAGAAACATAAGAAGATGATTAACGTGTGGTTTGAAAACACAGACTCATCATCTTCAACCTCTGTCAATAGAGGTATCAAACCAAAGAAATATCTGAAAACACAAGATCAGATTGGTATCTTCAAGTTTGGTAAACCAGAGACCCAAACACAGGTTGCTTTTGTCTGTTTGATAAACGTTGAAAAGAAATTATCAGCAGAAGCTCCTGAGTTTAAACCCATTTTTTCAGAAGAAAACTTTAAAATTTTAATTGAAAAAGAAATTTTGGAAATATGGAAATCAAGCGTTTTAGAAAATTTCTGTACATCTTCTATAGATAAAACTCTCACTGAAGAAATCTTATTAGAAACCTCTGCAATCTATGAAAACTATTCTACAGAGGAAGAAAGCTCGTACGATACATGCTCAGAAAATCCAGCCTCTATTGAAAGAATTGACTCAACCTCTGCATACGAGGACGATTCATCCTCTGACAACTCAGAGACTGATTTCAAATCAGGGATAATTCACTGTGACACAGAGGATGTCAAATTCTCCTCTGAAGTTCCTCACAGAACTATTTCTCCAAAAGAGAAACTCACAGAGATTCCAATCTGCCAAGATTTTCTAAAATTGAATCTACATATCAAAACCTCTGTTGAGCTTAAAATGTTACAGAAGACCTCTATTGATCCTATAAGTTCTAGATTTTCAAAACCCAAGGTTAATAAATCTTTTTCTTCAGTGATAGTGATGAAAGAAGTTCACCACAGAAGCAACCCACAGAAGGCAGGTCCTAAACATAGCTTTTGCAAACAACATTCGAGTATTCATAGATCTTCTAGTAATAGGAAATCAAATGTAAAGAAAGAATGTAATGCCTCTGTGGCTGAGTTTAAAAAGTTCAATGAAAAGTTCAAGCAAATTACATCTCATATTCAATACTGTCATTGCTTTGATCTTATGTCTAAACTTAATAATCATTTTTCAAGTCAAATCTGTTTACTCTCTACGACAATTCAAAAGTCAAATCCCACAAAGAAACAATCTGACTCTTCTGCAGAGAACAAAATGTATTTCAAGAATGCCAAGGCAAACTTGAAAAACTCTAACAATATTGGACCCATATGGATATGGGTACCTAAATCTCTGTGATTGTCCTGCAGAAGAAGTATGTGCCAATCTGGTATCTAGACTCCGGATGCTCAAGGCACATGACTGGTGACAGAAGTGCACTATCCACGTACAAAGAAACACAAGATGGTGGATCTGTGACTTTTGGAGACAACAAGAAAGGACACATAAAAGGCTATGGAGTCATAAGGAAAGAAGACGTTTCTGTATACAAAGTTGCATATGTGGATGGCCTTAAGCACAACCTACTCAGTGTAAGTCAACTTTGTGATACAGGATTCAACGTGTTGTTCAAAAGAACTTTATGCTCTCTACAAAGTGAAGAAACAAGTATGGAACTTCTGCGAGCTGAAAGAATAGGTGATCTATATCTAATGAACTTCAACTCAAAGAACAAAGACAAAGTTTGCCTTGTTGCCTGCAAAAGTGAAGAAGCCTGGTTATGGCACAACAGGTTCTGTCACTTAAATTTTCACACATTGGAAAAACTGGTCAAACTTGATCTAGTTAAAGGTTTGCCAAATGTTAAATTCAATAAGGATCATTTATGTTCTGCCTGTGAGATGGGAAAACTCAAAAGAGCTTCCCACAAAGGCAAAACAGATGTGTCTTGCACTAAACCTATGTACATGCTTCATGTCGACCTCTGCGGTCCCATTGCCATACAGAGCCTAGGTGGCAAGAAATACATACTTGTCCTAATTGATGAGTATTCGCGTTTCACATGGGTTGAATTCGTTAGAAAGAAATCAGATGTTCCAAATATATTGATAAATCTAATGAAAAGAATCCAAGTTCTTTATAATTGCAGAATACAGAAGTTAAGAAGTGACAATGGCACAGAATTTAAAAACTCTGTCATTGAAGCCTATCTTTCAACAGAAGGAATATCACAGAACTTCTCTGCAGCTCGCACTCCACAACAGAACGGTGTTGTCGAAAGAAAAAATCGAACACTTGTGGAAGCCGCAAGAACTATGATGTCAGCATGCGGATTATCAATGAACTTTTGGGCAGAAGCAATTTCTACTGCGTGTTATACTCAAAATCGATCAACCATTGTGAAAAGACACCTCAAGACGCCTTACGAATTGATTAACAAACGGCGGCCAAACATCAAATTTTTCCATGTATTCGGATGCAAATGCTTCGTCTTAAACGACAGAGATTCAAGAGGAAAGTTTGATGTAAAAGCAGATGAAGGCAAATTCATTGGATACTCTGCCACTTCCAAAGCCTACAGAACATTCCTTACAAAATCTCACAAGATTGTAGAAAGCATCAATGTTTCTTTTGATGATTCATTCCAAATGACTTCTAAACAAATCAGTTCAGAACTCGGAATTAAAGGGAAATCCTCTGTCATCTCACGAGCAAAAGAAGACTTGGATCTTCTATTTTTAGAGATGCTCAACGAAAACATTGATCCTTCTGTTGGAACAATCAGAGTTTCTGAAGAACCATCCTCTGTCGGACAAAATCCTACAGGTTTGTCTCTAACTGGTCCTAAATATGCTTCATCTTCTTCTGTACATACTACAGATGCAATTGCCGAAGCAGAAGAAAGTGCAGAAGATGAAACATCAAGGAAAACGACCACAGAAGCTGCACAAACCACAGAAGAACCAATTACAGAGGAAATCGAGGACCAAGACTATACATCCTCAGAGGAACAAACTCCACCACCACTCATACCAATCATTCCACAAACGGTAGAATCAACTACCAAGGCACGAAGAACAACAGAGGCTACACAAGAAGAAACACAAGAAGTCTCTAAAGAAAGTCTGAATGACATTGATGATCATCTTCCACGCACAACTCAATGGACAAAAAGCCATCCTCCAAGCCAAATAATCGGAGAACCTTCTGACGCAGTAAAAACAAGGTCTGCCACTGCTAACTTTTGTTTCTTTACAAATTTTATTAGTGTGATAGAACCAAAGAAGATTTCTGAAGCCCTAGATGACCCAAACTGGGTAGACGCCATGCAAGAAGAACTTTTGCAATTTGAGCGTAACAGAGTATGGACTCTAGTACCTCTGCCAAGAGGAAAACAGGCCATTGGGACTAAATGGGTCTACAGAAATAAGAAGGATGAAGATGGAGTGGTCATCAGAAACAAAGCAAGATTAGTAGCAAAGGGATATAGACAAGAAGAAGGCATAGACTACGATGAAACTTTTGCCCCTGTCGCACGGCTCGAAGCAATAAGAATATTCTTAGCCTTCGCAGCCTACAGAGGTTTTAAAGTCTATCAGATGGACGTAAAATCAGCTTTTCTCAACGGTGAAATCCAAGAAGAGGTCTACGTTAATCAGCCACCAGGATTTGAAAGCTCAAAGTTTCCAAGGCATGTATACTACCTTGAAAAAGCTTTATATGGACTGAAACAGGCTCCACGAGCATGGTATGAACGACTTTCTACCTTTCTTCTAGTCAATGGTTACAACAGAGGTACAACAGATACTACCTTATTCTATAAACGCAAAAGTAGTGAGATAATGCTTGTACAAATATACGTAGATGACATAATTTTTGGGTCTACTAATTCAGAAGAGTGTAAAAGATTTGAAAAACTCATGCAGAGTGAGTTTGAAATGAGTATGATGGGAGAATTAACTTTCTTCCTCGGACTCCAAGTCAAACAATCATCAGAGGGAATTTTTATAAATCAAGCTAAATATGTCTCTGACATTCTTTCCAAGTATAGCTTCTCTGATGCCTCTGCAATGAAAACTCCAATGGCCACTGGAAACAAGTTATTCTTAGATTCAGATGGCATCTCTGTAGAATGCACTCTCTACAGAGGCATGATTGGATCTCTGTTATACTTAACAGCAAGCAGACCTGACATTATGCATGCCACATGTCTCTGTGCACGCTATCAAGCTAATCCAAAGAAATCACATTATGATGCCGTAAAGAGAATCTTTAGATACCTAAAAGGGACCAAAAATCTTGGTCTCTGGTATCCACAGAACTCTGGTTTTGGTCTTAAAGCTTATACAGATTCAGACTATGGAGGATGCATGCTCGACAGAAAGAGTACCTCTGGGAGTTGTCAATTCCTAGGTGGTAAACTAGTCAGTTGGACCTCCAAGAAGCAGAATTGTGTTTCCACATCCACTGCAGAAGCTGAATACGTTGCTGCCGCTAGCTGTTGTTCTCAGGTTCTATGGATGAAGACTCAGCTAAAAGACTACGGCCACATTCTGTTCAAAATACCCATCTTCTGCGATTCAAAAAGTGCTATTGCTATCTCTGCCAACCATGTGCAACACTCAAAAACCAAGCATATCGATATAAGGTATCACTTCTTGAAACATCATGTTGAATACGGTACAATCGAAATGCATTTTGTGCCCACAGAATATCAACTCGCTGACTTATTCACCAAAGCACTAGACGAGAAAAGATTCAACTTCTTGGTAGGTAAGATAGGAATGATTAACATGGTGTGAAAATCCTCAGTAAGTATAGTTTTATATTCTGTAAATAATAAGTAAATACATTGCTTAATTTATTGCTTTGATTAATTTTACTTCTGTATGTAAATTCTTAAAACCTTAAATAGTTCTTAAAATCACAGAGCTTCTGTAAGTCAACTCAGAACCTCTGACGACCCCTACAGAACCTCTGAAAAACCATGACCTATGTTCTATGCAAAACTTATCATTCTTTGATCCAAGCATAGGTCAAGGGGGAGCAAAAGGAAATTACTTGATCTACAGAGGTGATTAGATCAAGGGGGAGCAAAAGGAAAATTCTTGATCTACAGAAGTGATTAGATCAAGGGGGAGCAAAAGGGGCCCTGAGATGATCTACAGAGGTAAAATCTCTCAAAGGAAAGCCGAAGAAGAATGTCGATAATTCTCCATCGACAGAAGAAAGACAAAACTGCCGAGAACAGAAGAACCAAAAGATATGTCTCTCGCATGAAAGGTTTTTAGAAAACAGTTTTCTAGGACAAGAATTGTCAAATATGTCCTAAATATACTGTGAATAACATTTCAAAAATCAAAAGTTCAAAAGATTCAACAAAATTCGAAATAGGAGAAATTTAAGGTCATAGAGCTTCTGCTGAGCTCAACAGAGCTTCTGCAGGAAATATGCTCTGTGATCACAAATTAACCCTCTGTCGATCTTTTGGAATGTTATCTCGAAAACCGACAACACACACCATGACCTTCTCGAACAAAACGTTTATCAATATAGTTTTATCGGACACCAACCTTCAAAAATGTGCGAAAAACATCTCTTAACACAGATCAAAAATTGGATGATCAGAAAATTAATAGAATTCAAGTTATAAGATTTTTTCTCTCATAGAGCTTCTGCTGGCTCTCACAGAGCTTCTGCAAGTTCCATCAGAGCTACAAAACCTCTATGAGTAAAATTTCTTGACAAAATCCTATTAATCCTCTCCAATATTTTTACAAACGTTTTCGTTCAAAGAGGAATCTTCAAAGTCATGATAACAATGAGATATATGAGAAGGTTAGATTTTCAAAATCACAGAGCTTCTGTAAAACACAAAAGTTCTGCCATTTTGTTATCTGTGGTAATAACGGTTACTTTTACTGAGAGTGAAACTCATATGGCTAAGAACAACTCCACGCGCCTAGCATTAATGGGCCGCGCACGACGTCCTGTCATCTTCTGACATAGCCTACGTGTCCCATTTTCATTGAGCAAACATGGAACGTTTTTTTTGGTAAGTTGAACCCGCCGCTCAAACTCGAGTGCGGATTCCAAACTTTAATCCATTGCCATATATTTTACCCTTTCGAAGTCTACCGTTTTACCATCCTATAAAAACAAACCTTACCCTCTCATAAAACTTTTTACAAACTCTCATCTTCTTCTCCGGCGATACCCTGCAAAACACTTGCAAATGGCTTCATCTTCTCGAGCTACATCCTCTGAACTCTCTCCGGCGAACTCAACGGAAAACTCCCCTGCTCATTCAGAACATTCTGAAAACCCCAGCCTTGCAAGAGATATTGAACAACAAGATTCCGGGGACTCCGCAGACTTTGCTCCGACGACACACTTGCAAAACTTCATAGCTAAGGATCATTTCGAAGCCACTCTTCCTATCAAATCCAACAACTGCTATTTGGTCCCCTCACCCACTACTTTCGGCGAAGCCCATGCCATACTTCTGAACATCATGGAAAACCATATCCTCTTCCCTCTACTATCAAGAACCCCTAACAGAATTCCAGTCCGTTATTTGAACCAATTTTGGCAAAGCTGCCGATTTGATAAAGACGATTCTCTTATCAAAGGGTACATTTCAAGACCTGATAAATCTGAGCATCTTGAAATCAAGTTTAACAGAACAATGTTCTCACTTGAATTCAACCTACCAACAAGGGGTCTTCTGGGATTGAAAAGTTATGCAGAGCAACCAACAGACGAAGAGCTCTGTCGATTCGTGGAAATGCTTGGGTACAACACCCAACTACGGAAGAGAAATGACTTCCGCAGAGGCCGATTACCACCTCTGTGGAACACTTTGTTCTCTATTCTTAACAGATGTCTGACAGGAAAGATAGGGAGTATTGACCAGAGCTCACATCAAATCTTGAGCATCATGTATGGGGTTTACTATGATCTTCCACTAGATTATGCGACCATAATGATGCAAGAGATCATAAACACCATCGACAGAAAGAACAACTCGAAAAGGGTCAAAGAGAACGATCCCAACTTTCTACCACCTCTGCAATTCCAAAGAATATTGGGAGTACTGTTCGAACCTCTGCTGCTAATCCAAAATTGGCCAATGGAAGGGCCAACTCCCAAACAATTCCCGATGAACAAAAATACCCCCACTGATCATGCTGATGGCTACTCACACTGCAGACCTCTGTCAAAGAAACTTATGCGCTACGCATCGAACATATCCCTTAAGAAAGAGTATATACGCGATCATAGAACTCCAAAACCGAGTCCTATGACACCCCCGTGTTTAGGTGTCCCCCTAGGAACAATGATAGCAAAACCTCTTTCCACTCAAGCAGAAAAGGATCAAAAGTTAGCAAAACACATGGCTATTCAGCTCAGCTTCATAGCCAAACGCGCAGAAATAATGGGAAAGAAGTCTTCATCAAGAACCTCTGCATCTACTCCAAAAGCAAAGAAGAGAAAAACTGCAGAAGGCACCTCAACAAGCACTACAGAAGATCGACCTTCACCTCCCCATGCCACAGAGATTGGCTCCTCTGCTCCTCCCCTTTTCACAAAACAGAAAAAGAAGAGATCCAAATCAACAGAGGAAGGGGCACCAAAACCAAAGAGGAGGAAAAGCAAAAAGAAGCATGGTAAAACACTTAAAAAGTTGTTTACCATTGCAGAAGAGGAAATCATAGAGGGAGAAACTGCAGAAGAAGAAGATGCAGAAGTAGGAATGACAGAAGAAGGATATCAATCACCCTATCAATCTCCAGATAGATTTGCTCACCAAGGAGACCTGAATGATTTCCTACAGAACCCCGAAATTGCAAACACCCTTAATACAGCAGGGTGGACGGCACAACCTCTCGACCACCACACTCCAGAAGAACAAGATTTCTTCATTTCTGGCATTGACACACATCTACACGAAGATGACACAACACCCAGAAATCAACCAGCCGAAACCCCTGTGATTTTACAAAACCCTTTCATTCAAGGATTGGACGTCCACAGAAGAAGTCCAAACCAAGCTTCAGAAGAAACAGAACAAATCGAAGCTGAGTGGAATACAACTAAAGTTACAGAGGCAACGGTTGTAGAAGAAACCACAGAAACAGGGATAGAAATCTCAGAGGTAGATTCAGATGAAGAAGAGGCTATCTGGATACGAAAAGGTCTCTATCATCCTCATGTCATGAGATTATACGGATCTCATCACATGTATGACTCCTTGCGCACAGAGCAAGGAACTTCCACAGAACCAGAAGAAGAAACAAGAAAAGATGCCGAAGTTGAAGAAGGCACACATCAATCACCCCCTCCCAGTGCAACCCACATTTCTAACTCCGCAGGTCTAGCTGCAGAAGGAGTTATTGAAAAAGAGCAGCACAGCTCGATCCCAAACCAACCCATCCAGCCAGAGGTTACTCTTTCAACCTCTGTGCCCACAGAAACCGGGGAATCCATTCCTAGGGAGTCTCCTCAAAGAGACTCACCTAATGTTCGTGATCAATCGCCCCAGATCACACAAGAACACCCTACAGAGGAGTTTGTTTCCTCTGACACGCACTTATTAAGACCCACACTTCTTTCAGAGAGAAGTAGAGAGCACAAAGACAAAAAGACTCTAGACAAGTCTCCTAGTCAACAGAAGGATATTCCAATACCCACCTCTGGAGTGGATTTGGACAATGTTCTTCTCAGAACTTCTGTAGGGATTGAAACTCATGTTTCTTCTCAAGGATCAGAAGGAAATCCTTCCATTCTCAACATACAAACAGGAATGAAAGAAGGTATCCCAGGAACAGGGATTCACTCTGAAGACGAATGTGTTCCTCCAGAGGTTACCACCGGAACACAAGTCACAAGGGATGAGTTCCAAACCCTTGAGACCTCTGTGAACCAAACCTTGAAAGAGTTGCAAAGCTCTTTCAAATCGTTTGCAGAGACAACATCACTGGCACTGCTAAACCTGAACACCAAAATGGACAACCTGTCCACAGAGGTGAAAACTGCCATCTCACAGATGAAGTCTGCTGCTACCGCATCCACCACTTCTGCCGCAACAACTACTCCTTCTTCGATGGAGAACTCCATCAACAAGTTCCTTGATCAATTGAACAAACAGACTTCAGTGTCAACGGGCATCACTCCTGCAGATCTACAGAAGGCCCTACAAAAAGTTCAAGAAGAAGCCATGCGAAATACCATGCTGATGCAACCCAAAGACTACATGACAAGAGCACAGCTGACAGAGCTTGGGCAGAACGTGATTAATCAAGTGACAGAAGTCATCCTTTCCTTCACCACTGCCAATTCTAACTTCGTCAAAGATTTCAGAGAAAGTGTAGGAAGGATGAGATTCAAAACAGAGGCAGAGCTAGCAACTCTTCTTGGCCTCTGTGATGATGTATGTGCGAAACTGATCGCTGCTGGAGCCACAATGCCAAAGAAACCCGATGCTTCCTGCAGAGCAGAGGGTACATCAGACAAGGGTCAGGATGACTCTGATGATGATGACCATCCTGGTCCATCAGATCATCCTGAGGGGGAGAAAACTACAGAGAAAACTGCAAGCAGAGAACTTACAGGTCCACCAATAGCCGCAGAACCTCTGAGTCAAGCACCTCCAGAACAGACCCGACAACAACAAACTCAACAAACCACAGAGAATACACCCATCTCTGTGGATTCAACCTCTGAAGAACCCAACTCTACAGAAGCAGATAAGCAAACCTCAGAGGCAACAACCGCCCCTGAGGTAATCATTTTGGAAGAAACAGATGAACCAACCACAGAGAAAACACCCACCTCTGTGGAAACACCCCAAACCATACCCAGAAGAAAGTCGATTGCCACCAAACCAAAAAGAGCAACGACCTCTGCTTCTGACATTCTGAAAAGGATGCACACAACAATAAGTGATCGTATGGTGAAGAGAGAAGAAGAAAGGCACAGGTTCACTTTAGCCTTCAGAATGGCAAGAAGATTCAATGAAAACACTTCATCAACAGAAACTGAGCTCACAGAAGAAGTCACCAAACAACCTCCAACAGAGGTTACAGAGCAAGTCAAGCCAACAGAACCATCGCCACAAAAGTCCTCTAAGTCACAATCGTCAAAATCCACAGAGGCAACCTCCATCAAACCTACAGAAGTACAAACCTCAAATCCCACAGAAGCAACAGGTTCTGCCACGACAACAAAAAATAAAGGCAAAGGGATACTGACAGAAGAGCCTAAGAAGAAGAAAACATTGTCAAAGCCAACAGAGAAACTGATGAAGAGTGCGTTTGACGCCTTTCAAACCCCAAAACCCGAAGAAGTTGACTGGGCACATGGATTGAAGCCTCTGTCAGAAATTCCTTTAACTGGTAGAGCTGCAGAAGTCGTTCAACAGATGGAGAGTCTCAGAAGACAAATTCCACGACCTGGTCCAACACATGAAGAAATGGAAGAAGTGGTATACAAATACCTCTACAAACAATCCTTTCAGACAAACTATCCAACAGATCATGTGACAGATCCAAGGATCAGAGAAGAATTTGAGAACATCTTCACGAGAACAAAGCCAAGAACCAAAGCAGATGTTTTCTCAATTCACAAGATCAAAAAGGTGATCTTCTGCCGATTCTCCTTCACAAGAACCTATCCAAGGGTCAGGTACAATCTTTACAAAGTCAGAAGAGAGAACAATTCAGAATCTACCTTCGCTGATGCTGACTTAAGAAACATCAATCCATACGATCCACCTGACCTTCTGCAATGGACAAAGGACAACTACAACACAGAAGCAAACACCAGAGCCTATCAAGTATTGAGAAAAGCGATGAGGGAAAAGCTTCTGCTCTACAGCATGATAGATTTCCAGCTGGGAAAGGATCTCGGTCTCAAACATCTGGATCTACGACCACCAGAGGATCGCTGCCCACCAGACGCCATACCAAACTCAATCATCACAGAACCACGGTTTGGGTTAGTATTTCAAAACCCTCAAGGCGAAACTAAACTATTTGTATGCATGGACTGTCAGAAGTACGCAACAAATACTCTGAACAAGTTCAGAGCAAGCTTTGTGAAATACAGAGGTTCAAAGAAAATGGAAAAAGATGCTGCAGATACAATCATAAGAGAGATTGACGCAACAATTCGCCTAAGAGAACTCTGCATCAGATTCTACAAAGAAATCAGAGAAGTCGGCAGAGACAACAGAAGCTACAACGATTTCAAAGATGCCAAAATCTGATTCTCAGACCTCCAATCTCTACAAACAAAGTTTTATCTTTCATTGTACTCAAATGTAAAATGCCTCTGGCATATTTCTAAATGAAAGAAATTTCGAGGTATTGTTTAACCTCTGTCTTATCTAACTTAGCCAAACTTAACTCAAGTTCAAATTTTTATTTTTCACTACTTAGGGGGAGATTGTTAGCTTCAATCTTCCTAATCATAGAAGTATTTAGAAGTAGTGAAAAATAGGCTAAGTGAAGAAAGCCTCTTACAGAGGCTCTGCCGACATTACCGAGAAATCAAGGTCAAGAAGCTACAGAAGCAGCAGAGGCTTCCTACAGAAGCTCTGTCATACGCACAAAGAAGACCAAAGACTCGGAATCCGGCGAAGACTGCTCCACAGAGGACCAGACCGCAGAACCTCTGTAATTCATTACAGAGCCTCTGTGGTCCTCTATGAAGACTTGGAAGATATTACTGGATACGTTCATCAACTTGCATGGAAAAGTACTGTCAAAACACGTGTCAAGCTCTGAGTGGACTCAATAGGGCATGGTACAAAATAGACGTCTGTGCCATTTAATGCATTTACCAATAGTACATCTGCTCCATTAAATGCGCATGGCTCAAACAACTGCTCACACCATCCAGTCCACTGTTCACACCATCCAGTTTACTATTCATGCCGTAAAAGGAACAGTGACCAACTTCATAGTCTTCTAAGAGTAGTATAAAAGGAAGTCTCATGTTGAGATCTTCCTAACGACGAATAGACAAGGAATCACTAATACTCTCAAACTTTATTGTCAAATATCTGAGTGTTATATTCTCACACACCAACAGTTCTTAATCTGTTCTTCGTGTTGTTATTATATATTGAATAACAGTAACTGTTCAAGAAATCATTTTCATTCTTTACTGTTTTCTTTATATATGTGCGTTCTAATATCTATCAAACATATCTGTTAGTTTAATACGCTTCCGCATCAAACTCTAAACTCAACTAATAGACTGTTAATCTTGATTAAGCGTATCTGGGTTCCAACAATCAATATCTGAAATATTAGTAAAGAAAGAAGTTGATACCTTAGAGGTAGAAGTTGAAGCAGAGGGAATGTCATAACTTTCTTCCTCTTCTTCAATTTTTGCCATGAGGTAGAGATTTGCCTCCTCATCATCCTCAGAGTCAGATGATTCTTCAGTGTTAGAGGCAGCCCAGTCAAAGTCAGCGACCAAGCCTTTGCCTTTCTTCTTTAAGCTTTTCAGCTTAGAATATTTTTCTTTCAGCTTTTTGTATTTTTCATCTCTAGCCCTGGGGTTAGAGGATTTCTTGTGGGAGGAAGATGAGGGTCTAAAGACTTTCTTTGACCTGCATTCACTATAAAAGTGTCCTACTTTTTCACAGTTAAAGCAGGTAGCAGTAGCCTTATCAACAGGGGTAGATCATTTTGGCTTGTCAGTGAGTGCGAGAGGTTTATTCCTTCTGAAGTTATTCTTTTTGGCGAATCTCCTGAACTTATTAGATAGGAGTGCCATAGATTCATCAAGATCTGAAGAATCAGCATCTGATGAGCATTCAGAGTTAGTTTCCAACTCAGTGATAGTGACAGTTGATCGCTGAGTGGAAGGTGACTCTGAGAGTAAAGCAACAGGTTTGCTTTTGGAATCTTTTACTAGATTCTTTTTAAGATGACACGACTATTCATGATTGAGCATAGTGCCATATAAGGTAGAGAGAGTCATAGATTTTAAATCCTTTGATATCTTGAGACACATTGAATAACTGTCCCAACTTTCAGGTAAACATTCTAGGAACTTTGTCAGAACTTCAAAGTTAGAATATTCCTTACCAACGGTTTTCAGATCAATAATTAAACAAATAAACCACTGATGTACTTCAGAGAGAGATTCATTCTTACCACAAATGAAGCTTTCGTACTGTCTTATCAGGTTGATCTTTCTCGAGTCCTGGACTTCAGATGTACCATCATATTGAACACAGATTGTGTCCCACATGGCTTTGGATGTTCTCAGGTTCATGACGGACTGGTAGACTTCGTCAGGAAGAGCCATAGAAATGATAGATCTGGCTTTAGTGTCAATAGCCACTTTCTTCTTATCTTCATCAGACCAATTCTGAGGTTCTTTAGGAATGATCCTTTCAGGAATGGCAGCTCTAGTAGCAGTGCCTGGAACTTCATGATCAATCCTAACAGGGATATATAGACCATTTTCAATGTAGAAAGGCATAGTAGGGTCTACACCCTCTAAGAAGAGTATCATCCTATTTTTCCACAGATTGAAGTTATCTCTGGAAAATCTAGGGGGTTTTGCAAGAGAACCATTGTCAATGTAGTTTGTGTTTGTGGTGTTTGCCATTATAGAAAATAGCAAGGAAGAGAAAAGATTAGTATAAGCAAGATCTTGTTTATGAGATTAAACAATCCGCTCTGATACCACTTGTTGGTCCCGAAAGAGTTATACAAGTTTGCAGAAGGGGGGTTGAATACAAACACACAGATTTTACTTTTCTAAATTGTTTATTGATATTTATCAAACAATTTACAACTTGTTGCGAAACAAGATTAAGGATTAAACCTAATCTAAACAAGTTATGAGAACACTAAGTTTTCTTGCACTAGAATTAAGTAAGAAGGAAGATAAGAATATTACGAATAATATTCTAACACAAAGATAGTAGAGAGAAGAAGAATGGCCAAGCACTTCATTTCTGAAGTAGGGTTCTTCTTATATACTGCATGCATTAAATGCATATCAGTACAACTTTACACGTGGCAGCAGCTGATTGGTTGCATGGTTTGACCTTGGTAGACAACCTAGTAGCCGCATGATGAACAGTGTAGAATCAGAGTTGGTTGTACGATTCTGAACAAAGGGATGTCCGTTCTGACAAATCGTACGGAGACGTGCAAGGGGATAAGACAAAAGTAACTTGTAGAGGAAACTTCATGATCAGCGTTCACTAAACTGTACTTCATCAGCGAGTGACAAAGTTCAGCGATCGCTAAAGTCTTCTACTTGAAACTTCACGTTGAGTGAACAAGTCTTGGCTTCGCTGATATCTGCATCAGTTCATTAGTAGACTTGTCGCTGGTTCTTTGGCTTGATCTTCGACTTCAGTGTAGAACATTTGTTGACGTGAAACTTGTCTTCAGGGATCATAAGTAAACAACTAAAATTATCAGCGGTCATCAGTAAGACTTGAACAGGCTCAGGGCTTGCTGATGAACAGTTTCGCTGAATGTGTAATTTAAAGAACATGAGTTTCCTATCAGCGGTACTGTAGAGACAGTACTTATCAGCGATCGTGAAACTCTAATACATATTGTCTACTTACAATTTTCACTAAGTGTTTCTCAAAGAGTCCTTATCAAATCACTGAGGGTTTGGATCAACACCTTACCTTATGAAGTTATAAATAATGGGTGATTTCAACTTGAGGTTTTGACCTAAAATAGTATTCATGGGTTTTTGGGTGATATTTGACCTAAAATGGTTTCTAAACTTAGAGCATGGTAAAGGTTGACATATTTGTGTGTTTGATACTTGTGAAAATCTTATGATGGTATAAAGTGAATTTATAGGTTTATCTTGTTAGTTAAACCTGAGCCATATGAGTATTGTATGAATATCATGATATTATGGAATATTATATGGTATGGATTTTGGTATGTTCTAACCACGTGGATGCAAGTATATGAGTATACTAGACCCAAATCCTTATGCATGAGGATTTGGTAAGTTACGTGCTGACACCGAGAATATTGGACTACTAGAGGGTAGACCACTAAAGGACCGTTTGAGTTTTTGAGGTTGAACTCGTTTAGAAATGGGTAGGCACTAACGTTCCATAATCCTTGAGGCGTAACTGTTTGGAGTATACACTAAAGGTATATGAGGGATTGAGGTGATGTCAAGAGGTATGTGCACTAAAACCAAGAACCTGAGGTGCAGTTCCGATAACATCAATAGGTGAGCACACTCACGTGTTCCCTTCACCTTGATTGTACCCTGTGTATATGTTTAGGCGTGGAACATCTTATAAAACTATGGTTCATGGTAATGTGCCACCATTGCTGAACGAGTAACCCTAATTTATGTATTTGTCACCTCAATTATATACCTATGTATGATCAACTAAGACCTATTTTGAAACGTTATGATCGTCATGTCTATTATGACCCATTAAAGCCTACTAAGACCAATTAGGACTCATTAAAGCCCATTAAGACCGATTTTAACACATATAATTGGTTTATGCGCATTATGATCAACTAATACATATTATGACCCATTATGATCAACATTGTCTATTTTGACCTATTATAGCTCACAAAGATTAGCTATGACTCACCTAAGCCCACCAATACTCGTTATCATTAGTTAAAGTTCACTTTGACCCATTATGATTAATTAGGTAGCGTTTGATACGCAGACATGATTGGACGGGACAGAACAGGACATAACTAGATAGGACAGGATAAGAGGGGAGGACATGACAAGACTGGACAAGATATGTGTCTGTCTTGTGTTTGGTACGACTAGGACTGGATAGGACAAGACTAGACAATTATCCCTAAAAGTTGTTTGATGATTTTATATATCATATAATAGTTATAAATGACACAAATAAAGTATAAATTAAAATATTAATTAAAAGCAATGTTAGTTTTTTACACAATTTTCATACACATAACATACAAAAATAATAGTATAAAATTTGAATGAAGAATCTAAAATAATTGACGGTAGTTCAAAAACAATCTGATTCATACGAATAAAGTATAATATTTGATTCAGTTTGGAAGATCTTTATGAATTGGCGGATGCATGGTTGTAGAAACATGTAAAGATAAAGGTGATGGGTGGCGGTGATTGGTGGAGGTGTAGGTGTAGGTGGTCGAAGATGGTAGTGGTGATGGCGGTGGACAGTGGTAAATGAGGTTGTTATATTGGAGGAAAAGATAGAGGTGGCCGACACTGGTTGACAGTGACCGTCGGTGGTGGTTGCGGCAATGGGTGGTGGTGATCGGTCGAGGTGGAGGGCGCGATGGCCGGTGGTGGAGGTAGTTGTTGTAGTAGACGAAGCGGTGGAAGTGGTCGACGATGCTTGGTGGTGGCTACCGATAGCCGCTAATGGTGGTGACCGGTGTTAGTGGAGGTGGTCGACGATGATAGTGGTGGTGGCGATGGACGATGGTTATGGAGGTGGTGGAGGAGGTTGTTATAGTGGAGTGTTGGTCCCGAAAGAGTTATACAAGTTTGTAGAAGGGGGGTTGAATACAAACACACAAATTTTACTTTTCTAAATTGTTTATTGATATTTATCAAACAATTTACATCTTGTTGCGGAACAAGATTAAGGATTAAACCTAATCTAAACAAGTTATAAGAACACTAAGTTTTCTTGCACTAGAATTAAGTAAGAATGAAGATAAGAATATTACGAATAATATTCTAACATAAAGATAGTAGAGAGAAGAAGAATGGCCGAGCACTTCATTTCTGAAGTAGGGTTCTTCTTATATACTGCACGCATTAAATGCATATCAGTACAACTTTACACATGACAGCAGCTGATTGGTTGCATGGTTTGACCTTGGTAGACAACCTAGTAGCCGCATGATGAATAGTGTAGAATCAGAATTGGTTGTACGATTCTGGACAAAAGGGATGTCCGTTCTGACAATTCGTACGGAGACGTACAAGGGGATAAGGCAAAAGTAACTTGTTGAGGAAACTTCATGATCAGCAATTACTGAACAATACTTTATCAGTGAGTGACAAAGCTCAGCGATCGCTGAAGTCTTTTACTTGAAACTTCACGTTGAGTGGACAAATCTTGGCTTCGCTGATATCCGCATCAGTTCATTAGTAGACTTGTCGCTGGTTCTTTGGCTTGATCTTCGACTTCAGCATAGAACATTTGTTGACGTGAAACTTGTCTTCAGGGATCATAAGTAAACAACTAAAGCTTATCAACGATCATCAACAAGACTGAACAGGCTCAGGGCTTGCTGATGAACAGTTTTGTTGAATGTCTAATTTAAAGGGCGTGAGTTTCCTATCAGCGGTACTGTAGAGACATAGTATTTATCAGTGATAGTGAAACTCTAATACATATTGTCTACTTACAATTTTCACTAAGTGTTTCTCAAATAGTCATTATCAAATCACTGAGGGTTTGGATCAACAATCTCCCCCTATTTGATTATGACATAGCAACAAAAGAAAATTGCCAAGTATGAAAACATAAGGATAAAAAGAACTCATAAAATATTTGTCCCTTTTACTGTTTTCTGGGATCTTTTAACTACTGATGGAGTAAAGTACATTCACTGAAATTTTTCTTTAAACTTCGTAAAGGTTACAAAGGGAAGTGGAAAAATTACAAGTACATCAAACTAAATTACAAGTACAAAAGATACAAGCTGATAAATATAGAAGAATCACAAGGAAATCCTATCAGCTAACCAGGTTCTTTCTTGACGAGTTCATCAAGAGTGTCAGTCTCTGGGATCATCCAGTCATGGACTGTAACTCCCTGTTCCCTTCTTTTCTTTGCTTCGCGATAGATGTGGGGTTTCAGGAGTTGTCCGAGGAGACTTTGTTTGTACTCGCACCAGTATAATAAATCTCTGAGTTGTTCGATAGGAGTTTTGTATAACTCAGAGATGCGTTGAAAGCACGGACGACCACTGAAGTCATAGAAGAAGATGCCATAAGGATTGCTGATTACTCTGCCAGGGAAGAAAGTTTCAGCAGGAGGTAGGGTTACGTCAAGTCCAGAGAGATCAGGGGCAGGGCCAAGAACTGCGTCACGAGAGAATTCATTCCCTGTCTCGTTTCTTATCATCGGGCCAGGAGAGGAGGGTGTCTTCTTCTTTGGAGCAACTCGCTTCTTTTGAATTTGTAGAGGACAAGGAATATCAACCGCAAAGGAAACCAAGTCGATCTGCTTGTTTATTTCTTGTACGACATAGGTTTTGAAAGTTGAGCGGGATCTTTGAATTGCTATTCTCATCTCCAACCATTCAGCGAGACCAAAGATATTTATGGCTGACATGTAGACAGTTCTGTTGTGGTCGTTTTCTCTGACTATTTGAATATTGACGATCGGTACCTTTATATTGTTTTTCAGAGCATATCTCCCTTTGACATTTACAGCTTTTATCCTTGAGGGATGTTGTCTGTAGTGGCACATCTTCTTACACCATTCAAGAGTGGTGTCGTTGACTTTAGTCTTTTTCTGGGGAGTCTTCTGTGCGTCTATCAGCAGTTTCTCTTGGACAGCAACAGGAAATCTTCTTAAGTCTGGGTCTTCGAAATAACGTTGGGCTAGCTCTAGGACATATTCCCTGTCTTTTTCTTCAGCCTTCTTTCGTTCAGCGAAGAGTTGTTCAGCTTTGAGAGCTTCAGCGATTTCCTTGTTTTTGAAATGCCTTAGGCGATGAGGAACAAGGCGCTTAGCTTCAAGTTTCTGAACCATAGCAGCTCTCTTTTTCGTTTCTTCTTCACTTGGTATTTGAGGAACCAAGGAAGGTCTATTCTTGTGAGAGAGCAGTTCTTCTTCCTGTTCTTCTTCAAAAATGTCATCAGTCTCAGCGAAGTCTAAGACTGGGATTATTTCTTCAGCGATAGGAGCTGGATTTATTGTTGTAGTTGCAGCAGGGGGAACTTCAGCTGGATCCTCAAGCAGGGGAGAGGACTAGCTGAAACACAACGATCGTTTAAGTAAGATCATTTGGGAGAAAGAGATAGAGAAAAGAATGAGGTTAAGTGTATAGAGGTTTTATGGAGAGGAGAACTGAGGTAGAGAGGGGACATAGGAGGGATGCAGTGTAAGGGAAGAAAAAATATTGTACCTGACAAAATGGCTTTCTTTGAAGGATAGTCAGATTGCCTTCTGCAGCGAGGCCTTTGTTTTTGCCTTTGTCAGCTTCGGTCACTGCAAGCTTTTTGGTGGTCCCCTCCCCTGATGATTCTTTTATCATGACCCCTTTTTTAGCAGGGGCTCTTTTGATTGGTTGGAAGAAGAAGTCAACATCATCATCATCGTCATCATCATCATCTTTAGGGGATGATGATGGTTTATCATCAGCGATGTCGACGTCTTCATCGTCTTCAGCTTCTTCTTCAGATTCAACCTTATCAGCATAAGGTTCGGTGACATTAGCTTCAGCTTCAGCTTCCTCATCGAGTTGCTCCCCTCAAATTCAGAGGGAGGTTTCTCGGTTCCCTCAGGGTTTTCAACTCCCTGAGGTTGTTCAGTAATGGCAGCAGCAGCAGTTGTCTCCCCCTCGACATTATGGGGAAGACCTTCTTGGTTCTTCTCCCCCTCTTCCACATGATGGATGGGGGAGGTAACTGGAATCTCAGCAGCAACAGCAGCAGAGTGCATTGGGTCACTGTCTTCTGGTCCAGTGATCCCAACACAGGTTTCAATATGTACTAATTTGTCTTCCAGGCCAGATATAGTAAGACTGGTCTTTTGGAGAGCTTCTCGATCCGTCTGAGTGAAATGAGATGGTGCGCAAGTAGGGGCATTTAGATCGGTGGCAGTGCTGACATCCGTCTTCAAGGTAGACACCTCTCCCTGAAGGTTACCAACCGCTGTCTTCAGCGATGTGACTTCGCTGGACAGGGCTGAGAAGTTTGTGGAGAGAGTGTCGTTTGTGGAGTTGAGATTGTTGATGCAGGTGGAGTTTTCAGCGAGAGTAGTAGCAAAATTACCAATGCTACCTTCCACCTTCTCCAGATCAGCACTGGAGGCTTTGCCTTTGACCTCTGTGGTCAGCTTTTTGAGATCCTCTCCAGCGTTTGTAACCACTGAAGAGTTTGCAGATAGATTGGTGGTGAGAGATTCCACCTTTGTTGTCAAATCTTTCAGGGAGTTGTTGATATCTCCAAAATTAGGAACTGCAACAGTTAATAACTTATGAACAAAGGAAAGCTCAGAAGTTGGGGATTTTGAGAGATGAGTGTGTATGGTTTTGTGTATACCTGCAGGCGGGTTGGTGAAGTCCTCGAAACTTCGATAACCTGAGAATCGTTCCATGTCGTCTTCCAGAGTTCCTTGACAACTGGAGGTGCCCACAGGTCCTTTATTTTGATCCGCCATCCTCTTTAGTTCCTCAGCAGATGAGTCACTCAGAAGAATGACTTTTGTTGTGGAGAAGGGAGGAATAGATGGAGTGACCAAAGAAATAGTGGGAAGAATGAGAGTTGAGAAAAGGGTTGGGGTGCCAGATTCAGCGTTGGATCCGCTGAGAAATACTTCCGCAGTACTTAGAGGTACTGAGGGAGGGAGGTTCTGTTCCAAGTTAATAACCTCAGCGTTTAGAGACGCTGAAGTTGGTATGAAAGGGATGGCTTCATCAGCTGTGGCAGAGCGTACCACTGAACTATCCAACGGATCTTGAGAAGAGTGAGCCGCGGAGTCTTCAGCCTGGAAAGGCTTGGGGGGTTGCTCCTTGATTTTCTTGATCCTTTGAGAATCAAGTGAGGTAGAAGAGTGTTTCCTTTTTCTGGAAGGAGTGGATGTTGTAGCCTGAGTATCAGCAGTTGGGATTACCGCTGAGGTAGCCGCAGAAGTAGAAGAAGTGGGGGGGATTGAGAATACATAATATAGTAGAAAGACGTACCTCGTTTGGCATGGGGGTGAACTCGAGGATCTTGGTGCCAACCTGTGAGAGTTTTAGGTCGCCCACCTTCGGATATTTGTCCCCGAGTCCTTGTAGGAAGAGAGCGTTGAGAAATCGAGGATAAGGAACCGTCTTCTGTCTTTTGGATTCCTCGACTCTTTGAATCATGTCGTCAAAGACGATTTTCTCCCAGTCGATGTGCAGGCCTTTTAGCAGTGAATACCCCATAGCATGCCTGGGGTTGAGAAGCTTGGTCAGAAGAACCAACTTTAGCTGTCATGCATCTTATTAGGTGAGCGAAGATGAAGTTCATCTCTCTTGGCATCTTGGACTTCTTGATGGAAGTCAACTTCTTCTCAGGGAGCTCATCTCTCCATGTGTCCCATACATACTTCATTGCATCAAAGAATGCAATGATGGCGTCTCTGTCAGTGGGGTTCTTGGGATTTGGCAGAGGGATAAAGAGTTTCTCTTTTATGACGGCAGGGAGGTTTAGGGCACATCTGATATTACCAGGCGTGATCTTGGAGGTACCATGGTCAGTCTCAAAAAGGATGACTTCTATTTCCTTTTTGGGGTCTTTGGTGGAGGTGATCATAGCACGTCTTGCAGTCCACCAGAACTGAGCAAGTAGGTGTCTATTGGCTGGAGGAGTGATGGTCAAAGCTGTGGATAGAGAGCATGTCTTGAGAAAGTTCACAGCGTCGTCTAGGTGTGTGATGTGTTTTCTCTGCGGGAAGTTAAAGAGGGCATAAGGGTTGTTGCCCTGAAAGTTGATTTCCTCGTATTTGAAATGAACTTGAGGAGCAGGGGTGAGTGCAGTCTTTGTAGAAGCAGTAGGAGTCTGAGCTTCAGTAGGAGATGCCATTTCTGTTTAAAAATGAAGATAATGAACAGAAGATCTTAAAATGGATAAAATGTCCAAAATAAAGGTTTTTAGGGTTTTGTAATTTCTATTTAGAAAAGGAAATAGAAATTAGGGTTTTTCTAGTTTTGACAAAAGGAATTCAAAATATAGTGAATGTCTTGTTTCCAGTTTCCTTTTAAAGAAACGATTCTGGAAAAACATATGAAGATACAAGTTTAAGATTTTTGTTTTTTTTAACTTGAAGAACAATCATGAAGATTGTGTTCATAAAATCATGAAGAGAAAATGATTTTATTTTAAAAAGTTCTTTTGTTTGATCTTTTGAAAACAATAATAAGATCGAAAACAAGTTTATGCAAGGAAAATAATAAGAATATTAACCTTTCGAGTGTTGAAGAAGATGAACAGTTCTTGAGTAAATAAGTTTGAATGCAACAGAGAATTCTTGCTTGAAGAAGATGATGTTCGCGTAAAAGGTAAAAATATAAACGCAAAGGGTTTATATAGTGAGAGTAAAGAGAGAAAAACTATGAGCGGGAAAGTTTTTCATGATGACACGGACACGTCCCTTGAATTTGATTGGACAAGGAAGTCGAAACGGGCGAACATGTCAGAGAAAACGTGCCACGACTTATCCGTTGTGATGACGTCACAAACGTCCTTTCATGTTTTAGGATGTCTCTGAGGTTTTTGAAAACTCAGGGACATTTTTGTAAACATGAAGCACTGAATAGAAATATCAGTGTTAGATTTAAATTTTTCAAAAGTATCGCTGAAAGGAAGAGATATTCAGCGATGCAATTTGTTTTTGAAATCTTGCATTCACAGGCTAACGTCAGTGAGTAAGAGAGAGAGTACCTTGATATCATCGAATCAATATTGTTCAGAGAGAAGATGATTAATAGGGTTATACAAGTTTGTTTTATCCCTGATCAAATGTGAACCGCTGAAGATTTTACTCTTCTAAGTTCAGCATTCCAAGCTCGCTGATGAGAAAGTTGAATCTTGTCTCATCAAGAGGTTTGGTAAACAGATCAGCTAACTGAAAATCAGTTGGGATAAAATGAAGTTCTATATCACCATTCATCACATGATCTTTGATAAAATGATACCTGATTTCTATGTGTTTGGTCTTTGATTGTAGCACTGGATTATTGGCTATAGCGATGGCACTTGTGCTGTCGCACCTGAACTTATTAGCCAGGAGTGCAAGAGATTCATCAAGATCTGAAGAATCAGCATCTGATGAGCATTCAGAGTTAGTTTCCCACTCAGTGACAGTGATAGTAGATCGCTGAGTGGAAGGTGACTCTGAGAGTAAAGCAACATGTGTGCTTTTGGAATCTTTTACAATATTCTTCTTAAGATGACACGACTGCTCATGATTGAGCCTAGTGCCATATAAGGTAGAAAGAGTCATAGATTTTAGATCCTTTGATAGCTTGAGACACATTGAATAACTGTCCCAGCTTTCAGGTAACCATTCTAAGAACTTTGTCAGAATTTCAAAGTTAGAATATTCCTTACCAACGGTTTTCAGATCTATAATTAAACAGTTAAACCGCTGATATACTTCAGAGAGAGTTTCATTCTTACCACAAATGAAGCTTGCATGGTTTGACCTTGGTAGACAACCTAGTAGCCGCATGATTAACAGTGTAGAATCAGAGTTGGTTGTACGATTCTGGAAAAAAGGGATGTCCGTTCTGACAGTTCGTACGGAGACGTGCAAGGGGATAAGACAAAAGTAACTTGTAGAGGAAACTTCATGATCAACGATTACTGAACAATACTTTATCAGTGAGTGACAAAGCTCAGCAATCGCTGAAGTCTTCTACTTGAAACTTCACGTTGAGTGGACAAATCTTGGCTTCGCTGATATCCGCATCAGTTCATTAGTAGACTTGTCGCTGGTTCTTTGGCTTGATCTTCGACTTCAGCATAGAACATTTGTTGACGTGAAACTTGTCTTCAGGGATCATAAGTAAACAACTAAAGCTTATCAGCGATCATCAACAAGACTGAACAGGCTCAGGGCTTGCTGATGAACAGTTTCGCTGAATGTCTAATTTAAAGAGCGTGAGTTTCCTATCAGCGGTACTGTAGAGACATAGTATTTATCAGCGATAGTGAACTCTAATACATATTGTCTACTTACAATTTTGACTACGTGTTTCTCAAAGAGTCATTATCAAATCACTGAGGGTTTGGATCAACATGGAGGAATAGGTAGAGGTGGCTGACGGTTGTTGGCGGTGGCTACAGGTGGCCGCCGATAGTGGTAGCGGTGGCCAATGGCGATGGGTAGTGGTGACCCTTAAGAGTAATACCTTATTATAATTATATATCAAATTGGGGTAGATCAGTAATTTATAAGTTTTTGTCTCAATTTTACCCATGTTCTTCCACCTATTTTGGTGGAACAAGAAAACACCCTTTTTTGTCACACCTTATCCAGTCCTTGTCATTGTCCCATGTCGCGCCAAACGTGGGACATTTGATTTTTGTCCTATCCCATGTCATGCCAAACATTGGACAATGAGTTTTGTCTCGTCCTGTCATGTCCTGTCCCACGTACCGAACGCAGTCTTAAAGCCTACTACAACCCATTACGATTAATTACTTTTTTTATATTTTCTTATTACCTAAATATTTATTTATGTCTATTAGACCTATTATCAATAAAAATATAAATCAAAGCAACCCATTTAATCTATATCTATATAAAAACAAAAACCACATGTATGACGTGGCAGCATCACAAGGCTGGAATCACAATTTTCTTTTTTCTAAAGCGTTTGGAAAGAGTTGAGGTCTAAGATCAAAACTGAAGAAAAAATAGGAAAAGAAATATGAAGAGACACAGTCCATTCCAAGAGGCAAGAGGCACGATTCTTACGTTACGTTAAGGGGAAGGTTATTCTCTGCTTTCTTCTCCCCCTTTCATTTTTGCTGCCAGAAAGTCGATGTAGTGGCAGCCCAAGGCTTCCTTGCACTGATTTTCTGCTAGGAATCGAGACCCACGGAATAAGGATCAACGTACCATCATCGAGAGGTTAGTGGGTTTTTTTCTTTCCTTTTAACTTCTATCTTCTACATTATTATGGATTTCTGTGTTTCGTTTTATCCTATTTCCAGAGAACATGTAAGCATTGGAGCAATCTTCATTGGAGGTTACTGGTTTTTTTCCTTTTAACTTTTATCGAATTATTCTGGATTCTGTAGTTTCGTTTTATCCTATTTCCAGAGAACATGTAAGTATTGGAGCAATCTTCATTGAGAAGCCTTTAATGTTTATATACTTCAATGTAAACACGTATGGAAACAAATTAAAACGGAATGCATCCAACCAATATTTGATTGAAGTTATTTATAAATAAATCAAGGGAACGAAGGAGTGGAAGTTTATACGTGGTTAGATTCACAAAAAGGGGTCAAATAATCAATATGAGATGTAGTGATGTAGTTGGAAGATTGCAGCAATATTATTCAATTAAGTAACCTGTTTGGCTGCAGCAACCTGGCTGCAGTAGCTTTTTGGATGCAGCAAGCTGCTGTTTGGCTGCAGCAGTAAGCTGTTTGGCTGCAGCAGTAAGCAGTTTGGCTGCAGCAGCTGCTGTTTGGCTGCAGCAGTAAGATATTTGGCTGCAGCAGCTGTTTGGATGCAGCAAGCTGCTGTTTGGCTGCATCAGTAAGCTGTTTGGCTGCAGCAAGCTGCTGTTTGGCTGCAGCAAGCTGCTGTTTGGCTGCAGCAAGCTGCTGTTTGGCTGCAGCAGCTGCTTGGATGCAGCAAGCTGCTGTTTGGCTGCACCAGTAAGTTGTATGGTATTAGTTTGCTTGCATCATATACATACACATGCAAAATATAACATATCCTTGGTTTGTTTTCTTATTAGCCTATTTTCTTACAGTATGGTTTGTTCTCAAATGTGTTTTTTTGTTCGATATAGGGCTAAAATATGTCTACTAAGAATGATGATGGGGTACATATTAGTTGGACCGACGAATGTATTGCGATCTTTTGTGATGTTTGTATCAATTTCATCACCAAGAATGGATTCAGTTTCCATCTCTCTTGCTCAAGGGCTCAATTGTTAGATGTAATCTACAAATATTGATATTCAGGTTAGTTGATTCTCTTATTATATTCAACATTAGGGTTTTGTGCATTTAAATTTTGAATGATCAATTGATTAATCCTTCAATTAAAGGAATCTTCTATATCATATATGTATGTAATTATGATTCCTCTCGGTTTTAGGTTCAGTCTCTCTTGCTCTAGAGCTCAACATCATTTGTTCAATTTAACCTACAAGTGTTGATAATCCAGTTTAGTTGTTTCTCTTATTCATTTTTTACATTAGAGTTTGTACTTTTCAATTTTGAATGAGCCATCTGATTAATCCATCTATTAAAAAAGTTATAGGAAACTATGTGAAATAGCTATTAGCTGTGCATGCTACCTGTTATTATGGTTGATGTCGTTTTCATCTCTTTCTTGCCATCCATTAATAGTGTACCCTTTTTTTACTTCTGATGGTTTCTTTTGGCTTCTAGATTTAGTGTTTCTGTATTCCTTTGTTCTATATTTTTTCTATATTGTGATTTATGCATTCTAATTGTGGAGTTTATATAGCAAGTCAAAAGACGAAGAATGCAAACTTGAAGCGGAATGACTTGCTTAAAGAACTCCAATGAGGATCATCTTCAACATAAATCCATTTTCCCTAGAAACATAAGTCGACCAAATATTTGGACCAATTTACTCACGTAGATTTGTCAAGTATCTACTTTTAGTAAAATTTTACTTGCCAATAGTCTTTTGAATTATTTATTTTCGTTTTATAGATTATTATTCACTTGGAAAGGGCTGGATTCTCTTATTTTTTTGTTCAAATGCGGTACCTAATGAAGTCTAGAGGCCAAATATGATAGCAAGTGGTTAAGATATAGATGGTCTTCTGGCCTAAACTGTGATATTTGTGATATTTTGACTTGCTGAGTTTCCATCTCTGTCAATTAAAGTATTAGTCATGATACCTTCATATATACAAACACAAATGAAGGAAAAAGAAATGAAAGTACCTTTGCAATTTACTTGAATGTTGTATAAAAAACTATCAATTTGTTTTTTTTTATATTTCAACCCTTTTGTTTTGGCCATAACTCATAGAGTAAACTATGCTTTTAATTAGTCCATTTTGTTTGTTAAAAATTGTAACTTTCGTTCATTTACATGTTTTCTTATTTGAAACCATTATAGATTAGTTAAGTATATCGTCTAAGCGGTCAATGCTTCTAACTAAGAATTAGGTTAGTTATCAAAGTTTGAGATCATTCTTTCACTTTTGTGGTCTATGCTTGAGATCCAAGTTCATCATGAGTTTAAATATTTATAGCTAAATAAACATGTGATTGTATATAATAATGCTTGACCTTGCAAAATACTCACGAGCTAGCTTTCTACATGGATATGCTTTCAACGATGCATCATGTAACACGTTGATTAAACATAAGTGCTAATACTTATGGAAAACACTCGACTTTTTTGTTTCTACGAATCGTTTTGAAGCCTTAGGAGTTCATCGAAACGTATTATGCAAATGAGCTTGGGTTGTTTCGGATCCACATAGGAACTTGGGTTGTTTCGGATCCACATAGGAACTTGGGTTGTTTCGGATCCACATAGGAACTTGGGTTAGTGGCAATCTGACTGTATGTTATGATGTCCATATTTTGCTTGGAGCAAGAGTTGGGCAACCGTAAAAAAGCATTATGGTTTTCGTAAACTAGCCCTTCAATGTGCAATGCTTTAGGCAACCGTAAAGGGTTTTGGTTTTCGTAACTAACCCTTCATTTTGCAATGCTTATAACCTTGATGAAGCCTTTTGGCATGTAAATCCATTAATCCAGGTTTTGAAAAGAAAAAAATTGTTTTAATGCTTTGAATCATCCGTGACATGTACATGCTTATAGATGATACAACATTTTAGAAGTTTAGTGTTTTTTTAAATGGTTATTGTGCAAATGCCAATATCATGATGTTAATAGGTGCACTTAATCGATCTTATATGCATATCATGTTCCTTCTTAATTGTTTGACTTATGTCCACTTTATCTCAATTTTCTTTCCGTGTGCCAAGTCATGTAGATTTTGTTCTTATAATGTTATTTATGTAGCTTTGTGGACCATACACTAAATCCACTAAATTGAAATGGAAGGTTTTGGATATCTAATAAGTATGGTCTTAAGGAGGGATCCATGAAATCCATTGAGCTTCGAGGTTTCAACAGAGATCAATCTACATTCATGGAATGTGTATCATGAAAAGCATACAAAATTGTGATGGAAATGATCATAATAGAACGGGTGATCAACAGGATGACTGCGAAAACACAAGCAACCATGAAAAGAAAAAAACCAGCAATAATGAAGGATTATGAAGGTGATAGTAAGGTGAAGATGGCAAAGCTCTGTGAGATAAAAGGATTGGATGTTTGCATAGATGACATCAGTACGAGTTCATCTTCTTGGTTGTAGCATGAAAATCGTACTTCCAACAATTGATGTGGATCCAAGTGGTCCACCTAATGGCACATAAGTTAATTGTTTTTTCAACTTTTAAAGGAAAAAAAATGCATATAACTCAAAAAAATGTAATTATATATGATCTATTCGAGAAGCACACTTTTTCTATGAAATCATTCATTTTTTATTTCGACTTCTTTTATGAGACAAATGTTTCGTCACCATGTAATAGGGCTGACATGGGTAAGGATAAACCTGTTACATGTTATGTTTCGATCCATTGAATAATATAGGTAAAGAAATTTGTTTTCATTTATCTAGGGTATGGATAAGCAGTTTTTCATTATCCTATTACAACACATATACACACATGTAATTATAAATTTAATATCTATTTCTTTATAATACCATCATATATGCCATATATAAATGTATAGTTTAATTTAATTTTTATATTTATCGAGTAAAATAGTTCATGATAATTAAATGACAAACAACACGGGGTCGATAAAAATAAATACAAGATAAATGTTTGACTTTCAATTTTTTTATTGTTTTCAATTGAGTATTCTCAAATGCTGAATTGTGGTTGAGTTTTAGTTATCCCATATTTGGGAAAAAATAAACATTATAACGAAGAAAGTGTAGATAAAATAGGTGGATTGGATGGTGTGGTATCATAAAGCTAAGTATTCTTAAACATTGAAATATGTTATCCGTTTTGGTTATCCTAGGTTGGTAAGAAGTTAAATTGAAAGAATGACGTGAGTATCTTTGGATAAGAAGAGATGATCCATTGTGACAACTTATAGAGTTAATAGTAATCCTATTTTTTGGGATAAGAGTTGCCATAATAGTTAAACAAGAGGGGATGCATTAGTGACAAAATCATAGAGTTGATATTTATCTTATTTTTATGGTGAAAGATTACTATAATAATTTATATTGGGATTCTTAATGCGATCCATGCTTGCATAGAGATAAATTAATTTGCATATTTATAGTATTTCAATAATAGTCATATGGTCGTAGAGTATGTCGTTTCAGTTTTAAATAATATAATAACAAAATTATTATATGTGTACCGCAAACTCACCGTAACAATAAATGATAATGAATATATGCAAGTTAATAACTTATGAAAATACATTCACTTTTTATATTGTATTTCAATAATTGTTAATTTGATAAAGAGTAAATTTCATTTTTGGTCCTTGTGGTTTACCGATTTCTTTGAAAGGAGGACCTGAACTTCAATAATTCAAATAGTGGTCCCTGTGGTATTCGATTTTGTTCCATTTTTGGTCCCTGGTCACTAACGGGGTTAACCAGCTGTTAGAATTGAATTTTTTAATATTTTCATTGTTACACTTTACACCCCTATTTGAATTTTTTAATATTTTAACGTAATTATGTATGTTAATGTGATATGTTAACACGTATATTTTAAAACGTATATATATATATATATATCGAACTCCTTAACATATTTTAACGTAATTATGTATGTTAATGTGATATGTTAAGACGTATTTTTTAAAACGATTTTTTAAAATGTATATATATATATATCGAACTCCTTAACATATTTTAACGTATCGTCGCATGCAAGGTGCAGACTCAACACTAACACTATCGCGCAACGCGCGAGGCCCATACTAGTATAAATGAATTGAAATTACCATCATTAATTATCATTATTAAATTTGAAGAGAAAGAAATGTCACTTGAACACGGATTCACGCTAATTGATCATGTAATCTTTATGTCATGTTTGACAACCTTAATTGACATACTAATTTTTTTTAGTTTGTTAAGAAGCGTCTGATATGCCGATATGATTAGACAGAATTGGACATGACAAGACTGAACAGATGAAGATTAGATAGGACAAGTGTCTGTCTGATGTTTATTGTTTGGTACAACTAAGATTGAATATGACATAAATAAACAAGTTGCTCCTAAAAGAACTCTACCTAAAAAGTCACATCCTAGTTTAACAACTAATTTATCATTCAACAGTTAACTTATCTGTTAAAATAAATTTATCAACCAAAAACTATCTTATTAGTTGATTTGTTGGGGAAAAAAAGACAAAACAGTAGTGTTATTTAATTAAGCGGAGTTTGTTCAAACCAACAAGTATAGATCATATTAATTTAAAGAATAATTCAGATTTAATAATTATTTTCTTTGTTTTACACGAAACGATAACCAATATAAGTGTCCTAGTTTAAGTGCATTAACCTTAGGTTTTTAAATGAATAATTATTAATATGAAACTTGTAATTAATAAATTAAGTTCTTTAATTAAATCATAATTAATTATATATTACTTGATCTCTAAGTTGATTATTACCAAATAAATCATGTTTAATTACTACTACATTTACAAATTAAATAAATTTTATTGAGAACTCGTAATAACTAATTATACAAAATAGTAGTGAAACTATGCATTCTTGGATATAACTGTTTTGTGAATAATAATAAATGGTATGCAGTATGTTGATCAGTTTACGTGTGTTTTTTGAAAAACAATTAATTAATTTTTAAATTAAACTTATTTAATTAATTATTATATTAATTGTAAAAGCTTCAAGAGAGTTCAGTTTATTATTTAGCTTACCGTAAAAACTTCTACTTTTTGTGAGAAACATGAAAACACTTTTAGAGTCCTCGATGTCTTTTGATCCGACGAAGATGATCGTGTGCATTTTGTAGATGAGGAGCACTTTTCTCCACACAATATGCACGATTTGATTAAATTTGTGAAGATATATGAAGTTTCTGTTTTTTTCTTTGTTAAGATGCAGTAGTGAAGGCACTACAACAAATATCGGTTTTATAGAATGGCTACAGTGACGGATCCAGGACTTTTTTCTGGTGGGGCACCTTTAAGATAGCTTAAATACCCGTAAAGTTGTCCGATGTATTTTTAGCCTAATTCCAACGTTTCGATGATTTTTTATAGTTTTTTGGTTGATTTTCAAGGGTTGTTACGCTTTTTTTTGTCGATTTCGAGAGATTTTTTTGGTTTTTTAGTCGATTTCAAGAGTTAATTTTAGATTTTTTGATTGATTTCGAGACACTTTTTTTGGTTGATGGGGTCCCGGACGAAAAATTACTGGGGTGGCGTCAAGGTAGAAAGCTAAAGATCCTACGTTTGTACCCTATAAAAATTATTTTTTTCCTTTTTAATGGAGTCCCAACCCCCCCACTACCTTTCACTTACATCCGCCATTGGATGGCTAGAGTGTTTAACGTAAAACAAAAGCTTCAAGCAAACAAAACAAAGAAGAACTGTTGGTCTCAAAAGCTTGAGTTTATTCAACATTGAACCTAGCATTTTGTAGCCGTTACAAAAACGAAAAAAGAAAAATCAGCTAAACTTATCCTACTGGATTATTGAAAAACAAGCCTTAAGAGTAGGACTCTCAAAGACTTGGTAAAACAAAGACTAAAAGACTCGGTAAACACATAAAGCGAACAAATCCCTTAAACTAAGCTAAGTTGCTTAGTCTAATTCGCAGACACCTAACAGGTCTTTAAGTTTTTGAAATTGATCGAGCTTGAGTGCCTTCTTGAATATCTCATCTACTTGCTCTTGACTTTCACAGTGAACCGGCTGCACTTCCTTGTCATTGGACAACTCTCTTAGAAAATAGTACCATACTTTTATATGTTTGCTTTTCCATGCATGATTGCATTCTTGGACAGTTAATAGTAGACCTATTATCTATGATCGTTACACATTCTTTGCCTCCAAATCCAAGACTCACAAGAATTTTCTTCATCCATATTGCTTGACATGCACATGTTGTGGCGGCTACAAATTCTGCTTCTGTAGATGATAAAGTTACAATCGATTGTTTTTTTAAGACCACACTACTGCTACCAAACTCATCATAAATACATATCCTGGAGTACTCCTCATATCATTTGAATATTCAACATGGTCATTCTCAGTATATCATATTAACCCGTTATTGGAATTCTTTGAATAAAAAATCCCATAGTCACTTGTACCAACAACATATCGCATAATTCTCTTTGCAGCCATCAAATGACTTTGTTTAGGCTAGGACATGTATATACTAACCAGGCATACTCAATACATCAAATCTGGGCCTGTGGAAGTAAGGTACATCAAACTTTCTTTTAATTTCTTGTAATGGGTGCTATCAATCGCTTCTCCATGTTCGTCTATTGAGATCTTTAAACTAGTGACAATAGGATTATCAACAACATTGCAATCTTTCATCCAAAACTTTCGTAATACCTCCAGAGCATACTTCTTTTGACATATAAAGATAGCACATCCCAATTGATAAACCTTAGTGCCGAGAAAAAAAATTCATCTTGTCCAAGTCGGACATATCGAACTCCTTCATCATTCTCCCATCATTGCATCATTATCTCCAACAAAAATTAAATAATTGGCCTATATGATTACAATCATATGCATACCTTGGCCATTGTTCTTCGTGAATAGGGTCTGCTCACTTGAGCACCTGTGAATCCCTCCCTTAGAAATAACTTTCTATGTTATTAAAGCAAGCTCGTGGAGCTTGTTTTATTCAATATAAAGCCTTTCTTAATTTTTACACCTTGTTGGGATTTTCGTTCTTTACAAATCCATTTAGTTGTTCAACGTAGACATCCTCTAACATCTACCATGAAGGAACACAAACTTTTACGTCTAACTGATATAGTTGACATCCTTTGTTTGCATCTAGCGCAAGAATGATTTTATAGTGCCCATCCAAGCTGTTGGTTCCTGTTTTCTTCACAATGATCTTAACTTTCAGTTAGTTCAGATTGTATGGTGCAGAAGCGTATTTAAGAGCTGAAACATAATGTAAAGGTAGAAGAACACACAATATCAAATAAACAGTATGTAAGAACAGATGAATATCTCCAAGATTACTGTATTTGATATATATTAATAACACCAAGAACATAACAAGAATTAACTGCTGGTGTGTGTGTTTGTGTGTAGCTCTAATTATCTGATTCTTGTTAATGGAAGAACTCAACATGAGTCTTCCTTTTATACTACTACAAAGGGGACATACTTTAGACAATAAGGACTTATGCTACAGTAGACAGGATCGTATGAACAGTAGCAGGTACTGCATGCATTTAATGCGCATGTTCCAACTTGGACAGAGCCCTATCAGAGTTTGACACGTGTTGTTGTTGTCAGGGCATGCCTTAAGCAAGTGGATGAACGGATCCTGGAACATTAGAAAGATATTTGTAAATCTTCTAAGTCTTCAGTATAAATCGCAGAGGCTCTGTCAAGGGTAACAGAGGTTCTGCGGCTCGGTCCTCTGTGAGCAGTCTTCTGCTGATTCTTGCCTTCGGTATTCTTGGGTTCTTCTGCAGAGCCTCTGTGGGTTACTTCTGAACTTAGACTATTTTCACTACTTTCACAAATAGAAAGATTGGAGCTAACAATCTCCCCCTAAGTAGTGAAAAGTTAAAAATTTGAAAGTGCAAGGATTTTCTAAGCACAAGAACATTTTTCTTTTTACATTAGATTATGCCAGAGGCATTTACATTTGATTGTATTGAAAAGAAAATATTATAGAGGATTTGTTTGACTGACTCAGACGTTGGCATCCTTGAAGTCATTGAAACTTCTGCGGTCGAGTCCTTCTTGTATGAGCTCGTGATAGAAGCTGATGCAGAGAGTTCGGAAGTTGATTGTTGCATCGATAACCTCTATCAGTCTGTCGGCAAGACTTTGTTCCATGAGCTATGTTCCTCTGTGCTCCACTAGGATTGCTCTAAACTCTGTCAAAGTACTCGTTGCGTACTTTTGACAGTTCATCTCTACGAAAAGCCTTGATCTTCCAACAGGATCTGGAAATACTAACCCGACCCTTAGATTTGTGATGATTGAGTTGGGTGTAGCAGAGGGAGGGCAGTAGTCTTCTGGCTTGTTGACATATAAGTTCTTCACTCCAAGATCTCGAGCCAATTGGAAGTCGACCATGCTGTATAGTAGAAGCTTCTCTCGCATAGCTTTTCTGATCACTCTGTATGCCCTGCGAACTTCATCGGTTGTGAAGTTCTTCTTCGTCCATTCCAGAAGGTCAGGTAGATCATAAGGATTAAGATTCCTAAGATCTGCATCTGCGAATTGGTTCTGGGATATGCTCTCTCTTCTGACCTTATATATGTTGTAAGAGAGTTTAGGCCAGGTTTTGGTTTTGGAGAACTTACAGTAGATGACCTTGACGATTTTGGAGGTTGAGAAGACTTCATGTTTTGCCATGGGTTTTGTTCTGGTGAAGAGGTTTTCGAGGTCGGCACGGAAGTCAAGATCTTGAATGGTTGGTGCTGATTGATCCATTATGCCCATTCTACTGTATAATTAGCTGTACACCACCTCTTCCATTTGTGGTGGTGGTGGTTGAGGTAAGGTTCTGCACAGAGCATCTAATTGGTTCTTGACTTCTGTCACTCGATCCTGTGTTGGTTTCACCTTTGGATCCAGAATTGGTATATTTGACAGAGGAGTAAACTCAAAAGCCCAATCTTCTTCTTCTGGCTTTGGTTTCATAATGGCGTCGAAAGAGCTCTTCATCAATTTCTCTGTTTGAGGTTGATGTTTGGGCTTTTTCTTCTGTGGTTCCTCTGTCATAATCCCTTTGCCCTTATCTTTTGCCTTGGGTTGATCTGCTTGTAGAGATGGGGTTGCCTCTGTAGGTTTTGACGCTTGAGTCTCAGAGGGCTTTGTTGTTGATGTTTCTGTTGGTTTGGGGATTGCCTCTGTAGGTTTTGACACTTGAGTTTCATAGGGCTTGATTATGGTTGCTTCTGTTGGAAAGGCTTCTGGTGGCTTGCTCAGATACTTCCTCTGTTTTTGAGCAATTGTTTTGGTTCTTGGTATTTTGGGTGTTGGAGAAGGAAGTTCATCTTCGGAGGATGTCAAGAGTTGGAGTTCTTCTCTGGTTTGGACATCTTCTCCAAATACAGAAGGATATTCCACAGAGGTGGGTGTCGCCTCTGTGGTTTTCTGTTGAACTGTTGTTTTGGGTACTTGGGTTTCTTCAGTAATGGATTCCACAGAGATGGTTATTGTCTATGTGGTTTGGTTTTTGCTTTGGGTTGTAGCAGGGGTTTCTTCAGAAATCATTTCCATAGAGGAGGTTGTTTTCTCTATGGACTGTTGTTATGTTCCTTGTTGGGTTTGAGTTGGGGGTGTTTGGTTGATGGGTTCTGCGGAAATTGGTGGAGCTGGTTGTCCTCTTTCTGTCGCTTTCTCCCTTAGTTTCTCCCCCTCAGGATGATCTGATGGACCGTGATGGTCATCATTAGAGTCATCCTGACCCTTATCGTCTTTAGCACCCTCTGCTCTGCAAGAAGCTTCAGGTTTCTTTGGTGGAACAGCCCTTGCAGCAATCATCTTTGCGCATAAATCATCACAGAGGCCGAGCAGTGTTTCAACCTCTGCTTCTGTGTTGAAGCGCAATTTGCCTACGCTCTTCTGGAAGTCTTTGACATAATTTGCGTTGGCAGCAGTGAAGGCGACAATAACCTCTGTTACTTGATTGAGTACCCCTTGCCCAAGCTCTGTCAGCTGAGCTCTGGTCATGTAGTCCGAAGGTTGCATGGCCTGAGTGCTTCTGATTGTTTGCTCTTGAACTTCGTCTAAGGCCTTTTTCAGGTCTTCAGGTGTAAGGCCCTTAGATTTTGATGATTGTTCTTTCAGTTGTTGAAGGAAGTACTTGACAGACTCTTTGAATGCAGAGGTTGCGGCTTTTCCAAATTCAGTTGCTATAGAGGTGGCAGTGGTAGTAGCAGTGTTTGTTGCAGTGGACTTCATCTGGGCTACGGCATTTTGTACCTCTGTGGACAGATTGTCCATTTTGGTATTCAGTTTAGAGATGGTCGTGGATGTAGTTTCTGCAAAAGATTTGAAAGAGCTTTGCAACTCCTTCAATGTATTGTCCACAGAGGTGACAAGGGTTTGGAACTCATCCCTTGAGACATGTGAACTAGTTGTAACCTCTGGAGGAACACATTCGTCCCCAGAGTGAGTCTCTGTTCCTGAGACACCTTCTTTCGCCCTTGTTTTGATGTTGGGGGCGGAAGGATTTCCTTCTGATCCTCGAGCAGAAGCATCTAGTGCTTCAGATTCTACAGAAGTTCTGAGAATGACATTGTCTAGATCCACTCCAGAGGTGGGTACTAGATTATCCTTCTGTTGACTCAGAGACTTGTCTAGAGTCTCTTCGTCGTTGTGCACTCTAATCTCCTCTGAAGAGATGTTTGGACCTACTTGTGTGCGTGTGGCAGAGGAAACCAATTCCTCTGCAAGGATTTTTGTTGTGATCTGGGGCAATAGATCACTTACTAAGGACGAATCCTTTAGAGAAGATTCCCCTGGAATGGTTTCCCCGGGTATGATTGGCACAGAGGTAGAAAGAATTACCTCTGCCCGGTCGGTTTGGGGTGGGGTCGAGTTGTGCTGCTCTTTTTCAATATTACCTTCTGCTGCTAGACCAGTGGTAATAGAAGTGTGGGTTGCACGGGGAGATAGTTGGGGATGTGTGCCTTCTTCTTCTTCGACATCTTTTTTCTTTTCATTTTCTTTTTCTCCTTCTGCTCTATCCACATCTTCTGTGATCCCTTATGTCACTACATCTAACCTAATCACTTCTTCTGTTTCATCTTTTTCCACAACCTCTTCTTCCCTAGGACCAAAGGAGTCGTATATAGAGTGTGTGCCAAAAAGTCATTGTACATGGGGATGTATAACTTGTGTACCATCAGAGGCAGAGATAACAGGTGCTGGACTCTTTCTGTGAACATCAAGGCCAGGTTGAAGGAAGGGGTTCTGTAGTATCTCTGGGGTCTCAGCCGGATTGTCTCTTGGAGTTTGGTCATCATCAGCTAACTCTGAGTCAACTCCAGAGATTGTGAAATCGGGATCTTCTGCGGCTTCTTCGGTTTCATGTGACAGAGCTTCTGCAGTCCATCCAGAAGTGTCAAGAGTGTTAGCAAACTCAGGGCGTTGGAGGAAGTCAGAGAAATTCCCATGATACGCATAATTGAGGGGATTGGGGGATTGCAGAGGGGATTCTTGTGCTACTTCTCCTACCACCTCTTCTTCCTTTGTATCCTCTGCAATTGTTTGCATAGCAGACAGAGGTTTCCCAGTTTTCTTCTTGCTCTTTCTCCTCTTGGGTTTAGGTGCCCCTTCCTCTAAGGCTTTGGATTTTCTCTTCTTCTTTTCCTTTGGGGGAGAGGGATGAGCAGAAGATCCAACTTCTGTGGCATGAGGAGGAGAGGGTTGAGCTTTTGCGACACTTGTAGAGGTTCCCTCTGTGGTTTTCCTCTTATGAGTTTTCTTTTGAGGAGTAGAGGCAGAGGGTTTTTGTTTCTTTGAGGCAGAGTAGATGGATTTTCTCTGAGCACGAAATCTGGCTTGATTTTCTTCATGCTTCTGAAAAGCAACTGCCCATTCTTCATCTGTCAACCTATCTAATACTTCTGTACCTATGGGGGCTTCTAGATGCGGGGGTGTCATAGGACTTGGTTCTGGAGTCCTATGATCGCGTATGTATTCTAATTCTAGTTCTTCGTCCCTTACATATCCCAGAAGTTTCTTTGGCAGAGGTCTGCAGTGTGGGTATCCATCAGCATGTTCTGTTGGGGAGTTTTTGTTCATAGCATACATCTTGGTTGTTGGCCACCTCCATTGGCCATTTTCGAGCAAGAGTAAAGGCTCTAGCAGAACACCTAGAATTCTTTGAAACTGCAGAGGAAGTAGAGCTCCTGTTGTCTGTGACCTTTTCTTTTGGAAGGTGATTTTTCTGTCGATGGTGTTAACCATTTCTTGCATCATGAGTGTTGCGAAGTCCAGAGGTAGGTCGTAGTAGACTCCGTACATGATGGCTAGTATTTGGTTTGAGGATTGATCTGGACTCCCCACTTTCCCGGTTAAGCATCTGTTGAGTATGGAAAAGAGTGTATTCCACAGAGGTGGTAATCTGCCTCTGTGGAAGTCATTTCTCTTTCTGAGTGGTACGTTGTACCCCAACATTTCGACAAACCTGCAGAGCTCTTCATCTGTAGGTTCATGTGCAAAGGTCTTTAACCCTAGAAGACCTCTTGTGGGTAGGCTGAACTCAAGAGAGAACATAGTTCTGTTGAACTTGAGTTCAAGATGTGCAGGTTTATCGGGTTTGGAGATGTAGCCTTTGATCTGTCTATCTTCTGGGTCAAATCTGCAACTTTGCCAGAATTGATTTATGTACCTGGCAGGGATTTTATCAACGGTTTTGGTAAGGAGAGGGTATAGTATGTGATATTTCAAAATATGGAGAAGAATGGCATGTGCTTTTCCAAAATCTGTTTTGGATGGAACAAGGTAGTGGTTATTGGGTTTTAAAGGTAGAACATTTGCAAAATGTTCATGTTCTAAGAAGTTTTGGAGGTGGGTTGTCGGAGCAAAGTCTGCTTCATCACCGGAGTTATCTTGCTCCAGGTTTCTAGCGATTTCAGGGTTTTCTGAATGTTCAGGGTGTTCAGGGGAGTTCGCCGGTGAGTGTGCAGGGGAGATAGCTTGAGAAGAGGAGGCCATTTCTTGTATAAAGATGAGAATTTTGCAGGTTTTTGCAATGGTTCGCCGGAGAAGAAAGTGAGTTCGTAAAAGTTTATGAGGATAGGTAACTTGGGTTTTATAGTGAGAGGTAACGGTAGAATCTGAAGAGGTAAATATATGGAAGTGTATAATATTTGGGGTCCGCACTTGAGTGTAAATGGCTGGTTCAACTTTCCATACGAACGTGTGCCATGTACGTCCAATGAAAATGAGACACGTCAGCAGTGTCAGAGTATGACAGGACGTCGTGCGCGGCCCATTAATGCTTGGCGCGTGGGCTTTGCAACTTGCAGAATATTTTCACTCGCAGAATTTTACCGTTACTATTACAGAAATTCCCAAGTTTTTAGAAAATGACAGAAGCTCTGTAGTGTTAGGAGCTCTTTTGTCTTGAAAAATTCTGTTTATCTCCTCTGTTGCTTGCACCTTTACCAAAAATGTTTGAAAAGCATTGGAGAGGATCGATAGATTTTTAGTGTAGAAATTTCATTCACAGAGGTTTTGAAGCTCTGTCAGAGCCGGCAGAAGCTCTATGAGTGAAAATTTCTCATAACTGAAAATTTATGAAACTTTTTGATCATCCAAGTTTTTAATTGTTTTTAGAAATGTTTTTAGGACATATAGGGAAGTTGTTGTCCTAGAAAACTATTTTGGATAAGGTTTTGTGCGAGTAACTCTTATAATATGCCTAGGTTAATCAACAGAGGTTCTTGTGTTGGAATGGGCTCTGTTACTAACCCTTTTTGTGTCTTTAAGGCGTGCCTTTGTTCAAGAGAATTTTGTGGAGGACATTCAAATAGATTGAGAGTTTTTATTTTAAATTTATGATCATAGAGGATTTCCCTAGCAGAGCCTCTGTTGAGCTCAACAGAGGCTCTATGACCTTAAATTTCTAATAATGAAGAACTCATTAATCTTTTTGAATATTTGAAGTTTGGAATGTCTTTAGCAGTGTTTCTAGGGCATATTTGGAAATTTGTGTCCTAGAAAACTGTTTTCGAAAATGATTTTGTACGAGTAAACTTCAAATATCTTGATTGGTTAGCACAAGTTCGGTGGTGTATGGAACTTTTTGACTTGAGACCTTCTGTATGACATTCAAGATGATCGATCGAGTTCCTTTATGTAATTTGCAGTAGTAGAGGATTTGACTTGCAGAAGCTCTGTTGAGCTCCGCAGAGGCTCTGGAACCTTAAATTTCTCATAAGGGGAGACTCATCAATCGTTTTGATTATTTTCTTTTTGGAATGTCATAAGCAATGTTTCTAGGACATATTGGAAATTTGTGTCCTAGAAAATTGTTTTCTTGAAGGATTTGTATGAGATACTCACTTTTTGACTTTCCTTTGTTCGGCGAAATTCTTGACCTCTGTTAATTGTGGTTAATCACAATTCTTCTTTGGCTCCCCCTTGAATGATCAACCTCTGTAGATCATTTCAAGGTCTCCTTTTGCTCCTCCTTGACCTATGCTTGGATTAAATAAGATAAGTTGTGCATATAACATAGGTCAAGTTCATCAGAGGTTCTGTGGAGGCCTTCAGAGGTTCTGAGCAGACCCACAGAAGCTCTGTGAATTAAAGAACTTTTGATGTTTTGAGAATTTACATACATCAAAATAAACTAAAATAAATAAAATAACAGAAAAAAATATATACATATTTACAGAAGATTAAGTTATACTCACAGAGGTTTCAAACCATGTTTATCATTCCCAACTTTCCCACCAAGAAAGGGAATATTTTCTCATCTAGTGCCTTGGTGAATAAGTCCGCAAGCTGGTATTCTGTAGACACAAAATGCATTTCGATTGTGCCATATTCAATATGATGTTTTAAGAAGTGGTACCGGATGTCGATATGCTTTGTTTTTTTAGTGCTGTACTGGATTGGCAGAGATTGCTATGGTGCTCTTTGAGTCACAGAAGATAGGTATCTTATATATGTTGTGACCATAATCTTTTAGCTGAGTTTTCATCCACAGAACTTGGGAGCAACAGCTAGCAGCAGCAACGTATTCAGCTTCTGCCGTAGATGTCGATACACAGTTCTGTTTCTTAGAAGTCCATCTAACTAATTTCCCACCTAGGAATTGACAACTCCAGAGGTACTCTTTCTGTCGAGCTTCCAGCCTCCATAGTCTGAATCTGTATAAGCTTTAAAACCAAAACCAGAGCTCTTTGGATACCAGAGGCCAAGATTTTTGGTCCCTTTGAGGTATCTGAAGATCCTCTTTACAGCAATATAATGGGATTCCTTCGGGTTAGCTTGATATCTTGCATAGAGGCATGTGGCATGCATTATGTCAGGCCTACTAGCGGTTAAGTATAACAGAGATCCAATCATACCTCTGTAGAGCTTGCACTCCACAGATATGCCATTTGGATCTGTGTCTAACTTATTTCCAGTTTCCATTGGCGTCTTCTATACAGAGGCATCAGAGAGACTGTATTTTGAAAGTATGTCAGTGACATATTTAGCTTGATTTATGAAAATTCCCTCTGATGATTGTTTTACTTGGAGTCCGAGGAAGAAGGTTAATTCTCCCATCATACTCATTTCAAACTCACTCTGCATGAGTTTTTTGAAATCTTTACACTTGTGTATTTGTAGACCCAAAAATTATGTCATCCACATATATTTGTACAAGCATAATTTCTTCATTTTTCCGTTTAAAAAACAAAGTAGTATCCGTCGTACCTCTGTCGTAACCATTATCGAGAAGAAAGGTAGAAAGTCTTTCGTACCATGCTCATGCAGCCTGTTTCAGTCCATACAGAGCTTTGTCGAGGTAGTACACATATTTTGGGTACTTAGAGCTTTCAAACCCTGGTGGCTGTTGGACGTATACTTCTTCTTGGATCTCGCCATTTAGAAAAGCAGATTTCACGTCCATTTGAAAAACCTTAAACCCTTTGTGGGCTGCGAAGGCTAAGAAGATTCTTATGGCTTCCAGTCGTGCGACAAGGGCAAACGTTTCATCATAATCTATACCTTCTTCTTGGCGATATCTGTTAATGCCAAAAATCGCACCAAAGGGACAACTTAAGGTCGATGTGGACTTAATCAACTAAAGAAAGAATCTTTCGACGAGACGTGCGACGAGGATAAAAATAAAGAAGACAAGGGATTTGATGACGCAGGAAAAACCTCAACGAGGAAAAAACCTGTGGACGACAGTAGATGTCGTCACTGCACTATGGTCGCCAATCAGGGGCGACGTCCTTGGTACTGGCGTCGATCGTACGATGATTACAATACAAATGAAAGAAATACTTCGAAATGTAAAGTACAAGTGTTTGTTGTGCGTGAATACAAAGTGTAAACAACTGTTGGTCGAGGGCTGATGTCGTGCGTCGAGAGCGATTCTTCAAGAGAAAGTGCTTCACTCCGAGTTTTCTTGAGTACGCAGTGGAATTCTGGAGCTCAGTGATACTTCGGTGTAGGATTCTCCTATTCTGTCCAAGATGCCCCTAAAATGATGACTAAAACTCCCTATTTATAGTATGCGGGTGATTTAATTGTGTTTTAATGTTTGGTCTTGTAACCGCTGGGGAGCTTTAATGTCATTGATGAGTGGTTTTCGTAACCACTGTCGGATCATTAATGCGCTTTGATGACTCGTCCGTTATAGCCGTTGCTCATAAAGAGTGTTGACTCCTGCATTAAACACTTAACAAATGTAACAGTTATATTATGTGTTAGCTTGGTTGAGGTCGCATGGTCTTTATGCGACGGTCGTGCGGAGCGGGTGACGTCGAGGTCGAGGGTCGCGATGAACTCTCGACTTACCTTCCGGGAGGGACGACGGATGTTTTCTGGGTCTTTGTCGGGACCTTATCTTAATATAAGAATGGTCTTATGAAAATATCGTTAGACTAGGAAATGTCGTAAGACCACTAGGTCGTAAGCCCAGGATGTCAGGACGACGTTGTCGCGGGACCAACGCGATATAAGGCTGATGACATGAGACTGTCGACGTAAGACCGACGAGTCGTAACTGGCGACAAGTAACTGGCGACATAAGACTAGTAATGTAAGACGTAAGACTAGCGATGTACGACGTGCGACGCATGACGTGCGACACGTGACGTGTGATCATGAGTTGTAAAGACACTATCTTGAATAACTATTGACACAAGATGTCTTTCAATAACCAACTATCGTGGTTATTAACGTATGTCGGGGATATGATAATAATGGGTATTATCTTTGTCGATCGGGGGTAATCAATGTCCATGGGTCATGTCGAGGGAATTTCCCAAGTCGGTCGAGGGTGTGATTTTTTACCCAAACAGTTAGCCCCCCGAGATCGGAATTTCAAAGCCATTGGAATTTCAGATCTCGCACTAAAGAAAAATGCGTTGCTACGGAGACGTGTTACTTTTGCTAAGATCATCAGAGGAAAACTGACTTGTTCAGCCAAAGAAGGCGACGCAAGTTGCGCTTGACCTTCGAGGCCGGGAAAGGAGAAAGAATGCCCCGACAACTGGGTCGGGAATCTTGAAGAAGACAAGGACAATAGTCCTGAAGGAACCGTCTTCGAGGGCTGACGTTTCGTCGAGAGTTGTCACGCCTAAGGAGGCGAGGGCGTCATCCAGCCGTTCTGGCGCGATGGACGCGACACCAACAAGTTCGGCGCTTCCGGCGACAGTGACAAAGCTAGTGTCCAAGGTGTTGTCCCCAGCGTCTACCGACAAGGGGGATGGGTCATCGACCGATGGTGTCCTAGGCGGGACGACGTTGTCGATGTCCTAGACGGGACGCCGTTGTTTCCTCATCTGAGGAAATTTTTGCTCCCGTCTTTCAGGGAACGTTTTCCTATCGAGGAGACAGGGGGCCATGTCGCCGGGTTGGCGTTCTCGGTCGACGTGGTCCTGTGATCTGGCGTTCACAGCCGATACGGTCATTAGAGACATTTGTTCTGGCGTTCCGAGCCGATATGGTCTTTAAAGACCTATAGTCTGGCGATCTGAGCCGATATGGTCGTTAGAGACCTGTGTTACGTTGTGTAAATTCTGCTTTAGCGATAATCGGTAAAAAGTTTACCTTTCTGTTGAACCTGAGTATTACTTCGACTCATACATGTCATGGACAGATGTAATATCGACTGTAAAAATTCATTAAGTACAAAGAGTCGTGCGACTTGGGCATCCATTGTAATACAACGACTAGAACGTAAGTCATAAGACTTTTATATTCTTGAATCGTATAAGCAAACATAAGTGCATGCGATTACAACATTCATTCAGAACATGAAGAATTTAGATTGTGGGGTATCTAGACCTTATGATCGTGTGATTTGATCATACGATGAACTTTGAATCATGTGTTCCTGTGATGGAATGATCAAGTCATAGACCTGATTACTTATGTCGTGCGACCTTGCGAGGTTAAGAGCGCACCAAAGGGACAACTTAAGGTCAAAAATCGCACCAAAGGGACAACTTAAGGTCGATGTGGACTTAATCAACTAAAGAAAGAATCTTTCGACGAGACGTGCGACGAGGATAAAAATAAAGAAGACAAGGGATTTGATGACGCAGGAAAAACCTCAACGAGGAAAAAACCTGCGGACGACAGTAGATGTCGTCACTGCACTATGGTCGCCAATCAGGGGCGACGTCCTTGGTACTGGCTTCGATCGTACGATGATTACAATACAAATGAAAGAAATACTTCGAAATGTAAAGTACAAGTGTTTGTTGTGTGTGAATACAAAGTGTAAACAACTATTGGTCGAGGGCTGATGTCGTGCGTCGAGAGCGATTCTTCAAGAGAAAGTGCTTCACTCCGAGTTTTCTTGAGTACGCAGTGGAATTCTGGAGCTCAGTGATACTTCGGTGTAGGATTCTCCTATTCTGTCCAAGATGCCCCTGAAATGATGACTAAAACTCCCTATTTATAGTATTCGGGTGATTTAATTGTGTTTTAATGTTTGGTCTTGTAACCGCTGGGGAGCTTTAATGTCATTGATGAGTGATTTTCGTAACCACTGTCGGATCATTAATGCGCTTTGATGACTCGTCCGTTATAGCCGTTGCTCATAAAAAGTGTTGACTACTGCATTAAACACTTAACAAACGTAACAGTTATATTATGTGTTAGCTTGGTTGAGGTCGCATGGTCTTTATGCGACGGTCGTGCGGAGCGGGTGACGTCGAGGTCGAGTGTCGCGATAAACTCTCGACTTACCTTCCGGGAGGGACGACAGATGTTTTCTGGGTCTTTGTCGGGACCTTATCTTAATATAAGAATGGTCTTATGAAAATATCGTTAGACTAGGAAATGTCGTAAGACCAGGTCATAAGACCACTAGGTCGTAAGACCTAGGATGTCAGGACGACGCTGTCGCAGGACCAGAGCGATATAAGGCTGATGACATGAGACTGTCGACGTAAGACCGACGAGTCATAACTGGCGACATAAGACTAGTAACGTAAGACTAGCGATGTATGACGTGCAACGCATGACGTGCGACACGTGACGTGTGATCATGAGTTGTAAAGACACTATCTTGAATAACTATTGACACAAGATGTCTTTCAATAACCAACTATCGTGGTTATTAACGTATGTCGGGGATATGATAATAATGGGTATTATCTTTGTCGATCGGGGGTACTCAATGTCCATGGGTCATGTCGATGGAATTTCCCAGGTCGGTCGAGGGTGTGATTGTTTACCCAAACAATATCCTTTGGCCACCAATCTTGCTTTGTTTCTGATAACCACCCCCTTTTCATCCTTCTTATTTCTGAAGACCCATTTAGTCCCTATGGCTTGTTTCCCTCGTGGCAGAGGTACCAGAGTCCAGACTTTGTTTCGTTCAAAATGCAGAAGTTCTTCTTGCATAACATCTACCCAGTTTGGGTCGTCAAGGGCTTCAGAAATCCTTTTTGGCTCGATCACACTAAAACAAATTGTAAAGAAACAAAAGTTAGCAGTGCCTGATCTTGTTTTTACCTTTTCAGAAGGTTCGCCGATTATTTGGCTTGGAGGATGGCTTTTTGTCCATTTTGTTGTTCTTGGAAGATGGTCATCGAAGTCATCAAGTTGATTTTCAGAGGTTGTGCTCTGTTGTTCCGGTGCACCTTCTATTGTAGATGGGGCTTCTGTATTTGTGCTTGCTTTTTCAGCTTGTGGGATGATTGGTATGTGTGTTGGTATTCTTTCCTCTGAGTCGTCGTGTTCCTCTGGTAATGGTTCCTCTGTAGTTGCTGATGTTGGTATTTCAATAGCTTCTGTGGTTCTATCCTTTGTTGTATCACCTTCTGTTGGCTCCCCCTCGGTATTTGCATCTGTATGATTTACAGAAGAAGATGAAGTATTTAAGGGACCAGTTAGAGATATACCTTTCTCGATCTGGCTGATAGAAGATGATCCTCCAGAGGCTCCAGCAGAGGGATCAATATCATCATGGAACATCTCTTGAAATAGAAGATTTAAGTCTTCTTCTCTTGTATTTGAGATGCCAGAGGATTCTATTTTTAGCCCGAGTTCTGAACTGATTTGTTCAGAAGTCATTTGGAAGGTATCGTCAAAAGAAACGTTTATGCTTTTTACAATCGTTCGAGATCATAGAAGACAAACTCTGTAGGCCTTGGAAGTTGCAGAGTATCCTTTGAACTTGCCTTCATCTGCTTTTACTTCAAACTTTCCTCTTGCTTCTCTATCATTTAAGACGAAGCACTTGCATCCAAATACATGGAAGAACTTGATGTTTTGTTGTCTTTTGTTGATCAAATGATAAGGTGTCTTGATGTGCCTCTTTACAATGGTTGATCTATTTTGGGTATAGCAAGCGGTTGATACTGCTTCTGCCCAAAAGGTCATTGGTAATCCACATGCGGTCAGCATAGTTCTGGCGGCCTCCATAAGCGTGCGGTTCTTTCGTTCGACCACGCCATTCTGTTGTGGGGTGCGTGCATCAGAGAAGTTCTGTGAAATTCCTTCTTCTGTAAGATAGGCTTCAATGACAGAGTTTTTGAATTCTGTGCCATTGTCGTTTCTCAGTTTCTGAATCCTGCACTCATACAGAACTTGGATTCTTTTCATTAAATTTATCAGTATGTTTGGAACATCTGATTTCTTTCTAACAAATTCAACCCATGTAAATCTTGAGAATTCATCGATCAAAACAAGCAGATATTTCTTGCCACCTAGGCTCTGTGTAGATATTGGACCGCAGAGGTCAACATGAAGCATGTACAGAGGCCTAGGGCAAGATACATCAGTTTTGCCTTTATGGGAAACCTTTTTGAGTTTTCCCATTTCACATGCAGAGCATAAATGATCTTTATTAAATTTGACGTTTGGCAGACCTTTGACTAGATCAAGTTTTACAAGTTTATCAAGAGTATGAAAGTTTAAGTGGCAGAACCTGTTATGCCATAACCATGCTTCCTCACTTTTACAAGCGACGAGGCATATTTTGTTTTTGTTCTTGGCATTGAAGTTCATGAGATATAGATCTCCTCTTCTTTCGGCTCGCAGAAGTTCAATTTCCGTATCTTCACTCTGTAGAGAGCAGAAGGTTCTTTTGAACATTACGTCGAATCTCGTATCACAGAGTTGACTAACACTGAGAAGATTGTGTTTAAGGCCATCAACATATGCAACTTTGCGTACGGTTATTTTCTCTTTCTGTACGACTCCGTAGCCTTTAATGTACCCCTTTTTGTTGTCTCTAAAGGTCACAGATCCACCATCGTTCTTTTCTTTGTATGTGGATAGAAGACCTCTGTCGCCAGTCATGTGCCTCGAGCATCCGGAGTCTAGATACTAGATTGGCACATACTGCTTCTGCAAGACAATTAGAGAGTTTTAGGTACCCATATCCACATGGGTCCAGTTTTGTTAGGGGTCTTCAAGTTTGCCTTAGCATTCTTGGTCTTTGTTTTAGCTTCTGTTGAAGAAATATTTTGTTTCTTCTTACCCATGGATTTATCATTTTCTTTGGGTATAGAGAGATGACAGTGTGGACTTTTGAAGTGTTGGTTTAATTTAAACATAAGATCAAAGCAATGACAGTATTGAATGTGCGAAGAGATTTGCTTGAACTTTTCATTAAAGACATTAAATGGGGGCACAGAGGTATTACAGTCTATCCTAACATTAGACTTTCTATTACAAGAAGGTTTATGTAGGCTAGATTGTTGTTTGCAAAATCCTTTGTTGAGTGTGGCCTTCTGTGTACCCCTTCTGTGGTGAACTTCTGCAGGTTTCACTGTCACAGAAGAAAAAGATTTGTCATTTTTTACCCTTCTGTTGCCATGTTAGTTTTTCTTTAACAGGTTTTAAGGGTTTTAAAATCTTTGAACTCGTTGGAATTTGAGTGGACATTAACTTATGTTGTTTGAAATTTTCAAGCTCAAGAGAGGTTTTGGCTTGTATGCACATATCCAAAAAGTCTGGACAGATAGGAATTCCAGTGATTTTCTCCTTGGGAGGAATAGTTCTGTTAAGAACTTCAGAGGTTTGTTTAAAATCCTCTGTGTCACTAGGTCCGATCTCTGACTTGGAGTCAGTTTCTGATTCGTCAGAGGATGAATCGTCCTCATATACAGAGGTTGAGTCACTTGGTTCTCTTTCGACAGAGGCTGGGCTTTCAGAACATGTGCCATACTCACTTTCTTCCTTTTCTAAGGAACTATCTTCTAAGTTAACAGAAGTATCTGTTAAGTTTTCTTCAGAGAGATCTTGATCGCTGGAAGATGTACAGAGGTTTTCTTCAGAGATATCAAGTTTTTCTTCTGTAATTCTTGGCTTGAACTCAGATGCCTCTGCTGATAATTTCTTTTCAGAATTCATTATGCAGACAAATGCAACTTGAGTTTGAGTCTCGGGATTACCAAACTTGAAGATTCCTATCTGATCTTGAGTTTTCAGATACCTCTTAGGTTTGGATTCTCTTTTGACAGAGATTGAAGGTGACAAATCTGTGTTTTCAAACCACACATTTGTCATCTTCAGAGGTTTCCTCTTGTGAGGTTCCCCAGAGACTTTTTGCCTTTTACTTACAGAGAGAAGATTTGGAAATCCAGGTATTCTTGTATCCCCAATGTGAAATAGATAGAACGGAGACTTGTCTATTTTGGTTCCGGTATAAGGGTCTATATCACAGAAGCCAATTCCCCGTCTCCCTATTTGTGTGTTTATTTTTTCGTACACCTTCTGAGCATCTTGAAATTTTTTAATTTGAAGATCTCTTCTGAGTAAATCTTGACAGAGGACTTCTCTTTCCTTTTGAAAATAAATTTTAAGAGCTAGGATGTTCATTATGTCGCACTCAACGTCCATTAGTTCTTTAGACTTTGTTTTCAAAGAAGAATTAAGTTCAGAAATCTTTTCTTTTAAAGGATTTAACTTTTTGTTCCAGTCCATTTCAATTTCTTCTTTTTCTTTAAAGATTTTAGCTTTTTCTTGAGTGAGAAGTCTAGCTTCTCTCTCATAGAAGGTGAGCTTTTTCTGAATATTTTCACATGTCTTTTTCATTTCAGTGTATTCAATGTTTAGTTTAATCAAATCATCTTCTGCAGTATTAGAGTTAGAGGTAGAAGTGGATACGTCACTGTCGGAGTCGGAGCTGACTTCTGCCATGCCACAGAATAGAGCATTCTTTGTTTCACCTTCGTCAGAGGGTGTGTCTGACTCCCAGATTTCATTGTTCACCATTAGTGATTTCTGAGCATAGTATTCAGCTTTCTTTTTGTAGAAAGCTACATCCCTCTGAGGGCAATTTGACTTGCTCCTACATTCATTGGCAAAGTGACATGGCTTTCCACAGTTGTAGCATCCTTGGTTCTGTGTGGAGTTTCCAGCTCTGTCATCTGACCTCTGTCGGTCACCACTTCTTTCGGTTCGGCATTCATTTGCGTAGTGTCCTGGCTTACCACATTTGTAACACTCTTGAATCTGTGGAGTGTTTCCAGCTTTGTCTTCCGGCCTCTGTCGGTCATTTCCTCTGTCATTTCTGTCACTTGACCTCTGTCGGTCACTACTTCTGTCGTTTCTGTCGTTTGACCCTTCTCTCTCTCGATTATCTCTTTCATATCGTTCATTACTAGATTTCTTCTGGTATCCTCTATTGAATTCCCTAGTCAAGAGAGCTAATGATTTAGCTATCGAGGCCAGGGTCGTTTCTTCTTCTGCTGCTACTTCCTCTTCTTCTTCACTTTCCACCATCATGTTTTTCTTCTTCTTCTCCTTTCTTTCCTCTACTGCTTTCTCTTTCTTTGGTTTCTCTCTAGCCTCTGTAGTCTTACCAACCAATGCAAGAGGTGCAATGATCTGGGCTTTTGCTTGTGCTACCTGAGGCTCTTGTGCTGCCAATGTTCCATAGAGGTCTGATAGGGTCCAGGAATCTAAGTCTTGATTTGTCTGCAGAGACATAGATAACTGAAGCCATTCTTCATTCAGAGACTTTAGGAACATAACGTTGTTTTCTTCAGAAGTTCCGTGGATGCCGAACTTCTTGCACTTGTTTATTAGAGAGTTGAACCTATCATACGTAGTTTGCAGAGATTCTGCTGATAGAGCTTTAAAGGCATAGTACTCATTTATGTATTGGGCTCTGCGGTTTTTCTGGGTTTTGGCTCCTCCTTCTAGTTGTTTTTCCAGTTCTTTCCGTAGATCCTATGCAGATTCACATGCATCCATGGACTGGAAAAGGTCATTTGGAATGGCCATAATCAGAATTCTCTTAGTTTTCTGAGCAACTTCGTATTTTGCCCAATCAGGATCAGACCAGTTATCCTGGGTCTTTGGTTTTGTGTGTTCTGGGATTTCTGGTGTGTCGTCTGTGCCAGGAACACGAGGTACAGTTATCATGGGAACGAAAGGAGGGTTACGGATATAATAAACCAATTCTTTGTCAGTACCCTCAAAGAAGTGAATCATTCGAATCTTCCCTTGAGGGTATTCCTCTCTAAGAAGAGTGGGAGGTTTGGTTAAGGAACCAGAAGAGAAGAAGTTGTTTGTACTAGTCATTTTAAGAGAGATAAAATTATCCAGAAAAGGGTTTGAACATCAAACTTTTCAGAGTATGAAGTTTTTAAGCTTAAAAGCTTTAGGCTGAGCACTAAAATGGTGTTTTTAACCAGAATAACAGATTCTATAAGTTTACCAAAGTTCGAATGAATCGAAAATGGCAGAAAAACAGAAACTGTTTGATTAATATGAAGAATAGGTTAAAAATCCAAGTTTCTACCAAAGATCATAGTTTAGAGTGGATCCATTGATATTAAAAATCAAGGTTCGCTCTGATACCAATTGTTGGTTCCTGTTTTTTTCACAATGATCTTAACTTTCAATTAGTTCAGATTGTATGGTGCGGAAGCGTATTTAAGAACTGAAAGATAATGTAAAGGTAGAAGAACACACAATATCAAATAAACAGTATGTAAGAACAGATGAATATCTCCAAGATTACTGTATTTGATATATATTAAGAACACCAAGAACATAACAAGAATTAACTGTTGGTGTGTGTGTTTGTGCGTAGCTCTAATTATCTGATTCTTGTTAATGGAAGAACTCAACATGATTCTTCCTTTTATACTACTACAAAAGGGACATACTTTAGACAATAAGGACTTATGCTACAGTAGACAGGATCGTATGAACAGTAGCAGGTACTGCATGCATTTAATGCGCATGTTCCAACTTGGACAGAGCCCTATCAGAGTTTGACACGTGTTGTTGTTGTCAGGGCATGCCTTAAGCAAGTGGATGAACGGGTCCTGGAACAGTAGAAAGATATTTGTAAATCTTCTAAGTCTTCAGTATAAACCGCAGAGGTTCTGTCAAGGGTGATAGAGGTTCTGCGGCTCGGTCCTCTGTGAGCAGTCTTCTGCTGATTCTTGCCTTCGGTATTCTTGGGTTCGTCTGCAGAGCCTCTGTGGGTTTCTTCTGTACTTAGACTATTTTTACTACTTTCACAAACAGAAAGATTGGAGCTAACACAAGCCACATGAGAACATACCATTTTGCAACTAACCGGGCCTTGAAGTTCTATTCTTCACCAAGCTCATCGAACTTGATTTTATAGACCCACTTGTGTAACATCCTAAAAATTTAAACAACAAAATAGGGAAATTCTAAAAATGAATAACATAAAACATTCAATGTTATAAACAATTATAACCCATAAAGAGGAAGTTTGTTATAAACAACAAAGTAGGTGGTCGTGGACCTTGGAGAGACATCATCTCTATTTTTAAAAACCTAAACAACTCGAGTTCTTCTTTTGACTCTTTTGCAGTAAACAGGTGGGAAACGGTCTAAACACCCATTTTTGGAAGGACAAATGGTGCGGAGACGAGTTGCTTAAAGATAAATTTCCTAGAATTGTTTCTCTAGAGGCCGAGAAAGAGGCATCGGTGGCTGATCGTCTTAGCGACGAAGGGTTTAATTGGAATTGGCGTAGGGAGGTGAGAGGAGGCAGGGAGGAACTGTATCGGCGGTTACTCTCTCAGTGATTCCCCTGATAAATGGCAATGGAGTTTAAACCCAAATGGGATGTTTGATGTCAAATCCCTAAGAAAAGAAATAGAAAAATCTAATCTCGGCCTAGGTGTTCATAAGACGAGATGGAACAAACTTGTCCCAGCCAAGATTAACATATTTTTCTGGAGAGTCTTCCTCAATCGGATCCCGTGTAAAGAAAGTCTTTCCTCCAGAGGAATCGATCTCGACAATGTCTTATGTCCGTTCTTCAAACTTGAGACCGAATTTGTCAAGTATCTCTTCTTCTCTTGCAGCTGGGCTAAGGAGCTTTGGTCGAAAATCGGCAGCTGGTGCGGTTTCTCTTTCTCTGATTTCAACTCCATGGAAACACTCCTTAACGGTATCGACAATGTGAGAATTCCTCCCATGTCTCGTAAGTTCTTGGAGGCCATGCTCATAGTAACCTGCTTTTCGATATGGTGCTTTCGCAATAGGTTACTCTTTGACAACTCTATCCCGAGGTTAGGCGGTATGTTAGATTTTGTTATTGAAAAGTCCTTTAGTTGGATAATCCTTAGACGAAAGGAGTGTCGTAAGAACATTATAGAGTGGAGAATCTCCCCTCGTAATTGTCTGGATAAGATGTAATGTTGTTCTCTTTTCGCTAGCCTCTTGCTAGCTTCTTAATGAATTGTCGTTCCATAAACAATAAAGAGGAAGTTTGTACATCACTTGTCAAACCAAAAAATGAGATATAAAATAACATTCTAATTAATCTAGTTATCAAAAGACTACATTATATTGGGTGTAACTATGTATCTCCAAAATATACTCTTCACAAAAAATATCCCAAAATCCCACACCATATATGCTCATAACGACATCAGTCGGCACCTCAAAACATCCTAGATCTGTCACCAGTGGGACCTATCAACCGAAAACACAACCACAAGTGTTAGGCTAGAAGCCTAGTGAGATCATATACAAGCATATGTATTGGAAAATCTTAAATACTCAATTTAATGTTACCTAATCCCCAATGGTAGCACATTACCATGAATCATAGTATCACACGATGTTCCATACCTAAACATATACACAAGATACAACTCTTGATTCAGGGAAAACTTGTTTCCATCAAGGTGACGATAACACGTGAGTGGGGTCACTTAATGATGTTATTAGGACTACACCTCATGTTCGTGGTTTTAGTGCACATATCGTTTCAACATCACCTCAGACCCTCATATAGCTTTAGTGTTTACTCCAAAGAGTTGCACCTCAAGGAATTATTGAACCTTAGTGCCTACCCAATCTAGATGAGTTCCACCTCAAGTATATCAATGTACTTTAGTGTCTACTCTCTAGTGGCCTAAAGTTTGGCCTACTCAAATTCATTGCACAACTCTTATACCAAATCCTCATGCATAAGGATTTGGACTTAAAACTCATATATATATATATATATATATATATATATATATATATGTTGGTCCCGAAGGGCTATACAAGTTTGTAGAAGGGGGGTTGAATACAAACACACAGATTTTACTTTTCTAAATTGTTTATTGATAAATCATTAACAATTTACAGCTTGTTGCGGAACAAGATTAAGGATAAACCTAAATCTAAACAAGTTGGAACACTAAGTTTCTTGCACTAAGAAAGAGAAGGAAATTACTAATAATAACCTATCTTAAGAAAGACAACTTGACCAGAGTTAACAAGTTTGTACTTCAAAATGAATTGAGGTCGTCTTCTTATATACTGCATGCATTTAATGCATGGCAGCTTATACTTTACACGTGGCAGCAGGTCATTGGTTGTAGGATCTGACTTGAGTAGACAACCTTAGTAGCCGCATGAATGAACAGTGTAGTATCAGAGTGGTTGTACGATTTCATACAATAAGGAGGTTCTTTTCTGACATATCGTACGGAGTCGTGCAAGGGTGGTTAAGACAAAAGTACTTTGTACGGAGGACTTCATGATCAGCTTTCGTTGATTCAGCGCTTTATCATTCTTTATCAGCGAATGACAAAGTTCAGCGATAGCTAAAGTCTTGTACTTGATACTTCACGTTGAGTGGACAAATCTGAGTCTTCGTTGATCCGCATCAGTTCATTAGGAGACTTTTCGCTGATTCTTGAGCTTGATATTCGACTTCAGCGTAGAACCTATGTTAACGTGAAACTTGTCTTCAGGGATCATAAGTAAACAACTAACTTATCAGCGATCATTATGAGGACTGAACAGGCTCAGAGCATTATGATGAACAGTGTTCGCTGAATGTTTAATCTAAAGAGCGAGAGTTCCTATCAGCGGTACTGTAAAGTCTTAGTACTTATCAGCGATAGTGAAACTCTGATACATATTGTTTACTTACAATTTTCACTAAGTATTTAAGAGAGGGTCATTATCAAATCACTGAGGGTTTGGATCAACAATCTCCCCCTATTTGATTATGACATAGCAACAGAGAAAATTTCTATTTAATGAAAACATAAGGATAAAAAGAACTCATAAAATATTTGTCCCTTTTACTGTTTTCTGGGATCTTTTTAGTACTGATGGAGTAAAGTACATTCGCTGAAATTTTTCTTTAAACTTCGTAAAGATTACATAGGGAAGTGGAAAAATTACAAGTACAGCAAATAAAATTACAACTACAAAAGATGTAGACAGATAAGGATAGAAAGAATTACAAGGCGATCCTATCCGTCAAAAGGTTCTTCCTTGATGAGAAGTTCATCGAGGGTCTTTGATGTGGGAATCATCCAGTCAGGGACAGTGACACCTTGATCCTTTTTGTTCTTTGCTTCTTCAAAGATCAGGGGCTTGAGGTGGCGTGCCTGAATGTCGCGTCTGACTTCACACCAGTATATGAGATCTCTGAGTTGTTCGATGGGAGTGATTGGAAGCTCAGAGATGCGTTGAAAGTGTTGATTTCCTTGGTAGTCTAGAAAGAATATACCATAGGGATCACTTACGACTTTGCCAGGAATGAAAGTTTCACCAGGTGGTAGGGAGGTGTCAAGCGCTGAGAGGTCAGCATCAGGACCGAGAACTTCAGCACGAGAGAAACCAATACATGTTTCATTCCGTATAGGAGGACCTGAGTCTGAGGCTTTCTTTTCCTTTGCAAAGACACTTCTTTGTTTAGGAGGAAGAAGAGTGGAAGGAGGAATATCCACAGCAGAAGAAACCAAGTCGATCTGAGTATTTAAAATTTTCTCGACATGGCTCTTGAACTTTGAGCGCGATCGCTGAATGGCTAATTTCACTTCCAACCATTCAGAGAAACCAAACTTCTCTAAAGTAGCAACATAGAAGGTTTGCTTGGTTTTGTCTTCTCTGAATACATCAACTTCAACAACAGGAACGTCAACGAACAGTCTTCCTCTGATGTTTACTTTGATGATTTTGGATGGTCGAGATCGATAGTTCTGCATTTCTTTACACCATTCCAAAGTCGTATCAGATACTTTAGTCTTTTCTTCAACGATCCTTTGGGCATCATCCCATAGCTGACGTTGGACATCAATGGGAGTTCTTTTCAACGCGGGGTCTTTCACCGATTTTTGGACAAGCTGGATGGCGAGAGCCTTATCTTTTTCTTCAGCTTCCTTCTTTTTGGCGAGTAATCTTTCAGCTCTTAGATGATCCTCATATTCTTTCCTTGAGATCCTGAACTTTGTGGGAGCAGGGATTTTGTCACGAGGAAGAATGATTCGCTGATCTTCAAACTGTTTGATCATTGCATCTCTCTTTTCTTGATCCTCTTCACATAGCTTTTGAGGAGCCAAGGAAGGTCTATTTTTGTGAGAGAGCAGCTATTCTTCAGGTTCATCAGTCTCAGTGGTTAAATCCAAGACTGGGATTATTTCTTCAGCTCTTGTGGCTGGGATTATTCCTGGTGTAGTCGTGGGAGCTTCAGCGGGTTCCTCAAACAGGGGAGAGGACTAGCTGAAACACAGCGATTGTTTAAGTAAGAAAATTTGGGAAGAAAGAGATAGAGAAAAAGAATGTGGTTAAGTGTATAGAGGTTTTAAGGATAGAAGGATAGAGGAGGGATGCAGTGTAAGGGAATAGAAGGTAGTGTACCTGACAAACTGGCTTTTGAAGCAAGATCGTCATATTGTCTTCTTCAGCGAGGCCTTTGTTTTTGCCTTTGTCAGCTTCAGACGCTGCAGGCTTTGTCTTGGTCTGCTCCCCTGAAGGTTCTTTTATCTTGATCCCTTTTTGAGCTGGGGCTTTTGCAATAGGCTGGACGTAGAAGAAATCGTCATCATCATCATCTTTGGGGGATGATGATGGTTCTTCATCAGATTTGTCGACAGGTTCATCATCTTCAGTTTCTTCTTCAGACTCGACCTCTTCAGCATAAGGTTCGGTCACGTCAGCAGCAGCTTCCTTAAGTTGCTCTTCGAGTTGCTCCCCCTCAGATACAGAGGAAGGTTTATCGGTTTCCTCAGGGTTTTCAACTCCCTGAGGTTGTGGAGTAGAAGTACAAGCAGCAGCAGTTTTAATACCCTCCCCCTCAGCATTATGGGGAAGGTCTTCTTTAGTCTTCTCCCCCTCTTCCACATTATGGTTGGGGGAGGTAACAGATTGTTCAACAGCAGTGTGTATTTGGTCCCTGTCTTCTAGGCCAGAGATCCCAATACAGTTTTCAATCTTTGCTAATCTGACTTCTAGGCCAGTTATAGCAGGATTGATCTTTTCAAGAGCTTCGCGATCGACCTGAGAAAAATTTGAAGTTGGGACGTTCAGGCGATCGAGCACTTTTCTGAACAAATTCTTTGACGGTGGAGACGTCAGCCTTGATCGTGGAAACTTCACCCTTAAGAGAACCAACCTCTGTCTTCAATGATGTGACTTCATTGGACAGAGAGGTGAAGTTTGTTGAAAGAGAGGTGGTGGCGGTTGAATTGTCAACGAGGGTGGTAGCAAATTGAGTGATGCTACCATCCACCTTCTCCAGATCAGTTTTGGAGGCTTTTGTATCGACGATCTTGGTCAGCTTTTTGAGTTTCTCTCCAGCGTCTGTAACCGCTGAAGAGTTTGTGGAGAGAATGGTGTTGTAATTCTCCACATTTGTTTCCAGGGCCTTCAGGGAGGTGTTGATATCCCCCAAATTAGGACCTGAAACAGTTAATAACTTATGAACAGAGGAAAGCTCAAAAGTTTGGGGTAGAGAAAGAGGAGTGTTTTGGATTGTGTTTATACCTGCAGGCGGGTTGGCGAAGTTGTCGGACCCTTTGTGTCCTGAATGAAATTCCATGTCGCCTTCAAGAGTACCTTGGCGAATGGAGGTGCCTGTAGATCCAAAGTTTGCATCCAACATCGTATTTAGAGTGTCTGCAGCTGAGTCATGTACGATGAAGGGTGTCCTTGAGAAAGTTGGGAAAATTGATGGAGAGACCAAAGATTGAGTAGGAGGAATGAGGGATGAGAATGATGGTTGGGTGCGGGGTTCAACGTTGGATCCGCTGTCAATCACTTCAGTCTGTAGAGAGGCTGAAGGAGGTGGGTTCATTTCCAAGTTTATAACTTCAGCGTTTAGAGACGCTGAAGCTGGGATGGAAGGTGTGGCTTGATCAGTTGTGGCAGAGCGTACCACTGAACTTTCCATCAGCTCTTCAAGATGAGCTGAGGAGTCTTCAGCATGTAAATGCTGGGGGGTTGCTCCCTTCCTGTGTCCCATGTGTAACCCATTGCATCGAAGAATGCAATGATGGCTTCCCTATCAGCATGGTTTTTGTCGTTTGGGAGAGGTACAAAGCGGTTTTCTTTAGTAGAGGTAAGAAGGCTCAGTTCTTTCCTAATTATAGCAGGGTTGATTTTGGTGGTTCCAAATTTTGTGTCACACAGAATAGAGTCAACGATCTTCGTTGGGTCTTTGGCATGGGGTACCTGAGCTCTTCTGGCAGTATACCAGAACTGAGAAAGTAGGAATTGATGAGCAGGGGGTGTAATGGTCAGGGCTGTGGATAAGCAACATGTTTTGAGATAGTTCACAGCATCATCCAGATGTGTGATTTGCTTTCGAGGAGGAAACTCGAAAAGCGCATGAAAGTTGTTTGATTTTGAAAAATCGATTTCCTCAAGCTTGAACTTGACCTGAGGAGCTTTGACAAGAGTCAGTTTCTTTGCAGCCGTGGATTTCTCAGCGGTAGGAGCAGGAGTAGAAGATGCCATTTTATGTTTAACATATCAACCATGAACATAGATAAAGAATAGTCTTAATGTGAAAGATTTTCCAATAAGATGTTTTCCGATTTTTGTCCATTTCATTCAGACATAAATGTCTTAATGAAGATTAGGGTTTTCTTGTTTGTAAAAGAAAAACAAACCCAGTAAAAGTCTTGTTTTCCATTTTCCTTTAGATAAGGATTCTGGAAAAACGAATGAAGAACAAGTTTAAGATATTGAGTTTTAAACTTGAAGAACAACCATGAAAAGGTTGTGTTCATAAAACCATGAAAGAAATGATTTCATTTTAGAAAAGGTTTCTTTTGTTTGATCAGTTAAAAGCAATAAGAAGATCAGAAACAAGTTATGTAGGTAAATAATAAGAATATTAACCTGGTAATCGAAGAAGGAGATGAACAGATTTCTGGAAATAAGCAACAGTAAATCTTTTCTTGCTTAAAGAAGAAGTTCGCGTAAAGAAAAAAATATAAACCCGAAATAGTTTATATAGAGAGATTTTAGAGAGAGAGAAACTCGAGCGGGAAAGTTTTTCATCATGACACGGATACGTGTTTGCATTTGATTGGAAGGTAAACGAAACGTGCAAACGTGTGTCAGAAAAGGAACGTTACAGGGTTTATCCATTGTGATGATGTCACAAACGTCCTTTCATATTTTAGGATGTCTCTGAGGTTTTGAAAGCTCAGGGACAATTTTTTGAAAAACATGAAGCACTGAATAGAAATATCAGTGTTAGTTTAAGATATTTCAAAGTATCGCTGTTAAGGAAGAGATATTCAGCGATGCAATTTGTTTTGAAATCTTACATTCACATGCGAACGTCAGTGAGCAAGAGAGAAAACATACCTTGATATCAGCGAATCAATTATGTTCAGAGAGAGAATGATAGAATGGGTTATATAATTGTTTTATCCTATCGCTGATAAAATGTGAACCACTGAAGATTTTACTCTTCAAAGTTCAGCATTCCAAGCTCGCTGATGAGAAAGTTGAATCTTGTCTCATGAAGAGGTTTGGTGAACAGATCAGCTAACTGATAGTCAGTTGGGATAAAATGAAGTTCTATATCACCATTCATCACATGATCTCTGATAAAATGATACCTGATTTCGATATGTTTGGTCTTTGAGTGTAGTACTGGATTGTTGGCTATAGCGATGGCACTTGTGTTGTCGCAATAGATTGGAATTTTCGAGAGCTGAAGGTCATAGTCTAGTAGTTGATTTCTCATCCACAAGACCTGAGAACAACAGCTTCCAACGACTACATACTCAGCTTCAGCAGTTGAGGTGGACACTGAGTTTTGCTTTTTACTTGTCCAACTCACCAGCTTTCCACCCAGGAGCTGACAGCCTCCTGTGGTGCTTTTCCTATCCAATTTGCAACCTGCAAAATCACTATCTGAATAGGAGATTAGATCAAACCCTGAGTCTTTGGGATACCAAAGACCTAGGTTCATAGTACCCTTAAGGTAACGAAAGATTCACTTTACAGCGATCATATGAGATTCCTTAGGTTCAGCTTGATATCGTGCGCACAAACAGGTTGCGTACATAATATCGGGTCGGCTAGCTGTAAGATACAAGAGAGAGCCGATCATCCCACGGTACAGCGTAACATTAACAGGTATTCCATTTGAATCCTTGTTTAGTGTCAGTGGAGGTGCCATAGGGGTTTTCATAGCTGAACTCTGAGTTAAATTGAATTTCTTCAGCATATCTTTAACATACTTTTCCTGTTTAATGAAAGTTCCTTTTTCATTTTGTTTTATCTGAAGACCAAGGAAATATGTTAGCTCACCCATCAGACTCATTTTATACTCTTCTTTCATCCTTTCAGAGAAACGAGTACAAAGATCAGGGTTAGTAGAACCAAATATAATGTCATCAACATATATCTGAACAAGAATGATATGACCCTTCACTATTCTGAAAAATAGAGTTTTGTCGATTTTACCTCGCTCAAATTTTTCAATTAGGAGATAAGAGGATAAAGTGTCATACCATGCACGTGGAGCTTGCTTTAAGCCATAAAGTGCATTATCCAGTTTATAAACATAACCTGGACGCTTAGGATCTGATAATCCTGGAGGTTGTTCCACATAGACTTCTTCATTCAGCTTTCCATTGAGATATGCTGACTTAACATCCATTTGATATACTTTGAAGTCTTTGTGTACATCGTATGCTAAGAATGGACGAATAGATTCTAGTCTTGCCACTGGAGCAAATGTTTCGTCGTAATCTATGCCTTCCTCTTGTCTGTATCCCTGAGCAACAAGACGAGCCTTCTTGCGGGTTACAGTTCCATGTTCGTCCAACTTATTTCAATAGACCTAGTGCCTATCACTGTCTTGTCAGTTGGTCTTCGAACAAGTTTCCAAACTTTGTTTCTTTCGAATTCAGTCAGCTCTTCTTGCATGGCGCTGACCCAGTTTGGATCTTTGAGGGCATCATCTATTTTCTTTGGTTCAATCAGAGAAATAACGTTAACAAATAAACAAATATTACCTGCACTTCGTCGAGTCTGAACACCAGCGTTCGGATCACCAAGGATTTGATCAGTTGGGTGATTTATAGTCCATCGTTGAGCCAGAGCATAAGTCGCTGACTCAAATTGAACTGGAGGAGCTGAAGATGAGGCTTCAGCAACTTCTGGAATATCAGCCAAGAGAGGAGTAGGTGCAGATGTCATCTCATTCACTGATTGCTGAGAAGTAGATGGAATGTCTGAGACAGTTGGTTCAGAAGCAAGTATAGTGTTTAAAGGAACAGTTGAGACCCATGATGTTTCAGCTTCACTATTTTGCATGTTTGGGATGATAGTAGGACCATCATCTTCAACTGTATGAGTATGACGAGTGGGAATATCTTCTGAATCACCAAGATGAGAAAACATCCATTGATTCAGTTCTTCAGTATCAGCAGAAGGTCGAGAATTCGCTGAACGGGATTCGTCAAAAGTGACGTGAATAGTTTCTTCAACAGTTTGTCTTCTTCGATTGAAGACTCTGAAGGCTTTGGAGATTGAAGAATATCCAAGAAAGATTCCATCATCAGCCTTAGGATCAAACTTTCCAAGGGCATCTCTGTTGTTCAGTATGAAACACTGACATCCAAAGATGTGAAGAAAGCTAATTGAAGGCTTTCTCCCATGAAAAAGTTCATAGGTTGTTTTATTAAATCTTTTGACTATCAGCGACCTGTTTTCCGTAAAACAAGTAGTGTTGACAGCTTCTGCCCAAAACTGAGTAGGCAGGTGATAATCGCTGAGCATTGAACGTGCAGCTTCAATAATAGTTCTATTTCTTCTTTCAGCGACTCCGTTTTGTTGCGGTGTTCTCACTGAAGAAACGTTGTGATAAATACCATTACTCTCAAAGAAGGAATCAAGAGAACTGTTTTTGAATTCAGTCCCATGATCACTCCTTATTGAGCGAACGGTCAAGTTGTTCAGGGTTTCCATCTTCCGAACAAAGGTGATGAGTTCTTCAGGGGTGTCACTCTTAGAATGGAGAAACATAACCCATGTATATCGAGAGAATTCATCAACTATGACCAGTGTATATTTCTTTCCAGCGATGGATTGTTTGTTAACAGGGCCAAACAAATCCATATGGAGAAGTTGTAGAGGAGATGACACTGAGGAAACTTGCTTTGACTTAAAGCTTGCTTTGGTCTGCTTGCCTTTCTCACACGCTGAACATAAGGATTATTTGGCATATGAGTGCTGAGGTAGACCAGTGACTAACTCTTTTGAAGAAAGAGTGTTCAGTGTCTTGAAGTTGAGATGAGAGAGCCTCTTATGCCATAGCCAGTTGACATCAGATGAGGCTTTTGAGAAGAAACAGGAGTTCTCAGTGGTTGTTGAGTCCATGTTTATTTCATAAACATTTTCCTAACGATAACTGCTGAGAGTTATCTTCTCCTTTTTGTCAGCGACAAAGCAGGATTCCTTAGTAAAGATTACTTTGTTATCCTTGTCGCAAAGCTGACTGATGCTTAGAAGATTATGTTTCAGCCCTTCAACATATGCGACTCTTCTGAAGGTTGTTGTACCATTAGAGAGTACACCAAACCCTCGGGTATGTCCTTTTCCATTTCCACCGAAAGTTACAGAGGGACCCTTCTCTTCTTTGTACTCAGTGAGCAGGTTCTTCATACCAGTCATGTGTCTAGAGCATCCGCTATCGAGATACCAGATACCCTTCTTAACCTGCATTACAAAGGAAGATTAGTTTTTCTTGGGTACCCACTTAACCATGTGTACACACTTGTCAGTGGGGGTAGAAGAGGAGGTGGAAGATTCAGAAGTCTTCGCAGCATTTGAAGATTCAGCTTTGTCAGTCTTCACTTTGGTTAATTTCTTAACCTCAGTGGTCTTCTTTGCCTTGGGGGCAATGATCTTCACCTTAGCTATCTTTTCAGCTTGGGTGGCTGTGGGGAACTTACTAGCAATATGATTGGTAAGTCCACAATGATAAGATTTCCTATAACTAAAAGTAGTTCTAGGACCATTTACATGCTAAGCTTTTGATTTTGAATTAGAAGGACCAGCACCAAGTAAGCTATTGGCTTTTGAAATGGGAGGAACATTCAGTTCTTCGGATTTCTTACCAATAATTTCCACTTTGATTCTAGGAGTAGATCACTGAATAAATCCAGGGATCTTATTCTTTGAATCAGAGGGATAAGTCACTGAAGCTTTAGAAGCGTTTAGCTTTGGTACAGAGGTACCCTTCTGAGGATTTTGGTTAAAAGCAATTCCTTTACCTTTGTTTTTAAAGACTGAGGTAGGTTTTGGATAAACAACTTTTTCTTTACCTTTAGAAGTTAAGGTAGAGATTTCCTCAGGGATAGTCGGTTTAGAAGAGGAACACTGAGATGAGAAAGTGTCAGGGATAGAGGATATGAACATTCCAAACTTAAGCATGGAACGGTCAGTGGTTGGTTCTAGAGTATCAGCTTTGTAACCAAGACCACGTTTATCACTCAGGGGAATCTGAGACTTAATTATCTCAGTGATCTTTGTTGAGGAATTATACCATCCATCAACAGTAGCTTTTTCAGCTTTTAATGCAGCGATAGCTTCTTCGCGCTTGAATTTGACTAGCTGATTTAAGTGAACTTGATCTTTAAAATCTTCTTCAATTTTAGAAAGATTTTCTATTTGAAGGTGACAGTTTTTAAGCTGTTCAGCGAGATCAAGGTTTTGATTTTCAACCACAGTTTTTCCATTCATGGTTTCATATAAACTTCTAGTCAAGAGATCGATCTTTCGAAGACTATCAGCTTCATCAATATTTAAAATATTGGTAAAGAAGGAAGGTGATACCTTAGTAACAGAGTTTGAAGTAGAGGGAATGTCATAATTTTCTTCCTCATCTTCAAGTTTGGCCATGAGACATAGATTGGCTTCATCATCATCTTTAGAGTCAGATGATTCTTCTTCATCAGAGGCAGCCCAATAATAGTCAGCCATAAGGCCTTTGCCTTTCTTCTTAAAGGTTTTCAGCTTTGAATACCTTTCTTTCAACTTTTTGTATTTTTCATCTCTAGTCATGTGAGTAAAGTTTTTCTTGGGAAAAGCTGAGGGTCTAGAGACTTTCTTTGACCTGCACTCTCTAGCAAAATGTCCTATCTTTTCACAGTTATAGCAAGTAGCAGTAGCTTTAACAACAGGGGTTGATGATCTTGGCTTGTCAGTAATAGCAAGAGGTTTATTCTTCTTGAAATTACTCTTTCTAGCAAATCTCCTGAACTTATTAGCCAGGAATGCCAGAGTTTCATCATTATCTGAAACGTCAGATTCTGATGATCTTTCAGAGTTAGTTTTCAACTCAGTGACAGTGATAGTCGATCTGTAGGATCCAGATCCGTGCAACAACAATGAAATCGAAATAATAAGCAAATAAGAACAATGATTTCAACTGGTCATCCATGTATTAAGCTTTCAATCAGAGAGTTTACAATAAGAGTAGGAAAGCTAATGAGATGATTTTTTTTTCTTAGGCTAATACAACATTATATAGTACGGGCCCGTGGTTAACAAGCCCACGGCCCGTTCACTGTGGACTAAGATTAAACAAATACACTTTGACCCTTGAACTTTAAATCAACAATAAAACCTGCCCTAACAATCTCCCCCTTTGATTTGAAGTTCAAATTCACGCTCTATCTCTTGCCAGTTGTAGACATAACGTTTGCGAAGAGCGAAATGAACCTCGAAGAATCTGATGGCGTTGCGGTATTCGAGACGTTCTTCAACCATATTCAAAGCAGTCTGAGCAGTTCTTTCATTAAGATTGGGCACATATGATACCTTTGGATTTTCGGATTCGTGCTTGATGATCTTCCGAAGAGCGTCTTGAACCTTGAGCAGAGTGCCGTCACAAAATCGATCTACCTGACTGAACCTCATAAACTTTATTTCTTTCTGAGCGTTGAGGAAGACGATCCCAAATTCCGGTTGAAGCAGCATTGCGTTATCGGGATACATCGACAGTTCATGAGCTTTCAGATTCGGTTTGAGCAGATTTACCTTCTTTGCTCGGTTCTCGATTGCCATTTGAAAGTCCGTAAGGTAAGACATCATAATAGAACGGACGAGGAATCGACGAACCGCTTCGAGCGCCTTTGTTACAGCAAGCGGTCGGATGGTTCTGGTGCGAAGGTCTCTCAGAATAACCAGGAGGTCGAACGGATGAAGATGCTTAAAGTCAGCTTCAGAAAAAATCCATTCTTTTTCGTCTTCACGTCGAACAGTGAACATGGGAAAGACGATCTTCATAATTCGGTTTGACTGAATCTTTAGTACTTCTGAAATTTTATGTTTGGTTCGAACCTGGTCTCTCGGGAGACACCGCTTCATGGCTTCTACGTATCGGAGTTGGCGAGCTGGATCAGAACTATAGATGCCAAGACAGAAGGTCGGCTCGATCGGGCGAATTCTGTGAACAAACAGCTTTTTCAGAGATTCCTCCAGATGAGTAATGAGGACCTTGATCTTCTCCCAACGGTTTTGTTGTGAGGAGGGGGAGGAAGATCAGGAACTGTCGTTTGTAGAGGAGATGTCGGGTTTTCTGCATTTGAGCTTTCGGGTTGATCTGAAGTCGTAGTGAGTCGAGTCGAGTGAACGGGAGGCGTACCATAGAGGTTCTCAAGCAGAAACTGGTCGTAATCAACGTTGTCGTCTTCATCAGTGGGAAACACCAAGTTTACCTCGAAGTTTACGGCTTTGGCAGCTTTTTCGTACCAAGCGTCTTCGGTTTCCAGGTTGGTTTCACATGCTGGATCAATCATGGTGAGCATTGGCATGTCTGATGGTTCTTGTGCGACCAATTCCTGTGTTGTTCCCTCGGGCTTTTCAACCGTTGGGGCTTCATCATCTGATATCTCCATATCAATGACCATCTGTGCTAGAGGTAACTCGGCTTCTGCTTCGTCTGTTGTAGTTGCCGCAGTTGAGGGTTCCTGATGAACCGCAGATGTACCTTCAGTGTGGAGTAGGGAGGCGGTCTCGGTTAGACGTGGTCGCTTCTCCCCCTCACGGTGATCAGGATCCTCTTGGTCATCGTGTCGACGTTTGAGACCGCCGGCTTGACTCTTACACGTGTCTTCGAGCGAGCGGACCCTCTCAGACAGCGTGGTTAACGCTTTGTTGTAGTCATTGAGGGTCGAGTCAATGGAGTCGAGGCGTGAGATGATGGAGGATGATGGAGTAGTGACGAGATCAGGTCTGCTTCGGTAGACGTGGTGGTGTCGGATTCTTGGAGCAGTTGGGCCAGCAGCATCGTCTTCAGGGTCTCCACCGAGTAGATAGGTTGCTGTTGAGTCGGCGGAGGTACAGAGGCAGTTTCAGTTTCGACGATGTGGCCTTTTCCCTTGACAGCGCGCATCGCTTTGGCAAGTTCTGCAGCGACATGTTCTTGCATCTGCTGCTCCATAGCCAGTCGGACAACCTCAAGGGTGCTGTCCAGGGACCCTTTTGACACAAAGTCGGGTAAGCTAACTCCGGGATCACTTAGATTGCCCGTTGAGACATCTGCCGCATGGGTAGAGTCACCTACGTTCACAGCTGGCGTGATAATGACTGTGGTAGGATTTCCGTCCAATCCTCGTGTTCCGGCAGTCGGAGACACTATAGACGTTCCGGTCGGGTCACTAAGAGCCGCGACTTGGTGTTGTTCCGCATCAAGTGTCCTAGGCGAAGAATGTTCAGTAACAATAGGCTCTAGACTCGATGGTGCACGAAAAGAAGGCGAGACCGGGGGCTGCTGGTCTCTTATTTCAACACCAACACTCTCCGAATGAGAGGCCGGTGGAAGTTGTGCTTGTTCCCCGTGTAATATTGAAACATCCGTCTGTTTTGAGACGGATGAGTGGCTATGGGGGTGTGCAATTGCTCCGCTGGGTCCACGGAGGCTTCTTCAATACCTCGTCCCAACGGATGAGACAGGATAGCAGATGTGGCAACCCGGATATCGCTCGGTGTGGGTCGCACTTGAGCCTCGTTATCTTTACGGCTCGATCTTTCCTGGTTCAACTTTGAACGCAGTTCTCTCCTTCTCGCTTGAGCTAACTCAACACCTATATCTCCCATAGACATCCTAGGGATCGGTTCGGTTCCAGTGGGTGGAGAGTCAAGTGGAATGCCAGTGGAAAAGGCAGGGTTGGGTCCGATACCGTGAGGTAGTTGCGACAGGCGAATGATGCGGTCGGTATCGGAGTCCGTGGAGTCGGATTCCACGTCTTCGACTTGCGTACTGGGAGAGGGGGGTACGGTTATATATGGTTCGGTGGAGTGATGTAGGCGGGGTCTCGAAGATGGACCGGGTTGGGCTGAGCTGGAAACGGGCTGCGATTCCACTGGACCACCTACGCTCGTTCCCCTTCCTCTCAAAACTAACGTTCCCCGCCCGACAGCACCTGCTTGTCGGGCCCTTCCACCTCTCACTCTTGGACCCTCACGTCTCTCGGGTCTATGTCCCTGGGCAGGTCCCTCCGGCTCTGGCTGGACCATGGGATTTCCTAACTCTCCCCTATAAGCAACTACCCCTGGTGCAGCGGGATCGGCTATGGCCAATAGGGCGGCAGGAATGGGCGAGGCGACCGCATCGGATGGGTTGCGGATCACCATGAATTGGAGGTGGCGGATAGGACATATCGGATGTGTGAGTCGTCGTGGAATGGCGGGATTGGCATCCATGTGTTGTCGAACGGCAAGCGAAAGGAATCGCGGATATGGAAGGAACTTCTTCTGTTTGGTGCCGCCGATGTGTCGAATGGTGGTCACAAGTTCTCGCCAGATTATCATGGCGAAGTCGACGTGGCGGTTGTAGCACACGACATGAACAAGACGCATAAAGTCGCCTGTACATTGGTCAATACCTTTCCATCGGGCGGATAGGCATCGATTGAGTATGGTGAAGAGCGTGTACCAAATTGGCGCCAAGAACTTGCGATTGAATGCGGACGGCCGCGGAAGCTCTGCGTTGTAGCCAAGCGCTCGGATTTGTGCGCATAGTGTGGTGTCGTTGACGGCAGGATCGTACCGTTCATGGTTGTTGGTAGTGGCTTCCGGTAGTGAAAGAAGGCGACGAAAAGAATCGGGCGTCAGGGTGAATGGGTGGTTGTCAATCTGCGCCGTGATGGTCTGTGTGCCGTTAACCGTACGGACCTGTGCGGTGTTCCAGACATGGAGAACATATAGCAGTGGTACATTAGCGGTGCGAGTGAGTGCCTCGCGGATGGGATGGCGCATCAGAATGTCTAGAATGACCTGATGTTGCGGGTTAGGTCTGAACAGCGCCGGGTCCAAGTAATGATTGTTGGCCTCCAACTCGATGCCATGGTCAGGATCAACCAAGGCAGCATCTGCTACTTCGTCAATGATTTCCTCCTCCTGAGGAATTTGGTCTTCCGGATTTTGTTGATCCGCCATGTAAAAATCTGGCAAAATAGCACACAGTCAGGAATGTAAACAGGAGAACAACTGTCGGTGCGTACCTGTGCGTTGAATGGCTCCATCTGAGACAGATCGAGGACTGGAGAGAGAGAACAGGTACGAAATGGACACAGCAGGGGTATCCGGATACATTAGGAATGTCAGGGATTCCGGACAACACAGAGTCCGGATAACATAGAGTCCGGATAAAACAGGTTCCGGACAACACATGTATCCGGATGAGTATGAGAGTGTCCGGGTACTACGAGTAATCCGGACAGATGGGGTTATCCGGTAGTTGAACTTACCGGAAACCGTTAGGTCTCCGGACAACTAGGGTTTCCGGATGATGATTAAGTCCGAACAAAACAACATAGAGCTTGAGTGTTTCCGGATAGAGTACCATAAACATGAATGTGTCCGGACACGTTCGCGATTCGTGTACTTGATTCACTCAGACTCCCTACCTCATGCTAAACTAGACAAAGAGTTCCAATGAGCGCACATAGACAAATATAAGCAGGTAAGACGACCCAGACCTCATGGAGGTAACGCTTAATCGACGAGACCTAAAACCCGGGTTTAGGTCGCGAGGATCGACCAAAGCGACGGTCGATTTGTGTGTATGAGAGAGCGATAATAGAACTAATGTAGACAATATAGAGTAACGAACGACATACCTGAGCTGTGGGTGTTTTACGTGTGCACGTCGAGCGATGCAGGGAGTGTCCGAGAGAGAGAGAATGATGAGAGGTTTAGGGTTTAGGTAGTTTTCCGGATAAGAAAGAGTGAAGGGGTTCCGAGTAGTTTATATAACCCGGGTAGTGACCGGGTTCATGGCCGACCCGGATGTACCCGGTCTGGATACGATCCGGATAGCAAGAGAGTCCGGATAGTGTCCGGATAACTCTGGTGAGTCCGGATAGTGTCCGGATAACTCTGGTGAGTCCGGATAGTGTCCGGATAACTCTGGTGAGTCCGTTTTCTTGAATTTTCAGAAAACTGAGCTTTTTATGAGACCTTTCTCTCGCTCCCCCTCAAACTGAGAATGGGAATTCCCTTGCTCCCCCTCGGTTAGTGCAGTAGAGTGCAGTGGAGGAGTCCGACACACAAAAACTTTAGACATGTCAAGAAAAAAAAACGTGTGCCGCTCCCCCTCAAACGATGACCATAACTTGCCTACGGGAGTGCCCACACACACAAAAAACTTTTGATAGGTTAAAGAAAAACTGTGTGTGACACTCCCCCTCAACAGATTAGAATACTTACCTGATACGGCAGTGTGCTCCCCCTGAACACATTAACAAATGGTGAAAGCACAGAGAACAAGAAATAACAAACAAACGACGGTATGTAATGAAATAAACACACGAAGAAAAAGGAAAAATAGACGAAACTACCTAATAAATACAGAGACTAAATCTACCTGAGTTACCGGGGCAAGTAGAATACCAGTGCGAGGAAGTGTTTGCTCAACCGTCCAGAGTGTTAACACCGGATGATGAGTAGACAGGTACTCGTAGAGGTATAGAACTTGACAAGGGTACACAAACGGATTAAGTTTTCAGGTTTAGCATACCTAGCTTAAACACCGGAGTTTTAAAACGCTTTTCGTCCAAGGCTTTGGTAAACAGGTCTGCTAACTGATGCTCAGTGTTTACGAAGTAGAGTTCGACAGTACCTCTTTCGACGTGATCCTTAATGAAATGGTACCGAACGTCGATGTGCTTCGTCTTGGTGTGCTGGACCGGGTTGCTTGAGATAGCAATAGCACTCTTCGAGTCACAGTAGATCGGGACCTTGACATACGTGAAACCGTAGTCCTTGAGTTGTGTCCGCATCCAGATGACTTGGGAACAGCAGCTTGCGGCGGCCACATATTCCACCTCGGCAGTTGACGTTGAAACGCACTGCTGCTTCTTTGATGCCCAGCTTACCAGACTATCTCCCAGGAACTGAATGTGCCCCGATGTGCTCTTCCGATCCATCATGCATCCCGCGTGATCGGCGTCAGAATAGGCTGATAATCCAAAACCTGTCTCTTTCGGGTACCATAGGCCAAGGTCAGCAGTACCACGTAAATTACGAAAAATTCGTTTAACAGCAGTCATGTGAGACTCTTTTGGGTTGGATTGATAGTGGGCACACAGGAAAGTCGAGAACATTATATCCGGTCTACTGGCAGTTAGGTACATTAAAGAGCCAATCATTCCTCTATATAGCTTCTGATTCGCATCCGTTCCCTTAGGATCGGCGTGAAGCTTTGTAGTCGTTGCCATGGGAGTTTTCATAGGTGAGGCCTGGTCCAATTGGAATTTCCGAAGAATATCCCGAATATATTTGGACTGGTTAATGAATATTCCGGTCGAAAGTTGTTTAACTTGTAGACCAAGGAAGAAATTCATCTCACAAAGCATACTCATTTTAAAATATCTTCCCATTAGTTTGGCAAAGTTCTTGGCATATAAAGGATTGGTAGAACCATAAATTATGTCATCAACATATACCTGAGCCAAGACGATATGACCTGCCTCATTCTTAATAAAAAGAGTAGAGTCAATTGTACCTCGTGTGAAGCCTTTCTCTAATAAAAACTTAGAGAGAGTATTGTACCAAGCTCGCGGGGCCTGTTTTAGACCATATAGTGCTTTGTCTAAAATGTAGACATGGTCAGGCTTCGAATCGTCCACAATGCCGTCGGGTTGCGACACATAAACTTCTTCTGCGAGTTGGCCGTATAGAATGGCCGTCTTCACATCCATCTGGAAGACTGTGAAGTTCTTGTGCGCGGCATAGGCTAGAAACATACGGATTGCTTCGATTCGCGTTACCGGAGCGTAGGTCTCATCAAAGTCTATCCCCTCTTGCTGACGATATCCCTTTGCCACGAGTCGCGCCTAGTTGCGGACAACAATGCCGTCTTCGTCCTTCTTGTTCTTGAAGATCCACTTGGTGCCGATCATCGTGTTGTGTTTTGGACGTGGGACCAAGCGCCACACTTTTAGAGCTTCGAATTGATTGAGCTCTTCTTGCATGGCAATTATCCAGTCTGAATCTTCAAGTGCCTCGCGTACGGTTGTTGGCTTTATCTTGCTTAAGAAGCCGGAGAAGAGACAGAAGTTGGCGGAAGCGTCTCGCGTACGAACAGGTGTAGAGGGATCACCGATGATTTGATGCAGGGGATGTGCCTTCGTCCATTTAGTGGTGTGTGGAAGCGGCTGCTGGGTGGAATGAGACGAGTCCGGATCCACATACAAACCGGATGGGAGGTCTTGTACAGCTTCGAGAGTAGCGGGTTGAGTTCTCGGAGGAGGTGGGGGAGGGTTCGCCAATGGTGGCACAACTTCTGGTTCAGAGGAATTCAGAAGTTGATCATCGGTTGTCGAGGAAGACAAATCTAGAGGAGCGATCTCCGTGATTGGTTTTGGGTCCTCCGGGGGAATCACAGGATCAGGTGAAGCAGGTGATGACGGTTGTTCTGTCTCCAAGGTGTTAGAGGGCGAGTTTGTAGAAGGCGGTGGACCAGATAGGTTGTCCAAGTCTTCAAGACGAGCAGCTTCAAGCCTAGGAATAGTTGAGACAGATGGGGAAGCATTAAATAGGTCATCATAAAAATGCTCAAACAATAAATCTAAATCAGAATAATTTGCATTCGATGAAGATGCACGATATGGATTTACTGTCATTTGTGTAGATCCCGAACTAGAAGGTCCGGAAGCTAACACACCAGTTAAATCGGGTTCTGAACTGCGATGTTCAGAAGCCAAATCTGCGGCTTCATCGAATGTCACGTTTATGCTCTCAACAATGGATTTAGTCCGTGTGTTGTAAACGCGATAAGCCTTAGCCTTCATTGAGTATCCGATGAAGACTCCTTTATCCGCTTTGGGGCTTAGTTTGCCGAGATCATCTTTGTCATTCAGTACGTAGCACGTGCATCCGAACGCGTGAAAGTAGCCAATAGTTGGAACATGATGATTCATGATCTCGTAGGGTGTCTTGTTGAAACGCTTGTACAGAATCGTGCGATTTTGCGTGTAACAAGCTGTAGACACCGCTTCAGCCCAAAGATACAGCGGTAGATTAGCTTGAGAAAGCATTGTGCGCGCCGCTTCGACTAAGGTACGGTTTCGTCTTTCCACCACACCATTTTGCTGAGGAGTGCGTGCGGCAGAAAAGTTGTGCGAAATTCCTATAGAGGAGAGATAACCGTCCATCTTGGAATTCTTGATTTCCGTCCCGTTGTCGGTTCTGATGGACTGAACTTGTTGACGCTTGTTCAATTGGACCGTCTTGAGATGCTCGATGATGATCTCAGGAGTTTCATCCTTTGAGCGGAGAAACATCACCCAAGTGTAACGTGAGTAATCGTCCACTATCACCAGAACGTACTTGCGCTTGTTGATGCTCGAAACGCGCATCGGACCACACAAATCCATGTGAAGAAGTTCGAGAGTCCGAGATGTGCTGGGAGTGTCCTTCGGTGGATGGGATGCATGCTTCATCTTTCCCTTCTCGCATGCCCCGCACAGATGTTCCTTCACGAACTGAAGGTTGGGTATGCCTCTAACGTGTCTGCCTAGCACCAGTTGATTGATGCTTCTGAAGTTGAGGTGCGAAATTCGTCGATGCCAGATCCAAGCTTTGTCGGAAGAGGCCTTTGACAGAAGGCAGACAGGGTTATCAATTGAGAGGGCTGAGAGGTCAATGGTGTAGAGGTTGGTCTTTCGATGTCCAACTAGTAGTATCTCACCGTCGTTGTTGAGGATTCTACACCTTGTCTTTTTGAAGCTGACCTCGAGATCTTTGTCGCAGAATTGGCCTATGCTGAATAAATTGTGACCCAATCCTTGGACGTGTGACACCTTCTTGATGGTGATCTTATCATGTACGATGTCGCCGTAGCCCACGATCGGCGAACGCTCGTTGTTGCCAAATCTCACGTCTCCTTGATATTCTTCTTTGTAGTTCGTGAGAAGCTCCCTCCGTCCGGTCATGTGCTTGGAGCATCCTGAATCTAAGTACCACACATGACCGCCCTGCAAAACAAGATTAGAGAAGTTTAGGTACCCAAATTTTTTTGGGTCCTGGAGGGTTAGGCGTGGCTCCCTTTGAAGAAACCTGTTTTGGCACAGCTTTCCCGTTAGGTGAAGAATTTACACCTTTCGGGGGAACTGATTTTTGCGTTTTTCGCCTCTTAGGTGCAGATTGTACACCTTTGGGAGGAACATGTTTTGTGCCAGGTTGCCTTTTAGGAGCCGGTTTAACCTTGGTAGGAGCAGTCCATCTAGGATTGGGTCTGGTCTCCCGCCGTGGTTTCACCGGTGATTGATTACCCCGTTTATGAGATGGATTGTTCTTGTTATTACGGGGTCTGCGTTTTTCATACCGATTATGTACAAAAATTAGTGCATACCAGTCATTTTTCAGAATATCATAAAAATCATTCCCACCACAATTAGAACAGCAAAGACAATCATGCGATAAATGAATCAAGTGTTGAAGAGAGTTCAATTTAACGGGAAAAGACACTACTTTTTCCAAACTAGCTTCAAAATTATTCCAACCACAAATTGAACAACACAAGCAATCATGCGATAATCGAGCCAATTGTGGAAGAGAATTCACTTTAACAGGAAAGGAGACTTCAAAATAGTACTGATGATTCCAATCACTATTGTCTTTGTTTATTCTAGAATTTAAAGTACGGGGAAATGACTTTGATGCATCCTTCTGGGCAGAATCCTCCTTTAGCCACTTTGGTGTTTCTTGTTTAGCTTAACCATTTTTATCTGAAACAGTAGTTACAGAATGATCAGTGACTTTTGGAGGTTTAACGGGAACTTGTTCAGTCTTTTGCCTTGGCTGTGACTTGTTTTGGGAAACAGGTTTAGATTTTAAAATCTTGATCACAGCTGGGGCCTTTGAGTTTGAACAAGCTCCCTTTTCAAAATTGACTTTATGGTTCACAACTGGGGATAAAAAATCTGTGTGACTTGGAAGAGATTTGTCGAAAGGGAACGAATCGAACTCTCCCTCATCATCACCTTCTGAGTTCATGAATTCAGAAAAATTCACCTCAGGAATGTCGGGACTTGGACCGGTAGAGGAAGGCGAGGAACACGCTGTGCTTGTGTGCTTTGAGGAATTTGGTGCGGAAGCGTTTGAAAAATCAGAGTTCAAATTCCTTAACACACTCTCGTCTTGAGAATCTTGACCGTCTTGTAAAGTAGAGATCTTGCCTATAAACGCTTTACACGAAGACGTATTGGATGAACTTGAGGAAAGTTCGGGTGAAATCTGCTTTTCAGTTTGGAGTTGGTCAATCTGCTCCTGAAGCTGACCATTACTCACTTTCTCTTGCATCACTTCTGTTGCCATAGCAGACAGTTGTGATGTGAGTCGATTGATTTCAGACCGAAGAATCTCTTGTCCTTCATCAGACACAACTTCGGTTTTGACCGGTTGATGATTCTCAAGTTTTGAAAGTAAAGCTTGTTTTTCCTTTTGAAAATCGGACCTTTCTTTTGCCAATTACTCCTCCAACTCGACTATTTTGGCTTCCAAGATGAGAGGGGGAACATAGAGTTTATACTCATCCGTCTCAGTCTGGGTCGCGGTTGCTTGGTCCTCATCCTTCTTGGAGGAATCCTTGGGCGGAGCAACCTTATAGCTGTCGAAGTAGTCATTAGAAAGATACTGCTTGTTCTTTTGGTAGGAATAGTTCAAAGGTTCATAGCAAAACGGAAGTTGGATTCCTCGCTTGTGCTTACGCTTATATTCCTCAGTTTCCTCTTCCTTTTCAGGTTCTAGAGGACCAGTCCACTTGATTTTGTACTCCGGGTACTTTGTAGATAAACCATAACAGGCAAAGTCATAGAGAATCGGAACTTTGTATCTTCCCTTTTGTAAGTAATGAGGGTTGTCATATCCAATTCCCCATCCCTTGTTGAAATAAGTGAACACTTTTGGTTTATTTAAAAAAATGGTTTGATCAGTTTGGCCCCTTTTGTGAAGTTTGGTTTCAAGATCAAGAATTTTCGCAATAAACTCCTTGTGCTGAATCTGAAGAGAGGAACATTGGTAAACAATTTCTTCGTTCTCATTCAGACACTGATCAAACTTAATCTGGAGATCAGACAATTTGGCCCTTAAGTCCTTGGGTGCTAAGGAAAGATTTTTGCATTTTTCATTTAGATTTTCATTTAGATTTTCATTTAACTTTCTTTGAACATAAAGCTTTTATGTTAAAGTTTTAATTTCAAGCTTTTGTTCTTTAGAAGTGGCCTTAAAGGATTATGCCTGACCATAAAATGATTGCATGGCATTCAAAAAATCTGGTTGACAGGATTCACATACCTGGTTTGCAAGTGCAGTTGCAGTTTCCTCATCAGTGGAGGAATGATATCCCATGAAAGCATTAGCAACTTCATCTTCATCTTCATTATCAGATCTTTGCAGCCAGTAATCATCCTCAGCGAACATTGCTTCTCCAGTCGCCTTTTGTTTTGCTAAAGCTAGCTTGTCCTCGTAGTAGTGAACATTCTTCACTGTAGGCTGGCGGCAATCTTTGGCAAAGTGACCAAGTTTCCCGCAATTATAGCATTTCACGGGCTCATCTTTCTTCTTGCAGTCAACTTTCTCAGTCTTGTCCTTCTTCTCAGTCTGATCTTGCTCATCGACCTTCTTCTTACCTTCATATTTGTCTTTGTAGTCATGACGCCTGTTGGCAGAAGTGGAGTAGCGTTGACCATTAGACGTTGGTTTCTTGTAAAACTGTTGTTGCTTGAAGGTCTTTGTCAGGAGGGCAATAGCTTTCATGAAGTCGTTTACTTCACTATCAGAATCTTCATCTTTCTTTTCTTTCGGTTCAGAATCAGAAGAATTATGTTTTTGAGCCCGCTCGGTGTGTCGGCTCGAAGGTCTTCCCATGTTGGTGGAAATAAGAGCAATAGGATCAGCTACAGGCTTGGGTTCAGTCTTCTTCTCGGCAAGTAGCTCATTCACTTCATCTTCATCTTGAAGAAGTGTCTCGTAGAGTTCATTTATGCCGATTCTTTCAATCAGGTTGTTATGCCTAACATGGGAAGCATAAACTTTCCATTCGGGTAAGAGGTTGTTGAGAAACTTGAGAGCATTTTCCGTGTTTGACCGAACTATCCCATTCTTGTTCAGCTCATTGAGTAGAGAGCAGAAACGTTCATAAGCCTGAGCAAGAGTCTCGCCAGGACGTTGCTTGAAACCATCGAACTTGGTTATAGCAGTATTGATCTTCAGCTGGTTTCCAACTGCACTCCCACGCATCATTTTGGCTACCTGGTCCCACATGCCTTTAGCCGTGTCTTTGTAGCTGTCGATGGCAGTGTAGGTTGTGTTGGGAAGAGCTTGCACCAGATATCTCTTAGCCTGTTTCTCCCCTTCAATCCTCCCTCTTTCAAAATCCTGACATTTCGGCAAAGGACTTTTTCTCTTTCTTGGGTTCAACACCTTCAGCGGCTGCAATGTCCTTCATTGGTGGCGCGATAGGACCTTCTTCAAGAGCTTGCTTGATGAACTCATAGTTGTCCTTCGATTCAATGAAAATCATGAATCTGTCGCGCCATTGACTGTACTCGTTTGGGTATAGGCATGGAGGCTTGGTGTCGGTACCAATGGCGAGAGCGTCACGAGAAGCAGAAATCTTTGGTTGCAACGGAGTGATCGTCAGACGGGTATATCGATTCGAAATGAGAACCTAACGCAAGATTTTAAAAGTGATGTGCTAACGTGGTTCTATGAGTGGAACGGTCCTTAGACTAACAGTATATCAGATTGGAACAGATATGACAAAACAGAACAAACAGTTCAACAGCAGTACTGTCCGGATAAACAAGAGTTGTCCGGATATCTTGAGTTGTCCGGGTAACTTGAGTTGTCCGGATAACCAAGGTTACCGGATGCTCTATAGATACCGGATGGAATTAACCGGATAAGCAAGACTTACCGGATACAATAGAGTCCGGAAAGTATGGGATTTCCGGGTACTTTGAAGTTTCCGGAAAGAATGATTTGTCCGGATACTACGACGATTCCGGGTAAATGAGGATTTCCGGATAAAACGAATTTCGGATACTTTGAGTTATCCGGAACAAGATTACCCGGAAAGATAGAGATTTGAAAAACTTACCCGGATGATTGACTTACCCGGATGACTGATTTGTCCGGATGGAACCACAAACGTCCGGACACCTTGATCTGTCCGGAAAACGCGGCTGTTTTGTCCGGAAAAGTCGGCTGTTTTGCTAAATTCGATCGAAACTCAACTAGGGTTACTCTAATATGTTCCTGAAAGATTAGAAACAATACCAAGCACAAACTAACACTAACCCAATCGATTATAGAGCAAAAACAACACCTTTTGGTATCAAAAATTGGATTTTTGAGTAAGAACACAACCAAAAGTTTTGAACTTGATTTGCAAAATTGACCAATCAAACGAATGAATTAGGATGTGAAATTTTGCAGAAACTCTTATAATGATAATGCTAACACAACCCAATAAGCAAAAACAAGCGATTTCGACAGAATCAGATAATCAAAAAATTCAAGAATAGTCAAAACGGGAAAAGTCAAACTGTTCAGAATTTTAGAATTCAAACCTTAGAATCGATCCGTCCGTCTGCTCTGATACCAATTGTAGGATCTAGATCCGTGCAACAACAATGAAATCAAAATAATAAGCAAATAAGAACAATGATTTCAACTGTCATCCCTGTATTAAGCTTTCAATCAGAGAGTTTACAATAAGAGTAGGAAAGCTAATGAGATGATTTTTTTTTTCTTAGGCTAATACAACATTATATAGTACGGGCCCGTGGTTAACAAGCCCACGGCCCGTTCACTATGGACTAAGATTAAACAAATACACTTTGACCCTTGAACTTTAAATCAACAATAAAACCTGCCCTAACACGATCGCTGAGTGGAAGGTGACTCTGAGATTAAAGCAACAAGGGTGCTTTTGGAATCTTTTACAAGATTCTTGTTAAGATGACTCGATTGCTCATGATTCAGCATCGTGCCATATAAGGTAGAAATGGTCATTGATTTTAGATCCTTTGACAGCTTGAGATACATAGAATAACTGTCCCAGCTTTCAGGTAAACATTCTAAGAACTTTGTCAGTACTTCAAAGTTAGAATATTCCTTACCAACAGTTTTCAGATCTATTATTAAGCAGTTAAAACGTTGGTGTACTTCAGAGAGAGTTTCATTCTTACCACAAATGAAGCTTTCGTACTGTCTTACCAGGTTGATCTTTCGAGAGTCCTGGACTTCATAAGTACCTTCATACTGGACACAGATTGTGTCCCACATAGCTTTTGAGGTTTTCAGGTTCATGACGGAATGGTAGACTTCGTCAGGAAGAGCCATGGAGAGTATGGATCTGGCTTTGGTGTCGATAGCCACTTTCTTCTTATCTTCATCAGTCCACATGTGAATTTCCTTGGGAATCAGCCTTTCTGGAATAGCAGGTCTATTCTCAGCGGCTGGAACTGCAGCATCAATTCTTACAGGAATATATGGGTCATTTTCAAGATAGTAAGGCATAGTAGGGTCTACACCTTCTAAGAAGAGAATCATCCTATTTTTCCATAGATTAAAATTATCTCTGGAGAATCTAGGGGGTTTTGCAAGAGAATCGTTGTCAATATAGTTTGTGTTTGTGTTGGTAGCCATTTTAAGAAATAGCTAGGAAGAGAAATCTTAGTATAGATCAGATCTTGTTTATGAGATTAAACAAACCTGGCTCTGATACCACTTGTTGGTCCCGAAGGGCTATACAAGTTTGTAGAAGGGGGTGAATACAAACACACGTTTTTACTTTTCTAAATTGTTTATTGATAAATCAAGACAATTTACAACTTGTTGCGGAACAAGATTAAGGATAAACCTAATCTTAACAAGTCTTGAGAAACACTAAGTTTCTTGCACTAGAAAGAGTTAAAGAAATTACGAATAATAACTTAACAATAAGAGAGAGATAAGAAGATGGTCCGAGCACACTTCAAAACTGAAGTAAGGTTCTTCTTATATACTGCATGCATTTAATGCATGGCGGTATGGCTTTACACGTGGCAACAGCTGAGTGGTTGCATGTCATTGACCTTTGTAGACAACCTTAGTAGACGCATGGTGCACAGTGTAGAATCAGAGTTGTTGTACGATTACAGACAAAAGGGATGTCCGTTCTGACAGTTCGTACGGAGACGTGCAAGGGAGGTAAGACAATAGTAACATGCAGGGAGACATGATCAGCTTTCGTTGAGTCAGATCTTTATCAGCGAATGATAAAGTTCAGCGATTGCTGAAGTCTTCTACTTGATACTTCACGTAGAATGGACAGGTCTTGCTTCGCTGATATCCGCATCAGTTCATGAGTAGACTTGTCACTGGTTCTTGAGCTTGATCTTCGACTTCAGCGTAGAACTTTGGTTGACGTGAAACTTGTCTTCAGGGATCATAAGTAAACAACTAATTTATCAGCGATCATCTCATAGACTGAACAGGCTCAGAGTTATAAGATGATGAACAGTGTTCGCTGAATATCTAATCTAAAGAGTGAGAGTTCCTATCAGCGGTACTGTAAAGTCTTAGTACTTATCAGCGATAGTGAAACTCTAATACATATTGTTTACTTACAATTTTCACTAAGTGTTTAAGAGAGGGTCATTATCAAATCACTGAGGGTTTGGATCAACACCCTCTTGCTCTCATTTCTCACAAGAAGGACAAACACGTCCCACGAAGTTCGTATCAAGAAGAAGCTCAATGTGAGACTGAGCATAAGGACGATGAAGCCGAAAGTGACTCCGATCCAGAGCTTGACGAAATCAAGAAAGCTGTCGATTTACTATCTAGGGAGTACGCAAGAAAGAAATTTTTCAAGAAGCCATCCAACAACAATCAGAGGTACTCCACCAACACCAAGCGACGTGACTACAGAGACAAGTATGAAGGGAAGAGGAAGATCGATGAAGAAAGAAAGAGGAATGATGAAGGAAAGAAGTTTGAAGGAAAGTCTAAAGAGAAGGAAGAAGACGAACCAGTAAAGTGCTATAACTGCGGAAGACGTGGCCATTTTGCTAAAGACTGCCGAAAACCTGTAGTACGAAACGCCGAGTACTATAAGAACAAAATGCTTCTGGCTAGGCAGAAAGAAGCTGGAAAGGCTTTGATGGCTGAAGACGATCACTGGCTCGCTCTTATCGAGGACGAAGAAGAAGAGGCTTAAGCTCACATGTGCTACATTGGCACTCACCCAGAACAGTCTGAATCTGAAGATGAATCTTCGAGCAAGCCTAATGAGAAATCTGAATGTCAGGTATGTGCTTCTACTCATGACAAACTTATCGATCAGATGCAAGTTATGGTGCGTACTTTAGATTCCCTTAAACAAAAGATTAAAACAAAAGACACTCGAATAACTGAACTAGAAGCCGATGCCAAACTCAAATATGACACCATAGGCAAACTAGCAATAGAAAAAGCTGAACATAAGTGCAAAACTAAAAATTATCAATCTTAATGCTCAGCTATTTCCAAAAGAGCAGCATCCCTAGAGACTCAATTATCTGAATTCACAAAAAAGTTAAACAAGTCTCAGGAGGAGTATACTAAGATTGTCAATCTTCGGGCAAATGTTCAAAAGGAAAACGATGATTTGATCAACAAGCTTAAGGATCTCGAATCCAAACTTTATAAACGATTTCAATCAGACCAAACTATTCATTTGAACAAACCGAAAGAATTCAAATACTACAACGCTCTTTGGGGACTCGGATATGATAAACCGTGTTACCTAACGAAAATCTTATCCCAAGTCCCCACTCTTTATGAATTCAACTTTCTGGGACTAGATAAGAGATACCCGGAGTACAAGATCAAATGGACCAAAATGTCTCCGGAGGATGAGGAAAAAGAAACCATTAAGCGACAAACTGGTATTCCCTTACCAAAAGTAGGGGAAAAGCCTGAGAATATCGATCCTAATACGGAAGATAAACAACCTTGAAAGAACATTAATGTTCAGATTCCTTTTGTTTATGAAAAACTTAATGCTTCTTATTTGAAAAACAAAACACCTTATCTTTCAGATGACTATTTCGACATCTGTTCTCTTGCCAAAGCTGCGGAAACACCTGTTCCAGTCGCGGCAACACCAGATGTAGGATCTTATGATCAATCAGAGTTTAAACAATATGTTCCACCTCTGATATTGGAAAACATTATTTTCCAACTCGAAGAATCAATTGAAAGGGACAAGGCTGCTTTTGATTTTGAAAGGACCATTCTTTTATCTACCTTTCACGAACTTAAACAAAACAAAACCGATACATTATCTGAATCTGAAAGAATGACTTACAAAACCGAGATTGCTAGACTGGCGTCTAATCTGTCCGCATTAGCTGCAGAAGCTCTAAAGGAAAGGTTTACTAAGGAGAAAACTGATGTTACTCCAATTAAAAATAGCATCCCCGACACAATCTCGGTTGAACCGTCCACTTCACCGTCAGATAGTTCCTCGTGCAAAGCCTTCTTAGGCGTGTCTCTCGACACAGATGAAAAGGTTTTGAGCTTTTCTAATAAAGGTAAAGAGATTCAACCTGAGTCAATAAACAAGAGTCTTTTCTCTGATTTTGACAACCCTTTCGCGGCTGATACCTTCCAAAACTTTAAATGTCCTCATCTGAATCGGACGATGTTTTTCTATTTGCTTCTGCACAACGGTTTTCTAAATTTATGAATTCCACGGTTTGTCCTGATAAAGAAATTTTGAAATTTGACTTTGCCCCAAAGCTTGTCAGTCATCTTCAACTTCTTGATAAAATGCCCACACCGGTGATTTTTGAAAAAGGAGAATGTTCTAACTCCAAAAACGTTTCTCAAATCACTTCATCGAAACCCAAATCTAAATGTCGGTCAAGGAAACGATCTAAAACCGGTAAAGAGACTAAAAAACAATCTTACTATTCCAGTTCCTCTGACAATAACTTTAATGTCATTTCAGATAAAACGAGTCGGGGGAGACTTGTTCGACAAGAGTGGGTAGAAAAGAAGTCTAAGATACGCCAAGAGAAGCCGCAATCATTTAATTCATTTTCACATTCTAGGATAAATAATGACAATCATGGTTTTGCTTTTAATAAGTCTGTTGAACACAATTTTCAATTTCCATTAAAACTTAACTTTGTTCAGCAACTGATTCAACTTTCTCGTGATTGTGTATGTTGTTCTATGTGTGGATTGAATGATTTCATTGATAATAAACATGCCTCTGATTGGTTTGGCACGTATCACATTTTTAATTCTCGTTTGTTTTACTCCAAATCTCAAAAAGGACCCAAATCTAGACGGGCTCCGAGAAAAGGTGTTGCACCTAACTCATCAGGACCCATTGACAAATGGGTACCTAAGAACCCTTAATCTCTATTTTACAGCCCGGTCATGTGTGGTTTCTAGATTCCAGCTACTCCAAACACATGACTGGTAAAAGGGAGCTTCTCACCAACTTCAAGGAGAAGTATTGTGGTGATGTGAGATTTGAGAATGATAATGTAGCCCCGATCATGGGTTACGATGACCTAGTCCAGGACAACATAACGATCAAGCGGGTGTCCTACGTCGAAGGCCTTGGGCACAACCTTTTTAGCATCGGACAGTTCTGCGACAAGAATCTTGAAGTCAACTTTAAGGCGAAGCGGTGCAGTATTCGAACTGAAGACGGGACGAAGCTTCTCACTGGTACTCGTCGAGCGAACCTGTACACAATCAATCTCGCTTCGTTGAAGACCGACAAAGTCGTGTGCCTCATGTCCAAAGCCACCACTCAACAGAATTGGTTGTGGCACCGACGGCTATCTCATCTCAACTTCAAGAATATAAACAAGCTGGTGCGAGGAGGTCTCGTTAAAGGAATGCCGGAACTAAAGTTCGAGAAAGAGCATTTATGCTCAGCATGCGAGATGGGAAAAATGAAGAAGGCGACTCACAAACCCAAAGGTGTTCCAAGTACATCCAGACCATTGGAGCTCATGCACATGGGTCTCTGTGGTCCTATGCGGGTCCAAAGCATCAATCACAAGAAATACGTACTAGTGATGGTAGATGATTTCTCGCGATACACCGTGGTCAAATTCCTTCGGTCTAAGGACAAGACTCCAGGGTTAATCATCAACCACCTGAAGAGTGTCCAGAACAACATGCAGCTCGCCGTTCGCTCAATCCGCACAGATAACGGCACCGAGTTCAAGAACCGCACATTGGGTGATTTTCTCACTTCGGTTGGGATTTCACACACATTCTCAGTTGCAAGGACTCCTAAACAAAATGGCGTAGTGGAACGTCGCAATCGCACTTTGGTGGAAGCGGCACGTACTATGCTGACTCAGAACCGATCCATTGTCAACAAGACGCCATATGAGCTCATCAACAACCGCACCCCGAACATCAACTACTTTCACGCATTCGGGTGCAAGTGTTTCGTGAAGAACGACAAAGATGATCTCGGCAAGTTCAACCCAAAAGCAGACGAAGGGATCTTCATCGGCTACTCGACCTCATCAAAAGCATTCTGATTCTACAACAAGAAGACGAAGACCGTCATAGAGAGCATTAATGTGTCCTTCGACAGATTGGTCGACTTGGCTTCTGAACACCTCAGTTCAAGAACCGCGCTAACCGGAGTGCTGGCTTCTGATCAGTCTCGATCAGAAACTGCACAAGCTTTAGTAGATCCTTCTTCGTCCAATATGTCGAAGACACATCTTTCTGACTTAGATCTACTTTTCGAACATTTCTCTAATGATTTTTATATTCCTACTACCTATAATGATGAATCTTTTAATTTAGATGGAGCTGTTGTGGTATCTTCGCAGAACACTGGTCCTCCAACATCCCCTAAAACGACATCGTCGGAGGACTCACCCTCAACACCAGTGGTAGATTCAACACCATCCTCCAGCACGAATACGGATTCCACGATCGACTCCCCAACGATTTCATCTCCTACATCCTCCCCAGAGTCAAGTAACAGTATATCCCCCGACGACATGGCCGAAGCTTCCTCGTCAACTATTGTGCCTGAACAAACACCGGCCGTCCCATCTCTACACCCGACTCCATCTTTAGAGGCGGTACAAGACCTACCTTCAGGCTCATACGTCGATCCGGACAACTCTCAACCGTCCACTGACCCGCTACCACATACCAAGAAGTGGACTCGAGCCCATCCAACTGAGCAAATCAATGGGGACCCATCTGTTCCCGTTCAGACTAGAACCACCGGGGATTCTGAAGACGCCACCCTGGCACTACTAAGTAACACTCGAAAACGGGCAGCAACGGGAAATGAGTGCCTCTTCTCCATCTTCCTGAGCAATGTTGAACCATCGTCAGTCGGGGAAGCCTTGAATGACCTGGACTGGGTGATCGCCATGCAGGAAGAACTGAACGAGTTCGAGAGTCTCAAGGTATGGCGTTTGGTCCCACATCCAAAGAACAAGACGGTCATCTGCACCAAATGGATCTTCAAGAACAAGAAGGATGAGAACGGGATCGTCATTCGGAACAAGGCTAGGTTGGTGGCCAAAGGGTATAGACAGCAAGAAGGGATCGGCTATGAAGAGACATTTGCACCAGTCGCACGTATAGAAGCCATACGCATGTTCCTTGCGTACGCCGCTCACAAGAATTTCACTGTTTTCCAGATGGACGTAAAGACGGCGTTCCTCTACGGCAAACTTAAGGAAGAGGTGTACGTCTCTCAACCGGATGGCTTCGTAAGTGCCTCGCATCCTAATCACGTGTATCTACTCGACAAGGCGCTTTACGGTCTGAAGCAAGCACCGCGATCTTGGTATGATGCCCTATCTACGTTTCTCACAAATGCAGGGTTCATGAAAGGTACAATCGACACTACTCTCTTTATCAAGAGAGAAGGTAAGGACATCATTCTAATTCAAGTATATGTCGATGACATCATTTTCGGTTCTACAAACCCCAAATATTGTCATAACTTTTCAGTCCTCATGAAGGCACATTTTAAAATGATTATGATGGGTCAAATGAATTTCTTTCTCGGTCTACAAGTTAAACATCTGTCGACCGGGATATTCATCAATCAATCTAAGTACATCATGGACATTCTTCGGAAATTCCAGATGGAAAATTGTACACCCATGAAGACTCCCATGTCACCGGATACAAAGTTACACTTCGATCCTAACGGAATGGACGTGGACACTAGTACCTATAGAGGAATGATTGGTTCCCTCGTGTATTTGACGGCAAGCAGACCGGACATCATGTTTCTACCTTTTTGTGTGCTCAGTTTCAATCTAAACCAAAGGAGTCATACCTTGATGCGGTTAAATGTATTATACGTTATTTGAAAGGTACTGCTGATCTTGGTCTTTGGTACCCTAAAGATACATGTTTCAAACTCACGGGATTCTCGAATGTTGATCATGCGGGAAGTATGCTCGACCGGAAGAGTACCATGGGCCACGTTCAATTCCTTGGTGACAAGTTAGTTAGTTGGGCCTCCAAGAAGCAAACGTGTGTCTCCACATCCACTGCGGAAGCGGAGTACGTGGCCGGGGCTAGTTGTTGTTCCCAAGTGATATGGATGCGCACACAACTGAAGGACTACGGGTTCCAGTACTCGCAGATTCTGATCTATTGTGACTCAAAGAGAGCTATTGCCATCACCAGCAATCCAGTCCAGCACACGAAGACCAAACACATAGACGTGTGGTACCACTTCATTAAGGATCGTGTTGAACGAGGTACGATCAAACTCTATTTCGTAAATACAGAGAATCAGTTAGCAGACCTTTTTACCAAAGCCTTGGACGAAAAACGTGTTAACGAACTTGTGTCCAAGCTGGGTATGCTAAATCTAAAAGTTTAACACACCCTCGCACTCGTAACACCTTCCCTACACTTAGAGTTAATTGTCTCTCACCATATCACAACTTCACTAGGATATGCACAAGATACACTTGTCTCTAAGTGCAGTCTAGGTGTCTCGAGAACTTCGGTGTATACACGTCTATATTTTCCTAATAGATTTTGTTTTTCTGCATGTTTCTTTAATTATGTTTACTGTGAGCCTTTGTTTTTCCATTTACACTTTTCGCGCCACTAACACATTTTCTGAAGGGTTTACACCATAGTCCAAGACACCGAGGTAAGTATTCCCAAATTTGATCACTTGAGGGGAAGTAATGTCTTTTTTCAAAAGTCAAAGGGAAAAATGTCAATTTGCAAAGTTGAGGGGGAGAAAAGCCATTTTTGTAAAGTTGAGGGGGACAATTGTCTTTTTGTAAAGTTGAGGGGGAGAATTGTAATTTTGAAAAATTAAGGGGGAGAAAAGTTGTTTTCAAAAGTATAGGGGTAGAAATGAACTTTAATCTAACTTTAAGGGTAAAATGGGTCATTTTTTCCAAGTTGAGAGAAATCGGGACAGGAAGGGGAAGCAACCCGGTACCGGGACACACTCCCGGGTCCGGGTCGGTATATAAACCTGTTTCCTTTGTTTTTATCTCACAACTTTCAAATCTTCGCGCTCAAAACCTCTCCTGAACCAACTTCCTCTCACACAGTCGATTTCTACTCCGATCACACTCCGATATCTCCAAATCACAAGTATGTTCCCTAACCCTAAAGGAATCTCTAATCGATCGTGTTCCATCGATAAATCGAACAGATTTGAGGCTCGATTTGACCGCATTCGATTTGTCGGCGCCGATTAGGGCTAAAACCCTTCGAGTCGTTCGACTTTGCTCAAATCGATCTAACTACACATCGATTAGGGACTTGCCGCGGGGTTCTCTGATGTCAATCGACACTGATTTCGATTCGTTTTGTCCCGATTTGAGTTTAAACTCGATCGCTTGTCGATTGGCAATTCCCGGGTTTGACACCGGGGTTGCGGCACCCGAGATTTGAAGACTGTCGGGATTCGCCCTCTCCCGGGTCGTCTCCCGGGATCATGTTTCCCGAACTCAAAATTTTACCGACTTATAGTCTCGGGTTCACTCACGGTGCGTAACCGGTCCCGGGATGACCCCGACTCTTTACCCGATTTCGGGTTGTGTTCCGGTATTTTACTGGCTCCAGGATTGGTCCCGGTTCCGGCCCCTATGACCACCCGGCCTCGTATCCCGGGTACGGCCATTCCCGGTCCTGGTTCCGGATCCCGGGACTCCATTTAATTAACGTTTTCCATTATTTTCTCGGTCTGCTCAAACCCCGGATCATTATGACTCCCGGGTAAGTTTGTGTTCTGGATCAATTTAGCTTCCCGGTCTCGATCAAATCCGGGAAACCTAACTCCCATACATCTTCATCATGGTTTTTTATGGCCAACATGTCTCACGTGTCCTATTTCCAGGTACTTCGATGGCTCAACAAAATCAACCCGATCAAAATGCCGATGCCGCACTCCTTCCGGGCGGACCGAATCCACCGATTCTACCAAACAACTATCACCTGGACACGGCAACAATAATTTGCCAGTGCCAAGTCATCATCGAGATCCTGAAAGGCCACTCACTACACTATGCTTTGACGGCAACTGCCGAAGTCCCAAAGGTGTACGTGCAGCAACTCTGGAGGTCCTTAACCGCAGTTGCATGTGACCCTGAAACCGTTCTAGAAGGCCGGATTGACAATAAACCTGTAGTCATCACCAGAGACCTATTGCGCCAGGTCCTCCAGCTATCGGACGCAACTTCCATCCCTAGCAGGATCAGCTTCGACAACCCAGTTTCAGATGCCCTGCTCTGCCAGGAACTGCACGCTCTTGGATACGCTTAGGAGCTAAACCATCCATCACACATCACCAGAGCTCACCTGACGCCGATCTGGTATACTCTTTTCACCGTCCTGAACTGATGTTTATCAGCAATCACCAAGGGAATTGACCAGACAAGCACCAATCTATTGCGACTCATACACGGTGTGGCTTACAACCGTCACACCGACTTTGCATCCATTCTCTGGAACGAGCTGATCCAGAAGGTACAACTGCGGGAGGGAAACAAACGCATACCGTGCCTCCCATTCCCACGATTTCTCATCCTCCTTGTGGCCTACTTTCTCGAGGTCTATCCCACAATTCCAAGGCGGTCTGCACATGAGGTACTACTTTCTACTCGCATGACTAGAATTCAAAACAAGCAACCAATTCAAGGAGTAGTCCCAATGATCTTGCCTGCAGACCTGCTAGCTCTCGCAAATCCTTCGGCACCGAGTGTGGTAGACTATAAGAGAGAAAATAATCTAGTCGCTCTGATGGTCCAACCAAATCCAGCAGGACCTGCCCAAGGAGCGCGACCTGAGAGGCGTGAGGGTCCACGTACTAGCAGAGGTAGGGTCCGGCGAGCAGGGGCTCCCAGACAGGGTGTGAAGAGAGATCATATTGTGAGGGGACAAGAAGCGAGCGGTGACGAACGATAGTCATGCGGAGCTAGCTCGTCCTGACACCCAGCCACCCCTCCCCACGCATCCTCACAACCTCAAGATGACTATCCAGCCTTACATGAAGTAGAGGTTGTTGATATTATGCATGAGGCAACCCAAGAAGAGACAGCTTCTTCATCCGGCTCAGCATCCAGACCTGCATCTGAATCGGTCTCTGAATCTGGTTCTGAATCCGGTTCTGAATCAGGGTCCTCGGGATCAGATGATGAGTCAACCGACTCTGATGAGCAAGACGATGACCAGTTTCGTCTTACACCCATCCTAACAACCGAAGCCATATATGGAGAGACAAGGAGGACGGAGGGATTACTAGTTGAAAATGTAAACGAAAGTGAGCGAGTGAAGGAAAGGCGCAGTAAACTAAACAACGAGAGATATAGAGGGAAGAGGCAACCTATTCAGGTTGCCTCCACCCAACCCTCCCTAAGCCAGGTAGCCACATCCACTATCCAGTCTCATTCGTTGGGATTGGATATTGAAAAAGACGTCGTGGACCTAGGGACGCACTCGCACACCCTCCCCGGCCACTCAGTATCCTCTCAGCAGGCTACTGTTTCATTTATACACGGGGACGTAGCACAACTTCCACCGGTCTCTCACTTGGAGAGTTCCGGTGTTGAAACAAGAGACCTCCTGTCCCGGTTCTCGACTTCTTTGGATGTACAGTTGAGCCTAGAGCCTTTTGCAGATATATTTTCTTTGGCTAGGACACGTGATACCAGTGCGGCTAATGTCGAGATTCTTTGTGACTCGACCGGAACACCCAGAGTAAGTCTACCTCTTGGTGGCTTACGAGGACAGGGTGGAAGTCCTTCCACGGCTACTCTTACGCCAACCGTGAACGCAGAAGGTACTGCGGTGCAATCCACCGTAGTTACTACAAGTGGCAGTCTACGTGCGCCAGGCGTTAGCTTCCCGGAGTTTGTCTCCAAGGAAACTCTGGACGACACCTTAAAAGTTGTCCAAATGGAGATTCTGAAGAAGCTGTCGAAGGATATGGACTTCATCAAAAGGTCCATATAGGGTAAAGAAGTGGTGACCGAGACACCTACTCAAATTCCTGTGCCATCTCCTCAACCCAAACCAACCACCGAAGACATGAGCATTGATGCCCTGAAAACGGCCCTTCTAGACAAGCTCTTGTCTCAAACAAACACATATACATCTTCCGAAGTTGACCTAGTGAGCCTTCTCCGCTCCCAAACACAACCCCAAACACTCAACCTGATTCCCAAGCCCAACTACACACTAAACTTGACAACCTTACCAACACCCTAACCGACGTTCAGCGCACCCTTAATACTCTATCCAATAGGGTTGCCAGCCTCGAGAATACGTGTAAGAGTCAAGCTCAGGGCTTGAAATGAAAGCATGATGACCAGGAGGATCTTGATCAACATGAGGGGAGAAGTAACCAAGACTGACCGAGTTGTTAACCTCAACGACAGAACCCATCACAGAGACTCCAACTGACTCTGAGCCACCTCAACAGATTGAAGATCAGAATATGGTTCAGGATATAGAGTTGTCGACACCGGTCAGAGATCAAGTGCCTGAGTTAGCAATCCCGACGGTTGAAAATCCTGAGGGAGGAACCGAAGAGATTTTGATGTTGACCGTTCCGGAGAGAGCAGATCTGGAGTTTATAGATGAAGATTCGGATGGTAATCCAGAAACAGAACGTATATGGAGAGAAAAAGCCTTAATATCCATCCAATCTGAGACAGACTCGTTGTGGAACTACTCGAACGATGAGGGAATGAATGATGAAGATTACGATCAGTTCCTTCTTCAGAGCGAGCAGGTATCCGAATCTCAGCACACTGAACATGACACAACATGTACTTCTTCTGAAATACCTATTCCAGAACCAGAAATGACTCAACCTCAACCGGTTCAACCAACTCGTTGGCAGAGAGTTCGAATCTTGGTACCGTACTTAGAAGAATCTCAGAAGAAAATTTTCGTTCACTGGATCAGGTCACTCGACCCAGCTATGTGTTACGGGGTTTCAGACCTAGATGAACCGATTCGCTCTCAGTATCTTGAAGTGATGAAGAGGAGTCGAATGGTACATGAAGTCAAAACCAACCACCGGATTACAGAGATAGTAGAAATTGTATCAGACAAAGTTCTGAAAGTGTGGTTTCCCGTGTTCACAGTCAAGAGAGCAGATGGAAAAGAGTGGGTCTTCTCAGAGGTTGATTTCCAAAACATGAATTTGAAAGATTTTCCTATTATCCTTCATGAACTGAGGACTCGGACCATCAGGCCTCTACCTTACACCAAGGCCCTTGAAACCATCAAAAGGTTCATGAAGTGCACTATCACCCTATCGTACATCAATGATTTTCATATGGGGATTGAGAGCAACCAACGAAAAGTAAACGTGCTCAAGCCCAATCTGACTCTCGCAGACCTTGAAGACTTACAGGTACACACCTTACTGTCAAAGCCAAAAACATGTATCATGTATCTGAATGACAAAGGAGAGAAGCGCTTCATGAGAGCCAATGAGCTTCACAAGTTCAGTGAAGGAACCTTGATGGAGATCCAGACAGTGCTGAGAAAGATAATCGAAGAAGAAGAAGAAAAGGACGCAACAAAGAAGATCGTCAACCTGAGGAAGTTCCTTGCAAAGGAAATGCTGAAAATGATTGTTGGTCCCGAAAGGGTTATACAAGTTTGTAGAAGGGGGGTTGAATACAAACACACATATTTTACTTTTCTAAATTGTTTATTGATATTTATCAAACAATTTACAACTTGTTGCGGAACAAGATTAAGGATTAAACCTAATCTAAACAAGTTATAAGAACACTAAGTTTCTTGCACTAAACAATTAAGACTGAAGCTTTCGTACTATCTTACCAGGTTGATCTTTCTTGAGTCTTGGACTTCAGACGTTCCTTCATATTGAACACAGATTGTGTCCCACATGGCTTTAGAGGTTTTTAGATTCATGACGGAATGGTAGACTTCGTCAGGAAGAGCCATAGAGAGGATAGATCTGGCTTTAGTGTCAATAGCCACTTTCTTCTTATCTTCATCAGACCAATTGTGAGGTTCCTTAGGCACGACTATTTCAGGAATGACAGCTCTAGTAGTAGTGCCTGGAACTTCAGGATCAATTCTAACAGGAATATATGGGCCATTTTCGATGTAATCAGGCATAGTAGGGTCTACACCTTCTAAGAAGAGGATCATCCTATTTTTCCACAGATTAAAGTTATCTCTGGAAAATCTAGGGGGTTTTGTAAGAGAACCATTGTCGATATAGTTTGTGTTTGTGTTGGTAGCCATTATGAGAAATAGCAAGGAAGAGAAAAGATTAGTATAAGCAAGATCTTGTTTATGAGATTAAACAATCTGCTCTGATACCACTTGTTGGTCCTGAAAGGGTTATACAAGTTTGTAGAAGGGGGGTTGAATACAAACACACATATTTTACTTTTCTAATGGTTTATTGATATTTATCAAACAATTTACAACTTGTTGCGGAACAAGATTAAGGATTAAACCTAATCTAAACAAGTTATAAGAATACTAAGTTTCTTGCACTAGAATTAAGACTGAAAGGAGATAAGAATATTAAAGACTAATATTCTAACACAAAGATAGTAGAGAGAAGAAGATGGTCGAGCACTTCATTTCTGAAGTAGGGTTCTTCTTATATACTGCATGCATTTAATGCACAGCAGTACAACTTTACACGTGGCAGCAGCTGATTGGTTGCATGGTTTGACCTTTGTAGACAACTTAGTAGTCGCATGATGAACAGTATAGAATCAGAGTTGTTTGTATGATTCTAGACAAAAGGGATGTCCGTTCTGACAGTTCGTACGGAGACGTGCAAGGGGGTAAGACAAAAGTAACTTGTAAAGGAAGACTTCATGATCAGCGTTCGTTGAACATTACTTTATCAGCGAGTGACAAAGCTCAGTGATCGCTGAAGTCTTTTATTTAAAACTTCACGTTGAGTTTACAAATCTTGGCTTCGATGATATCCGCATCAGTTCATTAGTAGACTTGTCGCTGGTTCTTGGGCTTGATCTTCGACTTCAACGTAGAACATAATTGACGTGAAACTTGTCTTCAGGGATCATAAGTAAACACTAAAATCATCAGCGATCATCAACAAGACTGAACAGGCTCAGAGCTTTATTGATGAACAGTTTTGCTGAATGTATAATTTAAAGCGCATGAGTTTCCTATCAGTGGTACTGTATAGTCATAGTACTTATCAACGATAGTGAAACTCTAATACATAGTGTCTACCTACAATTTTCACTAAGTGTTTCTTAGAGTGTCATTATCAAATCACTGATGGTTTGGATCAACAATCTCCCCCTGTTTGATTATGACATAGCAACAAAAAGAAAATTTCTAACTATGAAAACATAAGGATAAAAAGAACTCATAAAATATTTGTCCCTTTTACTGTTTTCTGGGATCTTTTGAGTACTGATGGAGTAAAGTACATTCGCTGGAATTTTTCTTTTAACTTCGTATAAGTTACAAAGGGAAGTGGAAAAATTACAAGTACAGCAAATAAATTTACAAGTACAAAAGATATAAGCTGATAAAGATAGAAGAATTACAAGGAATCCTATAAGCTATTCAGGTTCTTCCTTAACGAGAAGTTCATCAAGGGTTCTTGTAGAGGGGATCATCCAGTTAGGGACTTTTTCTCCAAGATCCTGTCTATTCTTTGCTTCAGTCAAGGGCTTCATGAAGTGTCCGAGTAGATCTTTTCTGAATTCGCACCAGTAGACAAGATCCCTGAGCTGTTCGATAGGAGTGATGGGTAGCATAGAGATGCGTTGAAAGCGTTCTCGTCCATCATAGTCGTGAAAGAATATACCATAAGGTTCGCTTAAGAGTTTTCCAGGGATGAAGCGTTCACCAGGGGCAGGGAGGTGTCGAGCGCTGAGAGGCCAGGTTCAGGACCAAGTACTTCAGCACGTGAGAAGCCAATACCTGTTTCGTTTCTGATAGGAGGACCTGAGTCTGATGGTATTATCTTTTTTATTGCAGAGGCCCTTCTTCGTTGAGCTGGATTAGGAGGAGGAATATCCACAGCAGATGAAACCAAGTCGATCTGTTGATTGGTCATTTTCTCGACATGGTTCTTAAACTGTGAGCGAGATCGCTGAATGGCTATTCGCATCTCCAACCACTCAGAGAAACCGTACTTCTTGATTGAAGAGTCGTAGATGGTTTCCTTGGTACCGTTTTCTCTAAATAGATCGACTTCAACGACTGGAACTTTTATTGGTGTTCTTCCCCTGATGTTCACCTTGTTGATTCTGGCAGCCCGATATCGAATGTGCATTCTTTCTTTGCACCATTCCAAGGTAGAGTCAGATACCATGGTCTTTTCTTCGATGATCTTCTGGGCGTCTTCCCACAATTGACGTTGGACATCAATGGGAGTTTTCTTCAGATCAGGATCCTTCACCGATTGTTGGACAAGCTGGATGGCGTAGGCTTTATCTTGTTCTTCAGATTTCCTTCGATCGGCGAGTTGTTTTTTAGCCTTGAGATGTTCAGTGTATTCCTTCCTTGATAGTCTGAACTTAGGAACATTGATTTTGTGTCGAGGAAGGATGATTCGCTGATCTTCAAGTTGTTTGATCATTGCATCTCTCTTTTTCTGATCTTCTTCACTTAGCGTTTGAGGAGCTAAGGAAGGTCTGTTTTTGTGAGAGAGCAGTTGTTCTTCTGGTTCTTCAGTCTCAGCGAAATCCAAGACTGGGATTATTTCTTCAGTAATAGGAGCTGGATTTATTGTTGTAGTTGCAGTCGGAGGAACTTCAACTGGATCCTCAAGCAGGGGAGAGGAATAGCTGAAACACAGCGGTCGTTTAAGTAAGATCATTTGGGAGAAAGAGATAGAGAAAAGAATGAGGGTTAAGTGTTTAGAGGTTTTATAGAGAGGAGAACTGAGGTTGAGAAGGGATAGAGGAGGGATGCAGTATAAGGAAAGAAAAGGTATTGTACCTGACAAACTGGCTTTCTTTGGAGGATAGTCAGATTGCCTTATGCAGCGAGGCCTTTGTTTTTGCCTTTGTCAGCTTCAGTTGTTGCAGGCTTTTTCGTTGTCCCCTCCCCTGGAGTATCTCTAATGATTACCCCTTTTTGAGCAGGGGCCTTCTTAGGTTGGATGAAGAAGAAGTCGTCATCATCATCATCATTTTTAGGAGATGATGATGGTTCATCATCAGCGATATCGACGTCTTCAGCTTCTTCTTAAGATTCTTCCTCATCAGCGTAGGGTTCTGTGACATCAGCAGCAGCTTCCTCTTCGAGTTGCTCCCCCTCAAAGTCAGAGGGAGGTTTCTTGGTTCCCTCAGGGTTTTCAACTCCCTGAGGTTGTTCAGTAGCAGCATCAGAAATAATACCCTCCCCCTCAGCGTTATGGGGAAGGTCTTCAGTCTTTTCCCCCTCTTCCACATGATGAGTGGGGGAGGAGGAGGATAAAGGAATGTCAGCAGCAGCAGTAGTCATAGGATCACTGTCTTCCTGGCCAGTGATTCCCATGAAGGTTTTAATCACTACTATTCTGTCTTCTGGGCCATCAATAGTAGGACTGATCTTTTGGAGATCCTCTCGATCAGCCTGAGTGAAGTGAGACGGAGCATAAGTTGGGGCGTTCAGGCGATCGAGGATTTGTTGTAGTAGAGTCTTCACAATAGAAACCTCTCCCTTAAGAGTAACAACCTATGTCTTCAATGATGTGACTTCATTGGACAGGGATGTGAAGTTGGTGGAGAGGGTGTTGTTGGTGGAGTTGAGATTGTTGATGGAGGTGGAGTTTTCAGCGAGAGTAGTAGCAAAGTTTCCAATGCTACTGTGACACCCCAAAAATAGGGTCAACAAAAACTTCCATAAAACGGAAGAGTGATATATAATGCCATTGCACGAGCTCACAAAAGAGGGGGATTACACATGCCGGTTTACAAACAAAGTGTAATATCTACAACTAATTGACAACCGACTAATCTAATCTCTACTATAGAAATAAGATTTACAAAAAGTGTCATCGTTAGGCTAACTTTGATCTTCTATCTTTAGCATCTCAAATGTATCCCCACGCTCACATAACCCCAACTATGCCTTCTTAGGGATGGCAACACAAGAACCTGTGACACACACATCAGACACAGAACAAGTGTTAGGCATGGAATGCCTAGTGAGTTAAACATATAGTAAAACATGCAGTTATGTCATATAAGAGATATTAATTTGGTCATTCACAAATCGGACTCTATGGGAAGACCCCAAACATCAACTCAAGTTACATCATATTTGAAGATATACCTTAGCGTCTACCTCCAAGGTAACGCCTCAAGGCCCGGCACATCGGGACTACCTATATGGTATTAATCCCGAAAGCGTGGATCGATACACAAACCTCCAAGGTAAGTGCCCAAGATTATATCTTCCCAATGCCTACTTAGAGACTCCTCCAATTTGTGAATACCAACAAACAACTACTCCAAGCAGTTCATAAATCCAAACATAATCTCATACAAGACAGTCCAACTATCTCATTAAGCACATGTTTTCTACATTCAAGAAATCCTCCCATTATCCACATACATATGAGTGATATCATGAGTGTATCGTTTAGCATGGCAACACATACTAAATTAGCATATTAAGTCACTTCTATTATAGTCATAATTTCTTCATTAACACATATCTTAATCCATTAAGCTCCAAACCCTAATATTCAGGTTTGACCAATTTCACATGATCACCATCATAAAAGATACAATTCCAAGTAGAATAAAATACCACATCACCTTTATCTTACCATTGAGCCCCTTAAATTTCCTCTTTAGAGAAATAAGAGCTTATTGGCTCAAAGTATACTTCAAGGCAAACTTGTTAGAAATAAATGAAATGATAGAGTAAATTATGTAACAAGTATACCTTTAAATCAAAGTTACTCACCTTAAAGCTCCAAATATGGAAACCCTAGAAATGGAAACCCTTGCTCTTGTCCACATCTAGCTAGTATCACTTGTAGTTGAGATTGATTACCTAATACCCACCATAAATGTTCATCAACACTTCCCAACAACTAACAATTTATGAAAGGGAGTAATAATAACGAAACCCTACCTTTTTGGAAGAAGAAATCGGCTGCCAAAATGTTCTAAGTTCGTGAAATAAGCTAGAAACCCGTAACTCTCCTTTTTATACCAAAACAGGTCGGCGGCGATTGTGACATGGCAAAAGTGACACTGTCACTATCGCCGGGGCACTCTCGCTCAACTCCCCCAAACTCTCGGTACCACACCCGCGATTGTGACCATGCGATAGTGACACTGTCACTATCGCCTAAGGCATACTCGCCTGAAACCCAAATGCCTGCAAGATCGAACTTGCGGTACAAAATCGGCGATTGTGACACCCGCGATAGTGACATGGGCACTCTCGCCGGTCACTATCGCCTAAAGGGTACCAAGTCTCATTTGATCCCCTTTTCTGTCCTTGAAATAGATTCTAACGAGGTACAATCTATGCTATATCAATAAAATACTTGAAGATGCAAAACAATTACATAACTACTCATAACAAAAATCGGGGTGTTACAGCTACCTTCCACCTTCTCCAGATCAGCACTGGAGGCTTTGCCTTTGACCTTTGTGGTCAGCTTCTTGAGATCCTCTACAGCGTTTGTAACCACTGAAGAGTTTGTATATAGAGTGGTGGTGAGAGATTCCACCTTTGTTGACAGATCTTTCAGAGAGGTGTCGATATCTCCCAAATTAGGACTTGTAATAGTTAATAACTTGTGAACAAAGGAAAGCTCAGAAGTTTGGGGTTTTGAGAGAGGAGTGTTTAGGATGTTGTGTATACCTACGGGGTGGTTGACAAATTCCTCGTAGGTTCGGTAACCTAAAAACGTTTCCATGTCACCTTCCAGAGTGCCTTGATGCTTGGAGGTGTTCGCAGGTCCTTTATTTAGATCCTGCAGCCTCTGTAGTTCTTCAGCAGATGAGTCACTTAGATGAATGACCTTTGTTGTGGAGAAAGGAGGAATAGATGGAGTGACCAAAGAAATAGTGGTAGGAGTGAGAGTTGAGAAGAGGGTTGGGGTGCCAGATTCAGCGTTGGATCCGCTGGGAATGACTTCCGCAGTACTTAGAGGTACTGAGGGAGGGAGGTTCTGTTCCAAGTTACTAACCTCAGCGTGTAGAGAAGTTGAAGTTGGTATGGAAGGGGTGGCTTCATCAGCTGTGGCAGAGCGTACCACGGAACTATCCAACGGCTCTTGAGAAGAGTGAGCCGCAAAGTCTTCAGCCTGGAAAGGCTTGGGGTGTTGCTCCTTGGTTTTCTTGGCCTTAGGAGCACCAAGAGTGGTTGTAGAGTGTTTTCTCTTTCGAGGAGTGGAGGTTCCAGCCTAGGTATCAGCGGTGGGGATTACCGCTGAGGTAGTCGCAGAAGTAGAAGAAGTTGGGGGATTGAGAATAGATAAGAGTTTAGAAGTACGTGCCTCATTTGGAATGGGCTTGAAGTCAAGAACTTTAACGCCAACCTGAGAGAGTTTCAGGTCACCCACTTTTGGGTATTTGTCCCCAAGTCCGTTTACAAAGAGAGCACTGACAAATCGGGGATATGGAACACATGTTGGTTTGTCATCCGCATCCACCCTGAGCACCATATCGTTGTAGATGATTGTTGCCCAATCAATGTGAAGGCCCTTCAGCAGTGCATAGCCCATAGCCTGTTGAGGTTGGGATGCTTGGTCAGTTGACCCAGTGTTCGCTGTCAGGCAGCTGATCAAAATGGGCGAAGATGAAGTTCATCTCGCTGGGCATCTTTGATTTTTTGATGGCGGTCAGCTTCTTCTCAGGGAGTTCATCTCTCCCAGTTTCCCACACATATTCATTGCATCAAAGAATGCAATCAGTGCTTCTCTATCAACGAGGTTTTTGGGGTTTGGCAGAGGGACAAAGCGGTTTTCTTTGGAACTACCAGGAAGGTTCAGGGCTAACCTGATAATACCAGGGTGGATCTTGGAAGTGCCATGTTTGGTGTCACAGAGAATGACATCAAGCATTTTCTTTGGGTCTTTGGTTGAGGGTACTTGAACTCTTCTGGCAGTATACCAGAATTGAGCGAGAAGGCTCCGATGGGCAGGGGGTGCAATGGTCCGAGTTGTCGATAGAGGACAGGTTTTGAGAAAGTTCACAGCGTCATCAAGGTGTGTGATCTGTTTCTTTTGAGGGAAGTCAAAGAGAGCATAAGGGTTGTTGCTTTGAAAAGTGACTTGCTCAAGTTTGAAAGTAACCTGAGGAGCTTTCGTTGGTACAGTAACCTCAGCAGCAGTGGGAGACTTAGTAGTAGGAGCTTCAGTAGATGCCATTTCTGTTTATTATCACAAACATGAAGAAGGATAAAGAATAATGTCTTAATGTGGAAAGATTTTCCAAAATAAGATGTGTTTGGGCTTTGCACATTCCATTCAAACAAAAGATATCTTAATGGAGATTAGGGTTTTTCTTGTTTTGAAAAAGAGTACAAAACATAGTGAACATTTGTTTTCCAGTTTCCTTTTTAAACAAGAGATTCTGGAAAAAAACATATGAATATGCAAGTTTAAGATTTTTGTTTTAAACTTGAAGAATAATCTGTTTCCAGATTGTTTTCATAAAATCATGAAAAGAAAATGATTTCATTTTAAGAAAAAAAAATTGTTTGATCTTTTAAAAACAAAGATAAGATTCAAAACAAGTTTGTAAAGGTAAATAATAAGAATATTAACCTTTGATGTTCAGAATGAAGAAGATGAACAGTTTCTGGAGACAAAGAGTTCAAATGCAACAGTTGTTCTTGCTTTGAAGGAGATGAAGTTCGCGTAAGGTAAAAATATAAACTCAAATGGGTTTATATAGTGAGAGTAGAGAGAGAAAAACTGTGAGCGGGAAAGTTTTTCATGATGACACTGACACGTCCCTTGAATTTGATTGGTCAAGAAAATGAAACGGGCGAACGTGTGTCAGAGAAAAGTGTGTCATGGTCTATCCGTTGTGATGACGTCATAAACGTCCTTTCATATTTTAAGATGTCTCTGAGGATTTGAAAAACTCAGGGATATTTTTAAAACATGAAGCACTAACTAGAAATATCAGTGTTAAGTTTTAGAAATTTTAAAGTATCACTGAAAGGAAGAGATATTCAGCGATGCAATTTGTTTTGAAATCTTGCATTCATAAGCGAACGTCAGCGAGTAAGAGAGAATATACCTTGATATCAGCGAATCAATTTTGTTCAGGGATTAGGTGATGAATAGGGTTATACAAGTTCATTGATATCACTGATCAAATGTGAACCGCTGAAGATTTTACTCTTCAAAGTTCAGCATTCCAAGCTCGCTGATGAGAAAGTTGAATCTTGTCTCATCAAGAGGTTTGGTAAATAGATCAGCTAACTGAAAGTCAGTTGGGATAAAATAAAGTTATATATCTCCATTCATCACATGATATCTGATAAAATGATATCTGATAAAATGATACCTGATTTCGATGTGTTTAGTCTTTGAATGTAGCACTGGATTATTGGCTATAGCGATGGCACTTGTGCTGTCGCAATAGATTGGAATTTTCGAGAGCTGAAGGTCATAGTTCAGTAGTTGATTTCTCATCCATAAGACCTGAGAACAACAGCTTCCAGCAGCTACGTATTCAGCTTCAGCGGTTGAGGTGGACACTAAGTTTTGCTTTTTACTTGTCCAACTCACCAGCTTTCCACCCAGGGGCTGCTAGCCTATTGTGGTGCTTTTCCTATCCAATTTGCAACCTGCAAAATCACTATCTGAATAGGCGATTAGATCAAACCCTGAGTCTTTGGGATACCAAAGACCTAGGTTAGGAGTACCCTTAAGGTAACGAAAGATTCGCTTTACAACGATCAAATGAGATTCCTTAGGTTCAACTTGATATCGTGCACACAAACATGTTGCGTAGATAATATCAGATCGGCTAGCTGTAAGATATAGAAGAGAGTCGATCATCCCACGGTACGCTGTGACATTAACAGGTTTTCCAGAAGGATCCTTGTTTAGTGTCAGCGGCGGTGCCATAGGGGTTTTCATAGCTGAACTCTGAGTTAAATCAAATTTCGTCAGCATATCTTTAACATACTTTCCCTGATGAATGAAAGTTCCTTTTTCACTCTGTTTGATTTGAAGACCAAGGAAATATGTTAGCTCACCCATCATACTCATTTTATATTCAGCTTTCATTCTATCAGCAAAACGAGTACACAAGTCAGGGTTAGTAGAACCAAATATAATATCATCGACATATATTTGAACAAGAATAATATGACCTTATACTTTCCTGAAAAATAGAGTTTTGTCGATTTGACCACGCTCAAATTTTTCAATATGGAGATAAGTAGGGAGAGTGTCATACCATGCATGAGGAGCTTGCTTTAAGCCGTAAAATGCCTTATCCTGTTTATAAACATAACCTGGATGCTTAGGATCAGAGAATCCTGGAGGTTGTTCCACGTAGATTTCTTCATTCAGCTTTCCATTGAGGAACGTTGACTTAACATCCATTTGATAAACTTTGAAGTCTTTGTGTACAGCGTAAGCTAAGAATAAACGAATAGCTTCGAGTCTTGCCACTGGGGCGAATGTTTCATCGTAATCTATACCTTACTCTTGTCTGTATCCCTGAGCAACAAGACGAGCCTTGTTGCGGGTTACAGTTCCATGTTCATCCAACTTGTTTCGATAGACCCATTTAGTGCCTATCACTGACTTGTTAGATGGTCTTGGAACGAGCTTCCAAACTTTGTTTCTTTCAAATTCTATCAGCTCTTCTTGCATAGCGCTGACCCAGTTTGGATCTCTGAGGGCATCATCTGTTTTCTTTGGTTCAATCAGAGAAATAAAGTTAACAAATAAACAAATATTACCTGCACTTCTTCGGGTCTGAACACCAGCGTTTGGATCACCAAGAATTTATTCAATAGGGTGATTTATAGTCCATCGCTGAGTCGGAGCATAAGTCGCTGACTCAACCTGAACTTCTGGAGGAGCTGAAGATGAGGCTTCAGCAACTTCTGGTATATCAGCCAAGAGAGGAAGAGGTGCATATGTCATTTCATTTACTTATTGCTGAGAAGTAGATGGTATGTCTGAGATAGAAGGTTCAGAAGCAGGCATAGTGTTAATAGGAACGGCTGAGACCCATGATGTTTCAGCTTCACTATTCTGCATGCTTGGGATGATAGTAGGATCATCATCTTCAGCGGGATGAGTATGAGATGGAGGAGTAGGAGTATCTTCTGAATCACCAAGATGAGAGAACATCCATTGATTCAGTTCTTCAGTGTCAGCAGAAGGTCTAGAGTTCGTTGAACGAGATTCGTCAAAGGTGACGTGGATTGTTTCTTCTACAGTTTGTCTTCTTCGATTGAAGACTCTGAAGGCTTTGGAGACTGAAGAATATCCAAGAAAGATTCCATCATCAGCCTTAGGATCAAACTTTCCAAGGGCATCTCTGTTGTTCAGTATGAAACACTGACATCCAAAGATGTGAAGAAAGCTAATTGAAGGCTTTCTCCCATGGAAGAGTTCATAGGATGTCTTCTTAAATCTTTTGACAATCAACGACCTGTTTTGAGTAAAACAAGTAGTGTTGACAGCTTCTGCCCAAAACTGAGTAGGTAGATGAGAATCGCTGAGCATTGAACGTGCAGCTTCGATAATAGTTCGATTTCTTCTTTCAGCGACTCCATTCTGTTGCGGTGTTCTTACTGAGGAAAAGTTGTGAGAAATACCCTTGCTTTCAAAGAACGAATCAAGAGAACTGTTTTTGAATTCAGTTCCATGATCGCTCCTTGTTGAGCGAACGGTCATGTTGTTCAGGACTTCCATTTTCCTAACAAAAGTGATGAGTTCTTCAGGGGTGTCACTCTTAGAACGGAGAAACATAACCCAGGTATAGCGAGAGAATTCATCTACTATGACCAAAGTATATTTCTTTCCAGCGATGGATTGTTTGTTAACAGGGCCAAACAAATCCATATGGAGAAGTTGTAGTGGAGATGACACTGAGGAAACTTGCTTAGATTTGAAGCTTGCCTTGGTTTGTTTCCCTTTCTCACACGCTGAACATAAGGACTCCTTAGCGTATGATTGTTGAGGTAAACCAGTAACCAACTCTTTTGAAGAAAGAGTATTCAGTGTCTTGAAGTTTAGATGAGAGAGTCTCTTATGCCATAGCCAGTTGACATCGGATGAGGCTTTTGAGAAGAAACAGGAGTTCTCAGTGGTTGTAGAGTCCATGTTTATTACGTAAACATTTTCCATACGATAACCGCTGAGAGCTATCTTCTCCTTTTTGTCAGTGACAAAGCAGGATTCCTTAGTGAAAATCACTTTGTTATCCTTGTCACACAGCTGACTGATGCTTAGAATATTGTGCTTCAGTCCTTCAACGTATGCGACTCTTCTGAAGGTTGTTGTACCATTAGAGAGTACACCAAACCCTCGGGTATGGCCTTTTCCGTTTCCACCGAAGGTCACTGAGGGACCCTTTTCTTCCTTGTATTCAGTGAGCAGGTTTTTCTTTCCAATCATGTGTCTAGAGCATCCGCTATCGAGATACCAGATATCCTTCCTGACCTGCAAACAAAGGAAGATTAGTTTGACTTAGGCACCCATTTTACCATGGGCCCACACTTGTCAGTGGTGGTAGAGGAAGTGGAAGGTTCAGCAATCTTCGCAGCATTTGAAGATTCATCTTCAGAATTATTCTTCACTTTGGTTAATTTCTTAACCTCAGTGGTCTTCTTTTCCTTGGGGACATCGATCTTCACCTTAGCTAACTTTTCAGCTTTGGTGGCTATGGGGCACTTACTAGCAATATGATTGGTAGTCCACAGTAATAACATTTCCTAAAACTAAAAGTAGCTTTAGGACCTTTTGCATGTTGAGCTGATAATTTTAAATGAGCAGGGCCAGCACCAAGTATACCTTTGGCATTGGAAATGGGAGGAACAATCAGTTCTTCGGATTTCTTACCAATAATATTCACTCTGATTCTAGGAGTAGATCGTTGAATGAATCCAGGGATCTTATTCTTAGAAGTAGAGGGATAAGTCACTGAAGTTTTAGAAGCATTCAGCTTTGGTACAAAGGTACCCTTCTAAGGTTTTTGATTTAAAACTTTTTCTTTACCTTTATCTTTAGTGATTAAGGTAGGTTTTTCCTCAGGGATGGGAGATTTTGAAGAGGAACACTGAGATGAGGAAGTGTCAGGGATTGAGGACACAAACATTCCAAACTTAAGCATGGAATGATCAGTGGTTGGTTCTTCAGCGTCAGCTTTGTAACCAAGACCACGTTTGTCACTCAGAGGAATCTGAGACTTTATTATCTCAGTGATCGTTGTTGAGGATTTACACCATCCTTCAACAGTAGCTTTTTCAGCTTTCAATGCAGCGATAGCTTCTTCACGCTCGATTTTGACTAGTTGATTTATATGAACCTGATCTTTTAAATCTTCTTCAATTTTAGAAAGTTTTTCTATTTGAAGGTGACAGTTTTTAAGTTGTTCAGCGAGATCAAGGTTTTGATTTTCAACAACAGTTTTGCCATTCATGGCATCATATAAACTCATACTCAGGAGATCGATCTTACGAAGACTATCAGCTTCATCAATATCTGAAATATGTGTAAAGAAAGAAGGTGATACCTTAGAGGTAGAGGTTGAAGTAGAGGGAATGTCAGAATTTTCTTCCTCTTCTTCAATTTTGGCCATGAGGCAGAGATTGGCCTCATCATCATCTTTAGAGTCAGATGATTCTTCAGTGTCAGAGGCAGCCCAGTCGAAGTCAGCGACCAAGCCTTTGCCTTTCTTCTTAAATCTTTTCAGCTTTGAATACTTTTCTTTCAGCTTCTTGTATTCGTCATCTCTAGCCCTGGGGTTAGAGGTTTTCTTGGGAAAAGCTTAGGGTTTATAGACTTTCTTTGATCTGCATTCACTAGCAAAGTGTCCTACGTTTTCACAGTTAAAGTAGGTAGCAGTAGCCTTATCAACAGGGGTTGATGATCTAGGCTTGTCAGTGAGTGCAAGAGGTTTATTCCTTCTGAAGTTACTCTTTCTAGCGAATCTCCTGGACTTATTAGCTAGGAGTGCCAGAGATTCATCAAGATCTGAAGAGTCAACATCTGATGAGCATTCAGAGTTAGTTTCCAACTCAGTGACAGTGATAGTAGATCGCTGAGTGGAAGGTGACTCTGAGAGTAAAGCAACAGGTGTGCTTTTGGAATCTTTTACAAGAGTCTTCTTAAGATGACACGACTGCTCATGATTGAGCATAGTGCCATATAAGGTAGAGAGAGTCATAGATTTTAGATCTTTTGATAGCTTGAGACACATTGAATAACTGTCCCAGCTTTCAGGTAAACATTCTAAGAGCTTTGTCAGTATTTCAAAGTTAGAATATTCCTTACCAACGGTTTTCAGATCTATAATTAAACAGTTAAACCGCTGATGTACTTCAGAGAGAGATTCATTCTTACCACAAATGAAGCTTTCGTACTGTCTTACCAGGTTGATCTTTCTTGAGTCCTGGACTTCAGACGTTCCTTCATATTGAACACAAATTGTGTCCCACATGGCGTTAGAGGTTTTTAGATTCATGACGGAATGGTAGACTTCGTCAGGAAGAGCCATAGAGAGGATAGATTTGGCTTTAGTGTCGATAGCCACTGTTAGATCTAAGTTTTGTCAATAAACTAAGTGTTGAATTCTGACTAGAAGGATCAGAAGTTCTGATGTGAAGAGTCAGAGTTCTGACTAAGAAGACTCAGAAGTATTGCTCGGAAAGTTGGCCAAGTATAGAAGTCTGAGAAGAAGAGTCAGAAGTTCTGAGAAGCTTAGTCAGAAGAATGTTCAGAAGTTCTGAACAACATGTTCAGAACTTATGACTTGGATATTCTGTTATATTCAGTTACTAATTAGGACACGTGTAATTGTTCTATTAGTCTGTTTCTCATATGTACTGTAGCTTTAGCTTTTCTCTACAGTATATATATAGGAGTTAGTAACTGTAAGCTATAGAGATCTTTTGGAAGATCTTACACATAACTCTTCACGCATAACTTTGTGAGATCTATTGAGAGAGCAATTCATTGTAATATCTTGTAATTCACAGATTGTTGATAAATCATATGACTAGTTGCTGTGAATACGATATTCATTGTTATATTGATTGTAAGATTGTATCCTGGACTTACAATTGGTATCAGAGCCAATCAACAAACAAATTCGTCCAAGAGTGTGTTTGATCGCGTTCTTGAAGTTTCTTGATCAATTCGTCAATTGATTCCGCTGCTGCTAACAATTCTTGAATTCCTAACAATTCTTGAATTCCTAACAATTCTTGAATTTGTTTCTATCATTGATTCAAGAAATTTGAATTTGTCTTTCTGTTGAATCGATATCTTACAATCAAGTCATCCAAAGATTTTCTCTCTATGCTGATTAATTCTCAAAATTAAACAGAGATCATAGGTATGTTTTCGAAATTCTTGATTGGTTTCTTGATCAAAGTGATTATATCTGCTGAATGTTGATTAGTATTCAAATTTTTTTTGAAAAGAAGATTTTATTAATTCATGTACTCTAACTGTTTGATGAAATGCATGTGACAGATTTGATTAATTCTTGCATGTTCTAGATTTGTGTTGATTCTCATTTTTTATCATAATTCATAGTTGATATTTGAATTTGTCATTTCGTCATGCCTGAGATTGTTGAAGTTTTTGTGAGACCTGCAAGTTCTATAACAAGTTCAGACAATTTACAAAAATCAAGTCCTGTAAAAGCAAAGGAAACAATTTTCTTCACTCCAAAAACTAAGATTGGTTATTTTGAAAGCAAGATTGCTAATCTTGAATCCAAATTTGATGAAAGTACAAAAGTTGTTGTAAATTTGCAAAAAGATAAATCCGATCTTCTAAAGGATTTTGAAAAGGTTCAAGAAAACATAAAGTTGTTAGAAAAAGAGAATGTTGATTTGAAAGAGAAAATCAATTTTGAAAGAAAGATGTTGACAGATTCTGAAAATAGAATCAAATCTTGTGAAATGAAAAATTGTCAACTCTTAAAACAGATCTATGATTTTGAACAAGTTCTTATACTTGAAAGAGAGAAATTTGAGAAAGAGAGAAGAGACTTTCAAACTGAGAGGAAAGGTTTTGAAACAAAGTATGTTAAATTCTCTCTGAAAATTTCTGATTTGGAGAAAATTCTTGCAAAAGAAAGAAAAGAGTTTGAATGCAAGAAAAATGTTTTTCAAAAAGAAAAGAATGGTTTTGAGAAAAAGAAAACAGGATTGTTAAATGAGTTTTCTGTAAAAATCAATGAGTTGGAGAAAGAGTTAGAAGATGGAAGGAAAGAGACTGAAAAGAAGAAGGTAAATGGCTTTAAAGAAAAATGCTTAAAAGATGAGTTTGAGAAGGAAAAGAAAGTTTTTCATTTGGAGATAAGGAGACTTATTAAGAAATTATCTGATTTATCAACTAAAATCATGATAGAGAGGAAGTCCAAATCTGATTTGCAGTCAAGGTTTGATTTGTATGTTAAAAAGTTTAAAGAATTTGAAACGAAAGTTGTTGACAAATCAAATCATAGTTCAAAAGATCAGATTCGTTCTTCTAATCTGTTTTATGATTCTCCTATTGATAAATCTTATAATTGTTCTTTTAAAAAGGTAAAAATGGAATGGAGAGTTAAAGGAACAACTTCTAAGAAAGAAGTGCCAAAATCAAAAGTTCTTAATTCAAATGTCAAGAAGAACAATACATTTCAAAGAAAATCTTTTGTTAAACCTGATGTGATTTATTCTGTAAATCAATTAGTCAGAGTTGCGCAAAAGAAACTTTGTTGTTCATATTGTGGGACTAATGATTTTGTGAACAATAATTTTATTCAGCACTGGTATGGTTCTTATAGAATATCTGCATATGCCACTGCACCTAACAAATCTGGACCCAAGTTCATATGGGTACCAAAGACAACTTAATCTATTTTGTAGGTTATTCATGTGTAAAGCTGAATGATCACATATTGACACATAACTGAAAACAGATGTTGTGCTTAAATTGATAATTTTGACTTTTGGATACTTCAGTCCAAAACTCGGTCTGAATGTGATTATGGATTTCTGATTCATACAGATCAATTTGTTGATTTTGAAGCATTTTTTTTTCAAAAAGTTCAGTTTACTGTGGGTAATCGAACTCATAGTTGTGGGTGTTTTTGATAGAAAACATTCCAGAGAATATGTTCAGAATCACATTTTGAGCAACCCTGCAAATTTTGGTTAAAAAATTCTGATTTTTGAGCAAGTTATGGTGATTTGAAGTTCAGAATGTTCAAAAAAAAGGAATGTTCAAAAATCACAAAATCCAAACATTTTTTTAAGATATTTTCTCTGGATAGTTTTATCAGAATTCTGACTCTGTTACTCAGAAGTTCTGACTCTACTACTCAGAATTTTGAACAAGTTACTCAGAATTCTGACTCAACTAATCAGAATTCTGACTCTGATACTTAGAATTTTGAGCAAGTGACTCAGAATTCTGACTCTTCTAATCAGAATTCTAACTCAACTACTCAGAATTTGGATTTTTGATCTCTAATGAGGAATCGTCGTAGATGATTACCAAAATCTCTTGATTTTGCAGGATTATCTTGATTTGAGAGGGAGTGTTGTCTCAAAATTTGATCTGATTGTTTCAAGATAAAGTTCCCCGTGCTTCAACGTTTTAGGTTTTTGAACATATCAGTTCAAAACCCGTACTTAAATGACTATGGCTTCTGAATAATTCAGTTCAGGACCCGTACTTCAGAGACTAAAACTTCTAAACAAATCAGTTTAGAACTCATACTTCTCAGGTGATATCCTTAACTGTCATATTTTTCTGTGTCAAGGAACAAGTGGTGAAAGGTAACATTGCATTATGTTTTATTTCTATTGCTTTGAATGTTTGAATCTTAACAAATTTAATTCAATGATATGAATTTTTTTTTAATTTTCATTCAATGAATAAAATGTGTGTCAAATGTGATTTTACAAGTATTTTTGTATTATCTGAGCTATATTTGTTTCAACTTTCACTTCTGAAATAAATCGAAAGGTTAGCAAAACATGAATGAAATTATGCTGAATGCTCAATGTTATGAAATCTAGACTTATATAGAATATAATGCTCAAAAAGCCTAAATGTCATAATGATGGATGAAAACGAAAATATGGGGGAGGTACTACGTTTTAGAACCAAGTGATTGAGATGCAATATATATATATATATATATATATATATATATATATATATATATATATAATCATTTAGTTTGAAAGTTTGTACCTGTGGCCTTTCTGGTTTGGGAGTGTAAGTCCTAAGGGGTGCTCGACACCTAGTCCCTAAGATCAACTGGTCTGGGATCGGCTGACCCAAATCCTGCTATAGAACCAGATAGAAAGCCATGTTCTACTGGTACAAATGGGTTTAAGATATATCGATGTGGCCTTTCTGGTTTGGGAAATTAAGTTTCAAGGGGTGCTTGTCACCTAGCACCTAAGGCCAACTGGTCTGGGATATGCTGACCCAAATCCTGCTATAGAATCAGATAGAAAGCTATGTTTAACGGTGTATCTTATTCTTACTAAACTTTTTGATTAAAAGATGCCAATGTGCACAAAATTAAAAGATGCCAATGAGCACATATCTCTTGAAACTTTGGGAAAATTCAAAGTCGCAATAAACCTGTAAATTTATGAAAATCCTGATTTTGGACAAATAGTGTGAGTAGAGCAAAGTATTCGTATATGTTTTAGAATTGCATATGCTTGAAGCTAATCATATTTCTCATGCTAGCACACCAAATAGATTTAATAAAGGGATTGAAACTGAACATTTTTAACTTGATATGCAATGATGACTTGTATTTGAATCCAAACACATGCATTTGATTTTATTTGATTGAAAAATCTGTTAAATTTCATTAAGTTGGATTTCTTTTGTAAAGTTTTCAAATGATCAAATGTTAGTAGTTATCAAGTGTAGTTCAGTGAATCTTATTTTCCTTGTATAAATGTTTTCATTAAAGCACTATATTTGTAATGAATAATTTTAATGCATACTTTCAGGGAGAGAAAACAAATTGCTCCAGAATTCTTATTTTGAGGGGGAGCAAGGTTATTCATTAAGGAGGAGAAAAAGCATAGACTTCATCGCTAAAGTTTTGAAAATCAAGGGGGAGAAAAGCTAAAGATTTTGAAGTTGCTTTACAAAATCATATAAAGAAGGTAAAGAGAAAAGCTGATTGATTGATTAAAAAGGGAGAAGAAAATCATAAAAAGACAGAAATTTGATTTGATTACATGGAGATGAGAATTGTCATTTCAAGGGGGAGCAAAGAAAAAGCAGATATGTAACAGAAATCAATTTGGAAATCGTTGCTGCTGCTGATTAAAGACTGACCAGAAGTTGTTAACTCAGATTATTCAGAGTTCTGAGCAAATGTTGTCAAAGCATTCAGAAGAGATCCTTCTGAAGATTGTTCCTGCTCTAAAAAGAATTGGATGATGCAAAGTACAAGTTTATTTGACAAAAAGGGGGAGATTGTTATATCTGAGTTTTGTCAATAAACTAAGTGTTGAATTCTGACTAGAAGGATCAGAAGTTCTGATGTGAAGAGTCAGAGTTCTGACTAAGAAGACTCAGAAGTATTGCTCGGAAAGTTGGCCAAGTATAGAAGTCTGAGAAGAAGAGTCAGAAGTTCTGAGAAGCTTAGTCAGAAGAATGTTCAGAAGTTCTGAACAACATGTTCAGAACTTATGACTTGGATATTCTGTTATATTCAGTTACTAATTAGGACATGTGTAATTGTTCTATTAGTCTGTTTCTCATATGTACTGTAGCTTTAGCTTTTCTCTACAGTGTATATATAGGAGTTAGTAACTGTAAGCTATAGAGATCTTTTGGAAGATCTTACACATAACTCTTCACGCATAACTTTGTGAGATCTATTGAGAGAGCAATTCATTGTAATATCTTGTAATTCACAGATTGTTAATAAATCATATGACTAGTTGCTGTGAATACGATATTCATTGTTATATTGATTGTAAGATTATATCCTGGACTTATAGCCACTTTCTTCTTATCTTCATCAGACCAATTGTGAGGTTCCTTAGGCACGACTCTTTCAGGAATGGCAGCTCTAGTAGTAGTGCCTGGAACTTCAGGATCAATTCTAACAGGAATATATGGGCCATTTTGGATGTAATAAGGCATAGTAGGGTCTACACCTTCTAAGAAGAGGATCATCCTATTTTTCCACAGATTAAAGTTATCTCTGAAAAATCTAGGGGGTTTTGCAAGAGAACCATTGTCGATATAGTTTGTGTTTGTGTTGGTAGCCATTATGAGAAATAGCAAGGAAGAGAAAAGATTAGTATAAGCAAGATCTTGTTTATGAGATTAAACAATCTGCTCTGATACCACTTGTTGGTCCTGAAAGGGTTATACAAGTTTGTAGAAGGGGGGGTTGAATACAAACACACAGGTTTTACTTTTCTAAATTGTTTATTGATATTTATCAAACAATTTACAACTTGTTGCGGAACAAGATTAAGGATTAAACCTAATCTAAACAAGTTATAAGAACATTAAGTTTCTTGCACTAGATTTAAGACTGAAAGGAGATAAGAATATTAAAGACTAATATTCTAACACAAAGATAGTAGAGAGAAGAAGATGGCCGAGCACTTCATTTCTGAAGTAGGGTTCTTCTTATATACTGCATGCATTTAATGCACAGCAGTACAACTTTACACGTGGCAGCAGCTGATTGGTTGCATGGTTTGACCTTTGTAGACAACCTAGTAGCCGCATGATGAACAGTGTAGAATCAGAGTTTTTTGTACGATTCTGGACAAAAGGGATGTCCGTTCTGACAGTTCGTATGGAGACGTGCAAGGGGGTAAGACAAAAGTAACTTGTAAAGGAAGACTTCATGATCAGCGTTCGTTGAACATTACTTTATCAGCGAGTGACAAAGCTCAGCGATCCCTGAAGTCTTTTACTTGAAACTTCACGTTGAGTGTACAAATCTTGGCTTCGCTGATATCCGCATCAGTTCATTAGTAGACTTGTCACTGGTTCTTGGGCTTGATCTGCGACTTCAGCGTAGAACATAATTGACGTGAAACTTGTCTTCAGGGATCATAAGTAAACACTAAAATCATCAGCGATCATCAACAAGACTGAACAGGCTCAGAGCTTTATTGATGAACAGTTTCGCTGAATGTATAATTTAAAGCGCATGAGTTTCCTATCAGCGGTACTGTATAGTCATAGTACTTATCAGCGATAGTGAAACTCTAATACATAGTGTCTACCTACAATTTTCACTAAGTGTTTCTTAGTGGGTCATTATCAAATCACTGAGGGTTTGGATCAACAGAGATTGAAGAACGCCTAGATTTCAGAAACTCCATACGGCACTTCGAGATTTTATTTGCAATCAGAAAGCGTTATGTCCCCAACTGTTGTGAGATCGAACTTCAATTCAAAGGGGGAGATTGTTAGGTCTCATTTGCTAGTTGAATAGAAGTTCAGGGACTGGTTTTGTCAATTCTTGTAACTATCCCTTAGGGGATATAAATACTTTAGTTTAGCCTAGAATTAGGGTTTAATGACTTTGATAATATCCTAATTACCTTTGTACGGCTACTTGATGTTCTATTGATTTCTACATTCAATACATATTCTACAATTGATTGTTTGATTCTCATTGTGTTGATTTATCCAATTGCACTTGCTATTGGGATCCACAGTCATGCACACTTGTGACAATGTGTCTGACTCGCACTCCCTTTAACTGGGACACCCCCCCCCACCCCCCGGTATGAGCATTTACGGGACACACCCCCCGACTTAAGCCATAACATGCCCACTTTCAATTGTATGCATACATATCATGTCACCTCGGGCTTAACTCAAAGGAGCTAAGGGACACCCTCAACTATCCGGATACCCATATCCGAATAACACCCCCTCCCGGGTAACACCCGCTTCCGGGTTTTTGACCATGTTCGGATTCTCGCACTTAATCGGATTTCAATCATACCCGGGTTTCACTTACCTGGGTTCAAGCCTCATCCGATTCTTACCGGATTTCGTCCTCATCCGGGTAATACTCGTCCGGGTATCGTACATACGGTCATTACCCTATCCGAGTTTTCACTACCAGGTTTTCCACACCTAGGTTTTCCCGACTTCCGGGTTTCGCCATGACCAGATTTACTGTCATCCGGGTTTAGGCGATTCCCGGGTTTAGGCGATTCCCGGGTTTAGGCGATTCCCGGGTACTGCGATATCAATCAGCGCATTGTCCAAGTCTCAAACCAAGCGATCAACCCAACTTTAATCGGTTTCTAAGCCTCTCCCTCAAAAGTTAAATGTCCAAACCTTCCTTAACATTATCCAATAACAAAACCCCACATAAATGCCTTATCCTTCAATAAAAGCAACCGATTAATCAGTTTTTCTCACCAAACCCAGCAAACTAAATCTCACCAATAATCAATAATAAGAGATAGTGTTAGAGGATACCTTGATGAAGATTGATATAGAATCCCCCTCCAATACTGAAACTCTTCTTGATTCTCTTCCCAAATGCACACTCAAATTCACCCACACGACTCTCTATGCGTTCTCTTAGCCTCCACAGTTGAAAATGATTAGGAGGTGAGGGTTTTAGGGTTATAACCCCTTACCCACTATTTACAACTTGGTCCTTGAAGTTTGAGCTTTCATAAAAGTTCCACTAAGAATCCAAATCCTTTACAAATAGGATCACGGTTATTACAATACCTCCCCCACAAAAGAATTTCGTCTCCGGAATTCCATCGTCGGATAAGCTTGGGTATTTAGACCTCATGTCCGCCTCTACCTCCCAAATTGCTTCTGGTCTTTGGTGATAGCACCACCGTACTCCCACGAGGTCAATCCCCTTGGTCCTCAACTCCTTGACTCTAAGGTCAATGATTGTCCACGACCCTATGACAAAGGTTAACTTCTTAATCGCTTGCCTTCTTCGTAAAGGTATTGTTATACCAACTTCCAACAACTGCTCTCTAAATAGAGGCGTGGAACACATTATGAATTCTTCATAATCTCATCGAGCACATCCAGATCGTACACTATCTCTCCAACTCTTTCCATAACTTCAACGGAGTAAAAAACGTGGCCCAACTCCATTTTTCTCTCGAACGCACCATCCCTTTTCTATGGAGACGTTTTTTGTATCAAATTGCCCCCATCTCAAGCTCAACATTTAAAAGACTCGTGCTTTTTAATCCAACCAACTTAGCTCCACTCAGTTGCCCAAACTATTCTGATCGAAATCATAGCCGTACCAAATCCTTCGGAACCGCCCCTCGGTATACCACAACTTTCTTATGTCGGGATATTTCGTATAATATACTTGCAACTACTCCGATCAACTATACCATATATTGTCTGCTTCGCTCAAACCTGGACTCTCGGTTTTAAAACGCGTCAAATCAAGGTTTTCACATACAACTTCCTTTCCTTAAACGAAAGAATTTTACCGAATTCAACGCCACAACAGCATGTATCCTTTACTATATATATAATCACTCGATTCACTAGCTTAGCACAAGGTCAACCTTGAATACCCTAATAAACACATAGTTAATAGTTTCTTCATCGGATAACTTGCAATTCTAAGATTACTCCCCCCCCCCCCCCCAGCATGACATACGCCTAACGCAAATACTTTCTTTCCGAATCACATTGACTACAACTCATCAATGTTAACCAATTTGTACGCTCCCACCACGTCATCACTCCCCACACTTATACATAGCTAATAGTAGGAAACCTCCACAATCCATCATCTGAAGTATCCACCAATCCAAGTTGAACCAATCCTGAAGACACACCTGCAAATTCTCACTGCATCCAACAATCGTCCAATAATATATGAAATAAATTCAAGTTTCATTCGCTCAGGAAGAAGGAGTGACCATGCTCACACAAAACTATTCCCATTAGCTTAACACTGAACGATAAGCTCACTTAGAGCCTTTCCCACAACAATACCAAGTCTAATCCAATGGTCTTCACTCTGAGCACTACATTCAACTACCTTTTCCGCTTCCTTGTCGAAAACATAAAACATGCTTTCAAAGAACGACTCGCTAGTAGGTGGATGCTTTCGACCAACCGCATGAGTTAGCTTTCCTCGACCCTTGAACCATAACATACATACAAATCCTCTTTTTCATGCTCTCACTAGCAGTTTGTGTACCCACCAATGACAATCTGTAAACATTGCTCCACATTTTCGGTGTCACGTGCCAAACTTCCTACTTCCAGTTTTCCCACTTACTTCAACATACCATCTCTACCTCCTCCAGCTAGTATGGAACATTGCTCGCTCCATTTTCCGACCATTCCAAAGCATTGATAGCATACACACATTGTTGTGCCTAACCAAATGGTTTCACCACAATTCTCGCTCGAGAAATTCAACTAAGTCACCCCGAAATAACACCCAGTGCTCGAAGCCACTACACACTTCTCGTTCCCCAAACGGTTAACCTACTCAAGAGAGTTCCTTTACACACAATAAATAATTCAACATTCCCAATGATTTCGTGTCTACTACAAAACATCATAAACTAACCAATCCAACATCTTCATCAATATTTCAATGGTACAAGATAAACTCGTCCATCAACTCATCGCAACCAAAGAGTACATGGTTCCTCCTTTGGGTAGCCACCAACTATCACTCCACCCCTTTTATTCTGAAAATAGCAATACCATAACACCAACCTAAAATCCATACATCTTACAACATGCTTAACACTTTGAATAACTCATCAGAAGTCTCCGAACAAGGACTTCCATCTATGCTTATCCTCTACTAACAACACATTACCACCTCAATGACTTGCACGTCTACAGATAATTAATAAACCTTATTTTGAATCATAGTTTATCTATAATTCAGGCCATATAAAGAAAGTGTTAGCCTAAATCAATTCTAACTGACTGAATTTTAGAATTTAGTCTTTTAGAAATTATACAGAAAAAGACTTTTTCTTCTTTTATGTATTACACATATAAATCTACGGTTTTTTTGGCTAGCACCCAATGAGAGATATAGGCGTGCTCGTGTGTAGATCACTGATAGAGGAATCCTACGTTGGATTCTAAGTGTTGCATCAAAACTACACCAGATCTGCAAATGTACAATTCCAAACACCCTATGATGTGTAAGCACAATTAAATGCATCATTTGATCAGTTTATATTTTAGATTTAGATATTTTTTTCTAATTTATCTGTAACCAAATTAATTTATCGTTGCGTAAACGATTACAAAATAGTTTTAAAACCCGTCAGTATTATACTATTTTTTACATCAAAAAACAATGCTCCAGGTATATATTTTTTTATTTCTTGATTACATAGATTTTCAAAAACTACTTCTATATTTACTAATTTTATAAGTTATACCAATATATTTTATATTTTAGCGATAACTTTATTATCATACTATTAGAACAATTTAAGGTTCATAATTAATTTCGAATTTAATTATCCAACAAAAATTTCTCCATTAAATAATAATGTTACGTTTTCAACACACGTATTCGATCATTATCCTCTTTCATTGTTTCAACTTCGATTGGTGAAACTTTTCATACATCTTCAATAGTTGTATCGGGATTACATTTATCATCACTTATCATAAAATGTAAAATAATACATGTAGCATTATTTCATGTAACACTTTTTTTCTTGTTCCAAAAACTTATCGATCCTACCACAACTGCGATTATATTCCCATGTTATATAGTCTCAGTACCGATCAATGACTATTGAGTTCAACCAATCGTCATCTATATATCAAGGTCTCGGATGATCCTAGTATACTCATTCGCTAGAAAGAGTCTATACCATAATGCCCCCGATGACCCAATACCTATTTCTAGTTACAAAACGGGAAAAAATCTCATTCCAACACAAACCGACTCTTATGCCTATGGATCCATAGCAATAAACTTTAAATCATGAGGAAAAATGTGATAAATTATAAATCCTAGGGATGAAAATCGCAATTTCACAAAACCATAAGGACGAAAATAGAAATTTTTAACAAACCACAAGGACTAAAAATGTAATTTACTCTAAAATAAATATCATACAATACTAGAAACATAAACAAATAAATGTAATATATACATAAAATTTGCACAAAATAAACTATAAAAGTCTTCTTAATTTGAAATATTAAAATGATTAAAAAATATATCAGTTGCACAAAAGCCTATTATTATAAGAGATCATCCACACAAGTCTTGCAAGACCCCTTGCAAGATGACATGGCATGCCACGTGGCTTGCAAGGCATTGCAAGACAATCTTGATCTTTCTAAATTAGAAAGGTCTTTCACAAAATAAATATATTAAACAAAAGCATTTTTTAATTTAATTTATTTCTTTGTTTGTTTAAACATTAATTATTAATATTATTTATATTATAATTTATTAGTTTAGAAAAAAGTTTGGTCTTGCATGTGTATAAGGTGTTATTGCAAAGCTGATGTAACACTTTAGAAAGTAGTGTTTGGTCTTGCAGGTGTGTGGATGGTCTGACAGATTTTTTAATAGCCCAATATTTATGAAAAGCGCATTAATATCCCAATATTTATAAAAACCTCAAGTATATCGTCGTAACTTTAACATTATGACCGTCAAATCAAATTTTCGACTGTTACTCTTTTCAAACTTAACTTCCAACAAGAATATTAGAATGGAAATATCTTCTTTCTCGTTTTAGAAAGAAAATATCTAAATCACACTGCTAGACAAACGGATTAAAACCGTCGGCAATTTCCGACAGATAAGTTATGGATTACCCAAGGCCGGCGACGGCCATATATCCGTTGGTGAAAATACACATTTCCGACGGATCACCGACGACCATAATATTATTTTATCTTTCTATTTTTTTAAATACATATCCGTCGGTAATACGTTGGGAGTTTATTTATTTTATTTTTTATTTTTTTAATCCGTATGAACCGTCGATGATCCGTCGTAAATCATTGACGGTTTTGGGCCATCCGTCGGTGATTTGCGACGGATCAGCGACTGTTCATTTTTTTGTGTCTTCTTGTTTTTGAGACCCATATGAGGTTTTATAGGTACTACTTTGTCTAATTTGATTCATATGTGTGTATGTGTATATCTTGATATCTCTATATGTATGTGTGTGTGTACACTTTACTATTGCGTTTTGAAATTAGGATTAATGCTTTTGAATATTGAATGAAAAATGGGTCGGTTTTGTATAGGTTTGGTACATAAAATTCTGTTTTTTTTTAATATTTTTAATTAACACTAAAGGGCCTTTGGCTTAGTGGTATCGGAGCCTCCCACCTTCTAGGAGGTCAGGGGTTCAAACTTCACCAAAGGTGAAGAGGGTGTGTGAGTTTTATTTGTTGCAATTGCCGTATATAAATATTTTATATTTCAAAAAAAAACTAATTAACGACGGATACTCTGTCGTTAATGTTTTAATTTTAATTTTAATTCTTCAAATAAATAGAAATCTGTTGTTAAAGCATCGGTAATTCTAATCCGTCAGAATAGGTGGACGTTGGTGATCCGTCGCTAATATCCGTCGGAAAGTCAATCTTCCACGACTTTTATCGCAAGACTTTCACCCGTAGGCCTTGTAGTGTCACTAAATTTGTATCTAAAACTTTGTTTCTATTATAATCATTTTGTAACAAATTAACCAAAAAATACAATTATCAGATGAAGTCGACATTTATAACTATTTTGGGAATAAAAAAGAGTTTCCAGTTATCGAATTCTTATATCAACACGTAGACACATCCAAAAAAAAGTTACTTTGTCTGTTTCTTTAAAAAATAACGATTTTATATGTCACAATCAACACGATATACATTTTTATATAGCTGTATATAGTAGAAGAAATAAACAAATAGCAGGAAATAAAATGTTCATAACTATTTTTGTCGAATGATTGTTTCTCACACCAGAAAAATCCAAGGGTATTTTAGTAATTTTCTATAATCATTGGTGAATGAATGAACCAGTTTATATGTATGTACCTTGATCAATTTTGATGGATACCTTAAATTAAAAATTAGACAAACCCTTTATAACACTGAACAAGTATTTCATTAAAATTTTGTTTAAGTGTCAGATGCTCGTTATCCATGAGTATACTTATTTCTTAACTCTAAAAACAATTAATTAAAACTAGAAGTCTACTCGCGCAATACAGCGTCGTATGTCTTGATTTTAATATTCTAATTTATTTTAATGTATGGTTTTAAGAAAACGGTCATGTTTTTTTTTTATAAATTTTTTTAAATGACATTTTTTAAATAGTTCATGATTTGAGGATTTGAAAGTGGTTAGAGATAAGGATTAATTAATAAGAGTCCATGATTTGAGGATATAAAGGTTGTTAAAGATAAGTATTAATCAAGTAATTAGCATTAAAAGCGATACATAAAGCTTCATTAGTTGTTTTTAAAAGATTTTAAGTAATTAACATTAAATAGCGGTACATGAAGCTTTAGAAGTTGTTTTTAACAGTTTTTCATAAATGCATTATAATACAGTATAGATAGTTGTTAAATAAATATAGTAAACTCTTTAATAAATATTGGTACTTTTATTTTAAAGAGTTAATTATGAAGTTAGTCCTTATGGTTTGGTGGTTTTTAAGAAATTGGTCTCTATACTTCTTTTATTGCTAAATAGGACTAGGGATGGTAAGTGGTAACGGGGCGGGTTTCCCACCACCCGGCCCCGGCCCCGGTTTATAGTAAAGAACCCCGGTCCCAGCGGGTACGGGGATCCCTTACCCGTCCCCGGTCTTTAAGGTGGTCAATCCCCGATCATCTCCCCGTTACCCGTCCTCGTGTCAGACCCGACCCCCGACCCGGTTAAAATCCAACCTAGTTATCCTGCAAGCTGCAACATTAATGTTTGTCGGAACAAACTTATAGAACAAAGCAACTACCTTACACACCACCACATCATAGATGTAACTATGTAAGTTGTTGAGATGGACTAAGAACCCTAAACCAAAAAAAACTACACACAGTGCTAAGCCTTAAAGTAAAAACTAAGAAGCAAAAGAAAATTAGAAAAAAGTGTGGATGGAGTGTATGAACATAACATACCTTTCTGGACTGTGAAACAATTTGGTGTAGCTTGTGGCTGATGGTGCAGTGGTTTGGGACTTGGGTTTTAGGACGCAGCGAAAAGTCATCTAATTCTAATACGGAAAATATATAAATTAAATATAATATATATTAAAACGGAAAATATATAAATTAAATATAATATATATATATATATATACCGGGTACCGGGCAGGTCGGGGGATATGTTACCCGGCCTCGGTTTGAGCCTACCAGGGATCCCCGTCCCGTTTTGGCGGGGATTTCCCGGCCTCGTCCGGGTCGGGTGAAGCAGGTTCCATCGGGTCGGGACAAATCACCATCCCTAAATACCCGTTGGTTGCATCTTGGTAAAGATTTGGTCCCTCTCCACTATTCTTACTTTTTTTCTATTAAATGCATTGAAATGAGGGATAAAATAGTTAATATACTAGTTTTATTTTACTTTTTATTCTCTTTAAAAACAGACTATCTCTCTCTCTCTCTCTTACGTGGCATGTTTAGAAAAAAAAAACCCCCCTCCTCACAATTCCGGAGTGAAACCCCTTCCCCTCCATTAGGCATGGAAACGAGGCGGGGATGGGGCGGGGTTCACAATCCCCGACCCCGGCCCCGGTCCCCGGTGGGTACGGGGATTACGATCCCTAACCCGGTCAACCCCGGTCAATATCCGATTCCTCGACCGGTCATGACCCTGTTTATAATAAAGTTTATAACAATCTTTGCTTCAAAATGAATACATATAACAATTTGTGATGACAACATAATTAATAAACAAATTAGAACAACAATCCATATTCTAGAAAAGAGAGAACAAATTAAAGCTCTATAAACAAATTAATACCTGATTTTAAACCTAATCAATAAATAATTAATCACTAAACAAATTAATACCTAATTAATAAACAAAAGTTTAGTAAACTGCAAGTAAAATACTTAAATACACCTTAAAACAGATTTTGCAACGATATTGTTTGTTGGTAGAGGCAATTCTGGAGCTACTGATATTGTTACGTTTATTACTGGAAGATTGTGCTATCATTTTGCAAAACCAACATTTGTCCCAATCAAAGTTCATGGAAATTGTTTATTTATAGAGTAACGTGGTTAATCTTTTCCTCTGTGTTATTTGATATGGAAATGGGAAATTGGAAAGATTGAAGTTTTGTAAATATATATAATAAATATTTTTTAAACTATTATAAAAATAATTTAAATATCTAATAAATATATATAATAAATATTTTTTTAAACTATTATAATATATACCGGGTACGGGGAGGGTTGGGGTATAGTCATCCCGGCCCCGGCCCCGGACCCGGTAGCCGGTTCGGCGGGGAATCCTCGACCCGGTCGGGTCGGGTGGACCGGGTTCCCTACCGGGTCAGGCCAAATTGTCATGCCTACCCTCCATCATCCTCACCAATAATCCTACACTGATGATGGACATCGCATGTTTTCTGTCGTTAAACTAGTGTTCTCACCAATACCCTCCAGCTTCCTCACCAATATGTTCCACCTACCAACTTTCTCTCCTCAAGGTTTCTAGATTGAATCCCCTCCCTAGCCTCTCCTCTATCACCGTGATGATCAAGCACAGTTAGGTCTTCCTAAGAAAGCAGTTCTGAATCCACCATCGATGTTGCCTAATGTAATACCACAAACGCCATCTATTTAGAGTGTGTGTATGTGTGTGTGGTGTATATCTATGGAGTTTGTAGGTTTCACTATAACAGATGAAGATGGGGGGAACATGCCAAAAATTGTGAGTGTTGGTGGGTATGATGGCTATTATGGGGTCGACGCTAGATATTATATATACTATGGACCCAGCCGAGTGTAATCGTTTTTTGTTACATCCGGACCGTTTAAATTCATTTTATATCAACTGCCTATTCTTTTACCCTTTTCACTCCCATTTACTCAGTTTAAGCCCTAATTTACCTCATAGAATTCCTTTGCACGTCTCCGCCTTCAACCTCCGGTCAGTTACAACTTCCTACGAACTCTCCCACTTCTACCCCATTAACCTCCCACCGTCCCACGTCTACCCTCAAAATACGATGGCAATTCGTATATAAACTTTCAAATCCTTAAGTAAATCTACCAAACAAATTAAAACCCTCCCTGCATATACGAAGCTTCATTTTGCAGGTGAACCACGGCGGTGGGAAGGAGACGCATCCATATACGAAGATACAAATTGATTTTCACCAGGTTTGATCATTGTCTGTTGTTTGATTTCTCTGTTCTTCATCTTCTAACAGGTTCGATTTCTGGTTTGTTTTCATCTTCTGGTTCGATATCATTCTCCATTTTTTATTTTAGGTTCCATCTTCTAACAGGTTCGATAATCCTTAGTATTTTTCGGCAATTGAATCAGATTAGGTTAATGGTTGCATAGATGTCATAAATTCGATGTAGATTTCAAAATCGATGATGGTTAAGCTGTAATTCTTCCTAATTTGCAGGTAGTTTTGTCCAACTTTTAGAAGAAGATGTTGGGTGAACTCATCACAAACAGCCTTGTGTAAGCAACTTCCATTCCTCAATCTCGATTTTCTCATGACATTTAATTAGATGTATACTTTGTGAAAATTAGGGGTTTTTGTTCGACTAAAGAAATGTATGCATAGACTGGCTTAATGTTCTTATCAGAGTTTACAATTTGATGATTTATGTTCCTCCCATAAATCCTTTGCTTGCTTGGTAATTTTATTTTTCTATGCTCTCTCATACTTTGATGCTTCTTTTATGGGTAAAAAAGTTGTTTATTTGGCTATATTATGCATTCAATTTGTGCTATTAGTTTGAATGATGCCTTTTGAGGCTTTGAGCTTTTAGTGTTTTGGAAATCTTCCATTGAATGTATATTTTTGGCCTTAATTACTGCAAAACAGTGACCTTACTTGATGTTTTGGTAAAATGCACTTGAATGTTGTATACCACTCAAATGTGATACTTACACTACATTGGGGGTTTTCTTGGAAAATAAATGTATAAGTGATTAGAATTGTTGTGAATGTCTACTATGTGTCAACCCTATATATTTTGGGATTGAAAAGTAGTTAGTGAAAGAATCGTACTATAATTTATACGAATTATGGAATTTTGGGTAATCCTTGCTATTTATGAATTTCCAAGCTTGGTGTTGATTTTGCCATAACCCTTATGTATGAGGGCTAGGAGATTTTTGTTATGGAGTAGGTTGTGATTTTACCAGTCTTGAACATTAGTAAGTAGACACTAAAGAACAAATCAAACCCTTGAGGTGGCACTTAGCTACAGAATGGGTGTGCACTAATAACCTTGAGCTGAAACTCGTTAGAGTATCACTAAAGAAAACGGAAGGCTTTAGGTGAGCCATTTTTGGATGTGCAGTAAAGTCATAGAATCTGAGGTGTAACTCGATAACATCAAAATGTGGCAATACTCCGATGGAAAGGGGTGTCCCCGTCATCGAAAGATGTTTGTATTATTTGTCAAGGTTGGTAAGTTTGGAAAGATACATTATTATTCACAAACCCTGCCACTGCCACTGTCTGATAACACCATTTTTTTATCTATATCTTTCACTATTGTTGTTACACCCCGGTGTTTTTTGGGGTAAACTAGCTTCCTTTGGCCTTAGATATTTGTGGGATTTGTTTTCGTTTTTCTTTGTGACAATTTGTTATTTATATACAAGAAATGTAAAGTTACTGCTTGGGTCAAGATTGTTATGTGATTGGTACCGAGCTTTCAGAGTTAGGCTCTAGAGGAGGAAATCTTGACTTGGTTGAGGGTCGGTATAGTTTCAACGACTATGCCAGCGACAGTGTCACTATCGCTAAGTCACTATCGTGTGGGGTCATAGGGCCTCGGTACATTTTATGCGTGTGAGTTCCAGATTAGTGCATACACAATAGAAATCAATAGAATATAATCAATCAGAATGATTTCAACTGGTCATCCATATATTGCATTAAGCTTCAGAGTGTTTACAATAATATGATATGAATGATTAATCTGGCTAATGAAAGGCTAAACATAACCTTATATACTTAGGCCTTTGATTACCAAGGCCCAAGCCCATTAAGCACTAAAGCCCATTTATCATAATGAGGCTTTTACAAACAATTAATTAAACTAATTAAGCTCTATAATTCTTTATATAACTTTATAATGTGTAGGACATTTATTTTCGTAACAATCTCCCCCTAAAGTTATATAAAGAGAAATCGGTCTTGAAAACTTTAGGTCTTGATATTATCTCTCTTGAATCTTTGAAACACAATGATGTTGCTTGTCTTCATGTCTTTCAACGCTCCCCCTTGAATAAAGCTCTTGGTCTTCATATCTTCAACTTCATCACCGGATTCAATGAACCTGTCTTTGAACTGCGAGTTGAATTTGCTTTCAACTTGTAGAACCAATATGCTCGATGGAGGAAATAATTTGAAGCGAACACCACTTGATAAGAGATGAGAAGAATTTTAATCAAATACTCCAAACTGTAAATCCAACGGCTTTTCAACCTCGGATTTAACCAAATAATCTTTGCAATCTCATCTTCAATCAGAACACAGTTACTCCCCCCCCCCCCTCCCCTAACTTTTGCTAGCTCCCCCACAACTTGATAATCCGTGTCTTTGAATTTGTATCATTACTCCCCCTCATGATGAGTAGGAGCATCCAAAACATCATGTAACGTTAAAGACAATGCTGGTGAGTAGCAAAATTCCAGATAAACTGTTAAGCAACCAAGATGGGGTAAATATCTAACACAAAAAACACAAAAGTAATTGTTATCACATCAATTAAAATAATTGAGTGGCCTATGTTCAGAGTTGGCAACGGGGTATCTCTGATAGGACTTCCAGTTATCACTGAAGTAAAATTTTAAAAATTACTTCTCAAACTGTTTCGGAAATATCACGAAGATATGCGATGGGAATCACAAAGACTCGTGCATGTGTGAAAGAAATAAATTATATCTGTTTGGCTCAAAAATTGATTTAACCTGGGATGCAAGTTAAAAATCAATTGACACAGTGATTAGAATATGAAGTTCGTAGACCGGAGCTGATGTCTTCCTTTTTCAATATCTAAGACCTCCGAGTGAGGAATAGATAGATTATGTGCTAAATCTTCGTGCATATATGAAACAATCATCTTTTGTGAGATACATGAGTGGTTGGGTGGGGTGACACGAGTTATCGACACTGGGTCCATGTCTGTTTCAATATTCATCTCCAAAGAACGAGAATGAATAGATTGTGTGGTTACCCGGATAACTGACTCGGTTTGGTAAAGATCAAATGATTCTTTTAAGTCCTGTCACATCCTCACCATTTTCCTTTTCTCTCCAAACTCATCTATCAATCTAGACCCCTCACTGATGTCTATAAGGGATGTGTTTCTTGGGTAGGTCCTTCCGGTTCTGGATAGACCATAGAAACTATGTAATTCCTAACACTCATTCATGCAACGAGTAGAACAATTTAGTGAACAGTAAATTACGAGTTCTAAACTGAAATGTTTAGAAGTCACATGTTAGGATCCAAGTGCTTACCACTACGCCAAAAGAAATTGCTGGTGGAGAAGGCGCAACTTATTTCCATATAGCGTAGCAGCCAGCGCCACGTTTCGATTTAGGAAGATGCTGGTCAATGACCCAACAATCCCCCCCCCCCCAGCATCTGCCAGCACTAACGAGAGCTTCGCTAGAAGTCAATGGCTGCACAGCATGCCTTTGGCATTTTTTAAATGCACTCCATGGGATTCAAACCCGCGACCTGCTCGGATACCACATGTTAGTTCCAGATTAGTGCATACACAATAGAAATCAATAGAATATAATCAATCAGAATGATTTCAACTGGTCATCCATATATTGCATTAAGCTTCAGAGTGTTTATAATAATATGATATGAATGATTAATCTGGCTAATGAAAGGCTAAACATAACCTTATATACTTAGGCCTTTGATTACCAAGGCCCAAGCCCATTAAGCACTAAAGCCAATTTATCATAATGAGGCTTTTACAAACAATTAATTAAACTAATTAAACTCTATAATTCTTTATATAACTTTCTAATGTGTAAGACATTTATGGTCCTAACAATGCGACAATGCCCGATGATTGTGACATTGTCACTCTCGTCGTGGCACTATCGCTCGTGTGAGAAAACTCTTGGTATAATCCTAGCGATTGTGCCCGAAGATTATGACCAGGGCACAATCTCCCTGTCACTATCGCCCGCGACTCCTAGTGCCTTAAAACCCAAGTCGTTTTTCTTGCATCATTTCTCATTCTACACATCAGTTTTGGAGGAACGTTTTTCTCTCTTCTAGGAAGCGATTTTATTCCTTTTTCTCTCCTCTGTCTTCATTGATTGTTAGGGGAAGATCCAAGCATTTAATTGTAACACCCTCGAATTGGGAAAAAGCAACTAAATAAAATTTTCGATAATACATCCAAAATAATAGGATTTCTCTATATAATCCAATACGGGAAATACCTCAAATTAAAATCTATGATTAACCTTAAACAATATATATATATATATATATATAGTCTCAATACAAAGGCTAAGTTCACATCGGGTGACTACTTAACTCAAGTACAAAATGTTATTCCCAAAAATCAACGCGGAAGACTTCACTTAAACAATTCACCTCTCGAGCACATTACTAGCACACGACCTTTCGCAGTGTCACTAGAACTACTCCCAACTTGAACTTGTTGCACATGCCGACAAATAAAAATGTTAGGTAACGCCTAGTGAGTTGAAGAGCTTATAACATGATTTAAATAATTTCGTTCATTGAAAGTTTGCGACATAAATTATGATTTCCAAAGGAGTTTATGAAATGATGTAAACGACTCATTTTCCAACGCACACAAAATCTTTGAGAAAAATTCCCAAAATGTATAAAGCGTTTTCCAAAATGAATTCCAATTCCAATCCCAACTCACTCAAAACGTGAATAAATCTATATTATGTGAAATCTTCAAATACGGTTGATAACATAATACTCAACCCATAAATCATGGAAGAACAATTCATATAAATATAATACTTCATCAAAAACATGATACGAACCGATACTCACTCGAACGTAAAATGCAATGAAGTCCAAATACCATAAATATGGAAATGACCTGCTTCATTCAAACTTTAATATACATGGAGGGAAATCCAATATTAAAGTCATCAATTACAGTCAATCGCACAAGACCAACGATAATAAAACAAGAACATTATAATATCCAAAGTAATGTTGGCCGACGACGGGGGAGACCTGTATCTATTGAGAGTGGAGGAACACAAAAGTATGCCACTCATACAATGTTAATCATATGACACTTCACGACATAAAAGCCCAAGTGTCCCTACGACTTCTTTCAAGACACACCCAAAGAGACAGCTGACCTTAGCGGAATATTAACATGAATACCACCAAAGGCTCGGCACAAGCGGGGTTACAACCATGGCATTGCCCCGACATAGCGAAGGTCATAAACACCCATCAATCATGATAGCTCAACCGGACTCAGCCCTCCTAGTGAACCCTTGAAAAGTAAAGGTCATAAAACATGGGGCCCGGTCAAATCCCACAACATCCAGTAGACCATCAAATAAAGACTGACTTACGTGCCTATGGATCCAATGCAACACAGTCTACGATCACATGCCCATCCCGGAATGACTAAAGCACCCGAGCATGCAAATATCACTAATATGCAATAAAATGCTATAAGTTGCAATAAATGCAAACCATCAATAGGACTCCACATTGAGCCATCAAAATCGGACAAGATGTCCCCAAGGACTCCTTTAAAGTCAAAATCGAGCAAAATGCTCAAAACTAATTAGACCAATAAATAACGGTCCTCATAGTATAAAATGCATTTAAACATCGTTTAGGTAAACGTATACCACAAAATCATCATTAACCCAAAATTCGTCACGGATTAATACAAATGGGTTCCCAAAATGACTCATGCTCTTATAATTCTCAAAACAACTCATGACACGAAAATGTGCATTTTCCCAAATGGTTTATAAAATCAATTATACCCACATGATTAAACCATTAAATAAGCTCCATTTGAGCAATAAATCATTTAAGGACATATTTATGATTTCTACACATCAAAATATCCCAAAGTTCCAAATATGGGTGTTTTACAATCTTTATAAAGTTAAACACTTAAAAGAGTCAAACTCACCAAATAACTCAACAGTTGATAATTATAAGTAAAACACACTAATACTTGGAAAATAACATTATTGACATGTACAACGTTTTCACAAATCAACTTGAACTCACCTTGCTAGATTTAGGCTAAATCTAGATTTTTCCCAAACGTAAGCTCCTTTGAAGAAACACGAATCCTCAAACCAGATCTTCCAAAAAACCTAGATCCATAAGTTTCCAACCATAAATATTCATATCCAACCATAAAGAATCATTCCCCAACATTTTACATCAAGATCTCAACTTATACCAAAACCCTAATTTTCATAGGTGAAGAAGGAGAAGATCACCTCAACCAAGCACAACCAAAATCACCCAATAATACCCCAAAATGGAAGAGAAGGTGAAAACAACAACAACCTAGCTTTTGGTAGAGAGAGAGAGAGAGAGAGATTAACTTCATCACTTGAATCCTCCGAGCAAGAGCTCCTAATCTCCCACAAAAGCTTCAAGCTTCCATATCTTCAAAAATGGTCGAATGGGTTTGATTTGAGTGGAGAAGATGAAGAAGAGAATGAAGGGTTTGAGGTTTCTTGGGGAGGAAATCGGTTTGAGAGAGGGAGAGGAATCTGATTTAGGGTTGTGGAATGAAGTGAGGGAAGAGAAAGGGAAAAGGTCTCTTAAAAGCAACAAAATATCTCATCAGACGTCATGCGAACGTCTGGCGGGCGCATCATGCGGACGTCCGGCCTTGACCTGACCGACACCCCCCCCCCCCAAATCTCTCTGCTGCTTTCGTTGACGACCCGCGGACTTCCGGATGGACACGGACGTCCGGCCTTGTCCCTATGCGGACGTCCACAAGCCCAAAAGTCAAAGTTCCAAAATTTCGGGGTGTTACATTATTACTCTTTCCCTAGGGTTATAGAGTACTTCTAGAGAACTTCTTCAAGGGTTTGGAAAGCTACAAGTCACCAACATCACTTCTTGAGTCTCTCCATCCTCACCTCCAAGGTTTCATCACTTTTAGGGTTTTCACTTTACAAACCCGTTGGGTGAGTTTTCTACCCTTATTCTTCCATATACATGTTATATTTGATTATGTGACAAGGGTGATGGTATTTTGTGGTTTTGGCCTAAAAATGTGACTTGTGAGTTTATTTCACTTTTACTTTCATATATGTGTTAGTTTCTTGATTATGTAACACTGATAATGACATTTGATATTTTGACCTAAAAGGATTATGTTGGGTGTTTGGAGAAATATTTGACCTAAAGGTGAAACAATGGGTTTTAAGGATAAGTAAATTAGAATGTTTTCTAAACAAAATATGGTGATCATTTGGCTTGTTTATGCACCTATACATGATAGAAATCTAAATCGGGAAGACTGAACATGTTGAATTACAATGCTAAATGCTTGGAATTTATGGGTAATGTGGAGTAAATACCATGATGTGAATTGTTGTTATATTCTAACCATGTATTTCGTCGAGATAAACAAACGTACTCTATCATAACTTGTTCCTGCCTAGAAAAAACGTGTAGCCCAATAAAATTGTGTCTAAATCCTTATGCATGAGGATTTAGAATATGAGTTGTGTATTGATATTGTTTAGGCCAAATTTTGGGCCACTAGAGAGTAGACACTAAAGGATATCGATGTCCTTGAGGTGGAACTCATCTAGATTGGGTAAGCACTAAGGTTCAGTAAATATGTGAGGCATAACTCGATAGAGCAAGCACTAAAGGTACGAGAGGGTCTGAGGTGATGCAAAGATGGTATGTGCACTAAAACCAGAACCTTATGGGGCGTTTGGTTCGCAGGATCCCAACGGAATTGGAAGGAATTGGAATGATCAATTCCATTGACCAAATTCCATTCTGATGTTTGGTTACCTATGGAATGGAATTGAATTCCACACATTCCATCATTCATGGATTTGGTCATTCCATCACAAATGAGAAGGAAGTCAATTCCATTCCACCCCATTTTCTCAAAAAGACAAAACTATCCTCATCTTTCATACTTGATTTACCCAGACCCATATTAACCATCGTCGACCACCGCCGACCACCGATCTGAACCACCGTCGACCACCACCGTTCTGAACCACCACCGTCGACCACTTCCCATCTAAGCCACTGCCGACCACCACCGTTTTGAACCATCGACAGCCACCGCCCATCTGAGCCATCACCAACCACCACCGTTCGGAACCACCGTCGACCACCACCTATCTGAACCACCGTCGACCACCATCCATCTGAACCACCGCCGACCACCATCGTTGTGAACCACCGTCGGCCACCACACATCTGAGCCACGATCGACCACCACGTTTTGAACCACCGTCGACCATCATCGTTCTGATCCACCATCGTCGACCATCACCGATGGTTCAGATTTTCAAAAAGGGTATTTTGGTCATTTACAAATATTTAATTCCAATTCCAAAGCTACATTATGTAAACCAAACATACAAATTCCAATTCTTTTAACAGATTCCAATTCCAATGTATGTCAACCAAACAACTGTCAAACCTGATAACATTTCATTCAAATTCCTTCAAAGTCAAATTCCTTTAACAGATTCCATTCCAACCAAAACATTTTCCGAACCAAACGCCCCCTTAGGTGTAGTACCAATAACATCACTAGGTGACTCCACTCATGTGTTCTTGTCACCTTGAAGGAAACGGGTCTCTCCCGAATCAAGAGTTGTATTTGTGTATATGTTCAGGTGTGGAACATCGTGTGATTTTGTGAACCATGGTAAAGTACTTCCATAGCGGAACGGGTAACCTCAAATTACATGTTGAAGTTCCTCCATTTTATTACATATAAACTTATATATGTTTGTTTAAGATCCCATTAGACTTCTAGCCTAATACTTGTTGTGTATACATGATTTCATGTCCCATCAGTGACGGATCTAGGAGGATTCGAGATGCGCATTCAATATTTTCTTATAACCTTAAAAGTCTAATAAATTACGCGTTATTAAGTAATATGTAATAATTAATTAACTATTTTAACATTTATATGTAAATGTTTTGTAAAATAATATAATAAATAATATATATTGAATTGAAGTAGTCGTGGGGGAGCACGTGGTGGCCATCAGCATTGATTTTCCTAGTTCCTACCTGCTCCTCCAAACGGTGGCCGCTGCTTTTTCTTTCTCTATAATTGTTTTCTCGTCTCCAATTAATTAATTAATCCAAAAAATCATACGTTTCAATTAAATTTAAAATAATCTTTGTTTCTTTATAACAATCAATAACACTAGGATGAAGATTGAATTTAAAATTTTCAGATCAGTTAGTTTTTTCAAACCAGAATTTGAGAACTTAAGATTAGTTTTTTTTTTCTTTTTTTCAACTAAAAACTTGAGAATCAAGATAAGCCATTTTTAAAATAACGATCACACGTATACATCTCATGGACTGGAATCCTGAATTAGTAATCTAGCCAAACTTCCAATAACCTCCGAACTAATAACCAACAGGGAGACAAACGAAAGATCGTTTGAGAAGTTAAGTTTAACATAAGAAATGTGAACTAAATCTAAACCGTTAGATCACTTTTAATCTCATACCCTCCCATGAATTGTGCTTAACAAGAAAATTGATCTAGTGCATCTTATCTCAGTACATCACATCCTAATATGCATCGATTTCTCATCCAACGGTCGATAACCACTTTTCACGATTCTCACGTTAACCTCAACTTCTGACCAAAACACAATCCTAAGGACCTAAACACTTGAACTGATGACCAATGAGAAATAGCGTTTGTAGGAAAGCTGTTTCGTGTTCATTTGTAGTATTCTTCATTACGAGGACTTTTCGGATCAGCCAGTTTCTCCAAATTCTATGCCTTCTCGGTTTTGTTAGAAAACAATCGCATAAAAAAGACAACAAAGAGCGTCATCAACGCAAATAGTGTTCAGAAAACCATAAACACGATGATATCAAACACAAACACCTGCAAAACCAATCCAGAAACAAAAAACACACACCTATACGTTTTACGTTTTCTAGCACATATCTGTTCACGATATTCTTTTACTAAAAACAAGTATCGCACATGTACATGTCCCGGTTGTAACGCACAAGGGTTAGACCAAACCAAACCAAACCAAACCATGCCTCCTCCTGTACAAAATATTACAGTACCACCTGCTTCTGTATATCTGCTTCATCTTACCACTCACTCCATTTTGCTTTTTTTACCAAACAAACCAACCCTTCACGAAACAAAACCAGATCATAAACCCGTGCTCTCTTTCCACTTCCTTCACATTTTACCAAATCTTTTGGGGTCTGTCCGTCTCTTCCTCAGCCCATTATTTGCCACCACAAGAATCATCATATCATATCCTCCAAAAGGGTTTTTGGGGTTGTTCATCGATATAGATCTCTGTTATTTCTCAAACTTAAATGATTTTAGGGGGGTAGATATAGTTTGGTCAAACGTAGTGGAGGCAAAAAATCAAGTGGCTGGACGCAAGGACCGACTACAACCCTTCACAAGATGGGAAGAATTCCAATCATTTCTCAACCGTTGTAGTGGGACCCTTGTCCCGGTTGCTGCTGCTGCTGTTGTTGTTGTTGCTGTTGCTGTTGCTGTTGAGGAGCTTGCATGTTTACGGGTTGAGAGTTATAGTGTGCAAATGGCTGGGAGTATAGAGGATTCATGTAATTCTGCAAACACAATTAATTGTTTTTTTTCAATTGGTAAAGGTTTTTTGCATAATAAGCAAGCAGTGATTTTGGTAAATCTGAAACACAGAATGTGAAACCTGTGTCTGAAGAGAATTTGTAGGGGGGACACCAAAGTGGCTTTGTGAAGCATCATCTTGTGACGGATCATTGAACCCGACCTGGGTAAACAAGCCTTGAGAACCATGACCCATGTAGTCCTGTGAAACAAATCAGCAGGGTCAAAACCGACCCAAATAAATGCAGCGGTTTCATATTTAGGATGTGCCAAAACAAATAATATCCGACTAACAATCAAATACTTGTTCCAGATATTTGACAACTATCAACTACTCACTCTGTCCCAAAATAAATGTCCAAAATAAAAACAGTTTTAGAAATGTGTAAATTATTACAAATTTTAACTAACTAAATGACAATTTTACCCTTAATAATGAAGGAAGTAATGAATTTCTCCATCTTATACTTGAGAGGGAGGACCGGAAAGTAGGCACTTGGTTTTGAAAGTGGAGTTTTACTTTGAGACGAACCAAGGGGCCATTTACCAAATGCTTACCGGGTAGGCGCTTACCGTCAAGAGAAATCACCCTCACTTACCATATTGTGTAACATTATGGGCCATCAAATGGATTGTTGGCAAGCGCCTTTTACCCGGTAAGCGCTTACCGGGTAAGAGTTTTATCCCTCATCGGGAAGACTCTTGGTCCTTGTTATGCTTCTTACGGGGTAACATTTTCGGTCTTTGTCATGCTCAATCGTAAGGTAAGTGATATCGATAAGCGTTTATTCGGTAAGTGTTTAGTAAACGGACCCTAAAAGTAGAAATGTTGACCCTTATTTTGGGACGAAGGGAGTGCCATTATTCAACTAAGCTTCCAGTGAAAATCATTTATTTTAGGACACATAGGGTACAAATCAAGAGGGACATTATAAAAAGTCCAATAAGGCCCCACCAGGTTACACCTTACCCAGTAAAAAAACCAAGCCAGGTCACGTCAAAGAACCCAATTATTAGAAACTGACTCAACCCTAAGACTCAATATTTCAACCTGGTAAGAGATATTAAACAGGACATCTAGAAAGGCTCGAGTGTTTAGCCACTTGGTAGGGTCAAAGTTCTGAAAATTGAACCATCCGGTTGAACTTCGTTAAACTTTTATGTTTGAGCAAACATGAAACATTTATTAGATATTTATTTTATTATGTTATCTAACCAAACAAGCCCGATATATCCCACCCGAAGGTGATTTCGGGAGATGTAAGCCGACCTAATCTATAACCGAAAAAGTAAAGCCATTGTTTCCGCGAAGACCCTCGAGTTATGAGAAGTGTGCAGGGAAAAAATTTGAAACAAAGAAAGTGGGTAAAGAGCAAGCAACAACATAATTTCTTATGTTATGTAACAGATTTAATTATGTAATTGAACTGCAGTTGGTGTGGGCTTTTAAACATCAACTTTAGGCTAAAATTCCTCATTAATTTGGGGCTTGGGGTGGATTTGAAAAAATGTACAAACCTGAGACATGAAGTCATTTCCTGTACCAAAACGAGAATATCCAGCTTGAGAATTCTGGTTCAAGTAGCTTCCTGGAAACCCTCCCTGGGTCGTTGGATTAGCATAGTCAACAGTGTATCCACCTTGGGAAGCCTGAAACAACAAAACTAACGATCAGCCTATACAAGTCTTGGAATGGAAACAAGATCAGCCATCCATAAGATCCCCCCCCCCCTCTTTCCCAGCCTCCGTCAGGGTAGGAGACTACAAAAAGATTTACCTGTGTTGAAAATTCAGCAACATTATACGGCACATGTGACCCTTGGCTCTTAAAATCATCACCTAAGAAATCCTGCAAGATGTTTGATGACAATTAAGAGTATATAAAAGGGGATCATTACTTGATGTACAAAGATTGACATTCACAAAAAAAAATACCTGTGACATGCCTCCAACTGAGAACCCATCACGAAATGTTTGTCCTGGTCCTTGAGTCATCTATCACAAGCAATAAGTGGCTTCTCAACAAACACAAAATACACAGATTTTCCTACAATTCTACAGGAAATTAAGGCAATAGATAAAAATACTGACATTAGAAACATATCCGGGTTGAGATAATGGACCACCGACTGATGACTGGCTAGTTGGATTTTCTAGCGAAGGGAAGTTAAAATTAGACCCCATGCTTGCACCAATTGGTTGCTGTGAGCCTTGCTGGTGTGGTAGATGGCTGCCAATAGGAGCACCAGTATTCCCCCGACCAGCGCTGAAACCCCGACTACCTGGCTGAGGAACATGAGGAACACCGCCAACAGGTCCATGTACTCCACGAGTTGGTATAGCATATGGCTGAGGACCACCATGATAAGGTGGAAGAGGCACCCGGGGCATTGGGTATGCAGCAGGATGCAGACTAGGTTTATGAGTGCCATTAGGTGGTCCAGGTGGCATGTATGAGCCTGTACTCAGAAAATGACTAATCAAGAAGCAAATAATGCAAGCACAACAAAGTGGAACAGACCCGTGCTTAATCACTCCCTCTGACTGAAAACATCAACCATGATTCAGAGAATCGCATGTCGTTCACATAACTATAAATCATAACAAGAAAAATAAATGAAACCCACCTTTGGTTCTCTCACAAGGCTAAAGTTCAAAGCAAAAAAGAAAAAGGCTTTAGAAACTGGCATACCCCTGGAACGACCGTTTCTTCCATCGGCGCCAGGATTTCCTGAAGCAGCAGATCCAAAGCTGTCATTAGCTGCAATACCAGGTCCACCACCGAAGAAAAGCCTACGGTCATTGTATATCTGCATCATGCAAATCACAAATCAATAAATACGTTTCCAACAACTGATAACTGCACCCTGCCATAAAAACAGAAGGGGAAGGGCCACAATTATGTCATACTTTCTTTGGCTTCTGAAATTGCACCATACTCTGCTTTAAGTTGTTTAAAGGGCCTTCAACTAAACATTCATGCTCCTGTTCAGAGTAAAAAGAAAGAAAAGTAGGCTGTGGATGTCAGCTTCTAGAAGGGCATTATATCCGTATGACATTCAAGCAAAAGTACTATTACAATAAAATAAAAAAGGCAACGCAGAAATGAACCACCTTAACAACCTTTCATAACAAAAGTTTTAAAGGGGGAAACAAGATTAACTACCCGCAGAAGTATGACTGCATTACATAAAGGATACCTTATAATGAGTCAGTAACCCATTCCATAGTGGTTGTTTACTAAGAACTTTTGGATTTCCCAGAATGACGATACCATAACGGGCACGAGTAAGTGCAACATTAAGCCTGCGTGGATCATTAAGAAATCCAATACCCTGAACCAAAAAATAAGGAAAAACATGAGTAAGCAGGCCTTTCTTGACATTTAGGCTTAGACTCTGTTAAGAACATATGAATTACGAGAGATGACATTGAGGATGCTTCAAAGCCAAGAGCAAACATTCGGACATTAAGAAATCATGTTGGAGCATGACCATGGAGATAGTAGTGCATCCAACCTTCTGCTTTCGATTTTTCAGAACTCGTACTTTTATTTATATGGATCTTATCCTCCCCTACCCTCTCATTTATCCGTCCATCTCTAAAAAACATGTAAAGAATATAAAATCCAACCACATAACGAACAAACATACTGCCTTCTACTACTAGAAATAAATTACTACATAGATCAGTTATTCAAAAGAAGCCTTGCAGAAATGGTGGCCGGAAACATAAAAAAGAAGATAGGTATCACAGTTCATCGATACTAATTTAGAGGCATCAGCATTAGATAGAGTGATCAACATGATCTTGCCACTTGATCTTACCACTCAACAAAATTTAGCAAGGCACAAATAAAAGGACCATAACAACCAACCTGATGTTCATTACTTCTCACACATGATAAAATGATGTAATCTTTTTCCCGCCCTTGAAATGAATCTACACTTGCAACCTGCAAACAATTGGTTTTAAGTACATTTGCTTTGATGAAATTCAGATCTATTTGATCTACAAAAAAGGCAAGATGCATAGGTTACCTCAATTTCCTTGTAAAGCTGCTGCCTAAGTGCACCATTTCTTGACATATAGTTAACGATGTACGCCCGCTGGCCTTCATACGGCGTTATAACCCCTATCTGCATAACCTTGTCGATTGTTAACATAACCCAGAAAGGGCCAGAAACTCATGAAAAATATGCACGTACCTGACTTGGAACTACACCACTCCTCAAAAAAGTTGTCACTATTTTTTCAACATTTGCAGCCTCAGTCCTATTAAGATAGGATGTTCCACTGGCACTAATTTCTTCTTGTCCCATCTAAAAAGAATATTAGGTGAATCACACAGGTAAAAGTTAATCAACCTTTGCAATGTTATAGATAGACAGTCATTAAGTCGTTCAGAAAGCCGTGATAAAATATTGAATAAAGCCATGAATTTTGAAGCAGGAACCGGACCTTCAGATCAATGACATTGTTACACATGTGAGGGTATAAATCCTAACCAGCCACCATTTCAAGCAAATGAACCAATCAAATCCGAAAATCATGCAGAGAGAAGATGTACACACCTGGACATAAAAGAACATGGGACGGTTGGGCACAGGCCAGGGAAAATCAATGCCCGTTGATTGTCTTTCATTGATTGTCACTCCGTTTTGGAGGGTACCTTCATAAAAACTATTGGAAGGAAATTCTGAAAGGCATGGATGCATCCGATATTGAACCTGCAAATGTAGAAGTCAAAAGACAAAAAATTAGTTTCTATAATCTAGTTTTACATAGACAATTACTTTTGCCAGGCAAATGCATTTTCTGAAAAGACCAACACTTGCCCACTTTACCTTTGGAAAGTAATATAAGGTCCACCATTCAAATGAGCTGTTCTGAATGTTCTTTTTTCTTTGTTCTTTTTTGTATAAAATGTAAAGGATAAGATACAGGACTTTACGTAACTATCATACGAAGACGACCTTGCTTTGTGTATTTCTCATCAATATATTGATCTAAAGATATAATATTCCATAATTTCTTTATGTACAAGCAACAATGCCAAGACCTTCAATCATTAAAGAACACAATAATGAAAACATACAACTACGAAATTTTAATACTTCTGACCTATCAATATAGTAAGAGGCTTAGATTCCTATAAATTCCAGAAGTTTGTGCAGAAAATTCTGCAGCCATAAGTTATTTTTCTAGCTTTCATGAAAGGTACATTCCCTAGAAATTGTTTAACAAATTCCCCCACACCCAAAAACATGATTTTCCAAATATCTGAAATTGACTGGCTTGTATGTGGAAAGAAAGTTGCAGATATGATTTCCAGCGATACGTGCATCCATGTAAATGGAAGTTTCTATAACAAGGGATATCTCAACATATCATCTACAAGAATTGCATTCTCTATCTAGAAGAGATTGTCACAACACATAGGAAAAGGCAATGTGAAAGTTTTGCTTCCAACTTAGTAATGCATCCACGTGCAACCATTATGGTAGAACAAGGTACACCGTACACATTGACTTATCAATGCAACCTTGACAAGGCATCTTTGCCTCTCAAAATGGCTGTAATTTATATGTGAAAATGTTGTTACTCAACTCCATATTTCTAATACGGATACTTGAATAAACAAGAGAGAGAGAGAGAGAGGGACCTGCAATCTAATTGGTTTGACACCAAGCACCACAAGTCGCTCAAATAGTGATTGAGCTAACCCTGCTCGAGCTGCTTTCTTGCACATGATAACCGGACCAAGCTGGCAATGATCACCAACAAGAACGACCTAATACAAAAAATATTCCATCAGAAAATAGAACCATGGAGAAGAGTTTAACTATAGTAGGAGTTACATAATTCCATACATATATACCTGCTTTGCCCCAAGAACTAGAGGAATAAGACACTCAGGCTCAGTTGATTGAGTAGATTCATCAATAAGCACCTGAGTAGAGTAAAAAGAAAAAGAGAATAGAAAATGTAAATCATAGCATGCAAAAACAATGACAGATCTACATTTAAATCCTGTAAACTAATGATGGGAAGTTAACCTGGCGGAATCTAAAATTTGCCAACCGAGGATCTCCAGCACCAACACATGTGCAACAGATAACATCAGCGCTCTGAGATATCTCCCGTTCTGTAGCCCGCTTCAGGGCTTTATACTTCTTCTCATCACTGCTGGATAATTCCCCTGTATAAAGTTAACAAAATAACATCATCAACCCAATGTTACTACCATACTTTTGTACAGTTACATGTCAAAAAATTCAGTAAGATCAGTGTATGGTTAGTCCCTCAGTGGAATAGCCACAAAAAGGTAAAAGGTTCACATCATAGTAACTTTACTAATATATAAACAAGGGCGCACATAAGTCAACTTGTTAGAATGAAAGCATATAAGTTCAAACGGGAATTCAGAATATGTTATAGTAATCACAAAGCATAAATGTATATAAGACGTAAACAACAAGAAACATAACAGTAAAAACAACAAACACAGAAGCATAACTTAAAGATAATAAAGAGTAAATAAAAAATGACAGAAACAAAACAACTTAAAGAATGCACACAGCAATGTATTCTGCAGAGGATGGTGCAACAAGTCGAATAGTTTTCTCCTTGCCACCTTAACATTAAGTACATAATGAAGTTCCACCTTAACATTAGTTTTCTCCTCGCCTTGTCCTATGGTTATGTTAAATTTAGCATAATTTAAAAGCAGATACGGCTAGCATATACTAAAGAAGAGCAAACATAAACACCAAGCTCGATAACTCAAGCAATCAAATATGGGATCCTTCTTCAAGCAACCCTCACCTTGTTCATCTTTCAACTGCTGCAGCTTGTGAAGTTCACTCTTTTCAGATGTATCAAGATGGCGAACCTTCAACAAGACCAGTTAAATAGATGTTTTTAGATCAGTGTAGTACATTAGACCAATAAATGCATAACTAAAAACACTATAAAACAAACAAACCTGATAATGAAGGGTTAAATGCTCAACAGGTGAACTAACAGCTTCCCTTGATTTAGCACAGAGTCTTACAACCTGGTTATGATAAATACCGATATAAAAAACTAAACCAAGAGAGCTCATATACTCTATGCTTATTCCAAAATGCAACACCAAATAGATGGTCATTACACAACAGCCTATTAACATTCTACCACTACACAACTATGCCTAGAATTATAGTACTGAATATGTCTTAAGCAAGAAGGAATAGAAGTCAAAGAGAATTCCACTATCTAAAAAACTGCTACCAATCTAGACTTTTTTTCCCGGGAAGAACTACCATTCTAGGCTTGTAGTCAAGCATATGAATTTGCATTATTTTAACTGAAATCACAGCATGATCCAAGTTAACATAGCCATTCCTAACATAGGTTGAATAACCATGTAAACAACAAAGACTAAAATCCACATGATTCCATTGTAAAATATTTTACTTAAGCATATCACAACATGATCAATATTACAAAGTTAACTCAAAAAAACATGACGATGCACACAGCACACCCATCCTCTATTGTAAGAAAACTTAGAAGTCAGGGATGCAATTCAAGTTGAAAACTGGAAATGTAGGACATAACATATGAGCTAGTAAAAGTTGATTGTTCGAACATCATTACCTTTAAGCCAGTGGCACTTATCTTCTCTGCAAGTTGGTCTACAGCCACGTTGCTCGGTGCACATACCAGAACCTGATTTAAGTAGAAATGTAGGATAACCATTTATATGGCTCGCATACTGAAAAATATAAATAAATAAATAAACCAGTAATAATACCTGTCCTTGGCCTTGTTTAGCCATGTGATAAACAATTGCGGCAGAAGTGACCGTTTTCCCAGTGCCTGGTGGCCCTTGAATCAAACTTATTGGTTTCTGAAGGACACTTTTTACAGCAAAAACCTACCAATTAATGAGTAGGTCAGTCCATCTCCACATAAACCATCCAACAAAGTCATTATTCAGCACAATAATGTAAAGGTACACTAGAACGAAAACAGCAAGCATAGACATCATACAACTACTATGGGAAATTTGATGACACAAATGTCATAATATAAGAAATTTATATAACTGCTAGCACTTCTGATAGCTGCAAACTCAAATCAGCACCGCACATCCAAGCAAGGGAGTGGCCATTTGCAGCTTTTGACATTTGATCAATCTCTCTTCCCTTAACTCCCAATCATATCCATCTTGATATGGAACCAATTAAACACCGTCTATGATTATCACATTTAGGAATATGCTTGGTCCACGAAATCCATATCAATCTGAATCTCCAATCACCTCACATGGGAATGGTTTTTCAAAGTATACAACCCAAAAAAATGATTCCACAAGAGGACTTCCCTTGTGATCATCCATCCCAGTACTATTCAACCCTAAGCTGAAGTTCTGAGGGGAACCAATACATTAATGCTGATAATGATCACCACAATTTTACATAGTATATATAGCAGTGTCTAGGAAGCATATTCAAGGTCATCCAAAACCGTTGAATGGCCAAATCCATGGTTGAAACTAAATAAGCCTATCACCCCAAGGGTGGATGGATAGGAGAGAATCTCCTATCAACTCTACATGTGAGATAGGCTGAGAGCATTTTAAATGGTCAAATAGCCAAGAGATAAAGAGACAGAACACTATGCTATTATAACTGGATGCTATAAAAGAATGCTCAGTATTCCAGTCCTTGATGATTGAGATCACATAACACAGGAATTGGATGGTCACAATTTACAATAAAAGAAAGTATATGGTAAAACCCTACTTGAGATGCGTTAAGCTCCGGTAGACCAGGTGCACCAAAACGGCGAGGCAATGCATTACGAACCATTTGAAACTCGACCTCATGGCCTAATAAATGATGGTAAATATACCTGCATAAATTCAGCATATGAATGACATCCCCACACGTTATCAGGAAAAAGAACAACCAAAAAGCAGAAATCCTGAAAGAGTACCAAGTGTATATTGGCAATTAACTATACACACCCACAATGTACTATGCCAATATAAATGAACAACAGTCTTTTCTGAAATTTCCACCAAAATCTCTTAAACCATAAACACAAAAAAAAATTACTTGCCATTCTATACATTTTCTTTCTATTTTTCTTGTTAAGCTTTCATAAAATAATACCAAAAAAAGAAACAATTATATTGGTTTCCAAATTATGCACCAAAAGATCCTACAGTTCCACTCTCGCATTACAAGTCTACAAATAGTAAGCGTAATGTCTAAAAAGTCAATACAGTTGACTAGAATATAATGTCTTTTCCTGCTTCACACAGGAACACCTTATTCTCAGTGGATTGGTAAATTATCTATATATCATGAAAGGAAGAAAAAAGGCAGCACAGCAAACAAAAGTTTCCTAAAACATCTCCATAAACACATGCAATTTAATTCACATGATATTCAACCCACCCGCTGACACTTGTTTCATCCACTGCAAAAGTTTTCATAGCACCCTGCATCCTATCAAAACTTGTGCTCTTCCATACAAAGTCAACACTAAAACCATGGTTCACATCAACAGGAACTCCCTACAAACATCATCACCAGTAAGTAATGAACAAAAATATTAACAAGACATCAGAAATCATGATAATACTACCTGACTTGCACGAAGCTCAAGCGCCACCTCCTCTTGCGCAGTGAGTTTTATCTGGCAACAATAAAACCGGAATAAAATGAGAATTTTATATAAAACAAAAAAAAATGAAAACCACTCATAGAACAGATCTGGATGATAACACAAGAACATGTGTCCCAGAAACAGTCATCTTGGAAAACCAGAATAAACTGAGAAACATGTATATATAAAAACAGAAATTACCAGGCCCTCTGAGACCAATTTTAAAAGATAACACGTGAACATGTGTCCCATAAAGCATGCTATTTTGCATTAACCTTTTTTGCATCCATTTAAGGATGAAACTTTCTTGTTTCAATGTAATCATCCAAGCATGCAAAGAGAAGGATCACATGATCAAAGAAACAAGAAGCCCATACCACATGTCCAACTGACTGCCAAGCTGGATGAGCAGCATCCCCAGAGTACCGCAGCCGTAACTCATCACCAGGTACGAGACGCAATTCGTTGTCTTCCTACATTAGCCATATAAATTAACACAGGAAGTTTTCAAACCGAGGTTGGTAAACAAAAACTCTACCAAAACTATTATAACAATTTAGATGCAAACATTCAATCCGATAAATCTAATCACCTTTGGAAAAACAAAATATGCAATACGCTTCTTGTTAAGACCAATATCCCACCGTATTGTGAGGTTGTCTTTGCTTTGAGATTCTTTCATCATCTGTTAAACAATAAATCAAATTCATGTTTACATAGTTGGATCAAGAAGAAAATGTCAAACAAGAAAGTCAAGCACATGGTAAACCTTTCTTCTTCATCAGAATAGGATATTGAATGGATAAAAAAAACTACAAGCAGCATTGCTTACTTTATCATAGTCCGCTTCAAGCTTGATGAGTGGGGCAAATACATTTTGATACTGAAACCAGAAAAACAAGAGCAAATGGGTTGTTACAATATTACCCTTACAATAAGATCTGATGCCACAATTTGACATAATAAGAAAAACTAGATATTTTACGATGTTCTAACGTCATAACCAGTTTTAAGGAAACCAAGTACAACACCTTTTAGAGAATTAACCCAAAAGTATGGCACTTAAACCTGATAGGCGTCTTCATATTTCAAGGCTACAGGCTGAGGCTCATCATCTACACCAGGCTTCTCAAGATCCTCCAAGGTAGCATCGGGATTAGTTTTCCAAAGCTCTTCCACCTTGTTGATCTGCTGAGCACTGATATGACGTGCCCGCAGCTGCTCCTGTTCAGATGGCACCTGCAAGGAGACAATATAACGAGTTTCAAACAAAATAAACAGAAGATCACACTTTGAATACTAACTGGTTTTTTCCTTGAACCCTATGTGTTCCACACACAGAAACATAAAGAATAAGCAAGACACATATACATAGATACACACACACACACATATATATATATATGCTAACCTTAACAAGCCACTGCAAGAAACATCTATCATCAATAAGTGGACACCATTGACTCAGGTCCCAATTCATGTCTTTCAGTGCATTCACATTAAGACAAGGTTCCCTGCAAAGTAGAACAACCACACTCTCTGTCTTGGCTGAAATAAATCCCAGAAGAAAAACATTTCGACATCCGCAGTTATAGCATTCAAGAATCGTTTCTCCCAGAGGACTATCTTTATGAAGACAGACTTCTTTATGCTTAGCTCGTACCTGCAAAAGAGCACAACAAAATTAGCATCAAAAGCTGATTAAGGCAATAATAAGTTATCCTATGAAGAACACGACCAAACTTGTTCATGCCGAAATAATCATCATGCATAACCCCCTTCATTTGTTAACCACAAAGGCACAAAATATGATGATTGTTAACAATAGTCAATAGGTACTAGTTTACACTTATGGAGTATTAACCTGGTGTACTTCAGCATATACTGCAACTATGAGAGTGAAATACTAACATGTGCCATATAAAATCTAAATCTAGAGCAAAATATATCAGATAGCCTTGGATCAGTTCCTACAGCCCCACCAGCAGAGTTCTAGTAAATTTTTATAAAGTGACCTCCATAAAATACTTATTGATTACGTTAAAGTGATGCATGGCTGACTAAGTAACAGGAATAGCATGGGGAACAAATGAACAATGGTATTGGCAATGGCAATTCAGAAGTGTGAATTCATAGTTGTGAAGGAATTCTTCACATCAACAAGTCAGGAAGGAAAGTCCAGTATCACAAATCGACACATAAACTATCACTACTATCCAACAAAAACTTAATGAGTTCAAAGTGATAACTGCCCCATGGAAAATTTGAGCACAGTTCCAACTCGACCAAAAATGTTTGGATGCTGTATTGTAGGGTTTTATTGGGCAAGGCACCAAGTTCTATGTTTTTCAGAGTAAATTGGTTATTCCTTCCTTAATATGGAGATTAAACTATTGTACAGATAAACCAAAAGTCATTTGATTTGTAGAGCATGTGATAAATCTGCTAAGGTATTTAGCAAATATTTTCCGGATACTTTAGATTGTGAAAGTGAAACTGATGTGTGTTGGATAGCAGTAACTTTGGCAAACAAGAAAAACACTAGACAGCTATCTCCATGATGCGATATCTTACCAAATACAGCTTAACTTAGAGATACAAAATCCAACTCTCATTCTAACACTCTAGCAACAGCACCATATTTGCAAATCAATATTATATAGTATCATATCAAATCCAGATGCACCCGTTCATTCTAAAGCACTACCCTATTTATAAGGCTGGTAACAATAATATAAGGTACCTTCTGAACTTTTAAGTCCCCAGAAGATAGATAAAATAGTGAAGCACCTATATTATATGAATACCCAAGCATATACTGAAGAAACCTCATAAAATCATTAGTTTTAACTTAAAACAGGTTAGGCATCCAAGCAAGCTAATGACATGACATGGTACCAGTTACCAATCCACATAACAAACCATGAATATGGTTCCTACATGGCTACATAGCAATCTTCATACACAGCCTTTAATGGCCACATAACAGCCTCAAACTTCTCCATCCATATCCTCATACCCCCAGCCTCGATGCCCAAAACCAAAAATAAACTGGGCAAGATTAGAAATGTAGTTTGATGGGTTAATTTACCCTTTACTTTAACCATAAACCTTACTTGTTTTGCAAGAACAACAAATAGATAGTGGAGTATAGACAACCTGTTTCATAGCAATTAAAGAGAACAGAGGCTAATGTAAATCTGCTACCTCAGAGAGGTTGGCTATGAAGATGGAAGTCATGTAACTTCACAAAAAAAACGAGACTCGACTAAGTTTCTACCAAATGAAGTGGCATCATGATGCTTAAAATAGACCTATGCCAAACCCCTAAAGTCTTTAGGGCAGAAACTGCAGAGCGGTTAGCTTTAGACAAAATCTTTCAGACATTTATGACTCAAACACCATTCCTCCACACAAATCTATCATATCAGGGATAAGATTGGTCAAGTCCATTTCACCTACTTCCTACCATTTTCTAGTTCATGATAAATTTTGGTACATCAAGCTGACTTCTTCCATATCGTCTTTTACTTAACCCTACCTGTTGTCATTTCCCTCGTGAAAAGTACTCACCAAATGACATCCAAACGCCAAGATCGACTTTTGCAAGTCCTACATAGAATGTTCTATATTTCCATCCTTATGTAATATGTAAGTATAATTATACAAACTTACTGCCAATTAAAATACATAATTCATATATGATAAGAAATGGAATCATAAACGAAGTAAATTTTACAACTTACCAAATGATTAACAATATGGGAACCAGACGTGTTCCCCCTTGAATTACAGAACCATTTCCGACAAGATGGCACGTTACACCTCACGACACACGCCGGATTCTGCACCCCACAATACCTACAAGCGTGTTCCATAAAATCCCCCTTTCCATACTCATAACTCTCATCATCCCCAGTCTCTTCAAAATTCAAACCGCTCATCCCTGCAGCTAGGGCATCAACCGCCGACGCCTGATTAACATTATTATTAACCCTACCACCACCGCCCTTTCCCGAAGTTGCCGAACCAGGAGATGCGTTGCTGTCAGAACGGTGGTCGACGGCGGCGGAGGTGTCGACGGATATGGAGTCGGACGGTGTGGGCCATACTGATGACGAAGGTGAAGATCGAACGGCATTGGGTTGTGAAAGCTCTTGAAACTCGGGGTAATTGAAGTCTTCTTCCCCTTGCGTGTTAAATTCCAGGAACGTGTAGGCGTCGTCGTTGCCGGTGTCGGGCTGAGACGCCGTTTCGTATAAGTTGTTCGGCTGAGAATCCATAGCTTGGTGAGAAAAATCAAGGAAGTTACGTTGACAAATTGGGGGGTTTCGTGATATAAGTGAGAGGAGTGATTATGATTCAAGATTTGTGATAAGGTTAAATGTTGTCTAGGGTTTGATAAAATGGCAGAAGAGGGGAGATACAGGGTCTGTATGTATAGGTGGGTTAAGACGTAACGATTTGACTCACATGAAAGTGTTTGAACATATCATATTTTGTCCAAATACGGTGCGTTTGGTATGCAGACTGGATGGGACGGGACGGGACAAAAAAAAATAGTCCCATGTTTGGGAACAAAAATCAGATGGGACAACATGGGACAAAAACAAGTTTTCATGGGACAAAACTTAAGATTTTTTGTTCCACCAAAATAGGTGGAACAACATGGGACTAAAACATAAGATTACTAAAATATCCTTTTTTTTCCAATGTAACCTTGATTAAAATTATCTCCTCCAGTCCAGTCCAGTCTCGTCCCATCCAGTCCAGTCCCGTCCAGTTCCGTCCCGTCCCGTCCCATCCAGTCTGCGTACCAAACGCTACCATAATATACAAGTTTTCTAAAAGATATATTTTAATTAAGTATTTAATCATGAGGCTCTTATGACATAGTGCAAAATGAAATATGGTTGTTTAGTAATTGTTTAGAATGAAAGTAGAATGCTGAATGGTTAAGGAAGACCCAAGATACAAAATCATTTAGGGTGCGTTTGGTTCGCAGACAGGATAGAACAGGACAGGATGGGACTAGACAGAACAGAACAAGACATAATAGTTGTTCAGTGTTTGGTAGATAGAACTGGATAGAACAGAACAGATAACATTAGATAAAATACAATAAATAAAATTTAAAATAGAACGTGTATTTGATGTTTTAGAAGAGAATTAGATTTTATTTTAAGGTTATATTGGTAAAACACAAGTCTGTTCCACCTTGTTCCAGCTTGTTCCATGAGGTGTGGGTGGAACAGGCCTGTTCCACTTTGTTCTACCATATTCCTGTCTGTTCCACATAAAAGTCCTGCCAAACATGGGACAATGATCTCTGTTATGTTATGTTCTGTCATGTCCAGTGTACCAAACGCACCCTTAGAAGGTTTTAAAACCATTAAGAGGTGGACTTTTTTTGTCAAACAAGATTCACCTCTTAACGATTCAAATGTTGCCTCTTAATGGAACTATTAAGAGGTAAAAAACAATCCCTTAGAACCGTCTATCAAACTCTTACCAGGTAAGTATTTATCGACATGAGTTATCACCCACACTTACACTATAAGGTAACATTCTTGGTCGTCAAAATGGATTGTGATAATCGTCTTTTACTCTTTTATCCGGTAAGCGCTTAGCAGGTAAGATTCTCCTCTCTCACTTAGGGATTGTTTGGCACTTGTTGAATGGTTTGGTGCACGATGATTAAGTGGTCAAAATGATTAAGAGGCTCTTATGATATAGTGCAAAATGAAATATGGTTGTTTGGTAATTGTTCAAAATGAAATTAGGGCGCTGAAGGGTTAAGGGAGGCCCAAAATACAAAATCATTCGGAGGGTTTTAGAACCATTAAGAGACAGTCTTAATCTGGTAAGCACTCACCCGATAAAAGTTGAGTAAACAGCCCCTTAAAGTTAACATGAGTCAAACCCTTCAATAGCCTTGCACCAGAATGTTGTCCAAATGATAAAGTTTGGTGAGTCTGTTAATCAACAAATCCGTAAGCGTTAATAGTGTCCATGTTGTATTCTTATGTCTTTAACGTCTATATTGGACATGAGACATGGTTTGTGTCATCCTAGTTATGTATCAATTGTTTGAGCATATATTTGCTTTCTCGGTATCATTCAATCAAGGGGCCTAGAACATCATTTTTATCATACAAGAAGGAGAAATCATATTAGTATTACTATGTGATAAATGACATGCCCAACTACAAGTTTGTCACCCAGTTACATAATGATTAAAAATATGTCAAAGCATGCAGCTTATACAAGTAACCTCTATGTTCTCGAATCAAACGAATACATGTACAATGATCGCATGAGAAATACTTATGACACTTATATGACATCCAGTGTAGTGTTCTCATGGTGAGTCAAATCCGATACACAAGGTCTCTATCTTTGATCCATATGTAGATTGTGTATCTCTATATTAATCTCATATTCTAGTCTTTCTCAAAATACTCCAATGCATACCAAAGTAATATTTGACTAGAGATATTTTATAATACATTTTTTCTAAGATTGTTATTGCGTTTAATTGAAACACAAATTAAAATATTAACATAATAATGTAATGATTCTAATACAAAAACTCATAGTCAACCAATTGGACCATCACCTCTGATTAATCCAGTGACTCAAGATGAAACTTGAATTAATGATGCATTTGGTTGTGATGAATTTGAGTCAGGTTCTAGAAAGAGGAAAGCACGACTAGTAATATGGAACCACTCTAAGAAGATAAAAGTGGATGGTAGTGATAAGGCATAGTGCAACTATTGCAAGAAGAAACTGGGAGGGAATTCAAAAATGGTACAAAACATTTACATGATCATTTCAAGTTTTATGTAAGGCGGCCCGTGCGAGATATATGTCATCATATTGTAACACCCTAAAAATAGGGGTAAACAAAAACTTCCATAAAACGGAAGAGCGACATAAAATGTCATAGCACAAGCTTCCCAAAAAGGGGGATATACAAATGCCTGTTTAATTACAATTGTATAGAATCGGAAAGTAAACGACAACCAACTAATTTATTCTCTACAATAGAAATAAGATTACAAAAAGGGTGTCGCCTCTAATCCGATGTATCCTTCTAACAACGGCATCCCAAAAGTGTACCCCCACGCTCACACACTCTCGCCTAATCCTTCTTAGAGGCGGCTCCGCTAAGATCTGAGATACACATAAAACACCAAACAAGTGTTATGCCAAAGAGCCTAGTGAGATGAACAAATAATATAGCATGAAGTATTTCATAAGTATTATTCATATACATGGTCATTCACAAATCGGAATCGATGGGGGAGACCCAAAACGCCAAATCAAGTTACACCTCAAGAGTCGATATACCTTAATGTCTACTCTCATGAGTAACACCTCAAGGCCCGACACATTACGGTTACCTCCACGGCATTGCCTCAAAGGCGGAGATCTAGGCACATACCTCCAAGGTGGTGCCCAAGACTATATCCTCCTATTGCCTACTTGATGGTTCATCCAAAATGTAAATACCAACAACCAACTACTCCAAATAGTACATATATATCAACGTATCACCTTCTCATAAAACATGGTACAACCATCCCATTAAACGTGTATTTTCTACACGTATACCTCCAAAGCACAACCACATACATAAATATGTATAAGCATGAGTCATGGCAATAAACTCAATGGTACATGTAGAAATGCTCATATTACAATAAGTTATCATCATTAAGCCATATATCTTCTCATTAAGCCATAAGATAAGTCATTAAACTCAAAACCCTAGATTAAGACATAATCTTTCCAAAATAAATACCATCATGAAAATGTAGGATTCAAGTAGTTTATGCATCTACATAATCCTCTTCTTCACTATTAAGCCCCAAATCTCCAAAGTATGGAGAAATTAGCTTAATATCAAAATATGGAACTTTTCAAGGAAAACGTTAGGTAACAAGATGAAGGGTAATTATAAAACACATAATAATGTTTATCAAGGGTTTTAGTACTCACAATCTAGGTTTTCTTGTAAAAACCTAGAAAAGTTGCAAACCCTAGAACTTGGTTGATGAAAATGGAATGAAAGTTTAGATGCTTCACAATAAATGCTCCTTAGAATTTATAAGGGAAGGGTTTGTAGGTGAAATAGCATCTTAAATGCTCCCAAAAACGAGTTAGAGGAAAGGGGGAAGTGAGGAGATAGGTCAAAACCGGTTAAGGGGGTTTTTATAGCTCAGTAGCGCACGTGCGACTGTGCTCGTGATTGTGCCTAATGGCACTCTCACGGGGCACTCTCACTGAATCCTCACCACCCTGCGGTACACTTCTCGCGATAATGACCGCGATTGTGCCCGAGGGAACTTTCGCATGTCACTATCGTCGAGCAGGTACCGCCAGCCCCTGACCCCTTTCCAAAAGTGGTTTTTCTCCCAATGCCTCATATGCATACTAAGTGGGTTAAATCAACATATTAAATCGTATAAAACCGAGATTAAACCTTAAGGTTCTTTTAACGTCAAACTTACCTACTGTAACACCCTAAAAATAGGGCCAATTTGAACCTTAAAATTTCACAAGGTATATCAGAATATCATCCCAAACTTTTATAAATATAAGCAGAGAATTACTATGAGGGTTCATATTTACACATATCGAATTCTCTAAATAACCTATTAATCTAATCATGTCAACTATAATTAGATTAAATGGGTTATCTAAGCAATCCATCCAAAGCCTCCTCGTATTAGCTAATTTCTCCGCTTATCATCAAAAGTCGAATACCAAAAGCACTCGTCCCACATCCCATTACTTCCCTGAGCTCGTACCTGGTAAGAAAATTTAATTTGAACGATTAGGCTTACGCCTAGTGAGAACATCCAAATTCAAATTAAAACATTAACAACTTTGAAAACTCAGATATCCAAAGCATATAAACAAACCTGGTTTGTCACCATTCTTACCGTACTCGTACTCGTCTCATAATGACGGGAATATACCCGATCCCATGAATATGATTAACATTCAGAAAGTCATATCATCACAAACATGAGTCTACTACGAATCATTGCAGATTCTAGATCATTGCTCTTATCCAAGAAATTACAAGTTACTTTAAGCCTATTTCTTGGAATGGAAGTAGAGATTACAATTTATTTTATGCCTATCTCTGACCTTTCCATAGAAATCAGGAATTACAAATTACTTTATGTCTTTCCTCAATTTCTATACTACGAAATGAGAATTACAATTTACTTTATGCCTATTCTCCATTTTCACGTAAACGGGAATTACAAATTACTTTATGCCTATTCCGCATTTCACGTCACACTATGAAATAGGAATTACAACTTACTTTATGCATATTCCTCATTTCACAACACCTTTACGAAATGGGAATTATAATTTACTTTATGCCTATTCCACATTTCAGGTCAACGGGAATTACAAATTACTTTATGCCCATTCCTCGTTACAATTATTATCAGTGCATATGGACCCGTTACACGTATTAGTGTATATACATAATAACATATCACACTACATCTCGTAACATATTCTTAACTCTAAGAATATTAATAATCTATCGCTTCTTTATTCTCAATTGTTTTCCTTCCAAATACTGTAATCGGAAAGTATCCCGAACTCAAATTATGGAATTATGCGATTACGGATTATAATTTAAAACCAAATCCCTAACTGGATTCTAAGTCTAATCCGGTCCATTTAATACCGGACTCAAAGCCCATTCCGGAATTCTTTATTTCCGGATTATAAGGCCCAATATCGGAATTCAATTAATACCGGATCCCATAAGCCCAAAGCCTACTTCCGGAATTTCACAACACCGGATCTAAACTCATGTACCGGAACCCTCTATAATACCGGATCCGGCCCGAATTTCGGAACTCCACAATTCCGGATCCCAAGCCCATTTTCCGGACTTCTCAAGCCCATACCGGATCACCCAATTCTGGAACTCTCTCCAATACCGGGTCCGACCCACTTCCGGAATTCCAATACCGGAACTCAACCCAATTTCCGGAACTCATCAGTTTCGGATCAAATATCGGGACTTCGATACTGGTCATTCAATTTCAAGTCAAAAATTGCTAAAAAGCTTATCTAAATTTCAGTTTGTTTCTCAACTTTAATTCAATACCAATACACCAAATTATTCAGACATTTTATATATAGAGTCTATTTCAATTTCAACTACTAATGCTTAAGATGAAGGGATGAACTCACCTGATTGTAGTTTTAACCCAGAAATCCAACTCTTTCCTTTTTCTGATTCACAACCTTCACAAAAATGATTCAACTGATGTTACCCAACTGATTAAGAAATTAAAGAAGAAGATTTCAAAACTCTTACCACAAAAACCACCGTTTCAAATCTTCTCTTCTCTTTCTCTTTTCCTCTTTCTCTCTGAATACTTTGCCGACTCCAGAACAACACTTTGAGAAATATCTTTCTCAATCAGATTACTTACCCACACTTAAAGTAATCTCAACTTTCAGAAAAGGACCAAACAGACCCTCAAGTTAATTTTCATCATTAACATTAAACTTTGGTCAAATTACAAATTCAACCCTGGAGTTTATATTTACAAATAGTCCACAACTTAGACTAATTACTATTCGACCCCATTCATATTGAACTATAATATAATGGAAACTCGAGGTGTTACACCTACTTGCAAGAAATACGGGTGTTACAATCCCTCTACCTTGAATAGGATTTTGTCCCCGAAATCCCATTCTAGCCAAACAAGTGAGGGTATCGCCGCTTCATATCTTCCTCTGATTCCCACGTCACATTAGCACCGCGGTGGTGCTTCCATTGGACTTTGACCATGGTTACCTCTTTGTGCCGGAGTTTCTTCATTTTCGACTCAAGTATCGCTTCTGGCTCTTCTACACATCGATTCCCATTGTCCACCCGAATTTCTGTCAAAGGAATAACATTCTCCTCTTCGGCTAAGCACTTCCGTAGGTAGCAAACATGGAAGGTAGGATGGATCCCGTCTATTTCCGGTGGCAAGTCCATCTTGTACGCTTGAAGTCCAATTCGTTCCAAAATAGTTAAGGGTCCAAGGAAACGGGGACTAAGCTTCCCGCGCTTCCCAAACCGGATGATGCCCTTCCATGGAGATACTTTAAGCATGACTCGGTCACCCACTTGAAATTCGATCGGTCGACACGTCCGCGTAACTCTTTTATCGGTCTTGAGCTGTTTCAAACGTTCTCGGATTTCCTTAACTTTGTCTGCGGTTTCTTGCACAATTTTCGGGCCGACAATTTGTTTCTTTCCCGCTTCAAGCCAACACACCGGAATCCTACACCTTCGGCCATACAAGGCTTCAAACGGAAAGGCCTTAAGGCTAGAATGGTAGTTGTTGTGTGCGAACTCCACTAAGTGTAGATGTGTGTCCCAACTTCCCCTAAAGTCAATGACATACGATCTCAACATATCTTCAAGAGCTTGTATACTCCTCTCGCTTTGACCATCCGTTTGGGGGTGATAAGTCGTGCTTAGCTTAACCTTCGTCCCCAATTCCTTTTGGAAACTAGCCCAAAAGTTAGAAGTGAAGAGACTATCCCGATCAGATACAATGGATACCGGCACACCGTGTCTTGACACTATCTCGTTGATGTAGATTCTAGCCAATTTCTCCATCGGTAACGTTTCCCTCATGGCTAGGAAGTGCGCGCTCTTGGTTAAACGATCCACTATCACCCAAATGGTGTCATGGCCCCGCAACGTCTTTGATAGTCTGGTCACAAAATCCATGGTGACATTATCCCATTTCCACTCCGGAATCTTCAAATGTTGCAAATTCCCGTACGACTTTTGATGTTCCGCCTTGACTAGAAGACAAGTGGTGCACCTCTCCACATATTTTGCAACGTCAAACTTCATCACCGACCACAAATAATTCAACTTCAAATCATTGTACATCTTCGTGCTACCGGGATGGATGAAGTACTTAGACTTATGCGTCTCATGTAGGGTCAACTAGCGGTTTCCTCCCAACTTCGGCACCCAAATTCGTCCTTGGAAAAGTTTGAGCCCACAGCTATCCTCGGTTAGGTCTTTCTTTTGCTTCACCATCACTTCTTCTTTAAGTGTAGCCTCTTGTAGTGCCTCTTCTTGACATGACTTGACTTGATGTTCTCCATTAAGCTTGATACTACATCAATTCTTGTGAGAGTTAGCTTGTTTTCACTCCCATGACTTTTCCGGCTTAAGGCATCCGCCACCACGTTAGCCTTTCCCGTGTGATAGAGCAGTTCGCAGTCGTAGTCATTTAACAGCTCAACCCATCTTCTTTGCCGCATGTTGATCACCTTGTAAAGCCCGTGTCCCGGTACGTTTATTAATTAATTTTAATTATTTAAAATGTTTACCTTTATTTGTTTTTGGTTAGTGGTTTGGTGTCAAAAAGGACCAAAATGTTAGCATACGTGTCATTTTGGTGTAGATTGTGAGATAAGGTGTAGTTGAGGGGCTAACTGTGCAAATCTTAGAACTTTTGCATGGGTCTCGGCCCATGACTGAAATTCCTATCTCGTTTTTCTTTTCCTTGTAAGCCAAGCAAACCAAACAATCCCAAAACCCTAATTGTCCTTTCCCTTGGTCTTGTGTTGTGCGGCCGTGAGAAAGAAACGAGAAGAGAGAGAGAGATAGAGAAGAACCGAGAGAAGGAGAGTTAGGGAGCGAGATCGGCCGGGAGCACCACCATCCCGCTGTTGTTGCAGCCGCCGGAAGTCGCCGCTCTCGCTGCTGTTTCGTCGGAAGAGTGGAGGGAGAGAAGAAGGCGTCGTTTTAAGGTAAGGTCTCCTCTTCGTTCCTTTCGTTCTTCATGTAGTCGACGAACCCCCGGGAACACCACCACCACCGCAGCAGCCTTGGCTGCCGCCGGCGTGTGGCCGCCGTGCACACCAGCGCGGTGGCTGTGATGGTGGGTTAGTCATGTTCGATGCGAGGGAAAGAGGGAGTGGTTGGCTCGAGTGGTTTGGTCGATTAGCCGTGGGTCTCGGCGGTCCCTTTTGTCGGAATTTAGTAAGCTGTCGCCGCCGGCCGCCGCCGCTGCCGCCGGTGACCACCACTGCCGGAGGTGGCAGTGGGTGGTGTGTGGGTTGTCCAGCCCTAGTTGCAACCCGAACCGTTAAGCCGAACGCGAATCGTTTTATAAAATCGTCATTTCATGTGAATTGATGTAATCTGCCACTGTTTTGCGTAGACCATAACTTTCTGCTCGTAACTCGAATTGGGGTGAAATCGGTGCCAAAAGTTCCCCTGTTGTGTCTAGAAACTTTTCTGTGTTTCGTGCAAAACCCAGTTCGGGACGTAGCATGGGTCAAATTGTCGTTTTATACTGAAAGGTGCTGATTTTCGCTGTTCCGGGAACTGTTTTTGTAAAATCCGTAGTAAATTGTAGAAAAATCGTTAGGAGTCGTATAATATGTCCTTGGAACCCTAACTCAGAGTACTTTCTGGTCATGAAATAATATTGGGAATTTTCTGGGTTTAAAGGGGTCGAAACAGGTCCCGAACAGACCTGTTTGGCGAGAACGGAAAATAGTTTTAGTGACGGTTTAAGCGTGTGTCGTGTCGTAGGGTCCGGGTCTCGTATTGATACGTTTTAACGTGCGTTTAGGTGCTGGGAAGTGACCGTAATTGGGAAGCTTGAATTTGTATTGTTGAGCTAGGCGCGCATTCGAGGTGAGTTCTCTCACTATAACTAATGTCGGTTATTTTTACATTACGTTGTGTATGTATGTGGTAGTTCTATTTGCTTTTGATGCGGGGTTAAATAGTGGGGTGTCTAGTCGGACCTTTATTGTTGTGACTACGCGGGTGGCGTAGGAGTTCGGCGGGGCCGAGGGTCACATACGCGGGTGGCGTAGTAATTCGGTGGGACCGAAGGTTGTATACGCGGGTGGCGTATGAACCCGGGGGTGCCGGGTTGCGTTTGAACGATTGTCGTGTGGTCGGTGGGACCGACGTATGCCTATTAGGTGGGGTGGTGTGAGTATGCATGTTTATGATTTGTTCGTAGACTTGTATGCTGTTTATGTGCAATTATCTATTTATGGTGGTGTGGAAATAACTGTGTTACTTATGGTGTTGAATTCACTAAGCTTCGTGCTTACCCTTTCCCAATAAACTGTGGTTTTAGGTGCGGGCGGCTCCAAGGCGTGACGAGTACACACTGGCGCGCAAGGAGAGCTGGTTGCTTTAGGGTTTTTAATAATTAAACGTTTATTCCGCTGGTTTTTATTATGAAGATATTAATTATGAGTTTGCAAACGAAACGTTGGGAGCATTTAATGGGTTGTTATAAATGAAATGTTTATTTAAAAATTTAAATTTGCTTGTAATTTTTGGGACGTTACACACCTTTTGGTCGAAAATGTACTTAAGGCTTTTGTGATCAGTGAAGAGAGTACACTTCGTCCCATACAAATAATGTCGCCACAACTTCACGGCAAAGACCACCGCCGCTAGCTCCAAGTCGTGAGTTGGGTAGTTCTTCTCGTGTTCCTTTAGTTGACGTGAAGCATACGCTATTACTTTACCCCGTTGCATCAACACACAACCCAGACCCATCTTTGAAGCGTCGCTATACACCACGAAGTCATCCGTTATGTTAGGGCATGTTTTATAGTTGATTTAAAGTTCAAGGGTTGAATTGTATTTGTTTAATTTGAGCCTTATTAGTGAACGGGCCGTGGGCTTGTTAACCACGGGCCCATAGTATTTAATGTAAGATTAGCTTGGAAAAACAAGCTAATCATCTCTTTAACTTTCAACACTCTTATTGTAAAATTCTCTCTGAAAGATTAATAAAAGGGATGACCATTGGAAATCATTATTCTTATTGATTACTATTTCGATTTCTATATTGTTGCACGGATCTGGTTCTATCAATTGGTATCAGAGCAAACGGACGGATTCGATTCACAGATTCATTCACTAATTTCTGGTCAGTTTGATTTTTTCACGTTTGACCATTCTTGAATTTTCAAATCTTTGATTCTGACTAAATTGTTCAATTCTGTTTATTGGGTTGTGTTAGAATTATACTTGTTAGTATTTCTGCAAATTTTCGCATTCCAATTCGATCGTTTGAGTGGTTAATTTAGCAATTTAAGATCAAAGTGTTTGGTTGTGTTCTTCGTCAAAAATCGAATTTTTACCATCCGAAAGTGTTGTTTTTGCTTTGAAATCGATTGGGTTAGTGTTATTTTGTGTTTGGCATTGTTACTAATCTTCCAGGATCGATTTTGGGCAACCCTAATCAAAAATTCGATCGATTTGAGCAAACAACCGACTAGTCCGGATAAACCAGCCGACGTTTCCGGATAACTTCAAGGTGTCCGGACGTTTGTGTCATTTCCATCCGGACAATTCCAATTCCATCCGGACTCCTCATTTTTCCGGGTAAGTTCTGCAATCCGGGTAAGTCACTATTCCTTATACTATCCGGGTAACATTTGTATCTGGAAACCCAGTGTTTCCGGACAATCCATTGTACCCGGAAACTTCATTGTATCCGGACAACTCAAGTTATCCGGACACGGTAACTTCGTCTTATCCGGAAACATCTTGTTTCAGATTTTTCTATTTGGTAACTTAAGCCATCCGGTAACCTTGGTTATCCGGACAACTCAAGTTATCCGGACACTTTTTGCTTTTATTGATATACTTGCTTCAAATCTGATTCGGACACTTCCAGATCAGATCACTTATTTGGATTTCTATCCAGTAAGTTCAGTTTAGCACAAGTGCACTCGTAGAACCTGCGTTAGGATATCACTCTTAGTACCCTGTGTTAGGTTTACACTCTGAATCGATCAACCCGTCTGACGATCACTCTGTTGCAACCAAAGATGTCTACTTCTCGTGATGCTCTCGCAATTGGCACTGATACTAAGCCACCGTGTCTCTATCCGAACAAGTACAACCAATGGCGAGATAGGTTCATGATCTTCATAGAGTCCAAGGACAACTATGAGTACATCAAGAGAGCTCTGGATAATGGCCCAATTCCCAAGCCAATGAAGGACATAGCTGCAACTTCAAATGCAGTAGCTCGACGTGAGGAAAAGACTCTTGCTGAGATGACAGAATTTGAAAGAGGCATGGTTGAAGGTGAAAAGCATGCAAAGAGATATCTGATTCAAGCTCTTCCTAATTCCATATACACTGCCATAGATAGTTACAAAGAGACGGCTAAGGGCATGTGGGACCAAGTAGCCAGAATGATGCGTGGGAGCGTTGTAGGAAATCAGCTGAAGATAAATAGCGCGATAACCAAGTTCGATGGGTTCAAGCAGCGCAACAGTGAATCCCTTACCCAGACCTATGAACGATTTTGTCTACTCCTCAATGAACTGAATAAGAATAAAATTGTTCGTTCCAACACTGAGAACGCACTAAAGTTCCTCAACAACTTGCTACCTGAATGGAAAGTGTATGCTTCTCATGTCAAGCACAACAACTTGATAGAGAACATCAGCATCAATGAACTGTATGAGACACTTCTCCAAGACGAAGATGAAGTGAATGAGCTTCTGGGAGAGAAGAAAAATGAGCCAAAACCATCTGCTGATCCTATTGCCCTCATGACTTCCAAACTAGGGAAATCTTCGGGCAGCCAATCCAGACGCGGTCCACAGCAAAGCTCCTCCGAGTCAGAACCTGAAAACGAGAAAGACGGTGATGATGATGATGAAGTATCAGTCTTAATGAAAGTTATTGCTCTTCTGACTAAATCCTTTCAACAACAACAGTTCTACAAGAAGCCATCTTCCAATAGTCAACGCTACTCCACTTCCTCCAATAAGCGTCATGACTATAAAGATCGGTATGAGGAAAGAAGAAGGTAGAAGAGCAAGATAAATCTGAGAAGAAGGAGAAGACAGAGAAAGGTGATAGGAAGAAGAGAGATGAACCTGTGAAATGCTACAACTGCGGGAAACTCGGTCACTTCGCTAAAGACTGTCGTCAGCCTACAGTGAAGAACTCTCACTACTATGAGGTCAAGCTTGCACTGGGCAGACAAAAGGAGGCTGGGGAGGCAATGTTCGTTGAAAATGAGTACTGGCTAGGAAGATATGATGATGAGGACGATTATGAAGGTGTTGATGCTTTCATGGGATATCAATCGTCTACGGATGAAGAAAAGGCAACAACAAATCAGGTATGTGATTCTTGCCTACAAAACTTCATACATCAACTGCAAACTATCACCGAAAAGGCAAACTCCCTTAAGGCCACAAATGAAGAACAAAAGCTTGAAATTAGTTCAATAACTGAAAAGCTTAATGTTCAAATAAAATTAACTGCAAAATATAAGTCTGAAAATGCTGATTTAAAAGACAGATGCAAAATCCTTTCATTAGCACCTAAAGACTTAAGGGCAAAATTATCTGATCTCCAACGTCAATTTGATCAGTGCTTGAACGAGAAAGAAGACATTACTTATCAATGTTCTTCTCTTCAAATTCAACACAAGGAGTATGTGGCTAAAATTCTTGATCTTGAAACCAAACTCCACAAAAGGGGTCAAACTGATCAAACCATTTTTTTGAATAAACCCAAAGAGTTCACGTACTTTAACAGAGAATGGGGAATCGGATATGATAACCCACACTATTTGAAAAAGGGAAGATATCAAGTTCCCACTCTGTATGATTTTGCGTGTTATGGGTTAGATAAAAAGTATCCGGAGTACGCAATTCAATGGGCTGGTCCTCTTGAACCTGAAAAGGAGGAGGAAACCGAGGAACATAAACGCACACAAAAACGAGGAATTCAACTTCCATTTTGTTATGAACCTTTAAACTACTCGTATCAAAAGAACAAAAAGTACCTTTCCAATGACTACTTCGACCCCTACAAGGTAGCTACACCCAAGGATTCCTCCAAAAAGAATGAGGACGTAGCACCTGCAACCAAGACCGAGACGGATGAGTTTAAACTCTATGTTCCCCCTCTCATCTTGGAAGCAAAGATAGTCGAGTTGGAGGAGTCATTTGCGAAAGAAAGGTCAGTTTTTCAAATGGAAAAGCAATCTTTAATTGAAAAACTTGAGAATCTACAACCGGTCAAAACCGAAGTTATGTCTGATGAAGGACAGGAAATCCTTCGGTATGAGATCAATCGACTCACATCACAACTGTCTGCTTTGGCAACAGAAAAGATGGAAGAGTATGCGAGAAATGGTCAGCTTCAAGAGCAAATTGACCAACTCCAATCTGAAAAGGAGATTTCACCCGAACTTTCCTCAAATTCACCTGACAAGTCTTCGTGCAAAGCTTTCCTAGGCAAGATTTCTAATTCACAAGACGGTCAAGATTCTCAAGACGAGAGTGTTTTAAGGAACTTAAACTCTGATTTTTTCTTAGCTTCCGCACCAAGTTCCCCAAAGCACACAAGCACAAAGTGTTCCTCTCCTTCCACACCTGATCCCATTCCGGATATTCCCAAGATAGATTTTTCAGAGTACATGAACTCCGAAGGTAACTGTGATGAAGAGTTTGAGTCATTCCCCTTTGACAAACCTCTTCCAAGTCACACTGATTTTCTATCTCCTGTGGTGAATCGTACGGTCGATTTTCAAAAAGGTCAATGTTCTAACACAAAGGCCCCAGCTGTGATCAAGATTTTCAATCAAAACCAACTTCTAAACCAGTTTCTAAAAGGCAATCACAGCCGAGGCAAGAGACCGGACCTTTGCCAACCAAAAATACTGTTCCTCCTAAAGTCACTGATCATTCTGTCCATGTTGTTTCAGATAAAAATGGTCGAGTTAACCAAGAAACACCAAAGTGGCTAAAGAGGGAATCTGTCAAGAAGGATGCGTCAAAGTCTTTCCCACCTGTTTTTAATTCTAGAATAGACAAAGACAATTATGCTTGGAATCATTGGAACCATTTTGAAGTTTCTTTTCCCGTTAAAGTTAACTCTCTTAATCAATTGATTCAGTTATCGCATGATTGTTTATGTTGTTCTAATTGTGGTTGGAATGATTTTGATGATATTCACAATAATGATTGGTATGCGCCTTACTTTGTTGGTAACCTATTTCACAAGCGTAAACCCCACAATAATAAGCAGAGACACCAGTCACAACGGGGTTCCAATCAAACGGTTAAACCACATCGGGAGACTCAACCCATTCCTCCACGGACTGCTCCTACTGGGTTAAACCGGCACCCAGGTGGAAATTTGCCCTAAAATCTGTTCCTCCAAAGGGTGTACATTCTGCACACAAGAGGCAACAAGTGCCAAAACCAGTTCCCTCCAACGGTGTAAAATCTACACCTAAAGGGAAAGCTGAGTCAAAGCAAATTTCCCCAGGCAGTGCCAAATCTAACCCCCCAGGACCCAAACAAATTTGGGTACCTAAACGTCACTAATCTTGTTTTGCAGAACGGTCATGTGTGGTACTTAGACTCTGGATGCTCCAAGCACATGACCGGAAGAAGGGAGCTTCTCACGAACTACAAGGAAGAATACTGCGAAGACGTGAGATTTGGGAATAACGAGAAGTCACCGATCGTGGGTTACGGTGACATAGTTTAAGACAAGATTACCATCAAGAAAGTCTCACACGTCGCGGGACTAGGACACAATCTATTCAGCATTGGTCAATTCTGCGACAAGGATCTAGAAGTTAGCTTCAAAGCTACAAGGTGTAGAATCCTCAACAACGACGGAGAGGAACTTCTGGTTGGAACTCAAAAGACCAATCTCTACACCATTGACCTCGCAGCTCTCAAGACAGACAAACCAGTCTGTCTCATGTCAAAAGCCAATTCCGACCAATCTTGGATCTGGCATCGACACCTTTCACATCTCAACTTCAGGAATCTCAATCAACTGGTGCTAGGCAGACATGTAAGAGGCTTGCCGAACCTTCAATTTGTGAAGGACCGTCTATGTGGGGCTTGCGAAAAGGGAAAGATGAAGCGCACATCGCATCAGCCGAAGACAACTCCGAGCACGTCCCGGACCCTCGAACTCATCCACATGGATTTATGTGGTCCGATGCGTGTTCCGAGCATCAATAAGCGAAGATACGTTCTGGTAATGGTGGATGACTACTCGCGCTACACCTGGGTGATGTTTCTACGCTCGAAGGACGAAACTCCGGAGCTCATCACCAATCACCTCAAGACCATCCACCTGAATAAGCAACAACATGTTCAATCCATCAGAACCGACAACGGGACGGAGTTAAAGAACCGAATAGTGGACGAGTATCTGGCATCTGTTGGAACCTCGCACACTTTCTCTGCTGCACGTACTCCTCAACAAAACGGAGTAGTGGAACGACGCAACCGTACCTTAGTCGAAGCCGCTCGTACCATGCTTTCCCATGCCAACTTGCCACTATTTCTCTGGGCTGAAGCAGTGTCTACTGCACGCTATACACAAAACCGCTCAATTCTTCACAAGCGGTTCAACAAGACACCTTACGAGATCACGAACGGTCACATTCCGACCATCGGCTACTTCCACACATTTGGATGCCCCTGCTATGTACTGAACGACAAGGATGATCTCGGGAAATTCAGCCCCAAGGCGGACGAAGGAGTTTTCATCGGATACTCCATGCAGGCTAAGGCGTATCGCGTTTACAACAAACGGACCAAATCCGTTGTTGAAAGCATAAACGTGACATTCGACGAAGCCACAGATTTGGCTTCTGAACAACTCAGTTCAGAACCCGGTTTAACTGGAGTGCTAGCTTCCGAACCTTCGAGTTCGGGATCTGCACAAGCCACAGTAAATCTGAATCATGCATCTTCATCGAATGCTGACTCTTCTGATTTAGATTTACTGTTTCAATATTTTTATGATGACACTATTAACTCTTCCACATCTGTCTCAGCGCAACCGTGACTTGAAGCTGCTCGCAATACGGATTCGGCCGCTTTATCTGGTCCGCCACCATCTACAAGTACACCGTCAACATCTATGGAGACAGCTCAACCGTCATCATCAGATACGGATGCACCTAGTACAGTAATCCCCCCGGAGGAACCTATAATCTCGGAGATAGCTCCTACTGATTCGTCCTCTGCTACAACCGATGCTCAACCTCTGAACTCCTCGGAACCAGAAGTTGTTCAACCATCGACGAATCCTCCCCCACTTCCTCCAAGAAACACCACTGCTACTCTTGAACAAGTTCAAGACCTTCCATCTGGTTCGTATGTGGATCCAGATGCGTCACACTCCACCCAGCAGCCGCTTCCGCATTCCACCAAATGGACGAAGGCACGTCCCCTACATCAGATCATTGGTAATCCTTTAACTCCTGTACGTACACGAGGCGCTTCCGCCAACTTCTGCCTATTTTCCGGCTTCTTAAGCAAGATTGAGCCGACAAGCGTAAGCGAAGCACTCGAAGATCCAGACTGGATCATAGCCATGCAAGAAGAGCTAAATCAATTCGAAGCTCTAAAGGTATGGCGACTGGTTCCACGTCCTAAGCACAAGACGGTCATCGGCACCAAATGGATCTTCAAAAATAAAAAGGACGAAGACGACATCGTTGTTCGCAACAAGGCGCGTTTTGTGGCCAAAGGGTACCGTCAACAAGAGGGGATCGACTACGATTGTAACATCTCAAATTTTATAATTTAATGTTTGGGGTTTATTAAATAATTTGAGTATAATTATTTAATAATTTGTGATCGTTTATTTGATAAATTAATTTTAGGGTTTATCCCGGATTAAGTTACGTAATTATTTTGTGGAATAATAAGTTAAGGGGTAAACTTTAATTCTGATTTATAAGTAAAGGGTTTAAAGTTGCCAAGTATTAGAAATGAGAGGGTTGTTTGGGTAAATGGTGAACCACCCACCGCCATATGTACCAAAAGAGAGAAATATCTCTTTCATTTTTTTGGGATATCATTTCTTTTGTGTGGGTACTGCATCGAGAGATAAGAGAGAATTGAGAGAAAGAAAGGAAAAGAAGAATCAAGCTGAAAGTGGTGCTGTTTTGATTTGGAATCAATTGGTGCAAAGAAGTGGGTTTTAAGAACAATAAGGTGAGTTCATCCAAATCTTATTAAATCTTCAGTTGTTCAAATTAAATTAAGATACCAGTGTTGTTATATGTGGCTGAATGGAATGGTACTGAAGATTTGAGGATATTGAGTTGAATTGTATGCTAATTTAGACATCTGTGTCGAAGTCCCTGTATTGGTATATACCGGTATTTGACCTAGATTTAATTACCGGTACTAAACTTTGATATAAGTATCGTTATGTAAATAATACCGGGATTTTGATAATACCGGTAATCAATGTTTATATTGGGACGAGATGATGTTAAATACCGGGACTTGGGCCGATTTTGGGCAGTACCCTGTAGTCGAGAGAAGTATCGGTAGTCGAGAGAGGTACCGGTAGTCGAGAGAGGTACCGGTAGTCGAGAGAGGTACCGGTAGTCGAGAGAAGTACCGGGAGTCGAGAGAAACACCGGGACTTGGGCCGAACCCCATACCGGTATTTGGGCCTTGTGCTTGACGGACCGATATTAGTAATATCAGGAAATGGGCCTAATGCAATTGTTTGATAGTTGGGCTTGGGATAGGAAAATCATTAGAATTTGGTTTATTACAATTTGGATCTCGAAGGATATGATTGTTTAAATATTTCTAACATTTAGAATATATTATGAGGTGTAGTGTGTTGTATTTTATATACATACATTAGTAAGTGTAATGGATCCATAGGCATTGTTTTGTAACGTGGAATAGGCATAAAGTAATTTGTAATTCCCGTTGATCTGAAATGTGGAATAGGCATAAAGTAATTTGTAATTCCCATTTCGTAAAGGTGTTAGGAAATGAGAAATAGGCATAAAGAAACTTGTAATTTCTATTTCATAGTGTGAGGTGAAGTGAGGAATATGCATAAAGTAAATTGTAATTCCCTTTCACATGGAAATGAAGAATAGGCATAAAGTAATTTGTAATTCTCATTTCGTGGTATAGGAATCGAGGAATAGACATAAAGTAAATTGTAATTCCTGATTTCTATGGGAAGGTCAGAGATAGGCATAAAGTAAATTGTAATATCTACTTCCAGTCCAAGAAATAGACATAAAGTAACTTGTAATTTCTTGGATAAGAGCAATAATCTAGAATCTGAAAGATTCGTAGTAGGCTCTTGATGTTGATAATATGACTTACCGAATGTTAGTCATATTTATGGGATCGGGTAGGTTCCTGTCTTTGAGATGAGCACGTGTACGGTAAGAATGGTGGAGAACAGGTTTGTTCCTATATTTGGATATTTACAAACTGTTAATATTAATGTTTAATTTGAATTTGGATGTTCTCACTAGGCGTAAGCCTAATTGTTCAAATTAAATCTTCTTACCAGGTATAGGTTCAGGAAAGTGATGGGATGTGGGACGAGAGTTTTTGAAGCGATCAACTTTTGAGATAAGCGGAGGACTTAGCTATCTGCATGAGGCTTTTTGGATGGATTGCTTAGATAACTTAGTTAATCTAATTCTAGTGGATATGATTAGATTAATAGGTTATTGGAAGAATTCATTACTTGTAATTATAAACCCTCACAGTTAGTTCTCTTCTTATATGAAAGTTTGGATGTTATTCTATCATAACTTGTTATAATTTGAGGTTCAAATTAGCCTTAATTTTAGGGTGTTACAATATGGTATCAGAGCATTAGTTTAAGTGAACTAAGTATGTCGAGGAGATACTTAGACTTAAGCTGTGATGAATTAAGTTATGATTCGTGAGAGATGGGTTTCTACTAAGACGGGATAGTCTTAGAGTTGATGGAAATACAAGAAGTTAGTACTGTAATGATGGTAATGAGGATTCTTATGTATATTATATTCACAATTTCAATTAGCTACTGTTATTATGAATATATTGTTACGCAAGCATGCTTATTTCTGAGTTGTAACAGTGACTAATGCTCGGTAAAGTACGTTTCGTATATTTGTATGTATATAACTATTTCTTATGGTTATCCCTTTATGTTATAGCAAAATGTTGGTGAATATGCCACCAAGATCCTTCAATTCTTTGGAGGATAGATCATTAGACGATTGGGGGTTGGAAGGACAACCTGGAGCTGACGAGACTCATGAAAGTCCGCCGCGGTAACCTTTAATAGGTGGATTGAAATGTGTGAAGATAAAATGTGAGACGATTGATAAAGATAGAAAATAATATGAAATGGTTGAGTAAGTGGGTCGTGGAATACATGTATAGCAAGTGTTACAAGGCTGAGAGGGCGACCACTGGTCGGAAACAGAATGTCAAGAATGAGTTGACTGAGTAAAATGATTGACCTTGTTAGAGTAAGTAGCCTTCATTTGCGAGTAGAGTTTTATGCATGGTGTCCTGGTGTGTGTTACATGAGTTTTCGTGATTTCAAAACAAATGCATAAACAACAGTTTTAGTCGAGGATGAGTCAGCATGTGTAAGTGTGTATTTAAAGAAAAAGGGCAATTTCATTTACGTTGCACAACGAAATTTTGGAGCTTAGCAATTTGCAAAATACTTCATACTTTACATGAAAAGTTAAATGGTAGCAAAAAGGTCAAGAAAATGCCAGTAAAACTTTTATAACCAACAAAAGTATTGACTTGATGATATCATATAAATGAGTGTGAGAACCGACTAGTTTACTTCGTGTCGGTAAATTTTTAAAAACTTTTGTCGTATGAAAAGATTTTCATTTAAGATATTACAGTCGTAACAACATCACTCTAATTGAGAAAGATTAAGTTTTACAGAAATTAATATGCAAACGATTTTTGAGATCGTTGTGCAGTACATTGGAGTTATGAAAATGTTGAGGTCAGGTGTGCCCACGTTGTTCCAAATATTGTTTCTTTAAATGAGAAAAGAGTGAAATGAGTTATTTATCGAGTTGTCATGCATGAAGGCTATGAACTCGCTAGGTCGTAGAGTATTGTACTATAAGTTAAGAAAGAACTCCAAGAGTGGAGAGGTGTTGGATGAAATATGGGAGAGTCGAAATGGACATTAGTGTCGGTTGTAAGGAGATCTGTACCTTTGTTTGGGTAATTTGAAATATGTTGTAAGAATAGGTTAAGAAAGTATCGATAGACGACTATTGACGTTGAGGTCGATAATTGTTTATAATGTATGAGGCCTTTTGTCACTGGGTGCGGTCTGGGTGCGTCCCGCGTATGCCTGTGCGAGCAGGAACAAAACCGTGAGCGGTACCGGTATGCTGTTATGCAGAGGGTATGCGCAAAGTGGACAATATATGTACGACACATCTGGGGATTTTGAGTGATTGACAAATAAATCACGAGTGAAAGAAGTTTTGGTTAATTTATTTCATAAGTGAAAGCTATGTGGTCGAAATACACTTTTAGTGTTTATTGGGGTTGTGCAATAATTATGATGTGCTACATTTTGAAAAGGTGAATGTGTGGGTTGGGGGATTTTGGTAAATCTGACCATGTGAATGTTTTGAGAATGGTAAACCTTTATTTGGGGTCGATAGCCAATTGAGGGATTAAAAGATAAAGATTTTGAGTAACGATACAATTTGGTTTACGTAACCGTGTGAGTGACACGTGTTTAACCAAACATTTATTTTGGCCTTAAAGGCTTGATTTATATTCAAACGAGTCTTTTGAGTGTTTGTCGGTTTTAGTGACTCGAGATGGAGTCTTGGATGTGTTATATGCTTAATTGCATTTTATTTGAATAAGTGCCGGTTTAAGTGTCGGTCTTAGGTGTGAAGACTGTTTGATGATTTTCGTGTTCTTAGTACCTTTGGAACTAATGAACCTTGGCGAAATATATACATTGTGAAGTATAAAAGAGTTGCATATACATGTACATATAGATACATATATGATTTGACTTCATGGGGAAAGTAGCAATGAAGGGGTCGTAAGATTATCACGTCTCGGAGCGTGTGTTGCATAATGTGAGATAGAAGTATTTAAATTGCGTGAGTTGATATTGATAAATGATCATTAGATCCTTTGAGCACATGGCTCGTTTTGGACTCGGTTGAGTCTTGAGGGTATTTGCCCGGTTTAATAAGCTCGACGTGGGCTTGGGTCGGAATTACATGAATTGTATTATAATTGAAGTTTACATGATGTGAATGCATTGGTTATTCTTTTGAGGTCATGTATGAATGATAAGTTTTGAATCGGAAGATTAAAAGTTAACGGACCACCTTGTATGGGTGTTAGAATAGTGAAGGACTGTGGTTTTTAGATAAGCGTTTTGCTTACAATGAAGATGGTTTATAAAGGAAGTGAGTGTATAGACTGTGTTGATCTGTGAGGGATTGTGCCCTGTCTATGTAACGGATTGGAATCACAAAGAGCTAGCAAGAAACGAGTAAGTTTAAGTTAATTAGAAACCCGTGAATTGTGTATAAATTGTCATGAGATGTTTGGTCTGCTGTGAAATGTTATGGGTGGAGAATGTACGAATGAGTAGTGGCATCAATTGTCAAGTTAATTGTGTCATCTAGTATGCAATGTGAAGTTAGAAAGAGGAAACATCCAATGGAAGTTTTTTTTTCGGGAATTTCGGATGAAAAGTACTATTTATTAATAAAAATTGTTGGAATATACGGTTTGTAAGATGGTATGGTGATATGGCTGATATTGGAAGATTGAATGCCGGAGCGGTAGTGGGTATTTATCCAAGTAATTTTGGTTGTATGCGTCGCCAAGTAAGTTTATGTTTTGGAATCATTGGAAGTTTAACGAAGATGATGGGAGTGTCAGTCAAAATGTGGTGTAGTAAATACAAAATCTTTAAGGAATGTAAGTTGCTTCTTAGGTGTGAAAGAATTGTCCGAGAAAGTATTAGTTGAAAATCAAATAGTAAGTAGTAACATTGAACGGTGGTGCCGTTTCAAAATAACTTGGTTAAATACTTTAAGATAGAATGTTGGTGAAACTGTTTGGTTATGTATAGCAATGAGAAAATGTTATTGGCATGCAGAGAAGTTGGGAAAAAGAGACAAGTAATCCTTGGAGGGTAGTACTCCACGTTAACGTGAGGAAGCAATGATAGAAAGATTAAACTTAATAATGTAGTCTTATTACAGGTTCAATGAAATTAATACCCTTGATATTCAACACTTTAGTGCTTGGTCACAATATGGTATCACCTTGGTTACAATATGGTTGTGTGGTGCAATAGCGGTGTGAGGAAGTGGTAGAACTTGGTACCAAAGAAATGTGTAAGTCATGGATGTAATGATGGATTGCTGTAATTATTGAAATATTCAAAAGTGGTGAGTATGTTCAATTTAAAAGTGTGTGTGAAATTTCAGGCAGTATACGTTAATGTTATTTTAAGACCTGGAAATTGAGTTACGGTTGATGACGGTACGGTAGATCAAGCAATAGTCGGATAAAGATTTAATGATAAACAGTTACTCTAAGGAGGCTTACAAATCCAAGTTGGGGAGCGGGTGATGATGGAAAAGGTAAAGTTTAGAAATTATGAAAGATGAATCTTTATTCTTTCTGGACTTTTATCTGTGTTTGAGTATGTACTACTAGAAATTTAAAAGAATATATGACATACTTTGTGTTGATAAGATGTGATTCCAATTATTGAAATGCTAGTGTGACTTTAGAGTCGGAGGAGGATATGAAGGTTAGATATCCTTACTTGTTTACCTAACTTAGATTTCGAGGACAAAATCATTTTCAAGTTGGGGAGTATTGTAACATCTCAAATTTTATAATTTGATGTTTGGGGTTTATTAAATAATTTGAGTATAATTATTTAATAATTTGTGATCGTTTATTTGATAAATTAATTTTAGGGTTTATCCCGGATTAAGTTACGTAATTATTTTGTGGAATAATAAGTTAAGGGGTAAACTTTAATTCTGATTTATAAGTAAAGGGATTAAAGTTGCCAAGTATTAGAAATAAGAGGGTTGTTTGGGTAAATGGTGAACCACCCACCACCATATGTACCAAAAGAGAGAAATATCTCTTTCATTTTTTTGGGATATCATTTCTTTTGTGTGGGTACTGCATCGAGAGATAAGAGAGAATTGAGAGAAAGAAAGGAAAAGAAGAATCAAGCTGAAAGTGGTGCTGTTTTGATTTGGAATCAATTGGTGCAGAGAAGTGGGTTTTAAGAACAATAAGGTGAGTTCATCCAAATCTTATTAAATCTTCAGTTGTTCAAATTAAATTAAGATACCGGTGTTGTTATATGTGGCTGAATGGAATGGTACTGAAGATTTGAGGATATTGAGTTGAATTGTATGCTAATTTAGACATCTGTGTCGAAGTCCCTGTATTGGTATATATCGGTATTTGACCTAGATTTAATTACCGGTACTAAACTTTGATATAAGTATCGTTATGTAAATAATACCGAGATTTTGATAATACCGGTAATCAATGTTTATACCGGGACGAGATGATGTTAAATACCGGGACTTGGGCCGATTTTGGGCAGTACCGGTAGTCGAGAGAGGTATCGGTAGTCGAGAGAAGTACCGGTAGTCGAGAGAGGTACCGGTAGTCGAGAGAAGTACCAAGAGTCGAGAGAAACACCGGGACTTGGGCCAAACCCCATACCGGTATTTGGGCCTTGTGCTTGACGGACCGATATTAGTAATATCAGGAAATGGGCCTAATGCAATTGTTTGATAGTTGGGCTTGGGATAGGAAAATCATTAGAATTTGGTTTATTACAATTTGGATCTCGAAGGATATGATTGTTTAAATATTTCTAACATTTAGAATATATTATGAGGTGTAGTGTGTTGTATTTTATATACATACATTAGTAAGTGTAATGGATCCATATGCATTGTTTTGTAACGTGGAATAGGCATAAAGTAATTTGTAATTCCCATTTCGTAAAGGTGTTATGAAATGAGAAATAGGCATAAAGAAACTTGTAATTTCTATTTCATAGTGTGAGGTGAAGTGAGGAATAGGCATAAAGTAAATTGTAATTCCCTTTCACATGGAAATGAAGAATAGGCATAAAGTAATTTGTAATTCTCATTTCGTGGTATAGGAATCGAGGAATAGGCATAAAGTAAATTGTAATTCCTGATTTCTATGGGAAGGTCAGAGATAGGCATAAAGTAAATTGTAATATCTACTTCCAGTCCAAGAAATAGACATAAAGTAACTTGTAATTTCTTGGATAAGAGCAATAATCTAGAATCTGAAAGATTCGTAGTAGGCTCTTGATGTTGATAATATGACTTACCGAATGTTAGTCATATTTATGGGATCGGGTAGGTTCCTGTCTTTGAGAAGAGCACGTGTACGGTAAGAATGGTGGAGAACAGGTTTGTTCCTATATTTGGATATTTACAAACTGTTAATATTAATGTTTAATTTGAATTTGGATGTTCTCAACTAGGCGTAAACCTAATTGTTCAAATTAAATCTTCTTACCAGGTACAGGTTCAGGAAAGTGATGGGATGTGGGACGAGAGTTTTTGAAGCGATCAACTTTTGAGATAAGCGGAGGACTTAGCTATCTGCATGAGGCTTTTTGGATGAATTGTTTAGATAACTTAGTTAATCTAATTCTAGTGGATATGATTAGATTAATAGGTTATTGGAAGAATTCATTACTTGTAATTATAAACCCTCACAGTTAGTTCTCTTCTTATATGAAAGTTTGGATGTTATTCTATCATAACTTGTTATAATTTGAGGTTCAAATTAGCCTTAATTTTAGGGTGTTACAACGATGAGACCTACGCTCCGGTAGCGCGCATCGAGGCAATCCGTATATTTCTCGCTTATGTCGCACACAAAAACTTCACGGTCTTCCAAATGGATGCGAAGACAGCCTTCCTTTACGGCGACCTCCAAGAAGAAGTTTATATGTCGCAACCAGACGGATTTGTGAATGACTCGAAGCCTGACCATGTCTACATCCTAGACAAGGCACTGTATGGGCTAAAGCAAGCTCCGCGAGCATGGTACAATACACTATCAAAGTTCTTGTTAGAATCCAACTTCACACGAGGTACCATTGATTCTACATTGTTTATCAAGAATGAAAAGGGCCATATTGTCTTAGTCCAGGTATATGTTGATGACATAATTTTCGGTTCTACAAATCCTTTATATGCCAAGAACTTTGCCAATCTCATGGGAATTTTTTTTAAAATGAGCATGCTTTGTGAGATGATCTTTTTCCTTGGTCTTCAAGTTAAACAACTGTCGACCGGAATATTCATAAACCAGTCTAAGTACATCCGGGATATTCTTCGGAAATTCCAGTTGGAACAGTCCTCACCTATGAACACTCCCATGGCAACCAATACAAAGCTTCACGCCGATCCTCGCGGAAAGGATGTGAACCCTAAATTGTATCGGGGAATGATCGGTTCGTTAATGTACTTAACTGCCAGTAGACCGGACATCATGTTATCAACCTTTCTTTGCGTCCGTTATCAATCCAAACCTAAAAGAGTCTCACTTAATAGCCGTTAAACGAATTTTTCGTTATTTACGTGGTACTGCTGATCTTGGCCTTTGGTACCCGAAAGAGACAGGTTTTGGACATTCCGCTTACTCTGATGCGGATCACGCGGGATGCATGTTGGAACGCAAGAGCACCTCGGGACACATTCAGTTCTTGGGAGATAGCCTGGTAAGTTGGGCATCAAAGAAACAGCAGTGCGTGTCAACGTCAACTGCCGAGGCAGAGTATGTGGCCGCCGCAAGCTGCTGTTCCCAAGTCATCTGGATGAGGACACAACTCAAAGACTACGGTTTCACGTATGTCAAAGTCCCGATCTACTGTGACTCGAAGAGCGCAATTGCCATATCAAGCAACCCGGTTCAACACACCAAGACGAAGCACATCGACGTTCGGTATCATTTCATTAAGGATCACGTCGAAAGAGGTACAGTCGAACTCTACTTCGTAAATACTGAACATCAGTTAGCAGACCTTTTTACCAAAGCCTTGGACGAAAAACGCTTTAAAACTCTTGTGTTCAAGCTAGGCATGCTAAATCTGAAGACTTAATCCGACTGTGTGCCCGTTACAAGTTCCATACCTCTACGAGTAACTGTCTACTCATCATTCGGTGTTAATACTCTTGATGGTTGAGCACACACTTCCTCGCACTGGTATTCTACTTGTCTCGGTTACACAGTTAGCTTTAGTCTCTGTATTTATTAAGTAGATTTCGTCTGTTTTTCATTCTTTCTTCGTGTGTTTCTTTTATTTCATACTGTCGTCTGTTTTTCGCTTCATTGTCTCTGCGCTTTCATTATTTGTTCTTGTGTTCAGGGGGAGCACACTGTGGTATCAGGTAAGTTTACTCATCTGTTAAGGGGGAGCGTCACACACAGTTTTTCTTTAACCGTCAAAATGTTTTTATGTGTGTGTGGGTACTCCTGTGCGTATGTTATGGTCATCACTTGAGGGGGAGCGACACAGGTATTTCCTTAAAATCTTAAAATATTTGTGTGTCGGACCCCTCCACTGCACTCTACTACACGATCCGAGGGGGAGCAATGAAATCCCCATGCTAAGTTTGAGGGGGAGCGAGAGAAAGTTCTCTTCCAGTTCCGATTCCTGCAAAATTCCAAGGAACAGGACACTTTGGAAAGTATCCGGACAATATCCGGACACCGCATGTTTTCCATGTTTTCCGGACAGAATCCGGACCGGGTACGCATCCGGGTCGGCTAAGAACCCGGACACCACCCGGGTATATAAGCCACCCGGATTCACTTTCCTTTCAGTATCCGGAAAAACGCCCTAAAACCCAAAACCCTCGTTTTACTCTCTCTCGCTCGGACTCTATCTCATTCCTCGACTTTCGATCGGTTCTTTCTTCTACAAATCAGGTATGTTACTCATTTCTCCATCTCGATCACATTTCGACTCATTTCACACACATTGCATCGCAACACGACCCCTGATTTGGTCGATTGAACAGTACCCGAACCCCACTTGTCGGACACTTCGATTTTGGGTCAAATAGGAGGTCCTGTTAGCTTTAGCTTTATCTGGGTACTCATAAGAGTCCATCGACTCTAAATATTCGCGTTCACACATATGAGGCACTACAGTTTGAAGTATTGGGATGTTTAAATTGCGTCCGGACACATTCGTTGTGTCCGGGAACCATCAACTCGATGAGTATTCATCCGGACACATTCAAACCAATGATGTTTTATCCGGACTCAGTCCATCTCCGGAAACCTAGTTGTCCGGACACCTACGGGTATCCGGTAAGTTCAACTACCGGACATTTGGATTATCCGGACTATATGATTATCCGGAATCTCATTTTGTCCGGACCTCTTTGTCACCCGAGCATGCGCTTAAATCTGTATCTTTTGTCCGGACTCCCTCATTACCCGGAAACCTCTGACACCCGGACTCCCTTGTCCGGAGTCCCATTTTTATCCGGGAACCCCCATTACCATCCGGTTTCCTCTGTCATCCGGACACATGTGTTGTCCGGCAACATCCTTTTGTTCGGAAAACTTGGCATTCCCATGTTTGTCCGGACACCCCTGTTGGCAATTACAGTATCTAGTTCGTCACTACCAGTCCTCGATCTGTCTCAGATTGAGCCACTCAAAGCAAAGGTACGCGCCCACACTTGATCATCCGTCTCAGTAACTAACTGTGTGTTTCTTTTACAGATATTGCAATGGCGGATCAACAAAATCCACAACAACCTCCGGAAGAGCATATACCTCAAGAAGAGGAAATCATAGACGAAGAAGCAGATGCTGCCTTGGTTGACCCTGACCATGGCACCGAGATGGAGGCAAACAATCACTACCTGGATCCGACGCTCTTCAGACCCAACCCTAACCACTAGGTTATACTGGATATCCTCATGCGCCATCCTATTAGTGAGGCCCTCACCCGCACTACCGACGTCCCGTTGATCTACGTTCTTCAAGTGTGGTTTACTACTCAGGTCCGCACGGTCGGCACCTCACAGACCCTTACGGCAATGATAGACAACCAACCGTTCACCCTGACGCCTGATTCCTTTCGCCGCCTCCTGTCTCTTTCGGCTGCCGACTCCGCAGGTCATGAACGGTACGATCCTACCGTAAATGATGACACACTATGCGCACAAATCCGCGCGCTCGGCTACAACCATGATCTTCCCAGACCTTCAACGTTCACCCGGAAATACCTAGCCCCCATCTGGTACACCTTGTTTACGATTCTGAACAGGTTTCTATCCTCAAGATGGAAAGGTATAGATCAGTGCACCGTCGACTTTCTACGCCTAGTTCACGCCTTTTGCTACAACCGCCATGTCGACTTCGCCATGATCATCTGGAGTGAACTTGTTACCACCATCCGACACATCGGAGGAATGAAACAGAAGAAGTTCTTCCCGTACCCATGTTTCCTATCGCTAGCAGTGCGTCAACACATGGACACTAATCCAGCGATACCCAGACGTGCTGCACATCCGGTATGCCCTATCCGCCATCTTCAGTTTATGGTTATCCGCAACGCATCTGATGCGGTAGCCATGCCCATCCCTGAACCCCTACTAGCCATCACCGATCCCACTGCACCAGGGGTAGTTGCATATAAGGGAGCGTTAGGTAATCCCATGGTCCAGCCAGAGCCGGAGGGACCTGCCTAGGGACTTAGACTCGAGAGACGTGAGGGTCCAAGAGTAAGAGGTGGAAGGGCCCGACAAGCAGGTGCTGTCGGGCGGGGAACGTTAGTTGTGAGAGGAAGGGGAACGAGAGTAGGTGGTGCGGTGGAATCGCAACCCGGTTCCAGCTCAGCCCAAGCCGGTCCATCCTCTAGCCCGAGCCTGCATCACTCGACCGAGCCATATATCACCGAACCCCCTTCACCATCTTACCATGTTGAAGACGTGGAATCTGACTCCACGGACTCCGATACCGACCGTACCATACGCCTGAAACACATACCCCACGGTATCGGACCAACCCGGATTTCACTGTTGGAATCCCACTTGACTCACCTCCTCATACTGGAACCAGACCTATTATTAGGACAACTGAGGGAGAACAAGTAGAGGAGTTAGATCGTGCGAGCCGGAGAGAACTGAGTTCGAAAGCGAACCATGAAAGATTGGGCCGTAAAGATAACGAGGCCCCTGAGCGAACCGAGCCGAGCGATATCCGGGTAGCCACATCTACTACACCGTCTCATCTGTTGGGACGGGGTATTGAAGAAGACTCCGTGGACCCAGCGGAGCAAATGCACGATCCCCTCATCCACTCATCCGTCTCCCAACAGGCGGATATTTCAATATTACATGGGGAACAAGCACAACTTCCACCGGCCTCTCACTCGGAGAGTGCTGGTGTTGAAATAAGAGACCAGCAGCCCCCGGTCTCGACTTCATTTCGTGCACAATCGAGTCTAGAGCCTCTTGAAATAGATCAATCTTTGGCTAGGACACTTGAAGGGGAACAACACCAAGTCGAGGCTCTTCGTGACCCGACCGGAACCACCGTAGTGTCTTCACCTCTAGGTGAAACACAAGGGTCTATCCCTGCGGTAGATGTCTTAACGCCAACTGTGAACGTAGGTGGCTCTATCTCTGCGGTAGATGTCTTAACGGGTAATCTAAGTGAACCCGGAGTTATTCACCCCGACTTTGTGTCGCAAGGGTCCCTGGACAGCACCCTCAAGGCTGTCCGCGAGGCACTGGAACAGCATGTCACCGACGAGATCGCCAGAGCCATCAAAGGCAAAGCAAAGATCGTTGAAGCCGAAACCGCACCACCACATCCACCGACATTTGCTCAACCTATCTATTCGGTGGATACCCTGAAGACGATGCTATTGGCCCAACTGCTCCAGGAATCAGATACAACCGTCTCTACTGAACCAGACCTGATCTCAGTTCTCCGATCCCAGGTCACTACTCCATCTCCATCTATTACCACTCGCTTAGACGCCATTGACTCGACTCTCAAGGACTACAACCAAACGCTTACAACGCTGTCCGAGAGAGTCCGCTCACTCGAAGATACCTGCAAGAGTCAAGCAGGCGGCCTGACGCGGAAACACGATGACCAGGATGATCCTGATCACCGTGAGGGGGAGAAACGACAACGTCTATCCGAGACCGCCGCCCGATCCAGTCTGAAACTCCAATTGTGGTTCAACAGGAACCCCCAACTGCGGCAGCTACAACAGAAACACCAGAAGCCGAGTTGCCATTAGCTGACATGGTAATAGATATGGAGATATCAGATGATGAAGACCCAACAGTTGAAAAGCCCGAGGGTTCAACACAGGAACTGATTGATTTTGACTCATCAAACATACCGATTCTGGACATGATAGATCCAGATTGTGAAGCCAACCCGGAAACCGAAGAGGCATGGTACGAAAAAGCCGCCAGTGCCGTAAACCTCCAGGTAAATTTGGTTTTCCCTACTGATGAAGACGACCACATCGACTATGATCAGTTCATGCTCCAGAATTTTTATGGCACTTCTCCCGTTCACTATGCTCAACCCACTGGAACTTCAACAAGACCTGAACCTACTACTGCCAACATTCCGACAACTCCTCTGTAAACGACATCTTCTGATCTTCCTCCCCCTCCTCAACAGCAACAAATCCATTGGGAGAAAATCATGGTACTTATCCCTCATTTGGAGGAATCTTTGAAGAAGCTGTTCGTCCACAAGCTTCGCCCGATCGAGCCGACCTTCTGTCTGGGTATTTACAACTTTAGCCCAGAATTTCTACGCCGGTATATACTAGCAATGCAGCTGTGTCTTCCAGTCAACCAAGTCAGAACCAAACTTCGGATCACAGAGGTAATCAGTATCTATTCAAGACGTATTATGAGGATCGTCTACCCAGTTTTCATTGTTCGACGTGAAGATGGGAACGAATGGAAATTTTCAGAAGCTGATTTCAAGAACCTCCGACCGCTCGACTTTCTGGTTATTCTGAAAGACTTACGTACAAGAACCATCCGACCGCTAGAGATTACAAAGGCGCTCGAAGCTGTTCGTCGATACCTGGTCCGCACCATCATGATGTCTTATCTAACGGACTTCCAAATGGCTATCGAGAACAAGGCGAAAAAGGTAAATCTGATGAAGCCGAATCTGGATGCCCCTGAGCTGAAGATGTATCCCGAGAACTCACTGCTTCTACAACCTAAATTTGGGATATTCTACATCAACGAACAGAACGAAAAGAAGTTTCTGCGTTTCAGTCAGGTAGACAGATTTTGTGACGGCACGCTTCTAAAAGTCAGAGATGCTCTTCGAAAGATTATTCAACACGAGTCTGAGAATCCAAGGTATTCTTATATTCCGAATCAGAATGAAACTATTTCTCGGAATGCCTTGGAAATGATTGAAGATCGCATCGACTATCGCCGCGCCATCAGATTGTTCGAAATTCACTTCGCGCTGTGCAAAAGATATGTTTCAAACTGGCGCGAACTCGAACTTCAAATCAAAGGGGTAGATTGTTAGGGCAGGTTTTATAGTTGATTTAAAGTTCAAGGGTTGAATTGTATTTGTTTAATTTGAGCCTTATTAGTGAACGGGCCGTGGGCTTGTTAACCACGGGCCCATAGTATTTAATGTAAGATTAGCTTGGAAAAACAAGCTAATCATCTCTTTAACTTTCAACACTCTTATTGTAAAATTCTCTCTGAAAGATTAATGAAAGGGATGACCATTGGAAATCATTATTCTTATTGATTACTATTTCGATTTCTATATTGTTGCACGGATCTGGTTCTATCACGTTACGTCGGGTAGAGATAGGATTGGTGCCTCACACAACTTCCTCTTGAGCGTTCTAAAAGCTTGTTCTTGTTTTTCGGTCCATAAAAACTTGACATTCTTTCTCGTCAAAGAAGTGAGCGGCGAAGCGATCTTCGAGAAATCTTGAATGAACCTCCTATAATATCCGACCAAACCCAAGAAGCTTTTAATTTTCGTCGGACTTGTCGGCGGTTCCCAAGTCATCATTGCCTCGATCTTTGTCGAATCTACCTTCATCCCATCCTTTGACACTACATGCCCCAATAATTGAACCTCCCACAACCAAAATTCACTTTTGGAGAATTAGCGAACAATTTCTCCTTGCGAAGTATCTCCAACACTACTCTCAAGTGTTTACCATACTCGACCTCGTCTCTTCAGTAGATCAAGATGTCATCTATAAAGACAACCACTGATTTATCCAAGAAAGGACGACACACCCGATTTATCAAATCCATAAACACTGTCGGGGCATTGATCAAACCAAATGGCATCACCAAAAACTCGTAGTGTCTGTACCTTGTTCGAAAGGACGTCTTTGCGATGTCATCTTCTTTTACTCTAACTAGAGTCGCTCCCGGTGTGAGGTCGATGTGGAACTCTACTTGACGCTTCGGGGGTAACCCGGGTAGATCTTCCGGAAAGACGTCCGGATACTCCCGTACCACCTCCACATCTTCGATTGTCTTCTTTTCAAGCTTTGTGTCCACAATGTATGCCAAATACGAGGAATATCCCTTTGCTAGAAATTTCCGGGCTTTCAACGACGAAATGATAGAGGTACTTCTTTTCCCTTTCTCCCCGTATACCGTAATCGTCCCACCGTTTATCGTGGGCACACGAATCAACTTCTTGGAACGATGGATGTCGGCCTTATTCTTGCCCAACCAGTCTATACCTATTACTACGTCAAAACCACCGATGACCATGGGTAGTAGGTCCACCTCAAAGGAAGTCTCGTCGATCACCAACGTACAACCATTAAAGCACTCTCGAATTAACACTTGCTCTCCGTTGGCCACTTCTACCACCATGGCATCGGAGAGGGTACTAATGGGAGTAACAAATTGCTTACAAAAAGAACTCGACACAAAATAGCGATTGGCGCTCGAATCAAACAATACACGAGCAGGCAAGGAGTTTATGAGAAACGTACCCGACACCACATCGGCCGTCTCCCTTGCCTCCTTGGCGGACATCTGGAATGCTCGGCTCGGTGCTTTAGGCAGATTCTCTCTTCTTGGTGCTGACCCACTCGAAGCCACTCGGTTGCCCCCCACAAGCTTTGGGCAGTCCATCTTTACGTGCCCCGATTTATGGCACTCAAAACAAACCGGTCCCCTCGCGGGGAAATTCCGGCTAAGATGACATCTTTTCCCACACCTGAAACACTCGGGCGAACTCGAGTGTTGCTTTGAGTTACACAAGCCAACATGCTTACTCTTGCATTTGTGACACCACCTCGCGTCACGACGAGAATCCCCAAATCTATTTCCAGAAAACGGTTTGGGTTGACCAACGGGTCCAGATGACCCTTCCCACTTCCTCTTCTCACCCACATGCCCACTCTCTAACTTCCCTTGGGCAAAATCGTCTTCTTCCAACAACGACTCTTTCAATTGTGTTGATCCAAACTTCCTCAGTGATTTGATGATGGCCCTTAGAATTACTTAGTGAAAATTACAAAGAACATCGCTCAAAGTTTGTGCGACCAGGTTTTTGATCGCATAAGGTTTGACCGACAAGCACTGTTAATCGCATAGGCGTTGACCGACAACTAATGTTCATCCCTCACGTTTTGACCGAGAACTTATCTTAGTCGCACAATTTTTGACCGATAACTGTCTGATCGCCCAAAGTTTGACCGATAGCTACTGATCACCTAATCCTCATCGCATAACTTGTGTGCGATAACTTTTGATACTTGGTGTATTTTTGCTTGATTTTGTCTAAAGATCATCAACAAGTTTGTTTGTAAAGATGACGGAAAATGAAGTGATGCTAGCTCTTGGTTCCGACATTAGACCTCATGTTCTATTCGAGGGAGAATACGAACAGTGGAAGGATAGATTTTAAGATTTCATCGATAGACAAGCTAATGGGAAGAATCTGCTTTTATCTTTGAAAGAAGGACCAATGGAAAGACTTAAAACCATAGTTCCTACTTAACAAGGAAGACAAGCTTATGAAGATTGGAAACTGTATGAAGAATATACTCCTGAAGAGAATCTAAGACTTGAAGCGGATAAGAAAGCTAGATCTTATTTGATAATGAGTATTCCAAATGAAATCTATAACAAGATCGATAGTTTTAAGGAGAATGCGAGGATGATGTGGGACCAATTAGAAAATATGATGCAAGGTTCACAACTAGATGAAAATGACTCTATGCATAAACCGATATGAGGAATTTAAGGCAAAAGAGGATGAGAATTTGGCACAGACATACGAAAGATTTATTTCTTTGCTGACTGAGTTAAGCAAAAACAAGATAACTAAGAATGTGGTTGAGAATAATGTCGAGTTCTTAAGTGTTCTTCAACCGGAATGGAAAAATGTCAGTCGTCAAATGAAACAGAACCCAAGATTATCTACTATGCCTTTGCATGAGTTGTTTGAAACGTTACAACAAGATGAAGAAGAAGTGGAAGAGATCAAAGAGAAGAAGAATAGGAAGAAGAAGAAAGCAATTCCTGATCCAGTTGCACTTATGACAGATAAACATTCCAAAAGTTTTCTGAATGAGTTTTCTGACAATATTTGAAGCCGAGTATACGGGGAATATCTCAGATGATGGAGCTGAGTTAGAACAAGCAATGGTTTTATTGACTAGGCACTTTCAGAAGAAATTCTATCAAAAACTGCCGTATAACAATCTGAGGTACACGTCTGGCTCAAGGAAGTTTGATGGTAATAATAGATTTGATGGTAAACCGACTAATGATAGAAGGTATGAGGAAAGGAAAGTTGATGAAAGAAAGTCTGAAGAAAGGAATAGAGAGGATGGAAAGAAGAAATTTGAAGAGAAAGGCCAACTAAAACTCCAAAGTGTTACAACTGTGGTACACCAAGTCATTTTGCTAAGGATTGTCGAAAGAAAGTTGTTCGAAATTCTGACTATTACAAGACCAATTTAATGTTAGCAAAGCAAAAAGAAGCAAGTAAGGCTCTATTGGTTGAAGATGAGTAAGAGACAGAAAGTTGGAGAGGCTAGTGGATCCGGGGTTGGAATGGAAAGAACAAGTATTGATGTTGGGGTAAATGTTGAAAATGTTGAACAAGCTGGGGGTAACGTTCAAAATGTTTTTGATGATATCATTCCTACGGTTGAAAAGCCTGAGGAAGTGATAAAAGAACGGAAGAAGAGAGAATGGATGATAGCTTAATCCAGGATATTATCTACGTTGATTCTGAAGATGAGCCAGAGAATACTGTGATCAAGATCAAAGAAGAGTTGGATGATGTTTTTGATGCAGTTAATGTTCAGTCTGTTGAATCTGACTCTGATGATGAAACTCCTAAAGGTGATGATCCAGTAATTGGTATTCCTGTTATTCCCGACATTCCAGAAGGGGAGATAAAAGATCCAGTTTCTGAAATGCGGGAATTCCAACAACATATTGATAGAGAATCTCTTATTGAAAGAAGATGGCACCGAATCAGAATTATTACTCCTTTTCAAGAAGACATCCGAAAATATTTGTTTGTAAAAAGAGTTCAACCGATAGATCTTGTGAAGTTGTATTCTATTGAGAAACTTCCGTCACTACACAAGGTGGAGTACTTACACTTGATGAAAAACAAGGATCAGAATCTGAAGTTGGTCAAAACAGATAAGGAGATAGTAAGAATTGTGAAGATAGAATCTCACAAGATATTGATTGTCTGGTATCCGAGGTTCACCGTTTATAGAACATATGGCAAAGAATGGTCATTCACCGAAGCTGATTTCAAGTCACTCACTTGTGAAGACTTTTTCAGACTCTACGACATTTTAGCCAGAACTCCGAACAAAGATATTACTTGGTCTGAAGCTTATCAATCCGTAAAGCGCTTCATGAAGAATTTGGTGAAGTATGCATACTTAACTGATTTCCAAATGGCATTGGAAGCTCAAGTATTCCTTTGTACAAAATCCTTGAAAAACCTGAATTTGGAATTGTGTATCTCAATGCTCAGAAGAAGAAGAAATTCATGAGGTTTCTTGAGGTGAAAAAGTATAGTGATGGAACGTTCAAGTTGTTGAAGATCCAGTTGACTAAAAAGCTTAGATTGGATGAAAAGAAGTTGGCGCCCTTGAAATCTAAAGAGAAGTTGTTGATCAACAACTCCCTGGAAGCTATGGATAACAGATTGGAGTACAGAAATGCTCTGAGGAGGTTTGAGATTATTTTTAGGATTCGAAAGAAGTATATTCCTCTAGAGCAGCTTCAATAGTCTTTTGCTTTCAAACTTGGATCCAAAGGCGGAGACTGTTAGTGCAATATTTTATAATTATATCCAAGTTAAAGGACTAAATGTGTAAATGTAGATGCTAGGTATAAATAGCCTAGATCCTTTGTATTTTGTAAGCATTACCAAGCATTCCTGACTCTTACTACTTGTAACTCTCTCTACTTTGTAATCTTGGGATTCATATTAATGAGAGATGACTAGTGGTAATTGAGTGAATCCTTACACACTTGTTTCTGGGATCACACATATTGTATGGCAGATGAAGAAATTCAATTAACTAAACTGTGTTACAAGCCCATGTACCATCCGTTGCCACTTCTGAAGCCAAATGATGCATATATGCTTTGGGGATCTGTAGGACAAGTAAGGTAGGGAATCAACCTTGGAGAAAATGATGCACATATGCTTTTATCTTCAAAACTATCCAGGTACATCTATACAATGAAAACTCGCCTCGTATATCATCAACTAAATGAGTATTTGGTGGGATATGCCCAATCATACTTAAGCGTTTAATTTTGGCCATAAGCTTTTTTGCACTTTTCTGATTTACTTGTATCATCAGTATTTGGTGCAGGATGGAACGAGAGAAAAAGGCAACTTTCCCTTTCATGGACTTTAGTAATCAATTGGGTATGATGTAAAAAGTCATTTCTGGTTATTTTTATTGTAGAACAAATATTGATCAGGATCATAATGCATCGAAACCAACAAAACAAATAAATGATTAACGATTGGTCAAATGAATCGAGATAAAACGATTTCAAGCTTGGTTTACATTTGTTCGATAGGCCAGGTTTAGATCGTGCACACACAGTTCAATTTTAATAGGCTTTTGTACTAATTTCGAATGTAAAATACTACAATTTCTATGTTGATATTGAAATGGATTGTGCAACATATTGGTCTTAGCATTCAATTTGATTGTTGAATGATTTGGCTACTATTTCACACCCCTCAATTGGGTTTTGAATTAGGGAAATTAATTAAAATGGACCAAGTTCCATTTTCAGTTACATAACTACCCCAAATCTCTCCCATTTTGCAGAAATACCCCCTAATCTTGTGATATGGGCCTCGATTGGGGACCTGGCCAAATTGGGCCGCGATGTCCACCCGTGATACCCCGCGATGGACCCCTTAAAATGTCAAGTTTACAATTTTGGTCCCTGTCCGCGATTTTAAGTTTTGGTCCGCGATTTTTAGGTTTTTTTTGGAGTTTTCACGTGATTTTGCATGCCTTTACTGTTTTTTTCCACACTTTTTGTCTGAGTTATTTCAATCCACTTCAATTATTGTACTGGGAAGATGAATTTGTGGTTGCAATTCATCTTCCCCACTGAAATTTCATCCATAAATACAAGTAAAATGCATTCCATAATCGTTCATCCATTCCATTGTGGTTGCAATTCACATCCATTCCATTTTCTTTCTTTCTTGCTTTCTTTCTTCATCATTTCAGTATTTTCTTTCTGAGATACTACTGAAAAAATGAGTTCAACTGTTGAAAAAGCTAAGCTATATTTCTGTTGCGATGGTGAATGGGTGCAAGACAACAATGAGTGGAGTTTTGCTTATAAATCTAAGCATACTGTAAAATTGTTAATATACATTACACATAAGAAATTTCTTGCATACGCCATGCAAAAATGTGGAATCGAACCTTCTGTTGTTTGCAACTTAGTGTACCAGAATGCTGATGGGTCAATGTTGGAGTTAACCGATGATGGAGATATCTCTGGTTTTATGCAATTTGCAGCCCAGTCAGAAAGACCTCCAACACTTTTTGTGTATGCCAATTCATCGATGTGCGATGAAGGTGATGACGAAGGTGACGACGAAGGTGATGACGAAGCCCATGTTGGTGGTAATTAACCGGAGCCTGATTCTCAATTTCAGGCGTCCTACGACCCAACATTTTATTGGGATCATACATATGGTCTTAACGACTGTTATCCCAATTTTGTTCCGGAGACACAACCAGAAGAAGAAGAAGACCAAGAAAGACGGTTTGATGGAGTTGCTGATGACGAAACTCCTGTTTTCACAATGGGTAGATCTGATATAGACAGATCAGATACCGATAGTGATGAGGACGAAGAAGTAGAAAAATATACCCCTGGTAATAAATCATTTGCTGAGTTAAATGATTATTTTGATATGCCACCTCTCCTTCAAACCCCGGAGACCCATATACCAACCTACGAACACGCACCTTATAATCGCAGTTCAAGGATACGTGAAGGTCAAAAGTTTGGTACGAAGGATGAATTGGCCACACAACTCGGAATTAAGTTCATGGAAGAGGGTTTCGAAAGTAAATCGAAGAAATCCGACAAACTCAGATACGGGGTTGTATGTGGGTGATAACACCGATTTTCGATGTTATTTTCATATCACTTTTCAAGTTATATTGCTTATTTCCAAGTAAGTTAGGTGGTATTTTATAGTTGGAATCAAGTTTTTCAGGAATTTCGATGTGCCATGAGAAAGCTAAGAAAGTGTGGAAAGAAGTAAGTTTTTATGAGAAAAAGACCGATCACGAGAATCATCAAGAATCCGAGCTTGAAAAGGGGTTGGTTGAGAAGTTGTGTCAAATTTTGAAGTAAGAGTTGTGTGTTCAAAACAGTGGCGGAGGTGAGTTGTGAAGTTAGTTGCTGATCTGAAGTCACTTCACAACTCACCTGAGGGCAGAATCAGAGCTAGTTTCAAAGCTGGTTCACTTAAGTCAACTCACTTCACAACTCACTTCATGGTGCTGCACGTTTTTAAAGCTTAAAAAGTCTAGGGTTTGGCATTATACACACACATAGCGACTTCTATCTTCAAGGGGACGACCAAGGACTATTTGGGAGCGATTTTGGCAAGGGAGAAACACCGAATTGAAGCGAAGAAACATCACAAGGAAGCGATTTGAACACCGATTTCTACCAATTCCTCGTTGGTATTTCACAATCAAGGGAGTTTTATGATCCTAGCATTCTTGAGAGAACTTTTCTTTAGATCTATGAACACTTCTAGTACTTTGTGTGTTAATACCCCCAACATGAACTAATCTTTAGATGTTGGGGGTTGGTTTGAATATGGTTTGAGCGTATGAACATGTGATTTGAACTTTTTATCAGTTTTTCCTAATTTAATGAAGCATGTGATTTGGATTTTATTGCTTTTGTGAGTCTGATCAACTTTCATATGATTTGTTTGTTTTCAATTAAGCTCGAGAGAGTTAATTGTTAACCAGAACTAGAATTACATGCCTAAGGTGAGTAATTGGATAGAGATATACCAAGTAAGCCTTAGTCCTATTAAAATCTTTTTCATATATCACCGAACCCCCTTCACCATCTTACCATGTTGAAGACGTGGAATCTGACTCCACGGACTCCGATACCGACCGTACCATACGCCTGAAACACATACCCCACGGTATCGGACCCAACCCGGATTTCACTGTTGGAATCCCACTTGACTCACCTCCTCATATTGGAACCGGACCTATTATTAGGACAACTGAGGGAGAACAAGTAGAGGAGTTAGATCGTGCGAGCCGGAGAGAACTGAGTTCGAAAGCGAACCATGAAAGATTGGGCCGTAAAGATAACGAGGCCCCTGAGCGAACCGAGCCGAGCGATATCCGGGTAGCCACATCTACTACACCGTCTCATCTGTTGGGACGGGGTATTGAAGAAGACTCCGTGGACCCAGCGGAGCAAATGCACGACCCCCTCATCCACTCATCCGTCTCCCAACAGGCGGATGTTTCAATATTACATGGGGAACAAGCACAACTTCCACCGGCCTCTCACTCGGAGAGTGCTGGTGTTGAAATAAGAGACCAGCAGCCCCCGGTCTCGACTTCATTTCGTGCACAATCGAGTCTAGAGCCTCTTGAAATAGATCAATCTTTGGCTAGGACACTTGAAGGGGAACAACACCAAGTCAAGGCTCTTCGTGACCCGACCGGAACCACCGTAGTGTCTTCACCTCTAGGTGAAACACAAGGGTCTATCCCTGCGGTAGATGTCTTAACGCCAACTGTGAACGTAGGTGGCTCTATCCCTGCGGTAGATGTCTTAACGGGTAATCTAAGTGAACCCGGAGTTATTCACCCCGACTTTGTGTCGCAAGGGTCCCTGGACAGCACCCTCAAGGCTGTCCGCGAGGCACTGGAACAGCATGTCACCGACGAGATCGCCAAAGCCATCAAAGGCAAAGCAAAGATCGTTGAAGCCGAAACCGCACCACCACATCCACCGACATTTGCTCAACCTATCTATTCGGTGGATACCCTGAAGACGATGCTATTGGCCCAACTGCTCCAGGAATCAGATACAACCGTCTCTACTGAACCAGACCTGATCTCAGTTCTCCGATCCCAGGTCACTACTCCATCTCCATCTATTACCACTCGCTTAGACGCCATTGACTCGACTCTCAAGGACTACAACCAAGCGCTTACAACGCTGTCCGAGAGAGTCCGCTCACTCGAAGATACCTGCAAGAGTCAAGCAGGCGGCCTGACGCGGAAACACGATGACCAGGATGATCCTGATCACCGTGAGGGGGAGAAACGACAACGTCTATCCGAGACCGCCGCCCGATCCAGTCTGAAACTCCAATTGTGGTTCAACAGGAACCCCCAACTGCGGCAGCTACAACAGAAACACCAGAAGCCGAGTTGCCATTAGCTGACATGGTAATAGATATGGAGATATCAGATGATGAAGACCCAACGGTTGAAAAGCCCGAGGGTTCAACACAGGAACTGATTGATTTTGACTCATCAAACATACCGATTCTGGACATGATAGATCCAGATTGTGAAGCCAACCCGAAGACCGAAGAGGCATGGTACGAAAAAGCCGCCAGTGCCGTAAACCTCCAGGTAAATTTGGTTTTCCCTACTGATGAAGACGACCACATCGACTATGATCAGTTCATGCTCCAGAATTTTTATGGCACTTCTCCCGTTCACTATGCTCAACCCACTGGAACTTCAACAAGACCTGAACCTACTACTGCCAACATTCCGACAACTCCTCTGTAAACGACATCTTCTGATCTTCCTCCCCCTCCTCAACAGCAACAAATCCATTGGGAGAAAATCATGGTACTTATCCCTCATTTGGAGGAATCTTTGAAGAAGCTGTTCGTCCACAAGCTTCGCCCGATCGAGCCGACCTTCTGTCTGGGTATTTACAACTTTAGCCCAGAATTTCAACGCCAGTATATACTAGCAATGCAGCTGTGTCTTCCAGTCAACCAAGTCAGAACCAAACTTCGGATCACAGAGGTAATCAGTATCTATTCAAGACGTATTATGAGGATCGTCTACCCAGTTTTCATTGTTCGACGTGAAGATGGGAACGAATGGAAATTTTCAGAAGCTGATTTCAAGAACCTCCGACCGCTCGACTTTCTGGTTATTCTGAAAGACTTACGTACAAGAACCATCCGACCGCTAGAGATTACAAAGGCGCTCGAAGCTGTTCGTCGATACCTGGTCCGCACCATCATGATGTCTTATCTAACGGACTTCCAAATGGCTATCGAGAACAAGGCGAAAAAGGTAAATCTGATGAAGCCGAATCTGGATGCCCCTGAGCTGAAGATGTATCCCGAGAACTCACTGCTTCTACAACCTAAGTTTGGGATATTCTACATCAACGAACAGAACGAAAAGAAGTTTCTGCGTTTCAGTCAGGTAGACAGATTTTGTGACGGCACGCTTCTAAAAGTCAGAGATGCTCTTCGAAAGATTATTCAACACGAGTCTTAGAATCCAAGGTATTCTTATATTCCGAATCAGAATGAAACTATTGCTCGGAATGCCTTGGAAATGATTGAAGATCGCATCGACTATCGCCACGCCATCAGATTGTTCGAAATTCACTTCGCGCTGCGCAAAAGATATGTTTCAAACTGGCGCGAACTCGAACTTCAAATCAAAGGGGTAGATTGTTAGGGCAGGTTTTATAGTTGATTTAAAGTTCAAGGGTTGAATTGTATTTGTTTAATTTGAGCCTTATTAGTGAACGGGCCGTGGGCTTGTTAACCACGGGCCCATAGTATTTAATGTAAGATTAGCTTGGAAAAACAAGCTAATCATCTCTTTAACTTTCAACACTCTTATTGTAAAATTCTCTCTGAAAGATTAATGAAAGGGATGACCATTGGAAATCATTATTCTTATTGATTACTATTTCGATTTCTATATTGTTGCACGGATCTGGTTCTATCACGTTACGTCGGGTAGAGATAGGATTGGTGCCTCACACAACTTCCTCTTGAGCGTTCTAAAAGCTTGTTCTTGTTTTTCGGTCCATAAAAACTTGACATTCTTTCTCGTCAAAGAAGTGAGCGGCGAAGCGATCTTCGAGAAATCTTGAATGAACCTCCTATAATATCCGACCAAACCCAAGAAGCTTTTAATTTTCGTCGGACTTGTCGGCGGTTCCCAAGTCATCATTGCCTCGATCTTTGTTGAATCTACCTTCATCCCATCCTTTGACACTACATGCCCCAATAATTGAACCTCCCACAACCAAAATTCACTTTTGGAGAATTAGCGAACAATTTCTCCTTGCGAAGTATCTCCAACACTACTCTCAAGTGTTTACCATACTCGACCTCGTCTCTTCAGTAGATCAAGATGTCATCTATAAAGACAATCACTGATTTATCCAAGAAAGGACGACACACCCGATTTATCAAATCCATAAACACTGTCGGGGCATTGATCAAACCAAATGGCATCACCAAAAACTCGTAGTGTCTGTACCTTGTTCGAAAGGACGTCTTTGCGATGTCATCTTCTTTTACTCTAACTTGGTGATACCCCGACCGTGGATCAATCTTGGAGAAACACCCCGCTCCTTGCAATTGGTCAAAAAGTTCGTCGATTCGAGGAAGAGGGTACTTGTTCTTCATCGTGACCTTATTCAACTCTCGGTAATCTATGCACATCCGCATAGACCCGTCCTTCTTCTTGACGAACAAAACCGGAGCTCCCCGGAGCTCCCCACAGCAATGAGCTTGGCCGTTTGAATCCCTTCTCTAGAAGTTCTTGGAGTTGCGACATCATCTCTTGAATATCTGTTGGAGCTAACCGGTAGGGAGCACAGGCTATTAGAGTCGCTCCCGGTGTGAGGTCGATGTGGAACTCTACTTGACGCTTCGGGGGTAACCCGGGTAGATCTTCCGGAAAGACATCCGGATACTCCCGTACCACCTCCACATCTTCGATTGTCTTCTTTTCAAGCTTTGTGTCCACAATGTATGCCAAATACGAGGAATGTCCCTTTGCTAGAAATTTCCGGGCTTTCAACGACGAAATGATAGAGGTACTTCTTTTCCCTTTCTCCCCGTATACCGTAATCGTCCCACCGTTTATCGTGGGCACACGAATCAACTTCTTGGAACGATGGATGTCGGCCTTATTCTTGCCCAACCAGTCTATACCTATTACTACGTCAAAACCACCGATGACCATGGGTAGTAGGTCCACCTCAAAGGAAGTCTCGTCGATCACCAACGTACAACCATTAAAGCACTCTCGAATTAACACTTGCTCTCCGTTGGCCACTTCTACCACCATGGCATCGGAGAGGGTACTAATGTGAGTAACAAATTGCTTACAAAAAGAACTCGACACAAAATAGCTATTGGCGCTCGAATCAAACAATACACGAGCAGGCAAGGAGTTTATGAGAAACGTACCCGACACCACATCGGCCGTCTCCCTTGCCTCCTTGGCGGACATCTGGAATGCTCGGCTCGGTGCTTTAGGCGGATTCTCTCTTCTTGGTGCTGACCCACTCGAAGCCACTCGGTTGCCCCCCACAAGCTTTGGGCAGTCCATCTTTACGTGCCCCGATTTATGGCACTCAAAACAAACCGGTCCCCTCGCGGGGAAATTCCGGCTAAGATGACATCTTTTTCCACACCTGAAACACTCGGGCGAACTCGAGTGTTGCTTTGAGTTACACAAGCCAACATGCTTACTCTTGCATTTGTGACACCACCTCGCGTCACGACGAGAATCCCCAAATCTATTTCCAGAAAACGGTTTGGGTTGACCAACGGGTCCAGATGACCCTTCCCACTTCCTCTTCTCACCCACATGCCCACTCTCTAACTTCCCTTGGGCAAAATCGTCTTCTACCAACAACGACTCTTTCAATTGTTTTGATCCAAACTTCCTCAGTTATTTGATGATGGCCCTTAGAATTACTTAGTGAAAATTACAAAGAACATCGCTCAAAGTTTGTGCGACCAGGTTTTTGATCGCATAAAGTTTGACCGACAAGCACTGTTAATCGCATAGGCGTTGACCGACAACTAATGTTCATCCCTCACGTTTTGACCGAGAACTTATCTTAGTCGCACAATTTTTGACCGATAACTGTCTGATCGCCCAAAGTTTGACCGATAGCTACTGTTCACCTAATCCTCATCGCATAACTTGTGTGCGATAACTTTTGATACTTGGTGTATTTTTGCTTGATTTTGTCTAAAGATCATCAACAAGTTTGTTTGTAAAGATGACGGAAAATGAAGTGATGCTAGCTCTTGGTTCCGACATTAGACCTCCTGTTCTATTCGAGGGAGAATACGAACAGTGGAAGGATAGATTTTAAGATTTCATCGATAGACAAGCTAATGGGAAGAATCTGCTTTTATCTTTGAAAGAAGGACCAATGGAAAGACTTAAAACCATAGTTCCTACTTAACAAGGAAGACAAGCTTATGAAGATTGGAAACTGTATGAAGAATATACTCCTGAAGAGAATCTAAGACTTGAAGCGGATAAGAAAGCTAGATCTTATTTGATAATGAGTATTCCAAATGAAATCTATAACAAGATCGATAGTTTTAAGGAGAATGCGAGGATGATGTGGGACCAATTAGAAAAGATGATGCAAGGTTCACAACCAGATGAAAATGACTCTATGCATAAACCGATATGAGGAATTTAAGGCAAAAGAGGATGAGAATTTGGCACAGACATATGAAAGATTTATTTCTTTGCTGAATGAGTTAAGCAAAAACAAGATAACTAAGAATGTGGTTGAGAATAATGTCGAGTTCTTAAGTGTTCTTCAACCGGAATGGAAAAATGTCAGTCGTCAAATGAAACAGAACCCAAGATTATCTACTATGCCTTTGCATGAGTTGTTTGAAACGTTACAACAAGATGAAGAAGAAGTGGAAGAGATCAAAGAGAAGAAGAATAGGAAGAAGAAGAAAGCAATTCCTGATCCAGTTGCACTTATGACAGATAAACATTCCAAAAGTTTTCTGAATGAGTTTTCTGACAATATTTGAAGCCGAGTATACGGGGAATATCTCAGATGATGGAGCTGAGTTAGAACAAGCAATGGTTTTATTGACTAGGCACTTTCAGAAGAAATTCTATCAAAAACTGCCGTATAACAATCTGAGGTACACGTCTGGCTCAAGGAAGTTTGATGGTAATAATAGATTTGATGGTAAACCGACTAATGATAGAAGGTATGAGGAAAGGAAAGTTGATGAAAGAAAGTCTGAAGAAAGGAATAGAGAGGATGGAAAGAAGAAATTTGAAGAGAAAGGCCAACTAAAACTCCAAAGTGTTACAACTGTGGTACACCAAGTCATTTTGCTAAGGATTGTCGAAAGAAAGTTGTTCGAAATTCTGACTATTACAAGACCAATTTAATGTTAGCAAAGCAAAAAGAAGCAAGTAAGGCTCTATTGGTTGAAGATGAGTAAGAGACAGAAAGTTGGAGAGGCTAGTGGATCCGGGGTTGGAATGGAAAGAACAAGTATTGATGTTGGGGTAAATGTTGAAAATGTTGAACAAGCTGGGGGTAACGTTCAAAATGTTTTTGATGATATCATTCCTACGGTTGAAAAGCCTGAGGAAGTGATAAAAGAACGGAAGAAGAGAGAATGGATGATAGCTTAATCCAGGATATTATCTACGTTGATTCTGAAGATGAGCCAGAGAATACTGTGATCAAGATCAAAGAAGAGTTGGATGATGTTTTTGATGCAGTTAATGTTCAGTCTGTTGAATCTGACTCTGATGATGAAACTCCTAAAGGTGATGATCCAGTAATTGGTATTCCTGTTATTCCCGACATTCCAGAAGGGGAGATAAAAGATCCAGTTTCTGAAATGCGGGAATTCCAACAACATATTGATAGAGAATCTCTTATTGAAAGAAGATGGCACCGAATCAGAATTATTACTCCTTTTCAAGAAGACATCCGAAAATATTTGTATGTAAAAAGAGTTCAACCGATAGATCTTGTGAAGTTGTATTCTATTGAGAAACTTCCGTCACTACACAAGGTGGAGTACTTACACTTGATGAAAAACAAGGATCAGAATCTGAAGTTGGTCAAAACAGATAAGGAGATAGTAAGAATTGTGAAGATAGAATCTCACAAGATATTGATTGTCTGGTATCCGAGGTTCACCGTTTATAGAACATATGGCAAAGAATGGTCATTCACCAAAGCTGATTTCAAGTCACTCACTTGTGAAGACTTTTTCAGACTCTACGACATTTTAGCCAGAACTCCGAACAAAGATATTACTTGGTCTGAAGCTTATCAATCCGTAAAGCGCTTCATGAAGAATTTGGTGAAGTATGCATACTTAACTGATTTCCAAATGGCATTGGAAGCTCAAGGTATTCCTTTGTACAAAATCCTTGAAAAACCTGAATTTGGAATTGTGTATCTCAATGCTCAGAAGAAGAAGAAATTCATGAGGTTTCTTGAGGTGAAAAAGTATAGTGATGGAACGTTCAAGTTGTTGAAGATCCAGTTGACTAAAAAGCTTAGATTGGATGAAAAGAAGTTGGCGCCCTTGAAATCTAAAGAGAAGTTGTTGATCAACAACTCCCTGGAAGCTATGGATAACAGATTGGAGTACAGAAATGCTCTGAGGAGGTTTGAGATTATTTTTGGGATTCGAAAGAAGTATATTCCTCTAGAGCAGCTTCAATAGTCTTTTGCTTTCAAACTTGGATCCAAAGGAGGAGACTGTTAGTGCAATATTTTATAATTGTATCCAAGTTAAAGGACTAAATGTGTAAATGTAGATGCTAGGTATAAATAGCCTAGATCCTTTGTATTTTGTAAGCATTACCAAGCATTCCTGACTCTTACTACTTGTAACTCTCTCTACTTTGTAATCTTGGGATTCATATTAATGAGAGATGACTAGTGGTAATTGAGTGAATCCTTACACACTTGTTTCTGGGATCACACATATTGTATGGCAGATGAAGAAATTCAATTAACTAAACTGTGTTACAAGCCCATGTACCATCCGTTGCCACTTCTGAAGCCAAATGATGCATATATGCTTTGGGGATCTGTAGGACAAGTAAGGTAGGGAATCAACCTTGGAGAAAATGATGCACATATGCTTTTATCTTCAAAACTATCCAGGTACATCTATACAATGAAAACTCGCCTCGTATATCATCAACTAAATGAGTATTTAGTGGGATATGCCCAATCATACTTAAGCGTTTAATTTTGGCCATAAGCTTTTTTGCACTTTTCTGATTTACTTGTATCATCAGTATTTGGTGCAGGATGGAACGAGAGAAAAAGGCAACTTTCCCTTTCATGGACTTTAGTAATCAATTGGGTATGATGTAAAAAGTCATTTCTGGTTATTTTTATTGTAGAACAAATATTGATCAGGATCATAATGCATCGAAACCAACAAAACAAATAAATGATTAACGATTGGTCAAATGAATCGAGATAAAACGATTTCAAGCTTGGTTTACATTTGTTCGATAGGCCAGGTTTAGATCGTGCACACACAGTTCAATTTTAATAGGCTTTTGTACTAATTTCGAATGTAAAATACTACAATTTCTATGTTGATATTGAAATGGATTGTGCAACATATTGGTCTTAGCATTCAATTTGATTGTTGAATGATTTGGCTACTATTTCACACCCCTCAATTGGGTTTTGAATTAGGGAAATTAATTAAAATGGACCAAGTTCCATTTTCAGTTACATAACTACCCCAAATCTCTCCCATTTTGCAGAAATACCCCCTAATCTTGTGATATGGGCCTCGATTGGGGACCTGGCCAAATTGGGCCGCGATGTCCACCCGTGATACCCCGCGATGGACCCCTTAAAATGTCAAGTTTACAATTTTGGTCCCTGTCCGCGATTTTAAGTTTTGGTCCGCGATTTTTAGGTTTTTTTTGGAGTTTTCACGTGATTTTGCATGCCTTTACTGTTTTTTTCCACACTTTTTGTCTGAGTTGTTTCAATCCACTTCAATTATTGTACTGGGAAGATGAATTTGTGGTTGCAATTCATCTTCCCCATTGAAATTTCATCCATAAATACAAGTAAAATGCATTCCATAATCGTTCATCCATTCCATTGTGGTTGCAATTCACATCCATTCCATTTTCTTTCTTTCTTGCTTTCTTTCTTCATCATTTCAGTATTTTCTTTCTGAGATACTACTGAAAAAATGAGTTCAACTGTTGAAAAAGCTAAGCTATATTTCTGTTGCGATGGTGAATGGGTGCAAGACAACAATGAGTGGAGTTTTGCTTATAAATCTAAGCATACTGTAAAATTGTTAATATACATTACACATAAGAAATTTCTTGCATACGCCATGCAAAAATGTGGAATCGAACCTTCTGTTGTTTGCAACTTAGTGTACCAGAATGCTGATGGGTCAATGTTGGAGTTAACCGATGATGGAGATATCTCTGGTTTTATGCAATTTGCAGCCCAGTCAGAAAGACCTCCAGCACTTTTTGTGTATGCCGATTCATCGATGTGCGATGAAGGTGATGACGAAGGTGACGACGAAGGTGATGACGAAGCCCATGTTGGTGGTAATTAACCGGAGCCTGATTCTCAATTTCAGGCGTCCTACGACCCAACATTTTATTGGGATCATACATATGGTCTTAACGACTGTTATCCCAATTTTGTTCCGGAGACACAACCAGAAGAAGAAGAAGACCAAGAAAGACGGTTTGATGGAGTTGCTGATGACGAAACTCCTGTTTTCACAATGGGTAGATCTGATATAGACAGATCAGATACCGATAGTGATGAGGACGAAGAAGTAGAAAAATATACCCCTGGTAATAAATCATTTGCTGAGTTAAATGATTATTTTGATATGCCACCTCTCCTTCAAACCCCGGAGACCCATATACCAACCTACGAACACGCACCTTATAATCGCAGTTCAAGGATACGTGAAGGTCAAAAGTTTGATACAAAGGATGAATTGGCCACACAACTCGGAATTAAGTTCATGGAAGAGGGTTTCGAAAGTAAAACGAAGAAATCCGACAAACTCAGATACGGGGTTGTATGTGGATGATAACACCGATTTTCGGTGTTATTTTCATATCACTTTTCAAGTTATATTGCTTATTTCCAAGTAAGTTAGGTGGTATTTTATAGTTGGAATCAAGTTTTTCAGGAATTTCGATGTGCCATGAGAAAGCTAAGAAAGTGTGGAAAGAAGTAAGTTTTTATGAGAAAAAGATCGATCACGAGAATCATCAAGAATCCGAGCTTGAAAAGGGGTTGGTTGAGAAGTTGTGTCAAATTTTGAAGTAAGAGTTGTGTGTTCAAAACAGTGGCGGAGGTGAGTTGTGAAGTTAGTTGCTGATCTGAAGTCACTTCACAACTCACCTGAGGGCAGAATCAGAGCTAGTTTCAAAGCTGGTTCACTTAAGTCAACTCACTTCACAACTCACTTCATGGTGCTGCACGTTTTTAAAGCTTAAAAAGTCTAGGGTTTGGCATTATACACACACATAGCGACTTCTATCTTCAAGGGGACGACCAAGGACTATTTGGGAGCGATTTTGGCAAGGGAGAAACACCGAATTGAAGCGAAGAAACATCACAAGGAAGCGATTTGAACACCGATTTCTACCAATTCCTCGTTGGTATTTCACAATCAAGGGAGTTTTATGATCCTAGCATTCTTGAGAGAACTTTTCTTTAGATCTATGAACACTTCTAGTACTTTGTGTGTTAATACCCCCAACATGAACTAATCTTTAGATGTTGGGGGTTGGTTTGAATATGGTTTGAGCGTATGAACATGTGATTTGAACTTTTTATCAGTTTTTCCTAATTTAATGAAGCATGTGATTTGGATTTTATTGCTTTTGTGAGTCTGATCAACTTTCATATGATTTGTTTGTTTTCAATTAAGCTCGAGAGAGTTAATTGTTAACCATAACTAGAATTACATGCCTAAGGTGAGTAATTGGATAGAGATATACCAAGTAAGCCTTAGTCCTATTAAAATCTTTTTCATATATCACCGAACCCCCTTCACCATCTTACCATGTTGAAGACGTGGAATCTGACTCCACGGACTCCGATACCGACCGTACCATACGCCTGAAACACATACCCCACGGTATCGGACCCAACCCGGATTTCACTGTTGGAATCCCACTTGACTCACCTCCTCATACTGGAACCGGACCTATTATTAGGACAACTGAGGGAGAACAAGTAGAGGAGTTAGATCGTGCGAGCCGGAGAGAACTGAGTTCGAAAGCGAACCATGAAAGATTGGGCCGTAAAGATAACGAGGCCCCTGAGCGAACCGAGCCGAGCGATATCCGGGTAGCCACATCTACTACACCGTCTCATCTGTTGGGACGGGGTATTGAAGAAGACTCCGTGGACCCATCGGAGCAAATGCACGACCCCCTCATCCACTCATCCGTCTCCCAACAGGCGGATGTTTCAATATTACATGGGGAACAAGCACAACTTCCACCGGCCTCTCACTCGGAGAGTGCTGGTGTTGAAATAAGAGACCAGCAGCCCCCGGTCTCGACTTCATTTCGTGCACAATCGAGTCTATAGCCTCTTGAAATAGATCAATCTTTGGCTAGGACACTTGAAGGGGAACAACACCAAGTCGAGGCTCTTCGTGACCCGACCGGAACCACCGTAGTGTCTTCACCTCTAGGTGAAACACAAGGGTCTATCCCTGCGGTAGATGTCTTAACGCCAACTGTGAACGTAGGTGGCTCTATCTCTGCGGTAGATGTCTTAACGGGTAATCTAAGTGAACCCGGAGTTATTCACCCCGACTTTGTGTCGCAAGGGTCCCTGGACAGCACCCTCAAGGCTGTCCGCGAGGCACTGGAACAGCATGTCACCGACGAGATCGCCAAAGCCATCAAAGGCAAAGCAAAGATCGTTGAAGCCGAAACCGCACCACCACATCCACCGACATTTGCTCAACCTATCTATTCGGTGGATACCCTGAAGACGATGCTATTGGCCCAACTGCTCCAGGAATCAGATACAACTGTCTCTACTGAACCAGACCTGATCTCAGTTCTCCGATCCCAGGTCACTGCTCCATCTCCATCTATTGGGAGAAAATCATGGTACTTATCCCTCATTTGGAGGAATCTTTGAAGAAGCTGTTCGTCCACAAGCTTCGCCCGATCGAGCCGACCTTCTGTCTGGGTATTTACAACTTTAGCCCAGAATTTCAACGCCGGTATATACTAGCAATGCAGCTGTGTCTTCCAGTCAACCAAGTCAGAACCAAACTTCGGATCACAGAGGTAATCAGTATCTATTCAAGACGTATTATGAGGATCGTCTACCCAGTTTTCATTGTTCGACGTGAAGATGGGAACGAATGGAAATTTTCAGAAGCTGATTTCAAGAACCTCCGACCACTCGACTTTCTGGTTATTCTGAAAGACTTACGTACAAGAACCATCCGACCGCTAGGGATTACAAAGGCGCTCGAAGCTGTTCGTCGATACCTGGTCCGCACCATCATGATGTCTTATCTAACGGACTTCCAAATGGCTATCTAACTGGTTTATGCCAAGGAAGACCCGAGGGAAGGAAATCGAACTGCTCGATCCGGAAATCGAAAGAACAACCCGTCGACTACAAAAAGAATCCAAAGCTAAAAGACAAATGAAAATGGGCGACGAAGCTCCTCCTGCGAGACGTCCTATGCGGTCGTTTGCCAATCCAAATGTGGCAGCCGCACGTATAGGCATCCAACCTCCCACTACTAATGCAAACTACTTCAAAATCAAACCGAGTACCATCGTTATTGTACAGCAGAACCAGTTTGGAGGAGCACCAACAGAAGATCCTCATGCACATCTCCAGGCATTTGAGAGGATATGCAACACTTTCAAGATCAACGGAGTGAACGATGACGCAATCAAGTTGCGGTTATTCAGCTTTTCACTCAAGGGCAGAGCAGAAACTTGGACATAAAGTGTACAACCGAATCAGATCACCACTTGGGCAGAACTGAAAGCTGTCTTCCTCCTGAAATTCTTCCCACCGGGAAGAACCGCCAAACTGATGGCCGATATTACCCACTTTGCTCAATGTGACCAAGAGACACTATATAAGGTGTGGGAACGGTATAAAGACATGTTGAAAAAGTGTCCTCATCATGGGTTACACGGTTGGGTCGTTATCCAGACATTCTTCAGTGGACTTCATCCGCAGTTCAAAAACGATATTACAGTTGCAGCGAGCGGAGATCTAATGGATAAGTCGTATGAGGAAGCATGTGAGCTGATCGACAACCTGGCTGAACACAGCTATGCCACCCCGAGATCATCAGTTAGACGGGTAGCTAATGTTCACGATTCAGAGGAGTTGAAAGTGATAAAAGCTCAACTAGCGGCTATCACAAACCACTTGAAGGAAGACAATCCAGACCTGCTCCCCGCTTCTCAAGAACCTGAACATGTTCAATTTGTACAAAACCGGAACAACCAGCCAAGAAATGATCCTTTCTCGAACACCTATAATGAGGGTTGGAAATGACACCCGAATTTCTCGTGGAGTCAACCACAAGGCCAACTAAAGGAAACAATGGGCCAACAGCAGCAATACGGTAATAATTCCAACTTTTCTAACTCTTCTCAATCTAACAATGTTTATCGTCCTACAGGTTACAACCAAAGGAAGTTTGACGAAGGACAATCCAGAGAGAAGAAGCCGGGGCTAGAGGACATGATGATGAAGTTTATGTCCAAGATGGATAGTACAGTTGAGGGATTAGCCAGTACGGTAAGTACGGTAAAAGCAGCAACTGATCAGAAAACCGCCTCCATAAAGCTTCTTGAAAGACAAGTGGGACAGGTTGCCGAAGCTCTACAATCCAGGAATCAAGGTCAATTTCCTAGTCAGACTGAAAGGAAATCAAGAGAGGAATGCAATGCCATTCACCTGAGGAGCGGTACGGAATTGTGTTGATCCAAACCCTCAGTGATTTGATAATGACCCTATCTTAAATACTTAGTGAAAATTGTAAGTAAACAATATGTATCAGAGTTTCACTATCACTGATAAGTACTAAGATCTTACAGTACTGCTGATAGGAACTCTCGCACTTTTAGATTAAACATTCAGCGAACACTGTTCACCATATCGCTGAGTCTGTTCAGTCCTTATGGTGATCGCTGATAAGTTAGTTGTTTACTTATGATCCCTGAAGACAAGATTCACGTCAACAAAGGTTCTACGCTGAAGTCGAAGATCAAGCTCAAGAACCAGCGACAAGTCTCCTAATGAACTGATGCGGATCAGCGAAGACTCAGATTTGTCCACTCAACGTGAAGTATCAAGTACAAGACTTCAGCTATCGCTGAACTTTATCATCTGCTGAATAGTAAATGATAATCGCTGAATCAACGAAAGCTGATCATGAAGTCCTCCGTACAAAGTACTTTTGTCTTAACCTCCCTTGCACGCCACCGTACGAAATGTCAGAAAAGAACCTCCGAAAATCTGAAATCGTACAACCACTCTGATACTACACTGTTCATTCATGCGGCTACTAAGGTTGTCATCAAAGGTCAATGACATGCAACCAATCCGCTAATGACACGTGTAAAGTATATACTGGATTGCATTAAATGCATGCAGTATATAAAGAGATGAACTCACTTCATTTGAAGTAACTTGCTAACTCTGGACAAGTTCAAATCTCTCAAGATAGGATTTTATTAGTAATCTCCTTATCTTTCTTAGTGCAAGAAAACCTTAGTGTTCCAACTTGTTTAGATTTAGGTTTATCCTTAATCTTGTTTCCGCAACAAGCTGTAAATTGTTAATGATTTATCAATAAACAATTTAGAAAAGTAAAATAGTGTGTTTGTATTCAACCCCCCCCCCCTTCTACAAACTTGTTTAAGCCTTTCGGGACCAACAAGTGGTATCAGAGCAGATTTGTTTAATCTCATAAACAAGATCTAATCTAAGATATTTTCTCTTCCTTGCTATTATCTGAAAATGGCCAACTCAAACACAAACACTCACTATATCGACAATGGTTCTCTTGCAAAACCCCCTAGATTTTCCAGAGACAACTTCAACTTATGGAAAAATAGGATGACACTCTTCTTAGAAGGTGTAGACCCTACTATACCTTACTATCTTGAAAACGGTCCACACATCCCTGTAACGATTGATCCTGCCGTTCCAGCCACTGCAACTAGAGCTGCTATTCCAGAAAGGCTGATTCCAAAGGAAATCCATCATTGGACCGATGAAGACAAGAAGAAAGTGGCTATAGATACAAAAGCCAGATCCATACTATCCATGGCCCTTCCTGACGAAGTCTACCATTCCGTCATGAACCTGAAATCCTCGAATGCCATGTGGGACACAATATGTGTTCAGTATGAAGGAACGTCTGAAGTCCAGGATTCAAGAAAGATCAACCTGGTAAGACAATACGAAAGTTTCATCTCTGGTAAGAATGAAACTCTCTCTGAAGTACATCAACGTTTTAACTGCTTAATTATAGATCTTAAAACGGTTGGTAAGGAATATTCTAACTTTGAAGTTCTGACAAAGTTTTTAGAATGTTTACCTGAAAGCTGGGACAATTATTCCATGTGTCTCAAGCTGTCAAAAGATCTAAGATCAATGACACTCGCTACCTTATATGGCACATTGCTGAATCATGAGCAATCTAGCCATCTTAAGAAGAATCTTGTAAAAGATTCCAAAAGCACCCCTGTTGCTTTAATCTCAGAGGAACCTTCTACTCAGCGACCCGTGGTCACTATCACTGAGTTAGAAAGTAACTCTGAAAGATCATCAGATTCTGATTCTTCAGATGATGAATCCTTGGCTCTCCTAACTAAAAAGTTCAGGAGATTCGCCAAGAAGAAAATGTTTAGAAAGAACAAAACTCTTTCTATAGCTGACAAGCCTAAGTCATCAGCTTTTGTTGATAAGGCTACTGCTACTTGTTTTAACTGCGAAAAGACAGGTCATTTCGCTAACGAGTGCAAGTCAAAGAAAATCATGAGACCTTCAGCCTTTACAAAGAAATCCTTTGTTCCAAGGAATAAAGACGACAAATACTTAAAGCTGAAGGAGAAGTATGCAAAGCTGAAAAGCTTTAAGAAGAAGGGAAAAGGCCTAATGGCTGACTATGATTGGGCTGCTTCTGATGAAGAAGCCTCATCATCTGATTCTGAAGATGATGAAGCAAATCAATGTCTCATGGCCAAGATTGAAGAAGAGGAAGAAAGTTCAGACATTCCCTCCACTTCAACATCTGCCATTCAGGTATCACCTTCCTTCTTTACCAATATTGTAAATATTGATGAAGCTGATAGTCTCCGTAAAATCGAACTACTGACTAGAAGCTTATACGAAGCCATGAACGGCAAAGCTGTGGTTGAAAACCAAAATCTTGATCTCGCTGAAAAGCTTAAAAATTGCCACCTTCAAATAGAAAAGCTTTCTAAATTTGAAGAAGATTTTAAAGATCAAGTCCATTTAAATCAGCTAGTCAAAATTGAACGAGCGGAAGCTATCGCTGCATTAAAAGCTGAACAAGCTACTGTTGAAGGATGGTGTAATTCTTCAACAAAGATCACTGAGATAATTAAGGCTCAGATTCCTCTGAGTGATAAACGTGGTCTGGGTTATAAATATGATACTCCAATACCAACCACTGAACGTTCAATGCTTAAATTTGGAACGTTCGTATCCTCAGTAGCTGACACTTCTTCATCTCAGTACTCCTCGTCGATTACACCAATCCCTGAGGAAACTCCTACCTCCTCAAAAGGTAAGGAGAAAATGGTTTATTCAAAACCTACCTCTGTCTCTAAAGATAAAGGTAAAGGAATTGTAATTTATCAAAATCCTCAGAAGGGTACTTTAGTACCTAAGCTGAATGCTTCCAAAGCCTTAGTGATTCATTCATCTGGTTCTAGAAATCAGACCTCTGGATCAGTTCAGCGACCTACTCCTAGACTCAGAGTAGATGTCCTTGGTAAGAAATCTGAAGAACTGAATGTTCGTCCTATTTCAAAAACCAATAGTGTACTTGGTGCTGGCACTTCTAATTCCAAATTAAAAGCTCAGCACACAAGTGGTCCTAGAACTAATTTTAGTTATAGGAAATGTTATCACTGTGGACTTACCGATCATATTGCAAGTAAGTGTCCCACAGCCACCAAAGCTGATAAGATAGCTAAGGTGAAGATAGCACCAAAGAAGACCAAACCAGTTGCAAGTCAGGTCAAGGTGACTCATACCGCTGAGGTCAAGAAATTGACCAAAGTGAAGAAAGACAAAGCTGAATCTTCAAATGCTGCGAAGACTGCTGAACCCATTCCAACCACTTCCACTGACAAACGCGTATACATGGTGAAGTGGGTACCCAAGAAAAACTAATCTTCCTTTGTATTGCAGGTTAAGAAGGGTATCTGGTATCTCGATAGCGGATGCTCTAGACACATGACTGGAAAGAAAAGCCTGCTCGCTGAATACAAGGAAGAGAAGGGTCCCTCTGTAACTTTCGGTGGAAATGGAAAAGGACACACCCGAGGGTATGGTGTACTTTCAAATGGTACAACATCCTTCAGAAGAGTCGCATATGTTGAAGGGCTGAAGCATAATCTTCTGAGCATCAGTCAGCTTTGCGACATGGATAACAAAGTGATTTTCACCAAGGAATCCTGCTTTGTCTCTGACAAAAAGGAGAAGATAGCTCTCAGCGGTTATCGTTTGGAAAATGTTTACGTTATAAACATGGACTCAACAACCACTGAGAACTCCTGTTTCTTCTCAAAGGCATCTTCTGATGTCAACTGGCTATGGCACAAGAGACTCTCACATCTCAACTTCAAGACACTGAATACTCTTTCATCCAAAGAGTTAGTCACTGGTCTACCTCAACATTCATACGCCAAAGAATCCTTATGTTCAGCGTGTGAAAAAGGGAAGCAGACCAAGGCAAGCTTTAAGTCCAAGCAAGTTTCCTCAGTGTCATCTCCTCTTCAACTACTCCATATGGATTTGTTTGGCCCCGTTAACAAACAATCCATCGCTGGAAAGAAATATACGCTGGTCATAGTTGATGAATTCTCTCGTTATACATGGGTAATGTTTCTCCGTTCTAAGAGTGACACCCCTGAAGAACTCATCACCTTTGTTCGGAAGATGGAAACTCTGAACAATATGACTGTTCGCTCAATAAGGAGTGATCATGGAACTGAATTCAAAAACAGTTCTCTTGATTCCTTCCTTGAGAGCAAGGGTATTTCTCATAACTTTTCGTCAGTGAGAACACCACAACAAAACGGAGTCGCTGAAAGAAGAAATAGAACAATTATTGAAGCTGCACGTTCAATGCTCAGCGATTCTCACCTGCCTACTCAGTTTTGGGCAGAAGCTGTCAACACGGCTTGTTTTACGCAAAACAGGTCGCTGATAGTCAAAAGATTCAAAAAGACAGCCTATGAACTTTTTCATGGGAGAAAGCCTTCAATCAGCTTTCTTCACATCTTTGGTTGTCAGTGTTTCATACTGAACAACAGAGATGCCCTTGGAAAGTTTGATCCTAAGGCTGATGATGGAATCTTTCTTGGATACTCCTCAGTTTCCAAAGCCTTCAGAGTCTTCAACCGAAGAAGACAAACTGTAGAAGAAACTATACACGTCACGTTTGACGAATCCCGTTCAGCGAACTCTAAACCGAACGCTGATACAGAAGAACTGAATCAATGGATGTTTTCTCATCTTGGTGATTCAGAAGATGTTCCCACTACTCATACTCATACAACTGAAAATGATGGTCCTACTATCATTCCCAATATGCAGAATAGTGAAGCTGAAACATCTTGGGTCTCAGCTGTTCCTATAAATACTATACCCGCAGTTGATCCAAATGTCTCAGAAATTCCATCTATTTCTCAGCAATCAGTGAATGAAGTGACAAATGCAAGCATTCCTCTCTTAGCTGATTATCCAGAAGTAGCTGAAGCCTCATCTTCAGTTTCTCCAGTTCAGACTGAGTCAGCGACGCATGCTCCGGCTCAGCGATGGACTGTAAATCACCCAATCGATCAAATTCTTGGTGATCCCAACGCTGGTATTCAGACTCGTAGAAGTGCAGGTAATATTTGTTTATTTGTTAACTTTATTTCTCTAACTGAACCAAAGAAAATAGATGATGCCCTCAAAGATCCAAACTGGGTCAGCGCTATGCAAGAAGAGCTGACTGAATTCGAAAGAAACAAAGTTTGGAAACTTGTTCGGAGACCAACTGACAAAACAGTGATAGGCACTAAGTGGGTCTATCGAAACAAGTTGGACGAACATGGTACTGTAACTCGCAACAAAGCTCGTCTTGTTGCTCAGGGATACAGACAAGAGGAAGGTATAGATTATGACGAAACCTTTGCTCCTGTAGCAAGACTTGAATCTATTCGTCTTTTCTTAGCATATGCTGTACACAAAAACTTCACTGTACATCAAATGGATGTTAAGTCAGCGTTTCTAAATGGAAAGCTGAATGAAGAAGTTTATGTGGAACAACCTCCAGGATTCTCAGATCCTAAGCGTCCAGGTTATGTTTATAAGCTGGATAAGGCACTTTATGGCTTGAAGCAAGCTCCTCGTGCATGGTATGACACTCTTTCTACTTATCTTCACCTTGAAAAATTTGAGAGAGGTAAGATTGACAAAACTTTGTTTTTTAGAAAAATAAAAGGTCATATCATTTTAGTTCAAATATATGTTGATGACATTATATTTGGTTCTACTAACCCTGAGCTTTGTACTCGTTTCGCTGATAGAATGAAAGATGAGTATAAAATGAGTATGATGGGTGAACTAACATATTTCCTTGGTCTTCAGATTAAGCAAACTGAAAAAGGAACTTTTATAAATCAGGGAAAGTATGTTAAAGATATGCTGAAAAAATTCGACTTAACTGAAAGTTCAGCTATGAAAACCCCTATGGCACCACTGCTGATACTTGATAAGGACACAAAGGGTGTTCATGTCAATGTCACGCTGTACCGTGGGATGATCGGCTCACTACTGTATCTTACAGCTAGCCGACCCGATATTATGTTTGCAACATGTCTGTGCGCACGATATCAAGCTGAACCTAAGATATCTCATATGAAAGCTGTAAAGCGAATCTTTCGATATCTTAAGGGTACAGCGAATCTAGGTCTTTGGTATCCCAAAGATTCAGGATTCGATCTAACCGCCTATTCAGACAGTGATTTTGCAGGTTGCAAAATGGATAGGAAAAGCACCACAGGAGGATGTCAGCTCCTGGGTGGAAAGCTGGTAAGTTGGACAAGTAAGAAGCAAAACTCGGTGTCCACTTCCACAGCTGAAGCTGAGTATGTAGCCGCTGGAAGCTGCTGTTCTCAAGTCTTGTGGATGAGAAATCAACTACTAGACTATGATCTTCAGCTCTCCAAAATTCCAATCTATTGCGACAGCACAAGTGCCATCGCTATAGCAAACAATCCAGTGCTACACTCAAAGACAAAACACATAGAAATCAGATATCATTTTATCAGAGATCATGTGATGAATGGTGATATAGAACTTCATTTTATCCCAACTGATTATCAGTTAGCTGATTTGTTTACCAAACCTCTTGATGAGACAAGATTCAACTTTCTCATCAGCGAGCTTGGAATGCTGAACTTTGAAGGATAAATCTTCAGCGGTTCACATTTAATCAGCGATACGTTTATACATTCTTGTATAGGCTCTGGATAAAATAAACTAGTACAATCCATTTCATCATCTTCTCTATGAATAAATTGGGTTAAACTGATATCAAGGTATGTTTTCTCTGACAAAACGCATGAAAATGCAAGATTTCAAATTCTTTCATCGCTGAATAATATTTTGAAATTTCTTAAAACCCTCACTGATATTTCTATTCAGTGCTTCATATTTTCCAAAGAGTCCCTGAGTTTTTCTTTCAAAACCTCAGAGACAACGAAAGAATGTGAAAGGACAGTTGTGACGTCATTGCAACGGATAACACCAGGCACGTTTCTTTTTTCTGACACACGTTTGCACGTTTCGTTGTCTATCCAATCAAATGCAAACACGTGTCCGTGTCATGATGAAAAACTTTCCCGCTCAAGTTTTTCTCTCTCTACTCTCTTCCTATATAAACTCTCTCATAGTTTATATTTGTCTTTTATGCGAATCAATCTTTCTCCGCAAGAAAAGAACACTGTTGCATTTTGTGCTCTCGATCTTCAAGAACTGTTCATCATCTTCTTCATCAAACTCAAGGTCAATATGTTCTTATCTTTTATCAAATGCAAATAACTTGTTTTCGATCTTATCATTGTTTTACACAAGATCAAACAAAAGAACTCAAAAATAAAATCATTTTCTTTCATGGTTTTATAAACACAACCATTTCATGGTTGTTCTTCAAGTTTTAAATCTAAAATCTTAAACTTGTTCTTCTTTCGTATCCATTTTTTAAAAAAAAAAAAAAACTGGAATACAAGGCTTATAGGTGTTATATTCGTTTTTTAAAAAAAAAAAAAAACAAGAAAAACCCTAATCTTCATTAAGACTTTTTTGTCTGAATGAAATGGACAAAATTCGAAAAATCTTAATGGAAATTCTCTTTCCACATTAAGATATTTCTTATTTGTTAACATCTTTGGTTGAACTGATAATACAGTGAAATGGCAACTTCAAAGCTGAATGTTACCGCTGAGTCCATCTCCAGTGATTCTGAGGAACTGGAAATCACCAAAGCTCCTCAGGTTAAGTTTGAGCTGGATCAACTAGACTGGACAAAGGCAAACAACCTTTCAGCGCTTCTCGAGTTTCCTCCTCGGAAGCAGGTATCCCATCTAGACGACGCTGTGATTTTTTTGAAGAATAGCCCCATATACACAGCACTGACAATCACACCTCCTGCCAGTCAGCGTCTATTATCCCAATTCTGGTACTCTGCCAGACACACCAACCTACCCTCAGCCAAAGATCCATCTAAAACCATCGACTGCATACTCAGCGATACTGAGTATGGCACCATCAAGATAACCCCCGCAATAATCCGCAAAGCTCTGAAATTCCCTAACGCTACCTCAGAAAATCCTTTCATTCCATTTCCTGACCACAAGAAGCACGCTGACAGGGAAGAAATCATTGCTTTCCTTGATGCGATGGGTTACATCTGGGAGACTGGAAGAGACAAGCTACCTGAGAAGAAGCTGACGCTGATAAAGAAATCCAAGATGCCCAGCGAGATGAACTTCATCTTCGCTCACCTGATCAGCTGCATGACAGCGAAATCCAGATCTTCTGATCAAGCCGCTCAACCTCAGCAGGCCATGGGTTACGCACTGCTGAAAGGTCTCAACATTGACTGGGCCTCCATCATCTATGAAGACCTCATTCAACGTGTTGATTCTGCCGCTGACCGACCAGCATGGGTTCCTTACCCGCGATTCATCAGCGCCATCTTTCAATATGGCCTGAAGGACAGCTATCCTGAAGAGGGTGATCTGAAACTCTCTCAGATTGGCCCTAAAGTTCTCGACTTCAAGCCTGTCGCCAACGAGGTACGTCTCTCTACTCTTCTCACTCTTCTTAATTCTCCGCTTTCTGTGGCTCCTTCAGCGACAATACCCATCGCTGATACCCCGGCCACAAAATCCATTCCTTCTAAGAAAAGGAAACAATCTCTTACCCCTCTTGATTCCAAAAGGATCAAGAAAACCAAGGAGCAACCCCAGCAGTTGCATGCTGAAGACTCCTCAGCTCATTCTGAAGAGCTGAAGGAAAGTTCCGTGGTACGCTCTGCCACACCAATTCAAGCCATCCCTTCTAAACCTACTTCAGCGTCCCTAAACGCTGAGGTTAGAACTTTGGAATCTACCCAACCTTCGTCAGTCTCTCAAAAGACTGATGAAGTACTTCTCAGCGAATCCAACGCTGAACTTGAACCCCAACCCCAATTCTTATCCTTCGCTCCTCCCTCTACTTCTTTGGACACTCCTCCAGTCAAAACTGGAGATGCCATCATTCAAGAAGCCGTTGAAGCTTCTCAGCGAATGACGAAGAAAGGACCTGCAGAGATCTCCATTCCTCACGGAACTTTTGAGGGAGATATGGAACACTATGGAGGGACTCGAAACTTTGATGAGTTCGTCAACGCTCCTGCAGGTACAGATCCCACCTTAAACACTGTAACTAAACCTGAAACTTCTGAGCTTTCCTTTGTTCACAAGTACTTATATGTTACAGGTCCTTTTTTGGGAGACATCAACCAGTCTCTGAAGTCTATGGAGATGAAACTTACGGATCTCACCACCGGTCTATCAAATAACTCTACAGCTGTAACAAACGCTGGAGAGAATCTGACGAAGCTGACTACTGTGGTGGAAAAGAAGGCCTCATCTGATGACATCAAAGACCTTGATAAAACTCTCGCCGACTTTGCCAAAGTGCTCTCCGACATCTACACTGACTACACCAACCTCAAATCATCAGTTTCTACCATTTCCAGCGAAGTTACAACGCTGAAGAAATCGGTTGGTACACTCGAAGGTGATATGTCAGTGGTCAAGACCGACTTGGGCTCAGTGAAGACCGACCTTGGTTCTGTCAAGACAATGATCGAGACGCTGGTGAACAAGGCAAATAATCCAGCTCCTGCTCCGGCCCCTGCACCTGTTTTGGACTCATTCACCGCAGAGGATCGCCAAGAGCTGAAGAAAATCACGCCTGCTATTTCTGGCCTAGAAGACAGAATAGCTAAGCTTGAAGGTTGTGTGAAAATCTCTGGCCCAGAAGACAGAGACAACACCAATGCTGAATCTACCCATTCCTCCCCCGCCCATCATGAGAAAGAGGGGGAGAAGAGCGCTGAACAGGAGAAGAGCGCTGAAGACCTTTCCCATGATGAATCTATCAGGGGAGAGGGTAATGAAGATCGGATTACTGGACCTCAGGGAGATGAAAACCCTGAGGGAACCGAGAACCTCGCCTCTATATCTGAGGGGGAGCAACTCGATGAAGATGCTGAGGAATCTGAAGCAGAAGAAGACGAAGACTTCGACATCCCTGAAGCTGAACCATCCTCCTCTCCAAGGAACGATGATGATGATGATGAAGATGACGATGATTTCTTTGTTGTCAAACCTGCTCCTCGAACCAAAGCTCTTAAAGGTATTTCAATAAAAGAACCTTCAGGGGAGAAGACAAAGACAAAGCACTCAGCCTCTGGCGCTGAGAAAAGCAAAGACAAAGGCATCGCTGAAGATGATAATCTGGCGATCCTACTTGCAAAGCCGATTTGTCAGGTACACTAAACTTGTTTTTCCTTCCCTGATCATCTCTGAAAAATCAGTTATCCATTCCACAAACACCATACACATCCACATTTTTTTCTATCTTTTCTACCCAAGTTCTTCTACCCAGTTCTTATTTGTAAGATCGCTGCGTTTCAGCTAGTCCTCTCCCCTGTTTGAGGATATCGCTGAAAGATCTGTTGCGACTTCACCAATAATTCCAGCTACCGCTGAAGACATAATCCCAGTCTTAGATTTAATCTCTGAGACTGATGAACCAGAAGAACAACCTCTCTCGCACAGAAACAGACTTTCCTCAGTTGCTCAAAGGCTGAGTGAAAAAGATCAAAAGAGGAGAGAAGAAATGATAAAGCGATTCGAGGATCAGCGAATCATCCTAAGGCGCGATCAACTACCTTCAGTTCCTCCTAAGTTCAGAATTTCAAAAGCTGAATACCAAGATCATCTCAGAGCTGAACGCCTCATCGCTGAAAGGAAGGAAGCTGAAGATAAAGACAGAGAATTCGCCATCAAGCTCACTCAAGAATCTGTCAAAGACCCCAAGCTGAAGCGTATTCCCATTCAAATCCAACGAAAGCTTTGGGAACAAGCCCAGAAGATCGTGGAAAAGAAAGCTGAAGTTTCTCAGACCACCCTGATCTGGTGTAAAGAGAAAATCCACTTCAGATATCGTCCAGCGAAGATCAACAAGGTATTCATCTCTGGAAGAACCTCCATCGGAGTACCTATTGTTGACATCAAACTGTTCAGAGAACATGACTCATCTGAAACCTTTCGTGCTGACACTGTAAAAAGGTATGGTCTCTCTGAATGGCTGGAGATGAGGTTAGCTATCCAACCGTCAAAATCTAAGTACAAGGATCATTTCGAAAAGCTGATAAACAGACAGATCGATTTGATATCTTCTTGTGTGGATATTCCTCCTGTTCCTGATCTAAAGCCGAAAAGAAAAAAGGACTCTCCAAGGAAGAAACGTTAAGATTCAAACTCAGGTCCTGTCATACGAAATGAAACTGGAATTGGTTTCTCTCGCGCTGAAGTACTTGGTCCTGATCCTGATCTATCTGCCCTTGATGTCTCTTTGCCACCATGTGAACTTTTCGTCCCTGGTAAAGTCATCAGTAATCCTTATGGAATATTCTTTCTTGACTACGACGGACGTAAATGCTTTCAACGGATCGCTGAGCTTCCAATCACTCCAATCGAACAGCTCAAAGATCTCATCTACTGGTACGACTTCAGAAAAGACATTCAGGCACGACACCTAAAACCCTTGATTTTTGAAGCTGCTCTGAAGCTAAAGAATAAAGGAGAAAAGGTTCCTGACTGGATGATTCCAACTGAAAAGACAACCCTTGATGAACTTCTCATTAAGGAAGAACCCTTTGAAGGCTGACAACAATCACCATTTTTCTCTATTGTATCAGTCATCCTTCAGTACTTGTAATTTATTTCGCTTGTACTTGTAATCTTTCTTATTCATATTGTAACCTGATTCAAAGATTTAAAGAAAGATTTCAGCGAATGTACTTTACTCCATCAGTACTGAAAAGATCCCAGAAAACAGTAAAAGGGACAAATATTTTATGAGTTCTTTTTATCCTTATGTTTTCATTAAATAGCAATTTTCTCTGTTGCTATGTCATAATCAAATAGGGGGAGATTGTTGATCCAAACCCTCAGTGATTTGATAATGACCCTATCTTAAATACTTAGTGAAAATTGTAAGTAAACAATATGTATCAGAGTTTCACTATCACTGATAAGTACTAAGATCTTACAGTACTGCTGATAGGAACTCTCGCACTTTTAGATTAAACATTCAGCGAACACTGTTCACCATATCGCTGAGTCTGTTCAGTCCTTATGGTGATCGCTGATAAGTTAGTTGTTTACTTATGATCCCTGAAGACAAGATTCACGTCAACAAAGGTTCTACGCTGAAGTCGAAGATCAAGCTCAAGAACCAGCGACAAGTCTCCTAATGAACTGATGCGGATCAGCGAAGACTCAGATTTGTCCACTCAACGTGAAGTATCAAGTACAAGACTTCAGCTATCGCTGAACTTTATCATCTGCTGAATAGTAAATGATAATCGCTGAATCAACGAAAGCTGATCATGAAGTCCTCCGTACAAAGTACTTTTGTCTTAACCTCCCTTGCACGCCACCGTACGAAATGTCAGAAAAGAACCTCCGAAAATCTGAAATCGTACAACCACTCTGATACTACACTGTTCATTCATGCGGCTACTAAGGTTGTCATCAAAGGTCAATGACATGCAACCAATCCGCTAATGACACGTGTAAAGTATATACTGGATTGCATTAAATGCATGCAGTATATAAAGAGATGAACTCACTTCATTTGAAGTAACTTGCTAACTCTGGACAAGTTCAAATCTCTCAAGATAGGATTTTATTAGTAATCTCCTTATCTTTCTTAGTGCAAGAAAACCTTAGTGTTCCAACTTGTTTAGATTTAGGTTTATCCTTAATCTTGTTTCCGCAACAAGCTGTAAATTGTTAATGATTTATCAATAAACAATTTAGAAAAGTAAAATAGTGTGTTTGTATTCAACCCCCCCTTCTACAAACTTGTTTAAGCCTTTCGGGACCAACAAATTGATCAAAGACTTGACTCGTGAGCCAGTTACCGATAAACCCGAGAGTGAGCATGTAGAGACGAGAATAATTGAGGAGGCAAATTGTAACACCCTAAAAATCAGGGCAAATTTAAACCTGAAATAAAAGGGTTTACTCATCTAAAATCCATAACATAAACGTTCTTAACGAGTGAAAATAATAACACGAGTTAATTTACATCAACTTGTTGTCACCATAAACTCTCCACTCATCCCATTACGTCCCTGAGCTCATACCTGGTAAGAAAATATAATTTGAAACAATTAGGCTAACGCCTAGTGAGAACATTCAGTTTCAAATTAATACTTTTAAATCAATGTAAACAAGGTTTATCGAACTTGACTTACACTCGTTCTTACCATAGTCGTACTCTTCTCGTAATAACTGATTCATACTCAATTCCATGAATATAACTATCAGTCAAAAATGTCGAATCACCATACTCAATAGTCTACTACGAATCATCACGGATTCTAGTTTATCGATCAATCCTACAGACTTACATTCAAACGTCATACCTTCTTGTTGAAATGGATACATAAACAACACTTATATATTGCCTATTTTTAATCCATCGAAAACCCCAGGAAACAACACTTATACTTCGTCTAGTTCATACTTCCACATCCCAAATATAAATAGCAACTCTTCTTTGCCTATTAACTCATTCAACCTGAATAGCAATTATACTATGCCTATTCAACCTATTCCATATGAATAACAATTCTACTTTGTCTATTCGATCATACACATGAATAACAATTCTACTTTGTCTATTCAATCATTCACATGAATAACAATTCTACTTTGTCTATTCAATCATTCACATGAATAACAATTCTACTTTGTCTATTCAATCATACACATGGATAACAATTCTACTTTGTCTATTCAATCATTCACATGAATAACAATTCTACTTTGTCTATTCAATCTTTCACACGAATAACAATTCTACTTTGTCTATTCAATCATTCACATGAATAACAATTCTACTTTGTCTATTCAATCTTTCACATGAATAACAATTCTACTTTGTCTATTCAATCTTTCACATGAATAACAATTCTACTTTGTCTATTCAATCATTCACATGAATAACAATTCTACTTTGTCTATTCAATCTTTCACATGAATAACAATTCTACTTTGTCTATTCAATCTTTCCAATTTTAAATAGCAATTCTACTTTGCCTATTTATTACTATGAATAGCAATTCTACTTCGCCTATTCATTTACTTCCAAAATAAACGGGAATAGCAGTTATACTTTGCCTATCCTACGTTATCAAAATAAAACTAATGTTTATGAATCCGTTCCTCTTACTCATACTCGTACAGGATAATGCTTATATGTATTTCTCATATTAATCAGTATAATCAAAACCTTCTTTGTAGATCTCTTATATCATTGAATATAAGTCAATCATATTTTAATATGTCAATTCCTCATTCTATAAGTCTAACCATCAATATTAACACTTACGCGTCTTGACATAATTTTACTTCATAAAATTATTTTTCCAAAAGTACATTTAATCAGTTCATTTATAAAATACACCTTACCATACTTAAAAAAAACATTTACAAAAGGTAAGGTAAGAATGAACTCACCTAATAGCAGTAGAGCTACTTTTCCTTTCTCAAAGTTGTAAGGAACTTCAGTCACCAACTTCACAGAGATCTGAAATACCCAAATACATAATGTACTGGTATTAATCTACCGTTTAGGACCCTTAAGTACTGAAAATCCTAGATATCCAAAATTCTCGTCTCTTATCGTAACCAACTAGCTGCGATCCTTGTCGCAACCCACTATTGCGATAACTCCCTCTTGTCGCAACCAACTGTTGAGACATAACACCATATCGCAACCAACTGTTGAGACGTAGCACCATATCGCAACCAACTGTTGAGACATAGCACCATATCACAACCAAATGTTGAGACATAGCACCATATCGCAACCAACTGTTGAGACATAGCACCATATCGCAACCAACTGTTGAGACATAGCACCATATCGCAACCACCATATCGCAACCAACTGTTGAGACATAGCACCATATCACAACCAACTAAATTCATAACTGTCGCAACTAACTGAGTTCATAACTGTCGCAACTAACTGAGTTCATGAATATCTCAACTAACTGAAAAACATAAAAACCCAGAAATTCATACTTTTACGCTATGCATGTTTCTACAAATTTGCAGATATGTTTAATACTACTATTAGAACATAAACATCAACCCAAATTATCATAATCTTTAAAAATCATTCAAGACCCATTTCTAAAAAAAACCATAGAAACTTCTTCTACATAATATGAAGAATTCAAGTAATAAGATTACCTTTGTTTCCACAGATTATGCTTAGTTCTTCTAGCTGATAATTTTTGTTTTATCTTCTTCTTGCTTCCCTTCTTTCCTTCGGTTCTATCTATCTCTCTCTCTCTTCTCTTTGTTTTCACGTAACACACACACACACACTTAGGCACCAAATGCAACAATAATAGATGATACTTCCTTATTCATCTATTAGACAAGAGGTGGTGGTGACACATGTCCACCACTTTACCAAACAACCCCTTTCACTTTCATCACTTGGCAAAACATACCCTCAAACTTCTAAATTAAAATTAAAGTTTACCCCTTAACTTATTACTCCACAAAACAAATAACGTAACTTAATCGGGGAAAACTCTAAAATTAATCTATCACGTAATAATTCATAACTTATCAAATAATTATACTCAAATTATTTAATAAACCCAAACATCATCTTTTTATAAAAATCGAGATGTTACAATACTCCCCAACTTGAAAATGATTTCGTCCTCGAAATCAAGGCTAGATAAACAAGTGAGGATATGTAATCTTCATATTCTCTTCCGACTTTAAAGTCACATTAGTATCTCGATAATGTTTCCATTATACTTTCAACATAACCACATTCTTGTGTCTTAACTTTTATCTAATCTTTCTAAATCGACTCCGGTTACTTCACACAACGACTCTTCTCACCTACTTTTATTTCAGTAAGTGAAAACACATCATACCATCATGAAATATATCATGTATCCTTTCAATCTTCTAGTCTTACATACTTAATCACAACTAAAAGTCCAGGAAGAACAAGGACTCAACTTTCCACGTTTTCTCAATCTTATAACTTTTACCATTACCTGCTCCCCAACTTGGAAACAACATAAAATTCTATTAACCTCCTTTGGTTATTAATTAAAACTCTATTTGATCAGTATCTATTCCTTGATCGGAATTTTTTTTAAAAAATCGAAATTCACCAGTAAGCTTACCTCTAATGAAGACTAGTAGATCAACACTAGATTCGACTATCCACTATATCTACTTGTTAGTCCCAGATGGCTTAACAAGTATTGTAGAAGGGGGGGTTGAATACAATACTAATTTTTTTTTCACAATTTTAATTCTTTTATTGAAAAACTTCAACAAGAATTACACATAGAAACTAAAGATTGTTGTGGAAAAGAACAATTAAACTATTCTAACAATCTAACACAAAGTATACTAACAAAACAACTAAGAACACTTAGAACAAAGATATCAGGTTACAAAGCAATATGGAGATTTCTTGCACTGAGAGAGATTTCCAGAAAGCGTAGTTTGCATGGAGATGTCTTCTTCCTTTTATAGTGAGAGAAGTGTGATAAGCATTAAATGCTTGAGACACTTGTCATCACCATATTTGCTGGAGGATGTTGACTTCTGAAAAGTTGATCTGTCACTATCACCTTTTCCTTGATACTAGGTATAGAACCCATGCTGAAAGGGACTTTAACTGAAAACAGATAAAACGAAAAATAGTCACTTTTATCTGGCAAATGATATTGTCCCATAATAAATGATCTTCTTGATGAGTATTCCAAGATAATCACACCGAGTGTAATCCACCGATATAATTGACTTTGAATCGTTGAAATCATCTGCAAGAAAATTATTAACCAAGGATACCACCGATTTTGAGAAACAAAATCGGTGGGATGTTCCTGCCGATTTGTGAAGACAGAATCGGTGGGGCAGTCCACCGATGTGTAAAGACACCATTGGTGGGAGTGAGTCCACCGACGTGTGAAGACACAATCGGTGGAAGGTGACTTGTATTTTTCTTGAGAAGAGTCTTCTTATTTCCACAATGAGAATCTCTTCAATCTTGGTTTCGGTTGATCTTCGACTTCACTGAACAGTTGATATCTTGTACAAGTCATTTAAAGAACCATCCTATAAATATTCTAAGTGAAAACATAGAGTGAGAATCGGTGAGTCAATTTCAAATCTTGATGACCCAACAATCTCCCCCTATTTGAATTTGAGCTCTATCCTTAGAATATTTAAGAGTATTAAAGAGAAGAAATGCATTTTGACCCTTTTTACTCTTTTTGGGTTCTTTTCACATAGACCATTCTTTTTGTTCTTTTTGATCTATTTTTCTTTTGTATGAGTATGTATACTATATACAGTATTTACAAGTAAATGAAAGTAAAGTTATGTACCGGAAAAAAATTCAAAAAGAGAGGTACTTGTATTTAGATAAGTTTTCTCGTACATTTGTCAAAAAGAGAAACAATTTTTTTACAAGTACCATTGAGAGAGAGAACTTATTTCTTGGAGGTTTGTCGGTGCTTGATTTCATCCAATAAGTTTCGGTAGAAAGGTTGAGCTTCGGGGATGTTGGGAAAGAGGTTGGAGATGCCTTGAAGAAACATGGTATCGGCGATGGGTATTTGATCAAATCTGAAAAAGGCTCGACGACCAAAACCATCATTGAAGAATAGTCCAGGTATCGGTGCAAGGCTCAAAGTTGTGGTAGGATGAGGCACAGAAGTGGGAAGGGAAAAATTTAGGGTGCTTATATTTGGAATCTTCCCTTCAGCTGCCATTTCCTTGAACATTTTGTCCGTAGGATTCTTGACTATGGGAAGACGGATATCCTCTTTCATTGATTGAAGTTTTGCCCTTTCTTCTGAGGATAGAACTATGTTGTGTTTTCTTTTGATCTCTTTCATCTTTTCCATCAATCTACCAATGCATTTTACAAAGATGTATTTCTTTGGGTTTGCACTTCTGAGTAAGTGTTGAGAGATTTCATACCATTCGGGAAGGCCGAAATGTTTGAGGTGGATATCTCTTACACTTTTCATCGAACCATCCTCTCTATCAATGATTAACCTGACATCTTTCGGGTTGGCTTTGGATGTAGCAATTTTGACGTTCGAGATCGGGGATCTGCTAAGTCGGTGGTGCATGGTCTTTTTGTACCAACTTATTTCATCATCTCTTTCTTCTTCAAGAGCACTCAACACCGATTTTTGAATTTGTATGGCATCCGTAGATTTTGCTTTTGCTGCTTCTTCTTCGGCAACCTTTAGAGAGAGAGAGCTTTAGAATCATCCAAAGCTTTTTGAGCAAGTCTAGCCTCTTCAATTTCTTGAGGAGATAGACCAAGATCTGTGGTAGAAACTTGGGAAGCAGGCTTTAGCTTTAGGTTTTGAGCACCCTCAGGTCGGGCCCCATACTTGGCTAACTATTTCCTTTTCTTTTGTTCTGCTGCTTCTTGTTCGGCAGAGAGTAGTTTCTTTCCTTTATCCTTAGGGATTTTGGACCCTTGCTCCCCCTCAGTATGTGCAGGGATTTCCACCGATTTCTCTTGAGTCGGTGGTGGTGAGGATTTCGGTGGAGGTGAAGAGATCAGAGGTGGTGATGAAATCGGTGGTGGAGAGATTTTTGGTGAGGTCAAAAGAGGAGCTTCAGTGGGTTGTGGTGAATTTTCGGTGGAAGTTGAAGGTGTTTTGGTGGAAGATGAAGTTGTTTTGGTGGCAGGTGAAGGCTTGTTGATGATAGATCTCTTAATCAAAGGCATTTTTGGTTGATTAAGAGTTTTCTCCCCCTCAGCATTAGCCGGAACCTTAAAACCCAACTGTACAAAAACACTATCAAACTTGGTGTGAAGATGAGCCAGGCTTCGAGAGGTGTTACCTGAAATCATAGAAAAATCACCCAAATCCATCTCCCATTGGGCCTTGTCCAGCATGTTGTCATCTTTGGCGTGAAGAGTGTTGAAAGAATCGGTGATGCCTTTATCAAGAGCTTGATGAGACTTGGCCTCCTGAATAAGCCTCTGAAGTTCAGAATCCTTGATTAGAGATGATGTCTTGAAATTATCAAAGGTATCTACTTTGTTGGATAAAAGTTCCAGGTTTTCAGACACTGGCCGAAGAACTTCACGAAGAACGTCTGCCAAGACCTGTTGTTGCCGAGACTCGAGAACAAAAACCCGAGTATTGGTTTGAGCGATGAAAGAGACCATGGCTTGTTTCAAGGATTCGAATTGTGTAACAACTGATCGACACTGATGAGTACACTCTTGAACCTCTGTTATTAAATCATTTGGAGTGGGAGGAGCACTATCCCCATGTAATGGGAATCGGGGATCTTGTGGATAAAGTCGGGAATGAGGGAGTATGCGGTCTTCAACAAAGTAAGAGGATGTTGGTTGAGCCCAGGAAGGTTCAGGGTAAAGGAACTTTTGTCGGGGAGAGCGTGGCATCGGTGTGGGAGAACGTCGGGGGGTGTTTAGCCTCGTCGGAGAGAGAGGCTCGGTGGAGATACCTTCGTCGGGTGGAATCTGCGCCGAGGGAGGCTCGGTGGAAATTTCTCCTGTGGACGGGATGGTTCGGGGAGAACCAGTGTCCTCCAAAAGAAATTCAAAGAAGTCATTTGGGGGGGGGGGATTGGGGGGGGAACTCAGATCGAGTTGTGCTTCATCATCGATCATAAACTGACCGGGTGAAAGGCCGTGCAGTGACAAGTCAACTCCTTCGAGGGGAGAGTCCCCGAAGTTATCTCTACCACCCGAAGAGGTGAGGGAAGAGGTAAGATATGGTTTCTCCATTTCTACAACTGCAGTCTTTTGAGAAACTGCAGAGGAGTCGGTGGGGATAATGACGGATTCCCTTGGCCCGGAGGGGTGAAGTTCAACAACCGGCGACTTTTGAGAATCGACAGTTGGATTAGTCGTTTGGGCCGATGGTTTCCGAGACCTCTTTGAAAGAGATCTCGAAGGGGAAGTTGAGTGCCTCCGCTTACGAGATGGGGATTGAACCGGGGAAGCCTCCGAGGGATCTCTCGGTGGCATAGTTCGAGAAACGGGTGCGGAGGTGTCGGGGGCCGTACGTTGTTTCTTTTTCGCGCCGCCCAACTTTACTCGGGAATGGGAAGAGGGGGCCACTACAACTTGGGGTGCCTCGGAAACTTTCGGGTGTTGAAACCCGGGAGCTTTCGCATCACCCCAGTGAAGATCGGGAGATAAAGCGAAAGAAATCATACCTTGGCGTAAGGGGAGATCAGTAGCGAGATGGCCAATATTGAGCGTCTTTTGGCCAACAATGGGAGATGACCAATCGTAGATGAAGCAAGGAGTTTTAGACTTACGATCCGCATCCAATGCCGCACCGAGTTTGTGTTGGAGGATCATAGAGATGAAGCGAGGATATGCGACATAACACTTTTTCGGGTGTTTGATTACTTCAGTCAGCTCAGTAAAGAAATACTGAGCAAAGTCCACCTTTCTTCGAAAAATTAGTGCATGAGAAAGCTTTGTAATATACGATGGGGATTGGTCTTGACCACTTGTCTTTCTAGAGAGACAATGGATCACATGAGCAAAGAAGAAGTTCCAAACTCCACCCATATTTTTGCGAAGAAGGGTACCTGGTCCTTTAGAAGACTTGGAAGCTTTATCCCCAGAATGTTGGACATAGCCAATAGTGGTGATGACTTGCTCAAGAAAGTTGTCGACATGCATGTCAACATATTCTGAAAAGGCTTCGATCCGGAAAGCACTACGGACATCATCCACGCCAAAAGTAACATCGTGATCACCCTCTTCGTCAGAAAAGATAGAGGCATGAATGGCTTCATTTGAGATATCATACACACAGGAAAGCCAAAACTTGCCAATGAGCATTTTGCTCATCTTTGGGTTGCAAGAGAAAGCATGGAGAAGAGGTGAGCGGGTTAAGAACTTGATAATGGTGTTAAACTCGGGATGTGCGGTATCAGATTCGAACCTTGCTACATGGTTGCAAGGGTTGAAGACGAGGTCTTCAAAGCACATAGGTATCTTGGTGGGTGCCATTGTTTGCAGGTGAGAATGATAAGAGGTAAGAAAGTGGAGGAAGAGTTGCAGGTATCTTAAAAAGAAAATGGAGAAGGAGGGCGAAGGGTCGTATATATAGGAGGAAGGTGGAGGGTTTAGGTATGTTTAAAAATAAACTAGGAGGGAACGGTTATGAGGGAAAAATTAAATAAAATAAATAAATTTGAAATAGTAATGATGAGGGTTTCGGGGTATGTGGTTTGAAAGGGTTTTACATGGAAAAGGAACGGTCAAGGTCAATGACATCTAGGGTCTTAGGGATGATGTGAGCATGGGGAAGCGTATGGGATAAGGTTAGGGATTCGGTGGTTTATATCGGTGGGCAGATCTCACCGAAATTGGACAAGGATATCTGAGGGAAGATGGATAGACGTTGGTGGATGATGAGAGATTGGTGGAAGAACTCATTTGGTGGACATTTCGGTGGAACATAACTTACCGACAAAGAGACGTCGGTAGAAGATATTTTACCTATGAGAGAAATTTACATCGGTGATCGGTGTATATGTCGGTGGTGAGAAGGTGTGCGTTCGGTGTAGAAAGAGGAAAGAAGAGTGTGTCCACCGATGAGATTTCGGTGAAAGAAGATGGAGAATCGGGGGTGACTTCGGTGTAGACCACCGATAAAGAGTTTGGTACAATCAGTGTGAATTCGGTGGTCACGTCGATAGAAAACGCACTTGTGTGAATTGGTGTGAGGATTTTCGGTAGAAAAGAAGAGAGTGTCCACCGATGTGAGATCGGTGGAAAGGGAACACACAGAAAATTTCACCGATGAGAGATCGGTGGAGGATGAGAACACATAGTTATTGAAAGTTGCACATTCCAAGTTCACTTATTAGAAAATTGAACCTGCCTTCATCTAGGGGTTTGGTGAACAAATCTGCAAGTTGTAGATCTGTAGGAATGAAATGCAGCTCAACGTCACCCTTTGAAATGTGATCCCTGATGAAATGATATCTAATGTCTATGTGCTTGGATCTTGATTGCAAGACAGGATTATTTGCAATGGCAATTGCACTAGAGTTATCACATAGAATGGGAACTTTGGAGTAGTATTGATTATAGTCTCTGAGTTGATTTCTCATCCACAGGATCTGAGCACAACAGCTTCCAGCAGCTACATATTCAGCCTCAGCAGTAGAGGTTGACACAGAGTTTTGTTTTTTGCTGGACCAACTTACCAATTTGCCACCAAGAAGTTGGCCGCTTCCTGTAGTACTTTTTCTATCAATCTGGGAGCCTGCATAATCTGAATCTGAATACCCAATTAGTTCAAAACCTGAGTCTTTGGGATACCAAAGACCCAAGTGCAAGGTACCCTTGAGATACCGAAAAATCCGTTTTACAGCCTTTAAATGTGATTCTTTTGGATTGGCTTGGTAACGGGCACATAAACAAGTAGCAAACATAATATCCGGTCTGCTAGCAGTTAAGTACAGAAGAGAACCAATCATTCCTCGATAAAGGGTAACATCCACAGATTCACCTTTAAGATCAGCATTGAGTTTCAAAGGTGGTGCCATGGGAGTTTTCATAGGAGAGCTATCTAAAAAATTAAATTTCTTCAGAAGATCACGAATATATTTACTTTGGTTTATAAAAATCCCTTCTGAAGATTGTTTGACCTGAAGGCCCAAAAAGAATGTAAGCTCTCCCATCATGCTCATCTCATATTCACTCATCATGAGAGAAGCAAACTCATCACATAGTGACTCATCAGTGGCACCAAAGATGATGTTATCAACATAGATTTGGACAAGAATAAGTTTACCTGAGGTCTCCTTGATGAAAAGAGTATTGTCAATTTTACCTCTGGAATACCCATGCTTTAGAAGGAAGTTGGCAAGTGTGTCATACCAAGCATGTGGAGCTTACTTGAGACCATAAAGGGCCTTGTCAAGTCTGTACACATAGTCTGGATGAGCTGGATCTTCAAAACCAGGAGGTTGTTTCACATAGACTTCCTCTGCAAGTTTCCCATTGAGGAAGGCACTTTTGACATCCATTTGAAAAACTCTGAAATTTCGGTAGGCAGCATGAGCCAGAAAGATTCTTATTGCTTCAAGTCTTGCAACAGGTGCAAAAGTTTCATCATAATCAATGCCTTCTTCCTGTTGGTATCCTTGAGCAACCAGTCTGGCTTTGTTTCTTATCACTGTACCTTCTTCATCCATTTTGTTTCTGAAGATCCACTTGGTTCCAATGATTGTCTTCTTTGGAGGTCTAGGAACCAATCTCCAAACTTTGTTTCTCTGAAACTGAGAGAGCTCCTCTTGCATGGCAGTGATCCAACATGGATCTGCCATAGCTTCACTAATCTTCTTGGGTTCAATGAGAGATAAAAAGTTCACATAGAGACAAATATTTCCAACTCCTCTGCGAGTTTGGACACCAGCTTGCTGATCACCTATGATTTGATCTATGGGGTGATCTTTCCTCCATTTTGTGGCAGGAGGTAAAGATGGTGGAATATTTTGAGTGATAGAGGTTGATGGAGTGGGATCAGAGGTTCGGTGGGAAGCAATTATTTTGGTGGAAGGAATGGGATCGGTGGAAGGATAATCTTCAGTAGGAGAAGGAACTTTGGTGGGAGAGTTCAGGTCGGTGGGAGTTGAAGAGGATGACCCAACTTGGTTACTTGATGGAGAAGGATTTGAGGGAATAAAGGAAGTATCGGTGGAGTTTGATAAAGGAGCATCACCTATGCATGAAGAGATCCATCTGTGTAAATCATCATCATCATTTGACAGAGATGATGATCTTAGATCATCAAATTTGACGTGGATGGACTCATCAATACATTTCCTTCTGAGATTGTACACACGATATGCTTTGGAGGATAGGGAGTATCCAACAAAAATTCCTTCATCAACTTTGGGATCAAATTTCCCAAGAGTTTCACGATCATTTAGAATGAAGCACACACATCCAAAAACATGAAGAAAGCCAATATTTGGTTTTCTGCCATGGAAAACTTCATATGGGGTTTTATCATGTCTTTTGGATATCACTGACCTATTTTGGGTAAAGCAGGCAGTATTTACAGCTTCAGCCCAAAAATAGGTGGGTAGGTTGGATTCACTTAGCATGGATCTTGCAGCCTCAAATAGAGTTCTGTTTTTCCTTTCCATCACTCCATTTTGCTGAGGAGTCCTGACTGCAGAGAAGTTTTGAGAAATTCCTTTTGCATTGAAGAAGTCTTCAAGAGCACTGTTTCTGAATTCAGTGCCATTGTCACTTCTCACCGAACGTACACGTTGTCCATTAAGGACTTCACTTTTCTTGACAAAGTTGATGATTTCTTCAGTTGCATCACTTTTATACCTGAGAAAGAACACCCAAGTATATCTGGTAAATTCATCAACAATTACAAGAATGTACCTTTTGCCTCCTAGACTAGGAGTGCTGACTGGTCCACATAAGTCCATGTGCAGCATCTGTAGAGGAAGAGTGATGGAGGAGCATTGCTTGGTCTTGAAAGAAGTTTTGGTGAGCTTCCCCTTTTCACATGCATCACACAACTTTTCTTTCACAAAATTCAGCTTTGGCATCCCAGACACCAGCTCTTTGTTTGAGATTTTATGGAGAGTTTTGAATTTGAGGTGAGAAAGACGTTTGTGCCACAGCCAGCTCCTTTTGACTGTGTCATCTGACACAAAACATATATTGGATGAATTTTTATTTTGTCCCATATCGACGATATAGACATTTTCCATTCTTTTTCCAGAAAGAACCACTTTCATGTTCTTATCAACAACAGTACAGATACAAAGTTCGAAGATAACTTTGTATCCTAGATCACACAGTTGGCTGATGCTGAGGAGATTGTGCATGAGACCATCAACAAATGCCACTTTATTGAAGGTGATAGAGCCATTTGTGAGAGTTCCATAGCCTTTGGTGCAGCCTTTAGCGTTGTCTCCAAATGTTACCGACGGACCTTTTCCAGACACATAGTTAATAAGAAGAGATTTGTTTCCAGTCATGTGACGTGAGCACCCACTATCCAGATACCATATTTGATGGTGCTCAGAAGCCTGCATGCAAAAACAGATTAGTTCTTTGGTACCCATTTGGTGATGGGTCCTTTAGGGTTAGAGGAAGAAGAGTCTTTAGGTTTGGTTCTATCTATTCTTTCCTTGGGACAATCCTTAGCCAAGTGAAAGGTGTCACCACAGTTATAGCATTTTCTATAGACAAAGACCTTTTTAGATACATGACCACTTTCCTTGTTGAGATTTTTCACATTTAATTTTATGGTCTTAGCTGAGTATGAAGAAGCAGAAGGTTTGGGTCCAAGAATTCCTTTGTCAGAGTTATAAGATGATGATTCCTTGAGTTTTGACTTTTTCAATAGCACCGATCTGGGAATGGGAAGAGCAGAAGAGTTGCCAGAAAATATCTTTGGAGAATTACTTTTGGGATGGAAATCAACAACAGATTTCCCTTTGTTAGAAGAGGAGAATCTGTTTAATGAAGGTTGATATTCTCTCTTAGGGATATTTGAAGGCTTATGATCAGAAGAGGGGTATTCATCTATGTGAATAGATTTCAACAGCTCATGAAGAGGTATGGGAAGATCATCGGTGGAGAAATCGGTGGGGTTTGCTCTTTGAAAAAGTTTAGCTTTTGAGGATTTAGATGAAGAGGCTTCATCCATGACTGAATCTTTTTAAAAATCATGGATGGGTTTTGAAATATCATTGGAATCTTGCTTCTCAATGTTTTGAAATGAAGAAGATTCTTTTGCCTTTAAAAACATTCCATACTTTAAGGCTTCACCCAGATCTAAAGAGTTTAGTGAAATGGAGTCACAAGAACTTGACTCTGAGGCATCATCCCACACATTAGATGAAGGAATGAGAGCATGAGAGGGGGTTTCAACATAAGTCTGCCCGAATCCCAAACCGAATCTATTATCTCCACCGATTTGGTTTTGAAAGATTTGTTCAAGATTTTTGGAAGAACTTGTCCATTTTCTAACAACCTCTTGTTCTCTTTTTAGTTTCTTGAACAACTTGTTTTTCTCTTTTGAAATCACATTATTTATGATTTTTACATTTTCAAGTTCAGCTTTGATTTCCTCAAACTTTTCAAGTTTAGACATACAGACTTCAAGTTGAGAGGTGAGAGTTTTAACTTGAAGAGATTTTCTTTTCTTGCTGTCCTTGACAGAGTAAAAGTCTTTGGTTAAAGATTCATAAGCATCAATCTTTTCTCTATCAGTCATATTATTAAAGGGATGTACCTGAGCATACGCTGTCGAGCACCCAGTCGATACAAGGGCCATTGGAGATGTAGCTTTTTCAGAATCTTCCATTTCTTCAGATAAGGTCATGAAGCACACATTGTGAGAATCACTGTCAGAGGTGTCTTCTTCATCCCAGTCATGAGTTTATGCCATTAGACCTTTTCCTTTTCTTTCAAGACCCTCACTCCTTTCTTTCTCTTTCTTGTACTTAGCTTTATACTTCTCAGCACGCTCCGGATGGTCTAAGGATGAGGATTGGGAATCATTTTTGGAAAAGGTTGATTTGAAAGAATTATTTATGGGTTTCTCATTCTTTGAAGAATATTTGTCAGAGGATGGGTTTCTAGACTTAGTAACACGCTTGCTCCTACACTCAGATGCAAAGTGTCCTTTCTTGCCACAGTTATAACACTCTTCATTTGACTTATCAGATGAAGTCTTGGAAGATGAAGATTTTCTAAAATTTCTGGATTTGTTGAAAGGACGAGACTTGTTCTTAAAACCAACCATCATTGCCATTTCATCAGACAACTGTTCAACCATAATATCCTCACCTTCATCATCAACATCACTAAGATATGCCTCCGTTTGGTGGGTAGAGTTGTTTTGGCTGTCATTGTCAGAGTCTGATGAAGGATAGGTGATTCTAGGAACATTTTGAGATTTCTTGGAACTTTCACTAACAAGAGCTATAGAAGAGCTCTTTATCTCTTTGATGAAAGATTTCCTTTGTAACTTGGTTTGCTCAAAATTGAAGAGAGTTCCATACAGGACAGTTAAGGGCATGAACTCAAGGTCCTTGGTAGTTTTAATGCAAGTACATATATTCTCCCAAAATTCTGGAAAATCCATGAACTTACATAAGACTTCCTCATTATCATAGACTCTGCCCAATAACTTCAGATCATTTAAAAGAGAGTTGAAACGATTATAGTAGCTAGGAAGAGATTCTCCTTTTTCAAAAGCAAAGAGTTCATACTTTCTAATAAGACCAATCTTTTTACTTTTCTTTACTTCCTCTGTACCTTCGTACAGTACACACAGTGTGGTCCACATCTCTTTAGCAGTTTCAAAGTTAACCAGAGAGTGATAGACCTCATCAGGAAGAGAGAGTGCAATAATTGTTCTTAGCTTAGAGTCAAGAGAAACCAAACGTTTTTCCTCATCAGTATATTTCTTAGGATTTTTGAGGATGTAACGACCAGTAGCACTGGATTTCTCTTCATCAGAGTCACTAGAGATTTCTTTTTCCATGGTTTCTTTACCAGGCCTCTGCGTTTCGTAGCGAGCCCAAACTCTGGGGATGATAGGTCCCTCTTTGAGAATGGTTGGATATCTAGTATCCATTCCTTCCATGAATAGCATCATTCGGCTTTTCCACAAAGAAAAGTTGTTAGCATTAAACTGAGGAGGTTTTGTTATGGAGCCATTTTCAGAGAAGTTGTTTTGAAAAGAGTTTTCAATGGTTGAAGAAGAAGAGGCAGCCATCGCAGATCAAGTTTATGGAATTAAACTTTCTGCTCTGATACCACTTGTTAGTCCCAGATGGCTTAACAAGTATTGTAGAAGGGGGGGGGGGGGGGGGTTGAATACAATACTCAAAAAATTTCACAATTTTAATTCTTTTATTGAAAAACTTCAACAAGAATTACACATAGAAACTAAAGATTGTTGCGGAAAAGAACAGTTAAACTATTCTAACAATCTAACACAAAGTATACTAACAAAACAACTAAGAACACTTAGAACAAAGCTATCAGGTTACAAAGCAATATGGAGATTTCTTGCACTGAGAGAGATTTCCAGAAAGCGTAGTTTGCATGGAGATGTCTTCTTCCTTTTATAGTGAGAGAAATGTGATAAGCATTAAATGCTTGAGACACTTGTCATCACCATATTTGCTGGAGGATGTTGACTTCTGAAAAGTTGATCTGTCACTATCACCTTTTCCTTGATACTAGGTATAGAACCCATGCTGAAAGGGATTTTAACTGAAAACAGATACAACGAAAAATAGTCACTTTTATCTGGCAAATGATATTGTCCCATTATAAATGATCTTCTTGATGAGTATTCCAAGATAATCACACCGAGTGTAATCCACCGATATAATTGACTTTGAATCATTGAAATCATCTGCAAGAAAATTATTAACCAAGGATACCACCGATTTTTAGAAACAAAATCGGTGGGATGTTCCTGCCGATTTGTGAAGACAGAATCGGTGGGGCAGTCCACCGATGTGTAAAGACACCATCGGTGGGAGTGAGTCCACCGGCGTGTGAAGACACAATCGGTGGAAGGTGACTTGTATTTTTCTTGAGAAGAGTCTTCTTATTTCCACAATGAGAATCTCTTCAATCTTGGTTTCGGTTGATCTTCGACTTCACCGAACAGTTGATATCTTGTACAAGTCATTTAAAGAACCATCCTATAAATATTCTACGTGAAAACATAGAGTGAGAATCGGTGAGTCAATTTCAAATCTTGATGACCCAACACTACTACTTGTTACCGATTCATCGTCAAACATACACACACCGCCCTAAAGATTCTTATTTGAAGGGCTCGATGAACTAACTAAATAGCATAACTAATTGTACGGTACTTGAAACTCTTTTATATGCTACAACATCGTCAAATTAAATCACCTCCAACTGAAAAAATTAGAAACAAGTGTGCTTACATATCAATATATTCATAATAACAGTAGCTAATTGAAATTATGAACATACTATACATAAGAATCCTTGTTGCCATCATCACAATTCTTAATTCCCGCATCTCCGTCAATTCGTAAGACCATCTCGTCTTAGTACTTCTACCCATATCTCACATATCATATCTTAATTCATCTCAACTTAAGTCTAGGTATATCACTATCATACCTAGTTCACTTAAACTACAGCTCTGATACCATATTGTAACACCCTAAAAATCAGGGCAAATTTAAACCTGAAATAAAAGGGTTTACTCATCTAAAATCCATAACATAAACGTTCTTAACGAGTGAAAATAATAACACGAGTTAATTTACATCAACTTGTTGTCACCATAAACTCTCCACTCATCCCATTACGTCCCTGAGCTCATACATGGTAAGAAAATATAATTTGAAACAATTAGGCTAACGCCTAGTGAGAACATTCAGTTTCAAATTAATACTTTTAAATCAATGTAAACAAGGTTTATCGAACTTGACTTACACTCGTTCTGACCATACTCGTACTCTTCTCGTAATAACTGATTCATACTCAATTCCATGAATATAACTATCAGTCAAAAATGTCACATCACCATACTCAATAGTCTACTACGAATAATCACGGATTCTAGTTTATCGATCAATCCTACAGACTTACATTCAAACGTCATACCTTCTTGTTGAAATGGATACATAAACAGCACTTATATATTGCCTATTTTTAATCCATCGAAAAACCCAGGAAACAACACTTATACTTCGTCTAGTTCATACTTCCACATCTCAAATATAAATAGCAACTCTTCTTTGCCTCTTAACTCATTCAACCTGAATAGCAATTATACTATGCCTATTCAACCTATTCCACATGAATAACAATTCTACTTTGTCTATTCGATCATACACATGAATAACAATTCTACTTTGTCTATTCAATCATTCACATGAATAACAATTCTACTTTGTCTATTCAATCATTCACATGAATAACAATTCTACTTTGTCTATTCAATCATACACATGAATAACAATTCTACTTTGTCTATTCAATCATTCACATGAATAACAATTCTACTTTGTCTATTCAATCTTTCACATGAATAACAATTCTACTTTGTCTATTCAATCATTCACATGAATAACAATTCTACTTTGTCTATTCAATCTTTCACATGAATAACAATTCTACTTTGCCTATTCAATCTTTCACATGAATAACAATTCTACTTTGTCTATTCAATCATTCACATGAATAACAATTCTACTTTGTCTATTCAATCTTTCACATGAATAACAATTCTACTTTGTTTATTCAATCTTTCCAATTTTAAATAGCAATTCTAATTTGCCTATTTTTAATCCATCGAAAAACCCAGGAAACAACACTTATACTTCGTCTAGTTCATACTTCCACATCTTAAATATAAATAGCAACTCGTCTTTGCCTATTAACTCATTCAATCTAAATAGCAATTATACTATGCCTATTCAACCTATTCCACATGAATAACAATTCTACTTTGTCTATTCGATCATACACATGAATAACAATTCTACTTTGTCTATTCAATCATTCACATGAATAACAATTCTACTTTGTCTATTCAATCATTCACATGAATAACAATTCTACTTTGTCTATTCAATCATACACATGAATAACAATTCTACTTTGTCTATTCAATCATTCACATGAATAACAATTATACTTTGTCTATTCAATCTTTCCAATTTTAAATAGCAATTCTAATTTGCCTATTTTTAATCCATCGAAAAACCCAGGAAACAACACTTATACTTCGTCTAGTTCATACTTCCACATCTCAAATATAAATAACAACTCTTCTTTGCCTATTAACTCATTCAACCTGAATAGCAATTATACTATGCCTATTCAACCTATTCCACATGAATAACAATTCTACTTTGTCTATTCGATCATATACATGAATAACAATTCTACTTTGTCTATTCAATCATTCACATGAATAACAATTCTACTTTGTCTATTCAATCATTCACATGAATAACAATTCTACTTTGTCTATTCAATCATTCACATGAATAACAATTCTACTTTGTCTATTCAATCATTCACATGAATAACAATTCTACTTTGTCTATTCAATCTTTCACATGAATAACAATTCTACTTTGTCTATTCAATATTTCACATGAATAACAATTCTACTTTGTCTATTCAATCTTTCACATGAATAACAATTCTACTTTGTCTATTCAATCATTCACATGAATAACAATTCTACTTTGTCTATTCAATCTTTCACATGAATAACAATTATACTTTGTCTATTCAATCTTTCCAATTTTAAATAGCAATTCTACTTTGCCTATTTATTACTATGAATAGCAATTCTACTTCGCCTATTCATTTACTTCCAAAATAAACGGGAATAGTAGTTATACTTTGCCTATCCTACGTTATCAAAATAAAACTAATGTTTATGAATCCGTTCCTCTTACTCATACTCGTACAAGATAATACTTATATGTATTTCTCATATTAATCAGTATAATCAAAACCTCCTTTGTAGATCTCTTATATCATTGAATATAAGTCAATCATATTTTAATATGTCAATTCCTCATTCTATAAGTCTAACCATCAATATTAACACTTACGCGTCTTGACATAATTTTACTTCATAAAATTATTTTTCCAAAAGTCATCCAATCAGTTCATTTATAAAATACACCTTACCATACTTAAAAAAAACATTTACAAAAGGTAAGGTAAGAATGAACTCACCTAATAGCACTAGAGCTACTTTTCCTTTCTCAAAGTTGTAAGGAACTTCAGTCACCAACTTCACAGAGATCTGAAATACCCAAATACATAATGTACTGGTATTAATCTACTGTTTAGGACCCTTAAGTACTGAAAATCCTAGATATCCAAAATTCTCGTCTCTTATCGCAACCAACTAGCTGCGATATACCTTGTCGCAACCCACTATTGCGATAACTCCCTCTTGTCGCAACCAACTGTTGAGACATAACACCATATCGCAACCAACTGTTGAGACATAACACTATATCGCAACCAACTGTTGAGACATAACACCATATCGCAACCAACTGTTGAGACATAGCACCATATCGCAACCAACTGTTGAGACATAGCACCATATCGCAACCAGCTGTTGAGACATAGCACCATATCACAACCAACTGTTGAGACATAGCACCATATCGCAACCAACTAAATTCATAACTGTCGCAACTAACTGAGTTCATAACTGTCGCAACTAACTGAGTTCATGAATATCTCAACTAACTGAAAAACGTAAAAACCCAGAAATTCATACTTTTACGCTATGCATGTTTCTACAAATTTGCAGATATGTTTAATACAACTATTAGAACATAAACATCAACCCAAATTATCATAATCTTTAAAAATCATTCAAGACCCATTTCTAAAAAAATCCATAGAAACTTTCTCTATATAATATGAAGAATTCAAGTAATAAGATTACCTTTGTTTCCACAGATTATGCTTAGTTCTTCTAGCTGATAATTTCTGTTTTATCTTCTTCTTGCTTCCCTTCTTTCCTTCGGTTCTATCTCTCTCTCTCTCTCTCTCTCTCTCTCTCTCTCTCTCTCTCTCTTCTCTTTGTTTTCACGTAACACACACACACACACACACACACACACACACACTTAGGCACCAAATGCAACAATAATAGATGATACTTCCTTATTCATCTATTAGACAAGAGGTGGTGGTGACACATGTCCACCACTTTACCAAACAACCCCTTTCACTTTCATCACTTGCCAAAACATACCCACAAACTTCTAAATTAAAATTAAAGTTTACCCCTTAACTTATTACTCCACAAAACAAATAACGTAACTTAATCGGGGAAAACTCTAAAATTAATCTATCACGTAATAATTCATAACTTATCAAATAATTATACACAAATTATTTAATAAACCCAAACATCATCTTTTTATAAAAATCGAGATGTTACACAAATGTTGGGCTGAAGGATGGTACTTCTAGTAGAATGATTGATCAGAAAGAGCCAAAAGAGAAAAATATGACATCTCCGTCAAAGCCGGCAGTCAACTCATATGTGTCACCGCTACCTTTTCCGAATCGATTGAAGGCACATAAGGATGAGGAACAGTTCAAGAAATTTCTTGATATCTTCAAGAAATTGCACATCAACATCCCGTTTGCAGAAGCACTCGCCCAAATGCCGACTTATCTCAAGTTCATGAAGGACATCCTGTCCAAGAAGATGACGATTGGACACCATGCCACAATTGCACTTACTGAAGAGTGCAATGGGATCATTCTGAATAAGCTTCCCCCGAAGCTTCAAGATTCAGGGAGTTTTTCTATACCTATACAAATTGGAAATATTTGTTTTGATAAGGTGTTATGTGATTTAGGAGCAAATATTAATTTAATGCCTCTATCTATTTTCAGGAAACTTGGCTTGGGGGAAGTGAAGCCAACAAACATGACACTTCAACTTGCAGATAGATCGGTGAAGTACCCTTATGGAATCATTGAAGACGTTTTGATAAAGGTTGGAAAGTTTTATTTTCCCGTTGATTTCGTTGTCCTAGATGTGGAAGAAGATGTTGAGGTGCCATTGATTTTGGGAAGACCATTCTTAGCCACAAGCAAGGCTTTGATAGATATGGAAGAAGGTGTGATGACTTTCAGAGTTGGGAATGAAAAGGTAACCTTCCATGTGCTCCAAAGAATAGAAGACAAAGGTGAACCAAAAACGGGGCAGGTTGGATCAGAAACAGGTAAGGATGGGAAACGCATGTGGGGAAAATCAGGAACGACCGTATGTGTGGGCAGTTCAATTCTGCAAGCGATACCGAGCCAAGTTGAGAGCTACACAGTCGTGCCACGACTTTAACTAAGGCGCTAGGTGGGAGGGAACCCACCAGGTATATTTTTCTTTATTATTTTTAGTTTTATTTATTTATTTTATTTTTAGTTCTTTTCCTTTTTCTCGAATGTTTTGATTGTGTTGTGTTAGATCTTTTGTAGGTCTGGAGATGTGTCCGTGCGAAAAAGGTAAGTTGAGGGATTAATTATTAAGTGTTAAAGGTATGGAGCTCGATGGGCAAACCAAAGGTTAAAGTTTTGATGGGTTTTGGTCTTATTTTACTTGGGTTTGATGGTGTGTTCTTGTTAGATCTCTATGGTTTTGGGAGGCTCTCGCGCGAAAATGGTAAATTTTAGACAATTTTTCGGTATGATAATTGGTAAAGCTTGATTTTTTTGGGTGTAAGGTTAGGCCAAAACAGCCCCGGGAGCGAGTTTGAGGTGAGTTGGAAATTTCCTTCTCACTTAAAACCCACACCAGGCACTGGTTGGTACTTGAAAAAAACCAACATTCCAGTGCCCGAGGTGAGTTTTAAGAAAGTTAAGAAATTCCATCTCACTTGAAACTCACACCCACCTATGTTTCCTCAATTTTTACACACCAAACAGCACCCGAGGTGAGTGTAAAGTGAGTTTGATCACTCCCAACTAACTCTAAAACTCACTCCCAACACTGCTCAAAACAAACACACACCCCTCTTTCTCAGACTCATGACCCCCTCCCCATTTTTGATTTCACGCTAACCTGCACCCTACACAACCACCATCACCGCCGGCACACCACAACCACCTGACCGCCGGACGACCGTTATCTCACCTGCACGCACACACCCACGATTTGCTGCCCTAATCGCACCATACACGCCAATTTTCTCTCGCAACAGACCTGCACCCACCAGCCCTAATTTCAATCCCTCTTTTTCACTCTCGTTCTCCTTTACACAGCAGCGACCTTTCTCCCTCTCATCTCAATTTCTCGACCTGCAACAAGTGCATTATGTCGATTTCAGACCTGAATCGACTCCTTCCTTGTTCTTCTCTCCATTTTGCACTCCACAGGCTACCTTCTCGATTTCTCCCACCAAGAACCACCATCTCTCTTCTCTTCTCTCGTCTGGTTCAAACCAGCAGCAACCACCATCGTTTGATTTCTGCCATCTACAACAGAACCCTAACGATTTCAGACTCTCTTCCCTATCTGATTGCTCCAGTTTTTTTTTAAAGAACTCTCTATTGATAGGTGCACAAGGTAAGTGGCCATTCCAATTTTTATTCAAATCAGTTTCTTATACCTGTCATTGTGTTGGAAATGAGTAACTTTCAAGTCTATCATATGAGTCAATTCTTAGGCATTATGAGTTATTTGGAGCACGCCATCGATTCAAGAAGTAACAATAGGATGGTTTCTTCTAATTTCATACAAAAACCATTTAGTGAAATCTTGATTATCATAATGGGTTCTATTGTGTAATGTTCATACCTAGATTATATATGGGTGACTTAGCGCTTTCTTGCTCAATTGTGCGTTTGAGGCTTAATTTTGGTGCCTTTGTAAGGTGTGTTAATTGTAAGTATTTGATTTTGTTGTTGGTGACTAGCATCCATAATGGACTCATGATTCATGGTGCTCGTGTTTTCACACGCGCAAGCCATTCATGGATGCCTAGAAACTTGCAATCGCCCATGTATGATGTTTACCAAAACTTCCACAGTAGTGCACTATCTTGGAGACCATGCATACTAAACGGTCCATTGGTAATTTGAAAGGCCATCTACATATTTGCCCCATTTATTGGAGTTTCACAATGCACACACCCCACCACCTTCACACTCTAGCACAAGTCTATCACACTCTTGTCATGTTGTTGGTTTTTAATGCTTAACGTGCGATGTGGTTATCGATTGGAAGCACGCTTTACGCCGTTAGTCATTGTTTTTGTCATGTGTGGTTGCATTTTAATGATATGTGGGCATAATCTTCTTGGGAATGCCAAAGGACAAACAAACCTAGGTTACACCTAGGTTTGGGGTTCCGGTGTTTATTCTTTTCGTAATCACTCTTCTATCTTTATGCATATCACATTGTCACAAATGCTTGCACCACGGGTACATCATGTTCACTTATGCATGCTTGTTGATAATTCAAACCTAGGTTGACACCTAGGTTTGGGGTGGGAGTTTTTAGTGATCATCCTAAGACCGTAACGTGAGCCCAACCTAGGCTTTGGCCTAGGTTTGGGGTGGTCATTTGACCAACACATTACAGTATGCACAAGGTTCAAACCTAGACAAAGGTCTAGGTTTGGGGTCCCCCTTTCTTTCCCACTTCGACTAACAATTGTTATCTTTATCTTTCAGGAAACGGGGAGAACTAAACCAACCACCACCACACCGAGATGGCCCAAGTACGACATGCTCAATTCTGCAGAAAAGACAAATGGAGAATCAGAGTTTTGGCCAAGGAGACCATACCAGCGAGAGCCGCCAGCCTCGAAAACGCCGCCAAGCACCCGCCTCATCTTCTAAGAAACGCAAGTGATACCATTCTTATGATCGTGATGCTTTTTCTGATATGATTATTGTTCTTATACTTTTGGATGTCCGGATGACTGTAATGGTTAACCATACCTTTACTATTCTCACTGTCACTATCGGATACGGGTACTACTTCTAGCTATATCATGATTGTTGCATCTAATTTATGTCATTAACCTGCTTCACAGTTTCTACAACTCAAAACCAAGCTTGCACATTGGGGACAATGTGTCGGTAAGGTTTGGGGTTGTAGTCCGGGCATACTAATCGGGCATATTGTAGTATTGCACTTTAAATGCATAGGTTTGTCAAGCATAATTTTTTTAGAGGACCATCGGCATCGGAATTCATGAAGCACTTAAGTATAGACGACTTTACATTGTTTTGAGAATCTAAGAACAGAGATATAGTCCTAAAAATGATTGGGAAATTGCATGATTAGGGGACATTAGTGGAGACCACCCAATAGTGAGATTTGAGCCTAAATGACGTACTTCATTGCGAGGGATTCAAACACACAATTCTGATACACTTTTCGAATTCCTTGTCGTGGTTATAGACTGATCTCGCTATAATTTTGCATTGAGTAGCAAAGACGAACATCGGGATATCAGGTAAGGGTATAGTAACGTCATCGTGTGGACCTTAAGAAATGATTCCAGGCATTGTGTGCATTTTGAACCCAGTTTTTATCTACCGTACCCTTGACCCATTATGTGTACACCTAAAGCCCCTTTGCAGCCAAACACTCACCAAAGTTTTCATTTCGAACCCTACCAGTAAACCCTAGCCAAAGCCTTAGCCAACCCTTATCCGAAAATGTGTCAGTCATGAGCGGGAATGAACAATGGAAAGTAGAGCAAGAAAGAAGATGCAGGCCAGTCAGAAAGAGAAAGATAGATAAAGAAATTGGGGCATTTTACCTCAAGAGTTAGAAAAGAGGGCCAATGTTGCTCCACAAAAAAAGAGGGCCAATGCTGCCCCACCAAAAAAAAGATATTAGAAGAGATACAAATAAATAAGAGGGTCAAAGCGACCCTAGTGATGACAAAAAGGGCCAAGTGATAGAAGAAAAAGTCAGAAAAATTCAGAACTGTTCGAGGATTGACACATTCAGGATTTTTGATCCGTTGTACCCTTCATTTCCTAGCCATTAACTCTAGCCCCATTACAACCCAACAAAAGACCTGGATGATCTTCTGGAAAATGTGATTATGGTGTACTATTACCTTTACCGATAGTCCCTGTCTTGCTACTTAATTCCTTCTGAGATCACTTATTTGTGCATTTATGCGTCTTTCATGTTTAGTTGTCCATGCATATATCTCGTGAATTCTTGTACATAAACTCCAAAAGCATGAACAACATGTGTGACAGCCTAGGGTTCGAGTGTAAATAGAGTATCCCGTAAGGTAGGGTCGAGGCGAAATCCTCCCCAAAAGTGTGATGACGGTATGGTGTCACTGTTCTTAGTTCAATCTTCAATGTTCATGACTTGACTACTTTTGTTGAAGACTGAAAACCGATTGCCTCGTCCTTTATACTTTGTTTTAATTGCTTGACAACCAATTGAGTTTTTTCCGATAAGTATACCCGTCCGGTTCTTTGTGAGGTTGAAGCTTGGTTTTAAGCTATTTTATTCCTTTGTGAGGTTGAAGCTTGGGGACAAGCAACGCTTGGTTTGGGGTTGTTGATAACACCGATTTTCAGTGTTATTTTCATATCACTTTTCAAGTTATATTGCTTATTTCCAAGTAAGTTAGGTGGTATTTTATAGTTGGAATCAAGTTTTTCAGGAATTTCGATGTGCCATGAGAAAGCAAAGAAAGTGTGGAAAGAAGTAAGTTTTTCCGAGAAAAAGATCGATCACGAGAATCATCAAGAATCCGAGCTTGAAAAGGGGTTGGTTAAGAAGTTGTGTCAAATTTTGAAGTAAGAGTTGTGTGTTCAAAACAGTGGCGGAGGTGAGTTGTGAAGTTAGTTGCTGATCTGAAGTCACTTCACAACTCACATGAGGGCAGAATCAGAGCTAGTTTCAAAGCTGGTTCACTTAAGTCGACTCACTTCACAACTCACTTCATGGCGCTGCACGTTTTTAAAGCTTAAAAACTCTAGGGTTTGGCATTATACACACACATAGCGACTTCTATCTTCAAGGGGACGACCAAGGACTATTTGGGAGCGATTTTTGCAAGGGAGAAACACCGAATTGAAGCGAAGAAACATCACAAGGAAGCGATTTGAACACCGATTTCTACCAATTCCTCGTTGGTATTTCACAATCAAGGGAGTTTTATGATCCTAGCATTCTTGAGAGAACTTTTCTTTAGATCTATGAACACTTCTACTACTTTGTGTGTTAATACCCCCAACATGAACTAATCTTTAGATTTTGGGGGTTGGTTTGAATATGGTTTGAGCGTATGAAAATGTGATTTTAACTTTTTATCAGTTTTTCCTAATTTAATGAAGCATGTGATTTGGGTTTTATTGCTTTTGTGAGTCTGATCAACTTTCATCTGATTTGTTTGTTTTCAATTAAGCTCGAGAGAGTTAATGTTAACCATAACTAGAATTACATGCCTAAGGTGAGAAATTGGATAGAGATATACCAAGTAAGCCTTAGTCCTATTAAAATCTTGTTCATAATGTGTTTTGACTTCATGGGTTGAGATCGAGAGATGAAATTCGTGGTTTTAAAATAAAACCCGTTGTTGCTCGAGAGAGAACAACGGCGATTTTAGTGATTGGGTATTCATTAGAAGGAAAAATTGGTAATTGTTCCAAGTAAGGTGTTCATTAGTGATAATCATAGGTTTTCCAACCGTCAACTGTTTTCTCCATAAAAAGTTTCCCCAATTAGTTATTGTTTGTTCTTGATTTATTTACTTGCGATTAATTATTTTAATACCAACAACTCAAAATATCGATCGTTCAGTTAATAGAAATTGTAGTCATTGTGATACTTAGTTCCTAGTTCCCTTGGTTCGATACTCGTACTTTCAGTACTATTACTTGATTTCGACACCATACACTTGCGGTTAGATTAGGGGTGTAAACCCGCCTATCAGTGGGAGAGAAAATTGTAATTGGAGGATGTCCGCGAGGTCCATGGGCCATAAAGAAGGGTTGTTTAGCGTTAGAAAGTTGCACGACGTACACACTTGTTCGAGGACGCAACTGAATCCCAACCACCGACAAGCCAACAAAAGGACTTTGGGCCACATACTGAAAGGCAAATTTCTTGATGCTAGCAGGGCATTTCGTCCAAAGGACATCGTCAACAATATAAACCTGTAGTACGGGATCACAATTGGTTACCACCAAGGCTGGCGTGCGCGATGCAGGGCACTACTAATGGTGAGAGGCACTCCCGAGGAGTCGTATGAACGACTCCCTACGTATTTATATAATTGGAGCTGCAGAATCCAGGTACACACACCCGGATAAGGACAGATTCAAATGAACGTTTTGAGTTGTGCTTCGTTGCCCATGGATGTGCGGTACGTATATATTAATACGTCATATGTTTACACATTATAAATTATAACATTTACAAAGGGAAACCACCTATGTTTTTTGCAGATCCGCACATTTTTGACAATTCCGCGTCGTGTCCAGGTAATAGACACTGCCCATTTAAAGGGACTGTGAATCCCAGTTTGACAGGTTACAATCAAATCAATGAGTAATAACAAGAACAATTGATGGTTTCAACTTGTCATCCCTCTCGTATTCATTAAAAGTATCGTTCGGAGAATATTACAATTCAAAGTAAAGGAACGATTTCTAAACAATAGGCTCTAATGAATTTCTCTATCAATTGCTGACCTAATTCTAAAGGTTAACTAAACCTTATATACTAAGGCCTTAGCTAAACAAGGCCTAAGTCCATTGAACAATTAAGCACAAATAACACAATTAAGGGCTTTTACAATTAATTAATTAAACTAATTAAGTTTATATAATTATTTATATATCTTTCTAATATGTAGGACATTTATGGTCCTAACAATCTCCCCCTAAAGATATATAAATAAAAATCGGTCTTGAAACCTTCAAGTCTTGATCTTCTCTTCCTTTAGAATCATTGAAACACTTCGGTATTGCTTGTCTTCATGTCTTTCGACGCTCCCCCTTGAATAAAGCTCTTGAATTTGATTTCAGCTTTAACAGAACTTGTAGAACCAGTATGCTCGATGGAGGAAATAATTTGAAGCGAACACCACTTGATAAAGGATGAGAAGAATTGATTACTTGTAAGAACTTTGATCACTTGTATGCACTATGAAACTATTTGGATCTCGGAACAGATCAATCATTCAACAGTTACTCCCCCTCGGCTTTTGCTAACCCCCCCTCAACTTGATAATCCGTGTCTTTGAAACTGTACCCTTTCTCCCCCTCATGATGAGTAGGAGAATCCGGAGCATCATGTATGTTCAAAGACAATAGTGACGAGTAGAAAAACAAATCCAGATAAAACATTTAAGTAATCAACATGGGGTACAAATCTTACACAGAAACACAATAGTAACTGTTATCACAACAATTTAAAAAAATTGTGTGGCCTATGTTCAGAGTTGGCAATGGTGAATCTCTGATAGGACTTCTAGTTATCACTGAGGAAAATTTTAAAAAATTAACTTCTCAAACTGTTCCAGCAATATCACAAAGATATGCAAATGGAATCACATAGACTCGTGCATGTGTGAAAGAAATGAATTATATCTGTTAGGCTCAAAAATTGATTTAACTTGGGACTCAAGTTAAAATCAATTGACACAGTGAGTAGAATATGAAGTTCGGAGACCGGAGCTGATGTCTTCCTTTTTCAATATCTAAGACCTCCGAGTGAGGAATAAATAGATTATGTGCTAATTCTCCGTGAATATATGAAACAAGCATATGTTGTGAGATACTTGAGTGGCTGGGTGGGGTGACACGAGTTATCGACACTGGGTCCATGTCTGTTTCAATATTCATCTCCAAAGAACGAGAATGAATAGATTATGTGGTTACCCGGATAACTGACTCGGTTTGGTAAGGACCAATAATTCTTTTAAGTCCTGTCACAGCCTCACCATATTCTTTTCACTCCAAACTCATCCTATCAATCTAGACCCCTCACTGATATCTATAAGGGATGTGTTTCTTGGGTAGGTCCTTCCGGTTCTGGATAGACCATAGAAACGATGTAATTCCTAACACTCCTTTCATACATCGAGTATAGCAGTGAAGTACGAGTTCTAAACTGAAATGTTTAGAAGTCAAAGCATTTAAGAACGAGTTATGATCTGGGATGATCAGAAGTCATAAAGATTAAGTCCGAGTTCTGATCTGAAGTAATCAAAAGTCATTGTTGAAATTGCAGAATTTCAAGAAACAGGATCAAACGCTAAACAGAATGACTCAGTAAGCACAGTATGTTCAAAAATGAAACAATGATTAGAAAGTTTAATTGTGAAGAACAAGTCACAATTAATATATCAGATAAGAATTGAATCATTAATATGAAATGATGAACTATGAACACAAAGTGGAATTCAAAACGAGTGTATTTCCATCGAAAAATCAACGAATATGTGAGACATGGAAATAACTAAGTCAACGAACTGACACGTGGAAATCATGGAATTTAAAATTGGAGAATAACAAACACAAGTAAGTTATCCAGAATAAATTACCACGGTCATTGAATTCAGTTGAAGTGCACTTACCTTTTATAAGATAGTACTCCCCCTCAAAATTGGCATAACCTTTTAATGTGCGTTATGTGAAGAGAATCTTCTAATTTAAATGCACATGACATTCCTGCAAAACAAATTAGTAGGATTTTGGTATCCATCTTTTGATGGATCCTTGTTGGTTAGATGCCCTATGAGGACCCGGGATACAATAAGTGCCATACCAATACTTAGCATGATCTTTATTCACAAACTCACTTGTTCCACAATAAGAACAACACATCTTCTGTGTAGATAAGTTGATCAGCTTATTAACAGAGTAAGCACGATCAGTTTTCACAAAAGGTTTAGCGTGGAAAGCTTTGTTGTTCTTGTCACTCTTAACAGAGACGAATGACTTTGGAGCAGGAGCGGATCCTTTAACTCTCCAAACCATGTTTACTTTCTTGAAGGATTGATTAACTTTCTTAACAACACGAGAATTATAGAAAAGATTGGAAGGTCGAATTTGATCTTTTGAAAAATCATTTGATTTGACAAAATTCTTTGAAGAACGATTTGTAGGAATTGAACTTGAAGCATAAGAAGGTTGAACACCTTTGATCTTGCTTTCTTCAAGTTTCTTGACTTTAATGGATAAGGCATTTCGTTCTTCCAGAATTAAATCAAATTTCCTTTTTAAATCAGATTTAACCATTTGTTCCTTCAAAATCTCGGTTGCTAATCCAGATAATCTCTGTGTAAGTTTAGAAATCTTAGTCTGGAAAATCTCTCTTTCGAATGCAAAATCATCTTTCAAACTTGTTGCCCTAAAACCTTCAACTTTCTTCTTCTCAGACTCTTTGATTAGAACGTCTAATTCTTTCTCCAAATAAGTTATTTTCAAAGAAATTTCTCCATTCTTTTTAGTAAAATATTTGCGTTCAGTTTCAAACTTCTCTCTTTCTAAAATCAAAACTTTTTCAAAGTCGGAGATCTGTTTTGAAAGTTTTAAACACATAAGCTCAAGACTCTTCTTCTCTTCAAGAGATTTGGTTGAAAAACCAGATTACCTTTGAATAAGCAATTGTCTTTCTTTTGCAAAACTTTCTTTTTCCTTTTCAAAAACCTTTTCAAGAGAAGTTAGTTTACTTTTAAGCTCAAGGTTTTCACAGTTCAAGAGCTTACCTTTCTCTTCAAGTGCCTTTTTGTCGTCTTGTGATGGCAAATCAGAAATCTTCCTTTTCAGCTCAGTGTTCTTAGTTTCTAAGCTCGTTGCCTTTTCTTCTGCTTTATCCAGATTCTCAGAACTATTCCAGATTTGAGATTTCAGTTCCTTCAGTTCTTTGATGTACTTGCTGACCAATTCATCTGCTTGCTTGATGTTCTTTTCATATAGTCTTGCTTGGTCTTTCTCAGTCTCCTTGATATCTTCTCGTGATGATAAATCAGATAGCTTCTTTTCAGCTCAGTATTTTCAGTTGCTAACAAACTCTCATTCAACTCAAACTCTTCTTTGTCCTTTTTCACTTGGTTTTGAAGCTTAGTGAATGTCTTTGTTAATTCAGCAGGGTTATTTCTTAACCAAACGTTGTTAGCTTCAACATCTTTCAACTTTCTATCAGCCTCTTGAAACTTCTTATGTAAATCGTTAATTTTGTCTCGTGTATAACAAGATAGATACAAAAGAAAATCACGCCTGTCGTCTGAATTAAAATAATTCATTGTTACCTGAAAAATTTGATCGTTGATCGGTGTTACTTTGAAGAATAAAACTTGCGGAAGAAGAATCAAAAATTAAAACTGAAAAACAAATCTAAAAAATTAAATTCGTTTTCAAAAATTAAAATCTGATTATTATCGGAACGAACGAAATCAAACTTCAAGAATGAAATCTGCAAGATAAATAAACCAAGTTAGATCAAGAACGACAATCTAAAATCACATAAAATGATAATCGTTACGAGTAAGATCAAAGATGTCACAAATAGTCTCAAACGTCACAAAAAATTGCAAATCTAACGTTAAAACTTTGCAACTTACCGTTAAAATTCTTAATCACGGGAAGTGCGGTAACTCGGGTATCGATCAGAACTTACCAACCAAAACTTACCGGGTGATTGAGTGTTTACCTGGTGATGATCGATTCCGGATAGAGTTTTCGCACAAAACACAACTTACCAGGTGATTGAGATTCTCGCAAAAAATAGCACTTATCGGATGAGGGAGTTTACCGGATAAAATTTATTTGCGACTTACCGGGTGAAAAAGAACTTACCGGACGAAGGTTGGTTTACCACATAAAAGAGCACTTACCGGATAAATAAAAATATTACTCAATATCAACAAAAATATGTATGTATGTGATGGATGTTAAAGGTGGAAAAAAAATTCATGCAATATTGATATGTATGCATGCAGCAGTAGATGTGAACAAAGAAAAAAAAACGAGTGATGAATATTTGAATGGTATGACACATGCAACGATGAAACATACACACACAGCATACACACATAGACGTCTCTATGCAACGATGTGAACAAAGAAGAAAAAGTCAAAAAACAAAAAAACATGGTCAAGAAAGATGTGTTGTGAGAGAGGTTACTGGGAGGTTACCGGGAGGTTATGAATTACCCGGAAAGTGCAAATCAACCGGTAACTTTGTGTTACCAGGTAACTTTGTGTTACCAGGTAAGTGCAGATACCCGGTAACTTTGAGTTACCCGGAAAGTGACAGAAAAGTGACTTACCCGGATTGTTTTAAGGAACTTCCGGTAACCACGGCTGGTTGAGAAATTCGGATCAGGGTTCGATAGGGTTGCTTGATTTCACTCCTGTAGGGTTAGATTTTGACCAAAAACACAAAAACAAACAAACCCAAATCGATTTCTAAGCAAAATATATCATATTTCCAATAATCACCACAAAAATTTAAGAACACCAAAAACTCAAGAATTGATTTTAACTTGAAGAATTAATACCTTTGAGAATTGATATAAACGCAGATAAAGACTAGATTGAAGCGATTAAACAATCGAGATATAACAAACGAATTATTAAATCAACGAAAGAACTTTGCAAACCCGATTGATGATCGATTTACTCCAAGAAATACTGCAGTGTGTCAAAAATAATATGGGTGCCTTCTGGACCTTAAACGATCAATCCCACCGTTCAGAATGTAGAACAGAATGTCGTGAAGCTACTGTCCAAAAATCGCGACGATCCGACGGTTCAAACTCCGGGAATAGGCAAAACGGCTCGCTGCGTTTTTCAGGAAATTCAATACGAATTTTATGCTTTTTCTTGCTTTCGTTCGATTTCTTTTCTTTCTTCAAATCACCGATTCTGCTCTGATACCAATTGTGAATTCCAGTTTGATCAGGTAACAACGAATCAATAAGAAATAACAAGAACAATTGATGATTTCAACTTGTCATCCCTCTCGTATTCATTCAAAGTATCGTTCAGAGAATATTATAATTCAAAGTAAAAGAACGATTTCTAAACAATAAGCTCTAATGAATTGCTCTAATGAATGCTGACCTAATTCTAAAGGTTAACTAAACCTTATATACTAAGGCCTTAGCTAAACAAGGCCTAAACCCATTACACAATTAAGGGCTTTTACAATTAATTAATTAAACTAATTAAGTTTATATAATTATTTATATATCTTTCTAATATGTAGGACATTTATGGTCCTAACAGGGACGTTACTTGGGTATGATGTTCTTGGCGGTTGCCCTGGACGGAAATAACAACATCGTACCCATAGCTTTCGGAGTAGGCAAGTTCGAGACCGGGGAGGAGTGGAGTTGGTTTCTGTCCATGTTGAGAGAATGTATCGGAGACCCCCCCAGGGTTGGTGTTTATGTCCGATATAGCTCCTTCCATAAGAGCCACAATCTTTGCCATGTACCCAAACACCCCTCACGCCCTATGTTGTCGACATTTGGAGATGAACGCGAAAAGCGTGGACAAACGTATTACAACATACCACACGACCTACTGGAAGGCATGCAAAGCGTATACGGTTCGGGAGTTTGACCAGTACATGAATGCACTACGAGTTAATGCCGATCATGCAACAAAAGTTATGGATGATGCTGGACCGGAGAGGTGGTCGAGGGCCCATTATCCTGCACAACAGTATGACATTCTGACCTCCAATAGTGCAGAGTCGGTGAATGCACTCTCCCGTTTTGCTCATAGATTACCGATTGTGCAACTTATGGAGTACATCCGAACCTTTCAACAAGAGTGGTACCAACTTCGACGACAAAAAGAAGGTGAAATGCGTAATAGACTCACACCAAAGGCGGAGGAGATAATTCTCAAAAGGGCGGGAAGGTCTGCGACATGGAGGGTAAGAGAAATTGGATATGGGAAGTACCAGGTTCGGGATAACCGTTTTGACGCGCCTGTATATATGACCGACCATGTTTGTTCATGTCTGCAATGGCAATATTCTAGGCTACCGTGCGATCATGCCATCGCTGCTGCAAGACATATGGGTCGTAGAGATTGCAACGATTTGGTTGTACTTTTCTACACATCTGAAACTTATCGGGAAACATATCGGGAGGTAATCAATCCAGCTGGACCCCCTGAATCATGAGTGTCTCCACACGTCCCCCTTCCGCCATGTTATCCACCGTTAATAACCAAGAATAGAGCCGGGAGACCAAGAAAGAACGATCGACGTCCATCTCGTAATATCCGATATAGAGAAAATGTAGTAGGTGCCAAGCAGTAGGACATACTCGTGGAGATTGTCCAACTCTTGCCCCTTCAAGCGTGCCTACGAGTAGACGTTCAATTAGCCAAAGAAGTAGCATGCAGGGCCCATCGGAGCTAGAACCACATGGAACTTTAAGATACGATAGCATTGACATGAACATTGATTTCCCTTGATTTTAACGACTAAATCTTGTATGCTAAGTGCTCTTGTTTTTATATATAACATGATTTTATCTACTTTATCGTGCTTGTTAAGTTTTCTTGTGTGCACAATAAAGTAAACATTAAAGCATCATTTTATTGAAAACATAGAAAGAGATACAATGCATCTAAATAGATAAATATATTACGGGTAGGCGTCCCGGACGCCAGTGATCCAGTTAACCTTTTCCTTGATCAGGTCCTCCATTCCCGTGTAGCTATCTTGGAGTTCTGCTATTTCCTCTTCTAGTTCCTTAATTTGTCGATGCACATCCCGAGCGTGGCGCCTAGTTTGCGCCAGTTCTTGTTTTTTCTCCTCTATAAACTCCTGTTTCTCCTGCTGAAGCGACCTGTTGTGGTTCCACATCCCTTTTATCTTATCGATATCCGCGTTTGCCTTATCAATGGACGCTTTTGTTTGGGCAAAATTTCACCAGTCTCGACCACGACCAGAAAAGGTAAGACACATGTTATGAACTATATCTTGTATTAAGATAAGGCCCCGACGAAGACCCAAAAAACCTCCGTCGTCCCTCCTAAAAGGTAAGTCGAGAGTTCCTCACGACACTCGACCTCGACGTCGCCTACTGCGCACGACCGTCGAGGAGAATCATGCGACCTCAGCCGACTAACGCGTTATACGACTGTTATATTTGTTCAGTGATTAATACAGGAGTCAAAGTCATTAATGGACAACGGCTATAATCGACGAAATCAGTTATGAGCATCTAATCCCACATTGAAGACGACGACCGTTACAACAATCATCAAAGATCTTAATGATTCAATTAAAATCATCCGAAGACTATAAATCCCAAGTTCAATCCTCAGTTTCAGGACATCGAATAACACAGGGAGAGAGATATAACAAGAGGACCGAACATCGAACAACAGAAGCAAACGTAAACACTCGAAGAATATTCATTCGAAGCAAAGAGATCATTCATAGAAGATCGCTCTCGACGCACGACTTTCACTCTCGACCAACAGTTTACACATTGTTTTCACACACGACGCACACTGTTTTTACATTTCAAACACTTGTACTTTACATTTTGAAGTCTTTCCCTTAATTTGTATTGTAATCTCTGTATGATCGACACCCGGAACACCAAGGACATCGCCCCTGATTGACGACCATAGTGCAGCGACGACTTCCACAGTCGTCCACAGGTTTTTTCCTCGTTGAGGTTTTTCCTGTGTCATCAAATCCTCTGTCTCATTTACATTTTTGTCTTTGTCGCACGTCTTTGTCGAACGATTCCTTTCTTTAGTTGTTAAAATCCACATCGACCTTAAGTTGTCCCTTTGGTGCGATTTTTGGCATTAACAGTTTGGCGCCATCCGTGGGACCCCATCTAGAGAAAATCTTCGACAAACGTGCGTCCTACTTACGTTTTCTTGGAGTTTCTTCTGTTCTCTATTTCAGGAAAATGGCGAATAACGAACAATTCGCTGACCCAGCACATGAAGGACTCAAAAATGCACAAGATGCACTTAAAGCAGTCAACGATTATCGCCTGGAGGAAGTCATTCTAGATTCAAGCAAGCTTGACCAAAAAGTCTTAATCGGGTCGTCCCTCAATCCTTGCCTCAGGGAAAAGTTAATATCTTTTTTGCAGGAACATGCCGATTGTTTCGCCTGGTCGCATGAAGATATGGTCGGCATAGATCCTGACGTCATCTCTCACAAGCTCAACGTCGACCCATCGTTCAAACCTATCAAGCAAAAGCGACGGAAATTTGCTCCTGAAAGGAATAAGGTGGTAAATGACGAAGTCGACAACCTTCTCAAGACAGGGAAGATTCGAGAGGTAAAATACCCCGATTGGCTTGCTAACGTCGTGGTTGTAGCAAAGAAGAATGGAAAGTGGAGGGTCTATATCGACTTCACATACCTCAATAAAGCCTGTCCAAAAGATCCTTTTCCATTACCTCATATCGACGCCATGGTCGACGCGACAGCGGGGCACGAACTACTAACGTTCATGGATGCCTATTCCGGATATAATCAAATCTTAATGCACGTCGAGGACCAAGAAAAAACCGCATTTATGACGGACCGAGGTATTTACTGTTATTGTTAGCTCCAAATATTCATAAATATTAGAAGTATTGAAAATAGGCTAAGTATGAAAGAGATCCACAGAAGCTCTGCGGTGATCCACAGAAGCTCTGCCGAAGTAAGCAAGATCATTCAAGGAACACCGACCCAAGACAAAGAATACTACAAACAAAGGATCGAAGAAGGATCTACAGAAGAATGCTCACAAAAGGACCTAGCCGCAGAACCTCTGTCACCTTTGACAGAGCCTCTGCGGTTCAGACTGAAGACTTGGAAGATATTTATAATATCTTGCCACTGTTACAGGAATATCTTGCCACTGTTACAGAAATATCTTGCTACTGTTCCAGGGTCCGTTCATCAACTTGTACAAAGCATGGTCTAACAACAACACGTGTCAAACTCCGATAGGCATACTTACAAGTTGATATTAGCGCATTTAATGCATGCAGGTTTCCAACTGTTCATGCCATCCCTTCTTTCCTGTAGCAATAGTCCTTTTGTCTAGAATAGTTCTTTTATTGTAGTATAAAAGGAAGACTCATGTTGAGTTCTTCCTTATCATAAAACATCCATCCAGCGAACACAAAAACAACACTTGCACACAATTAGAGTCAAATCTGTTCTTAGTGTTCTTCATCAAATACAGTAAACTTTGAGATATTAATCTGTTCTTCATATACTGTTTATTTGGTATTTTGTGTTGTTTCTATACAAACATATCTGTTAGTTCTTCAAATACGCTTCCGCAACACATCTTATTCGAACTAATAGATTAGATAATCTTTGTTAATCAAATACGGGAACCAACAGTTATAAAGTTATGCCTTTCGGACTAAAAAATGCAGGTTCTACCTACCAGCGTCTAGTGAATAAAATGTTCAAAGACCATCTCGGCGACACGATGGAGGTGTATATCGACGACATGCTGGTCAAGTCAAAACAAGTGATCGACCATGTCGAGCATCTGAGGCAATCGTTTGATATCCTTAGAAAGTATAGCATGAAGCTCAACCCGACGAAATGTTCCTTTGGCGTCAGTGCTGGGAAATTCCTAGGATATATGGTCACTCGCTGAGGCATCGAAGCCAATCCCGACCAGATCAAAGCCATTGTCGAGATCAAATCTCCTCGAAATTTCAAAGAAGTCCAAAGGCTCACTGGTCGGGTAGCAGCTCTAAACAGGTTCATCTCCCGATCTTCAGATAAATGTCACCTATTTTACAACGTCCTCAGGAAAAACAGAGGCTTCGACTAGACCGACGATCATGAACAGGCATTGCAAAAGCTCAAAGAATACATGACGTCGCCTCCCTTATTGTCGAAACCTCGCGATCATGAAATCTTGCAACTATATCTAGCTGTTAGTCCAAACGCGGTAAGTGCTGTCCTAGCACGAGAAGATGAAAAACAACAACTGCCAATCTATTATGTAAGTAAATCTCTTCTAGACGCAGAAACCAGGTATTCCTCTATGGAAAAAATTGTTCTTGTCGCTAGTCACAGCTGCTAAAAAACTGCGACATTATTTTAAGTCGCATCCCATTACTGTCGTAACTAACTTCCCTCTTAAGTCTGTCTTAAGAAAACCTGAGTTGACAGGTCGCTTAGCAAAATGGAGCATATATCTCAGCAGCTATGATATTGACTTCAAGCCCAGGACCGCGATCAAGTCGCAAGCCTTGGCAGACTTCAGTGCTGATTTCAGCCCTGAATTGGAGAAAGAAGCAGAACTCGAGATATCGACTGTGGCGACTCACGACGACGTGCCCTGGATCTTGCACGTCGATGGGTCATCCAACATTAGAGGCTCAGGACTAGGCATCGTCTTAAAGTCGCCACAGGGGGGCAAGATGGTATACTCAGTTCGATGCGATTTCAAAACCACCAACAACGAAGCCGAGTACGAGGCCCTGATCGTAGGGATGAATATGGCCCACGACTCGGGGCAACCGCGCTACATGTCAAAAGCGATTCTCTCTTGGTCGTGAACCAGATGAATGGAGAATTCGCGGCCAAAGATTCAAAAATGACAGCGTACCTGAAGGTAGCAAAAGAAAAATCAAAAATGTTTAAAACATTTTCTATCGAACAAATCCCGAGAGACCAGAATACTCAGGCCGACGCTTTGGAAAATCTCGGGTCTGCTCTGGTCGAACCTATATTCGACGTTATTCCCATGATCCATCTGGCGACATCATCTATCGAAAACATCGATGTCGTCCAGATCGAGGACGAAAAAGATGATTGGTCCTGCGACATCCGAAATTTCCTTATGCACGACCAACTCCCAGAAGACAAGATGGAAGCCCGGAAGATCAGATTCAAAGCATCTAAATATACTATAATTGGAGATAAGCTCTATCGACGATCATCGACAGGATTAAACCTAAGATGCGTCATTAGCAAGAGTCAGGTCCAAAAATCCTTCACGAGATGCACGATGGCGAATGTGGCAATCATTCTGGTGGTCGCAGTTTGGCTAATCGTATCTCTCGACAAGGGTATTTTTGGCCAACATTGCGACAAGTCGCCGTCAAGTACGTCCAGAACTATGACCCTTGTCAGCGACATGCAGGTATGTCACATAAACCCTCTGAACCTTTGCACTCGACACTCATCCCATGGCCCTTCATGAGGTGGGGAATGGATATTGTTGGCAAGATACCCCCGGCCCCGGGGCAAAAGGTATTCCTCCTTGTACTCACCGATTATTTTTCCAGGTGGGTTGAGGCGGCTGCTTTTTCCCAAATCAGGGACAAGGAAGTCATCTCTTTTATCCAGACTAACATCATATGCAGATTTGGGATTCCATCCGAAATCGTCTGTGACAACAGATCCCAAATCATAAGCGACAGGACCCAACAATTTTGCGAAGACAGGAGTATCAAGTTAACAACTTCGACTCCCAGATACCCTCAGGAGAACGGACTTGCTGAATCAAGTAATAAGACTATTATAGCTTCGATCAAGAAAAGGTTAAAAGTTGCAAAAGGAAGATGGGTCGAAGAACTCCCTTCAGTCCTATGGGCAAATCGCACGACACCGCGCACGTCCACAGGACAAACCCCTTTCTCTCTCGTCTACGGTTGCGAAGCAGTCCTGCCAATCGAAGTCCAACTCCCAACTTCGAGGCATACTTTCGTCGACCACAACATGATTGATTTAAATTATGATATTGACGCCCTCGAGGAGCTTAGAGAATCAGCTTTGATCATAATGGCATCTCAGAAGCAAGCAGTCGAGCGACATTTCAATAAACACGTCAAAGTCAAAGTCTTTCAAGAAGGCGATTACGTCCTCCGTCGAGTGTTCCAAAACACTCAAGAACTCAATGCCGGCAAGCTTTCTATTAAATGGAAAGGTCCTTACCGCATCTCTGAAGTCGTCGGTAAGGAGCCTATCGACTCCAGACTCTCGACAATCAAGAAATCCCACGCAGTTGGAATGCGACACACTTGAAAAAGTATTTTTTCTAAAATAACCTTCCTCTCATGCAACTTAATTGTTTTATCACAGGGGCACATGATTCAAATTTCATCATGAAATTTGGTTACACGATCATAAGGTTTGAGCGACCTCTCGATCTGGGTTTCTGGATTCAGAAAAACTTTGTACGTTCTAACACGTCAATAATTGAGCCTATCAATACAAGTCAAACATATGATATTTCAATCGTTATATTGCTATGAATGCCTAAGTCGCATGATTATTCGCTCGTTCTATACTTAACAAAGTTATACGGTTGATATTACATCTATCTACGACATATGTAAATCGAAATAAAAATTCGACAAAAGGATGAAATTCATTTACGAAACGAACGATTACATAGGAACGACCGACGGTCGAGTACACAAAGTTAAAAAACATAGCATCTCCTAAATCTAGAGAAGAGCGTCGATCGTATGCTCAGTCTCGACCTTCGAGTCCTCGTCATACCCGAAAACACGCTAAGAAGCTAATGCAAGGATCAAACGATTATGTTAGGCGTTATCTGACGCCCTACGCCGCGACATTTTCAGAATGCGGCTCTTAAGATTAATGTTAAGGTTAGAGGAAGGAATATGATCTTCTCGACGGTCGACTTCCAGTCCAACATCTCCTCTATCTTCGCGTATCTAACAAAAGAAGATTGAAACGTCTGTAAAATACAAAAGGGGTATGTTAAACAAACATTCGGTGGAAATATTGGGAACATGAGTTTCGAAAGAAAAAATCACAAAGAACGCTAGTCCAGCTAAACGCGATCCCGTATATTCGATGGAGATCTTTTGAAAACGCTCCTTGAAAGATAAGAGTTGATATTTCCCCAGATGCGGAAATGACTTCGTCCCGTCAAGGACACAGTCAGTCAAGAGGATCGACGACAACGTAAAGTTGATCGTCATGACTTCCTCCTCACCCTCTCCCGTCCTTATACCCTTGCCCCCGATGGCTGACGAAAGGGTCGACGTGGATACAGAGGACATCGCCGCCAGATGCGCAAGATCCACAAACGTCGCGTCTATCGCAATCAAAGTCTTTACCGACTCGGACATAATCATTCTCAAAGAGTCTCCAATCCTTGAAGGCTTGAGAGAAATCGAGAAACTATACCTCGTATGGACACTCAAAAAACTTCGAAAAGTATTGAGCAAAGAATAGCAAGGAATCAAAGAAGAATTCCGCACTAAGAAACTTTTCAAGAGGATATAAAAGGAAATGATCCATTATGATCCCTATTTATGCACTCGATCGTGTCAGGTCAAGCCCTTTGATGATCGCCACGCGTCCCTGTCTTTTCGTATGACCACACGGATCATCGACACCTGTCAAAGACAGCTGGTAAGCACAATCGTGCGTCAGAATGACGTCAAGACCTCATTTTCTCTTCGACTTCTCGTTTAGTTAGAATTGAACCAATCCGGTTCCGAGACAACCAAGGTATTTTTCAACACAAGACCCTGAACACCCGACAAGCAAAATTTAAAATTCGAATTTGTCATCCTACTTTCAAATTTTGGGGGCAAACTGTTTGGGCAAAATTTCACCAGTCTCGACCACGACCAGAAAAGGTAAGACACATGTTATGAACTATATCTTGTATTAAGATAAGGCCCCGACGAAGACCCAAAAAACCTCCGTCGTCCCTCCTAAAAGGTAAGTCGAGAGTTCCTCACGACACTCGACCTCGACGTCGCCTACTACGCACGACCGTCGCGTAGAATCATGCGACCTCGGCCGACTAACGCGTTATACGACTGTTATATTTGTTCAGTGATTAATGCAGGAGTCAAAGTCATTAATGGACAACGGCTATAACCGACGAAATCAGTTATGAGCATCTAATCCCACATTGAAGACGACGACCGTTACAACAATCATCAAAGATCTTAATGATTCAATTAAAATCATCCGAAGACTATAAATCCCAAGTTCAATCCTCAGTTTCAGGACATCGAATAACACAGGGAGAGATATAGAACAAGAGGACCGAACATCGAACAACAGAAGCAAACGCAAACACTCGACGAATATTCATTCGAAGCAAAGAGATCATTCATAGAAGATCGCTCTCGACGCACGAATTTCACTCTCGACCAACAGTTTACACATTGTTTTCACACACGACGCACACTGTTTTTACATTTCAAACACTTGTACTTTACATTTCGAAGTCTTTCCCTTCATTTGTATTGTAATCTCTGTACGATCGACACCCTGAACACCAAGGACATCGCCCCTGATTGGCGACCATAGTGCAGCGACGACTTCCACAGTCGTCCGCAGGTTTTTTCCTCGTTGAGGTTTTTCCTGCGACATCAAATCCTCTGTCTCGTTTACATTTTTGTCTTTGTCGCACGCCTTTGTCGAACGATTCCTTTCTTTAGTTGTTAAAGTCCACATTGACCTTAAGTTGTCCCTTTGGTGCGATTTTTGGCATTAACAACTTTCAATGTGGAAGGCATTTGTTGAGTTTCTGGTAGACCCTCCGGCTGGGTACAATGATACCTTAGTGGTTCATTCATGCGATGATTAAGGTAGTATTGCTCCCATGCACAGTCCAATTGCTGTTCCTCCTCAGCCGTGAATGGATAATCGGCCTTAGTTTGCCCATACTGTGCCCACTCCTCTGTTGTTACCGGTACCCTCCAGGTACTCCGAAAAGCTCCATCAATCAATGGTTGGTTGTCTGGCGAACGTGAAGTGCCAGCCCCATTCGCCGACCTTTTCCCCTTAGAGCATGAACCTCCAGCCATAGTGTTAAGAAAAGGTAGAGAATGTTTGTAAACAGTGTAGAGGGTAGAAATGATAGATAGCAAGTTGTGAATTACTACTTCATCAGACCATCTACTTATAGTCGTGAAAGGGTAGGTTCTTGATCACATATGTGGAAATAGACGAAAACGTGCCTGCAAGATTCGTCTGAAAAGTGCATGCAAGATTCGTCTGAAAAAGTGCCTGCAAGATTCGTCTGAAAAAGTGCCTGCAAGATTCGCCTGAAAAATTGATGCAAGATTCGTCTGAAAAGTTGATGCAAGATTTGTCTGAAAAAGTGCCTGCCAGATTCGCCTGAAAAAGTGCCTGCAAGATTCGCCTGAAAAGTGACTGCTTCGTCTGAAAAAGTGTCTGCAAGATTCTCCTGAAAAGTTGATGCAAGATTCGTCTGAAAAGCTGGAGGTTTCTGTTGAGCCATTTGTTCCTTATGGCTATAAATACCCGTGTTAGTTCCAACTGTAAAAGTCACAACATCCATACAACGTTTGGATATCATACTAGTCTCGTCTCTCACAAAACAAATGGCGCCATCTTCAAACCCATCGTCTTCACAAATAATGCCACCGAGACTCAAAATAGCGATAGAAAAAAGGGAAGCGGAGATCTAACAACTCATTGAAGAGTGGAAACAACTGATGGCCAGGAAGGATGCACACCTGAAAAGGATCGAAGAGGAAGAAAAGGAGATAAAAAGGATGAATAGGGAGATAAAAGATAAGGAGTCCCGTATTCGTCAAGAAAACTTAGAAGTTCACCACATTATGCAAGAATTCGCAGTTCTTCAAGCGAAGGTAACCGAGAAGCAAACTTAGATTGATCAATGTAAGGAACTTTATCCTTAGGTGGTGCTACGGGTGTTGGTTTCGTAATTTCTTGTTTCTATGTTATTGTTTTCTACTTTCCAGTTTCCATGTTGTTGTTTTGTATTTTCCAGTTTCTATGTTGTTGTTTCATGTTGTAGTTTCGTTCCTTTCCAATTTCGGTTTCATGTTGTAAGGAACTCTATCTTGTTGTTTCGTTCCTTTCCAGTTTCAGTCCATTTCCAGTTTCTGAAAAGTAGTCTGAAAGGTAGTCTGAAAAGTAGTCTGAAAAAAGGTCTTTAAGTACTCTGAAAAGTAGTATGAAAAGTACTCTGATAAATACTGCAAGATTTGTCTGAAAAGTGATTCATATTAAAAATAACAAGTCATAGATGTTATACAAGATTATTTCATAACAAACACATACTAATCATTACAATACTTTAATGTTATAGACTACATAATAATAAAATAAAAACAACCTACTAATCTACTCGAATATACAAAGCGTATAAAAGGTCTCCGCCATATGGTGCCGCCACTTGGTAGCCTCAAGTTCGGTGGCATCCGGTGCACATGCTGGGATAACGACGTCAATCAAATTGGATATGTTACGACATACCCACACACCGCAATCTGCATTGATCCCCTTTTGTTGCGGTGCATTTCTTGCGAACTTATGTGTGAATGCCTCTGCACGGTCGTAACGTGGACGATTGTTGATCTTCTTAAGTAACTTCGACAGCTGAGACTTAAAGATGCCAAGGAACTGCTTCAATTGTAGGTCGTACACCGTGCCACGGTGGCTGTCATATATAACCATGAGCATCAGATCAAGTTTCAGGATCCCGAGCACCTAATGATGTGGATGAATGCAAATGGGGATGTACACCTGAAATATTACAATAACAGACAAATAGTTAGTAACAAACAAGTTAAATAAAGTAGATGTAAATTGATTTTCATACCGTATCGAGGTCCTCCCAATGCGGTAGCCCTTCCTCACCATTGCAGGTCCGATACACGGATTCAGCACCTTGATCCGGCCGAACTAGCATCTCAAAAAAATTAGTTATCATGATCGTCCACCTCGCGGATGTAGGACGGGACGAATGAAGCATTTTGATCCAACAGTCGATATGCTATACACAAAACATAGATTGTTAGACCTGTAATAAGAAATATATTTGATTATATGACTATATTTAAATTTTAAACTTCAATACTAACCAGATCCTCCAGTTTAGAGTTAGTCGGGTCACATGACAGCAGTACTTCGAAAAACCTGTTGGAAATGTTCAGGTTGGCATAAAATGGATATAACAGGGTGGGGAGTTCACCATTGCGGCATTTGTCCATGATATCCAACGCCGAAACGCGCGTCAAGAGCGCTGATGAAGTCAACTTTCCCTTTCCCTTTGCATTCACCCTTGGCCTAGTTTTCCCACATGGAGCGGTGTGGTATCTGCTTGTTTTGTCCATGGGTTACAAAAATATTTCCCAAAAAACGACTTCCGAACCGGCCTAGAAGGTGTTGCCACCTCCGTCCGTGGTGCTACCACATCGATCGGGTCATCTTCGTCGTCTTTGTCATCTTCGTCATCTTCCGGCTCACTTAAGTGCTCTTCGTCAACTTCCACCGGGATGGTGTCAATGGAAGACCCAATGGAAGACATCCAGCCCAACCCAACTTCCATCGACTAGGAGGTTGCGAACCCTGAAGACCCAATGGAAGACATCCAGCCCAACCCGACGTCATAAGGAGATGTCGTCTGAAAATTAATATTCTATATTTTAAGTACAATTTCATCATGTTCACAATTAAACCAAAACTACCAAAAAAAACTTACATTTTGCATGTACGCTGGGGGTGTGACGTACGACGGCCTCAGCATACTATAAGGTGGCGGTGTGACGTACGATGGCCCCACCATATCGTAGGTCGTCGTCATTTGCGGTCTGTGTGGTATGTAACAGCCTGCCTCCGACATCCCAAACTGCGTGACATTGGTCATTATAAGATTTTCAAACTTAATAACTAAAATAGAACTATAATGAGCACTCGTCGTGACTTACACTCTACGGGAATGATGGAGTGGATGTAGTGGCGAACGTCGTCATTTGGGGTCCGTAACACCCTGCCTCGGACATCCCAAACTGCGTGACATTGGTCATTATAAGATTTTCAAACTTAATAACAAAAACATCAATATAATGAGTACTCGTCGTGACTTACACTCTGCGGGAATGATGGAGGGGATGTAGTGGCGAATGTCGCCGGTGCGGCCTGTCCGAATACAGACGAGATCGGCGTCGTACTCGACAGCTAAAACAAAATTGGAACGTAATATTAATACACAAACTAAAAGACCGTAGGCGGCAAATTAAGTTAAACACTAACCTGAACAGCGCAAAACTGTTTGTTGAAGTCCTCGAGAGCTTTTATGCGTCTCTCCATATCCTCGTGTACGTACGTGTACAGATCCTCCGGGAGGCGGCATACCATAATGGGAGGAGTGAGGGGGCGCCTCATCTTCGTCATCTTCCTCATCTTCGTCGGCTAAGGAACTGGACCCAGATGGGGAAGGAGAGTTCCTTCGGGCCCTCTTCATCCGTTGCCTTGCCGCCTCTCTTTCAATAAAGGCGACGTTGTTTCTGTACCAAGCCGCCTCCCTCTCGACATCCGTAGGCAGAAGGTTTGCGAGAGGCGCAAACCTCGTCTAAATATATTGTAAAACATATAACATTTAATATGCAGGACTAACTTGGTCAATATTGTAAAAATACTAAAAAAACTTACAGTTGTAGCTGAGTTGAAGATAGCAAGACAACTCTTCTTATTCAATGAAACACCCCGGTCCCAACGGGTTCCCCTAATGAACTTGTCGGTGCGCATGGTGAAATTATTACGGCAGATGGGAAACATCTCCAAGATCCATATCTTGAATTACACAACAAAAACAAGTACGTAAAAAAGAAAGCGAAACAGTTTCTACGTATTATTATTTATGTTATACTACTTATCTAACCTTGAAAGCGTATGTAAATCCACACATATTCATCTTGCTAAGCTTGTCGGCGCGTCTGGCGTTGGCACGATGCATATGTTTGTATGCGTGTTTCTAGATGTGACTACCCCACGGATAGCTGTTAAATGCATTTAAGTCCTCGACGGCCCTAAGGACCGTCTCGGTAACAAGCTGACTCCACTCACGGCCCATAAAGACCATCTCCACCATCACCACTAAACATACACGGACAACATCCTCATCAGATAGGGCCCCAAGGTCGTCTTTCATCGTGTTAACGACGGTTCTAAGCTTCAAAGTCCATGGTGAATGGCAGGGCCAAACCATACGAACGAAGGAATCTTCCCGTAAGGGAGGAAGGGAGGGTGTTGGTCCGAAAAGGAGTCATGTAATAAGACATAACTCATGACGCCCAAACACATCAAAACACAGCTCCTCTGGATCTCCGTTGGCGACGTCAACCTCCAACTGTAGAAACATGTGAACTAGCATGGGGTCGCCACCAGTATTGGTAAGTTCCAACCATGGACCGAAAGGTGTCCCACTAAATATCTCGACTACATTACGTTGCCGTTCACCTAACGCTTGAAAAAGATATCTAATCTCTGGCACGTAGCCAACGCGGCATTTTAGCGTCAAGTCCGTGTAAAAAAATCCTCCTACATAGTAATTCATAGATGTTGTCAACGCACCTAACTTGTAAGTAACGAATACTATATAGTTCCTGTTTGTTAAGACAATAGATGTTGGCTATAGGTATTATTTTATGTATGAAATTTCATTATCACTCAATCTATTGGACTTCCAGGTAGGTAGTAGGGGAATCACAAGGATTGCTTAAGTCCGCACAAACCTTAGGGCTATTTACACCCGTTTGATAAAATCCAAATCGATATGTTGCGATTTATTAAATTTGAATATAACCTTAATAATTATAGAGGTTTTTCTTGTATGCTTACATTTTCTTGATAATTCTTCGTCTATTTTAGTTTTCGAAAAGAAACCACTCAAGGTAGTAGGGGAATCACAAGGATTGCTTAAGTCCCCACAAACCTTACGGCTATTTACACCCGTTTGACAAAATCCAAATCGATATGTTTCTTACATTTTGTTAATAATTATAGAGCTTTTGGCAAGAAGCGAAAATGAATTTGAGTTTGGCATGTGAAGCCAATTTCAATGTTTAAATATTTAGCAAACATAAGGGACCTAATGTATAATTTAGCAAAGTTTGGGGACCTAAGTTGTAGTTTAGCAAAGATAAGGGACCTAAGTTGTAATTTAACAAAGATGAGGGGCCTAAGTTGTAGTTTAACAATGATAAGGGACCTAAGTTGTAATTTAACAAACTATCTTTAGTAAACTATATTTAGAATTGTAATATTTAACACACTAGTCTAAAATAAACACAACACACTAAAATATTTTCAAAATAATCGCAATTTAAAAAAACGATACTCTAAAATAAACACAACACACTAAAATATTTTCAAAATAAACGCAATTTTAAAAAAAACACGGTACTCTAAAATAAACACAACACACTAAAATATGTTCAAAATAAACGCAATTTAAAAAAAAACACGATACCCTAAAATAAACACAACACACTAAATATTTTCAAAATAAACACAATTTAAAAAAAAACACAATACTCTAAATTTTCCACAACCCTCTAAAATAAGCACGTTTTCTTAAAAAAAATCGAAATAAAATTAACACAATATTCTAAGAGAAACACATACTCTAAAATTAACACATTCAAACACATACTCTAAATAAAACACATATATAACATGTATTTTTTAAAATAATAAAAACTACAACGGGTTATGAAAATTTACCAAACCTACAACACGAGACATCTTCGATCTAAAATTTCTCACCAACCGAGTCGATCCAAGCGCGTATGGAGCACAAAATCTCTGAGAGAGTTTAAGAGGGTTGGTGTGGCCGTTTTGTGGTCCCAAACACTTCATTTTATAGGGATTGCGATCAAGTGGGTGAGTGGGAGTTGGTTCCATTAAATACCATGATTTTCTCAATCAAGAGAAAATAAGTGATTTTATTCACAATTTTTTCCGTCGCTTATTAAGCTATGGTGCCTCCTTGATGTTAGAAATATTGATAGTTCTCATGTATATTGTTATATATTAGAGTTCAACTACTCAATTTCTTTTATTTTTCTAAGGTTGATTCAATTGTATCTATATAGAAATAACTGCCTATTTGAGGTTGACCAGAGGATTAATCAATGCACATAAACCGATCCAAATTCAATTGTTATGATCATGACATAATGTTGTGGTAGAATCAAATACTACTTTTTATGATTTTTAGGATCATATAATAGTATGATGACACTCTTTAATACATGAAATGGTATGCAAACGTATGCATTCAATTTAACGGAATATGTTTTTGACATCCATATCACAGATTTTCTTTATACTTGTTTTCACACTACATGAGATAGACCAAACTATGTGTTGCTTGGTAAAAACATAATTGTATCATGCAAACTTTACTTATACTTATTCGGATTTTACATCTCGCTGTATTACACGGGTAATTAACTAGTACATGATTACATGCATACGTGAAGAGGTGATGGTGGATGGACAGGTGGTAGACACGTGGCAACCTACGTGTCCATTCATCATCTGCCACTTTTTTATTTACTTTGTTTATTTTTAGTATGTTTATATTTTGGTTTTGAATAATTCTTTTTATTTAGTTTTCTTAAAATTTATGATAATTTTTAGGAAAGTTAACTAAAATGCCCCAAGTTCAAGTTTGCATAGCAATAATACCCCAAATCTCTCCGGGTTTGCCAAATTATCCCGCGATCCCGCGATAGGGCCTGCGATCGCGGACCAGGCCTACGTGGCCCGGGATAGGAGCCCGCGATGGTGCTCAAAATTTCACTTTTGGTCCGTGCCGCAATGGACCCGCGATTTGGTCAAATTTGGTCATTTTTGGGCCAAATTTGGTCATTTTTGGTCTCTGTCTTTGCTATAATACAACTTAGGTCCCTTGTGTTTGCTAAATTACACGGGATGATAAAGTAGATAAAATCATGTTATATATAAAAACAAGAGCACTTAGCATACAAGATTTATCGTCCCAATAAAGGAAAATCAATGTTCAGATCAATGCTATCATATCTTATACTTCTATGTGGTTCTAGCTCCGACGGGCCCTGCGTGCTACTTCGTTGGCTGACTGGACGTCTACTCTTTGACATGCTTGAAGGGGAGGGAGTTGGACACTCTCCACGAGTATGTCCTACTGCTTGGCACCGAGTACATTTTCTTTGTATCGGATCTTCACCACGAGATGGACGTCGATCGTTCTTTCTTGGTCTCCCGGCTCCGTTCTTAGTTATTAACGGTGGATAGCATGGTGGAAGGGGGTTGTGTGGAGACACCCATGATTCAGGGGGTCCAGCCGGATTTATTACCTCCCGTTATGTTTCCTGGTAAGTTTCGGCCGTGAAGAAATTTACAGCCAAATCGCTGCAATCTCTACGACCCATATGCCTTGCAGCAGCGATGGCATGACCGCACGGTAACCCGAATTTTTGCTATTGAATAGATGAACAAACATGGTCGGTCATATCGACAATCGCGTCAACATGGTTATCCCGAACTTGGTACTTCCCATACCCAATTTCGCTTACCCTCCATGCCGCAACCCTTCCCGCCCTGATAAGAATTATCTCTTCCGCCTTTGGTGTGAGTCTATTACGCATTTCAAATCCTTTTCGGCGTCGAAGTTGGTACCACTCTTGTTGAAAGGTCCGGAAGTACTCCATAAGTTGTACAATCGGTAATATACGAGCAAAACGGGAGAGTGCATTCACCGACTCTGCACTATTGGAGGTCAGAATATCATAACGTTGTGCAGGAAAATAGGTCGTCGACCACCTCTCTGGTCCAACATCGTCCATAACTTTTGCTGCATGATTGGCACTAACTCGTAGTGCATTCATGTACCGGTCAAACTCCCGAACCGTATACGCTTTGCATGCCTTCCAGTAGATGGTGTGGTGAGTTGTAATACGTTTGTCATGGCTTTTGGCGTTCATCTCCAAATGTCGACAACATAGGGCGTGAGGGGTGTTTGGGTACGTGGCAGAGATTGCGGCGCTTATGGAAGGAGCCATGTCGGACATAAACACCAACCCTTCCGGGTCTCCGATAGATTGTCTCAACATGGACATAAACCAAGTCCACTCCTCCCCGGTCTCGGACTTGCCTACTCCGAAAGCTACGGTTGTTATTCCCGTCCATGGAAACCGCCAGGAACATCATACCCAAGTAACGCCCGTTTAAATGGGCAGCGTCTATTACCAACACACGGCGCAGATTTGCCAGAAATGTGCGGATCTGCAAAAACGTAGGTGGTTTCCCTTTGTAAATGTTATAATTTATAATGTGTAAACATATGAAGTGTTAATATACGTACCGCGGGTCCAAGGGCAACGAAGCACAACTCAAAACGTCCATTTGAATCGGTCCTTATCTTGGTGACTGTACCTGGATTCTGCAGCTCCAAATTATATAAATACGCAGGGAGTCGTTCATACGACTTCTTGGGAGTGCCTCTCACCGTTAGTAGTGCCCTGCATCGCGCACGCCAACCTTGGTGGTAACCAATTGTGATCCCGTACTGCTGGTTTATATCGTTGATGATGTCCTTTGGACGAAATGCCCTGCTAGCATCAAGAAATTTGCCTTTCAGTATTGCACCCAAAGTCCTTTTGTTGGCTTGTCAGTGGTTGGGATTCAGTTGCGTCCTCGAACAAGTGTGTTCGTCGTGCAACTTTCTAATGACAAACAACCCTCCTTTAGAGCCCACGGACCTCGCGGACATCCTTCAATTACAATTTTCTCTCCCACATACAACCTCATATCTGATTTTGTCGAATTTCTTCGTGTTACTTTCGAAACCCTCTTATATGAACTTAATTCCGAGTTGTGTGGCCAATTCATCCTTCGAATCAAATACTTCATCTACATGTATCCTTGAACTGCGATTATAAGGTGTAGGTTCGTAGGTTTGTGTATGGGTCTCCAGGGTTGGAAGAATATGAGGCATATCAAAAAAGTCATTTAACTCACTAAATGATTTATTACTAGGGGCATATTTTCCTCCTTCTTCGTCCTCATCACTATCGGTACCTGATCTGTCTATATCAGATCTACCCATTTTGAAAACATGGGTTTCGTCATCAGAAACTCCAGCAAAGTGTCCTTCTTGGTCTTCTTATTTTTCTTCTTCTTCTTCTTGTTGTTGTTGTTGTTGTTGTTGCGTCTCCGGAACAAAATCAGAATAACAGTCGTTAAGACCATATGTATGATCTGAATAAACTGTTGGGTCGTAGGACGCCTGAAATTGAGAATCAGGCTCCTCCAGTTGGAGATCTTCGTCATCACCTTCGTCATGGTCTTCATCATCACCTTTATCATCGTATTCGTCGCTCACCGATGAATCGACATACACAAAGAGTGATAGAGGTCTTTCTGACTAGGCTGCAAATTGCAGAAAACCAGAGATATCTCCATCATTGAATAACTCCACAATTGACCCATAACCATTTTTAAACACTAACATGCAAACAGCAAAATGGTCGATTCCACATTTTTGCATGGCGTATTCAACAAACTTCTTACGAGTAAAGTTTACTGGCAGTTTTACACCATGCTTAGATTTATAAGCAAAATTCCACTGATTGTTGTCTTGCACCCATTCACCATCGTAACAGAAATATAGCTTAACTTTTGCAACAGATGAACTCATTTTTTCAGTAGTATCTCAGAAAGAAAATACTGAAATGATGAAGAAAGAAAGCAAGAAATAAGGATGGAATGGATGTGAATTGCAACCACAATGGAATGGATGAATGATTATGAAATGCGTTTTATTGATATTTATGGATGAAATTTCATTGAGGAAGATGAATTGCAACCACAAATTCATCTTCCAAGTACAATAATTCAACGTTGATGACAAAACTCAGTGAATTGCAACCACAATTTGGTCTTCCAAGTACAATAATTCAACATTGATGAAACAAATCAGTGAATTGCAACCACAATTTGGTCTTCCAAGTACAACAATTGAAACAACTCAGACAATAAGTGTGGAAAAAAACAGTAAAACATTCAAAAACACGAGACAAGAACTAAAAATGAGCAAATTTGGCCCAAAATCACGGGTCCATCGCGGCAGGGACCAAAAGTGAAAATTTAAGCACCATCGCGGGCCACGTGGGCCTGGTCCGCGATCGCAGACCCTATCGTGGGGTATTTTGGCAAACCCGGATAGATTTGGGGTATTATTGCAATGAAAACTTGAACTTGGGGCATTTTAATTAATTTTTTTAAACCCAATCTTTTACCTTTCATATTTATTAATAATTATTTTTTCTTTAAACAGTATCTTAAATAAATAGAGTGATAACAATATCATTTTGTTTAATTCTACTTAAATTAAATGTTAATTTTTTTTTACCTTAAAGTGGATTATTTCAGGGAATTAATTTTTTGCAATACAACTACAACTAGAGTTTGCTCCCTTTGACAAATTAAGGTAAAATTTTTAATTGATTACGTGTCTGATTGATAGAAATTAAAATGGATGTATCAAATACCTAAATGTTTGCTTCGTAAAATTGATCTTTGCTTGGCATGATGGCTGGCGGCAGCGATAGGATAAAATAGACTTTTTTTTCTCAACAGAATTGGAATTATTGGGTATGATTGAAATATAGGTTAGGATACGATTCCTTGTTTTATTTCAAATCCATTTAATACATTCCATTCCATTCCATTCCATTCCACCCTTTAACATTGTGTTTGCAAGACCTTTTTGACCAAGGAAATCAATAATGCCAAGACGTTGAACCTCAAAGATCGATCATTCCAGCAACAAATTTGAATATCTAAAACCAACTAAACAAGTGCACCCATCTCAAACAATCAATCTCGATCATAGACTAGATTACACCATAATCAAAGTTGATGGTTCGAGCTAAGATGATCGATCTAACAATGAAATCTGAAGTTGATCAGACAGCCAACGTGGCAATAATTTCCGGTAAAACCAGAAAACGGTTTTTCTATTTCAACAACAAACTTAATAGAGAGTTATACCTGTATCTGCTGCTGAACACTTGATGGGCATGGTTTAATCAATCCCCAGATACAATTTACACGTTGGATGGTTCTTTCCAACCTCATTGGCCAGGTTCAAGTTATACAGGCACCCTTTTGCCTCGGTATGAGTCAAAGAACTGTGAACAAAAGCAAGTAATTTTAGTTTGAAGATGAAAGATTGCATCCCAATTATAATGTTATAAACCTGATGATTAAGCCCTAATCCACCTTGTGATTGTCAAAATTGAGATCATATATATATATATATATACCATATATATATACCAAACAGAGTAGAGCAACTGTTTTTCTGTTTCTATGAAGACTCCCGACTTGTGAAACATGTGTGAAGAAGAGAAAGACATGAAAAATTATTTAAAAAAAAACTAATTAAAAGTAAGCAATAACATACAAATAGAAGCATATACAAGAAAAACATAAGCAAGGTAAGAATTGAGATCATATATAATCGTGAATAAATGTCTTGAGCAGAAATATCCATGAAATATTAGTGTTTTGACGTTTTAAAAGTCAATGATGTGGCTCCTGCCTTCGTTTGTCCAAAGGTTTACAATCTATGAGAAGTTTTGCGAGACTATATAGAGAATAACATGCATCTCTAGAGTTACACGGGTTCTTTAGAGAAACAATATTTTACATGTAGATGTAGATAGATATATGGAGTAGAAAGTGAGTTCTCTAAAATGTTGAGAAATAAATAAAAATGCTCACATATAAATCAGGGGAACAATTACTTGGATGGATAATAATTATATAGGTAACTTTATAGACAAGTCTATGTGAGTTTATTGCATCTTTAATATAAAAGTAGAAGTGTGTGATGCTTTTTAGAAGAATAAAAAGAGAGTGCTTTTTAGAAGAATAAAAAGAGAGTGCATGTGTGACTTGTTTACATTTTAGGGTAAATAAGCAGTTCCAAAAAGAGAGTGCGTGTGTGACTTGTTTACATCTTTTGCATGTTTGTAATGATCCTAGATAATATTCGGAGTCAATATAAGTACCAAGGATTATCAAGTAACACGTGAAAGAATTAATCGTCTCATTTATGTAGTTCTATCATTGTGAAACCAAGATTATGGAACCACAAAAAGAAGTTCCATTTTATAATCCGATTTATACGCAAAAGATAAGAAGGAAATTATAAACGGATTGAGCATGCATTCACCATCTTTCTCTTTTCAGACTTTGAAAGAATATACAGCACAAAGTAATTTTATTTGATGTATCATACTAAAATGAAATTATAAACCGAATCGGTCATCCTGTTTTAAGTTTTAAATTTTGACCTACGACTGGAAAGAACCAGAAAGAGAAGGTGCTCCGATGCTACATGATTCAGCTGTCTTCCAACCAACTAAAGAGTTTTTACACAAACAACGGACAAAGACTTTCACCAAAAACCACAAATAGAGCACCTTCTTTGGGTTCTAGAAAATATTTACGAAAACCAGCAAACGTAATCATATGTGTTCGAATCATTTTAATAATGTTTTAGAAATTGGACTGTTCATTGAGCCAGAAATTGAAGAAAGAAAGAGAAAAAAGAAATTCCAATATAAGAAATATAATAATCATATAAACAATAATACATGAAACACAAAGAAGCATAAACCAATAAACCATATAAATAGACATTCATCCAATATTAGAAATTGAACTATTTAAGTTACTAATTCCTTGCGGGTTTTCTAAAGTTGGGGTTTTGGGGTTGACCCAAGTCGGTTTTCGTACAGGGCAGAGGGTCAACGAGATCAACCAGCCTAGTCAGTTCAGGTTTTTATACATTAAATTTTTAACCCTACAAGGAGACGTGAGAGGTTATACAATGGTCTTATGGGGATGTTTGGAACTCCAATTCCAAGATTTTAATCACACGATCCCAATAAACACCTTATTGTAACTTTCTAATTTAAATTCCTCCTTGGTCAGACACAGTAGGATAAATGGGAGACATTTGAGATCATGCTAAGGAGGCATTAACATATCAACAAGATCAATAATTACAAGGGCAGGAGCAAACATACCGATCTAATAAAAGGTTGTTGAAACACCCAACCAATAACAGGTATCTTCTGCACAAAAACTGCTAGTGTAGGCCAAAAACCACTGCATAAAGAACATCGTAAGTAACTAATATCAAATCCCATGAGCAGCACAGAAGCATTCATCTCATTAGATTTATTTCAAGCAAACCTGAAGAGTACAATGAAACCATAAGCCTCTGAGGCCATTCCTATTACTGGCCAGCCAATGATAACAAAGAAAAAGCCAACACCAAAAGAAATAGTGCCCTGTGCAAGCAATCAAGCAAAAGCTTAAATAATTGAAAATGGAAAAGTAAATGAGCACTCACATACATAAAACAGAAATATAAAGGGAAGGTAGAGAGAACAGAAGCAATGAAAACCTTTAAGTTGTTACGTTTCATGAAAAATTGCAAGGAGGACTTGACTCCAATGGTCATTATCACCCCTGAGATGAACAGGATCTGGTTCAGTACCCACAAAATGACTTTTATGTTAGAAGTTGTCAACTCAACCTCAGCAATAAGCAAACTTGTATAATGAGCAAAAAGATACAAGAAAATCTGATAGAGCTGGAAGACACTAACATTTCCAATGGCAAGTAGTCCCTTGTCGAAGAAGAAAATGATCCCCAGAAATGAGAAAAAGACGCCAAATCCAGTTAATCCCAATCCAATCTCTGTTTTAGTGAAGAACAAATTGTTCATTGAACTTATGCACATCAACATTATCAATGCCAAAACCATGTTTCTGGTGAAGGTTCAAAACCAATGCAGTGCCCTCAAACTCCGACAATTTTAGACACAAGATTGCCATAAGTAAATACATATTGCTTCACATTCACCCAAGGGATGAGGGTTTGTGGACATCTTGGATGTAAGCAAATAACAACGTAAGCACTCAACGAGACAATGACCTAAAGCTAGAGAATTACTCATCTATTTGCTCTAGACACTATTGTTTTCAGGGTTTTGAATGGTAGTTTCCAAAGGTATTGAAGCGGTTTATAAATTCAGCTTCAGCATTAATGTAACTCTCCTTCAGTCTCTAAAACTTTGTATCATAATGTGATTAATGTCACAAGAAAGTAGAATCCTGAACTATGTAATCACCAATAACTTTACTAACTACGCTTACGTTTAACATGTAATCATCTTGTCTTCTTTCAATTTCTTTTAACAAATCCAAAATCAAAACCCTGTACATCACTCAACTTCCCATTACAACACGGCCAACATTCTCGAGACATGGAATCAGGACTTGTTTATCCACCCTGGCACTGGATGTATGGACAACGAGGGCAACAGCTAAACTAATTTGTGTCATAAAGGTAGAAGAATGAACTTACACAACCCTATCAATACAAAGAAAATAAAATCAATGATATTGAATTGAGACTGCATTCTCAAATACATTAGCTGTAAAAGAGAAATCAATGCTCTGGGTTCAGATCGTTCATTCGAGAACTTCACCATGTCTCAGGTCAAGCAAGTACAGTGCCAAGACCAAATATGAAGAAGCCAGCACAAGCTTCCGCTCATACATTGGATAATTTCAAACACCAGCTCTTACCACTTTACAGAATACATACACAAATGTTAGAGCTCTGTCATTCAATACAATAATACAAAGCCACAAAAATGGTCAGGGTCCGAAAATGCAAGCACTCTTTTCCAGTCACTTCTATCAACTTTGTTATCAAATCTAGTGAAAGTGTAATATTCTAAACTGACAAATAATATCTCACAACAGTTCATAAGTTCATGTTAACTCAAGCTTAAACATAATGTATAAACCCCAAACAACTAAACCAATATATCAAAAGACTATGATCATAATTAGGAAGAAAACCGAAAAAATAAGGTAAATAAAAGTAAGCTGTTGAAAACTCACTTTTCCAGTCGTTCATCTCCAGGCCAGTCATGATGCTTACGCAATTACAAAACCCTCCGACTTCCAAAAATGATCCTCAAAAACTGAATCACAAGAAAAATACATCCTAATCGGTCAAAAATTTGATCAAAATGTAAAACACGACTTAACTACACTAAATCAACATAAAATGATAACGCTTCGGTCCTTAAATCTCAACTGGTATAGGTTAGCCAATCAATATAGGGTTTTAATGGCCAAACTTCAGCAGAATTAAGATCCGAGAAACTTCAACCTTCTTAACTCGAATCAACGATCAACTAAGCATATGAAATAAAAGCAGATACCGATTTGAGAAACAATTTGACATGTTATTCCAAAGCAATACAACGGAAACACATATACAGTTGAATGTAATCAAATTGATGATAGACAAAAAAGGAGAAGGATAAACCTGTTATACAGAGCAAAGAGCAAAGAGCAAAGAGCAAAGAGCAAAAGAGAAGTTCAAGCAAAGCGGAGAGATATGGCAATGGCTGATTAGTGTGGAAAATTGGGGAAGAAATCGATTTTGCATCAGCTTTTGTTTTCGAAGTTTAGGCTAAATAATAATAGCAATTCTTGTCCCTGTACTTCTTAGTTTTAAACAGCTTGAGCACTTGATAGTTTTTTATTTTCAAATAAATCCAATAAATGCAACAAACTTTCACTCATTAAGTTTTTAAACTTTTTTGAGTAAATTACGGATTTGGTCCCTGTGGTTTCAAAAACATGACGAAAATGTTCCCTACAATTTTTTATTCCAAATTAGGCCCCGTGGTTCGTGTTTTCGTAACGATTTGGTCCTTGGCGCTAACGGGCGTTAACTCCCAGCCGTTAAGTGAAGGGCATTTTAGTCATTTCGATATGTTTACCTTTTTCAGTTAAATTATAAAACTACAGGGACCTAACTTGTAATTTACTTTATTGCTCTGATAGGTTTTCTTGAACATTAATCTTCTACAGTAACACCATCATGAACACCAAGAACAAAACCACAAGGGTGGTGGCGTGTTGGGAAGGGCTTGGGGGATGTGGTGGAATATCCCATCCACCCCGGGTTCGAGTCCAGGCGTCAGCATTCTGTGGCCAGGCTTAGTCTCAGACGGCCGCTTTGTTTGTTTGTTTCCAAATTGCCAATGATGTAGTCTAGGCAAAGCCTAGATGAACCTTATCCACACAAAAAAACACCAAGAACAAGAACACTAAGAAAAAAATATCAAAACCCAACATATATCAAACCCTAAATTCAATTCTAATCTCAAGAACATTAATAACATTTAACAGCCTAAAATAAACCTAGATTTAAAAAGCTAAATCAAACATAGATTGAAAAACCCTAAATTAATATCAGACTTTGTTTTACATTAAATCATATCACAAACATAAAAACCTAACCTATCTAGTATTAAAAAAGTAGATGAGAAAGAGAGAGAGAGAGAGAGAGAGAGAGAGAGAGAGAGAGAAAGAAAGAGGTAGAGATCGAGAGAATAGATCTAAGATATTGTGTAATAACTAGGTAAATCCATTAGTTAAACTCTATCCCGTTAAGTTTATTTAATTTTAGGATTTGGATGTTTGGGGTAAGTTTGAATTAAGTCATAAGTTTAAGGGTGTTTTGGTACTTATCAAATAGTTTCAGCCAAAAGTGAAAATTAAATACTTAAATATCTTAAGTATCAGGTTATCACTTTCCTTATTCAGAAAGTGTGTATGTGTGTGTGTTTTGAGAGAAAAGGAAGCAGAGGAAGAAAACGTACGGTTAGGGCTTCAAGTGATTGGGCTAAAATCGATTTGGAGGTAAGTTCCTTTACAATTTGTGTTATAATCAGTAGTATTAGACTTCTATCGGATTAGAATGTTTAGTTTGAAGTTATATAGGTTTAATTTGAATCTGGGTAAAATAGAACCGACTGTGTTCTTGAAACTCCCGGTAAAGTCCCGGTAGTGTGGAATACCGGTAGTGTGGAGTCCCGGTATAGTGGAGTCCCGGTAGTGTGGAATACCGGTAGTGTGGAGTCCCGGTATTGTGAACTCCCGGTATTGTTAACTCTCGGTATTGTTAACTCCCGGTACTAAGAAGTCCCGGTACCTTGTGTAGTCCCGGTAGTTGTTAAACAGTTGAGAACAGAAACTGGTAGGCTTTATATGTTTGGCTAGTAAAGCGGTGTATGTATCTTAAATTGTTTCAGATTCTGTGGGGTCGTGATAAGAGAAAAGACCATTTTGAAAGGAGCTTGCGAGCGTGTGTGATAATCAAAACAGGTGAGTTTTACTTTAAAAGTATTTTTTTAACTGAAATACATATACGTATGGTTTGGGAATGTGATAATTGGTGATTACGTGTGTATATGTATGGTATATGTGAATTATAATATATTGAGGTATTATATTTACATGAGTATTATAATGTGTTATAATACGTGGGTCGGGCTTAGGACCGGTGTGTTTGGCTATAGAATCTGTATAGCGTTGTTTGGCTGTAGATGTTGTAGAGCGTTGTAAATTTATTAGTTGGCTTGCAACCAACTAATATGGCCAGGAGGAATGAGAATGGAAGGTATATGATGTGTGAGTTCAAATTGATATATTTGATCGTGCTGTGTGAATTATATAAATAAGGTTTATATATATGATTTCAAACTAATAGAGATTTTTCTCACTTAGACCCTTAGGTCTAACCCTCATTTTTGTTTTAAAATATGTATTCCAGGTGGTGGATCGCGTAAGAGCAAGTAATTAGAGTAATCGATGGATGACTTTTGTGAAGGATTATATGACGAAGATTTTGGCATGTTTAGCAGTTGTATTACAATATTAAATGTTATGTATGTATTTAGTACAAAGTTTGTAGTAGAATGGCTTCTGCTAATTGTAAAGGACTACGGGACCGTACTTGTAATATGATGTCTCCTTTGTTATATCGATGTGGTGTTACATTATGTGATATGTTATATATATGGGAATTGGGTTGTTACAAATGGTATCAGAGCCTTAGTTTAACGGATTTAGGTATTTGTATCTGTACCTAGACTTAAACTGCATGTGAAGTAGGATGTCCCTATAATTGTAGAACCTTGGGATATTAAGTATAAAAGGTAGAAGGAACATCATGTAAGGTAATTTCATATTACACATGGCCAGTGTAATTGTGATCTTACAGGTACATGTTTGAACTGGAATACCTTGTTATATGGGGTATGTGCTTATGTGTATATTAACCTTGTTTAAATCTACAGAATGGCAAGTGGTACACGAAATTCGAATCGAGGAGGAGGAAGAAATCCGAATAGAACTAATCCGCCAATAGGAACAGGGGACAGGGGAGGCAGAACTGGGGGCAGAGTCGGGGGTAGAACTGGGGGTAGAGCTGGAGGTCGAGCCGGAGGCAGAGCCCAGCCACATGGTACAGAGTTCGTTACCAGGGATGATCTAATGGCAGAAATAGGAAGATTACAAGCCAATATTCGAGCTATGTCCAACCAAACTCATAATACCGAAACAGAAGGACCAGATCCTACTCATGAAGAGGAGATGCCCATTACATCTACTGTCGTACCAGTAGTGAGGAAATGTGATTATAAAATGTTTTTAAGCTGTAGACCTCCGACCTATTCAGGAGACAGGGATCCCGTGAAAGCAATGAGATGGATGAAGGAAATAGAAGCTATTTTCAAGACAAGCAAGTGTGCAGATGAAGATAGGGTATTGTACGGGGCAACAATGTTAAAAGGGGATGCTTTGTATTGGTGGGAATCTTTTATTCATTCTAAAGGATCTGATGTTTATTCTACCCTCTCTTGGGAAGAATTTTTGATAGCCTACAGGAACGCATTTTGTCCCCAAGCAGCCGTCAAACAACTGGAAGGGGAATTTATGAACTTGCAACATGAAAATTTATCCGTTCGAGATTACACTGCTAGCTTTCTGGAAAAGTCTCGGTTCGCAGAATACTACGTTGCTACGGAGGCGATGAAGACGGAAAGGTTTATCTTTGAGCTGAACTCAGAAGTCAGAAGGTTAGTGACTGCAAAAGGACCCGATACCTTCTCAGCTGCAGTTGATGCCGCGGAGAATGTTGAACGAGATATTAGAAGAGATGCTGGCGATAAAAGTATCGGGAAGAGAAAGTGGGAAGGACCACAATACGATCCGAAGAAGTCCCGATTTCAGAGGTATGATAACCGTCCGCCGTTTCGACCAGCGAAAAGACCATGTCAGAAGTGCAACCGTGTCCACCAAGGAAATTGCCAAGGTGATTTACGAGCGTGTTATAAGTTTGGGAAGACCGGAAACGTCATTAAAGATTGTAAGGTAACGCGGTTATGTTTCTTATGCAATTCTCCAGATCACCTTCAGTCGAACTGTCCGCGGGGGAGGATACAACAAGGTGGATCATCGGGCAGGCCAACAATTGTTAAACCAGTAATACCAAGACTGGAACCGCCAGTAACCAGGGGTCGCGCGTTTCAAATGACCGAGAAAGAAGCGGAGGAAACTCCGGATGTGGTCACAGGTACATTTTTAATAAACTCTACACGTGCTAAGGTGTTATTTGATTCCGGTGCAAACCGATCGTTTGTGTCTCCTACATTTGCTGCTTGCCTGTGTTTGAAACCTAAAATGCTAGAACATGCTCTATCAGTAGATACATCAAATGATAATCAAGTGTCAGTTAAAGAAGTATTTGATGGCTGTGTGATAAATATAGAGGGGTGTGGAGTGCCGATACAATTGTTTCCTATAACTTTGATAGAGTTTGATGTAGTAGTTGGGATGGACTGGTTAGCCGAGAATCAGGCTAACATAGTGTGTGATAAGAAGTTAATAAATGTGGTATTACCTGAGAAGGGACCAGTAGTGATTTATGGTGATCGTAGGAATCATCAGTCTAGCCTTATATCGATGGTAAAAGCACGTAAGTGTGTTAATAAGGGTTGTCATAGTTACTTGGCTTACGTAATAGATATTAAGCCAGAAAAGGATAGAATGGAAGATATTCCTATTGTTAGTGAATTTCCTGAAGTATTCCCTGAAGACTTGAATAGTCTTCCGCCTGTTAGACAAATAGAGTTCGGTATAGACCTGATTCCTGGAGCCACTCATGTAGCCCGTGCACCTTATCGTCTGGCACCTCCAGAGATGAAAGAGATGATGACACAACTACAAGATCTATCCGATAAAGGCTTCATCAGACCTAGTTCTTCACCGTGGGGAGCACCAGTGTTATTTGTGAAAAAGAAGGATGGTTCGATGAGAATGTGTATCGACTACCGAGAACTGAATAAGCGCACGATAAAGAACAAGTATCCGTTACCCCGAATTGATGACCTCTTCGATCAGTTAGTTGGAGCTTGCTATTTCTCCAAGATTGATCTAAGATCCGGTTATCACCAGCTAAAAGTTAAAGAAGAAGACGTTATAAAGACTGCCTTTCGAACAAGGTATGGTCATCACGAATTTTTAGTAATGCCGTTTGGACTGACGAACGCTCCAGCTGCTTTTATGGATTTAATGAATAGGGTATGTAAGCCGTATCTCGATAAATTTGTAATTGTATTTATCGATGATATACTTATCTACTCCCGATCCAAGGAAGAGCACGCGCAACATCTTCGTTTGATTCTGGAGCTACTGAAAAAGGAAAAGTTGTATGCTAAATTTTCTAAATGTGAATTCTGGCTACGAAAAGTTCAGTTTCTGGGGCACGTGGTTTCTGAGAAAGGTATACAAGTTGATCCGATGAAAGTGCAAGCAGTTGAAAAGTGGGAACCGCCGAAGACAGCAACCGAAGTACGTAGTTTTTTGGGTTTAGCCGGCTACTACCGGAAGTTTATAAAAGACTTCTCTCGTATCGCAACGCCTTTGACTAAGCTGACCCGGAAGAACCTGAAGTTTGAATGGAAAGCAGAACAAGACGAGGCATTCCGGATATTGAAAGAGAAACTGTGCAGCGCGCCGATTCTATCACTACTTGAAGGTTCGGAAGACTTTGTTGTTTATAGTGATGCGTCAAAGATGGGATTGGGATGTGTACTTATGCAGCGTGGAAAGGTTATTGCTTATGCTTCTCGTCAATTAAAGGATCATGAAAGACAGTACCCTACACACGACATGGAGCTTGCAGCAGTCGTCTTCGCGTTAAAAATTTGGAGACATTATCTGTATGGTTCCAAATGTCAGATTTATACTGATCATAAGAGTCTCCAACACCTCTTTGATCAGAAGGAACTAAATATGAGACAAAGAAGATGGCTAGAATTGCTGAATGATTACGACTGTGAAATCCTTTATCACCCGGGAAAGGCGAATGTGGTGGCGGATGCGCTGAGTCGTCAAGAAAGGAGTGGAACAATAAAAGTTATTTCGCTACGAACTGAACTCCTACCCAACATATTTGACGAATTGCAGAAATGTCAAGTGGAGGCTTATCAGGATGAACATCTAAAATCAGAACGGTTAGCAGGGATGTCAGCATTGCTAGTAAAAGATGATCGTGGGTTATTGTGTCTGGGAAACAGAGTGTGGGTACCTCGTTTGGGTGGGTTACGTGATCGTGTGTTACAAGAAGCTCATCAATCCCGTTTCTCTATTCACCCAGGTACAAACAAGATGTATAAAGACCTAAAGCAATTCTATTGGTGACCGGGGATAAAAAGAGGGATTGCTCAGTATGTGGAAAGATGTGATACTTGTAAGAAAGTGAAGATCGAACACCAAAAGCCGTTTGGTCAACTACAGCGGCTAGAAATACCAATGTGGAAGTGGGAGCAGATTACCACAGATTTCATTACGAAGCTACCAAGGACTCTGAAGGGATTTGATTCTATTTGGGTGATCGTCGACAAATTGACAAAGTCTGCACACTTTCTACCGATAAAGGAAACCGATTCGATGGAGCGATTGGCTAAGTTGTACATTGACGAAATAGTAACTCGACATGGAGTTCCAATATCTATCATTTCTGATCGTGATAGTCGTTTTACTTCAAGATTTTGGAGAAGTTTTCAAAGGGAAATGGGGACACAGATAAAGTTAAGTACGGCGTATCATCCCCAAACAGATGGGCAGAGTGAACGAACAATTCAGACCTTAGAAGATATGCTCCGGGCTTGCATTGTTGATTTTGGGGGATCGTGGGATAAGCATTTACCACTGATCGAATTCGCTTACAACAACAGTTATCATTCCAGCATACAAGCGGCACCGTTCGAAGTACTGTATGGTAGGAAATGCTGAACGCCTCTATGTTGGAACGAAGTGGGAGAAACAGTTAGCGGGGCCGGAAATAGTTCAATTAACTGCCGATAAGGTTACTCAGATTCGTGAACGATTGAAAGTGGCTCAAGATAGACAGAAGAGCTACGCTGACCGACGTCAAAAGCCTTTGGAATTTCAAGTTGGAGATTTCGTAATGTTAAAAGTTTTGCCGTGGAAAGGAGTCATCCGATTTGGACGACAAGGTAAACTTAGCCCAAGGTATATCAGACCGTTTGCAATAACAGAAAGGATCGGTGAAGTAGCTTACCGATTAGATCTTCCACCAGAATTGAGCAGAATCCATAATGCGTTTCATGTATCGAACTTCCGAAAGTGTTTGGTTACTCCAGATCAGGCAGTCTCTCTACCAGAAATACAAGTCGATGAAAGACTGAATTGTGTGGAAGAGTCGGAAGCTATAGTTGATCATAAAGTTAAAGTGCTGCGGAATAAGGAGATCAGGCAAGTGAAAGTTCAGTGGAGGCATCATAGAGGTCAAGAGGCTACGTGGGAATCAGAGACGGAAATGAGAGCCAAATAGCCTCACCTTTTCACTTAACTGAATTCCGGGACGGAATTCTTTTTAAGGGGGAGATGATGTAATAACCAGGTAAATCCATTAGTTAAACTCTATCCCGTTAAGTTTATTTAATTTTAGGATTTGGATGTTTGGGGTATGTTTGAATTAAGTCATAAGTTTAAGGGTGTTTTGGTACTTATCAAATAGTTTCAGCCAAAAGTGAAAATTAAATACTTAAATATCTTAAGTATCAGGTTATCACTTTCCTTATTCAGAAAGTGTGTATGTGTGTGTGTTTTGAGAGAAAAGGAAGCAGAGGAAGAAAACGTACGGTTAGGGCTTCAAGTGATTGGGCTGAAATCGATTTGGAGGTAAGTTCCTTTACAATTTGTGTTATAATCAGTAGTATTAGACTTCTATCGGATTAGAATGTTTAATTTGAAGTTATATAGGTTTAATTTGAATCTGGGTAAAATAGAACCGACTGTGTTCTTGAAACTCCCGGTGAAGTCCCGGTAGTGTGGAATACCGGTAGTGTGGAGTCCCGGTATAGTGGAGTCCCGGTAGTGTGGAATACCGGTAGTGTGGAATACCGGTAGTGTGGAGTCCCAGTATAGTTGGTACGTGCGAAATGTGTGTTTTAATCGCAGTGGGTTGCAAACTGTCCACAGTGGAAAGTGCAAGTGTACACTGTCCACTATGATCGTCACAGCAAGTAATAGTTTGTAAAATACCAGAATCGAATCCACAGAGACTGGACAATCAAGACAATACGGTTCTCATGAGCTCCTTTTACAAGTTTCAACTAGAGAGGAAAATAATACTTTGGTTTGGTTTGGTAAAATAGCTACTTGAAACGATTTACTAAATGTTAAAAAGGAGGAATGTAGGTTGGATTTTCCCTAAATTTTATCTCAAATACTCGGTCCTTAGAGTGATCCTCGTATTCGTGGTGGACATTTTCGCTAGAAAAGCCCGGTTACAAAATACTCACACCGTTAGATAAAAATCCCATACTCTTAGTACTTGTTGTTTTGTCAATGGTAATCTCTAAATGGACCTTTTCAGGCCTCGATGGAATGTGTAGAGACAAATACTCTAAGTGTTTTTAATACACAAATTAGCTTGCCTACTACTCCAGTGGGCAGAGATTAGCTCACTGTGCCGACCTCACTTTCGTAAGTGTCAAAAGAATTCTTTCGAATCCCCTAGCATCATTCAAGCTCGTGTCACTGCGTTCTACTTATTTCTAAGTTAAGAACTAGACTTTAGATCCTTGCAAGTGATCGGCTTGTTCGCATCCTTGGGTAAATATCGAGAATGAAGAATTGCACATAATAAAACTGAAAGTGATTTGCATTAACTTCTCACAGTGGGGAACGAGAAGTCGTCCCTGCACTGTGTATTTCGAACTACAACAGAAAATAAATTACTGAAATTAAATGCTAAGTTACTGCAGTAAATGAAAGCTTACAACTTAAAGAAATGCTAGATAAATTGCAAGATGGATGGATTGTAATAAATGAGACCCAACACCCCTTTTTATACTAAGGAGGAGGTGTTGGTCTTTACACAAAAAGGGTTTTCCAAGGTGTAAGGACTGCAGGGCAATGCTGAAATCAGCCCATAGGGTAATGCTTCAATCCTCCATGTATAGCTCTTATAACCCAATGGTCTTTTAGAAGTCAACTTTTGCAAGTACAAAGGGGTGTACTTGATGCTATCTTCAATGAGAACTACCTTGTACTTCTCCAGCCATTTCTCTGCCAAATGAACCTTCCTCCTCCAGAAAATTAGATTCCAACTAAAAGTTTCTTTTTCTTTTCTTTTTGTTCTGCTCGAAGAGTGGGGAACCGGAGTGGGCACTGTATACGTCACTGCGGATGAAAAATCGTGAAAACACCCAAAACTTCCCCAAATAATTTATTAAAGACCATGGTTCACTCCTTTTTCTCGTTTTCGTAAATCATACCAAGAATGGGGGTTTTTAGAAGTGAAATGGCTAAAATTGACAAAATAAAGTGGAAAATAAATGGAAATAATAACTCTAAAAATAGAGTTATCACAACCTCAAACTTAAATCATTACTTGTCCCCAAGTAATAAAAAGAAAGAAATAAAATGAAACACAATGCATTTGAATCTTTGAGGGACTTACATACGTCTTGACTTGAATGAGCGTTTGATCTCCTTCCTCCGATACTTCCTTCGGTCCGAAACTTGAAAATTTCACTTTTGTGTTTGACGAAACCTTTCCCTTGTTTACCTTTTGATCAATAGGGCTTTCTTGGGTTTGAAGGGTTTATGGCTTTGAATCTTTTCCCAAGGGTTTTGACAAGAATTTCCAAACATGGACCGAAGATCTCGCTTTGAGATTTTTATTTCAAGAAGTGGGTGTTTAGTATTTTGCTATGATAAGTACGTACACTTTCAGGCTTTATTTGGGTATAAGGAGTATGGCTATTTTTGTGAGGGTGGGTATTCTGATGGTCCAGAATAGGCACACCATCTTTTTCTGGGAGTGAGCCCTTTGATGGTCCAGAAAAGGCACACCATCAATTTTGTTAGTGCTACTCCGGTTTTCTTCTGTTTTTGTATTTTTGTGTTTTCTCTTTTTTTTTGGGAGGGGGGTACGGCTTACCCACCTCAAACTTGGACTTCACAGTGTCCTCACTGTGAGCAAACAGGAGGTCACTCTGGAAGTTCCCACCTCAAACTTAAAATCTCACAGTGTCCCCACTGTGACATAGAAATAACGAACAAAGGTGGTGGTTTGGGGTACAAAAAGGATCGTGTTTGGATGCGAAAAATGGCCTATATCATTTCATGGTATCAAGTTGAGATTCGTACTTACAAAAGGGACCTTTTTAAGTTGGAAGCCGAAAGTTGTACCTTAAGATGGAAACGAGATCAAACAAGCAATCAAACAACAAATACGTTAGTACCCAAAAGTACCTACCCAGTGGTAGGATTTTCATGCATTAAAACGCCAAAAAGAAATATGTAGCAAACATTGTCAAAGCCTAGCCATAGGCACAAAATATAAAATAAACATAAATTAAAATTGTTTTTGAGAGCAAAGGAGTGGAACCAAAGTTTTAACAAACCATTCAACGGGTCGGGGTGGCCTCTGGTGAACTAGCAGGAACGTCTTCATCAAATTCGTCCTCACTGTCATAAACTGGGCAGATATCCTTCGGAAATTCTGGGAGCTGAGCAGCTAAAACGGGGTTGGTCTCTTTCACAAACTGACCCATCACTTCATCCCGTTCTCTTGTGTACATCCAAAATTTCTGCGTGGCCCGGTTCTGATATCGCTGCTCACTTTCCAGCAACTCGATCCTGTATGTGAGCTTCTTCAAAGATGCCAAAATCTCTGCCATCTGGTTGCTTGACGAACCTGCCTCAGTCGGACGCCTCGATGTATCCGCAGTCCGCACATCATGCTCCTCAGCGATGATCACAGTGGGCCGGGCAGTCCCCACTGTGGGAATTTCTTCTTCATGTTCATGTGGAGGAGTGTTGATATGCCTTCCCATCTTGCGAATGGTCTGCACACTAATGTTGCTTGTTGAGTCGAACCACTGATCCTCCACAGCGGAGGGTACACCTGCGTCTATCATTAGTAACGTGATAAGGCAAGGGAGGGGCAACACAACCTTCTTTCGGGTCCTAGCTTGATCGATGGCAGCGTGCATGACCATCCCAACATTTATCTTCATTCCTGTGAGCAGACAGTACAAGAGGGTACATTTGTGCATGGACAAGGTGGTATCGTGTGATGTTGGAGATAAAGAGGCCGGAAGAAATTGAAACCAAACAGCGGCCTCGGTGACGAGGGAGCTAGCGTTTAGACAACGTCTTCGACCATCCTTGTTCCATGGCTTTCCTTCGACATCTATTTCTTTCAAAATACGGTCCTCATCCTCGGGGGTCATTTTCTTCAAAAACTTTGTAAACTCACACTCATTTGGGCCACGCCTTCCTAACACTCGGTTGATTGTTCCTGGATTATAACATACTTTCTTTCCTCTAACTACCACGATGGGGTCCTTTGATTGAGAGGCTTCGGCATAAAATTCTCGGACCAACGAGGCATTAGCGCGTCGATTGGCCTCGGCCAAAATCGACCAGTCTTGCGCGATGATCCTATCTTTTACAAAAGAGTTGGCTTCAACAAACTCGGGGTCAAAACCCCTTTCCAACCTTAGCTTCTGGGCTGCAATGCATTCGTAGTGGGCAGCCACCTCTGAAGAGGTGAACTGCCTAGGTACACCACTGGGGGCATGAGCAGTGCCCACTGTTGAGTGATGTGGGTGTAGGGTTTGAACATGGTCATCCCCAATGTCAAGTTCAACAGAAGAAGCACTTAAAGCAGGTTCAAAATTAGTACCTTTCTCTGATGGTCTTTTTGCCGATTTCCTCGGTGTCGTGGTCACCGTAGACCTGGTGACCACTCTCCTCTTCTTTAAAGCTCGTAGAACAGGACTCTCCCCACTGTGGGCAGTCTTCCCCACTCTTCTCTTCTCAATACTATCCCCAAGCTTTCTGTAATCTTCTTCATAATCAGAATGTACTTTCCTCAGCAGTTCTTGTTCCTCAGTAAAAATCTCTCCCTCCGCCTTTTTCCTTTCTTCCTCGAAGATCTTTGCTTGCTCAGCCTTCAATCTTGCTTCTTCCCTTAGCTTTTCTTCTTCTTCTTTTCTGCGCCTTTCTTCTTCTTTTCTGCGCCTTTCTTCTTCTTCTCGTCGTCTTCTCTCGACCTCTTCCTTTCTCTTTCGAATGACCGACAATTGTTTCTCAAACTCCTCTGCCAATCGCCGCTCCTCTTCTTCGGCCAGCAGTGCCTCGGTTTCGAAGTGGATGATACTAGTGTCGGAGACTTGAGAGGATGCCTTGGCTTTTGGGCTTTCTTGCTGTGAAGAACCCGCATCAGGTGCGCCGGATGTTATGGGGTTATCGCCGGAGATGATGGGGTTGTCACCGGAAATAGGTGGTGGTTCATTTAGATCGCCAGTGACATTTTCCGGCGGGTTCTCTTCTGTGAGACGACGGCGCACGGCTGCTCGTGTGGGTGCATCGTGCCGGATGTTCAATCTTTTGCTTCGCGCCATTTTTTTTTTAGGGTTTTAGGAAGGGTTTTAGGTTTGTGGGTTTTCTTTGAGAGAGAAATGGAGAAGATGAAGAAAATTGGTGTTTTTAGGGAAGTTAAATTAATCTGATTGAGGGTGATGGTTTTTGATTTGAGAGGGAAAGGTTAATAGGAGAGAGAGGGGGAGATAATGATGGTTTATCTTGGGAAGGAGGGTTCTTGACAAGTGGCAGGGAAAAGTTGAAATTTGTACTAAAAAGCATGAGGCGCGTCAGCCTTGGGCCCCTCCCAAACCGTCTTTTCCTATGTCAGACCGAGAGTGAGGAACGCAGTGACCAATCCTTGCCCACTGCGAACCTTTTTGTTCCAAAAAGTGCTAAGATGCTCCTACACACATCGAAATAAACTATCGCACAGAATTAAAAATACCAAAATTCATAAAAAGACAATAATACTGAAATAAACTATTTACAAACAGCGCTGACTTTCTCTAACCATAGTGAGGTGGAGAGTGGGGAGGGATGTGGGCACTTTCATGCAGAAAATGCTTTACCCTTTGCCCATTGACTTTAAAGATTTTTCCGAATTGAGGAGCCATTAAGTCCAGAGTTCCAAAAGGACTTACCTTGACCACAGTGTAAGGCTCTTTCCATCGAGATTTTAATTTTTCCGGAAACATCCTTAACCTTGAATTAAAAAGTAGCACTTTTTGTTCCTCCACAAAATTTCCATGAGTGATTTTTTGGTCAGGCCACCTCTTGATCTTCTCCTTGTTGTTTTTTTCATTTATGTAGGAGTGGTGACAGAGTTCTTCTAACTCATTGAGGTAGGCATACTTTAAGTGGGAAGGCAATGACTTCAAATTCAAGTCAGGGGGATGTTTATATGGTAGTTTGACATGTCTCTCCTTGAAATCTAGCAGCTCAAAAGCTGCCAAAATTTCGTTACACTCATCCTCAAAAGTGTCATCATTTTTAGAGTCGGAGTGCTCACTCTTACTCCCCACTGTGGGCACTGTGTCAAAACTGTGGGATCCATAAATCGAACTTAAAGCAAAACAGTCTTCGGTGTCTATATACTTAAGGGCCTTGAAGACATTGAATGTTACCTCTTGGTCATTAACTCGCATCGTGAGCTCTCCTTTGTGCACATCGATCAAAGTACGTCCGGTTGCAAGAAACGGACGTCCTAAGATGATTGGGATTTCTTTATCAGCCTCATAATCTAGAACTAGAAAATCGGCGGGGAAAATAAATTTATCCACTTGGACCAAAACGTCTTCTATTTTTCCCTTGGGATAGGCAATGGACCGGTCGGCTAGTTGTAATGTCACGGTTGTGGGTCTAGCCTCTCCAATACCTAACTTTTTAAAAATGGACAGTGGCATCAAGTTGACACTAGCTCCTAGATCACAGAGTGCTTGACCTACTTCTTGTCCTCCTATTGTGCATGGAATGGTGAAACTACCCGGGTCTTTCAACTTAGGTGGAATCTTGCTAGTAAGGAGGGCACTACATTCTTCGGTCAAAGCCACAGTCTCAAATTCACCCAACTTCCTCTTTTTGTTCAAAATATCTTTTAAGAATTTAACATAGCTTGGCATCTGCTCAAGAGCTTCTACCAAGGGTATGTTAATGTGAAGTTGCTTAAAAATGTCTAAGAATTTTTTAAACTGAACATCGACATTTTTAGGCTTCATTCTTTGAGGAAATGGAATGTTTCGTGGGTCAATCTGAGTTTGCTGTGGTATTGGCTTTGGAACAGTAGTCTTTGGGACAGGTCCAAAAGTGGGAAGGTCAGGGATGTCGGTCCTCACTGTGGGGACCACAGTGACCTGAGGAGTGCCCACTGTGGGAACCACAGTGGGTATTTGAGGCGAATCATCGGACTCAAAAACGATATCTTTCAGATCCTTTCCACTCCTCAGTGTTATGGACTTGACATGTTCTGGTCCTTTTCCTATCACCCTAGCTTGCTCGGTATCACTAGGTAACGTTCCTGGTGGTCTATTCTTAACTTCAACGGCTAGTTGTCCTACTTGAGTCTCTATATTTCTAATGGCTGCTTGAGTTTGATTCATAAAACCCTTGAGAATCGATTCAAGTGACTGTTGGGTCTCAGCGGGTTGAGTATATCGTGGTTGGTATGGTTGTGGGGACTGCCCACTGTGATGTGGGGACTGCCCACTGTGATGTGGGGACTGCCCACTGTGATGTGGGGACTGCCCACTGTGATGTTGCTGAAATCCAGGGGGATTGTATGGTCTTTGCTGGATATGACTCGGCCCTTGGGGTTGGAGTCCTTGATTACCAGACCAAGAGAAATTCGGATGATTTCTCCAACCTGGATTATAAGTCTGCGAATAAGGGTTGTTCCTCGGATTGGTTCCTATAACATTAACAGATTCGGGATTTGCTGGGCAAAAATAAAAAACATGCTCCTCTCCACAGAGGGAGCAGTTTTCAGGGAGATGCGTTGCTGAATTGACTTGGCCTCTATTTTGATTTAAAACGATTTTGGTCAAGGCCACCAATTGCGCATTCATGGTTTTAAGTGCCTCGGAATCGATGGTGTTGGTCTTTGATATGGGTGTTCTCGGATTTGACCATTCGGTATTGTTGTTGGACACTTTTTCTAAGATTTGATATCCTTCGTTGTAAGTCATACTCGTAAATGTTCCACCGGCTGTTGCATCTAAGATGATTTTGGCTGCATTGGAAAGACCATTGTAAAAGGTCTCCAATTGGATGCAATGTGGGATGCCATGATGTGGGCACTTTCGAAGTAAATCTTTAAATCGTTCCCATGCATCCGAAACAGCCTCATCTTCCTCTTGCCTAAACAAAATTATATCATTTCGAAACCTAACATTCCTTGTTGGAGGAAAGTATTTTTGCAAAAATCTATCGGCAAGCTCTTGCCAAGTGGTTATCGAGTGAGGTGCATGTGCGTTTAGCCAAGACTTCGCCTTGTCCCTTAATGAAAAAGGGAAAAGCCTTAGTCTTAATGCCTCATCACTAACACCTTGCAACTGAAAGGAATCAGTCATTTCTAAAAAAGATTTTAAGTGCGAGTGTGGATCCTCAGATGGCGATCCTCCAAATTGACCCATGGCTTGGATCATTTGAAACATCACCGGTTTGAGTTCAAAATGCGTTGCAACAATATTGGGTCTCAAAATTCCGGAGCTTAAATCACCAACTCCGGAAGTAGCATAGTCCCGTATTTTTCGATCTTTGCTACCGGCAATCGTGATTGTGGTCTCCACTATAGGTGGCGGTATTGCAGCCATGTTCACAGTGGGGATCACAGGGGGTTCTCGATTTGTTTTCTTGCTTCTTCGTGTTTTTCGCAACGTTTTTTCTATTTCGAGATCTATTGGAACCAAATGTTCGAGTTGTCGCCGTGGCATATAATACGAACAGCTTAGAAAAACTAGTTACTCGGGCTCGAACAAAAACTAATGTCTTGAGATTTAAAATCACGCCAGTCCCCGGCAACGGCGCCAAAAACTTGTTACGTGCGAAATGTGTGTTTTAATCGCAGTGGGTTGCAAACTGTCCACAGTGGAAAGTGCAAGTGTACACTGTCCACTATGATCGTCACAGCAAGTAATAGTTGGTAAAATACCAGAATCGAATCCACAGAGACTGGACAATCAAGACAATACGGTTCTCATGAGCTCCTTTTACAAGTTTCAACTAGAGAGGAAAATAATACTTTGGTTTGGTTTGGTAAAATAGCTACTTGAAACGATTTACTAAATGTTAAAAAGGAGGAATGTAGGTTGGATTTTCCCTAAATTTTATCTCAAATACTCGGTCCTTAGAGTGATCCTCGTATTCGTGGTGGACATTTTCGCTAGAAAAGCCCGGTTACAAAATACTCACACCGTTAGATAAAAATCCCATACTCTTAGTACTTGTTGTTTTGTCAATGGTAATCTCTAAATGGACCTTTTCAGACCTCGATGGAATGTGTAGAGACAAATACTCTAAGTGTTTTTAATACACAAATTAGCTTGCCTACTACTCCAGTGGGCAGAGATTAGCTCACTGTGCCGACCTCACTTTCGTAAGTGTCAAAAGAATTCTTTCGAATCCCCTAGCATCATTCAAGCTCGTGTCACTGCGTTCTACTTATTTCTAAGTTAAGAACTAGACTTTAGATCCTTGCAAGTGATCGGCTTGTTCGCATCCTTGGGTAAATATCGAGAATGAAAGACCAGAACAACAAATATTCTAAGTATAAAGATTACTCAAGCATTTTTGATAAAATCCAGGTACTTCTCCTTCCTACATCCCAAAGGATGTTTAGCCTAACATTTCCGAAGTAAAGAAAACAAAAGATGAAGAATTGCACATAATAAAACTGAAAGTGATTTGCATTAACTGCTCACAGTGGGGAACGAGAAGTCGTCCCTGCACTGTGTATTTCGAACTACAACAGAAAATAAATTACTGAAATTAAATGCTAAGTTACTGCAGTAAATGAAAGCTTACAACTTAAAGAAATGCTAGATAAATTGCAAGATGGATGGATTGTAATAAATGAGACCCAACATCCCTTTTTATACTAAGGAGGAGGTGTTGGTCTTTACACAAAAAGGGTTTTCCAAGGTGTAAGGACTGCAGGGCAATGCTGAAATCAGCCCATAGGGTAATGCTTCAATCCTCCATGTATAGCTCTTATTACCCAATGGTCTTTTAGAAGTCAACTTTTGCAAGTACAAAGGGGTGTACTTGATGCTATCTTCAATGAGAACTACCTTGTACTTCTCCAACCATTTCTCTGCCAAATGAACCTTCCTCCTCCAGAAAATTAGATTCCAACTAAAAGTTTCTTTTTCTTTTCTTTTTGTTCTGCTCGAAGAGTGGGGAACCGGAGTGGGCACTGTATACGTCACTGCGGATGAAAAATCGTGAAAACACCCAAAACTTCCCCAAATAATTTATTAAAGACCATGGTTCACTCCTTTTTCTCGTTTTCGTAAATCATACCAAGAATGGGGGTTTTTAGAAGTGAAATGGCTAAAATTGACAAAATAAAGTGGAAAATAAATGGAAATAATAACTCTAAAAATAGAGTTATCAATAGTGAACTCCCGGTATTGTGAACTCCCGGTATTGTTAACTCCCGGTATTGTTAACTCCCGGTACTAAGAAGTCCCGGTACCCTGTGTAGTCCCGGTAGTTGTTAAACAGTTGAGAACAGAAACTGGTAGGCTTTATATGTTTGGCTAGTAAAGCGGTGTATGTATCTTAAATTGTTTCAGATTCTGTGGGGTCGTGATAAGAGAAAAGACCATTTTGAAAGGAGCTTGCGAGCGTGTGTAATAATCAAAACAGGTGAGTTTTACTTTAAAAATATTTTTTTAACTGAAATACATATACGTATGGTTTGGGAATGTGATAATTGGTGATTACGTGTTTATATGTATGGTATATGTGAATTATAATATATTGAGGTATTATATTTACATGAGTATTATAACGTGTTATAATACGTGGGCCGGGCTTAGGACCGGTGTGTTTGGCTATAGAATCTGTATAGTGTTGTTTGGCTTTAGATGTTGTATAGCGTTGTAAATTTATTAGTTGGCTTGCAACCAACTAATATGGCCAGGAGGAATGAGAAGGGAAGGTATATGATGTGTGAGTTCAAATTGATATATTTGATCGTACTGTGTGAATTATATAAATAAGGTTTATATATACGATTTCAAACTAACAGGGATTTTTCTCACTTAGACCCTTAGGTCTAACCCTCATTTTTGTTTTAAAATATGTATTCCATGGATCGCGTAAGAGCAAGTAATTAGAGTAATCGATGGATGACTTTTGTGAAGGATTATATGACGAAGATTTTGGCATGTTTAGCAGTTGTATTACAATATTAAATGTTATGTATGTATTTAGTACAAAGTTTGTAGTAGAATGGCTTCTGTTAATTGTAAAGGACTACAGGACCATACTTGTAATATGATGTCTCTTTTGTTATATCGATGTGGTGTTACATTATGTGATTTGTTATATATATGGGAATTGGGTTGTTACATATTGAGAGAGAGAGAGAGAGAGAGGAGATAGGAAGAGATCGAGAAAATAGATCTGAGAGATTGAGAGAGAGATCGAGAGAAGAGAGAGAGAGATTGAGAGAGGGAGAGAAGAGATCTGGCCACAGTCAACTTCGATCTGCTCCGGCCGCCTCCAACCACCGGCCATCGTCAACGTCGACCAACTCCTGCTTCTTCTTCTTTGGCCATCTGCTCCGGCCGCCTCCAACGCCGACGAACCACCGGCCACCGTCAACGTCAAATAACATTAATTTTTGGTTAAATTTTGACGAGTTTTGTTGTTTTTACAGGGATGGCGAGGTATGGAGATGACATCAACGACGTGGTTGGCCAGAGCCCTAATCTCAGATCTCTTCTCTCGATCTCGATCTCTATCTCCTCTTTTCTCGATCTCCATATCTCTCTCTATCTCTCTCTCTCTCTCTTTGTCATTTGTTTTTTTAATACTAAATAGGTTATATTTTTAAGTTTGTGATATGATTTAATGTAAAACAAAAGTGAGTGTATCATTCTTGGTTGATTAAGTTAGCAAGATGAACATTCAAGTAAAATATGGGTTTCTTCTTGGTAGAAGATGAATCTTCAAGAAAAAAGAAATATAATTAATCACATATAATAAAGTAAGTTGCAAGTTGAGTCCCTGTGGTTTTATAATTTAACTAAAAAATGTAAACATATCGAAATGACTAAAATGCCCTTCACTTAACGACTGGGAGTTAACGCCCGTTAGCGTCAGGGACCAAATTGTTACGAAAACACGAACCACGGGGCCTAATTTGGAATAAAAAAATTGTAGGGACCATTTTCGTTATGTTTTTGAAACCATAGGGACCAAATCCGTAATTTACCCAACTTTTTTTAAACAAATAAATGTTTAATTTATTTGAAATCCAACAAATAAATCTTTTCAACTTTTTAAACCAAAGAGCTTCCGTATTTTAATTTATTAAGGAGCCGTTTACAAAACGCTTACCCCGGTAAGTGTTTACCAAGTCATATTAGTTTACCGGATGAATATGGCAAGAACCAAGAATCTTACCCAATAAGAGCGGAAGCAAGGACCGAGAGTAGAAAGCAAGGACCGAGAGTCTTACCCGGTAAGTGAGTGCGACGACTCTTACCACGGTTAGCGCTTACCGGCTAAATTGTAGCATGTGATGCCATTTTAGTAGACTAAAATGTTACCTATGAAGTAGATGATAGTGTTGAATTTTACCGGTAAGCACTTACCCAGGTAAGTGATTAGGTAAACGGCCCCTAAGTCTCTAGTCGATTTGAACTAAGGACTTCCTTACACTTATAAAGCGAAAAGAATATACCATTTCTCTAATTAGGATATTAATAATTAAGGATTCAAACATTCACCTGATTACAATTTATGTTCTAACTAGCCATTATCTAACAATCTAAGTACATAACAAAGTTTGAAATATTACACCATTAGTCCCTTGTATGTGGTTTTCTTTAACAAATGAAGGTCAAAGTACTAGTTTCAAGCTATAAGCCTTTTAAAACATGCTTCTAACTTTATGTCCCTAACTTCGTAACTTGTACAAGACATGATATTTCATATTTTAACTAATGTACAATCCTTACAAGCGTAAGCTATAAGTGTTTAATATCAAGGTCCAACTCATAGTTTAAATTTATACGAAACGAAGGTAACGAAAACGATGATATTATATGATTGATTAAATCTAAGTCTAACATCAAGCTCATGCCTGAACTTTATGATTTTCACTCTAGAACTTGCTAATGCCACTTACCTTGTTCTTGCTTCAATAACCCACAAAAGAACCCTACAATACCTTGTCACTCCTTGTTGGCTTTCGCTTTTGATCTCAAAAGGATAACAATGGACACAACTTTTACTTGGTGATTTTTATTGATTTTTGATCAATATTATGAAACTTTACCCCTCCCCTCAACTAGTAAAGGGTTGTTTGCTAAAGCTGAATGACTTTGTGCAAAATGATTTAGATGCTATGTATGATTTAGTGTGTAATGAAAAAATGATTGTTTGGTAAATATTTTGAATATACAGTCTTAATGAAATAAAATGTAATTTCATTCTCACCACCTAGTCATTTTGCAAAAGTCATTCAAATTTAGCAAAACAACACTTTAGTGGTTGAGGGGGAGAGGTAAATAGAGGTTTGATTTAAACGACCAGGTACAGCATCAGGTACAACATCACATTTTACACCTGAGGAAGGTACAACCCAACTATGAAGTACATCAGCAGATGTTACAATAATACGTAGAAAGGTTCATAATATTGATCAAAATCATTAATCACTAAGTAAAAGTTCTCTCCATTGAGTCGGGTTCAAACGAGAACCAGTACCTACTTAAGAGGATAAGAAAATGGTCGAATCACATGTGATTTTACACTAACATCACATACAAAGTCACATGTGATTCACACGACTTTTCCCTGTGACCTGAAAACGTGACCAAAGGCGTCCACACACCTTTTTTGACCATTAATGTAAAATCACATGTGATTTGCTTGTTTTCGTATTCTCTTAAAAATTCAGCATTCTCGCTTAATCCTCTCTCCTATATATATATATATATACATAGCCTTAGGTTCAAATGAGAAGTGCAAATTTTTTGAGAAATAGAGAAGTGATCTTGGCCATTTATTCGGTCAAGATCGGTTATAATTGGTCAAAAGTTGCGGCTTTGACTGATCAAAAGTTGCGGCTTTGACTGGTCAAAAGTTGCGGCTGTTCCAAAAATAGAAAGGCAATTTCGTAACTTTTACAAAAAACACGGGCTGAGTTCATATATGAATCTGTGTGATTCACATATGAACTATACGTTCATATATGAACCTTTGTAATTCACATATGAACTCTTTATAACTAATTCATATATGAATATTGTGATTCATATATGAACCTTTGTGTTTCATATATGAAACTAATTAACTGTAGGTTCATATATGAATCAGTTGAACCAATTAACTGATTCATATATGAATCTTTGTGTTCATATATGAACCTTTATGATTCATATATGAATTTTTTAACTAATTCATATATGAACCTTTGTGTTCATATATGAATCTTTGTGATTCATATATGAACCTTTGTGATTCATATATGAATTTTTTAACTACTTCTCATATGAACAAATTAACTGATTCATATATGAATCACAAAGGTTCATATATGAATTAGTTAAAAAGAGTTTATATGTGAATTACAAAGGTTCATACATGAACACAAAGGTTCATATATGAATCACACAGATTCATATATGAACTCGTCCCGCGTATTTTTTACGAAACTACCCCTCTATCTTGTGCAGACCACGCGAGGAATTATCCGCTGCTTCTCGGTCAAAGCCGCCGATCTTGACTTCCCAAAAGGTGTTAACTTTACTAACCACTTTAGACCAATAGGATTTCACCTTTCTAGTTGGTTAGTGTCAACATATTAATTAGTGTCAAAAGGTACATTTGGTATTTTGTAAAAGAGTTTCTTTGGTGAACTTTTAATATGGGGGTTACAAAAGCAAATATTGATTTTTCATTACATTGGGGGGTTACGAATTTAATATAGGTAATTCTAATTTAAAAAAAATAAGTTGTTGGTTTGAGGTAGCTCTCGTTCATCATAGTTCGGTTTGCATGAAGATGGATTCTCATCGTCATCAAGAATATATTCAACACGATATGTTGGACTATTCTACTAACTCCGCAAAGTTCGACGTTGTTGTTGGAGTTTGTTGATTCATTTCTCACTTGATATTTTGTTAATGAGGGACGTTTTTGCAGAACCATTATTAACAGTTTGTGCATAATTGATCTAATGGTCAACTGTACACAGTTATGAACAATAAGAATGTATATTAATTTTGCTATCCATATTATATTTTTGATACACATACTCGTTTCATACGTGTTCAACCTTCTCACATGTTCAACTTTCATTAATACAAACAATTTATTACTTTTTAGTTGTTTCATACATGTTCAACGTATATCCGGGTTGAATGCTTTTTACTATTGTTACCATAAGAGTATAATTAACTTGAGAACATATGTGAAATGTCAATGGTCAACTGTGTACAATTATGAACAATAAGAATATATATATTAGTTTTGCTATCCATATTATTTTTTTGATACGCATACTCGTTTCATACATGTTCAACTTTCATTAACACAAACCATTTATTGCTTTTTAGCTGTTTCATACATGTTCAACGTATATCTGGGTTGAATGTTTTTTACTATTATTACCATAAGAGTATAATGAACAATCGAACATTAACGAACATAAATGAACGAATGTAAACAACCCATCATTTAATAAACATGAATGTTCAAGCATTCACAAACTTATATGAACGAACGATATTATCGTTCGTGTTCGCTGATTTAACTAACCTAACTAAAAATACGCGTTCATTTTCGTTCATTTTTTAAAGTTTATTTTACAGCCCTACATACATGTAAAATGCAGATGGATTCAGTGTTTAAGAAAGAACATAAAATGCATGTAAAATAGAGGGATGTAAGAGATGTTAATGCAATGGATTGATTGTGTTGGGAGTATTCTATGGAGGGGGTTACAAAAATGAGGGGATTACAAAACTAAGGGAATTAGTTTTACTAAAATGACCCTCAACACCCATGTTCATTACTTTATTTATCAAAGGCCCCATCTTGTAATTAATGATTTAGATGTATTTCATCTCAACCACTCATTTTAAGATCAAAGGTTGTTAATTGGTTAATAAAGTTAGTACCAAATTTTTGGTTAACAAAATAACCCAACCCTATGAAAATTGTAATAACTGTGAGATCCAACTACAACCACATATTTCATTGAATAATTGAATTCTTTAATTAATAAATATATTCCATAATTATGCATAAAAGGGTACTCTGGTAATTTTATTTTATATCTTGCCAACTCATCATATTCTTATGGCATGATACGTTTTACTAAAATACCAATCCTTTCACCACTATCCATGTTTTTGAATTACAAACCTTTTATTTAATATGATCTAGAGATTCTACACGAGATACACATCCGATTGCGTGCAAACAGAACATTCCCACTTTGTGGCTACGTAGGGTCTGAAAAGAAGTAGAAAACAGTAGCATTTGCTACCCTATGCGAGCGAGCTAACAACAACTATGGATATCTCATATTGTGGCGACATTACTGCTAACAAACACAACAAACTGAGGTGGACACGGAGATTCAACTCGTTGAGGATTCCAACAAGTTCGGCGTTGGGGTCTGCGGTGTCAATCAGGGTTGTGAAGCGGTCAGATTTTTTTTTTGTTTTTAGCCGACGACAACGAAGAGATTTGTCGCGAAGCGGGTCTTTGGTGTCAATCGAGGTTGTTTTTGTTTTCCGGTGAGTTTTTCCCTTTCCAACAGGTTTTGTTTATAGGTTTAAAGATTGGGTTGTCGTGTGTTTTGTTTGGATTTATTCCAAATCTGGTTGGTTTTCTGCCCATTGATAGTGGGTATCACAGTAGTATCATAGCGAGTATCACAGTGATATCATAGTGGGTATCACAATGGGTCTTGTATGTATTTTGGGTATCACACTAGGTCTTATATGTATTTTGTATCACAATGTATTTTGTAACACAGTGGGTATCATAGTGTATTTTGTATCACATTGTATTTTGCCGGAATCAAGTTCACAAGAGAGAGGAGAGAGGAAAATTTTAAAATACCTAACATGCCCTTTGATTAAAATTTTAAATCAAAATTACCAAATTGAATAATTTCCTAAATTATTCTTTGATTTGTGGTTGATATTGGATCTCACAGTTACCACACACAACTTAGTTCTTCCTTGAATGACCCCATATATATATATATATATATATATATATATATATATATATATATATATATATATATATATATATATATAGGGTCCCTTTATTTTGAAACCCATGAAAAGGTTGAAACATATGAAACCTCTTTTTAGACCATAGATTTATAATCCTACGGTCAAGATCATTTTAGACATTAAATGAATTAAAATTAATTTTTAATTAATTTCTTATGAAGAAAACATGTGATGAAGGGTAAAATTGGAATAACACATCCTAAATGAATCCGGATAATCATGGAAATTGAGATTCATCACGATCGTATCCCGAAAATCACTCCACGATTCTGATTCAGTTTTCGTTTGATGATACAAGAACGCATAAACCAGTTTTTTTAAGAATCCCTACAATGGCAGACCGAAATCGAGGTTTTCTCCTTTCAATCCTTGTTCTTCATTTTTACGATTTCTGAAAATAATAATCATCTAACTAGGGTTTTTGGTGAATCAGTGAGGAAAAGGAGCGAAAGGATATTGCTGAAATACTCTTTCTCCAAATTCAAAAACACAGAAGCAACTCCAATACTGATCGATTTTGACAATGAGGAAGAAGATTCGGCCCAGAAAATCACGTTATCGAGGTTATTGATACACCGATGAATACGAACGAGGATGATGACAAAGAGGCAGATAATGGAGAGGACACAATTGAGATTGCCGACACTGAAGCAAATTCAGAACATGCATCACTCGAAAATGGTAAGAATTTTTTTTCTTTTCGAAACAATATAAGGGTTGTTAACCAGAAAATCATATAATGAAATCAAGACTCATATAATCTGAGTTAAAAATGGGGTTTTTAATTTTGAAATCTTATGTTTTCATTAAAATCCCTGAAATTTAGAAATTGTTTTCAAGAAGGGGTTTCTTCACATTTTTCTTTTTAATCACTGTATATTCATTTGGTATGTTTTTTTTGTTTGATTTCAGTAAATGTTTACATATTCACCAAAGTTTTTTTTAAAATTTGGACTGTTGATAACCCAAAAAACACAGGTGTTGAGTTATTGATGAAAGATTTATCAATGGAAGAGAATACGAATACATTGGCTAATGATGAAGGTACTGAATTATAGTGTAATGGTTGTGAAGTCGTTTTATGAAACTGGTTATATATATATATATATATATATATATATATATTATGTTAGGATCCAAGTGCTTTCCACTACGCCAAAAGCAATTGCTGGTGGAGAAGGCGCAACTTATTTCCATATAGCGTAGCAGCTAGCGCCACGTTTCGATTTAGGAAGATGCTGGTCAATGACCCAACATATTAATATCATGAAGTGGAAGCAGATGTGAAGGTCAAAGGCACTGCAGAATGTGTTGCAAAGGATGAAGTTAAGAAGCAACATGTGAAGGGAGAAATTGTTGAACTAAATACAAAACCAGGTTCTTGGTTAAGTTAATGAATTTTAAACTGTCAAAATTTGTTTTCATAAACTTTATTGCTGCAGGCTTGTTCCCCACTGAAATCAAAATTTTAAACCAGGTTCTTGGTTTATTTATTTGTTTTAAAATTAAAAAACTCGCCTTTTCTTTTCATTAAAAATAATTTAATTAATTTTTTTCCCTAAACAGGTACCCAACGAGTTCCCGGTACTTGTCGGGGATTTTCCCCCCGAAACCCGTCGGGGATTAGACGGGGCGGGGTCGGGTACGGGGGATATAAAACGGGGTCGGGGTCGGGACGGGGGGTGCATTCCCCACCTAATACCCGCCCCATTTCCATCACTAATCATCGTGATTTGTAGGATAATAACAGTTTGAATATGAGACTATGAAACAACTAGCATGATTCATATGCTACGTTTGTGTATGCAACAGTTTTCATATATATATATATGTATGTATTTATTAGGATTATAGACTTCGTATGTGAAATGTTGTTACATCCGGTATTTCATATATGCATAAAAGTTCCGCTTCAACATTATTAAAATAGTGTTTTGGTTCATGTATTATGACAATTTATGAAACTGTATTATGAAACTATCATAATAATTACTTAAAAATTTGATTAAGGTACAAAAAAACCAATTCCATTTACCAGGTAGGAGTTATTGAAGTGAAAGGAAGTAGTAGTTTTCCATCAAAGCATTTCAAGTATATCTTCTAAAAAACCATGCATCCTAATTGTTTCAATTGAAATTAAACAGTTACATTTGTTTGTTATTTGGGAAAAGGGTTGAAGGGCATTCTGCGAAAACTAGGAAGAGACAGTAGGAGTAAGATCATCGATGATGAAGAAATCCCACATACAGTAACATCGCGTAAGTAGCATTAAAATCAAAGAAAAAAATGGGATATTTTATGCAACCTTACTAAACTGGTTTGAATATATGCAGATAGAAATGAAAGGGGGTAACCCCATAGAGGGAAGGCATGCCAACATTGGATATGCGAAGCGAATAACGTAGGACCACCCACAACTCTTCTAAGAACGTTAGCTTCATTAACACCAACCACGAAAAGAGAAAAGATACAATGTAGTGTGTACATGAATAATGCATTATCATTGAATTACAAATATAAAAATAATTGTGCGAACGAAGGGCTTGCTAGGAAACAAAATAAAACGGGGAAAACCCATTGAAGGTATGTATTTTATTGTATGTATGTCACATTATATTGATTTTGTAAATTAGAATTGTCATAATCTTGGTGTTACTGGCATATTCATGCAGCCTTCAGGATCCGGATGACGATTTTGTAACAAAAGTAGGGGTGAAGAGGGGTGAGCACTAACAACCTATTTAGGAATTTATAATGTTTTGTTTAGTTTTCTGACTTTACATATGCAATTAAAACAAACGGAAAAAAGAAATCATTTGTTACTGATTTTACGCGAAAGAAACGGGAAACGTGTCGAGAAGGAAAAAAAGAGCAAGAAAATTACGAAGGTTGAAGGCATACGGACATGAACATCACCTATGACTTTGCATCAAACCATTGACAACCTATCTTTGGAGCAAATAGCTGTTGTTGAAGAAATGGGAACTGGTTTATTATTAAGAATGACCATAGATGGAATACCATCAAAGTTGGGATACTTTGTGGTTGACAACCTAGACACAAGTACTATGCAATTAAAACTGAGAAATGCAACCATCAAAATCAATAAAAGTATGGTTCATCAGATACCAGTGGTACCGATAGGTGGAGTAGATTTGGATGAAATTAATTGGGATTTATGACAGAAGTGCAAAGTCGATCCAATCTTGAAATATACAGTATAGAAAAGAGAAGATAAGGTCGACCGATGTAATGAACACAATCATTGCATCAAATAATACAAGTGATTACTTCAAGCTAAATTTCCTCGTGTTGTTCGTTAACTCCATGGCGGAGTGTGGCCCTATAGGGTGTTGCCACATTCACTTCTTGAACAAAATCAAAAGTATCCATATGATAGGGACGATTAATTGGTCAAGGTACATTTATGAATATCTACGATGGATCAAAATAAAGTGGTGGCGCGATACATATGACAGTTTTTACGCAGGTCCACTGATCCTAACGGTGAGATACTTTTTTTGGAAAATAGTATTCTAAACCTACAAAGTTAACCACCATAATATAATACCGGCAAAACGTTTTTGAATCTTTTGTATGTAGATGCAACAGCTTGCGTAGCTGTCAATGCGGGTCACAACTTGCTACCAATACAAGAATGATGTATGGATGTTGTGAAAAAGACAAACATCAAGTTTTTACGAGGGGGGCTAGATATGGCAAAGTTACAGAGAAACAAGGATAATGTACAAGAAGAGAACAAAGCAAACGATGATGCAAGTTACGAGGAAAATGTACAAGATGAGGCAATGGTCGGATGCGAGGAGGCTGAAAGAAACGATGATGAATTGTACGATGAGAATGAGTTGAAAAGGGTATGATTTTTAATCACAAAATTTTGTTATTTGTTATTTCTAACTCTATGCAAAAACATTAGATCTATTGAACTAAAAATTGTCTAAGTTATGTAATTATAAGAGTTCATTAAGAAGATCGATGATAAGTTTGTGTTGATTTATCGACAAAATGGGACGTGGAATGGCTAGTTAATGAGGAAAAGAGTATGTTTGCAGATGAACTTTTGTTTGACAACTATAAGGAGAGCTTAGCTAGCATGTTCAAAGAAGAGGAACCAACTGAAGGAGATATGAATAAAGGGGAAAAATAACCCTATGTAGATAAAAATATGAAACAGTAACATCCCGTATCTCACGGTGAGTGAAATATGTAACACCCCAAAATTTCAGAATTATGATTTTTGGACTTGCGGACGTCCGCATAGGGGCGAGACCGGACGTCCGTGTCCAGCCGGAAGTCCGGGGATTGTTGATCCAAACCCTCAATGATTTGATAATGACCCTCTCTTAAATACTTAGTGAAAATTGTGAGTAAACAATATGTATCAGAGTTTCACTATCGCTGATAAGTACTAAGATCTTACAGTACCGCTGATAGGAACTCTCACTCTTTAGATTAAACATTCAGCGAAACTGTTCATCATAATACTCTGAGTCTGTTCAGTACTTATGGTGATCGCTGATAAGTTAGTTGTTTACTTATGATCTCTGAAGACAAGTTTCACGTCAACATAGGTTCTACGCTGAAGTCGAAGATCAAGCTCAAGAACCAGCGACAAGTCTCCTAATGAACTGATGCGGATCAGCGAAGACTCAGATTTGTCCAATCAACGTGAAGTATCAAGTACAAGACTTTAGCTATCGCTGAACTTTATCATTCGCTGATATAGAATGATAAATCGCTGAATCAATGAAAAGCTGATCATGAAGTCCTCCGTACAAAGTACTTTTGTCTTAACCACCCTTGCACGACTCCGTACGATATGTCAGAAAAAGAACCTCCTTATTGTCTGAAATCGTACAACCACTCTGATGCTACACTGTTCAAACATGCGGCTACTAAGGTTGTCTAACAAAAGTCAATGACATGCAACCAATGAGCTGCTGCCACGTGTAAAGTGTAAACTGCCTTGCATTTAATGCATGCAGTATATAAGAAAATGAACGCACTTCATTTTGAAGCAATTTGCTAACTCTGGACAAGTTCATCCTTCTTATCTTGAGATAGGTTATTATTAGTAATTTCCTTCTCCTTCTTAGTGCAAGAAACTTAGTGTTCCAACTTGTTTAGATTTAGGATTTATCCTTAATCTTGTTTCCGCAACAAGCTGTAAATTGTTATATGATTTATCAATAAACAATTTAGAAAAGTAAAATCTGTGTGTTTGTATTCAACCCCCCCTTCTACAAACTTGTATAACCCTTCAGGACCAACAAGTGGTATCAGAGCGGTTTTGTTTAATCTCATAAACAAGATCTAATCTATACTAAGATTTCTCTTCCTTGCTATTTCTAAATGGCTACCAACACAAACACAAACTATATAGACAATGGTTCTCTTGCAAAACCCCCTAGATTCTCCAGAGATAATTTTAATCTATGGAAAAATAGGATGACTCTCTTCTTAGAAGGTGTAGACCCTACTATGCCTTATTATCTTGAAAACGGTCCATTTATTCCTGTAAGAATTGATGCCGCTGTACCTGCCGCTGAGAATAGACCTGCTATTCCAGAAAGGCTGATACCCAAAGATGTTCATACGTGGACTGATGAAGATAAGAAGAAAGTGGCTATCGACACAAAAGCCAGATCCATACTATCCATGGCTCTTCCAGACGAAGTCTACCATTCTGTCATGAACCTGAAATCCTCAAAAGACATGTGGGACACAATATGTGTTCAGTATGAAGGTACTGCTGAAGTCCAGGACTCTCGAAAGATCAACCTGGTAAGACAGTATGAAAGTTTCATTTGTGGTAAGAATGAGACTCTCTCTGAAGTTCACCAACGTTTTAATTGCTTAATAATAGATCTAAAAACTGTTGGTAAGGAATATTCTAACTTTGAAGTGCTGGCAAAGTTTTTAGAATGTTTACCTGAAAGCTGGGACAATTATTCTATGTGTCTCAAGCTGTCAAAAGATCTAAGATCAATGACTCTTGCTACCTTATATGGCACGATGCTGAATCATGAGCAATCAAGCCATCTTAAGAAGAATCTTATAAAAGATTCCAAAAGCACCCCTATTGCTTTAATCTCAGAGGAGCCTTCTACTCAGCGACCCTCGGTCACTATCACCGAGTTAGAAAGCAACTCTGAAAGGTCATCAGATTCTGACTCTTCAGATGATGATGAATCTTTGGCTCTCCTAACTAAAAAGTTCAGGAGATTCGCCAAAAAGAAAATGTTTAGAAAGAACAAACCCCTTTCTATTACTGATAAGCCAAGATCATCAGCTCCTGTTGATAAGGCTACTGCTACTTGTTTTAACTGCGAAAAGATTGGACACTTCGCTAACGAGTGCAGGTCTAAGAAAGTATCGAGAAACTCAGCGTTTCCCAAGAAATCCTTCATTCCCAGGAATAAAGATGACAAATATTCTAAGCTGAAAGAAAAGTATGCAAAGCTGAAAAGCTTTAAGAAGAAAGGCAAAGGCCTGATGGCTTACGATTGGGCTGCCTCTGAAGAAGAAGAGTCATCATATGACTCTGAAGATGATGAAGCCAATCTGTGTCTTATGGCAAAGATTGAAGATGAGGAAGAAAGTTCAGACATTCCCTCCACTTCAACCTCTGCTATTCAGGTTAAGAAGGGTATCTGGTATCTCGATAGCGGATGCTCTAGACATATGACTGGAAAGAAAAGCCTGCTCGCTGAATACAAGGAAGAGAAGGGTCCCTCTGTGACTTTCGGAGGAAATGGAAAAGGACATACCAGAGGGTTTGGTGTACTCTCAAATGGTACAACCACCTTCAGAAGAGTCGCATATGTTGAAGGGCTGAAGCATAATCTGTTAAGCATCAATCAGCTTTGCGACAAGGATAACAAGGTAATCTTTACCAAGGAATCCTGCTTTGTCACTGACAAAAAGGAGAAGATAGCTCTCAGCGGTTATCGTTTGGAAAATGTTTATGTAATAAACATGGACTCAACAACCACTGAGAACTCCTGTTTCTTCTCAAAAGCCTCATCTGATGTCAACTGGCTATGGCATAAGAGACTCTCTCATCTGAATTTCAAGACACTGAACACTCTTTCTTCAAAAGAGTTAGTTACTGGTCTACCTCAGCACTCATACGCCAAAGAGTCTTTATGTTCAGCGTGTGAGAAAGGGAAGCAGACCAAAGCAAGATTTAAGTCAAAGCAAGTCTCGTCAGTGTCGTCTCCTCTACAACTACTCCATATGGATTTGTTTGGACCTGTTAACAAACAATCCATCGCTGGAAAGAATTATACACTGGTCATAGTTGATGAATTCTCTCGTTATACATGGGTCATGTTTCTCCGTTCTAAGAGTGACACCCCTGAAGAACTCATCACCTTTGTTCGGAAGATGGAAACCCTGAACAACTTGACCGTTCGCTCAATAAGGAGTGATCATGGAACTGAATTCAAAAACAGTTCTCTTGATTCCTTCCTTGAGAGTAAGGGTATTTCTCACAACTTTTCCTCAGTGAGAACACCGCAACAAAATGGAGTCGCTGAAAGAAGAAATAGAACAATTATTGAAGCTGCACGTTCAATGCTCAGTGATTCTCACCTGCCTACTCAGTTTTGGGCAGAAGCTGTCAACACTGCTTGTTTTACGCAAAACAGGTCGCTGATAGTTAAAAGATTCAATAAAACAGCCTATGAACTTTTTCATGGGAGAAAGCCTTCAATCAGCTTTCTTCACATCTTTGGATGTCAGTGTTTCATACTGAATAACAGAGATGTCCTTGGAAAGTTTGATCCTAAAGCTGATGATGGAATCTTTCTTGGATACTCCTCAGTCTCCAAAGCCTTCAGAGTCTTCAATCGAAGAAGACAAACTGTAGAAGAAACTATTCATGTCACGTTTGACGAATCCCGTTCAGCGAACTCTAAACCGTCCGCTGATACTGAAGAACTGAATCAATGGATGTTCTCTCATCTTGGTGATTCAGAAGACATTCCCACTCCTCATACTCATACAATGGAAGATGATGGTCCAACTATCATTCCAAATATGCAGAATAGTGAAGCTGAAACATCATGGGTCTCAGCTGTTCCTATAAACACTATACCTGCCTCTGAACCAAATGTCTCAGACACTCCATCTACTTCTCAGCAATCAGTGAATATAATGACAACTGCATCCATTCCTCTCTTGACTGATACTCCAGACGTCGCTGAAGCTTCATCTTCAGCTCCTCCAGTTCAGGTTGAGTCAGCGTCTCACGCTCCGGCTCAGCGATGGACTGTAAATCACCCAATTCATCAAATTCTTGGTGACCCAAACGCGGGTATTCAGACTCGACGAAGTACAGGTAATATTTGTTTATTTGTAAATTTTATTTCTCTAACTGAACCAAAGAAAGTAGATGATGCCCTCAAAGATCCAAACTGGGTCAGCGCCATGCAAGAAGAGCTGACTGAATTCGAAAGAAACAAAGTTTGGAAACTTGTTCAAAGACCAACTGACAAAACAGTGATAGGCACTAAATGGGTCTATCGAAACAAGTTGGACGAACATGGAACTGTAACCCGCAACAAAGCTCGTCTTGTTGCCCAGGGATACATACAAGAGGAAGGCATAGATTATGACGAAACATTTGCTCCAGTAGCAAGACTAGAATCTATTCGTCTATTCTTAGCATATGCTGTACACAAAGACTTCAAAGTATATCAGATGGATGTTAAGTCAGCGTTTCTTAATGGAAAGCTGAATGAAGAAGTCTATGTGGAACAACCTCCAGGATTCTCGGATCCTAAGCGTCCAGGTTATGTTTATAAACTGGATAAGGCACTTTATGGCTTAAAGCAAGCTCCACGTGCATGGTATGACACTCTTTCTACTTATCTCCATATTGAAAAATTTGAGCGAGGTAAAATAGACAAGACTCTATTTTTCAGGAAAGTAAAAGGTCATATCATTCTTGTTCAAATATATGTTGATGACATTATATTTGGTTCTACTAACCCTGATCTTTGTACTCGTTTCGCTGATAGAATGAAAGATGAGTATAAGATGAGCATGATGGGTGAACTAACATATTTCCTTGGTCTACAGATAAAGCCAAATGAAAAGGGAACTTTTATTAATCAGGGAAAGTATGTTAAAGATATGCTGAAGAAATTTGATTTAACTGAAAGTTCAGCTATGAAAACCCCTATGGCACCTCCGCTGACACTTGACAAGGACTTGAAAGGAATCCCTGTTAATGTCACGCTGTACCATGGGATGATTGGCTCACTATTGTATCTTACAGCTAGCCGACCCGATATTATGTATGCAACATGTTTGTGTGCACGATATCAAGCTGAACCTAAGATGTCTCATATGAAAGCTGTAAAGCGAATTTTTCGATATCTTAAGGGTACATCGAATCTAGGTCTTTGGTATCCCAAAGATTCAGGATTCGATCTAACCGCCTATTCAGATAGTGATTTTGCAGGTTGCAAAATGGATAGGAAAAGCACCACAGGAGGATGTCAGCTCCTGGGTGGAAAGCTGGTGAGTTGGACAAGTAAAAAGCAAAACTCAGTGTCCACCTCCACAACTGAAGCTGAGTATGTAGCCGCTGGAAGCTGTTGTTCTCAGGTCTTGTGGATGAGAAATCAACTACTGGACTATGACCTTCAGTTCTCAAATATTCCAATCTATTGCGACAGCACAAGTGCCATCGCTATAGCCAACAATCCAGTGCTTCACTCAAAGACAAAACACATTGAAATCAGGTATCACTTTATCAGAGATCATGTGATGAATGGAGATATAGAACTTCACTTTATCCCAACTGATTATCAGTTAGCTGATCTGTTCACCAAACCTCTTGATGAGACAAGGTTCAACTTTCTCATCAGCGAGCTTGGAATGCTGAAATTTGAAGAGTAAAATCTTCAGCGGTTCACATTTGATCAGCGATACGATTATACAAACTTGTATAGCCCTCGGGATAAAATAAACTTGTATAACCCATTCTATCATTTTCTCTCTGAATAAACTTGATTCGCTGATATCAAGGTATGTTTTTATCTCTCTGACAATCGCATGTAAATGCAAGATTTCAAAACGTATTGTATCGCTGAATATCTCTTCCTGATCAGCGATCTTTTGAAATTTCTAAAACCAACACTGATATTTCTATTCAGTGCTTCATGTTTTCAAAAGTGTACCTGAGTTTTCAAAACCTCAGAGACATCCTAGAATATGAAAGGACAGTTGTGACGTCATTACAACGGATAAGCTCCGGCACGTTCTTTTCTGACACACGTTTGCACGTTTCGTTTACTCACCAATAAAATGCAAACACGTGTCCGTGTCATGATGAAAATCTTTTCCCGCTCAAGATTTTCTCTTTCTCTAAACTCTATATAAACTCATTCTGGGTTTATATTTTTCTTTTACGCGAACTTCTTCTCCAAGCTAAGAAAAATCACTGTTGCATCCGTGCTCTCGATTTTTTTTCTCAAAGAACTTCATCTTCTTCAAAGAACCAGGTTAATAATTCGTTTATTTTTTTACCTGTTTCTACAAACTTGTTAATGATCTTCTCTTTGTTTTAAACAAGATCAAACAAAAGAACTTTCTAAAATGAAATCATCTCTTTCATGGTTTTATGAACACAATCTTTCATGGTTGTTCTTCAAGTTTAAACGCAAAATCTTAAACTTGTTCTTCATTCATTTTTCCAGAATACAAATCTTCAAATGAAACTGGAAAACAAGATCAGTTATGGGTTTACATTTCGTCCTTCAAAAACAAGAAAACCCCTAATCTTTATTAAGACATTTTCGTCTGAATGAAATGGACAAAATTCGAACTATCTTATTGGAAAAATCTTTCCACATTAAGATTATTCTTATTTGTTAATCTTTGGTTGAACTGATAATACAGAATGGCATCTACTGACATTCCCAAGAACACCACCGCTGAAAACACTGCTACTGATTTTGCTGAGGAATTGGAAATCATCAAGGCTCCTCAGGTCAAGTTCTCTCTTGACAAATTGGATTGGACCAAGGTAAACAATCTCTATGCGCTTCTCGAGTTTCCTCCTCGAAAGCAAGTCACACATCTCGCTGATGCTGTGAACTTCCTCAAGAACTGTTCCATCTCCACAGCCCTGACAATAATACCTCCCGCACATCAGCTTTTGCTATCGCAATTCTGGTACTCAGCCAGACATTCTCAGCTACCCTCAGCCAAAGACCCTTCAAAATCAATTGATTGCATCCTCTGCGATATTGAATATGGCACAATAAAGATTACACCTGCCATCATTCGCAAAGCCCTCAGCCTTCCCATCGCCACCAAAGAAAAACCATTTGTTCCCCTCCCTGACCACAAGAAAAACTCAGACAGGGAAGCCATCATTGCATTCTTCGATGCAATGGGCTATGTATGGGAAACTGGAAGGGACAAGAATCCCGAGAAGAAGCTGACCCTCATCAAGAAGTTAAAAATGCCCAACGAGATGAATTTCATCTTCGCTCACTTAATCAGATGCATGACTGCCAAGACTGGCTCATCTGACCAAGCAGCTCAGCCTTAGCAAGCAATGGGATACGCTTTGCTGAAAGGTCTACATATAGACTGGGCATCGATCATCTATGATGACCTGGTACTAAGAGTGGACTCCGTCGCTGATAGATCTCCATGGGTTCCCTATCCTCGTTTCATCAGCGCCATCTTCCAAAAAGGCCTGAAGGACAGCTACCCTCTAGAGGGTGACCTGAAACTCTCTCAGGTTGGCCCTAAGGTACTCGACTTCAAACCGGTGGAAAACGAGGTATGTCTTTCTACGCTCTTAACTCTTCTTAATCCTCCTACTTCTTCTACTTCTGCAGCTCCTTCAGCGGACAAACCCACCGCTGATACCCCAGCTGCAACAACCATTCCTTCTCTAAAAAGGAAACACTCCTCACACCAACTTAGTTCCAAAAGAACTAAGAAAACCAAGGAGCAACCCAAGCATTCTCCTGCTAAAGACTCCTTAGCTCCTCCTGTTGGGCTGAAGGAAAGTTCAGTGGTACGCTCTGCCACAGCTGAAAAAGCCACCCCTTCTATCCCAACTTCAGCGTCTCTAAACGCTGGAGTTATAGACTTGGAATCTACCCAACCTCCTTTAGTCTCTCCAAAGACTGACGCAGCGATTCTCAGCGAATCCAACGCTGAACTCCGCACCCAACCACCATTCTTTTCCTTCGCTTCTCCCTCCACTCCTTTGGACTCTATTCCAGTTATCACTGAGGTACCCGTCATTCCTCCAGAAGCTAAAGGAACGACGGAAGTAGGACCTGCAGAGCTGACCATACGTTCGGGCTCTTTCGCTGACGATATGGAACATTTCTCAGGCCATCGAGATTTTGATGAATTCATCAATCCTCCTGCAGGTATACAACCACCCCTAAACACTGTAACTGAACCCCAAACTTCTGAGCTTTCCTCTGTTCACAAGTTCTTTTATGTTACAGGTCCTAATTTGGGAGACATCAACGCTTCTCTGAAAGCAATAGAGATGAAGCTGACAGGTCTCACGACTACTCTTTCCGGCAACTCTTCAGCTGTAACAAACACTGGAGAGAATCTTATGAAGCTATCAACCGCCGTTGAAAAGAATGCCTCCAAAGCTGACGTGGAGAAGGTTGAAAACTCACTCAGTGGGTTTGCTAAAGTTCTCGCTGACATCTACACAGACTACCTCGACATCAAAAAATCTGTTGACACCATGTCCAGCGAAGTTACAACGCTGAAGACATCGGTGGGCACAATCGAAGGTGGTATGTCTGCTGTGAAGGCTGATGTCAGTTCAGTGAAGACTGACATGAACTCTGTGAAGTCTGATGTCAATACGATGAAAAACGACATCACTTCTATGAAGACATTGTTGGAGCAGATCCTGACCAACACGGCTGCCCCCGTCCCTGCTCCTACTCCTCAACATTTCACTCCCGCGGATCGTGCTGAACTCTTGAAGATCATTCCTGGTATTTCTGGTCTAGAAACCAGATTATCAACGATTGAGGCTTATGTGGGGGTCCCTGGCCAAGAAGACAGGGAGAAACCCACAGCTGCTGAGTCAAATCATTCCTCCCCCACTCATCTTGAAAAAGAGGGGAGAAGAGCGCTGAAGACCTTTCCCATGATGAATCTACCAGGGGAGAGAAGACTGAAGACCTTACCCTTGGTGAAGAGGGTGAGAAGAAAAATGAAGAAACAGCCGCTGAACCTCAGGGAGATGAACACCCTGAGGGAACCGAGAAGCTCGCCTCTGTATCTGAGGGGGAGCAACTCGAAGAAGAAGCTGAAGAATCTGAGACTGAAGCTGAAGACGAAGAAGCCATCGACTTATCTGATGATGAACCATCCTCTTCTCCAAAGAATGATGATGATGAAGATGATGATGATGATGACTCTTTTATCGTCAAGCCTGCTCAGAGGACCATGGCTCTTAAAGGGATCAAGATAAATGAACCTTCAAGGGAGCGGACAAAGACAAAGCCATCAACATCTGAAGCTGACAAAGGCAAAGGAAAAGGTGTCGCTGAAGATGATGAAAATCTGACGATCTTGCTTAACAAACCGGTTTGTCAGGTACACTAATTTCCTACTTCACATCCCTCCTCTATACACTTTATCAGCTCTACTCTCCACAAACCTATATACACTATCCCACACTTTTTCTATCTCTGTTCTACCCATGTTCTTACTTGTAAGATCGCTGCGTTTCAGCTAGTCCTCTCCCCTGTTTGAGGATATCGCTGAAGTTCCTACAGCTGCGACTTCAAAAATAATCCCAGCTCCCAACGCTGAAGAAATAATCCCAGTCTTAGATTTGATCTCTGAGACTGATGAACCTGAAGAACAGACACTCTCTCGCCGAAACAGACCTTCCTTGGCTCCTCAAAAGCTAAGTGAAGAGGATCAGAAAAAGAGAGAAGAAATAATCAAGAGATTCGAAGATCAGCGAATCATTCTGAAGCGTGATCAACTTCCGTCTATTCCTCCAAAGTTTAAAATCTCAAGGAAAGAATACGAAGATCACCTCAGAGCTGAACGCCTAATCGCTGAAAGAAGGGAAGCTGAAGAAAAAGACAGAGAATACGCCATCTAGCTTACTCAACGATCAGTAAAAGACCCCAAGCTGAAAAGAGCTCCCATTGATGTTCAACGTCAGCTATGGGATGATGCTCAAAGGATCGTTGAAGAAAAGACTAAGGTCTCTGATACGACTTTAGAATGGGCTAAAGAAATGCTGACCTATCGATCTCGACCATCCAAGATTGTCAAAGCAAACATCAGAGGAAGATTGTTCTTTGATGTTCCTGTTGTTGAAGTTGATGTCTACAGAGAAGACGAAACCAAACAAACCTTCTATGCTGGTACTTTAGAGAAGTTTGGTCTCTCTGAATGGTTGGAAGTGAAATTAGCCATTCAGGGATCGCGCTCAAAGTTCAAAGATCATGTCGAGAAAATCATAAATCGGCAACTGTAAGTGTAAGGATCAATCAAAGATAGAAAGTATTTCACACAGAGAGAAATGAGAACTCTGATATCTCTCAATTAGGCAAAAGGTTGTAAAACAAGGAGTTCTAAGGGTATTTATACCCAAGACATAAAGTCAAAGTCAAACTAATAACTAGCTATATGCTTAAATAAATAAGACATTGATTACAATATAGTTTGCATTAACAATCTCCCCCTTTGTAATCAATGGCGCTCAAAAAGAGTTCGTTGGCGGTTCTTGCCAATCAAAATCTCTAAGCGTCTTAGCGTTCTTCTGAATTCCAATCTTTCATCAATCGTAGCAATCTCCCTACGCATGAGTCTAATCTCTGGAGTCTCTAGCTGAAATCTTTGCCTTGTCTCTAAGAAAATCTTCAGTGCAGTATTCAGCTTGTTCATCACTTGAAGTCTTATCACCTTCAATGTACCATCTGAGTATTTCCCAACTTCATCAAATCTTAGAAATAAGCGTTCTCTCAATTGATTCTGATACACAATACCATATGGGTCTTCAAGAATAGTGAAGAGCGGATAATCGTTGATGTTAGGTAGATTTCGATCCGGACGAGTAACATTTACAACAGGTTGATGGCTTTCAATTGCGAGCTGGAAATCAAAGCATCTATAAAAACGTACTTGTCGCCGAATAAATCTTCTGATAGCTTCCATTGCCCTGAGAACATCATCCGGTCGAACAGTCATCTCCCGAAACTGTTGGTATATTACCTCAATATCATCTATCGAAAGATCACTGAGATCCGCTTCTGAGAACTCATATTTGTTGCAGTCGCGTCGTTCTACATAGAAGTACGGATACCAAATCCTAACAAAAGTACGCATCTCCACTTTCAAGATCCTAACAATACCATGTTTTGAATAGGAGAAGAACTTACCACGTCGATTGCATTTTGTTAGTGCATAAAATGTATTCAAGATTTATTGTATATTTGTACAATTGTAAAGAGTCAAATATAATAGTCAATAGTCAAAGTAAGGGTGATGGAAGTCAAAGTCAAATTTACTAAAGTGATAGTCAAAGGTATATATAGATACCTTGTAATTGTAATTGAGAAGTAAGTCATTAGGAAGTCTCACAATTGTAAAGTTTCATACGTGAGTAAGAGAGAGGTGAGCATAGAGAGGGATGACTTCCTAGAGAGAGAGTTTAGAGAGAGAAAGTAGATCTCAATCCTATTTTTGTATTCTTTCTCTAATCTAATGAAGATCTAAGTGTGTTCATCATTGTTACTTGATTAAATCTGGGATTACAAGTGGTATCAGAGCTTAATCAGATCGGATTATGCACAATTTGAAGAAATTTTTGTCAATTTTTTAAGAAAATTGAAGTTCTTGAGTGTTTGAGATTTTTCTTATAAAAATCTTCAAAATTCGGAATTTGATTGTGTTTTTTGGTACAGAAGTGATCGATTTAGTGTTTCTAACAAGTCTGGGCAAGATATTGGATCAAAGGAACATCAATTCATCGATTTTTAGTGACTTTTTGAGGTTTTTGGAAGTTTTATGTTTTGGATCGAAAGGTAGTGATTTTGTGCGTTTTTGGTAGTATAATCTGAACAAGAAGTGTTCAGATAGTGTTCGCGAAGTGATCTGCAAAGTTTCAGGTCAATTGGTTGTGATTTGAGTGACTTAGAGGACTTAGAAAGTTTTTGGGGTTCGACACTCATAACTGTCGTATGATACTGTGTTCATAAACTCATAACTGTCGTATGATACTGTGTTCATAAAACTCATAACGGTCGTACGATACTGTGTTCATAAACTCATAACTGTCGTACGATACTGTGTTCATAAACTCATAACTGTCGTACGACACTAACTCATAACTGTCGCACGACACTACACTCATAACTGTCGCACGACACTACACTCATAACTTCAAAAACTTTACAATTTTAGTCCTTCTACTTAAGTTTTAGATTTTTACACTTTTAGTCCTTAGACTTAGTCTTTTAGAATTTTTCATTTTTAGTCCTTGTCTTTTATATGTGATAGTATTTTACACTTTTAGTCCGTATTTTTCGTTTTAGTTTCGTATTTTGTCATTTTTAGTCCCTATTTTTAGTAATTTTTCAATTTTTGTTCGTTTTATCAACTTTTACCTGCTTTTACACGAAACTGATATATTTTTCTTATCTTTTGCAGGTTTGCCGATTTAAAGTCAAGTATTCCGCATTAATTTTTTTCGGAATTAATTTTTGAACGGCAAATTTTATAATTTGTTATTCAAACTTTAATTGTGAAAATTTTTCTGACTTTAATCGATTTTTCTCTGATTATCGTGTGTGCATAATTCAACTTCTCACGAAGTATCTGATAACGATCATTTTTAATATTTTCAGGTAACAATGGATGAGTTTTATATGGAAGAATATTTTGATTCACCGAAGGCGAGACTAAGTGCTACATTGCAAGTAGAAAAAGAAGAAAACAAAAATCTAAGTCAAACTATTCTTGATAAATCTTTTATAGATCACCAAGAAAAGGTTGATGAGGATAAGAACTCTTCTAATTCTAAAATATCTGAGCTTAAACAGAAAATCAAGGATTTGGAAGAAAAACATAATGAGAGCGAACTTTCTTTGACAAGTCTTTCAGACCAAAATACAGAATTTTTAAATAAAATCAAAGATTTGGAAAAGAAGTTATATTTGAGAGGTCAAACTGACCAAACAATTTTCATGAATAAACCAAGACTTGTAAAAAATGTCAACAAGTATTGGGGACTTGGTTACGAAAACCCAAAGCATTTGGCCAAAGCTAGTTGTGCGTTGCCAACATTGTATAATTTCGAATGCTTGAGATATGCACGATATTGGCCTGAATTTGAAATTCCTGGACTGGTGAAAAGGAAACATATCTAGAGGAACATAGAAAGAGGTTTTTAACAACTCATATTCAACTTCCATTTTGTTATACCCTTGAGACTGAGAAGATTCTTAAAAATCTGAATAAACCACTTCCAGAAAACTATTTTGATATTTGTGCTACAAAGCCAATCACTGAACGCAAAGTCTTTGAAACGAAGAAATATATTCCGACACTAGTTCTTGAAGGAAAAATTGTTGAATTGGAAATATCTCTTGCTGAACAAAGGATCAAAAATGATTATGAAAATGATCTCCTTTCAACTATTTTCTCAACTACTTTTAAGGAAATTTTTCTTGTTTCAATGATGAAGTGAAAGAGGAAACTGGAAAGATTGAACATGCTTTGATCAAAAAGTTTTCTGATTCAACATTAAAAATCTTTAATGGAAAACAAAACATTGATCAAAATTGTCTCAAGCTTTCTAAGAAAGTGGCAGATCTTGAGAATATTATTCTTTCTGAGCATACCAATTTGGAAAATGAGAAAGTCGATTTTGTAAACCAAATTAATTCATTTGAAACAAAGTTGACTGATTTGTTAAAAACAAAAATTGATCTAGAGATTGTGTTAGAAAATGAAAGAAAAGAATTTGCTTTGAAAAACTGGTTCAATCTTGAAGAAAGCAACTTTCTTAAAGAACAGAATTGTGATTTGTCTCAAAAAGTGATGACATTAGAAAAATCTTTGAAAGAGGGAAAACCTAATATAATGTCTGATTTTGAAGATTCTTTCAATCTTGAAAGAGCACAGTTTGAAATTGAGAAAGTAATTTTCGAAAATGAAAAAGTGATTTTTGAAAAAGAGAAACATTCTCATGAAATGAGAATAATTGAGCTTTCTCAAGAGGTGGATGAGTTAGAAAAGGAATTAGCAAAAGAAAGAGAAGAAAATGCTTTCAAAAGTTGGAATTCACCTGAGTCCACCAAAGATTTTGAAGTTCACAACGCCGATTCTGATTCGGATTGTGATTATGAACCAAACGAGAAAGTTTTTGAAACCAAGTCAAAACCAATAGAAAATGAAAAAGGAAAAGCTTGTGCATTTGATTTCTCAAAGAAACTTCCGGACCATTCTGATTTTATTATTTCTGAAGAAAAGAAAACATGTGAAAAGAAAGATGATTTGAAAAAGATTTCTAAGATGAATGAATTGAATACCATTCCTGAAACTAAAGTCAATAATTCTTGTATGTGTGGAAAAACCTATGGATCAGATTTTTTGATTCTTGCAAGAAAGAATCTCGAATGTGCTCAATGTGGTAGTCATTCATTTCAATCATCTCTAGAAAGTCCACTTTTGATAACATCTGTTTCTTTTATAAAGAAAGAAAAATTTTCAAGTACTTTCTATAAAGGTGAGTGTTCAAACTCAAAGGATTCACTTTTAAAAGAAGGAAAGAAAAATGAGAAGTCAAAGGAATCGCAAATTCCAAGTTCTAAGGTTTCTAATTCTAAATCTTCTGTTGGTTCAAATACACCCATCTACAAGCCTGTGAAGATGGAATGGAGAGTTAAAGGTACAACACCTTTAAAGAATGATGTACCAAAATCATCTGCTTCCACATCAAATGCCAAAAAGAACAACACTCCAAAAGGTAAATTTTCTTCTACTAAATCTAATCCTATTCATTCTACAAATCATCTGATTAGGTTGGCACATAAGAAAATTTGTTGTTCTTAATGTGGATTAAATGATTTTGTACATAAAGATTACACTTCTTATTGGTATGGTACTTATAGTATTCCTTCAAAGAGATCTACACCTTACACACTAGGACCCAAGTCCCATTGGGTACCAAAATCAGCTTAATCTGTTTTGCAGGTTCATCATGTGTTGTGCTGAATGCTACATATATATCACACACATGAATGAAAACAGAAGAGAAGCGGTGCAAATTTTTGAAGAGTATATATATACCATTAAGGGGGAGCAAAAGATTTCTTTGAACACTGATAAGTTTTTAAATCTGAAAAGTTCACATTTTGAAAACTTGAAAATGTTCAAGTCTGGAAAGTAGTCGTACACGAGGGATACGACAGTTACTGTTCATGTCCGACTGTCGCATGACTCGTATACGATAGTTACTGTTCATGTCCGACTGTCGCATGACTCATATACGATAGTTACTGTTCATAAACGTCTGTCGCACGACTTTTATACGACTAGCAATCCTTGTCGTATGAGTTGTGTACGACAGTTACTGTTCCAACACGACAGTCACATGACTCTTGTCCGACTAGCAATCCTAGTCGTATGTGTTGTGTACGACAGTTACTGTTCCAACACGACAGTCGCATGACTCTTGTCCGACTAGCAATCCTAGTCGTATGTGTTGGGTACGACAATTACTGTTCCTCATGGTTTCTAAACACATCAGTTTAGAACCCGAGCATAAAAGACAATGGTTTCTAAACACATCAGTTTAGAACCCGAACTTCAAAGAAACTATGGCTTCTAAACATATCAGTTTAGGACCCGTACTTCAACGAGTTTGACTTCTAAACACATCAGTTTAGAACTCGTATTTCATTGTTTTATACTTTGACTATTTCCTATACTAATCTTGTTCGATTAAGATCTTTTGCAGATTTTGAGGGGGAGCTTATCTGATTTTTAATCAGTCTATCATGATTTGAGGGGGAGCTTAAACATATCAATGTAAGTATCTTCTGAAATTAATCTGAGATTGTTTGAAAGAAGAACAACTTTCAAGCATGATAAATGTTTTTTTTTAAATGTTCAAACCACTTCTCTAATTCAAATAGATTTTATAATTTTTGAAGTGTGTTTTTAAATGATTTTAATGGAAATCTCGAATGCTCGTAACATCATTTCTGACCGTGTGTTTCTAAAGATTAATACTTGCGTATTATCTTTTCTATACTTTCAAGTATTCACACACATCGGTTCAGCTTCATATTGACTTTGTTATTACCATGTCTCACAATTAACCAATTCTTCGATGGTAATACTCCCGTTTGAATTGTCAAAGTTTGATTGAGCATCATATTCATTTCAGCGTTCGAACTTAAACGTTTCATTCAAAGATTGTTTATATTTGGTCATATAAACAAAATATCCAATTCTTTGATACCCTAAACCTTACATGATTCTCATTCATGTTATTTGATCTGATTGATACATTGTCAGATTCTCAAACAAGTCTTTCGAATTCATTTCATTCTTTCAATATTCTTGTTGTGAGAAATCTTCAAAGATCAAATGCTCAAATATTCATGATATTATTGAAGAGCATACATTCTGATGGCAATGTTATCAAATGCTGATACTCTTAATTGTTCAAGATGAATTGTTGAACAACGCAACATTTTAGGACAAAATTTCATGGGAATCAGTGTGAGGATTTACAAAACTTCTATGGATCCATGTTAACCAGTGTTTCCTACCCAAGAAGTTATCCTTGAGTGATTGAGGGGTGAGGGGTCGAAATCAAAGAGTGGGGGAGATTACTCATCCGGTTGAGTATCTCATTGTGCTGAGGTAAAATGAAAATGAGAGTTTGGTTAGAAGTGAGCGGATTAAAAACAGAAAGAAGGTGTGAGAACAGAGTTAAAAGAATAAGAGAACTCTGCACCAACCACTTTCTGAGCCGGGCAGCCACATTACTGATTGGTTCACATTCTTTGGTGACCATCATTGAAACAGGCAACTAGCCCATGCCAACTCTTGCATTAACCCCACCAGCTACTCGTTTCTTTCTTAACAAAGGAATGTTTCATTTTTCTTGGGGACGCAGCATATCATCTATCTGATCTTCACTCGGAAGGTCTAGATATTGAAAAAGAAGGAAGTTTTCCCCACCTTCGCTCTTCATTCATGCACATTGAGTCTGTGGAAAACTTGTTGCTGTCTCAATAGTTTACACAATTTGAGCCTATAATTTTCAAGCATACGTTGCTTCATTCTTTCTACACTTGCACGTACACACAAGGAATATGCTTTCTTGTCATAACGTTCATAGAAATTTCCTTTGTGGTTTTTCGATGATTGAATGGAAGCCCTGGAGGAGTGAACATCAAAAAGCTCCTTTCCAAAGTGCATTCGTTGTACTAAGTGGCTCCGTGCAACTTACAGGCATTATAACTGATTCATTAGTTGTTTCAGGGTTACCATTTTATTTTGTCTGAATTTGAAAAGATTTGGATAAATATTTTTGGAATTGACGGATATTCAGATCAGAAGGAGGAGATTGTTAATGGTATATTCAAAGACTGCTGAAATTGAAAAGGATTTTGATGATAATGATGCTCACAATCATCAAAAAGGGGGAGAAACTATGAAAGTTTCAATTTCAAGATAAAGTGATTTTTTATTGAAGTCAAGAAGCTCGAGTTAAAAAGTTCAAGATGTTTCAAGATGTTTCGAGATGATTCGACAAAGATTCAAAGTTCAAAGATTGTTCATTGTTCAAGAGATGAAGATTCGCAATTCAAGATATTCGAAAAGCTCAAAACCCCGTTAAAGCTCAAAAGCCATTTCATGTTCAAAGACCGAAGATATATTTCAAATCTCAAAGATGCAAAGATGCGTGCTACAATGTTTCAAAGACCAGTGATACGAAGATTCAAAAAGATGAAGATTCTGTTTAAAGACTTTGATCAACACCACAAAGATTTGAAGACTGTTTTTCAAGACTTAGATGACTATTTGACGATGAAGATCCAGTTGAAGACTAAAGCAGTCAGATTGGATTTCTGAAGACAACGCCTACTTGAAGATTCTTCAGAGTTACTTTTCAAAGATTGTTCTTCCTTCAAAGCGAAGAGGGAGATTGTTCAAAGTGCTTAAAATGTTGAAGATCTGAAGATCACAAAGAGCTGAAGACTATCGTCATCAAATTTTTAAATCTTAAATCCATAGGGGGAGATTGTTAGTGCATAAAATGTATTCAAGATTTATTGTATATTTGTACAATTGTAAAGAGTCAAATATAATAGTCAATAGTCAAAGTAAGGGTGATGGAAGTCAAAGTCAAATTTACTAAAGTGATAGTCAAAGGTATATATAGATACCTTGTAATTGTAATTGAGAAGTAAGTCATTAGGAAGTCTCACAATTGTAAAGTTTCATACGTGAGTAAGAGAGAGGTGAGCATAGAGAGGGATGACTTCCTAGAGAGAGGGTTTAGAGAGAGAAAGTAGATCTCAATCCTATTTTTGTATTCTTTCTCTAATCTAATGAAGATCTAAGTGTGTTCATCATTGTTACTTGATTAAATCTGGGATTACACATTTGATGAACATGAAGTACTCATACTGAAACCAATCCTTTTCTTTTTCGACTCCCAGAATAGCAAAGATATTCACTCTTCTCCTTTTCCTGACAAAGAAGTTTCGTTCAGAATCTTCAAGAAAAGCAGATCTCATTCTGGTAATCCGATGTCTTTCTTCAAGCAGTTGAAGACGTTGCGGTCTGTTTAGCACGGGACCTGTTCGAAGAATACTAGGAGGAACACCAGTAAAATCAGGAGTCTCCTGGTTAGCTCTAGACGACTCACCCTGTTCAAACATACTTTGAGGATTCGTGGCGATCGGAGCTTGGGTAGATGGAACAACTGGAGGAACTTGTTGCTCTGGAATTTCAGAAAAAGAACTATCTGGAATGGATGACTCAGGAACTGGAGATCGAGGTTTAGTAGTGACGGGAAGATCTCCGTATAACATGTCAACTTCCTCTAAGTCTTTCTCATCAATTTCTACTTCAAGTTCTGAATCTGAAATGACAATAATATCATCTTGGTCTTCTTCTTTTATCTTCCAGACTTTGTCAAACTTCGTCTGTTCGTCATCTTCAGAATCAATCTCTATAAAGTTGGCGAAGTAGTTTCTCATGTCTTCGTACGCTTCAGACTCATACACATTAGAAGATTCTGGAACTTCCATGGAGATCGGTGCAGATTCTGGATTCACATACACTACTAGCTGAAGGTTGTTGACATTCTCCGACTCTACATAGTTTATCTTTGACGCCATAGCCGAAAGATCAACTTCATCAATAAGCTCATCTATTATCAACTCAGGATGTGCTTCTTTCAATCTTTCAACTTCAGCATTAGCAACAGAATCCATCACTGAGTCAATAAGTAAATCTATCATATCTCCAACCACAGAAGTAACCTCTTCATTTCTTACTTCTTGATGACTCTCATCCATCACTGTGACTTCATCAGCAGTTTCGGTTCTTTCGGTCTGTATAAATTCCTCAACTCTTCGTCTCTTAGAATTCTCCCCCTCATGGCCTTGATGATCGGGATCATCTTGGTCATGTCTTCGCTTGAGAGACGAGAATGCCGCAGTCTGACAGGTCTCTTCGTGTTTAGCTACACGATCAGATAGAGTCGATAACGCTTCTGTCATCAAAGAAATTCCCTTTTCGATGCTAGAAAGACTGTTCTGAATAGTATTCGTGAAGATATGAAATTCGGCTGTAAGAGAGTTAACTCTATCTTCAAGTCTAGAAGTGCTTGCTTCAGAAGGATGCGGAACCGGAGGCGGTGTCGGATGAGGCTGAAAATTTCTCAACAGAGACATAAGATCTAAATCCTGTTGCTCTGGTGGAGAAATAGATAATAATCTGGCATAAAACGCATCATAAAGCTCTGTAAGAGAAGATTCTTCAAGAAACATACCCTGAGTACCTCGAAGGGCCGACTGATCTCTTGTAGAAGGACGAGCTGTCATAGAAGACGAAGGCTGGATGACAGGAGAAGTAGTGCGAATAACAGGACGAACCAACGGCTGATCAGATGATTCTCGTATAACAACCCCTGTCGGACGTGTGAAAGGAGGCACAACTGGAATGTTCGTAGCCTCAGACAACTTACCTTTACCTTTCAAAAAAGCTCTTGCCTTAGCTAACTGGTCTTGCTTATCCTTTTCCATATGTTCTTCCAACTGTCTAACAATATCTGCTCCAGACATCATATCAGTACCTTCGATAGAATCAATCACTTGCTGTACATCAACCTCTGGTGGAACCACTGAAGTATTAACATGTGCAGAAGCAATACCCGTTTCCCGAGCTGCCCGAAAATCAAGCTCATCCACCTCTAAATGACCAACATGAGAATCTATGGGTATCATCTCGGAAGTCTCAGCAGTATGAGCTACTGAACTCCTTTCTACAATAGGTTCTCTATAAGAAGATTCTCCAGTATCCATAACATTTCCCCCATGTCCTTCATCATCATTACCATCAACATCATTATCGTCATCATCTTCATCATCATCATCATCATCATCATCATCACTTGCTGTGCTATCTTCATCTGTATTTTCTGACTCAGAGCTACTGGACTCAGCAAGTGCTTCTTCAGTTGAATGTCCTTGTTCAGCTACCACATTCCCTTCTTGATCACCACTGGGTGGAATCACAATTCCTTCATTTTTACAATATGAATCAACAGCATCATCATTCGGATCTGCATATCTCTGAATAAGTACAGGAGGAATAGGCATATAATCTTGAAAATTCATCCTTTGCTTGTGAATGGAGATCATCGCATAATCTATCATAGAAGGACAGTTATTCCTTCGAGGAATATCTTTGTTGCTTCTGAGCATACTCCAAACGATCAAGGATAGAAACCTGATATATGGCAAGTAATTCAGAGTCTTGTTCTTTTCCTTGGAAAATACAATCTCGCTGAGCTCAGTCCAAAAGATTATGGCATAATCTACGTGTATATCATAGACAACAGCATGAAATAGTCGAAGAAAATGCAAACTAGCATTATCAGTACCAAAAGATTTGGCAGTCAGACATCTGATGATCACAGAAAACAACGTATACCAAGGAGGCGGAAGCTTGTTCTTGAACTGACTCACCATCTGAAGAGGACCAACATACCCCAAAGCCCTAATTCCTGCAAGGACTTCATTTTCAGATGGAAATTCCTGAAATCCAGTTAAACCTGCTCTCGAGTTTGCCTCTGGTAATTGAAGAATCAGACGTAGATGAGCATAATCCAGAAAAGTAGTATACTGATCAATCTCTAGACGAAATCTAGGAGGCGAAGCATGAACAATCTTAGTGATAGAATTCCAGGCTTGCTGAACATATACTTCTGGGACGTCACATCTGGCTGATAAAGCATAGAATAATGGGTGGCCACAAAGAATAGATTTAATGATAGGATTTAGATTTATCCTATCAAAATCGACATAGTGGTTGTTTGGCTGATAGTCAATGAAACTATCCCGAGGAAATACATCATTTGGAGTGCTTCGTCTTGCAGAAAGATCAGCTCCAGAAGATATCTGAGAAGGAAGAGGTCTCTCCCTTGATATTTGAGTAGACGGATCATACTCTCCTCCGTGAACTTCTTGTTCAGACACATTCTCATCATCAGAAGCCATTGAAATCCTCTGAATAGTTAACATTTAAAACAAGTAAAGTTAGTGAAAAGGAAAAAAAATTCTAAGATTTTTTTTTTCTAAGTATAGAAATTCGCAGGCCTTAAGTGCGAAATTTAGAGAAATTCGCAGGCTTCACTTGCGAGAAAAGAGAAGTTCGCAGGCTGCACTTGTGAAAATTGAGAAATTCGCAGACTGCACTTGCGAAAATTGAAAAATTCGCAAGTAATAATTGCGAAAATAGAGAAGTTCGCAACACATACTTGCGAGATTTGACAAATTTCGCAAGTGACTATTGCGAAAATTAAAGTTCGCAGACAAGAACTTGCGAGATTCTGACTTTGAAAATCAAAATTAACCCAAAAATACACATCTAATCATGTCGAAATCTATGCTAAACTTGATTAATGACAAAAACGAACACTAATATACATATATAACCAACTAATTTGAACTATTTAATCTATGTTAAGAACATAAAATCGAACAGACCTAAAAAATCGGCTAAAAACTTTTTCAAATCAGAAATTAGATAATCATTTAAACCCTATTCAAGTTATGTCACGAGCGATTAAGGTTTAGATACATACCTGATTGAAGAAACAACACTGATTCGATCGAATAATGAAGAAATCACAAGAAATGAGATCGTGAACAGTGCAAAGAGAGAAACCGGGAAAATGAAAGTCAAAATAGGTCAAAGTCCCTTTTAAAACCCTTCTTTCATTTTAAAACCAAATTTTATTTTAAAACAAAATACAAAATGTTTTTAAAAAAATATCAAAAATACAATTATATTTATAATTTTTGAAATTTTCAAATAATATAAATTTTCTTAATTAAAAGAAAATTTATAAATTTTCAATATTTCAAAAATTAGTAATATAATTGATTTTAGAACTTTTTCAAAGACAATGAGCATTTTGTAAAAAAAAAAATTTCTCTCTCTCTCTCCCCCTACACAAATGCATTGAAAAAAATGCCTTTTAAAATATCATTTGAAAATCATACCTGTGCAGATATCTCAGGGATTCATACCTGAACAAATATTCTGAATTGAAGTACAGTCAGCTATTAATCAGATATGTGAATTTTCTCCCCCTCAAAATATGAATCTATAAACTTCTTCATTCAGATAAGACACCATGAAGTCTCTCCCCCTCAAAATCAGTTTGTATCTTTTACAATTCCCCCCCTCGAAAAAAAAATCACAGACTCCACACATGACAGATAGATACAGCACGTAAAAGAATCAAACATGATCAAAGAAATACAATGATTTATATAACATATCTACTGATTAAAAAAAAATTGTTTGAACACTTAACAAATAGAATTCAACTTCGTGAAATTAATCATGTTTTCCATCACAGATGACATCAAATGCATGCTTCCAGATTTAAAATCAAGTCATGCTTGCAAACCAAGTTAATACATGTTCCCTCTCAGACCTCTTAGAAAATCTATTTGATGCGTTAGCATGTGAAATAAGATTAGCAACAAGTAAATGCATCTCATAGACTTAAAAGAATACTTTGCTCATAATCACACTATATATCTGAGATCTGAATTTCCACAAATTTATAAGTTTATCGCGACATTGTAATTTTCCCAAAGCTTATAGAGATGTGTGCTCATTGGCATCTTTTATTTTGTGCACTTTGGCATCTTTTTATCACAAGATTTATTAAGACCTAGATATACCGTAAACGTAGCTTTCTAACTGGTCCTATAGCAGAATTTGGGTCAGCCGATCCCAGACCAGTTGGCCTTAGGGGCTAGGTGACGAACACCCCTTGGGACTTACTCTCCCGAACCAGAAAGGCTACATCGATATACCTAAATCCCATCTGTACCAGTAGAACATGGCTTTCTACCTGGTTCTATAGCAGGATTTGGGTCAGCCAATCCCAGACCAGTTGATCTTAGGGGCTAGGTAACGAGTACCCCTTGGGACTTAATCTCCCAAACCAGATAGGCGACAGGTACAGACTATCAAACCAAATGATTTTTTTTAATATCTCATTTGCTTGGTTCAAAAACTTTGTGCTTCGCTTATATTTTCATTTCCATTCATCAAACAAACACATAGGCTTTGTGAGCATCGTAGTCTTGAAACGTCTAGATTTACACTAATTCGCGCTTATATCTATGTTTCAAGCATGTGTCACTGACCTTTCGATTTGTCTTAGAAGCGAAAAATGAAACAAATATAACTCAAAATATCGCAAAACTACTTGAAAGGAATTCCTTGACACACAATTTATTCATTGAAATGAAAATAGAAATATTTTCACGTCATTGAATTAAATTTGTGAAGGTTCAAACTTTCAAATTCAACATACCGATCTTTGATAATAGAAAACTAAATCTCTTTTCATCCAAAGCTTTTGTGAAAATATCGGCAAGTTGGTAATCAGTAGGTACGAAATATAATTCTATTGTACCTTTCTCCACGTGACTCTTTATGAAGTGGTATCTCATGTCAATGTGCTTCGTCTTCGTGTGCTGGACCGGGTTGACTGAGATGGCGATCGCGGACTTGCTATCACAGTATATAGGAATGGTTTTGTATAACAATCCATAATCCTGTAACTGCGTCTTCATCCATAAAATTTGAGAACAGCAACTAGCCGCGGCAACATACTCCGCTTCGGCCGTTGAGATAGATACGCAGTTTTGCTTCTTTGAAGCCCAGCTGATAAGCCGATCTCCTAGAAACTGGATATGTCCTGAAGTGCTCTTCCGGTCTAGTTGACTGCCACCATAATCTGCATCAGAATAAGCAGTAAGTTGATAGTCAGAACTCTTAGGATACCATAAGCCTAAGTACGGAGTTCCTTTTAAGTATCTAAAAATCCTAGTTACTGCCGCCTTATGAGATTCCTTTGGTTTGGCCTGAAATCGAGCACACAGACATGTAGCAAACATTATGTCTGGCCTACTAGCGGTAAGATACATCTGTGATCCGATCATTCCTCTATATGTGCGAACATCAACAGCTTTCCCGTCTGAATCTAATCCAATCTTTGACCCATGAGCCATTGGTGTTCTTATTGTAGAACACTTGTCCATCTTGAATTTCTTCAAGATATCAAAGACGTATTTGGACTGATTGATGAAGATCCCATCCGGAAGCTGTTTCACTTGTAGTCCAAGGAAGAAATTGATTTCTCCCATCATGCTCATTTTAAATCTAGAGGCCATTAGATCTGAAAACCAATTAGATAAAGATTTATTAGTAGCACCAAAAATAATATCATCTACATAAATCTGTACTAAACAAATATCAAGATCTTTGCAAAAAATAAACAAAGTAGTATCAATAGCTCCCTTGCTAAACCCGTTTGTCAACAAGAAAGTTGACAACTCGTCATACCACGCGCGTGGTGCCTGTTTCAAACCATATAAAGCCTTGTCTAAGACATAGACATATTCAGACTTGTTCGGATCGACAAACCCCTCAGGTTGAGACACGTAGACCTCTTCCTTGAGTGCTCCATAAAGAAACGCGGTTTTGACATCCATCTGATAAACCGTGAAGTTCCGATAGGCTGCGAAGGCAAGAAACATCCGAATGGCTTCTAGTCGAGCCACTGGTGCGTATGTCTCATCGTAATCAATTCCTTCTTGTTGTCGGTATCCTTTTGCCACTAGTCGAGCCTTGTTCCGAACAATGATACCGTCTTTATCCTTTTTGTTCTTGAATATCCATTTAGTACCTATGATGCTCTTTCCTTTCGGTTTGGGCACTAGTCTCCACACCTTTAATGCTTCGAACTGATTGAGTTTCTCTTGCATTGCGATAATCCAATCCGGATCCTTTAGTGCTTCTGAAACTGTAGATGGTTCAATGTTGCTCAGAAAGCATGCAAAAAGACATTCATTCGGAGTCGCGGATTTTGATCTAGTAGACATGATAGAAGAAGGATCTCCAATAATCTGATGAAGTGGATGTGCTTTCGTCCATTTAGCGGTGTGTGGGAGAGGTTCAACAGTTTCTTGAATGCTTTGCAAAATTTGAGGTGGAGGATCAGGTATGTCGCCTTCAGAAGAAGAAATATGAACTACTTCAGGTATCGGAGGAGGTAGTTCAACTACACTGTCTGATTCTGAAACCTCGACTGATGGTTGAGCAACCTCAGCTTCTTCTTCATGAATCGGTGGTAACGGAATGTCTTCGTTTGTCACCGGTTCTTCAAACTCAAATACTCCTTGTGATGTAACAGAAACCACAGCTTCTTTCTCAGAATTAGTTGTCACTTGTTCAGGAGTAGTAGGAACAACATCATCATTTGTGTGAGTTGCAGCGGAAGTAGAATTTGATGTGTTCACATTTTCCTGGTTTGACAGATTAGAAACAACATTCGTGTTAGATGTAGGCACATCATCATAGAAATTTTCAAATAATAAATCAAGATCAGAGAAATTATTAGAGTTAGAAATTTGATCCTGATTTAGCATTTGAGGAACAACTTCTGAATTGATTTGTTCAGAAGATAAAATCCCTGCCAGATCGGGTTCTGGTCCTGTTTGGCCAGAAACCATTGCTTCAGATTCGTCGAATTTGACATTGACGCTCTCGATCACCTTTCTTGGAGAAGATAAGAACACACGATATGCAGCAGAATTAGAAGAATATCCCAGAAAAATTCCCTCATCAGCCTTTGGACTAAACTTGTTAAGATTTTCCCGGTCGTTCAAGACATAGCACTTGCAACCAAAAGCCCTAAAGTATTTTACGTTCGGCTTTATCCCATTCATAATCTCGTAAGGTGTTTTATTGAAGCGCCTATGAATGATTGACCGGTTCTGTGTATGACAGGCTGTGGAAATCGCTTCAGCCCAGTGAGAAAGAGGAAGTCCCGAATAAGCAAGCATCGATCTGGCCGATTCTACAAGTGTTCTATTTCTTCTCTCCACGATTCCATTTTGCCGAGGAGTTCTCGCGGCAGAGAATTGTTGAGTAATTCCGTTTTCTTCATAAAACGCTTGTAGAATACTGTTCTTGAATTCAGTTCCGTTGTCAGATCGAACAGTCTTAACCGGTTTTTGCTTATTGGTATGAATCGTTTTGATGAGATTGATGAGAATCACCGGGGTTTCATTTTTTGACTTCAGAAACTTTACCCACGTATATCTGGAATAGTCATCAACCACCACCAACACATAGCGTTTCTTCCCAATGCTCCTAGTCTTCATCGGTCCGCACAAATCAACATGTAGAATATCAAGAATGTCTTTGGTGCAGAAGTCGGGATTTGGTTTGTGGGAAGCTTTCTTCATCTTTCCTTTCTCACAGTCTTGGCATAAGTGATCCTTTGGGAATTTTAAGATCGGAAGACCTCGTACCATTTTGCCTTTTGCTTAATCTATCCATATATCTGAAGTTGAGGTGAGCTAGTCGTCGGTGCCAAAGCCAACTCTGATAAACTGAGGCTTTCGTTAAAAGACAGACATCAGAAGGAGAATTCACCGATGATAGATCTATGGTGTAGAGATTCGATCTCCTCTTTCCAACGAGAAGTTCCTTGCCATCATCGTTCTTTACAGCCACCCGCTTGGTCTTGAAACTTACCTCTAATTCCTTGTCGCAGAATTGACCAATGCTAAAAAGATTATACTTTAACCCTTCGACGTAATTCACTCTCTTGACAGTTACATTTCCTTGTACGACGTCTCCGTATCCAAGAATTGATGAAGTTTCACAGTTTCCGAACTTTACTTTACCACATGCCTTTTCCTTAAAGTTAGTTAACAAAGATCTATTGCCAGTCATGTGTTTGGTGCATCCAGAATCCAGATACCACAAACGACTTGGCTGCAAGTTAGCACATTAAACAGATTTAGGTACCCGTATAGATTTGGGTCCCTTATTGTTAGTCCTCTTCTTTTTGTTACCTTTGTTAACATTATAATAGGCATCGGTATTAGAAAAATCTTTCATTTTGAGATTAATGTCGTTTTCAGAACAAATATCATTAGAATGACAACACTCCAAGCAACACCAACCAACATTTGCAATATGAATCATTTGCTTTATTGAATATCTAAAAAGACTATTACAATCTTTATTCGAACAAGCAAATGAATTCGGTTCACAAACGTCTAAATCAATGTCACTACTAGAAGAAGTTGCCGATTCCGTTGGTATGCGTTTTGGAATCCACACATGCTTTCCTTTCTTACTCAAAGGCCTATCTGAAAAAGAAGAAGTAGAAGAATCAGAATTATTTTCAGAATTAAAAACTTGAGTCTTTGACTTCTTCTTTGACCGCCTTCTTTTACGACGTTTGGTTTTATTAATTTTAGAGTTTATCGTAAAAGAATCATCTAAAATTTCCGATTTTGAAGAAAAAGTATTATTAATAAAATCAAACATAGAAACCGGTTTCTTAATACATTCCTCGGAATTATCATCTTTTTCATTTTCAGAAAAATCGGATTCTAAATGAGTTTTAGAATTAGAAGAGGAAGGAGATTCTTGACTTTTATAATCTTCCGTTTTTGCGTTTCCAAAATCCTCTTGTACACTACTGTTAATAAAGTCGTCATTGTTTTTAACAACTTCATTTTCCAAATTTTCTAACTTAGATTCCAAATCCGCGATTTTCTTCTCAAGACTTACAATTTTGGTTTCTAATACTAAAGGAGGTATATACCTTTTAGTATCTTGCAATACTTCGGGTTTATCCTCAGATTTAGTATTTTTAGCATAAACATCAAAATAATCATCGGATAAGAAATCTTTGTTAGATCCTTTGGATTTAGAAGTGTATTTCGCGTTTTCTCTAGTGTACACAAAAGGAAGTTGCATTTTGGTTGTTTGAGCCCTTTTCTCCTTTTCTAATTCTGAAACTTCTTCTTCATTTGTCCAATTTATCTTAAATTGAGGGGCATATCTTTCTAGATGTAAGAAATCAAATTCATAAAGCATTGGAACTTTTTCCTTAGCGTCATCTAGAAAATGTGGATTTTCAAAACCTAAACCCCATTTTTCTTTTATGGATGTATAACTCCTTGGTTTATTAAGATAAACCGTTTGCTCTGTTTGACCTCGAACATAAAGTTTTTCTTCAAGTTCAGAAATTTTATCCGAAAAATTATCTTTTTGTTCGGTCATAAGTCTCAAAGAATCATCTTTCATTTTTATAATGTTTTATAATTCTTCTATTTTCTTATTAGACAAATTATTCATGTTAATCAAAATTATTTTCTCATCTTCAATATGAATTTTAAGCTTTTTAATTAATTTTGATTGATCATGAATAATTGCCTTTTCAGATAGTCTTTTCGTTCTAAGATTTCGGATAGTAGTGACGACATTATTCATTTGTGAAATCAGAAAGTCATAATCAAATTGAGAAGGTACCTCAGATTCATCAGTAGTACTTTCATCATCCTCCTTCTCATCATCACATCCATCATCTCCTATAAAGCACATGGCGGCGGTTTCCTCGTTGGTGGATTCGTCATCCGAGTAGTCAAGAAAGTATTCTTCTTCGACGAGAAGGATATTCCCATTCTCCTTTTTCCCCACAAGCTCTAACTTTTTCTTGTAATAAGAAGAATCTCGGACAACCTTCACTCGGCAATCTTTTGCCACATGTCCCACCTTTCCGCATTTGAAGCATGTGATAACTGCCTTCTTCTCATCATCCTTCTTTGTCTCATACTGCTTTGGAGAATCAACTTTCGGCACGTACGTGGAAGTCTCACTAGGTACTTTCCTTGAACCTGATGTGAAACGAAGATTATTGTTGCCCGACCGGTACTTTTTCTGAAAATGTTGGGTCAACAAAATCATTGCTTTCTCAAGTTCCTCTCCGTCATCTTCAACATTTCCATCAAACGCATTCTCTAATAATGACTTTTCTGCAAGTTGCTTTGCTAACAAAGCAATTTGATCTTCAGTCTTACCCTTGGCCTTTCTATTCATCTTATCCTTCTTAGCGTTTACCAAATCCTCATCAACCATAAGTAACTCATATAATTCCTGAATCTGCATTGTGGATATACCAACATCATTCATCAGCCTGTGACAAGTTTTGCTCCATTCAGACTGGAGTGAATTCAGAAACTTCAGATTTACTTCCAACTCGGTCTTAACAACCTTGATCTTATACAGATCATTAATGACTCCCCAAAATCTGTCAAAAACACTCTTCAATGACTCATTCTCCATTGCTTTGAATCCCTCAAAGTTGTTCATGTATCGAGTCTTGCGTAATTGTGTAGAAACATCTGAACCCAACATAATTTTCTCTAACTGAGCCCACATCAATGTGATGTTGTTTCGGTAACAATCAATCCTATTGTAGATGTAGTTAGGTAGAGAAAGAATCAAATATGACTTAGCATCTTTATCTGCTTGAAGTCGACAAATTTCGTCCACAGTATAATCATCTGGATTTTTCAGTTCACGAGTAGCCGGAGTCGTAGCAGTCGCCGGGACCTCGATATATGGCTTGACAAATGGTCCTTCCATTAGGGGCTTCATTATGTTAGCGCCATTGCTTTGGGATTCGATGAAGTTGATAAAACGATCACGCCATTGTGGAAATTCACGTTCATTAAGAAGCACCGGTGGTCGTGTGTTTGAGCCCAAAGTCATCATGATGTCATTTTTGAACAACATATCTTGATTAGCCATGGTAAACAGTATGTTTTGGGTAGAAAAAGACCAGTTCGAAAAAACAGAAATTGGCAGAAAATCGGGTCAGATGAACAGTAAGAAAAATTTACTAAGTGTCAAATTTCGCAATGAACTATTGCGAGAATCACGAAGTTCGCAGAGAACTGTTGCGAGAATCACGAAGTTCGCAGAGAACTGTTGCGAGAAACACAAAGTTCGAAATGAACGGTTGCGAAATTCAGGTGTTGGAACGATGAAGAAAAGTGATCTCTGAAGTTCGCAAAAGGCATTTGCGAAAATTCCTGAAATTCGCAGAAGAGAGATACGAGAAATCTTGAAGTTCACAACTGAGGGTTGCGAGATTCACACTTAGCACTGGAAAACTTTCACTCAACGATGAATCTTGCGAACTTTTCAGATGAACTTGCGAAAATTTAAGATGAACTTGCGAAAATTACAGATCTTGCGAGTTTTTCAGAAAAATCGATCGAGAACCACTGAAATTGCAAAAATACTGAAATAACCTTCACAGAGATGCTCGAAAACAATGTCTGAACACTTTATCTTTGCACAAAAACCTCTGAAAACCTCTGAATTTGTAAACAGATGATCGAACAGTAACTTCAACAAAAAAACTCAAAAACTGACAAAATCTCAAAATTGAAGCCTCAAACCTTGAAATCAGCCTTCGAATCCTTCTTTAAACTTGTTCCAAATCTGATTTCGAATCTTCTGATCACAAACTCGAAGCAATTCGATCACAAACAAAGAAATTTTTGAAAAAATCTCAAGAAAACGAGATTTCTTGAAGCAATTCAAGAAATCGATCAAATCTTCTTGATAATCTTCACAAAAATTTGTGTATGATCACAGAAACACTCTCTGAATCTAAGATCCTGCTCTGATACCAATTGTAAGTGTAAGGATCAATCAAAGATAGAAAGTATTTCACACAGAGAGAAATGAGAACTCTGATATCTCTCAATTAGGCAAAAGGTTGTAAAACAAGGAGTTCTAAGGGTATTTATACCCAAGACATAAAGTCAAAGTCAAACTAATAACTAGCTACATGCTTAAATAAATAAGACATTGATTACAATATAATTTGCATTAACAGCAACTTGATTTACTTTCTTCTGCTGTGGATATTCCTCCTTCCACTCTTCTTCCTCCTCAACAAAGAAGAGTCTCTGCAAAAGGAAACAAAGTCTCAGACTCAGGTCCTACTATACGGAATGAAACAGGTATTGGTTTCTCTCGTGCTGAAGTACTTGGCCCTGATGCTGATCTCTCAGCGATTGACACCTCCCTACCACCTGGAGAAACTTTCATTCCTGGCACAGTTGTAAGTGATCCTTATGGTATATTCTTTTTAGACTACGAAGGAAATCATCACTTTCAACGTATCTCTAAGCTCTACCTTGCTCCCATCGAACAACTCAGAGATCTCATCTACTGGTGTGAAGTCAGACGCGACATTAAAGCTAGACACCTGAAGCCCTTGATCTTTGAAGAAGCTCTGAACAAAAAGAATCAAGGAGTCGATGTACCTGACTGGATGATTCCCACATCAAAGACCCTTGATGAACTTCTCATTAAGGAAGAACCTTTTGACTGATAGGATCGCCTCATTCTTCTATTTTATCAGTTATTCTTTTGTACTTGTAATTTATTTCGCTTGTACTTGTAATCTTTCCACTTCCTTTTGTAATTCTGATTCGAAGTTTAAAGAAAGATTTCAGCGAACGTACTTTACTCCATTAGTACAGAAAAGATCCCAGAAAACAGTAAAAGGGACAAATATTTTATGAGTTCTTTTTATCCTTATGTTTTCATTAAATAGCAATTTTCTTTGTTGCTATGTCATAATCAAATAGGGGGAGATTGTTGATCCAAACCCTCAATGATTTGATAATGACCCTCTCTTAAATACTTAGTGAAAATTGTTAGTAAACAATATGTATCAGAGTTTCACTATCGCTGATAAGTACTAAGATCTTACAGTACCACTGATAGGAACTCTCACTCTTTAGATTAAACATTCAGCGAAACTGTTCATCATAATACTCTGAGTCTGTTCAGTACTTATGGTGATCGCTGATAAGTTAGTTGTTTACTTATGATATCTGAAGACAAGTTTCACGTCAACATAGGTTCTACGCTGAAGTCGAAAATCAAGCTCAAGAACCAGCGACAAGTCTCCTAATGAACTGATGCGGATCAGCGAAGACTCAGATTTGTCCAATCAACGTGAAGTATCAAGTACAAGACTTTAGCTATCGCTGAACTTTATCATTCGCTGATATAGAATGATAAATCGCTGAATCAACGAAAAGCTGATCATGAAGTCCTCTGTACAAAGTACTTTTGTCTTAACCACCCTTGCACGACTCCGTACGATATGTCAGAAAAAGAACCTCCTTATTGTCTGAAATCGTACAACCACTCTGATGCTACACTGTTCAAACATGGGGCTACTAAGGTTGTCTAACAAAAGTCAATGACATGCAACCAATGAGCTGCTGCCACGTGTAAAGTGTAAACTGCCTTGCATTTAATGCATGCAGTATATAAGAAGATGAACGCACTTCATTTTGAAGCAACTTGCTAACTCTGGACAAGTTCATCCTTCTTATCTTGAGATAGGTTATTATTAGTAATTTCCTTCTCCTTCTTAGTGCAAGAAACTTAGTGTTCCAACTTGTTTAGATTTAGGATTTATCCTTAATCTTGTTTCCGCAACAAGCTGTAAATTGTTATATGATTTATCAATAAACAATTTAGAAAAGTAAAATCTGTCTGTTTGTATTCAACCCCCCCTTCTACAAACTTGTATAACCCTTCGGGACCAACAGGGATCTTCCAGCCGGACGTCCGCGGTTGGTCTGATGAGATATTTTTGTTTGCTTTTAAGACCTTTCCCTCTTTCTTCCCTCACTTAATTTCAAAACCCCAATTTAGATTTCTCTCTCTCTAAACCGATTTCCTCCCAAGAAATCACAAACCCTTCCTTTTCTCTTCTTCATCTTCATCTTCTCCACTCAAACCAAACCCATTCCACCATTTTTTAAGATTTGGAAGCTTGAAGCTTTTGTGGGAGACTAAGAGATTTTGCTTTGAGGATTCAAGTGATGAAGGTAATCTTACTCTCTCTCTACCAAAAGCTAGGTTGTTGTTGTTTTCACATTCTCTTCCATTTTGGGTATTATTGGTGTGATTTTGGTTATGCTTGGTTAAGGTAATCTTCTCCTTCTTCACCTATGAAAATTAGGGTTTTGGTATAAGTTGAGATCTTGATGTAAAATGTCTGGGGAATGATTCTACATGGTTGAATCTGAATATTTATGGCTGGAAACTCATGGATCTAGGTTTTTTGGAGATTTGGGATTGAAGATTCGTGTTTCTTCAAAGGAGCTTACGTTTGGGAAAAATCTAGATTTAGCCTAATCTAGCAAGGTGAGTTCAAGTTGACTTGTGAAAACGTTGTACACGCCAACATGTTTATTTTAAAGTATTTGTGTGCTTTATATAAAATTATCACTTGTTGAGTTAATTAATGGGTTTTGATTTATCAAAGTGTTGAGCTTTACAAATCTTGTAAAACACCCACATTTGGGGATTTTGAGTGATTGATAAATAAATCACGAGTGAAAGTGTTCTGTTAATTTATTGCATAAGTGAAGGTTGTTTGGTCAAAATACACTTCTAGTGTTTGTTGAGATTATACAATAGTTATGATATGTTACGTTTTGAAAATGTGAACGTGTGAGTTGGGGATTTTGGTCAATCTCGACCTTATGAATATTTTGAGAGTTATGAACCTTTTATTTTGGGCCGAAGGCCAATTGAGAATTAAAAGGCAAATATTTTGGGTAACGATGTATTTTGGTTTACGTAACCGTATGGGCAACGCGTATTTAGCCAAACGTTTATTTTTCCTTTAAGGCTTGATCTATACTCAGATGGGTCTTTTGAGTGTTTGCCGGTTTTAGTAGCTCAAGGTGGAGCCTTGGATGTGTTATGCGCTTATTTGCATTTTATTTGAGAATGTGCCCCTTTGAGTGTTTTGTCTTATATGTGAAGACCATTTGACAACTATGTATTCTTGGTACTTTTGGGTCTAATAAACCATCACGAATTATATACATTATCATGTTATAAAGGATTTGAGTATACGTACACACACACACACACATATATATATATATATATATATATATATATATATATATATATATATATATATATATATATATATATATATATATGCATGTATGGTTTGACTTCATTGGGAAAGTGGCAATGAAGGGGTTTTGAGATAATCATACCTCGGAGCATGTGTTTGCATGATGTGGGTTAGATACACTTCATTTGCATAGGTTGACTTTTGATAAACGATCATTGGATCTTTTGAGCTTATGGCTCGGTTTTGGACTCTGTTGGGTCTTGAGGGCATTTTCCTGGTTTTGATAAGCTCGACATGGGCTTGGGTTATGACTTGCATGAATTGCATCGTATTTGAAGAATTACATGATTTGAATGCATTGGTTATTCTTTTGGGGTCATGTATAAATTTCTAGATTAAGTAAGCTTGTTTTGGATGGAGGGATTCCAAGGTAAAGATCCGATCGGGTTGAACTTGGTGGTTTTAGGCTAGAGATCCAGTTTGGGTTGATGCCACAATAGACTAGAGATCCAGTTTGGGTTGATGTCTCTGTGGAGTAAAGATTCGGGTTTGGGTTGATGTCTCACTAGGCTAGAGATCCGGTTTGGGTTGATGCCTCACTTGACTAAAGATCCAGTTTGGATTGAGGTCACAATAGACTAAAGATCCGGTTTGGGTTGACGTCTCAATAGACTAGAGATCCAGTTTGGGTTGATGTCTCCATGGACTAAAGATCCAGTTTGGGTTGATGACCAAAATTGACTAAAGACCTGAATATGGTCGATGTCATATGTTTTCCCATCCATGAAACATGCTTATAATTTATAATTGTGGTTTAGATTGTGTGTTCGCCACATTCGATGAAATCGGGTCTCCCCCGTTACCGAAGAGTGTTGTTTTTGGGTACTTTGTTTATCCATATTGTCGGCATCGTGATATATGCGTATGGATTGTTTTTGCAGGAGTTATGGGCGATATTTTATGCCTTATCCTTGTTTGGATGTTTCGACTACTGGAGTTTTATTTGTATTGATTTTATTTGGGAAATTCGTTATTGATTTACATCTTGAGTGAGTTTTGGATTTGAGTTCATTGCTGGGAAATGATTTTCATTGGAAACTTTCGTCACAGAATTTGTGTGTGTTTGGAAAATGGGTTCTCGGTATATTTAATACAAATCCCTTTTCGGAAATCGTGATTTAAGTTGAATCTTTTGGTCTAACAAATTATTTAATCATGATGTAAACTCTTGAACTCACTAGGCGTTAGCCTAACCTTTTTATTTGTCGGCATGTGCAACAGGTTCAGGTTGGGAATAACTTTAGCGACACTGTGAAGAGATGAGTTCTAGTAGTGTGCTCGAGAAGTGAATTGCTTAGTGAAGTCTTCCGCACTTATTTTGGGATTAGCAACTTGTACATGTGTTAAGTAACACCCGATTTTATTTGGTCACATAGTATGACTTGGGTTATTACATGTGGGAGTTGTTATGTTTTAAAATTTTGAGGTATTTCTAAGGATGGTTTGTAGAAAGGATTTTATCCTCATTTGGTTATTTTATCGAAATTAAAGTTAGTTGCTCTTTCCAATTTTGAGGGTGTTACAAAATAGTCTCACTTTCTTTTATTATTCTTGGGCTCATTTGATTAATATAATTTTTCTAGTCCGCTTATTGATACTTGTGAAATCGAGAGTATATTAGAAATTGGAACCAAACGACACTCTGCACACTTTCGGCGAGAGTGTCGTGGCACAAACCCAAGTGTCAAAATCTCTACGAGGAGGGTTTGTGGTACATCTCAGGCGAGAGTGTCTGGCGATAGAGGCGTGGCACAATCGCAGTGGTACAGTCGCTATGGGGGAGGGGTTGCGGTACATCTTAGGCGAAAGTGCCCATCAATAGAGCGTGCCCGTCGATAGTGTCGTGATACTCTTGAATGGTCATAATCGCGCACACGAAAACGGGTTTTAAAACCCTAAACTCGTTTCTAGTGTAGGCCATTCCTCCCAAACTTGTTTCCATCGATTTTCTCTCATCCTTGAGGCGATTCTTAGTCCTTCATCTCTCTTCATTTATTGCAATATCCAAGGTCACCAAGTCATTTATTGCTCATCTCCCAGGGTCTTATTACCCTCAAATGCAAAGCTCCTAGTGTTTTCAAGCTTCAAAGTCGTCATCCTCATTTTCTAGGGTCCACTACTTTAAGGTTTTCTCTTACAAACCTACTAGGTGAGTTCATTACTTGTTTATTTTCGTTCTTATGCTTATCTCATGATGTTATTAGCTAGTGTGGAACATTGGGGGTTTTGACCTAATTTAGTCTTCATGGGTTTTTAGGTGATATTTGACCTAAAATGATTTCTAAACCTTATGCATGAAAGTGATTGGCTTATTTATGTGTTTTGACGCATGTAAGTACTTAATGATCATAAAAAGAAAAATATGTTATTTTATCTTATTAGGTAAACTTGAGTTATGTGGGTATTAAGTGAATATCATGAAAATGTGAAATATCTATATCTTATGGATTCTTGGTATGTTCAAACCATGTGGATGTAAGTATATAAGTATATTGGATCCAAATCCTTATGCATGAGGATTTGGTGAGAGTACATTTTGATGTTGATTATGTCAGCTACTTGGATTTCTATATAGTAGACACTAAAAGACCATTAGAGTTCTTGAGGTGAAAACTCGCCTAGAAAATGGGTAGGCACTAAGGTTCAACGATCCTTGAGGTGTAACTCTTTGGAGTAGACACTAAAGGTATACGAGGGTTTGAGGTGATGCCTAAAGGGGTATGTGAACTAAAACCAAGAACCTCAGGTGTAGTCCCGATAACATCATTTGGTGACAATACTCACGTGTTACCCATCACCTTGATGGAAACAGGTCACCGCCATCATCGAGAGATGTAGCTCATGTATATGTTCAGGTATAGATATCGATAAACCCATAGTTCATGGTATTGTACTACCATCGTGGAACGGGTAACATTAAATTATATATTTATGTTACTTTATACATACATATATATATATATATATATATATATATATATATATATATATATATATATATATATATATATATATATATATATATATATATGTATATATATATTGTTGGTCCCGAAGGGTTAAACAAGTTTGTAGAAGGTGGGGGGGGGGGGTTTGAATACAAACACAAATTTTTATCTTTATTTTTTTTATTGATATATATATATGTATATATCAAACAATTTACAGTTTGTTGCAGAATAAGATCAAGTTAAAAACCTAATCTAAACAAACTATTAGAATCACATAGAATTCTTGCACTAAGAAAAGAAAGAGGATAAGAAAACTAGAGAGAGTTTTCTTGCGCTAAGTATTTCAGCGAAGGAAGCAACACTTCAAATGAAGCAGGGTTTCCTATTTATACTGCATGCATTTAATGCAAGTCAGTACAACTTTACACGTGGCCGCGTCTGGTTGGTTGTATGAATTTGACTTTAGCAAACATCCCTTTTGGCCGCATGATGAACAATGTAGTTGTAGAGTAGTTTGTACGATCCTGGACAAGGGATGTCCTTCTGACAAATCGTACAAAAGCGTGCAAGGAGATAAGACAAAAGTTGCTTGTAGATCTGGGGCTTGATGAATCTTCCAAGGAATGAGCGATCACACCAATACAAGAGGTCTCTGAGTTGTTCGATAGGAGCGATGGGTAACTCAGATATGCGTTGAAAGCATTGGCGACCATAGTAGTCAAGAAAGAATATGCCATAAGGTTTATTGACTACCTTTCCAGCTACGAAATCTTCAGCGGGAGGCAGTGAGATGTCAAGTCCTGAAAGATCAGCATCTGGACCAAGTACAGCTTCACGAGAAAAGTCAACACTAGTCTCGTTCCTTATGACAGGGCCTGAAGATGGTGGAGGCTTTTTCTTTGGAGCGGTTCATTTTGGTTTGATGGCTGGAATAGGTAGATCAACAGCTGAGGAGACTTGGTCGATTAGCCTGTTAATAGCGTCTTCAACACAAGACTTGCAGCTTGATCGAGATCGCTGAATTACGACCCGAATTTCCAACCATTCGTTCAGTCCAAGCTTTTCCAACTCTGAGATATAACAGGTTCTTGACACTCCGTTTTCCCTAATCATCTGGACATCGATGATAGCAGCACATCTGACAGTCTTCCCCCTCAGGTTTACCTGTTTTATTCTTGCAGGTAACACTCTGAAGTGAATTTTCTTCTTACACCAGGCAAGGGTGTTATCGCTGACCTTCCTTTTCTCTTCTTTCTTCTTACTAGCATCTTTAAGCAGTTGTTGCTGGACTCTGAAAGAAAATTTCTTCAGCTGGGGATCGTGTATTGAACATTTAGCAAGTTCAATAGCAAAGGCCTTATCAGTAAGCTCAGCCTTATGTTGTTCAGCGAGAATCTTCTCAGCCTTGAGAGCCTCAGCGATTTCCCTTGGAGTCAGACAACTGAGATGGGTAGGAATGAGTCGCTGACTTTCGAGCTTCTAGATCATCGATGCTTTCCTTCTTCATTCATCTTCATCTGACCTTTGAGGAGTTAGAGAAGGTCTTCTGGGGTGGGAAAGCAGTTCTTCTTCAGCTTGTATTCAGTCTCATCTAGAACAGAGACTGGGATTATTTGTTCTTTAGCGTTGAGTGCTGGGATTATTTGCAGTGGTGTTTGTGGAGGAACTTCAGCTGTAGCCTCAAGCAGGGGAGATGACTAGCTGAAACAAAATGATCAATGGAGTTATATCATTTGAAGGTTTAAGAAAGGATAGAAAAAGGAAAGCTTAAGTGTTTAGAGGTTTTATGAGGAGTAGGGTAGAAATTGAGAAGGGGTAGAGAAGAGATGCAGTGTATGGAAAAAATAGATAGTAACATACCTGACAATTTGGCTTTTTGAGGAGTATAGCCAAGTTATCTTCAGCAAGGCCTTTATTCTTGCCATGCTGCGTCTTCTTAGGAGATTTTGCAACGGTCCTCTCCCCTGGTCCATTAATAGAGACCCCTTTCAGAACTGGGGCCTTGATCACTTTTGGGTGAAAGAAGAAGGGTGGAATATCATCATCATCGTCGTCATATGGAGAAAACTTGGATGATGGTTCATCGTCATCAATGTCGACTTCTTCTTCATCTTCTTCTTCCTCCTCCTCATCCTCAGACGGAATTTCCACAGTGTTGTCAACTGGGGAATGAGGAGGGTCTTCGCCTCGCTCCCCCTCAGAAGGAGAGGGACTTTCAGCGGTTCCCTCAGGATTATCACATTCCCGAGGGTCTTTCTCTTGGTTTTCTTCCTCCCCCTCAACATTTCGGGGGAAGTCTTCAGCAATATTCTCCCCCTTTTCCACCGAATGGGGGGAGGTAGCAGTGACAACAGCATTAGCAGTAGTAGCAACAGCAGCAGCGACATCAACCTCAGGGCCCTGTCTTCTTGGCCAGGGTGCCTGGAGGTGGAGGCCATTAACATTTCCACAGTATCCAACCTGGTTTCCAGGTTTGGAATGCGGGATGTAGCCAGAATTACAAAGTCCGCTGTCATCCCCAGGAGTTTTCGATCATGTTGAGAAAAGTGGGAGACAGGGACTGTTGGAGCATCCATCCTTTCTAGGATCTTGGTGAGCAAAGAATTGTTGGTAGCGACTTGAGTCAAGAGGTTGCTCACCTCACCTTGAAGCCCATTGAGGCTGGTCTTCAGCGTTCCAACCTCGCTACTGAGGTTGGAGTAGTTGGTGGAGAGTTCAGCGATGGAGGTCTGAAGATTGTTGAGAGAGGTGGTGTTGTTGGTGACAGAGGTATTCAAGTCTGTTACTCCCTCTTGCAGAGAGGAAATATCAGCGGTTGTGGCCTTGTCTGCAAGGGAGTTGGAGACGTCTTTCAGCGAATCGCCAACATCAGTGATGGCAGAGGTGTTTCCTTTTAGATTGGTGGAGAGAGAATCCACACTGACAACGACGTCTTTAAGGGACTTCTCGATGTCTCCCAAATTAGGACTTGTAAAATATAAAAACGTATGAGCAAAGGAAAACTCAAGAGTTTGGGGTTCAGAGAGGGATGAAGGAGTATTTGGGATACCTGTTGGGTTGGAGAATTGGTGGATGTCTTTAATACCAGTCCAATACTCCATGTCATTTTCCATCTCAGAGATGGTAGTGACAGGAATACTCAACCCAGCAGGTCCTAAAGTATTCTGCTGCATCAGTCCTCGCAACATTGCAACGTTTGTGTCCGTCAGTGTAAACGATGGAACCGTTTGAGGAATGTTGAAGGTGGGAAAGACGAAAGGAAGAGAAGGAACGACTGAGATGGGGGTGGTTGCAGGTTCAGCGCTGGTTACGCTGGAAATGACCTCCGCATCGCTTTGAGGCGCTGAGGATGTTGGGGTCTCATCCAAGAAAATCTCAGAGAACTGAGCCTCTGAGACAGGTGTAGAAGGGGTGGCTTCAGCGGATGTGGCGGAGTGGACCTTGAAAGCATCCAATGTTGCCTGTTGAGAGGCCAACACTGTGTCTTAAGCCTGGGAAGGCTGAGGGTGCTCCGTTGAGGTCTTCTTGTACTTATAGGTGCCAAGTGGGGATTGAGAGGGTTTCCTCTTTTTCAGAGAGGTAGTTGTTGCAGCCTAGGTGACAGCGGGGGGTTGAACCACTGCAGGGATAGCAACAGAATGCGAAGAATTGGGACGGAGAAGAAAGAGAAGGGATGAGAGACTTACCTCGTTGTCGATGGGTTTGAAGTCTAGGAACTTGGGGCCGACTTGGGAGAGCTTGTAGTCTCCGTTTTTAGGGTACAGGGAGCCGAGAGCCATTTGCAAGATGGCTGAGATGAACCTTGGGTAAGGAACGGTTATAGAACGTTTAGGCTGCTCTACCCGATCCATCATGTCTTCAAAGATGAAGCGATCATAGTCAATATGCAGGCCTTTGAGAAGTGCGTAGGCCATAGCGACTTGGGGTTTGCTGGCTTGATCAGTGGATCCAGTCTTTTCAGTCATGCAGCTTATGACGTGTGCAAAGATGAAATTGAGTTCGGAGGGCATCGTTTTCTTAAGAACTTTTGTCAGCTTCTTCTCTGGTTCCTTGTTGCGGTTTGTATCCCAGAGGTAGTTCATTTGATCAAGGAAGTTGATTAGGGTTTGTTTACCTTCAAGTGTATTGGGGTCAGTGAAGGGAACAAAGGGATTGGCCTTGGTGCTTCCAGGCAAGTTTAGTGCTGAGCGAATGCTAGTAGGGGAAATGCATCCATGACCCAGTTCGGTTTGGAATCCGATTACTAAGTATTCTTTTCTTGACTTTTGGGAGATGGCAGTGGTTCGGTGTGCAGTATACCAGAACTGTTGTAGCAAGTTACGGTGAGCAGGAGGTGTTATGGTCATGGCGGTTGAAAGAGGACATGTTTTGAGAAAGTTCACTGCATTAGTGAGATGAGGAACATGATTCTTTTTGGGAAACTCCAGCAGGGCATAGGGATTGTTGGAGGCAAAGGTGATCTGGTTCAGCTCATGTTTCATGTTGTCAGCCCTGGTCATGGTGGAAGAAGCAGCAGTGGTAGCGGGAATGTTGGAAGATGCCATGTCTGTTAGAACACAAAGATATAGAAGAAAAGGTCTTAAAATGGAAATAGTTATCCAAAATAAGGGTTTTTGAGCTTTTTAGGGTTTTACAGTTTCTTTTGAAAGAAAGAAAGTGCAAAATGTGGGTTTTCTAGTTTTAAAGAAGTTTAAAACTAGTGAAAACAATGTTTTTCAGTTTCTTTTTAAGAAAAGGGATTCTGGAAAAACATACGAAAATATTAAGTTTAAGATTTTTATTTTAAACTTAAGAGAAAAACTATATTTCAAGTTTTGTCCATAAGATCATGAAGAAGATGATTTTATGTTTGAAAAATGTTTGTTTTGATCCAATGTATCAAGAAATAGTATCAAAACAAGATATATAAAATATTTAATATAAGAAGATATGAACCTGTATGAGTGAAGGTTGAAGATTCAAGTAACAGGTTTGAATATCAAAAATCCAAGAACAAAATGCTTGAAGATTTCTTGCTTGAGAGAGTTTGAGAGCTTAAAAGGAAAAAACTATAAACATGAAGTGTTTATATAGTGAGAGTAGAGAGAGAAAGTAATGAGTGGGAAGAAATACTCATCATAGCACGTGACACGTCCCACGAAGCTTATTGGACAAGGAATTGAAACGGGCGAACGTGTCAGACGAAAAGTCGTGCTAGGGTTTATCCGTTTGATTACGTCACACTTGTCTTTTCATTTTCAAAAAGCCTCCCTGAATGGTTCAAGGACAATTTAAATGAAGAATCACTGAAAAAGAAAATTTCAGTGATAGATTTGTGTTGGGTCACCAAAGATTTGAAATTGACTCACCGATGTTTTCCCTAACAATCCTACTTAGAATATTTTAGTTTGGTTCTTTACATGACTTGTACAAAATAGCAATTGTTCGGTGAAGTCGAAGATCAACCGAAACCAAGCTTGAAGACTCTCTACTTGTAGAAAATAGAAGACTCCTCTCAACAAACAAACAAGTCATCATCCACCGAAGTTGTCCTCACAATTCGGTGGACATCATCTCCACCGATGAAGACATCAAAAATCGGTGGACATCTTACACCGAAGTGTGCTTAAGGAATTGGTGGACATCTTCCACCGAAGTGTCCTTAAGGAATCGGTGGACATCATCCCACCGATGAGATACGTAAATCGGTGGGATCTTTGTGAAAATGGTTTTCCTTCAGATGGTTCTTAAAACCTTGACAATATTATCGGTGGAATTCCTTCAGTGATATTGTCTTGGAGTACTCATCAAGAAGACCATTTACTTCGGGACAAAATCTGCTTACAGGCAAAAGTAATCTTTTGTCTTGTTATCTTTTTAGAAGATGTCCTTTCAGCATAACTTCTATTCATTGTTTCAAGAAAAAGGTGATGGTGACTTATCAGCTTTTTAGAAGTCCACTGGTACTTTTCAAGAGTCTTTTGGTATGTTACAAGTAACTGAAGGATATTCGTACTAAGCATTTAATGCTCAGTACCTTACCTTCACTATAAAAGGAAGAAGACTTCTCCATGCAAACCACGCTTTCTGGATATCTCTCTCAGTGCAAGAAATTTCCATACAGCTCCAAAAACTTGATAGCTTTGTTTTAAGTGTTCTTAGTTGTTGTTGTTAGTATACTTTGTGCAAGATTGTTAGAATAGTTTATCTGTTCTTTTCCGCAACAGTCTTAAGTTTTCTATGTGTAATTCTTGTTGAAAGATTTTCAATAATAGAATTAAAATTGTGAAATTTTTGAGTATTGTATTCAACCCCCCTTCTACAATACTTGTTATAGCCATCTGGGACTAACAAGTGGTATCAGAGCAGAAAGTTTAACTCATAAACTTGATCTGCAATGGCTGCCTCCTCTTCTTCAACTGTTGAAAATGCTTTTCAAATCAACTTTTCTGAAAATGGTTCCATTAACAAACCTCCTAAGTTTAACCCAAACAACTTTTCTCTTTGGAAAAGCCGTATGATGCTATTCATGGAAGGAGTGGATACTAGATATCCAACCATTCTCAAAGAGGGACCCATTATCCCTCGAGTCTGGGCTCGCTATGAAACGAGAGGACTGGTAAGGAAACAGCTGACAAGGAGGACTCTAGTGACTCCGACACTTCTGAGCCTTCCGACAAAGAGAAAGCAAAGGGTACCGGACGTTATATTCTCAAAAATCCTAAGGAATATACTGATGAAGAAAAACGTCTAGTTACTCTTGATTCAAAGCTTAGATCTATCATTGCTCTCTCACTTCCTGATGAAGTCTATCATTCTCTAGTTAACTTTGAAACTGCTAAAGAGATGTGGACCACACTATGTGTTCTGTACGAAGGTACAGAGGAAGTGAAGAAATGCAAAAAGATTTCTATCATAAGAAAATATGAACTCTTTACTCATGAAAAAGGTGAATCTCTTCCTAGCTACTATAATCGTTTTAACTCTCTTCTAAATGATATGAAGTTATTAGGCATAATCTATGATAACGAGGAAGTTCTAAACAAGTTCGTGGATTGTCTCCCTGATTTCTGGGAGAACATATGCACTTGTATCAAAACTTCCAAGGACATTGAGTACATGCCTCTAACTGTCTTATATGAAACTCTCTTCAACTTTGAACAAACCAAGTTACAAAGGAAAACTTTCTTCAAGGAGATAAAGGGCACCTCTATTGCTCTTGTCAGTGAAAACTCCAGAAAATCTCAAAATGTTTCAAGAATCACCTATCCTTCATCAGATTCTGACAATGAAACCCAAAGCAACTCTTCTCACCAATCGGAGGCATATCTAAGTGATGCCGATGATGAAGGTGAAGAAATCTCGGTTAAGCAGTTGTCTGATGAAATTGCTATGTTAGCTGGTTTTAAAAACAGATCTCGTTTTTCGAACAAATCCAAATCTTTCAGAAAACCCTTCTCTTCTACAAAAGCTTCCTCAACTGATAAGACAAATGAAGAATGTTTTAATTGTGGAAAGAAAGGTCACTTTGCAGCTGAGTGCAGAAGTAAGCGTGCGATGAACTCTAGAAATTCATCTTCAAACAAGTTTTCCTCAAATTATGAAAAACCCAAAAATAACTCTTTCAAATCAATTTTTGCCAAGAAAGAAACTCAGTCTTCAACCAAAGATCATCAAGAAAGGGCTGAGAAATACAAAGCCAAGTACAAGAAAGAAAAGGAGAGAAATGAGGGTCTCCTTGGAAAAGGAAAGGGTCTCATGGCCGAAATTCATGATTGGGAAGAAGAAACCTCTGACAGTGACAACAACTCTACCAACAAGTGCTTTATGGCCATCTCAGAAGATGTGGAAGATTCAGAAAAAGTTACCTCTCCAATGGCTCTTGTGTCGTCTGGGTGCTCGACATCATATGCTCAGGTACATCCCTTTAATGATATGACAGATAGGGAAAAGATAGATGCTTATGAATCTTTAACTAAAGACTTTCACTCTGTTAAGGACGGTAAGAAAAGGAAATATGTTCAGGTTAAAAATCTCACTTCTCAACTTGAAATCTGCTTGACTAAACTTGGAAAGTTTGAGGAAATCAAAGCTGAACTTGAGGATCTGAAAACCATAAATCACATGATTTCCAAAGAGAAAAATAAACTTTTCAAGAAACTAAAAAGAGAACAAGAGGTTGTCAGAAAGTGGACAACTTCTTAAAAAAATCTTGAGCAACTTTTTCAGGACCAAATCGGTGGCAATAGCAAACATGGACTAGGATTTGGAAAAGACTCTCCCAAAACTTCATCTCATGCACTCACTCCTTTCTCAAATGTATGGGATGATGCTTCAGAGTCTAGCTCTTGTGACTCTGTATCTTTAAACTCTCTTGATCTAGGTGAAGCTTTAAAATATGGAATGTTCATAAAAGCAAAAGAATCTTCTTCAAACCAGTCCACTGAGAAACAAGATTTCAATGTTCTTTCAAAACCCATCCATGATCTTCTAGAGGTGTTATCTATTGATGAAACTTCTTCCTCAAACTCTTCAAAGACCAAGTTTCTCAAAAGAGCTCATGACACCGATGTCTCTTCTTTCAGAAAGTCCTCAGATCTTGGAAAAGACCATTTCAAAAATTCTTCTAAAAGTATTTCCAAATTTGCTATCACCTCTGGAAATGGAATTTTAAGCTTTCCTCCTCATATCTCATCTTTTGGTCCTAAAGCAATTCAATATAATGTCTTAGAAAAGGAAAAAGAAAAGGAAATACTGCTAAAACCTAAAAAGACCTTTTGTCCTAGAGCCATTCAGCTAAATGCCTTAGGAAAAGGAAAAGAAAAGGTTCAAGAGCCTAAAAAGACTTTCATCTACAGAAAATGCTATAACCGTGGGGACACTTTTCATCTTGCCAAAGATTGTCCAAAAGATAGAATGGACAGAACCAAACTTAAGGACTCATCATCTTCTAACCCAAAAGGACCCATCTCTAAATGGGTACCAAAGAACTAATCTGTTTGTGCATGCAGGTTTTTGAGCACCATCAAATATGGTATCTGGATAGTGGGTGCTCACGTCACATGACAGGAAATAAATCTCTACTAGTTAACTATGTGTCTGGAAAAGGTCCATCTGTAACTTTTGGAGATAATGCTAAAGGCCACACCAAAGGTTATGGAACTCTCACTAATGGATCTGCCACATTCAATAAAGTGGCATTTGTTGAAGGCCTCATGCACAATCTTTTAAGCATTAGCCAACTGTGTGATCTTGGATATAAAGTTATCTTTGAACTTTGTATCTGTACTGTTGTGGACAAGAACTTCAAAGTGGTGTTATCTGGAAAAAGGATGGAAAATGTTTATGTCATTGATATGGGACTAAGAAACAATTCATCCAATGTTTGCTTTGTGTCAGATGACACATCCAAAAGGAACTGGTTGTGGCATAAACGTCTCTCTCATCTAAATTTCAAAACCCTTCATAAAATCTCCAACAAAGAGCTGGTGACGGGTATGCCAAAGTTGAATTTTGTCAAGGAGAACCTATGTGATGGTTGTGAAAAAGGGAAGCTTACCAAAACTTCTTTCAAGACCAAGCAATGCTCTTCCGTTACTCTTCCTCTTCAGATGCTGCACATGGATCTATGTGGACCAGTCAGCACTCCTAGTCTTGGTGGCAAAAGGTACATTCTTGTTATTGTTGATGAATTTACTAGATATACTTGGGTCTCTTTTCTCAGGTATAAAAGTGATGCAACTGAAGAAATCATCAACTTTGTCAAGAAAAATAAAGTTCTGAATGGTCAACTTGTTCGTTCCGTAAGAAGTGATAATGGCACTGAATTCAGAAACAGTGCTCTTGAAGACTTCTTCACTGAGAAAGGAATTTCTCAAAACTTCTCTGCAGTCCGGACTCCTCAGCAAAATGGAGTGGTGGAAAGGAAAAACAGAACTCTGTGTGAGGCTGCTAGATCCATGCTAAGTGAATCAAACCTTCCTACCTATTTTTGGGCTGAAGCTGTTAATACTGCCTGCTTTACCCAAAATAGGTCAATGTTATCCAAAAGACATGATAAAACCCCCTATGAAGTTTTCCATGGCAGAAAACGAAATATTGGTTTTCTTCATGTCTTTGGCTGTGTGTGCTTTATTCTAAATGATCGTGACAATCTTGGGAAGTTTGATCCCAAAGATGATGAAGGAATATTTGTTGGATACTCTCTATCCTCCAAAGCATATCGTGTGTACAATCTCAGAAGAAAATGCATTGATGAGTCCATTCATGTCAAATTTGATGATCTAAGATCATCATCTCTTTCAAATGATGATGACGAATTGCATAGATGGATCTCCTCATGCATAGGTGATGTTCCCATAGTCAACTCCACCGATACATCTTCAACTCCCTCAAATCCTTCCCTATCAAGTAACCAGGCTGGGTCACCACCGATACATCACACTCCCACCGAATTTGACCATCCCACCGAAATGCTTTCTCCCACCGAAATTCCTTCTTCTGGTATCACACATCTCTCTACCGATCCTACCCTTACCACCGAAAATCCAGTCCTCCACCGAACTACTGATCCCACTACTTCGATTCATCTAACTCAAAACAATCCATCACCTCTGCCCCCAGCCACAAAATGGACCAAAGATCACCCCATAGATCAAATCATCGGTGATCAACAAGCAGGTGTCCAAACACGTAGAGGAGTTGGAAATATTTGTCTCTATGTAAATTTTCTCTCTCTTATTGAACCCAAAAAGATTGATGAAGCTCTCTCAGATCCCTGTTGGATCACTGCCATGCAAGAATAGCTTTCTCAATTTGAGAGAAACAAAGTTTGGAGATTGGTTCCCAGACCCCGAAATAAGACAATCATTGGAACCAAATGGATCTTCAGAAACAAAATGGATGAAGACGGTACAGTTATCAGAAACAAGGCAAGACTGGTTGCTCAAGGATACAGACAGGAAGAAGGCATTGATTATGATGAAACTTTTTTCCCTGTTGCAAGACTTGAAGCAATAAGAATCTTTCTAGCTCATGCTGCCTACCGAAATTTCAGAGTCTTTCAAATGGATGTCAAAAGTGCCTTCCTCAATGGGGAACTTGCAGAGGAAGTCTATGTGAAACAACCTCCTGGCTTTGAAGACCCAACTCATCCAGACTATGTGTACAGACTTGACAAAGCTCTTTATGGTCTCAAGCAAGCTCCACGTGCTTGGTATGACACTCTTGCCAGCTTTCTTCTAAAGAATGGATATTCCAGAGGTAAAATTGACAACACTCTCTTCATCAAGGAAACCTCAGGTAATATTATTCTTGTCCAAATCTATGTTGATGACATCATCTTTGGTGCCACTGACAAATCTCTATGTGATGAGTTTGCTTCTCTCATGATGAGTGAATATGAGATGAGCATGATGGGAGAGCTCACATTCTTTTTGGGACTTCAGGTCAAACAATCTTCAGAAGGAATTTTTATAAACCAAAGTAAATACATTCGTGACCTTCTGAAGAAATTTAATTTTCTGGACAGCTCTCCTATGAAAACTCCCATGGCACCACCTTTGAAACTCAATGCTGATCTTAAAGGTGAATCCGTGGATGTAACTCTTTTTCGTGGAATGATTGGTTCTCTTCTTTACTTAACTGCTACCAGACCGGATATTATGTTTGCCACTTGTCTATGTGCCCGTTATCAAGCCAATCCAAAAGTCTCTCGTTTGAAGGATGTAAAACGGATTTTTCGGTATCTCAAGGGTACTTTGCACCTGGGTCTTTGGTATCCCAAAGACTACAGTTTTGAACTAATTGGGTACTCAGATTCAGATTTTGCAGGTTCTCAGATTGATAGAAAAAGTACCACAGGTAGCTGCCAACTTCTTGGTGGAAAATTAGTAAGCTGGTCCAGCAAGAAACATAATTCAGTCTCAACATCAACTGCTGAGGCTGAATATATTGCTGCTGGAAGTTGCAGTGCCCAGATCCTGTGGATGAAAAATCAACTAAGGGACTACAATCAATTCTTTTCAAAAGTTCCCATTCTGTGTGATAATTCCAGTGCAATAGCTATTGCAAACAACCCTGTTCTTCACTCCAGATCTAAACACATAGACATCAGGTATCACTTCATCAGGGACCACATTTTCAAAGGTGACATTGAACTGCATTTCATTCCCACCGATTTGCAACTTGCTGATTTATTCACAAAACCCCTTGATGAAGCCAGGTTCAACTTTCTAGTAAGTGAACTTGGAATGTGCAACCTACAAGACTAAATGAGAGTTTTATTCTCCACCGATCTCACATCGGTGGACAATTTTCTTTTACATTTTACACCGATTTCATTCCTACCGCAATATTGGTTGCATTTTCTACCGAAATTTCTCTACCCCGATGCTCCATTCTTTTTCGAGGTTCTCATACCACCACCGAAAGCTTTCACATTATATCCACCAACGCACTTTCTTTCCCGTCCACCGAAACAGCATTTCGGTGGAATCATCCTCTATAATCTTCACACCGACACCACAAATCTCGTTGCTTCCACCAATTCTCTTTTTTCGGTGGCACATCGGTACAGATTCCACCGAAATCTCACCGATTTCCTTTGTGCTTATCTAGTGCGATTTTCTATGCTAAAAACCCTAGAGTGTCAGGATGATGTGTGACCTTTCCCATTCCAAGCCGTATTCCAACACACATCCCAAAACCTCATCATTACCTTTTCCATAATACTTTATTCTTCTTTTAACCGTTCCCTCTCCTTTTTGAAACCCTAAACCTCTCTCTTTCAACTCTATAAATACCCATCTTCTTCATCACAAACCTGCAACTACTCTAAACCTCTCCATTTCTTTTCTCTCAAAAACTCATCAATCACTCACGATGGCGTCTTCAAGAACTACTGTGCCCACACGATTTGAAGATCTCAAGTTCAACTTATGCAATGATGTTGCTCGTTTCGAATCTGATCCATCTCATCCCGAGTTCTCTACGGTAACTAAATTTCTCACTCGATCCCCTCTCCTCCATGCTTTTACCTTCAACCCAAAGATGAGCAAAATGCTCATTGGGAAGTTTTGGTTAACTTGTGTTTACGACCCATCAAACAATGCTATTCATGCCTCCATTCTCACAGACGACGAAGGTGATCACGACCTTACTTTTGGGGTCGATGATGTTCGCCTAGCTCTCAAGATCCAAGCCTTTTCTCATTATGATGACTTATATGTGGACAACCTACATGAAGATGTTGTCCAAACGATTGGTTACGTTCTTGACGATTCATCCAAAAGCTCCAAAGGTCACGGTACTCTCCTTCGCAGCAAAATGGGAGGAGTGTGGAATTTCTTCTTTGCCCATATCATTCACTGCCTCTCTCGTAAAACCAGTGGGCACGATCAATCCCCGTCATACATCACAAAGCTCGCCCATGCCCTCATCTTTCAAAGACAAGTCAACTTTGCCCAATACTTCTTTACTGAACTCATCGAAGTGATTAAGCACCCCAAGAAATGCCATGTTGCCTATCCGCGTTTCATCTCGATGATCATTCAGCACAAACTTAACAAGGCGTTGGAGACCGATAGAAAATCTCAATCGCCCCGATTCACTTATGATTGGTCTTCCCCGATCGTTGGTCTCAAAACTTTAAATGTCGGACCTCTCGCCACCGATCGCCCTCTACGACAAGGTATGATTTCATTCGCTCACTCTCCCGATCTACATTGGGGTGATACAGAAATTCCCGGATTTAAACACCCTGAAATTTCTGAGATCACTCCAACTGTAGTGGCCCCTTTTCCCAAATCCCGAGTTAAGTCGGGGGGCGCACTAAAGAAAAAAACAAGGGCCCCCGACACCTCCGCCACCGATTGTAGGACTACGTCACCTATAAAACCATCGGTGGCTTCCCCGGTCCACAAACCTTCTAAGAGGAGGCACTCTTCATCCCCCCGAGGTCTTCTCTAAAAAGATCTCGGGTACCTTTGGCCGAACAATCCCATCCTCGGGACTTTGTTAAAACCACAACCGACTCCTCTGCGGTCTCTCAAAAGACCACAGTTGTAGAAATGGAGCTCCCATCTTTTGCCTCTTCACCCACCTCTTCGGGTAAAAGAGATGACTTCGGGGTCTCTCCCCCCGAAGGAGTTGATTTGTCACTACACGGCCTTTCACCCAATCAGTTTATGATTGAAGAAGATGCACCACCCAATCAGGGTTCCCCCCCATTAAATCCCCCCCCAAGTGATTTCTTTGATTTTCTTTTTGAGGACACTGGTTCTCCCCGAACCATCCCTTCCACCAAGGAAAATCCCACCGAGCCTCCCTCACCGAAAGCTCATGTATCTCCCCAGCGGTCTCCTACTCCACACCGATCGCCTACCCCACAACGATCGCCAACACCGAATAGAAAAGCTTCTCCTCCACCAAGAATTCTCTATTCAGATGAGTTGTCAACTTACCTTCCCACTCTCACCACGGAAATAGATCCACTACGCCTACAACATTCTTTCCCAGAAATCGGTGGTCACTCCTCTACAAGTATTGGTCGACAATCTGCTTTTCTACAATCCACCATTTCCTTAATTTCTCAGGCCAACTCTAGAATCTCGGTGCTAGAGTCTCAATTGCCACAATTACTTGCTGCTGCCCTTGCCGATGCGCTTCGGCCCATAAATACTGCCCTTGTTTCCCTGTCTTCGAAAGTGGACTCCTTATCCACTGCTTCTACCACCGAAAACATGCTGACGAAATCCGAATGGGAAATGGACTTAGGTGATTTTTCTCTACTCCCCGATGCCACCACTACAAGCATGGATTTTCTTCACTCAAAGTTTGACAGTGTATTTACACAGTTGGGCTTTAAGGTTCCGGCTGCTGCTGAGGGGGAGAAAACTGTTGCTCCACCAAAACTACCCTCCCTCAAGAAATCTATCAGCAACAAGCCTCCATCGAAAACCTCCTCACCACCGAAACATACTGGTACCACCAAATCAATCTCTACACCGATCCAATCTCCATCGGCCGTGGAACCTAATGCATCAACTGAGGGGGAGCAATCTAGCAAAGCTCCCAAAGTCAAAGGCAAGAAAGTCATTTCGGCCGAAGAATTAGCAAAAGAAGAAAAGAAGAAGAAGGATTTGGCTAAGTATGGGGCTCGACCTGAAGGTGCTGAAACTCTTAAACTCAAACCTCCATCCCAAGCAACCACCACCGATCTCGGCCTTTCTCCTCAGAAATTTGAGGAAGCTAAACTTGCTCAAATTGCTTTAGATAAATCTAAAGCCCCCTCTCTGAAAGCTGCCGAAGAAGAAGCCGCAAAAGCAAAATCCACCGATGTCATCGAAATCCAGAAATCGGTACTGAGTGCCATTGAAGAAGAAAAGTATGACGAAATAAGTTTGTATAAGAAGACCATGCACCACCGAAGTAGCAGAACCCAAATCTCAAATATTAAAATTGCTACTTCCAGAGTCAACCCGAAGGATATAAGGCTGATCATCAACAGAGATGATGGTTCGCTGAAAAGTTTAACAGATGCTCATCTCAAAAATCTCGGCCTCACCGAATGGTATGAGATCTCTCAGCATCTAGTCAAAAGTGCAAACCCGAAGAAAGACACTTTTATCAAATGCATTGAAGGATTGATGGAAAGGATGAAGGAGATTAAAAGAAAACACAACATCATCCTTTCCTCCGATGAAAGGGCGAAACTTCAATCGATGAAAGAAGAAATCTGTCTTCCCAAAGTCAAGAATCCTACCGACAAGGTGTTCAAAGAAATGGCAACGGAAGGGAAGATTCCAAATGTGAGCAACCTAAATATTTCCCTCCCTACTTCGGTGCCATATCCTACTACGACTTTGAGCCTCTCACCGATTCCCGGGCTGTTCTTCAATGATGGTTACGGTCGTCGTGCTTTCTTCAGATTTGCACAAATTGCCATAGCCGATACTCTGTTTCTTCAAGGCATCTCCAACCTATTTCCAAACATCCCCGAAGCTCAACCTTTCTTCCGAAATGTGTTGGAAGAAATCAAGCGCAGACAAACCACCGAGAAATAGGCCCTCACTCTCAATAGGTACTTGTAAAAGGTTGTTTCTCATTTTTGATAAATGTACGAGAAAACTTATCTTAATACAAGTACCCTTCTATTTGAATTTACTTTCGGTACATAACTTTACTTTCATTTATTTATAAATACTGTACATAGTATACATACTCATACAAAAGAAAAAGATCAAAAAGAACAAAAAGAATGGTCTATGTGAAAAGAACCCAAAAAGAGTAAAAAGGGTCAAAATGCATTTTTTTAATACTCTTAAATATTCTAAGAAAGGAGCTAAAATTCAAATAGGGGGAGATTGTTGGGTCACCAAAGATTTGAAATTGACTCACCGATGTTTTCCCTAACAATCCTACTTAGAATATTTTAGTTTGGTTCTTTACATGACTTGTACAAAATAGCAACTGTTCGGTGAAGTCGAAGATCAACTGAAACCAAGCTTGAAGACTCTCTACTTGTGGAAAATAGAAGACTCCTCTCAACAAACAAACAAGTCATCATCCACCGAAGTTGTCCTCACAATTCGGTGGACATCATCTCCACCGATGAAGACATCAAAAATCGGTGGACATCTTACACCGAAGTGTGCTTAAGGCATCGGTGGACATCTTCCACCAAAGTGTCCTTAAGGAATCGGTGGATATCATCCCACCGATGAGATACGTAAATCGGTGGGATCTTTGTGAAAATGGTTTTCCTTCAGATGGTTCTTAAAACCTTGACAATATTATCGGTGGAATTCCTTCGGTGATATTGTCTTGGAGTACTCATCAAGAAGACCATTTACTTCGGGACAAAATCTGCTTACAGGCAAAAGTAATCTTTTGTCTTGTTATCTTTTTAGAAGATGTCCTTTCAGCGTGGCTTCTATTCCTTGTTTCAAGAAAAAGGTGATGGTGACTTATCAGCTTTTTAGAAGTCCACTGGTACTTTTCAAAAGTCCTTTGGTATGTTACAAGTAACTGAAGGATATTCGTACTAAGCATTTAATGCTCAGTACCTTACCTTCACTATAAAAGGAAGAAGACTTCTCCATGCAAACCACGCTTTCTGGATATCTCTCTCAGTGCAAGAAATTTCCATACAGCTCCAAAAACTTGATAGTTTTGTTCTAAGTGTTCTTAGTTGTTGTTGTTAGTATACTTTGTGCAAGATTGTTAGAATAGTTTATCTGTTCTTTTCCGCAACAGTCTTAAGTTTTCTATGTGTAATTCTTGTTGAAAGATTTTCAATAATAGAATTAAAATTGTGAAATTTTTGAGTATTGTATTCAACCCCCCTTCTACAATACTTGTTATAGCCATCTGGGACTAACAATTTGTATTTCAAAGTGTCACTGAATAAAGTATCAGTGAATAAATTTATTTTGAAAAACAACATACTGAAGTAAACTTCAACGTTTGGGAATAGAAAAATATACCTTAGTATCAGCGAATCATTTTATTCAGAGATTAGATGATGAATAAGGGGATAGAATTTCCTTTATCACTGATATAATGCGTTACCATTGAAGAATTTATTCTTTAAGGTTCAGCATGCCAAGCCCGCTGATGAGAAAGTTGAATCCTGTCTCATCAAGAGGTTTGGTGAAAAGATCAGCTAACTGAAAGTCAGTTGGAATAAAGTGAAGTTCTATATCACCATTCATTACATGATATCTAAAAAAGTGATACCTGATTTCGATGTGTTTGGTCTTTGAGTGTAGCACTGGATTATTGGCTATAGCGATGGCACTTGTGCTGTCACAATAGATTGGAATTTTGGAGAGCTGAAGGTCATAGTCTAATTGTTGATTTTTCATCCATAAGACCTGAGCACAACAGCTTCCAGCAACTACATACTCAACTTCAGTAGTAGAGGTGGACACTGAACTTTGTTTCTTACTTGTCCAACTCACCAGCTTTCCACCCATGAGCTGACAGCCTCCTGTGGTACTTTTTCTATTCAGTTTGCAACCTGCAAAGTCACTATCTGAATAGGCAGTTAGATCGAACCCTGAGTCGTTGGGATACCAAAGACCTAGGTTGGGTGTACCTTTCAAATATCTGAAAATTCACTTTACAGCGAGCATATGTGATTCTTTGGGTTCAGATTGATATCGTGCACATAAACAAGTAGCGTACATAATATCAGGACGGCTAGCTGTAAGATAAAGAAGAGAGCCGATTATCCCTCGGTACACAATGACATTGACGGGCTTCCCTGAAGGATCTTTGTTAAGTGTCAGCGGCGGTGCCATAGGGGTTTTCATAGCTGAGCTTTGAGTTAAATCGAATTTTTTCAGCATATCTTTGACATACTTACCTTGGTGGATAAACGTACCCTTATCATTCTACTTGATTTGGAGTCCAAGGAAGTAAGTCAACTCACCCATCATTCTCATCTTATATTCATATTTCATTCTTTTTGCAAAGCGAGTACATAATTAAGGGTTAGTAGAACCAAATATAATGTCATCGACATATATTTGAACAAGAATAATATGACCTTTTACTTTCCTGAAAAATAAAATGTTATCGATTTTACCACGCTCAAAATTTTCAATAAGGAGAAAGGTTGAAAGAGTGTCATACCATGCACGTGGTGCTTGCTTTAAGCCATAAAGTGCCTTATCCAGTTTATAGACATAACATGGATGCTTAGGATCAGCAAATCCTGGTGGTTGTTCGACATAGACTTCTTCGTTCAGCCTTCCATTGAGAAACGCTGACTTGAAATCCATTTGAAAAACTTTGAAGTCTTTGTGAACAGCGTATGCTAGAATTAGACGAATAGCTTCAAGTCTTGCCATTGGGGCAAAGATTTCGTCGTAATCTATACCTTCCTCTTGTCTGTATCCCTGAGCAACTAGACGAGCTTTGTTGCGGGTTATAGTTCCATTTTCATCCAACTTGTTTCGATAGACCCACTTAATGCCTATCACTGATTTGTCAGATGGTCTTGGAACAAGATTCCAAACCTTGTTTCTTTCGAATTCAGTCAGCTCTTCTTGCATACCGCTGACCCAGTTTGGATCTTTGAGGGCATCATCAACCTTCTTTGGTTCAATCAGTGAAATAAAATTTACATTTAAACAAATATTACATGCACTGCGTCGAGTCTGAACACCTGCGTTTGGATCACCAAAAATTTGATCTATGGGGTGATTTATGGTCCATCACTGAGCAGGAGCATGAGCCGCTAACTCAGAGTGAACTTCTGGAATCACTGAAGAGGAAGCTTCAGCGATGTCAGGTAATAGAGGCACGATAGGCAGAACAAATGAAACTTCATTTACTGATTGCTGAGAGGTTGATGGAATATCAGACGATGGTTCAGAAACAGGCATAGTGTTGATTGGAACAGCTGAGGAATCAACTTCACTTGTCTGTATGCTGGGAATGATGACATGATCATCATGAACGGTTGGTGTATTGACCTGAGGGTCAGGGTTAGGAATAGTTTCTGAATCCCCAAATTGAGAAAACATCCACTGATTAAGTTCTTCGTTATCAGCAGAGGGTCTTGAGTTTGCTGAACGGGATTCATCAAAGGTGACATGAATAGTTTCTTCTACAGTCAGTCTTCTCTTGTTGAAGACTCTGAAGGCTTGGATATGGAAGAATATCCAATAAATATTCCGTCATCAGCTTTGGGATCAAACTTTCCAAGTGTATCTCGGTTGTTTAAGATGAAGCACTGACAACCAAAGATATGAAGAAAGCTGATAGATGGCTGTTTGGGCAAAAAAAAACGTCGCTCGACCACGACCAAAACAGGTAAGACGCATGTCCTAAGCTATATCTTGTATTAAGATAAGGTCACAACAAGAACCCATAAAACATCTGTCGTCTCCCGTAAAAGGTAAGTCATACATCCCCCATGACGCTCGACCATAGCATCGCCCGTCCCGTACGACCATCGCATAAGATCATTGCACCTTCGACCAAAGCTAACGTTAACCTTGACTGTTACGTTTGTTAAGTATTTAATGCAGGAGTTAAAGCCATTTACAGCAAGCAGCCGTAACGGACGAAGAACATTATGGATAATCACTCCGGCGACCGTTTCCAGCCGTTGTAGCCGTTGATCAAAGCATTAATGGATCTAATTAATGACGCGAAGACTATAAATACCAAGCTAAGTCTTCACATCAAGGGACATCAAAAAAATCCGACACACATCAGCGATCATCAGCGAACATTATCGAACAACAGAGAAAAGCATCTAAGAAGAATAATCAAACTCTGGAAATCAAGTATTAATGTCCAGAATCCTACAACGAACTCAAGAACACTCGAAGAAAAGCTCAAGTTATCGCTCTCGACGCACGACAACAGCCCTCGACCAGCAATTCACACTTTGTATTCACACACGACAAACACCTGTTTTACACTTTAAACATTTGTACTTTACATTTCAAAGCATTCCATTCATTTGTATTGTAATCATCGTACGACCGACGCCAGTACCAAGGACATCGCCCCTGATTGGCGACCATAGTGCAGCGACGACACCCACTGTCGTCCGCAGGTTTTTTCCTCGTTTGATGTTTTTCCTGCGTCATCAAATCCCTTGTTTCTTTATTTTATTCCTCGTCGCATGTCTCGTCGAAAGATCCTTTCTTTAGTTGTTTAAGTCCACATCGACCTTAAGTTGTCCCTTTGGTGCGATTTTTGGCATTAACAGTTTGGCGCCATTCGTGGGACTACATCTAGAGAAAATCTTCGACGAACGTGCATTCTACTAATAGTTTCTTGGAGTTTTTTCTATTTTCCGTTGCCGGAAAATGACAGCCCCTGGAAATCCGCAGCAAGCCGTCGCTCAGATGTATCAGGAGCTCGAGGTTGCCAGGAATCAACTCCATGCAATGGCAGAGCAGAATCGCAGAGCAGCTGAAGAGATCGCGCGACTAAGGAATCCTTTTGGACCCCAGAATGGTCCTAGACCATTCATCCAGAATCCAGGTCCGGGACCAGGCCCGTCTGTGCAGAATCAACAGCCGGGTCCGTTCATTCCGAATCCCCAGTCTGGGCAGATTCCCCCTCAACACATCCGACCACCACCCTTGAACAATGGATCCCAACCATTGCAAGGTGGCGCCCAGCCGTTTCAGAATGAATCCCCGTTTCGCCTTTCCTCGGACTTTCTCTCGATTACTTGTGCCAAAAATACGACGCACTTCTTTCTTAAATACTTATGGACCTTCATACAAGACACTATCTTCAGGCTTTTCCCAGTTCTATCTCCTTGAACAACAAGGGTTTCTCCGCCTTGTAAGGGTAACCTGGTAATCTTTTTGAAACAACTAACCTCTGCTCGGTTCCTAGATAACCAATCCATGCCTATTACTACGTCAAAACTCCCCAACTCAATAGGAATAAGATTAGATCTAAAAAGCTTATCAGCTAAGTTCAAGGTACATCCTAAGATTACATCATTAGCCTCTAATTCATGACCATTAGCATCCTCAATAATATAAGCATCCGACATTCTCTTAGATTCCGAGTTAATTAGTGGTCTAAATTCCAATGAAACAAAACTTCTATCCGCTCCAGTGTTAAACAATACTGATGCATGGTGGCTGTTTAGGTGAACATACCTGTCACCACATTAGGGTCACGACGTGCTTCGTCAGTTCCAAGGACAAATATCCGTCCTCGAACCTGGCCTTATTGATTTCCCTGATTTGTTTGCCTAGCATGATTCCCACTGTTGCTATTGCTTAGCCTTTTACCTAATTCCGAGCACTTATTCCAGAAGTGATCCCGACTTCCGCACTTGAAACATACCCTTTTCCCATCAATGACACTCCTTTCCATCCAACAGTACTTAGTGAAATGACTCACTCACTTACAATTGCCACAACTTTACAGACTCCTTCATGATAGTGGTTACATTTGCTACACCTTGGGTGTGGACCATTAAACTTCCTAGAGTCCTAAGCCTTTATTCCGAATTTTTTCACTACCTTCCTATCCGTGCTCCAGATAACATCAAGATAGAAATCCATTCCTATTTTTAGATAATACCGCTAACACAAAATTTTGATGTTCGTCAACCATCAATACCGTAGTTTTTAAATCTGATACCACCAAATACTAGAATTTACTTAAAATACATAGTTCTTAATAACTTCAAGAAAATACTTTTCCTTTGAACCAAAAGTTTTATCAAAAGCTGCCACTATCAACTATCTTAATCAAGACCATCTCTAATACACAACTATCAAGATCATAAACACAAGCATAGCTAGCACTACTCCTCTAATCACGCATGCGAGCTCCGCCCTCAACGCGGTCTGCCTAGCCGTCCTAGCGCTTTCCAAAGCCTGGGTTGAATTGTGGGACAATTAATGTACTAGTTCTGTTAAGACCTGGCCTTGATGAGTTACCCTTACATGGCAACCATGCAACTCGATTATCATCGCTCTTATGTGTTGATCTTCTGCCCAAGTCATATCGGTCACTCGTCCGATTGGCACAGTGGTGATCACACGTGGCGGATCTGGTACCTCTGGACGCTCCGTCCTAACTATCTCCCATCTAGGAATTTGGGACGTTCCTCCTCGTCGTTTGCCCAACGCGAGGCCCTCCTAGGTGTGGTTGTAAAAAATTTTCGGAGTGGGTCGTGGTAGTACTAGGGTCGGTGACACTCTTAGTTCGTCGTAGGGGTTTTATTCACTTGACACTTCTTCTTCCAACTGCGTGCTACTAGAATTTTCATCTTCCCGGATGTCGGGTGGGTTGTCTTGAGGTTGACAAGTGACGTGATCCGACACATCGGTCGAGTAAGAATTGGGAGTGTAGGATAGTGACAATGACGACATAGTGGAACTGAAGCAAAAGTGTGCTTAGCAACTAATCGCATAAGTGATATGTCTATCCTATGCAATGTCTACGCTCTAAGCATGCTCCTAGAGAGTGCAAGTAAAAATCGACATACTCCTACTATAACCATTTCTAGTCTCGCATTAACCTTCCTTAACCGAACATAGGTGATCAGGCTATGTTTAATTAAAGTCTGCTAATGCCATTCTAGACTTAGTTATACTAGTAGTAGGTTCAGTTGTTTTCATGTCAGTTTTGGACTTTTGGTTATAGTTTGGTTTTTCCAAAGAAAGACCGGTATTCTCTATAACCTTCGGCTCTGATACCAAATCTGTCACACCCCGCTAAAGCGGAAATACGGGATGTCACAGCTAAAGATTTCATTGCGTAAGGTAGAAGACAACACACAATCGTCATAGCATAAATATTTTTACAAAAGATACATCTTGTTCCAAAAATATAAAATTTGTCCAAAACATAATTTGACATGATAAGGAAAGACGTGTTGAATGCAGCTACTTGAGGTGCCTTCTAAAGTTCCAATCTTACTTGCTATTTCCTGAAAAGCATGTAAATGAGAGGGTCAACTATAAAATAGTTGGTGAGATCACAGGTTTAATGAGTACAACACGGTTTGTCATCGAAATAGTTTATAAACCACACAAGTGGATAAGTCAACCGGTTATAGAAAACAGTTTTAATCCGCACAAGTGGGTAAGTCAAAATAGTTTAAATCCGCACAAGGGGGTAAGTCAAAATAGTTTAAATCCGCACAAGGGATAATCAAAATAGTTTAAATCCGCACAAGTGGATTTTGTAAAGTGATTTAAATCCGCATAAGTGGACAAATCAAAGCAGTTGAAATCCGTACAAATGGATAAAATAACTGGTCGTAAAATAGTTTTAAATCCGCACAAGTGGATAAAGAATTCATTTGTCAGCATGCGCAAGGTACAATATTGTATGCAATTACATGTTAAAGTAATGAGCCACTACCCAAACCTACTAACTGTATCACGCCCCATACGTCCTACCTCAGCGGTGGGTATCATTCCACATGGGTAAGACCAATTAGACACATGTTCAGTCCTACCTCAACGGTGGGTATCATTCCACATGGGTAAGACCATTTAGACACATGTTCGGTTCTACCTCAGCGGTGGGTATCATTCCACATGGGTAAAATCATTTAACGTTATATTCAGTCCTACCTCAGCGGTGGGTATCATTCCACATGGGTAAGACCATTTAGACATATATTCAGTTCTACCTCAGCGGTGGGTATCATTCCACATGGGTAAAACCATTTAACGTTATCCATAATATATCAAGCGGCTCGCAAAATGAGCTAATGGGTAATGTAAAATCACCGGGGACTTAATAGCAAAACTCAGAATCAACTAACATAAGCATACATACCATAGCGCATAAGTATACGGAGAAAATATTCGGTATTTTAAATAAACAGTGAAATCGATGCGTAATAGAATCGGTGCGTAAAATAATTGTAGTAACGACATGCTTTTCACCCCAAATATGTAAAACATTGAAAAAGGGGCTGTGAACTCACATGATAAGCGATAGAATCCGGGAATCTCCCACAAGTACTCCGAGATGATCCTACTTCAAACCTATGAACGTAAGGTCACTAGTGAGTTCTCAATCTCGAAGGTTCGGTACTAACTATCCAAATCGTCATAAAATGCCTTGTTGTGTTTTAATATTATAATGTAATAAACGTATACATTGTTCTTGTTGGATTAAAGTTTCCGCAATTTCGTCACATTAAATAACGATAAGGGTTTTAAAGAACATAAACATATATAGTACATATATATGTATAAACCGAAATTTTATCGTAAGAACGATAAGATTTGAAGGGTTTTGAATGTAAAGACAATATTTAAGTGCATAAATATATAGGTACAGTATATATTTATATTCCACGATTTCATCATAAAATGATGAAATGGGATCAAGAATATATAAAATGCACAAACATATATAAATATATTATATATATGTATATTCCACAATTTCATCCAAAATGATGAAAAGGGATAAAGAATAAATAATGTGCATAAATAAAATGCATAAATAAAATGTAAGTATAAGATATACATATATATTCCACTATTTCATCATAAAATGATGGAATGCGATTTGAAGTTAGTCCTTAATAATAATAAGAATTTGTCCTTTGCTGTCCATAATTTGATGTCACTTTGTGTCCAACTTTGGGTAACTTCCAGGTATAATTTGGTCATGAAATTTTATGTCCAGGTAGTTCAATGAGTTAGGAAACTTTTGGCATAAGTTTCATAATTTTTGGAAGAGTCTAAGTACATGAAATAATATACGACGTAAAACCCGACAGAAAATGTTGCTGTTTGCGTACTGATTTTGTGAGGACTGTTTGGTAGATGAAATATGTGAGTTTTTGAGTGAAACCACTTGGGTTTGAATCCTAACATAGAAAAATGATTTCCAGAAAAAGAATTACTCAATTTGGAGTTATATTGAGTGAGATATGACCCTTTGAAGTGGGGTGTGGAATCTGACAGCAAGCTGTCAAAACCACACCTTATGCATGTGCTCCCATATGATCTATTTAACCAATATTCTTATTCCTTTGCATGCAAAATCCGATTTGACCCTCTTCCATACATTTATTTTCAGTTCCAAAACACATTTTTGATCCATTTAAAATGTATGCAAGTTACCTATCAACTCAACTTTTATAAATTCTTGTAAAAGACTCATTTTGGGAAAAGGTTGATGTTCTTGCCAAGAACATCAACATGCAACTTAAAATTGTGCATCCTTGGCTCATGCATGTTTGTTTAAGTATGTTTTTAGTGGATTTCAAAGACTTACTCATAAAACTCTTAAATAAAAGATGATGGATTTCTCAAGAAACTACATGCATGTGTTTAAAATGTTCATCTTTGGTCTTAACTTAGGTTTGATTTTGGATTCACCATCTTTCTACTAACAAAAAGATGTTATGATGGTAAATCTACAAACATTAAGACATAGCAAAGATGGTTTTTAAAAATATAAAGAAAGTGTAGAAAAGATGAAGATCATTCATAAAATGCAAGAAAGTTGAAAAAGATTTAAAGGAGTGTGTGTGGATTTCACCCAACACACTTGTTTTTACCTTTGATTATCTTGAACTTTTGAAGAAATATGATTTTGGGGCTGGAGTTGGGATGAAGATGGATGAAGATTTGAAGATCTTGATGAAGATGAAGATGAAGATTTGAAGATGGAGAGAGAAAGAATTGCAAGTATTCTTTTAGTGAGAGAGTGAGATGAGACAATGAATGAGAAGTAGATGTTAGTTGCTACATATGGAGTAGAGAGGGGGGGGGGGGGGGGGGGGGGGGGGGAGTTCTCAAGGTGGGGGGGGGGGGGGGGTGTGGTGTGATAAAAATAAATTGTCAAATCTTGTCTTTTTGCTTAAAATTAAAATACAAGTATTTTCTTAATAATTAAAATACAAAGTAATTATATATAAAATAAAGTATTTATATATAATATGATTGAAATACATAAATTATCAACTACATAAATATTTGTAGTATAAATGTAGGTTAAATTGGCATTTTATGAGATTTATGGATAGTTTTCCTAATTCAAGGATTTCTTAGGCAAAATTTCTCGAATTTTCCTATCGTACCGCGTTTGCTGCTAAAATTGCACCGTGTGAACTATGTCATGAGAAAATGAGGTATCCAGTGTAGTTCTAACCTGAGGTGTAAATTTGACAGTTGTCACAGAACCTTAGCATATATGAGGGTCGAAGATGATGCCGCCTTTCGTCGCAAGCACACTGACGACAAGAAGTCGTTAGGCGTCAGAAAGCCAGAGTTCAAGACAAAGGTTGTTTCCAGAATAGAGCCCCTGCGCCAAATTTCAAACGTCCGTTTCAAGACGAAAGCTGAGGCTAAAACCGCGACTAAGTTTCCTCAGTACCCCAAGATATCTTCTTACGGATTCAAAGGGTCCGCGAAGGACCTAGTCGAAGCCCTGAAGTCCGCCCAGGCGACCATTCGATGGCCGAAGAAGTCCGACCTGGACGATGCTAAGAAAGACAAATCAAAGTGGTGCGACTTCCACATCGATCATGGTCATGCGACAGAAGATTGCATAGCTCTTAAAAAAGAGTTGGCATATCATTTCTTAAAAGGAAGCCTTAAAGATATCATTAACGATGTCGTTATTCCAGCTAATAATCATCGACCGTCAACCCCCGAGCATGCAAAAGTTTTCAGTTGCATCACCGGTGGTTCAGATGTGTGTGGTTTGACATATTCTGCAGCTAAGCATCATGCCAGTCAAGCACCCGACGATCGGCCCATTCCTCGCTCGTCAAGAACCAAAGGAGATTTGGAGCTAGAAGCCATGAAGATTGTGTTCAACCACGTCGACCTTGGCGAGTCGTATCAGAAGCAACACGACGGGTTGATCATTCAGCTCACAGTCGGTAACTGTTTGACGCGTCGAGTATTGGTAGACGGGGGCAGTTCAGCAAACGTCATTTTTCTCAACACTATCAAAGCCATGGGAATTGATCGCTCAGAAATCACCCGACGTTCGACAACTTTGGTCGGTTTCAATGGAGAAGCGACGAGCACCTTTGGAGAGATAATTTTGCTCGTCTATGCCGGAGGAGTCAATAAGCAGACTAAGTTCAGTGTTATCGACTGTGCGTCAGCCTATAACATCATCTTAGGTCGACCATGGATTCATGAAATGAAAGTCGTTCCCTCGACATATCATCAAATCATGAAATTCCCTACGCCATGGGGAATCCAGGAGATTAAGAGTGAGCCAAAAGTCGCTCGTGAGTGCTACAAGTCTACCTTGAAGTCGCGAAAATAAACCAAAGTCACAAGATCAGGCTCTCGACAGGTTCGTTCCTCTATCCCAAAATTAATATCTTTTTCGCAGAGATAAGTCTACTATGGTGCCCGGTCGCACGACAACATAGTCAACGCAGGACAATATTTCTCCGTGTCATTCTGTCACTTAAAACCTATCTTTTCCTCCCAAAAAGAATAAGGTAATAAATGACAGGGGGCAAATAGAGAGAGTCTGAAATGGTACGTTCTCTAACTCTTTTTCATACGATTTTTTCTCACAAAATGTTTACTGACTTAAGCATCGGAGGGTCGTTGGCTAGCCAACGACCAACCCCCGACATCGTTTTATCGCAAAATCGCACGACAGATTATCGCAGAATCGCATGGCAGTAATCGTTAAGTCTACTAGATGACTTTAAAATTTGCAGAATCGCACGACATAAACAATCAGGATTTTCTTCCCTGACCATCCCTCCACAGGGGCATACGACGCAAATTCCTCGTACGATCTCGTCGTACAATCGCAAAGCCTAAATAACTTACATCTAAGTTTCTTAGCTTTTATACTCTGAATGGATGCTTTAATCGCGTGTTTTTATTTGTTTTACGTTCTTATTATCGTATTACAATGAGTGCCTTAGTCGCATGATTTCATATGTATCTTATGTTCGAATTTATAATCAAATGTGATTCGAATAAAGCATAAGCAAAAGATATATTCATTAAGTAAACCATTATATACATACTCGATCCCTGATTGGTCGAATGGCAAAACTAACAAGGAAAGGAAAATTCTAGACGGCAGGGGGAACATCGGTCGTATCCCTGCTCGAAGTCCCGACCCGAGGACCTTCATCTGCCACTCCTCCCGCACGAATCTCCTGCAGTTCATACTGAGCATCGAAAAGCTGGATGGCTAGCTCGTCAGCACGCGCCAAGGCAAACCTCTCCCTATCTAAAGCCGCCTTCTCTCTCTCCAACGCCACAGCTTCTCTTTTCAAAGCAGACGCCACCAACTCCTCGGATTTCGACACCTCGGCATACAATGCCAGAGACGACTGGAACATCTAAAAATACACGAAAAAGTGTTAGACAACGAACGACATCGAACGTTGAAACAAGTCATGAAAAATTGACACTTACTGAGAACGCCAGACTGGCAACCTGAGATCCTATCTCTCCGACCGGAACCCCGTGAAAACGCTCCCTGAAAGATGGAAGCAGACACCCCTCCAAGTGAGGAAACAACGTCGTCTCGTCTAGGACACCATCCGCCATAAAGTCCGACAGCAATGAAAAATTAACCGTCGTGACTCCGGCCGACGACCTCTCGCCCCTGACGGCAGATGATGGGGTTGACATCTTGAACACCGGTCTCGTCATTGTCGTCGGAAGTGCCGAACTTGCCGGTGTCGCGTCCATCGCGCCAGGACGGCTGGATCACGACTTCGCCTTTTTAGGCAGAACAACTCTCGATGAGTTATCAATCCTAGACGACGGTTCCCTCAGGACTGTCCTCCTGGTTCTCTTTTCGCTCGACCCAGCTGTCGAAACATTTTCACCCCGAAGGGCACACATAACCTGCTCCCCTCTCGCCCTAGAGACCGATTTCCTCTTGGTCGGCACTGATCAGGAAATACATGAAGCGTCAGATGGATAGAGTAAACAAAGTAAAATAAAAACTATGGTACGTTTACCAGTCGCTTCTTCCCTCTCATCCTCCTCTCCCTCTTCTTCAGAATCTCCCATCGCGTCCTCGTCCTCGGCCGCCGGTTGCCACGAAACGAAAGATCGGTCAACAACGCTAAGACTCAAGAACTTGTTGATCTTTGCCTGGGAATCCACAGTCGGTTTCACTTCGACAGGCTGAAGCTCTGAAGGCGACAAGAGGAAAGTGATAAGTAAAAGTCATAAAAATAAATAAAACTCAGAAACAAATGAAGCATACCTGTCTTATTCCAGTCCGACCGCATCCAATTGCTGCTGGAATCCAATGACTCGGTAAGAACAAATACATACATCGACTTCCACCCACGATCATTGACGCCAGTTCCCAAAACCAAGGCACGATCACCCCTAAACTTAGAATAAGGACTATAACGCCAGTTCTTATCCTTTTTAACTTGGTACGCCGCCAAGAAATCATTCATGATCATAGGAGACTCCCATTTCGCGGACGCTCGCTCAATAACCAGCAAAACTCGCCAAAGTTGGGGCATCAATTGTCCCGGAGACACATCGAAATCCTGCATGAATGACTTGGCTAAACCATAAAACGGCCATTGAAACCCTATCTTAAAAGGATACTCGTACAAAACGAGATATCCCCCAGGGCAGTCATTAGAACGAACAATCCCCGGACACCGCAACTCTACATTTGTAGGAATTTTTGCTAAGCTCCTAAAAGCATCTAAGTCTACATGATTCATGATAAGACTAGCATGATCCGTCAACATTGTGAATCAGAGGACAGGACAAGGTCTTATATAAACGCTCTCAACTGCGGGTTAAAGATTTGCAAAGATTCGAATGAAAATCGGTAAGGAATCAAGACAAAATCCCTTCCCAAAATTAAACACTTCAAAAGTATAGCAAGAAAAGATCCGTCGTGATCTTTATTTATACAAACGATCGCATCAAGTCGAATCCCTGGATGATTTCCACGCATCAACGATCTTTCGCATACCCGCCCGGATCTTCGACACCTGTCTTCGACAGCTGGTAAGCATCATCGTGCATCAGTATGACGTCATAACTTTTCAACTTCTCGTTCAGTTAAAGGCGAACCGGTCTAGTTCCACGACAACCAGGTAAGTCCCTCAACCCAGGTCACGAGCCTAAGCGTTTGACAAGCAAAATTTAAAACTTAAATTTGACATTCAATTTTCAAATTTTGGGGGCAAACTGTTTGGGCAAAAAATCACGTCGCTCGACCACGACCAAAACAGGTAAGACGCATGTCCTAAGCTATATCTTGTATTAAGATAAGGTCACAACAAGAACCCAGAAAACATCCGTCGTCTCCCGTAAAAGGTAAGTCGTACATCCCCCATGACGCTCGACCATAGCATCGCCCGTCCCGTACGACCATCGTGTAAGATCATTGCACCTTCGACCAAAGCTAACGTTAACCTTGACTGTTACGTTTGTTAAGTATTTAATGCAGGAGTCAAAGCCATTTACAGCAAGCAGCCGTAACGGACGAAGAACATTATGGATAATCACTCCGGCGACCGTTTCCAGCCGTTTTAGCCGTTGATCAAAGCATTAATGGAGCTAATTAATGACACAAAGACTATAAATACCAAGCTAAGTCTTCACATCAAGGGACATCGGAAAAATCCGACACACATCAACGATCATCAGCGAACATTACCGAACAACAGAGAAAAGCATCTAAGAAGAATAATCAAACTCTGGAAACCAAGTATTAAAGTCCAGAATCCTACAACGAATTCAAGAACACTCGAAGAAAAGCTCAAGTTATCGCTCTCGACGCACGACAACAGCCCTCGACCAGCAATTCACACTTTGTATCCACACACGACAAACACCTGTTTTACACTTTAAACATTTGTACTTTACATTTCGAAGCATTCCCTTCATTTGTATTGTAATCATCGTACGACCGACGCCAGTACCAAGGACATTGCCCCTGATTGGCGACCATAGTGCAGCGACAACACCCACTGTCGTCCGCAGGTTTTTTCCTCGTTTGAGGTTTTTCCTGCGTCATCAAATCCCTTGTTTCTTTATTTTATTCCTCGTCGCACGTCTCATCGAAAGATCCTTTCTTTAGTTGTTTAAGTCCACATCGACCTTAAGTTGTCCCTTTGGTGCGATTTTTGGCATTAACAATGGCTTTCTTCCTTGGAAAAGTTCGTAGGCAGTCTTGCTGAATCTTTTGACGATTAGCGATCTATTATGCGTAAAACATGCAGTGTTGACAGCTTCTGCCCAGAATTGAGTAGGAAGATGAGAATCGCTGAGCATTAAACATGCAGCTTCGATGATTGTTCGGTTTCTACTTTCAGGGTGCGTTTGGTACATAGACAGAATAGAACATGACAGGATGGGACAGAACAGAACAGAACAAGACAAAACAGTTGTTCAACGTTTGGTAGATAGAACTGGACAAAACAGAACATATAACATTAGATAAAATATAAAAAATAAAATTTAAAGAATGAGTAAAATATAAAATAGAACGTGTATTTGATGTTTTAGAATAGAATTAGATTTTATTTTGAGGTTATATTGGTAAAACATAAGCCTGTTCCACGTTGTTCCAGCTTGTTCCATGGGGTAGGGGTGGAACAGGCCTGTTCCACTTTGTTTCACTCTGTTCCTGTCTGTTCCACATAAAAGTCCTGCCAAACATGGGACATTGATCCCTTTTCTGTTCTGTTCTGTCCTGTCCAATGTACCAAACGCACCCTCAACGACTCCATTTTGTTGTGGTGTTCTCACTGAGGAAAAGTTGTGAGAAATACCCTTACTTTCAAAGAAGTTATGAAGGGAACTGTTTTTGAATTCAGTTCCATGATCACTCCTTATTGAGCGAACAGTAAGATTGTTCAGGACTTCCATTTTCCTGACAAATGACATTAGTTCTTCTGAGGTGTCGCTCTTAGCACGGAGAAACATTACCCAGGTGTAGCGAGAGAATTTGTCCACAATAACCAGTGTATATTTCTTTCCAGCAATGGATTGAATGTTGACAGGGCCAAACAAATCCATGTGGAGAAGTTGAAGAGGAGATGTCACTGAAAAAACTTGCTTGGTCTTGAAGCTTGCTTTTGTTTGTTTTTCCTTTTCACACGCTGAACATAGCGATTCCTTAGCATATGAGTGTTGAGGAAGACAGTAAAAAACTCTTTTGAAGAAAGAGTATTCAGCGTCTTGAAGTTTAGATGAGAGAGCCTCTTATGCCAAAGCCAGTTAACATCAGATGAGGCCTTAGAAAGAAAACAAGCATTCTCAGTGGTTGTTGAGTCAATGTTTATGACGTAAACATTTTCCAACCGATATCCACTAAGAGCAATTTTCTCCTTCTGATCAGTGACAAAGCATGCTTCTTTAGTAAAGCAAACTTTGTAGTCCTTGTCGCACAACTGACTTATGCTAAGAAGATTATGCTTCAGTCCTTCAACGTATGCGACTCTTCTGAAGGTGCTAGTACCATTAGAAAGTACACCAAACCCTCGGGTATAGCCTTTTCCATTTCCACCAAAGGTCACTAATGGACCTTTCTCTTCCTTGTATTCAGTGAGCAGGTTTTTCTTTCCAGTCATATGTCGAGAGCATCCACTATCAAGATACCAGATACCCTTCGAGACCTGCAAACAAAGGAAGATTAGTTTGGAATGGGCACCCATTTTATGATGGGTCCACACTTGTCAGTGGTGATTGAAGAAGTGGAAGGTTCATCGATCTTCGCCGCATCTGATGATTTAGCTTTAGTGGTAATCTTCACCTTGGTTAATTTCTTAACCTTGGTGACATTTTTCACCTTGGACTGATTTGCAACAGGGATGGTCTTCTTTCCCTTGGGGGCATTGATCTTCACCTTAGCTAATTTCTCAACTTTGGTGGCTGTAGGGCACTTACTAGCAATGTGATCGGTAAGTCCACAGTGATAACATTTCCTATAGCTAAAAGTAGCTTTAGGACTATAAGCATTCTTATTAGATATTTTTAAATGAGCAGGGCCAGCATCGAGAATACCTTTGGCATTGGATATCGGAGGAACTATAAGTTCTTCATATTTCTTACCAGTGACATCCACTCTTATTTTAGGAGTAGATCGCTGAATGAATTCAGGGATCTTATTCCTAGAAGTGGAGGGATGGCTCGCTGAAGGTTTTGAAACTTTCAGCTTAGGTACATTGGTACCCTTCTGAGGTTTTTGAACAATTTTTCTTTACCTTTAGAAATCACGGTAGTTTTGTCCTTAGGGATGGGAGTTTTAGAAGAAGAAGAGCACTGAGATGAAGAGGTGTCAGGGACAGATGACACGAACATTCCAAACTTTAGCATGGAACGGTCAGTGGTTGGTTCTTCAGCGTCAACTTTGTAACCAAGACCACTTTTTTCACTAAGAGGGATCTGAGCACCGATTATTTCAGTGATCTTTGTTGAGGATTTATACCATCCTTTAACAGTAGCCTTTTCAGCTTTTCGTTCAACGATAGCTTGTTCTCGCTCGATACTGATGACTTGATTTACGTAGACCTGGTCTTTCAAATTTTCTTCTATCTTTAAAAGCTCTTGTATTTTTAAATGACAGTTTTTAAGCTGTTCAGTAAAATCTAAGTTTGTTGTTCAGCTTTGGTCTTGCCATTCATGGCATCGTATAAATAAACAGTCATCATATCGATAGCTCGAAGTCTATTAACTTTAGTGACAGCTGAAGTATAGGTAGAATAGATTGATACCTGAGAGTTAGAAGTAGAGGGAATTTCAGTTTGTTCTTCCTCCTCTTCTATTTTTGACATGAGGCAGAGATTGGCCTCATCTTCTTCATCTGAATCTGATTCTTCATCAGACTCAACCTAGTCATGATCTTCAGCGATCAGACCTTTTCCCTTCTTTTTGTATGCTTTCAGCTTAGCATACTTTTCTTTAAGCTTTAGGTACTTGTCATCTCTAGCCCTCGGGTTAGAGGATTTCTTGAAGGAAGAAGAAGGCTTGAAAACTTTCTTTGACCTGCATTCACTTGCAAAGTGTCCTAGTTATTTACAGTTAAAGCAGGTAGCAGTAGCCTTATCAACATGAGTAGATTTAGGCTTGTCAGTGAGTGAAAGAGGTTTATTTCTTCTGAAGTTACTCTTTCTAGCAAACCTCCTAAAGGTATTTTTAAGGAGTGCCAGAGATTCATCAAGTTCTGAAGGATCAGCGTCTGATGAATCATCAGAGTTAGATTAAATTTCAGTGATCGTGACAGTGGATCAATGAGCAAGTACTGACTCTGAGGAGAGTAAAGCAACAGGTGTGCTTTTAGAATCTTTAACAAGATTCTTCTTAAGTTGACACGACTGCTCATGATTGAGCATAGTGCCAAATAAGGTAGAGAGGGTCATAAATTTAAGATCCTTAGAGAGCTTGAGACACATGGTATAGTTGTCCCAGCTTTTAGGAAGACATTCCAAGAATTTTGTCAGGATCTCGGAGTTAGAGTAAATCTTACCAACAGTTTTTAAGTCAATAATTAAACAATTGAAACGTTGGTGAACTTCATAGAGAGTTTCATTCTTACCACAAATGAAACTTTCATATTGTCTTACCATGTTTATTCTCCTGGATTCTTGTACATCTTAAGTACCTTCATACTGAATGCAGATAGTGTCCCACATGTCTTTGGAACTTTTCAAGTTCATTATGGAATGGTAGACTTCATCAGGAAGTGCCACGGAGATGATGGATCTGGCCTTTGTGTAAATGGCCACTTTCTTATTGTCATCGTCAGTCCACTGAGAAACTGCCTTAACGATACGTCTTTCAAGGACGACAGGTGTGGTAGTAGTGGCTGGAATAGCAGGATCTATGATGAAAGGAACATAAGGTCCAGTTTCAACATAGTAAGGTATAGTGGGATCTACACCTTCCAAGAAGAGCATCATTCGATTTTTCCAAAGATTGAAGTTGTCTTTGCTAAATCGAGGTGGTTTGGCAAGAGAGCCATTATCTATGTAATTCGTGTTTGAGGAATTTTACATATTGAAGAAATAGCAAGGAAGATAGTATAAGCAAGATCTTGTTTATTACATTAAACAGTCTACTCTGATACCACTTGTTGGTCCCTAAGGGTTATACAAGTTTGTAGAGGGGGGGGGGGGGTTTCAATACAAACACAGATTTTTATCTTTAAAGTTGTTTATTTATATATATCAAACAATTTACAGTTTGTTGAGGAATAAGATCAAGTTAAAAACCTAACTAAACAAACTATTGGAATCACATAGAATTCTTGCACTAAGAAAAGAAAGAGGATAAGAAAACTAGTGAGAGTTTTCTTGCACTAAGTATTTCAACGAAGGAAGCAGCACTTCAAAATGAAGTAGGGTTTCCTATTTATACTGCATGCATTTAATGCAAGTCAATACAACTTTACACGTGGCAACGTCTGGTTGGTTGCATGAATTTAATTTTAGCAAACATCCCTTTTGGCCGCATGATGAACAGTGTAGTTGCAGAGTGCTTTGTAAGATCCTGGACAAGGGATGTCCTTCTGACAAATCGTACAAAAGCGTGCAAGGAGATAAGACAAAAGTTGCTTGTAGAACAGGCTTCATGATCAGCGAACGTTGAATGTATCTTTATCAATGAATGATAAAGTTCAGCTCTCGCTGAAGTCTTCTACTTGAAACTTTGCGTGAAATGGACAAGTCTTGTCTTCGCTGATATCCGCATCGGGTCACTAGTAGAATTAGTCACTCGTTCTTCAGCTTGGTCTTCGATTTCAGCTTTGAACTAAGTTGTCGCGAGTCTTATCTTCAGGGATCATAAGCAAACAATTATAAAATGAACTTTCAGCGATCATCAGTGAGGCTGAACATGCTCAGGGCTCACTGATGTAGAGGTATCACTGAAGTATACATTTAAGGACAGTAGTTTCCCATCAGTGATACTAAACAGACTTAGTATATTTTCTTAGATGGTGAAACTCTAATACATATTGTTTACTTACAATTTTCACTAAGTAATTCTCAGAGTCATTATCAAATCACTGAAGGGTTTGGATCAACATATATATACTTGTGTGTGCCCTCACTAGTCTTATATCCTTACACTCGTTCTTTGTGTGCATGGTCTATAGGTCCCACTAGTGGCAGTTCTAAGACTGTTTGAGATGCCCGATCGATGCCGACAAGAGCATCAAGGGCGTAGATTTTCGGGGAGATTTTGCGAGAGGATTCCTTTGGAGATATAGTAACACGTAAGAGTAATCTAGTCATTAACAACTAGATTAATTTGGTTGTTATGTATGTTTCACCTTCCTTATGGTTGTTTATAAATGTTGAAAGTTTTAGTTAAATATGAGAGCATTGCTCCGTTTTGTGTTGTTTAATATTTTTGGTGTTACAGGAACCACATGAAGATGATGCTAATGTTAAGGAAGATGGTGCTGTAATCACACCATTGAAGTTGAACTTTGATGACGAGGATGTGTTGAGAGACGCTTACACTACTTTCACAAATGTGGTACAACCAAACTACATATGGAATAATAGATGCAATGGTACTCCCGAAATCAGCACGTACGTCATCAAAAGAGCAACAACAGCCTTCGGATGATATGGGGACAAAATATTGGAATGTTTGTAATACCCAATTGGTTCTATACAATGATGAGAATGAGGTATTCGATGATGGGAGAAGAAGGGCCACCAAAAGGTTGTAAGAGAGAGGTAAAGTGTAACACCCTTAAATTTGGAAAGAGCAACTAAATAATTTTTTTTCCATAAAACAACAAATAAAGGATGAAATTTCCTTTATACAAACTTATCCTCGAAATATCTCAAACTGTATTCTAGATTAACCTTCAACAAATAATAACCAAGTCTTAAACAAAGACTAAATAAGGTCGGGTGTTACTAAAACCCACACGAGTTGCTAATCTCAAAGCGCGGAAGACTTCACCCAATAGCTACTCTCTTCTCGTGCATCTAGCTATCATTCATTACTTCATGGTGTTGCTAAAACCATTCCCCAACCGGAACCTAATGCACATTCCGACAAATAAAACGGTTAGGCTAACGCCTAGTGAGTTCAAGAGTTTTTCAATCATAAACATATAAATCGATAAACGGAGGGAATGCAATTTAAATCACGGTTTCCAAAATGATTTACTTTAAACATGAAAACTACCCATTTTCCAATAACACGCGTTTGAGTAAATAACAACGCCAATATAAAATATTTCCTCAAGATGTAAACTCAAACCCAAAACTCATCCAAAACGTGAATAATGATTTAATTCTCAAATACGAAAATGTGGACAACTTTATTATTCAAAATATCCAAAATACGGATAAGACATATTACTCAACCCATAAATCATGGATAACGATTCATACATAAAACGTCACTGAAAACATGGATAATAATCAATACCTAAACAACACCTTTCGGTGACGGGGGACACCTGATTCCATCTAATGTGGCGAATACACAAAGTTAAGCCACATATCTATGTTATAAGCATGTTTCAAGGATGGAAAAACCTATGACATCAGCCTATCCAAGTCTTTAGTCATTATAAACATCAACCATATCCAGGTCTTTAGTTTTCATATTTGACATCAACTAAAACCGAGTCTTTAGTCATGTTAGACATCAACTCAAATCGAGTGTTTAGTCGTATTGGACATCAACTCAAACCGAGTCTTTAGTCAAAAAATACCAAGTCCTTACCGTGGGATCTCACCATCCAAGACAAGCTTGTTTATTTAGAAATTATATCATATAACCAATGCTTGTTTCCAAATTACCAATTGGGGATCTTATCCCACATGTACATAGTAAAACCGACTTTTATGCCTATGGATCCATTGCATTATAGTCTTAAATACATGACTCCAAAAGAATGACCATCACACTCGAATCATGTAATCTTACAAATCAATATGCCATAATTGCATATAACTCCAAAAGCTCGACATAGAGCAAATCAATTGGACACCTATCCTCAAGACTCATCTGAGTTAAAATTGAGCCAAAAGCTCAACAATTCATTTGACCATTCAACACAAGTCAACATATGCAAATAAAATGTATTTAACCCATATTATGCAAATAAATGCTCAAAAGGCATGACTAACTCAAAACCCCTTCATTGACATTTTCCAAATGAAATCAAACTATTTATATACTCAAATACTTTATAACACAATAATGTATATCTTGCAAAATGGGTTATAAAATCAAAAGAATCAAAAGTGCTTGAATGTCAAATGATCTTCATTTATGATATAGATCACTAAAATTACATACTCTCAAGATTTGTTTACCAAGGTCTCCAAAAATCCAACTACCGACATCACACGAGATTAATAAAAGTAAGACATACCAATATGTAAAACTCATCAAATAACCCACACATTTGATAGACAACAAACAAAACACATTATTACTTCAAAATGGACATTTTTGGCATGTACATAGTGTTCACAAAGAAACTTGAACTCACCTTGCTAGATTTAGGCTAAATCGATCTACATTTTACCCCAATAAGAGCTCCTTGAAGAAACTTGAATCCACAAGCAATTCCTTCAAACCCACTTAGGTTTTGATGAAAACCTAGACAAACCCTAATTTTCTTGAAGATGGAGCTGATGATGATGAGCTCTTGATCTTTGCTTCCACTCCATCACCAAATACCCTTGGATCTTCCAAAAACTAACAATTTATCCTTGAAAAGTCCTAAAAACGAAACCATAGCAATTTGAATCGCCAAAAATGGAGTAGAAATGAGAGATATATGAAGAATGAGGCTGAAAATCGCGACTTTATGCCGCCTGGTACCACTTGGCTACAATTCCATGCGACTTTGCCATGGCATTGTCGAATGGCATAGTCGCACAAAGTGTACTAAAGGTGTTCTAAGCTGTGCGACTTTTCCAGTGCGACTGTGACGTGTCATAGTGTCACACCCCGCTAAAGCGGAAACACGGGATGAACAACTCAAGTCTCATAGCAAAAGTTACAAGATCACACCAACCATAGAAATTCAAATTACATTCAAAAGAGTACGACATTGTTTTTAACAAACGTTTTACAAAAGGGAAATGAACATAATTTAAAAAAAACATAGAATGATTCTACACGCGTAGCCTTCTTAAGTTCCAACCTTAAGGACGTTCACCTAAAAAGCATGTCAATAAAAGGTCAACTAATGCACTAGTTGATGAGATCACAGGTTTTATGAGTACAACAAAGTTTGTCATAGAAACAGTTTTAATCCGCACAAGTGGATATGTCAACCGGTTGTAAAAACACTTGCTCAAGGTAATTGTATGTATAATGTTTAAGCTAGGAGCCCGTTACCCGACCTATGTGACAAGACGCCCCTCCGCATGTTCTATCGTTAACAATGCGTACGAACAACAATAATTATGCACTCAAACAAGCGCGACTTGTGAGTGGGGTGTCAACCAAATAGCGCTATCCATAATTACCAACGGCTCACACTCGTGAGTTAAACGGGCAACGTATATTAAACGGGGACTTAGTACGATAGAGAAATCTCAAAATCTTACAACATGCACAAAACATACATACCATAGAGCATAAGCATGTATAGCGAGATTAGTATTTCCAAGTAAATGAGACAATCGGTGCGTAAAATATTTGTTGTAACAACATGCTTTTCACCCCAAAATATGTAAAATATTTAAAAGGGGCTGTGATAACTCACTTGATGCGCGATGAAATTCCTGAAGTTTCTCACGTACTACCTCGATATGATCCTACCTTGAACCTACGAACGTAAGGTCACTAGTGAGTTTTAGTTTTAAGAGTTCGGTAATAGCTAACTATCCAAAATGTCATAAAATGCCCTTTTTATAAATCTATTTAGGGTTTGTATTTTTTTTTGGTTACTTTTCAAAATAATTTATGCATGTCATCTTAATAACTGAGATTTTTATTAAAAGTGGTAGATTTACAGCATAAAATAATAATATAGAATAAAAGTTGTTTTTTAACCACTTTTGAGATTATTCTTTTGCTGTTCAGATTTTGCTGCCACTTTCTGTCCATTTTTGGATGTCTTCCAGGGGTATTTAGGTCAAGATATTTTATGTCCAGATAACTTAATGTGTTAGGAAACTTTTGACATAAGATTCATAATTTTTAGAGGTGATTAAGTACATGAAATAATTCTTGACGTAAAATCACTACAGAAAGCTTTGCTGTTTGAGCACTGTTTTTGTGAAGACTGTTTGGTAGACGAAATCTTTGAGTTTTTGAGTGAAACCACTTGGGTTTGAAACCTAACTCATAAAAATAATTTCCAGAAAACGAATCACCTAATTTGGAGTATTATTGAGTGATATATGACTTTTTGAAGAGAGAGATAGAAATCTGGCAGTAAGCTGTAAAAACTAGACTTTATGCATGTGCATCCCTTTTGTCTTTTTATCAAGATTCTTATTCTTCTTGCATGCAATCCGACTTGACTCATCCCCATACATATATTTTCAGTTCTAAAACATATTTTTAAGCCATTTAAAACACATGCATGCTATCTATCAACTCATCTTTTGTAGAAATTTGAAAATGGGTCTTTTTGAAGATTTCTTGGGTGTTTATGCCAAGAATATCTCCATGCAACTTAAAATAGTGACTTTTTGGCACATGCATGTTGATTAAAACATGTTTTAGTGAAGTTAAAGAGCTTTTCATACAACTTATGGATCAAAAGTATAGATCTTTTAAGAAAAACTACATGCATGCAAGTTAAGAGCCCATCTTTGATCTTAACATAGGTTTGATCATGGATTCACCACCTTTTTATTAACATGCAAGTGTTATGGTGGTAAATCTACAAACATTAAGATGCTCAAGAAGTTTATTAGAAAAACTTAGATGAAACTTAGTGTTGAAGGGGAAAAACTTAAAGAAAATGAATAAGATTAACAAGAAGGTGTGTAGGTTTCATCCTACACCCATGCATACCTTCAAAAGTTCTTGAACACTTGGATTTCTTAAGGTTCTTGGGCTGTGTATGGAGGAGTATTTAGAAGAAAATTTAGGGAGAAAAAGAGAGAGAATTGAGAGAAACTCCTAGAGAGAAGTTAGAGGGAGAGAGATGAAAGAAATGAATTGTGAGGTGAATAAAATGAGAGGGAGAGGGGTTAAAAAAGGGGGGGGGGTGGCCGGTTTTGGGAGAGAGAAGAGAGAGATGGAGTATGAAATTAGATGTAATAAAATGATGGTGTCTTGATTTTATTTTTATTTTTATTTTTATTTTACTTTTAATTTTGAATTTGAATTATTAAACAACCAATTTACCATCATAATAATACTTGTTTTATTTTACTAGTATAATTTTGCAAAGTATACATATATATTTGTATTTAGGTAATTTGAATTGGCATTTTATGAGATTTATGGATAATTCCTTAAATTGAGGGGTTTCTAGGCAAAAATTTTTAAATTTTTTCTACCGTACTGATTTTACTGCTAAAATTGGACTGTGTGACCTATGACATAAATATTGGATATGCTTAGATTAATTCTAACCTAAAATGCTTTCCAGACGGTTGTCACAGTCTCCCCCGGTTAAAAGAATTTCGTCCCGAAGTTCAAGAGTTACCAGCTTTAACCGGTTTGCTAGCAAAAAGATGAGGATACTTATTCATCATGTAATCCTCTCATTCCCAAGTGTACTCAGGCCCACGCCTTGTGTTCCAATGGACTTTTACTATCGGAATCTTGCTTCGCTTAAGACGCTTGACCTCCCTATCAAGTATCTCAATTGGTTCCTCCACGATGTGCAACTTATCGTTGATTTGGACTTCTTCCAAAGGCACGGTTATCGCTTCGTTGGCTAAACATTTCTTCAGGTTTGACACATGAAACGTGTCATGGATAGCACTTAGCTCTTTTGGCAAATCCAGCTTGTATGCTACTGGTCCAATTCTTTTCGTGATCTTAAATGGTCCAACATACTGAGGGCTCAACTTTCCTCTTTTCCCAAACCGGACTGTTCCCTTCCAAGGGGATACCTTTAGAAAAACTCTATCTCCAACCTGAAATTCTAAAGGCTTCCTACGATTGTCTGCATAGCTCTTCTGACGATCTTGAGCTACTTTAAGCCTATCTCTGATGATTGCAATCTTGTCGGTGGTTTCTTGAACAATATCCGGACTAGATAGCTGTCTATCTCCAATCTCCAACCAACAAAGAGGCGATCGACACTTGCGTCCATATAGGGCTTCATATGGCACACACTTAATACTGGTGTGATAGCTATTGTTGTAGGAAAACTCAACTAACGGCAAGTGGTTATCCCAACTTCCTCCAAAGTCTAACCCGCATGCCCGAAGCATGTCTTCCAACGTCTGTATAGTCCGCTCACTCTGGCCATCCGTTTGAGGATGATAGGACGTGCTCAAATTCAACTGCGTACCCAACGCTCTTTGAAGTGACTGCCAAAACCGAGATGTAAAACGGCTATCTCTATCTGATATGATGGAAACTGGGACTCCATGTCGCGTGACGATTTCCTTGATGTAGATCTGAGCAAGCTTCTCCATCTTATTGTCTTCCCGAATAGGCAAGAAATGTGCAGACTTCGTAAATCGATCTACTATAACCTAAATCGAATCGTGCCTTCTTGCAGTTCTCGGAAGTTTGGTTATAAAGTCCATAGCGAGTCCTAAAAGCTGTTTTAGGAATGTCCTCCTCACGGACTCTCAACTGATGATAGCCCGATCGAAGGTCAATCTTTGAGAAGCAAGTCGCACCCTGCAACTGGTCGAACAAATCGTCTATTCGAGGGAGGGGATATCGATTCTTGATTGTCAACTTATTTAGCTCCCTATAATCGATGCACATTCGAAACGATCCGTCCTTCTTTTTGACGAACATAACTGGGGCTCCCCAGGGTGAAGAACTTGGCCGAATAAACTCCTTGTCCATAAGTTCTTGTATTTGACTTGACAACTCTTGCATCTCGGTAGGCGCTAAATGGTACGGTGCCTTAGCTACAGGCGCCGCTTCGGGTACAAGATCGATCTGAAATTCGATTTGTCTCGGCGGGGGAAGTCCAGACAAATCGTATGGGAACACCTCTAGGTGATCCTTCACCACAGGAATATCTTGGATTCTCCTTTCCTCGGTCTTCTTTTCTGCTACGAGAGCCAAGAACGCAACGTACTTTTTCCTTAAATACTTACGAGCCTTCAAACACGATACTATCCTTATTTCCTTTCCAGCTCTATCTCCTTGCACAACAAGGGTTTCTCCGCCTAGAAATGGTAACCTGACAGTCTTTTCAAAACAACTAACCTCTGCTCGGTTCTTGGATAACCAATCCATGCCTATCACTACATCAAAACTCCCCAACTCAATAGGTATAAGATCAACGCTAAAAGTTCTATCGGCTAATTTCAAGGTACAACCTAAGATTACATCCTTAGCCTCTAATTCATATCCATTAGAAACCTCAACTATATAAGCATTCAACATTTTCCTAGATTTTAGGTTGATCAAAGGCCTAAGTTCTAACGAAACAAAGCTCCTATCGGCTCCAGTGTCAAATAATACCGATGCATAATAGTCGTTTAGGAGAAACGTACCTGTCACCACATTAGGGTCTCGGCGTGCTTCCTCAGCTCCTAAAACAAACGCCCGTCCTCGAGCTTGTCCTCCTTGGTTTCCTTGGTTGGCTTGCCTTGCCTGGTACCCAACGTTGTTATTGATTGGTCCCCTTTTCAACTTCGGGTACACATTCCGGAAGTGGTCCTGACTTCCGCACTCATAGCATGCCCTTCCTTCATCCTTTACATTCTTCCCCATCCTGCAGTACCGGGTGAAATGACCCTTTTGCTTACAAATGCCACAAATGGGACAGGCTCCCTCATGATGCAAATTGCATTGGTTGCACTTCGGGTGGGGTCCACTGTATCGCCCTACTTCCTTAGCATTCATCCCAAAATTCCTTACTACTTTCTTATTCCTGCTTGAACCACCACCAACCGTCTTTCCTGACTGGCTCTCTGGATTCCTCTTACTACCGACACCTTTCTGAGTCAAAGTTCCTGCCCTGACCGCATCGTTGGTCAAACTAGTTGCTAATGCCACTGCGGCTTGGATCGTGGTCGGACTTGCCGACGTAACCATCCCTCGGATCTCCGGGGCCAATCCCCACAAGTATCGGTCAATCATTTTGCTCTCCGGGGTAACCATGTGGGGTACTAACTTTGCGAGTTCATGAAAACGAGCGGTGTATCGGTCTATCCCCGAACCAACCATGGTGAGATCCCAAAATTCAGCCTCCAACTTCTGAATTTCACTTTTGGGACAATATTCTTCAATGAGCAACTCCTTAAACTCCTTCCAAGAAAGTTTGTATGCATCCTCCCTTCCACGGGTTTGGACTTGAATGTTCCACCAAGTCAAAGCTCATCCTTGAAGCTGACATGCCGCATACTCCACCATGCGGTCCTCTAAGCATTTACTGATGTGGAGTACCGACTCCATGCTATCAAACCACAAAAGCAATCCTACAGCACCCTCTGTTCCGTGAAATTCCTTGGGCTTGCAAGTCATAAACGTCTTGTAGCTGCATCCTCTACTGTCGTTAGCATCGTTGGGATTCCTTCCCCTCACATCATAATTCCTTTGACGATCATTGATACCCGCGGTGACTTGAGTTACAATGTTGGGTATCGCCTCTTGAATGCGCTGAGATATGATCTGGGCAATATCGGGGTGTTGGTCTTCAGGATTTTCTCCCGTGCGACGTGCGGATCTCCTTGGTGGCATTTTTCTAAAACACATTTACAAATATAGGTTTGATTAAAATCTTGTGTAAATAGAGTCGGATGTTTTGCAAAGATTTAATTTGTAAATCGAAATATTGGGATTACTAAAAAAATAAATATCGCATGATCAACGCACATATAATTAAAACACGAAATTGCTTTTCCATTAGAGTCGTTAATAATAGCCGTTGATACAAAATTTCTGATGTGCATCGCGCATCAGTACCAAAATGCTTAGAAGGACAGAAGTACAATCCGAAATACAAAGTTGAAATAACTAAAATAAAAAGTTCCATTTCCTAATTCTTCCACCATCCGCATCAATACCCTCCCCGATACACCTCGATCAGAACCCACAACACCAACATCGTCAGTAACATCACCACGGCTATGCAAGCTATCTCAGCCCTTAAGGCCATCCTCCGAGCTACCCTCGCTCTATCCAGGGCTTCGGTCGACATGTTAGTCAAGAGGTGACTCAACTCACATAGCTCCGTCACAACCTGACTTTGGTGACTAACCCTCGTCTGGCAGCTATGCAACTACGCCGTCATAGCCCGAAAATGCTGCTCCTCCGCCCAGGTCATTCCAGACACACGACCAACGGGCGCTCCTGTGATGACTCGTAGTGGTTCCGGCGCCTCCGGACAATCGGACCTCAACGATACTCGCCTAGGAATGGGAACACTCTTCCTAGCAGTCAGTCTAGTACGCGACCCTCTATAGTTCGGTTGTACAATTATAGGAATTGGTCGCGGTAGAACCGAGGTCGATGACACTCTCGGTCCGTCGTATGGATCTCGTTCGCTATCCGAGGTTCGCTCGCTTGACGCATCGTGATTCGTTTCTTCATCCCGGGAGGTGTCCATCTCTTGGCTACGGACATGGTTAGCACGAGGCCTTCCCGTGACATAACCTGACTCATCGGCCGAGTAGGGGGATTGAGGGTGTGATGATGACGACATAGTGGTACTGAAGTAAGAGTGCATAAAGTTACTATCGCGCAAGTATAAAGGCCTATAATATGCAATAACCACACTCCTACTATGCATGCTACGTGAGGCACTGAGTAAAAAAAAAGAAAACACACATATTCCTATTATAACCATTTCTGGTCTCGCATTACTCTTGCCTTAATTAAACATAGGTGATCAGGCTTTGTTTAATAAAAGTCCGATGATGCAATACCCGAATTAGTTATACTAGCAATATGTTTAGTACTTTGAGTGTTATTTCCCGTTTTTGGCTATAGTTGCAGTTTTCCAAGGGAAAACCGGTATTCTCTATAACCTTTGGCTCTGATACCAAATCTGTCACACCCCGCTAAAGCGGAAACACGGGATGAACAGCTCAAGTCTCATAGCAAAAGTTACAAGATCACACCAACCATAGAAATTCAAATTACATTCAAAAGAGTACGACATTGTTTTTAACAAACGTTTTACAAAAGGGAAATGAACATAATTTAAAAAAAAAACATAGAATGCTTCTACACGCGTAGCCTTCTTAAGTTCCAACCTTAAAGACGCTCACCTGAAAATCATGTCAATAAAAGGTCAACTAATGCACTAGTTGGTGAGATCACAGGTTTTATGAGTACAACAAAGTTTGTCATAGAAACAGTTTTAATCCGCACAAGTGGATATGTCAACCGGTTGTAAACATACTTGCTCAAGGTAATTGTATGTATAATGTTTAAGCTAGGAGCCCGTTACCCGACCTATGTGACAAGACGCCCCTCCGCATGTTCTATCGTCAACAATGCGTACGAACAACAATAATTATGCACTCAAACAAGCGCGACTTGTGAGTGGGGTGTCAACCAAATAGCGCTATCCATAATTACCAACGGCTCACACTCGTGAGTTAAACGAGTAACGTAGATTAAACGGGGACTTAGTACGATAGAGAAAGCTCAAAATCTTACAACATGCATAAAACATACATACCATAGAGCATAAGCAAGTATAGCGAGATTAGTATTTCCAAGTAAATGAGACAATCGGTGCGTAAAATATTTGTAGTAACAACATGCTTTTCACCCCAAAATATGTAAAATATTTAAAAGGGGCTGTGATAACTCACTTGATGCGCGATGAAATTCCCGAAGTTTCTCACGTACTACCTCGATATGATCCTACCTTGAACCTACGAACGTAAGGTCACTAGTGAGTTTTAGTCTTAAGAATTCGGTAATAGCTAACTATCCAAAATGTCATAAAATGCCCTTTTTATAAATCTATTTAGGGTTTGTATTTTTTTTGTTACTTTTCAAAATAATTTATGCATGTCATCTTAATAACTGAGATTTTTATTAAAAGTGGTAGATTTACAACATAAAATACTAATATAGAATAAAAGTTGTTATTTAACCACTTTTGAGATTATTCTTTTGCTGTCCAGATTTTGCTACCACTTTCTGTCCATTTTTGGATGTCTTCCAGGGGTATTTAGGTCAAGATATTTTATGTCCAGATAACTTAATGTGTTAGTAAACCTTTGACATAAGATTCATAATTTTTAGAGGTGATTAAGTACATGAAATAATTCTTGACGTAAAATCACTACAGAAAGCGTTCCTGTTTGCGCACTGTTTTTGTGAAGACTGTTTGGTAGACGAAATCTTTGAGTTTTTGACTGAAACCACTTGGGTTTGAAACCTAACTCATAAAAATAATTTCCAGAAAAAGAATCACCTAATTTGGAGTATTATTGAGTGAGATATGACTTTTTGAAGAGAGAGATAGAAATCTGGCAGTAAGCTGTAAAAACTAGACTTTATGCATGTGCATCCCTTTTATCTTTTTATCAAGATTCTTATTCTTCTTGCATGCAATCCGACTTGACTCATCCCCATACAGATATTTTCAGTTCTAAAACATATTTTTAAGCTATTTAAACCACATGCATGCTATCTATCAACTCATCTTTTGTAGAAATTTGAAAATGGGTCTTTTTGAAGATTTCTTGGGTGTTTATGCCAAGAATTTCTCCATGCAACTTAAAATAGTGACTTTTTGGCACATTCATGTTGACTAAAACATGTTTTTAGTGATGTTAAAGAGCTTTTCATACAACTTTTGGATCAAAAGTATAGATCTTTTAAGAAAAACTACATGCATGCAAGTTAAGAGCCCATCTTTGATCATAACATAGGTTTGATCATGGATTCACCACCTTTTTATTAACATGCAAGTGTTATGGTGGTAAATCTACAAACATTAAGATGCTCAAGAAGTTTATTAGAAAAACTTAAATGAAACTTAGTGTGGAAGGGGAAAAACTTAAAGAAAATGAAGATGATTAACAAGAAGGTGTGTAGGTTTCATCCTACACCCATGCATACCTTCAAAAGTTATTGAACACTTGGATTTCTTAAGCTTCTTGGGCTGAGTATGGAGGAGTATTTAGAAGAAAATTTAGGGAGAAAAAGAGAGAGAATTGAGAGAAACTCCTACAGAGAAGTTAGAGAGAGAGAGAGATGAAAGAAATGAATTGTGAGGTGAATAAAATGAGAGGGAGAGGGGTTCAAAGGGGGGGGGGGGGGGTGGCCGGTTTTGGGAGAGAGAAGAGAGAGAGATGGAGTATGAAATTAGATGTAATAAAATGATGGTGTCTTGATTTTATTTTTATTTTACTTTTAATTTTGAATTTGAATTATTAAACAACTAATTTACCATCATAATAATACTTGTTTTATTTTACTAGTATAATTTTGCAAAGTATACATATATATATATATATATATATATATATATATATATATATATATATATTTGTATTTAGGTCATTTGAATTGACATTTTATGAGATTTATGGATAATTCCCTAAATTGAGGGGTTTCTAGGCAAAAATTCTTAAATTTTTTCTACCGTACTGATTTTACTGCTAAAATTGGACTGTGTGACCTATGACATAAATATTGGATATGCTTAGATTAATTCTAACCTGAAACGCTTTCGAGACGGTTGTCACACATAGTCACTGGGCATTGTCGTCCGGCCTGTATCGAGCCCCGAAACTCGATTTTTTCTATGCCAATACTCCTGATACTCTTAGGGATCAAATGTGATGTTTTCTAACATAAATCCTACCACTTAGAAGTTGTAAGAATGTACGGGGTGACATTTACTTACCGAAAATTACGGGTGTTACACAAAGGTAAGGGATCAAATGAGATCACCGTGTATCAAGTGATAAGTGTTAGTGAGCAAAGTGTGACAGCAGAGGAGAAGAAAGTGCACGAATGGTGTTTAGCTACATTCGAAGGACCAGAGCAAGTCCATTTCTCCTTTCATAATGTGAAGTTTTTGTTCATAATGTGAAACTGATACATGAAAACTTGTGAAACTGTTATATAAGTTATGAAACTAATTTAATATATTACGATGACGATTTTTTTAATATTATGGTATCGGTTTCATATGTTATTGTCATATTCTAATTGGACCATAGGTTTAAAAGTTCAACTAAAATAAATGAAGCTGATTGAAACTATTTTCAAAGGTTATTCATCGTATGGCTATAATTATTGCATATTCAGTTCGAATACTAATTAAATATTTTTTTTCTTGTAGTCTTACTGTGACATGTTGTATTCAAGAAACGCGAGACAAATAATTGTAACAAGTGCAATGGAGATACTAGCAGACCATGAGCACATGTTTACTAATGTTGTAGACGGTTGGACGGATGTGCTCAATTACGAAGACAAATTTGGAAGTCGAGATTCACCAAGACGATTTTTATTCAAGACTTCAGTGTTGGTAAGTATTCGTTTCCATGATAGTTAAACTAGAATAAGTAGATTGACTATGAATTTAAAAATTATGCATTAGGGTGGTGGAGTGTTGGTGTATGACATGTACGACTTTAACAAGCGTTTCAAGTGGTTTTCGAGGAACTTGTCCCAGGCAGCAAGTTTCGACATGGATGTTGTAACATGAAGAATCTGGATATGGTAAGCAAATATGGAATAATATTTTAGTATGAGTTTCATGAAATTATATATTTATACAAGTAACAAACTCATTTTCTTAACATATTTCCTTCCCACTCATGCGAATGGTGCTTTTTTTGCATGGTTTTCAATCTAAAAACACATGTTATTGAGATTCTAGATAACAACGCACAAGAAGGTGAAATCGAAGAGGTATATGATTATGATGTGCACATATTGGTAAGAGTAATTTATTATTTATTTCTTATGTTTTAAATACCCTAAATGGAAAACAACTGATAAGAACGCTACATGCAGCAATCAATGCTCCTTCGACACCCAAAAAATTTCCGCACCCGGTCGTGGATATTTTTGAAAGGATGGAAAAGAATAGACTTGAAATGAGTTGGCGAAAACGAATAATTTCATAGACTGTGGAGTTTTTTTGTCATGAGGCTTAGCTTGTGTCTTCATCTTCCTTGGTCTTTTTGCCTCCATCTTGTCTCCAATATTTGACATTAAATAATCTCATAATGCAGTTGACCGAAATGAGCAAAATAATTCATAAAAAATTGATAATCTTCATCTTTTCTCAAATTTGCGCCGTGTAACACCCGTATTTTTTGGTACTGTTTGGGTAAAAATCCACACCTCACGATCGACAATAAAAAATACACGTGACATTTATGTAAGACCATTCTTGTATTAAGAAAGGGTCCTGCAGATTAATTACAATCGTTTATATCGTCATACATTTCTATGGCAGTCGTAAGTTTCATACGACCGACGTCCGAGACTCAAGACGGTCGTACGACCATACTAACCGTTAACAGTCAACAGCCGTTTTCTTTGTCTCATTAATTCTGGTCTAACAGCAATCATTGCACAACGGTCATAACGGATGAGCTCTTAATGACAATTAAAGGCTCGACAGCGGTTACAACAGTCATCAAGACGCATTCAATGCTACCAAAAGCTATATAAAGGCCTGCTCCACATTTCAACGGACATCTACATTCACTTCTACATTTTCTATGCAACACAAGATAAATCATCAGAGCATTTTCTCAAGTACCATCTACGCAAGTCTCGCACGACAACATTTCATTACACACGATCTAAGCGCAATTTTGCACGACGCACGACTTTAGTTTACGATTAAGTTTATTTCTATTCTTATTGTAATCTATTGTACACACGACACTTGTTACCAAAGGACATCGTCCCTGATTGGCGATCATAGTGCACTGTCGACTTCCCCAAGTCGGCCGTGGTTTTTTCCCTCGTTTGGGTTTTCCGTGTCACCAATTCCCTTGTCTTATTTATTTTTCGTTTAGAGATTGTGTTGTTTGTCTTGAGATCCCTTTCGTTAGTTGTTAAAGTTCCACATCGACCTTAAGTTATCCTTTGGGTGATTTTTGGCATTAACAGTTTGACGCCCACCGTGGGGCCCCATCTAGAGAAAATCTCAAGTCAAGCATACATCGCTCTGACAATCTTGTGAAGTTTGTTTTTTTTGGAGTATATAATATATATATATATATATATATATACGGCAAATGTAACAAATAAACTCACACACCCTCCTCACCTTTTGTGAGGATTGAACCCACAACCTCCTAGGAGGCCAAAGGATCTGATACCGCTAGGCCAAAGGCCCTTTGGTATATTGTGAAGTTTGTTGTTTCCAAGAAAATGGCAGCTCACCAAGATCCCAGGGCTCAGCTACACGCAGAATTGAATGCTGCACGGAGTCAGATTCAAGCTCTGAAAGAGCAAAATCAGAAGGCAGCCGCATAAATTGCTTCCCTGAGGAATCCAGCGATTGGCAATCCCTTTGGACCTCAGAATGGTCCCCGACCTTCTGGTGCACCTTTTATAAGGCCACCATTCCAAGCAGGTCCAGGGCCATTTGTCAACAATCCTCCCTTGGGACAGTTTCCTCCGCAGCATTTGAGGCCACCGCTGTACAATGGAGCCATACCATTTTACATTCCTACCATTTCGCAACCAACGATGACAATTCCTATGAACTTCCCCTTTAATGGAGAAGCCAATGCTTCGTCGTATGGAAATGGTTTTCAAGCGACAGTCGGAATGATGGCACACGACTCAGGAGTCATTCCCCCGACGAGAACATTATCCAGTCTAGACGACCCAGTCGCCCGACGGCTGAGACTTCTGGAAGATCAAAATGAAAAGATGGTGTCACTACTATCGAAGCTACCTGGTGCTGCCGTCCCCGTCGACGTCAAGCCCCTCACAGGATTCCAAGCATCGCACTTCGTCGATGAAATAGCAAACACGACGTCCTAAAAAATTACAATATTCCTGCTTTTACGCCTAAGTATTCGGGAATTACTGATCCAACCGAACATATCGCTCAACACAAGCAATTGATGTGGACCTCGTCAATCCCACATCAGTACCAAGAAGTATGCATCTGCAAAAGCTTTGGCGCGACTCTTACAGGTGCTGCTCTCAAGTGTTTGAGATCAATCTCAAACCCAAGTCAATCGGCAACATTGCAGAGGTGGTCAACCAATTTTCACAACAATTTGCCAGTAGTCACAAGATGGAGAAGCAGACTAGCGACCTGTAATACGTCACCCAAAAATATGGAGAATCCATCTGTAGTTATTTCAACCGCTTCAACGCAGAAATGATCAGCATCCGAAATTGTGATGTCAAGACCACCATCGAGGCCTACAAGCGAGGTCTGGATGACAACACTTCAGGATTGTACGTCGATCTTACGAAATACCCACCAGAGAACTTTGAAGACGTCCGAGCCAGGACATTGGCTTACATGAGAGTGGAAGATGATACATCTTTTCGTCGTAAACACTCTACTGACAAAAAATCGCTTGGAATTAATAACCTGATTTCAAATCCAAGTCGAACGTTAAGACAGAACCTACACGTCAAATATAGAATGTCCGGTTCGACAAGAAAAAGAACAATCCTGTGTCTAAATTTCCTCAATATCCTAAGATCTCTTCCTACGGATTCAAGGGAACATTGAAAGATTTGGTCGAAGCACTCAAGAATATCCAATCGTCAATACGATGGCCTAAGAAAAGCAATAAAGACGACGACAAGAAGGATAAGACCAAGTGGTGCGACTTCCACAGTGACCACGGTCATACGACAGACAATTTCCTTGCATTACAGAAGGAGTTGGTCTGGCTGGTTCCCAAGGGTCACCTCCAAGGTTTGATTGATAAAGAATCAGCACCAGTTGACAACGTAAGACCAACATTTCCTGTTCATACAAAGGTCATTAATTGCGTGACAGGCGGATTAGACGTCTGTGGTTTAACATATTCGGCAACCAAGCGGCACTCCAGTCAAACATCGGGTGAATATCCCATTCCACGGTCGTCACGACCGAAGCAAGAGCTGGAGCTGGAGGCGATGCCCATAACGTTCGATCAAGACGATCTCCAGGACAGCTGGTGTTTGGGCAAAAAATCATGTCGCCCGACCACGACCAAAACAGGTAAGACGCATGTCCTAAGCTATATCTTGTATTAAGATAAGGTCTCAACAAGAACCCAGAAAACATCCGTCGTCTCCCGTAAAAGGTAAGTCGTACGTCCCCCATGACGCTCGACCATAGCATCGCCCGTCCCGTACGACCATCGCGTAAGATCACTGCACCTTCGACCAAAGCTAACGTTAACCTTGACTGTTACGTTTGTTAAGTATTTAATGCAGGAGTCAAAGCCATTAACAGCAAGCAGCCGTAACGGACGAAGAACATTATGGATAATCACTCCGGCAACCGTTTCCAGCCGTTGTAGCCGTTGATCAAAGCATTAATGGAGCTAATTAATGACGCGAAGACTATAAATACCAAGCTAAGTCTTCACATCAAGGATAATCAGTTAACATCCGATACACATCAGCAATCATCAGCGAACATCACCGAACAACAGAGAAAAACATTCAAGCTCGTAGCTAAGAACCCTCAAACTCTGGAAATCAAGTACTGAAAGCCAGAACCGTACAGCGAAGTCAAGAACACTCGAAGAAAAGCTCAAGTCATCGCCCTCGACGTACGCCAACAACTTTCGACCAACAGTTGTTTACACTTTGTATTCACACGACAAACACCTGTTTTACACTTTAAACATTTGTACTTTACATTTCGAAGCATTTCCTTCATTTGTATTGTAATCATCGTACGACCGACGCCAGTACCAAGGACATCGCCCCTGATTGGCGACCATAGTGCAGCGACGACACCTATTGTCGTCCGCAGGTTTTTTCCTCGATTGAGGTTTTTCCTGCGTCATCAAATCCCTTGTTTCTTTATTTTATTCCTCGTCACACGTCTCGTCGAAAGATCCTTTCTTTAGTTTTTTAAGTCCACATCGATCTTAAGTTGTCCCTTTGGTGCGATTTTTGGCATTAACAGTTTGGCGCCATCCGTGGGACTACATCTAGAGAAAATCTTCGACGAACGTGCATTCTACTAATAGTTTCTCGGAGTTTCTTCTATTTTCTGTTGCAGGAAAATGGCAACCCCTAGAAATCCGCAGCAAGCCGTCGCTCAGATGTAACAGGAGCTCGAGGTTGCCAGGAATCAACTCAATGCAATGGCAGAGCAGAATCGCAGAGCAGCTGAAGAGATCGCGTGGCTAAGGAATCCTTTTGGACCCCAGAATGGCCCTAGACCATTCATCCAGAATCCAGGTCCGGGACCAGGCCCGTCCGCGCAGAATCAGCATCCAGGTCTATTCATGCAGAATCAGCAGCCGGGTCCGTTCATTCCGAATCCCCAGTCTGGGTAAATTCCCCCTCAGCACATCCGACCACCACCCTTGAACAATGGATCCCAACCATTGCAAGGTGGCGCCCAGCCGTTTCAGAATGGATCCCAGCCGTTTTCCTAGCCGTTCCAAGGTGGTCCGCAACCTTTCCAGCAAGGATCATAACCTTTCCAGCAAGGATCGCAATCTTTCCAGCAGAGATCGCATCCATTTTAGCAGGGACCACAATCGTTTCAGAATGGACCACAACAATTCCACTATGGGTCGCAGCCATATTTTGTCCCGTTCAACGGGGACACCAATGGTTCGTCGCATGGTAATGGCACTAGTCCAGGGACCAATCCCTCGACAGGGGCAAATCCTGATCTTAACGATCCCGTCGCCCAGCGTTTGAAGATGTTAGAAGACCAAAATGAGCGCGTCCTTTCCTTGCTCGCCAAGTTGCCTGGGCAGCCGTGCATGTCGACGTCGATCCTCGCTCGGGGTATCAGGCGTCGCCTTTATCGACGAGAGCGCCACCGTCGAGGTCCCAAAGAAGTATAACATTCCTGCCTTCACTCCCAAGTATTCGGGTGTGACCGATCTAACCGAGCATGTCGGGCAGTATAAGCAGCTCATGTGGACAATCTCAATTCCACACATGTACTAGGAAGTATGCATGTGCAAGAGTTTCGGGGCGACTCTCACTGGTCCAGCTCTCCAGTGGTTGATCAATCTCAAACCCAAATCTATTGGGTCGTTCGCCGAATTGGTCAACCAATTCTCCCGGCAATTCGCCAGCAGTCGTAAGATGGAAAAGCAGACTAGTGATCTGTACTATGTTGTGCAGAAGACCAATGAATTTATTCGAAGTTATTTGAATAGATTCAATGCCGAGCTCGAACCTTAGCATATATGAGGGTCGAAGATGATGCCGCCTTTCGTCGCAAGCACACTGACGACAAGAAGTCGTTAGGTGTCAGAAAGCCAGAGTTCAAGACAAAGGTTGTTTCCAGAATAGAGCCAGCGCGCCAAATTTCAAATGTTCGTTTCAAGACGAAAGCACAGGCCAAGACCGCGACTAAGTTCACTCAGTACCCCAAGATATCCTCTTACGGATTCAAAGGTCTGCAAAGGACTTAGTCGGAGCTCTGAAGACTGCTCAAGCTACCATTCGATGGCCAAAGAAGTCCGACTTGGACGATGCTAAGAAGGATAAATCAAAATGGTGCGACTTCCACGTCGACCATGGTCATGCGACAGATGATTGTATCGCACTCAAGAAGGAACTAGCATATCATTTTCCGAAAGGAAATCTCAAAGATATCATCGACGATGTCGCTATTTCAGCTAACGGACATCGAACGACGACCCCCGAGCATGCGAAGGTCGTCAATTGCATCACCAGTGGTTCAGATGTGTGTGGTCTGACGTATTCAGCGGCCAAGCGTCATGCCAGTCAGGCGCCCGATGATCGGCCTATTCCTCGCTCGTCTAGACCCAAAGGAGATTTGGAGCTAGAAGCCATGAAGATTGTGTTCGACCACGTCGACCTTGGCGACTCGTATCAGAAGCATCACGACGGGTTGATCATTCAGATCATGGTCGGTAACTGTCTAACGCGTCGAGTCTTGATCGACGGGGGCAGCTCAGCAAATGTTATTTTTCTCAACACCATCAAAGCCATGGGAATCGATCGCTCGGAAATCACCCGGCGTTCGACGACTTTGGTCGGTTTCAATGGAGAAGCGACGAGCTCCTTCGGAGAGATAATCTTGCCCGTCTACGCCGGAGGAGTCAACAAGAAGACCAAGTTCAGTGTCATCGATTGTGCGTCAGCCTATAACATCATCTTAGGACGACCATGGATCCATGATATGAAAGCCGTTCCCTCGACGTATCATCAAATGTTGAAATTCCCTACGCCATGGGGAATCCAGGAGATTAAGAGTGAGCCAAAAGTCGCTCGTGAGTGTTACAAGTCTACCTTGAAGCCGCGAAAATAAACCAAAGTCACAAGATCGGGCTCTCGACAGGTTCGTTCCTCTATCCCTAAATTAATATCTTTTTCACAGAGATAAGTCTACTATGGTGCCCGGTCGCACGACAACATAGTCAACGCATGACAATATTTCTCCGTGTCATTCTGTCATTTAAAACCTATATTTTCCTCCCAAAAAGAATAAGGTAATAAATGACAGGGGGCAAATAGAGAGAGTCTGAAATGGTACGTTCTCTAACTCTTTTTCATACGATTTTTTCTCACAAAACGTTTACTAACTTAAGCATCGGAGGGTCGTTGGCTAGCCAACGACCAACCCCCGACATCGTTTTATCGCAAAATCGCACGACAGATTATCGCAGAATCGCACGGCAGTAATCATTAAGTCTACTAGATGACTTTAAATTCGCAGAATCGCACGACATAAACAATCAGGATTTTCTTCCCTGACCATCCCTCCACAGGGGCATACAACGCAAATTCCTCGTACGATCTCGTCGTACAATCGCAAAGCCTAAATAACTTACATCTAAGTTTCTTAGCTTTTATACCCTGAATGGATGCTTTAATCGCGTGTTTTTATTTGTTTTACGTTCTTATTATCGTATTACAATGAGTGCCTTAGTCGCATGATTTCATATGTATCTTATGTTCGACTTTTAATCAAATGTGATTCGAATAAAGCATAAGCAAAAGATATATTCATTAAGTAAACCATTATATACACACTCGATCCCTGATTGGTCGAATGGCAAAACTAACAAGGAAAGGAAAATTCTAGACGGCAGGGGGAAAATCGGTCGTATCCCTGCTCGAAGTCCCGACCCGAGGACCTTCATCTGCCACTCCTCCCGTACGAATCTCCTGCAGTGCATACTGAGCATCGAAAAGCTGGATGGCTAGCTCGTCAGCACGCACCAAGGCAAACTTCTCCCTATATAAAGCCGCCTTCTCTCTCTCCAACGCCACAGCTTCTCTTTCAAGGGCAGACGCCATCAAACCTTCAACTTTCGACATCCAAGCGTGTAATGCCAAAGACGACTGGAACGTCTGAAAAATAACACAAGAAAATATTAGATGACTAAACGAACGAGACAAGTCATGAAAGATTGACACTCACCGTGAACGCCAGACTGGCAACTTGAGATCCAATCTCTCCGGCCGGAACTCCAGGAAAACGCTCCCCGAAAGACGGGAGCAAATACTTCCCCAAATGAGGAAACAACGTCGTCCCGTCTAGGACACCATCCGCCATAAAGTCAGACGACAATGTAAAATTGACCGTCATAACTTCGGCCGATGATCCCTCGCCCTGTCAACAGACGTTGGGATCGACACTTTGGACATCGGCTTCGTCATCGTCGCCGGAAGCGCAGAACTTGCTGGTATCGCGTCCGTTACGCCAAAACGGCTAGATGACGCCCTCGCCTCCTTAGGCAGAACAACTCCCAGTGAGTTATCAACCCTAGACGACAGTTCCCTCAGGACTGTCCTCCGGGTTATCTTTTCGCTCGACCCAGCTGTCGAAACATTTTCACCCCGAAGGGCACGCATAACCTGCTCTCCTCTCGCCCTAGAGACCGATTTCCTCTTGGTCGGCACTGATAAGGAAATACATGAAGCGTCAGGCGGATAGAGTAAACAAAGTAAAATAAAAACTACGGTACGTTTACCAGTCGCTTCTTCCCTCTCATCCTTCTCTCCCTCTTCTTCAGAATCTCCCATCGCATCCACGTCCTTTCGCATGCCCGCCCGGATCTTCGACACCTGTCCTCGACAGCTGGTAAGCATCATCGTACGTCAGCATGATGTCACGACCTCGTTCCTCTTCCGACTTCTCGTTCAGTTAGAAGCGGACTAGTCTAGTTCCAAGACGATTAAAGGTAATTTTCCCTTGACTTATTTTCTCACGCGCCTGATTGACAAAATTTAAACTCGAATTTGCCATCCTTCTTTCAAATTTTTGGGGCAAACTGTTTGGGCAAAAAATCACGTCGCCCGACCAAGACCAAAACAGGTAAGACGCATGTCCTAAGCTATATCTTGTATTAAGATAAGGTCTCAACAAGAACCCAAAAAACATCCGTCGTCTCCCGTAAAAGGTAAGTCGTACGTCCCCCATGACGCTCGACCATAGCATCGCCCGTCCCGTACGACCATCGCGTAAGATCACTGCACCTTCGACCAAAGCTAACGTTAACCTTGACTGTTACGTTTGTTAAGTATTTAATGCAGGAGTCAAAGCCATTAACAGCAAGCAACCGTAACGGACGAAGAACATTATGGATAATCACTCCGGCAACCGTTTCCAACCGTTGTAGCCGTTGATCAAAGCATTAATGGAGCTAATTAATGACGCGAAGACTATAAATACCAAGCTAAGTCTTCACATCAATGATAATCAGTTAACATCCGATACACATCAGCAATCATCAGCGAACATCACCGAACAGCAGAGAAAAACATTCAAGCTCGTAGATAAGAACCCTCAAACTCTGGATATCAAGTACAGAAAGCTAGAACCCTACAGCGAACTCAAGAACACTCGAAGAAAAGCTCAAGTCATCGCTCTCGACGCACGCCAATAACGTTCGACCAACAGTTGTTTACACTTTGTATTCACACGACAAACACCTGTTTTACACTTTAAACATTTGTACTTTACATTTCGAAGCATTTCCTTCATTTGTATTGTAATCATCGTACGACCGACGCCAGTACCAAGGACATCGCCCCTGATTGGCGACCATAGTGCAGCGACGACACCTCTTGTAGTCCGCAGGTTTTTTCCTCGATTGAGGTTTTTCCTGCGTCATCAAATCCCTTGTTTCTTTATTTTATTCCTCGTCGCACGTCTCGTCGAAAGATCCTTTCTTTAGTTGTTTAAGTCCACATCGACCTTAAGTTGTCCCTTTGGTGCGATTTTTGGCATTAACAGCTGGCAAAACATTACGACGAATTGATTATCCAACTTACTATTGGCAACTGCTCGACCAAAGGAGTCTTGGTCGACGGAGGCAGTTCGGCTAACATCATTTTCCTGAGCACAATCAAAGCAATGGGCATCGATAAGTCAGAGATCACTCGTCGTTTGACGACTCTGATAGGATTCAACGGAGATTCGACCAACACTCTGGGAAAAGTCATCCTCCCAGTATATGCTAAAGGAATCAACAGGCAGACAAAGTTTAACGTTATCGATTGTTCATCAACTTACAACGTTGTACTTGGTCGACCATGGATCCACGACATGAAAGCGGTCCCCTGGACCTATCATTAGACTATCAAATTCCCAACGCCGTGGGGAGTACAAGAAATGAAAAGTGAACAAAAGACTGCTCGTGATTGCTACAAGGCGACATTAAAACCTCGGAAGAGAGACATCTAGCAATTCAGGTCCATGACGTCCCCGAGTCCTCTGATGATTATCGCCTAGAAGATGTCATCCTGGACCAGGACAAGCCTGATCAAATCGTCTTTGAAGAGGCATCACTAGATCCCGTCATAAAGAAAGAATTAATTTCCTTTCTACAGGAGCATGCCGATTGTTTCGCTTGGACGCACAAAGACATGGTCGGCATCAATTCAGACGTCATCTCCCATAAGTTAAACGTTGACCTGTCATTCAAACCCATAAAGCAAAAACATCGTAAGTTCGCTCCTGAGCGCAATAAGGTGATTAACGATGAGGTCGACAACTTGCTTAAGACTGGGAAAATCAGAGAAGTAAAATACCCCGACTTGTTAGCCAATGTCGTGGTCGTACAGAAGAAAAACGGGAAGTGGTGAGTGTGTATCGACTTCACAGACCTTAATAAGGCGTGCCCCAAAGATACATTCCCACTACCGTACATCGATGTTATGGTCGACGCAACTGCATGACATGAGCTCTTAACGTTCATGGATGCTTACTCCGGATACAACCAGATATTGATGCACAACGATGAGCAGGAGAAAACTACTTTTATGACAGATAAAGGCATCTACTGCTACAAAGTCATGCCTTTCGGGTTGAAAAACGCAGGATCGACCTACTAGAGATTGGTTAACAAGATGTTTAAGGAACACCTTGGCAAGATAATGAAAGTTTACATGGATGACATGCTTGTCAAGTCTAAACAGGCGACCGACCATGTCGATCATCTGAGAAAATCATTCGACATCCTTCGACAATATCAAATGAAGCTGAACCCCACGAAATGTTCCTTTGGAGTCAGAGCCGTGAAATTTCTGGGATACATGGTCACACGACGAGGCATAGAAGCGAATCCTGATCAAATCAAAGCCTTGGTAAACATCAAGTCGCCCAGAAACTTCAAAGAGGTCCAACGACTCACAGGACGTGTGGCAGCACTGAATCGGTTTATATCCCGATCGTCCGATAAATGTCATTTGTTCTACAATATCTTGAGAAAGAACAAAGGTTTCGACTGGACGGACAATGATGAGCAGGCGCTACAACAATTAAAAGAATAGATGGCCGCTTCGCTCCTGTTGTCAAAACCGAAGGACCATGAGGTCCTACAGCTATATCTCGCCGTAACTCCTCACTCTGTAAGCGCCGTCCTAACTAGAGAGGAAGACAAGCAACAACTGCCGATTTACTACGTTAGTAAGTCTCTGCTAGACGCCGAGACACGATATACGTCTATAGAGAAGTTACTTCTGTCGCTAGTTACAGCCGCTAAAAAGTTACGACACTACTTTGAATCTCACCCCATTACTGTCGTGACTAACTTTTCTCTCAAGTCTATTTTGAGAAAGCCTGAATTAATAGGACGACTAGAGAAATGAAGCATCTACCTCAGCAGCTACGACATCGATTTTAAGCCTCGTACGATAATTAAATCGCAAGTTCTAGCTGACTTCGTCGTCGATTTCAGTCCTGAACTGGAAAAATAAGCGCAGAATGAAACCTATACCGTGGTGACTACAAATGAAACGACCTGGGTACTCCACATCGATGGTTCTTCAAACGCCAGAGGAGCAGGTCTTGGTGTCGTCTTAAAGTCCCCACAGGGGGGCAAGATGGTGTACTCCATACGATGTGATTTCAAAGCCACCAACAACAAAGCAGAATACGAAGCCCTGATCGTAGGCATGAGCATGGCTCATGACCTGGGAGAAACTGGACTTTACGTCAGAAGCGATTCCCTATCGGTTGTGAACCAAATGAATGGAGAATTTGTAGCAAAAGATTCCAAGATAACAACCTATCTCAAGATATCCATAGAAAAATCAAAAATATTTGATCCGTTCTCAATCGAACAGATCCCTAGGGATCAAAACACTTAAGCCGACACGCTAGCCAACCTTGGATCAACACTCAATAAGCCGTCGTTCAACGCTATTCCTATGATTCAACTAGCAAATTCGTCCATCGAGGACTCTGAAAAAATTTATGTTCTTGACGCAGAAAATGGTTGGTCGTACGACATCAAGAATTATCTTATGCACGACCTACTACTTGGAGATAGAATAGGAGCTCGAAACATTCGATTTAAAGCTTCGAAATATCTTATCATCGGCGACAGACTTTATCGACGATCATCGACAATTCTAAACTTAAGATGCATCGATAATCCAGAACAGGTACAAAACATTCTGAAAGAAATGCACGATGGCGAATGTGGCAACCATTCTAGTGGCCGCAGTCTTGCAAATCGCATATCTCAACTAGGCTACTATTGGCCAACCTTAAGACAAGATGCCATCAGGTACGTCCAAAGCTGCGACACATGTCAATGAAACTCGGGTATGATACACCAACCTTCTGAACCTCTACATACGTCTTTGGTCCCATGGCCCTTCATGAGATGTGGAATGGACATCGTCGATAAATTACCTCCTGCCCCAGGGCAGAAAGTCTTTTTGTTAGTCTTACAGATTATTTTTCTAAATGGATAGAAGCAGCTGCCAACTCCCAGGTTCGGGACAAAGAGGTCATCTCTTTTATCCAGACTAACATTATATGCAGGTTCAGAATTCCTTCCGAAATCGTATGTGACAATGGGTTACAATTATAAGTGATCGTACGCAACAGTTTTGTGAGGATCGTAACATCAAACTTACGACCTCAACCCCGCGATATCCCCAGTCTAATGGTTTTGCAGAGTCGAGCAACAAGGTTATCATCAATTCGATAAAGAAAAGACTCAAGACCACGAAAGGAAGATGGGTCGAAGAACTCCCATCGGTCCTATGGGCTAATCGTACGATACCACGGACATCGACAGGACAATCGCCATTCTTATTGGTCTACGACTGTTAAGCAGTCTTACCTATTGAGGTACAACTCCCGACATCGAGGCACACGTTTGTCAACCATTACTTGGTAGACTTGAGCTACGATCTTGACGCTCTCGAAGAGCTAAGAGAACCTGTTTTGGTCAAAATGGCATCTCAACGACAAGTTGTCGAGCGACATTTCAACAAAAAATGTTAAGACCAAGATCTTTCAGGAAGGCGACTACGTCTTACGACGGGTATTCCAAAACACCAAGGAACCAAACGCAGGTAAGTTATTGTTAATGCCAAAAATTGCACCAAAGGGACAACTTAAGGTCGATGTGGACTTAAACAACTAAAGAAAGAATCTTTCGACGAAACGTGCGACGAGGATAAAAATAAAGAAACAAGGGATTTGATGACGCAGGAAAAACCTCAATCGAGGAAAAAAACCTGCGGATGACAGGAGGTGTCATCGCTGCACCATGGTCGCCAATCAGGGGCGATTTCCTTCGATACTGGCGTCGGTTGTACGATGATTACAATACAAATGAAGGAAATGCTTCAAAATGTAAAGTACAAATGTTTAAAGTGTAAAACAGGTGTTTGTCGTGTGAATACAAAGTGTAAACAACTGTTGGTCGAAAGTTGTTGTCGTGCGTCGAGAGCGATGACTTGAGCTTTTCTCCGAGTGTTCTTGAGTTCGCTGCAGGGTTCTGTCTTTCAGTACTTGATTTCCAGAGTTTGAGGGTTCTTAGCTATGAGCTTGAATGTTTTTCTCTGCTGTTCGGTGATGTTCGCTGATGATTGCTGATGTGTATCGGATGTTAACTGATATCCTTGATGTAAAGACTTAGCTTGGTATTTATAGTCTTCGTGTCATTAATTAGCTCCATTAATGCTTTGATCAACGGCTACAACGGCTGGAAACGGTTGCCGGAGTGATTATCCATAATGTTCTTCGTCCGTTACTGCTGCTTGCTGTTAATGGATTTGACTCCTGCATTAAATACTTAACAAACGTAACAGTCAAGGTTAACATTAGCTTTGGTCGAAGGTGCGGTGATCTTACGCGATGGTCGTACGGGACGGGAGATGCTATGGTCGAGCGTCATGGGGGACGTACGACTTACCTTTTATGAGGGACAACGATGGTGTTCTAGGTCTTTGTCGAGACCTTATCTTAATACAAGATATAATCCTTAATCATACGTCTTACCTGTTCTGGTCGCGGTCGAGCGACGTGATTTTTTGCCCAAACAGTTTGCCCCCAAAATTTGAAAATTGAATGTCAAATTTAAGTTTTAAATTTTGCTTGTCGAACGCTTAGACTTGTGACCTGGGTTGAGGGACTTACCTGGTTGTCGTGGAACTAGACCGGTTCGCCTTTAACTAAATGAGAAGTTGAAAAGTTATGACGTCATACTGACGCACGATGATGCTTACCAGCTGTCGAGGACAGGTGTCGAAGATCTGTGAGGGTATGCGAAAAGATCGGGGACGCGCGGAAATCATCCAGGGATTCGATCCAACCCTGTTTTTCGGTCTAAATAGGGATGTTGACGGATCATTTCCTTATTTCTCCTTTGAAGAGTTTGTGCTGTGATTTCCTTGCCATTCTTTGTCTGATATCTTCTGAACTTGTGAAAATCTTTGACTTGGTTAGGTTTCTTCGAGGATTAACGCGCCTATAAGTAAGGTACGATTTCTCTGACTTCTGCAAATTTTGTTTAGAAATGTCGAGGGATCCTGAGAGTGTTATTCAAGAGTAATCGGACCTCCGGGACTTTAGAAAGTTAGCGAAAATTCCTGTGTGGATCGAATTGAGCCGTCCATGCCAGATCCGATCAAACGAGTGTCCCGAGGGGTACATCGTAATCTATGAATACCCTTTTAAGATAGGTTTCGAATGGCCTTTTTCTCCCCTGGCCAAGGCGTTTATGTTAGAGTTTGACTTGGCACCGAGTCAGTTGATTCCCCAGTTCTGGCAAGTCGTACGAGTGATCGAGCGTGCTACTAAGAAATGGGATTCTCCCATGAATGTACATGATCTCCTCTCGGCTTATCAAGCCAAGATGAATGGATGTCATCGATGTAGTTTACATTCTAGGTTCAAGGGCGATCGCGTTTTGGTCTTAGGGATGGGTGTGAACGACCGTGGGTGGAAGTCTCGATATGTTTTCGTGCGTAAGTTGTCCCTTGACTCTGAGAGTGAGTGGATTAGGACGAGCCAGAATACGTCGGGTGAGCCTCGTTATTTCATCTGGCGTGCGCTGTAGATGATTTACATATGATTTTTAACTTTGTTTTTTGTATGTTGACAGCCATAAAATTCGAGGTCGTGAAGCCAGACGCTAACTCTCAAGCGAAGATCAATTCGTTTTTAGAATTTAGCGTCGCCGAGAGGTCTTTCGTCGTGCGACGCTTGGCGGATGACGACGATTTAGAATATTCAGGAGAGAATCAGGGGGAGAAGTGTAAAGAGAAAGGAAGAGAAGAGGAAGAAGATAAGTCGAGAGGAAGGAGAGGGATGACGGGTAAGTTTTACTTTCCCTTTCTTCCTACGTTACCTCGAGTCTTTTTCTTTTATGTGCTTTGTAACATTCCTTTTTTCCAGGAGAGTCTCAACCTAAAGTGTTGAAAGTTTCTGCTAAGAGAGCAGCTGAGCTGGAGCGTGCTCGTCAGGGTAGAGAGAAGAGGCTAAAATCCATGTCTGCTGGCCCTGAAACTCCGAAGAAGACGAGGACGACGACTCCGAGGGAGTCGTCGGCAGGGGTTAATGACTCGTCGAGAGTCGTTACACCCGAAGAGGTAGGGGTCGCATCTCCCAAGAAGGTGATTGCAGCGACACCCATCAATTCTGCGCCTCCAGCGAAAACGGTGAAGTCCCCGTCTACCGCGTCGAATCCTTTGTCAGCCGACAAGGGCAAGGAACACTCGACGGGAGGGGAGAAGGTCACGACGGTCAACTTTACGCTGCCATCGGACTTTATGACAGGTAATGTCCTAGACGGGACGAACCTGTTCCCTCACCTGGATAAATTCCTGCTTCTATCTTTCAGGGAGCGTTTTGAGGGGTTTCCTATCGAGGAGACGGGTGCCCATGTAGCCGGCTTGGTGTTCATGGTAAGTCTTTCTTTCAAGACTTAGTTTGTCTAGGCCCAGACTTCGTTGTCGTTGTCCACTGGTGATGTCTGTCTTTTATGATTTCGCAGGCACTTCAAGCTTCCTTGGCCTTGCGAAGTGGAACGGCGAAGGTGAAAGATCTCTTGTCTGCTGCACGCGAAAGGGAGAATGCAGCATTGGATCGAGCAAACGATTCTACTTGTCGCACGGAGGATCTATCGAAGCGTCTTGCTGACGCTTTTAAACATATGGAGATCGTTAATCATGCGAAGGAGGAGCTGGACATCTATCTGAATGGCGTCGGGACCGAGAGGGATCTTGACTCGGACGATGAGAAGGATGCTGAGGAGGAGGCGGCAGGCGAAAGCCTTAAGGACGGGACTTAGGGCATGGATGCGACGGATGCTCCTTCTTTAATTTAGGAATTTTATTTTGTTTGCTTTGCTGCTCGACTGTTGATGGTCGAGCGTGTACCTGACGATCTATTCAGTAAATGCACTTTTTGTTTGAACTTGTGTTTTCATATACTTGGTAAACAAATATCGCATCGATGGAATGTAAGATACATAAGAAATCATGCGACTAAGGCCTTTATTGTAATACGATGAGAATAATGTAAAACACATATAAGAACACGCGATTAAAGCATCCATTCGGGGTATAAAAGCTAAGAAACTTAGAGATAAGCTATTTAGGCTTTGCGATTGTACGGCTGGATCGTACGATGATTTTGAATCATATGCCCTTGTGGAAGGATGATCGGGGAAGAAAATCCTGATTGTTTATGTCGTGCGACCTTGCGAATTTAAAGTCATACAGTAGACTTAATGATTACTGTCGTGCGATTCTGCGATAAGCTGTCGTGCGATTCTGCAATAAAACGATGTCGGGGGTTGGTCGTTGGCTAGCCAACGACCCTCCGATGCTTAAGTCAGTAGCTGTTTGTGAGAAACATTTGTATGGAAAAGAGTTAGAAATCATACCTTTCTCCTTCATGGGGTATTGCCCCCCTGTCATTTATTATCCTATTCTTTTTGGAAAGAAATATAGGTTTTAAATGACAGGACGACACGACGATCCGATGAGATACTGTCTGTGATTGATCATGTCGTCGTACGACAGGGCACCATAGCGACGTTTCGAATCATTCTCGTTCTTCAGGGTTCCCAATGGCGTAGGGGATTTTAATTGATAACTTTTGCATGCTCGGGAGTCGACGGTCGATGGCTGTTAATAACGACATTATCAATAATATCTTTAAGATTACCTTGTTGAACATGATATGCCAATTCCTTCTTGAGTGCGTTACAATCATCTGTCGCATGACCATGGTCGACGTGGAAGTCGCACCACTTTGATTTATCCTTCTTAGCATCGTCCAAGTCAGACTTCTTCGGCCACCGGATAGTTGCTTGGGTGATCTTCAGAGCTTCGACTAAGTCTTTAGCTGACCCTTTGAACCCATAAGAGGAGATCTTGGGGTACACGGGAATTTAGTCGCGGTTTTAGCTTCTGCCTTCGTCTTGAAACGAACGTTTGAAATCTGACGCGCTGGCTCTATTCTGGATATGGCTTTCGGCTTAAATTCTGGCTTCTTGACACCTAACAGCTTCTTGTCGTTAGTGTGTTTGCGACGAAAGGTTGCGTCGTCTTCGACCCTCATATATGCTAAGGTTCGAGCTCGGACGTCTTCGAAATTCTCTGGGGGATATTTGGTCAGATCGGTGTATAGACCCGAACCATCGTCCAGACCACACTTATAGGCTTCGATCGCAGTTTTGATGTCACAATTGCGGATACTGATCATTTCGGCATTGAATCTATTGAAATAACTTCGAATAGACTCATTGGTCTTCTGCACGACATAGTACAGATCACTAGTCTGCTTTTCCATCTTACGACTGCTGGCGAATTGCCGGGAGAATTGGTTGACCAATTCGGCGAACGACCCGATAGATTTGGGTTTGAGATTGATCAACCACTAGAGAGCTGGACCAGTGAGAGTCGCCCCGAAACTCTTGCACATGCATACTTCCTGGTACATGTGTGGAATCGAGATTGTCCACATGAGCTGCTTATACTGCACGACATGCTCGGTTGGGTCGATCACACCCGAATACTTGGGAGTGAAGGCAGGAATGTTATACTTCTTTGGGACCTCGACGGTGGCGATCTCGTCGATGAAGGGCGACACGTGATACCCCGAGCGAGGCTCGACGTCGACAGGCACGGCTGCCCCAGGCAACTTGGCGAGCAAGGACAGGACGCGCTCATTTTGGTCTTCTAACATCTTCAAACGCTGGGCGACAGGATCGTTAAGATCAGGATTTGCCCCTGTCGAGGGATTGGTCCCTGGACTAGTGCCATTACCATGCGATGAACCATTGGTGTCCCCGTTGAACGGGACAAAATATGGCTGCGACCCATAGTGGAATTGTTGCGGTCCATTCTGAAACGATTGTGGTCCTTGCTGAAGTGGCTGCGATCTCTGCTGGTAAGATTGCGATCCTTGCTGGAAAGGTTGCGAACCTTGCTGGAAAGGTTACGGACAACTTTGGAACGGCTGGAAAAACGGCTGGGATCCATTCTGAAACGGCTGGGCGCCACTTTGCAATGGTTGGGATCCATTGTTCAAGGGTGGTGGTCGGATGTGCTGACGGGGAATCTGCCCAGACTGGGGATTCGGAATGAACGGACCCGGCTGCTGATTCTGCATGAATGGAACTGGATGATGATTCTGTGCGGACGGGCCTGGTCCTAGACCTGGATTCTGGATGAATGGTCTAGGACCATTCTGGGGTCCAAAAGGATTCCTTAGCCGCGCGATCTCTTCAGCTACTCTGCGATTCTGCTTTGCCATTGCATTGAGTTGATTCCTGGCAACCTCGAGCTCCTGATACATCTGAGCGACGGCTTGCTGCGGATTTCCAGGGGCTGCCATTTTCCTGCAACGGAAAATAGAAGAAACTCCAAGAAACTATTAGTAGAATGCACGTTCGTCGAGGATTTTCTCTAGATGTAGCCCCACGAATGGCGCCAAACTGTTAGTGCCAAAAATCGCACCAAAGGGACAACTTAAAGTCGATGTGGACTTAAACAACTAAAGAAAGAATCTTTCAACGAAACATGCGACGAGGATAAAAATAAAGAAACAAGGGATTTGATGACGCAGGAAAAACCTCAATCGAGGAAAAAACCCTGCGGACGACAGGAGGTGTCGTCGCTACACTATGGTCGCCAATCAGGGGCGATGTCCTTCGATACTGGCGTCGGTCGTACGATGATTACAATACAAATGAAGGAAATGCTTCGAAATGTAAAGTACAAATGTTTAAAGTGTAAAACAGGTGTTTGTCGTGTGAATACAAAGTGTAAACAACTGTTGGTCGAAAGTTGTTGGCGTGCGTCGAGAGCGATGACTTGAGCTTTTCTCCAAGTGTTCTTGAGTTCGCTGCAGGGTTCTGGCTTTTAGTACTTGATTTCCAGAGTTTGAGGGTTCTTAGCTATGAGCTTGAATGTTTTTCTCTGCTGTTCGGTGATGTTCGCTGATGATTGCTGATGTGTATCAGATGTTAACTGATATCCTTGATGTGAAGACTTAGCTTGGTATTTATAGTCTTCTCGTCATTAATTAGCTCCATTAATGCTTTGATCAACAGCTACAACGGCTGGAAACGGTTGCCGGAGTGATTATCCATAATGTTCTTCGTCCGTTACGGCTGCTTGCTGTTAATGGCTTTGACTTCTGCATGAAATACTTAACAAACGTAATAGTCAAGGTTAACGTTAGCTTGGTCGAAGGTGCAGTGATCTTACGCGATGGTCGTACGGGACGGGCGATGCTATGGTCGAGCGTCATGGGGGACGTACGACTTACCTTTTATGAGGGACGACGATGGTGTTCTAGGTCTTTGTCGGGACCTTATCTTAATACAAGATATAGTCCTTAATCATACGTCTTACCTGTTCTGGTCGCGGTCGAGCGACGTGATTTTTTGCCCAAACAGTTATCCACTAAGTGGGAAGGATCTTATCGAATATTCGAAGTCGTTGGGAAAGGTGCTTACAGCCTTCGAACCCTCGACGATCAAGACATCCCACGTAGTTGGAACGTAATACATCTAAAGAAAGACTTCTTTTAAATTTTTCGTACGATTTATTTTCCTCAATGATTACTGACTTAAGCATCGGAGGGGCGTTGGTCTTACCAACGACCACCCCCGAATTTTACATCGCAGGCTCGCAGGATCGCACAAACGCCTGTCTTATGGTCTATATTGTAAGAAACAAAGTCTTTGTGACTAAAATGTCATGATTGTTATGTCACGATCGTCAAATCATGACTCATATGTCATGAAAAAAATCTTACGATTCATATCATGGATCTTACGACTTGAATTCCATACGAATTGAAATACTAAGTTCGCAGGATCGCACGAACGGGTGCTTTTCAATCTAATATTTGGAGTCAAAATCTTATGACTTGAATTCCTTACTTAGAAAATTTATTCGGCCTTAGTCGCCCGATTACTACAAAAGTTACAAGCACCCTTGTCGTACGGTGATACGTGCGAAATGTGTGTTTTAATCGCAGTGGGTTGCAAACTGTCCACAGTGGGAAGTGCAAGTGTACACTGTCCACTATGATCGTCACAGCAAGTAATAGTTGGTAAAATACCAGAATCGAATCCACAGAGACTGGACAATCAAGACAATACGGTTCTCATGAGCTCCTTTTACAAGTTTCAACTAGAGAGGAAAATAATACTTTGGTTTGGTTTGGTAAAATAGCTACTTGAAACGATTTACTAAATGCTAAAAAGGAGGAATGTAGGTTGGATTTTCCCTAAATTTTATCTCAAATACTCGGTCCTTAGAGTGATCCTCGTATTCGTGGTGGACATTTTCGCTAGAAAAGCCCGGTTACAAAATACTCTCACCGTTAGATAAAAATCCCATACTCTTAGTACTTGTTGTTTTGTCAATGGTAATCTCTAAATGGACCTTTTCAGGCCTCGATGGAATGTGTTGATCCAAACCCTCAGTGATTTGATAATGACCCTATCTTAAATACTTAGTGAAAATTGTAAGTAAACAATATGTATCAGAGTTTCACTATCGCTGATAAGTACTAAGATCTTACAGTACTGCTGATAGGAACTCTCGCACTTTTAGATTAAACATTCAGCGAACACTGTTCACCATATCGCTGAGTCTGTTCAGTCCGTATGGTGATCGCTGATAAGTTAGTTGTTTACTTATGATCCCTGAAGACAAGATTCACGTCAACAAAGGTTCTACGCTGAAGTCGAAGATCAAGCTCAAGAACCAGCGACAAGTCTCCTAATGAACTGATGCGGATCAGCGAAGACTCAGATTTGTCCACTCAACGTGAAGTATCAAGTACAAGACTTCAGCTATCGCTGAACTTTATCATCTGTTGAATAGTAAATGATAATCGCTGAATCAACGAAAGCTGATCATGAAGTCCTCCGTACAAAGTACTTTTGTCTTAACCTCCCTTGCACGCCACCGTACGAAATGTCAGAAAAGAACCTCCGAAAATCTGAAATCGTACAACCACTCTGACACTACACTGTTCACTCATGCGGCTACTAAGGTTGTCATCAAAGGTCAATGACATGCAACCAATCCGCTATGACACGTGTAAAGTATATACTGGATTGCATTAAATGCATGCAGTATATAAAGAGATGAACTCACTTCATTTGAAGTAACTTGCTAACTCTGGACAAGTTCAAATCTCTCAAGATAGGATTTTATTAGTAATCTCCTTATCTTTCTTAGTGCAAGAAAACCTTAGTGTTCCAACTTGTTTAGATTTAGGTTTATCCTTAATCTTGTTTCCGCAACAAGCTGTAAATTGTTAATGATTTATCAATAAACAATTTAGAAAAGTAAAATAGTGTGTTTGTATTCAACCCCCCCTTCTACAAACTTGTTTAAGCCTTTCGGGACCAACAAGTGGTATCAGAGCAGATTTGTTTAATCTCATAAACAAGATCTAATCTAAGATATTTTCTCTTCCTTGCTATTATCTGAAAATGGACAACTCAAACACAAACACTCACTATATCGACAATGGTTCTCTTGCAAAACCCCCTAGATTTTCCAGAGACACTTCAACTTATGGAAAAATAGGATGACACTCTTTTTAGAAGGTGTAGACCCTACTATACCTTACTATCTTGAAAACGGTCCACACATCCCTGTAACGATTGATCCTGCCGTTCCAGCCACTGCAACTAGAGCTGCTATTCCAGAAAGGCTGATTCCAAAGGAAATCCATCATTGGACCGATGAAGACAAGAAGAAAGTGGCTATAGATACAAAAGCCAGATCCATACTATCCATGGCCCTTCCTGACGAAGTCTACCATTCCGTCATGAACCTGAAATCCTCGAAGGCCATGTGGGACACAATATGTGTTCAGTATGAAGGAACGTCTGAAGTCCAGGATTCAAGAAAGATCAACCTGGTAAGACAATACGAAAGTTTCATCTCTGGTAAGAATGAAACTCTCTCTGAAGTACATCAACGTTTTAACTGCTTAATTATAGATCTTAAAACGGTTGGTAAGGAATATTCTAACTTTGAAGTTCTGACAAAGTTTTTAGAATGTTTACCTGAAAGCTGGGACAATTATTCCATGTGTCTCAAGCTGTCAAAAGATCTAAGATCAATGACACTCGCTACCTTATATGGCACATTGCTGAATCATGAGCAATCTAGCCATCTTAAGAAGAATCTTGTAAAAGATTCCAAAAGCACCCCTGTTGCTTTAATCTCAGAGGAACCTTCTACTCAGCGACCCGTGGTCACTATCACTGAGTTAGAAAGTAACTCTGAAAGATCATCAGATTCTGATTCTTCAGATGATGAATCCTTGGCTCTCCTAACTAAAAAGTTCAGGAGATTCGCCAAGAAGAAAATGTTTAGAAAGAACAAAACTCTTTCTATAGCTGACAAGCCTAAGTCATCAGCTTTTGTTGATAAGGCTACTGCTACTTGTTTTAACTGCGAAAAGACAGGTCATTTCGCTAACGAGTGCAGGTCAAAGAAAATCATGAGACCTTCAGCCTTTACAAAGAAATCCTTTGTTCCAAGGAATAAAGACGACAAATACTTAAAGCTGAAGGAGAAGTATGCAAAGCTGAAAAGCTTTAAGAAGAAGGGAAAAGGCCTAATGGCTGACTATGATTGGGCTGCTTCTGATGAAGAAGCCTCATCATCTGATTCTGAAGATGATGAAGCAAATCAATGTCTCATGGCCAAGATTGAAGAAGAGGAAGAAAGTTCAGACATTCCCTCCACTTCAACATCTGCCATTCAGGTATCACCTTCCTTCTTTACCAATATTGTAAATATTGATGAAGCTGATAGTCTCCGTAAAATCGAACTACTGACTAGAAGCTTATACGAAGCCATGAACGGCAAAGCTGTGGTTGAAAACCAAAATCTTGATCTCGCTGAAAAGCTTAAAAATTGCCACCTTCAAATAGAAAAGCTTTCTAAATTTGAAGAAGATTTTAAAGATCAAGTCCATTTAAATCAGCTAGTCAAAATTGAACGAGCGGAAGCTATCGCTGCATTAAAAGCTGAACAAGCTACTGTTGAAGGATGGTGTAATTCTTCAACAAAGATCACTGAGATAATTAAGGCTCAGATTCCTCTGAGTGATAAACGTGGTCTGGGTTATAAATATGATACTCCAATACCAACCACTGAACGTTCAATGCTTAAATTTGGAACGTTCGTATCCTCAGTAGCTGACACTTCTTCATCTCAGTACTCCTCGTCGATTACACCAATCCCTGAGGAAACTCCTACCTCCTCAAAAGGTAAGGAGAAAATGGTTTATTCAAAACCTACCTCTGTCTCTAAAGATAAAGGTAAAGGAATTGTAATTTATCAAAATCCTCAGAAGGGTACTTTAGTACCTAAGCTGAATGCTTCCAAAGCCTTAGTGATTCATTCATCTGGTTCTAGAAATCAGACCTCTGGATCAGTTCAGCGACCTACTCCTAGACTCAGAGTAGATGTCCTTGGTAAGAAATCTGAAGAACTGAATGTTCGTCCTATTTCAAAAACCAATAGTGTACTTGGTGCTGGCACTTCTAATTCCAAATTAAAAGCTCAGCACACAAGTGGTCCTAGAACTAATTTTAGTTATAGGAAATGTTATCACTGTGGACTTACCGATCATATTGCAAGTAAGTGTCCCACAGCCACCAAAGCTGATAAGATAGCTAAGGTGAAGATAGCACCAAAGAAGACCAAACCAGTTGCAAGTCAGGTCAAGGTGACTCATACCGCTGAGGTCAAGAAATTGACCAAAGTGAAGAAAGACAAAGCTGAATCTTCAAATGCTGCGAAGACTGCTGAACCCATTCCAACCACTTCCACTGACAAACGCGTATACATGGTGAAGTGGGTACCCAAGCAAAACTAATCTTCCTTTGTATTGCAGGTTAAGAAGGGTATCTGGTATCTCGATAGCGGATGCTCTAGACACATGACTGGAAAGAAAAGCCTGCTCGCTGAATACAAGGAAGAGAAGGGTCCCTCTGTAACTTTCGGTGGAAATGGAAAAGGACACACCCGAGGGTATGGTGTACTTTCAAATGGTACAACATCCTTCAGAAGAGTCGCATATGTTGAAGGGCTGAAGCATAATCTTCTGAGCATCAGTCAGCTTTGCGACATGGATAACAAAGTGATTTTCACCAAGGAATCCTGCTTTGTCTCTGACAAAAAGGAGAAGATAGCTCTCAGCGGTTATCGTTTGGAAAATGTTTACGTTATAAACATGGACTCAACAACCACTGAGAACTCCTGTTTCTTCTCAAAGGCATCTTCTGATGTCAACTGGCTATGGCACAAGAGACTCTCACATCTCAACTTCAAGACACTGAATACTCTTTCATCCAAAGAGTTAGTCACTGGTCTACCTCAACATTCATACGCCAAAGAATCCTTATGTTCAGCGTGTGAAAAAGGGAAGCAGACCAAGGCAAGCTTTAAGTCCAAGCAAGTTTCCTCAGTGTCATCTCCTCTTCAACTACTCCATATGGATTTGTTTGGCCCCGTTAACAAACAATCCATCGCTGGAAAGAAATATACGCTGGTCATAGTTGATGAATTCTCTCGTTATACATGGGTAATGTTTCTCCGTTCTAAGAGTGACACCCCTGAAGAACTCATCACCTTTGTTCGGAAGATGGAAACTCTGAACAATATGACTGTTCGCTCAATAAGGAGTGATCATGGAACTGAATTCAAAAACAGTTCTCTTGATTCCTTCCTTGAGAGCAAGGGTATTTCTCATAACTTTTCGTCAGTGAGAACACCACAACAAAACGGAGTCGCTGAAAGAAGAAATAGAACAATTATTGAAGCTGCACGTTCAATGCTCAGCGATTCTCACCTGCCTACTCAGTTTTGGGCAGAAGCTGTCAACACGGCTTGTTTTACGCAAAACAGGTCGCTGATAGTCAAAAGATTCAAAAAGACAGCCTATGAACTCTTTCATGGGAGAAAGCCTTCAATCAGCTTTCTTCACATCTTTGGTTGTCAGTGTTTCATACTGAACAACAGAGATGCCCTTGGAAAGTTTGATCCTAAGGCTGATGATGGAATCTTTCTTGGATACTCCTCAGTTTCCAAAGCCTTCAGAGTCTTCAACCGAAGAAGACAAACTGTAGAAGAAACTATTCACGTCACGTTTGACGAATCCCGTTCAGCGAACTCTAAACCGAACGCTGATACAGAAGAACTGAATCAATGGATGTTTTCTCATCTTGGTGATTCAGAAGATGTTCCCACTACTCATACTCATACAACTGAAAATGATGGTCCTACTATCATTCCCAATATGCAGAATAGTGAAGCTGAAACATCTTGGGTCTCAGCTGTTCCTATAAATACTATACCCGCAGTTGATCCAAATGTCTCAGAAATTCCATCTATTTCTCAGCAATCAGTGAATGAAGTGACAAATGCAAGCATTCCTCTCTTAGCTGATTATCCAGAAGTAGCTGAAGCCTCATCTTCAGTTTCTCCAGTTCAGACTGCGTCAGCGACGCATGCTCCGGCTCAGCGATGGACTGTAAATCACCCAATCGATCAAATTCTTGGTGATCCCAACGCTGGTATTCAGACTCGTAGAAGTGCAGGTAATATTTGTTTATTTGTTAACTTTATTTCTCTAACTGAACCAAAGAAAATAGATGATGCCCTCAGAGATCCAAACTGGGTCAGCGCTATGCAAGAAGAGCTGACTGAATTCGAAAGAAACAAAGTTTGGAAACTTGTTCGGAGACCAACTGACAAAACAGTGATAGGCACTAAGTGGGTCTATCGAAACAAGTTGGACGAACATGGTACTGTAACTCGCAACAAAGCTCGTCTTGTTGCTCAGGGATACAGACAAGAGGAAGGTATAGATTATGACGAAACCTTTGCTCCTGTAGCAAGACTTGAATCTATTCGTCTTTTCTTAGCATATGCTGTACACAAAAACTTCACTGTACATCAAATGGATGTTAAGTCAGCGTTTCTAAATGGAAAGCTGAATGAAGAAGTTTATGTGGAACAACCTCCAGGATTCTCAGATCCTAAGCGTCCAGGTTATGTTTATAAGCTGGATAAGGCACTTTATGGCTTGAAGCAAGCTCCTCGTGCATGGTATGACACTCTTTCTACGTATCTCCACCTTGAAAAATTTGAGAGAGGTAAGATTGACAAAACTTTGTTTTTTAGAAAAATAAAAGGTCATATCATTTTAGTTTAAATATATGTTGATGACATTATATTTGGTTCTACTAACCCTGAGCTTTGTACTCGTTTCGCTGATAGAATGAAAGATGAGTATAAAATGAGTATGATGGGTGAACTAACATATTTCCTTGGTCTTCAGATTAAGCAAACTGAAAAAGGAACTTTTATAAATCAGGGAAAGTATGTTAAAGATATGCTGAAAAAATTCGACTTAACTGAAAGTTCAGCTATGAAAACCCCTATGGCACCACCGCTGATACTTGATAAGGACACAAAGGGTGTTCCTGTCAATGTCACGCTGTACCGTGGGATGATCGGCTCACTACTGTATCTTACAGCTAGCCGACCCGATATTATGTTTGCAACATGTCTGTGCGCACGATATCAAGCTGAACCTAAGATATCTCATATGAAAGCTGTAAAGCGAATCTTTCGATATCTTAAGGGTACAGCGAATCTAGGTCTTTGGTATCCCAAAGATTCAGGATTCGATCTAACCGCCTATTCAGACAGTGATTTTGCAGGTTGCAAAATGGATAGGAAAAGCACCACAGGAGGATGTCAGCTCCTGGGTGGAAAGCTGGTAAGTTGGACAAGTAAGAAGCAAAACTCGGTGTCCACTTCCACAGCTGAAGCTGAGTATGTAGCCGCTGGAAGCTGCTGTTCTCAAGTCTTGTGGATGAGAAATCAACTACTAGACTATGATCTTCAGCTCTCCAAAATTCCAATCTATTGCGACAGCACAAGTGCCATCGCTATAGCAAACAATCCAGTGCTACACTCAAAGACAAAACACATAGAAATCAGATATCATTTTATCAGAGATCATGTGATGAATGGTGATATAGAACTTCATTTTATCCCAACTGATTATCAGTTAGCTGATTTGTTTACCAAACCTCTTGATGAGACAAGATTCAACTTTCTCATCAGCGAGCTTGGAATGCTGAACTTTGAAGGATAAATCTTCAGCGGTTCACATTTAATCAGCGATACGTTTATACATTCTTGTATAGGCTCTGGATAAAATAAACTAGTACAATCCATTTCATCATCTTCTCTCTGAATAAATTGGGTTAAACTGATATCAAGGTATGTTTTCTCTCTCTGACAAAACGCATGAAAATGCAAGATTTCAAATTCTTACATCGCTGAATATCTCTTCCTTAACAGCGATATTTTGAAATTTCTTAAAACCCTCACTGATATTTCTATTCAGTGCTTCATATTTTCCAAAGAGTCCCTGAGTTTTTCTTTCAAAACCTCAGAGACAACGAAAGAATGTGAAAGGACAGTTGTGACGTCATTGCAACGGATAACACCAGGCACGTTTCTTTTTCTGACACACGTTTGCACGTTTCGTTGTCTATCCAATCAAATGCAAACACGTGTCCGTGTCATGATGAAAAACTTTCCCGCTCAAGTTTTTCTCTCTCTACTCTCTTCCTATATAAACTCTCTCAAAGTTTATATTTGTCTTTTATGCGAATCAATCTTTCTCCGCAAGAAAAGAACACTGTTGCATTTTGTGCTCTCGATCTTCAAGAACTGTTCATCATCTTCTTCATCAAACTCAAGTGAAATGGCAACTTCAAAGCTGAATGTTACCGCTGAGTCCATCTCCAGTGATTCTGAGGAACTGGAAATCACCAAAGCTCCTCAGGTTAAGTTTGAGCTGGATCAACTAGACTGGACAAAGGCAAACAACCTTTCAGCGCTTCTCGAGTTTCCTCCTCGGAAGCAGGTATCCCATCTAGACGACGCTGTGATTTTTTTGAAGAATAGCCCCATATACACAGCACTGACAATCACACCTCCTGCCAGTCAGCGTCTATTATCCCAATTCTGGTACTCTGCCAGACACACCAACCTACCCTCAGCCAAAGATCCATCTAAAACCATCGACTGCATACTCAGCGATACTGAGTATGGCACCATCAAGATAACCCCCGCAATAATCCGTAAAGCTCTGAAATTCCCTAACGCTACCTTAGAAAATCCTTTCATTCCATTTCCTGACCACAAGAAGCACGCTGACAGGGAAGAAATCATTGCTTTCCTTGATGCGATGGGTTACATCTGGGAGACTGGAAGAGACAAGCTACCTGAGAAGAAGCTGACGCTGATAAAGAAATCCAAGATGCCCAGCGAGATGAACTTCATCTTCGCTCACCTGATCAGCTGCATGACAGCGAAATCCGGATCTTCTGATCAAGCCGCTCAACCTCAGCAGGCCATGGGTTACGCACTGCTGAAAGGTCTCAACATTGACTGGGCCTCCATCATCTATGAAGACCTCATTCAACGTGTTGATTCTGCCGCTGACCGACCAGCATGGGTTCCTTACCCGCGATTCATCAGCGCCATCTTTCAATATGGCCTGAAGGACAGCTATCCTGAGGAGGGTGATCTGAAACTCTCTCAGATTGGCCCTAAAGTTCTCGACTTCAAGCCTGTCGCCAACGAGGTACGTCTCTCTACTCTTCTCACTCTTCTTAATTCTCCGCTTTCTGTGGCTCCTTCAGCGACAATACCCATCGCTGATACCCCGGCCACAAAATCCATTCCTTCTAAGAAAAGGAAACAATCTCTTACCCCTCTTGATTCCAAAAGGATCAAGAAAACCAAGGAGCAACCCCAGCAGTTGCATGCTGAAGACTCCTCAGCTCATTCTGAAGAGCTGAAGGAAAGTTCCGTGGTACGCTCTGCCACACCAATTCAAGCCATCCCTTCTAAACCTACTTCAGCGTCCCTAAACGCTGAGGTTAGAACTTTGGAATCTACCCAACCTTCGTCAGTCTCTCAAAAGACTGATGAAGTACTTCTCAGCGAATCCAACGCTGAACTTGAACTCCAACCCCAATTCTTATCCTTCGCTCCTCCCTCTACTTCTTTGGACACTCCTCCAGCCAAAACTGGAGATGCCATCATTCAAGAAGCTGTTGAAGCTTCTCAGCGAATGACGAAGAAAGGACCTGCAGAGATCTCCATTCCTCACGGAACTTTTGAGGGAGATATGGAACACTATGGAGGGACTCGAAACTTTGATGAGTTCGTCAACGCTCCTGCAGGTACATATCCCACCTTAAACACTGTAACTAAACCTGAAACTTCTGAGCTTTCCTTTGTTCACAAGTACTTATATGTTACAGGTCCTTTTTTGGGAGACATCAACCAGTCTCTGAAGTCTATGGAGATGAAACTTACGGATCTCACCACCGGTCTATCAAATAACTCTACAGCTGTAACAAACGCTGGAGAGAATCTGACGAAGCTGACTACTGTGGTGGAAAAGAAGGCCTCCTCTGATGACATCAAAGATCTTGATAAAACTCTCGCCGACTTTGCCAAAGTGCTCTCCGACATCTACACTGACTACACCAACCTCAAATCATCAGTTTCCACCATTTCCAGCGAAGTTACAACGCTGAAGAAATCGGTTGGTACACTCGAAGGTGATATGTCAGTGGTTAAGACCGACTTGGGCTCAGTGAAGACCGACCTTGGTTCCGTCAAGACAATGATCGAGACGCTGGTGAACAAGGCAAATAATCCAGCTCCTGCTCCGGCCCCTGCACCTGTTTTGGACTCATTCACCGCAGAGGATCGCCAAGAGCTGAAGAAAATCACGCCTGCTATTTCTGGCCTAGAAGACAGAATAGCTAAGCTTGAAGGTTGTGTGAAAATCTCTGGCCCAGAAGACAGAGACAACACCAATGCTGAATCTACCCATTCCTCCCCCGCCAATCATGAGAAAGAGGGGGAGAAGAGCGCTGAACAGGAGAAGAGCGCTGAAGACCTTTCCCATGATGAATCTATCAGGGGAGAGGGTAATGAAGATCGGATTACTGGACCTCAGGGAGATGAAAACCCTGAGGGAACCGAGAACCTCGCCTCTATATCTGAGGGGGAGCAACTCGATGAAGATGCTGAGGAATCTGAAGCAGAAGAAGACGAAGACTTCGACATCCCTGAAGCTGAACCATCCTCCTCTCCAAGGAACGATGATGATAATGATGAAGATGACGATGATTTCTTTGTTGTCAAACCTGCTCCTCGAACCAAAGCTCTTAAAGGTATTTCAATAAAAGAACCTTCAGGGGAGAAGACAAAGACAAAGCACTCAGCCTCTGGCGCTGAGAAAAGCAAAGACAAAGGCATCGCTGAAGATGATAATCTGGCGATCCTACTTGCAAAGCCGATTTGTCAGGTACACTAAACTTATTTTTCCTTCCCTGATCATCTATGAAAAATCAGTTATCCATTCCACAAACACCATACACATCCACATTTTTTTTCTATCTTTTCTACCCAAGTTCTTCTACCCAGTTCTTATCTGTAAGATCGCTGCGTTTCAGCTAGTCCTCTCCCCTGTTTGAGGATATCGCTGAAAGATCTGTTGCGACTTCACCAATAATTCCAGCTAACGCTGAAGACATAATCCCAGTCTTAGATTTAATCTCTGAGACTGATGAACCAGAAGAACAACCTCTCTCGCACAGAAACAGACCTTCCTCAGTTGCTCAAAGGCTGAGTGAAGAAGATCAAAAGAGGAGAGAAGAAATGATAAAGCGATTCGAGGATCAGCGAATCATCCTAAGGCGCGATCAACTACCTTCAGTTCCTCCTAAGTTCAGAATTTCAAAAGCTGAATACCAAGATCATCTCAGAGCTGAACGCCTCATCGCTGAAAGGAAGGAAGCTGAAGATAAAGACAGAGAATACGCCATCAAGCTCACTCAAGAATCTGTCAAAGACCCCAAGCTGAAGCGTATTCCCATTCAAATCCAACGAAAGCTTTGGGAACAAGCCCAGAAGATCGTGGAAAAGAAAGCTGAAGTTTCTCAGACCACCCTGATCTGGTGTAAAGAGAAAATCCACTTCAGATATCGTCCAGCGAAGATCAACAAGGTATTCATCTCTGGAAGAACCTCCGTCGGAGTACCTATTGTTGACATCAAACTGTTCAGAGAAGATGACTCATCTGAAACCTTTCGTGCTGACACTGTAAAAAGGTATGGTCTCTCTGAATGGCTGGAGATGAGGTTAGCTATCCAACCGTCAAAATCTAAGTACAAGGATCATTTAGAAAAGCTGATAAACAGACAGATCGATTTGATATCTTCTTGTGTGGATATTCCTCCTGTTCCTGATGTAAAGCCGAAAAGAAAAAAGGACTCTCCAAGGAAGAAACGTCAAGATTCAAACTCAGGTCCTGTCATACGAAATGAAACTGGAATTGGTTTCTCTCGCGCTGAAGTACTTGGTCCTGATCCTGATCTATCTGCCCTTGATGTCTCTTTGCCACCATGTGAACTTTTCGTCCCTGGTAAAGTCATCAGTAATCCTTATGGAATATTCTTTCTTGACTACGACGGACGTAAATGCTTTCAACGGATCGCTGAGCTTCCAATCACTCCAATCGAACAGCTCAAAGATCTCATCTACTGGTGCGACTTCAGAAAAGACATTCAGGCACGACACCTAAAACCCTTGATTTTTGAAGCTGCTCTGAAGCTAAAGAATAAAGGAGAAAAGGTTCCTGACTGGATGATTCCAACTGAAAAGACAACCCTTGATGAACTTCTCATTAAGGAAGAACCCTTTGAAGGCTGACAACAATCACCATTTTTCTCTATTGTATCAGTCATCCTTCAGTACTTGTAATTTATTTCGCTTGTACTTGTAATCTTTCTTATTCATATTGTAACCTGATTCAAAGATTTAAAGAAAGATTTCAGCGAATGTACTTTACTCCATCAGTACTGAAAAGATCCCAGAAAACAGTAAAAGGGACAAATATTTTATGAGTTCTTTTTATCCTTATGTTTTCATTAAATAGCAATTTTCTCTGTTTCTATGTCATAATCAAATAGGGGGAGATTGTTGATCCAAACCCTCAGTGATTTGATAATGACCATATCTTAAATACTTAGTGAAAATTGTAAGTAAACAATATGTATCAGAGTTTCACTATCGCTGATAAGTACTAAGATCTTACAGTACTGCTGATAGGAACTCTCGCACTTTTAGATTAAACATTCAGCGAACACTGTTCACCATATCGCTGAGTCTGTTCAGTCCGTATGGTGATCGCTGATAAGTTAGTTGTTTACTTATGATCCCTTAAGACAAGATTCACGTCAACAAAGGTTCTACGCTGAAGTCGAAGATCAAGCTCAAGAACCAGCGACAAGTCTCCTAATGAACTGATGCGGATCAGCGAAGACTCAGATTTGTCCACTCAACGTGAAGTATCAAGTACAAGACTTCAGCTATCGCTGAACTTTATCATCTGCTGAATAGTAAATGATAATCGCTGAATCAACGAAAGCTGATCATGAAGTCCTCCGTACAAAGTACTTTTGTCTTAACCTCCCTTGCACGCCACCGTACGAAATGTCAGAAAAGAACCTCCGAAAATCTGAAATCGTACAACCACTCTGACACTACACTGTTCACTCATGCGGCTACTAAGGTTGTCATCAAAGGTCAATGACATGCAACCAATCCGCTAATGACACGTGTAAAGTATATACTGGATTGCATTAAATGCATGTAGTATATAAAGAGATGAACTCACTTCATTTGAAGTAACTTGCTAACTCTGGACAAGTTCAAATCTCTCAAGATAGGATTTTATTAGTAATCTCCTTATCTTTCTTAGTGCAAGAAAACCTTAGTGTTCCAACTTGTTTAGATTTAGGTTTATCCTTAATCTTGTTTCCGCAACAAGCTGTAAATTGTTAATGATTTATCAATAAACAATTTAGAAAAGTAAAATAGTGTGTTTGTATTCAACCCCCCCTTCTACAAACTTGTTTAAGCCTTTCGGGACCAACAGAATGTGTAGAGACAAATACTCTAAGTGTTTTTAATACACAAATTAGCTTGCCTACTACTCCAGTGGGCAGAGATTAGCTCACTGTGCCGACCTCACTTTCGTAAGTGTCAAAAGAATTCTTTCGAATCCCCTAGCATCATTCAAGCTCGTGTCACTGCGTTCTACTTATTTCTAAGTTAAGAACTAGACTTTAGATCCTTGCAAGTGATCGGCTTGTTCGCATCCTTGGGTAAATATCGAGAATGAAAGACCAAAACAACAAATATTCTAAGTATAAAGATTACTCAAGCATTTTTGATAAAATCCAGGTACTTCTCCTTCCTACATCCCAAAGGATGTTTAGCCTAACATTTCCGAAGTAAAGAGAACAAAATATGAAGAATTGCACATAATAAAACTGAAAGTGATTTGCATTAACTGCTCACAGTGGGGAACGAGAAGTCGTCCCTGCACTGTGTAATTCGAACTACAATGGAAAATAAATTACTGAAATTAAATGCTAAGTTACTGCAGTAAATGAAAGCTTACAACTTAAGGAAATGCTAGATAAATTGCAAGATGGATTGATTGTAATAAATGAGACCCAACACCCCTTTTTATACTAAGGAGGAGGTGTTGGTCTTTACACAAAAAGGGTTTTCCAAGGTGTAAGGACTGCAGGGCAATGCTGAAATCAGCCCATAGGGTAATGCTTCAATCCTCCATGTATAGCTCTTATTACCCAATGGTCTTTTAGAAGTCAACTTTTGCAAGTACAAAGGGGTGTACTTGATGTTATCTTCAATGAGAACTACCTTGTACTTCTCCAGCCATTTCTCTGCCAAATGAACCTTCCTCCTCCAGAAAATTAGATTCCAACTAAAAGTTTCTTTTTCTTTTCTTTTTGTTTTGCTCGAAGAGTGGGGAACCGGAGTGGGCACTGTATACGTCACTGCGGATGAAAAATCGTGAAAACACCCAAAACTTCCCCAAATAATTTATTAAAGACCATGGTTCACTCCTTTTGCTCGTTTTCGTAAATCATACCAAGAATGGGGGTTTTTAGAAATGAAATGGCTAAAATTGACAAAATAAAGTGGAAAATAAATGGAAATAATAACTCTAAAAATAGAGTTATCATACGGTTTTACATATCTCATATTGCTTTAAACGCTTGTTTCATGTTATCTTCAGTTTATTTTGTTTATTTACGACAAAGTAAAAACAAGACAATAATTTGGTAAAAAATATACTTGTATTAAGTCAAAAGATACAAGGCAAAGGCGCGACCACCAACGGTCGCCCTAAAACAAAGCAAAAGTACAAAAGTAAAATATAAAAGCCTACGGAGGGCCTTGGGTGACTCCAGCGTCGTCTCCGCGTAATCAGTGTCGTCGACCTTATCCTCTTGGTCGAGATCCTCCTCGGTCCCGACGTTTTCAAGATAGGATTCGACTTCGGCCGTAGTGCCAGCTAAGGGATCTTTCCCTTGCAGGTGACGGCGCATGATCGCCGCCCTGACCTTCAGATGGGTCAGCGCCTCAAATGAGAGGAGCTTCTCCTCCAAGGCCGCCGTCTTGGTCTCAGCAGCCTTGACCGACGACTTCAGCTCCCCCACCTGTTTTTCGTGCACGGTGAGAGACGCTTTAGTCGCCAACACCTCTGCCTCATAGACATAGGCCTTCTCCAATGCCTCCCTGAGGCGACCTCGGAGCTCTTCCTTCTCTCACGACGATGTCTCCAAACTACTGCAGAGATCGTCTAGTTGAACGGAAAGAGCCTCCACCTTGGCATTTGACGCATGTTCCTCCTCCCTAGCTGAATGCTCACCCTCCTGCGCTCGTTGAAGCTCCTCAACGACAGAAGGATTGGCCTTCTGATGCTCCTCCAGTTGGCCAAAAAGGCATAAAGACGCCTGAAACATCTGCAGTCGCACGAACACAAGATAAGTCAATCTTATAAGGAGGAAACGTCGTACGACTAAAATAAAAAAGAAAAAGGACTCACCAGAAAGGATAGTCCTACAACATGAGACCCCGTCTCATCCAAAGAACGCCCCGATAGCGTTCCCTAAAGGCCGGCAAGAGGAATTTTCCCAAGTCTGGAAAAATCTTCGCCCTATCCAGGACGCCGTCCACTAAGAAGTTAGACGGCAATGGAAAGTTGACCGTCGTAACTTCAGGAGTTCCCTCGACTTGAGGAACTTTCCCACGATCCCCTGCAGCAGACGATACAGGCGGCGTCGACGTCGCCCCAGGCACGTCGGAAGACGTCTTCGCCTTCTCGGGAGTGGAAACCTCGCAGGTTCTCCACCCGTTGATGGAGGTTCCCTCCGGGGAGTCGAGCTCGTCTTCTTCAATGCCTCCGACTCAGAAGTCGAAGGATCCTTCCTCTTTAGCTCTTTGATCCTGCAAGCCAGAGCAAGCTGAGCTTCCTTCTTCGATTTACTCGAAGCAAACTGCATCTCTGAATCACCTGTGTAAAGACACACGAACATTAGTAGCTATCGGTCGATTTAAAACAAATTTAAACTTGCAACGAACGATACTTACTTGTTGAAGTCTCTTGTTTACTTCTTTCCTCCGCAGCTGAAACTCCAACTGTCATACGACTTGGAGAATAGAACAACTCCTCGACACCACAAGAGAAAAGTCTTGCAACCTTCTCTTCATAATCAGGAGCGGGCCCGACCCCAGTAATGTCAATACCTGATACGTATGACAAAAGTTAGCAACAAAAAAATTAAATGCTAAAACATACGACAAAATAAAGAAGTATACCCCTGGTATTCCATCCAGATGCGACCCATGAGGTATCCTCGTCAAGACAGTCGAGCGTTAGCACTCCACCGAGGATGTACTTAGTCTTCCACCCACGGTCTTGGACCTGGATATCAGGGGCCAAAGAATATCCACCCCTAAGCTTCGAGGACAGACCATACCGATGATAGTTGTCCGCTCTAACGTCGTACGCCGTCAGGAGATCGTTCACCCCAAGGGCGCCTCCCATTCGGCGGTGATCCGATCGATCTCCTGGATAATCTGCCAGAACTCAGGAAAAAATTGTACAAGAGAGAGGTCAAAGGCATTTAGAAAGGACCTGGCTAAAGGGGAAAACGACCATCTAAATCCTATTTTGAAAGGATACTCGTATAGGACGAAGTATCCCATGAAACATTCCGCTGGTCGAAGTTGGTCGGGTGAGTACAATCCTACGACGGATGGTATGCCTGCCAATGACCTAAAGGTTTGTACATCCGCCTTTTCCTGGAAAGAGCTCGCTGGCTCGGAGGATACCAAGAAATCGGGGGCAGAAATCTGTGCAACATATAGGTCCATAAGGTCCCTATTTACAGTAATTTTCCTCTCTATGGACTTTTTTCGCATGGTTAACAGAACGAAGATCGTACCTTAGATCTCTAAAAAACCTCGAACAAGAAGGCAGGAATGCAAGTGAATCACTCTGAAAATTCTCTTTCAAAAGTTACCGAAGGCGTAAAAAAGGAATTGCTCTCTAGCATCCTGTTATTTATTTGGCAACGACGTGTCAGACTGGTCCAGTGGATAGTCGACAGCTGTCCACCACCTCTTCACATGCCACCCTTCGATGGACGACACCTGTCCTGCAACGGCTCCACGCCTCCTCCACGTCTCCATGACGTCACAACCGCTTCGCCTCCCTTGGTTCAAATTGAACCAAAACGGCTAGGATTCGACCAGACCTTCTCCCCGTACGACACGTGTCATGTCACTTCGTCAGATTTAAAATTTGAATTTCACGCCAAAATTCAAATTTTGGAGGCAAATTGTATGGGTAAAAATCCACATCTCACGACCGACGATAAAAAAATACATGTGATATTTATGTAAGACCATTCTGGTATTAAGATAGGGTCCTGCAGATTAATTACAATCGTTTATATCGTCGTACATTTCTATGGCAGTCGTAAGTTTCATACGACCGACATCCGAGACACAAGACGGTCGTACAACCATACTAATCGTTAACAATCAACAGCCGTTTTCTTTGTCTCATTAATGTAGGTCTAACCGCAGTCATTGCACAACGGTCATAACATACAAGCTCTTAATGACAATTAAAGGCTCGACGGCGGTTATAACAGTCATCAAGATGCATTCAATGCTACCAAAAGCTATATAAAGGCCTGCTCCACATTTCAACGAACGTCTACATTCACTTCTACATTTTCTATGCAACACAAGATAAATCATCAGAGCATTTTCGCAAGTACCATCTATGCAAGTCTCGCACGACAACAGTTCATTACACACGATCTAAGCGCAATTTCTCACTACGCACGACTTTAATTTACGATTAAGTTCATTTCTATTATTATTTTAATCTATTGTACACACGACACTTGTTACCAAAGGACATCGTCCCTAATTGATGATCATAGTGCACTGTCGACTTCCCCAAATCGGCCGCAGATTTTTCCCTCGTTTGGGTTTTCCGCGTCACCAATTCGCGTGTCTTATTTATTTTCTGTTTAGCGATTGTATGGTTTGTCTTGAGATCCCTTTCTTTACTTGTGAAAGCTCCACATCGACCATAAGTTATCGTTTGGGTAATGTTTGGGCAAAAAATCACGTCGTACGACCACGACCAGAGCAGGTAAGACGCACGTTATAATCCAAATCTTGCATTAAGATAAGGTCTCGACAAGAACCCAGAAAACATCCGTCGTCTCCCGTAAAAGGTAAGTCGTACGTCTCCCATGACGCTCGACCATAGCATCACCCGTCCCGTACGACCATCGCGTAAGATCATTGCACCTTCGACCAAAGCTAACGTTAACCTTGACTGTTACGTTTGTTAAGTATTTAATGCAGGAGTCAAAGCCATTAACAGCAAGCAGCCGTAACGGACGAAGAGCATTATGGATAATCACTCCGGCGACCGTTTCCAGCCGTTGTAGCCGTTGATCAAATCATTAATGGAGCTAATTAATGGCACGAAGACTATAAAAGTCAAGCTAAAGCCTCATTTCAAAGGACATCAGTTAACATCTAATATACATCAGCGAACATCACCAAACAACAGAGAAAATCATCCAAACTCATAGCAAAGAACATTCAAACTCTGGAGATCAAGTACTGAAAGCCAGAACCTTACAGCGAACTCAAGAACACTCGAAGGAAAGCTCAAGTATCGTTCTCGACGCACGACAACAGCCCTCGACCAACAGTTGATTACACTTTGTATTAACACACAACAAACACTTGTACTTTACATTTTGAAGTATTTCTTTCATTTGTATTGTAATCATCGTACGATCGACGCCAGTACCAAGGACGTCGCCCCTGATTGGCGACCATAGTGCAGCGACGACACCCACTCTCGTCCGCAGGTTTTTTCCTCGTTTGAGGTTTTTCCTGCGTCATCAAATCTCTTGTCTCGTTTATTTTATCCCTCGTCGCACGTCTTGTCGAAAGATCCTTTCTTTAGTTGTTTAAGTCCACATCGACCTTAAGTTGTCCCTTTGGTGCGATTTTTGGCATTAACAGTTTGGAACCATCCGTGGGACCTCATCTAGAGAAAATCCTCGACGAATGTGCACCCTACTAACAGTTTCTTGGAGTTTTTTTCTGCTCTCTTTTGCAGAAACAATGGCAGCACCTGGAAATCCGCAGCAAGCTGTTGCTCAGATGTATCAGGAGCTCGAAGTCGCTAGAAATCAGCTCAATGCAATGGCAGAGCAGAATCGCAGAGCAGCTGAGGAGATCGCGCGGTTAAGAAATCCTCTTGGGCCTCAAAATGGTCCTAGGCCGTTCGTGCAGAACCCAATTCCAAGATCGTTCGACCAGAATGGCCGTAGACCATTTGTCCCGAATCCAGGTTCATCCGCGTAGAATCAGCATCCAGGCCCGTTCATGCAGAATCAACAGCCAGGGCCGTTCAACCCAAATCCTCAGTTTGGGACAGTTCCTCCTCAGCACATAAGGCCACCACCCGTGAATAATGGGTCTCGGCCATTACAAGGGTCGCAGCCTTTCCAGCAGGGGTCGCAACCATTTCAGCAGCCATTTCAGAATGGACCTCAAGGTGGATCTCAGCCACTCCACGGTGGATCGCAGCCTTTCCAGCAAGGATCGCAGCCATTTCAGAATGGACCGCAGCAATTCCACTATGGGTCACAGACATATTTTGTCCCGTTCAACGGGGACACCAATGGTTCGTCACATGGTAATGGCACTAGTCCAGGGACCAATCCATCGACAGGGGCAAATCCTGATCTTAACGACAGGGTCAACCAATTCTCCCGGCAATTCGCCAGCAGTCGCAAGATGGAAAAGCAGACTAGTGATCGGTATTATGTCATGCAGAAGGCCAATGAGTCTATTCGAAGTTATTTCAAAAGATTCAATGCAGAAATGATAAGTATCCGCAATTGTGACGTTAAAATGGCGATCGAAGCCTATAAGCGTAGTCTAGACGATAGTTCAGGTCTATATCGATCTGACCAAGTATCCCCCAGAGACTTTCGAAGACGTCCGAGCTCGAACCTTAGCATATATGAGGGTCGAAGACGATTCAGCCTTTCGTCGCAAACACACTAACAACAAGAAGTCGTTAGGCGTTAGAAAGCCAGAGTTCAAGGCAAAGGTTGTTTCCAGAATAGAGCCAGCACGCCAAATTTCAAATGTTCGTTTCAAGACGAAAGCAGAGGCCAAGACCAAGACTAAGTTCACTCAGTACCCCAAGATATCATCTTACGGATTCAAAGGATCTGCTAAGGAATTAGTCGAAGCTCTGAAAGTTACCCAAGCTACCATTCGATGTCCAAAGATGTCCGACCTGGATGATGCTAAGAAAGACAAATCAAAGTGGTGCGACTTCCAGGCCGATCATGGTCATGCGACCGACGACTGTATCGCATTAAAGAAGGAACTAGCATATCATTTTCCGAAAGGAAATCTCAAAGATATCATCGATAATGTCGCTGTTCCAGCTAATAGCCATCGACCGTCGACCCCCGAGCACGCGAAAGTCGTCAATTGCATCACCGGTGGTTCAGATGTGTGTGGTCTGACGTATTCAGCGGCCAAGCGTCATGCGAGTCATGCGCCCGATGATCGACCTATTCCTCGCTCGTTTAGACCCAAATGAGATTTGGAGCTAGAAGCTATGAAGATTGTGTTCGACCACGTCGACCTGGGCGACTCGTATCAGAAGCATCACGACGGGTTGATCATTCAGCTCATAGTCGGTAACTGTCTAACGCGTCGAGTCTTGATCGACGAGGGCAGCTCAGCAAACATCATTTTTCTCAACACCATCAAAGCCATGGGAATCGATCGCTCGGAAATCACCCGATGTTCGACGACTTTGGTCGGTTTCAATGGAGAAGCGACGAGCACCTTCGGAGAGATAATCTTGCCCGTCTACGCCGGAGGAGTCAACAAGCAGACCAAGTTCAGTGTCATCGATTGTGCGTCGGCCTATAACATCATCTTAGGACGACCATGGATCCATGATATGAAAGCCGTTCCCTCGACGTATCATCAAATGTTGAAATTCCCTATGCCATTGGGAATCCAAGAGATTAAGAGTGAGCCAAAGGTCGCTCGTGAGTGCTACAAGTCTACCTTGAAGCCACGAAAGTAAACTAAAGTCACAAGATCAGGCTCTCGACAGGTTCGTTTCCTCTATCCCTAAATTAATATCTTTTTCACAGGGATAAGTCTACTATGGTGCCCGGTCGCACGACAATATTCCTCCGTGTCATTCTGTCATTTAAAACCTATCTTTTCCTCCCAAAAAGAATTAGGTAATAAATGACAGGGGGCAAATAGAGAGAGAAGTCGAAATGGTACGTTCTCTAACTCTTTTTCATACGATTTTTCTCACAAAACGTTTACTGACTTAAGCATCGGAGGGTCGTTGTCTAGCCAACGACCAACTCCCGACATCGTTTTTTCGCAGAATCGCACGACAGATTATCGCAGAATCACACGACAGTAATCATTAAGTCTACTAGAAAACTTTAAACTCGCAGAATCGCACGACATAAACAATCAGGATTTTCTTCCCTGACCATCCCTCCACAGGGGCATACGACGCGAATTCCTCATACGGTCTCGTCGTACAATCGCAAAGCCTAAAACAACTTATCTTTAAGTCTCTTAGCTTTCATACCCTGAATGGATGCTTTAATCGCGTGTTTTTATATTTTTTTACGTTCTTATCATCGTATTACAATGAGTGCCTTAGTCGCATGATTTCATATGTATCTTATGTTCGACTTTATAATCAAACGTGATTCGAATAAAGCATAAGCAAAAGATATATATTCATTAAGTAAACCATTATGTACATACTCGACCCCTGATTGGTCGAATGGCAAAACAAGGAAAGAAAAAAAATTCTAGATGACAGGGGGAACATTGGCCGTATCCCCGCTCGAAGTCCCGACCTGAGGGCCTCCATCTGCCACTCCTACCGCACGAATCTCCTGCAATTCATATTGAGCATCGAAAAGTTGGATGGCCAGCTCATCGGCACGCGCCATGGCCAACTTCTCCCTATCTAAAGCCGCTCTCTCCCTCTCCAACGCTGCAGCTTCCCTCTCAAGAGCAGACGCCACCAGATCTTCAACTCTTGACGTCTCAGCATGTAACGCCAAGGAAAACTGGAATGTCTGTGAAAAATAAAAGGTGCATTCAAGAACATTCGACAAAGATTACACAAGTCATGAAAGATTGACACTCACCGAGAACGCCAGACTGGCAACTCAAGATCTCATATCTCCGGCCGGAACTCCGTGAAAACGCTCCCCGAAAGACGGGAGCAAATACTTCCCCAGATGAGGGAACGACGTCGTCCCGTCTAGCACACCATCCGCCATAAAGTAAGACGGCAATGTAAAATTGACCGTCATAACTTCGGCCGATGATCCCTCGCCCCTGTCGGCAGACATTGGGATCGACACTTGAGACACAGATTTCGTCACCGTCGCCAGAGGCGCAGAACTTGCTGGTGTCGCGTCCATCACGCCAAGACGGCTAGATGACGCCCTCGCCTTCTTAGGTAAAACAACTCCCGGTGAGTTATCAACCCTCGACGACGATTCCCTCAGGACTGTCCTCCGGGTTCTCTTTTCGCTCGACCCAGCTGTCGAAACATTTTCACCCCGAAGGACACGCATAACCTCCTTCCCTCTCGCCCTAGAAACCGATTTCCTCTCGGTCGGCACTGATCAAGAAATGAAATACATGAAGCGTCAGACAGTTAGAGTAAACAAAATAAAATAAAAACTATGGTACACTTACCAGTCGCCTCTTCCTGCACGTCTTCATCTCCTTCTTCTATCACGTCCTCATCCTTGTCCTCGACCGCCGATTGCCACGAAACGAAAGATCGGTCATCAACGCTAAGACTCAAGAACTTGTTGATGTTAGCCTGGGAATCCACAGTCGGTCTCACTTAGTCAAACCGAATCTCTGAAGGCGACAAGAGGAGAATGATAAATAGAAGTCATAAAAATAAATAAAACTCAGAAACAAACGAAGTATACCCGTCTCATTCCAGTCTGACCGCATCCAATCGCTGCTGGAATCCAATGACTTGGTAAGAACAAATACATACCTCGACTTCCACCCACGATCATTGACACCAGTTCACAAAACCAGGGCACGATAACCCCTGAACTTAGAATAAGGAATATAACGCCAGTTCTTATCCCTCTTAACTTGGTACGCCGCCAAGAAATCATTCATGATCATAGGAGACTCCCATTTCGCGGACGCTCGCTCAATGACCAGCAAAACTCGCCAAAGTTGGGGCATCAATTGTCCCAGTGACACATCGAAATCCTGCATGAATGACTTGGCTAAACCAGAAAACGGCCATTGAAACCCTATCTTAAAAGGATACTCGTACAAAACGAGATATCCCTCAGGGCAATCCTTAGAACGAACAATCCCCGGACACCGCAACTCTACATTTGCAAGATTTTTTGCTAAACTCCTAAAAGCATCTAAGTCTACGTGATTCATGATAAGACTAGCAGGCTCCGTCGACATTGTGAATCAGAGGACAGAACAAGGTCTTATATAAACGCTTTCAACTACGGTTTGAAGATTTGCAACGATTCGAGTAAGTTCGGACGAAGAATGGAAAGGAATCAAGGCGAAATCTCTTCCCAAATAAACACTTCGAACAATAGCAAGAAAAGATCCATCGTGATCTTTATTGATAGCAACAATCGCATCAAATCGAATCCCTGGATGATCGCCGCGCATCCCCGTCTTTTCGCATGCCCGCCCGGATCTTCGACACCTGTCCTCGGCAGCTGGAAAGCATCATTGTACGTCAGCATGACGTCACGACCTCGTTCCTATTTCGACTTCTCGTTCAATTAAAGACGAACCGGTCTAGTTCCACGACAACCAGGTAAGTCCCTCAACCCAGGTCACAAGTCTAATCGTTCGACAAGCAAAATTTAAAACTTAAATTTGACATTCAATTTTCAAATTTTGGGGGAAAACTGTTTGGGCAAAAAATCACGTCGTACGACCACGACCAGAGCAGGTAAGACGCACGTTATAATCCAAATCTTGCAGTAATATAAGGTCTCGACAAGAACCCAGAAAACATCCGTCGTCTCCCGTAAAAGGTAAGTCGTACGTCTCCCATGACGCTCGACCATAGCATCGCCCGTCCCGTACGACCATCGCGTAAGATCATTGCACCTTCAACCAAAGCTAACGTTAACCTTGACTGTTACGTTTGTTAAGTATTTAATGCAGGAGTCAAAGCCATTAACAGCAAGCAGCCGTAACGGACGAAGAGCATTATGGATAATCACTCCGGCGACCGTTTCCAGCCGTTGTAGCCATTGATCAAATCATTAATGGAGCTAATTAATGGCATGAAGACTATAAAAGTCAAGCTAAAGCCTCATTTCAAAGGACATCAGTTAACATCTAATATACATCAGCGAACATCACCAAACAGCAGAGAAAATCATCCAAACTCATAGCAAAGAACATTCAAACTCTGGAGATCAAGTATTGAAAGCCAGAACCGTATAGCGAACTCAAGAACACTCGAAGGAAAGCTCAAGTATCGTTCTCGACGCACGACAACAGCCCTCGACCAACAGTTGATTACACTTTGTATTCACACACAACAAACACTTGTACTTTACATTTCGAAGTATTTCTTTCATTTGTATTGTAATCATCGTACGATCGACGCCAGTACCAAGGACGCCGCCCCTGATTGGCGACCATAGTGCAGCGACGAAACCCACTGTCGTTCGCAGGTTTTTTCCTCGTTTGAGGTTTTTCCTGCGTCATCAAATCCCTTGTCTCGTTTATTTTTTCCCTCGTCGCACGTCTCGTCGAAAGATCCTTTCTTTAGTTGTTTAAGTCCACATCGACCTTAAGTTGTCCCTTTGGTGCGATTTTTGGCATTAACAGGTGATTTTTGGCATTAACAGGTACTAGACTATTTTCTTTTCTTTACAGGTTATTTCGTGGAATCATCTAGTCATCGTTATCCTTTTAGATTTTAAGTGTAATTAATGTTGTTGGCTAGACGATTATATATATATATATATATATATGTTTATGCATGTAGGTATGTATACGAATAGGTGCATAGGTATGTACATGACTTTGGTTGCATGGCTTGGAATGACCGTATAAACTTGTTTGATCACCTCGACTTGGTTTTGATGTTCATGGTCCTAACCGCTACAGTTTTCGAACCAAACGACCCTACCACCTTCTCGGCAAGAATGCTCAGCGACATTTCCATGGCACTCTCACAGGTGGCACAATCGCAGATGGGAGATTGCTCAATGTACAGGCAGATCGACGTTGCCATGCGGCTGTGTAGTGGCATAGTTGCGGAGGGCATAGTCGAGGCTGGAGGTTGGCCCACGGTACATCCAGGGCGAGAATGCCAGGCGACATTGCCATGGCATTCTCGCGGGTCAAGGTGCTGACGAGCAGGTCGGGTGTATAAAAAGGAGAAACCCGATTTTTAGAGAGGGGAACTGTTTGGGCAAAAGTTCACGTCGTACGACCTCGACCAGAAAAGGTAAGACGCGCGTCATGAAAGACATCTTGGATTAATATAAGGTCCCGACCAAGACCCGCAGAACATCCGTCGTCCGTCGTAAAAGTGTTTAATGGAGGAGTCAAAGCTATTAAAGGAGCAACGGCTATATCCGACGCAATCCGTTATCCGACGCAAGCTGTTCCTCATAACGGACGAAGACCATTATGGATGATCACGCCGGCAGCCGTTACAGACCGTTGCGACAATTAAAGCCGTTAATGAAGCAATCAATGAGCCAATCAAAGCTCCCAAAGACTATAAAGCTAGAGCCGAATCCTTATTTCAGGGGTACCGAACATCGAACATCTAAGTAGAGAATATCTGGAGATCATCTGAAGGACATTTGTAGAGTAATCTACTACAATCATTCAAGCTTAAGAACCACACAGCGAACTCAAGAACACTCGAAGAAAAGCTCAAGTTATCGCTCTCGACGCACGACAACAGCCATCGACCAGCAATTCACACTTTGTATTCACACACGACAAACACCTGTTTTACACTTTAAACACTTGTACTTTACATTTCGAAGCATTTCCTTCATTTGTATTGTAATCATCGTACGACTGACGCCAATACCAAGGACATCGCCCCTGGTTGGCGACCATAGTGCAGCGACGACATCCCCTGTCGCCCGCAGGCTTTTTCCTCGATTGAGGTTTTTCCTGCGTCATCAAATCCCTTGTTTCTTTATTTTTATCCTCGTCGCACGTCTCGTCAAAAGATTCTTTCTTTAGTTGTTTAAGTCCACATCGACCTTAAGTTGTCCCTTTGGTGCGATTTTTGGCATTAACAGTTTGGCGCCATCCGTGGGACCTCATCTAGAGAAAGTCTCGACGAACGTGCATTCTACTAACGGTTTCTTGGAGTTTTCTTCTGTTTTCTATTGAAGGAAAAATGGCAACCCCTGGAAATCCACAACAAGCCGTTGCTCATATGTATCAGGAGCTCGAAGTCGCTAGGAATCAGCTCAATGCAATGGCGGAGCAGAATCGCAGAGCATCTGAAGAGATTGCACAATTGAGAAATCCTTTCGGACCTCAGAATGGTCCTAGGCCGTTCGTGCAGAATCCAGTTCCGGGATCATTCAATCAGAAAGGTCCTAGACCGTTTGTTCAGAATCCAGATACAGGACCAGATCCTTCCGGGCAGAATTAGCATCCAGGTCCGTGTACGCAGGATCAACAACCAGGGCCGTTCAACCCAAATCCCCGGTTCGGACCAATTCCCCCTCAGCATCTCAGGCCACCACCCATGAATAATGGGTCGCAGCCGTTACAAGGGTCGCAGCCTTTCCAGCAGGGGTCGCAGCCATTTCAACAGCCATTTCAGAATGGACCTCAAGGTGGATCTCAGCCATTCCACGGTGGTTCGCAGCCTTTCCAGCAAGGATCCCAGCCATTCCAGAATGGATCACAGCAATTTAATCATGGGTCGTAACCATATTTTGTCCCGTTCAACGGGGACACCAATGGCTCGTCACATGACAATGGCATAAGCTCAGGAGTTAACCCTCAAGCAGGGGCAGCCGTCGGTCGTAATGACCCCGTTGCTCAGCGTTTGAAGATGCTGGAAGATCAGAATGAGCGCGTCCTGTCCTTGCTCACCAAATTGCCTGGGGCAGCCGTGCCAGTCGACGTCGAGCCTCGATCCGGCTTTCAGGCGTCGCCTTTTGTCGACGAGATTGCAACTGTCGAGGTCCCAAAGAAATATAACATCCCCGCTTTCACTCCTAAGTATTCGGGTGTGACTAATCCAACCGAGCACGTCACACAATATAAGCGGCTTATGTGGACGATCTCAATTCCATTTATGTATCAGGAAGTATGCATGTGTAAGAGCTTCGGTGCAACTCTCACTGGTCCAGCTCTCCAATGATTGATCAATCTCAAACCAAGCCTATTGGGTCGTTCTCCGAGTTGGTCAATCAATTCTCCCAGCAATTCTCCAGCAGTCGTAAGATGGAGAAGCAGACTAGCGACCTGTATTACGTCGTGCAGAAAGCCAGTGAGTCTATTCAGAGTTATTTCAATAGATTTAATGCTGAAATGATCAGTATCCGCAATTGTGACATCAAGACCGCGATTGAAGCTTACAAGCGTGGTATGGACGATAGTTCGGGTCTGTACACCACGTGACTAAATATCCCCCAGAGAATTTCGAAGACGTCCGTGCTCGAACTTTAGCATATATGGGGGTCGAGGATGACGCAGCATTTCGTCGCAAGCATACTGACGACAAGAAGTCGTTAGGCGTCAGAAAACCGGAATTCAAGGCCAAAGCTGTTTCCAGAATCGATCCCGCGCGCCAAATTTCAAACGTCCGTTTCAAGACGAAATCTGAGGCTAAAACCGCGACTAAGTTTCCTCAGTACCCCAAGATATCTTCTTACGGATTCAAAGGGTCCGCAAAAGACTTAGTCGAAGCTCTTAAGTCCGTCCAAGCGACCATTCGATGGCCAAAGAATTCCGACCTGGATGGTGCTAAGAAAGATAAATCAAAGTGGTGCGACTTCCACGTCGATCATGGTCACGCGACAGACGATTGCATCGCGCTGAAGAAGGAGCTAGCATATCACTTCCCAAATGGAAATCTCAAAGATATCATCGACGATGACGCTACTCCAGCTAGTAACCATCGACCGTCGACCCCCGAGCATACAAAAGTCGTCAATTGCATCATCGGTTGTTCAGACATGTACGGTCTGACATACTCCACAGTCAGGCGCCTTTGACAGGTTCGTTCTTCTAAAATTATATCTTTTCCACAGGGATAAGTCTACTATGGTGTCCTATCGCACGACAATATCTCATCAGATCGCAGTGTCATCCTGTCATTTAAAACCTATCTTTCCTCCGAAAAGAATAAGATAATAAATGACAGGGGGGCAATATCCCACTAAAAAGAGAATCTAACGGTATGTTCCTAAATCTTTTTCATACGATTTTTTCTCACAACTGACTTAAGCATTGGAGGGTCGTTGGTTAGCCAACAACCAACCCTTAACATCGTTTTACCGCAGAATCGCACGACAGCTTATCGCAGGATCGCACGACAGTAGTCATTAAGTCTACAATATGACTTTAAATTCACAAGGTCGCACGATATAAATGACCAAATCTATGATTTGATCATCCTTTACAGGGACATACGATTCAAATTAATCACACGACTTAGTCGTACAATTGCGAGGTCTAACGATCTCATGATCTAAGCCTCTTAACTTGGAAACATTTCATACTCCGAATGTATGCTTTAGTCGCATGTGCTTATGTTTATACACACGATTTAAAAGTCTTATGGCTTACGTACCAGTTATTGTGTTACAATGAATGCCTTAGTCGCATGATTCCCAGATTCAATTTCATAATTGATATGGTATTTGTTTACCAAATATATAAAACGCAAGTTCAAAGTTTCATTTACAAAACTGTCGGTTATATTCAAAAGAACTCGACTACCGACGCTCGAGTATACAAAGATAAAATGGTTCGACCACCAACGGTCGAGACATGAAAAGACATAGCATTTCCTAAACCTAGAGAAAAGCGTCGATGGCAAGCTCTGCCCAAAAGTCTCGACCTTCGAAGCCCTGCCAATCCCGAAGAACTGATGTAAGGATCAAACGAGTATATTAGGAGTGGTCTTCCAACTCCTTACGCCTCGACATTCTGAGAATATGGCTCTAAAGATTAATGTTAAGGTTGGAGGAAGGAATATATCCTTCTCAACGATCGACCTCCACTCCAGCATTTCCTCTACCTTCACATATTCAATGAGAGGAAACAGAAGCATCTGCAAAAGAAACATACTAAATGCTCAGCGAAAGAACTTCGATAACACAAGTTTTGAAAGAAAAACTTACAAAGAACGCCAGTTCGGCTAAACACAGTCTAATCTCTTCAACAGAGATTCTTCGAAAACGCTCCTTGAAAGATAAAAGCTGATATTTCCCCAGATGCGGAAGTGACTCTGCCCTGACGAGGACATAGTCAATCAGGAGGGTTGACGACAACGCAAAGTTGTTCGTCGCCATAAACTCTCCCTCATTCTCTCCCGTCTTTACACCCGTGCCCCTGGCAGCTGACGAAAGGGTCGACGAGGATGTAGAGAACATCGTCGCCAGTTGCGCAGTATGAAACACCGTCGCCAGTTGCGCAATATGAAACATCGTCGCCAGTTGCGCAGTATGAGACCTCGTCGCCGGTTGCGCAGTATGAGACATCGTCGCCAGTTGTGCAGTATCAATAGATCCAATCCAATCACTGTCCGTATCCAGCACATACCTCGTCTTCCATTTGCGATCATCGACAGCAGTGTTCAAAACTAAGGTACGATCACCCTTAACTCCTGAAAGTAAACTATAATGACGATATTGTGCGGTCGTGACTTTATACGCCACTCCCAGTGCGAGGTAAGTCGCTCGATGATCAGGATAACTCGCCAGAACTGGGGCATCGGTTGCCTCGGTGAAAGATCGAATTCATGCATGAACACTTCGACCAAAGGCGAATACGGCCAGTGGAAGCTCATCTTAAACAGATACTCATATATCACGGCATATCCATCAGGACACATCTCCGGTCGAACCTCGCCAACCTTGCTTATGGTAATACACATGAGAATCCTCGTTAGACTTCCAAAGTCGTCAAAATCTTTTTCATTTCTAATAGCACCTCTGGGCTCCGTCGATATTCAGCTGGTAAGCACGATCGTATGTCAGCATGACGTCACGACCTCGTTCCCCTTTTTAACTTCTCGTTCAGTTAGAGGCAAACCAGCCCAGTTACAAGGCGGTCCAGGTAATTTTTTCTGACCCTTGCTCTATTTTTTACGCGTTTGATTGACAAAATTTAAACTCGAATTTGCCATCCTTCTTTCAAATTTTGGGGGAAAACTGTTTGGGCAAAAATTCACGTCGTACGACCTCGACCAGAAAAGGTAAGACGCGCGTCATGAAAGACATCTTGGATTAATATAAGGTCCCGACCAAGACCCACAGAACGTCCGTCGTCCATCATAAAAGTGTTTAATGCAGGAGTCAAAGCTATTAAAGGAGCAACGGATATATCCGACGCAATCCGTTATCCGACGCAAGCTGTTACTCGTAATGGACGAAGACCATTATGGATGATCACGTCGGCAGCCGTTACAGACCGTTGCGACAATTAAAGCCGTTAATGAAGCAATCAATGAGCCAATCAAAGCTCCCAAAGACTATAAAGCTAGAGCCGAATCCTCATTTCAGGGGGACCGAACATCGAACATCTAAGTAGAGAACATCTGGAGATCATCTGAAGGACATTTGCAGAGTAATCTGCTACAATCATTCAAGCTCAAGAACCACACAACGAACTCAAGAACACTCGAAGAAAAGCTCAAGTTATCGCTCTCGACGCACGACAACAGCCCTCGACCAGCAATTCACATTTTGTATTCACACACGACAAACACCTGTTTTACACTTTAAACACTTGTACTTTACATTTCGAAGCATTTCCTTCATTTGTATTGTAATCATCGTACGGCCGACGCCATTACCAAGGACATCGCCCCTGATTGGCGACCATAGTGCAGCGACGACATCCCCTGTCGCCCGCAGGCTTTTTCCTCGATTGAGGTTTTTCCTGCGTCATCAAATCCCTTGTTTCTTTATTTTTATCCTCATCGCACGTCTCGTCAAAAGATTCTTTCTTTAGTTGTTTAAGTCCACATCGACCTTAAGTTGTCCCTTTGGTGCGATTTTTGGCATTAACAAGAACTAACTTTGGACTTAGGGTTCTGTGTTGTTCTCTCCTTGGCGGCGATTCTCAACCCTCCCTTTCACCTACTTCCCATCTCTTGTCACTTCCATCCATTTATTTCAAGGATCAAAGGTCAAAGGGGGAGTTCATACATCTCTTAGGGTTTCTCTCCCACTCTTGGAAGCTACGTCCTCATCTCAAGACTCCAAGGCTTCATTCTATATCTAGGGTTTGATCAACTTTTAGGGTTTTTACACAAAACCTTCTAGGTGGTTTCCTTAACCATACACCTACATTAAATGCTTATTAACTTGTTAGTTGTTGCATCTTTACTACCATAACGGGTTTTTGACCTAAAAGAAGAGATTGTATATTTTGTTTAAGTTGTGGGGTCCTTACTAGTAATTATCCACTCATATAAATTGTTGGGTACATTTTTGATCCCTTGTTGATGATGTGTAAACATGAAAATAAATTAAGAGTATTTTACTATCTCTTCACTTTATGTATGATTATATATTGGGTCTCACAAGAAGAATGATGATTTGGGAACTTGTTTTAAAAATACTCATAATGAGCTTTAAAGAGGGATGTGGACTAGTAAAGGGTTCAATAGAGTATTCCTCGAAACATGGGATTTGATGATATATGCTTGGATTACATGTCAACCATTATGTGGGATATAACGAGTCATAAACTTGAAGTACACTTACTATTTTAATCATGATTGATCATGTTGTGTGGAAGTCTAAATCCTTATGCATGAGGATTAGGATTTAAGCTTTATAGCATTGGTAATTTATCGGCCATGTTGGGCCACTAGCGAGTAGACAATAGAGGATGTCGATGTCCTTGAGGTGGAACTCGTCTACATTGGGTAGGCAACAAAGTCCCGTAAGTCCTTGAGGTGTAACTCTAGGGAATAGGCAATAAAGGCATGTATTGGTTTGATGTTGTGATGTCTTGATGGCATGGGAACTAAAAGTGGGACTTGAGGTGCTACCCAATAACATCATAGGTGATATCATTCACGTGTTCTCGTCACCTTGATGGAAAACGGGTCTCCCCCATATTTCAAGAGATGTCTGTTGTGTGTTTGTGTTCGGGTGTGTGTAACACCGCAAATATTTAATAATGGTTATAACCACTACGGTATGGGAATTTATGTCTTGGAAAACGAATGTTGTAAGAAATAATCGCCTTTTTGTTACGTGGCATCGGAATGCGTTCGACAGGAGAAAAGAAGGCAAATTTTGGGACTCAGTACAGGGCCAGCGACAATGCCCAACAATTGTGACACTGTCACTCTCGCCAGGGCAAAGTCGCTCAGGATGTACTGTGAGCAGCTTGGACTCGATGACAATGCCAAGCAAATTTGACATGGTCACTCTCGCAGTGGCAAGGTCGCTCCGTTTGTACCGTAGGGTTGGGGTAGCGGGCGACTATGCCCCATGACCATGCCACTGGGCATTGTCACATGTCATTCTCACGGTCGACGCAGGTCTGCTATAAAATGGGACCAACAGGGTTTTAGCTCATTTGTTGAGTGTGGAAGGGTTTCAAGTGACGTTTTTCTCCCAAGGAAAAGGTAGGGTTTCATCCTCTCAGCCACTTTCCTCCATAAATTCCCCCATCCACCAAGTCTCATAATAATTAATGGTTGCTATTAGGTGTATTTAAGCTCAAGTGTTAAGATCAAAGCTTCCCCAAGTTGCTAGGATCCTCCATCTTCTCTCCTAGCTTTCTTGATCTTAGGGTTTGGGCTATAAAACCCTCTAAGGTGAGTTCATCTCCATTTTGTAAACCTTATACATGTTTAAAATGTGATTTTAACCTTTTGAATCTCTCCCCACAAATATATCTTGAATTGGTATGGTTTGACCGAAAAATGGATTTGTTGGTCCCGAAGGGTTATACAAGTTTGTAGGGGGGGGGGGGGGGTTGAATACAAACACACAATTTTTATCTTTCTAAATTGTTTATTGATATAATCAAACAATTTACAGTTTGTGGCGGAACAAGACTAAGTATAAAACCTAATCTAAACAAACTATGAGAATCACACAGATTTCTTGCATTAAGAAAAGAATGAAAGAAGTTAAGAAAACTAAGGATAATTTTCTTAAGGCACTAAGAAGTTCAGAGAGGAAGAGCACTTCAAAAATGAAGTTGAACTTCCTATTTATACTACATGCATTAAATGCATGTCAGGATAACTTTACACGTGGCAACGCTTGGTTGGTTGCATGATTCTGACTTTTACAAACATGCTGTTGGCCGCTTGGTGAACAGTGTAGTGGAAGAGTGGTTTGTACGATTCTCGACAAGGGTATCTCCTTCTGACAAATCATACAAAAGCGTGCAAGGAGATAAAACAAACATTTCTTGTAGAGTAGGCTTCATGATCAGCGATCGCTGAGTTGATCTTCTTCAGGGAGGCCTGAATGAAAGGTCAGCTTTCGCTGAAGTCTTCTACTTGAAACATCGCGTGATTTAGACAAGTCTTGGCTTCGCTGATATTCGCATCAGGTCATGAGTAGACTAAGTCCCTTGTTCGTCAGCTTGGTCTTCGATTTCAGCGTTGAACACTTTTTCGCGAGTCTTGTCTTCAGGGATCATAAGAAAACATTTACAGAATGAACATTCAGCGATCATCAGCGAGACTGAAGAGGCTCAGGTCTCACTGATGTACATTTATCACTGAAGTATAATTTAAAGAGCAGTTTTCCCATCAACGGTACTAAACAGACTTAGTATCTTTACGCTGATGGCAAAACATTAATACATAATGTTAACTTATAATTTTACTAAGTGATTCTAAGGGTCATCATCAAATTACTGAAGGGTTTGGATCAACAATCTCCCCCTATTTGGTGATTGTTAGGGATAAAATCAGGTTGAATAGAAGTTCAAGGGTTATTTTGTTAATATTCATTTTGAGCCTTTATTGTGTAATGGGCCATGGGCTTGCTTGTTAAGGGCCCATGGTATATAATACTTTGTTATCTTAGAATTTAGAATTAATCATCATTATCATTCAAACACTTGCATTGTAATTCTTTGTAATATTCATAGTGAATTGGATGACAAGTGGAAATCATTCTGACTTGTTGTTTACCTATTGATTTCTACTGTTATATGCACTAATCTGGAACCCAAAATTGGTATCAGAGCATATAGACGATTCGATTCAAAGAGATAAAAGGTTTCTGGTAAGATTTATGTTCAGTTTTATCGACTGTGGTCTTGAGTTCATTATTCCATATTTTGATTCGGTTAAAATTGATTCGTTTCGTTTATTGCATTCTGTTAGCATCATCTTACTTAGAGATTCTGCAATTTTTCTCATTCCAATTCGATCATCTGAGTGGGTTTTTAAGCAAAATCAAGTTTGTGGTTTTTTGTATTCTGTTCATATAAAAAATCTAATTTTTCTTCAAAATCGTGTTATTTTGCTTGATTATCGATTTGGGTATTGTTATTTTGCTCTTTTTGGAAGGTTTCTAACGTTTCAGGAAGTTTCCCATCAACCTTAATCGAATTCCCATTAAATTGGAAACCACAGCCACAATATTCGGGCACCACAGCCGCAGTTTCCGGATACCAGCCCAGCTCTCCGGAACATCCTTAAATCTTTCCGGGTAAGTTCTATTTTCATTGCTTTCCGGACAAAACTCATCCGGTAACCTAAAGTGTCCGGTAAATCCAATTTACCCGGACAACTCCAAGTTTCCGGTTATTTGTTTTGTTTCCGGGTAATCCATACTATCCGGAAAATCGTCCGGTAGGTCACTGCTATCCGGTAAGTCCTTCTTCCGGAAAGTATTTTATTCGGAAACCTATTTTATCCGGTAAGTTCTGTTTTTCATATTCTCATTCGGAAACCTCATTCTTCCGGTAACCATCACCTATCCGGTAACCTAGGCTATCCGGTAACTTTCTGTTATCCGGAAACCTCAGTTTATCCGGACACTTCTGAAGTTATCCGGACACTTCTCCTAAGTTGAACATTCTCACACACATCTGATCCGGACACTTCCTGATCACACACTTTTCATCCGGATTCCTATCCGGTAAGTTCTGATTAGCCAGTTTCTTACCTGCTTAGCATACTTCACTCTTAGAACCTGTGTTAGGACATCACTCTTAGTGCCTGGCGTTAGGATATCACTTTGAATCGACCATATCGTCTGACGATCAAATTAGTGCAACCATTTACGATGACTTCTCGAGACGCACTGTCGGCACCGACTCCAAGCCGCCGACCCTCTACTAGGGAGAATACAGCCAATGGCGGGATAGATTCATGATCTTCATCGAGTCGAAAGATAATTTCGAGTACATATGGCAAGCTCTATCCGATGGTCCACAACCTAAACCCATGAAGCCTATAGCAGCAACAGAAGCAGGTGCACAAGCTCAGTATGTAGCGAAGTCATATTTGCAGATGAGCGAGCTCGAAAAGGGCAGACATGATGGTGAAAAGCATGCCAAGAGGTATCTAGTCCAGGCTCTACCGAATCCGATCTACACAGCCATAGATAGCTACAAGGACACACCTAAGGGCATGTGGGATCAGGTAGAGAAAATGATGAGTGGAAGCAGAGTCGGCAACCAACTGAAGATCAATAGCTGCATAACCAAGTTTGATGGTTTCAAGCAGCGCGCCGGCGAATCACTCTCTCAGGCTTATGAACGTTTCTGCCTCTTACTGAATGAGCTCTCCAAGAACAAAATCACTCGTTCTAATACGGAGAATGCGCTCAAGTTCTTGAACAATCTCCTTCCTGAATGGAAAGTGTTTGCTTCTCACGTCAAACACAATCACTTAATGAAGAACGTTCCAATACACGAACTCTATGAGATGCTTCTCCAGGACGAAGATGAAGTGATGGAGATTCTGAGCGAAAAGAAGTCTGCGTCCAAGACACCTGCTGATCCACTAGCTCTTATGTCTTCAAAACAAGGCAAATCTTCCGGCCGTCGTTCCAAACGTGCCTAAAAGCCAAGCGAGTCTGAGCCAGAATCTGAGGAAGAAGAGGACAGTGATTTTGATCCTGAATTAACAGCTGTGAAGAAAGCAATGGCTCTGCTCTCCAGATCCTTCCTACAACAGAAGTTCTACAAGAAGCCCACATCCAATAATCAACGCTACTCCACTTCCTCCAACAAGCGCCATGATTATCAGGATAAATACGAAGGCAAGAAGAAGTCAGATGAGCACAAGTAGCCTGATAAGAAGGAGAAGACTGAGAAAGATGACCGCAAGCCTGAAACGAAGAAGAAAGACGGACCCGTTACATGCTACAACTGTGGGAAGCTAGGTCATTTTGCAAAGGATTGTAGGAAGCCTGTTGTAAAGAACGCTCACTACTACAAGGCAAAGCTCGCACTGGCAGAACAAAAGGAAGCGGGCGAATCTCTATTTGTCTGAAGATGCCGACGCTTTCATGGGCTACCATTCTCCTCCAGAAGAACATGCAAAGTTGTGCCAGGTATGTGATCCTATCCATCAAGGCTTAGCCAAACAGATTGAATCTATTGCTGCACGAACAGATTCCTATAAGGCCACCATTAATGAACAACTGCTTGAGATTAAATCACAAACAGAAAAGCTAGATGTTCAAAAGCGAATAACTGAAAAGTATAAGTCCAAAATTGCTACTTTAAAAGAAAAATGTACAAATCTTGCAATAGCACCTAAGGACTTAAGGGCCAAAATATCTGATCTGAATTCACAACTGGATCAGTGCAAGAATGAGAACACAGAGATTGTTTATCAATGCTCGTCTCTTCAAATTAAGTATAAAGAGTTTGTTTCCAAAATAACTGATCTTGAAACAAAACTCCACAAAAGAGGTCAAACAGATCAGACCATTCACATGAATAAACCCAAGGAATTCACATACTTTAACAAGGAATGGGGAATCGAATACGATAACCTACAGTACTTGAAAAAGGGTATATTCAAAACACCGGCACTCTATGACTTTGGTTGTCTCGGTCTGGACAAACAATATCCAATATATAAGATAAGATGGACTGGTCCTCTTGAACCTGAGAAAGAAGAGGAAACTGAGGAATATAAGCGCAATCACACGTCCAAAATGCAACTTCCTTTTTGCTATGAGCCTATGAATTATTATTATAATAAAAATCCAACAAAATACTTCTCGAATGACTACTTCGACGGCTATAAGGTTGCGACGCCCAATGAATCCGCCAAAAACGATGAGGCACAAGCACCTGCACCTAAAACTAAGATGGACGAGTTTAAACTCTATGTCCCGCCTCTCATTTTGGAAGAAAAAATAGTTGAGTTAGAGGAGTCACTCGAGAAGGAACGATCAAGTTTTCAAAAGGAAAAGCAAGCGCTCATAACCGAACTTGAGGCACTTAAAACCTTTAAAACCGAGTCTGTGTCGAATGAAGGACAGGAAATCCTTCAGACTGAAATTGATTGGCTCACATCAAAACTGTCTGCCTTGGCGACATATGCGATGAAAGCATGTGAGAAGTGGTCAACTTCAAGAGAAGCTTGACCTACTCCAAGAAGAAAAGACGATTTCACCCGAATCTTCCTCGGACTCGTCTGACACATCCTCGTGTAAAGCTTTCATGGGAAAAACATCTTCAACAAACGGTAAAGCGTCTCAAGATGAGTGTGTTTTAAAGAATCTGAACTCTTACTTTTTCTTAGCTTCCGCACCAGATTCACCTAAACACACAGACACAAAGTGTTCCTCACTTCCCTCAACCAATCCAAGTCTAATGATTCCGGATATAGATTTTTCAGAATTTATGAATTCCAAGGGCAATTCTGATGAAGAGTTTGAAACGTTCCTATTCGACAAACCTCTTCCAAGTCATATTGAATTTCTTTCGCCAGTGGTTAATCGACCGATCAATTTTCAAAAAGGCAAAAAAACCGAAGACCCCGACTGTGATCAAGGTTTCTAAAACTGAGTCATGTTCTAAAAAACAAACACAACCGTGGCAAAAGACCGGTCGATCGACTGATAAAAATCATGTTTCCTCAAAATCCACTGACCATACTGTTAATCCTGTTTCAGATAAAAATGGTCGGGCCAAACAAGACAAACCAAAGTGGATAAGCAAGGAATCTGTCTAGAGCAATGCTGCATCAAAGTCATTTAATACTGTTTTTTTTATCCTAGAACGAACAAGAATGATTGTGCTTTGAATCATAAGAATGATTTTGTTGAACAAGATATTAAATTTCCGATTAAACTTTATTCTATTCAGCAATTGATTCAATTATCGCATGATTGTTTGTGTTGTTCTAGTTGTGGTTGGAATGACTTTGATGACATTAATAATTCAACTGGTTGCTTTGGGTCTTATCATGTTTATAATTCTGCACCCAAACGCAAACCTAGTAAAGCAAAAAGAAACCAAATACAAAACGGGGTTCCCAATCAGAAGTTAAACCCAAGCAAGAACGAAACCCATTTCAAAACGGGTTCCTCCTACTGAGGTCAAACCTACACCCAAGAGGAAACCTGCCTCAAAACAGGCTCCTCCGACAGGTGTAAACCTAACCCTCCATGACCCATTTTCAAATGGGTACCTAAAGTCCGCTAATCTCGGTTTGCAGGACGGTCATGTGTGGTACTTAGACTCAGGATGCTCCAAGCACATGACCGGGAGGAGGGAGCTGCTCACGAACTACAAGGAAAAATATTGCGGAGATGTGAGATTCGGAAACGATGACAAGGCGACGATTCTGGGCTTCAGCGACATTGTCCAAGATCAGATCACCATAAAGAAAGTCTTATACGTCGCGGGATTGGGACACAACTTGTTCAGCATCGGCCAATTCTACGATAAAGATCTCAAGGTCAGATTTAAAGCCAAAAGGTGTAGCGTCCGCACTGACGACGGAACCGAACTGCTGGTTGGAACGCGAAAGACCAACCTCTACACCATCGACCTCTCAGCCCTGAAGACCGATGACTCTGTCTGCCTGATGTCAAAGACCAATTCCCAACAAGCATGGATTTGGCATCGACGTCTCTCGCACCTGAACTTCAAGAGTATCAACAAACTGGTGCTTGGCGGACACGTGAAAGGCATGCCCGACCTTCAATTCATCAAGGACCGACTCTGCGGGGCATGCGAAATGGGAAAGATGAAGCGAGTGACGCACAAGACGAAGGCCACTCCAAGCACATCCCGGTCCCTCGAACTTATCCATATGGAATTGTGTGGACCGATGCGTGTTTAGAGCATCAACAAATGAAAGTATGTCCTGGTGATGGTGGATGATTTCTCACGCTACACTTGGGTTAAGTTCCTACGCTCGAAAAACGAAACCCCGAAGCTGATTATCAACCATCTGAAGACTATCCAACTGAACCTTCGACAACAGATTCAGACCATCAGGACCGACAACGGGACGGAGTTTAAAAATCAAACGGTGAACAAATACATGACTTCAATCGGTATCTCGCAAACATTCTCGGCCGCACGCACTCCTCAACAAAACGGAGTGGTGGAAAGACACAACCGTACTCTAGTCGAAGTCGCTTGCACGATGCTGTCGCAGTCTAAGCTGCCTTTATTTCTCTGGGCTGAAGCGGTGTCAACTGTATGGTACACGCAAAATCGCTCCATCATCAACAAGCGGTTCAATAAGACGCCGTACGAGATCATCAACAACCGCATCTCGAACATTACGTACTTCCAGGCGTTCGGATGCACGTGCTACGTCCTCAATGACAAAGATGATCTCGGTGAATTCAGTCCGAAGGCAGATGAAGGAGTTTTCATAGGATACTCCATGCAGGCTAAGGCGTATCGTGTTTACAACAAACGGACCAAAACCGTTACTGAGAGTGTAAACGTGACATTCGACGAAGCCGCGGATTTGGCTTCTGAACATATCAGTTCAGAACCCGGTTTAACTGGTGTGCTAGCTTCCGAACTTTCACGTTCGGGATCTGCACAAACGGCAGTAAATCCGAAACACGCATCTACGTCGAATGCTCAACTATCTGATTTAGATTTACTGTTTCAATACTTTTATGATGATATGTTTAACGCTTCTACCCCTCGTGTCTCAGCGCAACCAAGGATTGAAGTTGCTCAAATCGAGGACTCAAGGAATCTCTCCGGTCCGCCGCCTTCCACCAGCACTCCAATAATCGCTATGGAGACACCTCAACCCTCATCATCGACATCATCTGATAGAACTATCCCCCCGGAGGAACCAGTTCAAAACCCTGAGATCGCTCCTGAAGATTCGTCCTCGACCACTCTCGTAGATCAACCTCTACCTTCCCTAGAACCAGAAGTTGCTCAACCTTCGACGAATCCTCCCAAGTCTCCTCCGAGAAACCAACCCGCTACACTTGAATCCGTTCAAGACCTTCCCAATGGTGGATACGTGGATCCGGACACATCACACTCAACTCAACAGCCGCTTCCACACGCTACCAAGTGGACCAAAGCTCATCCCCTGCACCAGATCATCGGTGATCCCTCTACACCAGTACGCACGCGAGGCGTATCGGCCAACTTCTGCCTCTTCTCTGGATTCTTGAGTAAGATCGAGCCTACAACCGTCTCCGAAGCTTTAGAAGATCCGGACTGGGTCATAGCCATGCAAGAGGAACTCAATCAATTTGAGGCCCTCAAAGTATGGCGACTTGTCCCATGTCCCACTCACAAGACGGTGATCGGCACCAAATGGATCTTCAAGAACAATAAGGACGAGGACGACATCATCGTACGAAACAAGGCGCGTCTCGTGGCCAAGGGATACCGTCAACAAGAAGGGATCGACTAAGACGAGACATACGCTCTGGTGGCGAGAATCGAAGCAATACGTATGTTCCTTGCATACGCCGCACACAAAACTCCACGGTCTTCCAAATGGATGTGAACACCGCATTCCTCAAGGGGGAGATCAAGGAAGAGGTGTACGTGTTGCAACCGGACGGGTTCGTAGACGAGAAGAAGCCTAATCATATCTACATACTAGACAAGGCTCTTTACGGTTTGAAGCAAGCTTCACGGGCCTGGTATGATACGTTATCTAAGTTTTTTTATCAAATCGGGATTTTCACATAGTAAAATCGATACAACCCTTTTTATTAAAAACGAAAATGGTCATATAGTGCTAGTTCAAGTGTATGTCGATGACATAATTTTCGGTTCTACTAATCCACTATATTGTAAGAACTTTGCCACTTTAATGGGAATTTTTTTCAAAATGAGCATGTTGTGTGAGATGAATTTTTTCCTCGGTCTTCAAGTTAAACAACTGTCGACCAGGATATTCATAAATCAGGCCAAGTACATCTGAGATATTCTTCGGAAATTCCAGATGGAACATACCTCACCTATGAAAACACCCATGGCACCCGGTACAAAATTACACGACGATCCTAACAGAAAGGATGTGGATACAAAAGCGTACCGGGGTATGATCGGTTCTTTAATGTACTTAACTGCTAGTATACCAGATATCATGTTTTCAACGTTTCTTTGCGCCCGGTTTCAATCAAAACCTAAGGAGTCTCACTTAATAGCTGTTAAACGAATATTTTGTTATTTGAGAGGTACTGCTAATATTGGCTTGTGGTACCCGAAACAGACAGGTTTTGAACTCTCGACATATTCTGATGCGGACCACGCGGGCAGCATGATGGATCGGAAGAGCACATCGGGTCATGTGCAGTTCTTGGGCGACAGTCTGGTGAGTTGGGCATCCAAGAAGCAGCAGTGCGTCTCTACGTCGACTGCCGAGGCGGAATACGTGGCCGCCGCAATCTGCTGTTCACAAGTAATATGGATGCGCACGCAACTCAAGGACTACAGTTTCACATACACCAAGGTGCCCATCTACTACGACTCGAAGAGCGCTATAGCAATATCCAGCAATCCGGTCCAGCATACCAAGACGAAGCACATAGACGTTCGGTACCATTTTATCAAGGATCACGTCGAATGAGGTACAGTCGAACTCTACTTTGTGAATACAGAACATCAGTTAGCAGACCTGTTTACAAAACCCCTGGACGAAAAACACTTTAATTATCTAGTGTCCTGGTTAGGTATGCTAAATCTGAAGACTTGATCTGATTGTGTGCCCGATACAAGTTCCATACATCTACGAGAAACTGTCCATTCACCATCTGTTGTTTACACTCCCGATGATGAGCATACACTTTCTCGCATCTGTATTCTACTTGTATCAGTTACATTTTTTTGGTTAAGTCTCTGTATTAATTATGTAGATTTTGTTTGTTTGCTTTCTTTTAACGTGTGTTTCCTTTTCTGTTAATTATTGTCGTCTACTTTCAATAATTATATATGTGCTTTCACAAGTTGTTCATTTGTTCAGGGGGAGCACGAACAAAGTATTAGGTAAGTACTTCTACTTTTGAGGGGGAGTGTCACACAACTGGTTTTTTAACTGTCAAAAGTTTTTGTGTGTCAACATTCCAAGTGTGCTTCATTTCACTCTATGCATACATTCCGAGGGGGAGCACATTCCTATCTATTCATCATTTGAGGGGGAGCGACACACCAATTTTTCTTTAAATGTGTCAAAGTTTTTTTATGTGTTCGCCTCTCCATTGCATGCACACGCACATTCCGATGGGGGGGGGGGGGGGGGCAGAGAGATCCCCATGCTTAGTTCGAGGGGGAGCAAGTAAAGGTTCTTTCAAAACCAAAGTAATAAGTTTTTTTTGGAAGAACAAGGGAATTTTTTTTTTAAATCACAAAGTTTCCGGATAGGTTCCCGGACACCCATCTGTGCGGATAGGTTTCTGGACCGGACACTATCCGGATCGGATAGGTTTTCGGGTATGACCCATCTGAAATGGCTGACCCTATAAAAGGGTATCTGGACCTCACTCTGTTCATTTTATCCGGATCCTTCGAAAACCACGAAAAACCCTTCAGTTTCTCTCTCGTTCGGAAACTCTTTCAAATCGCTCAATCTCGCTCGATTTCGGTTCTACACTCAGGTATGGTTCTCGTATGTCTATCTCGATCTCAGGAATACTTGTTTCACACACTCAAACACACAAATCGACCACTGGTTTGGTCGATTCCGGGTTTCCGAAAACCCATTTTGACGTCGCAAAGCATTCGGTGAATTTTAGTGTGTTTCTGATCCATCAAAACACTCTCGCATGCGCATATACTCACCTAGACACTGTTAGAATGCTTGGATTCATGCTTGAGGGTGTGTTTGGGCAAGATTAAACTAGCCCGGATGTCGTCTGAATAGTTCAAACTATCCGGACACATTCAAATCGTCCGGAAACCATCATCAATTAGATATTTCATCCGGACACCAACAACATCCGGTAACCCTAGTTGTTCGGAAACCTAAGGGTTTCCGGTAAGTTCAACTATCCGGATTGTCGAGGTGTCCGGTAACCAAGTCATCCGGAAACCTCATTTTGTACGGCTACTTCTATTTATCCGGAAACCTTCACCATGTCCGGAAACCTTGGTTTGTCCGGATACCTTTGTCCGGATACCTTGGTTTGTCCGAAAACTACTGTTTTAAAATGATGTTGTCCGGACACTTCAAATTTCAATAGTCCAGTACCCTATTCTCTCACTGCCAGTCCTCAATCTGTTCCAGATTGAGCCGATTATCGCAAAGGTACGCGCCGAAAATTGTTCATCCGCCTGTTTGCTAACATTGATCCTTTTTCAGGTATTATAAATGGCGGATTAAGAGCAAAACAGCCCCGCGAGCAAATTCCTCCTCAAGAGGAATTCATCGATGAAGAGGCGGACAATGCTTTGGTCCAACCAGACCATGGCATTGAAATAGAAGCCAGCAACCATCAACTGGACGCTGCCAAGTTCCGACCACAACACCGCGTGGTCATGGACATCTTACTTGGTCACCCTCTCCGTGAGGCCCTCACTGCAACGGCCGACGTCCCTGTCTTGTACGTCTATCAAGTATGGCTCTCAGCCCAGGTCATCACAGCTGCAAGTAGTCAAACGATCACGGCGCGGATCGACAACCACCCTTTCACGCTCACACCTGAGTCGTTCCGCCGTCTACTATCACTACCAGAAGCCACCGTCGGCGGACATCAAGCATACAACCCCGCGGTCAATGACACGACTCTGTGTGCCCAGATCCGAGCACTCGGCTACAACCACGCCTTCGAATGCCCTTCAGCCTTCATCCGCAAATACCTTGCTCCCATCTGGTACACGCTGTTCACGATACTGAACAGGTGTCTCTCATCCAGATGGAGGGGCATAGACCAGTATACAGGCAACTTCCTACGGCTATTCCATTCCGTATGCTATAACAGACACATCGACTACGCCATGGTGATATGGCGCGAACTGGTTCAGGCGATCAGACAAATCGGGGGATCCAAGCAGAAGAAATTCCTCCTGTATCCAAGATTCCTCTCACTGGCCATCAGACAACACATGGACGCGAATCTAGGGATACCGCGATGCATAAACCATCCGGTATGTCCTTCTTTTCATCTGCAATATCTTGTGATTCGCAACCCATCCGACGCACGATCCATGCCCTTACCTGAAGCCCTACTGGCACATGTGGACCCCAATGCACCGAGTATGTTAGAATATAGGAGAAAGTTAGTTGCTCCCATGGTCCAGCTAGAGCCGGAGGGACCTCCCCAGGGACATAGACCCGAGAGGCGTGAGGGTTCAAGGACGAGAGGAGGTAGAGTCCGGGTAGTTGGGGCTCCAAGACGGGGTATGTTGAGAGTACATGGGAGGGGAACAGGCGCGGGCGGTGCATTGGATACGCATGCCAGTACTACCCATTCCAGCTGAGCCAGAACTAGTCAACAACCCCCACTCGCACAACCCGACCAGCTGACGAAGCCGGACCATCGACTAGATTACACAAGGTCCCGGTCATTTCTGCCACCCCATTGCTCGAAGAAGATCCCGGCACGAACACAACTGAGCCGATATCTCCGTTCACCCAGTTCGAAAATGTCGAATCTGACAGCACTGACACCGATACGGACCAAGCCATCCGTGCTTCCCTAATTCCACCCCGTATTGGTCGTCGACCCCCGATCATTGAAGGATCTCCTTCTAACTCACCAATACCCCCACTCATCCCTACTACTCAGCCTATTACGGGAGACACAAGGAGAGTGGAGGGAGAATCAGTTGAAAATCTTGAACAGGAGAGTCGGAGAGAATGGAGATCGAAAGAGAACCAAGAGAGGACGAGCATTATGACTAGAGAGGCTCAAGAGTGACCCCAAACCAGCGTCAGCCAGGTAACCACATCTACTATCTTGTCTCATCCAATGGGACAAGGTATTGAAGAAGCCACCGTGGACCTAGCGGCGCAATTGCACGACCTCCCTAGCCACTCACCTGTCTCTCAACAGATGGGTGTTTCAATTTTACACGGGGACTTAGCACAACGTCTACCGATCTCTCACTCGAAGAGTATGCTTATTCGGTGAATACGCTCAAGACTATGCTTCTGGCTCCCATTCAGCCATCTTATTCGGTGAATACGCTCAAGACTATGCTTCTGGGTCAACTGCTCCAGCACACCGACACCGATGCCTCTACTGAAGCGGACTTGGTATTAGTTCTATGATCCCATGTATCTGCTCCTTCGTCATCCATGACTAATAGATTGGACCAGCTTGACGCGACTCTCAAGGACGTTCAAAGAGCGCTCACCACTTTGTCCGAAAGAGTCGGCTCACTCGAAGAAACCTGCAAGAGTCAAGCTGGCAGACTCAAGAGACGACACGTTGACCAGGATGATCCTGATCACCGTAAGGGGGAGAACAAGAGACAGAGACTGTCTGAGTCCGAACCAATCCTCACTGAAACAACTGTGGTTCAACCGGAACCATCATCTGTGGCAACTGCAACTGAAGACAAACCTGAAGCCCAGTTGAGCTTAGCTGAGATGGTTATAGACATGGATATCTCAGACGGCGAAGACCCAACGGTTGAAAAGCCCGAGGGAGAATCACAGGAATTGTTACTTATTCTGCATCAGAAAGGCCTGCACTTGATCTGATTGATCCAGATTCCGAGATCGACCCCGAGACTGAAAATGCATGGTACGAAAAAATCCGCCAGTGCAATAAATCTCCGGGTAAATTTGATCTTTCCTACTGATGAAGACGCCAACGTTGATTATGATCAGTTTCTTCTACAAAATCTGTACGATACACCTGCCCACACTACACAAGCTCCTGAGACTTCTACTATACCACTGACATCTCCTCAACAACCAACAACTTCTGATCATCCTCCTCCTCCACAGCAATAAATCCGATGGGAGAAGATCATGATCCTTATTCCTCACCTGGAGGAATCACTGAAGAAGATCTATGTTCACAGGTTACGCCCCATCGAGCCAACCTTCTGCCTTGGGATTTCTCACTTCGACAAGGAATACCAAAGCCAGTACATAAATGCCATGAAGCGGTGTCTGCCAGTTAGCCAAGTCCGAACTAAGCACAAAATCTCTGAAGTGCTCAACATCCAAACATGCCGAATCCTTAGAGTCATGTTTCCAGTATTCACAGTCTAACGCGAAGACGGTAATGAATGGAGATTTTCCAAAGCTGACTTTAAGAACCTCAGACCGTTCGACTTCCAAGCTTTACTAAAAGACCTCCGAACTAGAACCATCCGACCACTTCATGTAACCAAAGCGCTAGAGGCTATCCGTCGATTCCTAATTCACACAATCATGATGTCCTACCTCACAGACTTCCACATGGGGATTAAGAACAGAGCCAAGAAAATAAACCTGCTGAAACCGAACCTGAAAGCACCCGAGCTGAAGATGTATCCTGAGAATACACTGCTTCTAGAACCAGAATTTGGGATCGTATACCTCAATGATCAGAAAGAAAAGAGGTTTCTTTGCTTCAGCCAGGTCGACATATTCTGCGATGGCACACTCCTCAAAGTCAGAGATGCTCTTCGTAACATCATCACTTATGAATCCGAAAATCGAAAATCGTTGTTTGTCCCCAATTCAAATGAGACAACCGCACGAGAAGCATTAGAAGTGATAGAAGACCGTATCGACTACCGCTGAGCCATTCAAATGTTTGAGATCCACTTTGCGCTTCGAAAGAGATACGTCAAGAACTGGCGCGAACTCGAACTTCAATTCAAAGGGGGAGATTGTTAGGGATAAAATCAGGTTGAATAGAAGTTCAAGGGTTATTTTGTTAATATTCATTTTGATCCTTTATTACGTAATGGGCCATGGGCTTGCTTGTTAAGGGCCCATGGTATATAATGCTTTGTTAGCTTAGAATTTAGAATTAATCGTCATTATCATTCAAACACTTGCATTGTAATTCTCTCTAATATTCATAGTGAACTGGATGACCAGTGGAAATCATTCTGACTTGTTGTTTACCTGTTGATCTCTCCACTACCTGAGATCCTACAGGGGCTTCTAGACGCGGGGGTGTCACTGGACTCGGTTCTGTAGTCCTGTGATCGCGTATGTAATCTAACCTAAATTGCTCATCACTGGCATATGACAGAAGTGCGGTTGGTAGAGGTCCACAAAACTGATATCCGTCCACATGCTCTGTTGGGTTATTCTTTACCATAGGGTAGGTTTTGACAACTGGTCCCTCCATTGGCCATTTTTCTATAAGCAGCAGAGGTTCTAGAATTATTCCTATGGTCCTCTGAAATTGCAGAGCAGGAAGTTCTTTGCTTTTGGACCCTTTTTCCTTTTGCGTGGTGATTCTGTGGTCAATGGTGTTCACCATCTCCTGCATCATAAGTGTGTCATAGTCTAGAGGCAAATCATAGTACACCCCGTACATGATTGCCATAATCTGGTGAGAGGTTTGATCAGGGCTGCCAACTTTTCCAGTCAGCCATCTGTCGAGGATGGAAAAGAGTGTGTTCCACAGAGGGGGAAACCTGTTTCTTCTGAAGTCGTTTCTGTTAGGTCTAGAGTTTTGTCAAAAACACAAGTGTTGGTTTCTGAATTTAAGACTCGGAGTTCTGAGTAGAAGACTCAGAACTTCTGAATATAGAAGTCTAGAAAAGATTCTAAGTTGGGATTTGGTCAGAAGACTCAGAAGTTCTGATCAGGAAAGTCGAAAAGATTACAAGTGTGGATTCTGACTAGAAGGTTCAGAGTTCTGAGTAGGAGACTCAGAACTTCTGACTATGAAGACAAATGTTCTGAAGCGCTTATTCAGAAGTATGTTCAGAAGTTCTGAACAACATGTTCAGAACTTATGACTTGGATATTCTGTCATATTCAGTTACTAATTAGGACACGTGTAATTGTTCTATTAGTCTGTTTCTCATATGTACTGTAGCTTTAGCTTTTCTCTACTGTATATATATAGGAGTTAGTAACTGTAAGCTAAATAGATCTTTGACATAACTCTTCACGCATAACTTTGTGAGATCTATTGAGAGAGAAAATCATTGTAACGTCTTGTAATTCACAGATTGTTAATAAATCATATGACCAGTTGCTGTGAATACGATCTTAATTGTTCATATTTGATTGTAAGATTGGATCCTGAACTTACAGTTTCTCTTCTTTAAATGGGTATTGTAGCCCAAACTCTCTGTGAATTGGCAGAGCTCTATGTCTGAGGGAACCTCTGCGTAATCCTTGATGCCTAGAAGTCCTCTGGTAGGTAGGCTAAATTCAAGGGAAAACATGGTTCTGTTGAACTTCAGTTCAATGTTTTCTGAGTTGTCATGTTTGGATATGTAGCCCTTGATTTGTCTACTTTCTTGGTCGTAATAGCAGCTCTGCCAGAACTGGTTCATGTATCTGGCAGGTATCCTTGTGACGTTCTTAGTTAACAGAGGGTTCAGGTAGTGGTTTTCAAGGATATTCAACAGAATGGCATGTTCAACCCCAAAAGTTGTTCTTGAGGGAACCAAATAATGGTTGCTTGGTTTGAGAGGAAAGATATTCTCATACTGGTCATGGTCAAAGAAATCTTGCAGGTGGGTGGTCGGAGCAAAGTCCACTGAGTTACCTGAGTTTTCTTGCTCAAGGTTTCTGGCCATGGATGGGTTTTGTAAGTGCTCAGATTGAGCTGGGGAGTTCGCTGGAGATTTGGAGGTGGAAGCCATGGAAGGTTTCTTTAAAGAAATGAGTAGAATATCTAGAAGTTGCAGGTTTTGCAAAGTTCTCCGAAGATAATAGGGAGAAAGAATTCGTAAAATGAGGAAGGAGAGGTAAATGGGGTTTTATGCTGGAGTGAAACGGCAGAATCTGAAGCGGTAAATAGGTAAAATTGAATAACCTTTGGGGTCCGCACTCGAGCACTACAGCTGTGTGCACGTTTCAGAGGAACGTGTGGCATGCACGTCCAGTGAAAACTTGCCACGTCAGAGGTGTCAGAACACGATTAGACGTCGTGCGTGGCCCATTAATGCCTGCGTGTGTGTGTTTCTACTTCCAGATGTCTGTCACTTTTAGAATTAACCCGCATATTATAGAATTCCCATAAAAAGCCCAAGTATCAGAATCGACAGAAGCTCTGTGGTGGAATAAGCTCTGTGATCTGAAACCTACTTTTCATCTCCTCTGAGCTTGCACCTTTACCAAAGACATTTGAAAATACATTGGAAGTGATCGATAGAATTTTCGTACAAAATTTGCATTCACAGAGGCTCTGGCTCACAAAGGCTCTGTTGAGCTCCACAGAGGCTCTATGAGTGAAAATTTCTAATAACTGAAAATTCATAAAGTTTTTTGATCATCCAAAGTTTTCATTGTTTTAAACTGTGTTTTTAGGACATATTTGAAAATTGGTATCCTAGAAAATTGTTTTTGAAAAAGGGTTTGTGCAAGATACTCACTCATTGATTCTTCTTTGATCGACAACGTTCCTGACTTCTGTGGATTTGGTTGACCAATACTCCTCTTTGGGTCCCCCTTGAATGATCAACCTATGTAGATCAATTCAAGGTCTCCTTTTGCTCCCCCTTGACCTATGCTTGGATCATATATGATAAGTAATGCATAAAACATAGGTTAAACTCACCAGAGGTTCTGTGGAAATTGACAGAGGTTCTGACCAATTCCACCGAAGCTCTGTTGGGTACAGAACTTTTGATGATAAAGAATGTAATATGAAAGAGTTTAAATATATACATATTTACAAGAAGATCAAGTCTTACTTACAGAGAGATCAACTCATGTTTAGCATACCTAGCTTACCCACCAAGAAAAGAAATATTTTCTCATCGAGTGCCTTGGTGAATAAGTCCGCAAGCTGAAATTCAGTGGACACAAAGTACATCTCGATTGTGCCTTGTTCAACATGATGCTTTAAGAAGTGGTACAGGATATCAATATGCTTTGTTTTAGAGTGCTGTACAGGATTGGCAGAGATCGCAATGGCACTCTTTGAATCACAGAGGATGGGAATCTTCTGTATGTCAAGACCATAGTCATTTAGCTGAGTTCGCATCCATAGAACCTGGGAGCAATAGCTAGCAACAGCAACATATTCGTCTTCTGCTGTAGATGTCGATACATAATTCTGCTTCTTTGAAGTCCAGCTGACTAGTTTACCACCCAAGAATTGGCAACTCCTAGAGGTACTTTTTCGGTCAAGCTTGCATCCTCCATAATCTGAATCTGTGTAGGCCATAAGATCAAAGCCAGAGTTCTTCGGATACCAGAGGCCAAGATTTTTGGTTCCCTTTAGGTATCTGAAGATCCTCTTCACAGCAAGAAGGTGGGATTCCTTAGGGTTAGCTTGATATCTTGCACAAAGGCAAGTGGCATACATTATATCAGGTCTACTTGTAGTTAGGTATAAAAGAGACCCGATCATGCCTCTGTAGAGCTTGCACTATACAGATTTTCCACCTGGATCTGAGTATAACTTGTTTCCAGTGGACATGGGGGTCTTCATGACAGAGGCATCCGAGAGCTTGAATTTTGAAAGAATGTCAGAGACATATTTAGCTTGATTTATAAAAATTCCCTCTGATGATTGTTTGACTTGGAGTCCTAGGAAGAAGTTTAATTCTCCCATCATACTCATTTGAAACTCACTCTGCATGAGTTTCTCAAAATCTGTGCATTGTTGTGCATATGTAGATCCAAAAATAATGTCGTCCACATATATCTGTACAAGCAATATCTCATCACCTTTTCTTTTTATAAAACAAAGTAGTATCGGTTGTACCTCTTTCGAAATTATTACCGAGAAGAAAAGTTGAAAGGCACTCATACCATGCTCTTGGAGCCTGTTTCAGTCCATACAGAGCTTTATTAAGGAAGTAAACATGGTTTGGGTATTTGGCACTTTCGAACCCTGGTGGCTGCTGGACGTATACTTCTTCTTGGATTTGACCATTCAGAAAGGATGATTTGACATCCATTTGAAAGACTTTGAAACCTATGTGGGCTGCGGAGGCTAAGAAGATTCTTATTGCTTCGAGCCGTGCGACAGGGGAAAAAGTCTCATCGTAACCAATCTCGCCTTGTTTCTAATGACCACCCCATCCTTATCCTTCTTGTTTCTAAAGACCCATTTAGTCCCTATGGCTTGTTTCCCTCTTGGCGGAGGAACTAGGGTCCATACCTTGTTTCTCTCAAACTGTAGAAGCTCTTCTTGCATTGCATCTAACCAGTTTGGGTCATCTAGGGCTTCAGAAACATGTTTTGGCTCGATCACACTGATAAAGTTTGTAAAGAAAAAAAATTTAGCAGTGGCTGATCTTGTCTTGACTTTTTTAGAAGGATCGCCGATTATTTGGCTCTGAGGATGGCTCTTCGTCCATTTAGTCATCTTTAGGAGATGGTCATTAGCATCATCTAGTTGAACTTCTGTGGTTGCACTATGTGGTTCTGGTGCAACCTTTGTAGTTGATGGTACTTCAGTGCTTGAACTTGGTTCTTCAGCTTGTCGAGGTATTTCAATGAGAGTAGGAATTGATTCCTCTGAGGATATTGAGACAGAATCCTCGTTTTCCTCTGGTATTGCTTCCTCTGTAGTTGCTGGAGTAGGTAATTCCAGTGCCTCTGTAGTATTTTTGCTTGTATCATCTTCTGTTCGCTCCCCCTCAGCACTTGCATCTACACGATTCACAGAATAGGATGAAGTATTTAATGGACCAGTTAGAGATATACCTGACTCAGTCTGGTTGGCAGAAGATGTTTCTCCAGAGGCTCTGGGGGCTCCGACAGAGAGATCAATATCGTCATTGAACATCTCTTCAAATAGCAGATTCAGTTCTGCTTCTCTTGTTTTAGAGATGCCAGAGGATTCCTTTTTCAGACCGAGTTCTGAACTGATTTGTTTAGAAGTCTTTTGAAAGGAGTCGTCAAAAGAGACATTGATACTCTCCACAATGGTTCGGGACCGCAAAAGGTAAACTCTATATGCCTTGGAAGTGGCAGAGTACCCAATAAACTTGCCTTCGTCTGCTTTCACATCAAACATTCCTCTAGCTTCTCTGTCGTTTAGGACAAAGCACTTGCATCCAAATACATGGAAGAACTTGATGTTTGGTCGCCTTTGGTTGATCAAGTGGTACGGTGTTTTGATGTGCCTTTTTACTATAGTTGATCGATTTTGGGTGTAGCAAGCGGTTGATACAGCTTCTGCCCAGAAAGAGATGGGCAATCCAGATGCAGTCAGAATAGTTCTTGCAGCCTCCACAAGCGTGAGGTTTTTGCGTTCGACCATGCCATTCTGTTGTGGGGTGCGTGCAGCAGAGAAGTTCTGAGATATGCCTTCTTCTGTAAGGTAATCTTCAATGACAGAGTTTTTGAATTCTGTGCCATTGTCGCTTCTTAACTTTTGAATCCTGCACTCATACAGAACCTGGATTCTTTTCATTAGGTTTATCAGAATGTTTGGAACATATGATTTCTTTCTGACAAATTCCACCCATGTATATCTCGAGTATTCATCAACCAACACAAGAAAATACTTTTTTCCTCCTAGGCTCTATGTAGCAATTGGACTGCAGAGGTCAACGTGTAGCATATACAAAGGCCTAGGGCAAGACACATCAGTCTTGCCTTTATGGGAAGCTCTTTTGAGTTTACCCATTTCACAAGCAGAGCACAAGTGATCTTTACTGAATTTGACATTTGGCAGACCTTTAACAAGATCAAGTTTGACAAGCTTATCTAGAGTGTGAAAGTTTAAATGGCAGAACCTGTTATGCCATAACCAAGCTTCTTCATTTTTACAGGCAACAAAGCAGAGCTTGTCTTTCTTGTTCTTGACACTAAAGTTCATGAGGTACAGATCGCCCTTTCGTTCGGCTCACAGAAGTTCGACTCCTGTATCTTCTCCTTGCAGAGAGCAGAAAGTTCTTTTGAACATGACGTCGAAACCCGTATCATAAAGTTGGCTTACACTGAGAAGATTGTGCTTAAGGCCATCCACATATGCAACTTTTCAAACGGTTATGTTGTACTTCTTTATGACTCCATAGCCTTTTTGTAATCCCTAATCTAATCAAGTAACAATCAAGAATTCAAGAGATCTTCATTAGAATAGAGAAAGAATACAAAGATGAGAATGAGATCCACTTTCTCTCTCTAACTTCTCTCTCTAGAAGTCATCCCTCTCACTACACACTTCCTATTTCTCTCTCACGTATGAATTGATAGTATGAGACTCCTTCTTGACTTCCTCTTTACAAATCCTATTTATACACTTTGACTATCACCTTTAGTTACTTTGACTTTGACCTTTAAAGCCCTTACTTTGACTTTGACAAATACATTTGACTCTTTACAATTAATACAAATGCATATTAAATCTTGAATACATTTTATGCACTAACAATCTCCCCCTATGGATTCAAGATTTAAAAAATTGATGACGATAGTCTTCAGCTCTTTGTGATCTTCAAATCTTCAACACTTTAAGCATTTTGAACAATCTCCCTCTTCGCTTTGAAGGAAGAACAATCTTCGAAAAATAACTCTGAAGAATCTTCAAGTAGGCGTTGTCTTCAGAAATCCAATCTGACTGCTTTAGTCTTCAATTGGATCTTCAAAATCAAATAGTCATCAAAGTCTTGAAACACAAACTTCACATCTTTGTGGTGTTGGTCAAAGTCTTCAAAAACAAAATCTTCATCTTCTAGAATCTTTGTATCACTGGACTTTGTAACACGAATCTTTGAAACATGGTAGCACGGATCTTTGCATCTTTGAAAAATATCTTCAGTCTTTGAACATGAAATGGCTTTTGAGCTTTAACGGGTTTTGAGCTTTAACGGGCTTTGAATATCTTGAACTGTGTATCTTCACTTCTTCAACAATGGACATCTTTGAATTTTGAATATTTGTCGAATCATCTCGAAGTATCTTGAAAACATCTTGAACTTTTTAACTCTAGCTTCTTGACTTTAACAAAACTTCTCTGTATCTTGAAATTGTAACTTTCATAGTTTCTCCCCTTTTTTGATGATTGTGAGCATCATGATCATCAAAATTCTCTTTTCAATTTCAGCAATCCTTGAATATACCAATAACAATCTCCTCCTTCTGATCTGAATATCCGTCAATTCCAAAAATATTTAACCGAATCTTTTCAAATTCAGACAATAGTAACGTGGTAACCCTGAAACAACTAATGAATCAGTTAAAATGCCTGTAAGTTGCACGAAGTCACTTAGTACAACGAATGCACTTTGGAAAGGAGCTTTTTGATGTTCACTCCTCTAGGGCTTCCATTCAATTATCGAAAAACCACAAAGGAAATTTCTATGAACGTTATGACAAGAAAACACATTCCTTGTGTGTATGTGCAAGTGTAGAAAGAATGAAGCAACATATGCTTGAATAATAATAGGCTCAAATTGTGTAAACTGTTGAGACAGCAACAAGTTTTCCACGGACTCAATGTGCATTAATGAAGAGCGAAGGTGGGGCAAACTTCCTTCTTTTTCAATATCTAGACCTTCCGAGTGAAGATCAGATAGATGATATGCTGCGTCCCCAAGAAAATGAAACATTTCTTTGTTAAGAAAGAAACGAGTAGCTGGTGGGGTTAATGCAAGAGTTGGCATGGGCTAGTTGCCTGTTTCAATGATGGTCACCAAAGAGTGTGAACCAATCAGTAATGCGGCCGCCCGGCTCAGAAAATGGATAGTGCAGAGTTCTCTTATTCTTTTAACTCTGTTCTCACACCCTCTTTCTGTTTTTTTAATCCGCTCACTTCTAACCAAACTCTCATTTTCATTTTACCTCAGCACAATGAGATACTCAACCGGATGAGTAATCTCCCCCACTCTTTGATTTCGACCCCTCACCCCTCAATCACTCAAGGATAACTTCTTGGGTAGGAAACACTGGTTAACGTGATCCATAGAAGTTTTGTAAATCCTCACACTGATTCCCATGAAATTTTGTCCTAAAAAATGTGTTGTTCAACAGTTTATTTTGAACAATTAAGAATATCGGCATTTGATTTACATTGCCATCAGAATGTATGCTCCTCAATAATATCATGAAGATTTGAGCATTTGATCTTTGAAGATTTCTCACAACAAGAATATTGAAAGAATGAAATGAATTCGAAAGACTTGTTTGAGAATCTGACAATGTATCAATCAGATCAAATAACATGAATGATAATCATGTAAGTTTAGGGTATCAAAGAATTGGATATTTTGTTTATATGACCAAATATAAACAATCTTTGAATGAAACGTTTAAGCTCTTACGCTGAAATGAATATGATGCTCAATCAAAAATTAGAAAATTCAAACGGGAGTATTACCATCGAAAAAATGTTTCGATTTGAGACATGGTAATAACAAAGTCAATATGAAGCTGAACCGGTGTGTATGAATTCATAAAAGTATATAGAAAAGATAATACGCAAGTATTAATCTTTAGAAACACACGGTCAGAAATGATGTAACGACAATCCGAGATATATATATGTATATATATATATGAAAAACATTTAAATCGCACTTCTAAAATTCATAAAATCTGTTTGAGAATCGAGAAGTGGTTTGAACATTTAGCAAAATATTTTTCATGCTTGAAAGTCGTTCTTCTTTCAAACAATCTCAGATTAAGTTCAGAAGATACTTACAATAAGATGTTTAAGCTCCCCCTCAAATCATGATAGACTGGTTAAAAACATATAAGCTCCCCCTCAAAATCTGCAAAAGATCTTAGTGAAACAAGATTAGTAGATGAAACAGTCAAAGTCTAAAACAATGAAATACGAGTTCTAAACTAATATGTTTAAAAGTCAAACTCGTTGAAGTACGGGTCCTAAACTGATATGTTTAGAAGCCATTGTGTCTTTGAACTCCGGGTTCTAAACTGATGTGTTTAGAAACCATTGTTTTTGCTCCCCCTTAATGGTATATATACTCTTCAAAAAATTTGCACCGCTTCTCTTCTGTTTTCATTCATGTGTGTGATATATATGTAACATTCAGCACAACACATGATGAACCTGCAAAACAGATTAAGCTGATTTTGGTACCCAATGGGACTTGGGTCCTAGTGTGTTAGGTGCATATCTCTTTGAAGGAATACTATAAGTACCGGACCAAAAATGAACATTTTCTTGCTTAATGAAATCACGAGTTCCACAAGAAGAACAACACAATTTCTTTTGTGCCAACCTAATCAAATAATTTGCAGAATATATAGGATTAGGTTTAGCGAAAGACTTACCTTTGTGAGCATTGTGCTTCTTGTTTACCTTCGGTGGAGGAACAGATGATTTCGGGGCATATTTCTCAGGAGTAGATCCTTTAACTTTCCAAACCATCTTTACAGGCTTGTAGATAGGTGTATCTGAACTGGTAGCATCACGGTTGTAGAAAGGATTAGAAGGTCGCATCTGATCTTTTGAGTTGACAGACGTTTTCGAAGAAACAGAAGAACGTTCATGAACATAACTAGAAGCAGTCTTTGATGAACAATCAGAATCAGTTGAACCATCATTCGGCGATTGAACAATAGTATCGGCACTAAATTGTTCAGGTGATTTAACTCTGATCTTAATTGCTTCCAATTGCTGAACTTGACCGGATAGAACATTCCTTTCTTGAACAGTCAGGTCAAATGCCTTTTGTAGATCAGACTTGATCTTCTTTTCTTTCATAACCTCCGTTGCTAAAGCAGATAACTTCCTTGTAAGCTTTGTAATTTCAGCCTTAAAGATGTCTCTTTCTTCATCAAAACTGTTCTTAGATATTTCTTTGAAAATTTCCATGTTTTTCTTTTGAAAACACTTCTTTTCATTTTCAAAAATATATCTCTGTTTAACAAAATCTTTTCTCTCCTTTTCCATCATTATTTCCAACTCATATATTTTCTTTGAAAGCTCACTATTCTCCGTTTTAAAAGATATGCGTTCAGTTTCAAAAATAGCTTTCTCGTTCTCAAAATTTTCACGCTCAAGAATCAAAACTTTCTCAAAATCAAAAATTTGTTTTGAAAGTTTGATACATTTTAATTCCAAAACATTCTTTTCCTTAATACATTTCTTTGAAAAATCAGAAAACTTTTGTTGAAAAATATTTCTTTTGGTTTCAAAAGTATTTCTTTCTTTTTCAAAAACATGTCTTTTCATTATCATCTCTTCTTTAAAATCATTTAAAGATTTTGACAAATCAACATTCTTCTTTTCTAAAGAGATGATCATGTTTGATTTGAAATCACATTCACATTGCTTAAAATCAGGTTGAGTCTTTAAGTTAGAAAGTTGTTGCTGGAGATCTTGATTATTCTTCTATAATGTATTCATTTCAGCTTTCAATAAATTATCTGACACTCTTCTTTCCTTTCTCATTTTTGTTTCCAAAACAGAAAGTTCTTTAGCAGACTCTAAATTCTTCTTCTTTAGATTACTGATCTCAGCATCCTTGCTTTTGATATGTTGAACAATCGTTGAGTTCTCCAACACACTCAATCTTTTGTTTAAATTCTCAATTGTTGTCCTATAATTGACTTCTTTTTGTTTAAGATCTTGGATCTTTATTCTATTGTCTCTGTCCTTAAGTGACTCCCAACCATAATATTCATCATCATCCATTGTTACCTGAAAAGATTAAAAATGATCGTTGTCAGATACTTCGTGAGAAGTAGAATTATGCACACACGATTAATCAGAGAAAAATCGATTAAAGTCAGAAAAATTTTCAAAATTAAAATTTTGAATAACAAATTATAAAATTTGTCGTTCAAAAATTAATTCCGAAAAATTAATGCGGAAAACTTGACTTTAAATCGGCAAACCTGCAAAAGATAAGAAAAATATATCAGTTTCGTGCAAAAGCAGGTAAAAATTGATAAAACGGACAAAAATTGAAAAATTACTAAAAATAGGGACTAAAAATGACAAAATACGAAAGTAAAACGAAAAATACGGACTAAAAGTGTAAAATACTATCACTTATAAAGGACAAGGACTAAAAATGACAAAAAATCTAAAACTTAGGACTAAAAGGACTAAAAAAGGAAAAATTCTAACAATACTAAGTACAAGGACCAAAACTGTAAAAATGCTAAATTTAAACTACATGGGTAAAAAATGACACAAACTAAAACTCTAAACTATAAGGGCTAAAATTGAAACTAACCTAAAGTCTATACTGTAGGGACCAAACCTGTTAATTTCTAAAACTATCTATATACTTAACGTAGCTAATGACTCAACCAACAAAAGGACCAAAAATGTAAAGAAACTTAACGGTAAAACTGTCGTATACTAACGGTTCTAACGAAAAAGTTAACTAACTGACACTTAACCTAACTAACTAACTTAGGACTAAAAATGAAACAAAATCTAACTAATCTAACGATACTAACAGGGATTTAACGAAAAAATGACCAACTTTGTTAGAAACTAAACGGCGACTTAACAGTGCCGTTAAGTGACTGTTCATCATCAACTTTATCACCTTCATCGACCTGTTTGTTTTCTTAATTCGATATCTTGCTCAAAACAAAGCTTGTACGACAGTTGCTTTCATGCGACAGTTATGATGGCATGTAGTGTACGACAGTTATGAGTATATGTGGCGTCCGACAATTATGAGCTAGTCGTACGAAACGTGTACGAGAGTTATGAGCGTACGACAGTTATAAACACCGGCCACTTTTTCCAGATTCCAGCAATATCTCTAACGACCTTCTCACAGCTTGAAACTTCTCTTTTTCTCGTCATTTTTCGAATCTGTATACTGCAAACTGATTGAAATTGAAAAACGAACAGATCTGAGGCAATTCCAGCAAGCAAATCTCAACAAAAACTCAGATCGATTCACATGATCGTGAGTGACTTTGATTGAGTTTACTGTCGACTTTCAAGAACACAAACTCACAGATTTGTTACTGAAAAATCTGATTTGAGACAGTAAAATGTTCGAATTCTTGATATTTTGATATTTCAAATATCATAACAAACAAACAAAATCAAATATCATGTTTATGGATATTTCGAACATTACTGTTGATATTTTGATTTTTCAAAAAATTGATTTTGATGATTTACTCCAAAAAATTCAATTAGAAAATGTTTTAAATCAACAACCAAACAAGCTTAAGAACAAACATCAATCTGAAACACAAATTCAATCCAAACATTTCGAATTCTTGAGAAATTTTAAGAAAAATCTCAAGAACACAAAATTTGTTCAATTTTCTCAAAATTTGATAAAAAAATCTTCAAATCGTGCATAATCTGATATGATCTAGCTCTGATACCACTTGTAATCCCTAATCTAATCAAGTAACAATCAAGAATTCAAGAGATCTTCATTAGAATAGAGAAAGAATACAAAGATGAGAATGAGATCCACTTTCTCTCTCTAACTTCTCTCTCTAGAAGTCATCCCTCTCACTACACACTTCCTATTTCTCTCTCACGTATGAATTGCTAGTATGAGACTCCTTCTTGACTTCCTCTTTACAAATCCTATTTATACACTTTGACAATCACCTTTAGTTACTTTGACTTTGACCTTTAAAGCCCTTACTTTGACTTTGACAAATACATTTGACTCTTTACAATTAATACAAATGCATATTAAATCTTGAATACATTTTATGCACTAACACTTTTATATACCCCTTTTTATTATCGCCAAAGGTTACAGATCCTCCATCGAGTTTGTCTTTGTAAGAGGATAGTAGACCTCTGTCGCCAGTCATGTGCCGCGACCACCCGGAGTCTAGATACCAGATCGGCACATACTGCTTCTGTAACACAATTAGAGAGTTTTAGGTACCCATTTCCAAATGGGTCCAGCTCTGTTATGGGGCTTCAAGGTTTCCTTAGCATCCTTGGGTTTGGTTTTAACTTCTGAATAAGAACCATCTTGTTTCTTCTAACCTTTGAATTTTGCATTCTTTTTGGGTTTAGAGAGGAAACAGTGCGGACTAGAGAAGTGTTGGTTCAATTGATGCATAAGCTTAAAACAATGACAATAATGTATACGCGAAGAAATTTTCTTGAACTTTTCATTAAAAACACTGAATAAGGGTACATAGGCTTTATTTTTACAGTCTACCCTAGCATTTGACTTCCTATTACAAGAAGACCTATGTAGGCTAGATTGACTTTTTGAAAATTCTCTGTTGAGAGTAGCCTTCTGTTGATCCCTTTCTCTGTGGTGAACTTCTGCTGGTTTCACTGTCACAGAAGTAAAAGACTTGTTATTTTCCACCCATTTTCCCTTTTGTTGCCAAGTTAGTTTTTCTTGAAAAGGCCTAAAAGGTTTTGGTGCTTTTGGACTTTGAGAGGGTTTTTCCTTTTCTTGTTTAATTTTCTCAAGCTCAAGAGAGGTTTTGGCTTGTATACACATGTCCAAAAAGTCTGGACATATAGGAATCCTTGTGATTTTCTCTTTAGGAGGAATGGTTATGTTAAGAATTCCAGAGGGAAGTTTAAATCCCTCTGAATCACAAGGTACTATCTCTGACTCATTTGAGTCAGTCTCAGATTCGTCAGAGGATGAATCATCCTCATATACAGAGGTTGAGTCACTGAGATCTCTGTCGACAGAGGATGGACTTTCAGAGCATGTGCCATACTCGCTTTCTTCCTTTTCTTTGGGACTATCTTTCAAATCAGCAGAAGTATTTATCAAGATTTCCTCAGAGAGTTTTTGTTTGACAGAGGATGTACAGAGGTTTTAATAAAAATTGTTTTTGCCAATTTCTATTAACTCATTTTCAGAAATGTTTTTCTGTTTTTCTTCTGAAAAGCAGGCATAAACTCAGGTGCCTCTGCAGATAGTTTTGATTCAGAATCTATAGTGCAGACAAAAGCAACCTGTGTTTGAGTCTTAGGATCACCAAACTTGAAGATTCCTATCTGATCTTGTGTTTTCAGATATCTCTTAGGTTTGGAGTCTCTTTTGACAGAGGCTGAAGGTAACAAATATGTGTTTTCAAACCACACATTTATCATCTTCAGAGGTTTCCTCTTGTGAGGTTCCCCAGAGACTTTTTGCCTTTTGCTAACAAAGATTAAGTTTGGAAAACCTGGTTTTCTTGTGCTTCCAATACAAAACAGAGAGGATAGGGACTTGTCTCTTTTGGTTCCAGTATAAGGATCTATATCACAGAAGCCAATTCCCCGTCTCCCAATTTGTGTATTCACTTTTTCGTACACCTTATGTGCATCTTGATATTTCTTAATTAAAAGGTCTCTGCTGAGTAAGTCTTGATGCAGGACTTCCCTTTCTTTTTGAAAAAACCTCTTTAGAGCAAGAATGTTCATTCTGTCGCTCTCATTGTCCAAAAGTTCCTTTGTTTTAGTCTTAAGGGCAGAATTAAGTTCTGAAATCTTTTCTTTTAAAAGATTTAGATGTTTATGCCAATTAGTTTCAATCTCTTCCTTTTCTTGAAATATTTTTGCCTTTTCTTGAGTGAGAAGTCTGGATTCTCTCTCAAAGAATGCAAGCTTTTTCTGGATATTGTCACAAGCCTTTTCCAGTTCAGCGTAATTTTTTGTCAATTTAAGCAAATTAGCTTCAGTTTCATTAGAGTAAGAGTCAGAAGTGGATACCTCACTGTCAGAGTCGGAGGAGCTGACTTCTGCCATTCCTTAGAATAGGGCGTTCTTCTTCTCACCTTCGTCAGAGGATTCATCTGACTGCCAGTTTTCTTGCTCCACAATGAGCGACTTCTGAGCGTAGTACTCTGCCTTCTTTTTCTAGAAAGCAGAGTCCCTCTGTGGGCGATTTGGTTTGCTCCTGCAGTTTGGAGCATAGTGGCCTGGCTTGCCACAGTTGAAACATCCCTGATTCTAGGGTGCATTCCTAGCTCTGTCACCAGACCTATGTTGGTCACCACCTCTGTCGCTTTTGTCACTTGACCTCTGTTGGTCATTTGCATATTCTCTTCCCTGATTCCTTGGCTCATACTTCCCGCCTCAATCATCTCTCCCATTGCGTTCATATCCTGACTTCTTCTGGTACCCTCTGCTAAACTCTCTTGTCAATAGAGCTAAAGATTTAGCTATTGAGGCCATTGTTGCCTCTTCTTCTTCCACCAATTCCTGTTTCTTACTGTCAACAATAACACCTTCTTCTTATTCTCTTTCTTCTCCTCCACAGACTTCTCCTTCATTGGTTTCACCTTTGCTTCTGTAGCCTTACCAACAAGTGCAAGAGGCCCACTGGTTTGAGCTTTTGCTTGTGCAATTTGAGGTTCTTGGGCAGCCAGTGTTCCGTAAAGATCTGACAGAGTCCAGGTGTCTAGGTCCTGATTAGCTTGCAGAGACATAGGCAACTGGAGCCATTCTTCGTTTAGGCTCTTTAGGAATATGACGTTGTTCTCTTCAGAAGTTATGTGAATCCCTAACTTCTTACACTTGTTAATAAGAGAGTTGAACGTGTCGTATGTTGACTGCAGAGACTCTGTCGGCAGTGCTTTGAAAGCATAGTAATCATTGATGCATTGGGCTTTGCGGTTCTTCTGAGTCTTAGCGCCACCTTCTAATTGCTTCTCAAGTTCTTTCCATAGATCGTAGGCTGATTCACATGCGTCCAGAGACTGAAAGAGGTCATTTGGAATGGCCATTATCAGAAGTCGCTTGGTCTTCTGAGCAATTTCGTATTTCTCCCAGTCTATAGTGGACCATTTATCCTTTGTCTTTGGTTTCTCGTACTCAGCAACCTCTGGAGTATCATCTGTGGCAGGTACCCGTGGTACTATGACCATAGGAACATAAGGTGGATTTCGGATATAAGTGAGGAGATCTTTATCAGTACCCTCAAAGAAATGAATCATTCGTATCTTCCATTGGGGGTACTCATCTCTTACCAGAGTAGGTGGTTTTGTCAAAGAGCCAGTAGTGAAGAAGTTGTTGGTATTTGCCATTTTAAGTAATTTGAAAATACTAGAAAATAGAGTATGAACTGAAAGTTTTCAGATGATGGGATGGATTCTTCTAAAAGAGTTTATAAGCTTAAAAACCTTGAACAATGCACTAAATGGAAAGATTTAACCAAAGAAACAGTTTCTGTTAGTTTACTAAAGTCGAACTGGTCGAGAATAGCAGAAAAACAAAGGCTATTTGAAATAAATGAAAAACAGGTCAAAATCAGTCCAAGTTTCTACCGAAAGGAGTTGAAATCATTGTCTGAGTGGATCTCTTGATATAGAAAATCAAGGATAGCTCTGATACCAATTGTTTATCCCAATATGAACTCAACAATGATTTTGATCTCTATTAGTTCGAACAGATGAGTGTGCGGAAGCGTTTTAAAGAACTAAAGAGATGCTCGGTAGAAATTTCACACAGAATCAAACAAATAAAGTATTAATAAACAAGAGATTAACTCAAAGATTCACTTTATATTGATTCTTTATAAGACACCAAGAACACCGTAATGTGTGTGTAAAATGATAAGACCAGCTCTAATCAGGTGTGTGTGAAGATATGCAAAGTTACTTGAAGTGCTCTACAAGAGCCTTCTATTTATACTATTCTACAGGGGACAAATGAGAGACAATAAGTACTAAGGGTACAAAGACAACATCGTGGATCTGCAACAGGTACGACGTTAATGTAGTGCACCATTTTCTGCGAAGGCTGCAACCCATTAGAGGTGGACACGTGGAATGTGTAGGGCACACCTTGTACAAACGATCTTCAAGATCTTCGTACAACAGAGGCACGTGAGAGGCACGATCGTCTTTGTCTTGATCATCATTCTTCCAAGTCTTCTAAGTCTTCATACCACAGAGGCTCTGTCAAGTGTGACAGAGGCTCTGTGGCCTTGTCCTCTGAGAACGTCTTCTGTAGAGTCTTTACTTGGTGTCTTGGTAGAGGCTCTGTCGATGTTTTTACATTTAGCCTATTTTTCAATACTTCTTTAAACATGGAAGTTGGAGCTAACAAGGGGCACCTGAACCGGAGGGCCTGATGTTTTTCAATTCGACCAACCATGTCTTCTAGGCCAGGGAATGTAGAAGTGGCCTGAACAACTAAATCCACAGTCATGCCTAACTTTGCTCGGTCATCCGGCGTGAAGTAGGATAGAGGGACTGTGGGAGCTTCCAAGAGCTCAAGGATCTTGGAAAGTAGGGAGTTTGAATCAGCTACCTTTGAAGTGAGGGTGCTTACCTCACCTTGGATTCCTGAGAGAGCAGTCTTCAGCGTTCCAACTTCACTACTGAGGTTTGTGAAGGTGGAAGAGAGATCGACAACGCTGGAGGTCAGAGACTGGATGGATGTTGAGTTGTTGACCATGTCCCCTTGGAGAGTCTTCACCTCATCATTCAGCGTAGAAACATCGACGCTGGAAGCCTTGCTGTCAAGGGAGGTGGCAATCTTCTTCAGCGTCTCCCCGACATCGTTGACTGTCGTTATGTTGGTGGAGAGGTTGGTGGTCAGTGATGCCACTTTATCACTCACATCCTTGAGGGATGTGGTGATCGTGCCTAAATTAGGACCTGTAAACGAAACTAACTTATGAGCAAAGGAAAGCCCAAAAGAAGTTGGTAGTTGAGAAAGGATAGGGGATAAGGTTTGGATACCCGAAGGGGGTTGGAGAAAGTACTGAAATCACAACATCCCCTGAAGTATTCCATGTCGTCAGCAAGGGACGGAATGGGGATGCCTTCAGGCCCTGTTGATTTTTGTTGCATGAGGTTTTGCAGCAGTGCATCGCTTGTATCCATCAGCGAGAACTCTGGTACTGTAGAAGCAATGGTGATGACCAAAGGTGTAGAAGAAGCGGGGGCTTAGAACGTTGTGGCAGGTTCAACGATGGTGTCGCTGATGGAGACCTCTTCAGTGCTTTGAGGCACTGAAGATGTTGGGGATGGCACTAGAAATATTTCAGAGAACTGAGCCTCTGAATTGGTTGTTGGGATGGTTTCAACGAGTGTGGTGGAGCGGACCAAGAAATTTTCAATCGATGCCTGTGAAGAGGCGATCGATGAATCTAAACCTTGAGATGGTTGGGGCTTCTCCTTCGAGATCTTCTTGGTCTTATGGGTGCCAAGGGGGGTGTTAGATGGTTTCCTCTTCTTGGAGGATTTGGATGTTGCAGCTTAGGTGTCAGCGGTGGGTCTGGCCGCTGAGGGAGCCGCAAAAGATGAAGAATTTTGGGAGAGTAGAGAGATAAGGGAAGAGAGACTTACCTCGTCTGCGATGGGTTTGTAGTCGAGGATCTTTGTACCAACTCGGGAGAGTTTGTAATCTCCCTGGTTGGGATAATGTGCACTAATTAGCATTTGAAGGAGGGCAGAGATGAAGCGAGGGTAGGGAACCTTCATGTCCCTTTCAGGCTTTTCAACTTTTTCCATCAGGTCTTCAAAAATAATTCTGGCATAGTCGACCTTGCGCCCTTTCAGGAGAGAGTACCCCATAGCAACTTGATTAGTGGAGCCTAGTTTCGCTGTCATGCGTGAGATGACATGGGCGAAGATGAAGTTTAGTTCAACGTGCATTTTGGCTTTGAGGATTTTGGTGAGGCGCTTGTCATCTTTGTCAGTGCGCCTCTTCTTGTCCCATGCATATTTCATGAGATCAAGGAATTTGATCAGTTCTTCCTCATGTTCAGGTTGGTTGGGGAGGGATTCGAAAGGTCTTTCAGGGAGATGTAGTGCAGCACGGATCGCTGCGGGAGAAATGCAGCCTTAGCCGAATTCGGTCTGAAAACGATGACAGATAATTCTTCGCCGGTGCGAGTAGAGGTTTGAGTGGTTCGTTCAGCGGTGAACCAAAACTGTCGTAGGAGATGGCGGTGTGCAGGAGGTGCGATGGTCATGGCAGTGCATAATGGGGGCATTGTTTCAGGAATGCGACCGCATCAGCAAGGTGGGTGTAGGGTTTCTTCTTAGGGAATTCAAGTAGGGCCAGGTGATTGTTGGCAGTGATTGTGATCTGGTGTAATTCACCAGTCATTTTGGAGGACTTGACCATGGTTGCAGGGCAAGTAGCAGTGTTGGTAGCATCAGCGTTGGTAGATGCCATTTCTAAACAAGTAACCAACAAAAAAATGGAAAAAGGAAGAAACCTCTTAGTATGGAAAGATTTTCCAAAATAAGGGTTTTTAGGGTTTTATAGTTTCCTTTTTCGGAAAGAAAAAGGAAAAACAATACTCTAATTTTGTGAAAACCAAAACTAGTTAGAAAAGATGATTTTCCAGTTTTCTTTTTGAGAGGGATTCTGGAGAAACGTATGAAGATTCAAGTTTAAGATTTTGATGATTTTTCAAGTTTTGTTTATAAAATCATGAAGAAGATGATTTTATGTAAGAAAAACGTTCGTGTTGATCCTTGTAAACATTAAAAATGAATCAAAACAAGTTTTTAAAGAGAAATAATGGGGTAGAAAAGTAAGAGATATGAACCTGTTCATTTGAATGTTTGAATAAAATAGTAGCAGGTTTCAAATAAAATCCTAGAAGAAGTATACAAAGGAATTCTTTCTTGCTTGAGAGAATCTAGTGCGCGTAAAAGGTAAAAATATAAACTTAGAGAGTTTATATAGTGAGTGTAGAGAGAGAAAGTGATGAGCGGGATAAAGTACTCATCATGACACGTGACACGTCCCACGAAGCTTATTGGACAAGAATACGAAACGGACGAATACGTCAGACAAAAAGGCGTGCCATGGATTATCCGTTTGATGACGTTACAGACATAAATGTCTTTTCATTTCAAAAGATATCCCTGAACGTTTTGAAAATTCAGGGATGATTTTGTATAATGAAGATTCACTGATGAGAAATATCAGTGACGAGTTTTGTTATTTCAAAAGGAATCACTGAAGAAGAAATGTTAGTGATCGTTTTTATTTTTGAAAAACATCTTACTGAAGTAAACTTCAGTGATTAGGAATAGAAAACATACCTCGGTATCAGTGAACATTTGTTCAGAGATTAGATGATGAATAAAGAAATAGAATTTTATCACTGACCTAATGCTTAACCGCTGAAGAGTTATTCTTCATAGTTCCGCATTCCAAGCTCGCTGATGAGAAAGTTGAATCTTGTCTCATCAAGAGGTTTGGTAAAAAGGTCAGCTAACAGAAAATCAATTGGAATAAAAAGAAGTTCTATATCCCCATTCATCACATGATCTCAGATAAAATGATACCTGATTTCGATGTGTTTGGTCTTTGAGTGTAGCACTGGATTGTTTGCTATAGCGATGGCACTTGTGTTGTCGCAATGGATGGGAATTTTGGAGAGCTAAAGGTCATAGTCTAATAGCTGGTTTCTCATCCATAAGACCTGAGCACAACAGCTTCCAGCGGCTACGTACTCAGCTTCAACGGTAGAAGTGGACACTGAATTTTGCTTTTTGCTTGTCCAACTTACAAGCTTTCCACCCAGGAGCTGACAGCCTCCTATGGTGCTTTTTCTATCCAGTTTGCAACCTGCAAAATCACTATCTGAATAGGCAGTTAGATCGAACCCTGAGTCTTTAGGATACCAAAGACATAAGTTGGGTGTACCCTTCAGTTATCTGAAAATTCACTTTCCAGCAATCAGATGCGATTTATTGGGTTCAGATTGATATTGTACACATAGACAAGTAGCATACATGATATCAGGACGACTCGCTGTAAGATAAAGAAGAGATCCGATCATTTTTCTATAGGCAGTGACATTAACAGGTTTTCCAGAGGGATCCTTGTTATGTGTAAACGGAGGTGCCATAGGAGTTTTCATTGCTGAATTTTGAGTAAGACGAATTTTTTCAGCATGTCATTAACGTACTTACCTTGGTGAATTAAAATGCCTTTGTCACTTTGCTTGATTTGGAGTCCAAGGTATTATGTCAGCTCACCCATCATACTCATTTTTGTAGGTTCCCAGATTCACGTTGCATCACATTAATGGTAATAAAATAGACAGCGGAAGCATTAAATATAAAGCCATTAAGATGTGAGTGATTGTGCAAAGATATTGTAACCGTGAGTATCAAGTGTAGAACAGTAATAATGATAACAAGATCAAGTATAATAAGCTGCTCGTATATTGATAATATGAATAACACCAAGAACACGTTCAAGTGTGTGTGTATTCGAAATCTCACAGGGAACAAGATCGTACGGAGGTAGTGCTATGGAATAATGCAGTGTGTGCTCTAACAATTGTGGAAAACTATTTTTCCAAAAGCTTACAATCGTTTGTTCCACTACCTCTCTATTTATAGCCCTGATAAAGTGTAGACAGTGTACTATCGTACCCTGGAATGACACATGGAAAGTATGTCTCCTTTCTTTAGGGCATACATGGAAAGTATGGACACGTGTCTGACACTTAGGATTTCTTACGAGACTTAGGCTTCACAAAGGTCTTCACTTCACCAGAGCTCATAGACCAGAGCTCTGTTTGTCTTCGAGTAGGAACAGTTCTTCTGTTGATCTTCTGCCAGAGCTATGTTGAGGTCTATTGGTTCCACCAGAGCTCTCTGTTGGTCATCTTGTTGAACTTCTTCTAAGTCTTCTGCTCGATCTCTGGTGGTCTTCTGACTTGGAATATTTTCAATACTTTTACATGAGATACTTGGGGCTAACAATCTTCCCCTAAGTATTGAAAATAAAATTTTGGAAACTACAGAGATATATAAACAAAAGACAGAGAAATTGACCTCTGTGATCTTTGCACTATTCTTTTGAGATATTACAATACAAAGCATAAGAATAAGTACACTTTACGAATAATAATCTCCTCTTAAGATTCTGTCGAATTTTCTGATCAGATCTCGGAATTCTATCATGAGGTCTATCTGGTCGACGAAGCTTATCATACTCTCTTCTGGGCATTTTTCTCTTGGAAGCTCCTTGATGATTCTCTTGAGATAGAGCAGCGACTCGCTTGAGTACTTGTGAGCCTCTTCAACTCTGAGTGCTTTCTTGATGCCTTTCTGTCGGCAGATAAGTATTGGTGGCTCACCAACAACCATTCCGGATCTGTACCTCTCCAGACCTTCAATACTTTAATTTGGAGGTCCAATTGCTAGCTTTTCAACCTCGAATTCCATGCCTAGTTGAAAGTTGATTTGCGTTCTGAGATTTACGTGTTCTTGCATGACAAACTCGATTTCCCTCATAGCAGTTCCCATGCCTCTGTATCTGTCGATGAAGTTTAGGCAGTAGGCATGAAGTGTTACCAGGTCATAAGGATTCAAGAGCACAAGATCATTGTCATTGAATTTTTCAATCTTGTTCTCTTTTGTCCTCACAGTGTAGACGTGGTACAGAATATTGTCTTTGGAGAACTTATTTGCTTCAACATTCAGAATAAATTCGAATGTGAAGTTTTAGTCTATGGCTTTGTTCATATTGGATCTGGTTTGGATGAACTTCAACCTTGCATCAGTGAGTCTGCTGGCATTGATCGGGTTTAAGTATGGGTTAATGGGTATTGCATTCATAGGAATTATGTCTCTGTCAGCATAGAGGAATGCGAATATGGTTTCGATTGCAGGTTTGTCAGAGTGTTGGGTTGATGTTTCTGGGTTCTATTCTGGCTGAATTGGGTTCTGATCATCATGGGTTTCAGCCATAAGAATATCAACATGGCGTCCTGGCTCTTGTAGAACTTGGGTTTGAACTTGAGGTTGGGCTTGGCTTATATGTTCTTCAGCAGAGATTGGGATTGATCTCTCTGGTTCATTTCTGGGTGATGACGGAGGGGTGTCAAGTATGATGATCTATGGTGGTTATTGTGTTGACTCTGCTGGTGCTTTGATGATTCTATCTATGAATATGTAGTCAAGCATCACCAAAGTCGTCTCTGGTGTTTCTTCTGTCATCCGCTTGTCTTCATCCATTTCTGCAGCCTCTGCCTCTTTTTATTTCTCTTTCCCTTTACCCGTCTCTTTCTCCGTTTCAGCTTCTTTTTCTTTCTCTTGTTCTTTCTCAGTCTCTTTCTTCTGTTCTTTCTCCTTTTCTTTCTCTTTTCCTTCTGCTTCTCTTTTTCTTTCTCCTTCTCCCCCTTTTGTTGTTCTGAGGACTCAGCCATCTGATTGTCTGAGTTCCCTTCTGGAGCATCATGGAAATCATCCTCATCATCAGACTTTGCAATGTCGTCATTAGATGAGTCCGAAACAACAACCTTTGGAGCAGCTTTAGTTCTTTTTCTCGAGGGTTCTCCTTCTGGTGCTTCTTCTGCGGGTTTTTTCAGTGTAGAGTTGGTGATGGCAGCTTTAAATTCAGTCGCGGCCTTTTTCAGTGTATCTTCCACTTCTGTCGCAGCCATTCTGACTTCATCAACTTGACTCCCAAAGTTGAATTTATGTGCAGCAAGAGATGTCTTTATGTGTTGCTTTGTTGCATGGGCTTTCATTACAAACTTTGATGAGATGATCATCATCTTGCTATGAACAGATTTGCTGAACTCACCCATCTGGCCGACTGTCATTGGTAGTTCATTTGGGCTCGGACCAGAGATGTTTAGCGGAGTAACAGACGATGTTGTGGCTTCTTTGATGGATTCCTTGACAGAGTTATTGATGAGCTCTGTCAAGGTTCTGATGTTGGATTCAGATAGAATAACTGTAGGAATGGGCAAGGTTCTGTTCATCGATGCCGTGTGATTCTCTGTCATAACTCTCTTCAGCTCTGCAAGCTCTATCGAAATCTTTGTCGACTCCTATGCTCTGACTCTTTTCTGTTCGGCTAGTTCTGTTGTCAACTTTGTCATCTCTTCTGTTCTGTTGCGCTCAGCTTCTGTATACTTCAGTGTTACCTCTACATGTTTTTCTGTAATTCTTTGCAGCTCTTCCTTAAGAGAAGCATTCTCCTTGCAGATCAACTCCTCCTTCTGTTCATTGATAAGTTTATACTCATTCAAGGAGGTGTTGATACTATCACAGAAGCTTTCGAACTCTGCTCTTGTGACAGTGTCAACGGGGGTAACCTTGTTTCCAACACATGGATTCAAGTCAGCCTCGAGTTCAGAGGCTCCTACGTTAAAAGTTGTGTTAATGTTGACTCTTGTAGGACTTCCACCCGGTCCTTGATGCTCCTTTTCAGGGGAAACATCTACAGATGTTCTGGTTACTTCAGCTCTATCATCCTCAGAATCTGAGAGATTGAAGTAAACGTGGGAGTTAACGTTGTGATCTAGACAAGTTAATCCTTGTGAAACTAAGCTGTCAAATTGCCTCTGAGTTAGGCAATCTCTACGGGTAAATCGGAAATTACCCAAGGACCTAAGTTGTTCCTCCTTAGATAGATGAGCCACATAGGCATCATCGTGTGTAGTTGTCCTATTGATGTCTTGGGGCAAATTGATATCGTTACCAAAAATGGATTCCCCTGCTAAGTGCATACCAGAGGCATGAAGAGGTGCCTCTGATGGTATAGGTTGGTTGAGGTTCGAGGTGTGCACCTCTGTTTCAATGTCCATTTGAGCTAGATCCTCATGGACATATTGAGTGATTGCACTGGGAGTTGGGGTAAGAAAACGCACATGTGTGTTCACTCGAACATCTTTTTCTATGCGCACGTTTCTCTCGGTTCTTACGGGTATAGAACTCTCGGGATTCTCTTCTCTCTGTTCTTCTTCCTCACTACTACCATAGGAGGACGAACTCTCTACCACCTCCTCTGTAGTTTCCCTTTCTTCCTCTTGAACATCCTCTATAGGGGATGCTCTGTTCTCTACTTCCTCTTCCAACTCTTGTACATAGGAAGACCCCACTTTGGGTGCTCTTACCTCTGGTCTTTCTATCTCTTTTTCTACTCTTACCTCACTTTCAGACTCTGACATAGGCTCAGGACCTAAGTATGCTGGGCATCTTACCTCAGGTTCTTGAGGTTGAGCAGTAGTGTTATAGTTTTGGATAGAAAGGTGGTTTAGAGTGATTAGAGATAGCATTGTACCTGGAAATCTGCATACGATGGGGAATTCACCAGAAGATTTTCCCAAGAATTTGGACATAACCCAAACAGGTGTAGGATTGCCTTGTTGAGTAAGATTCAAAATTGGGAAGGCTTCTCTGATGACCAAACTTAGGAATCTCTGGTATTTAATTGTCTTCAGAGACTTGTGGACACCTACAACTCCTCCTCTTGCAACGGTTGAGGTCTTGGTGTTTACAGCAGAAAGAAGATCCTTATAGAGTATTTTGGCATAGTAAAAATTTCTTTGGAAGTAAAGACCATACATGATTTGTAGAATCTCTGTGCTGGCTTGGTCTTGGCTACCTGATTTGCAGGTTAGGGTTCTGTTCAGTGTGGAGAACATGAAGTTCCACACTGGGGGTAGATTTCCTCTTCTGAACTCACCTATTTTGTTCAGATCCTTGTTGTAACCTAGAAACTTCATAAAATCAAGAAGAACGGCTACTTTGGGAGGTTTCTCGTAGGCTTCTATTCCCAACTGCCTTTTGGTTGGCATTTGAAAGATTCTTCTTAAGGTCTTGACTCAAATGCGTACTGTACCTGCTCCTCCCTGGTTTCCTGAATCAACATTTCCGATGATTCCTTTTTGTTCTTCAATGAACTGACATGTAGATCACCATTGTCTTACATAGAGTTCTGGAAGGTTGTCATCGTAGCTGGTAAGGGATTGAAAAATGGGTGAGTTTCTGAAAAACTCAACAAATATATGGTATATAGGCAGATAGTTGGCAGGGTTGGCATCGAAACGATAGTTACTGTCAGCAAACTCGTAGGGTAGGATTACGATTTGGTCGACAGGTCCTATTTGGCTTGATTCAGCGGAATGTTGAGGGTTTTGAGGTTCCGCCATAGTTGCAAGTTAGGGTTTCTGAAGAAGACAAATGTTTTGAACTTTGAGAGGGAAAGATGAAGGGTTTAGAATGATCAGAAAAACGTAAGAAATGAAATGGGTCGAAAGTGTGGGTATTTATACGCTGAACATGTGGCTGGATTAACGTCGTAGGTACTGTAGGCACTCGAGTTTCAGATAGTGGAACGGCCTCTACAGTAGAACGTGGAAACAACTAGTGGTTGTCTTTCAATCAAAGAATGCCACGTAAGATTTGGTTCTGACATCTTTTGGGCTAGCAAACCATCACGGTTAGAGACGTGTGGGTGATAAGTGGTTGACGTTTAAAGAATGACCCGCATCTCTGATGACGTGCTTCTGATGACGCGGCAGAAAAACCGACAGAGCTCTGGTGGAGCTCAGCATAATTTTGTCTCTGTTGAGTGACCTTTTCATTTCGTTCAAGTATCCCAAGATGTTTCACCTTTACCCAAAAAATCATTTAAAATTTTGTATCTGATGTGAAAAGTGATCAAAGAACAAAGACAGAACTGACTCAGAAGTTTCACAGAGATCTGGTGAGATATAACAGAGGTTCTGGTGAAATATCAGAGTTCTGTTAAGTTCATGACATTATCAAAGATTTTTATCAGAACAGGTTTTCCCTCTTTCTTCAAAAAGATTTTTCTTTAGAGATCAGAAGAGCATAATCATTTTGGATTTGGAAATCTAATTTTGACTTGCTCCCCCTACAACCATGCACATTTTCCTTTATAAGCCCCCCTTGAAATATGAGCTTATTTTGAAAGATTTTTCAGTTCAGCCTTTTGAAAGATTAAAAAAACTTTATACAAAAAAATATTTACAAACAGATTCACTGAAGGCTTGTTGAAAAAGTATGCGTGACAGAGTTCTGGTGAACATCAGAGGCTCTGTTGAACTATCCTACCCAACTATTTGACAGAGTTCTGGTATGATCATCAGAAGCTCTGTTGATTTTTAAACAGAGTTAGGAGGACATGTTCAGCATACCCAATTTGTTGATTAAGAAGTTAAACCTCCTTTCATCAAGGGCTTTTGTGAACAGATCAGCAAGTTGGAAGTCGGTCGAAACAAAGTACATTTCAATTGTCCCTTTTTCAACATGATCCTTTATGAAGTGGTACCTTATGTCGATGTGTTTTGTCTTGGAGTGCTGAACTGGATTAGCTGTTATTGCTATGGCACTCTTGGAGTCACACAGAATTGGGATCTTGCCATACTCCAGGCCATAGTCTTTGAGTTGGGTTTTCATCCATATTACTTGAGAGCAACAACTAGCAGCAGCAACATACTCTGCTTCTGCTGTAGAAGTTGATACGCAATTCTGTTTCTTGGATGTCCAACTCACCAATTTTTCTCCAAGCAATTGGCAGCTACCAGAAGTACTCTTTCTGTCATTCTTGCATCCTCCATAATCTGAATCTGTGTATGCTACAAGCTTGAAACCAGAATTAAGAGGATACCAGAGACCCAAAAATTGAGTCCCTTTCAGATATTTAAATATGCGCTTGACAGCAGACAAATGAGATTCTTTAGGATTTGCTTGAAATCTGGCACAAATACAAGTTGCAAACATTATATCAGGTCTGCTAGCAGTTAAGTACATAAGTGATCTTATCATACCTCTGTAGTTCTTGACATCTGTACGTTCACCATTAAGGTCAGAGTCAAGTTTAACTCCAGTGGCAATTGGAGTTTTCATTGGGTTTGAGTTGTTGAGCTTATACTTTTTCAAAATATCAGAGATGTATTTGGACTGACTTATGAAAGTCCCTCTGATGGATTGTTTTACTTGTAAACCAAGGAAGAAAGAAAGTTCTCCCATCATGCTCATTTTAAATTCGCTTTTCATCAAATCCTCAAACCTATCACAGTACTCTTGCCGTGTAGACCCAAAAATAATGTCATCGACATATATTTGCACCAGAAGTATATCATTTTTATACCTTATAAAGAATAAAGTTGTATCGACAGTACCTTTCTCGAAGTGATTAGTCAACAGAAAGTTTGACAGAGTTTCATACCAGGCTCTGGGAGCTTGCTTAAGGCCGTACAGAGCTTTGTCTAACTTGTAAACGTGGTCTGGAAACTCTGGACATTCAAAACCAGGTGGTTGCTGGACATATACTTCCTCTTGTAGCTTGCCATTCAGAAAGGACGATTTCACATCCATCTGATAGACCTTGAAACCCTTGTGAGCAGCATAGGCTAAGAAGATTCTGATTGCTTCTAGCCTAGCCACAGGAGCAAAGGTTTCGTCATAATCGATACCTTCTTCTTGGAAATATCCCTTTGCAACCAGACGGGTTTGTTTCTGATGATAATCCCATCTTCATCCTTTTTATTTCTAAACACCCACTTGGTTCCAATGGCAGTTTTATTTTGAGGAAGTGGAACCAAGGACCAAACTTTATTTCTTTCAAACTCCAGAAGCTCCTCTTGCATTGCTTCTATCCAGTTTGGGTCTTCAAGGGCTTGAGAAATCTTCTTTGGCTCAATCATGCTTAGAAAGTTGACAAAGAAAGCTTCATTCATTGTGGCCGATCTTGTCTTCACACCATCTTCAGCAGCACCAATAATTAAATGATGAGGGTGATCCTTTGTCCATCTGGTCATGGGAGCATGAACAACAGGTGGGGTTTGTGTTTCTGATGGGAAAAGACGTTCTTGAACATCAGAGCTATATGGATTGGCACCAGGGCTCTGTGGCACACAACTCTGAAGAGTGGCCTCATTGCTCTGTGAAGTTCCAGCAGGGCTTTGCGAAGGTGAACTTTCAAATAGGGAATCTCTCTCAATATTGGTTAACAGGGGTGATGATGGCTCTTGTTCAGGTTCTCTTACATTTGATTGTGGGTCCTCATTTCTCTGAATAACACCTGTAGACAGAGAAGTAGATGGTGAAGTATTGGAAGGACCAGTAAGAGTTGTACCTGTCAGATTCTGTTCTGTTGAGTTCGGAGCTTGATTGCCTCTGGTGATGTTGACAGTGGAATCATTATCATCGAAGAAATCACTGAATATGAGATTGATATCTTCTTCTCTTGACTTTGAAGAACTCGCCTTCTTCTGTTCTGTCTGTGTCCCCTATGTTGATTTACGATCAGAAGAATTTGATGTACTTTCATCAAATGACACATTTACGCTTTCTTGAATGACACGGGTTCTGGTATTGTGGACTCTGTAGGCTTTAGAGGTTAAGGAATAACCAATAAAGATTCCTTCGTCCGCCTTCTTGTCGAATTTGCCCAAATGTTCTCTGTCATTCAAGATGTAACACTTGCAGCCAAAGATATGAAAATATTTCACATTTGTTCTTCTGTTGTTGATGAGTTCATAGGGAGTCTTCTTAAATCTTTTCACTATCACAGCTCTGTTTTGGGTAAAACATGCTGTATAGACTGCCTCTGCCCAGAAGTTGATGGGAAGGATAGAACCGGCTAGCATGGTTCTGGCGGCTTCTACCAGAGTTCTTTTCTTTCTTTCCACTACACCATTCTGTTGTGGAGTTCTGGCAGCTGAGAAGTTCTGGGAAATTCTTTCTTCTGAAAGATAGGCATCTATTCTGGCATTCTTACACTCTGTCCCATTATCACTTCTCAACTTTTGAACTTTGAGTCCTAACAAAACCTGTATCCTTCTCAACAAACTTATCAGAATTTCTGGGACATCAGATTTTACTCTGATGAACTCAATCCAAGTATATCTAGAAAATTCATCAATGAGCACAAGAATATACTTCTTACCCGACAGACTTTGCACAGAGATTGGACCTCAAAGATCCACATGAAGCATATGCAAAGGTCTGGGGCAATTGTGATCACTCTTAGTTCTGTGTGAAGATCTTTTCATCTTCCCCAACTCACAAGCAGAACAGAGGTGGTCTTTGTCAAATTTAAGCGAAGGAAGTCCTTTTACTAAGTTCAGCTTTACGAGTTTGTCAATATTTTGGAAATTCAAATGGGCAAATCTTTTATGCCAGAGCCAGGCATCTTCATTTTTCAAAGACACTAAACAGAGTTTCTCTGTTGTAGAGTTTTGGTTTGGTTTGAAATTCATTTTATAAAGATTGCCTTTTCTGTCGGCTCTTAAAAGTTCTTGACCAGACTCGGAAAGTAACAAGGAACAGTACTTCTTCCTAAAATTGACATCGAACCCATGATCACAAAGTTGACTTATACTGAGTAGATAATGATTTAATCCCTCAACATAAGCAACCTCAGAAACTGAAACACCACCATTAACTAAAGTACCATAGCCTCTAATCTGTCCACCATTATCTCCTCCAAAGGTTACTGCACTTTCCTTCTGGTTTTTCAATGAAGTCAGCAGCTCCTTATTGCTCGTCATGTGCCTGGAACATCCTGAATCTAGGTACCAGATCTGCACATGAGGCTTCTGTAAGACAGATTAGTTCTTTTTAGGTACCCATTGCATGATGGGTCCTTTCTTGTTAGACTTAGGTGTGTTAACAGTTCTGTTTGCTGGCTTTTCATCCTTTGATGATGTTCCAGAGGGTTTTCTCTATGCATTCTGAACAGTCTTGGGATTTTTCCTTTGAGGTGACTGATTCAGAACACAGTGGGGACCATTCATATGATTTTGCAGTTTTAACAACAGTTGTATGCAGTTGCAATTGATAGAACATGAAGATAATTGATGCACATTGCTATTTTAATTCAAAAACTGTTGTTTGAATGATGCTCGATTCTTAAAAACTCTAGGACCATACATACTGTCCTGATTTGGCTTTATGAAATTGTTGTTTTTCCTTGAAACAGATTCACTTTTCCAAAAAGAATTTCTTCTTAGATTTTCAACAGAGGCAGGAGCAGGTCTGTCATTGACTATCCATTTGCCCTTCTGCTCTGGTGTAAATCTGATTGGCTTAAAAGCTGGAGGAACAGAGGTGTTGTTCTTTGGAATACTTCTAGCATTCTCTCTTTTCTCTACTTCTACTACATTAGAAGCAAGAATCCTGAAGCCTTTGTTATCAAACTCAGTTACTGGTATGAATCGTGATTGTTTCTTAAAAAATGAGACACCCTTTTTCAAATCCATAGATCCCACCGGTATCTGCTTAGGCTTATGCAAAACTTTCTTTTATCCACAAAAAAATTGTTCATCTACCTCGGAGTCAGAGTCACTCTCAGAGCACTGAAAGTCTCTGGTGGCTCTGGTGGTAGACTCTTGAGGTATCAAAGAGACATCGGTTTTAGCAAACTTAAACTTTCTCAACTTGGGTTTTAAAGCATTAGATGCGATATTCTCATCAAGAACTCTTTTCAAATCCTCCTCAAATGATGTTCGAATTGATTCAGAGGATGGAGAGAAGACTGGGGCTTCAGGGTTGAGCTCGCTCTGTGTTTTATCAACAGATGACTCTTCCACAGAAGTAACAGACTTCTGTTCCTTAAAAGAGTTAAAGTTGAAAAACTCTTTGGGATACAGACTCTTAACAGAATTAGGCAAAATGATTCTAGCTTTTCCTTTATCAAGAATGAACTTTTCAGATGGTTTTAAAACCTTTTCATGATTCAAGGAGTCGTAGATGACGTTCCTGTAGTTAAGTCTTCTGGTCCTTGAAATATCTGAAGTTTTGATTCTTTTGAAAACTGCTGTACCAGAGATCACATCCTCTTGGATTTTCCCGACACAGAAAGTAGAGGACAGAGATGTCTTCTTCTTTCCATTACAGGGAGCAAGGTCAGAGAAACCAAGACCTTGTGTATCCATCTGTGAGTTTATCTTGATGTGCACATCTTGTGCATCCTGGTACTTCTTGATTAAAATCTCTTTTCTCTGTAGGGATTGATGTAAAACTTCCCTTTCTCTTTGAAAATAATCTTTTAATGCAACAGAGTTAAGTCTTTCAGTTTTAGACTTCTTAACCTATTCAGATTTTTGTTTCAAAACTTCCTCATATTCCTTCACTTTGTCTGAAAAAGAGTTTTCCTTCTTTTGTTGTAAGACTTCTAGCTCAGATTTTTCCTTAAGGATTTCTTCTTTTTCTTGTTCCAAGAGAGTTTTCTCTCTCTTGTAAAAGGACAGATCCTTTTGAGCTAGCTTTCTTAACTCTTTTTCTTCAGAGAGCTTTTGTTTTAAGAGTTGAAACTTCTCTGTTAGCAAAGAAACATGCATTTCCAACTCAGAGTCAGACTTTGATTCAGAAGAACATACCTTGGCACTGGGTCTGGTGGTCTCCAACGCTATGTTGTCTGGCTCTATTACAGTAAGAGCAAATGCATGAGCTAATTCTTCCTCTATTGATCTCTCTGGTATTTCTCCAGTCATCCAATCAACTTCTCCTAAACTTTCATCATCCACAGCAACTCCGCAGAAATTGGCTTGCTCTGGTTCATCATCAGAGGATGAACCAGAGATCCAATTCTCCATCTCAGCAATGTAGCTTCTTTCTCTGTAATTGTACTTGTATTTATTCTTGTAATAATCCTGGTCTTTTACCAGTTTACCTCTACAATTAGCAGAGAAATGGCCAGGTTTGCCACATCTAAAGCAACGTCCATCGTTCTGGTTGATGGGTTGGGCAGCATCAGCTTTCTGTGGAACTGGAGTATTGTACTTCTGTTGAGGTTGTGGTCTCTGTTCTTGTGGAGCTCTGTTCTGGTGGTTCTGTTGTGGAGGTGCAGCATAACCTCTTGTCTCATCTTTCTCTTCTCTTTCGTATCTACCTCTTCTGTCAAATACTTTGCTACCAAATCTCTTGTTAAATTTTTGAGTTATTAAGGCAAGAGATTTAGCAAAAGCATTTATATCATCATCTTCTGAAGAACTTTCTTCAGCATCACTCTCTGCTACCAGAATCTTCTTACCCTTCTTCTTCTCTTTCTTCTTATCTCTGCTAGAACTCTCTCTGTTGGACTTTCCTTTAGTGGTTTTCTTTGATTCAGATACCAAAGCTATTGGGCCTGCAATGGTGGATTTGCCTTTCTGTTTGACAACATCCTTCTCTTGTGCAGCAAGAGTGTCATACACATCAGTAAGAGACCATGCATCCAAATCTTGGTTAGCTTGTAAAGACATGGACAGATTTAACCATTCATCATTCAAACTTTTCAGGAACAAAACATTGTTATCTTCCTTCGACCTAACAACCCCACACTTTTTGCATTTGTTTATCAACACATTAAATCTATTGTAGGTTTGTTGTAAGGTTTCCTCAGGAAGTGCCTTGAAATCGTTGTATTCATTTATACATTGGGTCCTTCTGTTCTTTTGGGTCTTGATACCACCCTCAAGTTGATTAAGAAGTTGATCCCAGATTTCTTTAGCAGTAACACATGAATCTAGTTCTTGAAATATACCGTTGGGAATGGCCATAATCAGAAGTCTAACTGCCTTAAGGTCATTTTCCATTTTTAGCTTCTCTTCATCAATAAACCCGATGGTTTTAGGTTTAAGATAAGCAGGAATCTTAGCCGTAGTTTCTGTTGCAGGCACACGTGGAACCAAAACCATGGGTTGGCAAGGTCCATCTGTGACAGATCGCATTAAATCCCTGTCCATTCCATCAAGGAAGTTAACCATCCTAATCTTCCACTGAGGATATTCATCTCTCAGAAGAGTAGGAGGCTTGGTCAGAGAACCAGCAGTATAAATGGCGTTAATGTTGTTATTAGCCATTTTGAAGAAAAACAGAGTATAACGGTTTCAAAGGAGTTTTAAACTGAAAGTGAGTGAACAGTAACCAATGGAATAGTAATAAACGGTAGAAACCATCTTTAAACTAGACTGGAAAGCGTTTGAACAGTATTAAATGAACTCTGAAAACTTGTTTTAATCTTTAAATAGTAAAAACAGAGTATACTATTAAGCTTTTAAGAGACACACAACAATCAACAACTATGAATCAACCTTGGTAGATTGGATCGTTTGATTTAAGCAAATCAAAGAAGCTCTGATACCAACTGTAGGTTCCCAGATTCACGTTGCATCACATTAATGGTAATAAAATAGACAGCGGAAGCATTAAATATAAAGCCATTAAGATGTGAGTGATTGTGCAAAGATATTGTAACCGTGAGTATCAAGTATATAACAGTAATAATGATAACAAGATCAAGTATAATAAGCTGCTCGTATATTGATAATATAAATAACACCAAGAACACATTCAAGTGTGTGTGTATTCAAAATCTCACAGGGAACAAGATCGTACGGAGGTAGTGCTATGGAATACTGCAGTGTGTGCTCTAACAATTGTGGAAAACTATTCTTTCAAAAGCTTACAATCGTTTGTTCCACTACCTCTCTATTTATAGCCCTAATAAAGTGTAGACAGTGAACTATCGTACCCTGGAATGACACATGGAAAGTATGTCTCCTTTCTTTAGGGCATACGTGGAAAGTATGGACACGTATCTGACACTTAGGATTTCTTACGAGACTTAGGCTTCACAAAGGTCTTCACTTCACCAGAGCTCATAGACCAGAGCTCTGTTTGTCTTCGGGTATGAACAGTTCTTCTATTGATCTTTTGCCAGAGCTCTGTTGAGCTCTGTTGGTTCCACCAGAGCTCTGTTGAGCTCTGTTGGTCTTCTTGTTGAACTTCTTCTAAGTCTTCTGCTAGATCTCTGGTAGTCTTCTGACTTGGAATATTTTCAATACTTTTACATGAGATACTTGGGGCTAACAATTTTATATTTTGATTTCATTCTTTCAGCGAATCAATCGCAAATTTTTCAGTGGGGAGAAAAGAAGATAGAGTGTCATACCATACACGAGGTGCTTGCTTTAAGCCATAAAGTGTCTTATCCAGTTTATAGACATAACCTGGATGCTTATGATCAGTGAATCCTAGAGGTTGTTCAACGTAGACTTCTTCATTCAGCTTTCCATTAAGAAATGTTGACTTGACATCCATTTGATGAACTTTGAAGTCTTTGTGAACTGCATAGGCTAGAAAGAGTCGAATTGCTTCGAGTCTAGCTACTAGGGCAAAGGTTTGATCGTAGTATATGCCTACCTGTTGTCTATATCCCTGAGCAACAAGTCGAGCCTTGTTGCGAGTTATAGTACCAAATTCATCCAACTTGTTTCGATAGACCCACTTAGTGCCTATCACTGACTTGTTAGATGGTCTGGGAATAAGATTCCAAACTTTGTTTCTTTCGAATTTTGTCAGTTCTTATTGCATAGCACTGACCCAGTTTGGATCTCTGAGGGCATCATCAACATTATTTGGTTCAATCAGCGAAATAAAATAAACAAATAGATAAATGTTACCTGAACTTCGTCGAGTATGAACACTTGAGTTTGTATCACCAAGAATTTGATCAATTGGGTGATTTAAAGTCCATCGCTGCGCTAGAGCTTGAGTCACTGTCTTAGATGGAGCTACTGGAGGAGCCGAAGAAGAAACTTCAGCAGCAGTTGATTCAGGTATACCAGGCAAGATAAGCTGAGGTCTAGATGAAACTTCATTCACTGATTGCTGAGAACTCGATGGGTTTTCAGAGGCAGACAAAGTGTTAATGGGAATAGCTGAAACCCAAGAGGATGATTCAGCTTCACTTATCTGCATGCTAGGAATGATGTGTAGAGCATCATCAGCGGTAGGGTTGTTGACCTGAGGGCCAGGGTTAAGATTAGCTTCTGAATCCCCAAAATGAGAAAACATCCACTAAGTAAGTTCTTCGTTATCAGCAGTAGGTCTGGAGTTCGCTGAACGGGATTCATCAAAGGTGACATGAATTGTTTCTTCTACAGTTTGTATTCTCTTGTTGAAGACTCTGAAGGCTTTGGACACTGAAGAGTATCGTAAGAAAATTCCATCGTCAGCTTTGGGATCGAATTTTCCATGAGCATCTATGTTGTTTAGGATGAAACATTGACAACCAAAGATGTGGAGAAAGCTGATAGATGGCTTTCTTCTATGGAAAGGTTCATAGGCCGTTTTGTTGAATCTTTTGACGATCAGCGACCTATTTTGAGTGAAACAGGCAGTGTTGACAGCTTCTGCCTAGAACTGTGTTGGAAGATGAGAATCGCTGCGCATGGATCTAATTGCTTCGATGATCGCCCCGTTTCTTCTTTCAGCGACGCCATTCTGCTGAGGAGTTCTTACTGCAGAGAAGTTGTGAGAAATGCCCTTGCTTTCAAAGAAGTTATCAAGAGATTTTTTTTTTGAATTCAGTCCCATGATCACTCCTTATTGAGGGAATAGTCATATTATCCAGGACTTCCATTTTCCTGACAAATGAGATGAGTTCTTATGAGGTGTCACTCTTTGCACGGGAGAATTCATCTACCATGACCAAAGAATATTTCTTTCCAGCGAGGGATTGGATATTGACAGGGCCAAATAAATCCATGTGGAGGAGCTGAAAAGGAGTTGTCACTGAGGAGACTTGCTTGGATTTGAAACTTCCTTTCGTTTGTTTTTCTTTCTCACACGCTGAACAGAGAGATTCCTTAGCGTATGAGTGTTGAGGCAAGCCATTGACCAATTCTTTTGAAGAGAGAGTATTCAGCGTCTTGAAGTTGAGATGAGAGAGCCTTTTATGCCATAACCAGTTGACATCTGAAGAGGCTTTGGAGAGAAAACAAATGTTTTCAGTGGATGTTGAGTCCATGTTTATAACATAAACATTTTCCAAACGATATCCACTGAGAGCAATCTTGTTAGGGTCAGAATCAGGTTGAATAGAAGTTCAAGGGTTAAATTGTTATTACTCATTTTGAGCCTTTATTGTGTAACGGGCCATGGGCTTGAATGATGTGGGCCCATGGTATATAATGTTTGTTAGCCTTAGAAAAATAGGCTAGTTGTCATATTACACTTTTAAAGCGTATTGTAATTCTCTCTGTTGAATGAAAGTGAATTGGATGACCATTTGAAATCATACTGTTTGTTCACATCTATTGATTTCTACTGTTCGTTGCACTAATCTGGAACTCACAATTGGTATCAGAGTAAACGGACGATTCGATTCAAGGTGATTCATAGATCTGGTAAGTTTCTGTTAGTCGACTCTTCTTGTTGATCACTTTGTTCAAATTTTGATTCAGTGAAAATTGCTTGTTTTTGTTTATTGCATTCCGTTAGCATCATCATTATAAACGATTCTGCAAATTTTTGTAGCCTAATTCGATCATCTGATTAGTGTTTAAGCAAAATCAAGTTCATAAGTTTTTGGTCTCTATTCTTGCAAAAATCAAATATTTTCTATCAAAAATTTGTTATTTGGTTTCAAATTCGATTCGGGTATTGTTAGTATTGTGTTTTGTCGAGTTCCTAACCTTTCAGGAACGATTCTAAGCAACCCTAATCGATTTCCAATCGACTTGGAAACCACAACCGCACATACCGGACACCACAGCCGTGGTTACCGGATACCATCATATTGTTACCGGGTAAGTTCTTATTGCTTTCAATTGTTACCGGGTAACTCCAAGTTACTGGGTAATCTATAGCTTACCGGTTATTTCCATACTTTCCGGACTTCCATCCGGACAAGTTCCCGGTAAGCGTATACGGTGACCACGTCCGGTAACTGCCATTTCATCTGGTAAGTCCTCCCACCCGGTAAGCTAGTTATTTGTTTTATTTTTTTTATTGGTAAGTTCTTGCTTTAGTTGATTCATCCGGTAAGCTTGTCATCCGGTAACATCCAGTTATCCGGTAAGCTCTTCATCTGGTAATCACTTCCACCCGGTAAGTTTGTTATTTGTTTTATTCACATTCGGTAAGTTTTTGCTTTTGTTGACTCATCCGGTAAACCTGTTTCATCGGGTAACACTCAGTTATCCGGTAACTTGTGTTTACCCGGATTCCTCTGTTGATTGAACACTCACACACACAATTTGATCCGGACACTTCCAGATCAGACATCTTATATCCGGATTCCTATCCGGTAAGTTCAGTCTAGTCAATTTCTTACCTGTTTTAGCATAAACCACTCTTAGAACCTGCGTTAGGACATCACTCTTAGTGACTTGTGTTAGGATATCACTTTGAATCGAACTCATCGTCTGATGATCACTCTAGTGCAACTTTAAGATTTCTTTACATGATGCTCTCGCTATCGACACCGACTCCAAGCCGCCTTGCCTCTACCAAGGTGAATACAGCCAGTGGCGGGACAGATTCTTGATCTTCATTGAGTCTAAGGACAACTTTGAGTTCATCTGGCGAGCTCTATGTGACGGACCAATTCCTAACCTTGGGAAGACTATACCAGCAACTAAAGAAGGTGGTCAAGTTCGTTATGAGGACAAGACATACTCAGAAATGACTGCGGATGAAAGAGGCATGATTGAGGGAGAAAAGCATGCCAAGAAGTACCTTGTTCAGGCTCTACCTAACACGATCTACACAGCCATAGACAGCTACAAAAGGACAACAAAGGGCATGTGGGATCAGGTGGAGAAAATGATGCGCGGGAGCAAACTTGGGAACCAACTAAAAATCAACAGTTACATAACCACGTTTGATGGGTTTAAGCAGCGCACCGGCGAATCCCTCTCCCAGACCTATGAACGTTTTTGTCTCCTTCTCAACGAGTTTCACAAAAACCAAATCACTCGATCAAACACGGAAAATGCGCTCAAGTTCCTCAACAACCTCTTGCCTCAATGGAAAGTATTCGCATCTCATGTCAAGCACAACCACTTGATGGAGAACGTTGGCATACACGAACTCTATGAGATGCTTCTATGAGATGCTTCTTTTGGCCGTCGTTCCAAACATGCCCAAGAGCCAAGTGAATCTGAGCCAGAACCTGAGGAAGAAGATGACAGTGATTTTGATCCTGAGTTAACAGATGTGAAGAAAGCAATGGCTCTGCTCTCCAGATCCTTTCAGCAAAAGAAGTTCTTTAAGAAGACGACATCCAATAATCAGCGCTACTCCACCTCCTCCAACAAGCGCCATGATTATCAGGACAAATATGAAGGAAAGAAGAAAGCAGATGATCACACACAGCCTGACAAGAAGGAAAAGACTGAGAAAGAGGGCTGCAAGCCCGAGACAAAGAAGAACGAACCTGTTACTTGCTACAACTGTGGGAAGTTGGGTCATTTTGCCAAAGACTGTAGAAAGCTTGTCGTGAAGAATGCATACTATTACAAGGCAAAGCTCGCATTGGCAGAACAAAAGGAAGCAGGAGAAGCTTTATTTGTGGAAGATGACTATTGGCTGGGTCGTTCTGATGTCGAAAGCGATTCTGAAGATGCCGACGCTTTCATAGGCTACCACTCTCCTCCAGAAGAAAAGACAAAGTTGTGTCAGGTATGTGAACCTATCTATCAAGATCTTTATAACCGAACGCAACCTCTTGTTGAACGGATAGATTCCTATAAGGCCACCGCTAATGAACATCTGCTTGAAATTGAGTCCTTATCTGAAAAGCTCGATGTTCAAAAGCGGATAACTGAGAAACACAAGTCCGAAAATGCTAATTTAAAAGAAAAATGCAAAAATCTTTCAATAGCACCTCAGGACTTAAGGGCCAAAATATCTGAACTACAGTCACAGCTAGATCTGAGAATGAGAAAGCAGAAATTGTTTCTCAATGCTCTGCTCTTTAAATTCAGCACAAGGAGTTTGTCGCTAAAATAATTGATCTTGAAACCAAACTCCACAAAAGAGGCCAAACTGACCAGACCATTCATATGAATAAACCCAAGGAATTCACATATTTTAACAAGGAATGGGGAATCGGATATGATAACCCACAGTACTTGAAAAAGGGTATATTTAAAAGACCGACACTTTATGACTTTGGTTGTCTCGGTATAGACAAAAAGTATCATGAATATGGGATAAAATGGACTGGTCCTCTTGAACCTGAGAAAGAAGAGGAAACTAAGGAATACAAGCGCAAACACACGACCAAAATGCAACTTCCTTTTTGCTACGAGCCCACAAACTATTATTTGGAGAAAAATCCAAAGAAATACCTCTCGAATGACTATTTTGACTGCTATAAGGTTGTGACGCCCAAGGATTCCTCCAAAAAGGATGAGGTCCAAGAAACCGAACCCAATACTGAGACGAATGAGTTCAAACTCTATGTTCCCCCTCTCGTCTTGGAAACAAAAATAGTCGGGTTAGAAGAGTCACTCGAGAAGGAAAGGGCGTGTTTTCTAAAGGAAAAGCAAGCGCTTATCACATAAATTGAGAATCTCAAATCCGTGAAAACCGATTCTGTGTCAGTTGAAGGACAGGAAATACTTCGGTGTGAAATCAATCGGCTCACGTCAAAACTGTCTGCCTTGGCAACAGAAGCGATGAAGGATCATACGAGAAATGGTCAACTCCAAGAGAAGGTTGACCTACTCCAATCTGAAAAGCTAATTTCACCCGAACTTTCCTCCAACTCATCTGATACATCTTCGTGTAAAGCTTTCATTGGCAAAATTTCTTCACAAGACGGTAAAGAGTCTCAAGATAAGTGTGTTTTAAGGAATTTAAACTCTGATTTTTTCCTAGCTTCCGCACCGAATTCCTCGAAGCACACAGACACAAAGTGTTCCTCACCTCCCTCAACCAGTCCAAGTCCAGTAATTACGGATATAGATTTTTCAGAATTTATGAATTCTGAGGGTAATTCTGAGGAAGAGTTTGAATCGTTCCCCTTCGACAAACCTCTTCCAAGTCATACTTACTTTCTTTCACCACTAGTTAATCGACCGGTCAATTTTCAAAAGGGCGAATGTTCCAAACCAAAGACCCCGGCTGTGATTAAGGTTTTTAAAACTGAGTCACATTCTCAAAAACAATCACAGCCGAGGCAAAAGACCAGTCGATCAACTGATAGAAATCCTGTTTCCTCAAAATCCACTAACCATGTCGTCAATGTTGTTTCAGATAAAATCGGTCGAGCTAAACAGGACAAACAAAAGTGGCTAGCTAAGAAATGTATCGAGAATGTTGCGTCAAAGTCATTTAATACTGTCTTTTATCCTAGAATGAACAAAAATGATTGTGCTTGGAATCATAGGAATGATTTTGTTGAACAAGACATTAAATTTCCGATTAAACTTTATTCCATTCAGCAATTGATTCAATTATCGCATGATTGTTTGTGTTGTTCTAGTTGTGGTTGGAATGACTTTGATGACATTAATAATTCAACTGGTTGCTTTGCGTCATATCATATGTATAATTCTGCACCCAAACGCAAACCCCGTAAAAGAAAAAAGAAACCAAATACAAAATAGGGTCCCCAATCAGAGGTTAAACCCAAGCAAAGAGGAAACCCACATCAAAACGGATTCCTCCTACTGAGGTTAAACCTACACCCAAGAGGAAACCTGCCTCAAAACAGATTCCTTCGAAAGGTGTAAAACCTAACCCTCCAGGACCCATTTTCAAATGGGTACCTAAAGTCCGCTAAACTTGTTTTTGCAGGACGGTCATGTGTGGTACTTAGATTCTGGATGCTCCAAGCACATGACCGGAAGGAGGGAGCTGCTCACGAACTACAAGGAGACGTGAGATCCAGAAACGATGACAAGGCGCCGATTTTGGGCTACGGCGACATTGTCGAAGACAAGATCACCATAAAGAAAGTTTCATACGTCGCGGCATTGGGACACAACTTGTTCAGCATCGGCCAATTCTGCGATAAAGATCTCAAGGTCAGATTCAAAGTAAAAAGGTGTAGCATCCTCACTGACGCTGAAAGGGAGCTATTAGTTTGAACGTGAAAGACCAACCTCTACACCATCGACCTTGCAGCCCTGAAGACCGATAATTCTGTCTGCCTGATGTCAAAGGCCAATTCCCAGAAAGCGTGGATTTGGCATCGACGTCTCTCGCACCTGAACTTCAAGAGTATCAACAAACTGGTGCTTGGCGGACACGTGAAAGGCATGCCCGACCTTAAATTCATGAAAGACCGACTCTGCGGGGCATGCGAAATAGGAAAGATGAAGCGAGCGACGCACAAGCCGAACGCCGCTCCAAGCACGTCCCAGTCCCTCGAACTTATCCATATGGAATTGTGTGGACCGATGCATGTTTAGAGCATCAACAAATGCAAGTATGTCCTGGTGATGGTGGATGATTTCTCACGCTACACTTGGGTTAAGTTCCTACGCTCGAAAAATGAAACCCTGGAGTTGATTATCAACCATCTGAAGACTATCCAACTGAACCTTCGACAGCAAGTTCAGACCATCAGGACCGACAACGGGACGGAATTTAAAAATCAAACGGTGAAAGAATACCCGACTTCAGTCGGTATGTCGCAAACCTTCTCCGCCACACACACTCCTCAACAAAACGGAGTGGTGGAAAGACGCAACCATACCCTCGTCATAGTCGCTCGCACGATGCTGTCACAATCAAAGCTGCCTTTATTTCTCTGGGCCGAAGCGGTGTCAACTGCATGCTACACACAAAACCGCTCCATCATCAACAAGCGGTTCAACAAGACGCTGTATGAGATCATCAACAACCGCATCCCGAACATCAAATACTTCCACGCGTTCGGATGCACGTGCTACATCCTCAATGACAAGGATGATCTCGGCAAATTCAGTCTGAAGGCAGATGAAGGAGTTTTCATAGGATACTCCTTGCAGGCTAAGGCGTATCGCGTTTACAACAAACGGACCAAAACCGTTACTGAGAGTGTAAACGTGACATTCAACGAAGCCACAGATTTGGCTTCTGAACAAATCAGTTCAAAACCCGGTTTAACTGGTGTGCTAGCTTCCGAACTCTCACGTTCGTGATCTACACAAATGGCAGTAAATCCGAATCACGCATCTATGTCGAATGCTCATCTTTCTGATTTAGATTTACTGTTTCAATACTTTTATGATGATATGTTTAACACTTCTTCCCCTCGTGTCTCAGCGCAACCAAGACTTAAAGCTGCTCAAATCGAGGACTCGGCGAATCTCTCCGGTCCGCCGCCCTCGACTAGCACTCCAACAATCACTGTGGAGACGCCTCAGCCCTCATCATCAACATCATCTGATACAACCATCCCCCTAGAGGAACCAGTTCAAAACCCAGAGATCGCTCCAGAAGATTCGTCCTCAACTTCACTCGTAGATCAACCTCTGCCTTCCTCGGAACCAGAAGTTGCTCAACCTTCGACGAATCCACCAAAGTCTCCTCCGAGAAACCAGCCTGCTACACTTGAATCCGTTCAAGACCTTCCCACTGGTGGATATATGGATCCGGACACCTCACACTCAACTCAACAGTCGCTTCCACATACCACCAAATGGACAAGAGCTCATCTCCTGCACCAGATTATCGGTGATCCCTCCACTCCAGTCCAAACGCGAGGCGCATCGGCCAACTTCTGCCTCTTCTCTGGTTTCTTGAGTAAGATCGAGACTACAACCGTTTCCGAAGCCTTAAAAGATCTGGACTGGGTCATAGCCATGCAAGAGGAGCTAAATCAATTTGAGGCCCTCAAAATATGGCGACTTGTCCCACGTCCAAAACACAAGACGGTGATCGGCACCAAATGGATCTTCAAGAACAAGAAGGACGAGGATGGCATCATAGTACGAAACAAGGTGCGTCTCGTGTCCAAGGGATACCGTCAACAAGAAGGGATCGACAATGACGAGACATACGCTCCGATGGCGAGAATCGAAGCAATACGTATGTTCCTTGCATACGCCGCGCACAAGAACTTTGCGGTCTTCCAAATGGATGTGAAGACCGCATTCCTCAACGGCGAACTCAAGGAATAGGTGTACGTGTCGCAACCGGACGGGTTCGTGGACGAGAAGAAGCCTAATCATGTCTACATACTAGACAAGGCGCTTTACGGTTTGAAGCAAGCTCCACGGGCCTGGTATGATACGTTATCTATGTTTTTAATAAAATCGGGATTTTCACGAGGTAAAATCGATACAACTCTCTTTATTAAAAACGAAAAAGGTCACATAGTCTTAGTTCAAGTGTATGTCGATGACATAATATTCGGTTCTACTAATTCACTATATTGTAAGAACTTTGCCACTTTAATGGGAATTTTTTTTAAATGAGTATGTTGTGTGAGATGAATTTTTTCCTCGGACTTCAAGTTAAACAACTGTCGACCGGGATATTCATAAATCAGGCCAAGTACATCCGGATATTCTTAAGAAATTCCAGATGGAACAGTCCTCACCGATGAAAACTCCCATGGCACCAGGTACAAAGTTACACGCCGATTCTAACGGAAAGGATGTGGACACTAAAACGTACCTGGGAATGATCGGTTCTTTAATGTACTTAACTGCTAGTAGACCGGACATCATGTTTTCAACGTTTCTTTGCGCCCGATTTCAGTCAAAACCTAAAGAGTCTCACTTAATAGCTATTAAACGCATTTTTCGTTATTTGAGAGGTACTGCTGATCTTGGCTTGTGGTACCCGAAAGAGACAGGTTTTGAACTTTCAGCATATTCCGATGCAGATCACGCGGGCAGCATTATGGATCGGAAGAGTACATTGGGTCATGTGCAATTCTTGGGCGACAGTCTGGTGAGTTGGGCATCCAAGAAGCAGAAGTGCGTCTCTACATCGACTGCTGAGGCAGAATACGTGACTGCCGCAAGCTGCTGTTCACAGGTGATATGGATGCGCACGCAACTCAAGGACTACGGCTTCACATACACCAAGGTGCCCATCTACTGCGACTCGAATAGCGCTATTTCAATATCCAGCAATCCGGTCCAACATACAAAGACGAAGCACATAGACGTTCGATACCATTTTATCAAGGATCACGTTGAAAGAGGTACAGTCGAACTCTACTTTGTAAATACAGAACATCAGTTAGCAGACCTGTTTACAAAACCCCTGGACGAGAAACGCTTTAATTATCTAGTGTCCAGGTTAGGTATGCTAAATCTGAAGACTTGATTTGATTGTGTACCCAATACAAGTTCCATACATCTACGAGAACCTGTCTAATCATCATCTGCTGTTCACACTCCAGATGATTGAGTATACACTTTCTCGCATCTGTATTCTACTTGTATCAGTTACATTGTTAGGTTAAGTCTCTGTATTAATTAGGTAGATTTTGTTTGATTGTTTTCCTTTCATGTGTGTTTCCTTTTGTTTTTTAACTGTTGTCTAATTTATTTTGCTTATGACTGTGCTTTCATGAGTTGTTCATGTGTCCAGGGGGAGCACGAACAAGTATCAGGTAAGTTACTTACATTGTTGAGGGGGAGTGTCACACAATTTTTTTTAACTGCCATAAAAGTTTTTTTTTGGGTGGACATTCCTGAGTGTTATTCACATCACACTACGTGCACATTCCGAGGGGGAGTAAAACCTTAGTAGTTCATCATTTGAGGGGGGAGTGTCTGACTGTTTTCTTTAAAGGTATCACAATTTTTGTTTGGTCGACGTCTCCCAAATCAATCTCTTTCACGATCCGAGGGGGGGCATGGAAATACCCGTGCTAAGGTCGAGGGGGAGCAAGACATTTTTTAAAGAAAGGGTCAAAATTGTCAACATTTTTAGGCTCTCCAGACACTTACCCGGTAAGTAACCGGGTAACCCTTGTTACCGGGTAAACTTACCGGACCGGGTAAGTTACCGGGTAACTTATCCGGTGAGTGGTTCACTATAAATAGCTATCCGGAAACCTCGAATATCACTTTACCCTGAAACCTGTGCGAAAATGATAGGATTTATAAAAACCCTAAACCGGATCTTTAAGCTCAAGAATGATTAGTTCTAGATCATGGAATAAACATATACAAATCACAACATGAACAGCGGAATTAAACGACAGATTTGTATAGCTAACAAGGTTCATTAATTTAAACATACTGATTACATACTCACGCCCCAATTTGTTGACCTAAGTTATCAACAAACGAATACTTCTTCTCAAGTATTAGGATTAAGAACCTTGGGGCTCATGCACACACATCTACACGTTTTTGTTTAAACGTGGGTTTCAAGAACATCTAATTCTATATCTCTAGGTTTCCTTATATACTAGAAACCTAGATAAACTAGAAACTAGATAAATACCAATCCTAGATAAACTAGGAATCCTAGATAAACTAGAATTTACAAGGATAACTATAAAATAAACATATTACAATTCGAACCCTTGTAAGTTGAAGTTTTGACACATCAAATCTATATGAAATATTCCTAACAATCTTCCCCTATTTGATGATGACAAAACTTAGCATCAGAATCTTCAAGTAGCTCTTCCCCTTTTTGACATAATCAAATCCAAAACTTATCAAACTTGAATCTTCCCCTTGAATGATCAACACTTCTTCTTCCCCTGAATTTATGCTAACCATCCTTGTGTCTTCGAGGTTATATCAATTACGTTGTAAAGAAAATCAACCATTATCTATTTGAAGTTGAAGTAAAAAACCAAACCTTGAGTCTTATATCCCGTAGAAACCAAGTGAACAACAACGTCATTCTCATGAATGAGGGGATCCCTGTCCTTCGACCAATCTTCTTCTCTAAGATTTCGTCAAATTGAAGTCACATTCTTCGAACAATTACGTTAATAATCTTCATAATATCACGGGTTATCTTTAACAGGTGAAGGATACCTTTAAAGATATGATAAGAACACAAACTCTAACTTTCACTTCTTCTTCAAACAAACTCTAATTAATCTTCTTTTTTGTAATCAACTGATGACGATCAAAGGGTAGTCATTTAAGCATTCTTCCTCTATCGTTCATCAAACCTTCATACCTTGTGTGTGTGAATTTTCTTGAAACAAACAAAAATCATCCTCCTTTTGTCGAGCATGATCCTAACATGGTGTGTGACATGTATTCTCCATTGCATCGCGGCTTTGATTTCATGGCTTTGAGGAATTCTGAGTGAAGAACAATTTTTATCAAGAAAAAAAAAACTGCTGGATTTCGAGAATTTCTGGGAGCGTTCTGGACGTCGTACGGCCAATTCAACCAGACATAATGTTAAACAATGTGTCCCGAAGCTGCTGTCCAAAAATCGCGACGATCCGACGGTTCAATCTCCGGGAATAGGCGAAACGGCCGGCTGTGATTTTCCAGAAAATTTCTACGAAAAATCAGATTTTTCTTTCTTTCGTTCGTCTTCTTTCGTCTCTTCAAATCTTCCATTAAACCTTGTTTTTCTTCCAGATCAGAGAGCACCATGTGCTCTGATACCACCTGATAGGATTTATAAAAACCCTAAACCGGATCTTTAAGCTCAAGAATGATTAGTTCTAGATCATGGAATAAACATATACAAATCACAACATGAACAGCGGAATTAAACGACAGATTTGTATAGCTAACAAGGTTCATTAATTTAAACATACTGATTACATACTCACGCCCCAATTTGTTGACCTAAGTTATCAACAAACGAATACTTCTTCTCAAGTATTAGGATTAAGAACCTTGGGGCTCATGCACACACATCTACACGTTTTTGTTTAAACGTGGGTTTCAAGAACATCTAATTCTATATCTCTAGGTTTCCTTATATACTAGAAACCTAGATAAACTAGAAACTAGATAAATACCAATCCTAGATAAACTAGGAATCCTAGATAAACTAGAATTTACAAGGATAACTATAAAATAAACATATTACAATTCGAACCCTTGTAAGTTGAAGTTTTGACACATCAAATCTATATGAAATATTCCTAACAGAAAACCCTCACTAAACTCTCTCGACTTGCTCACGCTCGGTGTAACGCCCTAAAAATCAGGGTAAATTTAAACCTGAAATAAAAGGGTTTACACATCTAATATCCATAACATAAACGTTCTTAACTAGTGAAAGTAATGTCAAGAGTTAATTTACACCAACTAGTCTTCACCATAAACTCTTCACTCATCCCATTACTTCCCTAAGCTCATACCTGGTAAGAAAGTATAATTTGAAACAATTAGGCTAACGCCTAGTGAGAACATTCAGTTTCAAAAATAATACTTTTAATCAATGTAAACAAGGTTTATCAAACTTGACTTGCTCTCGTTCTTACCATACTCGTACTCGTCTCATAATAACAGAATCATGCTCAATCCCATGAGTATGACTATCCTTCAAAAGTCATAACACCATATTCAATAGCCTACTACGAATCATCACAGATTCTAGTTTAAAAATCAAGCCTACAGACTTACATTCAATAGCCATAGCCTCCTTCTTAGAATGGATATAGAAATAGGACTTATACAAATATTGCCTATTTTTAATCCGCCGAAAACACAGGAAAACCACTTACACTTCGTCTAATTAATTTTTCCGCATCTCAAATACGTATAGCAATTGTATTTCGCCTATTCGCTACAACCAATATGAATAACAATTATATCTTTTCTATTCCTCCTTTCTACATGAATAGCAATTCTACTTTGCCTATTCAATAATATAAATAGCAATTCTATTTTTCCTATTCAATCATTCATCATGAATAACAATTATACTTTGTCTATTCAATAATTCAACATGAATAACAATTTTACTTTGTCTATTCAATCATTCATCATGAATAACAATTATACTTTGTCTATTCAATCATTCAACATGAATAACAATTATAAGGATATACGGGAATAACAATTATACTTTGTCTATTCCTCCTTTCTACATGAATAGCAATTCTACTTTGCCTATTCATTTCATTCCAATACAAATAGGAATAACAATTATATTTTGCCTATCCTACGTTATTAAATAAAACTAGTGTCTACGGATCCATTCCACTTATTCGTATTCGTACAGAATAATGCTTAATATGAATTTCTCATATTATTTAGTAAAAACAAACCCCCTTTATAGATCTCTTATCTCATTCAGTATGAGCAAATCACATTTAATATGTCAATTTCTCATAATATAAGTCTAACCATCAATATCATCACATACGGGTCCTTAATATGATTTTATATACACAATTGCCCATTAACACAAATAGTTAAAGCTCGTATAATCGTCCATCCAAAACTCATTCAGGAAATACTTCTTTATAAAAATATACCTTACCGTAATTTAAATACTTTATAAAAGGGTAAGGTAAGAATGAACTCACCTGATAGCAATAGCGTCACTCTTTAAGTTTGTAATGATTTCCGCCACCAAACTTCGCAAAGTCTGTAATACCCAAATACATATAGTACTTGTATCAATTAACTGAATAGGACTCTTAAAAGACTAAGAATCCTAAATAACCCAACATCCTCGACACTTATCGCAACCCACTAACTGCAATAACACTTGTCGCAACCCACTACTTGCGACACAGTACTTGTCGCAACCCATTGTTGCGATATCCCCTACTTATCGCAACCAACTGTTGCGATACACAAACTTATCGGAACCAACGGTTTCGATATGATCAATCTTGTCGCAACCCAAAGTTGCGACATTCATAACTATCGCAGCTATCAACCTTATCCCAGCTAACTGCGTTCATCCTTGTCTCAACTCACATAAAACGTATTTAAGCCAGAAATCTTACTTTTAAGCCATAATAATTTCTACAAAAGTGCAGATATGTCTAATATCGTCTTTAGAAACTAATCATGAGTCCAGATTTCTCGTATCTTTCCAAAAATATCAAAACCCATTTCTAAACCACTAGAAAGCTTAATACACATAAGGAGAGCAATTTATATGAAATCATACCTTTGATTCTCACAGGTTACACCTTAATTCTCCAACTGAATATCTGTTTTGCTTCTTCTTCTTCTTTTGCTTTCTCAATTCTCTCTCTCTCTCTCTCTCTCTCTCTCTCTTTTGGCACCGTACACACACACACACATAACACAAAGTGAGAAAATGAAGGATTATCTCATTTTCCTACTTTTAATAAAATGAGGCGGTGGGTGGTGATATCTTTCATCACCTTAACCAATTTATCCCCTCAACTATCATCATTTGACAACTTCCACCCTCAAACTTATAAATTAAAATTAAAGTTTACCCCTTAACTTATAACTCCATAAAACAAATAACGTAACTTACTCGGGGATAAACTCTAAAATTAATCTATCAAATAACCAAATCATAACTTATCAAATAATTATACTCGAATTTTTTAATAAACCAAACGAAATCCTTTATATAGAAAATCGAGATGTTACAATACTCCCCAACTTGAAAATGATTTCGTCCTCGAAATCGAAACTATACTAGCAAACGAGGATCTCCACTCCTCCTTTTTAAGGATAACCAATACAAAATATGATACGCGTCCTCTTAAATACAAGTCTTACATACTCAATCAAAGTCTAAATTCTTTAATATTATCCACTCCCCAACTTAAAATTTTGCAAGTCTCCTTGGAGCAACTATTCTCATCAAATCTTTATCCAACTATAGCTTAATCTTCGTTACTCATTTCAATCATTTAAAGCATCTTTCAACAATAACAAAGAATATAGCTAACTTTTGATACTGACCAAAATACAAAAGATAAGTTAGCACTACTTACATAATATACATACACCTATGCATCAAATAAACAAGGACAATATCAAAAACGTATCCATCCATTCCTTAACGTCTTTCATCGTTACGTGAAAAGTTTCAACCCTTTAATGTTGAAATGTTGGGTTTCTTCCCTTGATTCCTGCTATCTCTCAGTGTTGGGCAATCCTTTGATTCTTACATTCATAGCAAGTTGGTCCTTGGATGGGGCAGCTCTCTATTTGATGACCACTTATTCCACATTTAAAACATTCCCTTGATATCACCCGACACGACCCAAAATGTTTACTCTTACATTTCTGACACCAATTAGACTCTGGTCGAGTTTCAAGTTGAGTGTCCTTAATAAAGGACTTCAGTCCTTGTGAAGGTTCCGATCGACATTCAAATTTTATTTTCTCTCCCATTTGAGCCTTCTCCGCTTTGTCCCTTGCATAAACTTCTTCCACAACCTTTGCTTCCTCAATCGTTTCCCTCAGTGTTGAAGCTTTTGAACCCCTAACTCGGGACATCATATCAGCTGGCAAACCCTTCAGGTAAGCCTTAATCTTTTCCTTCCCAGTTGGAGCAACATGCCCTACTAAGTTTAACTTTTCCATAAAGGACTCAGTGTACTTCCTAACAGACGAAGTACCATTCTTAAGAGTCCGAAACTCTTCTTCAGTCCTATCCATCTCGTTCTCGTTGCAATATTCCTCCAAAATCTTTTTCTTGAAAAACTCCCACGTCATAGCATCTAAGACTGGAGCCGTTATAGTAGACGTCACTATATTCCACCAAGTCAACGCATTTCCTCGTAACATTTGAGACTCGAATCTGACCTTTGATTTCTCATCACATTTACAAGCTCGAAAAGCTTGTTCCATCTCTCTGAGCCAATTCATACACGTCACTGGATTATCTTCTCCGATAAACGCTGGCGGTTTACAGCTTAGAAATGTTTTATATGAGCAGACTCTTTCCACCCTCCTGTTTATATCTATCATAGGATTACGAATTGGATTTATTACACCAGTATCAGTCTCCATTCGTCGTAACTCCGAACTTCGATCATTCAGCGCTTTCATAAACATTTCTGTTTGTTGTGCAATTGTCGTATTCGTCATTCGTGTCATGTTCTCCATCATACGATACTCTATCGTAGACTCCGTCGTCTCAGTGTTAACGGTACTGGTACTCATTCTGTGTACCCGACTGTCCGCTCCTCCCCTAGAAGGTAACCTCGGCGGACTTTCATGTGTTCCAACCATCTCCGTTCGCTTTTCCACTGACCAATCAATCACGGCCCTATCCGTCGAAGAAATAGGGGACATTGGTGGCGTATTCACCATCGTTCTGATATAACACAAATAAATAACCATAAGAAATGGTTACACATAACCAGACATACGAAACATACTTTACCGTTCATTAGTCACTGTAACAATTTAGAAACAAGTATGCTTTTGTAATAATATATTCATAATAACAGTAGCTAATTGAAATTGTGAATATATTATACATGAGAATTCTCGTTACCATTGTTACAGTACTAACTTCACGTATTTCCATCAACTCTAAGACTATCCCGTCTTAGTAGTTGTACCCATATCTCTCACATCATAACTTAATTCATCTCAGCTTAAGTCTAGGTATCTCATTATTATACCTAGTTCACTTAAACTAAAGCTCTGATACCATATTGTAACACCCTAAAAACCAGGGTAAATTTAAACCTGAAATAAAAGGGTTTACGCAACTAATATCCATAACATAAACGTTCTTAACTAGTGAAAGTAGGGTCAAGAGTTAATTTACATCAACTAGTCTTCGCCATAAACTCTTCACTCATCCCATTACTTCCCTGAACTCATACCTGGTAAGAAAATATGATTTGAAATGATTAGGCTAACGCCTAGTGAGAACATTCAGTTTCAAAAATAATACTTTTAATCAATGTAAACAAGGTTTATCAAACTTGAATTGCTCTCGTTCTTACCATACTCGTACTCGTCTTATAATAACAGAATCATGCTCAATTCCATGAGTATGACTATCCTTCAAAAGTCATAACACCATATTCAATAGCCTACTACGAATCATCACAGATTCTAGTTTATAAATCAAGCCTACAGACTTACATTCAATAGCCATAGCCTCCTTCTTAGAATGGATACAGAAATAGCACTTATATAAATATTACCTATTTTTAATCCGCCGAAAACACAGGAAAACCACTTACACTTCGTCTAATTCATTTTTCCGCATCTCAAATACGAATAGCAATGGTATTTCGCCTATTCGCTCAACCAATATGAATAACAATTATATCTTGTCTATTCCTCCTTTCTACATGAATAGCAATTCTACTTTGCCTATTCAATAATATAAATAGCAATTCTACTTTGCCTATTCAATCATTCATCATGAATAACAATTATACTTTGTATATTCAATCATTCAACATGAATAACAATTATACTTTGTCTATTCAATCATTCATCATGAATAACAATTATACTTTGTCTATTCAATCATTCAACATTAATAACAATTATACTTTGTCTATTCAATCATTCAACATGAATAACAATTATACTTTGTCTATTCAATCATTCAACATGAATAACAATTATACTTTGTCTATTCAATCATTCATCTGTTGGTTCTATATGCTCAAGAATGATTATAAAATGATATTACCGGTAATATATGATCCTATAGGGTCACACCGAACAACAAGTAGACACCGAATTAATATTTATAAGAATTTGATTCTTGATAAATATTATTATTTCTTGATAAATATTATTAATTGTATTATTGAATATAATTCATAATATTAGATGCAAATGAAAGATTCTAGTTTATTAATTAATATGATTGGCTCATATTTAACTAGAAGTTAAAAGGAGGGACTATATGTAGTAAGTTTAAATAGTTAAAATAATGAGTTTAACTAATTTAAACTAGAGGGGTCCTAAGTGGAAATATGCATAGGAGGCTCAAACCTCATTGGACCCTTTTATGGTTCAATAGAAAATGATGTGTTGTCTCTTGACTTCAAGTAAAAAGAGAGAGGTCATTTAGAAAGAAAAAAACTACACTTGCATTTTGCTCTCTCTCCCTCTCCCTCTCCTCTCCTTTCGGCCTAAACACACACAAAGTGTGTGTTTTTTGTGTTTTGGCTATTCAAGTCCATTGTAGACTTGATTAAAAGCTTCATCTTGCATCATCGAATAATAGGAACTAGCATTCCGGAAGGTGTCGTTGCTTGTGGTGGATACCGATAGAGAGGAGCTACTTTGGTTCTTTTTGCCATCTTCAACAACATCCACTTTTGGTTTGATCAAAGTCTTCAAAGTGGTAATCTTGAACTCTCTTGCTTTTTATATTTATCTTTTCATGCATGTAACAATATCCTTGGTGGGAATAAAATGGTTTTATGTTTTTTGTTCAAATAAGTTCTATTTTGTTTCCGTTGCTTAAAATGTTTTTATCACTTATGAGTTTTTGAAACCCATGTTTTGAACATAAAATCCCAACAAGTGGTATCAGAGCCTATGTTATAATGCATGATTAGATAATAAGTTTTATTTGGATAAAACTTGGTTTTTGGAAGACATGGGTAAAATTTCATTTTTGTATGAAAAGTTCATGCATGGCTTCTTTGGCAACTTGCTTGTTTTAATATTTTATGTAACAAAATTTTAACATGCATTTTTGTTACATAAAAGTTGCCTTAGAAAAACAAAGTGTTGTTTTATTTTATTTATGAGAAATATGTGCATAAACAAGCCATGGACCAATGTGTTGGTTGTTGTGTTGTTCTTTTAATTTTGTTTATAATTTTTATTATTCATGATGGTTTGTAATAGTAAATAGGTTTTATTATTTCATGTTCTTTTGTTCATTTTGTAAGTATTAGCTTAGTTGTTAGAACTAGTTTTTTTATTTATAAAATGTAACAAGAGGAACGCCAACATGGAGCTTGATGTCTTGTTTGCATGGAGATGCTAAAGCAAGTGGGAGCTTGAAGTTTTTTATTTTTGTCCCTTAGGAATTGACTTGGCATTTCTTGTTTTGGCTTACAAGAAATGTCATTAGAAATGGCTTTGTTTTATGCACATTCTTTTGCATCTTTATGGTTGATTATGTTCTTTTTGATGCGTTAAAATATAAGATATTGCATGCTAATAAAGAACATAAAATTAGTTCAAACGCGCTTATTTAAAAATTGTTTAAAGTTGAAGCGACAAATTTTAAAAATTAGATTTTAAATGAACCAAGTTTTAAAATAGAGATTTTTTATCAACCAATATTTAAAATGGAGATTTTAAATTAATGACATGCAAATTGGTTCAAATACGTTTTAAATAAAATTGTTTATTTAAAAAACAACGTAACTTTAAATTGGATTTTTGTTGAACCAAATTATTTAAAATGGTGATTTTAAATTTATTCATTTATGATAAATAGTTTCTATTTCTTAAAAAGAGTACCTTGATTATTGGATGCATGCAATAATATGGTACTATGAGTTTTAAGGCTATTGAGATTTTAAATTTTATGAAAAAGTTTAAAATGGAGTTTTCAAAACTCTTACAAACTCATAGTCTTAATAATAAAAGTGTTTATTAAGAGACTATAAATGGTTCTTATAGTGATCAAACCCAAATATTAATATATGATATTAATAATTGACCACAAATAATTAGTTGATAAAATAAAGATTTTATTTAACTAAAAGGAACCATTTGATGAGATATAAGATTTTAATTAACAAAGTACCATGTATTATTGAATGCTTACAAAATCACATGATACTAAAATGTTTTCAAAACTAGAATTGTAAAACATATAAATCCCTTTTAAAATATAAATCTATGCCGTCCTTTTGAGAAACACTCAATACGTCACTATGACACCCTTGTGGGATAAAGGTCACCTAACCACTTGGATTGTCTTGAGATGGATGAGGTGATTTCTTATGTCCTTGTGGGAAAAAGGTCACCTAACCGCATGGATGTGAGTTTCACACGTTGTTTCAAGTAGGATGACTTGATTGGGAATCTTTTGTGATAAAGGTCACCTAAGCATTAGAAACCCAAGGCATAGATGAGATCAAACATGCCAATTAACAAACAAGTTGTTAAGGGATCCCATAACGCTAGGAATTACATTCGATGTAATCGATAAACGTTATCTACCTTGTTGGATTAAATGGACGGGATAAAGGTCACCTAACCGTTTCATTTGTTTTGCAACGTTGGATCCTAGATTTTATGCAAATTAATGTTTTTAGAAAACTAAAGGGTAATTAATTTGCTAAAAATTAATATTGAAAATACTAAATTAACTTTGTTAAATTTTATAGATGGCCCAAAATGGAAACACTACGATTAACACATTCCTGAGAGTTTTTCTTAACGAAGAAAAATTAACCACTCAGAACTTCCCGATCTGGTTTCAAAATTGAGACACGTTCTCAGACATGAAAACAAATCATACATACTTATTGTACCTCTTTCTCAAGAACCTCCTCTTACCTCCATAAAATCTCACGATACTTGATTGAAACATAATGATGATTCAATCGATGTATCACATCTTATGCTTGAAACCATGGTTCCATCCTTACTAGAAAGAATGGAAACGTTTCTACTGAGGGTATTTGACATGGTGAACCAGTTACGGGAATATTACCAAATGTATATGGTCCGTGAACGCTTCGATACTATTGGGGTACTTCACAGGACAAAGATGGAGGAAGGCCAAGATGTAAGTTCTCATATTCACAACATGAGGACGCACCTTGACTATTTGGATAGACTTGGCTATCCTTATTCTAATGGGAGAGCCATAGATTTGATCCTCAAATCTCTGACCAAAGCATTTGATGTTTTTGTCGAAAATCTGAATATAGACCTCGAGAAGATTTCAGTCCCAGAATTGCATACGATGCTAGAAACTGCTGAAAGGAATCTTCCCGTGGTAACCGTTACATGTAATAGATGTGGCTACATTGGTCATAGAAGAGGAGATTGTCCTTCTGAGAAATAAATGTTTTCTAACGAAGGAAAGTCCTTCATGTATCTATATTTTAGATAGAACTTTTACCTTTCTATCTTGCACTTGTGTATTTGATACTAAGTGTATAACTCACTTTTGTAATATGTTATAGATGATCAAGAAAGGTAAGTGACTGAATGACAAGCAAAATGGTGATCCATATAAGCAAGATAGCAAGATTGCGTACCAAGCTTATAGGAGATCTTATTATGAAGCCATATGGCTTGTATTGTTAAGCAAGTTTGTTTCGAACAATGTTTAAATTTAGTTTGACTAAATTATTATTTTTCAGTCACATGTTTATTGATTGAATGAAATTCACTTAACCGTTTTGGAAACGATTATATTCATATTCAAAAATGAATTATTCCATTTCGAGAACTAGTCCTCTTAATTGAATAATAAAGTGAATCTCAAAACCTTTCTAAAACATAGTTCTATATAAACACCATAAGACTCAAATGTGATTTGAATCAAATCAACACATGAAATAGTCAACTTAATCAAGTAACATTAAATGCATATCTCCACTTCAAAAGTGTGGTATTTTGAAGGCAAATAAGAATCTTTATTTGATATATGCGATCTAGATAAGTTGAATATAGCTCCTTTCTCTAGTTATAGAAAAAGGTTTTGTTAGAATTGATACATGTTGATGTATGTGGTTTTTCAAAACCAAGTCTAGATATGGTGATAGGTAATACAATGTCTTCACTGACGTTTTCATACGTTGAGGTTATGTTTATGAAACATAAGCATGAAGCATTTGATACTCGTACTCGTCTTATAATAACAGAATCATGCTCAATTCCATGAGTATGACTATCCTTCAAAAGTCATAACACCATATTCAATAGCCTACTACGAATCATCACAGATTCTAGTTTATAAATCAAGCCTACAGACTTATATTCAATAGCCATAGCCTCCTTCTTAGAATGGATACAGAAATAGCACTTATATAAATATTACCTATTTTTAATCCGCCGAAAACACAGGAAAACCACTTACACTTCGTCTAATTCATTTTTCCGCATCTCAAATACGAATAGCAATGGTATTTCGCCTATTCGCTCAACCAATATGAATAACAATTATATCTTGTCTATTCCTCCTTTCTACATGAATAGCAATTCTACTTTGCCTATTCAATAATATAAATAGCAATTCTACTTTGCCTATTCAATCATTCATCATGAATAACAATTATACTTTGTCTATTCAATCATTCAACATGAATACCAATTATACTTTGTCTATTCAATCATTCATTATGAATAACAATTATACTTTGTCTATTCAATCATTCAACATGAATAACAATTATACTTTGTCTATTCAATCATTCAACATGAATAACAATTATACTTTGTCTATTCAATCATTCAACATGAATAACAATTATACTTTGTCTATTCAATCATTCATCTGTTGGTTCTATATGCTCAAGAATGATTATAAAATGATATTACCGGTAATATATGATCCTATAGGGTCACACCGAACAACAAGTAGACACCGAATTAATATTTATAAGAATTTGATTCTTGATAAATATTATTATTTCTTGATAAATATTATTAATTGTATTATTGAATATAATTCATAATATTAGATGCAAATGAAAGATTCTAGTTTATTAATTAATATGATTGGCTCATATTTAACTAGAAGTTAAAAGGAGGGACTATATGTAGTAAGTTTAAATAGTTAAAATAATGATTTTAACTAATTTAAACTAGAGGGGTCTTAAGTGGAAATATGCATAGGAGGCTCAAACCTCATTGGACCCTTTTATGGTTCAATAGAAAATGATGTGTTGTCTCTTGACTTCAAGTAAAAAGAGAGAGGTCATTTAGAAAGAAAAAAACTACACTTGCATTTTGCTCTCTCTCCCTCTCCCTCTCCTCTCCTTTCGGCCTAAACACACACAAAGTGTGTGTTTTTTGTGTTTTGGCTATTCAAGTCCATTGTAGACTTGATTAAAAGCTTCATCTTGCATCATCGAATAATAGGAACTAGCATTCCGGAAGGTGTCGTTGCTTGTGGTGGATACCGATAGAGAGGAGCTACTTTGGTTCTTTTTGCCATCTTCAACAACATCCACTTTTGGTTTGATCAAAGTCTTCAAAGTGGTAATCTTGAACTCTCTTGCTTTTTATATTTATCTTTTCATGCATGTAACAATATCCTTGGTGGGAATAAAATGGTTTTATGTTTTTTGTTCAAATAAGTTATATTTTGCTTCCGTTGCTTAAAATGTTTTTATCACTTATGAGTTTTTGAAACCCATGTTTTGAACATAAAATCCCAACAAGTGGTATCAGAGCCTATGTTATAATGCATGATTAGATTATAAGTTTTATTTGGATAAAACTTGGTTTTTGGAAACCATGGGTAAAATTTCATTTTTGTATGAAAAGTTCATGCATGGCTTCTTTGGCAACTTGCTTGTTTTTATATTTTATGTAACAAAATTTTAACATGCATTTTTGTTACATAAAAGTTGCCTTAGAAAAACAAAGTGTTGTTTTATTTTATTTATGAGAAATATGTGCATAAACAAGCCATGGACCAATGTGTTGGTTGTTGTGTTGTTCTTTTAATTTTGTTTATAATTTTTATTATTCATGATGGTTTGTAATAGTAAATAGGTTTTATTACTTCATGTTCTTTTGTTCATTTTGTAAGTATTAGCTTAGTTGTTAGAACTAGTTTTTTTTATTTATAAAATGTAACAAGAGGAAGGCCAACATGGAGCTTGAAGATGGAGCTTGATGTCTTGTTTGCATGGAGATGCTAAAGCAAGTGGGAGCTTGAAGTTTTTTATTTTTGTCCCTTAGGAATTGACTTGGCATTTCTTGTTTTGGCTTACAAGAAATGTCATTAGAAATGGCTTTGTTTTATGCACATTCTTTTGCATCTTTATGGTTGATTATGTTCTTTTTGATGCGTTAAAATATAAGATATTGCATGCTAATAAAGAACATAAAATTAGTTCAAACGCGCTTATTTAAAAATTGTTTAAAGTTGAAGCGACAAATTTTAAAAATTAGATTTTAAATGAACCAAGTTTTAAAATAGAGAATTTTTATCAACCAATATTTAAAATGGAGATTTTAAATTAATGACATGCAAATTGGTTCAAATACGTTTTAAATAAAATTGTTTATTTAAAAAACAACGTAACTTTAAATTGGATTTTTGTTGAACCAAATTATTTAAAATGGTGATTTTAAATTTATTCATTTATGATAAATAGTTTCTATTTCTTAAAAAGAGTACCTTGATTATTGGATGCATGCAATAATATGGTACTATGAGTTTTAAGGCTATTGAGATTTTAAATTTTATGAAAAAGTTTAAAATGGAGTTTTCAAAACTCTTACAAACTCATAGTCTTAATAATAAAAGTGTTTATTAAGAGACTATAAATGGTTCTTATAGTGATCAAACCCAAATATTAATATATGATATTAATAATTGACCACAAATAATTAGTTGATATAATAAAGATTTTATTTAACTAAAAGGAACCATTTGATGAGATATAAGATTTTAATTAACAAAGTACCATGTATTATTGAATGCTTACAAAATCACATGATACTAAAATGTTTTCAAAACTAGAATTGTAAAACATATAAATCCCTTTTAAAATATAAATTTATGCCGTCCTTTTGAGAAACACTCAATACGTCACTATGACACCCTTGTGGGATAAAGGTCACCTAACCACTTGGATTGTCTTGAGATGGATGAGGTGATTTCTTATGTCCTTGTGGGAAAAAGGTCACCTAACCGCATGGATGTGAGTTTCACACGTTGTTTCAAGTAGGATGACTTGATTGGGAATCTTTTGTGATAAAGGTCACCTAAGCATTAGAAACCCAAGGCATAGATGAGATCAAACATGCCAATTAACAAACAAGTTGTTAAGGGATCCCATAACGCTAGTTATTACATTCGATGTAATCGATAAACGTTATCTACCTTGTTGGATTAAATGGACGGGATAAAGGTCACCTAACCGTTTCATTTGTTTTGCAACGTTGGATCCTAGATTTTATGCAAATTAATGTTTTTAGAAAACTAAAGGGTAATTAATTTGCTAAAAATTAATATTGAAAATACTAAATTAACTTTGTTAAATTTTATAGATGGCCCAAAATGCAAACACTACGATTAACACATTCCTGAGAGTTTTTCTTAACGAAGAAAAATTAACCACTCAGAACTTCCCGATCTGGTTTCAAAATTGAGACACGTTCTCAGACATGAAAACAAATCATACATACTTATCGTACCTCTTTCTCAAGAACCTCCTCTTACCTCCATAAAATCTCACGATACTTGATTGAAACATAATGATGGTTCAATCGATGTATCACATCTTATGCTTGAAACCATGGTTGCATCCTTACTAGAAAGAATGGAAACGTTTCTACTGAGGGTATTTGACATGGTGAACCAATTACGGGAATATTACCAAATGTATATGGTCCGTGAACGCTTCGATACTATTGGGGTACTTCACAGGACAAAGATGGAGGAAGGCCAAGATGTAAGTGCTCATATTCACAACATGAGGACGCACCTTGACTATTTGGATAGACTTGGCTATCCTTATTCTAATGGGAGAGCCATAGATTTGATCCTCAAATCTCTTACCAAAGCATTTGATGTTTTTGTCGAAAATCTGAATATAGACCTCGAGAAGATTTCAGTCCCAGAATTGCATACGATGCTAGAAACTGCTGAAAGGAATCTTCCCATGGTAATCGTTACATGTAATAGATGTGGCTACATTGGTCATAGAAGAGGAGATTGTCCTTCTGAGAAATAAATGTTTTCTAACGAAGGAAAGTCCTTCATGTATCTATATTTTAGATAGAACTTTTACCTTTCTATCTTGCACTTGTGTATTTGATACTAAGTGTATAACTCACTTTTGTAATATGTTATAGATGATCAAGAAAGGTAAGTGACTGAATGACAAGCAAAATGGTGATCCATATAAGCAAGGAAGCAAGATTGCGTACCAAGCTTATAGGAGATCTTATTATGAAGCCATATGGCTTGTATTGTTAAGCAAGTTTGTTTCGAACAATGTTTAAATTTAGTTTGACTAAATTATTATTTTTCAGTCACATGTTTATTGATTGAATGAAATTCACTTAACCGTTTTGGAAACGATTATATTCATATTCCAAAATGAATTATTCCATTTCGAGAACTAGTCCTCTTAATTGAATAATAAAGTGAATCTCAAAACCTTTCTAAAACATAGTTCTATATAAACACCATAAGACTCAAATGTGATTTGAATCAAATCAACACATGAAATAGTCAACTTAATCAAGTAACATTAAATGCATATCTCCACTTCAAAAGTGTGGTATTTTGAAGGCAAATAAGAATCTTTATTTGATATATGCGATCTAGATAAGTTGAATATAGCTCCTTTCTCTAGTTATAGAAAAAGGAGAAAAAGGTTTTGTTAGAATTGATACATGTTGATGTATGTGGTTTTTCAAAACCAAGTCTAGATATGGTGATATGTAATACAATGTCTTCACTGACGTTTTCATACGTTGAGGTTATGTTTATGAAACATAAGCATGAAGCATTTGATATGATTCAAGTTGTTTCAAAGTGAAGTTAAAGAAAACAACTCAATAGGACCATTAAGTCTTTTCTGGTATAGGAAGATAGTAACTAAACCAAGAACTGTTGGATCATCTTAGAAATTGTGTATATCCGAAAGGATGAATCGAACCTTATTAAATATGGTTCGCTCTATGATGAGTAAAAGTACTATTCCTATATCAATTCGGAATTCTGCCCGAGTTACTGTAAACCGTATTTCATGATAACAACCAAAAGGTAGACAAGACAATTTATACGATTTCGTATGAAAGTTTTTCATCCTTTGTCTTAGTTGAAGGTGTGGGTTTATGAAGCTCATGTAAGACAATAAGCTTCAAGTAAACTCGACCCAAAATCTACTAAATGCATGTATTGTAGAATATACGATAAATTGTTTAAGATACCGATTCTACAATCCCACAAACAATGAAATTGTTTATTGTTCCAAAGCCAAGTTCTTAGAAAGCAAGTTTTTAATGGGCAAGGCAAATGGGAGATTCAGGAACTTGAAGGAAATCAAGAACCTCATGCACTTATTGGTTGGCACTAGTTATCAAACAAAGGTTGTTGAAACTGACCAATTTGATTGATCAGAAACTTAGTAAAAACACCAAGTGTTCGCAAATCTAGTGGAATCATTCAGAAATTCGAGAAATATCGATTTCTCATGACTAAATGAAGAATGATGTATGATAGGCTTCTAGTAAGCCCATCAACTACTAAAGTGCTATATCAGATTCTGAATATGATGAGTGGCTTAGAGTCATGAACACTCAGATGCAATCCATTCATGGATCAGTACAAGTATGTCAAAGCTGGAATCTTCATTTTGACAGGAAAATTAAAAGTTTTAATTTTCACCAAAATAAAAGATGACTCATGCATTTACTAAAAGGCTAGTGGGAGCGCAGTAAAATTCCTAATGTTGTATGTGCAAGACATACTAGTATTTGGAAATTAATTTTCCGACTGAGCAAAACATTATGTTTTGGCTCGGATAGTATTTCCTTAATAAAAGACTTAGAAAAGGCTAATTTTGTTCTTTAGAGTTAGATCAAGACGGCTTATAGGTTTAAGTCAAAGTGCATATGTTGACATAATCTTGAAAGGTTCAAGATGCAAGACTCTAAAGGTAGTTTCTTGCAAGTATGATATGACATCATTTTGAGCATGACTCAAAGTTCTAGCACAAAGGCTGAGCTAGATAAAATGATTAGTATTCCATATGCTTTGGCAATTGGATCTATCATATATGCCATGACATGCACTAGATCGAGTGTGTCATAATGCTTTAGAGCATTAGAAGAAGATACCAACGAAATACGAGGGAAGGTCATTGAATGACTATAAAGAACATTTTAAGGTACTTACGAAGAACCAAGGAAGTGTTCCTTAATTGAGGGTTGGAAGAAAATCATAGTAAACTGTTACACTGATGATAGCTTCTACAAAGATCGAGAGGGTTCTCGACCACAAAAGGGGAATGTCTTCATTATAAATGAAGAAGTAGTTCGTTGGAAAGGGTTCCAAGCGAAGGTAAATTGCATAATGTACTACAAAATAAGAATACACTGCTGCTTCAAAAGCTGCAAAAGGGAAGATGCTTGGATGAAAGAATTCATTGAAAAGCTAGGTAGATGCCTCCCATTCGAGATCACCTAGAAATCTTTTGTGACAATGTGGATGACATTACGCAAGCTAAAGGACTCGATGTCACATCAGAGTACCAATCATCCACTCCAAACATTTAACTATATTCGGAATAAAGTTAAAAATGGAGATGTTAGTATTCACAAAGTTCACTCAAATCAAGTTTCCTTTTGGGTGGACCCATTCACGAAGCTCTTTTCATAAGCTAAACTTGAAGGGTCATGTTTGAGCTATAGGACTTCGCTATTCTAGTGATGGGATTTGATTTGAATTTAGTATTTGGATATTGGAACAGTTAAGCAACAAGTATATTATTTAGTTAGATATATAGGATATGATCTTTTTCATACTCGTTGTGTTCTATATTAGCATGTTTTAATCCTTGAATAAACCAATTATTCTAAATGTCCATAGTCGATCATAGTTGTGGGAACAAAAATGAAGTAAGACTAATATGAATTGGATTGGTTGACTTTTAAGAGTAAAAGTGGCAAAGTGTTGCAACCAAGTTCATAGGTACTTGTTAGGGAACAAGTACTGGACCTGACCCGTTTCAAGATCACTTCATGGATCGTCGTCATAAGTGATTCTTGATTTAAGGTAGTATCTTTGTATCCTTCGACCTGAGATGCATATTAGGTACTTGAGTGTAGGAAGTACTGTGCTTTAATATGGTTAAACGCTGATCTTTAACAAGGCAGTTATAAAGGCCATTATTAGGTATAGTATGAACTACATAAGAGGCGTATGTATTCAAGAGGGGATTTGTTCCTCTAAATAATTTAAGAGTGAGACATCTAAGGCGCCTTACCAAAAGTTGAACAACAGATGAGAATGATAGTGATCCATGTCTCATGTTCAACATGATGTACGAACAAATGGATAACTGATACCACACCTTATATATATATATATATATATCAATTGAAGCTATCAGCTTATGGGAATTGGATGTTGTTGAATGACACTTACAGTCATACATTGTTGGGTGCAGTGAGATGTTGCTAGACGTCCACCACTGTCTATATCATTCTATAATGCAATCTTGAGCAAGTGGGAGATTGTTGGTTCTATATGCTCAAGAATGATTATAAAATGATATTACCGGTAATATATGATCCTATAGGGTCACACCGAACAACAAGTAGACACCGAATTAATATTTATAAGAATTTGATTCTTGATAAATATTATTAATTATATTATTGAATATAATTCATAATATTAGATGCAAATGAAAGATTCTAGTTTATTAATTAATATGATTGGCTCATATTTAACTAGAAGTTAAAAGGAGGGACTATTTGTAGTAAGTTTAAATAGTTAAAATAATGATTTTAACTAATTTAAACTAGAGGGGGCTTAAGTGGAAATATGCATGGGAGGCTCAAACCTCATTGGACCCTTTTATGGTCCAATAGAAAATGATGTGTTGTCTCTTGACTTCAAGTAAAAAGAGAGAGGTCATTTAGAAAAAAAAAACTACACTTGCATTTTGCTCTCTCTCTCTCTCTCTCCCTCTCCCTATCCTCTCCTTTCAGCCTAAACACACACAAAGTGTGTGTGTTTTGTGTTTGGGCTATTCAAGTCCATTGTAGACTTGATTAAAAGCTTCATCTTGCATCATCGAAGAATAGGAACTAGCATTCCGGAAGGTGTCGTTGCTTGTGGTGGATACCGATGGAGAAGAGCTACTTTGGTTCTTTTTGCCATCTTCAACAACATCCACTTTTGGTTTGATCAAAGTCTTCAAAGTGGTAATCTTGAACTCTCTTGCTTTTTATATTTATCTTTTCATGCATGTAACAAGATCCTTGGTGGGAATAAAATGGTTTTATGTTTTTTGTTCAAATAAGTTCTATTTTGCTTCCGTTGCTTAAACTGTTTTTATCACTTATGAGTTTTTGAAACCCGTGTTCTGAACATAAAATCCCAACATCATTATGAATAACAATTATACTTTGTCTATTCAATCATTCAAGGATATACGGGAATAACAATTATACTTTGTCTATTCCTCCTTTCTACATGAATAGCAATTCTACTTTGCCTATTCATTTCATTCCAATACAAATAAGAATAGCAATTATATTTTGCCTATCCTACGTTATCAAATAAAACTAGTGTCTACGGATCCATTCCACTTATTCGTATTTGTACAGAATAATGCTTAATATGAATTTCTCATATTATTTAGTAAAAACAAACCTCCTTTATAGATCTCTTATCTCATTCAGTATGATCAAATCACATTTAATATGTCAATTTCTCATAATATAAGTCTAACCATCAATATCATCACTTACGGTTCCTTAATATAATTTTATATACACAATTGCCCATTAACACAAATAGTTAAAGCTCGTATAATCGTTCATCCAAAACTCATTCAGGAAATACTTCTTTATAAAAATATACCTTACCGTAATTTAAATACTTTATAAAAGGGTAAGGTAAGAATGAACTCACCTGATAGCAATAGCGTCACTCTTTAAGTTTGTAATGATTTCCGCCACCAAACTTCGCAAAGTCTGTAATACCCAAATACATATAGTACTTGTATCAATTAACTGAATAGGACTCTTAAAAGACTAAGAATCCTAAATAACCCAACATCCTCGACACTTATCGCAACCCACTAACTGCGATAACACTTGTCACAACCCACTACTTCCGACACAGTACTTGTCGCAACCCATTGTTGCGATATCCCCTACTTATCGCAACCAACGGTTGCGATATGATCAATCTTGTCGCAACCCAAAGTTGCGACATTCATAACTATCGGAGCTATCAACCTTGTCGCAGCTAACTGCGTTCATCCTTGTCTCAACTCACAGAAAACGTATTTAAGCCAGAAATCTTACTTTTAAGCCATAATAATTTCTACAAAAGTGCAGATATGTCTAATATCATCTTTAGAAACTAATCATGAGTCCAGATTTCTCATATCTTTCAAAAATTATCAAAACCCATTTCTAAACCACTAGAAAGCTTAATACACATAACGAGAGCAATTTATATGAAATCATACCTTTGATTCTCACAGGTTACACCTTAATTCTCCAGCTGAATATCTGTTTTGCTTCTTCTTCTTTTGCTTTCTCAATTCTCTCTCTCTCTCTCTCTCTCTCTCTCTCTCTCTCTCTCTCTCTTTTGGCACCGTACACACACACATAACACAAAGTGAGAAAATGAAGGATTATCTCATTTTCCTACTTTTAATAAAATAAGGCGGTGGGTGGTGATTTGTTTCATCACCTTAACCAATTTAGCCCCTCAACTATCATCATTTGACAACTTCCACCCTCAAACTTATAAATTAAAATTAAAGTTTACCCCTTAACTTATAACTCCATAAAACAAATAACGTAACTTACTCGGGGATAAACTCTAAAATTAATCTATCAAATAACCAAATCATAACTTATCAAATAATTATACTCGAATTATTTAATAAACCAAACGAAATCCTTTATATAGAAAATCGAGATGTTACACTCGGTAACTCACGAATCACACAAACAAGTGCTCCATTCTTCTCGAAATCAAAGGTATGTGTCCCACATCTACTATCGATTACATATTGCCCTTTGAGTCGAATTTTCACCACGGATTTTATCAATTTTAAGATCGACACGGGTTTCTAAAACCCCGATTTGGGCTGACTGATATACGGACCGATCTTGGTACCTTTTGCACTGATTGAACGGTGATTCCAGTCTATCGGTATGCTTAGACAAATTTCATCCGGTAACTTGCGCTTACCCAGTAACCACCATCGCGTCCGGTAACTTTCATGTTACCCAGACACATTCCTCATACCCGGTAAGCTCCATTGTCCCGGTAACCTTGTCCATCCGGTAACCCATGTCGTCCAGATACTCTCGTATCCGGTAAGTTTGACAATCTGGATTGGATCTCATCCGGTAACCATACTATTATCCGAACACTCCATTTCACCCATGTCGTCCAGATACTCTCGTATCCGGTAAGTTTGACAATCCGGATTGGATCTCATCCGGTATCCAACTTTCATCCGGTAAGTCCATCTTCTCCGGTATCCTACTTTCATCTGGTAAGCTACATTTTGCCAATTGTCCAGTACCATGTGCTCTCCATGCCATTCCTCAATAAACTTCTGATTGAGCCATTAAATGCCAAGGTACGCATCGTCGTTAGTTTGATCCGTCCATACACTAACTTTACTTCTTTCAGGTGTACTTATGGCGGATCAACAAGATCAATAATAGGAGAACATTCCTCCTCAAGAGGAAATTATTGACGACGCGACCCACAATGCTTTGGTTCCCGAGGACCATGGCATTGAAAATGCATCCAACAACCACCATCTAGATGCTGCCGAATTCCGGCCCACACACCGGGTGGTCGTCGATATCATGCTCGGTCACCCACTTCGCCGAGCACTCACTGCTACAACTGATGTGCCCGTAATCTACGTTTACCAAGTGTGGCGTACGGCTAGAGTTGTCACTGCCAACAACACCCAGACCATCACAGCACGTATCGACAATCACCCCTTCACACTCACACCGGAATCATTCCGACGACTATTGTCACTTCCGGAACCTACTGCCGGAGGCAAAGCCGCATATACCCCCGCTGTCGATGACGCAACACTCTACGCTGACATCCGTGTGCTTGGATATCACCACGAGCTCAACTTCCCCTCCGCATTCAACCGAAAGTATATCGCACCGGTCTGGTATACACTATTCACGATACTGAACAGATGTTTGTCCTCCCAATGGAAGGGGATAGACCAATGCACAGGCGACTTTCTACGTCTGTTCCACGTAGTCTGCTACAACCGCCACATTGACTACTCAGCAATCATTTGGCATGAATTTGTGCAAGCAATCCGACAGACTGATGGATCCAAAAAGAAGTTTCTACCATTTCTGCGATTCTTTTCCCTGGCCATCCAACAACACATGGAGTCGAATCTACTCATCCCAAGGCGTATCAATCACCCGATATGTCCTCCGTTTAACTTGCAATACTTAGTCATTCGCAACCCACCGAATACCCCGGCCATGCCTATCCCAAAACACCTACTGGCACACGCGAACCCCAATGCACCGGATGTGATAGAATATAGGCGAGAGTTAGAGAATCCCTTGGTCCAGCCAGAGCCGGAGGGACCTCCCCAGGGACATAGACCTGAGCGACATGAAGGTCCGAGGAAGAGAGGAGGTAGAGTCCAGGTAGCTGGGGCTCCCGGACGGGGTATGTTGAGAGTACATGGGAGGGGACCAGGTACGGGCGGTGCATTGGATATGCATGCCAGTACTACCCATTCCAGCCAAGCCGGAACTAGCCAACAACCTCGCCCTCACACAACCCGAACCACGACTGAGGCCGGACCATCGACTAGACTACACGAGGTCCCAGTCGTCACCGAAACACACCTACCAACTCTTGATCGCGATCCAGGAACGGACAGCACTGAACCATTATCCTCATTCGTCCAAACTGACGCGATGGATTCCGACTCCACTGACTCCGATACGGAACGCGCAATCCGCCTTTCGCTAATTCCAGCCAGTATCAGAGGTCATCCTCCATTGATCGAAGAATCCCCATCTGACTCACCTATACCCCCACTCATCCCTACTACCCAGCCTATTACGGAAGATACTAGGAGAGCAGAGGGAGAATCAGTTGAAAATCTTGAACAGGCGAGCCGGAGAGAATGGAGATCGAAAAAGAACCAAGAGAGAATGAGCATTAGGAATAGAGAGGCTCGAGAGCGCCCCCAAACCAGCGTCAGCCAGGTAGCCACATCTACTATCTTGTCTCGTCCGTTGGGATGAGGTATTGAAGAAGCCGTCGTGGACCTAGCGCCGCAATCGCACGACCTCCATAGCCTCTCAACCGTCTCTCAACAGACGGGTGTTTCAATTTCACACGGGGACATAGCACAACATCTACCGATCTCTCACTCGGAGAATATTGGTATTGAAACAAGAGACCAGCCTCCCCCGGTCTCGACTTCTTTGGATGCACTATTGAGTCTAGAGCCATTTGCTAAAATACATCCTTCGGCTAGGACACAAGATGAGACTCTACAAATCGGTGTTCTTCGTGACCCGATCGGAACTTCCGTAGTGTCTCCGCCTTTAAGCAGAACGCGAGGATCGGAAGGAAATCCTACCACTGCCACACCTTTGCCATCCGTAACGTAGGTGGCACTACCTCTAAGGTAGATGTCTCAACAGGTAATCTAAGTGATCCCAGAGTTAAGTTACCCGACGCAATGTCAAGGGAATATCTGGACGACACCATAAAGGCTGTCCGCGAGGCAATGGAGCAGCAGTTCACCACCGGGCTCGACAAACTCAAAAGCTTGATCAAAGGTAAAGAGAAGGTAGTCGAATCTGAATCCGCACCAACACCTCCACCGGCTCCCGTTCAGCCATCCTATTCGGTGGACACGCTCAAGACTATGGTTCTAGCTCAACTGCTCCAGCATACCGACACCGATGCCTCTACTGAAGCGGACCTGGTATTAGTTCTATGCTCCCAGGTATTTTCTCCTTCATCATCCATAACCACCAGACTGGACCAGCTTGACACGACTCTCAATGACGTTCAACAAGCGCTCAAAACGTTGTCCGAAAGAGTCGGCTCACTCTAAGTCACCCGCAAGAGTCAAGCTGGCGGACTCAAGAGACGCCACGATGACCAGGATGATCCTGATCACCGTGAGGGGGAGAACAAGAGACGGAGACTGTTTGAGTCCGAACCGATCCTCACTGAATCAACCGTAGTTCAACCGGAACCATCAACTGTGGCAACTGCAACCGAAGAAGAACCTGAAGCCCTTAGCTGAGATGGTTATCGACATGGATATCTCAGACGACGAAGACCCAACGGTTGAAAATCCCAAGGGAGAATCACAGGAATTGGTCACTTATTCTTTATCAGAAAGGCCTGCACTTGATCTGATTGATCCAGATTCAGAGATCAACCCCGAGACCGAAAATGCATGGTACGAAAAAGCCGCCAGTGCAATAAATCTCCAGGTAAATTTGATCTTTTCTACTGATGAAGACGACAACGTTGATTATGACCAATTTCTGCTACAAAACCTGTATGGTACACCTGCCCACACTACACAGGCTCCAGAGACTTCTACTATACCACTGACATCTCCTCAACAACCAACAGCTTATGATCTTCCTCCTCCACCACAGCAACAAATCCGATGGGAGAAGATCATGATACTTATTCCTCACCTGGAGGAATCACTAAATAAGCTTTATGTTCACAGGTTACGCCCCATCGAGCCAATATTCTGCCTTGAGATTTCTAAATCCGGCCCGGAATACCAAAGCCAGTACATAAATGCCATGAAGCGGTGTCTGCCAGTTAGCCAAGTCCGAACCAAGCACAAAATCTCTGAAGTGCTCAACATCTAAACAGGCCGAATCCTTAAAGTCATGTTTCCAGTATTCACCGTCCGACGCGAAGACGGAAATGAATGGAGATTTTTCGAAGCTGACTTTAAGAACCTCAGACCGTTCGACTTTGAAGCTCTACTGAAAGACCTCTGAACCAGAACCATCCGACCACTTCATGTAACTAAAGCGCTCGAGGCTGTCCGTCGATTCCTGATTCGCACAATCATGATGTCCTACCTCACATAATTTCAAATGGGAATCGAGAACAGAGCAAAGAAGGTAAACCTGCTGAAACCTAATCTGAAAGCACCCGAGCTGAAGATGTATCCCGAAACGCACTGCTTCTAGAAGCAGAATTTGAGATTGACTACCTCAATGATCAAAAAGAAAAGAGGGTTCTCTGCTTTAGCCAGGTCGACAGATTTTGCGATGGCACACTCCTCAAAGTCAGAGATGCTCTTCGTAACATCATCACTTTTGAATCCGAAAATCGAAAATCGTCGTTTGTCCCTAATTCAAATGAGACAACCGCACGAGAAGCCTTAGAAGTGATTGAAGACCGTATCGACTACAGCCGAGCCATCCGAATGTTCGAGATCTACTTTGCGCTCCAAAAGAGATATGTCGAGAACTGGCGCGAACTCGAACTTCAATTCAAAGGGGGAGATTGTTAGGGTCAGAATCAGGTTGAATAGAAGTTCAAAGGTTAAATTGTTATTACTCATTTTGAGCCTTTATTGTGTAACGGGCCATGGGCTTGAATGATGTGGGCCCATGGTATATAATGTTTGTTAGCCTTAGAAAATTAGGCAAGTTGTCATATTACACTTTCAAAGCGTATTGTAATTCTCTCTGTTGAATGAAAGTGAATTGGATGACCAATTGAAATCATACTGTGTGTTCACATCTATTGATTTCTACTGTTTGTTGCACTAATATGGAACTCACAAATCTTCTCTTTCTTGTCAGAGATAAAGCATGCTTCTTTAGTAAAGCAAACCTTGTAGTCCTTATCATATAGCTAACTAATGCTAAGAAGATTGTGCTTCAGTCCTTCAACATATGCGACTCTTCTGAAGGTAGTTGTACCATTGGAAAGTACACCAAACCCTCGGGTATATCCTTTACCATTTCCACCAAAGGTCACTGAGGGACCTTTCACTTCCTTATATTCAGTGAGCAGGTTTCTTTTTCCAGTCATATGTCGAGAGCATCCACTATCGAGATACCAGATACCCTTTGAGACCTGCAAACAAAGAAAGATCAGTTTGAAATAGGTACCCACTTTACATGGGTCCACACTTGTCAGTGGTAGACGAAGTAGAAGGATCAGCGGTCTTCACAGCATTTGATGACTCAACGTTAGTGGTAATCTTCACTTTGGTTAATTTCTTAACCTCAGTGGTAATTTTCACCTTGGCTTATTTTTCACCAGGGATATTCTTCTTTGCCTTGGGGGCAGTGATCTTCACCTTAGCTAATTTCTCAGCTTTGGTGGATGTGGGGCACTTAGTAGCAATATGATCGGTAAGTCCACAGTGATAATATTTCCTATAGCTGAAAGTAGCTTTAGGACCATAGGCATAATTATTTGACAGTTTCAAATGGGCAGGGCCTGTACCAAGAATACCTTTGGCATTAGAGATCGGAGGAACCTTTGGTTCTTCATAATTCTTTCCAACAACATCCACTCTGATTCTTGGAGTAGATCGCTGAACATGTTCAGGCATCTTGTTCTTTGAAGTAGAGGGAAGATTAGCTGAAGGTTTAGAATTTTTCAGCTTTGGTACTTTGGTACCCTTCTGAGGTTTTTGGAAAACAAGTTTTTCTTTACCTTTAAGTTTGGGGCTTAAGGTAGATTTTTCCTCAGGGATTGGAGCAATTGAAGAAGAGTACTGAGATGATGAGGTGTCATGGATAGAGAACACAAACATTCCAAACTTAAGCATGGAACGATCAGTGGTTGGTTCTTCAGCGTTAGCTTTGTAACTAAGACCACTTCTGTCATTGACAGGGATCTGAGCACCATCTCAGTGATCTTTGCGGAGGATTTACACCATCCTTCAACAATAGCTTTTTCAACTTTCAAATCAACAATAGCTTATTTACGCTCAATACTGATGACTTGATTTACGTATACCTGATCTTTCAAATTCTCTTCGATTTTTAAAAGCTCTTGTATTTTTAAATGACATTTTTCAAGATGTTCATATAGATCTAGATTATGTTGTTCAGCTTTAGTTTTGCCATTCACGGCGTCATATAAATCAACAGTCAGCATATCGATAGCACGAAGTCTATCAGCGTCAATGATAGTTGGAGAAGGAAAAGGAGGGAGCGATACCTGAGAGGTAGAATTAGAGGGAATTTCAGTGGGTTCTTCCTCATCTTCTTGAATTTCGGCCATGAGATAGAGATTGGCCTCGTTTTCTTCATCAGAATCTGATTCTTCATCAGATTCAACCCAGTCATGATCTTCAGCGATCAGACCTTTATCTTTCTTTTTATAGCTTTTCAGATTCTCATACTTTTCTTTGAGCTTTAGGTATTTGTCATCTCTAGTCCTAGGAGTAGAGGATTTCTTGAAGGATGAAGAAGGTTTAAAGACTTTCTTTGACCTGCATTCACTAGCAAAGTGTCCTTCTTTTTCACAGTTAAAGCAGGTAGCAGTAGCCTTATCAACAGGAGATGATTTTGTCTTGTCAGTGATGGTGAGAGGTTTATTCCTTCTGAATTTACTCTTTCTAGAAAATCTCCTGAAAGTATTTGTCAGGAGTGCCAGAGATTCATCAAGTTCTACAGAGTCAGGGTCTGATGAGTCATCAGAGTCAGATTCCATTTCAGTGATTGTGACAGAAGATCACTGAATGGGCGTTAACTCTAAAGAGAGTAAAGCAACAGGTGTGCTTTTGGAATCTTTAACAAGATTCTTCTTAAGAAGGCACGACTGCTCATGATTGAGCGTAGTGCCAAATAATGTACTAAGGGTCATAAATTTCAGATCCTTTGAGAGTTTAAGACACATGGTATGGTTGTCCCAACTTTCAGGAAGACATTCCAAGAACTTTGTCAGGATCTCGGAGTTAGCATAGGTCTTACCAACAGTTTTTAAATGAATAATTAAACAATTAAAGTGTTGGTGAACTTTAGAGAAAGTTTCATTCTTACCACAGATGAAGCTTTCATACTGTCTTACCAGGTTTATTCTCCTGGACTCTTGTACATCAGCAGTACCTTCATATTGAACACAGATTGTGTCCCACATGGCTTTAGAGCTTTTGAGGTTTATGACAGAATGGTAGACCTCATCAAGGAGAGCCATAGAAATGATTGATCTGGCTTTGGTATCTATGGCTACCCTCTTCTTGTCATCGTCAGTCCACTGAGAAATTTCTTTGACGGCCTGCCTTTCAAGAACGGCAGGTGTGGTGGCAGTAGCTGGAATAGCAGCATTGATAATGAATGGAACATAGGGTCCATTTTCAACATAGTAAGGTATAGTGGGATCTACACCTTCTAGAAAAAGTATCATTCGATTCTTCCAAAGATTGAAGTTATCTTTGCTGAATCGAGGTGGTTTGGCAAGAGAGCCATTATCTTTGTAATTTGTGTTTGTGGTGTTTGCCAGTTTAGAGAATAGCAAGGAAGAGATAGTATAAGCAAGGTCTTGATTATTAAGATTAAACAAACTGCTCTGATACCACTTGTTGGTCCCGAAGGGTTATACAAGTTTGTAGAGGGGGGGGGGGGGTTGAATACAAACACATAATTTTTATCTTTCTAAATTGTTTATTGATATAATAAAACAATTTACAGATTGTTGAGGAACAAGACTAAGTATAAAACCTAATCTAAACAAACTACAAGAATCACACAGATTTCTTGCACTAAGAATAGAATGAAAGAAGTTAAGAAAACTAAGGATAATTTTCTTAAGGCACTAAGAAGTTCAGAGAGGAAGAGCACTTCAAAAATGAAGTTGAACTTCCTATTTATACTACATGCATTAAATGCATGTCAGGATAACTTTACACGTGGCAGCACTTGGTTGGTTGCATGATTCTGACTTTTGCAAACATGTTGTTGGCCGCTTGGTGAACAGTGTAGTAGAAGAGTGGTTTGTACAATTCTGGACAAGGGTATGTCCTTCTGACAAATCGTACAAAAGCGTGCAAGGAGATAAGACAAATATTTATTGTAGAGCAGGCTTCATGATCAGTGATCGCTGAGTTGATCTTCTTCAGGGAGGCCTGAATGAAGGTCAGCTTTCGCTGAAGTCTTCTACTTGAAACATCGCGTGATTTGGACAAGTCTTGGCTTCGCTGATATCCGCATCACGTCATGAGTAGACTTAGTCATTTGTTCGTCAGCTTGGTCTTCGATTTCAGCGTTGAACACTTTTCGTGAGTCTTGTTTTCAGGGATCATAAGCAAACATTTATGGAATGAACATTCAGCGATCATCAGCGAAACTGAACAGGCTCATGTCTCACTGATGTACATTTATCATTCAAGTATAATTTAAAGAGCAGTTTTCCCATCAGCGATACTGAACAGACTTAGTATCTTTACGCTGATGGCAAAACATTAATACATAATGTTTACTTAGAATTTTCACTAAGTGGTTCTAAGGGTCATCATCAAATCACTGAAGGGTTTGAATCAACAGGATTTTTGGGGGATTTTAGGGTTTGGTTGGATGAAAAAATTTGTACAAATAAAAGTGTGGTACTCCTTGGTTTACTCATGTTTGTTACTTATGTGTGACATATTTTATCAAGAATTGTGATTTTTAACATCTTAATCAAAATCTAGGGTTTTTGGAGTATTTGAGGTTTTAATGGATTAGCAATGGAAAATGGTTATTGTGTGGAAATAAAGTTCAAACTTCTATTTTTAAAAACTACAGAGTTTTATGATTAAATGTTGAAAACCTCGTGATTTCATTTTCAAAATGGAAGATTTAATTACTGATAATCATTGTCATGAGGCTTAATCATATGGCAAATTTGATATTGGCTTATTTGGGAGTCATAGTTACTTGGTTTTGAGTGTAATGGATCCATAGGTACTGGAGTCATTATGTACGATGTGGGACGCTAGTTTTCCATATCGTAACATGGAATAGGTATCAGGATTCATGATAAGTAAGATGTGGGCCTATACGGTCGGACATTGTCTCATGAGCAGTAAGGTGTAATTCTAATGTGCTTAATTGTTTTATGGAATTTGGGTAACCCAATGTATAGACCTAGAGGGGTTGAAATTAGGGACTCACGAGCAATTGACTCTTCAGGGTTGAGCTTGATTTCTATCTATCTTATGTTATATGATTGATATTACTAATGTGTCATGTGACTCACTTTGTGTTTCATCACTACTTATGGCAAACGGGTCTCCCAATCAACACATGGGGTATTGTGTATCTAAAGGTTCCCTACCCAAGAGTTATATTACTTCATTGTATTCTACTTCACAAAATTTATATTTTTAAATATTTAATTGTTGTTCTCACTAGGCTTTAGCTTAACACTTCTCTTAAACGACGTGTATAACAGGTCATTCTAGCGGAGGGACTCCTCGGGTTTGAGCAGAGAGTCGGGAAGGGTTGTAGCATTTTTGGATGTACATAGAGGCGTACAGTTTGGACTATTGTTGTCATATATTTTTGAAAGTGAATGGCAACACCCGTTTATAATCTAAGTCTTGATAGTTTAGATTAATAGGTTGTTGAGTTTTATTTCACTTATTTTATTATAATGTAAACGCCATACAATTGTTCCCCTTTTTGGATGATTTGTCTATGTCAGTTTCGTCTATTTTCCACATTTCCACAAGTTTAAATTTATCCCAATTTTTAGGGTGTTACAAGTTGGTGTTACAAGTTAGATCGTAAGACATCGGTCGCAATATATTAGTCGTAAGACACTGGTTGTACGACATTAGTCTTAAGACCGGCGTTCGTGCGATCATGCGACCCTGCGATACACATGGTTAGCGGGTGGTCGTTGGTTTGACCAACGACCCTTTGATGCTTAATTTAGTAACCGGTATGAGGAACAAATTGAAATAAAAATATTCTTTAAAAGAAGTATTTTTTCAAATGTACCGCGTTCCAGCTTCATGGGATGTCTTGGTTGTCGAGGGTTTGGAGCCTCTAGGCACCCTTTCCTACGACTTCGGATATATGATATGGGCCTTCCCACTTGGTGGATAATTTACATGCGTTTATCTCCTTAGTATTTTGGAATACTCATCGTAAGACGAAGTCGCCTTCCTGAATGACTTTGGCCTTAACATTTTTGTTGAAGTGTCGTTCGACGACCTGTCTCTATGATGCCATTTTGACTAAGGCGGATTCTCTTAGCTCTTCGGGAGCGTCAAGATCGTAACTTAAGTCCACCAAATTGTTTTCGACTGAGGTATGTCTCGATATTGGTAGTTGTACTTTGATAGGCAAGACCGTTTCACATCCGTAAACCAAGGAGAATGGGGTTTGTCCCGTGGATGCACGCGGCGTCGTACGATTGGCCCATAAGACCGATGGGAGTTCTTCGACCCATCTTCCTTTCGCAGCCTTAAGTCTTTTCTTTATTTAATTGATGATGACTTTGTTGCTGGATTTTGCAAGACCATTAGATTGAGGATAACGTGGGGTTGAGGTCGTAAGTTTGATATTACGATCCTCGTAGAACTGTCGGGTGCGATCACTAATGAATTGTGACCCATTATCACATACGATCTCGGAGGGAATTCCAAACCTGCAGATAATGTTAGTCTGGATAAAAGAGATGACTTCTTTATTCCGGACTTGGGGGAAAGCAACTGCTTCTATCCATTTGGAAAAATAATCCGTAAGGACTTATAAGAAAACTTTCTGCCTAGGGGCAGGAGGTAGCTTACCGACGATGTTTATTCCCAATCTCATGAAGGGCCATGAGATCAATGTCGTATGCAAAGGCTCAAAAGGTTGGTGGATCATACTTGAGTGTCGTTGACATGAGTCACAACCTTGGACGTACCTGATGGCATCTTGTCGCAGGGTTGGCCAATAGTAACCTTGTCGAGATATTCGATTCGCAAGACTACGACCGCCCGAATGATTACCACATTCACCGTCGTTCATTTCTTTCAGAATTTGTTGCACTTGGGCTTGGTCGTCAATGCATCTTAGGTTCAGACCTGTTGATGATCGTCGATAAAGTCTGTCACCGATCACGAGATATTTTGAGGCACTAAATCGAAGTTTTCGAGCTTCCATCCTGTCTTCGGGCAACTGGTCGTGCATGAGATAATTCTTGATATCGTACGACCAATTGTTTTCTTCGTCGAGGACATGAATTTCTTCAGAATCCTCGATTGACGAGGTCGCCAGATGGATCATAGGGATGTCGTCGAACGATGGCTTACTGAGTACAGACCCAAGATTTGCTAGCACGTCAGCTTGAGTATTTTGATCTCTTGGGATTTGCTCAATTGAGAATGGATCGAACATTTTTTAATTTTCTTTGGCTACTTTAAAGCATTGTATGGGAGAAAGTGTAGAACGCCCATGTGTTGGCTAGAGGCGGGAGAAAAGCAATTTGCCGGACCAGATATTGTGCAAGAAATGGCCGATAAAGTTAAAATCATTAGAGAACGCTTGAAAGCGGCTCAAGACCGGCAAAAGAGGTATGTCGACAAGAAAAGGCGACCGGTGGAATTCCAAGTGGGAGACCGAGTGATGTTGAAGGTGTCTCCTTGGAAGGGATTGATTCGTTTTGGACAGCGTGGAAAGTTGAGTCCTCGTTTCCTTGGGCCATTCACTATACCAGAACGTGTCGGATTGCAAGCCTACAAGTTGGAATTGCCACCGGAGATGGATGGGATTCACCCTACGTTCCACGTATGTTATTTACGGAAATGCTTAGCGGAAGAAGAAAGCGCCATACCCTTGTCAGAAATTCGAGTAGACGACAACCCATTGTATTGAAAAGCCCGAAGCCATTTTGGAAAGAGAGACTAAAAGACTTCGACACAAGGAGGTTATTATGGTCAAAGTGCAATGAAACACCATCGAGGTGCCAATGTGACTTGGGAAGCGAAGGAGGACATGAAACGCTGATATCCTCATTTGTTTGTATAGTCTGAGATTTCGAGAACGAAAACTTTTCCAAGTTGAGGAGGATTGTAACACCCCGAAATTTTAAAAATGGTTATAACCACTACGGTATGGGAATTTATGTCTTGGAAAATGAATGTTGTAAGAAATAATCGCCTTTTTGTTACGTGGCATCGGAATGCGCTTGACGGGAGAAAAGACGGCAAATTTTCGGAATCGGTACAGGGCCGACGAAAATGCCCAGCGATTGTGACATTGTCACTCTCGCCAGGGCAAAGTCGCTCGGGGTGTACCATACGCAGCTTGGACTCGGCGACAATGCCAAACGATTGTGACATGGTTACTCTCGCAGTGGCAAGGTCGCTCCGTTTGTACCGTAGGGTTGGGGTAGCGGGCGACTATGCCCCGCGAATATGCCATTGAGCATAGTCGCATGTCATTCTGTCGGTCAACGCAGGTCTGGTATAAAATGGGGCCAGTCGGGTTTTGGCTCATTTGTTGAGTTTTGAAGGGTTTCAAGTGACGTTTTTCTCCCAGAGAAAAGGTAGGGTTTCATCCTCTCATTCTCTTTCCTCCATAAATTCCCTCATCTACCAAGTCTCATAATCTTTAATGGTTTCTATTAGGTGTATTTAAGCTCAAGTTGTTAGGGCAGGTTTTAATGTTGATTTAAAGTTCAAGGGTTGTTTTGTATTATTTCATTTTGAGCCTTATTAGTGAACGGGCCGTGGGCTTGTTAACCACGGGCCCATTGTATTTAATGTTGATTAGCTTGGAAAAATAAGCTAATCATCTCTTTTACTTTCAACACTGTATTGTAATATTCTCTCTGAAAGATTAATGAAAGGGATGGCCAGTTGAAATCATTTGTTCTTACTGTTCATATATTTTGATTTCATCATAGTTGCACGGATCTGGATTCTACAATTGGTATCAGAGCAGACAGACGGATTCGATTCAAAGCTTCATTCATCAATTTCTGGTTAGTTTGACTTTTACCCGTCTGACCATTCTTGAATTCTTGAATATTTGATTCAGTCGGAATTGGTTGTTTTTGCTTATTGGGTTGTGTTAGCATTATCGTTATAAGTGTTTCTGCAAATTTTCACATCCTAATTCATTCGTTTGATTGGTCAATTTAGCAATTTAAGATCAAAGTTTTTGGTAGTGTTCTTCAACAAAAATCGAATTTTTACCATCAAAACGTGTTCTTTTTGCTTAGAAAATCGATTGGGTTAGTGTTAGTTTTGTGTTTGGTATTGTTTCTAATCTTTCAGGAACAATTTTGAGTAACCCTAGTTGAGAAATCGATCGAACTAAGTAAACAGCCGCAGTGTCCGGACAAACCCAGCCGCAGTTTCCGGACAAGTTCATTTTGTCCGGACGTTTGTGGTTCCATCCGGATTCTTCCAATTTTTCCGGACAACCAGTTTCTTCCGGGTAAGTCATCCATCCGGGTAAGTATCTTATAATCTCAAACCTATCCGGGTAATATTGTTCCGGATAACTCCAAGTATCCGGAAATCAATTTTATCCGGAAATCCATTTTTACCCGGAAACTTCGTGGTATCCGGAAACTGCACAGCATCTGGAAACCCCATTGTACCCAGAAACTTCACATCCGGAATCAGTTCACATCCGGTAACCTCAGTTATCCGGAAAGTGTGTGGTATCTGCTATCCGGAAAGCTTACTTTGTCCGGATTCTTTCTGATATCCGGACTCTTACAGATATCCGGACAATTCTATTATCCGGTATCCTCATCTTATCCGGATACTTTTGTTTTTGGTTTTTGATCCATTTGCATCAAATCTGATCCGAACAATTTCAGATCAGATAACTTATTTGGATTCCTATCCAGTAAGTTCAGGTTAGTCAAATCACTCATAGACCCTGCGTTAGGATTTCACTTTTAGTGCCTTGCGTTAGGTTTAATCTTTGAATCAATCTACACGTCTGACGATCACTCCGTTGCAACCGAAGATGTCTACTTCTCGTGATGCTCTCGCAATTGGCACTGACACCAAGCCACCTTGTCTCTATCCGAACGAGTACAGCCAATGGCGAGATAGGTTCATGATCTTCATTGAGTCCAAGGACAACTATGAGTACATCAAGAGAGCTCTGGATCATGGCCCAATTGCCGAGCCAATGAAGGACATAGCTGCAACTGCAACTGCAATAGCTCGACGTGAGAAGAAGATTCTTGCTGAGATGACAGAATATGAAAGAGGCATGACTGAAGGTGAAAAGCATGCAAAGAGATATCTGATTCAAGCCCTTCCTAATTCTATCTACACTGCCATAGACAGTTACAAAGACACGGCTAAAGGCATGTGGGACCAAGTAGCCAAAATGATGCGAGGGAGCGTTGTAGGAAATCAGCTGAAGATAAATAGCGCGATAACCAAGTTCGATGGGTTCAAGCACCGCAACGGTGAATCCCTTACCCAGACCTATGAACGTTTTTGTCTACTCCTCAATGAACTGAACAAGGATAAAATTGTTTGTTCCAATACTGAGAATGCACTAAAGTTCCTCAACAACTTGCTACCTGAATGGAAAGTGTATGCTTCTCATGTCAAGCACAACAACTTGATAGAGAACATCAACATCAATGAACTGTATGAGACACTTCTACAAGACGAAGATGAAGTGAATGAGCTTCTGGGAGAGAAGAAGAATGAGCCAAAACCATCTGCTGATCCAATTGCCCTCATCACTTCCAAACAAGGGAAATTTTCAAGCGGTCAATCCAGACGCTGTCCACAACAAAGTTCCTCCGAGTCAGAACCTGAAGACGAGAAAGACGGTGATGATGATGATGACGAAGCATCAGACTTAATGAAAGCTATTGCCCTTCTGACTAAATCCTTTCAACAACAAAAGTTTTACAAGAAGCCTTCTTCCAATAGTCAATGCTACTCCACCTCCTCCAATAAGCGTCACGACTATAAGGACCGGTATGAAGGAAAGAAGAAGGTAGAAGAACAAGATAGATCTGAGAAGAAGGAGAAGACAGAGAAAGGTGACCGGAAGAAGCGAGATGAACCTGTGAAATGCTACAACTGTGGGAAACTCGGTCACTTCGCTAAAGACTGCCGTCAACCTACAGTGAAGAACTCTCACTATTATGAGGCTAAGCTTGCACTGGCCAGACAAAAGGAGGCCGGGGAGGTAATGTTCGCTGAAAATGAGTACTGGCTAGGCAGATCTAATGATGAGGAAGATTATGAAGGTGCTGATGCTTTCATGGGATATCAATCGTCTACGGATGAAGACAAGGCAACATCAAATCAGGTATGTGACTCTTGCTTACAAAACTTCATACTTCAACTGCAAACCATCACAGAAAAGGCAAACTCCCTCAAGGCCACAAATGAAGAACAAAAGCTTGAAATTATTTCAATAACTGAAAAGCTTAATGTTCAGATGAAATTAACTGAGAAGTATAAGTCTGAAAATGCTGATTTAAAAGACAGATGCAAAATCCTTTCATTAGCACCTAAAGACGTAAGGGCCAGATTATCTGATCTCCAACGTCAGTTTGATCAGTGCTTGAATGAGAAAGAAGACATTACTTATCAATGTTCTTCTCTTCAAATTCAACACAAGGAGTATGTAGCCAAAATTTTAGATCTTGAAACCAAACTCCACCAAAGGGGTCAAACTGATCAAATCATTTTTTTGAACAAACCCAAAGAGTTCACGTACTTTAACAAAGAATGGGGAATCGGATATGACAACCCACATTATCTGAAAAAGGGAAGATATTAAGTCCCTACTCTGTATGATTTTGCATGCTATGGATTAGATAAAAAGTATCCAGAGTACGCAATTCAATGGACTGGTCCTCTTGAACCAGAAAAGGAGGAGGAAACCGAGGAACATAAACGCACACACAAATGAGGAATTCAACTTCCATTTTGTTATGAACCTTTAAACTACTCATATCAAAAGGACAAAAAGTATCTTTCCAGTGACTACTTCGACCCCTACAAGGTAGCTACACCCAAGGATTCCTCCAAGAAGGATGAGGATGTAGCACCTGTAACCAAGACTGAGACGGATGAGTTTAAACTCTATGTTCCTCCTCTCATCTTGGAAGCAAAAATTGTCGAGTTGGAGGAGTCGATTGAGAAAGAAAGGCCCACCTTTCAAAATGAAAAGAAAGTGCTCATCTCTGAGATTGAGAAACTCAAATCTGAGAAAACCGACGGTGTGTCAAGTGAGGAAAAGGAAAAATTTTAGTGGGAAATCAATACACTCTCATCAAAACTGTCTGAAATGACAAGAGAAACGATGAAAGAGCATATGATAAATAGTCAACTCCGAGTGCAGATTGACTTGCTCCAAACTGCGAAGCAATTTTCACCTGAACTTTCCTCTAACTCATCTGACACATCCTCGTGTAAAGCATTCATCAGAAATATCCCTTTGCAAGAAAATGAAGTTTCTCAAGATGAGTGTGTTAAAAAGAATTTAAATTCTGATTTTTCATACGCTTCCGCACCGAATTCCCCAAAGCACATAACCGAAAGCACAAAATGTTCCTCGCCTTCCACACATGATCCCATTCCGGATATTCCAAAAATAGATTTTTCAGAGTACATGAACTCCGAAGGTAACAGTGAAGAAGAGTTTGATTCGTTTCCCTTCAACAAACCTCTTCCAAGTCACACTGATTTTTTAACCCCTGTGGTCAATCATCCGGTTAATTCTTTAAAAGAAAGCTGTTCTCAAACAAACGCCTCAGCTGTGATCAAGATTTCCCAGTCAAAACCAACCTCGAAACCTGTTTCCAAAAGGCAATCACAGCCAAGGCAAACGACCGGACCATTGACTGCCAACACTACTATTTCTCCAAGTCAACCTGATTTTTTGTCTCCAGTGGTTAATCGTCCGGTCAATTTTCTAAAGGGCGACTGTTCTCAACCTAAGACTCCGGCTCTGATCAAGATTCTTCAAAATGTTTCCAATTCTCAAAAACAGTCACAGCCGAAGCAAAAGACCGAACGACCAACCACTAAGACTCCTGTTTCCTCAAAAGTCACTGATCATACTGTCCCTGCTGTTTCAGATAAAAATGGTCGCGCTAATAAAGAAACACCAAAGTGGCTAAAGAGGGAGTCAGTCAAGGAGGATGCGTCAAAGTCTTCCCCACCTGTTTTCAATTCTAGAATAGACAAAGACAATTATGCTTGGAATCATTGGAACCATTTTGATGTTCTTTTTCCCGTTAAAGTTAACTCTCTTAATCAATTGATTCAGTTATCGCATGATTGTTTATGTTGTTCTAATTGTGGTTGGAATGATTTTGATGATATTCACAATAATGATTGGTATGCGCCTTACTTTGTTGGTAAACTATTTCATAAGCGCAAACCCCATAATAACAAGCAACAACATCATTTTAAAAGGGGTTTCAATCAAACGGTTAAACCACAGCGGGAGACCTGACTAATTCCTACGGGCTGCTCCTACTGAGGTTAAACCGGCACCCAGGTGGAAATATGCCCCAAAATCTGTTCCTCCAGAAGGTGTAAATTCTGCACCCAAGAGGCAACAAGTGCCAAAACCAGTTCCCTCCAACGGTGTAAAATCTACACCTAAAGGGAAAGCTGAGTCAAAGCATATTTCCCCAGGCAGTGCCAAATCTAACCCCCTAGGACCCAAACAAATTTGGGTACCTAAACGTCACTAATCTTGTTTTGCAGAACGGTCATGTGTGGTACTTAGAGTCTGGATGCTCCAAGCACATGACCGGAAGAAGGGAGCTTCTCACGAATTACAAGGAAGAATACTGCGGGGACGTGAGATTTGAGAATAACGAGAAGTCACCGATCGTGGGCTACGGCGACATCGTACAAGACTAGTTAACAATCAAGAAGGTATCCCACGTCTCTGTGACAAGGATCTCGAAGTCAGCTTTAAAACCACAAGGTGTAGAATCCTCAACAACGACGGCGAGGAACTTCTGGTTGGAACTCGCAAGACCAATCTCTACATCATTGACCTAGCCGCTCTCAAGACAGACAAACCAGTATGTCTCTTGTCAAAAGCCGACTCCGACCAAGTTTGGCTCTGGCATAGACGTCTTTCGCACCTCAACTTCGGAAGTATAAATCAACTGGTGCTAGGCAAACACGTTAGAGGCGTGCCCCACCTTCCGTTCGTGAAGGATCGTCTCTGTGGAGCATGCGAAAAGGGAAAGATGACGCGCGCATCACATCCGCCGAAGGCAACTCCGAGCACGACCCGGACTCTCGAACTCATTCATATGGATTTGTGTGGTCCAATGCATGTTCCGAGCATCAATAAACGCAAATACATGCTCGTGATGGTGGACGACTACTCGCACTACACTTGGGTGAGGTTCTTACGCTCGAAGGACGAAACTCCGGAGCTCATCATTGATCACCTGAAGATTGTCCAGCAGAACAAGCTTCAACACGTTCAGTCCATCAGAACTGACAACGGGGCGGAGTTCAAGAATCAAAGGGTGGATGACTATCTGAGAACGGTGGGCATCACACACACTTTCTCTACAGCACACACTCCACGACAAAACGGAGTGGTGGAAAGACGGAACCGTACCCTCGTTGAAGCTGCTCGAACAATGCTATCCCAAGCAAATCTACCGCTATATCTCTGGGCTGAGGCGGTATCTACGGCATGCTACACGCAAAACCGCTCTATCCTTCTCAAGTGGTTCAACAAAACACCGTACGAGATCATGAATAATCACGTTCCAACCATCGGCTACTTCCATGCATTTGGATGCACTTGCTATGTGCTAAATGACAAGGATGATCTCGGGAAATTCAGCCCCAAGGCGGACGAAGGAGTTTTCATCGGATACTCCATGCAGGCTAAGGCGTATCGCGTTTACAACAAACGGACCAAATCCGTTGTTGAAAGCATAAACGTGACATTCGACGAAGCCGCAGATTTGGGTTCTGAACAACTCAGTTCAGAACCCGGTTTAACTGGAGTGCTAGCTTCCGGACCTTCGAGTTCGGGATCTGCCCAAGCCACAGTAAATCCGAATCACGCATCTTCATCGAATGCTGACTCTTCTGATTTAGATTTACTGTTTCAATATTTTTATGATGACACTATTAATTCTTCCACTTCTGTCTCAGTGCAACCGCGACTTGACACTACTCGCAATACAGATTCGGCTACTTTATCTGGTCCGCCCCTGTCTACGAGTACGCCATCAACATCTATAGAGATAGCTCAACCGTCATCATCTGATACAACTGCACCCGGTACTGTAATCCCCCCGGAGGAACCTATAATCTCTGAAATCGCTCCTACAGATTCGTCTTCTGCTACAACCGATGATCAGCCTCTGAACTCCTCGGAACCAGAAGTTGTTCAACCATCGACGAATCCTCCCCCACTTCCTCCAAGAAACACGACCGCTACTCTTGAACAAGTTCAAGACCTTCCATCAGGTTCATACGTGGATCCGGACACATCTCACTCTACTCAGCAGCCGCTTCCGCACTCCACCAAATGGACGAAGGCCCATTCCCTACATCAGATCATCGGTGATCCCTCGACTCCTGTTCGTACACGAGGCGCTTCCGCCAACTTCTGCCTATTCTCCGGTTTCTTGAGCACGATTGAGCAGACGAGCGTACGCGAAGCGCTCGAAGATCCAGACTGGATCATCGCCATGCAAGAAGAGCTAAATCAATTCGAGGCTCTAAAGGTATTGCGACTGGTTCCGCGTCCTAAGCACAAGACGGTAATCGGGACCAAATGGATCTTCAAGAATAAAAAGGACGAAGATGGTATCGTTGTTCGCAACAAGGCGCGTCGTGTGGCCAAAGGATACCGCCAACAAGAGGGGATCGATTATTATGAGACCTACGCTCTGGTGGCACGAATCGAAGCAATCCATATGTTTCTCGCTTATGCCGCGCACAAGAACTTCACAGTCTTCCAAATGGATGTGAAGACAGCCTTTCTTTACGGCGACCTCCAAGAAGAAGTCTATGTGTCACAACACGACGGATTTGTGGATGACTCGAAGCCTGATCATGTCTACATCTTAGACAAGGAACTATACGGCTTGAAGCAAGCACCGCGAGCATGGTACAACACACTATCAAAGTTCTTGTTAGAAGTCGAGTTCACTCGAGGTACAATTGATTCTACACTGTTTATCAAGAACGAAAAGGGCCACATAATTCTAGTCCAGGTATATGTCGATGACATCATTTTCGGTTCTACTAGTCCTTTATACGCAAAGAACTTTGCCACTCTCATGGGAATTTTTTTTAAAATGAGTATGCTTTGTGAGATGAACTTTTTCCTTGGTCTTCAAGTTAAACAACTGTCAACAGGAATTTTCATAAACCAGTCCAAATACATTTGGGATATTCTTCGAAAATTCTAATTGGACCAATCCTCACCAATGAAAACTCCCATGGCAACCAATACAAAGCTTGACGCCGATCCTAACGGAAAGGCTGTCAACGCCAAATTGTATCGGGGAATGATCGGTTCTTTAATGTACCTCACTGCCAGTAGACCGGACATCATGTTCTCGACATTTCTTTGCGCCCGTTATCAGTCAAACCCTAAAGAGTCTCATTACAATGCTGTTAAACGAATTTTTCGTTATTTACATGGTACTGCTGATCTTGTCCTTTGGTACCCGAAAGAGACAGGTTTTGGCCTATCCGCTTACTCTGATGCGGATCACGCGGGATGCATGTTGGACAGCAAGAGCACCTCGGGACACATTTAGTTCTTGGGAGATAGCCTGGTAAATTGGGCTTCGAAGAAACAACAATGTGTTTCAACATCAACTGCTGCGGCGGAGTATGTAGCCGCCGCAAGTTGTTGTTCCCAAGTAATCTGGATGAGGACGCAACTCAAAGACTACGGCTTTACGTATGTCAAAGTCCCGATCTACTGTGACTCGAAGAGCGCATTTGCCATATCAAGCAACCCAGTCCAACACACCAAGACGAAGCACATCGACGTTCGGTATCATTTTATTAAGGATCACGTCGAAAGAGGTACAGTCGAACTCTACTTCGTAAATACGGAACATCAGTTAGCTGACCTTTTTACCAAAGCCTTGGACGAAAAACGCTTTAAAACTCTTGTGTTCAAGCTAGGTATGCTAAATCTGAAGACTTAATCCGACTGTGTGCCCGTTACAAGTTCCATACATATACGAGAAACTGTCTTCTCATCATCCGGTGTTTACCCTCCTGATGCATGAGCACACACTTCCTCGCACTTGTATTCTACTTGTTCGAGTCACACCGCTAGATTTAGTCTCTGTATTTATTAGGTAGATATCGATTTCTTTCATTCTTTCTCCGTGTGTTTCTATTTTCTAATATTGTCGTCTATATTTTCTTTCACTATCTATGTGCTTTCACCACATGTTCTCGTGTTCAGGGGGAGCACAATGCAATATCAGGTAAGTTTCCTCATACTTTGAAGGGGAGCGTCACACACAGTTTTTTCTTTGCATGTCAAAAGTTTTTTGTGTGTGGGCACTCCTATGTCTAAGTGATGGTCATCACTTGAGGGGGAGCGACACTGGTATTCTCTTAAAAGCTTACAGTTTTTTGTGTGTCGGACCCCTCCACTGCACCCTACTGCACTATCCGAGGGGGAGCAATGAAAATCCCCTACTAAGTTTGAGGGGGAGCGAGAGAAAGATCCCTTCCAGTTCAGTTTCCTGCAAAATTCACAGAATCAGGGCTGTTCTGAAGTATCCAGACACCCTATGGGATCCGGACAGTATCCGGACAAACCTCATTTCCGGACTCTATCCGGACCGGATGTATACGGGTCGGCTCAGTACCCGGACCCCACCCGAGTATTAATATGCACCCGTATTCGCTCAATCATCTTATTCGGAAAACGACGCACAAAACCCTAAACCCTAAGCATTCTCTCTCTCGCTCGGACACTCTTCCATTTCTCGATTCACCCGGGTTTTTAGTCACAATCTTCAGGTATGTTACTTATTTCACCCTCTCGATCATATTTAGCCCATTTTTGCACACATCGCACCACACACCGAGACCTCAATTGGTCGATCCAACAGTGACCGAAACCTCTTACGGGTTTCTCGTCATTTTGGCCACTCGATGCGATTTGCGAGTTGTCAATGCTCCCATACGATGCTATTCGCTTCTAGACAACTTTCATGCACCCCAAAATGTGATTGGGATCCCCTGGTTACCACTGTGAGCAAATGCGTTTTCGTCCGGACACATTCAACATGTCCGGACACCTTCATGCCCATGGTGATTTAACCGGACACTACCAACACCCGGAGACCTAGATGTCCGAAAACCTTAGGGTTTCCGGTAAGTTCAACTACCGGGTAGATTGGTGTCCGGACTCTAATGTTCTCCGGAAAATAGGGTACCCGGTAACCTATGACACCCGGACTCCTTTATCCGGAGTTCCCACTTTACCCGGACACTCTCATCGTCATCCGGTTATCTCTCACATCTGGACACATGTGTTGTCCGGAAACCATTTTGTCCGGACACCCCTGTTATGTCCATTCCTGTACCTGTTACTGCCACTGCCAGTCCTCGATCTGTCTCAGATTGAGCCAATCACAACAAAGGTACGCGCCGACACTCGTTTATCCGCCTCAATTACTAACTGTGTTTTTCTTTACAAATTATCTATGGCGGAACAACAACAACACCCACACGACCAACCAGGAGAACACCAACCGCCTCCTCAAGAGAAAATACCTCAAGAGGAGGATATCATTGACGAGGAAGCCGATGCTGCCCTGGTTCACCCTGACCATGGCACTGAACTGGAGGCCAACAATCACCACTTGGACCCGACATTATTCAGGCCCCAGCCACTTCATCGGGCACTCCTAGACATTCTCATGAATCACCCTCTCCGTGAGGCCCTTACCAGCACAGCTGATGTCCCAGTCCTGTACGTTCTGCAGGTATGGCTCACCGCCCGAGTCGTCACAGCCAGTAACTCGCAGTCGATCACCGCTCAAATGGATAACCAACCTTTCATGCTCACACCGGACTCATTCCGCCGACTGCTATCTCTTCCGGAGGCCACCGCCACCAATCATGAACGGTACGATCCTGCCGTAAATGACGACACACTTTGCGCTCAAATACGCGCACTTGGCTACAAACATGACCTCAATCGGCCGTCCGCATTCAATCGCATGTACCTGGCTCCGCTATGGTACACTCTCTTTACGATCCTAAACCGTTGTCTTTCCTCGCGATGGAGAGGCATTGATCAGTGCACCGGTGACTTCCTTCGCCTAGTTCATGTTGTGTCCTATAACCGCCACATCGACTTCGCAATGATCATCTGGAGGGAGCTCGTCACCGCTATTCGCCACATCGGAGGGTCCAAACAGAAGAAGTTTCTTCCGTATCCGCGTTTCCTTTCGCTTGCGGTGCGTCAACACATGGACGCAAATCCCGCCATTCCTCGCCGCCTGAACCATCCGGTATGTCCCCATCACCACTTACAATTCATGGTTATACGCAATCCATCTAATGCGGTAGCCATGCCCATCCCTGAAGCACTACTAGCCATTGCCGATGTAATACCCCGGGTAAATCCGTTAGTTAAAAATCTAATTTCGTTAAGTTATTTAACTTTATAATTGATGTTTAGGGTAAGATTGGGTGAATTTATAAGTTTAAGGGTATTTGATCATTAGTAGATAGTTAAAGGTTTAAATGGTAAATATGGAATGGATATTATCCCTTAGGATATTTAGATATTTCATTTTCAGCAGATTCATCCAGATTTTTGAAAGTGTGTGTGTGTGAGAGTGTTTTGGGGAGAAAAGAAGTAAAAGAAGATAAGAAGGCTAGAGATTCAAGTTGGAGTATTTGGAAGTGAAAATAAGGTAAGTTCCTTTGTATTTTATGTTTGTAATTACTAATTAATGGTTCCTATCGGAGTAGAAACATCACAAACACTTCTGGGGTTGATTCTGTCGATTTCTGGGAAAAAATGGGGTAAACCGACAGAGGTGTCCGGATAAGTTGAATGTGTCCGGGTAGCTTCTTTGGGGGTGTCCGGGTAAGTTGTTGATAGTGTCCGGACGATTTGATTGATGGTTTCCGGATGATTTAGAGTCCGGATGGCATCCGGATTCCTCGTGTTGTCCGGATTAGTCTTGCTGTCCGGATTACTGAGGTTGTCCGGAAAAGTCTTGTTGTCCGGAAAAGGTGGTGTTGTCCGGGTTGTTTGGGTTGTCCGGATAACTTGGCTGTTTGGGTAATTTTGAGGATAAAAGTTATGTAGATGTATCTAGAGTCCATAACCTGCTAGTAAGTCTTATACATAAGTTGGTAAGGAGATATTTGTATGTAAATGGTTTCAGATTCTGAGGTATTTGGATAAAGGATCGGATAGCTCGGAGAAAGGCTTGGAAGCGTATTTTAAGCATTCAAGGTGAGTTTTGCTTTAAAACGTTTTTGAACTGGAATACATATATATGTGTATATATATATGAGATGATTATGTGGTAGGAATATGATTATGTGTATGTAAATGACAATATGATGTAATGAGATATATATTGTATTTATATAAGCTTTGCACTACACGAGTGCACTTGTTGCCGGGTTCCGGTGTGCGGACCGGTGAGTAGTCGGGTTCCGGTGTGCGGACCGACAGGTAGCCGGGTTCCGGTGAGCGGACCGGTTATTGATTTATTAGTTGGCTTGCTACCAACTAATATGGCCATTTGTGGAGGAATAAGGTGAATGAGATGTACACGATGCACGAGTCTGGATTGGTATTTAAATACGTGTGGTATGTTTATATTTTACGAAAGGTTTATCTAAACTATTTTGATACAAAGGATTTACATAAAAGGTTTGATAATGATTTTGGAAAGGACCGGGATTAACTCACTAGACCCGTTTGGTCTAACCCTCATTTTGTTTTCAAAAATATGTTTTCCAAGTTAAGGATCGGCAGGAGAGGATGAAGTATAGGAAGCTTTTGTTGGATGTTGATTAGGAATCTTTTATATATTTTGTAATGTCAAGACTATTGAGACCGTACTTGGTTTGTTATGTAACTTTTGTTGTAAATCAATGTTATGTATGAATGTTATGTATTATGATGTATGTTATGGGATTTGGGTCGTTACAAATGGTATCAGAGCCCTAGTTTAAGGGATTTAGGTATTTGTACCCGTACCTAGACTTAAACTGCATGTGAAGTAAGATGTCCTTGATATATTAGAACCTTGGGATGCTAAGTATAAAAGGTAGAAGGAACATCATGTAAGGTAATTTCAGATTACACCTGGCCAGTGTAATTGTGATCTTACAGGTGCATGTTTGGACTGGGATACCTTATTATATGGGGTATGTGCTTATGTGTATATTAATCGTGTTTAAATCTACAGAATGGCAAGTGGTACAAGAAATTCGAATCAAGGAGGAGGAAGAAATCCAAACAGAACTAATCCGCCAGTAGGAACAGGGGACAGGGGAGGCAGAACGGGGGGCAGAACTAGAGGTAGACTTAGAAGTGGAGCTGGAGGTAGAACCGGAGGTAGAACACAACAAAATAGTACGGATTTCATTACCAGAGCTGATTTAATGACAGAAATGGGGAGATTTCAAGACAATATTCAAGCTATGCTCAACCAAGCTCATAATACTGAAACAGAAAGACCAGACCCTACTCTTGAAGAAGAAATGCCAATTACCCCAACGGTCATACCAGTGTCAAGAAGGTGTGATTACAAGATGTTCTTAAACTGTAGACCTCCAACTTACTCAGGAGATAGAGACCCAGTGAAGGCAATGAGATGGTTAAAAGAAATAGAAGCCATCTTCAAGACCAGTAAGTGTGCGGATGAGGACAGAGTATTATACGGAACGACGATGTTGAAGGCAGAAGCTCTGTACTGGTGGGAAGCTCACATTGATTCCACAAGGTCGGGTGTATACTCTACTTTTACTTGGGACGAATTCACAACAGCATTCAAAGGACAGTTTTATTCTCAAGCAGCAGTTAGACAATTGGAAGAGGAGTTCATGAATCTACACCAGCGAAGTTTATCGGTTAGGGATTACACCGCTCTCTTTCTGGAGAAGTCTCGCTTTGCAGAGTACTATGTTGCCACGGAGGCTCTAAAGACGGAAAGGTTTATTTTTGGATTAAATGCAGAAATTAGAAAGCTAGTGACTGCAAGAGGACCCGATACCTTCTCAGCCGCAGTGGATGCCGCGGAAAATGTAGAACAGGATAACCGGAGAGACGTTGGTGATAAGAGTGCTGGGAAAAGAAAACTGGAAGAAACGATGTACGATTCGGAAGAATATGAATCCCCGAGGTTTGATAGTTATTCACCTTTCAGACCAGTTGAAAGACCATGTCCAAAATGCAACCGTGTGCATCAAGGAAACTGTTATGTGGATTCCCGAAGTTGTTACAAATGTGGAAAGACTGGTCACATAGTTAGAGACTGTCGGGTAACTCGATTATGTTTCGTTTGCAATTCCCCGGATCATATTCAGGCAGATTGTCCGCAATGGAAAGCACAGCAGGGTAGTATGACGGTAAGACCAACGAGTGTTAGAACGGGAGAGGAACAAGGGCCTGAGGTACCGAAAGCAAAGGGTCGAGTTTTTCAGATGACGGAACAAGAGGTGGAAGAAAGTCCTGATGAGGTTACAGGTATATTTCTATAAACTTTATACGTGATAAGGTGTTATCTGACTTCGGTGCAACATGGTTATTGATATTTCCGTGCTTTTGTTGCTTATCTGTGTTAGAGATATAGGTGGGTGTGGGGTGGCTATTCATTTAGTTTCTATGGCTTTGAATAAGTTCGAAGTAGTAGTAATAGGTATTCATACCTTAGTGCCTAACCGAATTCCGGGACAGAATTCTTTTAAGGAGGAGATGATGTAATACCCCGGGTAAATCCGTTAGTTAAAAATCTAATTTCGTTAAGTTAGTTAACTTTATAATTGATGTTTAGGGTAAGATTGGGTGAATTTATAAGTTTAAGGGTATTTGATCATTAGTGGATAGTTAAAGGTTTAAATGGTAAATATGGAATGGATATTATCCCTTAGGATATTTAGATATTTCATTTTCAGCAGATTCATCCAGATTTTTGAAAGTGTGTGTGTGTGTGAGAGAGTGTTTTGGGGAGAAAAGAAGTAAAAGAAGATAAGAAGGCTAGAGATTCAAGTTGGAGTATTTGGAAGTGAAAATAAGGTAAGTTCCTTTGTATTTTATGTTTGTAATTACTAATTAATGGTTCCTATCGGAGTAGAAACATCACAAACACTTCTGGGGTTGATTCTGTCGATTTCTGGGCAAAAATGGGGTAAACCGACAGAGGTGTCCGGATAAGTTGAATGTGTCCGGGTAGCTTCTTTGGGGGTGTCCGGGTAAGTTGTTGATAGTGTCCGGACGATTTGATTGATGGTTTCCGGATGATTTAGAGTCCGGATGGCATCCGGATTCCTCGTGTTGTCCGGATTAGTCTTGCTGTCCGGATTACTGAGGTTGTCCGGAAAAGTCTTGTTGTCCGGAAAAGGTGGTGTTGTCCGGGTTGTTTGGGTTGTCCGGATAACTTGGCTGTTTGGGTAATTTTGAGGATAAAAGTTATGTAGATGTATCTAGAGTCCATAACCTGCTAGTAAGTCTTATACATAAGTTGGTAAGGAGATATTTGTATGTAAATGGTTTCAGATTCTGAGGTATTTGGATAAAGGATCGGATAGCTCGGAGAAAGGCTTGGAAGCGTATTTTAAGCATTCAAGGTGAGTTTTGCTTTAAAACGTTTTTGAACTGGAATACATATATATGTGTATATATATATGAGATGATTATGTGGTAGGAATATGATTATGTGTATGTAAATGACAATATGATGTAATGAGATATATATTGTATTTATATAAGCTTTGCACTACACGAGTGCACTTGTTGCCGGGTTCCGGTGTGCGGACCGGTGAGTAGTCGGGTTCCGGTGTGCGGACCGACAGGTAGCCGGGTTCCGGTGAGCGGACCGGTTGTTGATTTATTAGTTGGCTTGCTACCAGCTAATATGGCCATTTGTGGAGGAATAAGGTGAATGAGATGTACACGATGCACGAGTCTGGATTGGTATTTAAATACGTGTGGTATGTTTATATTTTACGAAAGGTTTATCTAAACTATTTTGATACAAAGGATTTACATAAAAGGTTTGATAATGATTTTGGAAAGGACCGGGATTAACTCACTAGACCCGTTTGGTCTAACCCTCATTTTGTTTTCAAAAATATGTTTTCCAGGTTAAGGATCGGCAGGAGAGGATGAAGTATAGGAAGCTTTTGTTGGATGTTGATTAGGAAGCTTTTATATATTTTGTAATGTCAAGACTATTGAGACCGTACTTGGTTTGTTATGTAACTTTTGTTGTAAATCAATGTTATGTATGAATGTTATGTATTATGATGTATGTTATGGGATTTGGGTCGTTACAGCCGATCCCACTGCACCAGGGGTAGTAGCATACAGGGGAGCGTTAGGCAATCCCATGGTCCACCCAGAGCCGGAGGGACCTGCCCAGGGAGTTAGACCCGAGAGAGGTGAGGGTCCGAGAGTAAGAGGTGGAAGAGCCCGACAAGAAGGGGCTGTTGGGCTGGGAACGTTAGTTGTGAGAGGAAGGGGAACGAGAGTAGGTGGTGCAGTGGAATCGCATCTCGGTTCCAGCTCAGCCCAAGCCGGTCCATTCTCTAGACTGAGACTACATCACTCAACCGAGACATACGTCACCGAACCCCCCTCTCCCAACACATGTTGAAGACGTGGAATCTGACTCCACGGACTCCGATACCGACCGAAACGTACGCCTGAGACAAATACCTCACGGTATCGGACCCAACCCTGATTTTACCGTTGGAATCCCACTTGACTCACCTCCACATACTGGAACCGACCCTATTAGGACATCTGAGGGAGAACAAGTAGCGGAGTTAGGACATGCGAGCCGGAGAGAACTGCGTTCAAAGTTGAACCAGGAAAGATTGAGCCGTAAAGATAACGAGGCTCCTGAGCGACCCCAAACGAGCGATATCCGGGTAGCCACATCTACTACACCATCTCATCTGTTGGGACGGGGTATTGAAGAAGACTTCGTGGACCCAGCGGAGTACTTGCACGACCCCCTCAGCCACTCATCCGTCTCTCAAAAGACGGATGTTTCAGTCTCACACGGGGATTTAGCACAACTTCCACTGGTCCCTCATTTGGAGGGTTCTGGTGTTGAAACAAGAGACCAGCCTCCCCCGGTCTCGCCTTCATTTCGTGCACAATCGAGTCTAGCGCCTTTCGATATTGAACATTTTTCGGCTAGGACATTCGAAGCTGAGCAACACCAAGCCGAGACTCTTCGTGACTCGACCGGAACCACCGTAGTGTCTTCACCTCTTGGTGAAACACAAGGATCAGCGGGAAATCCTACCACAACTAACACCACGCCAACTGTGAACATAGGTGGCTCTACCCCTGTGGTAGACGCCTCAACGGGTAACCTAAGTGGTCCCGGTGTTATTCACCCCGACTTTGTGTCGCATGGGTCCCTGGACAGCACCCTCAAGGCTGTCCGTGAGGCACTGGAACAGCATGTCACTGCCGAGATCGCCAAAGCCATCAAAGGCAAAGCAAAGATCGTTGAAGCCGAAACCGCACCACTACATCCACCGACATTTGCTCAACCTATCTATTCGGTGGATACCTTAAAGACGATGCTATTGGCTCAACTTCTCCAGGAATCAGATACAACCGCCTCTACCGAAGCAGACCTGATCTCAGTTCTCCGATCCCAGGTCACTGCTCCATCTTCATCAATCACATCACGCCTTGACGCCATTGACTCGACCCTCAACGACTACAACAAAGCGCTCGCCACGCTGTCTGAGAGGGTCCGCTCACTGGAAGACACTTGTAAGAGTCAAGCCGGCGGTCTCAAATGCAAGCACGATGACCAGGATGATCCTGATCACCGTGAGGGGGAGAAGCGTCTACGCCAAACCGAGACCGTCCAGATCATGACTGCCGAAACTACAACAGTGGTTCAACAGGAACCCCCAACTGCGGCAATTACATCAGAAGCACCCGAAGCCGAGTTGCCACTAGCATATATGGTCATAGATATGGAGATTTCAGATGAAGAAGACCCGACGGTTGAAAAGCCCGAGGGTTCAACACAGGAACTGGTCGATTTTGACTCGTCAGATATACCGATTCTGGACATGATAGATCCAGATTGCGAAGCCAACCCGGAGACCGAAGATGCATGGTATGAAAAAGCCGCCAGTGCCGTAAATCTCCAGGTAAATTTGGTCTTCCCCACTGATGAGGACAACAATATTGACTACGATCAGTTCCTGCTCCAAAATTTATATGGAGCATCCCCCGTTCACTATGCTCAACCCGCCGGAACACCATCAACAAGACCCGAGTCTACTACTTCCGATCCACCGACAACCACTCCTCCCACGACAGCTTCTGATCTTCCTCCTCCTCCTCAACAGCAACAAATCCGTTGGGAGAAGATCATGGTACTAATCCCTCATCTGGAGAAATCTTTGAAAAAGCTGTTCGTCCACAAGCTTCGCCAGATCGAGCCGACCTTCTGTCTAGGTATCTACAACCTTGACCCAGAATTTCAACACCGATATATCAGCACAATGCAGCGGTGTCTTCCAGTCAACCAGGTCAGAACCAAACTTCGAATCACAGAGGTAATCAGTATCTATTCAAGACGTATTATGAGGATCGTCTACCCAGTTTTCATTGTTCGACGTGAAGATGGGAACGAATGGAAATTTTCAGAAGCTGATTTCAAGAACCTCCGACCACTCGACTTTCTGGTTATTCTGAAAGACTTACGTACAAGAACCATCCGACCGCTAGAAATTACAAAGGCACTCGAAGCTGTTCGTCGATACATGGTCCGCACTATCATGATGTCTTATCTATCGGACTTCCAAATGGCTATCGAGAACAAGGCGAAAAAGGTAAATCTGATCAAGCCGAATCTGAAAGCACCTGAGTTAAACATGTATCCCGAGAACGCTATGCTTCTGGAACCAGAATTCGGGATTGTTTACCTCAACGAGCAAAAAAAGAAGAAATTCATGTGCAGTCAGGTAGACAGATTTTGTGACGGCACGATTCTAAAGGTCAGAGATACTCTTCGAAAGATTATTCAGCACGAATCTGATAATCCAAGGTATTCTTATGTTCCAAATCCGAATGAAGTAACTGCTCGGAATGCCTTGGAAATGATTGAAGATCGCATCGACTATCGCCGCGCCATCAGATTGTTCGAGGTACACTTCGCGCTCCGCAAAAGATATGTCTTCAACTGGAGAGATCTAGAGCGCCAACTCGAACTTCAAATCAAAGGGGGAGATTGTTAGGGCAGGTTTTAATGTTGATTTAAAGTTCAAGGGTTGTTTTGTATTATTTCATTTTGAGCCTTATTAGTGAACGGGCCGTGGGCTTGTTAACCACGGGCCCATTGTATTTAATGTTGATTAGCTTGGAAAAACAAGCTAATCATCTCTTTTACTTTCAACACTGTATTGTAATATTCTCTCTGAAAGATTAATGAAAATGATGACCAGTTGAAATCATTTGTTCTTACTGTTCATATATTTCGATTTCATCATAGTTGCACGAATCTGGATTCTACACAAGTGTTAAGATCCAAGCTTCCCCAAGTTGCTAGGATCCTCCATCTTCTCTCCTAGCTTTCTTGATCTTAGGGTTTGGGATATAAAACCCTCTAAGGTGAGTTTATCTCCACTTTCTAAACCCTATTCATGTTTAAAAATGGATTTTTGGGGGATTTCAGGGTTTTGGTTGGATGAAAGGATTTGTACAAATAAAAGTGTGGCACTCCTTGGTTTACTCATGTTTGTTACTTATGTGTGATATTTTATCAAGAATTATGATTGTGAACATCTTAGTCAAAATCTAGGGTTTTTGGAGTATTTGAGGATTTGATGGATTAGCGATGGAAAATGGTTATTGTGTGGAAATAAAGTTAAAAACTTCTATTTATAAAAACTACGAGTTTTATGATTAAATTTTGAAAACCTCATGATTTCATTTTCAAAATGGAAGATTTAATTATTGATATTGATTGTCACGTGGCTTAATCATATGGTAAATTTGATATTGGCTTATTTGGGAGTCATAGTTACATGGTTTTGAGTATAATGGATCCATAGGCACTAGAGTCGCTATGTACGATGTGGGACGCTAGTTTTCCATATCGTAACATGGAATAGGCATCAGGTTTCATGATAAGTAAGATGTGGGCCTATACGGTCGGGCATTGTCTCATGAGCAGTAAGGTGTAATTCTAATGTGCTTAATTGTTTTATGGAATTTGGGTAACCCAATGTATAGACCTAGAGGGGTTGAAATTTGGGACTCACGAGCAATAGACTCTTCAGGGTTGAGCTTGATTTCCATCTATCTTATGTTATATGATTGATATTACTAATGTGTCATGTGACTCACTTTGTGTTTCGTCACTACTTATGGCAAACGGGTCTCCCCCATCAACACATGAGGTATTACGTATCCAACGGTTCCCTACCCAAAAGTTATATTATGTCATTGTATTCTACTTCACTAAATTTATATTATTAAATATTTAATTGATGTTCTCACTAGGCTTTAGCCTAACACTTCTTAAATGACGTGTATAACAGGTCATTCTAGCGGAGGGACTCCCCGGGTTTGAGCGGAGAGTCGTGAAGGGTTGTAGCATTTTTGGAAGTACATAGAGGCGTACATTTTGGACTATAGTTGTCATATATTTTTGGAAGTGAAATGGAACCACACGTTTATAATCTAAGTCTTGATAGTTTAGATTAATATGTTGTTGAGTTTTATTTCACTTATTTTATTGTAATGTAAACGCGATTCAATTGTACCCCTTTTTGGGTGATTTGTCTATGTCGGTTTCGTCTATTTTCCGCATTTCCTCAGGTTTAAATTTATCCCAATTTTTAGGGTGTTACGGTGTGGAACATCTTTGCAAAGTTGAGATTGGTATTTATAAAACCAAGTGAATTCGGTAACCTTTAAATTATGTTATTATGATTTCTTTTGTAAATTGTTTAACTATATAAGATCTCACTAGGCTTTTGGCCTAACACTTGGTGTTTGTTGGCTCACAGGTCCCACTAGCAGTGGAATCTAGGACGGGATGAGGAACCAGTTGGTGCGGCTAGGAGCACCTTAGGGACCGGATTTTTGGGGCATGTGAAGAGAGGCATTTTTGGAAATATATTTGCATCCTTATTAATCTAGTAGTTAAACAAATAGGTTGTTACTGTTATGTCTCAATACAATTATTATTTTGGTTGTATAAACTTCTTCCTTTTTGCGGGTTAAAGTTGTGGTATTTAGAAGTTTTATTCTACCCATTTTCCGGAATATTTCCCTATTATTGTTGTCAATTTTTGGGTGTTACACGCCGCCTACCACAATGGCGACAAAGTGGTCGCTTTACATATTCCAGCATTTACCCCAAAATTGATGCGTCCAACCACCACAACATAAACTTTATCTCAACAGCTCCAAACAAAAATAAATAAATAAAAAGGGAGAAACACGAACACGTAAAGAAACACACACTAAAAGAGAAGAAAACAACATAAAAACGATGTGTGAATAACACTCAAAGTGAGAGTTATCACCCCCATCACCCCCGCTGGCTGCCTTTGCCCATCTCATTCAATGGACCATATTTAGTTAATTAGCATTTCAATTGGTCCTAAAAGTACAGTTAGTGGATATCTCAAGTTCAATGTTGTACAGGGGGACTTATTACATATAATTAACGAAGAAGTGGACTTATGTGAAATGGACAACAGAACTCTTATGCACATTTCATGCATTATTAGTACCCCCTTCTCGAAGATTCTTCTGGTTCAAATGTTCAATCTTGGAGACCATTTAGCAACACTCAGAAAAGCCATCTTTTATTATAAAAACATAATTGAAATGGAAAACCAGGGTGATTGCTTATTTAAGTGAGCTTCATTGATTTCAATTGAACGTCAACCTAAGCTGAACAAAACTACATTTGATGTGGATACATTATTCTAGGGAAGAATGTAACGAACCCTTTTCTCCTAGCACTATGTGGATGGAAAGAGTTGACGACACTACAAGTGATATTCAAGAAAGTAAAAAGAATAGTCTCAATGAAGAAATGGTAGACTTAAAAGGAGAGATTCATGTCTACAATTACACTTGCGAGGAGCCTGATTAGCATGGAAGGAAGCAACAAAATGAAGTTTGTGTGACTAATAGAATTTCCTATAGTTGTGTTGTTTTAATACAAGGAGTAATTAGACATGTTGGATGGAACTCTTATACATTGTACTATATTTGCAAAGTTATATATATATACATATATATATATATATAGAGAGAGAGAGAGAGGGGGGGGGAAGGGGAGAGAGAGAGCCACGTTCTTTTGTTAATCAACCTATTAGTCTTAACCATGTTAATCAATCTCATCCGTCCATAATGAAGATCAACGACCTACAAAAAATCAGGGATTTTATTTGATTCATTGGATAGTTCATGCACTAGTTTTTTGATTCACATTTGCACAAGGGGTATAAGGGTTAAATAAATAATTAAATAAAAAGGTATGTTTCCCGTGAACCAATTTGACGGAGCACACACCGGATATCAAGCAACTAATAGATTGAAGCAAATCCAAACTCATCCAAAACATATCTTGAAGAGTGATAGGCATATCTCTTTCGTTCGTGAAATCCGCAAGAAATTCAAAGAAAATGGCCCAAAATGAAGGCATGAACGGTTTAAGACGAGGTAACTTATTTTCCTCGGGTTTATAAGTCGATTTGGGGGTTTCATCTTTGTGAAATCATTGTTTCAGTTAGACCTCCAAGTGAAAGGATATTCAAGAAACATGGGTTGTCAAAGCTCAAGAATACCATGGACAACCCAGTGGATGTTGACATGGAAGAAAATAGTAACCTAACCCATTTGGTTGGCAAAATCGCCGATAGCGTAGGGTTTCCTACGTTCGAATAGTGGAGTGATCCATGAAGAAGGTACGACTTTCTTGTGCATAATTCACTATGTTTGTAATGTTTCTTGTGCATCAGTGCACACTGTGCAAAAATGAGTTATGCGAAAGTGAAGTGTTCAACATAAAGGAACGGTGCAATGTGATTGACTAATATTTGGTTAACATGGTTAAGACTAATGAGTTGGTTAACAAAAGAAGTGACCACACACACACACACACACACACATATATATATATATATATATATATAGAGAGAGAGAGAGAGGGCCCTTATTATGAAACCATTGATTATAATGAAACCATTGATTATAATGAAACCAATGAAACTTGATCTGAGCCGTAAATGAGTATGATCAAGGGTTAAAAAGGATGCGGTGGCATTATAAGTAATTAAGCGTGAATTCAAGGGCACGATGGTCTCATGCAAAAAATATGAAAGGGTACGGTGGTCATTCAATATTATGAATCCCAAAAGGAAACTTTCCCGGTAGCGTTAATTTAGGGCACAATTACGAATCCGATGAAATCCATTCCCGATTAAGCCAGCGAGATAATTCAAAAATACGAAATTTTTTTGAAGAGTTGTGAAATAAGAGTATAAGAAAAGGTAATTCATGTGAAACTCGAGGAATCCAAAAATTTAAACACAGGGTAAAAAAATGGCGGCCAATGAAGTTGTTGCGCCGACAAGAGGTTTGTTTTAACTTCATTTTTTTCTCAATATAAACAATTTCGTAATACACATCACAATTACTGACATAACATCGTCATTCCACAAACAGTTACAAGGACAAGCGAAAGAATACGGTTGAAGACTTCTTTTTCGAATTTCAAGAACACACCTGACAACCCAGTTTGCCTCGACGGAACATCGATGGAGAACCCACAGGGAAAAAGTGCGAGTATACTTTTTTGTGTGAAGCAAATGTTTGTATTATAGTGAAATTAATTGTAACATGAAATATTCAATTGTTAGGAGAAACAACAAAGAAAGATTTGAAGAAGCCTAGAAGGGAAAATAATCAAAGAGATGAAGGTCATAGTCCAATGGAGTTGATAGCCGACACAACAGATTGTCCGATCATAGAAGGTATGAAACTATAAACAATGGCGTTTTCGTGAAAAAAACAAATGTGAAATTGTTAGGATAGATGGTTGAGTATGTGGGACAGATTAACTTGTCAGAAACGTATTAATGATTTGTTTGTTAGTGTTGAGAAACATTACATCATATGAAACAATAAAGACATGGAAAAGGTTATAGTTTATGAAAATTGGAAAAAATTGGGTGTGAAACATTGAATTGGGTATGGAACATTGGAAAAATTGGTTACAAGGTCAACGAATTGTGCGATCGTAGAATATATGAAACTAGAATCAATGGTGTATTTGACCACCCCAAATGTGAAATTGTTAGATTAGGGCTTGAATATGCGATTTAATTTGAATTGTATGAAACATAAAAAAAATTGATTAGTTAACTTTGGGAAGCATAAAAGAATATGAAAAATGGGACAATATGAAATGTTATGAAACCTGAAAAATTTGATAGATATTCCAGTAGAATAAAAAAATATGAGACAAACAGAAACCACTTTGTAAGAACCATAAATTATAACCAATCAATAGAATTTATATGATTACTCGAAGATTAAAAACAACAATGTGTATGTGTAATCAGTTTTGTATTCAATGTGTTAAACCAGTTGGGAGCAGTACTGGAAAAGGGAAATCTGATGGAAAAAATAAGAGACTTGCTGGAAAAGGTATGGTATTCAATGCATTAATATGATAGATTATGAAAAACTAACACATGCGGGCATTTCACGTGTAACATAATAGATTTGTCAAGAATCTTACAAAAACTAGATAGGGGATTTACTTCATTGGCATTAGTGGATGAAATAACAGGTATGATCAATCAATATACCTAGTTTTGATGTTTCATAAGATAATTAATATTTGAAACTGACTTTTTTTCATATGTTGATGTTGAATTTGCCTTTGATCGTATAAGACAACTCAGGAGGGACTAGCAATACAAGGAGGTCTTCAAAAAAATATAATGTAGACAAGAAAAGACAAAGACCAAAAAGTATGGAGATTATTTGTTACGGAGAAGGTGGCAATAAAATACTTTTATTAAATTTCATACAAGTAACGTGAAAAACTGGAAATTAACTACATTGTTTTTTAATGGCAGCCCTTCCTGAAGAGGACGATGACTTTGTTAAAAAGCCAGATCGTAACATTCATGCACGTAAAGATGAAACGCGTGCAGCGAAGAAAGTAAAAAGGAATAAAGAGTCCAAGCCAGCTAAGAAAGATAATGTATGTGGGATCAGAACACGAACATCACCAATGATCCTGCAAACAACTCTTACAGAACTAACGGATGATCAAAAGGATTGTTTGGGCGAAATGGGATTCGAATCGCTGATAGGAATGAAAGTGGATGGGATACCGTCAAAACTAGGTTACTTTGTTGTGGACAACCTAGACACGGTGAGGATGTCCATAAAGGTTGGAGATTCAGAAATACAGATAACTGAGCAAGCAGTTCAGAGAGTTCTCGGGATACGGGCAGAAGGAATTGATCTAGGTACTGTAAATGTATCGACCAAGGGGATGCGAGCCTACGAAACGTGGAAGAAAACATACGATAAATACAAGGTGAGGCCTACGAATGTCAGTAATCAAATTGTCAAAAAGGGAATAAATGGTGAGAAGTTCAAGTGGAATTTCCTGGCACTGTTTGTCAATTCGATGGGGGAATGTTGCCCAACAGGGGGGGGGGTGCAACTCAGTGTTTATGTCAAAAATTGAAGACATAAACATGGTGAGTCGAATTAACTGGTGCAAATATATATGCGACTGTGTGGAACGAAGCAAGCGCAATTGGAAACGAGATACATACGACAGCTTTTATTGTGGGCCATTGACCTTCCTCACTGTAAGGGATAATTAAAAGTAATATTTTGTCTTAAATATGCTATGAAACAGAAAATCTTACAAAATGATTTTTTTTCCAGCTACTGTATGTGCATCACACAACAGTAAACGGAGAAGGTGTACATGTGCGTGCGTTGCCGACATTGGAATGGGACAGGGACGAGTTGCGTAAAATGCAAAATGATCGCATCCAGAATGGTGGGCTACATATAGCAACAGTCTACCATGTGAATGAAGCAGCAACTGTCCATCCTAGACGAGAGGGTATTCATGAAACGTCCACAAGGACAACAACACCGAGTGAAGCGGAAGTTCAACATGAAGGAATACAAAGACTGACATGTGAAGAAAAAAAGGAAGATTCACCGGTAGAAACCAACCCTTGTGCGGAGCAACATGATAGTGACATTAATGACATAGGGACAAGTGGGGTAAACCAGGACGACGACGAAGACGGTCTGTGTTTTGATGAAGAGGAACTTAGCCGGGTAAGCACATACGTTTCATACTACTTTTATTAAATCTTTAATTGCAAGATTTTATGTATTGTTTATTGCTGGAAAACCCAAAATAATTAAATAATAATCAATCACCTTTCACAGGAATACATGGAGCGGATAGACGCAAAATTCATGGAGTTATACGCGACAAAATGGGACATCGAGGAGTTGATAACGGAGGCTGTAAGTTTATTCCCATATGAGAATCAGTTTGCGCATTACAAAGAAAGTTTAGAGAGCATATTTACGGAGAACGATGCAACGGGAGGAACAAGCAACGACGAGGACTGTAACAACAACCCGGCAGATGACATTCATGGTGACGTCGATGGAAAACATGTTGCCGCAACAGTAACATCGGTAAAATTGTCTTTCATGGAAAACGACTATCAGGAGACCTAAAGCCCGTTGTCACATATATGGTACAGCCAGACAACTTTAGGCATAATAGATGAAACTGTTAGGCTAAACTCAGTCGAGAAAGATAGTTCAAAAAAAGAGGAAACTGAACAACATGCAGCAGATCAAGTCAGGGGTGAAACTGCACCTAGTTTCGATATTGGTTTCACACAGTTGACACCGTTGGCGTGTGGTCAAATAAAATATAAATGCAAAATGGTGTATCAAACATCAAAGGTGGAGGCAGCAGTAGGGAGAAGAGAGCCGAAATTGGGAGATAAAATGAAATCACCGTACGTGAAACGACAAGTGATTTTAGGAAAAGGCATAACATCGGAGGAAAAGAAAGTTTATGAATAGGCAGTTTCATCTAGTGGAGTCCCATGGTACTAGTAACAAACCTATCATTAAGTTTATAAAACTATGCTAAGATGACATATATGTGTGTTGTGGATATGAAAAAATTTTAAACTGTCTTTTTATATTGTAGTGAAATAGTTTTCTCAACGGATTCGGGGCAAACAATAACAAGAGTTGCAATAGAAACACTGGCTGCTCGCGAAAACGTATTCGGAAGCGTAATAGAGGGGTGGGTTATTGTGTTGAACAATGAAGAACGTTTGAGAAACCGAGATTCACGAAGAAGATTGTTTGTGAAAACCGGGACAACGGTAATGAATAAAAATATAGTTCTTTTAAATGATAATTAGTATGTCAATGCTAACGTGTTATACATAACAGGACGGGGATGTTTTACTGTACGACATGCACGAATTCAACACACGATTCAAGTGTTTTCAACGTAACTTCGCAAAAGCGTGCGATTTCAACACAAACAACATCAATCTGAAGAACGTAGATATGGTATGATTTACTCTTTCGACATATAAAACCTAACGGACGAACAAAATAGGAAAAATAAAGAATTCCATTACGTGTTACGAATAAAATTTGATACGTAATTTGTAAATGTAGGTTTTCGTACCCATGAAGCGGCGTCAATATTTCTACTGTGTCGTTTTTGACTTGAAGTACCACACAGTAGAGATTTTGGACAACTCAGCAGATGTAGGAGAAATTGACGACTTGTACCACTACGATGTTCATATTCTGGTAATAATACGAACAAACATAAATGACTACTTTACAAATAATAATGTAGTAAACATTTTTTTCTGCTTATAAGATGTTATACAGCATACAATGTTTCTTCGCCAACTAAAAAACATATCACACCCTGCGGAGAAGCATATAAAGGTGGCTGAGAAAATACGTGTTTGCATGCCTTGGATGACAAGAAATAACGAGATGGACAGTGGAATATTCCTAATGCGGCACATGGAAACGTATATGGGCGGTGGGGTTCGTACCTGGTACAGCGGCTTAGGAAAGGAAGGACCGGGTCAAGACAAGCAGCTTGAAATCTTACGAAAGAAATACACTACGAAACTGTTATTGAGCGAGTGCAACAAGAAAAGGGATCTTGTGGAATGGGAGGAGATGGTTTTTAGCATGATTGATGTATCGAAGAGAGGCAATAAGATGGTTGATGCAGCAGCAACAAGGAAGCAACGCATTCGGGGTTTTTAACTATGATGGTTAGTTCAATAACAAGACGGTCCGCATTAAAACGTTAAAACAGTTTGGTTTATTTTAATACTTCAGTTTGTTTCATGAATTCGGTTAACTTTGAACTTTTGGAAAGTTACTTTTTATTTAAATGTGGGTATGATGTATATTCCTCGTGGTTGGTTTATGACATTTCAGTGCGGTTTGAATTTATAGTACGTTGAATGAAACAATTTTTCAATTGTTTGTGAACTTAAATAGACACAAATCAGGTTTTATATAACTTGCGGTCACTGACCCATTTTAATAAAAAAAACTGTGGGTACATAAATTTATAATTTGTTAACACCTCAAAGTTGAATGAATTACATAGGAAGATTACCAGTTATTTTGATAAACACTGACTACTTGTATTCATATGGTTTTTCATACTAGTTTTTTACAAATAAACTATTAAAAAATATGAGTATTTAAATCAATAGGATGGCGTTTCATAATGATGATAGGGTATGAAAATAGGGTTTCATAAGTATACCTATAGCGTAGGTAAAAACTTTTAGCAGATTCAATAAAAAAAATATTACTTAATATGAAACTTTTCATTGTTTCATATTTGATTATTTGATATTATTTTTTGTATGAAATTATGTATTTCATATATTTCATAGATAAAACTTTAAAACCGTAGTCCAGTCCATATGTGAAAATATTTGACAAACCTATCACATATTACTCATTTCTTTTCGATTACGATCTTGTGTTTGTTTATTTTCCTTTGTTGAACTCGCAAAATATATAAAGCAAAGAATAACATAATGCCATGACCACAAATCATAAACATAAACACGATGATCATATTAATAAAAGTTTAATATACATTTTTTTTACTAGAAGGGGTATTTTATAAAACCCCCCACCATTTTCATATGAACCCCGAAGCTTACAACCCAAAAGATACTTCAAAAAAAGGGGGCAAATCAACAAACAAAAGCAGATCTAGACACCATCTATACCGTCGAAAGCCTTGCATGTACACCACGCCTTGACCTTGTTGATTGCTTTGGTTTGCGTGTCCATAGCAACAGTCCTATCCCAGAGCTTCACAGAGAGGTCATCGTAATCGGTCTTGCGAATCTTAGAAATGGTCTGTTCGTGCTTCAGTTTCTACCATTTTCGTTCCAGCTTGGCTTCCAATTCCTGAACCTTCTATTCCAGCTCACGATTTTCTGCAAACAACCCCAAGTTGTGGTTAACAAGTGAACGAAGAAGGGGTTGTGGAACATTTGGCTGGTTTGGGGGAGGGGATTCATCGTCGGAGGAAGCCATGATAACAAAGAAGAGTTTTGGGTTATATTAAGAAGGTGAAAGTATGGGAGGTGAAACCGAGTGAAAGGAATATGAAATGAAAGATGGGTGGCTAGGGTTTCACATAAAGGGGATGGTAATAATGAGGCCCACTTCCCAAAAATTAATGTGTTCAAATTGACGGCAACACTCAGGTTTAAAAAATAAATTGGCTATTCGGATATGAAAAAAAACATTAAAATATTGAGAATTGGGCAAGATAAATGTTTCTTTTAACACGTGTAATGAGTGTGATAGTGTAAATTAAATAAATGACCAAGACATGTACCATTAATATTTAAAAACTTATGAAATTATCCATAAAAACTGAAAAACAAACCAAAATTAAGTCTAATTTCACATCATATCTTAAAAATTCAAAACTAAAATCAACAAAAAAATAACATCCAACACTCGTACTTCTGATGTAAAAAAACCAGTCAAGCTTCTTTCGTACGAACTGGGCAATTGCGTGAATCGTGATTGCCCAACTGTTTACATCGTCTACAAACTCGTTTAGGCCTCTTTGCGCTAGATGTCGCTTTTTCCAATGCTCCAATAAGTCGTTTTCCAGTGCCACAACCTTTGTTTCGAATACCAGACGGGGGTTGAACATCTGCATTCTCGGGGACATCTACACCGTAACATTCGCGTAGTGCTTCAGCTTTGTCTATTGCTGGACAGGTAACGTAATTGTCAACATCAAAGTCAACCTTCATCTTGTCTAAGTTCTCAGAAAACGCAGACAACTTATCCTTCTCATTCCTCAAACGACTAATTAGAACATCCACCTTTGCATAAACTTCATTGATTAGGCGATCCTTCTCAACATCAACTTCACCGTATCGCGCCTTAGCCGCTTGAATCTCAACGGGAACCAAAGAACCTGTCCATCGACGCTCTATTAGATAATCGGGAATTGTAACATGACCTTCGTTCAAAAAGACCTTGAACATATGCATACATATCAACCCGTTGCGTACAAAGTAGTTGCATTCACACTCCATCGCTTTAGCATCGTGATCGTGAAAAAACTACAATTAATGAAATCAAAATTTTTTTATATTTTCATATCAGGAAACATGTATTAATGGTAATAAGAAAAAACTACTTACAAAATAAGACGTCTTAACAGCAAACTTCTTGTTCTGATGAGTTACGCGATATCGTTTATTCCCAACACCTTGGGCGTAACAGAAATATAAACCCTTGCTTATTTCTTTTTGAACCTAAAAAAACAGTTCTCGTGTAAACCTCTGAAGCATGCTTTTCAATCAACATTGGAGTAACACATCGGGGGAGTGTATTTCGTGTCACAAACTCCAAGGACCGATGCTTGTTCCGTTGCTTTTCCATCGAAGCATCGAAAGCATGTATGAACTTCACCAAATCATTACGAAATGACGCAAACAACCGGAAAAATGCATGCGAGCTCTCGGAACGTAACGTGGTTCGCATCAGCCTAGACATTCGGTAGTCCTTATAGTACGCAGGGATCCAGGCCTCACGGATTTCATACATATATTTCAACCACTCATTGCGGTGCAACGAATAATCTGTGATGATCTCATTCCAACCAGTTTCAAATTCATGAGGGTTTACATGACAGTCCCAAATCAATTTGTTAAGACGCCTTTTAAACTCATCGTTCACATCAGCAGGCAACGTAACCTAACTCATATTAACATAATGAAACATAGGGATAAATAATTTGGAACTGTTATAAAAAAGGTAAAAACAACAACAACTAGTAACCTTATTGAGCACTTTCTTCCAAATGTGCCACATGCAAAGGCGATGTTTAGACTCTGTGAAAACTTCTGGTATGGCTTGTTTCATAGCAGCGCATTGATCGGTTATTACAAATACAGGCTGCTTCCCGTATGCTTCAATAAACGACCTTAACACCCATTTAAAATTCACAATACTCTCATGACTAATCAGTGCAGCACCAACAACTACCGACCTTTTATGGTTGTCAATTGCTATGAACGGCACAAAATTCATAGCATGCTTATATAAAAATACAAACAATCTTGTGAATCAAATTAACACATATAAATATTAAATAAAACAAATTACCTGTTGGTCCGGTACGTGGCATCGAATGATACTGTGTCTCCAAACTCTTTGAAATTTAGCTTCGCAATCTCATCGGCCAAGAATATGGCTTGAACTTCGCAACCCTCGACAAAGTAATCAAAGAAAAAATCTGGAACTTTAGCCCTACGTTTCGTAAGCAAATTGATAAGCATTTGTGCATCTTTTATCCCGATAAATGTCCCCATGTCCCTTCTTGCGTTCTCATAGTCGACAGGAGTGGCTCCAACATACTCATATCCTCCTTTCATAGCAGCATTGATGGTATGAGCCCTAGCACCACCTATACTTGCGGACGACGCATTATATACGTTCCTATAGTCGGTGTATTGCAATTGGCTCCTTGATTTAGATAGCATTTTATCGTGATAATTAAATAAATGGTGATTGTGCCTTTCTTCGAATTTGTACTCAACAAATGAATTGTTCTCTTTCTTTAACCGAAATTTAACGCATGCCTTACAACCAGATCGTTTAACGTTTGAATTTCGCACTTTACGATCACAACTACTACTATCGTAATCTATCTTTTTTTGTCGGGCCAGCCCTCAGGACTACATAAAAGATACCTAGATAAGATGTCTCCATCCCTATTTTTTTTGTTTGACCTCCTAACATCAAACCCGACAACCTGGGAATAGTTCATATATGCAGCCTCTGCCTTTTCAATTGATGGCAATTCACGCCCAACCAATAACTTGATTTCATCATCAACACGGGGTATCCAGTACTTCGTACCACCGGGGGTCACAAACATATCAACCACATCTAATAGCAAAACACCAAAAATAAATTTACATTAAGATAAATAAAAAATCTTGAAAATACTACAATTTAAATACCAAACAAATGGGTACACCTTCACTTTTTACTGCCACCGAATCATGAAACGGTGGATGATTCAATGTTTCACATAAAACATAAAATGGGAAATGGAACATTCTGATTTATTATGTTTCGACAAAACATAGTTATGAAACATTCTAATTTTAGTACGCCTCTCTATGTATCGCATCTACAAAAAACTCTAGTATTTCATACCAATATTATGGCACAACATCTGTGAAACATAATTATTTTCCTGTACAACAGATATGGTATTTCATACAAATATTACAAAAAATATTATGAAACATTAAGATTTCCTTTCGCTTCACAACTTGTTACATATACAAAACATACGGTATTTCATAACAACAAATGCAAGTAATAAATTAACACATCGAATACGCTAAAAAATTTCACAAACTACAAATATTATGTACTGATTCATGTCCAACTTAACCAAAAAACGAAATCAAAAACTACAAAAATTACTCACCATCCTGTTTGTTGCCACTAACGGATATATCTTGCATTACTGATTCCTCAATGTCGCCTTGCTTTGAACAATCACCTTCAGCATCGTCAGATTGATAAAAATTTTGATCTGTTTCACAATCTTCGCCAATGAACTCGGCTACCACAGCGATAACAGGCTATCCTTTTCCATCGCAAGAATTAGTGATTCATGATCTTGATCCATAATGAAAAGAAAAAAGTACTGGTAACAGAATTGTAATACACTGAACAACTATGAAATTAACTTATTGAACAAACGAAAAAAAACCGTATTTGATTGCATGAAAATCGGGAAAACTGAATCTATCCTAAAATAAATGACTATTAAAATTGTTTAAAGAAAATGTAAAATTAAATTATAAATGGAAAAAGTCATTATTACCCTTAATCATAATTAGCGGCCTAACCTTAATCCTACGGCTCAGATCAAGTTTCATGGTTTCATCTTAATTGGGTGGTTTCATTTGAAGCTCCCTCTCTCTCTCTCTCTCTCTCTATATATATATATATATATATATATATATATATATATATAGAGAGAGAGAGAGCTTCAAATGAAACCAGTAAAAAAGATGAAACGAATGAAACCCGATCTCAGCCGTCATTTTTCTTGATCAACGGTTGAGGGATTTTTGAATTTAAAAAATAGAGAAAGGGTATTTTGGGAATAGTTTTTAGGTATTTAATTTTGGAATATATTTAATTGATTTGAATTTATCTAATTATGGTTATTATCTCAATCTCTCTCTCTCTCTCACAAAATTCCGGCCCTCTCTCCCTCTCTCTCTCTCTCTCTCTCTCACAAAATTCCGGCCACCTTGTGGGCGGCATACCACTTTGTGGATCCAGCGGAGGCAGCGTTGCAGCCGGCGATGACCCCTGCAATGGCGATGATGTGGAGTATGATGAGGAAACTGCCGGCTAACGATGGAAACTGCCGGCTAACGATGGTTTTGTCGCCCTATATATTGATGCAGTTTTTGAAGCGGTTCCCATCTTCCAGCCATTCATTCTATTGAAGCCGGCGGTACTCTTTAGAAAATAAACAGTACGGTGCTTCTCTCCCAACAAAAATACACACATTAGATTAGCATATAGTTTGTAATTTCTTCATCGATTTCTTCGTATACTCGACCGCTTTGAATTTAGTATACCCGACCGCTTTGAATTTGAAATAATATTATTTTTTCTCCTATGAAACGTGAAAAAATTATGAAACTCGCCGGTTTCATATTGTTTTTCTCCTATGAAACGTCTCCTATGAAACGTGAAACAATTATGAAACTCGCCGGTTTTATATTGTTTCCTCATATATATATATATATATATATATATATATATATATATAGAGGAAGGTTCAAACGAGGAGCGTAACAATTTAAGAAAACGTGAGGAGCACCTCCCATGTACAGAATCACATGTGATTCACAACTGATCGGGGGGCTTCCGCCCATGTAGTGGATCACATGTGATTCACAACTAAAATAAAAATCTGGACACGCGCGGTTTGTCCCGCGGTTTGCAAAAAGCGCGCGGTTTGTGTTGTGGATCACATGTGATCCAGTAAATGGGAGGTGCTCCTCACGTTTTCTTAAATTGTTACGCTCCTCGTTTGAACCCGTCTCTATATATATATATATATATATATGTATGTATATAGGAAAGTGATCTTTTGCAACCCTCTTAATCACAGTTGGATTTGATCTTAGAGATTAATTCGTTTCTTTTTTAATTTTCAGCGTGTGAAGGCCTTTTTCGTCTTTATGTAATTAGAAGATAATTAATGATTAAATTAATCATCCGTTAATCAAATAGGATCCTGATTTTTTATAAGAGAATCATTTAATAGGAGGAAGTTAATTTTGGCAATTATCTGATTATATTCAATGATCATCATCTTCTTATTTTTTACAGTTATCGCGTTTCATTCATCATATATTATAGGGTTTTAGGGTTTTATTTATTGAGTTGCAGGAACAATATTTTATAATTGCTTATCATGTATCAAAATTCGATGGCCAAATCTGATGATTCGAAGACTAAAAGTGAATTTGTTTCTGACGAAAATACGTTGTTGATCGATGATTCAAAGACTAACAGTGAATTGGTTTCTGAAGGAAATCCGTTGTTGATAACTGGTGCTACACATGATGATATATTTACGTTCGATTCATCGCTGGTGGAGTCCATGGACGTTACAGACCCGAATTACGTGCACACTAAGCAATATGGGTTTGACGGCTTTGATATGCCCTTTGATCCTTATGTTGATGAAGGTAGCGTTTTTTTTACTACGTTTTTCTTTTATTTTATGAGTAGTAATGATATTTCGTACGTGGAAAAAGGCAGTGTTTTGAAGATTTTGTTTAATTATCATGTCTTCGGTTCCTGTTTATAGTAGAAGCAATTTTGTTTATTTTAAGTTGGTTCGTTATTTTATGCTTGAGATCATTTTTAGTGCATATTTTTCTGTCTGATATCATGCATTGAATCTGATTGGTGTATGTATTCATGAAAGTTAAAAGTTATATTTTGTCTGTGTTTGTATATCATTACGTTTGGAAAGTTTTTGTAATGAATATGGGTCTAAAAAGTGACTAGTATATGATAATAATAATTCACTGTTTGCTTATGAATAGTTTACATTATTTTTTTAGATAATCCAAATCAGAAAATGGAAGAGTCTTTACGAAGTATTACACTCCAACGTTTGATGACAAGTTCGTCCCTAAGGTTGGTGATTACTATCCGTCAATCGAGGCAGCCGAGAAAGCGTATCGTAAATACGCTGAGGTTGTTGGGTTCGATGTGAGACTATCAAACAATAAAAAAACAAAGACGGTAAGGTAACAACACGTTTTATTTATGTAGTAAGCAAGGTAATCCGTCTGAAAAGACGTTTGATTCACTTGATGCCAAGGAGGGTGAGAGACGTCACCGTAACTCTAACCTTAAAAGGTCGGGTTGCATAGCTTGTTTAAAAATTCATTTTGTGAAGGAAAGTGGTAGGTATGAAATGTATCGATTTGTTCAAAAACACAACCACATGTTTTTTAATGAGCATGAGATGTCATTGTCTCGCGCGAAACGCGGTCTTACCTATGAAGTTCAAAAGAGTGTGTTTAATGCATCTACATCTAAGGTAAGAATATCAAACTCACATAGAATGAGAGAAGCAAGTAAAGGTGGTGTAGGTAATTCTGGTGGGATGGTTCGGGATTACATGAATTTTAAACGTGATATGGTTACGTTTGTGGGAAACAAGGATGCTCAAATGTTAATCAATACCATGGTTAATCGTAAAAAGTGTTGTCCGGTGTTTTTTTTTAAAATTTAGGTGTAATGAGAAAGAGTTGTTAACAATTTTTTGGGTTGACGAAGTTGCCAAAATGAATTATCGTGAGTTCGAAGACGTTATATCATTCGATGCAACCTTCCGCACTAACAAGTAAGCATTTTAATCATTCTTATCATAGTTGTTAATCATTCATTTGTTTTCAACTGGTTGTATTTATAATTTTCATTTATTTGTTCATGTTACGCATGCAATGGTTTTTGTACCTTTTGTTGCGTTGATAACCACTAGAGGTCGGTTGCTGTAGGCGCTGCTTTGATGCGTGGGGAGACAGTCGTTGACTACATGTGGGTTTTAAATGCCTTTATGAAAGCTCGTGGACGTGAACCTTCCTTCGTCATTACTAACCAGTGTCCCGCAATGAAACAAGTTATTCCAGCTGTATTTCATGGGAGTGTCCATCGGTTGTGCATGTGGCACATTACGAAAAAAGTTTAAGGAAAGGTATTTTAGATTTTTTGCTCTATTCATCAGTGATTGATCTATTTTTTCTAATTTATTAGTGACAACTTTTTTTTTGTTTTTGCAATTATAGATTAGTGTTTATCTTGCTAAAGAAACCAACTTTGTGTCCGATTTTAGTAAGTTGGTTTTGAACGTCCATATTGGTCCAAGTGAATTTGAGACTAGGTGGCATGAAATTATGGACACTTATAGATTAGGCAATGATTCTTGGTTCGCTGACTTATATGACATTAGGGAGTCGTGGATCCCTGCATATTTTAAGGATTCACAGATGAAGGCGACGTCTAGATTTGAAAGCATCAATGCATTTTTCAATGTTTATCATGCTTTTTGGAACGACCTCGTGGTCTTTCTGAGATCGATTGACATGGCCATTGAGTTGCAGAGGAAGGCGCATTGTGTTGAGGAGGTGAAGACAAAGGAAACCATTCCTAGAATGGTTTCACCTAGGAGAATGGAAGCACACGCCGCAACTGTGTACACCTGAACAGTATTTTTTGAGGTTCAGAAGGAGTTGAGGAAAGCAGTATGGTATTGTGGAACCGATGAAATTGAGAAGCTTGATGATGGGAAAAATTTTTACACTATTACTCACAAAAACAAGTATTTGGAGATATAAATGGAGTACAAGGTAATGAATTATTCATTTTATGGTATAAGTATTGATATAGATTGGTGTGTATCCTTATCTATACTATTATCATTACATTTTTAATTTTTATTTAATTTTTCAGGTTCATCGTGATAAGTCGGAAGGTACAGTTTCTTGTAGTTGCAATTATTTTGCTAGGCATGGTATTTTTTGCAGACATGCTCTAAAGGTGTTGATAGAAGATGAATGTGATTCCATACCCGAAAGGTATATAATGCGTCGTTGGCGTCGTGATCTAATTCCCCCACACTGGATCCCTGCTTGAGTAAGGTATGCGGAAATAGATGTCGAACGCAAAAGGCTAATGGGCAAAGCTGTTGTAATGGTTGAGAAAATAATTGATCGTGTTAGGAATGAAAAATCGTTTTTGGAGAAATTCGTGGATCTGTTGACATCATATTATGAGGAGTTTGATAGTCAATTGCCTGTTAAATCGTTCAATCAGCGAAGGAAGGAAACTCTACAAGAACTAATGGGTGCTGATGAAACCGAAGAAGTTGAAATTCATCCTCCGTCAGGTATTCGGAATAAAGGTTGTGGGATGGGAAAGAGGTTGATCGGTGTTCGTGAGAAAGCTATATATGGAGGAGGCAAAGAGACAAAAGGCTTTGTCGTACATGTCACCAGATGACCCGACATGATTCACGCAATTGCCCTCAACGTGAAATTTGATTTTAGTAGTTGTTTTTTCATATTTTCCATATGCATGACTAGTGTGATTTTTGTTTGGTTTTATTTTTCCTGCATGGTTTTTTCGGTGATTCGTGGATTATAGCTGCATTTTTGGTTTTTTATATGAATGGTTATAATATATGTTTTTTTTCTTAATCATCTTTACGGGTTTATTTTTATTAGTTATTTTCCAAAAAAAAATTGTCATAGCCAACTAAGGCCATCCACAGCGCATAGATAAAAGCCCTCAACGCCACATCAGCTAAGCCCTCAAGCCCTAAACACCCCAGCGCATAACTAAAAGCCCTCAATGCCACATCATCGCCACATCATTTTTTAATTCTTTTATTTATACATTTAATTATTTAACAAAATAAAAATATTTGAATATTTTTGAATAAATAAAAATAAGATAAATAAATAAAAATAAGATAAATAATAAAAATAAAAATTCATATCATTCATTAAAAATAAAAATTACAAAATACAAAACACTACCAATTATGAAATTTTTTAATTTGCTCTTTTCTCGCTAAAGTAACCCTCAAAACGTCTCCCGTAAGGTGAGCATGCGGGGTTATGAAAAACTCGAAGTCTTTATCAAATCGTTTTGAGCGTTCGATTTCGAGTTCGATTTCGAGTTCGATTTCTCGTTCGTGTTCCAACTTTTCTCTTTCGAGATCGAGTTTTTTCATTTCGTTTGAGAGAGTTTGAGAGATTTTGGTATGAAAAAATAAGAGGTTTGGATTAATATATATAGTGTGATTAAATTGGAAAAAAAAAAAATTTATAAATAGCCGTTGGAGTTTATTTAATTTCAAGATTTAAAAAAAAAATAAAAAACAATAAAATACACTCGGGTTCAGCGGGTTTTCAAGCCCGGATGGCCTAAGCACGCCCCAAGCCCGCAGGACCCCCACCGCTGCCCGAGGGAGCCCTTGAAGCCCGAAGCCATGCCCGCAGCCGAGCCCGAAGGCGCTGCGGATGGCCTAATATACACGCACGCACGTTCATCTAGAAGATAACTCACCAAATTAACTAATATATTTCCATTTGCATTACCATTAGATTTTTTGGTGATTTTTTGATTTTTTTATTGTCCCAATGCGGTAGTCGATTGCTATACCCTATGTGGGTTTGTGATTTTTTTTATGTTATATAAGAGGTTCATTTCTTTGGTTAACCTACACTCCAACCAAGCTACAAAAATCATTTTCTCTCATCGGTGGACGCCATTGAAGATGGATGAAGGCAACTCGTGTGGTGCATGTAACTTTCCTGGTGGAACTTGCCCTATGGCGTATATGAAGATAATCGTACGCCATTATCTTCGTCTTGTTGGTGACATACATGCACTCGAAGAGAGTTTGGAGAACTGCCGTTTGAAGAAGGGCCTAGCTGAAAGATACGATCAATCTATTCAAAACATGATGAATATGTTGTTATGGAGAGCCAAACACTGAAGTTTAGGTACAAATGCATTCAAGATGTGTGTATGTGCGATGCTATCAAACGATTCCCTTGTTGGAATAAACATGATTTGTATTTGATGGATAATGAAGACATGATAATAATAAATCATACCTGATGATCCTGAGGATCCGGTGAAAGCGTTAAACATATTTGCCATGGATTGACGGGTTCCCAGAACGAGATGATTGTATAATGATGGGATGATGATCGAGCTTGAGAGAGCCGATCTTAGGGGAGGCACACGGCTGGGATATAATCAGCAATATGTCATTAGGGTTAAAAGAGTGATTAGGGTACTCTATTTATAATAAGAGTATCTTACACTTTCAACCCTTGGTGTTTATTATGTGCAGTATAATTCCCATAGTTCCAATCACCTAATGGGAAACCCTATAGTATGTCAATAATAGTAAATACGCCCATCATATATTTACCAGACATAGGGATTTCAGTTATTGTCAATTATCACATCAGGAATGATAAACGATCAGTGACGGTCACTTTTAAGGTGGTTCCACCATTCTCCCACTTGACCAAGCGATCTTTTATCTATGAGTACCAATAAGTCCGACCGGGATAATACTCATTTTGTTTTAAACTGAAATCATAGCTAATAAGTACAGCCGTAGAGAAGAATATCAACTCAGGACCCCCACTAGTCAAACTATGACTCAAATTTAAAACTGAATAAGCAATGATCAATTGACTAAGACAAATTTCGTTATAATAATGTCCATACACCATTATGAGCTCAAAGCGTAACTAATGGACAAACAAAATCTGAATATAGAGGAAAATTTATTAAGATAATAATAATGACCAATAAGTACAACATGCTATTAAATTAAGTCTTTTGTAAGCCCCATCTTCGACACGTGTCCTACGAAGACATTAGGAGGAAGACCTTTGGTCATCGGATCCGCTAGCATATTCTTTGTACTTATGTACTCAATACAAAGGACATTTTCCTCAACCCGTTCGCGCACGAACAGATACTTTGTATCAAGATACAGCCCAGCGCCAGTTGAACTGTTACTGTTCGAGAAAGTTACGGCAGCTGAGTTATCACAGTAAAGCTTCAATGGTCTAGAAATGGAGTTGACGATTTTGAGTCCACTGACCAGGTTCCTTAACAACATCCCATGACAACTGGCATTATAAACGGCAACGTATTCAGCCATCATGGTGGACGTTGTAGTCAGCTTCTGTTTGTGACTCCGCCATGAGATAGGTCCACCAGCTAACATAAATATGTACCCAGAAGTAGATTTCTTATCTTCCTTGCATTTAGCAAAATCGGAATCAGAATATCCTACTACTTCTAAGTTGTCACTTCTTCTATAAGTTAATTTGTAGTCTTTGGTCCCTTGCAGATATCGTAGAACCTTTTTAGCCGCTTTCCAGTGTGCTATTCCGGGATTAGATAAGTAACGTCCCAGCATACCAGCGATATAAGCGATATCCGGACGAGTACAGACCTGAGCATACATAATGCTCCCTACTACAGACGAATAAGGTATCATCCTCATTTCTTCCTTTTCAATCTCAGTGCTCGGAGCTTGGAAAGAACCAAACACGTCCCCTTTAACTACTGGAGCTACAGTGGGTGTACAGTGCTGCATGTTATAGCGTTTTAAGATACGCTCAATATATGCGTTTTGAGAAAGTCCCAAAACACCATTATGCCTATCTCGATGTATTTCGATACCAATGACATAAGAGGCATCACCGAGATCTTTCATGTCGAAATTTTGCGAAAGCATCCGCTTCGACTCATGCAGCATATCCAAGTTGTTACTTGCTAGTAGGATGTCATCTACGTACAAGACAAGGATTATAAAGTTACTCCCACTGATCTTGAGATAGGTGCATTGATCCACTTGATTCTTTAGAAAATCTTGCCCTTTTACGATTTTATCGAACTTGAGTTACCATTGTCGTGATGCCTGCTTCAACCCATAAATGGATTTCTTCAACTTGCAGACCATATGCTCTTTACCTTCTGGAATGAATCCTTCAGGTTGTCGCATGTATACATCTTCTTGCAAGTCTCCATTCAGGAAAGCGGTCTTGACATCTATCTGATGTAACTCTAAATCATAATGAGCTACAAGTGCCATGACGATCCTTAAAGAATCTTTACGAGAGACAGGAGAGAAGGTCTCTTGATAATCAATTCCTTCCTTTTGAGTAAAGCCTTTTGCAACCAGTCTGTCCTTATAGCGTTCGATGTTTCCTTTCGGGTCTAATTTGGTTTTGAAGACCTATTTACAACCGATAGTTTTGGATCCTTCAGAAAGTTCAACCAAGTCCCAAACATCATTATGATGCATGGAATTAAGCTCTTCAATCATGGCTTCATTCCAATGAGTGGCCTGATCACTATTAATGGCTTCTCGATAAGAGGTAGGATCAGTAAGCTTTCCAATGTTCTCAACTTCAGATAAAAAGGTTACGAAATCATCAAAATTTGTGGCCCTGCGTGCCCTAGATGATCTCCTGAGTTGATTATCAGGTTCAGTAACAGGAGGAGTAGGATCAGCGTTGGGTACAAGAGGCGATGATAATGTTCCCTCGGCGTTTTGGTTAGGAAGAGCTGGATCAGTGATATTAGGAGCAGCGGTGGGTACAAGAGGAATTATCGGAGGAATAAAAATAGCGGTAGGATGGTTTCCCCCCGCTTCTTGTACTTCTTGCAAATCTGAGTCATGATTTGTCGTGCTCCCACTGATCTTTGAGTTCTCAAGAAATGTGGCATGCTGCGTGTCAATGATGCTCGTAGTGTGGGAAGGACAGTAAAAACGATAACCTTTTGAGTTATCAGGATAACCGATAAAGAAACATGTAAGGGTTTTAGGATCCAGTTTCTTTAAGTTAGGGTTATAGACTTTTGCTTCGGCAGGGCAGCCCCATACTTTCATATATTTTAGACTCGGTTTCCTACCTGTCCAGATTTCATAAGGAGTTTTAGGGACAGATTTTGATGGAACCCTATTGAGTATATGAACGGCTGTTTTTAATGCCTCAGTCCAGAGGAAAGTAGGTAAGTTAGTGTTAGCATGCATACTTCTCACCATGTCCATTAAGGTTCTGTTTCTCCTTTCAGCAACACCATTTTGTTGAGGAGAACCAGGCATGGTGTATTGGTTAATTATGCCATGTTCCTTGCAAAAATTATAGAAAGGACCAGGAGCTTGACCAATATCAGTATGTCTACCATAATACTCACCTCCTCTATCTGATCTCACAACTTTTATTTTATGATCAAGTTGGTTTTCAACCAAAGTTTTAAAATCAATAAAAGTTTGTAAGGATTCAGATTTTTCCCTAATCAGATATAAGTGCATATAACGCGAATAATCATCAATGAATGTAATAAATGATGTATGTCCTGTGATTGATGCGGGATAAGGACCACTAATATCAGTGTGAATTATTTCCAACAAGTTGGAACTTCTAGTAGCTCCTTTCTTATTCCCTTTCGCCATTTTGCCTTTGAGGCACTTAATACATGTTTCAAAATCACTAAAATCAAGAGAATGTAAGATTCCATCCTTTACGAGTCGAGTCATTCGATCTCGTGAGATGTGGCCAAGACGTTTATGCCACAACATGGAGGAATTCTCTAATTGTTTAGGTGATTTTGTTGTTTTAGTTACGTCATCAATATTAAGAGACAACAAAGACTGTGAGAAATTATGATCTAGTTCTAATCTATACAGCAATCCATCCAAGAAACCTCGACCAAGTAATTCATTATTATGAGTAATAGCAATCTTGCCGCAACCATGAATTATTACATAACCTTCAAGGTCTAGTCTAGATATGGATACAAGGTTCCGAGTGATTCTCGGTACATATAAGGTATCCACTAGTCTAATACACTTTCCGGTACTCATATGTAAATTTAAAGTTCCCATGGCTTCGACATCTAAGAGATCACCACTTCCAACTCTAAGTTTTCTTTGGCCCTTTGGTTGCTTCTGGATTGTAAGGAATCCCTGCATTGAGTTCGTCACATGGACCATAGAACCAGAGTCACCCCACCATGTATTAACAGGGACATCAGTAGTAAAGGAATCAAATATTACATAAAGAATGTTACCTTTCTTAGCTAGCCATTCCTTGAACTTAGGGCAATCTTTCTGTCCGTGCCCTTTTGCACGACAGAATTTGCAGTTAGGTTTGCTTGTCAAGGGTTTAGAGCTAGAGGCAACGGCACCATGATTATTATCCTTTTGGATTTTATTTCCAGTCTGATTACCGTGATTACCCTTCCTTTTCTTAGAATTACCAGTGGTTGTTAGGTGAACGGCTTCAGGTTGTACCAGCTTTAGGCGATCCTCCTCTTGCACACACATTGCAATCAGTTCACTTATCGACCATTTATCCTTCATAGCGTTATAGTTAACTTTGAAGGTGTCGAACCGAGCAGGCAAAGAGGTCATTATGAAATGCACAAGAAAATTATCAGAGACTTCCATCTCAAGACTCTTAAGCTTATGAGCCATGTCAATCATTTTTATAATGTGTTCACGGACACTGCTATTTCCTTCATATTTCACAGTGAGCATCTGTAGCATTAAGCTACTTGCATGTGCCTTAGACGATCCCTTGAAGTGATCCTCAACAGATTTGAGGTAAGTTTTGACTTTATCAGAGTCAGGGATAGCTCCTTGGATACTGGGGTTGTTGGAGTTCTTGACCATCATTAGTGACAAGCGATTTGCCCTTTCCCACTTTTCAAAATCCGCTTTCTGAGCTGCAGTAGACTCAGCGGTAAAAGCAGTGGGTTCATTATGGCGAATAGCATGGTCAAGGTCTAGCATCCCCAGAGTAAGAAGTAGTTGATCCTTCCATGAAGCAAAGTTCGCACCAGTAAGTGGCTCAATGCCAAAGTTAGGTACTGATGTGGAAATGAGAAGAATATTAGTTATAGAAGATTATCTTAGTGACTTAGTTAGCTATAAAAGGCGGATAAAGTAATGTTTCTTAAAGTAATGTTAAAGTAAGCAGGCCTAACAGTAATATTTCTTAGAATAATAAAACTATGACCATTTTAGTGATGAAGCTAGTGATAAGTAAACCTATTGTAAACACCAAAACAATAAGTCAAAGTAAGGCTCTACTTAGATGTTACATCACCTTTGGGCAGAAATAACTAATATCTAAGTAAACATGAGCGTTAGGGTCATGCAACGCAATGCTTATCTTTTGACCTTTGGGCACAAAATAGAGCATCGTGTGAATTATGCATGTAGAGAGTCCTTTTGACACACAGGTATATTAAATCACCTTTGGGCAGAATTAATATACTCAGTGTTCATTATGCAAAAGGAAAAATGCAATATGAGAATCATATTTGACCTTTGGGCACAAATGATGAAATCATATGTATTAGTGCAAGGGTATAGTGCATACCGAAAAGGATAAGAATTCGGGATGAACTATACCGAAAAGAAAAGAATTCGATATGCACTATACCGAATAGAAAAGTTTTCGGTATGTAAAGAACCGAAAAGTTAGGTTTTCGGTATGCAAGATGCCGAAAAGTTAGGTTTTCGGTATGCAAGATACCGAAAAGTAAGGTTTTTGGTATGCAAGATACCGAAAAGTAAGGTTTTCGGTATGCAAGATACCGAAAAGTAAGGTTTTTGGTATGCAAGATACCGAAAAGTAAGGTTTTCGGCATGAACTATGCCGAAAAATTAGGTTTTCGGGATGAACTATACCGAAAAGTTAGGTTCAACCGAAAAAAAAAATTCTATACATTGATCAATTCGGTACAATTAACATTGATCAATTAACATGGCATAAAATAGAATAATAAAAAATTGTTATGCACAATACGGCGGCTGGAAAAATTTGCAACTCACATGGCGGCAGAAAAAAAAATTGCAATAATAAAAAAAATGCATTATAATCGCTGGAAAAAAAGCGGCGGCTGGAAAAGAATTTTGCAATTCAATGTAATTCTGATTCGAATTAACAATTCAATTCCTGATTATCAGATGTTGCGAAAGAAACAGAGGATAGAACCATCAAAAAAATACAAAACATGAATCAATTATGAACCCGAAGCTCTGATACCACATGTTGGAATAAACATGATTTGTATTTGATGGATAATGAAGACATGATAATAATAAATCATACCTGATGATCCTGAGGATCCGGTGAAAGCGTTAAACATATTTGCCATGGATTGACGGGTTCCCAGAACGAGATGATTGTATAATGATGGGATGATGATCGAGCTTGAGAGAGCCGATCTTAGGGGAGGCACACGGCTGGGATATAATCAGCAATATGTCATTAGGGTTAAAAGAGTGATTAGGGTACTCTATTTATAATAAGAGTATCTTACACTTTCAACCCTTAGTGTTTATTATGTGCAGTATAATTCCCCATAGTTCCAATCACCTAATGGGAAACCCTATAGTATGTCAATAATAGTAAATACGCCCATCATATATTTACCAGACATAGGGATTTCAGTTATTGTCAATTATCACATCAGGAATGATAAACGATCAGTGACGGTCACTTTTAAGGTGTTTATCACATCCCTTACCTATTTGATGACTTATTTCAGCTTTCTCCCACCCAACTATAAGTACCCGATGTTTGTTTGTTTTTATCATCTTCTTTTGTCCGTAGTTGGGGGGTCGTTATGGTGGTTTTTAACGGATGGTTTTTGTTTGTTGACTGGCAGTGGAATGACTAGCTTAGACACGAAGATGTCTAGGTTTAAAAAAATGGAATGTTAGTGAATGTATTTATGATGGAAGTCTAGTGAATGGAATCTTAACCAAGAAATTTACTATTAGCCCATCTCGTTTGACTATGATATTATATTCGAGAATCGTACGATATTCATTCACTAATGTTATGTTTATTCATCTAAAGTATGTGTTTGTGGTTTGAACGTTGAATGACTTCATTCCATATGGAACGATGAATATGTAGATGCATTTTTTTAGAATAGTTTAGAAAATTTTGTATGTTCATTTAAAGTATGGAAATAGTTTCGAAAATTTTTTATGTTCAATTTTGCAAAATCAGTGATCGTATAATATGGAACGATGAATTAACTAAACATTCAAAAGTATACGACGTGCAAATTCCAATGTATTATATCATAACCTTTTTTCTAATGTATTAATCATTTTTTTATAAATATAAATGTGATGACAAATATACGTTATCTAGAATTAACTAAACATTCAAAAGTATACGACGTGCAAATTCCAAATTTCAAACAAAACATCAATTCTGAAAATTAAGTACTTAATATCAAAATCAAATTGTAACCAAACAATCATCATCCTAGAAAAACATCACAAGTTTGAAATACACGAAATAAATAGTTCATAATAAAAAAGAGTAAACTCTACTTTTGGTCCCTGAGGTTTAGTGATTTCTTTGAAACAAATACATGTGGTTTCATAAGTCAAGTTGTGGTACTCATGGTTTTGATTTTACGCTAGAATCGGGACCTTGCCACTAACCTCGTTAAAAACCACAGTTAGATTTAGGGGTATTTTTGTCATTTCACATTTTTGCCTTCTTTTTGTAAATTTTGTTCCTTTTCTTGTTTTTCTGTAAAAACCATTAAATCATAGGGACCAAACTGTAATTAACTAGAATATATATATATATATATATATATATATACACACATATATATACATATATATTTAAACACATCACAGGGACCAAACCCAAGTCGTCTTCCTCCTCCCACAACTACATCTCCGGCCACCACCAGCAACTCCGGCCACCACCATGAATCTTCCTCCCTTGTAACACTCTCTTTCTCTCTTCATCTTGTAACACTCTCTTTCTCTCTTCATCTTCTTCCCAAAGCACACACTCTCTCACACACACACAGAGCACACACTGGAGCGCCGACCAAGCTTCGGCCAAGTTTTTATTGCTAAAAACATCAAATTAGATGAAGCCCATGAATTTCTCTTGATGAAGAAATTCTTGATCTTTTATCATCAATTTTGTAACGTCCAAAAAATTACAATAAATTTGAACTTTTAAAAATACCATTTTATTAAATAAAACCATAAGTATTTGAATCCAATCAAACGTTTATCCAAATCTCGTTAAGTTAAATAACCGAATCAATTAACACAGCGGAAAAATGTGAATAGTATAAACATAATGTCTCCAAGTAAAAATGATAAAAGTCTCCACAACGCGCCAGTGTGTACCGTCACGCCTTGCTGCCACTCGTACCTGAAACAGTAATTTGTAGGGAAAGAGTAAGCACGAAGCTTAGTGAATTCAAACACATGCGTACAATATCAATCATATCGACACCACCCCTATCAGCAGATAGATATAACAACCAACACAAGCAATTTAATAACACAAGCACACTCATGCAAGAACACCTATGCATGTACCATTCGGTCTCCCCGAATTTATACAACGCTCGTGTACGCATCCCTCGGTCTCCCCGAGTTCATACCACACCCGTGTACGTACTCCTCGGTCTCTCCGAGTCCTCGGTCTGCCCGAGATTTATACGACACCCAAGACCTTATACTAGACACTACTCGGCCTAGTACTACACACAAACAACACATATATCACACACGAACTACAGCAATGCGCATACAATCTCTATCCTACGCAGTGAGTGAACTCACCTCAGAAAGCAATGTAGAACTCCACGAACAGCGACACGAACCAGCCAACTCCAACTCACTTCTTTCCACCTAAAGAAGTGTTATCAAGTGTCAAAGTGTAGCCCCAACCCGAAATTACAACTACAAGTCTAAACGTACAATTTCCGGTTTTTGGTCTAAAATTACAGGTCCGATCGTGACCTGTTTAGCCCCCCTTAAACCCATCAAACCAGAAATATTATTCCATAAATAGAAGGTTCTATGTCTTAGGTTTCCAGGGACATATCACACGCGTTCATACGAGGTCCCTACTATTTTATACGAATTTTCTAAGACCGACTATCCAAACTGCGAATTTCGGACCAGTCTGTACTAATTGCTAATTTGGCCCTAGCTAGAAGCTTTATTAATTTTTCTGTAAAACATAAGAAACCTACTCAACACAATATGTGAGATTTGGGTACTGGTTTCACCTCAATCCGAGCTTCCTAGATTATTCTACGGATTTTACAAAACAGGGATAAAACGGGCGATTCACATAAAATGATAACATTTAAAACGGTTTAGGTTTCCCGTTTAGGATTTGGATTAGAGTTTTGGCATCTAAGTCCGAATTACACCAACACTACCCACTGCCACCCATGGCAGTGGCGGTCGGCAGCGGCGTCGGGGCGGCAGCCACCACCGGCGGTGGTGGCGGTTCGATACTAAAACTCCGGCGAGACCCCATGGATACTCCCACCAACCTACCTCGCCACACACACACTCGTGCCTACCCTAACAGCCGTAACTCGCTATCACATCCACCGAACTGGTGGTGCATGACGGAACATGCCGGCGGTAGCCATAGCCGCGGCGGCGACGGTGGTTTCGGTAAAACAAATCGATGAGGCTAAAGGGAACGATCCCCCCATTCCAGCTCGACCGTACCCACACCCACGCACGACTAAACCACCGATCATGCACGTGACAACCACCGACTGGTGGTGCACGGCGGCGGCGCCATGCCAGCAGCCATGGCTGCGGCGGCGGTTTCGAGGTTGAAGACGACGAAAGAAAGAAACAAGGAGATGAGAGAGCTTACCTCTCGACAATGACAACGCAGCACCACACGACGACTCCTGCTCCTCTCTCTTCCCGTTCGTCGGTTCCTCCTCTCTCTCTCTCTCTCTCGTTATACCACGCTCTCGCCGGCAAAGGACAACGGCGACGGCGTCGGCGATACTGGAGTGATTCAGCGGTGGTGGCAGCAAGATCGGAAACGGCTAGGGTTGCGCTTAGGGTTTTTCTAGGCTGCTACTTGCGTGGGACGAAAGTAAAACGTGAAGAAGGGGAGGGGGTCGGTATTAAGGCCGATCCCCATGCAACTTATACAATAATGGCACTTTTAGTCCCTGCTCTTTCCAACACCTTGCAAAATGATTAAAGTTAACCATATTTTAACGTTTTGGTCATTCCTGTCAATCCCGATAATAAACATTTATTTAAAGAAACATTACACAAAATAAAATATCCATACCGGGACACGGGCTTTACAACTCTCCCCCGCTTGAATTAGGCTTCGTCCTCGAAGTCTATGTCCGCGAATAGTTCCGGATAGTTCTTCCGCATCTCAACCTCGGGTTCCCAAGTCCACTCGGAACCCTTTCGGTGCTGCCACTGGACCTTCACCAAACCAATTACCTTGTTACGCGAGGTTCTCGTCTTCCCGTCAATAATGGCAATCGGCTTCTCTACGTAATTCAGCCGCTCGTCGATCTGAATATCCTCGAGAGGAATCACCACAGACTCATCCACCACACACTTCCGCAACTGTGACACGTGGAATGTGTTGTGGATCAAACACAGCTCGTCTGGTAGCTCTAAGTGGTAAGCTACCTTTCCCACTCGGGCAATGACCTTGTAAGGTCCAATGTAACGGGGCCCCAACTTTCCCCGTTTACGAAACCGAATCACCCCTTTCCAGGGCGAAACCTTCAGCAAAACATAATCCCCCACCTGAAACTCCAAGTCTGATCGTCTCTTGTCGGCGTAACTCTTCTGCCGACTCTGTGCAGTAACCAAATGGTCCCGCACCATCTGTATCATCTCAGTCGTCTTCAGCACAATATCAGTGCTCCCCAATACTCGCTGACCAACCTCGCCCCAACAAATGGGTGCCCTGCACTTCCTACCATACAACAGCTCGTATGGCGGCATGCCAATACTCGAATGGAAGCTGTTGTTGTAGGAAAACTCCGCCAAAGGAAGGTACCGATCCCAACTACCTCCAAAATCGATAGCACATGCCCGAAGGATATCCTCAAGAGTCTGAATAGTACGCTCACTCTGCCCGTCGGTCTGTGAATGAAAGGCCGTGCTAAAATGTAACCGCGTACCCATCTCCACCTGAAACTTCTCCCAAAACCGAGAGGTAAAACGGGTGTCCCTGTCAGAGACAATCGAAACTGGCACCCCGTGCCTGTTACAATCTCTCGCATGAAAATCTCTGCGAGCTTCTCCGCCGAGGAGATCTCCCTGATGGCCAAAAAGTGAGCACTCTTGGTCAGACGATCGACAATCACCCAAATAGCATCATTCCCACGTGGAGTCCTTGGGAGTTTAGTAATGAGATCCATCGTGATCTGCTCCCATTTCCACACCGGAATCTCTAAAGGCTGCAACTTCCCATGCGGCCGCTGGTGCTCAGCCTTGACTTTCCGACATGTCAAGCATACCTCTACACACTTGGTGACATCCCGCTTCATGCCGGGCCACCAATAATTCTCCCGCAGGTCGCAGTACATCTTTGTAGCTCCAGGATGAATCGGAAACTTGGACTTATGCGCCTCGTCCAACAATATCTGCCTGTTCCTGCCAGCGAAGGGAACCCACACTCGACCATACCGGGTCAATAAACCTCGACTATCACGGGAAAAATTCGGAATTTCACCCGAAACTCTCTCGCGTTTGGCATTCTCGTCCCGAACTGCCACTTCCTGAGCACTACCTATCGACTCAAGGATAGCTGTAACCACTGTTAACCTTTTACACAAACCCCGCAGTGGCTCACCCACCGGATGTCGACTAAGTGCGTCCGCAACAACATTCGCTTTACCCGGGTGGTAAAGTATCTCACAATCATAATCTTAAACTACGTCAAGCCACCTCCTCTGACGCATGTTAAGGTTTTGCTGGTCCATCAAGTATTTGAGGCTTTTATGGTCAGTGTATATCGTACACTTGACGCCATACAAGTAATGCCTCCAAATCTTGATAGCAAACACCACTGCTCCCAACTCTAGGTCATGTGTCGGGTAGTTCGCCTCATGAGGCTTCAACTGCCTCGAAGCGTAAGCTATAACCTTACCGCGCTGCATGAGCACGGCGCCCAATCCCTGGTGAGAAGCGTCACAATACACTACCAGATCCTCCATACCCTCGGGCAAAGTCAACACCGGAGCCTCGCACAAACGCCTGCGTGGCTCCTCAAAAGCCCTCTGCTGCTCTTCACCCCAACTAAAAGCCGCAGATTTCTTCGTCAATCGGGTCATAGGTAACGCAATCTTGGAGAAATCCTGAATAAATCTCCGGTAGTACCCTGCTAACCCAAGAAAACTCCGTACTTCAGTGGGAGTCTTCGGCACCTCCCACCGCATCACTGCTGTAATCTTGGCCGAATCGACCATAATACCATTCTGGTTCACGACATGTCCTAGGAATTGGACCTCTCGTAACCAGAACTCACACTTGGAGAACTTAGCATAAAGCTTCTCCCGCCTCAAAACTTACAAAACTTCTCGCAAATGCATATCGTGCTCTTCCTTCGACTTCGAATATACGAGAATATCGTTGATGAACACAATCACCGACCGATCCAGCATCGGGCTACACACCCTATTCATGAGGTCCATGAACGCTACTGGTGCATTGGTGAGCCCGAAAGGCATCACCACAAACTCATAATGGCCATAACATGTACGAAATGTCGTCTTCTCCGTATCCTCACTCCTCACCCGCATCTGATGATACCCCGATCTCAAATCAATCTTGGAGAACCACGAGGCTCCCTGTAGCTGGTCGAACAAGTCATCGATCCTTGGCAGAGGATAACGGTTCTTCACCGTAAGCTTATTCAACTCACGGTAGTCTATACACATCCGTTGGGACCCGTCCTTCTTCGTCACGAACAGAATCAGGGCTCCCCACGGTGAACAACTCGGCTTGATAAACTCTTTTTCGAGAAGTTCCTGCAATTGAGTGTACAACTCCTTCATTTCCGGTGGAGCCAGGCGATAAGGTGCCTTGGCCACCGGATCAGCACCCGGAATCAAGTCAATGTGGAACTCTACCTGTCGATCGGGAGGTATCCCCGGTAAATCATCGGGAAATACATCAGCAAACTCCCGTACAACTGGCACATCCTCCGCAGTCTTCTTCTCTCTGTCGACGCGCGTATCTATCACATACGCTAAATATCCCTGACCACTGCGTTGTAAGTATCTCCGAGCTCTCGCAGCCGAACATATCGCTGAGGTCCGCCTGGGCGAGTCGCCCTGAATCGACAGTTCTTCCCCGCTTAGGGTTCGAACTCGTACTTGTTTGCGACTACAAACAATCTCTGCATCAAAAACATCCATCCAATCCATGCCCACGATCACGCACAACTCACGCATAGCGATCGGAATCATATCGATAGGAAATCTCACACCAGAGATTTCCAAAGTACACCCATGATACACGTCGGTAACCGTCAAGGTCCTATCATCAGCAACCTCAACCACAAGTGGACAGCCTAACCGTCCTACACTACGACCCAAACGCTCACTAAAAGTGTGAGACACGGAAGAATGAGTAGCCCCGCTATCAAACATCACTACAGCAGGCACCGAGTTAACTAAGAACGTACCTGATCATACAGTTTAAGCAAGATGTAACTACATATAATAATCAATAATCAATAAAATCAAGTTATGAAGCATACATGTCACCACTTTAGGCGTAGCTTGTGCCTCCTCCACTTTCAGTTGATGAACTCTACCTCGGGCCGCCTCGGGTCTAGCCTGACCCACACTACCATCAGTAATACGCAAGGGGGAAGCCGCAGGAGCTCTTTGTGCCCCACCCCCATCAGCAACCCTCGGATTCGGGCAGTTGGCCTTCACGTGGCCCGTCTGTTTGCAGTTAAGCAGGCCATCAGTGGTACCCTGCAATCACGACCGTAGTGACCCACCTGGCCGCACTTGAAACATTTGTCGTCTTTCCTTTCGTTACTATCCCTGGGCTTAAACCCACCGCTCCTTTGACTCGAGCGCGAGTCCGAGAACTTCGTCTTCTTTGGAACAGCCGATATCGGTGCCACGGTCTGCACCGCCTTCCTCTTCTTGGCATGCGTCTCCAACTCAAGTTCCCGTCTCCGGGCAGCCTCCATCATCGCAGCAAGTGAAACATACAGTGCAGTACTCACAAACTCCCTGATCTCGGTACGTAACATATCCTTGTACCGCGTTATCTTCATGTCCTCAGAAGCAGCATACTGAGGACAGAATAGCACCATCTCCGTGAACTTTCGGTTCATCTCTTTCACGGTCTCCGTAGTCTGAGTGAGCTCCAAGAACTCATTAGCAATCCTCTCCATCTCCACTGGAGGCACATACTCCGCACGAAAACGTACGACGAACTCCTCCCAGGTCAAAGTAGTGCGTTCATTAAGCGTCAAAGTAGTAGCACACCAGTCTTTCGCTCTGTCTCGCAACAGATTCACCGCAAAGAGAACCTTCAGATTCTCAAGACAACCACTGGTAAGAAATGCGCACTCCATATCCGAGATCCAGCGTATACTAACGATCGGGTTCGAGTCTCCCTTGAACTCCGAAGGAGAACAAGCAGAGAGATCCCGATACTGAAACTCTCGCGCTCGGGGCTGCCCACCAGCAGGGGGTGGAATCGCCGCGATGCGCTCCTCCATCAACACTACTACCCCATTACGAATGGCGGTAATAATCTCGGGGATCGCCTCCCTAATAGCATGCGTCACCTCAGCCGCAATCATCTCACGAATCTGCTCAGCAGTAAATCCAGTACCAGCATCTGGATCAAGATTGGTGTTCCTCCTTGTGATGGCCATTTTGGTTAATTATTACAACGATTTATTAGCACGTAATAAATCCTGCTAACTACGCTCACGCTCAACTCCTCGGATTCTCCGTGACTTTCCCCGACTCAAGCACGGATCCTGTGCAGCTCTACTACTACCTTCCACACCTATCCTTACTCGTTTCGAGTCCCGTCCCGAAGTGCCGAAGTAGTTCCTTGCCGACAATTACACCCATATGCCCGTACCAGCATATGTAAACACTCTTCCTAGCTCACTAGGAATTTCACCCCATTCCACTACCCTTGCTATGACGAAATCCTCACTAGTCATGACGAGTCGCCTCGCGAATGCACAGTTGCATACAGTGTGAAATCAGATAGACATTCGAATAAAAGATTCTATCCTACAACGGTTAGACTCAAACAAGATCTCTGCAATAGAATCAAATTAAACATTCTAAGGCTATTTGGTTCCTACTGCATACAACTTACAAGGCATTCACTTAACAACCTATCAAGACTAGCATAAATTTCTACTAGCAAGCAACAAACATGCAGTACAGTGTAATCAGCACCAGGCAATCTAGCATACATACTCCTATGTTCTAGAAAGCAGTAAAGTACACTAAGTACATTACCTTTTCCCTTGGCATCGGCTGACTGTACACACTGCGCTTCCGGTCACCGTTTCTAAAACGTACTTTTCCTCTCTTTTATTTCTCAAAAATTTTAAAAGGAAAAAGATAACCCCGAGCCGCAAACTTGAGTTCAAACACACCGAAATGTGTTTGATTCGCTCAAGCTGTGCTCTGATACCAACTTGTAATGTCCCAAAAATTACAATAAATTTGAACTTTTAAAAATACCATTTTATTAAATAAAACCATAAGTATTTGAATCCAATCAAACGTTTATCCAAATCTCGTTAAGTTAAATAACCGAATCAATTAACACAGCGGAAAAATGTGAATAGTATAAACATAATGTCTCCAAGTAAAAATGATAAAAGTCTCCACAACGCGCCAGTGTGTACCGTCACGCCTTGCTGCCACTCGTACCTGAAACAGTAATTTGTAGGGAAAGAGTAAGCACGAAGCTTAGTGAATTCAAACACATGCGTACAATATCAATCATATCGACACCACCCCTATCAGCAGATAGATATAACAACCAACACAAGCAATTTAATAACACAAGCACACTCATGCAAGAACACCTATGCATGTACCATTCGGTCTCCCCGAATTCATACAACGCTCGTGTATGCATCCCTCGGTCTCCCCGAGTTCATACCACACCCGTGTACGTACTCCTCGGTCTCTCCGAGTCCTCGGTCTCCCCGAGATTTATACGACACCCAAGACCTTATACTAGACACTACTAGGCCTAGTACTACACACAAACAACACAGATATCACACACGAACTACAGCAATGCGCATACAATCTCTATCCTACGCAGTGAGTGAACTCACCTCAGAAAGCAATGTAGAACTCCACGAACAGCGACACGAACCCGCCAACTCTAACTCACTTCTTTCCACCTAAAGAAGTGTTATCAAGTGTCAAAGTGTAGCCCCAACCCGAAATTACAACTACAAGTCTAAACGTACAACTTCCGGTTTTTGGTCTAAAATTACAGGTCCGATCGTGATCTGTTTAGCCCCCCTTAAACCCTACAAACCAGAAATATTATTCCATAAATAGAAGGTTCTATGTATTAGGTTTCTAGGGACATATCGCACGCGTTCATACGAGGTCCCTACTATTTTATACGAATTTTCTAAGACCGACTATCCAAACTGCGAATTTCGGACCAGTCTGTACTAATTGCTAATTTGGCCCTAGCTAGAGGCTTTATTAATTTTTCTGTAAAACATAAGAAACCTACTCAACACAATTTGTGAGATTTGGGCACTGGTTTCACCCCAATCCGAGCTTCCTATATTATTCTACGGATTTTACAAAACAGGGATAAAACGGGCGATTCACATAAAATGATAACATTTAAAACGGTTTAGGTTTCCCGTTTAGGATTTGGATTAGATTTTTGGCATCTAAGTCAGAATTACACCAGCACTACCCACTGCCACCCATGGCAGTGGCGGTCGGCGGCGGCGTGGGGGCGGCAGCCACCACCGGCGGTGGTGGCGGTTCGATACTAAAACTCTGGCAAGACCCCATGGATACTCCCACCAACCTACCTCGCCACACACACACTCGTGCCTACCCTAACAGCCGTAACTCGCTATCACATCCACCGAACTGGTGGTGCACGACGGCACATGCCGACGGCAGCCATAGCCACGACAGCGACGGTGGTTTCGGTAAAACAAATCGATGAGGCTAAAGGGAACGATCCCACCATTCCAGCTCGACCGTACCCACACCCACGCACGACTAAACCACCGATCATGCACGCGACAACCACCGAATGGTGGTGCACGGCGGCGGCGCCATGCCAGCAGCCATGGCTGCGGCGGCGGTTTCGAGGTTGAAGACGACGAAAGAAAGAAACAAGGAGATGAGAGAGCTTACCTCTCGGCAATGACAACGCAGCACCACACGACGACGACTCCTGCTCCTCTCTCTTCCTGTTCGTCGGTTCCTCCTCTCTCTCTCTCTCGTTATACCACGCTCTCGCCGGCAAAGGACAACGGCGACGGCGCTGGCGATACTGGAGTGATTCAGCGGTGGTGGCAGCAAGATGGGAAACAGTTAGGGTTGTGCTTAGGGTTTTTCTCGGCTGCTACTTGCGTGGGACGAAAGTAAAAAGAGAAGAAGGGGAGGGGGTCGGTATTAAGGCCGATCCCCATGCAACTTATACAATAATGGCACTTTTAGTCCCTGCTCTTTCCAACACCTTGCAAAATGATTAAAGTTAACCATATTTTAACGTTTTGGTCATTCCCGTCAATCCCGATAATAAACATTTATTTAACGAAACATTACACAAAATAAAATATCCATACCAGGACACGGGCTTTACAACTCTCCCCCGCTTGAATTAGGCTTTTTCCTCGAAGTCTATGTCCGCGAATAGTTCCGGATAGTTCTTCCGCATCTCAACCTCAGGTTCCCAAGTCCACTCGGAACCCTTTCGGTGCTCCACTGGACCTTCACCAAACCAATTACCTTGTTACGCGAGGTTCTCGTCTTCCTGTCAATAATGGCAATCGGCTTCTCTACGTAATTCAGCCGCTCGTCGATCTGAATATCCTCGAGAGGAATCACCGTAGACTCATCCACCACACACTTCCGCAACTGTGACACGTGGAATGTGGTGTGGATCAAACTCAACTCGTCCGGTAGCTCTAAGCGGTAAGCTACCTTTCCCACTCGGGCAATGACCTTGTAAGGTCCAATGTAACGGGGCCCTAACTTTCCCCATTTACGAAACCGAATCACCCCTTTCCAGGGATAAACCTTCAGCAAAACATAATCCCCCACCTGAAACTCCAAGTCTGATCGTCTCTTGTCGGCGTAACTCTTCTGCCGACTCTGTGCAGTAACCAAACGGTCCCGCACCATCTGTATCATCTCAGTCGTCTTCAGCACAATATCAGTGCTCCCCAATACTCGTTGACCAACCTCGCCCCAACAAATGGACGTCCGGCACTTCCTACCATACAACAGCTCGTACAGCGGCATGCCAATACTGGAATGGAAGCTGTTGTTGTAGGAAAACTCCGCCAAAGGAAGGTACTGATCCCAACTACCTCCAAAATCGATAGCACATGCCCGAAGCATATCCTCAAGAGTCTGAATAGTACGCTCACTCTGCCCGTCGGTCTGTGGATGAAAGGTCGTGCTAAAATGTAACCGCGTACCCATCTCCACCTGAAACTTCTCCCAAAACTAAGAGGTAAAACGGGTGTCCCTGTCAGAGACAATCGAAACTGGCACCCCGTGCCTGGCTACAATCTCTCGCATGAAAATCTCTGCGAGCTTCTCCGCCGAGGAGTTCTCCCTGATGGCCAAAAAGTGAGCACTCTTGGTCAGACGATCGACAATCACCCAAATAGCATCATTCCCACGTGGAGTCCTTGGGAGTTTAGTAATGAGATCCATCGTGATCTGCTCCCATTTCCATACCGGAATCTCTAAAGGCTGCAACTTCCCATGCGGCCGCTGGTGCTCAACCTTGACTTTCCGACATGTCAAGCATACCTCTACACACTTGGCGACATCCCGCTTCATGCCGGGCCACCAATAATTCTCCCGCAGGCCGCGGTACATCTTTGTAGCTCCAGGATGAATTGAAAACTTGGACTTATGCGCCTCGTCCAACAATATCTGCCTGTTCCCGCCAGCGAAGGGAACCCACACTCGACCATACCGGGTCAATAAACCTCGACTATCACGGGCAAAATTCGGAATTTCACCCGAAACTCTCTCGCGTTTGGCATTCTCGTCCCGAACTGCCACCTTCTGAGCACTACCTATCGACTCAAGGATAGGTGTAACCACTGTTAACCGTTTACACAAACCCTGCAGTTGCTCACCCACCGAATGTCGACTAAGTGCGTCCGCAACAACATTCGGTTTACCCGGGTGGTAAAGTATCTCACAATCATAATATTTAACTACGTCAAGCCACCTCCTCTGACGCATGTTGAGGTTTTGCTGGTCCATCAAGTATTTGAGGCTTTTATGGTCAGTGTATATCGTACACTTGACGCCATACAAGTAATGCCTCCAAATCTTGAGAGCAAACACCACTGCTCCCAACTCTAGGTCATGTGTCGGGTAGTTCGCCTCATGAGGCTTCAACTGCCTCGAAGCGTAAGCTATAACCTTACCGCGCTGCATGAGCACGACGCCCAATCCCTGGTGAGAAGCGTCACAATACACTACCAGATCCTCCATACCCTCGGGCAAAGTCAACATCGGAGCCTCGCACAAACGCCTGCGTAGCTCCTCAAAATCCCTCTGCTGCTCTTCACCCCAACTAAAAGCCGCAGATTTCTTCGTCAATCGGGTCATAGGTAACGCAATCTTGGAGAAATCCTGAATAAATCTCCGGTAGTACCCTGCTAACCCAAGAAAACTCCGTACTTCAGTGGGAGTCTTCGGCACCTCCCACCGCATCACTGCTGTAATCTTGGCCAGATCGACCATAATACCATTCTGGTTCACGACATGTCCTAGGAATTGGACCTCTCGTAACCAGAACTCACACTTGGAGAACTTAGCATAAAGCTTCTCCCGCCTCAAAATCTCCAAAACTTCTCGCAAATGCATTTCGTGCGCTTCCTTCGACTTCGAATATACGAGAATATCGTTGATGAACACAATCACCGACCGATCCAGCATCGGGCTATACACCCTATTCATGAGGTCCATGAACGCTGCTGGGGCATTGGTGAGCCCGAAAGGCATCACCACAAACTCATAATGGCCATAACATGTACGAAATGTCGTCTTCTCCGTATCCTCACTCCTCACCTGCATCTGATGATACCCCGATCTCAAATCAATCTTGGAGAACCACGAGGCTCCTTGTAGCTGGTCGAACAAGTCATCGATCCTTGGCAGAGGATGACGGTTCTTCATCGTAAGCTTATTCAACTCACGGTAGTCTATACACATCCGTTGTGACCCGTCCATCTTCTTCACGAACAGAATCAAGGCTCCCCACGGTGAACAACTCGGCTTGATAAACTCCTTTTCGAGAAGTTCCTGCAATTGAGTGTACAACTCCTTCATTTCCGGTGGAGCCAGGCGATAAGGTGCCTTGGCCACCGGAGCAGCACCCGGAATCAAGTCAATGCGGAACTCTACCTGTCGCTTGGGAGGTATCCCCGGTAAATCATCGGGAAATACATCAGCAAACTCCCGTACAACTGGCACATCCTCCGCAGTCTTCTTCTCTCCGTCGACGCGCGTGTCTATCACATACGCTAAATATCCCTGACCACTGCGTTGTAAGTATCTCCGAGCTCTCGCAGCCAAACATATCGATGAGGTCCGCCTAGGCGAGTCGCCCTGAATTGATAGTTCTCCCCCGCTTGGGGTTCGAACTCGTACTTGTTTGCGACGACAAACAATCTCTGCATCAAAAACATCCATCCAATCCATGCCCACGATCACGCACAACTCACGCATAGCGATCGGAATCAGATCGATAGGAAATCTCACACCAGAGATTTCCAAAGTACACCCACGATACACGTCGGTAACCGTCAAGGTCCTATCATCAGCAACCTCAACCACAAGTGGACAACCTAACCGTCCTACACTACGGCCCAAACGCTCACTAAAAGTGTGAGACACGAAAGAATGAGTAGCCCCGCTATCAAACAACACTACAGCAGGCACCGAGTTAACTAAGAACGTACCTGATCATACAGTTTAAGCAAGATGTAACTACATATAATAATCAATAATCAATAAAATCAAGTGATGAAGCATACATGTCACCACTTTAGGCGTAGCTTGTGCCTCCTCCACTTTCAGTTGATGAACTCTACCTCGGGTCGCCTCGGGTCTAGCCTGACCCACACTACCATCAGTAATACGCAAGGGGGTAGCTGCAGGAGCTCTTTGTGCCTCACCCCCATCAGCAACCCTTGGATTCGGGCAGTTGGCCTTCACGCGGCCCGTCTGTTTGCAGTTAAAACAGACCATCAGTGGTACCCTGCAATCACGACCGTAGTGACCCACCTGGCCGCACTTGAAACATTTGTCGTCTTTCCTTCCGTTACTATCCCTGGGCTTAAACCCACCGCTCCTTTGACTCGAGCGCGAGTCCGAGAACTTCGTCTTCTTTGGAACAGCCGATATCGGTGCCACGGTCTACACCGCCTTCCTCTTCTTGGCCTGCGTCTCCAACTCAAGTTCCCGTCTCCGGGCAGCCTCGATCATCGCAACAAGTGAAACATACTGCGCAGTACTTACGAACTCCCTGATCTCGGTACGTAACATATCCTTGTACCGCGTTATCTTCATGTCCTCAGAAGCAGCATACTGAGGACAGAATAGCACCATCTCCGTAAACCTTCGGTTCATCTCTTTCACGGTCTCCGTAGTCTGAGTGAGCTCCAAGAACTCTTTAGCAATCCTCTCCATCTCCACTGGAGGCACATACTCCGCACGAAAACGTACGACGAACTCCTCCCAGGTCAAAGTAGTGCGTTCATTAAGCGTCAAAGCAGTAGCACACCAGTCTTTCGCTCCGTCTCGCAACAGATTCACCAAAAAGCGAACCTTCATATTCTCAGGACAACCACTGGTAAGAAATGCGCACTCCATATCCGAGATCCAGCGCATACTAACGATCGGGTTCGAGTCTCCCTTGAACTCCGGAGGAGAACAAGCAGAGAGATCCCGATACTGAAACTCTCGCGCTCGAGGCTGCCCACCAGCAGGGGGTGGAATCGCCGCGATGCGCTCCTCCATCAACACTACTACCTCAATACGAATGGCGGTAATAATCTCGGGGATCGCCTCCCCAATTGCATGCGTCACCTCAGCCGCAATCATCTCACGAATCTGCTCAGCAGTAAATCCAGTACCCGCATCTGGATCAAGATTGTTGTTCCTCCTTGTGATGGCCATTCTGGGTAATTATTACAACGATTTTTTAGCACGTAATAAATCCTGCTAACTACGCTCACGCTCAACTCCTCGGATTCTCCGTGACTTTCCACGACTCGAGCACGGATCTTGGGCAGCTCTACTACTACCTTCCACACCTATCCTTACTCGTTTCGAGTCCCGTCCCGAAGTGACCAAGTAGTTCCTTGCCAACAATTACACCCATATGCCCGTACCAGCATATGTAAATACTCTTCCTAGCTCACTAGGAATTTCACCCCATTCCACTACCCTTGCTATGACGAAATCCTCACTAGTCATGACGAGTCGCCTCGCGAATGCACAGTTGCATACAGTGTGAAATCAGATAGACATTCGAATAAAAGATTCTATCCTACAACAGTTAGACTCAAACAAGAGCTGCGCAATAGAATTAAATCAAACATTCTAAGGCTATTTGGTTCCTACTGCATACAACTTACAAGGTATTCACTTAACAACCTATCAAGACTAGCATAAATTTCTACTAGCAAGCAACAAACATGCAGTACAGTGTAATCAGCACCAGGCAATCTAGCATACATACTCCTATGTTCTAGAAAGCAGTAAAGTACACTAAGTACTTTACCTTTTCCCTTGGCATCGGCTGACTGTACACACTGCGCTTCCGGTCACCGTTTCTAAAACGTACTTTTCCTCTCTTTTATTTCTCAAAAATTTTAAAAGGAAAAAGATAATCCCGAGCCGCAAACTTGAGTTCAAACACACCGAAATGTGTTTGATTCGCTCAAGCTGTGCTCTGATACCAACTTGTAACGTCCCAAAAATTACAATAAATTTGAACTTTTAAAAATACCATTTTATTAAATAAACCCATAAGTATTTGAATCCAATCAAACGTTTATCCAAATCTCGTTAAGTTAAATAACCGAATCAATTAACACAGCAGAAAAATGTGAATAGTATAAACATAATGTCTCCAAGTAAAAATGATAAAAGTCTCCACAACGCGCCAGTGTGTACCGTCACGCCTTGCTGCCACTCGTACCTGAAACAGTAATTTGTAGGGAAAGAGTAAGCACGAAGCTTAGTGAATTCAAACACATGCGTACAATATCAATCATATCGACACCACCCCTATCAGCAGATAGATATAACAACCAACACAAGCAATTTAATAACACAAGCACACTCATGCAAGAACACCTATACATGTACCATTCGGTCTCCTCGAATTCATACAACGCTCGTGTATGCATCCCTCGGTCTCCCCGAGTTCATACCACACCCGTGTACGTACTCCTCGGTCTCTCCGAGTCCTCGGTCTCCCCGAGATTTAGACGACACCCAAGACCTTATACTAGACACTACTCGGCCTAGTACTACACACAAACAACATAGATATCACACACGAACTACAACAATGCACATACAATCTCTATCCTACGCAGTGAGTGAACTCACCTCAGAAAGCAATGTAGAACTCCACGAACAGCGACACGAACCCGCCAACTCTAACTCACTTATTTCCACCTAAAGAAGTGTTATCAAGTGTCAAAGTGTATCCCCAACCCGAAATTACAACTACAAGTCTAAACGTACAATTTCTGGTTTTTGGTCTAAAATTACAGGTCCGATCGTGACCTGTTTAGCCCCCCTTAAACCCTACAAACCAAAAATATTATTCCATAAATAGAAGGTTCTATGTCTTAGGTTTGCAGGGACATATCGCACACGTTCATACGAGGTCCCTACTATTTTATACGAATTTTCTAAGACCGACTACCCAAACTGCGAATTTCGGACCAGTCTGTACTAATTGATAATTTAGCCCTAGCTAGAAGCTTTATTAATTTTTCTATAAAACATAAGAAACATACTCAACACAATTTGTGAGATTTGGGCACTGGTTTCACCTCAATCCGAGCTTCCTAGATTATTCTACGGATTTTACAAAACAGGGATAAAACGGGCGATTCACACAAAATGATAACATTTAAAACGGTTTAGGTTTCCCGTTTAGGATTTGGATTAGAGTTTTGGCATCTAAGTCTGAATTATACCAGCACTACCCACTGCCACCCTTGGCACTGGCGGTCGGTGGCGGCGTGGGGGCCGCAGCCACCACCGGCGGTGGTGGCGGTTCGATACTAAAACAGGGATAGACCCCATGGATACTCCCACCAACCTACCTCGCCACACACACACTCGTTCCTACCCTAACAGCCGTAACTCGCTATCACATCCACCGAACTGGTTGTGCACGACGGCACATGCCGGCGACAGCCATAGCCGCGGCGGCGACGGTGGTTTCGGTAAAACAAATCGATGAGGCTAAAGGGAACGATCCCACCATTCCAGCTCGAACGTACCCACACCCACACACGACTAACCACCGATCATGCACGTGACAACCACCGACTGGTGGTGCACGGCAGCGGCACCATGCCAGCAGCCATGGCTGCGACGGCGGTTTCCAGGTTGAAGACGACGAAAGAAAGAAACAAGGAGATGAGAGAGCTTACCTCTCGGCAATGGCAATGCAGCACCACACGACGACTCCTGCTCCTCTCTCTTCCCGGTCGTCGGTTCCTCCTCTCTCTCTCTCTCTCTCTCGTTATACCACGCTCTCGCCGACAAAGGACAGCGGCGCCGGCGCCGACGATACTGGAGTGATTCAGCGGTGGTGGCAGCAAGATGGGAAACGGCTAGGGTTGCGCTTAGGGTTTTTCTCAGCTGCTACTTGCGTGGGACGAAAGTAAAACGAGAAGAAGGGGAGGGGGTCGGTATTAAGGCCGATCCCCATGCAACTTATACAATAATGGCACTTTTAGTCCCTGCTCTTTCCAACACCTTGCAAAATGATTAAAGTTAACCATATTTTAACATTTTGGTCATTCCCGTCAATCCCGATAATAAACATTTATTTAAAGAAACATTACACAAAATAAAATATCCATACCGGGACACGGGCTTTACAAATTTCTCCAGATGTGTGTGTGTGTGTGTGTGTGTGTGTGTGTGTGTGTGTGTTGGAGAGAGAGAGAGAGAGAGAGAGAAAATGGTGGTGGTGGCCGGAGAAATGGTGGTGGCCGATGAACTGTGTGTGTGTGTTGCGTGTGTGAGTGTGTGTACTGTGTGTGTGTGTTGCGTGTGTGAGTGTGTGCTCTGTGTGTGTGTGTGAGTGGTAGTGGTGGATGGTGGTTGTAATGGTGGGTGGTAGTGGTGGTAGTGGATGGTGGTTGTAATGGTGGGTGGTAGTGGTGGTGGTGGATGGTGGTTGTAATGGTGGGTGGTGGTGGTAGTGGTGGATGGTGGGTGGTGGTTGTAATGGTGGTGGTAGTGGTGGTGGTGGATGGTGGTTGTAATGGTGGGTGGTGGTTGTAATGGTGGTGGTAGTGGTGGATGGTGGGTGGTAGTTGTAATGGTGGTGGTAGTGGTGGATGGTGGGTGGTAGTGGTGGTGGTTTGATTAATTTTTACATATAGGTCCTTAAGGTTTGATTGTTTTTACAAAAAAAAAACTATACAAACAAATAGAATTACAAAAAAGAGACAAAATGGTGAAAGGACGAAAATACCCCTGCCTCTAACTGAATTTTTTAACCCTGTTAGTGACCAGGTCCCGATTTTAGCGTAAAATCAAAACCATGAGTACCACAACTTGACTTATGAAACCACATGTATTTGTTTCAAAGAAATCACTAAACCTCAGGGACCAAAAGTAGAGTTTACTCTAATAAAAAGTATTCGTAAACCATGAAAGGATTAATGGATTATCATAATGTGCATTACCCACGTTAAAGTTTATGAGTTAAGTCAATGCCATGAGTTAATGCTCGCTTGCTCCAGAATTCCTTTCCGAATAGATTCATCTATTGATAAGAATTTACTCAATTCCGTTTTCACAAATTCATTCTGTTTGTTGCAGTTGCTCATAAGCATCTTTGACGCGTACTTCTTCTTCAATTCAATCAATTTTGCTTCAATCTTTGATTCTTTCGTATCAAATCCTGGGCGCCAATTTTCTATATCTCCCATGAAAGTCTCCATGTGATGCATCGTAAACACACCGCTATCTTGGTAGTTGTGGTCTGTTTGTCAATCCAACCTCAGTCTAACTTGCCCAACCCCATCTAATATCTGTCCTGCGGGGTGATTCACTGTGTTGAGATGCTTGATCATCAACATTTCTTGTTGGTGCAACACAATATTGTTGGTAAAACTAGAAAGATCAATTATGAAATTTCAACAAAGATACATCAAGTTGTATTGAGCATTACCAGAACATCTGATGCATAGCCATATCTCTTCAGCATATCTTCATCTTCTCTTGGCTTATCGTACATGTCAATGATGTACACTTCAGCTAGCTTAAAGTTAAATACCACAAGATAATAGTGTTCATCTTTAATCATGGGGAAAAATGCCCGAAGTATTTAATTCATTGTTATTGCATGCATTATAGGAAGTTGATTATTATATTTTACAATTGAAATGCGAATACCATGTCTATGTCTTTCATGCAGACGATATCCATGTTACGCTTTGCTGCTGCTATGAGGTTTCGTCTGACCCAACCATACATCTTATCGATGTTTGATGGTCTTCTTGACATCTGCATATCACCCTGCACAACATATAGTTTATCAATATAAAAGTAACATATTTGCTGTGTTTTATTATTCGGACAATGTATTTCAATCTTACCATGATTGATCTGTTGAAGAAGTATCGTCTCGGCGAGCTTCGACTCCTATATATTTCCTCATAATTCACAAAGAATCCCATGCGTCTATTACTTTACCGTCAACGGATGTGTTTGATGCTAGTGTTTCCATTCCAACTTTGTGTAACAATGTAAGCGTGCATCATCAAAATTCCAGAACACATAATCACTGAAAATTATTAATTTTCATTGTTTAGTTTAAAACACAAAAGGTATTATAATATTGGTTGTACAATTTATATAACTTACTATTTCCCCCCAATGGCTGATATTGACGAAAAAAGGCTTTTCGTCTGTTGTGACATGAAAGTTAACACACCGTTGAACATATGGAGATCGAATATGATCTCCCAAGTGAACTTCACGTCGCCCCTCATGCGTTTCAGTCATTCTCTGCCCTCCAACATTTTCATTGATTGGTTCCTCATCAACATAACAAGTCATTGGGGTTGGTGAGAAGGAAACCACTTTTTTACCTTTGTTCATTGAACTTTCACCACTGGTTTTATTCATTGATGAAGCATTAATAGTATGTTTCTCAGTTACTGTTGGTGAATTCTTTGACGTGTGATATGGGCTGATTCCCAAATCAAAACCTAGTGGATCGTCACCCATTACCTTTGACATCATACTTGCCAGTGAGTTTTTCTTCTCGGATTTTTGAACCTCCAACCGCATCGTCTCATCTACTTCTGCAACGAACTTCGGGCTATTCCAACATGGATCTAGTGGGTAAGCTGTATTATTTGTCTCATTGACAACCATAGCCAAGCTTTGTTCATCAACCTTTTTCTCGTTGCACGCTTCACCTGTTTCGGTTCTCCCATTCTGATGTTGTTTTCCGAATAGTTTATCTAATGCTATCTTGTAGATCTCAAACGATTCATCATCTGGAAACTTCATGATGGCATTATCTAGTGCCCTCTATGCATCAGCCTTTGCAATCACCAGGTGTTTTATCTTTGTGTCCATCAAATCCATGAATTCTCGTTAATCGGAACATAAACGATGTTTACAAAGTACAAAATCATTAATGTTAATTTAATGTTCTAAACTATCAGATTCTGTTACCTTTTTTCCAAGTTCCTTTGGTGGTGTTTTTGGCATGGAACTGCTCTCTCCTTTAACAAACGATGTTAAAGCTTTGTACTTATCCTTTATTGGAAACAACCCAAAACCACCGTCCTTGAGTTATGTTGTTTCCCGTTTACGAAGAAGGCCAAATTTCCACTCACATAACGCTTGGTTTTTTTCGTCTACATGAACCTTCGTACTTGTTGTCGTTGCCACATACAATAACTACTACCAGATATTTAGAGTTATCACTTTAAGTTTAGTTGTGAATACAAGATCATTTTACCAATTTATGATGAATCACTATGCAGCCAATGTATAAAGTGCAGGCATTGATAAAAACATCATTATATGATTCCAATCATTAATCATTCCAGAAATTATATGATTCCAATCATTAATCATACCAGTGATTAAGTACGATAAATTCATTGTAAAAAACATCATTATATGATTCTAATCATTAATCATTAAAGTTTTTAAATATGATGAATACAATTTCACTACATGTAATGTATAGAATCCATTTTTTGATGAATGCTTATTCATTCAGTGTGTCAAGTGCATTCAATATGAAACTCCTCATGGCATGAATGCATACAATAAACATTTCAGTAATTTAATACTGATGAATATTATTTCATTATATGAAATGTAATTTAAAATTCAATTTGATTTCTGTTGTGTTCAAGCAACCTTTAGAATCTTAAGTTTATGAAATAGTTAACCTATGCAATTATTTTTTGAAGTTAATCAGTTTCATTTAATTATCTGCACAAATGGTAAATATATGTTGATCCAAACCCTCTCAATGATTTGATGATGACCCTTAGAATTACTTAGTGAAAATTATAAGTAAACATTTTGTTGGTTCCCGTTTTGTTTAAGCAAGATTGTCAGATCTATTAGTTCGAGTTTATGTTTGATGCGGAAGCGTATTTGAAGAACTAATAGATATGTTTGATAGATTTAGAACACAATATAAATAAACAGTGAACAGGAAATAATATCTCAAAGTTTACTAAATATATATATATATATCAAGAACAGAATCAAGATCAGTGAGTAAGCAAAGCTTTAAAACATATATGACTCTCAAAGTATATAAGCTATGTGTTCTTGATGTTTTTCTCTTTTTAATTCTCGATTCTTGATTAGGAAGAACTCAACATGAGTCTTCCTTTTATACTACTCAAAGGGGACCATAAAGCATGAGCTACTATTCAGAACGGACGGTATAAATAGTTGGAAGGATGGCATGAACAGTTGGATGTGTTGTATTGCATTTAATGCAGCAGACGTCTATTATGTACTAAGCCCTATTGAGTCCACTCAGAGTTTGACACGTTGAAGTTGGACAGGGTACGTTGTCATGCAAGTTGATGAACAGGTCCAGGAACAGTAGCAAGATATTATAAATATCTTTGAAGTCTTTGTTGAAGACCGCAGAGGCTTTGTGAAGTGTCACAGAGGTTCTGCGGTTTGGTCCTTTGTAGAGCAGTCTTCACTGGATTCCGAGTCTTTGGTCTTCTTTGCACGTATGACAGATATTCTGTAGGACGCCTCTTTAGCTTCTGTAGCTTCTCGACCTTGATCTCTCGGTAAGTTCGGCAGAGCCTCTGTAAGAGGCTTTCTTCACTTAGCCTATTTTTCACTACTTCTAAATACTTCTATGATTAGGAAGATTGAAGCTAACAATCTCCCCCTAAGTAGTGAAAAATAAAAAATTTGAACTTGAGTTAAGTTAGGCTAAGTTAGATAAGACAGAGGTTAAACAATACCTCGAAAGTTCTTTCATTCAGAAATATGCCAGAGGCATTTTACATTTGAGTATAATGAAAGATAAACTTTGACTTGGTTTGCAAAGATTTGAGGTTTGAGAATCAGATTTTGGCATCTTTGAAATCGTTGTAGCTTCTGTTGTCTCTTCCGATTCTTCTGATCTCTTTGTAGAAACTGATGCAAAGTTCTCTTAGGCGGATTGTGGCATCAATCTCTCTGATGAAAGTATCTGCAGCATCTCTATTCATTTTCTCTGTACCTCTGTATTTCACAAGGCTTGCTATGAACTTGTTCAGAGTACTAGTTGCGTACTTCTGACAGTCCATGCACACAAACAGTTTGACTTCGCCTTGTGGGTTTTGAAATACTAACCCGAATCTTGGTTCTGTAATGATTGAGTTGGTCACGGCGTCGGGTGGGCAGCGATCTTCTAGTGGTCGTAAATTCAGATGTTTGAGACCAAGATCATTTCCCAGTTGAAAATCTATCATACTGTAGATCAGAAGCTTTTCCCTCATTGCTTTTCTCAACACTTGATAGGCTCTGGTGTTTGGCTCTGTGTTGTAGTTGTCCTTTGTCCATTGCAGAAGTTCAGGTAGATCATAGGGATTCAGATTCTTTATGTCAGCATCAGCGAAGGTGGTTTCTGAATTAGTTACCCTTTTGACTCTGTAAAGATTGTACCTGACTCTTGGATAGGTTCTTGTGAAGGAGAATCTATAGAAGATTACCTTTTTGATTTTATGAATTGAGAAGACTTCTGCTTTGGTTCTTGGCTTTGTTCTGCTGAAGATGTTCTCAAATTCTTCTCTGATGTTCGGATTTGTAATTTGGTCTGTTGGATGGAGGTTCTGAAAGGGTTATTTGTAGAGATATTTGTACACCACTTCTTCCATTTCTTCGTATGTTGGACCATGTGGTGGTACTCGTCTTCTGAGACTCTCCATCTGTTGAACAACTTCTGCAGCTCTACCTGTTAGTGGAATGTCTGACAGAGGCTTCAATCCATATGCCCAGTCCTCTTCTTCAGGCTTTGGAGTTTGGAAGGCATCAAAGGCGCTCTTCATCAATTTCTCTGTAGGCTTGGGCAATGATTTCTTTTTCTTGGGCTCTTCTGTCAGTTTCGCCTTTCCCTTGTCTTTGGTCTTTGGAGGTTCAGAACCTGTTGCTTCTGTAGGTTTGGTTGTTGGTGCTTCTGTTGGAATGATGGGGGTTGCCTCTGTAGGTTTTGACACTTGTGTTTGAGAGGACTTATGTGGCGTTAGTTCTGTTGGCTTGTTTTGCTCTGTAACCTCTGTGGAAGGTTCTTTTGTGACTTATTCTGTGAGCTTGGTTTCTGTGGATTGAGGTATGTCAAATCTTCTTCCCATTCGGAAAGCTAAAGTGAACCTGTTCCTTTCTTCTTCTCTCTGCGACATTCGATCAGACATTGTATTGTGCATCTTTCTCAGAATAGAGAAGCAGAGGTCGTTGTTCTTTTTGGTTTGGTGGCAATCGACTTTCTTCTTGGTATGGTTTGGGGTTTTTCTGTTGATTCTGTTGAAGGTCTTTCTTCCAAGTTGATTACCACAGGGGTGGTTGTTGCCTCTGTGGTTTGCTGATCAGCTTCTGGAATATTGGTTTCTTCAGAAGTTGATTCCACAGAGATGGGTGTTGTCTCTGTGGTCTTTTGATCTTGGGTTTGTTCTGGAGGGGCGTGGCTGATTGGTTCTGCTACGATTGGTGGAGCTTGTAGTCCTCTGGTCGTAGCTTTCTCCCTTATATTCACCCCCTCAGGATGATCTGATGGACCAGGATGGTCATCATCAGAGTCATCCTGACTCTTATCAGAAGTACCCTCTGCTCTGCAGGAAGCTTTGGGTTTCTTTGGTAGTTCTACTCCTGCGGCCATCAACTTTGAACATACATCATCACAGAGGCCGATTAGAGTAGCAAGCTCTGCTTCTGTGTTGAAGCGCATTCTGCCGACACTTTTTCTGAATTCTTTGACGTAGTTGGCATTTGCAATAGTGAAGGAGACAATGACTTCTGTGACCTGGTTTATGACATTCTGCCCGAGCTCTGTCAGCTGTGCTCTGGTCATGTAATCTTTTGGCTGCATCATTGTAGTGTTGCGCATTGCCTCTTCTTGAACGTTTTGCAGAGCCTTCTGTAGTTCTGCAGGTGAGATGCTCTGTGATTTGTTGGATTGCTTGTTCATTTGTTCAAGGAAATGTTTAACTGATTCCTTGAATGCAGATGTTGCAGCTATTCCAAAATCTTTAGCAGTAGAAGTGGCTGTAGTTGTGGCAGTTGTTTGAGCAGAAGATTTCATCTCTGTGATGGCCGTTTTCACCTCTGTGGACAGATTGTCCATTTTGGTGTTCAGATTCAGCAAGGCCGTTGATGTTTTCTCTCCAAAAGATGTGAAAGAGCTTTGCAACTCTTTCATGGTTTGGTTCACAGATGTGACAAGGGTTTGGAACTCATCCCTTGATACTTGTGTCCCTGGTGTAACTTTTAGAGGAACACATTCGTCTCCAGAGTGAGTCCCTGCTCCTGGGACACCTTCGTTCACCCTTGTTTGTACGATGGGGGTGGAAGGATTTCCATCTGATCTTCGAGCAGAAGCATCTAGTGCTTCAGACTCTACAGAAGTTCTGTGAATGACATTGTCTAGATCCACTTCAGAGGTGGGTACTAGATTATCCTTCTGTTGACTCGGAGACTTGTCTAGAGTCTCTTCGTCGTTGTGCTCACTACTTCTCTCTGAAAGAAGGGTTGGCCGTATTTCGTGTGTGGCAGAGGAAATGAATTCCTCTGTAGGGTGATATGGGGCGATTGATCACGAACAATAGGTGAGTCTCTTTGAGGAGACTCCCAAGGAATAGATTCCCCGGTTTCTGTAGGCGCAAAAGTCGAAAGAGTGACTTCTGGCTGGATGGGTTGGGTTTGGATCAAGCTGTGTTGCTCTTTTTCAATAACTCCTTCTGCAGCTAGACCTGCGGAGTTAGATGTGTGGGTTGCACTGGGAGTTGGTTTTGGTTGTGTGCCTCTATTAATCCAGGCATCTTTTCTTGTTTCTTCCTATGTTAAGCATCCAAGCACTACATCATTTTCTACCATTTCAGCTTATGTAGCTATCTGATGGCTTGGTGCTTCTTCCCTAGCTTCTGTTGAAGTTCCTTGCTCTATGCCTAAGAAGTCATACATTTGATGAGAGCTGTATAACCTCATGACATGTGGATGATAGAGACCTTTTCGTATCCAGACAACTTCTTCATCTGAATCTACCTCTGAGACCTCCATTCTTGTCTCCCTTGTTTCAAATCCCTCTTCTTGTACAACTTCGGCCTCTTTTCCTTTTTCTGTTATTTTCCCTAAAGCCTCTGTTACTTCATCTCTATTCCACTGAGCTTCTGTTTGTTCTATTTCTTCTGAAGCTGGGCTTGGACTCCTTCTGTGGACGTCCAATCCTTGTTGAATGAAGGGGTTCTGTAGAATAACAGGTGTCTCAGCTGATTGATCTCTGGGTGTTTGATCATCTTCTTGCAGATGTGTGTCAATGCCAGAAATAGAGAAGTATTGTTCTTCTGGGGAGTGGTGGTCGAGTGGTTGTGCCGTCCACCCTGCTGTATTTAGAGTGTGGGCAATGTCAGGGTTCTGTAGGAAATCGTTTAAGTTTCCTTGGTGAGCAAATCGATATGGGGATTGATAGGGTGATTGATATCCCTCTTCTGTCATTTCTACTTCTGCATCTTCTTCTTCTGCAGTTCTTTCTTCTGCGATTTCTTCTTCTATGGTAACCAACTTTTCAAGGGTTTTCCCATGCTTCTTTTTGGTTTTCCTCCTCTTAGGTTTTGGTGCCCCTTCCTATGTGGTTTTCGATTTCCTTTTCTTCTTCTTCTGTTTTGGAGAAGAGGGAGGAGCAGTGGAGCCAATTTCTGTGGCATGAGGAGGTGAAGGTTGATCTTCTGCAGCGCTTGTGGAGGTGCCTTCTTCAGTTTTCCTCTTCTTTGATTTTGGAGTAGAGGTAGAAGATTTCGAAGAGGACTTCTTTCCCATGAGCTCTACACGTTTGGCTAAGAAGCTAAGTTGAATAGCCATGTGTTTTGCTAGTTTTTGATCTTTTTCTTCTTGAGTGGAAAGAGGTTCTGCAGTCATTGTTCCTAGGGGGACACCTAAACGCGGGGGTGTCATAGGACTCGGTTTTGGAGTTCTATGATCGCGTATGTACTCTTTCTTAAGGGTTTTATTCATGGCATACTTCAAAAGGTTCTTTGACAAAGGTCTGCAGTGTGTGTAGCCATTTACATGATTAGTGGGGGTATTCTTGTTCATTGGGAACTGTTTGGGAATTGGCCCTTCCATTGGCCAGTTCTGTATCAGCAACAGAGGTTCGAACAAAACTCCCAGTATTCTTTGGAATTGCAGAGGTGGTAGAAAGTTACGATCGTTCTCTTTGACCCTTCTGGCGTTGTTCTTTCTGTCGATGGTGTTGATGATCTCTTGCATCATTATGGTCGCGTAATCCAGTGGGAGATCATAGTAAACCACATACATGATGGTTAATATCTGATGTGAGCTCTGGTCAATACTGCCTATCTTCCCTGTCAGGCATCTGTTAAGAATTGAGAACAAGGTGTTCCACAGAGGTGGTAATCTGCCTCTGCGGAAGTCATTTCTCTTCCTTAGTTGGGTGTTGTACCCAAGCATTTCTACGAAACGACAGATCTCGTCGTCTGTTGGTTGCTCTGCATATTTCTTCAATCCAAGAAGACCCCTTGTTGGTAGGTTGAATTCAAGTGAGAACATTGTTCTATTGAACTTGATTTCCAGATGTTCAGATTTGTCAGGTCTTGAAATGTACCCTTTGATAAGAGAATCATCTTTATCAAATCGGCAACTTTGCCAAAACTGGTTCAAATATCTAACTGGAATTTTGTTTGGGGTTCTTGAGAGTAGAGGGAAGAGGATATGATCTTCCATTATGTTTAGAAGAATGGCATGGGCTTCGCCGAAAGCAGTGAGTGAGGGGACCAAATAGCAATTGTTGGATTTGATTGGTAGAACCTTTTCGAAATGATCTTTTGCTATGAAGTTTTGAAGATGTGTGGTCGGAGCAAATTCTGCTGAATCGCCGGAATATTCTAGTTCAATACTTTTGGCAAGGTGGGGGTTTTCTGAATGTTCAGAATGAGCAGGTGAATGTTCTGGTGAGTTCGCCGGAGAGTGTGCAGGGGAGATAGCTTGAGAAGATGAAGCCATTGGTAATGAGAATAAGATACTTGCTGGTTTTTGTAGGGTTTCGCCGGAGAAGAATGAAGGTTTGTAAAAAGTTTATGAGAGGGTAAGCTTGGTTTTTATAGAAGGGTAAAATGGTAGAATTCGAAAGAGTAAAATATATGGCATTGGATTAAAAATTTGGAATCCGTACTCAAGTTAGAACGGCGGGTTCAACTTTCCACAGAAAACGTTCCATGTACGCCCAATAAAAATGGGACACGTAGGCCATGTCAGAGGATGACAGGACGTCGTGCGCGGCTCATTAATGCTAGGCGCGTGGGGTTGTTCTTAGCCACATGAGATTCACTCTCAGTAAAAGTAACCGTTATTACTACAGAAATGCCCAAGTAACAGCTTGACAGAACTTCTGTGGTTTACAGAAGCTCTGTGATTTTGAAAATCTTGATGTTCATCCCTTTCTAATATATCTTATTGTTATCATGACTTCTGTGGGTTCTTCTTTAACCAAAACGTTTGCAAAGGCACTGGAGAGGATCAATAGGATTTTTTGCTAAGAATTTTTACTCGCAGAGGTTTTGTGGCTCTGTGGGAACTTGCAAAAGCTCTGTGAGGGCCAGCAGAAGCTCTATGAGGGAAAAAATCTCATAACAAAAATTCTATTAAATTTTCTGATCATCTAATTTTTGATCTGTTTTAAGAGATGTTTTTCGGACATATTTGAAAGTTGGTGTCCGAGAAAACTGTTATGGAAAAAGTTTTGTTCGTGAAGGTCATGGTGTATGTATTCGGTTTCCGAGATAACATTCCAAAAGATCGATAGAGGGTTAATTTGTGATCTCAGAGCATATTTCTGGCAGAGCCTCTGTTGAGCTCAGCAAAGGCTCTATGACCTCAAATTTCTCATAACTCAAATTTTATGAAACTTTTTGATCTTTTGATTTTTGAAATGTTATCCACAGTATATTTAGGACATATTTGACAATTTGTGTCCCAGAAAACTGTTTTCAACAACCTTTTGTACGAGAGACATACCTTTTTGGTTCTTCTTTTCTCGGCAGTGATGTCTGACTTCTGTCGATATAGATTCATCGACGTTCTTCTTTGGCTTCCCCTTGAAAGTTTTATCTCTGTAGATCATTTCAGGGTCCCTTTTTGCTCCCCCTTGATCTAATCACCTTTGTAGATCAGGAATTTTCCTTTTTGCTCCCCCTTGACCTATGCTTGGATCAAAGAATGATAAGATTTGTATTGAGCATAGGTCTTGTTTTTCCAGAGGTTCTGTGGAGGTCGTCAGAGGTTCTGAGCAGACTTACAGAAGCTCTGTGATTTTAAGAACTATTTAAGATTGAGAATTTACATACAGAAATAAATTAAACAAAGCAATAAGTCAAGTAAAATAGAAATATATACTTATTTACAGAAGATAAAGCTATACTTACAGGGGATTTTCACATCATATTAATCATTCCTAACTTACCCACCAAGAAATTAAATCTTTTCTCGTCTAAGGCTTTGGTGAATAAGTCTGCAAGTTGATATTCTGTTGGCACGAAATGCATCTCGATTGTACCGTGTTCAACATGACGTTTCAAGAAATGGTACCTTATATCGATATGCTTGGTTTTGGAATGTTTCACAGGATTGGCAGAGATGGCAATGGCACTTTTGGAATCACAGAAGATGGGTATTTTGAATAGAACGTGGCCGTAGTCTTTTAGCTGAGTCTTCATCCATAGAACCTGAGAACAACAGCTAGCAGCAGCAACGTATTCAGCTTCTGCCGTAGATGTTGATACACAGTTCTGCTTTTTGGAGGTCCAACTGACTAGCTTACCACCTAGGAATTGACAACTCCCAGTGGTACTCTTTCTGTCGAGCATGCATCCTCCATAGTCTGAATCTGTATAAGCTTTAAGACAAAAGCCAGAGTTCTGTGGATACCAGAGACCAAGATTTTTGGTCCCCTTTAGGTATCTAAAGATTCTTTTAACAGCATCATAATGTGATTTCTTAGGATTAGCTTGATAACGTGCACAAAGACACGTGGAATGCATAATGTCAGGCCTGCTTGCAGTTAAGTATAACATAGATCCAATCATGCCTCTGTAGAGAGTGCATTCTACAGAGATGCCATCTGGATCTAAGGATAACTTATTTCCAGTGGCCATTGGAGTTTTCATTGCAGAGGTATCAGAGAGGCTATACTTGAAAAGAATGTCAGAGACATATTTGGCCTGATTTATAAAAATTCCCTCTGATGTTTGTTTGACTTGAAGTCCGAGGAAGAATGTTAATTCTCCCATCATACTCATTTCAAACTCACTTTGCATGAGTTTTTCAAAACTTTTACACTCTTCTGTATTAGTAGACCCAAATATTATGTCGTCCACATAGATTTGTACAAGCATTATTTCACTGTTTTTACGTTTATAGAATAGGGTAGTATCTGTTGTACCTCTGTTGTAGCCATTTACTAGAAGAAAGGTAGAAAGTCGTTCGTACCATGCTCTTGGAGCCTGTTTCAGTCCGTACAGAGCCTTTTCAAGGTAGTATACATGCCTTGGGAACTTTGAGCTTTCAAACCCTGGTGGCTGATTTACGTAAACCTCTTCTTGGATTTCACCGTTGAGAAAAGCTGATTTTACGTCCATCTGATAAACTTTAAATCCTTTGTGGGTTGCGAAGGCTAAGAATATTCTTATTGCTTCGAGTCGTGCGACAGGAGCAAAAGTCTCATCGTAATCTATGCCTTCTTCTTGTCTATAACCCTTGGCCACCAATCGTGCTTTGTTTCTGATGACCACTCCATCTTCATCCTTCTTATTTCTGTAGACCCACTTAGTCCCAATGGCCTGTTTCCCTCGTGGCAGAGGTACTAAAGTCCATACTCTGTTACGCTCAAACTGCAGAAGTTCTTCTTGCATGGCGTCTACCCAATTTGGGTCATCTAGGGCTTCAGAAATCTTCTTTGGTTCTACCACACTAATAAAATTTGTAAAGAAACAAAAATTAGCAGTGGCAGACCTGGTTTTTACTGAGTCAGAAGGTTCTCCAATTATTTGGCTTGGAGGATGGCTTTTTGTCCACTGAGTGGTGCGTGGAAGATGGTCATCAATGTCATCGAACCTTTCTTCAGAAGCTTCTTGTTGATCTTCTTCTTGTGTAGCCTCTGTCGTTCTTCTTGCCTTGGTAGTTGATTCTACCATTTGTGGAATGATTGGTATAAGTGGTGGTGGAGTTTGTTCCTCTGAGGACGTATAGTCTTGGTCCTCAATTTCCTCTGTAATTGGTTCTTCTGTGGATTGTGGAGTTTATTTTTCAGCAGCTTCTGTGGTCGTTTTTCTTGATGTTTCATCTTCTGCATTTTCTTCTTCGGCATTTGCATCTATAGTATTTACAGAAGAAGATGAAGCATTATTTGGACCAGTTAGAGTCATACCTGTAGGATTTTGTCCGACAGAGGATGGTTCTTCAGAAACTCTGATGCTTCCAACAGAAGGATCAATGTCATCGTGGAACATCTCTAAAAATATAAGATTTAAGTCTTCTTTCGTTTGCGAGATGTCAGAGGTTTCCTTTTTAAGTTCGAGTTCTGAACTGATTTGCTCAAAAGTCATTTGGAATGAATCATCAAAAGAAACATTGATACTTTCTACGATTTTGCGAGATCTTGTAAGGAACGCTCTGTAGGCTTTGGAAGTGGCAGAGTATCCAATGAATTTGCCTTCGTCATCTTTTACCTCAAACTTTCCTCTTGAATCTCTGTCGTTTAAAACAAAGCATTTACATCCGAACACATGAAAAAAATTTGATGTTTGGCCGCCTTTTGTTGATCAATTCGTAAGGAGTCTTGAGGTGTCTTTTCACAATGGTTGAACGATTTTGTGTATAACATGCAGTAGAAATCGCTTCTGCCCAAAAGTTCATCGGTAATCCGCATGCTGATAGCATAGCTCTTGCTGCCTCCACGAGCGTTCGATTCTTCCTTTCGACTACGCCGTTCTGCTGTGGAGTGCGTGCTGCAGAGAAGTTCTGTGATATTCCTTCTGTAGAAAGATAGGCTTCAATGACAGAGTTTTTAAATTCTGTGCCATTGTCACTTCTTAACTTTTGTATCCTGCAATCATAAAGAACTTGGATTCTTTTCATTAGATTAATCAAGATGATTGGAACATCCGATTTCTTTCGAATAAATTCAACCCATGTGAAACGCGAATACTCATCAATTAAGACAAGTATGTATTTCTTGCCACCTAGGCTCTGTATGGCAATGGGACCGCAGAGGTCAACATGAAGCATGTATAGAGGTCTAGTGCAAGACACATATGTTTTGCCTCTGTGGGAAGCTCTTCTGAGTTTTCCCATTTCACAGGCAGAATACAAGTGATCCTTATTAAATTTAACATTAGGCAAACCTTTAACTAGATCAAGTTTTACCAGTTTATCTAATGTGTGAAAGTTCAAGTGACAGAACCCGTTATGCCATAACCAGGCTTCTTTACTTTCGCAAGCTACAAGGCAAACTTTGTCCTTGGTTGTTGAACAAAAATTCATCAGATACAGATCACCTTTTCTTTTGGCTCGCAGAAGTTCCATTCCTGTGTCTTCACTTTGCAGAGAGCGGAAAGTTCTTTTGAATAACACATCGAATCCTGTATCACAGAGTTGACTTACACTGAGTAGGTTGTGTTTAAGGCCATTCACATATGCAACTTTGTATACGGAGACGTTTTCCTTCTGTATGACTCCATAGCCTTTGATGTGTCCCTTCTTGTCGTCTCCAAAAGTTACAGATCCACCATCGTGTGTTTCTTTGTATGTGGATAGTAAACTTCTGTCGCCAGTCATGTGCCTTGAGCATCCGGAGTCAAGATACCAAATTGGCATAAACCGCTTCTGTAAGACAATCACATAGACTTAGGTACCCATATCCATATGGGTCCAATATTGTTAGAATTTTTCAAGTTTGCCTTAGCATTCTTGAAATACATTTTATCTTTTGTAGAAAAATCAGATTGTATCTCTCTCGGTTCTGACTTTGGAGTTTGAATTTTAGTGGAGAGTAAGCAATCTGGACTTGAGAAGTGATTATTCAATTTGAACATAAGATCAAAGCAATGGCAGTATTTAATATGAGACGTGATTTGTTTGAACTTTTCATTGAATTTATTGAACTGAACCACAGAGGCATTACATTCTTTCTTAACATTAGATTTCCTATTACAAGAAGATCTATGAATATTAGAATGTTGTTTGCAAAAGTCTTGTTTAGGTCGTGCCTTCTGTGAGTCTCTTCTGTGGTGAACATCTTTCTTCACTGTCACAGAGGAAAAATATTTGTTAGTTTCAGGCCTTTTTCCCTTTTGTTGCCAAGTGGGATTCTCTTTAATTTGCTTTAAAGGTTTTGAAAATTTTGAGCTTTTAGGATTTTTAGAGGCCTTTTTCAGATTATCAAGCTCTGTAGAGGTTTTGACTTGTATACACATTTTGAGAAAATCTGGACAGATAGGTATCTCTGTGATTTTCTCTTTTGGAGAAATTGTTCTGTTAAGAACCTCAGAGGAGAATTTAACATCCTCTGTGTCACAGTGAATTATCCCTGATTTAGAATCAGTCTCTGAGTCGTCAGAGGAGGAATCGTCCTCATATACAGAGGTTGAGTCATCTCTTTCGACAGAGGATGGATTTTCTGAGCATGTATCGTACGAGCTTTCTTCCTCTGTAAAATAACTTTCATAGATAGCAGAGGTTTCTGATGAGATCTCTTCAGCGAGAATTTGATCTATAGAAGATGTACAGAGATTTTCTAAAACATTTGATTTCAAAACTTCCAAAATTTCGTTTTCAATTGATTCTTTAAGTTTTTCTTCTGAAAAGATGGGTTTAAACTCAGGAGCTTTTGCAGATAATTTCTTTTCGACATTTATCATACAGACAAAAGAGACCTGTGTTTGAGTCTCTGGTTTACCAAACTTAAAAATACCAATCTGATCTTGTGTTTTCAGATATTTCTTTGGTTTGATTCCTCTATTGATAGAGGTTGAAGATGATGAATCTGTGTTTTCAAACCACACATTGATCATCTTCGTATGTTTCCTCAAGTGAGGTTCTGCAGAGATTTTAACCCTTTTACTTACAGAGAGTAAATTTGGAAAAATTGGTTTATTTGTTTTTCATATCACAAACAGAGAAGACAGAGGTTTAAGTCTTTTGCCTTCAACACCTAGAGTAATATCATCGTACCCTATACCTCGTCTTCCTATTTGTGAGTTTACTTTCTCATACACCTTCTGTGCATCTTTATAGTTTTTAAGTAAAACTTCTCTTCTGAGTAGATCTTGCCAAAGTACCTCTCTCTCTTTTTGAAAGTATTCTTTGAGAGCTCTTATGTCAGTTGTTTCACTCCTAGAAACTGAAAGCTCTTTTGTTTTGATTTTTAAAGCAGAGGTTAATTCAGAAATTTGCCTTTTTAAAGGATCTATATTAGTTCTCCAATATTTTTCTACTCTTTCCTTTTCTTCAAAAATTTTGGCTTTTTCTTGAGTGAGAAGCCTTACTTCTCTCTCATTAAAAGTGAGTCTTTTCTGAATGCTTTCATTTATCTCTTTTAGTTCAATCAGTCAATGTTAAGTTTAATTGAATCATTATCTACAGATTTAGTACAAGAGGTAGAGTTTGAAATGGATACCTCATTGTCAGTGCCGGAGTCGACTTCTGCCATGCCACAGAACAGGGTATTGGTGGTGAATTCATCATCAGAGGTAGAGTCTGACTCGAAGTCCTCCTTGTTTGCTTCAGAATGCCCTTTGTTCGCCATTAGGGATTTTTGCGCATAATATTCAGCCTTCTTTTTGTAAAAAGCTGAGTCCTTCTGTGGGCGATTTTCTCTACTTCTGCATTCTTTTGCGAAATGGCCTGGCTTGCCGCAGTTGAAACAACCTTAAGAGGTGTTTCCAGTTCGATCGTCAGACTTCTGTTGATCTCCACCTTTCTCTGTTCGGCATTCGTTTGCGTAATGACCAGGCTTACCACATTTGTAGCATTCTTGTGTGTGGCCTACCTTGTCATCTGACCTCTGTCGGTCATTTTCTCTGTAGTTTCTGTCGCTCGACCTCTGTCGGTCACTTCTGTAGTCTGACCTCTGTCGGTCACTTGATTCTTCTCTTCTTCCATCATCTCTTCTATCTCTCTGGTTGTCTCTGCTATATCTGTCATTTCCAAAATTTCTTTGGTTACCTTTGAACTCTCTTGTCAATAGAGCCAATGATTTAGCTAATGACGCAAGAGTTATTTCTTCCTCTATCAGCCCGTCTTCTTCGCTATCAACCATCACCATTTTCTTCTTCTCCTTCTTCTTCTCCGTTGTTGCTCTCTCATTTCTCGGTCTTTCTGAAGCCTCTGTTGATTTACCAACCAATGCGTATGGTGCAATGGTTATTGTTTTAGCCTGTGCTATTTAAGGCTCTTGTGCAGCTAGTGTTCCATAGAGATCAGAGAGTGTCCATGAGTCTAGATCTTGGTTTGTTTGTAAAGACATAGACAATTGAAGCCACTGATCATTCAGGCTCTTTAGAAACATGAAATTATTTTCTTCCGAGGTTCTGTGAATGCCAGACTTTCTGCATTTGTTTATGAGAGAGTTGAACCTGTCGTACGTCGTTTGCAGAGATTCTGTTGCAGAGGCTCTGAATGCATGATATTCATTTATGTAATGTGCCCTTCGGTTCTTCTGTGTTTTAGCACCCCCTTCCAACTGTCTTTCTAATTCCTTCCAAAGATCGTGCGCAGTTTCGTATGCATCTAAGGATTGAAAAAGTTCGTTGGGGATAGCCATTATCAAGATTCTTTTTGTTTTCTGTGCAACTTCATCTTCTGCCTTATCTTCATTTGACCATTCTTCTTTTGGCTTTGGTTTTTGATGTTCAGGGATTTCAGGAGATTCAGCAGTAGCTGGTACTCGTGGTACTACTATCATGGGAACAGGAGGAAGGTTGTAAAGATATTGTACTAGATTTTTTTCAGTACCCTCAAAGAAATGAACCATTCTTATCTTCCATTGAGGATACTCATCTCGAAGGAGAGTAGGAGGCTTGGTGAGTGAACCAGCAGTAAATAAGTTATTTGTATTTGTCATTGTAAAGGTTCTGAAAAGATAGTATGATTAAAGAGTATGTGTCTGATGATCTGGAAAGTTTTCTGGGTTTGAACAGTTCCCAGAGTACACTTTAATAGAGTTTTAACCTAGAAATGAGGAATAGGTTAAAAAAAGGAATGATGTCTATCACCAATCTTGTAACAAAGAGGATCACTTGATATTGAAAATCAAGCTTCGCTCTGATACCAATTGTTGGTTCCCGTTTTGTTTAAGCAAGATTGTCAGATCTATTAGTTCGAGTTTATGTTTGATGCGGAAGCGTATTTGAAGAACTAATAGATATGTTTGATAGATTTAGAACACAATATAAATAAACAGTGAACAAGAAATAATATCTCAAAGTTTACTGAATATATATATATCAAGAACAGAATCAAGATCAGTGAGTAAGCAAAGCTTTAAAACAGATATGACTCTCAAAGTATATAAGCTATGTGTTCTTGATGTTTTTCTCTTTTTAATTCTCGATTCTTGATTAGGAAGAACTCAACATGAGTCTTCCTTTTATACTACTCAAAGGGGACCATAAAGCATGAGCTACTATTCAGAATGGATGGTATGAATAGTTGGAAGGATGGCATGAACAGTTAGATGTGCTGTATTGCATTTAATGCAGCAGACGTCTATTATGTACTAAGCCCTATTGAGTCCACTCAGAGTTTGACACGTTGAAGTTGGACGGGGTACGTTGCCATGCAAGTTGATGAACAGGTCCAGGAACAGTAGCAAGATATTATAAATATCTTTGAAGTCTTTGTTGAAGACCGCAGAGGCTCTGTGAAGTGTCACAGAGGTTCTGCGGTTTGGTCCTTTGTAGAGCAGTCTTCACCGGATTCCGAGTCTTTGGTCTTTTTTGCGCGTATGACAGAGCTTCTGTAGGACGCCTCTTTAGCTTCTGTAGCTTCTCGACCTTGATCTCTCGGTAAGTTCGGCAGAGCCTCTGTAAGAGGCTTTCTTCACTTAGCCTATTTTTCACTACTTCTAAATACTTCTATGATTAGGAATATTGAAGCTAACACATTTTATGTATTAGTGTTTCACCATCAGTGATAACTGTTGGTCCCGAAGGGCTATACAAGTTTGTAGAAGGGGGGGGGGGTTGAATACAAACACACAGATTTTACTTTTCTAAATTGTTTATTGATAAATCATTAACAATTTACAGCTTATTGCGGAACAAGATTGAGGATAAACCTAAATCTAAACAAGTTGGAACACTAAGTTTCTTGCACTAAGAAAGAGAAGGAAATTACTAATAATAACCTATCTCAAGATAAGAAGGATGAACTTGTCTAGAGTTAGCAAGTTACTTCAAAATGAAGTGAGTTCTTCTTCTTATATACTGCATGCATTTAATGCATGGCAGTTTACACTTTACACGTGGCAGCAGCTAATTGGTTGCATGTCATTGACCTTTGTTGACAACCTTAGTAGCCGCATGTTTGAACAGTATAGTATCAGAGTGGTTGTACGATTTCAGACAATAAGGAGGTTCTTTTCTGACATATCGTACGGAGACGTGCAAGGGTGGTTAAGACAAAAGTACTTTGTACGGAGGACTTCATGATCAGCTTTTCGTTGATTCAGCGCTTCATCATTGTTTATCAGCGAATGATAAAGTTCAGCGATAGCTGAAGTCCTGTACTTGATACTTCACGTTGAGTGGACAAATCTCAGTCTTCGCTGATCCGCATCAGTTCATTAGGAGACTTGTCGCTGGTTCTTGAGCTTGATCTTCGACTTCAGCGTAGAACCTATGTTGACGTGAAACTTGTCTTCAGAGATCATAAGTAAACAACTAACTTATCAGCGATCACCATAAGCACTGAACAGACTCAGAGCATTATGGTGAACAGTGTTCGCTGAATGTTTAATCTAAAGAGCGAGAGTTCCTATCAGCGGTACTGTAAGATCTTAGTACTTATCAGCGATAGTGATACTCTGATACATATTGTTTACTTACAATTTTCACTAAGTATATAAGAGAGGGTCATTATCAAATCACTGAGGGTTTGGATCAACAATCTCCCCCTATTTGATTATGACATAGCAACAGAGAAAATTGCAATATAATGAAAAAATAAGGATAAAAAGAACTCATAAAATATTTGTCCTTTTTACTGTTTTCTGGGATCTTTTCTGTACTGATGGAGTAAAGTACTTTCGCTGAAATCTTTCTTTAAACTTTGAATCATATTACAAACGGAAGTGGAAAGATTACAAGTACAAGCGAAATAAATTACAAGTTCAAAAGAATAATTGATACAATAGAAGAATAAGGCGATCCTATCAGTTTATAAAGGTTCTTCCTTAATGAGAAGTTCATCAAGGGTCTTTGATGTGGGGATCATCCAGTCAGGGACATTTACTCCTTGATTCCTTTTGTTTAGCGCTTCTTCAAAAATCAAGGGTTTAAGATGTCGTGCCTGAATGTCGTTTTTGAAATCACACCAGTAGATGAGATCTTTCAGCTGTTCGATGGGAGTGATGGGAAGTTCAGAGATACGTTGAAAACGCTTTCGTGCATCCCAGTCAATAAAGAATATCCCGTAGGGTTTGCTTAAGACTTTCCCAGGGATGAAAGTCTCATCAGGAGGAAGAGATGTGTCAAGTGCAGAAAGGTCAGGTTCTGGACCAAGGACTTCAACTAGAGAAAAACCAATACCTGTTTCGTTTCGTATACGAGGACCATCTTCTGAAGATTTAGACTTTTTCTTTGCAGAGGCCCTTCTTTTCTGACTTTCGAGAGGAGGAGGAGGAGGAATATCCACACAAGAATAGACCAAGTCAATCTGTTTGTTTATCAGCTTTTCAACATGATCCTTGTACTTAGACTGAGACTTCTGGATGGCTAATCTGATCTCCAACCATTCAGAGAGACCGTACTTCGTGATGGCTTCAGCATAGAATTTTTCGTACTGTCCATTCTCTCTGAATATCTCGATTTCAGCGATTGAAACTTTGAGGGTTGATCTTCCAGTGATAAGTACCTTGATGATTCTGGAAGTTCGATATCTGAATTGTACCTTTTCTTTGCACTAGGATAAAGTAGATTGAGACACAGTCCTCTTTTCCTCAACGATCTTCTTGGCATCTTCCCATAGCTGACGTTGAACTTCGATTGGAGTTCTTTTCAGCTTGGGGTCTTTCACTGATTGTTGAGTAAGCCGGATGGCGAGTTTTCTGTCTTTTTCTTCAACTTCCCTTCTTTCAGCGATAAGACGTTCAGCTCTGAGGTGATCCTTGTATTCCTTTTGAGAAAGTTTGAACTTTGGAGGAACAGAAGAAAGTTGATCACGCTTCAGAATGATTCGCTGATCCTCGAACTTCTTTATTATCTCTTCTCTTCTTTTCTGATCCTCTTCACTTGGTTTTTGAGGAACCAAGGAAGGTCTGTTTGTATGAGAGAGCATCTGTTCTTCAGGTTCATCAGTCTCAGAGATCAAATCCAAGACTGGGATTATTTCTTCAGCGTTGGGAGTTGGGATTATTGTTGGTGAAGTCGCAGCTGTAGGAACTTCAACGATATCCTCAAACAGGGGAGAGGAATAGCTGAAACATAGCGATCGTACGAGTAAGAACTTGGGTAGAACAGATAGAGAAAGAGTGTGGTTGTGTATAGAGGTTTTTGTGGAGAGGAGAGCTGATAATGTGTATAGATAGAGGAGGGATGAGTGTAAGATTTAGTGTACCTGACAAACTAGCTTTGGAAACGAGATCATCAGATTGTCATTGTCTTCAGCGACACCTTTTCCTTTGCCCTTGTCAGCTTCAGACGCTGAAGGCTTTGATTTGGTCCGCTGATAACTGGAGTAGAGTCCAATTGAGTAGAGGGAGAACCGAAGGTTGAGAATGTTGGTTGGGTGCGGAGTTCAGCGTTGGATCCGCTGAGAATCGCTTCTTCAGTCTGTGGAGAGAATGAAGGAGGTTGGGTAGGTTCCAAGTTTAAAACCTCAGCGTTTAGAGACGCTGAAGCTGGTATGGAATGGGTGGCTTGTTCAGTTGTGGCAGAGCGTACCCCCGAACGTTCCTTCAGCTCTTCGAGATGAGCTGAGGAGTCTTCACCAAGAGATTGCTGGGGTTGCTCCTGGGTTTTCTTAGTTCTTTTGGAACTAAGTTGGGTAGAGGAGTGTTTCCTTTTATGAGAAGGAATGGAGGTTGCAGCTTGGGTATCAGCGATGGGTTTGTTCGTTGAAGGAGCTGCAGAAGTCGAAGAAGTAGGGTTGAGAAGAGTTAAAAGTGTAGAAAGATGTACCTCGTTTTCCACAGGTTTGAAGTCGAGTACCTTAGGGCCAACCTGAGAGAGTTTTAGGTCACCCTCTTTTGGGTAGTTGTCCTTCAGGCCTGTTTGGAAGACGGCGCTGATGAATCTTGGATATGGAACCCATGGAGATCGGTCAGCGGCGGAGTCTATTCTGAGTACCAGATCATCGTAGATTATCGATGCCCAGTCTATATGTAGACCTTTCAGCAAAGCATATCCCATTGCTTGCTGAGGTTGAGCGGCTTGATCAGAGGAGCCGGTCTTTGCAGTCATGCAGCTGATTAAGTGAACGAAGATGAAACTCATCTCGCTGGGCATTTTGGATTTCTTGATGAGGGTCAGCTTCTTCTCAGGTTTTTGTCCCTCCCAGTTTCCCATATATAGCCCATTGCATCGAAGAATGCAGTGATGGCTTCCCTATCTGAGTGTTTCTTGTGGTCAGGGAGGGGAACAAAAGGTTTTTCTTTGGTTGCGATGGGAAGGCTCAGGGCTTTGCGAATAATGGCAGGGGTGATTTTTATAGTGCCATATTCAGTATCACAGAGGATGCAGTCTATTGTCTTTGAGGAGTCTTTGGTTGATGGTAGCTGAGAGTGTCTGGCAGAATACCAGAACTGTGATAGCAGTAGCTGATGTGCAGGAGGTGTTATGGTCAGGGCTGTGGAGAGGCAACAATTTTTCAAGAAGTTCACAGCATCATTCAGATGTGTGACTTGCTTTCTAGGAGGAAACTCAAGAAACGCATAGAGGTTATTTGACTTTGTCCAATCCAGTTCTTCCAGAGAGAACTTAACCTGAGGAGCCTTGAGGATTTAAAATTCCTCAGTAGTATCAGCAGCAGTGTTTTCAGCGATGATGTTCTTGGCAGAGGAAATGTCAGAAGATGCCATTTCTGTATATCAGTTCAACCAAAGATTAACAAATAAGAATAATCTTAATGTGGAAAGATTTTCCAATAAGATGGTTCGAATTTTGTCCATTTCATTCAGACAAAAATGTCTTAATGAAGATTAGGGTTTTTCTTGTTTTTGAAAAACGAAATGCAAACCCAATAAAAATCTTGTTTTCCAATTTCCTTTGAGAAATAGGAATCTGGAAAAACGTATGAAGAACAAGTTTAAGATTCTGCGTTTAAACTTGAAGAACAAACATGAAAGGTTGTGTTCATAAAACCATGAAAGAAATGATTTCATTTGAAAAAGTTATTTTGTTTGATCTTGTAAAAACAATGAGAAGATCTTTAACAAGTTTAAGAAGTAGGTAAATAATAGAATTATTAACCTGGTTCGTTGAAGAAGAAGAAGTTCTTTGAAAACTTCAGAGCACAAATGCAACAGTAAATCTTTCTTGCTTGGAGGAGAAGTTTTTCGCGTAAAAGAAAAAATATAAATCCATTAAGTGTTTATATAGTCAGATTAGAGAGAGAGAAAAACTTGAGCGGGAAAGTTTTTCATCATGACACGGACACGTGTTTGCATTTGATTGGAAGGTAAACGAAACGTGCAAACGTGTGTCAGAAAAAGAACGTGTCGGGGCTTATCCGTTGCAATGACGTCACAACTGTCCTTTCATAATTTAGGATGTCTCTGAGGTTTTGAAAACTCAGGGACACTTTTGAAAACATGAAGCACTAAATAGAAATATCAGTGTTGGTTTTAGAAATTTCAAAGTATCGCTGATTAAGGAAGAGATATTCAGCGATGCAATTTGTTTTGAAATCTTGCATTCACATGCGATTGTCAGATAGAGAAAAACATACCTTGATATAAGAGAATCAAGTTTATTCAGAGAGAAGATGATAGAATAGGTTATACAAGTTGATTTTATCCTATCGCTGATCAAATGTGAACCGCTGAAGATTTTACTCTTCAAAGTTCAGCATTCCAAGCTCGCTGATGAGAAAGTTGAATCTTGTCTCATCAAGAGGTTTGGTGAACAGATTAGCTAACTGGTAATCAGTTGGGATAAAGTGAAGTTCAATATCACCATTCATCACATGATCTCTGATAAAATGATACCTGATTTCGATGTGTTTTGTCTTTGAGTGTAGCACTGGATTGTTGGCTATAGCGATGGCACATGTGCTGTCGCAATAGATTGGAATATTTGAGAGTTGTAGGTCATAGTCCAGTAGTTGATTTCTCATCCACAAGACCTGAGAACAACCGCTTCCAGCGGCTACATACTCAGCTTATGCTGTGGAGGTGGACACTGAGTTTTGCTTTTTACTTGTCCAACTCACCAGCTTTCCACCTAGGAGCTGACAGCCTCCTGTGGTGCTTTTCCTATCCAATTTGCAACCTGCAAAATCACTATCTGAATAGGCGATTAGATCGAACCCTGATTCTTTGGGATACCAAAGACCTGGGTTCGCAGTACCCTTAAGGTATCGAAAAATTCGCTTTACAGCGGTCATATGAGATATCTTGGGTTCAGCTTGATATCGTGCACACAAAAAGGTTGCGTACATAATATCGGGTCGGCTAGCTGTAAGATACAAGAGAGAGCCGATCATCCCACGGTACAGCGTGACATCAATAGGAATACCATTAGTATCCTTATCTAGTGTCAGCGGTGGTGCCATAAGGGTTTTCATAGCTGAACTCTGAGTTAAACCGAATTTCTTCAGCATATCTTTAACATACTTTCCCTGATTAATGAAAGTTCCTTTTTCATTTTGCTTTATCTGAAGACCAAGGAAATATGTTAGTTCACCCATCATGCTCATTTTATACTCATCTTTCATTCTATCAGCGAAACGAGTACAAAGATCAGGGTTAGTAGAGCCAAATATAATGTCATCAACATATATCTGAACAAGAATGATATGACCTTTTACTTTCCTGAAGAAAAGAGTCTTATCAATTTTACCTCGCTCAAATTGTTTAATATGGAGATTAGTAGATAGAGTGTCATACCATGCACGTGGAGTTTGCTTTAAGCCATAAAGTGCCTTATCTAGTTTGTAAACATAACCTGGACGCTTAGGATCTGAGAATCCTGGAGGTTGTTCCACATAGACTTCTTCATTCAGATTTCCATTTAGAAACGCTGACTGAACATCCATCTGATATACTTTGAAGTCTTTGTGTACAGCGTATGCTAAGAATAGACGAATAGATTCTAGTCTTGCTACTGGAGCAAATGTTTCGTCATAATCTATGCCTTCCTCTTGTCTGTATCCCTGAGCAACAAGACGAGCCTTGTTGCGGGTTACAGTTCCATGTTCGTCCAACTTGTTTCGATAGACCCATTTAGTGCCTATCACTGTTTTGTCAGTTGGTCTTCGAACAAGTTTCCAAACTTTGTTTCTTTCGAATTCAGTCAGCTCTTCTTGCATGGCGCTGACCCAAATTGGATCTTTGAGGGCATCATCTACTTTCTTTGGTTTAGTCAGAGAAATAAAGTTAACAAATAAACAAATATTACCTGCACTTCGTCGAGTCTGAACACTAGCGTTTGGATCACCAAGAATTTGATCAATTGGGTGATTTACAGTCCATCGCTGAGGCGGAGCGTGAGACACTGACTCATACTGAACTGGAGGAGCTGAAGATGAGGCTTCAGTAGCTTCTGGAGTATCAGCCAAGAGAGGAATGGGTGCAGTTGTCATTATATTCACTGATTGCTGAGAAGTAGATGGAATGTCTGAGACATTTGGTTCAGAAGCAGGTATAGTGTTTAAAGGAACAACTGAGACCCATGATGTTTCAGCTTCACTATTCTGCATGTTTGGAATGATAGTGGGACTATCATCTTCAACTATACGAGTATGAGTGGGAATATCTTCTGAATCACCAAGATGAGAAAACATCCATTGATTCAGTTCTTCAGTATCAGCGGACAGTTTAGAGTTCGCTGAACGGGATTCGTCAAACGTGACGTGAATAGTTTCTTCTACAGTTTGTCTTCTTCGATTGAAGACTCTGAAGGCTTTGGAGATTGAAGAATATCCAAGAAAGATTCCATCATCAGCCTTAGGATCAAACTTTCCAAGGGCATCTCTGTTGTCTAGTATGAAACACTGACATCCAAAGATGTGAAGAAAGCTGATTGAAGGCTTTCTCCCATGAAAAAGTTCATAGGCTGTTTTATTGAATCTTTTGACGATCAGCGACCTGTTTTGCGTAAAACAAGCAGTGTTGACAGCTTCTGCCCAAAACTGAGTAGGCAGGTGAGAATCACTGAGCATTGAACGTGCAGCTTCAATAATTGTTCTATTTCTTCTTTCAGCGACTCCATTTTGTTGCGGTGTTCTCACTGATGAAAAGTTGTGAGAAATACCCTTACTCTCAAAGAAGGAATCAAGAGAACTGTTTTTGAATTCAGTCCCATGATCACTCCTTATTAAGCGAACGATCAAGTTGTTTCCATCTTCCGAACAAAGGTGATGAGTTCTTCAGGGGTGTCACTCTTAGAACGGAGAAACATAACCCAAGTATAACGAGAGAATTCATCAACTATGACCAGTGTATATTTCTTTCCAGCGATGGATTGTTTGTTAACAGGGCTAAACAAATCCATATGGAGAAGTTGTAGAGGAGATGACACCGAGGAGACTTCCTTTGACATAAAGCTTGCTTTGGTCTGCTTCCCTTTCTCACACGCTGAACATAAAGACTCTTTGGCGTATGAGTGCTGAGGTAGACCAGTGACTAACTCTTTTGAAGAAAGAGTGTTCAGTGTCTTGAAATTCAGATGAGAGAGCCTCTTATGCCATAACCATTTGACATCAGATGAGGCCTTTGAGAAGAAACAGGAGTTCTCAGTGGTTGTTGAGTCCATGTTTATTACATAAACATTTTCCAAACGATAACCGCTGAGAGCTATCTTCTCCTTTTTGTCAGTGACAAAGCAGGATTCCTTAGTGAAAATCACTTTGTTATCCTTGTCGCAAAGCTGACTGATGCTTAAAAGATTATGCTTCAGCCCTTCAACATATGCGACTCTTATGAAGGTTTTTGTACCATTAGAGAGTACACCAAACCCTCGGGTATGTCCTTTTCCATTTCCACTGAAAGTCACAGAGGGACCCTTCTCTTCCTTGTATTCAGCGAGCAGGTTTTTCTTTCCAGTCAGGTGTCTAGAGCATCCGCTATCGAGATACCAGATACCCTTCTTAACCTGAATAGCAGAGGTTGAAGTGGAGGGAATGTCTGAACTTTCTTCCTCATCTTCAATCTTGGCCATAAGACAGAGATTGGCTTCATCATCTTCAGAGTCAGATGACGATTCTTCTTCATCAGAAGCAGCCCAATCATAGTTGGCCATCAGGCCTTTGCCTTTCTTCTTGAAGCTTTTCAGCTTCGCATACTTTTCTTTCAGCTTGGCATATTTGTCATCTTTATTCCTGGGAATAAAGGATTTCTTGGGAAACGCTGAGTTTCTCAAAACTTTCTTAGACCTGCACTCGTTAGCGAAATGTCCTATCTTTTCGCAGTTAAAATAAGTAGCAGTAGCCTTATCAACAGGAGCTGATGATCTTGGCTTGTCAGTTATAGAAAGAGGTTTATTCTTTCTGAACATTTTCTTTTTGGCGAATCTCCTGAACTTTTTAGTGAGGAGAGCCAAAGATTCATCATCATCTGAAGAGTCAGAATCTGATGACCTTTCAGAGTTACTCTCCAACTCAGTGATAGTGACCGAGGGTCGCTGAGTGGAAGGTTCCTCTGAGATTAAAGCAACAGGGGTGCTTTTGGAATCTTTTACAAGATTCTTCTTAAGATGACTCGATTGCTCACGATTCAGCATCGTGCCATATAAGGTAGAAAGGGTCATTGATCTTAGATCCTTTGACAGCTTGAGACACATAGAATAATTGTCCCAGCTTTCAGGTAAACATTCTAAAAACTTTGTCAGCACTTCAAGGTTAGAATATTCCTTACCAGCAGTTTTTAGATCTATTAATAAACAGTTAAAACGTTGGTGAACTTCAGAGAGAGTTTCATTCTTACCACAAATGAAACTTTCGTACTGTCTTACCAGGTTGATCTTTCGAGAGTCCTGGACTTCAGAAGTACCTTCATACCGAACACATATTGTGTCCCACATAGCTTTAGAGGTTTTCAGGTTCATGACGGAATGGTAGACTTCGTCAGGAAGAGCCATGGATAGTATGGATCTGGCTTTTGTGTCGATAGCCACTTTCTTCTTATCTTCGTCAGTCCACATATGAACTTCCTTAGGAATCAGTCTTTCTGGAAGAGCAGGTCTATTCTCAGTGGCTGGACCTGCAGCATCAATTCTTACAGGAATATATGGGCCGTTTTCAAGATAATAAGGCATAGTAGGGTCTACACCTTCTAAGAAGAGAATCATCCTATTTTTCCATAGATTAAAATTATCTCTGGAGAATCTAGGGGGTTTTGCAAGAGAACCATTGTCGATATAATTTGTGTTTGTGTTGGTAGCCAATTTCAGAAATAACAAGGAAGAGAAATCTTAGTATAGATCAGATCTTGTTTATGAGATTAAACAAATCTGCTCTGATACCACTTGTTGGTCCCGAAGGGCTATACAAGTTTGTAGAAGGGGGGGGGGGTTGAATACAAACACACAGATTTTACTTTTCTAAATTGTTTATGGATAAATCATTAACAATTTACAGCTTGTTGCGGAACAAGATTGAGGATAAACCTAAATCTAAACAAGTTGGAACACTAAGTTTCTTGCACTAAGAAAGAGAAGGAAATTACTAATAATAACCTATCTCAAGATAAGAATGATGAACTTGTCCAAAGTTAGCAAGTTACTTCAAAATGAAGTGAGTTCTTCTTCTTATATACTGCATGCATTTAATGCATGGCAATTTACACTTTACACGTGGCAGCAGCTGATTGGTTGCATGTCATTGACCTTTGTTGACAACCTTAGTAGCCGCATGTTTGAACAGTGTAGTATCAGAGTGGTTGTACGATTTCAGACAATAAGGAGGTTCTTTTCTGACATATCGTACAGAGACGTGCAAGGGTGGTTAAGACAAAAGTACTTTGTACGGAGGACTTCATGATCAGCTTTTCGTTGATTCAGCGCTTCATCATTGTTTATCAGCGAATGATAAAGTTCAGCGATAGCTGAAGTCCTGTACTTGATACTTCACGTTGTGTGGACAAATCTGAGTCTTCGCTGATCCGCATCAGTTTATTAGAAGACTTGTCGCTGGTTCTTGAGCTTGATCTTCGACTTCATCGTAGAACCTATGTTGACGTGAAACTTGTCTTCAGAGATCATAAGTAAACAACTAACTTATCAGCGATCACCATAAGTACTGAACAGACTCAGAGCATTATGGTGAACAGTGTTCGCTGAATGTTTAATCTAAAGAGCGAGAGTTCCTATCAGCGGTACTGTAAGATCTTAGTACTTATCAACGATAGTGAAACTCTGATACATATTGTTTACTTACAATTTTCACTAAGTATATAAGAGAGGGTCATTATCAAATCACTGAGGGTTTGGATCAACAATAACATACTGAGTCTGTTTAGTATCACTGATGGGTAACCACTGTTCTTCATTATTTCTCAGTGATACATGTACATCAGTGATAACTGAGCTTGTTCAGTTTCACTGATGATCACTGATTGTTTATCTGTAATCAATGTTGTTTATAATCTCTGAAGACAAGTATCGGGACAAAGAGTTCATCACTGAATCGAAGACAAAGTTGATGAACAAGTGACAAGTCTACTAATGATCTGATGCGGACATTAGTGAAACCAAGACAAGTCCACACACTCGACGTTTCTAGAAGAGACTTCAGCAATAGCTGACTTACATCAGGTCTCACTGGTGGAAGATCAACTCAGCGATTGCTGATCCTAAAGCCTGCTCTCCAAGAAATGTTTTTCTTATCCTCTTGCACACTTTTGTACGATTTTTCAGAAGGACAAACCTTTGTCCAGAATCGTACAAACCACTCTGCCACTAAACTGTTCACCATGCGGCCCAAAGCATGTTTTCAAAGGTCATAAGCATGCGCCCAACCACATGTTGACACGTGTAAAGTCCTCCTGACATGCATTAAATGCACGTAGTATAAATAGGAGGAATGCACCTTAAGTTTAAAGGTGGTCATCCCTGAATCTCCACAGTGCCTTAGAAAATTATCCTTAATTTTCTTTCTTCTTTTCTCTCTATTTCTTAGTGCAAGAAACCTTTGTGATTCTCAAGTTTGTTTAGATTAGGTCTTGTACTTAATCTTATTCCGCAACAAAATGTAATTGTTTGATTTATTAATAAACAGTTTAGAAAATTATAATTCTTGTGTGTTTGTATTCAACCCCCCAATACTTGTATAACCCTTCGGGACCAACAAATGGTATCAGAGCAGATTGTTTAATCTCCCTAAACAAGATCTTTCTTATACTAATCTCTCCCTTGCTATTTTCTAAATGGCACAAAACACAAACACTAACTACATTGATAATGGTTCTCTTGCCAAACCTCCTCGATTTAGTAGAGATAACTTTAATCTCTAGAAAAATCGAATGATGCTTTTACTAGAAGGTGTAGATCCCACTATACCTCACTATGTGGGAAATGGACCCTATATCCCATTCGTCCTAAATGGTAATGTTCCTGCCACTGCTACCACTCCTGCGATTCCTAAAAGGCAACTTGTCAAGGAAGTTTCCCAATGGACTGAAGAAGATAAGAAAAAGGTGGTCATCGACACCAAAGCCAGATCAATCATATCTATGGCTCTACCTGATGAGGTCTATCATTCTATCATGAACCTCAAAAGCTCCAAAGCCATGTGGGACACAATCTGTATCCAATATGAAGGTACTGCTGATGTACAAGAGTCCAGAAGAATAAATCTGGTAAGACAGTACGAAAGTTTTATTTGTGGTAAGAATGAAACTTTATCCGAAGTTCACCAACGTTTTAATTGTTTAATCATTGATTTGAAAACTGTTGGTAAGACCTACTCTAACTCCGAGATCCTGACAAATATCTTGGAATGTCTTCGTGAAAGTTGGGACAACTATACCATGTGTCTTAAACTCTCTAAGGATCTTAAATATATGACCTTAAGCACTCTTTTTGGCACTATGCTCAATCATGAGCATTCGTGTCAGCTTAAGAAGAATCATGTAAAAGATTCAAAAAGCACACCTGTTGCTTTAATCTCTTCAGAGTTAATGGCAACTCAGCGATCTTCTGTCACTATCACTGAGATGGAATATAACTCTGTTGATTCATCAAAAACTGATCCTTCAGAACTTGATGAGTCTCTAGCTCTCCTGACAAACTCTTTCAGGAGATTCGCTAGAAAGAGTAACTTCAGAAGAAACAAACCTCTCGCTATCACTGACAAGCCTAAATCCTCTCCTATTGATAAGGCTACTTCCACTTGCTATAATTGTTAAAAGAAAGGTCACTTTGCTAGTGAGTGCAGGTCATAGAAAGCTTTTAAACCTTCTTCTTCCTTCAAGAACTCCTCTACCTCTAAACCCAGAGATGACAAATAGCTTAAACTCAAAGAGAAATATGAGAAGTTGAAAAACTTCAAAAGAAAAGGTAAAGGTCTAATCGTTGAAGAACACGATTGGGCTGAACCTGACGACGAGTCAGATTCCGATGAAGAAGATGAGGTCAATCTCTGTCTTATGGCCGAAATCAAAGAAGTAAAGGAAGAACCAACTGAAATTTCCTCTACTTCTACGTCTCAGGTATCAATCTCTCCTTCTCCAACTATCATTGATGCTGATAGACTTTGTACTATTGATGTGCTGAAAATTGATTTATATGATGCCATGAATGGCAAGACCAAAGCTGAACAACAAAATCTAGACTTAACCGAACAGCTTAAAATTGTCATGTAAAGATCCAAAAACTTTCTAACATTGAAGAAAATTTGAAAGATCAGGTCTATGTGAATCAAGTAATCAGCATCGAATGCGAACAAGCTATCGCTAATCTGAAAGCTGAGAAAGCTACTGTTGAAGGGTGGTGTAAATCCTCAGCAAAGATCACGGAGATAATCGGTGCTCAGATTCCTGTCAATGACAGAAGTGGTCTTTGTTATAATGCTAACGCTGAAGAACCAACCAAAGATCGTTCCATGCTTATGTTTGGAATGTTTGTTTCATCCATCCCTGACACCTCATCATCTCAGTGCTCTTCTTCTAATAATTCTTTCCATGAGGAAAAATCCTCTTTAAGCCCCAAACATAAAAATGGAGGAAAAAATGTTTTACAAAAACATCATAAGGGTACCAAAGTGCCAAAGCTGAAGAAGTTTACACCTTCAGCTAATCAACCTTCTACCTCAAAAGACAAGATCTCTGAATATGTTCAACGATCAACTTCAAGAATAAAGGCTGAACTCATAAGAAATCTGAAGAACCTAAGGTTCCTTCGATCTCTGATGTTAAAGGAATTCTTGGTACAGGCCCTGCTCATTTAAAATTATCAAATGCTTATACCTATGGTCCTAAAGCTACTTTCAGCTGTAGGAAATGCTATCACTGCGGACTTACTGATCATATTGCTAGTAAGTACCCCACAACCACCAAAGCTGAGAAATCAGCTAAGGTGAAGATGAATGCCTCCAAGGCAAAGAAGATCACCCCAGGTGAAAACCAAGCAAAGGTGAAAAATACCACTAAGGTTAAGAAATTAACCAAAGTGAAGGTTACCACTGACGCTGAATCATCAGATGCTGTGAAGACTGCTGATCCTTCCACTTCTTCTTCTCCACTGACATATGTGGGCCCATTGTAAAGTGGGTACCAATTTCAACTTAATCTTCCTTTTGTTTGCAGGTCTCGAAGGGTATCTATTATCTTGATAGTGGATGTTCTCGACACATGACTGAAAAAATAAACCTGCTCACTGAATACAAGGAAGAGACAGGTCCCTCGGTGACCTTTGGTGGAAATGGAAAAGGATACACCCGATGGTTTTTCTTTCTAATGGTACAACCACCTTCAGAAGAGTCGCTTACTTAGAAGGACTAAAGCACAATCTTCTTAGCATCAGTCAGCTATGTGATAAAGACTACAAAGTTTGCTTTACCAAAGAAGCATGCTTTGTCACTGATAAGAAAGAAAAGATTGCACTCAGTGGCTATCGGTTGGAAAATGTTTACATAATAAACATGTACTCAACAACCACTGAGAACATTTGTTTTCTATCCAAAGCCTCTTCAGATGTCAACTGGCTATGGCATAAAAGGCTCTTTCATCTCAACTTCAAAACGCTAAATACTATCTCCTCTAAAGAATTGGTCATTGGCTTGCCTCAACACTCATACGCTAAGGAATCTCTCTGCTCAGCGTGTGAAAAAAGAAAACAAATGAATGCTAGTTTCAAGTCAAAGCAAGTATCTTCAGTAACAAACCCTCTTCAGCTCCTCCATATGGATTTATTTAGCCCTGTCAATATACAATCCATTGCTGGAAAGAAATACACTCTTGTCACAGTAGATGAATTCTCTCGCTATACCTGGGTTACGTTCCTTCGTGCAAAGAGTGACACCTCAGAAGAACTCATCTCTTTTGTCTAGAAAATGGAAGTCCTGAACAATATGATCGTTCGCTCAATTAAAAGTGATCATGGAACTGAATTCAAAAGTAGTTCTCTTGATAACTTCTTTGAGAGTATGGGCATTTCTCACAACTTCTCAACGGTCAGAACACCTCAACAAAATGGAGTCGCTGAAAGAAGAAACATAACGATCATCAAAGCTGCCAGATCTATGCTCAGCGATTCTCTTCTTCCAACTCAATTCTGGGCAGAAGCTGTCAACACTGCCTGTTTTACTCAAAATAGGTCGTTGATCGTCAAAAGATTCAACAAAACTGCCTATGAACTTTTCCATGGAAGAAAGCCATCTATCAGCTTTCTTCATATCTTTGGTTGTCAATGCTTCATCCTAAACAACATAGATTCGCTTGGAATGTTTGATCCCAAAGCTGACGATGCAATATTTCTAGGATACTCCTCAGTATCCAAAGCCTTCAGAGTCTTCAACAAGAGAAGACAAACTGTAGAAGTGTAGAAACTAGGATTCAATCTTACAATCAATTAATCAATCAAGAACAATCAAATAGTAGAATAACAGAGAATTGGATCCAAAAGCTTTGTATTCAATCAAGAACAGATTACAGATCTAGAGAGAGAATCTCTCAAAGATTACAAAGTGATACGAAAAGTTAGTTAGCTTACAGTTGCTAACTCCTATATATACTGAAAGGAAAAGCTAAAGCTACAGTACATATATATGACAAACCAATAGAACAATTACACGTGTTCTAATTAGTAACACAATATAACTGAAAATATCCTAAGACATAAGTTCTGAACAACATGTTCAGAACTTCTGAACATCCTTCTGATTAAGCACGTCAGAACATACACTTGAACACTTGGACATTTTCATCTTCTCATTCAGATATTCTGAGTCTCCTACTCAGAACTCTGAGCCTTCTGTTCAGACTTCATCACTTAGTAATCTTTGCAGTATTCTCTGATCAGAACTTCTGAGTCTTCTTACTCAGAACTCCGAGCATTCAGTTTAGATATCAACACTTGGCTTTTTGACAAACTCCAGTACTAACAATCTCCCCCTTTTGTCAAACAAGCCTATATTGATCAACATTAAATTCCTTTAGAGCAGGTACACTCTTTAGAAGAATTACATTTCTCAAAGCAAGTCTTCTATCAATCTTTTCAATTATCTCTTGTATCTCTTCAACTTGTTTTCCTCTTGATAGCTTTTTCTGCAGGCTGTGTTTGATGAACCTCAGAGTTAAAGAGCAATACTTGGCCACTTCACTAGGTCTGAAAAATATCTTTTCACTGCTTTTGTTTTTCAAGAAGACCCCCAACTCTGGCCATCTACAAATGTTTCCACTCTTCAGCAGATTTAGTTGCTCATGATTGTTGTTTGGCTTGGAAAGATACACACATGGTCTATGTATATACAGAGCAATTTGAAAATTTGTATAGGCATACCATCTCAGAATGTAGAACATAGCCTCTCTCACTGTTGCCAATGCTCCTCTTTCCTTTTTGTACTTACTACAATCTTTATTCTCCAAAAGACAATACAACCTGTAGAAATCAGTTACTGAGATCTTATCAAAGTCAGCTTCAGTGAAGTAGTAGACTTTTCCATCTTCTCTTAGAACCTCAAACCCATAGTATTCATTTTTCTTGAATTTCGTCACACATAATTCTCTGATTCCAGTGATCATGAAATCTGAATATACTGACTGTTTTTTCTTTCCTATGCACCTTGATAATTCAGCACGAAACCATTGAGAGAACTCTGGTTTATCATGATACACGCTCAGAAAATTCAGTTCTCTTAGTTGAAAGAAGTTTGGCAAATCATATTCCATAAACAACCCATTTAAGTCAACTGGCACTTCTTCTTCATTTGCTTCAGATTTTTTTATTTGTTCAGTCTCTTGCATCTGAACATCTTGTGAAGATAATACATCTGGAATAGATTCTTCAAATTCATCAGAATAAACACCATTGACTTAGTATTCTGAAGGAAATACGAAATCAATGTGTAGAAGTTTCTTTGGATTTTCTTCTGATAACATACACTCACTGCATTCTTTGATTCTTGTTCTGAGATCCAATCTTTCTTTTATGTGCCTTGTACATTTATCCCTCAGTATTGCTTTCTCACCTTCAGCAATTACCTCCATCTCTTCCAACAACCATTGTAGTGTAGCATCACTGTACTTTACAGGATCATTTAGTTTGAAAAACATTGGTTTACCAGAAGCTAAGCAAAAGAAACCTTCATTTTCCATTCCAACATTTATAAACCCACGAACACAACTTTCATGTATTGGCTTTCTGTTTGGACAACTCAGATTGCACTTATCTTTTCTTGATTCAATGGCAAGCTAAAAATCATACACATGCATATTCCTGACATAGATGCCCAAAATCCTTCTGCATTCAATTTCCACCCATGTTTCTTCAGTACTTGCAAAGAATTTCACAAGAAAGATTTGATCATCTAGAAATAATCTGTGAAAATCAAAGCTAGTCAGATTCACTTTTAAGTTTCCTTCCTTCAGAACTTTCATACTAACATACTTCAAACCATCAAACTCTTCTGTTTGAAATTCTAACACCTTCTCAATCTTTTTCTGAACATGTAATCTTTCATCTGGTTTTCTCAGTCTGTTTGAAGCTTCAACATACACCATCTGAATTTTTTCATCCATAAATTCATCAATGAAATTCTCAACATCTACATACTCATCTTCTTTGTAGTAGAGATGCTCATAAGTTTCTTCTGGAAAGATCTCACGATGGTAATGTCTGGCAAGTGGAGTATCACTCTGTTCAATAATGAAATCACATAAGTGTTCTTCCAGTATTGGCAATTCAAGTCTTGGAATGACAATTGGTCTTCTGAACACATATTCCAGAGGCATGAAGTAATTTTCAACCCTATCACTCTTCATCAAAGATCAACTCATCCAGAAAATGTAATTCAAAATCATCTTGAAACATGCGTGAATATCTAACTGAGTAGTCTTCTTCTCCCATCATATCAATTGGTCTCACCATTCTGATACATCTGTGAACATTCTGAACATTAAGAGCATTTACCAGTACACTATGCATTCTCCTTAACAGAATATCATTCATCCTCCTTTCTTCAAATTTAGAAATAAGATCACCTTCAGTGTAAGGAATAATATCTGAACATGTAACCACTCTATCCATTTCAGAACTTTCTGTCATATTCACCTCAGAGGAATCCACCATAGAAGTATCTGCCATAACCATTTCAGAACTAATGATCATATCAGCTTCAGAACTAGTGACTTTCAGAACATTATCAGCATCCATATCAGAAGATTTTTCAAGTACCACATCTTCTGATTCCATTTCCTCAGAGCTTAGACATTCAGAACTTGTAATTGGAACAACTATTATCTCAGTACTTTGCTTCTGCTTTTTCTCCCCCTTTTGATGATGATGAGGTTCATTATCATCAAACTTCCTCTTCAAAGACTGAGTTGATTCAGATTCTGGCACTGCTACAGACAAAGGCATGATTTGTAAAGGCTTTGAAACAACAGCAAGCTGTGAACTGAATGCTTGAAGCAGAGATGACTTCATGGCATCCATACTTTTGATTATATCTTCTTGAAACTTTGAAAACTTATTTGTGGTCTCCTTTTGATGAGATTCCACAGATATTTTGACATTATCCACTTTCTGCTCAACAGACTTAGCCTTTTCATCCAACATGGTTCTGAGATTTTTTACTTCATCTTTCAAAGTAGATACAGTGTTCTCCAAATTCTGAACTTTTTCTCCTAAATCCTGATTTTGTTTCTGAATCTTTTCAAATTCAGAAGGTGCTAACGGTAATCCTAGATCAACAGATGAACCAGTTTTCCTATGTTCATAGAACATATGGCCTGTAGGTGTCACAGAGTCACCATGTACAACAGATGCACTGTGTAAAGAGGCTTTTAAAATGTTCACCTCCCTAGGGCTTCCATCCAATCCTTGACTACCAGTAATAGGTATATCTATGGATGTTGATACAGGAATACGAAATTCCTGTGATGTGCTTGTGTGAAATGAAAATTCAGGACCAAATAGGATGTTACTGTGCAATCCTGACTCAGTGTGTTGAATAATATTTTGGGATTGATTACCAAACTCCAAATGAGTAGACAATGGTTCCCCTGTTTGAAATGAAATAGTAGCATGTTGAAACGCTTCTGAGTGGATGGGATTGAGTTGTTCAAGTTCCACCATGGGCTCAATGGTGTTTTCTTCAATATTGGTCACCAAGGGTTGTGAACCAATAGCAGATGTGGATGCCCAGATTAGATCAGCTGGTTCAGAATTATCTCTGTTTTCTAATTCTGGTGACATTCTCTCATCCTCACCTCTCCCTGTCTGTTTTTCAGGCTCACTTCTAACCAAGCTCTCAGAATTTTGCCTCTCAATTCTCTCAGAATGTTCTCCCACCTGAACATTCTCCCCCTCTCTTACTGCATTTGACCCCTCACCTCTCATCTCAGGGTTGTCCTCATGGGTAGGGACCTGAGGTTGTACAAGTCCCATAGAGGTGCAATAAGCTTTTAAAATCTCACTCTCCCCTGGTATATAAGACCTAAGTGACCTTGGCAATGGTCTGTGATTAGGAAAATTCTCAAGTTTAAGGGATGAGATCATTTTACCCATATAGAAAATTGGCCCATGCTCCTCATTTGCTCTTCTTGGAATATTAGGATCTTGCCTCATTGCATACCAAATTACCATCTGCCAATACCTCTGATAAGGTATATATGTTAAAGGATTATCTCTTGTTTTTCCCTCTAATGCCTTCTGATTTCTTTCAAAGGTATTCTTCATATCTTCCCATAAAATAGAAGCATAATCATAATGCCTGTTCTTCACTAACCCATGAAAAATCTGCATGATTTGCCTTGATGCTTGATCTGGTGAACTGTGTTTTCCAGGAAGGCATTTGTTAACAATAGTAAAGAAACATGCCCAAATTGGTGGTAATTTGTTCCTTCTGAATGAACTAAGATTCCTCAATTCCTCATTGTATCCCAATCTTCTGAATTCAGCTAACATTTCCTCTGTTAAAGGTGAAACCTCAAAATCTGATCTTCTCTCCAAATCATCTTTCTCTGGCTACCTTAACATGATTCTTATGAAACTAACAGTCAAAGTTATAGAAACTCCCCCTATATTAGACACAAACTTGTTTCCTTGTAACTCCAAGTTCTTCCACCACTGTTGAATATACTGTATTGGTACAGTCTTTTTCAGAGTAAACCACTTATTGAAAGGATGATACTTCAACATTTCTATTATAATCCTATGTTCTTCCTTGAAATTGGTTTCATCAAGCACTAAGACACAGTTATTCTCTACCAAATCCAGATATTCACTCTCAGGTACGATCCTCTCCAAAGAAATAGGTCTAGAAGACATTACAGACCTTACAGCACTCTGTTGGTGTTCAATATTTTCATTTCCTTCCTCTGCATTTCCTTCAGACCCAGCCATATTTTCTTCCTCTGCATTTCCTTCAACACCCTGATTTTCCAAAATATTTCCTCCAATCGCCTCATCTTCTGCGACAATATTCTTAGGCATTCGAACTTCTTCATTATCTAAATCCGAAGATGACATTAAAGTCTTTGCAGTGTGCAAAGATTGAGTAACACTTCTTCGTGCAACAGACATGATTATCACTCAAGAAATATGAAAGAAAACAGAGTCGACGAACTCTGGAATTTTGCGTATCTTACTTTTCACTCTTAGGATTTGAGTGAATTTGAAAGAGGGTGAAAAACGGTGCCAGAATCTATTTAAAATCTGCGAAGCTGAAAGGATTCAAACGGTGAAAAACTGCTTTATGTCAGAGTTATAACGGTTTCTAACACTGTGAAATACCACAAAATAGTTTAAATGAAACGTGGTATTATCAAATGAATAAGATGCTGACACGTGTTATTTGATAGAAATCAACACAAGTTAAAGTTCTGAATAACACGCTCAGAATTCTGAGAATGCATACTCAGAAGTTCTGAGTAAACAATTCAGAAGAAGTTTCCTTTGAAATCAAAATTCATTTAAAATCAACTTCTGATAATATAATTCATTTAATCACCCAGAAGTAGTTTGAACAGATAGAAGATTGTTTTATCATCAAAATTCTGTCCATCTTTTGATGATTTGAGATTTCTGAAAATCATTTAAAATCTAACTTCTGACCTTGAAAATCTTTTTAAGAATTCAGAAGTAGTTTGAACAAGTAAGAAATGATTTATCATTAAAAGCTTGTTCCTCTTTTGAATGATTTGAGATTTCTGAAAAGAATACAAACCTTGTAAACAACTCAGAATGATTTCTGAAAGATATGAATGCTCCCCCTTGACTTAAGCATATACTCAAACACATATTAGACATAAGGAATAAAAAAAATAAAACAGAAAGAACTTAACAACAAATTGAAACACCTGTAATTTCCAGAAATGAGTTCTGAAAGGTACAGTCAGAAGATCTGAGTAACCTATTCAGAAGAAAAATTATGAAGTCAGATTTCTGAAGTATTGACTCAGAAGTTCTGAACTCAAGACTCATAACCTCTGAGTAAGAGAGTCAGAATTCTGAGTACACTACTCAGAAAATCTTACTTAGAAAAAAAATTCATTTCTGAAAAATAACAAATATACTCAATTAGTCAGATTAAGCATTCCTATCTTACATATGAGAAAAGTAAACCTTTTGTGATCAAGAGGCTTTGTGAACAAGTCAGCCAATTGATACTTTGTATGCACAAAATGCATTTCTACAGTTCCCTTTTCCACATAATCCTTAATAAAGTGATACCTTACATCAATATGTTTGGTCTTTGAGTGTTGAACAGGATTCTGAGTGATAGAAATGGCACTTTCTGAATCACAATAAATGGGAATCTTGTTTAGTTGATAGCCATAATCCATGAGTTGTGTTTTCATCCACAAAGTTTGAGAACAGCAAGCATCAGTAGCTACATATTCTGCCTCAGCAGTTGATGTGGACACACAATTTTGCTTCTTTGAAGCCCAACTCACAATTTTATCTCCCAAAAAGTGACAAGCACCAGAAGTACTTTTCCTGTCCAATCTGCTTCCTGCATGATCAGCATCAGTAAAGGCAGTTAATTTGAAATCAGTTTCTTTTGGATACCAAAGGCCCAAATCAGGTGAACCTTTGAGATATCTTAAGATCCTTTTAACCGCCAACAAATGAGATTCTTTTGGATTGGATTGAAATCTAGCACAGAAACATGTAGCAAACATGATATCTGGCCTACTTGCAGTCAGATAAAGTAAAGAACCAATCATGCACCTATAAACCTTGTTATCTACTGAAACTCCAGAGAGATCAGCATCTAACTTGACATTAGTAGCCATAAGAGTTCTCATAGCAGCACAATCAGACATCTTAAACTTTTTCAGAATATCTTTTACATATTTTCCATGATTTATAAATATTCCATTTGGTAATTGTTTTACTTGAAGACCAAGGAAAAAGTTCAATTCTCCCATCATGCTCATCTCAAATTTAGATTTCATGATTTCTGAGAATTCATCACATAATTATGCATTAGTAGAACCAAATATTATATCATCTACATATATCTGAATCAAAATCAATTAATCACCTTCTTTCTTTAAAAATAAGGTAGTATCAATTTTACCTTTCTTGAAGCCAGATTCTAATAAGTATTGAGTTAGAGTGTCATACCAGGCTCTTGGTGCTTGTTTCAGACCATACAATGCTTTATCTAAAACATACACATGATCTGGAAACTCAGGATCAACAAATCCTTCAGGTTGATAGACATAAACTTCTTCATGAAGTATACCATTCAAAAATGCTGATTTGGCATCCATTTGGTATACTTTAAAGTTCTTGTGTGCAACATATGCCAAGAATATTCTGATTGCCTCTATTCTTGCAACTGGTGCAAATGTCTCATCATAATCTATTCCTTCTTGTTGTGAATATCCCTTTGCAACCAATCTAGCCTTATTTCTAACTACAACACCTGACTCATCTTTCTTGTTTCTAAACACCCATTTTGTTCCAATTATTGATTTTCCTTTAGGTTTTGGAATGAGTCTCCAGACTTTATTTCTTTCAAACTGTATCAATTTATCTTGCATTGCTAAAATCCAGTCTGGATCCTCTAGGGCTTCAGTGGCTTTCTTAGGTTCAATCATACTAAGAAATCCTGCAAACATTGCTTCATTTGTTGTTGCTGATCTTGTCTGCACTCCAACAGATAGATCTCCTAACACTTGATGAATAGGATGGTCCTTTGTCCATTTATTTGAACTTGGAAGCACATCAATATCTGATAGATTGTTGTTTGTATCATTCTCATCTATAACAGCATGTAATTCTGAACTATCCCTTTGTTCTGAGAATTATGGTGTGGATTCTAATTCCATATTCTGAGTAGAAGGTTTAGAAATCTGAATAACTTGTTCAGAGTTCTGAGTACCTTGTCCAGAATTCTAAGTTGCATGTCCAGAATTCTGAATACCTTGGTCAGAATTCTGAGTACCCGACTCAGATAAATCACTTGAATTTACCAAAATTGGAATTCCTCAGATGGACCAGAATCAGAAATTACAGTTGTTTGAACCTCTGAACTTCCCTTTTTCATTTCTTGAACCATTTTAGAATTTTCAAAATCTGCATAAGATTCAGAAGTTAGTTCCAGAAATGCATCCTTAAACAATATATTGAGTTCTGAACAGTTAGGATTAGAATCTGATTCAGAAGTCATTTTTGTCTTATCCTTATGGAGTCCTGAACTGTTTTGTTCAGAAGATAGAATAGCCAAAGTGGTGTATTATTGATGAAGAACACCTAGAGAGAGAATGGATCTCTCTCTAGTTTACACACACAAACACCTTAGCCTACATTGTGAATCACACTTACAAACCCTAATTACACACACTTATCTATAAATACCCCTTGTTACATAGTTAAGCCCAAGCCCTTATAACATAACCCAAGCCCATATTACTATTAATACCCCTTTACAAAACTATCTTATAATTAGGACATTTTGTGTCCTAACATAGACTCATCAAATGTAACATTGATGCTTTCCATGATCCTCTTGGTTTTTCTGTTGTAGATTCTGAATGCTTTGGAAGTTAGTGAATAACCAACAAAGTATCCTTCATCAGCCTTTTTGTCAAATTTACCAAGATTTTATCTATCCTTGAGAACATAGCATCTGCAACCAAAAACATGAAAGAATTTAATCAGTGGTTTTCTTTTGTTAATCAGTTCATAAGCAGTTTTATTTAGTCTTTTATTGATCAAAGTTCTGTTTTGAGTAAAACAAGCAGTGGCAATTGCTTCAGCCCATAGGAAGATTGGAAGATTTGAATAAGCCAACATGGTTCTTGCAGCTTCAACAAAAGTCATGTTCTTTCTTTCAACAACACCATTTTGTTGAGGAGTTCTGACAGCAGAGAAATTATGAGAAATTCCAGAGCTTTGTAAAAAGTTTTGAAGAGTCTCATTTCTGAATTTTGTTCCATTGTCACTCCTTATCTTCTGAACTTGAAGTTTCAATAAGACTTGAATTCTTTTGATGAAGTTAATCAATATTTCTGCAGCCTCAGATTTTTCTCTTAAGAATTCAGCCCATGTTATCTTGAATACTCATCAATAATGACAAGCATATATTTCTTCCCACCCATTGACTGAACTGCCATTGGACCACATAAATCAGTGTGTATCATCTCTAATGGTGACATGCATGAAGAGTCCATTTTCAACTTATGAGAACTTTTCTTCATCCTGCCCATCTCACGTGCTGAACACAATGATTCATTTTCAAACTTAATCTTTGGCAATCCTTTAACCAAATGTTTGCTAACAAGATTGCTTAATTCCTTGAAGTTCAAGGGAGAACATCTTCTGTGCCATAACCAACATTCATTTGCAGTTGCATTTGAAAGTAGACATACTGGAGTTAAAGCTTCAATCTTTGAAAAATTAACCACAAATAAGTCCATGTGTCTTTTAGCCCAGAACACTTTTATGTCATTCTCAGTCAAAATTAAGCAACCTGTTATGCTAAACTTGATTTGACAAAAACTGTCCAAAAACTGACTTATACTGAACAGATTATGTTGTAATCCTTCCACATAAAACACTTTCTGAATGGTTAAATCTCCCTTTGTTAAATCCCCACATCCTCTAACTTGCCCTTTACTGTTATTACCAAAGTTTACTGCTCCTCCAGCCTTTTCTGTGAAATTTGCTAGAGAAGACTTATGACCTGTCATGTGTCTTGATGCTCCAGAGTCTAAAAACCACACATGACAGCCCTGCAAAAACAGTTAGTTAGATTTAGGTACCCATACTGGAATGGGTCCTTCTATGTTAGCTTTAATAACAGATTTAACAAAAGTTCCTTTAACTTTCCATTCATAATTCTCTTTTAAGCACCATTTTCCTTGTACTTTTATGAAATCAGAACATTTTCTGTTCACAAAATTGTTTCTTTTCTTCTTGAAAACTTTAGGTTGTGACTGAGAAACACTTTCCGTCTTCTTTTCTTTAGATTGAACCAATTTTTCATTCTTCTTTCCTTTGGATTTAGATTGAGAAATGTTTTGAATCTTCTTTCCTTTTGTTTGAGTTTGAGAAACAATTTCAGTTTTCTTATTTGAATTCTGTTTTGTTTTAGTCTTAAAAGATGATTTAGAATTTTGAGTTATCTTATTCTGATAAAGTTGAAATGATTGACTACCACAATGAACACATTTAAGATTCTTTCTTGCAAGAGACAACAAATCTGAATCAACAGACTTTTTGCTTTTATTTATAGTATTCAGATTACAATTGCATCTATTACAAGAACTACTAGCTTTGAGTTCAGAAGTAGTATTCAATAAGATTTCCTCAGAAATCTTTTTCAGATCATCTTTCCTTTTGCTTTCCTCTTTTTCTGAAACATTCAACTTTTCAGAATTAGTAGATGATCCAGATGATTCACCATGCTCAAATGTACTTGATTCATCAAAGAATTTCTTATTTTCTTATAATGCTTTAATCTTGAAAAGATCATACTCAGATTTTAACTTCTCAAGCTCTGTTATTTTCTAAACATAAGTTTTGTTTTCTTTTAAAACTTTTTCAAGTTTAAAATCAACATCACAAAAGTCATTTTCAAGTTCATCAAAACTTTTCCTTACCTCTTCAAGTTCTTGATTAACAAGTTTAAACATCTTTTCAAGTTCTAAGAAGCTTTCTGCATTAGACTTAGAATTTTCAGTTGACTCAGAGTTCTGATTAACAAAATCAGAATTCTGACCTACAGACTCATAATTCTGACTAATGGACTCAGAATTCTGACTAGAGGACTCAGAATTCTGACTAACTGTTTCAGAATTCTCTTTGTTTTCAAAAACCTTGCTTGCTTCAAATATATTCTCAATGTCAGTATAGGAGAAACTTGGTTGTTTATCTTTGTAACTTACATTCAGAGAATCATATTTGAATTTAGCATCATTGTATCTTGGTTTCTCTTCTGTTGGTTTTGAAATTTCTTTCTTAACCTTGTCTTCTGAAATTTCTGATTTTTCAACCTTTGGTTCAGAAATTATTTTCTTTGCTTTTTCAGAACTTGATTTTTGTAGATTATCAGAACTTGTTATTGAACTTGCAGGTCTTACAAAAATTTCAACTATATCTGGGATATCTGGTTTAGGTCCTTTTAGTTCCTCAAAATCATAAAGATTTATTGGAGCCTTTTTCAAAATAGAATTTTCTTCCAAACCTAATCCCATTTTTGGATTGTAAAACCTTGTGTCTTTTACATTGCTTGTGAGAAGACTTAAAGTTTGTTGAGTTTGCCCTCTTTTCAGATTAAGATCTTCTAACTCTTTGATTTTAGTATATAAATTCTTTCTTTCATCAAGCAACATATCAAATTTAATTTGCAAATCAACTTTTTCATCTTTTACTTCTGTAAGTTCAACTTTTAACTCAGAAATCTTTTTCAAAAGATCAGAATTCTCTTTTCTGACTTCTTGTTTCTCAACCTCGGTTTCTTCAAATCTTTCTTTAAGTATTTCCTTTTCTGTTCTGAATTTGTTAACCAGAATTCTTTCACCTTTTATCTGTTTTCTGAGATTAACAAATTCATATTTCATATTTCCAATTTGAATCATTAAATCAATTTCAAGACTAGAGTGTACCTCAGCTGAAGATTCAGAACCACCTTCTTCATAATCTGAATCATCTTCATCACCCATCTTAGCCATGTAACTTTGCATTTGTGAGAAATGAATACAATCCTCTTCATCAGATGAATAATACAGCCAGTTCTCTTGTTCTGCTAGGAGTGCAATCCCACTGTCTTTGGTTTTGGCTAACTGAGCTTTCTTTGCATAATACTCATAGTCTTTAACAACCTTCACTCTGCAATCCCTTGCAAAATGACCAGGTTTCCCACACTTGAAGCATAAATCCTTCTATGTTCTCTGTTCTCACTTCTTTTTCTTCTTTCTTCTCATACCTATTTTCTTCTTTGTTCTCATACTTATTCTCTTCTCTATTATCTTTCTTCTTGTATCTCTCATCTGAACTCCCCTGTCCACTTCTTCTGTACTTACCTTCAAATTTCTTGTTTCCATACCTTTTATTAAAAGTATTTGTCAACAATGCCAATTTCTCAGCAATCAACTTGATATCATCATCCTCATCAGATCCTTCTTCCTTCTCAGATTCCTCTTCTAAATTTGGAATTTCAGACAGAAACACATACTTCTTTGATGTTTTGGGGACCTTGGTTTTTCTTTCTGAAAGCAGAGCTAATTGATCAGAAACACTTTTCTTTTCCTCAACAACTTGCTTAACAGAATCTTCATGCTGATTTAGAACACAAAACAAGTCATTTAGATCTTCTTCACACATATCTTTATTCATTTGAAGACTTATTGAAAAAGAAGACCATTCTGAATTAAGACAATTCAGAAATTTGTAGTTGATCTCTGATTTAGTTTTCTATAGCCCATTCCTTCTAAGATCATTCAATATTGTGCAAAACTTGTTGTAAGTCTGAGTTAAACTCTCACATTCCTTTGCTTTGAATCTTTCATAAGCATTAATGCATTGATTCAGTTTTGCTTGAATAGATTTGGTTGTACCAAGCATCTGCTTCTCCAGTTCATCCCACATTTCTTTAGCAGATGTACCACTATCAATTCGATTGAAAACTTCATTAGGAATAGCCAAAGTCAACAAGGTTACAGCTCTTTTGTCTATTGCATGTCTCTGTTTCTACGCTTCAGTATACTGTGAGAAAATCTTTTTCACTCTGGTAGCAGGAATCTCTGGTGTTGTATTAGTTGCAGGTGTAGCAGCAACATCGACATACACTTCAATTGGACCTTCTTGATTGAGATCATCAAATTATCGTCAATATTATCCAAGAATTGGATAATTCGGATCTTCCATTGTTGATACTCTTCAGGAATAAGAACAGGTGGCTTCGTCTCAGATCCCATCGAGAGAAATTCTTTAGAAGACATGATTGTAAGATGAATTGAATCGCTTCAACAGAAAGACAAATTCGAATTTCTTGAACAAAAACAGAACGAATTCAAGAATTAATGATAATTCAAGAATTATGAGTAGCAGCGGAATTCAATTATCAAATTGAACAAGAAATCTTCAAGAACACGATCTTGAACAAATTTGTTTGTTGATTTGCTCTGATACCAAATGTAGAAACCAGTATTCAATCTTACAATCAATTAATCAATCAAGAACAATCAAACAGTAGAATAACAAAGAATTGGATCCAAAAGCTTTGTGTTCAATCAAGAACAGATTACAGATCTAGAGAGAGAATCTCTCAAAGATTACAAAGTGAATACAAAGTGATACCAAAATTTAGTTAGCTTACAGTTGCTAACTCCTATATGTACTGAAAGGAAAAGCTAAAGCTACAGTACATATATATGACAAACCAATAGAACAATTACACGTGTTCTAATTAGTAACAGGATATAACTGAAAATATCCTAAGACATAAGTTCTGAACAACATGTTCATAACTTCTGAACATCCTTCTGATTAAGCACTTCAGAACAAACACTTGAACACTTGGACATTTTCATCTTCTCATTCAGATATTATGAGTCTCCTACTCAAAACTCTGAGCCTTCTGTTCAGACTTCATCACTTAGTAATCTTTGCAGTATTCTCTGATCAGAACTTCTGAGTCTTCTTACTCAGAACTCTGAGCCTTCAGTTCAGATATCAACACTTGGCTTTTTGATAAACTCCAGTACTAACAAGAAGAAACCATTGATGTCACCTTTGATGAATCCCGTTCAACAAATTCAAGGCCTACCGAATAACTGAATTAGTGGATGTTTTCTCACTATGGGGAATCAGAAGCTAATCTCAATCCTGAACCTCATGATAACAACCCAATCGCTGATGATGATCTGATCATCACTCTAGCATGCAAACAAGTGAAGTTGAATCCTCTTCTTAGGTATCAGCTATCCCAATAAACACTTTGCCTCCTTCTGAACCCTCAACCTCTGAAAACCCATCCACTTCTCAGCAATCAGTAAATGAAATCTCATCTGAACCTCGACAACTCTTGCCTGATCTACCTAAATTTACTACTGCTGAAACGACTTCTTCAGCACTTCCAGAAGTTCATTCTGAGCCATTAATTCAAGCTCCTGCTCAGCGATGGACAATGAATCACCCAATCGATCGAATTCTAGGTGATCCAAATGCAGGTGTTCAGACTCGATGAACTTTAGGTAATATTTGTTTATTTGATAATTTTATCTCATTGATTGAACTAAAGAAAACTGATGATGCCCTCAGAGATCCAAACTGGGTCAGTGCTATGCAAGAAGAGCTGACTGAATTTGAAAGAAACAAAGTTTGGAATCTTGTTCCCAGACCATCTGACAAAACTGTGATAGGTACTAAATGGGTATGTCGAAATAAATTAGATGAATTTGGAACTGTAGCCCGCAACAAAGCTAGACTAGTTGCTCAGGGATACAGACAAGAGGAAGGCATAGACTATGACGAAACTTTTGCCTCAGTGGCAAGACTCGAAGCAATTCGACTCTTCTTAGCCTATGCAGTAACAAAGACTTCAAAGTTTACCAAATGGATGTCAAGTCAGCATTTCTCAATGGAAAGCTGAATAAAGAAGTCTATGTTGAACAACCACCAGAATTCGTTGATCTTAAGCATCCAGTAAGCATCCAGAATATGTCTATAAACTGGATAAGGCCCTATATGGCTTAAAGCAAGCACCTCGTGCATGGTATGACACTTTATCCTCCTTTCTTATCACTGAAAAATTTGAACGTGGTAAAATTGATAATCCTTTATTTTTCAGAAAGGTTAAAGGTCATATTATTCTTGTTCAAATATATGTCGATGATAATATATTTGGTTCTACTAACCCATCTCTGTGTACTCAATTCGCTGAACGGATAAAAAATGAATATAAGATAAGTATGATGGGTGAGCTGACTTACTTCCTTGGACTTCAAATCAAGCAAAGTTGTTGATCCCACTTTAAGACTCAACAACGATATATCAACTACAAATGCTTAAAACAGAGTATAAATCGTGTAGATGCGAAAGCGTTTTTATAAGCGGTTTGAGTTGATAGAAATGGTAGATTTACATACAGAACTAGAGAAACGAAGCACTAAATAATAAGATTGTAGCTCAATGATTCATCTCTATTTGATTCTTCAAGAACACCAAGAATACCGTAAGGTATGTGCTTTACAGATAATAAGCTCTAAACTGGTGTGTGTAATATGCAATTGTTACCAGAAAAGGTCTGGTAGAGGCCCTCTATTTATACTGGTCGACAGGGGACAAATAGTAGACAAGAAGTACAAGGGTACATGAGACAAGGTCGTAGGACTGATTCTGGTACACGTTGATATAGTGCGCCGCCTTCTGCAAAAGTTGCGACCCTTTAGAAGATGACACGTGGAAAGTGGCAGGGCACGTCTTGAACTATTGATCTTCAGGATCTTCATACAGCAGAGTCACGTGAGAGGCACACTTTTCCTTGTCTTGGTCTTCAAGTATCTTTTAGCTTCTGAGTCTTCATACCACAGAGGCTCTATCAAGGGTGACAGAGGCTTTGTGGCCTTGTCCTCTGATGGTCTTCTGGTTGATGACTAGTGAAGGTTACTCACAGTTCTATGCTCTTGGTGTCTGGTAGAGGCTTCTGCCAGTGATCTTCCTTAGCCTATTTTCAATACTTTTCTATACACAGAAGTTGGAGCTAACAATCTCCCCCTAAGTATGGAAAAATAAAAAATAGAAAGTTGCATGGATCCTTAGGCTAAGAAGAACAAGAGGTGTAGAGATCAACCTCTGTAAGAAAATTTTTCTTTCTTCATTTTGGGCTTGGGAGCTCCCTCCTCAGAGGTTTTGGTCTTTCTTGTCTTCTTTTCTCATTTGGAGGAGGGGGTGCAGAGGATTCAACCATTATTGCTTCTGTTTGTGGTTGTTGGGTTTGTTCTGCGCTGGCAGAGGTACCTTCTTTTGCTTTCTTGGCTTTGGAAGCCTTCTTTGGTTTGGAGGGTGGCTCTATGGTTTCTGGTGGTGGTACATATGTGCTTGCTGTTGTTCTTCTTTGTAGTCTGATGTGTTCTTGCTTCAGCCTATGCTTCTCTAAAGCTGCTTCCCATTCTTCTGCACTCATTCTCACTACTACCTCTGATCCTATGGGGGCTCCTAGACGCGGGGGGTCACAGGACTCGGTTTTGGAGTCCTTTGTTCGCGTATGTACTCTCTCTCATAAGTGCTAGATCTGTGGCATAGGTGAGCATCTTCTCTGGCAGAGGTCTACAGTATCTGTAGCCATCTGCGAGTTTTGTAGGGGCCATTTTTGTCATTGGGTAGGTCTTCACAATCGCCCCTTCCATTGGCCAGTCTTCCAGGACAAGCAGAGGTTCCAGTATAACTCCTAGGGTACTTTGGAATTGCAGAGCTGGAAGTTCTTTGTTTTTCTTACCCTTTGCCTTTTGTGTTGATATTCTATGGTCAATCGTGGCAACAAGCTCTTGCATCATTAGAGAGGCGTAGTCCAGAGGCAAGTCATAGTACATTCCGTACATAATGGCCAATATTTTGTGAGAGCTATGGTCTAGACTACCCACCTTTCCAGTCAGGCAGCGATTGAGGATCGAGAACAGAGTTTTCCACAGAGGAGGGAAGCGGTTCCTCCTGAAGTCATTCCTTTTTGTGAGTTTGGTGTTGTAGCCCAACATTTCTACAAAGGCGCAGAGCTCGGTGTCAGAGGGGCTTTCTGCGTACTCTTTGATGCCCAATAGTCCTCTGGTAGGCAAGTCGAATTCCACAGAGAGCATTATTCTGTTGAATCTTAGTTCCAGGCTCTGGGATTTGTCAGGTTTGGACACATACCCATTTATTTGTATGTTCTCAGTGTCATAGTAGCAGCTCTGCCAGAACTGATTCAGGTATCTGGCAAGGATTTTGGTTACGTTCTTGGTTAACAGGGTTTTCAAAGGGTGATTCTCCAGGATGTTCATTAGGATTGTATTTTCTTCCCCAAATGCGGTTCGAGAGTGCATCAAGTAATGGTTGTTAGGCTTCAAGGGGAGGGTGTTTTCAAACTGATCGTGGTCCAGAAAGTCCTGAAGATGGGTGGTCGGAGCAAAGTCGACTGAGTTGCCACTGTGTTCTTGTTCTTGGTTTCTTGCCATTGAAGGGTGTTGTGAATGCTCAGATTGAGCAGGGGAGTTCACCGGAGTATTGGTGGTTGCCATTGGTGATGTTCTTCAAAGAAATAAGAAGAAAATAGGAAGTTGCAGGTTCTTGCGGGGTTTCGCCGGAGAAATCAGTAAGAGAGAGTCGTAAAAGATGAAGAAGAAGAAGGGTAAATGGGGATTTTATAGGGGGTTAATTTGGACAGAATTTGAAGCGGTAAATAGTGAAAATGTAAAAAATTTGGGGTCCGCACTTGAGTGCCCAGCTGGGTTCGACGTTTCAGAGACGTCGTGTGGCACGCAGGTCCAATGAAATTCTGCCACATCAGAGGTGTCAGTGCACGATGAGACATCATGCGGCGCCCATTAATACTAGGCGCGTGGGAGTCTCTACACGCGAATGAGTGTCACTTTGGTAAATAACCCGCACTGTAGAACCCTTTTGAATGCACAAGTATCAGAATCGACAGAAGCTCTGTGGTGGAATGAGCTCTGTGATCTGAAACCTTCTTTCGATATCTCTGTACTTGCACCTTTACCAAAAACATTTGAACAGACAATTTAAATGATCGATATAGTTTCCGTAAGGGGTTTTTAGTAACAGAGGTTCTGACTTATAGAGGCTCTGTTGAGCGCAGCAGATGCTCTATGACCGAAATTTTCTAATTACGGAAAGCTCATAAAACTTTTTGATCATTCAAAGTTTTGACTGTTTTAAACTGTGCTTTTAGGACATTATTAGAAAGTGGTGTCCTAGAAAAATGTTTTAGAAGGAGGGTTTGTGCGATGAACTCACTCTTAGATTCTCCTTTGTTCGTGTGAGTCCCAGTTTGATCAGGTAACAACGAATAACATGAAACGATTAATCTTATTGAATGATTCAAGATAGTTACAAAAGGTTTGAATGATATTCTCAACTATCTCTCTCTAAACAATTAAGCTCTCTTACTATATTATGATTAACCTTAACCTAATTTCTAAAGGAAACAATCCTTATATACTTAGGCCTTAGACAAATAGGGCCCAAGCCCATTAGGCTAAACTAAGCCCAATTAACACAATTAAGGCTTTTACAATAATTAATTAATCTAATTAAGCTCTATATAATTCTTTATATATCATTCTAATATGTAGGACATTTATGGTCCTAACAATCTCCCCCTAAAGATATATAAAGAAAAATCGGTCTTTAAACCTTTAGGTCTTGAACTTCTCTTCCTTTTGAATCTTTGGAACTCTATGGTGTAGCATGTCTTCATGTCTTTCAACGCTCCCCTTTGAATAAAGCTCTTGAATAAAGCTCTTGAATTTGCTTTCAGCTTTATAAGAACTTGTAGAACCAATATGCTCGATGGAGGAAATGATTTTAGCGAACACCACTTGATAAGAACGAGAAGATATGACCACTTGTTAACACTTTGAAGTCTTTTCGCTTTGATAAAATATCGGAACTGATCAAATAACTGATAAGATCAATCAACAGTTACTCCCCCTCGGTTTTTGCTAACTCCCTCTCAACTTGATATTCGGTGTCTTTGAATCTATACCCTTTCTCCCCCTCATGATGAGTAGGAGCATCCGGAGCATCATGTATGTTCAAAGACAATAGTGACGAGTAGCAAAAAATCCAGATCAAAACAGTAAGTAACCAGAATGGGGTAAATATCTAACACAGAAACACAATAGTAACTGTTATCACAACAATTAAAATAATTGTGTGGCCTATGTTAAGAGTTGGCAATGGGGTATCTCTTATAGGACTTCCAGTTATCACTGAAGTAAAATGTTAAAAATTACTTCTCAAAATGTTCCAGCAATATCACGAAGATATGCGATTGGAATCACAAAGACTCGTGCATGTGTGAAAGAAATGAATTATATCTGTTAGGATCAAAATTGATTTAACTTGGGACGCAAGTTAAAAATCAATTGACATAGTGAATAGAATGTGAAGTTCGGAGACCGGAGCTGATGTCTTCCTTTTTCAATATCTAAGACCTCCGAGTGAGGAATAGATAGATTATGTGCTAAATCTCTGTGCATTTATGACACAAGCATCTGTTGTGAGATACTTGAGTGGCTGGGTGGGGTGACATGAGCTATCAACACTGGGTCCATGTCTGTTTCAATATTCATCTCCAAAGAACGAGAATGAATAGATTGTGTGGTTACCCGGATAACTGACTCGGTTTGGTAAGGACCAATAATTATTTTAAGTCATGTCACAGCCTCACCATATTCTTTTCTCTCCAAACTCATCTATCAATTTAGACCCCTCACTGATGTCTATAAGACTACCCGTACCGCCCTCGGGTAAGGGGGTGCGGGTTCGACTGAGTTGGCTTCGGGTTCGAGAGGGTTCAAGTGGGCAGCGGTACGCGGGGGGGGGGGGGGGGGGGGAGGTCCCGGGTAGCAAGCGGGTTCGGCTACCGGGTTCCCCAACCCGTTGCTGATTTATTTTATTTATTTATTTATTTTTAATTTTTTTGAAATAATACCGTTGCTAAACGACTATTTTAGAAAGAAAAAAAATATTTTTTCAAATTAATCACACTATATATATTAACCTATACCATCTTATTTTTTCATACCAAAACATAATTTCTTCCATTTCTCTCAAATTCAATACATTCTTCCATTTCTCTCAAATTTCATCATGAATCCAAACACCACACTTACATCCAACCGATCGAATACACCGCAACAAGACCCGGAGCTTGGCTTCCAAGCGTTTTCTCAACAAGGTTATATTCCGCAACAAGCGTTTTCTCAACAAGGTTATTTTTAGTGTTTTGTATTTTGTAATTTTTAATTTTTTAATGAATGATATGAATTTTTATTTTTATTATTTATCTTATTTTTATTTATTAAAAATATATAAATATTTTTATTTTGTTAAATAATTAAATGTATAAATAAAAGAATTAAAAAAGATGAGGTGGCAAGTGGGTTCATTGGGTTCATTGGGTAGTGGTACTCCACTTTTGGGTAAGGATTGGGTAAGGAGGGTAGGAAAGAGAAAAGCTGATGTGGCGCTGACGTGGCAAGTGGGTTCATTGGGTTCATTGGGTACCGGTACTCATGGCCTAAGGGATGTGTTTCTTGGGTAGGTCCTTCCGGTTCTGGATATACCATAGAAACGATGTAATTCCTAACACTCCTTTCATGCATCGAGTAGAACAATTTAGTAAACAGTGATGTACGAGTTCTAAACTGATATATTTAGAAGTCAAAACATTTAAGAACGAGTTCTGAACTGAATTATTCAGAAGTCATAAAAATTAAGTCCGAGTTCTGATCTGAAGTAATCAGAAGTCATTGTTTGAAATAACGGAATTTCAAGAAACAAGATCAAGCGCAAAACATAATGACTCAGTAAGCACATTATGTTCAAAAATGAAACAATGATTAGAAAGTTTAATTTAGAAGAACAAGTCACAATTAACATATCAGAAAAGAATTGAATCATTTACTAGAAATAGCGAACTTGGAAAACAACTAGGAATTCAAACGAGTGTATTTCCATCGAAAAAATCAACGAATATGTGAGACATGGAAATAACTAAGTCAATGAACTGACAGGTGGCAATCATGGAATTTAAAATTTGGAGAATAACAAACACAAGTAAGTTATCCAGAATGAATTACCACGGTCTTTGAATTCAGTTAAAGTTCACTTACCTTTTATAAGATAGTACCCCCCCCCCCCCTCAAAATTGGCATAACCTTTGAAATGTTCGTCATGTGAAAAGAATCTTCTAATTTAAATGCACATGACATTCCTGCAAAACAGATTAGTAGGATTTAGGTATCCATCTTTTGATGGATCCTTGTTGGTTAGATGCCCTATGAGGACCTGGGATACTATAAGTACCATACCAATACTTAGCACGGTCTTTATTCACAAACTCACTTGTTCCACAATAAGAACAACACAACTTCTTTGTAGATAAGCTGATCAGCTTATTAACAGAGTAAGCACAATCAGTTTTCACAAAAGGTTTAGCGTGGAAAGCTTTGTTGTTCTTGTCACTCTTAACAGAGACGAATGACTTTGGAGCAGGAGAGGATCCTTTAACTCTCTAAACCATGTTTACTTTCTTGAAAAATTGATTAATAGATTTGTCAATAATAGGGTCATGAAACAGATTAGAGGTGCGGATCCGATCTTTTGAAGAGCTATTTGATCTAATGCAGGTCTTTGAAGAAACCTTTTTGAGAATTGAACTTGAAGCAGTCTTAGAAAAGCAAACTGAATTAACTAAATCACCGTAAAGAGACTGATTAATAGTATCTGGACTAGCAAGATTGGGTGATTCAACATCAGAGTTTTTGGTTTCAAGTTCGTTGTCATTGTTAAACAAAACATTTTTCTTTTCAAGCATTAGATCCAACTTCTTTTGGAGATCCGATTTTAGCCTCTTCTCTATCATAATGTCAGTTGACAAAACAGATAATCTCTTTGTAAGCTTAGAAATCTCAGTCTGAAAAATCTTTCTTTCGAATGCAAAATCATCTTTCAAACTTTTTGCTCTAAAATCTTCAACCTTTTTCTTCTCAGTCTCTTTGCTTAGAATGTCTAATTCTTTCTCCAAATCGGATATTTTCAAAGAAAGTTTTCCATTCTTTTTGGTAAAAGTTTTGCGTTTGTAATAACCAGGTATGTTATTTATTTATTTAACTAGTATTTTTTTTAGTTAAAATAGATTTGGGAAATTTTATAAGTTTAAGTTGGTTAAATGTATTTTATGGAGTTAGAAGTGAAGGGGTAAGTTTTATTTTTAATATAGAAGTATAAGGGTGTGTTTTGCCAAATACGATAAACTTAGGGTTTGTTTGCTGAATTTGACTACTTCTAGCCAAATCCACTGCCTCTTTCCTTGCAATAGGAGGAGGTGTCCTCCTCTTAGATATCATTAGCAAAAATATCAAGAAAAGTGTGTGTGTGTGTGGGTTTTGGTTCGGCAAAAAGGAGAGGAGAGAAAGGAGAGTGATTTTGAAGAAGAAAGGTCAAGAACAAGAAAAGAACTGATTATCACAGCTGGGTTTTAGGATTCACATCAAGAAAACAAAGGTATTAATCCATATAATTCTCTCTTTTATGTGTATTAGGTTTTATATGAGTTTTGAAGGGGGTTTTGGTCATTTTTGAAAGATATGATAATTTTGGGTTTGGAATAGTGTTCTACTATTAGTGTAAAACATATCTGCATATTTACAGCAACATGCATAGCTTAAAAGATTAGATTTTTGGGTTAAGTATGAACTCAGTTGGTTGAGACATGCATGTATATCGCAGTCGTGGGTTGCGACATTCATGAGTTTTGCGACATTCATGAGTATCGCAACCTTGAGTTGCGACACGCTCATTGGTATCGCAACAGTTGGTTGCGATATGTGGCAATATAGCAATAGTTGGTTGCGATATAGAGAGATATCGCAGTAGTTGATTGTGATATGGTACTATGTTGCAATAGTTGATTGTGATATGGTACTGTGTCGCAATAGTTGATTGCGATATGGGTTGTGTATTGCGACATGGGGTTATCGCAATAGTTGGTTGCGATATGAGTCGAGGATTTTGGGATTTTAGAGTTTTTAGTCTTTAAAGAGATATTTGTATTTATGTGGTTACAGATTCTGTGAAATTGGGCTGAAAGATTAGGAGTGCTTGAGAAAGGCTTGGAAGGATTTTTGGTGATAAGCAAAACAGGTGAGTTTTACTTAAAAATGTTTTTAAACTGGAATACATATATGTGTGTATTGGATATGTGATTGATGATGTGTTTATATTCTTATGTTGGAAATATAATATGTTGAGATGTATATTATATTTACATGAGTATTATGCAAGAGTATATTGGCCGGGCTTAGGACCGGTGGTGTTGGCTGTAATACTCGTACGGCGGTGTTGGCTGTAATTGTCGTACAGCGGAGTTAATTTATTAGTTGGCTTGCAACCAACTAATATGGCCATGGGAATGAGGAAGGAAAGTACACGAAGTGTGAGTTCTAATTGATATTTGTGATTGTGTTATGTGTATGGGATTTATGTAAATGGTTTCAAACTAACCGGGATTTTCTCACTTAGACCATTAGGTCTAACCCTCATTTTGTTTTAAAATATGTATTCCAGGTCGTGAATCAAACAAAGACAAGTGATAGGATAGATCTAGGAATTTCTTTTGAAGAACCATGAAGCATTTTTGTATCTATCATGTTTAGTAGTTATAAAAAAAAGAGTTTGTATTGAAAGACTTATTTTGTTAAGCTAAGGGACCGTAAATGAAATATGATGTATCTTTGTGGCGAAATTATGTTATGAAATATGTGTTATTTGTATGTTTGGGAATCCGGGTTGTTACAAATGGTATCCGAGCCCTAGTTTAAGGGATTTATATATTCGTATTTGTACCTAGACTTAAACTGCATGTGAAGTAGGATGTCCCTATTATTTTAGAACCTTGGGATGAATAAGTATAAAAGGTAGAAGGAACATCATGTAAGGTAATTTCATCTTACACCTGGCCAGTGTAATTGTGATCTTACAGGTACATGTTTGGACTGGAATACCTTGTTATATGGGGTATGTGCTTATGTGTATATTAACCTTGTCTGAATAAACAGAATGGCAAGTGGTACTAGACAAACGAATCGGGAAGGAGGAGAAAATCCGAATAGAACAAATCCAACAGCCGGAGGAAGGGGAAGAGGGGGAGGGGGAGAAAGGGGTAGAACAGGCGGCAGAGTTCAGCCGCGAGGTACTGAATTTGTAACAAGGGATGATTTGGCAGCCGAAATGGGAAGATTACAAGCGAATATCCAAGCCATGTTTAATCGAACTCGTGATACTGAAACAGAAAGACCAGATCCTACTCATGAAGACGAAATGCCTATTACTCCTACTGTTGTACCGGTAATGAAAAAGTGTGATTATAAAATGTTTCTCAGTTGTAAGCCTCTGACCTACTCAGGAGATCGGGATCCAGTGAAAGCTATGAGATGGCTGAAGGAAATAGAAGCTATCTTCAAGACTAGTAAGTGCACGGAAGAGGATAGGGTACTTTATGGAACCGCAATGTTGAAAGGCGATGCTTTATACTGGTGGGAAGCTCATATTTCTTCGAGAGGTTCTGACATATATTCTACCTTCTCTTGGTAAGAATTCGTTATAGCTTTCAGGAAACAGTTATGTCCTCATGCAGCAGTCAAACAATTGGAGGAAGAGTTTATGAACTTGCAGCAAGGAAATTTATCTGTTCGGGACTACACTGCTCGTTTTTTGGAAAAATCTCGTTTTGCGGAGTATTATGTTGCCACGGAGGCCATGAAGATTGAAAGGTTTATCTTTGGGTTGAATGCAGAAGTCAGAAGTTTTGTAATTGCTAAAGGACCAGAAACCTTCTCCGCCGCAGTAGACGCCGCGGAAACCGTGGAGCAGGATAAAGGAAGAAATACTAGCGATAAAGGTGCGGGAAAAAGGAAGTGGGGAGGACCACAGTATGATCCGAAAAAGTCCAGGTTTTAGAGGTTTGATAACCGTATGCCCTTCCGAACAACGGAGAGACCTTGTCCGAAGTGTAACCGTATCCACCAAGGAAATTGTCAAGTAGATTCTCGGATTTGTTATAGGTGTGGGAAGACCGGACATGTTGCTAAAGACTGTCGAGTAACGCGGTTTTGTTTCTCGTGTAATTCTCCGGATCACATACAGTCTGATTGTCCGAGGGGAAGAATACAACAAGGGGGGTACGTCAGGGAAACCAGCGATTGTCAAACCAGTAGTACCAAGAATAGAACCACCAAGAACAAGAGGTCGTTCATTTCAGATGACAGCAAAAGAAGCGGAGGAAACTCCGGACGTGGTTACAGGTACATTTTTAATAAACTCTACACGTGCTAAGGTGTTATTTGACTCCGGTGCAAACCGATCGTTCGTATCTCCTTCATTTGCTGCTTATATGCATTTAAAGCCTAAAGTGTTAGATCATGCTTTAATGGTAGATACTGCAAATGATAATCAAGTGTCGGTTAAAGAAGTATTTGATAGCTGTGTGATAAATATAGAAGGGTGTAGAGTACCGATACAATTATTTCCTATAGCTTTGATCGAGTTCGATGTGGTAGTGGGGATGGATTGGTTAGCTGAGAATCAAGCTAACATAGTTTGTGATAAGAAGTTAATAAATGTTGTCTTACCTGAGAAGGGGCCGGTAGTGATTTATGGTGATCGTAGAAATCATCAGTCTTGCCTAATATCTATGTTAAAAGCACGTAAGTGTGTCAGTAAAGGTTGCCCGAGTTACTTAGCTTATATGATAGATACTAAGCTAGAGAAGAGTAAGTTGGAAGATATTCCAATTGTTAGTGAATTTCCCGAAGTTTTCCCCGAAGACTTGAATAGTCTTCCGCCCGTTAGACAAGTAGAGTTTGGTATAGATCTGATTCCTGGAGCCGCTCCTGTAGCCCGTGCACCGTATCGTCTGGCACCTTCAGAAATGAAAGAAATGATGACACAACTACAAGACCTATCCGATAAAGGCTTCATCAGACCCAGTTCTTCACCGTGGGGTGCACCGGTTTTGTTTGTGAAAAAAGAAGGATGGTTCGATGAGAATGTGTATTGACTACCGAGAACTGAATAAGCGTACGATCAAGAACAAGCATCCGCTTCCTAGAATTGATGACCTCTTCGATCAATTAGTTGGAGCTTGTTATTTCTCCAAGATTGATCTAAGATCTGGTTATCATCAGATGAAGGTTAAAGAAGAAGACATTCTGAAAACTGCTTTTCGCACAAGATACGGTCACTATGAATTCTTAGTGATGCCGTTTGGACTGACGAACGCTCCAGCTGCCTTTATGGATTTAATGAATCGGGTATGTAAGCCATATCTCGATAAATTTGTTATTGTATTTATTGATGATATCCTTATCTATTCCCGATCCAAAGAAGAACACGCGCAACATCTTCATTTGATTCTGGAGCTATTGAAGAAAGAAAAGTTGTATGCTAAATTTTCTAAATGTGAATTCTGGCTATGAGAAGTTCAGTTTCTGGGGCATGTAGTTTCCGAGAAAGGTTTTCAAGTTGATCCGATTAAAGTGGAAGCGATTGAAAAGTGGGAACCGCCGAGAACGCCAACCGAAGTACGTAGTTTTTTGGGTTTGGCCGGATACTATCGGAAGTTTATAAAAGTATTCTCTCGTATCGCGACGCCTTTGACTAAGCTGACTCGGAAGAATCTAAAGTTTGAATGGAAAGCAGAACAGGATGAAGCATTCCGGATATTGAAAGAGAAACTGTGCAGCGCGCCGATTTTGTCATTACCTGAAGGTTCCGAGGACTTTGTTGTTTACAGTGATGCTTCCAAACTGGGATTGGGATGTGTACTTATGCAGCGTGGTAAAGTGATTGCTTATGCTTCTCGTCAACTAAAAGATCATGAAAGACAGTATCCGACACACGACATGGAACTTGCAGCAGTTGTTTTCGCGTTGAAGATATGGATACATTATCTTTAAGGCTCTAAATGTCAAATTTATACCGATCATAAGAGTCTCCAACATCTCTTTGATCAACGAGAATTGAATATGAGGCATAGAAGATTGCTAGAACTGGTGAACGATTACGACTGCGAAATTCTTTATCATCCGGGAAAGGCGAATGTGGTAGCTGATGCATTGAGTCGTCAAGAAAGAAGTGGAACAATAAAAGCCATTGCACTACGAGCTGAACTTCTACCTAACATCTTTGACGAATTACAGAAGTGTTAAGTAGAAGCCTATGAGGAAGAACATTTGAAATCAGAACGGTTAGTGGGGATATCAACATTGCTTGTAAAAGATGATCGTGGGTTATTGTGTCTGGGGAACAGAATTTGGGTGCCTCGTTTGGGTGGTTTACGTGACCGGGTACTTCAAGAAGCTCATCAGTCTCGATTCTCTATACATCCAGGTACGAATAAAATGTATAAAGATCTAAAACAATTTTATTGGTGGCCGGGAATCAAAAGAAGCATTGGTCAGTATGTGGAAAATTGTACTACTTGTAAGAAGGTAAAAATTGAACATCAAAAGCCTTTTGGTCAGTTACAACGTCTAGAAATACCTATGTGGAAATGGGATCAGATTACTACGGATTTCATCACGAAGCTACCAAGGACTCCGAAGGGGTTTGATGCTATTTGGGTAATCGTTGATAGATTGACGAAGTCTGCTCACTTCTTGCCAATAAAAGAAACGGATTCGTTGGAACGACTAGCCAAGTTGTACATTGACGAAATAGTAACTCGACATGGAATTCCAATCTCGATTATTTCTGATCGTGATAGTCGTTTTACTTCAAGATTCTGAAAGAGTTTTCAAAAGGAAATGGGAACGCAAATAAAGTTAAGTACAGCGTATCATCCTCAAACTGACGGTCAGAGTGAACGAACGATTCAGACTTTAGAAGATATGATACGGGCTTGCATTGTTGATTTTGGAGGATCGTGGGATAAGCACTTGCCATTGATTGAATTTGCCTACAACAACAGTTATCATTCCAACATACAAGCAACACCGTTTGAAGTTTTGTATGGTAGAAAATGCCGAACGCCTTTATGTTGGAACGAAGTGGGGGAGAAACAGTTAGCGGGGCCAGATATAGTTCAGTTAACCGCGGATAAGGTTACTCAGATTCGGGAACGATTGAAAGTGGCTCAAGACAGGTAGAAAAGTTACGCCAACCGACGCTGGAAACCGTTAGAGTTCCAAGTTGGAGATTTTGTAATGTTAAAAGTCTCATCTTGGAAAGGAGTCATCCGATTTGGAAAGAAAGGTAAACTTAGCCCGAGATATATTGGACAGTTTGCAATTACAGAAAGAATCGGGGAAGTAGCTTACCGATTAGATTTACCACCAGAGTTAAGCAGGATTCACAACGCCTTTCATGTGTCAAATTTTCGAAAGTGTTTGGTTACATTAGATCAGGCAGTGTCTCTACCACATATACAAGTTGATGAAAAGCTGAATTATGTGGAGGAACCTGAAGCTATTGTTAACCGTAAAGTCAAGGTTCTGCGGAATAAGGAGATCAGACAAGTGAAAGTTCAGTGGCGACATCATATAGGTCAGGATGCTACGTGGGAATCAGAGTCAGAAATGAGAGCCAAATACCCTCATCTTTTCGCTTAACTGAATTCCGGGACGAAATTCTTTTAAGGGGGAGATGTTGTAATAACCAGGTATGTTATTTATTTATTTAACTAGTATTTTTTTTTAGTTAAAATAGATTTGGGAAATTTTATAAGTTTAAGTTGGTTAAATGTATTTTATGGAGTTAGAAGTTAAGGGGTAAGTTTTATTTTTAATATAGAAGTATAAGGGTGTGTTTTGCCAAATAGGATAAACTTAGGGTTTGTTTGGTGAATTTGACTACTTCTAGCCAAATCCACCGCCTCTTTCCTTGCAATAGGAGGAGGTGTCCTCCTCTTAGATATCATTAGCAAAAATATCAAGAAAAGTGTGTGTGTGTGTGTGGGTTTTGGTTCGGCAAAAAGGAGAGGAGAGAAAGGAAAGTGATTTTGAAGAAGAAAGGTCAAGAACAAGAAAAGAACTGATTATTACAGCTGGGTTTTAGGATTCACATCAAGAAAACAAAGGTATTAATCCATATAATTCTCTCTTTTATGTGTATTAGGTTTTATATGAGTTTTGAAGTGGGTTTTGGTAATTTTAGAAAGATATGATAGTTTTGCGTTTGGAATAGTGTTCTAATATTAGTGTAAAACATATTTGCATATTTACAACAACATGCATAGCTTAAAAGATTAGATTTCTGGGTTAAGTATGAACTCAGTTGGTTGAGACATGCATGTATATCGCAGTAGTGGGTTGCGACATTGATGAGTTTTGCGACATTCATGAGTATCGCAACCTTGAGTTGCGACACGCTCATTGGTATCGCAACAGTGGGTTGCGACTTAAGGTATATCACAACAGTTGGTTGCGACATGTGGCAATATCGCAATAGTTGGTTGCGATATAGAGAGATATCGCAGTAGTTGATTGCGATATGGTACTATGTTGCAATAGTTGATTGTGATATGGTACTGTGTCGCAATAGTTGATTGCGATATGGGTTGTGTATTGCGACATGGGGTTATCGCAATAGTTGGTTGCGATATGAGTCGAGGATTTTGGGATTTTAGAGTTTTTAGTCTTTAAAGAGATATTTGTATTTATGTGGTTACAGATTCTGGAAATTGGGCTGAAAGATTAGGAGTGCTTGAGAAAGGCTTGGAAAGATTTTTGGTGATAAGCAAAACAGGTGAGTTTTACTTAAAAATGTTTTTAAACTGGAATACATATATGTGTGTATTGGATATGTGATTGATGATGTGTTTATATGCTTATGTTGGAAATATAATATGTTGAGATGTATATTATATTTACATGAGTATTATACAAGAGTATATTGGCCGGGCTTAGGACCGGTGGTGTTGGCTGTAATACTCGTACGGCGGTGTTGGCTGTAATTGTCGTACAGCGGAGTTAATTTATTAGTTGGCTTGCAACCAACTAATATGGCCATGGGAATGAGGAAGGAAAGTACACGAAGTGTGAGTTCTAATTGATATTTGTGATTGTGTTATGTGTATGGGATTTATGTAAATGGTTTCCAACTAACCAGGATTTTCTCACTTAGACCATTAGGTCTAACCCTCATTTTGTTTTAAAATATGTATTCCAGGTCGTGAAGCAAACAAAGACAAGTGATAGGAAAGATCTAGGAATTTCTTTTGAAGAACCATGAAGCATTTTTGTATCTATCATGTTTAGTAGTTATAAAAAAAAAGTTTGTATTGAAAGACTTATTTTGTTAAGCTAAGGGACCGTAAATGAAATATGATGTATCTTTGTGGTGAAATTATGTTATGAAATATGTGTTATTTGTATGTTTGGGAATCCGGGTTGTTACAGCGTTCAGTTTCAAACTTCTCTCTTTCTAAAATCAGAATGTTTTCAAAGTCGGAGATTTGTGTTGAAAGTTTTAAACATATAAGCTCAAGACTCTTCTTCTCTTCAAGAGATTTCTTTGAAGAATCAGATTGCTTTTGTATAAGCATTTGCCTTTCCTTTGTAAAACTTTCTTTCTCCTTTTCAAAAACATTTTCAAGAGTAGTTAGTTTACTTTTAAGCTCAAGGTTTTCATAGTTCAAGAGCTTACCTTTCTCTTCAAGTGCCTTTATCTCGTCTTGTGATGGCAACTCAGAAATCTTCCTTTTCAGCTCAGTGTTCTCAATTTCTAAGATTGTTGCCTTTTCTTCAGATCTAGCCAGCTTCTCAGAACTATTCCAGATTTTAGATTTCAGTTCCTTCAGTTCTTTGATGTACTTGCTGATCAATTCATCTGCTTGCTTGATATTCTTTTCATATCGTCTTTCTTGCTCTTTCTCTTCAAGTGCCTTCATGTCGTCTTGCGATGACAATTCAGCAATCTTCCTTTTCAACTCAGCACATTTCTTTGAAAAATCAGAAAACTTTTGTTGAAAAGTATTTCTTTCTTTTTCAAAATCTGTTCTTTTTTTACTCATCTCTTCTTTATCTTTTGTCACTTGGTTTTGAAGCTCAGTGAATGTCTTTGTCTATTCAGCATGGTTATTTCTTAACCAAACGTTGTTAGCTTCAAAAACTTTCGACTTTCTATCAGCCTCTTGATACTTCTTTTGTAAATCGTTAATTTTGTCTCGTGTATCATAAGGTAGATACGAAAGAAAATAACGCATGTCTTCTGAATTAAAATAATTCATTGTTACCCGGAAACAATAGGAACGTCCGGACACTGCGGCTGGTTGAGAAATTCGGATCAGGTTTTGATAGGGTTGCTTGATTTCACTCCTGTAGGGTTAGATTTTGACCAAAAACACACACAAACATACCCAAATCGATTTCTAAGCACAATATATCCTATTTTTTCAATAATCACCACAAAACTTTAAGAGCACTACCAAAACTCAAGAACTGATTTTTTTAAATCAAAAAAATTGATACCTTTGAGAATTGATATAGAAGCAGATAAACAGCAGATTAAAAACGATTAAACAATCGAGAATTAACAGAAGAGTTATTAAATCAACGAAAAGATTTTCAAACCCGATTGATGATCGATTTTCCCCAAGAAAAACTGCAGTATTTCGAAAACAAAACAGATGTCTTCTGGATCTCAAACAATTAATCCCACCGTTCAGAATGTAGAACAGAGTGTCTTGAAGCTACTGTCCAAAAATCGCGACGATCCAACGGTTCAAACTCCGGCAATAGGCAAAAAGGCTCAGCTGCGTTTTTCAGAAAATTCAATACGAAAATTCTTTGTTTTCTCTTGCTTTTGATTGCTTCTTCCGTATCTTCAAATCACCGATTTTGCTCTGATACCACGTGTGAGTCCCAGTTTGATCAGGTAACAACGAATAACATGAAACGATTAATCTTATTGAATTATTCAAAACAGTTACAAAAGGTTTGAATGATATTCTCAACTATCTCTCTCTAACAATTAAGCTCTCTTACTATATTATGATTAACCTTAACCTAATTTCTAAAGGAAACAATCCTTATATACTTAGGCCTTAGACAAATAGGGCCCAAGCCCAATAGGCTAAACTAAGCCCAATTAACACAATTAAGACTTTTACAATAATTAATTAATCTAATTAAGCTCTATATAATTCTTTATATATCTTTCTAATATGTAGGACATTTATGGTCCTAACAGTTAGGTATAGTCTGCGACTTCTGTTGATTTGTTCGACCAACAATCTTCTTTGGCTCCCCCTTGAATGATTAACCTATGTAGATCATTTCAAGGTCTCCTTCTGCTCCCCCTTGACCTATGCTTGGATTAGATATGATAAGTAGAGCATAGAACATAGGTCAAACTCATCAGAGATTCTGTGAAAATAGACAGAGGCTCTGAGCTATTCCACAGAAGCTCTGTTGGGTATTGAACTTTTAAAGGTAAAGAATTCACATACTGAAAGATTGAAATATATACATATGTACAGGAGGATTTAGTCTCACTTACAGAGGGATCAGCTCATGTTTAGCATACCTAACTTACCCACCAAGAATAGGAATCTTTTCTCATCAAGTGCTTTGGTGAATAAGTCCGCAAGCTGATATTCTGTGGACACAAAGTACATCTCTATTGTTCCCTGTTCAACATGATGCTTCAAAAAGTGGTACCGCATATTTATGTGCTTTGTCTTAGAGTGCTGCACAGGATTGGCAGAGATCGCAATGGCACTTTTGGAGTCACAGAGGATGGGTATCTTTTGGATGTCTAGACCATATTCTTTTAGTTGAGTTCTCATCCACAGAACTTGGGAGCAACAACTTGCAGCAGCAACGTATTCGGCTTCTGTTGTGGATGTTGACACACAATTCTGCTTCTTTGAAGTCCAGCTGACTAACTTACCACCTAGGAATTGGCAACTCCCAGAGGTACTCTTTCTGTCAAGCTTGCATCCTCCGTAGTCTGAATCTGTATAAGCCATAAGTTCAAAGCCAGAGTTCTTTGGATACCAGAGACCAAGATTCTTGGTTCCTTTGAGTTATCTAAAGATTTTCTTGACAGCTAATAGATGGGATTCTTTGGGGTTAGCTTGATATCTTGCACAAAGACATGTGGCATACATTATATCTGGCCTACTAGCAGTCAAGTATAGAAGAGACCCGATCATGCCTCTGTAGAGCTTGGACTCGACAAACTTTCCTTGTAGATCTGAGTGTAACTTAGATCCAGTGGCCATGGGGTTCTTCATGACAGAGGCATTAGAGAGTGTGAATTTTGAAAGTATGTCAGAGACAAATTTTGATTGATTTATAAAAATTCCCTTTGATGACTGTTTGACTTGGAGTCGTAAGAAGAAGTTTAGTTCTCCCATCATACTCATCTCAAACTCACTCTGCATGAGTTTTTCAAAATCGGTGCAGTATTGTGCATTGGTAGAGCCAAAAATAATGTCATCCACATATATTTGGACAAGTATTATCTCTTCACCTTTTCTCTTATAGAACAAAGTTGTGTCGGTAGTACCTCTTTTGAAATCATTATCAAGGAGAAAGGTTGAAAGTCGCTCATACCATCTCTTGAGGCCTGTTTGAGTCCATACAGAGCCTTGTCAAAATAGTATACATGGTTTGGGTACTTAGCACTTTCAAACCCTGGTGGTTGTTGGACATATACTTCTTCTTGAATCTGTCCGTTTAGAAAGGCAGATTTGACGTCCATCTGAAATACCTTAAAACCTATGTGGGCTGCGAAGGCTAAGAAGATTCTTATAGCTTCGAGCCGTGCGACAGGGGCAAAGGTCTCATCGTAGTCTATCCCTTTTGCCTGACAGTATCCCTTAGCCACCAGAATTGCCTTGTTTCTGATGACCACTCCATCCTCATCCTTCTTATTTCTGAAGACCCATTTAGTCCCTATAGTTGTTTTCCCTCTTGGTAGAGGAACTAAGGTCCATACTTTGTTTCTCTCAAATTGGGGAAGCTCTTCTTGCATTGCTTCCACCCAATTTGGATCTTCTAGGGCTTCAGAAACTCTTTTAGGTTCGATCACACTGATAAAGTTTGTAAAGAAAAACAAAGTAGCAGTGGCTGATCTTGTCTTTACATTGTCAGAAGGATCGCCAATTATTTGGCTCTGAGGGTGACTCTTTGTCCATTTGGATATCCTTGGGAGATGGTCATTTGCTTCATTGAGTTGAACTTCTGTGGTTGCACATGATGGTTCTGGTGCAACTTCTGTAGTAGATGGTACTTCTGTTCTTGTACAGGGAGTTTCTGCTTGAGGAGGTATTTCAATAAGGGTTGGCACTGAATCCTCTGAGGATGTTGAGACAGAATCCTCATTCTCCTCTGGTATTAATTCCTCTGTTGTTACTGGAGTTGGTATTTCCAGTGCCTCTGTTGCGGTGTTCTTATTCACATTATCCTCTACTCGCTCCCCCTCGACATTTGTACCTTCACGGTTAATGGAAGAGGGTGAAGAATTTGAGGGACCAGTTAGAGATATACCTGAATTTGTCTGGTCAGCAAAGGACGTTTCTCCAGAGGCTCTGGGAGCTCCAGCAGGGGGATCAATATCATCATTGAACATTTCTTCAAACACCAGATTAAACTCTGCTTCTCTTGATTTGGAAATGCCAGAGGTTTCTTTGTTCAGCCCGAATTCTGAACTGATTTGCTCAGAAGTCTTGTGGAAAGAGTCGTCAAAAGAAACATTGATGCTTTCCACGATTGATCGGGTCCGCAGAACGTAGACTCTGTAGGCCTTAGAAGTGGCAGAGTACCCGATGAATTTGCCTTCATCTGCCTTAACATCAAACTTCCCTCGATTTTCTCTGTCGTTGAGGACAAAGCATTTGCATCCAAATAAATGAAAGAACTTGATATTGGGCTTTCTCTGGTTGATCAAATGGTATGGTGTCTTGATGTGCCTTTTCGCCACTGTTGATCGATTCTGGGTAAAGCATGCAGTTGAAACAGCTTATGCCTAGAAAGATATGGGCAATCCAGATGCTGTGAGCATTGTTCTTGCAGCCTCCACAAGCGTGCGATTTTTGCATTCGACCATGCCATTTTGTTGTGGGGTACGTGCAGCAGAGAAGTTTTGTGAGATGCCTTCTTATGTTAGGTAAGCTTCAATGACAGAGTTTTTGAATTCTGTTCCATTGTCGCTTCTTAGCTTCTGTATCCTGCACTCATAAAGAACCTGGATTCTTTTCATTAGATTAATCAAGATGTTTGGAACATCTGACTTCTTTCGGGCAAATTCCACCCATGTATATCTTGAAAATTCATCGACCAACACTAGCATATATTTCTTGCCACCTAGGCTCTGTGTAGCAATGGGACCACAGAGGTCAACATGAAACATGTACAGAGGCCTAGTGCAAGACACATCAGATTTTCCTTTATGGGAAGCCCTTTTGAGTTTTCCCATTTCACAGGCAGAGCACAGATGATCTTTGTTAAATTTAACATTATGCAAACCTTTCACCAGATCAAGCTTAACAAGTTTATCGTGAGTATGGAAGTTTAGATGGCAGAACATGTTGTGCCATAACCATGCTTCTTCATTCTTGCATGCGACAAGATAGAGCTTGTCATCTTTGTTCTTGGCCTTAAAGTTCATTAGGTACAGATTGCTATTTCTTTCGGCTCGCAGAAGCTCTACTTTTGTGTCTTCCCCTAGCAGCGAGCAATAGGTTCTTTTGAACTTAACATCAAAACCTGTATCGCAAAGTTGGCTTACACTCAGAAGATTGTGCTTGAGGCCATCCACATATGCAACTTTACATACAGTTATATCTTCTTTTTTTATGACTCCATAGCCTTTGATGTACCCCTTCTTGTTATCTCCAAAGGTTACTGATCCTCCTCCAAGTTTGTCTTTATATGAGGATAGTAAACCTCTGTCGCCAGTCATGTGCCTCGAGCACCCGGAGTCTAGGTACCAGATTGGCACATACTGCTTCTGCAACATAATCAGAGAGATTTAGGTACCCATTTCCAAATGGGTCCAGCTTTGTTAGGGGGCTTTAAGGTTGCCTTAGCATCCTTAGGTTTGGTTTTAACTTCTTTCGAAGAACCATTTTGTTTCTTCTTACCCTTGAATTTTGCATTCTTTGCATTGGGTTTACAGAGGAAACAGTGAGGACCGGAGAAGTGTTGATTTAGTTGATACATAAGCTCAAAGCAATGACAATAATCAACATGTGAAGAAATTTGCTTAAACTTTTCATTAAAAACGCTAAACATGGGCATAGAGGCTTTATGTTTACAATCTTTCCTAGCATTAGACTTTCTATTACAAAAAGACCTATCTAGGCTAGATTAAGTTTTTGGAAAATCTTTCTTTGGAGTAGCCTTCTGTTGTGCCCATCTTCTGTGGTGAACCTCTGCCGATTTCACTGTCATAGAAGAAAAAGACTTGTTATTTTCAATCCATTTACCTTTTTGTTGCCAAGTTAATTTTTCTTGAATTGGCCTTAAGGGTTTTGAGACTTTTGGATTTTGAGAGGACTTTTCTTTTTGTTCTTTGATCTTCTCAAGTTCAAGAGAAGTTTTTGCTTGTCTGCACATATCCAGAAAGTCTGGGCAGATAGGAACACTTGTGATTTTCTCCTTTGGAGGAATGGTCCTGTTAAGAATACATGTTGGTTCCTGTTTTCTTAACAATGATCTTAACTTTCAGTTAGTTCAGATTTAGATATGGTGCGGAAGCGTATTTAAGAACTGAAAGATAATGTAAAGGTAGAAGAACACACAATATCAAATAAACAGTATGTAAAGAACATATGAGTATCTCCAAGATTGTTGTTTGATATTTATTAAGAACACCAAGAACATAAAAAGAATTCTGCTGGTGTGTGTGTTTGTGCGTAGCTTAATTGTCTGATTCTTGTTAATAGAAGAACTCAACATGAGTCTTCTATTTATACTAATTCTTAAGGGGACATACTTTAGACAAAGAGGACTGATCTACAGTAGACAAGATCGTATGAACAGTAGCAGGTACGATGTTCATTTAATGCGCATGTTCCAAATCTGACAAAGCCCTATTAGAGTTTGGCAAGTGTAGTTGATGTCAGGGCACGCCTAGAACAAGTGGATGAACGGATCTTGAAATAGTAGAAAGATATTTGTTAATCTTCCAAGTCTTCAGTATAAACCGTAGAGGCTCTGTCAAAGGTGACAGAGGTTCTGCGGCTCGGTCCTCTGTGAGGAGCACTTCTGTCTATTCTTGCCTTCTGTCTTCTTGGGTTCTTCTGCAGAGCCTCTGTGGGTGACTTCTGTACTTAGACTATTTTCACTACTTCTACAAACAGAAAGATTGGATCTAACAATCTCCCCCTAAGTAGTGAAAATTAAATATTTGAAAGTGCAAGGATTTTCAAAGTACAAGAACATTTTTCTTTTCACATTAGATTATGCCAGAGGCATTTACATTTGATTGTATTGAAAAGAAAAAAATTACAGAGGATTTGTTTGACTGACTCAGACGTTGGCATCTTTGAAGTCATTGAAACTTCTGTTGTCGAGTCCTTGTTGTATTAGCTCATGATAGAAACTGATGCAGAGTTTTCTGAAGTTGATTGTTGCATCGATGATCTCTATCAGTCTGTCGGCTAGGCTTTGATCCATGAGCTCTGTTCCTCTGTGCTCCACTAGGATCGATCTAAACTCTGTCAAAGTACTTGTTGCGTACTTCTGACAGTTCATCTCTACGAATAACTTTGATTTACCAGAAGGATCTAGAAATACTAACCCGGCCCTTGGATTTGTGATGATTGAGTTTGGTGTAGCAGAGGGAGGGCAGTAGTCTTCTGGTGGTTGAACGTTTAAGTTTTTTACTCCAAGATCTCGAGCCAATTGGAAATCTACCATGCTGTATAGCAGAAGCTTCTCGCGTATGGCCTTTCTAATCACCTTGTATGCTCTGCGAACTTCATCTGTTGTGAAGTTCTCTTTTGTCCAGTCCAGAAGGTCAGGAAGGTCATAAGGATTTAAGTTTCTAAGATCCGCATCAGAGAATTGGTTCTCGGATTTGTCATCCCCTTTGACCTTGTATATATTGTATGAGACCTTGGGCCAGGTTCTGGTTTTGGAGAACTTACAATAGATAACTTTGATGATCTTGGATGTTGAGAAGACTTCGTATTTAGGCTTGGGTTTTGTTCTAGTGAAGAGGTTTTCGAGGTCAGCACGGAAGTCAGGGTCTTGAATGGTTGGTTTTGATTGATCCATTATGCCCATTCTGTTGTATAAGTACTTGTATACCACTTCTTCCATTTGTGGTGGTGGTGGTTGAGGTAAGGTTCTGCGCTGAGCATCTAATTGGTTCTTGACTTCTGCTACTCGATCTTCTGAAGGTTTTGCCTTTGGATCCAGAACAGGAATATTTGACAGAGGAGTTGTACCAAAAGCCCAGTCTTCTTCTTCTGGCTTTGGTGTCATACTAGCATCGAAAGAGCTCTTCATCAGTTTTTCTGTTTGAGGTTGATGATTGGCTTCTTCTTCTGTGGTTCCTCTGTCATTATTCCTTTGCCCTTGTCTTTTGCCTTCGGCTGATCTTCTTGTAGAGATGGAGTTGCCTCTGCAGGTTTTAACACTTGAGTTTTAGAGGGCTTGATTGGGGTTGCTTCTGTTGGAGAGGCTTTTGGTGTCTTGCTCAGATATTTCCTCTGTTTTTGAGCAATGGTTTTGATTCTTGGGTTGGTTTTGGGTGTTGGGGAAGGTAGTTCGTCTTCGGAGGATGTCAGGAGTTGGAGCTCTTCTTGGATTTGGACATCTTCTCCAAATGCAGAAGGAAATTCCACAGAGGTTGGTATTGCCTCTGTGGTCTTCTGTTTTTGAACTTGGGTTGTTTCTGGTATTTGGGTTTCTTCAGAGACCATTTCCACAGATGTGGTTGTTGCCTCTGTGGACTGTTGTGTTCTTTGTTGGGTTTGAGTTGGGGGTGCAGAGGATATTGGTTCTGCAGATACCGATGGAGCAGGTAGACCTCTGCTTGCAGCTATTTCCCTTTGTTTCTCCCCTCGATTCTCTCCCTCAGGATGATCTGATGGACCATGATGGTCATCATCAGAGTCATCCTGACCTTTATCTGTCGTACCCTCTGCTCTACATGAAGTTTCAGGTTTCTTTGGTGGAACAGCCCCTGCAGCAATCATCTTTGCGCATAAGTCATCACAGAGGCCGGGGAGTGTTTCAACCTCTGCTTCTGTGTTGAAGCGCAATTTGCCGACACTCTTCTGGAAGTCTTTAACATAATTTGCGTTGGCAGCAGTGAAGGCGACGATTACTTCTGGCACTTGGTTGATTACCCCTTGTCCAAGCTCTGTCAGCTGACCTCTGGTCATGTAGTCAGAAGGCTGCATGGCTTGAGTGCTTCTGATTGTTTGCTCTTGGACCTCTTCTAAGGCCTTCTTTTGGTTCTTCAGGTGTAAGGCCCTTAGAAGCAGAGGATTGTTGTTTTAGTTGTTGAAGGAAGTGCTTGACAGATTCTTTGAAGGCAGAAGTTGCGGCTTTCCTGAATTCTTGAGCTGCAGAGGTAGCAGTTGTAGTAGTAGTATGTGTTGCAGTGGACTTCATCTGGGTTAAGGCGTTTTGCACCTCTGTGGACAAGGTGTCCATTTTGGTGTTTAGATCAAGGATTGCCCTGGATGTAGTATCTGCAAAAGCATCAAAGGAGCTTTTCAACCCCTTTAATGTATTGTCTACAGAGCTGACAAGGGTTTGGAACTCATCCCTTGATACATGTGAACTAGTTGTAACCTCTGGAGGAACACATTCGTCCCTAGAGTGAGTCTCTATTCCTGAGACACCTTCTTTCGCCCTTGTTTTGATGTTGGGGGCGGAAGGATTTCCTTCTGATCCTTGAGCAGAAGCAGCTAGTGCTTCAGACTCTACAGAAGTTCTGAGAATGACATTGTCTAGATCCACTCCAGAGATGGGTACTAGATTATCTTTCTGTTGACTTGGAGACTTGTCTAGAGTCTCTTTGTCTTTGTGCACTCTAATCTCCTCTAAATAGATGTTTGGACCTATTTGTGTGCGTGTGGCAGAGGAAACAAATTCCTCTGTTGGGATTTCTGTTGTGATCTGGGGCGACTGATCATGAACTAAGGGTAAATCCTTTTGAGAGGATTCCCCTGGAATGGTTTCCTCGGGTATGATTGGTACAGAGGTGGAAAGAATTACCTCTGCCCAGTTGGTTTGGGGTGGGGTCGAGCTGTACTGCTCTTTTTCAATACTACCCTCTGCCACTAGACTGGCGGTAATAGAAGTGTGGGTTGCACTGGGAGATGGTTGTTGTTGTGTGCCTTTTACAACTTCGGCATCTTTTTCTTTTTCACCCTCTTTTTCTACTTCTTCCCTATCCACATCTTCTGTGATCCCTTCTGTCAATACATTTAACCTAATCACTTCCTCTGTCTTCTCTTCTTCTGTTACCTCTTCTTCTCTTGGACCTAGGGAGTCGTATATAGGATGAGTACCAAAAAGTTGTTGTACATGGGGGTGCATAACCTGTATACTGTCAGAGGTAGAGATTACTTGCTCTGGGCTTCTTCTGTGCATATCATAGCCAGGGTGAAGGAAAGGGTTCTGCAGTACCTCTGGGGTCTCAGCCGGATTATCCTTTGGAGTTTGATCATCATCATCAAGATCAGAATCAACTCCAGAGATTGTGAAATCTGGATCTTCTGTGGCTTCTGTGGTTTCATGTGAAAGAGCTTCTGCAGTCCATCCTGCAGTGTCAAGGGTGTTGGCAAATTCAGGGTGTTGGAGGAAGGAAGAGAAATCTCCATGATGAGCATAGTTGAGAGGAGTTGGGGAATGCACAGGTGATTTTTGGGTTTGTTCTTCTGCGACTTCTTCTGTCACCTTTTCTGTCACTTCTTCTGCCACTTCTTCCTCTGCTATTGGTTGCATAGGAGACAGATGTTTCCCTGTTTTCTTCTTGCTCTTTCTCCTCTTGGGTTTAGGTGCCCCTTCCTCTGAGGCTTTGGATTTTCTCTTCTTCTTTTCCTTTGGGGGAGAGGGAGGAGCAGAAGATCCAACTTCTGTGGCATGAGGAGGAGAGGGTTGAGCTTCTGCGACACTTGTAGAGGTGCCCTCTGTGGTTTTCCTCTTATGAGTTTTCTTTTGAGGAGTAGAGGCAGAGGGTTTTTGTTTCTTTGAGGCAGAGTAGATGGATTTTCTCTGAGGACGGAATCTGGCTTGATTGTCTTCATGCTTCTGAAAAGCAGCTGCCCATTCTTCATCTGTTAACCTATCTAATACTTTTGTACCTATGGGGGCTCCTAGACGCGGGGGTGTCATAGGACTTGGTTCTGGAGTCCTATGATCGCGTATGTATTCTAATTCTAGTTCTTCGTCCCTTACATATCCCATAAGTTTCTTTGGCAGAGGTCTGCAGTGTGGGTATCCATCAGCATGTTCTGTTGGGGAGTTTTTGTTCATAGCATACATCTTGGTTGTTGGCCCCTTCATTGGCCATTTTTCGAGCAAGAGTAGAGGCTCTAGCAGAACACCTAGAATTCTTTGAAACTACAGAGGAGGTAGAGCTCCTGTTGTCTGTGACCGTTTCGGCTGGAAGGTGATCTTTCTGGCGATGGTGTTAACCATTTCTTGCATCATGAGAGTGGCGAAGTCCAGAGGTAGGTCGTAGTAGACTCCGTACATGATGGCTAGTATTTGGTGTGAGGATTGATCTGGACTCCCCACTTTTCCTGTTAGGCACCTGTTGAGTATTGAAAAGAGTGTATTCCACAGAGGTGGTAATCTGCCTCTGCGGAAATCGTTTCTCTTTCTCAGGGTTGTGTTGTACCCCAACATTTCGACAAACTTGCAGAGTTCTTCATCTGTGGGTTCCTCTGCGAATCTCTTTAAGCCTAGAAGACCTCTGGTAGGTAGACTGAACTCAAGAGAGAACATAGTTCTGTTGAACTTGAGTTCAAGATGTTCAGATTTATCAGGTTTGGAGATGTACCCTTTGATCTGTCTATCCTTTTGGTCAAATCTGCAGCTTTGCCAGAATTGATTTATGTACCTGGCAGGGATTTTATCAACGGTTTTGGTAAGGAGAGGGTAGAGTATATGTTGTTTCAAAATATGGAGAAGTATAGCATGTGCTTCTCCAAAAGCAGTTTTGGATGGAACGAGGTAGTGGTTATTGGGTTTTAAAGGTAGAACATTTGCAAAATGTTCATGTTCTAAGAAGTTTTGAAGGTGGGTGGTCGGAGCAAAATCTGCTTCATCGCCGGAGTTGTCCTGCTCCAGGTTTCTGGCGATTTCAGGGTTTTCAGAGTGTTCAGATTGTGCAGGGGAGTGTTCAGGTGAGTTCGCCGGAGATTGTGAAGTGGAAGCCATTACTTGAATATGAGGAAAGATGAAGATATGAAGATTTGCAGGTTGCAAGTTCACCGGAGAAGATAGTAAGTTCGTAAAGTTTTAGGAAGGAATGGTAACTTGGGTTTTATAGTGAGAGGTAACGGTAGAATCTGAAGAGGTAAATACATGGAAGTGGTTAAAATTTTGGGGTCCGCAATCGAGTACCTACGGTTGGTTCAACTTTCCAGGAGAACATGTGCCGTGTACGTCCAATGAAAATGTGACACGTCAGCAGTGTCAGAGCATGACTTGACGTCGTGCGCGGCCCATTAATGCTTGGCGCGTGGATTTCTTTTCCTTCACATAATTTTCACTCGCAGTAAAATAGCCGTTACTGTTACAGAATTTCCCTTAGTTGAAAAAATGACAGAAGCTCTGTGGTTTGAAATCTTCCTTTTATTTTCCTCTGATGCTTGCACCTTTACCAAAAACGTTTGAAAATTCATTGGAGAGAATCGATAGATTTATAGAGTAGAAATTTCTTTCACAGAGGTTTTGAAGCTCTGTCAGAGCCAAGAGAGGCTCTATGAGATGAAATTTCTCATATCTAAAAATCTATTAAACTTTTTGATCATCCAAGTTTTTAATTGTTTTTGACAATGTTTTTAGGACCTATTTGGAAGTTGGTGTCCTAGAAAATTGTTTGTTAAAAGGTTTTGTGCGATAAATTCTTTTAAAAGCCTATGTTGGTTAACATTGTTTCTTTTGTGGAATGAGCTCTGTGACCAACAACCTTTTAGAATCTCAAAGTGTGCATTTGTGCGAAAGAGGTCTTTTGAGATGACATTCAAACCGATCGAAAGAGTTTAAATTTTCGATCATAGAGATTTTCTCTGGTAGAGCCTCTGTTGAGCTCAGCAGAGGCTCTATGACCTCAAATTTCTCATAACTCAAAATTTATCTTTTTGATCATTTGAAGTTTGAAATGTTTTTAACATTGTTTTTAGGACAAATTTGGAAATTTGTGTCCTAGAAAACTGTTTTCAAAAAACTGCTTGTACGAGATACTTACATTTTGACTCTTCTGACCTCGGCTTAGTACCTGACTTCTGTGGATAATGTCAATCGCAATTCTTCTTTGGCTCCCCCTTGTACTGTCAACTTATGTAGATCAGTTCAAGGTCTCCTTCTTCTCCCCCTTGACCTATGCTTGGATCAAATAAGATAAGTTGTGTATAGAACATAGGTAAAGATCACTAAAGGTTCTGTGAAGTCCGTCAGAGGTTCTGAGCAGACCCATAGAAGCTCTGTGATTTAAAGGACTTTTAAAGATTGAGAATTTACAGACAAAAATAAAATAAACAAAACAATTAAATATATATGTATATATATATTTACAGAGGTTTAAGTTATACTTACAGAGGTTTCAACACATGTTAATCATTCCCAACTTACCCACCAAGAAAAGGAATCTTTTCTCATCTAGTGCCTTGGTGAATAAGCCTGCAAGCTGGTATTCTGTAGATACGAAGTGCGTTTCGATTGTCCCATATTCAACATGATGCTTCAGAAAGTGGTAACGGATGTCGATATGCTTTGTTTTGGAATGATGTACTGGATTGGCAGAGATTGCTATGGCGCTCTTTGAGTCACAGAAGATGGGTATCTTAAATAAGATGTGACCATAGTCTTTTAGTTGAGTTTTCATCCACAGAACCTGGGAGCAACAGCTAGCAGCAGCAACGTATTCAGCTTCTGCCGTAGATGTCGACACACAGTTCTGCTTCTTTGAAGTCCAACTAACTAACTTACCACCTAGGAATTGACAACTCCCAGAGGTACTCTTTATGTCGAGTTTGCAGCCTCCATAGTCTGAATCTGTATAAGCTTTAAGACCAAAACCAGAGTTCTGCGGATACCAGAGGCCAAGATTTTTGGTCCCTTTTAGGTATCTGAAGATTCTCTTTACAGCATTGTAATGGGATTTCTTCGGGTTAGCTTGATATCTTGCACAGAGGCATGTGGCATGCATTATGTCAGGTCTACTAGCAGTTAAGTATAACAGAGACCCAATCATGCCTCTGTAGAGTGTGCACTCTACAGAGATACCATCTGGATCTGAGAATAATATATTTCCAGTGGCCATTGGGGTTTTCATTACAGAGGCATCAGAGAGACTGTATTTTGAAAGTATGTCAGAGACATATTTAGCTTGATTTATGAAAATTCCCTCTGATGATTGTTTTACTTGGAGTCCGAGGAAGAAAGTTAATTCTCCCATCATACTCATTTCAAACTCACTCTGCATGAGTTTTTCAAACCTTTTGCGCTCTTCTGTATTTGTAGACCCAAAAATTATGTCGTCCACATATATTTGTACAAGCATAATTTCATCACTTTTTCGTTTATAAAACAAAGTTGTATCCGTTGTACCTCTGTCGTAACCATTATCGAGAAGAAAGGTAGAAAGTCTTTCGTACCATGCTCTTGGAGCCTGTTTCAGTCCATACAGAGCTTTGTCGAGATAGTACACGTATCTTGGGTACTTGGAGCTTTCAAACCCTGGTGGCTGTTGAACGTATACTTCTTCTTGGATTTCACCGTTTAGAAAAGCGGATTTTACGTCCATTTGAAATACTTTAAAACCTCTGTGGGCTGCGAAGGCTAAGAAGATTCTTATGGCTTCGAGTCGTGCGACAGGGGCAAAAGTTTCATCGTAATCTATGCCTTCTTCTTGTCGATATCCCTTGGCCACCAATCTTGCTTTGTTTCTTATGACCACCCCATCTTCATCCTTCTTATTTCTGAAGACCCATTTAGTTCCTATGGCTTGTTTTCCTCGTGGCAGAGGAACTAAAGTCCAGACTTTGTTTCGTTCAAATTGTAGAAGCTCTTCTTGCGTAGCGTCTACCCAGTTTGGGTCATCAAGGGCTTCAGAGATCCTTTTTGGCTCGATCACACTAATAAAGTTTGTAAAGAAACAAAAGTTAGCAGTGGCAGATCTTGTTTTTACCTTTTCAGAAGGTTCGCCGATTATAAGACTTGGAGGATGGATTTTTGTCCATTTTGTTGTTCTTGGGAGATGGTCATCGATTTCATTAAGTTGATCTTCAGAGGTTTCTAACTATGGTTCTGGTGTAACCTCTGTCGTAGATTTTGCTTTCGTGCTTGATTCTACAGAATATGGTATGATAGGAATGAGTGTTGGTGTTTGTTCCTCTGAGGAAGTAGAAACTGAGTCTTCTTGTTCCTCTGGGATTGGTTTCTCTGTTGTTGCTGGAGATGGTATTTCAGTAACTTCTGCGGTTGTATTCTTTGTTGTATCATCTTCTGTTGGTTCCCCCTCGACATTTGCATCTGTATGATTAACAGAAGAAGATGAAGTATTAAAGGGACCAGTTAGAGTTATACCTGTTTCTTTCTGGCTGACAGAAGATGATTCTCCAGAGGCTCTGTTGACTCCAGCAGAGGGATCAATGTCATCATGGAACATCTCGTTAAATAGAAGATTTAAGTCTTCTTCTCTTGTCTTTGAGATGCCAGAGGATTCTCCTTTTAGTCCGAGTTCTGAACTGATTTGCTCAGAAGTCTTTTGGAAGGTATTGTCAAAAGAAATGTTTATGCTTTCTACAATCGTTCGTGACTGCAGAAGATAAACTCTGTAGGCCTTGGAAGTTGCAGAGTATCCTATGAACTTGCCTTCATCTGCCTTTACTTCAAACTTTCCTCTTGCTTCTCTATCATTTAAGACGAAGCACTTGCATCCAAATACATGGAAGAACTTGATGTTTGGTCGTCTTTTGTTGATCAAATGATATGGTGTTTTGATGTGTCTCTTTACGATGGTTGATCGATTTTGGGTATAGCAAGCGGTTGATACTGCTTCTGCCCAAAATGTCATTGGTAATCCACATGCGGTGAGCATAGTTCTGGCGGCCTCCACAAGCGTGCGATTCTTTCGTTCCACCACGCCATTCTGTTGTGGGGTGCGTGCAGCAGAGAAGTTCTGTGAAATTCCTTCTTCTGTAAGATAGGCTTCAATGACAGAGTTTTTGAATTCTGTGCCATTGTCGCTTCTCAGTTTCTGAATCCTGCACTCATACAGAACTTGAATTCTTTTCATTAAATTTATCAGTATGTTTGGAACATCTGATTTCTTTCTGACAAATTCAACCCATGTAAATCTTGAGAATTCATCGATCAAAACAAGCAGATATTTCTTGCCACCTAGGCTCTGTGTAGATATTGGACCACAGAGGTCAACATGGAGCATGTACAGAGGCCTAGTGCAAGATACATCTGTTTTGCCTTTATGGGTAGCCTTTTTGAGTTTTTGCATTTCGCAGGCAGAGCAAAGATGATCTTTATTAAATTTAACGTTTGGTAGACCTTTGACTAGATCAAGTTTTACAAGTTTATCAAGAGTATGAAAGTTTAAATGGCAGAACCTGTTATGCCATAACCAGGCTTCTTTGCTTTTACAGGCAACGAGGCATATTTTGTCTTTCTTCTTGGTATTGAAGTTCATGAGATATAGATCTCCTCTTCTTTCGGCTCGCAGAAGTTCAATTCCTGTGTCCTCGCTCTGTAGAGAGCAGAAGGTTCTTTTGAACATTACGTCGAATCCCGTATCGCAGAGTTGACTAACACTGAGAAGATTGTGTTTAAGGCCATCAACATATGCAACTTTGCATACAGCTATATTCTCCTTCTGTATGATTCTGTAGCCTTTAATGTACCCCTTTTTGTTGTCTCCAAAGGTCACAGATCCACCATCGTTCTTTTCTTTGTATGTGGATAGAAGACCTCTGTTGCCAGTCATGTGCCTCGAGCATCCGGAGTCTAGATACCAGATCGGCACATACTGCTTCTGTAAGACAATCAAAGAGATTTAGGTACCCATATCCAAATGGGTCCAGGTTTGTCAGGGGTCTTTGTTTTAGCTTCTTTTGAAGAAACATTTTGTTTCTTCTTACCCTTGGATTTATCTTTTGCTTTGGGTACAGAGAGAAGACAGTGTGGACTTTTGAAATGTTGGTTTAATTTAAACATTAGATCAAAGCAATGACAGTATTGAATGTGCGAAGAGATTTGCTTGAACTTTTCATTAAATACATTAAATGGGGGCACAGAGGCCTTACAGTCTATCCTAACATTAGACTTTCTATTACAAGAAGGTTTATGTAGGCTAGATTGTTGTTTGCAAAATCCTTTGTTGAGTGCGGCCTTTCGTGTACCCCTTCTGTGGTGAACTTCTGCTGGTTTCACTGTCACAGAAGAAAAAGCTTTGTTAATTTTAGTCCATTTACCCTTCTGTTGCCATGTTAGTTTTTCTTTAACAGGTTTTAAGGGTTTCAAAATCTTTGAACTTGTTGGAATTTGAGTGGACATTAACTTCTTTTGTTTGAATTTCTCAAGCTCTAGAGAGGTTTTCGCTTGTATGCACATATCCACAAAGTCTGGACAGATAGGAACTCTAGTGATTTTCTCCTTGGGAGGAATAGTTCTGTTAAGAACTTCAAAGGTTTGTCTAAAATCCTCTGTGTCACTAGGTCCGATCTCTGACTTAAAGTCAGTCTCAGATTCGTTAGAGGATGAATCGTCCTCATATACAGAGGTTGAGTCACTTGGTTCTCTTTCGACAGAGGCTGGACATTCAGAACATGTGCCATAATCATTTTCTTCCTTTTCTAAGGAACTATTTTCCAAGTCAACAGAGGTATCTGTTAAGTCTTCTTCAGAGAGATTTTGATCACAGGTAGGTGTACAGAGGTTTTCTTCAGAGATACCAAGTTTTTCTTCTGTAGGTTTTGGCTTGAACTCAGGTGCCTCTGCAGATAATTTCTTTTCAGAATTCATCATACAGACAAATGCAACTTGAGTTTGAGTCTCAGGGTCACCAAACTTGAAGATTCCTATCTGATTTTGAGTTTTCAGATACTTCTTAGGTTTGGACTCTCTTTTGACAGAGATTGAAGATGACAGATCTGTGTTTTCAAACCACACATTTGTCATCTTCAGAGGTTTCCTCTTGTGAGGTTCCCCAGAGACTTTTAGCCTTTTACTTACAGAGAGAAGATTTGGAAATCCAGGTTTTCTTGTATCTCCAATATGAAATAGGGAGGACAGAGATTTGTCTCTTTTGTTTCCGGTATAAGGATCTATATCACAGAATCCAATTCCCCGTCTCCCTATTTGGGTGTTAATTTTCTCGTACACCTTCTGCGCATCTTGAAATTTTTTAATTTGAAGATCTCTTCTGAGTAAATCTTGACAGAGGACTTCTCTTTCCTTTTGAAAATAATATTTAAGAGCTAGGATGTTCATTCTGTCGCACTCGACGTCCATAAGTTCTTTGGATTTTATTTTCAAAGAAGAATTAAGTTCAAAAATATTTTCTTTTAAAGGATTTAATTTCATGTTCCAGTTTGTTTCAATTTCTTCTTTTTCTTGAAAAATCTTAGCTTTTTCTTGAGTGAGAAGTCTAGCTTCTCTCTCATAGAAGGTGAGCTTCTTTTGAATACTTTTGCATGTCTTTTTCATTTCATTGTATTCAATGTTAAGTTTGAGCAAATCAGCTTCTGTTGTATTAGAGTTAGAGTTTGAAGTGGATACCTCACTGTCGGAGTCGGAGCTGACTTCTGACATGCCACAGAATAGAGCATTCTTCGTTTCTCCTTCGTCAGAGGATGTATCTGACTCCCAGATCTCTTTGTTCACCATAAGTGATTTCTGAGCATAGTATTCAGCTTTCTTTTTGTAGAAAGCTGCATCCCTCTGAGGGTGATTTGATTTGCTCCTGCATTCGTTGGCGAAGTGACCTGGCTTTCCACAGTTGTAGCATCCTTGGTTCTGTGTAGAGTGTCCAGCTCTGTCGTCTGACCTCTGTCGGTCACCACTTCTTTCTGTTCGGCATTCATTTGCGTAGTGTCCTGGCTTTCCACATTTGTAACACTCTTGAATCTGTGGAGTGTTGCTAGCTTTGTCGTCTGACCTATGTCGGTCATTTCCTCGGTAATTTCTGTCACTTAACCTCTGTCGGTCAACACTTCTGTCGTTTCTGTCGTTTGACCCTTCTCTCTCTCGATTATCTCTTTCATATCGTTCATTACCAGATTTCTTCTGGTATCCTCTGCTGAATTCCCTATTCAAGAGAGCTAATGATTTAGCTATCGAGGTCAGGGTCGTTTCTTCTTCTGCTGCTACCCCCTCTTCTTCTTCACTTTCCACCATCATGTTTTTCTTCTTCTTCTCCTTTCTTTCCTCTACTGTTTTCTCTTTCTTTGGTTTCTCTCTAGCCTCTGTAGTCTTACCAACCAATGCAAGAGGTGCAATGATCTGGGCTTTTGCTTGTGCTACCTGAGGCTCTTGTGCTGCCAATGTTCCATAGAGGTCTGATAGGGTCCAGGAATCTAAGTCTTGATTTGTTTGCAGAGACATAGATAACTGAAGCCATTCTTCATTCAGAGACTTCAGGAACATAACGTTGTTTTCTTCAGAGGTTCTGTGGATGTCGAACTTCTTGCACTTGTTTATTAGAGAGTTAAACCTATCATACGTAGTCTGCAGAGATTCGGTTGGCAGAGCTTTAAAGGCATAGTATTCATTTATGTATTGAGCTCTGCGGTTCTTCTGGGTTTTGGCTCCTCCTTCTAGTTGTTTTTCCAGTTCTTTCCATAGATCATATGCAGATTCACATGCATCCATGGACTGGAAAAGGTCATTTGGAATGGCCATAATCAGAATTCTCTTAGTTTTCTGAGCAACTTCGTATTTAGCCCAATCAGGATCAGACCATTTATCCTGGGTCTTTGGTTTCGTGTGTTCTGGGATTTCTGGTGTGTCGTCTGTGCCAGGAACACGAGGTACAGTTATCATGGGAACGAAAGGAGGGTTACGGATATAATAAACCAATTCTTTGTCAGTACCCTCAAAGAAGTGAATCATTCGAATCTTCCATTGAGGGTATTCTTCTCTAAGAAGAGTGGGAGGTTTGGTTAAAGAACCAGCAGAGAGGAAGTTGTTTGTATTCGTCATTTTAGAGAAAGATAAATTATCCAGAAAAGGGTTTGAACAGCAAACTTTTCAGAGTATGAAGTGGATGCTTCGTATGAAGTTTTTAAGCTTAAAAGCTTTAAGATGAGCACTAAAATGGTGTTTTTAGCCAGAATAACAGATTCTATAAGTTTACCAAAGTTCGAATGAATCGAAAATGGCAGAAAAACAGAAACTGTTTGATTAATATGAAAAATAGGTTAAAAATCCAAGTTTCTACCAAAGATCATTGTAGAGTGGATCCCTTGATATTAAAAATCAAGGTTTGCTCTGATACCAATTGTTGGTTCCTGTTTTCTTAACAATGATCTTAACTTTCAGTTAGTTCAGATTTAGATATGGTGCGGAAGCGTATTTAAGAACTGAAAGATAATGTAAAGGTAGAAGAACACACAATATCAAATAAACAGTATGTAAAGAACATATGAGTATCTCCAAGATTGTTGTTTGATATTTATCAAGAACACCAAGAACATAACAAGAATTCTGCTGGTGTGTGTGTTTGTGCGTAGCTTAATTGTCTGATTCTTGTTGATAGAAGAACTCAACATGAGTCTTCTATTTCTATTACGTCTTAAGGGGGCATACTTTAGACAAAGAGGACTGATCTACAGTAGACAAGATCGTATGAACAGTAGCAGGTACGATGTTCATTTAATGCGCATGTTCCAATTCTGACAAAGCCCTATCAGATTTTCACACGTGTAGTTGATGTCAGGGCATGCCTAGAAGAAGTGGATGAACGGATCTTAAAACAGTAGAAAGATATTTGTTAATCTTCCAAGTCTTCAGTATAAACCGCAGAGGCTCTGTCAAAGGTGACAGAGGTTCTGCGGCTCGGTCCTCTGTGAGGAGCACTTCTGTCTATTCTTGCCTTCTGTCTTCTTGGGTTCTTCTGCAGAGCCTCTGTGGGTGACTTCTGTACTTAGACTATTTTCACTACTTCTACAAACAGAAAGATTGGATCTAACAATACTAGAGGGAAGCTTAAACCCTCTGATTCACAAGGAACTATCTCTGACTCATCAGAGTCAGTCTCAGATTCGTCAGAGGATGAGTCATCCTCGTATACAGAGGATGGACCACAAGAGTCTCTGTCGTCAGTGGCTGGACTTTCTGTGCATGTGTCATACTCACTGTCCTCCTTGCTTTTGGGAATATCTTCTAAAATTATGGAAGTGTTCACCGAGACTTCATCACATAGATCTTGTTTGACAGAGGGTGTATCAAGGTTTTCGTAAAAGTTGTTTTTGCCAATTTCCATCAACTCGTTTTCAGAAATATGTTGCAATTTTTCTTCTGTAGAAGCAGGCATAAACTTAGGTGCCTCTGCCGATAGCTTCTTTTCAGAATCTATAGTGCATACAAAGGCAACCTAGGTCTAAGTCTCTGGGTCACCAAACTTGAAGATTCCTATCTGATCTTGAGTTTTTAGATATTTCTTTGGTTTGGAGTCTCTTTTGACAGAGTCTGAGGGTGACAAATCTGTGTTTTGATACCACACAATAATCATCTTCAGAGGTTTCCTCTTGTGAGGTTCCCTAAAGGTTTTCTGCCTTTTGCTTACAGAGAGTAGATTTGGAAAGACTGGTTTTCGAGTATCTCTAACACAAAATAGAGAAGACGGTGACTTGTCTCTTTTGGTTCCTGTATAAGGATCCACATCACAGAAGCCAATTCCCCTTCTTCCTATTTGTGTATTTATCTTTTCGTATACCTTATGTGCGTCTTGATACCTTTTGATTAAAAGATCTCTGTCGAGTAGATCTTGGTGAAGAAAGTTTTTAAGAGCAAGAATATTGAGTCTATCACTCTCATTATCCGAAAGTTCTTTAGATTTGGCTTTTAAGGCAAAGTCAAGATCAGAAATCTTCTCTTTTAAAGGTTTTAATTCTTTATACCAGTTTGATTCAAGATCTTCATTTTCTAAAGTTATTTTTGCCTTTTCTTGAGCGAGAAGTCTGGCTTCTCTCTCATAGAAGGCAAACTTTTTCTGAATATCAGCACAAGTCTTTTCAAGTTCAAGGTAATCTTTTGTCAGTTTAAGTAGATTAGCTTCTGTTTCATTTGAGGGAGAGTTAGAAGTGGATACCTCACTATCAGAGTCTGAAGTGCTGACTTCTGCCATCCCACTAAACAGGGCATTCTTTTTCTCTTCCGCGTCAGAGGATTCATCTGACACCCAGTTCTCTTGCTCAACCAAGAGTGACTTTTGAGCGTAGTACTCTGCCTTCTTTTTGTAAAAGGCAGAGTCTCTCTGTGGCCTGTTGGGCTTGCTCCTGCAGTCAGCTGCATAGTGACCTGGCTTGCCACAGTTGAAGCACCTTGAGTTCTGTGGTGCATTGCCAGCTCTGTCGTTCTGCTTCTGTTGGTGATCGCCACTTCCCTTCTGTTCGTAAGCTCGGTCATGTGACCTCTGCTCATACCCATGGTTCTGATACATGCTGTCACACCCCGCTAAAGCGGAAATACGGGATGTCACAGCTCAAGGTTTCATTGCGTAAGGTAGAAGACAACACACAATCATCATAGCTTAAAGAGTTTACAAAAATTACATCTTGTTCCAAAATACAAATTGTCCAAAACATAAATTGACATGATAAAGAAGATCGTGCTGGATGTAGCTACTAGTGGTGCCTTCTAAAGTTCCAACCTTACTTGATAATTCCTAAAAAGCATGTAAATGAGAGGGTCAACTATTGAATAGTTGGTGAGTTCACAGGTTTTCAGTATGCATATCAGATTTAATGCATGTTTGTAAATTCCGCATACTGGATAGAGAATTCGGTTGTTCACAATGCACAAGGTATATCCGTATGCTAAATGCTAAAGTAATGAGCCACTACCCAAGCCTCCTGACTGCATGCCCCAATGACACATGTTCCATCGCAAACATGATAAAGAAGACGGTATCTATGCACTCGTGAGGTGAGTGGGGAGTCAACCAAATAACGTTATCCATAAATTACCAACGGCTCGAAAAGTGAGTTAATGGGTAATGTAGAGTGAACCGGGGACTTAAAATGAAAGTGAAACTCAGAATCAACTAACATAAGCATACATACCATAGCGCATAAAATTCGTAGAATTTTGAGTAAACAATACAACCGATGCGTAATGAAATCGTAACATGCTTTTCACCCCAAAACGTATAAAAGTAGTAAAAAGGGGCTGTGAAAACTCACGATGATAACGATGATGTTTCTGAGATGCTCACAAGTCCAACTTGTAATATGATCCCACTCCGATCCTACGAATCGTAAGAGTCACTAGTAAGATTCCAGCTTAATTCTAGGGGTTTGGTGAAACCTACTTATCCAAAATGTCATAAAATGCCATATATAGAACTTTGTTTAAGGTTCATATTTTTGTGATGGTCTAAAATATCTTGCATGTCTTATTATTAAGTTGATTAGTTAACACAAGTCTCTAATTTTATAAAATAAAATGATAAAATGGTTAAAAGTGGCTTTTTAACAATACTTGGAAATTTTCGTTTCTGTCCAGAATCTTTGTGTCACTTTCAGTCCATTTTTAGCTATTTTCCAAGGCACTTTTGGTCAGCGGATTTTTACTCAAGCTGACACTATGTGTTAGGAAACTTTTGGCATATAAACCATTATTTTTGAAGATGTTTAAGTCCATCAAATAATTTTTATAGTATGACTACTACAGAAAGCATAGCTGTTTGCACACTGTTTTTTAACGTCTATTTGAAGGTCTAAATCTTTGAGTTTTTGAGTGAAACCACTTGGGTTCGAATCTTAACACATAAACATAAATTCCAGAAGAAACTTCACCACATTTGGTTAATTATTGAGAGAGTTATGACTTTTTAAAGAGAGAGGTAGAAATCTGGCAGAATGCTGTCAAAAGGTTTGCTTTAAGAAAATGTATCTAACTTTTAAGTTTTGTCATGATTTTGTTCCTTTTGCATGGAATCCGATTTGACACTTCCCCAAACAAATATTTTCAGATGAATATTTGTTGTTAAACCTCTAGAACTACATGCATGTATATTAAACAAAGATATCTTTCAAAAATCCCAAAAAAGTCTTCTTGCTTTCTATTTGAAGATCTCATGAGTGATCAATCCAAGAACTTGTTTTTGTCATATAAAATAACAAGTTTTTAGCACATGCATGAGGATTAAAACATGTTTTTAGTGTAATATAAAGTTTTCATAAGACTTCTTAGAGTTTAAGAGGTAGATTTTAAAGAAGAACACATGCATGCTAGTAGAAATTTGCAAAAGTTCCTTCTTTGATCTTAACATAGGTTTGATCATGGATTCATCACCTTTTTAACAACATGCAAAGTGTTTTGGTGATGAATCTACAAATATTAAGATTTCAAAGATATAACTAGCAAAACAATGTAAAACTAAAGTAGAAGAAGAAGAAAACTTAAAGACAATGGAAGAAGATTAAACAAAAGGATGTGTAGGCTTTGCTCTACATATGAGATTACCTTAAGAACACTTCAATACTTGAATCTCTTGAGTTTTAGGGGCTGGAGTTGAAGCACAAATTGAGAGAGAATAGAGAAGTTTTTAGAGAGAAAATGAGAGACAGTTTTAGAGAGAAGTTAGAGAGAAAGTGTGAGATGATGAAATGAGTTTGTGATGTGATAAAATGAGAGAGAGAGGGGGTTATGGGGGATGGGATGGCCGACCATGGGAAGGGAGAAGAGGGGGATGGGGTGCAAAGTTGGGTGTAATATGATTGGACCTCCCAAAAATGTTATTTATATATATTTTTTGTTTTTTGAATTTAAATTATTGAGTAACCCATTTAATCGTGTTAGTAGGAATAATACTAGTTGTTCTTGCTAGTATTTATTTGTAAGGTATATACATAAGTATGAGTTTAAGGTATTTGAATTGGCATTTTATGAGACTTATGGATAATTCACTCATTTAGGCAAATGCTAGGCAAAATTCTCAAATTTTCCTAACAATACTGTTTTGCTGCTAAATTCGACTGTGTTGTCTATAATATGAATAACTGAAACGTTCAGTACAGTTCTGACCTGAAACGTAAATTTGACGGTTGTCACAGTCTCCCTCAGTTAAAAGAATTTCGTCCCGAAATTCAAGAACTTTCAGCATTAACCGGTTTGTTAGCAAAGAGGTGAGGATACTTATTTTTCATGTAGTCCTCTCGTTCCCATGTATACTCAGGCCCACGCCTTGTGTTCCAATGAACTTTCACAATCGGAATTTTCTTCGCTTAAGACGCTTAACATCTCTATCGAGGATCTCACTTGGTTCTTCTACGATATGCAAGTTATCGTTGATCTGAACTTCTTCTAGAGGTATGATTAATGAGTCGTCAGCTAAACATTTCTTGAGGTTCGACACATGAAACATATCATGGATAGCACTTAGCTCCTTAGGCAAATTGAGTCTGTATGCCACTGGACCAATCCTTTCAGAGATCTCAAATGGTCTGACATACCTTAGGCTCAATTTTCCTCTTTTCCCAAATCGTAATATTCCTTTCCATGGAGATACCTTTAGGAGCACTTTATCACCAACTTGGAATTCTAAAGACTTCCTACGATTATCCGCATAACTTTTCTGACGATCTCGGGATGCTTTAAGTCTATCTCTAATGATTGCAATCTTGTCGGTAGTTTCCTGCACAATATCGGGTCTAGATAGCTGTTTGTCTCCAATTTCCAACCAACAAAGGGGTGAACGACACTTGCGTCCATACAGGGCTTCATATGGCGCACACTGAATACTAGTGTGATAGCTATTGTTATAAGAAAACTCGACCAAAGGCAAGTGTTTATCCCAACTTCCTCCAAAGTCTAACACGCATGCCCGAAGCATATCTTCTAATGTCTGTATAGTCCGTTCACTCTGCCCATCCATTTGAGGATGATAGGCAGTGCTCAAATTCAATTGTGTACCCAACGCTTTCTGAAGTGACTGCCAAAACCGGGATGTGAAACGGCTATCTCTATCTGATATGATGGAAACTGGGACTCCATGACGTGTAACAATTTCATTGATGTAGATCTGAGCAAGCTTTCCATCTTATAATCTTCCCGAATCGGTAGGAAGTGTGCAGATTTCGTGAATCGATCTACTATAACCCAAATCGAGTTGTGCCCTTTGGCAGTCCTCGGAAGTTTGGTTATGAAATCCATGGTTATTTGTTCCCATTTCCGCTGGGGAATCTCTGGTTGTTGCAGCAGACCAGATGGCTTTTGATATACAGCTTTGACCTTTGAGCAAGTTAAACATTTCCCTACGTACAAGGCAATATCTTTCTTCATTCCTGGCCACCAATAATATTCCCTTAAGTCCTTGTACATCTTATCCGCCCCTGGATGAATTGAATACCTAGACTTGTGGACTTCTTCCAGAACCGCTTCCCGTACGTTGTTGGCTTTTGGAATCCAAACTCTGTCCTTGAAGTAGTGTACTCCATCAACCTTAGCTTTGAATCTATTCTCTATGCCATGTAGAGTCTCGTGATTCAAGTTTTCCGTTTTCATTGTTTCGACCTGAGCTTCGATAATTCGAGTCTTTAAACTCGTCTGAACAAGCGCTCCTAACGCTCGTACTCGTGAGGGGTTTACCCTTTCCTTCCTACTCAGGGCATCGGCTACCACATTGGCCTTACCTGGGTGATAATGAATTTCACAATCATAGTTACTGAGTAACTCTACCCATCTTCTCTGCCTCATATTGAGCATTTTCTGGTCTAGGATATGCTGAAGACTCTTATGGTCCATGAAAACAGTGCACTTAGTGCCATACAAATAATGTCTCCAAATCTTTAAAGCGAATACCACAGCTCTAAGCTCCAAATCGTGTGTGGTATAGTTCTTCTCATGAACCTTTAGTTGTCTTGAGGCGTATGCTATAACCTTGTCCTTTTGCATCAATACGCAACCCAAACCTTGATGCGATGCGTCACAATACACCACAAAGTTATCGGTTCCTTCCGGTAACGCTAGAATTGGTGCATTGCACAGCTTTTTCTTCAGCAACTGGAATGCCTCCTCTTGCGGTTCTCCCCAAACGAATTTCCTATCCTTTTGGGTCAGAGCTGTGAGTGGTTTAGAAATTCTTGAGAAGTTCTCAATGAACCGTCTATAATAACCCGCCAAACCTAGAAATTGACGAATTTCTGTTGGGGTTTTTGGGGCTTCCCACTTCTTAACGACTTCCACTTTAGTCGGGTCTACGTGAATTCGTTTCTCTCCAATCACATGACCAAGAAAGTGTACTTCTCGAATCCAAAATTCGCACTTTGAGAATTTGGCGTACAGTTTCTGATCCTTGAGTAGTCCTAGAATTACCTTTAGATGCTACTCGTGATCCTCCTTACTCCATGAGTAGATCAGTATGTTGTCGATGAATACGATCACAAACTTGTCAAGGTATGGTCTGCATACCCTGTTCATTAAGTCCACGAACACAGCTGGTGCGTTTGTTAACCCGAAGGGCAAAACTAAAAACTCGTAGTGTCCATATCGAGTCCTAAAAGTTGTCTTAGGGATGCCCTCTTCACGGACTCTCAGCTGATGATAACCTGATCGAAGATCAATCTTTGAGAAATAAGTTGCACCCTGCAATTGGTCGAATAAATCATCTATTCGAGGGAGAGGATATCGATTCTTGATCGTCAAGTTGTTCAGCTCCCTATAATCGATGCACATTTGAAACGATCCATCCTTTTTCTTGACGAACAGGACTGGGGCTCCCCAAGGTGAGGAACTTGGCCTAATAAATTCCTTGTCCAGAAGTTCTTAGAGTTGACTTGACAACTCTTGCATTTCGGCGGGTGCTAAACGGCACGGTGCCTTAGCTATGGGTGCTGCTCCAGGTATGAGGTCAAATTGAAATTCAACTTGTCTAGACGGGGGAAGTCCAGGCAAATCATCTGGGAACACCTCCGGGTGATCCTTCACCACAGGAATATCTTGGATTCGGCTTTCCTCGGACTTCTTCTCAACTACGTGTGCCAAAAATGCAACGCACTTCTTCCTCAAATACTTATGCACCTTCACACTTGACACTAACTTTAGGCTCCTTCCAGCTTTATCTCCTTGAATAACGAGGGTTTCTCCATTTTGCAGAGGTACTCTAACTGCCTTATCAAAACAACAAATCTCCGCTCGATTCTGGGATAACCAGTCCATACCCACTACTACGTCAAAACTCCCCAATTCAATAGGAATAAGATCAACGATAAACAACTTATCGGCTAGATTCAGGGTACAATCTAAAATTACATCCTTAGCCTCAAATTTATGACCACTAGCAACCTCAATAATATAAGCATCCGACAATCTCCTAGATTCCAAGTTAATTAGTGGCCTAAATTCTAACGAAACAAAACTCCTGTTCGCCCCAGTGTCAAATAATACTGATGCATAGTGGTTGTTTAGGAGAAACGTACTTGACACCACATTAGAGTCCCGACGTGCTTCGTCAGCTCCAATGACAAATGCCCGTCCTCGAGCTTGGCCTCCTTGATTTCCTTGATTGGCCTGTCTCGCCTGGTTTCCAGTGCTGTTGTTGATCGGCCCCTTATTCCAACTCGGGCACCTATTCCGGAAGTGATCCTGACTTCCACACGCGAAACATACCCTTTTCCCGTCACTGGCACTCTTTTCCAACCTGCAGTACTTGGTGAAATGACCTGCTTGTTTACAAATGCCACAAACAGGGCAGGCTCCCTCATGATGAAAGTTGCATTTGTTGCATTTTGGGAGTGGACCATTGTATTGCTTTGGGTCCTGAGTCTTTCCTCCGAAGTTTCTCACCACCTTCCTATCCCTGCTTGCACTACCAAAGACTTTCTTTCCTGACTGATACTCTGACTTCCTCTTATTACCGGCACTTCCCGATGTCAGAGTTCCTGCTCTAACCGCATCATTCGCTAAGCTAGTCGCCAATGCCACTGCTGATTGGATTGTGGTCAGGTTAGCCGAGGTGACCATTCCTCGGATTTACGGCGCTAATCCCCATAAGTGCCGATCAACTCTCTTACTCTCGGGGGTAACCATATGAGGTACCAGTTTTGCGAGTTCATGGAAGCGCGCAGTGTATCGTTCTATGTCTGCTCCAACCATGGTGTGATTCCAGAATTCAGTTTCCAGCTTCTGAATTTCACTTTTGGGGCAGTTCTCCTTAATGAGTAACTCCTTAAACTCCTCCCATGAAAGTTTGTATGCATCTTCTCTTCCACGGGTTTGAACCTGAATGTTCCACCATGTCAGTGCCCTGCCTTGGAGTTGACATGCTGCATACTCCACCTTGCGGTCCTCCGAGCATTTGCTAATATGGAGTACCGACTCCATGCTATCAAACCAAGAAAGCAATCATACGGCACCTTCCTTTCCGTAGAACTCCTTGGGCTTGCAGGACATGAATGACTTGTAGTTGCACCAAGTACTGTTACTGCCCAAATCTCCTCCCCTGCCTCCTTTATTCCCTCGGTCAGTATTAATGTCAGCGGTCACCTGTGTGACTATACTGGGTATTGCTTCTTGTATACGCTGAGCTATGATCTGTGCGATGTCGGGTGTTTGCTCTTCAGGATTGTCTCCCGTGAGGCGTGTGGATCTCCTTAGAGGCATGATTCTAAAACACATTTGTAAATATCGATTTGATTAAAATTTTGTACAAATTTTTAAACTGGTATTTTCCAAAAGTTTACACTATTACTAGAAGTTTTTGAAACAGTAATATTAAGTATAAGATAAATAGATAGGTTGATTGAAAGTTCGCATTTCACCAAATGGGTTTCCATTCATAAATCTAGTAAATGCCGATATTACAAAATTTCTGATGTTTATCATACACCAGTATCCTATGGTTCGAAAAGTAATACAACTCGACTACTAAAAATACATAAATTGGAAATGACAAGTAAAAAAACGTTTTTCAAAAGGTTCCTCCCAACACGCTACCAAACCATCCACTGTCGCATCAGTACCATCCCATGTATGCATCAATCAGAATCAAAAGCACCAACAACGATAACACAATCCCCACAACCACACATGCCAACTCTGCCCTCATCGCCATCCTTCTAGCCATCCTCGCACCTTCTAAAGCTTGAGTCGAAACGTTGGACAATAGTGTTGGACATAGTGTCCAGAGTCATTAACTATTGGTAATATTTCTAATAATAGCAGGGTCCTTTTGGGTTGCCCTTAAGACCCAAATAACAATTAGAAGAATGAAAGGGAGTTAAAGTAGTTAGTTTATTAATTTGTCATTTGATGATAAATTAATTATAAGCTACAATATAATTAATTGGTTTAATTATATGGACTAAATGATAATTGGTTAAAAGAGCTTTTTAACAAGCTTATCGTTTCAAGGGGGCTAGGTGTAAATAAGGGGATTATAAATAAACTACTAGGGATCAAACCCTAATGAGTTTTTTGATCAATCTCTCTCTCTCTCTATTGAGGCCGTAACCTCCCCTCTCCTCCCTCCCAAAATCGTAAACCCTAAATAAAGGTTTAGGGTTTAAAGCTTCAATCTTGATTGTTGGTTTGGTGTTCTTAAGTGTGAGCCACTAGAGGGATTCACACTATTGATCCTTGACATCCAAGAAGCAAGAACAAGGTTAATTCATCTTTGTGTTTTCGGCAATCACGAGAAACAAGTAAGTGTTCTTGATTCATTCTATTGTAGTTAATCATCTAGAACGTATGCATCTTTATAAGTTGTTTGTTTGTAATGCCATGGATGATTCAATTCTAAATATGCTTTCGTTGCCTATATCATGTGGTAGTACGGTTTAACAAAACCTTACAGTGGTTTCAGAGCCAAAGTTCTTAGATTTTAGCTCAATAGCATAAAATTCGTATTGAATTTTCTGAAAAAACGCAACGAGCCGTTTTACCTATTCCCGGAGTTTGAACCGTCGGATTATCGTGTTTTTTGGACAGTAGTTTCACGACATTCTGTTTTACCTTCTGGACGGTTGGATTAATCGTTTGAGGTCCAGAAGGCCCCTGTTTTATTTTCGACATAGTGCATTAAGTTTGTGACCATTAGATTGCTTAATCCCTAAATTAGGGTTTTATGGTCATAACCTCAAAAGCTATAATTTTGGAAACTGAAAAAAATTCTTGCTTGCATGAAAAAGTTTCTATTTTTAGCGATTAAAGTTTATCGGTATCCCTAAAGGGTATAGGGTAGTAGACGTTTTATGCATGTTATACCATAATTATGTATGGTGTAGTAGTCGTTTTTTATGCATGTTATACCATAATTGTGTATGGCATAGTAGTCGTTTTTTATGCATGTTATACCATAATTATGAATGGCTAGTTTCCTAACTTGCCTAAGAAAAACACATCAATTATAAGCTTTGGAAAATATTGAATGGATAATCTTAAATTGAATAGATAATCCTAATTGTGAATGGCTAGTTTCCTAACTTGCCTAAGAAAACACATCAATAATAAGCTATGGCAAATATCGAATGGATAATCTTGAATTGAATAAGATAATCTTAAATACCTTCTTACAATAAGCAAATATATTCAAGTTTGAATAAATATTGTAAGATAAACATTGACATTATTTATATAGTGAATATAATTTATATGTCAAATATTCACATTAATTATTAGCATGTGTCCTCACATGTTTAATTGGAATCAAATATGGAAACAATTATATTAATTGTTAAATATGTGCTCACATGGTTAATTAGAATTAATTGGATAATCATAATTTTAAATTGTTTAAAATTCCATTCAATTATATATATATATATATATATATATATATATATATATATTAGACCTCAATTATATATATATGATTAAATAATACATTGATAGTCAAACCGAGACTAGGCGTACTCACTATAAACACTCTAAGGGGGTTTAAGGAGGTTACCTATAATATGGTTACCGAATGAGTCAAGGGTTTTTAAAACGCCATGCGTTACCAAACTCACCGCCTCTTGTGTGGACTAGTGGAATTACCGAAAAGGTTTGATAGGTCAATGTGACAAGTTAAAAGTATTAACTATGAAGTATGAAACGAAAATCCCGTTTAGATATACTAAGAAATGTGAAAGTCGTATGCTACCCATGATGAAGAACACACATAATCTTATAGTTTGTTAACGGAGCGTGTGTGGTTTGTCGGCACGTTAATGTGAAACTATAGTTGAAAATGATGTGGCGCTCGTGATTCTCAAGCGTACTTGAGCCGAGGGGTCCATGTGTTTTTCCATGGTCGATTCACTATCTTGTTTGTGATCCTCGGCATCCCAGTCACAAAAGGAAGATAAGCATAATCGAGATTAACATGCCATTGACATAAGTCAATGAATCTCAAAAGACCTAGGAGTTTCATAGTGAATGAAATTAACAAATAGCATTTGTTTACCTAAAATAACCTTGTGATGTGATTACGGCATCCCTTTTCACATCATAAGATAAAATATGGATCCTAGCCTTGTTAAATATTTTTGGAAAATTATTTTCAGGGTTAAATATCAAACTAACGAAAAATCTATATCTACAGATGGCTGAAAATAATCCTCCTCCTCCTCCTTCTCACTCAACATCCAACCTTACGTTACTCTCTATCCTAAGTAAAGATAAGCTAACTGGGCCAAACTACTTGGATTGGATTCGTGCCTTGAGAATTGCCTTGAGGTACGAAGACAAAGAGTATTTGCTTTTCGAGGGTCTTCCTATACTTAATGATGATGCAAGCCCTTAAGCAGTAACTGAATACAATAGGCAATTCGTGGAATCCACAAAAGTCGCGTGTCTCATGTTGGCGTCCTTGTCCCCGGAACTTCAAAAGAGTTTCAAGAACATGGGGGCGTTTGAACTAAATGAGCAGCTTCGTGAAATGTTTCAGGAGCAAGCGAGGCAAGAAAGGTTCCAAGTCGTAAAATTTCTTATGGAATGTAAGCAACAGGACGGTGCCCCTGTATGTGCGCATGTGCAAAAGATGAAAGCGTACATTGACAGGTTAGGCAATCTAGGTGTCGATTTCCTAAGAGAGCTTGCCATTGACATGGTGCTAAACTCTCTTAGTGGGGCATATAAACAGTTCATAGTGAACTTCAATATGAATAATATGGACAAGACCTTGACGGAACTCCATGGCATGTTGAGATCTGCTAAAGCAAGTATGGGTAAGACCCAACGTAGTCACTCAACTACTCCCGTCCTGGCCATTAGGGAAGGTGGCTATAAGAAGAAGAAAGTTTCTTATCCCAAAGGGAAAGGGTAAAGTTGTTCCACGCAACCAAGACCTTAAGAGAAAAGCTGATTCTTCTGACATACCACCCAGAAGTGACCCTAAAGAGGCAATATGCTTTTACTGTCAAGGAAAGGGCCATTGGAAGAGAAGTTGCCCAAAATATCTGGAGGACATGAAAATGAACAAGGTCGAAGGGTGTGGCACCTCAGGTATTTTTACAATTGAACTCCATAGTACTTCGATTTCTAACTCTTGGGTCCTTGATACGGGATGTGGTACTCACATTTGCTCTAATTTCTAGGGACTAAAGGGAAGTAGAACGTTGAAGCATGGGGAGCTGAATCTGATCATGGGAAACAGGATGACTACCGCTGTTACCAAGATTGGAGATTTTGAGCTCATGCTTAGTAGTGGTTTTCAATAAAGTTATTAGATTGTTGCTACTCGCCAGAAATGGCTCGAAACATTATTTCTTTTCATGCATTGTACAAGGATGGTTTTGAATTTCAATTTGATAATAATGATGGTTGCATTTTGGTTTATAAACATGGTTATTTTTATTTTAAAGTCTCTCCTTGTAATGGTGTGTATGAAAGCGTGATTTGTGTTGGTAGAAATAATAATAACTTAACTCTAAATGTTGGTTCCTCCAATAGTGAATTGGATAAATCATCGTTATGGCATCATCGTCTTGGCCACATAAACAAGAAACGCATCGCCAAGCTCCAATCGGACGGGGTCTTGGAACCATTTGACTTAAAGTCTGATGAAGAATGCGAGTCTTGCTTACTTGGCAAGATGACGAAAGCACCTTTCAAAGGAAAAATGGAAAGGGGTAAAGATCTGTTGGACTTAATCCACACAGATGTATGTGGACCATTCAGATCTGCCATAAGAAACGGTGAAAGATACTTTGTTACCTTTACTGACGATTTCAGTAGATATGGATTTATCTATCTAATGAAAAACAAATCGGACACCTTTGAAGTGTTCAAAGGATTAAAAAAACGAAGTAGAAAACCAACTGGGCAAGAAGATCAAGATGCTCCGATCCGACAGGGTGGAGAATACTTGAGTCATGAATTCTACGACTATCTAAGGGATTGTGGAATAGTTTCACAATTATCTCCTCCCAGAACACCACAACTCAATGGTGTTGCTGAGAGAAGAAATCAAATGCTACTTGATATGGTTCGGTCCATGATGAGTCGTGCTACACTTCCAATATCGTTCTGGGCCTATGCCTTAGAAACTGCAGCTCATATCTTAAACCTCGTTCCAACTAAGAAGGTTGCAAAGACACCCTCTGAAATGTGGACTGGGACTCGTCCCTCGTTGGCACATATAAAGGTCTGGGGTTGTGAAGTCTTCGTTCGGCGCGAAACTAACGACAAGCTAGAACCTAGAGCAGAGAAGTGTCGGTTCATTGGTTATCCCTACAAATCCTTTGGATATATATTTTACAAACCTTCGGAGAACAAAGTGTTTGTAGCTAGAAGGGGAGTCTTCCAAGAAAGGGAGCTCATTTCCAAAAGGGATAGTGGGAGCAGCATTGATCTTGAAGAAATTCAAGAAACAACCAATGATGAACCTATAGTTGACACTAGCCCTCAACATGAGGTTGAACCACCTGTTGAGGAAACTAACATACCTCCACCACCTCTTCGCAGAACTAGTAGAGTAAGTCAACCTCCTGAGTTTTATTATGGTTTTCATATTACAAAGGAAGAAGACACACTAGTCAATGATAAAACATTTGATAGTGCGGATGAGCCATCCAACTACGGGGAAGCGATGGCAGGCCCTGAGGATGCCAAATGGAAAGAGGCCATGGAAAGCGAGATCCAATCTATGTACGATAACCAAGTTTGGAAATTGGTTGATCACACACCAGGTCGCAAGATAGTTGGGTGTAAGTGGATCTTCAAAAAGAAGACCGACATGGATGGGAATGTGCACACATTCAAGGCTAGACTGGTTGCAAAAGGTTACACTCAAACTCAAGGAATTGATTATGATGAAACCTTCTCACCAGTGGCAAAGATTAAGTCTATCAGGATATTGCTTGCCATAGCTGCATTTCATGACTATGAAATATGGCAAATGGATGTAAAAACCGATTTCCTCAATGGAAAACTTGATGAGGATGTGTATATGGCACAACCTGAAGGTTTTGTACATACCGAGTATCCAGATAAAGTGTGTAAGCTTGAAAGATCCATTTATGGACTTAAACAAGCGTCTCGTAGCTGGAATCTTTGTTTTCATGAAAAGGTCAAGGAATTTGGATTTTCTCGAAGCGAAGATGAGTCCTGCGTATATGTTAAGGCTAGTAGGAGTAATGTTGTATTTCTAGTCTTGTATGTTGATGACATACTAGTCATAGGAAGCAATATTCCGATGTTGCAAGATGTAAAGGTCTGGCTCGGGAAATGTTTCGCTATGAAAGATTTGGGAAATGCAGCATACATACTTGGAATAAGAATTTATCGAGATAGAACCAAGCATTTAATTGGACTTAGCCAAAGTACATACCTGGATAAGATATTGAAGAAATTCAATATGAGTGAATCCAAGAAAGGGTATTTGCCCATGCAACATGGCATAAGATTGAGTAAAGATCAATGTCCCAGCACTAGTAAAGAACTGGACAGAATGAGTCGAATTCCATATGCGTCTGCTATAGGATCGATCATGTATGCCATGACATGTACTAGACCTGATGTCTCATTTGCTTTAAGCATGGTGAGTAGATATCAAGGGAACCCAGGCGAAAGTCATTGGACAGCTGTAAAGAGAATTCTTAAGTATCTTTGGAGGACTAAAGATGTGTTCTTAGTTTATGGTGGAAAAGATGAATTACGAGTAACAGGTTATACTGATGCGAGTTTCCAGACAGATCGGGATGATTCCCGCTCGCAGTCAGGATAGGTGTTCTTGTTGAATGGTGGGGCAGTGACTTGGAAAAGTTCCAATCAGGACACGGTGGGGGAGTATCATACTGAAGCCATAGGTGTTAGAATTATCAAAATACCTTGAATGTTTTAGTTGTTAGTTTGATGTATTGAAAACGTAATAAATTGTATTTGATTTGGAGATTATTATATGGAGATTATAATATATGCTGGATTGCGTCCATTTACATTTAATTTATTATCATGTTTTTGTTTTGCATGTTTAGAACCAACTTCCTGAGTATTAATTTACTTAAACCTCCACAGTCAGTCATACTCCTGGAAGTAAGTAGTGATTCAAGACTGTCATGGAGTGTTAGAAGCATAGAGAATGCAACTAACATTCATGAGTACCTAATAGTGATTTGGGTATTGGAATAACCCGCACTCAAAAGTTTACTTCATGGATTAATTCAGAGTAATTTTGAGATGATAATATTTTATGTTCTTCAAACGGAGATACATAGAGTTTTGCTCTATGATTCTGTTATGCTTTGGTGTGCTCCAACGCTGACCGTAACTGGCAGCTATACAGGGTATGTCCATGTATAATATGATGAGTAGAAATGAACTGTGTAGTCAATGTTTATTTGTTCCTTCTGCCTTAACAGGAGAAGCAATATCCATGGGCCCCTCGATGATTTGGTGTTGACATTAAGTGTTTGGCCAAACCCTGACTAGAATTGATGTGTTCAATTGAGTAGTCTGATGAATTCAACACATATCAGAAATCGGGAAACATAATCTTGATCCATGAGATAGACATTTATCCATGTCTCAGGTTCATATGATATCTTGTAGAACAAAGGAACATTAAATCACTTATCTTAGGACCGAATCTTTATCAGAGTTCGGCAGCTGCATTGGATGGCTTGCTCTCTTCTGATTATTTGAAAGCGTTAAACCAAATAGAGTTAATAACTTGTCCAAGTGGAAGACTGTTGGACATAGTGTCCAGAGTCATTAACTATTGGTAATATTTCTAATAATAGCAGGGTCTTTTTGGGTTGCCCTTAAGACCCAAATAACAATCAGAAGAATGAAAGGGAGTTAAAGTAGTTAGTTTATTAATTTGTCATTTGATGATAAATTAATTATAAGCTACAATATAATTAATTGGATTAATTATAGGGACTAAATGATAATTGGTTAAAAGAGTTTTTTAACAAGCTTATCGTTTCAAGGGGGCTAGGTGTAAATAAGGGGATTATAAATAAACTACTAAGGATCAAACCCTAATGAGTTTTTTGATCAATCTCTCTCTCTCTTTATTGAGGCCGTAACCTCCCCTCTCCTCCCTCCCAAAATCGTAAACCCTAAATAAGGGTTTAGGGTTTAAAGCTTCAATCTTGATTGTTGGTTTGGTGTTCTTAAGTGTGAGCCACTAGAGGGATTCACACTATTGATCCTTGATATCCAAGAAGCAAGAACAAGGTTAATTCATCTTTGTGTTTTCGACAATCACGAGAAACAAGTAAGTGTTCTTGATTCTTTCTATTGTAGTTAATCATCTAGAACGTATGCATCTTTATAAGTTGTTTGTTTGTATTGCCATGGATGATTCAATTCTAAATATGCTTTCGTTGCCTATATCATGTGGTAGTACGGTTTAACAAAACCTTACAAATAGATGTGTTAGCTCTACCAGTTCCGTCAAGACATGTCCTTGGTGAGTCACCCTCACCTGACAACTGTGTAGCTCGGTCTTCATTGCCCTTATGTGCTGCTCCTCTACCCAAGACATTTCGTACACTCGTCCGGTTGGTATGCCGGGGAGAACTCGAGGCGGCTCCGGTGCTTCCGGACGCGCCGATGCTAGTGTCACCCTTCGTGGGATTGGAACACTCTTTCTTGCGGTTTGCCTAGTACGGGGCCCTCTAAGGTTTGGTTGAACAATGATCGGGGTTGGTCGAGGCAATACCGAGGTTGGCGATACTCTCGGTCCGTCGTAAGGATCTCGCTGTCTCTAGAATCCTCATTCCCTTGAGTGTTCGATAAGTTGACTTGAGGACGACCAGTAATATATCCCGACTCATCAGCCGAATCGGAGGAGTGAGAGTGAGATGATGAAGACATAGTGCAACTGAGGTAAAAGTATACTTAGTCACTAAACGCACAAGTGTCTATCCTAAGCAATGTCTACGCACTATGCATGATGAGTGTAAGTGAAAATTACCTCACTCCTACCCTAACCATTTCTAGTCTCGCATTAACCTTCCTTAATCGAACATAGGTGATCAAGCTATGTTTAATTAAGGTCTGTTAATACCATTCTAGACTTAGTTTTACTAGTAGTAGGTTCAGTTGTTTTCATGTCAGTTTCGGACTTTGGTTATAGTTGGGTTTTTCCAATGGAAGACCGTTATTCTCTATAACCTTCGGCTCTGATACCAAATCTGTCACACCCCGCTAAAGCGGAAATACGGGATGTCACAGCTCAAGGTTTCATTGCGTACGGTAGAAGACAACACACAATCATCATAGTTTAAAGAGTTTACAAAAATTACATGTTGTTCCAAAATACAAATTGTCCAAAACATTTATTGACGTGATAAAGAAGATCGTACTGGATGTAGCTACTAGTGGTGCCTTCTAAAGTTCCAACCTTACTTGATAATTCCTAAAAAGCATGTAAATGAGAGGGTCAACTATTGAATAGTTGGTGAGTTCACAAGTTTTCAGTATGCATATCAGATTTAATGCATGTTTGTAAAATCCGCATAGTGGATAGAGAATTTGGTTGTTCACAATGCACAAGGTATATCCGTATGCTAAATGCTAAAGTAATGAGCCACTACCCAAGCCTCCTGACTGCATGCCCCAATGACACATGTTCCATCGCAAACATGATAAAGAAGACGGTATTTATGCACTCGCGAGGTGAGTGGGGAGTCAACCAAATAACGTTATCCATAAATTACCAACGGCTCGAAAAGTGAGTTAATGGGTAATGTAGAGTGAATCGGGGACTTAAATTGAAAGTGAAACTCAGAATCAACTAACATAAGCATACATACCATAGCGCATAAAATTCGTAGCATTTTGAGTAAACAATACAACCGATGCGTAATGAAATCGTAACATGCTTTTCACCCCAAAACGTATAAAAGTAGTAAAAAGGGGCTATGAAAACTCACGATGATAACGATGATGTTTCCAAGATGCTCACAAGTGCAACTTGTAATATGATCCTACTCCGATCCTACGAATCGTAATAGTCACTAGTAAGATTTCAGCATAATTCTAGGGGTTTGGTGAAACCTACTTATCCAAAATGCCATATATAGAACTTTGTTTAAGGTTCATATTTTTGTGATGGTCTAAAATATCTTGCATGTCTTATTATTAAATTGATTAGTTCATACAAGTCTCTAATTTTATAAAATAAAATGATAAAATGGTTAAAAGTGGCTTTTTAACAATACTTGGAAATTTTATTTTCTGTCCAGAATCTTTGTGTCACTTTCAGTCCATTTTTAGATATTTTCCAAGGCTCTTTTGGTCAGGGGATTTTTACTCAAGCTGACACTATGTGTTAGGAAACGTTTGGCATATAAACCATTATTTTTGAAGATGTTTATGTCCATCAAATAATTTTTATAGTATGACTACTACAGAAAGCATAGCTGTTTGCACACTGTTTTTGTGACGTCTGTTTGAAGGTCGAAATCTTTGAGTTTTTGAGTGAAACTACTTGGGTTCGAATCTTAACACATAAACATAAATTCCAGAAGAAACTTCACCACTTTTGGTTAATTATTGAGAGAGTTATGACTTTTTAAAGAGAGAGATAGGAATCTGGCAGAATGTTGTCAAAAGGTTTGCTTTAAGAAAATGTATCTAACTTTTAAGTTTTGTCATGATTTTGTTCCTTTTGCATGGAATCCGATTTGACACTTCCCCAAACAAATATTTTCAGATGAATATTTGTTTTTAAACATCTAGAACTACATGCATGTATATTAAACAAATATATCTTTCAAAAATCCCAAAAAAGTCTTCTTGCTTTCTATTTGAAGATCTCATGAGTGATCAATCCAAGAACTTGTTTTGTCATATAAAATAACAAGTTTTTAGCACATGCATGAGGATTAAAACATATTTTTAGTGTAATATAAAGTTTTTCATATGACTTCTTAGAGTTTAAGAGGTAGATTTTAAAGAAGAACACATGCATGCTAGTAGAAACTTGCAAAAGTTCCTTCTTTGATCTTAACATAGGTTTGATCATGGATTCATCACCTTTTTAACAACATGCAAAGTTTTTTGGTGATGAATCTACAAACATTAAGATTTCAAAGATATAACTAGCAAAACAATGTAAAACTAAAGTAGAAGAAGAAGAAGAAAACTTGAAGACAATGGAAGAAGATTAAACAAAAGGATGTGTAGGCTTTGCTCTACATATGAGATTACCTTAAGAACACTTCAATACTTGAATCTCTTGAGTTTTAGGGGCTGGAGTTGAAGCACAAATTGAGAGAGAATAGAGAAGTTTTTAGTGAGAGAATGAGAGAAAGTTTTAGAGAGAAGTTAGAGAGAATGTGTGAGATGATGAAATGAGTTTGTGATGTGATAAAATGAGAGAGAGAGAGAGGGGGGTATGGGGGATGGGATGGCCGGCCATGGGAAGGGAGAAGAGGGGGATAGGATGCAAAGTTGGGTGTAATATGATTGGACCTCCCAAAAATGTTATTTATATATATATATATATATATATATTTTTGAATTTGAATTATTGAGTAACCCATTTAATTGTGTTAGTAGGAATAATACTAGTTGTTCTTGCTAGTGTTTATTTGTAAGGTATATACATAAGTATGAGTTTAAGGTATTTGATTTGGCATTTTATGAGACTTATGGATAATTCACTCATTTAGGCAAACGCTAGGCAAAATTCTCAAATTTTCCTAACAATATTGTTTTGCTGCTAAATTCGACTGTGTTGTCTATAATACGAATAACTGAAACGTTCAGTACAGTTCTGACCTAAAACGTAAATTTGACGGTTGTCACACATGCCACCACGATCGTCTCTCCCATCTCTTTCATACTCAGTCTTCTTCCTGTAACCTCTGTTCCCAAACTCTCTCGTCAGCAAAGCTAAAGATTTATCTATCGAGGCCATCGTTGCCTCTTCTTCATACACCAGCTCCTCTTCCTAACTATCCACTACCAGAACCTTCTTCTTCTTCTCTTTCTTCTCTTCCAGAGCCTTCTCCTTCTTGGGTTTTTCGTTAACCTCTGTAGCCTTGCCTACAAGTGCCAGAGTTCCACCCATATGGGCTTTAGTCTGGGCTATCTGAGTTTCTTGTGCAGCCAAGGTGCCGTAGAGGTCCGACAGAGTCCAAGTGTCCAAATCCTGATTTGTTTGCAAGGACATGGATAGCTGAAGCCACTCGTCGTTTAGGCTCTTGAGGAACATGACATTGTTCTCCTCAGAGGTTCTGTGGATCCCGAACTTCTTGCACTTGTTGATCAGCGAGTTGAATCTGTTGTAGGTGGTCTGCAGAATTTCTGACGGAAGAGCTTTGAATGCGTAGTACTCATTGATACATTTAGCCCTTATGTTCTTCTGAGTCTTAGCTCCACCTTCTAACTGTTTTTCAAGTTCCTTCCACAGATCATGGGCAGTTTCACATGCGTCCAGGGATTGAAAAAGGTCGTTGGAGTGGCCATTATTAGAAGTCGCTTGGCTTTTTGTGCAAGTTCATATTTCTCCCAGTCTTATGGTGACCATTTTTCAACTTCTTTTGGTTTATCGTACTCAGGAACCTCTGGAGTAGTTCATGTGGCATGTACTCTTGGCACAGTGACCATAGGAACATAAGGAGGATTGTGGATATAGGTGATGAGTTCTTTGTCAACTCCTTCAAAGAAGTGGATGATACGGATTTTCCATTGAGGATACTCATCTCTGAGCAGAGTTGGGGGCTTGGTCAACGAACCAGCAGTAAAGAAATTAGATGTGTTCGCCATTTTTTAGACGTTTGAACAAGAACAGAAAACAGAAAGTGAAAAAAAAGTCTTCAATCGATGGGTTCGACTTGAAGTATGAGTTTAGATCTTCAGATATTGGAACAATGCACTGAATGGAATGATTTAACCAAAGAAACAGTGCCTATTAGTTTTCTAGAATTGAACAGGTCAAAAATAACAGAAAAACATTGGTTGTTTTATAACAGATGAATAAGGGTCAAAATCAATCCATAAATCTACCAAAATGGGTCGAGATCATTGAAGAGAGGATCCTTTTATATTGAAAATCAAAGTTGGCTCTGATACCAATTGTTGATCCCACTTTAAGACTCAACAATGATATATGAACTACAAATTCTTAAAACAGAGTATAAATCGTGTAGATGCAGAAGCATTTTTATAAGCGGTTTGAGTTGATAGAAATGGTATATTTACACACAGAAATAGAGAAACGAAGCAATAAATAACAAGATTGTATCTCAATGATTCATCTCTAATTGATTCTTGAAGAACACCAAGAATACCGTAAGGTTTGTGCTTTACAGATAATAAGCTCTAAACTGGTGTGTGTGTGTGTGTGTGTGTGTGTGTGTGTGTGTGTGTGTGTAATGTGCAATTGTTACCAGAAAAGGTCTGGTAGAGGCCCTCTATTTATACTAGTCGACAGGGGACAAACAGTAGACAAGAAGTACAAGGGTACAAGAGAAAAGGTTGTGGGACTGATTCTGGTACACGTTGATGTAGTGCGACGCCTTCTGTAAAAGTTGCGACCCTTCAGAAGATGACACGTGGAAAGTAGCAGGGCATGTCTTGTACCATTGATCTTCAGGATCTTCGTACAGCAGAGTCACGTGAGAGGCACGCTTGTCCTTGTCTTAGTCTTCAAGTATATTTTAGCTTCTAAGTCTTCATACCACAGAGGCTCTGTCAAGGGTGACAGAGGCTCTGTGGCCTTGTCCTCTGATGGTCTTCTGGTTGATGACTAGTGAAGGTTACTCGCAGTTTTGTGCTCTTGGTGTCTGGCAGAGGCTTTTGTACACAGAAGTTGGAGCTAACAAAATGGTCACCATAAGGCTTCTGTCAGTGATCTTCCTTAGCCTATTTTTCAATACTTTTCTATACACAGAAATTGGAGCTAACAAAAGCGATAAGGGTACTTTTATCCACCAAGGTAAGTACGTTAAAGATATGCTGAAGAAATTCGATGTAACTCAAAGCTCAGCTATGAAAACCCTATGGCACCTCCGCTGACACTTAATAAGGATCCCTCTGGAAAACCTGTTAATGTCACTGCCTATAGAGGAATGACCGTCTCTCTTCTCTATCTTACAGCGAGTCGTCCTGATATCATGTATTCTACTTGTCTTTGTGCACGATATCAATCTGAACCCAAAGAATCACATATGATCGTTGTAAAGTGAATCTTCAGATATCTAAAGGGCACACCCAACCTAGGTATTTGGTATCCTAAAGACTCAGGGTTCGACCTAACTGCCTATTCAGATAGTCATTTTGCAGGTTGCAAACTGGATAGAAAAAGCACCACAAAAGGCTGTCAGCTCCTGGGTGGAAAGCTGGTGAGTTGGGCAAGCAAGAAGCAAAACTCAGTGTCCACTTCTACCGCTGAAGCTGAGTATGTAGCAGCTGGTAGTTGTTGTGCTCAAGTCTTATGGATGAGAAATCAGCTATTAGACTATGACCTTCAACTATCAAAGATTCCAATCTACTACGACAGCACTAGTGCCATCGCTATAGCAAATAACCTAGTGCTACACTCAAAGAAAAAACACATCAAGATCATATATCATTTTATCAGAGATCATGTGATGAATGGAGATATAAAACTTCATTTTATACCAACTGAATATCAGTTAGCTGATCTGTTTACCAAACCTCTTGATGAGACAAGATTTACCTTTCTCATCAGCGAGCTTTGAATGCTGAATCTTGAAGAATAACTCTTCAGTAGTTACGCATTATGTCAGCAATAAAATGCTCTCTCTTCCGTTCATCATCTAATCTCTGAGTAAATAACATCTAATGCTAAGGTATGTTTCTCTATCCCTGATCACTGAAGTGTTTCTTCAGTAAGCTCTATTTCAAAAGAAAATTCGATCACTGACATTTCCTTATCAGTGATCCTTTTGAAAAAGACAAAACTTCATCACTAAGATTTCTCATCGGTGATTCTTCATAAAAAAAACTCAACCCTGACTTTTTCAAATACATTCAGGGATGCCTCTTGAAAATGAAAAGACAGTTTTTATTTTGTGACGTAATCAAACGGATAAACCATGGCACGACTTTTCATCTGACACGTTCGTCTGTTTCAACTTCTTGTCCAATAAGCTTTGTGGGACGTGTCATGTGTCATTATGAGTTTCTTTTCCCGCTCATCAACCTTTCTCTCTCCTCTCACTATATAAACAACTCAAGTTTATATTTTTTTCCTTTTACGCGTTCATAACTCTCCTAAAGCAAGAAAAGAATTCTTGTGCATTTGTTCTTGGGTATTTTAAAACTTATGACTGTTCCTCGAATCTACAACAACAAACATGTTATTTCTCCTTCCTTAATACATTCTGGAATATTCAAAAACATGTTTTTGATCCTAAATCATTGTTTTTAAGGATCAAAACATACTTTTCCTTCAAGAAGTCATCCTCTTTCATGATTTTCTAACCAAAACTTTAAACAAGTTTTTCAAAATTTTAAATTTCTATTTTAAACTTTCTTCTTCTTCAAATACGTTTTTCCAGAATCCTTCCTAAAAAGGAAACTGGAAAACAGTGTTTTCTACTAGTTATGGTATCTTACAAAAGTGGAAATCACTTTATTAAGGTTCTTTCCTTATAACGAAACTGGTAAAAACCTCAAAACTCTTATTTTGGGATTATGTTCTTAATAAGAAAGACGTTTCTTCTTCCTTTTTCCATTTTTGGTATTTTCTCAGAAATGGCACCTATACCAGTTACCATGATCAAATCGAAAAACATGCATGGAGAACTGAACCAGATCACCTTCAGCTCCAACAACCACCTTGCTCTTCTTGAATTCACCAAGAAGAAGCCATGTATGCATCTCACTGAGGCAGTGGCTTTTCTCCGAAGTTCTCCCTCTTTAAAGCCCTGACTATTGCTCCCCCAGTCCGCAGGCATCTTCTGCAGCATTTCTGGTACACTGCTGAGAAGACCCTCCACACTCTCAAATCTAAGAAGTAGGTAACTGTGATTTCTTTCCAAACTCAGCTTGGGGAAGGATTTATCACTGCCAATGGAATCAAGACAGCGCTTGAACTACCCGCTGGTCCTTTTGAGCCCCTACCCAGTGATGAATAACTCATCGGGTTTCTAGACCTGATGAAGTACACTTGGGACATTAAGCCTCGCACCACTGACGAGCCTGACAAGAAACTTACCAATATTCTAAAGGCCAAGATGCCGTCAGAGCTAAACTATATCTTCTCCCATATCATCTCTTATATGAGTGGAAAGATCGGTTCGCTAGACCAAGCTAGCAAATATCAGCTCCAGATAGGGTATGCGTTGATCACCGGGCTAAAGATTGATTATGCCCATATGATTTTCGATGACCTCATGGTGAAGGTCGAAAAGGACAAAAGAGAGATGAAAGTCCCTTGCGTCCGCTTCGTGTCAGCACTACTCGCTTTCTTCCTCCTGAAGGATTACCCTCAAAAGGGAGATTACCAACTCCCTCAACTTGGCAGTCACATCCTCAATTTTGAGCCTATCGCCAACGAGGTACATCTCTCTGAAATTAAACAACTTCTCCTTCCTCCTACTTCTTCTCTTTCGGCGGCTACATCAGCGGTTCAACCTCCCACTGAAACCCAAGCCACCACCACCAAATCCTCATCGAAGAGGAAACCATCAGACACCAACCTTGGTTCTCACAAAACCAAGAGGATTGCTAAGGAGAAACCTCAACCCCCTCCAGTTATTGAATCAGTGATCGCTTCTTCACAGACGACACTTGACACCTTCGTGGTCCACTCTGCCACATCTACTACAACAACAACGACCACTTCAGCGCCTTCAACCGCTGAGGCTTCACTAGTATCTACCCCAGCCTTCTCAGTGCCTCAAAGCACTGAAGAAGCAGTTCTTGGCAACACCAGTGTCGCCCCGGTTCACTGCACGGCCTTCTCTACAATCGTTCTACTCCTCCTTTCTTCGTCATCATGTCTGCACCAGCGACCTCGCTCACTGACGTATAAGAACCGCTACTCCAACACCTCATATAGCAAAATACCATAGGACCTGATGGCTTTCCTCTCGGAACCATCCAGAGTATTCCTTCCACCGTTGTGTCTGACATGGAGCATGACATGGAATATTTTGCTGGAAGTAGGGACTTTGATGTTTTCTCCCGCCCATCAGGTATCCCAACCTCTTCTTCTATCCCTTCTAAACCCCTTCCCACTTTTGAACTTTCCTTTGCTCAAAAATTTTCTTCTTTTACAGGTCCTAACTTGGGCACGATCGCTGCATCCATCAAGGATGTAAAGGATCAGGTGGATTCTCTCTCGAAGGATCTCACCAACAATACCAACGACGTGAACTTTGTCGGCGATTCACTGAAGGACCTCTCCACCTCCCTCAGCGCTAAGGCCGATAATGCTCAATTCTCTGTGCTGACAGAGGAAGTGAAGATCCTGCAAAAGGATGATGTTCACAACTCCTCCTCCCTCCAAACGCTCAGCTCTACCGTCTCCTCCCTCAGCACCATCGTAGGATCCTTACAAGGAGCAGTCTCAGACATCGGCAATAAAGTCGATGGGCTCAGGGGTCAAGTGAGCAATCTTGTTTCCAAGGTTGACTCTTCCAACAATCTCATCTCCAAACTCCTTGACCGCCTGAATGAACCGGTGGCTCCCGCCCCATCCTTCACAGCTGACTATAGAACAAAGCTGGGGATGGCGGCTGATTTTATTCTACAAGCCACCGCAGCGATCCTTGGCCTTGAAGCCAGGGTGGACATACATGAGGCAAACTGTGCCTCCGCTTCAGCGGCACCTGGCCTAGAAGACAGGTCCGCTGATGCTGATGCTGCTGGGATGCCTCCCCCTAATGATGATGACAACGAGGGGGAGATGAACGCTGATGAAGACCTCCTTCATGTTGAGGGGGAGGTACTTGCTGAAGAAGACCCCTGTCTTTCTGAGGGGGAGAAGGAAGATGAAAAAGAACCAAAACCTCCCTCTTCTCCAATTGATATTGCTGGATCTGAAAAAGATGAAAAAGGAGAAGAGGAGGACAATGAGTTGGAGATCTTAGATGATGAACCCTCCACAAACCCTGGTGGCAATGACGATGATGATGATGAAGACCTGAATGTTGGTTCAAGACTACAGCCATCAGGGTCCCTGAGCCAAAAGGGGTGTGTGTTTAATGAAGCACGGGAGACGACGAACTCCTGCGAAGAAGAGCTCCAAAGGAAAGCAAAAAGGAGTCGCTTCTTCAGGAAACCTGAAGATTCTCTTCACTGCTGAGAATGTTCCAACTTCTCAGTTATGCCTCTCATTAATTCCATACTCTGCTTCTACTCATCCACTCCTCAAACATATCTTATACACTTAACCTATTCCTCTCTCTCTCTCTCTCTCTCTTCTTCCTACCCTCAAAATAATCTAACTTTTAATTCTTTTGATTCAGCTAGTCCTCTCCCCTGCTTGAGGGACCTACTGAAAACCCCCTTCCTCAACAACAAATAATCCCAGCTTCCAAAGCTGATGAATTGCAAATAATCCCAGTCTCAGTGCTTGAGACTGATGATCAAGAAGAAGAAGAAGAGTTGCTCTCGCATCCAAAGAGACCCTCTCGACCTCCTTAATGGTCAGAGGATGAAAAAGAAAGAAGAGCAGCAATGATCAATCAGCTAGAGAGTCAGCGCTTACGGATCATCCCTTCTTCCGGGCTAGACTTCTTGTCCCCTGAAGAAATTGAAGAATCAGCCAAGGCTGAGAAACTTCTTGCTGAGAATCAAAAGGTTGCTCTTAAAGACAAAGAATTTTCCCTTAAGGTTGCTCAGCGCTCAGTCACTAATAAAAAGCCGAAACAATTTCCACTGAAGTTGGTAAGGAAAATCAGAAGAAAAAAGTTGTCAGCGCTTAAACGTTGGAATGGTGCAGAGAAATAGTGGACTTCAGATATCATCCCAGTCGAATCGTAAATGTAAACCTGAAGGGAAAATCGGTAAGAGGCATACCTATGGTGGAAGTCTCAGTTATTAGAGAGAATGGGGAAATACGGGTATGCTACATGTCAAAGCTCGATCTTTATGGGTTTGACGAATGGCTAGAAGTCAGGAATGCCATTCAGAAGTCAAAATCAAAGTTCAAGCCCTACGTTGAATAATTCTTGAATGCTATGATTAACAGGGTTACTTCTACAACTGACTTGCCTCCTCCTCCAGCTCTTCTACAAAACCAAAGACCTGCTCCTGCCAAAAGAAAGGGTGCTTCCTCTTCCTCAGGGCCTGCTATCCGAAACGAAACTGGTATTGAATTCTCAAGAGAAGCAGTGCTCGGACCTCCTTCTAACCTATCAGCCCTAAACCTATCACTGCCACCTGATGGACCTTTCATCCCTGGTCAAGTGTTCAGTGATCCCTATGGAATAATCTTCTTGGACTGGACTGGTGTTATGTGTTTTCAAAGATTTTCATAACTCCCTCTCTGCCCTGTCAACCAACTCAGATATCTTGTCTACTGGTGCAACAAATCAAGACCAGGACTCTACTTCAAAACCCAAGTGCTGAGTGAAGCCAAACTCAGAAGACAACAGGTTGAGGTAATTCCAGATGGGATGATCCCAGAGACAGATGCCTTTGACGAAATGCTCTTCAAAGATAAACCTCTATAGCTGATAGATCACCTTTTGTATTCTCATCTTGTATTTATCAGTAGTTATCTTTTAGTACTTGTAACTTTATTTCACTTGTACTTGTAATTTTCAATCTCCCCTTGTAAATTTATTACGAAGTAAATGAAAATTTCAGTGAAGTACTTTACTCCATCAGTACTAGAAAAGATCCCTGAAAACAGTAAATGGGACACGCATCTATGAGTCCTATTTATCCTTATGTTTTTATACTTATCAATTTTCTTATGTTGCTTTGTCATCATCAAATAGGGGGAGATTGTTGATCCAAACCCTCTCAGTGATTTGATGATGACCCTTAGAATTACTTAGTGAAAATTATAAGTAAACATTGTATGTATTAGTGTTTCACCGTCAGTGATAACATACTGAGTCTGTTCAGTATCACTGATGGGTAACCACTGTTCTTCATTATTTCTCAGTGATACATGTACATCAGTGATAACTGAGCTTGTTCAGTTTCACTGATGATCACTGATTATTTATCTGTAATCAATGTTGTTTATAATCTTTGAAGACAAGTATCGCGACAATGAGTCCATCGCTGAATCGAAGACAAAGCTGGTGAACAAGTGGCAAGTCTACTAATGATATGATACGGACATCAGTGAAACCAAGACAAGTCCACACACACGACGTTTCTAGAAGAAGACTCCAGCGATAGCTAACTTACATCAGGTCTCACTGATGGAAGATCAACTCAGCGATTGCTGATCATGAAGCCTGCTCTCCAAGAATTGTTTGTCTTATCCTCTTGCACACTTTTGTACGATTTGTCAGAAGGACATACCTTTGTCCAGAATCGTACAAACCACTCTGCGACTACACTGTTCACCATGCGGCCCAAAGCATGTTTACAGGTTAGAAGCATGAACCCAACCACATGTTGACACGTGTAAAGTTCTCCTGACATGTACTTAATCTTATTCCGCAACAAACTGTAAATTGTTTGATTTATCAATAAGCAATTTAGAAAACTATAATTCTTGTGTGTTTGATTTATCAATAAGCAATTTTGAACCTATTTCGTGTTATGAATAAATGGAAATGCTTCAAAAAGTGAAATTTCTTATTGTTAGATACGTGAGTGGCCCAAAATAGAAGCACATATTATCTCGCCTCCATCGTTGTATGCTGAATCTTGGCTTCTCGTAGATGTATTCGCACCAATCAATTTATGACAACATCTCCTCATTTTTTATCTTTGTGAGGAACCCAATGTTTCAACACCCCATGCTTGTACAATTTGCCATCAAGTTAATGAATAGCACCGGAAAATTGATTTTAAACATAAACCCATAATTATTTTTTTGGATATTCAGATGCATAACGTCTGCAGGCCTAATGCTGCCCTTGTTGAATTGATGGTTCCATTCTTTATACAAAATTACCCGTATAAATCATCATCGGCCTCTAACAGATTTATACCTCCGGTTGGCAGTCCTAAAAGGTTATGAATCGTCTCAATGGCTATTGATATACTACCAGTTGGTATGTCTAGAGTCATTTTCATTGTATCTAGCCTTTCGACAACAAAGAATCCTAACTTTGATGGCACACCGTCTATGGTCATTTCAACTAGTGAACCCAGTCCCATGTTTATAACAGCTTCTTTTTGGTTTTTAGTTAACCCAACGATTGTGTCATACAAAGTTCTAGGAGAGGTGTGTGTTCTATAGTTTGCAGATTTCCAACGCTTATTCTTTAATCCCCCGGAGCCACAATTGTTTGTTTTCCTCTTCTTGTCGGCTTCCTTCTTCACCTTGTTAACCTTCTTCTTCTCTTTCACCTTCACCTTTTTGGCACACTTTTCTCCTTCCAGCTTTACCTGTTGGACCTTTTCCTTTTTTGGGACCCTTCTATAATCACGGACATCTGTAACAAATCATGCATGAGTAGACATTCATATTGTATAATAAAAGTTTACATATAAAATAGTAGTTAGGTTATTTTGTGCCTTCAATTTTTTGATCCAGATTATTGTCAACTAGGACAGCCATGCCTTTCATCTCCTTGCCTTTCATCTCTCGGAATTCTTTTTCATCAAGTGATGAAGATTGCAATTGTTTGTATTCTAGCATCACTCCTAGTGCAACGCGATGAACTACCGATATTTGATTTTCGGTTGGTTAATGAATTCATCACCCATCCCCGCCCTGTTACCCGATTAGTCGGGGAATCCCCGCCCTGTTAGAGGTGGGTACCCGACCCGACGGGTAAAATTTCCATCACTAACGATTATGCATATGTTTAGTTCCAGATGTATCGCAATTGAAGCCAACATACAGTATAATCATAGCATATAAATGATGAGTTGCCATGTTTTATAAAGCCTTTGTGTCAATCTTTCACCTGTTTCGTACAAATTATGTGAGGAAGTTTTAGGATGCTTCAAAGAAAAATTCGTTAAAGAAAAGAAAATGTTATAAATTTACCAGCTTCCTTTATAAGTTCAATCAAGGGTTGACCTTTTGTTAGGACAATAAATGTCCTACATATTTGAAAGATATATAAATAATTATATAGTGCTTAATTAGAATTAATTAGATTAATTAGTTTAATTAATCTTCTTGTAAAAGCCTTAATTGTTAAATGGGCTTAGTTAATTGTGTTTAATGGGCTTAGGCCTTATTGTCTAAAGCCTAGGTATTTAAGGTTAGTGTTAGCCTTAGAATTAGGTTAGACGATTCATTATCATTCATTAGGCTTAGAGAGAAAAAAGTCGTTCCTTTACTTCCATTGTAATCTTGTTGAACGATTAATACTTTGAATGAATACTAGAGAGATGACAAGTTGAAATCATCAATCGTTCTTGTTATTTCTCATTGAATCGTTGTTACCTGATAAATCTAGGACTAACAATTGGTATCAGAGCAGACAGACGGATTCGATTCAAAGCTTCATTCATCAATTTCTGGTTAGTTTGACTTTTACTCGTGTGACTTTTCTTGAATTCTTGAAAATTTGATTCTGTCGAAATTGGTTGTTTTTGCTTATTGGGTTGTGTTAGCATTATCGTTATAAGTGTTTCTGCAAATTTTCACATCCTAATTCATTCGTTTGATTGGTTAATTTAGCAATTTAAGATCAAAAGTTTTGGTAGTGTTCTTGACAAAAAATCCGATTTTTAACCATCAAAACTTGTTGTTTTTGCATTGAAATCGATTGGATTAGTGTTATTTTTGTGTCTTGCATTGTTACTAATCTTCCAGGATCAATTTTGGGCAACCCTAATCGAAAAGTCGATCGAGTTAAGCTAACAGCCGCAGAGTCCGGAAAACCAGCCGCGGTTTCCGAACAACTTGATAGTGTCCGGACGTTTGTGTGAATTCCATCCGGGTACCACCAATTCCATCTGGACTCCTCATTTTTCCGGGTAAGTTCTGCAATCCGGGAAAGTCACTATTCCTAATACTATCCGGGTAACATTTGTATCCGAAAACCCAGTGTTTCCGGACATATCTTATCCGGACAATCCCTTGTACCCGGAAACTTCAAGGTATCCGGAAACCTATTCTATCCGGAAAGCTTATTATCCGGAACCCTATTCCACCCGGTAAGTGTTGCATCCGGAAACTCTTTCACCCGGTAAGCTCAGTTTTCCGGATTCCTCATCCGGAAACCACCCGGATTCCACAATCCGGGAGCTTTCTGAAACCTCCATTTTCAAAAAAAAATCTAGGGGCGCTGCCCCCAGACCCCGCAAGGGCGTTGCTCCTTGACCCCACCCGCTAACCGGGTAGCGGGACCCCCGTGCTAAGTCGTAGGAGGGGGACATTTAAGTATCCTTGACACTATTCCACTTTGAATCGAACCATCGTCTGGCGATCACTCCAGTGCAACTGAAGATGTCTCCTGCTGAAGAAGACATGACAAATCCGTGTCAGGTATGTGAACCCATCTTTTCAGAACTTTATGACCGAATGAAACCTCTTGCTGAACGGATAGATTCCTACAAGGCCACCACTAAAGAACAAAAGCTTGAGATTAGTTCACTAACCAAAAAGCTAGATGTTCAAATGAGATTAACTGACAAACATAAGTCTGAAAATGCTATGTTAAAAGAAAAATGCAAAATCCTTTCAATAGCACCCAAAGACTTAAGGGCCAAATTATCTGATCTTCAGTCACAGTTTGATCAGTGCATGAATGAGAAAGAAGAACTTGTTTATCAATGTTCCTCTCTTCAAATTCAGAACAAGGAGTTTGTTACTAAAATTTTTGATCTTGAAACCAAACTCCACAAAAGGGGTCAAACTGATCAAACCATCTTTCTGAATAAACCCAAAGAGTTCACGTACTTTAACAAAGAATGGGGTATCGGATATGGTAACCCACATTATTTGAAAAAGGGAAGATGGCATGTACCCACTCTGTATGATTTTGCTTGTTTTGGATTAGATAAAAAGTACCCAGAGTACGCAATTCAATGGACTGGTCCTCTTGAACCAGAAAAGGAGGAGGAAACCGAGGAACATAAACGCACACAAAAACGAGGAATTCAACTTCCATTTTGTTATGAACCTTTAAACTACTCATATCAAAAGGACAAAAAGTACCTTTCCAATGACTACTTCGACCCCTACAAGGTAGCTAGTCCCAAGGATTCCTCCAAAAAGGATGAGGACCTAGCACCTGCAACCAAGACTGAGACGGATGAGTTTAAACTCTATGTTCCCCCTCTCATCTTGGAAGCAAAGATTGTCGAGTTGGAGGAGTCGTTTGAGAAAGAAAGGTCTATTTTTCAAAACGAAAAGAAAGTGCTAATCCCTGAGATTGAGAAATTCAAATCTGAGAAATCCGACGGTGTGTCAAGTGAGGAAAAGGAAAAATTTCAGTGGGAAATCAATACGCTCTCATCAAAACTGTCTGAAATGACAAGAGAAACGATGAAAGAGCATATGATAAATAGTCAACTCCGAGTGCAGCTTGACTTGCTCCAAACTGCGAAGCAATTTTCACCTGAACTTTCCTCTAACTCATCCGACACATCCTCGTGTAAAGCCTTCATCGGAAATATCTCTTCACAAGATGGTAAAGATTCTCAAGACGAGAGTGTTTTAAGGAACTTAAACTCTGATTTTTTCTTAGCTTCCGCACCAAGTTCCCCAAAGCACACAAGCACAAAGTGTTCCTCGCCTTCCTCGACCAATCCAAGTCCTGAAATTCCGGAGATAGATTTTTCAGAATACATGAACTCCGAAGGTAATTCTGATAGAGAGTTTGAGTCGTTCCCTTTCGACAAACCTCTTCCAAGTCATTCTGACTTTTTGTCTCCAGTGGTTAATCGTCCGGTCAATTTTCAAAAGGGCGACTGTTCTCAATCCAAGACTCCGGTTGTGATCAAGATTCTTAAAAATGCTTCAAATTCTCAAAAACAATCACAGCCGAAGCAAAAGACCGAACGACCGACCACTAAGATTCATGTTTCCTCAAAAGTCACTGACTGCACTGTCCCTGTTGTTTCGGATAAAATCGGTTGCGCCAAACAAGCAAAACCAAAGTAGCCATCCAAGGAATCTGTCGAGGGTGCTGCATCAAAGTCGCTCAATACTGTCTTTTACCCGAGAATGAACAAAAATGATTGTGCTTGGAATCATAGGAATAATTTTGTTAAAAGAGATATTAATTTTCCGATGAAAATTTACTCCATTCAGCAATTGATTCAATTATCGCACGATCGTTTGTGTTGTTCTAGTTGTGGTTGGAATGACTTTGATGATATCCATAACAATGATTGGTTTGGGTCATATCACATGTATAATTCGACACCCAAACGCAAACCCCGTAATAACCAGCAAAGACACTATCAAAAATGGGGTTACCAATCAGCGGTTAAACCACAGCGGGAGACCAAACCTGCTCCTAGATGGGTTGCTCCTACTGAGGTTAAACCGGCACCCAGGTGGAAAGCTGCTACAAAATTTGTTCCTCCTAAAGGTGTAAATTCTGCACCGAAGAGGAAACCAGTGCCAAAACCAGTTCCCTCTACCGGTGTCAATCCTACACCTAAAGGGAAAGCTGGGACAAAGCAAGCTTCCTCAAACGGTGCCAAACCTAACCCTCCCGGACCCAGGCAAATCTGGGTACCGAAGGTCCGCTAAACTTGTTTTACAGGACGGTCATGTGTGGTACTTAGACTCTGGATGCTCCACACACATGACCGGAAGGAGGGAGCTGCCCACGATCTACAAGGAATCATATTGCAAAGACGTGAGGTTTGTCCATACCTGTGCTTTAACAAGCGGCTCATGTGTTTGGGGGGAGCATGATCAGCCATCAGGTAAGTATACTCTACTATTGAGGGGGAGCGTCACACGCAATTTTTTAAATGCTGAAAAGTTTTTTTGTGTGTGTGGATACTCCCGTGTGCTTCTCACTCTACGCACACATTCTGAGGGGGAGCATGTCATCTAATGCTCATCATTTGAGGGGGAGCGACACAAATCTTTCTTTAAATGTCTAACGCTTTTGTGTGTCAGACTCTCCATTGCACATCCCTATACACTATCCGAGGGAGAGCAAGTTTTTCCCCATTCTCAGTTTGAGGGGGAGCAAGAGATCCATTTTTTCCAAAATTATACAGGTTTTATCTCTTTGAAAAATGGAATTATTCTTCAAAGTGTAAAAGTGTCCGGACCGGATGGGTATCCGGGTAGGCCTATCCGGAATCCCCACTCTGTCCGGAAACACCCTTTGTCCGGATACTTTGTTTTGACCGAAAAGGTTTGCCATTCCATCCTCTTTCATCCGGATACCTTCTATCCGGAAAGTATGATTTGTCCGGATACTATGGCATGTCCGGAAAGTATTGCATTGTTGCATATTTTTGTCCGGACACCCCTGTTCCGTCTATCCAGTACCTGTTTAGTCACTGCCAGTCCTCAATCTGTCCCAGATTGAGCCTCTTAATGCAAAGGTACGCACCGGAACTTGTTTATCCGCCTCAGTTTCTAACTTTGGGTCCTTTTACAGATATTCCATGGCGGATCAACAACCTCAATCCGAGGGGAAGAGTCACACTGTTTTTCTTACAAAGTCTAAATATTTTTTCTTGTGTTGATATCACTCTCACTCCGAGGGGGAGCAAGTCAATCCCCATGTATGTTTTGAGGGGGAGCAGGATAATATTCGTGCTATGCATATGCCTGAAACCCTACCTGTGATAGCATATAGACGAGAGTTAGGGAATCCCATGGTCCAGCCAGAGCCGGAGGGACCTTCCCCGGGACATAGAACATGTGAGAAGGAGGGTATTAAGGTCAAAAGCAAACCAAGAAAGATTGAGCCATAAAGATAATGAGGCTCCTGAGCGACCCCAAACGAGCGATATCTGGGTAGCCACATCTACTACACCGTCTCATCTGTTGGGACGGGGTATTGAAGAAGACTCCATGGACCCAGCGGAGCAATTGCACGACCCCCTTATCCACTCATCCGTCTCACAACAGACGGATGTTTCAATATTACACGGGGAACAAGCACAACTTCCATCGGCCTCTCATTCGGAGAGTGTTGGTGTTGAAATAAGAGACCAGCAGCCCCCGGTCTCGCCTTCATTTCGTACACCATCGAGTCTAGCGCCTTTCGATATTGAACATTCTTCGGCTAGGACACTCGAAGCTGAGCAACACCAAGTCGAGACTCTTCGTGACTCGACCGGAACCACCGTAGTGTCTTCACCTCTTGGTGAAACACAAGGATCGGCGGGAAATCCTACCACAACTAACATCACGCCAACTGTGAACGTAGGTGGCTCTATCCCTGTGGTAGACGCCTCAACGGGTAACCTAAGTGGTCCCGCAGTTATTCACCCCGACTTTGTGTCGCAAGGGTCCCTGGACAGCACCCTCAAGGCTGTCCGCGAGGCACTGGAACAGCATGTCACCGATGAGATCGCCAAAGCCATCAAAGGCAAAGCAAAGATCGTTGAAGCCAAAACCGCACCACCACATCCACCGACATTTGCTCAACCTATCTATTCGGTGGATACCTTAAAGACGATGCTATTGGCCCAACTACTCCAGGAATCAGATACAACCACCTCGACTGAAGCAGACCTGATCTCAGTTCTTCGATCCCAGGTCCCTGCTCCATCTTCATCTATCACGTCTCGCCTTGACGCCATTGACTCGACCCTCAACGACTACAATAAAGCGCTCGCCACGCTGTCTGATAGGGTCCGCTCACTAGAAGACACTTGTAAGAGTCAAGTCGGCGGTCTCAAACGCAAGCACGATGACCGGGATGATCCTGATCACCGTGAGGGGGAGAAGCGTCTACGCCAAACCGAGACCGTCCAGATCATGACTGCCGAAACTACAACAGTGGTTCAACAGGAACCCCCAACTGCGGCAACTACATCAGAAGAACCCGAAGCCGAGTTTCCACTAGCAGATATGGTCATAGATATGGAGATTTCAGATGAAGAAGACCCGACGGTTGAAAAGCCCGAGGGTTCAACACAGGAACTGGTCGATTTTTACTCGTCAGACAGACCGATACTGGACATGATAGATCCAGAGTGTGAGACCAACCCGGAGACCGAAGACGCATGGTACGAAAAAGCCGCCAGTGCCGTAAATCTCCAGGTAAATTTGGTCTTCCCTACTGATGAGGACGACAATATTGACTACGATCAGTTCCTGCTCCAAAATTTATATGGAGCATCCCCCGTTCACTATGCTCAACCCGCCGGAACACCCTCAACAAGACCCGAGTCTACTACTCCCGATCTACTGACAACTACTCCTCCCACGACAGCTTCTGATATTCCTCCCCTTCCTCAACAGTAACAAAACCGCTGGGAGAAGATCAAGGTACTTATCCCTCATCTGGAGGAATCTTTGAAAAAGTTGTTCGTCCACAAACTTCGCCCGATCGAGCCAACCTTTTGCCTTGGTATTTACAACCTTGACCCCGAATACCAACGGCGTTATATACTTGCAATGCAGCGGTGCCTTCCAGTCAGTCAAGTCAGAACAAAGCATCAGATCACAGAGGTTCTTAACATCCATTCACGCCGCATCATGAGGATCGTCTATCCAATCTTCACCGTTCGCCGCGAAGATGGTAATGAATGGAGATTCTCTGAAGCCGACTTCAAGAACCTCCGACCGCTCGAATTTCTGGTATTACTGAAAGACTTACGTTCAAGAGCTGTCCGACCGCTAGAGATTACAAAGGCGCTCGAAGCCGTTCGTCGACACCTGGTCCGTACTATCATGATGTCATACTTAACGGATTTTCAAATGAATGTCGAGAACAGGGCTAAGAAAATCAATCTGATAAAACCAAATCTGAAAGCTCCTGAACTGAAGATGTATCCCGAGAACTCTTTGCTTCTACAACCTGAATTCGGGATAGTCTACAACAACGAACAGAACGAAAAGAAGTTTCTGCGTTTCAGTCAGGTAGACAGATTTTGTGACGGCACGCTTCTAAAAGTCAGAGATGCTCTTTGAAAGATTATTCAACACGAGTCTGAGAATCCAAAGCATTCGTATGTCCCAAATCCTAATGAAACAACTGCTCGGAAAGCTTTGGAAATGATTGAAGACCGCATCGACTATCGCTGTGCTATCAGATTCTTTGAGGTTCACTTCGCGTTGCGCAAACGATACGTATTCAACTGGCAAGAGCTAGAGCGCGAACTCGAACTTCAAATCAAAGGGGGAGATTGTTAGGGCAAGTTTTAATAGTTGATTTAAAGTTCAAGGGTTGTTTTGTAATAGTTTATTTTGAGTCTTTTAGTGAACGGGCCGTGGGCTTGTTAACCACGGGCCCATTGTATTTAATGTTGATTAGCTTGGAAAAACAAGCTAATCATCTCTTTTAGCTTTCAACTCTTATTGTAATATTCTCTCTGAAAGATTAATGAAAGGGATGACCAGTTGAAATCATCAATCGTTCTTGTTATTTCTCATTGAATCGTTGTTACCTGATAAATCTAGGACTAACAATTGGTATCAGAGCTTCTGTGCAGATGCAGATAGGCTAATCAGTTTATTAACAGAATAAACACGATCAGTTTTCACAAAAGATTTAGCATGGAAAGCTATGTTATTCTTGGCATTCTTTACAGGGACGGTTGACTTTGGAGCAGGAGAGGATCCTTTTAACTCTCCAAACCATGTTTACTTTCTTGAAAATGTGATTAGCTTTCTTATCAACACAAGAATTATAGAAAAGGTTGGAAGGTCGAATCTGATCTTTTGGAAAATCATTTGATTTGACAAAATTCTTTGAAGAATGATTTGTAGAAGAAGAACTTGAAGCATAATTAGGTTGAACACCTTTGAACTTTCTTTCTTCAAGTTTCTTGACCTTAACGGATAAATCATTTCGTTCTTTGAGAATTAAGTCAATTTTTTTTTGTAAATCAGATTTAACCATTTGTTCTTTCAAGATCTCGGTTGCTAATCCAGATAATCTCTGTGTAAGTTTAGAAATCTCAGTCCGAAATATCTTCCTCTCTTTTTCAAAATCATCTTTCAAGCATTTAGCCCTAAAGCCCTCAACTTTCCCTTTCTCAGACTCTTTGATTAGAACGTCTAATTCTTTTTCTAAATCAGATATTTTCAAAGAAAGTTCTCCATTCGTTTTAGTAAAAGAATTGCGTTCTATTTCAAACTTCTCTCTTTCTGAAATTAAAACCCTTTTAAAGTCGAAGATCTGTTTTGAAAGTTTTAAGCACATAAGCTCAAGTCTCTTCTTCTCTTCAAGTGATTTGGTTGAAAGCCCAAATTGCTTTTGATTAAGCAATTGTCTTTCTTTTTTAAAACTTTCCTTTTCCTTTTCAAGAGAAGTTACTTTGCGTTTAAGCTCAAGGTTTTCACAGTTGAGGAGTTTACCTTTCTCTTCTTCTTCAGCCAGCTTCTCAGAACTAATCCAGATTTTAGATTTCAGCTCCTTTAGTTCTTTGATGTACTTGTTGCACAAATCATCTGATTGCTGGATATTCTTTTCAGAAAGTCTTTGATGTGCTTTCTTTTCAAGTGCCTTTATCTCGTCTGGTGATGGCAATTCAGAAAGCTTCTTTTTCAGCTCCGTGTTTTCGGACTCTAAGGCTGTTGCCTTTTCTTCATATTTTGCAAGCTTTTCAGAACTTTCAATTGTTTGCAATTTCAGTTCCTTCCGTTCTTTGAGGAGCTTGTCTCTAAATGCATCTGCAGACTTGATATTGAAATCATACATTTCTTTATCGGCTTTACATTGATAATGGTCACAATATCTCAACATTGTTACCTGAAAAATTGATCGTTAATCGGTGTTATTTTGAAGAAAAATTTTGCGGAAGATAAATCAAGAATTAAATTAGAAAAACAAATTTATAAAATAAATTCGTTTCCAAAATTTAGAATCTGATTATTATCGAATTCGAACGAAATTACTTTTAGAGAGTGAAATCGGGTGATGGACAACTTTCCGGGTGAGATGTGCTTTCCGGATAAATGTGGTTATCAATCAAAAACTTACCGGACAGCAAGAGAATTGAGACTTACCGGGTGAGATTGGTGAGTCTAAAATAAAACCAAGAAAAATCAGACAAACAAAAACAAACAAACAAATAATAAACCAAACACTACAAAAAAAACCTTCCAATTATATGTATGTATGCAATTAAGAAATCACGTGAGGCGTTTGTGTATGATGCGATGGAAAAAAATTTAATTAATGAGAATGAAATGGGCACACACACAGCAACAATCTTAGTCAATGGAGAAAACAAGAAGTCAAATGTTGCGGCTTAAGTCACAAAACTCATCCGGATAGGTGTGTATGTGCTAGGTTACCGGAAAGGTGTGCATGTGCTTTGTCCGGATTCCGGAAAGGAGGTTATCCGGGAAGAAGAGATTTTGTCCGGAAAGTGAAACAAAGACTTACTAGGAAACTTCTTATGTCCGGAAAGTGACGAGAAATTAGACAACTTACCCGGAAACTGCGGCTGATTGAAAAATATGATCTGGAATCGATAGGGTTGTTTGATTTCACTCCTGTAGGGTTAGATTTTGACCAAAAACACAAAAACAAACACATCCAAATCGATTTCTAAGCAAAATATATCCTATTTTTCAATAACCGCCACAAAAACTTATGAACACCAAAAACTCAAAAAATTTGATTTTTAACATGCAAAATTAATAGCTTTGAGTCCTTGTAATCGCATATAAAGTCTAGATTAAAACAATGAAAGAACTTTGCAAACCGATTGAAGAACGATTTTCTTCAAAAAATACTGCACTTTTACGAAACTCTTTTGGATGCCTTCTGGACCTCAAACGATTAATCCAACCGTTCAGAATGTGAAACAAGATGTCCCGACGCTACTGTCCAAAAATTACGACGATCCGACGGTTCAATCTCCGGGAATAGGCGAAACGGCTGGCTGTGTTTTCCAGAAAAATTGAATACGAAAAATCTTTCTTTTCTCTTGCTTTCGATTGGCTTTTCTTTCTTCAAATCACCGATTAGGCTCTGATACCAATTGTAGAATCCAGATCCGTGCAACAAATGTGAAATCGAAATAGTAAGCAATACGAACAATGATTTCAACTGGTCATCCCTTTCATTAATCTTTCAGAGAGAATATTACAATAAGAGTTGAAAGCTAAAAGAGATGATTAGCTTGTTTTTCCAAGCTAATCAACATTAAATACAATGGGCCCGTGGTTAACAAGCCCACGGCCCGTTCACTAAAAGGCTCAAAATAAACTATTACAAAACAACCCTTGAACTTTAAATCAACTATTAAAACTTGCCCTAACACCTTTCTTTCTTGATGTCAATCTCTTCCGTTTCTTCGAACTTTCTTATTGTGAAAGTGAAATCACATTATTCTAAATACAATTACCCTTTCGTGTTGTATGAGGATAAATGGGTCTGTTGTAACGCATTACCTTGGGTTTTCACATACTCTCGAATCTTTTTAGAACTTGTGTTCTTCAAGGTCTGGATAATATTTCATCTGTTAAAAATTAAGAATCATTCCTTGTAAACATTCGTAAGAGCAATAATGTTCATAATGTACCATTTTTCTTCAACACTTCACTCGTTTCTTCATACAAGCATAATGGATTGTTCACAGTGTTCATGAACTTCAAGAAAGAAGTTTTTAATCTGATTATGTCGCTCATTTGGACACTCCCCTATATATGTATTGTGTATGTATATATATATATATATATATATATATATATATATATATATATATATATGGGGTGCTATAATTTGCAACCATCAAAAAGGTTGAAACCCTTGCAACCATCATCTAAACCATCAAAATCAAAATCAACGGTTCAGATCAAAAGTCATTTTAAATATAATTTTCATTTTCTTTTCCTACTAAAAATAAGGAATTAAAGGGGTATTTCTGGAATTTCATACCTAAAAAAATCAATTCAAAATAGGTAACAACTAATCATCATAATCTTGTTCCTAAAATCACTCACTCTCTTTCTAAAAATCACGAAAAAAACATGTTACCCAAAATCACCAAAGCCAATTTTTTCATTATACCATCTTCATGAATCCTTCTTCGTGAATCCTTCTTCGTGAATCCTTATTCATGAATTCTTCTTCGTGAATACTTCTTCATGAATCATTCTTCGTGAATCCTTCTTTAGTTGAAATTCCATCTTCATTAAACCTTCTTCATAAATCCATCTTCTTGATGCCATCTTTATTAAACCTTCTGCATGAAACCTTTTTCATTGTGCTTCATCTTCATCTAATCTTTTTCATCTGTTAATCATATCCATGCATTCATGAAGAACAGTAAAACAAAAAAACCTAGGTTCAGAAACTTAAAACCCAACGAGAACACATAAATAAGTATTTGAGAACTACAAACACATTAATGATCAACAATTCACTATCCAATTTAATTAACCCAGAAATATGAATTCAAATCAACAGCAAAGAAAACTTTTTTGAAACAACCCCCACATGTCTGAAAATAGCAGAAGACGTAGCACAAGGCGTTTCTTACCTCCACCACGCATGCAACCTCGTTCACGGCAATCTCAAATCTTCCAACGTCCTTCTCGGTTCCGATTTCGAAGCCTGTCTCTCCGACTACTGCCTCTCCGCCCTATTGGACCACCACCAAGATGGCGGCGACGGTGACTCTGCACCGGAAACAGACGATGAACCAACCGCCAAATCGAACGTTTACTCATTTGGGGTTTTATTGTTAGAGTTGCTGACAGGGAACAGTGAAGTGGGTGAGGTCGAGTAGGGACGATAATGGTGGCGGAGGTATGGCGGAGAAGCCACTGGAAATGATTACACAGGGACGATATATCATAGGGACGATCAATGAACCTAAGCAAACAAAATGGCGTTCATGTGAACCAGTGGTGACGACAAGGATTTGGTCCTGTAAATTTTTTGAATGTTGCTACTGTGAGGAGGAACCTCCAGAGCATTCATGCTAGTACTCTCTACCTTTACCTATAATTTCTTTCAATTGGGTTCATTTTGTTTGAGATGATTAACATGAGGCTAACTATATGAAGATTTACTTGGTAATGCACGTAGAGAGGAACAAATGGATTGGATTGAAAAAATAAATGGAGTACTAGCTTCATTATTAACTTCTCAATCACCTAAGATTGAGATGGTAGGTGTCGACATGTTCTCATTTTATTCAATTTTTTAAGTTGTTGATTCAACTCGTTCCTTTTTTCACAGCATCTATGTAGCAGTCCTACAAGTGAAATTAGTTTAGGAGTAAAATCATTGGGTCAAGATAAGAAGACATTAGAAGAATGTAGCACTGAGATGATGTGTGTATGTAGAAATTCCCAACAACTACAATACGGTGGTCAAACATTTAGAGCGGTGGATCAATGGAAGAAGTGAAGGATTGCACAAGAAGGATCACTGGATCATACAAGAAAGATCACTAGATCACCAACGGTGGGTGCCTGGGTGGGAGACAGAGAAATGAGTGTGTTTGAGAGGAGGGTCTGTGCCGGAGATGGAGGAAGAAGACGATGATGGTCCTATGTTTGTTATATATATATATATATATATATATATATATATAATATTACAAGTTGGCCCCTATAATTTCACTTTTTTACAAAAACAAGGAAAAGCAAAAAGAATTGCAAAATTAGATAGAAACCCTGGTTGGACGAAAATGCCCCTGACTCTAACTGAGGTTTTTAACAAAGTTAGTGGTCAGGTCCTCCTTTTGGAGTAAATTTGAAAACTGAGGGACCACTTCTTGAGATATTGAAGTTTAGGTATCTCTTTCAAAGAAATCAGATAACCTCAGGGACCAAAAATGCAATTCACTCTCATTTTACCATTTATTTAAAACATAATAATTATCATTTGATTTAAAAATAACTTATTTAATAAAAAGACAAATTTTAAATAATTAAAATTTTATATTTACGTTTCGTCGATCAAAATGTTACCTTTTACCACTTGTTCCTTGAATTGAAAGATGTGACACTTAAGGATATCACCTGAGTAGAATGATCATGCGGTAAAAGATTTAACCTGATAAGTACGAGTTCTAAACTGATTTGTTTAGAAGTCTTAGCCATTGAAGTACGGGTCCTGAACTGATTTGTCCAGAAGCCATAGTCGTTGAAGCACGGGTTTTGAACTGATATGTTCAAAAGCCATAAACTTTGAAATCCGGGTTCTAAACCGATGTGTTTAGAAACCATTTCTCTTTACTCCCCCTTAATGGCACAAGTAATCTTCTTCCGAGAGTTCAACGCTTTGCTTCTAAATCTACAAAAACAGATTAAGTAGATTTTGGTACCCAACGTGTCTTGGGTCCTGGATTGTTAAGCGAAGCTCTATAAGAAGGAAAATGATAAGTACCGTACCAATATTGAGCATTATCATTTTTAATGAAATCATTAGTTCCACAATAAGAACAGCAAAAATTCTTTTGTGCAAACCTGATTAAATGATTTGCGGAATATAATGAACCAGGTTTAGCAAAAGATTTACCTTTCAGTTTAGTGTTCTTGTTAGAAACCGATGATTTTGGTACATCTTTTTCAGGAATTGTACCTTTGACTCTCCATTGCATGTTGACTTTCTTGTATGAAGGAAGATCAACATATTTATACTTGGAAGAATTATCCACTGAATGATCATAGAAAAGATTAGACGGTCGAATCAGACTTTCTGAATAGCTTTTGGATTTGTTGAGTGACTTCACTTTGTTTGATAAGTCATTCCGTTCCTTGGTAACGAAATCAAGCTTCTTCTAAATGTCACAATTAACTCTCTTCTCTTTCATGATATCAGTAGATAACAAGGCCAAATTCTTTGTGAGCTTTCGTATTTCTTGCTGAAAAATCTTCCTTTCAACAGAAAATTCATCTTTGACGCTCCTGGCCTGAAAGTCAGCTTTCTTTCTCTTTTCCAGCTCTTGTCTTTCTTCATCTAATTCTTTTTGAAGCTCATATATCTTCTTTGACAACTTCACATTCTTTGCTTCAAAGTCTTTCCTTTTATTTTCAAATTCAAGCTTTTCCTTCTCCAATTTCTCTTTTTCAAGAAATAAAACTTTCTCAAAATCTGAATTTTGTTTGGAAAGTTTTCTGCATTTGAGTTCAAGAGCTTTCTTTACTTCATTTTCTTTCTTCATTCCTCTCATTCTTTTCAAGTTCATAAACTTTCTAAGAAAGAGACAAAATTTGCTTTTCATAGTTCTTTTTGTCATTTGTACGATTCACTCTTTCCTCTTTTAGCAACTTTTCCGTGTCAGAAAGTCTCTTTGTAAGCTCTATAACCTTTTTCTTGAGTTCTTCATTTTTAGCATCTGATGATTTCTGTTCCACGTCCTCCTTTTCAGCTTTCTTTTCTTCCTCTTTCTCTTAAAAGCAACTTCAGATCCAAGCATTTGCTTTGTTAACTCGTTCCACATAAGCATTGGATTGTTTTTGAAACATTCAACGCGTTTGAAGATGTGTTGCGGAAGTTTGTAAAGTGCGAAGATCAAGTTGGATGAAGCTTCCTTGTCGGCTTTCATTCTGTTAATCTCTTCTTCTGTATAATCTTTTCCAGTTCTGATCATTGGGCCTTCAGTGAACGATTTTATCATGTTTACACCATTTTCTTTACTTTCAATAAAATCGATGAACGAAACTCTCCATAGTTCAAAATCAGATTCTTTGAACAGCACTGGAAGCCGCTTCATGTTTGAAGAATTAATCTGAAAAATTCAAACAATTTATAAGTCAGAAATGCGCAAGTCAAAGAGGCGCAAAGTTCACTTAGAAAAAATCTGAAACTCTAAAACTTTTCTGAAAATAGAGCAATTCGGTAGGAAGCAAGCAAGCAAGTAGCTTAAACTAATTAAGCAAGCAAGTAAGTAGCTTAAACTAATTAAGCAAGCAAACAATTAGCTGAAATTAATTCAAAGCAAGCAGGCTAGTAGGTGAAACTAATTCATTTGAGTTATCGAAGCAAGCATGTAGGTGGAATTTTTGTTAAGTCTGTTTCTCGCACGCAAGCCACAGTTGCGCAAAATGGATTTAGTAGCTTGCGAATTCCTTAAGCATACACACAGCTGAATTTATGTAGCTTGCGAGAAATGGACTTAAGCAAGTAAGCATGTAGGTGAATATAATTCTAAGTGAGAATTTCGCAAGAAGCAAGCATGCATGTAGGTTGCGCAAAATGGATTTAGTGGCTTGCGCAAATTGGATCAGTGGCTTGCGAATTATTTGTCCAGCAGCTTGCGAATTCTGTTTCTGCAATATCACAAACTCAACAACCAAATTAAATCTCTTGAATTATGAATCAAAACAAGTCACAAACAACTTCTAATCACATCTGAATAACAAGATTGGATCAAAATTTCAGATTTAAAAATTTTATCCAAGAACACCTCAAGAACACCTTCAACCCAAAAATTTCAAAAATGAATTTTATGCATTAAAACTTGAAATCTTTGATTGAAACATGTCTAAAACTTAATTTTGGAAACAATTTTGCACAAAAATGAATCAAATTGACAAAAAATAGCAAAATCATGTTTCAAAAAATTTGACAGACAAGTTTTCTCAAGAACACCAAATTTCACAAAAACTTCAAATTCCTCAAATCTTGATGTGTTTTTGAAAATCTTTTGATCCAAAACTTGATTAATATGATGGAGAAACACTTTGCAATCAAAATCAAATCAAAAAACAAACAAGAATTGTATAACCCATTTGTGTTCTTCAAATCTTCAAAAATGGTGGATTTCTCCAAAAATCTTCAAATCTTCATCAAATCTTCGAATTAATCAACCAAACTTTGCAGATATGTTAGAAAACAAGTTTCTAACACGATGATGTGAACCAATTTCGCTGAAAATCACTTAATCAAAATCTGAAAAACTGATCAGACTGATACGAACGAACCGAACAAAATCTGAAAAATCTTCAAATTGAACTCCAAATCTTTGAAACTAGCTCTCGATCCTTGAACAAGAAATGTTCCTCTATCAAAAACGAATCCAACGAGCTAAGATTTGAACAAATTCGATCAAAAATCACCAAAATTTGATAAAATCTCAAGAAAACGAGATTTTCTTGAAAAATTCAAGAAAATCAATCAAATTTGCTTGTGAAATCACCAAATTCGTATGTTTGATCAGTAGAATTCCATCTCTCAGTCTTGTTCCAGCTCTGATACCAATTGTAAATCCAAGATCTTTCAAGATAGAGAGAGAAATTCTAGAGAGAGAGTGTAGAGAGAGAAAGTAGATCTTGATTCATAAGCTCTCAATATTACAAGATATGAATTATGCTCTAAATGTTGTTCTCTCAAAGTTACATGATTCAACTAGACAAAGCTATTTATACCCTAAGACTAACTAAGACAATAAGGTAACTTTCACTTTCTATTACATTGACTTTGACTTTATTAATCAAGATTAAATCTTGAAGACATATTTGTCCAAACAATTATAATAAAACAGTTCGTATTTTCGTTTGTCTTTTTAATTATATATATTCTATAGTTTATATAAATAATCAAAAACTTCATGTCTTTAATTTGTTTGTATTGGATAATTTATTTTCTAATAAAATTGAAATTTATATAAATAAGCAAAAACTTCATGTCTTTAATTTATTTTTTAAAGATTTTGAATTTTGATTCTTCACTTTAAATTTTTGAATAATCTGTTGGAGTTGTTTCAAATGTATTTTTTTGGTCGTTTATGCTCTATCAGACATGTTACATCATTTTAAAAATCCTAAGGTAAATTATTTAAAAAAATCTAAAAGACTGTCAAGTTCAATAAGATGCAAATTTAGTTATAATTACTCTTTTTAAAGGTTATTTCATATATCGTTTTAATATGCCCTAGATTTTTTATATTATAGATATTATATTTTATATAAATAATCCAAAACCGCATGTCTTTAACTTATTTTTTCTGAATACTTTATTTTTTTATTAAAATTTAATCTTAGTAAAAACGAAAATATAAATTATTTTTTTATAATTTTAATCGACGAGACGTAAATATAAATTATTAATTAATTAAAATGTTGTCATTTTATTAAATAAGTTGTTTTTAAATCAAGTGATAACTATTATAATTATATAATATAATTATTATGTTTTAAATAAATGGTATAATAATAAAAGAATAAATTGCAATTTTGGTCCTTGGGAGGTTTTAATGGAGCAACCTAACGGTGTTACTCCTCAGAGACCAAATCCAAGCACTTTTGCATACCATAGGGTTTTTCTTGCAATAAAAATTTTGTAAGGACCAAAAGTGAGAAAAACAACAAACCACAGTGACCAAAATTGCAATTTACTCGAAGTTAAATTTCAAAAAGTTGTGTGTATATAACAATAAGTCATAAGCTTAAGAGTAAACTGCAAATTTGGTCATGGTTTGTTGTTTTTCATTTGGTACCTTCAAATTTTTTATGGCAAGAAAACCCTCATGGTATGCAAAAGTGTTCTGGTTTGAGTCTCCCCCACTAACTGAAGTTAAATTTCATCGGTAAATGCATTCTGGCCTTTTACATTTTAGAATAAAATAAATTAAAAGTAAAATGGACCCACTCCACATTTCTCCCCCATTTTTTACTTCCTACAACCCATTGACAACCTCCCTTATCGGAGAACCCCCTCCCTCGGCGAAAAATTGAGACCAAACACCATAATCAGTAGGTGATTTCCCTTCCCGTCTCCCTCCTGAACTATTGAGATACACTCCCCTAACTTGTCACAGAGTAATGGGTTCATAATGGTTACCGTCGTCTTTGTGCTTGAGTTATTTGTTAGATGAGGGGATGCAGTGGTGCAACGGTGGTGAGGGTTCACCATGGGGGCAAGGGGATGCTTGAAGAAGGGTGACTTGAAAGGGGAGAAGGGATATAGGAGAATAAGAGGGATAATAGAGGAGGGAGAAGAGGAGATGAAGGCATGATAAGAAGGGGGTGATCGGAGAAGAAGGGAGAAGGAGACGATAGGAAGAGGGAGAAAGAGGTTAGTAGTGAAGAACAAATCGATAATAGATAATATCGACAACAAGGTGGGGTTGGAGAAGAGATTGTCGTGAAAGGAAAGAGAGGCGAACGGTAGGATCGGTGGCTGAGAGAGAAAGGGATGGTCGTTTGTTAAGAAGGGGAGAGAGAAGTCTTTAGGAATAAAAGGTAGGTACAGTTAAAAAGACTATTATACCCTCATGTATAAGTCATATGAGGGGTTTAACGGAGGCAACACAACTACGTTAATTTGAGGGACCAACACCAAGCATTTTTACATACCACAAGGAATAAAAACTTTGTAAGAACCTAAACAAAGAAAAACAACAACCACAGGACCAAAAATGCGACTTACTCTAAACTTAAATTTAAGATATTTTATGAGGTAAATGTTTTATAACATAATTTTAACCTACGATCCCCATGGATTATGGCCAACGACCGTATTTGAACCCTACCTGTATATGGCGTAACAAGTCGAGCTACAAATGAGCTACTTGAGCTCGAGCTTGATAGTTGTGATTATTGCTAACCACTGGATTTGAACCTGAATATGGCGTTAACAAGTCGAGCTTCAAACGAGCTACTTGAGCTCGAGGTTGACAATTGGGATTATTGCTAACCACCGGATTTGAACCATATATATGGTGTTAACAAGTCGAGCTTCAAACGAGCTACTTGAGCTCGAGCTTATTTAATGTCAAGCTTAAGTCGATCTCAAATATACACTAAAACTCGTTTAACTTAGACCATCTCCAATGGAGTCACTAAATCTTACACTAAACATTAAATTTGGTGCAAATAATACTATTTACATCTCCAATTGGGGTCTCTATTTTTCACACTAAATTGAGCGTAATGAATAGTTTTACACTAGATTTGGTGTAACACTATTCATTTAAACTATTATTTACATCACTTTTAACACTACTTTAACTTTAGTGTAAAAAATAGTGTTACCCGATGGAGAAGATTTACTATTAACACTAAAATTTACACTACTTTTTGCACTATTTTTGAAATTACTGTACAATATAGTGTGACCCATTGGACATGCCTTAGGGGTCGTTTTTCAAACGCTTACCCAGGTAAGTGCTTACCAAGTCACATTACCTTACCGTATGAATATAATAAGGACCAAGAATCTTACCCGGTAAAAGCAAAAGCAAGGACCGAGAGTCTTACCTGGTGAGTGTGACGACTCTTACCACGGTTAGCGCTTATCGGCTAAATTGTTGCATACGATTCCATTTTGGTGGACAAAAATCTTACCCAATAAGCAAGTGATAATCTTACTCAATAAGTTAGTGATAGTGTTAGAATTTTACCGGTAAGCACTTACCCGGGTAAGTGATTAGGTAAATGGCCCCTTACTGAATCAACTTTAATAGGACCAATGTTCGACTCGAATCGTTCAAAAACTTGATTAAAATTTTCAAGTCTAACTGAGTGGTTTGAGCATACATTATTCTGATGCCAATGTTTCATACGTTCATACAACATATAATCAAAGTATAAACGTGTATTGAGCTCGAGACAATAAGAGAACTAATCGATCGACTTTGACCTACTAAACGTGTATTGGGCTCGAGCATAAACTGTAATAACAGTAACCTTGTTTTCCAAGATGATAAAAATAAAGGAGATTTCGGGAAAATTTCAAGTTGGAGGGCCTAAAAATAAATAAAAGAAAGAGGGCCTTTGTGCAATTAGTGAAAGGTATAAGAACCCTCCATTTACCCTAAATTCATTTCATGTGTGTATGTGGAGGCTGGAAGAACTCGGAGAGAGATTCTTGTGAACATCGATCGCACCCAAATCGGAAGAAATCAAAGAAGTGGGAATTGGAAGCTAGTTGTTGCATTAATCATTCCAGGTAAACTCATGTTCTCAACCTTATTCTTTGTTGGTATTGTAAGAATCAAGTATTTGAGCCTTTTGTAGGTAGATGGTGTTTTGTTGGCTAAAATCGAATCTGGGAGTGTAAATCGTTGATATTAGCGGTAATGAAAGGATAAGAAATGGTTAAGTATCATCATTAATACATTTATTACTTGTGAATCAAGCTTATTTGAGTTTAGCAGTGGGTTTAATATTCCAATCGGTCATCAGATCGCGTCCGGTAAGTGACTGTGTGCATGTCTCAGGATAGAGCAGTTATCCGGATAGAGCAGTTGTCCAGATAGAGTAGTGGTCCGAATAGAGCAGTTGTCCGGATAGAGCAGTTGTCCGGATAGAGTAGATGTCCGGATAGAGTAGATGTCGGGATAGAGCAGTTGTCCGGATAGTGTAGTTTGGTATACGGTTAGCTTATGTTTCTCATCCTTTTACTCATGTATTTACTTTGGAGGACAAAAGTGATAGAAAGATCCGATCAAACGCAACAGGAGAGTTTTTCTAACTAAATACATGTTTTAATGTGATTTCAGAAATAGGGAAGAAATGCGAAATGGTTTATCTATGTTGTATGATGATGTGTTTGGAAAGTTAGTTTAAGGTGTATGCATACATTGCTGATAGATGTGAATTGGCTAAGTCTGGGGGGTGGCCAGCCAGTGCTCATACCGGGGGGTGTCCCGTTTATGCCATGGGAGGAGTGACCCAGTAAGGCAGTATGAGACTGACACGTCGTCACTTCCGAGTGACTTTAGTGTGCCATTTACATGTGTGGTTGTTACATGAAAGCTTTGTTAAAGCTGTTGTCTATAAATGTTGTGAAATGTTTTAAATATTTTATAATGAAACTGTTGCCACTAGAGGGAGCTCACTAGACCTCATGGTCTAACCCTCGCATTTCCAAAAACTAAACTATTTTCAGGTAAGCACTTAGTAGAAGGCTTTAGTAAGGGCAAAGAGAAAGCGCGAGCGTGAAGCTTTGGACTAGAAGGAATCTGTTATATTTAGCATGTCAAGCATAGTCTTTAGAAATCTCGGATGTGTAATAGGTTGTTTCCGCAAACCTTGTTATGTACTCATATGTTTATGATAGTATTTTGGAGTCGTTTCGGCGAGTTGCTTATTCCATGTTGTTTAAGTTTTATTCTTTGAGTTGGGCTGTTACAGTTGGTATCAGAGTCATAGTTTAAGGGATTTAGGTCACCGGATGGGCCTAAACTTAAACTATGAAGCAGAGGGGGAGTACAGCTGAGATATAGGATGATGTAGGAAATATCACTTTAAGTGCGCTAGTGATAGAGTAGCGAGGACCATCATGTAAGGTAAATTTGGAATTACATCTGGCCAATGTAATTGCGAATTTACAGGTACATGAGTAGGGATGGAAACGGGGCGGGTATTAGACGGGTAAGCATCCCCCGTCCCCGACCCCGTTTAAGCCCCATGTCCCCGACCCCGCACCGACTAATCCCCGACGGGTTCGGGGGAGAAAATCCCCGACGGGTACGGGGAACCCGTTGGGTACCCGTTTACGAAACAAAATAAATAAATTATTTTTAAAGAAAATAAAATTAGCAAGTTTTTAACTTTTAAAACAAATAAATAAACCTCAAGTTTCAAAAACATATAATGATATAATCAACCATGTGTAATCATAGTTCATGACAAATTTTAAAGTATAAAATTATTAAGCAACAAATAAGAAACTAATTAAAAAATATATAAAAATATATATCGGGTATTATTAAGGGCGGGTAATACCACCCCCGACCCCGACCCCGAACCCGCTTCGGGTATGAAAAACAATACACGTCCCCGCCCCGTTACCCGATTAGCCGGGAAATCCCCGCCCCATTAGGGGCGGGTACCCGTGGGTACCCGACCCAACGGGTAAAATTTCCATCACTATACATGAGTGTGCTCAATTGCTCTTGTTGATAAGGTCGATGGGTGTGGTAGTATGTAGTGAGTTTTGACCTTGCAATGATAGCAAAGGGTTGAGGTATCGTGAGAGATCGCGCATGATATAATATTTATATCTTCTAGAAGAAGTGTTGTTTGGAATGTTATGAGGCGTCTAGAAGAAGAATTTCTTGGGTTCGAAAGGAATGAACGACTGATTAAGAGTAAAACTCCTAGTTTCTAGTGGGTTCCCGTTCTCGAAATTGTTGTGTAGATCAGTTGGGAGGGTAAGGAAGGACGGTATCGGGATCTTGAAAGCTTCAATTCACGAGCGAGTGTAGGCATGGCAACGGGGCGGGTATGGGGCGGGGTTCCCCATCCCCGGCCCTGGCCCCGGGCGGGTACGGGGATTCCAATCCCGTCCCTGGTCAACTTTTGGTCAAGACCCGGTCAACACCCCGTCCCCGGTTTGTACCCGGTTCCCTGACCCGTTTTTTTGGCTTTTTAACAGCTATTTTTGCTATTGTTTTTGTTGCTAATTATCTGCTATTTTAAAATAAAAGATATATCATACTACCATTACATAATTTAATCAATTAATAACCAAAAGTCCATAACAAAAGTCCAAAGTAATAAGTTTTAATGCATCAAACAATTTCATAACAAAATAACAAAATACGTCAAAAAATTATAAAAGAGTGTTTCCAAATTTCAATTTCCAACCAAGCGAGCAACGCATCATTCAACATCTTCATCGTATGCAACCGTGTTAAATCCAGATCCGTGCAACAATATAGAAATCGTAATAGATGAATCAATAAGAACAATGATTTCCAATGGTCATCCCTTTCATTAATCTTTCAGAGAGAATTTAGCAATACAATGTTGAAAGTAAAAGAGATGATTAGCTTGTTTTTCCAAGCTAATCTCACATTAAATACTATGGGCCCGTGGCTAGCAAGCCCACGGCTCGTTCACTAATAAGGCTCAAAATGAATTAATACAAAACAACCCTTGAACTTTAAATCAACATTAAAACCTGCCCTAACAATCTCCCCCTTTGATTTGAAGTTCGAATTGGCGCTCTAGATCTCTCCAGTTGAAGACATGTCTTTTGCGGAGCGCGAAGTGTACCTCGAACAATCTGATGGCGCGGCGATAGTCGATGCGATCTTCAATCATTTCCAAGGCATTCCGAGCAGTTACTTCATTCGGATTCGGAACATAAGAATGCCTTGGATTTTCACGTGCTGAATAATCTTTCGAAGAGCATCTCTGACCTTTAGAAGTGTGCCGTCACAAAATCTGTCTACCTTACTGAAACGCGTGAATTTCTTCTCCTTTTGCTCATTGAGGTAAACAATCCCGAATTCTGGTTCCAGAAGCATAGCATTCTCGGGATACATGTTTAACTCAGGTGCTTTCAGATTCGGCTTGATCAGATTTACCTTTTTCGCCTTGTTCTCGATAGCCATTTGGAAGTCCGTTAGATAAGACATTATGATGGTGCGGACCAGGTATCGACGAACAGCTTCGAGTGCCTTTGTAATCTCTAGCGGTCGGATGGTTCTTGTACGTAAGTCTTTTAGAATAACCAGAAAGTCGAGTGGTCGGAGGTTCTTGAAATCAGCTTCTGAAAATTTCCATTCGTTCCCATCTTCACGTCGAACAATGAAAACTGGGTAGACGATCCTCATAATACGTCTTGAATAGATACTGATTACCTCTGTGATTCGAAGTTTGGTTCTGACCTGGTTGACTGGAAGACACCGCTGCATTGTGCTGATATATCGGCGTTGAAATTCTAGGTCAAGGTTGTAGATACCCAGACAGAAGGTCGGCTCGATCGGGCGAAGCTTGTGTACGAACAGCTTCTTCAAAGATTCCTCCAGATGAGGGATAAGTACCATGATATTCTCCCAACGGATTTGTTGCTGTTGAGGAGGGGGAGGAAGATCAGAAGCTGTCGTGGGAGGAGCAGTTGTCGGAAGATCGGAAGTAGTAGACTCGGGTCTTGTTGATGATGTTCCGGCGGGTTGAGCATAGTGAACGGGGGTTGCTCCATATAAATTTTGGAGCAGGAACTGATCGTAGTTAATATTGTCGTCCTCATCAGTAGGGAAGACCAAATTTACCTGAAGATTTACGGCACTGGCGGCTTTTTCGTACCATGCGTCTTCGGTCTCCGGGTTGGTCTCACACTCTGGATCTATCATGTCCAGTATCGGTCTGTCTGACGAGTCAAAATCGACCAGTTCCTGTGTTGAACCCTCGGGCTTTTCAACCGTCGGGTCTTCTTCATCTGAAATCTCCATATCTATGACCATGTCTGCTAAAGGCAACTCGGCTTCAGGTGCTTCTGTTGTAGTTGCCGCAGTTGGGGGTTCCTGATGAACCACGGTTGTAGCTTCAGACTGGATCAGGGAGGCGGTCTGGGTTTGGCGTTGTCGCTTCTCCCCCTCACGGTGATCAGGATCATCCTGGTCATCGTGTTTACGTTTCAGACCGCCAGCTTAACTCTTACATGTGTCTTCGAGCGAGCGGACCCTCTCAGACAGCGTGTCGAGCGCTTTGTTGTAGTCGTTGAGGGTGGAGTCAATGGCGTCAAGGCGTGATGTGATAGATGAAGATGGAGCAGTGACCTGGGATCGGAGAACTGAGATCAGGTCTGCTTCGGTAGATGTGGTGGTGTCGGATTCCTGGAGCAGTTGAGCCAACAGCATCGTCTTCAGGGTCTCCACCGAATAGATTGGTTGCTGTTGAATCGGTGGAGGTACAGAGGCGGTTTCAGTATCGACGAGATGGCCTTTACCTTTGATAGCGCGCATAGCTTTGGCAAGTTCAGCGGCTACATGTTGCTGCATTTGTTGCTCCATATCCTGGCGGACAGCCTTAAGGGTGCTGTCCAGAGACCCTGGTGACACGAAGTCGGGTAAATTAACCACGGGATCACTTAGATTGCCCGTTGAGGCGTCTACCATAGGGGTAGAGCCACCTACGTTCACAGTTGGCGTGATGTTAGCTGTGGTAGGATTTCCCGTCGATCCTTGTGTTTCACCAAGAGGTGAAGACACTACGGTGGTTCCGGTCGAGTCACGAAGAGTCTTGACTTGGTGTTGCTCAGTTTCGAGTGTCCTAGCCGAAGAATGTTCAATATCGAAAGGCGCTAGACTCGATTGTGCACGAAATGAAGGCGAGACCGGGGGAGGCTGGTCTCTTGTTTCAACACCAGAACCCTCCAAATGAGGGACCAGTGGAAGTTGTGCTAAATCCCCGTGCAAGAATGAAACATCCGTCTTTTGAGAGACGGATGAGTGGCTGGGGGGTCGTGCAATTGCTCCGCTGGGTGCACGGAGGCTTCTTCAATACCCTGTCCCAACTCATGAGACAGGATAGCAGATGTGGCTACCCGGATGTCACTCGGTTCGGTTCGCTCAGGAGCCTCTTTTTCTTTACGGCTCGTTCTTTCCTGGTTCAACTTTGAACGCAGTTCTCTCTGCCTCGCATGATCTAACTCCTCTACTTGTTCTCCCTCAGATGTCCTAATGATAGGTCTGGTTCCAGTAAGAGGAGGTGAGTCAAAAGAGATTCCACCAGTGTAATAATCTGGGTTGGGTCCGATACCGTGAGGTATGTGTTTCAGGCGTATAGAACGGTCGGTATCGGAGTCCGTGGAGTTAGAAACCACGTCTTCAACATGGTGTGATGGGGAAGTGGGTTCAGTAACATATGGTTCGGTCGAACGAGGAAGAGCGGGTCTAGATTGGGGTTGGATGGAACCGGGTTGCGATTCCACTGCACCACCTACTCTCGTTCCCCTTCCTCTCACAACTAACGTTCCCTGCCCGACAGCACCTGCTTGTCGGGCCCTTCCACCTCTTACTCTCGGACCCTCACGTCTCTAGGGTCTAAGTCCTTAGGCAGGTCCCTCCGGCTCTGGGTGGACCATGGGATTTCCTAACGCTTCCCTGTATGCTACTACCCCTGGTGCAGTGGGATCGGCAATGGCTAGTAGTGGTTCAGGGATGGGCATGACTACCGCATCAGATGGATTGCGTATAACCATGAACTGTAAGTGGTGATGGGGACATACCGGATGGTTCAGGCGGCGAGGAATGGCAGGATTCGCGTCCATGTGTTGACGCACCGTAAGCGAAAAGAAACGCGGATACGGAAGAAACTTCTTCTGTTTGGACCCTCCGATGTGGCGAATAGCGGTGACGAGCTCCCTCCAGATGATCATTGTGAAGTCGATGTGGCGGTTATAGCACACAGCATGAACTAGGCGAAGGAAGTCGCCGGTGCACTGATCAATGCCTCTCCATCGCGAGGAAAGACAGCGGTTTAGGATCGTAAAGAGAGTGTACCATATCGGAGCCAGGTACTTGCGATTGAATGCGGACGGCCGGTTGAGGTCATGGTTGTAGCCAAGTGCGCGGATTTGAGCGCAAAGTGTGTCATCATTTACGGCAGGATCGTACCGTTCATGATTGTTGGCGGTGGCCTCCGGAAGTAATATAAGACGGCGGAATGAGTCCGGTGTGAGCATGAAAGGTTGGTTATCGATCTGAGCGGTGATCGACTGCGAGTTACCGGCTGTGACGACTCGGGCGGTGAGCCATACCTGCAGAACGTACAGGACTGGGACATCGGCTGTGCTGGTAAGGGCCTCACAGAGAGGGTGATTCATGAGAATGTCTAGGAGCACCCGATGAAGTGGTTGAGGTCTGAACATTGTCGGGTCCAGGTGGTGATTGTTGGCCTCCAGTTCAGTGCCATGGTCAGGGTCAACCAAGGCAGCATCTGCTTCGTCGTCAATAATATCCTCCTCTTGAGGTATTTGCTCTTGAGGAGGCGGTTGTGGGTCTCCTTGTTGTTCGGGACGAGGTTGTTGTTGATCCGCCATAGATAATCTGTAAAATAACAGCACAGTTAGTAATTGAGACGGATGAACAACTGTTGGCGCGTACCTTTGCTGTGAGTGGCTCAATCTGAGACAGATCGAGGACTGGCAGTTACTACACAGGTACAGAAATGGCAACTGGGGTGTCCGGACAAAAATGGGAATGCCAAGTCTTCCGGACAAAATTGTATCCGGACAACACATGTGTCCGGATGTTAGAGGTAACCGGATGAAGATGAGAGTTTCCGGACAAAGTAGGGACTCCCGATAAGGGAGTCCGGGTGTCAGAGGTTACCGGGTACACTATTTTCCGGAGAACATTAGAGTCCGGACACCAATCTACCCGGTAGTTGAACTTACCGGAAACCCTAAGGTTTCCGGACAACTAGGTCTCCGGGTGATGGTAGTGTCCGGATGGAGCTTCATGGCCTTGAAGGTGTCCGAACGATGACTCAGTTGTTCAATGTGCCAAATAGGAGGTCCCAAGCTAGTGCTAGGGTGCGGAAGGGATGTTCAGAAGCAACTATTAGCTTAATGGAGTGTGGACAACCCTTGAATCGTATCCATTGAAGCGAAAACGACGAAAACCCCTTAAGGGTATCGTTTACTGTGGGATCGACCCAATCAGGGGTCGGTTTGTGATGCAAAGTGTGTGAAACGTGCAGATAGATGACTAGCAATGACAATCGAGGAACATACCTGAATATAGGGACTAAAACGAAGTGCAAATCGAGTGAGTGGGGCGAGTCCAGGCGAGAGAGAAAGTCGTCGAGGGTTTTGAGGGTTTAGGACGAATTTCCGGATAAAGAAAACAAAAGGGAGTCCGGGTGGTTTATATAGCCGGATGGTGTCCGGATTCTTGGCCGATCCGGATTCATACCGGATCCGGATACTGTCCGGAGACCTTGGGGTTTCCGGATACTGTCCGGATAACTCCAACTGGTCCTTCCCCTTGGAATTTTGCAGGAATCTGAACTGGAAGAGGACTTTCTCTCGCTCCCCCTCAAACTGAGCATGGGGATTTATCCCTCCCCCTCGGATAGTGCAGAAGAGTATAGTGGAGGAGTCCGACACACAAAAACTTTTAGACTTTTCAAGAAAAACTTCTGCCGCTCCCCCTCAAACGATGACTATAACATGCACACAGGAGTGCCCACACACACAAAAAACTTTTGACATTTAAGAGAAAAAACTGTGTGTGACGCTCCCCCTCAAAGTATGAGAGATCTTACCTGATACCGCAAGGTGCTCCCCCTGAACACAAGAACATATGGTGAAAGCACAGAGATAGTGAACGGAAATCAGACGACAGTATGAAATAATAGAAACACACGAAGAAAGGAAAATACACGAAATCTACCTAATAAATACAGAGACAATGGCTAAATGTGTAGCTAAGACAAGTAGAATACATGTGCGAGAAAGTGTATGCTCAGTCATCAGGAGTGAGAACACCGGATGATGAGTATATAGTTGCTCGTAGATGTGTGGAACTTGTAAGAGTCACACATTCGGATTAAGTCTTCAGATTTAGCATACCTAGCTTGAACACAAGAAATTTGAAACGTTTTTCGTCCAAGGCTTTGGTAAATAGGTCTGCTAACTGATGCTCAGTATTTACGAAGTAGAGTTCGACTGTACCTCTTTCGACGTGATCCTTAATAAAATGATACCGAACGTCGATGTGCTTCGTCTTGGTGTGTTGGACCGGGTTGCTTGATATGGCAATTGCGCTCTTCGAGTCACAGTAGATCGGGACTTTGACATACGTAAAGCCGTAGTCTTTGAGTTGCGTCCTCATCCAGATTACTTGGGAACAGCAACTTGCGGCGGCTACATACTCCGCCTCAGCAGTTGATGTTGAAACACATTGTTGTTTCTTCGAAGCCCAACTTACCAGGCTATCTCCCAAGAACTGAATGTGTCCCGAGGTGCTCTTGCGGTCCAACATGCATCCCGCGTGATCCGCATCAGAGTAAGCGGATAGGCCAAAACCTATCTCTTTCGGGTACCAAAGGCCAAGATCAGCAGTACCACGTAAATAACGAAAAATTCATTTAACAGCATTGTAATGAGACTCTTTAGGGTTTGACTGATAACGGGCGCAAAGAAATGTCGAAAACATGATGTCCGGTCTACTGGCAGTTAGGTACATTAAAGAACCGATCATTCCCAGATACAATTTGGCGTTGACAGCCTTTCCGTTAGGATCGGCGTCAAGCTTTGTATTGGTTGCCATGGGAGTTTTCATTGGTGAGGACTGGTCCAATTGGAATTTCCGAAGAATATCCCTAATGTATTTAGACTGGTTTATGAAAATTCCTGTCGACAGTTGTTTAACTTGAAGACCAAGGAAAAAGTTCATCTCACAAAGCATACTCATTTTTAAAAAATTCCCCATGAGAGTGGCAAAGTTCTTTGCATATAGAGGACTAGTAGAACCGAAAATGATGTCATCGACATATACCTGGACTAGAATTATGTGGCCCTTTTCGTTCTTGATAAACAGTGTGGAATCAATGGTACCTCGAGTGAACTCGGCTTCTAACAAGAACTTTGACAGTGTGTTGTACCATGCTCGCGGAGCTTTCTTTAAGCCGTATAGTGCCTTGTCTAAGATGTAGACATGATCAGGCTTCGAGTCATCCACAAATCCGTCGGGTTGCGACACGTAAACTTCTTCTTGGAGGTCGCCGTAAAGAAAGGCTGTCTTCACATTCATTTGGAAGACTGTGAAGTTCTTGTGTGCTGCATAAGCGAGAAACATACGGATTGCCTCAATGCGTGCGACCGGAGCATAGGTCTGATCATAGTCGATCCCCTCTTGTTGTCGGTACCCTTTGGCCACAAGACGCGCCTTGTTGCGAACAACGATACCATCTCCGTCCTTTTTATTCTTGAAGATCCATTTGGTGCCGATTACCGTCTTGTGCTTAGGACGTGGAACCAGTCGCCATACCTTTAGAGCCTCGAATTGATTTAGCTCTTCTTGCATGGCGATGATCCAGTCTGGATCTTCGAGCGCTTCGCGTACGTTCGTCGGCTCAATGTTGCTCAAGAAGCCGAAGAATAGGCAGAAGTTGGCGGAAGCGCCTCGTGTACGAACAGGAGTCAAGGGATCACCGATGATCTGATGTAGGGGATGGGCCTTTGTCCATTTGGTGGAGTGCGGAAGCGGCTGCTGGTAGAGTGAGATGTGTCCGGATCCACGTATGAACCTGATGGAAGGTCTTGAACTTGTTCAAGAGTAGCAGTCGTGTTTCTTGGAGGAAGTGGGGGAGGATTCGTCAATGGTTGAACAACTTCTGGTTCCGAGGAGTTCAGAGGTTGAGCATCGATTGTAGCAGATGACGAATCAGTAGGAGCGATCTCCGAGAGTATGGGTTCCTCCGGGGGGTTTACCGTACCAGGTGCATGTGTATCTGATGACGACGGTTGAGCTGTCTCTATAGATGTTGACGGCGTACTCGTAGAAAGAGGCGGGCCGGATAGAGTGGCCGAATCCTCATTGCGAGCAGCTTCAAGTCGCGGTTGCGCTGAGACAGGAGCAGAAGAGTTAAGTATGTCATCATAGAAATATTGAAACAGTAAATCTAAATCAGAAGAGTCAGCATTCGATGAAGATGCATGATTCGGATTTACTGTAGCTTGTGTAGATCCCGAACTCGAGGGTCCAGAAGCTAGCACTCCAGTTAAACCGGGTTCTGAACTGAGTTGTTTAGACTTATATTTTTCAGTTATTCTCCTTTGAACATCTAGCTTTTCAGATAGTGATCTAATCTCAAGCAGTTGTTCATTAGAGGTGGCCTTAAAGGAATCTACCCGTTCAGCAAGAGGTGTCATTCGGTCAGAAAGTTTTAAATAGATAGGGTTACATACCTGACACAGCTTTTGTCTTGTCTTCTTCAGCAGGAGACATCTTCAGTTGCACTGGAGTGATCGTCAGACGATTGTTCGATTCAAAGTGGCACAGTATCACGAATACTTAAATGTCGCCCTCCTGCGACTTAGCACGGGGGTCCCGCTACCCGGTAAGCGGGTGGGGTCAAGGGGCAACGCCCTTGCGGGGTCTGGGGGCAGCGCCCCCAGAAAATTTTGAAAAATGAGAGTTCAAAACAGCTCCCGGATTATGTGTCTGGGTGGTTTCCGGATAAGGAATCCGAAAAAACTGAGCTTACCGGGTGGAAGAAGTTTCCGGATAAAAGGAAGAGGTCGGATAACTTGAGTTGTCCGGATAACCAAGGTTACCGGATGGCTTAAGTTACCGAATAGAAAACTGAAACAAGATGTTTCCTGATACACTGAAGTTTCCGGGTACAATGGATTGTCCGGATAAGATATGTCCGGAAACACTGGGTTTCTGGAAACAAATGTTATCCGGATAGTATAAGGAATAGTGACTTAGTCGGATTGCAGAACTTACCCGGAAAAATGAGGAGTTCGGATGGAATTGGAGGTACCCGGATGGAAATCACACAAACGTCCGGACACCTTGAAGTTGTCCGGAAACGTCGGCTGGTTTATCCGGACAAGTCGGCTGTTTGCTCAAATCGTTCGAATATTCGATTAGGGTTGCCCAAAATCGATCCTGGAAGATTAGTGATAATGCCAAACACAAAAACAACACTAATCCAATCGATTTGAATGCAAAAACAACAAGTTTTGATGGTTAAAAATCGGATTTTTTTGTCAAGAATACTACCAAAACTTTTGATCTTAAATTGCTAAATTAACCACTCAAACGATTGAATTGGAATGCTAAAATTTGCAGAATTACTAACAAGTATAATGCTAACACAACCAAATAAACAGAATTGAACAATTTAGCCAGAATCAGGATTTTGAAAATTCAAGATGAACACATACGGGAAAAGTCAAAATCTTACCAGAAATCACTAGAGAGGTTTTGAATCGAATTCGTCCGTCTGCTCTAATACCAATTGTTAAATCCAGATCCGTGCAACAATATAGAAATCGTAATAGTTGAATCAATAAGAACAATGATTTCCAATGGTCATCCCTTTCATTAATCTTTCAGAGAGAATTTAGCAATACAATGTTGAAAGTAAAAGAGATGATTAGATTGTTTTTCCAAGCTAATCTCACATTAAATACTATGGGCCCGTGGCTAGCAAGCCCACGGCCCGTTCACTAATAAGGCTCAAAATGAATTAATACAAAACAACCCTTGAACTTTAAATCAACATTAAAACCTGCCCTAACAAATTGTTTGATCAAATCCTTCTGGCTCTCCGTCTTTTTTATCTAAAATTAAAAATAATACAAGTTAGAAAATTTTATATAAGTGTACAAATTACGATAAAAATTATATAATTATTACCTTCAATTTCTTTCCTCAACCAACTTTGATTGCACATCAACGCTGCAACAGTTTGCGCTTTTAGCCGACTACGTTGTTTGGTTATCTTGTTCCCGCTCATGCTAAATGTGGATTCTGATGCTACGGTAGAAATTGGAATGGCTAGCAAATACCTCGCAATCTTCTTCATGATAGGATACTTGGCACCGTTGCACTTCCACCACATTAAAATATCAAACTCATCATCATTTGGTAACAACTTCTCCTCCAAATAGTGATCCAACTTGGTCGTTTCAAACGTATCATCCACAAAAATATCATTCACAAATTGTAATTCCCATGAAGCCTTTCCCTTTCCCTTTGAAGATATCCCCCCATCTGAGTGAGTAGTGCTTGATTGCCCCTTCCCTTTCTTTTGATCATGTTTCCTTTTGTATTCCTCAAACAAATCATTACATATGCTACGTATCCTCATAACCTCATCTTTTGAGTCAAGACCATAAATCTTTGGAAAGAACCAATTGATCAACTTTAACTTATACCTAGGATCTAAAACAATAGCCACACACATGACATCATGTATGATTCCCCGATATTTATCAAATTTTTCCAACATACTTGATGCCATGTTCCTAATAACCACATTTTCATCATCTCGCCAACTCTTAATTTCTAATTTCATGTCACAAATCAAAGGAAAGAATATGTTGGAAGTGGGATACTTGATCCCGGAGAATGTCTCGGTCACAGTATAAAACAACTTCAATTTGTCATAAACATCAGACGCCATTTTTCATTCATCTTCACTAGATAGACTAACATAATGTTTGTCTTTCTTGCTTAGACGAGTGAAAACATTTTTATACTCTAAGGCAACATTCAACATTGTATAAACATAATTCCATCTAGTCTTACAATCAAGCACCAATTCTTTTTCACAATCTACACCAAGTTGTCGTGCAACTAGTCTAAAATCTTGGCATCTTTTAGGAGTACATGACCAAAATGAGACATTATCCCTAACATTCTTGATTGTCCTTTCAATCACAGAAAACCCATCTTGCACAATGAGATTAATGATATCTGCACAACATCTCATGTGAAACAACCTACCCTTTAAAATTAATGAGGAAGGAATAAGAGTACCTAACAACTTGTCAACCAAAGCATCGTTTGTTGAACAATTGTCAAGTGTCAATGATGACAACTTGTTGTCAATGTTCCAATCCAGAAAACATTCCATCATAACTTGAGACAAGGCATCGGCCGTGTGTGGAGAAGGCACATGTATGAAGCTGCATCAAGGTATATTAAAAATTAATATTATAGATATTAATATTGAATTATAAAGATTTAAAGAATAGTAAACGAGAAAAAACCTGATAATCTTATTTTGTAACTTCCAATTGGCATCTATGTAGTGTGCTGTTAGTGCCATGTAGCCTTTCTTTTGGGGTCATGCGATCCACATATCATATGTAAGAGCAATCCTACTTTCATTCTCTTCCAAACAACACAATGTACTACCCTTTTTGTTTCATATAGCTTCATGATGTCATTCTTGATGGTAGATCTACAAGGCATCTTAAACATAGGGTTAAGACCACTTGAAAACTTTCTAAAACCATAATGCTCTACAACAGAAAGTGGATAGTCATGCATAACGATCATCTCGGCTAAATCATTCCTAGTCGTAGTAGCACTAAAAGCATAATTACTCAACAAGGATGTATTCCTATCCTTAGCCATTTGCTCTTGAACTAGAATATGTTGTTTTATGTCCTTTGTACCTCTCCTAAGACATATCTTAGAATGATCTTTCAAGTGGGTCGTCCCATCATTTGGTCTACCAGTCATCTGCTTATTGCAATACTTACATTTGGCCCATCTACGAACACCATCTACATAAACTGCTTCAAAATCCTTCCAAACTTCAGATTTTAATCTTTTGTTCGGTGGTTCAACTTCAATGGTCGCAGTCGACCCTACATGCATGCTTACAGATTCGTTGGTGGTGTTGGCAGTCCGACCTTTATCCGTAGGAGTAGGTGTAGGTGTGCATCCTGTATCACCAACATTTTCATTTTCTGGAGTCTCCATCTAAAACAAAAGAAAAATTAATGCAGGCTTTAATTAGAATTGATAATTAATATTAATGAGAGCTTTACCATAAGTTTACCATAACCATACCATTAAAACATCACCAATTAAATTGTGTGCATATAATAAGATAGATTAGTAAATTTTGAATAACATTTGTGAGATATTTATCGATTTAACCCTTCATTTATAGTGTTTATCACTCTTTGGGTTTGATTATTCTCTATGCCAATGGTGTGAGAATGGTAGAGAGATTTTTAATAAGAGAAAAGCATTTGTTGCTTCTTTCATTCCCACTCAATTGTAAAGGAACAATAACCATCTTTTAACATCAATGCGTCATTAATTGCCACTTATGTGCACACCGGCTTGATATCTTCGTCGATACACGGAATCCACGGTCTAGTTCTACAACGGGATTCGAGAAGAATCGCACTCCGACAACATGCAGATAACACATATATAACCTTACTTGTCAATATAAAATGTCAATATAAAAGGTACATAAATCTCATTTAATTAAACTGTACTATAAAATTTTCAAATAGTAGGTACAACTATGTGATCAAATTGTTTTACCATCAATTACAAACTATAGAGTTAGAGACCAAAGATCTTCCATTAGATTGTACAATGTAACAATAACCAAAGATCTTAAATTGCCATGCCTATATGCCTCAAATGTGATTAATGCAAACTTAAATTGCAGAATCTCAAATGTGATTAATGCAAACAGCAAACTTAAATTGATACAATTAATGTAAACAACAAACTTTTTTAGACTAAAACTGAAGCAAACAACAAACTTAAATTGATACATAATGCAAACAACAAACTTTTTTAGACTAAAGAAATAAGAAATAAGGAATCAATATTCAATCAAAATAAGAAATCAAACTGGTGGATTTTAAAGAAGAAAGAAACATAAAAGATTACAGTGGACTTGGAGGCGTGGAGCTGGACTGCTGGAGGCTGAAGCAGAGGTGTGCGTGGAGCAGAGTCGCCGACAGTCGTCGAGCAGACCGGAGCAGATTCGTCGTCGGTGGTCGCCGGTCAGGGGGTGCCGAAGTGAACGCCGAACGGTGGGTTGGTGGTGGTGGCGGCTAGGGTTAGTGGGTGTGGGTTTGGGACTTTGGGTTACAATACAATTCTTATTCACACAAATGACACAATCACAGTATCACACCACACGACTTACCGATACAAAACAATTAACTCAAAAAAATATTTAATTAATATATTATATATAAAATAAATATTTTTTTATTATATATACATACCGGGTCCGGGGCGGGTCCGGAGATGGTCTTCCCAGCCCCAGCCCCGTCCCTGGTTTTTTGGAAGCGGGTTTCCCAGGCCCCGGTACCTGGTTTGACGGGAAATCCCCGGCCCCGATCGGGTCGGGTGGACCGGGTTCCCCACCGGGTCGGGCGAAATTTCCATGCCTAAGCGGGTGGAGAATTGGAGCCCTGACTCTTTAGTCAAGCTTTCAGTGGTAGGAACAATGAAGGGAAGATATCAATGTTGGAGTGAAATGCGTAGAATGTGAAGTAATTGGTCAAGACGAAAACTGTATGGGATGGTTGAGCAGGTAGGCTGTGAAACTCATGAACAGCAAGTTGTTGCAAGGACGAGAGGTCAACCGTTCGTCAAAGGTAAAGTGCCAATGATAAGTTTTGTGGGTACAACGGTTGACCTTTTTAGAGTGAATAGCCTTCAATTGCATGTTGAGTTTCATGCATTGTGTCCTTATATGTGTTACATGAGCTTTTCATGACTAAAAGTAATTGCGTAAATAACGAATTTCTTGTTTGGAAATGAGTCGACGCGTGCAAGCGTGTGTTTAAAGGAAAAGACAGAACAAATTACGTTGCACGATAAAAATTTTGAACTTAGTGATTTGCGAATTATATCGCTAATTTTTCATGTTGAGAAAATCTTCGTTGTGAAAATCATTAAAGTGTTTGACCGCAAAGCTTTTATAATCAAAATGAGTATTGACATGTTGATATCATATAAATGAGTGTGGGAGCCGACTAGTTTACTTCGTGTCAGTGATTTCATTAAGAACTTTTCTAGTCGTATAGGAAAAGTTTCATTCAATTTGTTTCTGATGTAACGACATCGTTTTGGATGGTTAAGGTTGTGTTTTACTAAAAGGTTGCGTGCGAACGATCCTCGAGATCGTTGTGCATGACATTGAAGTTATGAGAGTGTTGGGTCATGTGTACTCGAGTTGTTTCCAGGTGTAGTACTTTTCCTGAATGTCCAAATGTGTGAAATGATTTAAAATATTGTGTTGTCATGCATGAAGGCTATGAACTCACTAGGTCGTAGAGGTTATTACATTTTAAGATAAGGAAGGATTTCGAGAGTGGAGATGTGTCGGTCAAACCGGTGGCGGATGATTTGTGATTTTGATATTTGTTTTAAGGCAGAGAGGTGAATAGTGGAAAGGTCAGAGATGGACTTTGGTGTTGGTTGTATGGTGGTAGTTTGTACTCTTGTTCGGTAACTTGGAACGGTAGATGGTGGTTACCTAGAAGAGAAACCGTGTGCTTTTGGTTAGATGAGTTCATTTTCAATCATTGAAAGATTGATGACGATGTTGGATGGGTTAGCTTATGATGTTTTGTGGTAGATGTGAAATCATTGGGAATGTTGAATTATTTCTCGTATGTCAAAGAATTCTCATGAGTAGGCCAAGCCCCGTTGGGGAACAAGAAGTGTGTGGTTGCTTCATGTGGCGGGTGTCATTTCGGGATGACTTGGTTGGATACCGCAAGTGAGAACTTTGGTGAGACCGTTGGCTAAGTATAGTAATGAAAATGTGTTGTTGGCACATTTAGAGCGGTCAGAAAAAGGGGGTAAGTAATGTTTGGTGGGCATTGATCCATGCTGACGTGAGGAAGTGAAGATAACATGTCGGATTAAGTGAGTAAATGGGAACTATGAAGTATGATAAGTGACACCGAAATTGTGAAGCAGTGTTTACAAGCTGTTATTGTCAGTAGTGGGTACTTGAACTCCTAGTGAGAGTACGAAAATGGGAGTTGTTTATGTTACGGTTCGAGGGTCGTAGAAGGCTAACTCATGTGATCGGTCAAAAGCGTGCACCTACTGGTGAGCCGCTCTTTGGAGGCATGAATGACGTTATCGCGAAGGTATTGGGAAAGGTAGTGGAAAATGGTACTCCTAATGGAGGACCGTTGGTTTAGGCGTGGTATTGTCGTAGGAAAGGTTCCAAGTGAGTTTGTCGTTCAGTGTTAAGCCCATGGGAGAAGTTATGCGTGGACTTGGTCACTCATTCTTGTGGGCGAATGAACTTGAATTTATTTCACATAGGGTTGGACAGTTGAGGGATGCAGTGAGAGTTTGAATGTGTCTTCAGGATTGGTTCAGCGTGGATTGACAGATAGTTCAGATGATGGAATGTGGAGGTTTTCTGCCTTTAGCTATGTATAAGTGTGGGATGACGACGTGGTGGGAGCGTATGAATTGGTTGATGAGCTGTAGTCGATGTGTTTCAAGAAAGGAGGTACTATCTGCGTAGACGTATGTCGGTTGGGAGAAGTAATCTAGAATTGCATGTAATCCGACGAGGGAACTCTTGGGTGTGAGTTTATTGGGATGTTCAAGGTCGGCCTTATGCCATGTTGGCAAGTTGAGTGGTTGTTTTCTGGTAAAAGATTCACGCTATTGTGACATAGAATTCCGCAAAGTTCCTTCTTTTAAACAAGTGAAGTTGTATGCGAAAACCTTGATTAAACGCGTTTTAAAACCGTGGGTCCAGATGTAAACAAAGCGGACAATATCTGGTACGGTTGGTATGGGATGTTACAAATGGTACTGTTAAGCTGGTATAGTTGATCAGAGAGGTTGCAAGTATATTGTACAAGATTTCCCGACATAGCAAAGTTGTGACTCACCGAGGACGGTTTCGAAGTATTGGGTACGGCTATGTTTTCCATCAAGAATGGTTTGGGCAATTGAGTGGGGTTAAGTTGTTTGAGTTTAAAAGTATAAGACTTCTAAGCCTCGAGTTGAGAAGGGGGCAGTTGATGCGGAAGACGTCCCCATAGAATGGGGTGGAGTGTTCGAAGGAAAAGATGAGTCGGTCCACAATTTTTCTTTGGATCTGTCGAAGATTAGGTAAAAAGTTGAAGGGGCAGGATATGATCTGGTTGTGCTCGATGAGATTTTGGGGAATTCATAATGTGTCTCACGCCTCTATTATATAGAGAACAATTGATGGAAGTTGGAATGGAGATAACTCTACAAGAAATGCAAGTGATGAGCAGTTGACCTTCGTCATAGGGTCGAGGGCAATCATTGACCTTAGGAGTTGAGGACCAATGGGTTTGACCTTGTGGGAGTACCGTAGTGTTATCACCAAAGAACCGGAAGTAACTTGAGAGATAGAGGCGGACAAGAGGTCCAAATGCCCAACTTATTCGATGATGGAATTCCGAGGACGGAATTCTTTGAGGGGGAGGTATTGTAATAACCGTAACTTTATTTTCCAAGATGATAAAAATAAAGATGATTTCGGGAAAATTTCAAGTTGGAGGGCCTAAAATAAAATAAAAGAAAGAGGGCCTTTGTGCAATTAGTGAAAGGTATAAGAACCTTCCATTTACCCTAAATTCATTTCATGTGTGTGTGTGTGAAGACTGGAAGAACTCGGAGAGAGATTCTTGTGAACATCGATCGCACCCAAATCAGAAGAAATCAAAGAAGTGGGAATTGGAAGCTAGTTGTTGCATTAATCATTCCAGGTAAACTCATGTTCTCAACCTTATTCTTTGTTGGTATTGAAAGAATCAAGTATTTGAGCCTTTTGTGGGTAGATGGTGTTTTGTTGGCTAAAATCGAATCTGGGAGTGTAAATCATTGAGATTAGCGGTAAGGAAAGGATAAGAAATAGTTAAGTATCGTCATTAATACATTTATTACTTGTGAATCAAGCTTATTTGAGTTTATCAGTGGGTTTAATATTCCAATCGGTCATCAGACTGCGTCCAGTAAATGACCCTGTGCAGTTGTCCAGATAGAGCAGTTGTCCGGATAGAGCAGTTGTCCGGATAGTGTAGTTTGGTATCCAGTTAGCTTATGTTTCTCATCCTTTTACTCAGGTATTTACTTTGAAGAACAAAAGTGATAGAAAGATCCGATCAAACGCAACAGGTGAGTTTTTCTAACTAAATACGTGTTTTAATGTGATTTCAGAAGTAGGGAAGAAATGCGAAATGGTTTATCTATGTTGTATGATGATGTGTTTGGAAAGTTAGTTTAAAGTGTATGCATACATTGCTGATAGATGTGAATTGGCTAAGTCGGGGGGTGTGGCACGCCAGTGCTCATACCGGGGGGTGTCCCGTTTATGCCATTGGAGAAGTGGCCCAGTAAGGTAGTATGAGACTGACACGTCGTCACTTCCGAGTGACTTCAGTGTCCATTTACATGTGTGGTTGTTACATGAAAACTTTGTTAAAGTTGTTTAGAAATGTTGTGAAATGTTTTAAATATTTGATAATAAAATTGTTGCCGCTAGAGGGAGCTCACTAGACCTCATGGTCTAACCCTCGCATTTCCAAAAACTAAAGCATTTCCAGGTAAGCACTTAGTAGAAGGCTCTAGTAAGGGCAAGGAGAAAGCGCGAGCGTGAAGCTTTGGACTAGAAGGAAACTGTTATATTTAGCATGTCAGGCATAGCTTTAGAAATCTCAGCTGTGTAATAGGTTGTTTCCGCAAACCTTGTTATGTACTTGTATGTTTATGATAGTATTTTGGAGCCGTTTCGGCGAGTTGCTTAATTCATGTTGTTTAAGTTTTATTCTTTGAGTTGGGCTGTTACACAAACACTAGAAAATCCTCAAGCTCAAGCCTAATGTGGAAAGGACATTCGAGCTCCAACTTGGTAATATTCTTTTCACGCCGAGCTCAAATAACCTACACTCAGACTTGCCTAGACTCATTAAGATCCTTATCCACGGATACTAGTTGAATCACCGGAATGACAAATTCTCTTAGGATGATACACAAACAGTCTATATACATGTATATGCATCTCAACAACCTCATGATGTAAGACTAATAAAACTTGAACACCCCTTAAGAACCTAGCACTGATACCATGATGAAACCCGCTACTAAAAGCTAGTTCATAAGAGACCCAAATCACATGTATGCATATTACATAGGACTTAAAGCAAATACTTCAACACCCTTGCCTCACATATAGCATGCAAGCCAAAACTCAAACAAACAAATATAATTCCCGCATTGCCTACAAAAAAATACCATGAGAAATGAACTTAGATAAAACACGCTCCATAAAACTAAAAAACGAAAAGGGTACCCAAACCACATATGCCGACTATAACCCATCCCACATAACACTACTTCAATACATAAAATATTCGCCAATGGCGTGTAGCTCAGTTGGTAATGGGTGGGGACATCTTTGTACAAAAAAAATACATAAAATATTCGTAAACACCAAAATTTAAAACAAACAACGAAATGAGCAATGAACTAACAAAGAGAAAGTTTAATGCCGATAAAGAAATCTTGGATACATAATTGAAACAATAATCAAGGGATGGATTTTGTGTTCGTTCTAATATTGTACATTTCAGAATATTTTCATATCATTCCAAGTATCATCAAACATGATCGACAATTGGGCACTAGTCATATATATAAGATGCTATAAATTGAACATTTAACAAGAATGTACCAAAAAGTTCATAGCTTTAAACCTCACTCAGAACCCACAGATGGGTCGTCAGAAGCAATAGAAATCAATTTCGCTCTGAGTTCTTCAACAGTGGCCACAGCAGATACAGCCTTGTCTTTAGTGTTTGGTTTTTCAGACTCAATTGAATCAGAAACCTCTTCTGGTTTAGTGTAAGAAATGGCGATTAGAGATTCCCTGGCACGCTCCAAAGAAGCCTCCTCTTCACGTGGCCTATAATCCATATAACGTCCAACAATCTTCCTGTAAAGTAGTCTAAAAACATTAGTTACGATGTACCCGGACCTTGACATCTACAGTTAATGGATCCCATTTTTATCCATAAAAATGGGTTTCATAAACAAAACAACTGAAATCATCAAGTTCTCTAAATCTATCTACTTCCATTTTGTGGCAATCAAGTTTCCTTTCCACACATCCAAAAAGCAAACCTACTTTGTACCAGAAAGTCGAACTAGAGTTTCCATATGCAATTTTGTCGCTCAACTTTGGAAAGAAGTTGGTTTTATAAGTTGAATACATCACACATTACCTTTTAGTCACAAAGAACTAATCTTACTGGTTGACTCATGATTTGTCTTTTTATTATTTGGGGAAAACCTCTGTGTGCAGCAGCATTTTGCAAAGAGATGTTTCCAACATTTGAACCAGGGTTATTAGTCATAAAGGAGTAACTTCACTAATCGCTTAAAGGCTCGCCTTTACTATGCACAACTATATTTTACAACTAATTCTAGGGTTCAAACCTCATATAGCATGGAGCGCACTCTAATTTGGCTTCACCATTTTCTGCCTCTGGTAGTACCTAAAGCATAATTTAATGAATGTTCACATCTTTTCCTCTAAACTACAATAATACCATATGAAAATATGAATCATAAAATCTTCATAATTTTAGCTGGTCTGATACTCTAATCCCTCTATCTTCTGGCCCTAAACTCCATGGTTTCTTCCTTAATTTTCACTTCCAGATTTTGTTCTTAAGATCTAAAAACACATAAAATCAATCACCAACAGAGAAAAAAGTAACCTAACTGCAAATCAGCTTCAGGAATAGACGAAAAGAAATTAAATTACAAATAGATAACATCGATTATAGCTTAAACGAAGAAAACAGTCAAAAAATCATCAAAAAATCCCAAAAAACAAGAACAGATTGCGAAAGAATTGCGGATGGATACGATTTAATCGGAAGAGGAAGAACAAGAAGAAGAGTACCTTATGATCCGGAGTTGAAAAATCTGCGATTCTGTTTGGGGATGTTGAAAAATCTGCGATATGTAAAGAATTTTCTATTATGGGGAATAAGGGAAGAGCTGTCCCTTTTTATACCTTTTTTCCGATTCTAGAGTCTTCCGTTTTCCTACGTGTAATCTAGTCGGATATGATCTTGACCGCCATCCTAGAATTCAAAATGTCCTTCTTTTTCCCTCGTCCATGTGTTTCCAATTGTTTAACATACTTTTCTATTTTAATTTATTAAGATATTTAAATAACTTCTTAAATAAAAACATTCGATTCCATTCCAATTATTAGAAACCAAACACATAAAACATTTCAACTTTCCAAATCTAAATCCCTCAAATCTTCTTTTATATCTATAAAACCTACGACCCAACACTGTGACGTGGCATCCTCCTAAAACAAGGATTCCTCTAAAACATTTTCTCATTTTTTGTATTTTATTAAATCTTTTATATCTAAAAGACACGTATACCCCTATAGAACTCTTTAAATTTTTTAAAACCGGGTATTTCAGTAATTTAACATCTTCCTTCCTCCCCTATCTCATTCTATTCGGCTTCCTTTCTCACCTTCTGTCCGTTTTCAACTGTGGCCCTAATCCCTCCAATGAATACCATCTCCATCTACATCGAGTTCTCACGCTTCATCTCCACCAGGTTCCAGCCTTCATTCTCTTCTCCATCTTCCAAGCTTCTGTAAACCCTAAAGGCATTTCACTAATTTAACATCTTCCTTCCTCCCCCATCTCATTAATTTCTCCCCTATCTACATCGAGTTCTACAAAGCTCTCAACTTCTTCAATGCACAGAAATTAGGGTTTCTTTTGTGCTCGATCATGTAACAAGATTTCTTTCTCCTTCTCTTCTTTTTTTAATTTATTTCTTCTTGCTGCTTATAAATATGTTGGTGTTTCTTTATGCTTATAAATATGTTGGTGTCTCTATAAATTGAGAAAATAGATTTATAAAAGTTTGTAGAAAAGAAATGGTGAGAACAGGGGATTTTGTTGTTAATGTTTGTAGAAAGAAATAGTGCTTGGGATAAGGGAAAAAGGGGGAAACATATTTTTCTTGGTTTTTTTTCTTTCTAATCTGTTGTTTCATTTTGGTTTGGTTCTGATTTTAAAAATGGTGTAAAATTAGTAGATGGGGGCAATAGTAAAAAGGAAGAATGACGTATGTATTGGTGACTGGGGGTGTTGTTAGTGGACTTGGCAAAGGAGTGACTGATAGCAGTATTGGTCTTCATCTTGCTTATAAATATGTTGGTGTCTCTATAAATTGAGAAAATCTATAAATGTTTGTAGAAAAGAAATGATGAGAACAGGGGATTTTGTTGTTAATGTTTGTAGAAAGAAATGGTGTTTGGGATAAGGAAAAAGGGGGAAACATATTTTTCTTGCTTTGTTTTTCTTTCTAATCTGTTGTTTCATTTTGGTTTGGTTCTGATTTTAAAAATGGTGTAAAATTAGTAGGTGGGGGCAATAGTAAAAAGGAAGAATGACGTATGTATTGGTGACTGGGGGTGTTGTTAGTAGACTTGGCAAAGGAGTGACTGCTAGCAATATTGGTCTTCATCTTCGGACTTGCGGTCTTCGTGTCAATTCCATCAAAATTGGTTTGTTTCTACCGCCCTTTTCAATTGTAACCATGTTATCCCCAGTTTGTAATTGACAATTTCTTTCACCCTTTTCTATGCGGATTCAAAGAAAAGATTATTGTTCATCTTTCCCATGAAAATTGCAGCTAAAGTGCTAAACACATGACTTTAGCTTTTCCAATGGGATAATATATATATATATATATAGGGGCGGGTTCAAATGAGGAGCGTATCAAAACGTGAAAACGTGAGGAGCAATTGACAGTTATGAATCACATGTGATTGGCAGTTGTGGATCACATGTGATTCACAACTGATCTGGAGGAGCAATTGACAGTTATGAATCACATATGATTTACAACTAAAATCATTAATGATCCGCGACTTGCACGCCTCGCGAACCACCTCGCGCCACTTTTGCGCGAATTTTCGAGTTAATCCGATTTTTTAGGGTTGTAAATCATATGTGATCAGAAGCATGGGAGTGCTCCTCACGTTCTCTTAAATTGATGCGCTCCTCACGTGAACCTTCCTCTATATATATATATATATATATACATAAAACCTATAGCATGAAGATTTGTCAAGAAAGGAAGTGTTGCAATTTAGCTAAACACATGACTTTAGTAAATTCTAGCTTTTCCAATGGGATAATATATATATATATATATATATATATATATATATATACTACAGCATGAAGATTTGTCAAGAAAGGAAGTGCTGCAATTTCACCCAATAAGAATGTGCAAAAATAAAAAACTCCCATTATTTTACCCCACTTGATAAGTGGATAACTTAGATTAATGGCATGGTTTGTTTATGTAAATTCATGAAAACAACTGCACTTTCTAAATGGGAGAGTACGTGATGCTATTTTTGTGTGAGATATGTTGGTTTGGTTTATTTTACCGTACTTGCTGTTGTTGTTAATAAAGTGATGCTGTTTGAGATTTAGTGGCATACCAAACCATGACATCCATCTCAAACTTGATACTCCAGTTATGCTACTCAGAAATCTTAATCAAACCGACGGCATGTGTAACAGTACACGGATGATTATCACATTGCTTGGAAAATGGTCTGTTAGGGGAGATATAATTTATGGATCAAATTTAGGAAAAAATGTTACGATCCCAAGAATTATTATGTCGCCAAACGAATCCAAGTGGCCTTTTAAGCTCAGTCGTCGCCAATTACCATTGGTACCATGCTTTGCAATGACAATCAATAAGAGTCAAGGTCAATCTTTTAAACGTGTTGGTTTGTACCTTCCAAAACAGGTATTTACATGTCTAGAATTCCATTTTATGGCCACATTTCACATTATAATGTACTAATTATCAATACATATTTAAACACAGGTGTTCACACATGGTCAGTTGTATGTTGCTGTGTCTCGAGTCACATCACGTGAAGGGCTTACCATACTTAATGACGATGAAGATATGGAAGACCGAAAATACATAAAAAATATCGTTTATCATGAAATTTTTAGCAACATCTCTCCCTCCCACATTTGACTCAAGGTAATATTTCTTGATTATATTCGAACATACAATGGATGTTATTAGTGAATTTTTTTACATAAATAGTTAAATATTTGTCTATACTAATCTCCATTTTAATTTTAAACCAATAACCCACATTTTTCTCGCCTCTATCCTCACAAAAAAATAAAAATAAATAAAAACACTTTCATCTATAAAATTATAAATTGGGATTGAAATGTTGTCAACATCTAGACTGGAAAACTTTTATATCAGGATTAATTCTATTGCAAACTTACACCTAACATTATGCATACATAAATATGTGACATAGTTCTTGCATTTCAGCTTAGAGATGACATGTTCACAAAAAAGGGTTCCAATAAACATCAAGTGATCAAGGTAATGCTTACATCATATCTCATTATCTTCTTATTTTAGTTATATGGTGCCCATTTTTAAGCAACTCAAGCCCCAATGGGTACTTGGAACTTAAAACATGCAAATTCAAACCGAAAACAAACTTTTGGACATAAATTCATGAAGAGAGGTGTTCGGATTTCAGGTGCATGGATTAAAATGAGGATATTATTCTTGATGACTTCAAAACATTCCTCATATGAATCTAACTGTCACTGTTCCGAAGGTAAATAAATATTATTTTTCTATTTGGTTATTAAATTTGAAATTTGTTGATTTTACTTAGTGTAACTATTCAATTATGGTATATGCATCTTATCTAAAATCATTTCATTTTATCAATCTTTGCAGAACCAAAACAACATGTTCGACTTTCTTTTGCAAGCCTCTTTAGTTGACAAGCCCTTCCGTTTCTACGTTTTGAACGCATGTTCGTAATTTGTGGATGACTTCTATATGCGAGAGTGCAAGTTAGAGTTCCATGGTTCACGAAATGCAACTAACCATTCTGTTTCTTCATGTTATTACTTATATACATTGCATACTAAAAGTTTTCGATATTTAATAGAAATTACATACTTTGAATGACTCATAAGATACTCTTATTTTATTTCACATTATATTGTGGTCCTCATAGAACATTCTCGCCACCGCGCGAGCGCGGTGCCACACACTAGTTTCCATAAAATCTAAATCCCTCAAAGTAATTTCATCAAACCAAATGCCCCTTAAAAGCCTGTTTGGTTTGACGGGATTTTTTTAAAGAATTTGGATTTCGTTGAAAGTTCTGGAATTGGATAGATTTGAATACGTATAGGTTGTTTGGTTAGCAGAACTCAAATGAATTTAATGGAATTGGAATGACAATTTCCATTGATCAAATTTCTTAATGATGTTTGGTTCACGGAATAAATTGATAGGATTCCACCAAATTCCACGGTTGATGGATTTGATCATTCATTAGCATATGTGAAGGATTTGAATTTCATTTCATGGCAAATGTAACACAATTTATAATTTCGTTTTAAAAGACAAAAATAACTCTTGCATCCAATTTAACCACCCTCACCCCTGCCAACTCCCTCCTGCCGCCACCCACACCCAGCTGTGCCTCTCGCCCCTTACCCCACCCCTACCCCCAACGTGCCCCTGCCTTCCCCACCTTGACCACCCACCCCACCCCTTCTGCCCCTGCCACCTCCCTCCCCCCAAACAAAGATGGAGATTCCAATTATTTTAAGAGATTCCATTCCAATTCCATTCAACCAAACGTAATCAAAGTGCATGGTCAAATTCTATTCTAATTCCTTTAATGTCAAATTCCTTTGAAATATTCCAATTCCATCAAATTTCATTATGCGAACCAAACGCCCCCTTAGTGTATTTGTTTTAGTGGGATTGGAATGAAATTGAATTTCATGTTTTATAGATAATTTATAAGTAGTTATAAAAATGATTATTACAAAATGTATGATTTTAACATAGGGAAAAGTTTAGAAAAACCCAACTATTTATCTCATTTTGAATGATTAAGTTCCTAAACTATTTTTTTAATGAAAAAATTAATAAATTTTCCCATTTTGAACGATTAAGTTTCTAAACTATCTTTTTGAATGACAAACCATCAATTTTCTCATTTTAAATGACTAAGGGCCTGTTGGTAGATGGTATTACCCAGTAATTAATGGGAATGATTATAAAATGGGGTGTTTGGTTTGTTATAATATAATTGGTTCATTCCTAAATGAGCCCAAATTTTCATTCCCGTTCAATTTGGGGGGTATGTGATTTCATTCCTGGTCAATAGCAACTCCAACCTAATCGACAACCTCCTTCCTTCTCTCCAAACGACTACGAACAAGGTATTTTTTTTCGATTACTATCTGCTACTTTCTTCTTCTGCTATTGATGCTTCGATTCGTGTTTGCTACTTTCTTCTTCGATTCATGCTGATGTTTTTAGATTCATGTTTGCTACTGTTCGATTAATCTCAAAAGACATACACCCTTGAATTTGTGGTTCGATTAACCTCAAAATCGATTATGTTTGCCGATGTTTTTCGATTATGTTTGCTGTTATTTTCGATTCATGTTTGTTGTTGTTCGATTAATCTCAAAAGACATAAAAACCTCTGAATTTGTGGTTCGATTAATCTCAAAATCGATTATGTTTGCTGCTGTTTTTCGATTATATTTGCTGCTGTTTTTCGATTATATTTGTTGTTGTTTTCGATTATAGTTGCTGCTGTTTTTCGATTATGTTTGCTGCATTTGTTGACATTTTTTTCTATAATCTGCTCTAGATGGGTTTATCCCTTATTTTCAGCTTCATTATGGGGATGTATAATATTGTATAAGGACAATGTGATAGCCAAATTGTATTGTATTTTTTGAAGTTGGATGAAAGCCGAATTGTATTGTATTTTTGAAGTTAGATGAAACATCGAAATGTATTGTATTTTTGAAGTTGGATGAAACGGGTGAACTGTATTGTATTTTTCATTTTGGAAGAAACATATTTTGTATTGTATTTTTAAAGTTGTGTTTAAATAATAAAGTGATTGGTTATGGTAATACAATGCTACAAAACAAATTTTCATTTATTATATATGATAAATTCCTAGTATTAAGGGCATCTCTAATGGGTCACACTATATTTTACACCAAAATTCAAAAATAGTGTAAAAAGTAGTGTAAATTTTAGTGTTAATAGTAAATCATCTCCAATGGGTAACACTATTTTTTAAAAGTGATGTAAAAGTAGTGTAAAAAGTAGTGTAATTGAATAGTGTTACACCAAATATAGTGTAATACTATTCATTACACCAAATTTAGTGTGAAAAATAGAGACCCCATTGGAGATGTGAATAGTGTTTTTTACACTAAATTTAGTGTTTGGTGTAAGATTTAGTGACCCCATTGGAGATGGTCTAACCAAACAACATCAATGCAATGTTCATTACCATTTTCATTCCTGTCATTTTCATTTTCATTCCCCTCCCTGAACATTCTTTACAATAAATTAAACCATGAAACTTTTAAAACTGGTTACTTATATCTTTTTAAACAAAAAAACTACTTGTAATCGACTAGGAATGTTTTAAAGTAAAAAAGAAATAGTTTGATCATTCTCAAACCATACGCCATTCAAACTCCATAGAAACACTGGCATCACTCTTTGTGTCAACCCCCCCCCCCCCCCCCGGCGGTTGTTTGTTCTCCATATCGCCTAGCGCGCGGTTGGCCCTACCATCGATCTCTGTCTTTTTATATGTTTTTCATCTTTTGATAGAGGTAAAACTTATTTAAGTTTTTTACACTTTACACTTATAAACTAGCTTATTTTTACCAAACAATGCCTTATAAGCTAGTTGGTGACTGATAAACTAGTTGATAAATAAGTCACGTTTGACAAAAAACTAGCTTATAAACATATAACATGACCAAAAATGACATCTTGAATATTATCAATTACAGTATTTAATAGGGAAATTAATTAAAATACCCCAAGTTTGACTTTGACTTACCAATATACCACAAATCTCGCTCAGTTTACCGAAATGCCACAAAATTCCGCGGTGGGCCCCGCGATCGCGGGCCCCAGCCCACGTGTCATACGGTTTTGGCCAAAAAGTCCCGCGGAGGTCCCCCAAGAATGCCCGCGGTACAGGTTTGGCCCCTCAAGAATGCCCGCGTTTACACTTTTGGCCCTTGTCCCGCGAGGGTACCCCGCGGTGGTCCCGCGATATGCCGAAATTACAGTTTTGGCCCCTGAAGTTTGTGGCAATATTAAAAAAACATTAATGGTCCCTATAGTTTTTAGGTTATCATTTTATGTGGTTTTTAATGTATTGTTTCCTTTCCATTTTAATGTTTTTAATATAGAAATTAACTTAAGAAAATGTTTTCCCCATTTTAAGTTATTTAACAAGGAAATTAATTAACAAGATTATCTAGAAATTATTGCAAATCATCTTCCCAACTGAAACGGATACAGTGCAGGTAAACAAAGAAATCTATTACTGGAAGGCGTCCTGGAGTCCAGTGATCAAGTTAACATTTTCCTTGATCATGTCCTCCATTCCCATGTAGTCCGATTCGAGTTCTCCTAGTTCCTCTTCAGCTTCCTTAATCTCTCGTTGCAGCTGCCGAACGTGAGCCCTAGTCATGGCCAGTTCTCGTTTCTTCTCCGCTAGATACTCCATTTTCCCCTGCTGAATCCCCCTGTTATGGTTCCACATACCCTTTACCTTTTCGATATCGGCGTTCGCCTCATCAATGGCTTTTTGCACTGCGGGAGTAATTCGTTGACTTTGTCGAAGACCCGTCTGCATAAAATCATACATTGGTGGGGTTCTCATTCCATTATTGAAGTAGTAATTGTCGGATGCCATCTCCCAGTCTGCTTCTTCCTCAGGCGTGAATGGAAAATCGGGCGCAGTTCGCCCACAGTTTGTCCACTCCTCGTTTGTTTCCGGTACCTTCCAGGTACTCCGACGAGCTCCATCGTTCAGTGGTTGGTAGGCTCCCGAACGTGAAGTTCCAGCCACATTCGCCGACCTGTTCCCCCTTGATCTTGAACCTCCAGCCATGGTGTTAAGAAAAGCGAGAGTGTGTTTGTAAACGGTGAGGAGAGAATGTATAAAAGATAGATAGGAAGTTGTGAATTACTACTTCATCATGCCATCTACTTATAGCCGTGAAAATGTATGTTCTTCATCAGATATGGTCAATGATTTCGTCTGAAAATGTTGCCTGCATGATTCGTCTGAATAGTTCACTGCAAGATTCGTTTGAAAAGAGCCTGTAAGATTCGACTGAAAAAGTAACTGCAATATTCGTCTGCTCTTGAATAAAAGTCTTTCATTATGCAGAAAATTAGTCTTTAAGTAGTCAAACATAACTAATTAATGAGAATTTAGATCAGATTTATATGGTACTGTCAAATGCAAGTTTCTATAATATAGATACTGTTCTACATTACATAATACCAATTTTTGCATCATATGAATCACTTCCAGACAACAAGAACCAATACACCAATAATCAAGAAATAAATGCTTGTTCATCCAATAATCTCTGTATTAGGATTATCGCAAGTTTCATAAACCTACTTACTAGGTGTTGGAAAAACCTAACGTTTCACTATTTGACAACCTAACGTTGCACTATTTGACAATGCTCATAAATGGACTCCGCCATATGTTGGCGAAATTTATTGGCCTCGTCCTCGGTGTGGTCAGGGTGTACCCATACCACATCGTTATTTATCAACATCCTGGCATTACGGCATACACTTAGAATTAAGAGGTTTGGTCTATTTGTCTGAACACTATTGGGGTTTTGTTCCCATTGGATTTGCCAAAAACACAATTTTGTTAAAGAATATATCTCTTGCAAAAAGTAAGTGTATTTTTCATGGCTAAGTTGAAGTCAAAAAGATAAAGTGTGCCAATTCATTAATAGAAAACTGAATAATATTTCTTTAAGGGTATGCTTAGTATGATGGATGTGTGTATCTTTTGGGATATTTTATAAATATGATAACAACTTTTAGTATATTTTTTATACAATTTTTGTATGTATCTATATCTTCATTGGATACAGCTTTCATATTTCACTTGTATGTATTTATATCTTCTTTGGATACTAACTTTCATATTCTCTAGAATAGCTAATGGAAATAGGGTGTTTCTTTTATTTGATTAATTTATTGTACTTTGTTACTAATATATGGATATATTATTGAGTGAAAAAAATAATATATTCATTTTGTTTTATAAATGTAATAATTTAATTGCTCAAAGAAATAGCCAATGACATAATAACTTGTCAGTCCCACTAAGGGTCTTAGGCCATCAGTACCGCAGCCCTCAAGTCCTCAAGCCCTCAAGCGCCACATCAGCTTTTCTCCTAACCCTCTCCTCAAGGCCTCAAGCCCTAAAGTGGCGTAGCGCTACCCTCAAGCCCTCTTGCCACCTCATTTTTTTAATTCTTTTATTTATACATTTAATTATTTAACAAATTAAAAATATTTATATATTTTTTAATAAATAAAAATAAGATAAATAATAAAAATAAAAATTCATATCATTCATTAAAAAATTAAAAATTACAAAATACAAAACACTACCAATTATGATATTTTTTAATTTGCTCTTTTCTCGCTACCGTAGCCATCAAAGCGGTGCCCGAAAGGTGATCATGCGGGGTTATGAAAAACTCGAAGTCTTTATCAAATCGTTTTGCTCGTTCGATTTCTCGTTCGTGTTCCAACTTTTCTCGTTCGAGTTCGAGTTTTTTCATTTTGTACTCCATTGTATCATCAATCTTCTCGTTAAACGTCGACAACAACTGAGTAACACTTTCGTTCGTATTCGACCCGCTCGTATTACTCGTTGATGTTTTTTTTGCCTTGTTTCTCCCGATGGGTCGTTGAAGTTGCTCGATGAAGTTGTCGTCATCGTCATCATTGGAAGGGTTGGTACGTTTTGAACCCCGCGATGAAGTTGTCGTCATCGTTGGAACGGCTCCCCATTTTGGACATTTTTTGAGGACTTCCCAAGCTTGTTCGTGAGTGAAAGCAAACCCAAGTTGTGTTCGGTACCGTTCGTGTGCCGTTCGTGAAATGTCGGCCTCACTCATTCCGCTCCCTCTATTAGTGAGCAAGTTGTTGTAGATGCCGCCAAAAGAATTTATTCTTTTATTGAGGTCGTTGAACTTGGTGTTGAGTTGATGAGTTGTTCTATAATTTCCGCGACCCATTAAACTAAAGAACACTTGCCCGATACGGGTCCAAAAACTTTCTACATTTATGTAAATTCAAGTATAAGAATATTAACAAGAATAATAATAATATTAATAATAATAATAATAACAATAATAATAATAATAACAATAAAAATATTACCACCGGTTTGTGCGTTACCGACAACGGGGTCCTCCGAAACGTCAACCCACGCCGACACTAACGCGAGTTCCTCGTCTTTACTCCACATCTGTTTGACGGCTCTATTTTCATATTTTTTGTTTTTTCCTTTTCTCGTTGGTGTCGGGTTTGATGGTTCCGGGATAGATTGTTGTGTGGAGATGGATTGTGGTGTGTGTGGGCTAGCATGTTGGGTTTCCGGAACAATGTCGTCGTCGAGATTGATTGCGGGTGAAGGAAGATTGTAGTTGGCCGGAGTATAACCTTGTTCAATCAAACCGGGACGTGTAAATTGGTAAGGAAATTGTTGGTGAAATTGTTGGGGAAATTGTTGCGAAAATTGTGGCGAAAATTGTGGCGAAAATTGTTGCAAAAATTGTTGCGAAAATTGCGGATGATAACCTTGTTGTGTAAACGCTTGGAAACCAAGCTCCGGCTCTTCTTGCGGTTGTGGTGTATTCGGTCGGTTACGACGGGATGTAGGTGTTTTGTTTGGTTTCATGATGAAATTTGAGAGAATTTGAGAGGGTTTGAGAGAGTTTGAGAGATTTTTGTGTGAAAAATAATATGGGTTTGGATTAATATATATAGTGTGATTAAATTGAAAAAAAAATAAAAAAAATATATAGCCGTTGGTAACCGTTGGATTTATTTATTTTCAAAATTAAAAAAAAATAAAAATAAAAAACAAACAAAAATCGTCGGGTTTCTCGGGTTTTCAAACCCGCATCCCGTACCCGCATAGGAAGCCCGCAGCCCCCCTACCACTACTCGCCCGAGCCCGCATGAGCCCGAGCCCAAGCCCGAGCCGAGCCCGCAGGCGTTACCGATGGCCTTAGATTAAGTTTGTAGAAGGGTTGAATACAAACACAATTATATTTGTAAATTTGTTTATTGATTATAAGGAAATCATAAATAAAATTTACAGATCTTTGCGAAAATAGAAAAGATAAACATATTCTAAATAATATTAAGAGTTGCTATGTTACTTGCATATGAAAAAAATAGATAAAGAGAGATTTGAAGAAAATATATCTTCAAAAATATGCAAAAGAGGGCTGCTTGCAAATGAAGATATTCACTCCTATTTATACCATGTGCAGTTAACGCAAGTCAGAAGGTACATTCCAGGTGTCCATCAGATATCAGTTGCATTCATTTGACTTAGGGGTGGCATTGGGTTGGGTTCGGGTTCAACCCATTTATTAATTGGGTTGAAAATCTCAACCCAACCCAACTTGTTTAAGTAAATGAGTTGAGATTTTCAACCCAACCCAGCATGATACTTTTATGGGTTGGTAGCGGGTTGACTTGTTTATTATTTTCTCAACCCAACATGTTAAATAAATGGATTGAACCTGAGTTGACCCATTTAATTTTAGAATTTAAATTAAAATAAAATGACTACACTACTTAATTTCATGACAAATACACAACTACAAAGCCAAATTAATTGTTCAAAGTTTCAATAAAAACAACCATAAAATCAAATAAATTGTTCAAAATTTCAATAACACAACCACAAAGTCAAATAAATAAGTTTCTAAGTAAATCGACTTAGAAATAAATAAATTAACCACAGCGTGCGATCGTGGACTGTGGTCGCCGCCACAACTCGGGTTTTGAACTTTCAAGTCTGACAAAGGAAATTTTCAAAATACTCAAAATAGGGAATGACCAATGAGGTCTGAAAGCATACTAGCATATGTTTGTTTTCTATTAGACTTATTAACTTTTTAATTCAAAAATAAAAGGGTATTAAATTAAGTTAGTTTAAATAACTAGTAGTATAAATGGGTTGAAAACAGGTTTAAATAGGTTGAAAACATGTTAGAAATCAGATTGTAAATGGGTTGAAATCAGGTTGGGAACATGTCGGAAATTTCAACCCAACCCAATTAAATAAACGGGTTAGACGGGTTGACCCATTTAACTTAAATTGGTTGAAAATCTCAACCCAAACTGCTAATTTTGGGTTGGGTTCGGGTTGGGTCCCTTTTTGCCACCCCTAATTTGACTTTATCCAAGCCATGCTTTTGGGCGTATTGTGAACAATGGAGCCGAAAGGAGTTTGTACGGAGATAGACAAAAGCATGTTGGCTTTTGTACCTTTGTACTATTTGTGCAAGAGGATAAAACAAACAAGTTTTGTAGAACAAGACTCATGATCAACTATTTCTGGTGAGGATCTTCAGCTTTCACTGAGAAAAGTCTTTAGTTATCGCTGAGTCTTGATCTGATTTGTTACGCTTTGTAGACTTGTCTTATTTTCACTGAGTGTCACTTCAGATCATAAGTAGACTTGTCTTTATCTTCAGCTTGGTCTTCGACTTCAACTAAAAGTTTCTTTCAGCGTGAAACTTGTCTTTAGGAATTACGTTTACAAACTACTTACAAGGAAAGCTTTCAGCGATCACTGAACAGACTCAGTGTATGATCGTTTATGTTGATACTATAAAACTAAAAAACAGTTAAAGTAATTTTCACTAAATATAAGGATCATCATCAAATCACTGAGAGAGTTTGGATTAACAATCTCCCCCTATTTGATGATGACAAAGCAACATAAGAAAATTTCTAAGTATCAAAACATAAGGAACATAGGACTCATAACATACTTGTCTCATTTATTGTTTTAAGGAATTGTTTTCAGCACAATGATGGAATAAAGTACTTCATTGAAATTTTCATTTAATTGTATCATATTACAAGGGGATAAATGAAAAATACAAGTACGAAAGAAATACTATTGCTAAAAGTAAATAATTGATAAGTATAAGATACAAAATGGTTTATATAGAGAGAGTAGAGAGAGAGAAAATCTTGAGCGGGAAAAGATTTTCATCATGACACGGGCACGTGTTTGCATTTGATTGGATGGTAAACGAAACGTGCAAACGTGTGTCAGAAAAAGAACGTGCCAGGGCTTATCCGTTGCGATGACGTCACAATTGTCCTTTCATATTTTAGGATGTCTCTGAGGTTTTGAGGGCTCAGGGACACTTTTGAAAAATATGAAGCACTGAATAGAAATATCAGTGTTGGTTTAAGAAATTTCAAAGTATCGCTGTTAAGGAAGAGATATTCAGCGATGCAAGATGTTTTGAAATCTTTGAGTTCTAGGCGAACGTCAGCGAGTAAGAGAGAAAACATACCTTGATATCAGCGAGTTAATTTTTGTTCAGAGAGAGAATGATAGAGTGGGTTATACAAGTTGATTTTATCCTATCGCTGATCAAATGTGAACCGCTGAAGATTTTATTCTTCAAAGTTCAGCATTCCAAGCTCACTGATGAGAAAGTTGAATATTGTCTCATCAAGAGGTTTGGTGAACAGACCAGCTAACTGATAGTTAGTTGGGATAAAATGAAGTTCTATATCACCATTCATCACATGATCTCTGATAAAATGATACCTGATTTCGATGTGTTTTGTCTTTGAGTGTAACACTGGATTGTTGGCTATAGCGATGGCACTTGTGCTGTCGCAATAGATTGGAATTTTTTAGAGCTGAAGATCATAGTCCACTAGTTGATTTCTCATCCACAAGACCTGAGAACAACAACTTCCAGCGGCTACATACTCAGCTTCAGCAGTTGAGGTGGACACTGAATTTTGCTTTTTACTTGGCCAACTCACCAGCTTTCCACCTAGGAGCTGACAGCTACCTGTGGTGCTTTTCCTATCCAATTTGCAACCTGCAAAATCACTATCTGAATAGGCGATTAGATCAAACCCTGAGTCTTTGGGATACCAAAGACCTAGGTTCATAGTACCCTTAAGGTAACGAAAGATTCGCTTTACAGCGGTCATATGAGATTCCTTAGGTTCAGCTTGATATCGTGCACACAAACAGATTGCGTACATAATATCGGGTCGGCTAGCTATAAGATACAAGAGAGAGCCGATCATCCCACGGTACAGCGTGACATTAACAGGTATTCCATTTGAATCCTTGTTTAGTGTCAGCGGTGGTGCCATAGGGGTTTTCATAGCTGAACTCTGAGTTAAATCGAATTTCTTCAGCATATCTTTAACATACTTTCCCTGATTAATGAAAGTTCCTTTTTCATTTTGTTTTATCTGAAGACCAAGGAAATATGTTAGCTCACCCATCATACTCATTTTATACTCTTCTTTCATTCTATCAGCGAAACGAGTACAAAGGTCAGGGTTAGTAGAACCAAATATAATGTCATCAACATATATCTGAACAAGAATAATATGACCTTTTACTTTCCTGAAGAATAGAGTCTTATCGATTTTACCACGCTCAAATTGTTCAATATGGAGATAAGTAGAGAGAGTGTCATACCATGCACGTGGAGCTTGCTTTAAGCCATAAAGTGCCTTATCCAGTTTATAAACATAACCTGGACGCTTAGGATCTGAGAATCCTGGAGATTGTTCCACATAGACTTCTTCATTCAGCTTTCCATTGAGAAATGCTGACTTAACATCCATTTGATATACTTTAAAGTCTTTGTGTACAGCGTATGCTAAGAATAGACGAATAGATTCTAGTCTTGCTACTGGAGCAAATGTTTCGTCGTAATTTATGCCTTCCTCTTGTCTGTATCCCTGAGCAACAAGACGAGCCTTGTTGCGGGTTACAGTTCCATGTTCGTCCAACTTGTTTCGATAGACCCATTTAGTGCCTATCACTGTCTTGTCAGTTGGTCTTCGAACAAGTTTCCAAACTTTGTTTCTTTCGAATTCAGTCAGCTCTTCTTCCATGGCGCTGACCCAGTTTGGATCTTTGAGGGCATCATCTATTTTCTTTGGTTCAATCAAAGAAATAAAGTTAACAAATAAACAAATATTACCTGCACTTCGTCGAGTCTGAACACCAACGTTTGGATCACCAAGGATTTGATCAATTGGGTGATTTACAGTCCATCGCTGAGCAGGAGCATAAGTCGCTGACTCAAATTGGACTGGAGGAGCTGAAGATGAAGCTTCAGCAACTTCTGGAATATCAGCCAAGAGAGGAATAGGTGCAGATGTCATCTCATTCACTGATTGCTGAGAAGTAGATGGAATGTCTGAGACATTTGGTTCAGAAGCAGGTATAGTGTTTAAAGGAACAACTGAGACCCATGATGTTTCAACTTCACTATTCTGCATGTTTGGGATGATAGTAGGACCATCATCTTCAACTGTATGAGTATGAGGAGTGGGAATATCTTCTGAATCACCAAGATGTGAAAACATCCATTGATTCAGTTCTTCAGTATCAGCAGAAGGTCGAGAATTCGCTGAACGGGATTCGTCAAAAGTGACGTGAATAGTTTCTTCAACAGTTTGTCTTCTTCGATTGAAGAATCTGAAGGCTTTGGAGATTGAAGAATATCCAAGAATGATTCCATCATCAGCCTTAGGATCAAACTTTCCAAGGGCATCTCTGTTGTTCAGTATGAAACACTGACATCCAAAGATGTGAAGAAAGCTAATTGAAGGCTTTCTCCCATGAAAAAGTTCATAGGCTGTTTTATTAAATCTTTTGACTATCAGCGACCTGTTTTGCGTAAAACAAGCAGTGTTGACAGCTTCTGCCCAAAACTAAGTAGGCAGGTGAGAATCGCTGAGCATTGAACGTGCAACTTCAATAATAGTTCTATTTCTTCTTTCAGCGACTCCGTTTTGTTGCGGTGTTCTCACTGAAGAAAAGTTGTGAGAAATACCCTTACTCTCAAAGAAGGAATCAAGAGAACTGTTTTTGAATTCAGTCCCATGATCACTCCTTATTGAGAGAACGGTCAAGTTGTTCAGGGTTTCCATCTTCCGAACAAAGGTGATGAGTTCTTCAGGGGTGTCACTCTTAGAACGGAGAAACATAACCCATGTATATCTAGAGAATTCATCAACTATGACCAGCGTATATTTCTTTCCAGCGATGGATTGCTTGTTAACAGGGCCAAACAAATCCATATGGAGAAGTTGTAGAGGAGATGACACTGAGGAAACTTGCTTTGACTTAAAGCTTGCTTTGGTCTGCTTGCCTTTCTCACACGCTGAACATAAGGAATCTTTGGCGTATGAGTGCTGAGGTAGACCAGTGACTAACTCTTTCGAAGAAAGAGTGTTTAGTGTCTTGAAGTTTAGATGAGAGAGCCTCTTATGCCATAGCCAGTTGGCATCAGATGAGGCTATTGAGAAGAAACAAGAGTTCTCAGTGGTTGTTGAGTCCATGTTTATTACATAAACATTTTCCAAACGATAACCGCTGAGAGCTATCTTCTCCTTTTTGTCAGCGACAAAGCAGGATTCCTTAGTAAAGATTACTTAGTTATCCTTGTCGCAAAGCTGACTGATGCTTAGAAGATTATGCTTCAGCACTTCAACATATACGACTCTTTTGAAGGTTGTTGTACCATTAGAGAGTACACCAAACCCTCGGGTATGTCCTTTTCCATTTCCACCGAAAGTTACAGAGGGACCCTTCTCTTCTTTGTACTCAGTGAGCAGGTTCTTCATACCAGTCATGTGTATAGAGCATCCGCTATCGAGATACCAGATACCCTTCTTAACCTGCATTACAAAAGAAGATTAGTTTTTCTTGGGTACCCACTTAATCATGTGTACACACGTGTCAGTGGGGGTAGAAGAGGAAGTGGAAGGTTCAGCAGTCTTCGCAGCAATTGAAGATTCAGCTTTGTCAGTCTTCACTTTGGTTAATTTCTTAACCTTAGTGGTCTTCTTTGCCTTAGGGGCAATGATCTTCACCTTAGCTATCTTTTCAGCTTGGGTGGCTGTAGGGCACTTACTAGCAATATGATTGGTAAGTCCACAATGATAACATTTCCTATAACTAAAAGTAGTTCTAGGACCATTTGCATGCTGAGCTTTTGATTTTGAATTAGAAGGACCAGCACCAAGTAAGCTATTGGCTTTTGAAATGGGAGGAACATTCAGTTCTTCGAATTTCTTACCAATAATTTCCACTTTGATTCTAGGAGTAGATCGCTGAATAGATCCACGCTGAATAAATCCAGAGATCTTATTCTTTGAATTAGAGGGATAAGTCACTGAAGCTTTAGAAGCGTTCAGCTTTGGTACAGAGGTACCCTTCTGAGGATTTTGGTTAATAACAATTCCTTTACCTTTGTCTTTAAAGACAGAGGTAGGTTTTGGATAAACCATTTTCTCTTTTCCTTTAGAAGTTAAAGTAGAGATTTACTCAGGGATAGGAGGTTTAGAAGAGGAACACCGAGAGGATGAAGTGTCAGCGACTGAGGACACGAAAGTTCCAACTAATAGCATGGAACGATCAGTGGTTGGTTCTAGAGTATCAGCTTTGTAACCAAGACCACGTTTGTCACTCAGAGGGATCTGAGACTTGATTATCTCAGTGATCTTTGTTGAGGAGTTATACCATCCATCAACAGTAGTTTTTTCAGCTTTTAATGCATCGATAGCTTCTTCACGCTCGATTTTGACTAGCTGATTTAGGTGAACTTGATCTTTAAAATCTTCTTCAATTTTAGAAAAATTTTCTGTTTGAAGGTGACAGTTTTTAAGCTGTTCAGCGAGATCAAGGTTTTGATTTTCAACCACAGTTTTGCCATTCATAGCTTCATATAAACTTCTAGTCAAGAGATCGATCTTTCAAAGACTATCAGCTTCATCAATATTTGCAATATTGATAAAGAAGGAAGGTGATACCTGAGTTGCAGAGGTTGAAGTAGAGGGAATGTCAGAATTTTCTTCCTCATCTTCAAGTTTGGCCATGAGACATAGATTGGCTTCATCGTCATCTTCAGAGTCAGATGATTCTTCTTCGTCAGAGGCAGCCCAATCATAGTCAGCCATAAGGCCTTTGCCTTTCTTCTTAAAGGTTTTCAGCTTTGAATACCTTTCTTTCAGCTTTTTGTATTTTTCATCTCTAGTCCTGTGAGTAAAGTTTTTCTTGGGAAAAGCTGAGGGTCTAGAGACTTTCTTGGACCTGCACTCGCTAGCAAAATGTCTTATCTTTTCACAGTTATAGCAAGTAGCAGTAGCCTTATCAACAGGGGTTGATGATCTTGGCTTGTCAGTAATAGCAAGAGGTTTGTTTTTCTTGAAATTACTCTTTCTAGCAAATCTCCTGAACTTATTAGCCAGGAATGCCAGAGTTTCATCATTATCTAAAACGTCAGAGTCTGATGATCTTTCAGAGTTAGTTTCCAACTCAGTGACAGTGATACTCGATCGCTGAGTGGAAGGTGACTCTGAGATTAAAGCAACAAGGGTGCTTTTGGAATCTTTTACAAGATTCTTCTTAAGATGACTCGATTGCTCATGATTCAGCATCGTGCCATATAAGGTAGAAAGGGTCATTGATTTTAGATCCTTTGACAGCTTGAGACACATAGAATAACTGTCCCAGCTTTCAGGTAAACATTCTAAGAACTTTGTCAATACTTCAAAGTTAGAATATTCCTTACCAACAGTTTTCAGATCTATTATTAAGCAGTTAAAACGTTGGTGTACTTCAGAGAGAGTTTCATTCTTACCACAAATGAAGCTTTCATACTGTCTTACCAGGTTGATCTTTCGAGAGTCCTGGACTTCAGAAGTACCTTCATACTGAACACAGATTGTGTCCCACATAGTTTTTGAAGTTTTCAGGTTCATGACGGAATGGTAGACTTCGTCAGGAAGAGCCATAGAGAGTATGGATCTGGCTTTGGTGTCGATAGCCACTTTCTTCTTATCTTCATCAGTCCACATATGAATTTCCTTAGGAATCAGCCTTTCTGGAATAGCAGGTCTATTCTCAGCGGCTGGAACTGCAGCATCAATTCTTATAGGAATATATGGGTCGTTTTCAAGATAATAAGGCATATTAGGGTCTACACCTTCTAAGAAGAGAATCATCATATTTTTCCATAGATTAAAATTATCTCTGGAGAATCTAGGGGGTTTTGCAAGAGAACCGTTGTCAATATAGTTTGTGTTTGTGTTGGTAGCCATTTTAGGAAATAGCAAGGAAGATAAATCTTAGTATAGATCAGATCTTGTTTATGAGATTAAACAAATCTGCTCTGATACCACTTGTTGGTCCCGAAGGGCTATACAAGTTTGTAGAAGGGGGGGGGGGGGGTGTTGAATACAAACACACGTTTTTACTTTTCTAAATTGTTTATTGATAAATCAGGACAATTTACAACTTGTTGCGGAACAAGATTAAGGATAAACCTAATCTAAACAAGTCTTGAGAAATACTAAGTTTCTTGCACTAGAAAGAGTAAAAGAAATTACGAATAATAACTTAACAATAAGAGAGAAATAAGAAGATGGTCCGAGCACACTTCAAAACTGAAGTAAGGTTCTTCTTATATACTGCATGCATTTAATGCATTGTAGTATGGCTTTACACGTGGCAGCAGCTGAGTGGTTGCATGTCATTGACCTTTGTAGACAACCTTAGTAGCCGCATGGTGCACAGTGTAGAATCAGAGTTGTTGTACGATTACAGACAAAAGGGATGTCCGTTCTGACAGTTCGTACGGAGACGTGCAAGGGAGGTAAGACAATAGTAACATGCAGGGAGACTTCATGATCAGCTTTCGTTGAGTCAGATCTTTATCAGCGAATGATAAAGTTCAGCGATTGCTGAAGTCTTCTACTTGATACTTCACGTTGAATGGATAGGTCTTGCTTCGCTGATATCCGCATCAGTTCATGAGTAGACTTGTCGCTGGTTCTTGAGCTTGATCTTCGACTTCAGCGTAGAACTTTGGTTGACGTGAAACTTGTCTTCAGGGATCATAAGTAAACAGCTAGTTTATCAGCAATCATCTCATAGAGTGAACAGGCTCAGAGCTATAAGATGATGAACAGTGTTCGCTGAATATCTAATCTAAAGAGTGAGAGTTCCTATCAGCGGTACTGTAAAGTCTTAGTACTTATCAGCGATAGTGAAACTCTAATACATATTGTTTACTTACAATTTTCACTAAGTGTTTAAGAGAGGGTCATTATCAAATCACTGAGGGTTTGGATCAACAGATTCAATGAAGATACTTCCATAGTCGTCTTCATCATCATTGTCACCAGCTTCGACGAGGTCTTTTCCTTCAACAACGACCTCATCATCATCATCATCATCGTCTTCTTCTTCGTCGTCCTCAACCTCTTCATCAACATTTTGAGAGCTGATGAGAGCTGGTTCAGTCTGACTAATAACTGATGTGGATGGAGTATCTGGAGTGGTGGAGATGGCAGGAATGATGATCAAAGTTGCATCATTATCATCTTCAGCGTTGAGAGAGGGAGCTTCAGTGTCAACGTTTGGTTGCTCCCCCTCAACAGAAGCATTATCTTCTTTATTATCTTCCCATCGTCACCCGCAGTAGCGACATCAACAATAGCTTTAGCCTTAGCGGCTTTCACTACAGCTTTAGCTTTTTCAGCTTTTCTTCTTTTCTTCTCTTTATCCTCTAAGTCGGCGATGGCAAAGGTAGCCAGAACGTCGAAGTCAACGACCATATTCATACTTCTTCGATCATCGTGACTAAAGGAATGAGGTGGTGGCTTTGTAGTAGCTGGATAGTATATCGTTCAACACCTTATCATGAGAATCTACCTTGGCACGCACACTGTCAATTTGGTTTGAAGATCAGTGCTGAGAGTGGTGTTGGCAGCGACGTCCAACTGTAGTTTGCCAACTACTTGCTGGAGGCCTTTAATGTCAGAATTTTCAGCTTTAGTAGAGATAGCCTGAGTCAGAGAACTGAGAGACTGTTGGGTTGTCTGAAGCATCTCTTTGTTTGGTTGAGGTGTCGGGAACTAGCTTGGTGAGGGAGTGAGTGAGACCCTCAATGCCTTTTGAGATCGCGTCCAACATAGGACCTGAAAAGACATTAGTACCAAGAGCATTAAGAAGCTAGGGATCAGTAACAAAAAAGAAGGGAGTTGGGAAGATAAAGTACGTGAGGGATCAATGATGACATCCGACTCATTACCATCAAAGATAGAGTAAGAGGTGGGTTGTGTTAAGTTCAAGGAAAAATCGCAATAAAAATTGCAAAACTGAGGAACACACTGGTTCGAGATCGACGGAGGACCGGGTCGCAACCGGTTATGGCCCGACGTCCTTAACGAGTTACAATTTTTTATCCAAAAACAAGGCTTACCCTGGCCCGGGACCCGTTATGGGACCGACCCCATTTTTTATTTAAAATTATTTTTAAATGTATTTTTAAGTACATTTTTAAATAAATACATGTGTTAGTGTATTTGATGGGCCCAATTATAAAAAACATATTATTTTTAAAACATAAGTATTTTTTTAATGTATTCGATTGACCCAATTATAATAAAAACGTATTTGTTAATGTATTTGGTTTGACTAAATTTTTCAAAAAATATTTTTTTACAAGTTAAAATTTTAAAGGAAATAAAAAAAGTTAAGTGGGACCGGTTCTCATTCCGAGGCTTATAAAGCTTAACCGAGCATTTGTATTTGGGTCGAGACGGGGACCGGTTATGCTAGGACTGCTTAGGAGATTACTATTTGGGACTGGGACGAGAGCGATTTTTGGCCATCTCTACATGTGCATAAGGATGAGATCGGTCCAGGCCCGGTACCAAACCGTATAATAACGAATTTTCGAGGCACTCAAAATTAGGATCGAAAACTGAACCGTATGTACACGTTGGTCCCGATTTGGTTCTGGTTTCGGGACTTCGGTTTTTGAACAAAGAACTGCAGAACCAAATCCAAAAAATGTATAAAATTGGGAACACATAACCGAACTAAGGGGGTGTTTGGGATTGCTTATTTAAAACAACTTATGCTTATTTTTAAAAGTGCTTATCAACTTATGTTATGATAAAAAGGAGTTGGGGGTAAATATGTAATTTGAACAAATAAGTTATAAGCACTTTGGTGTTTGTGATTGCTTATTTTAAGGGCTTTTTGACTTATTCCGGTGTCAAATCGGTGATAAACACTTTTGAGTGTTTGGATGAGGAAATAAGAAAGTGCTTATAGCGGTGCCAAACCGACGATAAGCACTTTTTGATAAGTCAAATGATTTTAACTTATTGAAAACAACTTATTAACTTTGAAACCTAATTACTTTTTATATAAAACTCCAATTTGACATGTAATAAGTTGATAAGCGCTTTTGTAAAAAAGTATAAGCTGTTTTAAATAAGCAATCCCAAACACCCCCTAAGTTAAAATGGATTAACTTATCAAAAACAACTTATTATAGCTTATTTGTGGTGAGGAAAATCAATAACCAAATAAGGGGCTGTTTGGCAGTTACTGGATGGTTTAGTGCAGTATGATTAAGTGGTCAGAATGGTTAAGAGACTCTATATGATTTAGTGTCAGATAAAAATTGATCGTTTGGAAACTACTCTGAATGAACAGTCTGTATGGCATAAAATTACCATTTTACCCCCAGTTTTGTGTTTAATGAAAAATAACGTTTAACAAAAGTTCTGACTGAAATTTCTAAATCAAAACTAGAAAATAATTAATGGTCCAAGCCAATACATGATTCTTATCAATCTAAACAAACACAACAATGCATTTTCAAGTTTTGGCATAACAAAAAATTACATGAAATGCAAGTTCAAACACAAAATTTTGCATACAACATCTAATTTGAAGCATTCACCAATTGATTTGCAATCTCATTTCGCAAATTAGCCATGTACTCATTGTCTTGGGGACCCCAAGGCGTTGCATCCATCTCTTCTTCCACGAGCGCCCCTTAAGACTAGTGCCTTCTCGTCCATGTATAGTGACCTCATGTATACACGCTTCAAGAAAGGTTTGCACCACACTATCTTTTTTTCCAATTTATCCTACGTCTCTTTGGTTGTGAACCCTCACCAACATTATCCATGTCTTACAAATCTAACAAATGGCCAATAATTACAAAACCAATTAAGCAATTTGTACACTTTCAACAGCAAGCATAATACCAATAATTACAAAACCAATTAAGCAATTTGTTTTCTTTGAACAACTTGAACAACAAGCACAGTAAAACTAATTAACCCATCTGAAAACCTAGCACATGTTCAATTTCAACAATTCCATAACAAAACCAATTAAGCAATCTGTGCACACTTTAAGATCGATGGAAACATACTGAAGAATACCAATAATTACAAAACCAAACAGCCCCTAAGCAATCTGTGCACACTTTAAGATCGATGGAAACATACTGAAGAATACCAATAATTACAAAACCAAACAACCCCTAAGTGGCATGCTCATAGAATTTCAATCCAGTGACCAGAAAGTTCAAATCTCACCAGAGGTGGGGAGTGTGTTCAGTATATAAATATTGTATACTTCAAAAAAGAAAATTTCAATTAAGTGTTTGTACATGACCTTTGCTAGAATACCCAAAATGCAGAATTGCATATGGAAGACATAAAGTCCATGGGAGACTACTCCTTTAAGTTATTTACACACATAGTCCATATATGTGTGTGTGTATAATTGGAACGTACACTATCAGTATCAGTTGGCGACATAAGGCAGAACCATAAGCTTATTCACAAAGACTAAAATATATATGAAGTACTTCTGATCATATAATGAAGTACTACTACAGCCAGTGCATTTTTGTTCAAGGATATGACCTGTGAAAGAAAATGAGAATATACTGAACCACTAAATACACACAATCGACATAGAAATCGATGGAATGAACAGGCAATCGACGGAACACCAAATACACACAATCGATGGAATGAACAGACATAGAAATCGAGAGGAATGAACATACCATAGAAATCGATGAAATAAACCATAGAAATCGAGAGTTTACCTGTTGAGAGCAGAGCGTAATCGATGAAGATTAGCAACAATCGACCATGGAGAGCATCTGTGTAATCGAAGGAGATAGTGGGAGAATCGAGATGGACGATTGGAGAAATCGAAGGAGAGAGCAGATGGGAGAATCGAAGGAGAGTGTGTAGGGACGATTAGAGAAATCGAGAGGAGTAATGGCGAGGGCAAAGAGGGAATTTTTAGGGTCTAAATGGTATGAGTAGCATATGGTAGAATGTACGATTCAGGGGATTTTGAGCCATTCAGACCTGAATCAAATTTCAACCAAACAATGCTATGTCTGACCGATTCAGACGTTAGCATCTGAATGACATGATTCAGATGCAAACAAACAGCCCCTAAGTCAAAAAAAAAAAAACAATCCCAAACACCCCCTAATTACCTACGTACAGTTCAGTTTTGTTTCGGTTTCGGTTTCGGTTTGATACCGATTCGATTCGCTTTTTCCTTTTTGTTGAGAGATCGATCGCCGCTATTCCTCTCCAGTTGCAACCATGGCCACTTCCTTTCCTTCTCCGACACCTCCGACCACCGGAGTCGTACCTATGACCGGAAGAGGAGGAAAATCACGTGGAGCAAGCAGTATTTCACGAGAGAACTCAGCAAAAACTATGGTCAGCGATCAAATCTCACAGGCAGTTCTCTCCACCTCAAATCTCCTCCACATCATGCTTCAATCGTCTCCATCTCAGGCATTTCCATGTCTCTATCGCTCTTAATCATGCACATATATATACGCTTCTGTATATGAATTATAATTATTACATATTCTAGGTGTTTCGTCAAAGTAATTGAATAACTCGATATTTGGGGAAAGTTATTTGCAACAATGCTAATTTGCCTTCTTCATTCACACTAGCTAACAAAACCTACTGTTTCCAATCCCCTCCGGTACTTCGTGGATTTCCAATTTTGAAGTTTAATGATATGACAGTTTAGTTGTCAATTAACGTAATATTTGATAACTAAAGAAGAGAAAAAATGCTCATTCTTGTCGGAGTTAAGAGATTCATATGATTTTTCTAGTTCAATGGAGCTTTTAGTTGATAATATAACAAATGAGTATTGGATTTCTTCTTCAAAACCTAATATTTTGTGCTTTAATTTGGGGTAACCGCGCAGCTTATGCCCGCATACTAATCCCCAGCTGACCACTAATGGGCGTACTGGCATGGGATCATTTGAGTGCCAATTCTGGTGAGGAGTGTGGGAAGTATTTTTAAACCGTTGATCACTTTTAATCAAATACCTTCCCGTGAATTGCGGCTTAAAAGGGAATTGATCCGGTGCATCTCATCCTAATGTTCGTCCATTTCTCATATCCGTTGATAACCACTTCTCACGCTTCTCACCAAATTTGGCAATTCTCACCGGGATCCACCCCTGGGCGTACGTAACCAACTATTTGCTGGGTGATTTGACTGTGGTTCGTGTTTCAAATAGTAGTGTGAACACAACTGTTTTTGGGTGATCTTTTCAGATACATTCTGATTTTCAACTATCTGACGATTTCATCGTCAGTTACTACCAACTTCAGACCATACATTTTCTGAACACATTTTGACATCTGATCTTTGCCCTCTGAAATCTTCTTTTCAGTTGCACTTTGCACTTCAACCATTTGATCGTTGAACAACTTCTCATTCACACTTTTCATCTAACACCCTTTGTTAGAACTATGGCACGTGCCAGTGGTTAGTTTGAGGTTAAGTTGGTTGGCTAGTTGCTATAAATACATGTATCAAGCTTTAACTATAATTCAACAATTCAGCAATAAAATAACAGAGAACAAATTCCACGCTCCATCGATATTTCCTAGATTATTTCCATAACACACATCAGTTTCATTCTCTTAACAATCTCTAATCCAGAAACAGCAGCAGTGGTCTTGATCAGTGCATCGTCAATGATTTCAACCTGCAATGAACAATTGCCATCTTCAACATTTTCTTCCATCATCTGATTTCTGCGTTTTGAAATTTTCACTTTCTGAAAATTACGGAAAAATTTATTTCGCAAGAGAAATGTTTTAGACAAAACTATTAAATTTGACGACTCATCATTTTACTCAACTTTCTAAGAATAAGATATTAAGATGATTGATACTTGATATCTTCTATTTAGCAAGTAATCTCTTTTAGGTGATTAGCAAATAATCAGAATGTTTTGATATGTTTTGATGTGTGAGACTTGATATGTGTGACTCTATGTATCGGGTTTGATACTTTATCATGGAAAACTTTATGTTTTGATGTCGAAACGTTATGCTTTTATTGAATACTACTATTAGATAAGTATTACATATATTAACTACTGCACATGTATAAATATTTTTATTTATTACAAGAGCTTTTTATTTTTTTCCCAATATAGCAAATTAAGGACCTGACCTTGATTCCAATTAGCAATTATCACCACGATAATTGCTTAATTCTCTATAATGTCTATGTATGTGTATATATATTTACATAGATATAGGGTCAGGTTCGAACGAGAAGCACGTAAATTTGTGAGAAGGCGAGAAGTTCCAAGTTCTACATGATTACATGTGATACGAACACTTAAATCATATATGATTAAAGACATCTTGCGTTGATCGACTTATAGCAGGCGACCTTCCCCGCGACCAAATGCACGTCCCTTTTCGACGTGTTTAATCATATATGATTAAGTGTTTGTATCACATGCAATCATGTGTGATCTTGTAACTTCTTGCCTTCTCGCAAATTGATCAACTTCTCGCATGATCCTCCCTCTACATATACATACATATAGAGGGAAGATCAAAATAAGAAAACACAAGAATGGCCAAAGCACAGGCGATTTGGTCGTTCTTGTTTTTTTTTTATTTGATCACTGTAACCAAACTCCACATATATAGTGTATGTATATATATGCAAAGCATCGGTTTCAGAAAACCTCTGTGTTAATTGCTGCATTCATCAATCATCGTAAACATCATGCTTCCTTGCAGCTGTGGGAAATGTAATAACGAAATTTGAATAATTTGCATGGAAATCTTAAGTGACTTGTTGAGATTAATCCGGCCTTTTTTTTTTTGGCATTCTCAGGCTCAGAATGTGTTTATCTTCTTATTTTTCAGGACAATCTTGTAAAGCTTCCTAAAAACCTTTTGGCTAAAGTGTCTACGATAAAGAACACTCAACAGGTTTTACAAACAGTGGTGAATTTCAAAACAATATGCCATTTGTGAAAGCTGGTATTCTTATGCCATTCTTTGTTTCTGATACAGGTCTTGGAACAGATGCCTTCGGTGATTCAATCCTTAGATGAACACATGGACCGCGGCTTGCAGAGGTTCATATATCCTTTATGTTATCTAATTTTCATACTAATAACATTCTATGCTTGTCATAGTATTTGATCTTCTGTGGAAGTCCATGATCTATCATATGGGAAGTTTAGCATATAATAATATGACTCAGAACTCAGAAGTTAATAACTTTAGTTGAGTATATCAGTTCTGTTTGAATTATATATATATATATATGGCAAATATTCTTGAACACTTCTCACCTTTTGTGAGGTTGGGTTTCTTGTGGACATTTGGGTGATTTGTTTATTTTGTTGACAGTGTCCCTCATCTTGAAACCGTAACACGGTTGCTAAGCAATATAGAGAATAGCCAGCTCAAGCCTTTAACTGATGCTCAACTCTTGAGACAGGTAAATAAATATGTGCACCAGATATCATTTTTTTCAGAGGACCCAGCAAACTTTGCGGTCCCCACCTATTTAAGCACCCCTGCTAGTGTTTTTCAAGTATATATAATACATATATGTGGAAAAACTCGCACACACTTGTCACCAAGCTTATCTGATGTTTTTATGCAGGAACCTAAACCAGATACCGGTAGACAACCAGAGGCCCACATCATTTGAATGAAGACATCTGAGGTAACAAACGACACATTTGTAGATAACAATGTTTTTGTGTTTTGAGTCGACAAAATATGTGGAATCTTAAAATTGATAATTTTGTTTTTAATGTCAAATCGGAATTGGTTTCCAAGTTTTGTGGTATATGGTCGAAGGATAGACTTATTATTAGAGTCTTTCTATTCCTTGTTCGGTCTTGCAAGTGGAATGTAGAAATAGCCTTGATTGAAGAAGGCTTTTTCATTCTATGAAGATGATTGATTGCCAATACAGTAGAACTTGTATGGATTAGAGCATCAAATGTAACATTTGGCATGCATACGGCATACCATTCTCGTTTGAACCCATATAAAAAGACCTTTGGAGCTTGATGATGGGGTTTAGGAAGAGTCGTTATTGGACATGAGAACACAAACTTGGTGTCCTATGTGTGGTGCGACATTAGACCAGGACATGATAAGTATGAGTGAAATCAGGAAGACGAGACAAGATTCGTAAATTACTAAGCTATTCATATCAAATTGAAATCCTAAAAACCTTGTATAATTATTTCACCACCTACCTCACTCACTCACTCACTCGCATTCGTCCTGTCCTGTCCTGTCATGTATTGTTTAAAATTAAAACATTGTACAACGAGGCTTAACTGTTGTTGCAGTAAGGCTTCGAATAGTTGTCATCTTGACAACCGTAGAAAAGGTTTTTGTAGATTTAACGTTCAACGACATTAACATGACAAGAGGCTATTCACAAGTTGGTGGTTTATTCACACAAATCAACGTTTTTCTTTTGTCTTGTTTGGGTTTTCATTGGACTATTAGTTGATGGTTTATTTACACAACTTAATAATCTCCAACAAAGTCTCTAAAATAAAAAAATAAGACTTTTATTTTCTAAATAGCTTCAACATATTAGTTCTCTCAGATAGAGAAAAATAGGGAAATCTCGAAAATTCTCTAAAACTTGGTGTATGTAGTGAGAATTTATTTATTTATTTATTAGTTTCTATCAATGGGGTTCAATTATTTTTATTTTTATTCTTATTCATTCCTACCAATGAGTTTGAGTTATTATTTGTTGCATTATCATTATTTTATATAATTTTTTTTAAATGTGTAAAAATTTATAAAATATTTAATAATATAATGGATGTTGAAATCTCTAGGGAATCTGTTGGAGTTAAATATATATATATATATATATATATATATATATTTTTAGAGATTTTGATTTTTAGGTTCCTATTTTAACGAAGTTATAGAGAATTTATTGGAGATAGCTCTAAAACACTTTCAAAGCTCAAATCAAGAATTGCGTGTGTTCTTGAAACCCAAATTTTCATGTTTTACGATTGACAAATACGATATTTGATTCGGATAAACAAAGTATTTAAGCAGGTTGATTATGATTATGATAGGTGAAAGACCCGATTTTTGTTCACCTAAAAGTAACGACAATGTTATATGCACCCCTTAATGTTAGAATAAGATCATGCAATGTGAATGTAAAAATGTTGATGTGTATGAGAAGAAAATTACCATATAGGGGTACATTTAGCAATGTATAGGGGAATATATCTTTTTTGAACAACGGAAATTTTATTAGTTAGCAAGGAGCTAGAAGAAAATTACATTACAGAACAAGCAGACGCGGGGTTTTGAAGCCAATCCGCCCAATTAACCTTGAGCTTCCTACTCCTATTAGAAACCCAAAGAAACGAGTACGAAACAATATTATCCCACAAACTTGCTTTCTTAGGCTTAGCGGTTCTAAACAAGGTTCCATTCCGAAAAGACCAAATACACCACGTCGCCGTATAAATAGCCGCCTCCAGACAGTCCCGTTTCACTTTTTGATATTTCACAGAATCCAACCAAGCGTACATCTCCAATCTCCACAACAACATTTAACGGCGAGATGTCTAAGTCCCACCATTGACCAATCTTCTTCCAACTATCCCGAGCCAAATTACACCTGAAGAGCAAATGTCCCACCGATTCACTTTCTAAGACACAAATAGGACAAAGGAGAGATGGCATATCACTGCCTCTTATGTCAAGATTATCTCTCATCCGCACCTTGTTTAAACCCAAACGCCACAGGAAAATATTAACCTTTATGGGCACTGGTCTGTTCCAACGCGTAGGATACCGACTAATCTCAAGGATTTTAGAATCTATGAAGTTGCGAGCGGACGTAACCGAAATTTCACCCGGGCCATATTATAGATATTTAACTTTCTTGATCAGCATAACAATCATATTTTCCCAAAAAACCAGTAAGTGAGGGTGACGACTCTTGTCCAGTAAGTGCTTATCGAGAAAATTGTTACACACGATACCATTTTGATGTATTAAAAATCTTACCTAGTAAGGTAAGTGATAGTGTTGAATCTTACCGCTAACCATTTATCGGGTAAGTGCCACTAAGTTTCTTTCCATGCAAATCCAACAATTTTAATGAGAAAGAGAAAACTACAACAAAATTTTGGTTGGTGGTAGATACTTGATACCATAAAATGAATGCTTTTAACATTCAGCAACTATCATAGCTAAGGATGAGTTTAGTCCAAGCTTCATCAGGTTGCACACCACAAAAATCATGTATAACTTCAATTATCATGTCCAATAACAATGGCAAGTAGGATGACTCTTGACTAAAGGAATTATAGTCATCAAAATGGCAATGTGACAAAGCAGCTTTAAGTTGAAAAACATATAGTGGAAATCAAAAATACCTACATGAGAAGAGTAGGAGCTAGGCATTTGTTGAACTACATCAACACTACACTACCTTGAGGAGCACTCAGGTGTCATTTACTCGTACGCTTAGCCGCGTAAGAATCTTGGTATTTGCCATCACTCTTATCGGGTAAGATTCTTTGATGCTAATATTGTTTGTTATCACCTTTTATTATTTTTATGGAAGTAAAATGAATGTATATGTCAAAACAATCTTAATCCTTCATGACTTTATTAGAGGAAATAGTATATATACATAAGTGATCTTAAAGTATTCAAGCATGTATCCATTCATCAATCACAAACACAGCCAAGAACAATCTTAATCCATTCATCCAATCTCATCTTCTTCTTATAACCAACACACTCAAAAAAAGAAAAAAATTATATAGCTAGAAAATGGGAGTACTTTGCATTAATAACCCTTTATGCAGAGTTCTGTATCAAAAGGTGGCCCTGGTTGGATGGTTTGCAGTTTTAAGCATGGAAAATATGTAGTTATTGATTAAACATATATGAAATTGAAAATGGGATTTAATATTCATTTTTTCAAAATAAACCATAAGACTCACGTAGCATAGTTATGGAAAATGTGTTACAAAAGCATGCACATTACCCACAAACAGGAGTGTGTGAATAGCTTTTTATAAAAAAGGTAAAAAATGAAAGAAATTATGTATAAAACTTGCAAAGATTAGAACCAACAAATATTAAGGCACATACAAAAATAGAAACAATAAAAAAAAGTAGTTCAAATAAGTGTATTGGAAAGATTATGGCAGATGCATACCATGAATAGGCTTCTCCACAACAGGCTTCCAAAATCGCAACATAATATTCTTCCTCAACCAATATCAAGATTCAAATTCATGGGTTCGCTATGTTTCGCTATGTTGGATGTCCAGTAGTTGGTCGGTCAAATAAATCCATGGTATTCAGGGAAGTTAGTTTGTTTTGATTTAGTCTTTGCTTCTGTTCAAGTGTAACACCCTAAACTTTAGACAACAAAAATAGGGGAAATTCCGGAAAATGAGTAAAATAAAACTTCTAGAATAAGCCAACTAAAACCCATAATAATTCGGGATAGTTTGAACAAGTTAAAGTAGCGAGTATCAAGACATAATACACAACAACCTACTAATCTAGAAATGAATTAGACTAGATTAACATGGGTGTCGATATGTCTCCAAAAATCTCTCTTCTCGAATTCCCACAAAAGCCCGACCCTCCACGTGCTCTTATAAGCATGGCCGGCCAAATCAACGCGTCTTAGACGCACCGCTAGTGGACCTGAAATCCACAATTACACAACCACAAGTGTTAGACCGAAAGTCTAGTGAGAAAGTTTATAAAATCATATGGTTTATAAGTGAAAGGCGATACCGTAATTAAATTAAAGTTACCGGATCCGTATGGTATTAAATTTACCACAATTCAACCTTGTCAAAGTGTTCCAACCTGAACATAAACACACAAGAGGGTATCTCTTGAAATACGGAGGAGACCCATTACCATGATGTTAATGGATTGCACCTCAAGTCCCGGTTTTAGTTCCCATGCCATCAAGACATCACAACCTCAAACCATTTCATGTTTTTATTGCCTACTCCGTCGAGTTACACCTCAAGGACTTACAAGACCATATTGTCTATCCAAACTAGACGAGTTACATCTCAAGGACCTCAATGTCCCCTGTTGCCTACTCGCTAGTAGCCCAAGATGGCCAACAAATATGAATACGTAATCAATACGGTCTAAATCCTCGTACACACGGACTTAGACACCACAAATACCATTTTGATCAATAATATGCAATTTGTAGTCCATAAGAATCATATCATGCTATTCTCACACTTTATATACATTTTAATGTTATAATTCCCAAACATACATAATTGGAGGAAAGATCATATTACTTCTCAAGACCAATGTTTCACCATGAGAACATCACAAATAACTACCATAACATGTACTTGCCAAACATAACATTTTCTATTTTTCTAAAGGAAGTAAAACATGCTCTTTATGCTCCTTTAGGTCAAAATCACCAATCCAAGTACTTTTTGTCAAAGAACCATGTATATGTAGTTTTGAAGACGATGGAAGAGTTAATAAATGTATAGAACTCAAAATAGCCACAAAATACCAAAACAGTTTAAGCAAAACTAAACATATTACTACAACAATGTAGAAACATATAAGAAGCATTTAATGAGGATGTTGGTGTAGAGGAACTCACCTAGGGTTTTGATGGTGAAAACCCTAAAATGAGGAAGTAAGTCTTGGGATATTGAACCAAAAGAACTTGTTCCCTTGAAAGCTCACCTAGAAGAGAGAAAGTTCTTAGATTGAAAGCATTAATGCTTAGGATCATGAGAGCTTTAGAAATAAGATAGAAGAGGTGAGAAGAGAAGAAAAACTGCCTACCACACTTGAGAAACCGGCTCCCTTCAAAGCTGAAATGTTTTCGTGCCTAAAACCCATGACTGCGACCTCTTATCGAAACCAGATCGGTCTCAACGATTGTGACGTGCGAGAGTGCCCCGAGCATTCTCGTCGGGCACTCTCGCGAGTTTTGTACCGCGAGTCGAAGGAGGGTTCGACGATAGTGACACTGCGAGAGTGACCTGGCATTCTCGCCGGGCACTCTCGCGATAAATGTACCGAAAGTTGAGGGCTGCTCCGCAACTGTGACTTACTAGAATGCCTTGGGCAATCTCTCCGGGCATTCTCGTCGGATTCGTCCAGGGTTCCTTTCGTCGCGAAGAAACATCTCGATAACTCCCATGCGTTCCAAACCGATACATGCATTTTAAAATAACATTTTTCCCCATGCATGCACGTAACCAACTATAAGGTTAAAGCTCAACAATCCAAAATAAAACAATGGGGCGAGTAGTTGGAAACATAAAAGTCTTGCGTAAAACCATAGAGTTGCACTAGCAAGGATTCCAAGAAAAGTGAAATAAGTTTTATCGGAGTATCCTACTAGAACTTTCGGGGCGTTACATCAAGTCTCCTTTAGAATAGGGATTTCTGATTCCTCTTTTCCTTTATTTCTTTCTTTTAAATACTGCAAGTTCCATTCAATAAGATGATCATCTTTGAGATTCGAATTTACTCTGCTTCACAGTTCCAAAACATCACATTTGGTATTAGAGCGAAAAAGGAATCCCATCAAGTAAACAAAGAGGCAAACATCGGTGTGTGTTTGTGAGAATAGAGAAGAACTACTCCACGTATCAAATATGACAACCGCAGAAAAGATCGCAAACGTAGAAATTCGTACGACTAGTTATTCCCAAGTTCGGTAGACACTATGACCATTGATCAATGTTGATGGAAATTTCTTTCGTAGCAATGAGATGTGGAATATAGTGGAAGAGGGAATTACGGTGGCTGCAGGAACTCCTACAAATGCTCAGAAGAAGACTTTGGACGATGCTAAACTGAAGGACATGAAGGTAAATAACCATCTATTCTAGACGAATAGATCGTGAGATCTTAGATACCATTCTTAACAAAATCACTTCAAAATCAACATGGGTTTCAATGAAACAGAAGTGCCAAAGGATCCACTAAAGTCAAGAGGGCTCTGTTGCAAGAATTAAGGAAGGAATATGAACTGCTGCAAATGAAGGATGGAGAACGGATCAATACGTACATGTTGGTCCCGAAGGGTTATACAAGTTTGTAGAAGGGGGGGGGGGTTGAATACAAACACACGATTTTTACTTTCTAAATTGTTTATTGATAAATCAAAACAATTTACAACTTGTTGCGGAACAAGATTAAGGATTAACCTAATCTAAACAAGTTAAGAACACTAAGTTTCTTGCACTAGAATAAAGACAGAAAGGAGATAAGGAAATTACGAATAATAACCTAACACACAATAGTAAGGAAGAAGAAGATGGCTCGAGCACTTCATTTCTGAAGTAGGGTTCTTCTTATATACTGCATGCATTTAATGCATAGCAGTGTTACTTTACACGTGGCAGCAGCTGAGTGGTTGCATGTTTTGACCTTTGTAGACAACCTTAGTAGCCGCATGGTGCACAGTGTAGAATCAGAGTTTGTTGTACGATTCTAGACAGAAGGGAGGTCCGTTCTGACATTTCGTACGGAGACGTGCAAGGGAGGTAAGACAATAGTACTTTGTAAGGAGACTTCATGATCAGCTTTCGTTGAATCAGTACTTTATCAGCGAATGATAAAGCTCAGCGATTGCTGAAGTCTTCTACTTGATACTTCACGTTGAATGGACAATTCTGTGACTTCGCTGATATCCGCATCAGTTCATTAGTAGACTTGTCGCTGGTTCTTGGGCTTAATCTTCGACTTCAGCGTAGAACCTTTGTTGACGTGAAACTTGTCTTCAGGAATCATAAGTAAACAACTAAACTATCAGCGATCATCACAGAGACTGAACAGGCTCAGAGCTACTGGATGAACAGTGTTCGCTGAATGTCTAATCTAAAGAGCGAGAGTTCCTATCAGCGGTACTGTAAAGTCTTAGTACTTATCAGCGATAGTGAAACTCTAATACATATTGTTTACTTACAATTTTCACTAAGTGTTAAAGAGAGGGTCATTATCAAATCACTGAGGGTTTGGATCAACAGTACATAGCCAAAGTGCTCTGTTGTATCCAAGGTACTTAGATCTCTCGATTCTAAATTCAATTTTATCGCATGTTCAATAATAGAGTCCAATGACATAGACTACATGACTATCGATAAATTACATGGGATTCTTCTAGTTCATGAGGAACATTTGCTCAATCAAAGAGAAGAGGAACAAGTTCTCAAAGTGGGATATGAACGAAGTAACAGAGGAAGAGGTAGAGGTACTTACAGAGTGTGGAAGAGAACGTGGCTGGACCGCATTCAACAAGAACTTGATTGAATGTTACAAGTGTCGTAAATTGGGTCACTTTCAATATGAGTGTCCCGGAGAATGAGGCAAATTTTGTAGAAGATCAGGAAATGGAAGAAATAGTTCTATGGGTCTATGCATGTCCTTCTGATCTTTATAAGAATGAGGAGAAAGCATTACAGGCCTACAATTGAAAAAGAGGGAGTCACCAAAGAACAGGTTCAGTTTTTCGATTCCGGGTCCAACAACCATATGTGTGGAGATAAGAGTTGGTTTACTGATTTAGATGAACATTTTGATCACACTGTCAAAATTAGCAACAACTCAAAATTGGCAGTCAAAGGAATTAGAAACGTTAGATTGGAGATTGACGAAGTTCTACATTTGATCATTAATGTCTATTACGTCCCTGAGTTAAAAACTAATTTGATCAGTATCGGTTAGATTCAGGATAAGGGATTGTGCTTATGAAAAATGGTTCATGCAGTATCTACCATCCGATGAAGGGCTGCATCATTCAAGTCCCTATGACTGCCAACCGACTATATATGGTGACTGCCAATATGCCATCTCGAGAATCTACATGTTTCGAGGATACAAGTGAAGACAAGACTCACCTTTGGCATCGTAGGTATGGACATCTCAGTTACAAAGGCTTGATGACTTTGTTGTGACTCAGCTGCCGAACATCACAACCCCAACAAGATGTGCAAAGAATGTTTAGCGGGAAAGCAACATAGGGAGGCCTTTCCAAAGAAGAGCTTATGGAAAGCTTCTAAAAAACTCCAACCGGTCCACTCGGATATTTGTGAACCAATTACTCCCGAGTCCACCAGTCTAAAGCTTACATGTAACATCCCAAACCAACTGTATCAGATATTGTTCGCTTTTTCCACAGACATGGACTCACGGTTTTAAAGCATGTCTGATAGAGAAGGTATCAAGTCCCTTATAAGGCAACCTCCGTGCCCCTCCCCAACCAATGTGGGATCTTACAATCCACCCCCTTAGGATCCCAGCATTCTCGCTGGCAATACCATTTGTAACATCCCAGACCAATCGTACCAGATATTGTCCGCTTTCTCCACACACCTGGACTCACAATTTTAAAAGCATCTAATAGAGGAGGTATCAAGTCTCTTACAAGGCAACCTTTGTTCTCCTCCCCAACCAATGTGGGATCTTACATTACAGGCTGTATAATCCATGTGAAGGTAAGATGATCATCAAAAAATATGTCATTATTTATGAAGACGACAAATGGGAATGGTCTCAAAATTCTACAAAAAAAGGATAGATTGTCTTGTAATGAATAATCAATTTCTGATAACGAAAACAACAAAAAAGAAAGTGATGGTGACCAAAGCAGTGAGGGTGATCAAAGCAGTGACCATGATCAAAGTAAGGAGCACGAGCAAAGCGAAGAAGTTCTCAAATCGGCGACTCCCTTTTCAGTGTTATGCATGGTTCCTTGGTAACCTCTAGTTTGATCAGGGAAACCGTTAATCACCCGTCCGCCACTGGAAACACCACTTCCCGTCCGACTTGCATGTGTTAATCACGCCACTTCAAGAACCAGAACGGTAAGAAAGGGTCCAACATGAATGGGTGACTATGAAACAGGAGAGGGGCTGTCAGGAGATGAAGCAGTAGATGAACTTGTTGTTGCTTTAGACAGCTTGGCCATGTTTACTTCGACCCGAGATCCTCAAACCTATAAGGAAGTTGTAAGTGATGTCAAATGGAAGGAAGCAACGAAACATGTGATTTGAAAGAAACAAAGTGTGGGAACTGTGTGATCCACAGGTCGGGATTAAACCCATCGGAGTAAATGGGTTTTTAAGATGAAAGTAAAAAAAGATGGCAATTTGGATAAATGCAAAGTAAGGCTAGTCGTCAAGGGACATTCACAAGAATAAGATATAGATTATAATGAAGTCTTTGCTCTAGTTGCTAGATACGATACCACAAGGACCATAATTTCTTTCTTGGTGCCCAAAAGGGAATTATGGTACATCAATTGGACGTAAAGAGCGTGTTTTTACATGGAAAACTCATTGAGACAGTGTTTGTAGAACAACCTCAAGCATTTGAAAATAAAGGAGCAGAGAGCAAAGTATACAGGCTAAAGAAGGCCCTATATGGGCTTAAACAAGCCCCTAGGGCTTGGTACAGTAGAATTCAAGGGTATTTTTTCTGAAGGTTTCAGGAGGTGTCTATACGAACCCACATTGTTTGATATGACCGACCTAGGAGATATGTGCTATTTTTTGGGTGTAGAAGTGATTCAAAATTAATATGGGATATACGTATCTCATAGAAAGTTTGCTCGTGAATCTTTGGCCATATTTAACATGGATAAATGCAATTATAAAAAAATCCTACAGTGCCAGACATCAAAGTCTTAAAGGAAGATGGAAGTGCAGTAGTGAATTCAACCATTTATAAACAAAGGGTTGAATGTTTGATGTATCTTGCAGCTACTAGACCATATATGATGTTTGCCATCAGTATAGTTAACCCTAAAACAATGATTAATAAAACATTATACACCCTTTAGGGTATTTACATTTCAAGCCCCTCAACTTTAAGACAATCTAAAATCAACCCTAACAATCTCCCCCTTTGGCTTAAAGTTGTCGAAGATGCCAGTCTGGAACGTATCTGTAACACCCCGAATTTTCACGCAAGTTTCCCTCTCGCCTTGGTATCGTATATTTTACCATATGGAATCTTTTAACCGAAACCTTATGCTTGGTAGAAAAATAAGGGACTCAACTCGAATTTTAGCTTGCGTGTCGTACCTTGGTCCTTGGTTGGAAACCAAGGCGGAAATGGGTTGAGGCCGACGCACGACGAGAATGCCTGGCGAGAGTGCCAGGGGCATTCTCGCTGGTCACTATCACGAGTAACCTTAGAAACCCACGGTACATTTTGGGCGAGAGTGCCCGACGTTTGTGCCGAGGTTTATCTCATGGTGTCACTCTCGTGGGTGATGTTCTGGGCCGAATTCTTTCCACTCGTGGTACATTCTTGGACATTCTTGGCGAGAGTGCCTGGCGAGTGTGCCCGGGGCACTCTCGCACGTCAAGGTCGCTGGGCGCATGGTTGGTTTAAATAAAAGCGCAGATCGGGCCATAAGAGGGAGGAATCAGTTTTTGAGTGGGAGGGCCGATTTCTTTCTCCTTGGAGGCGATTTTTCTTCTTATCTTCACCCACCCTCATTAAATACTCCCACTACAACTCTTGGTGCATTTGCTAGCTAGCATCTAGGGTTCTCTCTTCATTTATTGCTAGGGTTTGAAAGTTCTCCAAGTATCAAAAGCTAAGGTTCATGTCTTCTCCTAGGGTTTCATCATTTCTAGGTTTTCTCACTAAATCCACTAGGTGAGTACTTCTTGCTTATAAACCTTACATTATTGATGTTTATATATGTTAATATGAATTTCCCTAACATCTTGATGTTTAAATAAAAATTAGGGTTTTCATGATTTCTTGTTATTATGGACTCTAAACCCCATATCTTTCTCATCTAATGTTCCCTCATGTTAAGAGGAAGAGTACCCCATTATTTGGGCACCTTGACCTAAAACTAGGGTTTCTATGTTTTGACTCAAATGAAAATATCATTAACTTTAGTATGAAACATGTGGTTTTAGACATGATATTTATTGATCCAAACCCTTCAGTGATTTGATGATGACCCTTAGAATCACTTAGTGAAAAATTATAAGTAAACATTATGTATAAGTGTATCACCATAAGTGATAATATACTGAGTCTGTTCAGTATCGCTGATGGGTAACCACTGTCCTTCATTATTTCTCAGTGATAAATGTACATCAGTGATAACTGAGTCTGTTCAGTTTCGTTGATGATCACTGATTGTTTATCTGTAAATGTTTATTTGTAATCCCTGAAGACAAGTTTCGCGACAAAGGAGTTCATCGCTGAATCGAAGAAAAAACTGATGAACAAGTGACAAGTCTACTAATGATCTGATGCGGATATCAATGAAACCAAGACAAGTCCACAACATGTGAGATTTCAAGTAGACTTCAGCAATAACTGACTTTCATCAGGTCTCACTGATGGAAGATCAACTCAGCGATCGCTGATCATGAAGCCTGCTCTACAAGAAATATTTGTCTTATCCCCTTGCACACTTTTGTACGATTTGTCAGAAGGACATGCATTTGTCCAAGATCGTGCCACTACACTGTTCACCATGCGGTCCAAAGCATGTTTGCAAAAGTCAGAAGCATGCATCCAACCAAATGTTGACACGTGTAAAGTCCTCCTGACATGCATTAAATGCATGTAGTATAAATAGGAGGAATGCACCTACATTTCGAAGGTGGTCATCCGTGAGCCTACTTTGTGCCTTAGAAAATTATCCTTAATTTTCTTTCTTTCTTTCTTTCTTTCTTATTCTTAGTGCAAGAATACTTAGTGATTCTCATAGTTTGTTTAGATTGAGTCTTGTACTTAATATTATTCCGCAACAAGCTGTAAATTGTTTGATTTATTCAATATATAATTTAGAAAGATAAAAATCTTGTGTGTTTGTATTCAACTCCCCCCCCCTCTACAAACTTACTTGTATAACCCTACGGGACCAACAAGTGGTATCATAGCAGATTGTTTAATCTCAATAAACAAGATCTTGCTTATACTAATCTCTTCCTTGCTATTCTTCATATGGCAAATAACACAAACTCAAACTACATTGATAATGGCTCTCTTGCCAAACCTCCTCGATTCAGTAGAGATAACTTTAATCTCTGAAAGAATCGAATGATGCTTTTCCTAGAAGGTGTAGATCCCACTATACCTCACTATGTGGAAAATGGACCCTATATTCCCTTCATTATCGATGATGCTGTTCCAGCCACTGCTACCACTCCTGCCATTCCTGAAAGACAAATCGTTAAGGCAGTTTCTCAGTAGACTGATGAGGACAAGAAGAGGGTAGCCATAGATACCAACGCCAGATCTATCATTTTTATGGCTCTCCCTGATGAGGTTTATCATTCTATCATGAACCTCAAAAGCTCCAAAGCTATGTGGGACACTATATGTGTTCAATATGAAGGTACTGCTGACGTACAAGAGTCCAGAAGAATAAATCTTGTAAGACAGTACAAAAGTTTTATTTGTGGTAAAAATGAAACTTTATCTGAAGTTCACCAACGTTTTAACTGCTTAATCATTGATTTGAAAACTGTTGGTAAGACCTACTCTAACTCCGAGATCCTGACAAAGGTCTTGGAATGTCTTCCTGAAAGTTGGGACACATATACCATGTGTCTTAAACTCTCAAAGGATCTAAAATTCATGACCTTAAGTACTCTTTTTGGCACTATGATCAATCATGAGCAGTCGTGTCAACTTAAGAAGAATCTTGTAAAAGATTCAGAAAGCACACCTGTTGCTTTACTCTCTTCAGAGTTAATGCCCACTCAACGATCTTCTGTTACTATCACTGAATTGGAGTCTAACTCTGATGATTCATCAGAAACTGATCCTTCAGATCTTGATGAATCTCTAGCACTCCTGACTAACTCTTTCAAGAGATTCGCTAGAAAGAGTAACTTCAGAAGAAATAAACCTCTCACTATCACTGACAAGCCCAAATCATCTCCTGTTGATAAGGCTACTGCCACTTGCTATAACTGTGAGAAAATTGGACACTTTGCTAGTGAGTGCAGGTCAAAAAGGTTTTCAAACCTTCTTCATCCTTCAAGAAATCCTCTACTCCTAAGACTAGAGATGATAAATACCTTAAGGTCAAAGAAAAATATGATAAGCTGAAAAGCTACAAGTGAAAAGGTAAAGGTATGATCGCTGAAGATCACGACTGGGCTGAATCTGATGAAGAATCAGATTCTGATGAAGAAGATGAGGCCAATCTCTGTCTTATGGCCAAAATCCAAGAAGTAAAGGAAGAACCAACTGAAATTCCCTCTACTTCTACGTCTCAGGTATCACTCTCTCCTTCTCCTGATATCATTGACGGTGATAGACTTCGTGCTATCGATATGCTGACTGTTGATTTATATGATGCCCTGAATGGCAAAACCAAAGCTGAACAACAAAATTTAGACTTAACTGAACAGCTTAAAAATTGTCATCTAAAGATCCAAGAGCTTTCTAAAATCGAAGAAAATTTGAAAGACCAGGTCTATGTAAATCAAGTCATCAGCATTGAACGCGAACACGCTATCGCTGATCTGAAAGCTGAGAAAGCTACTGTTGAAGGATCGTGTAAATCCTCAGCAAAGATCACTGAGTAATCGGTGCTCAGATTCCTGTCAATGACAGAAGTGGTCTTGGTTATAATGCTAACGCTGAAGAACCAACCAAAGATCATTCCATGCTTAAGTTTGGAATGTTCGTTTCTTCTATCTCTAACACCTCATCATCTCAGTACTCATCTTCAAATAATCCAATCCCTGAGGAAAAATCCATTTTAAGCCCTAAACTTAAAGATAAAGGAAAAAATGTTTTAGAAAAACCTCAGAAGGGTACCAAGGTGCCAAAGCTGAAGAAGACTACACCTTCAGCTAATCAACCCTCTAGTTCGAAGAACAAGATCCCTGAACATGTTTAGCGATCAACTCCAAGAATCAGGGTTGATGTTATAGCTAAGAAATCTGAAGAACGTAAGGTTCCTCCGAAATCTGATGCTAAAGGTATTCTTGGTACAGGCCCTGCTCATTTAAAAATATCAAATGATTATGCCTATGGTCCTAAAGATACTTTCAGGTATAGGAAATGTTATCACTGCGGACTTACTAATCATATTGCTAGTAAGTTCCCCACAACCACCAAAGCTGAGAAATCAGCTAAGGTGAAGATGAATGCCTCCAAGGCAAAGAAGATCACCCCAGGTGAAAACCAAGCCAAGGTGAAAAATGCCACTAAGGTTAAGAAATTAACCAAAGTGAAGATCACCACTGACGCTGAGTCATCAGATGCTGTGAAGATCGTTGATCCTTCTACTTCCTCTACCACTGACAATTGTGGACCCATAGTTAAGTGGGTACCAATTCAAAATTAATCTTCCTTATGTTTGCAGGTCTCGAAGGGTATCTGGTATCTTGATAGTGGATGCTCTCGACACATTTGACTGGTAAAAGAAACTTGTTCACTGAATACAAGGAAGAGAAAGGTCCCTCAGTGACCTTTGGTGGAAATGGAAAAGGCTATACCCGAGGGTTCGGTGTACTTTCTAATGGTACAACCACCTTCAGAAGAGTCGCATACGTAGAAGGACTGAAGCACAATCTTCTGAGCATCAGTCAGCTATGTGATAAAGACTACAAAGTTTGCTTTACTAAGGAAGCATGCTTTGTCACTGATAAGAAAGAAAAGATTGCTCTCAGAATCTATCGTTTGGAAAATGTTTATGTCATAAACATGGACTCAACAACCACTGAGAACATTTGTTTTCTCTCTAAAGCTTTATCAGATGTCAACTGGCTATGGCATAAGAGGCTCTCTCATCTCAACTTCAAAACGTTGAACACTCTCTCCTCCAAAGAACTAGTCATTGGCTTACCTTAGCACTCATACGCTAAGGAATCTCTCTGTTCAGCGTGTGAGAAAGGAAAACAAACAAAAGCTAGTTTTAAGTCAAAACAAGTGTCTTCAGTGACAAATCCTCTTCAGCTCCTCCATATGGATTTATTTGGCCGTGTCAATATACAATCCATCGCTGGAAAGAAATACACTCTGGTCATAGTAGATGAATTCTCTCGCTATACCTAGGTTATGTTTCTCCGTGCAAAGAGTGACACCTCAGAAGAACTCATCTCATTTGTTAGGAAAATGGAAGTCCTGAACAATATGACCGTTCGCTCAATAAAGAGTGACCATGGAACTGAATTCAAAAATAGTTCCCTTGATAACTTCTTTGAGATTAAGGGCATTTCTAACAACTTCTCAGCTGTGAGAACACCTCAGCAGAATGGAGTCGCTGAAAGAAGAAACATGAAGATCATCGAAGCTGCCAAATCTATGCTCACCGATTCTCATCTTCCAACTCAATTCTGGGCAGAAGCTGTCAACACTGCATGCTTCACGTAGAATAGGTCACTGATCATCAAAAGATTCAACAAAACAGCCTATGAACATTTCCATGGGAGAAAGCCATCTATCAGCTTTCTTCACATCTTTGGTTGTCACTGTTTCATTTTAAACAACAGAGATTCTCTTGGAAAGTTCGACCCCAAAGCTGACGATGGAATATTTCTCGGATACTCTTCTGTGTCAAAAGCCTTCAGAGTCTTCAACAAGAGAAGACAAAATGTAGAAGAAACCATTCATGTCACCTTTGATGAATCCCGTTCAGCGAACTCTAGACCTACTGCTGATAACGAAGAGCTGAATAAGTGGATGTTTTCTCATTTTGGGGAATCAGAAGCAAATCTTAACTCTGACCCTCTGGTCAACAACCCTACCGCTGACGATGACCCTATCATCATTCCTAGCATGCAAACAAGTGAAGCTGAATCCTCCTCTTAGGAATCAGCTGTCCCCATTAACACTTTGCCTCTTTATGAACCCTCAACTTCTGAAATCCCATCCACTTCTCAACAATCAGTGAATGAAATCTCATCTGAACCTCAACGAATTCTACCTGGTATACCTGAAACTGCTGCTGCTGAAGCTTCCTCTTCAGCACCTCTAGAAGTTCTATCTGAGTCAGCGATTCAAGCTCATGCTCATGCTCAGCGATGGACTATAAATCACCCAATTGATCAAATTCTTGGTGATCCAAACGCTGGTGTTCAGACTCGACGAAGTTCAGGTAACATTTGTTTATTTGTTAATTTTATTTCACTGATTGAGCCAAAGAAAACATATGATGCCTTCAGAGATCCAAACTGGGTCAGCGCTATGCAAGAAGAGCTAACTGAATTTGAAAGAAATAAAGTTTGAAATCTTGTTCCTAGACCATCTAACAAAACAGTGATAGACACTAAATGGGTTTATAGAAACAAGTTAGATTTTTTTGGAAACAACAATTCATTGAAAAAGATAGCCAGAGGCTAACAAACAAGGGCAATTACATATGACCAAGACAAGAAGAAGGAAAAGTACACCAACAAAGCAACACTAGTTGCTCAAGGATGAGTTTGGAACTGTAACCCGCAACAAAGCAACGCTAGTTGCTCAAGGATACAGACAAGATGAATGCATAGACTACGATGAAACCTTTGCCCCAGTGGCAAGACTTGAAGCAATTCGACTTTTTCTAGCTTATGCAGTTCACAAAGACTTCAAAGTTCACCAAATGGATGTCAAGTCAGCGTTTCTCAATGGAAAGTTGAATGAAGAAGTCTACGTCGAACAACCACTAGGATTCGCTGGTCCTAAGTGTAGATCCCAGTTTGATCAGGTAACAACGAATAAAACGAAACGATTAATCTTATTGAATGATCCAGGAGAGTTACAAGTGTTTGATTGAAGAACTCAACTATCTCTCTCTAAACTATTAAGCTCATAAACTATTAGAATGATTAATCTTGACCTACATCTCAAGGAAATAAGCCTTAAATACCAAGGCTTAATGCATAAGGCCCATGGCCCATCTTTCCTAAACTAAGCCCATTTATCTTTAATAAGGCTTTTACAATTAATAATTAAACTAATTAAACTCTATATAATTCTTTATATAACTTTCTAATATTATAGGACATTTATGATCCTAACAATCTCCCCCTAAAGTTATATAAAGAAAAAAACAGTCTTGAAAACTTCAGATCTTGATCTTCTTTTCCTCTTTAATCTTTGAAACACTTTGGTGGTGCTTGTCTTCATGACTTTCAACGCTCCCCCTTGAATAAAGCTCTTGATCTTCATATCTTCAACTTTAAGAACTTGTAGAACCAATATGCTCGAAGGAGGAAATACTGATTTGTAGCGAACACCACTTGATAAGGAATGAGAAGGATTTTACACTTGTAAGCACTTTGAACTCTTTTCGGAATAGATCAATTTCAGAACTGATCAAATAACCATTACCCCCCCTCAACTTTTGCTAACTCTCCCTCAACTTTTGCTAACTCCCCATCAACTTGATATTCTGTGTCTTTGAATTTGTATCATTTCTCCCCCTCATGATGAGTAGGAGTATCCGGAGCATTATGTAACGTCAAAGACAATACTGGTGAGTAGCAAAGTGCCAGACAAAACGTTAAGTAACCAAGATGGGGTAAAAATCTAACACAGAAACATAAAAGTAACTGTTATCACAACAATTAAGAATAATTGTGTGGCCTATAGTCAGAGTTGGCAACGGGGTATCTCTGATAGGACTTCTAGTTATCACTAAAGTAAGATATTAAAAATTACTTATCAAACTGTTCCGACAATATCACGAAGATATGCAATGGGAATCACAAAGACTCGTGCATGTGTGAAAGATATAAATTATATATGTTAGGCTCAAATATTGATTTAACCTTGGACGCAAGTTAAAATCAATTGACACAATGAATAGAATATGAAGTTCGGAGACCGGAGCTGATGTCTTCCTTTTTCAATATCTAAGACCTCCGAGTGAGGAATAGATAGATTATGTGTTAATTCTCCGTGAATATATGAAACAAACATCTTTTGTGAGATACTTGAATGGCTAGGTGGGGTGACACGAGTTATCGACACTGGGTCCATGTTTGTTTCAATATTTATCTCCAAAGAACGAGAATGAATAGATTGTGTGGTTACCCAGATAACTGACTCGGTTTGGTAAGGACCAATATTTCTTTTAAGTCCTGTCACATCCTCACCATTTTTATTTTCACTCCGAACTCATCTATCAATCTAGACCCCTCACTGATGTTTATAAAGGATGTGTTTCTTGGGTAGGTCCTTCCAGTTCTGGATGGACCATAGAAACGATGTAATTCCTAACATTCTTTTCATGCATCGAGTAGAACAATTTAGTAAACAGTGAATTACGAGTTATAAACTGAAATGTTTAGAAGTCAAAACATTTAAGAACGAGTCCTGATCTGAGATGATCAGAAGTCATAAAAAATCATTTGAAATATAGAATTTCAAGAAACAAAATCAAGCGCTAAACAGAATGACTCAGTAAGCACATTATGTTCAAAAATGAAACAATGATTAGAAAGTTTAATTGTGAAGAACAAGTCACAATTAATATATCAGAAAAGAATTGAATCATTAACATGAAATGACGAACTTTGAAAAACAAATAGGAATTCAAACGAGTGTATTTCCATCGAAAAATCAACGAATATGTGAGACATGGAAATAACTAAGTCAAGAAAAATATTGGACGTGGCAATCTTGGAATTTAAAATAGGAGAATAACAAACGCAAGTAAGTTATTCAGAATGAATTAACACAGTCTTTGAATTCACTTAAAAGTTCATTTATTTGTGCAAAACCTGGCACTCCCCCTCAAAAATAGCATAACATTTGAATGTACGTCATGTGATGTGGATCTTCTGAACTAAACGCACATGACATTCCTGCAAAACAGATTAGAAAGATTTTGGTATCCCTCCTTTGATGGATCCTTGATGGTTAGATGCCTTATGAGGACCAGGGATACTATAAGTACCATACCAATACTTAGCATGGTCTTTATTCACAAAGTCACTTGTTCCACAAGAATAACAACACGCTTCTGTGTAGATAAGCTGATCAACTGATTAACAGAGTAAACACGATCAGTTTTCACAAAAGGTTTAGCGTGAAAAGCTTTGTTGTTCTTATCACTCTTAACAGAGACAAATGGCTTTGGAGCAGGAGCGGATCCTTTAGCTCTCCAAACCATGTTTACTTTCTTGAAAGATTGATTATCTGATTTGTCAATAATAGGGTCATAAAACAGATTAGAAGTATGGACCTGGTCTTTTGAAGAGCTATTTGATCTAATACAGGTCTTTGAAGAAACATTTTTGTGGATAGAACTTGGAGCAGTTTTAGAAAAGCAAACTGAATTAGCTGAATCACCGTAAAGAGACTGATCAATAGTATCAGGACTAGTAAGATTGAGTGATTCAACATCAGAGTTTTTGGCATCAAGTTCCTTGTCATTGTTAACCAAAACATTGTTCTTACCAAACATTACATCTAGCTTCTTTTGGAGATCAGATTTTAGCCTCTTCTCTATCATAATGTCAGTTGACAAAACAGATAATTTCTTTGTAAGCTTAGAAATCTCAGTCTGAAAGATCTTTCTTTCGATTGCAAAATCATCTTTCAAACTTTTTGCTCTAAAACCTTCAACCTTCTTCTTCTCAGACTCTTTGCTTAGTATGTCTAATTCTTTTCTCCAAATCAGTTATTTTCAAAGAAAGTTCTCCATTCTTTTCAGTAAAAGATTTGCGTTCAATTTCAAACTTCTCTCTTTCTAAAATCAGAACTTTCTCAAAGTCAGAGATCTGTTTTGAAAGTTTTAAACATATAAGCTCAAGACTCTTATTCTCTTCAAGAGATTTCTTTGAAAAACCAGATTGCTTTTGTATAAGCAATTGCCTTTCCTTTGCAAAACCTTCTTTCTCTTTTTCGAATACCTTTTCAAAAGTAGTTAGTTTATTTTTAAGTTCAAGGTTTTCACAGTTCAAGATGGCAATTCAGAAATCTTTCTTTTCAGCTCAGTGTTTTCAGTTTCTAAGATCGTTGCCTTTTCTTCAGATTTAACAAGCTTCTCAGAACCTTCCCAGATTTGAAATTTCCGTTCCTTCAATTCTTTGAAGTACTTGCTGCACAATTCATCTGATTACTTGAGATTCTCTTTAGATATTCTTTTTCATTCTGTACACTCCCGATTAAAGCAATACGCCATTGTTACCTGAAAAATTTGATCGTTAGTCGGTGTTACTTTGAAAAAATCAAAAATTGCGGAAGAAAATCAAAAATTTAAATTTGAGAAACAAATTTAAACACTAAATTCGTTTTCAAAATTTAAAATCTGATTATTTAATCGAAACGAAAAAAGTCAAACTTCGAGAATGAAACCTGCAAGAAAACAAACCAAGTTAGATCAAAAACGTCGAAAATAAGCTCAAAATGTCGCAATAATTCTCAAATCGCCACTAAAACTCAGAACCATGAACCATGCAAACCATGCGAATCGTCACTAAAAACTTCTCACAGCTATCGTTAAAATATCAGACGATGAACGGTAAACTCTCGATCACAAGAAGTGCGGTAAACTCGGGTACCGATAAGAAATGTATGGAATTTGAACAAAGTTAAACCGTGCGATATATATAGGCGGTAAACCAACTTCAGCACCGTGCGATAAATCGATGCAATAAAACCTTAGGAGTTGTACGATAGAAAGCAAGGTGACAACCTGGGTAGATAAAATATGACGAAACAACCAAAGAATTAAACTTGCGATGAACAAAAAGACTTTATATGTTCAACAAAAGTAACATGCATTGATGACAATGGAAAAAAATTTGCAGAGTCTTATGCAATTCATGGCTGCAACTAAAGATGAGACACGTGCACCAACTATTTGAGAATAGTTAGTAACCATCAGTATGTCTCAATGTATGCATGTATGATGAATAAATGCATGCATGTGATGGTAAAAGAGGAATTGAGAGTTATGTATGTGAGTGTGATGGTCAACGATGAAATAAGAAAGTAGTCAACAATTGTTGGCGATTATGGTGTGTGGGGATGATGCATCCGGAAAATGGGATTACCCAGAAAAAGTTTATCCGGCAAGTGATTTCATCCGGGGAAACAAAGTTTATCCGGGAAGAAGGAAAATTTTTTGTCCGGGAAGTTAGTTTGTCCGGAAAAAAAACTTTTGTCCGAAAAGTTGGAGTTATGCGGTAAAAATTAGTATTCGGGAACGATGACTTACCTGGAAAGATTAGGGTTTATGAAATAAACCCGTATGCGGTTGTGTTTATTCCCTTCGACACCTGCACTTCTCAAAAACTCACCAAAAACATCATCAAACCCGCAGAAAATCAATTAAAATCGCAGATTTATAAAAAAATTGATGAGCACGAAGAACACTTCGAAAATCAAAGTTGAAACGAAGCAGATAAAGAACGATCACAAACTGATTAAAATCAAAGATCTAACGAGATAACAATATCAAGTCAATAAATTGAAATAAAACCACTTTGCAAACCCGATTGGTGATCGATTCACCCCAAACAGAAACTGCACTATGTCGAAAATAATAAGGGTTCCTTCTGGACTTCAAACGCCGATCTCCACCGTTCAGAATGTAGAACAAGATGTCTTGAATCTACTGTCCAAAAATCGCGACGATCCGACGGTTCAAACTCTGGAAATAGACAAAACGGCACAGCTGCGTTTTCCAGAAAATTGCATACGAATTTTATTGTTTTTTCTCACTTTCGATTAGGGATGAGCAAACCGGACCGTTTTTCCGAACCGAACTGGAACCGAACCGGTACCACGTATTCGGTCCGGTTTTCGGTTCCATATAATACTAATTTTCGGGATTCGGTATTTCGGTATTCGGTACCGGGAATTTCCCGAAAATACCGAAACCGAACCGGGTATATATCAAAGGTTGTTTTTTTTATATTTTATATAGAGATTGAAGAAACGATAAACGAGCAAAACGGAAAAGGAAAAGCGTAAAAGAATAGAGAAGATTGTTGAACCATTGCTTGGTTTGAACTTTTAATTGCTAAATTTTTTATTGTTCGTAATTGACTTTGAAACACATTTGAAACATTATGAATATATTTTGATTTGTGATTGGTTTTGATATATGTTTGATGTTCTTAATAAGTCAATATCATATGTATATATATATATATTTGGTTGATATAAATATATTTGATGTTTGTTCGGTATCAAAATGACAGAGCAGAAGAATATCAAAATGTTTGTTCAATATCAAAATGATTGATTTTTTTAAAAAGCATATTTTATTACAATACTATTGTGACAATAGCGACAGAGCAGAAGAATATTAAAACTACCCCATGCTATTTAGATTTTAGAACATACAACCACGACACCCAATACCAATCGTTTGAAGACATGCAAGCGATCAACTAATTTTCTTTATTGAAGTTATCTTTGGGTTACTGTTTTGGTTTTGAAGTTCTTCATAAAAAAATTCGGTTCTAAGTGGTGCTAGTCCCGAATTTCTGGTCCCAAAACCGAAACCGAACCGTCACATACGGTTCGGTTTTCAGTACCGGTTTTTACTCCCAAAATTTTTCGGTACCGGTCCAGTACCGATCTCATCCCTACTTTCGATTGACTTCTTCTATATCTTCAAATCACCGATTCGGCTCTGATACCACGTGTAGATCCCAGTTTGATCAGGTAACAACGAATAAAACGAAACGATTAATCTTATTGAATGATTCAAGAGAGTTACAAGTGTTTGATTGAATAACTCAACTATCTCTCTCTAAACTATTAAGCTCATAAACTATTAGAACGATTAATGACCTAAATCTCAAGGAAAGAAGCCTTAAATACCAAGGCTTAATGCATAAGGCCCATGACCCATCTTTCCTAAACTAAGCCCATTTATCTTTAATATGACTTTTACAATTAATAATTAAACTAATTAAACTCTATATAATTATTTATATAACTTTCTAATATTATAGGACATTTATGGTCCTAACACTAAGCATCCAGGTTATGTCTATAAACTGGATAAGGCTCGCTATGGCTTAAAGCAAGCACCTCGTGCATGGTATGACAGTTTTCTTCTACTAACCCATCTCTGTGTACTCGTTTTGCTGAACGAATGAAAAACGAATATAAAATGAGTATGATGGGTGAGCTGACATACTACCTTGGACTTCAAATCAAGCAAAGTGATAAAGGCACTTTCATTTACCAAGGTAAGTACGTTAAAGATATGCTGAAGAAATTCGATCTTACTCAAAGTTCAGCTATGAAAACCCCTATGGCACCTCCGCTGACACTTAACAAGGATCCCTCTGGAAAAAACCTGTTAATGTCACAACCAATAGAGGGATGGTAGGCTCTCTTCTCTATCTTACAGCGAGTCGTCCTGATATCATGTATTCTACTTGTCTTTGTGCACGATATCAATCTGAACCCAAAGAATCACATCTGATCGTTGTAAAGAGAATCTTCAGATATCTGAAGGGTACATCCAACCTAGGTCTTTGGTATCCCAAAGACTCAGGGTTCGATCTAGCTGCCTATTCAGATAGTGATTTTGCAGGTTGCAAACTGGATAGAAAAAGCACCACAGTTGGCTGTCAGCTCTTGGGTGGAAAGCTAGTAAGTTGGACAAGCAAAATGCAAAATTCAGTGTCCACTAGTGCCAGGTCTTATGGATGAGAAATCAGCTATTAGACTATGACCTTCAACTATAAAAAATTCCCATCTATTGCGACAGCACTAGTGCCATCGCTATAGCAAACAATCCAGTGCTACACTCAAAGACAAAACACATCGAAATCATATATCATTTTATCAGAGGTCATGTGATGAATGGAAACATAGAACTTCATTTTATTCAAACTGATTTTCAGTTAGCTGACCTTTTTACCAAACCTCTTGATGAGACGAGATTGAACTTTCTCATCAGCGAGCTTGGAATTCTAAACTATGAAGAATAACTCTTCAGTGGTTACGCATTGGGTCAGTGATAAAATCTATCTCTTTTATGCATCATCTAATCTCTGAATAAATGTTCACTGATACTAAGGTATGTTTCTCTATCCCTGAACACTGAAGTTTACTTCAGTAAGATGCATTTCAAAATAAAGTTTGATCACTGACATTTCTCTATCAGTGATCTCTTTTGAAACAAAATCATCCCTGATAATTTCCAAACTATCAGGACTGCCTTTTTGAAAATGAAAAGACAATTTTACATTGTGACGTCATCAAACGGATAAACCATGGCACGACTTTTCGTCTGACACGTTCGTCCATTTCGAATTTTTGTCCAATAAGCTTCGTGGGACGTGTCACGTGTCATGATGAGTATTTTTCCCGCTCAACAAATATTTCTCACTCCTCTCACTATATAAACCATTTGTGTTTATATTTTTACCTTTTACGCGCTCATAACTCTCTCAAGCAAGAAAATTTCATGTGCTATTTGTGTTCTCGGATTAAAACTTAAAACTTTAGACCAAGTTCTTCATCATCTTCAACACAACAGGTTATTATTTATTCTTCATTTTCTTCTTTAATCCTCTCAAACTTGTTATTGATCTACATCTTTTGTTTTTAAAGATCAAAACAAACGCTTTTCTTCAAAGGAAATCATCTTCCTCGTGATTTTTTGAACAAAACTTGAACTAAGTTTATCTTAAAGTTTAAAATAAATCTTAAACTTTCTTCTTCATCTTCATACGTTTTTCCAAAATCCTTCCTTAAAAGGAAACTGGAAAATTGTATTTTCTACCTAGTTTTGGACTTTGCCAAACTATAAAACACCTTTTTAAGTCTCTTTTCTCAAAAAGGAAACTGGAAAACCCTAAAAACTCTTATTTTGGAAATCTTTCCTTACTAAGAAAGATTCTTCTTCCTTCTATTTTTGGTTGTTCTTTTTCTCAGAAATGGCATCTGCTACACCTGCTTCAACCCCTGTCACCATGATCAAATCAAAGAATATGCCCGGATAGCTGAACCAAATCACATTCACTGCAAACAACCACTTAGCCCTACTGGAATTCACCAAAAAGAAACCTTGCCCCCATCTCACTGAAGCTGTCTCTTTCCTCAAGAACTCCCCCATCCACACTGCCATTACTATCGCTCCTCATGCCCATCGGCACTTACTTCAACAATTCTGGTACACCGCTGACAAAACTATCCAAACCACCCGTTCTGGAAAGAAAGTCAATGTAATTGGCTTTCGGACCGAATTTGGCCAATGGTTTATCACTGCAAACGGAATCCGCACCGCTCTCTCTCTCTCTCTCTCTTCCCACCAGCCCCTTTGAACCACTCCCCACCGATGACGAACTCATCAGGTTCCTCGACCTGATGAAGTATCAGTGGGACAAAAAAGATCTGAAGTGATGAAGATGACAAGAAACCGGCCAAGATACTCAAGGCCAAAATGCCCTCTGAGTTAAACTCCATCTTCGCTCATATTATCTCCTGCATGAGTGGGAAAACAGGATCGCTGGATCAAGCCAACCACTTTCAGATACAAATGGGGTATTCGCTAATCTCAAGGCGAAAGATTGATCATGCTCTCTCATATTCGACGACCTGATGAATAAGGTCGAGAAGCCTGCTAGGGAAATGAAAATTCCCTATATACGTTTTATCTCTGCACTCCTTCGGATGTTCCTTCAGGAGAAGTATCCAAAGCAGGGAGACTATAAACTTCCTCAGTTAGGCATCAAAATTCTCGATTTCCAACTGGAGGGTAAGGTACGTCTTTCTGAACTCTTAACTCTTCTCACCCCCAATTCTTCTACTTCGGCAGCCACTTCAGCGGTAAAACCCCCCGCTGAGACCCAAGCCCCCAAAACCAAGTCCTCGTTGAAGAGGAAACATTCAGACACCAACCTTGGCTCCCATAAGACTAAGAAGATTTCAAAAGAGAAACCCCAACCTTCTCAGGTTACGGATTCAGCGCTCGCTTCTTCATAAGTGACGCTTGATAACTTCGTGGTACTCTCCACCACATCTGCACCAACATCACCAACCACTTCAGTGCCTCAGCACGCTGAGGCTTCTCTGGTACCTTCACCAACCTTCTCAGTGCCTGAAAGCACCGAAGGAGTTGTTCTCGGCAACGCAAGTGCTGAACCCGTCAACACTATCTTCTCAGCAGTTGCCTCCTCTCCTCCTATTTTGGTCTTTACCACAGCACCAGCGACTTCAGTCGCTAATACACATGCTTCGCTGCTCCACAACCTGATGCAGCAAAACTCTGTAGACCTGTTGGTCTTCCTATTCCTTCCATGGAAAATGACATGGAGTATTATGGTGGAAATAGAGACTTTGATACTTTCTCCAACCCATTAGGTATCCCAACCCTTTCTGTTAGTCCCGAAGGGTTATACAAGTTTGTAGAAGGGGGGGGGTTGAATACAAACACACGATTTTACTTTTCTAAATTGTTTATTGATAAATCAAGACAATTTACAACTTGTTGCGGAACAAGATTAAGGATAAACCTAATCTAAACAAGTCTTGAGAAACACTAAGTTTCTTGCACTAGAAAGAGTTAAAGAAATTACGAATAATAACTTAACAATAAGAGAGAAATAAGAAGATGGTCCGAGCACACTTCAAAACTGAAGTAAGGTTCTTCTTATATACTGCATGCATTTAATGCATGGCAATATGGCTTTACACATGGCAGCAGCTGAGTGGTTGCATGTCATTGACCTTCATAGACAACCTTAGTAGCCGCATCGTGCACAGTGTAGAATCAGAGTTGTTATACGATTACAGACAAAAGGGATGTCCGTTCTGACAGTTCGTACGGAGACGTGCAAGGGAGGTAAGACAATAGTAACATGCTGGGAGACTTCATGATCAGCTTTCGTTGAGTCAAATCTTTATCAGCGAATGATAAAGTTCAGCGATTGCTGAAGTCTTCTACTTGATACTTCACGTTGAATGGATAGGTCTTGCTTCGCTGATATCCGCATCAGTTCATGAGTAGACTTGTCGCTGGTTCTTGAGCTTGATCTTCGACTTCAGCGTAGAACATATGTTGACGCGAAACTTGTCTTCAGGGATCATAAGTAAACAACTAACTTATCAGCGATCATCTCATAGACTGAACAGGCTCAGAGCTATATGATGATGAACAGTGTTCGCTGAATATCTAATCTAAAGAGTGAGAGTTCCTATCAGCGGTACTGTAAAGTCTTAGTACTTATCAGCGATAGTGAAACTCTAATACATATTGTTTACTTACAATTTTCACTAAGTGTTTAAGAGAGGGTCATTATCAAATCACTGAGGGTTTGGATCAACAATCTCCCCCTATTTGATTATGACATAGCAATAGAGAAAATTGCTATTTAATGAAAACATAAGGATAAAAAGAACTCATAAAATATATGTCCCTTTTACTGTTTTCTGGGATCTTTTCAGTACTGACGGAGTAAAGTAAATTCGCTGAAATTTTTCTTTAAACTTCGTAAAGGTTACAGAGGGAAGTGGAAAAATTACAAGTACAGAAGATGTAGACAGATAAGGATAGAAAGAATTACAAGGCGATCCTATCCGTCAAAAGGTTCTTCCTTAATGAGAAGTTCATCAAGGGTCTTTGATGTGGGAATCATCCAGTTAGGGACCGTTACACCTTGATCCTTTTTGTTCTTTTCTTCTTTAAAGATCAGGGTCTTGAGGTGACGTGCCTGAATGTCGCGTCTGACTTCACACCAGTATATAAGGTCTCTGAGTTGTTCGATAGGAGTGATTGGAAGCTCAGAGATGCATTGAAAGTGTTGATTTCCATAGCAGTCTAGAAAGAATATACCATAGGGATCACTCAGGACTTTTCCAGGGATGAAAGTTTCACCAGGTGGTAGTGAGGTGTCAAGCGCTGAGAGGTCAGCATCAGGACCAAGAACTTCAGCACGAGAGAAACCAATACCTGTTTCATTCTGTATAGGAGGACCTGAGTCTGAGGTTTTCTTTTCCTTTGCACAGGCTCTTCTTTGTTGAGGAGGAAGAAGAGTGGAAGGAGGAATATCCACAACAGAAGAAACCAAGTCGATCTGAGAATTTAAAATTTTCTCGACATGGCTCTTGAACTTTGAGCGAGATCGCTGAATGGCTAATTTCACTTCCAACCATTCAGAGAAACCAAACTTCTCTAAAGTAGCAGCATAGAAAGTTTTCTTGGTTTTGTCTTCTCTGAATACGTCAACTTCAACAACAGGAACGTCTACGAACAATTTTCCTCTGATATTTACCTTGATGATTTTGGATGGTCGAGATCGATAGTTCAACATTTCTTTACACCATTCCAAAGTCGAATCAGATACCTTAGTCTTTTCTTCAACGATCCTTTGGGCATCGTCCCATAGCTGACGTTGGACATCAATGGGAGTTCTTTTCAGCGCGGGGTCTTTCACCGATTGTTGGACAAGCTGGATGGCGAGAGCCTTATCTTTTTCTTCAGCTTCCTTCTTTTCGGCGAGTAATCTTTCAGCTCTTAAATGATTCTCGTATTCTTTTCTTTGATATCCTGAACTTTGTGGGAGCAGGGATTTTGTCACGAGGAAGAATGATTCGCTGATCTTCAAGCTGTTTGATCATTGCATCTCTCTTTTCTTGATCCTCTTCACTTAGCTTTTGAGGAGCCAAGGAAGGTCTGTTTTTGTGAGAGAGCAGCTGTTCTTCAAGTTCATCAGTCTCAGTGGTTAAATCCAAGACTGGGATTATTTCTTCAGCTCTTATGGCTGGGATTATTTCTGGTGTAGTCGTGGGAGTTTCAGCGGGATCCTCAAACAGGGGAGAGGACTAGCTGAAACACAACGATCGTTTAAGTAAGAAAAGTTGGGAAGAAAGAGATAGAGAAAAGAATGTGGTTAAGTGTATAGAGGTTTTAAGGATAGAAGGATTGAGATTGAGAAGGGATAGACGAGGGATGCAGTGTAAGGGAATAGAAGGTAGTGTACCTGACAAACTGGCTTTTGAAGCAAGATCGTCAGATTGTCTTCTTCAGCGAGGCCTTTGTTTTTGCCTTTTGCAACAGGCTGGACGTAGAAGAAGTCGTCATCATCATCGTCATCATCATCATCTTTGGGGGATGATGATGGTTCTTCATCAGAGATGTCGACAGGTTCATCGTCTTCAGTTTCTTCTTCAGACTCGACCTCTTCAGCATAAGGTTCGGTCACGTCAGCAGCAGCTTCCTTAAGTTGCTCATCGAGTTGCTCCCCCTCAGATACAGAGGGAGGTTTCTCGGTTTCCTTAGGGTTTTCAACTCCCTGAGGTTGTGAAGTAGAAGTAGCAGCATCAGATTCAATACCCTCCCCCTCAGCATTATGGGGAAGGTCTTCTTTAGTCTTCTTTAGTCTTCTCCCCCTCTTCCACATTATGGTTGGGGGAGGTAACAGATTGTTCAGCAGCAGCAGTGTGTATTTGATCTCTGTCTTCCAGGCTAGAGATCACAACACAGTTCTCAATCTTTGCTAATCTGACTTCCAGACCAGTTATAGCAGGATTGATCTTTTGAAGATCCTCTCGATCGACCTGAGTAAAATGAGAAGTTGGGGCGTTCAGGCGATCAAGTACTTTCTGAACAATTTCTTTGACGATGGAGACCTCTGTCTTGATCATGGAGACTTCACCCTTAAGAGAACCAACCTCTGTCTTCAATGATGTGACTTCATTGGACAAAGTGGTGAAGTGTGTTGAAAGAGAGGTGGTGGTGGTTGAATTGTCAATGAGGGTGGTAGCAAATTGAGCAATGCTACCATCCACCTTCTCTAGATCAGCTTTGGAGGCTTTCGTATCAACGATCTTGGTCAACTTTTTGAGTTTCTCTCCAACGTCTGTAACCGCTGAAGAGTTCGTGGAGAGAATGGTGTTGTAATTTTCCACCTTTGTTTCCAGGGACTTCAGGGAGGTGTTGATATCCCCCAAATTAGGACCTGAAACAGTTATTAACTTATGAACAGAGGAAAGCTCAGAAGTTTGGGGTTGAGAGAGAGGAGTGTTTGGGATAATGTGTATACCTGCAGGCGGGTTGGCGAAGTTGTCGAACCCTTTGTGTCCTGAATGATATTCCATGTCGCCTTCAAGAGTACCTTGGCGCATGGAGGTGCCTGCAGATCCTAAGTTTGCATCCAGCATCGTATTTAGAGTGTCTGCAGCTGAGTCATGTACGATGAAGGGTGTCCCTGAGAAAGTTGGGAAAATTGGTGGAGAGACCAAAGATTGAGTAAGAGGAATGAGGGATGAGAATGATGGTTGGGTGCGAGGTTCAGCGTTGGATCCGCTGACAATCACTTCAGTCTGTAGAGAGGCTGAAGGAGGTGGGTTCATTTCCAAGTTTATAACTTCAGCGTTTAGAGACGCTGAAGCCGGGATGGAAGGGGTGGCTTGATCAGCTGTTGCAGAGCGTACCACGGAACTTTCCATCAGCTCTTCAAGATGAGCTGTGGAGTCTTCAGCGTGTGAATGCTGGGGGGTTGCTCCTAGCTTTTCTTGATTCTTTTGGAACCAAGTTGGGAAGTAGATTGTTTCCTTTTTCGAGAAGGAGTGGAGGGTGCAACATGGGTATCAGCGGTGGGGATTTCCACTGAATGAGCTGCAGAAGTAGAAGAAGGAGGATTGAGAAGAGATAAGATAGTAGAAAGACGTACCTTATTTTCCAGCGGCTTGAAGTCGAGCACCTTAGGGCCAACCTGAGAGAGTCTCAGATCACCCTCTTTTGGGTACCTCTCGCCAAGTCCTTGTTGAAAGACGGCGCTGATGAATCTGGGATAAGGAACCCATGAAGGTCTTTCAGCCATATCCACTCTGAACGCAAGGTCATCGTAGATGATTGAGGCCCAGTCAACATTTAGACCTTTCAGCAATGCGAAGCCCATTGCTTGCTGAGGTTGAGCAGCTTGATCAGAAGAGCCACTCTTCGCTGTCATGCAGCTTATCAGATGTGCGAAGATGAAGTTCATCTCGCTGGGCATTTTGGATTTCTTGATCATCGTCAGTTTCTTCTCAGGCTTCTTGTCCCTTCCAGTGTCCCATGCGTAACCCATTGCATCGAAGAATGCAGTGATGGCTTCCCTATCAGCATGGTTTTGGTGGTTTGGGAGAGGGACAAAGCGGTTTTCTTTGGTATAGGTAGGAAGACTCAGTGCTTTCCTGATAATGGCAGGGTTGATTTTGGTGGTGCCAAATTTGGTGTCACACAGAATGGAGTCAACAATCTTTGTTTGGTCTTTGGCATGGGGTACATGAGCTCTTCTGACAGTATACCAGAACTGAGATAGTAGGAATTGATGAGCAGGGGGTGTAATAGTCAGGGCTGTAGATAAGCAACATGTTTTGAGGTAATTCACAGCATCATCCAGATGTGTGACTTGCTTTCGAGGAGGAAACTCGAAAAGCGCATGGAGGTTGTTCGATTTTGAAAAATCGATTTCCTCAAGCTTGAACTTGACCTGAGGAGCTTTGACGAGAGTCAGTTTCTTTGCAGCCATGGATTTCTCAGCGGTAGGAGCAGGAGTAGAAGATGCCATTTCTGTTTAACATATCAACCATGAACATAGATAAAGAATAGTCTTATTGTGAAAGATTTTCCAATAAGATGTTTTCGAATTTTGTCCATTTCATTTAGACAGAAATGTCTTAATGAATATTAGGGTTTTCTTGTTTTGAAAAAGAAAAACAAACCCAGTAAAAGTGTTGTTTTCCATTTTCCTTTAGATAAGGATTCTGGAAAAACGAATGAAGAACAAGTTTAAGATTTTGAGTTTTAAACTTGAAGAACAACCATGAAAAGGTTGTGTTCACAAAACTATGAAAGAAATTATTTCATTTTAGAAAGGTTTCTTTTGTTTGATCTGTTAAAAGCAACAAGAAGATCAGAAAACAAGTTATGCAGGTGAAAAATAAGAATATTAACCTGGTTGTCGAAGAAGAAGATGAACAAATTTCTGGAAATAAGCAACAGTAAATCTTTTCTTTCTTGGAGGAGAAGTTTTGTTCGCATAAAGGAAAAATATAAACTTGAAATAGTTTATATAGAGAGATTTGAGAGAGAGAAAAACTAAAGCGAGAAAGTTTTTCATCATGACACGGACACGTGTTTGCATTTGATTGGATGGTAAACGAACCGTGCAAACGTGTGTCAGAAAAAGAACGTGCCAGGGTTTATCCGTTGTGATGATGTCACAAACGTCCTTTCATATTTTAGGATGTCTCTGAGGTTTTGAAAGCTTAGGGACTATTTTGAAATACATGAAACACTGAATAGAAATATCAGTGTTAGTTTGAGAAATTTCAAAGTATCGCTGTTAAGGAAGAGATATTCAGCGATGTGATTTGTTTTGAAATCTTGCATTTACATGCGAATGTCAGCGAGTAAAGAGAGAGACATACCTTGATATCAGCGAATCAACTTTGTTCAGAGAGAGAAGGATAGAATGGGTTATATAATTGTTTTATCCTATCGCTGATCAAATGTGAACCAGTGAAGATCTTACTCTTCAAAGTTCAGCATTCCAAGCTCGCTGATGAGAAAGTTGAATCTTGTCTCATCAAGAGGTTTGGTGAACAGATCAGCTAACTGATAGTCAGTTGGGATAAAATGAAGTTCTATATCACCATTCATCACATGATCTCTGATAAAATGATACCTGATTTCGATATGATTGGTCTTTGAGTGTAGCACTGGATTGTTGGCTATAGCGATGGCACTTGTGCTGTCGCAATAGATTGGAATTTTCGAAAGCTGAAGGTCATAGTCTAGTAGTTGATTTCTCATCCACAAGACCTGAGAACAACAGCTTCCAGCGGCTACATACTCAGCTTCAGCAGTTGAGGTGGACACTGAGTTTTGCTTTTTACTTGTCCAACTCACCAGCTTTCCACCCAGGAGCTGACAGCCTCCTGTGGTGCTTTTCCTATCCAATTTTCAACCTGCAAAATCACTATCTGAATAGGCGATTAGATCAAACCCTGAATCTTTGGGATACCAAAGACCTAGGTTCATAGTACCCTTAAGGTAACGAAAGATTCGCTTTACAGCGATCATATGAGATTCCTTAGGTTCAGCTTGATATCGTGCACACAAACAGGTTGCGTACATAATATCGGGTCGGCTAGCTGTAAGATACAAGAGAGAGCCGATCATCCCACGGTACAGCGTGACATTAACAGGTATTCCATTTGAATCCTTGTTTAGTGTCAGCGGTGGTGCCATAGGGGTTTTCATAGCTGAACTCTGAGTTAAATTGAATTTCTGCAGCATATCTTTAACATACTTTCTCAGATTAATGAAAGTTCCTTTTTCATTCTGTTTTATCTGAAGACCAAGGAAATATGTTAGCTCACCCATCATACTCATTTTATACTCTTCTTTCATCCTTTCAGAGAAACGAGTACAAAGATCAGGGTTAGTAGAACCAAATATAATGTCATCAACATATATCTGAACAAGAATGATATGACCTTTTACTATTCTGAAAAATAGAGTTTTGTCGATTTTACCTCGCTCAAAATTTTGAATTAGGAGATAAGAGGATAGAGTGTCATACCATGCACGTGGAGCTTGCTTTAAGCCATAAAGTGCCTTATCCAGTTTATAAACATAACCTGGACGCTTAGGATCTGAGAATCCTGGAGGTTGTTCCACATAGACTTCTTCATTCAGCTTTCCATTGAGAAATGCTGACTTAACATCCGTTTGATATACTTTGAAGTCTTTGTGTACAGCGTATGCTAAGAATAGATGAATAGATTCTAGTCTTGCTACTGGAGCAAATGTTTCGTCGTAGTCTATACCTTCCTCTTGTCTGTATCCCTGAGCAACAAGTCAAGCCTTGTTGCGGGTGACAGTTCCATGTTCGTCCAACTTGTTTCGATAGACCCATTTAGTGCCTATCACTGTCTTGTCAGTTGGTCTTCGAACAAGATTCCAAACTTTGTTTCTTTCGAATTCAGTCAGCTCTTCTTACATGGCGCTGACCCGGTTTGGATCTTTGAGGGCATCATCTATTTTCTTTGGTTCAATCAGAGAAATAAAGTTAACAAATAAACAAATATTACCTGCACTTCGTCGAGTCTGAACACCAGTGTTTGGATCACCAAAAATTTGATCAATTGGGTGATTGACAGTCCATCGCTGAGCCGGAGCATGAATCGCTGACTCAAATTGAACTGGAGGAGCTGAAGACGAGGCTTTAGCAACTTCTGGAATATCAGCCAAGAGAGGAGTAGGTGCAGATGTCATCTCATTCACTGATTGCTGAGAAGTAGATGGAATGTCTGAGACATTTGGTTCAGAAGCAGGCATAGTGTTTAAAGGAACAGCTGAGACCCATGATGTTTCAGCTTCACTATTCTGCATGTTTGGGATGATAGTAGGACCATCATCTTCAACGGTATGAGTATGAGGAGTGGGAATATCTTCTGAATCACCAAGATGAGAAAACATCCATTGATTCAGTTATTCAGTATCGGCAGAAGGTCGAGAATTTGTTGAACGGGATTCGTCAAAGGTGACGTGAATAGTTTCTTCAACAGTTTGTCTTCTTCGATTGAAGACTCTGAAGGATTTGGAGACTGAGGAGTATCCAAGAAAGATTCCATCATCAGCCTTAGGATCAAACTTTCCAAGGGTATCTCTGTTGTTCAGTATGAAACACTGACATCCAAAGATGTGAAGAAAGCTAATTGAAGGCTTTCTCCCATGAAAAAGTTCATAGGCTGTTTTATTAAATCTTTTGACTATCAGCAACTTGTTTTGCGTAAAACAAACAATGTAGGCAGGTGAGAATCGCTGAGCATTGAACGTGCAGCTTCAATAATAGTTCTATTTCTTCTTTCAGCGACTCCATTTTGTTGCGGTGTTCTCACTGAAGAAAAGTTGTGAGAAATACCCTTACTCTCAAAGAAGGAATCAAGAGAACTGTTTTTGAATTCAGTCCCATGATCACTCCTTATTGAGCGAACGGTCAAGTTGTTCAGGGTTTCCATCTTCCTGACAAAGGTGATGAGTTCTTAAGGGGTGTCACTCTTAGAACAGAGAAACATAACCCATGTATATCGAGAGAATTCATCAACTATGACCAGTGTATATTTCTTTCCAGCGATGGATTGTTTGTTAACAAGGCCAAACAAATCCATATGGAGAAGTTGTAGAGGAGATGACACTGAGGAAACTTGCTTTGACTTAAAGCTTGCTTTGGTCTGCTTGCCTTTCTCACACGCTGAACATAAGGATTCTTTGGCGTATGAGTGCTGAGGTAGACCAGTGACTAACTCTTTTGAAGAAAGAGTGTTCAGTGTCTTGAAGTTGAGATGAGAGAGCCTCTTATGCCATAACCAGTTGACATCAGATGAGGCTTTTGAGAAGAAACAGGAGTTCTCAGTGGTTGTTGAGTCCATGTTTATTACAGAAACATTTTCCAAGCGATAACCGCTGAGAGCTATCTTCTCCTTTTTGTCAGCGACAAAGCCGGATTCCTTAGTAAATATTACTTTGTTATCCATGTCGCAAAGCTGACTGATGCTTAGAAGATTATGCTTCAGCCCTTCAACATATGCGACTCTTCTGAAGGTTGTTGTACCATTAGAGAGTACACCAAACCCTCGGGTATGTCCTTTTCCATTTCCACCAAAAGTTACAGAGGGACCCTTCTCTTCTTTGTACTCAGTGAGCAGGTTCTTCTTACCAATCATGTGTCTAGAGCATCCGCTATCGAGATACCAGATACCCTTCTTAACCTGCATTACAAAGGAGGATTAGTTTGTCTTGGGTACCCACTTAACCATGTGTACACACTTGTTAGTGGGGGTAGAAGAGGAGGTGGAAGGTTCAGCAGTCTTCGCAGCATTTGAAGATTCAGCTTTGCCAGTCTTCACTTTGGTTAATTTCTTAACCTCAGTGGTCTTCTTTGCCTTGGGGGCAATGATCTTCACCTTAGCTATCTTTTCAGCTTGGGTGGCTGTGGGGCACTTACTAGCAATATGATTGGTAAGTCCAGAATGATAACATTTCCTATAACTAAAAGTAGTTCTAGGACCATTTGCATGCTGAGCTTTTGATTTTGAATTTGAAGGACCAGCACCAAGTAAGCTATTGGCTTTTGAAATGGGAGGAACATTCAGTTCTTCAGATTTCTTACCAATAATTTCCACTTTGATTCTAGGAGTAGATCGCTGAATAGATCCACGCTGAATAGATCCAAGGATCTTATTCTTTGAACCAGAGGGATAGGTCACTGAAGCTTTAGAAGCGTTCAGCTTTGGTACAAAGGTACCCTTCTGAGGATTTTGATTAATAATAATTCCTTTACCTTTGTTTTTAAAGACTGAGGTAGGTTTTGGATAAACAACTTTTTCTTTACCTTTAGAAGTTAAGGTAGATATTTTCTCAGGGATAGGCGGTTTAGAAGAGGAACACTGAGATGAGAAAGTGTCAGGGATAGAGGATATGAACATTCCAAACTTAAGCATGGAACAGTCAGTGGTTGGTTCTAGAGTATCAGCTTTGTAACCAAGACCACGTTTATCACTCAGGGGAATCTGAGACTTAATTATCTCAGTGATCTTTGTTGAGGAATTATACCATCCATCAGCAGTAGCTTTTTCAGCTTTTAATGCAGCGATAGCTTCTTCGCGCTCGATTTTGACTAGCTGATTTAAGTGAACTTGATCTTTAAAATCTTCTTCAATTTTAGAAAGATTTTCTATTTGAAGGTGACAATTTTTAAGTTGTTCAGCGAGATCAAGGTTTTGATTTTCAACAACAGTTTTTCCATTCATGGCTTCATATAAACTTCTAGTCAAGAGATCGATCTTTCGAAGACTATCAGCTTCATCAATATTTAAAATATTGGTAAAGAAGGAAGGTGATACCTTAGTAGCAGAGGTTGAAGTAGAGGGAATGTCAGAATTTTCTTCATCATCTTCAAGTTTGGCCATGAGACATAGATTGGCTTCATCATCATCTTCAGAGTCAGATGATTCTTCTTCGTCAGAGGCAGCCCAATCATAGTCAGCCATAAGGCCTTTGCCTTTCTTCTTAAAGGTTTTCAGCTTTGAATACCTTTCTTTCAGCTTTTTGTATTTTTCATCTCTAGTCCTGTGAGTAAAGTTTTTCTTGGGAAAAGCTGAGGGTCTAGAGACTTTCTTTGACCTGCACTCGCTAGCAAAATGTCCTATCTTTTCACAGTTATAGCAAGTAGCAGTAGCCTTATCAACAGGTGTTGATGATCTTGGCTTGTCAGTAATAGCAAGAGGTTTATTCCTTTTGAAATTACTCTTTCTAGCAAATCTCCTGAATTTATTAGCCAGGAATGCCAGAGTTTCATCATTATCTGAAACGTCAGAGTCTGATGATCTTTCAGAGTTAGTTTCCAACTCAGTGACAGTGATAGTCGATCGCTGAGTGGAAGGTAACTCTGAGATTAAAGCAACAGGGGTGCTTTTGGAATCTTTTACAAGATTCTTCTTAAGATGACTCGATTGCTCATGATTCAGCATCGTGCCATATAAGGTAGAAAGGGTCATTGATTTTAGATCATTTGACAGCTTGAGACACATAGAATAACTGTCCCAGCTTTCAGGTAAAAATTCTAAGAACTTTGTCAGTACTTCAAAGTTAGAATATTCCTTACCAACAATTTTCAGATCTATTATTAAGCAGTTAAAACGTTGGTGTACTTCAGAGAGAGTTTCATTCTTACCACAAATGAAGCTTTCATACTGTCTTACCAGGTTGATCTTTCGAGAGTCCTGGACTTCAGAAGTACCTTCATACTGAACACAGATTGTGTCCCACATAGCTTTTGAGGTTTTCAGGTTCATGACGGAATGGTAGACTTCGTCAGGAAGAACCATGGAGAGTATGGATATGGATTTGGTGTCGATAGCCACTTTCTTCTTATCTTCATCAGTCCACATATGAATTTCCTTGGAAATCAACCTTTCTGGAATAGCAGGTCTATTCTCAGCGGCTGGAACTGCAGGATCAATTCTTATAGGAATATATGGGTCGTTTTCAAGATAGTAAGGCATAGTAGGGTCTACACCTTCTAAGAAGAGAGTCATCCTATTTTTCCATAGATTAAAATTATCTTTGGAGAATCTAGGGGGTTTTGCAAGAGAACCATTGTCAATATAATTAGTGTTTGTGTTGGTGGCCATTTTCAGAAATAGCAAGGAAGAGAAATCTTAGTATAGATCAGATCTTGTTTATGAGATTAAACAAATTTGCTCTGATACCACTTGTTGGTCCCGAAGGGTTATACAAGTTTGTAGAAGGGGGGGGGGGGGGGGGGGTTGAATACAAACACACGATTTTACTTTTCTAAATTGTTTATTGATAAATCAAGACAATTTACAACTTGTTGCGGAACAAGATTAAGGATAAACCTAATCTAAACAAGTCTTGAGAAACACTAAGTTTCTTGCACTAGACAGAGCTAAAGAAATTACGAATAATAACTTAACAATAAGAGAGAAATAAGAAGATGGTCCGAGCATACTTCAAAACTGAAGTAAGGTTCTTCTTATATACTGCATGCATTTAATGCATGGCAGTATGGCTTTACACGTGGCAGCAGCTGAGTGGTTGCATGTCATTGACCTTTGTAGACAACCTTAGTAGCCGCATGGTGCACAGTGTAGAATCAGAGTTGTTGTACGATTACAGACAAAAGGGATGTCCGTTCTGACAGTTCGTATGGAGACGTGCAAGGGAGGTAAGACAATAGTAACATGCAGGGAGACTTCATGATCAGCTTTCGTTGAGTCAAATCTTTATCAGCGAATGATAAAGTTCAGCGATTGCTGAAGTCTTCTACTTGATACTTCACGTTGAATGGACAGGTCTTGCTTCGCTGATATCCGCATTAGTTCATGAGTAGACTTGTCGCTGGTTCTTGAGCTTGATCTTCGATTTCAGCGTAGAACATATGTTGACGTGAAACTTGTCTTCAGGGATCATAAGTAAACAACTAACTTATCAGCAATCATCTCATAGACTGAACAGGCTCAGAGCTATATGATGATGAACAGTGTTCGCTGAATATCTAATCTAAAGAGTGAGAGTTCCTATCAGCGGTACTGTAAAGTCTTAGTACTTATCAGCGATAGTGAAACTCTAATACATATTGTTTACTTACAATTTTCTCTAAGTGTTTAAGAGAGGGTCATTATCAAGTCACTAAGGGTTTGGATCAACACTTTCCTCTACCCCTCCTCAAACACTTCCCTCTTTTGAGCTTTCCTTTGCTCAAAATTTCTTTTCTTTTACAGGTCCTAACTTGGGCACTATCACTGCCTCCCTCAAGGATGTTAGTGATAAGGTGGATTCACTCTCAACGGATCTCACCAATAACACCAGCACTGTGAACTCAATCGGCGAGACGCTGAAAGAACTGTTCACCACCCTCAGCAGCAAGGCCGACAACGCTGACCTCTCAAAGCTGAATGAGGAGGTGAAGACCCTCCAGAAGGATGTGCTGAACAACTTCACTTCCATCCAAGCTCTCACCACCAACGTCTCGACTCTCTCCACCACCGTCTCGACCCTCAGCAGCGACGTAAAGTCTCTGCAAGGTGAGGTATCAGCTCTCAGGGGTCAGGTTAGTAACTCACCGACCAAGGTTGATTCTTCCAACAACCTACTCAGCCAAATCATGGACCACCTGAACGCTCCCAGGGTCCCTGTCTCCTACTTTACTGCGGATGATCGCGCCAAGCTGGCATGATAGCAGATTTCATCGTCCAAGCTACAACAGTGATCCCTGGCCTAGAAGCCAGGGTGAAATCTCTAGAGGCAAACCGTGCCACCGCCTCAGCAGAACCTGGCCTAGAAGACAGGTCCGCTGAAGCTGCTGCTGATGATGATACTGAACTCCCCCCCCCCCCTGTGATGATGACAAAAGGGGGAGAAGAACTCTAAAGACCCTTCTCTTGTTGAGGGGGAGGGAACCGCTGATGAAGATCCCTCTCAATCCGAGGGGGAGAAAGAGTTTGAAAATATACCCACCCCTCCTTCTTCTCCTTGGAGTGAAACATTCGAAATTCCCTCTAAAGAAGAAGAGGAGGATTTTGGGAATGGAAATACAAGATGAGGAACCCTCTTCACACCCTGATGACAATAATAACGATGATGATGATGAACCAAAACGTTGGTTCCAGCCTGCCGCTATCAGGGTCCCTGAGCCTAAAGGGGTAGTCTTCGCTGAAGTAGGGGAGAAGGCGAAGAAATCTCCTGCCAAGAAAGCTCCCAAGGGAAAACAAAAGGGACTTGCTCCTTCAGGGAACTTGGCGATTCTCTTCAACACTGAGAGTCTCCCAACCTCTCAAGTATGTCTATCACTTATCCCTTGTTGGGAACTGAAGATATGCTAAGTATGGTTAGTACTGCCAAGACAATGTTACTACTGCCAGTTCTTCGTTACTACTGCTAGTCAAGGTTACTACTGCTAGACGAAGTTACTACTGCTAGACACTGTTAGTACTGCTAGACCAAATTACTACTGCTAGACATGGTTAGTGCTGCTGAGCTGAGTTACTACTGCTTGAAGACTGTGAAGGTTAATACTGCTGAAGGTCGTTAATGCTGCTGAGCCAAATCATTGTTAATACTGCTGACTTGATAAGTTTGGTATGCGATACTTTTGGAGACAAAGAAGGAATTGATCAAGATATGTTTAACGAAGATTCAGAAGATCAATTTACTTTTGATAGTTATCTTGTAATTACTTTTGTATAAATAGTATTGATAGATAGCTATTAGAATACATACGATAGAAGATAGATAATATACAGAATTCTATATTGATTCAAGAGTGAATTAACCTCAAGGTGTAAGAACCCTATTTCTAGAGAAGTAGAAGTCGTCTTGTTGAGCCTGTTCAACAAGATTGAGGTTTGGTGTAAAGCTTGTGAGTAATACAGTTTGATATATACAGTGTGTTGAATTCTATTGATTGTTCTTTAATTAATTTAGAGTTCTATTCCGCAAGATTCTCTAAATTCTGTTTCTAAGAAGTTTAATTCTTGTTAAGAATCGATCCTGACAAGTGGTATCAGAGCTTTGGTATCTTAGAAGCTATGGACAATTCAATGGATACTCACAGTACTCTTGTTTCAAAGGTTCCCATGCTCAAACCCAATGAATTTGACATGTGGAAACTGAGAATCAAGCAGTACATTCTTCTTACTGATTATGCAATATGGGACATCATAGAAAATGGCCCATGTAATGAAGGAAAGATTGGAGCAGATGGAAAGAGACCTCCTCCCAAGACAGATGCTGAAAAGAAAGTCAGACAAACAGAGATGAAGGCCTTAAGCACTCTGCTTTTGGCTATTCCTAATGAGTACCAACATCAATTCCAACACTGCACAGATGCACAGATGTTGTGGAATGCTCTGGAGAAAAGATTTACTGGCACAAAGAGCACAAAGAGAAATCAAAAGGCTATTCTCAGGCAACAATATGAGAACTTTATGTCTGCAAAGAATGAGTCTATGACTCAAACTTTTGACAGATTTAACAAGTTAATTGGAGAATTAGCAACTGTGGGTGTACACATGGATGCTGATGATGTCAATAGAAAGTTCCTTAGATCATTGGGAGAAGAATGGACCATGTACACAGTCTCATTCAGACAGAATGACCAATTGGAGGACAAAGAGCTAGATGACCTCTACAATGATCTGAGAGTATTTGAGGCTGAAGTTGAAGCCAAGAAAAGGCCATCTGGATTTGTTTATAATGCTGCTTTATTATCTTCATCCTCTGATAATGCTGCTAATCCTGATTCTGTTAATACTGCAGGTTCTGTTAATGCTGCTGGTGGAACTAATCAAGAGAAGACTACAGATTCTGTACTAGAAGCATTCTTTTCTAGTCATGTTCACTCTTCTCTAATCAATGATGATTTAGAGCAGATTAATGCTGATGATCTGGAAGAGATGGACATCAAATGGCAGATGGCTATGCTATCAATGAGGGTGAAGAAATTCATCAAAAGGACTGGGAGAAACAACTTTTCCCAGAGAAGAGAAGATGGTGCAGGCTTTGACAAGTCCAAGGTTGAGTGTTATAAGTGTCACAAGATGGGACACTTTGCCAGAGAATGCAGAAGTGGAGGATCAAATCAACAGGCTCCAAATGGAAACCAAAACAGAAGCTCCTCTCAAGCCCTTGTTTCTCAACAAGGAATGGGATTTGATTGGAGTGATCAAGCTGAGGAAGCCTGTCAGAATCAAGCTCTTATGGCAGAAGTATCTGATATTCCTACTGAGGTACAATCTAAACTCTGTTCTCAAGCTTGCATTGATGCTGTTAAAAGATATAGGGATCACAATCAGGGTATGTGTGATAACCTTAAGAGGCTAGAGAAAGATGTGAAAGATTATGTTAGGATTGTAGAAAGGTTTGAGGAACAAATTAGAGCTTTTCAAGCTAATGAACTTCAACACTCCTATGATACTAACTATTGGAAGTGGGAGAAGAATGAGTATGAGATTAAGCTGAAAGTGTCTGGGGAGGAGAATGAGAAGTTAAAAGAAGAGCTTAAAAAGGTTAAACTTGATGTTGAAAAGTTTACCTGTGCTTCTAAAACCATGGACACCATCATTAAAGCTCAAATCCATGACAAGATGAAAGTAGGGATAGGGTACAATACCACACCTCCACCCTACAATAACAACTACATACCTCCTAAGTCTGATTTGTTAGAGACCAAGGATAGGAAGGAACCTGAATTAAAGATTAATATAGATCCTTGTGAAAAAGAAATAGTTGTTGAGGATGAGACTGACAAAGTAGACTCTGATGAGGAATGTGAAAGTCCATGTGTCAAGAACACTGAGATCAAAAGGACTGAAGAGAAAAAGGGAGTTCATTACACACAACCCAAAGTTGTGAACTCCAATATCTGTAAACAGTGTTCTTGCAGGAAATCTAAAGAGAACAAGCCTCAAAAACATGATAATCAGAGGGGAAATCAAAGGAACTGGAATAACCAGTGGGCTATGAGACAAGGAGTTGATCTGAACAGAATTAACAGGCCAAAACCTTGTTTCATCTGTGGTAAGCTAAATCATTTAGCCAAACACTGTTATTTCAATCCTGTTAACCAAAGGTTTAATGCTCAAAGATCTTTTCAAAAACCTGGTGGTTACAGAAAGAATGGTGGCTATAAAAAGCTTGCAAAGAAAAATGTGGCAAAGAAACAAGATAAACCCAAAAGCCACATAAAGAAAACGACTGAAAAGGAATGTGGTACTATGTGGGTTCCAAAAGGCACTAAAAACAATACTGCTGCTAGCAGTGTTAGTACTGCTAACACTGTTAGTACTGCTTCAAAAGTTAGTGCTGCTAGCAGTGTTAATACTGCTAGTAATCATTCCAAAGTTAGTACTGCTAATACTTTTAGTGCTTCTTCTTCAGATAGTACTGCTGCTAGCAGTATTAACTCTGTTAATACTGCTTCTAGCAGTGTTAACTCTGTTAATACCGCTACCTCTGTTAGTACTGCTGATACTGCTGCTAACAGTACTGCTGCTTCCAGTATTAGTACTGCTAGCACTGTTAGTACTTCTGAGGTTAATACTGCTTCTAGTGCTGCTACACCAATGATTTTGACAAAGTACTCCAGCACTGCAGTACCTAAATTTGAAAATCTCATCAAAACCAAGTGTAAGTACTTTGATGAGCAAGGGAGACCCAAGACCACTTCGGCTTGGGTTCCCAATAAAACTAACTGATTTATCTTGATGTGCAGGGCAACCAACAGCTCAAGGGGAAGAGCATTTGGCATGTTGATAGTGGTTGCTCCAGGCACATGACAGGTAACATGGCCTGCCTCAAAAATTTCAAAAAGATTGATGGAGGACATGTTGCATTTGGGGATAATCCTGCTGGTGGAAAGATAAGTGGTAAGGGTGATGTTTCAAAGGGTAAGATGACCTTTGAAGATGTGTACTATGTTGAACAATTGAGATACAACCTGTTAAGTGTATCACAGGTTTGTGACAAGAAACATAGCATATTGTTTACTGATTCTGAATGTATTATCCTTGCTCCTGGATACAAAGTGGTTGATGAAAACATGATACTTCTGAGAACTCCTAGGAAGGATAATGTTTATTGTTTAGATTTGGAAAGTGTTTCATCTGATTCATCCCTAAATTGTTTAGTTTCAAAAGCTTCTTTAGATGAATCATCACTTTGGCACAGAAGGATGTGTCACATGAACTTTAAAACAATGAATAAACTTGTTAAGAATAACCTTGTAAGGGGTTTGCCATCCAAAGTCTATTCATGTGATGATCATTGTGTTGCTTGTCTCAAAGGCAAACAACACAAAACTTCTCATAAGACCAAAGAGATAAACTCTATCTCAAATCCTCTTCAACTGTTACATATGGATCTGTTTGGTCCTACCAATGTGATGAGTATTGGCAAGAAATCATACTGCTTAGTTATTGTTGATGATTATTCTAGATTTACTTGGGTATATTTTCTGAGAACTAAAGATGAGACAAGTGGACTGATCAAATCTTTTATTCTCAAAATTGAAAACCAATCAAATCAAAGAGTGAAAGTCATTAGATCAGATAATGGAACTGAGTTTAAAAATGTTGATCTAAACACCTTTTGTGAAGAAAAAGGAATTGAGAGACAATACAGTGCTCCTAGGACTCCACAACAAAATGGTGTTGCTGAGAGAAGGAATAGGACACTGATTGAGGCTGCTAGATCTCTGTTAGCTGATTCAAAGTTACCAATTACTTTTTGGGCAGAAGCAGTTAATACTGCCTGCTATGTTCAAAACAGAGTTTTAGTTGTAAAGCCTAAAAACAAGACACCTTATGAGCTTTTCCATAAAAGGAAACCATATATTGGATTTTTCAAACCATTTGGATGTCCTTGTACTATTCTCAATACCAAATCTCACTTAGGCAAGTTTGATAGCAAAGCAGATGATGGTTTTCTTGTTGGGTATTCATCTCAAAGTAAGGCCTACAGAGTTTTTAATACCTCTTCTAGAATAATTGAAGAAAGTGATAATGTCAAATGCAATGAGAACACACCAAATCCTATTGGTTCAGGTCCTAATTGGCTATTTGACATTGATTCACTCACTAATTCTTTGGGTTTCAGTAGTGATGTATATGCAGGACAAAGGGATACACCATCATCAGAACACAGAATTCAATCTGTGATATTTCCACTCCCTTCCATTGATCCTGTTGAATTCTGTGAACACCAAGAGGAGACTGAACCTATTCAGAATGAAGAGGAGAGGAGAGCAGAGGAAAATCAGTCTTCAGGTCCAAATTCCAGAGAATCTGAGGTGACTGAAGAAGCAGAAACAAATCCAGAATTAAATGAATCAAATCTGGATGAGAACATTCAAGAGGAAGCTGGTCATCCAACAAGAACTCAGAAAAATCATCCTCCTGAGTTGGTGATTGGAGATATTGCATCTCCCATGATGACTAGAAAGCAAAGCAGACTCCAAGAATTGCAAGAGCAGCAAAATACAGTTAATACTGTTCTTACTTGCTTTCTGTCCCAGATTGAGCCCAAAAAGGCTTATGATGCTATGAAAGACCCAAGCTGGATAGAGGCAATGCAAGAGGAGCTGCTACAGTTCAAATTACAGGATGTTTGGGACTTGGTAGACCTTCCAAAAGGTCATAGAGCAATTGGCACCAAGTGGATTTTCAGGAACAAGAAGGATGACAGAGGGATTGTGATCAGAAACAAAGCTAGACTGGTTGCACAAGGGTACACACAGGAAGAAGGAATAGATTATGAGGAAGTCTTTGCTCCTGTGGCAAGGATTGAAGCAATCAGGTTATTTCTAGCCTATGCCTCATACATGAAGTTCAAAGTGTACCAAATGGATGTCAAAAGTGCATTTCTGTATGGAAGTATTGAGGAAGAAGTATATGTCTGTCAACCCCCTGGATTTGAGAATCCATTGCACCCTGACAGAGTATACAAGCTGAAGAAGGCTCTTTATGGTTTGCATCAAGCTCCAAGAGCATGGTATGACACTCTGTCTACCTATCTCTTGAAAAATGACTTTGAAAGAGGAGTAATTGACAAGACCCTGTTTATCAAGAGGAGAAAGAGAGGTACACTACTTGTTCAGATCTATGTGGATGACATCATCTTTGGATCCACCAATGATCAAATGTGTAAAGAGTTTGAAGAATTGATGCACAAAAGCTTCAAGATGAGTTCCATGGGAGAACTTACATTCTTTCTTGGGCTTCAGGTAAAACAGAGGAAAGATGGGATTTTTATTAGCCAATCCAAATATGTGAAAGACATCCTGGACAAGTTTGGTTTATCAGACTCAAAGCCAGCAAGCACACCAATGGAAACACATAAACAGATCACTGCAGATCTTGAGGGGGAGGATGTGGATGTCCATCATTACAGATCAATGATTGGATCTCTCATGTATCTCACAGCCTCTAGACCTGACATTATGTTTTCAGTCTGTGTTTGTGCCAGATTTCAGGTTTCTCCTAAGCAATCACACCTTCATGCTGTCAAGAGAATATTCAGATACTTAAAAGGGCAACCTAGATTAGGTCTCTGGTATCCTCATGAATCCTCTTTTGACTTGCTTGCATATTCAGATAGTGATTTGGGTGGAGCCAACATGGATAGGAAGTCTACTTCAGGTGGATGTCAGTTTTTGGGTACAAGACTAGTATCTTGGCAGTGTAAGAAACAAACCACAGTGTCCTTATCTACCACAGAGGCTGAGTACATAGCTGCTGCAAGCTGCTGCTCTCAGGTTCTATGGATTCAGAATCAGATGTTGGACTATGGGGTAACATTTCTTCACACTCCAATCTTCATTGATAATAACAGTGCTATCAGCATTGTTAATAATCCAGTCAAACACTCAAAAACAAAGCATATAGAGATAAGGTATCACTTTATAAGAGATTGCAATGAAAAGAAATTAATTCAGGTTGCTAAAGTTCATACAAATGACCAGTTTGCTGATCTATTCACAAAAGCTTTTGATGTGGGTAGATTCACCTTTTTGGTAACAAGTGTGGGCATGATCAACCTAGAATAAATTTATGACTTTCTGTTTTTATACCTGTATTTCTTCATATATTTGGTGCTACTAACTTTCTTTCTCAGGATTCTCTGTTTCCCTCAGATTACCAAGTGCAGAAAAGTGTAAGTGTAGTTACTACTGCCTGTGCAGCGTTACTACTGCCAGTACAGAGTTACTACTGCCTGTGTTCTAGTAGTTAATACTGCTTGTGCAGTTAATACTGCTCAGTAGTTAATACTGCTCAGTAGTTAATACTGCTTGTGTAGTTAATACTGCTTTGCAGATAATACTGCTCAGTAGTTAATACTGCTAGTGCACAGTTAATACTGCTCAGTAGTTAATACTGCTAGTGCAGTTAATACTGCTAGGTAGTTAATACTGCTTGGTAGTTAATACTGCTCGGTAGTTAATACTGCTAGGTAGTTAATACTGCTTGGTAGTTACTACTGCTGTGTAGTTAATACTGCCTTGCAGTTAATACTGCTCAGTAGTTAATACTGCTTACGTTGTTAATACTGCTTTTGATAATCTAGGGCATATAAATACCCCTGTGTGCCCGCCAAAGTTCATAACGACTCTTCACATTTACTTCTTCTCTCTCGTTCTAACCTAGTCTCCCCAGAATCTTTGTGTTTTTCTTTCAAGAATCCTCAGGAATCATGGAGTTTGTGGATGAGCACAATGAAATAGCCATGCTTCAGAAGCCGAAACAAGCTGCGGGATTCCACGATATCGTCGATTTTCTTAAATCCTCGCACATCTCCTATGCCCTAACGGTGAGCCCAACCATCTATATCGAACATCAGACGCAATTTTGGGAGAATGCCACTGTTAGTTTCGAAGAAGGGCAGAAAACCATTCGAACAAGGGTTTGTGATAAACCCTTGAAAGTCACAGAGGAGGTTATTCGCATCTCTCTTCACTTGGATGATGCCTCAGGTATAACCTCTCTATCTTCTGATGACTTATATTCGACTTTACAAAGAATGGGGTATGAAGGTCCCATTGGTGTTTTTAAATTCTACAAGTCAAAATTTTTCAACCAATGGAGATTTCTTGTTCATACCCTAATGCACTGTATTTCCAAGAAAACTACTGGATGGAGTGAGTTCAGCAGTCCCATTGCATATGCCTTGGTCTGCTTATCCACTGCCAGAAAGTACAATTTTTCAGCTATGATCTTTAATGATCTTGTATCAAACTTGGAATCCAAAAAGAGCTTTTACATGTATCCAAGGTTTGTGCAAGAAGTTATTAACAAGGAATTGATGGACTTACCTCAGTTTGATGATGTATATGTACCAAAATCCCCTAAAGGGAAGGTTTTTTCAAATATGAAAAGACTTCCTAGGGACTCGGAAGGAGTTGACACACCATTGTTCTCTACAATGATGGTTGTGTCCCACACATTTGAAGGTATGGCATCAGGGTCAAGGCCCTCATTAGACACACCCACTGATGACCAATCCCAACCTTCCATCTCAAAAGACATCCCTCAGTCCATTCTTGAACAACCCACTCCCACAATCACCAAAAGGTTTCAAAGAAGAAAGGTGCACAAGGTTCCTTACCTTGATTTACCTACTCAGAGCCCTAAGCCTTTAAGCCCTCAGTTGGAGCATTCTCCAATTGAGAATATCAACAGGGAAACCACAGGGGTGTCTCCCAACCCCAAGAAGGTGCTCTCTAAGGAGAAGGATGAGCATATGGGTGCTAAGGCTGCCACTACTTCTGCTAGCACAGAGAAGGACAGTGGTAACATAAATAAGACATTCCCCATGGCAACTCTAAATGATAAATCATTAGGAGGACCCAGGTGCCAAGAAACCAAGGGGGCAGTTAGTGCTTCTGCTAGGCAGAAGGCTTCTGCCAAAACTTCCAAGGATCCTTTAAAGAAGGTAAACACTTCTAAACAAGGTGAGGATAGATATAACTATGCTGAATTGATGGAAACCATTGGAAATGTCAACTTGGATGTTATGGCACAGAGGAAGGAGATTGAGCAACTGAAGACTGTGGTCACCTACCAACAGTCTCAAATTGAGAAGCTCAAAAAGATGGTCACCAAGTTGTTGCACAGAAAGAAAAAGACAAGATTTGTGCTGAGAAGAAGAACTTCAACTGATGATGCTCCCAAAAAGGGGGAGTCAGAGTCAGAAGCAGAACTAAATATGAAGGGTCCACAAGTTGAGGGGGAGACAGTTCACATGGAGACTGAGATGGAAATGGATAATGCACAGTTTAAGGGGGAGTCCAGTGCACAGAATAAGGGGGAGACAGAAAAGGTGGAAGAGATTATTAAAGAAGCAGAAACTACAACAGCAGCAGAAACCACAGCAGCAGAAACTGTTAATACTGCTGAGTTTGAACAAGCAGCAGAAACAGTTAATGCTGCTGAAGGCCAAACAGAAAAAGCAGCAGAAACTGAGCAGGAAGCAGTAACTACATCTCAAGCTGAAATTGATGAAGAAATATACTGGATTGTGAAGAACAGTGTTGAAGCAGCATCATTACATGTTCTAAGAGAAGCAGTAACAGCCATAGCAGCAGAAATGGTTATTGCTGCTGAGAAACTTAAAACAGCTGAACCAACTCCTGAAGCTGTTAAAACTCTTAAAAGAACCAAGATGATGTCAAAGAAAAGACCAAGCACCAAGCCCATAACTTCACAGAAGAAAAATGAAAAGAAGCCAAGGGTGGAGCCAACTGCAGAAGAGGCCCAGGAGGAAACAGTGAAAGAAAAATTAACCTCAGAAGTTGCTGAAGAAGAAGTGGCAACTCCATCAGGGCAATCAAGCAATGTACAATCACAAACTGATGCCCAATGTGATTTGTACATTACTAGTGTTGACTCTAACCCAATTCCAATTCAGGCTGAACCAATATCATCTAAGGCTCCTGAAATCATCTTTTGGGACACTTTGAAAGATGGTAGAAAGGAGTTCATTAGGATAAAAAGAGCAGATGGAAAATTTGAAGTCTTTTCAACTTGGGGAAAAATTGTCAGAACTTGCTCAAGATCAGACTTAGAAGAGATGTTCAAAGTTGGGATGAGGATATATGAAAACATGCTGACTGAGCAAGGGATGTCAATCTCTAAAATGGTACTTGAATTCTTGTGCCAAATGTTCAAACCTGAAGCAGTTCAGCATAGGATAAACACACAGTTTCAAGCCATTACCAACTGGATGCTCTATGAAAACTGTGGAGTATATGTCATCTCCCTTGACTCTGCAACTCAAGAATACTATCTGGTGGATGAAATATACAATCACAGCATGAAGAGGCTGAATGGAATGCTACATGCTAAGTTGACCTGCAACAAGGATTCAACAATGGGTAGATTCTTGGTAAAAAGGATTCTCAATCAAAGTCTGGGATTGAATCCTAATCTAGGCATGTATGATTAGGTTTTGGAAGCATCATCTGAAGAACTTGACTTCTTTTCCTAAAAGTCAAGTTAGGGGGAGATTGTTGGGAACTGAAGATATGCTAAGTATGGTTAGTACTGCCAAGTCAATGTTACTACTGCCAGTTCTTCGTTACTACTGCTAGTCAAGGTTACTACTGCTAGACGAAGTTACTACTGCTAGACACTGTTAGTACTGCTAGACCAAATTACTACTGCTAGACATGGTTAGTGCTGCTGAGCTGAGTTACTACTGCTTGAAGACTGTGAAGGTTAATACTGCTGAAGGTCGTTAATGCTGCTGAGCCAAATCATTGTTAATACTGCTGACTTGATAAGTTTGGTATGCGATACTTTTGGAGACAAAGAAGGAATTGATCAAGATATGTTTAACGAAGATTCAGAAGATCAATTTACTTTTGATAGTTATCTTGTAATTACTTTTGTATAAATAGTATTGATAGATAGCTATTAGAATACATACGATAGAAGATAGATAATATACAGAATTCTATATTGATTCAAGAGTGAATTAACCTCAAGGTGTAAGAACCCTATTTATAGAGAAGTAGAAGTCGTCTTGTTGAGCCTGTTCAACAAGATTGAGGTTTGGTGTAAAGCTTGTGAGTAATACAGTTTGATATATACAGTGTGTTGAATTCTATTGATTGTTCTTTAATTAATTTAGAGTTCTATTCCGCAAGATTCTCTAAATTCTGTTTCTAAGAAGTTTAATTCTTGTTAAGAATCGATCCTGACATCCCTTATTCTGCTTTTATCAACTCTCATCTAAAACTCACCTTAAACACTTAGCCAATTTTTTTCTATCTTCTTTTCACCTTCAAAAGATCTAACTTTTTGATCTTTTGATTCAGCTAGTCCTCTCCCCTGCTTAAGGGACCTGTTGAAACTACTCAACTCCAACAACAAATAATCCCAGCTGCTACAGTTGATGCCTCTCCAATAATCCCAGTCTCGGTGATTGAGACTGATGATCAAGAAGAAGAGAAGAGCTGCTCACACATCCCAACAGACCCTCTTGACCTCCTCAAAGGTCAGAGGATGAATTCCAAAAAAGAGCAGCGATGATCCAACAGCTAGAGAGTCAGAGATTAAAGATCAATCCTCCAACCAGCCTTACCTTTTTGTCACCCAAAGAGATCGAAGAATCCATCAGGGCTGAGAAGTTGCTTGCTGAGAACCAAGAGACAATAATCAAAGATAAAGAATTTGCTCTCCAGGTTGCTCAGCGCTCAGTCGCTGATACGAAGTTGAAAATATTTCCTCTAAGGGTTCAAGAAGAGCTACTCAAGAGAGTTGGGAGGAAATCCAGAAGAAGCAAAAGGTCAGCGACTCTATGATGAACTGGTGCAAAAAGAAGGTAGACTTCAGGTATCATCCAAGTCGAATCGTGAACGTCAACCTGAAGGGTAAAGGGGTAAGGGGTGTTCCATTGGTAGAAGTCACGGTGATCAGGGAAAATGGGGAAATTAAGGTATGCTACTTATCGAAGATTGAGTCATATGGTTTGGATGAATGGTTGGAAGTCAAGGCTGTAATTCAACGGTCAAGGTCAAGTTTCAAGCCTCATGTTGAAAAGTTCTAAACAAGTTGATCGACAGAGTATCTTCAGTGGTTGACCTGCCTCCTCCCCCAGCACTTCTCCAAAATCAAAGATGTGCCCCTGCAAAGAAAAACCTGCCTCCTCATCCTCAGGTCTGCTATCTGAAATGAAACTGGAATCGAATTCTTAAGGGAAGCAGTGCTCGGACCTCCACCTGACCTATATGCCCTGAACCTATCACTACCCCCAGGTGAACCTTTCATCATTGGTCAAGTGGTCAGTGATCCCCTCGGAATTTTCTTCTACGACTGGAATGGTAAGAAGTGCTTTCAACGCTTCTCTGAATTACCTATATGCCTAGTGAATCAACTCAGAGACCTTGTCTACTGGTGCAACGAAACAAGACTCGGACTCTTCCTGAAGCCCCAAGTGCTGAATGAAGCCAAACAAAGACGACAACAGGGTGAAATAGTCCCTGGTTGGATGATCCAAGAGACAAATGCCTTTGACGAGTTGCTCTTCAAAGATGAACATCTTTAGCTGATAGATAACTTCTTTGTATTCTTGTATTTATCAGTAATACTTTTTGTACTTGTAAATTATTTCATTGTACTTGTAATTTTCCATCTTCCTGTATAATCACTTACGAAGATTAATGAAAATTTCAATGAAGTACTTTACTCCATTAGTACTAGAAAAGATCCCTGAAAACAGTAAATGGGACACGCATATATGAGTCCTTTTTATCCTTATGTTTTTATACTTAGACCATATCCAATGGGGTCACTAAATCTTACACTAAACACTAAATTTGGCGTAAATCTCACTATTTACATCTCCAATGGGGTCACTATTTTCCACACTAAATTTAGTGTGATGAATAGTATTACACTATATTTGGTGTAACACTATTCATTTACACTGCTTTTTATACTACTTTTATACCACTTTTTCAATTACATTTTTGGTCCCTCAATTTTGAGATTTATTACTTTTGACTTTTAAAGTGTTAAAGTTTTAATAGGTTTATTATATATATATATATATATATATATATATATATATATTCTTTATATTAATTTTTTATTTATGTTTTAATTAAGTAAATAGTATACAACATGATAAAATATTCGATGAAAATAAGCTAATATTAAAAGATGAAAACATAATCAACAGAAATTCCAAAATACATAATAACACCGAAATGAAATTACTAGAAATCTAATAATCTGGTAACCAGCTTCCAGGTCCTCCAAGATCATTAAAGATCGTTCCAAACGAAGTCGATGTAGGTGGGGTCTGTTGATGTTGTTGTTGAGTCATTTTCTCTAAAATTCGTGCTTGTTCGGTCTTGACATATGCTCGTATGTTGGGATCATGTATTGAATTCACATCCCTAAACAGTATTTTATTTTCTTCTTTGGTTTGTTGCATTTCCAAAAAGAGTTCCCTTTGTGTGGATGCCTTTTTCAATTGCTCTAAAAGTTGTCTATTTCCTTCTTCAATGTTATTGACGAACATTGATGTTTGGTCATCTGTTTTTCGTTTCAACTTTGCTTTTTTCACCCCTATTGGTCGTTGAGATATAGAACCACCAATTATGTCGTCACTATCTTCTAAATTCAAAGAAAATGAAAACAACCCTGGAGATGCGTTTCTAGCAGATTTAGGGGTTACATTTTCAGACTCTGAAGACACATATCCAAAACCATCTCGGTTTGGTATTGGTATTGGTATTGGTATTTGTTTTGTGGGAAAAAAATAGTAATGAATATAATTAAATGCATATGTATTCTCTTTTTTATTTGTTTTAATGTAACTTTTATTGTTTAATAAAAAGCTTTGTTTTATGCATTAAAATAATTTAGTTCAAAATTAATAAAAAATATATTAAGTTATGATCTAAATAAAAAATATGGGTATGAATTGTAAAGTTAATAAATATAAGGATATTATTGAAAGTTTATTAAATTAATATAAAAATGATTTGGTGTAAAAAATAGTGTTACCCATTGGATAAGATTTACTATTAACACTAAATTTTACACTACTGTTTACACTACTTTTGATGTTTAGTGTAAAAAATAGTGTGACCCACTGGAGATACCCTTAGCAATTTTCTTATGTTGCTTTGTCATCATCAAATAGGGGGAGGTTGTTGATCTAAACCCTTCAGTGATTTGATGATGACCCTTAGAATCACTTCAGTATAATATATTGAGTCAGTTCAGTATCGCTGATGGGTAACCACTGTCCTTCATTATTTCTCATTGATAAATGTACATCAGTCATAACTGAGTCTGTTCAGTTTCGCTGATGATCACTGATTGTTTATCCGTAAATGTTTATTTGTAATCCTTGAAGACAAGTTTCACGACAAAGGAGTTCATCGCTGAATCGAAGACAAAGCTGATGAACAAGTGACAAGTCTACTAATGATCTGATGCGGATATCAGTGAAACCAAGACAAGTCCACAACACGCAAAATTTCAAGTAGAAGACTTCAACGATAGCTGACTTTCATCAAGTCTCACTGATGGAAGATCAACTCAGTGATCGCTGATCATGAAGCCTCCTCTACAAGAAATGTTTGTCTTATCCCCTTGCACACTTTTGTACGGTTCGTCAGAAGGACATTCCTTTGTCCAGGATCGTACAAACCACTTTGCCACTACACTGTTCACCAAGCGGCCCAAAGCATATTTGCAAAAGTCAGAAGCATGCATCCAACCAAATGTTGACACGTGTAAAGTCCTCCTAAAATGCATTAAATGCATGTAGTATAAATAGGAGGAATGCACCTTCATTTCGAAGATGGTCATCCCTGGACCTACTTTGTGCCTGAGAAAATTATCCTTACATTTCTTTCCTTCTTTCTTTCTTATTCTTAGTGCAAGAATACTTAGTGATCCCCATAGTTTGTTTAGATTGAGTCTTGTACTTAATATTATTCTGCAAGAATACTTAGTGATCCCCATAGTTCAATAAACAATTTAGAAAGATAAAAATCTTGTGTGTTTGTATTCAACCCCCCCCCCCCCCCCTCTACAAACTTACTTGTATAACCCTACTGGACCAACAATATTGGCAAAGAGGAATATGGACTTATGTTAATGAAATTACGGTATTTAGGCACCTTGACCTAAAACTAGGGTTTCTATGTTTTGACTCAAATGGAAATATCATTAACTTTAGTATGAAACATGTGGGTTTTGGCTATGATATAGGCAAAGAGGAGTATGGACTTATGTTGACGAAATTCCGGTATATAAATTCATGTCTTGAACCTTTATTGTGTGGAAATGATTTATGAACCAGTATGAATGTTTCTTGTTGAGAAACTTGAGTGTGACAATTTGATGAGTATGACCGTTATGGAGTTACCATGCATTTATATGTTCATGTTTAAAAAATCTTGTTGTTTTTCTCCTCGTGCACGAGGATTAGACTTGCATGATAAATTGCTATAAGTTGATAGCCCACTTGGGCTACTAGCGAGTAGGCAATAGAGGATATTGTGGTCCTTGAGGTGTAACTCGTCTAGTTTGGATTTGCAATGTGGTCCCATAAGTTCTTGAGGTGTAACTCGACGGAGTAGGCAATAAAGGCATTAAATTATGGTTTGAGGTTGTGATGTCTTAATGGCATAGGAACTAAAACCGGGACTTGAGGTGCAATCCAATAACATCACGGGTGACTCCATGTCATGTGTTCTCGTCATCCCGATGGTAACCGGTCTCCCCCGTATTTCAAGAGTATTTCTCTCTTGTATATTTATAGGGGTGCTCAAAAACCCGACCAACCCAACCCGAAAAATCTCAACCCGAGGTAACCCGAAGCATTATCGATCAAAAAAATAGCCAACCCGAAGCATTTGGGTCGGAATTGGGTCAGGCCCAATAGAACCCGATACACCGATCAGGCCCAATAGTTTTAGCGCATCTGATTTTTTTAGGGTTATTAGACTTATCATCTCTCCACATTTCACTGATTTCAGCCGCTTTCCCTCGCACTCTCACTCTCATCGACGACGACAGCCTCAGTGCCTCACCCCTCAGCCGAAAGCCGCTACCTTTCCCTCTCACTCTCATGAATCGACACTGATGTAGAGGTTCACACTCCACAGTCCACAGACATGTAAGATATCTCATTTCTTTTGATGAACTTCTGATTATTAATTAGTTGCCTTAAATGAGGTAAAACTGAATGCATTGATGGTGATGTTCATAGTGATGATAATCTTCCTAGCATTAACGCACTGATATTATTTCTTGTTTTTGAGTTTTGTCTATACCAATTTCCTTTCGTATTTCCATGCTTTGAACCCTACAATCACAATTTCCTTTCGTATTTCCACACATTCTAAAAAAGCAGAAGTAATTTGAAATTGAAAGGTTATTTTTGAAAGGACCATGTAAATTAATGATTTATACAATTATTTTGATTTTCTGAAACAGAGGATTTGATTTATAAATCATGAAACTGATGGTTGTTAATTTGGAAAGTTCATTTATTAATGATTTGGGACCTAAAAGTGATGTTCGGTATGCTAGGCTGTGACATCACTTGCAAGACTTTTTGTTGTTGGAAATGATTGATTCAAATGGGTTTATATATATATATATATATATATATATATCAATGATCATTCTGTTCTTTTTAGGTAATCATGCTCAAAGCTGGTATTGTAGAGAAATGTAAGAATCAAAATTTCTGAATTACTGTAGGTCATGTCTCAACGTGCCATTTCTGATCTTCGTATAAGCTGAGGTCATGTTAAAACTCTTTAAACCTACCAAGTTCTAATTCAATCTCACTGTCTGCTTCTGTGATGTGTGAGAACTGGTGAAAAGATTGCAGAACTGCTAATTGAGCATGGTGCATTAGTCAAAAAGCACCATGGGCAGAGCTAATTAGCAGGTATATTTAATTTCAAGGTGACAATACATACCATCTGCATTACTAAACCTACAATGATATTTAGATTTTTGAATATATTTATTTTTCCTCTTGTCTTTCCTTTTTTAGGTTTCTACCAACTATAAAACTACGGAAATCAAACAATGCTGATGATTTTGTTTAACAGAAAGTCCGTTAAGGATCTGGGATGCACTGATTACATGCTTCAGTTTTTAAGCAGTCAGCTTCTTGCATACCCTTCACATATTCATATTCAGGTACTGATCTATGTACTTATCTTGTTTCTCATACTCTCAGGTGCTGTTTGTTTACCTCTTAATAATTCCATTAAGAGGCAACAACTGATGTAGAGGTTCACACTCCACAGTCCACAGTCCACAGACATGTAAGATTAAATACTGGTCACATGTGCCTACGAGATGGAATTCAACTTTTATGTTTAAACCCGACCAACCCGAACGGGTTGGGTTGGGTTGGGTTGGGTTGAAATTTTTTCAAACCGCCAACATTGGGTTGATGTGTCGAAATGCCTTCAACCCGATCAACCCAAGCCGTGAGCCCCCCTAATATCTTATGTTCAGGTTGGGTTACTTGGCAGAAATTAAAGTGAGACTTTCACTACCGCACGGATTCGGTAACATTGGTTTTGACTTACAATATCGTCTGTTTTATCCATAATGTGAAATTACACTTACTTACTAGATTTCCGGTCTAAAACTTGTGGTGTTGTACTTGTGGATTACAGGTCCCATTAGAGGTGCGTCCTTGACGCGTTGATATTTTTGCCGACCGTGCTTAGGTTCTTGGAGGGTCGGGATTTTTGGGAATCGAGATGAGAGATCTTTTTGGAGATATAGTGACACCCGTGTTAATCTAGCTTCTTTGAATTCTAGATTAATAGGTTGTTGTGTATTATGTCTCAATACTCGATATTCTAACTTTGTCCAAACTATCCCATTACATTAAGATCCTTAGTTGGTGTAATTTATCAAGCTTTATTTTACCCATTTTCCGGAAATCCCCTATTTTTTATGTCAAAATTTTAGGGTGTTACAAGTTGGTACCAGAGCTCTAGTTTACGTGAACTATATATGCTAGTCTGATGCCTAGACTTAAGCTGAGACTAATAAGTTAAGAAATGTGAGGAATTTGGGTAGAAACATTAAGATGGGACGCTTCGGAGTCGACGAAAACTACATTATTTTGTATTATGAAAGTGGTAACGAGAATTCTTATGTATAGTATGTTCATAATTTTAATTAGATACTGCTATTATGAATATATTGTTACGTGGGCATGCTTGATTGCTATGATTATGATGATCGATGATGGTTCTAGTATGTTTCCTTATGTGTATCTCGTAGCCTATTTTCTCATCTTTATTCTCTAATGTGACAGACGGAAATGGTAAATACACGGAGTAGACCTCAGTCTTCTCCGGAAGGTAACGTCGTGACTGAATCCACAGCCGATCAACCGAACGTAAATGCGTCAGCTTTGCCTCATCTACTTCCACCTTTGTTGGGTGGGAGAGTGGAACAGATACTAAGGACAAACATTGCCTCCGCCAACCTGCTTATAACAGAAGTGACTCCTCAAACCCAAATGATGGACATGATGCGGGTCATGAACGAGACCATGGTTAAGCAGCAGGGGCTATTCATGAAACTTTTGGAGGACGAGAATGCTAACACGTGCCGTCATGAGATGATTGAGGAGAACGTGTTCGTAGCGGGGTCCGGGGGAACCGGTGATGAGAACCGGACTGATGGGTTGGTTACTTTGGAGATGAGGTCGACGGGAAGGGTTTGTTCCTACAAAACATTCTTTTGTTGTAAAGCACCGGAGTTTGCCGGTTCTGACAATCCGGTGGCCTGCATGAACTGGATCAGAGAAATCGAGTAGGCCTTCAGAGCTTTTGACTGTGAGGAAAACCAGAAAGTAAAGTTTGGTTCTCAAATGCTCAGGAGTTCAGCTTAAACTTGGTGAAACGTCTACACCCCCACCCTAGAAGCTTCAGTTTTGGCCAAAATGACTTGGCCGCTTTCAAGAGAAAGATCTTAGAAAAGTACTGCAATGAGCAAGAGATGGATTTGATCGAGGAAGAATTTTCGATCGATCAAGAAAGGGAATTTGTCGGTGAGGGATTATACACTATTGTTCATGGAGAAGTTGAACCTTGTGGGGCACATGGCCCCAACTGAGAAAGAAAATATGAAAGCGTATTTAAAGGGTTTGCCGGCTAATATGATGGCAATGGTCTGTAACTCCAAGGCCACTAACCTCCAGGAGACGATCGAGGAGGCCAAGGTCATGGAGAGGGTCTACGCAAGAGACAAAGAGGAGAAAGCTAGAGTTGGGGAGAAGAGGAAGTAAGAGAGCCCGCAAACTTCGTTCAAAAAGCCGAGGTTTCAACCAAGTGGTAGAGGAGGGGACAATCGCCGAGAGGCGAGGTGGTGTCCTAAGTGAAAGAGCAAGCACTTCGGTCCTTGCAATTTTGGATAGGTTACTTGTTTCAAGTGCGGGAAGATGGGGCACACTAGTCCGGAGTGCCATATAAAAGGGACGGTTTGTTTCGAGTGCAAAGAGATTAGGCACATGAAGCGGTAGTGCCCCAAGCTGAAAGGGGACACAAGAGGAACCGGCTCAGGAATTCAACCAAGGAGGGAGGCCATTCCCAAGCCTCAGGGGAGGGCCTTCCAAATGATGAAGGAGGAAGCGAAGGAAACCGTCGATGTGGTGTCGGGTACGTTCTCACTCAACTCTTTATCTGCTAGAGTATTGTTCGATTCTAGTGCGAATTGTTCTTTCATATCGTTAAAATTTTGCAAATCCTTGAACATGCCTACTAGTACTCTACGCGATGCTTTAGTCATAGAGGTAGCAAATGGGGAACAAGTGGTTTTGCAGAAAGTCATTGAAAAGTGTCGTCTAGAAGTCAGTGGCGAGACCTTTGAAGTGGATCTTCTCCCCATGACTATCGGGAGTTTTGATGTGGTTATTGGGATGGACTGGTTGGAAAAACACAAAGCGAAAATTTTGTGCTCTAAGAAACTCATAAGGATAGAACTTCAAAGTGGAGACTTTGTCCTCGTCTATGGAGAGAAACGAAGAGGCGAAGTGGCTCTCATTTCTTCCATCAAGGAAATGAAGTGCCTAACGAAGAAGTACCCATCGTTTCTAGCTTACGTGGTAGACGCAAAAGCGGAGAAAAAGAAGGTAGAAGACGTGAGAGTCGTTGTAACACCCGAAAATTTAGAAAACTGAATTAGGGGCTCACGGACGTCCGCGGGGCCAAGGGCCGGACGTCCGCGACTTGCGGAAGTCTGCGGGTAGTCCGCGGAAGCAACAGAGAATTTTGGGGTTTTTGGCCAAAGTGAGCCGGACGTCCGCGAGGGTGCAATGCGGACGTCCGCGATGCATCTGATGGCACTTTTTGTTTTAAGAGAGACTTTTCCCCTCTCTCTTTCCTCATTCCATTTCATAACCCTAACCCAATCTCTCTCCCTCCTCTCAGCCGATTTTCCTTCTCCTTCTTCATTTTCTTCACCTAATCTAAACTCATTTCCACCATTGTTGAAGATATGGAGCTTGAAGCTTTTGTGGATGAGTAGGAGCCTTTGTTTGGGAGATTCAAGTGATAAAGGTAATATATCTCTACCCAAAAGCTAGGTTGTTGTTGGTTTCATCTTCTTTCTTTTGGGGTATTGTTGGATGATGTTGTTGTGTTGGGTTGAGGTGATATTCTCCTTCTTCATTTATGAAGATTAGGGTTTTGATGTATTTGGGGATTTTGGGTTCAAAATGTTGGGGGAATGATTCTACATGGTTAGATCTAAGTATTTGTGGTTGGAAATGTTGGATCTAGGTTTTGGAGGCTTTGGCTTGAAGATGCAAGCTTCTTCAAGGGAGCATACGTTTGGGAAAATCTAGATTTAGCTTAATCTACCAAGGTGAGTTCAAGTTGCTTTGTGAAAACTTTGTACATGCCAAAATGTGTGTTTTAAAGTATTTGTGTGCTTTATGTGAAATTATCCCTTGTTGAGTTATTTGGTGGGTTTTTGATTTAATCAAAGTGTTGAACTTTACATATCTTGTAAAACACCCACATTTGGGGATTTTGAGTGATTGATGAATAAATCACGAGTAAAAGAGGTTTTGTTAATTTATTTCATAAGTGAAGAGGATTTGGTCAAAATACACTTTTAGTGTTTTTGTGATTATGTGATAACTATGATGTGGCACATTTTAAAGTGTGAACGTGTGAGTTGGGGATTTTGGTCAATCCGACCACGTGAATGTTTTGCGAGTTGTAAGTCTTTATTTTGGGGCCGATGGCCAAGTGAGGAATTAAAAGGTAAAGATTTTGGGTAACGATGCATTTTGGTTTACGTAACTGTGTGAGTGACACATATTTAACCAAACGTTTATTTTGGCCTTTAAAGGCTTGATTTATACTCAAATGAATCGTTTAAGTGTTTGCCGGTTTTGGTGACTCGAGGTGAAGTCTTGGGTGTGTTATATGCTTAATTGCATTTTATTTGAATATGTGCCGGTTTAAGTGTTGGTCTTATGTGTGAAGACCGTTTGATGATTTTGTATTCTTAGTACCTTTGGGACTAATGAACCTTGGTGAGTTATATGCATTGTTGAGTTATGAAAGAGTTGCATATACGTATACATATAGATGCATATATGATTTGACTTCATTGGGAAGGTGGCAATGAAGGGGATTGTGAGATTATCATGCCCTGGAGCGTGTGTTTGCATGATGTGGGCTAGATGCATTTTATTTGCATGAATTGATGTTGATAAATGATCATTAGATCTTTTGAGCAGAGGGCTCGGTTTTGGACTCGGTTGAGTCTTGAGGGCATTCGCCCGGTTTAATAAGCTCGGTGTGGGCTTGGGATTTGAATTGCATGAATTGCATTATATTTTATGTTTACATGATTTGAATGCATTGGTTATTCTTTTGAGGTCATGTATATATATATATATATATATATATATATATATATATATATATATATATTTAAGTTGAGTAAGCTTGTTTCGGATGGTGGGTTTCCCAAGGTAAAGATCCAGAAGGATTGAACTTGGTGGTTTGGGCTAAAGACCTAGTATGGTTGATGCTGAGGGTGGACTAAAGACCTAGTATGGTTGATGTCTAAGATGGGCTAAAGACCTAGTATGGTTAATGTCGAGGGTGGACTAAAGACCTAGTATGGTTGATGTCTAAGATGGGCTAAAGACCTAGTATGGTTGATGCCGAGGATGGACTAAAGACCTAGTATGGTTGATGTCTAAGATGGGCTAAAGACCTAGCATGGTTGATGCCGAAGATTGACTAAAGACCTAGTTTGGTTAATATCATATGTTTTCCACATCCAATAATCTTACTTGTATTTATTAATTGGGGTTTAATTTATGTGTTTGCCACATTCGATGAAATCGGGTCTCCCCCGTCACCGAAGGGTGTTAATTTCGGTATTTTATTTATCCGCGTTGTCGAGGTTATATTATATGCATACGAATTGTTTTCCATGATTGATGGACGGATTTATGTTTCATCCTTATTGGATGTTTTAACTATTGGAGTTTTATTCGCTTTGGCAATTATTTGATAAATTATTATTTAATTAACTCTTGATGTGAGTTTTGGATTTGAGTCCATTGCAGAGAAACGATTTTCGTTGGAAGCTTTCCTCACAGGAATTGTGTGCGTTTGGAAATTGTGTTGTCGATGTTTTTTTATACAAACCCTTTTTGAAGATCATTTATTAAGTTGAATCTTTTGGTTTATCAAATGTTTTGCTCATGATGTAAACTCTTGAACTCACTAGGCGTTAGCCTAACCTTTTTATTTGTCGGCATGTGCAACAGGTTCAGGTTGGGAATAGCTTTAGCCACACTGTGAAGTGATGAGTGCTAGTGGAGTGCACGAGAAGTGAGATGCTTAGCGAAGTCTTCCGCACTTATTTGGGATTAGCAACTTGTAAATGGGTTAAGTAACACCCGCCTAAAGTGGTTAGATGTGAAATCTGTGTTGTTTAAACTGAGGTATTTTCGAGGATGATTTGTAGAATCAATTTTTACCATCTTTTAGTTACTTTTTTTGAAATTACAGTTAGTTGCTCGTTCCAATTTTGAGGGTGTTATATTCGTCATCGAGTATCCAGATGTGTTTCCCGATGACCTACCGGGTTTTCCACCTGACCGTCAAGTGGAGTTCAAGATTGATTTGATTCCGGGGGCGGCACCGATAGCCCGCACACCTTACCGTCTCGCTCCAACATAAATGCAAGAGATGATGACACAACTGCAAGAGCTTCTAGAGAAGGGTTTCGTAAGACCGAGCTCATCGCCTTGGGGAGCTCCGGTGCTTTTTGTCAAGAAAAAGGATGGGTCAATGTGAATGTGCATCGACTACCGGCAGTTGAACAAAGTAACCGTGAAGGATAAGTATCCGCTTCCCCAAATAGACGACTTTTTTCATCAACTACAAGAGGGTCGGATGCTTCTCTAAAATCGACCTTCGATCCGGTTATCACCAAGTAAAAGTTAAGGAGGAGGATGTCTCGAAGACGGCATTTAGGACTCGGTACGGGCACTACGAGTTCCTAGTCATGCCATTTGGGTTAACGAACGCGCCGGTGGTGTTTATGGACTAATGAACCGAGTATGCCAACCATTCTTGGATAAGTCAGTGATCGTATTCATTGATGATATCTTGGTGTACTCCAAAGATGATGCAGAGCATGAGCAACACCTTAGAAAAGTGTTGGATGTACTAAGGAAAGAGAGATTGTACGCTAAATTCTCTAAGTGTGACTTTTGGTTGCGGGAAGTCCAATTCCTAGGGCATGTAGTGACTCGGGAAGGCGTGAAAGTAGATCTCGCGAAAGTTGAGTCAATGTTGAATTGGGAGCCTCCAAAGAGCCCTACGGAAATTCGAAGCTTTTTAGGCATAGCCGGATACTACCGAAGATTCATCCAAGATTTCTCCAAGATTGCATCATCACTAACGGCATTGACTCGAAAGAATGTGAAATTCGTATGGACTAATGCGTAAGAGGAAGCGTTTCGGACTTTACAACGAAAACTTTGTGAAGCTCCAATCTTATCCTTACCTGAAGGAACGGAAGACTTCGTCGTTTATAGTGATGCATCCAAGATGGGTTTGGGTTGTGTCCTGATGCAAAGAGGCAAGGTGATAGCGTATGCATCGAGGCAGTTGAAAGAACATGAAAAGAATTATCCAACTCACGACCTTGAGTTGGCGGCGGTCGTGTTTGCTTTGAAGTTATGGTGACATTACTTGTACGGTCCGAAATGCACGCTTTACACCGATCATAAAAGCTTGAAGTATGTCTTTGACCAAAAGGAGTTGAATATGCAGCAACGAAGATGGTTAGAGTTGCTAAAGGACTACGACTGTGAATTACTATATCATCTGGGCAAGGAGAACGTGGTAGCGGACGCTTTGAGTCGGAAGGAATATAGTGGGAAGGTGCAAACGTCGTTGGCAAGGATTGAAATTATCTCGAGCTTGATGGACATGATCAAGACCGCGTAAACCGAAGCATTGCTCGAAGCGAACCTCAAGGAAGAATCTATGGTGAAGCGACATCTTCTATTGACGGAAGATAGTAGAGGATTGAAACTTTTCCAAGGGCGAATTTGGGTGCCTAAGATCGGAGGATGTCGAGAGTTGCTCATGGAAGAGGCCCACAAGTCAAAGTACTCTATACATCCCGGAAGCACCAAAATGTATAGAGATTTGAAGTTGAACTATTGGTGGCCAGTCATGAAGCTTGATGTGGCCGATGTTGTGGAAAGGTGCATTATATGTTCGCTAGTGAAAGTCGAGCACCAGCGACCTTATGGTAGTTATCAATCGCTAGAAATACCAGAGTGGAAATGGGATCACATTACAATGGACTTCGTGACAAAACTACCAAGGACATTGAAAGGTCACGACACCATTTGGGTAATAGTGGATCGGATAACCAAAAGCGCACACTTCTTGGCTATGAGAGAAACGTTGCCTTTGGACAAATTGGCATGGTTGTATATCAACGAAGTGGTTTCGAGGCACGGAGTGCCATTGTCTATTGTATTCGACCGGGATAGCCGTTTTACTTCCCAGTTTTGGAATGCTTTTCAAAGGGAGTTGGGAACGAAGGTAAAGTTGAGTACGGCATATCACCCTCAAACGGACGGGCAGAGCGAGCGGACCATCCAAACTTTGGAAGATATGTTGAGGTCGTGTGTTATCGATTTTGGGGGAAATTGGGACTCTCATCTCCCATTGGTGGAGTTTGCCTACAACAACAGTTACCATTAAAGTCTTGGTGTGGCACCATTTGAAGTTTTGTATAGACGGAAATGTAGAACACCCGTTTGTTGGATTGAGGTGGGTGAAAAGTACTTTGTCGGACCGGAGATCGTACAAGAGACAACGTATAAGGTAAAACGTATCTGGGAGCGTTTGAAGGCGGCACCAGATCGTCAAAAGAGTTATGCCGATAAGAAAAGACGGTCGGTTGAGTTCCAAGTGGGCGATCGTGTAATGTTGAAGGTATCGCCGTGGAAGGGAATCATTAGGTTCGGAAAGCATGGGAAGCTTAGTCCCCGTTTTCTTGCGCCTTTTCTGATTATTGAACGTGTGGGACTCCAAGCCTACAAGCTAGAGCTACCACCCGAGATGAGCGGGATTCATCCTACTTTTCACGTGTGCTATCTAAGGAAATGTTTGGCGAAAGAGGAAAATGTCATTCCATTATCGGAAATTCGGGTCGACAATGACCGATGTATGGAGGAACCGGAATCCATTTTGGAAAGGGAAACGAAGAAGTTCCGTCGTAAGGAGGTAACGATGGTGAAGGTGCAATGGAAGCATCATCGAGGGGCGAACGTGACGTGGGAATCGAAAGAGGATATGAAGAAACGGTATCCTCATCTCTTTGGTTTGTGAGAGATTTCGAGGACGAAATCTATTCCAAGGAGGGGAGGATTGTAACACCCCGAATTTTCACGTAAGTTTCCCTCTCGCCTTGGTCTCGTATATGGAATCTGTTAACCAAAACCTTATGCTTGGTAGAAAAATAAGGGACTCAACTCATATTTTAGCTTGCGTGTCGTACCTTGGTCCTTGGTTGGAAACCATGGTGGAAATGGGTCGAGGCCGACGCACGGCTAGAATGTCCGGCGAGAGTGCCAGGGGAATTCTCGCAGATCACTATCGCGAGTAACCTCAGAAACCCATGGTACATTTTGGCAAGAGTGCTCGGCGTTTGTGTCGAGGTCAATCTCGCGGTGTCACTCTCGTGGGTGATGTTATGGGCCGAATACTTTCCGCTTGTGGTACATTCTTTGCGAGAGTGCCCGGCGAGTGTGCCCGGGGCATTCTCGCACGTCAAGGTCGTCGGGCGCATGGTTGCTTTAAATAAAAGCGCGGATCGGGCCATAAGAGGGAGGAATCGGTTTTTGAGTGGGAGGGTCGATTTCTTTCTCCTTGGAGGCAATTTTTCTTCTCATCTTCACCCACCCTCATTAAATTCTCCCACTACGTCTCTTGGTGCATTTGCTAGCTAGCATCTAGGGTTCTCTCTTCATTTATTGCTAGAGTTTGAAAGTTCTCCAAGTATCAGGAGCTAAGGTTCAAGTCTTCTCCTAGGGTTTCATCATTTCTAGGGTTTTCTCACTAAATCTACTAGGTGAGTACTTCTTGCTTATAAACCTTACATTATTGATGTTTATATGTGTTAATATGAATTTCCCTAACATCTTGATGTTTAAATAAAAATTAGGGTTTTCATGATTTCTTGTTATTATGGACTCTAAACGCCATATCTTTCTCATCTAATGGTCCCTCATGTTAAAAGGAAGAGTACCCCATTATTTGGGCACCTTGACCTAAAACTAGGGTTTCTATGTTTTGCTCAAATGGAAATAATTTTAACTTTAGTATGAAACATGTGGGTTTTGGCTATGATATTGGCGAAGAGGAGTATGGACTTATGTTGACGAAATTCCGGTATATACATTCATGTCTTGAACCTTTATTGTGTGGAAATGATTTATGAACCATTATGGATGTTACTTGTTAAGAAACTTGAGTGTGACAATTTGATGAGTATGACCGTTATGGAGTTACCATGAATTTATATGTTCATGTTTGGAAAATCTTCGTGTCTATCTCCTCGTGCACGAGGATTAGACTTGCATGATAAATTGTTATAAGTTGATAGCCCCCTTGGGTTACTAGCGAGTAGGCAATAGGGGACATTGTGGTCCTTGAGGTGTAACTCGTCTAGTTTGGATGTGCAATGTGTTCCCATAAATCCTTGAGGTATAACTCGACGGAGTAGGCAATAAAGGCATTAAATGATAGTTTGAGGTTGTCCAAACTATCCCATTACATTAAGAGCCTTAGTTGGTGTAATTTATGAAGCTTAATTTTACCCATTTTCCGGAAATCCCCTATTTTTTATGTCAAAAATTTTGGGTGTTACAGTATCGTCTTCTGATTGCAAACGACACTTCAAAACTTCTGAGATCTCGTCTGTACTGGATCCTTTCGGCTAAGAGATCCAACATTTCGTTGACCAGTCTTCAGTACTTCGACTCTAACGGCTTCGTTCCTTTATCATCTCGAACGATTTGAACTTGAAGTTTGTTTTGAAAAAACATCAAAGTACCATCATAGTATCTGGCGATCTGGTTGAATCTTATGAAGCGCATTTCACCATTACCATTCAAATAAGTCATGCCAAATTCTGGATTTTCAAACAACGTGTCGGCAAGTACATTTTTTATGTTAGGAAGACTCTGATCTGGCTTTAGCAGGTTGATCTTTGGTTGGTTAAGAAAGCGTTATTGCACTTTTCATGTAGCGCTTGACGGCGTCTAGTGCTCCGTGGACTTATTTAGGGTGTATGATTCTGGTCTACATATCTCTAAGTAAAAATAGGAGGTCTGGCAGTTCAAGATTCTCAAAGTCTGCTTCGGAAAACTCCCAGTCTTTACCGTCGTCTCTAAGTACTTTGAAGGTCGGATACCATACCTTGAGTGTCATGTTGGATTGGATCTCTTTAACACTTATGATCCTGCACTTTGTTCGCATTGAGCTGATTGCTTTGGGTTTAGACTTTCTCATGTTGATGTATTCAATCTGCTTTAGTGTATCTTTCATCGATTCTATATCGTACAGGGCAGTTTGTTTATACGGACGAATCCAGTGGCCATATATCTTCTTTTGCGATTCTTCAAAAAACAGCGTGAAGATCATGACCCTTTCTCACTTCAAAGGTGGATCTGGTTGAGCACTGGAGGTTTCAACCGTCGAAGGTTCAGATTGAGCTCTGTTGGATTCCTCTTCGATGTAAGTTCGTAATGGGATAGGATTTGCGGGTATTTCTGATGTCGGGTCATTTTTCAAAGATTGTTCGAGCAAGCTATCGTAGTCTACATGTTGTAGGGATTCATCATCGTCAAAGGTACACAGGTTGTTGACTTCAGACTGTATGGCAACTAAGGCTTGTTCAGTCAATGCTCGTTCGACCGCAGGATTTGTCTTTGACTCCGTATCTATTGACGCCAAATCATCAGCTTCATCAGATAACCACCTGTCACATTCCTTGGGCTTTTCAACCGTTGGAATAACATAACCAGAGCAAGGTGATAGTATTCATTTTGATCTTCATTAGGTGCATATTTTGCTTCTGGGCATGCTTTTTCTGCTTCGATTATCGTAGCTTTATTGCTTGCTTCTAGGCATGCTTTTTCTGCTTCGATTATTGTAGCTTTATTGCTGGATTCCGTTTACGCCGCAGAAGTACCTGTACCCGTTTCCCTTTTTTCGACCATAACTGATTTTAGCTCGGTAGTCGGTCTTATCTATGTCTCGGTGGTTCTCATCTTTCTCCCCCTCATGGTGATCTGGATCCTCCGGATCATCATGCTTGCGTTTTACACCCTGAGCCTGACCTTTACATGTGGTTTCGAGGCAGGCAACTCGTTTGGAAAGTGTAGCCAGAGTTGCTGCACATTCTGAAGGGTTGAGGTGATTTGGTCAAGTCGGGTGTTTAGTTGGGTTTTTTGGTCGGTTTGGGGTTGGGTATGTGGTTGTGAGGGTGAGGCTTGAAGTCTTAGAAGACTGACAAGGTCTGCCTCAGAAGAAGTATCGGTGTTGCCATGAGACATTTACTTGTCTAGGAGAAGGGCTTTCAGGTCGTCGATACTTAGGTTTTACGTGTTTGATTGAGGTTGAGGTTGAGGTGGTGGAGGTGGTGTTCGGGCTCGGTCATGATGCCTTTTATTTTCACCAAACTTTTGATCACTGTCAGCTCCTCTTGCATTATTTTCTCCAAACCTGCTTGGACAGTCTTTAAGGCGCCGTCCAGATGTTCCTTGGAAACAGATTCAGGTAAGGTAACTCCTGGATCACTTAGATTACCAGTTGTAGTAACGGTTGTTGAATCAACTGTCGTATTGCCTACGTTCACAATTGACGTGATGGTAGCTGTGGTAGGACTTCCATTCAATCCTTGTAAAACACCGGAAGGTGAAGTTACTATGAGTGTTCCGATCGGGTCACGAAGAATCCCAATAGTAGCTGAAATTTATGGTTGTGTCCTAGCTAAAAAAATATACTTGCAAATGGCTCTAGACTCCATGGTGCATAGAGTGTCATCTATCGGTGGGGGTCGGCTTTCGATGCGATTAGGAATTCATTGAAAGCAAAATTGTCGGTCGTCATTGGAATCGGTGTTTTCCGATGATGAGGATGGTTGGTTAAGGGGTGTGGAGGATACGGTGTCGTCCGCGTCTTCATATCTTAGCAAGAGAGGGTCACTAACTACCGGAACCTCATGTAATACAGGCGCATGCTCTGTAGTCCGGACGCGATAGGGCGGCTTGACGAGGCCATAATGGTGAGGGTTGGTGTAGGTTGAGATTGTCGGCTAGAGCTAGCATGCAAGTACACAGCACCGCCCGCTCCAGTGCCCCTTCCCAAATTTTCTCTCTACGCACCCCGTCCGGGAGCCCCAGTTACCCGGACTCTAACTCCACGTGTACGAGGACCCTCACGTCTCTCGAGTCGCGTTCCCCGGGAAGGTCCCATTGGTTCTGGTTGGAACATGGGAGCGGCTGCGTTCAACGCTTGCCTATACTCTATCACACTCGGAGGTTGGACATCAGATAGTCTCATGGGTTGGGTTCTGGCTGGAACACGGAACATCAGATAGTCTCATAGGTTGGGTTCTAGAAGGTTTGCGAATAACGAGGTAATAAAGGCTAAAGGTTGGACATACCTCATGTGTCGAGTGGCGTGAAATGGCAGTGTTCTGGTCCATGTGCTGATGGATGGCCAGTTGAAGGAATCGGATGAACGAAATGAACGATCTTTTCTTCTTGCCTTCGTTGTCACGGACATTCTTGACCAGCTCATTCCACAGTAGGCCCGCGTATTTGACATGGTGATTGAACGCAACTCCATGGAATAAGCGCAGGAAGTTGCCGTTGCACTGATCGATTCCCTTCCACTTCGAGGATAGGCACCGATGGATAATGGTAAAGAATGTATACCACATCGGTGCCAAGTGTTTTCGGTCAAACGCAGACGGGCGATTCAGTGCATTGTTGTAGCCCAACGATCTGACGTCTACACACAGGACATCGTCATTGACGTGTGTATCAAAGTTTGCTCGTCCGTTGGCAATGGCGGTGGGAAGTTTTAGCAGTTGACGAAAGCTCTCGGGCGTGATGACAAATGGGAAATTGTCAAGCCGAGGTTCGATGTGTTGTCCTTGTTCAGTGGTGACCACCCGAATCGTGTGCCACACTTGTTGTAAGTAAAGTATTGGCACTTCAATTGTTGTAGCGAGAGCATGGTGCAACGGGTGTCCTTCGAGTACGTCGACTACCACTCGTTGCTCGCAACGAAGTTCCTGGGCATCTAAGTGGTAGTTGTTTTTCTTCGATCGGTAGAAAGTCATCGGGATGGATGAGGGCATTGTCGGCAGCTTGATCAATGACTTGATCGGGATTCTCGGCACCATGGTTTGGTGATCGTGGTTGTTCGTCAGCCATTTGTGTACCTAAATAACAAAGTGTTAGATCGTCACCGAACACATAAGAAAAAGTGTCAACATACCGGAGTCGATTCTGATCGTAGAATCCCGGAGATGACAATTAACGAGATTAAACGTGCCGGGAAAAGGATACATAAGAACAACATAGACCAAAAGGGATATCCGAACAAATATGTGTCCGGATGGAAAGGAATCCGGATAGGTATCCGCGTAGGACATGGTGTCCGGATAGGGTAAGTTCCCAGATTGAGTAAGTTCCCAGATGACCCAAAGGTTACCGGGTAGATTGAAAGTGTCCGGACAAGTGAGGTTTCCGGATATATCGAAGTTTCCGAATAGGATGAACTTTCCGGATACGTATCCGGGTAAACTAGGGTTTACCACGAGGCTCAAATCGACCGAAGTTTCTAGCAATCCTAACTCGAAACCAGTTGCTAAGCATAAACTAAGTGAAATGTGACCTGCTACGGTCCGAACGCGGCCAAGAAAGCCATCGATCGAGTGGAGAAGGCGAACAGTCGCCGACAGTGGTCAAATCGATCGATGATCGATGTTTGTGTGAGGTGTGTGTGCGATTAATATCACAAACCGATAGGAAAAGAAGATCGGAAAAGAAGATCGAGAGTCGTACCTGAAGATTTGAAGAAAATCGTGTAAAAACCAATATCGATCGTGTGTGTGGAAGCGGAGAGGGTTTAGGAGAGGTTTCAGATTGTTTTCGGAAAGTTGTAGGGAAAAAGGATTGACCCGGACATATATACCCGCGAAGGAATCCGGGCGCTATATCCGAAAACCACGCGGGTGGTTCGGATAGTCTGGTGACCCGGTGTGTTGTCCAGGAAGCTATCCGAAAAGCCTATCTGGGTACTCCAGTGAGTTATATCATTAAACCGGATCCGGATTGCATCCGGGAACTGACCTTAGTTTTTTATTTTAAATTGAAGCTTAGGAAGTTTAAACTTCACTCTCCCTCGCGAAACGATAACCACTAAGAGATATTTAACTATGGGAGAGCATCAGTCGGGTTCGGGCGGGTCGGGGCCCAAAACCCAATCCCCGATCGGGTTTTGAGGCGGAGATACAGAACCCGAAACCTGTCCAAGGAAAAAATCGGATTTCGGATGGATCGGATATCGGGGCTGTCGGGTTGGGGCTGAATTTTAGTCCACTTTCTGCCAGATTTTTCAGGCAAAAAGTTCAAACTAATTCTCTAAATTTTTCTCATGATTTCAAGTAAACAAATCAACAACGTCCATAAATTTTATTTTAAACCCACATTTGTCATAAGAATTAAAGAAAATTTATTTATGAATGGAAAATATATTAGTTTCAGTTCATTGGACCTCGTAAATTCCAATAAGTGACATCAAGAAACAAAACAAAATGATATAGATTTGCCATATTAGATATGAATCTTGAAGATAAAGTTTGTGTCTTGAAACCAAGATGACGCAACCATGTTCTGAAAGTCAATATTCCAAAAGTTCAAACTACCAAACCACAAATCCACAATATGAAAACTGAAAAGAAGTGTTCCAAAAGTTCAAACTACCAAACCAAAGTACCAAACCAAGTTGCAACTTGCAACCAAACCAATCATGTAAAATGTAAATGTTCCGAAATCTATAATCATAAATAGGAATGATAAATCATAAAACTCGTAGTGTAGTCTCGTACCTTCAAATCATGAATCAACTTCAAATCCCCCGCAAATCATTTGAAGCTTGTGTACTAGGACTATCTTCAGTACCACGGGCCGAAGAAGTTCCAATCCTTAAATTTTCCATTTCTGCACGTTTTAAAATTAAAAGTAACAAATTTTAAAGTAGTAATTATAATTTATAAATTATCAAACTCATAAATTAATTTCGTACTCGTGCCTTTCTCAAACTTCTCAAGGTCCTCCAATTTTTCTTCCACTGCAAGTGGTTCAGTAGGGCCCCTTAACCAATCTTGCATACAGATAAGTGCTTAAACTATTTTAGGAGTTAGAGAACTCCTAAAATTATCCAACACCCTCTCACTTGTACTAAAGGTCGACTCAGATGCAACTGTAGAAATGGGTACGGCAAGGACATCTCTCTTAACTTTTGAAAGGATGGGAAAGCATGCACTATTCAACTTCCACCATATAAGCAAATCAAAGTCTAAGCCATTATAGTCTACAATGGCCTCTCCTAGGTATAAATCCAAATCATTCCTTTTGCTATCTAAGGCACCACTTTCAAGTTTTTTCTTCTTCAACAAACTTTTAAACTTAGATTGTGACCTTCCAAGAGGGGGGAGACCTTTTCTCGATTGTGATTGGGATTGGGATTGAGAAGGTTCAGAAAATTCTTGCACATAATCTTCAAACAAAGAAGTGAGTTGAGACTTTACCTTCCTAAAACATGCTTCACCTCTTTCTTCGCCAAACAATTGACTGAATTGGGATGGCATGTACTCAACTTTATCTCTTGGATCCAAAACATTGGCAAAGAAAATTACCAAGTTCATCTTCTCCGGATCACCCTAGTATTTATCAAACTTCTCGTTCATTTTGAGACCCATATTTTGTTTATAGAAAAAAAGTCAATGTAAGTATGTAATATAAATAAACTATATCAATGTAAATATGTAATATAAATAGTTATACCTTTTCAGTTAAATTCTGAGAAGCAATCATCTCCGTAAGAGAGAACCCCAAATCACATATCTCGGTTAAGTAACAATTAGAAGTGATATACAGAGAGCCTGAGATTCTTAGCGTCATCTCATAAAAGGTCTTCAAAAGGGTTACGAAGCTCTATAAATACACCCAATCATAATCCGTAAGCACTGAATCACCCAAATCTATCTTGAACGAGGCACCATGCATGTCATATGCTTCAAACACGGTTCTATAAGGAATGGCATTCCTGAGCATCATGTAAGTTGAGTTCCATATAATAGGAACATCAAGACAAAGAGAACTTCTTTCTTCCACCCAAAGTAAAGTAGAAAGTTCTCTAAACTTGAACAACCTAGCCGGAGAGCCCCTTACCCAGCTAATAGTATCTCTAAGCTTCCTAACCGACGAATCTGCCATCTTCAATCCATCTTTGACAACCAAATTCAAAATATGTGCAACGCATCTCATATGTAAGTGTTGTGCCCTAATAGATTAACACCCCCAAGATACCAGCTTGCTTTTCAAGAACCCTATGGCAACATCGTTACTAGATGCATCATCTACTGTGATGGTAGAAATGTTTTTATGCCCCAGTCAACCAAACAAACCTATAAAGCTTTGTCTATTGCATCCCCCTGTGTGATTGGATTGGCACAAAAGATATTATCTTTTTGTTCAATTTCCATTGGACATCAATATAATGTGCAGTAATGCAAATATAATTGATCTGTTGCACGGATGTCCAAGTGTCGGTGGTCAAGCTAAGTCGCTGTGAGTGTTCCTTAAAAAACTTTTTAATGTTATTCCGCTCTTCATAATAAATAGTTAATATGTCTCTATTAACCGTCCATCTATACGGTATTTTGAACATAGGACATGCTTCTTGCACCCATTGTCTCCACCCCCTACCCTCTACAAACTTGAAAGGTAGTTCATCTATAATGATCATCTTAGCAGTTGCTTTCCTAACTCTCTCTTGATTAAAAACCCAATTAGTCAACACACTTTCATTTTCAGAATTTGAAGCGAATGCTAACATGGATTGTCTAGTCTCTTTTGCCTGAGGGTTTTTAAGGCATGAAAGGGCATGGTTTTATATGGAGGAAGTCTCATGCTTTTTAGGGTCGGCCGCATATAATTTTGCACAATACTTGCACTTTGCTTTGATGGTATTACCGTGGCCATCTAAAACTTTGTCAAAGTGCTCCCAATAAATTGACCTTGTTTCCGTAACTTTACGTTTTGTTGTTTTTGGTGGTGGCGGTGCACTACTATTGTTTGCGATTGAGACATTCCAAATCTAGTTGCTATCAAATGAAAAAACAAATACCAAACAATAGTATTAAGTAATCATATACCAAATTACCAAATTAGCATGTTCAAGTAACCATTATGATTATACATTATAATATACAGATTATAATACCAAATACCATTATACCAAATATACATATTACCATATACCAATTACCAAATTACCAAATACCATTACACCAAATGTACAAACAAACAGAACTCCGCAGACCACAATCTATGATATGTACTAAGTACTAACCAAACATGGCAAACAAAACAAAATCAACTATAATTGTACAAATGAACCAAACAGAACCAAACACAATCTATAATTGTACAAATGAACAAATGAAAAATCTATGATATATATGTACATTGTACAAACAGAAGCACCGATATATGAACCAAACATAACCAAACACAATTTGTGATATATATGAACCAAATTACCAATTACCAAATGAGAATTTTGTGGTATATATGAACCAAATAGAACCAAACACAATCAACTTGTCTATTTTATGATCTTCAAGAATCAATAATGAGATACCCAAACCCAATAATAGTGAGCAAAATAACACGAAACTAGAAAAAGAACTCATCAGAAAAAACAACTACTATGCAAATGTGATTGTAATGGAAATGCTTCAAACATCAAACACATTATTCACCTAAAATACTAGAGAAGCAGCGACGAAGATGGAAATCGACAAAGAAACTTTCAGATATGAAATCCAGTACCTTCAATAGAGTGGTTCACGACCTCACGTTCAGGCGGTGGTCGGCCGGCGTCCGGCGATGGAGGATTAGGGGGGGTTCACCATCGAAGTCGAAGCCTCAGTGTCGTAGAGACGAAGATGGAAATCGATTTTAGGTTTTTAGAAGTTAAAACTGAAGAAATCGATTTGGGAATTGGTATTTATATTTTAATTTTATAAATTTATTTTTTTAAAAAACAAATCGGATATTAGGACGGGTCGGTGGCTAATCCTTAAACCCAACCCGATCCTACTAATTCGTAAAAAACTTCGGGGAACGGGGGATCGGATATCGGGTTTTCGGTTTGGCTTTTTTGTTCCCAAGTTCGGTTCGGGGCGGGTCAGGTTTTTTTGGATTTTTCGGGTTTTGCTCACCCTATATTTAACCCTTACTCCCCCTTGACATGTGCACAAGTAACAAGATAACTGTGGTTTCGCTTCCCCTAAATGTGTGCAAAAAGGATTTGAACAAAGTTAAACGTGCACACGAAAACTTTTGACACAAAGAAAACAATTTAGCGAAAAAGAAAAGTTGTGTTGCAACCCCTCAAATAAAAACAGTTAACTTACTCACTTTCCCGCAGTGTTGCTCCCTCTGAACACATGAACATACTATCAAACGTAAAGGTATCAATAAATAGGCAAAGTAACGAGAATAAAATAAAGTCACTAAGCGGAAAGGAAACGAAAAAGGAAACAAGTGAAATCTAATGAGTTAATACAAGTATTTAAAATACAATGAGGGCGATACAAGTAGAATACAATACTGAAGGATTGTAGACTTGATCATCCATGTGTAATACAACAGAGGATTAAGCCGCATTCCTACATTATTGTATGGAACTTGTATTGAACTCCAAAGGGCCTTTAGCCTAGCGGTATGGGAGCCTTTGTCCTCGTAAGAGGTAAAGGGTTCAAACCTCACCAAAGGTGAGGAGGGTGTGTGAGTTTAATTGTTGCATTTGTCGTATAAAAAAACTTGTATTGAACTCATGAACCAATCAAATTTTCAGATTTAGCATACCTAGGTTGGACACAAGATAATGAAAGCGTTTTTTGTCCAAGGCTTTGGTATATAGGTCTACTATCTGATGTTCTGTATTAACAAAATAGAGTCCGATCGTACCTCGTTCGACGTGATCCTTTATGAAGTGATACTGAACGTCGATGTGTTTTTTCTTGGTATGTTGTACCAGATTGCTGGATATAGCGATTGCGCTCTTCGAGTCACAGTAGATGGGAATCTTTGAGTAGGTAAAGCCATAGTCCTTTAGCTGGGTAAGCATCCAAACCACTTGCGAGCAGCAACTGGCGGCAGCTACATACTCCGCCTCGGTAGTAGATGTAGACACACAGTTCTGCTTCTTCGATGCCCAGCTGACGAGTCAATCTCCCAAAAACTGCACATGTCCCGATGTGCTTTTCCGATCCAACATACTACCGACGTGGTCAGCATCCGAATAAGCTGACAACTCAAAACCTATCTCTTTTGGGTACCATAAGCCAAGATCAGCAGCACCTTTTAAGTATCTAAAAATACGTTTGACTGCAATTAAGTGAGTCTCTTTTGGTTTTGACTGAAACCTTGCACACAAGAATGTTGAAAACATAATGTCCAGCCTACTTGCCGTCAAGTACGTCAAAGATCCAATCATTCCCCTATAGGTCTTGGTGTCCACATCCTTTCCGCTGGGATCAGTGTGTAACCTCGTACTAGGAGACATGGGCATTTTCATGGGTGTAGAATTTTCCAACTAGTATTTCCGAAGAATATCCCAGATGTACTTAGAGTGATTAATGAATATCCCGGTCAACAGTTGTTTAACTTGAAGACCGAGGAAAAAATTCATTTGACCCATCATACTCATTTGAAAATGCTTACCCATTAGGACTGAAAAGTTTTAAAAATACTTAGGGTTTGTTGAGCCAAAAATTATGTCATCGACATAGACTTGTACAAGAATGATATCGTGTTTTTCCTTTTTAATGAAGAGTGTGGTATCAATTTTACCTTTGGAAAATCCAGCTTTAACTAAGAAATACGAGAGAGCGTCATACCAGACTCGTGGTGCTTGCTTAAAGCCATACAATGCCTTGTTGAGAATGTACACATGATGAGGCTTGGCATCATCCACGAATCCTTCCGGTTGCGATACGTAGACTTCCTCCTTGAGTTTGCCGTTGAGAAAGGCAGTCTCCACGTCCATCTAGAACACCGTGAAGTTCTTGTGTGCGGTGTAGGCGAGGAACATCTGTATTGCTTCGATACGGGCAACCGATGCGTATGTCTCGTCGTAGTCAATTCCTTCTCGCTGGAGATATCCTTTTGCGACTAGATGTGCCTTGTTCCTCACGACGATTCCGTCTTCATCTGTTGATCCAAACCCTCAGTGATTTGATAATGACCCTCTCTTTTATACTTAGTGAAAATTGTAAGTAAACAATATGTATCAGATTTTCACTATCGCTGATAAGTACTAAGATCTTACAGTACCGCTGATAGGAACTCTCGCTCTTTAAATTAAACATTCAGCGACACTGTTCACCATAATGCTCTGAGCCTGTTCAGTCCTTATGGTGATCGCTGATAAGTTAGTTGTTTACTTATGATCCCTGAAGACAAGTTTCACGTCAACATAGGTTCTACGCTGAAGTCGAAGATCAAGCTCAAGAACCAGCGACAAGTGTCCTAATGAACTGATGTGGATCAGCGAAGACTCAGATTTGTCCATTCAACGTGATACTATCAAGTACAAGACCTCAGCTATCGCTGAACTTTATCATTCGCTGATACAATATGATAAAGCTCTGATTCAACGAAAGTTGGTCATGAAGTCCTCCGTACAAAGTACTTTTGTCTTAACCACCCTTGCACGACTCCGTACGAATTGTCAGAAAAGAACCTCCGAACTGTCTGAATCGTACAACCACTCTGATACTACACTGTTCATACATGCGGCTACTAAGGTTGTCAACAAAGGTCAATGACATGCAACCAACCAGCTGATGACATGTGTAAAGTGTATACTGACTTGCATTAAATGCATGCAGTATATAAAGAGATGAACTCACTTCATTTGAAGTAACTTGCTAACTCTGGACAAGTTCAAATCTCTTATCTCAAGATAGGTTATTATTAGTAATTTCCTTATCTTTCTTAGTGAAAGAAACCTTAGTGTTCCAACTTGTTTAGATTTAGGTTTATCCTTAATCTTGTATCCGCAACAAGCTGTAAATTGTTAATGATTTATCAATAAACAATTTAGAAAAGTAAAATCTGTGTGTTTGTATTCAACCCCCCCCCCCCCCCCTTCTACAAACTTGTATAGGCCTTCGGGACCAACAAGTGGTATCAGAGCGGATTTGTTTAATCTCATAAACAAGATCTAATCTAAGATATTTCTCTTCCTTGCTATTATCTGAAAATGGCCACCAACACAAACACAAATTATATAGACAATGGTTCTCTTGCAAAACCCCCTAGATTTTCCAGAGATAACTTCAACTTATGGAAAAATAGGATGATACTCTTCTTAGAAGGTGTAGACCCTACTATGCCTTACTATCTTGAGAATGGTCCATTCATCCCTGTAACAATTGATCCTGCAGTACCAGCCACTGCGAATAGACCTGCTATTCTAGAAAGGCTGATTCCTAAGGAAATCTTCCAGTGGACCGATGAAGATAAGAAGAAAGTGGCTATAGATACAAAAGCCAGATCCATACTTTCCATGGCTCTTCCTGACGAAGTCTACCATTCCATCATGAATCTGAAAACATCAAAAGCCATGTGGGACACAATATGTGTTCAGTATGAAGGAACGTCTGAAGTCCAGGACTCAAGAAAGATAAACCTGGTAAGACAATACGAAAGCTTCATTTCTGGTAAGAATGAAACTCTCTCTGAAGTTCACCAACGTTTTAATTGCTTACTTATAGATCTAAAAACTGTTGGTAAGGAATATTCTAACTTTGAAGTGCTGACAAAGTTTCTAAAATGTTTACCTGAAAGCTGGGACAATTATTCCATGTGTCTCAAGCTGTCAAAGGATCTTAAATCAATGACCCTTTCAACCTTATATGGTACATTGCTGAATCATGAGCAATCTAGCCATCTTAAGAAGAATCTTGTAAAAGATTCCAAAAGCACCCCTGTTGCTTTACTCTCAGATGAACCTTCTACTCAGCGACCCGTGGTCACTATCACTGAGTTAGAAAGTAACTCTGAAAGGTCATCAGACTCTGATTCTTCAGATGATGATGAATCCTTGGCTCTCCTAACTAAAAAGTTCAGGAGATTCGCCAAGAAGAAATTGTTTAGAAAGAACAAACCTCTTTCCATAACTGACAAGCCTAAATCATCAGCTTTTGTTGATAAGGCTACTGCTACTTGTTTCAACTGCGAAAAGACAGGTCATTTCGCTAATGAGTGCAGGTCAAAGAAAGTCATGAGACCTTCAGCTTTCCCAAAGAAAACCTTTGTTCCAAGGAATAAAGATGATAAATACGCAAAGCTGAAGGAGAAGTATGCGAAGCTGAAAAGCTTTAAGAAGAAAGGTAAAGGCTTTATGGCCAACTACGATTGGGCTGCTTCTAATGAAGAAGAATCATCATCTGACTCTGAAGATGATGAAGCCAATCTCTGCCTTATGGCTAAGATTGAAGAAGAGGAAGAAAGTTCAGACATTCCCTCCACTTCAACCTCTGCTATTCAGGTATCGCCTTCTTTCTTTACCAATATTGCAAATATTGATGAAGCTGATAGTCTCCGCAAAATCGATCTACTGACTAGAAGTTTATACGAAGCCATGAACGGCAAAACTGTGGTTGAAAACCAAAACCTTGATCTCGCTGAACAACTTAAAAACTGTCACCTTCAAATAGAAAAGCTTTCTAAGATTGAAGATGATTTTAAAGATCAAGTATATTTAAATCAGCTAGTCAAAATCGAACGAGCAGAAGCTATCGCTGCATTAAAAGCTGAAAAAGCTACTGTTGAAGGATGGTGTAATTCTTCAACAAAGATCACTGAGATAATAAAGTCTCAGATTCCACTGAATGATAAACGTGGTTTGGGTTACAAATATGATACTCCAAAACCAACCACTGAACGTTCAATGCTTAAATTTGGAACGTTCGTATCCTCAGTCGCTGACACTTCATCATCTCAGTGCTCCTCGTCCATTACACCAATCCCTGAGGAAATTCCTACCTACTCAAAAGGAAAGGAGAAAATGGTTTATTCAAAACCTACCTCTGTCTCTAAAGACAAAGGTAAAGGAATTGTTATTTACCAAAATCCTCAGAAGGGTACTGTAGTACCAAAGCTGAATGCTTCCAAAGCTTTAGTGATCCACCCCTCTAGCTCTAGAAATCAGATCTCTGGATCTATTCAGCGATCTACTCCTAGACTCAGAGTGGATGTCCTTGGTAAGAAATCTGAAGAACTGAATGTTCGTCCCATTTCTAAAGCCAATAGTTTACTTGGTGATGGCACTTCTAATTCGAAATTAAAAGCTCAGCATACAAATGGTCCTAGAACTACTTTTAGTTATAGGAAATGTTATCACTGTGGACTTACCGACCATATTGCTAGTAAGTGCCCCACAGCCACCAAAGCTGAAAAGATAGCTAAGGTGAAGATTGCCCCCAAGGCAAAGAAAACCAACCCAGTTGAAATTCAGGTCAAGGTGACTCCTACCGCTGAGGTCAAGAAATTGACCAAAGTGAAGAAAGACAAAGCTGAATCTTCAAATGCTGCGAAGAACGTTGAACCTTCTATTCCAACCACTTCCACTGATAAACGCGTATACATGGTTAAGTGGGTACCCAAGCAAAACTAATCTTCCTTTGTAAATGCAGGTTAAGAAGGGTATCTGGTATCTCGATAGCGGATGCTCCAGACACATGACTGGAAAGAAAAACCTGCTCGCTGAATACAAGGAAGAGAAGGGTCCCTCTGTTACTTTCGGTGGAAATGGAAAAGGACATACCCGAGGGTATGGTGTACTTTCAAATGGTACAACCTCCTTCAGAAGAGTCGCATATGTTGAAGGGTTGAAGCATAATCTTCTGAGCATCAGTCAGCTTTGCGACATGGATAACAAAGTGATTTTCACCAAGGAATCCTGCTTTGTCACTGACAAAAAGGAGAAGATAGCTCTCAGCGGTTATCGTTTGGAAAATGTTTATGTAATAAACATGGACTCAACAACCACTGAGAACTCCTGTTTCTTCTCAAAGGCATCTTCTGATGTCAACTGGCTATGGCATAAGAGACTTTCGCATCTAAATTTCAAGACACTGAATACTCTTTCTTCAAAAGAGTTAGTCACTGGTCTACCTCAGCATTCATACGCCAAAGAGTCTTTATGTTCAGCGTGTGAAAAAGGGAAGCAGACCAAGGCAAGCTTCAAGTCAAAGCAAGTCTCCTCAGTGTCATCTCCTTTACAACTACTCCATATGGATTTGTTTGGCCCTGTTAACAAACAATCCATCGCTGGAAAGAAATATACGCTGGTCATAGTTGATGAATTCTCTCGCTTCACATGGGTAATGTTTCTCCGTTCTAAGAGTGACACCCCTGAAGAACTCATCACCTTTGTTCGGAAGATGGAAACTCTGAACAATATGACTGTTCGCTCAATAAGGAGTGATCATGGAACTGAATTCAAAAACAGTTCTCTTGATTCCTTCCTTGAGAGTAAGGGTATTTCTCACAACTTTTCGTCAGTGAGAACACCGCAACAAAACGGAGTTGCTGAAAGAAGAAATAGAACAATAATTGAAGCTGCACGTTCAATGCTCAGCGATTCTCACCTGCCTACTCAGTTTTGGGCAGAAGCTGTCAACACTGCTTGTTTTACGCAAAACAGGTCGCTGATAGTTAAAAGATTCAAAAAGACAGCCTATGAACTCTTTCATGGGAGAAAGCCTTCAATCAGCTTTCTTCACATCTTTGGATGTCAGTGTTTCATACTGAACAACAGAGATGCCCTTGGAAAGTTTGATCCTAAGGCTGATGATGGAATCTTTCTTGGATACTCCTCAGTTTCCAAAGCCTTCAGAGTCTTCAATCGTAGAAGACAAACTGTAGAAGAAACTATTCACGTCACGTTTGACGAATCCCGTTCAGCGAACTCTAAACCGTCCGCTGATACTGAAGAACTGAATCAATGGATGTTTTCTCATCTTGGTGATTCAGAAGAAGTTCCCACTCCTCATGCTCACACCGTAGAAAATGATGGTCCTACTATCATTCCAAACATGCAGAATAGTGAAGCTGAAACATCTTCGGTCTCAGCTGTTCCTATAAACACTATACCTGCAGTTGATCCAAATGTCTCAGACATTCCATCTATTTCTCAGCAATCAGTGAATGAAATGACAAATGCAAGCATTCCTCTCTTGGCTGAAACTCCAGAAGCAGCTGAAGCCTCATCTTCAGCTCCTCCAGTTCTAGATGAGTCAGCGACTTATGCTCCGGCTCAGCGATGGACTGCAAATCACCCAATAGATCAAATTCTTGGTGATCCAAACGCTGGTGTTCAGACTCGACGTAGTGCAGGTAATATTTGTTTATTTGTTAACTTTATTTCTCTAACTGAACCAAAGAAAATAGATGATGCCCTCAGAGATCCAAACTGGGTCAGCGCTATGCAAGAAGAGCTGACTGAATTCGAAAGAAACAAAGTTTGGAAACTTGTTCGAAGACCAACTGATAAAACAGTGATAGGCACTAAATGGGTCTATCGAAACAAGTTGGACGAACATGGTACCGTAACCCGCAACAAAGCTCGTCTTGTTGCTCAGGGATACAGACAAGAGGAAGGCATAGATTATGACGAAACATTTGCTCCAGTAGCAAGACTTGAATCTATTCGTCTTTTCTTAGCATACGTTGTACACAAAAACTTCACTGTACATCAGATGGATGTTAAGTCAGCGTTTCTGAATGGAAAGCTGAATGAAGAAGTTTATGTGGAACAACCTCCAGGGTTTTCAGACTCTAAGCGTCCAGATTATGTTTATAAGCTGGATAAGGCACTTTATGGCTTAAAGCAAGCTCCTCGTGCATGGTATGACACTCTCTCTACTTATCTCCATATTGAACAATTTGAGCGAGGTAAGATTGACAAAACTCTATTTTTTAGAAAAGTGAAAGGTCATATCATTTTAGTTCAAATATATGTTGATGACATTATATTTGGTTCTACTAACCCTGAGCTTTGTACTCGTTTCGCTGAAAGAATGAAAGATGAGTATAAAATGAGCATGATGGGTGAGCTAACATATTTCCTTGGTCTTCAGATTAAGCAAACTGAAAAAGGAACTTTTATAAATCAGGGAAAATATGTTAGAGATATGCTGAAGAAATTCAACTTAACTCAAAGTTCAGCTATGAAAACCCCAATGGCACCACCGCTGATACTTGATAAGGACACTAAGGGTGTTCCTGTCAATGTCACGCTGTACCGTGGGATGATCGGCTCTCTCTTGTATCTGACAGCTAGCCGACCCGATAATATGTTTGCAACATGTTTATGTGCACGATATCAAGCTGAACCTATGATATCTCATATGAAAACTGTAAATCGAATCTTTCGATATCTTAAGGGTACAGCGAATCTAGGCCTTTGGTATCCCAAAGACTCAGGATTCGATCTAACCGCCTATTCAGATAGTGATTTTGCAGGTTGCAAAATGGATAGGAAAAGCACCACAGAAGGATGTCAGCTCCTGGGTGGAAAGCTGGTAAGTTGGACTAGTAAGAAGCAAAATTCAGTGTCCACGTCCACAGCTGAAGCTGAATATGTAGCTGCTGGAAGCTGTTGTTCTCAAGTCTTGTGGATGAGAAATCAGCTACTAGACTATGATCTTCAGCTCTCCAAAATTCCAATCTATTGCGACAGCACTAGTGCCATCGATATAGCAAACAATCCAGTGCTACACTCAAAGACGAAACACATAGAAATCAGATATCATTTTATCAGAGATCATGTGATGAATGGTGATATTGAACTTCATTTTATCCCAACTGATTATCAGTTAGCTGATTTATTTACCAAACCTCTTGATGAGACAAGATTCAACTTTCTCATCAGCGAGCTTGGAATGCTGAACTTTGAAGGGTAAAATCCTCAGAGATTCACATTGATCAGCGATAGGATAAAATCAATTCGTATAACCTATTCAATCATCTTCTCTCTGAATAAACTTGGTTAAACTGATATTAAGGTATGTTTTCTGTCTCTGACAAACGCATGAAAATGCAAGATTTCAAAACAAAATACATCGTTGAATATCTCTTCCTTAACAGCGATATTTTGAAAGTTCTTAAAACCTTCACTGATACTTCTATTCAGTGCTTCATGTTTTTTCAAAAGAGTCTCTCTGAGCTTTCAAAACCTCAGAAACCTTCAAAACAGTTGTGACGTCATTGAAACGTTAACACCCGGCACGATTTTTTTCTGACACACGTTTGCACGCCTCGTTCAATCTTCCAATCAAATGCAAACACGTGTCCGTGTCATGATGAAAACCTTTTCCCGCTCAAGGTTTTCTCTCTCTAAAACTCTCTATATAAACAAACTCTTGGTTTATATTTGTCTTTTACGCGATCAATCTTCCTCCGCAAGAAAAGAATTACTGTTGCATTTGTGCTCTCAAATCTTCAAAGAACTGTTCATCATCTTCTTCATCAAAACATCAAGGTTAATATGTTCTTATTTTTCAAATGCAGATAACTTGTTTATGATCTTATCATTGTTTTAAACAAGATCAAACAAAAGAACTTCTTTAAAATGATATCATTTCTTTCATGGTTTTATGAACACAACCATTTCATGGTTGTTCTTCAAGTTTAAATGCAAAAATCTTAAACTTGTTCTTCATATCGTTTCCAGAATCTAGTTCTTCATAGAAAACTGGATAACAAGAATAAATGGGTTTTACATTTCGTTTCAAAAATCATGAAAAACCCTAATCTTCTGTGAGATCCCACATCGGCTAGGAGGGGGAACGAAGTCCTCCTTATAAGGGTGGATGGATACCTTCCTTGCATGAGGCCTTTTGCCTGTCACAAGGTGCGGTCTGGGTGCGTCCCGCGTATGCGTGTGCGGGCAGGAACAAAACCGTGAGCGGTACCGGCATGCTGTTATGCAGAGGGTATGCGCAAAGCGGACAATATCGTGTACGGTGGACTGGGGATGTTACAGAATGGTATCAGAGCCGGTCATCGGGTCGATGTGTCAGCGAGGACGCTGATCCCACTTAGTTGGGTGGATTGTGAGATCCCACATCGGCTAGGAGGGGGAACGAAGTCCTCCTTATAAGGGTGGATGGATACCTTCCTTGCATGAGGCCTTTTGCCTATCACAAGGTGCGGTCTGGGTGCGTCCCGCGTATGCGTGTGCGGGCAGGAACAAAACCGTGAGCGGTACCGGCATGCTGTTATGCAGAGGGTATGCGCAAAGCGGACAATATCGTGTACGGTGGACTGGGGATGTTACATCTTCATTAAGACATTTGTGTCTGAATGGAAATTCTTTCCACATTAAGATTATTCTTATTTGTTAACATCTTTGGTTGAACTGATAATACGGAGAAATGGCAACTTCAAAGATCAATGTTACCGCTGAGACCATCTCCACTGACTCTGAGGAAGTGGAAATCATCAAAGCCCCTCAGGTTAAGTTCACGCTAGATCAACTAGATTGGACAAAGATAAACAACCTCTCTGCGCTTTTCGAGTTTCCTCCTCGAAAGCAAGTCACACATCTGGATGATGCTGTGAATTTCTTGAAGAATAGCTGCATTTCAACAGCCCTGACCATTTCACCTCCTGCAAGTCAGCTACTGCTATCCCAGTTCTGGTATTCTGCCAGACACACTCAGCTACCCTCCGCCAAAGATCCATCCAAAACCATTGACTGCATACTCAGCGATACTGAGTATGGCACAATAAAGATAACCCCCGCTATAATTCGAAAAGCCCTGAACTTTCCCAACGCTACTAAAGAAAAACCTTTCGTTCCATTCCCTGACCATAAGAAGCAAGCTGACAAAGACGCCATCATTGCTTTCCTCGACGCAATGGGTTACATCTGGGAAATTGGAAGGGACAAGAAGCCCGAGAAGAAGCTGACGATAATAAAGAAGTCAAAAATGCCAAGCGAGATGAATTTCATCTTCGCCCATCTGATCAGCTGCATGACAGCGAAGACCGGCTCCTCTGATCAAGCCGCTCAACCTCAGCAAGCTATGGGATATGCTCTGCTGAAAGGTCTACACATTGACTGGGTATCTGCAATCTATGATGACTTAGTGCAACGCGTGGATTCTGCAGCTGACAGACCTGCATGGGTTCCCTACCCCCGATTCATCAGCGCCATCTTCCAATATGGCCTGAAGGACAGCTATCCTCAAGAGGGTGACCTGAAACTTTCTCAGGTTGGCCCTAAGGTACTGGATTTCAAACCTGTCGACAATGAGGTACGTCTCTCTACCCTTCTCACTCTTCTTAACCCTAATTCTTCGACTTATGTGGCTCCTTCAGCGACAATACCCATCGCTGATACTCCGGCCACACAATCCTCTCCTTCTAAGAAAAGGAAACACTCTTCAACCCAACTTGGTTCCAAAAGGATCAAGAAAACCAAGGAGCAACCCCAGCAATCCCATGCTGAAGACTCCTCAGCTCATTCTGCAGAGCTGAAGGAAAGTTTTGTGGTACGCTCTGCCACACCCATTCAAGCCATCCCTTTAATCCAAACTTCAGCGTCTCCAAACGCTGAGGTTAGAAACTTGGAACCTACCCAACCTCCCTCAGTCTCTCAAAAGACTGATGAAGTGATTCTCAGCGAATCCAACGCTGAACTTGGAACCCGAACCCCATTCTTATCCTTCGCTTCTCCCTCCGCTCTTTTGGACACTCCTCCAGCTATCACTGGAGCACCTATCATTTCCCCAGCGCTTGAAGAAACCAATATTCAGGGAGTGATAGGCACAGGACCTGCAGAGACAACCATGCGTCAGCGAACCTTTGAAGACGACATGGAACATTTTTCAGGAACTCGAAATTTTGACGAGTTTGTAAACCCTCCTGCAGGTACACACAAAACCCAATACACTATGACTAAACCCCAAACTTCTGAGCTTTCCTCTGTTCACAAGTTTTTATATGTTACAGGTCCTAATTTGGGAGACATCAACGCCTCTTTGAAGTCCGTGGAGACAAAGCTGACAAGTCTCACCACCACTCTATCAAATAACTCTACAGCTGTAACAAACGCTGGAGAGAATCTGACGAAGCTGACTACGATGGTGGAGAAGAAGGGTTCCACAGATGACATTAAGGGCCTTGATAAGACGCTCAGCGATTTTGCCAAAGTACTCTCTGACATCTACACTGACTACACCAGCCTCAAAACCTCAGTTTCCACCATGTCCAGCGAAGTTACAAAGCTGAAAACATCGGTTGAACATCTCGAGGGGGATATGTCAATTGTCAAGACCGACTTGGGTTCTGTAAAGACCGACGTTGGTTCTATGAAGACGATGATCGAGACGCTGGTCAACAAGGAAAATACTCCTGCTTCTGTCCCTGCCCCTGTATTGGAAACTTTCACAGCGGCGGATCGCAAAGAGCTGAAGAAGATCACTCCTGCTATATCTGGCCTTGAAGACAGATTAGCAGCGATTGAAGGTTGTATTAAAATCTCTGGCCCAGAAGACAGAGAAAATACAAATGCTGAGTCTACCCATTCCTCCCCCAATCATGAGAAAGAGGGGGAGAAGAGCGCTGAAGATCTTGAAAAGAGCGCTGAAGACCTTTCCCATGATGAATCTATCAGGGGAGAGAAGAATGAAGATCTTATCGCTGGACCTCAGGGAGATGAAAACCCTGAGGGAACCGAGAAGCTCACCTCTGTATCTGAGGGGGAGCAACTCGAAGACGAAGCTGAAGAATCCGAAGCAGAAGATGATGAAGCCATCGACATCCCTGATAATGAACCATCCTCCTCTCCAAGGAATGATGATGATGATGACGAAGATGACGATGACTTCTTTGTCGTCAAACCTGCCCCAAGGATCAAAGCTCGTAAGGGAATTTCAAAAAATGAACCAACAGGGGAGCGGACAAAGACAAAGTCCTCAGCCTCTGGCGCTGAGAAAGGCAAAGGCAAAGGCGTCGCTGAAGATGAAAATCTGGCGATCTTGCTTGAAAAGCCGGTTTGTCAAGTACACTAATCATATCTTACTCCATCCCTCCTCTATAAGTTCTACTACCCTAGCCTATACACCTGAACATATCTCTCTTTCTCTTTCTACCCAAGTTCTTCTACCCATGTTCTTATTTGTAAGATCGCTGCGTTTCAGCTAGTCCTCTCCCCTGTTTGAGGATGTCGCTGAAGGTTCTACTACTGCGACTTCACCAATAAAGCCAGCTGCTGCTGATGAAATAATCCCAGTCTTAGATTTGATCTCTGAGACTGATGAACCAGAAGAACAACCTCTCTCGCACAGAAACAGACATTCCTCAGCTCCTCAAAAGCTGAGTGAAGAGGATCAAAAAAGAAGAGAAGAGATGATAAAGCGATTCGAGGATCAGCGAATTATTCTGAAGCGTGATCAACTTCCTACCGTTTCTCCAAAGTTCAAAATCTCTAAACAGGAAATAAAGGAACACCTCAGAGCTGAACGCCTCATCGCTGAAAGAAAGGAAGCTGAAGAGAAAGACAGAGAATACGCCATCAAGCTTACTCAAAAATCTGTCAAAGACCCCAAGCTGAAACGTTTTCCCATTCAAGTCCAACGAAAGCTGTGGGAAGAAGCCCAGAAGATCGTGGAAAAGAAAGTTGAAGTTTCTCAGACCACCCTGAACTGGTGTAAAGAGAAAATAAACTTCAGATATCGTCCAGCGAAGATCAACAAAGTACTCATCTCTGGAAGAACATCTATCGGAGTACCTATTGTTGACATCAAAGTTTTCAGAGAAGATGGCCAAACTGAAGCTTTTCGCGCTGACACTGTAAAAAGGTATGGTCTCTCTGAATGGCTGGAGATGAGGTTAGCTATCCAAATGTCTCAATCTAAGTACAAGGATCATTTCGAAAAGCTGATCAACAGACAAATCGATTTGATATCTTCTTGTGTGGATATTCCTCCTCCTCCTGATCTTAAGCTGAAAAGAAAAAGGAGCTCTCCAAAGAAGAAACGTCAAGATTCAGACTCAGGCCCTGTCATACGAAATGAAACTGGTATCGGTTTCTCTCGCGCTGAAGTGCTTGGTCCTGACCCTGATCTATCTGCTCTTGACATATCTTTGCCGCCATGTGAAGTTTTCGTCCCTGGTAAAGTCATCAGTGATCCATATGGAATATTCTTTCTTGACTACGATGGACGTAAATGTTTTCAACGGATCGCTGAGCTTCCAATCACTCCAATCGAACAGCTCAGAGATCTCATCTGGTGGTGTGACTTCAAACAAGACATTCAGGCACGACACCTAAAACCCTTGATTTTTGAAGCAGCTCTGAAGTTAAAGAATCAAGGAGAAAAGGTTCCTGACTGGATGATCCCCACTGAAAAGACGACCCTTGATGAACTTCTCATTAAGGAAGAACCCTTTGAAAGCTGATATAATCACCTTTTCTCTATTGTATCAGTTATCCTTCTGTACTTGTAATTTATTTCGCTTGTACTTTTAATCTTTCTTGTTCCAATTGTAACCTGATTCAATATTTTAAAGAAATATTTCAGCGAACGTACTTTACTCCATCAGTACTGAAAAGATCCCAGAAAACAGTAAAAGGGACAAATATTTTATGAGTTCTTTTTATCCTTATGTTTTCATTAAATAGCAATTTTCTTTGTTGCTATGTCATAATCAAATAGGGGGAGATTGTTGATCCAAACCCTCAGTGATTTGATAATGACCCTCTCTTTTATACTTAGTGAAAATTGTAAGTAAACAATATGTATCAGAGTTTCACTATCGCTGATAAGTACTAAGATCTTACAGTACCGCTGATAGGAACTCTCGCTCTTTAAATTAAACATTCAGCGACACTGTTCACCATAATGCTCTGAGCTTGTTCAGTCCTTATGGTGATCGCTGATAAGTTAGTTGTTTACTTATGATCCCTGAAGACAAGTTTCACGTCAACATAGGTTCTACGCTGAAGTCGAAGATCAAGCTCAAGAACCAGCGACAAGTCTCCTAATGAACTGATGCGGATCAGCGAAGACTCAGATTTGTCCATTCAACGTGAAGTATCAAGTACAAGACCTCAGCTATCGATGAACTTTATCATTCGCTGATACAATATGATAAAGCTCTGATTCAACGAAAGCTGATCATGAAGTCCTCCGTACAAAGTACTTTTGTCTTAACCACCCTTGCACGACTCCGTACGAATTGTCAGAAAAGAACCTCTGAACTGTCTGAATCGTACAACCACTCTGATACTACACTGTTCATACATGCGGCTACTAAGGTTGTCAACAAAGGTCAATGACATGCAACCAACCAGCTGATGACACGTGTAAAGTGTATACTGACTTGCATTAAATGCATGCAGTATATAAAGAGATGAACTCACTTCATTTGAAGTAACTTGCTAACTCTGGACAAGTTCAAATCTCTTATCTCAAGATAGGTTATATTAGTAATTTCCTTATCTTTCTTAGTGCAAGAAACCTTAGTGTTCCAACTTGTTTAGATTTAGGTTTATCCTTAATCTTGTCTCCGCAACAAGCTGTAAATTGTTAATGATTTATCAATAAACAATTTAGAAAAGTAAAATTTGTGTGTTTGTATTCAACCCCCCCCCCCCCTTCTACAAACTTGTATAGGCCTTCGGGACCAACATCATCCTTCTTATTCTTAAAGACCCACTTCGTGTCGATCACCGTCTTGTTCTTTGGCCGTGGGACTAATCGCCATACTTTGAGGCTCTAAAATTGATTGAGTTTCTCTTGCATGGCGAACACCCAGTCTGGATCATTTAAGGCTTCGGAGATCGTGGTTGGTTCGATGCAGCTCAAGAAAGCTGTGAAGAGGAAGTTGTTGGTAGATGTGGCATGTGTCTGAACTGGTGTAGAGGGGTCACCGATGATTTAATGTAAAGGATGAGCACGAGTCCACTTGGTGGTATGTGGAAGCGGTTGAGTTATGTGATGTGAATTGTCTGGATCCACATATCCACTTGCGGAAAGTTCTTGAACAGCTTCAAGTGATGACATCATGCTTGCTGATAGTGCTGGTGTTAGATTCACCGGTGGGGGGACAGCCTTCGTAGTTTGTGAAGGGTGGCCCATGCGAGTAGCAGAGGATGAATCAACAACATTCAGATATGGCGTAGCAACCGCAACTTCTCGTGCATCAGCAACTACTTCTGGTGTAGCAATAGCAGTAACTGCTGGAGTAGTCTCATCTTCGTGTGTAACATCACTTGAGCTCGGAGTAAAGTCAGCAGATGCAGAGGTAAATGGAGATGCAGTAGAATCGTTCGACGTTGAAGGGCCCGTAAGATCTGCGGAGGCCTCAAGTTGTGCAGCTCCAACCATGTCATTCACAATAGCATTTGCATTACCTTAACCACAAAATTCATCATAAAAATGTTCAAATAGTAAATCTAAATCAGAAGATTGAGTGTTTGACGTAGAGGCATGATTTGGATGCATCGGATTTAATGTAGATCCTGAACGAGTTTGTTCATAAGCTAACACTCCAGTTAATGCAGGTTCTGAATTGAATTGTTCAGAATCCAAGTCAGCCGCTTCGTCAAAGGTCACATTTACACTCTCGAGAACGGTCTTGGTTCGCTTGTTGTAGACACGGAATGCTTGAGCTTGAGAGGAGTAGCCGATGAATACTCCTTCGCCTGCCTTGGGGCTGAATTTACCGAGGTCATCTTTGTCATTCAAAACGAAGCACGTGCATCCGAAAGTGCGAAAATACTTGATATTCGGAACACGGTTGTTGATGATCTCGTATGGGGTCTTGTTGAACCGCTTGTTGATGATGGAGCGATTTTGCGTGTAGCAAGCGGTTGTGACTGCCTCGGCCCACAAAAAGAGCGGTAACTGAGATTGAGTCAGCATTGTGCGAGCGGCTTCCACAAGAGTACTAGTTCGTCTTTCCTCAACTCTGTTTTGCTGAGAAGTGCGTGTGGATGAAAAAGTGTGGGTGATACCGACTGAGTTGAGGTGATCATCCAGCGTGCGATTCTTGAACTCGGTGTCGTTGTCCGTCCTGATGGTTTATACTAACTGGCGTAGGTTCACTTGTAGACTCTTCAGGTGTAAGATGATCAGCTTTGGGTCTCATCTTTAGATCGAAGGAACTTGACCCACATGTACCTTGAAAAGTCATCCACCATGACAAGGACATACTTCTTGTGGTTGATACTCTAAACACGCATAGGTCTACATAGATCCATGTGAATGAGTTCTAGGGACCTGGACGTGCTCGGAGCTGCCTTCGGCTTGTGTGGCGCCCGCTTCATCTTTCCCTTCTCGCATGCGGCACAAATATGTTCTTTTTCAAACTTCAGATCCAACATGCCTTTAACGTGTCCGCCGAGCACCAACTTGTTGATGTTCTTGAAGTTCAGGTGCGAGAGTCGACGATGCCATATCTAGTTTTGTTGAGTGGTGGCTTTGGACATCAGACAAACGGCTTTGTCCGTCTTCAAAGAGGTGAGGTCGATCGTGTAGAGGTTGGTTTTGCGCGTCCCAACTAGCCGTTCTCTTCCATCTTCAGTGTGGATGTTGCACCTCTTGGCTTTGAAGTTCACCTCTAAGTTCTTGTTGCAGAACTGACCTATACTAAATAGGTTGTGACCTAGACCATCGACATAAGAAACCTTCTTGATAGTGATGTTATCCTGAAATATGTCTTCATAACCCAGGATTGGTGAAAAATGATCGTTCCCGAATCTCACATCTCCGCAATATTTGTCAGTGTAGTTTGTGAGAAGCTCCCTTCGTCCGGTCATGTGCTTGGAGCAGCCTGAGTCTAAGTACCACACATGATCGGTCTACAAAAACAGTTAAGCGGACTTACCCATTTGAAAATGGGTCCTGGGGGTTAGGTGTAGTACCTGTCTTAGGAGCCCATTTAGAAATGGATTTATGTTTGGGATTAGGTGGCTTATAATTAGTACGAGAATTAAAGACAGGATAAGTACCAAACCAATCAGATGCACACTTATTATCAATAAAGTCATTCAAACCGCATGTGGAACAACAAGCACAATCACGAGTTAATTAAAGTAACTGCTGAATTGAATAAATCCTTAACGGAAAAGAAACAACTTGTTCAACCAAAGTACTTGAATCAATTACATCATGATCATTATTGTTTTTCCTAGAACTAAAAACTGAATTAAATGACTTTGTCGTCAACGTGCTCTCTCTAGACTCCTTCGCTACCCACTTTTGTTTGACGATTTTGCCTCGACCGGTTTTATCTGAAATATCATTAAAGCCATAGTCAGAAGAGTTGGAGTAGTGAGACTGTCTATTGTTTGAGCGACCGGTCTTTCTCCGTTTGTGTGAATGTTTTTTAGATTTGGATTTAGAACCTTTGTTCACAGACGAGTTTTGAGGAGAGAATGTGGTACATTAGCCTTTGTGAAAATTGACCGGTGGCTCACGATTTGGATCAAGAAAAACAACATGACTTGGAAGTTTTGACGTAAAGTCGAACTTGCCAAATTCATCATCTGAACAGACATTGGAATTCATGAAATTAGAAAACTCTAATTCCTCATCAGATTGGACATCATTGGTTGATGAATTTGAGGAACAGTTTAAACTTTTGGTTTGCAAAGAATTGTTGGCGGAAGCATTTTGAAAATCAGAGAAAAGATTCTTTTTGAAAGATTCCACTTGAGGTTCTTTTCCTTTATCAGAAATAGTTGGTGAGGAGTCACCCAAAAAGGCTTTGCAGGACGAAGTGTCAGAGGAAGTTGAGGAAGGTTTAGATAGAGTAACTTTCTCCTCGGTCAGCTTGTTAAGCTTCTCGTGGAGCTCAGCTTTGCTGAGGTTCTCCTTCATCATTTATGTCGCCAACGTAGACAGATGAGAGGTGAGCTTGTTGATCTCTGTCTGAAGGAGTTCCTTTTCCTTCTTAGATATTGAATCTGCTTGTTTGGAATTGGAACACTCAATCTTGGATAATAACTCTTGTTTTTCCTTTTGAAAGGAATTACGTTCTTGTTCAAATGACTCCTCTAACTAAACTATTTTCTTTTCTAAGATTAGAGGTGGAACATAACGTTTAAACTTGTATGTCTCTTCCTTAGAGGCAGTTGTTTGGACCTTATCCTTGGTAGAGGAATCCTTGGTCTTGGCAATAGCATAGCCATCAAAGTAGTCATTTGAAAGATAGGTGGATTTCTTAGTTTTGTAAGATGTATTTAGATTTTCATATGCGAAAGGCATTTGCATCTTAACTGTATTCTTTTTTTATTTCAAATCCTCCAATTCCTTATCATTTTCATCAATCGGTTCAGTCCATTTGATTTTATATTGGGGATATGTCTTATCAAGGCCTAGAAAATTGAATTCGTATAAAGTAGGCACCTTGGACAAGACCTTTTTCAAATAGTGAGGGTTGATATACCTGATTCCCCATTCATAGTTATAATACTTGAAGTCATTTGGTTTGTTCAGATGGATCGTTTGGTCAGTCTGGCCACGTTTGTAAAATTTTAACTCAAGATCCTTGATTTTTTTCAAGAAGCTCTTTATTTTCTATTTGAAGTGAAGAACATTGATAGACAATCTCAATTCTCTCGTTTTCAGACTTATTGAGCTTTTCAGTTATATCAGAAAATTAGGTCTTTAAAGCTTCAGGCTCTTTTGAAATGTCGGTACACTGTTCTTTTAGGTTTTCAATTATGCACAAGTGACCGGCATTTTCAATCCTTAGCTTATCTATTATCTTATGTTGAACATCTACTTTATCACTTAAGTTAGAAACTGTAAGTGACTTTTCTTTTATGGTTAGCTTATATAACTTTATCCTTTGCACAAGAAATTGCATTCGATCGTATAAGGCTTGATGAATGGGAATACATACCTAGCAGGATTCTCTAAAGGGGGATGAGTCGTCATTCTCTGAGTCGGACTGCTTGGTGTGGTTTCTCATCAGACACATGTGGGCATCGGCATCTCCCAGATCTTCATCATCAGACAAATTCAGCCAGTGATCATCATCGACCATCAACGCCTTTTCAGCTTCCTTTTGTTTGGCCAAGAGCATTTTGTTCTTGTAGTACTTAGAGTTGCGTACTACAAGCTTTCGACATTCTTTCGCAAAATGTCCTAGTCGGCCACAGTTGTAGCACTTCACGGGCCCATCTTTCTCTTTCTCCTCAGTCTTGCGTTCAGGTTTCCTTGCCTCTTCTGATCTCTTTCTTCCCTCGTACTTTTCTTTGTAATTGTGGCATTTGTTAAGAGTGGTCGAGTAACGAAGATTGTTAGAAGTTGGCTTCTTGAAGTAAGCCTTTTTCTGGAAGGCTTTGGACAGGAACACCATGGCCTTCTTGATGTCATCCAGCTCGGGATCAAACCTACTATCATCTTCTTCGTCAGGTTCAGATTCACTTACTACCTGCTCTCGCTTGGAGCTGCGACTGGATAATCTGCTTCGTTTGTCAGCAACTAGTGCCAGAGGATCAACTGGGGATTTATCAACTGGGTTCTGATTACCCACCAGCTCCAGAACTTCATCTTCGTCTTGCATGAGCATCTCGTAAAGCACATTGATAGGGATATTCTGCAAGATGTGATTGTGCTTGATATGAGAAGCAAAGGTCTTCCACTCTGGTTGGAGGTTGTTCATGAACTTGATGTTGTTCTCGGTGTTCGTCCTCACTATGTTGTTTTTGTGGAGTTCATTCAGGAGCATGCATAAACGTCCGTATGTTTCAGTTAAGGATTCTTCCTTCCTTTGCTTGAAGTTGTCATACCTAGTGATACAGCTATTGATCTTCAGTTGATCACCAATCTTGCTTCCCCTCATCATGCATGCAACCTGGTCCCACATGCCTTTGGCCGTTGCTTTATGACTGTCTATAGCAGTATAGATGTCATTTGGTAACCGGATAAGGTAACTAGAGAATAAAACTTCAGGGAGTAGCGTCGGATATGTGATCCGGATAACGTTCCGGATACAAGATATAACCGAATAAAAATGTGATCCGGTTAAATTTAAATACCTGGTAAAGATGGAAAGCGGATAGTTTCAAGAACTTACCGGAAAGTTGCGATTTTTGGTCCGGAAACTGCGGCTGTTCGTGAAGTTCGGATCTGGGAAGATTAGGATTTGCGATTTGTGCTTCCTGAAAGATTTGGAGACAAAGAAAACACGGGAAAAAACACACACACCCAAGTCGGTTTTAAAGCAAAAAGTACCCTTTTTTTATTGAAAATTTCCCAAATAGTTAAGAACACAAACTCTTACCAAAAAATTTGATTTTTATCAAATCGATTGATTAAACGATTGTTTTTTACTCTGAAAAGTTACCAAACTTGGTTATGTTTTCTAAGAAACGGAATGGAATAGCTTGGATTCGAGAATTTGACCACAAAAACAAGAATCAAAAAACACGAAAAACTTACCAGTAGCTAAAACCAAACATGAACTTGAATAATCCCTTGAATCACTCTGTTTCTTTGCTCTGATACCAATTGTGGATCCCAGATAAGTGCATAAACAATTAACAATCAAGTAGGCAAATAGAATTGAATTGAAATCGGCTATCTTTGATTGAATTGGATTGAACCAGAGAGTACAAATTAGGCGTGTAAAGTAATAGAATGATTAACCCTAAAACAATGATTAACAAAACATTATATACCCTTTAGGGTATTTACATTTCAAGTCCCTCAACTTTAAGACAATCTAAAATCAACCCTAACACTAGTAGTGATTATGCAGGGGATCTGGATAGCAGGAAAAGCACCTTCAGTTATGTTTTCTTCTTAAGCAATGTGCAATAGATTGGTCAAGAAAACAACAGCTGATTGCCACTCTTTCTACCACTAAGGCAGAATTTGTGGCTGCAGTTGGGTGCGTGTGGAAGGCAAAATGGTTAAGAAGGATACTTAATGATGGAACCGTTATTTGGTGTGATAATGTATCCACTATTAAGCTGTCTAAGAATCTAGTTTTACACAAGAGGGGCAAGCACATTGATGTACGTTTTCACTTCCTGCGTGATCATGTAAATGAAGGAACCATTGAACTGGTTTACTGCAGCAACCAGGAACAAGTAGCAGATATATTAACCAAGCCATTGGAATTGAATGCCTTTGAATATCTGCATGAAAAATTGGGAATTTGTGAAGTTCCAGAGATAAACTGATCCATAAAAGGAGAAGATCGGGAAAAAAAATGTTGATGAGACCGTCTAAAGGTTGAAAAGCATGAACATATCAGATATTAGACGTTGTTGAAAATTAATGAAGAAGGAAATCATGTTCCATGGCATTCTCTTTCTCTACTTGAGTAATGGTCAATATCCTTAGACCAGGACACGATGATGCTTCCTCAACCCTCTATTGATAGCAGATTTCCTAGCAGTCTAATTTCGCAAGAACATTTAGCAAATATATATATATATATATATATATATATATATAGAGAGAGAGAGAGAGAGAGAGGGGGGGTTCAAATCACACCACCTTCCTTTTATAAAAATGTAGTATATCACATGTAAAACAGAGACGTTGCCGATCTTTGGCCATGACCTAGGTCATAGAGCAATTTCATTGTTTTAATAAGATTATTAATATAATATATGATATGAGCTTTTATATTTTGTTTTATTCATATTCATGACACATGGATAACAAAACCTCGAAAAAGATTGTAACCAACTCTTGATCTTTGTGTGGAACTCATTTGGTTAGAGTTTGTGTATTGATGAATGCATTCATAGAATACAAAAATACAAAACTAAATCAAACACAACCAATACGTCTCAATCAAAAGTCGGATCAACAAATATATATATATATTTACACACACTTGCTTAAAGAGTAGGGTGTACCTGTGAATTGAATACAAATATAATATTTCCATGTATTCAATATGTAAATAAAAACAAAGTAAGATTCAAGTTCCCAAGTTACAAAACACATATACATGGCAGACCATTTTCCATCACAACAAATCTGGATTTAGCAAATTCATATCTGGAAAAGAAAAAGAAAGAAGATATGTTTCAATAAACAAACTTGCTGCAAGTACAAAAGAATACAATACTGTCAAAAAATTTACAATTTAAACAACAAGACCAAGCTCGAAACAACTCCATATCCACCACCACAGAAATCCCATCTTTTTCTCGACAATCGTGACTTGTGGATTAAAACATACTATACCCTCCTCCATCGTCACTGTGCAGTCCAACGAAACAAAATATGGCAGTAGCAAACAAGAGAAGAGACGAAAGCTCCATTGCAAATGCACCCCACGTAATGACGCCCGCATGCTTCAAGATTATAGGAATCGCGAAGCTGCCTACTGCTGAAGCTCCCGTCAAGAACTTGGTTGCATCCACCCATCTGTTATAAAGACGCTAAAGATTATCTTTATGGTCTATCACTAGTTTCCAAGGGCAAAATTGTAAAAGCTCTATAGGCATGGTGTTGAAAGAGACTAGACCTGTTTTCAGATATAGCAAAGAGAGCAGAAGTATCCGATCCAGCAAATACTATCAACGGCACGGGGATAATCACATACATCAACGCTGCATCAGATAAAAAAAACGTTGATTTGGTACATGGCAAATTACTTCCAAAATAGATAAAACTTGAATTGAAGTAGGAATGTGGAAGGGGTATTTTGAAACTAGACAGTTATTGTATGCCATTTATAAAGATATAACTCAATAGTAAAATTTAACATGTAAATTGGGTAAAGATTCTCTACCTGTTAGCATTGGCCACCAATTATTGTACAAAACACATGCCTGTCATAATGAAAGGGAAAAAGTAAACAATAACAATTCTTCAAGTAATGGCCTTGAAATTATTAACCTCGATATGTAGTGCAGGTAATGTCGTAATGAGTGTTTGAAGCTTACTAGAACTTGCAATACAATCCCTCCAGATACCAAAATAGCCAAAAGAGCAAGACTCCCAGAATAAAGACAGGTTAGCAAATAACCTGGTATGTCTGCCATCCTTCACGCGCCTCAACACATTAGGGTTTTCACTGCAAATGAGTATAAATGCATGGAGGTGAAATTAATTCAAAAATAAGGGCTGCATGGAAAAATAATCATTTACTTAGTAATCAACATGTAGGGAAGAAACATATACAATAAGGCCTTGTTTGTGTTTTAGAAAAAAAAACTCTTATTAGCCTCTTATGTCTGATTCCTTAAGAGGTAGGGTCATTCAGATTGTTTGTTTTTTCTAAATTTTCAGAGCCACTTATGTCTTATCGTCCTCTTATCTGGTAAGAGGTAAACCAACCTCTTATTTGCCTCTTATTGTTTTCAAAGTTTGTTGCTGTATAATCAAGATCAATACTTTGACGATTCCTACATCCATATTCGATATCAAAGTCATGTATGACCTTGTAGATAACTTCAGGGACCAATGACAAAAAAAACATTTTCATAGATGGATGAACCATAGCTATAAAATTTTATTGTCTTATCATAAAATTATGATGAATTTTATAGGATATACATATACGTATTTTTCACTTGCCTATACCATTTCCTCCATTATCCAATTTGTGGTCCTCACCTTCATTTCTTGTTGCATCAAGTAAATGAGAATCACAATTGTATCTTTATTTATTAACTATGTAAAAGGACCCAAGTAATAACAATGGTAACTGGAAAAAACAAACAAGACCTAAATTTGGATGATCAAAGCAGTAAATTGGAGAACTCTTGGTCCTTGGAAGGTAATAAATGACAATAGAGAAATCACTCATGGGCTGCCTGAACCATAGCCCCATCCCTCCATCCCTGTTCAGGACCTTCATAATCAAAGATATAGTTAAGGAGTTTTCTTTGTCGTACTTATACACTAAGGCGTCGTTTACTTTTATTTTTCCATTACGCCCTGTATAGGTTAAGTTGTCTGTCCCGATAAATTTGAGGGAGGGAAAGAGAGAGGGTTGGATTATGTCTGGTGCATTTCTGGTAATTATTTTTTTGAGGTGGCTGTTTGGTTGTAACTTAATTAATGGGCCTAATAACACGTATAGCTTATTGGCTAAGCCATCCATGAATGTTTGTTAGCAGCTTATTTTGATTTAATCCATGACTTATTCGCTAAGCTTTCATGAATCTCTTGTATCCATTCAGTCACATACCTCCCTAAAATACCCTTCCCCCTCACTTCACACTTCACAGACAAGGAAAAATGATTTGGTGAATTTTTTTTTTTTGGTATCAAATTGGTTTTGAATAAAAACCTATCAACCAGAAGCTACTGTAAAAGGAGGGTTTGATTCAATAAAACAAAAAGAAAGGTAAAATATATTTTTTATGATTCAGACAGTTTATTGAGTAAAACAAACAACGTTTTTATTTATTGATACAGCTACCTTTATCCATACATAAAAAAATTGATGTTTCAGTACTTCCATGAAATCAAGAACAATGTTCTGCCATCACAAAATTTCCAATCAACGTTCAAGCAATCATGTTCCACAATCCCTTTGCAAATGAAATTTTGGAGAAAACCGATCTGGACAGAACCTAGAGACAACAATGTTCGATTTCCACCGTTCCTTTGCAAAAAATTTAGAAGAAAACCCATCTCACGACCATCCCCTTAATCAATGTTCCACCATCAACAATAACCTAGATTTCATTTGTGTTTCGATTTTTCAGAAGAAGAGAGTAGGAGGAATGGAGAAACAAACAAGAACATTCATGCATGGCTTTTCGTTTTCTTGTCTGTGAAGTGTGAAGTGAGGGGGGGGGGTATTTTAGGAAGGTAGGTGACTGAATGGATATAAGAGAGTCATGAAAGCTTAGCGAATAAGTCATGGACTAAATAAAAATAAGCTGCTAACAAACATTCATGGATGGCTTAGCCAATAAGCCATACATGTTATTAAGCCCATTAAGTTACAACCAAACAGCCCCTAAGCCATGCTCCTGTACGGCTGAATGAGTAACCCACCCAGACCATTGAGCTCACTAAGCTGTTAGTAAACTGCCCCTAACTATTCTCTACTAACATCTGCTGATTCATTAAATTGCATAGACATGTTGTTATCCTCATGTATCATCGTCCTTGTACATAATCATAATATTACCCCCTTCATAAAGCACAAGACTCCAAAGCTAAATAAGTTATATCTTGATCTGAACTGATAATCGAAATACAAGGAGTATACTATGAGGTTCAAAACATTATTAGCACATCAAAAACCAAACAGAATTTACAGTCAGAATCTTGGTTCTCACTCCATCTGAAAACCTCAATAAAATACAAACACAAAAGGTAATCATCACAAACTCTCACCAATCTGTTCACCCTCTTTCTCTCCCTCTCCTCACAATCCAACAGAATTATATTTATATCGCAGTTTTTCTTGCATAAAATTCAATACAAAAGAAGGAATCAAATCTATAAACGACTAGTCTAGTAAAAAAAGTTCATAATCGCAGAACTGTATGCATATGAACTGATCAACAAACAAACACATGCGAAAACAGATGCTCTTATTGAATTGGAAGTAGAAGTTTTCGGGAGAGATTGAATCGTACCAGATGATGATGAATCGAAGATAAGCAGGGACTTGGAAGAGATCAAATTAGGGTTCGTAATTGGGAGATGTTGTGTTGTAGATGTTAGTTTGTCCCAATACTTAAGATCCAATTAACACACATGATTGAATCACGGAATGGATTTGTCGTTTAAGTTTAACATACCTGGTGTGAATGAAGTAGACGAATTCAGATTATTGCTTTATCATCATCCATGCTGTTCCAAGATGCACCCTTTATGATCTGACCATTTGATGGATTTGGTAATCCTTTTGTCGTTTGGTGTGAGAGAGATGAATGAAATTTCTGTATAAAACAGACTTATATAGGATACAGAATGCAAGGAAAACGGTGCATCCCATCAATGAACCGTTGCACCTTTTCATACTAACTAGTAACTGCCATTAATTGTTTTACGCCAATCAACAGCCAAGTCATTAAACTGTAATTAATATATATATATATATATATTTATGCATTAACGTTCAGTCATATATAAATCATAGATAACCATCCTTTAATTATCTTGTTCAATAACACATATATATGTCTATATATATTACAATCTCCCACTGAACAAGATAACAATTGAAGATAATTATCAACTAAATTGTGCACTTGATTTATATAATCCCAAATCATTATACCTGATACATTGATTCTGAATTATGGATCAAGGAAGTTTGTACATCATCTAAAACTGAGTAGACTTCCAGAATCACACAAAACAGTTTCAATAATATACATAAGCTTATTATATTCAGAACACTGAAGTATAGAGTTCTTTCTTTACTAATCATCTTAATGTTACAATAACTTCGTAAGTAGACAATTTACTTCATTTAACAATACAGAAATGATTACATATCAAATATATATATCTGAGTTGTATCTAAAGTTGCTTTCAAGATGGCTTCATCCATTGAACATATCTGTCATACCCATAGCTTTAGTGTGCTTCTTGAAACTCTCAACAGCAAGAGCTTTTGTGAAGGGGTCTGCAAGTTGATCCTTCGTTCCTATCTTCAGAACTTCAATTTCTTTGTCTCTCACATTTTCCCTAACTGCGAAATACTTAACATCTATGTTTCTAGACCCACTACTTCTTTTGTTGTTTTTAGCAAAAAACACTGCAGCATCATTATCACAATATATCTTTAATGGTCTATGTATTGAATCTATGATCTTTAGTCCACAAATGAAGTTTTTAAGCCATATAGCATGTGATGTTGCATCATATATGGCTATATATTCTGCTTGAAATGTGGAAGTAGCAGTCAAGGTTTGTTTACTGGCTTTCCATGAGATTGCACCTCCAGCCAACATAAAGATATAACCAGAAGTGGATTTAAGATCATCATGGTCTGACTTATATGAGGCATCTGTATAGCACTCTACTTCTAATTCCTTATCAGATCCTTCATAGGTTAACATATGATTCATAGAGCCCTTTAAGTATCTCAACACTTTCTTCCCTGCAACCCAGTGTGCATGTCCAGCATTTGATTGAAATCTGGACAGCATATTCACTGCAAATGCTATGTCTGGTCTGGTACATACTTGTGCATACATCAGACTTCCAACCAATCTAGCATAAGGTATTTTGTCCATTTCATTCCTTTCTAGAGTATTTGCAGGACATTGCCCCTTATGTAGTTTATCTCATTTTGAGATTGGGGCTTCACCTCTTTTACAATTCTCCATTCCAAATCTTTTTAATACCCTCTCAATGTAACTCTTTTGAGATAATTTCAGAGTTCTCAACTGTCTGTTCCTGATTATCTCAATTCCTAACACATAGTTTGCTTCACCCATATCCTTCATATCAAAACTTTTCATTAGGAAAGCTTTTGTAGAGTGTAGGAGATTTTTACTGTTAGTTGCTAACAGTATATCATCAACATATAATATAAGAAATATAAAGTTACTCCCACTGGTCTTTGAGTATATACACTCATCTAATTTGTTTTCCTCAAAACCAAAATTGGTCATAACTGCATCAAATTTCTTATACCACTGTCTTGATGCCTGTTTAAGGCCATAAATAGACTTATTCAATTTACAAACCTTGTTGTTATCTAATGCAAATCCCTCAGGTTGAGTCATATGAATTTCTTCTTCCAAATCTCCATTTAAGAAGGCTGTCTTTACATCCATCTGATGTAATTCCAAGTCAAGGTGTGCTACAATGGCCATTATGACTCTAAATGCATCTTTGGTAGAGACAGGTGAAAAAGTCTCATTATAGTTGATGTCCTCCCTTTGATTATAGCCTTTAGCCACTAATCTTGCCTTATATCTTTCAACTTTTCCTTTTGCATCTCTTTTAGTCTTGAATACCCACTTGCTGCCTATGGGTTTTATGAGTTTTGATCTATCTATTAGATCCCATACCTTATTACTAGACATACTAGCCAATTCATCCTCCATGGCCTTTATCCAATTATCCCTATTTGGAGATTCCATGGCTTCCTTAAAGCTTATTGGATCATCATCATCTCCTAGATCAAACTCCATTTCAGTAAGATAAACATGATAATCATCAGATATTGCAGATCTCCTTTCCCTTGTGGACCTTCTCAGAGTCACAGTATTTGGTATTGGATCTGTAGTCTGTTCTGTAGTTGGTTCAAGTACAGATTCATTCTCAATCACATGTTCTTGATCTTGTGAGGGCTCATGTGTTGGTTCCAAAAATTGATCCATGGTCAAATTATTTGTTTCATCTTGTGTACTGGTTCTTATAATAGGTACAGATTGTGAAATCAAACCCTCATTTTCATGGATCAATTGTGAATTTTCTTCATGATAACTCAACCAGTTGTCTATGTCATGTGAATTTTGGGAAGAGTTTCCCAGATCATTGTCTTCATTGAATAATTCATCATAGAATACAGCTTTATTGGTTTCAAAAATCCTCTGTCCTCTCCCAGGATTGAAGAATTTATAACCTTTGGATTTTTCTGAATATCCAATGAAGAAGGCAGAAAGGGATCTTGAATCTAATTTACTTAGACTTTCAACATGATATTCCCTTGTTTCTGCCTTACATCCCCACACATGAAGGTGATTTAGACTTGGTTTGTATCCATTCCAAAGTTCAAAAGGTGTGCCTTTAATTGCTTTGGTTGGAGTTCTGTTGCAAATGTAATTTGCTGTTTTCAAAGCTTCTCCCCAGAGAAACTTTGGCAAACTGGATCTTGCAAACATGCTTCTAACCATATCCATCAATGTCCTATTCTTTCTTTCTGATACTCCATTCTGTGTAGGAGTGTAGGGAGTTGTGTATTCAGCCTTAATGCCCACTTGTTCTAAATAAGTAGCAAAAGGTCCCTTGTGCTGTCCCTTCTCAGAGTATTTACCAAAGTACTCTCCTCCTCTATCTGATCTGACTATCTTAATCATCTTCTCAGATTGTCTCTCAACTTCTGTTTTAAACTTTATGAAACAATCTAAGGCTTGTGATTTTTCTGCCATTAGATATACATAGCAGAACCTTGAATAGTCATCTATGAATGTAATGAAGTACTTGTTGTCACATATTGTTTTGACTGGAAAAGGACCACATATGTCTGTATGTATCAATTCAAGAATGTATTGACTTCTCTTAGACTGAAAATTTCTGGAGTTTGTCATTTTTCCTTTTAGGCAGTCTATGCAAGTTCCAAAATCATCAAAGTTTAATTCTGGTAAAATCTCTTGTCTAATGAGGTCTTCCATTCTTGATTTTGATATGTGCCCTAGTCTCTTATGCCACAAGAAGGATGAGATATTTTGTTTATGTTTCTTTTTGGTTCCTGTCATTTTGTTTATGGAGCATATCTGTCTCTTATTCCCTTTGTTAATGGCATCATTTATGCAATTTAAGTGCCAATAGCCATCTATCAAATATGCATTTCCAAAACACACATCATTTGAATAAAATGTCATACAATCCTTGTTAGCATAAAAGGATACATTATTGTTATTTACAATTTGGGAACCTGATACTAAGTTCCTTTTAATTCTAGGTATGTAATACACATCATTCAATATCAATACATAGTTATTTTTAAATAACAATCTACATTCACCAATGGCTTCCACTTCTAGTGCTTGTCCATTTGCTGTACATGCCCTTGATTCATTCAGGTTTGGCACTGTTATCTTTGACAATCCCTGCATGGAGTTAACAATATGAATGGGTGAACCAGTGTCAAACCACCATGAACTGTCATTTTTGAATGAAGTGGTTTCTAAAGAAAAGAAATGGTTGAAATTACCTTTCTTGTTCAACCATTCCTTGAATCCATCACAGTCATTCTTAAAGTGACCTGCCTTTTTACAAAAGAAACATTTCAGATCTCTTTTCTTCTTAATGAATTTCCCTTTGTTTTTGAAACTTTGAACATTAGAGGTAGAGGAACTTCCCTTTTGGAGACCAGAGTGTTTCTTCATTTTGTTCTTGGCCTTAGACATGAAGTTGATGGATACTGCCTTTCCTTTATTTTTCACCTCTGACTCCTCTTGAACACAGATAGTGATAAGTTCATCTAAAGTCCATTTTTCCTTTTGTGTATTGTATAGGCTTCTTAAATGACTATACTGATCTGGTAATGAATTTAGCAGAAGATGAACCAGAAAAGAGTCATCAATTGAGATGTTCATCTCCTTCAGTTTATGAGCAGTGTCAATCCCTTGAAGGATATACTCTCTAATGCTTCCTTGTCCATTAAAGGTCATCCTTATTAATTTATTCATTAAGTAGCCTGTTTCAGCCTTATCGGAAACCTTATATTTATCAGCAATGGATGCAAGGTATGTCCTGGCAAGATCTGATTCAGGTATACCTCCCTTGACAGCATCTGTGATGCATTTCTTTATGTAAATTAAGGCTATCATGTTGTGTTTATGCCATTCTTGATGCTTAGCCTTTACTATTGCAGTTGCATTATCTGCTGGTTCTACTGGTGGGTCTTCCCTAAGGACATGGTCATAGTCAAGTATTCCTAGCATTAGTTCAATATCTTCCTTCCATTTTTTATAGTTAACCCCATTTAGAGGGGCAAAGTTGACTACACTCATGGGATAATGGGCTGACTGGGATAGGAATTGTTGTCTATCTGTTTTACTTGGTGAACCTGTATCAGAAAACAGATTTGATGTGTATTACTTACATGTGCTTGCAACAGGATTTTGTAGAACATATATAAGTGATCATCCACAGAATGGTTTTATCACTTTAATTGTTTAAATGATGTGAAAATTTCGAATTTGATTTCCCTTTATGAAGGCATATCACAAACGAAATTTCATCTGGTTAGGCATGTGTTTTAATCAAACTGTTGTAACAGTATATGATTAAAACATCTATTGCCTAATTTTAATTCTGTATTTTGATTCTTGACTATTGTGATAGTACCTTGAATCGATATAATCCAAAATCACTAGAGTGATATGTGGATTTCTGCAATTATCTTGTTTTTAACATTTATGTGATTAGACTGGTGTGTTTAATCAATTAATCATTTCAAAATGTATAGAGATGATCAGTATGCCATAACAGAAGGATTATGAAGGATAACAAATTCAATCCGATTGTATACAGACTTCTTATTCTCAAAACTTTAGTCCCTTTATTAATCAAGGGAGATACAATCGATTGATTCAATTCACTGTGTTAAGTGGCTCTGATACCAATTGTTAGTTTGTCCCAATACTTAAGATCCAATTAACACACATGATTGAATCACAGAATGGATTTGTCGTTTAAGTTTAACATACCTGGTGTGAATGAAGTAGACGAATTCAGATTATTGCTTTGATCATCATCCATGCTGTTCCAAGATGCACCCTTTATGATCTGACCATTTGATGGATTTGGTAATCCTTTTGTCGTTTGGTGTTCTTGAGAGAGATGAATGAAATTTCTGTATAAAACAAACTTATATAGGATACAGAATACAAGGAAAACGGTGCATCCCATCAATGAACCGTTGCACCTTTTCATACTAACTAGTAACTGCCATTAATTGTTTTACGCCAATCAACAGCCAAGTCATTAAACTGTAATTAATATATATATATATATATATATATATATATATATATATTTATGCATTAACGTTCAGTCATATATAAATCATAGATAACCATCCTTTAATTATCTTGTTCAATAACACATATATATGTCTATATATATTACAGTAGATTTATTATTATCGGGAATAAAGGAATCTAGGCAATTATTTTTCCGTCGACTTCATAATCCTACCAACTGATTTGTACCATGTATGATGTAACCCATTTTACCCATGACACTTCAGTCTTGTTTTGTTTTTACATTATAGGTCCTCCATCTATTGCTGTTTAACAAAAATAGAAACTTTAATTATTAACATTTGGCAAAATACCCCTAACTTTTAGTATTTTGAATTTTTGATATCAATATATAACTAAAATTTAATTAATAAATTTTAGTTAATATTAATTACTTTCATTAATATATATTTATAATTAATAGTTAATAAATAATATTAATGACTGAATAATTGAAAAAAGTTATAAAAAATTCCTTATAAGTAACTCCAAGTAGCTTATCAAAAAAGCTAGCTTATGTCTATCAAAGCATGTACCAAAAAATAAACTAAGGGGCCGTTTACAAAACGCTTACCCGGGTAATTACTTACCTACCGGATGAATATGGCAAGGACCAAGAATCTTACCCGGTAAGAGCGGAAGCAAGGACCGAGAGTTGAAAGCAGTGGCGGACCCAGGAATTTCGTCGAGCGGGTGCACCCTTAAACTGGATCAAATGTTTTCCAAAGCCGTTTGATGTGTTTTTTTGCCGAATTCCACCTTCCGGGGTCTTTTTAAGTTCTACAGTTTATTTCGAGGGATTTTTAAGGTTTTTGGTTGATTTCAACAAAATTTTTAAAGTTTTTTGGTTGATTTCGAAAATTTTCTGAGATTTTTGGTTGATTTTAACGAACTTTTTAAGTTTTTTGGTTGATTTTAAGGGACGTTTTTTATTGTTGATTTCATTTATATTTTTTTAACTGATATAACAAAAAAAATCAATAAATAATATAAACAATAAACTCACGTAAATATAATTTGTATACCAATTTTAGGACAACCAAATAAATAATAGAAACAAATCAATATAATTAATAATGTAGACATGATAATAATGATGATTACTTAATAACTTTATAATAATAATTAAAATTTATTATTAATAGTTATAGTCATAAATTTAATAACAATAATAATTGTTATTGTTTTGTTTTGTTTTGTTTTTTTATATTGTATAATAAAACTGATGCCTCTTACCATTCTCATCAACTTAGTAAAAAAAAATGTAAAAAACTAGAATTGATTGTCAACAAGACTTGAACCCTTGACCAATAGTAAGAAAAGTAGTGCTCCAACCATTCCACCAACCTTCACATTTGTTTTAAGTTCTGTTTTAAAACATATGAGAGCACACTTCAAAATTAAGCGGGTGCACAAATACATCCGGTAAAAAAATCCCTCTTACGAAACGGACTTGAGCGGGTGCACGTGACCCCCCCGCCGGAAGGGTAGGTCCGCCCCTGGTTGAAAGCAAGGACTGAGAGTCTTACCCGGTAAGTGAGTGCGACGACTCTTACCACGGTTAGCGCTTACCGGATAAATTGTTGCATACGATGCCTATTTGGTGGACTAAAATCTTACCCGGAAAATAAGTGATAGTGTTGAATTTTACCGGTAAGCATTTACCCGAGTAAGTGATTAGATAAACGGCCCATAACTTATTTCTACCAAACGATGCCTTAAGAAAATTGCCATAACTTATAATAGTTGAGTACATATGCAATATGCAAAAAAAAATTGATTTTTTTCCTTTCTCAAACCTATGCAATATGCTTAAAAAAAACTTTGATTTATCCTTTCTCTCAAAACATGGGTTTTTTCAGAAAAAAAAATTTATTCCTATGTTACAAGAAAAACAAAATAGAATAATAGTAAATTTTGAGAATGAAACATTTTAAATAGGGACGAGTTTACAATAAAAATAAAATATTTATTATGGTAAATTCTAATATTTAGAAATTGTTTTTTCAATCACTTCCTTTGCTGATGGTACATAATCTTTCAACTATGGACGAACCCATAAATTTTTTAAGTTGTGGCACCATTTGACTATAAGAAACAAATATAAGGATATTTTTCACAAAATCATGATTGGTCTATTGGTTAGTTCATTGTTTTTCATAAGTGAAATATTAGGTTCAAGTCTTTTATTGCAATTTTTTTCCAGAAACATTAAGTGTAACATTAAAAGGTAAAAACTAAGAAAATGAAACTAACAGGATTCGAACTCGGGTCTGGGGTGAAAAAGGTGTTGATCCAAACTCTCTCAGTGATTTGATGACGACTCTTAGAATACTTAGTGAAAATTTCATTTAACATTTGTATGTATTAGTGTTTCTCCATCAGCGATCATAAGCTGAGTATGTTTAGTGATCACTGATAGCTTCCTATGTAAAAGTGCTATTGTAATACCTCATGAAACACCCTAAAAATCACAACAAATTTAAACCTTAAATAACAAGATTTACAACTACCTCTTCCAAAATATCTTCATACATAAAAGAAGAATTAGTAACGAAGATTCATATTTACAACTGAATTATCAAAACAACCTACTAATCTAATCCATAACAATAAGATTAGATTATAAGGGTTGTCTAGGTAATCTTCCAAAATATCTTCGTCATAAACTAATCTCTCCATTACATCTCCAAAAGCTATGACTTAAAAGTCACTCATCGCTCATCACTTCATATCCCTTCCCGAGCCAGACCTGGTAAGAAAATTTAATTTTGAAACATTAGGCTTACGCCTAGTGAGAACATCCAATTTAAAAATCAAAACTTTTATAAGCTTTGAGAACCAAAATTTGTAAACAAAGCATATAAAATAACCTGCTAACAAACCTTCATATCGTACACATAACATCTTTCGATGACGGGAAATCATACCCGATTCCATGAATACGACAAACACTAAGTAAGTCATAGTATCATGTTTAAGAGCAACACTACGAATCACTAATGATTCTAGATTACAGCTCATATCCAAGAAATTACAATTAAACCATGCCTATTTTTTGGAGTGGAAGTAGAAATAGCAATTATATCTTGCATATTCCTCATCTCCCAATAGAAAGCGGAAATAGCAATTACTTCTTGCCTATTTCACATTTTCACATCTCAATACGAAAAGGGAATAACAATTATACCTTGCCTATTCCTCATTTCCAAATATAAACAGAAATAGCAATTATACATTGCCTACTCCACATTTATCAATTAATGCTAGTGCATATGGATCCATTACACTTACTAGCATACGTGCGTAACAAAACCAAATCATACATCAAATCGTATTATACTTAAAGTCGAGTTATAAGTATGTTCGTACTGCTAAAATTGAAATCCAAATGATCAAGAATGTTCCCTGTCAAAAGTTACCGGAAAATCAATACTTATCGGACACTTCCGGTAAAACTATCCGGACAAAGTGTCCGGGACTCATGTCCGGAAACTACCGGAATCCGGGAACAATCCGGAACCGGTATCTGGGAAACATTATACGGGACTTGTACCCGGGAAGCACAACTTACCAGATACTTCCGAAAAACATACCTGTTACTTCCGGAAAACATTAATTTTCGGATACTTCCGGGAAATAAACGTTTACCGGATACTTTCAAAATACGAGTTTATCGGATATTAAAACTTACCCGGGAACTTCGACTTGTACACCAAAATTTCAACACAAATCGACAACCATTCGAGATATCTTTCTATACGACTAACCACATATCTCCAATACCCTTAACAAGTTCAATTTACTCATTAATTTGATAAAAAGACATCAAGTTTAATAAAAGAGATGAACTCACCTGAAGATGAAACCCAACTCAGAATCTGCACAATTTCGAACTCAACCCAGTAAATCCAATTCAAACCTGTTTCACCAATTTGATTCACAATTCCAATTGAAATCAGGTTGAACTTGATTATAAATCCTTAAGGATTGAATTGAAGTAGATGATTGAACTTCTTACCGTACGAAACCCAAAACTCAATCTTCCTTCTTTCTTTCTTTTTCTCGGAGACCGACTTTCACATAGATGAAATTGAGATAACTCTTAATTTAGCCGACTACTCTTAATATACTTCAAATATAAATCAATTTAACCCTATACTATCCAAATTGATGAAACTAACCCCAAGTTTCACATTCTTTACAAATTAGCTTAAAAGCTTTGACCAATTACATTTTTGATCCATCGACATTAAATTACAACATAACGTTTAAAATAACATCTTTAAACATTCTCCCAAAATAAAAGTACAATAACTATGGAAATTTCGAGGTGTTACACCTGAAGACAAGCTTCGCGACAAAAGAGTTCATCGCTGATATCGAAGACTAAGCTGATGAACAAGGACAAGTCTACTCATGATCTGAAGCGGCATTCAGTGAAACCAATACAATTCTACAACGCGCGACAACTCAAGAACAAGGCTTCGGCGATAGCTGAAACTTTCATCAGGCCTCACTGGTGAAAGACAACATCAGTGATCGCTGATCATGAAGTTTGCAGTTTAAGATTTGTTTGTCTTATCCTCTTGCACAAAAGTTCGAAGGTACAAAAGGAAACTTTCTTTTGTCCATAATCGTACAACCACTCTGCCATCTACACTGTTCACCATGCGGCCAAGAGCATGTTGTTGATCCAAACCCTCAGTGATTTGATAATGACTCTTTAAGAAACACTTAGTGAAAATTGTAAGTAAACAATATGTATTAGAGTTTCACTATCGCTGATAAGTACTATGTCTCTATAGTACCGCTGATAGGAAACTTATGCTTTTTAGATTAGACATTCAGCGAAACTGTTCATCAATAAAGCGCTGAGCTTGTTCGGTTTTATTGATGATCGCTGATAAGTCTTAGTTGTTTACTTATGATCCCTGAAGACAAGTTTCACGTCAAACAAAGGTTCTACGCTGAAGTCGAAGATCAAGCCCAAGAACCAGCGACAAGTCTACTAATGAACTGATGCGGATATCAACGAAGACAAGATTTATCCACTCAACGTGAAGTTACAAGTAGAAGACTTCAGCAATCGCTGAGCTTTATCACTCGCTGATAAAGTACTGTTCAACGAACGCTGATCATGAAGTCTTCCTCTACAAGTTACTGTTGTCTTTCCTCCTTGCACGCCTCCGTCAGAAAGGACATCCCTTTTGTCCAGGATCGTACAACCAACTCTGATTCTACACTGTACATCGTGTGGCTACTAGGTTGTCTACAAAGGTCAAACCATGCAACCAATCAACTGCTGCCACGTGTAAAGTTATACTGCTGTGCATTAAATGCATGTAGTATATAAGAAGAACCCTACTTTAGAAATGAAGTGCTCAGCCATTCTTCTTATCTCTACTATCTTTGTGTTAGGATATTATTCGTAATTTCCTTATCTCCTTCTGTCTTAATTCTAGTGCAAGAAACTTAGTGTTCTCATAACTTGTTTAGATTAGGATTAGTTCTTAATCTTGTTTCCGCAACAAGTTGTAAATTATTTGATAAATATCAATAAACAATTTAGAAAAGTAAAATCTGTGTGTTTGTATTCAACCCACCTTCTACAAACTTGTATAACCCATCCGGGACCAACACATGTCTTTGACAAAAGTCAGAAGCATGCGCCCAATGAAGATTTGACACATGTAAAGTGCTTCTGCCATGCATTAAATGCATGAGGGTATAAATAGGAATAATATCCTTCACATTGAAGGGTCCTGAATCTCATAGTGCTCGTAGAAAAATCCTTTTTTCTACATATATTTTTCTCTCATTTTCTAGTGCAAGAAAGTTAGTGATTCACAAGTTTGTTTAGATTAGGTTTACTTAATCTATTTTCGCAACAAACTGTAAATTGTGTTTTGATTTATCCATAAACAATTTAGAAAGTAAAAATTTGTGTTTGTATTCAACCCCCCATTCTACAAACTTTCACTCTTGTAGAACCCCTACGGGACCAACAAAAAGCATTGCAAACTAACTCTACCAATGAAATTTTGTGTTCTCATTGTAGTTTCAAAATATATATGGTGGCACACAACAAATATGGTGGCAATTTTCACGACCCTATAATTTTTTACACTGTGACAGATAAATGAAACGACGACACATGCCACCACAAAGCCCCTTAGGTCTGTCTGTGCCTTCAACACCCCCTTGTGCCGAGTCAAATGAGTGATGATGCATAATTCTTGCCTCATTAAAACCTTATACCAATGAAACAAAACATAGTGGGGAAAAAAACTTTGGGCGAAGGAAAGAGTACAAGGAACCACTAAAGAATTCCTTTCGTTTACTATCATTCTTGATTTGTACATCAACTAATAGGTTTAGAAACAATATGATGTATAAATTGTTGTCTTACTGAAACCTTGCACCAAGGAACAAAACAGTGGGAAAAATAAAAACTTGAACGAAGGAAATAGCACAACCCACTAATAGTACATGTTTAGTAGACACCTTCTTGGCCCCTTTTCTCTATTACTCCCCCTTCTTACATCGATCAGAAAACTTAGAAGTGTTTTCCACATGTTTCTCAAATGTAACCTTAGGCAATGATTTGGAAAACAAATCGAACACATTTTCCTCATACCTTGCTTGATTCACTTGAATCTTAAGGAGAGTTTATTGTTGCCGATTGTAGAGAACTTTTGGCGAAATATGATTTTTACTATCACCTTTGTTATATCCTACTTTCATTTGTTAAATAGATGATGCATTATTTTCATATATACATGTAGGATAGTGGTTGAACTCAATAGCTGTCGATTTTTCTTCATCCGAAGATTCATCAGAAATTTCGTCTTCATTGGTCTTCTAAGTATCATAGCGAGCCCAAACCTTAGGAACAAATACAATGGGTCTTTCACGAATAATAGTGGGATATCTTTTGTCAACTCCTTCCATGAAGAGCAATAGAGCATCATGCGACTTTTTCATAGAGCAAAGTTATTGGGGTTGAACTTTGGTGGTTTGGAAGATGTATTTCTAAAAGCTAAAGGAAGATTGAGAGGTCATCTTCAAATCACTGGTGACCCGACAATATCTTTATTTTATCTATCTTAATTTTAAAGTAAATTACGGATTTGGTCCTCGTGGTATGTCGATTTTTACGGATTTCATCCCTCAACTTTATTTATTATGGATTTGGTACCAGGGGTATGCAGTTTCTGTTTTTTTCAGTCCCTAGTCCAAACGGCCGTCTACCAAACTAAACATAAAATAAATCACATCATTATTAAACCTAAGTTGAATTAAAATGAAAAACTAAACTAAACAAATTTACAAAAACATTATCATTTTCTTATAAATATACAAAACCACATTATAAAATGAAACATTAAAATCCAGATATATCATACTGCATTGGCGAGTGTGCTCTAGTATACATATATGATTCAAACTAAAAAAAATAAGACATTTGTTTTTATCATATTATTTGTTTAATTAGTCACACATAAGATGATTTTGATTTATTTTATAATTGAGATAAATTCACAAGCTTCCAAAGCTTAATCCATTCAAAGCTTATTTTCTGTTTTTATTTATTAAAAAAAGTAACATTAAATTTTCGTGCTTATTTGTTTACCAAAAAAGGTAAAATATAAATATTATAAAAGTCGGTAGTTTTTTATAGGGAAATTAATTAATCTACCTTAAGTTGACCAACGATTCAATGAATGCCCATTCTTTCCTCGCTTTCACGAAAATACCCATTTTCTCCGTGAAAGTGTCCGTGATCATGTACTCCGTAAATTGGATTTTTGGTCCGTGAAATGAATGTTTTGTTCGTGAAAAGCATTGCATTGAAAAACATTTTTTCTTATTTGTTATCCAAGTAGAAAGATCCAATTCATAAATTTCACGGAGCAAAAATCATTTTCACGGACCAAAAATTAATTTCACGGACAAAAATTCAATTCACAAAAGGAGTCCGTGTTCACGGACCTTTTCACGGAAATTTTGGGTATTTTCATGAAATTTTGGGCATTTCACTGAATCGTTGGTCAACTTAGGGTATTTTAATTAATTTCTTTTTTATATATTATTAATTTGTATAATGATTTAATACTATATAATTAAGAGTTTTAAATGCTTCTTTATATATAGAGTTTTATTTCTTGTTGGTAAGGGTATCTCCAATGGGTCACACTAAATTTCAAAAATAGTGTAAAAGGTAGTGTAAATTTTAGACTATCCATACCCCTGCAAGACCACACTTATTTCTAAAGTGTCACATCAGTTTTGCAATAACACATTCCACACCCATGCAAGATCAAACTTCTTTTTCTAAAGTAATAAATTATAATATAAATAAATATAGATAATTGTAATATAACTAATAAATTAATTATAAAATATAGATAACTAAAATTTTACTTTTGTTTTCTTTTACTATATTTTGTATAAATATAATTTAATTAACAAATAAAATACATGGATATATTGAAAGAATGCAACGTTTACTAAAATACAAATATTACACAAAATTCGCAATAAACATTACATTACTAATTATTTTCTTCTCCAAATCGCCTCCAAATCTCTTCCACTAAATCGGTTTGCAATGGATGATTAATGTACTTTTATTTTAGTAGTTTAAATAAAAGACATTGCATAAAAATATTAGTTTTTGAAAATAAAGCATGGATAAGAAATTTTAATAAAAATAATAAAAAATAGGTTCAAATAAATTAATAAATGAATTAAATTTAATAAATATATTAGTAATTAATGTTTAAATAAATAAATAAATAAATTAAATTAAATTAAACAAAAATGAATGTGGTTTAATATATAATTGTTTGTGAAAGACCTTTCTAATTGTGAAAGGAGTTGCTAATTTTGCAAGAACTTGCAAGTCACATGACATGCCATGTCATCTTGCAAGACCTTGTGCAAGACGTGTGTGGATGCTCTTAGTGTTAATAGTAAATCATCTCCAATGGATAACACTATTTTTTAAAAGTGATGTAAAAAGTAGTGTACATGAATAGTGTTACACCAAATATAGTGTAATATTATTCATTACATCAAATTTAGTGTGGAAAATAGAGACCCCATTAGATATATGAATAGTGTTTTTTACACCAAATTTATTGTTTGATGTATGATTTAGTGACACCATTGGAGATGGTATAACCGTACAAGGGGTGTGATATGCACATACTTGTTTAGTTCAGGGTCCTTTTTAGCATCTTACGTGAAAAACCTATGACGAAAACATGAATCCCCTTCTCAAATGCAAAAGCCACGGCGATCAAATCGACGATGGCTTCTCCTTCTAAAAGGCGAATCAAAAACCCTAGAAGACACTCTTCCCCATCTGCTTCTTCCATACCAACTTTATCTTCAATCGAACCACCACCAAGCTTATTGCCGTCCAAGAAGGAGTTTTTCAAGCTTATCGCCGTCGTCTCTATCGCTGTCTCTGTCGCGACAGGTTGCAACTATGTCGTCAAGTTTTCAACTCATCAGCCGAAGCCGTTCTGCGATAGCGATACGGAAATCGATTATTATTCCTCTGGTGAGCAACGTTGTATTCGTAATTTTGCATGAGTAAATGTTTTTTTTATTTCTTTTCTAAAGAGTTCTCTGTATTAGTGCTTCCTTCTCTCGATTCCAAAGAAAAATAGCTTATATTTGATTTTTGGTGTCACTTGTCAATGGAAAACTTGTATGGATTTCGTTGCCGATCTCCCGACGGTTTTTATTTGCGACACTTCGAGCATTAGTGGAGTTAATTATCGGCGTTTTTTGAATGTTTAGAATCCATGTCAATTTGTAGCTGCAATGCAGCTCATTTCATTCTATAATCGTTAAATAACTCTTAATCATAATGAATGGAGCGCAAGCCCATATCAGATACCAAATCTTGTCCTATGCATATACCAAATTCATATAAGATATGAATTTCTACTATATTTCGTTGTCTAATAACATTTTAGTAAATTAAAACTATATCAACTGAAAATAATAAAGTATTTATTTTTAATAATTTACAAGACAATTGTATATTTAATTGAAATGCGTTACTAATATATATTTTAATATTAAAGCATTACAAACAAAGAAGATATAAATACATAATGACCGATTGATAGAGGTCCAAAGGATGACAGGCAATTCCAACAATATATTGCTCGATATAGAGAAATGAAGGATAAAGAAGTTCACTTCAATCTTCTGAATACGATAACAGGTCATTTATGGTAAAAGCATGCTAATTCTGTCTAAATGCGTATGTATTTTATTATTAGATATGTGTTGAAAATGTACAATTTTTATTTACTGGAATCTTGGTTATGGATAATTTAGTTCCGAATTAAATATGAACTGTAATTTGGTTCAAAAAGTATGATGATAAAGTCATCATGATAATATAAAATACATGGATATAATTTGTAAATTAATAAATATAGGGATAGTATTGAAAATCTATGTAATGTGTAGAAAATAGTGTGATACGTTGGAGATGATTTTCATTGTTTATGACTGTTTCATGGACCAAAATGCTGCAAAAATTTGGTGTTTTATATTGGAGATGCCTTTGGTTGCATCTTTACATGCTTCTACACTTGATTAATGAATGCTAGTGTTTACAGATGTTTGTGATCCTTGTCCAAGCCATGGCATATGTTATCAAGGCAAATTGGAATGCATGAGTGGTTATATAAGACATGGGAGATCATGTCTAGAAGATGGAGATATTAATGAAATGGCTAAGAATCTCGTGAGTGAGTAACACTTATCTTGAGGGTACTTTTGATCATGTAAGGCTGAAGGGAAAAAAATCTCTTAATATTTCTAACTTTGCTTCTAAAAATATAAAGATGGTGTGATTTTGTTGCAGGCGAAAATGGCAGAATCTCATGTCTGTGAATCATATTCTCAGTACTTGTGCGACGGAATGGGCAAAGTTTGGGTATGTTTTTTTATTCATATCCACGTATTAATAAACAATAGATTTCCTTTTCAGTCCGCTTAACTTTGTTATGTGATTTAAAACTTGTATTTCAGGTCCGAGGGGATGAATTGTGGAATAATATGGATAATCTGAAGCTGACGCAGGATTACGGAAAGGGCAATACCACCTATCTTTATGCAAAGCAAAGAGCAATGGAGATCGTTTATAATTTATTGGAAACTACGGATACTAACAATGGGTAGGATATAGTTATCATTCAGTTATGTCGTGGACTTGTGCATTTATATTTGCACTAAATTTTGTTCTTGATGTAGGATTAAGGAGTTGAAATGTCCAGAGTTGCTAGTGGAACATTATAAACCACTAAGCTGTTGCATTCGTCTATGGCTTTTGGAGCGTGCTTTATTCCTAGTACCATTTTGTGCCTTGGTATTTAATGAACCCTTTTGAAAGCTAATTTCGTACTCCATCCGTCCCAAAATAAGTGTCTACATTACTATTTTTGTTTGTCCCAAAATAAATGTCCACTTTCAAAAGTAAATTTCTATTTTCCCATTTTACCCTTAATTATGTGATGGAGAAAATTTCTCTCCAAAGTAAAGGGTAAAATTATACTTTGGTTACCTAAAAAGTGTAATAATTGCACACACATTTCATTGTGGACATTTATTTTGGGACGGAGGGAGTAAGTATCACATTTCCAAGGTTGGTGACCTTATTGAGATTTTGCAGCTTCTGGGGTGCATATTGGTGTTGCTAAGAGTTCGGCGGAGACATTATTTATCAGTTAGAGCTGAAGAGCTTTATGAACAGGTGCAAACAACCATACTTCCTATATTCATTACTTATCTTTGTTTGTTGTTAAGTGTTTTATTTATTTATTTATTTACATAATCACATTATAACATTCGTAATTACCAAAAATACGATAGGTGTGTGATACGCTTGAAGAGACTGCCTTAACTTCAAGGAGTGTAAATGGTGAAGGTGAACCTTGGATAGTTGCTTCATGGTTAAGAGATAATATCCTTACACCCAGAGAAAGAAGGGATCCTGTGTTGTGGAAAAAGGTATCCTCGTATCTCATAAGTTTTTGAAATGCTGCTGCTGCTTCATTCACAATTTTATATATGTATGCATTTTTTTGTTCAATTATCATTCAAGCCATTTGCATCGTTGTTCTTAAATATGTGCATTCTTTATAATTTTTGTCTTTTTGGTGTAGGTTGAGGAGTTGGTCCAAGAAGATTCTCGCTTAGACAGGTACCCAAAAATGTTGAAGGGTGAAGCTAAGGTTGTGTGGGAGTGGCAAGGTATTTGTTTGTGCCTTCTTCCTTTTCTAGAATCATAACCACAACTACTTACCATGTGGGCTTTTAGTTAAATGTCTAAATTCTAAAATGCAAGTTATAGTGACAAATAAGCATCTTTGCTTGAAAATTGCTATAATAAAGGAACTTTTGAATCTATGGGATGCCTTAAAACACTGCAACTTTTACTAGACAAAAAGTATTATTAAGTAGGCAGATCAATTACACATGTTGAGAGGATCTATCATAAGAACTCGTTAATTTCTATTTTATATGAAGTTGTTTGTTCGTCTTATGTTTTCTCAGTGGAAGGAGCTTTGAGATCATCTGGCAAGAAGAAGAAGAAGAAGGGTGTGATAGACAAGCAGAAACCGAGCGGAAATTCAAATTTGGATTCTAATCAAGATCCCAGGAGGAGATTGAAGGTTGGGGAGAGTTTGAAATGGTAAATCTTGTAATATAATATGATCACATATGTTGTACATTCTGTAACATTTTTCAGAATGCCATAGTTCCAAATGCTGCTGGTTTTCACTGAATAATTTTCAGAGGGCATCTCCAATCTGTTATTTGATTTCTTCGATTTGTTAGGCACAACATTCCAACCGGCCTGTATAATCATCACCGACTTGGTAATTTTGAACACTATCGGTTTTGTGTTGTTTTAGTCCCTTTCCCCTGATAGCCAGGGGTTTTAAAAATCTTGTCTGGTGTCGGTTATTCATATCGTTCCATAAGTAAATGTTCACAAATGAAAATAACACATTGTTTTAGGAATGTATAATTGTTGAGAAATAAAGCTCGATTAACTTAACGAGTTGAGCTCTTTAAAATTAATGTTAGACTCAACTCGTTCGAAAACTTAGTCAAAATCCACGAGCCGAGCCATTCTAGCATATACTTTTTCAAGCCAACCGTTTTTATATTCTTACAAATTATATTATCAAAGTATAAAAATTATTGAGCTTAAGTAAATAAATGAGTTAATCGATCTCGAATTCGAGCTCATAAACGAACATCGAGCTGAGCTCAAAACGTTGAAAAAAAAAATTCGAGCGACTTTGAAAAAGTTTCTTATCACAAAAGATAAGACCGTAAAAAAGAGGATTGGCCCCAATACCCATCAAAGCAGTACGTGAGCTAGGTTCAGAACTTCATGATACAGTACGGTCCATATCTGCAAATAAATCTCGATGTGAAAACACAGAGACAAAGAACGGAGCTTTTAATCGAGCTCACCTAATATTACTTTTTCGAGTCGAACTCGAATAACATGATACTTTAACTCAACTCGGCTTGTTGCCTTGTTTACACCATTGAGTTGGAATGCCTCCTACACATCTCTTTTTCCTTGGGCTCATCCACGCATGCCGTTTCTCAACTAATATCGATAATCGTGTCTCTTCTCACGGTTAACTATAGTCGAGTCAGAGTCCATTACTTCATTTTCCTAAGCTTTTGCGGTGATTTATCTGGATCTAGATTTTTATGAGCATATACAACTAAATAACACATATTTCCCGTCAACATCACTTTCACCTTTCATTGCCATTTTCCAAAATTTCCGTCACCACTATGGCACCTAAAATAGGGGAAGGATTTTATCAGAAGGTGAGTTAACATGAAAAGCGTGAGAAGTGAATCTGAATCCATGATCATTTTTAATTTCAAGGCCACTCATTATCACGCTTGATACGGAGATTGATCCATCTCAGCCTACAACGATCAATAACCACTTCTCATGTTAACTCTACTTCTCACCAAAACCTAAACCGCATAAAATATTGTACAAGTCCTTTATATATATAGGTTGATGATGATGAAACTCCAATAGCAAAAATGTTATCACTTTGTCAAGAAAATTTGCCCAACACTTTACTAACATTTTCAACCAAACAATTAAGTGAATGTGATAATTAAAAAATATAACAACTAAGTGAACAAGATATTTAAAGAATACGATATCAATATATAAAAAAATGTACAAAATAACAATGTTTGTACTTTTTTTTTATTAACAAGAAAAAGACCACCTAATTTATATAAAAATTATTTATTATTACATTCCCAGCTTTTTTTGTATTTGATAATTAAGGAAAATATTATATTGATTTTAATTCACAAATGTTTTCTATCTTTTGCTGCCAATTTAAATATTTAATTATTAATTTAAACGGTTATTTTTGTTTACTGTTTTTATTAAACAAATACTTAATTAACACCAAATCCCAATTGAATCTCGATCTCTTCTCGGATAAATCGATAAATTTGTCAATCAAAAACCTTCATTCCACGCCCTCTACATCTTCTGATCTTCTCCACCGCCCGCCGCCGTCGTCTGCTACCGTCACCTCCTCCGCCTTTTATCACTATTCAACTACTGCTACTTCCTACATTTTCTCTCGTCTTATCATGAAACCATCTTCTCTGAATGCAAAACTTGAGTGAAAAACTTGGAACAGAGTTCTGGATCCGCGTTTCAATCAGCTGTTCGGACTTCTCTATATGGCAAGGAATTCGATTTTTCAAGCTAAAATTCAGTGAACTAACTAGCTATTTTGTATATATTCTTTTGATCTGTTATGAACTAGCTACATTCCTCAATTATATGATTCATGCTCTGTTGTGATTGAGATTTTATGGTTGATAAATGATTGGATCAATTGATTTCTTCGTTTTCATTCTGCCGGTGGATTGAATCAAAGCAACAATAGTTGTCTGTAATGGATGATTTTGGTTGACAGTAGGTTAACTGGTGATAGAATGCATAACTTTTTCTTCCTTTATCTTGTGCTTGTTTCAGTCAACGTATTTAGTCAAACTAATTTCAGATATTTCTCTACCTTTAATCACCTTTTCAGCTTGATCTGTTTGATTGTTTTGATTTGAATTATTTAGTATTCATACCAATGGGGGATAGATTGGGCATCTTAATTTTAGGTTTTGACTTAGTATGAAACTAAGAGGTATTTTCCACTAGGCCATCACCCAGGTTTCCAATTAATTAGGGACTTGAATACCATTTCCATACTTGAGTTGCCTTCCTAGTTGTCTCTCACTCCAAACTTTATGTTAATCTTGACTGAAGTTCTATAATATATGCCTTCTTGTGACATGATAGATGATGTAGTATAAACTGTAATCTATAAAGCTACAAATGCAAGCCTTAAATGAAGAACATAAATTCAGTATTATGCTTACTGATCTTTATAAAATTGTAAAACAAGATAACATGGAAAGGCTGAATAATTTACAAGACCTTTTGAAGCTACAAAAAGATTCTCATTAGTTCTCTATTTTTCTTAGAAACGCAACGCAAGAATAGGGTTATATCCTCTATGGTCCACCCTTTAATTAACCATGATTTTATTTTTGCTACTATTGCAGTGACCTTTATGGTGTTACCGAGAGGTCCGAAAGCACAAATGGGCTCTAAGATCACACCAGCAAACAGAAGAAGAAGTCCATTATCTATGATCATTGTGTTTGGTCTGTGTTGTTTCTTTTACTTACTAGGAACATGGCAGAGAAGTGGTTTCGGAAAAGGAGACAAAATAGCTATCGACTTAAACAAGAAAACAGATTGTGAGGATGACTTTGCCACCCTTGATTTTGAATCTCATCATAGTATTCCCATTCCTGATGCTTCCAAGCCAAAAGCCAAGGTTTTTAAGCCATGTGATGTCAAATATACCGATTACACCCCTTGCCATGAACAGGATCGGGCTATGCAATTCCCAAGAGACAACATGGTATACAGAGAAAGACATTGTCCCCCTGAAAAGGAAAAGTTGAAATGCCTTGTTCCAGCACCAAAGGGCTATTCAACTCCATTTCCATGGCCGAAAGGCCGCGATTTTGTCCACTATGCCAACGTGCCTTTCAAACATTTGGCAGTTGAAAAGGCCAATCAGCATTGGGTAGAGTTTCAGGGCAATGTATTTAAGTTCCCAGGTGGTGGGACCATGTTCCCCCAAGGAGCTGATGCATATATTAATGAACTTGCATCAGTGATTCCGATTGCCGATGGTTCTGTCAGAACAGCCCTGGATACTGGCTGCGGAGTACGTTTTCCTGTTAATCATTTCGTTATCTTTCCCCGTATCAATTTATATTTATGCTCTTATCAAGCATCATGAAATCCTATATGCAGTAAACATTATCAGATATCATAGAACTGAATGTATATGGCATTAACCGGATCTATTTAAATTGACACATTAATGTTTTGAATGAAACTAAGGGGCTGTTTGTTTACCTCTTAATAGTTCCATTAAGAGGCAACCTCTAAATTGCTAAGAGGTGAATCTTGTTTGGCCAAAAAAATGTCTGCCTCTTAATGGTTCTAAAACCCTCTGAATGATTTTGTCTCCTGGCCTTCCTTTAACCATTCAACACCCTAATTTCATTATGAACAATTACCAAACAACCATATTTTTTTTTGCACTATACCATAGGAGTCTTTTAATCATTCTGACCACTTAATCATCCTGCACCAAACCATTCAGCACAGCCAAACAGCCCCTAAGTGGTAACGGAACACAAAGATATAGGTCGAGATACGTGCAAAATGAGGCTATTCAATTCCCTAATCTTTTTGTTACCAGCTCATGGCTATTATATCTTGTGGGTTCACTGGACTGAATTCTTGAATCTTGACATAGGTTGCAAGCTGGGGTGCTTACCTGATGAAGAGAAATGTTTTGGCCATGTCATTTGCGCCACGAGACAACCATGAAGCACAAGTTCAGTTTGCTTTGGAGCGTGGCGTGCCTGCCATTATTGGTGTTCTTGGATCAATAAATCTTCCATTTCCATCAAGGGCATTTGACATGGCTCAGTGTTCACGGTGTCTTATACCATGGGGCGAGAATGGTGCGTAATGTAGACTAAATCATACTCTTTGCTGACGGAATAATCATTTAGATTTTGTACATAATATTCCAAGTAAAACTGTTGACATCAGAATAAAATCCAGGAAAAGTGTTTTTTATCAATAAAATCCAAATATAAAAGTGCGATAATATTGTGGGCAGATGGGACATACTTAATGGAAGTTGATCGAGTACTTAGGCCGGGTGGATATTGGATTTTATCTGGTCCACCAATCAATTGGAAGACCTACTATCAGACATGGAAAAGGTCCAAGGAGGATCTAAAGGAAGAGCAGCGAAAGATTGAAAAGCTTGCCGAGTCTCTTTGTTGGGAGAAGAAATATGAGAAAGGGGATATAGCTATCTGGCGAAAGAAAGTCAACACCAAATCCTGCAAAATAAATTCTGCCAAGTTTTGTAAATCTGGTGATGCTGATAATGTCTGGTGAGTCACTTTGCATCTCATTTCACTTGATCAATTTTTTTTCAATTCTTAGCATGATAGAAATGCTTCTATCTTTGATATGCAAATATGGATTTCTAAGTTATTCTGAGATCAGAATATAGAAAAGTGAAGTGTGATGTTGTCTTTGACTTGAATGCAAAATGAAAATCTCACTTTTAAGTTATCTTGTAAAAGGTATTCTCTGGGGATACCTAGAAATATGACTGGTTTTGTCATAACTTTGCAAGATTAGATAGAGGGTCAGGTTTAGGGGAAAACCAAAAAAAAAACGGAAAACTGAGGAACACTTTGGTAGCCCTTCATCTGGATGGTATGCACTTGTGCATACAAGTAATTTGTAACATACACACGTGCATAAAAACCAAAAAACAACTTAATTTACTTGTATGCACAAATGCATACCGTCCAGATAAAAGGCTTCTAGGGTGTTCCTCAGTTTTCCATTTTTTTTGAGGTTTTCCCCTGAACCTCCCTCTAGATATATATATGTTTTTTTCTTAAATCATTACTTGATGATATAATGTAGGTACAAGCAAATGCAAACATGCGTAACTCCTTACCCTGAAATTACTACTGCAAATGAAGTGGCAGGAGGGGAGTTAAAGAAGTTTCCGGAAAGGCTACAGGCAGTACCTCCTCGGGTAGCTAAGGGACAAATTCCAAAGGTTTCAGTTGAGTCCTACAAAGAAGATAATCAGAAGTGGAAAAAGTATGTTAATACGTACAAAAAGATGAACCGTTTGATCGGCACATCAAGATATAGAAACATTATGGATATGAATGCTGGGCTTGGAAGTTTTGCTGCTACAATTCACACAAACAAATTATGGGTGATGAATGTTGTGCCTACCATCGCTCCAAACACATTAGGTGTTGTTTATGAGAGAGGTCTTGTTGGTATATATCAAGACTGGTGAGTTCCATAAACCTTCGTTATCTTTATATAAATATGTTATGTTTAACTTGATACATGATTTAATAAGTGTTTGACTGTTAGCCTAATATTTAGAAAATAGAGACGTGGAATTAAATCTTACACATAAGGTAATGTTGCAATTATTTTGTGGTAACCCAAATATTAAGTTGCATTTATTTCGGAAAGAGTATCGGTTATCTTTAATTACTAGGAATTTTACATAAGTTTTTGGTGTTTTCTTTGGTTCAGGTGTGAGGGCTTCTCGACCTACCCAAGAACATATGACTTCGTTCATGCTAATGGTCTTTTCAGCTTGTATGATGACAAGTAAGTCTCTTCATCTTTCAAAATAATCTGAATGTTTTTCCACATGGTTAGTGTTAAATTAAACCATTCTCAATCCTGAGTTACTATCAGTAAAATCTTTGTTGGCCTCAACTGGAAAATATAACTTTTTAAAACAAGTACTCCTTCCTCCTTTAGCTAGTTTTAAAAATAACTGATACGCTAGTTGTAAGCTGAAAAACTACTTGTTGACCGATAAGGTAACTGTTAGCTTGTTAGCTGATAAACTGGTCACGTTTGGTAAAAACTAGCTGATAAGCTAGATGATAATGTAAAATGACCTAAAATAACATGTTGAAAAATTACTCAAATATAACATATAAGGGGCATATTGGAATTAAAAAGTGAAACTGCCCCCGAAGCTTATTGAAAAGCTAGTTTATGGCTTACCAAACGGCGTTTTTTCGGTACTTTCAAATATAAGCTAGCTTATATTGGCTTAATGTTTATGCTACTAGCATACAAGTACTTGTGAAGAAACCCGATGTTGCAAGTATGTAAACATGTTTTTCTGATAGCCAAACTTGTGTAACATGCATAACTTAAAGTCCAAATCCGCATTTGACTAAATAGGTGCGAGCTAGAAGACATCCTCCTAGAAATGGATCGGATATTAAGGCCAGAAGGGTTAGTCATTCTCCGTGATGAAGTAGATGTGTTGACAAAAGTGATGAAGATAGCCGATGGCATGAGATGGGACACAAAACTACTGGATCACGAAGATGGACCCTTCGTCCCAAAGAAAATATTTGTTGCCACTAAAAAATACTGGGTTGGCGGCAAAGGCAACGACACATCTAGTGAGTCATAATTAAACTAAACTATTTCTTCATAGTTCCATATACAAACATGATATTTTTATGAATCATCCCACACCCAAATCGGGATTTTATTTTTTCTTCCCGGAAGAGGAAGATAAATATTTGGATTTCTCAAATGGGTGCATAATGAAATTTGAGATGTGTAGGATTTGTGGTTGAATTGATGTAATCAAAGTGTAAACTCTTGTGTTGGCATTCATTCATGCTGACTTTGAGGAATTAGAAAGGAGAAATGAAAGGTGGTTATAAGTCATATGATTTTGCTTATTTTTGGGGACTAGTTATGGTTGAGCATTGAAACAACCAGTAATGCTAGTTATTTGTTGGATAAAAATCATGATTTCCAAAAGTAAATATTATTCAAGGGGTTGTTTATCCAAACACTTACCCTATAAGCGCTAACTGGGTAAGAGTAGTCACCCTCACTTGCCAAGTAAGACTCTTAGTCCTTGTCATTGCTCTTATCGGGTAGGATTATGGGTCTTTCCAATGCGTATTCAGTAATGTAAGTGACCCGGTAAACACTTACCGGGTAAGCTATGTTAAACAGGTCCTAAGACCAACTTTTAACCGTGACTACGGGTAAGGGGCCGTTTACCGATACTTTTTGGGTAAGCGTTTACAAGGTAAGAGTCATCGTCTTCACTTACCTTATCGGGTAAGATTGTGGGTACACACCATCATCTCAGAGTAGGTAGGTAAGCGCTCAACGAGTAAGAGGTGTCAAGCTTACTTAACGGTTTAGATTCTTGGTCAGCAAGATGGTACTGTAAAATTGCTGATAAAAACTATTATATCTGACTGGGTAAACATCTATTACCTGAAAAGTTGCAATATTCATATAGTTAATTCATACAAGGAAGTGTTTAGTAACCACCTCAGAAAATACTTATTTTTAACTTTTAAAAGTAAATTATGTTTAAAATAATTATATTATGTTGTGAATCGTTTCTTCTTTAAGAAGTTGATCTTTAAAAGAAATATTGGAAACCAAACCGTTGATTTTGATTTTCTAAAGGCCTTTGTAATTGTGTATATCAGGTACATTGTGTTTGTAAATCTTTTCCTTGTTGGGCATTTTGTATGCACCTCGACTAATTCCAAAAATCATACAGTTCCTGGTGTCCTTCCTTACAGGACGAAACATTAACCCCTCTATTTGTAGAATTGAAGTCTCCTAACTACTTTCTAATTTATTCTAGTGCTTAAATACTGACAAAATAAAAAACGGAAAGTTTTTTTTGTTGTTGTTAAAAGATGTTACTTCTGGCAAGTTTTATTAAAATGAAATACAACAATACACCTAGGCATATTGTGCTGGTGATTTTAGTTTCGCTGGCCATTTAAGTGTAACTGGAATTAACATGAGTGGCAATTTTTTTAGAGATTTTGATTTTTTTACCCTATTTAAGAAAAACTTTATTTGAGATGCTTTAAGTCAATTCTGTGGTCATGTATGACCAGCTCTTTAGACCTGTGATGCAGTTGTAACTTGTAACCAATCTGTGATCTTATCCAAATACAATTATAACCGTTTGGAATTGCTGGTAACTTGTCAAAACCGTCATTTCAATTAATCTCCTTTATTTTCGAAGGGGGCTGGTATATAATATATATATAGAATCATAGAATCAAAATATCGATACGGCAAATAAACTTATACGAGTCTCAAGCAATCCAAATTCTTGATTACCGTATTATTACTCTGTTTCTAATATGTTGATGAACAGGAGATCCCTCCCCCAAGGTCATTATTAGGCTCCCACGTACAATATTTCCCCCAATGTAAAAAACACAATAATGTGAGTCCTTTCTCTCATTATTTAACTTTGACCCTTTTTTGAATCATTTATTGAAATGAAAGCAAAACCACGTGCTATCAAATTCTATGTGCATTTATATAGATTTAACTTTTAAGTGTGTTTAGTTTAAAAAAAAAAAAAACTTTTAAGTGTGTTTAATGGGCAAATAGAATTAGCAAAACATGTATATATGAATTCTTTAAAATGTACAAATCATCAAAAATAAAAAATAAAAAAAAAATATCAAGTGTTATATAGAAATATTGATTGAAGGTAACATTACCCTATTTAGGTATAGGTCATGTTAGATGTAGATCCATATTTTTTTTAGTGATAGCACAAAATAATTATTGTATTCTATAATAAATTCAATTCTAAAATAGAAATTAATTACAATTACCAAATACTAAGAAATAAGTTTCAATTTCAACGAAATAAATGTTTTGATACGCTACTGTAGAGACTGTAGGTTCTACACTTTTCGACGACAATGCCTAACGGTAACACAAAATGAATCGTATTGATAGCACCTTTAACGGTTATAAAAAAACAGAAACTACAACAGACAACTTTGCACAAACCACCACTCATGCCTACCTCTTGAAAAGAAGAAAGCTTGTTTGATTTATGAACAAAATAAATTTGACATCAACTAGAAAGATCTAATTAAGTTGATATTGTAATCTTAAAAACGAAGTTATTTTTAATAACACATATTTTTCTCTTTATGATGAATAATGTTAATAAAAAGTGGTGTTGAAATGTTGAAAAGGGGACACCCCCTTCCTCACACACTTTTATTTTTTATTTTTTATTTAAATGTTACATTTTACACCCTTGTACTTAATTAATTAAGTTACTTTATACCTTTTAGTTATTTATTTTTCATTTTACATTTTCATTATATTAACACATATAATCATATACTAACTAAAATACGTTCAAAAAATACTTTTTAATTTTAACAAGTTACACCATTATATTCGTCTCGTCGATACCTTCGAAATAAGCCTAACATTGAATTTTTTTGATTTAATTATATTATTATGCGTCATACGTTTACGTTATTTTTTTATATTGTTATTCGTCGATACATTCTTTTTTTTATTTAATTATATTATTTCGAAATGACCTCAATATTAACTAAAATACGTTAAAAAAATACTTTTTATTCCAACAAATTCCAACTTTGATTACTCATTTAAATCAATATATTCACGAGTACGAGTACACTCTATATATTCTGTATACATATCTAATCTACGTCTGTATGGGTCGAACCATGTACTTGCAACTGGAAATCGACAACGTGTCCAATGGCATGTGAGTGTGGGCATTGGGTATTCTCCGTTTAATACCACTTTTATGTAATGATTACCATTAACATGCACTATTGCAATTGACACGTGTTGGGATGATGACGGCGGTGGTGTCCTGAATGGTAAGTATGTCACACTACCTGCCATATTGAGAACATGTAGTGTGACATTGAACCTTGAAGCAGCTAAAATTCCCATTTCAGGCATAACGATCCAATGCATAGGTGGTGCAAAGACGTCCTTCTGGAAAAAATTCAACGCTTCGTTAATTCTTTGACACTCGTCGCTGCCAATCACAAAAGAGTAATACGGTTGATACTCAGTTAGTTCAGCAATTAACTCTCTGCGGATATCGTCCCATTGGTCTTCATGACCACCCAAACAAGTAGATATGGCTCGAAATCCATAATTTCCATCGCCCAATACATCTTGTATTTTTGTGATGTATGGATGAAATAAACTCGGGATTTGATTAAGATATGGATTTGGGGGGGGGGGGGGGGGGGGTGGGTTGTCGTGGGAAGTAGGAGCTATGCCTCGCTGATTCTTGATGAGCAAAACCTTCAGGGTTGATAAATGTCGGCGCGTTAACAACTGCGTCTACGAGAGTCTTCAGGAATCTTTTTCTGTAGAGCTTGATTCTTTTGAGAAGGACGTCCACGAGTGGTTCTATGAGCTGAGGGTTCATCAAACAACGGTTTTGATGGAATTATTATATCTTTTGAGAAGGACGTCAACTAGTTGAAGTTCACCCTCGTTTAGCCACATTGCATATGCGTGACCCTCCATATGTTGTGCAAGGGCATGATTATGTGTATCACATACAACCCTCAACGTCCACCAATTATGCTTAGCCGAACGTAGCGCTATCAACTCAAATGGGCAATTAAACTTTCTTGTTCCAGTATCACGACTGGAAGCTTTCTTATTTTTGTAAACCACACCATGTTCACACATAAACACGACTTTATAAACAACGTCATTTGGATAAGACTTTGATCTTTTGGTAATAACAACACAACCAACCGAACGTCCCACATTGTGCACCCATGCAGTAATTTCTTTTCGAGAACTGAACACCTGAAATTATTATATTTTGTTATAACTTTCACTTGTCCACGTAAGTATTAATAAATCTAAATGTTAGTTATCATAATATAGTACCTGGTCGGTGACAAATTCTGGTGTTCGTGTCAAATCTTCTTCCGTGTTTGTCATCTGCAACTTTGATATATATATATATATATATGAATGATATATAGAGGGAGAGTTAGAGTGAGACAGAGAGAGAGTGAGAGTGAGAGAAGAAGAGAATGAATGAAAATCGAATGAACGATTCGTTCGATTTATAATGAATTATTTTTACTTTATTTCAAATCAATAACTTTTCTTTATTTAAATCTCTTTATTTCAAATCAAATTATTTATCGATATATATATATATATATATAAAGAGTTTTTTTAAAAACTGAACCTAATATTGAATTTTTTGGAATATATATAAAGAGTTTTTTTAATCGATATATATAAAGAGTTTTTTTAAAAACTGAACCCAACAACACTAACCCGAGGCAAAAAACTCAAACCGAGCCAACCCGATATATAATCGATACTATTTTTCACCAACCCGCATATATTGGGTTGATAACGGGTTAACCCCAAGCCAAACCGACCCAACCCGTGATGTCGCATTTATAAACAAAAATACTTTTTATTCCAAAAAATTCAATATTAGGCTCATTTCGAACGTATCGAAGAGACGATTATCATAGTGTAATTTGTTAAAATTAAAACGTATTTTTTAACGTATTTTTAACGTATTTTAGCTAATATACGATTTTATGTGTTAATATGATAAATGTGTAAAATAAAAATTTAAAAAGTAAAAGGTATAAAGTAAATTTATTAAATAAGTATAAGGGTGTAAAATGTAAATATTCAATTTATATTTGTTTGTGAGAGTGTTTGTGAATTGTGAGAGGGGTGGTGGCAGACAAACATGGCAGGGGTATAAATTGTTGCAGGGGTAGAGTTAGACTATCCACACTAGAGGTGGCCAAAAAACGGGTTCGGGCCGGGTCGGGTCGGGTCGGGGGACAACCCGGTTCCACACAGTAACAGCGAGAACCGGGTCAGCCCAGAACCGGGTCGGGTCGGGTCGGGTTTAAACCGAGATCCCCTGACCCGTTTAAGCGTAAGTGAACCCGGTTTTAGGAAAACCGGGCCGGGTCGGGCCGAGAACCGGTTTTATGATCGGGTTCGCGATTTTTATGTTTTTTAACTACTTTCTTTGTATAATAATTAATTACTAAACTTTAACAAAAAAAAATTGGATTGGAATAATTGGATAAGTAAAATACACTTTAAAAATACGTTTTATTTATAATATATATCACTAAAATACACTTTTACGTTTTATAATTTATATATAAAGTTACAAGTTACAATACATAAATTCTAAACATTCGAAGGTCCCGCTCCCGAACTTCCACCCCCATCACCCGGATAGTAATTGAATGGATTATAGTTGAATGGATTGTATGGAGCGTAGTATGGATTCTGATCTGTATTGTAGACTTCAAGAGTATTGTACTGCATCAGTCGTGTAATAGCCGTTTGATCGTCAAGGGGGTCGATGTCTACTTCTTCGTCATCTACGACACTACTAACTTCAGAAGTATCGGATACGGACGGCGTACTTAGTAGTTCATCCGTCTCGTTTTCGAATAAGTTTTCTTCCACGCCTTCTAGATCATCCTCCAGGTTCGTTCGATTTGAATGCGGTCTTCTCCATCCAAGTAATCCTTCAGACATACGCAGCACTCCACCGATTTTGGGGTTAATTTTGTCCGACGCTCCGATATGATCCTGCCACTAAGGGAAAAGGCCGACTCCGAAGCTACAGTACTAGCTTGGATTGTTAGTATATCAAGTGCAATAGTGGCCATAATTGGGAAACTTGATTGTTTACTTTTCCACCATTCTAATAAATCTAGGGATTCAACATCTACGACGTTTGTGAAGGATGCCGTTATAAATTAGTACGTATGTATTGATTGAATTCACCCAAATTATCCCCATCATATCTAGCTTTTTTAGAAGATTCCATGACAACCGATTGCATTAAAGTTTGCATTAAGTCTTCTCGGTTTCGGCCACGACTGCTACTAGAACCCGGTGAAAACATTTGAGGTGTAGGGGTTTGTTGGCTTCCTCCCCCATAATTAACTCTATAAATCTCATATAATTGATGAAAATCAGTATTAAATTGTTGTATGCGTTTCCTTGAAAAGCTAGAATTTGTAAGAGAATCCAAACCAAACGATACACATATTGCGTGTATTAAAACTTCGACACCCGTAACATTTAAAAACGGGTTTAATGCCGCGGCACAAAGAAAAGTGAAGGGGATCTTTTTAAAATATTTTACCAATTTTTCTTTCATTGGTTTCACGACGTCGTGAAAGTGCAAATCCTGTTCGTATTGAGCAATTTTACTTGCCAAAATATAAAGTTGATTTAAAAGTAAAGGGCTCGTTGGATAATAAACACCGGATAACAAAGTTGTTGCAGTTTTGAAATCGCCCAAAATATCGTGAAAGCCATGAATCCTTGTCCAATCATCCTGAGTTATCGTGTTATCCGGGTAATAAATGTTATAAAATGCTTGAATATATTGTTGTTGTCTTAATAAATTATCCATCATTTTCCAAGTCGAATTCCATCGAACCGGCATATCGTGCGCCGGTCCCAAAGCTTTAAAACCGACTTGTTTGCAATAATCTTTATATAAGTTTTGCGTTTTTTTATTTCTTGTGAAAATTCGACGTAACATAAGCCTAAACTTAGTTAAAGGCTCATTAAGTTTACTTAAGCCGTCTTGAACGGCTAAGTTTATTATGTGTGCGCAACAACGTGTATGAAATAATTTTCCCTCTAAAATAGGGGATAAAGCCAAACGTAATCGGTCTACGCATGCCGTATTATTACTAGCATTATCAAACGAAATACTAATAACTTTATTTTTTAAATTATAATATTGAAGACATCTCATAATTATAGAAAACTGACGCTCACCCGAATGTGGCGAACCAAAGAGCTCAAACGTGATTACACGTTTGCATAATTGCCACGATGCCGGCACAATCCAATGTGCCGTTATGCATATATAAGAATCTGGCAATCCGAATGGTGCGCTCCATACATCACAAGTTAAAGAAACTTTGTTGGGTAAGTTTAAAAACATTTCTCGCATATTTTTTTGAACCTTATTCCAATATTTTAAAGCATCACGCTTAAGAGTTTGGCGACTTACCGGAGTGTAGCGTGGTTGGAACCCATTTTTGATCATGTTTGTCATGTGAGGATTGTCGAAATGTCCGAACGGCAACGCCATTTGAATGGCACATTTCATTTGCATTTCTCGGGCGAGATCATTATCATACGACCATACTTGACCGGAATTGTCAAGTATGGGTTGAGTTGGATCGTCACCCGATTTCAACCTCTTGCATCTATCCTCGAAGTGGCGCTTTAACGTGCTATTTGATTCGGGTTTTAGGAAATCTCCACACCGTTTGCATTGAGCTTTTTTTGTACCGTCGGGAAATTTGACCAAGTTGAAATTATCCCAAACCGCTGCTTTTCGTGAATGATCGGCAACAACGACGTAATTTTGTTCGGCCATTTTTTTGATACTAGAGAGTAGAGACTAGAGAGTAGAGAGTATAGACTAGAGACTAGAGAATTGTATGCGTTTTTTGCGAGAAACGAATATAAGAGCCGAGAAATGAGAATTGTATGCGTTTTTTTGCGTTTTGTAAGCAATGTAAGGTGGTGATGACCTCCATAACACCCCTAGTATTTATATGGGGTTTGGAGGGTGTTTTTTGATGAAAAAAACGGTCACAAGGGATATAAAACGGCTATAAAACGGCTAGCCAACGGATCTATTTTTTTGAAAAAAATCGGGTCGGGCCGGGTCGGGCCACGAACCGGGTCACGAACCGGTCCCGGGTCGGGCCGAGGAAATCTATATATAGCCGAACCGGTCCCGGCTCTCGGGCTCAAAACCGGTTCTTGACCGGGCCGGGTCAGAACCGGTTCTTGGCCGGTTTCGGGTCGGGCCAGCCCGCCGGGTCGGGTCGGGTCGGGTCAGTTTGGCCATCTCTAATCCACACTGGTGATCTCATTTTTGAGATCGTGAATAAGACAAAAACACTTTTTTTAAAAAATAAATAGAAAAGAAAACCCACAAACCAATTTCAACGGATTCATATCACTCAACAAATCAAGATTGGTGAAGATTGTTGTTTTATTTTTTAAAAAAATTGACACATGTCATGATTTTATTGGTTGGTTTAGATTTTTATTAAATAAAACTTATTTTATTACAAAATTGACTTTAACAAATAAATTAAAAATTAAAAAATATACCAAAATTCATGGTTTTCAATTCCCTACAAATAGAGACCAATGTTGACATATTTTCACCACACCAATTTTTCTCAGGTTCACATGCCAATGTCTCCCAATTATTGTATAAAAAATAAAAAATATAATTTTTATAAAATAATATTGTAGATTAGATTGGATTGTAGGGGATTGTGGTTGGAGTATGAAAATTTTGAGATTGGATTGGAGTTGAATATTATGTAAGTGGATGAGAGAGAAAGTAATATTTTAATTGAGATTGGATTGGTTGAGATTGTTGTTGTGGATAGTCTTAGCAACACCCTAAGAAGACATCAACCTACATAATTATGACCAACTTCATGTGACCTTCATATCCAATCTATCAAAACTTTGTGCTTGAATAATTTTCAAGGCAACAAAGTGTCAAATTTTTTGAAAACAACTTTTCATGTTCAATAAACAAAAACTGATATTTGGTTTTTTGGCAAAAAGTTAATTATCGGTAATCCTAACTGATCCTACATAGAACCCACTTCCAAAAATACTAATGTGAAGGGGCATTTGTTGGCTCACTTAGCGGTTGAGGCTAGCGAGATGAGGGGGCAATCGAACTCGGGACATGTCTTCGTATTTGGGTAAAATCAGTTAATCACCCTGCTCATTTGCCAACTGAACTACACGCCAGACGCCATAGACGATGCTTGGTTTTAATCTTATTTTTGTATGATATTTTTGAAAAATATTGTATATAAAGGTTAATAGATTGATTTACTTATTGAGTTATATTATAATATAATTGTGTTAGGATCCAAGCGCTTACCACTACGCCAAAAGCAATTGCTGGTGGAGAAGGCGCAACTTATTTCCATATAGCGTAGCAGCCAGCGCCACGTTTCGATTTAGGGAGATGCTGGTCAATGACCCAACAATCCCCCCCCCCCCCCCCCCCCCAGCATCTGCCAGCACTCTTGGCTGCACAGCATGCTTTTGGCATTATAATGCACTCCATGGGATTCGAACCCGTGACCTGCTCTGATACCACATGTTAGGATCCAAGCGCTTACCACTACGCCAAAAGCAATTGCTGGTGGAGAAGGCGCAACTTATTTCCATATAGCGTAGCAGCCAGCGCCACGTTTCGATTTAGGGAGATGCTGGTCAATGACCCAACAAATTGTTTGGGTAAAAACTTACAAGTCACGACCACGACCGAAAAAGGAAAAGAAACTTCTTACACGACACATCTTATGTTAAGATAAAAGTCTAATGATCGTACACACTCGACAACTCTATCGTCAGACCTGAGTCTAGGTCGAGTATTATTCACGACACTCGACCATAACACTGGCCAACTCACACGACCGTCGTAAGATCCTTGACAATCACGATTTAACTAACGTACGACATGACTGTTATCTTTTCTCTGTTTAATGCAGAATCAACGTCATTAATGACCAAACGGCTATAACCGACAAAAGTCATCAAGAGCATTGATTTCCAAAAACCATTACGACCGTTACCCTGCTTTTATGGGATCATTTAAGGCTACGAAGGCTATATAAACGAAGACATCAGCCTCATTTGCTAACATCTGAGTTCAATAGCATCTACGACATAACCAAGAGCATTCGAAGCAAAGTTCTCTCTCGAAAAGATAACACACGACACTCTGTTTTTTCACACGACGCACTATTTGCTTTACGAATTAAGTTATTTATGATATTTGTATTGTAATTATTTGTACTGTCGACGCTTGAAACACAAGGACGTCGCCCCTGATTGGCGACCATAGTATAGCGACGACACCCACTGTCGTCCGCGGGTTTTTTCCTCTTTGAGGTTTTTCCCGCGTCACCAAATTCCTCTCGTCTCCTTTATTTTTGTCTTTGTCGCATAGTTTGTCGAGATATTTATTTTCTTTAGTTGTTAAGCTCCACATCAACCTTAAATTGTATTTTTGGACGATTTTCGACATTAACAATAATTTAATAAGATTTTTAAGAATTTGTTTGAAAGGAATATAAAACTTGTTAGACTGTACAACTTTCTTTGAACACTTGATTGTAATGATTGAGAGACAAGTTTTATGATAAACCTAAAAATAACAGTTAGTAACCTATTATAATGGTTGTGAACATGGAACATATTATTTGTATTTGAATAAGAGGTGCAGTTTTGGTCTTTTAAACTTGAAAGTTTAATTAAGTTTTTTATTATGATTTTTGGGTGTCCTAAATCTTAGTAAGTATATTTTGTAACTATTTGGGCAAAAAGTTGATTACCGGCAACCCTAACCGGCTCCACACGAACCTGCCTCCAAGGACACCAATATGAGGGGGCATTTTTTGGCTCACTCAACGGCTGAGGCTAGTGGGGGAGCCTGAGATCGAACCCAGGACCTGTTATGTATTTGAGCAAAGTCACCCCACCCCTTTTGCCAACTGAGCTACACGCCAGAGGCTATTTTGTTGTAACTATGTAAGTATGTGAATAATAAATCGTTCTATTGAAATATATAAATACAAAATTCATAAAATATGTATTTAATTTATTTTGCTATAAGATATTGACGTTTGGTGAGGTACAATAAGGTGCAATATATCTTGTTGAAAATTACTATGAGACAAGTAAAACAAGTCGAGATAGAGTTATTGTATGTGTAGTAGACCGATCAGTATTCATATTATTATGGATTTTCTAAGTTATTAGAGCATCTTCAACGGCTATGCTAAAATAGAGAAAAGTGAGATTTTAACAACTTTTTTACTCCAACAGTTATGCTATACCGTATGCTAAAATAGAGAAAAAAAGGGAAAGTTAAAATCTCTAAATTTAAAGAAATCTCTAAAACTCTATATTTAAGAAAAAGAAATAATATTTTTTTTCTTCTCACCAATAGGAGACAGTTGTGTGTTTAGGAAAGAGAAATAATATTTAATTAAATATATTGAATATTTTAATAATATAATTAATGATAAAATTGCTAAAATAGAGTAGTTGTTGGAGTTGAATGTAATTTTTTTAAAGATTTTAACTTTTTATACTTTATTTTAGAAAAATTATAGCATTTTTATGAGGTATATGATTTTCATTAAGTTCTTAAATTCATTTATTAATAGCATTTTTAGTCATTTGATTGTTTTCTTATATATAATATTTGGACCATATATGTAATTTGTCTTTATAGTTTTCCAAGTAGAACAATAAATAGTTTTGTAAGCAATACATTAACAATTAATTCTATAATTACTCTTAAACCTTATAAGATTGATGATCCCTATCGGTTATTCCATGAAATTCGAAGACCGTAGACCTTAAAACCTCGTCCCTCAAACCTATTGCAAATGAGTCTATACTCAGTTGCGAGATGGTGATAGTGTCACAACAAGCATAAACACATGGCATGGATTATTTCAAAATAACCATTTTTACAATAAAAAATTTGTAACAAGCATCTAATAAGCATGATCTCTCTCTCTCTCTCTCTCTCTCTCTCTCTCTCTCTCTATATATATATATATATATATATATAGAGAGAGAGGAGGGATCATGAGAAAACCATAATTAATATGCAAACTTTACAAACCTCAACCAACCAATCATATTTTTTCTTGATTTTTTATTTTAAATTAATGGGAAAGGGCAATGTTGTCTTTTGTAGCTTATCTCATTAATTAAGGAAACCGTAACCAAGATTAATTATTTTGATTGTGTAATTAATTCCATGAATTCCCTATTTTTATGGAAGATTAAATCTAATTCAATCTTTATCTAACTTGTGGGTTACGATTATCTCCATAATCTTCTCAAAAAGTGGGTTGATGATTTTAAAGATAACCTGCAAAATAATTTTTTTTTGATACCATCTTCTTCTCCAGTGGTATTATTCGACTTGTGCAGTTGTGCTCACATGGTTCATCATCATCATCTGGATTCATCATCTGAGTTTTCAATCTGAGTTTTCATGTTCATCGTCATCTGGGTTCATCATCATCAGCTGGGTTTTCAATCTGAGTTTTCATCAGCTGGGTTCATCATCATCATCTGGATTCATCATCTAATTTTTGTATCTGAGTTTTCATGTTCATCGTCATCTGGGTTCATCACCATGGTCATCATCATCATCTGGGTTTATCATCACCATGTTCATCTGGGTTCATCGCCATGTGGGTTCATCTGGGTTCATCATCACCATGTTCATCTGGGTTCAGCAGCTTAATGACGCATCTGTTGTCCCCTCGAGTACATTCAAGACCTCCCCGAACAGATGACCGGGACAGTAGCTTAATGAAGCCGCTGCTGCCTCCCAACTAACGAAAGAACAGCCCTGGCTTATCAGGAGCAGCAACTCATCGTATGAAAGATTTCATCACATAACAGAAAAGATTTCATCAGACCTTAAACACATATCAATTTTCTATTCATCAGTTTATATGCAAAAGATTCATTATCTTCCTTGGTTTCATTATGGTGATTGATTTAATAGTGGTAGCACATGAAAATAACGATGGTGATGTTTGATTTAATAGTGAAAATATACAATATAATCACATAATATTATATTTTCATATTTTTCACCTAACTTTCATTCTAATCTGATTTCACTATTAAATGATTCTGTTTACATTAATCTGTTTCATACATGAATCTGTTTACATGAATCTGTCTCATTCTAATGTGATTTCACAATAATGTAGTTGTTTACATGAATCAGTTTCATTAACAGTTTCATATGCATCATTTTCGTATTTTCACCTACTTTTCATTACCAGTTTCATTATGGTGCATTTCACCATAAACACATATCAATTTTATGTTCATCAGTTTCATTGTGGGTTAATCAGTATACCAGATTCATTACTACCAGATTCATTACTGGTCATGATATCGAAAGGAAACATGGATGAAACTATGGCTCAAAATAACATCACACGAGCTTCACATCAGTTTCATCATAACAGTTTCACAACATACAAACCCTAATTTCATACCTCCACCATTGTTAATGCAGTAAAATCGGTGTATAAAATATCAAGAAATCGACAACAAGAATATCGTATTTGTTGATCGTGATCTTCTTCTCCAGAATAATCGGTGGATTTGCTTGCTGTTGTTTCATCGAGATTTCCCTGAAATGGCGCAAGAAACCGTATATTCAATATGATTAATTACTTTCCTTTGTTAACCTAGTTGAAAGAATTACCCATTTACCCTTTTTTATTTTTTAGGTTAATTAAATTAATTTGTTAAATTTCATTATTACCATATTTACATTAATTTAATCTAAGCCATTGATTATCTTAATCTATGGTGATAAGGTAGGTTTCATAGTTTGCAACATAATAGTGGTTTGCAAATGAAACCACCTATATATATATATTATTTTGCCATCTATCATGCCTATTATTTTTCAAAAACAAACACATGTTTTTTTGTCAAATTAGAGTGAGATGAAAAGAATAGATTTTTTTCTTTTTCCTTTTTAGAAGGGTGTTCTATGAATCCCTTGGTAAATTATGATTGTAAGACATCTGTAATAACCGAGTTTTAGTTTAACACCCTAAAAATCAGGGCCAATTTAAACCTTTAAATTTAACAAGGTATATCAAATAACATCCAAACTTTTCGATATATAAGCAGAGAATTCATTACGAGGGTTCCTTTATACACAAATCGAATTCTCTAAATAACCTATTAATCTAATCATGTTAACTATAATTAGATTAAATGGGTTATCTAAGCAATCCATCCAAAGCCTCCTCGCATCGTCTAAGTTCTCCGCTTATCATCAAAAGTTGAATACCAAAAGCACTCGTCCCACACCCCATTACTTCCCTGAACTCGTACCTGGTAAGAAGATTGAATTTGAACAATTAGGCTTACGTCTAGTGAGAACATCCAATTCAAATTTAAAACATTAACAACCTTGATATTCAGATATTCAAAGCATATAAGCAAACCTGGTTTATCACCATTCTTACCGTACTCATACTCAATACCATAAAAACAGGAACATACCTGGTCCCATGACTATGACTAAGAATCGAAAAGTCATATCATCATATTCGAAGGCCTACTATGAATCATTACCGATTCTAGATCATCACTCAAGCCTAAGGAATTAAAATCAGTCGCCATACCTCTTCCTTGGAATGGAAGCAGAAATAACATTTATGTATTGCCTATCTCTAATCCACTGAAAGTAACTGGAAACGACAATCACACTTTGTCTAATTCACGTTTCCACGTCTTAATCACGGATAGCAGTTATGTTTGCCTATTCACTACAGTCAATACGAATAGCAGTTATGTTTGCCTATTCACTACAGTCAATACGAATAGCAACTATATTTTGCCTATTCCAATGCTCAACAAGAATAACAATTATACTTTGCCTATTCCACTATTTCAACATAAATAACAGTTTTACTTTGCCTATTCAATCTTTTCAATATGAATAGCAATTCTACTTTGCCTATTCAATCATTTCAACTTGAATAGCAATTCTACTTTGCCTATTCAATCATTCCAACATGAACATCAATTCTACTTTGCCTATTCAATCATTTCTTATCACCTCTCGAAATGGGATTAACAGTCCACATTATAGGTTATCGACTCCCGAAAAGGGATTAACAATCCACATTATAGGCTATCGCCTCTCGAAATGGGATTAACAATCCACATTATAGGCTATCGCCTCCCGAAATGAGATTAACAATCCACATTATAGGCCAACGGGAATAATCCACGTTAATAATCACCTCTCGAAATGGGAATTACAAATTACTTTATGCCTATTCCACATTATAGGTTATCGCCTCCCGAAATGGGAGTAACAATCCACATTATAGGCTACCGCCTCCCGAAATAGGATTAACAATCCACATTATAGGCTATCGCCTCCCGAAATGGGATTAACAATCCACATTATAGGCTATCGCCTCCCGAAATGGGATTAACAATCCACATTATAGGCCAACGGGAATTACCATTGAGAACCTGGTCTATTCCACGTTTACAAATAATAATCAGTGCCTATGGATCCATTACACTTATTAACGTATGTGTATAAAGACACATCACGCTACAACTCATAACATATTCTTAACCCTAAGAATATTCAACAATTTATCGTATTTATTCTCCTCCAATAATTATAATCAAAATTATTCCGAACTCAATTAACGGAATTATTTGAATAAGGATCCTAATTTAAAACCCAATTCTCTAACTGGATTCTAACCTTAATCCGAGTCCATTTAATACCGTACTTAAAGCCTATTCCGGGATTCTCTATTTTTATTGAATTATAAACTCAATACCGGAATTTAATTAATATCGGATCATAATCCCAAGGCCCACTTCCGGAATTGGGTTAATACCGGATCTCCCAAAGAGCCCAAATACCGGAACCCAATACCCCAGGCCCATTTACCGGAAATTACTAAAGCCCCATGACCATTCCGGAAGTCCAAGATTCCGTATTCTAGGCCCATCCCGGTCCATTTATAATTCCGGAACCCAAGATGTTAAGGCCCCAATTCCGGTACTTGGTTTACCGGATCCCAAACTATTTCGGCCCAACTCCCGGTATGAAATCGATTCCGGGCTTCGGCCCAACTCCCGGAAAACAAATTAATTCCGTAACTCACTTGTGTAAACCCAATTCCGGATCTTGTTTACAAAAAGCCCAATTCCGGGAATGTGCTAATTCCGGATCCAATCCTATACCGGATCCGGTCCATTTTCGGATTCCATAATCAGTTCCGGATCACAATCAATTCCGGATCGATACCCAGTTCCGGAACTCCTAATACCGGGACTTCGATTTAGGGTCATCGATTTACGTCGAAATTAACTTAACAAATCATGTATAAACAAATTATTGCTCGACTCAAATTTAATACAGTTTATACCAACTCATTCAGACATCTATTACACCAAATCTGACTCAATTTCAAACTTTAATGTTTCTAAAATGAAAAGATGAACTCACCTGTACAGAAGTTAAACCCAACAATCCAATCTTCTCTTTTTCTGCTTCACAACCTGTACAGAGGTTAAACCCAACAATCCAAATCTTCTCCTTCTCTGCTTCACAACCATGAGAATCACAGTTCCTCATTTTCCTCTTCTCGCTCGCTTCTTTCTATCTCTCTCTATCTAAAAATCACCGACTCCAGAACCCTTATTTGAGATATTTTTCCTTTTCCATCAGATTACTTACCCAAGACTTTAAGTAATCTCAACTTTCAAGAAATGACCAATCAGTCCCTCAAGTTCTAATTTCAACATTAATCTCAAGCTTTGGTCAAAATACAAAATCACCGTGGAGTTTACATTTACAATTTTAGCCCACAACTTAGACTAAATTACAGCTCGACCCAATCAATATTAAAATAATATAATGGAAATTCGGGGTGTTACAAATCTCCCCAACTTGAAAATGATTTCGTCCCCGAAATCATGCTAGATATTTAGATGAGTATATTCGTTCTACATATCCTCTTTTAATTTCTCAAGCCACCTTAACATTTCTATAATGTTTCCACAGTGATACCTTTACCATTTCTTGCTCCCTAACTTGGAAACAACATAAATTTCTATTGACCCCCTTTGGTTATAAACCAAAGCTCTACTTGTCCAGCCTCTGTTCCTTGGTCGGAATTTAAAATCGAAATTCCCCAATTAAGCTTATCTCTAAAACACGATTACCAGGAGACAACTAGTCCATAATCGGTTGGGTCACAACCTCTACTGAAGACTAGTAGATCAATATTGGTTATGACTGTCCACTTTATCTGCTACTTGTCACCAATTCATCGTCAAGCATACACATATTGCCCTAGAGATTTTCACTGGAGGGCTCAACGAGCTAACTGAGTGGCACAATTAGTCGTGCTGTACTTGAAATTCTTTTAGGTGCAACAGCATCGTCAAACGAAATCACCTCCAATTATCAAAATAATTAGAAACAAGTATGCTTACATACCAATATATTCACAATAACAGTAGCTAGTTGATATTATGAACATACTATACATAAGGATCCTTGTTACCATCATTGAAATTCTTAGTTCCCGTGTTTCCGTCAACTCTTAAGACCATCTCATCTTAGTGCTTCTACCCATATCTCACAAATCATATCTTAATTCATCTCAGCTTAAGTCTAGGTATCTCACAATCATACATAGTTCACTTAAACTACAATTCTGATACCATATTGTAACACCCTAAAAATCAGGGCCAATTTAAACCTTTAAATTTAACAAGGTATATCAAATAACATCCAAACTTTTCGATATATAAGCAGAGAATTCATTACGAGGGTTCCTTTATACACAAATCGAATTCTCTAAATAACCTATTAATCTAATCATGTTAACTATAATTAGATTAAATGGGTTATCTAAGCAATCCATCCAAAGCCTCCTCGCATCGTCTAAGTTCTCCGCTTATCATCAAAAGTTGAATACCAAAAGCACTCGTCCCACATCCCATTACTTCCCTGAACTTATACCTGGTAAGAAGATTGAATTTGAACAATTAGGCTTACGCCTAGTGAGAACATCCAGTTCAAATTTAAAACATTAACAACCTTGAAATTCAGATATTCAAAGCATATAAACAAACCTGGTTTATCACCATTCTTACCGTACTCATACTCAATACCATAAAAACGGGAACATACCTGGTCCCATGACTATGACTAACAATCGGAAAGTCATATCATCATATTCGAAGGCCTACTATGAATCATTACCGATTCTAGATCATCACTCAAGCCTAAGGAATTACAATCAGTCACCATACCTCTTCCTCAGAATGGAAGCAGAAATAGCATTTATGTATTGCCTATCTCTAATCCACCGAAAGTAACTGGAAACGACAATCACACTTTGTCTAATTCACGTTTCCACGTCTTAATCACGAATAGCAGTTATGTTTGCCTATTCACTACAGTCAATACGAATAGCAACCATATTTTTCCTATTCCACTCCTCAACAAGAATACCAATTCTACTTTGCCTATTCCACTATTTCAACATGAATAGCAGTTTTATTTTGCCTATTCAGTCTTTTCAATATGAATAGCAATTCTACTTTGCCTATTCAATCATTTCAACTTGAATAGCAATTCTACTTTGCCTATTCAATCATTCCAACATGAACAACAATTCTACTTTGCCTATTCAATCATTTCTTATCACCTCTCGAAATGGGATTAACAATCCACATTATAGGTTATCGCCTCCCGAAATGGGATTAACAATCCACATTATAGGCTATCGCCTCCCGAAATGAGATTAACAATCCACATTATAGGCCAACGGGAATAATCCACGTTAATAATCACCTCTCGAAATGAGAATTACAAATTACTTTATGCTGAACTTTATCATTTACTGATAGAGCTCTGATACCACTTGTTGGTCCCGAAGGGCTATACAAGTTTGTAGAAGGGGGGTTGAAAACAAACACACATATTTTACTTTTCTAAATTGTTTATTGATAAATCATTAACGTTGCGGAAACAAGATTAAGGATAAACCTAAATCTAAACAAGTTGGAACACTAAGTTTCTTGCACTAAGAAAGATAAGGAAATTACTAATAATAACCTATCTCAAGATAAGAAGGATGAACTTGTCCAGAGTTAGCAAGTTACTTCAAAATAAAGTGAGTTCGTCTTCTTATATACTGCATGCATTTAATGCATGTCAGTTTACACTTTACACATGGCAGCAGCTGGTTGGTTGCATGTCATTGACCTTTGTAGACAACCTTAGTAGCCGCATGAATGAACAGTGTAGTATCAGAGTGGTTGTACGATTTCAGACAATAAGGAGGTTCTTTTTCTGACATCTCGTACGGAGTCGTGCAAGGGTGGTTAAGACAAAAGTACTTTGTACGGAGGACTTCATGATGAGCTTTCGTTGAATCAGAGCTCTATCAGTAAATGATAAAGTTCAGCGATAGCTGAAGTCTTGTACTTGATACTTCACGTTGAGTGGACAAATCTGAGTCTTCGCTGATCCGCATCAGTTCATTAGGAGACTTGTCGCTGGTTCTTGAGTTTGATCTTCGACTTCAGCGTAGAACCTATGTTGACGTGAAACTTGTCTTCAGAGATCATAAGTAAACAACTAACTTATCAGCGATCACCATAAGGACTGAACAAACTCAGAGCATTATGGTGAACAGTGTTCGCTGAATGTTTAATCTAAAGAATGAGAGTTCCTATCAGCGGTACTGTAAGGTCTTAGTACTTATCAGCGATAGTGAAACTCTGATACTTATTGTTTACTTACAATTTTCACTAAGTATTTAGAGAGACTCATTATCAAATCACTGAGGGTTTGGATCAAAAAAATTATTCCGAACTCAATTAACGGAATTATTTGAATAAGGATCCTAAGTTAAAACCCAATTCTCTAACTGGATTCTAACCTTAATCCGAGTCCATTTAATACCGTACTTAAATCCTATTCGGGATTCTCTATTTTTATTGAATTATAAACTCAATACCGGAATTTAATTAATATCGGATCATAATCCCAAGGCCCACTTCCGGAATTGGGTTAATACCGGATCTCCCAAAGAGCCCAAATACCGGAACCCAATACCCTAGGCCATTTACTGGAAATTACTAAAGCTCCATGACCATTCCGGAAGTCCAAGATTCCGAATTGTAGGCCCATTCCGGTCCATTTATAATTCCGGAACCCAAGATGTTAAGGCCCCAATTCCGGTACTTGGTTTACCGGATCCCAAACTATTTCGGCCCAACTCCCGGTATTCGATTTCGGGCTTCGGCCCAACTCCTGGAAAACAAATTAATTCCGGAACTCACTTGTGTAAACCCAATTCCGGATCTTGTTTACAAAAAGCCCAATTCCGGGAATGTGCTAATTTCGAATCCAATCCTATACCGGATCCGGTCCATTTCTGGATCCCATAATCAGTTCCGGATCACAATCAATTCCGGATCGATACCCAGTTCCGGAGTTCCTAATACCGGGACTTCGATTTAGGGTCATCGATTTACGTCGAAATTAACTTAACAAATCATGTATAAACAAATTATTGCTCGACTCAAATTTAATACAGTTTATACCAACTCATTCAGACATCTATTACACCAAATCTGACTCAATTTCAAACTTTAATGTTTCTAAAATGAAAAGATGAACTCACCTGTACAAAAGTTAAACCCAACAATCCAATCTTCTCTTTTTCTGCTTCACAACCTGTACAGAGGTTAAACCCAACAATCCAAATCTTCTCCTTCTCTGCTTCACAACCATGAGAATCACAGTTCCTCATTTTCCTCTTCTTGCTTTCTTCTTTCTTTCTCTCTCTATCTAAAAATCACCGACTCAGAACCCTTATTTGAGATATTTTTCCTTTTCCATCAGATTACTTACCCAAGACTTTAAGTAATCTCAACTTTCAAGATATGACCAATCAGTCCCTCAAGTTCTAATTTCAACATTAATCTCAAGCTTTGGTCAAAATACAAAATCACCCTGGAGTTTACATTTACAATTTTAGCCCATAACTTAGACTAAATTACAGTTCGACCCCATCAATATTAAAATAATATAATGGAAATTCGGGGTGTTACATTTAGATAAAGAAGTATAAGTTGGGTGAAGAAAATAGAAACCATAATCTTGGAGGGCCAAAATGTAACTTTGGGAAAAGGGTATAAAAACCTACAAGAAGGGCACAAAACCCTAGGTGTAATTCATTTCTCTTGTTTTGTGCGGCTGGAGTGTGAGAGCAGAGAAGAAGAGGAAGCAATTTCAACTTTTGCAAATTGGAAGAAGAAGTGAGAAATTGAGCCTAGTTCTACATTGATCCAACCAGGTAATATCTGATTTCAAGTCTAGCATCTAATATTCACTGCTGGAGTAAGTTTGTTTGGAGTGTTTAGAGTTTTGCTTAAAAGATTGAAAATGATGTTCTAATGGGAGGATTAGGCATCATATTTGTGTTAAGTAGCAAAGGGTTTGTAAGGAAAGAATTAAGTATGTTTTTGATATTGTTCTTATCTCAAAAATCGTTTCGATTAAGGGTGAGTTAGCAAGTTTTCGTTCCCAAAAGTGTCACAGAATAGTCGTTCGGTAAGTCTGTGTAGGTGCCCGGACAAAGTGTCCGGATAGGATGGCTGTCCGGATAGAATGGTTGTCCGGATTGGGAGACGTCCGGATAGCATAGTTGTCCAGTAAGTGGCATCCGGACAGTGTGGTGTCCGGACAGTTGGTGTCCTGTGAGTGGTGTTCGGACAGTTGGTGTCTGCATAATTGGTGTTTGGAAAGTTTGGTTAGTTAGCATCCAATCAGCTTATATTTTATCCCCTTACTCATATATTCTATTTGAAGGTCAGAAGTAAAAGAAAGGAAAGTTATTAAAAGCACCAGGTGAGTTTTTCTAACTAAGAATACGTGTTTTAACGTGTTTTCTGAAGTAAGTAAATGAATAGAAATGCGATGTTCTATTTACATGAAATGCGTGTATACAAGTTTATTTGTGATGTATGCATACATTGTGGTTAGACGTAAATTGGCTAAGTCGGGGGGTGTGGCCCGCCAGTGCTCATACCGGGAGGAGTGACCCGTTTATGCCATGGGAGGTGTGACCCAGTAAGGCAGTGTGATACTGACACGTTGTCACTTCCGAGTGACTTCAGTGTGCCATTTACGAGTGTGAAGTTATTTGAAAGTTTTATTCTAAATTGCTTTTGAAAGTTATGAACTATTTTTAAATACGTTTTGAGAACTGTTGTATTGAGGGAACTCACTAGACCCCATGGTCTAACCCTCGCATTTTCCAAACTAAACCTTTTCAGGTAAGCAGGTTGTAGGAGGCTCTGGTAAGGGAAAATAGCAAGCTTAGAGCACGGAGTCTTATAGAGATAGAGCTTTATCTTACTTATAGACTTTATGTTATTCTCAGTTGTGAATAGGTTGTTTCCGCCAACCTAGTTTTGAGACCGATGTATTAAATTTTGAGATCGGTTTTGGGATGTTTTATATTATATGAATGCTATGCTTTAAAATTGTTTGGGTCGTTACAATTGGTATCAGAGCCACAGTTTAAGGGATTTAGGTGACCGGACGGGCCTAGACTTAAACTGTGGGAGTAGAAATCACAACTGAGAATCAGGAATGCGTTAGGAAGACACTATTACAAGGATAAGACTAATAGGGTAGAGAGGACAGTCATGTAAGGTAGATTCGGGATTACACCTGGCTAGTGTAATTGCGAATTTACAGGTACATGTATGTGCTTAAAATGCCTTATTATTCTTGGGCAGTAGTCTTAAGTAATTTATTTTGGCTTGTTTCAGTAATCCAGTATGTCTGAAAGAACCTTGAGGAGTAGGTCCGTGCTCGTGGTGGGTACAACTCCAGTTGTGGGAGAGATTCGCGTGTAGGAGATCTTTGAGGATGAACTGGTGAATCTTCCGAGACGGGCGGCCACCCGCGGAAGGGACGGAGGCCGAGGAAGAGGACGAGGTAGACCACCGTTGCGAGCTACCTCTCAGGCAGTTGGGGCTGGTGTGGCAACCCGTGGAGGGAAGAAGATGTCAACCACCCGTCGAGCTAAGAGTGTGGGAGCGCCTAAAGTGCGCGAACCCCTACACCAAGAAAGTACCGCTTCGGTAGGTAGAGGAAGTCAGTCAGACAGCCCGAGGAGAAACCAGAATCAATCTTTTGTAACTGAGGAGAAGTTTACGGCTGAGATGGGTAAATTACAGGAGACCTTGCAAGCGTTGTTGGAAAATCAAATCAAGACTACGTCCGAGGGACGAACTAGAAGTGGGAACGAGACGAGGACTGAGGCGTCTAGCCTACCTCCGACTGTGGTGGGGGATCATTCTTTAACAACTCCAGTTGTGGCTAATGAATCAAAGGCAGCGAAGGGATGTACCTTTAAGACGTTTGCATCATGCAAGCCTCCGACTTTCAGCGGAGAGCGCAATCTAGTTTTAGCTCTGAGATGGATACGGGAGATGGAGTTAGCTTTCGACACGAGCAAGTGTGCCGAGGAAGACAAGGTGTTGGTTGCCATGTCTATGCTGAAGGCAAATGCCATTTTCTGGTGGGATATCGAGACGGGAGGTAAGGATTCTGAGATTGCAAAAACAACTACATGGGAACTGTAATAACCGTGTTCCTATTATGATTAAATACGAGTTTTGGGGGGAAAGTGTGAAAATGGAAAAGTTTGGTGTGCTTGTGGTTAGATATAAAAGGGTGGAAAACCCTAAGGCTCATTAGTTTTTTCTTGTTGGCGGCTGAGAAAGAGAAAGGTGAGAGCAGAGCATGAAGACGTAATTTCATTCGCTTTGGGAAAGAAGGAAGAGGAAGTGCAAGCATTCAAATTAAGGTATTGATCTGAACTCTTTAATTCTCATCTCCTATCAATTTTGAGTTGGAATAATTAAAATTTATGGATAAGATGATTAGTTCACTGGAGGTTAGATGTTGTGGTAAGTTCTGCCCTAATATAATAATCTCGTGTATAGGCTTGTTTGATTGAGAAGAATGTTTATGTTTGCTGTTAATCGAAACCGTTTAATCGGCACTCGAAATAGAGAATTGTAGTGCCGACTTTAACGCTCAGATAGAGAGGATCCGGAACTGTTGAAATAGGATCCGAAATATTTTTATGCACGATCCGGAATTAATTCATAATGGATCCGGAAAGGGGAATAGTTTCGGTACTGTTTTTGCTTGGGCCGAAACTGATTTATTAAATAATCCGGAATTGGGCATTTTGGAAGCCCGGAATTTAATTGATAAATGATCCGGAATTTGGAACCACTTTGTAGGATCCGGAATTTAAGGAAACTATGGATCCGGTATTGTTTGTTGTGATCCGGAAATCATTTCTTACTTCCGGAATATGTTTAAGAATCGGTAATATGGCCCCCATATGCATGGATCCGGAATTCTTCCTCTTGGGCTATGTTGTTTAAGGAGTTCCGGAATTTAATTTAATAGGAGATCCGGTATTATGATTGGGCTTTAAGGACCCGGAGCCACCCAAACACAATCCAGAATTATTATTTTGGGCTGGATCAATGAATAACTTTTCAATTTGGGCCGTAGGCTATAAAGGGACCCGGGATTTCTTCTGGGCCAAAATTGGAATTGTGTTGGGATTAATTAATATGGATCCGGTAGTGCTTATTAATATGGGTCCGGTAGTGTTTATTAATATGGATCCGGTATGGTTTATTTATAAAATCCGGAAACTAGTGGTTGAGTCGACTGTATCCGGAACCCGGGTATTTTCGGCTGAGACTTTTCAAGGCAGTAAAATTCTGTAAAACCCAGTGTGTCTTACCTGGTATGTGTGTGGGTTTAAATTGTAGGTGCGAGTAGATACGATTGGTGCGAGTAAGAATTTCTAATCAGGACTCCAAGTGAGTCTTTCTAAACCTACATTTTATACAAGTGTGTGGCATGGTTATTATCTAACTGTGTGCTTTTCAACTGCTTTTATTTCAAAGCGAAGAGTAAGTGTGTGGCAATATGTGTGATTTAAATGTGTGTGACCATGCTCTGGATCTGGTGTGAAATGGGGGGGTGTGTCCCATTATATCTATATATATGAATTCGTTTCATATATGGGCGGTGTGTGCCCTATTGCGCTGTCACGGTGTGTGTGACTATAGCGTGTGTGCCCTATTACGCTGTCACGGTGTGTGTGACTATAGCGTGTGCCAGTAGCATGTGTCATTGTGTGCTTATCATTTTAAGTGTGCTGTTATGATTTGTATAAACTCTTTCATAACTGATTTATAAATTGTGAGGTTTTATGGTGTGACCTGGTGTGGAGGGAACTCACTAGACCACATTGTCTAACCCTCGCTTTTCAAAACTAAAACCTTTTCAGGTAAGCAGGTAGTCGAAAGCTTGCTTAGAAGTTTGGCAGGGCATGAGGCGGAGGTTGCATATAGAAGGATTAGAAGGCTTTCCTTGTATTTTGTAGTAATGATCTCAGCTGTAGTTAGGGTTATTTCCGCAAACCCAGTTTGTAATCTGAATAGTGTGATCACGTTGAGCCACTTTTGGCGTTTTAAATTAAAGAAGTGACTTTTAGCATGTTAGTTTGGTGTGGGTTGTTACAGTTGGTATCAGAGCACTACTTTAAGGGATTTAGGTGACCGGATGGGCCTAAACTTAAACTGTGGAGTAGGAGGACACAACTGAGATATAGGAAGCCTTTAGGGAAGACCTTAACCACTGAGAATTTAGGACGAAGGTAGTGAGGACTCTCATGTAAGGTAAATTCAAATCACATCTGGCCAATGTCATTTTGAATTTACAGGTGCATGGGTGTGCTTGCTTACCGTTGTTTTGACTTTGGTAGCGTGGGGAGTGTGGTGGAATGAGTGTGGAGAATAATAGTAGTGCGTGGAGCGTGGTAAATAGTGTGTGGAAAGTAACTATAGTGTGTAAAGTTTTAACCTTGTCATGATGGCAACGGTTTAGTGTGTGTGCAGATTAATCTTGGTGTGATTGATGACACTATCTAGAAGAGTATTGTTTGAATGTCGGTGTGAGTGTCCGTGTGAAGTGGAATCTTTAGGGTTCTTCAAGGAAGTAATTGGTTAGGAGTGAGCTCCTAATCCCTGATGAGTCCTATTTCTAAGAGTTCCCGATATCGGTGAATTGAGATCTGGAGAGTGTCAACTCAAGGATCAGATGATAGAGGTGTGCTTTCTTACTCTCTAGTTAGTGGAAGAGCGACAAGGGTGATTGAGAAATAATAGATGCGTGTGGATCGGTAGATTGAAGCAAGGATAAATGAAAGAGGGCTATTGTTGGTTAACCTATTAGGGGTTGAAGTGAAGTCGTATGTTTTGCAAGTCAGTGGTCAAGTGGTAAGTGATAGGTTGGAGCATACAAGTGTGTGGGGCAGCACCAGTACCAAGGTTGTTGCAATTGTTGGTGCAAGTGTACCCAGCTTTAAATATTATGATATATTTTTGGTACACATAAAATCACATCTCCATATTTATTTTGATGATTACAAAACACACCGCATTATTTGTTATCTAATATTTTATCTGAGTGTGCAGATATTTAAATGATCCCGATAAATTTTTTATCTGAAAAATCCAAGTCTGAAGAGTTTCGTCATTTTATTTTAAAATGATAAACACCCTAAAATATTTTATCACTTGGATATTTCGTATCTATATAAATATATTTGAATCAAATATATATATAATATTTTTTTTATATTAAATCGCTGATATATATATACATATATTATTTTATTAAAATCACTTCATGCTTTTTACTGTTCATCATTAATTGCAAAGAGTCTCAGCCGAAGTAACCCTGCGTTGCCATGCTCTCATTGGACAAAATTTCAGGCGGTATACCGCCAAGGTCCACGCGGTATACCGCGTCACTATTCACCCATCACTTCTTCTGCATGTGAAGCTTCTTTTGTCAGGAACCCTGTCAGGCGGTATACCGCCGTGTGCAACGCGGTATACCGCGGGTACGAGTACCGTTTGATTTTTTGCAGGGTTGACCTTCTCCTCTGCAGTACCTTTTTCTGACGCAGGTATACCGCGATGGGCTGCCGGTATACCGCGAAAGCTTCTGCCCTGTTGATCATCCAGTATAAATACATGCATCCTCCAGCCTTCAATGCCACACCAACTTCAGCAAAAAATTCTCCCTCAGCATTTGATTATTATTCTGCTGCCTTCTTACTCACACTAAATCACTTAAACTGATAAAATTAATTTTTGAGTAAGAAATCTTGAGTTGATAGCAGATTAAAATCTCTCGATTAGTTGAATCAGCAACACAACTCAAGTGATCAAACTCTCTAAAAATATCCAAGTGATAAACCTTATTCAAGAGTGATTATTCATATTAAAATTTATACCCTCTTGTAAGTGTTTGAATAAGAGTGAGTGATCCACATTAATCTCTCAAAGTAGAGTGATTCGCGTTTGTTGTATTAAGGTTTGTGTTTCTACCGTAAAGAACACGTTTCGTATTGGATCTCCGAGAAGGGTTATTTTCTCGAGGTGGACTAGCCAACTTTGTGTTTGGTGAACCACTTTAAAAATATCGTTGTCAAGTATTCTCTTTCCCTTATCTATTTACATTTCCGCTGTGCATTTAAATTATATCTGTTTATATAATTGTTGTATACTTATTTATTTATACTCTGCTTTATTTATTCTATATTTATTTATAAAAGAATTTTTGAAAGTAAAAGATTTTAAATACAACCTTACCCCCCCTAGGTTGTCCAACATTTGGTATCAGAGCAGGTCTTTCAAAAATATTCTGCATAATTTTCTCTTATTCTTCTAAATGGCTCAACAAACTAATATCGTGTTTTCAAAACCTCCTTTGATAGATACTGAAAAGTTTGGCATTTGGGCCGAGCTATTTGAATGTCACGTGCGTGGCAAAAATCAAAAGATTTGGAATATTATAGAAAAAGGGAATTTTAAACCCACCATTGTGAAAGATGATGTTTATATTGATAAACCTATAGATGACTGGACTACTTCTGATGAAGCTCATTTTTGTTTAAACTTTGAAGCTAAGAATATATTATATGCTGCTTTAACAACTGATGAAATTGAAAGAGTATATACATATAAAACTGCAAATCAAATATGGGAAAGTTTAAATAATACTCATCGTGGAAACACGGAGGTTAAATCTAGTAAAGTGAATATTTTAGTTCACGATTATGAACTATTCGAAATGAAACAAGATGAGTCAATTGACTCAATGTTTAAAAGATTTAACCTTATTGTGACTACTTTGAAAGGTTTGGATCGCACTTATCCTAACGAGGACTATATAAGGAAAATCCTACGAGCCCTTCCTTCGGAGTGGATGCAAAAGATAACATCTTTAGAAGACTCCCGTGACCTTTCCATAATGAAGATAGATGACTTGATCGGTAATCTTAAAGTGCATGAAATTGCACTTAAAAGAAACAAAGATCGGGAGCAAGTTAAAAAGAAATCAATCGCTCTCAATGTCTCAACACCAAAAGATGAGAAGAAAAAGGAGAAAGCTAGCTCCTCGAAAGATCCATCCGAAACTCTCGATGAAGTCGCCATGTTGGTAAGAAACTTTTCCAAATTTCTTAATAATAATAATAAATTTTCTAACAATGGCAGATTTCAAAGAAACGGTAACTACCGTCGTGGTGGTGAAAATCGAAGTCGTAAGTTCCATAAACGAGACGAAAAAGTTAAGAAAAATGGCGACTCGAGTGAAGACGATAAAGCTAAGCCAAAGAGAGGCTTTTGCTACTCATGTGGTGACAAAGACCACTACGCCAATGAATGTCCGAAAAAGAACAAGTTCCAAAAGAAGAAGGAGAAAGCCTTCATTGGAGGCGCGTGGAGCGAGAGTGAAGAAGAAGACGACTATCAAGCCATTTGTCTTATGGCCGAAAGCGACGACGAGGTAAAATCTTCTTACTCGGATTACGATAGTGATTATGAAAGTGATAATAAAAATAATCTTGAAGAATTATATGAATCTTTTCATAAAATGGCCGCTCTTGCAAATCGTTACCAAGATGAGAATGCTATGTTAAAAGAAACTGTAAATGCATGTAAAAAGGAAATAAATAATGTTAAACAAAAATCTGAAAATGATATGGATATAATTGCTAAATTAGAAACTAAATTAGGAGAAAAAGATTTTTGTAAATCTTGTGATGTTTTAAATAAAGAAATTGCATGCTTAAATAAAAAATCACATGAAAATATTATTTGTACAAAATGTGATATTCTTGATAATGAGATTACTTGTTTAAAGGCTAAATGTGCTTCATATGAAAAAGATAACATGTTAGCTAAAGCCTTTGAAAGTAGTAATAAAAAGGTACTTAACATGCTTAATATGCCTAACCGTATAAAATGTAGAAAAGGCATTGGTTCCAATACTTGTGTTGATAAATGTTCATGTAAACCCATCAAAAGATTTTATGAATCACCTAAAGTAAATACAAGAAATCAATATGTGCAAAAACCTCCGTATGTGCGTAAAATAAATAATGTAAATTATAATACGAGAAAACCGTATGCTCGCATGTACCATGATAAATATTCTAAACCTAATAATAATGCGAATGTAAATGCTTGTTTTTATGTGTATGATAAATATAATCGCAAAATTAAAATGGTAAATAAATGGATTCCAAAAGGAATGTTTAGTAATGATAATCCCGGTGGTATGCGTTTATGGTTTTAAATGTGTTATGTATATGTGTTATATATTATATATAAGTAAAATATTGTTATTTGTACTTTTTATACTATTCATATATATATATATACATACGTACTGCAAATATATATATATATATTTTATTTAATTTTTTAATTCTTATATATATATTTTTTTTGTCTTACTTGATATGTGTTATATATATATATTAATATGGTTTGATATATTATATATTAAAGTTGTGTAATGTATTATATATATATATATTCTGTTTGACTTTATATATATGCATGTTGGTTGACATTGAAACTAATTGTCAAGGACCCACGAGAAATGGGGACCATAAAAGTTACAACTTCATTATTGTAGATTGACCTCGATATGGACTGGATACTCGATAGTGGGTGCACGCGTCACATGACCGGAAACAATAACCTCTTTTCATCATATAAGTCATGTGATGGTGGTCAGGTAATTTTTGGAGGAAACTCCAAAGGAAATATAATTGGTAGAGGTACAGTCTCTTGCAATAATGTTCAATTTCTTAATGTTAATCATGTTGATAATTTACATTTTAATTTGTTAAGTGTTCGCCAATTGTGTAAAAATAATACAACTGTTGTCTTCGAAGAAGATTCTTGTAAAATCATAAAAAATGGCAAAGTTCTTTTAAATGGTTTTGTAAAAGGAAATTTATATATTTGTAAAACTGTTGTATCTGAAAGTGTATGCTTATCTTCTATTAATGATGTTTCTACTTTATGGCATAGGCGTTTAGGTCACGCTAATCTAAGATTAATGCAAAACTTAAAAAATAAGGAGCTTGTGAGTGACCTGCCAAAATTAAAGTTTGATAATCATTTTTGTGATGCTTGTCGTGTCGGCAAACAACATCACGTTTCTCATAAATCAAAAAATGTTATTTCTACTCAAAGAGTTTTAGAACTTTTACATATGGATCTTTTTGGCCCGATGGCTATTCAAAGTTTTGGAGGAAATTTTTATACTTTGGTTATTGTGGATGATTATTCCCGTTATACTTGGACTTTATTTTTGAGACATAAAAATGAGGCTTTTGAAAAGTTTAAAATTTTGGGAAAACGAATTCAAAACCAACAAGGTTGTACGATTGTTTCCATACGTACGGACCATGGACGAGAATTCGATAATGATGTACAATTTGGTGCCTTTTGTGATAAACATGGTATAACTCATAACTTTTCGGCTCCTCGAACTCCTCAGTCAAACGGGGTTGTTGAAAGGAAAAATCGAACGTTGCAAGAAATGAGTAGAACTATGCTAAACGAACATCAAGTTCCCCAAAAGTTTTGGTGTGATGCCGTTGCTACCGCGACCTATGTGCTTAACCGTGTCCTAATTAGAGGTATCCTAAATAAGACACCCTATGAACTTTACCGTGGTAGAAAACCTTCCCTAGCTCACCTGAAAGTTTTTGGTTGTAAATGTTTCATTTTAAACACCAAATCCTACTTAACCAAATTTGACCCTAAAGCCTATGAAGGAGTGTTCCTAGGTTACTCTTGGAATAGCAAAGCCTATAGAATCCTAAATAAGGAGACCATGGTAGTAGAAGAATCCTTAAATGTTAGCTTTGACGAGAGTCCTCCCAAACCTAGTGCACCCTTAGCAAATGACAATATCCGTGAAGGAGACGTCTTAGCACAACAACTTAGCAACTTGGATTTAAGTACCCAACCTTCCACAAATAATATTGAATCTAGTGATGCCCCTCCGTGCTTTATTCCACAAGGTATAGATGATCCTAACCTTAGAACCGCTCGAGGCCATCCCGTAGATCAAATTATAGGTGACCTAAACCAAAGGACAACTAGATCACAAATCCATACCCATTGTGCTTTCCATGCTTTTATCTCAACCATAGAACCTAAAACCATAGATGAAGCTTTAGGTGATGAGGATTGGATTATGGCCATGCAAGAAGAGTTAAACCAATTTTCTAGGAATGATGTGTGGGACTTAGTGCCTAGCCCTAGTAGTCAAACCATTATTGGCACAAGATGGGTCTTCCGAAATAAGGTAGACGAGAACGGTGGAGTCACACGAAACAAGGCACATTTAGTTGCCAAGGGGTACATTCAACAAGAAGGTATAGATTATGACGAAACCTTTGCACCGGTTGCAAGGTTGGAGTCTATTCGAATGCTTCTCGCTTTTGCAAATGCTAAAGATTTTAAGTTATTTCAAATGGATGTTAAAAGTGCTTTCTTAAATGGTATTATAAATGAGGAGGTATACGTTTCTCAACCTCCCGGTTTTGAAAGTTTTGAAAACCCGACACATGTTTATAAATTAAAAAAGGCGCTTTATGGTTTAAAGCAGGCTCCGCGTGCTTGGTATGATAGATTAAAAACCTTTTTAATTTCTAGTGGCTATATTATGGGTAAAATTGATAATACTTTATTTGTGAAATATGTTCAAAATGATATTGTGGTTGTGCAAGTATATGTTGATGATATTATTTTTGGTTCCACTAATGAAAAATTGTGTAATGAATTTTCTGCGAAAATGACTAGCGAATTTGAAATGAGCATGATGGGAGAGTTAAAATACTTCTTAGGATTGCAAATAAAACAATGTGAAACTGGTATTTTTATTAGTCAATCTAAATATTGTAAAGATATGTTGAAAAAGTTTAACTTTGAAAATGTCAAACCCGTTGAAACTCCAATGACCACAAATTTGCAATTATCTCGTGACGAGGAGGGAAACGATTTTAATGAAAAGATTTATCGTGGTATGATTGGTAGCTTGTTATATTTAACTGCTAGTAGACCTGATATTATGTTTAGTGTATGTTTATGTGCTCGTTTTCAATCTTCACCTAAACAAACTCACTATGAAGCTGTCAAGCGTATTTTTCGATATTTACGAGGTACTACTAATCTTGGCTTATGGTACGCAAAGAAACCCGAGTTAGAAGTAACGTGTTTCGCCGATTCCGATCTTGGTGGATCTATTGTTGACCGAAAGAGTACTAGTGGGGTATGTGCCTTTATAGGTCTCTCACTTGTATCTTGGTTCTCTAAGAAACAACAATCCGTAGCTTTGTCTACCACCGAAGCGGAATATGTAGCCGCCGCAAGAGCATGTGCTCAAGTCCTTTGGATGAAACACACACTTACCGATTTTGAGGTACATCTAACCAAAATTCCAATTATGTGTGATAACTCAAGTGCCATAAACTTAAGTAAAAATCCCGTTTTACATTCTCGTACCAAACATATTGAGTTGAGACATCACTTTTTACGAGATAATGTTCAAAAAGGCAAAATCGTGCTTGAAAAGGTTGATTCGGAAGATAATTTGGCCGATATTTTCACAAAAGCCCTTAACAAAAAAAGCCTTCTTTAAATTAAGACTTGGTTTAGGCATGCTTGAGTATAACCCTTAAAAATACTAACTCTCAAATATTTCATATTTTGAGGGGGAGCATCTTTCGAGGGGGAGCATAAGCGACTTTCTTAAACCCTTTTTGCTTCGACAAAAGGGGGAGAGAAACCGAGTATGCTCTCGTGTTTAGCGTTGTGTTTGTCATCATCAAAAAGGGGGAGATTGTTGGTGCAAGTGTACCCAGCTTTAAATATTATGATATATTTTTGGTACACATAAAATCACATCTCCATATTTATTTTGATGATTACAAAACACACCGCATTATTTGTTATCTAATATTTTATCTGAGTGTGCAGATATTTAAATGATCCCGATAAATTTTTTATCTGAAAAATCCAAGTCTGAAGAGTTTCGTCATTTTATTTTAAAATGATAAACACCCTAAAATATTTTATCACTTGGATATTTCGTATCTATATAAATATATTTGAATCAAATATATATATAATATTTTTTTTATATTAAATCGCTGATATATATATACATATATTATTTTATTAAAATCACTTCATGCTTTTTACTGTTCATCATTAATTGCAAAGAGTCTCAGCCGAAGTAACCCTGCGTTGCCATGCTCTCATTGGACAAAATTTCAGGCGGTATACCGCCAAGGTCCACGCGGTATACCGCGTCACTATTCACCCATCACTTCTTCTGCATGTGAAGCTTCTTTTGTCAGGAACCCTGTCAGGCGGTATACCGCCGTGTGCAACGCGGTATACCGCGGGTACGAGTACCGTTTGATTTTTTGCAGGGTTGACCTTCTCCTCTGCAGTACCTTTTTCTGACGCAGGTATACCGCGATGGGCTGCCGGTATACCGCGAAAGCTTCTGCCCTGTTGATCATCCAGTATAAATACATGCATCCTCCAGCCTTCAATGCCACACCAACTTCAGCAAAAAATTCTCCCTCAGCATTTGATTATTATTCTGCTGCCTTCTTACTCACACTAAATCACTTAAACTGATAAAATTAATTTTTGAGTAAGAAATCTTGAGTTGATAGCAGATTAAAATCTCTCGATTAGTTGAATCAGCAACACAACTCAAGTGATCAAACTCTCTAAAAATATCCAAGTGATAAACCTTATTCAAGAGTGATTATTCATATTAAAATTTATACCCTCTTGTAAGTGTTTGAATAAGAGTGAGTGATCCACATTAATCTCTCAAAGTAGAGTGATTCGCGTTTGTTGTATTAAGGTTTGTGTTTCTACCGTAAAGAACACGTTTCGTATTGGATCTCCGAGAAGGGTTATTTTCTCGAGGTGGACTAGCCAACTTTGTGTTTGGTGAACCACTTTAAAAATATCGTTGTCAAGTATTCTCTTTCCCTTATCTATTTACATTTCCGCTGTGCATTTAAATTATATCTGTTTATATAATTGTTGTATACTTATTTATTTATACTCTGCTTTATTTATTCTATATTTATTTATAAAAGAATTTTTGAAAGTAAAAGATTTTAAATACAACCTTACCCCCCCCTAGGTTGTCCAACAGCAATTATGAGGAACCGGATGGTTTGGTCAGAAGTAGGGCACCAGTGTTGAGTTGTTGTGAATATCACTGGTTGACCTAGCTAGAGCGAATAGCCTTCAATGTGAATTGAGTCATGCATTGTACTTTCAACTAAGTTACATAAGTCCTTCATGTCAAAATGTGTGAGTGTGTGTGTGCCTTGTAAGTTCTGGTTTTGCAAATGAGTTGGCGTGTGCAAGTGTGTGTTTGAATGAAAAGATGAATTTATTTACGTGGTGTGATAAATTTCGAACTTGGAGAAATAGTGAATTATTTCACTTCTTTTGCGAGTGAGTTAAACTTTGTTGTAAAAATCATCACAATGTTTGATCGCATGGTTTTATGGGTAAAAACGATATGAACACGTTGTGGACTTATCAGTGAGTGTGAGGGTCGGTCGACTATCCCAGTGTGAGTGATTTTGCAGTATTTTAAAATTTTGCACGAAGAGAGTTTCAGTGAATGCACTTCAATTGATGGACAAGGTTGCGTGTGAGCGATCCTTGAGGTCAGTGTGTGTGGTTGTCCTTTATGGAGGTGTCGTGTCGTGCATATCAAACCTTATTTTGAGGAGTATTTCAAGTGTGTAAAAAGATTTAAATCATTGTGTTGTCATGCATGAAGGCTATGAACTTGCTAGGTGGTAAGAGACACCGCGCTTAATAATGTGCAAAGTTCAGAGAGTGGAAAATGCGGTTGAGTCGTCGATGGTTGATTCGTGACCTTAGTGTTACAGAGTAGGGGGGGACAACGTCTACCGGTAGTCTCAGTCTTTGACTGTAGAAAGGCTTGTGTGATGGTAGTGCTTGCTCTTTTTTGGTAAGTTGACGTGTGGCTGACGGTGGGGGGAGAGTCCCGGGTGATTCCGAAGTAGGCAAGATACTTTGAAAAGTAGTGTTATGGTATGTGGATGAAACGATATCGGCGTGGAGCCGGAGTTGAGGTGATCTTGTATTTAGACTAGTTATCGCGCATTGATGTTGAAGTCAACGACGGGTGTTGAGTTCGTGTCGGGAGATTTGAAATTTGAGAAGTTAACCCTGGTGTGATTTTTGTAGGGAGTGTGCGCGAAGATAAGAGGTCGGTGTGGAAAGGTGTGTATCTGTCAAGAGGGCGGACCGCTTTTGTGAGTATCCTCAAGGTGAAGGATTGATAGTTGGATAGGTCATTCTCCCTATGAGATTGATATGTCGTTTTCGAATGGAGTAGTTAGAACAACTCATGTGGGGCTCGTGGACTATGTTGGTTTGCAAGGGAGCATCTTATCGTTTGATTTATTTGAGCGCGTCTCATGTGGATGCGGAAGAGTCGATTGGGGGGTGTGTCCCATATAGATTATTCGAACGGACTTGGTCTGTTCCCAAGGGCGGGTGTGTGCCCTAGATCAGGTCGCAGGTGTGTTGTGACCAAGCAGGAATTCCAGTTATTTGTGTGTAGATATTGGTTTGCAAAACTAAGTGTTGCTTAATTTTTTCGCAAACTCTTTCGATATATGTTGTGTTTGGCGTGAAGAAAGCATGGCCTAGTGTTCGTACAGATGTTAGTGAGGATTGAACCTCTAGTGTGTGGGGGGTTGTGTGGATAAGTGGGTGGTAACTTATACTTAGTGAGCATGCGAGACATGGTGGTAATGAATTGCTGTGAGGTTAAGTGGTGGACTACTGTTGATATGGGATGAGCGTAGATGGAAACCTTTGCTCGGGAGTTGCTCATAAGTTGTGCAAATGTGGCAAATTATGCGTGGAGGTGCATACAAGTCTAAGTGGCGTGTGGTATTGTTATTCGAGAATAACAGAATGTAGTGCCAGTTGGTGACTAGTGATAACGCCACTTTTTGGCGTTATTTTCAGTCCTAAAACCAATGAGATTGGCTTGTATTTAAGCAAAGAAGCGGAATTTTACTGTTTATCTAGTGAAATGTGCAGGTTATCTAAAAGACGGCAATCTTCGAGAAAAGAAGCTAAAAAGAGCCTAAAACGAGTCCAAAACGAAGCCAACGGAAGCCCGAGATCCAAGCCAAGACCCGCGCCCGAACCAGAACCAGAAACCGACCCAGAACAGATCAGGAAACCGCGCGACTTGCCACGCGACTTGCAAGTCGCGTGACAAGTCGTGCAACCCTCTGTTGTGCGACTTTCAGCTTTGTTATTCCGGGTTTAGGTCATTTTTTCGATACGCAACTCGCACACGACGGCCAGGGACGACTTGGGGGCGATTTCCAGAGATTTTTCACGCCTTTTGGAGCCACGAGAGAGGATCAAACGAGGAGGAATTCACGACGCGACGAGGATTAGAGCCGGGAGAAGGGAGTTTATCACCACATCTTTCACATTCACCACGATCACTTTTATCATGTTTTTGTTCATTGTTTCCTTTTCTTCTCCTATGTTTTTGTCCCCCAACATCATGAACTAATCTTTAGATGTTGGGGGTTGGATTGAATTAGATTTGTAAGCATATGAACAGATGACTTGAACGTTTATCAGTTGTCCTTTTTAATGAATGCATGTAATTTGATTCTTAATGCTTTTGAGAGTTTAGCTAGCTTTCAATTGTTTTGTTGTTTTCAGTTGAGTTCGAGAGAATTAACTGTTAGCTAGAACTAGGAATTGCATGCCTAAGGCGAGAATTTGGTGATAGAGATATACCGAATACGCCTTAGTCCTAATTGAACTATTTAGGTTGAGATCGAGAGATCAAATCTATCCGTTCAAATATGAATCTTGCGCTTAATGTGTTTTGAAATCCACAGGTTGAGATCAAAAGATAAAACTTGTCCTTTTCAAAATAAAACCCGATGTTGCTCGAAAGAGAACAACGGTGATTTTAGAGATTGGGTGTTCATTAAGGGGATTAACTGGTAATTGTTTTGAGTCAGATATTCGTATGTGAAAACCTAAGGATTTCCAACCCTCAACTGTTTTCTCTATCGAATTTTCCTCAAGTTGTCTACTGTTCCGTTTCTGATTTTCTTATTGCAATCAATTAGTTTAATACCAACCATCTCTCAATTTCGACAGTTCAGTTAGTAGTGATTATAGTAATTGTGATACTTAGTTCCTAGTTCTCGTGGATTCGATACTCGTACTTCCGTACATTATTACTTGATTTCGACACCGTACACTTGCGGTTAGATTTAGGGAGGTGATACCCGCCCTATCAAGTTTTTGGCGCCGTTGCTGGGGAACAAGTTGCAACTGATAGCACTACCAGCTATAAGCGCTATTAGATTGAACATTTTTTTTTATTTTTTTTACTTTGTTCCATCACTTTCAGTTTCTGGATTACTAACTTTGCTTACTTTCTTTTCAGGTACTACTTGGTGTATGCCAAGGACGACCCGAGGGAAGAAAATCGAACAACTTGATCCGGAGATCGAGAGAACTGCCTGCCGAATACGCCAAGAGACCAAAGCCAAGAAACATCTAAAGATGGGTGACAAAATTCCCGTCAATAGACCACCTGGCAACAATCCTCCACCTCCTCCTGAGCAACGCCCTATGAAGTCGTTTGCCAATCCGAACGTGGCATCCGCACGGATAGGCATCCAACCGCCCGCCACTGCAGCAAACTACTTCGAGATCAAGCCGAGCACCATCGTAATGGTGCAAAAAAAATCAATATGGAGGGGGCACCGACTGAAGCCCCTCATGCACATATTCGTGCATTTGAACGGATCTGCAACACGTTCAAGATTAATGGGATGGAGGAGAATGCGATAAAACTGAGGCTATTCAGCTTTTCCTTAAAGGATAGAGCTGAAATTTGGATAGAAGGCCTACCACCGGACTCAATCACCACCTGGGCACAATTGAAAGCTACGTTTCTTCAGAAGTTTTTCCCACCAGGAAGAACCGCGCAATTAATGGCTGACATTACTCATTTCGCGCAATGGGAACAAGAGACCTTATACGAGGCATGGGAGCGATATAAAGAGATGATCAAGAAATGCCCTCATCATGGGCTGCAAGGATGGGTCATTATTCAGACATTCTTTAGTGGACTTCACCCGCAGTTCAAAAACGAAATCACAGCTGTGTCAGGTGGAGCACTAATGGATAAGTCGTATGAGGAAGCATGTGAGTTGATCGACAATCTGGCCGAACATAGTTTTTCTACTCCAAGAGCTGATGTTAGAAGAGTTGCGAGTGTTCGGGAATCGGATGAGCTGAAAGAGTTGAAAGCTCAATTAGCCGCAATCACGAATCAGTTGAAGGGAGGTAATCCGGAAGAACCCGAACAGGTTCAATTTTTGCAAAACCGGAACAATCAACCGAGGAACGACCCGTTCTCAAATACCTACAATGAAGGGTGGAAGAAGCACCCGAACTTCTCTTGGAGTCAACCCGGTCAACAACAGCAAGGTAATTCCTTTAACTTTGCTAAATATCCTAATGCTAACAATGTTTACCGTCCTCCAGGTTTCAATCAAAGGAATTTCAATGAAGGACAATCCGGGGAGAAGAAGCCGGGACTGGAAGAGATGATGATGAAGTTCATGACCAAGATGGACAACACGGTTGGGGAGTTAGCGAGCATGGTCAATACGGTAAAAGCCGCAACCGATCAGAACACCGTTTCCATCAAGATTCTCGAGAGACAAGTGGGGCAGATTTCGGAAGCCCTACAAAACCGAGTACCCGGGAAATTTCCAAGTCAAACCGAAAGGACAAACCGGGAAGAATGTAATGCCATCTATCTGAGAAGTGGCAAGGAGCTGAGTGGAGACACAACACGAGAGCCGCCATCAAGGGAAACCGAGCCTAAAGAGAAAGAGGTCGAGATTGTGGACATAGATGAGATGGAAGCTGATGAAGATATTGAGATGGAGAAAAATCCGGAGGATGAAGAGAACAAGAAGAGTGGAGAGACGAAGCCAAAGCAACCACCGGTCACGCCGGTGGTACCGAGAGTGCCTTATCCGAGCAGACTTAAATCACATAAGGACGATGTTAATTTTTCTAAGTTTCTTGATATATTTAAAAAGTTGCATATTAACATTCCTTTTGCAGATGCTTTGGCACAAATGCCCTCATACGCGAAATTCATGAAGGAGATTCTATCCAAGAAGAGGGCAATCAATCACCAATCCACCGTTGCACTTACTGAAGAGTGTAGCGCGATCATCCAGAACAAGCTTCCCCCGAAGCTCAAAGATCCAGGGAGTTTTTCTATCCCTATTCAGAGTGGGAAGCTTTGTTTTAATAAAGTGTTGTGTGATTTAGGGGCTAGTATGAACTTAATGCCCTTATCTATTTTCAGGAAACTCGGATTGGGAGAGGTGAAGCCGACATATATGACGCTTAAGCTCGCTGAAGAGTGTTCGTTTCTTTGTTTTCTGTCGCTGTTTGCTTTGTTTTCTTTTGCTCCCAGTTTCTCTCTACTATCCCGCTCAAATCTTTCAAGAGATCTCCTCCGTCCGGGCAAACAGGTATGTTCTCAACTCTGTAGGTAACGGGTGGTGTAGGATGTTGTTCCCTTAGTAGTTAAACGAGATGCAACAAACCTAAGTTTCACTTAGGTTTGGGGTGCCTCACTTTTTAAAACATCCACACCATCAATTTTAATCCTGTGCAAACCTCGGTTTCACCGAGGTTTGGGGTTGGCTTTGTTTGACAAACCTAGGCCACGACCTAGGTTTGGGGTGCCCATATTGGAAATATTTAGGCTAGCTCTTTGATGTTTCTTGTTATTTTTTTTTCTTGCCTGTCTGATACCTGTAATAACCGCACAACGATACTTGTTTTAGTATCGCCTACGCCGACACTTGCACATTGGGGACAATGTGTGGGTAAGGTTTGGGGTTGCCCAATCGGGCCCACGTTATGCACGTAGATTTCCTGCACCTCTGAGTGTCTAGATCACATTAGCTAAATTTTTTGTTTTTGTTGATCCAAACCCTCAGTGATTTGATAATGACCTCTCTTAATACTTAGTGAAAATTGTAAGTAAACAATATGTATCAGAGTTTCACTATCGCTGATAAGTACTAAGATCTTACAGTACCGCTGATAGGAACTCTCGCTCTTTAGATTAAACATTCAGCGAACACTGTTCACCATAATACTCTGAGTCTGTTCAGTCCTTATGGTGATCGCTGATAAGTTAGTTGTTTACTTATGATCTCTGAAGACAAGTTTCACGTCAACATAGGTTCTACGCTGAAGTCGAAGATCAAGCTCAAGAACCAGTGACAAGTCTCCTAATGAACTGATGCGGATCAGCGAAGACTCAGATTTGTCCACTCAACGTGAAGTATCAAGTACAAGACTTCAGCTATCGCTGAACTTTATCATTCGCTGATAAACAATGATGAAGCGCTGAATCAACGAAAAGCTGATCATGAAGTCCTCCGTACAAAATACTTTTGTCTTAACCACCCTTGCACGACTCCGTACGAGATGTCAGAAAAAGAACCTCCTTATTGTCTGAAATCGTACAACCACTCTGATACTACACTGTTCATTCATGCGGCTACTAAGGTTGTCTACAAAGGTCAATGATATACAACCAATCAGCTGCTGCCACGTGTAAAGTGTATACTGCCATGCATTAAATGCATGCAGTATATAAGAAGACGAACTCACTTCATTTTGAAGTAACTTGCTAACTCTGGACAAGTTCATCCTTCTTATCTTGAGATAGGTTATTATTAGTAATTTCCTTCTCTTTCTTAGTGTAAGAAACTTAGTGTTCCAACTTGTTTAGATTTAGGTTTATCCTTAATCTTGTTTCCGCAACAAGCTGTAAATTGTTAATGATTTATCAATAAACAATTTAGAAAAGTAAAATCTGTGTGTTTGTATTCAACCCCCCCTTCTACAAACTTGTATAGCCCTTCGGGACCAACAAGTGGTATCAGAGCGGATTTGTTTAATCTCATAAACAAGATCTAATCTATACTAAGATTTCTCTTCCTTGCTATTTCTGAAAATGGCCACCAACACAAACACAAACTATATTGACAATGGTTCTCTTGCAAAACCCCCTAGATTCTCTAGAGATAACTTTAATCTATGGAAAAATAGGATGATTCTCTTCTTAGAAGGTGTAGACCCTACTATGCCTTATTATCTTGAAAATGGCCCATATATCCCTGTAAGAATTGATGCTGCAGTTCCAGCCGCTGAAAATAGACCTGCTATTCCAGAAAGGCTGATTCCCAAGGAAATTCATATGTGGACTGATGAAGATAAGAAGAAAGTGGCTATCGACACCAAAGCCAAATCCATACTCTCCATGGCTCTTCCTGACGAAGTCTATCATTCCGTCATGAACCTGAAAACCTCAAAAGCTATGTGGGACACAATCTGTGTTCAGTATGAAGGTACTTCTGAAGTCCAGGACTCTCGAAAGATCAACCTGATAAGACAGTATGAAAGCTTCATTTGTGGTAAGAATGAAACTCTCTCTGAAGTAAACCAACGTTTTAACTGCTTAATAATAGATCTGAAAATTGTTGGTAAGGAATATTCTAACTTTGAAGTACTGACAAAGTTCTTAGAATGTTTACCTGAAAGCTGGGACAGTTATTCTATGTGTCTTAAGCTGTCAAAGGATCTAAAATCAATGACCCTTTCTACCTTATATTGCACGATGCTGAATCATGAGCAATCGAGTCATCTTAAGAAGAATCTTGTAAAAGATTCCAAAAGCACCCCTGTTGCTTTAATCTCAGAGTTACCTTCCACTCAGCGATCGACTATCACTGTCACTGAGTTGGAAACTAACTCTGAAAGATCATCAGACTCTGACGTTTCAGATAATGATGAAACTCTGGCATTCCTGGCTAATAAATTCAGGAGATTTGCTAGAAAGAGTAATTTCAAAAGGAATAAACCTCTTGCTATTACTGACAAGCCAAGATCATCAACCCCTGTTGATAAGGCTACTGTGAAAAGATAGGACATTTTGCTAGCGAGTGCAGGTCAAAGAAAGTCTCTAGACCCTCAACTTTTCCCAAGAAAAACTTTACTCACAGGACTAGAGATGAAAAATACAAAAAGCTAAAAGAAAGGTATTCAAAGCTGAAAACCTTTAAGAAGAAAGGCAAAGGCCTTATGGCTGACTATGATTGGGCTGCTTCTAACAAAGAAGAATCATCTGACTCTGAAGATGATGATGAAGCCAATCTATGTCTCATGGCCAAACTTGAAGATGAGGAAGAAAATTCTGACATTCCCTCTACTTCAACCTCTGCAATTCAGGTATCACCTTCCTTCTTTACCAATATTGCAAATATTGATGAAGCTGATAGTCTTCGAAAGATCGATCTCTTGACTAGAAGTTTATATGAAGCCATGAATGGCAAAACAATAGTTGAAAATCAAAACCTTGATCTCACGGAATAGCTTAAAAACTGTCACCTTCAAATAGAAAACCTTTCTAAAATTGAAGAAGATTTTAAAGATCAAGTTCACTTAAATCAGCTAGTCAAAATCGAGCGCGAAGAAGCTATCGCTGCATTAAGAGCTAAAAAGGCTACTGTTGATGGATGGTATAAATCCTCAACAAAGATCACTGAGATAATTAAGTCTCAGATTCCCCTGAGTGATAAACGTGTCCATGCTCTTATTTGGAACTTTCGTATCCTCAGTCGCTGATACTTCATCCTCTCAGTGTTCGTCCTCTAGACCGCCTATCCCTGAGGAAACTCCTACCTCTTCAAAAGGTAAAGAGAAAATGGTTTATCCAAAACCTACCTCTGTCTTTAAAGATAAAGGTAAAGGAATTGTGTTAGAGCATTGTTGTATTCAAGATTTACTGTAAAGTCAATGTACTGTATTAGTTGCTAGTGCCTTTATACCTTGTATGTTATGGGTATAAATAGGCATGTCTAGTTATTAGTTAGAAGAGAATCTAGATCCCTTTAGGAACAACTTAATCATTTTGTCATTTACACTTTAGAGATCAATATATGGATGACAAGTTCTCTCTAGATTCTCTCTCTACATCATTCTTGATTACTTGCTAGAGATTTGGGATTTCACATTTGGTATCAGAGCTAAACAGAAGATTCAAGCAGATCGAAGACCAAATTGAAGATTTTTTACACTAAACACGAAGAATTCGGATCTGGTGTTCATCACTGTTCATCTGAACACTTATCATTCAGACATAGATTTTTTCTGGATTTTGATTTCTTGGATCGTTTCTTAGCATCACTGAACTCGGAATTGATATCTGAACAACATTAATTCTTGGATCATCATCATTTTCTAAACAGAATCATCAGACTTGATCATTTCTTTGGATTTTGGTTCGAAAACCCTAATTCATTGTTTTAGACTTTAATTCGATTAAATTGATCGAATTAGATCTTGTGATTAACTAAGAAAGTGTGTGGATTTTGATTTCGAGCAAACCAGTACAAATTTCGTGTTAATTGATCAAGAATTGAGGAAGATATGGCAGATTCAGTGATTTTGATGGTCGAAGTGCAGAATTCGGATTATTCAAAGTGAATTCGGATTATTCATAGTGAATTCGGATAATTCATACGGATTATTCTTGGTGAATTCGCATCATTCAAGACTTTCGAAGTACTCAAATATTGGTTTCGGATCAAGTTAAGTCCGAAATCCGTGGTGTCGCACCCTGTTAAGTTCGAATTCTTGAGGTTTCGAACATAGTTAAGTCCGAATTCCGATGATTTCGAATTGGTGTACAAGTGTTGAATTCGTATCTGTTAAGTTCGAATTCCGTGATTCCGCACTCATCTACATCCGAATTCTGAGTTGAAGAGTGTAATTGGTTTTGATTTTGGCCAAGTATTGATTTCGCACCAAGCTAAATTCGAATTCAAGGATTTCGTATTCAGTTGCATTCAAATTCAAGGAATTCGTACACAGTTGCATTCGAATTCAGGGAATTCGCACCGTACTACATCCGAAATCTGAAGGTTTCGAATTCTAAAGCATCCGAAATCTGAAGGTTTCGCACCACTCAGAATTTGTCTAAGTGTTGGTTTCGGACCCAAGTGCTGATTTCTTTCTTGAACAGTTTATTCTAAGTGTAATCTCTGTTACACTTACTGCTTGATCTTCTGAACGATCAATTATTCTAGCTATTTGAAAAGATGTCTGACATACTGGATTTAAATGGGAGAATATGGTATCAGTTAGGAAAAGAGAGAAAATGGACTCTTTCTGAAGCTAAAGATGAGATCAAGCGTCTTGAAGGTTTTATTGATAGATACATAACACATACTAATGAAGATGCAAGAAAAATTACAAAGCTCAAGTCTGAGAAAGCTTTAATAGAAGACAAAGTCTCTTCTCTTGAGTCCGAACTGAAAGATTTGAATGACAAGATTGTAGTGCTTGAAGTTACTCAAGAGAAAAATAAGACAATGGAGGAGCTTCAAGGGAGTATAAAGACAATGGAGGAAGAATATGCTGATTTGAAGAGACATATTTTAGACATTTCTTCTTCAAATGAAAATTTTATTTTTAAAGAACAAAATGTTTTACTTACTAAAAGAATTACTGATCTTGAAGTATATATTGCAGGTCTTGAAACAAAGAAAGACAAAGACAACTCAAGTCTGCACGATCAAATCGAGAAACTTCAAGAGAAAGTAACAACTCTTCAAAGAGAAAATGCTGATATGAAGAGTGAGAAAGACAAGAGTGAAAAGGGGAACTCATATTTACGAAATCAAATAAACAGAGTTCAAGAAAAGACAACAACGTTGGAAAGTGAAAACGTTGAATTGAAGAAGAAGCTTTCTGAACGTGAAGGAGTGTCACCTTCTTCAAATAAAGTTCTTAAAGAAAAGGAAATAATTGAACTAAAATATATAAAACTTTTGAAACAAATCTCCGATTTTGAGAAAGTTTTATATCTTGAAAAAGAGAAGCAAGAGAAAGAAAGAAATGAATTTAAAACTGAATGCAAATCTTTTGAAATTAAAAGTTCTGATCTTTCCGTGAAAATCTCTGAATTAGAAAATCTTTTGGAAAAGGAAAGAAAAGATTTCACGGAAAAGAAAAATCTCTTTGAAAAGGAAAGTAAAACACTTAAAAAGAAAAATATGGAAATTTTCAAAGAGATTACTGATAAAAGAAATTTTTTGGAAAAAGATTTTGAATCGGAACGCGAATATTTTGAAGATGTGATTCTTAATCTTACCAAAAGATTATCTGGTTTATCAGCTGATATTATGAAGGATCAGTTGATCAAATCTGATCTCCAAAAGAAATTTGATCTAATTTCTAAAGAGAAAAATGTTTTAATAAACAAAGTCAAGGAACTTGAAAACATCATTTTTAAATTTGATGTCTCAAAGCAGGTAAGTCCTGAAAGTATCTTTCAGACTCCATTTGTTAATTCAAATGATTCTGAATGCTCTTTTAAAACTGCTTCAAGTTCGAGTTTTAAAAACATTCCTTCTAAACATATTAATAGATCAACTGGTTTCTCAAAAGATCAGATTCGTTCAACAAATCTCTTCTATAATCCTCTGTTTGATAAATCAGATAACAAAAGAAAAGTGCCTAAAGTTAATACTTCCAAATCTGAAGAAGTTCCAATCTTCAAGAGAGTGAAGATGGAATGGAGAGTCAAAGGCACAACAATTCCGAAGAAAGAAGTACCAAAATCATCTGCTTCCACATCAAATGCCAAGAAGAGCAATACATTTCAAGGTAAATCTTTTGTCAAACCTGATTTGGTTTATTCTGTAAATCAATTAATCAGGTTAGCTCAAAAGAAAATTTGTTGTTCTTACTGTGGAACAAATGATTTTGTGCATAAAAATTATACTTCTTTTTGGTACGGTACTTATAGTATTCCTTCTAAGAAATCTACACCTAACACACTAGGACCCAAGTCCCGTTGGGTACCAAAATCTGCTTAATCTGTTTTGCAGGCTTATCATGTGTTGTACTGACTTGTAAATTCATACTACACACATGACTGAAAACAGAAGAGAAGCGGTGGATTTTTTTGAAGAATATTTGTACCATTAAGGGGGAGACAAAGAATATTGGATTTTGAACATATCAGTTCAAAACCCGTGCTTCAACGACAATGGTTTCTAAACATATCAGTTTAGGACCCGCACTTAAAAGAGATTTTGGTTTCTGAATACATCAATTCAGGACCCGTGCTTCAATGTTATTGGCTTTTGAACATATCAGTTCAAAACCCGTACTTCAAAGACTAAGACTTCTAAACAAATCAGTTTAGAACTCACACTTCTCAGGTAATATCCTTAAATGTTATATCCTTTTACTTCAAGGAACAAGTGATGAAAGGTAACATTGGATTATATTTTGTTTCTACCACTTTGAAAACTTGAATCTTTACAAATTTAATTCAATGCGATAAATTTTTTAATTTTCATTCAATGAATTAAATGTGTGCTAAAAGATGATTTTTTCAAGAATCTTTGTATTATCTGAGTTAGATTTGCTTCAACTTTCACCTCTGAAATAAATCGAAAGATAAGCAAAACATGAATGAAATTATGCTGAATGCTCAAAGTTATGTGAATCTGGATATATATAGAATATAATGCTCAAAAAGCCTATATGTCAGAATGATGGATGGAAACGAAAATATGGGGGAAGCACTATGTTTTAGAACCAAGTGATTGAGATATTATTCATATTTTGTGATGGAAATCTGAACTTATATAGAATATCATTTAGTTTGAAAGTTTGTACCTGTGGCCTTTCTGGTTTGGGAGAGTAAGTCCTAAGGGGTGCTCGACACCTAGTCCCTAAGATCAACTGGTCTGGGATCGGCTGACCCAAATCCTGCAATAGAACCAGATAGAAAGCCATGTTTTACTGGTACAAATGGGTTTAAGATATATCGATGTGGCCTTTCTGGTTTGGGAAATTAAGTTCTAAGGGGTGCTCGTCACCTAGCACCTAAGGCCAACTGGTCTGGGATATGCTGACCCAAATCCTGCTATAGAACCAGATAGAAAGTCATGTTTAACGGTATATCTTATTCTTACTAAACTTTTTGATCAAAAGATGCCAATGAGCACAAAATCAAAAGATGCCAATGAGCACAAAAGAAAAGATGCCAATGAGCACACATCTCTTGAAACTTGGGAAAATACAAAGTCGCGATAAACCCGTAAATTTGTGAAAATTCTGATTTTGGACAAATAGTGTGAGTAGAGCAAAGTATTCTTATATGTTTTAGAATTGCATATGCTTGAAGCTAATCATATTTCGCATGCTAGCACACCAAAAAGATTTAATAAAGGGGTTGAAACTGAACATTTTTAACTTGATATACAATGATGACTTGTTCTAGCATCCAAACACATGCATTTGATTTCATTTGATTGAAAAATCTGTTAAATTTCATTAAGTTGAATTTCTTTTGTAAAGTTTTCAAATGATCAAATGTTTGTAGTTATAAAATGAAATTCAATGAATTTTATTTTCCTTGTGTAAATTTGTTTTAAAATTTGTGCTACAATTTCAAATACTGTACGTTATTGAAATATATGCATACTTTCAGGGGGAGAAAATAAATTGCTCCAGAATTCTTATTTTGAGGGGGAGCAAGGTTATTCTGTAAGGAGGAGATTGTTAGCAATACTCAAAGACTCGACTGAAATTGAAAATGGTTTTCGATGATTATGATGCTCACCATCATCAAAAAAGGGGGAGAAAAGTTTAATTTCAATTTCATGTCAAAGAGCTTTCAAATCAAAGATATTTCAAGTCAAAGATTCGCGAACAAAGACTGAAGATTAGGGGGAGAAGGATCATGTGAAGTCCAAATGTTGCTGAATTTGGTTATCTTAGTTCTGAGTGGTTCTCGGAATGCGCTTACACCTAAAAGTTCAACAATGTGGATGGTTTCACATCTTTCTGATCCAAACTCTAATCGTTTCTGATTCATCTTGTTCCATGTTCAAGACTTGAAGACAATTTGTTGAAGATTGTATTGAAGAAGGTTGACTTTTCAAAGAAAAAGACAATGACTTTTCATGTTTGTCTGAAGATTCTTCAAAGCTGAGTTCTTAAAGAGTGTCAAAGCATATAGTTCGCCGTGAACTAGTGGAGATAAAGCTATTTGAAGATGGTTTGATAGAGTGCCTGTTTGAGAAGATTGACTTTACAAAGAGCTGAAGACTGCTATCATATTTTTTAAATCTTGAATCCAAAGGGGGAGATTGTTAGAGCATTGTTGTATTCAAGATTTACTGTAAAGTCAATGTACTGTATTAGTTGCTAGTGCCTTTATACCTTGTATGTTATGGGTATAAATAGGCATGTCTAGTTATTAGTTAGAAGAGAATCTAGATCCCTTTAGGAACAACTTAATCATTTTGTCATTTACACTTTAGAGATCAATATATGGATGACAAGTTCTCTCTAGATTCTCTCTCTACATCATTCTTGATTACTTGCTAGAGATTTGGGATTTCACAAATTGCGTTTAACCAAAATCCTCAGAAGGGTACCTTAGTACCTAAGCTGAATGCTTCTAAAGTTTCAGTGACCTACCCCTCTAGATCAAGGAATCAAATCTCTGGATCTACTCAGCGTGGATCTATTCAGCGATCTACTCCTAGACTCAGAGTGGATGTCCTTGGTAAGAAATCCGAAGAACTGAATGTTCCTCCCATTTCTAAAGCCAATAGCTTATTTGGTGCTGGTCCTTCTAAATCAAAATCTAAAGCTCAGCATTCAAATGGTCCTAGAACTACTTTTAGTTATAGGAAATGTTATCACTGTGGACTTACTGATCATATTGCTAGTAAGTGCCCCACAGCCACCAAAGCGGAAAAGATAGCTAAGGTGAAGATCACTGCCCCCAAGGCAAAGAAGACCACTGAGGTTAAGAAATTAACCAAAGTGAGAATGACAAAGCTGAATCTTCAAATGCCGCGAAGACTGCTGAACCTTCTGTTCCAACTACTTCCACTGACAAACGTGTACACATGGTTAAGTGGGTACCCAAGAAAAACTAATCTTCCTTTGTAATGCAGGTTAAGAAGGGTATCTGGTATCTTGATAGCGGATGCTCTAGACATATGACTGGAAAGAAAAGCCTGCTCGCTGAATACAAGGAAGAAAAGGGTCCCTCTGTGACTTTTGGTGGAAATGGAAAAGGACATACCCGAGGGTTTGGTGTACTCTCAAATGGTACAACAACCTTCAGAAGAGTCGCATATGTTGAAGGGCTGAAGCATAATCTTCTTAGCATCAGTCAGCTTTGCGACAAGGATAACAAAGTAATCTTTACTAAGGAATCCTGCTTTGTCACTGACAAAAAGGAGAAGATAGCTCTCAGCGGTTATCGTTTGGAAAATGTTTATGTAATAAACATGGACTCAACAACCACCGAGAACTCCTGTTTCTTCTCAAAAGCCTCATCTGATGTCAGCTGGCTATGGCATAAGAGGCTCTCTCATCTGAATTTCAAGACACTGAACACTCTTTCTTCAAAAGAGCTAGTCACTGGTCTACCTCAACATTCATACGCCAAAGAGTCTTTATGTTCAACGTGTGAAAAAGGGAAGCAGACCAAAACAAGCTTTAAGTCAAAGCAAGTCTCCTCAGTGTCATCTCCTCTACAACTTCTCCATATGGATTTGTTTGGCCCTGTTAACAAACAATCCATCGCTGGAAAGAAATATACGCTAGTCATAGTTGATGAATTCTCTCGATATACATGGGTTATGTTTCTCCGTTCTAAGAGTGACACCCCTGAAGAACTCATCACCTTTGTTCGGAAGATGGAAACCCTGAACAACTTGACTGTTCGCTCAATAAGAAGTGATCATGGGACTGAATTCAAAAACAACTCTCTTGATTCCTTCTTTGAGAGTAAGGGTATTTCTCACAACTTTTCATCAGTGTGAACACCGCAACAAAATGGAGTCGCTGAAAGAAGAAATAGAACAATTATTGAAGCTGCACGTTCAATGCTCAGCGATTCTCACCTGCCTACTCAGTTTTGGGCAGAAGCTGTCAACACTGCTTGTTTTACGCAAAACAGGTCGCTGATAGTCAAAAGATTCAATAAGACAGCCTATGAACTTTTTCATGGGAGAAAGCCTTCAATTAGCTTTCTTCACATCTTTGGATGTTAGTGTTTCATACTGAATAACAGAGATGCCCTTGGAAAGTTTGATCCTAAGGCTGATGATGGAATCTTTCTTGGATATTCTTCAATCTCCAAAGCCTTCAGAGTCTTCAATCATAGAAGACAAACTGTAGAAGAAACTATTCACGTCACGTTTGACGAATCCCGTTCAGCGAACTCTAAACCGTCCGCTGATACTGAAGAATTGAATCAATGGATGTTTTCTCATCTTGGTGATTCAGAAGATATTAATACTCATACTCATACAGTTGAAGATGATAGTCCTACTATCATTCCAAATATGCAGAATAGTGAAGCTGAAACATCATGGGTCTCAGCGGTTCCTTTAAACACTATACCTGCTTCTGAATCAAATGTCTCAGACTTTCCATCTATTTCTCAGCAATCAGTGAATGAAATGACAACTGCAACCACTCCTCTCTTGGCTGATACTCCAGAAGTTGCTGAAGCCTCATCTTCAGCTCCTTCAGTTCAGATTGAGTTAGCGACTTATGCTCCTGCTCAGCGATGGACTGTAAATCACCCAATCGATCAAATTCTTGGTGATCCAAACGCTGGTGTTCAGACTCGACGAAGTGCAGGTAATATTTGTTTATTTGTTAACTTTATTTCTCTGATTGAACCAAAGAAAATAGATGATGCCCTCAAAGATCCAAACTAGGTCAGCGCCATGCAAGAAGAGCTGACTGAATTCGAAAGAAACAAAGTTTGGAAACTTGTTCGAAGACTAACTGACAAAACAGTGATAGGCACTAAATGGGTCTATCGAAACAAGTTGGACGAACATGGAACTATAACCCGCAACAAGGCTCGTCTTGTTGCTTAGGGATACAGACAAGAGGAAGGCATAGATTACGACGAAACATTTGCTCCAGTAGCAAGACTAGAATCTATTCGTCTATTCTTAGCATACGCTGTGTACAAAGACTTCAAAGTATATCAGATGGATGTTAAGTCAGCGTTTCTAAATGGAAAGCTGAATGAAGAAGTGTATGTGGAACAACCTCCAGGATTCTCAGATCCTAAGCGTCCAGGTTATGTTTATAAACTGGATAAGGCACTTTATGGCTTAAAGCAAGCTCCACGTGCATGGTATGACACTCTCTCTACTTATCTCCATATTGATAAATTTGAGCGTGGTAAAATCGATAAGACTCTATTCTTCAGGAAAGTAAAAGGTCATATTATTCTTGTTCAGATATATGTTGATGACATTATATTTGGTTCTACTAACCCTGACCTTTGTACTCGTTTCACTGATAGAATGAAAGAAGAGTATAAAATGAGTATGATGGGTGAGCTAACATATTTCCTTGGTCTTCAGATAAAACAAAATGAAAAAGGAACTTTCATTAATCAGGGAAAGTATGTTAAAGATATGCTGAAGAAATTCGATTTAACTCAGAGTTCAGCTATGAAAACCCCTATGGCACCACCGCTGACACTAAACAAGGATTCAAATGGAATACCTGTTAATGTCACGCTGTACCGTGGGATGATCGGCTCTCTCTTGTATCTTACAGCTAGCCGACCCGATATTATGTACGCAACCTGTTTGTGTGCACTTTATCAAGCTGAACCTAAGGAATCTCATATGACCGCTGTAAAGCGAATCTTTCGTTACCTTAAGGGTACTATGAACCTAGGTCTTTGGTATCCCAAAGACTCAGGGTTTGATCTAATCGCCTATTCAGATAGTGATTTTGCAGGTTGCAAATTGGATAGTAAAAGCACCACAGGAGGCTGTCAGCTCCTAGGTGGAAAGCTGGTGAGTTGGACAATTAAAAAGCAAAATTCAGTGTCCACCTCAACTGCTGAAGCTGAGTATGTAGCCGCTGTAAGCTGTTGTTCTCAGGTCTTGTGGATGAGAAATCAACTACTAGACTTTGACCTTCAGTTCTCAAAAATTCCAATCTATTGCGACAGCACAAGTGCCATCGCTATAGCCAACAATCCAGTGCTACACTCAAAGACAAAACACATCGAAATCAGGTATCATTTTATCAGAGATCATGTGATGAATGGTGATATAGAACTTCATTTTATCCCAACTGATTATCAGTTAGCTGATCTGTTCACCAAACCTCTTGATGAGACAAGATTCAACTTTCTCATCAGCGAGCTTGGAATGCTGAACTTTGAAGAATAAAATCTCCAGCGATTCACATTTGATCAGCGATACAATTTTTCAAACTTGTATAGCTCTCGGGAACAATGAACTTGTATAACCTATTCTATCATCTTCTCTCTGAATAAACTTGATTCGCTGATATCAAGGTATGTTTTTCTCTCACTGACAAGCGCATGTAAATGCAAGATTTCAAAACAAATTGCATCGCTGAATATCTTTCTTAATCAGCGATACTTTGAAATTTCTAAAACCAACTGATATTTCTATTCAGTGCTTCATGTTTTCAAAAGTGTCCCCGAGCTTTCAAAACCTCAGAGACATCCTAGAATATGAAAGGACAGTTGTGACGTCATTGCAACGGATAAGCCCTGACACGTTCTTTTTCTGACACACGTTTGCACGTTTCGTTTACCTTCCAATCAAATGCAAACACGTGTCCGTGTCATGATGAAAATCTTTTCCCGCTCAAGATTTTCTCTCTCTAATCTCATTATATAAACACTTCTTGGGTTTATATTTTCCTTTTACGCGAACAACTTCTTCTTCAAGAAAAGAATTCACTGTTGCATTTCGAGCCTTCATATTTTCCAGAACAACTGTTCATCATCTTCTTCATCAAACATCAAAGGTTAATATGTTCTTATTATTTACCTGTTGTTATAACTTGTTAATGATCTTCTCATTGGTTTTAAAAGATCAAACAAAAGAACTTCTTAAAATGAAATCATTTCTTTCATGGTTTTATGAACACAACCTTTCATGGTTGTTCATCAAGTTTAAACGCAAAATCTTAAACTTGTTCTTCATTCGTTTCCAGAATCCTAATCTTCAAAAGAAACTAGAAAACAAGACTTTTAATGGGTTTACATTTCGTTTTCAAAAACAAGAAAAACCCTAATCTTCATTAAGACACTTTTGTCTGAATGAAATGGACAAAATTCGAACCATCTTATTGGAAAATCTTTCCACATTAAGATTATTCTTATTTGTTAAAATATTTGGTTGAACTGATAATACAGAAATGGCATCTGCTGACATTCCTACCGCTGAGAACATTGCTGCTGCTGCCGCTGAGGAATTGGAAATCACCAAGGCTCCTCAGGTTAAGTTCACTCTAGAAGAACTTGATTGGACCAAGTCGAATAACCTATATGAGCTTTTCGAGTTTCCTCCTCGAAAGCAAGTCACACATCTGAATGATGCTGTGAACTTCTTGAAAAACTCTTGCCTTTCGACAGCCCTGACCATAACACCTCCTGCACATCAGCTACTACTTTCTCAGTTCTGGTACTCTGCCAGACACTCTCAGCTACCTTCTGCCAAAGATCCCTAAAAAACAATTGATTGCATCCTCTGCGATACTGACTATGGCACAATGAAGATCACCCCTGCCATAATTCACAAAGCCTTGAACCTTCCCTTAGCCACAAAAGAAAAACCTTTTGTTCCTCTCCCTGACCATAAGAAACACTTAGACAGGGAATCCATCACTGCATTTTTCGATGCAATGGGCTACGTATGGGAAACTGGGAGGGATAAGAAGCCTGAGAAGAAGCTGACCCTCATCAAGAAATCCAAAATGCCCAGCGAGATGAACTTCATCTTCGCTCATTTAATCAGCTGCATGACTGCAAAGACCGGCTCCTCTGACCAAGCCGCTCAACCTTAGCAGGCAATGGGATATGCACTGCTGAAAGGTCTACATATAGACTGGGCATCGATTATCTACGATGATCTGGTACTCCGAGTAGACTCTGCCGCTGACAGACCACCATGGGTTCCATATCCCAGATTCATCAACGCCGTATTCCAAACAGGCCTGAAGGACAGCTACCCTCAAGAGGGTGACCTGAAACTCTCTCAGGTTGGCCCTAAGGTACTCGACTTCAAACCTGTGGAAAATGAGGTACGTCTTTCTACACTCTTGACTACTCTCAATCCTCCTTCTTCTTCTTCTTCTGCAGCTCCTTCAGCGGACAAACCCACCGCTGATACCCCAGCTGCAACCTCCATTCCTTCTCTTAAAAGGAAACACTCACATACCCAACTTAGTTCCAAAAGAACTAAGAAAACCAAGGAGCAACCCCAGCAATCTCTTGCTGAAGACTCCTCAACTCATCTTGAAGAGCTGAAGGAAAGTTCAGTGGTACGCTCTGCCACAGCTGAACAAGCCATCCATTCCATCCCAACTTCATCGTCTCTAAACGTTGAAGTTATTAACTTGGAACCTACCCAACCTCCTCTAGTTTCTCAAAAGACTGAAGAAGCGATTCTCAGCGGATCCAACGCTGAACTCCGCACCCAACAAACTATCTCAACCTTCGCTTCTCTCTCCTCTCAATTGGACTTTAATCCAGTTTTCACTGGAGCAACCATCATTCCTCCAGAAGCTAAAGCTGACACTCTTCAAGGGATGATGGAGACATGACTTGCAGAACAACCCATGCGTACACGCACTCTCGTTGACGACATGGAACTCTTTTCAGGACATCGTGATTTTGATGAATTCACAAATCCTCTTGCAGGTATACACCAACCCATATACACTGTAACTGAACCCCAAACTTCTGAGCTTTCCTCTGTTCACAAGTTCTTATATGTTACAGGTCCTAATTTAGGAGACATCAACGCTTCTCTGAAGAACCTGGATACGAAGCTGACAGGTCTCACCACTACACTCTCCGACAACTCTTCAGCTGTAACAAACGCTGGAGAGAATCTCAACAAATTGACAACGATGGTGGAAGAGAAAGCCTCCAAAGCTGACTTGGAGAAGGTTGATAAAACTCTCAGCGACTTCGCCAAAGTGCTCGCTGACATCTACACAGACTACACCTCTCTCAAAACTTCAGTTTCAACCGTGTCCAGCGAGGTCACAACGCTGAAGACATCGGTTGGAAAACTCGTGGGAGACGTGTCCGCTGTAAAGACTGACGTCAGCTCCTTAAAGACTGACGTGAGTTCACTGAAGACTGACGTAAGCTCTGTAAAGACTGACGTTGGTTCAATGAAGATAATGATGCAGTAGATCCTGAATCAGATGACCGCCCCTACCCCTGCACCTTCAAAATTTTCTGAGGCGGATCGTACTGAACTCTTGAAGATCACTCCTGCTATTTCTGGCCTAGAAGACAGATTAGCAGCGATTGAAGTTTGTGTGGGGATCCCTGGCCAAGAAGACAGGGAACCTACAACAGTCGCTGAGTCAATGGATTCCTCCCCCATTCATCATGAGGAAGGGGGAGAAGAATTCTGAAGACCTTCCCTACGATGAATCTATCGAGGGGGAGAAGACTGAAAAGACTGAAGACGTCACCCTTACTGAAGAGGGTGAGAAGACAGCTGAAGAAGCCGCCGCTGGACCTCAGGGAGATGAACACCCTAAGGGAACCGAGAAGCTTACCTCTGTATCTGAGGGGGAGCAACTCGAAGAAGAAGTTGAAGAATCTGAAGCTGAAGACGATGAAGCCGTCGACATCTCTGAAGATGAACCATCATCCAGTGATAAGGGTGATGATGACGATGATGACTCTTTTATCGTCAATCCTGCTCAGAGGATGAAAGCTCTTAAAGGAATCTCAATAAATGAACTTTCAGGGGAGCGGACCAAGACAAAGCCTTCAGCGTCAGAAGCTGATAAAAGAAAAAACAAAGGCGTCGCAGAAGATGACAATCTGACGATCTTGCTTACAAATCCGGTTTGTCAGGTACACTAAATCTTATACTCCATCCCTCCTCTATCTATACACTTTATCAGTTCTACTCTCCTAAACCTATACACAAACCAATTTCTCTATCTCTATTCTACCCAAGTTCTTACTCGTAAGATCGCTACGTTTCAGCTAGTACTCTCCCCTGTTTGAGGATATCGCTGAAGTTTGTACAACTGCGACTTCAACAACAATAATCCCAGCTCCCAACGCTGAAGAAATAATCCCAGTCTTGGATTTGATCTCTGAGACTGATGAACCTGAAGAACAGCTGCTCTCTCACAAAAGCAGACCTTCCTTGGTCCCTCAAAAACCAAGTGAAGAGGATCAGAGAAGAAGAGAAGAGATAATAAAGAGATTTGAAGCTCAGCGAATCATTCTGAAGCGTGATCAACTTCCTACCGTTTCTCCAAAGTTCAGAATTTCACAAAAGGAGTACAAGGATCACCTCAGAGCTGAAAGATTGATCGCTGAAAGAAGAGAAGCTGAAGAAAAAGACAGAGAACTCGCCATCCAGCTTACTCAACAATCAGTGAAAGACCCCAAGCTGAAAAGAGCTCCAATCGAAGTTCAACGTCAGCTATGGGAAGAAGCCAAAAAGATCACTGAAGAAAAGAGAACTGTGTCCAAGTCTACTTTAGCCTGGTGCAAAGAAAAAGTACACTTCAGATATCGATCTGATAGAATCATCAAGGTACTCATCAGTGGAAGATCAACCCTCAAAGTTTCGATCGCTGAAATCAAGATATTCAGAGAGAATGGACAGTACGAAAAATTCTATGCTGAAGCCATCACAAGGTATGGTCTCTCTGAATGGTTGGAGATCAGATTAGCCATCCAGAAGTGTCAGTCTAAGTACAAGGATCATGTTGAAAAGCTGATAAACAAACAAATCGACTTAGTCTATTCCGGTGTGGATATTCCTCCTCCCCCTCCTCTCGAAAGTCAGAAAAGAAGGGCCTCTACAAAGAAGAAATCTAAATCTTCAGAAGATGGTCCTCGTATACGGAACAAAACAGGTATTGGTTTTTCTCGCGCTGAAGTCCTTGGTCCTGACCCTGACCTTTCTAAACTTGACACATCACTTCCTCTTGGTGAGACTTTCATCCCTGGGAAAGTCATAAGCGAACCCTATGGGATATTCTTCATTGACTATGATGGACGAAAGCGTTTTCAATGTATCTCTAAACTTCACATCACTCCCATCGAACAGCTGAAGATCTCATCTACTGGTGTGACTTCAAGAACGACATTCAGGCACGACATCTAAAACCCTTGATTTTTGAAGAAGCACTGAACAAAAGAAATCAAGGAGTAAAGGTCCCTGACTGGATGATACCCACATCAATGACCCTTGATGAACTTCTCATTAATGAAGAACCCTTATAAACTGATAGGATCGCCTTATTCTCTATTGTATCAGTTATTCTTTTGTACTTGTAATTGTATTCGCTGTACTTGTAATTTTTCCACTTCCCTCTGTAATCTTTACAAAGTTTAAAGAAAAATTTCAGCGTATGTACTTTACTCCATCAGTACAGAAAAGATCCTAGAAAACAGTAAAAGGGACAAATATTTTATGAGTTCTTTTTATCCTTATGTTTTCATTAAATAGCAATTTTCTCTGTTGCTATGTCATAATCAAATAGGGGGAGATTGTTGATCCAATCCCTCAGTGATTTGATAATGACCCTTTCTTAATACTTAGTGAAAATTGTAAGTAAACAATATGTATCAGAGTTTCACTATCGCTGATAAGTACTAAGATCTTACAGTACCGCTGATAGGAACTCTCGCTCTTTAGATTAAACATTCAGCGAACACTGTTCACCATAATACTCTGAGTCTGTTCAGTCCTTATGGTGATCGCTGATAAGTTAGTTGTTTACTTATGATCTCTGAAGACAAGTTTCACGTCAACATAGGTTCTACGCTGAAGTCGAAGATCAAGCTCAAGAACCAGCGACAAGTCTCCTAATGAACTGATGCGGATCAGCCAAGACTCAGATTTGTCCACTCAACGTGAAGTATCAAGTACAAGACTTCAGCTATCGCTGAACTTTATCATTCGCTGATAAACAATGATGAAGCGCTGAATCAACGAAAAGCTGTTCATGAAGTCCTCCGTACAAAATACTTTTGTCTTAACCACCCTTGCACGACTCCGTACGAGATGTCAGAAAAAGAACCTCCTTATTGTCTGAAATCGTACAACCACTCTGATACTACACTGTTCATTCATGCGGCTACTAAGGTTGTCTACAAAGGTCAATGACATACAACCAATCAGCTGCTGCCACGTGTAAAGTGTATACTGCCATGCATTAAATGCATGCAGTATATAAGAAGACGAACTCACTTCATTTTGAAGTAACTTGCTAACTCTGGCCAAGTTCATCCTTCTTATCTTGAGATAGGTTATTATTAGTAATTTCCTTCTCTTTCTTAGTGCAAGAAACTTAGTGTTCCAACTTGTTTAGATTTAGGTTTATCCTTAATCTTGTTTCCGCAACAAGCTGTAAATTGTTAATGATTTATCAATAAACAATTTAGAAAAGTAAAATCTGTGTGTTTGTATTCAACCCCCCCCTTCTACAAACTTGTATAGCCCTTCGGGACCAACAAGTGGTATCAGAGCGGATTTGTTTAATCTCATAAACAAGGTCTAATATATACTAAGATTTCTCTTCCTTGCTATTTCTGAAAATGGCCACCAACACAAACACAAACTATATTGACAATGGTTCTCTTGAAAAACCCCCTAGATTCTCTAGAGATAACTTTAATCTATGGAAAAATAGGATGATTCTCTTCTTAGAAGGTGTAGACCCTACTATGCCTTATTATCTTGAAAATGGCCCATATATCCCTGTAAGAATTGATGCTGCAGTTCCAGCCGCTGAGAATAGACCTGCTATTCCAGAAAGGCTGATTCCCAAGGAAATTCATATGTGGACTGATGAAGATATGAAGAAAGTGGCTATCGACACCAAAGCCAGATCCATACTCTCCATGGCTCTTCCCGACGAAGTCTACCATTCCGTCATGAACCTGAAAACCTCAAAAGCTATGTGGGACACAATCTGTGTTCAATATGAAGGTACTTCTGAAGTCCAGGACTCTCGAAAGATCAACCTGATAAGACAGTATGAAAGCTTCATTTGTGGTAAGAATGAAACTCTCTGAAGTACACCAACGTTTTAACTGCTTAATAATAGATCTGAAAACTGTTGGTAAGGAATATTCCAACTTTCAGCTTTGTTATTCCGGGTTTAGGTCATTTTTTCGATACGCAACTCGCACACGACGGCTAGGGACGACTTGGGGGCGATTTCCAGAGATTTTTCACGCTATTTGGAGCCACGAGAGAGGATCAAACGAGGAGGAATTCACGACGCGACGAGGATTAGAGTCGGGAGAAGGGAGTTTATCACCACATCTTTCACATTCACCACGATCACTTTTATCATGTTTTCGTTCATTGTTTCCTTTTCTTCTCCTATGTTTTTGTCCCCCAACATCATGAACTAATCTTTAGATGTTGGGGGTTGGATTGAATTAGATTTGTAAGCATATGAACAGATGACTTGAACGTTTATCAGTTGTCCTTTTTAATGAATGCATGTAATTTGATTCTTAATGCTTTTGAGAGTTTAGCTAGCTTTCAGTTGAGTTCGAGAGAATTAACTGTTAGCTAGAACTAGGAATTGCATGCCTAAGGCGAGAATTTGGTGATAGAGATATACCGAATACGCCTTAGTCCTAATTGAACTATTTAGGTTGAGATCGAGAGATCAAATCTATCCGTTCAAATATGAATCTTGCGCTTAATGTGTTTTGAAATCCATAGGTTGAGATCGAAAGATAAAACTTGTCCTTTTCAAAATAAAACCCGATGTTGCTCGAAAGAGAACAACGGTGATTTTATAGATTGGGTATTCATTAAGGGGATTAACTGGTAATTGTTTTGAGTCAGATATTCATATGTGAAAACCTAAGGATTTCCAACCCTCACCTGTTTTCTCTATCGAATTTTCCTCAAGTTGTCTACTGTTCCGTTTCTGATTTTCTTATTGCAATCAATTAGTTTAATACCAACCATCTCTCAATTTCGACAGTTCAGTTAATAGTGATTATAGTAATTGTGATACTTAGTTCCTAGTTCCCGTGGATTCGATACTCGTACTTCCGTATATTATTACTTGATTTCGACACCGTACACTTGCAGTTAGATTTAGGGAGGTGATACCCGCCCTATCAAGTTTTTGGCGCTGTTGCCGGGGAACTAGTTGCAACTGATAGCACTACCAGCTATAAGCGCCATTAGATTGAACATTTTTCTTTTATTTTTTTTTACTTTGTTCCATCACTTTCAGTTTCTGGATTACTAACTTTGCTTACTTTCTTTTTAGGTACTACTTGGTGTATGCCAAGGACGACCCGAGGGAAGAAAATCGAACAACTTGATCCGGAGATCGAGAGAACTGCCTGTCGAATACGCCAAGAGACCAAAGCCAAGAAACATCTAAAGATGGGTGACGAAATGCCCGTCAATAGACCACCTGACAACAATCCTCCACCTCCTCCGGAGCAACGCCCTATGAAGTCGTTTGCCAATCCGAACGTGGCAACCGCACGGATAGGCATCCAACCGCCCGCCACTGCAGCAAACTACTTCGAGATCAAGCCGAGCACCATCGTAATGGTGCAACAAAATCAATATGGAGGGGCACCGACTGAAGACCCTCATGCACATATTCGTGCATTTGAACGGATCTGCAACACGTTCAAGATTAATGGGATGGAGGAGAATGCGATAAAACTGAGGCTATTCAGCTTTTCCTTAAAGGGTAGAGCTGAAATTTGGATAGAAGGCCTACCACCGGACTCAATCACCACCTGGGCACAATTGAAAGCTGCGTTTCTTCAGAAGTTTTTCCCACCGGGAAGAACCGCGCAATTAATGGCTAACATTACTCATTTCGCGCAATGGGAACAAGAGACCTTATACGAGGCATGGGAGCGATATAAAGAGATGATCAAGAAATGTCCTCACCATTGGCTGCAAGGATGGGTCATTATTCAGACATTCTTTAGTGGACTTCACCCGCAGTTCAAAAACAAAATCACAGTTGCGTCGGGTGGAGCACTAATGGATAAGTCGTATGAGGAAGCATGTGAGCTGATCGACAATCTGGCCGAGCATAGTTTTTCTACTCCAAGAGCCGATGTTAGAAGAGTTGCGAGTGTCCGGGAATCGGATGAGCTGAAAGAGTTGAAAGCTTAATTAGCCGCAATCACGAATCAGTTGAAGGGAGGTAATCTGGAAGAACCCGAACAGGTTCAATTTTTGCAAAATCGGAACAATCAACCGAGGAACGACCCGTTCTCAAATACCTACAATGAAGGGTGGAAGAATCACCCGAACTTCTCTTGGAGTCAACCCGGTCAACAACAGCAAGGTAATTCCTTTAACTTTGATAATTATCCTAATGCTAACAATGTTTACCGTCCTCCAGGTTTCAATCAAAGGAATTTCAACGAAGGACAATCCGGGGAGAAGAAACCGGGGCTGGAAGAGATGATGATGAAGTTCATGACCAAGATGGACAGCACGGTTGGGGAGTTAGCGAGCACGGTCAATACGGTAAAAGCCGCTACCGATCAGAACACCGCTTCCATCAAGATTCTCGAGAGACAAGTTGGGCAGATTTCGGAAGCCCTACAAAACCGAGTACCCGGGAAATTTCCAAGTCAAACTGAAAGGACAAACCGGGAAGAATGTAATGCCATCTATCTGAGAAGTGGCAAGGAGCTGAGTGGAGACACAACACGAGAGCCGCCATCAAGGGAAACCGAGCCTAAAGAGAAAGAGGTCGAGATTGTGGACATGGATGAGCTGGAAGCTGATGAAGATATTGAGATGGAGGAAAATCCGGAGGATGAAGAGAACAAGAAGAGTGGAGAGACGAAGCCAAAGCAACCACCGGTCACGCCGGTGGTACCGAGAGTGCCTTATCCGAGCAGACTTAAATCACATAAGGATGATGTTAATTTTTCTAAGTTTCTTGATATATTTAAAAAGTTGCATATTAACATTCCTTTTGCAGATGCTTTGGCACAAATGCCCTCATACGCGAAATTCATGAAGGAGATTCTATCCAAGAAGAGGGCAATCGATCACCAATCCACCGTTGCACTTACTGAAGAGTGTAGCGCGATCATCCAGAACAAGCTTCCCCCGAAGCTCAAAGATCCAGGGAGTTTTTCTATCCCTATTCAGACTGGGAAGCTTTGTTTTAATAAAGTGTTGTGTGATTTAGGGGCTAGTATTAACTTAATGCCCTTATCTATTTTCAGGAAACTCGGATTGGGAGAGGTGAAGCTGGCATATATGACGCTTAAGCTCGCTGATAGATCGATCAGATACCCATATGGAGTGATAGAGGATGTACTCATCAAGGTGGGTAAGTTCTACTTCCCAGTCGACTTCGTGGTCATAGACATAGATGAAGATGAAGAGGTCCCGTTGATATTGGGACGATCATTCTTGGCCACGAGCAGAGCGCTGATAGACATGGAAGAAGGTGAGATGACGTTAAGAGTTGGCGGCGAAAGGGTGATATTCAAGATGTTCGAGAAGGTGAGAGGTCGAAGTGAAGAGGGATCCGGAATTGGTAAGGGAAAACCGGATGAGGGAGAATCCGCGGAGAATCGCAAGTGTGGGCGAGCCGATTCCGCGGATACCGAACCAAGCTGAGAACCACATAGTCGTGCCACGACTTTAACTATGGTGCTGGGTGGGAGGCAACCCACCGAGGTTTGATTTTTAGTTCAAGTTTAGTTTTGCGTGTTTTATTTACAAAAAAAATCAAAACACGAACAGAGACATACGCGACTTACCCCGCGGTTTCCATACCGCGCAGCAAGCCGCGGGGCCCTCTGGAATGTTTTGTGAAACAGTAATTTACGCGGGATGTGGCGCGGTTTATAAACCGCGACACAAACCACGGGGGCCCCCTGTTGCCTCTGAGTGTTTTTCGTGCAATTTTTGTTTCTTCTTGCTTAGTGTGTTCGTTTCTTTGTTTTTTGTCGCTGTTTGCTTTGTTTTCTTTTGCTCCCAGTTTCTCTCTACTATCCCGCTGAAATCTTTCAAGAGATCTCCTCCGTCCGGGCAAACAGGTATGTTCTCAACTCTGTAGGTAACGGGTGGTGTAGGATGTTGTTCCCTTAGTAGTTAAACGAGATGCAACAAACCTAAGTTTCACTTAGGTTTGGGGTGCCTCACTTTATAAAACATCCACACCATCAATTTTAATCCTGTGCAAACCTCGGTTTGGGGTTGGCTTTGTTTGACAAACCTAGGCCACGGCCTAGGTTTGGGGTGCCCATATTGGAAATATTTAGGCTAGCTCTTTGATGTTTCTTGTTATTTTTTTTCTTGCCTGTCTGATACCTGTAATAACCGCAGAACGATACTTGTTTTAGTATCGCCTACGCCGACACTTGCACATTGGGGACAATGTGTGGGTAAGGTTTGAGGTTGCCCAATCGGGCCCACGTTATGCACGTAGATTTCCTGCACCTCTGAGTGTCTAGATCACATTAGCAAAATTTTTTGTTTTTGTTGATCCAAACCCTCAGTGATTTGATAATGACCCTCTCTTAATACTTAGTGAAAATTGTAAGTAAACAATATGTATCAGAGTTTCACTATCGTTGATAAGTACTAAGATCATACAGTACCGCTGATAGGAACTCTCGCTCTTTAGATTAAACATTCAGCGAACACTGTTCACCATAATACTCTGAGTCTGTTCAGTCCTTATGGTGATCTCCGATAAGTTAGTTGTTTACTTATGATCTCTGAAGACAAGTTTCACGTCAACATAGGTTCTACGCTGAAGTCGAAGATCAAGCTCAAGAACCAGCGACAAGTCTCCTAATGAACTGATGCGGATCAGCGAAGACTCAGATTTGTCCACTCAACGTGAAGTATCAAGTACAAGACTTCAGCTATCGCTGAACTTTATCATTCGCTGATAAACAATGATGAAGCGCTGAATCAACAAAAAGCTGATCATGAAGTCCTCCGTACAAAATACTTTTGTCTTAACCACCCTTGCACGACTCCGTACGAGATGTCAGAAAAAGAACCTCCTTATTGTCTGAAATCGTACAACCACTCTGATACTACACTGTTCATTCATGCGGCTACTAAGGTTGTCTACAAAGGTTAATGACATACAACCAATCAGCTGCTGCCACGTGTAAAGTGTATACTGCCATGCATTAAATGCATGCAGTATATAAGAAGACGAACTCACTTCATTTTGAAGTAACTTGCTAACTCTGGACAAGTTCATCCTTCTTATCTTGAGATAGGTTATTATTAGTAATTTCCTTCTCTTTCTTAGTGCAAGAAACTTAGTGTTCCAACTTGTTTAGATTTAGGTTTATCCTTAATCTTGTTTCCGCAACAAGTTGTAAATTGTTAATGATTTATCAATAAACAATTTAGAAAAGAAAAATCTGTGTGTTTGTATTCACCCCCCCCTTCTACAAACTTGTATAGCCCTTCAGGACCAACAAGTGGTATCAGAGCGGATTTGTTTAATCTCATAAACAAGATCTAATATATACTAAGATTTCTCTTCCTTGCTATTTCTGAAAATGGCCACCAACACAAACACAAACTATATTGACAATGGTTCTCTTGCAAAACCCCCTAGATTCTCTAGAGATAACTTTAATCTATGGAAAAATAGGATGATTCTCTTCTTAGAAGGTGTAGACCCTACTATGCCTTATTATCTTGAAAATGGCCCATATATCCCTGTAAGAATTGATGCTGCAGTTCCAGCCGCTGAGAATAGACCTGCTATTCCAGAAAGGCTGATTCCTAAGGAAATTCATATGTGGACTGATGAAGATAAGAAGAAAGTGGCTATCGACACCAAAGCCAGATCCATACTCTCCATGGCTCTTCCTGACGAAGTCTACCATTCCGTCATGAACCTGAAAACCTCAAAAGCTATGTGGGACACAATCTGTGTTCAGTATGAAGGTACTTCTGAAGTCCAGGACTCTCGAAAGATCAACCTGATAAGACAGTATGAAAGCTTCATTTGTGGTAAGAATGAAACTCTCTCTGAAGTACACCAACGTTTTAACTGCTTAATAATAGATCTGAAAACTGTTGGTAAGGAATATTCTAACTTTCAGCTTTGTTATTCCGGGTTTAGGTCATTTTTTCGATACGCAACTCGCACACGACGGCCAGGGACGACTTGGGGGCGATTTCCAGAGATTTTTCACGCCTTTTGGAGCCACGAGAGAGGATCAAACGAGGATGAATTCACGACGCGATGAGGATTAGAGCCGGGAGAAGGGAGTTTATCACCACATCTTTCACATTCACCACGATCACTTTTATCATGTTTTCGTTCATTGTTTCCTTTTCTTCTCCTATGTTTTTGTCCCCCAACATCATGAACTAATCTTTAGATGTTGGGGGTTGGATTGAATTAGATTTATAAGCATATGAACAGATGACTTGAACGTTTATCAGTTGTCCCTTTTAATGAATGCATGTAATTTGATTCTTAATGCTTTTGAGAGTTTAGCTAGCTTTCAATTGTTTTGTTGTTTTCAGTTGAGTTCAAGAGAATTAACTGTTAGCTAGAACTAGGAATTGCATGCCTAAGGCGAGAAAGAGAACAACGGTGATTTTAGAGATTGGGTATTCATTATGGGGATTAACTGGTAATTGTTTTGAGTCAGATATTCGTATGTGAAAACCTAAGGATTTCCAACCCTCACCTGTTTTCTCTATCGAATTTTCCTCAAGTTGTCTACTGTTCCGTTTGTGATTTTCTTATTGCAATCAATTAGTTTAATACCAACCATCTCTCAATTTCGACAGTTCAGTTAATAGTGATTATAGTAATTGTGATACTTAGTTCCTAGTTCCCGTGGATTCGATACTCGTACTTCCGTACATTATTACTTGATTTCGACACCGTACACTTGCAGTTAGATTTAGGGAGGTGATACCCGCCCTATCAAGTTTTTGGCACCGTTGCCGGGGAACTAGTTGCAACTGATAGCACTACCAGCTATAAGCGCTATTAGATTGAACATTTTTCTTTTATTTTTTTTACTTTATTCCATCACTTTCAGTTTCTGGATTACTAACTTTGCTTACTTTCTTTTCAGGTACTTCTTGGTGTATGCCAAGGACGACCCGAGGGAAGAAAATCGAATAACTTGATCCGGAAATCGAGAGAACTGCCTGCCGAATACGCCAAGAGACCAAAGCCAAGAAATATCTAAAGATGGGTGTCGAAATTCCCGTCAATAGACCATCTGGCAACAATCCTCCACCTCCTCCTGAGCAACGCCCTATGAAGTCGTTTGCCAATCCGAACGTGGCAACCGCACGGATAGGCATCCAACCGCCCGCCACTGCAGCAAACTACTTCGAGATCAAGCCGAGCACCATCGTAATGGTGCAAAAAAATCATTATGGAGGGGGCACCGACTGAAGACCCTCATGCACATATTCGTGCATTTGAACGGATCTGCAACATGTTGAAGATTAATGGGATGGAGGAGAATGCGATAAAACTGAGGCTATTCAGCTTTTCCTTAAAGGGTAGAGATGAAATTTGGATAGAAGGCCTACCACCGGACTCAATCACCACCTGGGCACAATTGAAAGCTGCGTTTCTTCAGAAGTTTTTCCCACCGGGAAGAACCGCGCAATTAATGGCTGACATTACTCATTTCGCGCAATGGGAACAAGAGACCTTATACGAGGCATGGGAGCGATATAAAGAGATGATCAAGAAATGCCCTCACCATGGGCTGCAAGGATGGGTCATTATTCAGACATTCTTTAGTGGACTTCACCCGCAGTTCAAAAACGAAATCACAGCTGTGTCGGGTGGAGCACTAATGGATAAGTCGTATGAGGAAGCATGTGAGCTGATCGACAATCTAGCCGAGCATAGTTTTTCTACTCCAAGAGCCGATGTTAGAAGAGTTGCGAGTGTTCGGGAATCGGATGAGCTGAAAGAGTTGAAAGCTCAATTAGCCGCAATCACGAATCAGTTGAAGGGAGGTAATCCGGAAGAACCCGAACAGGTTCAATTTTTGCAAAATCGGAACAATCAACCGAGGAACGACTCGTTCTCAAATACCTACAATGAAGGGTGGAAGAAGCACCCGAACTTCTCTTGGAGTCAACCCGGTCAACAACAGCAAGGTAATTCCTTTAACTTTGCTAATTATCCTAATGCTAACAATGTTTACCGTCCTCCAGGTTTTAATCAAACGAATTTCAACGAAGGACAATCAGGGGAGAAGAAGCCGGGGCTGGAAGAGATGATGATGAAGTTCATGACCAAGATGGATAGCACGGTTGGGGAGTTAGCGAGCACGGTCAATACGGTAAAAGCCCCAACCGATCAGAACACCGCTTCCATCAAGATTCTCGAGAGACAAGTTGGGCAGATTTCGGAAGCCCTACAAAACCGAGTACCCGGGAAATTTCCAAGTCAAACCGAAAGGACAAACCGAGAAGAATGTAATGCCATCTATCTGAGAAGTGGCAAGGAGCTGAGTGGAGACACAACACGAGAGCCGCCATCAAGGGAAACCGAGCCTAAAGAGAAAGAGGTCGAGATTGTGGACATGGATGAGCTGGAAGCTGATGAAGATATTGAGATGGAGGAAAATCCGGAGGATGAAGAGAATAAGAAGAGTGGAGAGACGAAGCCAAAGCAACCACCGGTCACGCCGGTGGTACCGAGAGTCCCTTATCCGAGCTGACTTAAATCACATAAGGATGATGTTAATTTTTCTAAGTTTCTTGATATATTTAAAAAGTTGCATATTAACATTCCTTTTGCAGATGCTTTGGCACAAATGCCCTCATACGCGAAATTCATGAAGGAGATTCTATCCAAGAAGAGGGCAATCGATCACTAATCCACCGTTGCACTTACTGAAGAGTGTAGCGCGATCATCCAGAACAAGCTTCCCCCGAAGCTCAAAGATCCAGGGAGTTTTTCTATCCCTATTCAGAGTAGGAAGCTTTGTTTTAATAAAGTGTTGTGTAATTTAGGGGCTAGTATTAACTTAATGCCCTTATCTATTTTCAGGAAACTCGGATTGGGAGAGGTGAAGCCGACATATATGACGCTTAAGCTCGCTGATAGATCAATCAGATACCCATATGGAGTGATAGAGGATGTACTCATCAAGGTGGGTAAGTTCTACTTCCCAGTCGACTTCGTGGTCATAGACATAGATGAAGATGAAGAGGTCCCGTTGATATTGGGACGATCATTCTTGGCCACGAGCAGAGCGCTGATAGACATGGAAGAAGGTGAGATGACGTTAAGAGTTGGCGGCGAAAGGGTGACATTCAAGATGTTCGAGAAGGTGAGAGGTCGAAGTGCAGAGGGATCCGGAATTGGTAAGGGAAAACCGGATGAGGGAGAATCCGCGGAGAATCGCAAGTGTGGGCGAGCCGATTCCGCGGATACCGAACCAAGCTGAGAACCACATAGTCGTGCCACGACTTTAACTACGACGCTGGGTGGGAGGCAACCCACCGAGGTTTGATTTTTAGTTCAAGTTTAGTTTTGCGTGTTTTATTTACAAAAAAAATCGAAAAATCGAAAAACGAACAGAGACATACGCGACTTACCCTGCGGTTTCCATACCACGCAGCAAGCCGCAGGGCCCTCTGGAATGTTTTGTGAAACAGTGAGTTATGCAGGATGTGGTGCGGTTTATAAATCGCGGCACAAACCGCGGGGGCCCCTGTTGCCTCTGAGTGTTTTTCGTGCAGTTTTTGTTTCTTCTTGCTTAGTGTGTTCGTTTCTTTGTTTTCTGTTGCTATTTGCTTTGTTTTCTTTTGCTCCCGGTTTCTCTCTACTATCCCGCTCAAATCTTTCCAGAGATCTCCTCCGTCCGGGGAAACAGGTATGTTCTCAACTTTGTAGGTAACGGGTGGTGTAGGATGTTGTTCCCTTAGTAGTTAAACGAGATGCAACAAACATAAGTTTCACTTAGGTTTGGGGTGCCTCACTTTTTAAAACATCTACACCATCAATTTTAATCCTGTGCAAACCTCGGTTTCACCGAGGTTTGGGGTTGGCTTTGTTTGACAAACCTAGGCCACGACCTAGGTTTGGGGTGCCCATATTGGAAATATTTAGGCTAGCTCTTTGATGTTTCTTGTTATTTTTTTGTCTTGCCTGTCTGATACCTGTAATAACCGCACAATGATACTTGTTTTAGTATCGCCTACGCCGACACTTGCACATTGGGGACAATGTGTGGGTAAGGTTTGGGGTTGCCCAATCGGGCCCACGTTATGCACGTAGATTTCCTGCACCTCTGAGTGTCTAGATCACATTAGCTAAATTTTTTGTTTTGAATGATTGAGACCAACCATTGTAGGAAGAATCTTGTGATAGTAACGTGACCATTAGGGAAGGACTGGGAAAAGACATTACTAGGGACATTAGTGGAGACCACCCAATAGCGAGTTTCGAGCCTTAAAGACGTTGTTCATTTCGAGGGATTCATACACTTTATTCTTATACACTGTCTCGAGTTCCTTGTCGTGAATATAGAATGATCTCGCTATATTATTGCATTGAGTAGCAAAGACAACCATCGGGATATTAGGTAAGGGTATAGTAGACCAAATCGTGTGGACCTTAAGATGTGATTCCAGGCAATGTGTGTTTTGTTTTAACCCGTGTTCAGCTATCGTACCTTTTCACCCATATGTGTGTAACCATAACCCCCTTTGTAGCCAAACGCTCACCCTTTTCACTTCAGACCCACCTTTTAACCAATAGCCATTAAGCCTTAGCCAACCCTATCCGAAAGTGTGTCAATCCAAAGCAGTATGGGCCAGTTATGAAAATAGAAAGAAAAGAGGGCCAATGCAGCCCCAATCGAATAAAGAGGACCAATGAAGTCCCAAAAAAAATAAAAAAATAATAATTACAGTTAGTTAAATAGTATTTATAACAGCTAAATAAGAGGGTCAAAGTGACTCCGATAGTGACAAAGAGGGCCAAATGATAGAGCATAAAGTTATAAAATTCAGAACTGCTAATGTTTGACACACCAAGGATCTTTGAACCGTTTTACCCCTCACTTCTTAGCCATAACCTTAGCCTCGTTACAACCCGTGTAAAGACCTGGATGATCTTGTTAAATCCAGATCCGTGCAACAATGATGAAATCGAAATAGATGAACAATAAGAACAAGTGATTTCAACTGGTCATCCCTGTCATTCACTTTCAGAGAGAATAATACAATACTGTTTGGAAAGTAAAAGGATGATTAGCTTGTTTTTCCAAGCTAATCGAACATTAAATACATTGGGCCCGTGGTTAACAAGCCCACGGCCCGTTCACTAATAAGGCTCAAAATAAACAAATACAAATCAACCCTTGAACTTTAAATCAACTATAAAACCTGCCCTAACAATCTCCCCCTTTGATTTGAAGTTCGAGTTGGCGCTGTAGATCTCTCCAGTTGAAGACATATCTTTTGCGGAGCGCGAAGTGTACCTCGAACAATCTGATGGCGCGGCGATAGTCGATGCGATCTTCAATCATTTCCAAGGCATTCCGAGCAATAGTTTCATTCTGATTCGGAACATAAGAATACCTTGGGTTCTCAGACTCGTGCTGAATAATCTTTCGAAGAGCATCTCTGACCTTTAGAAGCATGCCGTCACAAAATCTGTCTACCTGACTGAAGCGCATGAATTTCTTCTCTTTTTGCTCATTTAAGTAAACAATCCCGAATTCTGGTTCCAGAAGCATAGCGTTCTCGGGATACATGTTTAACTCAGGTGCTTTCAGATTCGACTTGATCAGATTTACCTTCTTTGCCCTGTTCTCGACAGCCATGTGAAAATCCGTTAGATATGACATCATAATTGTATGGACCAGGTATCGACGAACAGCTTCGAGCGCCTTTGTAACTTCAAGCGGTCGGATGGTTCTTGTGCGAAGGTCTTTCAGAATAGCCAGGAAGTCGAATGGTCGGAGGTGTTGGAAGTCGGCTTCAGAAAAATTCCATTCATTACCATCTTCGCGGCGAACGGTGAAGACTGGATAGACGATCCTCATGATGCGTCGTGAATGGACGTTAAGTACCTCTGTGATCCGAAGTTTGGTTCTGACTTGAATAACTGGAAGACACCGCTTCATTGTGCTGATATATCGTCGTTGGTATTCGGGGCTGAAGTTGTAAATACCAAGACAGAAGGTCGACTCGATCGGGCGAAGCTTGTGGACGAACAACTTCTTCAAAGATTCCTCCAGATGAGGGATAAGTACCATGATCTTCTCCCAGCGGTTTTGTTGCTGTTGAGGAGGGGGAGGAAGATCAGAAGCTGTCGTAGGAGGAGTAGTTGTCGGTAGATCGGAAGTAGTAGACTCGGGTCTTGTTGATGATGTTCTGGCGGGTTGAGCATAGTGAATGGCGGATGCTCCATACAAATTTTGGAGCAGGAACTGATCATAACCAATGTTGTCGTCCTCATCAGTGGGGAAGACCAAATTTACCTGGAGATTTATGGCACTGGCGGCTTTTTCGTACCATGCATCTTCGGTCTCCGGGTTGGCTTCACACTCTGGATCTATCATGTCCAGAATCGGTATGTCTGATGAGTCAAAATCAATCAGTTCCTGTGTTGAACCCTCGGGCTTTTCAACCGTCGGGTCTTCTTCATCTGAAATTTCCATATCTATAACCATGTCTGCTAGAGGTAACTCGGCTTCAGGTGCTTCTGTTGTAGTTGCCGCAGTTGGGAGTTCCTGTTGAACCACAGTTGTAGTTTTAGACTGGATCGGGGCGGCTGTCTCGGATAGACGTGGTCATTTCTCCCCCTCACGGTGATCAGGATCCTCCTGGTCATCGTGTTTCCGCTTCAGACCACCCGCTTGACTCTTGCAGGTATCTTCGAGTGAGCGGACTCTCTCGGACAGCATTGTGAGCGCTTGGTTGTAGGCCGTGAGAGTCGAGTCAATGGCGTCAAAGCGAGTGATTATAGATGAGGATGGAGCAGTGACCTATGATCGGAGAACTGAGATCAGGTATGCTTCAGTAGAGGCGGTTGTATCTGATTCCTGGTGCAGTTGGGCCAATAGCACCGTCTTTAAGGTATCCACCGAATAGATAGGTTGAGCAAATGTCGGTGGATGTGGTGGTGCGGTTTCGGCTTCAACGATCTTTTCTTTGCCTTTGATGGCTTTGGCGATCTCGTCGGTGACATGCTGTTCCAGTGCCTCGCGGACAACCTTGAGGGTGCTGTCCAGGGACCCTTGCGACACAAAGTCGGGGTGAATAACTCCGGGTTCACTTAGATTACCCGTTAAGACATCTACCGCAGGGATAGAGCCACCTACGTTCACAGTTGGCGTGATGATAGCTGTGGTAGGATTTCCCGCCGATCCTTGTGTTTCACCTAGAGGTGAAGACACTACGGCGGTTCTGGTCGGGTCACGAAGAGCCTCGACTTGGTGTTGTTCCTCTTCAAGTGTCCTAGCCAAAGATTGATCTATTTCAAGTGGCTCTAGACTCGATGGTGCACGAAATGAAGTCGAGACCGGGGGCTGCTGGTCTCTTATTTCAACACCAACACTCTCCGAATGAGAGGCCGGTGGAAGTTGTGCTTGTTCCCCGTGTAATATTGAAACATCCGTCTGTCGTGAGACGGATGAGTGGATGAGAGGGTCGTGCAATTGCTCCGCTGGGTCCACGGAGGCTTCTTCAATACCCCGTCCCAACAAATGAGACGGGATAGCAGATGTGGCTACCCGGATATCGCTCGTTTGGGGTCGCTCATGAGCCTTTTTTTCTTTACGGCTCGATCTTTCCTGGTTCAACTTTGAACGCAGTTCTCTCCGCCTCACATGATCTAACTCCTCTACTTGTTCTCCCTCAGATGTCCTAGTAACATGTCCGGTTCCAGTATGAGGTGGTGATTCAAGAGGGATTGGGACATTGTAGTTTGGGTTGGGTCCGATACTGTGAGGTATGTGTTTCAGGCATAAGGTACGAGTGGTATTAGAGTCCGTGGAGTCAGATTCCACGTCTTCAACATTGTGAGATGGTGAAGGGGGTTCGGTGATATAAGGCTCGGTCGAGTGATGTAGTATTGGTCTATAGGATGGACCGGCTTGGGCCGAGCTGGAACCGGGTTGCGATTCCACTGCACCACCTACTCTCGTTCCCCTTTCTCTCACAACTAACGTTCCCCGTCCGACAACACCTGCTTGTCGGGCCCTTCCACCTCTTACTCTCGGACCCTCACGTCTCTCGGGTCTTATTCCCTGGGCAGGTCCCTCCGGCTCTGGCTAGACCATGGGATTACCTAACGCTTCCCTATATGCTACTACCCCTGGTGCAGTGGGATCGGCGATGGCTAGTAGTGGTTCAGAGATGGGCATGGCTACCGCATCAGATGGATTGCGGATAACCATGAACTGTAAGTGGTGATGGGGACATACCGGATGGTTCAGGTGGCGAGGAATGGCAGGATTCGCGTCCATGTGTTGACGCACCGTAAACGAAAGGAAACGCGGATACGGAAGAAATTTCTTCTGTTTGGTACCTCCGGTATGGTGAATAGCCGTGACGATCTCCCTCCAGATAATCATCGCAAAGTCTATGTGTCGGTTGTAGCACACAGCATGAACTAGGCGAAGGAAGTCACCAGTGCACTGATCAATGCCTCTCCATCTCGATGAAAGGCAGCGGTTTAGGATCGTAAATAGTGTGTACCATATCGGAGCGAGGTACTTGCGATTGAAAGCGAATGGCCGGGTGAGGTCATGGTTGTAACCAAGTGCGCGGATTTGAGCGCAAAGCGTGTCATCATTTACGACAGGATCGTACCGTTCATGATTGTTGGCGGTGGCCTCCGGAAGAGATAGAAGGCGGCGAAATGAGTCCGGTGTGATTATGAAAGGTTGGTTATCGATCTGAGCGGTGATCGACTGCGAGTTACCGGCTGTGACGACTCGGGCGGTGAGCCATACATGTAGAACGTACAGGACTGGGACGTCGGCTGTGTTGGTAAGGGCCTCACGGAGAGGGTGATTCGTGAGAATGTCCAGGAGCACTCGATGAAGTGGTTGGGGCCTAAACAAGGTCGTGTCCAGGTGGTGATTGTTGGCCTCCAGTTCAGTGCCATGGTCAGGGTGAACCAGGGCAGCATCGGCTTCCTCGTCAATGATATCCGCGTCTTGAGGTATTTGCTCTTGAGGAGGCGGTTGTTGGTCTCCTGGTTGTTCGTGAGGGTGTTGTTGTTGATCCGCCATAGATAATCTGTAGAAAATAGCACATTTAGTAATTGAGTCGGATAAACAAGTGTCGGTGCATACCTTTGTTGGGATTGGCTCAATCTGAGACAGATCGAGGACTGGCAGTGACAAAGCAGGTACGGAAAGGACCATCACTAGTGATGTCCGGATAACTCAAAGTGTCCGGATAAAAATATGGATTTTTCTAAAAATGTCCGGACAACATAAGTTTCCGGGTGGTCAAAGAGTCCGGATAAGGATGATTAATCCGGACAGAGGTTCCCGGGTACACTATTTTTCCGGATAACATTAGAGTCCGGACACCAAACTACCCAGTACTTGAACTTACCGGAAACCCTTAGGTTTCCGGACAACTAGGTCTCCGGGTGATGGTAGTGTCCGGATGGAGCTTCATGGCCTTGAAGGTGTCCGGACACGACGAATGTGTCTGGACGATGACTCAGTTGTTCAATGTGCCAAATAGGAGATCCCAAGCTAGTGCTAAGGTGCGGAAGGGATGCCCAGAAGCAAATATTAGCTTAATGGAGTGTGGACAACCCTTGAATCGTATCCATTGAAGCGAAAACGACGAAAAACCCTTAAGGGTTTCGGTTACTGTGGGACCGACTCAATCAGGGGTCGGTTTGTGGTGCAGAGTGTGTGAAACGCGCAGATAGATGACTAGCGTTGACAATCGAGGAACATACCTGAATATAGGGACTAAAAACACCGTGAATCGAGAGAGAGAGGAGAGTCTGAGCGAGAAAGATATAGAAATGGGGTTTAGGGTTTTTTGCGCGATTCTCCGGATATGAAACACGAGTGAGTCCGGACACATATATATATATATATATACACGGGTGGAGTCCGGGTACGTAGCCGACCCGGATATCTACCCGTTCCGGATTATGTCTGGATGTGAGAGTTGTCCGGATGCGAGAGTTGTCCGGAAGCGAGAGGTGTCCGGATGCGAGAGTTGTCCGGATAACTCGCAATAGTCCTGTTCCGTGAAGAATTTCCGGAATTTGTACTGGAAAAGAACTGTCTCTCGCTCCCCCTCAAAGTGAGCATGGGGATTAATCGCTCCCCCTCGGATAGTGCAATAGAGTGTAGTGGAGGAGTCCGACACACAAAAACTTGTAGACTTTTAAAGAAAAAAAACTTGTGCCGCTCCCCCTCAAACGATGACTATAACACACACGCAGGAGTGCCCACACACAAAAAACTTTTTGACATTAAAGAAAAACTGTGTGTGACGCTCCCCCTCAAAGTATGAGGAAACTTACCTGATATTGCATTGTGCCCCCCCTGAACACGAGAACATTTGGTGAAAGCACAGAGATAGTGAAAGAAAATATAGACGACACTATTAGATAATTGAAACACACAAAGAAAGAATGAAAAACAAACGATATCTACCTAATAAATACAGGGACTAAATCTAGCGGTGTGACTAAAACAAGTAGAATACAAGTGCGAGGAAGTGTGTGCTCATGCATCAGGAGGGTAAACACCGGATGATGAGTAGACAGTTACTCGTATATGTATGGAACTTGTAACAGGCACACAGTCGGATTAAGTCTTCAGATTTAGCATACCTAGCTTGAACACAAGAGTTTTAAAGCGTTTTTCGTCCAAGGCTTTGGTAAAAAGGTCTGCTAACTAATGTTCCGTATTTACGAAGTAGAGTTCGACTGTACCTCTTTCGACGTGATCCTTAATGAAATGATACTGAACATCGATGTGCTTCGTCTTGGTGTGTTGGACCGGGTTGCTTGATATAGCAATTGTGCTCTTTGAGTCACAGTAGATCAGGACTTTGACATACGTGAAACCGTAGTCTTTGAGTTGTGTCCTCATCCAGATGACTTGGGAACAGTAGCTTACGGCGACCACGTACTCTGCCTCGGCAGTTGACGTTGACACGCACTGCTGTTTCTTCGATGCCCAACTTACCAGACTATCTCCCAAGAACTGAATGTGTCCCGAGGTGCTCTTGCGGTCCAACATGCATCCCGCGTGATCCGCATCAGAGTAAGCGGAAAGAACAAAACCTGTCTCTTTCGGGTACCAAAGACAAAGATCTGCAGTACCACGTAAATAACGAAAAATACGTTTAACGACATTGTAATGAGACTCTTTAGGGTTTGACTGATAACAGGCGCAAAGAAATGTCGAGAACATGATGTTCGGTCTACTGGCAGTTAGGTACATTAAAGAACCGATCATTCCCCGATACAATTTGGTGTTGACAGCCTTTCCATTAGGATCGGCGTCAAGCTTTGTATTGGGTGCCATGGGAGTTTTCATTGGTGAGGACTGGTCCAATTTGAATTTCCGAAGAATATCCCGAATGTATTTGGACTGGTTTATGAAAATTCCTGTCGACGGTTGTTTAACTTGAAGACCAAGGAAAAAATTCATCTCACAAAGCATACTCATTTTAAAAAATCTTCCCATGAGATTGGCAAAGTTCTTTGCATATAATGGACTAGTAGAACCGAAAATGATGTCATCGACATATACCTGGACTAGGATGATGTGACCCTTTTCGTTCTTGATAAACAGAGTAGAATCAATGGTACCTCGTGTAAAGTCGGATTCTAACAAGAACTTAGATAGTGTGTTATACCATGCACGCGGAGCCTGCTTTAAGCCGTAGAGTGCCTTCTCTAAGATGTAGACATGATCAGGCTTCGAGTCATCCACAAATCCGTCTGGTTGCGACACATAAACTTCTTCTTGGAGGTCGCCGTAAAGGAAGGCTGTCTTCACATCCATTTGGAAGACCGTGAAGTTCTTGTGTACGGCATAAGCGAGAAACATACAGATTGCTTCGATGCGCGCTACCGGAGCGTAGGTCTCATCGTAGTCGATCCCCTCTCGTTGACGGTACCCTTTGGCCACAAGACGCGCCTTGTTGCGAACAACGATGCCGTCTTCGTCCTTTTTATTTTTGAAGATCCATTTGGTGCCGATGACCGTCTTGTTCTTAGGACGTGGAACCAGTCGCCATACCTTTAGAGCTTCGAACTGATTTAGCTCTTCTTGCATGGCAATGATCCAGTCTGGATCTTCGAGTGCCTCGCGTACGCTTGTCGGTTCAATCTTGCTTAGGAAGCCGAAAAATAGGCAGAAGTTGGCGGAAGCGCCGCGTGTACGTACAGGAGTTAAGGGATCACCGATAATCTGATGTAGAGGATGTGCCTTCGTCCATTTGGTGGAATGCGGAAGCGGTTGCTGGGTGGAGTGTGACGCATCCGGATCCACATACGAACCAGAGGGAAGGTCTTGAACTTGTTAAAGCGTAGCAGTCTTGTTTCTTGGAGGAAGTAGGGGAGGATTCGTCGACGGTTGAACAACCTCTGGTTCCAAGGAGTTCAGAGGCTGAGCATCGGTTGTAGCAGAAGACGGATTTCAGAGGCTGAGCATCGGTTGTAGCAGTAGGAGCGATCTCCGAGATTATTGGTTCCTCCGGGGGGTTACTGTACCAGGTGCAGTCGTATCAGATGATGACGGTTGAGCTGTCTCTATAGATGTTGACGGCGTACTTGTAGACGGGGGCGGACCAGATAAAGCGGCCGAATCCGTATTGTGAGCAGCATCAAGTTGCGGTTGCGCTGAGACAGATGTGGAAGAATTAATAGTGTCATCATAAAAATATTGAAACAGTAAATCTAAATCAGAAGAGTCAGCATTCGTTGAAGATGCATGATTCGGATTTACTGTGGCTTGTGCAGATCCCGAACTCGAAGGTCCGGAAGCTAGCACTCCAGTTAAATCGGGTTCTGAACTGAGTTGTTAAATCCAGATCCGTGCAACAATGATGAAATTGAAATAGATGAACAATAAGAACAAGTGATTTCAACTGGTCATCCCTGTCATTCACTTTTAGAGAGAATAATACAATACTGTTTGGAAAGTAAAAGGATGATTAACTTGTTTTTCCAAGCTAATCGAACATTAAATACATTGGGCCCGTGGTTAACAAGCCCATGGCCCGTTCACTAATAAGGCTCAAAATAAACAAATACAAATCAACCCTTGAACTTTAAATCAACTATAAAACCTGCCCTAACAGATCTTCTGGAAAACGTGATTACGGTATGCGACCACCTTTACTGATATTCCCTGCCTTGCTACTTGATTCCTTTATGAGATCAAATTTTTTGGACATTTGTGCGTCTTTCATTAGAGTTGTCATGTAATATTTGAGTATTCTTGTACATAACTTCCTATATATGACAACACGTGCGATAACCTAGGTTCGAGCGAATTGAGAGAATCCCGTGAGGTAGGGTCAAGGCAAAATGTTTTCCCTAGTATGTCTGGACCTAAAACAACCTTAATGGAAACGGAGCAGTCACGAGTTCAACTTACAATGGAAGGTCATAGATTAAACAGAATAAGGATGAGGCGAGAGTGAGATAGGCATTTACAGATATGGAAAATCACCAGTGCATCACGTGGTACCAATTGGGAGTTGTGCAGTTATTATTTCACTGATATGTGCTTTTACTCTATTTTATCGCTAATTTGCTTGGGGACAAGCAACGCTCGGTTTGGGGTTATTGATAACGCCACTTTTTGGCGTTATTTTCAGTCCTAAAACCAATGAGATTGGCTTGTATTTAAGCAAAGAAGCAGAATTTTACTGTTTATCTAGTGAATTGTGCAGGTTATCTAAAAGACGGCAATCTTCGAGAAAAGAAGCTAAAAAGAGCCTAAAACGAGTCCAAAACGAAGCCAACGGAAGCTCGAGATCCAAGCCAAGACCCGCGCCCAAACCAGAACCAGAAACCGACCCAGAACAGATCAGGAAACCGCGTGACTTGCCACACGACTTGCAAGTCGCGTGACAAGTCGTGCAACCCTCTGTTGTGCGACTTTCAACTTTGTTATTCTGGGTTTAGGTCATTTTTTCGATACGCAACTCGCACACGACGGCCAGGGACGACTTGGGGGCGATTTCCAGAGATTTTCACACCTTTTGGAGCCACGAGAGAGGATCAAACGAGGAGGAATTCACGACGCGACGAGGATTAGAGCCGGGAGAAGGGAGTTTATCACTACATCTTTCACATTCACCACGATCACTTTTATCATGTTTTCGTTCATTGTTTCCTTTTCTTCTCCTATGTTTTTGTCCCCCAACATCATGAACTAATCTTTAGATGTTGGGGGTTGGATTGAATTAGATTTGTAAGCATATGAACAGATGACTTGAACGTTTATCAGTTGTCCTTTTTAATGAATGCATGTAATTTGATTCTTAATGCTTTTGAGAGTTTAGCTAGCTTTCAATTGTTTTGTTGTTTTCAGTTGAGTTCGAGAGAATTAACTGTTAGCTAGAACTAGGAATTGCATGCCTAAGGCGAGAATTTGGTGATAGAGATATATCGAATACGCCTTAGTCCTAATTGAACTATTTAGGTTGAGATCGAGAGATCAAATCTATCTGTTCAAATATGAATCTTGCGCTTAACGTGTTTTGAAATCCATAGGTTGAGATGGAAAGATAAAACTTGTCCCTTTCAAAATAAAACCCGATGTTGCTCGAAAGAGAACAACGGTGATTTTAGAGATTGGGTATTCATTAAGGGGATTAACTGGTAATTGTTTTGAGTCAGATATTCGTATGTGAAAACCTAAGGATTTCCAACCCTCAACTGTTTTCTCTATCGAATTTTCCTCAAGTTGTCTACTGTTCCGTTTGTGTTTTTCTTATTGCAATCAATTAGTTTAATACCAACCATCTCTCAATTTCGACAGTTCAGTTAATAGTGATTATAGTAATTGTGATACTTAGTTCCTAGTTCCCGTGGATTCGATACTCGTACTTCCGTACATTATTACTTGATTTCGACACCGTACATTTGCGGTTAGATTTAGGGAGGTGATACCCGCCCTATCAACTAGCTAAGAAGGAAATTATGTGCTTTTGGATTGGTTAGTTATGATGTTTCATAGTAGATATGAAATCTTTGGGAATGATGAGCTAATCCTTATATGTAAAGGAAATGCCTTTATTGTCGTTTGAGAAATGAGAGGTGTGTGGTCGCTCCGAGCTTTTGGTGATATTTCGGATTGACTTAGTTGAAATTCTCGTATGAGATGTGGTGAAACTATTGGTTGGGCATAGTAATCGTGGAAAATGTGTGTATGAAGTGGCCAAGGTTGGGCGAGAAATGTTCCATTCTAGCCTGAGGTAATTGGGACAGTATGTTGGAATAAGTGAGTAAACAGGAAGTAGAAAGCGTGGCAAGTGGTACGGAAAGCGGGAAGCAATGTTTTCATAACGTCACCGTCAGGTGCATGAATTTCTAGTGGGAGTATGAGAAAGAGGATTTGTGTGTATGTGATTGGTCAAGAGTGTGTACCTTCTAGTGAGTCGTTCTTTGGAAACGTGTTTTATGTTTGAGAAGGAAGTGGAAGAAAGTAGTCGAATGTAGTGCTCGGGATGAAGGACCATTGGATTAGACTTGGTAGTTGTATGGGAGTGACGCTGCGGTAAAAGCGTGTGAATAGATTGTTATCAATGGATTGTGGTCAGTTTAATTAATGTGAGAAAGTGTTATCTGCCTTAGACGTATTTTGTGTTGGGAAAGTGATGGAAAATTGTGTGGAGGAGAATCTTAACTGCGGGTTAAGGTGATATTCAGGGTTGATTTTGTGATCAGTTGGCGAATTGAGCGTCGTTATTTTAATAAGGGTTTCGTGTTGTTGTGACGTTAACATCGGTAGAATGCGTTCTTTTAAGAAGGTGAAATTGTGTGTGAAACCCTAGGTTTGAAAACCGTGAGTCTAGATGTGTGAATGATTTTGGGTGACACCGGAGGTCACGCGGTTGATCACCGATAGGTCAAACATTTTCGCGAGAAGTTAAGCGTGGTTCAAGACCGCCACCGGATTGTGTGAGCAGAAAGAGGAGATTGATCGAATTCTGTATTAGAGACGGTGTGATGTTTAGAGTTTCGTCGTGGAAAGACGTGTGTTTGGAAAGAAAAGGGAAATTAAGACCCAGGTATGACGAGTCGTTCGCCATCACCGAGCGTGTAGGTGAGGTGGCGAATAAGCTGAAGTTGCCCGAGGAACTTCGGGAAGTTCATTCGACATTTCCCTGTGTCGAATCTTAGGAAGTGCTTGGCCGAGGAAGGCATGGTCGTGTTGTTAGAAGACACTCGTGTGGATGAAGTTAGATTATGTGGGGGAACCGTTGGCGATTATAGATCGCAAGGTGAGAAAGCTGAGGAACCGTTTCCTCGATTGTTCGAAGATGGAATTCCGGGGACGTAATTATTTTGAGGGGATGATGATGTAATAACCGTGTTCCTATTATGATTAAATACGAGTTTTGGGGGGAAAAGTGTGAAAAGGGAAAAGTTTGGTGTGCTTGTGGTTAGATATAAAAGGGTGGAAAACCCGAGGGCTCATTAGTTTGTTCTTGTTGGCGGCTGAGAAAGAAAAAGGTGAGAGCAGAGCAAGAAGATGTAATTTCATTCGCTTTGGGAAAGAAGGAAGAGGAAGCGCAAGCATTCAAATTAAGGTATTGATCTGAACTCTTTAATTCTCATCTCCTATCAATTTTGAGTTGGAATAATTAAAATTTATGGATAAGATGATTAGTTCACTGGAGGTTAGATGTTGTGGTAAGTTCTGCCATAATATAATAATCTCGTGTAAAGGCTTGTTTAATTGAGAAGAATGTTTATGTTTGCTGTTAATCGAAACCGTTTAATCGGCACTCAAAATAGAGAATTGTAGTGCCGACTTTAACGCTCAGATAGAGAGGATCCAGAACTGTTGAAATAGGATCCGGAATATTTTTATTCATGATCCGGAATTAATTCATAATGGATCCGGAAAGGGGAATAGTTTCGGTACTATTTTTGCTTGGGCCGAAACTGGTTTATTAAATAATCCGGAATTGGGCATTTTGGAAGCCCGGAATTTAATTGATAAATGATCCGGAATTTGGAACCATTTTGTAGGATCCGGAATTTAAGGAAACTATGGATCCGATATTGTTTGTTGTGATCCGGAAATCATTTCTTAATGGACTTCCAGAATATGTTTAAGAATCGGTAATATGGGCCTCATATGCATGGATCCGAAATTCTTCCTCTTGGGCTATGTTGTTTAAGGAGTTCCAGAATTTAATTTAATAGGAGATCCGGTATTATGATTGGGCTTTAAGGACCCAGAGCCACCCAAACACAATCCGGAATTATTATTTTGGGCTGGATCAATGAATAACTTTTCAATTTGGGCCGTAGTCTATAAAGGGCCCCGGTGTTTCTTTTGGGCCGAAATTGGAATTGTGTTGGGCTTAATTAATATGGATCCGGTAGTGTTTATTAATATGTATCCGATACTGTTTATTAATATGGATCCGGTAGTGTTTATTTATAATATCCGTAAACTAGTGGCTGAGTCGGCTAAGACTTTTCAAGGCAGTAAAATTCTGTAAAACCCAGTGTGTCTTACCTGGTATGTGTGTGGGTTTAAATTGTAGGTGCGAGTAGATACGATTGGTGCGAGTAAGAATTTATAATCAGGACTCCAAGTGAGTCTTTCTAAACCTAAATTTTATACAAGTGTGTGCCATGGTTATTATCTAACTGTGTGCTTTTCAACTGCTTTTATTTCAAAGCGAAGAGTAAGTGTGTAGTAATATGTGTGATTTAAATGTGTGTGACCATGCTCTGGCTCTGGTGTGAAATGGGGGGTGTGTCCCATTATATCTATATATATGAATTCGTTTCATATATGGGCGGTGTGTGCCCTATTGCGCTGTCACGGTGTGTGTGACTATAGCGTGTGTGCTCTATTGTGCTGTCACAGTGTGTGTGACTATAGCGTGTGCCAGTAGCATGTGTCATTGTGTGCTTATCATTTTAAGTGTGCTGTTATGATTTGTATAAACTATTTCATAATTGATTTATAAATTGTGAGGTTTTATGGTGTGACCTGGTGTGGAGGGAACTCACTAGACCACATGGTCTAACCCTTCTTTTCAAAACTAAAACCTTTTCAGGTAAGCAGGTAGTCGAAAGCTTGCTTAGAAGTTTGGCAGGGCATGAGGCGGAGGTTGCATATAGAAGGATTATAAGGCTTTCCTTGTATTTTGTAGTAATGATCTCAGCTGTAGTTAGGGTTATTTCCGCAAACCCAGTTTGTAATCTGAATAGTGTGATCACGTTGATCACTTTTGGCATTTTAAATTAAAGAAGTGACTTTTAGCATGTTAGTTTGGTGTGGGTTGTTACAGGAACTGTTTACTAAGATATTCAAAGCTCAGTTTTGTCCAGTGGCGGCCGTTAAGAAGCTCGAGGAAGAATTTACGGGGTTGGAACAAGGAACGATATCAGTTCAGGAGTATACGTCGAAATTCATTGAGAAAGCTCGGTTTTCATTGAGAGAAGAATAGGCAGATGACAGAGAGGGTTGGAGATAAGCAGAAATGGGAATGCCCGAATCGCGATGTTAAGAGGCCGAATGCGCCTAGACCCGAGCTGTGGGCAGGATTCAGATCAGGAGAGAAACCTTGTAGCAAGTGTAACCGGATGCATAAGGGGGAGTGTTTGGCGGATAAGGAAGGATGCTTCAAGTGTGGAAAAACAGGGCATATGGCTCGAGACTGTCACAGTTCGAGGTCATGTTACCAGTGTGGTTCGCCAGATCATGTCAAGATGGATTGTCCACAGTTAAGAAAGGGATATGCCGGGGGTTATGACAGTAGTGGTAGAGGAAAAGATGAAGATAGAAAGGTGGAGCCTACTCGCGCGAAGGCGAGGGCTTTCCATATGTCGGCCGAAGAGGCGGTGAATACGCCTGATGTGGTGACAGGTACTTTCCCTATTGACTCGACTTTTGCTAAAGTATTATTTGATTCGGGCGCCAATCGTTCGTTTGTGTCGCCTAATTTTATTCAAAAATTGCAAGTGAAACGCAAGAGGTTGAACTTTGGGTTTGAGGTAGAAGTAGCAGATGATAGTCGAGTCTGGGTGAAAGAGGTCTACGAGGGGTGTAGCGTTGATGTTGATGGGCACTTGTTCCCTTTGCGTTTGTACCCTATGGGAATGGGAGAGTTTGATGTGGTTCTAGGGATGGATTGGTTAGAGGAAAACAACACTAACATAGTGTGTAATAAGAAGTTGATTCGTGTCGCCTTGCCTGATAAGAAGGAAGTAGTAATCTATGGGGATCCTCGGGATAGGAAGTCGTGTTTGATATCTATGGTGAAAGCTAGACGATGTTTGGGGAGGGGATGTCTGGGGTATTTAGCTTATGTACTAGATGCTAAGAAAGAGAAGAAAGAAGTAGGGGATGTGCCTATAGTCAGTGAGTACCCGAAAGTGTTTCCGGATGACTTGACGAGTCTGCTCCCAGATCGTCAAGTAGAGTTCATAATAGATTTGATGCCTTGGGCGGCACCGATTGCGCGTGCGCCCTATCGTCTGGCACCAGCAGAGATGAAGGAGATGATGACGCAACTGCAAGAGCTACTTGACAAGGGTTTCATTCGTCCGAGCTCATCGCCTTGGGGAGCGCCGGTACTATTTGTTAAGAAGAAGGACAGATCTATGCGAATATGCATAGATTACCGTGATCTTAACAAGGTAACTGTGAAGAACAAGTACCCGCTTCCGAGGATTGATGACCTCTTCGACCAGTTGCAAGGTGCGAGTTACTTCTCAAAGATAAACTTAAGATCGGGCTACCATCAACTAAAGGTAAGAGAGGAAGACGTGCCCAAGACAACCTTTCGTACAAGATATGGACACTATGAATTTTTAGATATGCCCTTTGGCTTGACTAATGCCCCAACAGTGTTCATGAACTTGATGAACAGGGTGTGTAGTTCGTTGCTGGACAAGTGTGTAATCGTTTTCATCGATGATATCCCGATCTACTCTCGAACCCATAAAGATCACGAGGAGCATCTTCGGGCAGCATTGGAATTGTTGAAACGCGAGAAGTTGTACGCAAAGTTCTCAAAATGCGAGTTCTGGTTAAGGGAAGTTCAGTTTCTGGGTCACGTAGTGTCGGCGGACGGTATCAAAGTGGACCCCGCTAAGATCGAAGCTATTAAAGATTGGGAGTCGCCAAGTCACCATCGAAAGTGAGAAGTTTTCAAGGGTTAGCGGGATACTACAAGAAGTTCATTCAGGATTTCTCTCGTATAGCCACACCGTTGACCGTGTTGACGAGGAAGAACGTCAAGTTCGTTTGGACCGAAGCTCAAGAGGGCGCATTTGAGAGGTTGAAAGAGAGTCTGAGCAGCGCTCCAATTCTGTCATTACCAGATGGATCTGAAGGATTTGTGATTTACAGCGATGCTTCTAAGCTGGGGTTAGGATGTGTACTAATGCAGAACGGGAAGGTGATTGCGTATGCATCTCGGCAGTTGAAAGATCAAAAGAAGAACTACCCTACTCACGACATGGAACTAGCAGCGGTGGTGTTCGCCTTAAAGATATGGTGACACTAATTATATGGAGTGAAGTGTCAGATCTACACCGATCATAAGAGTCTTAAGCATCTTTTTTATCAGAAGGAAGTGAACATAAGACAGAGGAGATGGATGGAATTATTGAATGACTACGACTGCGAAATCCTTTATCACCCGGGTAAAGCAATTGTGGTAGCGGACGCGTTGAGTCGGTAAGAGCGATGAGAATCGACCAAAGTGGTGGCCTTCAGGGTCGAGGCGACTTCGAGTCTCCTGGACGAGGTCAAGAAGTCTCAAGAGGAGGCGTTGTTAGAAGAGAATCTAAAGAGTGAAAGGATCGTTGGGATTATATCATTGCTCAGTGTCAACAGCAGTGGGTTAAGGTGTATGAAGGACCGGGTGTGGGTTCCCAAGTTGGGGAACTTGAGAGTGAGCATTCTGGAAGAAACGCATAAGTCGCGATATTCTATACACCTGGGGACGAATAAGATGTATCGAGACTTAAGACAATTTTACTGGTGGCCAGGAATGAAGAAGGACATCGCTCACTTTGTGGAACGATGTGTGACGTGTTTGAAGGTTAAAGCCGAGCATCATCGACCGTATGGTGAACTTCAGTCTACGGAGATACCGGTGTGGAAATGGGATAACATCACCATGGATTTTGTTTTGAAGTTACCGAGGACTCCGAAGGGTAACGATGCGATTTGGGTAATTGTGGATAGTCTCACCAAGTCAGCGCATTTTCTACCAATCAGGGAGTCGGATCCATTGGAAAAGTTAGCTCGGTTGTACATTAATGAGATCGTGTCAAGGCACGGGGTGCCACAGTCTATCGTGTCCGATCGGGATAGTCGGTTTACGGAATCGTTTTGGAGAAGTCTTCAGCGAGAGTTGGGTTCACGAGTGAAGTTAAGCACAACTTATCATCCCCAAACGGATGGCCAGAGCGAAAAGACTATTCAAACGTTAGAGGATATGCTCCGAGCCTGTGTAATTGATTTCAAGGGTTCTTGGGAAGTACACCTACCCTTGATAGAGTTCTAGTATAACAACAGTTACCACGCAAGCATCCAAGCAGCACCGTTCGAAGCCTTGTACGAACGGAAGTGTCGTACGCCTTTGTGTCGGAACGAAGTGGGAGAAAGACAGTTAGCATGTCCATAAATTGTGCAAATGACGGCATATAAGATAGAGATAATCCGTGAGAAAACGAGGATCGTGCAAGATCGGCAAAGAAAGTACGCAAACAAAAGAAGGAAGCCTATCGAATTTCAAGTGGGCGACAAGGTAATGCTGAAAGTCTCACCTTGGAAGGGAGTAGTACGTTTCGGGAAGAAAGGGAAGTTGAGACCGAGATACGTGGGGCCTTTCGTCATTATTGAGCGAGTTGGAGCAGCGGCATACAAGTTAGACTTGCTAGAGGAACTAAAGGGAGTTCATCCAACGTTTCATGTCTCGAACTTAAAGAAGTGTTTGGCAGAAGCAGATGTGGCTGTTCCTTTGGAGTATATCAGCGTTGATGAGAAGTTGACTTACGTAGAGGAACCAATAGAAATCGTAGATAGTAAGGTACGAAAATCGAGGAACAGGGAGATCAGATTGTTAAAGGTTCAGTGGCGGTATCATAAAGGACGAGAGGCAACTTGGGAGGTAGAAGCGGACATGAGGTCCAAGTACCCTCATCTCTTCGACAATGGAATTCCGGGGACAGAATTCTTTTAAGGGGGAGAGATTGTAATAACCGAGTTTTAGATAAAGAAGTATAAGTTGGGTGAAGAAAACAGAAACCATAATCTTGGAGGGCCAAAATGTAACTTTGGGAAAAGGGTATAAAAACACACAAGAAGGGCACAAAACCCTAGGTGTAATTCATTTCTCTTGTTTTGTGCGGCGGGAGTGTGAGAGCAGAGAAGAAGAGGAAGCAATTTCAACTTTTGAAAATTGGAAGAAGAAGTGAGAAATTGATCCTAGTTCTACATTGATCCAACCAGGTAATCTCTGATTTCAATTCTTGCATCTAATATTCACTACTGGAGTAAGTTTGTTTGGAGTGTTTAGAGTTTTGCTTAAAAGATTGAAAATGATGTTCTAAGGGGGGGATTAGGTATCATATTTGTGTTAAGTAGCAAAGGGTTTGTAAGGAAAGAATTAAGTATGTTTTTGATATTGTTCTTATCTCAAAAATCGTTTCGATTAAGGGTGAGTTAGCAAGTTTTCGTTCCCAAAAGCGTCACAGACCCCGTCGTCCGGTAAGTCTGTGCAGGTGCCCGGAAAAAGTGTCCGGTAAGGAGTCTGGATAGGATGGCTGTCCGGATAGGATGGCTGTCCGGATAGGATAGTTGTCCGGATAGGGAGACGTCCGGATAGCATAGTTGTCTGGTAAGTGGCATCCGGACAGTGTGGTGTCCGGATAGTATTGTCCGGACAGTTGGTGTCCAGTGAGTGGTGTCCGGACAGTTGGTGTCCGAATAATTGGTGTCCTGAAAGTTTGGTTAGTTAGCATCCAGTCAGCTTATATTTTATCCCCTTACTCAGGTATTCTATTTGAAGGTCAGAAGTAAAAGAAAGGAAAGTTATTAAAAGCACCAGGTGAGTTTTTCTAACTAAGAATACGTGTTTTAACGTGTTTTCTGAAGTAAGTAAATGAATAGAAATATGATGTTCTATTTACATGAAATGCATGTATGAAAGTTTATTTGTGATGTATGCATACATTGTGGTTAGACGTAAATTGGCTAAGTCGGGGGTGTGGCCCGCCAGTGCTCATACCGGGAGGAGTGACCCGTTTATGCCATGGGAGGTGTGACCCAGTAAGGCAGTGTGAGACTGACACGTTGTCACTTCGGAGTGACTTCAGTGTGCCATTTACGAGTGTGAAGTTATTTGAAAGTTTTATTCTAAATTGCTTTTGAAAGTTATGAACTGTTTTTAAATACGTTTTGAGAACTGTTGTATTGAGGGAACTCACTAGACCCCATGGTCTAACCCTCGCATTTTCCAAACTAAACCTTTTCAGGTAAGCAGGTTGTAGGAGGCTCTGGTAAGGGAAAAGAGAGCTGGCTTAGAGCACGGAGTCTTATAGAGATAGAGCTTTACCTTATTTATAGACTTTATGTTATTCTCAGTTGTGAATAGGTTGTTTCCGCCAACCTAGTTTTGAGACAGATGTATTAATTTTTGAGATCGGTTTTGGGATGTTTTATATTATATGAATGCTATGCTTTAAAATTGTTTGGGTCGTTACAACATCAGCCCTGATTAAACCTCAGTGGCAACTTTAATTTGTTCACATAACCTTAAAGATTGTAATTGATTGCTAGGGTATACAATGATATCCAACCTTTTTTCTTTATCAAGAGCACTATCATTTTCTTTATAAGGATTAGATATAAAATAGTTATAGTTTATGGAAAAAAGACTATATGTTATTTCAAATTTAATCATTTTATTGTTGAAGAAATTATGTCTCTACCAAACACTTCCAATGGTACTCATGTACTAGCTAGTTGTCAAACTCCTACAAAATTGTGATATCATCAATTTTGCATTTATTAGTTGTTTTATGTTCACAATGAATATTAAATACTTGTTTGGAAATTTTGACTTTTTATCCCTAATTAATGTATTTTCATAAATTTAAAATATATTCTCTATCTTTTAAGAATTATGTTTAACTTTCATTCTGTTTTCAAAAGTATCTTTTATTTCGCTTTTCCTCATTTTCTTTCTTATATACCTCGATCATTTACTCTCTCTCTCTCTCTCTCTCTCTCTCTCTCTCCCTCCCTAATATAAATCATCGGGAATTTTTTTAATTGAAAATTTTAGTTGTCGTCGATGATATCTTCGGTAAGGTTTTACATCACTGAAGAATTACCGATGGCTAGTCCTTTTGTCTACAAAGCTCATATGAAAATTTGAGTTTGCGGTATTCCAATCGATGATCCGTCACAAATTATCGAAAGGTTTTGTCCATTTGTTATCTTATCGCTCATCAGAATTCCTCTGTCTAATAGTGAATGTTTTCACTCATTTATATTTTCAAAACAAGTATTTACGATATTTTAATTAAAAATAGTATATATTAATGTATACATCACTGATTGAATGTAATCGACTACTGGCACGTTAAGAGTGACCATTACATGCTATCTATTTACTACCATGTTGTTATTCAATGATGATTTGCCAAACCAAGTCTTTTAAATTAGCAATGTTTGTAATGACAAAATAACTTTTTTTTGTATTTTAGGTGTTGTACATGACTATAATATATATCAAAACTTCCTTGCGTCTGAGATCAATCATATATACTTTTTATGTTAATCTCTTTGATGGCAAAATACTCACACGTGAAATGTGCACAATAATGGTGCAAGTATACACCAAGTATTGCGTTCGCTTTACAAGTAATATATGGGTAAGGACCAAATATCGTATACATGGGGATTAAACTACTAAGAATCTGAGATTTTCACAAACTCCCGGTGTAAATTAGAGTTCTAATAGTTTGGTTGAATTATAGAGAATATTGGGAATAAAATTAACAAGTATGTAAAAAGCGGGTATGGGTGCAATCTTTCCCCGAGAGTATTTGTAGAAACCAGGATTCAATCTTACAATCAATTATGAACAATCAAACGGTAAATGATAGAGATTTGGATCAAACAAACTTGTATTCAATCAAGAACAGATTACAGATCTTAGAGAGAGAATATCTCAAAGATTACAAAGTGAATACAAAGTTATGCGGGAAAGTTAGTTAGCAAAACAGTGCTAACCACTATATATACTGTATGGAAATTCTAAAGCTACAATACATATACATGAAAGTCTAATAGGAATATTACACGTGTCCTATTTAACTAACAGAATACAAAGGAAAATATCCTGTCATAAGTTCTGAACATGTTGTTCAGAACTTCTGAACAATCTTCTGACTAAGCATATCAGAACTTCCTTTAAAGCACTTGGACTTTTTCAACTTCATCTTCAGAAGTTCTGAGTCTCCTACTCAGAACTTTGATCCTTCTGTTCAGACTTTCATACTTGTAATCTTTTCGAGACTTCTCAGCCAGAGCTTCCGAGTCTTCTATCTAGAACCAATACTTGTAACTTTTGACAAAACTTCAGATCTAACAATCTCCCCCTTTTTGTCAAACAGTCATGTACTTGTCAACATTGAACTCTTTCAAAGCAGGTACAATCTTTTAAAGAATTACATTTCTCAGATTAAGCCTTCTTTCAATCTTTTCAATGATCTCTTGTATTTCTTCAACTTGAGATCCTCTTGTTAACTTTTTCTCCAAACTATGTTTGATGAATCTCAGAGTTCCAGAACAATATTTTGCCACTTCATCTGATCTGAAGAAAATCTTCTCTTTTTTGTCATTTCTCAAGAAAACTCCCAACTCTGGATATCTTACAACATTTCCACTCTTCAGAAGATTCAACTGTTCATGACCATTGTTTGGCTTTGAAAGATATACACATGGTCTTTGTATATACAGAGCAATCTGAAAATCTGTATATGCATACCATCTCAGAATGTAAAACATAGCATCTCTTACTACAGCCAATGCTCCTCTCTCCTTCTTATGTTTACTACAGTCTTTATTTGACAAAAGACTATACAGCCTGTAGAAATCTGCCATTGAGATCTTGTCAAAATCTGCCTCAGTAAAGTAGTAGACTTTTCCATCTTCTCTCAATACTTCAAATGAATAGTACTCATGTTTTCTGAACTTCTTAACACTCAATTCTCTTATTCCAGTGATTAAGAAATCTGAGTACACTACTTCTTTTGGTTTTGCTAAGTATCTTGCCATCTCTGCACGAAGCCATTTATGTACATCTGTTCTATCATGATACACACTTAGAAAGTTTACTTCTTTTGGTTGAAAGAAGTTAGGAAGAGCATACTCTAGAAAGTAACCATTAACATCAACAGATATTTCTTCTTCATTAGCCTCAGACTTTTCTGGCTGATCTGCATCTTTTATTTTAACATCTTCTGAAGACACATCTGGAATATCTTCTTCAATCTCTTCTGAATAAACTCCATTTACCTCATACTCAGCAGGGAATACAAAGTCTTTATGTAACAGTTTCTTTGGGTTTTCTTCTGAGAGCATCCATTCACTGCAGTCTTTGATTCTTGTTCTGAGATCCAACCTCTCTTTGATATGCATTTTGCATTTTTGTTTCAGAACTGCTTTCTCACCCTCAGCATTTACAACCATTTCTAGTGACAAGTACTGTAAAGTAGCATTATTGTACTTCAGCAGATCATTTAATCTGAAAAACATTCTTACTCCCGAGACTATGTACGCAAAACCATCATTTTCAACTCCTTCAGTAATGAATCCACGACCTCCAATTTCATGAATAGGCTTTTTGATTTGTTTGTTCAAGTTACATTTCTCTTTCCCTGCTTCAATTGCCAACTGAAAATCATAGAAGTACATATTTCTGACATAAATCCCCAGAATTCTTCTGCATTCAAGTTCTATCCAAGATTCTTCAGTACTAGCAAAGAACTTTACCAGAAACAATTGATCTTTCAAAAACAATCTGTGAAAGTAAAAACTTGTCATGCTAACCTTCAGATTTCCTTCCTTCTGAACTATCAAACTTACATACTTTAGCCCATCAAACTCATTAGTCTGAAACTCTAGTACTTTCACAATTGGTTTTTGAACATGTAGTCTTTCATCAGGTTTTCTGAATCTGTTAGAAGCTTCCACATAAATCATCTGAATTCTTTCATCCAAGAACCCATCAATAAAGTTCTCAATTATTACTGAGTCATCTTCTTCGCAGTAGATATTCTCATATGTTTCTTCTGGAAAGATATCTTTAAAGAAATGTTTGGTCAGAGGAGTATCACTCTGACTGATAATGAAATCACATAAAAGTTCTTTTAATAATGGTAATTCAATCCTAGGAATCACAATGGGTCTTCTGTACACATACTCCAAAGGCATGAAGTAGTTTTCAACTCTTTCATATTCTCCACTAAAAACATTTAACTCATCCAGAAAGTGAAGTTCAAAATTCTCTTGAAAACTACTTGTGTATCCAACTAAGTGATCCTTTTCTCCCAACAAGTCAATAGGTCTCACTGTCTTCATAATTCTTTGAATTTTCTGAACAATAAGAGCTCTGACCAATTCACTATGCATCCTCCTTATCAAGACCTCATTCAACCTTCTTTCTTCCATCTCAGAATTAAGAAGCTTAATTCTGGCATAAGGTACAATTTCTGTACAAGTGTTCACTTCAGATCTTTCAATCAAACTTTCCTCAGAAATATCTGCCATACTGATCTCACAACCTTCTTCAGAAGAATCTGTTACTACTTCTTCTGCCATCACATTATGATCTGTTTTTATAACTTCATCTGACCCCAAGATACTTGATACATCTGCTTCAACTGTCTTATCAGCTATATCCATAACCTCAGTTTCATTTGAATTCACTTCAATTTCTGTATCCAGATCCAATTCCTCTGTCACATTATCAGTTTCCATTTGTACTTCAGTGTCTGAACTTATTTCATGAATGCTTATTTCCTTTTGAACCTCTGCCGATTTCTCAACAATTGTTGATTCTTCAAAAACAACCTTTTCTGAGTTCTGAACATCTGCATCTGCTAACTCCATATCTGCAAACTCAAAATCTGTCACTCCAATATCTGCTGACTTTTCAACATTTTCAAACTCACCAGTGCTTTGTTTTTCTAACTCAGTACTTATCTTTTGCCTTTTCTCCCCTTTTTGATGATCATGGGGATCATTATCATCAAACTTTCTTTTGGACTGAGTTGATTCTGATTCAGGTTCTGCAACCGACAAAGGCATGATGGCTAAGGGTTGTGAAACATTGGCCAGATTAGAACTGATTACTTTCACAAGAGAAGTCTGTAAATCCTTCATATTCTTCAGAAGATCCTTTTGAAATTCTGTCATATTATCCTTGATCTCCTTTTTGTGAGATTCCAAGGACTCTTTCATTCCATCCACTTTTTGTTCAACAGACTTTGCTTTGCCTTCCAACAGAATTTTGAGATCCTTTACCTCATTTTTCAAAGATTCAACAGTATTCTCCAATTTCTCAACTTTCTCCCCCAACACTTGATTTTGTTTCTGAATCTTTTCAAATTCAGAAGGTTCTAACAGTGAACCTGGATCAACAAATGACCCAGTTTTCAAGTGTTCAGAGAACTCTTGGCATGTAGGTGCCACAGAGACACCATGTACCACAAAGGCACTGTTTAATGAAGCTTTTGAGATGTTCACTTCACCAGGACTTCCATCCAATCCTTGACAACCAGTAATAGGAATGTCTATGGATGTTGATACAGGAATACGAAATTCCTGTGATGTGCTAGTGTGAAAAGGAATTTCAGGCTCAATTTGGATATCACTGTGCAATCCAGACTCAAAGTGTTGAAAAATAGGTTGGGATTTATCACCTCCCTCCAAATGAGTTTGGGATGGTTCCCCTGTTTGTTTTGAAACAACAGCATGTTGAAATGCTTTTGAGTGGCTATGGATGGGTTGTTCAAGTTCCACCACGGGCTCCATGGTGTTTTCTTCAATGTTGGTCACCAAGAGTTGTGAACCAATAGTAGATGTGGCTGCCCGGATTAAGTTGGCTGGATCAGAATTATCTCTTTCTGTTTCAAATTCTCTTAACATTCTCTCATTCTCACCACTCTCTTTCTGTTTTTCACTTTCATTTCTAACCAAGTTCTCTGAATTTTACCTCTCTATTCTCTCAGAATGTTCTCTCCCTTGAACATTCTCCCCCTCTCTATTTTCAATAAACCCCTCACCTCTCAACTCAGGTTGTTCCTCATGGGTAGGGGCTTGAGGTTGTTCAAGTCCCATTGAGGTGCAATAAGCTTTTAATATCCCACTCTCCCTTGGAATGTATTGCCAAAGTGACCTTGGAAGAGGTCTGTGATTTGGAAAATTTTCAAGTTTTAGAGCAGAAATCATTTTACCCATATAGAAGATTGGCCCATGCTCCTCATTTGATCTTCTTGGAATGTTTCTATCTTGATCCATTGCATGCCAAATTACCAACTGCCAATACCTCTGATAAGGTATATAAGTAAGTATCTTATCCTTTGTTCTCTTTTCTATTGCCTTCTGATTTCTCTCAAAAGTATTCTTCATATCTTCCCATAGAATAGAAGTATAGTCATAATGCCTATTCTTCACTAACCCATGAAAGATCTGCAAAATCTGCTTTGAACCTTGATCTAGTGAACTGTTCTTCCCAGAAAGACATTTGTTGATTATATTGAAAAAACATGCCCAAATTGGTGGCAATTTGTTCCTTCTGAACAGGCTTAGAGTCTTCAACTCTTCATTATACCCTAATCTTCTAACTTCAGCTAATAATTCCTCTGTTAATGGAGAATCTTCAAAATCTGATCTCCCCTGTAAATCGTCCTTTTCTGGTAGCCTCAGCATTGTTCTCACAAACTGTATATTCAAAGTTACAGTGACTCCCCTATCTCAGATACAAAATTGTTACCTTGTAACTCCAAATGCTTCCACCACTGTTGGATATACTGAACAGGAACCGATTTCTTCATTGTAAACCATTTCTTAAAAGGATGGTATTTCAGTAACTCTATGATTATCCTATGTTCTTTCTTGAACCTAGTTTCATCAAGTATTAACACACAGTTGTTTTCAATCAACTGCAAATACTCACTCTCAGGAACAATCCTCTCACCAGTATTAGATCTTCCAGACATGACTGACCTAACTGCACTCTGTTCGTGTTGAATGTTTTCATTTCCCTCATCTGCGTCTCCCTCTGATTCATCCATATGTTCATCCCCTGCTTCTCCTTCAACATTTCCTAATACAATGTTTTCTCCTATTGCCCCTTCTTCTACATCTCTATTTTCAGGTCTTTGTACTTCATCATCTGAATCAGATTCCATCAATGATTTTGATGAATGTAATGAGATAGCTCTACTTCTCCTTGAACCTGACATGATCGTAATGCGGAATTTTGAAAGAAAACAAGATCAAAGAACTCAGGAATTGTGTGTTTCTTACTTTTCGCTCTTGGAATTCAAATAAATGTTGAAGGAGGGATTTCAAGGTGTATTTAAAATCCGCGAAGCTGAAAGGTTTTAACGGAGAAAAGTTACTTTTTGTCAGAGTTATAACGAATTCAAACACTGTGAAATGCCACAGAAGATATTAAAAAGAAACGTGGCAAGTTCAAAGAATAAGAAGCTGACACGTGTTATTGGATAGAAATTAATACAAGTTAAAAGTTCTGAATAACACGCTCAGAGTTCTGAGAATGCATACTCAGAAGTTCTTAGTACACAGTTCAGAAGAAATTCCCTTAGAACCAAAATTCATTTAAAATCAACTTCTGATTATATAAAAACATTTAATCATTCAAAAGTAGTTTGAACAGATAGAAAATTAGTTTATCATCAAAATTCTGTCCTTTTGATGATTTGGAATTTCTGAAAAACATTTAAAATCTAACATCTGACCTTGAAAAATATTTTAAGGGTTCAGAAGTAGTTTGAACAAGTGGAAAATGTTTATCATTGAAAGCTTGTTCCCCTTAGAATGATTAGTGATGAGATAAGAATATACAAACCTTATAAGCACCTCAGAACGATATTTGAATGATTTCAATGCTCCCCCTTGACTTTAGCATATACTCAAACACATATTATAAGAAATATGAAAAAAATAAAACAGAAAGATCTTAACAACATATTGAAATATTTGTAATTTTCAGAAATGTGTTCTGAAAGGTAGTCAGAAGTTCTGATTAACCTATTCAGAAGTAAAGAATTTGAAGTTAGATTTCTGAAGTATTGGCTCAGAAGTTCTAAACTAAAGACTCAGAAGTTCTGAACTCAAGAGTCAGAATTCTGATTAAGAGAGTCAGAGTTCTGAGAGCACTACTCAGAAAATCTCACTTACAAAAAAATTTTATTTCTGAAAAATAACAAATATGTTCAATTATTCAAATTAAGCATTCCTATTTTACATATGAGAAAAGTGAACCTTTTGTGATCAAGAGGCTTTGTGAATAAGTCAGCCAATTGATACTTTGTATGCACAAAATGCATTTCAATTGTTCCCTTTTCTACATAGTCCTTAATAAAATGATATCTTACATCAATATGCTTGGTCATTGAGTGTTGGACAGGATTCTGAGTTATTGCAATGGCACTTTCTGAATCACAATATATGGAAATTTTGTTGAGTTGATATCCATAGTCCATGAGTTGTGTTCTCATCCACAAGGTTTGAGAACAACAAGCAGCAGCAGCAGCTACATACTCTGCTTCAGCAGTGGATGTGGACACAGAGTTTTGCTTCTTTGAAGCCCAACTCACTATCTTGTCTCCCAGAAAATGACAAGCACCAGAAGTACTTTTCCTGTCCAATCTACTTCCTGCATGATCAACATAAGTGAAAGCAGTTAGTTTGAAATTAGTTTCTTTAGGATACCAAAGGCCCAAATCAGGTGAACCTTTAAGATGTCTTAAGATCCTGTTAACAGCTAGCATATGAGATTCTTTTGGGTTAGATTAAAATCTAGCACATAAGCATGTAGCAAACATGATATCTGGTCTACTTGCAGTCAGATAAAGTAGAGAACCAATCATGCCTCTATAAACCTTGATATCTGCTGAAACTCCAGAAAGATCAGCATCTAACTTGACATTTGTTGCCATTGGTGTTCTCATAGAAGCACAATCATACATTTTAAACTTCTTTAAAATATCTTTTACATATTTTCCTTGATTTATGAAAATTCCATTTGACAATTGTTTTACTTGAAGACCAAGGAAAAAGTTCAATTCTCCCATCATGCTCATTTCAAATTCTGATTCCATGACTTTTGAGAATTCAGTACATAATTATGCACTTGTAGAACCAAATATGATATCATCTACATATATCTGAATTAAAATCAAATCATCACCCTTTTTCTTTAGAAACAGAGTAGTGTCAATTTTACCTTTCTTGAAGCCAGATTTTAATAAGTGTTTAGTTAGAGTGTCATACCAGGCTCTTGGTGCTTGTTTCAGACCATACAATGCTTTATATAAAATATAAACATGATCTGGAAATTCAGAGTCAACAAAACCTTCTGGTTGATAGACATAAACCTCTTCATTGAGTATACCATTCAGAAAAGCTGATTTGACATCCATTTGGTACACTTTGAAGTTCTTATGTGCAACATATGCCAAGAATATTCTGATTGCTTCTATTCTTTCCGCAGGTGCAAATGTCTCATCATAATCTATTCCTACTTGTTGAGAATATCCCTTTGCAACCAATCTAGCCTTATTTCTGACTACAACACCTGATTCATCTTTCTTGTTTCTGAATACCGATTTTGTTCCAATAATAGATTTTCCTTCAGGTTTTGGAACAAGTCTCCAGACTTTGTTTCTTTCAAACTGTAGCAATTCATCTTGCATTGCTAAAATCCAATCTGGATCCTCTAGGGCTTCATTGGCTTTCTTAGGTTCAATCACACTAAAAAATCCTGCAAACATTGCCTCATTTGCTGTTGCTGATCTGGTCTGTACTCCCACTGATGGATCTCCTATCACTTGATGAATAGGATGGTCTTTAGTCCATTTATTTGAACTAGGAAGTACATCAATCTCTGAAAAGTTGTTGTTTGTATCATTCTCATCAATAATAGCTTGTAATTCGGAACTGTCCCCTTGTTCTGGTACTTGTTGAGGTGAAACATCCAAGTTTGGATTCTGAGTAGTAGAGTCAGAATTCTGAATAACTTTTTCATAGTTCTGAGTACTCTGACTAGAAGTCTGTGTACCTTGACCAGAAGTCTGATTAACTTGTCTAGAATTCTGAGTTCTAGGCTCAGAAGTTTCATTACTTGTGTTGATCAAAGTTGGACATTCCTCAGATGGACCAGTATCAGAAATTATTGTTGTTTGAACAACTTCTGAGGTTCCCTTTTTCATTTCTTGAACCATTTTAGGATTATCAAAATCTGCATAAGATTCAGAAGTTGGTTCCAGAAATGCGTCCTTAAACAATATATTGAGTTCTGAACAGTTAGGATTAGAAGCTGTTTCAGAAGTCATTGTTGTCTTATCCTGTTTGAGTTCTGAACTGTTTTGTTCAGAAGTCTTCATTCTTGACTCATCAAATGTTACATTTATGCTTTCCATTATCCTCTTGGTTCTTCTGTTGTAGAGTCTGAATGCTTTGGAAGTTAGTGAATAACCAACAAAGTATCCTTCATCTGCCTTTTTATCAAATTTACCAAGATTCTCTCTGTCTTTGAGAACATAGCATCTGCAACCAAAAACATGAAAGAATTTAATCAGTGGTTTTCTTTAGTTTATCAGTTCATAAGCAGTTTTATTCAATCTTTTATTAATTAAAGTTCTGTTCTGTGTAAAACAAGCAGTGGCTATTGCTTCAGCCCATAGGAAGGTTGGAAGATTTGAATAAGCCAACATGGTTCTTGCAGCTTCAACTAGAGTTTTGTTCTTCCTTTCAACAACACCATTTTGTTGAGGAGTTTTGACAGCAGAAAAGTTATGAGAAATCCCCAGGCTTTGCAAAACGTTCTGAAGATTCTCATTTCTGAACTCTGTCCCATTGTCACTACTGATTTTCTGGACTGGAAGTTGTAAGAATACTTGAATTCTTTTGATGAAATTAATTAGTGTTGTAGCAGCCTCTGACTTTGCTCTTAATAATTCAACCCATGTGTACCTGGAATATTCATCCACAATAACAAACATATATTTCTTTCCTCCCATTGATTGAACTGAAATAGGACCACACAGATCTGTATGTAGCATCTCTAATGGTGACTTGCATGAAGAATCCATTTAGATTTTGTGAGAACTCTTCTTCATCTTGCCCGTTTCACATGCTGAACATAATGATTCTTTCTCAAATTTGATCTTTGGTAATCCTTTAACCAACTTTTTGCTAACAAGATTGTTCAATTCCTTAAAATTTAGATGAGAACACCTTCTGTGCCATAGCCAAACTTTATTTGCAATAGCATTTGAGAGTAGACATACTGGAGTTAATGCCACAATTTTAGAAAAATTGACCACAAATAAATCCATATGTCTCTTGGCCCAGAATACCTTTATGTCCTTCTCAGTCAGAATTAAGCAACCTGTTATACTGAACTTGATTTGACAGAAGCTATCCAAAAACTGACTTATGCTGAACAAATTATGTTGTAAACCTTCCACATAGAAAACTTTCTGAATGGTCAGATCTCCCTTTGTTAAATCTCCATACCCTTTTACTTGTCCTTTACTGTTATTGCCAAAGTTAACTGCTCCTCCAGGCTTTTCTGTGAAATTCGTTAGAGAAGACTTATGTCCTGTCATGTGTCTTGAAGCTCCAGAATCCAAAAACCACACATGACAGCCCTCAGCAAAAGATTCAGAATCAGCATCTTCATAGTCAGAATCATCCTCATTCCTCATCTTGGCCATATAACTTTGCATTTGAGAAAAGTGAATGCAATCCTCTTCATCTGAAGTATAATACAGCCAGTTCTCCTGTTCTGCCAACATTGCAATCTCATTATCTCTTTTTTAGCCAGCCGAGCCTTCTTTGTGTAGTATTCATAATCTTTTACCACTTTCACTCTGCTGTCTCTGGCAAAGTGACCAGGTTTTCCACACTTAAAACACAGATCCTTCTCTTTTCTTTCTTCCTTCTCCTCTTTCTTCTCAAACTTATTTTCTTCTCTATCTTCTTTCTTCTTATATTTCTCTTCTGAACTCCCCTGTTCCCTTCTGTACTTTCCCTGAAACTTATTCTTTCCATATCTTTTGTTGAAAGTGTTAGTCAACAAGGCCAGCTTCTCAGCAATTATCTTGATATCCTCATCTTCTTCTTTCTCAGATTCCTCCTCTAACTTTGGAATTTCAGACAAAAACACAGATTTCTTTGCAGTTTTAGTGACTTTTGTTTTTCTTTCAAAAAGTAAAGCCAACTGATCAGACACACTTTTCTTTTCTTCAACTACTAGTTTAACAGAGTCCTCATGTTGATTCAGAACACAGAATAGATCATTCAGATATTCTTCACACATATCCTTATTCATTTGGAGACTAATTGCAAAAGATGACCATTCTGAATTAAGACTGTTCAAAAACTTGTAGTTGATCTCAGACTTCGTTTTCTTTAACCCATTTCTTCTGAGATCGTTTAAATTTGTGCAGAACTTGCTATATGTCTGAGTGAGACTTTCAGATTCCTTCGCTTTGAATCTTTCATAAGCATTGATACTTTGGTTCAGTTTGGCCTGAACTGATTTAACAGTACCAAGCATTTGCTTCTCTAGTTCATCCCACTTTTCTTTAGCTGAAGTTCCACTATCAATTCTATTGAAATCTTCATTTGAAACAGCCAAAGTCATTAGAGTAACAGCTCTTTTGTCAATTGCATGTCTCTGTTTCTGTGCTTCTGTGTATTGAGAAATTTTTTTCTTCACCCTTGTAGCTGGAATCTCTGGTGTTGTATCTGTTGCAGGTGTAGCTTGAACATCTACATAAACTTATATTGGACCTTCTCGAATAGAAATCATAAGATTCTCATCAATATTATCCAAGAACTGAATCATACGAATCTTCCATTGCTGGTATTCCTCGGGAATAAGAACAGGAGGTTTTGTTTTAGACCCCATAGAGAGAAATTCTTTCGAAGACATGATTGTAAAATAATTCAACAGAAAGACAAATCCAATTTCTTGAACAGACGTAAAACGAATTCAAGAATTACAAAGAATTCAAGAATTGTGAGTAGCAGCGGAATCAATTGACGAATTGATCAAGAAAATCTCAAGAATGCGATCAAGAAACCCTCAAAAGCACGATCTTGAACGAATTTGTTTGTTGATTGGCTCTGATACCAATTGTAGAAACCAGGATTCAATCTTACAATCAATTATGAACAATTAAACAGTAAATGATAGAGATTTGGATCAAACAAACTTGTATTCAATCAAGAACAGATTACAGATCTTAGAGAGAGAATCTCTCAAAGATTACAAAGTGAATACAAAGTTATGCGGGAAAGTTAGTTAGCAAAACAGTGCTAACCACTATATATACTGTAAGGAAATTCTAAAGCTACAGTACATATACATGAAAGTCTAATAGGAATATTACACGTGTCCTATTTAACTAACAGAATACAAAGGAAAATATCCTGTCATAAGTTCTGAACATGTTGTTCAGAACTTCTGAACAATCTTCTGACCAAGCATATCAGAACTTCCTTTAAAGCACTTGGACTTTTTCAACTTCATCTTCAGAAGTTCTGAGTCTCCTACTCAGAACTCTGATCCTTCTGTTCAGACTTTCATACTTGCAATCTTTTCGAGACTTCTCAGCCAGAGCTTCTGAGTGTTCTTACTCAGAACTCTGAGTCTTCTATCCAGAACCAATACTTGTAACTTTTGACAAAACTTCAGATCTAACAGTATTATAGCAACTTAAATGGTCGACTCAACTGGTCACATCTGCCCCCCACACGATTTCCTCCTCTCGACGCTACATCATATAGGACGTGGGCACAGTTTTGCTACACAGTGACCACAATTGTCAACTTTCGGTTTGCCAACCTCACTAAGAAGACCTCGAGGGTCTTAGTTCCGCTAGTATGGAGAGATGCACATATCTTTATGACACACCAACTCTACCGACATCTGAACCTTAATGTCAATTATTGTAATAATCGAGATCTTAATTGTTAAAAAGTGGATGGTTAATGGTTGCTATTAAAAGCCTAAAGTTCAAGGACCTATTGGTAAATAGTGGGAAATGGGGTTAAAACCCAAAAACCCTACTCTCCTAATCATTTGGCAATTATGGAGACTAAGAGAAACACTGTGAAGCGCGTGCGAGGGCTTGAGAGTGTGATTTGGAAGAGAAATCAAGAAGATTTGCTGGAGTTGAATAGATTTTTGCCTCAAGCATTCTAGGTAACCCCATAACACTATCTCTTGTTGTTTGATTTTTGGTGAAGTCAAATTCTTGGGTTTTGGTGATAAACCTTATTTAATCGATTGCTTTATTAAGGAGTGGGTATTTGTATGGTTTATTGTTTTTAGTAAATGATAAGGAAGGATGGGACATTAAACCACAATGATTAAAGAGGCTAAAATCGATTAAAATGGGAAATCGTTGATTTTGGGGGTCGACAATGCGACGTTCGAAAATCGCCTGTAGCCGGATAAGAAGTATCCGGATATGGCCGAAATCTGGAAGGGGGAAACATCCGACTATTTGCCAAAACTCGGATGAGTCATTATCCGGGTGTGTTTATTCGTACGTGTTGATATTCGGGAAGTTTGGAATCCGGATAGGGGCTTATTCGGACAGGACAGAAACCCGAAAGCTTGAATCCGGGAGTGTGAAATCCAGATAAAAGGGGGATCCTGATAGGGAGGAATCCGGATAAGGGGAAAAACCCGGATGGGTTATCCGGTAAAAGGATAACCGCGATGGGTTATCTGGGCATTTTGGGAAGGTTCTCAGTTCTTCGAGCAAAGTCTGAGGTATCATTTAGGGTGTCGTTTAGATACAACCTTGAGAAATTGATCGAGTGACTTATCACTCTTGCGTTTTATTTTAATCATAGGTGTTCGATCTAAAGATTCGAAGCGTAACTAAGAAGAAGTAAGCGAGGAAAGCGGGTGAGTCTTTCTAACTGAAAACGTGTTGACATATGTATTTTTTTAAGACATGAGATGTTATGAAACTACATGTTTTACTTTATTATAAATGTTAGAGCATTATTGTATTCAAGATTTACTGTAAAGTCAATGTACTATAAAGTCAATGTTAGAGCATTATTGTATTCAAAGTTGTGTGAATCTGGACTTATATAAGATATAATTCTCAAAAAGCCTATATGTCTGAGTGATGGATGGAAACGAAAATATGGGAGAAGCACTATGTTTTTAGAACCAAGTGATTGCGATGCATCAAATAAACAAATAAAAATCATTTAGTTTGAAAGTTTGTACCTGTGGCCTTTCTGGTTTGGGAGAGTAAGTCCTAAGGGGTGCTAGACACCTAGTCCCTAAGATCAACTGGTCTGGGATTGGCTGACCCAAATCCTGCTATTGAACCAAATAGAAAGCCATGTTCTACTGGTACAAATGGGTTTAAGATATATCGATGTGGCCTTTCTGGTTTGGGAAATTAAGTTCTAAGGGGTGCTCGACACCTAGCACCTAAGGACAACTGGTCTGGGATCTGCTAACCCAAATCCTGCTATAGAACCAGATAGAAAGTCATGTTTAACGGTGTATCTTATTCTTACTAAACTTTTTTATTAAAAGATGCCAATGAGTACAAAATTAAAAGATGCCAATGTGCACAAAATCAAAATATGCCAATGAGCACAAAAGAAAAGATGCCAATGAGCACACATCTATTGACACTTGGGGAAAATACAAAGTCGCGATAAACCTGTAAATTTGTGAAAATTCTGATTTTGGACAAATAGTGTAAGTAGAGCAAAGTATTCTTATATGTTTTAGAATTGCATATGCTTGTAGCTAATCATATTTCGCATGCTAGCACACCAAATAGATTTAATAAAGGGGTTGAAACTGAACATTTTTAACTTGATATGCAATGATGACTTGTTTTTGAATCCAAACACATGCATTTGATTTCATTTGATTGAAAAATCTGTTAAATTTCATTAAGTTGGATTTCTTTTGTAAAGTTTTCAAATGATTAAATGTTAGTAGTTATAAAATGTGGTTCAATGAATTTTATATTCCTTGTATAAATGTTTTCATTAATGCACTGTATTTGAAATGAATACTTTTAATGAAATATATGCATACTTTCAGGGGGAGAAAACAAATTGCTCTAGAATTCTTATTTTGAGGGGGAGCAAGATTATTCATTAAGGAGGAGATTGTTAGTGATACTCAGAGACGCGACTGAAATTGAAAAAGGTTTTTGATGATCATGATGCTCACTTTCATCAAAAAAGGGGGAGAACTGTTTAATTCAATTTCATGTCGAAGACAATTCAAGGTCAAAGAGATGAAGATTGTATTGAAGAAGATTGACTTTACATTGTGAAAGCCAAAGATGTTTTCGAATCACTCATATATGGATTTGGATTGCTCAAAGTTGAAGATTTCGGATCATGTGAAGTCTGAAATGTTGCTGAATTTGGTTATCTTAGTTCTGAGCGTTTCGGAATGTGCTTACACCTAAAAGTTCAACAATATAGATGATTTCGCATACTTTTATCCTTCTGATTCAAATTCTCATGGTTTCGCACTTGCCTTGGTACGAATCCTCATGGTTTCGTATCCTTATTGATACGACTTCCATGGTTTCGGACCCAACTTGATTCGACTTCCGTTGGTTTCGTACTTGCCTTGATCCGGATTCCTTGATTTCGCACTCTACATGATTCGAATCCCATGGTTTCGAACCCTTATTGATTCGAATCCCATGGTTTCGAACCCTTCTACATCCGGATTCCATGGTTTCGTATCCAACTTAATACGAAACGGATGGTTTCGCACCCTCTTGCATCTGAATCCTTATGGTTTCGCATCCTTCTTACATCCAAATCCATGGTTTCGAATCTGTCTACATCCGAAGTGATGGTTTCGGATCCTTAAAGTTAATATGAGAACTAAGGTTCTTGCATCAAGAAGGTTACGAGAAGTTACTGTTTGTCAAAGACTGATAAAGCTGCAAAGATCTGTTTTTCATGTACAAGACTTGAAGATGGTTTGATAGAGTGTCTGTTGGAGAAGATTGACTTTATAAAGAGCTGAAGACTGTTGTCATATTTTTTAAATCTTGAATCCAAAGGGGGAGATTATTAGAGCATTATTGTATTCAAGATTTACTGTAAAGTCAATGTACTGTATTAGTTCATAATGCCTTTATACCTTGTATGTTATGGGTATAAATAGGCTTGTCTAGTTCATTAGCTAGTAACAATCTAGAACACTTGTAAGCATTAGTCATTTACTCTTTCAAGATCAATATATGGATGACTTAGTTGCTCTCTAGATCCTCTCTACATTGTTCTTGATTACTTGCTAGATTCTAGGTTTAACAATAAAACTACATGTTTTGCTATGTTGAGAAAGTTGAGTTGTTATGTATGCATACATTTGGAAGTGGACATGTTATGGCTTAAGTTGGGGTGTGTGTCCCGCCAATGCTCATACCGGGGGGGGGGGGGGGGGGGGGGTCCCGTATATGCCATGGGGGGTGTGTCCCAGTTAAGGCAGTGTGAGCCAGACACGTTTTCACAGGTGTGTGACCTCAGTGTGTGCCATTTACATGTGTCGTTTATGCGTGTGAAAGTTTATCGTCTTAAAGTGACATTTGTTTATAAATGTTTATAAACTGTTATACATGCTGTTGTGGCACGTATTTTTGGTATTAGAGGGAGCTCACTAGACCTCATGTTCTAACCCTCGCTTTTCAAAAACTAAACCATTTTCAAGCAAGCATATAATAGAAGGCTGTAGTAAGGGCAAAGCGAAGGTGTAAGCTGGGAGAGTTTGACTAGAAGATAGACATTTTTATTTCTTTTTTATACCAGACTCAATGTAGTAAATTTCTCAGCTATATAATAGGTTGTTTTCGCAAACCTTGTTATGTACTCGCGGTTGAGATTTTATTTTGGGGCCGTTTGGCGAGTAAATTTTCATTATGTATTTTATGTTTGAATTGCTAAGTTGGGTTGTTACAGTTATGCAAAAATCCATATCTCTATGCAATTATTGAAGATTTTCTCAAACCTCCTTGCATCATTCAAGTCGTATTTCGGATCCGCTCCTCTCGAGGTCTAAGATCTAATATTAACACGCACAGGTGATCAACTTGTCCGTGTTGAGTTAAAGCTTCAAATCAAATGACCAAACCGAAAAGTTAACAAAAAAACGGTAACACCCAAGTGTTACATTTTACCTCTCGGGTTTAGCTCACACCCACACCCACACCCATAGGGGGGTTTACCTATTGATAAAAAGAGAAGACATACCGAACAAGAAGAAAGACGTAAACTTAAATTGCATTAAGCGTAAACGTACCATTATGGCCACAAGTTCACCACAATGGTGGACAGAAAGTAAACTAGCAAAAATGAAATCACAAGAAACTAAATTGAAATGTAAAAACTACACTACTTTGCTCCAGCTGATTCTACTTGTTGGTGATGTCTAGAACCCCAAACCAAGCTCCATATATATAGTGGGGGAGGAGAGATGAAGTGAAAGAGACATGAGAGGAGAAAGAGACCTCTCATGGTGTCTTCTTCTTCACATTTGTCTTCAAATGGTTTGTCTTCGTTTTGCCTCTCTTCTCGTGAATGATTCAGGGTAGACTCCACCTAGCATGCTCTTCTTTTTCACCAAAATGGCTTCAAAAATATGAAGAAAATCGTGAAGCACACGACTGCCCGCCACAGTGGTGACACCGTGGCCACAATGGTACACAAAAATGAGATTTTTGATATTTTAAGCTATTTCAAATATTTTGGAACAATTTAGACCAATAAGATTAGAAAGGATCAAATGGGTACGAAAAAGGTTGAAATGGGTTTAAAAAGAGTGACAAATAACTCTAAAAATTGAGGGATATCATGTAACACCCCGAATTTTGTCAATAAGAAATTAGAACTTTAGTTTATTTAGTTATATGTAACACCCTAAAAATAGGGGTAAACAAAAACTTCCATGAAACGAAAGAGAGATATATAATGCCATAGCACGAGCCTCCCAAAAAGGGGAATATACAAATGCCTGTTTAATTACAAATGTATAATATCGGAAAGTAAATGACAACCAACTAATCTATTTTCTAAAGTAGAAATAAGATTACAAAAGGAGTGTCATCTCTAGTCCAATTTAAATCTTCTAACATCGGCATCCCAAAAGTGTATCTCCAAGCCCACACGCTCCCGCCTAAGCCTTCTTAAAGACGGCTCCGCTAGAATCTGAGATACACATTAAACACCAAGCAAGTGTTATGCCAAGAAGCCAGAGTTGAACACATAATATAGCATGCAATATTTCACAAACATGATTCTTATTAAATGGTTATTCACAATTGGAATCAATGGGGAGACCCAAAACACCAAATCAAGTTACACCACAAGAGACGATATACCTTAGCGTCTACTCCCATGAGTAACACCACAAGGCCCGGCACATTAGGGACTACCTACAAGGCATTACCCCAAAGGCGGAGATCTAGGCACATACCTACAAGGTGGTGCCCAAGACTATATCCTCCTATTGCCTACTTAATGATTCATCCAACGTGTCAATACCATTAAAAAACTACTCCAAGTAGTACATATATACCAATGTATATCATTCCCATAAGACATGGTCCAACCATCCCATTAAACATGTATTTCCACATGGTAATCTTAAAATCACATTTACAAGCTCATTAAGCACATAAACTCCATATGTATATACTTCCAAAGCATATCCTCATACATAGACATGTATAAACATGAGTTATAGCATTAAATGTAACGATACATGTAGTAATATTCATATTAAGACAAAATAACATCATTAAGCCATGTATATTCTCATTAAACCATAAGCCAAGTCATTAAGCTCAAAACCCTAAATTAATATGTAATACTCTTAAATAGATAACATCATGTGAAAAGTAAGTTTCAAGTATAATATACTTCCACATGACCTTTTCTTCTCCATTAAGCACCTCATATCCTAAAATATGGGGACGTGAGCTTAATACCAGAAATGTGAAGCTTTAAAAGAAAATGTTAGTAAATAAGATGAGAAACTAAGAAAAGACTTGTATTTAGTGTTATCAAGGGTCTAGGAACTCACAATCTAGGTTTTAAGTCAAAAGCCTAGAAAAGTAGATGAACCCTAGATGATTTGGAGAAGAACACTTAAGATTGTAGCTCCCAAGCAATAATGAATTCTATTAAATGCACTCTAAATGATTCTTGAAGTGAAGTAAATGCAACCAAGTGAAACCCTAGCTCATTCAATGAAGAGAGATACCAAAATGGGAGAAAATCACCCCCAAGAAGCTTCCCAAACGAAACCCTAATCTAATTTTGGTAAAGTGACCTTAAAAATCGGCCAAGGGGTGTTTTTATACCCTCAGACCCCGTCGGCGACTATGACACGTCGACTGTGCCAGTGTTAATGTCGCGGGTTAATGTCGCAACCCAACCCCCACCTTCGGTACATGTTGAGCGGTTGTGACACGGCGACTATAACCAAGTTACAATCGCGTGTCATACTCGCGACATATGTACTGTGGCCTACTCCTCTCAGGCGATAATGACACGGAAACTATGACACCTGTCATAGTCGTGGGCAAGGTCACCCAGACCTCCTCCGACCCGATTTCCGTCCTCACTATCCGCTTGGCCAAGTCCCAAAGATGTGATTCCATGTAACATTCCCATTCAATGCCAACCATTAAATGAATTGTTTAGCGATAAAGAGCATAAAAAGGGCGTTTTACTTACTTGGAATTTTGCGGGTGTTACATTATACAATAAGCTTTTAGGACTTAGACATTTTGATCCTAAAAGTCATTGTAAGCTAAAGGCTTGTTAGTTATGATGGAATTCCATATTCACCGTGGGTGAAATCTATTGATGTTGCACACTCATTTTATGTATTTGATTTATGGAAAAATTGAAGTTTTAGCATAGTGGACGTCCGCTTAGGTCCAAGGTCGGACGTCCGCATTAGGTCGGACATCCGCGTGGTTCCGCGGAAGCAACAGGGATTTCAGGTTTGGTCGAGAGAAGTTCCAGCTGGGCGTCCGCATGTTTCCCTCTTCTCTCTCTTACTTTACCAAACAAAAATACGATCAAAATTATCTCCTACTTGGGGCGATTTTCACCTCCAAAACAATCTCAAACACCTTACTTCATTTATGGCAAACATGATGCATTAAATGCCCAAACTCTAAAGCATCCAAGTGATTTTCATCATCAAAGCTAGGTGTAAAGGCTAGGGATCAAGAACTAATCATCTTCACCATCTCCCTCAAACCTACTAGAAGTTCTAAAACTATATACATGTTAAAATATGTGTTTTAACCTGCTAAACATCTCCTCAATGCTTATTACTTTATTTGGATGAGTTTTTACCAAAACCTAATTTTTGGAGATTTTAGGGTTTTGTTTGGATGAAATGGTTTGTAAAGATAGACACATGATGTTTAATGGTTTGTTTATGATTCTTATGTATGTGGGTTGCATTTCCTTAAATTTTATGAGTTTGAGAATTTTAGATCAAAATCTAGGGTTTTGAAATACTTAAGAATTTTGATGAGAACTTTATGGATATTGGTTTCTCTTATTGAAATGATGATTAAAATGGTATTTTGTTAACCCTGAGATTTTATGGCTAAGTATCATATTTTAGAATCCAAAGTATCATGATGAGGAAACTTACATTTTTGTTGTGTATTGATACTAAACTTACCCATCATGTTTGGGATAGTGTTCTGTATTTATGGAATTTGTTGGTTTACTTGATTTTAGTGTAATAGATCCATAGGCACTCGAGTCTTTATGTTCAATGATGGGACGATAGTTTTCCACATTGTAGCACATAATTGGCATCGAGTCTCATGGTTAGTAAGATGTGGACCCGTATGGTCGGGTATCGTCCCATGAGCAGTAAGGTGTAATTCCAATGTGCTTGTTTGTTTTCTTGAATTTGGATATACCTATGTATAGACCCAGAGGGGTTGAAATTGGGAATCCACAAGCAATAAACTTAGAGGAGTTGAGCTTGATATCCATTTGTTTATGTTGTATGTGTTTGAGTTTACTAATATTTCATGTGACTTCCTTTTGTGTTTCATCACTACTTATGGTAAACGGGTCTCCCCCGTCAATGCATGAAGCCTTGTGTAAATGTTAGTTTTCTACCCAAGATTAGTATTACGGTTTCCGCATTACATTCCAAAGATCTTATTTCCATTATTATCAACTTATAATTGTTTGTTCTCACTAGAATTTAGCCTAACAGTTTTTCTTAAAATGACATGTATATCAGGTCATCCTAGCGGTGGGATTTCTCGGGTTTGAGTGAAGAGTCGAGAAGAGTAAATATCATTTTTGGTGAAGCAATTAGAGGCGTACACTTTTAGTTAAACAAACATTCTTTTGGAAGAGAGATAGCAACACCTGTCTATAATCTAAGTCGTTGTAGTTTAGAGGCCTCAGTGCTAAGAGGGGCGACCCTCACTTGGTGGAATGTTTACTCCACTACATTGGAGGCCTCAGTGTTGGCCGAATTGAGTTGGACGACTTTCAAGAAGAAAGTGCTGGAAGAATATTTTAACGAGAGAGCAATGTACCGGATAGAGGAGGAGTTCCGGAATTTGAAAAAGGGGAACTTGTCAGTGAAGGAGTACAACCGAAAATTTATGGATAAACTGGGGTTAATGGAGCATTTGGTCCCAACTAAGAAAAAGAAGATCAATGGTTACATCAAGGGCCTGCCATCGGACATGATTTTCATGGTACGTGTATCCAAAGCCTCCACTCTCTATGAGACAGTGGAAGAAGCCCAACTTATGGAAGACGCCTACAAATGGGGTAGGGAAAAAAGTGGAAGAACGATGGAGAAGAGGAAGTGGGAGGGAAGCTCCATGCCCTCCAAGAAACCAAGACTATTCAACAACAACCACCGGGGAACCGATCCTAGACACGAGGCTAGCTGGTGTTCCAAATGCCGAAGTAAGCACTTTGGTCCATGCAACTTTGTTCCCAGGAATTGCTATAAGTGTGGCAAGACCGGGCATTCTTTGAAAGATTGCCCAATCAAGATGGAAATATGTTTTGAGTGCAAAGAGTCGGGTCACTTTAGAGGTGAGTGCCCGAAGTTGAAGATAGGAGGAAGCGGGGGAAAGAAAGTGGAACCTCCTAGAGCATCGGGAAGAACTTTTCATATGACAACCGAGGAGGCAAAGGCTTCGACAGATGTGGTGTCGAGTATGTTTCTCCTAAACTCCGTACCTACACGTGTATTATTTGATTCAGGTGCAAGTTTTTCGTTTGTGTTGAATTCCTTTTGCCAAAAGTTGTTATGCCCATTAGTAGTCTAGAGGATGTTATAGTGGTAGAAATAGCAGACAGTGGTCAAATAGTAGTTCACGAGGTATTAAGGGATTGTACGTTGGAGATTGAAGGAATGAAGTTTCCTATCGACTTGATGCCAATGGTAATTGGGGGATTCGATGTAGTGATTGGAATGGATTGGCTATCGATGAATCAAACTGAGATTTTATGCGCAAAGAAGTTAATCCGTATCCCAATTTTGGATGGAGGAGTTGTGACCGTTTACAGTGAAAAGAGAAAGGGATAAGTGGCGATTATCTCCATGATCAAGGCACGTAAGTGTCCTATCAAGGGTTGTGCATCTTTCTTGGCATATGTGATTGAATCCAAGATTGAAAAGAAGAAACTCGAGGACATGAGGGTGGTACGTGAGTTTCCCGAGGTGTTTCCGGAAGACTTTCCCAGTTTACCGCCCGACCGTCAAGTGGAATTCAAGATAGAATTGGTTCCGGGAGCGGCTCCGATCGCTAGAGCTCCCTATCAATTAGCTCCATCCGAAATGAAAGAAATGATGGCCAACTTCAAGAGTTTTTAGAGAAATGGTTCGTGAGGCCGAGCTCGTCACCGTGGGGCGCGCCAGTCTTATTTGTAAAGAATAAAGACGACACGATGAGAATGTGCATAGACTATCGGGAGTTAAAACAAGGTAACCATGAAGAACAAGTACCCACTCCCTAGGATCGACGATTTGTTTAACCAACTTCAAGGAGCAGGATGGTTCTCAAATATTGACTTATGTTCGGGATACCATGAAGTCAATGTGAAGGAGGACGAAATTCCAAAGATGACACCTATGGTGTTCATGGATTTGATGAACCGGGTGTGTCGAGTTATCCTCGACAAATCGGTTATTGTGTTCATAGATGCTATTTTGGTGTACTCTAAGGACGAATCGGAGCATGAGCAACATCTTCGGGAAGTAATAGAAGTTCTAAGGAGGGAGAAGTTGTATGCAAAATTCTCCAAATGCGACTTTTGGTTGGAAGAGGTCCAGTTCTTAGGGCATGTGGTCACCCGAGATGGAGTAAAGGTGGATCCTTCCAAGATCGAGGCAATGATGAATTGAGAACCTTCCAAGAGTCCATCGGAAATTTGAAGTTTCTTGGGTTTAGCAGGTTACTACCGGAGATTTATTCAAGACTTTTACAAGATTGCTTCTTCATTGACGGCTTTGACTCGGAAGAATGTAAAGTTCGTTTGGACCGAGATACAAATCGAAGCTTTGTTTGAAGAGATTCTTAAGGAAGAAGTGACGATGAAGCAAAGACTATTATTATCGGAGGATAGCCGTGGAGTAAAGTTATTTATGGGCGCATGTGGGTGCCCAAAATCGGAGGCAACCGAGAACTACTTTTGGAAGATGCCCACACGTCCAAATACTCCATCCATCTGGGAAGCACCAAGATGTATAAATATTTGAAGCTACATTATTGGTGGCCAGTCATGAAGTTAGATGTAGCACGCTATGTGGAACGATGTATGACTTGTTCACAAGTAAAGGCCGAACATCAACGACCTTATGTGAGTTTACAATATTTAGAGATATCCGAATGGAAGTTGGATCGCATCACCAGGGATTTTTTGACTAAGTTGCCGAAGATTTTCTTTTTGAGAAAGAGGTCATAATACTATTTGAGTGATAGTGGATCGTTTAAATAAGAGTGCTCACTTCCTAGCAATGCGGGAAACCTTATCAATAGATAAGTTTGCAAAACTGTACATTGATGAGGTAGTTTCTAGACATGGCGTACCTTTGTCTATAGTTTCGGATCGCGATAGTCGGTTTACTTCAATATTTTGGGAAGGATTGCCTTAGGAATTAGGTACGAGGGTGAACTTGAGCATGACTTACCATCCTCAAACGGACGGACAAAGTGAAAGAACGATTCAAACGTTGGAGGATATGCTAAGATCATGTGTGATCGATTTTGGTGGCAATTGGGACACCTACCTACCTTTGGTGGAGTTTGCGTACAACAACAGTTACCATTTTAGCTTGAAGGCGGCACCATTTGAAGCATTGTATTAAAGAAAGTGTAGGACTCCCTTCTGTTGGCTAGAGGTGGGAGAAAAGCAGTTTGCCGGACCGGAAATCGTGCAAGAGACGGCTGATAAGGTCAAAGTTATAAGAGATCTCTTGAAAGCGGCTCAAGACCGACAAAAGAGCTATGCCGATAAGAAAAGGCGGTCGGTGGAGTTCCAAGTGGGAGACCGAGTGATGCTGAAGGTATCTCCTTGGAAAGGTTTGATTCGATTCGGCAAGCGTGGGAAGTTGAGTCCCCGTTTCCTTGGGTCGTTCACTATAACTAAGAGGACTGGGCTCCTAGCTTATCAGTTGGAACTCCCGCCAGAAATGAACGGAATACACAACATGTTTCATGTTGCTACCTTCGTAAGTGCTTGGCGAAAGAGGAGAGCGTCATGCCGCTTTCGAAAATAAGAGTGGATGAGGGCAACCGTTGCATAGAGGAACCCGAAGCGATCTTATAGAAGAAATCCAAGAAACTCCGACACAAGGAAGTCATGATGGTAAAGGTGCAATGGAAGCATCATCAGGGTGCTAATGTGACTTGAGAAGCCGTGGAGGATATGAAGCGGAGGTATCCCCACCTATTTTAGCCAAGATTTCGAGGACGAAATCATTTCCATGTTAGGGAGGATTGTAACATGCTGAATTTTGTCGGTAAGAAATTAGAACTTTATTTTGTCTACTTATACAATAAGTTTTTAGGACTTAGACATTTTGATCCTAAAAGTCATTCGTAAGCTAAAGGCTCGTTAGTTATGATGGAATTCCATATTCACTATGGGTGAAAGCTGTTGATGTTGCACACTCATTTTATGTATTTGATTTATGGAAAAATTGGAGTTTTAGCATAGTGGGTCCATGGCCGAACGTCCGCATTAGGCCAAACATCCGCGTGGTTCCGCGGAAGCAGCAAGGATTTTAGGTCTGTTCGAGAGAAGTCTAGTCGGACGTCCGCTTTGCGTCTGACGAATTGTTTTACTTTTTCTTCTAAGGTTACCCTCTTCTCTCTCTTACTTTACCAAACACAAATCCAATCGAACTTCTCTCCTTCTTGGGACGATTTTCACCTCCAAAACACTCTCAAACACCTTACTTCATTTATGGCAAACATGGTGCATTAAATGTCCAAACTTTTGAAGCATTCAAGTGATTTTCATCATCAAAGCTAGGTGTGAAGGCTAGTGATCAAGACCTAATCATCTTCACCATCTCCCTCAAGCCTACTAAAAGTTTTCTAGGTTTTCCTTGTAAAAACCTAACTTGTTAGTTCATTCTCATTTTCTAAAACTGTATACATGTTAAAATATGTATTTTAACCTTCTAAACATCTCCTCACTACTTATTACTTGATTTGGATGAGTTTTTACCAAAACCTAATTTTTGGAGATTTTAGGGTTTTGTTTGGATGAAATGGTTTGTAAAGATGGATACATGATGTTAAATGGTTTGTTTATGGTTCTTATGTATTTGGGTTGCATTTCCTTAAATTTTATGAGTTTGCGAATTTTAGGTTAAAATGTAGGGTTTTGAAATACTTAAGGATTTTGATGAGAACTTTATGGATATTGGTTTCTCTTATTGAAATGATAATTAAAATGGTACTTTGTAAACCATGAGATTTTATGGCTAAGTATCATATTTTAGAGCCAAAGTATCATGATGAGGAAACTTACCTTTTTGTTGTGTATTGATACTAAACTTACCCATCATGTTTGGGATAGTGTTCTGTATTTATGGAGTTTGTTGGTTTACTTGATTTTAGTGTAATAGATCCATAAGCACTTGAGTCTTTATGTTCAATGATGGGATGATAGTTTTCCACATTGTAGCATGTAATAGGCATCGAGTCTCATGGTAAGTAAGATGTGGACCCGTATGGTTGGGCATTATCCCATGAGCAGTAAGGTGTAATTCCTATGTGCTTGCTTGTTTTCTTGGATTTGGATATCCCAATGTATAGACATAGAGAGGTTGGAATTGGGAATTCACAAGCAATAGACTTAGAGGAGTTGAGCTTGATATCCATTTGTTTATGTTGTATGTGATTGATTTTACTAATATGTCATGTGACTTCCTTTTGTGTTTCGTCACTGCTTATGGTAACGGGTCTTCCCCGTCAACACATGAAGTATTGTGTAAATGTTGGTTTTCTACCCAAGATTAATATTACGGTTTCCGCATTACATTCCGAAGATCTTATTTCCATTATTATCAACTTATAACTGTTTGTTCTCACCCGTCTATAATCAAAACCGTTGTAGTTTAAATTAGTAGGTTGTTAATTTGTACCTCCTTATAGACTCGTTATGTAAACGTCATACAATTTCCCCTCTTTGGATGATTTATTTAATTGAAAGGTGCATGTGATGATCATTTAATTGATCAACTGTTTGAAACATTAGGGGCATTAAACACCAAGGTCGGACCTACTTGTGGGGCAAGGCACATCAACGACTTTTATTGTGCCAATAAACTAACATGTTTCCTATTTTCGAGTTACGTCTAACAAGTTGGATCTCATCATCCATATCAATTATGGGTCATAGAGAACTGTATGTGAGGCCTATTGGACCACCATGGATATCCTAACCTAATTGTATACAACTATACAACAAGTAAAATCTATATATATAATAAATAAGTAACTAGCAAGTCACATATCGTGTTCTGGTGAGCCGACTTTATTGTTTTCCCGCCTAAACATGTATCTAGACGCATTTACATTACATGTTCAATTAACACACCCACATTCACTCCTCCTTAAATCTCTCCTTAATTAAATTTTCAATATTTATACCTTACATTTACTACCCTTATAATTACCTATGTAGTAACTTTTAATCTCTTACTTTTTTATTTTTCATTTTAGACTTTTATCATATAAACATAAATAATGTATATGAACTAAAATGCATTAAAAAAACATTTCTATTTTTTACAAATTATACCATTGTAATCGCTTCGTCAATACCTTCGAAATGAGCCCAATATTGAATATTTTTGGATTTGATTATATTATTAAATATCATAAATATATACGAATTAACGTGTCGTGATTAGTATGGGAATTGTTGAAATTAGTATAGGATTTGATACAAATAATCACTAAATTGTCGTGATTTTCTTTTTGCAACTTCATATCAATTTTTACTTCAAAGTCGAATTCCTTCGACGAATTACAATTCTATCAAATTTCGTTCTGTCAACGAAACACCCTTAGAATTATCATAAGAGATTTAATTACTTGGAAAAAAAGATATCACTTATCAACTGACTTTTGGATTATGAGTTCGAATCTTTTTCAAAAATATAAATATGCAATTATTGTGTATTCGTTTGATAAATTCATTTAGTAACGACATTTATAATAAATATCAAACTTAATAGACATATTTTTATTTTCAAGATAATATTCCGTATTTGTGAAATTTTTGTTTTCTTTTTATCAATTATTGCATGTGTCACAAAATTATTTAACAACTATTAAACATCAAATAATTAACTTAAAACACAAATTTGATCGTCGCGCAACGGACGAGCCAAATACTAGTACGATAATAAATTGCAATAAAAATTAAGAGCATCTTGAACAACTATATTAAAATAGAAAAAAGTAGGATTTTAACATTTTTGTTACTCCAACAGATGTGCTATCCTCTACGCTAAAATAGAGAAAAGATAGAAAGATTTTAAAAATCTCTAAATTTAGAGAAATTTCTAAATAGATAGTTTCTTCCCAAAACTAATTATTACCTCTAAAAATCAAAAATTTCCTCTCCCAACTTTCCATATCTTGAATACTTTAATAATATAATTAAATAAATTAAATATTTTAATAAGTTAAATTAATACTAGAGTTGCTTAAATAAAATAGTTGTTGAAGTTAGATGCAAATCTTTTTCGAGATTTTTATCTTTTTTACTCTATTTTAGAAAAACTTTAGCATAACTGTTGGAAATGGTCTAATAACAACTCGATATAATTTATTTATCAGGCAAATTAAGTACACTAATATATAATAATTTTTTTGTTTCTTATTTAGTTTAATCACTAAAAAAATCAACCAATGTAACAAACTTTAAAAATCTTCCTATATATTGTGGTACCAATTTACCAAATGATCAAAAAATCTTGTGTTTGGACGTTTTTTTTGTTGCGTTGGTAATTTTTATAATGAAAATTCCACCTGATATGATAAATCATTATATCTTGATGGGGCAAAACCATATAAATTTGTTTAATTGTTTTAGTTCATATTTTTTATATGGAAAAAGTCCAAAAAAACCCAACGAACTATCCAATTTCGCATGGTTAAGTCCCTAAACTATTTTTCTGAATGAAAAAAACCATTAAACATTTTCATTTTGAATGATTAAATCCCTAAACTGTTTTTTGGATGAAAAAACAATTAAATTTTCTCATTTTGAATGATCAACTCCCTGAACATTTTTCTTAAAAATATAAATCACCGAACTTTTAAAAATTTCCTATAACTGACTTAAAATGTTGTAAAGTAAAAAAAACTTAAATCAAATTTACCGCCGTTCCTAAACCCTACTTCATTCGGACCCTACGAAAAAACCGAGGTCATCAACTTGATAGATGATATGGAGAACAGAGAACAACTGGGAGTGGTGAGGGGAGCGGTACCCTTCTTTGCGAAGAGTTTGAATGACGTACGATTTAGAAACGGTAAACCGATTTAGATATTATTTTAAGTTAAAATTTTCCTAGTCGGCAACATGTAATTTTTTTCATTCAAAGTGAGAAGTTTTAATGGTTTTTTTATTCAAAAAAATAGTTTAGGGACTTAACCATTCAAAATGTAACAAATATCAATTTACCTGATAATCAAAGAAAATCTTATATTATTATTTTTTTTGAATTGCTAATTGGTTATTATGAATTGTGTGGTCGGGATGGTAACTGGCAGGTTTGGGGAGGGTATCCCCTCACCCGGCCCCGGTTTCACTCTCCTAGACCCGTCCCCGGCCCCGGTTTCACTCTCCTATTGTGTGGTACTGCAAATCAGTATTATTTGTTAACATTGATTTTAATTATAAAAAAATATTTCCCCTTTCTCACTTTTTTCAAGGTTTCTCTTTATTCCTTTCCTCTCGATCACCATTTTTTTAATATTAAAATCCCATAACATCTTCAAAACTTTTCGTTTGATCGCTCACTTTCTTCATACAAAAACGTTTAACTAGTTAAAGTAAAATACATAGAAATTAAATAGAAATATTTAAAAGTATGTTATGTTAATTGAGAAAAAAGTAATTGTTATATTAAATATGAACTAAAACTTTGAGATATTTTGATCCATTTCATTTTCCAAGTTATTGTTATGTCACTTAAAACCAAAGTTTTAAATGACGTGAGGCGTGGAAGTCCATACAAGTTACGATGAAGCCACAATATTTTTTAAGTCGTGCCCTATGGCGACATATATATATATATATATATATATATGTATGTATATAGAGGGATAATAAAATGTAAACTACTAAATGTGTGTAAACTATGTAAACTCATCCTAGCCATTGATTTTTAATCTAGATTAATATGTCATTAAGGGTAAATTAGTCTTTCATACCTTTTCTTTTATTTTCGGAAATTACATAATTAAGGATAACAATCCTTTATTTTAGGAAGTGGTATATATTTTTTTATTTTTTTGATCATATCCGATTTATGCATCATCATCTTCTTCATTGAACCGTTTTGAAAAACTTATCTTCATCCCCATAACTGTTTTTTGTTCCAGATTTTCGTACCAATTTGGATTTTTCTCTTTCTTTTCCACTTGCTGTCATCATGTCGACTAACATGGAAGAAGAAAAATACGGATACTGTTCACCATCGTCTTCTTCATTTTTGTCTCTTCATAATTACTGTTCCAAACCTTGATTTATGTGTTTTCGCGTTTGTGATTATGTCGATCAATATGGATGAAGAAAAAAACGACAAAAAAACCATTCACGGCGACATGCTTGTTGATGATGTATTCGTTGATTTCATTCTTACATACGGTTGCAACGAAGATGATGATGATGATGATGATGATGCAATCGATGCTACTCCAGTGAAGAATTCATATGAAAACTTTATTTTCTATGAAAATCTTGTATTTTTCATATCTTTCAGTTTCCACATACCAAATTCAGATTTCACATCACATAAAAAATGAATGGTATGAAAACCTCATTTGAAATTGATCTTTGAATTTGTGTCCGAAGGGTATGAAAACCCCCAATTTGAAAGGGGTTTTCATATCTTTCAGTTTCCACTTTGATGAATTATGGGTATTTCATAACTTTCCTGTAAAAATGTTGATTTCATATGAAATGAATACTTTCAAGTACGTGAACTCTATTTTTGGGTATGTGAAATCTGACTTTTGATATGTGGAAAGTGAAAGATATGAAAATGAAAATTTGTCATATAAAATACAATTTTCATATGAATTTGACGTTTGCTATTAACCGAAATCATATGAAAGTCGACTCCACTAACCAAAACCATATGAAAACCCTAAACTCGTACGCCTCTGTTCTGGTCCTCCATTTCTATGAACCGAATCGCACCACAAGAATCTTCAAAGGTTTTCGTACCAAGTTTTCATAGAATCTCGATATTGTTTTCACAGAATAATAACCTCTTTTTGGATTGTTGAGGCCGTAAATATGGAAACTATCCCTAATTTCACGGTTTCCTTATCGATTCCAATTTCTGTCGCACGCCAGTTTACTCTTTTACCCTTTTCATATTTCTAATTGGACCATCTTGCCACCGGTTTCATAGATTATTACGTTATTGCCACCGCCCCTATTAGGACCATTGATTGAAACGATCTACGGTCTAGATTAGTTTAGATAGTTTACATTTTAGTGAGCCTCTATATATATATATACATGCATATATAGGAGACGTTTCATTTACAAACCATCAAATTCTAACAAACTATGCAAACTAATCTTAGCCGTCCATCTAGTCTAATAAATAACTGATTTCATTTAGTTTCCAATCCAAAACAATGATCATAATTAATAAACCTTATCAACTTCCATATACACCTCAATCATATTTAATGAATCATGACAATTATGGTTTGTTAGAATTAGACGGTTTGTAATTGAAATGAACCCCTGGGCACGCGCACGCACGCACACACGTGTGTGTGTGTAATATATATATATATATATACACGAAAAAACCGAGGTCATCAACTTGATAGATGATATGGAGAACAGAGAACAACTGGGAGTGGTGAGGGGAGCGGTACCCTTCTTTGCGAAGAGTTTGAATGACGTACGATTTAGAAACGGTAAACCGATTTAGAAACGGTAAACCGATTTAGATATTATTTTAAGTTAAAATTTTCCTAGTCGGCAACATGTAATTTTTTTCATTCAAAGTGAGAAGTTTTAATGGTTTTTTTATTCAAAAAAAATAGTTTAGGGACTTAACCATTCAAAATGTAACAAATATCAATTTACCTGATAATCAAAGAAAATCTTATATTATTATTTTTTTTGAATTGCTAATTGGTTATTATGAATTGTGTGGTCGGGATGGTAACTGGCAGGTTTGGGGAGGGTATCCCCTCACCCGGCCCCGGTTTCACTCTCCTAGACCCGTCCCCGGCCCCGGTTTCACTCTCCTATTGTGTGGTACTGCAAATCAGTATTATTTGTTAACATTGATTTTAATTATAAAAAAATATTTCCCCTTTCTCACTTTTTTCAAGGTTTCTCTTTATTCCTTTCCTCTCGATCACCATTTTTTTAATATTAAAATCCCATAACATCTTCAAAACTTTTCGTTTGATCGCTCACTTTCTTCATACAAAAACGTTTAACTAGTTAAAGTAAAATACATAGAAATTAAATAGAAATATTTAAAAGTATGTTATGTTAATTGAGAAAAAAGTAATTGTTATATTAAATATGAACTAAAACTTTGAGATATTTTGATCCATTTCATTTTCCAAGTTATTGTTATGTCACTTAAAACCAAAGTTTTAAATGACGTGAGGCGTGGAAGTCCATACAAGTTACGATGAAGCCACAATATTTTTTAAGTCGTGCCCTATGGCGACATATATATATGTATGTATATAGAGGGATAATAAAATGTAAACTACTAAATGTGTGTAAACTATGTAAACTCATCCTAGCCATTGATTTTTAATCTAGATTAATATGTCATTAAGGGTAAATTAGTCTTTCATACCTTTTCTTTTATTTTCGGAAATTACATAATTAAGGATAACAATCCTTTATTTTAGGAAGTGGTATATATTTTTTTATTTTTTTGATCATATCCGATTTATGCATCATCATCTTCTTCATTGAACCGTTTTGAAAAACCTATTTTCATCCCCATAACTGTTTTTTGTTCCAGATTTTCGTACCAATTTGGATTTTTCTCTTTCTTTTCCACTTGCTGTCATCATGTCGACTAACATGGAAGAAGAAAAATACGGATACTGTTCAACATCGTCTTCTTCATTTTTGTCTCTTCATAATTACTGTTCCAAACCTTGATTTATGTGTTTTCGCGTTTGTGATTATGTCGATCAATATGGATGAAGAAAAAAACGACGAAGAAACCATTCACGGCGACATGCTTGTTGATGATGTATTCGTTGATTTCATTCTTACATACGGTTGCAACGAAGATGATGATGATGATGATGATGCAATCGATGCTACTCTAGTGAAGAATTCATATGAAAACTTTATTTTCTATGAAAATCATGTATTTTTCATATCTTTCAGTTTCCACATACCAAATTCAGATTTCACATCACATAAAAAATGAATGGTATGAAAACCTCATTTGAAATTGATCTTTGAATTTGTGTCCGAAGGGTATGAAAACCCCCAATTTGAAAGGGGTTTTCATATCTTTCAGTTTCCACTTTGATGAATTATGGGTATTTCATAACTTTCCTGTAAAAATGTTGATTTCATATGAAATGAATACTTTCAAGTACGTGAACTCTATTTTTGGGTATGTGAAATCTGACTTTTGATATGTGGAAAGTGAAAGATATGAAAATGAAAATTTGTCATATAAAATACAATTTTCATATGAATTTGACGTTTGCTATTAACCGAAATCATATGAAAGTCGACTCCACTAACCAAAACCATATGAAAACCCTAAACTCATACGCCTCTGTTCTGGTCCTCCATTTCTATGAACCGAATCGCACCACAAGAATCTTCAAAGGTTTTCGTACCAAGTTTTCATAGAATCTCGATATTGTTTTCACAGAATAATAACCTCTTTTTGGATTGTTGAGGCCGTAAATATGGAAACTATCCCTAATTTCACGGTTTCCTTATCGATTCCAATTTCTGTCGCACGCCAGTTTACTCTTTTACCCTTTTCATATTTCTAATTGGACCATCTTGCCACCGGTTTCATAGATTATTACGTTATTGCCACCGCCCCTATTAGGACCATTGATTGAAACGATCTACGGTCTAGATTAGTTTAGATAGTTTACATTTTAGTGAGCCTCTATATATATATATATATATACATGCATATATAGGAGACGTTTCATTTACAAACCATCAAATTCTAACAAACTATGCAAACTAATCTTAGCCGTCAATCTAGTCTAATAAATAACTGATTTCATTTAGTTTCCAATCCAAAACAATGATCATAATTAATAAACCTTATCAACTTCCATATACACCTCAATCATATTTAATGAATCATGACAATTATGGTATGTTAGAATTAGACGGTTTGTAATTGAAATGAACCCCTGGGCACGCGCACGCACGCACACACGTGTGTGTGTGTAATATATATATATATATATATATATATATATATATATATATATATATATATATATATATATATATATATACACGAAAAAACCGAGGTCATCAACTTGATAGATGATATGGAGAACAGAGAACAACTGGGAGTGGTGAGGGGAGCGGTACCCTTCTTTGCGAAGAGTTTGAATGACGTACGATTTAGAAACGGTAAACCGATTTAGAAACGGTAAACCGATTTAGATATTATTTTAAGTTAAAATTTTCCTAGTCGGCAACATGTAATTTTTTTCATTCAAAGTGAGAAGTTTTAATGGTTTTTTTATTCAAAAAAAAGTAGTTTAGGGACTTAACCATTCAAAATGTAACAAATATCAATTTACCTGATAATCAAAGAAAATCTTATATTATTATTTTTTTTGAATTGCTAATTGGTTATTATGAATTGTGTGGTCGGGATGGTAACTGGCAGGTTTGGGGAGGGTATCCCCTCACCCGGCCCCGGTTTCACTCTCCTAGTCCCGTCCCCGGCCCCGGTTTCACTCTCCTATTGTGTGGTACTGCAAATCAGTATTATTTGTTAACATTGATTTTAATTATAAAAAAATATTTCCCCTTTCTCACTTTTTTCAAGGTTTCTCTTTATTCCTTTCCTCTCGATCACCATTTTTTTAATATTAAAATCCCATAACATCTTCAAAACTTTTCGTTTGATCGCTCACTTTCTTCATACAAAAACGTTTAACTAGTTAAAGTAAAATACATAGAAATTAAATAGAAATATTTAAAAGTATGTTATGTTAATTGAGAAAAAAGTAATTGTTATATTAAATATGAACTAAAACTTTGAGATATTTTGATCCATTTCATTTTCCAAGTTATTGTTATGTCACTTAAAACCAAAGTTTTAAATGACGTGAGGCGTGGAAGTCCATACAAGTTACGATGAAGCCACAATATTTTTTAAGTCGTGCCCTATGGCGACATATATATATATATATATATATATATATATATATATATATATATATATGTATATAGAGGGATAATAAAATGTAAACTACTAAATGTGTGTAAACTATGTAAACTCATCCTAGCCATTGATTTTTAATCTAGATTACTATGTCATTAAGGGTAAATTAGTCTTTCATACCTTTTCTTTTATTTTCGGAAATTACATAATTAAGGATAACAATCCTTTATTTTAGGAAGTGGTATATATTTTTTTATTTTTTTGATCATATCCGATTTATGCATCATCATCTTCTTCATTGAACCGTTTTGAAAAACCTATCTTCATCCCCATAACTGTTTTTTGTTCCAGATTTTCGTACCAATTTGGATTTTTCTCTTTCTTTTCCACTTGCTGTCATCATGCCGACTAACATGGAAGAAGAAAAATACGGATACTGTTCACCATCGTCTTCTTCATTTTTGTCTCTTCATAATTACTGTTCCAAACCTTGATTTATGTGTTTTCGCGTTTGTGATTATGTCGATCAATATGGATGAAGAAAAAAACGACGAAGAAACCATTCACGGCGACATGCTTGTTGATGATGTATTCGTTGATTTCATTCTTACATACGGTTGCAACGAAGATGATGATGATGATGATGATGCAATCGATGCTACTCCAGTGAAGAATTCATATGAAAACTTTATTTTCTATGAAAATCTTGTATTCATATCTTTCAGTTTCCACATACCAAATTCAGATTTCACATCACATAAAAAATGAATGGTATGAAAACCTCATTTGAAATTGATCTTTGAATTTGTGTCCGAAGGGTATGAAAACCCCCAATTTGAAAGGGGTTTTCATATCTTTCAGTTTCCACTTTGATGAATTATGGGTATTTCATAACTTTCCTGTAAAAATGTTGATTTCATATGAAATGAATACTTTCAAGTACGTGAACTCTATTTTTGGGTATGTGAAATCTGACTTTTGATATGTGGAAAGTGAAAGATATGAAAATGAAAATTTGTCATATAAAATACAATTTTCATATGAATTTGACGTTTGCTATTAACCGAAATCATATGAAAGTCGACTCCACTAACCAAAACCATATGAAAACCCTAAACTCGTACGCCTCTGTTCTGGTCCTCCATTTCTATGAACCGAATCGCACCACAAGAATCTTCAAAGGTTTTCGTACCAAGTTTTCATAGAATCTCGATATTGTTTTCACAGAATAATAACCTCTTTTTGGATTGTTGAGGCCGTAAATATGGAAACTATCCCTAATTTCACGGTTTCCTTATCGATTCCAATTTCTGTCGCACGCCAGTTTACTCTTTTACCCTTTTCATATTTCTAATTGGACCATCTTGCCACCGGTTTCATAGATTATTACGTTATTGCCACCGCCCCTATTAGGACCATTGATTGAAACGATCTACGGTCTAGATTAGTTTAGATAGTTTACATTTTAGTGAGCCTCTATATATATATATATATACATGCATATATAGGAGACGTTTCATTTACAAACCATCAAATTCTAACAAACTATGCAAACTAATCTTAGCCGTCCATCTAGTCTAATAAATAACTGATTTCATTTAGTTTCCAATCCAAAACAATGATCATAATTAATAAACCTTATCAACTTCCATATACACCTCAATCATATTTAATGAATCATGACAATTATGGTTTGTTAGAATTAGACGGTTTGTAATTGAAATGAACCCCTGGGCACGCGCACGCACGCACACACGTGTGTGTGTGTAATATATATATATATATATATACGAAAAAACCGAGGTCATCAACTTGATAGATGATATGGAGAACAGAGAACAACTGGGAGTGGTGAGGGGAGCGGTACCCTTCTTTGCGAAGAGTTTGAATGACGTACGATTTAGAAACGGTAAACCGATTTAGATATTATTTTAAGTTAAAATTTTCCTAGTCGGCAACATGTAATTTTTTTCATTCAAAGTGAGAAGTTTTAATGGTTTTTTTATTCAAAAAAATAGTTTAGGGACTTAACCATTCAAAATGTAACAAATATCAATTTACCTGATAATCAAAGAAAATCTTATATTATTATTTTTTTTGAATTGCTAATTGGTTATTATGAATTGTGTGGTCGGGATGGTAACTGGCAGGTTTGGGGAGGGTATCCCCTCACCCGGCCCCGGTTTCACTCTCCTAGACCCGTCCCCGGCCCCGGTTTCAGTCTCCTATTGTGTGGTACTGCAAATCAGTATTATTTGTTAACATTGATTTTAATTATAAAAAAATATTTCCCCTTTCTCACTTTTTTCAAGGTTTCTCTTTATTCCTTTCCTCTCGATCACCATTTTTTTAATATTAAAATCCCATAACATCTTCAAAACTTTTCGTTTGATCGCTCACTTTCTTCATACAAAAACGTTTAACTAGTTAAAGTAAAATACATAGAAATTAAATAGAAATATTTAAAAGTATGTTATGTTAATTGAGAAAAAAGTAATTGTTATATTAAATATGAACTAAAACTTTGAGATATTTTGATCCATTTCATTTTCCAAGTTATTGTTATGTCACTTAAAACCAAAGTTTTAAATGACGTGAGGCGTGGAAGTCCATACAAGTTACGATGAAGCCACAATATTTTTTAAGTCGTGCCCTATGGCGACATATATATATATATATATATATATATATATATATATATATATATATATATATATATATATATATATATATATATGTATGTATATAGAGGGATAATAAAATGTAAACTACTAAATGTGTGTAAACTATGTAAACTCATCCTAGCCATTGATTTTTAATCTAGATTAATATGTCATTAAGGGTAAATTAGTCTTTCATACCTTTTCTTTTATTTTCGGAAATTACATAATTAAGGATAACAATCCTTTATTTTAGGAAGTGGTATATATTTTTTTATTTTTTTGATCATATCCGATTTATGCATCATCATCTTCTTCATTGAACCGTTTTGAAAAACCTATTTTCATCCCCATAACTGTTTTTTGTTCCAGATTTTCGTACCAATTTGGATTTTTCTCTTTCTTTTCCACTTGCTGTCATCATGTCGACTAACATGGAAGAAGAAAAATACGGATACTGTTCACCATCGTCTTCTTCATTTTTGTCTCTTCATAATTACTGTTCCAAACCTTGATTTATGTGTTTTCGCGTTTGTGATTATGTCGATCAATATGGATGAAGAAAAAAACGACGAAGAAACCATTCACGGCGACATGCTTGTTGATGATGTATTCGTTGATTTCATTCTTACATACGGTTGCAACGAAGATGATGATGATGATGATGATGCAATCGATGCTACTCCAGTGAAGAATTCATATGAAAACTTTATTTTCTATGAAAATCTTGTATTTTTCATATCTTTCAGTTTCCACATACCAAATTCAGATTTCACATCACATAAAAAATGAATGGTATGAAAACCTCATTTGAAATTGATCTTTGAATTTGTGTCCGAAGGGTATGAAAACACCCAATTTGAAAGGGGTTTTCATATCTTTCAGTTTCCACTTTGATGAATTATGGGTATTTCATAACTTTCCTGTAAAAATGTTGATTTCATATGAAATGAATACTTTCAAGTACGTGAACTCTATTTTTGGGTATGTGAAATCTGACTTTTGATATGTGGAAAGTGAAAGATATGAAAATGAAAATTTGTCATATAAAATACAATTTTCATATGAGTTTGACGTTTGCTATTAACCGAAATCATATGAAAGTCGACTCCACTAACCAAAACCATATGAAAACCCTAAACTCGTACGCCTCTGTTCTGGTCCTCCATTTCTATGAACCGAATCGCACCACAAGAATCTTCAAAGGTTTTCGTACCAAGTTTTCATAGAATCTCGATATTGTTTTCACATAATAATAACCTCTTTTTGGATTGTTGAGGCCGTAAATATGGAAACTATCCCTAATTTCACGGTTTCCTTATCGATTCCAATTTCTGTCGCACGCCAGTTTACTCTTTTACCCTTTTCATATTTCTAATTGGACCATCTTGCCACCGGTTTCATAGATTATTACGTTATTGCCACCGCCCCTATTAGGACCATTGATTGAAACGATCTACGGTCTAGATTAGTTTACATAGTTTACACAATTTTCATAGTTTACATTTTAGTGAGCCTCTATATATATATATATATATATATATACATGCATATATAGGAGACGTTTCATTTACAAACCATCAAATTCTAACAAACTATGCAAACTAATCTTAGCCGTCCATCTAGTCTAATAAATAACTGATTTCATTTAGTTTCCAATCCAAAACAATGATCATAATTAATAAACCTTATCAACTTCCATATACACCTCAATCATATTTAATGAATCATGACAATTATGGTTTGTTAGAATTAGACGGTTTGTAATTGAAATGAACCCCTGGGCACGCGCACGCACGCACACACGTGTGTGTGTGTAATATATATATATATATATATATATATATATATATATATATATATATATATATATATGGGCTTAATCATTTGAGAACACCAAAATTTGTGATATTCGTGAGAACTTCTGTCTTACGTTTCACATGATTTTTTCTCATTTAAGGGTATTATTTAATGTATTGATTAACATTTGTTTCGCAATGTGATTGTTTCATATGTATTTGTTTCACAATGTGATTGTTTCATATGTATTTGTTTCACAATGTGAAACTTTTTTATGTGTATTTTTTGTTTCACAAACACGTAAAAAATATGCACATTGTGAACCCAGTACATGTGAAACAAACACATTTCGAAACAAACATATGTTAATTAATATTCTAAATCCTAGTCTTAGATACAAAAAAATCATATGAAATAGCACATGATGCAATAGTTCTCAAGGTTATCAAAAGTTCATAAGTTGTCAAAAGAAGGCCCTCCTGTGTATATATATAGTAATGTACACGCACACAATGCGGCGCAGAGCATCTCAATTTTGAAGCTTAAAACCTGAAACAATGTAAGATACCACATTGGTTGGGGAGGGAAACAAAGGTTGCCTTACAAGAGGGACTTGATACCTCCCCTATCAGACACGTTTTAAAACCGTGCGTCCAGGTGTGGACAGAGCGGACAATATCTGGTACGGTTGGCCTGGGATTTTGGTGACCGGATGGGCCTAAACTTAAACTGCGGAGTAGAGGAGGACATAACTGAGATATAGGATGCCTTTAGGAAAGATCACTCTAAGTGCGTTAATGATAGGGTAGTGAGGACCGTCGTGTAAGGTAAATTTGAAATTACATCTGGCCAATGTAATTGTGAATTTACAAGTGCATGAGTGTGCTCAGTTGCTTTGGTTGAGAAGGTCGAGGGGTGTGGTAGTATGTAGTAAGTTCTTGCCTTGAAATGATAGCATCGGGTTGATGTATTGTGAGAGATCGCGTATGATGTAATGTTTATACCTTCTAGAAGAAGTGTTGTTCAGAATGTTATGAAGCGTCTAGAAATAGAACTTCTTAGGTTCGGAAGGGACGAATGACTGATTAAGGGTAAAACTCCTAGTTTCTAGTGAGTCCCCATTCTTGGAGTTGATGTGACGATCATGTCAGATAGGAGGAGAGAACTGGATTAGGGTTTTGAAAGCTTTAACTCAAGATCAGATGAAGGAATTAAGCCTTTGACTCTTGATTCAAACGGTAGAGTGGCAAGGATGTTGGAGAGAAGTTATCGGTGTTGGATTGAATTTTTTGTAGAGCAGAATGTGAAGAAAATTGGTGTTTAATCAACCTGTAGAGGTCAAAGTTTGGAACCATATATATGTAAATCATTGCTCAAGACGAGAACTATGTGGGTTGGTCAAACTGGTAGATTGTGAAGCACCTGTACAACAAGTTGTTACAAGGACGAGAAAGCGACCGTTGGTCAAAAGTAGAGCGCTAATTATAAGTTGTGTGGGTACAATGGTTGACCTTGTTAGAGTGAATATCCTTCAATTGCAAGTTGAGTTTCATGTATTGTGTCTTTAAATGTATTACATGAGCTCTTTCATGATTAAAAGTATATGCGTACATAACGAATTTCTTGTTTTGAAAATAAGTCGACGCGTGCAAGCGTGTGTTTAAATAAAAAGACAAACATGTTTACGTTACACAATAAAAAAATTTAAACTTAGTGATTTACGAATTATTTTGCCCTTTTTCATGATTGAGATAACCTTCGTTGCAAAAATCACGAAAACGTTTGACTGCAAAGCTTTTATAACCAAAATGAGTATTGACACATTGTCATCATATAAATGAGTGTGGGGGCCGACTGATTTACTTCGTGTAAGTGATTTTGTTCAAGAACTTTTCTAGTCGTATAGGAAAGGTTTCATTCAATATGTTCTGATGTAACAACATCGTTTTGGTTGGTTAAGGTTGTGTTTTACCGAAAAGTTGTGTGCGAACGATTATCGAGATCGTTGTGCATGGCATTGAAATTATGAGAGTGTTGGGTCATGTGTACTCAAGTTGTTTTCAGGAGTTGTACTTTTGAATGTTCAAATGTGTGAAGTAATTTAAATTATCGTGTCATCATGCATGAAGGCTATGAACTCACTAGGTCATGGAGGTTATTGCATTTAAAGTTAAGGAAGGGTTTCAAGAATGGAGAAGTGTCGGTCAAGCCGGTGGCGGAGGATTTAGGATCTTGGTATTCTTATTAAGGAAGAGAGGAGAATAGTGGAAAATGTCATAAATAGACTTTGGCATTGTTTGTATAATGGTATCTTGAGTTCTTGTTCGGTAACTCGAGATGTGGTTGTCGGTGGACGGTTATGTCCGGAGTGAAGGACTTGAAGTCGTCAAAGTATTGCTAATAGTAACTCGTTTTATGTAGCGTTGAGATGAATTGATGAAAATGAACGGCGTTGAGCCTCGAGTATTGGGGGTGGTCTTGTAATTTTGACCTCGCACCAAGTAAGTATTGAATTTTCTTCAAGTGAGGACGGCGGGGTGTAAAGTTGATTATGATACATTGGAAGAAGTAGGTTCCGTTAGGAACCCTTATTGCCGGGAAGGTTATGGAAGCATCGTCATGTCGTCTATTGATGTTGAAGTCAACAACTGTTTAAGATGTCAGAAGTTAAAGGCATTGTCAGGACTTTGAAATTTGAGAGATCACCCTGGTGTGTGTAGACGTAGGAGGTCGTTCAAGAGAGATATATGCTTGCGTGATGTTGGACCACCTTGTGTGGGCGTTATGCTAGTGGAAGATTGCTAATTGGATGAGTGTTTTCCCTACGAGGTTTTGGCGGTTCGTAAAAGGATGATGTAATTAGCGCGACCGAAGTGGGTGCATTGATTTATCGATCTGTAAAGGAATGTGCCTTGTCATTGAATGGTTTCTTGGAGATCGCAATGAACCAACAAGGAACGAATATTTTGAGTAAACTGTGGAATCGTGAGTTGTGGTTCATCTAGAATCATGGAAAGACAAAGTCGTGAGATAGACTTGGTTGTATATATGTTGGTGAGTATGAAGGACAGATTGAATATATGTACAAATGACCGCGAGAACCTGGATTACGGTGTGACGTTGTGGTTGGAGATTGTGTGGATAAGCTAGTGGAAACTTTTGCCAAGTTAGATGAGCAAGTCAGTGATATGGTAATGTGTTGATAAAGGAGGATAATCACAGATGGAAGCCCTTATTCGGAGATTTCGGATGAGTTATGCAAAGTGTTAAGCATGTTATGATATGGATTCCTTCGAAAAAAAGGTGAAGCGGTAGTTGGTGGTTACCTAAAGAGGAACCATGTGCTTTTTGGTTGCGTGAGTCGTTGAGTGAGTATATTTTAGGATCATTGAAAGATTGATGAAGATGTTGGATTGGTTAGTTTACGATGTGGTGTAGTAGATACATAATCTATGAGGAATGTGAATTGTTCCATGTGTACGAAGGAATACTCTGAGAAGGTAAGAGTTTGGGGAACAAGAAGTGTGTGGTGACTTCGAACACTAGATGTTATTACGGGATGACATAGTTGAATTTCTCGAGTAAGAATGGTGGTGAAACCATTTGGTTAGTCATAGCCATGTATATGTGCTATCGACGCCTTGGTGCGGTCGAAAGATAGAGTGGGAAATGTTCCATACTAGCCGGAGGTGGTAGAGATGATATGTTAAAATAAGTGAGTAAACTGGAATTATGAAGTTTGGCAAGTGACATCGAAATGTAGAGTAGTGTGTACAGATTGTCTTTGGCGGGTACACGAACTCCTAGTGAGCGTATAACAAAGGGGATTTATGTATGTTATGGTTCAAGGGTTATGGAAAACTATCTCGTGCGGCTGGTCGAAGGTGTGCACCTACTTGCGAGTCGTTCGTTGGAGGACATGCTTAGGGCATGTGTAATTGATTTTAAGGGCTCGTGGGAAACTCACCTGCCTTTAATTGAGTTTTCATACAATAATAGTTATCATGCTAGCCTGCAAGCAGCGCCTTTCGAGGCATTGTGTGGGCATAAATGTAGAACGCCAGTGTGTTGGAACAAAGTGGGAGAGAAACAGCCGGGGGGTCCAGAGATTGTTCCGATGACCGCAGACAAAATCAACCAAATTCGGGAGAGACTAAAAGTAGATCAGGACCGCCAGAGGACGTATGCGAACAAGAGAAGGAAACCAAGAGAGTTCCAAGTGGGCAACAATTTAATGCTTAAGGTATCGCCTTGGAAGGGCGTGGTCCGTTTCGGGAAGAAAGGGAAGTTAAGGCCCATGTATGTCGGGTCGTTTTGCCATCACCGAGCGTGTGGGTGAGGTGGCGTACAAGTTAGAGTTGTCAGAGGAACTTCGGGGAATTCACCCTACGTTTCATGTGTTGAATTTAAGAAAGTGTTTGGCCGAAGCAAGTATGGATGTGCCATTAGAAGACATGCTTGTGGACGACACGTTGAATTATGTAGAGGAGTCATTGGCGATTGTGGACCGTAAGGTGAGAAAGCTGAGGAGCAAGGAGATTGTTATAGTAATGGTCTAGTGGCACTACCGCAAGGGCCAAGAGGCCACTTGGGAGTTAGAAGCGGACATGAGGTCCCAGTACCCTCATTTGTTCTAAGATGGAATTCCGAGGAGGGAATTCTTTTGAGGGGAGGATGTTGTAATAGCCGAGTTATTTCTTGAAAAGATGAAATTAGTTGGTGGAATTAAAGATTTGAAAGTTTAGTGGTCTAAGTGTGAATAAAAGAAATAAGGTTAAAATCCCTAAAACATATCTCATTCTCACACTTATTAGAGCGTCTGGTGTGTGCTAGTGTGTGAAGAGAACCTTGCGATCGAAAGAAAAGCTGTGAAATCAGAGAGCAAATCGGGTTGCTGCAGTCATCATTCAGGTAACCTTCTTCTCCTTAATTCCTCTATATATCTATTAACTTTTGGGGTTGTTAGGACTGTTGGGGGTGTTCTCGGTTTAGTTTTGTGCGATTTCACCTTAAGAGAGAAAAGGGTGATCTGTGTGCGGCGCCTAACCGTATTAGTATTGAAAATCGATTGGCGGAGTTAACCTAATTGTTTAGTAATACTATCACCTTATTTGTTATGGCTTAATACTGAATTTTTGGGTCGATTAATGTATTTGATTGAGGATTTCGGGGTTTGGTTGTTCGATAAAACCCTTGTCCGGAAGTCGAAGGTTATCTAGAAAGCAAGTAAGTGCCCGGGCGGGGTTCGGTAAGCAAGGGTATCCGAAATCCTTTGGGAATCCGGATGTAAACGGAAGTGGTATCGGACATCTGATTATACGGGATAGGAGAAACCGGAAGTACCCGGATTTGGGTGGCAATCTGGAAGATTCTTATTAGGTGTCCGGAAAGCGACGTGACTACCAAAAACCGGACGTATTCGGAAACCTATTGTAGTCGGACACAAGTGATATATATTGATCTAGGGGTGTGCATAACTTGATAGCCAGTAATTTTGGATACTTTGATAAATAAATCATGATTGAAAGTGTTTTATTAATTGATTGCATAAATGGAGGTCATTTGGTCAAAATATGTTTTAGTACTATGGGGGATTATGCACAGTTTATGATACGGTACATGTTGAAAATACGAATGTGTAAGTCGTTGGATTTTGGTCAATCTTGGCTTTATGAACATTTTGGAAATTGTAAACCTCTTTGGTTTTGGAGAAAAGATGTATTTTGAGTATTTTGATGAGTAAATCTTAGGTATCAATATTTTAACGATTTATCTTACGAGTGTAAATCTTTTGGTATAAATGCACCATGATGGGTGTTCTGGGAAAATGATTTGCCGTAACCTAGAGTTATGTGGAGTTATTTATGCTTTTGAACATTGATGCACATTGTTGGTATGGTTTGAAATTTAAACTTGATTTAAATTCTTTTGAGTGTCGACCAAATTACATACACTTACTGTTTTTTCCTGAGTTCTGAGAAATTACTTTAATGTGGGTGAGGCTTGTCCGGAGATTTTACTTTCATGCCATTATATGACTAAACGAGAAAATTTCGGAATTTGATTTAATGAATTTCCTCTTTTGAAATTTCGTATGGGTTATCTGTGGCATGTTATTTTATTTTATGAAAACAATTAGAAGAGTGTTACATGCTTGCATGCACATTCTGATTTGAAAATTCTTCACGATATTTTAGCCGATATTTGCGAATGATGAAAACATATTCTTATTTGGCTTTGAACTTGGAACAGACACAAATCATTTCATGTTTTTTTACCAAGGTGTATGTATGGATTACCTCGTTTCCTTGCGAACAAACTGACACATGTGAATTTTGCTAACGAATTTTATTTCATGTCGTTTTATGGTTAAAAAGATAATTTTGGAAATTGATGTCGTTTAAATTCCTCTTTTGAAGTTTCATACAGACATGTTGATGCACGTTGTTTTAAAGCAGGAAATTACTTTACGTTCATGACATAAATAAATTCATGCTAAGACCATAGCGGTTCTTTTTTAAATTTTTTTTGTTGAGCATGCTTTTGCGCTTCGTTAGTAACTTGAATTGTGATGAAATAGTTTTCAAAATGATTTTTATAGGTGGGACGAGTGTGTCCATTTTTGCAAGACCGGTACGTGATAGTAGATTTTTACCCGTACGTTTAATTGTTATAAAAATATTTGCGTTGAAAGTTTCTTTGAAATTTACGATTGGCATAAGTGTTGAGTCTTTCACTTAAAAAAAACCTTGAACTCATTAGGCTTGGGAAGGTTAAGCAACTCCGGTTAAAGGTGATGGCGTATAGAATCCTATCGGTGGAAGGATGGGTGTTCCGACGCGTATTAGTACCGTAAGCCGAGTGGCATCGTTTGCAAGGTCGGTGTATTTTCGTTGTAACCGTTTTCTTCGGTGTAAAAATCGTTTGCAAGGTCGGTGAGGTCGGTGAATTATGTTAATGATGGTGGTAACCGTTCTCTTCGGCAACCTTGTGGTGGGTTTGTCAGTATTGCATGAGGGACATGTAGGACCCTTTAGACACCATGTGGATAACCTCGGTTTTGTCCGGATGCTCGACGACTGAAACTCGTGTGTGTGGAGTTCTGCTGTGATGCAAAGCTTGGTGTTTTGACTAGGTGGCAACTGTTGGATTTCGAGGCCAAGAACTGTTAGTGTAATTGGGAGTTGTAGTTGAATTGTAAAGAATAGTGGTATCGGTTGTAGTGATCTTAAGATGTCCAATTGTGATAAGTAGATTTAGTGGGATGACCTTCCTTGAGTGGTAAAAGAATCGGTCGGTTGGATAATTGGTAATTAGACATATTCTTGGAGTTGCATAATCGATGGATCAGTTGCGATCATCTGTTTTGGAGACTAATATAGCTCGTTAGAATTAAGTGACGGTTCAGCAGCAGGAACAATTGGATTTGGAGATTTTGTTGTTTTCGGTAGTGATCAATCCTTGGGCTGATTGGAGAAACGTTTAAGAGCATGTGGACATGGACCGACTGAAAGTCGGGATCTGCCGTTAGGGAAGTATGGAACACCTAAGGTTATGAGGCAACCGAAGCCATGCAGTTAGAAACTACTCTAACAAGTTAAACATTTATCAATATGTAACTGTAATGTATCTGGGTGGATATTGGTTGTAAGGGAACTAGATTTCGAGGATGAAATCTCTTTTAAGGTTGGGAGGACTGTAGCACCCCGATCGTTGGAAGGTATCGATCTTTTAAGACAAATATAAAAAATAGGATTTTGGATTAAATACTAGATTTTATGGTCTTGCTGGATGGATAATTCAAATACGAGTCCAACGGTTCTTTCCGAAGCGAAATCGGAGCTAAAACGAAGAACCTTATTCTTACCTTGCATTTGGACTCGTATTTTGTTCGTACACAATCAACGGAGGCCTCCCCTACATATAAGTTATGGCCATAACAATGTTTAGGAAGAAACTGGGCGACCAGAGTCGCGCGCGAGTTTTGGCGCTGATGTACTCGCGCAGAGAACTGCATAAAAACGCGATTTTCAGCCTCACACTTCATTTCTTCATATCTCTCTCATTTCAAATCCGATTTTGTTGATTCAAGTTGCTATGGTTTCGTTCTTGAGAGATTTTCGAGGATAGATTGTTAGTTTTGAGAATATCTAAGAGTATTTGGTGGTGGAGTGGGAGCAAGGATCAAGAGCTCATCATCATCACCTCCATCTTCAAGAAATTTAGGGTTTTCTAGGTTTTCATCAAAACCTAAGTGGTGAGTTCATCCTCCTAGCTTATAAACTTTTATATGAGTTATAAATGCTCCATTAATGACTTCCTAGTAGTTATATTTCTCAAATTTCGGGTTGGATGACTTTGAGAAAAGTTGGGTCAAATTGGGGTTTTTGGTCAAAATTGAGATTTTGATATAAGATGTGGGGGGGATGGTTCTAAGTGTTTGGGGATGATTATTTATGGTTGGAAACTTGTGGATTTAGGATATTGGAATTTTTGGCTTGAAGATTCAAGTTTCTTCAAAGGAGCTCATTTGGGGAAAATCTAGATTTAGCCTAAATCTTGCAAGGTGAGTTCAAGTTGATTTGTGAAAACGTTGTACATGCCAAAAATGTTTATTTTAAAGTTTGTATGTGTTTTACATGAAATTATCAATTGTTAAGTTATTTGGTGGGTTTTGATTATTTGAAGTGTTTAATTTTATAAACGTTGCAAGACACCCACATTTGGGATTTTTGGGTAATTTGCTAAATAAATTATAAATGAAAGTGTTTTGATGATTTATTGCATAAATGGAGAATATTTAGTAAAAAATGCATTTCTAGTTTGTTGGAATTATGCATAATGGATGTTATAATACGTCTGAAAATTCGAAAGTGTGGGTCATTGGATTTTGGTCATTCCCGACCTTGTGAATATTTTAGAAAGTGTAAACCTTTTGGTTTTGAGATAGGATGTATCTTGGGTTTTGATGGATAAATATTAAATATTGGTATTTTAATGATTCCTCTTACGAAGGTAAATCTATTGGTATAAATACTCTTGGTGGGTGCTTTGGGAAATGATTTGTCTTAATTTAGAGTTGAGCTGAGTTATTCATGACTATGGAGAATGTTTCGCATAAGCGTGGGTTATTTACGTTTGTTGCATTTTGTGACTTTTAATAAATGGTCAATTGATTTTGGTTGAGCTTACGGCTCGATTTATGACTTTATTGAGTCTTGAGGACATTTGTCCAGTTTTAATAATGTAATGTGGAGCTTTGGGTGTGAGTTGCATTTACTGCATTTTATTTGGAGAGTACATCTTTTGAGTGTGTGTGTCATTCAAGTGGAGTCATGTACTTTTAGACTGTAATGCATTGGATCTATAGGCATGTAAGTCAGTCATATTTAATAGTGAGGAGTCTTGATATTCTCACATTGGGAATTATGCCCGAACTGGCGTTGTTGATGTCTCGTTTCTTTTGTGGAGAGGAACCATTATGGGTTGTACTCCGGGACTATGAGTTATTTGGTGTCTATCTCTTTGTGCACAAGGAGTGGACTATTGGAATGCATGGTTATATGCGGTAGGCCGTTCGCGGCCACTACGAGTAGGCAATAAGGGACATTGAAGTCCTTGAGGTGTAACTCGTCTAGATTGGATAGGTAGTATGGTCCCATAAGTCCTTGAGGTTTAACTCGACGGAGTAGGCAATAAATGCATGTATATGGTTTAAGGTTGTGATGTCTTTATGACATGGGAACTAAAACCGGGACTTGAGGTGTAATCCAATAACATCATAGGTGACCCCACTCACGTGTTCTCGTCACCTTGATGGATACGGGTCTCCCCCTTCATCGGAAGGTATTGGCCTGGGTATTAAATTTTATTATCCATGTTTTCGGTGACGTTTTATATCTATGGATTTTTATTCATGATTTATGGGTTGAGTATTATTACCCATCCGTGTCTTGGATGTTTTGGGACGCAACGTTTTATGCACGTTTTTATAAACTGGGAAATTCATTTCTATCCTCGTTTTGAGTGAATTTTGGGTCGAATTTACCTTACATTGGAAATCGGGTCGTTTTCATATCTAAAGTAATCATTTTGGAAATCATGGTTAAAGTTGTACTCTTTCTTTTTGTCAATTCTATATAATCATGGTGAAAACTCTTGAACTCACTAGGCGTTAACCCTAACCCTTTTTATTTGTCGGCATGTGCAACAGGTTCAGGTTGGGAATAGTTCTAGTGACACTGTGAAGAGATGAGTGCTAGTAGTGTGCTCGAGAAGTGATTTGCTTAGTGAAGTCTTTCGCATTTATTTTGGGATTAGCAACTTGTACTTGGGTTAAGTAACACCCGATATGGATTTAGTCTTTGTAATAAGACTTGGGTTATGAATTGTTTGAGGTTAATTATAGAACTTAATTTGAGATATTTCCTGTATTGGTTTATAGAAAGAAATTCTATTCTTTTTGGATGTATTATTGAAAATTTTAGTTAGTTGCTCTTTCGAATTTAGAGGGTGTTACAAATATGTTATTAATTAAAATATAAAATCCGAAACTTATGTTTCAACAAACTCGAAAGTAAGGTACATGCGCGATGCAGTGGAGTATTGTAAAATAGACTACCGTTAGTTAGATCGTGATTAAAAACTTAGGGGCCGTTTACCTGATCACTTACCCGGGTAAGTGCTTACCGGTAAAATTCAACACTATCACTTACTTCCCGGATAAGATTTTAGTCTACCAAAATGGCATAGTATGCAACAATTTAGCTGGTAAGCGCTAACCGTGGTAAGAGCCGTCGCACTCACTTACTAGGTAAGACTCTCGGTCCTTGCTTTCGACTCTCGGTCATTGCTTCCGCTCTTACCGGGTAAGATTCTTAGTCCTTGCCATATTCATCCAGTAAGCTAATGTGACTTGGTAAACACTTACTCGGGCTAGCGTTTTGTAAACGTCCCCTAAGAGTCTATAGTAACAACTTTTAGTTAACCTCCTAGCATGGGAAAGAATAAACCATACAAAAGATAGTATTACATTACACTAGTCCACACATACATTTCAAACTTATAACCACAAACCTCCCACCTTTTTAACAACATAAACGAATTTTGTCCCATCTACGAACCTTGTGTATCTTTGTCTATCTCTACTGCAATACCCAACATCGTACAAAATGCAAATTCGATATCACAACATATGAAAGAACAAATAAGCAGAGCATGTGGAACACCTACATTTGAAAACGATCATTTGAATGCATTAGATGGTCACCTACATGCACCCAAACATAAGAAGCAATCACCACACCTAATTTCAACTTCTCAGGAATCCTGTGTACACATGCATCACACCAAAACTGAACACCAGTGGTGGGTGTAGTTCCTCTAGACCTCAATCTCAGCTGAAAATTAAAAACAAGGTCCATGGAGGATGTTAGAGTATTAATGTCAATATGTGTAGTTCAGGGTCCTTTCTATAATTATGTGTAACTTACCTTGTATAAATAGTCTCTTAGGGTTTCATTATTAGGTTAGACACTCCATTTGTATTACTCTCTCAATATATGAAAACGGCTGATTCTGCCACCATCTCAAGTGTGTCTCTCCCAATCTATCAACCTACTCACATATTCTAACATGGTATCAGAGCTCTAGGTAAGCATCCTCAACCATCTTTCAGATCTGCATTCTCAAGTTTATTTCCCTTATTTTGCTGCTGTCGATTTTGCTCAGAAAATCCATTCTCTGTTGGTTTTTTGACAAAATTCCAAGTTTTAAAGTTGCTCAGAATATCATCACGAACCTACGTACCAATTTTCAGCCAAAACCGATCTGTTTTGGAAAACCCGACTCAAAAACACCATACGTTCATCCAAGTCGCAACGCACACACTCATCTAAGTCGCAACTGACCATTGCGACTTGGTACTGTTCATGACCATTGCAACTTGACACTGTTCACAACCACATATCTCAACTGACCATTGCGACTTGGTACTATTCACAACCCCATATCTCAACTGACCATTGCGACTTGGTACTATTCACAACCCCATATCTCAACTGACCATTGCGACTTGGTACTGTTCATGACCATTGCGACTTGACACTGTTCACAACCACATATCTCAACTGACCATTGCGACTTGGTACTATTCACAACCCCATATCTCAACTGACCATTGCGACTTGGTACTATTCACAACCCCATATCTCAACTGACCATTGCGACTTGGTACTGTTCACAACCCCAGTTACTTGCGACAAGTACTGTTCACACTCCAGTTAGTTACGACATACCCTCTTATCGCAGTCTTCTCATATCGCAACCTGCCTGCACCACTTAAATGGCTCTCAGTACCGAGTCTCAATACAGTGACTGCTCATATTGTCACTCTACTTCTCATCTTCTTCTCAACTGCCCAAATCGACAATGTCGCTGATGCGGGATCACACAACCACAACACTATGGGTCTGACTGTCTATACCATCCAAGGAACTCAGGTAATCAACAAGACTCCAGTTATCAAAAGCAACAACGCACTGCGGATCAATCTCGCAAGACTCCTCTACGCCAATCTCAGTCATATGTTGGATCAATCTCTCCAGACTCCTCTACTCCAGCAACTCAGACACCGCAAGAGCTTGTGGAACTTCTACGCCAAAACCAAGACCAAATAAAGCGACTCATGACAGGTTCTATGGGTATGCATAACACCAACTCATCACCTATGCATAACACCAACTCATCACCTGATCCTCTGGCACTCCCGCGACAAAACCAAGACCTAATAGAGCGCCTCCTGATAGGTTCTATGGGAATGAATTCTCAGTGCAATATCTCAGCACCAGGCAATCTTTGGCTATTCGACTCTGTTAGAGCATTATTGTATTCAAGATTTACTGTAAAGTCAATGTACTGTATGAGTCTATACAGTATTGTGAATGCCTTTATACCTTGTATGTCATGGGTATAAATAGGCTTGTCTAGTTCATTTGTTAGTAAGCTTTTGTAATCTTTTAGAAACCTTTTGTAATCCTTTGAGATCAATACATGGATGACATATTTGCTCTCTAGATTCTCTCTCACTACATTCATATCTTATTGCTAGAGATCTGGGATTTCACAATTGGTATCAGAGCTAAACAGAAGATTCAAGCAGATCGAAGACCAAATTGAAGAATTTTTACACTAAAGCTGAAGAATTCGGATTGGGTGTTCATCACTATTCATCTGATTTTTTTAAATTTTGATCTTTTGAATCAATTTCTTGCATCACTGAACTCGGAATTGATTACTGATCATCTTTAATTCTTGGATCAACATCAAAAACTGCACAGAATCATCTGATTTGATCAATTTTTAAGATTTTGTTCGAAAACCAAAAATTCTCTGTTTTGATCTTAATCTGTTCAAATTGATCGAATTGTGAATTGCAATCAACAGAAAAAGTATGCGGATTTCAATTACGAACAATTTGATATAAGATTCATCACAATTGATCAAGAATTGAAGAAGGTATGGCAGATTAAGTGATTTTGAAGTTCGAAGTGCAGAATTCGGATCATTCTTGGTGAATTCGGATCATTCAAAGAGAATTCGGAACATTCATAGAGAATTCGGATTGTTCTTGGAATCACAAGTATAGAATTCGACTCAAGAAGCATTCGAATTCATAGAATTCGAACCCTGCTACATTCGAATTGAGGTGAATTCGAACTCTGTTAGATTCGAATTGAGGTGAATTCGAACCCTGTTAGATTCGAATTGAGAAGTTGTGGATTCATCTGAGTTGAATTTGATTTTCCAAGTATAGAATTCGAACCCTGTTAAGTTCGAATTGAGTGAATTCGAACCAAGTTACATTCGAATTGAGTGAATTCGAACCCAGTTACATTCGAATTGAGTGAATTCGAACCAAGTTAAGTCCGAATTGAGTGAATTCGAATCCTTCAACATCCGAATTCATTGAATTCGAACCCTTCTTCATTCGAATTCATTGATTTCGAATCCTTATTCATCCGAATTCTTGTGAATTAAAAAAAAAATTTAAAATTTTTTTTTATCCCGAAATTTTTTCTATAGTGTATTTCATACATTGTAAGAGCTTTTCAAGAAAAAAATTTATATAAATTTTTTTTGTAAAGTCTATTTTCATACACTGTCTGCTTGATCTTCTGAACGATCAATTTCTAGCAATTTTCAAAATGGTTTTACAACAAGTTATTGTTAAAAGCAGTGGTGAAGATTTGAAGCAAACTCTGAAAAAGGAGATTCCTCCAATTGCAAAAGTTTTTGTTAAACCAAATGTAAAGTTGCAACAAGTCATTATAACAGAAACATCTGTTAATTCACATGTATCTGTTAAACCAAATAATGAAGTTTTGCAACAAGTCATAATAACAAAAACACCTCCAAAGCCACTTGAAAAAGCTAAGGCAAATAATGGAATTTTGCAACAAGTTATTTTATCAGAAACATCTCCTATATCAGAAACTCCTGTTAAAGATAATGCTTCAAATTCTTCAACTCCTATTTTAAATAAAGCATTGGAAGAAGAAAATGTTAATCTGAAAAGACAAATTTTAGACATTTCTTCTTCAAATGCTAAACTTACTAAAAGAATAACTGATCTTGAAGTTTATATTGCAGGTCTTGAAACAAATAAAGACAAAGACAACTCAAGTCTGCACGATCAAATCGAGAAACTTAAAGAGAAAGTAACAACTCTTAAAAAGGAAAATGCTGATCTGAAGAGCATTGAAGACAGGAGAGAGAAGATTCTTAAAGAAAAGGAAATAATTGAACTTAATTGTATAAAACTTTCAAAACAAGTTTCTGACTTTGAGAAAGTTTTATTTTTAGAAAAAGACAAGCTCGAAAAAGAAAGAGCTAAATTTGAAACTGAACGAAATTTTTTTGAGATTAAAAGTTCTGAACTTTCCATAAAAATCTCTGAATTAGAAAATCTTTTGGAAAAGGAAAGAAAAGATTTCACGGAAAAGAAAAATCTCTTTGAAAAGGAAAGTAAAACCCTTAAAAAGAAAAATATGGAAATTTTCAAAGAGATTACTGATAAAAGAAGGTTTTTGGAAAAAGATTTTGAATCGGAACGTGTATATTTTGAAGATGTGATTCTTAATCTTACCAAAAGATTATCTGGTTTATCAGCTGATATTATGAAGGATCAGTTGATCAAATCTGATCTCCAAAAGAAATTTGATCTAATTTCTAAAGAGAAAAATGTTTTAATAAACAAAGTCAAAGAACTTGAAGACGTCATTTTTAAATTTGATGTCTCAAAGCAGGCTAGTCATAATTCTATCTTTCAGACTCCATTTGTTGATTCAAATGATTCTGAATGTTCTTTTAAAACTGCTTCAAGTTCAAGTTTTAAAAACATTCCTTCTAAACAATTTAATAGATCAACAGATTTCTCAAAAGGTCAGATTCGTTCTTCTAATCTTTTCTATAATCCTCTGTTTGATAAATCGGATGATATTCTTAAGGTGCCTAAAATTAATACTTCCAAATCTGAAGAAGTTCCAGTCTTCAAGAGGGTGAAGATGGAATGGAGAATCAAAGGCACAACAGTTCGAAAGAAAAATGTGCCAAAATCATCTGTATCCACATCAAATGCAAAGAAGAACAATACGCCAAAAGGTAAATCTTATGCTAAACCTAATCCTATTCATTATGTAAATCATCTGATTAGGTTGGCACATAAGAAAATCTGTTGTTCTTACTGTGGATCAAATGACTTTGTGCATAAAGATTATACTTCTTATTGGTATGGTTCTTACAGTATTCCTTGTAAGAAATCTACACCTAACCCACTAGGACCCAAGTGCCATTGGGTACCAAAATCTGCTTAAACTGTTTTGCAGGTTCTTCATGTGTTGTACTGAATTGTAGATACATACCACACACATGACTGAAAACAGAAGAGAAGCGGCGTATTTTTTGAAAAATATTTGTACCATTAAGGGGGAGACAAATATTATTGGCTTTTGAACATATCAGTTCAAAACCCGTGCTTCAACGGCCATGGCTTCTGAACAATTCAGTTCAGGACCCGTACTTCAAAGACTAAGACTTCTAAACAAATCAGTTTAGAACTCATACTTCTCAGGTGATATCCTTAACTGTCACATTTTTCTGTTACAAGGAACAAGTGGTAAAAGGTAACATTGAATTATATTTTGTTTCTACTGCTTTGAAAACTTGAATCTTTACAAATTTACTTCAACGAGATGAAATTTTCAATTCTCATTCAATGAATTAAATGCGTGCTAAAAGATGATCTTTCAAGAATCTTTGTATTATTTGAGTTAGATTTGCTTCAACTTTCACCTCTGAAATAAATCGAAAGGTCAGCAAAACATGAATGAAATTATGCTGAATGCTCAAAGTTATGTGAATCTGGACTTATATAGAATATAATGCTAAAAAAAACCTATTTATCAGAATGATGAATGGAAACGAAAATATGGGGGAAGCACTATGATTAAGAACCAAGTGATTGAGATATCATTCATATTTTGTGATGGAAATTCGAACTTATATAGAATATCATTTAGTTTGAAAGTTTGTGCCTGTGGCCTTTCTGGTTTGGGAGAGTAAGTCCTAAGGGGTGCTCGACACCTAGTCCCTAAGATCAACTGGTCTGGGATCGGCTGACCCAAATCCTGCAATAGAACCAGATAGAAAGCCATGTTTTACTGGTACAAATGGGTTTAAGATATATCGATGTGGCCTTTCTGGTTTGGGAAATTAAGTTCTAAGGGGTGCTCGTCACCTAGCACCTAAGGCCAACTGGTCTGGGATCTGCTGACCCAAATCCTGCTATAGAACCAGATAGAAAGTCATGTTTAACGGTGTATCTTATTCTTACTAAACTCATTGATTAAAAGATGCCAAAATGCACAAATCAAAAGATGCCAATGAGCACAAAAGAAAAGATGCCAATGTGCACAAATCAAAAGATGCCAATGAGCACAAAAGAAAAGATGCCAATGAGCACACATCTCTTGAAACTTGGGAAAATACAAAGTCGCGATAAACCCGTAAATTTGTGAAAATTCTGATTTTGGACAAATAGTGTGAGTAGAGCAAAGTATTCTTATATGTTTTAGAATTGCATATGCTTGATGCTAATCATATTTCGCATGTTAGCACACCAAATAGATTTAATAAAGGGGTTGAAACTGAACATTTTTAACTTGATATGCGATGACTTGTTCTTGAATCCAAACACATGCATTTGATTTCAGTTGATTGAAAAATTTGTTAAATTTCATTAAGCTGAATTTCTTTTATAAAGTGTTCAAATGATCAAATGTTTGTAGTTATAAAATGAAATTCAATGAATTTTATTTTCCTTGTGTAAATTTGTTTTAAAATTTGTGCTACAATTTCAAATACTGTACGTTATTGAAATATATGCATACTTTCAGGGGGAGAAAATAAATTGCTCCAGAATTCTTATTTTGAGGGGGAGCAAGGTTATTCTGTAAGGAGGAGATTGTTAGCAATACTCAAAGACACGACTGAAATTGAAAATGGTTTTCGTTGATTATGATGCTCACCATCATCGAAAAAGGGGGAGAAAAGTTTAATTTCAATTTCATGTCAAAGAGCTTTCAAATCAAAGATATTTCAAGTCAAAGATTCGTGAACAAAGACTGAAGATTGGGGAGAAGGATCATGTGAAGTCCAAATGTTGCTGAATTTGGTTATCTTAGTTCTGAGTGGTTATCGGAATGCGCTTACACCTAAAAGTTCAACAATGTGGATGGTTTCACATCTTTCTGATCCAAACTCTAATCGTTTCTGATTTATCTTGTTCCGAATTGATGGTTCTATATAAAGATATGAAATCCATGTTCAAGACTTGAAGACAATCTGTTGAAGATTGTATTGAAGAAGGTTGATTTTTCAAAGAAAAAGACAATGACTTTTCATGTTTGTCTGAAGATTCTTCAAAGCTGAGTTCTTAAAGAATGTCAAAGCATATAGTTCACCGTGAACTAGTGGAGATAAAGCTATTTGAAGATGGTTTGATAGAGTGTCTGTTTGAGAAGATTGACTTTACAAAGAGCTGAAGACTGTTGTCAAATTTTTTAAATCTTGAATCCAAAGGGGGAGATTGTTAGAGCATTATTGTATTCAAGATTTACTGTAAAGTCAATGTACTGTATGAGTCTATACAGTATTGTGAATGCCTTTATACCTTGTATGTCATGGGTATAAATAGGCTTGTCTAGTTCATTTGTTAGTAAGCTTTTGTAATCTTTTAGAAACCTTTTGTAATCCTTTGAGATCAATACATGGATGACATATTTGCTCTCTAGATTCTCTCTCACTACATTCATATCTTATTGCTAGAGATCTGGGATTTCACAGACTCTGGTTGCTGTAACCACATGACACCTAAGGCTGACGGGTTTATCTCTAAGCAAACCTCCAGCATGTACTCATCAGTCCGCACTGCGGATGACACTCGGTTACCCGTATCTTTCAGTGGAACTGTATCTACCACCAACCTTCAATTACCTGATGTGCTACATATTCCAAACTTATCTCTGAGTCTGATTTCTATCACTCAACTTATGGAATCCGGCCTAATTGTTTTGTTTCATCCTACTGGTTGTGTTGTGCAGGATCCAAAGACCAAGCAGATCCTTGGAGTAGGCCGTAAAGTTGGTCGGATGGTTGAAGTGGCCTACCTCCGTCTCCCCTTACAATCCTCAAATCATGTTGCCTCTGTTTCCAGTACCCCTTCCTTTGAATTGTAGCATAAACGACTTGGACATTTATCTCTAGCTAGGATAAAACTGTTAGCTAGTTCAGGACTGTTAGGCAACACCTCTTCTGAAAACATTTCTTGCTTATCCTGTCAACTTGGCAAACACCATGCCTTACCTTTTCAACTAAATGAACTTAATTATGCTTCCCCTTTTGACCTCATTCACTCTGATGTTTGGGGGCCAGCCCCACATCCATCCATGGGGGGTTATAGATACTTCGTTATCTTTATCGATGATCACACACGCTTTACATGGATATATCTCATGAAACAGCGCTCAGAACTACCTCAAATCTACATCACCTACGCTCGTATGATCCAAACCCAGTTTTCCAAACCTATAAAGATTCTCCGAGCAGATAATGCTATGGAATACAAAGAATATTCTCTCCTCTCTTTTCTTAGATCTTAGGGTACTCTTTCTCAGTACTCCTGTCCAGGCACCTCTCTGCAAAATGGACGTGCAGAACGTAAACATCGCCACATCCTCGATACTGTTCGTACTCTATTAATCTCAGCCAAGTGTCCAGAACGTTTTTGGGGCGAAGCTGCCTTCACGGCTGTCTACACCATCAATCGTCACCCGACTCCCATCCTCAATCAAAAGTCTCCCTATGAAATGCTCCATGGGGTCTCCCCTGCATATGAACTCCTAAAAGTATGGGGTTGTACCTGCTTTGTTCAGTTGCAACCTCATGAACACACCAAACTTGAACCTCGTTGTCGATTATGCTGCTTTATTGGCTACGGTATTGAACACAAAGGCTATCGTTGTTGGGATCTAGTCTCTAAAAGACTACGTATATCCCGTCATGTCACAATCTGGGAACATCTTCCCTTCTCAACAGTGTCCAAATATCAAGACATACCCAATCCTTCCACTTCCTTCTTCACTGATAACTCTATCTCTTTGGACTCACTACAATTTGATTCCATACTGACCTCACCATCTGTCCCACCTCCTTCTAACTCACCTCCATCTGAGCTTTATTCTGTGCCATTTGTTCCACCTTCTTCCGCCTCTTCTCAACCGGAACCTTCATCTGTTCCATCTGAACCGTCACCGGCCCCATTTGTGCCATCTGATCACGATCAATCATCTGCACCAATTCCATGTACTACTTCTGAGCCATCTGCTGAGTCTATGGATCCTAGCTCCTCTCAACCACAAGATGAAGCACGTCGCTCCGCTCGGGTAAGACAAGTTCCTTCTCACCTTCATGATTATCATTGTTATGCCACTTTACTGTCCACCCATGAACCAACTTCCTTCAAGGAAGCTGATTCTAACCCTGTTTGGAAGCAAGCTATGACAGAGGAACTTCAGGCACTTGACAAAGCCAATACATGGGAGTTTGTTCCTCTCCCACCAGGAAAGTCACCCATTGGTTGCAAATGGGTCTTCAAAATCAAAACCAAGTCTGATGGATCCATTGATCGATACAAAGCACGCCTTGTGGCAAAAGGCTTCAATCAAGAATATGGCATTGACTACGAAGAAACGTTTGCTCCTGTGGCTCGTGTCACATCAGTTCGTAGTCTTCTCGCCATAGCTGCCACCAAGAAATGGCCACTCTATCAGATGGATGTCAAAAATGCCTTTCTGAAAGGCGATCTTGAAGAGGAAGTCTACATGAGACTCCCTCCAGGTGTGACCTCCCGTCAGGGACATGTATGTCGACTTCGAAAAGCCCTCTATGGCCTCAAACAAGCTCATCGTGCTTGGTTTGAAAAGTTTAGTAACACCGTCATCTCCTTGGGATTTTCTCCAAGTAACTATGATTCTGGCCTGTTTACTCGGACTACTGCTGCAGGTACTATCTTACTCCTGTTGTATGTTGATGACATGATCATCACTGGTAGTGACACTACAGGTATCAATCATCTCAAACAATCTCTCAGCTCATGTTTTGAGATGAAAGATCTTGGCAAACTACACTACTTTCTTGGACTTGAAGTTCTATCAGACTCTTCGGGCATCTATCTCTGTCAAGCCAAGTACATTTCAGATCTGCTATCCAAAGCTGGGATCACGGACAACAAAGTTGCATCTACACCCATTGAGCAAAATCTGCACCTTGCTCCGAATGCCGGAACCCCGCTGAAAGACCCTACACGGTACCGTCAACTAGTTGGATCTCTGGTCTACCTGACTGTCACTAGACCAGATCTTGCCTATGCAGTTCATATAGTTAGCCAATTCATGGCTGGCCCGTGTTCAGACCACTATGCCGCTGTTCTTCGTATACTTCGGTACCTTAAAGGGACAATGTTCCATGGGCTTCATTTCTCATCCACCTCATCCTTACAGCTTCGTGCCTTCTCAGATGCTGACTAGGATGGTGACATAACCGATCGTCGTTCCACTACCGGCTATTGTTTCTTTCTTGGGGACTCTCTTATCTCCTGGCGCAGCAAGAAACAATCGCTGACAGCTCGCTCCAGCACTGAAGCGGAATATTGAGCCTTAGCTGACACCACTCAAGAACTCGTATGGCTACGCTGGCTACTATCTGATATGGGTGCTCATCAATTTTTCCCAACACCATTGTGGTGTGACAACACTAGTGCTATTCAGATTGCTCACAATGATGTCTTTCATGAGCGTACAAAGCACATTGAGATTGACTGTCATTTCACGCGTCAACATGTTCTTCGCAAGACGGTTAAACTTTTTCCAATCTCAACCATTGATCAGACTGCCGATATCTTCACCAAAGCTCATCTTCCAGGGCGTTTTCGGGCTCTTGTTTCCAAACTCAATTTGGCTCATTCTTCCCCTACTTGAGTTTGAGGGGGGATGTTAGAGTATTAATGTCAATATGTGTAGTTCAGGGTCCTTTCTGTAATTATGTGTAACTTACCTTGTATAAATAGTCTCTTAGGGTTTCATTATTAGGTTAGACACTCCATTTGTATTACTCTCTCAATATATGAAAACGGCTGATTCTGCCACCATCTCAAGTGTGTCTCTCTCAATCTATCAACCTACTCACATATTCTAACAGAGGAAATATGCTTATCACAAGAAGTGCATGTCCATCAGCTATAAGAGAGCCACGATAGTCCAGATAAAATTATATCGATATAAAAAATGATAAATTAAAGAGGGTATACAAAAATTCGATCTTTTATGGCAATATTGTGTCTGTGGATAAATACAAAGACTCATAAAGACATGGAATGGGGCATCTTTGCTTACTATATGCGCTTTACTCTAGTTAGTAATACGTTAATGGCGTGCACTTATCAGCTGAATTAAATGGTAGAAAGTGCAACACTTGAATATCAACACGTGCTTATGAAGGTGCCAAGAAATTGAACACTTTATACAAGAACGAGAACAACAAACGAAATTAATTTAATGTGAAGAAAGATAAACAAAAACTCGATCCAATTAGATGAGCTTTTTGGCATTCATTTTTCTCCCGGATTTGATAAAATATTTGAGTTTTCAACTTTTAAGCAACGTCTACATCCTTTTTTGTGGGTTTTCATAAAGCAAATGGTAGACTAATTGGTTAAGAAAACCTTAGGTCAAAGAAAATTTGAGAGAAAAATATTGTTTATTTGGCAAAATATTTTTCTAAACAATCCTCAATATATGACATCTTTTGGATCAGGCAACAACCCATAATTGTAGCATCGATAACCATCCAGATTTTTGGTTATGGAGGCTCACGCTAACATCGGAACAAAAATATAAGCATCTACTCCGGGGAGAGAGAGAGAGAGAGAGAGAGAGAGAGAGAGAGAGAGAGAGAGGTGATATATTTTGAAACCTTTAAAAAAGGTTGAAACTAGTGAAACCCATGATATTACCATTGATTACAATTTAGATGGCTAAGATTAATTCCTAACTTTTTAATTAAAATTCAAAATCTTTATTATTTAACCTTCCATTAACAAGGCGCTAAAGGGTAATTTGGTCCAGACACGAATTTCCAGAATCCTGTTAATGATGGCAACGAAGATTCATTAAGATCAAAAATCCCGGATTTCTCTCCATTAACGCGATTCAGTTTCCGAATAAAACTGCTATAATATTTGTAGAACCGTTTATGCAACCTCATTCAAGTTGACAGTGGGTGACAGATTCAGAGGTTTGTTTGCAATCTCTACAAAAATGTTTTTATTGCAAGTCGATGTTTTGTTCTGCTGTTCTGATTAGGGTTTTCTGTGTATGTTGATAAAACTCTTCAGGCGGTAGATAAAGGCGAGAGAATCATGCTCAAATACTCGTTCTCTCGTTTCCGCAACACTGCAGCAGACCCTATACTTATCGATTTCGATGATTCGATTGAAGAACTGCCACCTCTAGTCTACAATAATGTAGAAGAACTTCATCAGTTGCATTGAAACATCCAAAAATCACAACAAATTTAAACCTTAATTTTACAAGGTCCACAACAACTATTTTCCAAATATTTTAAGCATAAATGGAAAAGTCATAATAAGGTTCGTATATACATCCAACTTTTATGAACAACCTACTAATATAATCCATAACGTGCACGATCAGATTATAGGGGTTGTCTACAAAACCCCCAAAATATCAATGCTTCAACTAACTTTTCCATTACATCACCACAAGTATAACTCTGGAACTTCTCGACACTCACCCCTGCTTATCCCTTCCCGAGCTAGACCTGGTAAGAAAATTTAATTTGAAAAGATTAGGCTTACGCCTAGTGAGAACATCCATTTTCAAATTAAAACTTTATAAGCTTTGAAAACCAATTGTAAACAAAGCATATAAACAAACCTGATCGTCACCTTTCTTACCGTATACATAACATCTTTCGATGACGGGAATATACCCGATTCCATGAATATGACAAACACTAAGTAAGTCATATCATCATGTTCGAGAGCCTACTATGAATCACCACGGATTCTAGATCATTGCTCATATCCAAGAAATTACAATTAACTTATGCCTATTTCTTGGAGTGGAAGTAGAGATTACAATTAACTCATGCCTATCTCTTATCTTCCCATAGAAATCAGGAATTACGATTAACTCACGCCTATTCCAAGATTGCACGCCACAATACGAAATGGGAATTACAATTAACTCATGCATATTCCTCATTTCATGTCAACGAGAATTACAAATTAACTCATGCCTATTCCACGTTTTCAAAATAATGTCAGTGTCTATGGATCCATTACACTTCATAGCATACGTGCATTGTATCAAACCAAATCATGCATCAAATCATAACATACTAAAATCAAATTATAAGTATGTTCATGCTGCTAGGATGGAATTTCGATTAACTAATCATCCCCTGCCAAAAGTTACCAAAAGCTATTAGTTACCGATAACTCAGAAGTATCCGGACATCAGAGCTTACCAAACATTAGAAATATCCGGACATCAAAATTGACCGGACATCCAAACTATCCGAACACTAAACTATCCGGACAAAATGTTCGGATCTCATACCCGGAAAGCATCAGAATCCGGGAACAGTCCAGGACTAGTATCCGAAAAACCTAACTTACCGGAAACCTATACAATCCGAATAACGTCCGAATACCAAAGTAATTCGAGCAACATCCGGTAACCTATCTATCCGGGGACTAATTCTTTACCGGATACTACACGAATAACACTTACCGGATACCTTGCTTTATCCGGACACTATCGAACAGTGTTTTACCGGATACTACATTTTTTTTATCCGGGAACTATCGAACTGCACACAACTTTCACCATCGAATCCTCTATACTTCAATTTCCAGCCATATACATATTACTCCAGTATTTCTAAACCACTTGACCATTTAATTTCATGAAAATTACTCAACTTTAGTTGCAACAATATCAAAAAGAGATGAACTCACCTGTATGATGAAATCCGAAATTGATACTGGCTTCCAATCTTTTCTTGCTACTGAATCGATATCCTAATTACAATTAGCACATAACCATCAAGTTGAAAAGGATTCATCAAACAACTATGAAATCCTTACCAATTTGAACTCAATTTTCCTCTTTCTTTCTCTATTTGCTATCAGCCGACTTCACAGAACAATATTGAGATAAAATCCCAATTGGAAACCGACCCTCTCTTTAAATACAGATACAACTATCGAATAATGACGAAACCAACCCCGAAGTTTCCACATTCACACTTAACTTAATCTTTGAGTCAAATACAAATTCAACCCTTCCATCATTCCGTTTAAAAATAATACTTCCATTATTTTAAACATTCCTCCCAAAATAAAAATACATTGACTTTGGATATTTCGAGGTGTTACAAATCTCCCCAACTGGAAATGATTTCGTCCCGTAATCATAGTTAGGTAAATAGATGAGGATATTTATTCTTCATATCCTTTTCCGCTTCCCATGTCACGTTAGCACCTCTATGATGTTTCCACTGTATTTTAACCATGACCACTTCCTTACATTGTAGCTTCTTTGTCGTCCTTTCTAAAATTGCTTCCGGTTCCTCCACGCAACGACTCTTCTCATCCACTCTTATTTCAGAAAGTGGTATAACATTTTCTTCTTCGGCTAAGCATTTCCAAAGATAACAAACATGGAAGGTATTATGGATTCCTTCCAATTCATGTGGAAGATCCAACTGACACGCTTGAAGCCCTACTCGCTTGGTTATTGTTGTTGGGTCACTTAGGATTTGAAGATGACCTCTAGTCTTTCATTTTACACATTTCATACTTAGAATACTTTTTAGGTTCTTTACAAGCAGCTTAATTATGTAACACAAAATGTTCGGTGAAGTCGAAGATCAACCGGAGAAACAAAGTAGAAGTGTATCTTCAAAGCAGATTTAAGATGGACTTCTCAGCCAAAGGTTGAGCTGCTACTTGAAGACGTCCTAAGTCTTACGCCAGCACTACTTGAAGACATCTTAGGCAAGATGAAATGTCAGGCAAGATCACTTGAAGATTCAACAAGGAAATCCTGAAGATATGATCGGCAGGATCACTTGAAGATTCAACAAGGAAATTTTGAAGACATCTTTGGCCAAGAGTTTTCGGCAGGTATATTGTACTTTATCTACAAAATATATTTGTGATATCTTGCACTGATGGAGACATCATCCGAAGATCAGAAAAAAGGTTGCTTGGCTTTCTTATCTCTTTCAAGAAAGGTCAACTTCAACACACTGCAGGTCAACGCTTCAAGACAAAAGGTACATCTTAGTACTTTTCAGAAGACATGCCTTCCTACGCTTGCTTGACAAGTGTCCATGCATTTAATGCATGAGGCACTATATAAAGAGATCGTCTTCAACCTTGCAAAAATAACCAGTTTACAAGATCCTCAAGATTCCAAGTGCTGGCATTTTCTCTTCTCTCTCAAAGAAGTTCATTGTTTATCTAAGTGTATTTTCAATTGTTCTTCATTCTCTTTGTGTCTGTGTGTAAGATTGTTTGAACTGTTTTATCTGTTCAGTTCTGCAACAATCAAAAGTTTTCTATGTGTAATTCTTGATTTTATAAATCAATAAATAATTAAATTAAGTGAAAAATTTTGTGTATTGTATTCAACCCCCCTTCTACAATACTTGTTTACGTTTGTCACTCCATAGCTCGGACCAACAATTGTGAAAGGTCCAAGAAAATGAGGACTCAACTTTCCACGTTTTCCAAACCTTATGATACCCTTCCATGGTGAAACTTTTAACATTACCCGCTCCCCAACTTGGAATTCTTTTGGTCTTCTTTTTGGATCGGCGTAACTCTTCTGTCGATCTTGAGCCGCCTTCATATGTTGCCGAATCTCTTTTACTTTATCGGTCGTTTGTTGTACGATTTCGGGACCTGCAAATTGTTTTTCTCCGGCTTCCAACCAACACACTGGAGTTCTACATTTCCGTCCTTATAAGTCTTCGAAAGGTGCTCTTCTGATACTAGAATGATAACTATTGTTATACGCAAACTCCACTAAGGGTAAATGTGTATCCCAGTTACCTCCAAAATCGATCACACATGACCTGAGCATATCTTCCAAAGTCTGAATGGTTCTTTCACTTTGCCCGTCCCTTTATGGATGATAAGCAGTACTCAAATTCACTCTTGTGCCCAATTCTTCTTGTAGTGATTGCCAAAATCTTGAGGTAAATCGGGTGTCACGATTAGAAACTATAGACACAGGTATACCATGTCTTGACACCATTTCATCAATATAAAGCTTTGTAGCTTATCAATCGGTGATGCTTCTTTCATTGCCAAGAAGTGAACACATTTCGTTAACCGATCAACGATTACCCAAATAGTATCGTTACCTTTCAACGTCCTTGGTAACTTAGTTACAAAATCCATGGTAATCTTATCCCATTTCCATTCAAGAATTTCTAAAGAGTGTAGACTCCTATAAGGTCTTTTATGTTCAACCTTCACTAACGAGCACGTCAAACACTTTTCTACACATCGTGCCACATCTAATTTCATAGCTGGCCACCAATAGTGTAGCTTCAGATCTCTATATATCTTAGTACTTCCAGGATGTATAGAATATTTAGACTTGTGGGCGTCTTCGAGAATTAATTCTCGGTTTCCTCCCACCTTTGGCAACCAAATGCGGCCTTGGAACAATTTGACCCCACGACCATCTTCAGTCAATTGAAGACGTTATTTGACCATGCCTTCCTCTTTCAGATTTTCTTCTAATAATGCTTCCGCTTGTGCCACTTTAATTCTTTCATTCAAACTCGATGTCACATCAATTCTGGCGTTAGTCATTTTCAAGCATCCATTATATTCTTTTCTACTTAAGGCATCAACCACAACATTTGCTTTACCAGGATGGTAATGCAATTCACAATCATAGTCCTTAAGTAGTTCTAACCAACGCCGTTGCCTCATGTTCAACTCTTTCTGATCAAAGATATGCTTCAAACTCTTATGATCAGTAAAAAGAGTGCACTTCGTTCCATATAGATAGTGCCGCCACAACTTCAAAGCAAATACCACAACGGATAATTCTAGATCATGGGTAGGATAGTTCTTTTCATGCTCCATGAGTTGTCTTTATGCGTAAGCAATCACTTTGCCACGTTGCATCAATACACACCCCAAACCCATCTTTGATGCATCACTATAAAAAACTAAATCTTCCGTTCCTTCCGATAGTGCAAGAATAGGAGCTTCACATAACTTCTTTTGTAAAGTTCTAAAGGATGACTCTTGCTTTTCAGTCCATACAAACTTTACATTCTTCCGTGTCAGAATGGTCAAGGCAGAAGTAATCTTTAAGAAATCTTTTATAAACCTCCGATAATAACCTGCCAGGCCCAAGAAACTCCGTATCTCTGATGCGTTCTTTGGTGTTTCCCAGTTCGTAATTGCCTCTATCTTTGTTGGATCTACTTTGACCCCTTCAGAATTAATCACATGACCAAGAAATTGTACCTCTTTTAACCAAAATTCACATTTTGAAAATTTTGCATACAATTTCTCTTTCCTTAGAACATCTAAGACTTCACGAAGGTGACATTCGTGATTGGCCTCGTTCTTTGAATAAACAAGTATATCATCAATGAAGACGATAACTGACTTGTCTAGGAATGTTCGACACACCCAGTTCATCAAGTTGATAGGCGGGTTTACACCCCCCTAAATCTAACCGCAAGTGTACGGTGTCGAAATCAAGTAATAGTACAGAAGTACGAGTATCGAACACAAGGAACTAGGAACTAAGTATCACAATGACTATAATATCTATTAACTGAACGGTCGAAATTTGGATTTGTGGTTTTGTAACTTGTTTAAAAACTAAATAAAACTAAAATCGATTAACGGAAGGTTTTGAAAGAACTTTGATAGAGAAAAGGTTGAGAGTTGGACTTCCTATGGTTATACTCTAGATGAACGAATACCCGAACGATTGTTACTGACTATTTCTATGAACCCTAGTTTGAATTTCACCGTTATTCTTTCTCCAGCAATAACGGATTTAATCTTAAACTCACTAGTTTTATCTCTCGATCTCCACCGGTGATTTTAAAACACATTATGTTTAAACTTTTACAAGGCAAAAAGGTGATTCGGCTATCTCTACCCAAATCTCCTTTCCGGCACCTGATTACCTGATCTAGTTATTAATTAATTCTCTCGAACTTAATAAAAAACCATGGAATTCAACTGAAGGTGATCAAACTACAATTGGGTATGAAAAACTAAAATCAAATGCTTCATAGATCAAATCGAGTAAAAGTCATTCGGTTACACGTCATCTGATAGGCGGGTTTACACCCCCCTAAATCCTACCGCAAGTGTACGGGTCGAAATCAAGTAATAGTACTGAAAGTACGAGTATCGAACACAGGGAACTAGGAACTAAGTATCACAATGACTATAAGATCTATTAACTGAACGGTCGCAATTTTGAGTTGTGGTTTATAACTTGTTTTAAAAACTAAACAAAAACGAAAATCGATTAACGGAAGGTTTTGAAAGAACTTGGATAGAGAAAAGGTTGAGGGTTGGATCTCCTATGGTTATACTACTGATGAACGAATACCCGAACAATGATTATTACCGGTTATTTCTATGAACTCTAGTTTGTGGAAGTCATTGTTATTCTTTCTCAAGCAATAACAAATTTTATTTCAAGACACGTAGGTTTTATCTCTCGATCTACACCTAGGGTTTTAAAATACATTAGGTCAAACTATTCCGAGCAACAAGTGATTCGGCTATCTCTACCCGAATCTCCTTTCCGGCACTTGATTACTTGATATAACCTATAATTAATTTTCTCAAACTTAATCAAAAACCATAAAAGTCAATTGGAGGTGATCAAGCTACAATTGATAATGAAAACTGAATTCAAATACTTTCATAGATCAAATCAGGTAAAAATAATCCTTCGGTTACACGTCATCCATCATAAAATCCATAGTTGTTCCAACCCCCAACATCTAAAGATTAGTTCATGTTGGGGTGGATAAAAACACTAGAAAAAGGGTATAAAAGTGATGTATGAAATCATCATGATCGTAAACGTAAAGAAAGTACTAATGAAATCCCTTCTCCCGGCTCTAATCCGCTTCGCGTGGTGAACTCTCTTCAATCAATCCTCTATCGTGGCTCCAAAGTACGTGAAATAGCTCTGAAAATCGTCCCCCCGTAGCCTACCGTCGCACGTGTCGAAGTGATGACCTAAATTCCGGAAAACACCAATTATCAAAACAATCCAGGGACATACGCGGTTTTTCGCGCGGCTTTAGGCCGTGTAGTAAATCGCGCGGATTCTTGAGGCATTTGGGTCAGGTCTGGTTCGTGGATCTGGGTACGGTTCTTGGGCTTGGATCTCGGGCTTCCGTTGGGCTTCGTTTTGGACTCTCTTTTGGCTCTTTTTCGCTCCTTTTTCTCGATGCTCATCTCCTTCCGGATAACCTGCACATTTCACTAGATAAACCATAAAATTCCGCCTTTTTGCTTCAACACAAGCCAATCTCATTGGTTTCAGGACCGAAAATAACGCTAAAAAGTGGCGTTATCAACAACCCCAAACCGAGCGTTGCTTATCCTCAAGCAAATTAGCGATAAAATAGAGTAAAAGCACATATCAGTGAAGTAATAACAGCACAACTCTCAATCGGTACCACGTAATGCACTGGTGAGTTCCCATACCCGTGAATGCTTATCTCACCCTCGCCTCATCCTTATTCTGTTTGATTTATGGCCTTCCATTGTAAGTTGAACTCGTGACTGCTTCTATTACATGAAGGTCGTACTAGGTCTAAACATACTAGGGAAAACATTTCGCCTCGACCCTACCTCACGGGATACTCTCATTTAACTCGAACCTAGGCTGTCGCACATGTTGTCATGTATATGGAATTTATGTACAAGAATACTCGATAATTTACATGACAACTCTATTGAAAGACGCACAAATGTCCAAAAAGTCAATCTCAGAAGGGAATCAAGTAGCAAGACAGGGAATATTGGTAAAGGTGGTCGTATACCCTAATCACATTTTCCAGAAAATCATCCAGGTCTTTACAAGGGTTCTAACGGGGCTAAGGTGATGGCTAAGAAACGAAGGGTAAGCGGATCAAAATTCCTTGGTGTGTCAATCATCAACAGTCATGAACTTTCTGACTTCACTTTCTATCATTTGGCCCTCTTTGTCACTGCTGGAGTCGCTTTGACTCTCTTATTATCTGTTGTAAATACTATCTAACTAGCTGTAATTTTTTTTATTTTTTTTGTGGGGCATCATTGGCCCTCTTTATTTGATTGGGGCTGTATTGGCCCTCTTTTCTAGCTCTTGGGTTAAAATTACCCAATTTATTTTTCATAACTGGCCTGTACTATTTCTTTTCTGCTCTATCTTCTGCTATTCATTACCTCCTCTGATTGACACACTTTTGGATACCGGTTGGCTAAGGCTTTTGGTTCGGGTTTAATAGTGGGTTTGAAATGAATAGGGTGAGTGTTTGGCTGCAAAATGGGTTATGGATACACACGTAAAGGGTCAAAAGGGACGATAGAAAAAATTGGGTTAAAAGTGCACACAATGCCTAGAATCATCTCTTAAGGTCCACACGATATGGTCTACTACACCCTTACCCAATATCCCGATGGTCGTCTTTGCTACTCAATGCAATATTATAGCGAGATCACTCTATAATCACGACAAGGAATTCGAAAAAGTGTATATGAATTTCGTGTTTAAATCCCTCGAAATGAAGTACGTATTTTAGGCTCAAATCTCACTATTGGGTGGTCTCCACTAATGTCCCTAGTCATGTCTTTTCCCGGTCCTTCCCTAATGGTCACGTTACTATCACAAGATTCTCCCCACAATGGTCGGTCTCAATCATCCAAAGCAAAAAATATTTGCTAAAATGATCTAACCATTCATAAGTGTGGTACATCAACGTGCATGAATGGGGGCCCGATTGGCAACCCCAAACTTTGCCCACACATTGTCCCCAATGTGCAGGTAAGTGGTACAAAGTGTAACAAATATTGTTGTGCGTTATTACAGTCATCCGACAGAAACAAATAAAACAGTACAGTACAGCATCAAGAACATATTAAAACAAAAGATCGAAAACAAACCCAACTACTGGCATGAGGATAATGATGCACCCCCCGATTGCCGGTCTCTCACTCTCCTCCAGCCGTGGGGCTGTGCTAGCGGTGCTTGTGGTGGTGGTATATAGCCAGCGTGGGTGAGATGCGCGTCGAAGCCATCCAAGTGTAGGTTCATGTTTTGAAACCCAAGATCCATCCGCTCATCCGATCTCCTCATCCCGGTCGTCGTCTGATCCATAAATCGGCGCATATAAGGAGGCATGTCGCCGCCGTGCTCGGCCGCCTCCGCCGATGGTGCATCCGGGTCGTAGTCGGGATCACTGTCCGAGGCACTCTCGGACGAGATATGGACTGGCATGGCAATTCGTTGCCTCTGGTGATCTGGATCCGCTCGCCTTCTCTCTTCTAACTTCGCCGCCGCCGTTAGTTGATGAGTATATTGCGTCTTCCGGAAGTCCCCCTTGGATGCTGTGAGGTGTCCTATCGGGACACCGGCTTCCCTGCAAAAATGCGTTATAAGACAAGTGAACGGTAAGACACCATCGAGGGTCATACCTGCATCCAATATCTCCATCCATATGATGTGCCCGATATCCATCGGGAGGTTGTTGTGTATGGAGTAGAGGACCTCCGCCACTTGGCTGTCGACGGTGGTGCTGTGGGAAGAAGGCTTTAGGGAAGCCTTGACGAAAAGCATGAGGAATGCGATATCAGTGTGCATCTCACTCTTCAAAATATGTTGATCCATCTTGTTCCACCCGGTATGTCCATTTCGCCTTAGAGAGGCGGCGATAGTCGAACTCAATTGCTCCCGGAACGCCGGGTGAGGAAATAGACCGTAGGTTGCACTTAGTTCGGTCCAGCGTGGAGCTTGGAAGTACGCACAAATGTCGGTCGGAGAGATCCAGACCTCTTTGTCACCATCTTTACCACACAGCGATCGTGGTAAACGACCGAGATCATACATGCGAAAAATTCTTTGACCGTTTCAATGCAATACATGGGAGGGGTTTGGATGAACCTCTCCCAAGAATGTTGCCGTATCATCACCGGCACCCGTGATCCAGCCGGTAAGTCCGCAAGCTTGATGCCTCGCTCCCCGAAGGGTTGGCATCCGTTCGCTATCATTTGTGCATGTCGAGGAGCTTTGTCCGGGTTTTCCTTATCAAACATCCGATGCCTGTTGTTTGGGTGGATGCTTTCATAGTATGGAAAGGAAATGTGCGTACTCGGATGGTGCCTCATTATCTGCAAATGTAAATGAACATAAGAAGGTTATCCCTAGCATAGCCACCCCAAACCTCGGTAAAACTGAGGTTTGCAAAGGGGATAAATGTGAGTGCGTGAATGGTGAAAAGGAAGGCACCCCAAACCTAAGTGAAACTTAGGTTTGTTACATCTCATTTCCCTTACATATACGTACAGATAAAAACTCACAATTCCCATGCAAACAGATTACCAATAAAATACTGTTTAGCCCATGCATTTTGACCACAGTCACTACAAAATTCCCTAGTGCATACATCTAAAATTTTACACCGATTTGCAGCAGTGAACAATAACTCGAACCCCAAACCTAAGTGAAACTTAGGTTTGGCTATGCTTGCACTAAAAGGCAAAACCCACAAAAATAACGTAGGGACTTCATGTTGCCAAGAAATCCCTCACGTAACATTTATGCACAAAAATGGGAAAGAGTCTCACAAAAATCACAGATCCTAACATTTTTCCCCATTTTGCTTCCGAAAAATTTCCCATCAGAAATATTAAGAACATAATCCCACAAAAGTTACATACTCAGTTGCATATAAGCATATAATATCAGAATCTAAGCATACAACGAGCATGTGGGAACAATCTAAATATGAAAACATCATAAGTGCACACATTTGTGAGAAATCTAAACAATGGGTAAGTAACATCAAAGCACTTGGAAGCAAGAAGTGGATGAAATAGGATGATACCTACACCACATCAAAGCATACGAAGACCAAAAAGAGATAAGAGAAAAATACATACCTTGGTCTTGAAGAATGGAGAAGCAAAATACTGAAATTGGTGAAGAGCACTTGAAAAATGGAGAGTAATCGATGTAGCAAGAGAGGGATTCGTGAGAGAGAGGGAGAGATAGAGAATTACAGAAAATGAAAGGAAAAAAAGAAGAAGAAAGAGATTGAAAAGACTTAAAGCAAAAAAGAAAACTGCACAAAGGACAAAAACGAAACCCTAGGTCAAAATGGAAACACGCGGTTTACTGCGCGGTTTGGAAACCGCGGGATATCCCGCGTATCGCACTGTTTCAGAAAACACTCAGAGGGACCCGCGGCTTACTGCGCGGTTTGGAAACCGTGGGCTATACCGCGTATGTCCCTGTTTCAGAAATTCCACTAGAGCGCTGCGCGGCTTGGCGTGCAGTTTTGAAGCCGCGTAATATCCCGCGTATGTCTCTGGACCACTTTTTCATTTTTTTTGTGTAAATCAAAACACTTAAAAACATAAATTAAAAAGAAAAAAAACCTAGGTGGGTTGCCTCCCACCCAGCGCCTTGGTTACGGTCGTGACTGGACCTTCCATCTCATTACTCCTTCGGATCGTCTAGATACACACATGACGTGGTCTCAACCTCATAGCCCAGGTACGGCTTCACCCTTTGGCCGTTTACTTTGAAATTCTGTCCATCCTTGCCCTCTAGCTTAACTGTTCCGTATGGGTACACTTCGGTCACCGTGAATGGTCCCGACCACTTCGACTTCAGTTTACCTGGAAACAACCTCAAACGTGAGTTAAATAGAAGGACTTTCATTCCTGGGACAATTACCTTTTCTCGAATCCGGCGATCGTGGAACTTCTTCGTCCGTTCCTTGTAGATTAAGGCATTTTCGAATGCATCCAGTCGGATTTCCTCTAATTCACATAGTTGCAGTAATCTCCTCTTTCTGGCTGCATCCAACTCCATGTTCAACTTCTTTATTGCCCAGAACGCTCTACACTCGAGTTCCACTGGTAGATGGCAAGACTTCCCAAACACTAGCCGGTATGGTGTGGTGCCAATTGGGGTTTTGTATGCCGTCCGATATGCCCACAATGCGTCATCCAACTTCAACGACCCATCCTTTCATGATGCCCAGATCTAGCAAAATAATACAATCACATGTAGAGAGAATCTAGAGAGCAAAGTAGTCATCCATATATTGAACATTGAGTACAAAAAGACATAGGCTTGAAAGTGTTTCTCTAAGTTGTAGATTGTTACTAGCTAATGAACTAGACATGCCTATTTATACCCCATACATACAAGGTATAAAGGCATTTACAATACAGTATAGACTATTACAGTACATTGATTTTACAGTAAATCTTGAATACAATAATGCTCTAACAATCTCCCCCTTTGGATTCAAGATTTAAAAAATATAGCAGCATTCTTCAGCACTTGATCTTCAACACTTTAACTCTGATCGCTTTGAACATTGAAGCTCTTACCATCTTCAAACACAGAATAATCTTCAATTTGCCATTTGTAAAGTCAATCTTCATAAACAAACATTTTATCAAATCATCTTCAAGTCTTGTACAATAAAATCAGATCTTTGCAGCTTTATCAGTCTTTGAGGATTCAAACTTTTCAAAATAAGATGACCAACAGTAACTTCTCGCATCCTTGTAGATGTGAGTTCTGTACTTCTCGCAATAAGCACAATGCGAGTTCTATGCTTTTCGTAACCTTCTTGATACGAATTATGTGCTTCTCGCAACACACAGAATTGTAAAGAAACTTCTCGTATCCTTCTTGATGCGAGAACTAAGGTTTTCGTATCCTTCAGCATGCGAATTCTGGACTTCTCGTAACCTTCAGAATGCGAACAATGAACTTTTTGTATCCTTCTTGATACGAACAATGAACTTTTCGGACCCTTCAGCATGCGAACACTGGACTTTGATGCGAAAACTTTGAAGCTTTGAACTTTGAAGCTTTGAACTTTGAATCTTTGAAATCTTTGAAGCTTTGAACTAAAATTTTGAATGATTTCTTGAACTTTGTATCTTCATCTCTTTGACCTTGAATTGTCTTTCGAACAACGAACTCTCTAGAAATATCTCGGAATGTTTTCTTGACTTTAGCACATCACATCATTACTCCCCCTTAATCTTTCATTGACAAATATCTCTTTTCTTCAGGGTATCATTTCTCCCCCTTTTCTTCATTATACTATTTCTCCCCCTTTTTGATGATTGTGAGCATCATGATCATCAAAACACAGCACACTTTTTGTACACCATAAGTAACATTCTCCTTCTTTTTATCTGATAAACCGTCAATTCCGAAAGATATTTATCCGAATCTTTTCAAATTCAGATAAATAGAGAGTGGTAACCCTGAAACAACAGATGAATCAGTTAAAATGCCTGTAAGTAGCACGGAGCCACTTAGTACAACGAATGCACTTTGGAAAGGAGCTTCTTGATGTTCACTCCCCCAGGGCTTCCATTCAATCATCGAAAATCACAAAGGAAATTATATGAACGTTATGACAAGAAAACATATTCCTTGTCTGAACATGCATGTGTAGAAAGAATAAAGCAACATATGCTTGAATAATAGGCTCAAAGTGTGTAAACTGTTGAGACAACAACAATTTTCCACGGACTCAATGTGCATTAATGAAGAGCGAAGGTGGGGCAAACTTACTTCTTTTTCAATATCTAGACCTTCCGAGTGAAGATCAGATAGATGATATGCTGCGTCCCCAAGAAAAATGAAACATTTCTTTGTTAAGAAAGAAATGAGTAGCTGGTGGGGTTAAATGCAAGAGTTGGCATGGGCTGACTGCCTTTTCAATGATGGTCACCAAAGAATGTGAACCAATCAGTAATGTGGCTTCCCGGCTCAGAAAATGGATGGTGCAGAGTTCTCTTATTCTTTTAACTCTGTTCTCACACCCTCTTTATGTTTTTAATCCGCTCACTTCTACCCAAACTCTCATTTACATTTTACCTCAGCACAATGAGATACTTAACCGAATGAGTAATCTCCCCCACTTTTTGATTTCGACCCCTCACCCCTAAATCACTCAAGGATAACTTCTTGGGTAGGAAACACTGGTTAACGTGGATCCATAGAAGTTTAATAATCTCACACTGATCCCATGAAATTTTGTCCTAAAATGATGTGTTGTTCAACAGTTTATTTTGAACAATTAAGAATATCGGCATTTGATTAACATTGCCATCAGAAAGTATGATCCTCAATAATATCAAAAATATTTGAGCATGTGAACTTTGAAGAATTTCTCAAAATAAGGATAAGAAATGAATTCGAAAGACTTGTTTGAGAATCTGACAATGTATCAATTGGATCAAATATTATGAATGATGATCATAAAGGATAGGGTATCAAAGAATTGAAATTTGTTTATATGAACAAATATAAACAATCTTTGAATGAAATGTTTAAGTTCTTACGTTGAAAGAATATATGATGCTCAACAAAATTTGAAATACAAACGGGAGTATTACCTTCGAAAAATTGTTTCGTTTTGAGACATGGTAATAACAAATTTAATATGAAGCTGAACCGGTGTGTATGAATACTTGAAAGTATAGAGAAAAGATAATACACAAGTATTAATCTTTGGAAACACACGGTCAGAAATGATATCACAATAATCCGAGATTTTCATGAAAAACATTTAAAATCACACTTCTAAATTCATAAAATTTGTTTGAGAATAGAGAAGTGGTTTGAACATTTAAGAAAACATTTTTCATGCTTGAAAGTCGTTCTTCTTTCAAACAATCCGAGATTAAGATCAGAAGATACTTACAGTCAGAAATATTTGAGCTCCCCCTCAAATCATGATATAATGATTTAAAATATCAGATAAGCTCCCCCTTAACTTGTGCAAAAAATCTTTATTTCACAAAATCTGCACAAATAACAAGACTTGGATTAAAGTATCCTTAATCATAAAAACGAGTTCTGAATTACCAGGATTGAAGTAAATTCAGAAGTCACATTCGTTGAAGAACGAGTCCTGATCTGATATGATCAGAAGTCATAATCGCTTTGAAGTACGGGTCCTAAACTGATATGTTTAGAAGCCATTATTTCATTGAAGAACGGGTCCTAAACTGATGTGTTTAGAAGCCAATTGTCGTTGCTCCCCCTTAATGGCACAAATACTCTTCAAAAATTTCACCGCTTCTCTTCTGTTTTCAGTCATGTGTGTGGTATATATGTAACATTCAGCACAGCACATGAAGAACCTACAAAACAGATTAAGCAGATTTTGGTACCCAATGGCACTTGGGTCCTAGTGTGTTATTTGTAGATTTCTTAGAAGGAATACTGTAAGTACCGTACCAATAAGAAGTAAAATCTTTATGCACAAAATCATTTGATCCACAGTAAGAACAACATATTTTCTTATGTGCCAACCCTAATCAGATGATTTGCGTAATGAATAGGATTAGGTTTAGCAGAAGATTTACCTTTCGGCGCATTGTTCTTTTTGGCCTTTGATGTGGAAGCAGATGATTTTGGTACATCTTTCTTTGGAGGTGTTGTGCCTTTGACTCTCCATTCCATCTTCACTTTCTTGAAGACCGGAACTTCTTTAGAATTGGAAGTATTAACATTGGGCACATTTGGTTTCTTATCTGATTTATCAAACAGAGGATTATAGAATAGATTTGTTGAACGAATCTGATCTTTTGAGAAATCAGTTGATCTATTAAATTGTTTAGAAGGAATGTTTTTAAAGCTTGAACTTGAAGCAGTTTTAAAAGAGCATTCAGAATCATTTGAATCAACAAATGGAGTCTGAAAGATAGTATCATGATTGGCATGCTTTGAGACATCAAATTTAAAAATGATGTCTTCAAGTTCTTTGACTTTGTTTATCAAAACATTTTTCTCTTTAGATATTAGATCAAATTTCTTTTGGAGATCAGATTTGATCATATGATCCTTCATAATGTCAGTTGATAAACCAGATAGACTTTTGGTAAGATTAAGAATCGCATCTTCAAAATATTTGCGTTCCGATTCAAAATCTTTTTCCAAAAACTTTCTTTTATCAGTTATCTCTTTGAAAGTTTCCATATTTTTCTTTTTAAGGTTTATATTTTCCTTTTCAAAGAGATTTTTCTTTTCCGTGAAATCTTTTCTTTCCTTTTTCAAAACATTTTCTAATTCAGAGATTTTCACGGAAAGCTCAGAACTTTTAATCTCAAAAGATTTTCGTTCAGTTTCAAATTCAATTCTTTCTTTTTCTTGCTTCTCTTTTTCAAGATATAAAACTTTTTCAAAGTCGGAGACTTGCTTCAAAAGTTTAACATATTTAAGCTCAATTTCTTTCTTTTCTTCAAGAGAAAAATTAGACAGTTTTCTCTTTAGCTCAGCGTTTTCACTGTCCACAATTTTCCATTTATCTTGAACTTCTTTTAATTGAATTCGTAAATGTAGGATCCACTTCTCTCTCTTGTCTTCCCTACTCTTCATATCAACGTTTTCTCTTTGAAGAGTTGTTACTTTCTATTGAAGTTTCTCGATTTGATCGTGCAGACTCGAGTTGTCTCTCTTTGCTTCAAGATCTGCAATATAAACTTCAAGATCAGTAATTCTTTTAGTAAGTTTAGCATTTTGTTCTTTTAGAATAGATTTTTCATTTGAAGAAGAAATGGCTAATATTTGTCTCTTCAGATCAACATTTTCTTCTTCCAATGCTTTTATACTCCCTTGAAGCTCTTTTATATTTTCTTGATGAGTTGAGATATCAAGTGTCTTGTTCTTCTCTTGTGTATCTTCAAGAACTACAATCTTGCCATTCAAATCTTTCAGTTCGGACTTAAGAGAAGAAACTTTGTCTTCTAAAGAAGCTTTCTCAGACTTGAGCTTTGTATTTTTTCTTTCTTCTTCACTAAAATATCTCATGTACTTATCGGATAAACATTCAAGACGCTTGATCTCATCTTTAGCTTCAGAAAGAGTCCATTTTCTCTCATTTAACTTCACTATATAATTCATCTTGATAAACATTTTGAAAATTGCTAGAAACTAGATCTTTCAGAAAATCAGTCAGAAAAAAATTTCTATATAAAAAAGTTTCTTGAAAAACTCTTAAAGTGTATGAAATACACTATAGGAAAAATTTCTATATTAAAATTTTTCTTAAAATACTTTTTTTTAATCACTTCTCGCAATACACAGTGATGAACAGTAACAATTCGCAATGGTCAGGATGCGAATTCCTTGAAATTCGCAATAAACTAAATGAACAGTAACTATTCGCAAGCAACTAGATGCGAATTATGTACTTCTCGCAACCTTCAAGATGCGAAATCAGTACTTCCCGCAACCTTCTGAATGCGAAAAATACCCTTGTACAAATTTTCAAACACACATACCCAACCAAGGATGCGAATTCTGATACTTCACCCAACAGACTGAATACAAACTTTCTACTTCTCGTAACCAACAGGATGCGAATTCTGAAGACTTTCAACAATTCGCAAACCACGAGATGCGAATTATATAGATTTCGCAACAAACACTATGCGAATTCTACAGAGATCGCAATCAACACGATGCGAGTTCTTGAGGATGATGCTTGCGAGTTCTTCAGAACGCTTGCGAGTTCTTGAGTAATTTCACAGAAAAAACAAACTTTCTCAGATTCAGCCTTCAAATCTTGTCCAAACTTAGTGAAACTTTGCAGAATTGTTCGAAATTACTTTTCGAACAACTTTCTAGTTGATTACTCCCGCTAATTCATCCAAGAAAATGCTGATTTTGATCAAGAACACAGATTTCTGAACTTTGAGATAAAACAGTAACAATTCGTCAAAATTTGAGAAATTTGGCCAAAATTTGGTCTTGAATCCTGAATTAATGATGTTCAGGATCAAAAACCGAGTGTAATGAACACAAATTTGGATCAAATTGATCAAGAAATGAACAAATTGAAGAAAAGTAGATGAACAGTGAACGATGTTGGCTGCGAGTTCTTGAGAAAAACACCAAAATCTTCAAAAATCCTTGCAAAAACTGATTGAATACCCTGTTTAGCTCTGATACCAAATGTGAAATCCCAGATCTAGCAAAGTAATACAATCACATGTAGAAAGAATCTAGAGAGCAAAGTAGTCATCCATATATTGAACATTGAGTACAAAAATGACATAGGCTTGAAAGTGTTTCTCTAAGTTGTAGATTGTTACTAGCTAATGAACTAGACATGCCTATTTATACCCCATACATACAAGGTATAAAGGCATTTACAATACAGTATAGACTATTACAGTACATTGATTTTACATTAAATATTGAATACAATAATGCTCTAACAGAGTTTACTGTCTTTTCCAAAATCTGCTTTAGTTCCCAATTGGAACTTCCGCTAGGCCGTTGGCTTGTGGGTGATATGGTGTAGTGACTTTATGCTTCACCGAGTATTTCTTTAGAATGTTGACCTTCTCTTCCTCCGGGACACATCTCCCACCATCGCTAATCAGTACTCTCGAAACTCCAAACCTTGCAAAGATATTCTTCCGTAGGAATTTAATCACTACATTTTAATCATTTGTAGAAGTTGCGATCGCTTCCACCCACTTAGACACGTAATCCACCGCTACTAAGATATACTCATTACGGAACGAGTTCGGGAACGGTCCCATGAAATCTATGCTCCACACGTCGAAGAGTTCGACTTCCATGAAGATTTGTAGTGGCATCTCATCCCTCTTAGTTATGTTTCCCGTTATTTGGCACCGATCACACTTAGAGATGAAATCTCGAGTATCTTTGAACATAGACGGCCAGAAGAAACCCGATTGTAGAACCTTTGCAACTGTTCGGTCGGTGCTGAAATGGCCTCCACATTCTAAGGTATGACAGTGGTTTAGAATGTTGACCTTCTCTTCCTCCGGGACACATCTCCGGATCATACCGTCGGCACACATCTTGTAGAGGTAAGGCTCATCCCAATAATATCTTTTGGCTTCAAAAAGAAATTTCTTCTTTTGGTGGGAGTTCATCTGATATGTTACTACTCCTCCCGCCAAATAATTCACCAAATCCGCGAACCAAGGCTCGGAATGACTAACCTTGAAAAGCTGCTCATCCGAAAACGAATCGTTGATGATGGTCTTATCCTTCCTTTGCTCCTCACCTCCCTTAAGTCTCGAGAGGTGATCCGCCACCGTGTTCTCGGAACCCTTCTTATCCAGAACACAAAGGTTTAGTAATTTTAGAAAAATCCTTAATAAACCGCCGGTAAAACCCGGCATGCCCCAAGAAGCTTCGGACTCCCTTGACGGAGTTCAGGTAAGAAAGATTCTCAATCACCGCCACCTTTGCCTTGTCCACTTCAATCCCCGCTTTTGATACTTTGTGACTAAGCACTATCCCCTCAGTCACCATGAAGTGACACTTCTCCCAATTCAGTACAAGACTTGTTTCCTTGCATTTGTTAAGGACGGCTTCTAAGTGTTCTAAGCATGTATCGAATGAAGGTACAAACACTGAAAAGTCGTCCATGAAAATCTCAATCGTCCGCTCCACCATGTCCGAGAATATTGCCATCATGCATCGTTGGAAGGTGGCCGGAGCATTGCACAAACCGAATGGCATACGGCGGTATGCAAATGTTCCGTACGGACAAGTAAAGGTTGTCTTGTCTTGGTCCTCGGGTGCAATGGGAATCTGGTTGTACCTAGAATAACCGTCTAGGAAACAGTAGTACTCGTGCCCGAATAACCGTTCCAACATCTTATCAATGAACGGGAGTAGGAAGTGATCTTTCTTGGTCGCATCATTCAGCTTTCGGTAGTCAATACACACCCTCGAACCGGTAACTGTTCGGGAAGGAATCAGCTCGTTATTGTTGTTCCGAAGAACGGTTATACCACCCTTCTTCGGCACTACTTGATGCGGTGCGAGCAAAATGTTGTGCTTAAACCCTTCGTATCAGCTATCGTCCATCCAATAGCAGTTTGATGCTCTCTCAAAACTCTTAGTAACTTCTCTTTATTCTCGGAATTCAGCTTGGACGATATGATTACCGGGAGCATGTCTTTTTCTCCCAAGTATGCATACTCGAGATGATCGGGTAGCGGTTTGAGCTCAAGCTTTAGTGGTGTCTTCGATGAAGGTTCGGACTTGGGAATTGGTTCTCCCAATTCTTTAATAACCGGTCTTCTCGGGCCCTTGTATGATGGTAATGCATTTAATTGCATCACACTTTCGCTTTCTGAATCGTCATCGGTACCCATCAAAACATTATTCAATTGCTCTTCGGAAACTTGCATGCCACACGTTTCTCTAATCAAGGAATCCATCACATTTACCCGGTAGCACACATTCGGTCCCATGCTTTGCTTAGCTGTCCGGAAAACATTGAAGACAGCTTCTTTATTACCCAATCTCAAGGTGAGCTTTCCTCCTTTCACGTCGATAAGTGCTCCTCCCGTGGCCAAAAAGGGTCGGCCAAGTATCAGTGGAATTTCCTTGTCCTCATCCATGTCAAATACCACAAAGTCTACCGGAAAGTAGAACTTATCCACTTTAATCAGAACATATTCTATTACGCCATATGGGTACTTGATGGATCTGTCAGCAAGCTGCAAGGTCACATTAGTTGGTTGCACCTCTCCAAGTCCGAGTTTCTTGAAAATAGACAAAGGCATTAGATTAATACTTGCTCCAAGATCACACAAAGCCTTACTAAATTCATAATTGCCTATATGAACAGGGATAGTAAAACTCCCTGGATCCTTAAGCTTCGGGGGAAGCTTATGCTGGATGATCGCGCTGCACTCCTCAGTAAGTGCAACTATCTCATGCTCATCAATCTTCCTTTTGTTAGAAAGGATATCTTTCAAGAATTTCACACATGAGGGCATTTGTGCCAAAGCATCTGCAAAAGGGATGTTAATATGTAACTTTTTAAATACTTCAAGAAAGTTAGAAAAATTAGCATCATCCTTATGCGCTTTAAGCCTGGTCGGATAAGGCACTCTTGGTGCTGCCGGCTTGACCGGTGGTTGTTTTGGCATAGTTGGCTGCTCTTGTTTTTTCTCTTCACTCTTTGAGTTCTCTTCAATCACAACCTCTTCATCAGCCTCCAACTCATCCATATCTACAATCTCAACCTCTTGCCTTTTGGGCTCGGTTTCCTTTGATGATTCTCGGGTTGGGTCTCTAACCAGTTCCTTGCCACTTCTCAGATGAATGGCCTTGCAATCTTCCCGGTTTGTCCTTTCTATCTGACTCAGAAATTTCCTAGGAGCTCAGTTTTGTAGGGCTTCAGAAATTTGCCCCACTTGCCTTTCAATGAGCTTAATAGATGCCGTGTTCTGATCGGTAGCCGCCTTGACTGTGCCTACCGTACCGGCTAATCCCTAGACCGTGCTATCCATCTTAGACATGAACTTCATCATCATGTCCTCCAGCCCCGACTTCTTCTCTCCGGATTGTCCTTCATCGAATTTTCGTTGATTGTAACATGAAGGACGATAGACATTGTTAGTATTAGAGGAATTAGAAAAGTTGGAGTTATTACCGTATTGTTGCTGCTGTTGTTGGGCCATGGTTTCCCTTGGTTGCCCTTGCGGTTGACTCCATGAGAAATTTGGGTGCTTCTTCCAACCCTCATTGTATGTGTTCGAGAATGGATCGTTCCGTGGCCGGTTGTTCCGATTTTGCAAAAATTGAACTTGTTCCGGCTCGTTCATGGGTGGTTCCATATCCGGCATACCCACGTCCATCATAAATGTTGATTGAAGAGAAGATCCCTTCAATTGACTCATGAGTGCGTTCAGTTGAGCTTTTATGGCCTTTAACTCATCATTCTATTGCACACTAGCAACCCTTCTAACTGCTGATCTCGGAGTAGAGAAACTATGCTTGGCCAGATTATTGATCAGCTCGCATGCTTCCTCATAAGACTTATCCATTAGGGCTCTACCCGCTGCAGCTGTGATGTCGTTTTTGAACTGCGGGTGAAGTCCACTGAAGAACGTTTGGATAATGACCCAACCTTGTAACCCATGATGAGGGCATTTCTTGATCATCTCTTTGTACCTCTCCCAAGCTTCATACAATGTCTCTTGATCCCATTGAGCAAAATGGGTGATTTCAGCCATAAGTTGGGCGGTTCTGCTTGGTGGGAAGAATTTCTGGAGGAAGGCCGCTTTCAGTTGCGCCCAGGTGGTGATCGAGTCTTGTTGGATACTTTCTGTCCAAGTTACGGCTCTGCCTTTGAGTGAAAAGTTGAACAGTCTCAGCTTGATGGCATCTTCGTTCACCCCATTAATCTTGAACGTATTGCGAATCCGTTCAAATGCCCGGAGATGTGCATGAGGATCTTCTATTGGGGCTCCTCCAGACTGATTCTGCTGTACCATCACGATGGTACTCGGTTTGATCTCAAAGTAGTTTGCCCCAGTAGTGGGCGGTTGGATGCCTGTGCGTGCGGCTGCCACATTCGGATCGGCAAACGATCGCATAGGGCGTCTCTCAAGAGGAGCTTCGTCGCCCATCTCGATCTTGATATGTTTTTTAGCTTTTGATTCTTTGCGTAATCGATGGGAGGTTCTTTCAATTTCCGGATCGATCGGTTCAATTCCTTCTCCTCGGGTTTTCCTTGGCGTAAACCAATTAGTACCTGAAACGGAAAGTAAACAAAATTAGCAATCCAAAAAACTGAAAGTGATGAAATAAAATAACAAAAAAAAATGTTCAATGTAATAGCGCTAATAGCTGGTAGTGCTATCAGTTGTAACTAGTTCCCCGGCAGCGGCGCCAAAAACTTGATAGGCGGGTTTACACACCCCTAAATATTACCGCAAGTGTACGTGTCGAAATCAAGTAATATTATTGAAAGTACGAGTATCGAACACAGGGAACTAGGAACTAAGTATCACAATGACTATAAGATCTAGTAACTAAACGGTCGCAATTTTGAGTTGTGGTTTATAACTTGTTTTAAAAACTAAACAAAAACAAAAATCGATTAACGGATGGTTTTGAAAGAACTTGGATAGAGAAAAGGTTGAGGGTTGGATCTCCTATGGTTATACTACTGATGAACGAATACCCGAACAATGATTATTACCGATTATTTCTATGAACTCTAGTTTGTGGAAGTCACTGTTATTCTTTCTCAAGCAATAACAGATTTTATTTCAAGACACGTAGGTTTTATCTCTCGATCTACACCTAGGGTTTTAAAATACATTAGGTCAAACTATTCCGAGCAGAAAGTGATTCGGCTATCTCTACCTGAATCTCCTTTTCGGCACTTGATTACTTGATCTAGCCTTTAATTAATTTTCTCAAACTTAATCAAAAACCATAAAAGTCAATTGGATGTGATCAAGCTACAATTGATAATGAAAACTGAATTCAAATGCTTTCATCGATCAAATCAGGTAAAAATAATCCTTCGGTTACACGTCATCCATCATAAAATCCATAGTTGTTCCAACCCCCAACATCTAAAGATTAGTTCATGTTGGGGTGGCTCTTTTTCGCTCCTTTTTCTCGATGCTCATCTCCTTTCGGATAAACTGCACATTTCACTAGATAAACCATAAAATTCTGCCTTTTTGCTTCAACACAAGCCAATCTCATTGGTTTCAGCACAGAAAATAACGCCAAAAAGTGGCGTTATCATCATCCATCATAAAAACCATAGTCGTTTCAACCCCCAACATCTAAAGATTAGTTCATGTGGCGGTGGACAAAACCACAAGAATCAGGGTAGGAAATGGTGTGTGTAAACATCGTGATCGTAAACATGAAGAATATACTGATGAAATCCCTTCTCTCCGCTCTAATCCTCTTCGCATGGTGAACTCCTCTTCAATCGGTCCTCTCTCGTGGCTCAAAAGTAGGCGAAATACCTCTGAAAATCGTCCCTTCATCAAATTTCCGTTGGTTGTAACCTGGAGGACGATAGAAATTTTTAGAATTAGAAGAATTGGAAAAGTTGGAATTATTACCTTGTTGTTGTTGACCCATTGTCTCCCTTGGTTGCCCTTGCGGTTGACTCCACGAGAATTTCAGGTGTCGTTTCCAACCCTCATTATAGGTGTTCGAGAAAGGATAGTTCCGTGGCCGGTTGTTCCGATTTTGAAGAAATTGAACTTGTTCCGGTTCATTATTATGGGGAAACCCTTCCGGCATGCCTCCTTCTACCATGAATGTTGGTTGGATAGAAGATCCCTTCAACTGACTCGTGAGTGCATCTAATTGATCTTTTATGGCTTTCAACTTCTCATTCTCTTGTACACTAGCAACACGTCTAACTGCTGATCTCAGAGTGGCGTAGCTGTGTTCAGCCAGGTTGTCGATCAACTCACATGCTTCCTTATACGACTTATCCATTAGATCTACGTCCGCTGCAGCTGTAATATCGTTTTTGAACTGCTGGTGAAGTCCGCTAAAGAATATCTGGATAACGACCCAACCGTGCAACCCATGATGAGGACATCTTTTCAGCATGTCCTTATACACCCCCCATGCTTCATACAACGTTTCTTGGTCCCATTGAGCAAAATGGGTGATCTCGGCCATGAGTTGTGCGGTTCTTCTCGGTGGAAAGAATTTCTGAAGGAAAGCAGCTTTCAGTTGCGCCCAGGTAGTGATCTGATCTGGTTGGATATTCTCTGTCCAAGTTTCTGCTCTGCCCTTGAGTGAAAAGCCGAACAGCGTCAGCTTGATTGCATTTTCATCTACCCCATTGATTTTGAAGGTATTGCAGATCCTCTCAAATTCACGGAGGTGTGCATGAGGATCTTCCGTTGGTGCTCCTCCAAACTGGTTCTGCTGTACCATAACGATGGTACTTGGCTTGATTTCGAAGTAGTTCGCACCAGTTGTGGGAGGTTGAATGCCCATGCGTGCGGCTACCACATTCGGATTGGCAAACGACCGCATAGGACGTCTCTCAGGAGGATCTTCGTCACCCATCTTCAAGTGTCTCTTAGCTTTAGATTCTTTTCGTAACTGACGTGCGGTTCTTTCGATTTTCGGATCGAGCGGTTCGATTTCCCTCCCTCGGGTCTTTCTTAGCATAAACTAGTTAGTACCTGAAAAGAAAGATTATTCAAAATTAGCAATCCAGAAATTGAAAGTAATAAAACGAAATAACAAAAAAAAAGTTCAACGTAATAGCGCTTATAGCTGGTAGTGCTATCAGTTGCAACTAGTTCCCCGGCAACGGCGCCAAAAACTTGATAGGCGGGTTTACACCCCCCTAAATATAACCGCAAGTGTACGGTGTTGAAATCAAGTAATAATACAGAAGTACGAGTATCGAACACAGGGAACTAAGAACTAAGTATCACAATGACTATACGATCTATTAACTGAACGATCGAACTTTGGGTTTGTGGTTTAGAACTTGTTTAAAAACCAAATAAACTAAAATCGATTAACGGAAGGTTTTGAAAGAACTTTGATAGACAAAATGTTGAGGGTTGGATTTCCTATGGTTATACTGTTGATGAACGAATACCCGAACGATTATTACCGATAATTTCTATGAACCCTAGTTTGTAAAAGCTCACTGTTATTCTTCCTCAAGCAATAACAGATTTTATTTCAAGACTCGTAGGTTTTATCTCTCGATCTCCACCTAGGATTTTAAAATACATTAGGTCAAACTGTTCTGAGCGGAAAGTGATTCGGCTATCTCTATCCGAACCTCCTCTCTGGCACTTGATTACTTGATCTAGCTTTTAATTAATTTTCTCAAACTTAATCAAAAACAATAAAAGTCAATTGAATGTGATCAAGCTACAATTGGTAATGGAAACTAAAATCAAATGCTTCATATATCAAATCGAATAAAAATCCTTCGGTCACACGCCATCCATCATAAAAACCATAGTTATTCCAACCCCCAACATCTAAAGATTAGTTAATGTTGGGGTGGACAAAAACACACGAATCAGGGTAGAAAATGGTGTGTGTAAACATCATGATCGTAAACGTGAAGAATGTACTGATGAAATCCCTTCTCTCGGTTCTTGTCCGCTTCGCGTGGTGAACTCCTCTTCAATCGGTCCTCTATCGTGGCTCCATAGTGCTCGAAATACCTCTGAAAATCGCACTCTCGTAGCCTACCGTCGCACGTGTGAAAAGTGATGACCTAATTCCGGAAAAACACAAAGTTAAGCAAACGAACAGACACTTACGCGACCTGGCCCGCGGCCTCAGGTTGCGCGGTTTCCTGAGGTGCTCGGGTCAGATCTGGGTCATGGGTTTTGGGCTTGGATCTCGGGCTTCCGTTGGGCTTCGTTTTAGATTCTCTTTTGGACTCTTTTCTGCTTCTTTTTCTCGATGCTCATCTTCTTTCGGATTACCTGCACATTTCACTCGACAAACCATAAAATTCTGCCTTTTTGCTTCAACACAAGCCAATCTCATTGGTTTGTGGACTGAAAATAACGCCAAAAAGTGGCGTTATCACAAGTCCATGAACGCAGCAGGAGTGTTTGTCAACCCAAATGTCCTTACGAGGAATTCATAATGCCCATATCTTGTTCTGAATGTCGTCTTGGGTATATCTTCATCTCTTACCCTTACCTGGTGATAACCCGACCTCAAATCAATCTTGGAGAAGCATCCCACGTATTGGAGTTGATCGAATAAGTCATCAATCCTTGGAAGCGGATACTTATTCTTAATAGTCACCTTATTCAACTCCCTGTAATCGATGCACATTCTCATAGTGTCGTCCTTCTTTTTGACAAATAATACTGTAGCTCCCCAAGGTGAAGAACTTGGCCTAACAAAGCCCTTTTCAAGTAGTTCTTGCAACTGTGACATCATTTCTTTCATTTCGGCCGGTGCTAAACGGTATGGTGCACGTGTTATCGGTGCCGCTCGAGGAACAAGATCAATTCAAAACTCTACCTGTCGTTCTGGCGGTAGACTTGGAAGATCATCAGGGAACACATCTGGGAATTCTCGCACCACCTTTATATCTTCTGCTCTCTTCTTTTCAACTTTAGCATCCAAAACATATGCTAAATAGGATGAACATCCTTTTACTAAACATTTACGTGCTTTGGCAATAGAAATCAATGGAACCTCCCCTTTTCTCTTTTCCCCATAGATGAATACATCATCATTGTCGGGCATAGGAATCCGAATTAATTTCTTAGCACAAATAATTTATGCATGATTGATTGTCAACCAATCCATACCAACGACTAAATCAAACCCCCCAATTTCCATCAACATCAAGTCAATCGAAAATTTCTTTTCTTCTATCATAATCATACAACCCTCAAGTCTTTCTCGTACTAAGACTTGACCCCCGTTAGCTATTTCAACTACTAAGGCATCTTCCAAGGTAGTGACAGGCATAGCTAACTTTTGATAAAACGATTTCGATATAAAGGACAGGTTGGCACCACAATCAAATAATACTCGTGCAGGAATAGAGTTAACAAGAAATGTACCAGAAACCACATCCTTAGATTCCTTTGCCTCATCTGCCGTCATATGAAATGCCCTGCCCATTGGCTTAGGAGTATTCGGCTTCCTTTCTTGATTCCCGCTTCTCCTTAACTTTGGGCAATCCTTTCGGAGGTGACTGGACTGTTTACATTCATAACAAGTCAGCCCTTGGATGGGACATTTTGTTGATCCAAACCCTCAGTGATTTGATAATGACCCTCTCTTAAACACTTAGTGAAAATTGTAAGTAAACAATATGTATTAGAGTCTCACTATCGTTGATAAGTACTAGGACTTTACAGTACCGCTGATAGGAACTCTCGTTCTTTAGATTAGACATTCAACGAACACTGTTATACAGTAGCTCTGAGCCTGTTCAGTCTCTGTGATGATCGCTAATAAGTTATAGTTGCTTACTTATGATCCCTGAAGACAAGTCTCACGTCAACAAAGGTTCTACGCTGAAGTCGAAGATCAAGCCCAAGAACCAGCGACAAGTCTACTAATGAACTAATGCGGATATCAGCGAAGCAAGACCTGTCCACTCAACGTGAAGTATCAAGTAGAAGTCTTCAGCAATTGCTGAGATTTATCATTCGCTGATAAAGAACTGATCAACGAACGCTGATCATGAGGTCTACTCTACAAGTTACTTTTGTCTATCCCCTTGCCCGTCTCCGTACGAAATGTCAGAACGGACCTCCCTTCTGTCTAGAATCGTACAACAAACTCTGATTCTACACTGTGCACCATGTGGCAACTAAGGTTGTCTACAAAGGTCAAAACATGCAACCACTCAGCTGCTGCCATGTGTAAAGTAACACTGATATGCATTAAATGCATGCAGTATATAAGAAGAACCCTACTTCAGAATTGAAGTGCTCGACCATCTTCTTCTTTCTCTCTTAGTGTTAGAATATTATTCGTAATATTCTTATCTCCTCTCTATCTTATTTCTAGTGCAAGAAACTTAGTGTTCTTAACTTGTTTAGATTAGGTTTATCTCTAATCTTGTTCCGCAACAAGTTGTAAATTGTTTTAAGATTTATCAATAAACAATTTAGAAAGTAAAAATCGTGTGTTTGTATTCAACCCCCTTCTACAAACTTGTATAACCCTTCGGGACCAACAAGTGGTATCAGAGCAGATTTGTTTAAACTCATAAACAAGATCTTATCTATACTAATCTCTTCTTCCTTGCTATTTCTTAAAATGGCTACCAACACAAACACTAACTATATTGACAATGGTTCTCTTGCAAAACCCCCTAGATTCTCCAGAGATAACTTTAATCTGTGAAAAAATAGGATGATTCTCTTCTTAGAAGGTGTAGACCCTACTATGCCTTACTATCTTGAAAACGGCCCATATATTCCTGTTAGAATTGATCCTGAAGTTCCAACCGCTGAGAATAGAGCTGTTATTCTAGAAAGGTTGGTTCCCAAGGAAATTCATATGTAGACTGATGAAGATAAGAAGAAAGTGGCTATCGACACTAAAGCCAGATCCATTCTTTCCATGGCTCTTCCTGACGAAATCTACCATTCCGTCATGAACCTGAAAACCTCCAAAGCCATGTGGGACACAATCTGTGTTCAGTATGAAGGTACATCTGAAGTCCAGGACTCACGTAAGATCAACCTGGTAAGACAGTACGAAAGCTTCATTTGTGGTAAGAATGAATCTCTCTCTGAAGTACATCAACGTTTTAACTGCTTAATAATAGATCTAAAAACCGTTGGTAAGGAATATTCTAACTTTGAAGTACTGACAAAGTTCTTAGAATGTTTACCTGAAAGCTGGGACAATTATTCAATGTGTCTCAAGCTATCAAAGGATCTAAAATCCATGACTCTTTCTACCTTATATGGCACGATGCTTAATCATGAGCAATCGAGTCATCTTAAGAAGAATCTTGTAAAAGATTCCAAAAGCACCCATGTTGCTTTAATCTCAGAGTCACCTACCACTCAGCGATCTACTATCACTATCACTGAGTTGGAGACTAACTCTGAATGCTCGTCAGATCCTGACTCTTCAGATCTTGAAGAATCTATGGCTCTCCTTTCTAATAAATTCAGGAGATTCGCCAATAAGAAAAATTTCAGAAAGAACAAACCTCTTGCTATTACTGACAAGCCAAGATCATCAACTCCTATTGATATGGCTACTGCTACTTGCTATAACTCAGAAGTATCCGTACATTAGAAATATCCGGACATCAAAATTGACCGGACGTCCAAACTATCCGAACACTAACCTATCCGGGCAAAATGTCCGGATCTCATACCCGGAAACCATCAGAATCCGGGAACAGTCCGATACTAGTATCCGGAAACCTAACTTACCGGAAACCTATACAATCCGAATAACGTCCGGATACCAAAGTAATTCGAGCAACATCCTGTAACCTATCTATCCGGGGACTAATTCTTTACCGGATACTACAGGAATACCACTTACCGGATACCTTGCTTTGTCCGGACACTATCGAACAGTGTTTTACCGGATACTACATTTTTTTTATCCTGGAACTATCGAACTGCACACGATTTTCACCATCGAATCCTCTATACTTCAATTTCCAGCCACATACATATTACTCCATTATTTCTAAACCACTTAGACATTTCATGAAAATTACTCAACTTTAGTTTCAACAATATCAAAAAGAGATGAACTCACCTGTATGATGAAATCCGAAATTGATACTGGCTTCCAATCTTTTCTTGCTACTGAATCGATATCCTAATTACAATTAGCACATAACCATCAATTTGAAAAGGATTCATCAAAAAACTTTGAAATCCTTACCAATTTGAACTCAGTTTTCCTCTTTCTTTCTATGTTTGCTATCAACCGACTTCATAGAACAATATTGAGATAAAATCCCAATTGGAAACCGACCCTCTCTTTAAATATAGATACAACTATCGAATAATGACGAAACCAACCTCGAAGTTTCAACATTCACACTTAACTTAATCTTTGAGTCAAATACAAATTCAACCCTTCCATCATTCCGTTTAAAAATAATACTTCCTTTATTTTAAACATTCCTCCCAAAATAAAAATACATTGACTTTGGAAATTTCGAGGTGTTACATGCATGATCCAGATAACATGATAATCGACATTCTGTCACCAGATGACCCCCCTTCGCTACAATCGTTGCTTGGAATGGCGACCCATAGCCCATCTAATGAAGGTAAACAAATCGCCTTCGATATTTTAACTTATTTTTGTTGGAGTTTGATTTTATAAAAAATGTATTAAGGGATTTTTTCTAAAAACAAATGGCAATCGTTGTTCAAAAATCAGGGATGGTTTTAGTCATATATTGGAATCATGATTCTGCTATGTTTATATATCTTGAAAAGTTTGCGAATCGTACTTATAATCATGATTTGTAATCTTGAAAGCATGATTTTGAATACAGTAAATGATTGAAAAACAAATGAAATTCATCGTTGGTAAAGTACTTCATTTAGATCCAAATTTAGGGGATCATATAAAGAATATGATTATAAGTAGCACCATTGGAAATTGTATTTTTGGATGTGATGATTGTCAAGCTGATTGTGAATTCTTGATTGGGAAATCTGATTGTGAATACTTGATTTACAATTGGGCATCTGATTGTGAAATCTTGATTTTGAATTCATGCCGTCGTATGTCGAAGATCATGTGTTAATTGCATCCTGTATTCTTGATTCTGTATGTAAACATTCCAAAAAGCGGACTATGATTCTGTATTCTTGATTTTTTCTTCATGAGACCATATTTCAAATTACATGCTTTAGTTGCAATCTGATAATGTTGTGTTTAAAAATATTGTATTTAAAACCATGATTGTTAAAATGTGTATTCTTCCATTTTAATTATTCTTCCATTTTAATTATTCGGGTTGTATGTCAAACTACATGTGTATTTTTCATTGTCAAGCTGATTGTGAATTCTTGATTGGGAAATCTGTTTGTGAATACTTTTTTTACAATTGGGCATCTGATTGTGAAATCTTGATTTTGAATTCATGCCGTCGTATGTAGAAGATCATGTGTTAAATGCATCTTATATTCTTGATTCTGTATGTAAACATTGAATAAAGGGGACTATGATTTTGTATTCTTGATTTTGGGGTTGGAAAGGTTGAACTAATGGTGATCTGATTGTGTATTCATGATTTTTTTAATCAATGGGTTAGAATTTACATCAAATTGTGTTACTAGCAATATATCAATGTTCTGTTGTAAAATCTTGGGAAGCAATTTATGATTAGGCCATGTGAATTCAATGTGTCCCATTAATCATGAATAGATAATCATAAAGGTCAGTGAATCTGAAACCATGATTTGACAATCATATAATGTTCCAATTTTTTTTCATTTGTGGAGGTACTAATGAAAGATTTGACAATGGATGATGACATAAAGAATCGCACTATTGTTGGAGGTATATATGATTTATTACAATTAAAAACAACTAAAATTTTCATTTGATTTACAATTAAATTACACTTTAGACACCAGAGATAGATGATTCTGTCAAGCTTTCATAAACTATTATGGGGGAAAAGAAAGGTTCTGCCTAGACCTACATTTGTTATTTACCAAAATTTTATTTTAAGATATTACTAAGTTTATAGATGGTGTATGTGAAGGTAAATCACCAATGACGGATGAGAAGAATCTTCAAACATATAACCCCATTATTATGAAATCAATTATTATGTACATTCTCTAAACTATATAGAAACAGAAAACCCTAAAATCAATATATATTAAAACAAAAACCACGTGTGATGACGTGGAACCTTCTCATGCTTAGAATTTCTTCTTTCTTTTTTCTCAAATTTTTCATTTTTAATACTTTTTAATCTATTTAATTGATTTCATAATGTGATTTATTTATTAGGGTCATTATTTAAAATATAAATTTTGCAACTTTTCATTCACCCTTTAAACCTTTCAACTTATTATCCATCAAATCATCAAATACATGTTACAATCAAAATAGTAGATGAGTTATTTGGTTTTTTTGTTGAGTTTGTTAACATTTGGTTCTTTTGTTGAGTTTGTTAAAAATTGTGTGTGGATCTATTTGCATGATTCATCCAATTGTAAGCTATTATTAGATGTCCCGTTACAATGGAAGCTACTGTTCTTCCTCCGCAAATTTTCCAGGTAACAACTTTTTATGTTTTATTTCATGTTTGGTAGAAGTTATATATTGTTGTTGATGTTTGTGTATATGTTTTTTCAAAATTTGTTTTTTCCTCGATCGTGTTTTGCTCATATTATTGCAGTTTCTCAAATTTTGTTTCTTTATGTCTTCAGGTTACAACAATATGAGTTTGTTAACAATTGTGTGTGGATCTATTTGCATGATTCATCCAAATGTAAGCTATTATTATATGTCCCGTTAAAATGGAAGATATTGTTCTTCCTCCACAAATTTTACATGTAGCAACTTTTTATGTTTTATTTCATGTTTTGTAGCAATTATATATTGTTGTTGATGTTTGTGTATATGTTTTCTTCAAAATTTGTTTTCTCCTCAATTGTGTTTTGCTCATATTATTGCAGTTTCTCAAATTTTGTTTCTTTTTGTCTTCAGGTTACAACAATTATGCTCTAAGGTATGATTTATGTAAGATTTTTAGTAGATGAGTTAGTTGTGTTTTTTTTGTTGCGTTTGTTAATAGTATATATGTCTGTCATATTTGTGTATATTTAACTGTATTGAAGAAACAATCACATCCAATCATGTGGCACAATGGTGTAGTAATGTTCTCAATTTTTTTGTCAATGTTATGATAATTTATGATGTCTATGAATCCAATACTAAATAAAATGAAATCCTAGAAATTGTTTTGGTGGGGGATGAAGAAGATGAAAGTTGAAGAAGACATGAAAGATTTTAATTAGGTATGTATAAATTATATTCTTCAAAAAATGTTATTTGTTATTACATATTTTTTTCTTTTACATATTGTTGGGTTTGTTGTTATCCTACGACAATTGTGTTTACATTTAAATTAGATACATTCAAATAGAATTTTGATATTTTGTGATTACATGATCAAATAATTTTTTTTCAAATTTAAGCTCCATTGACATAAACGATTTATACGTGATTGATAATTGCGTTAAATTTTTACTACTTTAAAAAAATCTATTGATATTGTCATTTTTTTTACAATTTATGATATTTTTTGACTTCATCCTCAAAAAATTCATCAAAGTTCTTTTCACTGTCAATTGTCGAAATATTTTTTTATTGAAAAGTTTTTTAGATATATTTTGTAAAAAGCTAAAAGTTTTTTATTTATAGATTTTCATTTTAACTTACGCATTGTTTATTTATAAGCTTTTAAAAAATAGGTTTACGTTTTATTTTTTCATAGATGATATTGCATTTTGAGAGAATTTGAAATATTATTTATTATTTTCTTCAACTTATGAATTAATTTAAATTAAAAATATATCATTAATAAATATACTTTTCATTTTCTAAACTCAACACATTGATTACTATTTTTTTTAATTTACATAATAAATATGAATAAAACTTTTTATTGTTTTTTTATTAATTAACATGTTCGTTTATTTACCCTTATTTTTAATTTACAACAACTAGTATAATTAAAAACTATTTTTATTTTATATCAATCTGTTTATTTATAGTTTAATTTATTATTTTAACAATCAATGTAATTAAAAAAATTAGTTTTATTTACCATTCATATTTTATTTACACAACAATCAATACATAAATATATTATTATAAGGTAAAAGAATATTTATTGGCATTTTAAAAATGCTTTCATGATTGTTTTTATTTCTATCCAATTTTTAGTTTTTTAAATCTATATATCTGATTAATTGAATAAAATTTTCTTGTATGTTATGATTATTATAATATAATTACACCTCATTAATTGATCTAACTATTCATATTCTTTTTTTTATTTCTTATGAGTCAATATACGTAAGTGAAAAACTTTTGACAATTAATACTTTAAATTAATATATATGATAATATTTATATTTTTTTCCTCTTATTTTGATTTATTTTTAGTCTAAACTCAACACATTAATTTCTAAAACTTTTCAATTTCATATTTTATTACATAACAATCAATATCATTTTTTAAAACTTTTATTATAATTTATTTCAATGACAATCAATATAATCAAAACTATTGTGATAAAACATTTCTGAATTATTTTCTCATTAATTGGAGAAACTTATCATTAATGGCAATAAAAATATTATTTTATTGATAATAATATATTAAGCAAAGTTAAACCCGAAGTTTAATGAGATAATATTTTTGTTAGAAAATATATAGTTAAGTTTAGATTAAATTAGGCCAATCGTTCAATTCTATTGTAACAACCCAAATTCCATCAAATAAAATTCGAAACATTACAACCAAAAATGGTCCCAAAGTATACAATTTACATCAATTCTAACTCTAAGTACGCAACAGATAAACACCTTCACAACTGAGATGCTACAGGAAGCTCGACGGTAAACTACAAGCCTCTATTAGGGAATACCTCTTCTACAACGTCACTTCTTTCCATCTTCTCCAGATGAAACCCCAAACAAGACTCTAACCTGAAAATGGTTTTAGTTTTGGAAAGCGAGGGTTAGACCATGAGGTCTAGTGAATTCCCTCTCGAAAACAGTTTAACAAACCACATATATCAATATACAAACTGTAACCCATCCAAAAGTAGCCAAACATGGTTTCATCAAATTAAATGAAAACTGCCAAAACATGGCCCACACCAAAATTTAACAAAAAATCAACATATGGGTTTGCGGAAAACAACCCTAATTACAGCTAAGATATATACGTCTAAATAATAAGAAAGGAAATTGGGGTATTCTATCCTCTAGACGTAAGCTCCGGCTCACATCTTCCCTTTCCCCTTAGACGAGTGTTCTACAACCTGCTTACCTGAAAGATTTTAGATTTGAAAAGCGAAGGTTAGACCACAAGGTCTAGTGAGTTCCCTCAAGAACGTTCCCTTGCGCAATTAGCAAAATTTAACAATTTACATACAGGAAATTATATGCCACACTTTTAAAATAAACACTCCCACACTTGGCAGTCGATGGGCCACGCTTTGGTCACACACCCCGTGACAGCGTGTTAGGGCACACACCCGCCCTTACAGATTTATATGAAACGAATTCATATATATATATATATATATATATATCACACATTATGGGACACCCCCCCATATTCACACCATAAGCCATCGTATGCCTACCTTTTGGAAATCACACATTTATAAATCACACCTTTATAAATCACACCAATGACATATTCAATAACATCAAGTAAAACATACAGTTTTAAACAAGGATATACATACATACACACTTGATAAAAGTTGTTGGTTAAAAGTACTCACCTGATGTCCACGCTAGCTGCCCTCACCTGAAACTGCTATGCTCTACCCGTACATACATTTCACCCAGTACGCATGAGAGTAAGTAGTCACTCCACTACTCACGTAGCTCACCAAACCTCCCTGAAGTCCCATCGAAATACCCTCAAAACATAAGGATTCATACACAACGATGGGGATTCCGGATCTGTTTCCAGACTCCTCTCCCAGATACCGTTGTTCCCCAAATTTCGGACTCCTTTCCTGGATCCGGTGTCGCACCTCCGGACTCCCTTCCGGGATCCGGTACAACACTTCCGAACTCCCCTATGGGATCCGGGACCACACTTCCGGACTCCCTCCTGGGATCCGGTACATAACTTCTCCGGAATAGCAACCTGGGCGATTTCCGTATAGGGTTTTATCGGTCCTCACTAAACAAAGATTTCTTACCCACAATCTCTTAATTACAAACCAATCGGTTTTATACCTCGAATAACACTAAGGAAACGCTAACTATGACATTAAAAAAAGGTAATCGAATTTCCTTACCATAATTGAAATCAATTGGTTTCCCAAACCACTATTCTCTCCATCCCCACACTCAAGGCATTCACATGAGTAAAGCACAACTCACAAAAACAATGGAATACAATTCAAGAGAGGATGATTACCTTGAATGCTTTTGCTCTTGAATTCCTTGCAACTCCAATCCTTTGCTCTCACTCCAATCACACCTTCAGCCGCACACAGTAATTTGAATCCCAATCAGGGCTATTTGTAACACCCCGAAAATTGGAGAACCAAAGTTGGGGCCACGGACGTCCGCAAGGGGCATGTCGGACGTCCGCGAGGTGCGAAAGCCCGCGGGTCGTCCACGGAAGCAACATAAATTTTGAATGGTTTGGTTCGGCCGAGGCCGGACGTCCGTGAAGTGCCATGCGAACGTCTGCAACCTGTCTGATGGGTTGAATTGGGTATTTCAAGCCCTTTCTCCCTCTCTCTCCTCATTTCACTTTCTAAACCCTAAAACACTCTCCCTCTCCCTCTTTCAGCCGATTTTCCCCAAGAGAGCTCAAACCCTTCTCCCTCTTCATCTTCTTCACCTAATCTAACCTACTTTCCACCATTGTTGAAGATATGGAAGCTTGGAGCTTTTGTGGGTGATTAGGAGCTTTGGTTTGGAGATTCATGTGATAAAGGTAATATCCCTCTACCCAAAAGTTAGGTTGTTATTGACTTCATCTTTCTTCTAATTTGGGGTATTGTTGGGTGATTTTGGTGGTGATTGGTTGAGGTAATCTTTTCCTTCTTCATTTATGAAGATTGGGGTTTTGTTATGTTTGGGATTTTTGGATGATAAATGTTGGGGAATGTTTGTATATGGTTGGATAGGGTTATTGATGGTTGGAAAATTATGGATCTAGGTTTTTGGAGATTTTGACTTGAAGATGCAAGTTGTTTCAAAGGAGCTTACGTATGGGAAAATCTAGATTTAGCCTAAATCTAGCAAGGTGAGTTCAAGTTGCTTTGTGAAAACTTTGTACATGCCAAAATGTTATTTTTCAAGTAATTATGTGTTTTACATGAAAATTATTTATGATTGAATTATTTGGCGGGTTTTAACCCTTTGAAGTATTTATGGTTGTAAATATGGTAAAACACTTACATTTGGAGTTTTTGAAAAAATGTGATAGATAAATCACACATGAAAATGGGTTATGGATATATTTTATAAATGGAGTCTACTTTTTATTAAAATGCATTTGTGTATATCTTGGAAATATGCGTTTAGTACATCATGGGTTGATTTGAAAATGTGATGGTGTGAGTCCTTTGGAAAAGAGGGTTTCCCAACCCAAGGTTTTATTTCGGGTTTTCATGGATTCAAAGTATTTATTGGCAAAGGTGTGTGTTGCTACGTTTGATGTCATTTTATGACTTTTTATGAACTATCTTTTGAGTCAGTTGAGCTTATTGCTCGGTATTGGATTTTATTAAGTCTTGGGGACATTTGTCCAGTTTTGATAGCTCAAGTTGAGTCTTGATCATGATTTACGTTATTAGGGAATTGCATGTTTGAATGCATCTGTTTATTAATTTGGGGTCGTGTATGTTATAGACCTTGTTAGCCATGGATCCATAGGCATTTGAGTTCCCCCCAGTTTATGAGACGATAGTTTCTCTTTTGTAGCACGGAATAGGCATCGGGTTCCATGATAAGTAAGGCGTGGACCTAGATGGTCGGGCGTCGTCTCATAGGCAGTAAGGCGTAATTCCATATGTGCTTAGCACGGGATAGGCATCGGGTTCCATGATAAGTAAGACGTGGACCTAGATGGTCGGGCGTCGTCTCATGGGCAGTAAGGTGTAATCCCTAATGTGTTGTTGTGGATTTGGAGTGACCCAATGTATACACCTGGGGTGGTTGAAGTTGGGGGCTCTCTTTAGTCTCGCGGGCAATAGATCTGGAGTGATTGAGCTCAGTTTACGAGAGTAATCCACGTGGGTGTTTTATTGCATAGTAGGTGACCCACTTTAGTGTTCCGTTGCGTGCAATGTATACGGGTCTCCCCCATCACCGAAAGGTGTTATTTTTGGTATTTGTGTTTATCCATGTTTTCGGTGACGTCTCATATTTATGTGAAATGTTTCTCCATGTTATAGGAGTTATGGGTTATGTTTTATCCCTGTTTTGGAAAGTTTGGGAATAATGGCGAGTTGAATTATGAATTTGATCGTTTTGAGTATCAAATGCTATTTCACCTTTCACGTTGATTTTGGAAATGAGTCTATTTTGAAAATCATGTTATATTAAAGATTTCAGCATGGGAATTGTGTGAGTTGGAAAATGAGTGATTTGCATTTAAAGCAAACTCTTTTGAAATCATGACTAAAACTACATCTCTCTCGATTTATGAATTTATATGGTCATGATAAAACTCTTGAACTCACTAGACGTTAGCCTAACCCTTTTTATTTGTCGGCTTGTTCAACATGCTCAGGTTGGGAGTAGCTTTAGCTACACTGTGAAGTGGTGAGTGCTAGTAGAGTGCACGAGAGATGGTTTTGATTTAGTGAATCTTCCGCACTTGTTTGGGAATAGCAACTTACACTTGTGTTAAGTAACACCCAGTGTGAATTTTGTCGTTGTAATAAGACTTAAGTGATAATTGTTTGAGGGAAAATCATAGATTTTAATTTGAGGTCATTTCCGCATTGTTTCATAAGGAGAAATTCTATTCTCTTGGATGTATTATTGAAAATTTTATTTAGTTGCTCTTTCCAAAATTTGAGGGTGTTATAAGTTGGTATCAGAGCATAAGTTTGAGAGAATTAGGTGTTGATTTTGAATACCTAGACTTAAACTAGCGATATTTTAAGTGAGGGAAAGTGAAATTGCACTATTAGGCATGATAAGATAGGATGTTTTGAGGTTGATGGAGTCGCTAGAAACGAGAATCGCGGCGAGGGTAGCAAGGATAAGCATGTACGGTACGTTCATAATTACACCTAGCCAGTGTGATGGTGAACCTGTTGGTTAAATGTGCTCAAGAATAATTATAAAATAATATTACCGTTAATATATGATCCTATAGGGTCACACCGAACAACAAGTAGACACTAATTTGATATTTATAAGAATTTGATTCTTGATAAATATTATTTCTTGATAAATATTATTAATTATATTAATAAATATAATTTTAATATAAGATGCAAAAGGAAATCTAGTTTATTAAAATATGATGATTTTAATAACTAGTAGATATGAGGAGGGATTAAATATAGCAAGTTTTGAATTGTTAAAATAAAGATTTTAACAATTATAATCAAAAAGGACTTCAAATGTAATTTTGCATGTGAGGCTCTCTTTTCATTGGACCTACAAAAGTTGTGGTTTAGATTAAAAAGAAGAAAAGTCTTCCAAAATAAAAACACTTGAACACTTTTGAACTTGCTCTCTCTCTCCCTCCCCTCTCCTCTTTTCGGCCGAACACACACACCTAGTGTGTGTGTTTTGTGCTTTTGATTTTAACAACTCCTTTTAGAGTTTTGATCTCTTGGACTTGAAAAGGTTTTGCATCAATCCTCAAAGAAGAAGTACTAGCATACTATAGTGTTGGAACTTGTTGGTGGACAACTAAAGAGGAACTCTTTTTGAGTTCTTGCCTTCTTCAACTAACCATCTCCAAAGTCTACAAAGGTTGTACTTTCTAAACCTTCTTGTTTATTTTAAATCTTTCATGTTTTTCATGCAAATGGATCCTTGGTGGGTATTAAACTTGATTTAATGTTGTTCATTTTAAAAGCTTCCGTTGCAAATGTTTTCTTTAAAGAAATCGTTTTTTTGAACAAAACCCAACAAGTGGTATCAGAGCCTCTTTTGCATGCATGTTTAGATTTTTGATTATATGAAAAATGCTTAGTTTTTGGAAGCCATGGATGATTTTTCATTTTGTATGAAGAAGTTCATACATGGCATCTTTGGCAATATTTAGTCTATAATTGTTATTTTATGTGACCAAAGTTTTACATGCATTTTTGGTCATAAAAGTTGCCTTAGAAAAACAAAGTGTTTGTTTATTTTTATTATATGTAATTGTTGGGTATAAACAAGCCAAAGACCTTTTGTGATGTTTGTGTTGTTTATTTTTGGTTAATTTTATTCATAATATTTTGTAATAGTAAATAGGTTTTTCTTTTTGTTATTTTTGTATTAAATAGATTAATTTATTTTATATAAAAATGTAACAAGTTGAAGAATGGAGTCTATGAAGAGTAAGACATTCACCATGGAGTTACCAAGAAGATAATGCAAGCAAGTGGTTGCTATGGCAAGTGGGAGATAGAAGTTTTTTTTTTGGAAAGTTCTTTTTGGTCCCTTAGGAATGGACTTGACATTCTTGTTTGGTTCACAAGAATAGTCACTAGTTTTTTGGCTTGGTTTATACACCCTTTACATATTTTTGTTTTTTTATGTTGATATTATCATGTATGGTTGAAATAGGTTCTTGCATGCTAGATAATATTTTGAACATAAAGTAATTTTTTGGAGTTTTGTTTTTTTTTTCAAAATAACATTTTAAAGTAAAATGATAAAAATGAGTTTTAAATAAAAAGGAGTATTTTATAAAACTCTTAAAATTTTGAAATACTAAAAAAAATGAGTTTAAGTTGTTTTAAAACTCATCCAAACTCCAATTCATATAATAAAAGGTTGTTTATTAAAGGAACTAAAATTGGTTCTAACGCGCTCAAACTAAAACCTTAATATAGGATATTAATATTTTGACCGCAACAAGATGGTTAATAAAATGGAGATTTTATTTTAGAGAACCAATTAAAGAATTTTTTTTTAAAGTTATAAGTACCATGTGATATTGAATGCATGCAATATACATGATACAATATGTTTATAGAACTAGAATCATAAAACATCTAAAATCCCTTTTATAAACGCAAGTCTATGCCGTCCTTTTAGAAAACACTCGCACATCGCTTGTATGATCCTTGTGGGATAAAGGTCACCTAACTACTTGGATCATCTTTTGATGACCGATGTGGTTTCGCGTTTTCTAGTGGGATAAAGGTCACCTAACCACTAGTTATGCGTCGATTCCACAAGTTGTTTAAATTGGATGACTTGATCGGGGATCTTTTGTGATAAAGGTCACCTAAGCACTAGAAACCCGAGGCATAGATGGGATCAAACATGCCAAAATAAATGTTGTTAAGGATCCCATGTTACTAGGAATTACATTTGGATGTAATTGGCGAACGTCACCTACCATGTTGAATTAAATAGATGGGATAAAGGTCACCTAACCATTTATTTGTTTTGCAACGTTGGATCCTAGACTTTATATTATTAATGTTTTAAAAACATAAAGGTATTAATAAATAAAGTTTAAAAATCGAAAATACTAAATAGAATTTTGTTAAAATTTTGTAGATGGAAACTAATGCGAACCACCATACCAATTACCTTCGATCTCTCCTAGAAAAGGAAAAACTTAACCACACCAACTTCCTAATCTGGCGCCGAAATTTAAGAATTGTTCTTAGGCCGGAAAAGAAGTTGTATGTGTTGGATGCCCCTATTCTCGATGAACCTCCCCTTACTCCTAGGGCTCCTCACGCTGAATGGTCAAAACATGTGGATGATTCGATAGAAGTATCGAGCCTCATGCTAGCCACAATGATTCCAGAACTCCAAGAGATTTTCGAGAATCACACGGCATTTGACATGATCAATCAGCTAAAAGATATGTTCCAGCAACAAGCCCGCACTGAACGATTCGAAACAGTTCGATCGTTACATGCCTGCAAGATGGAGGATGGAGGAAATGTGAGCAATCACGTACTCATGATGAAAGGTCACTTGGATCATTTGGAACGTCTTGGCTCTAAATATCCAACAGATTTGGCTACGGATATTATTCTGAATTCTTTACCCAAATCCTATGACCCCTTCATCATGAACTACAACATGAATGGTTGGGAGAAACCTATTTCAGAGCTGCATCAGATGCTCAAAACTGCTGATAAGAATCTCCCAAAGAAAACCCCTCATGTGCTCATGATTCGGGAAGGCAAAACCAAGAAACCCAAAACTACTAACTCCAAGGCTAAGTTTGTGAAAGGCAAGGGCAAGAAAGTTACCCGAACTCCACCAACTAAAAAGAAGGAGAAGGTGGCCAAAGAAGACGCATGTTTTGAATGTGGTGTGGTTGGTCACTGGAAAAGGAACTGTCCTACTTACCTTGCGGAGTTGAAGAAGAAGAAGGCCGGCGAAGGCACTTTAGGTATCTATGTGATAGAAATAGATCTATTTACTTTTTCACCTAACACTTGGGTATTTGATACTGGGTGTGGAACTCACATATGTAATATGTTACAGGGGTTCAGAAGAAGTAAGCAACTGAAGGCAGGTGAAATCGTACTCCACGTTGGAAATGGAGCAAGAGTTGAAGCTCAAGCTTTAGGAGATTACGATTTACGTTTACCTAATGACCTGTATTTGACACTAAACAATGTGTGTTATGTCCCTGGCTTGACCAGGAATATTATTTCAGTTGCTCGTTTAAAACAATCTGGTTTTACTTATCGTTTTAATGACGATGTTATTCATGCTTACAAAAATGATATGTTCTATTTCGAGGCTAGACCTCTAAATGGTATATATGAAGTAAAACTAGATGGTTCCATAAATGATAGTTCTATATACCATGCTAGCACCAAAAGACTCAAGAATGATTTGAGCGACTCTTATTTATGGCATTGTCGTCTTGGCCATATAAACAAGAAACGCATATCCCAACTTCAAAAGAGTGGTATTTTGAAGGCAAATGAGAAAGAATCATTTGATATATGTGAATCTTGTCTATGTGGAAAGATGACTAAAGCCCCTTTCTCTAGTTCTGGTGAAAGAGCTAAAGACCTGTTAGGAATCATACATACTGATGTATGCGGTCCTTTCAGAACAATAGCAAGAGATGGTGCTAGATTCTTCATCACCTTCACTGACGACTTCAGTCGATATGGTTATGTTTATTTAATGAAACATAAACATGAAGCATTTGAGATGTTCAAATTGTTTCAAAGTGAAGTTGAGAATCAACTCAATAAAACCATTAAAGCTCTTCGTTCCGATAGAGGAGGTGAATATCTAAGTGATGAATTCCTAAATCATCTAGAAGCACGTGGGATTGTCTCACAACTTACTCCACCTAGAACACCACAAGACAATGGTGTGTCTGAGAGGAGAAACCGAACCTTACTAGATATGGTTCGCTCTATGATGAATAGGAGTACTCTTCCCTTATCATTTTGGAGTTACGCCTTAATTACAGCTATCCGTATTTTAAATATGGCTCCAACCAAGAAAGTAGATAAGACACCTTATGAGATTTGGCATGGAAGAGTTCCGTCCTTATCCTATTTAAGGGTGTGGGGATGTGAGGCTTATGTGAGACAAGAGGCTTCAAACAAATTAGATCCCAGGTCTACTAAATGCATTTTTGTAGGGTATCCTAAAGATTGTATAGGATAATATTTCTACAATCCCGCCGAGAATAAAGTATTTATTGCTCGAAAGGCTGAATTCCTGGAAACTAAGTTCCTAATGGAAGAAGCCGGAGGTAGGCAAATGGTACTTGAGGAAGAACCATTAGCTGATGCAACTAAGGTTGGCACTAGTACTCAACAACAAAATGTTGAACCTGAACAAATGGTTGATCAGGAAACAAATAAGACACAAAGGTTTCGCAAATCTGGTAGAGTACGACAAGAACCAGAAAGATATGGTTTTTCCATATCTTATGATGAATGTTGCTTCTTGGTGGATACTGATGAACCCACAAACTACCAGAGTGCCATGACAGGTTCAAAATCTGATCATTGGCTCGAAGCCATGAAAACTGAGATGCAATCCATGTATGTTAATCAAGTGTGGGACTTGGTTGATCTTCCTCCAAACAACAAGTCTGTAGGAAGTAAATGGGTTTTCAAGAAGAAAACCGACATGGATGGAAATTTACACACATATAAAGCAAGACTTGTGGCGAAAGGTTTCACTCAAACTCATGGTATTGACTATGATGAAACCTTCTCTCCTGTGGCTATGATCAAGTCTATTAGAATACTGTTTGCCATAGCGGCACACTATGACTATGAGATATGGCAAATGGACGTCAAAACGGCTTTTCTAAATGGACACTTAAGTGAAGATGTCTATATGGTTCAACCTGAAGGTTTTGTCGATCCAAAGTATCCTAATAAAGTGTGTAAACTTAAGAGATCCATTTATGGACTAAAACAAGCATCTCGAAGTTGGAATCTTCGTTTCAATGAGAAAATCAAAGAGTTTGGTTTCATTAAGAATGAAGATGAACCATGTGTCTTCAAGAAAGCTAGTGGGAGCATTGTAACATTCCTTGTGTTGTATGTGGACGACATACTGATCTTTGGAAATGATATTCCTTCTATGAAAGGGGTTAAGGCTTGGCTAGAGAAATGTTTCTCAATGAAAGATCTAGGTGAAGCAGCCTATATTCTTGGTATAAAGATCTACAGGGATAGATCAAGAAGACTTATAGGATTAAGTCAAAATGCATACATTGACAAAATCTTGAAAAGATTCAATATGCAGGACTCTAAGAAAGGGTCATTGCCGATGCCATCTGGTACCATTTTGAGCAAGTCTCAATATCCTAGCACAGAAGCTGAGCGAAAGAAAATGAATGGCACTCCATATGCTTCGGCAATTGGATCTATCATGTATGCTATGATATGCACAAGACCGGATGTATCGTATGCTTTGAGCATGACAAGTAGATACCAACAAGATCCGGGAGAAGGTCATTGGATAGCTGTGAAAAACATTCTAAGGTACTTACGGAGAACCAAAGATATGTTCCTTATCTATGGAGGTCAGGAAGAAAGCCTTAATATAAAATGTTATACTGATGCTAGCTTCCAGACAGACAGAGATGATTGTAAGTCACAATCTGGTTTTGTCTTTATAATGAATGGAGGCGCAGTTTCTTGGATGAGTACCAAGCAAAGTGTGGTTGCACAATCCACTACAGAGTCAGTATACATCGCAGCATCACAGGCTGCACAGGAAGCTGCTTGGATAAAGAAATTTATTGAAGGTCTAGGGGTAGTTCCTACCATTCAGGATCCCCTAAAAATCCTTTGTGATAATGAGGGTGCCATAGCCATAGCTAATGATGCCATGTCACAGAAAAGGACCAGGCACATTCGTCGTAAATTCAACTACATACGTGATGAAGTTGAAAGCGGTGAAATTAGTATTCGCAAAGTTCATACAGATCAGAACTTGGCAGACCCATTCACGAAGTCCCTTCCGTCAGGTAAGCATGAGGATCACGCTAGAGCTATAGGACTTCGTTATTCTAGTGAATGGATTTGATTTGGTTTAGTATTTGGATTTTGGAACAATGAAAAACAAGTATTATATTCAATTAGATATATATTAGATATGATCATCTTATTACTCGTTGTGTTCTATATTAGCATGTTTAAATCCTTGAATAAATTGATTATTCTAAATGTCCATAGTCAATCATAGTTGTGGGAACAACTATGAAGTAAGACTAATATGAATTGGATTGGTTGACTTTTAAAATTAAAAGTGGCAAAGTGTTACAACCAAGTTCATAGGTGATTGTTAAGGGAACAAATACTGGACTTGACCCGCTTCAAGATCACTTAATGGATCGTCGTCATAAGGGATTCTTGAATAGAAGGTAGTATCTTTGTATCCTTCGACCTGAGATGCATATTTGGGACTCAAGTGTAGGGAGTGTTATGTTTTAATATGGTTAACCGTTGTTCTTGAAAAGGGGCAGCTATAAAAACCATTATTGGGCAAGACATGAACTGCATAAGAGGCGTATGTAGTCAAGATGGAATTTGTTTCTCTTAATATGTTAAGAGTAAGACATCTAAGGCGCCTTACCAAAAGTTGAACAATAAATGAGAATGATTGTGATCCATGTCTCATGTTCAACATGATGTCTAAACAAAGGGAAATACTGATACCACACCTTATACATCAATTGAAGATATGAGCTTGTGGGAATTGAATGTTGTTGAATGGCACTTAACATCATACATTACTGGGGGCAGTGAGATGTTGCTAGACGTCCACCACTGTCTATATTATTCTATAATGTAATCTTGAGCAAGTGGGAGATTGTTGGTTAAATGTGCTCAAGAATAATTATAAAATAATATTACCGGTAATATATGATCCTATAGGGTCACACCGAACAACAAGTAGACACTAATTTGATATTTATAAGAATTTGATTCTTGATAAATATTATTTCTTGATAAATATTATTAATTATATTAATAAATATAATTTTAATATAAGATGCAAAAGGAAATCTAGTTTATTAAAATATGATGATTTTAATAACTAGTAGATATGAGGAGGGATTAAATATAGCAAGTTTTGAATTGTTAAAATAAAGATTTTAACAATTATAATCTAAAAGGACTTCAAATGTAATTTTGCATGTGAGGCTCTCTTTTCATTGGACCTACAAAAGTTGTGGTTTAGATTAAAAAGAAGAAAAGTCTTCCAAAATAAAAACACTTGAACACTTTTGAACTTGCTCCCTCTCTCCCTCCCCTCTCCTCTTTTCGGCCGAACACACACACCTCGTGTGTGTGTTTTGTGCTTTTGATTTTAACAACTCCTTTTAGAGTTTTGATCTCTTGGACTTGAAAAGGTTTTGCATCAATCCTCAAAGAAGAAGTACTAGCATACTATAGTGTTGGAACTTGTTGGTGGACAACTAAAGAGGAACTCTTTTTGAGTTCTTGCCTTCTTCAACTAACCATCTCCAAAGTCTACAAAGGTTGTACTTTCTAAACCTTCTTGTTTATTTTAAATCTTTCATGTTTTTCATGCAAATGGATCCTTGGTGGGTATTAAACTTGATTTAATGTTGTTCATTTTAAAAGCTTCCGTTGCAAATGTTTTCTTTAAAGAAATCGTTTTTTTGAACAAAACCCAACAGAACCTACTCGTTACATGTGCTTACTTGAAATACTTTAATGTGATGACCGTTGGGGGTAGTAAAGAAGTTTCTAAGCGAATAGTTGTTGGAAAAGATTGACGATTTTAGTATTAGTCACTTGGGGTGACAATAAGCATGATAATTGCTTTAAGTGGACCGTTTCGGGTCAAAATTTGACGGTTGGATTAGAACCATGGACTTATTGAAACGACTTTGATTCGAGGAGGAATCATAAGGTTAATCGATGAAATTCCCAACTTTACCTTAAGAGGTTTGAACATCCGGATGACAATAGCGGACCGGAGGAATTTGGAGGAGCATGGGTCGAGATGTTGAGTGTCGACTATGTTATGCACAAAATTTATTCTAAAATAAACTACATCAATTATTTCTTGTGTTTCAAATCCTTGTATGGATTGTGTTACAAATCTCGGAAAACGTTTAGCACACCCGAGATTTAAATCATGATTTTGAATATGCATGGAATTGTTTTACTGCGAGGAGTTGCAAACTCTGTCGGGACTCGCTTTGTTTGTTATTGTTCAACGTTACTTTTGGATACAGTGATATCCATATTTTGATGTTATTTAATATGTTGGACAAGTAACTACGGCTTAAAACTTTAACATTGGATCTCCTCCACATATGTTAAGATTTGGACGGAAAGTTATCTTCCCTTATGTCTATGTCGAGTTTTAATGAAAAAGCTTTGTTTAATGCATGAATTATTGAGAAGTGTTGTTCATAGTGTGTTACAACAAAGAGAGAATTTTTGGGAATCTTGACATTTTAGTCATGATTTTGCTTTATGCAATTTGATTTTTGGAAGCGAAAGTTTTAGGACCATTTGGTTGAGTCAAGGCAATTAAGCCCATGGAGTTTTACGAAGTTTCGTTTTACGACGTGTTGGGTCGTTGATAACGCCACTTTTTGGCGTTATTTTCAGTTCTCAAACCAACGAGATTGGCTTGTACTCAAGTAAAAAGGCGGGTATTTTACGGTTTATTGAGTGATTTACGCAGGTTATATAAAAGGTGGCATTCCTCGGAAATAGAAGCGAAAAAGAGCCCAAAACGAGTCAAAACGAAGCCTAACGGAAGCCCAAAAGCCAAGCCCAAGACCCGCGACCGAACCAGGACCCGACCCGCGAACCAGAAACAACCCAGAGCAGCATCTGAAACCCGCACGACTTTCCACGCGACTTGCAAGTCGCGTGGAAGGTCGCGTATCCCTCTGTTTGTCGAAAATCAGTTTTATAAGTCGGGATTTAGGTCACTTTTTCGGTATCGAACTTACGGCAGACGATTGGGAGCAGTTCGGGGGCGATTTTCAGAGCCACGTGACACCATTTGGAGCGAAGATCGAGAATCAATCGAAGGATCGTTCAAGACGCAAAGGAGATTTCAACACGGGGAAAGGGAGTTCATCAACTCATCTTACACATTCACCACGATCACGTTACCATGTTTACTTTCACTTTTGTTTCTCTTTCTTTTGTGTATGAATCCCCCAACATCATGAACTAACTTTAAGATGTTGGGGGTTGGATTGAATTAGGATTGAACATATGATGGATGACGAATGATGTTTATCAGTTTTCCGATTTAATGAATGCATGTGATTTTGTTCTTAATGCCTTTGCGAGCGTAGCTAACTTGCAATTGTTTTATTGTTGTCAATTATGTTCGAGAGAATCAATTGAGATCTAGAATTAGGAATTACATGTCTAAAGTAAGAAAGGATAGAGATATACCGAGTAAACTTTAGTCTCATAATAACCTACGCTTAATGTGTTTTGAACTATATAAGGTGAGATCGAGAGATTAATCTTGTATTTGTTTTCGAAATAAACTTCATGGTAGTTTGAGAAAGCATCATGTTGTTACACATATAACTGTTGTTACTTGAGAGAGAGCAATGGTTAGATCCAGGTTGAGTAGTCATTAACGGAATTAACTGGTATTTGTCATTAGTCTGATATTCATATGTGAAACCTAAGGATATCCAACCCTCAACTGTTTCTCCATCTGAACTCCAAAACTGCTTACTAGTTGTCTGGTGTTTGTTTGATTTTAATTTCTGCAAGTAATTAGTTATAAAACCAAATCTCCAAATTTGACAGTCCAATTAATAGTTCTTGTAGTAATTGTGATATTTAGTTCCTAGTTCCCCGTGATTCGATACTCGTACTTTCTCAAGTACTATTACTTGACTTCGACCCGTACACTTGCGGTTAGATCCGCGGGGTGTCAAAACCCCGTGTCAAGTTTTTGGCGCCGTTGCCGGGGAACTAGTTGTAGCTAATAGCACTACCATCTATACGCGCTATTAGATTAGACATTTTTATTTTATTTTATTTATTTCGTATGTTATTTCATCACTTTGAATTTCTGGATTGCTAAGTTCGTGTAATTGCTATTTCAGGTACTACTTGGTGTATGCCAAGGAAAACCCGAGGGAAAGAACTCGAGCCTATCGACCCAGAGATCGAAAGAACCACCCGTTGTCTACGAAAAGAAGCGAAAGCTAAGCGGAATCTGAAATTCGAGATGTCCGACGACGAGAGACCACCTCGCAACAACCCACCACCACCTCCTGCGAGACGCCCTATGCGGTCGTTTGCCGATCCGAATGTGGCGGCGGAACGCATAGGCATTCAGCCACCCAGAACTGCGGATAATTATTTTGAGATCAAGCCGAGTACCATCGTCATGGTGCAACAGAATCAGTTCGGAGGAGCGCCAACTGAAGACCCCCATGCACATCTTCGTGCATTTGAACGAATCTGCAATACGTTCAAAATCAATGGGGTGGAAGAGGATGCAATCAAGTTGAGGTTGTTCAGCTTCTCTCTCAAAGGCCGAGCCGAGACTTGGACGGAAAGTATCCAACCAGATTCGATCACCACCTGGGCGCAGTTGAAAGCTGCATTTCTTCAAAAGTTTTTCCCACCGAGCAGAACCGCCCAACTAATGGCAGAGATCACCCATTTCTGTCAATGGGATCAAGAAACGCTTTATGAGGCGTGGGAACGTTACAAGGACATGATCAAGAAATGTCCGCACCATGGGCTACAAGGCTGGGTCATCATCCAGACCTTCTTTAGTGGGCTCCACCCACAATTCAAAAATGATATCACTGCTGCCGCGGGTGGAGCATTGATGGATAGATCATACGAGGAAGCATGCGAGCTGATTGAAAACTTGGCCGAGCATAGTTTTTCTACACCGAGATCAGCCGTTAGAAGAGTGGCAAGTATTCAAGAGTCAGAAGAGATGAAGGAACTGAAGGCTCAACTAGCCTTTATCACAAATAGGCTGAATGGTGGAAATCTTTAAGAACCTGATCAGGTCCATTTGTGTGGCAAACCGGAACCAACCGAGAAACGATCCGTTCTCGAATACGTATAACGAGGGGTGGAAAAGGCATCCCAATCTTTCATGGAATCAGCCGGGTCAACCACAGTCAGGTAATTTCCCTAACTATTCTAATTTCTCTAATACTAACAGTGCTTATCGTCCTCCAGGTTTTCAGCAAAGAAACGAAGGACCATCCGGGGAGAAGAAGCCGGGACTCGAGGACATGATGATGAAGTTCATGTCGAAAATGGACAGCACAGTCGAGGGATTAGCAAGCACAATCAATATTGTCAAGGCGGCTACCGAGCAAAACACCGCCGCCATCAAGATCCTCGAGAGGCAAGTGGAGCAGATTTCCGAGACCCTACAAAACCGAGCCCCCAGGAAACTTCCGAGTCAACCCGAAAGACAAAACCGGGAGCATTGCAATGCCATCTACCTTAGAAGCGGAAAGGAGTTGACCAGAGATCCGGTAAACGAGACTTCATCAAAGGAGATCGGTCCGGAAGAGGAAGAGTTCGAGATGATAGACATGGGCGAGTTAGAGGCTGACAAAGAGTTTGAGGTGAAGAACAAGAAGAAGGAGGAAGATGTGATTGATCGAGAGAAGCCGAAGGAAAAAGTGGCACCACCGGCCAAGCCGGAAGTTCCGAGAGTGCCATATCCGAACAGATTGAAAGCACAAAAGGATGATGTTCATTTTTCCAAGTTTCTTAACGTTTTCAAAAAGCTAACTATCAACATCCCTTTTGCAGATGCGCTTACACAAATGCCCTCTTACGCTAAGTTTATGAAGGAGATTATATCGAAGAAGAGGACACTTGATCACCAGGCCACCGTTGCACTCACTGAAGAGTGCAGCGCGATAATCCAATGCAAGCTTCCCCTTAAGCTTAAAGATCCAGGGAGTTTTTCAATCCCTATTCAAATTGGGAAGTTTAATTTTGATAAAGTACTGTGTGATCTAGGAGCGAGTATTAATTTGATGCCTCTTTCTATTTTCAGGAAACTCGGATTGGGAGAGGTGAGCCCAACTTATATGACGCTGAAACTTGCGGATCGATCGATCGTATACCCATACGGAGTGGTGGAGGATGTGCTGATCAAGGTCGGAAAGTTCTACTTCCCGGTAGACTTTGTGGTTCTGGACATCGATGAAGACATAGAAGTCCCGCTGATTTTGGGGAGATCGTTCTTAGCCACGAGCCGAGCCTTGATTGACATGGAAGAAGGCGAGATCACTTTCCGAGTTGGCGGCCAAAGCGAAATTTTCAAGATGGTCGAGAAGGTAAGAGCTCGAAGTGAAGGAGAGGCTGGAGCTGGTCATGGAGGACCGAAGATGAAGGAAGCCGCGAAGAATCGCAAGTGTGGGCGATTTGACCCCGCGGACACTGAGCCAAGTTGAAACCGCACAGTCGTGCCACGACTTTAAATAAGGCGCTGGGTGGGAGGCAACCCACCAAGGTTTGTTTCAGTTTAGTCTTTTTAGTTAAGTGTGTTCTATTTCAGAAAAACCATAAAAATCGAAAAAAGCCAAAAATATTTTGAAACAGGGACATACACGGCTTTACACGCGGTTTGTATACCGCGCAGCAAGCCGCGGGACCCTCTGTTGGTTTTCTGAAACAGAGGGTTACGCGGTTTTCCACGCGACTTGCAAGTCGCGGGCTAAACCGCGTGAGTCCCATTTGCCCCGTTTTTTCGTTTTTCGTGCAGTTTTTGTTCCCTTTCTTGCTTTGTGTGTTTTCTGTTTTTGTTTTGTGTCTTTCCCTTGTCTTGCATGTTCTCCCTATCTCCTCTAAGTGCTCAACCAATCAAGAATCCTCCGGCCGGGCAAAACAGGTATGTTCTAAATCCTTCTCTGCTAAAAGAGTGGTGTTTGATGTGTTATTCTATTTCAAGTGCACGAGATGCAACAAACCTAAGTTTCACTTAGGTTTGGGGTGCCTCATCTTTCACATCTATACACACTCACTTTTGACCCTGTGCGAACCTCGGTTTCACCGAGGTTTGGGGTTGGCTTTTATTTGGCAAACCTAGGCCACGGCCTAGGTTTGGGGTGCCCAGTTTAGAAATTTTGGGGATTTCTTTTTGCTTGCTATGTTAATGTTTTACCCGTCCTCTTTATACCTGTAAATAACTGCACAATGATTGAGTCGCATCACCTACGACTTTGCTTGCACATTGGGGACAATGTGTGGGTAAGGTTTGGGGTTGCCCAATCGGGCCCAAGCTTATGCACGTAGATTTCCTGCATTTCTGAGTGTCTAGATCAAAGTAGCTAAATTTTTTGTTTTGAATGATTGAGACCGACCATTGGGGGAAGAATCTTGTGATAGCGACGTGACCGTTAGGGAAGGACCGGGAAAGGATATGACTAGGAACATTAGTGGAGACCACCCGATAGTGAGATTTTGAGCCTAAAAGACGTTTTTCATTTCGAGGGATTTATACACTTAAGTCACATACACTTTTTCGAATTCATTGTCGTGAATGTAGAATGATCTCGCTACATTATTGCATTGAGTAGCAAAGACAACCATCGAGATATTAGGTGAGGGTATAGTAGACCATATCGTGTGGACCTTAAGAAATGATTCTAGGCATTGTGTGTTTGTTTAACCTTTTTAGCTATCGTCTCCCTTTTTACCCTTAGTGTATATCCATAACCATTTTGCAGCCAAACACCCACCTTATTTCTTTCTAAACCCATCATTTACCCTTTAGCCAAAAGCCTTAGCCAACCCTTATCCGAAAGTGTGTCAATCGAAAGCAGTAATGAACCAATAGAGTGAGAGCATAAAAGAAGAACTCCGGCCAGCAATGAGAATAAAACGGGTCAATGTAACCCGAGAAGTAGAAAAGAGGACCAATGAAGTCCCAAAAAAAAATGCAGTTATTTAGATATTAGCTATAGCAGAAAATGAAGAGAGTTAAAGCAACTCCAATAGTGACGAAGAGGGCCAAATAAGAGAGCGAAAAACCATAGAGTTCGGAACTGCCAATGATTGACATGCCAAGGATATTTGAACCTTTTTACCCGTCGTTGCATAACCATAGCCTTAGCCCCATTACAACCCGTGTAAAGACTTGGATGATCTTTTGGAAAATGTGATTACGGTTTACCACTACCTTTACCGATATTCCCTATCTTGCTACTTGATTCCGTCTGAGATCAAAATTTTGGACATTTGTGCGTCTTTCTTGAGAGTTGTCATGACATTTGAGTATTCTTGCACATAACCTCCTTAAACATGACAACACGAGCGATAACCTAGGTTCGAGTGCAAAGAGAGTATCCCGTGAGGTAGGGTCGAGGCGAAATGTTTTCCCTAGTATGTTTGGACCTAGTCTAACCCTGATGTGATCGGAACAGTCACGAGTTCAACTCCCAATGGGAGGTCATAGGTCAAACGAAATGAGAATGAGGCGAGAGTGAGATAGATATTCACGGTTATGGGAAATCACCGATGCATCACTTGGTACCGATTGGAATTGTGCAGTTATTATTCTTTCTGAGATATATGCTTTTATTCTATTTTGTCGCTAATTTGCTTGGGGACAAGCAACGCTCGGTTTGGGGTTGTTGATAACGCCACTTTTTGGCGTTATTTTCAGTTCTCAAACCAACGAGATTGGCTTGTACTCAAGTAAAAAGGCGGGTATTTTACGGTTTATTGAGTGATTTACGCAGGTTATATAAAAGGCGTCATTCCTCGGAAATAGAAGCGAAAAAGAGCCCAAAACGAGTCAAAACGAAGCCTAACGGAAGCCCAAAAGCCAAGCCCAAGACCCGCGACCGAACCATGACCCGACCCGCGAACCAGAAACAACCCAGAGTAGCATCTGAAACCCGCGCGACTTTCCACGCGACTTTCAAGTCGCGTGGAAGGTCGCGTATCCCTCTGTTTGTCGAAAATCAGTTTTATAAGTCGGGATTTAGGTCACTTTTTCGGTATCGAACTTACGGCAGACGATTGGGAGCAGTTCGGGGGCGATTTTCAGAGCCACGTGACACCATTTGGAGCGAAGATCGAGAATCAATCGAAGGATCGTTCAAGACGCAAAGGAGATTTCAACACGGGGAAAGGGAGTTCATCAACTCATCTTACACATTCACCACGATCACGTTACCATGTTTACTTTCACTTTTGTTTCTCTTTCTTTTGTGTATGAATCCCCCAACATCATGAACTAACTTTAAGATGTTGGGGGTTGGATTGAATTAGGATTGAACATATGATGGATGACGAATGATGTTTATCAGTTTTCCGATTTAATGAATGCATGTGATTTTGTTCTTAAAGCCTTTGCGAGCGTAGCTAACTTGCAATTGTTTTATTGTTGTCAATTATGTTCGAGAGAATCAATTGAGATCTAGAATTAGGAATTACATGTCTAAAGTAAGAAAGGATAGAGATATACCGAGTAAACTTTAGTCTCATAATAACCTACGCTTAATGTGTTTTGAACTATATAAGGTGAGATCGAGAGATTAATCTTGTATTTGTTTTCGAAATAAACTTCATGGTAGTTTGAGAAAGCATCATGTTGTTACACATATAACTGTTGTTACTTGAGAGAGAGCAATGGTTAGATCAAGGTTGAGTAGTCATTAACGGAATTAACTGGTATTTATCATTAGTCTGATATTCATATGTGAAACCTAAGGATATCCAACCCTCAACTGTTTCTCCATCTGAACTCCAAAACTGCTTACTAGTTGTCTGGTGTTTGTTTGATTTTAATTTCTGCAAGTAATTAGTTATAAAACCAAATCTCCAAATTTGACAGCCCAATTAATAGTTCTTGTAGTAATTGTGATATTTAGTTCCTAGTTCCCCGTGATTCGATACTCGTACTTTCTCAAGTACTATTACTTGACTTCGACCCGTACACTTGCGGTAAGATCCTCGGGGTGTCAAAACTCCGTGTCAGTCGTGTGAGTGCAATTTTGTAAGGTGCATACTTTAGTTATTGCGTGTTTTGATTTTGGATTATATTGGCCATTTTGACTTATTCAGGTTTTGTTGAGAAGTGTTATTTAAGTCGTAAGGCCACCAAATGGAACGTTTTGGAACTTTGGTGTCGCGTGATTTCTCTTTCAAAGATTTGTGTTAGCATGTTTTGTTGCAATTTATCTAATTGTACAAATTGATTTATACGTGGCATGAGTAATGCATGAAAGAATATGCAAATTGTAATTCTTAACGATTTGCTTTATGTGCTTCCGACTAGTTGACTATTGTATTGTCCTTTCTTGCAAACGCATGGTATTGGTCTAAGGGTGTGCATAATTTGGTAGTTACTAACCCTCGGAGGCTTTGATAAATGTATCGTGAATAAAAATGTTTTATAAATTCATTACATATGTGAGGGTCGTTTGGCCAAGATATGTTTTAATGTTGTGTGAATAATGCATGGTTTACACTACAGAACATTTTGAAAACACGAACGTGTGAGTCGTTGACCTTTGGTCAATTTTTGGGATTAATGGATATTTTGGAAAATGGTAAACCTTTTTGGTTTTGGAGAGAGATGTGTATTTCTAGTATTTTAATAAGTAAAATTCAAGCGTTGACATCTCCGCGTTTTATATTACAAGTGTAAACTTTGGAGTAAATGCTCCGTGATGGAGATTTTGTAAAATTATTTGTCCTAACCTAGAGTGCGTGGGATTGCTTAAATTTTTGGAACATTAATACTTACTGTTTGTATGATTCGAAATTGAAGTCGATTTAAACCCTTTTCGGTGCCAACCAATTACAAAGGCTTATTTTCTCCCAAGTTTTGGGAAAACACGTTAATGTGTGGGTATGGTAAAAAAATGTTTTACTCTTATGTCATTATATGACTAGATGAGAAGATTTTGAGTATTGATTTAAAGAATTTCATCTTTTGAAATTTGTTACGAATGGTTTGATACATGTAATTTCGTTTCAAGAAAACCACTAAGAGGGTGTTACAAGCTTGCACACTTATTCCAAATTTGTAATTTCCTCTTGACATTTTAGTCGACATCTTTGAACGATAAAAACGTATAGAGTTTGTCTATAAACTTAGAACTGACGCAAATCATTTTATGTTTTTACTAAAGTACATTTATGGGATTGTTTCACCGATTGTGAGATAAACCGACATGTGCGTACTCTAGTGGTACATTTTGTTTCATGCTATTCATGATTTGAAAAAGGAAATTTTTGGAATCGGGTGACATTCAAACCCTTTTTGAGGCCCGTATAGACCTTTTGGTTGCACAATATTTAATGTGGGAAATTACCTTACCTGCATGACATAGATCAATCTATGTTAGGACCGTATCGATTCTTTCAGAGAAGTTGCTTGTTGTGCTTTTACGCTTTGTTAACGATATAAATTTCGGTGAAATGGTTTTCAAGATGATTTTCATAAGTGGGATGAGCGTGTCCATTTTTACGCCACTACCTAACTGATAGTAGTAGTTTTTATGCGTACGGTTAACTTGATATGAAAATCTTTGTGTTGAAAATTCTGTTAAAAGTTTCCACAAACAGTTTCGAATAGCATATTTGTTAAATATTTCGCTTGAGAAGCCTTGAACTCATAGGAAACCTTGGAAAGGTTAAGTAACCCAGTTAAGAGTAAGTGTGTGTAGCACTTTGACGGTGGAAGGTTGGGTATTCCACGCGTAACAGTACTGTAGGCCGAATGGTATCGGTTGCGGGATGATGCACCTTGTAACTAAAGGATTTGGTTCGCAGTATCTTATATTGAGGTTGGTGGTAACCATTCGTGTCGGAAATCTTATTTTGAGGTCTTGGCCAATTTTCGTATATGGGACCCTTTAGACATCATATCAATAACTTTGGTTTGGTAAGAATGCTCGACGAGTGAAACTCGGGTGTTGAGTCTGTTGTGACTCAAAGTTTGGTGGTATATCTAGGTGCCAACTGTTGGGCTTGAGACCAAGCACCGTTAGTGTAATAGGGGATTGTAGTCCGATTTTAAAGGAATGATGGTAATGGTTGTAGTAATCATAAGATGCTCATTTGTGATAAGAGGATTTAGGGGAAATGACTTTCCTTGTGTGGTAAGAGAATCTGTCGACTGGATTATTGATAATTGGACACATCTTTGGGATTGTGTAATTGATGAGTCAGTAATGACCGTTTGTATTGGAATTAATGGAACCCGTTGAGAGTAGATACTAGTTCGGTAGCGGGACTATTTGGGTATTCAGAGGTTTTAGTTTATTTTGGTAGTGATTAAACTTTGGGCTAGTGTGAAGAGAAAATTTAAGAACATGTGAATATGGAGTGATTGGGGAGTTCGAATCGGTTGTTGGGAAAATATGGATCACTTAAGTTTGGGAGACAACTTAAGTCTGGTGGTCGAAAGCCAACTAGTAAAATAGGCCTTCAATTGGATGTAAGTGCTTGTGAGTCCTAGTTTGATCAGGTAACAACGAATCAATAAGAAATAACAAGAACAATTGATGATTTCAACTTGTCATCCCTCTCGTATTCATTCAAAGTATCGTTCAGAGAATATTACAATCAAAGTAAAGGAACGATTTCCAACACAATAAGCTCTAATGAATTTTTCTCAATTGCTAACCTAAAACTAAAGGTTAACTAAACCTTATATACTAAGTCTTTAAACAAACAAGGTCTAAGCCCATTAGGCTAAACTAAGCCCATTTAATGCAATTAAGGCTTTTACAAAAGATTAAATAAACTAATTAAGCTATATATAATTATTTATATATCTTTCTAATATGTAGGACATTTATGGTCCTAACAATCTCCCTTTAAAGATATATAAATAAAAATCGGTCTTGAAACCTTTAGGTCTTGATCTTCTCTTCCTTTAGAATCTTTGAAACACTTCGGTGTTTCTTGTCTTCATGTCTTTTCAGCACTCCCTCTTGAATAAAGCTCTTGAACTTGCTTTCAGCTTTAAAAGAACTTGTAGAACCAATATGCTCGAAGGAGGAAATACTGAATTGTAGCGAACACCACTTGAAAAACGATGAGAAGAGTTGATCACTTGTAAGAACTTTGATCACTTGTACGCACTTTGAGCGCTTTGGATCTCGGAACAGATCAATCATTCGATTAAAAATCGATCAACAGTTACTCCCCTCTTGTTTTGCAGGGGGACTTCTTTACTCCCCCTCGGCTTTTGCTAACTCCCCCTCAACTTGATATTCGATGTCTTTGAATCTGTACCCTTTCTCCCCCTCATGATGAGTAGGAGCATCTGGAGCATCATGCACGTTTAAAGACAATAGTGACGAGTAGCAAAAAATCCAGATAAAATATTTTAGTAACCAACATGGGGTAAAAAACTAACACAGAAACACGTTAGTAACTGTTATCACAACAATTTTAAAAAATTTGTGTGGCCTATGTTCAGAGTTGGCAATGGAGTATCTCTGATAGGACTTCCAGTTATCACTGAAGTAAAATATTAAAAATTACTTCTCAAACTGTTCCGGCGATATCACGAAGATATGCAAATGGAATCACAAAGACTCATGCATGTGTGAAAGAGTTAAAGTATATCTGTTTGGCTCAAATATTGATTTAACCTGGGACGCCAGTTAAAAATCAATTGACACAGTGATTAGAATATGAAGTTCAGAGACCGGAGCTGATGTCTTCCTTTTTCAATATATAAGACCTCCGAGTGAGGAATAGATAGATTATGTTCTAATCTCCGTGAATATGTGAAACCAGCATCTGTTGTGAGATAATTGAGTGGTTGGGTAGGGTGACACGAGTTATCGACACTGGGTCCATATATGTTTCAATATTCATCTCCAAGGAGCGAGAATGAATAGATTGTGTGGTTACCCGGATAACCGACTCGGTTTGGTAAGGACCAATAATTCTTTTAAGTCCTGTCACATCCTCACCATATTCTTTTCACTCCAAACTCATCTATCATATAGACCCCTCACTGTTGTCTAAAAGGGATGTGTTTCTCGGGTAGGTCCTTCCGATTCTGGATAGACCATAGAAACGATGTAATTCCTAACACTCATTCCATGCAACGAATAGAACAGTTTAGTAAACAGTGAAGTACGAGTTCTAAACTAAAATGTTTAGAAGTCAAAGCATTTAAGACCGAGTTCTGATCTGAGATGATCAGAAGTCATTAAAATGAAGTGCGAGTTCTGATATGAGGTGATCAGAAGTCATGGCGTTTAAGAACGAGTTCTGAACTGAATTATTCAGAAGTCATTGTTTGAAATAACGGAATTTCAAGAGACAAAATCAAGCGCTAAACAGATTGACTCAGTAAGCACATGATGATAAAAAAAGAAACAATGATTAGAAAGTTTAATTGTGAAGAACAAGTCACAATTAGTGTATCAGATAAGAATTGAATCATTTGTAAGAAATAGCGAGCTTTGAAAAACAACAACTAGGAATTCAAACGAGTGTATTTCCATTGAAAAATCAACGAATATATGAGACATGGAAATAACTAAGTCAAGAAAATATTGGACGTGGCAATCATGGAGATTAGAATTAGAAAATAACAAACACAAGTAAGTTATTTAGGATGATTTACCACAGTCTTTGAATTCAGTTGAAGTTCACTTACCTTTCATGCGATAGTACTCCCCCTCAAAATTGGCACAACCTTTGAATTCCCGTCATGTGATGTGAATTAGAAATTAAAACCGCACATGACGTTCCTGCAAACAGATTAAAAGGATTTTGGTATCCATCTTTTGGGGGATCCTTGTTGGTTAGATGCCCTATGAGGACCTGGGATACTATGAGTACCATACCAATACTTAGCACGGTCTTTATGTACAAACTCACTTGTTCCACAATAAGAACAACACAACTTCTGTGTAGATAAGTTGATCAGCTTATTAACAGAGTAAGCACGATCAGTTTTCACAAATGGTTTAGCATGGAAAGCTTTGTTTTTCTTGTCACTCTTAACAGAGACAAGTGGCTTTGGAGCAGGCGTGGATCCTTTAACTCTCCAAACCATGTTTACTTCCTTGAAATAATGATTATCTTTGTTATCAACACGAGAATTATAGAAAAGATTGGAAGGTCGAATATGATCTTTTGAAAAATCATTTGATTTGACAAAATTCTTTGAAGAACGATTAGTAGGAATTGAACTTGAAGCATAAGAAGGTTGAACACATTTGATCTTGCTTTCTTCAAGTTTCTTGACTTTAACGAATAAGGCATTTCGTTCTTCGAGAATTAAATCAAATTTCCTTTGTAAATCAGATTTAACCATTTGTTCCTTCAAAATCTCGGTTGCTAATCTGGATAATCTCTGTGTAAGTTTAGAAATCTCAGTCTGAAAAATCTTTCTTTCGATTGCAAAATCATCTTTCAAACTTTTTGCTCTAAAACCTTCAACTTTCTTCTTTTCAGACTCTTTGATTAGAACGTGTAATTCTTTCTCCAAAACAGTTATTTTTAAAGAAAGTTCTCCATTCCTTTTAGTAAAAGATTTGCGTTCAGTTTCAAACTTCCCTCTTTCTAAAATCAAATCTGTTTTGAAAGTTTTAAACACATAAGCTCAAGACTCCACTTCTCTTCAAGAGATTTGGTTGAAAAACCAGATTGCTTTTGTATAAGCAATTGTCTTTTTTTGCAAAACTTTCTTTCTCCTTTTCAAAAACCTTTTCAAAAGTAGTTAGTTTATTCTTAAGCTCAAGGTTTTCACGGTTCAGGAGTTTACATTTCTCTTCTTCTTTAGCCAGCTTCTCAGAACTATTCCAGATTTAAGATTTCAGTTCCTTCAGTTCTTTGATGTACTTGTTGCACAAATCATCTGACTGCTTGATATTCTTTTCATGTAGTTTTGCTTGCTCTTTCTCAGTCTCCTTGATATCATCTCGTGATGAAAAATCAAATAGCTTGTTTTTCAGCTCAGTGTTTTCAGACTCTAATGCTGTTACCTTTTCTTCAGATTTAGCAAGCTTCTCAGAACTTTCAGATATTTGCAATTTCTATTCCTTCAGTTCTTTGATGTTCTTGCTGATGAATTCATCTGCTTGTTTGATATTCTTTTCATATCGTTTTTCACTTTCTCTACAATCCCGATCGAAGCAAAACCTCGACATTGTTACCTGAAAAATATATGATCGTTAATCGGTGTTATTTTGAAGAATCAAAAATTAATGCGGAAGAAAAATCAAAAATTAAATTTGAGAAACAAATTTAAGAATAAATTTGTTTCCAAAAATTAAAATTTGATTATTATCGGAACGAACGAAATCAAACTTCGAGAAGGAAATCGGACAATTAAATTATCGGGTGACGAGACGTGCGGTAACTCGGGTACCGACGAGAACTTACCAATCAAAACTTACCGGAAACAAAGGATACTTACCGGGCGAAGGAGTACTTATCGGGAACTTGTCCGGATGCGATACGCTTACCGGATGCGATGAAAACTTACCGGGTGATGTGGGACCTTACCGGGTGAGATGTGCTTTCCGGATGAACGCACTTACCGGATGAAATGAATTTTCAACACAAAAGAGAAAAACTTACCGGGTATCTTTGATGGACGTTATTTTCTGGACAATTGTTGTTTTCGGACACAAACTTACCGGATGAAAACTGAATTTCCACACAAAACCAAACTTACCGAATATGTGATGTGAATAAGATGATGATGCTAACAATGTATATGCATGAGTTATGAGATGAATAACATGCAACAAAATAAAAAAAATAAAAAATTAATGCACTAAGAATGATGGCAACCAAATGGAAACAGTAAGAATGGATGCGATGGTGTATGTATGCTGTTATATGATATGTATGTATGCATATGGAAGAAAGTATCGATTAACTAAAAAACTTGTGATACTTTGCGAATGCGATGGTCAACAAACATTAAATTGCAGTCAAAGATAGAGGCTCGCTATGAAAAAGACTTGCACACAGCAACAATTTACACTCAAACTGTGCTATCCGGAAATGAAGTGGTACCCGGAAAGTTCAAAATTAAATCCTCCGGTAAAATGGAAAAATAATTCACCCGGTAACTTGGGGTATCCGGGAAGTGTGTGTTATCCGGACAAAATTGGTACCCGGAAAGATTGAGGTGTCCGATTAAATTTAACCGGGAACCAAAATCAATCCGGATAATTTGTCCGGATAGTGGTGAGAAATAGAAAACTTACCCGGTAACAATATGAACTTCCGGTAACCACGACTGGTTGAAAAATTCGGATCAGGATTCGATAGTGTTGCTTGATTTCACTCCTGTAGGGTTAGATTTTGACCAAAAACACAAAAACAAACAAAACCAAATCGATTTCTAAGCAAATTATATCATGTTTTTCAATAATCACCACAAAAATTTAAGGACACCAAAAAAACTCAAGAATTGATTTTTAAATTGAAAAATTAATACATTTGAGAATCGATATAAATACAGATAAACAGCAGATAAAAGCGAGTAAACAATCGAGATCTAACAAATGAATTATTAAATCAACGAAAGAACTTTGCAAACCCGATTGATGAACGATTTTTCCCACAGAAAAACGGCAGCCTGTCGAAAATAATATGGATGCCTTATGGACCTCAAACGATCAATCCAACCGTTCAGAATGTATACCAAGATGTCGTGAAGCTACTGACCAAAAATAGCGACGATCCAACGGTTCAATCTCTGGGAATAGGCAAAACGGCTCACTGCGTTTTCCAGAAAATTCAATACGAATTTTATGGTTTTTCTTGATTTCGTTCGATTTTTTTTCTTTCTTCAAATCACAGATTCGGCTCTAATACCAATTGTGAGTCCTAGTTTGATCAGGTAACAACGAATCAATAAGAAATAACAAGAACAATTGATGATTTCAACTTGTTATCCCTCTCGTATTCATTCAAAGTATCGTTCAGAGAATATTACAATCAAAGTAAATGAACGATTTCTAACACAATAAGCTCTAATGAATTTTTCTCAATTGCTAACCTAAAACTAAAGGTTAACTAAACCTTATATACTAAGGCTTTAAACAAACAAGGCCTAAGCCCATTAGGCTAAACTAAGCCCATTTAATGCAATTAAGGCTTTTACAAAAGAGTAAATAAACTAATTAAGTTATGTATAATTATTTATATATCTTTCTAATATGTAGGACATTTATGGTCCTAACAGTGCTTTATGCCTAAGCGGGGAGTTGTTGTGAGTAACATCAAGAAGCCGTTGTGGGCAATTCTGTGGGAAATAAATTTGAACCTAGTTGTAACCGAGGGAAATTGGAATGTGTTGGGCGCGGTAGCCATTAATTGTGTAAGAACTGGATTTCGAGGACCAAATCTCTTTAAGGTTGGGAGGATTGTAACACCTCGAAAATTGGAGAACCAAAGTTGGGGCCACGGACGTCCGCAAGGGGCATGTCGGACGGCCGCGAGGTGCGGAAGCCCGCGGGTCGTCCGCAGAAGCAACATAAATTTTGAATGGTTTGGTTCGGCCGAGGCCGGACGTCGGCGAAGTGCCATGCGGACGTCCGTGACCTGTCTGATGGGTTGAATTGGGTATTTCAAGCCCTTTCTCCCTCTCTCTCCTCATTTCACTTTCTAAACCCTAAAACACTTTCCCTCGCCCTCTTTCAGCCGATGTTTCCCCAAGAGAGCTCAAACCCTTCTCCCTCTTCATCTTCTTCACCTAATCTAACCTACTTTCCACCATTGTTGAAGATATGGAAGCTTGGAGCTTTTGTAGGTGATTAGGAGCTTTGGTTTGGAGATTCATGTGATAAAGGTAATATCCCTCTACCCAAATGTTAGGTTGTTGTTGACTTCATCTTGCTTCTATTTTGGGGTATTGTTGGGTGATTTTGGTGGTGATTGGTTGAGGTAATCTTTTCCTTCTTCATTTATGAAGATTGGAGTTTTGTTATGTTTGGGATTTTTGGATGATAAATGTTGGGGAATGTTTGTATATGGTTGGATAGGGTTATTGATGGTTGGAAAATTATGGATCTAGTTTTTTGGAGATTTTGACTTGAAGATACAAGTTGTTTTAAAGGAGCTTACGTATGGGAAAATCTAGATTTAGCCTAAATCTAGCAAGGTGAGTTCAAGTTGCTTTGTGAAAACTTTGTACATGCCAAAATGTTATTTTCCAAGTAATTATGTGTTTTACATGAAAATTATTTATGATTGAATTATTTGGCGAGTTTTAACCCTTTGAAGTATTTATGGTTGTAAATATGGCAAAACACTTACATTTGGAGTTTTTGAGAAAATGTGATAGATAAATCACACATGAAAATGGGTTATGGATTTATGTTATAAATGGAGTCTACTTTTTATAAAAATGCATTTGTGTATATCTTGGAAATATGCGTTTAGTACATCATGGGTTGATTTGAAAATGTGATGGTGTGAGTCCTTTGGAAAAGAGGGTTTCCCAACCCAAAGTTTTATTTCGGGTTTTCATGGATTCAAATTATTTATTGGCAAAGGTGTGTGTTGCTATGTTTGATGTCATTTTATGACTTTTTATGAACTATCTTTTGAGTCAGTTGAGCTTATTGCTCGGTATTGGATTTTATTAAGTCTTGGGGACATTTGTCCAGTTTTGATAGCTAAAGTTGAGTCTTGATCATGATTTACGTTATTGGGGAATTGCATGTTTGAATGTATCTGTTTATTAATTTGGGGTCGTGTATGTTATAGACCTTGTTAGCTATGGATCCATATGCTTTTGAGTTTTCCCCAGTTTATGAGACGATAGTTTCTCTTTTGTAGCACAAAATAGGCATCGGGTTCCATGTTAAGTAAGGCATGGACCTAGATGGTCGGGCGTCGTCTCATGGGCAGTAAGGTGTAATTCCATATGTGCTTAGCACGGGATAGGCATCGGGTTCCATGATAAGTAAGACGTGGACCTAGATGGTCGGGCGTCGTCTCATGGGCAGTAAGGTGTAATCCCTAATGTGTTGTTGTGGATTTGGAGTGACCCAATGTATACACCTGGGGTGGTTGAAGTTGGGGGCTCTCTTTAGTCTCGCGGGCAATAGATCTGGAATGATTGAGCTAAGTTTACGAGAGTAATCCACGTGGGTGTTTTATTGCATAGTAGGTGACCCACTTTAGTGTTCCGTCACGTGCAATGTATACGGGTCTCCTCCGTCACCGAAAGGTGTTATTTTGGGTATTTGTGTTTATCCATGTTTTCGGTGACGTGTCATATTTATGTGAAATGTTTCTCCACGTTATAGGAGTTATGGGTTATGTTTTATCCCTGTTTTGGAAAGTTTGGGAATAATGGCGAGTTGAATTATGAATTTGATCGTTTTGAGTATCAAATGCTATTTCACCTTCACGTTGACTTTGGAAATGAGTCTATTTTGGAAATCATGTTATATTAAAGATTTCAGCATGGGAATTGTGTGAGTTGGAAAATGGGTGATTTGCATTTAAAGCAAACTTTTTTGAAATCATGACTAAAACTACATCTCTCTCGATTTATGAATTTATATGGTCATGATAAAACTCTTGAACTCACTAGGCGTTAGCCTAACCCTTTTTATTTGTCGGCATATGCAACAGGCTCAGGTTGGGAGTAGCTTTAGCTACACTGTGAAGTGACGACTGCTAGTAGAGTGCACGAGATGTGGTTTTGATTTAGTGAATCTTCCGCACTTGTTTGGGAATAGCAACTTACACTTGTGTTAAGTAACACCCAGTGCCAATTTGGTCGTTGTAATAAGACTTGAGTGATAATTGTTTGAGGGAAAATCATAAATTTTAATTTGAGGTAATTTCCGCATTGTTTCATAAGGAGAAATTATATTCTCTTGGATGTATTATTGAAAATTTTATTTAGTTGCTCTTTCCAAAATTTGAGGGTGTTATACTATTACGGTTTCTTTTCTATTTAAACCAAAACCACAAGAGCACTAAACTTTACTTTTTCACTCTTTAGCCACTGAACTTTATATCAATTTATTTTCTTAACTTCTAAACTGGGTTATTACAACATCCCCCCCTCAAAGAATTCCGTCCTCGGAATTCCATCTTCAAACAAATGAGGGAAACGGTTCTGCATATCTGATTCCACCTCCCACGGCGCCTCCTGACTCCTTATGAAAGCGCCACTGAACCTTCACCAGGATGATATCTTTATTCCTCAACTTCTTGACCTTGCGATCCACTATCGCCAATGGCTCCTCGGCAGAATTTAACTTCTCATCTACACGTATGTCCTCTAATGGCACTGCCATACTTTCTTCGGCCATACATTTCCTCAGATTCGACAGATGAAAGGTCGGATGAAGTCCCCGAAGTTCTCCAGGAAGATCCAACTTGTATGCCACCTCGCCCACACGTTCGATGATAGCAAACGACCTGACGTACCTAGGCCTTAGCTTTCCCTTCTTTCCGAATTGCACGACGCCCTTCCACGATGACACCTTAAGCATCACCCTATCCCCCACCATGAACTCAATCGGTTTCCTTCTCTTATTTGCATACATCTTCTGGCGGTCATGAGCCACCTTCAGCTTCTCCTTTATCACACGAATCTTATCGGTAGTCAATTGCACAATCTCCGGTTCTGCCATCTATTTTTCTCCCACTTCGTTCCAACACAACGGTGTTCTACACTTACGCCCATACAATGCTTCATAAGGTGCTGCTTGAAGACTGACGTGATAACTATTGTTGTATGAGAAGTCGATCAACGACAGGTGGGACTCCCACGAGCCCTTAAAGTCAATCACACAAGCACGCAACATATCTTCTAAGGTCTGAATAGTCCTCTCGCTTTGACCGTCCGTCTGAGGGTGATATACGGTGCTCATCAAAAGTTGCGTACCCAACTCCCGCTAAAGGCTCCTCCAAAATGATGACGTGAAACGACTATCACGATCGGAGACTATGGACGACAGCACTCCATTCCTTGTCACTATTTCATTGACATACAACTTTGCCAACTTCTCTAGTGAATCATTCTCTCGAATAGGCTTAAAGTGAGCCGACTTGGTGAGACGGTCCACTATCACCCATATTGCATCATACCCTTTCGGAGTTCGCGGTAGCTTCGTGACAAAGTCCATTGTAATACTGTCCCATTTCCGCACCGGTATTTCTAATGGTTGCATCTCCCCATATGGTCATTGGTGTTCTGCCTTGACTTTCAAGCAGGTCATACACCACTCAACAAAGTAAGCAACATCCATCTTCAATCCCGGCCACCAATACATCTGCCTCAGATCTCGGTACATTTTATTGGTTCCTAGGTGTACCGAATACCGCGATTTATGCGCTTACTCCAAAATACGTTCCCGCAAACCTCCTAACTTAGAAACCCACACTCGGTTCCCCAGACATTTAACACCACGCCCGTTACGCTCCAAAGATGCCACATACCCGACGATCCTCTCACTTTTCCATTTTTCTTCTACGAGAGCTTCATCCTGGAACTTCTTAATTTCTTACAGGAGATTGGAGGTTACGTCGACTCGGAAGGCCACCACTTTAGTTGGTTCCCTTCTTTCCTTCTGACTCAAACCGTTGGCCACAACGTTCGCTTTACCCGGGTGGTAAAGGATCTCACAATCATAATCGCTTAGCAATTCCACCCAATGCCGCTGCCTCATGTTCAGCTCCTTCTAGTCAAATAAGTGCTTCAGACTTTTATGATCAGAGTAGACCTGACACTTAACTCCATGAAGATAGTGTCTCCAAACTTTTAGCGCGAAGACCACCGCCGCTAACTCCATGTCCGGCGTAGGATAATTCTTCTCGTGTTCCTTCAACTGATGGGACGCATAAGCAATCACCTTCCCGCCTTGCATTACAACACATTCTAGCCCCAACTTGGATGCATCGCTGTAGATTACAAATCCCTCCGTCCCATTAGGCAAGGAGAGAATCGGAGCGCTGCTCAACTTGTCTTTCAATTTACTGAACGCTTCTTCTTGAACCTTCGTCCACTTGAACTTAGCACTCTTCTTGGTCAAAGCGGTCAACGGCGTAGCTATACGAGAAAAGTCTTAGATGAACTCCAATAGTAGCCCGCTAAACCAAGGAAACTCCTCACCTCCGAGGGTGTTCTCGGTTGTTGTAACACCTCGATTTTTGTATAAAGTGTTAAGATGGGTTTATTGATAAATTTATGATTGGTTATTTGATAGATTAATTTTAGAGTTTATCCCCGAATAAGTTACGTTATGTGTTTTATCGGAGTTAAAAGTTAAGGGGTAAGCTTTAATTTTAATTTATAAATTGGAGGGTTAAAGTTGCCAAGAGGTGATAATATGGGGGTGGAGGTGGTCAAAGTGGTGGAACCACTTAACCCACCGCCTCAATTGGAAGTGTTTAGATAAATGAAAAGGTTTTGTTTACTTTTAGCATTTAAAAACTTTGTGTGTGTGTGTGTGTACTCTCGGCAAAGAAGAACAAAAGAGAGAGAGAGTGAACCGAAAGAAAGAAGGAGAAGAAAGAAAGCACATTTTCAGTTGAAAATTTATAGTGCAATTTGTGGAAACAAAGGTATGTCTTTCATAGAAATTATGCAACTCATGTTTATGAAGTTTTCTATTGTGTTAGAATTTGGGTTATGATGTTTTTGTAAGATATGAAAATTCTGGGTTCATAAGTCTCTTCTATCAGTAACCTTAAGCATATCTGCAAGTTTGTAGAAATTATCATGGCTTAAAAGTATTAATTTTGGATAAAATACGTTTTTTGTTAGTTGAGACAAAGATGAACATCGCAACCAGTTAGTTGCGATAAAGATGAGTGTTGCGACAAAGATGATTGTCACAACAGTGAGTTGTGATAAAAAGAGTGTATCGCAACCAGTTGGTTGCGATAAGAATTATGTCGCAACAGTTGGTTGTGATAAGATGTTATGTCGCAACAGTTGGTTGCGATAAGAGGGATATCACAACAATGGGTTGCGATAAGTATGGTGTCGCAAGTAGTAGGTTGCGACAAGTGTAGGTGTATTCCTTTGGGTTGCGATAAGTCATGAGATTTTGGTTATTTAGGATTTTAAGAGTCCTAATCAGTAAATTGTTACAAGTACAATATGTATTTGGGTATTTCAGACTTTGTGAGGTTTGGTGACGGAAATCCTTACGGCTTTAAGAAGTAACGTAAGAGTGACGCTACTGTTGTCATATGAGTTCATTCTTACCTTACCTTTTTATAAACGTATTTAAATTCATGGTAAGGTATATTGTATAATGAATGTTTCCTGAATAAGTTTTGACATGAAGCAAAATTGGTTATCTTGAAATTAATGGTTTTGCTTAACTCCATTAATGTTATTTGAAAATGATTTATATTAAGCAATAACCTGCACGAGTACAAATAAGTGTAATGGATCCATAGGCACTAGTTTTTTTATGAACACATGGAATAGGCGTGGATTAATCGTAATTCCAGTGTGTATGATAAACGTGGAATAGGCGTGGACTAATCGTAATTCCCGTTTAGGTGAAATGAGGAATAGGCGTGGACTAATCGTAATTCCTATTTCACATTGATGAGAAATCGTGGAATAGGCGTGGACTAATCGTAATTCCCGATTTCTAAGGAAGGAAAGAGATAGGCATGGTTTAATTGTAATCTCTACTTCCTTTCCAAAAAATTGACATGTGTAATTGTGATTTCTTGGATATGAGTATTAATCTAGAATCTGTGGAGATTCGTAGTGGGCTCTTGAACATGATAACATGACTGACTTGGTGTTGGTCATATTCATGGAATCGGGTTTAACCCCGTCATTGTGAGATGTTGATATTTATGGTAAGAAAAAGGTAAACCAGGTTTGTTATGCCTTGTTTACATTGATTTTAAAAGTATTATTTTAAAACCGAATGTTCTCACTAGGCGTTAGCCTAATTGTTTCAAATTATATTTTCTTACCAGGTACTAGCTCGGGAAAGTAAAGGGCTGTGGGAAGAGTGCATTCGAGTATATACTTTTTGTAGAAAGTGGGGAAGTTAGCCTTAGTGAGGAGTTTTTGGTAAATCCTAGATAACCAATTTAATCTGATCTTAGTTGACAGGATTAGATTAATAGGTTATTTTGAATTTGCATTGATGTATATATGAATCCTCAAGGTCAATTCTCTATTATGTATAAAAGTTTGGCAGATCTTATGTTTATCCTTGTTAGAATTAATGTTTAAATTTACCATGATTTTTAGGGTGTTACAGTTGTTCCCATCCTCTAATAGCCTCCACCTTGGTCGGGTCCACCTTGATGCCTTCTCACGACACCACATGCCCCAAAAATTGGACTTCCCTGAGCCAAAACTCACACTTAGAAAACTTAGCATATAATTTCTCTCGCCTCAACAAATCTAACACCACACGTAGATGCTCTTCGTGCTCACGCTGAGATCGGGAATAGATGAGGATATCATCTATGAACACAATCACGTACCTCATGCGAAAAGACGTCTTAGGCACGTCTTCATCCCTCACCTTTAACTGGTGATAACCGGATCTCAAATCTATCTTCGAGAAGAAGCTCGCCCCTTGCAACTGGTCAAACAGGTCGTCAATTCTTGGAAGCGGACACTTATTCTTAACGGTTACTTTGTTAAGCTCGCGATAGTCTATGCACATTCGCATAGACCCATCCTTCTTCTTGACAAAAAGTACCGGCGCTCCCCAGGGTGATGAACTAGGGCGTATGAATCCCTTGTCCTGCAATTGCGTCATCATTTCCTTCATTTCCGCCGGTGCCAATAGGTACGGTGGACGCGCTATTGGTGTCTCGCCAGGCATCAAATCGATCCTGAACTCGACTTGATGATCCGGGGGTAAATGTAGTAACCGTGTCCAAATAAAAAGAGTTTCAAGCCTTGTGGTGGAAATGTAATAAGATGGAAGTTGAGGGGCTATTTGTTAATAATTGGGATGAGGTATATAAGGGCACAAAACCCTAGAAACATTCCATTTTGGCTGAAAATCTGTGTGTGTCGGCTGTGTTCTTGGAGAAAAGAAAGAGAGGAGGGTTTTGGGGGGGCTCTTGTGGATTTTGGGAGAAGAAGGAGCTTGGTGTTGGAAATCAGAAGAAGGATTGTTGGGGAATTCGTTTCTGGCAAGCATTTGAGCAGGTAAACTCTCAATCCATTACTCCATTTAATGAGGTTGTTGATTGTAGAGTATTGAGAAGTTTAGTTGGATAATAGTATTGCCAAAACTCTTGTGGAAGGTTTAAGCTCCTCTTGTTTATGTTTTTATGGATGTATATTGTGGGGTTTGGTTCTAGTATGTTTTTGGTAGTTGTTATTGCCTAATCATTGCTTTAGAGGAGCTCAGGACGGGATTTTCGAGTGAAAAACTCGAACAGCGCCCCGTCCGGATACCTTCAATAGAAGAAGGTGTCCGGGTAAGCACCCGGAGATCATGTTGTCTGGATAGAAGTATTGTCCGGATGAGTGTGTTGTCCGGATGAGTATGTTGTCCGGATAGAAGCGTTGCCCGGATAGAAGTGTTGTCCGGATGAGTGTGTTGTCCGGATGGGTATGTTGTCCGGATAGGGTGTTGTCCGGATAAGGATGCTGTCCGGATAAGGGTGTTGTCCGGATAGGTGTGTTGTCCGGATAGGTGTGTTGTCCGGATAGAGGTGCCGTCCGGATAGGTGTTGTCCGGATAAAGGTGTTGTCCGGATAGGGTAGTGTGTCCGGATAGTTGAGCTGTCAACTTATGCGTTTACCCTTTCGCTCAGGTAGACCATCTGGAAGTGCAGGTCAGAGTAGGAAAGGATCGTAAGCGTAACAGGTGAGTTTTCTAACTGAAGCTTGATGGTACTTGTTCATTTACTCGTACATGTGCGTTTGCTTAATATATGTTGCATATAAATTACTTATGCTTGGTGCGAGGTATATGGGGGGCGTGTCCCAATCATTAAGGTGTGATGCTTATGGGGGGGGGGGTGTCCCATATGTTGTGGTATGACGCTTATGGGGGGTGTGACCCATATGTCATAGTGTGATGCTTATGGGGGGTGTCCCATCTGTTGTGGTATGACGCTCATGGGGGGTGTGACCCATATGTCATAGTGTGATGCTTATGGGGGGTGTGTCTCATATGTTGTGGTATGACGCTCATGGGGGGTGTGACCCATATGTCATAGTGTGATGCTTATGGGGGGTGTGTCCCATCTGTTGTGGTATGACGCTTATGGGGGGGTGTCGCCCATATGACATGGTGTGACGGATATATGGGGGGTGTGTCCCATACGAGGGTGATTGAGCGCCCTGGGATCAAGCCACGGGTGTGTGTGACTGGATGGACGATTTGGTCAATTGTGTGAATGTTATTAACCAAACTTCATATTGATTTATGTTTCGCATAACTCTTTAATTGCTATATGTGGTGTGGATGTAACTGAGGGATCTCACTAGACCTTGTGGTCTAACCCTCGCATTTTCAAAACTGAAACCCTTTTTCAGGTAAGCAGGTTAAGTGCGGTTCCTCTAGTGGTAAAGAGAAGGCGTAAGGGCGGGCGTGGCTTGCATTAGTGGACTTCCCTACACTTCAGTATTTAGATACTCTCAGTTGGAATAGGGTTATTTCCGCAAACCCAAATTTTGGAATTTTGTTGATGTGAACCTTTGGTCATATTTTGGCGATATATATATTGTCTTAAATTTGGCATGCTTTGGAGTGGGTTGTTACAGTAAACCCGTCAGGTCAACCAGAAACACTTCCGGGAACTCGTTCACCACGGGAACATCCTCTAACCCTTTCTTCTCTTTCTTAGCGTCTAACACATATGCCAGAAATCCTTGACACCCTTTTTCAGTTTTTCTAGACAACGCCTCGCCCTTATCACTGAGGTAAGGCAGGACTTACGCTCACGCCTATCTCCATAAACTACGACCTCCGACTTATCGGGCAACGCGATACGAATCATCTTCTTATTGCACACGATGCTAGCACTATTACTAGCCAACCAATCCATTTCCACGATAATGTCAAACTCCCCCATACCTATTAGATACAATCGTAAAGGAAAAGAGTGACCCTCCACTTCAATACTACACCTCTCATACACCTCTCCTACCAACACCCGACTATCATCAACAATTTCTACCTCAAACCCACACTCTAATCACTTGGCTTTAACATGCAGACACCGGGCGAAAACCGGCGAGTTAAATGAACGGTTTGCACCTGAGTCAAATAACACCTTAGCAAATTTTGAGTTAACAAGAAAGGTACCTATCACCACATCAGGCACATCCATTGCATCCTCGGCCGACATCTGAAAAGCTCTAGCTTTCGCTCGGATTGGCTCCATTTTCCTTTCTCCATCCCTTCCTCCTTGACCACCACTAAAACTACCCGAAAATCCCTTCTTCAACTGGGGGCAATCCGACTTCAGATGATCTGGGGAGCCACATTGATAACACGCCCTTGGTTTGCGACAGTCACGCGCCATGTGTCCCAACTTTCCACACTTGTAGCACCCTTCAGGCTCACTCGCACACTCCCCACGATGCACTCGGTTACACTTTCCACAAGGCCTCTCTCCATATCTCAGTCCCCTTCGGAACTCGGGCTTGAACATGTTAGCCCGTTTCGAACCGCGCACTGGTCCTTCCCACTTTCTCTTCTCTTTACCCTTCTCCTCATCCTGTCGGTTCTTCTCCTTTTCAACCAATTCGGCCGCATTGATAGCCGCTTGAAAGGTAGTCGGGTTCCGGGCCGAAGCTAGTTCCTGCACACTACTCTTTAGCCCGAAAAGGTACCTCTCAATTCGGCGCTCTTCGTTCGGCACATACAACTCAGCAAACCTTTCTTTCTCCATAAATTTCGTGGTGTATTCCCTTACTGACATCCCACCTTAATCTAAGCTCATAAATTCCTCTTCCAGCCGTTTCACTGCCACTAGCAGGCAAAATGATGCCTTGAACCTTCAGACAAAGGTCTCCCATGACATACTCTTTGCAGCTCTCGACCCTTCCCCCGCTGTCTCCGCGTCCCACCAAAACACGACATCAGACTTCAGCATGGACATGGCAAACATCACCCTGTCGCTATCAGCACACTTACAGGTGTCGAACACCAGTTCCATTTCCCTTATCCACTTTACGGCCAACACAGGGTCACATTCCCCCTTAAGAGTGGGTGGCTTACAAGAGGCGAATACCTTGTAACTACACCCCCCCCCTCCCCCGCTCAGCACCAAGTCATTTACCGCTAACGGATTCGATTGAGAAGGACTCCCCGAAGCAGAACCATGTGAGCTAAACACCCCTGTTATTTCTTTGCTACCACTCGCTTCCTTGCTTCCCGAAGCCCACTTATCCTGGTTAGCGAACAGTTCTTTTAAAGTAACCTGAATTTTCCCCATAGCGGTAGCGAAGTTTTCTTGGGTAACGAAAGTCTGGGCACGACCTCACCCTCGGCCTCTACCTCTATTTCCTCCCCGCCCGGACTCTGTGCTCTCCTGACGAGATGCCTCCGGCTCTGGTGGAATCTCTACGCTCCTCGCTCCACGGGGAACGCGTACCCTTACTCTAGCTCCTTCAACATTTTCATTTACCTGGGTAGCTGCTCGCCGGGGTATTCTTCCCCGTCCCCTTCCACGGCCTCTACCCCTACCGCGAAAGCCGCCAGCTTAGGAGGATTCACTGGTGCTTCCATTTCAATCTCTTCGTTGACCGGTTCTGATCCAATCCTCAAAGACCTCCTCGACATGACTGGTACTGACAAAAACACACAGATTGAATTAAACCAACAGTCCTAATGTAACAAGGCACAATAAGTATATTCATGTACCTGTAAGTTAGTAATTACACTAGCCAGGTGCAATTGCCAACTTACCTTACATGGCAGTTCTCATTACCCTATTATTTACCCCGACTAGGTATCCCTTAAAGTCCTCCTAATTCTCAGTTGTACTACCTACTCCCACAGTTTAATTTTAGGCCCATCCGGTCACCTAAATCTCTTAAGAATTCGGACACAACGATGGGGATTCCGGATCTTTTTCCGGACTCCTCTCCCGGATACCGGTGTTCCCCAAATTCCGGACTCCCTTCTGGGATCCGGTGCCACATCTCCGAACTCCCTTCCGGGATCCGGTACAACACTTCTGGACTCCCCAATGGGATCCGGTACCATACTTCCGGACTCCTTCCTGGGATCCGGTACATAACTTCTCTGGAATAGCAACCTGGGCGATTTCCGTATAAGGTTTCATTGGTCCTCACTAAACAACGATTTCTTACCCACAATCTCTTAATTACAAACCAATCGGTTTTATACCTCGAATAACACTTAGGAAACGCTAATTATGACATTAAAGAGAGGTAATCGAATTTCCTTACCAAAATTGAAATCAATTGGTTTCCTAAACCACTCTTCTCTCCAGTCCCACACTCAAGGCATTCACATGAGTAAAGCAACTCACAAAAACAATGGAATACAATTCAAGAGAGGATGATTACCTTGAATGCTTTTGCTCTTGAATTCCTTGCAACTCCAATCAGGGCTATTAGGGTTTATTTTTTGTTAGGATCTAAGCGCTTACCACTATGCCAAAGCAATTGCTGGTGGAGAAGGCGCAACTTATTTCCATATAGCGTAGCAGCCAGTGCCACGTTTCGATTTAGGAAGATGCTGGTCAATGACCCAATAATCCCCCCCCCCCCCCCCCAAGCATCTGCCAGCACTAACGAGAACTTCGCTAGAAGTCAATGGCTGCACAGCATGCCTTTGGCATTTTTTAAATGCACTCCATGGGATTCGAACCCGTGACATGCTATGATACCACATGTTAGGATCTAAGCGCTTACCACTACGCCAAAAGCAATTCCAAGTGAGAGACCGGTGGAAGTTGTGTTGAGTCCCCGTGTGAAGATGAAACTGTTTCCTTTTGAGAGAAAACGGAGTGGCTAGGTGGGGTGTGCATTTGCGTCGCTAGGCCCACGACGTCTTCTTCGATACCCCGCTGCAACGGATGCAACGGGATAGCAGACGTGGCTGTCTGGCTCGGTGGAGGCTGGTTGGGAGCAACCTGCAAAGTTTGCTCCATCACACTCTCACTCTCATATTTTTTCTTGCTTCGCCTTTCTCTCACAACCTCACTTTGTTTTTCTTTTTCGACTATTTCTCCCTCCTCTATCCTTGTCTCTCCAGATAAGGCTTCAGGATTAGGTGTGTCATCATCATCATCATCATCATCATCATCATCATCATCATCATCATCATCCGACTCAAGTGCCTCACTACCGGATTCCTCTGACCAGTCTTGAGCACCGGAAGCCGATCCTGGTTGAGACTCAGATTCGGATTCGGATTGGGAGCCAGAGGCAGAACCGGAAGCTGGTCCGGAGGCTGAGCCGGGCTCGGAGCTGGAAGAGGAGGCTGCCTCTTCAGTGACATGTTCTCGGGATACACCTTCCACCTCCACGTCATGTAGTGCTGAGTCTGTGTCTCTAGGTGGAGTCGGTGTACATGGGGGTCTCGACGAACTAGCTTCGCGTGATGACCTGGCGGCATTGCCCACGCTTGTTCCCCTCACATTGTTAGGGCTAAAAGTCCTATAAAATAGAAAGTGATATACAGAAAAGAATAGTTTTATTTATTTGTTTGTAAAAGCCTTTAAATGATAATATAGGCTTATTGTGTGTTAATGGGCTTGGGCTTTAGGCTTCAATCCCTTGGTATTTAAAGTGTGTTTAGTGGTAGTTAGGTTAGAGAAAGGTAATATTCTTATTCTGATCATCCAAGTTTTAGTTGACTATTTCATCCAAAAAGATTTTTCTTTGTTTTGATTTTAGTGTAAAAACATGAAATTGAGGCTTGAAAAATCATCTCTGTTGTGTTTCTGAAATCATATCAAGTTTTGAGTTGTTTTGGCTAAGCATAAAATCATCAATTTTGAGTTTTTTGGTTTCTGGGTTTCATACTCCCTGTTCTTGATAAAAACTCAATTTTTGCTTCAAAAGTGCTTGATTAGTCGATTTGGTCAGTTGTTTTTGCATTCTCTATTTGCTTGTTTTGGTTCTAAAGTGATTGAAGAAATTTCCACATCAAAAGTGGTGCAGTTTCGACTTCCAGGTACGTTTTTAGTGTTCCAGTGTTTGAATACGGAACTGTTCTTGTGTTCCGGTACTGGTTGAATTCCGGATCCTATAGATTCCGGATCCCTTTGTACCGGATCACTAGTTCTGGTTCATACACTTTCGGTATTGTTTTTCATTCAAATTCCTAATTCCGGATCCTTGTTACTGTTTCCGGATCCTTGATTCCGGATCCTGTTTCCGGATACTTGATTCCAAATCTTGATTCCGTATCCTGATTCCGGATCCTGATTCTGGATCCTGATTCTGGATTCTTGATTCCGAATCTTGATTCCGGATCCTTGATCCTGGATCCTTGTTGCTGGATTTCGGATCCTACATTCCGGATCGTACATTCCAGAACTGCACATCCCAGATCCTCTTTCCAGGAAACCTCATCCGGAGGGTGGACATTTGTGTATTCGTTGATACACCGCGTGATTATTTTTGGATCGATATCTTGAATTCTCTCACGATAATTTCTTTCAAGTAACAATGTCTTATCCAACTTACTCTGAGCTCAAAGAAAAAGTTTATCATTTAGAAGCACAAATCTCTAAGCTAGAAGCCGATGCTAAAATAAAATATGATACCATAGGCAAACTAGCTATTGAAAAGGATAAGGATAAATGTGTGACAGAAAATTATCAATCTGAATGCTCAGTCATTTCAAAATGAGCCGAATCCCTAGAAACCCGGTTATCTGAAATCATCGAAAAGCTCAATAAGTCTCAGGAAGAGAATAATAAAATTGTCAATCTTCGCTTAACCGTTCAAAAAGAAAATGATAATTTGACTAACAAGCTTAAGGATCTTGAATCCAAACTTTACAAGCGAGGTCAAACAGACCAGACGATTCATTTGAACAAACCGAAGGAATTCAAGTATTATAACGCCCTTTGGGGACTCGGATATGATAATCCATGTTACCTTAAGAAAATCTTATCTAAGGTTCCCACCCTTTATGAATTCAACTTTTTGGGCCTAGATAAGCATTATCCTGAGTATAAGATCAAGTGGACCTAACTGTCTCAGAAAGATAAGGAAGAGGAAGACCTTAAACGCAAAACAGGTATTCCACTACCAAAAGTAGGGAAAAGCCTGCAAGGGCACACCTGATTCGGAAGATGAGCCACCTAAGAAAAACATTAATGTACAAGTTCCTTTCATGTATGAAACTCTTAATGCTTCATATCTGAAAAACAAAACACCTCATCTCTCGAATGATTATTTTGACATATGTTCCGTTGCCAAAACTGTGGAAACTCCGGTTCCAGTTCAAGCAACACCAGATGATGATTCTCATGCCAACTCAGAGTTTAAACGTTACGTTCCACCTCTGATTTTGGAAAACATAATTTTAAACTTGAAGAATCAATTTTGAGAGATAAGGTTATTTTTGAAACCGGAAAAACTGTACTCTTATCTACCATCAATGAGCTCAAAAAGAAAAAAACCGAGTCATTATCCGAATCTGAAAGGACGAGTTATAGGACCGAGATTGCAAAATTAAACTCTAAACTGTCGACACTGTCGACAGAACTTTTAATAGCAAAGATTGCTAAGGGAAGTCCTAAGGATACCCCGATGAAGCCTATCTCTCCGGACACCATCTCGGTTGACCCATCTCCTACTAACTCGGATAACTCCTCGTGTAAACCTTTTCTAGGCGTCTCCACTGACACAGATGACAAGCCTTTGTTTTCACCAAATAAAGGTAAAGCGGCTCAATCCGAATCAGTTCAAAGGAATCTTTTCCCTGATTTCAACAATCCTTTTGCGGATGATTCCTTTAACTGTTCCTCATCCGACTCAGACTGTCCAAATCCACTTGACTCTGCTCAACGATATTCTGAGTTCATGAATTCCTCAGCTTGTCAAGATGAGGATATTTCTAAGATCAACTTTGCTCCAAAGCTTGTGAGTCATGTTTAATTTCACAACAAAATGCCTTCATCGGTTAACTTTCAAAGAGGGGAGTGTTCCACTTCTTCCCCCAAAAACGTTTCTCAACCAAAATCGTCAAAATCTAAGTTGAAAAGACGGTCAAAGAAACGCTCGAAAACTGGTAATTCTCACAAAAGACAATCTTACTACTCTAGATCCTCTGACAGCGAGCTCAATGACTCTTCAGATAATCATGTTTTTAGAAGAGTAAAAATGGTTTGGAGAAAGAAATCAACTACAGAAGACTGTAATGGAAACACGTCTCATAATTCTCCTGTAGTTGATACAAATCATTTGTTTCCAAGACTGGTTCACCTGCTCATGTTTACCCTATAACTAAGTTGATCAGTTTCAACAAAGCAAAGGTCTGTTGCACTTATTATGGAAACAGTGACTTCGTACATCCAAGGTATGTGAACAATTGGTATGGTACCTATAGCATCCCCAATCCCCATTTTACGGTTATGGCATCTAACCATCAAGGATCCATCAAAGCATGGATACCAAAATCTTTCTGATCTATTTTTGCAGGGATGTCATGTGATAACATTCAGAGTTTTCTTTTCACATGACTGCATTCGAAGGTTATGCCACATTTGAGGGGGAGTATCAGGTATTTTTACAAATAATTGTTTAAGCGAATTCAAAGAACCTTGGTAATTCATTCTGGATAACTTACTTGTGTTTGTTATTCTCTAATTTTAACTTCCATGAATGCCACGTGTTATATTTTATTGACTTAGTTATTTCCATGTCTCATATACTTGTTGATTTCTCGATGGAAATACACTCCCTCGAATTCCAATTTTGTTTCTATAGTACGTCGTTTCTATTAATGATTCCCTTCTTGTCTGATATATTAATTGTAACTTGTTCTTCACAATTAACCTTTCTATTCTTTGTTTGATTTTTGACCATTATGTGCCCAATGAGTCATTCTAGTTCGCGCTTGACTTTGTTCTTTGATATTCCTTATCATTTTTTTAATGCCTTCTGATTACCTCAGATCAGAACTCGGACATCACTTTATTGACTTCTGAACACATCAGTTCAGAACTCGTACTTCAATGTGTACTTCAGTGCTTTATTTGGTTCGTGAAAGGAGTGTTAGGAATTATTTTGTTTCTATGGTCTATCCAGAACCGGAAGGACCTACCCAAGAAACACATCCCATTTATAGACAACAGTGAGGGGTCTAGAGTATAGACGAGTTTGGAGTGAAAAAAAATGGTGAGGACGTGACAGGACTTAAAAGAATTATTAGTCCTTACCAAACCGAGTCAGTTATCCGGGTACCGACATAATCTATTCATTCTCGTTCTTTGGAGATGAATATTGAAACAGACATGGACCCAGTGTCGATAACTCGTGTCACCCCACCCATCCACTCAAGTATTTCACAAAAGATGTGTGTTTCATATATTCATGGAGGTTTAGCACATAATCTATCTATTCCTCACTCGGAGGTCTTAGATATTGAAAAAGGAAGACATCAGCTTCTATCTCCGACCTTCATATTCCAATCACCGTGTCAATTGATTTTAACTTAACTCCCAAGTTAAATCAATTTTTGAGCCAAATCGATATGAACTATTTCTTTCACACATGCACGAGTCTTTGTGATTCCAATTGCATATCTTTGTGATATTGCCGAAACAGTTTGAGAAGTAATTTTTAAGATTTTACTTCAGTGATAACTGGAAGTCCTATCAGAGATACCCCGATGCCAACTCTGAACATAGGCCACATAATTATTTTAATTTTTGTGATAACAGTTACTATGTGTTTCTGTGTTAGTTGATTACCCCATATTGGTTACTATAATTGTTTTATCTAGTATCTTGCTACTCATCAGTGTTGTCTTTGAAGTTACATGATGTTGAGGATGCTCCTAATCATCCTGAGGGGGAGAACTGATACAGATTCAAAGACACAAATCATCATCAAGAGGGGGAAGAACGTTCTAAAAGTTCAAAGACCCGGATTATCAAGTTGAGGGGAGTAACTGTTATGATATGTGAAGAAAACACTACAAGTGCATAATTCTTCTACCCCTTATCGAGAAGTGTTCGCAACAAGTTGATTCCTCCTTCGAGCATATTGTTTCGACAAGTTCTGAAGTTCTTCAACGCTAATTCAACTCACAGTTCAAAGACAGATTTTTGATTGTTAACTGAAGTTGCATTGTGGAATGTCATTGAATCTGATGATTAATTTGATACTATGAAGACTAAGAGCATAATTCAAGGGGGAGCTTGGAAAGACCTGAAGTCAAGCAACACCAACATATGTCAAAGATTCAAGAGGGTGAGAATATCAAGACCTGAAGATTCCAAGATCATAATTTTTCTTTATATAACTTTAGGGGGAGATTGTTAGGACTAAAAGTCCTATAAAATAGAAAGTGATATAAAAAAAAGAATAGTTTTATTTATTTGTTTGTAAAAGCCTTAAAATAATAATATGGGCTTATTGTGTGTTAATGGGCTTGGCTTTAGGCTTCAAGCCCTTGGTGTTTAAAGTGTGTTTAGTGGTAATTAGGTTAGAGAAGGTTTTAGGGAATTAATCAGAATATTGAGTACGGCTAATAGTGGGAGAGAGTTGTGTTCTTAATTCCAATCTTGTAACTCTCTCTATTCATTCAATACAAAGCTTAATCGTTACGTGTTTACATTGTTACTTGATAAAACTGGGATCTACATTTTCTATTTAAACCAAAACCACAAGAGCACTAAACTTTACTTTTTCACTCTTTAGCCACTGAACTTTAATTCAATTTATTTTCTTAACTTCTAAACTGGGTTATTACACAAACCGCCATAAAGGCCCATCAAAAATCATTTCAACCATTCAACATCACACTTGGGTATTTGCACAGTGTTCATATACAATCTCTACAACCCGGTAGTATCCACGATTGGGGCCCAAGCCGACTCCCCTTTCGCCTACGGGGCCCAAGCAGACTCCCTATTCCCACATATACAAGAAACAGATTCCAGCCATACGGAGTGTATAAATCAACTCCCAAGGAATATATGATATCCCAAGGTACACTACTCCCATTGTGCAACCCGACTCCAAAACACCATGTCAAGTCATGGATAACAACACATAAGACAAACAGGTACATTTATAAAAAAATTCATAACGTCCATGCGTTAATAAACATTTCCACATCCTGTAATAATAAAGCTTTTCAAAGTGTTTAATCATGCCACCATGCTCAACACCATATTCAGTTATGAAAACTTTAGAAAAACATTTCATTTGCACAAAAGAGTTAAGGGAACTCACCTGAGCTTTAGCAAATCAACACACGCTCCGAAACTCACTTTGGCTCCAACCGAACACCTGAATTGGACGTCATAAAATGGTGTTAAACCATCTAATTATACTCCAAAAGATCTTTCCTAAACCCCTAAGATGAACCGCAACGATGCCACGATCCAAACCCAAACGAAAAATGAAGCAAAACGAGGAACCACACCCAACAGTGGCTTGCGCCACTTACCACGTGGCTTCAGGCCGCGACCTAGGCCGCGCAAGTCTCTGGTTAAGACTTCCAATTCTGCACTTTGAAATTAAGCCCAAAATTCCACTCCAAAAACCCCCAAATCGATCCCAATTGCTTGTAAACTTCCAAAATTGATAGTTTTAACTATTCAAACCTTTAGGAATCAAAGCCCAAATCTAAAACACATAATTTCCAAAGAAATCCATCCAACGATTCAAGATTTCAAACCCAAAAACTCAAAAACTTATTCCATGGAAAGAATGGAGATTACCAAGCAAAAAGGATGAAGCTTCTTAATGAATTGATCAAAACTCATAAGGAAATCAATCCCAAAATCATTTGTTTCCTTTCCATTGATTAGAACTCAAAATCTCATGGTTTACAAAACTCCAAGCTACAAATCAATCACACCCAAATATGAGGAAGAAGAAATAGAGTTCATACCTTGAAGAAGATGAAGTTGTAGAACCCTTGATGGTATGGATTCACCACCCTTCCAACTAGGGTTTTTGCTCCCAAAATCCTCCTCTCAATGCCAAATACGTATGAATGCTTCAAATGACAAGGGCTTAGGGTTTTACCACTTTTTATTTTCAGATTGCCACTATGTCCTGAAAGTTCTACACTTCATACTTTAGCCCCACAATTTCCAAAAGGTTCAAACTTTAAGGACATGAGGTGTTACAATACCTCCCCCTCAAAAGAATTCTGTCCTCGGAATTCCAATGTTGAACAAATGCGGGCATTTGGAATTAGCTTCTGATTCCAAATCTTACATTGTCTAACAACTCTTAAAAGTTGCAATTGCACCTCCACTTGACCAACATCTTTGCATCTCAACTTCTCGATTTTCCAGCTGAAAGATCGTTTCCGACCCTACGACAAAATCCAACTCCTCCTTCATTCGTATTGTTTGCAAAGGTAACACCGTACCAAAATTCCAACCAACACTTTCCCAAAAATAGAGACGTGAGACACACCATGAATGTTCCATAACTTCACCGAGTACATTTAATTCATACATTATCTCTCCAATTCTTCCAATAACTGCCATTGATCCAATAAAACGTGGTCCAACTTCACTTTTCTCACGAAACACACTACTCCATTTCTATGGGGATGTCTTCCGCATCCAGCTGTCCCCCGACTTGAGATTCAAAATAATGATATTTCTCAATCTAATCAACTTAATTCCAATAAATTACCCAGACATTCCTGATCAAAATCAACAACGTACGATATCTTCCAAAATCGCCCCACGATTATCCACGACATTCTTATGTCGGTAAATTGCAAAATATGAATACTTGTAATCTCCTCGATCAACTATAACAAACGCACCAAGTATCGACCGCTTTGTCCACGCCTGGACTCACGATTTTAAAATGCGTCTAATTGAAGGGTTTCATGCACCACTTTACTTGTCTAACAACACGAATCCCCGACAAAAGAGTAACCACTCAATTCATCAACATAACACAAAGTCATTCCAAACAATCTTAACAATCGAAGCAAAGTTTACCCGAAACATTTTTTTCCCCAAAGATACTAAGACTAATCTAATAATCTTTCATCCCGAGCACTACATTAAACCACATGTTTTCTAATTCTTCTCGAAAACATATAATATACTTTCAAAGAGCGGCTCACTAATAGGTGCAAGCTTAGACCGGTCGCCCAAAATAGGTTTCCCGTACCTAAACCATAACATATACCACGACCCTTTTATCATACCCTCGCTTGTAGATCATTTTCCTGCCAATGACATTGCTTCAGATATTGCTCCACTTTTTCGGTGTCACTTACCAATCTTCTTACTTTCAGTTTACCCACTCATTCAGACATACTTTCTTCACCTCTTTACGCTAGCATGAAACGTCGTCCACCCATCAACACCCACTCCTTTTTTTCGACCATTACAAGCGTGCCGATAGTGTTTACATTATTATGCCTAACCAAACAGTTGTTCCACAATTCTCACCCGCGATAATCTGTCAGTCATCCTTGAAACAACACCCAGTGTGCGAAAGCACCGCGGGTTTCCCATTCTCCAAACCGAGTTAACTTACTCACTAGAAGTTCTTTATACCCCAGAATATTTCAACCTTCCCAACGAATTTTAAATCTACAACACAACATCACCAACTAATCGAATATGGCATCCTCAATGATATCCACTCGAAATTAGATGAGCTCACCGAAAATCTAACAAAATCGTGAAGAATACAAGCTCTTCTTTTAGGTAGTCGCCAGATATCGCTCACTCTTTTGTTCTCAAACAACAAAAACACAATATCTTCTACAAATCCACACTTCAATCAAGCATACTTGCCATTCTTGATTACCTCCCATAAATCTCCAAATCAGGATTCACACCTAAACTTATCCCACATTACAACACAAGTCCACCACCCAACACAACAGCAACTCATTGTCACAACAATGACTTACACAACTCCTTTAGCATGAAATGCCACCAACTTGCCCACCCAACTATCACACTACAACAAATTCTCCATGATCCCTTTTTCTCACATAATAGCTATCGTCTTCTTCATGCCCATCTTAACACCAATATAAAGTAAAGTCATTTCATGACTTTGTCTTTCTCGAGTCCAAATGAACTACAAAATCATGATTATCTAATTTACTCAAACAAGTTCTCTTTTCTCGTCGACTCATCACGATCTACTTTCGTTATGCTACACACTTCACGAAGAAAAGAACCACAAACCTCATTGGAAATCACCTATCCACCCTGGTGATCTTCCATTTTCCTAATGCCCACACGAGATGGTCCAACATCATGTCAATATATGCCTTTCCCGAACGACCTCATACATCCACACACAACATAGTTCTTTCTCATGTTTCAATCTCCTGACAATGTCTTCAACTTGGGATATATTAAACAGTCGCAAACCTTTATATCAATGGATAACATGATGATGTTTCCATATTTTCTGACAACTAGGATTTCCAACGGAACCCACTCCATCCCATGCATCATAACCAACCTCATACCCCGCCGTTCTCACTTTAGGAGAACCCAAGACTTCCTTAGATCAAAATCTAATTACAAGACCCCTCGATACTCAAGCTCGAAGTCGAAACATTTCATTGAGTACCGTAACGCTACTTATTATCATGCTACCAACAGAAGCACTTTGACCACTTCGAATTTCACCTCGAACATAACCATTCTCAAATAACCAAACAAGGGTTTAAACTACAATCATACTAACATTTCCGAATTCATTGTCCGAGACTCCCCCTATTCTTCACCCTCTTCTAACGGAAACACGAAGGTATTAATACGACCATAATCTGCTCAACCGATAATTTCAACTCCCCAAACCTTTCCTTAACCTCAATCGTAATATCCTCCCCGACCTAGCGAGTTCATAGCCTTCATGCATGATGACACAACAATTGAAATCATTTTGCACATTTGAAAATTCAATAGATACGATATCATAAAACAAGCTTGAGTTTGCATGACACAATACCACTCAAGTTGAATAGTAAAACACAGCGACCACAAGGATCGCTCACATGCAACCCTACGATAATTCACAACCTTGTCAAACCAAATCGATGTCGGCACAACAAAATGTGTCCAATGAAGCCTTTCAAATACGACTACAAACGTTTCGAACGAAATCACTTACACAAAGTGGGTCAGTCGACTCCAACACTCATTTATATCATAATAGCGTGTCAATGCTCATTTTGGTTATAAATTTTTTGCAATTAGACATTTTCTTGATTTTCGCAACGAAGATTCTCTCTATCATGAAAAAGGCGTGAAATAATTCACAAATCACTAAGTTTAAAATTTATCGTGCAACGTAAACAAGTTTGTCTTTTTCTTTAAACACACACTGTCACACATTGTCTTATTTCAAAAACAATAAATTCGTTATGTGCGTACATACTTTTAACATGAAAGAGCTCATGTAACGCATTTAATTACATAATGCATGGCACTCAGTATGCAATTGAAGGCTATTCTCTCTAACAAGGTCAACCGTTGTACTCACATCAACTTATCATTGACACCCTACTATGACCAACAGTCGCTTCTCACCCTTGCAAGAACTTGCTGTACAAGTGCTTCACAACCGACCTGATCGACCACTCCACATGGTTTCCAAAATGACCAATTATCTCACCTTCTACTCTTATGCATACTTCAATACAACACTAATATCTTTTCTTCATTATCCTTGCCACTAAACCACTAGACTAAGGAGTCAAAGGCTAGATTCCCTCACTCGATCTTGAATTGAAGCTTTCAAGATTCCAACATAGTCCTCACTTCCTATCCCAACTAATCGACGCATCAATTCCAAGAGTGTGGACTCGCTAGAAACTAGGAGTTTGCCCCTAACCAACCATTCATTCATTTTGAATCCCAGAAATTATACCTCTATCTGGCTCTTTAATAATCCAAACAACACTTCTTCTATAAGGTATAAACATGACTTCACGAGTGATCTCCTATGACACATCAACCCTTTGCTATCAATTGCAAGGTTAGAACTTTCTACATACCATCCCACCCAACAATCATCCCAACAATAAAGATCGAGTACACCCATGCACCTGTAAATACTAATTACATTGGCCAGATGTGATTTTGAATTTACCTTACATGAGAGTCCTCACTACCATTGTTAAGATTCTCTATGATTAAGGTCTTTCCTATTGGCTTCCTATATCTCAGTCGTGTCTCCCTCTACTCCACAGTTTAAGTTTAGGCCCACCCGGCCACCTAAATCCCTTAAACTATGGATCTGATACCATTTGTAACAACCCAAATTCCATCAAATAAAATTCGAAACATTACAACCAAAAATGGTTCCAAAGTATACAACTTACATCAAATCTAACTCTAAGTACGCAGCGGATAAACACCTTCACAACTAAGATGCTACAGGAAGCCCGACGGTAAACTACAAGCCTCCACTAGGCAATACCTCTTCTACAACGTCACTTCTTTCCATCTTGTCTAGATGAAACCCCAAACAAGACTCTAACCTGAAAATGGTTTTAGTTTTGGAAAGCGAGGGTTAGACCATGAGGCCTAGTAAATTCCCTCCCGAAAAAATTTTAACAAACCACATATATCAATATGCAAACCGCCAAAAAGGCCCATCAAAAATCATTTCAACCATTCAACATCACACTTGGGTATTTGCACAGTGTTCATAGACAATCTCTACCACCCGGTAGTATCCACGATTGGGGCCCAAGCCGACTCCCCTTTCGTCTACGGGGCCCAAGCAGACTCCCCATTCTCATATATACAAGAAACAGATCCAAGCATACGGAGTGTATAAATCAACTCCCAAAGGATATATCATAGCCCAAGGTACACTACTCCCATTGTGCAATCCGACTCCAAAACACCATGTTAAGTCATGGATAACAACAAATAAGACAAACATGTACATTTATAAACATTTTCATAACGTGCATGCGTTAATAATCATTTCCACATCCTGTAATAATAAAGCTTTTGAAAGTGTTTAATCATGCCATTATGCTCAATACCATATTCAGTTATGAAACCTTTAGCAAAACATTTCATTTGCACAAAAGAGTTAAGGGAACTTACCTGAGCTTTAGCAAATCGACACAAGCTCCAAAACTCACTTTAGCTCCAAACCTAAATTGGACGTCATAAAATGGTGTTAAACCATCTAATTATACTCGAAAAGATCTTCCCTAAACCCCTAAGATGAACCCCAACGATGCCTCGATCCAAACCCGAACCAAAAATGAAGCAAAACGAGGAACCACACCCAACAGTGGCTTGCGCCACTTACCACGTGGCTTCAGGCCGCGAGCCAGGCCACGCAAGTCTCTGGTTGAGAATTCCAATTCTGCACTTTGAAATTAAGCCTAAAATTCCACTCCAAAAACCCCCAAATCGATCCCAATTGCTTGTAAACTTCCAAAATTGATAGTTTAACTAATCAACCTTTAGGAATCAAAGCCCAAATCTAAAACACATAATTTCCAAAAAAATCCATCCAATGATTCATGATTTCAAACCCAAAAACTCAAAAACTCATTCCATGGCAAGAATGGAGATTACCAAGCAAAAAGGATGAATCTTCTTAATCAAATGATCAAAACTCATAAGGAAATCACTCCCAAAATCATTTGTTTCTTTTCCATTTATTAGAACTAAAAATCTCATGGTTTACAAAACCCCAAGCTACAAATCAATCACACCCAAATATGAGGAAGAAGAAATAGAGTTCATACCTTCAAGAAGATGAAGTTGTAGCTCCCTTGATGGTATGGATTCACCACCCTTCCAACTAGGGTTTTTGCTCCCAAAATCCTCCTCTCAATGCCAAATATTTTATGAATGCTTCAAATGACAAGGGCTTAGGGTTTTACCCCTTTTTATTTTCAGATTGCCACTATGTCCTGAAAGTTCTACACTTCATACTTTAGCCCCACAATTTCCAAAAGGTTCAAACTTTAAGGACATGAGGTGGTACATCTACCATTAATTACAAAAAACCTATCATGTATGTGTGTGTATATATATAAATATATATTATAGCTCCACTAACTAAATAATATTGATTTCTACAAATAATTTGTATAATGTTTGTTGATTATCATATTTAACAATTAACATGTATTATATGAACAATCTTCATATTGTTAACCAAGTTATTCACACTACTACAACACTAGTATTGAACAGAGAAGAAGACTATTTATTTAGAGTGAAAAATACAAAATGAAATCTAATGGGTTCAAATGTGAGAGAACCCCTCTTTAAATACTCCAGCAATCTTCCAGTTTAGCCCCTAAAGTTTGAGAAATTGACTCCGCTCAGTCGGATCGGTTATCCTAGAATACTTGGGCGTGAAACAGGGAATATTATATTTTTTTGGAACGTCGACTGTCGTGATCGTGTCGACGAAAGACGACGCCTGAAATCCTGAGCGAGGCTCGACGTCGACAGGTACGACTGCCCCTGGCAACTTAGCGAGCAAAGACAGGACACGCTCATTCTGGTCCTCCAGCATCTTCAGCCGCTGAGCGACGGGGTCGTTAGGATCGGGATTCAGACCTGTTTGTGGGTTAACCCCTGAACTGGTACCACTTCCGTACGACAATCCATTGGCGTCCCTGTTGAAAGGGACGAAATATGGCTGGGACCCATTATGCATGGGTGGTAGCCTCGGATGCTGGGGAGGGACCGGCCCGAACTGGGGATTTAGGATGAACGATCCCGGCTGCTGGTTATGACAGAACGGAACTTGCTGCTGACTCTGACCGAATGGCCCTGGTCCTGGATTCTGAACGAATGGACCTGAACCTGGATTTTGGACGAAAGGAGCAGATCCTGGATTCTGACCGAACGATCCTGGATCTAGATTCTGGACGAAGGGTCTAGGACCGTTCTGTGGTCCGAATGGCTTTCTCAGCCGCACGATTTCTTCATCTGCCCTTCGACTTTGATCAGCAAGGGCATCGATCTGACGGCGCGCAATTTCTAGTTCCCAATGCATCTGGGCGATGACCTGCTCTGGGTTTCCATTACCTGCCATTTTCCTGAAACAAAAAAAAGAGGAAACTCCAAGAAAACGTTAGTAAGACACATGTTTGTCGAAGATTTTCTTTAGATGAGGCCCAACGGTGGGCGCCAAACTGTTAATGCCAAAAATCGTCCAGAAGGATAACTTAAGGTTGATTGTGGAGCTTAACAACTAAAGATAGGAATCATTCGACAAACGGTACGACGAAGACAGAGAAAGCAAATATGATAAAGATTTTGGTGACGCGGGAAAAACCTCAACAAGGAAAAAACCCGCGGACGACTTTGGATGTCGTCGCTGCACTATGATCGCCAAACAGGGGTGATATCCTTATGTTTCGGGTGTCGAGAGTACAATGATTACAATACAAATGAAAGAAAGACTTTAAATGTAAAGTAAAACACGTGTATCGAATGTAAAAACTGGTGCGTCGTGTGTAGAAACTAAGTGTCGTGCGTGTAAGTCGTGCGTCGTGAGCGATCTTTCAAGAGAGAATTCTTTGCTTCGAGTGTTCTTGAGAGTTCAATTATGCCAAGATGTCCGAGATGATGATTGAGCCTTTGTATTTATAGTCTTCTAGCGCTTTAAATGATTCCTTAAAAGCTTCAAATAACGGTCGTAACTGACGCTGAGTTTAATGTTGTTAATGGCCTTTGTCGGTTATAGCCGTTGGTCATTAATGGTGTTGACCCTGCATTAAACAATAAAAGCGTAACAGAAATGTCATATATTAGTCGGTCGAGGTCGTGAGGTTTCGTACGATGGTCGAGTGTCGTGAGTAACTTTCGATTTTATCTTTTGGTCGGATGATAAAGTGTTAAAGATTTTGTCTCATCATGGAAAAGTGTAATAAATGTTTTCCTTGTTTTAGTCGTGTTCGAGACTGGTGAAATTTTACCCAAACAGTCGTCTTCATCGGAGAACACCAATTCCGATAATGATAGACAGTTCCATCTTTAACAGATTCCGCCCTGCATCTTCCATCGACCACCAACCACAGAAGATTCTCCATCCACATCCACCACACCCTCGACTCCAACCGACCCTTTGCCAAATATGGGAGACACAAGGAGAGCGGAGGGAGATGTAGTTGAAAATATAGAGTCTGTGATAGGGAGAGAATGGAGGAGTAAAAGAAATCATGAGCGTTAAGGTCTGAAAAGGCGACAATTATCGGTCAGTCTTCCCCAAACCAGTATCAGCCATGTAGCCGCATCTGCTATTCTGTCTCATTCGTTGGGACAGAATATTGAAGATGTCATCGTGGACCTAGAGACGCAATTGCACAACCCCCTAGCCACTTCGGTACCTCTCAACAGGTGTCGGTTTCAATTTCTCTCGGGGATTTAACACAAAATCTATCCGTCTCTCACTTGGAGAGTACGGGTATTAAAACAAGAGAACACCAACCACAGTTCTCGACTCCTTTGGGTGCACAGTTCAGTCTAGAGCCACTTGATGAAATTATCTCTTTGAATAGGACACTTGGACATCAATCGGCTAACATCGGGATTCTTCGTGACCCGATCGGAACACTTATAGTAACTTCATCTTCGGATGTTTTACGAGGATTGAGTGGAAATCCTACCACGGCTAATATCAAGCCAACCATGAATGTAGGCAGTACCGTTGTTTTTGTGGAATCCACCATGGTTACTACAACTGGAAGTCTAAGTGACCCAGAAGTTACCTTACCGGAATTCGTTTCCAATGAATACTTGGACGGCGCCTTAAAGGCTGTCCTAGCAAGTTTGGAACGGAAAAAACAAGACGAGATGGCAGGTTTAAAAAGTCTGGTCAAAGGAAAAGGAGTCATGATCGAGCCCGCAAACCAAACACCACCTCCACCTCCTCCATATGCACCAAACCCGCTGAATCTATCTGTCGATGCCCTGAAAGATCTTCTACTAGACAAACTCGTGTCCCAGGCAAACATCGACACATCGTCTGAGGCAGATCTGGTAAGCCTCCTTAGACTTCAAGCCCCTCAATCTCAAACATAACCTACCCAACCCCAAGCCGACCAGATACACTTAACCACCCGCCTTGACCGAATTACCTCAACTCTTCAGGATGTGCAACGAACTCTAGCTACACTTTCTGATAGGGTTGTTGCGCTTGAAACAAAGTGCAAGAATCAGGATCAGGGTACTAAACGAAAGCATGATGACCCAGAAGATCCAGTTCAGCATGAGGGGGAGAAGAGAATGAGAACCATTGAGCCATAGCCAACACCGACAACAGAAACAGGTACAATGTTGACTGAAACGGCAGATCAGGGTACAGGCACTTCTGCAATGCAGACAGAAACAAGCAATAACGGTACGATAATCGATGCAGAAAACTTGAATCCTGACGATCAAACTGAATACTATATCACCTTACTATGGTTCCTGTCAGTCCAACGGTTGAAAAGACCGAGGAATATGACAGATGGTTAGCGGATGATTGGGCACTAATCGACACAGAATTTGAAGCCAATCCAGCAGTCGAACGAGCGTTAACAGAACGTGCTCTAACAACAATACAGTCAGAAGTCGCCCGCTTATGTAACTTTGATGAAGAAGAATCTATGCTATAGGCTGACTATGACTACAGTCTCGAGCAAACCTTGAAAGATGACCCAACATCCTCCATTCCTGCAACCCTGGTCCCAATTAGAACCTACACTGAAGAAGAATCCAACAGAGAAGATGGTGATTCGTCCAATGCTCAACCGGATCCACCATTAAAGTGGGAAAGGGTAATGATATTCACCCCTTTCTTGAAAGAAACTCAGCGGAAAATATTTGCCCATTAGATTCGCCCCTACAAGCAAACGGCCCTATATGGTATCGAAACTATGAAAGACTCACTGAAGCAGATCGTGTACATCAACATGAGAAAGACAAAGCCAAAGCCGATCAGCTCAGTAAGAGCCAAGTACAAGATCAGACGTGTCACTGAGATCCAATCCAAACGGTTATTCAACGTGTGGTACCCGACCATCAAGGTAATTAGAGATGATGGAAGAGAATGGGAGTTCACAAAAGCTGTTTTGAGAACCTTGAATTTCCCGATCTCTTGTTTCTTCTCAGAGATATGAAGACACGTACCATTCGTCCCAAAGAAATTCTTAGAGCACTGGATGCCGTCAACGGTATATGAAGAGTGCCATTACACTGTCATATGTTGAAGACTTTCAGATGGGACTAGAGAGCAACCAACCGAAGATAAACATGCTATGACCTGACCAAAGCCTTCCAAAAATTGAGAATGTACCAACCTTTACTCTTTTTGAAAATCCAGAGTTTGGCATGACATACTTGAACGAAAAGAGCGAGATGAGGTTTATGAGGTTCAGTCAGATCGCCAAATACAGCGATGGTACCTTGATTTTTCTTCAATACAAACTCCGAGTTCAGATTGTTCATGATGACAACAAGAAGGCGCCGCTAGAGCCCAAATCGAAGGTTAGCCAATGATGCTTTGGAATTACTTGCTGAGAGGATTCGGTACCGTCGAGACTTGAGAAGCTTCGAGATCGCTTTCGCCATTAGACGTCATTATGTTCCAGACTGGCATCTTCGCCAACTTTAATCCAAAGGGGAAGATTGTTAGGGCTTAAATTGTTGGTTGTATTAAAGTTGGGGGGAACTTTTGTAAATACCCTAATGGGGTATAAATATCTTTTGTTAATTGCTTTTTAGCTTGAATCACTTCATTAGACTTTTACACGCATTGTAAACTCTCTGCATTCATTCCAATCAATAGAGAGCCGACACATTGAAATCTTACTTTCTTATCGATTGATTGTTCGTTAATTGCACTAATCTGGAATCCACAAGAGTTTTAACAACTCTTCTTATATCAGCATAAAATTCTAAGTTGCTAATAAATTTTATTATGGTGTTTAGTTCATTTAAAATGCGTTGAGTTAGTCTAGTATTGTAAGTTTCTGGTGTTACAAATAATATTAGAGTAATAATCAGCCGAGGTTTAAGTTGCGCTCATGCATCGGTGGGTTATTGATTTTAGGTTTGTACACCTGACGAGAATGTCAAAAATATGAGTTAGAGAGTTTGTGACAACATGTCCCTATCAACAAAAAGTGAAATTTATGTATTCCCGTATAAATATGAGGTTGGCACGTACTAAAAAAATTCAATATAAATTTATCTTAATTTAAAAGTTAACTTGTTAGTCTATTGTTGTAAGTTGTGTGAGTGTGTTGTGTTTGTACTGGGTTTTGTAGATAAATTGTAAGAACCCAAAAGTCAAACATGCAAGAATATAAACTAAATCCCAAACGGGTCCCAATTACATACCAAAACTTTCAAAATATCTGGAATTACAAAATCCGAAAGACCAAAAATCTAGCAGCGGAAACATGCTTCCACAGCCGAGAGCTAACTAAGTTAAACCAGAACTAAATGGATCTGGAGTGTTCTACATAAGGTCGCCTCCAACTCTAGGCTTCATGACTTCTCCTTCCCCTTGGACGAAGCACCACTAGTGCGCTGGAAAAGGTTTTGGTATTTGGAAAGCGAGGATTAGACCATGAGGTCTAGTGAATTCCCTCCAAAAAATGGTTACATAAGAATGCATAAAGTGATACTTTAAAGCCCATCAAGCCCAACGTTAAATCCATACATACATGGGTATTAGCACAATGTTCATATACCACGTCAACAACCACGATCGGGGCCCAAGCAGACTCCCCTCTCGCCATCGCGGCCCAAGCAGACTCACCGATTCCCTCATGTGTAGGAAACGGATTCCGTGCACACTGGTTTAATATTTCAACTCCCAAGGGATCGTCAGATCACAAGGTACACTAATCCCACTGTGCGACCCGACTCCACATAAGCAAACAAACAAGGCCATGCGTAACATAACAATGCATATATATTCATAACAGTTCGTATCATGCGAAGAGATAATAGTGAGCTTATAAATAAACCATGCTAGCATATCATGCCATGATCGACAGTGTAATAAAACGTTTAACATGCTGTTTCACATAAAGAAGGTAATAACGAACTCACCTGCTTGATGTGGTTTGATAAGCTCGCGTCCTACTGTCGAACGAACCACCACGAACTCAACACCAAAAGTTTACCAGGTAACTTATCAACATCAACTACCCGGAAAACGAATCTTCCGGACACTTTCGCATTCCGGATGTTCATCCGGAAACTGCTATCCGAATACTGTTTCCCGACACTTGGATTTCCGGGAGTTTCTATCTGGAAGCCGACTTTTCCGGAATCCACCGCAATCCAGACTCTACCGGAGAACTATACTATCGGACTTATCCGGAAAACGAGTCACATCCGGAAAATGGCGATATCCGGACGCCGCGCCAAAAATCCCAAAACCCCTCTAATCGATTAATAGCAGTGTTTTTTCGTCTTAAGCTCATTAAAATAATTGTTTGGGGTTATTAAACAAACCTTAAACCTCCCTTAAATCACTTAACCAAACATTAATCCATTATTTGATGAGAAACCATAATTTTCTTCAGTAAAGGGGTCACAGACTATTATTTCAGAAGCTTTTCTGTTTCTCAAATCAACACAAGGCATGAAAGGGTTGTGAGAATATTAATAACTTACTGGGAACCGAATTTCCCCAAGAATTTCTTGTTGATTCCTTGTAGAACTTCAATCCTCTTCTCTTCTCCTTTTAGCTCTCTATTTCTTCAGCCGCAAACAATGCCATAGAGTCAAGAATTTCTAGGGATTGCTTCCCTTATATATCTTTTAGCAACATACCACTCTGGTCCCTCCATTTACTAGCTTTAAGCTTTAGCCACCATTCCCACCATGTTTTGCACTTTAACCACAACTTCACCATTTATCATAATCAGGACACAGTTGTTACAACACTCCCCCCTTAAAAGAATTCCGTCCCCGAAATTCCTTGGTCGAATAGATGCGGGTACTTAGCCCTCATCTAAGATTCCACTTCCCAAGTCGCTTCTTAACCCTTGTGAAATCGGTAATGCACCTTTACTAGACTGATCTCCTTGTTCCTCAACTTCTTCACTTAACGATCCACAATCGCTTCGGGTTCTTCTACATCGTTTAGTTTCTGATCCACTCCCACGTCTTTCATCGGCACGACCTTATTCGTGTCCGCCAGGCACCTCCTAAAGTTAGAAATGTGGAACTCATTGTGGATGCCCCGCAACTCATCGGGCAGATTCAACCTATACGCCACTTCTCCAATCCGCTCCATGATTTCAAACGGCCCGATGTAGCATGGACTTAGTTTTCCCCATTTCCCAAAATGTACAACTCCCTTCTATGGAAATATCTTTAGCAGCACATTATCCCTGACTTCAAACTCTATGTCCTTCCGTCTTTTATCCGCATAACTCTTCTGTCGGTCGCGAGCGACCTTCAACCTTCCCCGCACCTGAACTATCTTGTCCAAGGTTATTTGTACAATCTCTGGTCTAGCCAACTGCCTTTCCCCAACCTCATTCCAACACAGGGGTGTGTGACACTTCTTACCGTAGAGCACCTCATAAGGTGCTGCCTTGATGCTCGCGTGATAACTGTTGTTGTAGGCGAACTCGATCAATGGCAAGTGTTTCTCCCATGAACCTTGAAAATCCAGGGTGCATGCCCTTAGTATATCCTCCAATGTTTGGATCGTCCGCTCACTCTGACCGTCGGTCTGAGGATGATACGCGGTACTCATCTTGATTTGCGACCCCATTTCCCTCTGGAAGCTTCTCCAGAATGCAGAGGTAATCTGCTATCTCGATCTGACACTATCGACAACGACACACCATGACGAGTCACTATCTCATCAATATACAACTTTGCTAACTTTTCCAACGGGTACGCTTCCTTTATGGGCAAGAAGTGCGCCGATTTAGTAAGTCGATCCACGATCACCCATATCGCGTCATAACCCTTCGGGGTCTTAGGCAAGTGAGTCACAAAGTCCATTGCGATCTGGTCCCACTTCCACATCCGTATTTCCAACGGTTCAAGTTTCCCATATGGTCTTTGATGTTCGATCTTCACCCGTAGACATGTCATACACCTTTCCACAAAATGTGCTATGTCCTTCTTCAAGCCATGCCACCAATAATCCCGATGTAGATCCCCGTACATCTTATTAGTTCCTGGGTGGATAGAATACTTCGACTTGTGTGCTTCCTCCAATATCACGTTCCTAATCTCTTCGAGCTTCGGAACCCATATCCGACCATTGAAACATTTCAACCCTTGACTATCCTCCACCAAAGAGGTTACTTGTTCTACCATTCTTTCCTTCCAAAGATTCTCCGTTGCTAACGCATCAGCTTGACATTTCTTTATCTCAGCCAATAAATTAAACGTCACCTCGGCCCTCATGGCCACTATCCTTGGACTTTCATTCCTTTCCTTCCGACTCAAAGCGTCAGCCACCACACTGGCTTTCCATGGGTGATACTCGATCTTGCAATCGTAGTCTGTCAACAACTTGATCCACCTCCTTTGGCACATATTTAAGTCCTTTTGATCGAAGAGGTGACAAAGGTTCTTGTGATCCGTGAAAATCTGACATTTCGTCCCATAAAGATAATTCCTCCAAATTTTCATACCGAAGACAACGACCGCCAACTCTAAATCATGAGTGGGGTAACACGTCTTGTGATCTTGCAGTTTCCGAGAAGCATACGCGATCACCTTTTCGCGCTGCATAAGAACACACCCCAATCCTATCTTTGACGCATCACTATACACCACAAAGTCATCCAAACCATCGGGTAGGGACAACACCGACCCGCTACTCAGCATATCTTTAAGCTTCTGAAATGCTTCCTCTTGAGCCTCCGTCTAGGCAAACTTAACGCTTTTTTTGGTCAAAGAAGTCAATGGGGTGGCGATACGTGAAAAGTCCTTGATGAACTTTCGATAGTATCCCGCCAGCCTAAAGAAACTTTGAACTTCCGACGGGTTTCTAGCTTGCTCCCAATCCCTGATAGCTTCTATTTTGGATGGAGATGATCCCCTCTCGAGACACCACGTGTCCAAGGAACTGTCTCAGCCAGAACTCGCACTTAGAGAACTTTGGATAAAGTTTCTCTTGTTTGAATAACTCCAAAATAGTTTGAAGGTGATCCTCGTGCTCTTTCTCGGATCTCGAAAACACCAAGATATCATCGATAAACACGATTACAAACTTGTCCAAATAAGGTTGACACACCTTGTTCATTAGATCCATAAAATCTGCTGGGGCGTTGGTTAGCCGAAATGGCATTACCAAAAACTCATAATGCCCATACTCAGTCCGGAAGGCGGTCTTCGTTATGTCCTCCTCTCTTACCTTGAGTTGGTGGTAGCCCGACCTCAAGTCTATCTTAGAGAAATAACTAGTTCCTTGCAACTGATCGAATAGGTCACCAATTCTTGGTATCGGATACTTGTTCTTAGTCGTAACCTTGTTGAGCTCACGGTAATCTACGCACATCCGCATAGTCCCATCCTTCTTATTCACGAGGAGCACCGGCGCTCCCACGGAGACATATTCGGTCGAATGAATCTCTTATCTAGTAACTCCTGTAACTGAGTCATCATTTCATTCATCTCAGAAGGGGCTAACCAATAAGGCGTGCGAGCTATTGGCGCAGCTCCAGGCACCAAATCGATCCTAAACTTGATCTGAAGATCCGAGGGTAGACTCGTTAGGTCATCCGGAAATACCTCCGGGTATTCACTCACCATTCTCACATCCTCCATCCCACGCTGCTTTTTCTTAGCATCTACAACATAGGCCAAGAATCCTCGACAACCTTTCCTCAAGCACCTAGTAGCCTTAATCATTGAAATAAGACTAGTGCTCCTGTCTCATCGGTTCCCATATATGACTATTGAACCCTTATCGGGTAACTGAACACGAACTAGCTTCTTATTACAAACAATACTAGCGTTATTCTTAGCTAGCCAATCCATACCCAACACCACATCAAACTCCCTCATTGCCATTGGATACAACTGCATAGACACTAAACTTCCCTCTATGTATATAGCACAATCCTCTATCACTTCTCTAATACACACCCAATTATCATCTGCAGTTTCGACCACTAATGCCCTTTCCAAGCGCCTAGGTTTTACCCCCAAGCATTTCAAATAAGCATGCGATACAAAAGAGCAATTCGCTCCCGAGTCAAATAACACATTAGCACATAAAGAGTTTACCAGAAATGTACCTATCACAACATCTGAAACTTCCTCCACCTCCTTCGCTGACATGTGGAATGCACGTCCCTTCAGATGCGCCAGTTCCGCTCCCTTCTCGTTCCCCTTACTTCCCTGACGTTCACCGAACTTAGCTGATCCCCCTTTCTTCAGTTGCGGACAATCATACCGCATATGACCCGTTGACCCACAATGAAAGCATGATTTCCCACTTGAACAATCCTTTGATACATGACCAGGCAACCCACACCGGTAACACGACCTGGAGTCAGCCATACATTCTCCCCGATGCACACGATGACACTTTTCACACGGCTTGTTGAACACTCCTCGGCTATCATGGCTCTCTGGCCAAAAAGTTTTCCCCTTCCTTGTATCATTTCCCAGTCCGTCCCATTTTCGTTTCTTTCCACCCTTCTCTAACACCTAACGGTCGGTCAAATCGGCCGCATTAATTCCCGCTTGAAAAGTAGTAGGGTTTCGTGTCGAGGCCAACTCCCTAATGTTGCTTCTTAATCCATATAGGTAACGCTCCACCCGCCGCTCCTCGGTCGGCACATAAAGTTCAGCAAAACGGGATTTCTCTATAAACTTAGAAGTATATTCCCGCAATGTCATCTCCCCCTGTTCCAAACTCAAGAACTCTTCTTCTATCTTTTTTATTGCCGCAAGCGGGCAGAACTGAGCTCTGAACTTCCCTAGAAAAGTTTCCTAGGCCATCTCTTTAGCCGCTGATGACCCCTTACCACCCGTCTCAATATCTCACCAATACACAACATCAGAGTTTAGCATGGATAGAGCAAACATCACCCTATCTCCATCCGCACACTTGCAAGTGTCAAAGACCAGCTCCATTTCCCTAATCCATTTCATTGCCAACACCAGATCATACTCTCCCTTGAAAGTAGGAGGTTTGCATGAAGCGAATGCCTTGTAGTTGCATCCCTTAGCTGCAGACTCATTCAACACCAACTGGGTCAAGTGGGAGTGGCTCCCCGTATCCGTTCCCGACGGGCTAGACATCCCCGAACTTTCCCTATTATCGCTCGCCTCTTTACTCCCTGACGCCGACTGATTTTGCTTGGCAAGGAGGGCTTGCAGGGTTTCCTGGATCTTGCCTAGCTCAGTAGCAAGGTTCTCTCGCGTCACAAATGCAGATGCATGGCCCCGACCCCGACCCTTGGATGATTTTGAACCCTTACAGTAGCCGAACTCTCATGCTAAGACATTTCCCGCTCAACCGGGATCTCCACACTCCTTGCCCTACGGCTCACTCGTGTTGTCCTTCGGATTGGGTTTCCCCCAATGGTTCCTTCCACCTAAGTGGCAGCCCGGCGAGTCATTCTCCCCCATCCTCCACCGTAGTGGTGGCCAAATCGACCCGACCCGGCCCGACCCGACAGGCTAAACCGACCCGAAATCGGCAAAGAACCGGTTTTGGCCCGACCCGGTCAGAAACCGGTTTCAAGCCCGAGAGCCGGGACCGGTTCGTATATTTAGTAATTTTCCCGGCCCGACCCGGGACCGGTTCGTGAACCGGTTGATGGCCCGACCCGGCCCGGCCCGAAATTTTTTCAAAAAACTAGCCGTTTTTGAAAGTTTGGACTCCTTTTGTGACCGTTTTTTGGCTCAAAAATACCCCCTCCAACCCCATATAAATACTAGGGATGTTATGGAGTGATTCACCACTTACAATTGCTTACAAAACGCAAAAAACGCTTACAATTCTCATTTCTCGGCTCTCGATATATTCGTTTCTCGCAAAAAACGCATACAATTCTCATTTCTCGGCTCTCGCTATATTCGTTTCTCGCAAAAAACGCATACAATTCTCTAGTCTCAAAATCTCAAAAAAATGGCCGAACAAAATTACACCGTTGTTGCCGACCATGGACGAAAAGCACCGGTTTGGGAGCATTTCAACTTGGTGAAGTTTTCCGATGATACAAAAAAAGCGCAATGCAAACGGTGTGGAGATTTCCTTAAACCCGACTCAAATAGCACGTTAAAGCGCCACTTCGATGAGAGATGCAAGAGGTTGAAATCGGGTGACGATCCAACTCAACCCATACTTGACAATTCCGATCAAGTATGGTCGTATAATGATGATATCGCCCGACAAATGCAAATGAAATGTGTCATTCAAATGGGGTTGCCGTTCGGACATTTCGACAATCCTCAATTTACAAACATGATCAAAAATGGGTTCCAACCACGCTACAATGGTTCGCTAAGTCGTCAAACTCTTCGGCGTGATGCTTTAAAACTTTGGAATACGGCTAAAAAAATATGCGACAAATGTTTTTAAACTTACCCAACAAAGTTTCTTTAACTTGTGATATATGGAGCGCACCATTCGGATTGCCACAATCTTATATATGCATAACGGCACATTGGATTGTGCCGGGATCGTGGCAATTATGCAAACGTGTAATCACGTTTGAGCAGTTTGGTTCGCCACATTCGGGTGAGCGTCAGTTTACTATAATTATGAAATGTCTTCAATATTATAATTTAAAAAATAAAGTTATTAGTATTTCGTTTGATAATGCTAGTAATAATACGGCATGCGTACAAAAATTAGGTTTGGCTTTATCCCCTATTTTAGAGGGAAAATTATTTCATACACGTTGTTGCGCAAACATAATAAACTTAGCCGTTCAAGACGGCTTAAGTTGCCTTAGTGAGCCTATTACTAAGTTTAGGCTTATGTTACGCCGGATTTTCCCAAGAAATAAAAAATGCAAAACGCATATAGAGAATATTGCAATCAAGTCGGTTTTAAAGCTTTGGGACCGGGGCACGATATGCTGGTTCGATGGAATTCGACTTGGAAAATGATGGATAATTTAATAAGACAACAACAATATATTCAAGCATTTTATAACGTTCATTACCCGGATAACACGATAACTGAGGATGATTGGGCAATGATTTATGGCTTTCACGATATTTTGGGCGATTTCAAAACTGCAACAACTATGTTATCCGGTGTTTATTATCCAACGAGCCCTTTACTTTTAAATCAAATATATATTTTGGCAAGTAAAATTGCTCAATACGAAACGGATTTGTACCTTCACGACATGGTGAAACCAATGAAAGCAAAATTGGTAAAATATTTTAAAGAGATCCCCTTCACTTTTCTTTGTGCCGCGACATTAAACCCGTATTTAAATGTTACGGGTGTCGAAGTTTTAATACAATCAATATGTTTCTCGTTTGGTTTGGATTCTTCTACAAGTAATTCTTTTTCAAGGAACCGCATACGCCAATTTAATAATGATTTTCATCAGTTATTTGAGATTTATAGAGTTAATTATGGGGGAGGAAGCCAACAAACCCCTCAAATGTTTTCACCGGGTTCTAGTAGCAGCCGTGGCCGAAACCGACAAGACTTAATGTCAACTTTAATGCAATCGGTTGCCGTGGAATCTACTAAAAAAGCTAGATATGATGGGGATAATTTGGGTGAATTCAATCAATACACACGTACTAATTTTATAACGGCATCCTTCACAAACGTCTTAGATGTTGAATCACTAGATTTATTAGAATGGTGGAAAAATAAACAACCGAGTTTCCGGATTATGGCGACTATTGCACTTGATATACTAACAATCCAAGCTAGTACCGTAGCTTCGGAGTCGGCTTTTTCTCTTAGTGGCAGGATCATATCGGCGAGTCGGACAAGATTAACCCTGCAATCGGTGGAGTGTTGCATATGTCTGAAGGATTACTTGGATGGAGAAGACCGCATTCAAAATCAAACGAACCTGGAGAATGATCTCGACGGCGTGGAAGAAAACTTAGCCGAAAACGAAGCCGATGAAAATCTAAGTACGTCGGGAACCGTTTCCGACAATTCTGATGTTAGTAGTGTCGGTGACGTCTCCCGATACGACGATGATGAAGAACTAGACACCGACCGCCTTGACGATCGGACGGCTATTACACGACTGCAGAAGTACAATACTCTTGAAGATTACAATCCAGATCAGAATCCATACTACGCTCCATACAATCCATTCAATTACAATCCATACGGATGGGGTGATGGGGGTGGGAGTTCGGGAGCGGGACCTTCGGGTGATGGGGGTGGGAGTTCGGGAGCGGGACCTTCGGGTGTTTAGAATTTATGTATTGTAACTTGTAAGTTTGTAACTTAAAATTATATATAAATTATAAAACGTAAAAGTGTATTTTAGTGATATATATTATAAATAAAACGTATTTTTGAAGTGTATTTTACTGATCCAATGATTCCAATCCAATTTTTTACTTGTTAAAGTTTAGTAATTAATTATTATACAAAGAAATTAGTTAAAAAACAAAAAAAAAATCACAAGCCCGATTAAGAACCGGTTCTTGGCCCGGCCCGACCCGGTTTTATATGAACCGGTTTTATATAGCATTAAACGGGCCAGGGGTTTTCGGGTTAAACCCGGCCCGACCCGACCCGGTTCTCTCTTGACCCGGTTCTCATGGTTACTGTTTAGAACCGGTTTATTCCCCGACCCGGCCCGAACCCGATTTTTGGCCACCACTACTCCACCGCGACCCCTACAACTTCCTCGAGTGGCAGCTTGCCTTGGGGCCTCTAGAGGTCCATTAACGAGGACCTCTTCTTCTGGGACTGCCCTTTCAGCGGGTACAGATCTACTTCTGAGCGTCCTCCTAGCCATGACGAGAAACTGTAAAAAACTCACGATTAAGAAGCACTCAATAACAGGTTCGCTATATATGGCAATTAAGCACATACATGCACCTCTAAATTCGCAATTACACTAGCCAGTTGTAACTCCAAATTTACCTTACATGACAGTCCTTGCTACCTTATCCTTAAGTGCACTTAGAGTGATCTTTCCTAAAGGCAATCCTATATCTCGGTTGTGTTTCCCATCTTATGGTTTAAGTTTAGGCCCATCCAGTCACCTAAATCTCTTAAACTATGGCTCTGATACCAGATGAAACAACCCAAAAATCAAACATGCAACAATATAAACTAAATCCCAAACGGTTCCCTCCGAAAGCGAGGGTTAGACCATGAGGTCTAGTGAATTCCCTCCTAAAAACGGTTACACAAGCATGCATAATATAATACTTTAAAGGCCATCAAGCCCAACGTTAAATCCATATATACATGGGTATTGGCACAGTGTTCATACACCACGTCAACAACCACGATCGGGGCCGAAGCAGAATCCCCTCTCGCCATCGGGGCCCCAAGCAGACTCCCCGATCATGTGTAGGAAACGGATTCCGTGCACACTGGTTTAATATTTCAACTCCTAAGGGATCGTTAGATCCCAAGGTACACTAATCCCACTGTGAGACCCGATTCCACATAAGCAAACAAACAAGGCCATGCATAACACAACAATGCATATATCTTTATAACAGTTCGTATCATGGGAAGAAATAACAATGAGCTTATAATTAAACCATGATCGCATATCATGCCATGATCGACAGTGTAATAAAACGTTTAACATGACGTTTCACATAAAGAAGGTAATACGGAACTCACCTGCTTGATGTGGTTTGATAAGCTCGCGTCCTACTCTCGAACGAACCACCCCGAACTCAACACCTAAAATTTACCAGGTAACTTATCAACATCATCTACCCGGAAAACGAAACTTCTGGACACTTTCGCATTCCGGATGTTCATCCTGAAACTGCTATCCGGATACCTTCCCGACACTTGGATTTCCAGGAGTTTCTATCCGGAAGCCTACTTTTCCGGAACCCACCGCAATCCAGAATCCACCGGAGAACTATACTATCGAACTTACCCGGAAAGCAAGTCACGTCCGGAAAATGGTCATATCTGAACGCCGCACCAAAAATCCCAAAACCCCTCTAATCGATTAACAACAGTGATTTTCGTCTTAAACTCATTAAAATAATTGTTTGGGGTTATTAATCAAACCTTAAACCTCCCTTAAATCACTCAACCAAACATTAATCCACCATTTGATGAAAAACCATAATTTTTTTCAATAAAAGGGGACACAGACTATTATTTCAGAAGCTTTTCTCTTTCTCAATTCAATACAAGGCATGAGAGGGTTGTGAGGATATTAATAACTTACTTGGAACCGAATATCCCCAAGAATTTCTTGTTGATTCCTTGTAGAACTTCAATCCTCTTCTCCTTTTAGCTTTCTATTTCTTCGGCCGCAATAAATGCCATAGAGTCAGGAATATCTAGGAATTGTTTCCCTTGTATATCTTTTAACAACATACCACTTTGGACCCTCCGTTTACTAAATTTAAGCTTTAGCCACCATTCCCGCCATCTTTTGCACTTTAACCACAACTTCACCATTTTATCATAATCAGGACACAGTTGTACAACACTCCCCTTAAAAGAAATCAAAACTTTGCTTTTTAATGGAATGATTAACAAACAAACAACCCCTAATTCTAGTATATGTTGGTCATCCCTTTAAGATTTTGTGACTCAAAAAAAAGTTTATAGTTTTTTTTATTATAAAATCTTTGCAGAGTTTTAGAAAAATTTAAAGAAGTTTTTTATTTTGAATGATTAAGTATCAAATCTCTTTTTAAAAATAAATAGATCCTTGTATTTTTAACAAATTGAATTCATTCTTTCAAACCATAAAATTGGTTAATACGGTTAAATCATGAAAAAGACCGAAACCCCCTAATATATTTTCATATTTAGGTTGATTAAGTCCAACAACTTTTTATGAACAAATAAACTCTTACACTTACACTTACAAAACAAAAGAAATATATAAATTTTTTCTCGATGTATCAACATATTAGCAACAAAGTACAATTAACGAGTTACATAAAAAATACCTTTGAGTGATCACAAAAACTGTGTCCACGTCATAACCAGATGCATGCAAAAGTTGTGCACATCCCCTTTATTGTTTAAGTGATTTAGGTTTTTTAACTCTAAAACTAATTAAATAACATAGCCGATTATAAATAACTTTTTCTTGGTAAAAATGGTGTATTATTGGTTCTTAAAAGTTCAACGTTTATTTATTTGTTAAAAAAGAAAGTTCAGGAATTTAATCACATAAACTAAAAAAGTCCATTTGGTTTTTTTCTAAACTTTTTCTTTTGACTTTGAAACACATTTTGCAATATAGTCGGGTTTTAGTAGTTTTTTTGTCAAATAATATATCTAATCGATTTTACAAAGTTGGGGGTTTATTTGGTAAATTGTTTTAGAGATGCAATCAATTAAAATGAGTTTGTTCCTACGAGTCTTTTGGACATTTCCCTAAAATCATATGTGTGAGTCTCAACCATCGAATTTCTAAATAACGCAAATAGACATTCGGTCTTAAACCACTTAGAAATAAACTCTTATACTTCGTCTGAAAAAGAATATATCCGACATTACAGCATCCAACGAATATTGCTCAAACAAACCCATCATTCAAAGAATAACTGAAGAGACAATAAAATGTCTTTGGATTTGGACCATTGGATTCGTAACCTAGAATATCTTAATAGATCATTTTCCGATCTATACCTTTGAAATCTGATAGAAGTTTCTCTCCTCAATCGGATTTACAAAGCACTTCTATCCAATAGACCTTACTTCCTATATGTTTATAACTAGAAATAGTTGCATAACTTATACTTCAGAATGACAAAACTATGATTTTTACTAGTAATTTTTTTGTAACTATCTATATTGATTCATAGAGTGAAAAACTTTCAACGAAATCGAATACTAGTTATCGAGAGGTGAATATTATCACCAAAGCGGATTGGTTTGACATCTAGCTGAAAGAAGATCAATACAAGATATATTAAACTAGTAGCTTGACAAATAATACTACTGGCAAGCCAATTTTTGAAGAGCAAACTTGTTTTACAAGTTTGGCTCACCAACTCTCCCTAACTCTCTTACAAAATTCTTCAGCCAAAATAAGTTCTAAAACACTATTTTATTAGTGCCATAATTCCTTTACTATTCCCCCACATACCAAAGAGCGAGATGGGTTAACACGTGCCCACATCAACTACAAAGACTGAAGTGAAAAGTACAAGCATGCATGGATCATCAACTCAAATGAAGACACGTGTCAAAGTGGAAATATTGAATTTAATGCAATAAATGCTATAAAAGGTCTTCATTGTCATTGTTTGCAAATCACCCGTTTTAAAAGAACTTATCTATGAAATCTTCAGAGTAAATTTGGCGTCATAATCTGAAGACTATCTTAGTCTCTCGGATCTGAAAGAGAACCTTCTTTCTTCTCTCTTTCGATGTTACTGAATTTGTCACCAGTCAGATGGTTTAGGATCACACGTCTTACCTTCCTAGCTTCATAACATATCCTTAATTTTATGTTTGAATAAAATATAAAGTTAAAAGTGAAAATTGGTTATGTTTGTATTCAACCCCTTCTACAAACACCTTTTGTGTAATTCCTAGTGGTCTAGGACCAACAAGTGGTATCAAAGAGGTTTGTTTAATCTCATAAGCAAGATTCGAAATTACTTCTACAATCATTGACAGAAGCCCTCTATTGAAACTTTGCATTGTTCTAAAAAATGGAGAACTGGTTGAAATATCCGATAATCTCACTGGATCTAAATCAATCGTCTCTTCTCTTTTGAAAGGAGAAGCAATAATGCTCGTCATACTTTCACTAACATCAAATCTCTCATAATCTCATTTTTGAAAAATCTTCCACCTTGTGATTTGACAATTAAAGGACATGTCTGGAATAACTCAATGAGTTAATTTAAAGATAAAACACAAATTTGTGCTTTATGCGTTTTCTCTTTGAATCCTCTATTTCAGACAAAAGGAACTCTGAAAATCCATCATATGTTCTCAACTCAAGCGAATGCTTAGACTCCCATGCAAGGCTACATTATATTATATTCCTCTATAAATATACTTTTTTATCTTCTACCTCATCTTTCTACAACTTTCTCTTTCTCAAATAAAAAACTAATCCTAAGTTTTCTACAAAACTTTTAAGATCTATGTTTGGGTGGAATTTAGACATTAATGTCTTAAATAATTTGCAAAGACCAACTCATACTCAAAATATGGTACTTGGACAATGGATGTTCAAGACATGTGACTGGTTATGTTTCCCTACTTAAAGACTTTGTGTCAGAAATAACTCTAAGGGTTCTACTCTTCGTTATGGAGTTCTCTCTAATGGTTCTATTACTTTCAGGAAAGTGGCATATGTTCAAGGACTAAAACATAATCTTTTATGTATAAGTCAACTTTGCGATAAACTATTTTCAGTTAAATTTCTTGAAAATAGATGCTCCATGTTGATCCAAACCCTCAATGATTGATAATGACTCTGAGAAACACTTAGTGAAAATTGTAGGTAGACAATATGTATTAGAGTTTCACTATCGCTAATAAGTACTAAGACTGTTACAGTACCGCTGATAGGAACTCTCATTATTTAATTTATACATTCAGCGATACTGTTCATCAGTGAGCCCTGAGTCTGTTCAGCCTTACTGATGATCGCTGATAAAATATGTTGTTTATGTATGATCCCTGAATACAAGTTTCACATCAACTATGTTCTACGCTGAAGTCGAAGATCAAGCCAAAGAACCAGCGACAAGTCTACAAATGAACTGATGCGGCTATCAGCGAAGCCAAGACCTGTCCACTCAACGTGAAGTTTCAAGTAGAAGACTTCAGCGAACGCTGAACTTTATCACTCGCTGATAAAGAACTATTCAGTGAACGCTGATCATGAAGTCTTCCTCTACAAGTTACTTTTGTCTTATCCCCTTGCATGTCTCCATACGACCTGTCAGAACGGACATCCCTTTTGTCCAGAATCGTACAACTAACTCTGATTCTACAATGTTCATCATGCGGCCACTAGGTTGTCTACTGAAGTCAAACCATGCAACCAACCAGCGGCTGCCACGTGTAAAGTTGTACTGTTGTGCATTAAATGCATGCAGTATATAAAGGAAACCCAACTTCAGAAATGAAGAGCTCGGCCATTTCCTTTTCTTCTCTATTCTGTGTGTTAGAATATTATCCTTAGTATTCTTATTTTCCCTCTATGTTATTTCTAGTGCAAGAAATCTTAGTGATTCTCTTAACTTGTTTAGATTAGGTTTATTCTTTAATCTTGTTCTGCAACAAGTTGTAAATTGTTTGATACATATCAATAAACAATTTAGAAAAGTAAAACTCGTGTGTTTGTATTCAACCCCCCTTCTACAAACTTGTATAACCCTATCGGGATCAACAAGTGGTATTAGAGCGGATTGTTTAATCTCATAAACATGATCTTGCTAATACAAATTTCTTTTCTCTTCCTTGCTATTTTCTGAAAATGGCTAACACCACAAACACAAACTATATCGACAATGGTTCTCTTGCAAAACCCCTTAGATTTTCCAGAGATAACTTTAATTTGTGGAAAAATAGGATGATGCTCTTCTTGGAAGGTGTAGACCCTACTATGCCTTATTACATCGAGAATGGTCCATATATCCCTGTTAGAATTGATCCTGAAGTTCCAGGCACTGCTACTAGAGCTGCCATTCCTGAAAGAATCATTCCCAGGGAAGTTCACACTTGGACTGATGAAGACAAGAAGAAGGTGGCTATCGACACTAAAGCCAGATCTATCATCTCTATGGCTCTTCCTGATGAAGTCTACCATTCCGTCATGAACCTGAAAACCTCCAAAGCCATGTGGGACACAATCTGTGTTCAATATGAAGGTACGTCTGAAGTCCAGGACTCAAGAAAGATCAACCTGGTAAGACAATACGAAAGCTTCATTTGTGGTAAGAATGAAACTCTCTCTGAAGTACATCAGCGGTTTAACTGTTTAATTATTGACCTAAAAACCGTTGGTAAGGAATATTCTAACTTTGAGATCCTGACAAAGTTTCTAGAATTTCTACCTGAAAGCTGGGACAGTTATTCAATATGTCTCAAGCTATCAAAGGATCTAAAATCTATGACTCTCTCTACCTTATTTGGAACTATGCTCAATCATGAGCAGTCGTGTCATCTTAAGAAGAATCTTGTAAAAGATTCCAAAAGCACACCTGTTGCTTTACTCTAAGAGTCACCTTCCACTCAGCGATCAACTATCACTATCACTGAGTTGGAATCTAACTCTGATGACTCACCTGAAGCTGATCCTTCAGAAATGGATGAGTCTCTGGCCCTCCTGACTAATTATTTCAGGAGATTCACCAGAAAGAGTAACTTCAGAAGAAACAAACCTCTCGCACTCACTGATAAGCCAAAATCGTCAACCCCTGTTGATAAGGCTACAACTACTTGCTATAACTGTGAAAAGATCGGTCACTTTGCTTGTGAATGCAGATCTAAGAAAGTCTTTAAACCCTCATCTTCTTCCTACAAGAAATCCTCTAACCCCAGGGCTAGAGATGACAAATACAAGAAGCTGAAAGAAAAATATTCAAAGCTGAAAAGCTTTAAGAAGAAAGGCAAAGGCATGATCGCTGAAGATCATGACTGGGCTCTTTCTAATGAAGAATCATCTGACTCTGAAGATGATGATAAGGCCAATCTCTGCCTCATGGTCAAAATAGAAGAAGAGGAAGAAAATTCTGAAATTCCCTCTACTTCAACTTCTACCTCTAAGGTTAAGAAGGGTATCTGGTATCTTGATAGTGGATGCTCTAGACATATGATTGGCAAGAAAAACCTGGTCACTGAATATAAGGAAGAGAAGGGTCCCTCAGTGACCTTCGGTGGAAACGAAAAAGGCTATACCCGAGGGTTTGGTGTACTCTCTAATGGTACAACAACCTTCAGAAGAGTTGAAGGACTGAAGCACAATCTTCTTAGCATCAGTCAGCTGTGTGAAAAGGATAACAAAGTGATTTTCACTAAGGAATCCTGCTTTGTCACTGACAAAAAGGAGAAGATAGCTCTCAGTGGATACCGCATGGAAAATGTTTATGTTATAAACATGGACTCTACAACCACTGAGAACTCCTGTTTCTTCTCAAAAGCCTCATCTGGTGTCAACAGGCTATGGCATAAGAGGCTATCCCATCCAAACTTCAAGACACTTAATACTCTTTCCTCTAAAGAGTTGGTTACTGGTCTACCTCAATACTCATACGCTAAGGAACCTCTATGTTCAACGTATGAGAAAGGGAAACAAACCAAGGCAAGCTTCAAATCTAAACAAGTTTCCTCAGTGTCATCTCCTCTACAACTTCTCCATATGGATTTGTTTGGCCATGTTAACAAACAATCCATCGCTGGTAAGAAATATACGTTGGTCAGAATTGATGAATTCATTCGATATACCTGGGTAATGTTTCTCCATTCTAAGAGTGACACCCCTGAAGAACTCATCACTTTTGTCAGGAAAATGGAAGTCCTGAACAACATGACCGTTCGCTCTATAAGAAGTGATCATGGGACTGAATTCAAAAGCAGTTCTCTTGATTCCTTCTTTGAAAGCAAGGGTATTTCTCACAACTTTTCCTCAGTAAGAACACCTTAACAAAATGGAGTCGCTGAAAGAAGAAATCGAACTATCATCGAAGCTGCACATTCAATGCTCAGCGATTCTCATCTACCTACTCAGTTTTGGGCAGAAGCTGTCAACACTGCTTTTTTTTACTCAAAACAGGTCGCTGATTGTCAAAAGATTCAAGAAGACAGCCTATGCACTTTTCCATGGGAGAAAGCCTTCAATTAGCTTTCTTCACATCTTTGGTTGTCGGTGTTTCATACTGAACAACAGAGATGCCCTTGGAAAGTTTGATCCTAAGGCTGATGATGGAATCTTTCTTGGATACTCTTCAGTATCCAAAGCCTTCAGAGTCTTCAATCGAAGAAGACGAACTGTAGAAGAAACAATCCACGTCACCTTTGACGAATCCCGTTCAGCAAACTCTAGACCTTCTGCTGATACTGAAGAACTGAATCAATGGATGTTTTCTCATCTTGGTGATTTAGAAGATGCTCCTATCCCTCCAACTCATACTCATACCGCTGAAGATGATGATCCTGCTATTATCCCAAGCATGCAGACAAGTGAAGCTGAATCCTCATGGGTCTCAGCTGTTCCTCTCAATACTATGCCTGCTTATGAACCTTCTATCTCAGACACACCATCTACTTCTCAGCAATCAATGAATGAAATGACATCTGAACCTCTTCCTCTCTAGGCTGATATACCAGAAGTTGTTGAAGACTCATCTTCAGCTCCTCCAGAAGTTCAGATTGAGTCAGCAACTTATGCTCCGACTCAACGATGGACTATTAATCACCATATTGATCAGATTCTTGGTGTTCCAAACGCTGGTGTTCAGACTCGACGAAGTGCAAGTAACATTTGTTTATTTGTTAACTTTATTTCTCTGATTGAACCAAAGAAAATAGATGATGCCCTCAGAGATCCAAACTGGGTCAGCGCTATTCAAGAAGAGCTGACAGAATTCGAAAGAAACAAAGTTTGGAAGCTCATTCCACGACCATCCGATAAGTCAGTGATAGGCACAAAATGGGTCTATTGAAACAAGTTGGATGAACATGGAACTGTAACCCGCAACAAGGCTCGTCTTGTTGCACAGGGGTACAGACAAGAGGAAGGTATAAATTACGACGAAACATTTGCTCCAGTGGCAAGACTAGAAGCCATTCGTCTATTCTTAGCTTACGATGTACACAAAGACTTCAAAGTTTATCAAATGAATGTTAAATCAACATTCCTCAATAGAAAGCTGAATGAAGAAAGCTACGTGGAACAACATCCAGGATTCTCAGATCCTAAGCATCCAGGTTATGTTTATAAACTGGATAAGGCACTTTATGTCTTAAAGCAAGCTCCTCGTGCATGGTATGACACTCTCTCTACTTATCTCCATATTGAAAAATTTGAACGTGGTCAAATCGATAAAACTCTATTTTCAGGAAAGTAAAAGGTCATATCATTCTTGTTCAAATATATGTTGATGATATTAAATTTGGTTCTACTAACCCTGACCTATGTACTCGTTTCGCTGATAAAATGAAAGTGGAATATAAAATGAGTATGATGGGTGAGCTAACCTATTTCCTTGGTCTTCAAATCAAGCAGAGTGAAAAAAGAACTTTCATTCACCAAGGAAAATATGTTAAAGATATGCTGAAATTTTTTGATTTAACTCAGAGCTCAGCTATGAAAACCCGTATGGCACCGCCGCTGACACTAAACAAGGATCCTTCAGGAAAACCTATAAATGTCACAGCGTACCGTTGGATGATCGGCTCTCTTCTGTATCTTACAGCTAGCCAACCTGATATTATGTATGCAACCTGTTTGTGTGCACGATATCAAGCTGAACCTAAGGAATATCATTTGATCGCTGTAAAGCGAATTTTTCGATACCTTAAAGGTACTCCTAACCTAGGTCTTTGGTATCCCAAAGACCCAGGGTTTGATGTAATCGCCTATTCAGATAGTGATTTTGCAGGTTGCAAATTGGATAGGAAAAGCACCACAGGAGGCTGTCAGCTCCTGGGTGGCAAGCTGGTGAGTTGGACAAGTAAAAAGCAAAACTCAGTGTCCACCTCAATCGCTAAAGCTGAGTATGTAGCTGCTGGAAGCTGTTGTTCTCAGGTCTTGTGGATGAGAAATCAACTACTGCACTATGACCTTCAGCTCTCGAAAATTCCAATCTATTGCGACAGCACAAGTGCCATCGCTATAGCCAACAATCCAGTGTTACACTCAAAGACCAAACATATCGAAATCAGGTATCATTTTATCAGAGATCATGTGATGAATGGTGATATAGAACTTCACTTTATCCCAACTGATTTTCAGTTAGCTGATCTTTTCACCAAACCTCTTGATGAGACAAGATTTAACTTTCTCATCAGCGAGCTTGGAATGCTGAACTTTGAAGAATAAAATCTTCAGCGGTTCGCATTTGATCAGCGACAGGATAAATGTCACAGCGTACCGTGGGATGATTGGCTCTCTTCTGTATCTTACAGCTAGCCAACCTGATATTATGTACGCAACCTGTTTGTGTGCACGATATCAAGCTGAACCTAAGGAATCTCATTTGATCGCTGTAAAGCGAATTTTTCGATACCTTAAGGGTACTCCTAACCTAGGTCTTTGGTATCCCAAAGACTCAGGGTTTGATCTAATCGCCTATTCAGATAGTGATTTTGCAGGTTGCAAATTGGATAGGAAAAGCACCACAGGAGGCTGTCAGCTCCTGGGTGGCAAGCTGGTGAGTTGGACAAGTAAAAAGCAAAACTCAGTGTCCACCTCAACCGCTGAAGCTGAGTATGTAGCTGCTGGAAGCTGTTGTTCTCAGGTCTTGTGGATGAGAAATCAACTACTGGACTATGACCTTCAGTTCTCCAAAATTCCAATCTATTGCGACAGCACTAGTGCCATCGCCATACCCAATAATCCAGTGCTACACTCAAAGAACAAACACATCGAAATCATGTATCATTGTATCAGAGATCATGTGATGAATGGAGATATAGAACTTCATTTTATCCCAACTGATCTTCAGTTAGCTGATCTGTTCACTAAACCTCTTGATGAGACAAGATTCAACTTTCTCATCAGCGAGCTTGGAATGCTGAACCTAGAAGAGTAAAATCTTCATCGGTTCATATTTGATCAGGGATAAAATAAACTTGTATAACCATATTAATCACCTACTCTCTGAACAAAATTGATTCGCTGATATCAAGGTATGTTCTCTCTTACTCGCTGACGTTCGCCTAAGAATGCAAGATTTCAAAACAAATTGCATCGCTGAATATCTCTTCCTTTCAGTGATACTTTGAAATTCTAAAATCTAACACTGATATTTTTAATCAGTGCTTCATGTTCTCAAAATGTCCCTGAGTTTTTCTAAAAATCCTCAGACACATCCTAAAATGTGAAAGGACGTTTGTGACGTCATCACAATGGATAGACCATGTCACGCCTTTTCTCTGACACGTTCGCCCGTTTCGTTTACCTTGTCCAATCAAATTCAAGGGACTTGTCCGTGTCATCATGAAAAACTTTCTCGATCGTAGTTTTTCTCTCTCTACTCTCACTATATAAACCTCTCGAGTTTATATTTTTACCTTTTTTGCGAACATCATCTCTCTCGAGCAAGAATCAACTGTTGCATTTGAAATATTTTCTCTAAGAACTTGTTCATCTTCATCTTCTTCACCACTACAGGTTAATATTTCTGTTATTTTGCAACTAATAAACTTGTTTTTGATCTTATTCTTGGTTCTAACAGATTAAACAAAAGAACTTTTTCCAAATGAAATCATTTCTTCATGGTTTTATGAACACAATCTGGAAATAGATTGTTCTTCGAGTTTAAAATGAAAATCTTAAACTTGACTTTCTCATATGTTTTTCGAGAATCCTTTCCTTAAGAGGAAACTGGAAAACAAGAACATTCACTATGTTTTGTATTCTTTTTCAAAACTAGAAAACCCTAAATTCTATCTCTTTCTTTGGAAATTATAAAAACCCTTATTGTGGACATTTTATCCATTTTAAGAACAACTCTTCATATTCTTCATGTTTATGTTATATGAACAGAAATGGCAAACCACTGAAGCAACTCCTCAGTCTCCTACTTCATCTTCTGACAAGATTGAACTCATCAACGCCTCAAATGTCAACTTCGAAATAGAACAAGTAACATTTCAGGGAAACAATCCATATGCTCTCTTCAACTTTCCTCTGAAGAAAAAGATCACTCACCTGAACGACGCTGTCATTTTCCTTCAGACCTGTCCTCTGTCGATAGCTTTGACCGTAACACCCCCTGATCACAAACACCTTCTCGCTCAGTTCTGGTATACTACCAGAAGAGCTCAGATCACCTCTACCAAAGACCCTAAAAAGAAAATTGATGTTATCCTCTTCGACACCGAACATGGTAGTTCCAAGATTACTCCCGGCTCTATCAGGTCTGCCCTTAACCTCCCTGGTAGTACAAAGGAAAACGTTTTGTTCCTCTACCTGGCCCCAAGAACCCAGCTGATAGAGAAGCCCTCGTTTCATTCTTTGATGCAATGAAGTATGTATGGGAAACAGGGAGAGACACTCTTCCTGAAAAGAAGCTGGCCTCCATCAAGAAATCCAAAATGCCCAGCGAGACGAACTTCATCTTCGCTCATCTGATAAGTTGCATGATAGCTAAGGTTGGTTCAATTGACCAAGCAACCAAACCCCAACAGGCTATAGGGTACGCACTGCTGAAGGGCCTTCACATTGATTGGGCAAAAATCATTTTCGACGATATAATGCTAAGAGTCGACGAACTGAAGAGACTAACGACTGTTCCATATCCCCGTTTTCTCAGCGCTCTATTCCGTCAAGGGCTCGGGGACGAATACCCAAAGGTGGGCGACATGAAGTTATCACAGGTTGGCACTAAGGTTCTCGACTTCAAGCCCCTTCCAAACGAGGTACGTCTCTCTACTCTCTTACCTCTTCTCAGACCTCCTACTTCTTCTACTTCTGCAGCTACCACATCGGCAGCGGTAATCCGAACCGCTGATACCCCGGCTGCAACCTCCACTCCTTCTCGAAAAAGGAAACCTTCTGACACCCCACTTGGCACTCCCAAGACCAAGAAGTCCTCCAAAGAGCAACCCCCTAAGCCTACCCAGGCTGAAGACTCCATGTCTATCTATCCAAAGAAGACGCTGGATAGTTCCGTGGTGCGCTCTGCCACAGCTACTGAACAAACCTCTTCAATACTCGCTTCAGCGTCTCTAAACGCTGGGTTGTCTTGGAACAGAACCTCCCTCCTTCAGTAGCTCCAAGTATTGAGGAAGTATTCCTCGGCGATTCAAATGCTGAATCCGGCACCCAATCCCTATTCTCAACCTTCATTCCTCCCACTATTTCTTTGGTCACTCCACCTGTTTTCCCCCCCCCACTCTCTTCAACAAACATCGTTCTGAGTGATACATCTGCTGAAGCCCTACAACGGATGATGGATACAAACACAGGACTTGCGGGCACCTCTATGCGTCAAGGCTCTCTGGCAGACGACATGGAAAAATACTCAGGTTTTCGTAGCTTTGATGACTTCATCAACCACCCCGCAGGTATACATAACACCTTAAACACTCCTCTCTTAAAATCCCCAACTTCTGAGCTTTTCTTTGTTCATAAGTTTTTATCTTCTACAGGTCCTAATTTGGGCGACATCAACACCTCGTTCAAGGATTTATCTAACAAAGTGGAATCTCTCACCACAACACTCTCCACCAACTCTTCAGTGGTTACAAACGCCGAGAGGCTCTCAAGACACTCACCGACGAGGTGAAAGGCAAAGCATCCAGTGCTGATTTGGAAAAGATGGAAGGCAGTCTTTCCAAAGTTGCTGAGACTCTCGCTGATAACTCCAGCTCCATCAACACCCTGAATTCTACTAACAACATCCTATCCACACACTTCACCACCCTATCGAACGAAGTCACATCGTCGTCGACGGTGGTTGGAAATATTCAGGGAGAGGTATTTACTATGAAGTCAGAGGTAAGCACTGTGAAGACTCTCTTGCAGCGAATCCTTGATCGTCTGGAAGCCCCAACATGTCATCCCTCACACTTTACTCAGGCCGATCGAGAGACTCTTGAAAAAATCAACCCTACTATTTCTGGCCTGGAGAACAGAATAGCAAGGGTTGAAACTTGCGTTGGGATCACTGGCCAAGAAGACAGTGACCCAAAGCATGCTGCTGCTGCTATTTCCTCCCCCATCCGTCATGTGGAAGAGGGGGAGAAGAAGACTCAAGAAGACCTTCCCCATAACTCTGAGGGGGAGGGTATTATTTTTGTTGCTACTGATAAACCTCAGGGAGTTGAAAACCTTGAGGGAACCGAGAAACCTCCCTCTGATTCTGAGGGGGAGCAACTTGATGAGGACGTTGATGTTGAAGTCCTAGAACCATCTGCTGAGGACGAGGCTGAAGAAGAAGAATAAGACGAAGAAGATCTCGATCTTCATGACGATGAACCATCAGCATCACCTAAAAATGATGATGATGATGATGACGATAATGATGGAGTCGACTTCTCCTTCCAGCCAATCAAAAGGACCCCTGCTCTCAAAGGGGTTGTAATAAAAGAATCATCAGGGAAGGGGAACACCAAAAAGCCTGCAGCGACTGAAGCAGACAAAGGCAAAAATAAAGGCCTCGCTGCAGAAGGCAATCTGACTATCCTTCAAAGAAAGCCAGTTTGTCAGGTACAATATCTTTTCTTCCCTTACACTGCATCCCTCCTTTATCCCTTCTCAACCTCAGTTCTCCTCTCCATAAAACCTCTATACACTTAAACCTCATTTTTCTCTATCTCTTCTCCCAAATGATCTTACTTAAACGATCGTTATGTTTTAGCTAGTCCTCTCCCCTGCTTGAGGATCTAGCTGAAGTTCCTCTAGCTACATCAAAAATAAATCCAGCCCCGAGTGCTGAAGAAATAATCCCAGTCTTAGACTTCGCTGAGACTGATGAACCTGAAGAAGAACAACTCTCTCGTAACAAACGACCTTCCTTGGCTCCTCAACAGCTAAGTGAAGAAGAACTGAAAAGGAGAGAAGCAATGATCAAACAGCTTGAAGATCAGCGAATCATCCGTGGCCCTCGATTCAAAATATCAAGAAAGGAAGTCGCTGAACACTTCAAAGCTGAAAAACAACTCGCCGATCGAAAGAGAGCTGAAGAAAGAGATAAAGATTATTCTATTGAGCTCGTTCAACGATCGGTGGAAGAACCTGGACTGAAGAAGACTCCCATCGTTGTTCAACGTCAATTGTGGAAGGACGCCCAAAAGATCGTCGAGAAGAAGGCTAAGGTATCTGACTCTACTCTGGAATGGTGCAAAGAACGAATTCACTATCGATTCCATGTCTCCAGAATCAACAAAGTGAACATCAGAGGAAGGATGTCAATAGACGTTCCAGTTGTTGACGTCGACATATTCAGAGAAAATGGTGGTAAGGAAACCATCTACGCTTCAAGGATCAGTAAGTACGGTTTCTCTGAGTGGTTTGAGATGCGAATAGCCATTCAGCGATCTCGCTCAGCCTTTAAAAACCATGTCGAGAAAGTTTTAAATAGACAGATCAACTTGGTTACATCTGCTGTGGATATTCCTCCTCTTCCTCCTGCTCCAGTTCAACGAAGAAGGTCCTCTGCAAAGAAAAAGATAATACCTTCAGACTCAGGTCCTCCTATCAGAAACGAAACCGGAATTGGCTTTTCACACGAAGAAGTTCTTGGTCCTGAACCTGATCTCTCAGTGCTTGATGTCACTCTGCCCCCTGGTGAACGCTTTGTCCCTGGAAAAGTCTTAAGCGATCCTTATGGTATCTTCTTCAGAGACTACGATGGACGAGAATGCTTTCAACGCATCTCTGAGCTACCCATCACTCCTATCGAACAGCTCAGGGATCTCGTCTATTGGTGGGATTTAGAGAAGACCTTGTCGGACACTTCATGAAGCCCCTGATCTTTAAAGAAGCAAAGCGAAGACGAGATCTTGGAGAAACTGTCCCTGATTGGATGATCCCTACCACAAAATCCTTTGATGAACTTCTCATTAAGGATGAACCTGTATAGCTGATAGGATTCCCTGTAATTCTTATATCTTTATCAGCTTATATCTTTTGTACTTGTAAAATTTATTTGTTGTACTTGTAATTTTTCTACTTCCCTCTGTAACTTATACGAACTTTAAAGAAAAATTTCAGCGAATGTACTTTACTCCATCAGTACTTAAAAGATCCCCGAAAACAGTAAATGGGACAAATATTTTATGAGTTCTATTTATCCTTATGCTTTCATACTTAGCAATTTTCTTTTATTGCTATGTCATAATCAAATAGGGGGAGATTGTTGATCCAAACCCTAAATGATTTGATAATGACTCTGAGAAACACTAAGTGAAAATTGTAGGTAGACAATATGTATTAGAGTTTCACTATCGCTGATAAGTACTAAGACTGTTACAGTACCGCTGATAGGAACTCTCGTTATTTAATTTATACATTCAGCGATACTGTTCATCAGTGAGCCCTGAGTCTGTTCAGCCTCACTGATGATTGTTGATAAAATATGTTGTTTACGTATGATCCCTGAAGACAAGTTTCACGTCAACTATGTTCTATGCTGAAGTCGAAGATTAAGCCAAAGAACCAGCGACAAGTCTACTAATGAACTGATGCGGATATCAGCGAAGCCAAGACCTGTCCACTCAACGTGATGTTTCAATTAGAAGACTTCAGCGAACGCTAAACTTTATCACTCGCTGATAAAGAACTATTCAGCGAACGCTGATCATGAAGTCTTCCTCTACAAGTTACTTTTGTCTTATCGCCTTGCACGTCTCCGTACGATCTGTCAGAACGGACATTCCTTTTGTCCAGAATCGTACAACCAACTCTGATTCTACACTGTTCATCATTCGGCCACTGGGTTGTCTACTGAAGTCAAAACATGCAACCAACCAGCGGCTGCCACGTGTAAAGTTGTACTGTTGTGCATTAAATGCATGAAGTATATATAAAGGAAACCCTACTTCAGAAATGAAGAGCTCGGCCATTTCCTTATCTTCTCTATTCTGTGTGTTAGAATATTATCCTTAGTATACTTATTTTCCCTCTATCTTATTTCTAGTGCAAGAAATCTTAGTGATTCTTTTAACTTGTTTAGATTAGGTTTATTCCTTAATCTTGTTCCGCAACAAGTTGTAAATTGTTTGATACATATCAATAAACAATTTAGAAAAGTAAAAATCGTGTGTTTGTATTCAACCCCCCCCCCCCCCCCCCCCCTTCTACAAACTTGTATAACCCTTTCGGGACCAACACTCCATCTTTTCATTAGAAAATATAGAAATCTTTCAGGATTTCGGAAAATAATGTCTATGTGATAAATATGTCTTCTGCAAAATCCTCTTCATTTCCAAATGTATGATTCTTCTCAAATGCCACTTCAGAACAAAATTGGTTATGACATAAACATCTTTCTCATCTTAATTTCAAAACTATTAACAATCTTTCTAAAAAATAACTTGTTAAGGGTCTTCCATCATTGTTTTACTAAAAAAAAAACTATGTGGAACATGTGAAAAATGGAAGCATTCAAAATCTAGTTTTAAATCTAAAAGTTATTCCTCAATCACATCTCGTCTTCACCTTTTACACATGGATCTACGTGGACCAGTGAATGGTTTAAGCTTAGGAGGTCAAAAGTACACTATTGTGATTCTTGATGTGTTCTTAATATACACATGGTATTTTTCTTACAATCAAACACTGAAGCAACTAAGAAAATTATTCACTTCATTAAAAGTATTGAAGTACTCAATGATACCAAAGTTAGATCACTAAGAAGTGAAAATAGAACTGAATTCAAGAACTCTATTCTTGAGGATCTTTGTTGAACCAAATGTATCCCTTATAATTTCTCAGTTTCTACCCACAACCAAAATGGCGTCGTTGAAAGAAGAACTAGAACTCTATGTGAGACTGTCAGATCAATGATTAGTGATGCATGTCTTCCCACCTACTTCTGGGATAAAACTGTGAATATTGTATGCTTTACTTAGAATAGATCTATCATTGTGATGACTCACCAGAAGACTCCATATGAACTCTTACATGGACGAAAACCCAACATTAGTTTCTTCCATATTTTCAGATGTATATGTTACATTCTTAATGATAGAGATCATCTTGGGAAATTTGATCCCAAATGTGATGAAGGAATCTTTGTGGGATATTCTACTGTCTCAAAATCTTTAAAGAGTATATAATCAAAGAAAAAAATGTATTGATGAGTCTTTACATGTTCACTTTGATGAAAATGCAACTACATCATCGTCTTCTTCGGACACCTTTAATGAAATGAACTTAATGAATGGATCTCTCTGCAAATGATGAGCTCTAACCATCACTCTTCTTCAGATACTTTCTCTAATCCCCTCCTAACCTCATCATCCTCTCTCAACCAGACTATTGATCAACCTGTTCTACCCACCTCATCAGCACTTGAAAATAACACACTAGATTCCATTCCAATTTCTACATTCGATGACCTTACCTTACCTCCAATTGAAGAGTCTCTTCCAATCTATGAATCATCGGATACAAGCAAAAATTCCTCAATACCTCTTCCTCCCTCCGCTAAATGGACAAAAAACCATCCATAAATTATAAGGGATCATCACACTAATGTAAAAACCAGAAGGTCAGCTTGTAATACCCCAAAAATTGAGACAAACAAAAATTTTCACGACACGAAAAAGTGGTATATAAAAATTTCCAAAGCACGAGCCTCCCAAAAAGGGGAATCATAAACACTTGTTAATTACAAGTTTGTAATTAAAAGAATTGGAAACAACAACCTAATAATCTGATTCCTCAAAGAAATATGATTACAAATCGGGTGTCGCTCAATCTTCCAAAAATAATGTTCTTCTATAATAGTGGTGTCTCAAAGGATCCTACCCCGAAGCTCTCTAGTACCCTGGTTATCCCTTCTTAGGGACCGCGCCGTTAGAACCTGAGATACATGTCGACACCAAAAATGTGTTAGGCCAAAAAGTGTAGCGAGTTAAACAAATAACACTTTCAAATATTAAAGGTTATAAATTTTCAACATAATATAATGGTTCAATACATGGAATCAATGGGGAGACCCGCAACACCAAATCAAGTTCCATCTCAAGAGTCGATATACCTTAGTGTCTACTCCCACGAGTAACACCAAAAAGGCTCGCCACATTGAGGACTATCTCCACGGTGGCACCCAAGACTATATCCTCCTAGTGTCTAATAGACGGTTCATCCAAATTGCAATATACCATAATACAAATTTACTCCAAGCAAGACGTATATAATGTCAATAAGAAGAATCATGATCTAACCACTATAACAACATGTAAGCTTCACATAAGAATTCTAAGACCTTTAAAATTGGTCATATAAGCATATAGCTCCACATGTGGCATTTTCAAGTGATAAAGTCACACACTATGTACATAAGAGCATAAAACCTTAATCCATAAGCATATAGCACTAGAATGCTTCTCATTAAGCCAATTTCTCCAGTTAGGTCAAAACCCAAAAATGGGTAATTATATATAACGGATTCAAAATACCAATGAGGTTCTTAGAATTATCCTAGGATGTTTTAATGTAAATCCATGAGATTTAAAACACAAAAGTAAGGGTTTGTTGATCCAAACCCTCAGTGATTTGATAATGACCCTCTCTTAAACACTTAGTGAAAATTGTAAGTAAATAATATGTATTAGAGTTTCACTATCGCTGATAAGTACTAAGACTTTACAGTACCGCTGATAGGAACTCTCACCCTTTAGATTAGATATTCAGCGAACACTGTTCATCATCTTATAACTCTGAGCCTATTCAGTCTATAAGATGATCGCTGATAAATTAGTTGTTTACTTATGATCCCAGAAGACAAGTTTCACGTCAACCAAAGTTATACGCTGAAGTCGAAGATCAAGCTCAAGAACCAGCGACAAGTCTACTCATGAACTGATGCAGATATCAACGAAGCAAGACCTGTCCATTCAACGTGAAGTATCAGGTAGAAGACTTCAGCAACCGCTGAACTTTATCATTCGCTGATAAAGATCTGACTCAACAAAAGCTGATCATGAAGTCTCCCTGCATGTTACTATTGTCTTACCTCCCTTGCACGTATCCGTACGAATTGTCAGAACGGACATCCCTTTTGTCTGTAATCGTACAACAACTCTGATTCTACACTGTGCACCATGCGGCTACTAAGGTTGTCTACACAGGTCATTGACATGCAACCACTCAGCTGCTGCCACGTGTAAAGCCATACTGCCATGCATTAAATGCATGCAGTATATAAGAAGAACCTTACTTCAGTTTTGAAGTGTTCTCGGACCATCTTCTTATCTCTCTCTTATTGTTAAGTTATTATTCGTAAGTTCTTTAACTCTTTCTAGTGCAAGAAACTTAGTGTTTCTCAAGACTTGTTAAGAATAGGTTTATCCTTAATCTTGTTCCGCAACAAGTTGTAAATTGTCTTAATTTATCAATAAACAATTTAGAAAGGTAAAAATGTGTGTTTGTATTCAACCCCCCCCCCCCCCCCTTCTACAAACTTGTATAGCCCTTCGGGACCAACAAGTGGAATCAGAGCAAATTTGTTTAATCTCATAAACAAGATCTGATCTATACTAAGATTTCTCTTCCTAGCTATTTCTTAAAATGGCTACCAACACAAACACAAACTATATTGACAACGGTTCTCTTGCAAAAACCCCTAGATTCTCCAGAGATAATTTTAATCTATGGAAAAATAGGATGATTCTCTTCTTAGAAGGTGTAGAACCTACTATGCCTTACTATCTTGAAAACGGCCCATATATTCCTGTAAGAATTGATGCTGCAGTTCCAGGCGCTGAGAATAGACCTGCTATTCCAGAAAGGCTGATTCACAAGGAAATTCATATGTAGACTGATGTAGATAAGAAGAAAGTGGCTATCGACACCAAATCCAGATCCATACTCTCCATGGCTCTTCCTGATGAAGTCTACCATTCCGTCATGAACCTGAAAACCTCAAAAGCTATGTGGGACACAATCTGTGTTCAGTATGAAGGTACTTCTGAAGTCCAGGACTCTCGAAAGATCAACCTGGTAAGACATTACGAAAGATTCATTTGTGGTAAGAATGAAACTCTCTCTAAAGTACACCAACGTTTTAACTGCTTAATAATAGATCTGAAAACTGTTGGTAAGGAATATTCTAACTTTGAAGTACTGACAAAGTTCTTAGAATGTTTACCTGAAAGCTGGGACGGTTATTCTATGTGTCTCAAGCTGTCAAAGGATCTAAAATCAATGACCCTTACCTTATATGGCACGATGCTGAATCATGAGCAATCGAGTCATCTTAAGAAGAATCTTGAAAAAGATTCCAAAAGCACCACTGTTGCTTTAATCTCGGAGTCACCTTCCACTCAGCGATCGACTATCACTGTCACTGAGTTGGAAACTAACTCTGAAAGATCATCAGACTCTGACGTTTCAGATAGTGATGAAACTCTGGCATTCCTGGCTAATAAGTTCAGGAGATTTGCTAGAAAGAGTAATTTCAAGAAGAATAAACCTCTTGCTATTACTGACAAGCCAAGATCATCAACCCCTGTTGATAAGGCTACTGCTACTTGCTATAACTGTGAAAAGATAGGACATTTTGCTAGCGAGTGCAGGTCAAAGAAAGTCTCTAGACCCTCAGCTTTTCCCAAGAAAAACTTTACTCACAGGACTAGAGATGAAAAATACAAAAAGTTGAAAGAAAGTTATTCAAAGCTGAAAACCTTTAAGAAGAAAGGCAAAGGCCTTATGGCTGACTATGATTGGGCTGCCTCTGACGAAGAAGAATCATCTGACTCTGAAGATGATGATGAAGCCAATCTATGTCTCATGGCCAAACTTGAAGATGAGGAAGAAAATTCTGACATTCCCTCTACTTCAACCTCTGCTACTAAGGTATCACCTTCCTTCTTTACCAATATTTTAAATATTGATGAAGCTGATAGTCTTCGAAAGATCGATCTCTTGACTAGAAGTTTATATGAAGCCATGAATGGCAAAACTGTGGTTGAAAATCAAAACCTTGATCTCGCTGAACATCTTAAAAACTGTCACCTTCAAATAGAAAATCTTTCTAAAATTGAAGAAGATTTTAAAGATCAAGTTCACCTAAATCAGCTAGTCAAAATCGAGCGCAAAGAAGCTATCGCTGCATTAAAAGCTGAAAAAGCTATTGTTGATGGATGGTATAATTCCTCAACAAAGATCACTGAGATAATTAAGTCTCAGATACCCCTGAGTGATAAACGTGGTCTTGGTTACAAAGCTGATACTCTAGAACCAACCACTGATCGTTCCATGCTTAAGTTTGGAATGTTCATATCCTCTATCCCTGACACTTTCGCATCTCAGTGTTCCTCTTCTAAATCGACTATCCCTGAGGAAATCTCTACCTTAACTTCTAAAGGTAAAGAAAAAGTTGTTTATCCAAAACCTACCTCAGTCTTTAAAAACAAAGGTAAAGGAATTGCTTCTAACCAAAATCCTCATAAGGGTACCTCTGTACCAAAGCTGAACGCTTCTAAAGCTTCAGTGATTTATCCCTCTGGTTCAAAGAATAAGATCCCTGGATTTATTCAGCGTGGCTCTATTCAGCGATCTACTCCTAGAATCAAAGTGAAAATTATTGGTAAGAAATCCGAAGAACTGAATGTTCCTCCCATTTCAAAAGCCAATAGCTTACTTGGTGCTGGTCCTTCTAATTCAAAATCAAAAGCTCAGCATGCAAATGGTCCTAGAACTACTTTTAGTTATAGGAAATGTTATCATTGTGGACTTACCAATCATATTGCTAGTAAGTGCCCCACAGCCACCCAAGCTGAAAAGATAGCTAAGGTGAAGATCATTGCCCCCAAGTCAAAGAAGACCACTGAGGTTAAGAAATTAACCAAAGTGAAGACTGACAAAGCTGAATCTTCAAATGCTGCTAAGACTGCTGAACCTTCCACCTCCTCTTCTACCCCCACTGACAAGTGTGTATACATGGTTAAGTAGGTACCCAAGAAAAACTAATCTTCCTTTGTAATGCAGGTTAAGAAGGGTATCTGGTATCTCGATAGCGGATGCTCTAGACACATGACTGGTATGAAGAACCTGCTCACTGAGTACAAAGAAGAGAAGGGTCCCTCTGTAACTTTCGGTGGAAATGGAAAAGGACATACCCGAAGGTTTGGTGTACTCTCTAATGGTACAACAACCTTCAGAAGAGTCGCATATGTTGAAGGGCTGAAACATAATCTTCTAAGCATCAGTCAGCTTTGTGACAAGGGTAACAAAGTAATCTTTACTAAGGAATCCTGCTTTGTCGCTGACAAAAAGGAGAAGATAGCTCTCAGCAGTTATCGTTTGGAAAATGTTTATGTAATAAACATGGACTCAACAACCACTGAGAACTCCTGTTTCTTCTCAAAAGCCTCATATGATGTCAACTGGCTATGGCATAAGAGGCTCTCTCATCTCAACTTCAAGACACTGAACACTCTTTCTTCAAAAGAGTTAGTCACTGGTCTACCTCAGCACTCATACGCCAAAGAATCCTTATGTTCAGCGTGTGAGAAAGGCAAGCAGACCAAAGCAAGCTTTAAGTCAAAGCAAGTTTCCTCAATGTCATCTCCTCTACAACTTCTCCATATGGATTTGTTTGGCCCTGTTAACAAACAATCCATAGCTGGAAAGAAATATACACTGGTCATAGTTGATGAATTCTCTCGATATACGTGGGTTATGTTTCTCCGTTCTAAGAGTGACACCCCTGAAGAACTCATTACCTTTGTTCGGAAGATGGAAACCCTGAACAACTTGACCGTTCGCTCAATAAGGAGTGATCATGGGACTGAATTCAAAAACAGTTCTCTTGATTCCTTCTTTGAGAGTAAGGGTATTTCTCACAACTTTTCTTCAGTGAGAACACCACAACAAAACGGAGTCGCTGAAAGAAGAAATAGAACTATTATTGAAGCTGCACGTTCAATGCTCAGCGATTCTCACCTGCCTACTCAGTTTTGGGCAGAAGCTGTCAACACTGCTTGTTTTACGCAAAACAAGTCGCTGATAGTCAAAAGATTTAATAAAACAGCCTATGAACTTTTTCATGGGAGAAAGCCTTCAATTAACTTTCTTCACATCTTTGGATGTCAGTGTTTCATACTGAACAACAGAGATGCCCTTGGAAAGTTTGATCCTAAGGCTGATGATGGAATCTTTCTTGGATATTCTTCAATCTCCAAAGCCTTCAGAGTCTTCAATCGAAGAAGACAAACTGTTGAAGAAACTATTCACGTCACTATTGACGAATCCCGTTCAGCGAATTCTCGACCTTCTGCTGATACTGAAGAACTGAATCAATGGATGTTTTCTCATCTTGGTGATTCAGAAGATATTCCCACTCCTCATACTCATACAGTTGAAGATGATGGTCCTACTATCATCCCAAACATGCAAAATAGTGAAGCTGAAACATCATGGGTCTCAGCTGTTCCTTTAAACACTATACTTGCTTTTGAACCAAATGTCTCAAACATTCCATCTACTTCTCACCAATCAGTGAATGAGATGACATCTGCACCTACTCCTCTCTTGGCTGATATTCCAGAAGTTGCTGAAGCCTCATCTTCAGCTCCTACAGTTCAATTTGAGTCAGTGATTTATGCTCCTGCTCAGCGATGGACTATAAATCACCCAATTGATCAAATCCTTGGTGATACAAATGCTGGTGTTCAGACTCGACGAAGTGCAGGTAATATTTGTTTATTTGTTAACTTTATTTATCTGATTGAACCAAAGAAAATAGATGATGCCCTCAAAGATCCAAACTGGGTCAGCGCCATGCAAGAAGAGCTGACTGAATTCGAAAGAAACAAAGTTTGGAAACTTGTTCGAAGACCAACTGACAAGACAGTGATAGGCACTAAATGGGTCTATCGAAACAAGCTGGATGAACATGGAACTGTAACCCGCAACAAGGCTCGTCTTGTTGCTCAGGGATACAGACAAGAGGAAGGCATAGATTACGACGAAACATTTGCTCCAGTAGCAAGACTATAATCTATTCGTCTATTCTTAGCATACGCTGTACACAAAGACTTCAAAGTATATCAAATGGATGTTAAGTCAGCATTTCTCAATGGAAAGCTGAATGAAGAAGTCTATGTGGAACAACCTCAAGGATTCTCATATCCTAAGCGTCCAGGTTATGTTTATAAACTGGATAAGGCACTTTATGGCTTAAAGCAAGATCCACGTGCATGGTATGACACTCTATCCTCTTATCTCCTAATTGAAATTTTTGAGTGAGGTAAAATCGATAAAACTCTATTTTTCAGAATAGTGAAGGGTCATGTCATTCTTGTTCAGATATATGTTGATGACATTATATTTTGTTCTACTAACCCTGATCTTTGTACTCGTTTCTCTGAAAGGATGAAAGAAGAATATAAAATGAGCATGATGGGTGAGCTAACATATTTCCTTGGTCTTCAGATAAAACAAAATGAAAAAGGAACTTTCATTAATCAGGGAAAGTATGTTAAAGATATGTTGAAGAAATTCGATTTAACTCAGAGTTCAGCTATGAAAACCCCTATGGCACCACCGCTGACACTAAACAAGGATTCAAATGGAGAACCTGTTAATGTCACGCTGTACCATGGGATGATCGGCTCTCTCTTGTATCTTACAGCTAGCCGACTCGATATTATGTACGCAACCTGTTTGTATGCACGATATCAAGCTGAACCTAAGGAATCTCATATGATCGATGTAAAGCGAATATTTCGTTACCTTAAGGGTACTATGAACCTGGGTCTTTGGTATCCCAACGACTCAGGGTTTGATCTAATCGCCTATTCAGATAGTGATTTTGCAGGTTGCAAATTGGATAGGAAAAGCACCACAGGAGGCTGTCAGCTCCTGGGTGGAAAGCTGGTGAGTTGGACAAGTAAAAAGAAAAACTCAGTGTCCACCTCAACTGCTGAAGCTGAGTATTAAGCCGCTGGAAGCTGTTGTTCTCAGGTCTTGTGGATGAGAAATCAACTACTAGACTATGACCTTCAGCTCTCGAAAATTCCAATCTATTGCGACAGCACAAGTGCCATCGCTATAGCCAACAATCCAGTGCTACACTCAAAGACCAAACATATCGAAATCAGGTATCATTTTATCAGAGATCATGTGATGAATGGTGATACAGAACTTCATTTTATCCCAACTGACTATCAGTTAGCTGATCTGTTCACCAAACCTCTTGATGAGACAACATTCAACTTTCTCATCAGCGAGCTTGGAATGCTGATCTTTGAAGAGTAAAATCTTCAGTGGTTCACATTTTATCAGCTATAGGATAAAACAATTATATAACCCATTCTATCATTCTCTCTCTGAACATAATTGATTCTCTGATATCAAGGTATGTTTTCTCTCTTGCTCGCTGACGTTCGCATGTAAATGTAAGATTTCAAAACAAATTGCATCGCTGAATATTGAATATCTCTTCCTTAACAGCGATACTTTGAAATTTCTTAATCTAACACTGATATTTCTATTCAGTGCTTCATGTTTTTCAAAATAGTCCCTGAGCTTTCAAAACCTTAGAGACATCCTAAAATATGAAAGGACGTTTGTGACATCATCACAACGGATAAACCCTGGCACGTTCCTTTTCTGACACACGTTTGCACGTTTTGTTTACCTTCCAATCAAATGCAAACACGTGTACGTGTCATGATGAAAAACTTTCCCACTCGAGTTTTTCTCTCTCTAAAATCTCTCTATATAAACTATTTCGGGTTTATATTTTTTTCTTTACGCAAACTTCTTCTCCAAGCAAGAAAAGATTTACTGTTGCTTATTTCCAGAAATATGTTCATCTCCTTCTTCGATTACCAGGTTAATATTCTTATTATTTACCTACATAACTTGTTTCTGATCTCCTTATTGCTTTTAAAAGATCAAACAAAAGAAACCTTTTCTAAAATGAAATCATTTCTTTCATGGTTTTATGAACACAACCTTTTCATTGTTGTTCTTCAAGTTTAAAACTCAATATCTTAAACTTGTTCTTCATTCGTTTTTTCCAGAATCCTTATCTAAAGGAAAATGGAAAACAAGACTTTTACTGGGTTTGTTTTTCTTTTACAAACAAGAAAACCCTAATCTTCATTAAGACATTTCTGTTTGAATGAAATGGACAAAAATAGGAAAACGTCTTATTGGAAAATCTTTCACATTAAGACTATTCTTTATCTATGTTCATGGTTGATATGTTAAACAGAAAATGGCATCTTCTACTCCTGCTCCTACCGCTGAGAAATCCACGGCTGCAAAGAAACTGACTCTTGTCTAAGCTCCTCAGGTCAAGTTCAAGCTTGAGGAAATCGATTTTTCAAAATCAAACAACCTTCATGCGCTTTTCGAGTTTCCTCCTCGAAAGCAAGTCACACATCTGGATGATGTTGTGAACTACCTAAAAACATGTTGCTTATCCACAGCCCTGACCATTACACCCCCTGCTCATCAATTCCTACTTTCTCAGTTCTGGTATACTGCCAGAAGAGCTCAGGTACCCCATGCCAAAGACCCAACGAAGATCGTTGACTCTATTATGTGTGACACAAAATTTGGCACCACCAAAATCAACCCTACTATAATTAGGAAAGCACTGAGCCTTCCTACCTCTACCAAAGAAAACCGCTTTGTACCTCTCCCAAACCACAAAAACCATGCTGATAGGGAAGCCATCATTGCATTCTTCGATGCAATGGGTTACGCATGGAACACTGGAAGGGACAAGAAGCCTGAGAAGAAACTGACAATGATCAAGAAGTCCAAAATGCTCAGCGAGATGAACTTCATCTTCGCACATCTGATAAGCTGCATGACAGCGAAGAGTGGCTCCTCTGATCAAGCTGCTCAACCTCAGCAAGCAATGGGCTATGCATTGCTGAAAGGTCTAAATATTGACTGGGCCTCAATCATCTACGACGACCTTGCGTTTAGAGTGGATATGGCTGAAAGATCTGCATGGGTTCCTTATCCCAGATTCATCAGCGTCGTCTTTCAACAAGGACTTGGCGAAAGGTACCCAACAGAGGGTGATCTGAGACTCTCTCAGGTTGGCCCTAAGGTACTCGACTTTAAGCCGCTGGAAAACGAGGTACGTCTTTCTACTCTCTTATCTCTTCTCAATCCTCCTTCTTCTACTTCTGCAGCTCATTTAGTGGAAATCCCCACCGCTGATACCCACGCTGCAACCTCCACTCCTTCTCGAAAAAGGAAACACTCAACTTCCCAACTTGGTTCCAAAAGAATCAAGAAAACCAAGGAGCAACCCCCCCCCCCAGCATTTACATGCTGAAGACTCTTCAGCTCATCTTGAAGAGCTGATGGAAAGTTCAGTGGTACGCTCTGCCACAGCTGATCAAGCCACACCTTCCATCCCAGCTTCAGCGTCTCTAAACGCTGAAGTTATAATCTTGGAAATGAACCCACCTCCTTCAGCCTCTCTACAGACTGAAGTGATTGACAGCGGATCAAACGCTGAACCCCGCACCCAACCATCATTCTCATCCCTCTTTCCTCCTACTCAATCTTTGGTCTCTCCAACAATTTTCCCAACTTTCTCAGGGACACCCTTCATCGTACATGACTCAGTTGCAGACACTCTAAATACGATGTTGGATGCAAACTTAGGATCTGCAGGCACCTCCATTCGCCAAGGGTTCGACAACTTCGCCAACCCGCCTGCAGGTATAAACACAATCCAAAATACTCCTCTCTCTACCCCAAACTTCTGAGCTTTCCTCTGTTCATAAGTTAATAAATGTTTCAGGTACTAATTTGGGGGATATCAACACCTCCCTGAAGGCCCTGGAAACAAAGGTGGAGAATTACAACACCATTCTCTCCACGAACTCTTCAGCGGTTACAGACGCTGGAGAGAAACTCAAAAAGCTAACCGAGATCGTCGATACAAAAGCCACCAAAACTGATCTGGAGAAGGTGGATGGTAGCATTGCTCAATTTGCTACCACCCTCGCTGACAATTCAACCGCCACCACCTCTCTTTCAACAAACTTCACCTCTCTGTCCAATGAAGTCACATCATTGAAGACAGAGGTTGGTTCTCTTAAAGGTGAAGTTTCCACGATCAAGGCCGACGTCTCCGCCGTCAAAGAAATTGTTCAAAAAGTGCTCGATCGCCTGTACGTCCCAACTTCAAATTTTTCTCTGGTTGATCGCGAAGCTCTTGAAAAGATCAATCCTGCTATAACTGGCCTAGAAGTCAGATTAGCAAAGATTGAAAACTGTATTGGGATCTCTGGCCTAGAAGACAAGGACCAAATACACACTGCTGCTGCTGAACAATCTGTTACCTCCCCCAACCATAATGTGGAAGAGGGTAGAAGACTAAAGAAGACCTTCCCCATAATGCTGAGGGGGAGGGTATTGAAACTGTTGCTGCTGGTACTTCTACTCCACAACCTCAGGGAGTTGAAAACCCTGAGGAAACCGAGAAACCTTCCTATGTATCTGAGGGGGAGCAACTCGATGAGCAACTTAAGGAAGCTGCTGCTGACGTGACCGAACCTTATGCTGAAGAGGTCGAGTCTGAAGAAGAAACTGAAGATGATGAACCTGTCGACATCTCTGATGAAGAACCATCATCATCCCCCAAAGATGACGATGATGAAGATGATGATGATGACGATTTCTTCTACGTCCAGCCTATTGCAAAAGCTCCAGCTCAAAAAGGGATCAAGATAAAAGAACCTTCAGGGGAGCGGACCAAGACAAAGCCTGCAGCGTCTGAAGCTGACAAAGGCAAAAACAAAGGCCTCGCTGAAGAAGACAATCCGACGATCTTGCTTCAAAATCCAGTTTGTCAGGTACACTACCTTCTATTCCCTTACACTGCATCCCTCCCCTATCTCTTCTCAATCTCAATCCTTCTATCCTTAAAACCTCTATACACTTAACCACATTCTTTTCTCTATCTCTTTCTTCCCAACTTTTCTTAGTTAAACAATCGCTGTGTTTCAGCTAGTCCTCTCCCTGTTTGAGGATCCCGCTGAAGCTCTCACGACTACACCAGGAATAATCCCAGCCACAATAGTTGAAGAAATAATCCCAGTCTTGGATTTAACCACTGAGACTGATGAACCTGAAGAACAGCTGCTCTCTCACAAAAACAGACCTTCCTTGGCTCCTTAAAAGCTAAGTGAAGAGGATCAAGAAAAGAGAGATGCAATGATCAAACAGTTTGAAGATCAGCGAATCATTCTTCCTCGTGACAAAATCCCTGCTCCCACAAAGTTCAGGATCTCAAGGAAAGAATACGAGGATCATCTAAGAGCTGAAAGATTACTCGCCGAAAAGAAGGAAGCCGAAGAAAAAGATAAGGCTCTCGCCATCCAGCTTGTCCAAAAATCGGTGAAAGACCCCGCGTTGAAAAGAACTCCTATTGATGTCCAACGTCAGCTATGGGATGATGCCCAAAGGATCATTGAAGAAAATTGTAAGTAAACAATATGTATTAGAGTTTCACTATCGTTGATAAGTACTAAGACTTTACAGTACCGCTGATAGGAACTCTCACTCTTTAGATTAGATATTCAGCAAACACTGTTCATCGTCTTATAACTCTGAGCCTGTTCAGTCTATGAGATGATCGCTGATAAATTAGTTGTTTACTTATGATCCCTGAAGACAAGTTTCACGTCAACCAAAGTTCTACGCTGAAGTCGAAGATCAAGCTCAAGAACCAGCGACAAGTCTACTCATGAACTGATGCGGATATCAGCGAAGCAAGACCTGTCCATTCAACGTGAAGTATCAGGTAGAAGACTTCAGCAATCGCTGAACTTTATCATTCGCTGATAGAGATCTGACTCAACGAAAGCTGATCATGAAGTCTCCTTGCATGTTACTATTGTCTTACCTCCCTTGCACGTCTTCGTACGAACTGTCAGAACGGACATCCTTTTTGTCTGTAATCGTAAAACAACTCTGATTCTACATTGTGCACCATGCGGCTACTAAGGTTGTCTACAAAGGTCAATGACATGTAACCACTCAGCTGCTACCACGTGTAAAGCCATACTGTCATGCATTAAATGCATGCAGTATATAAGAAGAACCTTACTTCAGTTTTGAAGTGTGCTCGGACCATCTTCTTATCTCTCTCTTATTGTTAAGTTATTATTCGTATTTTCTTTAACTCTTTCTAGTGCAAGAAACTTAGTGTTTCTCAAGACTTGTTAAGATTAGGTTTATCCTTAATCTTGTTCTGCAACAAGTTGTAAATTGTCTTGATTTATCAATAAACAATTTAGAAAAGTAAAAACGTGTGTTTGTATTCAACCCCCCCCCCCCCCCCCTTCTACAAACTTGTATAGCCCTTCGGGACCAACAGGGTTTCATCCATAATTCTCAAAAGTCTTCAAGATGTACAAATATAAACATTTCTTGAAATAAGAAATATTAAATCAGTAAGACACTAAATGATGAGGTAAAGCATGTTAGTCATGTATCTAGTTTTAACAAAAGCATTTAAAACTCACCACCCAGGTTTTTTATAGAAAACCTAGAAACTTGTAAAACCCTAGGAAGGGAGAGGTGATGGGTTGAAAGCTTGATCTTAGTTTGAGATTCCACGCTTAATGCTCCAAATGATACTTTGATGCTCAATAAATGACTTAGCCAAACCCTAGGTTTACAATAAATGAAAAGAGAGTTTTGAGATGAGAGAAATCGTCCTAGAGATCTAAAAATCGCGAACTAAACTGATTTTGTGTGTGAATGGCCAAAGAAGTCTACTCCTCAATACATACCCAGGGTAAAAAACGGGCGACTATGAGCTGACGATAATGCCACGGGCATTCTCGCGGTCATTCTCGTGATCGGTGTACCGAGGCCCACCCCTAGGGTGCGACTATGCCTGTCAATGTCGCCGACAATGATTGTGACCAACAAACCATGCCCCCTCGTCACAGGTTCAAAACTTGGTTCCTTTGCCGTATCGAAGCGTTAAATATAAATCTAAGATGTGCCTAAAAAAGTTTGGAAGGTTAATATCATAAACGAAAGAAACTCCAAATAAACCTATGATCTTAACCGCCCCAATTTTCCGAGTTTTACAATCCTCCCACCTTGAAAAGGATTTCGTCCCCAAAATCTCGCCATATACAAACAAATGGGGATATCATCTCTCTATGTCCTCTTCGGCCTCCAAAATGACATTAGCACCCGATAGTCTTTCCATTGGACTTTGACCATGGTTACTTCCTTATTACAAAGTTTCTTCGTCTTCGACTCTAATATGGCTTTCGGTTCTTCCACATAACGATTAATGTTGTCTACTTGAATTTTCGATAAAGGAATGACATTTTTTTCCTTGGCCAAGCACTTCCGTAAATAGCAAACATGAAAGGTGTGATGGATTCCATCCATTTTCAGTGATAAATTTAGTTTATATGCTTGTAGACCGATCCGCTCTAATATGGTGAAGGGTCCAGAGAAACGGGGACTACGCTTCCCGTGCTTTCTAAATCGGATGATTCCCTTCCATGGAGACCCTTTCAACACGACTCGGTCCCCCACATGAAATTCAAACGGACTTTGTTTCTTGTCTGCGTAACTCTTTTGTCGATCTTGGGCCTCTTTCAAGCATTTCGGAATGTTCTTCACTTTATCCGTTGTGTCTTGCACAATCTCCAGCCCGCCGAATTGTTTCTCTCCCGCTGCGAGCCAACAAACTAGTGTACCAATGCCCACCCCTCGGGGCACAACTATGACAGGGTCGCTGTCAATGTCGCCTATCGTGCACTGCCCAACGTCGGCGATTGTGACCAACCACCATGCCCCTTCGTCATAGTCGCCAGCAAGGTCGCTCAAGAGGATCCAAGGTTCAAAACTTGGTTCATTTTTTGTATCGAAACGTTAAATTAAATCTAGATGTGCCTCAAAAAGTTTCGAAGGTTAATATCATAAACATAAGCAACTCGAAATAAACCTCTGATCTTAGCTTTCCCAAAATTTCGAGTGTTACACAACTAACATATGTCTTGATGTTAACTTTCTTTTGTCATAAAACCTAGGAAGATTGAAGATGTCATTCAACATCCCATTTGGGTGAATGTTATGCAAGAGGAACTACTTCAATTCGAGCAAAACAAAGTGTGGAACCTCGTTTCTAAACCCATGGATAAATCCTATCATTGGAACAAAATGGAATTTTCTGAAAAAAATGGATGAATATGGCATTGTCATCTATAAAGACATACTTGTGGCTTAAGGTTACAGTCAAGAGGAAAGAACTGACTATGATGTGAAATTTTCTCCTTAAGAAAGACTTGAAGCCATCATAATCTTTGTAGCTTATGCAGCACACAAAAACTTCAACGTGACTCAAATGGATGTCAAAAGTGCTTTTCTCAATGGAAATTTATCAGAAGAAATATACGTAAAGAAACCTTCGGGATTTGAAGAACCAATAAATCTTGATTACGTATACAAACTAGATAAAGCACTATATATTCTTAAACAAGTCCTACGTGCATGGTATGGCTCTCTCTCCATCTTTCTTCTTGATAATAAATACATTCATGGTAAGATTAATAACAATCTATTACTTAAGAAAATTTTTGTTGATATCATTTTTGTTCAAATTTATATGTTGATATCATTTTTGGTGACAACGTTTTTGGTGAAACTACTATTTCTTTTTGTGAGAAGTTTGCTAAGCTCATGCATAGTAAATATGAAATGAGTATGATGGGTGAATTAACCTTTACTTGGGTTTAAAAGTAACACAAAATTGTAACAACCGGGTTTCTCCTTATAATTATGAGAGTCTAGTGGCCAATTTGTAAGAAATGGAAGTTTTAAGTAAAGGACCTATTTGTAATTTAAGGAAGTATTATAAGGCACAAATCCCTAGGACAGCCTTCATTCTTTTGTGAGGAAAATCAGTATTTTGGTCCCTGTGGTTCGGCGGCGAAAGAAGAGAAAGAGAGAAGGAGGCAAGTTGAGGAATACGGATTCAAGGAGAGAAATATTGAGGTAATCATCGAATCTCTTCTATTCAGTAATGAAATCGTTCATTCCTTGTGGTCTGAGAATTTGGGGTTTTAGGGGTTGAATCGATGAGTAAAGGATTAGAGGAAAAATCAATTTGATTCTTTTGTTTTATGATGAAATTCTTGCATAATGTTGAGCTTTATGAATCAGATTCTGGAGTGTTCTTCTTCTCCAATTGATTCTATGTTAGGAGCACTCTGATGGACTTTAAATCCATTAATCGGTTGCTAAGCAAATGAAATTAAATCAAGTTTAAGGGCTGGGTTTTGTTAAGGGATAAATGGAATTTAAGTTGAGTTTAATGTTAGTTGTTATGGGTAAATGTTTGATGAAGAATTAGTTTAACATTTGAACTAGCTTAGCCAGAGTAGTTTGCCCCTGTTCTAAGACCTGCGTATGAACAGTGAGAAAGAAACCAGGCTGGCGCAAAGTCCAGATTGCGCCATAGGCGCTGGCGCAAAGCCTAGATTGCGCCATAGGCGCTGGCGCAAATCCCAGAATTGCGCCATAGGCGCTGGCGCAAATCGTGGATGTCCCAGTGTTGGGCCGACCTGATGGTTAGGCCGTGTGGTTGATTTGGGCTTAGGTTTGTTTTGGGTTAATAGATTTAAGGCCCAATATGAAGAGGATAATCTTGATTATTTATTTAAGTTAGGGTTAAGAGGAGAACGTAGAATCAGATATTGAGTTAAACCTAATAAATTTATAAATTAATTATTAGGTGAACGGTCGGTGCAAGACTCCAAGTTAAGGAAAGAATTTGCTATCAGGTGAGTTCTCTCACTCCTTTTTATGACGTACTATTTTACTGAATATGGTTCCTTTATCGAGCATGATTTGATTTATAAACGTTATGCATGTTTTCATGATCTACGTGTTTACTCGCAAATGAAAGATGTGTAAGGTTTTCATGAATATGATTTCAAATGTATGTGTATGCTATGTGGAGTCGGTTGCACAGTGGGGTCAGGGTACCTTGGGATTTCTAATCCCTTGGGCATATGGAGGTTAGCTTGTAGGTTGGAATTCGTTTTCTCCTACATGAAAGAACGGGGAGTCCATTTGGATTCCGGCGTAGACGAGAGGGTGCCCGTTAGGCCCCAATCGGAGTAGCTTTTGCGATCCCTGAACCCTGTGTTTAACCTTGGATGAAGTTATGAGAAAGATGTGAAAGTATTTTCTTTATGAAATGACCTTTATACTGTGATAAATGTTTATGGAGGGAATTCACTAGACCTTTTGGTCTAACCCTCGCTTTTCAAAACCTAAACCATTTTCAGGTAAGCGTACAGTGGGCAATTCTAGTAAGAATTAGATGGAGACGAGAAAGATGTGGAGCTCATAGTGACTCCAAGATTATGAAAGATGACTATAGATAGAATCTCGGCTGTGGACGTAGAGTCTTCCGCTGTCAATTTTATTTAGATCACTTTACTGATGATGTAAAGACAAGATAATTATGTAATATGAATGCTTATTTTCTAGATGAATGCATGTTATGTTTTAGGGACGTTACAAAAATGAATGATGTCATTTTTATTAATCAAATTAAATATGTCAAAGATTTACTTAAGAAAATTAATTTTGACCAATGTTCTCCCATGAAAACTCCAATGGCTCCTCCAATCAAGTTACATTCTAATCCGAATGGAAAATCTGTTGATGTAACTAATTATCGAGGAATGATTGAATATCTTTTTTTATCTTAATACAAGTCGACCAGATATATGTTCTTCACATGTCTTAGTGCCAAGTACCATGTTAATAAAAAAAAGAATCTAATTTCCTAGTTGTAAAAAGGTCATTTACATACATAAAAGGAACTCTTAATCTTGGTCTTTGGTACCCTAAAGATACAGACTTTAAGTTAATTGGGTATTTAGATTCTGGTTATTCAGGATGCAAATTAGATAAGAAAATCACTACATGAATTTGCCAACTTCTAGGTGGAAAACTGGTGAGTTGGTCAAGAAAAAAGCATAACTAAGTCTCTACCTCCACAACTGAAGTTGAGTATGTTGTTGTTGGAAGTTGTACAAAACAAATCTTATGAATGAAAAATCAACTCGCTGATTACATAAGATTTTGTGTTATAAACATTCTATGTGACAATTCTAGTGTTATTGTCATTGCTAACAATTCAGTTATACATTAAAAACTAAGCACATTGATATCAGATATCATTTCATCAGAGACCACATATCCTAAGAAAACGTGGAACTTTACTTTATCCCAATTAGCTAACTTATTTACTAAACCTTTGGTTGAATCAAGGCTCTATTTTTTGATCGGTGAATTGGGAATGCTAAATTTAGAAAACTAATATGTAAAAACTCTAATTGGTTATCTTGTTAACTTTTTATATTTAGTTATTTAAAAATATTCTCAGAAAAATAAATAGAATGTATACTATAAATTTATATTCACTATATATCCTATGTAGATCTGCTGTGTGCAGCATCCGATATCTAAGATTTTCAATAAGATACCATGTATCTACTTTACCTGCCTATTCTATGGGGATCATCACATATACTAAAATATATGATCTTATGTTAATCCTTCAAGAAAGGATAAGGACTATGTAGCCTTTTGAATCCGACCACACAACCTTCATTGGATTTCCAAATTCTGACAATGATATCTTTCTTCATCCAACACCCTCCGTTTTTTGGATGCTATTATCTTCCAACTTCTCACACTCCCTTTTAGTATGGGATCCTAAATATAATGTATCAGATCCTTCTTAATCGGATCGTGATATTTTCTTTCATCTCATGCCTCCTTCTTTCGGATATTAATCCCCTCCGACTTCTCTCACTCTTTTTAGGTGTGGAGCCCCAAGAGTCAAATGTAATCCAACGTCATCATCATCATTACATGTCAGAATTAGAAGCGTCGACGCAATTTTCAGGTCAAAATGTCTTTTCGAAGTGCCACTTCTAACATGATTCATAATTACCATCAAAATTCACCAAGATTTCTTCTATGCTAAATGTCTTATCTTCTATATCACTACAATGGCGTCAATCTTCAAATCTGTTCCTTCACCCAATGTCTCTGTTGCAACTATTGAGATAAAAATACGAACCACATTAGATATCTTTCCAAATGTGATGGTACTTCTGATCATCACATTATCATGGACTTTATCTCAAAAAGTATTGTTAGGTTTGTACTCTCTTTAGACCCTAAAATGAGTATAGTTCTTCAGTGAAATTTTGGAGATCGTGCATGTACAATGCTGAAACTGAAGAAATCTTTCCTAATATCTTATTTGAGAATGACCTCTCATTCTCAGTAGATGATCTTTCTCAAGCCCTTCGTCTACCTTGTTCCAAAGATGAAGTGTTTACGAACTTTCCTTCTGACTCTGATCTTGAAGATTTATTTACAGTGATCGAATACAGGAAGGTAGCCAAGAAAGCTTCTACAGCATGAACACTTCTTCGTAAAAACATGAGCGGTGTACGATACTTCTTCTCCTAACTTATCTACTGCTTGAGTGAAAAAACAAATGGTTATTATCAATGACCAAGCACCACCACAAAACTTGCTCACTCACTCATGTCTCAAAGAAATATAAACTTTTCTATATATTTCTTTAACGACCTCATGAAGAAGATCACTGCAAGTCGCAATCTAAAACATATTTCTTACACCGGTTCTTATCCTTTATCATTTTGAAGAAGCTTGAAAAGAAGATTCAAAATTATATATCCTTCGATATATATGCAAGCCCTCTTAGCTTCGACTGTCCACACTGTAGTCTACCCATCCAATCCTGCAATTCCATCATGTATGGTTGCCTTCGCTCATGGATCAGGTCTTCAATGGAATGATACCTTTTGAATGCAACCAATCATTTCCTTGAGGCAAAAGGTGCATCCCTTATAAGAACCATCTCCAATGAAGACTATTCTTCGTCATCTCCACCAAAATCCAATTCTGGAATAAGATCCCCTTCCGATAGACTTAATTTTTTTTTATCAGATTGAAGTTCCGTCATATTTGGATATTAATCCGATCGGTCAAAGTCACATTCCCATACCACCTTCTGAGATAATGATTCCAACTAACACATTGGTGTCTTCACGTATCTCAACATACCCTTTTAACTCAAATTGGAATGATGACTTTGCAATATCCGCATTTTGTGATACACCCTTGATATTCACAGAATCTCCCAAAGTCATCCTCGCATCGTCTGAGATAGACATTCTCACCAAAGTCTTTTCTCCCAGCCACATCCGACCCGTGGCATATGAACCCTTCACCAATCCCTCAATATTTTCTTCATAGAATAATTTTGCTTCTTCGGATCCTTACCTCAAATCCACGTCTATATATCAACATATAACAATGTTGATTCAGACTTATACGAAGTCCTCCAAGTCAAAGATTTCTTGGCAAATCTGAACACATCCCCATTGTTTCAGCCAAATCTGACCCACATGCTTCATCCTTCCGACTACATCCTTGCCATCACAGTCAGATCTTCCTTCATCATCAATTTTCTGATATTAACCAACAATTGTCGGAATTGTGACGTACTCAACGTTTGTCTACCCAGAAGATTGTAGAATACGAGAAAATGAAAAGTGAGATTGCCTCAAATATCATACATTGTTTTGTCACTTCTATGCATGAGTTTCATGTCAAAGTCAATAACCAAGCCGAACAATTCAAAACTCTTTTATGGATTTAGTGCATCCGAAGGATATCATGTTGCCACTTTCACCACTGAAGATACATCATGACACATCAAGATAGAGAGCTTTCAAGAGTCTATCGACACATCACTTCAGATGTTAACCTCCAAATTTGATGACCTTATTGCTTCATCCAGTGCTATTAAGGGGGAGAAATTCAAAACTACTCTTTCCAACAACACTAAAAGAGCAACAATTTCATCAATTCAAGGGGATCAAGGAAGGGTCTCAGTAATTCAGGCGGGAGAAGAGAAAAAGAAAAAACAAATCTAACTCCTAAAGAAGACAGGAACAAAAGAAATGAAATGAAGGAAGTTGTGAAGAGGAGCAAAAGAACGGATCATCTATGCCTTCAACCTTCAGAGCCAAACTTTGATCTGAAACTTTTGTGATTTTGTAAAACATCATTTTATTATATCTTATGTGGATATAAAAGAAAGTTTGGTTTACCTTTTACTGTCTTACTGCTTTACGTTTCATTCCTTTTAGATGTATTACCCTTTGTAATTAAAAAAGAAAGGACAAAAGAAATCCAAAAATGGATCAATAGAATTTATGAGTTCGGATTCTTTCGCTTATGAGTTTTGGTATCATTTTATTTCTAAGTGTTTTCAAAAAGGCCATTTGTTTGTATTACTAACAAATACTGGGAGATTGTGAGTCTCAACTATAGGATAGGTAAATAATGCAAATAGACATTCGATCTTAAAACACTTAGAAATAAATTATTACTCTTCGCCTCAAAAAGAATATATCTAGTATTACACCATCCATCGAATATTGATCGGACAAAGCCATCATCTGGAAAGTTACTAAAGAGACAATAAATGTCTTTGGATTTAGACCGTTGAATTCAAAACCTATAATATCTCAATAAATCATCTTTCGATCTATACCTTTGGAATCTGATAAAAGTTTGTCTCCTCTATCGGATTCACAAAGCACCTCTGATATATTCTATGTCCTTGATATCCGATAAACCTTCCTTCATAAATGTCTATAAATAGAAGCAGTTGTATGTTATATACTTCTGAATAGACAAAAAAATGATTTTTACTTGTAAAAGTCTTGTAACTATCTGTATTGATTTAAAGTGTAAAAAACCTTCAACGAAATCGAAGACTAGCTGAAGAGATGTCAAGATAGTCACCAAAGCGGATTGGTTTGTCACTTAGCCAAAAGAATATCAATACAAGATATAATCACTAGTAGTCTGACAAATACTACTATTGACAAGCTAGATTTTGAAGACCAGACTTGTCTAGCAATTTTGGCTCACCATCTCTTTCTAACTCTCATCCTAGTATGGGAACATGCAAAAGCATGTTAACCAAAGTAAGTTTTGAAGCATTATTTTTTTAGTGCATTAATTCTTTTACTGTTCCCTCCACATACCAGAGGATGGGATGGTTTAACAAATGTCCACATCAACTACAAAGGCTGAAGTGAAAAGTACAAGCACGTATTTAATAACTGGGATTTTAAAAGCGAAAAGAATAGGAAGTTCCGTGGGAAAAGTCGAGTTTCTTTAACCTTGGGGGGTTGACTTGTAATATTCAAGAAAGAGGGTATAAAAACCCACAATGAATGGCACAAAACCCTATTCATGAGTTTTACACATTGCGGCGTGCGACCTGGGAAAAGAGAGAAGAAAGCAAGGATCGACATTGGCGATTTTGGGAAGAATATAGCAGATTGGAAGAGAGATTCTTCATCTAAAGGTAACATCCAACTCTATTCCTTGTTGTGTGTTGAGTATTAGAGTCTGTCGTTGAGTTTGAAGTAGTTTTCCTGGTTATCGGCATCTCTAGAGATTTGGGTTCCGAACCGAATGGTTTATTGGCCATGAGAAAGGGATTTTGATTAACTAATCATTTAATTAGTGTTTTTCGTATGTTTAACCTATCGGGAAATAGTTATTTTTGAATGAATCCGTAACGAACCTGCTCGACAAAACCTTGTTATCCAGAAGTTCGCCCAGGTTGGGTGAGGTTTTTCCGATAAGGGATTTGTCCGGATAGGGGAGTTTTCCAGTAAAGGACTTGTCCGGATGGGAGAGTTTTCCGAAAAGGGATTTGTCCGAATAGGGGGAAATATTCCGATCATGAGTTTTCCGATTGAGAGTTCTGGACAGTGGTGTCCGGATATGGGTATCCAAAAATGGACAGTTCGGGTGTCATCATCCGGAAATCAGTCTGTCGGACCTTGTTATTTCGGGTTAAGTAGAGATGCAGTTTAGGGAGTCAATTAAAGTTAACCGTGGGGATTAACTGAGTGACTGATCACTCCCGTTTCCATGAAATCATAGGCATCTGGTGTAAGAATCTAAAGCTAAAGTAAAGAGATTTAAGCAAGGACAACAGGTGAGTCTTTCTAACTGAAAATGAGATGTTTGGTATGCTATTTTTAAACGCATGAGACAATATGAAACTGCATGTTTATTTATACGTATATAAAGCTGCATGATTGCTATGTTTGAGAAGGTTATACTGTTATGTATGCATACATTTGAAAACGATCATGATACGGCTAAGTGGGGGGGTGTCCTGTTTATGCCATGGAGGGTGTGTTCCAATTAAGGCAGTGTGAGACTGACATGTCGTCACCGGTGTACGGGACTTCAGTGTGCCATTTCATGTATTGTGGTCTTACTATTGGAAGTTTATTGTTTTAAAGCATTAAGTTGTTTGCGAACGTTTATAAACTGGTTTAATTTGTTTTATTGTGCGAAAGCGGTTCTAGGGGAAACTCACTAGACCTTGTGGTCTAACCCTCACATTTTCAACTCTAAACCCATTTTCAGGAAAGCATTTAGTAGGAGGTTCGGGAAAGGGCAAGGAGAAGGCCTAAGCGTGAGGCGAGGAATAGCATATAGTATTTTTTTTGTTTTTATTAATTTAAGTCTTGTTTAGAAATCTCTCAGCTGTGTATAGGTTGTTCCGCAAACTGACACGGGGTTTTCACACCCCGAGGATCTTACCGCAAGTGTACGGGTCGAAGTCAAGTAATAGTACTTTAGAAGTACGAGTATCGAATCACGGGGAACTAGGAACTAAGTATCACAATTACTATAAGCTTTATTAACTAGACTGTCGAATTTGGAAGATGGGTTTTAAACTAAATTCTAGCAAATCACAACTTAAACGCAAACAAAGAAAAAACAATTTAGGAACTTCGATAGAGAGAAAAGTTGAGGTTTGGAAATCCTCCGGTTCTACACATGCACACAAACAACTCAAACAATTACCAATTTATCCCCTTAATGATTCCCAAATCTTTTAAAGTCACCGTTGTTCTCTTTCAAGCCACAACGGGTTTTATTTTGAAAAGGATAAGTTTAATATCTCGATCTCACCTATGGATTCCAAAACACATTAAGTACTCGATTTATGTTAAATTGGCTAGATTTCATCTCTCGATATCAACCTAATGGTTTAATTGGGACTAAGACTTATTCAGTATATCTCTATCACTGATTTATCGTCTTAGGCATGCAATTCCTAGTTCTATTTAACAGTTAATTCTCTCGAACTCAACTGGAAATAATAAATCAATTAAAAGCTAGCTAGACTTTCAAAGGCATTAAACACAAAATCACATGCTTCATTAATCAAGGAAAAACCAATAAAATTTCAAATCATCTGGTTACATGCTTTATAAACCGAATTCATTCCAACCCCCAACACGAACCGGTTAGTTCATGTCGGTGGTGGATTCAAACACAAGAGAGAAAGATGAAACTACGTATGTAAACATGGTAACGCGAAAGATTAAAAACATGAAAAATAACGTGATGAACTCCCTTCAATCGTGCTTTTATCTACGTTCCGTGATGATTGTCTCCGTGATCGGCCCTCTAACGTGACTCCGAAAGCTCCGAAAAGTCGCCGAAAATCGCCCCTGGTCGTCTGCCGAAAGTTGGATATCGAACGAATGACCTAAAATCGGATTTTGTAGCTGAAAAACGCGAAACAGTGGGTTACGCCACTTGCCACGCGACTTGCAAGTCGCGTGGTAAGTCGCGCGTGTCCAATTAGCTGCGTGGGTCGTTTTCTGGTTCGCGGTTCGGGTCCTGGTTCGGTCGTGGGTCTTGGGCTTGACTCGTGGGCTTCTGTTAGGATTCGTTTGGAATCGTTTTGGGCTCTTTTTAGCTTCTTTTCTCGAGGAATGCCGCCTTTTAGATAACCTGTGTAAATCACTAGATAAACCGTAAAATACACGCCTTTTTACTTGAATACAAGCCAATCTCATTGGTTTGAGAACCGGAAATAACGCCAAAAAGTGGCGTTATCAACAACCCCAAACCGAGCGTTGCTTGTCCCCAAGCAAATTAGCGATAAAACAGAATTAAAGTACATATCAGTGAAAATTTAATAACTGCACAATTCCCAATCGGTACCAAGTGATGCATCGGTGATTTCCTATACCCGTGAATATCTATCTCACTCTCGCCTCATTCTCATTTCGTTTGACCTATGACCTTCCATTGTGAGTTGAACTCGTGACCGTTCCGATTACATTAGGGTTAGACTAAGTCCGAACATACTAGGGAAAACATTTCGCCTCGACCCTACCTCACGGGATACTCTCATTTCGCTCGAACCTAGGTTATCGCTCGTGTTGTCATGTTTAAGGAGGTTATGTACAAGAATACTCAAATTATTACATGACAACTCTAAGGAAAGACGCACAAATGTCCAAACTTTTGATCTCAGAAGGAATCAAATAACAAGACAGGGACTATCGGTAAAGGTGGTCCTAGACTCTAATCACGTTTTCCAGAAGATCATCCAGGTCTTTATAACGGTTGTAACGGGGCTAAGGTTAAGGCTGAGAAACGAAGGGTAAAAGGATCAAAAATCCTCGGCGTGTCAATCATTGGCAGTTCCGAACTTCTCGTTGCTTCACATTTGCTCACTTGGTCCTTTTTCGTCACTATTGGAGTCGCTTTGACTCACTTATTATGCAGCTCTACTAGAGACTATCTAACTAACGGTATTTATTTACTTTTTTTTTAAGTTGGGACTTCATTGGTCCTCTTTATTTATTTGGGGCATCATTGGCCCTCTTTTCTAATTCATGGGTTGCATTGACCCATTTTATTCTCGTGACTGGCCTGATTTCTTTCTTTTCCGCTCTATCTCTCTAAGTTCATTACTGCTTCCGATTGACACACTTTCGGATAGGGTTGGCTAAGGCTCATGGTTGAGGGTGTAATGATGGGTTTAGAAACGAAAAGGTGAGTGTTTGGCTGCAAAGTGGTTAATGGATATACATGAAAGGGTGAAAAGGGAACGATAGCCAAACTGGGTTTAAACAGAAACAAAATGCCTGGAATCATGTCTTAAGGTCCACACGATATGGTCTACTGTACCCTTACCTAATATCCCGATGTTCGTCTTTGCTACTCAATGCAATAATGTAGCGAGATCATTCTACATTCACGACAAGGAATTCGAAAAGTGTATAAGAATTACGTGTATGAATCCCTCGAAATGAAAAACGTCTTATTAGGCTCAAAACTCACTATCGGGTGGTCTCCACTAATGTCCCTAGTCATGTCCTTTCCCGGTCTTTCCCTAACGGTCACGTCACTATCACAAGATTCTTCCCACAATGGTTGGTCTCAATCATTCAAAAAAAAAATTTAGCTACTTTGATCTCGACACTCAGAAGTGTAGGAATTCTACGTGCATAACTTGGGCCCGATTGGGCAACCCCAAACCTTACCCACACATTGTCCCCAATGTGCAAGTAAAGTCTTAGGTGATGCGACGCAGTCATTGTGCAGTTATTAAGAAGAGCAGGCAAGGCATCATATAGCATAACATAAAAAGACTACCCAAAGTTTCCAAAAATAGGCACCCCAAACCTAGGCCGTGGCCTAGGTTTGCCAAATAAAAGCCAACCCCAAACCTCGGTGAAACCGAGGTTTGCACAGGGTCTAATGTGAGTGTGTAGATGGTTCAAAAATGAGGCACCCCAAACCTAAGTGAAACTTAGGTTTGTTGCATCTCGTGCAATTAAAATAGAACAACACATCAAACACCACTCTTTTAGCAGAGAAATGATTAGAACATACCTGTTTTGCCCGGCCAGAGGAGATTCTTGAAAGATTGAGCATTTGGAGAAGGAGGGGAGAGCACGCACACACAAAAGAAACAAACAAACGACGAAAGAAAAACAAGAAAACAGAAACACACAAAGCAAGAAAGGAATAAAAATTGCACGAAACATGAAAAATGAGGCAAATGGGACTCCCGCGGTTTAGCCCGCGACTTGCAAGTCGCGTGGCAGACCGCGTAACTCTCTGTTTCAGAAAACCAACAGAGGGCCCCGCGACTTGCTGCGCGGTATGCAAACCGCGTGACAAGTCGCGTATGTCCCTGTTTCAGCTATTTTTGACTTTTTCGATTTTTATGGCTTTTTCATTATTTAAACACACGCGTAAAACTAAAAATAAAGAACGGAAACTAACCTTGGTGGGTTGCCTCCCACCCAGCGCCGTATTTAAAGTCGTGGCACGACTGTGCGGTTTCAACTCGGCTCAGTATCCACGGAGTTGGATCGCCCACACCTGCGATTCTTCGCGGATTCTCTCACACTTGGTCTTCCATGACCAGATCCGGATGCCTCTCCCTCTTGAACTCTCGTCTTCTCGAACATCTTGAAAGTTACTCTCTCGCCACCAACTCTGAAGGTCACATCTCCTTCCTCTACATCGATCAGTGCTCGGCTCGTGGCTAGGAATTATCTTCCCAGGATCAACGGAACCTCCTCATCCTCGTCTATGTCTATCACTACGAAGTCCACCGGGACGTAGAGTTTACCGACCTTTACGAGCACGTCCTCGATCACTCTGTAAGGATATCTGATCGATCTATCCGCGAGCTTCAGCGTCATGTATGTCGGCTGCACCTCACCCAGTCCGAGTTTCCTAAAAATAGATAATGGCATTAAATTAATACTTGCCCCTAAATCACATAAAGCTTTATTAAAAGAAAGATTTCCAATTTGAATAGGGATAGAGAAACTCCCTGGATCTTTGAGCTTCGGGGGCAACTTATTTTGGAAAATCGCGCTACACTCTTCAGTAAGTGCAACGGTGGACTGGTGGTCAAGTGCCCTCTTCTTGGATAAAATCTCTTTCATGAACTTCATGTAAGAGGGCATTGGCGCCAATGCATCAGCGAAAGGGATGTTAATAGATAATTTTTTAAATACATCGATAAACTTGGAAAAATTAACAGCATCCTTATTTGCTTTCAGTCTACTCGGGTAAGGTACGCTTGGAGTTGTCGGCTTGACCGGTGGTGCCACTTTTTTCTTCGGCTTCTCTCGATAAATCACATCTTCCTCCTTCTTCTTGTTCTTCTCCTTAAACTCTTTCTCAGCCTCTAACTTGCCCATGTCTATCATCTCGAACTCTTCCTCTTCCAGACCGGTCTTCCTTGATGAAGTCTCGCTTACCGGGTCTCTAATCAACTCCTTGCCACTTCTCAGATAAATGGCATTGCAATGCTCCCAGTTTTGCCTTTCGGGTTGACTTGGAAGTTTCCCGGGGGCTCGGTTTTGTAGGGTCTCGGAAATCTGCCCCACTTGCCTCTCGAGAATCTTTATTGCAGCTGTATTCTGCTCAGTTGCAGCTTTTACCGTATTCACCGTGCTCGCTAGCTCTCCGACCGTGCTGTCCATTTTTGACAGAACTTCATCATCATCTCTTCTAATCCCGGTTTCTTCTCCATCGAGGGTCCTTCATTCCTTTGCTGAAAACCTGGAGGACGGTACACATTATTAGTTTGAGCAAAATTAGAAGAGTTAGAAAAATTACCTGATTGTGGTTGACCGGGCTGATTCCATGAAAGATTGGGATGTCTTTTCCACCCATCGTTATAAGTATTAGAGAAAGGATCGTTTCTCGGTTGGCTCCGGTTTGACACAAAATGGACTTGATCAGGTTCTTGAAGGCTGCTGGCTTGCAAATGGCTCGTAATCGCTGCTAGTTGGGTTTTTATCTCTTTGAGTTCGTCTGATTCCCGAACACTTGCTACTCGTGCAACGGACGATCGTGGTGTGGAGTAGCTATGCTCGGCTAGATTCTCGATTAACTCGACTGCTTCTTCATAGGTCTTGTTCATAAGAGCTCCCCCCGCTGCAGCCGTAATATCATTCTTGAATTGTGGGTGAAGGCCTCCAAAGAACGTTTGGATTATCACCCAGCCATGCAATCCGTGATGCGGGCACTTCTTCAACATCTCCTTATAGCGCTCCCAAGCTTCATATAACGTCTCTTGATCCCATTGCGCGAAGTGCGTAATGTCGGCCATCAGTTGAGCAGTTCTTCCCGGTGGGAAGAACTTTTGAAGGAAAGCTGCTTTCAAGTTTGCCCAAGTTGTGATAAGATCTGACGGTAGACCCTCTATCCAGATTTCAGCTCTACCCTTTAATGAAAAACTGAAGAGCCTTAGCTTGATTGCGTTCTCCTCCATTCCGTTGATCTTAAACGTGTTGCATATCCGTTCGAAGGCTCGTAGATGCGCGTGGGGGTGTTCAGTTGGTGCTCCCCCGAACTGATTCTGTTGTACCATTACGATGGTACTCGGCTTTATCTCAAAGTAGTTAGCCGCAGTGGTAGGTGGTTGAATACCTATGCGGGCCGCTGCCACATTTGGGTCGACAAACGACCGCATAGGGACTCTTTCAGGAGGTGGCGGTGGATTATTGCGAGGTGGGTCATTGCGGGGTCTTTCGTCGCCCATTTCTAATTTCTTCTTAGCTTTCGATTCTTTACGTAGGCGACGTGCAGTTCTCTCTATTTCCGGATCGAGTCCTTCAATCTCTTTCCCTCGGGTCGTCCTTGGCATAATCCAAGTGGTACCTGAAAAGAAAGAAAGCAAGGTCAGTAATCCAAAAACTGAAAGTGATGGAACAAAATACGAAATAAAAAAAATGTCCAATCTAATAACTCTTATAGATGGTAGTGCTATTAATTACAACTAGTTCCCCGGCAACGGCGCCAAAAACTTGACACGGGGTTTTCACACCCCGAGGATCTTACCGCAAGTGTACGGGTCGAAGTCAAGTAATAGTACTTTAGAAGTACGAGTATCGAATCACGGGGAACTAGGAACTAAGTATCACAATTACTATAAGCTTTATTAACTAGACTGTCGAATTTGGAAGATGGGTTTTAAACTAAATTCTAGCAAATCACAACTTAAACGCAAACAAAGCAAAGAACAATTTAGGAACTTCGATAGAGAGAAAAGTTGAGGGTTGGAAATCCTCCGGTTCTACACATGCACACAAACAACTCAAACAATTACCAGTTTATCCCCTTAATGATTCCCAAATCTTTTAAAGTCACCGTTGTTCTCTTTCAAGCCACAACGGGTTTTATTTTGAAAAGGATAAGTTTAATATCTCGATCTCACCTATGGATTCCAAAACACATTAAGTACTCGATTTATGTTAAATTGGCTAGATTTCATCTCTCGATATCAACCTAACGGTTTAATTGGGACTAAGACTTATTCAGTATATCTCTATCACTGATTTATCGTCTTAGGCATGCAATTCCTAGTTCTATTTAACAGTTAATTCTCTCGAACTCAACTGGAAATAATAAATCAATTAAAAGCTAGCTAGACTTTCAAAGGCATTAAACACAAAATCACATGCTTCATTAATCAAGGAAAAAACCAATAAAAGTTCAAATCATCCGGTTACATGCTTTATAAACCGAATTCATTCCAACCCCCAACACGAACCGGTTAGTTCATGTCGGTGGTGGATTCAAACACAAGAGAGAAAGATGAAACTACGTATGTAAACATGGTAACGCGAAAGATTAAAAACATGAAAAATAACGTGATGAACTCCCTTCAATCGTGCTTGTATCTACGTTCCGTGATGATTGTCTCCGTGATCGGCCCTCTAACGTGACTCCGAAAGCTCCGAAAAGTCGCCGGAAATCGCCCCAAAATCGCCCCTGGTCGTCTGCCGAAAGTTGGATATCGAACGAATGACCTAAAATCGGATTTTGTAGCTGAAAAATGCGAAACAGTGGGTTACGCCACTTGCCACGCGACTTGCAAGTCGCGTGGTAAGTCGCGCGTGTCCAATTAGCTGCGTGGGTCGTTTTCTGGTTCGCGGTTCGGGTCCTGGTTCGGTCGTGGGTCTTGGGCTTGACTCGTGGGCTTCCGTTAGGCTTCGTTTGGAATCGTTTTGGGCTCTTTTTAGCTTCTTTTCTCGAGGAATGCCGCCTTTTAGATAACCTGTGTAAATCACTAGATAAACCGTAAAATACACGCCTTTTTACTTGAATACAAGCCAATCTCATTGGTTTGAGAACCGGAAATAACGCCAAAAAGTGGCGTTATCACAAACCTAATTTTGTAATGGTTGGCTTGAGTGAAATTTTGGGGCCGTTTTGGCTAGTATTTTTATGATGGATTGTTCAAGCTTTATTTCTGGATCTGGGATGTTACAACGTATGAATCAGTAAATCAGATGAAGACACATGTTGAAGTTGAAAGAGAGCATTTAATATAATGAAGGCTATAAAAGGTTTTCATTGTCATTGTTTGCAAATCATCCATTTTAAAAAAACTTTTCTATGAAAGCTTCAAAGTAAATTCAGCGTCACAATCTGAAAACTATCTTAGTCTCTCATATCTAAAAGATAACCTTCTATCTTAGTCTCTCATATCTAAAAGATAACCTTCTTTCTTCTCTTTTTGAGTGTTAGTGATTTTTTGACAAGTAAGATAGTTTAGGATCACGAGTCTTGTCTTAAAAGCTTCTGCAACATATCTGTACCTACTCAGGCAATTACTGGAGATAGACTCCCATATATGTTAACTATCTTTCTTTGGTTTTATTTGTACCAGTTATGTGGCACGAGTGGCCTTCTGTGCTACTTATTAATCATGATTAGCTTTTCGGAAAATTTCCAATCGACTTTCGAATCAAGTTTATCGTCTTTTGAAAAGTCCAAAGAGAACATACTAGCACCGACACTCGAAGCGGAGCATACATATGACGATCTTCATGCATGAATAGCTGGGAGAAAAGAAATAGCGGTAGATGATAATGAGAAAAAGTGCCACGTCTAGGCGTGCGGAATGGACGAGCAAAAACGAAGGGATGTTGCTTTCTAGAAGCCATAGTCAAGCAAAATAAGTTTGCAGCCAGCCAGTAGATGACGACAAAAAGGATTTGTCAAAGATAGAAATACAGTATTTTTCAAGGAAAACAAGATAAAAATTTGGAGTCAATTTTTGGATGAAAGTAAACATTTTGACGGAAAAAAATGAATTAGTTTGAATAAAATATAAAATTGGAATTTGTTTTGTTTGTATTGAACCATCTTTCTACAAACACCTTTTGTGTAAATTACACTGTTCCTCGACCAATAATATGCTAAATAATTTTAAACATCTTAATATCGTGTATGACAATTATAATTTATTATTTGAATTTATTAAAAGAATCCCAATTTCATAAATTATAAACAAACTTATCAACTTATTATTTGAAAAAACTATTTTAAATAGGTAGTTAAGGAGTTTTTTTCTTTACCTTTTTTCATTAATACATTTTATATTTTACATAAATATCATTTATGTTATTGATTCAAATTATTTTTCAATTTTGTTTAATCTATCAATTAATTATTAATAAAAATAACTAATTTATAAGTCAACTTGTCAAATAATCATTAATAATTTGTAAGTGAGTATTATACTATTCCCTACAAGGATTTCTGAAAGAACTTTTAGTGGTACATATATTTCTTATTAAAAACTTATGGTGGTTGTAAGTATAATTTTTAATAGAAATTCCTTTTTATTAATTAGCTAATGTTATATCAGTTTTTTAATTCACATGTCATTGAATAATATAAAAAATTGTTTTATCAAAAGAGATTTTGATTATAGAAAATACAATTAGTCTGATCAGTAAATTATAAATTTGACATTATATTCGATTTTTTATAAATTTAATATTAATATATTAACGAATATAAATACAAATAGGCTGATAATTAATTACAAACTTAACATTATATACACAACATGAACGTCGCAGATAAACGTGATGTTTATATTCGTCAATTTGATGATATAGCCAATATTGTTAGTTTTACTATAACTATGTGTCAGATCTCTCGTGGTATACATCCTGATGACGAATCTATCTCCAAAATCACATACACGTATGTGTAGGTCAAAGAGTCATTGTTTACAATCAGATTTCATTGACGAATTTGTCAGAAGAGTCATGGTTTTACTTTATATGTTAATTTAACTTTTTAACACTTAATAAACATTATGTATTTAAGTTTTAACATTTAATAAACATTATGTGTTTAAGTTTTAACATTTATAAAATATTGTGTGTTTAAAATGAATTTTTCGGTTTTATATTAATAAATTAAATATACATAAATAGAGTACAACTATACGAAATATCCAAAAGTTTAATTTTGTAATGCATAACTATAAACATTTTTATTTCAAAAAAAAAACTATAAACATTTATTTATAGAAGCAAAAACATTTTATAAATTAGAATAAATATTTTATTTAAATAATTTATTTTATTTTATAATAATTATTTAATTAACAACTTATTTAGTATTAAACTGTAATTAAAAATATTTAATAATAGTTTTATTTATTTAATTAAAATATAATTTTTTTAGAGTAAAGTATTACTTAAAGTTGAGTAAGAAAACCTTATAATAAAAACTAATTTCTAGGTAAATAACTAAACTAACATGAAACTTAAGATATTGTCTTAGGATGTGTTTGTTATGCAGACATGATATGATATAACAGGACTGGACATGACAGAAAAGAACGAGACACGACAGAACAGCTGTTGAACGTTTGATAAGATAGAACTGGACAGAACAAAACAAACAAGATTATCATTTTACCCCTATTAAGTTGTTTATATATTTTATATATTTTGATTATTTTGTAAAATTATAATAAAATTAATATTTTTATAGCTAAATAAGTTATTAGAAAGTTTTATTCAAGACGATTAAATTGACACCAAAATAAAAAGTTAATGTAATTTTGAATTTTTATTTTCTAACATTTTCTATATTTTCTTTACTATTAGTAATTAATAATTTACACAAATTAATCGGAACATAGAAACCATATAAATATAACATTTTGAGGAAAGTAAAGTGAAAGTTTAAAAAACATGAAATAAAATAAAAAAATTTAAAGAATTAGAAAAGTATAAAAAAGAAGGTACATTTGATGTTTTAGAAGATAATTAAATTTTATCTTGAAGTTATATTGGTAAAACATAAGTCTGTTCTACCTTGTTCCATGAGATTGGGGTGGAACAGTTTTGTTCCACTTTATTCCACATTGTTCTACATAAAACAGTAATCATTATTCTGTTCTATGTTGTCTGTCCAATATACTAACTACACAATTTGTGTAGAGAAAGAATTGCAATGATGGGGAGGCCGTATATGACATGCAAAGGAACATCCATACGTTGCCCCCATATTTACCACACATCTCCAAACGACTTTTTGTTTGTCATCATCCAAACTTCAAAGATTCCCATCTACAATATTATCTATCATTGCTTCCTTCTTTTCTTTTTAATATATTAAAACATTTTATGGTATAGTTTTTCAAAATAAATTATCAAAAATTCAAATATCTAAAAAGATTATATTCAATTATATTCGCATTTTATTTTAGCAATTCCATTATTTATTATATCATTAAAATATTCTTTACATTTAATAAAATATATTTTTTTCTCAAACATATATTTCTAATACATTTTATTGGTGAGAAAGAGTTAGAATATTATTTTTCATTCAATTTTAGAGTTTTTTATATATCTCTAAATTCTAAGATTTCCACATTCTCTTTATTTTTTCTATTTCAATATACATTTTAACATAACACTTTGGAGTAAAAAGTTGCTCGATATTTAAAATTTTTATTTTAATATAATTGGTGGAAATGCTCTTACTACTTTTATATAAATAATGATAAAATTTATGAATATATAAAAGCACCATTATGGGTTTATATGGTCATACCCATAAGAGTTATCAAAATGGAGAAAGGTCCAGGTAAAGGAATTTTCTTGGGTTTGAATGAGAGAATAACATATATTTAATGGTCAAAAGATTGGGCCTTGGGGCTCTTGGGCTTTAGTGATCATTAAATCGGTTTTTTGGTAACAGAGTGGGTCACCGCGCGACCTAGGTCGCACCACCATGTGCGCCGAACACTGTCCTCGTAACAAAACGATGTTTCGCGCGACTCACCGCGCGGGTCCAGCCGCACCGTCGTGCGCACCATCCTCCTATGCGTAAACAAACAGAGGCATGCGCGCCTCTCCGCGCGAGTCAGGTTGCGCCGCCATCCGCGCGGCCCCTATGACAGTTTGGCAGTTTGTTTCGGTTACCCATGAGAAAACTATAAATGGGGGAAGTTTCCCTCCATTTTGAGACACGAAAATCTCAGTAATCTCTCTCAATATTCCTCTCCAAAAGTTTGCTTTTCATAGAAACATTCTATCGATTCGATGGGGTTGAATTGACGTGTATCAATTCAATCGGATAGTTGTATCCTCTAGACGACGTCCGGAACAAAGCACGATTGGGGACGAAATTTCGTCTTAGGACACTGATTAATCAGGCCTCTATCCAATTCCTTCAAGTTCAATCCGTTAACTACATCGAAAAGGTACACGATTCTCTATTGATACTTGTTCTTCATAAGTATTTTCTTGTTTTGTTTGTATTTTCTTTTATTATCGTGATATTGGTTATAGCAATCTAAGACGAAATTTTGTTTCAAGATACTAGAAACAAAATGGACCAATCGACGATAATGAAATCCCATGTTGAGAAACCCGAAAAGTTCAAGGGTTCAGATTTTCGACGGTGGCAACAGAAAATGTTTTTCTATCTCACAACGCTTCATGTTTCGAACGTGCTCACGGAGGAAGCACCAACGGAACCGGTTGCGGGAGAAGGCTCAACTGTGCCAACACAAATTCAAACGGCGGCCTTTCAAAGATCGGTCGATGTTTGGAAAAGCAATTAATATAGTTGTCGAAACTATATCCTCAATGCTTTGGACGATTCCCTATATGATATTTATTTTACTTTCAAAACCGCAAAAGATATATGGGAATCGTTGGAAAATAAGTACAAGACCGAAGTGGCCTGTTCGAAAAGATTTGTCGTTGGAAAGTTCTTAAACTTTAAGATGAGTGATGCAAAATCTGTTGTAAAGCAAGTGGAGGACTTACAAGTTCTCGTTCATGAACTCGAAACGGAAGGTATGGGCATGAATGCGAACTTTTTTGTTAGTTCGATTATTGAAAAATTGCCTCCTTCGTGGAAAGATTTCAAATTATATTTGAAACATCTAACTGAGGACATGTCTTTTGAACAATTGGTTCTCAAACTTCGAGTTGAGGAGGACAATAGGAAGAACGAGAAGACGGAAGCAAGCTCTTCGGAGCCAAATGAAAATTTCGTTGGAGGAAACCCCTCGAAGTTAAAGTTTCAGAAATTTAAGGGAAAAGGTATTGCACTCAAACCTTCTCCCTCAAACATGAAGTATCCTCTCCATCCAAACAAAAATCCCTTCAAAAAGCAAGTGGTCAATTGTTGGGTGTGTGGTCGACCCGGTCATAAAGCAAAAGATTGTCGGTTCAAGAGGGATCACCATGGGAGCGGAGGAGCCGGAGGCTCGAATCAAGCCAATATGACCGATTCTGAAACAAGGTTCGTGGGTGTTGTTGAAACTCACTTCGTGTCTAACGAAGTTGATTGGTGGCTTGACACCGGTGCCACTAGGCACATATGCAACTCCAAGGATTTGTTCTCTTCCTATGTCAAAGTCAACGATGGTGAACCAATGTTCATGGGGAATTCAACAACCGCAAAAGTGCAAGGGAAAGGAAAAGTGGTATTGAAGCTTACTTCGGGGAAAGAGCATGAACTCACCAATGTGCTACATGTGTCGGATATGAGCAAAAATCGGATTTCGGGTCCTATGTTAAGCAACAAAGGATTCAAGATTGTGTTAGAATCGGATAAATTTGTAGTCACAAAGGGTGGGATATATGTGGGAAAGGGCTACCTATGTGAGGGGCTCTTTAAGTTGTCTATTGTAAATACAATAAACAATGATGTAAATATTGTTAATAATGATAATGCAAGCCCTAGTGCTGCTTCTACTTACATGGTTGATTCCTCAAATTTATGGCATGCTCGGTTAGGTCATGTCAACTTTCGGTCCTTACAAAGGATGATGAATCTTGGCATGGTACCTAAGTGTTCAATGAACAAAATGACTAAGTGTGAGACTTGTGTAGAGTCTAAATACTCCAGTCATCCCTATAAATCTGTCGAAAAATCAAACCAAGTTCTTGGTCTAATTCATACCGATTTGTGTGACTTTAAGTCAACTCCAACCCGAGGGGGAAAGAACTACTATATATCATTCATAGATGATTGCAGTAAATTATGTTATATATATTTGATCAATACCAAGGATGAGGCTTTAAATATGTTTAAAATCTATAAAGCCGAAGATGAAAATCAACTTGAAAAGAGGATCAAAATTCTAAGGTCGGATAGAGGAGGGGAATATGAATCTCATGACTTTGCTGAATTTTGTTCCTCACACGATAATGTGCATCAAACAACGTCACCCTATACCCCTCAACAAAATGGGGTAGCCGGGAGGAATAACAGAACTTTAAAGAACATGATCAACTCAATGTTGATCACGTCCGGGGCTCCACACAGTTTATGGGGTGAAGCATGTCTTACTGCAAATATGATTTTGAACAAAATCCCTCATAAGAAGAGTAGTCAATCTCCCTATGCGATATGGAAAGGAAAGATTCCTTCCTATAAAAGGATGAAAGTGTGGGGTTACTTGGCTAAAGTGCAAGTTCCTCTACCTAAAAGGACAAAGCTAGGACCAAAGACTATAGATTGCATCTACCTTGGCCCCGCCAAGAATAGTGCAACCTATAGATTCTTGGTATTTAAGTCCTATGTAGATGATATACACACAAATACTATAATGGAATCTGCTGAAGCAGATTTCTTTGAGAGCATATTCCCATACAAGGACAAGGAGAAATCTGTCTCTAATCCAAGGAAAAGAGGGAATGAAGATGCTACGATAGATAATGATTTAGACCAAAGTACAAATACAAAGGGTGAAGGTACTTCTCAGGTTCAAGAGGAAGTAGAACCTCGAAGAAGTAAGCGTGGGAAGGTGGCCAAAGACTTTGGACCAGACTTTGTGACTGATAACTCTATTTTTAGAGTTATTATTTCCTTTTATTCTCCATTTTATTTTGTCAATTTTAGCCATTCCGCTTCTAAAAACCCCCCATTCTTGGAACAATTCTCGAAAATGAGCAAAAAGAGTGAACCATAGTCTTTAATAAATTATTTGGTGGAATTTGGGGTGTTTTTCACGTTTTATCCTGCAGTGACCACTGTTGTGCCCACTCCGGCTTCCCACTATTCGAGCAGACCAAGAAGAAAGAAAAAGAAACTAGTAGTTGGGATTAAATACTCTGGAGTTTAGAAGGTTCAAATGGTAGGGAAATAAGGGCTAGAAAAGTACATGGCATCTACCTTGAAGATGGTCACAAGTACACCTTTTGTACTTAGAAGTTGACTAGGAGAAGAACCCATTGGGTAAAAGAGCTATAATTTGGTGGATTGAAGAGTTGTCCAATGAGCTGATTTTCAGCTTAGACCTCCAGTCCTTACACTTTAGATAACCCAATTTTGTGTAAAGACCCAAACCTTCTTCTTAGTATAAATAAGGGTGTTGGGTCTCATTTATTAGAGATCTTAATTTCTTGCAATTTCTCAACTACTACATTAGTTTCTCTCATTTACTGCAGTAGTTAACTTTAAAATTCAGTATTTTTATTTCCTTAGTATAACTTGTAGTTCGAAGTACACAGTGACAGGGACGAATTCTCGTTCCCCACTGTGGGTTTAATTCAAGTCACTTTTAGTTTAATTATGTGTAACTTCTACTCTTTTGTTTTCTTTACTTTAGTTATGGGCTAAACATCCTTTGGGATGTAGGAAGGAGAAGTACCTGGATTTTATTAAAAATGCTTGAGTAATCTTTATACTTAGAATATTTATTGTTTTGGTCATTCATTTTCGATATTTACCCAAGGATGCGAACAAGCCGATCACTTGCAAGGATCTAAAGTCTAGTTCTTAACTTGGAAATAAGTAGAACGCAGTGACACGAGCTTGAATGATGCTAGGGGATTCGAAAGAATTCTTATGACACTTACGAAAGTGAGGTCTGCACAGTGAGCTAATCTCAACCCACTGGAGTAGTAGGCAAGCTAGTTGGTGTATTCTAAAAACACTTAGAGTATTTGTCTCTACACATTCCATCGAGGCCTGAAAAGGTCCATTTTGAGATTACCATTGACAAAACAATAATTACTAAGAGTATAAGATTTTTATCTAACGGTGTGAGTATTTTGTAACCGGGCTTTACTAGCGAAAATGCCCACCTCAAGTACAAGGATTTCTTTTAGGATCAGGTATTTAATATAAAATCTAGGGAAAATCTAACCTACATTCCTCCTTTTAAATCTTTAGTAAATCGTTAAAAGTAGCTATTTCACCGAACAAACCAAAATATTGCTTCTTCTGTTATTGAAACCTGTAAAAGGAGCTCATGAGAACCGTATTGTCTTGATTGCCCAGTCACTGTGGATTCGATTCTGGTATTTTACCAACTATTACTTGCTGTGACGATCATAGTGGACAGTGTACACTTGCACTTCCCACTGTGGACAGTTTGCAACCCACTGCGATTAAAACACATATTTTGCACGTAACTAATTTTTGGCGCCGTTGCCGGGGACTGGCGTGATTTTAAATCTCAAGACATTAGTTTTTGTTCGAGCTCGAGTAACTCGTTTTTCTAAGCTGTTCGTGTTGCATGCCACGGAAACAACACGAACCTTTGGTACCAATCGATCTTGAAATAGAGAAAACTTTTCGAAGAAGACGTAAAAACAAGAACACAAATCGACAACCCCCTGTGATCCCCACTGTAAACATGGCAGCAATACCACCACCTATAGTGGACACCACAGTGACGATTGCCGATATCAAAGATCGAAAAATACGGGACTACGCTACTTCCGGAGTTGGTGATTTGAGCTCCGTAATTTTAAGACCCAACATTGTTGCAACTCATTTTGAACTCAAACTGGTGATGTTTCAAATGATCCAAGCCATGGGTCAGTTTGGAGGATCACCATCTAAGGATCCGCACTCACACTTAAAATCTTTCTTGGAAATGACTGATTCCTTTCAACTGCAAGGTGTGAGTGATGAAGCGTTAAGACTAAGACATTTCCCTTTTTCACTAAGGGATAAGGCAAAGTCAAGGCTGAACTTGCATGCACCTCACTCGATAACCACTTGGCAAGAACTTGCCGATAAATTTTTGCAAAAATACTTTCCTCCAACGAGGAATGTAAGGTTTCGAATTGATATAATTTTGTTTAGGCAAGAAGAAGATGAGGCTGTTTCGGATGCATGGGAACGATTTAAAGATTTACTTCGAAAGTGCCCACATCATGGCATCCCACATTGCATCCAATTGGAGACCTTTTACAATGGTCTTTCCAATGCAGCCAAAATCATCTTAGATGCAACAGCCGGTGGAACATTCACGAGTAAAACCTACAATGAAGGATATCAAATCTTAGAAAAAGTGTCCAACAACAATACCGAGTGGTCCAATCCTAGAGCAGTAGTACCAAAGACCAACACCATCGATTCCGAAGCACTCAAAACCATGAATGCACAGTTAGTGGCCTTAACAAAAATCGTTTTGAACCAAAATAGAGGCCAAGTCAATTCTGCAACTCATCTAGCCGAAAACTGCTCCCTCTGTGGAGAGGAGCATCTTTTTTACTATGGTCCAGCAAATCCCGAAGCCGTTAATGCTATAGGAACCAATCCGAAAACAACCCATACTCACAGACTTATAATCCAGGTTGGAGAAATCACCCAAATTTCTCTTGGGCTGGTAATCCAGGACTCCAACCCCATGGGGCGAGTCATGCCCAGCAAAGACCACACAATCCCCCTGGATTTCAGCAACATGATAGTGGGAAGTCCCCACATCACAGTGGGCAGAACTCACAGAACTTTCACCAAGGACAGTCCTCACAACAGTTCCAACTGCGAGGAACTCAAGCCGCTGAGGTTCAACCATCACTTGAATCTATTTTCAAAGGTTTAATGAATCAAACTCAAGCAGCCATTAGGAATATAGAGACCCACGTAGGACAACTAGCTGTTGAAGTTAAGAAAAGACAACCAGGGACGTTACCTAGTGATACCGAGCATGCTAGGGTGATAGGAAAAGGACCTGAACATGTCAAGTCCATAACACTGAGGAGTGGAAAGGATCTGAAAGATATCGTTTTCGAGTCTGATGATTCGCCTCAAATACCCACTGTAATTCCCACAGTGGGCACTCCTCAAGTCACTGTCATCCCCACAGTGGGGAACGACATCCCTAACCTTCCCACTTTTGGACCTGTTCCAAAACCTACTGTTCCAAAGCCAATACCACAGCAAACTCAAATTGACCCACGAAGCATACCTTTTCCTGACAGAATGAAGCCTAAAAATGTCGATGTTCAATTTAAAAAATTCTTAGACATTTTTAAACAGCTTCACATTAACATACCCTTGGTAGAAGCTCTCGAGCAAATGCCAAGATATGTTAAATTTTTAAAGGATATTTTAAACAAAAAAAGAAAGTTGGGTGAGTTTGAGACTGTGGCTTTGACCGAAGAATGTAGTGCCCTCCTTACTAGCAAGATTCCACCTAAGTTGAAAGACCCGGGTAGTTTTACCATTCCATGCACAATAGGAGGACAAGAAGTAGGTCAAGCACTTTGTGATTTGGGAGCTAGTGTCAATTTAATGCCACTGTCCACTTTTAACAAGTTAGGTATTGGAGAGGCTAGACCCACAACCGTGACATTACTACTAGCCGATCGGTCCATTGCCTACCCCAAGGGAAAAATAGAAGACGTCTTGGTCCAAGTGGATAAATTTATCTTCCCCGCCGATTTTCTAGTTCTAGATTATGAGGCCGATAAAGAAATCCCAATCATCTTAGGACGACCGTTTCTTGCAATCAGACGAACTTTGATTGATGTACATAAAGGAGAACTCACGATGAGAGTTAATGACCAAGAGATGACATTTAATGTGTTTAAATCCTTGAAGTACATAGATACCGAAGACTGTTTTGCTTTGAGTTCGATTTGTGAAACCCACTGTTTTGACTCAGTCCCCACAGTGGGGAGTGAGAGTGAGCACTCCGACTTAGAAAGTGAGGACACTTTTGAGGATGAGTGTAACGAAGTAGTGGCAGCCTTTGAACCTGTGGACTTTAAGGATATAGATGTTCAACCCCCTTCAATAGAACAACCTCCCGAGTTAGAGCTTAAACCATTGCCTTCCCACTTGAAATATGTTTATCTCGCTAAGAATAATAAACTTCCCGTTATTATCTCTTCCAAACTTAGTGAGAAACAAGAACAACTTCTGATTGATTTGTTGATGAAGCATAAAAAGGCAATTGGTTGGACCATAGCGGACATTAGAGGTATTAGCCCCTCCCTATGTCAACATAAGATTAACTTGGAGAGTGACCACCCTGGAAAAGTCCAACCTCAAAGACGGTTGAACCCCATCATGAAGGAGGTAGTTAAAAAAGAAGTTTTGAAGTGGTTAGATGCCGGTATTATCTATCCCATTGCTAGTAGTAGTTGGGTGAGCCCCGTCCAATGTGTCCCTAAAAAGGGAGGGACGACCGTAGTAAAAAACGAAAAGAACGAGCTCATTTCTACTAGGACTGTCACGGGGTGGAGAATATGCATGGACTATAGACAACTCAACCTAGCCACTATGAAAGACCATTTTCCCCTACCTTTCATCGACCAAATGCTCGATAGGTTATCGGGAAAAGAATTCTATTGTTTTCTAGATGGATACTTCGGATACAACCAAATCCATATCGCCCCCGAGGACCAAGAAAAAACCACCTTTACTTGTCCCTACGGTACTTTTGCCTTCCGGAGGATGCCATTTGGATTGTGTAATGCCCCAGACACTTTCCAACGTTGTATGATGGTCATTTTCACCGACATGATAGAAGACACCATAGAAGTATTTATGGATGACTTTTCTGTGATAGGGACGTCATTTGACAACTGCCTGGGAAATTTAGAGAAAAGCCTAGTGAGATGTGAGACCCACGACCTTATTTTAAATTGGGAAAAATGCCATTTTATGGTAGAAGAGGGTATTGTCCTAAGCCATCTTGTCTCAAAAAGAGGGTTGGAAGTTGATAAAGCCAAGCTTGAGGTAGTGGCACAACTTCCCGAACCCACAACGGTAAAAGGTATTCGAAGCTTTTTGGGTCACGCAGGTTTTTATAGGAGGTTCATCAAAGATTTTTCAAAAATAACAAAACCCCTATGCAACCTGTTACAACATGAAAAAGACTTTATTTTTATCCAAGAATGCCGGGATGCTTTTGAAACAATCAAAGAAGCCTTAGTCACAGCACCCATAGTGACCACTCCTGACTGCTAACTCCCATTCGAAGTGATGTGTGACGCCATCGAGTGGGCTATGGGGGCTGTTCATGGACAAAGAAAGAACAAAGTTTTTCACCCCATTTATTATGCAAGTAAAACACTAATTGAAGCTCAGATTAATTATATTGTTACTGAAAAAGAATTACTTGCGGTGGTGTTTGCTTTTGATCGTTTCAGGTCGTACTTGATAGGGACAAAGGTCATAGTGCACACAGATCATGCAGCGATAAAATATTTGATCAACAAGGCTGATTCCAAGCCTCGGTTGATTAGATGGGTTTTATTGCTGCAAGAATTCGATCTTGAGATCGTTGATAGAAAAGGAACAAGCAATCAGGTAGCTGACCATTTGTCCAGACTCGAGAAGATAGTGGGCACTGTTGATCCCACTCCGGTCAAAGAGAATTTTCCCGATGAACAATTGTTATCAGCCCAACATCTCGAAAATAATATTCCTTGGTATGTTAACATTGCAAACTTTTTAGCAAGTGGGCTAAAACCCCACAGGATGAGTGGACAACCTTTTAAAAAGTTTTTACACGATACACGACAATATGTTTGGGACGACCCTTTCTTATATAAGATAGGGACAGACCAAATACTGAGGCGTTGTGTCCACGGGAGTGAGCAACAACAAATACTCCATGGTTGTCATACATCCCACTACGGTGGCCACTTTGGTGGAAACCGCACTGCTGCAAAAATCTTGCAAAGTGGGTTCTTTTGGCCCACTTTGTTTAAAGACTCGTATGAATTTATGAAAAATTGTGAGCAATGTCAACGCACCGGGAACATTTCGCAAAGGAACGAGATGCCTCTTAACAACATTCTAGAGGTAGAAATTTTTGATGTTTGGGGGATTGATTTCATGGGACCCTTTCCAAATTCCAATAATAATTTTTATATCTTGGTTGCGGTAGACTATGTTTCAAAATGGGTGGAAGCCATTGCGTGTCATTCTAATGATGCCAATACCGTGGTAAAATTTTTGCATAAAAATATTTTCACTCGATTTGGAACACCACGGGCATTGATTAGTGACGAAGGCACCCATTTTGTAAACAAAGTCATGGCCTCGGTCCTTGCTAAATATGACATACATCATAGAGTGGCCACCACCTACCATCCGCAAACCAACGGTTTGGCCGAGCTTTCAAACCGTGAGATCAAAGGAATTTTGGAAAAAGTTGTTAAACCACACCGTAAAGATTGGTCAACCAAACTTGATGATGCTCTTTGGGCCTATCGCACGGCCTATAAAACTCCCTTGGGAATGTCTCCTTTTAAATTAGTTTTTGGCAAAGCTTGCCATTTACCGATTGAATTGGAGCACAAGGCATTTTGGGCCCTTAAAGAGCTTAACATGAGTGAGGGTGCTGCGGGAATTAAAAGGAGTTTGCAATTACATGAACTAGAGGAGTTGCGTTACCACTCCTATGAAAACGCAAAGTTATACAAGGAAAAGACCAAGATATGGCATGATCGAAGAATCAACCATAGGGAATTCATGGAAGGACAACATGTACTATTGTTCAATTCCCGTCTTAAACTCTTTCCGGGTAAGCTAAAATCACGATGGACGGGACCATACACCATTGTCAAAGTGAGTCCCTTTGGAACAGTGGAGTTAAAGTCCCCACAGTCTGGTCAAACGTTCAAAGTCAATGGGCAGAGAGTGAAGCATTTTCTGAGTGAGAGTGCTCACATGGTACCCCACTCTCCACCCCACTATGGTTAAGAAATATCGGAACCACTTGTAAATATTTTATTTCAGTTATTTGCTGCCTTTTTATTATTTTTGGTATTTTTAATTCTGCATGGTAGTTCAGTTTGCATGTGTGTAGGAAAGATTCTCAACTTTTGAAAAAAATCAAGAAAATGCTTCGCAGTGGGGAGGAACAAGTCCCTACGCTTCCCACTCCCAAACTGACGAGAGATTGGACGGTTTGGGGGCCCAATGCTGACATACATCAACTTTTTCTGCCACAAGAGTCTACTTTTTGCTGCCACCTTGTCCTAATCTCTTCAACTTCCCATAAAAACCATCATTTTCTTTTTCTCTCTCCTATGTAAACCGTACCCTCCATTTTGTACTAACCAAAAAGAAATACTAAACCTTTTCCATCTCAAATTTCAAAAACCACTCTCTCTCAAAATATTCAAAACTACTTACACCTTTCTTCTCTCCTTCTTCTTCCTTTCTCACGAACCAAAACCGCAAACACCCTTCCTAAACCCTAACAATGGCTAGAAACAAAAGACTCAATACCCACCCGGAGGTACCCAGCCGTGCGGCGGTCTGCCGCAGAACCGCCGAGAGCCACCCACCGAAAACCGTCACCGGCGACCTAAATGAACCACCGCCGGTTTCCGGTGAAAATCCGATCGTAACCGACGTCCCAGACGCAAGTTCATCCAAGCAAGAAAGTCCGAGGGCTGTGTCTTCATCAAGGGTTTCGGATTCTAGTCTAAACCTTTTGGATGATGAAGATTTACAAAATGATGAGGAAATGCAAAGGTTACAAGAGGAATACAACCAAAGGGTGTCTGAAATTAAGAAGAGAAAAGAAGAAGTCGAGAAGAAGCGACGAGAAGAAGAGGAGAGGCTGAAACAAGAAGAAGAGGAAAGGTTAAGAAAAGAGGAGGAGGAGCGGAAAAAGCGGGAAGAAGCCGAGAAATTGACGAGAGAGGAAGAGGAAAGAAAAAGAGTTGAACAAGAAAGACTTCTTGAAGAGGAAAGACTACGGGCAGAGGAAGAGAAGAAAAAGGCTGAGGAGGAACGAAAACAGATTGAAAAGGCAAGGCTTCTTGAGGAAGCAATGAAAAAAGCGGAAGCGGAGGAGATTCAAAGAAAGGGCAAGGAGCAGATTCAGACTGAAGAAATCCCCCAAGTCGCAAACACTGTTGACTTGGAGGCCATACATGCTGCTTCCCACAGTGAGGAGAATCCAATGAAAAGAGCCCTGAGGAATAAAGGAATGGTCACCAGGTCTGGGGTGACCATGGCGAAGAAAACACCCACCAAGAAGTTGAGGAAAGAATCGTCTGGGAAAGGTAAGGGTCTCGAACCCTCTTTGAGTTCCTCTGTTGAAACTGATGCTGGAGATAGGCAGATGCCATCTGAAAACCCACACCATTCCACTGTGGGGACCGAACATGCCCCCAGTGGGATGCCTAGACAGTTTACCACTCCAGCAGCAGCAGCCCACTATGAGTGTATTTCCACACAAAAGTTGAACTTGGAAAGGGGTTTCGACCCCGACTTTATAAAAGCCAACCAGTTTGTCAAGGATAGAATTTTAGCACAGGATTGGTCGACATTGGCATCCGCCAATCGTTGAGCAAATGTCTCTTTGGTGCGGGAGTTTTACGCCGAGGCTTCCCAGACTAAGGACCCCATTGTAAAAGTCCGGGGTTAAACCGTGGACTATACCGTAGGCGAGATTAAACGGGTTCTAGGAAGAAGGATCCCGGAAACATGTGCCTTTGCACAGTTTCTAAAGAAAATGACCTCGGCGGAAGAGCATGTTGTTTTAAAAGAGATAGCAATTGAAGGGAGGCCATGGGATAAAGATGGTCAGAGGAAGTGTCTGCACGCTAGCTCCCTCACCACAGAGGCCGTTGTGTGGTTCCAATTTCTCCGTGCCTCTGTGTCCCCAACATCGCATGATACGACTCTGTCAATGCACAAGTGTGCCTTGTTGTATTGCATCATCACTGGGAAAAAGATCAATCTGGGGATTGTCATGCACGCTGCCATTCATCAAGCCGCACTCGTAAGAAGGTAATCTTGCCCCTCCCTTGTCTTATCACTTCATTACTAATAGAAGCTGGAGTCCCCGCAGCTGCAGATGATCAGTGGCTTGTTTCAACAAGCAATATCAGTGTGGCAACCATACGCAAAATGGGAAGAGTAATCACTGTCCCAACCAATGATCTCGCTGACGATCCCACTGTGGGGATCGCTGATGAGCACACTGTGAGAAACGCTGGTACCCCACTCCGTCAGCCCCCTGCAGGAACCGCAAGCACAAGCAACCCCCTGACAGCCATTATGCAAGCATTGACATCTCTCACCTATCGCGTTGAACTTATGGAGTCCAACCAAAAGCACATGAACCGGACCACCAAATCGTTTTGGATGTATATGCGCGATAGGGATGAAATTGTGAACCAAATGTTACAAACATCCAACGAAGAATTGGCCGCACAGCTCCCTGCCTTTCCAGAAGGAATCTGCCCCTCGATTGCCAGTGACGAGGATTTCAGTGAAGACTCCGCCGATCTTTCACTGCAAGCAACCCCGACCCACTAAATGGTTTATTGGGATTCTGGTTCCACTTTTGATGCTAACCAAAAACAATTTCTATTTTATGTTTAACTGCGTATTCTGCCTATGGCTAGGCGTTAGACAATATTTGCTGTTTTGGATATTTTTGTGAAATGATGCATGGAAACCCTGCTGCTACAGCAGGTGATTTTGGGTACTAACTCGCTTATTGTTTGAATGTTTGATTGATCTCTTTTCATTTCAAGGTACAACTTTCGGCTTCCGACTTATAAGGTCCCTTTTGTAAGTACGAATCTCAACTTATCACCATGAAATGATATAGGCCATTTTCGCATCCAAGCACGACCTTTTTGTATCCCCAAAAACACCTCTTTGAACCCAATGCCCAAGTCACAGTGGGGACACTGTGCAATTTTAATTTTGAGGTAGGGACTTCTAGAGTGACTTCCAGTCTTCCCACAGTGGGGACACTGTGAGGTCATAAGTTTGAGGTGGGTAAACCATACCCACCTCCCAAAAAAAAAGACAAAAATACAAAAACAAAAGAAAATCGGAGTGTCACTAACAAAGATTGATGGTGTGCCTTTTCTAGACCATCAAAGTGCTCACTTCCAAGAAAAAGATGGTGTGCCTATTCTGGACCATCAGAATACCCACTCTCACAAAAAATAGCCATACCCAAATAAAGCCTGAAAGTGTACGTACTTACCCATGCAAAACACAAACCACTCGCTTTTGGAAATAAAAATCTCAAAGAGAGATCTTCGGTCCATGTTTGGAATTTCGTGCCAAAACCCTTGGAAAAATATTCAAAGCCACAAACCTTTCAACCCTAAGTCCTATTGATCAAATGTGAACAAGGGAAAGATTTCGTCAAGTACAAAAGTGAAGCTTTAATTTTGGAACCGAAAGAAGTATCTGTGGAGGGAGATCAACATTCATTTAGAGTGAGAAGTCAGTAAGTCACTAAAAGCTCAAGTGCATTATTTTAATTTTATTTCTTTTATTTTCTTTCTTTTTATTACTTGGGGACAAGTAATGGTTTAAGTTTGAGGTTGTGATAACTCTATTTTTAGAGTTATTATTTCCTTTTATTCTCCATTTTATTTTGTCAATTTTAGCCATTCCGCTTCTAAAAACCCCCATTCTTGGAACAATTCTCGAAAATGAGCAAAAAGAGTGAACCATAGTCTTTAATAAATTATTTGGTGGAATTTGGGGTGTTTTTCACGTTTTATCTTGCAGTGACAACTGTTGTACCCACTCCGGCTTCCCACTATTCGAGCAGACCAAGAAGAAAGAAAAAGAAACTAGTAGTTGGGATTAAATACTCTGGAGTTTAGAAGGTTCAAATGGCACAGAAATAAGGGCTGGAAAAGTACATGGCATCTACCTTGAAGATGGTCACAAGTACACCTTTTGTACTTAGAAGTTGACTAGGAGAAGAACCCATTGGGTAAAAGAGCTATAATTTGGTGGATTGAAGAGTTGTCCAATGAGCTGATTTTCAGCTTAGACCTCCAGTCCTTACACTTTAGATAACCCAATTTTGTGTAAAGACCCAAACCTTCTTCTTAGTATAAATAGGGGTGTTGGGTCTCATTTATTAGAGATCTTAATTTCTTGCAATTTCTCAACTACTACATTAGTTTCTCTCATTTACTGCAGTAGTTAACTTTAAAATTCTGTATTTTTATTTCCTTAGTATAACTTGTAGTTCGAAGTACACAGTGACAGGGACGAATTCTCGTTCCCCACTGTGGGTTTAATTCAAGTCACTTTCAGTTTAATTATGTGTAACTTCTACTCTTTTGTTTTCTTTACTTTAGTTTTGGGCTAAACATCCTTTGGGATGTAGGAAGGAGAAGTACCTGGATTTTATTAAAAATGCTTGAGTAATCTTTATACTTAGAATATTTATTGTTTTGGTCATTCATTCTCGATATTTACCCAAGGATGCGAACAAGCTGATCACTTGCAAGGATCTAAAGTCTAGTTCTTAACTTAGAAATAAGTAGAACGCAGTGACACGAGCTTGAATGATGCTAGGGGATTCGAAAGAATTCTTATGATACTTATGAAAGTGAGGTCGGCACAGTGAGCTAATCTCAATCCACTGAAGTAGTAGGCAAGCTAGTTGGTGTATTCTAAAAACACTTAGAGTATTTGTCTCTACACATTCCATCGAGGCCTGAAAATGTCCATTTAGAGATTACCATTGACAAAACAATAATTACTAAGAGTATGAGATTTTTATCTAACGGTGTGAGTATTTTGTAACCGGGCTTTTCTAGCGAAAATGCCCACCTCAAGTACAAGGATCACTTTTAAGATCAGGTATTTAATATAAAATGTAGGGAAAATCTAACCTACATTCCTCCTTTTAAATCTTTAGTAAATCGTTAAAAGTAGCTATTTCACCGAACAAACCAAAATATTGCTTCTTCTGTTATTGAAACCTGTAAAAGGAGCTCATGAGAACCGTATTGTCTTGATTGCCCAGTCTCTGTGGATTCGATTCTGGTATTTTACCAACTATTACTTGTTGTGACGATTATAGTGGACAGTGTACACTTGCACTTCCCACTGTGGACAGTTTGCAACCCACTGCGATTAAAACACATATTTCGCACGTAACAGTGACCTTTAATGTAGAAGGAGAACCTCTAACTTATAAGGAAGCAATGGATTCTTCGGAAGCTCCTTATTGGAAAGAGGCAATCCTAAGTGAAATAGATTCCATTTTACAAAATAACACGTGGAAATTGGTAGATCTCCCTCCGGGACACAAACCAATTGGACATAAATGGATCTTTAAGAGAAAGCTTAGACCCGACGGTACTATAGAAAAGTATAAGGCTAGGTTGGTAGCCAAAGGGTATCATCAAAAAGAGGGTCAAGACTTCTTTGATACTTATTCACCGGTTACAAGGATAACATCTATAAGAACCTTGATGGCAATAGCCGCGATTCACAATTTGGAAATACACCAAATGGATGTGAAAACCGCGTTCTTAAATGGTGAATTGGATGACGAAATTTATATGCAACAACCCAAAGGGTTTGTTGTTAAAGGTCAAGAGAATAAAGTCTGTAAATTGGTTAAGTCACTATATGGACTTAAACAAGCTCCAAAGCAATGGCACGAGAATTTCGATAACACTCTTTTATCACAAGGATTTCAAATTAATGAATGTGATAAATGTGTTTATGTTGAACAATCTAATAATGCTTATGTTATAATATGTTTGTATGTGGATGATATGCTGATCATGGGGACTAATATGGATATAATAAACCATACCAAGAAAATGCTACATTCCTCATTTGATATGAAGGATTTGGGGGTAGCCGATGTCATACTTGGTATCAAAGTTCAAAGAACTGCTGAAGGATATATCCTTACCCAGTCCCATTATATAGAAAAAGTCCTTAGAAAGTTTGGACACTATGATGATCGACCGGTCGTTACCCCATTTGATCCTTCTAGTCATCTTAAGAAGAATCAAGGAGATAGTGTATCTCAGTTGGAGTATACTCAAGTACTTGGAAGCTTGATGTATATTATGAATTGCACACGACCGGATCTAGCATATACGGTGAGTAGACTAAGTCGTTACTCACACAATCCGGGTAAAGATCATTGGTATGCATTAGTTAGAGTGCTCCGATATCTTAAACATACAATGTATTATGGTTTGCATTATACTAAGTATCCTCCCGTGATAGAGGGATACTGTGATGCTAATTGGATTTCCAACTACTCGAAAAGCAAGTCCACAAGTGGTTATGTGTTTACCCTTGGTGGAGCATCAATATCTTGGAAATCATCAAAGCAAACGGTGAATACCCGTTCAACTATGGAGGCTGAGTTTGTTGCATTAGACAAAGCCGCTGAAGAAGACGAATGGCTTAAAAGTTTCCTTGAAGGTATTCCGTTATGGCCTAAGCCTGTGAAGGCCATTTGTATATATTGTGATAGTATGGCTGGTCTAACGAGAGCAAAGAATCAGATTTACAATGGCAAATCAAGGCACATAAGGCGTAGACACAATACAATCAAAGACTTGCTGAAAAATGGAATAATCTCCATTGATTATATAAAGTCAAAGGAAATTATAGCAGATCCTATGACAAAGGGCCTAAATAGAGAGCAAGTCATCTTTACATAGAGGGGAATGGGCTTAAAGCCAATACAATGAGTCGATACTTGGAGGAAACCTAACCTAGCAACATTGGAGATCCCATGGTCTAGGTTCAATAGGCAAACTAGTTAAGGAAGACTCAAGCGAGAACAAACACAAGGTATGCCTATTCCTATGATGTCCTCAATTGTGTTTTTCCATTGACGTTTAAGGGTTGAATTCTAATTCTTAATAATGCTAATAGCTACAATAGTGGAACACTACGGAATGTTCTTGATTGACATTACCTATGTGAGATCGATGTGTGGTCGCATCTGTTGGTCCCGAAAGGCCTATACAAGTTTGTAGAAGGGGGGGGGGGGGGGTTGAATACAAACACACTATTTTACTTTTCTAAATTGTTTATTGATAAATCATTAACAATTTACAGCTTGTTGCGGAAACAAGATTAAGGATAAACCTAAATCTAAACAAGTTGGAACACTAAGGTTTCTTGCACTAAGAAAGATAAGGAGATTACTAATAAAATCCTATCTTGAGAGAGATTTGAACTTGTCCAGAGTTAGCAAGTTACTTCAAATGAAGTGAGTTCATCTCTTTATATACTGCATGCATTTAATGCAAATCAGTATACACTTTACACGTGTCATCAGCTGGTTGGTTGCATGTCATTGACCTTGGTTGACAACCTTAGTAGCCGTAAAGATGAACAGTGTAGTATCAGAGTGGTTGTACGATCTCAGATTTTCGGAGGTTCTTTTCTGACATTTCATACGGCGGCGTGCAATGGAGGTTAAGACAAAAGTACTTTGTACGGAGGACTTCATGATCAGCTTTCGTTGATTCAGCGATTACCATTTACTATTCAGCGAATGATAAAGTTCAGCGATAGCTGAAGTCTTGTACTTGATACTTCACGTTGAGTGGACAAATCTGAGTCTTCGCTGATCCGCATCAGTTCATTAGTAGACTTGTCGCTGGTTCTTGAGCTTGATCTTCGACTTCAGCGTAGAACCTTTGTTGACGTGAAACTTGTCTTCAGGGATCATAAGTAAACAACTAACTTATCAGCGATCACCATAAGGACTGAACAGACTCAGAGCATTATGGTGAACAGTGTTCGCTGAATGTTTAATTTAAAAAGCGAGAGTTCCTATCAGCGGTACTGTAAGATCTTAGTACTTATCAGCGATAGTGAAACTCTGATACATATTGTTTACATACAATTTTCACTAAGTATTTAAGAGAGGGTCATTATCAAATCACTGAGGGTTTGGATCAACAATCTCCCCCTATTTGATTATGACATAGCAACAAAGAAAATTGCTATTAAATGAAAACATAAGGATAAAAAGAACTCATAAAATATTTGTCCCTTTTACTGTTTTCTGGGATCTTTTCAGTACTGATGGAGTAAAGTACATTCGCTGAAATCTTTCTTTAAATCTTTGAAATAGATTACAATGAAGAACAGAAAGATTACAAGTACAAGCGAAATAAATTACAAGTACAGAAGGATAACTGATACAATAGAGAAAAAGGAGATTATATCAGTTTTCAAAAGGTTCTTCCTTAATGAGAAGTTCATCAAGGGTCGTCTTTTCAGTGGGAATCATCCAGTCAGGAACCGTTATACCTCGTTTTCTTTTATTCAGCGCTTCTTGAAAAATCAAGGGTTTTAGGTGTCGTGCCTGAATGTCCTTTCTGAAGTCACACCAGTAGATAAGATCTCTGAGCTGTTCGATTGGAGTGATTGGAAGCTCAGCGATCCGTTGAAAGCATTTACGTCCGTCATAGTCAAGAAAGAATATTCCATAAGGATTACTGATGACTTTACCAGGGACGAAAAGTTCACATGGTGGCAAAGAGATGTCAAGGGCAGATAGATCAGGATCAGGACCAAGCACTTCAGCGCGAGAGAAACCAATTCCAGTTTCATTTCGTATGACAGGTCCTGAGTTTGAATCTTGACGTTTCTTCCTTGGAGAGCCCCTTTTTCTTTTCGGCTTTAGATCAGGAACAGGAGGAATATCCACACAAGAAGATATCAAGTCGATCTGTCTGTTTATCAGCTTTTCGAAATGATTCTTGTACTTAGATTGTGATGGTTGGATAGCTAACCTCATCTCCAGCCATTCAGAGAGACCATACCTTTTTACAGTGTCAGCGCGAAAGGTTTTAGATGTGCCATCTTCTCTGAACAGTTTGATGTCAACAATAGGTACTCCGATAGAGGTTCTTCCAGAGATGAATACCTTGTTGATCTTCGCTGGACGATATCTGAAGTGAATTTTCTCTTTACACCAGATCAAGGTGGTCTGAGAAACTTCAGTTTTCTTTTCCACGATCTTCTGGGCTTCTTCCCACAGCTTTCGTTGGATTTGAATGGGAACACGCTTCAGCTTGGGGTCTTTGACAGATTCTTGAGTGAGCTTGATGGCGTATTCTCTGTCTTTCTCTTCAGCTTCCTTCCTTTCAGCAATGAGGCGTTCAGCTCTAAGGTGGTCCTGGTATTCAGCTTTTGAAATTCTGAACTTGGGAGGAACTGAAGGTAGTTGATCAGGCCTTAGAATGATTCGCTGATCCTCGAATCGCTTTATTATTTCTTCTCTTCTCTTTTGATCCTCTTCACTCAGCCTTTGAGGAACTGAGGAAGGTCTCTTATTGTGCGAGAGAGGTTGTTCTTCTGGTTCATCAGTCTCAGAGATCAAATCCAAGACTGGGATTATTTCATCAGCAGCAGCTGGCTTTATTTGTGAAGTCGCAACAGTAGAACCTTCAGCGACATCCTCAAACAGGGGAGAGGACTAGCTGAAACGCAGCGATCTTACAGATAAGAACTAGATAGAAGAACTTGGGTAGAAAAGATAGAAAAAGAATGTGGATGTGTAGAGAGGTTGATGAGTAGAGAACTTATTGAGTTGATGAGAAGTTCAGGGAAGGAAAAAGTAAATTTTTAGTGTACCTGACAAACCGGCTTTTCAAAAAGGATCGCTAGATTTTCATCTTCAGCGAGGCCTTTGTCTTTGCTTTTCTCAGCGCCAGAGGCTGAGGGCTTTGTCTTTGTCTTCTCCCCTGATGGTTCTTTTATCGAGATTCCTTTAAGAGCTTTGATCTTTGGGGCAGGTTTGACGATAAAGAAATCATCGTCATCTTCATCATCATCATCATCCTTTCTTGGAGAGAAGGATGGTTTGTCGTCAGGGATGTCGATGTCTTCATCTTCTTCTGCTTTGGATTCCTCAGCATCTTCTTCGAGTTGCTCCCCCTCAGATACAGAGGCGAGCTTCTCGGTTCCCTCAGGGTTTTCATCTCCCTGAGGTCCAGTGGTCAGATCTTCATTCCTCTCTCCCCTGATAGATTCATCATGGGAAAGGTCGTTCAGATCTTCAGCGCTTTTCTCAAGATTTTCAGCGCTTTTCTCCCTGGAATGTTCAGCGCTCTTCTCCCCCTCTTTCTCATGATGACTGGGGGAGGAATGGGCAGACTCAGCATTGGTGTTATCTCTGTCTTCTGGGCCAGAGATTTTCACACAACCTTCAAGCTTTGCTATTCTGTCTTCTAGGCCAGAAATAGCAGGCGTGATTTTCCTCAGCTATGTGCGATCCTCCTCTGTGAAAGATTCCAAAATAGGGACAGGGGCAGGAGCAGGAGCTGGACTATTTGCCTTGTTTACCAGTGTCTCGATCATCGTCTTCATAGAACCAACGTCGGTCTTTACAGAGCCTAAGTCAGTCTTGACCTCTGACATATCACCCTCGAGTTTTGCAACCGATGTCTTCAGCGTTGTTACTTCGCTGGACATGGTCGAAACTGATGTTTTGAGGCTTGTGTAGTCAGTGTAGATGTCACAGAGCACCTTGGCAAAATCGTTGAGCGTCTTATCAAGACTCTTGATGTCTTCAGTGGAAGCTTTCTTCTCCACCACCGTTGTCAGCTTTGTCAAATTCTCTCCAGCGTTTGTTACAGCTGTTGAGTTGTTTGAGAGTGTGGTGGTGAGACTGGACAGCTTTTTTTCCACGGACTTCAGAGAGGCGTTGATGTCTCCCAAATTAGGACCTGTAACATATAAGTACTTGTGAACAAAGGAAAGCTCAGAAGTTTCAGGTTTAGTTACAGTGTTTAAGGTGGGATTTGTACCTGCAGGAGGATTGATGAACTCGTCAAAGTTGCAAGTTCCTGAATAGTGTTCCATATCCTCTTCGAAAGTACGGTGAGGTATGGTGATCTCTGCAGGTCCTTTCTTCATCATTTGTTGAGAAGCATCAGCGGTGGCTTCTGGAATGATGGCATCTCCAGTATTCGCTGGAGGAGTGTCCAAGTGAGTGGAGGGAGAAGCGAAGGTTAAGATTGGGGTTCGGGTTCTGAGTTCAGCGTTGGAATCGCTGACAATCACTTCATCAGTCTTTTGAGAGACTGAGGGAGGTTGGGTAGTTTCCAAGTTTCTAACCTCAGCGTTTGGAGACGCTGAAGTCTGGATTGGAGGGATGGCTTGCACGGGTGTGGCAGAGCGTACCACGGAACTTTCCTTCAGCTCTTCAGAATGAGCTGAGGAGTCTTCAGCATGGAATTGCTGGGGTTGTTCCTTGGTTTTCTTGATCCTTTTGGAATCAAGTTGGGTGTGTGAGGGTTTCCTTTTCTTATAAGGAGAGGATTTTGTGGCCGGGGTATCAGCGATTGGTATTGTCGCTGAAGGAGCCACAGAAAGCGGAGAATTTAGAAGAGTGAGAAGAGTAGAGAGACGTACCTCATTGGCGACAGGCTTGAAGTCGAGAACTTTAGGGCCAATCTGAGAAAGTTTCAGATCACCCTCTTCAGGATAGCTGTCCTTCAGGCCATATTGAAAGATGGCGCTGATGAATCGTGGGTAAGGAACCCATGCTGGTCTGTCAGCGGCAGAATCGACACGTTGAATCAGGTCTTCATAAATAATGGAGGCCCAGTCAATATTTAGACCTTTCAGCAGTGCGTATGCCATGGACTGCTGAGGTTGGGCAGCTTGATCAGAAGATCCGGATTTTGCTGTCATGCAGTTGATCAGGTGAGCGAAGATGAAATTCATCTCGCTGGGCATCTTGGATTTCTTTATCAGCGTCAGTTTCTTCTCAGGCTTCTTGTCCCTTCCAATATCCCAGATATAACCCATTGCGTCAAGGAAAGCAATGATTGCTTCTCTGTCAGGATGCTTTTTATGGTCAGGGAATGGAATGAAGGGTTTTTCTTTGGTGGCATTTGGGAAGTTTAGGGCTTTGCGGATAATGGCGGGTGTAATCTTGATGGTGCCATACTCAGTATCGCTGAGTATGCAGTCTATGGTTTTGGATGGATCTTTGGCAGAGGGTAGCTCAGTGTGTCTGGCAGAGTACCAGAACTGGGATAAGAGCCGTTGACTGGCAGGAGGTGTTATGGTCAGGGCTGTGTAGATGGGGCTGTTCTTCAGAAAACTTACAACATCGTCCAGATGTGATACTTGCTTCCGAGGAGGAAACTCGAGAAGAGCTGAGAGGTTGTTGGCCTTAGTCCAATCGAGTTGATCCAACTCGAACTTAACCTGGGGGGCTTTGAAGATGTCCATTTCCTCAGAGTCAGTGGAGATGGACTCAGCGGTAACATTCAGCTTTGAAGATGCCATATCACTGTATTATCAGTTCAACCAAAGATGTTAACAAATAAGAATTATCTTAATGTGGAAAGAAATTTCCGTTAAGATTTTTCGAATGTTGTCCATTTCATTCAGACAAAAAAATGTCTTAATGAAGATTAGGGTTTTTCTTGATTTTAAAAGAAAAGTAAAACCCATAAAATCTTGTATTCCAGTTTCTAAAAGAAAAATGGATACGAATGAAGAACAAGTTTAAGATTTAGATTTAAAACTTGAAGAACAACCATGAAATGGTTGTGTTCATAAAACCATGAAAGAAATGATTTTATTTTATAAAGTTCTTTTGTTTGATCTTGTTAAAACAAAGAGAAGATCGAAAACAAGTTATACGCATTTGATAAAAGATAAGAACATATTAACCTTGAAGTTTTGATGAAGAAGATGATGAACAGTTCTTGAGGTTTTTGAGAGCACAAATGCAACAGAGGATTCTTTTCTTGCGGAGAAAGATTGTTCGCGTAAAAGACAAATATAAACCAAGAGTTGTTTATATAGGGATTTTTAGAGAGAGAAAACCTTGAGCGGGAAAAGGTTTTCATCATGACACGGACACGTGTTTGCATTTGATTGGAAGTTTGAACAAAACGTGCAAACGTGTGTCAGAAAGAAATCGTGCCGAGTGTAATTTGTTGCAATGACGTCACAACTGTCCTTTCACATTCTTTTAGGATGTCTCTGAGGTTTTGAAAACTCAGGGACTCTTTTGAAAAACATGAAGCACTGAATAGAAAATGTCAGTGAAGATTTAAGGAAATTTTCAAATATCGCTGTTAAGGAAGAGATATTCAGCGATGCAATTTATTTTGAAATCTTGCATTTTCATGCGATTGTCAGAGAGGGAAAACATACCTGGATATCAGTTTAACCAAGTTTATTTAGAGAGAAGATGATGAAATGGATTATATAAGTTGATTTTATCCCGAAGGCTATACACGATTGTATAAACGTATCGCTGATTAAATGTGAACCGCTGAAGATTTTATCCTTCAAAGTTCAGCATTCCAAGCTCGCTGATGAGAAAGTTGAATCTTGTCTCATCAAGAGGTTTGGTAAACAAATCAGCTAACTGATAATCAGTTGGGATAAAATGAAGTTCTATATCACCATTCATCACATGATCTCTGATAAAATGATATCTGATTTCTATGTGTTTTGTCTTTGAGTGTAGCACTGGATTGTTTGCTATAGCGATGGCACTTATGCTGTCGCAATAGATTGGAATTTTGGAGAGCTGAAGATCATAGTCTAGTAGCTGATTTCTCATCCACAAGACTTGAGAACAGCAGCTTCCAGCGGCTACATACTCAGCTTCAGCTGTGGAAGTGGACACTGAGTTTTGCTTCTTACTTGTCCAACTTACCAGCTTTCCACCCAGGAGCTGACATCCTCCTGTGGTGCTTTTCCTATCCATTTTGCAACCTGCAAAATCACTTTCTGAATAGGCGGTTAGATCGAATCCTGAGTCTTTGGGATACCAAAGACCTAGATTCGCTGTACCCTTAAGATATCGAAAGATTCGCTTTACAGCTTTCATATGGGATATCTTAGGTTCAGCTTGATATCGTGCGCACAGACATGTTGCAAACATAATATCGGGTCGGCTAGCTGTAAGATACAATAGTGAGCCGATCATCCCACGGTACAGCGTGACATTGACAGGAACACCCTTTGTGTCCTTATCAAGTATCAGCGGTGGTGCCATAGGGGTTTTCATAGCTGAACTTTCAGTTAAGTCGAATTTCTTCAGCATATCTTTAACATACTTTCCCTGATTTATAAACGTTCCTTTTTCAGTTTGCTTAATCTGAAGACCAAGGAAATATGTTAGTTCACCCATCATGCTCATTTTATACTCATCTTTCATTCTATCAGCGAAACGAGTACAAAGCTCAGGGTTAGTAGAACCAAATATAATGTCATCAACATATATTTGAACTAAAATGATATGACCTTTCACTTTTCTAAAAAACAAAGTTTTGTCAATTTTACCTCGCTCAAATTTTTCAATATGGAGATAAGTAGAGAGAGTATCATACCATGCACGTGGAGCTTGCTTTAAGCCATAAAGTGCCTTGTCCAGTTTATAAACATAACCTGGACGTTTAGGATCTGAGAATCCTGGAGGTTGTTCCACATATACTTCTTCATTCAGCTTTCCATTTAGAAATGCTGACTTAACATCCATCTGATGTACAGTGAAGTTTTTGTGTACAGCATATGCTAAGAAAAGACGAATAGATTCAAGTCTTGCTACTGGAGAAAAAGTTTCGTCATAATCTATGCCTTCCTCTTGTCTGTATCCCTGAGCAACAAGACGAGCTTTGTTGCGAGTTACAGTACCATGTTCGTCCAACTTGTTTCGATAGACCCATTTAGTGCCTATCACCGTTTTGTCAGTTGGTCTACGAACAAGTTTCCAAACTTTGTTTCTTTCGAATTCAGTCAGCTCTTCTTGCATAGCGCTGACCCAGTTTGGATCTCTGAGGGCATCATCTATTTTCTTTGGTTCAGTTAGAGAAATAAAGTTAACAAATAAACAAATATTACCTGCACTTCTACGGGTCTGAATACCAGCGTTGGGATCACCAAGAATTTGATCGATTGGGTGATTTACAGTCCATCGCTGAGCCGGAGCATACGTCGCTGACTCAGTCTGAACTGGAGAAACTGAAGATGAGGCTTCAGCTACTTCTGGATTATCAGCTAAGAGAGGAATGTTTGCATTTGCCACTTCATTCACTGATTGCTGAGAAATAGATGGAATTTCTGAGACATTTGGATCAATTGCAGGTATAGCGTTTATAGGAACATCTGAGACCCAAGATGTTTCAGCTTCACTATTTTGCATATTTGGAATGATAGAAGGACCATCATTTTCTACAGTGTGAGCATGAGGAGTGTGAATATCTTCTAAATCACCAAGATGAGAAAACATCCATTGATTCAGTTCTTCTGTATCAGCGTTCGGTTTAGAATTCGCTGAACGGGATTCGTCAAACGTGACGTTAATAGTTTCTTCTACAGTTTGTCTTCTTCGGTTGAAGACTCTGAAGGCTTTGGAAACTGAGGAGTATCCAAGAAAGATTCCATCATCAGCCTTAGGATCAAACTTTCCAAGGGCATCTCTGTTGTTCAGTATGAAACACTGACATCCAAAGATGTGAAGAAAGCTGATTGAAGGCTTTCTCCCATGAAAAAGTTCATAGGCTGTCTTTTTGAAACTTTTAACTATCAGCGACCTGTTTTGCGTAAAACAAGCAGTGTTGACAGCTTCTGCCCAAAACTGAGTAGGCAGGTGAGAATCGCTGAGCATTGAACGTGCAGCTTCAATAATTGTTCTATTTCTTCTTCCAGCGACTCCATTTTGTTGTGGTGTTCTCACTGACGAAAAGTTGTGAGAAATACCCTTGCTCTCAAGGAAGGAATCAAGAGAACTATTTTTGAATTCAGTTGCATGATCACTCCTTATTGAGCGAACAGTCATATTGTTCAGAGTTTCCATCTTCCGAACAAAGGTGATGAGTTCTTCAGGGGTGTCACTCTTAGAACGGAGAAACGTTACCCATGTGTAACGAGAGAATTCATCAACTATGACCAGCGTATATTTCTTTCCAGCGATGGATTGTTTGTTAACGGGGCCAAACAAATCCATATGGAGTAGTTGTAGAGGAGATGACACTGAGGAAACTTGCTTTGACTTAAAGCTTGCCTTGGTCTGCTTCCCTTTTTCACACGCTGAACATAAAGACTCTTTGGCGTATGAATGTTGAGGTAGACCAGTGACTAACTCTTTGGATGAAAGAGTATTCAGTGTCTTGAAGTTGAGATGAGAGAGCCTTTTGTGCCACAGCCAGTTAACATCAGAAGATGCTTTTGAGAAGAAACAGGAGTTCTCAGTGGTTGTTGAGTCCATGTTTATAACGTAAACATTTTCCAAACGATAACCGCTGAGAGCTATCTTCTCCTTTTTGTCAGAGACAAAGCAGGATTCCTTAGTGAAAATCACTTTGTTATCCATGTCGCAAAGCCGACTGATGCTTAGAAGATTATGCTTCAGCCCTTCAACATATGCGACTCTTCTGAAGGATGTTGTACCATTTGAAAGTACACCATACCCTCGGGTGTGTCCTTTTCCATTTCCACCGAAAGTCACAGAGGGACCCTTCTCTTCCTTGTATTCATCGAGCAGGTTTTTCTTTCCAGTCATGTGTCTAGAGCATCCGCTATCGAGATACCAGATACCCTTCTTAACCTGCAATACAAAGGAAGATTAGTTTTGCTTGGGTACCCACTTCACCATGTATACGCGTTTGTCAGTGGAAGAAGTTGGAATGGGTTCAGCAGTCTTCGCAGCATTTGAAGATTCAGCTTTGTCTTTCTTCACTTTGGTCAATTTCTTGACCTCAGCGGTAGGAGTCACCTTGACCTGAATTGCAACTGGTTTGGTCTTCTTGGGTGCTATCTTCACCTTAGCTATCTTATCAGCTTTGGTGGCTGTGGGACACTTACTTGCAATATGATCGGTAAGTCCACAGTGATAACATTTCCTATAACTAAAATTAGTTCTAGGACCACTTGAGTGCTGAGCTTTTAATTTGGAATTAGAAGTACCAGCACCAAGTACACTATTGGTTTTTGAAATAGGACGAACATTCAGTTCTTCAGATTTCTTACCAAGGACATCTACTCTGAGTCTAGGAGTAGGTCGCTGAACTGATCCAGAGGTCTGATTTCTAGAACCAGATGAATGAATCACTAAGGCTTTGGAAGCATTCAGCTTAGGTACTAAGGTACCCTTCTGAGGATTTTGATAAATAACAATTCCTTTACCTTTGTCTTTGCCTTTAGAGACAGAGGTAGGTTTTGAATAAACCATTTTCTCCTTACCTTTTGAGGAGGTAGGAGTTTCCTCAGGGATTGGTGTAACCGACGAGGAGTACTGAGATGATGAAGTGTCAGTGACTGAGGATACGAACGTTCCAAATTTAAGCATTGAACGTTCAGTGGTTGGTTTTGGAGTATCATATTTATAACCCAGACCACGTTTATCACTCAGAGGAATCTGAGCCTTAATTATCCCAGTGATCTTTGTTGAAGAATTACACCATCCTTCAACAGTAGCTTGTTCGGCTTTTAATGCAGCGATAGCTTCTGCTCGTTCGATTTTGACTAGCTGATTTAAATAGACTTGATCTTTAAAATCATCTTCAATTTTAGAAAGCTTTTCTATTTGAAGGTGGCGGTTTTTAAGCTTTTCAGCGAGATCAAGATTTTGGTTTTCAACCACAGCTTTGCCGTTCATGGCTTCGTATAAACTTCTAGTAAGTAGATCGATTTTACGGAGACTATCAGCTTCATCAATATTTGCAATATTGGTAAAGAAGGAAGGTGATACCTGAATGGCAGATGTTGAAGTGGAGGGAATGTCTGAACTTTCTTCATCTTCTTCAATCTTTGCCATGAGACATTGATTTGCTTCATCATCTTCAGAATCAGATGATGAGGCTTCTTCATCAGAAGCAGCCCAATCATAGTCAGCCATCAGGCCTTTTCCTTTCTTCTTAAAGCTTTTCAGCTTTGCATACTTCTCCTTCAGCTTTGAGTATTTGTCATCTTTATTCCTTGGAACAAAGGATTTCTTTGTAAAAGCTGAAGGTCTCGTGATTTTCTTTGACCTGCACTCGTTAGCGAAATGACCTGTCTTTTCGCAGTTGAAATAAGTAGCAGTAGCCTTATCAACAAAAGCTGATGACTTAGGCTTGTCAGCTATGGAAAGAGTTTTGTTCTTTCTAAACATTTTCTTCTTGGCGAATCTCCTGAATTTTTTAGTTAGGAGAGCCAAGGATTCATCATCATCTGAAGAATCAGAATCTGATGATCTTTCAGAGTTACTTTCTAACTCAGTGATAGTGACTGAGGGTCGCTGAGTAGAAGGTTCCTCTGAGATTAAAGCAACAAGGGTGCTTTTGGAATCTTTTACAAGATTCTTCTTAAGATGGCTAGATTGCTCATGATTAAGCATCGTGCCATATAAGGTAGAAAGAGTCATGGATTTTAGATCCTTTGATAGCTTGAGACACATTGAATAACTGTCCCAGCTTTCAGGTAAACATTCTAAGAACTTTGTCAGCACTTCAAAGTTAGAATATTCCTTACCAACCGTTTTTAGATCTATAATTAAGCAATTAAAACGTTGATGAACTTCAGAGAGAGTTTCATTCTTACCAGAAATGAAGCTTTCGTATTGTCTTACCAGGTTGATCTTTCTTGAATCCTGGACTTCAGACGTTCCTTCATACTGAACACATATTGTGTCCCACATGGCTTTTGATGATTTCAGGTTCATGACGGAATGGTAGACTTCGTCAGGAAGGGCCATGGATAGTATGGATCTGGCTTTTGTATCTATAGCCACTTTCTTCTTATCTTCATCGGTCCACATGTGTATTTCCTTTGGAATCAGCCTTTCAGGAATAGCAGCTCTAGTTGCAGTGGCTGGAACTAAAGGATCAATAGTTACAGGGATGTGTGGGCCGTTTTCAAGATAGTAGGTCATAGTGGGGTCTACACCTTCTAAGAAGAGCATCATCCTATTTTTCCATAAGTTGAAGTTGTCTCTGGAAAATCTAGGGGGTTTTGCAAGAGAACCATTGTCTATATAATTTGTGTTTGTGTGGGAGGCCATTTTCAGATAATAGCAAGGAAGAGAAATATCTTAGATTAGATCTTGTTTATGAGATTAAACAAATCTGCTCTGATACCACTTGTTGGTCCCGAAAGGCCTATACAAGTTTGTAGAAGGGGGGGGGGGGGGGGTTGAATACAAACACACTATTTTACTTTTCTAAATTGTTTATTAATAAATCATTAACAATTTACAGCTTGTTGCGGAAACAAGATTAAGGATAAACCTAAATCTAAACAAGTTGGAACACTAAGGTTTCTTGCACTAAGAAAGATAAGGAGATTACTAATAAAATCCTATCTTGAGAGAGATTTGAACTTGTCCAGAGTTAGCAAGTTACTTCAAATGAAGTGAGTTCATCTCTTTATATACTGCATGCATTTAATGCAAATCAGTATACACTTTACACGTGTCATCAGCTGGTTGGTTGCATGTCATTGACCTTGGTTGACAACCTTAGTAGCCGTAAAGATGAACAGTGTAGTATCAGAGTGGTTGTACGATCTCAGATTTTCGGAGGTTCTTTTCTGACATTTCGTACGGCGGCGTGCAAGGGAGGTTAAGACAAAAGTACTTTGTACGGAGGACTTCATGATCAGCTTTCGTTGATTCAGCGATTACCATTTACTATTCAGCGAATGATAAAGTTCAGCGATAGCTGAAGTCTTGTACTTGATACTTCACGTTGAGTGGACAAATCTGAGTCTTCGCTGATCCGCATCAGTTCATTAGTAGACTTGTCGCTGGTTCTTGAGCTTGATCTTCGACTTCAGCGTAGAACCTTTGTTGACGTGAAACTTGTCTTCAGGGATCATAAGTAAACAACTAACTTATCAGCGATCACCATAAGGACTGAACAGACTCAGAGCATTATGGTGAACAGTGTTTGCTGAATGTTTAATTTAAAAAGCGAGAGTTCCTATCAGCGGTACTGTAAGATCTTAGTACTTATCAGCGATAGTGAAACTCTGATACATATTGTTTACATACAATTTTCACTAAGTATTTAAGAGAGGGTCATTATCAAATCACTGAGGGTTTGGATCAACAACATCTATGGGAACCGAGATGGCTACGTTCTCTACAAATCTCATGAAGAAAGGATATCGTTCACGACCGAAATAAACAAAACTGGAAGAATCGATGTATGTATAAATATGATGTATGTGATACATTTTGTCTAGATTTACTACAAAACGTGGCTAGTTCAAGACTATGTTCACTACCCACAAAGTAGATCCGATTTGTACTCACTAAGGACGGTTCAAGTCCAAAAGACACCTTTCCTGATGTATATCATATTTAGCTTCTTGAATAGAAAATAATTTCCTATGTGTTTTATATTATTTTATATTCAAAAGTGGGGTATTATTGGAAGTTTGAATAGAAAATGTGGGGTATTGTTGGGTATTTACCTTACAATGTTGTCCCACATAGGAAAGTACTTGAAACTTTTATGGGTTTATATGGCCATACCCATAAGAGTTATCAAAATGGAGAAAGGTCCAAGTAAAAAGAATTTTCTTGGGTTTGAGTGAGAGAAGAACATATATTTAATGGTCAAAAGATTGGGCCTTGGGGCTCTAGTGATCATTAAATCGGTTTTTTGGTAACGGAGCGGGTCACCGCGCGACCCAGGTCGCGCCACCATGCGCGCCGAACACTGTCCTTGTAACAAAACAGTGTTTCGCGCGACTCACCGCGCGGGTCCAAGCGCGCCGTCGTGCGCGCCATCCTCCTGTGCGTAAACAAACAGAGGCATGCGCGCCTCTCCGCGCGAGTCAGGTCGCGCCGCCATCCGCGCGGCCCCCTGTGACAGTTTGGCAGTTTGTTTCGGTTACCCATGAGAAAACTATAAATGGGGGAAGTTTCCCTCCATTTTGAGACACGAAAATCTCAGTAATCTCTCTCAATATTCCTCTCCAAAAGTTTGCTTTTCATAGAAACATTCTATCGATTCGATGGGGTTGAATTGACGTGTATCAATTCAATCGGATAGTTGTATCCTCTAGACGACGTCCGAAACCAAGCACGATTGGGGACCAAATTTCGTCTTAGGACACTGATTAATCAGGCCTCTATCCAATTCCTTTAAGTTCAATCCGTTAACTACATCGAAAAGGTACACGATTCTCTATTGATACTTGTTCTTCATAAGTATTTTCTTGTTTTGTTTATATTACTTTTGATTATCGGAAGATTGGTTATAACAATTTTAACATAACACCTTGGAGTAAAAAGTTGCTCGATATTTAAAATTTTTATTTTAATATAATTGGTGGAAATGCTCTTACTACTTTTATATAAATAATGATAAAATTTATGAATATATAAAAGCACCATTATATTAATACTAAAAAAAGCACCATTATATTTTATGTGATAAATAAGCTTAATCTTTAAATTTGCAGATCTCATGGTATAATAAATAACAAAGTATGTTAAAAACATTTTTTTTAAATCACTATATTTATTTAAATTTATATTTAATAAATTAGCTAATAAAGTAATTATTAGTTAATAAACTAATTGATAAACTAGTTATGTTCATTAAAAAAAGGTTAACTGGTAAAATCAAATTATTATGAAGAATAAACTAGATTACCATATAAAATAAACCGAAGTTTATGGAAAAAAAAACAAATAAAGTTATATTTAATAGTCTAATTGTTACCTGGAAAACTTATCATCAACTCATATAGTAATTAATAATTGATCATCTCAATAAACTTGAACCATATATCCATAGCTTGCAAAAACGACATTTAGTTAACAGAATGTTAATGCCTTGTTTTTTTTGGAAGGGTATATTAAGATATATCCATATTAATTTTAATAAATTATGATTGTAAGAAATCAGTCTTGATATAGTGGTCATGAGAAGGGATGTGAGATGGATTGAAGATTATTTTTGATGAGTGGTTAACATCATAGGTAGTAAGCTTAGAGGTGAGGGGTTCTTATTCTTCAGATCTATAAACGATAGGTTAAAAAGGAGTTGAGGGATTGGAAGATGATACCTAAAGAGGGTTTGAAAAGGATAGTTGAAAGGACTTCATAGACAGGAAGAGATCCAGTCATTTAGCTCTTCTTCATTGTGGGTATTAGTAGAAGTAGATGGTGCATTTCTAGTTTCATCAAAGTGGACATGTATTGACTCATCAATACACTGTATTCTTTTGTTGTAAACTCTGAAAGCTTTTGAAACAACATAATATCCGACGAATATTCCTTCATCAGATTTAGGATCAAGTTTTCCAATATAGTCTTTGTCATGTAGCACATAACACGCACATTCGAAGGTATGAAATGAAAGAATCCGATATTTGGTTTCCTTCCATGGAAAAGTTCATGCGGTGTCTTTTGATGTCTTCTCACTACAGTAACACAATTTTTAGTGAAACAAGCAATGTCCACATCTTCATCGTGTAAGTAAATGGGTAAGCATGCATTACTAACATTGACCTTGCAACTTCACATAGGGTTCTGTTTCTTCTTTCAACAACTCCATTTTGCTAGGGAGCTCTAGTTGTAGAAAAGTTGCGAGAGATACCTTTGTTTGAGTATAAATCATCTAAAATTGAGTTTTTGAATTTTGTTCCATTATCACTTCTTAGTAGGGGTGCTCACGGGTTGGATTGGCCGGGTTGAAGGCACTTTAACAACCCAACCCAATCATTGCGGTTTGAAAAATCTCAACCCAACCCAACCCAACCCAAACCGTTCAGGTTGGGTTGGGTTGGTCGGGTTGAAACTTTTATTGATTCTTTCACCATTTAACTAAGTTATCGTGTCTAAACAAATTGCTACATGTTTCTAAATATCTAAATGTTCAACAAATTACTAAATCGTCTAATAAAAGATTGCTTATAAATGTTTTGTTTATAAATGTGGCATCAAGAATCAATAACAAGATTACTAAAGTAACAAGTGACCAACAATTGTCTGTTTATAAATGTTCAATAGTAACAATATTGCTTTGACAGAAACAAAAATGACAGTAACAAGCATTCAAAATTAGATTTAAATGTTTTTACGGATTGTCGCGGGTTGTCGGGTTGGGTCGGTTTGTTTTGGTCCTAACCCGTTATCAACCCAACATATGCGGGTTGGTCAAAAATAGTATCGATTATACATCGGGTTGGCTCGGTTTGAGTTTTTTTTGCCTCGGGTTAAGTTGGGTTGGCCGGGTTGGTCGGAAATTTTAGCACCCCTAGTTCTTAGGGCTTTAACAGATGTATTGTTTAGAACTTCAATTGTTTTGATGAACTGAATGATTTCTTCAGTTGCATCAGTTTTAGCAAATAAGAAGATAAACCAGATATATCTTGAAAATTCGTCCACAATGACCAGAATCTATTTCTTGCCACCTGAACTTAGAACGTTTACTGGTCCACATAAATCCATGTGAAGAAGGTGAAGGGAAGAGGTGTTAGAGAAATAGATTTTAGACTTGAAACTTGATTTTGCATGTTTCCGTTTTTAACAGGTACCACACAGTTTTTTTTTAGAATAATAAGGAAGAGAGCCCTTTTACAAGTCCTTTTATGCCAACAAGTTCAGACTTTTGAAATTTAAATGTGATAGACTCTTGTGCCACAACCAATTTTTTTCAAGAGAGGCTTTAGGGAAGAAACGTACATTTTGATACGTATAATAACGAGTTGAAGTCATGTCTACAACATAGACATTGTTTTTGCAAAATCCATAAAGAATTTCAATGTTCTCAGGCGAAAGAATAGAAGTTTTTTGTTCAAGAAATTTTAATGTAAAACCTTTATCACATAGTTGACTGATGCTTTGAAGATTATGTTTGAGACCTTCTACATATGCAACTTTGTCGAAGGTTACTGAGCCATTTGTTAAAATACGATAACCTAGATTGGATCCTATTGAATTATCACCAAAAGTAACAGAAGGACCTTTAACAGAAACAAAGTCCTTGAGCAGGGAGATAAACCCAGTCATATGCCTTGAACATCCACTGTCCAAGTACCAAATTTGTGTATGACCTGGTCCTGTATTCAATAAGAGAATTTGTGATAAACTACCCATATTATCATGGGTTTATCAAGACAATAGTGATATGCCATATAAGTTGAATATACTAAAAGAAAGATGATTTTGGAGATGTTAAAGAGAGGAGATATATATACCTGTGGAATATCTTTTAGGCAAGAGGATGGTGGTGAGGAGGTATCTGAACATCTTTTGTTTGAAGTACCAGATTCAGAAAGATGAGCCACAAAGCATGTGCCAAAAATAAAACATCTTTTTGAAAAATCATGAACTGGACACAAATATTTTAAGAAGGAAATAATAGGAGTTCTTTCAAGGTTTTCATGGTTTAAATGCTTAAATATATAGTATGAAGACATATTTTTTACCAGCGCATAATTTCAAGACTGATAGCAGACTTGTCAGATATTGTTGGATCGAATTTAGACAAGAGAAGAATGACTTTGAGATTTTTAAAAAAAGAATAAATTAGATCTGAGTTATCAATCTCAAAAGGAGGTTTGTTTAAGAATACGACAGATATCCGAAGATCAGGAAGATCATAGTATTATAAATATGTATGAAATTTGATAGAGAGCCATGAGTAATGGTAGTGGAAGTCATCGCGGATCTTGTTTATTAGATTAAACAAATCTCTCGGATACCACTTGTTGGTCCTAGGAAAGGATGACTTACACATGAAATGTTTGTAAAAAGGGGGGTTGAATCTAAACACAATATGATTTCACTTTTTAATCCTTCTTCTATATTTTGTATAAAAACAAGAATTACATATTTATTGGGGAAGCTAGGAAGGTAAAATCTATGATTAAATAATCTGACCGGTTACAAATTTTCTAACTAGAAGAGGGAGAGAAAGAGAGAGAGAGAGAGAGAGAGAGAGAGAGAGAGAGAGAGAGAGAGAGAGAAAGGGAGAAGGGTTCTCTTCCAAATCTGAAGAACTAAGGATCTTCAGATGATGACGCTGAATTAACTTCAGAAACACTCCATGGATGTTCTTCGATAAAACATTTGATTTACATTGAATGACAAAGGTGACATTTTATAGCCACCATGCATTAAATGCATTCTATCCAACTTCAATGTGTATTTTTTGAGTGGTTGATCCATGTAACTAAGTACTCTTCACTTCACCCTTTAGTCTCTGATGTAGACACCATTTTATCTTACGTCATTTTTAATATGACGAGGGAAGAGTAAAGTAAACAAAGTAGCAAGTGAATGGTTCTTTTGTACTATCTTAGGCTGACATGTTCTACATGTTCTCATATCTAAGAGGAGACGCAATCCAGTTGGTGAGCCAAACTTCCTGGTTAAGTAGTAGTATTGTTAGACTACTAGTTGACTTTTTACCTTGTACTAATCTTCTTTTGGCTAGATGACAAACCAATCCTCTTTAGTGATGATCTTGACCTGAACTCACTAATCTTCAATTTTGCTGAAGGTTTTTTATTTTTGATCATTACAAATAGATATAAGACTTTTACATAGAAAATCCTACGTTTTTATATATCGGAGACATAAGCTATATTTCGGATTAACCGCTTATAGAACTTGATTTTATCGAATGTGTGTAGCAAGTTGGTGAGTGTTTAGAATCCTTAAATAGATACCCAAGGGATCGGATGAAGGATGCTACACAGACCAACTACAAATGAAGACATCCTATGATATATCTGATCTGCATAGGATCGGCTTTTAGTTGTGATCATATCCGATGAAGGATGTTTAGATGAGGAACTATCTGAAGGTTCCTTATCATCGGATTGCTTATAAAGATATTTTGACAAATAATAATTTCTAAGTGTTTGGTCAGATGCTACTGGTATTATGTACAAATCTGATGGTTGAGAGCAACAATGTTTATAAAAGTCCCTATCTCTCTAAAGTGAACTTCTATAGAGAGTGGCAACATGTCCCCACAAAGTCACCACTTTTTCCAACTAAAGAGTTATAGATCCAACTAAGTTGACTTCCAAGAGTCATAGTTCTATCGGTATAGGGATCAATATATGCTCAAATCTCTTTGTAACACTAACCCCCACCAACACTTGAACCTTAGTCAGAATCATGCAAAATCGCATATCTCTACGTGGTCATAAATGTTTTTTTTAATTCTTCTTGCATCACTCAATATGTATTTCTAGATCCGCCCATCTCTGGGTCTAAGATCTAATATTAACACTTACAAGAGATCCGTTTGTCCGCATTGAGTTAAAGTCTCGAGTCAATGACCTAGACCAAGAGTTAGTAAAAATGACAACAGCGAAGTGTAGCCTACTAGTCTTAGTTTGGCTCACAGCCACACCCAAAGGGGTGCTTAGATAATACTTAAAGTAAATAACATGATAGAATAAGAAGAAGAATACTTAAAGATTGCTTGCATTGAGAAATAAACTACAACTTTTCGTCACAGTAGCGAGCAGTACTGGCAATTACATACATGAAAATGAATTAGAACAACAATTATCTAAGCAAAACAAAATGCATAATTAAATGGTTGAAGTGTTCAACAGTATTGGAGTTATTTTCAAATGAATCCCATGGCCACTATTTATAATGAGGATGAAAAATATAATGGAGGCATTTACCCATAAAGGTTTTCAATGAGCTCAAGCCTCCTTCGACCTAGAGGTTCCTTGTCTCTTTCTTCACCTTTTCATGAAATCACAATTTTTTCTTTCCATCGTCTAACCTATTAGTTAGGCATTTTTTTGGAAAAACAAATTATTGCACCAAGATATGGATTTACTTGATTTTTTCATTTAGTTTGGTCTTCATCTTCTTTGGTTTTTCAAAGCTTTTGGCCTTCATAATGTAGCTGAAATTATGTAACACCCCGGATTTTGGGGGTAAGCTATCTTCCTTTGGCCTTAATTTATTGTATGAGATTCGTTTCGTTTAGTGATCTTATCTTGTATTCATATTCCCAATTGTAAGTTTTTTAGCTAAAATCGTTGTTCAGGAGGAATAGAGGTTGAGACGGGGTTAAAATATGTGATTTTGGGGCCTCAGTAAATTTTTCGCGATTATGACCGCGATTGTGACAAGGGCAAAGTCTCTTTGTCACTATCATGTGTTGCTTTAGCTTTGGTACATTCTGGCAGTTGTGACCGCGATTATGGCAAGGGCATTGTCGCCCTATCACTATCGTTGCGTCGGGGAAGCATTCGGTACAAAACCGGTGGTAGTGCCAACGATTATGACCAGGGCACCATTGCCCTGTCACCATGCCCGAGACTTCTAAGATCATAAAAACCAAACTCCTTTTCCTGGAAGTTTTACCTCTTACCCAAATCAGTTTTCAAGAACAGGTTCTCTCTTCAAAAAGGGTGATTTTCACTCCTCACCAACCTTTTCTCATTTATTGCAAGATCCAAACCTACCAAAGCATTTATTGTGCAACACTTAGGGTTTCATCTCCTTCAAGAGCAAGTCTTCAAGTGTTTCCAAGCTTCAAGTCATCACTCTCATTTCTAAGGTTTTACTCCATTTCTAGGTTTATACTTACAAACCTATTATGTAACATCCCGAATTTTATCCCAATTGAAGAAAAGTGTTGAACTGGGGGAATCGGTAAAGTAAGAACCAAATATGGTGTATGGCTATAATGTTATGTGGTTGTGACACTTAACTCCGATTTTGACGATTCTTTTTTCTATGGTTTCATTTTTTAGAGCTCTTATAATTTGTTTACTAAGTTATTACTTTTTTAATCTTTAATTTACTACCCAATCCATTTCATGAATAAAATGTGACCAATTATCCAACCAAAAAATTACTTGTTACAAATAGTATCTTGTTGTTGCATCGAAACATAAAAATATTGACTAATTCGCTACCATCGAACTTGGGAAAATGAAATGATTGAATAATTGAAAAATGAGATTATTCAGGTGTAACACCCGGAATTTTCACTAAGGTAAAAGAATCCTCTTACGACCTTGGAAAGTTTTGATCGACAATTAATGGGCGGAAGTTACCTCGCATAAGAAACTCAACTAATCTGGAGCAACTCGGGATTTTCGGACTTCGGCTAGCAGGGCGTGACTGTGCCCGGCGATTGTGACATGGTCACTATCGCCGAGGGCACTATCGCCGAGAGGCCTCAGTCCACGGTACATATTGGACGACTATGCCCGCGATTGTGCCAAGGGGCACTCTCGCGTGGCAATGTCGCTGGCAGGGGTCAACATGCGGTACAAGCCACGCGATTATGACACGCGACTATGCTAAGGGCATAGTCGCCGGGCACTGTCGCGATCGGGGTGCAGGGGGATGTTTTATATCCGGTTTTCACCCCATTTCATTTCTCACTTCTTCCATTCCACCCCTTTCTCTCCCAAACCGAAACCCTAAGCCTCCAAAGTCGATTTTGAGCCATTAAGCCACAAGATTCAAGATTTCAAGTGGTTTTCTTCATCTATCATGGTTTTGGGAAGCTAAAGCTAGAACCCTCCCTACTTCATCTTCTTCACCAAGTTTTCTAGGATTTCATCCAACCCTTTTTGTCCATTTTGAAAATTTGGAGCTTGAGGTTCATTGTTGGTAACCTAGAGGGGCTTGGTTGGTAGATTCATGTTGTGGTTGAGGTAATCTTCTCTTTTCTTCACATATGGAAATTAGGGTTTTGGTATGAGTTGATTTGTTGAAGTAAAATGTTTCGGGAACGATTCTAAATGGTTGAATATGATTATTGATGGTTGGAAACTTATGGATCTAGGTTTTTGGAAAATTTGGCTTGAGGATTCAAGTTTTTTCAAAGAAGCTCAAATTGGGGAAAAATCTAGATTGAGCCTAAATCTAGCAAAGTGAGTTCACGTTGATTTGTGAAAACGTTGTACATGCCAAAAATGTTATTTTTCAAGTATTTGTGTGTTTTACATAAAATTATCAATTATTGAGTTATTTGGTAGGCTTTGATCACTTGAAGTGTTTAACTTTATAAACCTTGTAAAACACCCATATTTGGGATTTTTGGATATTTTTGGATATTTTGATAAGTAAATATCACAAATATGTCCTTTAATGATTTATTGTTCAAACGAAATCTAGTCAAGGGTTCATGCATTTTTTGTGTAATTGATTATTTAAAATATTTGGAAAATGCACATTTTCGTGTTATGAGACATGTTGGAATTATACGGGATGAGTCCATTTGGAAAATCATATATCTCGATCTATGACGAGTTTTGGGTTAATCCTGTCTTGGAGGCACATGTTTACATAAGTGTCGTTTAAATGAATTTTATTATATCAGGACCGTTATTTGTTGGTCTATTGGGTTTTGAGTATTTAAGCTCGATTTTGACGTTAAAAGAGTCTTGGGCACATTTTGTCCGATTTTAATGGCTCAATGTAGAGTCCCATTTATGATTTGCATCTATTGCAGCTTATTGCATCTTATTGCATATTATTAATAATTACATGCTCGAGTGCATTACTCATTCTTGTGTAGTCATGTAATTTTAGACTGTGTTGCATTGGATCCATTGGCACGTAAGTCAGTCTTTATTTGATGGTCAACTGGGTGTTGCGGGATTTGACCCGGGACCCATGTTTTTTTACCTTTACCTTGCAAGGGTACACTAGGAGGGCAGAGTCCAGTTGTGCTATCATGATTGATGGGCGCTTGGTACCTCCGCCATGTCGAGCCAATGCCATGGTTGTAACCTCGCATGTGTCGAGCCTTTGGTAGTATTCATGGAAATATTCGCTAAGGTCAGCTGTCTCTTTGGGTGTAACTTGAAAGGGATCGTAGGGACACTTGGGCTTTCATGTCGTCAAGAGTTATACGATTAACATTGTATAAGTGACATACTTTTGTGTTCATCCACTCTCAATGGATACAGGTCTCCCCCGTTGTCGGCCAACATTATTTTGGACACTAATGTCCTTACTTTATTATCGTTGGTCTTGTGTGTTTGACTGCAAATGATAACTTTAATATTGGATTCCCTCCACGTATATTAAGGTTTGAATGAAGCATGTGATTTCCATTTTTTGGTGTTTGGAGTTCGCTCCCTTTTATGCCCGCGTGAGTATCGGGTTTTATCCGTGTTTTCGGTAACGTTTTATATTTATTTGGATTGTTGTCCATGGTACATGGGTCGGGCATTATGCCTCATCTATGTTTGAATGTTTTGAATAATAGATATTTACTCACGTTTATATAATTGGGAATTAAATGTTTATTCATGTTTTGAGTGAGTTTGGATTGGAATTCATTTTGGAAGACGCTATATACATTCTAGAACTTTCGTCATACAATTTTTGTGCGTTGAAAAATGAGTTGTCTACATTTTATCATAAACCTTTTGGAAATCATGATTTAAGTTGCACTCTTTCATTTAACAACTTATTTTAATCATGACGTAAGCTTTTGTACTCACTAGGCGTTAGCCTAACCTTTTTATTTGTCGACATGTGCAATAGGTTCCGATTGGGAAATAGTACTAGTGACACTGTGAAGAGTTGAGAGCTAGATGTGTGCTTAAGAAGTGTATAACTTGGCGAAGTCTTCCGCATATTGGGAATAGCAACTCGGTATTTGGTTTGAGTAACACCTGACCTTATGTAGTCTTGGTATTTGTTAATCCAAGATCTATCAAGATTAGAGAGAAATTCTAGAGAGAGAGTAGAGAGAGAAAGTAGATCTTATTATGTCGGCTCTCTGTGTTTACAAGATATGAGTTATGACCAAAAGCTTACAAAGAAAGTCTAAACAAAGCCTTATATACCCTAAGACATATTAAGGAAATAAGCTAGCTTTGACTTTCTAAACATGACTAAATACATTGACTTTGACTCTATAAATCAAGATTAAATCTTGAAGACATATTTGTCCTAACAATCTCCCCCTTGGATTCAAGATTTAAACATTTAAGAACAGAAATCTTCGGCTTCTTGAATCTTCAAAATCTTCGGTCTTTATCAGGCTTGTCAAAGTCAAATTGTCACAAAATCTTCAGATGGGGAACTGACGGAGATTTTCTTTCTTTGATCTGGAGAATTTGTTTCTTCACACAAGGCATTTTGATACAATGTAGTGCAAATCTAAGAAAAAAAGATCTTCTTGAGAAACCAAGATGATCAATCGATTTTTCCTAAACTCTTGAAGAACTCTCCCCCTTTTCTTTCTTTGACTTGAAAACTTCAATCTTCAGTAAGGATATTCACCATATAGCACAAGTTTAAGAAAAAGAGATCACAAGATGATCAATCGATTTCTCTTAAACTCTTGAAGAAGAAATCTCCCCCTTTCCTTTCTTGAGACAAAGTCTTCTTTAAACATTTCTCCCCCTGTCATGAAATCGAATATTTGACTTGAAAGCTTTGACATGAAATTGAACTAAACATTTCTCCCCCTTTTTCAATGAAAGTGCGCATCATGATCATCGAAAACCTTCTTCAATTTCAGTCGCGTCTCTGATTCTCACTAACAATCTCCTCCTTAATGAATAACCTTGCTCCCCCTCAAAATAAGAATTCTGGAGCAATTTGTTTTCTCCCCCTGTAAGTATGCATATATTTCATTTAGGCACAGTAGTTGAAATTTTATACAAGGAAAATAAAATTCATTGAACTACCTTTTATAACTACTAACATTTAATCATTTGAAAACTTTACAAAAGAAATTCAACTTAATGAAATTTAACAGATTTATCAATCAAATGAAAGCTAATGTATGTGTTTGGATTCAAATACCAGACATCATTGCATATCAAGTTAAAAATGTTCAGTTTCAACCCCTTTATTAAATCTATTTGGTGTGCTAGCATGCGAAATATGATCAGCAGCAAGCATATGCAATTCTAAAACATATCAGAATACTCTGCTCTACTCACACTATTTGTCCAAAATCAGAATTTTCACAAATTTACAGGTTTATCGCGACTTTGTATTTTCCCTAAGTTTCAAGAGATGTGTGCTCATTGGCATCTTTTGATTTTGTGCACATTGGCATCTTTTGATTTTGTGCTCATTGGCATCTTTTGAATTTGTGCTCATTGGCATCTTTTAATCACAAAGTTTATTGAAGAATCCAGATCCGTGCAACAACACATAAATCGAATGATAAGCAATAAGAGTAATGATTTCAACTGGTCATCCCTTTCATTAATCTTTCAGAGAGAATATTACAATACGATGTTGAAAGTAAAAGAGATGATTAGCTTGTTTTTCCAAGCTAATCTTACATTAAATACTATGGGCCCGTGGCTAACAAGCCCACGGCCCGTTCACTAATAAGGCTCAAAATGAATTAATACAAAACAACCCTTGAACTTTAAATCAACATTAAAACCTGCCCTAACAATCTCCCCCTTTGATTTAAAGTTCGAGTTGGCGCTCTAGATCTCTCCAGTTGAAGTCATATCTTTTGCGGAGCGCGGAGTGTACCTCGAACAATCTGATGGCGCAGCGATAGTCGATGCGATCTTCAATCATTTCCAAGGCATTCCGAGCAGTTACTTCATTCGGATTTGGGACATTCGAATACCTTGGATTCTCAGACTCGTGCTGAATAATCTTTCGAAGAGCATCTCTGACCTTTAGAAGCGTGCCGTCACAAAATCTGTCTACCTGACTGAAACGTATGAATTTCTTCTCCTTTTGCTCATTGAGGTAAACAATCCTGAATTCTGGTTCCATAAGCATAGTGTTCCCGGGATACATGTTTAACTCAAGTGCTTTCAGATTTACCTTTTTCTCCTTGTTCTCGATAGCCATTTGGAAGTCTGTTAGATAAGACATCATGATGGTGCGGACCAGGTATCGACGAACAACTTCGAGTGCCTTTGTAATTTCTAGCGGTCGGATGGTTCTTGTACGTAAGTCTTTCAGAATAACCAGAAAGTCGAGTGGTCGGAGGTTCTTGAAATCAGCTTCTGAAAATTTCCATTCGTTCCCATCTTCACGTCGAACAATGAAAACTGGGTAGACGATCCTCATAATACGTCTTGAATAGATACTGATTACCTCTGTGATTCGAAGTTTGGTTCTGACCTGGTTGACTGGAAGACACCGCTGCATTGTGCTGATATATCGGCGTTGAAATTCTGGGTCAAGGTTGTAGATACCCAAACAGAAGGTCGGCTCGATCGGGCGAAGCTTGTGGACGAACAGCTTTTTCAAAGATTCCTCCAGATGAGGGATTAGTACCATGATCTTCTCCCAACGGATTTGTTGCTGTTGAGGAGTAGGAGGAAGATCAGAAGCTGTCGTGGGAGGAGTAGTTGTTGGAAGATCGGAAGTAGTAGACTCGGGTCTTGTTGATGGTGTTCCGGAGGGTTGAGCATAGTGAACGGGGGATGCTCCATATAAGTTTTGGAGCAGGAACTGATCATAGTCAATATTGTCGTCCTCATCAGTGGGGAAGACCAAATTTACCTAGAGATTTACGGCACTGGCGGGTTTTTCTTACCATGCGTCTTCGGTCTCCGGGTTGGTCTCACACTCTGGATCTATCATGTCCAGTATCGGTCTGTCTGACGAGTTAAAATCAACCAGTTCCTGTGTTGAACCCTCGGGCTTTTCAACCGTCGGGTCTTCTTCATCTGAAATCTCCATATCTATGACCGTATCTGCTAGTGGCAACTCGGCTTCGGGTGCTTCTGATGTAGTTGCCGCAGTTGGGGGTTCCTGTTGAGCCACTGTTGTAGTTTCGGCAGTCATGATCTGGGCGGTCTCGGTTTGGCGTAGACGCTTCTCCCCCTCACGGTGATCAGGATCATCCTGGTCATCGTGCTTGCGTTTGAGACTGCCGGCTTGACTCTTACAAGTGTCTTCTAGTGAACGGACCCTCTCAGACAGCGTGGTTAGCGCTTTGTTGTATTCGTTGAGGGTCAAGTCGATGGAGTCGAGGCGATAGGTAATGGATGAAGACGGAGCAGTGACTTGTGATCGGAGAACAGAGATCAGGTCTGCTTCAGTAGAGGCGGTTGTATCGGATTCCTGGAGCAGTTGGGCCAATAGCATCGTCTTCAGGGTGTCCACCGAATAGATAGGTTGCGGTTGAATCGGTGGAGGTACAGGGGCGGTTTCAGGTTCGACGAGGTGGCCTTTACCTTTGATAGTGCGCATAGCTTTGGCAAGTTCAGCGGCTACATGTTGCTGCATCTGTTGCTCCATATCCTGGCGGACATCCTTAAGGGTGCTGTCTAGGGACCCTGGTGACACAAAGTCTGGGTTACTAACTCCGGGACCACTTAGGTTACCCGTTGAGGCATCTACCGCGGGGCTAGAGCCACCTACGTTCACAGTTGGCGTGATAATAGCTGTGGTAGGATTTCCGTCCGATCCTCGTGTTCCGGTAGATGGAGACACTACAGACGTTCCGGTCGGGTCACTAAGAGCCGCGACTTGGTGTTGTTCCGCATCAAGTGTCCTAGTCAAAGAATCTTCAATAACAAATTGATCAAGACTCGATAGTGCACTGAAAGAAGTCGAGACCGGGGGTTGCTGGTCTCTTGTTTCAACACCAGTACTCTCCGAGTGAGAGACCGGTGGAAGTTGTGCTATATCCCCGTGTGAGACTAAAACATCCATCTTTTGAGAGACGGATGAGTGGCTATGGAGGTCGTGCAATTGCTCCACTGGGTCCACGGAGGCTTCTTCAATACCCTGTCCCAACAAATGAGACGAGGTAGTAGATGTGGCAACCCGGATATGACGTGGCTGGTTTCGCTCAGGAGCCTCGTTATCTTTACGGCTCAATCTTTCTTGGTTCGCGTTCGACCTTAATACCCTCCTTCTCACATGTTCTATGTCCCGGGGAAGGTCCCTCCGGCTCTGGCTGGACCATGGGATTCCCTAACTCTCGTCTATATGCTATCACATGTAGGGTTTCAGGCATATGCATAGCACGGATATTATCCTGCTCCCCCTCAAAACATACATGGGGATTGACTTGCTCCCCCTCGGAGTGAGAGTGATATCAACACAAGAAAAAAATATTTAGACTTTGTAATAAAAACAATGTGACTCTTCCCCTCGGATTGAGGTTGTTGATCCGCCATTGAATATCTGTAAAAAGACCCAAAGTTAGTAAACAGGACGGATAAACAAGTATCAGTGCGTACCTTTGCTTTGATAGGCTCAATCTGAGATAGATTAAGGATTGGCAGTGACATAACAGGTACCGGATAGATCAAAACAGGGGTGTCCGGACAAGGATTTGAACAACTAAGACTTTCCGGACAGACACAAGTAGCCGGACAAAGGGTGTCCGGATAAAACTATTGATCGTCAAAACTTTCTGGACGACACAAGTATCCGGACAAAAGGTGTTCCGGACAAGCATGGTTTCCGGATACAGTTGAGCATTCCGGACAAACATGGTTTCCGGATACAGTTGAGCATTCCGGACAAAAATAAGACTGTCCGGATACTCTGGGATTTTCACAAAAAAATGCTCTGTCCTTGTATATTTTGCCAAAATAGGACTGTTTGGATTTAAAAATGAGCCTTCTCTCGCTCCCCCTCGAATTGAGCTTGGGAAGAAACTTGCTCCCCCTTGGATGATGCAGAGTTGTGCAATGGAGAGTCCGACACACAAAAACTTTAGACTTTTAACGAAAAATTTGTGTCGCTCCCCCTCAAATGATGAACAGTAGTTGAAATCCACACGAGAGTATCCACACATACAAAAAAAACTTTTTAACATTTTTAAGAAAGACTGTGTGTGACGCTCCCCCTCAATAGTAGAGTAAACTTACCTGATAGCTGATTATGCTCCCCTAAACACATGAGCAGCTTGTTAAAGCACAGGTATAGTCAAACCTCACGTCTTCTTAATATTGTTCCTTGTAGATCGTGAGCAGCTCCCTCCTTCCGGTCATGTGTGTGGAGCATCCAGTGTCTAAGAACCACACATGACCGTCCTGCAAAACAAGTTTAGCGGACCTTTGGTACCCAGATTTGCCTGGGTCTGGGAGGGTTAGGTTTGGCACCGCTTGGGGAAGCTTGCTTTGTCCCAGCTTTCCCTTTAGGTGTAGGATGGACACCGTTAGAGGGAACTGGTTTTGGCACTTGTTTCTTCTGAGGTGTAGCGTTTACACCTTTTGGAGGAACAGGTTTTGTAGCAGATTTCCACCTGGGTGTCGGTCTAACCTCAGTGGGAGAAGCCTGTGTAGGAATGGGTTTGGTCTCCCGCTGTGGTTTAACCGCTGATTGGTAACCCCGTTTTTGATAGTGTCTTTGCTGGTTATTACGGGGTTTCCGTTTGGGTGTATGATTATACATGTGATATGACCCAAATCAATCATTATTGTTAATGTCATCAAAGTCATTCCAACCACAACTAGAACAACACAAACAATCTTGCGATAATTGAATCAATTGTTGAGTGGAGTAAATTTTCATTGGAAAATTAACATCTCTTTTAACAAAATCTTTCCTATGATTCCAGGCACAATCATTTTTGTTTATTCTAGAATTAAAAGCATTTGGGAAGGACTTTGATGCATCCTTCTTGACAGGTTCCTTCTTTAGCCACTTTGGGTTTTCTTGATTAGTGCGACCGGTTTTATCCGAAACAACAGGGACAGTGCGGTCAGTGACTTTATAAGGAACATTATTTTTGGTAGGCAATGGTCCGGTCTCCTGCCTCGGCTGTGATTGCTTTTTAGAAACAGGTTTAGAAGTTGGTTTTGATTGAGAAATCTTGATCACAGCTGGGGCCTTTGTTTGAGAACTGCTACCCTTTAGAAAATTGACCGGATGATTGACTACTGGTGATAGAAAATCAGTGTGGCTTGGAAGAGGTTTGTCGAAAGGGAACGACTCAAACTCTCCATCAGAATTACCTTCGGAGTTCATATATTCTGAAAAATGGACATCCGGAATTACTGGACTTGGATCGGTCGAGGAAGGCGAGGAACACTTTGTGCTTGTGTGCTTTGGGGAATTTGGTGCGGAAGCGTTTGAAAAATCAGAGTTTAAATTCCTTTGAACACATTCGTCTTGAGAGACGTTACTTTCTTGAGAATAGATATTTCCAATGAAGGCTTTACACGATGATGTGTCAGATGAGTTGAAGGAAAGATCAGGTGAAATCTGCTTTTGAGTTTGGAGAAAGTCAATCTGCACTTGGAGTTGACCATTTCTCAGGTGCTCCTTCATCGTTTCTCTTGTCATTTCAGACAGTTTCGATGAGAACGTATTGATTTCCCACAGAAAACTTTCCTTTTCTTCACTTGACACACCATTGGTTTTCTCAGATTTGAGTTTCTCAAGATCCTTAACTAGCTCTTTCTTCTCATTTTGAAAAACAGACCTTTCTTTCTCGAGTGACTCCTCCAACTCGACTATCGTTGCTTCCAAGATGAGAGGGGGAACATAGAGTTTAAACTCATCCGTCTCAGTCTTGATCTCGGTTGCTTGGTCCTCATCCTTTTTGGAGGAATCCTTGGGCGTAGCAACCTTGTATCAGTCGAAGTAGTCATTCGAGAGGTATTTCTTTGGATTTTTCTTATAAGAATAATTTAAAGGTTCATAACAAAATGGAAGTTGTATTCCTCGTTTGTGTGTGCGCTTGTATTCCTCGGTTTCCTCTTCCTTTTCAGGTTCAAGAGGACCAGTCCATTTAATGGCATATTCTGGATACTTTTTATCTAACCCAAAACAACCAAAATCATACAAGGTAGGTGTATGCCATCTTCCCTTTTTCAAATAATGTGGGTTATCATACCTGATTCCCCATTCTTTGTTGAAATAGGTGAACTCTTTGGGTTTATTTAGAAAGATGGTTTGATCAGTTTGACCCCTTTTGTGGAGTTTGGTTTCAAGATCAAGAATTTTCGCAACAAACTCCTTGTGCTGAATCTGAAGAGAGGAACATTGATAAACAATATCCTCTTTCTCATTCATGCACTGATCAAACTGATACTGAAGTTCATATAACTTGGCCCTTAAGTATTTAGGTGCTATTGAAAGATTTTTGCATTTTTCTTTTAACATAGCATTTTCAGACTTGTATTTCTCAGTTATTTGCATTTGAACATCTAACTTTTCAGATAGTGATCTAATCTCAAGTAGTTGTTCATTACTGGTGGCCTTGAAGGAATATATCCGTTCAGCAAGAGGTGTCATTCGGTCAGAAAGTTCTAAATAGATAGGTTTACATACCTGACACAGCTTTGTCTTGTCTTCTTCAGCAGGAGACATCTTCAGTTGCACTGGAGTGATCGTCAGACGATTGTTCGATTCAAAGTGAAACAGTATCAAGAATACTTAAATGTCCCCCTCCTGCGACTTAGCACGGGGGTCCCGCTAAAGAATCCGGGTGGTTTCCGGGTAAGGAATCCGGAAAATCGAAGTTACCGGATAAACAGATGTTACCGGATAGAAAACTGAAACAAGATGTTTCCGGATAAACTGAAGTTTCCGGGTACAATGGATTGTCTGGATAAGATATGTCCGGAAACTCAGGGTTTCCGGATACAAATGTTACCCGGATAGTATAAGGAATTGTGACTTACCCGGATTGCAGAACTTACCCGGAAAAATGAGGAGTCCGGATGGAATTGGAGGTGTCCGGATGAAAATACACAAATGTCCGGGAACTATCAACTTGTCCGGAAACCACGGCTGGTTTATCCGGAAAAGTCGGCTGTTTTGCTCAAATTGTTCGAATATTCGATTAGGGTTGCCCAAAATCGATCCTGGAAGATTAGTAATAATGCCAAACACAAAATAATACTAATCCAATCGATTTCAGTGCAAAAACAACAAGTTTTGATGGTTAAAAATCGGATTTTTGTCAAGAACACTACCAAAACTTTTGATCATAAATTGCTAAATTAACCACTCAAACGATCGAATTGGAATGCGAAAATTTGCAGAAATACTAACAAGTATAATGCTAACACAACCCAATAAACAGAATTGAACAATTTAGCCAGAATCAAAGATTTGAAAAATCAAGAAAAGTCAGACGTGGAAAAGTCAAACTAACCAGAAATCAATGAATGAGACTTTGAATCGAATCCGTCTGTCTGCTCTGATACCAATTGAAGAATCCAGATTCGTGCAACAATACAGAAATCGAATGATAAGCAATAAGAGCAATGATTTCAACGGGTCATCCCTTTCATTAATCTTTCAGAGAGAATATTACAATACGATGTTGAAAGTAAAAGAGATGATTAGCTTGTTTTTCCAAGCTAATCTTACATTAAATACTATGGGCCCGTGGCTAACAAGCCCACGGCCCGTTCACTAATAAGGCTCAAAATGAATTAATACAAAACAACCCTTGAACTTTAAATCAACATTAAAACCTTCCCTAACATTTATTAAGAATAAGATACACCATTAAACATGGCTTTCTATCTGGTTCTATAGCAGGATTTGGGTCAGCGGATCCTAGACCAATTGGCCTTAGGTGCTAGGTGACGAGCACCCCTTAGAACTTACTTTCCAAAACCAGAAAGGCCACATCGATATATCTTAAACCCATTTGTACCAGTAGAACATGGCTTTCTATCTGGTTCTATAGCAGGATTTGGGTCAGCCGATCCCAGACCAGTTGGTCTTAGGGACTAGGTGTCGAGCACCCCTTAGGACTTAGTCTCCCAAACCAGAAAGGCCACAGGCACAAACTTTCAAACTAAATGATTAGATTTAAAACTTAGAGCATCTCAATCACTTGGTTCTAAAACATAGTGCTTTCCCCATATTTTCGTTTCCATCCATCATTCTAAAACATAGTACTTTTTGAGCATTATATTCTATATAAATCTAGAATCACATAATTTTGAGCATTCAGCATAATTTCATTCATGTTTTGCTGACCTTTCGATTTATTTCAGAAGTGAAAGATGAAACAGATGTAACCCAGATAATACAAAAACGCTTGTAAAATCACCCTTGACACACATTTCATTCATTGAATGAAAGTTGAAAATTTTTCACTTCATTGAATTAAATTTGTAAAGATTCAAACATTCAAAGCAGTAGAAATAAAACATAATGCAATGTTATCTTTTACCACTTGTTCCTTGAAATAGAAAGATGTGATAGTTAAGGATATTACCTGAGTAGTATGATCATGCGGTAAAAGATTTAACCTGATAAGTACGAGTTCTAAACTGATTTGTTTAGAAGTCTTAGCCATTGAAGTACGGGTCCTGAACTGAATTGTTCAGAAGCCATAGTCGTTGAAGCACGGGTTTTGTACTGATATGTTCAAAAGCCATTAACTTTGAAATCCGGGTTCTAAACCGATGTGTTTAGAAACCATTCTCTTTACTCCCCCTTAATGGCACAAATAATCTTCTTCCGAGAGTTCAACGCTTTGCTTCTAAATCTGCAAAAACAGATTAAGTAGATTTTGGTACCCAACGTGTCTTGGGTCCTGGCTTGTTAAGCGGAGCTCTATAGGAAGGAAAATGATAAGTACCATGCCAATATTGAATACTATCATTTTTAATAAAATCATTAGTACCACAATAAGAACAACAAAAATTCTTTTGTGCAAACCTGATTAAATTATTTGCGGAATATATTGAATCAGGTTTAGCAAAAGATTTACCTTTCAGGTTAGTATTCTTTTTGGGAACCGATGATTTTGGTACATCTTTTTCAGGAATTGTACCTTTGACTCTCCATTGCATGTTGACTTTCTTGTAGGAAGGAAGATCAGCATATTTATCTTTGGAAGAATTATCCACTGAATGATCATAGAAAAGATTAGACGGACGAATCGGACATTCTGAATAGATTTTGGATTTGTTGAATGACTTCACTTTGTAAGATAATTCATTCCGTTCCTTGGTCACACAATCAAGCTTCTTCAGAATATCACACTTAACCCTCTTCTCTATCATGATATCAGTTGATAACACGGCCAAATTCTTTGTTAGCTTTCGTATTTCTTGCTGAAATATCTTCCTTTCAACAGAAAATTCATCTTTGACGCTCCTGGCCTGAAAGTCAGCTTTCTTTCTCTTTTCCAGCTCTTGTCTTTCTTCATCTAATTCTTTTTGAAGCTCATATATCTTCTTTGACAACTTCACATTCTTTGCTTCAAAGTCTTTCCTTTTATTTTCAAATTCAAGCATTTCCTTCTCCAATTTCTATTTTTCAATAAATAAAACTTTCTCAAAATCTGAATTTTGTTTGGAAAGTTTTCTGCATCTGAGTTCAAGAGCTTTCTTTTCTTCACTTTCTTTCTTCTCCGTCTTTGAAGCTTGTTCAAGTTCAGAAACTTTCTGGGAAAGAGAAAGAATTTGCTTTTTGTCATCTGAACGAGCAACTCTTTCTTTTCTGAAATTTTCTCTTTCCTCTTTTAGCAACTTTTCTGTTTCAGACAACTTCTTTGTAAGTTCAATAACCTTTTGCTTGAGTTCCTCATTTTCAGCATCTGATGATTTCTGTTCCGTATCCTCTTTTTCAGCTTTCTTTTTTTCTTCCTTTCTCTTAAAAGCAACTTCAGATCCAAGCATTTGCTTTGTTAACTCGTTCCACATAAGCATTGGATTGTTTTTGAAACAGTCAACGCGTTTGAAGATGTGTTGCGGAAGTTTGTAAAGTGCGAAGATCAAGTTGGATGAAGCTTCCTTGTCGGCTTTCATTCTGTTAATCTCTTCTTCTGTATAATCTTTGCCAGTTCTGATCATTGGGCCTTCAGTGAACGATTTTATCATGTTTTCACCATTTTCTCTACTTTCAATAAAATCGATGAACGAAACTCTCCATAGTTCAAAATCAGATTCCTTGAACAGCACTGGAAGCCGCTTCATGTTTGAAGAATTAATCTGGAAAAAAAATTCAAACAATTAACAATTAGCAAATCTCGAAAAATATTCTAAGTCAGAATTTCGCAACAGGAAGAAGCGAGAAGTAAGAAACTCGCAAGAAAAGGTAGCGAGAAGTAAGAATTTCGCAGGCAAAGGTTGCGAAAAGTAGACTTGGGCTTAGAATGGGAATCTGAAGGATTACTTTTCGCAAAAGAAGGTTGCGAAAAATTACAAAACTCGCAACAGAAGGTTGCGAAATACTTCATAACTCGCAACAGTTAGTTGCGAAAAGTTTCAAATCTCGCGACAGTTGGTTGCGAAAATCTTGGCGCAAAGTTCACTTAGAAAAAATTAAACTCTGAAACTTTTCTGAAAGTAGTGCAATTCGGTAGGAAGCAAGCAAGCAAGTAAGTAGCTTAAACTAATTAAGCAAGCAAACTAGTAGCTGAAACTAATTCAAAGCAAGCAGGCTAGTAGGTGAAACTAATTCATTTGCGGTTGTCGAAGCAGGCATGTAGGTGGAAATTTTGTTAAGTCAGTTTCTCGCATCAGTTGGTTGCGCAAAATGGATCAAGTAGGTTGCGCAAATTGGATCAAGATGGTTGCGCAAATTGGATCAGTGGCTTGCGAATTCCTTAAGCATACACACATACATCACAAACATACACACACAGCTGAATATCTTGCGAATTCTGAACTTGAGCTGCTTGCGAATTCTTTCATTAATGGCTTGCGAAAAGTAATTAGTAGCTTGCGAATTCTGTTTCTACAATATCACAAACTCAACAACCAAACTAAATCTCTTGAATTATGAATCAAAACAAATCACAAACAACTTCTAATCCCATCTGAATAACAAGATTGGATCAAAATTTCAGATTTAAACAATTTTCACCAAGAACACCTTCAACCCAAAAATTTCAAAAATGAATTTTATGCATTAAAACTAGAAATCTTTGATTGAAACATGTCTAAAACTTGTTTTTGGAAACAATTTTGCACAAAAATGAATCAAATCGACACAAAATAGCAAAATCAAGTTTCAAAAAAATTTGACAAACAAGTTTTCTCAAGAACACAAATTTTTTCTAAATCTTCAAATTAACTCTCAAAAACTTGAAATTAATCAACCAAAATTTGAATATATGTTAGAAAACAAGTTTCTAACACGATGATGTGAACCAATTTCGCTGAAAATCACAGAATCAAAATCTGAAAAACTGATCAGACAGATACGATCGATATGAACAAAATCTGAAAAATCTTCAAATTGAACTCCAAATCTTTGAAATTAGCCTTCAATCCTTGAATAAGATTTGTTCCTCTATCAAAAACGAATTCAACGAGCTAAGATTTGAACAAATTCGATCAAAAATCACCAAAATTTGATAAAATCTCAAGAAAACGAGATTTTCTTGAAAAATCAAGAAAATCAATCAAATTTGCTTGTGAAATCACCAAATTCGTATGTTTGATCAGTAGAATTCCATCTCTCAATCTTGTTCCAGCTCTGATACCAATTGTTAATCCAAGATCTATCAAGATTAGAGAGAAATTCTAGAGAGAGAGTAGAGAGAGAAAGTAGATCTTATTATGTCGGCTCTCTGTGTTTACAAGATATGAGTTATGACCAAAAGTTTACAAAGAAAGTCTAAACAAAGCCTTATATACCCTAAGACTTATTAAGGAAATAAGCTAGCTTTGACTTTCTACACATGACTAAATACATTGACTTTGACTCTATAAATCAAGATTAAATCTTGAAGACATATTTGTCCTAACAGTCGAGCCTTTGGTAGTATTCATGGAAATATTCGCTAAGGTCAGCTGTCTCTTTGGGTGTAACTTGAAAGGGATCATAGGTACACTTGGGCTTTCATGTCGTCAAGAGTTATACGATTAACATTGTATAAGTGACATACTTTTGTGTTCCTCCACTCTCAATGGATACAGGTCTCCCCCGTTGTCGGCCAACATTATTTTGGACACTAATGTCGTTACTTTATTATCGTTGGTCTTGTGTGTTTGACTGCAAATGATAACTTTAATATTGGATTCCCTCCACGTATATTAAGGTATGAATTAAGCATGTGATTTCCATTTTTTGGTGTTTGGAGTTAGCTCCCTTTTATGCCCGCATGAGTATCAAGTTTTATCCGTGTTTTCGGTAACGTTTTATATTTATTTGGATTGTTGTCCATGGTACATGGGTCGGGCATTATGCCTCATCTATGTTTGAATGTTTTGAATAATATATATTTACTCACGTTTATATAATTGAGAATTAAATGTTTATTCATGTTTTGAGTGAGTTTGGATTGGAATTCATTTTGGAAGACGCTATATACATTCTAGAACTTTCGTCATACAATTTTTGTGCGTTGAAAAATGAGTTGTCTACATTTTATCATAAACCCTTTTGGAAATCATGATTTAAGTTGCACTCTTTCATTTAACAACTTATTTTAATCATGACGTAAACTTTTGTACTCAGTAGGCGTTAGCCTAACCTTTTTATTTGTCGACATGTGCAATAGGTTCCGATTGGGAAATAGTACTAGTGACACTGTGAAGAGTTGAGAGCTAGATGTGTGCTTAAGAAGTGTATAACTTGGTGAAGTCTTCCGCATATTGGGAATAGCAACTCGGTATTTGGTTTGAGTAACACCCGACCTTATGTAGTCTTGGTTTATGACTTAAGTTAATGAACTTTGAGGTTAAATATATGCTTTAAAGTTGAGATATTTCCAAGGATGAATTTGTATAAAGGATTTTATCCTTTATTTGGTTATTTTATCGAAGTTTTATTTAGTTGCTCTTTCCAAAATTGAGGGTGTTACATCAAGAATACACATTGAATGTTGAGATTACGCATTGAGGTGCTGGTAGTAGATCCATAATTAAAGAAGTGTGTGTGAGTATTGCAGAAGAAATGAAACAAAAGATACGATAGAGCTAGGACAGTTATTGTATGAGGTCTACCCAGTCCTAGATGTAGAGGCGCATAATAGATCTATATGAACATTATGAGATGTCCCGTAATAAAACCAGTTGTTGCTGATACCTTCTTCTCCTTCTTCCATAACGTGATCTTAGAGAAGGAAGAGATAGGAGGGTCCTATGGAGAATGTGGCCAGAAATCTATTATGGAGTCCGACCACAACGACCGAATTGATTATCTTCATGCATAAGGATACTAGATTACCTAGTAGAAAGGATATCAAAATCATCACAAACAAGAATAGATTATGAGTATTTAAGTTTATTGGAAGATCTCATAGCATTTTGTGGTGGTCAACTCCTCATCTCTCTCGATTTTAAGCTAGGGTTTGATGTGTTCTTCATTTTCCCTTCTCTATTTCCATTTTGTCTTAGGTTTTGGATCTTTGGAGGTGAATGAAACACTTTGCAAGTGTTGTATTTAAAAGTTAGGTGATATTGCTTGTGGATTCAAGTTTTCACCAACAAAACTCAAGTTTGGGGTAAAAATCTAGATTTACCCTAAATCTAGAAAGGTGAGTTCAAATTGCTTTGTGAAAACTTTATACATGTCAAAATGTGTATTTTTGATAATAATGTGTTTACTTGGTATTTATAAATGTGTTAAGTATATGACGAAGTTTTCATATTTGGTAAAACTTAGGTTGATAATTCTTACGAAATGTCTAGGACTTGGTTTTCGGATATTTTGATGAGTAAATCTCAAGAATGTGTTCTTTTTGGTGAATTATTGCGTAAATGGAGTTTATTTGATGTTATCGCATTTTTGGTTTATTTGGTTTTATAACCCGTTTGGAAAATGCACGTCATTGTGTTATGAGATATTCTAGAAATATAATGGGGGTTTTAATTGGAAAACGATTGTCCCAACCAATTACGTATTTTAAGTTAACCATGCCTTGGAGCCTGTATTTTAAATGTCTTTTATTGTTTTAATGACCTTGATTTATTGGTCAATCGAGTTATTGAGCTTATGGTTCGGATTTGCATGGCTCAAATGAATCTTGGGGACTTTAGTTCGATTTAAGTTGCTCTATATTAAGCTTAAACTGAAACACCCTAAAATTTACAATAAATTTAAACCTTAACTTTACAAGGTTTACAACTACCTCTTCCAAAACTTTCATTCATAAATGGAGAATTAGTGACGAAGATTCATAATTACAAATGAAATATCATAAACAACCTACTAATCTAATCCATAACAAACAAGATCAGATTATGGGGGTTGTCTATGTGATCTCCCAAAATATCTTCGATATAAACTAATCTCTCCATTAAACCTTCAAAAGCTATGACTCAAGAGTCACTCTCCGCTCATCCCTTCATATCCCTTCCCGTGCTAGCGTCTGGTAAGAAAATTAGTTTTGGAAATATTAGGCTTGCGCCTAGTGAGAACATCCAGTTGAAAAGATCAAAACATTTATAAGCTTAATCAATGTTGTAAACAAAGCATATAAAAGTAACCATTTAGCAAGTTCTATTACGTTAACATAACATATTAACATCTTTCGATGATGGGAATCATACCCGATTCCATGAGTATGACGAACACCAAGTAAGTCATCGTATCATGTTTAAGAGCGACACTACAAATCACTGAGGATTCTAGATTTCAGCTCATGTCCAAGAAATTACAATTAAACCATGCCTATTTCTTGGTGTGGAAGTAGGGATTACAATTAAACCATTCCTATCCCTTATCTTCCAAATAGAAAACGGGAAATACAATTATACCTTGCCTATTCCACGATTTCACGTCACAATACGAAATGGGAATTACAATTAAACATGCCTATTCCTCATTTCATGTCAACGGAAATTACAATTATACCTTGCCTATTCCACGTTTTCGATAATGCTAGTGCCTATGGATCCATTACACTTACTAGCATACGTGCGGACCAAATCAAAACATATATCAAATCGTATCATACCCGAATTGGAGTTATCATTGCGTTCGTAAAATTCCACTACTACAGTTATGATCAAAATGATCAAGAAATACCACATATCAGAAAGTTACCGAAAAACAACCTTTTCGCAAAACTATCCGGACTAAGTGTCCGGAACTCATATCCAGGAAAAACTACCGGAAACTATGGATCCGGGAACACCCGGAAAATACAAATCCAGATACTCCCGGTAATACAAGTCCGGATTCTTCCCGGAGAATACAAATTCGGATACTCACAATCCGGAAAGGGGTGTCCGGATTCCGTCCAGAAAACACTTGTCCGGATCCACCTGGAAAACTTTACCGGATTGTACCGAAAACTCTTTCACTTATCGGATATTATCGGAAAACAGAGTTTACCTGGGTTTACCGGATACTTCCGGAAAATATAATTTACCGGATACTATTGACCTGTACATTTTATCTTCTTCGAAAACCCACTGTAATCCAAATCTAATTCCTTTACATAACAATTGAAATTTACCAAAACACTTATGCAGTTATATCATAGGAACCATTGAATTTCAAGTACATAAAATTCAAAAGTGAGAATGAACTCACCTGGATACGAATCCAAAATTGGTATTAACTATCTCAAGCTTCCAATCCTTTCTTGTTATTGAATCGATACCCTAATTAAAGATAGAACAATTGATAACTATCAATTCGAAAGGGATTGATCAAACAAAACTATGAAACCCTTACCAATTAAACTCAAGAACTCAGTTTCTCTTTCGTGGCTTAAACCGACTTCACAAGTAGCAAAGATGAGATATATCTGCTACTACAATTCTCCTTATCTTATACTCCAAAATTCACATTTTTTACAAATACAACACCACTTCAACTATTTACACTTTCAACCCTTCACTATCAACATTTAACCAAATTATCTTAAGATCCCTTGAACAATTCTTACCATCCAACATTTTAATTGGATAAATTCTAAAATCATCTAAACCACGATTAAGGACGAGGTTTATCCATAACAAGAACGTACCACAAAATTAATGGAAAATTCGAGGTGTTACATAAACATTTATGCATTTGAAGCATATTTTATTGTTAATTATATATTTTGAGAGTGTTGGACATTCTCTTGGAATTTTATGCTTTGAGGCATATTTAATTATTAGTTACATGTTTTGAGGATGTTGGACGTTCTTTTGTAGTCATGTAATTAGACTATGTTACATTGGATCCATATGCACGTAAGTTAGTCTTTTGTTAATAGTCGAATGGGTATTATGGGGTTGGACTCCTGGACTCGTGTTCTATGACCTTAAACTTTTCAAGTAGGCACTAAAAGGGTTGAGGTCTGGAGGTGCTACCGTGGGGTAGGCACTAGAACCTCTGCTGCTCAAAGGTAATGCCTTGAGGTAGTCCTTGGGTGTGTCGGGCCTTGAGTACAAATTCGTGGGAATAGACACTAAGGTCAACTGACTCTTGAGGTGAAACTTGATAATGAGTGGTAGGGACACTTGGACTTCATGTCGTGAAGTGTCATGCGTTTAACGTTGTATGAGTGACATACTATGTGTTCCCGTCACTCTAAATGGATACGGGTCTCCCCCGTCGTTGTTAAATGTCAGGATCGATTCCAAATAAGAATAATTATACTTAGAAATCAGAATTAAAGAATCTTGCGGAATAGAACTTTAATTCAAACACACTCAATGAACAACTAATCAGAAAACACAATCTGTTTGTATTCAATACTTCAACTCACAAGTTTACAACCAAATCTCAATCTTGTTGAACAGGCTCCACAAGATGACTTCTACTTCTCTAGAAATAGGGTTCTAAACCTTGAGGTTAATTCTCTCTAAAACAAAAACGAATTCTAAAAAATCACTCCGAATAGCTATCTATCAAAATCTATTTATACTAAATAATTACAAGATAACTATCAAAACAAAATTGATCTTCAGAATATTCTTTCATGCTTATCTTCAATCATTCCATCTTTATCTCCAACATTCTAGCATTCCATAATTATGATCACAAGCAGCATTAACATCGTTATGCACAAGCAGTACTAACATTGTTACAACAACATTAACTTTTACTTGTAGTACTAACTTTGCTCTGGCAGTAGTATTGTTGTTCTGGCAGTACTAACCATACTTGGCAAATCTTCAGTTCCCAACAATCTCCCCCTAACTTGACTTTTTAGGTTGAGAAGTCAAGTTCTTCAGATGATGCTTCCAAAACCTAATCATGAACACATAAATCAGGATTCAAACCCAGGCTTTGATTGATAATCCTTCTCACCAAGTATCTTCCCATTTCAGAATCCTTGTTGCAAGCCAACTTAGCATGTAGCATTCCATTCAACCTTTTCTTGCTGTGCTTGTATGCAACATCCACCAAATAATACTCATGATATGTATAGTCAAGTGTGATGACATACACTCCACATTTTTCAATGAGCATCCAGTTGGTAATGGCTTGAAAATTTCTTTCTATCATATACTGAACTGCTTCTGGTTTGAACATTAGGCACATGTATTCAAGAACCAATTTGGTGATAGACATCCCTTTCTCATTCAGCATATTTCCATACAGCTTCATTCCAACCTTGTACATCTCCTCTACGTCAGATCTAGAGCACATTCTGATAAGTCTTCCCCATGTAGAACAGACCTCATACTTCCCATCTGCTCTTTTGACTCTAATGTACTCCTTTCTCTGATCTACCAAGGTATCCCAGAAGATGATCTCAGGAGGCATGGAAGATAATGGGTCAACTTTGATTGGATCAGTATCAACCATAGTGATATACATTTCACATTGAGCATTACTTGGTTGACCTGATGGAGTTGCTACTTCTTCTTCAGCAACCTTTGTATCATCTTTCTTTTCTGGAACATCCTCTTCTTTTTCTTCTTCTACCACTGGTTCTATCCTAGGTTTCTTGACAACTTTCCTCTTGGTAGCTATAGACTTGGTTCTTGTTCTTTTCAGTGACACCAGCTTTTCACCCAGGGTTTCTTCTTGCTTTTTAGGAGTGTCATGTTTGGCTTTAATCAAAGCCTCTGCAACTTCAACTTCTTCCAAAGTAGGCATTTTAGTTTCTGTTGCTTCCTTTGTTTCTGCTGCGTCTTCCTTTGTAGATACTGCTTCTTGCATGGTTTCTGCTGCTTCTTTTGTTTCTGCTGCCTCTGGAATGGTTTCTGCCGCTTCTGCTTTTTGACTTTCATCAGCATTAACCGTTTCTGCTGTTGGTTCAGTTTCTGCTTCTTTCTGAATTTCAGCAGCATTAACCTTTTCTGCTGCATGATCAGTTTCTGCTTCTTTTGCAATTTCTTCAACACACTCATTCTCCCCCTTTTCCTGTGCACTCTCCATGTTGAATTCAGCTTCTGACTCCCCCTTTTTGGGAGCATCATTGTTGGGGCTTCTTCTTTTAAGAACATACTGAGCTTTCTTCTTCCTGTGCATCAACTTTGTAATCAGCTTCTTATGCTTCTCAAGCTGTGTTTGTTGATATAGGACCACTTTCTTGAGTCCATCTATCTCCTTTTGCTGACTTACAACATCTGTGTTGATATTGGCAATGGTTTCCATCAATTCCTCATATGTATATCTATCCTCACCTTGTTTAGGAGTTTTTACTTCCTTTAAAGGATCACTGGAAATTTTAGTAGGTGTCTTTTGCCTAGCAAAAGCACTGCCTACCCCCGTGGTTTCTTGGCACCTGGGACCTCTGAATGATTTCTCATTCTGAGTTGCCGTGAGGAAGGTCTTAGTTATGTTACCACTGTCCTTCTCTGTGCTAGCAGAAGTAGTGGCAGCCTTGCTACTCACATGCTCAACCTTCTCCTTAGTGAGCACCTTCTTGGGGTTGGGAGACACCCCTGTGGTTTCCCTTTCGATATTCTCTATTGGAGAATGCTCCAATAGAGGGCTTAAAGGCTTTGGGCTTGTAGGAGGTACATCAAGGGAAGGAGCCTTGTGTACCATTCTTCTTGTAAACTTTTTGGTTATGTGAGGAGTGGGTCTTTGAAGAATGGACTGAGGAATTTCTTTGGTGATTGAAGGTGGGGTTTGGCTATCAGTGGGTTGGTCTAATGAGGGCCTTGACCATGATGCCATACCTTCTTGTGTGTGGGACACACCCATCATTGTAGAGAACAATGGAGTGTCAACTCCTTCCGAGTCCCTGGAAGTTCTTCTCATATTTGAGAAGACCTTTCCTTTAGGGGGTTTAGGTACATATACCTCAGTAAATTGAGGCAAATCCGTCAATTCCTGAGTAATCACTGCTTGGACAAACCTTGGGTACATATAAAAACTCTTTTTGGATTCCAGGTTTGACACAAGATCATTGAAAATCATTTGTGAAAAATTAAACTTCCTGGCAGTGGCCAAGCAGACCAGGGCATAAGCAATGGTACTGCTAAACTCACTCCATCCAGTAGTTTTCTTTGAAATGCAATGTAATAAGGTATGAACAAAGAATCGCCATTGTGTAGAAAATTTAGACTTGAAAAACTTAAAGATTCCAATGGGACCTTCATACCCCATTCTCGTTAAAGTTGAGTATAGATCGTCATTAGGAATAGACGTCATACCTGAGGCATCATCCAATCGAAGAGTGATGCGAATAAGCTCCTCTGTAACATTCAAGGGTTTGTCACACACCCTTGTTTTGATGATTTTCTGCCCATCTTCAGACACCACAGTGGCATTTTCCCAGAACTGCTTCTGATGCTCGGTGTAGATTGTCGGGGTCACCGTTAGGGCATAGGATATATGCGTGTATTTGAGGAAATCCACATCGTGAAAACCTGCGGACTGTTTTGGCTTCTGGAGCATGGCAATCTCGTTGTGTTCGTCGATAAACTCCATTGTACCTGAGGATTCTTGACAGAAAACAGAGATTCTTGGGAGAGAATAGTTAGAAAGAGAGAGAGATGAATAGAATTCAAAGAGACGTTATGAACTTTGGCGGGCTGAAAGAGGTATTTATAGCAGTATTAGCCCTAAATTTTCTTTTAAAGCAGTATTAACGACACATGCAGTATTAAGTACGAAGCAGTATTAACTATGTACTGGCAGTAGTAACTATGCACTGGCAGTAGTAACTATGCACTGGCAGTAGTAACTATGCACTGGTAGTAGTAACTATGCACTGGCAGTAGTAACTATGCACTGGCAGTAGTAACTATGCACTGGCAGTAGTAACTATGCACTGGCAGTAGTAACTTTTCAGCACTTGTCAATCTGAGTCATATAGAAGATCCTGAGAAGAAGAGTTAGTAGTACCAAATATAGAAGGAAATACAGGTATAAAAACTGAAAATCATGACTTTATTCAAGGTTGATCATGCCCACACTTGTTACCAAGAAAGTGAATCTACCCACATCAAAAGCTTTTGTGAATAGATCAGCAAACTGGTCATTGGTATGAACTTTAGCAACTTGAATTAATTTCTTTTCATTACAATCTCGAATAAAGTGATACCTGATCTCTATGTGCTTTGTTTTTGAGTGTTTGACTGGATTGTTAACAATGCTAATAGCACTGTTGTTGTCAATGAAGATTGGAGTGTGAAGAAATGTTACCCCATAGTCCAACATCTGATTCTGTATCCATAGAACCTGAGAGCAGCAGCTTGCAGCAGCTATATACTCAGCTTCTGTTGTAGATAAGGACACTGTGGTTTGTTTCTTACACTGCCAAGATACTAGTCTTGCACCCAAAAACTGACATCCACCTGAAGTAGACTTCCTATCCATGTTAGCTCCACCCAAGTCACTATCTGAGTATGCAAGTAGATCAAAGGATGATTCATAAGGATACCAGAGACCTAATCTAGGTTGCCCTCTTAGGTATCTAAATATCCTCTTGACTGCATGAAGGTGTGATTGCTTTGGTGTAACTTGAAATCTGGCACATACACATACTGGAAACATAATATCTGGTCTAGAGGCTGTGAGATACATGAGTGATCCAATCATTGATCTGTAATGATGGACATCCACATCCTCCCCCTCAAGATCAGCAATGATCTGTTTGTGTGTCTCCATCGGTGTGCTTGCTGGCTTTGAGTCTGATAATCCAAACTTATCCAGGATGTCTTTCACATATTTGGATTGGCATATGAAAATCCCATCCTTCTTCTGTTTCACCTGAAGCCCAAGGAAGAAAGTAAGTTCACCCATGGAACTCATCTTGAAGCTCTTGTGCATTAACTCCTCAAAGTCTTTACACATGTGATCATTTGTGGATCCAAAGATAATGTCATCCACATAGATCTGAACAAGTAGGGTGTCCTTCTTTTCCCTTTTAATGAATAAGGTCTTATCAATGATTCCTGTTTCAAATCCATTTTCCAAGAGATAGGTAGACAGGGTTTCATACCATGCTCTTGGGGCTTGATGTAGACCATAAAGTGCCTTCTTTAACTTGTACACTCTGTCAGGATACAATGGATTCTCAAATCCAGGGGGTTGACAGACATACACTTCTTCATCTATAGTCCCATATAGAAAAGCACTTTTTACATCCATCTGGTAGACCTTGAACTTCATATATGAGGCATAGGCTAGAAACAACCTAATTGCCTCAATCCTTGCAACTGGAGCAAAGACTTCCTCATAGTCTATACCCTCTTCCTGAGTATACCCTTGTGCAACCAGCCTGGCTTTGTTCTTGATCACAATTCCTCTCTCATCCTTCTTATTTCTGAAAATCCACTTGGTGCCAATTGCCCTATGACCTTTTGGAAGGTCCACCAAGTTCCAAACATTCTGTAGCTTGAACTGTAGCATCTCCTCTTGCATTGCTTCTATCCAACTTGGATCTTTCATAGCATCATAAGCCTTTTTGGGCTCAATTTGGGATAGAAAGCAAGTGAGTACAGTATTAACTGTATTTTGCTGATCTTGTAGCTCTTGAAGTCTGCTTTGATTCCTAGTCATCATGGGAGAAGCAATGTCTCCAATTACCAACTCAGGAGGATGACTTTTCTGAGTTCTTGATGGATGACCAGATTCCTCTTGTAAGTTCACATCCAGATTTGACTCATTTAAGTCTGGATTTTCTTCAGCTTCTTCAGTCACTTCAGACTCTCTGGAATTTGGACTTGAAGGCTGATTTTCCTCTATTCTTCTCTCTTCTTCATTCTGAATGGGTTCAGCTTCCTTTTCTTGTTCACAGAAGTCAACAGGATCAATGGTAGGGAGTGGAAATATCACAGACTGAATTCTGTGATCTGATGGTGGTGCATCCCTTTGTCCTGCATTTACATCACTACTGATACCCAAAGAATTAGTGAGTGAATCAATGTCAAATAGCCAATCAGGACCTGAACCAATAGGATTTGGTGTGTTCTCATTGCATTTGACATTGTCACTTTCTTCAATTATTCTAGAAGAGGTATTAAACACTCTGTAAGCCTTACTCTGAGATGAGTAACCAACAAGAAAACCATCATCTGCTTTGCTATCAAACTTACCTAAGTGAGATTTGGTATTGAGAATTGTACAAGGACACCCAAATGGTTTGAAAAATCCAATAAATGGTTTCTTTTTCTGAAAAAGCTCATAAGGTGTCTTGTTTTTAGGCTTTATTACTAAAACTCTGTTTTGGACATAACAAGCAGTATTAACTGCTTCTGCCCAAAAAGTAGTGGGTAATTTTGAATCAGCTAACAGAGATCTAGCAGCCTCAATCAGTGTCCTATTCCTTCTCTCAGCAACACCATTCTGTTGTGGAGTCCTAGGAGCACTGTATTGTCTCTCAATTCCTTTTTCCTCACAAAAGGTGTTTAGATCAAGGTTTTTAAATTCAGTCCCATTATCTGATCTAATGACTTTCACTTTTTGATTTGATTGGTTTTCAATTCTAAGAATAAAAGATTTGATCAGTCCACTTGTCTCATCTTTAGTTCTCAGAAAATATACCCAAGTAAATCTAGAGTAATCATCAATAATAACTAAACAATATGACTTCTTGCCAATGCTCATGACATTTGTAGGGCCAAACAGATCCACATGCAACAACTGAAGAGGATTTGGGATAGTGTTTATCTCTTTGGACTTATGAGAAGTTTTGTGTTGTTTGCCTTTGAGACAAGCAACACAATGATCATCACATGAATAAACTTTTGATGGTAAACCCCTAACAAGATTATTTTTAACAAGTTTATTCATTGTTTTAAAATTCATGTGACACATCCTTCTGTGCCAAAGTGATGATTCATCCATTGAAGCTTTTGATACCAAACAGTTTAGGGATGAATCAGATGAAACACTTTCTAAATCTAAACAATACACATTATCCTTTCTAGGAGTTCTCAATAGTATCATGTTTTCATCAACTACTTTGAATCCAGGAGCAAGAATAATGCATTCAGAATCAGTAAATAATATACTATGTTTCTTGTCACAGACCTGTGATACACTTAACAGGTTGTATCTCAATTGCTCAACATAGTAAACATCCTCAAATGTCATCTTACCTTTTGATACATCACCTTTACCACTTATCTTACCTCCTGCAGGATTATTCCCAAAAGCAACATGTCCTCCATCAATTCTTTTGAAATTCTTGAGGCATGCCATGTTACCTGTCATGTGCCTGGAGCAACCACTATCAACTTGCCCGATGCTCTTCCCCTTGAGCTGTTGGTTGCCCTGCACATAAGATAAATCAATTAGTTTTTATTGGGAACCCAAGCCAAAGTGGTATTGGGTCTCCCTTGCTCATCAAAGTACTTACATTCAGTTTGGATAAGTTTTTCAACCTGAGGAACTTCAGTACTAGAGTACTTTGTCAAGATGATTGGTCTAGCAGCACAAACACTAGAAGCAGTATTATCTTTAGAAGAAGTACTAACAGTGTTAGCAGTACTAACACTGCTAGCAGCAGTATTGCTTCTAGAAGAAGTACTAACAGTGTTAGAAGCACTAACACTGCTAGCAGCAGTACTATCTGAGGCAGCAGTACTAACACTAGTGCTTTTAGGAACCCACATTGTGACACATTCTTTTTCAGTCTTTTTCCTCATGTGGCTTTTGGATTTAGCTTGTTTCTTAGCCACATGGTTTCTTACAGGCTTCCTATAACCATTTGATTTTTGAAAAGTTCTTTGAAAATTTATCCTTTGGTTAATAGGATTGAAATAACAGTGTTTGGCAAGGTGATTCAATTTGCCACAGATAAAACAAGGTTTTGGTCTGTTAATCCTTTGCAGATCAACTCCTTGTTTTTGAGCCCACTGATTATTCCCGTTTCTTTGATTTCCCCTCTTTTTATCATGTTTTTGGGGTTCATTCTTTTGAGAATTCTTGCAAGAACAATGTTCACAAGTATTGGAATTCACAACAGTGGTCTGTGTATAATGAACTCCCTTTCCTTTTTCAGATCTTTTCATCTCATTGTTCTTATCCCAGGGACTTCCACCTTCCTCATTAGTCTTGATGTAATTCTCTAAGGGGATCTCACCACTGACATTCTTGTTCCTTTTCTTAGACTCTTCTTTTTCAGTTTTATCCTCAACAACAACTTCATATAATGGATCTACTTTAGTAGCTCCTTCAGGTAAGTCCTTCCTATCCTTGGTTTCTAACAGGTCTGACCTAGGAGGGATGTATGTGTTGTTGTAGGGTGGGGGTGTGGCATTGTACCCTAGGCCTGGTTTCATCTTACTGTGGATTTGAGCATTTATTATGGTGTCCATGACTTTAGAAGCACATGAAAACTTTTCAACATCAAGTTTTACTTTCTCAAGTTCTCCTTTTAATTTCTCACATTCCTCCCTAGACTCTTCCAGTTGGAACTCCAGACCATTCTTTTCCCACTTCCAGTAGTTTGTATCATATGAGTGTTGAAGTTCATTGGCTTGAAAAGCCTTAATTTGTTCTTCAAACCTCTCAACAATCACTACATAATCTCTTCTATCCTTTTCTAATCTCTTAAGGTCATCACACATTCCCTGGTTGTGATCTCTATACTTTTTCACAGTGTCTATACAAGCTTGAGAACATAGATTAGATTTTACCTCAGTAGGAAGATCTGAGACTTCTGCCATGAGTGCATGATTCTGAATTGCCTCTTCTGCTTGATCACTCCAATCAAATCCCATTCCTTGTTGAGAAACAAGGGCTTGAACAGAGTTTCTGTTCTGGTTGAAGCTTCCAGTCTGAGCTTGTTGATGGTTGTTTTGAGATACTCCACCTCTGCATTCTCTGGCAAAGTGTCCCATCTTATGACACTTGTAGCATTCCACCTTAGACTTGTCAAACCCAGCACCATCTTCTCTTCTTTGGGAAAAGTTGTTTCTCCCAGTCCTCTTTGTAAACTTCTTCACCCTCATAGAAAGCATAGCCATCTGCCACTTGATATCAATCTCCTCAAGATCATCAGCATTAATCTGTTCTAAGTCATCATTAATTAATGAGGAGTTAACATGACTAGAAAAGAAAGCTTCTAGTACAGAATCATTGGCCTTCTCCTGATTGACTCCACCAGCAGTACTAACTAATTCAGGGTTAGCAGTAGAATCATTTGATGCTGATAGGAGTGCAGCATTATACACATATCCTGAGGGCTTCTTCTTGGCTTCAACCTCTGTTTCAAATACCCTAAGATCATTGTAAAGATCATCAAGCTCTTTATCTTCTAACTGGTCATTCTGTCTGAAAGACACAGTATACATTGTCCATTCCTCACCTAATGATCTTAGAAACTTCCTGTTTACATCATCAGCCTCCATACGAACTCCAACTGTAGCCAATTCTCCAATCAACTTATTAAATCTATCAAAAGTTTGAGTCATAGACTCATTCTTTGTAGAAGTAAAATTTTCATATTGTTGCTTAAGAATTGCCTTCTGGTTCCTCTTGGTGCTCTTGGTACCAGTGAATCTCTTTTCCAATGCATTCCATAAAATCTGAGCATCAGTGCAGTGATGAAATTGGTGCTGATACTCATTGGGAATAGCCAAAAGCAGAGTGCTTAAGGCTTTCATCTCTGTTTGTCTAACCTTTCTTTCTGCATCAGTCTTTGGAGGGGGTCGTTTGCCATCTGGTCCAACCCTTCCTTCAGCACATGGACCATTCTCTATAATATCCCAGATGGAATAATCAGTAAGCAAAATATACTGCTTGATTCTAATCTTCCACATGTCAAACTCATTAGGCCTGAGCATGGGAACCTTTGAAACAAGAGTACTGTTTGATTCAACTGTGTTGTCCATAATGATTGTAGATTTCTAAGAAACCAAGCTCTGATACCACTTGTCAGGATCGATTCCAAATAAGAATAATTATACTTAGAAATCAGAATTAAAGAATCTTGCGGAATAGAACTTTAATTCAAACACACTCAATGAACAACTAATCAGAAAACACAATCTGTTTGTATTCAATACTTCAACTCACAAGTTTACAACCAAACCTCAATCTTATTGAACAGGCTCCACAAGACGACTTCTACTTCTCTAGAAATAGGGTTCTAAACCTTGAGGTTAATTCTCTCTAAAACAAAAACGAATTCTAAAAAATCACTCCGAATAGCTATCTATCAAAATCTATTTATACTAAATAATTACAAGATAACTATCAAAACAAAATTGATCTTCAGAATATTCTTTCATGCTTATCTTCAATCATTCCATCTTTATCTCCAACATTCTCGCATTCCATAATTATGATCACAAGCAGCATTAACATCGTTATGCACAAGCAGTACTAACATTGTTCCAGCAGCATTAACTTTTACTTGTAGTACTAACTTTGCTCTGGCAGTAGTATTGTTGTTCTGGCAGTACTAACCATACTTGGCAAATCTTCAGTTCCCAACATTAAATATTATTTTCGGATAGTGTAATATACGTGTTTAATGTTATTTGGATTGGGCAAGTATCTCCAATTTATGACTTTGATATTCGATCTCCTCCACATATATTAAGGTTTTGAATGAAGGAGTTATTTCCATGTTTTTGGTATTTGGGTTTTAATCCTATTTATGCTTCGTGTGAGTATTAGGCTTAGTTCCAAGTTTTCGGCTTATTTCTATTCAAGCGTTTTATCAAGAAAAATGGGATTTTTGGAAAAGATGTTACTTTTCATTCTAAATACCTTACAAAATGGAAATTTGATTTAAATATTATATCATCCTTGTGCATGAAGATTTGGTGAGTCCTACATGTTATTTGAGAATGTCTCTCGTTGAACTCTAGAGAGTAGACAGTAAAGGACCATGGATCCTTGAGGGTGGAAGTCGTCTAGATTGGGTAGGCACTAAGGTATAGTAAATCCTTGAGGTGTAATTCGATGGAGTAATCACTAAAGGTGTGGGATGGTTTGAGGTGATGCGAAGATGGTATGTGCAGTAAAACCAGGAACCTGAGGTGTAGTCCCAATAAAATCATTAGGTGACTTCGCTCACGTGTTGTTGTCACCTTTATGGAAAAGGGTCTCCCCTGAATCAAGAGTTGTATTTGTGAATGTGTTCAGGTGTGAAACATCGCGTGCTATGTGGTTCATGGTAATATACTACCATTGCGGAGCGTGTAACATTAAATTACGCATTGATGTTCTTCAATTTTATATACATATGAATATTTGGGTAAGATCTCACTAGGCCTCTAGCCTGACACTTTGTATCACCCGAACATTTCGGTAAGGAAAGATAATTTTGAAGTCCCTATTAGTCCATAATTTGGCATATCTAAGGGATTGTTTGTCGTTATAGTTGCGTGCATCGGGGGATTTCTGTGTCGAAAGTTGAGATTTCAAGGCTCGCTGGACTCTGGGCGATTATGCCAAAGGGGCATAATCGCATGTCAAGATCGCCAAGGCTGGAGGACCATCCATACGTTTTGAGCGAACTTATCGGCGATTGTGACATCTGGTCACTATCGTCGGGTATATTCGTTGGGAATGGGCGACCTACAGTATAAAACCCGTGATTGTGCCGGCGATAGTGACAATTGTCACTATCGCTGGGCACTCTCGCCGTCGGGCAGTAAAGATTTTAAATAACGCAGTCTCGTTTTTCTTAAATAGCATTCATTACAAACCTGTTAGGTGCGAGTTCCTTATTCTTGAGAGGCAATTTTCACCCACCCCACTTCTCTCTTCATTTACTCCTTCATCAAGAACCATCAAGGTCAACCACAGGGGTTGTGGCGTACTGGTTAAGGCCCTGGGGATGTGGTGGAATATCCCATCTGCCTAGGGTTCTAATCCAGGCATACACAACAATTGTGGCCACTGAGGTTTAATCAGGGCTAATGTCTTAGAGTCATAATTTGCCAAGGGATTAGTCTAGGCATAACCTAGGACACCCTTCCAAAAAAAAGAACCATCAAGGTCATTCAAGTATCCTCTCCCAGAGTTTCCTAGCATCTAAGAGTGAGGAACATTAAATTGTGCTCAAGCTTCAAGACTCCTCTTGTTGGTCCCGAAGGGCTATACAAGTTTGTAGAACGGGGGGGGGGGGGTTGAATACAAACACTAAGATTTTACTTTTCTAAATTGTTTATTGATAAATCATTAACAATTTACAGCTTGTTGCGGAAACAAGATTAAGGATAAACCTAAATCTAAACAAGTTGGAACACTAAGTTTCTTGCACTAAGAAAGAGAAGGAAATTACTAATAATAACTATCTCAAGATAAGAAGGATGAACTTGTCCAGAGTTAGCAGGTTACTTCAAAATGAAGTGAGTTCTTCTTCTTATATACTACATGCATTTAATGCATGGCAGTTTACACTTTACACGTGGCAGCAGCTCATTGGTTGTACGTCATTGACCTTTGTTGACAACCTTAGTAGCCGCATGTTTGAACAGTGTAGTATCAGAGTGGTTACACGATTTCAGACAATAAGGAGGTTCTTTTTCTGACGTATCGTACGAAGTCGTGCAAGGGTGGTTAAGACAAAAGTACTTTGTATGGAGGACTTCATGATCAGCTTTTCGTTGATTCAGCGATCTATCATTCTATATCAGCGAATGATAGAGTTCAGCGATAGCTAAAGTCTTGTACTTGATACTTCACGTTGAGTGGACAAATCTGAGTCTTCGATGATCCGCATCAGTTCATTAGGAGACTTGTCGCTGGTTCTTGAGCTTAATCTTCGACTTCAGCATAGAACCTATGTTGACGTGAAACATGTCTTCAGAGATCATAAGTAAACAACTAACTTATCAGCGATCACCATAAGGACTGAACAGACTCATAGTATTATGGTGAACAGTGTTCGCTGAATGCTTAATCTAAAGAGCGAGAGTTCCTATCAGCGGTACTGTAAGATCTTAGTACTTATCAGCGATAGTGAAACTCTGATACATGATGTTTACTTACAATTTTCACTAAGTATATAAGAGAGGGTCATTATCAAATCACTGAGGGTTTGGATCAACACCTCTCAATCTAGGGTTTTGGAAATTTTCTAGGTTTTAACCAAAACCTAGTATTGTGAGTTCATTCCTTCCTTTTAAACTTTATACATGTCAAAACTGATCTCCAACCATTCAGAGAGACCGTACTGCGTGATGGCTTCAGCATAGAATTTTTCGTATTGATCATTCTCTCTGAATATCTCGATTTCAGCGATAGAAACTTTGAGGGTTGATCTTCCAGTGATGAGTACCTTGATTATTCTGGAAGGTCGATGTCTGAAGTGTACCTTTTCTTTGCACCAGGCTAAAGTAGATTGAGACACAGTTCTCTTTTCTTCAACGATCTTCTTGGCTTCTTCCCATAGCTGACGTTGAACTTCGATTGGAGCTCTTTTCAGCTTAGGGTCTTTTACTGATCGTTGAGTAAGCTGGATGGTGTATTCTCTGTCTTTTTCTTCAGCTTCCATTCTTTCAGCGATTAGACGTTCAGCTCTGAGGTGATCCTTGTATTCCCTTTTTGAAAGTTTGAACTTTGTAGGAATAGAAGGAAGTTGCTCACGCTTCAGAATGATTCGCTGATCCTCGAACTTCTTTATCATCTCATCTCTTCTTCTTTGATCTTCTTCACTTAGCTTTTGAGGAGCCAAAGAAGGTCTGTTTTTGTGAGAGAGCATCTGTTCTTTGGGTTCATCAGTCTCAGAGATCAAATCCAAGACCGGGATTATTTCTTCAGCTTTGGGAGTTGGGATTATTGTTGGTGAAGTCGCAGCTGTAGGAACTTCAGCGATATCCTCAAACTGGGGAGAGGACTAGCTGAAACACAGCGATCGTTCAAGTAAGAACTTGGGTAGAATAGAGAGATAAAGAATGTGGTTGTGTATAGAGGTTTTGTGGAGAGTAGAGCTGAGGTCCAGCGGCTGCTTCTTCAATTGTCTTCTCACCCTCTTCAGTAAAGGTGAGGTCTTCAGTCTTCTCTCCCCTGATAGATTCATCATGGGAAAGGTCTTCAGCGCTCTTCTCCCCCCCCCCCCCCTTTTTCATGATGAGTGGGGGAGGAATGCGATGACTCAACAGCTGGTGTCGGTTCCCTGTCTTCTTGGCCAGGGATCCCCACACAAATTTCAATCGCTGATAATTTGTTTTCTAGACCAGAAATACCAGGATTGATCTTCACGAGTTCAGCACGATCCGCCGGAATAAAAGATGAAGGTGCAGGGCCAGGGGCGGTCGTGTTGGTCTGGATCTGCTGCATCATTGTCTTCATAGAAGTGACGTCATTCTTCATCGTATTGACGTCGGTCTTCACATAATGCATGTCAGTCTTTACTGAACTGACTTCAGTCTTTACAGCAGACATCTCTCCTTCGAGTTTTCCAACCGATGTCTTCAGCGTTGTGACCTCGCTGGACATGGTGTTAACTGAAGTTTTGATGGCGAGGTAATTTGTGTAGATATCAGCGTGAACTTTGGCAAAGTTGTTGAGCGATTTATCAACCTTCTCCAAGTCAGCTTTGGAGGCATTCTTTTCGACCATTGTTGTCAGCTTTGTAAGATTCTCTCCAGCGTTTGTTACAGCTGAAGAATTGTCGGAAAGAGTTGTGGTGAGGCCTGTCAGCGTTGGATAGAATGGAGGTTGGGTGCGGAGTTCAGCGTTGGATTCGCTGAGAATCGCTTCGTCAGTCTTTTGAGAGACTGGAGGAGGTTGGGTAGATTCCAAGTTCGTAACCTCAGTGTTTAGAGACGCTAAAGCTGGGATAGAATGGGTGGCTTGTTCAGCTGTGGCAGAGCGTACCACTGAACGTTCCTTCAAATCTTTGAGATGAGCTGAGGAGTCTTCAGCAAGAGATTGCTGGGGTTGCTCCTTGGTTTTCTTAGTTCTTTTGGAACTAAGTTGGGTATGAGAGTGTTTCCTTTTAAGAGAAGAAATAGAGGTTGCAGCCTGGGTATCAGCGGTGGGTTTGTCCGCTGAAGGAGCTGCAGAAGTAGAATAAGTGGGGTTGAGAAGAGTTAAAAATGTAGAAAGACGTACCTCGTTTTCCACAGGTTTGAAGTCAAGAACCTTAGGGCCAACCTGAGAGAGTTTCAGGTCACCCTCTTTTGGGTAGCTGTCCTTCAGGCCTGTTTGGAATACGACGCTGATGAATCGAGGATAAGGAACCCATGGAGATGTGTCAGCGGCGGAGTCTACTCTGAGTACCAGATCATCGTAGATTATCGATGCCCAGTCTCTATGTAGACCTTTCAGCAAGGCATATCCCATTGCTTGCTGAGGATGAGCGGCTTGATCAGAGGAGTCGGTCTTTGCAGTCATGCAGTTGATTAAGTGAGCGAAGATGAAATTCATCTCGCTGGGCATTTTAGATTTCTTGATGAGGGTCAGCTTCTTCTCAGGCTTCTTGTCCCTCCCAGTTTCCCATACATAGCCGGTCTTTGCAGTCATGCAGTTTGTTTTGAAATCTTGCATTTACATGCGATTGTCAGAGAGAAAAAAACATACCTTGATATCCGCAAATCAAGTTTATTCAGAGAGAAGATGATAGAATGGGTTATACAAGTTGATTTTATCCTATTGCTGATCAAATGTGAATCGCTGAAGATTTTACTCTTCAAAGTTCAGCATTCCAAGCTCGTTGATGAGAAAGTTGAATCTTGTCTCATCAAGAGGTTTGGTGAACAGATCAGCTAACTGATAATCAGTTGGGATAAAGTGAAGTTCTATATCACCATTCATCACATGATCTCTGATAAAGTGATACCTGATTTCGATGTGTTTTGTCTTTGAGTGTAGTACTGGATTATTTGTTATAGCGATGGCACTTGTGCTGTCGCAATAGATTGGAATATTTGAGAGCTGAAGGTCATAGTCCAGTAGTTGATTTCTCATCCACGAGACCTGAGAACAACAGCTTCCAGCGGCTACATACTCAGCTTCAACTGTGGAGGTGGACACTGAGTTTTGCTTTTTGCTTGTCCAACTCACCAGCTTTCCACCCAGGAGCTGACATCCTCCTGTGGTGCTTTTCCTATCCAATTTGCAACCTGCAAAATCACTATCTGAATAGGCGATTAGATCGAATCCTGAGTCTTTGGGATACCAAAGACCTATATTCGCAGTACCCTTAAGGTATCGAAAAATTCGCTTTACAACGGTCATATGAGATATCTTGGGTTCAGCTTGATATCGTGCACACAAACAGGTTGCGTACATAATATCGGGTCGGCTAGCTGTAAGATACAAGAGAGAGCCAATCATCCCACGGTACAACGTGACATTAACAGGAATACCCTTAGTATCCTTATCTAGTGTCAGCGGTGGTGCCATAGGGGTTTTCATAGCTGAACTTTGAGTTAAGTCGAATTTCTTCAGCATATCTTTAACATACTTTCCCTGATTAATGAAAGTTCCTTTTTCATTTTGCTTTACTTGAAGACCAAGGAAATATGTTAGTTGACCCATCATGCTCATTTTATACTCATCTTTCATTCTATCAGCGAAACGAGTACAAAGATCAGGGTTAGTAGAGACAAATATAATGTCATCAACATATATCTGAACAAGAATGATATGACCTTTTACTTTCCTGAAAAATAGAGTTTTGTTGATTTTACCTCGCTCAAATTGTTCAATATGGAGATAAGTGGATAGAGTGTCATACCATGCACGTGGAGCTTGCTTCAAGCCATAAAGTGCCTTATCCAGTTTATAAACATAACCTGGACGCTTAGGATCTGAGAATCCTGGAGGTTGTTCCACATAGACTTCTTCATTCATCTTTCCATTTAGAAACGCTGACTTAACATCCATCTGATATACTTTGAAGTCTTTGTGTACAGCGTATGCTAAGAATAGACGAATAGATTCTAGTCTTGCTACTGGAGAAAATGTTTCGTCATAATCTATGCCTTCCTCTTGTCTGTATCCCTGAGCAACAAGACGAGCCTTGTTGCGGGTTACAGTTCCATGTTCGTCCAACTTGTTTCGATACACCCATTTAGTGCCTATCACTCTTTTGTCAGTTGGTCTTCGAACAAGTTTCCAAACTTTGTTTCTTTCGAATTCAGTCAACTCTTCTTGCATGGCCCTGACCCAGTTTGGATCTTTGAGGGCATCGTCTACTTTCTTTGGTTCAGTCAGAGAAATAAAGTTAACAAATAAACAAATATTACCTGCACTTCGTCGAGTCTGAATACCAGCGTTTGGATTACCAAGAATTTGATCAATTGGGTGATTTACAGTCCATCGCTGAGCCAGAGCGTGAGACGTTGACTCAACCTGAACTGGAGTAGCTGAAGATGAGGCTTCAGCAACTTCTGGAGTATCAGCTAAGAGAGGAATGGGTGTACTTGTCATTATATTCACTGATTGCTGAGAAGTAGATGGAATGTCTAAGACATTTGGTTCAGAAGCAGGTATAGTGTTTAGAGGAACAGCTGAGACCCATGATGTTTCAGCTTCACTATTCTGCATATTTGGGATGATAGTAGGACTATCATCTTCAACTGTATGAGTATGAGGAGTGGGAATATCTTCTGAATCACCAAGATGAGAAAACATCCATTGATTCAGTTCTTCAGTATCAGCGGACGGTTTAGAGTTCGCTGAACGGGATTCGTCAAACGTGACGTGAATTGTTTCTTTTACAGTTTGTCTTCTTCGATTGAAGACTCTGAAGGCTTTGGAGATTGAAGAATATCCAAGAAAGATTCCATCATCAGCCTTAGGATCAAACTTTCCAAGGGCATCTCTGTTGTTCAGTATAAAACACTGACATCCAAAGATGTGAAGAAAGCTGATTGAAGGCTTTCTCCCATGAAAAAGTTTATAGGCTGTTTTATTGAATCTTTTGACTATCAGCGACCTATTTTGCGTAAAACAAGCAGTGTTGACAGCTTCTGCCCAAAACAGAGTAGGCAGGTGAGAATCGCTGAGCATTGAACGTGCAGCTTCAATAATTGTTCTATTTCTTCTTTCAGCGACTCCATTTTGTTGCGGTGTTCTTACTAATGTAAAGTTGTGAGAAATACCCTTACTCTCAAAGAAGGAATCAAGAGAACTGTTTTTGAATTCAGTCCCATGATCACTTCTTATTGAGCGAACGGTCAAATTGTTCAGGGTTTCCATCTTCCGAACAAAGGTGATGAGTTCTTCAGGGGTGTCACTCTTGGAACGGAGAAACATAACCCATGTATAACCAGAGAATTCATCAACTATGACCAGTGTATATTTCTTTCCAGCAATGGATTGTTTGTTAACAGGGCCAAACAAATCCATATGGAGAAGTTGCAGAGGAGATGACACTGAGGAGACTTGCTTTGACTTAAAGCTTGCTTTGGTCTGCTTCCCTTTCTCACACGCTGAACATAAAGACTCTTTGGCGTATGAGTGCTGAGGTAGACCAGTGACTAACTCTTTTGAAGAAAGAGTGTTCAGTGTCTTGAAATTCAGATGAGAGAGCCTCTTATGCCATAGCCAGTTGACATCAGATGAGGCTTTTGAGAAGAAACAGGAGTTCTCAGTAGTTGTTGAGTCCATGTTTATTACATAAACATTTTCCAAACGATAACCGCTGAGAGCTATCTTCTCCTTTTTGTCAGTGACAAAGCAGGATTCCTTGGTAAAGATTACCTTGTTATCCTTGTCGTAAAGTTGACTGATGCTTAAAATATTATGCTTCAGCCCTTCAACATATGCGACTCTTCTGAAGGTTGTTGTACCATTAGAGAGTACACCAAACCCTCGGGTATGTCCTTTTCCATTTCCTCCAAAAGTCACAGAGGGACCCTTCTCTTCTTTGTATTCATCGAGCAGGCTTTTCTTTCCAGTCATGTGTCTAGAGCATCCGCTATCGAGATACCAGATACCCTTCTTAACCTGCATCACAAAGGAAGATTAGTTTTTCTTGGGTACCCACTTAACCATGTGTACACGTTTGTCAGTGGAAGTAGTTGGAATGGAAGGTTCAACAATCTTCGCAACATTTGAAGATTCAGCTTTGTCAGTCTTCACTTTGGTTAATTTCATAACCTCAGTGGTCTTCTTTGCCTTGGGGGCAATCTTCACCTTAGCTATCTTTTCAGCTTTGGTGGTTGTGGGGCACTTACTAGCAATATGATCAGTGAGTCCACAGTGATAACATTTCCTATAACTAAAAGTAGTTCTAGGACCATTTGAATGTTGAGCTTTAGATTTTGAATTAGAAGTACCAGCACCAAGTAAGTTGATGGCTTTTGAAATGGGAGGAACATTCAGTTCTTCAGATTTCTTACCAGAGACATCCACTCTGATTCTAGGAGTAGATCGCTGAATAGATCCACACGGAGTAGATCCAGAGATCTGATTCCTTGATCCAGAGGAATGAATCACTAAAGCTTTAGAAGCATTCAGCTTAGGTACTAAGGTACCCTTCTGAGGATTTTGGTTAATAGCAATTCCTTTACCTTTATCTTTAAAGACACAGGTAGGTTTTGGATAAACCATTTTCTCTTTACCTTTTGAAGAGGTAGAAGTTTCCTCAGGGATAAGCGGTCTGGACGAGGAACACTGAGAGGATGAAGTATCAGCGACTGAGGATACGAAAGTTCCAAATAAGAGCATGGAACGATCAGTGGTTGGTTCTAGATTATCAGCTTTGTAACCAAGACCACGTTTATCACTCAGGGGAATCTGAGACTTAATTATCTCAGTGATCTTTGTTGAAGAATTACACCATCCTTCAACAGTAGTTTTTTCAGCTCTTAAAGCAGAGATAGCTTCTTCTCGCTCGATTTTGACTAGCTGATTTAAATGCACTTGATCTTTAAAATCTTCTTCAATTTTAGAAAGCTTTTCTATTTGAAGGTGACGGTTTTTGAGTTTTTCAGCGAGATCAAGGTTTTGATTTTCAACTACAGTTTTGCCATTCATGGCTTCATATAAACTTCTAGTCAAGAGATCGATTTTACGAAGACTATCAGCTTCATCAACATTTGCAATATTTGTAAAGAAGGAAGGTGATACCTGAATAGCAGACGTTGAAGTAGAGGGAATGTCTGAGCTTTCTTCCTCATCTTCAATCTTGGCCATAAGACATAGATTGGCTTCATTATCTTCAGAGTCAGATGATGATTCTTCTTCATCAGAGGCAGCCCAATCATAAGCCATCAGACCTTTGCCTTTCTTCTTAAAGCTTTTCAGCTTCGCATATTTTTCTTTCAGCTTAGCGTATTTGTCATCTTTATTCCTGGGAATAAAGGATTTCTTGGGAAACGCTGAATTTCTCGAAACTTTCTTAGACCTGCACTCGTTAGCGAAATGTCCTAGCTTTTCGTAGTTAAAGCAAGTAGCAGTAGCCTTATCAATAGGAGCTAATGATCTTGGCTTATCAGTAATAGAAAGGGGTTTGTTCTTTCTGAACATTTTCTTTTTGGCGAATCTCCTGAACTTTTTAGTGAGGAGAGCCAAAGATTCATCATCATCTGAAGAGTCAGATTCTGATGACCTTTCAGAGTTACTTTCTAACTCAGTGATAGTGACCACGGGTCGCTGAGTAGAAGGTTCCTCTGAGATTAAAGCAACAGGGGTGCTTTTGGAATCTTTTACAAGATTCTTCTTAAGATGACTCGATTGCTCATGATTCAGCATCGTGCCATATAAGGTAGCAAGGGTCATTGATCTTAGATCCTTTGACAGCTTGAGACACATAGAATAACTGTCCCAGCTTTCAGGTAAACATTCTAGAAACTTTGTCAGCACTTCAAAGTTAGAATATTCCTTACCAACAGTTTTCAGATCTATTATTAAGCAATTAAAACGTTGGTGAACTTCAGAGAGAGTTTCATTCTTACCACAAATGAAACTTTCGTATTGTCTTACCAGGTTGATCTTTCGAGAGTCCTGGACTTCAGACGTACCTTCATACTGACCACATATTGTGTCCCACATGGCTTTTGAGGTTTTCAGATTCATGACGGAATGGTAGACTTCGTCAGGAAGAGCCATGGATAGTATGGATCTGGCTTTGGTGTCGATAGCCACTTTCTTCTTATCTTCGTCAGTCCACATATGAACTTCCTTGGGTATCAGCCTTTCTGGAATAGCAGGTCTATTCTCAGCGGCTGGTACTGCAGCATCAATTCTTACAGGAATATATGGGCCGTTTTCAAGATAGTAAGGCATAGTAGGGTCTACACCTTCTAAGAAGAGAATCGTCCTATTTTTCCATAGATTAAAATTATCTCTGGAGAATCTAGGGGGTTTTGTAAGAGAACCATTGTCAATATAATTTGTGTTTGTGTTGGCAGTCATTTTTAGAAATAGCAAGGAAGAGAAATCTTAGTATAGATCAGATCTTGTTTATGAGATTAAACAAATCTGCTCTGATACCACTTGTTGGTCCCGAAGGGCTATACCAAGTTTGTAGAGGGGGGGGGGGGGTTGAATACAAACACTAAGATTTTACTTTTCTAAATTGTTTATTGATAAATCATTAACAATTTACAGCTTGTTGCGGAAACAAGATTAAGGATAAACCTAAATATAAACAAATTGGAACACTAAGTTTCTTGCACTAAGAAAGAGAAGGAAATTACTAATAATAACCTATCTCAAGATAAGAAGGATGAACTTGTCCAGAGTTAGAAAGTTACTTCAAAATGAAGTGAGTTCTTCTTCTTATATACTGCATGCATTTAATGCATGGCAGTTTACACTTTACACGTGGCAACAGCTCATTGGTTGTACGTCATTGACCTTTGTTGACAACCTTAGTAACCGCATGTTTGAACAGTGTAGTATCAGAGTGGTTGTACGATTTCAGACAATAAGGAGGTTCTTTTTCTAACGTATCGTAAGGAGTCGTGCAAGGGTGGTTAAGACAAAAGTACTTTGTACGGAGGACTTCATGATCAGCTTTTCGTTGATTCAGCGATCTATCATTCTATATCAGCGAATGATAGAGTTCAGCGATAGCTAAAATCTTGTACTTGATACTTCACATTGAGTGGACAAATCTGAGTCTTCGCTGATCCGCATCAGTTCATTAGGAGACTTGTCGCTGGTTCTTGAGCTTGATCTTCGACTTCAGCATAGAACCTATGTTGACGTGAACTTGTCTTCAGAGATCATAAGTAAACAACTAACTTATCAGCGATCACCATAAGGACTGAACAGACTCAGAGTATTATGGTGAACAGTGTTCGCTGAATGTTTAATCTAAAGAGCGAGAGTTCCTATCAGCGGTACTGTAAGATCTTAGTACTTATCAGCGATAGTGAAACTCTGATACATATTGTTTACTTACAATTTTCACTAAGTATATAAGAGAGGGTCATTATCAAATCACTGAGGGTTTGGATCAACACCTCTCAATCTAGGGTTTTGGAAATTTTCTAGGTTTTAACCAAAACCTAGTATTGTGAGTTCATTCCTTCCTTTTAAACTTTATACATGTCAAAACTATACTTTTGAACCTATAATCATCTACTTGTTACATTTCCATTATGTGCAAGTTTTTTTTAACCTAAAATGGGTTATGAAGATGTTTAGGGTTCTAACTATATTTTAGAATATGTTGTTTGAAATCATGGTTGGAGATATAAAGTGTGTTCTATTTACATTTTTATGACTAAATATTTGGATGAAGTCATATTGATGCAATTTAGGGTTTTTCCTTAAATATAAAGATTTGCACTTAGGAATAGATGATACTTGGTCATATGGTAAAGATTGATATAAACTGTATTAAAATGTTGGAAAACCTCATTTTAGAGGCATTTTGTGTTGAAGGAGGAAATGACCATCTATTGTACATTATTTGATTTTAAGTGCATTAAAATGGTTCAAGTGTGGAAATCATTTTATGGAAAATTCTGTTGTGAAAGCTATATGTACTATCATAGTTTAGTCACAAATGAAATTGTGACTAGCCTTTGACTAATTACTAGTGGATCCACAGGTATAAGAGTCGGCTTATTTTTGGGATGTTATTCCCATTTGTAACTAGTTGAGACATTGGGTCCTTGGAGGCAACTTGGTACGGTTATGTGGGATCGAATATTAGTCATGGGTCGTAAATGTAAGCCTAGTGAACGGGTATGACTAGGATCCTCGGGTGCCCTCTCCCAAAACTATGCACGAGTCGGTGTTGCTCGTGGCCATAAGTCCTAGAATTGAGCTCATAACTCGGAAAGTAGCTTACTTTTGTGTTCCACTGCGATCCTTGGAAATCGGGTCTCCCCGTCATCGCAAGATGTTTTTGGACCGATGGGTTCTTATATGACTATTTTGGAAAGTCTCATTATCTCATATTTTGAAAGTTAATCATCAAACGCTTTATCCAATTGATTATTTATATAAAATGTTTGTTCTCACTAGGCGTAAAGCCTAACACTTCTTCTTAAATGACATGTATATCAGGTTCCGTTAGCGGTGGGGTTCCAAAGGTTTGAGGGACGAGCATTGATCGATAGCGGTGATTTTTGGAGACAAATATATGGTTTTGGCGTACAAAAGCAAATAGATATTTTTGGGTGATTGACAACTGTCTTAATCTAGATAATTATAGTTTAGATTAGTGTGTTGTCAGTCTTAAAATCCATTTATAGAAATTGTAAACTCTATTACTATTTCCCCGCTTTCGGTGATTTCCATATATTTGAGATGTCATATTTTGCAATTATTTAGGTTTCCTATTTTTAGGGTATTACACACTTGTTGTTGTGTATGCGATGTTGGGGCATTTCAGAACAATCGAGGGAGAAACGGAGTGATTAGAACTTGGATAAAGAACGTGAGATCGCGTGAGAGCTCACTTTCCTTAAGTGATATTTCGACCCTATTCTGCCCAGGTATCACGAAATTCACTCGAGGATAATCTCAATTCTCGGTATCGATTTAGGCATAAATCGATTCTATTTAAACACCTTGAGAATCGTAACCGACCCCATATTGATACTGATAATAATATCTCATTAAATGAGATTGATTGTGGACATTAATGTTGGCAGTTACAAATGAGAAGAAAACATTCCAGAACCTGGCACCAGTCTCCGCACCAGTCAACTGGTGCCACAACCGGCCCCATGAATGACTCGAGAAGTTGGCGCTAGTCTCCGCACCAGTCAACTGGTGCCACCATACGTGCCAGCAAACTTAACAGAACCTGGCACCAGTCTCCGCGCCAGTCAACTGGTGCCACCATCCGTGCCAGCAAACTTAACAGAACCTGGCACCAGTCTCCGTGCCAGTCAAATGGCGCCAGTACTGGCCCCGACACCCAGTTCATAAAACCTCTTTGTAACTCGCCAATTTTAACCGTCCAACAATCCCGGGTTATAGTTAGCTTACACGAGTGTGCACTCCACACCTCCTAACTCATGTTATAGCTTAGCTACCAACCCCATTATTATCTTTGTGAATCCAATTACATAAAATGAACCGATGATTTCACTAAAATCACCAACATTCCTCCCCCATTTTAGTGAAATCCTTGATTCACAAAAAGAAATATCCAATATAGGAAAACAAACTCATGCATAAATGAATATATATAGATGATTGAATTTCCATCTTAGTACATTACACATTTCAGATACTCGAGAATCCGGGTGTCCTATGTATTGAACCCTTCAACCCATTTGAGTACCAGAAGATAACATACACATGAATTTAAATAATTCTCTAAAGTTTAAACTTGACACTATACATGTCATGTGTCCTTATCCATTCGTGAGTGCATCAAAGCCATGTCCAAGCTTCTTGAAGCGGCCACACTTCACACTCATATAGGTAGTTCCCTTCATCATGCACCTGCACATGCATTTTTACAAAAGAACAATTACCTCTTTCACTTGCAGTACCGAGCACATATCGTGGGATGATCATCTTGTGCTCCAATCCCTTAGAGTGAGCTTTCCCATTTAATTCAACTTCTAACGTTGTATTAGAAGGGAATTGGGTATCTCACTGTTATATATTTAGATGGACTTTAATCCCATCCCTATCACCGACTTGTGAACCAAGTCCCTAGCTAACCCCTTCGTCAAGTGGTCCGCTAGATTTTGTTGCGACCGAACAAATTCAACCGAAATCACCCCATTCGTGATGAGCTCGCGAATCATGCTATTTCTAACACCTAAGTGTCTAGACTTGCCATTATATACTTGACTATAAGCTTTAGCCAAAGTAGCCTCACTATCACAACAGATAGAAATGGGTGATATTGGTTTCGGCAATAATGGAATTTCATTGACCAAATTCCTTAGCCACTTCGCCTCTTTACCGGCAGCGGCTAATCCCACAAATTCCGACTCCATAGTCGAACTCGTGATGCAAGGTTGCTTCTTGGAAGCCCATGAGACGGCACCTCCCCCAAGCAAGTACACCCAACCACTCGTAGAAGAGTGATCTTCTAAGTTGGTAATCCAACTTGCATCTGAATATCCCTCCAATATCGAAGGAAACCCGACATATGACAAACCATAATCGATGGTTTTCTTCAAGTATTTGAATACTCGTCTTATTGCTTGCCAATGATGAATACTAGGATTACTAGTAAACCTACTCAACTTTCCTATGGCAAAAGCAATATACGGCCTAGTGCTTGTCATGGCATACATCAAGCATCCAATAGCCTTTGAGTACTCGAGTTGTGACACCGCTTCACCCGAGTTGGGCTTAAGCTTCACACTCGGATCCCATGGAGTACTCACCAGAGAACAATCAAAGCAATTAAATTTCTTTAATACTTTCTCAATGTAATGAGATTGCGTAATTGCAATCCCTTTGTTCTCACGCTTGATCCTTATTCCAAGGATCACCTCCGCCTCTCCCATATCTTTCATGGAGAAACTCGACGACAAAAACTCTTTGGTTTTTCCAACTTGATTTTGGTCGGTGCCAAAGATCAACACGTCGTCAACGTATAAGCAAATGATTACACCGTTACCGTATGTGTCAAATTCGCTTCTTTCCAGAAAGCAACATCTTGAGACTTCATAGCCTCATCAAATGATTTTGGATCCTCCTCAATACTATACAGAAAAGGAATTGAGATCCAATCTCATCTCTTGATCCCTCTACCAAGTATACTTGGAAATCGGGACCAAAGGATTTTTCAATCCTTCCTCTTTTTCTCCTTCGAAGCATCGGAGATTCGGTTGGAACAATTGCTTGTTCTTCAACCTCACTAGTTCCACTAGTACTTGGAACTATGTCCTTCGGCCTAGGTATTGAAGAGAATCTAGTCTCATCAAATAATGCATCTCTCGATTCTATAACGATGTGAATCGCTATAGAATCATTAGGTTCAATAACATAGAATCTATAGGCTTTGGAATGCTCGGCATATCCAACAAAGATGCAGTCAATACCTTTCTCACCCAAAGTTTTCCTTTTGGGTTCGGGTAGTCGAACAACCGCCCGACAACCCCAAACTCGAATATAACTCAAGTTAGGCCTTTTCTTGAACCAAAGTTCATATGTGGCAATCTTGTTCCTTTTATTGGGAACTCAATTTAATAAGTAACAAGCCGTTAGCATGGCTTCACCCCAAAATCCACTACTCAATCCTGAGTATAATAACATAGAGTTCACCATTTCTTTGAGAATTCTATTTTTCCGTTCCGCCACACCATTTTGTTGTGGTTTATAAGGCGTCGTAGTCTCATGAATGATTCCTACGAATTGGAAAAATATGGGGTCGTAATACTCCCAACCACGATCGCTGCGTAAACATTTTATAAAGCAATTCATTTGCAACATAAACAAAATTTGAAACAAAACTCTTTTTATTTAAATTTAACATAAACATATTATTCAACACATAACCGAATCCTACAAAAGAGCCACATTTTGACAAGATAAACTTGTCGGACTCATAAACTTGCCTATATCCTAACTTATTCAAGATACTACCAGAAACCAAATTCTTTCGAATTTGTGGTACAAACAAAACGTCTAAAAGTTCAATTATTTTGCCAGAACTAAACTCTAGCCTAACTAAGCCACGTCCACGAATGGGAGCACTATACTCGTTCCCCATGTGTAGCATGGATCCGTTTCAACTGGTTCCAAAGAGGTGAACCAACGACGATCCTTGCACACATGACTCGTAGCACCCGAGTCGATCCACCAAGCAACATCATCATCCTGCACGTAAAATGATTCGGATATTAGTGGTACATAATTCAAATTCGAATTAAAACCAAAGTCAAGAAACTGACCTTGTTGTGGGTTTTGATCCTTGGATCCTTGCCCACCACCACTTGTGCTTGCTCCACTTTTATTCTTGACAACCCGCCAATCCCGCTTGAGATGGCCGGTCATACCACAGGTCCAACAGGTTAATTTAACCTTTTTATTGGGCCCTTTCTTGGCTTCATTGAACTTCCATTTTCCCTTGAAGTTGTTGGATTTTCCCTCTTCAACCAATTTCACCGAAGGGGCAGAAACCTCTTTTATCTTAGGTTTCTCAGCCTCTTGCGCCCGAAGAGATTCCTCTATGCGCAAGTGACTACCGAGTTGTACAAGGGACAACTCTTCCTTCTTGTGCTTCAACATGTGTTTGAAATCTTTCCAAGAGGGGGGCAATTTATCTATTATGCTCGATACGGAGATGGATTCGTCCATCTTCATATTATGTTGAGCATATTGGCCGAGAATGCGTATGAGCTCATTATATTGCTCCATCACAGGCCTTGAGTCCACCATCTTGTAATTGTTAAAATTACTAACGAGGAACTTCTTACTAGAAGCATCCTCCGCCATGTATTTGGACTCAAGAGAGTCCCATAGCTCTTTGGCAGATTCAACATTTTGATAAATGTCAAAGAGGGAGTCACACATACCGTTTAAGATGTGGCCACGACAGATGTAGTCGTCGTTCTCCCATTTGCCGCGACGCCAGGTCATCTCCAACGTCTCGTCTTCCATCACCTCCGGTATCGGAGTGCTTAGCACGTACACGACCTTTAACGTTGTCAACAAGAAGTGCATCTTCTTCTGCCATCTTCGAAAATCAACGCCTTCGAACTTCTCAAGTTTGGTGAACTTGGTCGTCATATCTCTCACGGATTGATCACTCGCCATCTCTCTCACGATGAACAAGTATCACTTAAGATTGTTGGGGAATTTCAGAACAATCGAGGGAGAAACAGAGTGATTAGAACTTGGATAAAGAACGTGAGATCGCGTAAGAGCTCGCTTTCCTTAAGTGATATTTCGACCCTATTCTGCCCGGGTATCACGAAATTCACTCGAGGATAATCTCAATTCTCGGTATCGATTTAGGCAGAAATCGATCCTATTTAAACACCTTGAGAATCGTAACCGACCCCATATTGATACTGATAATAATATCTCATTAAATGAGAATGATTGTGGACATTAATGTTGGCTGTTACAAATGAGAAGAAAACATTCCAGAACCTGGCACCAGTCTCCGCACCAGTCAACTGGTGCCACAACCGGCCCCATGAATGACTCCATGAATAATTTTACACTTGATACACCAAATTATGTTTCTAATGGATTTATTCCAGTGTGTTGTCTTAAATGGATACTTTTAGATATATCTACCTGGAATGGATGATGGATTCACCATTTTGCTTGGTGTTTTATGGAAAAAAATGTTGTGTATACCATTACCTTTTTCTTCTTGTCTTTGCACATTCTTGCCATGCTTCAACATTTTGAAATAAAACCAATTAAATAAACAATTTATTATCAGCCTTTTCAAACTTAGGTTTATATCTTTCTTATTTTATTTTATTTTTTGTTCTGGACTTAATTTCTAGTCAGTAAAAGTTCTTTGGTCCAATGTTGTAATCACCAATATAGTGAGTGCAGTATACTAGTTGAAGTCATTGGGTATTGCTAAATCTCTATTACCAAACATGTGCTTTCTAAAGTTAAAATTTGAGCCATATGATTGCTGCTTGGTGTTTTCAGGTAAAAAATGAATTTTCAATTTTTAGGTTTAATGTTAAACACCGCACCTCCGTCTTCCTAATTTGTCTTTGATCCCTCTTTCACACAATTATTTGAATACAGTTTATTTAATGTAATATAAATTTATGAAAAAAAGTTAGATTTATTATATAACCAATTGTTCCCTGAAAAATAATTACATTTTCTTGTCTAATATGTACGGTCTTTGAAAAAAAATTAAAAAATTTAAAGTTATTTTCTTTTCTACAAATTGAATCAAAATGATGTTTCAAAAAAAAAATGAATGGAATAAATTCTTATCCATAATACGGGTGGGTCCGGTGAATGATGGATACTTTACACATACACACACGTAGTACTCGCCTTTCTTTTCCAATTTTCACTTTTGTGCACAAGGGCCTTGTTTTCATTTTCTTTTTTTAAAGATACTGAAAGTTTTGTTTTTGTTTTTGTTTTTTTTTAAAGAAGGCGGTATTTTGCCAATATATAGATAAAAAAATTGTATTAAACCATAGTTCAGCAATTAAATGAATTGTAAAGCAATTGTAATTCTGTTACGTACGATTTTTAATTTAGATTGTGGTGGTTGTTAGTATAATTTTTAATAGAAAACTGGTTTTTAATTATTTCTAAGAGTGAATTACACTGCTGGTCCTTGTGGTTTGTTTAAATTTGGATTTGGTCCCTAAAGTAACCTATCTACGGTGATAGTCCCTAACTTTTTAAATTGCTTTCACTCAAGGTCCCTCTTATTTAACGGTGTTAACTCACTAATGTTATCATCCAGCCCCTTGTTTAAATCAAGGGGCAAATCAGCCATTCAATTAAATAAAATATTTAACCAATTTTAAAACAGCCAGCACTTCTTCTCCAAACAATTGATCACGCCTTCCTCCCTCAACTTCACGATTTTACCTCTCCTCCCTCCAAATTGATAAAGCAATCTGGTTCATCATCTTCATGATATTATACTTTTCTACAGGCTACATCTAATGTTATCCTCAGCGAACAAAAAGAATTGAAAAATTAAAAAATCTGTCTTTTTCAATGACCCAGAACTTCATAATGGTAAATGGATAAAAGCTGGTAGTGATGATGTGCTGGAGTTTATGGAAGGGTTTTACAAAGTCAACAAATATAGTCAACAAACAAAGGAGGCTGGCTACAAAGGATAAATGGAAACACTGTACAACGTGACGTCTCAACTCGTTGTACACACAGGATGGTATTCAAAGGATCAGGCGAGTTTTTAAATCTCCAAAACTCGTTGTCAACTCGTGGTAGCTGCTGTCTAGTGCATTGGAATATCCCGAGAGTGGTGACGGTTAAATAAGATGGGTTTCATATATTTCTTGGGTTGTACTCTCCACATATATCGTCGCTTCTCTCCCAACAAAGTTAGACGATAAATCTGTAAATTTCTTCATCAATTTCTCCGTTTTCAAGTATTGTAAACATCGATCAATTATAGTGGACTTCTCGGTAGGTAGTTTCCTCCGCCCGTGGTTTTTTCTCGTTTTGGGTTTTCCACGTAAACCCGATGTGTCGTTTTCTATCTCTTATTTTTCGTCAAATTTACGTTAATTATTGTGTGGTTAATTTGTTCCGTTGAGAGACCGAGTTTATCGTTTCCACATTACAAACTCGCTTGAGTTTATTTTTGGGTCTTGGGAGATTCGATTAAGTTTCTACTCGAACACGGTTTTCCGGATTGAATCGAGTGTGGTGTGAAGATCGATATTTGCAACATATATGAATGTACTGTAATTTAAAAACCGGAACAAGATCTTAACAAAAAATCAGGATCCACATCAAATTAGGTCAAACTTTGGAAACTACTAGCCACATCGGTAGTCAAATTATCATCCATCTCGTGGTGAAGCTTTAGCATAGAGTTCGGGACTCCATTAGACTGACAAGAGCCCTCCGAGGCTTGATTGCATCGGGTATGGCGTCAAAAGAGACAATTCCCATGTAAAAAAACATATCGGAGATAATAGGAGGGATAATACGATCCCCTGGCGACGTAATAGGAGGGATAATTAATAAGATCCAGGCAAGACGTGAAATTTGGAGGGATCATAGGTGATATCGTGAAATTGAAGGAGCAAGGCGTGGGAGAAGGGTCGTGAGCTTGAAGATAATATTGATTTGTTTTAAAATAGGTTAAATGTTTTATTTAATTAAATGACTTATTTGCCCCTTGATTTAAACAAGGGGCGGGATGATAACATTAGTGAGTTAACACCGTTAAATAAGAGGGACCTTGAGTGAAAGCAAATTAAAAAGTTAGGGACCACCACCGTAGATAGGTTACTCTAGGGACCAAATTCAAAATTTGGACAAACCACAGGGACCACCTGTGTAATTCATGTTATATCAGTATTTTTGTTGATATGACAATGCATAGTTGTAGGATATAGTAGGGGTGAGCATCGGTGGGGTCGGGTCGGGCCGAAAAACCCCCAACCCGGTCGGGTTTCGGGTGGACAAAACAGGCCCCGAAACCCGTCCTAAGTAAAGTTCGGGTTTTGGACTTCGGGTCTAATCGGGTTTCGGGTTCATCGGGTCGGGTTTCGGGTTTGTGCTGAGCACAGGGGCGGATGGCCATATAGGCCTTTACAGGCCATGGCCTGAGTGTTTTTTTTTTTAAAGTAGTAGAATTCAATTTAGTAGGCTTTGTTTAAAATAAAAAACATTTGGGCCCACCCACTCTAAAGCCTCTCTCTCACTCTCTGTGTTTGCTTATTGATCAAAAAAAAAAAACGCCCTGCACTGCTCGTCTGCTCCCAGCAAAAAAAGAACGCCCTGCACTTGTCAATCGCCCTGCACTCGTCACTCGCCCTGAGCCCTCGTCGGTCGCCGCCGCCGCTGCCATCGCCGGTCAGCCCTCTGCCCCTCTCGGCTCTCGCTCTTCACTGGTAAGTGGTAAGTTTTAGTCTTTTATCCTATAACCCTAACCTAACCTAAATCCCTAATTTTCTTGTTTATTAATTTATTTGCTTAAATCTGAATAGTAAATATGTTATATGTAATGTGATTATGTTAATATTATTTATAAATTATAATATCAGAATATGTGATTTATTTATTTGTTAAATAATTTTTATTTGCATAATTGCATACTGATTTGTGATTTTACATTTAACTGATTTGCTAATTGCTAGTTTGTTAAATTGTTTTATTTGCATACTGATTTATCATTTATTAAAGATTATTTGTGAATATTGATTATGATTTATGTGAATAGAATATGTGATATTGTGATTTCACTGATTTGTTCATCTCATAACAAATTATATGATTCTATTTAATTTGTTGAATTGTTTACTTGTCTGTATGAATTGAGTGAATCCATTTTGTTTTGAACTTTTGAATTGGTTTAAAAAATAGGGCACAAGTGGTAGCCGTTGGAATTGTAGCCCTCGTCTTCAATGGAAGAGGAAGAGCAACAACCAAATCAGGGGCGATTAAATGAAATCCCACTGATTTTAACTTCAACATCATCAAATAATCTTCCAACGGTCCCTAAATCACAGTTTTTTTTCATTTTATTCAAGTTTATTTAAAATTGTTTGGTTAGCTAAGTTTATTTAAAATTGTTTGGTTAGCTAAGTTAGGTTAAAAATTGTTTCACATGTAGATGAAGATGAAAAACCAATCTACAATTCATGGGTTTTTTAAAAGAAAACATGTTAGTTCTTCTTCTCAATCTCAAGATCCCGAAGAAACAACAAATGAAGATAATACCCCTACATCTAGTGTTCCGATTACCGAAAAACCTTACAAAAAAACTCAAGTGGAAAGTAATGATGTCGATCTTAGTACACTAGAACGAGACCCTGGTTTACGTCCTTAAGTTTATGATTATCCTATCAATCAACAAGATATAATTCGTCGAGCTTATATGAATCTCGGTCCGCTTCAACCTACCCTTTCTATGTTCCCAAAGTCTGGATCGAAAACTCATAAACGTAGCTTTCAAGCTTCTTGGTTTAGATTATATCCTTGGCTTGAATATTCCAAGACTTTGGATGCAACATTTTGTTTCCCATGTTTTCTATTTAACAAACCAACTGGACTCGGATACTACGGTCAACAAGCGTTTACTATAGATGGGTTTCGTAATTGGAAAAGTGTGGGTGGAAAAAGATGTGCCTTATTAATGCATATGGGAAGTAATTGTACGTTTTTCCACAATGTTGCACAAAAGGGATGGGATGATTTGATGAATGAGGTGCAAGATATACGAAATGTGTATGAGAAGTTTACAACTGAAGAGCGGGAGAAAAACAGATTGAGATTGACGGCTTCTATTTATTGCATCCGTTGGTGTGCTTTTCAAGCAGTTGCATTTAGAGGTCATAACGAAAAACCGGATTCCATTAACAGGGGGAATTTTCTTGAAATGTTGGAAGCACTTGGTGAGTTTAGCACTGAGCTTAAAGAGCTATTTTGTCGTGCTCCCAAGTATGCATCATATACATCACCGGCGATTCAAAAGGAAATATTGAATCTTATATCAAGTAAGGTGCGACGAATGATTTGTGAGGAGATTGGTGGTCGAAAGTATTGTTTGCTTGTTGACGAAGCATGCGACGAGTCTCATAAAGAGCAAATGTCTGTTGTTTTGAGATTTGTTAATAAAGAGGGCTTCATTATAGAGCGTTTCTTTGGACTTGTTCATGTACATGACACTATAGCACAAACGCTCAAGGATGCAATCTACTCCTTATTGTCACATTACAACCTTGATGTCAAGTCTATTCGTGGACAAGGGTATGATGGTGCAAGCAATATGCGAGGTCAGTTCAAAGGTTTGCAAGCCTTAATTTTAGAAGATTGTAAATATGCATATTATGTTCACTGTCTTGCTCATCGGTTACAATTGGCATTGATGGCCGCCTCTCAAGGAGTTATAGCCTTGCGTAAGTCTTTTACGCACTTGACTTTTATTGTCAATGTTGTTAGTGCTTCTTCCAAATGCACTGACCAACTACGAGATGCACAAGTCGAGCAAATTGCATACTTGATTTCTATTGATGAACTGAAGACCGGTAGAGGTCTCAATCAAATTGGTATATTACAACGAGCCGGAGATACTAGATGGAGTTCTCATCTCATATCAGTTTCTAGCCTAATTAAGATGTTTAGTTCAACTTGTGAGGTTTTGCTCAAAATTGTTGAGGAAGGAACTGGTTCAATCAAAGGAGATGCAGATTCGGCATATGAGGCTATGACGACATTTGACTTCATATTTGTCTTACATCTCGAAAAAGAAATAATGGAGATCACTGGTTTACTTTGCCAGGCTTTACAAAGACAAAATCAAGATATTTTTAACGCATTGAGGTTGGTTGCATCTACAAAGTGTTATTGCAAAAAATGAAAGATGAAAGTTGGGCTGATTTGCTTAGCCGTGTGAAGTCATTTTGTCAGGTACGTAACATAGTCATCCTACACTCGAACATCGTTATCAAGTAAATCTTCCTAACTTTTCTTATTCTCGACTTGTTTTCTTGTTAGGTACGCAACATAGATATTCCTAACTTGTCTTCTTCCTACTACAGTAGAGGGGCTCGGGCTCGTAATGAGCATAGTGATCATACACTTGAGCATCATTACCGAGTGGATATTTTTTATGAAGCGATTAATTGTCAATTAATGGAACTAGATCACCGTTTCAGTGATAGTTCCATGGAGATGCTTCGTCTTGCTTCTACTCTAGATCCTAAAAATTCGTACGAGAGTTTTAGAAGTCTTGATGTGCGTGAACTAGTAGAGAAGTTTTATCCTGGAGATTTTAGTGATCATGAGAAAACAATTCTGAAAATGCAACTTCAACATTGTGTTATTGATGTCGTTCAACATGCAGATTATAAGCAATTGACATCTATTGCAGAATTGTGTCAGTGGTTGGTAATGTAATAACCAGGTATATTATTGGTTTATTTATAAGTATTACTTTAAATTAATTTTATGGGGTTAGAAGTTAAGGGGTGTATTTTGCCATATAGGAGAAGTTGAGGGTTAGATTGGTATTATTACAAAAAACATACACCACCTCCACCGCCTTTAGTACTTCAATTGGCAAATGAAGTCTCTTTCTTAGCAAAATATCTAAATATCCTATGGTGTAGTGTGTGTTTTCGGTTTGGAGAGAGAGAGAGAGAGGGAGATCGAAAGAAGCTAAGGAAGAGGAAGAAGTAAAGCTTTTAATTCTGCTGGGTTTTGTTACATCAACTGAAGAAAACAAGGTAACAATCCATCCTAATTCTTCTTTTTATGTATAATAGGTTTTACATGAACTTTAGAAGTGGGTTATGTTATTTTTAGAAGGTATATGAATTTTTGGGTTTGGAATAGTGTTCTAATGGTAGTATAAATCATATCTGCAAAGTTACATAATCATACATAGTATAAAACTGCAAAAATTTGGGTTTTAAGATGAAACAGTAGACTGAGACATTCATCGAAGTCGCAGTAGGCTAATATTCATCTAAGTCGCAGTAGGTTAATATTCATCGAAGTAGCAATGGACGACTGCGACATTCATCGGAGTCGCAATGGTTGGTTGCGACTTGGGTATGAAGTCGCAGTGGTGGATTGCGACTTGGCTTGAAATCGCAGTAGTAGATTGCGACTCCAAGGTGGAATCGCAATAGTGGGTTGCGACTCCAAGGTGGAATCGCAATAGTGGGTTGCGACTCCAAGGTGGAATCGCAATAAGGGGTTGCGACTCCAAGGTGGAATCGCAATAAGGGGTTGCGACTTCGGGGTGAAATCGCAATAAGGGGATTGCGACTTCAGGGTGGAATCGCAATAGGAGATTGCGATTTGGTACTGTTCATTGCGATTTCAGTTGGGAATTTTGTAAGTTTAAGTATTAAAGGAAATATTTGGTATTTTATCTGATTTCAGATTCTGTGAGGGATCGACACACGTGAATTATCTTGGAAGAGTTTTTGTGATAAACACACGAGGTGAGTTTTTATTTGAAAAGTTTTCAACTGGAATACATATATGTATGGTTTGAGAAGGTGACAAATGATGTGATTATGTGTTTATGTTTGAGATAGATATGTGGTTGGAATGTGATAAAGTGTTTATAAATAACAATATGATATACTGAGATATATATTGTATTTATATGTATATTGCACTACACGAAGATACGTTAGCCGAACTATAGTCGGCGGAGGTGTTGCTGTAGTTGTTGTACAGCGGTGCTGTAGTTGTTGTACAGCGGTGTTGTTGGCTCGCAACCAACTAATATGGCCAGGGGGAATGAGGATGAGGAGTTGAGCACAGTGCACGAGTCTTGATTGGTATATGTATGTTCTTACAAAGGTTTTTACATAAACTATTTTGATACATAGTTTTATATAAATTGGTTTTATAAAGGTTTACTAAACTGACAGGGATTATCTCACTAGACTGTTTGGTCTAACCCTCATTTTGTTTTCAAAAATATGTATTCCAGGTAGAGGAACTTATAGTGGCAAAGGAAAGGATAAGATGTCGGATGCTTTTGATGATTAATGTTGATTAGGAAGTTCTTATGTAAAGTACGTTTTAAGACTTTCGGACCGAATGTGATCTATGATGTACTTTTTGTTATGAATCAATGATTTGTATGTTATGTTATGTGATGTATATGGGACGGGTCGTTACAGATGGTATCAGAGCCTTAGTTTAAGAGATTTAGGTATTAGTATCTGTACCTAGACTTAAACTGCATGCGAAGTAGGATGTCCTTGTTATTATAGAACCTTGGGATGATAAATATAAAAAGGTAAAAGGAACATCATGTAAGGTAATTTCAGATTACACCTGGCCAGTGTAATTATGATCTTACAGGTACATGTTTGAACCAGAATACTTTATTATATGGGGTATGTACTTATGTGTATATTAACCTTGTTGAATCCACAGAATGGCAAGTGGAACGAGACAAACAAACCGAGAAGGGGAAGGAAATCCGAATAGATCTAATCCAATAGCCGGTGGAAGGGGAAGAAGGGGAGAAAGAGGTAGAGGTAGGTCAGGGGGCAGAGTACAGGGGCGAGGCACAGAGTTTGTTACAAGAAATGACCTAGCAGTTGAAATGGGAAGACTTCAGGCAAATATACAAGCTATGTTTAACCAGACTCACCATTCGGAAACAGAAATACCAGACCCTACCCTCGAAAACGAAGTGCCTATCGCACCTATTGTCACATCAGCACCCAGAAAGTGTGATTATAAAATGTTTTTAAGCTGTAAACCACCCACCTATGGAGGGGACAGAGATCCAGTAAAAGCAATGCGATGGCTGAAGGAGGTTGAAGCCGTATTTAAGACCAGTAAATGCGCGGAAGAAGATAAGGTGTTATATGGAACATCAATGTTGAAAGCAGATGCCTTGTATTGGTGGGAGGCCCTCATTGACTCTGAAGGACCTGATGTATACTCCACTTTTACTTGGGACGAATTCACAACAGCATTCAAAGGACAGTTTTGTTCTCAAGCAGCAGTCCGACAATTGGAAGAAGAGTTCATGAACCTACACCAGCGAAGTTTATCGGTTAGGGATTACACTGCTCGTTTTCTTGAGAAGTCTCGCTTCGCGGAGTACTACGTTGCCACCGAGGCTCTGAAGATGGAAAGGTTCATATTTGGATTGAATTCAGAAATTAGAAAGTTAGTGACTGCAACAAGACCTGATACCTTCTCAGCAGCAGTAAATGCCGCGGAAAATGTGGAGCAGGATAATAAGAGAGACATTGGTGATAAGAGTACTGGAAAAAGAAAATTGGAAGAAACGGCGTATGATCTGGAGGAATACGAATCCCCGAGGATTGATGGTCATTCACCTTTTAGATCAATTGAAAGACCATGTTCTAAATGTAACCGTATTCACCAAGGAAACTGCTCTGGTGATTCCCGAAATTGCTATAGATGTGGAAAGATTGGCCATATTGCGAGAGATTGTCGGGTAACTCGATACTGTTTCGTTTGCAACTCCCCTGATCATATTCAGTCAGACTGTCCACAATGGAAAGTACAACAGGTTAGTATGCCGGAGAAACCAACGAATGTTAGGTCGGGAGAAATAGAAGGGTCTGGGGAACCGAAAGCAAAAGGCCGAATATTCCAAATGACAACACAAGAAGAAGAGGAAATTCCCTGATAGGGTTACATGTATACTTCTAATAAACTCTATACGTGTTAAGGTGTTATCTAACTTCGGTATTGATATTCCCGTGCTTTTGTGGTTTATCTGTGTTAGAAATATAAGTGGGTGTGGAGTGTCTACTCAGTTAGTTTCTACGGTTTTGATTGAGTTTGAGGTAATAGTGGAGGTTAAGTATCAATATCTTTCGTCTAACCGAATTCCGGGACGGAATTCTTTTAAGGGAGAGATGTTGTAATAACCAGGTATATTATTGGTTTATTTATAAGTATTACTTTAAATTAATTTTATGGGGTTAGAAGTTAAGGGGTGTATTTTGCCATATAGGAGAAGTTGAGGGTTAGATTGGTATTATTACAAAAAACATACACCACCTCCACCGCCTTTAGTACTTCAATTGGCAAATGAAGTCTCTTTCTTAGCAAAATATCTAAATATCCTATGGTGTAGTGTGTGTTTTCGGTTTGGAGAGAGAGAGAGAGAGATCGAAAGAAGCTAAGGAAGAGGAAGAAGTAAAGCTTTTAATTCTGCTGGGTTTTGTTACATCAACTGAAGAAAACAAGGTAACAATCCATCCTAATTCTTCTTTTTATGTATAATAGGTTTTACATGAACTTTAGAAGTGGGTTATGTTATTTTTAGAAGGTATATGAATTTTTGGGTTTGGAATAGTGTTCTAATGGTAGTATAAATCATATCTGCAAAGTTACATAATCATACATAGTATAAAACTGCAAAAATCTGGGTTTTAGGATGAAACAGTAGACTGAGACATTCATCAAAGTCGCAGTAGGCTAATATTCATCTAAGTCGCAGTAGGTTAATATTCATCGAAGTCGCAATGGACGACTGCGACATTCATCGGAGTCGCAATGGTTGGTTGCGACTTGGGTATGAAGTCGCAGTGGTGGATTGCGACTTGGCTTGAAATCGCAGTAGTAGATTGCGACTCCAAGGTGGAATCGCAATAGTGGGTTGCGACTCCAAGGTGGAATCGCAATAAGGGGTTGCGACTTCGGGGTGAAATCGCAATAAGGGGTTGCGACTTCGGGGTGAAATCGCAATAAGGGGATTGCGACTTCAGGGTGGAATCGCAATAGGAGATTGCGATTTGGTACTGTTCATTGCGATTTCAGTTGGGAATTTTGTAAGTTTAAGTATTAAAGGAAATATTTGGTATTTTATCTGATTTTAGATTCTGTGAGGGATCGACACACGTGAATTATCTTGGAAGAGTTTTTGTGATAAACACACGAGGTGAGTTTTTATTTGAAAAGTTTTCAACTGGAATACATATATGTATGGTTTGAGAAGGTGACAAATGATGTGATTATGTGTTTATGTTTGAGATAGATATGTGGTTGGAATGTGATAAAGTGTTTATAAATAACAATATGATATACTGAGATATATATTGTATTTATATGTATATTGCACTACACGAAGATACGTTAGCCGAACTATAGTCGGCGGAGGTGTTGCTGTAGTTGTTGTACAGCGATGCTGTAGTTGTTGTACAGCGGTGTTGTTGGCTCGCAACCAACTAATATGTCCATGGGGAATGAGGATGAGGAGTTGAGCACAGTGCACGAGTCTTGATTGGTATATGTATGTTCTTACAAAGGTTTTTACATAAACTATTTTGATACATAGTTTTATATAAATTGGTTTTATAAAGGTTTACTAAACTGACAGGGATTATCTCACTAGACTGTTTGGTCTAACCCTCATTTTGTTTTCAAAAATATGTATTCCAGGTAGAGGAACTTATAGTGGCAAAGGAAAGGATAAGATGTCGGATGCTTTTGATGATTAATGTTGATTAGGAAGTTCTTATGTAAAGTACGTTTTAAGACTTTCGGACCGAATGTGATCTATGATGTACTTTTTGTTATGAATCAATGATTTGTATGTTATGTGATGTATATGGGACGGGTCGTTACAGGTAAGGACTAGAAGAGAAACCACTTTTGATCTTATTCATCAATTACTCTGTCTACTAATTACTCTCCCAGTTTCTACCGCAACAACCGAGAGATCATTTTCTGCCATGAATATTGTGAAACAAGAATGCGGAATAAAATGGATGATGAGTTTCTAAACGACTCGTTGGTTTTGTTTATCGAAAGGGAAGTTGCTGAAAAGATTACTTTGGAGGAGATTGTGGAAGACTTCAAGGGCGCAAAAGATCGACGAGTTCCACTTTGACGAGCGATGTTTGACATTTTCATATTTAACGTCTAGTTTTAATGTTTTTACTACTTTAAAACTTTGGATAATGTATTTTTGTTATTTTTGAATTTTGAATTTATATAATATATTAGTCCGGCCCGTGTGGTTGAAAGGTTTGTGTTCCGCCCCTGGCCGAGCAATGTGAAAACCCAAATTAAACCAAACTGAAAGAGAAATCCCTTATGTTAAATGACTCATTAGTCCCCTAATCATCAAAAGATCAAACAGCCAGTTAGCTTCATCTTTTTCAGGCATAAATATGATACCCAATTCCTGCTAAAAGTGCAACAATGGCAGTAGCAACAGCAACAGCAACAGCACTAACCTTTGGTTCAATCTTAACATTTTCTTCAGCCTTTTCTGGCTCTGGAGCTTCTTCAGGTGCTGCAACCTCCATTTATGCTTCCTCTGGCTCGGGAGCAGGTGCCGAAGCCTGCATTTTCTTCTTTGCTCTCTTCTCACGCTCTTGTAATAATAAATTCACAGAGAATCGTTTTAAAACTTTGCCACATCAACTTCTTCCGTTTTCACGGGCTTTTTCTCCAACCCAAAAACCTCCTTGTCTTCTCCATCTTTTACACCCTAAACCCTAATATATATATATATATATATATATATACGATTTATTATATATATATTTTAAACTTCGGGTTTCGGACGGGTTCGGGTAGGGAAAACCCAACCCAAACCGAACCGAAGAAACCGACATATAAGATCGGGTTCGGACCATCGGGTTAATCGGGGTTTCGGGTGGCCAAATTTCGGGTTAATCGGGGTTCGGGTCGGTCGGGTTAATCGGGTGGCCAAATTTCGGGTTAATCGGGGTTCGGGTCGGTCGGGTTAATCGGGTCGGTCGGGTTATGCTCACCCCTAGGATATAGTTTCTAAATTAGAAATTATTTTATGTCACTTCATGCTTTGTGATTTTTGTAAAGTATGTTTATAAAAAATGTATGAATAATTCCTTTTTTGTTATAAAAATATTTATATAGTCCGATCGTTAATTAATATTGATATAATTTTTTATCTATTAAATTATAAATTTTCATCAATGTTCATTTAGACCATTGATATATGGTTTTATAGGTGTTATTAAATCACAGTTTCAAACGGTTCTTCACTTTGACAAAAGTTTGTTTATACTCTCGTTTTTCTAATTTTCGGTCCATATTTTGTTGTTGCATTTTCAAATATGTGCCAGTTTTTGACATACAGATCAGAGTCATGTAGCAATTAGCATCAATCAATATATATATATATAAAGGAGAATGTACGGAGAGAAGATTAAGGAGAGACCTCCATGGCCCTTTATCATTTTTGTTATAATTTTGATTTACTTTTAATTGATTTCAACACATTAAATGCTTAAACTTTTCATTTTCTTTTTTAATTTAAATTAAAATCATTAACCAATATATATTTATTATTATATAAAATATTATTTACCTTTCATTTTTAATTATACAATGAGGCCAACATTTTTTATTTAAATTTATAAATTTATTATTATTTTTATTTAATCAATAAGGTATATATACTTTTATTAAATGAACTTATTTTTATTTAACTTTTTATATTTCTTTGTAAGCTAACAATCAATATATATATATATATATATATATATATATATATATAAAGAAGAATGTAGGGAAAGAGGATTAAGGAGAGGCCTTCATGACCCTTTATACTTTTTGTTATAATTTTGATTTACTTTTAATTGATTTCAACACATTAAATGCTTAAACTTTTCATTTTCTTTTTTAATTTAAATTAAAAACCATTAACCAATATATATTTATTATTATATAAAATATTCTTTACCTTTCATTTTTAATTATACAATGAAGCCAACATTTTTTATTTAAATTTATAAACTTATTATTATTTTTATTTAATCAATAAGGTATATATACTTTTATTAAATGAATTTATTTTTATTTAACTTTTTATATTTCTTTGTAAGCTAACAATCAATATATATATATATATATATATATATATATATATATATATAAAGGAGAATGTAGGGAGAGAGGATTAAGGAGAGGCCTCCATGACCCTTTATCCTTTTTGTTATAATTTTGATTACTTTTAATTGATTTCAACACATTAAATGCTTAAACTTTTCATTTCATTTTTAATTTAAATTAAAAACCATTAACGAATATATATTTATTATTATATAAAATATTATTTACCTTTCATTTTTAATTATACAATGAAGCCAACATTTTTTATTTAAGTTTATAAACTTATTATTATTTTTATTTAATCAATAAGGTATATATATTTTTATTAAATGAATTTATTTTTATTTAACTTTTTATATTTCTTTGTAAGCTAACAATCAATATATATATATAAAGAAGAATGTAGGGAGAGAGGATTAATGAGAGGCCTCCATTGCGCTTTATTCTTTTTGTTATAATTTTGATTTAGTTTTAATTTATTTCAACACATTAAATGCTTAAACTTTTCATTTTCATTTTTAATTTAAATTAAAAACCATTAACCATTATATATTTATTATTATATAAAATATTATTTACCTTTCATTTTTAATTATACAATGAAGCCAACATTTTTATCAATATATATATATATATAAAGGAGAATGTAGGGAGAGAAGATTAAGAAGAGGCCTCCATGACCCTTTATCCTTTTTGTTATAATTTGATTTATTTTTAATTGATTTCAACACATTAAATGCTTAAACTTTTCATTTTCTTTTTTAATTTAAATTAAAAACCATTAAACAATATATATTTATTATTATATAAAATATTATTTACCTTTCATTTTTAATTATACAATGAAACCAACATTTTTTATTTAAATTTATAAACTTATTTTTATTTTTATTTAATCAATAAGGTATATATACTTTTATTAAATGAATTTATTTTTATTTAACTTTTTACATTTATTTGTAAGCTAACAATCAATATATCAATATATATATATATATAAAGGAGAATGTAGGGAGAGAGGATTAAGGAGAGGCCTCCATGACCCTTTATCCTTTTTGTTATAATTTTGATTTACTTTTAATTGATTTCAACATATTAAATGCTTAAACTTTTCATTTTCTTTTTTAATTTAAATTAAAAACCATTAACCAATATATATTTATTATTATATAAAATATTATTTACCTTTTATTTTTAATTATACAATGAAACCAACATTTTTTATTTAAATTTATAAACTTATTATTATTTTTATTTAATCAATAAGGTATATATACTTTTATTAAATGAATTTATTTTTATTTAACTTTTTATATTTATTTGTAAGCTAACAATCATCAATATATCAATATATAAAGAAGAATGTAGGGAGAGCGGATTAAGGAGAGGCCTCCATGGCCCTTTATCCTTTTTGTTATAATTTTGAATTACTTTTAATTGATTTCAACACATTAAATGCTTAATTTTTTCATTTTCTTTTTTAATTTAAATTAAAAACCATCAACCAATATATATTTATTATTATATAAAATATTCTTTACCTTTCATTTTTAATTATACAATGAAGCCAACATTTTTTATTTAAATTTATAAACTTATTATTATTTTTATTTAATCAATAAGGTATATATATTTTTATTAAATGAATTTATTTTTATTTAACTTTTTATATTTCTTTGTAAACTAACAATACTTATAAATCAAAAAAAATTATTTAAATTTATAAACTTATTATTATTTTTATGTAATTAATAAGATACAATTTTTTTAGTAAGCTAACAATGCTTATAAATCAACATTTCTATTAAAACTGATTAATTTTATAATCTTTTGAAACTAACAATGCTTATATTTTAAAACTTCTATTAAATTTCTTTATATTTTTTTAGTAAAACAAAAATGTTACTACGATTGTTAATATATATAAGCAATTCTTTTATTTTTAAAAAAATATTTCATTATATATTGATTATTTTCAACAATTAAAGCCACTTGTGAATTGAAAAAACATTTCATTTTTTCCAATTATGAATCATTAATATATACGAATGAATAATTGTTACAATCAATATTAATCAATATATAGAGGGCATGAGTTTTTCTTTTGTGATATTGGACATGAAACAATTGTAAAATATACTTTTTCATTACTTTTTAAAAAATTTAAAACAAACTCTTATTCTTTATGAAAAATTTATATTCCATTATAACTTGGTTGTTCTCTTGCTAATTTAATTGCAAGACTATGTTTAACATCCTACTGTCCAACTTCGCTCATCTCTTATAAATCATCTATATTCATTTCATTTCAGGTTTACTTTTTAAATGTGTATATCATACTTGCTTTGTTTTCTCTCCGTTTCTACTTATCTTGAAAGTGTATCTGATGACAACAACTTGAATGAGGAATCGTTGAAAATTTATAAATTTAAAATTTTTTATTATTGTTTTTAATTTTTAATTCCTATTTTTATTTCTTTATCATTTGTATTTGATTGGAAATGTAATAGATAAATGCGTATTATGGTGAACTTTGTGTTATTTTCCTAGCAAGGAAATCATGAGTGACGGAGGAAAAAATAATTGTCTGTTGCCCACTTTCTTCAAAACAAATAGATTAACATATAAACTCTTGCAAGTGTAGATATTAGGACCATTTTCATATACAACAAATCTACAAGTAACAGTTAGTAGAGTTTTTTTTGGGTAATTTTGCATACATTTTGTATGTATATGGTTAATCTACAACATATCCATCTTCTCTTGGTATTTTCTCTAGAGTTCTTGCTTTATCCATCTCTCAACTTCTTTTTCTCCATTGGGTTTTACTTTCTATGTTCACGATATGTTTTTTTAAAAATTTTTGTTGGAATCTTAGTGGGTTATCTATTGGTTGCTAAAAAATTCACAACTAATTAACGGTAAGACAATAGTTGTTTGAATAACTTTTTATTTCTTTCGATTTTCAAACACTTAGTAGTCAAACATTTTTCAGTATTGTTGTGGATTTCATGAAAATTCCATTTAAAACAACCATATATCGTAATTATTTTATGTTGCTTCTTTTCAAGGTTAAACTCAATTGCTACGAACTTTGGCTGTATTTCATTATCTCCATTATCTTCATATTAACATGTACCTAAAGTTCTTCATGGACATTTTCCTTAAGAACATTTTACTTATGTTGTGATCTTTTCGGAATTATTATTGTAACAATACAAAAAAAAATATGAAGGTCTCTTTGTTAATCAAAACAATATAAATTAAATTGTAAATAAGAAATAATTTGCGTTCAAAATTAGATCTCTTATTGAGAAAAAAGAATAGCATAATAGCTATTTGACTAGAGAATGTTAGTCGTTTGAACCACACCGGGTCACAGGAGATTGCGTTTTATTATTTGACAGTTAACGAATGGCGTTTCATCTTAATTTGTTTATGTATTTCCTAACATAAATTCGTCACCGCGCATGTTGCTTTATTTTCATAAAAATTCTCTAATACATTCATCGTCTTATATTACATTTTATTATCAAATTACGTTTCATCTTAAATTGGTTACGCATTTCCTAACATAAACTTCGTCACCGTGCATCGCGCGGTACCAAATACTAGTATAAGTATATAAAGGAAAATTCATCAAATCAATGAGAGTCCTCCATTTGATTATATTTAAAAGGTTAATGAGAGGCCATTTCTTATAAATATATAAAGGAAAATCCATCAAATCAATGAGAGGCCTCCATTGTTATTTATATTTTTTCTTAGAATTTTGATTTTTTTAAAGGTTAATGTTAGTGTTGTTTAAGTTGTCCCACATTGGTAGGAAGTCAATCAATCATCAATCAATCAATATAAATATATAAAGAAAAATCCATCAAATCAATGAGAGGCCTCCATTGCTATTTATCTTTTTTCTTAGAATTTTGATTTTTTTAAAGGTTCATGTTAGCGTTGTTTAGGTTGTCCCACATTGGTAAGAAGATGGACAAATAGAAGTGAAAATGTGTATATAAATGGTTGATGGGAGTTGATAAAAAAATGTGAAATGGTGTTTGGTTAAAGATAGCAAAACCCAAATTGGATCGGTACTTGTTTGTTTATTTTAAAATGATGTTATCCTAAGTTTAATGACTTTAACATGAATCAATCATCAATCAATATAAATATATAAAGAAAAATCCATTATATCAATGAGAGACCTCCATTGCTATTTATTTTTTTTCTTAGAATTTTGATTTTTTAAATGTTAATGTTAGTGTTGTTTAGGTTGTCCCACATTGGTAGGAAGATTGACAAATAGAAGTGAAAATGTGTATATAAAGGGTTGATGTAAGTTGTTTAAAAAATGTGAAATGGTGTTTGGTTAAAGATAGCTAAACCCAAAATATAAATATATAAAGGAAAATTCATCAAATCAATGAGAGGCCTCCATTGCTATGTATCTTTTTTCTTAGAATTTTGATTATATTGTAATACCCCGGGTAAGTTCGTTAGTTAAATGTTAGTTCCGTTAAATTTATTTAACTTTATATTTGATGTTTAGGGTAAGTTTGGGTTAAATTAGGAGTTAAGGGTGTTTTGGTCATTAGTGGATAGTCTAGGGACTAAAGTGGTAATTTGTTTAGATATTATCCCTGAATGAAAATTAGATATTTCATAATACTGAAATATCCAGAAACAATCCAGTGGGTGTGTGTGTGTGTGTGTTTTTGAGAGAGTAAGAAGAAGAAAGAAGGGCTTGTGGCTAAGAGACTCAAATTGGTGTACTTGGAAGAGAAATTGAGGTATGTTCCTTTGTATTATATGTTTGTAATTGGTATTAGAAGGTTTCTATCGGATTAGAATAGTCAATTATACATCTGGTAGTAATTCAGTCGAAATCTGGGTAGAAAGTTGATAAACAGTCAGTGGTTTCCGGATAGAATGAAGGTGTCCGGTAGTTTTGGTTGATGGTGTCCGGAAAGTGTTCTAGTGGTGTCCGAACAAGTCAAGTTACCCGGTAAGTTCTTCTTTTCCTTAAGTTTCCGGATAAAATGAGATACCGGATGGTATCCGAATTACTTTGGTGTCCGGGTGTTATCCGGATTGGTTATGTTATCCGGAAAGTATAGTTGTTCGGGTAGATGTGGTGTCCGGATAGTTTGGGTTGTCTGGGAACTTTTGCTGTTTGGCCAATTTTGAGAGTTTAGATGCTGTCGAGTATTCCGTAACCTGTGTTTTGTTAGTTATTGGACAGGGAGTGAATGAAGACAAAAATGTACCGTGGACTTGACTTAAGTTTGGGTTTGGGGGTAACATTTGAGGATTGGAGTTCTTTAGAGTTCCTAGCTTAAATAAGTCTTGTGTGTTCTATTTTGGTAAAGAGATATCTATACCTACTTGTTTCAGATACTGTGAATCGAAGGTGAAAGCAGAATTCTTTGTGGAGGACTGGAAAGAGTTTTATTAAGCAAATAAGTGAGTTTTTACTTAAAATGTTTTCTAACTGGAATACATATATGTGAATGAGTGTAATAATGTGCATATTATGTTTATATGAGTATTACACTGCATGGGTGCTAGTTGGCCGGGCTTAGGACCGGTGTATGTTGGTTGTACAGAGGGACAGTGGTGTTGGCTGTATTCAGTACAGTGGTGTAAATTAATTAATTGGCTCGCAACCAATTAATATGGCCAAGAGAATGAGATGGAAAGATATATGATGCATGAGTTTTAATTGGTATTCCTATGTGAATTATGTGTATGATATTGTGCAAATGGTTTTTAACTAACGGGGATTTTCTCACTAGACCTCAAGGTCTAACCCTCATTTTTGTTTTAAAAATATGTATTCCAGGTCGTAGATCGAGTAAGAGCAAATAAGAAGGTTAAACCGCGAATAGCTTTTGGAGGACTATGTAGTTGAAGACTATGTTGTGTTTAGTAGATATAGCATGTTATTAGTAATGATGTAAATTTACTAAGTAAACGTTTGTAATGATGTATTGAATGTTTGTAAAGACTAGGGGACCATAATTGTTATACGATGTATCTCTTGTTTTTAACGACGTTATGCAATGTATGCTATTTGAACTATGTATGGGAATCCGGGTCGTTACAGATGGTATCAAAGTCTTAGTTTAAGGGATTTAGGTATTAGTATCTGTACCTAGACTTAAACTGCATGTGAAGTAGGATGTCCCTATTATTGTAGAACCTTGGGGAGTTAAATATAAAAAGGTAGAAGGAACATCATGTAAGGTAATTTCATTTTACACCTGGCCAGTGTAATTGTGATCTTACAGGTACATGTTTGAACTGGAATACCTTGTTATATGGGGTATGTGCTTATGTGTATATTAACCTTGTCTGAATCAACAGAATGGCAAGTGGTACTAGACAAACGAATCGAGAAGGAGGAGGAGATCCTAATAGGACAAACCCAACAGCCGGAGGAAGGGGAAGAGGGGGAGAAAGAGGTGGATGCAGAATTGGAGGCAGAATTGGGGGTAGAACTGGGAGTGGAGCTCCGCCGCGAGGTAATGAATTTGTTACTAGGGACGATTTAACAGCCGAAATGGGAAGAATGCAGGCCAGTATACAAGCCATGTTTGATCGAACTCGTCATAATGAAGCTGATACACCAGATCCTGGTTAGGAAGACGAGACGCCTATTACACCTACAATCACATCAGTACTAAGAAAGTGTGACTATAAAATGTTCTTAAGTTGTAAGCCTCCAACTTACTCGGGAGATCGGGATTCAGTGAAAGCTATGAAGTGGCTGAAGGAAATAGAAGCTATCTTCAAGACTAGTAAATGCGCTGAAGAGGATAGAGTACTCTATGGAACTGCAATGTTGAAAGGCGATGCCCTATACTGGTGGGAAGCACAAATGTCCTCAGGAGGATCTGATATATATTCTACTTACTCTTGGGAAGAATTCGTGATAGCTTTCAGGAAACATTTTTGTCCTCAAGCCGCAGTTAAACAATTGGAAGGGGAGTTTATGAACTTGCAGCAAGGGAATTTGTCAGTTCGGGACTACACCGCTCGTTTCTTGGAAAAGTCTCGTTTTGCGGAATACTACATTGCTACGGAGGCCATGAAGATTGAAAGGTTTATCTTTGGATTGAATGCAGAAGTCAGAAGTTTTGTGATTGCTTGTAACGTCCCAAAAAAAACAATAGAACAATCTTAGCATTTAGTCATAACATTTACAATTCTGGGTCCCAATATATCATTACATTCATTTAAAACTAAGGTTGGCGGAAACAATCTATACACAACTGAGAACATTCTAACTTCTACAAGAGGCACTTGCACTGTCTCAAGCTGCACATGTACACTATCTTGCTCTTGCCCACTTACTTGAGCCTCTTTCTACTTGCTTACCTGAAAATGGCTTAGTTTTGAAAAGCGAGGGTTAGACCAAAAGGTCTAGTGAATTCCCTCCGTACAACATTCATCACAGTATAAAATCATTTCATAGAAAACATACTTTCACATCTTTCTCATAAACATCATCCAAGGTTAAACACAGGGTTCAGGGTCGCATAAGCTACTCCAGTCGGGGCCTAACGAACACCCTCTTGTCTACGCCGAAATCCAAGTGGACTCCTCGTTCCTTCATGTAGGAGGAAACGAATTCCAACCTACAAGCTAACCTCCATATGCCCAAAGGGATTAGAAACCCCTTGGTACCCTGATCCCACTGTGCAACCGACTCCACATAGCATGCATGTATTTTTGAAATCATATTCATGAAAACTTTAATCATCATATCATTTGCGGATAAACATACAATTCATGAAAACGTACAGAACTTTATGAATCATTTCATGCTTGAAAGGAAACCATATTCAGTAAAACATATTACGTCATAAAAAGGGGTGAGAGAACTCACCTGATAGCAATTCTCTTCCTAACCTCTTGCCTCGTTACGTCCGATCACCTAATAATTAATTTACAAATTAATTATATGCATCTCGATTCCTGACTTTAAGTTCTCCCCATAACCCGACCTTACCTAGATAATTAAAATTATCGATTACAACTAGGCCCTTAATATGGTTTAGACTTTAAATCCTTAAGCCCAAAATAATGCTAAGCCCAAATGGGCTTACAACACTTCTCGGCCCAGCAAACAATTCGGCCCAACCAGATACTCGGTCCAACGCCGAATCGGGTTCGGGTCACGGTACAGGTTTGCGCCACCTACAGGTTTGCGCCACCTGCAGGTTTGCGCCCCTAAGGTTTTGCGCCAGCTAGCTTTGCGCCAAACCTGGTTTCTTTTCTTCTCTCTCGCACTTGCAGGTTTCGACCAGATACCAAATTTCAAAATGTTTCTACTAACCAATGCTTCCTAAATATTCCATTTAATGAGGCTTTAACACATAATCTTACATAATCCAGCTTCAAACTACCCCTTAATCCAACAGAATTTAAATAAACAAATGATTCCAATAAATTAACAAACCCAATCTGATTAGCATACAGAGTCCCAAAACTCAATCCTAAGGAGAAAATGGCTTAGATTAAATACCTGGATTTTGATTGTAAGAACTTATCCTCTCTTTCTCCCAAATCGCATGAAATAGCCAACTCAGCCACCCCCGCCGGCGACCACCACCGGCAGCCGACTGTCGGTGCTCCGCAGCCGCACTCTCCGGTCTTCTCCTTTGTTGCCTATCTCTTTCTCGCTGCTTCTTTCTCTCGCATTCTCTTCCTCTCGTCGCCTCTCTCTCGCATTCTCTTCCTCTCGATGTAGGTTACACACACACACACCAGATGCTTTCACTTACCCTCTTTTTTTTCGTTCTTCTCTAGATGTGCAGCACACACAACCCTAAAATAAGTATATGCTTTGTTTTCTTTTTCTAAACCTGCAGCCAAAAGCGGCGCACAAGAGTAGGGAAATTAATTTCCCAATTTTCTCATCTTACCCTCACACTTATTTGAAATGAACAGTTATAACCCCTCACTTTCATTTAACTCACATTACTTAATTTGGGTTATTACAATCTCCCCTCCTTAATGGAATTCCGTCCCGGAATTCACTCCAAAGATAACCGGCGAATCTTGATTATCAAAGCTTAAATCTCAACTCTAGGATTAAATCTTTCTAATAACAAAACAATAACAACATACTTTCACGCCTTAGTTGAGTAATTCTGAATAAACTCACAATCTCTGTTCCTAACCGAAACATACAATCATCTTAACTTTTCATCTTCCAGTCGAATCTTCTAAAACAGAACCCTACGATACTCGGGTTCCATAATTCTTTCGATTAACCCCCATGACCATAAAATCAGATAAACACACATAAAGTCATCCCAGCTTTCTTACTTAGATCTACCTTAATTAATTCCTTAGCGATCAGTGCATTAATCTCCATAACACCTTCCCCCGAACTCTTGCAATCCATCTTGTAAATCATACTATGTGAACACAGGTTGTAAATAACTCAATACTTACCACTCCCTAATTATTCTTATCCCATTCATGACCACATCAACAGTTTCCGAACTCAACTGCCTTTCCCGGTTAGTGTAATATCACCACTGATCCTTACCACACCAAACAGTACACTTCATTCTCTTTATCACAAGCAACTTTAACTCGACCCACTCAATACAATTTTAATTATCAACTTGTTTCAAAAGATACACTCCAAATTGAGATGCAATTCATATCTTTCTATCCACCATATATTATCATTTATAATAACTTAGCATCAACATCTCGTTACGCTGGTATTCACAAAATCCATCAGTCAAAACTGCTTTCTCAACTAACACTCCCACTGAGTAACTCAACAATCCACAATTTCCCAAAATAAAATTTTGAAATTACTTAATCCATCACTCTACTATCAACTTCTCACTTTAGCATATCGATTCTCAGTACTTAGTAAGGATCTCGATAGAATCACGACGCATTATGTAATAACAAATAAATGCCATTACTTAACAAGTCCATAAAATTTTAATCAACCAAAGACTTATACATCTATCATGACGTTTCAATTCAACTAATGATCATACTACCACTCCGCCCGTAATCACCATCTTGCCATTCTTAAAACATAACCAAATTTCTAACTGTCTCCTTCTAGGATCATTCCCTCACACATAAGAACAATTCACGTTCTGCAAGGATCTAGCATTTACTATAACACATTTGGCTAATCTACCCTTCATCCACTTTAAACTTCCAATGATTCCAACATATACCTACTTGGTGGCTCTTACAACCAAAAACACTTGGTTTCTCATTTGGGTAATCTCACACCACTACTCCGTCCTTCTATCCCAAGCATAATCGCACCAAAAAGTCAACTTACACACTATGTGCTCCAACAATCTGGTTAATAGATCGTACATCTCATCTGAAACCCCCAAAAGCTTCTATCTGATGCTTTCTCTCCCGCTAACGTCACACTACTACCACACTAGCTGGTACATTTAACTTGGAAACTAATGCCATTACATAACTGTACATTCCTCACTCATAACATCACACTGCAGACCAAACCTCTCATGGTCATTCATACACAAATCACACTTTCCTTCATATTCTCCCGAATACTACAATCGAGTCTATCTCGCTTCGTAGTCCCTTCCCAACTTGCTGAACTATAACTCACGAGTTCTCCATTAGCTCAAACGCAAACATTATAGCTAGCTCTTCACGATCCGTGCCCTTACAAAACAGGGCACAGCCCCTCCCTGAACGATAAGATCTACACCTTCGCTTCGCTTGTGCTACATGCCTCCTCATTCTACGAATCCCTCCATACCTCGTAAATAGATTGCTCATTCAAAATGATCACTTCCCATCCTCTTAACACCCCTACAAGGTGTTCTATCAATATTCAACCTTCTGGTTCACGTCTTCGGCCTCGGCCATCTTACACAGCTATCGACTTCTACAACAACAGACAACATGTAACTACTTTCTTAACTTATTCTTAAACATGGGTTCCCTTACGGAACCTAATCCTACCATCATAACATAATCACCTCATAATACGTCCCCCTCTTTTCTGGACTTACTCTTGTAACATAAATTTTACCAGCTCACCTGAAACTCATACCCAACACCGTGGGCATTTCGCTTATGCCTCTCAACACTACTCATAACGAGTTTATAATACTAACACCTCGATGACTTCTACTCTTTCCCCTGGACCAAACCGTCTCTCTACAACCGTACTTCCAGTTACCGAACAAGGGTACAGGCCCTCACACAATCGACACTATAATTCACTTCTGACTCTTCCACTGTTCACCTTTCCTCTTGCACACAAATACTAAGGTTACAACATTCATTCCTGATTTGCCCGACACTTCTCCACTCTTACAGTCCTTCCTTAGCTTAACATGTAATACTATATGACCTAGTGAGTTCATAGCCTTCATGCATGACGACGCGGTAAATAACTCATTTCGCACATTTTCTCTTTTTTAAAATAAACAACGTTTGGGAACCACTTGGGTACACATGTCCCCCTTACTAATATAAAATCAATACCCTGCACAACGATTCGAGAATTGCTTGCTTGCATCTGCCCGTGCATCACAAATCTTGCTCACTCCGAACGATGTTATTACGACATTATTATATTGCATGAAAATCTTTTCATATGACACAATTCTGAAAGAATTACCGACAAAGAGTAAACCAGTCGGTTCTCACACTCATTAGTATGATATTAATAGATCAAAAGCATTTGGTTATACAGGATTTGCAGATAAGCATTTTCTTGACCTTCTGTAACAAATTTGACTTATCGTGAAAAGAGTAGGATACTTTGCAAATCGTTAGACTCAAAATTTCAATGTGAATGAAATCTCTCCTTTTCTTTTAAACATACTCGTGCACATTTGACTCATTTTCGATCAAGATTTATATTTACACATTTAACTTAAATCGTGAAAATGTCATATTACACATAAGAACGTCATGCATGAGACTCTACTTGTAAATGAAGGCTACTCACTCTAACAAGGTCAGCCCCTTTCCTCTCGCAACTTATCATTGACACTATATCTTCGACTAATGGTCATCCATCTCAGTCTTGCAACAACTTGTAGCACATATGTTCTACATCTCACTTACTCAACCATCTCCTACTACTTTCGTTCTGATCAGCTAACTCATTTTCTACTTCTACATACTTCCTTTCCACTATAAGTATCTTATTTCATTTACCCTGCCAAAGAAAAGCTCGACTAAGAAGTCAGGGCTCTATTGGTACACTCAAGATTTCAACACTGATATTCCTTACCAAACTAACTGATCTATTCCATGGTTTCTAGAACTGGGACTCTCCCGAAACAGGAAACTTACTCAAGCTCAAGCATTCATCCTCTCCGAATCCACGAAGAGCTACCTTTAGACGACTCATAACATTCTATACAACATTCCTTCTCTACGGTGCATACATACATCACATCATAAGTGACCTCTCAAGAAACATCCCCAATAAGGGGTCTCAGTCTACCCCTCAGGGATCTCGTTGACATTCTAACGTACTGGAACCCGACATAAACACTGGGTAGGGTAATAAGGTAGGTTAAGCACATACATGTACCTGTAAGTTCGTAATTACACTGGCCAGGTGGAATCTCAAACTTACCTTACATGACAGTCCTCAGTACCCTATTAGTCCTATCTCTACAATAGTGCCATCCTAACGCATTTCCTGATTCTCAGTTGTGATTTCTACTACCAAAGTTTAAGTTTAGGCCCGTCCGGTCACCTAAATTCCTTAAACTATGGCTCCGATACCATTTGTAACGTCCCAAAAAAAACAATAGAACAATCTTAGCATTTAGTCATAACATTTACAATTCTGGGTCCCAATATATCATTACATTCATTTAAAACTAAGGTTGGCGGAAACAACCTATACACAACTGAGAACATTCTAACTTCTACAAGAGGCACTTGCACTGTCTCAAGCTGCACATGTACACTATCTTGCTCTTGCCCACTTACTTGAGCCTCTTTCTACTTGCTTACCTGAAAATGGTTTAGTTTTTGAAAAGCGAGGGTTAGACCAAAAGGTCTAGTGAATTCCCTCCGTACAACATTCATCACAGTATAAAATCATTTCATAGAAAACATACTTTCACATCTTTCTCATAAACATCATCCAAGGTTAAACACAGGGTTCAGGGTCGCATAAGCTACTCCGGTCGGGGCCTAACGGACACCCTCTCGTCTACGCCGAAATCCAAGTGGACTCCTCGTTCCTTCATGTAGGAGGAAACGAATTCCAACCTACAAGCTAACCTCCATATGCCCAAGGGATTAGAAACCCCTTGGTACCCTGATCCCACTGTGCAACCGACTCCACATAGCATGCATGTATTTTTGAAATCATATTCATGAAAACTTTAATCATCATATCATTTGCGGATAAACATACAATTCATGAAAACATACAGAACTTTATGAATCATTTCATGCTTGAAAGGAAACCATATTCAGTAAAACATAGTACCTCATAAAAAGGGGAGAGAGAACTCACCTGATAGCAATTCTCTTCCTAACCTCTTGCCTCGTTACGTCCGATCACCTAATAATTAATTTACAAATTAATTAGATGCATCTCGATTCCTGACTTTAAGTTCTCCCCTTAACCCGACCTTACCTAGATAATTAAAATTATAGATTACAACTAGGCCCTTAATATGGTTTAGACTTTAAATCCCTAAGCCCAAAATAATGCTAAACCCAAATGGGCTTACAACACTTCTCGGCCCAGCAAACAATTCGGCCCAACCAGATACTCGGTCCAACGCCGAATCGGGTTCGGGTCACGGTACAGGTTTGCGCCACCTACAGGTTTGCGCTACCTGCAGGTTTGCGCTCCTAGGGTTTTGCGCCAGCTAACTTTGCGCCAAGCAAGCTTGCGCCAACCCTGGTTTCTTTTCTTCTCTCTCGCACTTGCAGGTTCTGACCAGATACCAAATTTCAAAATGTTTCTACTAACCAATCCTTCCTAAGCATTCCATTTAATGAGGCTTTAACACATAATCTTGCATAATCCAGCTTCAAACTACCCTTAATCCAACAGAATTTAAATAAACAAATGATTCCAATAAATTAACAAACCCAATCTGATTAGCATATAGAGTCCCAAAACTCAATCCTAAGGAGAAAATGGCTTAGATTAAATACCTGGATTTTGATTGTAAGAACTTCTCCTCTCTTTCTCCCAAATCGCATGAAATAGCCAACTCAGCCACCCCCGCTGACGACCACCACCGGCAGCCGACTGTCGGCGCTCCTCAGCCGCACTCTCCAGTCTTCTCCTTTGTTGCCTATCTCTTTCTCGTCGCTTCTTTCTCTCCCATTCTCTTCCTCTCGTCTTCTCTCTCTCGCATTCTCTTCCTCTCGATGTAGGTTACACACACACACACACACCAGATTCTTTCACTTACCCTCTTTTTTTTCGTTCTTCTCTAGATGTACAACACACACAACCCTAAAATAAGTATATGCTTTGTTTTCTTTTTCTAAACCTGCAGCCAAAAGCGGCGCACAAGAGTAGGGAAATTAATTTCCCAATTTTCTCATCTTACCCTCACACTTATTTGAAATGAACAATTATAACCCATCACTTTCATTTAACTCACATTACTTAATTTGGGTTATTACATTGCTAAAGGACCAGAAACTTTCTCCGCCGCAGTAGACGCCGCGAAAACCGTGAAACAAGATAAAGGGAGAAGTACTAGTAAGAAGAATGTGGGGAAAAGAAAGTGGGAAGGACCGCAGTATGATCCGAAGAAGTCCAGCTTTCAGCGATTTGATAACCGTCCACCTTTTCGATCAGTTGAAAGACCTTGCCCAAAGTGCCATCGTTTTCATCATGGAAGGTGTCAAGTTGATCCTAGAAACTGTTATAAGTGTGGAAAGATCGGTCATATTGCTAAAGACTGTCGAGTAGTTAGATTTTGTTACTAGTGCAATTCTCCTGATCACCTTCAGTTCGATTGTCCACTGGGGAGAATACAACCAGGTGGTACGTTAGTAAGACCAACGGGTGTTAGACCGGTAGTACCAAGGCCAGAAGTACCAAGAGCAAGGGGCTGTGCCTTCCAGATGACAGAGCAAGAAGCATATGAGACCCCCGATGTGGTTACAGGTACATTCTTAATAAATTCTACACGTGCTAAAATGTTATTTGATTCCGGTGCAAACCGATCGTTTGTGTCGCCTTCTTTTGCTGCCTATATGCATTTAAAGCCTAAAGTGTTAGATCGTGCGTTAATGGTAGATACGGCTAATGATAATCTGGTCCCGGTTAGTGAGGTATTTGATAGTTGTGTGATAAACATAGATGGGTGTGGAGTGCCTATTCTGTTATTTCCTATAGCCTTGATCGAGTTTGATGTGGTAGTGGGAATGGATTGGTTAGCCGAGAATCATGCTAATATAGTTTGTGATAAGAAGTTGATAAATGTTGTCTTACCTGAGAAGGGACCAGTAGTGATTTATGGTGACCGTAGAAATCATCAGTCTTGCCTTATCTCTTTGTTGAAAGCTCGCAAGTGTATCAATAAAGGGTGCTCAAGTTACTTAGCTTATGTGATAGATATTAAGCTAGAAAAGAATAAGCTAGGAGATATTCCGGTTGTTCGTGAATTTCCGGAAGTTTTTCCAGAAGATTTGACTAGCCTTCCGCCCGTTAGACAAGTAGAGTTTGGTATAGATCTGATTCCTGGAGCCGCTCCTGTTGCCCGTGCACCGTATCGTTTGGTACCTCCAGAGATGAAAGAGATGATGACTCAACTACAGGATCTTTCAGATAAAGGCTTCATTAGACCCAGTTCTTCGCCGTGGGGAGCACCGGTTCTGTTTGTGAAAAAGAAGGATGGTTGGATGAGAATGTGTATTGATTATCGGGAACTGAATAAGCGCACGATCAAGAACAAATATCCGCTTCCCAGAATTGATGATCTATTCGATCAATTAGTTGGAGCTTGTTATTTCTCCAAGATTGATCTAAGACCTGGCTACCATCAACTGAAGGTTAAAGAAGAAGACGTTCTGAAAACTGCTTTTCGCATACGGTATGGTCACTATGAATTCTTAGTGATGCCTTTTGGATTGACGAACGCTCCAGCTGCTTTTATGGATTTAATGAATCGGGTATGTAAGCCGTATCTCGATAGATTTGTTATTGTATTTATCGATGATATACTTATCTATTCCCGATCCAAAGAGGATCACGCACAACATCTTCGGTTAATTATGGAATTGTTAAAGAAGGAGCAGTTATACGCTAAGTTCTCTAAGTGTGAATTCTGGCTACGGGAAGTTCAGTTTCTGGGGCATGTAGTTTCCGAGAAAGGTATTCAAGTTGATCCGACGAAGGTAGAAGCAATTGAAAAGTGGGAACCGCCGAGAACGCCAACCGAGGTACGAAGTTTTCTGGGTTTAGCCGGCTACTATCGAAAGTTTATAAAATATTTTTCTCGTATCGCTACGCCTCTCACTAAGCTAACTCGGAAGAATCTAAAGTTCGAATGGAAAGCAGAACAGGATGAAGCATTCCGAATATTGAAAGAGAAACTCTGTAGCGCACCAATACTAGCATTACCTGAAGGTTCCGATGTATTTGTTGTTACAGTGATGCTTCCAAATTAGGATTGGGTTGTGTACTAATGCAGCGTGGAAAGGTTATTGCTTATGCTTCTCATCAGTTAAAAGATCATGAAAGACAGTATCCTACACACGACATGGAACTGGCAGCAGTTGTTTTCGCGTTGAAGATTTGGAGACATTACCTTTACGGCTCTAAATGTCAAATTTATACTGATCATAAGAGTCTCCAACATCTTTTTGATCAGAAGGAACTAAATATGAGACAAAGAAGATGGATAGAATTGGTGAATGATTACGACTGTGAAATCCTTTATCATCCGGGAAAGACGAATGTGGTAGCTGATGCACTAAGTCGTCAAGAAAGGAGTGGAACAATAAAAGCTATTTCACTACGAGCTGAACTCCTACCTAACATCTTTGACGAATTGTAGAAGTGTCAAATAGAAGCTTTTCAAGAAGAACACTTAAAACCAGAACGGTTAGTGGGTATATCAGCATTGCTTGTAAAAGATGATCGTGGGTTGTTGTGTTTGGGAAACAGAATCTGGGTGCCTCGTTTGGGTGGTTTACGTGATTGGGTACTACAAGAAGCTCATCAATCTCGTTTTTCTATTCATCCAGGTACGAATAAGATGTATAAAGACCTGAAACAATTTTATTGGTGGTCGGGAATAAAAAGGAGTATTGCTCAGTATGTGGAAGGTTGTACTACTTGTAAGAAGGTGAAGATTGAACATCAGAATCCGTTTGGGCAATTACAGCGTTTAGAAATACCGATGTGGAAATGGGATCAAATTACTACAGATTTCATCACGAAGTTACCAAGGACTCCGAAAGGGTTTGATGCTATTTGGGTGATCGTTGATAGGTTGACCAAGTCTGCTCACTTCCTACCAATAAAGGAAACCTATTCATTAGAAAGACTAGCCAAACTGTCTATCAATGAAATAGTAACACGACATGGAGTTCCAATTTCGATTATCTCTGATCGTGACAGCCGTTTTACCTCAAGATTCTGGAGAAGTTTTCAAAAGGAAATGGGAACGCAGATAAAGTTAAGTACGACGTATCATCCTCAAACTAACGGTCAGAGTGAACGGACGATTCAGACTTTAGAAGACATGATTCGGGCTTGCATTGTTGATTTTGGGGGATCATGGGATAAGCATTTACCGTTGATTGAATTTTCTTACAATAACAGTTACCATTCCAGCATACGAGCGGCACCGTTTGAAGTTCTGTATGGTAGAAAATGCCGAACGCCTCTGTGTTGGAACGAAGTGGGAGAGAAACAGTTAGCAGGGCCAGATATAGTCCAGTTGACCGCGGATAAGATATCTCAGATTCAGGAACGTTTGAAAGTAGCTCAAGACAGACAGAAAAGCTACGCCGACCGACGCCGAAAACCGTTAGAGTTCCAAGTTGGAGATTTTGTGATGTTAAAAGTCTCGCCTTGGAAAGGAGTCATTCGATTCGGGAAACAAGGTAAACTGAGTCCGAGGTACATTGGACCGTTTGCAATCATAGAAAGGATCGGTGAAGTAGCCTACAGGTTAGATCTTCCGTCAGAGTTAAGCAGGATTCATAACGCGTTTCATGTATTGAATTTCCGAAAGTGTTTGGTTACGCCGGATCAGGCAGTTTCTCTACCAGATATACAAGTTGATGAAAAGCTGAATTATGTGGAGGAACCTGAAGCCATAGTTGACCACAAAGTTAAAGTATTGCGGAACAAAGTAATCAGACAAGTGAAAGTTCAGTGGAGACATCATAGAGGTCAGGATGCTACTTGGGAATCAGAATCAGAAATGAGAACTAAGTACCCGTACCTTTTTGCCTAAACCGAATTCCAGGACGGAATTCTTTTAAGGGGGAGATGATGTAATACCCCGGGTAAGTTCGTTAGTTAAATGTTAGTTCCGTTAAATTTATTTAACTTTATATTTGATGTTTAGGGTAAGTTTGGGTTAAATTAGGAGTTAAGGGTGTTTTGTTCATTAGTGGATAGTCTAGGGACTAAAGTGGTAATTTGTTTAGATATTATCCCTGAATGAAAATTAGATATTTCATAATACTGAAATATCCAGAAACAATCCAGTGGGTGTGTGTGCTTTTGAGAGAGTAAGAAGAAGAAAGAAGGGCTTGTGGCTAAGAGACTCAAATTGGTGTACTTGGAAGAGAAATTGAGGTATGTTCCTTTGTATTATATGTTTGTAATTGGTATTAGAAGGTTTCTATCGGATTAGAATAGTCAATTATAGATCTGGTAGTAATTCAGTCGAAATCTGGGTAGAAAGTTGATAAACAGTCAGTGGTTTCCGGATAGAATGAAGGTGTCCGGTAGTTTTGGTTGATGGTGTCCGGAAAGTGTTCTAGTGGTGTCCGGACAAGTCAAGTTACCCGGTAAGTTCTTCTTTTCCTTAAGTTTCCGGATAAAATGAGATACCGGATGGTATCCGGATTACTTTGGTGTCCGGGTGTTATCCGGATTGGTTATGTTATCCGAAAAGTATAGTTGTCCGGGTAGATGTGGTGTCCGGATAGTTTGGGTTGTCCGGGAAGTTTGTGTTGTCCGGGAATTTTGCTGTTTGGCCAATTTTGAGAGTTTAGATGCTGTCGAGTATTCCATAACCTGTGTTTTGTTATTGGACAGGGAGTGAATGAAGACAAAAATGTACTGTGGACTTGACTTAAGTTCGGGTTTGGGGGTAACATTTGAGGATTGGAGTTCTTTAGAGTTCCTAGCTTTAATAAGTCTTGTGTGTTCTATTTTGGTAAAGAGATATCTATACCTACTTGTTTCAGATACTGTGAATCGAAGGTGAAAGCAGAATTCTTTGTGGAGGACTGGAAAGAGTTTTGTTAAGCAAACAAGTGAGTTTTTACTTAAAATGTTTTCTAACTGGAATACATATATGTGAATGAGTGTAATAATGTGCATATTATGTTTATATGAGTATTACACTGCATGGGTGCTAGTTGGTCGGGCTTAGGACCGGTGTATGTTGGCTGTACAGAGGGACAGTGGTGTTGGCTGTATTCAGTACAGTGGTGTAAATTAATTAATTGGCTCACAACCAATTGATATGGCCAAGAGAATGAGATGGAAAGATATATGATGCATGAGTTTTAATTGGTATTCCTATGTGAATTATGTGTATGATATTGTGCAAATGGTTTTTAACTAACGGGGATTTTCTCACTAGACCTCAAGGTCTAACCCTCATATTTGTTTTAAAAATATGTATTCCAGGTCGTGGATCGAGTAAGAGCAAATAAGAAGGTTAAACCGCGAATAGCTTTTGGAGGACTAAGTAGTTGAAGACTATGTTGTGTTTAGTAGATATAGCATGTTATTAGTAATAATGTAAATTTACTAAGTAAACGTTTGTAATGATGTATTGAATGTTTGTAAAGACTAGGGGACCATATTTGTTATACGATGTATCTCTTGTTTTTAACGACGTTATGCAATGTATGCTATTTGAACTATGTATGGGAATCCGGGTCGTTACATATATTTAAAAGGTTAATGAGAGGCCATTTCTTATAAATATATAAAGGAAAATCCATCAAATCAATGAGAGGCCTCCATTGCTATTTATCTTTTTTCTTAGAATTTTGATTTTTTAAAGGTTAATGTTAGTGTTGTTTAGGTTGTCCCACATTGGTAGGAAGTCAATATAAATATATAAAGGAAAATCCATCAAATCAATGAGAGCCCTCCATTGCTATTTATCTTTTTTCTTAGAATTTTGATTTTTTTAAAGGTTAATGTTAGTGTTGTTTAGGTTGTCCCACATTGGTAGGAAGATGGACAAATGAAGTGAAAATGTGTATATAAAGGGTTGATGGGAGTTGATTAAAAAATGTGAAATAGTGTTTGGCTAAAGATAGCTAAACCCAAATTGGATCGGTACTTGTTTGTTTATTTTAAAATGATGTTATCCTAAGTTTAATGACTTTAACATGAATCATCAATCATCAATATAAATATATAAAGGAAAATCCATCAAATTAATGAGAGACCTCCATTGCTATTTATCTTTTTTCTTAGATGTAACGACCGTGACCGAATCGGTTTAGTTTTAACGCTTGAAAGGAAAGTATAATAAGAACGGAAGTTGAGGGGCTATTTGGTATGTTTGGGATGGGGTATATAAAGGCACAAAACCCTAGAAAGAACATTCTAATACTGAATATGATTGTTGACGGCTGAATTTGTGGAGAGAAAGGAGAATAGGGTTCATAAGTGTTTTGTGTACTTTTGGAAGAAAGGAATCATCAAGTTCAATTGCAGAAGGAAGGGAAGGATTGAAATTCGTGTTCTGCAAGTAATCTCTAAGGTAATCTCTAACCCATAACTCCTTTCAAGATTAATCTGCTGATTTCTGAGTTTTGTGGGTTTTAGCTTATTCTAAGTCATTTGAGGCCAATAGAGAGATTTAATCATCGTTAAATGCGTTTTGATAATAAAACTGATGGGAAATCGATTACAGATGATTTAGCGATAGTTTATTGGCTTATCTTGAGGATTAAGAGGCATGTAATAGGATTTTCAACCATTAAACTCGTCCAGCGTTCGTCCGGAAACCTTCAAGTATGAAGATGTCCGGGTGAGTGTCCGGATAACTTCTTGGTCGGGTTGTGGAAGGTGTCCGGATATTGTGTTGTCCGAATAAGTTTAGTCATCCGGATAAGTGTGCCATCCGGATAGGTTAATCGTCCGGAGAATAAAAGTTGTCCGGTAACCACAATGTGTCCGGATAGGAGAGTCATCCGGAAAAGCGTGGTTGTCCGGAAAAGTAGTGATGTCCAGAAACAGAGTAGGGTAGCAAGTGAGGAGTGTCCGAATAGTTCTAGTCAGCTTATAAATCTGTCCTTTCGTTCAGGTAGACAATTTGGAAGTAAAGAGCAGAGTAGGGAAAAGCAAACAAACGTACCAGGTGAGTTTTTCTAACTAAAATACGTGTCTTTTAACGTGCTTTTCTATAGTGATTACATGATGAGAAATACCATGTTTTGTTCTTATGCTTTTATTGCATGAAAGTTGTTTAAAGTTTTTATGTGAGATGTATGCATACATTGTGTAGACATAAATTGGCTAAGTCGGGGGGAGGTTCCGCCAGTACTCGCGTCGGGGGGAGGTTCCGTTTATGCCATGGGAATGAGTCCCAGTAATGCAGCGTGATACTGACTCGTTGTCACCCTCGGGTGACTTCACGGTGCCATTTACGGGAGCGAATTTATCCGTGAAAGATTTTGCTGTTCAGCTATGTGAAAGTTTATTATTGAAAGTCCTGTATACATTTGAAAGTAATGAAAAGTTTTTAAATGATTTTGAGAACTGTCAGGAGGGACTCACTAGACCTTATGGTCTAACCCTCGCTCTTTTCAAATTAAAACCCTTTTCAGGAAAGCAGGTAGCGCAAGGCTCTAGCAGGTGAACAGAGCAGTTAGAAGATAGAAGTAGTAGAACCAGTGACACTATTATCTTTTAGTTCTAGCAAATTCTCAGTTGTGTAATAGGTTGATTCCGCCAACCTAAATTTTGAGACTTATGTAAGAAATTTTGGGACCTGTTTTTTGGACTGTTGCAGTTAATATGTTTTGCATGCTCTATTTTTTGTTTGGGTTGTTACAATTGGTATCAGAGCCATAGTTTAAGGGATTTAGGTGACCGGATGGGCCTAGACTTATACTTTGGGGGAGTAGAAATCACAACTGAGAATCAGGAATGCGTTAGGAGGACACTGACTTAGAATTAGGGGCTGATAGGGTACCGAGGACGGTCATGTAAGGTAAGTTTGGAGTTACACCTGGCCAGTGTAATTGTGAACTTACAGGTACATGTGCGTGCTTGAATTTCCTTATTATCCCGTTGCTGTAGTACGAAACGAGCCTTTAGTAGTAAATGAGTCTGTGGTAGTAAATGAGTCTTTTGGTTGTTGTGCTCCAGAATGTCTACAAGAGCTTTGAGGAGTAGGTCAATTCCGCTAGTGAGAGAAGCGCAAACAAAGAGTACTACACTGCGCGAGGAGACAATGAGAGTTGGGGAAATTGCTGAGGACGAACCAGTGAATCAGCCAAGAGTGGCGGCCACTCGTGGGCGAGGTAGAGGCCATGGGAGACCCAGAGGGGCGATACCGAGGAAGGCCGTTACTGAGGTGGGGGCGGCAACCACCAAGGGCAAGGGTAAGAAAAATAAAGCACCGGTTAGGCGCAAGGCAAAGAGTGTAGATGAGCCTGAGGTTCGGGAGTTGTCCGAGCAAGAAAGTTCAGCACCGGTGAAGAAAGCAAAGACTAAGAAAGGGGGTAAACCTGAGACTGCACCGGCTTTTGTGACGGAGGATAAGTTCACAGCGGAAATGGATAAACTGCAAAAGACCTTGAAAGCAGTGTTGGATAATTAGAATAAGACTACATCTGGAGAACCAAGTAAAAGTGGTACTGAAAAGAAGACTGAGGAAGGTAGTGAACCACGGACTGAGATCGGCAACAACTCGATGACAACTCCAATTGTTGTCTCTGAACCGAAAGCAGTGAAAGGGTGTTCGTTTAAAACTTTCGTGTCGTGCAAACCTCCAACGTTCAACGGAGAACGCAACCCCGTTCAGGCTGTGAAGTGGGTTCGCGAGATGGAGTTAGTGTTTGATACTAGTAAGTGCGCCGAGGAGGATAAGGTGCTGTTTGCAAGATCGATGTTGAAATCTGAAGCGATCTTTTGGTGGGATGTTGAAACCGGAGGAAGGTACGGATTGAGAGGTACATTTACGGGCTGAAAGGCAGTATTAGAGAGTTGGTACAAGTGAAGGATCCGTCTACTTTCCAGGCAGCGGTGGATACCGCGTAACTCACTGAGAAGGAAAAAGCCAGACAGTTAACCGAGAGGGTCGGAGACAAGCGAAAGTGGGAAGGACCAACCAGAGACGGAAAAAGGTTAGGTGCGCCTAGACCCGAGCTGCGGGTGGGGCCCAGATCAGGGGAGAAGTCTTGTAGTAAGTGCAACCGAATGCACAAGGGGGAGTGTTTGGCTGACAAAGACGGTTGTTACAAGTGCGGGAAATCAGGACATCTGGCTCGGGATTGTCGCAGTTCCAGGTCATGTTTTCAGTGTGGGTCCCCAGATCATGTCAAGTGGGATTGCCCGCAATTGAAGAAAGGTTATGCTGGGAATGGAGGCGGTGTTAGCGGAGGAAGGAATAAGGAGAGGAAGGTGGAGTCGGCTTGCACGAGGGCGAGGGCTTTCCACATGTCTGCGGAGGAGGCGGTGAACATGCCTAATGTCGTAACAGGTACCTTTCCTATAGACTCGTTTTTTGCTAAAGTATTGTTTGATTCGGCGGCCAACCGTTCGTTTGTGTCGCCCAAGTTTATTCAAAAATTGCAAGTGAAACCCAAGAGGTTGAATTTTGGGTTTGAAGTAGAGATAGCAGATGATAGTCGAGTCTGGGTGAAGGAGGTCTATGAGGGTTGTAGCATAGACGTGGATGGTCATCTATTTCCATTACGGTTGTATCCTATGGGAATGGGGGAATTTGTTGTAGTCCTAGGAATGGACTGGTTAGCGGAGAATGACGCTAACATAGTTTGTAATAAGAAGATGATCCGTATTGCCTTGCCCGATAAGAAAGAAGTGGTAATTTACGGAGATCGCCGGGATAGGAAGTCATGTTTGATTTCGTTGATGAAAGCTAGGCGGTGTTTGGGAAAGGGATGTCGGGGATATTTAGCTTTTGTGCTAGATGCTAAGAAGGAAAAGAAGGGTGTGGGGGAGGTGCCAGTAGTGAGTGAGTATCCGGAAGTATTTCCGGATGACTTGACGAGTCTGCCTCCGGATCGTCAAGTGGAGTTCAGAATAGAACTGTTGCCTGGGGCGGCACCGATTGCCCGTGCGCCCTACCGCTTAGCACCAGCGGAGATGAAGGAAATGATGAACCAGTTACGAGAGTTACTCGACAAAGGCTTTATTCGTCCGAGCTCATCGCCCTGGGGAGCACCAGTACTTTTCGTTAAGAAGAAGGACGGGTCTATGCGAATTGTGCATAGATTACCGTGAACTTAATAAAGGTAACCGTGAAGAACAAGTACCCGCTTTCGAGGATCGATGACCTTTTCGACCAGCTCCAAGGTGCGAGTTACTTCTCAAAGATAGACTTGAGGTCGGGTTATCATCAGTTGAGGGTGAAGGAGGACGATGTGCCGAAGACGGCTTTCCGTACGAGATATGGACATTATGAGTTCTTAGTCATGCCCTTTGGGTTGACTATTGTTCCCGCGGTGTTCATGGACTTGATGAATCGGGTGTGTAGCTCGTTGCTGGATAAGTGTGTGATCGTCTTCATTGACGATATCTTAATCTATTCTCGTACCCGAGAGGACCACGAGAGGCACCTTCGAGCAGCGCTGGAATTGCTTAAGCGTGAGAAGTTATATGTGAAATTCTCAAAGTGCGAGTTTTGGTTAAGGGAAGTTCAGTTTTTGGGTCATGTAGTGTCGGCGGACGGCATCAAGGTAGATCCTGCTAAGATTGAAGCCATTAAAGATTGGGAAGTGCCAAGAACCCCATCGGAGGTGAGAAGCTTCCTCGGTTTAGCAGGTTATTATCGGAAATTTATCCAAGATTTCTCTCGGATAGCTTCACCGCTGACCTCGTTGACAAGGAAGAACGCCAAATTCGTGTGGGCTGAAGCACAAGAATCGGCGTTCGAGAAGCTGAAAGAAAGTCTAAGCAGTGCTCCGATCTTGTCATTGCCTAACGGATCGGAGGGTTTTGTGATATACAGCGACGCTTCTAAGCTTGGGCTGGGGTGCGTGCTAATGCAGAACGGGAAGGTAATTGCATACGCTTCTCGACAGTTGAAGGAGCACGAGAAGAACTACCCCACTCATGACATGGATTTAGTGGCGGTGGTGTTCGCGCTGAAAATATGGCGACATTACTTATATGGAGTAAAGTGTCAGATTTACACCGATCACAAAAGCCTGAGACACCTGTTTGATCAAAAGGAGTTGAATATGAGACAGAGGAGATGGATGGAGCTGTTGAACGACTATGACTGCGAAATTTTGTATCACCCAGGCAAGGATAATGTAGTGGCCGACGCGCTGAGTCGGAAGGAACGGGGAGAACAAATCAAGGTCGTGGCTTTCAGAGTCGATGCAACCTCGAATCTCCTTGAAGAAACTAAGAGATTTCAAGAAGAAGCACTGTTAGAGGAGAACTTAAAGAGCGAAAGAATAGTCGGAGTCGCATCATTGCTCGAAGTCAGCAATGGTGGGCTGAGGTGTATGAAAGACCGAGTGTGGATTCCTAAACTGGGCAATCTGAGAGCAAGCCTCTTAGAAGAAGCACACCAGTCGCGGTATTCCATACACCCGGGAACGAATAAGATGTATCGAGACTTGAGACAATCTTACTGGTGGCCAGGAATGAAGAAGGATATTGCTCATTTTGTGGAGCGGTGTGTGACATGTTTGAAGGTTAAGGCAGAACATCAGCGACCGCAAGGGGAACTCCAGTCCACAGTGATACCAGTGTGGAGGTGGGATAATATCACCATGGATTTCGTCACGAAGTTACCGAGGACCTCGAAGGGTAATGATGCAATTTGGGTGATTGTAGATATACTCACCAAATCCGCGCATTTCTTACCTATTAAAGAGTCAGATTCTTTGGAGAAGTTAGCCCATTTGTACATTAACGAGATAGTGTCTAGGCACGGAGTGCCGCAATCCATAGTGTCTGACCATGATAGTCGGTTCACGTCAGCCTTTTGGAGAAGTTTGCAACGGGAGTTGGGGTCGCAATTGAAGTTGAGCACGGCCTATCATCCTCAAACGGATGGTCAGAGCGAGAAAACCATTCAAATGTTAGAGGATATGCTTCGGGCGTGCGTTATCGACTTTAAGGGATCGTGGGAAGTGCACTTACCGTTTATAGAGTTCTCCTACAATAATAGTTAACACGCAAGCATTCAGGCAGCACCGTTTGAAGCCTTGTATGGACGAAAGTGTCGTACACCGTTGTGCTGGAATGAAGTAGGAGAAAGGCAGTTGGCCGGACCGGAAATTGTGAAACTAACGGCGGATAAGATTGAAGTGATCCGCGAAAGGATGAGAATCGCACAAGACCGATAGAGGAAGTATGCGAATAGAAGAAGGAAGCCGATTGAATTCCAAGTAGGTGACAATGTAATGTTTAAAGTGTCACCTTGGAAGGGTGTGGTACGTTTTGGGAAGAAAGGAAAGTTGAGGCCAAGATATGTTGGACCTTTCGTTATCATTGAGCGAATCGGTGCGGTGGCTTATAAGCTGGAACTGCCAGAAGAATTAAGAAGGATTCATCTGACCTTCCACGTGTCCAACTTAAAGAAGTGTTTGGCCAAGGCCGATGTGGCTATTCCGTTAGAATATGTCAGCATTGACGAAAAGTTGATGTATGAGGAAGAACCAATCGAGATCGTAGACAGTAAAGTGCGAAAGACGAGAAACAAGGAAGTTCGTTTAGTTAAAGTTCAGTAGAGGTATCACAAAGGAAGGGAAGCGACGTGAGAAGTGGAATCTGATATGAGGATCAGATACCCTCACCTGTTTGAAAATGGAATTCTGGGGACGAAATTCTTTTGACGGGGGAGTGTTGTAACGACCGTGACCGAATCGGTTTAGTTTTAACGCTTGAAAGGAAGGTATAATAAGAACGGAAGTTGAGGGGCTATTTGGTAAGTTTGGGATGGGATATATAAAGGCACAAAACCCTAGAAAGAACATTCTAATACTGAATTTGATTGTTGACGGCTGAATTTGTGGAGAGAAAGGAGAATAGGGTTCATAAGTGTTTTGTGTGCTTTTGGAAGAAAGGAATCATCAAGTTCAATTGCAGAAGGAAGGGAAGGATTGAAATTCGTGTTCTGCAAGTAATCTTTAAGGTAATCTCTAACCCATAACTCCTTTCAAGATTAATCTGCTGATTTCTGAGTTTTGTGGGGTTTAGCTTATTCTAAGTCATTTGAGGCCAATAGAGAGATTTAATCATCGTTAAATGCGTTTTGATAATAAAACTGATGGGAAATCGATTATAGATCATTTAGTGATAGTTTATTGGCTTATCTTGAGGATTAAGAGGTATGTAATAGGATTTTCAACCATTAAACTCGTCCAGCGTTCGTCCGGAAACCTTCAAGTATGAAGGTGTCCGGGTGAGTGTCCGGATAACTTCTTGGTCGGGTTGTGGAAGGTGTCCGGATATTGTGTTGTCCGGATAAGTTTTGTCGTCCGGATAAGTGTGCCATCCGGATAGGTTAATCGTCCGGAGAATAAAAGTTGTCCGATAACCTCAATGTGTCCGGATAGGAGAGTCATCCGGAAAAGCTTGGTTGTCCGGAAAAGTAGTGATGTCCGGAAACAGAGTAGGGTGACAAGTGAGGAGTGTCCGAATAGTTCTAGTCAGCTTATAAATCTGTCCCTTCGTTCAGGTAGACAATTTGGAAGTAAAGAGCAGAGTAGGGAAAAGCAAACAAACGTACCAGGTGAGTTTTTCTAACTAAAATACGTGTCTTTTAACGTGCTTTTCTAAAGTGATTACATGATGAGAAATACCATGTTTTGTTCTTATGCTTTTATTGCATGAAAGTTGTTTAAAGTTTTTATGTGAGATGTATGCATACATTGTGTAGACGTAAATTGGCTAAGTCGGGGGGAGGTTCCGTCAGTACTCACGTCGGGGAGAGGTTCTGTTTATGCCATGGGAATGAGTCCCAGTAAGGCAGCGTGATACTGACTCGTTGTCACCCTCGGGTGACTTCAGAGTGCCATTTACGGGAGCGGATTTATCCGTGAAAGATTTTGCTGTTCAGCTATGTGAAAGTTTATTATTGAAAGTCCTGTATACATTTGAAAGTTATGAAAAGTTTTTAAATGTGCGAAAGGCTCTAGCAGGTGAACAGAGCAGTTAGAAGATAGAATCAGTAGAACCGGTGACACTATTATCTTTTAGTTCTAGCAAATTCTCAGTTGTGTAATAGGTTGATTCCGCCAACCTAAATTTTGAGACTTATGTAAGAAATTTTGGGACCCGTTTTTGGGACTGTTGCAGTTAATATGTTTCGCATGCTTTGTTTTTTGTTTGGGTTGTTACATTAGAATTTTGATTTTTTTAAAGGTTAATGTTAGTGTTGTTTAGGTTGTCCCACATTGGTAGGAAGATGGACAAATAGAAGTGAAAATGTGTATATAAAGGGTTGATGCAAGTTGTTTAAAAAATGTGAAATGGAGTTTGGTTAAAGATAGCTAAACCCAAAATATAAATATATAAAGAAAAATTCATCAAATCAATGAGAGGCCTCCATTGCTATGTATCTTTTTTCTTAGAATTTTGATTATATTTAAAAGGTTAATGTTAGTGTTGTTTAGGTTGTCCCACATTGTTAGGAAGATGGACAAATAGAAGTGAAAATGTGTATATAAAGGGTTGATGGGAGTTGTTTAAAAAATGTGAAATGGTATTTGGCTAAAGATAGCCAAACCCAAATTGGATTAGTACTTTTTTGTTTATTTTAAAACTAGATATGTACCTGCGCGCGATGCGGCGCGAAGTATTTTGAATCTAAAACCGAGAATTCGAAAAATAAGTTTGTTTCATGTTCATATTTATTTACTTTCAAATCGCATATTAAATGTATAAAATTAAAGGTCAATATGGTTAATTGGTCAAAAAGAATAACAAATATTCGTTCGATAGTGGGGCCTTCAAACCCATAACATTTGTGCTCATTTTGAAGGTTTTGATAAACGGTTATAATGATATAATTTATAAAAAAGGAAAAATATATTTTGTTTAATGTATTTTAGTGTATGTATGTTGATATGATAAGGATGTAAAATGAAAAATGGAAAGGAGAATAGATATAAAGTAAATTAAATAACTAATTATAATGATATAAAGTGTAATTTAAAAATAAAAAATAATTTTATTTTTAATTATCATGTTGAACGTTGGAGGTTGTAAAGCTTTTAAACTCGTATATTATGTATTGAAATTTGTACTTCTTAAAAACTCAAAAATAACTGTAACTGGAATTATTTTTAAAAAGTATAATAAATAAATATAGGTAAGAGCGTAAAATGTACAAGTTTAAAAAAAATCTCGGTACGTCATTCTTGAAAAATCTTGATACGTATTTATAATATTTCACAATATTATTAAGTTAAAAAGATATTCAATAATAAACTTATTTTGAAATTATTGACGAGAATATTGTAATAATATAATTTATAAAAAATGCATTTATTAATATGTTTTAGTTAAACTATGATTATATATTTTTAATATTATAAGAGTGTAAAATGAAAATAAATAATGTAAGAGATATAAAACAAATTAATTCTTACATGTTTATGATAATTAATAATATGATTAAATCCAAAAATATTTTCAATATTGAGCTCATTTCGAAGGTATTGACGAGACAATTACAATGGTGTAATTTATAAAAAAAGAAATGTATTTTTTAATGCATTTTAGTTCATTTACATTATTTATGTTTATATGATAAGAGTCTAAAATATAAAATAAAACATTAAGGGATTAAAAGTAAACTACATACCTAATTATATGGGTAGTAAATGTAACGTATAAATTAAAAAAATTGAATTAAGGAAAGATTTAAGGAGGAGTGAATGTGGGTGTGCTAATTGTACTTATAATGTAAATTGCGTCCAGATACATGTTTAGGCGGGAAAATACAGAAGTCGGCTCACCAGAAGTCGACACGTGGCATGCTAGTTACTTATTTATTATATGTATAGATTATGTTATCCCAAGTTTAATGACTTTAACATGAATATATAAATTAAACAATCTTTATGTAAACCTATTTTTTCCCCCGATAAGAATCAATCATCAATATAAATATATAAAAGAAAATTCATCAAAAAAATAGAGTCCTCCATTGTAATTTATCTTTTTTTTTCTTAGAATTTTGATTTTTTATAAAAGGTTAATGTTAGTGTTGTTTAGGTTATCCCACATTGGTAGAAAGATGGACAAATAGAAGTGAAAATGTGTATATAAAAGGTTGATGGGAGTTGTTTAAAAAATGTGAAATGGTGTTTGGCTAAAGATAGTTAAACCCAAATTGGGTTAGTACCTTTTTGTTTATTTTAAAATGATGTTATCTCAAGTTTAACGATTTTAATATGAATATATAAATTAAACAATCTTTATGTAAACCTATTTTTATTTTTATTGTTTTGGTAAGATAACAATCAAGAATCAATATCAATATAAATATATAAAGGAAAGTGATTAGCTTGGAGGTAGTTAAGGAATGCGTTCAGCGTTACCAATGTGAGTTTTTCTAACTAAAATACGTGCTCTTACGTGTTTTCCAAGAAAAGTGATTAAATGAATATGCCCTGCTATTTTACATGACTTTTACGTAAATGAAAGCTTGATATTTTACTGATCGGGGTATGTTTATGAGCATGATTTATTTACAAGCTTTTACGAATGTTTTCCCATGAAAAGAATGTTCTACTGAAAAGATTGTTCAGCAAGATGAAATGGATCGTAAAGTGTTATACGGATTTCATGTTTTATGATGATGATGAACTAGGTGTATGTTATGTGGAGTCGGTCTGCACAGTGGGATCTGTAGTCCTCGGGATCCGATGATCCCTTGGATTGTTATGATAAGCTTGTAGGAGGGAATTCATTTTCTTCCTACTCGGAATGTGATGAGCTTGTAGGAGGGAATTCGTTTCCTTCCTACATGGATGGATATAGGGGAGTCTGCTTGGGCCCCTATATGAGGCGAGAGGGGAGTCTGCTTGGGCCCCGATCGCAGTTAACGATGTGATCCTTAACAACGCGTGGTACCATAAATGATGTTTATGTGAAGAATGTGAACTGTTTCATGAAAATGATTTTATACTATTGATGTACGTTGTTTATGGAGGGAACTCACTAGACCTCATGGTCTAAACCTCGATTTTCAAAACTAAAACCTTTTTCAAGTAAGCATTTTAGTAGGAGGCTCAGGTAAGTGAGCAAGCGCATGATAGAGTACTGATGCAGTTAGAGACAGTGTCGGTGCCATTGTAGTAATAGTTGTTCTCAGTTGTGTATAGGTTGTTTCCGCCAACCTTAGTTTATGAATGATGTAACGAGATCTTAGGATCCAGTTTGTAAATTTTATGATTAAATGCTATGTTTGTTCTATGGTATTTTTGGGATGTTACAAATGGTATCAGAGCCATAGTTTAAGGGATTTAGGTGACCGGACGTGCCTAAACTTAAACTTGGGAGTAGAAATCACAACTGAGAATCCGGAAATGCGTTAAGAGGGCACTAATGTAGACACAGGAAATGCGTTAGGAGGACACTATTATAGAGATAGGACTAATAGGGTGCTGAGGACTGTCATGTAAGGTAAGTTTGAGATTTCACCTGGCCAGTGTAATTGCGAACTTACAGGTACATGTATGTACTTAACCTACCTTATTAACCTACCTAGTGTTTATGTTGTAGTCCAGTACGTTAGAATGTCAACAAGATCCCTGATGGGTAGACTGAGACCCCTTGTTGGGAAAGTTTCTTGAGAGGTCACTTATGATGTGATGTAGGTATGCATCGTAGAGAAGGAATGTTATATAGAATGTTATGAGTCTTCTAGAGATAGCCCTTCGTGGATTCGGAGAGGATGAATGTTTGAGTTTGGGTAGGGCTCCTGTTTCGAGAGAGTCCCAGTTCTAGAAATCTTGGAATAGATCAGTCAGGATGGTAAGGAAAGACCGTGTCGAAATCTTGAAAGTGTCAAGGGAGCTCTGACTTCTTAATCGACCTTTTCAATGGCAGGGTAAATGAAATAAGATACCTAAAGTGAAATGAAAGCATGTAGAAGTGCAAAGTGAGATAGTTGATCAAACGAAGTAGTAGGAAGGGGTTGAGTAAGTGAGATGTAGAACACATGTACAACAGGTTGTTGCATGATCGAGAGGGCGACCGTTGGTCGTAGGTAGAGTGTCAAGGATAAGCTGAGTGAGTAAAGCGGTTGACCTTGTTTGGGTGAGTAGCCTTCAATTGCAAGTAGAGTTTCATGCATAGCGTTATTATTTGTAACATGAAATTTCACTATTTAAGTTAAATGTGTAAATATCAATGTTGATCGAAAGTGAGTCAGATTGCGCAAGCGTATGTTTAAGGAAAAAGGTGATTTCGTATTGCACAATGAAATTTTGAGCTTAACGAGTTACAAAGTATTTTCACACTTTTCATGATAAGTCAAATTGTTATAAAAAGGTCGAGAAAACGTTTGCCAGTAAAACCTTTGCAATCAAAATGAGTTTTAACCTCTTGATATCATACAAATGAGCGGGAGAACCGACTGGCTTACTTTGTGCCGGTAATTCTTTTAGAATTGTGTCATACGAAAAGATTTTCATGCAATATAATATTGTCGTAATAACATTGTTCGGATTGAGCAAGATTGAGGTTCACGGGAAGATGCATGCAAACGATTCTTGAATCGTTGTGCAGGGCATTGAAGTTATAAGAGTGACGGGGTCATGTGTACCCGAGTTGTTTCTAAATGTTGCTTACTTAATATGATAAAATGTACGAAATGATTTATCTATTGCGTTGTCATGCATGAAGGCTATGAACTCACTAGGTCGTAGGAGGTTGCATGTTAAGCTAAGGAAGAACTTCAAGAGTGGAGAAGTGTCGGATAAATCAGGAAAGAATGTTGTAGCCTTAGTATTTGTGTTCAAGAGGAAAGGTGAACGGGGGTAGAGTCGGAAGTGGATTATAGTGTCGGTTGTATGAGGGTTTGCACCCTTGTTCAGTAACTGGAAGTACGGTTGTCAAGGGACGGTTGTGTCCGAAGGAAGGACTCGAAGCCTTCAAGGTGATGGTTTTTGCAACTCGTTATGAGTAGTGTGGTGAGGAAGAATGAAATGTCTCTGGGGTGGGAGTATGAGTTTCGAGGAGAGCTTGTAATGTTGATGTTACACGAGTAGGTTTCGAAAAGAGGGAGGCAGATCATGAAGTTGATTATGATATGTTGGAAGGATTAGATTCCGTAAGGAACCCCTGTTATAGAATAAGTTAAGAAGGCAGTTACAGGTTGTCAGTTGATGTAGAAGCCGACGGTTGTGTAAGATGGTCGAGGCCGAAGACTTGAACCAGAAGGTTGAAAGTTGATAGAACACCTTGTAGGGGTGCTAAGAGGATGAGAAGTTAATGTTTTGATTAAGCGTTCTATTTACGAAGTATGGAGGGTTCGTAGAATGATGAAGTATGTAACCCGAGCGAAACAAGTGTGTAGATTCTATCGTCCAGTGAGGGACTGTGTCCAGCTTATGTAAGGTCTCAGATCGTAAAGAGCGAGCAAGAACGATTATATTTGAGCTAATTGGGAACTAGGGAGTTATAGTTCAGCTAGAGTGAGAAAGGACAAAGTAGCGAGATAGACTCGATCGTGTATGCGAGAAAATGTGAAGGCAAGTTCTAATTGTGTGAATGATCATGAGAGAACTGGTCTGCAGTGTGACGTTATGGGCAAAGAGTATGCGGAGGTGTAATGACAGTAATTGTCAAGTTAAATGTGCCAGCTAGTATCATAGTGATGTGATGATTAGAGAGAGAAAAAGCATCAGCTGGAAGCCTTTTTGGGGGTTCGGATAAGGTGCGTGATTTGTTAACCAGAATGTTGGAGCACGTAGAGTGTAAGTGGACGTCGTGGGATGATTACGTTCGGGATAGAATGACAGAGTGGTGGTGGGTGGTTACCCAAAGGAGAAACCAAGTGTTTTTAGTTGTAAGAGTCGCTAAGTAAGCATATTTCGGGATCACTGGAAGTTTAAAGGAGATGATGGGTTTGTTAGTCGAAATGTGGTGGAATGGATGTGAAATCCTTAAGGAGTGTGAGCTGTGGCTCTGTGTGAAAGAATTGTTTGAGAAAGTAAAAGTTGGAGACTAAAGAATGTGTAGTGACGTCGAACACTAGTGTCGTTTCAAGACGACTTGGTGGAATGCCTTAAGTTAGGATCTTGGTGCAATTGTATGGTTATGTAAGCAATGAGGAAGTGATATAAGCATGTGGAAAGGTCGGGAGAGAGGGGCAAGTAAGGCTTGGTGGGCAATGCTCCACGCTAAGGAGGGGAGGTGAAGATGGTATGTCGGAATAAGTGAGTGAATTGGAAGTAGTAAGCTGGACAGTAATGCCGAAAGGTGCAGTGTTGTGTAGATTGCCACTGGTAAGTGTGCGAACTTTTGGAAAAAGTATTGAGGAAGGGATGGTGTAGGATTTTGTGCAGGAAAGAAGTGGATGAGACAACTGAATGAGTTAAGGTAGTGACTTTGTGAGAAATGTTTAAGCGATTTGGTCGTGTAGTGATTAAGCTAGTGAAAATAGTATGGTTACTCCTTCCAGTCGAGTGAGGATAACCGGAGTTTTGTTTTATGACTGAGCGAACGTGGCAAGGAGCGAGGAATTGATGTGTTTCGGGATAAGCTTAATTCGAGTAGGTGAACACTTCAACGATGGGTTTGGAGGTTCCTACCCTTAGTTACATATAAGTATGGAGTGGTGAGGGGGTGAGGATATGAGAGATGGTTGACAATATAGGGTCGAGGTGGTCCGAGAAAGGGAAATGTCATTCTGCTTAGATGATTGTCGGTTGGGAGAAGTGATCTAGAATGTGTTTGTATTGCGATGAAGGAAACTCTGGGTTGTGAGCTGTCGGAACGTACAGGTTGGCCTTGTGCCAAGCTGTCAAGTGTGTGTTTGGCCCTTGGTAAATGAACCTCGTGTTGTGGCGGAGGGTTTAGCCGAGTTCCTCCTTAAAGGAAGTATAGATGCATGAGAAGCCTTAGTAGTCTTCGGTTATCAAGATCGATCGAGTAGGAACAGTAGCCTGCGAGTTAGAGTACCGTAAGAACTGAAGGAACTGCACCCAATGTTCCATGTCTCGTTTTAATGAAGTGGTTGACCGAGTCAGAAGTGGAATTGCCTTGGGAAAGTGTCAGCTTTGGTGTGGACAGGATACCCGCATCTTTTCCCAATGAGGAATTACGGGGACGGAATTCTTTTAAGGGGGGAGTGTTGTAACAACTGGGTTTCTTGTGCAAGTATGAAAGTTTAGTGTTCATTGTGCAAGGTATGAAAGTTAAGGCAAGGGACTATTCTGCAATTTATGAAAGGTGTTTATGGACTCAATACCCTAGGACAACCTCTATTATTCCAAAATCAGTATTTGGGTTTTGGGGTTGGTGGCTAAGAGAGAAAAGGAAAAAGAGAAGAGTTTTGGGAAGAAATCAAAGAAGAGAAGAATCAAAGAAGAAAAGAATCAAAGAAGAAATCAGTGAGGTAACTCTTAATCCTTATTAATTCTTGTGTTCGTATCATTATGGGTCGAGTTTCCAAGTCTGGAATCAATGATTCAATGAGTTTCAACCACATTGTTGTTAAAAGTGGGTTTTGAGGGTTTTGTCTTTATAAACCGATTTATTGGTGAGAAAGTGGATTAAATGGATGTTTAGGGTTGGTGGATGAACCCTTATAGTTATCTAATCGAATTAATGACTAGAATCGGACTATTAATCACTTTTAGACTTTTTAAGTTCGAACAGCCGTGGTTTCCGGACACCAATGTTCATTGGTGTCCGGATGGTTTGCAAGTGTCCGGGTAAAGTTTTGTGAGAGTTACCGGACGGGTATCTTTCCGGATAGTGTGTCCGGAAAGGGGTAGAGTCCGGATAGTGTGTCCGGAAAGGGTAGAGTCCGGATAGTGTGTCCGAAAAAGGCTAGAGTTCGGATAATGTGTCCGGAAAGGACTAGAGTCCGGATAGGGCGTCCGGAAAGTTCTAAGCGTCCGGAAAGTCTCTGTATCCGGAAAGTGTTCATTGGTCAGTAAGATTGAACCGTTTAATCTGATTCGAATCTAATGCCTTAGGTGTTCGATTGGATTAGCTTGGAGGTAGTTAAGGAATGCGTTCAGCGTTACCAAGGTGAGTTTTTCTAACTAAAATACGTGCTCTTACGTGTTTTCCAAGAAAAGTGATTAAATGAATATGCCCTGCTATTTTACATGACTTTTACGTAAATGAAAGCTTGATATTTTACTGATCAGGGTATGTTTATGAGCATGATTTATTTACAAGTTTTTACGAATGTTTTCCCATGAAAAGAATGTTCTACTGAAAAGATTGTTCAGCAAGATGAAATGGATCGTAAAGTGTTATACGGATTTCATGTTTTATGATGATGATGAACTAGGTGTATGTTATGTGGAGTCGGTCTGCACAGTGGGATCTGTAGTCCTCGGGATCCGATGATCCCTTGGATTGTTATGATAAGCTTGTAGGAGAGAATTCATTTCCTTCCTACTCAGAATGTGATGAGCTTGTAGGAGGGAATTCGTTTCCTTCCTACACGGATGGACATAGGGGAGTCTGCTTGGGCCCATATATGAGGCGAGATGGGAGTCTGCTTGGGCTCCGATCGCAGTTAACGATGTGATCCTTAACACCGTGCGGTACCATAAATGATGTTTATGTGAAGAATGTGAACTGTTTCATGAAAATTATTTTATACTATTGATGTACGTTGTTTATGGAGGGAACTCACTAGACCTCATGGTCTAACCCTCGTTTTTCAAAACTAAAACCTTTTTCAGGTAAGCATTTTAGTAGGAGGCTCAGATAAGTGAGCAAGCGCATGATAGAGTACTGATGCAGTTAGAGACAGTGTCGGTGCCATTGTAGTAATAGTTGTTCTCAGTTGTGTATAGGTTGTTTCCGCCAACCTTAGTTTATGAATGATGTAACGAGATCTTAGGATCGAGTTTGTAAATTTTATGATTAAATGCTATGTTTGTTCTATGGTATTTTTGGGATGTTACAAAAAGTAAGATCCACAAATAATGATGCGACAACTTAAGATTTGACATTTGAGTATTATATATTTCTTGAATGGAGGTTGAATTTTGTCTATCCCGCATTGATGGAGAGACGGAATTTTGACAATTGATGATGGATATATGAAAGGAGGTTTAGATGTCTTTGTTTCATCTAATGGGTTGGAACTTCTTGGCAAATTCTGTAAAGCCCGCATCCCGGTATGTATTTTTTTTTAAGTTTTTTTTTTCGTGAGTTCCATTAGCGGGGTTAGTCGAATCGGACCAAAAAGTTAAATGTGTCAACTTTTGGGTTATTGCAAGGAAAGGAATAGTTGAGGGGCTATTAGGGGCTTTTCACCAAAGTTTGGCAATGGGTCGGCCAAAAGACGCCCCATCCCCCTTCCCCCTTCGGTTTCACAGCAACAATCCACCACAACCCCTAGTCATTCTCCCCATCCCCTTCCCTTGTGTCGCCGGTGAAGTGAGTGCAGGAGAGAGAGAGATCGACGAGGAAAATCGAGAGAGAGAGGGAGAGAGTCGACCGCTAGCAAGGAGAAGAGAGAGAGAGGAGGCTGTCACCAAGGGGCTGCCGGAAAACGGGAAAGAGAAAAGGCCGTTCTCGCCGGAAAAGAAGAGGAAGTAGGTTTCGTTGAGGTAATTCCGTTTATGTTTCTTTCGTGTCGTTGTTTAGTTGTCAACACGCCGCAACCCACCACCACCGCCGCGACAGCCATGGCCGCCGGCGGTGTGGCCACCACTGCACGCCGCCGCTGTGTCGGCTGTGGTTGTGTGTGCGGGTGGGTTCGCGTTAGAACGATCGAGAGAGAGGAGGACGGTGGTGCGAGAGGGTAGCGTGGGTGTGTACGTGTGTGTGTGATCACCGCCGGAAAACACCGCCGCCGCCGCCATGCCCCACTGCCGGAGGTGGCAGTAGGCGGGGCCCACGGCCTAAACCCTAAAACCACAAGTCGGAACCCCAAAACAGCCGTGGCCTGATCCTAAACCGTTAATCGCTTATCGAAGGACCGTGTTATGGTTTTATATGAAACTGCAGTTTCTGTCCCTGTTTTTGTAACGAGCATAACTTCTGCTAGGAATGTCGGATTGGGATGGAACTTGTGCCAAAAGTTCCCATTCTTAGTCTAGTAACTTTTATATGTTTTGTAGAAAAACCAGTTCGGGCCATAGCTAGTGTCAAATTGCCACTTTATACTGACAGGTCCTGTTTTAGCTGCACTGCGAGGTGTTTTTGTAAAATTCATATAGAGTGCTAGGAATATCGTTAGGACGCGTGCGATACGTCCCTGGAACCGTAAGACATTGAACCTCCTGAATATGGAATTAGATTTCTGGTTTGATCAGTTTAACAGGGGTAAAATGGGTCCCGAACAGACCTGCATTTTTAGTATAAAAGCTGGAATTTTAGTTTTGTTAAACTAGTAAACGTGTCGTGAGTTGGGACCTTCCGTTGACGTTTTTAGTGAGTATTTAGGTGGGAAAAAGTGAGGAAGGTTGACGTGCTGGTGTTGCGGCTCGTGAGCGCGTTGCTTTGCTTTGAGGTGAGTTCTCTCACCGCGTAGTTAGGAATTTCATGTATATCGTTGTTTTTGTGCTATGTGTTATTACGTGTTTACGTGGACCAATTTGGATGGGATGATTTAGCTGTGATTGTTGAAATTATATGTGGATTATTTGTGCTTGCGTACACCTCAGTGGGACTGGGGGGCTCGGTGGGACCGAGGGCTCGGTGGGACTGAGCTAGTACAACTATTTACCTTTACTCGGTGGGACCGGGGGCTCGGTGGGACTGAGTTGGTATTGTTATATTTTTGTGTACTCGGTGGGACCGAGGTTTGTATGTATGCATGAATCATTATGTGGCTTCATATTCATGGTAGTGGTGATGTTGCCTACTTGCGGGTAGGGGCGTTATACGTGGGGTTGCTACCTACGTGTGTGATAGGATTCACTAAGCGTTTAGCTTACCCTTTTCCCAATTTGTTGTGGTTTCAGGTGCGAGTGGCGGTCGGGCATGAAGGTACACACACACTACGCGCGGAGTGCCGAGAGTTGTTTAAAATTTCACTTTCGACCCTTTGGATTTTAGTTTATAAAATTTACGCTGTATAAACTTTATTGGCTATTTGGGTTAACGACATTATTTCCAATTAAGTTGCGAATTATTAAATTATGGTTGTTTTATAATGAAGTGCATGTTTTAAAATTTTTAAATTCCTTGTAATTTTTGGGACGTTACAAATTCTGTAAAGTCATGTTAGCTAACCTTCCAAGCTCATGAGGTTGGTTTCATTTTGCCCACAAAAAAGTTAAAAAAAAGTTAACCTATATAAAAATCTTTATTTTTATAGTTGATGTGTAGGAGATCAGCCCACTTAATCTCTCTTAAATCTTTCTAAGGAAGAATGTCTCATGTATAAAATATATTCATTATTTTACATTGTATTATATAAAATTTCAATATTTATCTAAATTACGATAAATCTTAACTTAGTCCAATATTTCTCCAAGTTATATACCGTCACCGTGCAACGCGCGGTACCCAACACTAGTATATATATATAAAGGAGAATGTGAGAGAATGAGTTAACGAGAGGCCACCATTGAGGTTTTAAAATTTTGTGAGATTTTTGAATTTTTTTTAAATCAATATATATATATATATATATATATATATATATAAGAGAATGTGAAAAAATGAGTTAAGGAGATGCCACCATTGAGGCTTTAAAATTTTATGAGATTTTTGAATTTTTTTAAATAGAAAATGTGGCATTGAATGTCTTCACCTTTTCATTTTCTATATTTTATTATTGATTTTAAATTAAAGTATTTATTTATTTAATCAACACATAATTTAATAAATTTTACGTTCACATTTTTGTTAAAATTATAATCACTATTTGATAACGATGATTATTTTATTATTATTAATGAGTTTATTTATTTATTTTACTTTGTAAGGTTAAATGAGTGAAATATTATATGAATTTATTTTATTAAGATAGATAACAATTACTATAAATCAATACTTATTTTTTTATTAAGCCAACAATGCTTATAAATCAAAAAAATATTTTTGTTTATTTACATTTTTTTGTATAAGCTAACAATACTTATAAACCAAACTTATTTAATATTGTATATTTGTATTTTTTTTATTTTTCTTAGTAAGTTAACAATGATGATAAATCAAAACTTTTAAATTGTTTTATTTTCAATGCTTATATTCTTTAAAACTATAATCACTATTTGATAAAGATGATCATTTTATTATTATTATTGAGTTTATTTATTTATTTTTTTACTTTGTAAGGTTAAATGAATGAAATATTATATGAACTTATTTTATTAAGATAAATAACAATTAATGTAAATCAATACTTATTTTTTTATTAAGCAAACAATGCTTATAAATCAAAAATATATATATATATATATATATATATATATATATATATATATATATATATATATATATATATATTTTGTGTAAGCTAGCGATACTTATAAATTAGAACTTATCTAATAGTGTATATTTTTTAATTATTTAGTTTTAGTTTTTCTTAGTAAGTTAACAATGATGATAAATCAAAACTTTTAAATTATTTTATTTCCAACGTTTATATTTTTTTAGTAACCTAACAATGATTATAAATCAATACTTATTTAATAAAATATTTTTTGTTCTTTGTTTTTAAGTAATATAACAAGTGCTTATAAAACAATAATTTTATTAATAAAATATATTAATGTTTATAATAATATTTGTTTTCACCGAGTAATATACAACTGAATATAGGCATTCAACTATTCAAGTATTATCATGTTGCACTTAAAGACTGATTCTTTAGGATTCTACATGATGCATCAAGTACAAAGCTAGAGATTTATGTTGTTGCCATCGGGTGACTAGAAGGTAGAGGTATCACTTATTTTTTACCATTGTCTTGTTTTTTTTTTACTTTTCAATTGCTTTAAATTCACACACACACATATATATATATATAGAGAGAGAGAAAGACTATTTTGCTACCCTTAAAAAGGTTGAAACCGTTGCAACCCTCATCTTAACCGTTGATCTCTATAAATTAGTTTCTAATCTTACTTAAGTGTTCTTTCTATAAAAAGGGTAATATCGGAATTTTATAATTAGAGTTTTAATATTTTTTAAATTCGGCAGTTTTTTAATCTCTTTCCAAAGATAATGTATCCGATATATATGGTAACCGTATTGTTTTTTTAAATTTTTTTAATTAATTTTGATATTTTTAGCCTATAATCATGGATGCGATTGTAGTTATGTATCTTGTTAACTAATATAAGAGATTTCATGAAACTTTACATTTTATACTCTAAAATCGGATTAGATTTTGTTGAATCCTTTTTGAATAGCATGTCCTATAATCATGGAATCGTGTGTTAGTATCGTGTTTGTATTATAATTTTTTCCGATTCTGTAATTAATTATACAACGTATATTTAATCAAGATCAAGGAATTTATCAATCATAACAATTGAAATCATAAAACTGGAATCCATGGAAGCAACTGACCCTAAACTAATTCATGATGAAACCCCCTATTCATGAGGATATGGATGTATCATTGATCAACCTTGGAGATGAAATATGCATGGACGATGCCGTAGATGATTACGTATTATCGTTATGTTCTGTTGGAGATTCAAAGAAGAACTCGAATTTGACCTTTGATTCATTGTTATGTAACGACGACGATGGAGATGGTTTATTCGCTGAAGCCGAAGAACAAAACCAGATTATTCAAGATGACGAGGGCTTAGATGCTACTTTGGAAGCAGGTAACTGATTATTAAGTTTATGGTTTAATTTTTTTCCTGTAAATTTCAACATTGAAACCCTAATTATATTGGTTAATACTTTATTTAATACCTTATTTAATTCGCCAAAAAGAACAATATTTAGTAATTAAGAACCATTCATGTTTTTCATCATGTACATAATGTCGAATTAATGTATTTAAGTAGACTCATTAATCTAGTATTGTTTTCCGTAATTAATGTATTTAATTACACCCAGTAATCTGTTGTTGTGTATTTTCAGAAATTAATGTATTTAATTACACCCAATAATCTAGGGTAAATTTTCATTAATCAATGTATTTAATTAAACCCAATAATCCGGTGTGTATTTTCAAAAACTTTTCACTTGTAAAATTGATATAATTTATGTAGTTGTTAAAATCATTGAATGTAAACTCTTTTTTTTAATAATTTGATTTGCTGTTATTTTGCAACATAATGTTATTTCTGGTTTTGATTTGCATGAATACGTCAAAGTGATGCGAAATCCATGTGTCATTTATTCATTTTAACAATTGGTATATGTGCTCTTATTAGTTTTGTATTAATATTTTTTTTGGCATAACCATGTTATTTTTGAATTTTTTCTATTCATAGATTATAATACTCCTAAACTTGAAGAATCTCCGGATGGAACAAAGTATTACGTTCCTATTGTTGATGAGTCAATTCGTATCAACGTTGGTGATTGTTTTGGAACCGTTGAACTTGCTGAAAAGGCATATAGGAAATACGTTGATGCCGCTGGATTTGATGTTCGTTTATCAAATAAGAAGTTTAATAACGATGGCCAAATCACCGCGCGTTTTTTTCTTTGTAGTAAGCAGGGACACCCAACTAAGAAATTGTTCGATTCACTGAGTGCAAAAGCGGGTGAGAGACGTCAGAGAAATTCTAGCCTTAAAAGATGTGGGTGTTTGGCGTGTTTAAAAATTCATTTTGTAAGGGAGAGGTCATGTTTCAAGGTTTATAAATTTGTTGAAAAGCACAATCATTTGCTTTTTTGTATCACATGCTTTTATGAAATGTTTGGGGGTAAGGCCTAGACATTTGGAGAGAGCACAACTGAGACGTGTAATAATTAAACCTTAATGCAAGTATACATTAAAATCTAATGTCGTCTTTCAAGTAATAATATGGTAAGAACCATGTATCGTTCCCACAGAGATTGGAGTAAAAGCGTATTAAAAGTCTAGTAAAAGAAATGGTTTCCAAGGATCAAGTCGAAGATTAATATTTGTTTGTTGGTGTTTGGAATTATCACAGATTATAGAACAATTAATAAAGGATAGCAAGGGTGTAAGATGTTGGGGTGAGATTTAAATATAAAGTCCAGCAGGCCAATGCTGTAGCATTGCTTCAGCATCCGTTTTTCAACACTTAAGTTCACCATCTACTTTTCAGGCTGCCCTCTCGGGTTTTCAATGACTCACTACTGATCTAGCAGCCAATCAATCCATTCCTGGCATTGTTGTCAGAACTATCAATAGCAAGGTGAAGCCTTCCAAGTATACGGATGAACAAATTCCTTTGTTAAAATCACTCTTCCGAGCTGATTCCCATATCAGTTAAATTGACGTGTTCTAAGCGGTCCATTCCTGGCACACACTCTACACTGTTACCACCCACATAGATGATCAACTTATCGGGCAAAATCAACCTAGAAAAGACAGAGACGATAAATTCCTTTATCAATATCTCTTCCGAGCATACTTCCTTTGTCATTTGGATTGACGTGCATATCAATGGTTCATTCCTGACACCATGGCACTTTAATACTTTCAAAGTGATCAACCATCTAGAAGTAACTGAATATTTTATAAAACTTAACATGAAATGGTGAACATCATTATTGAGAAACGATGTCCACTTTTCGTTATATTTAAAATCTCACCCTTTTATCTCCACCCAAGCTATGTAAACTTAGCTACTCATACTAAAATATAAATTGCTGGAAATGTAAATTATAGAAATGAAATACATAAAGTAAAGACTTAAATGTAAATGACTTGAATATAAAGTGCAAGGAAATAAAAGATTATGAGTTATTGTAGCAATGCTAAACCAATGCTGCAGCAACTCATAAATGCTATGAAGATCAAGAACAAGATGAAGAACAATATGAAGAACAAGAACTAATATTGCATAAAATTAAAGAGAGTTCTGCAAATCTATTGTAAGAACAGATCCACACCAATTCTCTAAGGAAAATGCACACACACCACTCCTATTTATACTAATAGAAGGTAAGGTGATATTGCCTAACTTACACTATTTTTCATACTATTCACTAAGTACTTCCTACTATTGCAAACTATTACACCACATGCCTTAGAGTTTAAAGAGTTTACAAAAGATAACAACATTGACTTCAGATCTTCTAGAATATGGCTGGAAATGGTGCCAAAAGTTAGCCACAAAATTCTTCTAGAAACCGATTCTTCAGTCTTCAATGCTGTAGCATTGGGCAAGGGCTGCACTATATAAATAATCACAATTAACCTTCCTAAATCAGTAAAAGACAGGTAAATCACAAACTTAGCTCCATGATACAAAAGGTAAAAATAAGTAAACAAAAATGACTCAAATGTTGGGATAAATAAAATATTCTAACTAAAAAGATAAGAAAAAGACACAATATGCATTGAATAAATAATGCATATCACACCCTCAAATTTAAAGTGTTGTTTGTCACCAAACAACTAAAAGACCTAAAAAGAAAATGACTCAATTTTTGAAGTTTCTTGCAAGATTATGGCATTAAGTGCCCACATCATGTATACCATGCCTTATGAACTGAATAGCCTTTCATAAATCCTTTATCATGCATTTTAACCCAAAGTGTGTATGTGTCATAGGCTAGCACCAATCTTCCCTTTGTTAGATTCAAACACACCTTACATTTTAGAATTAATAGGGCTTTTTAGGGTCTCTTAGTGGCATTTCTTTTCTCACCAAGCCTTTTCTCTCAACAAAAAATTTTCAAATTTTTAGCACTTTGTGCACTTTTCTTGTTGACTTTTTGTACCTTGCCCCTATGGGACATTTGTGGTATCTTTTCATCATGTATATCAGATTAGAGCTTTGCTCTTTTGAGTGATTTTCATGCTTTTAAGGTGTAACCTTCCCACCCTCAAATTTAGGCTTTACAATGTCCTCATTGTAACATTGAAGTTCATTGGTGTATAAAAGGCTACAATTGGCTTGTGAATTATGAAAAGAAGGCCTATATCATTTTCTAAATGTGTATAAGGTGTGTGAATCAAATTGTGTCCCAAAAAGAAAGTTGCTAGTTCTAACAAGAACACAAAACTTAGGTAAATTAGTGATAAAAAATTATTAGGACTATGAACAAAAAATAAGGTATGACTTTATGTTTAATCTTAAAAAAAAAAGTAACCTAAAAATTGTAAAACTATCCCGGACACAAAATAAAATAAAACATGGAGACTAAGGTAAATGATTTGAACCTGCCCTACACCTTAGGAGTAGGTTGTGAACCAAGTGGTTGGAATGAATGTTTCGGCACAATATCCGCATTTTCTTCTTTTGACAAGATGTTCTTCTTTTTCAACAACCGGATCTCTTGTTGACAACTTATTGTGGCATGGTGGAATTTGCTGGAGCACATCAGTATGCTCCTCAGCCCAAACGGTTTTCACCAAGTTAAATTGGTGTTTCTCTTTCCACTTATGTTTATACACGTTTCTCATCACGTGTTTTATTGGTTAATCACGACACAAGATTTTAATGGAACGAATGGGGAAACAATCCATCCCACAAAAAGTTTTCCACACCACCATACCAATAATCGAACTTGATTTTATGAAGTTTCCCGAGTCCATGGATTGATCATCACGTCCCTTTTCAGAAATAACTTGAAAATTTTCTGCGCAGCTTTGCTGCAGAATCCGCAACAATATGTTATTTCTGCACAGATTCAAAGTAGGGGTTAATGACAATTTTGGCATTGTTTTTCACCTCTTCACTATTTTGAAGTGAAGAGGGATTGCTTAAATGCTCGGGTTCTTCCTCATAACTCTCCATCTCTTGACTATTTTCCAAAGTATCGACCTCACCCTCATCCTTACCAACACGTTCAAATTTTTCAATCTCACTTGGTACAGGAATTTGGTTTTGTCTATTGATCTCTTCAACATAAGTTGTGATGTTAGCAACGGATGTTTGTATGTTCTGTAAGAAATCATTCATCAAAGATTTAAGAGATTCGACGTTTTCAACTTTTTCTAAATATGGTGTAGGGGGTAAAAATGAGTTGTTATAATCATCCCCTTGAAAACTCTCAGAAAAAGCAACTTGTTCCTCCCAAGATTGGTCAAAAGTATTTGCGTACGTGTTACTCCAATCTTGGTAGGGTGGCGTTGGTGATGTGAAAGTGCCATGATCTTGATTGTTTAAAAACAAATTAGGATAATCCTCCCATGATTGAGTATAACCATTGAAGTGTGAGGTATCCCAATTACTATCTCCCATGAAATAATTGGAATCAGGGTTCGAAGGGCAATAATATGTGAAATGATTTCCGCCACAAAAGTCACAGAAAACAGTTTCATATGGCCCAAACGAATATCCCATTGAATCCATATTCACAGAAAGATAAACTCAAAGTTTGTTACTTGTACACACATTAAGACGTATGAAAAGCAACTAAGGTGGTAGAAAAATCAAATCTTTTAAAATACTTTAATAGACTTTTAGCGTGCCAATCCCCGGCAACGACGCCAAAAACTAGACAATGCTTTGAATACACCTACAGACGTGTAATAATTAAACCTTAATGCAAGTATACATTAAAATCTAATGTCGTCTTTCAAGTAATAATATGGTAAGAACCATGTATCGTTCCCACAGCGATTGGAGTAAAAGCGTATTAAAAGTCTAGTAAAAGAAATGGTTTCCAAGGATCAAGTCGAAGATTAATATTTGTTTGTTGGTGTTTGGAATTATCACAGATTATAGAACAATTAATAAAGGATAGCAAGGGTGTAAGATGTTGGGGTGAGATTTAAATATAAAGTCCAGCAGGCCAATGCTGTAGCATTGCTTCAGCATCCGTTTTTCAACACTTAAGTTCACCATCTACTTTTCAGGCTGCCCTCTCGGGTTTTCAATGACTCACTACTGATCTAGCAGCCAATCAATCCATTCCTGGCATTGTTGTCAGAACTATCAATAGCAAGGTGAAGCCTTCCAAGTATACGGATGAACAAATTCCTTTGTTAAAATCACTCTTCCGAGCTGATTCCCATATCAGTTAAATTGACGTGTTCTAAGCGGTCCATTCCTGGCACACACTCTACACTGTTACCACCCACATAGATGATCAACTTATCGGGCAAAATCAACCTAGAAAAGACAGAGACGATAAATTCCTTTATCAATATCTCTTCCGAGCATACTTCCTTTGTCATTTGGATTGACGTGCATATCAATGGTTCATTCCTGACACCATGGCACTTTAATACTTTCAAAGTGATCAACCATCTAGAAGTAACTGAATATTTTATAAAACTTAACATGAAATGGTGAACATCATTATTGAGAAACGATGTCCACTTTTCGTTATATTTAAAATCTCACCCTTTTATCTCCACCCAAGCTATGTAAACTTAGCTACTCATACTAAAATATAAATTGCTGGAAATGTAAATTATAGAAATGAAATACATAAAGTAAAGACTTAAATGTAAATGACTTGAATATAAAGTGCAAGGAAATAAAAGATTATGAGTTATTGTAGCAATGCTAAACCAATGCTGCAGCAACTCATAAATGCTATGAAGATCAAGAACAAGATGAAGAACAATATGAAGAACAAGAACTAATATTGCATAAAATTAAAGAGAGTTCTGCAAATCTATTGTAAGAACAGATCCACACCAATTCTCTAAGGAAAATGCACACACACCACTCCTATTTATACTAATAGAAGGTAAGGTGATATTGCCTAACTTACACTATTTTTCATACTATTCACTAAGTACTTCCTACTATTGCAAACTATTACACCACATGCCTTAGAGTTTAAAGAGTTTACAAAAGATAACAACATTGACTTCAGATCTTCTAGAATATGGCTGGAAATGGTGCCAAAAGTTAGCCACAAAATTCTTCTAGAAACCGATTCTTCAGTCTTCAATGCTGTAGCATTGGGCAAGGGCTGCACTATATAAATAATCACAATTAACCTTCCTAAATCAGTAAAAGACAGGTAAATCACAAACTTAGCTCCATGATACAAAAGGTAAAAATAAGTAAACAAAAATGACTCAAATGTTGGGATAAATAAAATATTCTAACTAAAAAGATAAGAAAAAGACACAATATGCATTGAATAGATAATGCATATCAGCATGCGATGGTGTTTGTCCCATTTGTTGCGGTTGATGACCATAAGAAGTCTGTCGTTGTTGGAGCGGCTTTGATGCGTGGTGAGAATATTCCAAATTACACATGGGTGTTGCAAGCATTCATGAAGGCACACGGTAGGGAGCCAAAATTTGTGATCACTGATGTAATAACTCGTTTCAATTGTGAAATAAAAGAGAAACTTGGTGGTAAAAGTGAGAAAAGGGAGAAGTTTGGGGTAGTAGTGAGAGAGTATAAAAGGAGGGCCAAAACCCTAAATTGGAAATATTCTCATTTAGAAAGGAAAGCAGCTACAGTGTGTGTGTGCGATTTGGAGAGAGCTTGGTAGCGATTCATGAAAAGGAAGGCATGGAATCAGAAATTCAAGAGGATTCATCCAAATCTTTTCCCCAATGTAATCTCCTCTCCCTTAATCTCTTGTTTAATGGAGTTTCCTAGAGTTTGGTTGGAGATTTATGTGTTTGATGACCTAAAAGAGTAGAGGTAATCTATTGTGTGAAGTGGTGGCTTAAATCGGGTTAAAATCTGACTAAAGATGTTAGAGTTATCCTTTGATGACTCATAATCTTTTCCTATACTGGTGTATTGGTAAGTTTGGTAAGATGATGTAGATTTGGGGTTCGGGCAGAGGTATCCATACAAGTTGTCCGGAAGATGGGGAATCCAGAAGATAAGTTGTCCGAAAGAGGGGATAATCCAGATTATACCGGAAATCGGACGAGTGTCCGGAAGTTCCCGGAATCCGGATGAACCCGGATGTTTCCGGAATCCGGATGAGTCCGGAATAGCGTTATCCGGAATAAGATACTCGGACTCCTGTGTCCGGAGACTGTTTGGGTGATCTCCTAAAGTGAGATATTTGGCTTTCCTGCGTGAGACTTTGGATCTATTTGTGAGAGTTGTAGGAGCATTTCCTTACTGCCTTCTTGGGATTATTTAAATGTTAGGTGTGCAGTTCTAGTATAGAGCTTTCGATCAGAGAGAGAGATTTTGTGGACGTCAGGTGAGTCTCCCTAACCCAACAACTCTGCAAAATGTGTTTATGTATGCAATTACTGTTTAAAAACGCATATTTTACTTAATACTGATGGACATGCATGATAGTGTGATTTAAAGGTGTGATTATTTGTGTGTGGGCATGTGATGGATTAAGTGTGTATATGGGGGGTGTCCCATAAAGAGTGTTTCATATATGAATTTGTTTCATATAATGTATCAAGGGCGGTGTGTGCCCTAACACGCTGTCACGGGTGTGTGTGACCATAGCGTGGGCCATCAACATGTATAATTATGTGCATATCATATTAAAAGTGTGTTGATTTACATTCTTACTTCATATCTTGTAAATATGTAAATTGTGGTTCTGGTGCGCTTTTGAGGGAACTCACTAGACCTCATGGTCTAACCCTCGCTTTTCGAAACTAAACCCTTTTCAGGTAAGCATTTAGATATGGGTAAAGGAAAGGTGCGAGCTCGAGGCTTGGCATCTTGTGGAGCGTAGTCGAGGATGATTTTGTTAGACATCCTTATAGCTTAGTTATAGTTTATTATTCCCAGCTGTAATTCAGTTATTTCCGCAAACCGTTGAACTAAGTGTTGTAAGACAAGAGTTTTGAGGGCCGTTTTGGCATTGTTTATTTTATGCTAGAGATATTGTATTGTTTGTCTTGTCTTTAGAGGAGGGTTGTTAAAGTTGGTATCAGAGCCATAGTTTAAGAGGTTTAGGTGACCGGATGGGCCTAAACTTAAACTATGGATTAGGAGGACACATCTGAGAGACTGAGATATAGGAAGCCTTTAGGAAAGACGTTGATCACCGAGAATTCAGGACGATGGTAGTGAGGACTCTCATGAAAGGTAAATTCAAATCACATCTGGCCAATGTCATTATGAATTTACAGGTGCATGAGTGTGCTTGATTATTGTTGTTTAGATGGTCGATGGAGGTGGTAGTGCGTAAAGAGTGGTGGCAGTGTGTAGAGATTGGTGGTAGTGTGTAGAGGGTTCTAACCTTGCCATGGTGGCAATGGTTTAGTGTGTTGTTCGAGATCATTCATTGTGTATATGATGACACTTTCCTGAAGGAGTATTGTTTGAGTGTCGTGGTCCGAAATGAAGTAGAACCTCTTGGGTTCATTAGGGAAGACTAATTGATGGGAGGTGAGCACCTAATTTCTAATGATTCTTCATTCTGGGAGTATTCGATGTCGATAAATTGGGATCTTGAGAGTTTCAACTCAATAATCGAGTAGTGGAGATGAGTCTTTTGACTCTCTAGTCAGTGGAAGAGTGGCAAGTAGGGGTATACGCGGGTTGGGCTGGGCGGTTTTTGACGTTTTTACAACCCAACCCAATTATGGCGGTTTGAAAATTCTCAACCCAACCCAACCCATTCAAAAGTGTAACCCAACCCAACCCTTGCGGGTTTGGGCGGGTTGGGTTGGGTTGGCGGGTTAGAAATATAAATAAATTTGATGAATGAAATACAATAAATAATACTAAAAATATACTCGAGAAAGTTATTAATTAGTACAATAATCCAAATAGATATAAATAAATATATATATATATCATGGTTCTAAACAACTCATTATGACCTCGTTACGGCGTATTATGGCATCAAGGCGTACGTTTGCCGTCACGTTAACCCTTATGGCTCCACTCTAAGGGTTGACTTGCTTTGTAACGCGTTATGACACGTTATGGTGCGTTACGATGTGTTGACGCATTATTTTGTAAGATGTAAGATTGTTTTTAGTATATAACTTGAAGAATAAAAGATAATTGTTCACAGAACGTAAGACTTAAATACTCATAATAAGGAAACCTAAAAACTAAAAACCCTAAATTGGTAAATAATTACTCTCATTCCCGTACGCGAACAATGAGAATTAAAGATAGTAGTAAGTAGAAATTCAAGATTTACTCTCACTTTTGCACTCTCGATATCATTTTCTGTAAGCTCTATATATATATATATATATATATATATATATAATTTATCGAAATAATATATATTAGCGGCGGGTTGGCGGGTTGGGTTGGGTTGAGTTATGCTAACCCAATTTCAACCCTCCTAATTAGCGGTTTGGCGGTTTAGCGGGTTGGCAGTTTGGGTTTAATCGGATTGTTAGCGGGTTGGGTTGGGCGGTTTTCGCGGGTTGACGGTTTTCTGTACACCCTAGTGGCAAGGGTGGTTGAGAAATGATAGACGTGTTGGTTGGTAATATGAGGCGAGGATATGATAAAAAGGGGCTATTGTTGGTTAACCTATTTGGGGTCGAAGTGACGCCACATATCCTGCAAATCAGTAGTCAAGGTGGTAACTGTGTGGTTGGGACACACACGTACGTGGGGGAAGCACCGGTACCAAAGGTTGTGGGAAATGGGAGAAACTTGATTATGTCGTCGGAAGTAGGGCGTCAATGATAAATTTGTTGTAACTGTAAACGGTTGACCTTCCTAGAGCGAATAGCCTTCAATGTAAAGTGAGTCATGCATTGTGTTTTCAAACAAATTACGTGAGCCCTGCATGTCAAATATGTGTGTGTGTGTGTATGTGTGTGTGTGTGTGTGTGTGCCTTCAATGTAAGTTTCAGGTTTTAAAAATGAGTGGGCGCGGGCAAGTGTGTGTTTGAAGGAAAAGACAAATTTATTTTACGTTGTGTGATAAATTTCGAACTTGGAGAAATAGTGAATTATTTCACATGTTTTACAAATGAGTTAACCTTGTTGTAAAAAAAATCATAACAACATTCGATCGCATGGTTTTATAAGTGGAATCGGTATGGACACGTTGCTGTCATATCAATGAATATGAGAGTCGACCGACTCGCTCGGTGCGAGTAATTTTGCCGTATTTTAAAATTGCACGAAAAGAGTTTCAGTGACTGCATTTTCGATTGCTGGACAAGATTGTGAGATATCATGGGTTGCGTATGAGCGATCCTTGAGATCGATGTGTGTGTGGCCATTTTATGGCGGTGTCGTGTCAAGCATATCTAACCTTGTTTCACGGCGTATTTTCAAATGTGCAAATCGATTCAAATCATTGTGTTGTCATGCATGAATGCTATGAACTTGCTAGGTAGTGAGAAATATCGTATTTAAGGATGAGGATGGGTTTCGAGAGTGGAGGTGTGTGGTTGAGTCGTCGATGGTCGATTCGTGTCCTTGGTGTCCTTTTTTTGGAGGGCGGCGAATATCAGAAGTCTCAGTCTTTGACTTTAGTGATTCTTGTATTAGAGTAGCCTGTGCTCTTGTTCAGTAATTTGAGGCGTAGTGGTGGCGGGGTGTGTGTCCCGGATGAAATTCGAAGTGGGCAAGATACTTCTAAAAATAGCCTGTTAATAAGTAGCGATGTAGTATGAAGATGAAATGGTATCGGCGTGGAGCCGAAGTTTGAGGTGGTCTTGTATTTAGGCTATTTGTCAAGTAAGTTTTGTATCTCGATTGAGTGAGGACTGTGGGGCACAAGGTTAGTTACGATGTGAGGGAAGAGGTAGATTTTGTTAGGAATTTTCGTTTTTCGGAGGCACCGTTGAAACTTTATGTCGGTCGTTGATGTGGAAGTCAACTACTGTTGTTGATATTGTTGTCGGGAGGGGGGGGGGGGGTGGAACGGAAAAAGGAAACTCTGGTGTGCTTATTTTGTCGGGTTTATGCAAATATATAAAAGGTCGTACGAAGAAAGATGTGTACCTGTCAGGATGCTGAACCGTCTTGTGCGAGTGTTATAAGAGTGGAAGATCACTAGTTGGATAGGTGATTTCCGGTGTGGTTGATGTTTCGTTCGTGAATGAAGTGGTTAGCACAATTCAAGTGGAACACGTGGATTTTGTTGGTCTGCAAGGGGACGTCTTATCGTCTGGTTTATTTGAGCGTGTTTCGTGTGAATTCCGAAGAGCCGGCTGGGGACAAAGACTTGATCGAGTGAGGTAGACGATCATAAGTTGTGGTTCACCTAGGTTGAGGAAAAGGCCAGGTCGTGAGATAGCTTTATTTCAAAAACATATTGTGATTTGCATGGAGAAGGCAAGGCCTATTGTGTGTACGAATAATCGTGAGGATTTTGCCTCTAGTGTGGTGGTTGTGTGGATAAGTTAGTGGTAACTTATACAAAGTAGGCATGTGAATCATTGGTGTGGTAGTGAGTTGTTGTGAAGTTAAGTGGTGGGATTGTTGTTGATGTGGGATAAGCGTAAGTGGGAATCTTTGCTTGGAGATTGCTGTTAAATTATTCAAAGGTGGCATGTATAGGTGTGATGAGATGCATGGATGCTTGGTTGGTGGTTTTGTATTGCTACTTTGAGAATAAAAGAGTGGAGGAGTAGTTGGTGACTACCTAAAGGAGAAAACTGGGTGCTCATAGGTTGCAATGAGCTGATGGGTGAGTTGTCTTATGTCGTTGGCATGTTTATGAAGATGTTGGATTGGTTAATTCATGATGGTTCGTAGTAGATACGAAATCTTTGGGAATGTAGAATTATTCCTTGTGTGTAAAGGAATTCAAAGGAGTGGCGTAACCCCGTTTGGGAAACGAGAAGTGTGTGGTGGCTTCGAGCATTGGGTGTTATTTTGGAATGACTTGGTTGAATTTCTCGTGTGAGATGTAGTGAAACTATTGGTACCAAACCGTTGGGATTGCATGTGTGGAGTTGGTATCTTTTGAGTAGGTAGGGTTGGTATGTTGAATAATGAGAAACTGGAAGTAGAAAGTTTGGCTTGTGTCTGAAAATGTGAATCAATGGGTACCGAGTGACATCGTCGGGTACATGAACTCCTAGTGGGAGTATGAGAAAGAGAATTTGCGTGTATGTGATGGTTTAAGGGTCGAGGAAAGTTAGTTTGTGTGGTTCATCGGAAGTGTGCACCTTCTAGTGAGCCGTTCTTTAGAAGCATGTTTTATGTTTTGAGAAGGAAGTTGAATGTAGTGCTCGGAATGTAGGACCATTGAGTTAGACTTGGTAGTAGTGTGGGAAATATTCCAAGCGAGTTTGTCGTTCGATGTTAGGCTAATGGGAATAGTTGTGTGTGAGCATGGACACTCCTTCCTGTTGAGTGGGTGAAACTTGGATTTATCTCTTATGTGGATGGACGATTGTTAGATGCAATGAGAATTTGAATGTATGCCTTCAAGATTGGTTCAGTTTGGTTGGGGGGCTGCTTCAGATGTGGGGATGTGGAAGTTTTCTATTATTAGCTAAGTATAGTGTGGGGGATGTTGTGGTGAGAACATATGAATTGTTTATAATTGATGAATTGTAGTCAATGCAATTCAGGCAAGGAAGTGTTATCTGCTTTAGACGTATATCGTGTTGGGGAAAGTGATTGTAGAATTGTGTGTGAAGCCCTTAATTAGACGCGTTTTAAAACCGTGAGTCCAGGTGTGTGGACAAAGCGGACAACATCTGGTACGGTTGGTCTGGGAAGCCGAAAGTGTGTTAATTCGTTGGTATACGCCCTATTGTTGAAGGGTTATGCGTAGTGGGAGTGATAGAATCCTTATAGAAGCAAAGAGGTTGGCATGTGCAATTATCTGTGAGTCTTCCAGGAATAAAGATGTATCATGGGAAAGAGGCATTTGGAGAGACCGGAGGTCGCGCGATTGACATCAGATAAGTCAACCAAATTCGTGAGAAGTTAAGGGTGGCTCAAGACCGCCACAGAGTATATGTGAGCAAAAAGGAGGAGATTGATTGGATTTCTGGTGGGTGACAAAGTGATGCTTAAAGTTCCGTCGTGGAAAGGCGTTGTGCATTTAGGAAAGAAAAGGGAGCTAAGGCCTAGGTATGTCGGGCCATCTATCACCACCGAGCATGTGGGTGAAGTGGCGTATAAGTTGGGGATGCCCGAGGAACTTCGGGGAGTTTATTCGACCTTTTCATGTGTCTAATCTTAGAAAGTGCTTGGCAGAGGCAAGCATAGCCGTACCACTAGAAGATATTCGAGTGGACAAGTTAAACTTCGTAGAGGAACCTTTGGCGATAATAGATCGTAAGGTCAGAAAGCCGAGGAGCAAAGAGACAATTTTAGTAAAGGTTCAGTGGCAATACCACAAGAGTCAAGAAGCAACTTGGGAGTTGGAATCGGACATGAGGTCCCGATACCCCTACTTGTTCGAAGATGGAATTCCGGGGACGAAATTCTTTTGAGGGGTGGATGTTGTAATAACCCGTTCCAGTTGTGAAATAAAATAGAAATTTGGTGGTAAAAGTAAGAAAAGGGAGAAGTTTGGGGTAGTAGTGAGAGACTATAAAAGGAGGGCCAAAACCCTAAATTAGAAATATTCTCATTTAGAAAGGAAAGCGGCTATAGTGTGTGTGTGTGTGTGTGTGTGTGTGTGTGTGTGTGTGTGTGCGATTTGGAGAGAGCTTGGTAGCGATTAGTGAAAAGGAAGGCGTGGAATTAGAAATTCAAGAGGATTCATCCAAATCTTATCTCCAAGGTAATCTCCTCTCCCTTAATCTTCTGTTTAATGGAGTTTCCTAGAGTTTGGTAGGAGATTTATGTGTTTGATGACCTAAAAGAGTAGAGGTAATCAATTGTGTGAAGTGGTGGCTTAAATCGGGTAAAAATCTGACTAAAGATGTTAGAGTTATCCTTTGATGACTCATAATCTTTTCCTATACTGGTGTATTGGTAAATTTGGTATGAAGATGTAGATTTGGGATTCGGGCAGAGGTATCCGAACAAGTTGTCTGGAAGATGGGAAATCCGGAAAAGGGGATAACTTGGATTATACAGGAAATCGGACGAGTGTCCGGAAGTTCCCGGAATCCGGATGAACCCGGATGTTTCCGGAATCCGGATGAGTCCGGAATAGCAGTATCCGGAACAAGATATCCGGACTCCTGTGTCCGGAGTCTGTTTGGGTTGCTTTTTGGGTGATCTCCTAAAGTGAGATGTTGGGCTTTCCTGCGTGAGACTTAGGATCTATTTGTGAGAGTTGTATGAGCATTTCCTTACTGCCTTCTTTGGATTATTTAAATGTTAGGTGTGCGGTTCAAGTGTGGAGCTTTCGATCAGAGAGAGAGATTTCGTAGACGTCATGTGAGTCTCCCTAACCCAACAACTCTACCAAATGTGTTAATGTATGCAATTACTGTTTAAAAACGCATATTTTACTTAATACTGATGGACATGCATGATAGTGCGATTTAAAGGTGTGATTATTTGTGTGTGGGCATGTGATGGCTTAAGTGTGTATATGGGGGTGTGTCCCATAAAGAATGTTTCATATATGAATTTGTTTCATATAATGTATCAAGGGCGGTGTGTGCCCTAACACGCTGTCACGGGTGTGTGTGACCATAGCGTGGGCATCAGCATGTATAACTGTGTGCATATCATATTAAAAGTGTGTTGATTTACATTCTTACTTCATATCTTGTAAATATGTAAATTGTGGTTCTGGTGCGCTTTTGAGGGAACTCACTAGACCTCATGGTCTAACTCTCGTTTTTCAAAACTAAACCCTTTTCAGGTAAGCATTTAGATAAGGGTAAAGGAAAGGTGTGAGCTCAAGGCTTGGCATCTTGTGGAGCGTAGCCGGGGATGATTTTGTTATACATCCTTATAGCTTAGTTATAGTTTATTATTCTCAGCTGTAATTCGGTTGTTTCCGCAAACCGTTGAATTAAGTGTTGTAAGACAAGAATTTTGAGGGTCGTTTTGGCATTGTTTATTTTATGCTAGAGATATTGTATTGTTTGTCTTGTCTTTAGAGGAGGGTTGTTACAACTGACCAGTGTCCTGCCATGAAGCAAGTTGTACCTATGGCATTTCCTAATAGCGTTCATCGTTTGTGCATGTGGCACATCACTAATAAAGTGAAGGGCAAGGTATTATTTTTAATCAACCCTGTTGTATTGAGTATACTTGTTTTTAAAATTTATGTGTTGGATTTTGTTTTGTAGATAAGTGTCCATCTTTTGAAAAAAAACAAATTTTGTGGCTGATTTTAATTAGATAGTATGGAATGTGAATATGGAGCCATCGGAATTTGAGTTGAAATGGTGTGATTAGATGGATACTTATGGATTAGCCGTTGATTCGTGGTTTGAGGACTTATTTGATATAAGAGAGTCTTGGATTCCGGCATACTTCAAAGATAAGCCGATGTCTGGATTGATGAAGACCACTTCACGGTCAGAGAGCATCAACACCTTTTTTAATGTATACCATGCTTTTTGGAAGGATTTGGTTGTCTTTTGGAAGTCATTTGATATGGCTATAGACTCTCAAAGGAATAAGCACTGTGTTGATGAAGTTAAGACTAAGTACATTCTACCTAGAACAGTTTCTCCAAGGAACATTGAAGCGCATGCGGCACGTGTTTACACCCGTAAAATATTATTTGAGGTGCAGAAGAAGTTGTACAAGGCAATATTTTATTGTGGCCAAGTGGCTATTGATGATTTGGGTGGTAAAAGAGTGTGCACAATAACTCATAAGAACAAGCAAGCTAAGGTTAAAACCACTTTCAAGGTAATTTTATTTTGTTAGTTAATTTGTTTTGATATTTTGTTGTTTTAGAGTTTTTAATTTTAAGTTAAATACTTTATTTGTTCGTGATGGGATTCTTTGTCGACATGCACTAAAAGTGTTGGTCGAGGATGAATGTGGTTCTATCCCCGAAGCCTACATCATGCGGCGTTGACGTCGGGACTTGATTCCTCCACAATGGCTTCCGGCTCGGGTAAGGTATGGCGAGATTGATGCAGAGAAGGAGAGGTTGATGGGGAGCGCCTTTGTAATGATTGAACGCATCATTAAACGCGTCCGTACTGACAAAAAAACCTTGAAAAGTTTGTTGATATTTTGACATCATGGAATGAGAAATAAGGGGTGTGGAACTGGCAAGCGGTTGGTGGGTGTTAGTGAAAAATCAAGTGAAGAAGCTAAGAAAACCAAACGTCTTTGTCGTAGTTGTAAACAACTAGCAAGTCATGATTCACGAAATTGCCCTAAGCGTGGAGAATGAGTTCGATGATTTTTAATATTTGCTGTTTATGCTTAAAGATTTATTAGACTTTGGTTTTTTTTAACTTTGATTAGTATTTTTTATTTTGGATTGCTTGGATATTTCATGGTTTTGATATTTTAACAACTTTGTGGTTAATATTCTGTTCTTTGATGTAGCATACGATTTGTTTTTGTTTTTTTAATTTTACAGGGCTTATTTATTTTCTATGTTAATGTTATCTATATCAGAAATGATAATTTAAGAGGGGTGGTAGAAGTTAAGTTAATACAATAAATGGTTACTTACGTGAATGATTTATAAAATACAAGATTGTGTTGCATGTAATCATGACATAAAAGATAACACTTGGATTTTATACTTTTAAAATTTGGTTTTGCCAGTCCCGATGCGATGCAGGCACCATTGTTTATCTTTAAAAGTAATCATCACCATCTAGATTTGAGAATTAGGGTTTTCTCTTTCTCTTATTTCTACTCCCTTCACGGCTCATTTCTTTCTGTTAGCTCTACACCCTTCCCTGATTATCCATCTCTATTCCAATGGCAGAATCTAGCTCCTCCTTATCTTCTCAATCTCAAGAAGAAATATGCCCCAAATCGTATGCAAAGGTAATGGTTCGTCACCACCTCCGGCTTGTTGGGGTGATAAGCGACCTTGAGGAATCCCTCAAGGTTTCTCGTGCAAAGAGCAAGGAGTGGAGGATCAAACATGATAAGGTGTTTTAGCAGCTTATGGATGCAGTAACGGAGGTTCAGACCCTAAAAAATCGTTACAAATGTGTTGCAGAATCATGTGCATGCGATGCTATCCGATGCTTCCCGTATCCGTACGATGATTGAAGGTGTAGTGTGGGGTATTTTTTGCATATAGTGGTAATGTTATCGATGGTAACTTAAGAAAATGAATCAAATGGTTTATTAACTCCTTTTTTGGCGTTAATCTACATAGTGCGGGTGGTTTTTGGCGTAAATGGTGTAGAAAGGGTTTTTGTATTTAATCTACATAGTGTAGGTTGTTTTTGTATATCAGATTCCAATAGTCTACAAGGAATCACCAATCGATTTGTGAAATCATCTCTTCACTCTTTATTCTAGAAAGAAAGTTGACGTTGCATGTACCCATGATGTTGCAATCTGCCATTAGGTTCACAAATAATACCAGTATGTTAATTTTAAACATAAAACTAGTGTCCTCCCCCTTATCAAGTTCTCGCACAACATCTGAAGGTCTAATAGTAATCTTCTTAAATTGCCTACGCCATTCCTTCATCAAATTTAACCTGTATCCACCGACATCTGAGTGAACTAAGTCTATTCCACCTAAAGGAAGCCCTAGAAGTTTATGAACGCTATCAACCGTAATCCCTATGTTACCACTAGGTATTTGTATTTGCATGGTTGTTGTTTCTAACCTATCAACCACAAAAAATCCTAGTTTAGACGGTACTCCATCAAGCCTCATGTCAATCAATGATTGCAACCCTATATCCTTCAACGCTTTCTTTTGCGTTGCATTTAAACCACCGATTGTTTCATAAAGTGTCTTTGGTGAGGTTCGTGTTTTTAGATTAGCAAACTTCGGCATCCTTCTTTTTGATCCTGTGGAGGCAGACCCATTAGGCTTCCTTTTCTTTGGTGTATTCTCTTTATTTTGCTTGCCAAATGCTGAATTTTTGTGTCCCCTAGTTGGAATCATTGAAAATTAGTTAGTAATACATATTAAAGAAACTAATTGGTACTATACACATCAACTCATAAACTGTCATATATGTGTGTACCTTCTGTTTTAGGTGTGGTATTAGTATTTGTTGCTTCATTTTTTGGCTGTGACGAAGGTGTTTCTGATTTACAACTCGAACCGGCTGCCATATGTCTTAGTCTTGACGGAATACATGTGCACCGTGATGAACTACCAATGGTGATTGGTGGTGGTGAGAAAAATCTATGTATAAAAGGAAGTTAAACAATAACACAAATAGTTCATTATACAAAAAAACTAATGGGTTCAACTGTATTTATTTATATATAGTACGTTATAACATACTAAAATTATTACCGTCATTCGAATCAAATGTTGATGCTTCGCTCTTAAGCTTTTTCGGCTTCTTTGTTGGAAATATATTAATTTTGCCAATCTTGACTTTGGGTTCTATAATGTAATGTTTCAGGATTAGCAGGTACTTAGATGGAATATCTGAAGTTCAAGGGTTGAATATGGACTCTGTTGAAACTATTGTATGGAGCTTATGAAGTAGAGAAAGATGGAGGTTAGCGGAGTCAATTTCTCAAACTTCAGGGTCTAAACTGGAAGATTGTTGGAGTATTTAAAGAGGGGTTCTCTCACATTTGAACCCATTAGATTTCATTTTGTATTTTTCACTCTAGAGAAATAGTCTTCTTCCCTCTTCAATATTTTAGGGTTTTTTGTTTGTATATAGTTTAGAGAATGTACATATGAATTGATTTCATAATAATGGAGTTATATGTTTGAAGATGGTATCGAGCTACTTGGTTAGTTCTTTGAAGATACTTCTTCTTCGATCTTAGGTAAGTTTTTCTAAGTTTATCTTGTGTTGTAAACCCTTCTTCTCTCCTGTTAAACTCGATGCAAAAAGGGGGACGATGAAACAATCGATGTAAAGAATCCCTACTGATTCGATTTACGCCATTTTTTGCTAGTTCTTTTGTCGAGCTTTTCTTCAGATCTTTTGCCTTCGAGATACTCAATATTTCTTGGTATTTTCCGTTTATTTTTTCGTTTACTTCTCAGATCTGTATTTTTCCTTCAGTAGTGAAATATGTTCTTTTCGATTACTTCTCAGATCTGGTCGTTCGATCTAGTTAGATCTGATCCATTCGAGATATCCAATTTCTTTGGTATTTTTGTTGGATCTGAGATCTGTTTGGTTTCGTTTTTGTCGCTTAAACCTGATCATCCTTCTATTTGTGACTCGTTGAAGTAGGAGATCGATGATGCCTTCAATCAGCGAAAATGATGAAACCGTAAGGGTTTTGTTGACGTCGTAGTGCTAGTATCCTCATTGAGTCTCAGTTTAGATCTTCTCTTTTCGAGATATTAATCTGCTTTTTCTGTCTGTTGTCTCATATGTTAATATCGAATACAATCTGCTCTCTCAACTCCTCAATAGACGACCGAGTTCAGACTTGTAGTTCATGCTTTTAGCTCTCGGTTCTAGTACCGATCTGAGTTGCGATCGTGTCTAAATGACAGATTGCTCTCGGTTTTAATACCGATCTGAGTTGCGATCGTGTCTAAATGACAGATTGCCTCGACTGTTAATCGTGTTTCTGTTAATCTTGTTTCTGATCTGTTCTCTATACTCTTTAATAGTAGAACGAGTTCATATCTGTTCGTTTTTTTGTTACCTTCGGTTTCTGTCTAAGTCACTGGCACGACTCGGCGAACAAGAACGATGAAGTTCCTGTTGTATCTCAAGTGAAACCCAGTCCTTTTGGTTGAGAAAACTTGGAACGAGTTCTTTTCATATTCGTCCTTCTGCTTGTGATGTTTCTGTAGTATCTCCATCTTGTGTTTGTCTTTGGTTGACATCGATTAGTGTTAAACATTTGTTCACTCTCAGATCTGGTCCATTATCTCAGATCTGGTCCGTTAGTTTACTCTCAGATCTAGTCCAAATCTGAGATCTGGTCCTTTTGTTTACTCTCAGATCTAGTCCAAATCTGAGATCTGGTCCTTATGTTACTCTCAAATCTAGTCCAAATCTGAGATCTGGTCTTTTTTTTCTGTATTGCATTTTCTGGTTTTAGATCTGGTCCTAATTCTCTCAGATCTCTCTGTATATGTTGATTGTTCGTTTGCTCTATTGTAGCCTATTGTATAGGTTTCGTTATGTGTTCAGGTGTCTAAGCACATCACTACTGTGATTATTACTTAGACGGTTGGGGACCTTCTTTGCAAAACGCTCTGTAAGTCTTCTCTTCTTTTTTGCTTCCACTATACTCTTCTATGTTTGGCAAGGAGCGCTCTGTAAGTCCTTCTCTCCTTTAATCTTTGGTACTGTCCTTTGTGCCTTCTCTAATATTGTGTGTGCTATTTGTTGTTGTGTTCTTTGTTTCCCTGGTTATTTGTCTTGGTGGGTGCCTGTTTTTGTTTCAGTATCTGAATAGTGGGCTTGACCTAGCACCTCTGTGTGTTTTAGGAATCTTGCTACAACTCATTTATATTTAATTTAATTTTAATCCTTTTTTTCTGGCTTGGCTAGGCGGAATAGTATCTATTCAGAGTTTACCTTGTGTGATCCTTTGGTTCCTGTTTGTGTTCATGGTTGGCTCTATTGATAATTGTTCAAGTACAAAGGAATCCAAGGTTGCCAAACTTGACTTTGGAGATCCCTTGTACATGCACTCCAGTGACACCAGTGGGGCACCGCTATTAAATTTTAAATTGAGCGGCACTGATAATTACCGAGTCTGGGCTTGTGCTATGACCTTAGCCTTGGAAACTAAGAACAAATTGGGTTTTATTGATGGATCATGTCCCCGTCTTGACAATGACCCTGTCTTGGGAAAACAATGGGACAGGTGCAATTCTGTTGTTCTCTCCTGGATTTTAGGTATCATGACCGAGGATCTATTCTTAGGTCAAGTGTTTTCCAAAGTATCCTCTAAAGTCTAGGAGGAATTGAAAGAAACATATGATAAAGTGGACGGATCTGTTACTTTTAACCTTCAGCAAAAGATAAATTCGCTAACTAAAAATGGCACTTCTGTTTCTGAGTATTATCAAAAACTTAACTCTTTATGGAAATAATTTGATGCTTTTGTTAAACTACCTTCATGTACATGTAATGCATCTCATGATTCTTGAAGGGTCTTGATGACATCTATCAACTTATCATAAGCAACATCCTCACTCGTGAACCCCTCCCGTCTGTCAAAACTGCTTTCCCCTAGTTTCTAGAGAGGAATCTCATCGTGGGGGTACCACATCTGCTTCCCACACCAAGTCCCAACACTCTGCCTTTTTAAGCAATACCAATGAAAATAAAAGGAAAACGGGTGCCAAACCTTCTAATCGCATGTGTAAACATTGTGGAATTTCCGGACATACTATTGAACGATGTTACAGACTCATAGGCTTTCCAAAAGTCTTTCAATTTCGACCCAAACCTCAAAATCCAAATTTTAAACCTGTCGCAAGAAATTTCTGTGTATCTGAGTCTCTTTCTCCTAAACAACATGTTTCTACTTTATCTTTTCCTTTTTCTGAGGAACATGTTGCCAAAATTCTAAACTTGATTGGTCAGAAAAACACTCCAGATGGGGTATCTGCAAATGTGGCAGGTATAACTTCTATGCCTCGTCTAGGTTGGATCATTGATTCTGGTGCAAACCAGCACATGACATCCAACATTTCTCGACTTGAAAATGTTGTTGATGTTTCTGACTTAAACCTTACGGTAAATCAGCCCAATAAAGATGACCGAAAGAAGAAAGATGAACCCGTAACTTGCTACAACTGCGGGAAACTTGGTCACTTTGCAAAAGATTTCCGACAGCCAACGGTAAAGAATGTTCACTACTACAAAGCGAAGCTCGCATTGGCTGAGCAAAAGGAGGCTGGAGAAGCTATGTTCGTTGAAAACGAATACTGGTTGGGAAAATCTGACGATGAAAGCGAATCTGATGGTGCTAATGCTTTCATGGGATATCACTCTCCAGCTGATGAGGAAAAGGCAACGTCAAGTCAGGTATGTGATTCTTGCCAAAAAGATTTCTTGAATCAAATGCAATCTCTTACCGAACAGGCAGATTCCTTTAAGGCCACCTCTAAAGAACAACAACTTGAGATTAGGTCTTTAACTGAAAAGCTAGATGTTCAAAAGAGAATAACTGAAAAATATAAGTCTGAAATTGCTAATTTAAAAGACAAATGCACAAATCTTTCAATAGCACCTAAATACTTAAGGGCCAAATTATCTGAACTTCAGTCTCAGTTTGATCAATGTATGAATTAGAACGCATAAATTTTTTATCAATGTTCTGCTCTTCAAATTCAACACAAGGAGTTTGTCGCAAAAATACTTGATCTTGAAACCAAACTACATAAAAGAGGCCAAACGGATCAAACTATCCACATGAATAAACCCAAAGAGTTCACGTATTTTAACAAAACCTGGGGAATCGGATATGATAACCCACATTATTTGAAAAAGGGTATAGCCAAAAGACCTATATTGTATGATTTCAGTTGTCTTGGAATAGCCAAAGATTATCCGGAATATGCAATTAAATGGACTGGTCCTCTTGAACCTAAAAAGGAAGAGGAAATTGAGGAATACAAGCGCGCACGCACATCAAAAATGCAACTCCCATTTTGTTATGGATCTTTAAATTATTCCTATAAGAAAGAAAAGAAGTACCTCTCGAATGACTACTTCGACGGCTATAAGGTTGCTACACCTAAGGATTCCTCTAAAAAAGATGAGGTCCAAGCAACTGAAACCATGACTGAGACGGATGAGTTTAAACTCTATGTTCCCCCTCTTGTCTTGGAAGCAAATATTGTCGCGTTGGAGGAGTCACTCGAGCAAGAAAGGTCGAATTTTCAAAAGGATAAGCAAGCGCTAATCACTGAACTTGAGAATCTCAAATCTGAGAAAACCGAAGCTGTGTCGGATGAGGAAAAGGAAACACTTCGGTGTGAAATCGATAAACTCTCATCGAAATTGTCTGACATGACAAGAGAAACGATAAAAGAGCATATGATAAATGGTCAACTCCAAGTGCAGATTGACCTGCTCCAAAACTACGAAGCAGATTTCACCCAAACACTCCTCTACCTCATCGGACACATCCTCGTGTAAAGATTTCATAGGAAATATCTCTTCTCCAGAAAGTAAAGATTCTCAAGATGAGTGTGTTAAAAGGAATTTAAACTCTGATTTTTCAAACGCTTCTGCACCGAATTCCCCAAGGCACACTAACACAAAGTGTTCCTCGCCTTCCTCACCGGACCCAAGTCCTGAAATTCCGGAGATAGACTTTTCTGAATACATGAACTCCAAAGGTAACACTGATGGAGAGTTTGAGTCGTTCCTTTTCGACAAACCTCTTCCGAGTCACACTGATTTTCTGACTCCAGTGGTAAATCGTCTGGTCAATTTTCTAAAGGGTATATGTTCTAACACCAAGGCCCCAGCTGTGATTGAGATCTCAAAATCTAAACCTGTTTCTCAAAACCAATCACAGCCGCAGCAAAAGACCGAGCGATTGCCTGTCAAAAATCCTGTTCCTTCAAAAGTCACTGACCATTCTGTCCCTGTTGTTTCAGATAAAAATGGTCGCGCAAAACAAGAAAAATCCAAGTGGCTAAACAAGGAACCTGTCAAGGATGCAGCATCAAAGTCCTTCCCTACTGCTTTTAATTCTAGAATAAACAAAGACAATTGTGTTTGGAATCATTGGAATCGTTTTGAAGTTTCTTATCCAATTAAACTTAATTCAGTTCATCAATTGATTCAGTTATCGCGTGATTGTTTATGTTGTTCTAGATGTGGTTGGAATGATTTTGATGAAATTAACATAAATGACTGGTTTGGGTCATATCACATGTATAATTTCCCACCCAAACGCAAACCCTGTAATAACAACAGAAAATACTATAAACAACGGGGTTTCCAATCAGAGGTTAAACCACATCGGGAGACCAAACCCATTCCAAAACGGTCGTCTCCTACTGAGGTTAGACCGGCACCCAAGAGGCAACCTGCTACAAAACCTATTCCTCCAAAAGGTGTGAATTCTACACCTAAGAGGCAACATGTGTCCAAACCAGTTACTCCAAACGGTGTACAATCTACACCTAAGGGGAAGTCTGTGTCAAAGCAAGTTCCTCCAAGAGGTGCCAAACCTAACCGTCCAGGACCCAAGCAAAATTGGGTACCTAAAAACCGTTAAACTTGTTTTTGCAGTGCGGTCATGTATGGTACTTAGATTCTGGATGCTCCAAGCACATGACCGGAAGGAGGGAGCTTCTCACGAACTACAAGGAATAATACGGTGGAGACGTGAGATTTGGGAATGACAACAAGGCGCCGATCGTGGGCTACGACGACATTGTTCAAGACAAGATCACCATTAAGAAGGTATCACACGTCGCGGGATTGGGACACAATCTGTTCAGCATCGGCCAATTCTGCGACAAAGATCTCGAGGTTCGATTTAAAGCCAAAAGGTGTAGAATACTCAATGACGCCGGAGACGAGCTCCTGGTTGGAAAACGCAAGACCAACCTCTACACCATCGACCTTGCAGCTCTCAAGACCGATAAACCTGTCTGCCTCATGTCAAAGGCTAATTCCGACCAAGCTTGGATACGGCATCGAAGACTATCGCACCTCAACTTCAAGAGTATCAACAAGTTGGTGTTGGGCGGACACGTAAAAGGCATGCCCAATCTTCAATTCGTGAAGGATCGTCTCTGTGGGGCATGCGAGATGGGAAAGATGAAATGAACACCGCATCAGCCGAAGGCAGCTCCGAGCACGTCCCGGTCCCTCGAACTTATCCATATGGATTTGTGTGGACCGATGCGTGTTCAAAGCATCAACAAGCGGAAATATGTTCTGGTAATGGTGGATGACTTCTAGCGCTACACCTGGGTCAAGTTCATTCGCTCGAAAGACGAAACTCCGGAGCTGATCATCAACCACTTGAAGACGATTCAGTCAAATCTTCAAAGTCAAGTTCAGACCATCAGGACCGACAACGGGACGGAATTCAAGAACCAAACGGTGAACGATTATCTGACTTTTGTTGGAATTTCACAAACCTTCTCGGCCGCACGCACTCGTCAGCAAAACGGAGTGGTGGAAAGGCGCAACCGCACCCTTGTCGAAGCGGCTCGTACCATGCTTTCCCAATCCAAACTGCCGCTATTTCTCTGGGCCGAAGCGGTGTCTACTACTTGCTATACGCAAAACCGCTCCATCATTCACAAGCGGTTCAATAAGACGCCGTACGAGATCATCAACAATCGCGTTCCGAACATCAAGTACTTTCATGCGTTCGGATGCACGTGCTACGTCTTAAATGACAAGGACAATCTCGGCAAATTCAGCCCAAAGGCGGATGACGATCTCGGCAAATGCAGGCTCAAGCGTATCGCGTTTACATCAAACGGAATAAAACCGTTGTCGAGAGTGTAAATGTGACATTCGATGAAGCCACAGATTTGGCTTCTGAACAAACCAGTTCAGAACCCGGTTTAACTGGCATGCTTGCTTCCGGACCTCCAAGTTCGGGATCAGCACAAGCGACAGTAAATCCAAATCATGCATCTTCATCGAATGCTGATTCTTCTGATTTAGATTTATTGTTTAAGTTTTTTTATGATGACATTTTTAACGCTTCTACTCCTGTCTCAGCACAACCTAGACTTGAAGCTGCTCGTCACGAGGATTCGGCGAATCTATCTGGTCCGCCGCCTTCTACAAGCACGTCGTCCATCACTGTGGAGACAGCTGAACCGTCATCATCGACTTCCACTACTTCTACTGATACTGTTATCCCCCCGGAGGAACCTATTACTAACACGGAGACCGCTCCTAATGATTCGTCCTCTGCTACAATCGACGATCAACCTCTGAACTCTTCAGAACCAGAAGTTGTTCAACCACCGACGAATCCTCCCCCACCTCCTCCGAGAAACCAGCCTGCAACTCTTGAATCTGTTCAAGACCTTCCATCTGGTACCTACGTGGATCCAGACGCTTCTCACTTCACCCAGCAGCCGCTTCCGCACACTACCAGATGGATGAAGGCTCATCCCCTACACCAAATCATCGGTGATCCCTCTACTCCTGTTCGCACGCGAGGCGCTTTCGCCAATTTTTGTTTATTCTCTGGCTTCTTAAGCAAGATCGAGCCGACGCATGTACGTGAAGCACTTGAAGATCCGGACTGGATCATAGACATGCAAGAAGAGCTCAATCAATTCGAGGCTCTGAAGGTATGGCGACTGGTTCCACGTCCTAAACACAAGACTGTGATCGGCACCAAGTGGATCTTCAAGAATAAGAAGGACGAAGACGGCATCGTCGTACGCAACAAAGCGCATCTCGTGGCCAAGGGGTACCGTCAGCAAGAAGGGATTGACTACGATGAGACCTACGCTCCAGTGGCATGAATCGAAGCCATACGTATGTTCCTCGCATACGCCACGCACAAGAACTTCACGGTCTTCCAAATGGATGTGAAGACCGCCTTCCTTTACGGCGATATCAAGGAAGAAGTGTACGTCTCTCAACCAGAAGGATTCGTGGATGATTCGAAGCCTGATCATGTCTACGTTCTAGACAAGGCGATTTACGGTCTAAAGCAAGCTCCGCGAGCCTGGTACAACACTCTGTCCGAATTCTTGCTTAAATCTGAATTCACTCGAGGTAAGATAGACTCTACTCTATTTATAAAGAATGAAAAAGGTCATATAGTCTTAGTACAAGTGTATGTCGATGACATAATTTTCGGGTCTACTAATCCTCAATATGCAAAGAACTTTTCCAATCTTATGGGACAGTTTTTTAAAATGAGTATGCTTTGTGAGATGAATTTCTTCCTTGGTCTTCAAGTTAAACAACTGTCGACCGGAATATTCATAAACCAGTCTAAGTACATCCGGGATATTCTTCGGAAATTCCAGATGGAACAGTCCTCACCAATGAAAACTCCCATGGCAACCAATACAAAGCTGCACGCCGATCCTCACGGAAAGGATGTGAACACTAAATTGTATCGGGGAATGATCGGTTCGTCGATGTATCTAACCGCCAGTAGACCGGATATCATGTTTTCAACTTTTCTATGTGCCCGATTTCAATCAAAACCAAAAGAGTCTCACTTAATTGCTGTAAAACGAATTTTTCGTTATTTACGTGGTACTGCTGATTTTGGCTTGTGGTACCCGAAAGAGACAGGTTTTGAACTATCCGCTTATTCCGATGCGGATCACGCGGGCAGCATGATGGACCGGAAGAGCACCTCGGGACTTATCCAGTTTTTGGGTGATAGCTTGGTGAGTTGGGCGTCCAAGAAGCAGCAATGCGTGTCTACGTCGACTGCCGAAGCGGAATACGTGGCCGCCGCGAGCTGCTGCTCTCAAGTAACCTGGATGCGGACGCAACTCAAAGACTACGGTTTCACGTATGTCAAAGTCCCCATTTACTGCGACTCGAAGAGCGCCATTGCCATATCGAGCAACCCGGTCCAACACACCAAGACGAAGCACATCGACGTTCGGTATCACTTCATCAAGGATCACGTTGAACGAGGTACAGTCGAACTCTACTTCGTAAATATTGAGCATCAGTTAGCAGACCTTTTTACAAAACCCTTGGACGAAAAACGTTTTAATACTCTGGTGTCCAAGTTAGGTATGCTAAATCTGAAGACTTAATTCGATTGTGTGCCCGTTACAAGTATCATACATCTACGAGTAACTGTCTACTCATCATCCGGTGTTTACACTCCTGATAATTGAGCATCCACTTTCTCGCACCTGTATTCTACTTGTTTCAGTTACACAGTTAGATTTAGTCTCTATATTTATTAGGTAGATTTCGGTTGTTTCCTTTCTTTCTACGTGTGTTTCCTTTTTTTTCATACTGTCGTCTACTCTTTTATGTCTATATCTGTGCTTCCACGATGTGTTCATGTGTTCAGGGGGAGCACAAAGCGGTATCAGGTTAGTTTAATCATTTGTTGAGAAGGAGCGTCACACACAATTTTTCTTTCAATATTAAAAAGTTTTTGTGTGTGTGGACACTCCTGTGTGGATTTCAATTTGTGTTCATCATTTGAGGGGGAGCGACACAGTTTTTTTTTAAAACTGTCCAACAGTTTTTTTTTCGTTTCGGACTCTCCATTGAACTATCCGAGGGGGAGCAAGTTTCTTCCCCATGCTCAGTTTGAGGGGGAGCGAGAGAAGGTTCTTTTCAGTTCTAATTTTTGCAAAATTTTCAAGGAAAGGCCAATTTTTGTGCAAAACCCAAATAATCCGGACAGGTATCCGGAAACTCTATCTTTCTGGATAGGTTTCCGGACCGGGTCCTTATCCGGGTTGGATAGAATCCCGGACACCTCATCCGGATTACTTGGTCCTTTATATAGCATCCGGATTCGTTCATTTTCAATATCCGGCAAACTCATTCAAAAACCCTAAACCCTCGTGTTTCCTCTCTCTCTCGCTCGGCCTCACACGATTCTCGATTGTCACTCATTTTCAGTCCCGAAATCAGGTATGATGCTCTATTTACACTCTTGATCGTTATGAGTTACGTTTCAAGCACTCCAATGCACAACTCGTCCATCGATTTAGTCGATTAAACAGTGTCCGAACACCCCTTATGGGTTTCTTCGCTTTCGGGCTACTGTGTGGAGTTTAGATTGATTTAGATGCCCCTATGTGCTTATCTGCTAGCTTCGACAGTACCTGAATGTAATAGCATTTTCTTGGGACTGCCATTTCTCTCAACTGATTGATTTGGGCTTCGTCCAGACACATTCTTCGTGTCCGGACACGTTTAAACTGATGTTGTTTTATCCGGTAACGTGCATCAACTAAGATATTTTGTCCGGACATACACAACATCCGGAGACCTAGTTGTCCGGAAACCTCAGGGTTTCCGGTAAGTTCAACTACCGGATTATGTTGAGTTATCCGGACTCCTCTTTGACCGGAAACCATTATCATTCGGAAACCTCTTTGTCCGGTATGTCTAATTTATCCGGAAATGTTCATATCATCCGGATTCCTTTGGTGTCCGGATACCCTTTGTCCGGAAAGAATGATTTGACCGGAAAGTTTTGTCATTCCATTACTCTATCCGGACATCTCAGTTCTATCAATTCAGTACCTAGTCTACCACTGCCAGTCCTCGGTCTGTCTCAGATTGAGCCATTAATTGCAAAGGTACGCGCTAACACTTGTTCATCCGCCACAAATACTAACTGTGTGTTTTTTTTACAGATATTCAATAGAGGATCAGGAGCAAAATCCACCACCACACCCGAAAGAACAAATTCCTCAAGAGGAATTTATAGACGAGGCAGCTGATAATGCCTTGGTCAAACCTGACCATGGCACAGAGATAGTGCCAAACAATCATCACCTGGACCCGAATCAGTTCCGACCACAACCACAACACCGTGTGGTTGTGGATATTCTTATGCGTCACCCTCTCCGTGAGGCCCTCACCGCAACTACCGACGTCCCTTTGCTGTATGTGCTTCACGTTTGGTTCCCTGCCCAAGTCATCACGGCAGAAAATTCACAGACAATCACCGCTCAGATCGACAACCAACAGTTCACGCTCACACCGGACACCTTCCGCCGCCTACTTTCACTTCTTGAAGCCAACGCCGGCGGACATCAAGGCTACGACCCTGCGATCAATGACCAAACGTTGTGTGCTCAAGTACGCGCCCTCGGTTACAACCGCGCTATCGATCGACCATACGCGTTCAATAGAACAAACCTGGCCCCCATCGGGTACACTCTGTTCACGATTCTGAACAGGTATCTTTCTTCCAGATGGAAAGGCATCGACCAGTGCACCGACGACTTCCTGAGATTATTTCATGCCGTGTGCTACAACCGCCACGTGGACTTCACGATGATCATATGGCTGGAGTTAGTTCAATCCATTCGTCAAATCGGAGGTACAAAGCAGAAGAAGTTCCTCCCCTACCCTCGTTTCCTGTCATTGGCTGTACGACAACATATGGATGCCAATCCAGCCATACCGCGACGCCTAAGTCATCCGGTATGTGCTCATCACCACTTGCAATACATGGTCATTAGAAACCCGTCCAACGCCATAGCCATGCCCTTACCCGAAGCTTTTCTGGCATACGCAGATCCTACTGCCCGTAGTGTAGTAGCATATAGGGAAGCGTTAGGGAATCCCATGGTCCAGCCAGCGCCGGAGGGACCTGCCCAGGGACATAGACTCGAGAGACGTGAGGGTCCAAGAGTAAGAGGAGGAAGGGCCCAGGCCGCTGGGGCTCCCGGGCGGGGTGTGTTGAGAATTATCGGGAGGGGAACCGCAACAGGAGGTGCATTGGATCCGCGTCCCAGTTCTAGCCAACAACCCATAATTCCTATCATCCGACCGACAGGTGCAGCCGGAGCATCGTCCTCACGACCGATGCTTCAACATGACTCTGAACCATATCTTTCCGACCCGCCTTCACCACGCCACAAGTTAAAAACGTGGAATCTGACTCCACGGACTCCGATACAGACCGTACCATCCGCTTGAAAATCATACCTCAAGGTATCGGACCCAACCCGGACTTCACCGAAGGAATCCTACTTGACTCACCTACCTCTACTCCCCACAATGATATGGGAGATGCTAGGATACCCGAGGGTACTATAGGCGATGAGTTAGATCATGTGAGAAGGAGAGAACTGCGTTCGAAAGCGAACCAGGAAAGATTGAGCCGTAAAGATAAAGAGGCTCCTGAGCGAACCCAACTGAGTGATATCTGGGTAGCCACATCTACTATCTCGTCTCATTTGTTGGGACAGGATATTGAAGAAGCCTCCGTGGACCCAGCGGAGCAATTGCACAACCCCCTTATCCACTCATCCGTCTCTCAAAAGATGGATGTTTCAGTCTCTCACAGGGATCAAGCACAACTTCCACTGGTCTCTCATTCGGAGAGTACTGGTGTTGAAACAAGAGACCAGCAACCCCAGGTCTCGCCTTCATTTCGTGCACCATCGAATCTAGAGCCATTTGATATTATACATTCTTCGACTAGGACACATGATGAGGAACACCAAATCGAGACTCTTTGTGACTCGATCGGAACGTCTGTAGTGTTTCCGTCTGGCGGAACACGAGGATCGGACGGAAATCCTACCACGGCTATCCCTACGCCAACCGTGAACGTAGGTGGCTCTGCCTCTATGGTAGATGCCTCAACGGGTAATCTAAGTGATCCCGGAGTTAAATTTCCCGACTTTGTGTCACAAGGGTCCCTGGACAGCACCCTCAAGGTTGTCCGCGAGGCAATTTTGCAGCACATGGCCGCCGAGCTCGCCAAAATCAAGAGCTTAATCAAAGGAAAAAAAGAAGATCGTCGAAGCTGAAACCGCACCTACACCTCCACCGGCTCCTACTCAGCCTACCTATCGGTAGACACCCTCAAGACGATGCTTCTAGCCCAACTGCTCCAACAATCCGAAACCGACGCCTCTACCGAAGCAGACCTGCTATCCGTTCTGAAATCTCAGGTCACTGCTCCTTCATCGTCCATTACCACTCGATTGGATACCATTGACTCGACTCTCAAGGACTTCCAACAAGCGATAACAACGCTGTCTGAGAGAGTCCGTTCACTCGAAGATACCTGCAAGAGTCAAGATGGCGGTCTAAAGCGCAAGCACGATGACCAGGATGATCCTGATCACCGTGAGGGGAGAAAAGACTAAAACCTACCGAGACCGCCCCTATCCTCACCGAATCGACAACTGTGGTTCAACTGGAACCAGCAACTGCGGCAACAACAACCGACGCCGAACCTGTAGCCAAGTTGCCTCTAGCCGAGATGGTAATAGATATGGATATTTCAGACGATGAATACCCGACGGTTGAAAAGCCTGAGGGTTCAACACAGGAACTGGTTAATTTTGACTCATCAGACAGCCCGATACTGTATATATATTTTTGATCCAGACTGTGAGACCAACCCGGAGACCGAAGATGCATGGTATGAAAAAGCCGCCAGTGCCGCAAATCTCCAGGTTAATTTGCTCTTCCCTACTGATGAAGATGATAACGTAGACTACGATCAGTTCTTGCTCCAGAATTTCTATGGAACCCCCGTTCACTCTGCTCAACCCACTGAAACTTCAACAAGACCCGAGACCACAACTGCCGGCATTCCGACATCTCCTCAGCAACCGACAACTTCTGACCTCCCTCCTCAACAGCAACAGCAACAAATCCGTTGGGAGAAGATCCCGATCTTTATTCCTCACCTGGAGGAATCCTTGAAGAAGTTCTTCATCCACAAGCTTCGCCCAATCGAGCCGACCTTTTGCCTTGGTATTTACAACCTCAACCCCGAATACCAACGCCGGTACATCAGTGCAATGAAGCGGTGTCTTCCAATTAGCCAAGTTAGAACCAAGCATCAGATCACAGAGGTACTCAACATACAGTCAAGCCGCATTATGAAAATCGTTTATCCTGTATTCACTGTCCGACGTGAAGATGGGAATGAATGGAAATTTTCCAAAGCTGACTTCCAACACCTCCGACCGTTCGACTTCCTGGCAATTCTGAAAGACCTTCGTACAAGAACCATCCGACCGCTACCAATCACAAAGGCGCTCGAAGCTATTCGTTGATTCCTGGTCCGTACTATTATGATGTCATATCTCACGGACTTCCAAATGGCAATCGAGAACAGGGCAAAGAAGGTAAATCTGATCAAGCCGAATCTGAAAGCTCCTGAGTTGAAGATGTATTCCGAGAACGCGCCGCTTCTGAAACCAGAATTTAGGATTGTCTTCATCAACGATCAGAATGAAAAGAAATTTCTGCGCTTCAGTCAGGTCGACAGATTCTGCGACGACACTCTCTTCAAAGTCCAAAATGCTCTTCGCAAAATCATTTCTTATGAATCGAAAAATCAGAAGGTTTCGTATGTTCCGAACTTGAATGAGATAACTGCACGAAACGCTTTAGAAGTGTTTGAAGAACGCATCGACTATCGCCGTACTATCAGAATGTTCGAGATTCACTTTGCGCTTCGCAAAAGATATGTTTATAACTGGCAAGAGCTAGAGCGCGAACTCGAATTTCAAATCAAAGGGGGAGATTGTTAGGGTCAATTTATGTTGACTTAAAGTTCAAGGGTCTGTATTGTAATAGTTGAATTTGAGCTTAGTTAGTGAACGGGTCGTGGGCTTGTTCATTTTGCTTTCCTACTCTTAATTGTAATTCTCTCTCAATTGAAAGCTAATATATGGATGACCAGTTGAAATCATAAACATCTTTTTCATATCTGTTGAAAGTCCATGATACACTCTTACAATCAAATATGAACAATTAAGATCGTATTCACAGCAACTGGTCATATGATTTATTAACAATCTGTGAATTACAAGATATTACAATGAATTTTTCTCTAAATGGATTCACCAAAGATTATATCAAAGATTAGTTAGCAAACTGTTGCTAACACTATATATACTGTAGAGAAAAGCTAAAGCTACAGTACATATGAGAAACAGACTAATACAACAATTACACGTTTCCTAATTAGTAACTGAATATAACAGAGAATATCCCAAGATATGAATTCTGAACATACTTCTGAATAAGCGCTTCAGAACATTTGTCTTCATAGTCAGAAGTTCTGAGTCTCCTACTCAGAACTCTGAACCTTCTAGTCAGAATCCAACACTTAGAATCTTTTTGAGATTTCTCACTCAGAACTTCTGAGTCTTCTACTCAGAACTTCTGAGTCTTCTGAGTATTCTTTAGTCTTCTTACTCAGAACTCAACACTTGTGTTTTTGACAAAACTCTAGACCTAACAATCTCCCCCTTTTTGTCAAACACACTTGTACTATTCATCATCAAATTCTTAGAGCATGAACAATCTTCAGAAGGAGCTCTTCTGAATGCTTTGACAACTTTTGCTCAGAATTCTGAATAATCTGAGTTAACAACTTCTGGTCAGTCTTTAATCAGCAGCAGCAACTATTTCCAAATTGATTTCTGTTATATATTTGCTTTTTCTTTGCTCCCCCTTGAAATGACAATTCTCATCTTCATTTCAGCTTTCATAAGATTTCTTTATAAGAAACAACCGATCAGTTTTCTTTTCCTCTTCTCCTTCTTAAAATAACATTTCTCTCTTTTATTATTTCTGTACAAAAACCATATCAATCTTCAAAATTAAATCATCTTCAAAATCTTTAGCTTTTCTCCCCCTTGATTTTCAAAACTTTAGCGATGCTTTTTCTTCGAATGAAGTCTATGATTTTTCTCCTCCTTACTGAATAACCTTGCTCCCCCTCAAAATAAGAATTCTGGAGCAATTTGTTTTCTCCCCCTGAAAGTATGCATATATTTCATTAAAATTATTCATTTCAAATATAGTGCTTTAATGAAAACATTTATACAAGGAGAATAAGATTCACTGAACTACACCTGATAACTACTAACATTTGATCATTTGAAAACTTTACAAAAGAAATCCAGCTTAATGAAATTTAACAGATTTTTCAATCAAATGAAATCAAATGCATGTGTTTGAATTCAAATACAAGTCATCATTGCATATCAAGTTAAAAATGTTCAGTTTCAATCCCTTTATTACATCTATTTGGTGTGCTTAGCATGCGAAATATGATTAACTTCAAGAATATGCAACTCTAAACACATATACGAATACTTTGCTCTACTCACACTATTTGTCCAAAATCAGGATTTTCACAAATTTACAGGTTTATTGCGACTTTGTATTTTCCCAAAGTTTCAAGAGATGTGTGCTCATTGGCATCTTTTAATTTTGTGCACATTGACATCTTTTAATTTTGTGCACATTGGCATCTTTTAATCAAAAAGTTTAGTAAGAATAAGATACATCGTTAAACATGACTTTCTATCTGGTTCTATAGCAGGATTTGGGTCAGCATATCCCAGACCAGTTAGTCTTAGGTGCTAGGTGACAAGCACCCCTTGGAACTTAATTTCCCAAACCAGAAAGGCCACATCGATATATATTAAACCCATTTGTACCAGTAGAACATGGCTTTCTATCTGGTTCTATTGCAGGATTTGGGTCAGCCGATCCCAGATCAGTTGATCTTAGGGACTAGGTGACAAGCACCCCTTAGGACTTACTCTCCCAAACCAGAAAGGCCACAGGTACAAACTTTCAAACTAAATGATTAGGTTTACATTCTAGTGAATAAATAAGTCCTTCTCTACCTAATCTTGTTACATAATACTTGATATGTTGAAGATCATGGACCTAACATCTGTTGATTTCATTGTTCGTTGAATGGATCTGGAACTAACAGTTTCTACACACGACGCACCAGTTTTTACATTCGATACACTTGTTTTACTTTATATATAAAGTATTTCTTTCATTTGTATTGTAATCATTGTACTCTCGACACCCGAAACATAAGGATATCGCCCCTGTTTGGAGATCATAGTGCAGCGACGACATCCAAAGTCGTCCGCGGGTTTTTTCCTCGTTGAGGTTTTTCTCGCGTCACCCAAATCTTTGTCTTATTTACTTTCTCTATCTTCGTCGTACCGTTTGTCGAATGATTCCTATCTTTAGTTGTTAAGCTCCACAATCAACCTTAAGTTATCCTTCTGGACGAATTTTGGTATTAACAACGACGATGGGTCAGAAACGGGTGATAGGGAGGCTACATCGTTCGCGTTCTTATCCCTTAGCAGGAGTGAGTTACTAAATACCGGTATATCGTGTAGGGCGTCGGTGGCCCCGGTACTCTGGCTTGGGTTTGGCGGCTTGAGGAGGGGTTAGTTGTAATGGTGGGTGGCGGTAGGGTGTGACGGCTAGAACTAGCCTGCAGACCTATCGCACCGCTCGCATTAGATCTCCTTCCCAGGTTTTCTCTCAGCATACCCCGTCTGGGAGCCCCAACTACCCGGACTCTACCTCCTCTTGTTCTCGGACCCTCACGCCTCTCAGGTCTTGCTCCGCGGGATGGTCCCTCCGGCTCTCGCTGGACCATAGGAGCTCTTACACCTATCACTCGCCTATAATCTATCGCACTTGGTGTTATAGGATCGGCGTAAGCTAGTAGGGCATCAAATAAGCGCATCGACTGGGCGTTTGAGGGATTACGGATGACCAAGTAGTGTAAACTGAAAGGGGGGCAAACCTGGTGATTCGGACGTCATGGAATAGCAGGATTGGTGTCCATGTGTTGGCGGATCGCCAGTTGTAGGAAGCGTATGAATGGGATGAACTGGCGATTTTTCTTACCGCCGTTGTCGCGTATGTTCTGTACAAGCTCATGCCAGATCATGCCAGCATAGTTAATGTGACGGTTGTAGGCGACGGCATGAAGAAGTCGAAGAAATTTTTCGCTGCACTGGTCGATCCCTTTCCACTTCGAGGAAAGATACCAATGGATAATGGTAAACATAGTGTACCACATCGGTGCTAAGTATTTCCTGTGGAATGCTGGTGGGCGGTTCAGAGGGTTGTTGTAGCCAAGAGCTCGAATGTCAGCGCACAGTATTTCATCGCTGATGAATGGGTCAAAACGCTCTCGGCCATTTGCATTCGCGGCTGGGAGGTGCAACAGTTGGCGGAATGATTCCGGTGTCAGAAGAAACGGGAAGTTATCTAGCGTGGCCTCAATGCGTTGGCCCTCTTCATTTGTGACGACACAAATTGTGTGCCATACCTGCTGCAAGTCAAGCTCCGGTACTTACGTTGTGGCAGTTAAAGCATGATTGAGTGGGTGACCGACTAGAACATCAACCACCACCCTATGTTGTGGGAAGAACTTTCTGGCTTCTAGATGGTGGTTGTTGCCCTCGATTTCCAGGAATGCATCAGGGTGTAAGAGAGCATTGTCAGCCGCTTGATTGATTATTGGTTCCGCGTCGTGGTTCGGTGATGTAGGTGTGTCAGCCATTTGAGTACCTGTAAAACCACATAGTTAGTAATGTCGAGCATGTGTGTAAACGTGGGTGTACCTGAGTGGTTGTCGAGGTCTGAGCACACGGAGTATTCATTGAAAGAAAAAAAATGCAAACCAGCAGCATTCTTTAAGAAAATCCGGAGAGATTAATTGGACCCAGAATGTAAATGTGTCCGGATGAGTGAGGTACCCGAGAACTAATGTACCCAGGTGTTGAGGTTTTCAGATAAGGTTCCGGATATAATGGATCCGAATGCGGTGCCCAAAAGGGGTGTCCCGGATACCACGTGAGACCGGGAAGTGAGAGTATCTGGTAAGTATCCGACATGTAGTGTCCGGATAGTTTCAAACTATCCGGACGGTTCCATTTGATCCAAAGGTTCGAAATTTACCACAATAAATACAACATACCTTATGGAACCCAATCGACACTGATTGAGACTAACGTAACCATGATAATGTAAAAGAAATCATGACTAAATCGACCAAACGATCGTGGGAGACGAACCGTCGACTGGTCGGGCGAAATCGAGTAAATCGATCGTGATTCTGTGTGTGCTAGTGTCGATTTACATCTACGAAAGATTAGAACGAGGAATCGAGTTACATACCTGCGATTTGTGCGAAGAATCGACAAGAAAAGGTGCAAGATCGATCGAGAGAGTGTCTGAGGGTTTGGGAGGGTTTATGAGACGTTTTCGGAAAGTGAAAGAGAAAGGAGCCCGGATCTATATATAGACCGAACTGTCCGGGCGCGACGACCAGGAAGTCCGGTTTCCGGACGCGATGACCAGTCACCCCTGTCCGGGTAGTGTTCTGATCCAGAAAGATACTTGTACGGATTAATTTTTTTCTTGTATTTTCTCTTTGTAAAAAACTTTTTGGTTAGAATACAAAGCTTAACCACTCTCCCCCTCAACTTCAGACCCTCTCCCCCTCGACATGTGAAAAATTTAATTTCTCCCCCTCAACTTTTCAAAAACAGTGACTTTCTCCTCCTCAACATAAGAAAGAATGGGAAGACTTACCTTTTCGTCTTAGACGTTGGTGTGGAACCTTCAGAAGCAGGTGTTAGTAGTACGGGAAAGATGAATGGAAAACAAAGACTACCGTAAGAAAAAAAATAATGAATACAAGCATAAAAACGAAATATAACCGAAATCTAGTTAGAAAATACATAAGTTTATACAACGATGTACTCGAGACACCTAGAATATACTGAAAAACATGTGTACCTTTATCATATCCTAGTGAAGTCAGGATATGAGTAAGAAACAGTTGACTCTTATTGGATGGAAGGTGTTCCGAATGCAGGGGTGTGTTAAACTTTTAGATTTAGCATACCCAGCTTGGACACAAGTTCATTAAATCGTTTGTCGTCCAAGGCTTTGGTAAAAAGGTCTACTAGTTGGTTTTCTGTACTTACGAAAAAGAGTTCTATCATAACTCGTTCCACATGATCCTTGATAAAGTGGTACCGAACGTCTATGTGTTTGGTCTTCGTATGTTGGACCGGGTTACTTGTGATGGCGATGGCGTTCTTCGAGTTACAGTAGATCGGGATCCGCAAGTAGTGGAACCCGTAGTCCTTCAGTTGTGTGCCCATTCATATAACTTGAGAACAGCAACTAGTCGCGGCCACGAATGTTTGCTTCTTGGAGCCCAGCTAACCAACTTGTCGCCAAGAAATTGGACGTGACCCATTGTACTCTTCCGGTCTAGCATACTTCCCGCATGATCAGCATCAGAAAATGTCGCTAGTTCTAAACCTGTATCCTTTGGGTACCAAAGACCAAGATCAGCAGTACCTTTCAAATAACGTAAAATTCGTTTGACCGCAGAAAGGTGTGACTCTTTTGGTTTGGACTGAAACCGAGCACAAAAAAAGATGGAAAACATAATGTTCAGTCTACTTGCCGTCAGATACATCAAAGAACCGATCATTCCTCTATAGGTACTAGTATCCACGTCCTTTCCGTTAGGATCGGCGTGTAACTTGGTACCCGGAGACATGGAAGTCTTCATGGGTGTACAATTTTCCATATGGAATTTCCGAAGAATGTCCATGATATACTTAGATTGATTGATGAATATCCCGGTCGACAGTTGTTTAACTTGTAGACCGAGAAAGAAATTCATCGGACCCATCTTAGTCATTTTAAAATGTGATTTCATGAGGACTGAAAAGTTATGACAACATTTGGGGTTTGTAGATCCGAAAATTATGTCATCGACATATATTTGAATCAGAATGATATCCTTACCTTCTCTCTTGATATAGAGAGTTGTGTCGATTTTACCTTTCGAGAACCCTGCCTTTGTGAGGAACGTGGATAGGGCATCATACCAAGCTCACGGCGCTTGCTTCAGACCATAAAGGGCTTTGTCGAGTAGGTACACGTGGTTTCGATGCGAAGCACTTACAAAACCGTCAGGTTGAGAGACATACACTTCTTCCTTGAGTTTGTCGTTGAGGAACGCCGTCTTCACGCCCATCTGGAAGACGGTAAAATTCTTGTGAGCAGCGTACACAAGAAACATTCGTATAGCTTCTATACGAGCGACGTGTGCAAATGTCTCTTCATAGTCGATCCCTTCTTGTTGTATGTACCCTTTTGCTACCAACTTGGCCTTGTTCCGAACGACGATCCCATTCTCGTCCTTCTTGTTCTTGAAGATCAATTTGGTGACGATGACAGTCTTGTTCTTCGGACGCGGGACCAACCGCCATACCTTGAGGATTTCAAACTCGTTCAGTTCCTCTTGCATGGTTGTCACCTAGTCAGGGTCGTTCAAGGATTCTCTGGTTGACGATGGTTCGATATTGCTCAGGAAGATGGAGAAGAGGCACTCATTGCCCGTGGCCGCCCGTTTCTTGATGTTTCTTAGTAGTGTCGGGTGGTATCTTCAGATTCCATGGTGGCTCTAGTCTGAACGGGAGCGGATGGGTCACCAATGATCTGGTCGGTCGGATCTGCTCGAGTCCACTTCCGTATATGTGGTAGTGGGTCTATGGACGGTTGAGAGTTGTCCAGATCGATGTATGAACCTGGAGGAAGGTCTTGTACCGCTTCTAGAGATGGAGTCGGATGTAGAGAGGTGACGACCGGTGATTGGTCAGGCACAGCGTTTGACGAGGAAGAGTTGGTCGTGTCTTCAGGGGATACATTGTTACTTGTCTCTGAGGAAGATGTAGGTAATGGAACCGCTGGGGAGTCAGTCGTTGAATCCGTATTCGTGCTGGATGACGGTGAATAATTGACCACTGGTATTGAGGGTGAATCCTCCGAAGATGTCGAATTAGGGGATGCAGGAGGACCAGTGATCTGCAAAGATACCACAACAGCTCCATCTACATTCAAAGAGTCATCATTAGTGGTTGTAGGAATATAAAAATCATTGTAAAACTACTCAAAAAGTAGATCTAAATCAGAACGATGTGTCTTCGGCGAAGTGGACGAACAAGGATCTACTGAAATTTGTGCGGTTCCCGATCGAGATTGATTGGAAGCCAGCACTCCAGTTAACGCGGGTTCTGAACTGAGGTGTTCAGAAGCCAAGTCGACCATTTCATTGAAGGTCACATTTACGCTTTCTAGAACAGATTTTGTGGTCTTGTTGTAGACTCGGAACACCTTTGAAGAAGTTGAGTATTCGATGAAGATCCCCTCGTCCGCCTTGCGGTTAAACTTGTCGAGATCATCTTTGTTGTTCTTCACGAAGCACTTGCACCCAAACACGTGAAAGTAGTGGATGTTTGGGATGCGGTTGTTGATGATCTCATACGACGTCTTGTTAAAGTGCTTGTTGAGGATGGATTTATTCTGTATTTAGCATGCGGTGGCGACTGCTTCGGCCCACAAGAACAGAGGAAGCTTGAACTGGGTCAGCATGGTACGTGCCGCTTCCACTAGCGTGTGATTTCGCCGTTCCACGATGCCATTTTGTTGAGGACTCCGAGCAGCTGAGTAGGTGTGTGAAATCCCAACCGATGTGAGATAAGCACCCAAAGTGCAGTTTTTGAATTCAGTGTCGTTATCTGTGCGTATCAATCGAACGGCGAGCTGCATTTTGTTCTGGACACTCTTCTGGTGGTTGATTATCAACTCTGGATTCTCATCCTTAGTATGAAGGAATTTGACCCATATTGTTCTGGACACTCTTCTGGTGCTCTTTCTCGAACTTCAGTTCGGGCATTCCTTTACCAGACCACCTAGCACCAGCTTGTTTATGTTCTTGAAGTTGAGATGAGATAGCCGTCGGTGCCACAACCAATTCTGTTGAGAGGTTGATTTGGACATTAGGCTCACGACTGTATCGATCTTCGGAGTGGCGAGATTAATGGTGTACAAATTCGTGCGGCAAGTACCGGCGAGAAGTTTTGTCCCGTCTTCAGTTCAAATACTACATCGCTTCGCCTTGAAATTGACTTCAAGATTCTTGTCGCATAACTGGTTGATGCTGAAGAGGTTGTCACCAAGGCCTTCGACGTAGGACACCTGCTTGATAGTTATGTTGTCCTGGACTAGGTCACTGTAACCCTTGATCGGGGCTACATTATCATTCCCAAAGCATACATCACCATAGTATTTCTCCTTGAAGTTGGTGAGAAGCTCCCTTTTACCAGTCATGTGTTTGGAGCATTCTGAGTCTAGAAACCACACATGACCGGGCTGCAAAATAGAGATTAAGGGTTCTTAGGTACCCATTTGTAAATGGGTCCTGATGAGTTAGGTGCAACACCTTTTCTCGGAGCCCGTCTAGATTTGGGTCCTTTTCGAGATTTAGAATAAAGCAAACGAGAATTATAAACATGATACGTGCCAAACCAATCAGATGCATGTTTATTATCCACAAAATCATTCAATCCACACACAAAGCAACAAACACAATCATGAGAAAGTTGAATTATTTGCTGAACGGAATAAAGTTTTAACGAAAATTGAATATTGTGTTCAACAGACTTATTAAAACTAAAACCATGATTGTCATTGTTCATCCTAGAATGCGAAAATGAATTAAATGATTGTGTCTTGTCTTGGCGTATCATAGGCTTCTTTTCTACCCACATTTGTCGGACAGCTTTCCCCCGACCCGTTTTATCTGAAATAGCATTAAAGTCATTGTCAGAGGAACTGGAGTAGTAAGATTGCCGTTTAGTCTTTTTACCGGTTTTAGATCGTTTCTTTGACCGACGTTTAGATTTAGACTTTAAAGAAGTGGTATGAGAAACGTTTTTGGAGTTAGAACATTCTCCTTTTTCAAAATTTACCGGTGTGGGCATTTTATCAAGAAGTTGAAGATGGCTTACAAGCTTTGGGGCAAAGTCAATTTTCGAAATTTCTTCATCGTGACAGACCGTGGAATTCATGAAAGTAAAGAACCGTAGTTCAGAATCAGATGGATAATCATTGTCCGAGTCGGATGAGAAACAGTTAAAGTTTTGGAAGGAATCGGCAGCGAAAGGATTTTCAAAATCAGAGAAAAGATTCCTTTTTACCAAATCGGCTTGAACCTCTTTACATTTATTAGAAAAACTCAAAGCCTTGTCATTTCTGTCGAGTGACACGCCTAAGAAGGCTTTGCACGAGGAACTATCTGAATTTGTAATGGACGGTTCAACTGAAATGGGGTCAGGGTTGCCAATTGTTATCGGAGTACCATCATTATCAGCCTTAGCAACCCGTTCCTTTAGAGATTCTGCCGCCAAAGCAGACAGATTAGACATTAGTCTAGGAATCTTGGTTTTAAAAGCCGTTCTTTCAGATTCAGATAAGGTCTCGGTTTTGTTTTGTTTAAGCTCTTGAAAGGTGGATAAAAGTGTGGTCCTTTCGAATTCAAAAGCAGCCTTGTCCCTTTCAATTGATTCTTCGAGTTGGAAAATGATGTTTTCCAATATTAGAGGTGGAACATATTGTTTAAACTCTGATTGATCATAAGATTGTACATCTGGTGTTGCCTCAACCTGAACAGGAGTTTCGGTGGCTTTGTCAAGTGAACAGATGTCGAAATAATCATTTGAAAGATAAGGTATTTTGTTTTTCAAATAAGAGGCATTCATCTTTTCATAAACAAAAGGAACCTGCACATTGATGTTTTTGCGAGGTTGTTCATCTTCCTTATTAGAATCGACATTATCAGGCTTTTCCCCTACTTTTGGTAGAGGAATACCAGTTTGTCTTTTGATGGTTTCTTTTTCCTCATCCTCCGGAGACAATTTGGTTCATTTGATCTTGTACTCCGGGTATCTCTTATTGAGTCCCAAAAAGTTAAATTCATAAAGAGTGGGGCCTCTTGATAAGATTTTCTTTAGGTAACACGGATTGTCATATCCGAGTCCCCAAAGGGCGTTATAATATTTGAATTCCTTCGGTTTGTTCAAATGAATCGTTTGGTCCGATTGACCTCGCTTATAGAGTTTGAATTCAAGATCCTTAAGCTTGTTAGTCAAATCATCGTTTTCTTTTGAACGTTTGACCGAAGATTGACAATCTTATTATACTCCTCCTGAGACTTATTTAACTTTTCTGTGAATTCAGATAATTGAGTCTCTGAGGATTCTGTCCTTTTGGAAATAGTTGTGCATTAAGTCTTATATTTTTCAATTATGCACTTATGTTCAACTTTTTCAATCTCTAGTTTGCCTATGGTTTCATATTTGCGTTTGACATCGGCTTCTAGTTCAGTTATTAAGCCGTCTTTGGTTTTAACTTTTTGTTTAAAAGAGTCTAATGTACGCACCATAACTTGCATCTGATCGATAAGTTTATCATGAGTGGAAGCACATACCTGACATTCCGCCTTATCATTGGGCTTGTTTGGAGATTCATCCTCAGATTCAGAATGTTCTGGTTTAGTTCCAGTGTAGCACATGTGAGCTTCATCATCTTCCTCTTCATCCCCGGTAAGAACGAGCCAGTGATCGTCTTCAGCCATCAAAGCTTTTCCATCTTTCTGCCTAGCCAGAAGCATCTTGTTCTTGTAGTACTCAGCGTTCCGTACTACAGGTTTCCGGCAGTCTCTTGCAAAATGGCCAAATCTTCCGCAGTTATAACATTTGACTGGTTCGTCTTCTTCCTTCTCTTCAAACTTTCCCTCAGACTTCTTCCCATCATCATCCTCTTTCTTCCTTCATCGATCTTTCTCTTGCCTTCAAACTTGTCTTTGTAGTCACGTCGCTTGGTGTTGGTGGAGTACCTCTGGTTGTTTTTGGATAGTTTCTTGAAAAACGTCTTTTTCGCGTACTCCCTAGACAGTAATGCGACAGCTTTCTTGATTCCGTCAAGTTCTGGATCGGAGTCACTTTTAGCTTCGTCTTCCTCATTCTCGGTCTCAGTCTGAGCTTCTTCTCGATAAGAACTGCGTTGGACATGTTTGTCGCTCTTGTGAGAAATGAGAGTTAGAGGGTCTTCTTTGAGTTTCTCAGTAGATTTCTTATCTCTCATCAGTTCGCAGACCTCGTATTCATCTTGGAGAAGCATCTCGTAAAGTTCGTGTAGAGGTACATTCTCGAGGATGTGATTGTGTCGAACATGAGATACGAACCCCTGCCACTCAGACTGAAGGTTGTTCATAAACTTGATGTTGTTCTCCGTGTTCGTCTTGGAGATGTTGTTCTTCTGGAGGTCGATGATGAGAGTACATAATCTTTCGTATGTTTATGTCAGTGTTTCTCCTCTCTGGGCCTTGAAAGCTTCATACCGAGTAAGACAGTTGGTAACATTCAGTTGATTCCCTACACGACTGTCTTGCATGATCTTCGCTAGTTGATCCCACATTCCTTTAGCAGTAGCCTTTTGGCTGTCAATGATGTAGTAGATGTTGTTCGGAAGGTTGTAGATCAGATATGTCTTAGCAAGTCTGTCGTCATCCGCTCTTCTCTTCTCTTCGGCAGTCATTGCGTCGTAGGGTTTGGGTACTCTCTGACCTGGAGGTCCACCAGCTTGTTCTGGAACGTCCATAATTGGTGTTGCAGATGGTCTGTCAGTCAAAGATCGCAGGATCTCGTGGTAGAGAGGCTTCGACTCGATGAAGCACATGAAGCGGTCTCTCCATAAATTGTATTCTCCTATGTATAGGATCGTAGGTTTCAGGTCTGATCCTATGGCTAGAGCGTCTTTGGCATTTATTGTAGTGCACTTTAGTGATCGTGAAACAAGGTAGTGATAATCAAGGTATTAACCTAACTGAAAGGTCTAAGAGTGAAATCCTAATGCAAATCTAGCTGTAAAATTAATGGACTTGAGAAAGTAATCACACAGGAGTAATGGCAAAAATAGACTAACAGATAACAAGGAATAGTATCCGGATAGAAAGTTACATGAAGAGGAATCCGGAATAGTTACCGGATAAAGGAGAACCCGGAAAGAAACCTGATGACTGTCTGAATAATCTTATCGGAAACAAAAGGATTCGGATATGAGGTTCCCGGGAACAAAAGTCCGGAGACAGAGTCCGGATATGAGATCCGGTCAGATCCGGGAATGCAATCCGTTTAGTGGTTCGGATAAGGAGAACCCGGACGCGTTGTCCGGGAAGTTGAGACCCGGGTATTATATCCGGGAAGTGGCGAATCCGGGAAATTGAACTACCCGGTTTGTGAAGTATGCAGAAACTGACGAATACCAGACTTACCGGATAGCGAATATTGCGTCCGGACACGACAACTGAGTCAAAAATCGCTCTGAAAAACTTAGGGTTTGATACTTCTGTGTTCCTGAAAGGTTAGATTGCAACCAAAACACAAAAATAACACTACCCTAATCGATATTCGAAGCAAAAACACAAGTTTTTGATGGAAAAATAAGAAATTTTTAACAACCGAGACAAAAACAGCACTCTTGAATTCTCAAAAAATCGACTGACCAAACAACTGTTTTTGATTCTCAAACTTTGCCAACACTTGTATCTTCTATTATGAGATTGGATGGGACGATTAGAACTCAAGAATTTGGACTAACAATAAGAATAAAATTTTTTGGAAAAACAAACCAGTCGACAGAATTTTAAGAACAATACCTTGAATCACTTGTTTCTCTGCTCTGATACCAATTGTGGATTCCAGATTAGTGCAATTAACGAACAATCAATTAATAAGAAAGTAAGATTTCAATGTGTCGGCTCTCTATTGATTGGAATGAATGCAGAGAGTTTACAATGCGTGTAAAAGTCTAATGAAGTGATTCAACCTAAAAAGCAATTAACAAAAGATATTTATACCCCATTAGGGTATTTACAAAAGTTCCCCCTAACTTTAATACAACCAACAATTTAAGGCCTAACAACTCTCCCTCTTAAATTGTTGACATTCTTGTCAAAGCTACACAGTCGAAATCAATCCCTCATGAGATGTATGAGCCTAACTTCTTACACATTCAAAATTTAAAGAAAGAAAAGTTTTCCACTTCTCATTTTGTTGAACATTAAAAAGAAAGTATTATCCTGTAAATGGAATAAAGAAGGTGCGAGACCTTATCATATATTTAAGACGAACTATCTGTTAGCATGGTCGGTCCTAGGGTTTTTGGTATCCTGGCGAAATTAGTGTATCAGTCAAAAGTGTCCCGATAAAAAAAACCTTAATTTTCTTTTACGTTTTGTAACAACGTCGAAAATGATGTTACCGATCTAAAAATGGGCACAAAATGTCCGTTTCACTAGGAATAACATAAAAACGTTTGTTCAATGACTTCTAAAGTGGAAAAGTTTATGTACATGAAAAAATAGCAGCCATATTGTTAAGAAACTATTTGAAATAATCAAATATTCGTTGTTTGTAAATGATTCTCTTGAAGTCGGTTCTCAAACAAGGTTTACAAAAGTCAATTTGTAGCAAACTCATATAATTAGTTAAAAACTAAATACAAACCAAAGATAAATATGCAGTAGATGGAGTAACAAAAAATATATGATGAGATCATACACCAAATAAAGTAATATGTTTTCAAGTATTATCATAATGTTTTCTCAAAACAAAAACTTTTACAAAATATTAATTACTGGATTTTATTAATTTTATTTAGTTTTTTATTTTAATTCAAACAAATATATCTTTATAAAGCCGGGATAAAAATCAATGAGTTTTAATAAAAGGGAATAAGGAAAAAAAACTTAATTGGAGACAATTAAAAAAACAAATCACGAGTAGCATGGTGGAAAGGTTGTTTGTAATAATCGTAGAAGTCTCAGGTTCTAGTCTGATCCTAAACATCCTACAATTCTTTTAATGCAACAAGAATGTTTCCTAAGCCCAATTTGTGACTTGATGCCCCTTAGACCAACCGCATCGGCGGGCTGGGTTGGCCCGGGTTGGCCTGGGATGGCCTAGAACACCATCGCCCCTGCTTGGGTTCTCCTGGGTTGGAGGCCCCCCGGGTTGGTGAACCCGGGCTGGGTTGAGATTAAACCAAAAAAATTAATTTTTTTTTTGAATTCTATCCGTTGTAAAATTTAATTTTTAATTTTTAATTTTTTATCCTATAAATACTATATACTTCCTACTTATTTTTTCACACACTTCATTTTACTCTCAATCTCTCTACAAATTTACTCTCAATCTCTCCCATCTTCCCCACTTATTTTTTCACAAAAACAAATTTACTTTCAATCTCTCCCATCTTCCCCACTTATTTTTTCACACCACTAAATTTTCTCTCAATCTCTCAAACTTTTCTCTACTACAAAATGTCTTCTTCATCAGTGAACTCGTCGGAATTTTATGAGTCGTCTTCGTCATCGTCGGACGGGGAAATTAATCTACCCGCGTATCGTCAAATGGATTACGATATTTTTCGTGGATTAATAACCAATGTTGTAGAAAGGCTTTTCGATCAAGATGAAGAACCAAGTTCGCCTCCAAGACGGAGACGGAGGGGACCGGATCAAATTAGAGATCGTGAAGCTGCACACGACCGACTTGTTGCAGATTATTTTGCAGAAAACTGTAATTACAGTGACGAGTGCTTTAGGAGACGGTTCCGCATGAGCAGACGACTATTCCTACGAATAGTGGAGGATCTTGAGCGAGAGTATAAATATTTTCAACAGGGCTGGGATGCTAGAGGCAGAAAAGGGTTATCTCCTTTGCAAAAGTGTACATCGGCAATTCAGCAAATGGCGTATGGGATATCCGCTGACGGCTTTGATGAGTACTTGAAGATGGCGGAGTCAACTGCACGTTTATGCATACAAAAGTTCAGCAAAGGTATCGTCAATCTTTACGGTAAGCGATACTTACGTAAACCTTCTTATGATGATATTCAACGTTTATACGCCACACATGAAACTAGGCACGGGTTTCCCGGCATGTTAGGAAGCTTAGATTGTATGCATTGGGATTGGGACAACTGCCCAACTGCATGGCGCGGGCAGTACGTCAGAGGTGATCATGGTCGGCCGACTATTATGCTAGAGGCAGTGGCATCACAGGATCTTTGGATTTGGCATGCATACTTCGGGGTTGCCGTGTCCAACAACGACCTCAATGTGCTAAACCAGTCGCCGTTATTTAACGATGTACACAACGGGAAAGCACCGCAGTGCCCGTTTCAAGTAAACGGAGTACAATACAAACACGGCTACTATCTTGCAGATGGGATATACCCCGAATGGGCTACCTTTGTGAAATCATTCAAATGCCCTCCGGATCAAAGACGATTAAGGTTTAAAGCCGCGCAAGAAGCGGCAAGGAAGGATGTGGAACGTTGTTTTGGTGTGCTAAAACAACGCTGGCACATAATACAACACCCAGCAAGATCGTGGCACCCGAATAAAATACAAAAAGTAATGTACGCTTGCATCATATTACACAATATGATATTGGAAGACGAAGGTAACGCGATTTGTCGTTTCGATGAAAACGCTAATCAAGTTGATGAGGAGGACGACGAAGAGATTAGCGACCAACAATATGACGCTAACGTGTTAGAAGTCCGAAACCGAGAAACGCATCATAACCTTCGGGCGGATTTAATCGAACACATTTCACGGCTTCCAAGACACAACGAGTAGTTATCATTTTTTATTTGAAATTTATGTATTTTTTTTATTATTATGTAAGCTTAAAATATTAGTTTGATTTATAAATTATAATATTATATATTATTACAATTTACTTATAAAATATTAATTATTTAAATTAATGGTAACAAAAATAAAAATAAAAATAAATAAAAGATGGGATGGTGGTGTGGGATGGATGTGGGGGTTTGTGGGTTAGAATGGGTTGGAAGGGAAAAATGATGTGGCACTGATGTAGCAGTAAAAAAGTATGGGTTAGAATGAGATGAATGCGGATGGTCTTAGATCTATGTTGCCCTGGGCCGGCGTCTGGCTCGCCCAGCACTAGGGTCGCCCCTATATTTTAGGTTTAGAAAAAGGAAAAATGCTTTAAAACTGAATAATTTTTATGTATGTTTTTGTTAGGTGCAACAATGAATCAAAATAGTCAATTAATTTAATGTAACTGATGTAATCAACTTTCTAAAATTCTTGTTTTTCAATTAATTGTTTAACTTACTAAATTGTCAATTAATATGACCGTTTAAAATAATGTTGTCAATTTTATTACTTTAATTGACACAAATATAGAGAACAAATACAATGTTTGTTATATATCACTTCATTTTGTCATCTTAAAAAGATTGTAAATAAGCTTCTTAAGATCCCAACTTGTCGATCAAGATTATGTTAAAATTATTATTGGTAGTCTTTTATTATCTTTGTAATGTTGTCGTTTACGTCACCATTATTGGTTTATCTCTTACTTCGTTTTTTTTCTGTTAAATTCCTTGGATTTTAATATTGATATAAGAATTAATAGCTCTGAAAGCTATTGTTACCAACAACAAGAGGTTCACGAATCTATGACTCATTTTAGGAACCGAACAACACAATGCATAAGCTACAGTCATGCTACTATATTAAACTAATACATTGTAGAAACCGTTGTATAAGAGCTTTTAATTAATATTTTTTAGATCATTTAAACGTAATTGAAACTTTTTTTAATGATTACAGTAAGTAATATTTAGAAGATTTGACAAAAAAATCTTTTATATTGTCGGGATTTAGCGCACTTCTTAAGGTAATTTGGTTGTAGACGATTTTTAGATCTCAAAATCAATAAGTTATGCTACAACAAAAATGATCAAACTCGTTACTAATATTAGGGACTTTTTGGTTATCATTTAGAAGTTAAGGGGCATAAAGTGTAACCTTTTGATTTCCATTTGTAAAAAACTTACTAAATTAATATTCAAAATATATATATATATATATATATATATATACACACACACACGTTATGTTAAGGACATGTTCAAACAAGAAGCTAAAATTATGTGAGAAGGCGAGAAGTGTGATATCATATATGATACACAAGCTTAATCATATATGATTAAACACAGGTTACATTGGCAATACATAGACGTTTAATCATATATGATTAATCACACTCACATGCTGTGTAATCATATATAATATCACACTTCTCGTTTTCTCGCTTTCTCGCATAATGTTTAACTTCTCGCATGATCCTTCCACTATTATGTTAACCCAAAAAAGTTGTTAATTTTATAAATTTTTGTTGACCAATTAGAATGTTGTTAGAATCATGGTCCACATAATAATATGTAGTTAATGTATAAAGATAGAATAAGAAGTTTAACTTTTCTCTTACCTTTAATGTAACAACCTAAATCCAATAAAGGGCTAAAACATACCATTACAACCAAAATGGTCCCAAATAAATGAAATACATAAAAGTCAACTCTAATTTCGCAGTGGTAATACATAACCACAACTGGGAATTTCTATAAACCTACTGGTGGCTACAAGTCTCCGCCAAACCTCTTCTACTTCATGACCTCTTCTTCTTTCTCTTGGACGAACTCCCCCTAAAAACTTACTTGAAAAGGTTTTAAGTTTTATAAAAAGTGAGGGTTAGACCAGAGGTCTAGTGAGTTCTCACTAGTAACAAACATCGCGCCACAAAATCATTTGAAAGAAGTTTATAAGCATTTATAAACAATTCACAGCTTTAAACCATCATGCACACACACAACACATGTAGATGGCACACACTTAAGCCACACACACTTGTGACAACGTGTTCGGCTCACACTGCCTTTCAATAGGACACACCCCCATATAGGCATTAACGGGACACCCCCCGGTATGAGCAATAACGGGACACACCCCTTAATTCATGCCATCACATGCCCCACCTCACATGAAATGCACACTTTAATATCCACATCATCAAGCATATTTAAACCAATGTAGAAACATGCAGTTAATAAACATCATACGCGTTAAAGTACGCACGTCAACAAAAGTAAGTTTAGAAAGACTCACTTGTCGTCGACACTTAATCTCACACTTTGAGCCACGAGTGTCCACATCGAACACCTAAACACACGACACACGAGGGTACTAAACCACTAAATTATTCCCCAAAACCAACCCTTTGACCCCTGAGATCACCCTCAATCTATACCTCACTTCTAGCCCTAATCAACGGATGAAGCACAAAAGAAGATCGCCCACCAGGGCTCGACGGGACTTCCCGCGCGGCCCAATTTGCGCCAGAACCCGCGTGGGGCGTTGTCCAGTGCTTGGCGCCACTATTGGCGTAACCAAGCCTGCGCCAAAACCCGCGCGGAGCACTGGTTCAGCCTCTACACGCATTTTCAGTCGCAAAACTAACCCAACTCAATCCTATACTTCCCCAAATCAATTTTTCAAGCTTTGCATCTAGGAGGTCGATATTCCAACCTTTTTAGACAATAACCAATCATCAAAACCCCATTTAATCCTTTTGATTTCATCCACAAAATTACCCCAAAAATGATGAACTTGAAGAAGAAGAACACCATTAATGGTGGTTTTTGACCCAAAGCTTCAAGAACACACCCAAAACTCAAATATAAACCTTTAAATCACTAGGTTCTAACCCAAAAACACATAGGTAAGTAAACTACCTCACATCCCCAACATCAAAGCTTATTAAGCAAACAAAAGAGATCAATGGAGGGGAAAATTACTTTGGAGAAGAAGAAGATGAACCCACTCAATCTAATTTCTTCTTCTGATTTTCTTCACACACACACAATGCGCACACTTGCTTTCCACTCTTCTACTCCAGCCTCCAAAATGTCTAATGAGAGAATGGGGATTTAGGAAAGGGTTTTACCCTTTATCATTCCGTATTTACACTCTAAACCTTGTAGTTTGAGGTTCAATCAAAACTTACTCCATATTTCCATTTCTCTCAAAATTATTATGGAACATGGTTATTGCAACATCTCCCCCTCAAAAGAATTTCGTCCTCGGAATTCCATCGTCGAATAACTGTGGGTACTTTGACTTCATGTCCGCCTCAACCTCCTAAGTTTCTTCCTGCCTTGGTGATAACGCTACAGTACTTTCACAAGATCAATCTTCTTAGTCCTCAACTTCTTGACTCTACGGTCAATGATTGTCTCCGACAAAATGACAAAGTTTAACTTCTTATTCGCTTGCATCCTTTGTAAAGGTATCGTCATACCAACTTCCAACAATTGGTCTCTAAAATAGAGGCGTGAAAAACATTATGAATTATCTATAAACTCATCAAGCACATCAAGTTCATACACTATCCATCAACTTTTTCCATACTTGCAACGAACCAAAAACGTGGCCCAACTCCACTTTTCCCTCGAACGCACCACCCCATTCGATGGGGATGTCTTCCGTATCAAGCTGTCCCCCAACTTGAGAATCAAAAGACTCATGCTTTTCAATTTAATCAACTTAGCTCTACACAGTTGTTCAAACCACTTTTATCAAAATCTTAGTCGTACGATATTCCTCGGAATCGCCCATCGGTTAGCAACAACTTTCTTATGTCGGAAAATTCGTATGAAATACTTGTAACCTCTCTAAACAACTATACTAGATATTGTCTGCTTCGCCCACACACCTGGTCTCCCAGTTTAAAACGCGTCAAATTAAGGTTTTCACATACAACTTCACTTCCTTAAAAGAAAGATTTTTACCGAAGTCAATGCCACAACAACATGATTTCTTTACTAAAATAATAACCACTCAATTTTTCCAACTTAACACAAGGTCAACCTTGAATATCCTAATAAACTCATGGTTGTGAGTTTCTTCATCACATAACATGCAATTCTAAAATCACTTCTCCCAACACGGCATACGTCTAACGCAGATAGCACTTTCTTTACCGAACCACATTGACCACAACTCGTCAATATTAACCAATTCATACGTGCCCACAACGTCATCACCCCATATTTAGTTATTTATACATAGCTAATAGAAGAAAACTTTCATAATCCATCATCTGAATATGTTACACCCGAAAAATCCTAAGTAGTGGTAATATCCCAACAACTTAAATTTAGCAATTTAATAGGAGTGTAGGTGTGAATTGGTCTTTGATATGTTTCTTTGAGGACCAATGTTGTAAAAAGGGTGCTTTCACCTCCATTTTCTCATTTATACCAAACGATTCTCCACACCTTGGTGTATGTGTGTGTTCTTTTTCTTGGGGAGAAAGACAACCCAATGGAAGGAAATGGGTGATTAAATTGAAGAAGGATAAGATTAGTTGGGGGATTCATCATTTTGAGGTTTGTAAGTGGCTTAGGCAAAGATCTAGTGACAGATATTTGTGGATCTAAAGTCTTCACCATTTTGGAAGCTAGAGATGAGTTTGAATCCTAGGTTTAACATAACCTAGCAAGGTGAGTTCAAGTTGCTTTGTGAAAATTTTGTACATGCCAAAAATGTCCATTTTGAAGTATTAAAGTGTTTTACTTGATGTTTATCAAATGTGTTGCTAACTTGAGGAAATTTACATTCCAGATACATTTGATTTATAGATATTGAAAATGTTACTTATTTGGGGTCTTTGAACATTTTGATAAAGAAATCACGTTAATATGTTTTCGATGATTTATTGTAAAATGAGGGTCATTTGACGTAAATGGACTTTTAGTTTATTTGGTTTTATAAAACATGTGGAAAATGTATATTATTGGCTTATAATATATTTTGAAATTATAAAAGGTATAATTTCATTTCGAAAGCGCTTTATCACAACTCATAATGGGTTTTTGAGTTAATCATATTTTGGAACATGTAATTGCATAAACGTTGGTTAAATACATTTTATTGCTTATGATGACTTTTATTTTATAGTCAATGGTGTTGTCGAGCTATTGACTCGACTTTAATTTTAATGAGTCTTGCGGGACATTTGTCCGGTTTAATTTTCCTTTATGTTGGGCTTTTGAAGTTATAGGCAACTATGACATATTTATTTGAAATGTTACATGCTTTCAGTGCGTTGTCGTGCATTTGGTGTCATGTATGTTTTAGACTGTAATGCAATGGATACATAGGCATATGAGTCAGTCATTTGGTTTAATGGGAACTTTATCCCTGTTTTGGAATTGGAAATAATTTTGGTTAGCGGGAGCGAGGTATAGACCGTGGGTGGTTGAACTCGTAGACTGAAAGTCCCTTTGCGAAGAACTAGAGGTATAGATCGTGGGTGGTTGAACTTGATGTCCTTGCACTTGGGTATTATGCCAATGATGGACGCTAGTTTTCCACATTGAGGCAAATTTAGGCATCGAGGTAAGGTGTAAGACCTATGTGCTAATATATTCCCTTGGATTTGGATAACTCAATGTACAGACCTAGATGGGTTGAAGTTGATACTCCACAAGTGTACGATTAAAGGTGTTGAGCTTGATATGTCTTATGGTTATAATCCAAGAACGTTGATAAGTGGCTTAACTTTGTGTGCCCGCCACATTCGATGGAACCGAGTCTCCCCCGTCACCAAAAGGTGTTGTTTTGGGTATTTTTCTCTATCCATGTTTTCGGTGACGTTTTATATTTATATGGATTATTTTCCATGATTTGTAGGCGGCGTATTATGCCTCATCCGTGTTTGGATGTTTTGAATAATAGAGTGTAAGGGCAATATTTGGTTGAATAGAAGTTCAAGGGCTGAATTGCAATTCTTTATTTTGAGCCTTATTTGTGAACGGGTCGTGGGCTTGTTACCACGGGCCCAGCATATATAATGTTATTTAGCTTAGAAAAATAAGCTAGTTGTCTATTTCCACTTTCCTGAATTTATTGTAAACACTCTGAATATTGAAAGTGAATTGGATGACCAGTTGAAATCATAACACCTGTTCTTATCTATCGATTTCTTTATTGTTCGTTGCACGAATCTGGAACTCACAATTGGTATCAGAGCGAGCGGACGAATCGATTCATAGTGATATTTGGATTTCTGGTAAGATTACTATTCAAGTTTTTCGAATCTGTTCTTGGCTGTGAAAACTCATATTTTGATTTTGCCAAAATTGTTTGCTATCGCTTATCACATTCTGTTAGTATCATACTAGTGAGCGTTTCTGCAAATTTTCAGTTCTCAATTCGATCATCTTAATCGATTTTTAGCAAAATCAAAGTTTCAAGTTCTTGGTTTGTGTTCTTACAAAAATCGAATTTTTACCATCAAAAACTTGTTGTTTTGCTTCAAAATCGATTTGGGTATTGTTATTATTGTGTTTTGGTAGGTTTCTAACCCTTCAGGATTGATTTCAAGCAACCCTATCGAATTCTATCGAATTTTTTGAACCACATCTGCAGTATCCGGATACCACAGCCGTTCTTTCCGGATACCACTTAAGTTTCCGCTACTTCTTTCCGGGTAAGTTCATTCTATTCAAACCTTTCCGGATACAATTGTTCCGGAAACCCAAAGTTTTCGGTAAAATATATTATCCGGACAACTCAAAGTTTCCGGTAACGTATTTTATCCGGACAACTCAAAGTTTCCGGTAACATTGACACTTTCCGGACACTATCATCCGGTAAGCATTTCATCCAGAAAGCGTATCATCCGGAAACCCAATTCATCCGGTAAGTTTTGTGTCTGATATTCTCATTCGGAAACTCTTGTCTTCCGGTAACATCTTGTTATCCGGAAACCTTAGTCTGTCCGGACACTCTTATTTATCCAGACACTTCTGCTAAACTAAACACTTACACACACATCTAATCCGAACACTTCCAGATCAGACATCACATCCGGATTCCTATCCGGTAAGTTCAGTTCTGTTGATTGCTTACCTGTTTCTAGTATAATCCACTCTTAGAACCTGCATTAGGATATCACTCTTAGTGTCTTGCGTTAGGTTATCACTTTGAATCGAACAAATCATCTAACGATCACTCTAGTGCAACTGAAGATGACTTCACGCGACGCTCTTGCCATCGGAATCGATTCCAAACCACCTTGCCTCTACCAAGGTGAGTACAGTCAATGGCGGGACATATTCATCATCTTCATCGAGTCAAAGGATAACTTCGAGTATATTTGGCGAGCTTTAGAAAACGGGCCAATTCCTGATTCTGTGAAGACAGTACCAGCCACTGCAAATGCTCAAACTCGTACCGAGAAAAAGACACTCCCCGAGATGACTGACGACGAAAGAGGCATGTTAGAGGGAGAAAAGCATGCCAAGAGGTACCTTGTTCAAGCTCTACCCAACAAGATCTACAATGCCATCGACAGCTACAAAAAGACAGCAAAGGGTATGTGGGATCAAGTGGCGAAAATGATGCGTGGGAGCGAGGTCGATAATCAACTGAAAATCAATAGCGCCATAACCAAGTTCGATGGGTTCAAACAACGCCCCGGCGAATCCCTCACCGAGACCTATGAACGTTTTTGTCTCCTTCTCAACGAACTTAACAAGAACCAAATCACTCGCTCCAACACGAAAAACGCGCTCAAGTTTCTCAACAACCTGTTGCCTGAATGGAAAGTATTTGCATCTCATGTCAAGCACAACCACTTGATAGAGAATGTTGGCATCCACGAACTCTATGAGACGCTTCTTCAAGACGAAGATGAAGTAAATGAAATTCTGAGCGAGAAGAAGACTGCATCAAAGCCACCTGCTGATCCACTGGCACTTATGTCTTCCAAACGAGGTAAATCTTCTGGCCGACACTCCAAAAGTACTCAAACGCAAAGCGCATCTTAGTCAGAATCTGAGGAAAAAGAAGACAGTGATTCTGATTCTGAAGTAGCTGCCATTAAGAAAGCAATGGCCCTGCTCTCCAAATCCTTCCAACAGAAGTTCTACAAGCAGCCGACGTCTAATAATCAGCGCTACTCCACCTCCTCCAACAAGCGCCATGATTATAAGGACAGATATGAAGGAAAGAAGAAAGCTGATGAGCCCGACCAGTCTGACAAGAAAGAGAAGACAGAGAAAGATGACCGCAAGAAGAAAGACGAACCCGTGACTTGTTATAACTGCGGGAAGCTTGGTCATTTTGCGAAAGATTGTCGGAGGCATGTTGTAAATAATTCTCACTATTACAAGGCGAAGCTCGCATTGATAGAACAGAAGGAAGCTGGAGAAGCTTTATTTGTTAAAGACGACTACTGGTTGGGTCATTCTGATGATGAAAACGAGTCTGATGGTGCTGATGCTTTTATGGCTATCACTCTCCCGCTGATGAAGAAAAGGCAAAGTTAAGTCAGGTATGTGAATCTACTCCTCAAGATTTCTTTGATCAAATGCAATCTCTTGCTGAACGGATAGATTCCTTCGAGGCCACCTCTAACGAACAACTGCTTGAAATTAGATCACTGTCTGAAAAGCTAGATGTTCAAAAGAGAATAACTGAGAAACACAAGTCCGAAAATGCTAATTTAAAAGAAAATTGTAAAAATCTTTCAATAACACCTAAGGACTTAAGGGCCAAAATATCTGAACTACTACACACAGCTTGATCAGTGTGAGAATGAGAAAGCAGAAATTGTTTATCAATGCTCTGCTCTTCAAATTCAGCACAAGGAGTTTGTCGCTAAAATACTTGATCTTGAAACCAAACTCCATAAAAGAGGTCAAACTGATCAGACCATCCACATGAACAAACCCAAAGAGTTAACTTATTTTAACAAGGAGTGAGGAATCGGATACGATAACCCACACTATTTGAAAAAGGGTTTTTTCAATACACCTACACTGTATGATTTTGGCTGTTTAGGATTAGACAAAAAGTATCCGGAATATTCGATAAGGTGGACTGGTCCTATTGAACCTGAAAAGGAAGAGGAAACTGAGGAATACAAGCGCGCACACGCTTCTAAAATGCAACTTCCTTTTTGTTATGAGCCTTTGAGTTATTACTATGAGAAAAATCAAAAGAAGTACCTCTCGAATGACTGTTTCGATTGCTCTAAGGTTGTAACGCCCAAGGATTCCTCCAAGAAGGATGAGGTCCAAACAACCGAAACCAAGACTGAGACGGATGAGTTCAAGCTCTATGTTCCCCCCTCTCATCTTGGAAGCAAAGATAGTCGAATTGGAGGAGTCACTTGAGGAAGAAAGGTCGAATTTTCAAAAGGAAAAGCAAGCGCTAATCAAGGAACTTGAGAATCTAAAATCGGACAAAACCGAAGCTGTGTATGATGAAGGACAGGAAATTCTTCGGTGTGAAATCAATAAGCTCACATCAAACCTGGCTGCCTTGGCAACAGATGCGATGAAGGAGCACACGAAAAATGGTCAACTCCAAGAGCAGATTGACCAACTGCTAACTGAAAAGCAGATTTCACCCGAACTTTCCTCAAGCTCATCTGATACGTCTTCGTGTAAAGCTTTCATTGGCAAAATATTTTCTACACAAGATGGTCAAGATTCTCAAGATAAGAGTGTTTTAAGGAATTTGCACTCTGATTTTTTCTTAGCTTCCGCACCAAATTCCCTAAAGCACACTGACACTAAGTATTCCTCGCCTTCCTCGACCGATCCAAGTCCTGTAATTCCGGATGTCGATTTTTCTGAATACATGAACTCCGAAGGCAATTCTGATGAAGAGTTTGAGTCGTTCCCCTTCGACAAACCTCTTCCGAGTCATACTGATTTTTTATCACCGGTAGTCAATCGACCGGTCAATTTTCTAAAGGGTGACTATTCTAAAACAAAGGCCCCAGTTGTGATCAAGATTTCAAAAACAAAACCGGTTTCTCAAAAACAATCACATCCGAGGCAAAAGACCGAGCAATTGACTGCCTAAAATATTGCTTCCTCAAAAGTCACTGACCATGCTATCCCTGTTGTTTTAGATAAAACCGGTCGCGCTAAACAAGACAAATCAAAGTGGCTAGCTAAGTAATCTATCGAGGATGCTGCATCAAAGTCTTTCAATACTGTTTTTTATCCTAGAATGAACAAAAAAGATTGTGCTTTGAATCATAGGAATGATTTTGTTAAACGTGATGTTAATTTTCCAATTAAGCTTTATTCCATTCAACAGTTGATTCAATTATCGCATGATTGTTTGTGTTGTTCTAGTTGTGGTTGGAATGACTTTGATGATATAAATAATAATGATTGGTTTGGGTCATATCACATATATAATCATACACCCAAAAGCAAACCCCATAAAAACAAAAAGAAACACCATAAACAACGGGGTCCCCAATCAGAGGTTAAACCCACGCAGGAAAGGAAACCCACTCCAAAACGGGTTCCTCCTACTGAGGGTAAACCAACACCCAAGAGGCAACCTGCTCCAAAACAAGTTCCTCAAAAAGGTGTAATCTCTACACCCAAGAGGCAATATGTTTCAAAGCAAGTTCCTCTGAAAGGTGTCAAACCTAACCCTCCAGGACCCATGCAAATATGGGTACCTAAAGTCCGCTAAACTTGTTTTTACAGGACGGTCATGTGTGGTACTTAGACTCTGGATGCTCCAAGCACATGACCGGAAGTAGGGAGCTTCTAACGAACTACAAGGAGGAATATGGCGGAGACGTGAGATTCAGGAATAGTGACAAGGCGCCGATTGTGGGCTACGGCGATATTGTCCAAGACAAGATCACTATCAAGAAAGTATCACACGTCGCGGGATTGGGACACAGTCTGTTCAGTATCGGCCAATTCTGCGACAAAGATCTCGAGGTCAGATTCAAAGCCAAAAGGTGTAGAATCCTCAATGACGATGGAAAGGAGCTACTGGTTGGAACGCGAAAGACCAACCTCTACACCATCGACCTCGCAGCCGTGAAGGCCGATAGTACTGTCTGCCTGATGTCAAAGGTCAATTCCCAGCAAGCATGGATTTGGCACCGACGTCTCTCGCACCTGAACTTCAAGAGTATCAACAAACTGGTGTTGGGCGGACACGTGAAAGGCATGGCCGACCTTCAATTCGTGAAGGATCGACTCTGCGGGCCATGCGAAATGGGAAAGATGAAGCGAGCGACGCATAAGCCGAAGGCTGCTCCGAGCACGTCCTGGTCCCTTGAACTTATCCATATGGAATTGTGTCGACCGATGCGTGTTCAGAGCATCAACAAGCGCAAATACGTCCTGGTGATGGTGGATGACTTCTCACACTACACTTGGGTCAAGTTCCTTCGCACGAAAGACGAAACTCCGGAGCTGATCATCAATCACTTGAAGACCATCCAACTGAACCTTCAAAGTCAAGTTCAGACTATCAGGACCAACAACGGGACATAATTCAAGAATCAAACGGTGAATGACTACCTGACGTCTGTCGGTATCTCGCAAACCTTCTCAGCGGCACGCACTCCTCAACAAAACGGAGTGGTGGAAAGACGCAACCGTACCCTCGTCGAAGCGGCTCGCACCATGCTTTCTCAATCGAAACTACCGCTATTTCTCTGGGCCGAAGCGGTGTCTACTGCTTGCTACACGCAAAACCGTTCCATCATCAATAAGCGGTTCAACAAGATGCCGTACGAGATCATCAACAAGCGTGTTCCGAACATCAAACATTTCCACGCATTCGGATGCACGTGCTATGTTCTCAACGACAAAGACGATCTCGGCAAATTCAGCCTGAAGGCGGATGAAGGAGTATTCATAGGATACTCCATGCAGGCTAAGGCGTATTGTATTTACAACAAACGGACTAAAACCGTTACCGGGAGTGTAAACGTGATATTCGACGAAGCCGCAGATTTGGCTTCTGAACACATCAGTTCAGAACCTGGTTTAACTGGCGTGCTAGCTTCTGAACTTCCACGTTCGGGATCTGCACAAGCAACAGTAAATCCAAATCATGTATCTACGTCGAATGCTGATATTTCAGATTTAGATTTACTGTTTCAATATTTCTATGATGATATGCTTAACATTTCTACTCCTCGTGTCTTAGCGCAACCACGGATTGAAGCTGCTCAAATCGAGAATTCGGCAAATCTCTCCGGTCCGCCGCCCTCGACTAGCACTCCATCCATCACTTTGGAGACACCTCAGACATCATCCTCAACTTCAACCGATACTACCATCCATCACAACGCGGAGATCGCTCCCGAAGCTTCGTCATCTACTATAATCAATGATCAACCTCTGCATTCCTCGGAACCAGAAGTTGCTCAACCTTCGACGAATCCTCCCCCATCTCCTCGAGAAACCAACCGGCGACACTTGAAGCCGTTCAAGACCTTCCATCTGGTGACTACGTGGATCCGGACGCCTCACATTCAACTCAGCAGCCGCTTCCACACACCGTCAGATGGACTAAAGCTCATCCCTTACACCAGATCATCGGTGATCCCTCCACTCCAGTCCAAACGCGAGGCGCATCAGCTAATTTCTGCCTCTTCTCTGGATTCTTGAGTAACATCAAGCCTACAACCGTCCGCGAAGCACTCAAAGATCCGGACTGGATCATAGCCGTGCAAGAGGAGCTCAACCAATTCGAAGCTCTCAAGGTATGGCGACTGGTCCCACGTCCGTCTCACAAATTGTTGATCGACACTAAATGGATCTTCAAGAACAAGAAGGACGAGGACGACATCGTCGTACGAAACAAGGCACGTCTCGTGGCCAAGGGATACCATCAGCAAGAAGGGATAGATTATGACGAGACATACGCTCCGGTGGCGAGGATCGAAGCAATCCGTATGTTCCTTGCATACGCCGCTCACAAGAACTTCACGGTCTTCCAAATGGATGTGAAGACCGCATTCCTCTACGACGATATCAAGGAAGAAGTGTACGTCTCGCAACCGGACGGATTCGTGGACGATTCGAAGCCTGATCATGTCTACATTCTAGACAAGGCGCTTTATGGTCTAAAGCAAGCTCCATGAGCCTGGTATAATACTCTATCTGAGTTCTTGCTAAAATCGAAATTCACACGAGGTAAGATAGATTCAACTCTTTTTATCAAGAACGAAAAAGGTCATATTGTTTTAGTTCAAGTGTATGTCGATGACATCATTTTTGGTTCTACCAATCCTCATGTAACATCCTGAATTTTCAGTAATAGTATTTTTAATGAGAATTGGGATTTAATTGTATTTTAGTTTTAACTTTGGATCATGTTTTGATTTATAATTCAAAATGGGGTTAAAATGTTAGTGATCAAAGTTAAGTGTCATTATTGGAAAGTTGAAACTTGGAGGTGTGTTTGGTCACAATTGGAAAGTGTGTTTGGATAAAGTAGCTGAAATCAGATTTTCATCTCATTTGTGTGTTGGGTCGGTTTGGAGAAAAAGAGAAAAGGGAGAAAGAAGGAAAGGAAGAAAAGCAAAGGGATCATCAAATTGGTAAGGAATTTGTGATGGTTGCTGATAAAATCTGTTGTAGTTATATGATTGTAAACGAATCTGTGTATTGGACTGATTTTCAGAATCATAAACAGCAGATTTGGGCTTCAGATTTGTGCAGGAAGTGGGTTTTGCAAACAAGAGGTGAGTTCATTTGTGGTTTGTACAAATCAGTGTTTATATGTTAAATTAAACCTTGAAATAGCTGTATAAATTGGTTATGAATGGTATGGAATGGTCTGGAATGAGCTGAATCGAACAGATATGTATCTAGATCGAATTTTAAGCTGCAGGTCGAAGGTTTCCGAATAAAACGCAGTATCCGGAAACCGTGGTGATGAATGTCTCCGGACGCGATTTAGTATCCGGTAAGTTTTGATTTTTATCGTAGTTTCCGGATGGAATTTAGTTACCGGATAGTATCCGGATTATTTTAGTTTTCGGGTGTTGTCCGGATTAGAAAAGTATCCGGAAAATATGAATTACCCGGAAAGTAGTGGTATCCGGAATGTTTGGTTACCCGGTGAGTTGTAGTTTTCCGGAAAGTTCAGTTGTCCGGATAGTTTAAATCATCCAGAAACCCCTGTTGTCCGGACACTTTTGAGAAATTGAGAATGTTAGGTTCTGATGGCTGGATGCTGTTTTTTAGATGTTTTGTCTGGTTGAGAAATTGAGAATGCTAGGTTATGATAGCGGAACCCCCGTGCTAAGTCGTCGAAGGGGGGGGGGGGGCATTTGAGGATGAAGATACGATAGGTTATCTAGTATTCTTAGATTTGATAATATGATATGAGCTGTAATATGTTGTTATGCATATACGTTAGTAAAGTGTAATGGATCCATAGGCACTAGTGTTTCGTAATCACATGGAATAGGCGTGTGGTAATAATCGTTATTTCAGTGTGTGTGGAAATTGTGGAATAGGCGTGTGGTAATAATCGTTATTCCAGTGTGTGTGGAAATTGTGGAATAGGCGTGTGGTAATAATCGTTATTCCCAATTTCTAAGGAAGAAAATGGGATTGACATAAGTGCTTGTAATCTCTACTTCCTTTCCGATAAATGGGCATGTGTAATTGCAATTTATTGGATAAGAGCATTAATCTAGAATCATTAAAGATTCGTAGTGTGGCTCTGAGGCATGATATGTTGATGGAATTATTGTCAGTCATATTCATGGAATGGGATGAAATCGTGTAATGGAATAGAGTTACACGTGCGGTAAGAAAAGGAGTAATCAGGTTTGTTGTAACTTGTTTACATTGATTTTGCAAATATTATTTTTGAAACGAATGTTCTCACTAGGCGTTGGCCTAATCGTTTCATATGATGTTTTCTTACCAGGTACCAGCTCGGGAAAGTAAAGGGTTGTGGGACGAGCGTTTTGGAATAGCAGAGGTGTCAATTAACAGGAGGAGTTTTGAAGGATTGCTTAGATAACTTAGTTAATCTGATTATAGTGGCATAATTAGATTAATAGGTTATTTGGAGAATTATGTACTTGTAAATGTACTCCTAGTGGTTAATTCACTTGCTATATATATGAAAGTTGAAGTTTAGTTTATCATAACTTGTTGAAATTTGAAGTTCAAATTAGCCTGGATTTTGAGGTGTTACACCTCAGTATGCTAAGAACTTTGCCAAACTAATGGGACAATTTTTCAAAATGAGTATGCTTTGTGAGATGAATTTTTTCCTTGGTCTACAAGTTAAACAACTATCGACCGGGATATTCATAAACCAGGCTAAGTACATCCGGGATATTCTTAAGAAATTCCAGATGGAAGAGTCCTCACCAATGAAAACTCTCATGGCACCCGATACAAAGCTACACGCCGATCCTAACGGAAAGGATATGAATACTAAGCAGTACCGGGGAATGATAGGTTCTTGAATGTACTTAACCGCAAGTAGACCGGGCATCATGTTTTCAACTTTTCTATGCGCCCGGTTTCAGTCAAAACCAAAAGAGTCTCACTTAATTGTTGTCGTATTTTTCGTTATTTACGTGGTACTGCTGATCTTGGCTTATGGTACCCGAAAGAGACAGGTTTTGAGCTATCTACATACTCTAATGTGGACCGCGTAGGTAGCATGATGGATTGGAAGAGCACGTCGGGTCACGTGCAGTTCTTGGGTGATAGCTTGGTGAGTTGGGCATCCAAGAAGCAGCAGTACGTCTCTACGTCGACTGCCGAGGCGGAATACGTGGCCGCCACCAGCTGCTGTTCTCAAGTGATTTGGATGCGGACCCAACTCAAGGACTACGAATTTACTTACGTAAATGTGCCCATCTACTGCGACTCGAAGAGCGCAATTGTCATATCCAGCAATCCGGTCCAGCATACGAAGACAAAGCACATAGACGTTCAGTACCATTTCATTAAGGATCACGTTGAAAGAGGTACAGTCGAACTGCATTTTGTAAATACAGAACATCAGTTAGCAGACCTATTTACAAAACCCTTGGACGAAAAATGTTTTAATACTCTAGTGTCCAAGTTAGGTATGCTAAATCTGAAGACTTGATCTGTTTGTGTGCCCGTTACAAGTTCCATACATCTACGAGCAACTGTCTACTCATCATCCGGTGTCCACACTCCCGATGATTGAGCAATTTCTTTCTCGCACCTGTATTCTACTTGTATCCGTTACACAGTTAGGTTGAGTCTCTGTATTTATTAGGTAGATTTCGTTTGTTTACTCTCTTTCTCCGTGTGTTTCTTTTCTTTCATACTGTCGTCTAATTCATTTGCTTATATCTGTGCTTTCACGAGTATTCATGTGTTCAGGGAGAGCACGAACCGGTATCAGGTAAGTTGACTCTATCATTGAGGGCGAGCGTCACACACATTTTTTAACTGCTGAAAAGTTTTTTTTTGTGTGTGGATACTCCGTGTGCATTTCACTCTACGCGCACATTCTGAGGGGGAGCATATCAGTTTTATGGTCATCATTTGAGGGGGAGCGACACAACATTTTTCCTTTTACTGTGTAAAAGTTTTTTTTTGTGTCGGTCTCCCCGTTGCACACAATTGCACACTCCGAGGGGGAGCAAAGACTTCCCAATGCTCAGTTGGAGGGGGAGCGAGAGAGAGTTCTTTCAAAATACTAAGGGTACCATTTTTCTTGCAATTTGAGAGGACAAAGATTTTTTCTGAAATGCCCCAGTGTCCGGATAGGTTTCCGGATACTCATCTATCCGGACACTACACTTTCCGGATCGGATGGGTATCCGGGTAGACCCACCCGGATTATTGGGTCAATATAAAAGGATTCCGGAAACCACATCTTCACTTATCCGGATTCTACACAAAACCTCAAAAACCCTTCGTTTCTCTCTCGCTCTCGGACACTCTTTCAATTCGACCAATATCACTCGTTTTTCACCGCATCATTCTGGTATGATTCTCGAAACCATATCTCAATCTCGTTTTCACTCACCTCGCATGCTACATCACACACATCGACCATCGATTTGACAGATCCAGGGTTTTCGAATACCCCATTTCGGGTCAATACGTCTTCGCGTCTATTTCGTACTTGTTAGACCAAATCATATGCTTGCACACACTTTTCTACGCACATCGCTGTCACTACAACACTCCTATACATGCTTGTGGTCCCCTGTGGCTTGATTGGTGTGATCCGGATGTTGTCCGAATAGTTTTGAACTATCCGGACACACTCAATAACAACCGGAAACCTTCATAATAGAGATGTTTTATCCGGACACTATCATCATCCGGTAACCCTAGTTGTCCGGAAACCTAAGGGTTTCCGGTAAGTTCAACTATCCGGATTGATGAGGTATCCGGTTACCTAAGCCATCCGGAATCCCATATTTTATCCGGAAACCATCTTTATCCGGATTGATTGATTTGTCCGGAAACTCTCAACACATCCGGAAACCGTTGTTGTCCAGATACACTTTGTCCGGATACCATGGTTTGTCCGGAAACCTCTTGTTTCAACTGATTTTGTCCGGACACCCCTGTGTTCATCAGTGCAGTACCCTGTTATTTCACTGTCAGTCCTCAATCTATCTCTGATTGAGCCTATTAAAGCAAAGGTACGTGCCTACACTTGTTCATCCGCCTTGATTACTAAATTTGGTCCCTTTTCAGCTATTCCATGACGGATCAAGAACAACAACAACCACCCGAAGAACAAATTCCTCCTCAAGAGGAATTTATCGACGAAGCAGCCGATAATGCTTTGGTCGCCCCTGACCATGGCATTGAGATAGTAGCCAACAATCATCAATTGGACGCCGCTGAGTTCCGACCACAGGCGCAACACCGTGTGGTCGTGGACATCCTACTAGGTCACCCTCTCCGTGAGGCCCTCACTGCCACCGCCGACGTCCCGGCAATATGTCTATCAAGTGTGGCTCTCGTCACAGGTCATCACGGCTGGCAACACTCAAACCATCACGGCGCGGATCGACAACCATCCATTCACGCTCACACCTGACTCGTTCCTCCTCCTGCTATCCCTACCAGAAGCCAACGCCAGCGGACACCAAGGCTACGACCCCGCGGTAAACGACACGATATTGTATGCTCAAGTTCGCGTACTCGGATACAACCACGCAATCGACCGACCATCAGCCTTCAACCACAAATATCTGGCGCCTATCTGGTACACGTTGTTCACCATACTGAACAGATGTCTCTCATCTAGATGGAGGGGCATCGACCAGTTCACAACCGATTTCTTGCGCCTGTTCCATGCTGTATGCTACAACAAACACGTGGACTTCGCGATGATAATATGGCGCGAGATGGTTCAAGCTATTCGGCAAATCGGTGGTACGAAGCAAAAGAAGTTCCTACCTTATCCTCGTTTCTTCTCACTGGTTGTGCTACAACACATGGACCCGAATCCAGGGATACCGCGACGCATTAACCATCCGGTATGTCCCCCTTTTCATTTACAGTATATGGTAATTCGGAACCCGTCCAACGCCATAGCCATGCCTATACCTGAAGCCGTCCTGGCACACGCGGACCCCAATTCACCGGGTGTGATAGAGTATAGGAGAGAGTTAGCTGCTCCCATGGTCCAGCCAGCGCCGGAGGGACCTCCCCAGGGAGATAGACCCGAGAGACGTGAGGGTCCTAGGACAAGAGGAGGAATGGCCCGAGCAGTAGAGGCTCCCGGGCGGGGTGTGTTGAGGGTACGCGGGAGGGGAACAAGCGACGGCGGTGCATTAGATCCGCGAGCCAGTATTACTCGAGCCGAAACAAGCCAACCTCCTATTCCCATCACCCGAACATCGATCGAAACTGGTACATCGTCTAGACCGATGCTTCACAATGACTCCGAGCCTTACATATCTGATCCTCCCTCACCGACCAGATAGGTTGAGAATTTGGAATCTGACTCCATCGAATCCGATATGGACCGTACTATCCGGGCAACATTAATCCCTACCCGTATCGGACCTAACCCAGACTTTACCGAAGGAATCCCATCTGACTCACCAACACCCCCACTCATCCCTACTACCCAACCTGATACGGGAGATACAAAGGAGAGAGGAGGGAGTCTTAGTTGAAAATCAAGAAGAGTTAGAACATGTGAGAAGGAGGGAATTACGGTCGAAAACAAACCAAGAAAGATTAAGCCGTAAAGATAAAGAGGCTTCTGAGCGAATCCAGCCAAGTGTCATCCGGGTGGCCACATCTGTTATCCCGTCTCATCCGTTGGGACGGGGTATTGAAGAAGTCGTCTTGACCCAGCGGCGCAATTACACAACCTCCAAAGCCACTCATCCGTCTCTCAAAAGACGGATGTTTCATTTCTGCACGGGGATATAGCACAACTTCTACCGGTCTCTCACTCGGAGAGTTCTGGTATTGAAATAAGAGACCAGCAGCCCCCGGTCTTGACTTCTTTGGATGCACTCTTGAGTCTAGAGCCATTTGCTAATATTACTTCTTCGTCTAGGACACAAGATGAGGAAACGAACATCGGTTCTCTTGGTGACCCGATTGGAACCTCCGTAGTGTCTCCGCATTTAAGCGGAATGCGAGGATCGGAGGGAAATCCTACCACGGCTACCCCTGTGCCAACCGTGAATGTAGGTGGCTCTACCTCTAAGGTAGATGCCTCAACGGGTGCTCTAAGTCACCCCGGAGTTATTTTGCCCGACTTTGTGTCAAAGGGATATCTGGACAGCGCCCTAAAGGCTGTCCGCGAGGCTATGGAACAACGATTCACCAACGAACTTGACAAACTGAAGAGTCTGATCAAAGGTAAGGAGAAAGTCATCGAAACTGAAACCGCACCAGCACCTCCACCGACTCCCGTTCAGCCTATCTATTCGGTGGATACCTTGAAGACGATGCTCCTAGCCCAGCTGCTCCAACACACAGACACAGATGCCTCAACTGAAGCAGACCTGATCTCCGTTCTACGATCATAGGTCACTGCTCCTTCGTCGTCCATTACTACCAGATTGGACCAGCTTGACACGACTCTTAAGGACGTTAATCAAGCGCTCACAACGCTGTCCGAGAGAGTCGCCACAATCGAAACTACTTGCAAGAGTCAAGGTGGCAGACTCAAGCGACGGCACGATGACCAGGACGATCCTGATCACCGTGAGGGGGAGAACAAGAGACTACGCTTGTCCGAGTCCTCTCCAATCATCCATGAAACAACCGTGGTTCAACCGGAACCTTGAACTGCGGCAACTACAACCGAAGCCGAGTTGAGTTTAGCCGAGATGGAAATTGATATGGACATCTTCGATGACGAGGACCCGACGGTTGAAAAGCCTAAGGGAACAACACAGGAATTGGTCACCTTTGATACATCAGATAGGTCTGCTCTCAATATGATAGATCCAGACACCGAGATCGACCCGGAGACCGAAAATGCATGGTACAAAAAAGCCGCCAGTGATGTAAATCTCCAGGTAAACCTGATCTTCCCTACTGATGAAGACCGAAAATGCATGGTACGAAAAAGCACAAAATCACCGAAGTGCTCAACGTCCAAACAGGTAGAATTCTTAAAGTTATGTTTCCCGTTTTCACCGTTCGACGAGAAGACAGAAATGAATGGCGATTTTCTAAAGCTGACTTCAAGAACCTCCGACCATTCGACTTCTATGCTATACTGAAAGACCTCTGAACCAGAACCATCCGACCGCTTCAAGTAACCAAAGCGCTCGAAGCTGTTCGTCGATTCCTAGTCCGTACAATTATGATGTCCTATCTTACAGACTTCCAAATGGCAATCGAGAACAGAGCAAAGAAGGTAAACCTGATAAAGCCGAATCTGAAAGCGCCCGAACTGAAGATGTATCCCGAGAACGCACTGCTTTTGGAACTAGAATTTGGGATAGTCTACATCAACGATCAGAACGAAAAGAGATTTCTCCGCTTCAGCCAGGTCGACAGATTCTGCGATGGCACGCTCTTCAAAGTTCAAGATGCTCTTCGCAACATCATCACTCACGAGTCCGAAAACAAAAGGTATTCGTATGTTCCCAATCCGAATGAAACAACTGCTCGGGAAGCATTAGAAGTGATTGAAGACCGCATCGACTACCGCCGAGCCATCCGAATGTTCAAGGTACACTTTGCGCTCCGAAAGAGATATGTCGAGAACTGGCGCGAACTCGAACTTCGATTCAAAGGGGGAGATTGTTAGGGCAATATTTGGTTGAATAGAAGTTCAAGGGCTGAATTGTAATTCTTTATTTTGAGCCTTATTTGTGAACGGGCCGTGGGCGAGTTATCACGGGCCCATCATATATAATGTTGTTTATCTTAGAAAAATAAGCTAGTTGTCTATTTCCACTTTCCTGAATTTATTGTAAACACTCTGAATATTGAAAGTGAATTGGATGACCAGTTGAAATCATAACACTTGTTCTTATCTATCGATTTCTTTATTGTTCGTTGCACGAATCTGGAACTCACATAGAGTTTTATTCATGTTTATATTATTTGGAAATTAAATATTTATCCGCCTTTTTGAGTAAGTTATCGAATTGATTTCATTTTGGAAACCGTTATTTATTGGAGCTTTCGTTACTGAAATTGTATGCGTTGGGAAAATGAGTTGTTTGCATATTTATATAAACTTTTTCTGAAAATCATGATTTAAATTGTGCTCTTTTCGTTTAACGAATTATTTTGCTCATGATGTAAACTTTTGAACTCACTAGGGGTTAGCCTAATATTTTATTTGTCGGCATGTGCATCAGTTCCGGTTGGGGAATAGTGCTAGCGACACTGTGAAGAGTTTGAATGCTAGTTGTGTGCTCGAGGAACATTTAGCTTGGTGAAGGCTTCCGCGTTTATATTTGGGAATAGCAATTTGTAATTGGGTTAAGTAACACCCGACCTTACTTAGTTTTGGTGTGATTTAAGTTATTGAATGTTGGAGTATTTTTTTATGTTTTTAAAGTTGAGGTATTTCCATTGATGGTTTTGTAGAAGGAATTTTATCGAAGTTTTTATTTAGTTGCTCTTTCCAAATTTGAGGGTGTTACAAGTTGGTAGCAGATCATAAGTTTGAGAGATTTAGGTATTGATTTAGGATTCCTAGACTCAAACTAGCGTTTTTGTAAGTAATCGAAAGTGAGAATGTACGATAAGAGACTTTAAGATAGGATAATTTAAGGTCGATAGAATCACTAGAATCGGGAATCATAGCGAGGGTAGCAAGGATCTTCATGTACAGTATGTTTATGTTTGCACTTGGCCAGTGCTATGATGAACCTACGTGTTACATGGTGTGCTTTAATCGCCCTTCTGTGATAACCGATGGGGTAGTGAATAAATTTCTAGTGAGTATTCATTAGAAGAAGTTGATGTTTATAGGATTATCACTTCGGGTGAAAGCTAAGCATGATGAATACATTAAGTTGACCATCTTGGGTTGGAGCTATGTGTTGAATTAGAGCCATAGGCTTATCGAACAGACTCTGCTTGAGAAGAAATTGTGAGGTTGACCGATTTAGCCCCTAATCATTACCTTAAGACGTTTGGGTATCCAGATGCTGGTAGTGTGACCGGTGAACTTGGTGAGCTTAGTTCTAAGAGTTTGAGACTCGACCAAAGTCATGCACAAAATGCACTTCTAAAATAATTTGCATAAATTATTTCATACCTTCCCAAGTCATCGTGTGGGTTGTATTATGAATTTTTGGAAAGACGTTTAATGCGCACAAGATTTTAAACACATACGAAATTGTTTAATTGCATGTGGTTGCAAACTTTGTTGAGACTTTCTTTATCCCTGATGTTGTCAAACACTATTTTCGGATATTATGATATCCATGCTTTAATATTTTTGTTTAGGGTCTTGGGCAAGTAACTGCGATTAATGACCTTGATATTGGATCTCCTCCACATATGTTAAGGTTTTGATTGAAGGAGTTATTTCCCCGTTTGGTACTTGGGTTTTATTGAGAATTTTGTTCCATGCAACTTTTATTGAGAAACATTACTTTATGTTGTATTGCAACAAAAAGGGAAATTTTTGAAATTTTGATATTGTATGATTTCTCTGTTAAGTTTTGTGTTAATACATTTCATCACACATTATTTGGCGTACGAATCAGTTTATACTTTTGGCGTGAGTAAGCGTATACGAGTACCATGACAATTTATCTTAATGTTTTGTTTTGTGCAATTTCGGTTGTAGTTACCATCGTTATTGGTTCACACATATGCATTATATTGATTATTGGTATGCAGGGCATTATAGCCACTTTTTTGGAACAAAGATGCATATTGTTTGTACAGCTTGAAATTTGAAGTCAATTTAAATTATTTCATGTTACGACTAAATCGCCTGCACATATCGTTTTGCTAAGTTTTGAGAAGATAAACTGATGCATGCGGGTCTTGTTGGGAAATTTCATCCCATGTTTATAGTTAAATGGGAAAATTTTGGAACTCGATTACGTGAATTTTCTCTTTTAAGTTTTGTATAAAAAACATGTTGCACACTATTTTAATGCAAGAAAACTACTCGCGTGCATGGCATAAGTAGATACACGCTAGAACCATAACGGTTCATTTTAAAAGTTCACCGAGCATATTTTTGCGTCATCGTTATTAGCTTGATTTGTGATCAAGTAGTTTTCAAAATGATTTTTATATGTGTGACAACTGTGTATACTTTACACAACTATCGAGTAAACGGTAGTAGATTTTTACACGTAAGAGTAATTATTATAAAGATTTTGAGTTGAAAATTCTTATAAAAAAATTTGGATTGGCATATTTGTTGAGTCCTGCACTTGAAACCTTAAGCTCGTTAGGGCCTTAAATGTTAAGAAACTCTCGTTAAGAGTGGAGACTCAAAGGGCCTTGGAAGTGGAAGTGTTGGGTAGTCCAACTTGTAATAGTACCGTAATCCGAGTGGTGTCGCTTGTTAAGTCAGTGTACTTTTGATTTTGAGGTATTAGACTTATGAGTTATCTGACTGTTTAAGTAGCGATCTTTCGATTTCAGTAAATCTTTGGGCTAAAGCTTTGTGTGGTTGTTTGCACATAATTGGATTTGAATTGAGGGATCATTAGACTTCATATTAAGTGTTAGTATTGCTCCCTCTTGGTTGGCCTTCGGTAATTAAGAAAGTTTTGGAATTCGTTCATTTGAGTTGTATAGTTTGGGATTCAAGTTCTGGTGTCAGTATGGTCCAAATCTGATTTCTACTCATTGTTGATTCTTCCTTACTTCTACCTGTGGCCATTGGTAAGGGATGGCTCCTAGTATTATTTAATTGCTTTAATATCCCTTGTAATCTTTTGTAATTATTAGTTGTTTTTCCTTCTTTATGTTATGGCTATGAAAGCCTGGTTTTGTTCTAGTTATACGTAAGGAATATTATTCGTCATCTAAAGAATATTATTCATCTTCTAAAGAATATTATTCATTTTAAAAAAAATAGTATTCATCTTGTAAAGAATAATATCCATCTTGTAAAGAATATTGATCATCTTCTAAAGAATATTATTCACCTTGTAAAGAATAATATCCATCTTGTAAAGAATATTATTCATCTTGTAAAGAATATTATTCATATTCTCATAATTTTCTTCAGCTTTTGAGGTCAAGGACTCATTTGGGGTTTGGGGTGTCATCCGTGTTGAATTCCTTGAGATGGTTGGAAAGCAAACAATGACTTTACGGATATTTGATTTTGGCAATTAGCGATTGATGATCAAAATCATCTTACCCTGCTAAGGATTTCAGTTTTAGATGAACAATGTTGGAAGTTCCAACACACGGTGTGCCTTAAGACGAGTTCTAGTACTTGTGTGTACTTCCCATTAGTTCTAAGAAGCAATGCAATATAAGTTATAAATCTAACGAGACAAGATTTTTGGTGACTAACAGTTGATTATTGATATCTTTTGACTTGCTAGAGATTTTATTTTGAATGATCAATGTTGGGAGGAGTTTAGAGAATTTTGAAAGGATTGAATTTGGGATAACTTGCTTTCTGAAGAATATTATGTTACGTTCTTGAATAGAACGTTGGGCCAACATCAAGATTTATTGATTCATGAACTTTGAGAATTCTTGTAGTTGGCATGCATGGTATCAGTTTGGGGTTGTTAGAAAATATAGGAGGGAATTCCCAGTCAGGAGTCACTTAGGAAGTGATTAACTGATGTCATAGACCATTCTCGAAGTAGCACGAGTCACCTAAGGTTGGGAGACAACCGAGACCGTAATGTTGGTGATTGCCTACACCTGATATTGATGTAATGTGTTGATATCAGAGGAACTTTTTGGTCGAGTTTGTTAATCCAGAGAAGGATCAAACTGTTGGGAATCAAGCAATCCATTATGGGCGACATTCGAGTTATGGACTGACACTAGATTTCGAGGACGAAATCATTCTAAGGTTGGGAGGATTGTAACACCCGAAATATCCTAAGTATTGGTAATATCCCAAAAACTTAAATTTAGCAATTTAATTGGAGTGTAGGTATGAATTGGTGTATGATATGTTTCTTAGAGGATCAATGTTGTAAATTGGGGTCAAAAAGGTGCTTTCACCTCAATTTTCTCATTTATACCAAACGATTCTCCACACATTGGTGTGTGTGTGTGTGTGTGTGTGTGTTCTTTTTCTTGGGGAGAAAGACAACCCAATGGAAGGAAATGGGTGATTAAATTGAAGAAGGAGAAGATTAGTTGGGGGATTCATCATTTTGAGGTTTGTAAGTGGCTTAGGCAATGTTCTAGTGACGAATGTTTATGGATCTAAAGCCTTCACCATTCTGGAAGCTAGAGATGAGTTTGGATCATAGGTTTAACATAACCTAGCAAGGTGAGTTCGAGTTGCTTTGTGAAAATTTTGTACATGCCAAAATGTCAATTTTGAAGTATTAAAGTGTTTTACTTGATGTTTATCAAATGTGTTGCTTACTTGAGAAAATTTACATTCTAGATATATTTGATTTATAATATTGAAAAATGTTACTTATTTGGGGTTTTTGAACATTTTGATAAAGAAATCATGTTAATATGTTTTCGATGATTTATCGTAAAATGAGGGTCATTTGACGTAAATGCACTTTTAGTTTATTTGGTTTTATAAAACGTGTGGAAAATGAATATTCTTGAGTTATAATATATTTTGAATTATAAAGGGTATAATTTCATTTTGAAAGCGCTTTATCACAACTCATAATGGGTTTTTGAGTTAATCATATTTTGGAACATGTAATTGCATAAACGTTGGTTAAATACATTTTATTGCTTATGATGACTTTTATTTTATAGTCAATGGTGTTGTCGAGCTATTGACTCCACTTTGATTTTAATGAGTCTTGCGGGACATTTTTCTGGTTTAATTTTACTCTATGTCGGGCTTTTGAAGTTATAGGCAACTATGACATATTTATTTGAAATGTTACATGCTTTGAGTGTGTTGCCGTGCATTTGGGGTCATGTAAGTTTTAGACTGTAATGCAATGGATCCATAGGCATATTAGTCAGTCATTTGGTTTAATGGGAACTTTATCCCTGTTTTGGAATTGGAAATAATTTTGGTTAGCGGGAGCGAGATATAGACCGTGGGTGATTGAACTCGTAGGCCGAAAGCCCCTTTGCGAAGGACTTGAGTTATAGATCGTGGGTGGTTGAACTTGATGTCCTTGCACTTGGGTATTATGCCAATGATGGGACGTTAGTTTTCCACATTGAGGCACATTTAGGCATCAAGGTAAGGTGTAAGACCTATGTGCTAATATATTCTCTTGGATTTGGATAACTCAATGTACAGACCTAGAGGGGTTGAAGTTGATACTCCACAAGTGTACGCTTAAAGGTGCTGAGCTTGATATGTCTTATGATTATAATCCAAGAATATTGATAAGTGACTTAACTTTGTGTGCCCACCATATTCGATGGAACCGGGTCTCCCCGTCACCGAAAAGTGTTGTTTTGGGTATTTATCTCTATCCATGTTTTCGGTGACGTTTTATATTTATATCGATTATTTTCCATGATTTGTGGGCGGCGTATTATGCCTCATCCGTGTTTGGATGTTTTTCAATACTAGAGTTTTATTCATGTTTATATTATTTGAAAATTAAATATTTATCCGCCTTTTTGAGTAAGTTATCGAATTGATTTCATTTTGGAAACCATTATATATTGGAGCTTTCGTTACTGAAATTGTGTGCATTGGGAAAATGAGCTGTTTGCATATTTATATAAATCCTAGCGTTTTCATCTCAATTTTTTTCTCTCGATCATGGACTCCATCCAACACATGCATGTATGCACCTATTACTCATCAACACCTGCATATATGCACATATTATTCATCAAAACAAGTGCATATATGCACATCAGATTCCTATTACTAACACAAGTGTATATATGAAGATTTAAAAATGTGTCTATATGCACATCAGTTGCATATATGAAGATAAAAAAAGTGCATATATGCATTTAAAACTGAATATATGACATCTTAGAACTGCATATATGCACATCTTAGAATCGCATACATGCACATAACAAAACTGAAACAAAACCTGGTCATAAGCATTATAAGACCACCAAAAAAAACCAGAAAACACAGTACGGCTACAAGGCATTGTGCCTACGCAGAAGTTGGAAAAGAATTTCTTCAAAGCTATTCTTAAACTTTTCTTCCGAACTGAACACAAAAACATGTCGATTTCATCAAAAGAAATCATTTTATAAAACCCTAAAGTTCATGCGATTTTACGTCTGTTGATGTTAGCCCCTCCTCCGATTTCAGCCATCCACGCCTTCGTTTTCCTTGTTCGTATATGAAGATACCCGCCTCTAATTTCCGCCATTAACTTCAGGATTTCACGTTCATATATGATACTGATCTGATTAGACGAAAAAGCTTTGAAGATATATCTCAATCGTGGAATCGATTTGAAGCGTGACAGTAGGAATCACGACTTGTTTGGAATCGATTTGAAGCGTGGCCTCTGTTGATGTTATCCCCGCCTCCGATTTCAGCAATCCACGACTTCGTTATACCCGAATCACACTGATTTCTTGGAAGATTTTGTTTCAATCGTGCTTGGCGAGAGAGTAGGGTTCGGATTTGGGATTCGATTTGAGTCTATGAGGTATTTTTAAGAAGATGCGTGAAATTAGGATAAGAGAGTTATCCCCATCTTATTATTTCCTTATCTGATAATTAGACATGGTTGGTAATTGACAATATTACCCCTGTGCATATGTACTTCATAAATATTCAACCGCATTTTTTTATTTAATTAGGAATTAAAAATCAGTTTAATCCTAGCCATTGATTTTCATGATTAATGGTCTTGATTGGTTTACATGGTTAGTACTAATGGGTTGGTTAGCAAAAGAAGGAGACTCTCTCTCTCTCTCAATATATATATATATATATATATATATATATATATATATAGGACGATAATCAAATGAGAAATACACGTAAAAAATATTCACATGGTGAAACAAATCCATGTGAAACTATCATATTATGAAACAAACATATGTGAAACAAAATATATTAAATTCTAGCATTTGATGAAAATTTATCATGTAAAAAAATAATTTTATATCAGTTCTCACGGGTTTGTAATATATTTGTGTTCTCATTTGATTTAACTCATATATATATATATATATATATATGTGTGTGTGTGTGTGTTTTAAAATTGAGGGTGTTTTTGCATATAATTTTTTTTTCTTGAATAATAAACCTCAATTATTATCGTGAAAATTAATGGTTAACTTCATTACTTGATTTCATCGTTAATTTGTATGGTAAAAACTCAAATGATTAATAAAGTGTAATATTGAAAGCCTGAGAATAAATATACTAAAAAAACATAACGTAGGTTGGTTGATTGTAGCAATTAACCCTTTACTTAATAAGAAAAGTTACACAAGTTAATTCTAAAACCTGAATATTTAAAAAGTGTTTTAAGGTCGAAATTTGAAAGCATAACTCAAATAGTTCATCCATTATCTACAACACTCACACATCATATTCATATTATACTTGATTATGTCCCATTTTTTTGGAAATACTTAATTATGTCCCACAGATTTATAAATAATATTTTCACTTATTACGTACTCTCTGTGTGTATTAAAACTGGATCAATTTTACAAATATTCCTATAATTTATTTTATAACAACACAATTCTTTAACATGCAATACAATAATTTAACATCCCAAACGGGTCCCAAATACATAACATAAACCGATTCAGAGTTACAAAACTTGCAGCAAAAACATATTTTCACAGCCGAGAAACTAACTAAGTTAACAAGGAACTATAGCGCTCTAAACTCGAATCTTCTGCCTCTACCTTTGGACCTTCGCTTTACCCTTAGAGGAAACACCACTACCACTCTTGCCTGAAAATGGTTTAGTTTTTGAAAGCGAGGGTTAAACCATGAGGTCTAGTGAATTCCCTCTCGGAAACAGTTTAAACAAGTCTCATCTTTAAAACACGTAAACTGCCATGATATGAAGTAAAATAACAATTAACATAACAATCTCCACAAAGGGGTATTTGCACAGTGGTTTCCACCCCATCACCTCCACGTGATGTCCACACTCGGGGCCCCAGTAGATCCCCACAGCCCCCAGTAGATGCCATATCCGTGTGCGCGAGAACGGTTTCAAGGCACACGGTTCACCAAACTCCCAAGGATCCTCAATGATCCAAGGTACAACCAACCCCCACTGTGCAACCCGACTCCACATACAAGCATATAAACATGAAGCAATGCAAATCATGAATATGCAGTAAAACGATCTCATCGTTATAAAATATCATTTCTCGTGTACAAAATGCCAATACCATAATCAGTTATTGAAAACATGCTCAAGTTGGTTTTCACATAAAAGGGGACAAGGGAACTCACCTGATTACCGAGATCAAGCAACTCACGCACCCCACTTCAGACTAATCGATACGGATACCTAAATTTGTAACAACAACCCAAGATTAGAACTCATGGCCAAAAGATTTATAACCTGAGGAAAACTTCCCGGAATCCCATTGTCCGAACGATTTACCAGAAAAGCCTGCTAGTCCTGACGATTACCGAAAACTTGCTAGTCCGTACTCTCTTATCCGGTAACCGGTATCTGGAAACTGGTATCCGGACCCCACTCCCGGAACTCTCATCCGGAACACTTATCCGGGAGTTTTACCCGGAAAACATCAGTCCGGAAGAACACTTGTCCGGACCAAGCAATTTCCGGAAGTCACGAACTGCAAAACCCAAAACTTCCTAAATCGATAGAAACATCGATTTTTGTCCTAAACCCTTTTAAATACTTATTTGGGTTAACACCCCAACCCTTAACAATCATTTAATCAAACCATCCTTGCATTAGTCATACATCTGATGTAAAATCCAAGGATTTCAAATTTTAAGAACACGGACTACTTTTCATGGTTTAACTCTTTCTCAAATCAAACACATACAAAATATTAGGAAGTTATTAGGGAAGGAGTAACTTACTTGCAATTGATTTTCTCCAAGCAATCCTTCACCATTTCCTTCCAAGACCTTCAATCCTCTCCTCTTCTCTCGATTTCAGCCGCCAGTTTCCCAATAATGAGAAATTTAGGGATTCTTCCCTTTTTATACCTTTCACAATTTACAACCAAGTCCCCCAAGTCTCTTATCTTTAGCTTTCCGGACTGGTGTGCCAGCGAGGACGCTGGGCTCCCAAGGGGGGTGGATTGTAAGATCCCACCTTGGTTGGGAAGGAGAACAAATGTTGTCTTATAAGAAGGACTTGATACCTCCTCTATCAAACGCGTTTTAAAACCGTGAGTCCATGTGTGCACAAAACGGACAATATCTGGTACGATCAAGGTTCTTAATGGCGTGAGGCGTGGCGTGGCGGCGAGGCCAAGCCTCAAGCCTTAGGAGCCACGACGAGGCCATGGCGTTTATTAAGGCATGACTTATGGCGAGAAATCTCTATACCATATATAATATTAAATACAAAACATATGTTTTGTACTATTAATCGACGAGTCAATGATAAAAAACAAGTTAAATTAGGTTATATATTAATAAAATAACAAATAAGACATTAAAAACATAAAGAAAAAACAAATATCGCGTTACAAAAGACCGCACGTTAGGTCATGGCGTGCCACAGGCATAACGTGGAGTGAGACACAAACCTTGAGCCACGGCGCGCCATGAAGGCTGTCTCGGCGAGCCTTTTAGAACAGTGGGTACGGTTGACCTGAGATTTTACATATTTTATACTTTTCTTTGAATATTTAATAGAATTTAGATTTTTTTAACATTTATTGTTTTTTCTATATATGTTTTTTTGGAATATTTTTAATTTTTAATATAGTGTTTTAATGAAATGTTCTTGTTGATATGTGTTTTCATAATTACCATAATAATTGATCAATTCTTTATAAAAGGGATTGTTATTCATCACATACATGTTATTTCTTACCATCTACCTCACTTACAGACGTCTTGTAGGAGGGGTTATGAAACTTAAAAAACACTAACATTAAAAGAAACAACAACAATTATAAATTTTGAATCCACACTAACATTATAACTTTAAAACTTAAAATTTAGTGTCAAAAAACAAGATGAACAATTTGTTCACAGTCAAAGATGAGTTATTCGCACGAGGCCTCCTAAATATCAGGAACGGCCATGGTTAGTATATTTTAATACAACTCTTTATATAACTCAAAACAAATTTCTTCGGTTTTGTGTATTGAAATTTCAAATTTGGTATGCTTTGTTTTGTCATCTCCTAGATTTTGTTTAAATTGTCAATCATTTCCTGGTATTTAATTAAATATTTCTAACATTCCAGTACTTTCACTGAATGATACCAGTTCAATTATTTAATGCCTTATAAAATATTATTGGAGGGCACGCTCAATTAATTAAAATATATATTATTAGGATTCAATTACGGTGAAATAGAAATTTACAATTAAAAGGATAATAAAAGATCTTCATATTTGAATACACGTTAAGATAAACCGATCAATCACTGTATCAACACGATCCATGCATGAGTTTGAGATTAAAAGTGATCAAGGGTTCAAATCATTTTTTACTTTTTCAACTTAACTCTTCTTCTCACACTATCCTTAATATTTATGTACAATCATTTGTTAACAAATTAAATAGTATTAACTTTTTTTTGGGAAGGGTATCCCAGGCACAGTCCGGACTAATCTCTGACAATTTTGAAACTTAAAGTTGTCTTATCAATATTGAGGACGTCTGGGATCGAACCCTGGGTAGATGAGATATTTCACCACATCACTCAGGGCGATCAACCACTGCTCTACAACCTGATTGACAGTATTAACTTTGTTTATCGATCCGATCATTTCATTTTTTTGATCGACAATTTAAAGATTTTTTCTTTCAAAATAAAATTTTAGATACTTAATCATCTAAAATAAGAATGTTGTTGAGTTTTTCTAAACATTTATATATATATATATATATATATATATATATATATATAGAGAGAGAGAGAGAGAGAGAGGTGGGTTCAAACGAGAATAGAACCTATTTAAAAGAATAAAGAAATAAATGTGAACCAATCATAATTATAAAATTAATATTTTTTTAATTTATTAGATTAATATGATTAACAGGGTACTAAGGTAAATTAACATCCATATTTAATTTAGAATAGTGTCTATCTCCTTTTTTAACCGTGATCTTCTCCTAATTTCTAGATTTCACAGTTTTTTTTCTTGAGAGTCCATGTTCAAGTCCATATCCAGATTGATTGAAAAATCTCTCACTTCTTCACGTAGACTGAAACTCAAGATATTCAACATATTTCAGAATCAATGAGAATACCAAACATTAAATATATTCAAAATCATCAGTGATTAACATACTCAAGATATTCAATACATTCAACATCAACAGTGATTAACATATCCAACGAAAAACCCACCATATTACACTCAAGATATTCAATACATTCAAAATCATCAGTGATTAACATATCCACCGATTAGCAAATAAATTCAATACATATTTAAAATCAACAGTGATTGACATACTCAAGATTTTCAATACATTCAAAATCAACAGTGATTAACATACTCAAGATATTCAATATCTTCAAAATCAATAGTGATTAACACATACTCAAGATCTTCAAAAGGAGTATTTTTGAATCTTGGATTCGGTTTAATAGAGAGAAAATGGAAGTCAACGTGAAGAATGATCAAGAAAACACCCATTTGGGAAATCAACATCATCTGAGGAATCCTCACCATGGATTGAAAGAAAAGATGAAAGCTTTGACCCAATTATATGAACAGCAGAAACAATCGTCGATTGCTCTCAGAAACCCTTCTCCGAAACCAGATGGAAATCGATATTCAACTCATCCGAGTGTGGATCTTTTAGGTGGCGGTGGTGGTGAATCGGAAAACAAGAAGAAATGGCGCCATGGATTGAAAGAAAAGATGAAAACTTTGACCCAATTATATGAACAGCAGAAACAATCGTCGATTGCTCTCAGAAAACCTTCTCCGAAACCAGATGGAAATCGATATTCAACTCATCCGAGTGTGGATCTTTTAGGTGGCGGTGGTGGTGAATCGGAAAATAAGAAGAAATGGCGGTGGTGGGTGAATCAGAAAATAAGAAGAAATCATGAGAGAAAATAGGAAATGATGATAGAGAGAAAATAGGAAATGAATTAAAAGCTGGAAATGATGATACCTTGATATTCGCACCCCACTCATACGTGATATTATGTTTTTCTTTTTCTTCCAAATTTACCCTTATGATAATATGTCCTTGTATATAAAAGTGTTTAATAGTGTTCATATTTACAGAATATGCCATTCCATTTTTTAACCCTTGATCCCATTCAATCAATGGATGAGATTTATCCCTTTATTCTTTTAAACAGGTTCTATTCTCGTTTGATCCTCCCTATATATATATATATATATATATATAGGGTCCCCTTCTTTTGCTAACCAACCCATTGGTACTAACCGTGCTAACCGATCACAACCATAGATTATTAAGATCAATGGTTATTATTAAATCAATTATTATAATATTATCCAAAATTAAAAAATAGAAATTTGACATTTGTGCATAAGTGCATAGGGGCATTTTTGTCCAAAACAAAAAAGATTCAAAATCCAATCACCTACTTTTAGGGATAACTATCTAATCTATTCCAAAAAAAGAGATCGTGGGTATCTAAACCCAAAAAGCATCACAATATCGAACACAATCAAAAACTCCTCACTTCATATCTTCGATCGACCAGAATTACGAAAGAGATCAAGAGATTTTGGAGGCTAATTTCAACCGAAAAGCATGGATGTAGAGAAGTTATGAGAGGTATGTTCTTCAAAAATTAGGGTTTCTATCATTGTTAATATTCGAACATAATGGGGTTGAATCCACCACGGTGGCACTACTAATGTTCGATAGACTTAGGGTTTAATCGACGAATTTCAAGGTTCGATAAACATATTGGGGTTCAATCCCACTGCTAATGTTCGATAAATTTGGGGTTCAATCGACGAGTTTTATGGTTCGGTAACATAGGGATTCAATCGTTGGTTTGATAAAAAAAATGGGGTTCAATCGTTGGGTTAGACTAAAATTAGGGTTCATTCTTGGGTTAGATTTGGGGTTCATTCGTGTGGTTAGAAAAAAATTGCTTTTGATTCGTTGAGTTTGGATTTTCAAGCAACTACTCATTATATAAATTGACTACAATTAGGGATAACTGTTATTTTAGGTTTGTGCAGAACGTAAACCAAGCGAGAGGATTTTCAAGAAATCTGGGTTATCAAAGTTTAAAAACACTATGGACAACCCAGTCGACGTCGATTCAGAAGGAAATCCAAGCATCTCTCAAGTAGTTAATAAGGTGGTTAAAAGTGTTCAGAAATCGACTGCAAAAAACCAAACACAAGAAGGTATGATTTTATCAACATCCAACTTTCTTTTTCAAAACCCACATTAATTTTAATGATGTAGTGATTTAGAACAATTTATACTGACATAGAGATATTTATGTTAAAAGTCGCAAATTGGAAAAACTGAACCACTGCATATATGCACATATAACATTAAGATGAGTTCAGATTACTTTGATGGAACATAAAGGTGCTTAAGTTCATCCATTTGTTTTTAAAAGATTAGTTATGTGCATATATGCAGTATTTATAAAAGTCTAATATACGTGCATTTGTGCACATATAAAGTAATTGTTATTTAGTATTCTTTATGCAACATAACTATGTGCACTTATGCAATTGGATTGATGATATAAAAGTCTAACAAAAGTGCATATGTGCACATATCAAGTATCTGTTATCAAAATTCTTTATACTACATAACTATGTGCACTTATGCAATTGGATTGACTATATAAAAGTCTAATAAATGTGCATATGTGCACATATCAAGTGACTGTTATGAAAATTCTTTATAATAAAATTGGGTATGTGCATATATGCAATGTTTATAAAAGTCTAATAAACGTGCATATGTGTACATATAAAGTATTTGTTATTTAGAATTATTTATAATAGATAACTATGTGCACTTATGCAATTGGATTGACAATATAAAAGTCTAATAAAAGTGCATATGTGCACACACAAATTAAGTGTTATGACAATTCTTTATACTATATAAGTATGTGCACATATGCAATTGGATTGACAATATAAAAAGTCTAATAAAAGTGCATATGTGCACATATCAATTATCTGTTATGAAAAATCTTTATACAAGATAACTTTATACTAGGCAACTAGGTGCTTATGTGACCATGTCTGTTATGAATATTCTATTTGGAATATTATTTAATATATCCAAGTAACTATATATATAAATGTTCTTTGTATAGGTTTGTCATCAGACAGTGATTTTGAGAAGCAACCAACTGTCGATTTGGAAAAAAATAAGGATGAAGGGACTAAAAACGCAAAGAGAAAACGGTTACGAAGAAGAAAGTTCCACAACAAAGAGTTGCAAGGGGGCCACCTGGAATACGGACACGAACATCACCGAAAACGTTGTACGAAACGGTTAAAGCTTTAAACGAAGACAAGAGAAAGTGTGTGAAGTCACTAGGTATGGAATCATTGCTACATATTACTTTGGATGGAGTGCCATCAAAACTGGGATATTATGTGGTAGACAACTTGAATACGACGGAGATGCATATAAAGGTGAGGAATGGTGTGATTCCGATTACAATTGAGTATATACATAGTATCCTGGGGTTGCCAAAAGGAGATATTGATCTGATTACATCAGAACCATTTGATGGAGACTCGACAACATCGTATTGCAGATCATCCACTGGAAAAAAAACATGTATATATTGTTACCAATCACACATCGAACAGATCGAATATAGACGTTGTGCATATGTGCACAATTTTAACAAATATTTAAAACAACTATTGATGCATTTTAAAATGGAATTTGCCACTAAAGGTTACTTAATATGAAGAACTTGGTTCAGGAATATTCAGATCCACATACTTTCACAACAAAAAAACTACATAATGTGAGTTTGAATATGTTTTTAATCAGTTAAAATAGAAAATGTTATAAGTGAACTATAATGCAATTTGAAATGTGTTTTGATATACACTGTGATCATCACACCTCAGACAGTCTGATAAGAAAAAGAAAATTGTGCATATGTGCACAAGTTTTAAGAAAAGTTAAAAGCAAGTATTGTTGACGATTAACCTCGCAATATGTCTTTAGATGAACCACAACGTTAACGATTAATCAACTTTACATATCTTCAAAACAAAAAACATTAAAAAACCTTACCGCGATCAATATGAACATTGGGTTCATGAATAACAGAACTAGATGACGGGCGATCGACGATACTAAAATCGTCTACAAATATGTCGTCCAATCCATTATCAGTACCAAACTTGTTCCTTAGCCCTGTATTACCGGTTTGAATAGGATCAATCTCGTCAATTGTAGGATAAACTTGATCCTCGACTATGGAAGACCCACCAACTAACACTTTATCAACATCGAAAGGATAAACTTCATCGCTCATTGTGAATAATCGACAAAAAGAAAAACTAGAACTATTATCCAATATTACGGAGAAATCGAATGAATTTGAGGGGGTTTTAATGGGTTTGAAAAAAATATTCACTGTAAAAAACTCAAAACACTGTAATATCTCGTAATGAGATGTATTTGTTTTGAAAATGTGAGATGAAATAGAAACATGAATTGATAATGATTATTTGTGCTAAAAATTAGGAGTGAATAATGACTTTGATTTGTCCTACATTCAAGGACGTGGGTTATTGGTGAAAGTTAGATAAAAAAGGAAGATTGTAATATTGGGATATTGGATATACGTTGGCTATTGGTAGAAAATACAATTTTACCCTTAGGTTAATAAAGTGGCGTGAACATCAACAAAAAGTAATAGAGCAATTTGATTGGTCGATGGACGGTTAGCAAGGTTAATACCAATGGATTGGTTAGCAAAAGAAGGACCCTATATATATATATATAGGGGTGGGTTCAAATAAAAACTCAAATTCAATTGTAAACGTGAGGACAAACCACAGCCGTTGATTAATAATCCGGTGAAGAGATCAGTGGCAAAAAAACGCGGTGGCAAAAAAACGCAGTGGCAATTTTGTAAATAAGTTGAAAACTCTGTCCATGGCTTAATGAATAAAGGTAATTATTTTCGTCATTATTCACTGGAAAAAATTGGAAAAAAAAATTATTCAGTCTGAATAAAAGGTAATTATTCAGACTGGATAAATGTAATTATTTTCGTCAGATTAGAATCAGCGCCTCCTTTGTTGACTTTTTATTTTCTTTTTTAATTAAAAAACTTTTACCCCCTTCAATTTTAAAATAAATTATCTCAAAAATTACTAACATTTTAATCAAACAAATTACATCAAAAAAACGAGAATTTCGTGCTCTTCGATATGACATCCATCATGATATAGTTTTTTTTTGTTTTAACCGTTTTTACGTGAAATCGTGTATATGTGTTATATTCATAGTGAATAATACAACATTCGGGATGAATAATATCTACATTTATTCGGACTGAGTATATAGAATTATTCAGACTGAATATATGGAATTATTCAGTCTGAATAATTTACCTTTATTCAGTCTGAAAAATTATATTCGTTTGAATATCTACCTTTATTCAGTCTGAATAATTCTATATATTCAGACTGAATAAAGATAGATATTCAAAACGAATAAATGTTTAAGTTTTGTTCTTTTTTCATATCTACCTTTATTCAGTCTGAATAATTCTATATATTCAGACTGAATAAAGTTAGATATTCAAAACGAATAAATGTTTAAATTTTGTTCTTTTTTCATATCTACCTTTATTCAGTCTGAATAATTCTATATATTCAGTCTGAATAAATGTAGATATTATTCATCCAGAATGTTATATTATTCATTTTGAATATAACACATGTACACGATTTCACGTAAAAAACGGTTAAAACGAAAAAAAATATATCAAGACATGAATAAGTTTTATTCTTTTTTAATATCTACTTTTATTCAGTCTGAATAATTCCATATATTCAGTCTGAATAATTCTATATACTCAGTCCAAATAAATGTAGATATTATTCACCCCGAACGTTGTATTATTCACTCTGAATATAACACATATACACGATTTCACGTAAAAACGGTTAAAACGAAAAAAACTATATCATGATGGATGTCATATCGAAGAGCACGAAATTCTCGTTTTTTTGATGTAATTTGTTTGATTAAAATGTTAGTGATTTTTGAGATAATTTATTTTAAAATTTAAGGGGGTAAAAGTTTTTAATTAAAAAATAAAATAAAAAGTCAACAAATGAGGCGCTGATTCTAATCTTGACGAAAATACCCCTAAAGCTGAATTTTAGGAATGGCTTAAATATGGCTGCGATCAATGGACGAGATTTGTCCTCACGTTTACAATTGAATTTGAGTTTTCATTTGAACTTTCCTATATATATACACACACACACACACACACACACACACACATATATATTACTGCTCTAAAAAACTCGCCGCACAGCCGCCATGTCGCGCCATGGAACCAAAGCTTGTGTCTCCCGCCACGTTAATATCGTGGCACGCCATAACCTAATGCCAAATTTTCATAATGCGATATTTGATTTTTCTTTATGTTTTCAATGTCTTATTCACTTGTTTTTAATACATACTAGGGGTGCTCACATGTTGGGTTGATCGGGTTGAAGGCATTTGAACAACTCAATCCAATGTTTGGCGGTTTAAAAAATCTCAACCCAACCCAAACCGTACGGGTTGGTCGGGTTAGTCGGGTTAATATTTTGGCACATCAAAATATTCTCGTAACCTAGAATGTGTTGTTTTCTCTACTCATATAATTCATTTTCTACATCAATCATTTGATACACTTTGTCATATTTCTTAAATCTTAAACATATGGCTTTCAAATGTTTTTCTCAATTTGCATATATGTTCACATTTACTGAGAATATATATATATATATATATATATATATATATAGGGAGAGGTTCATATGAGAAGTGCTAAATATTTGAGAAATAAAGAAATGATCTTAGCCATTCATTCGGTCAAGATCGACGGTTTTGACCGAGAAGCAGCGGATAATTCCTCGCGTGGTCTGCACAAGATAGAGGGGTAGTTTCGTAACGTGGGACGAGTTCATATATGAATTTGTGTGATTCATATATGAACCTTTGTGTTCATATATGAACCTTTGTAATTCACATATAAACTATTTTTAACTAATTCATATATAAACCTTTGTGATTCATATATGAATCAGTTAATTTGTTCATATGAGAATTAGTTAAAAATATTTCATATATGAATCACGAAGGTTCATATATGAACACAAAGGTTCATATATGAATCAGTTAATTAGTTTCAGATATGAATTACAAAGGTTTATATATGAACACAAAGGTTCATATATGAATCAGTTAATTGGTTGAACTGATTCATATATGAACCTACAGTTAATTAGTTTCATATATGAAACACAAAGGTTCATATATGAATCACAAGATTCATATATGAATTAGCTATAAAGAGTTCATATGTGAATTACAAAGCTTCATATATGAACGTATAGTTCATATGTGAATCACACAGATTCATATATGAACTCGTCCCGTGTTTTTTGTAAAAGTTACGAAATTGCCCTTCTATTTTTGGGACAGCCGCAACTTTTGACCAGTCAAAGCCGCAACATTTGACCAATTATAACCGATCTTGTCCGAATAAATGGCCAAGATTACTTCTCTACTTCTCAAATATTTAGCACTTCTCATTTGAACCTAAGGCTATATATACATCTATACATATATATATATATATATATATATATATATATATGCGTGTGTGTGTGTCTGTGTCTGTGTCTGAAAGAGTTATATAGATATGGATAAGATATTGAATATATATTGTGCACCGTGAAAATCGATCTAAGCCGTTTATTGATTTGAATCCATGGACATTAAAGGCAATGACATTTTTGTGATTTTTTAGAAATCTGAAACCATTTATTGAATAAATGGAAAATTGAAAGGGCATTCAGGTCATTTTCCAGATCTAACTTCCTCTTTTCCAAGTCTCGTTTCCAGATAGATCCCGTTTAAATTTTAATGATCTCTTCACCCACCGTTCGTTAATCTCCACTACGCCGACGACTTTCAACTGTCCTATGTTCGTCGTCTCTTAGTAAGTTTCTCTCAATATCTACTTCCACCACCGTCGATGCAAAATCAATCTTACGTTTCTCAAGTTCTTAACGTATGAACAATTAATTTGGGTTTTTTTGGAGGTGATGATGTCAGAATCGTCTAAATCTACTGAGGAGATGAGGGAGTTACTCAAACAATACAATCTTGATCCCGATGAATTCCTCTCTTAATCTACTTCTTCGAAGGTTTGTCATTCTCTCTAAAAGACTTGAATCTGTTGTCTCGGTACTTGAAGGAAAACGACTTCCTAGATCTAACCCTCGTATGTTTTTTCTTTTCTTTTCTTGGTTTCTTAGTTTTCGATCATCAAAATCTTGCCGATGGTCATGGAGATGGCCGACAAACAACATCGATCGTTGCCAACGAAGGTGTGGAGATGGAGATGGAAAAATCGAAGATAAATCCATGGCTGTTGTGACGGAGACGACAACAATTTTTGGTGAAGATCAAAAAACCGTTTCCAAATCCTGTTTCAAATCAGCGCCAAAATCTAGTGGACTTCACGATTTCTCATTCACGGCCTCAATTTACACCTCACAATCATTGTTCAAACAAGATTCACACACAAACATAATTTAAGGTCTTTTGTTTATGGCGTCATGGGGTGAAATAACACATAGTGTTTGGTTTCATGTGGTGAAATAATACACAACATGTGGTGAAATAACATATATATGAAATATCATATTTATGAAAAATTTGTTTTTATTTCATGAGGTGAAATAGCATGTTCCATATGGTGAATCCTAGTTACAAAAATGACGATTATGCTCTTTTCATGTGGTGAAACACTTTTAATTAAAACCATAAGATCAAAACCAAATGACGGCTTAGATCGGTTCTCACAGTTCTCAACATTTTTGTGGTTCTCACTTGATTTAACCCTTATATGTATATATATAAATAGGGTATGTAATGGTGTAATTGTCTAATGTACATATTAGTAGAGACTTAACAATCATATTAAATTCAAGAAATTAGAGTATATCGGGTTCATCGGGTTGGGTTGAGTTCAAATTATCGTAACCCGATATCAACTCAATACATACGTTTTGAAGATTTTACAACTCGATTGGACATCAGGTTGCTTCGTGTTAGGTTGGGTTGATCGGGTTTTTGAGCACCCCTAATATATATATATATATATATATATAACTCATTGAGTAAGACGACCAAACATATGTTTTTATATATCATATTATATATGAATTAGAAATTTGACGCCACAAGTTAAGCCTTGAAAACGCCATGACTTTACCGTGGCTCCTAAAACTTGAGGTTTGGCTTCACCGTCATGCCACGCCTCATGCTATTTAGAACCTTGATATATATATATATATATATATATATATATATATATATATATATATATATATATATAATAAAGGGAAATTAATTAAAATACCCTAAGTTTGACCCCTTCTTACCAAAATACCCTAAATCTCTACCGGTTTACCAAAATGCCCTAAATTTCCGCGGTGGGCCCCGCGATCGCGGGCCAGCCCACCTGTCACCCAGGTTTGGGCAAAATGTCCCGCGGAGCCTCCCAACTATGGCCGCGGTGACAAGTTTGGTCCCTGCCTGCGGTGACAATTTTGGCCTATTGCGGGCCCATCGCGGGGAACCACCGCGGGCCAAGCCGAAACTTTGTGACACGTGGGTGTGGGCCCGCGATCGCGTGGCCCACCGCAAAAATTTGTGGCATTTTCGCAAACTGAACGAGATTTAAGGTATTTTGGTAAAACAAAGTCAAACTTGTGGCATTTTAATTAATTTCCCTATAATAAAAATAAAACATATTTTAAACATAAAAGTAGTAATTACATCAAAGGTAAAATAACTATTTTATTTGTTTTGAAAAATATAACCGTTTAATTTTGTGTATTATTGTTAGGAAAATGGAGTAAAAGTAGCTTCTGAGAAGTGTCTTTGTCTATGACATTTTGAGTCATTGACTTGTCAATCCGTACCTTATCTAATATAATTACACCCATAAAAAAACAAAAACCCATAAATTTCTTTGTTTATTTTCTAATATAGAGTAAACTACACTTTTGGTCCCTGTGGTTTAGTGTTTATAACACATTTGGTCCCTACAGTTTAAAAATTACACTTTAGCCACTACAGTTTGCTATTTCGTCCGGATTTGGTCCCTCGTCGTTAAGTTCGTTAAAAAATCTCGTTAGATGAGGGGTATTTTCGTCTTTTTCACTTTTACTTTATTTTTCTTTAATAAATAAACTGTAGGGACTAAATGTGTTATACCATACTTATATGTTTTTCTTGAATATTCATCTTCCCCAATGAACTCATCAAGAACACCATCATGAACACCAAAACCTAGATTTATCTACTCAATCAAGATCCAAAAAAACTAAAATTAAACCAGATTCATTTCCTGAATCAAACTCAGATCCAAATAAACTGAAATTAAACATAGATACGACTTGTCAGTCAAACCCATATTCAAAACCTTAAATGGAATCCTAAATCAAATGCATATCTAAAAAACCATTCATCTTCTACATGAACACCATGATGAACAGAACACCAAGAAAAATTATCAAAACACAATATAAATCAAACCCTAAATTCAAATCTAATCTCAAGAACATTAATAATATTTAATAGCCTAAATTAAACCCAAGTTTAAAAAGGGTAGAGATCGAGAGAAGAAGATGAGAAAAAAACCTAAATTAATATCATACTTTTGTGAAGAAGATGAGAAAAAAAAGGTAGAGATCGAGAGAAGAGAGAGAAGAGAGAGAAGAGAGAGAAGAGATCTGAAAGGGGAAAACCCTCATTCTGGGTTTGATTTCAGTCTTTCACAGCCCAAAATAAGAAAACCCCCATCTGCTCTCGATCGAGAGAAGAGAGATATCGAGAGAAGGGAGAAGAGAGAGAAGTGTCTATTGGTCGACGTTGACGGTGGTTGGTCGGCGTTGACGGTGGTTGGTCGGCGTTGAAGCCGGCCGGCGCAGATCGATCTGTATCTCCCTCTCTCTCTTGCTGCTGATTTCGTTTGTAAAATTGCAGCACTCATATTAGGGTTGATTGGTGTTATAAAAAGTTGGTGTTGCATTTCAAAAAAAAAAAGAAGCCTGTGCCGATGTGTGTGTACAGTGAAGGAGGGAGGGGGAAGACAAAGAAAATGAAAATGAAAAAGATAAAGGAAAGGGGTGATTGATGGATGCAAAGGGTGCAATTGAAATTAGGATGGAGGAGGAGATATGTGTTTATATAAGATTCCAGATCCAACACACTACAAATGCTTGCTTATTAAATTAGATGTCCAAATATGTCTATTTAATCAAATATTTATAAGAGTTCTTGGTGTTCATCAAGATGTTCTTGATGTTCTTCATGGTGTTCTTGAGATTTACTTGGGAAAGATGAATATTCAAGAAAAACATATAAGTATGGTATAACACATTTAGTCCCTATAGTTTATTTATTAAAGAAAAATAAAGTAAAAGTGAAAAAGACGAAAATACCCCTCATCTAACGAGATTTTTTAACGGACTTAACGACGAGGGACCAAATCCGGACGAAATAGCAAACTGTAGTGGCTAAAGTGTAATTTTTAAATTGTAGGGACCAAATGTGTTATAAACACTAAACCACAGGGACCAAAAGTGTAGTTTACTCTCTAATATATAAGGTTAAGTTGTTATGAGAATTGTAAGACGGGATATAGAACTTTAGATCAATCCTAGTTGAACATCAATGTTAATGAGATACATCAAGATATAACGGATCAATTCTTGTGAGAAACGTATTTATGGGTGGAGATGAGAATATAATGATCAAGGGTCCAGATTCTTTCTTACGTTTGTTAGCTTAATTTTTTTCTCACACAATTTTTTGTCGATTTATATACGAAAAATACAGTAATAGAGTAACATATTTTTATCATCTTTGAGAAGGTTGGAACCTTTTTACTTCTTTACCTAAACTATTTAAGATGTGCACCAGAATAATGCAACACATCTCAATCTCAATTCTGAGGTTGTTAGTAGGATTCCTTAGTCTTGTTTATGATTTTGTCATTAGTTCCTCTTAACTTAATATTTATGATTTTGTGTTTTTTATAATAACTGGATTGTCATTTTATTTATATTTATAATTGGTTTATTTATCTATACTACCTTATAAAGCATTTAGACTAAATGTCTTAAAGTCTTAAAAACAATCCAAGATGCACAAGGTACTACTTTTTTATGCATGAAGTCTTAAAAGTCTTAAAAATTATACCTAAAGCACTAAGTACTACCTCTTAAAGCACACTTTTTTAAATTTCTTAATTACATAATTCATTCCATCTGTCGATAGTATTCCCGCTCCCAAGAAGACGATTGCCCTTCCCCAGGTTCCATCTCTCTTCTTTCTCAAAATTTTGCTTCATTTGTTTTTAACTTGGTGTTTGATCTTCTCCGTCTTAAGATTTCGACTGGATTTTTAAGGGCTTGGCCTGATATTTCTAGGGTTAGTTTTTCATCGAATCTTCATAAGAGTGGTGTGTATTCATCGAACCTTCACAAGAATTCTGACCTAATTTTTTTGTGCTTTCTATTTGTTGTGTTTTCATCAAACAAATGGAACTCATAACTTTTATTGAAGATCATTCCTAAGAGTTTACGTAATTTTCAGATAATTTGATTTGGTTTCTCTGTGTTGTTTGCTTGCCTCATAATTGTTTGTTTCTATTTCAACAAATCAAATGCAATTCTGAAGATAATTTTAATGCTACTAACGAGTGGTGATTCCCTCACTTTTCTTTCTTTTTGAGACCGATTTCAAAGTACATCATCTTCTGTCTCTGAGATTGCTCTGAATACTACAGCAACTGCAGAGTCGCCTTACATGCCCAACAGCTTCCAAGAGGTATGAAGATTACCGAAAATTCTTATCACTCCATTTTTTTTTACTAAAATTGGGTTTATTGTTATTGGATTATCTTTTACCTTTTGGGATAGGGTCTTAACGATGATTTTATGGTTTTATGTGAATGGATTTATGTTTATGATTTTATTTTTGGTCGACTAAATGCTCTAATTTAAGCCTTTTAAGCAATGCATTTTGCTAATGAAATCATTATTTTCATGTATGAACTTTTTTGGTACTCTTATATTTTTGCTAATTCAATAGATGATGTTAAATCCGTTTCCATTTGGTTACTCTACTGTCCACGTTGTGATACACCATGAATGTTGTTTCATCATCATCGAATGTTGTTTCATCATCATCATCATCATCGAATGTTGATATGTATTTATGATATCATTTAAAATCCTTATGATTTTTGTTTTCGCAGAAGTTGTTGGGTTTTTTTGGAAAGGATAAGTTGTTGGGTTTTCTAAATCACAAGTTACTTTCTGGACAATAATTTCTTAAGCCATTTATGTACAAAGCTTTCCTTATGTTTGTTATTAATTTTTAGGAATATTTATATGCTTTTTAATTATGTCAACATGTTGTTTTCTACAATAATGCATTATGTATGCTTGTGTTAGCATGTATAATGTACACCACAAATCCAATATCAGGAAATGCATTGGGTTTTGTTGTGAAATCATTTGATCAACAAATGGAAATGCAGTGAACGATCACCATCATCTTCGTGTTGTGTTGTTTTTAGTAAGTAACCACTATCATCTCCTGTATGTATCTTCTTGTTGCTTCAATAAAATATTGCATTATGGTAACTTGAGAGTTCATTTTTCTTTCCTTGAGCAGGTTGATTCAGAAAGAATGTAGTAGAAGCATCTTTCACCCTACATTATAGATAACATTGCTTTGCGATGAAGATTTCATGGCTTTGTGGTGTGGACTTTTCATCCACGTATTTAAAATCAAATGTTAGTTAAACATGCTCATTTGAACATATATTTAATTGGATGCAGTCATGGTTTTAATTTTTTTTGCTCGTGTGAGTTTTTGTTGCACATGGGTGTGTATGTTGTTGGCTTTTTGTTATCGTTTAAGCTTCTGATACTACTGCTTCTGCAATTTCTATTGCATAGGGGTCTGTATGTTGCTGATGTCTAGAACTCGATTTGCCATTTGTAGGCTTCTTGCTTGGTATTGACAGTTCAATCACTTTTTTGTTGGTTCTTGTTGTGACACATGACCAAAGGAGGGTTAGGATCGGTAACGGTTTGAAGAGGGTGCAAGAAAGGCTGCCTAGGATTGGGTAAAACTGTGAAGGTAACTATTTAAACATTAAGATTTGTAAATCTAGAAAGCAAAGTTCCATTTTTTGTAATTGTGTTTCATTTACTTGATCTATATACAAAAGTAAATTATGTGAAATGCCTTGACTCTTGGATGTAAGCATTGCTTTTGACCCTAAAAATAAAAATTGTGACAGTTTCAACATGTTACTTTTTGTTGTTTCTTTTATTATTTGTCCCATGATTTCATTTTTACTTTTGTTGGTTTGTAGCTCTGGTTAACAACATAATGTAATCAAGGGTTGGCCAACAGAAAATTGGGTTTCATGCTAACAAATAAAATAGAGTTAGACACAAAGGTTGACTAGATAAAACAGAGCTACAACTGTTCATCAGTTGTAAATACGAATTTTTTTCACTAAACAACGAAATTTTTTCATGTTCATCAACTGTAAATCTGAATTTTCAGTTCATCGTTTCGGTTTAAGCATCAACATAGGTTTGTTGTTCAAATTGTTTTTGGAACTTTTGATGAGTTGCAATGCTATTATGATCTGTATTGTCATGGAGACAAATTAGACCGTAGGTTGTATGGTTCAACCTGCTTATGCAATTTTTGGGGTAATTCTGTGAAATTTTGGGTATTGTAATTTATGGATCTGATCTATCTGGTTTCGGATAATTGATGGCAGGGGCGACCTCTGCCCTGTTCTGGTGTGGCGCGATTACTGTGGTGACGTTTCTGCACTTTAGGCCGAACGTTTCTTCACCAACTTTCTTGAAAAAGAGGTATGTTCGTTTTCGTTGGGTATTGTAAAGAGTTGTTATTTCTTTCCGTTTTTATATGCTTCATTGTTGTTATTTTTCTTTCTGTTCATTTTATTCATGTTATTTCTCTTCCTGTGTTAGAAAAGAAATATTGCAGTTGCCATTAGGGTGCTTGTAGACACACTTTAAATGCATATAAGTTCCTGGATAACATCAACCTTTGATTGTATCTTCAATTTTCTAGAATCTTGATGGGTTTTGTTTTCTGCTACCTCATTTTAGGATAATAAGTTTAGGATAATATCTTTGTGCTCTGTACATCACAAATTAAGCAAAAACATCCCTTCTCATTAAATTACTTGTGGGTTTTCATCTTCAAGCTTCCCAAAAGGGATATTGTCGGGCTTGCTTTTTTCTCTTTTTTTCCTTACAAAAATAAAGGTAAGGATGAACAAAAGTTGTATAATTCTTGATTTCATTTTGTATTTAATATTTTCAACATACAATCATCGATTGTATCGGTACATAGAACAACCGGGTTCAAAACTAATTTGGAAATGGAAGAAATGAAAGTAGAGGAACAAGAAAGGTGCAATTATTGGTGAACATGCATGTTCTGGAAGTTAAATGTTTAGATTATGCTTTTGAGTTTTGTGTTAAAATTTATGCATGCAAACTGTTGGTTTGCCTTGTAAATGTTCTTAAGTGGTGGTGTTTATTTATGCCACCAAATAATAATTTTTGTTGCTGATAAGAAATTGCATTAAGTTTTCATTTTTTAATCTACGATGTATCCCGTCGTATTGTGAAAAACTTTTAATACAATATATGAACCACCAAATATTTTGCAAAATTTGATGTTTAAAACTTAAATGTGTCTTTATAGTACTTTAACATCCCCGCTGCATTGCGCGGGTGCTCAACTAGTAAATTTATATATGTCATAAATTGATGTAGAAACAAGTAAAGAAAATATCGATTCTTATTGTTTCCAGAAACCCTTCAAATTATCTCCATTCTTATTGTTTACGAAGGGTAACATACGAAAATTTTAAATGTTGAAGTTTTTTGTATGTATTATTGATTTATACTTAATGTTTTAAGACATATTGATCTTGAAAGTTAAGAGTAATAAGAATAAAAACTCAAATGATTTATAATATAGTGTATATGGGTCAGGTCTAGGGAAAACTGCAAGAAAATTGAAAAACTGAAGAACTCAAAAACACAATGGCCTTTTGGTAATTAAGTCAAACTTCGATAGTAAAGATGTAGGTGGACATGAAGGTTAACAAAAGTTGATATAGAAACATTCAATTTTAGCATGTGCTAACATAGGTTAACAACTATGAACATACATTAATATAATTTAACATTATATTCAACCTTAACATGTGTTAATATATTAACAATTACAAACATACAAGAACACAAGTAACATACCGCACAACCTTAGCATGTGTTAGTATTTAAACCTTCACATATATTAGCATGGAAAATAATGAACATTAACGTGAAAAAACAATGAACATTAGACTATCCACATCAATGCAAGACCAAAGTCCTTTCTATAGTGTCACATCAACTTTGCAATAACATCCCCTACATCAATGCAATACCAACTCCTTACTAATTTACATATTTTAATACTAAATATAATTTGTTTATAATATAAATAAACCAATATTATAAAAATACTAGTATTATATTATTAAATTAGTAGGTCCTACTTTTGCAAGAGAGTGCAAGACCTTTCTATTCTTGCAAGCCTTGCAAGTATTTTGGCTATATGGCATTGCCACATAGGATTTGCAATGGGCTTGCAATGCCCTTGCAAGACGTGTGTGGATGCTCTTAACAAACATTAACATTCATAATATTGAAAGTTATACCTTAACATAGGTTAACATACCTACACTACCCAAGTATATTAACATACTAAAACCTAACCCTATATATATATATATATATATAGAGAGAGAGAGAGAGAGAGATAGAGAGAGAGAGAGAGTGAGAGAGAGAGATGTTCAAATGAAAATCATATATATTTTGAGAACCAAAGTCCTAACAATTCATTAATGAATAACATTGATAATATTTTAAGATTATTCATCATGAATATAATGAATAATGAGAATTCATAATATTAATTCATCGTGAACAATATTCAGGTATATTTTAGAGTCAATCACATGAATAATTCATGAAGTAGTTGGTTTCCTAGTTCTCAAAATATTAGTGGTTCTTATGGGATAAAGTATTTTTAACGATCTCGTTGAGTCTTCACTACAATCAATCAAATTTTCACAACAAAACTATGAACCTTTGTAGTATCGAACTTTACGTAAAAATGAAAAGGCACACGAACAAAATCAAGCCTTAGCATAAAAACACACGAATATTCACATGAAAAATACATAAACCTTCACAATCATGTGTATTCAAAGCCTTCATTGTGCATCTCACAATCTCATGAAAAATGATTATACATGTGTGCGTATATGTGTGCGTGTATGTTCACATGCAACACGTCCTCCCAAATTTTAATAAAACTCAAGCTAGAAGCATACAAATACATGATATGTTAACCATGTTCTTTTAAAAGCCATTGGTAACCATGTATGGTAAAATGATGTGTATATAATGTTGGTCGTCGGATACAATGAATTATACATGATACGTTTGTAGAAGGGGGTTGAATATAAATACCACAATTTTTTACTTTTAGTTTTATATTTTAGTAAAACATAAAATTACAGATTTGTTGCGGAAGCTAAGAAGATAAGACTTGTAATCCAAAACAATCTGACTGGTGACAAATTTACTAATACTGAAAGAGAGAAGGAAGAAAGTTCTCTTTCAGAGCTGAATAACTAAGATAGTCGTTCAGATAGTGACGCTGATTTTGCCTTGTAAATTTTCCCAGAGAAGTTCTTTCAATACGGATGAGTAGCAACTAATGACAACAATGACATTTTATAGTCATTATTGTATTAAATGATATCTTCCAACTTTAACATGTGTCTTCTTATGATTTATTGATCTATACATGCTTGTACCTTTCACTTCAATTTTTGTAGTTGTTGTAGGCACTTGTTAACCCATCTCATCCTTTCGTATGTAGAGGGAAAAGTAAATAAAATATGACACTAATAAGATAGTGTTTTAGAACTTACTTTGGTTGACATGCTTTGCATGTTCCCATAGTAGAACATGAGCTCGGGAGAGTTGGTGAGTCAAATGTTGCTAGACAAGTTTGCACTCCAAAATCCGATATGCGAGTAGTAGTATTTGTCAAACTATTAGTTGATTCTATCTTATATTGATTTTCTTTCGGCTAGATGAAAAAGTAATCCACTTTGATGACTATCTTGACCTCACTTCAACTAGTCTTCGATTTTGTTGAAGACATTTTACTCTTTGGATCAATATAGATAGTTAGAACACTTTTATAAATAAATTTTTTATCTTTGTCTATTCCGATATATAAGCCATTAATGGGATTCCAACTATAGACTATTTATGATTTTTATACATATGTTTATAAAAAAACACTTACCTGAATTTACTTGTTTGCAAAATAGGAGATAAACAAAAATACCAATTGAAAGAATAAGTCAAATTAAAAGTTTTTGATTAATCTATCATTATAGACAACAATAACAAGGATAAAGTCACAATCGTATAAAAATAAATTGATTCATCAATTGATTCATTATCTGTAACATCTAGCTATACCACGTTTGCAATCAACAAATTCATTCTATAGTCATTTTTCAACTCAACTTATAACGGAATAATAAGAACCGGGTCGTGTAATTTCGTTTTAAAATGAAACTCTTTTCGAATCATTATGGAATCAAATTAGAATTCTCATGTTGGTCCCACAAGGTTCTACAAGAGTTAATTAATTTATAGAAGTGGGATGAATACAAACACACAATTTTTACTTTTCACCTTCTTTAATTGACTATTGATAAACCAACATAATATTACAGATTGTTGCAGAATATGTAACACCTGTAATCTCGGTAAACCTTTATCTCGTTCCTTCCTTGTTGCCCTCAAATTTTAAACCTTAATTGGAGACTTTTATTGTGGAATCAGGATCTTGCATCTAGTATGCTTCAGCTCGAAAAAGAAATCCAGTAAATTGGGTTCGGTACGTCTTGTGCAAGAATGCCGACCATTGTGACATGGTGTCACTCTCGCCGGGCAATCTCGCAGGTTATGTACAGTGAGTGGTGAGAAGCGGACGACTATGCCCGCGATTGTGACAGAGTGTCACTTTCGCAAGGCAAGGTCTCCGTCGGTGTCTGAGGACTTTAAAACTCGAATTCGGGAACAAAGGTGAATTGGAATCGGATTTTGGATCCCTTGAGGTGAATTTCCTTGGGTTGTATAGAGATCCTTCATATTGTGGGAAGGATTTAGGAACAAAGGTGAATAGCTCATCATCTCATCTCATTTTGGGGATTTCTAAGTTCTAGGGTTTCACCAAACCCTCCTCAATCCTTTGGTAATTTTAGAAGTTGGAAGCTCATATTTATGACCTAGGGGTACGTGTGGGGAACTCATGAGTTGTGGATTAAGGTAAATCTCCTCATTCCTGTTAGGACCAAAATGTCCCAATTATATGATAGTTTTGTAAAGGGTTATAATTGTAATATGGGCTTGGGCTTATATGTATAACAAGGGAGTATATAAGGATTTGTGTGTGTAATTAGGGTTAAGAGATCATTTTACAATGTAGACATCATGGTGTAGTGTGTGTATTCTAGAGAGAGAACATTCTCTCTCTAGGTTGTCTCTTCCATCATGAATAATACACCATATTTCCTTTTATATCTCATCTTGTTATTATCTATTGTTTACTTGGATTGTTGCTTGTTATAATGGGACTAACAAATGGTATCAGAGCCAAAATCGAAGAAATCATTCATCGTTACGATCATTCTGCAACAATTCAGATTCGACAACCCATTTTTTGATGAAACTGTAAGTTTTTCGATACTATTGTGCGTATAACTATGTTTGGATCAATGCTGATTGCTTGGGATTGATTGAAAAGTGTTTCTGAACATCATATGATCATCAATCCATCATATTTTGATCGATTTGGACGTTTTTGAGTTTTTAGTCGGATTAAGTTCAGACGTTCAAAGTTATCGCACAAGGCATGTTCATCTTTATCGCACAAGGCATGTTCATCTTTATCGCACAAGTCTATATTCATCTTTATCGCGCATAAAAGAAATTCAAGTTTATCGCACAAGTGGCGTGAGACAAAAATCGATGAACAGTGATTTTATAGCACACGTGTCGTGAGACAAAACTCGTGTGAACAGTATTTTTATCGCACACGTGGCGTGAGACAAAAATCTTGTGAACAATGTTTTTATCGCACACATGTCGTGAGACAAAAATCGATGAACAGTGTTTTTATCGCACACGTGTCGTGGGACAAAAATCGTTGAATAGTGTTTTTATCGCGCAAGTGGCGTGTGATAAAATAGGATGAATAGTGTTTTTATCGCGCAGGTGGCGTGTGATAAAATAAAAGTGAACAATATTTTATCGCGCAAGAAGCGTGCGATAAAAATGGGTTATCACACAAGTAGCATGCGATATAAAGAGTTATCGCGCAAGAAGTGTGCGATAAAAATGAGTTATCGCACAGGTATCATGCGATAAAATCAGTTCCCGCCCAAGTTATCGCCCATTCAAGAGGGGGGCATTGTTCATGAATTTTAGCATAAAGCGTGTGTGACATCATTCTCATATTTAGTTTGTCACATACCTATAGCAACTATCAAAGCTTAAAAGAGCTCTAGTTTGTCAAGATTTTCAGAAGGTGGGTGTTGAATTCAGTCTTTGATTGGATTGGATTAGACGTTGAGCATTTGCAATCATTATTCTGGAGTTTTGTTGACGATGCTAGACCTTTGAGTGCTCTTAATAATTCTTCTGACCTGATCAATCAGAATTGTGAGTGCTTGCAATCATTGTTCTGGTGCTTTGGTTGTGATTCAGACTTTTGAGTACTTATAATCATTCAGCTATTTCTTGAAGATTGAAGTTCTGGATTTTCATCATTCAGTGTTATGATATTTTGGAGATGAGCATTTTTCTACAGTTGATGAACAATGTTACTAGCTTGTGAAGTTCTTCTAATCCCTACCTTGTAGTGTGTGCTTCAATATGTTTCCTCCTTCGAGCAAATCCGAACCAAGCTCTTAAGCCGAATTCTTATTCAACTCGCGGTTTATCGACGAATTTGGTGTTATAAACTGAGATTGCACTTTGATTTGTCATGCAACAACTCGTTCGTTTTCTTTCTTGTGGGCTTATCGGTACGAGCTAGAGTTTCAACATTTTAAAGATGTTTTTCGTGCACTCAATCGAGGTTATGGTGCACATTGAATCTGGTTTTTCAAGGTTGAAATATAAAGAGTACGAGCTTATTTCAAGGGGGAGCCTAGACTACATTTGAAGAGTTGCATCACTATGTTTTTCTAAAGAAATCAAGGGGAAGAGGAACTGAAGATCTTTCGAGAAGGGTGATTCCTTTACAAAACTATAGGAGGAGAATGTTAGGACCAAAAGGTCCTAATTATATGATTGTTTTGTAAATGGTTATAATTATAATATGGGCTTGGGTATAGGAATTATGGGCTTGGGTATAGGAATTATGGGTTTGGGCTTATATGTGTAAAAAGGGAGTATATAAGGATTTGTGTGTGTAATTATGGTTAAGAGATCATTTTACAATGTAGACATCATGGTGTAGTGTGTGTGTTCTAGAGAGAGAACCATTCTCTCACTAGGTAGTCTCTTCCATCATGAATAATACACCATATTTCCTTTTATATCTCATCTTGTTATTATCTATTGTTTACTTGGATTGTTGCTTGTTATAATGGGACTAACAATTCGTTCACCAAGGAAACTAGGGTTTTATGGTTCTCACTTATTTTTCCATTTTGTTTCAACTTGATATAACTAAGAGACGTTTATGGTTAAGGATTGTTGTGGAAAACTTGGAGCAAAGTGGAAGATTTCAAGCTCTCATCCAAGAAACTCAAGTTTGTGCGTAAAACCTAGATTTAGTCTAAATCCAGCAAAGTGAGTTCTAGTTGCTTTGAAAAACTATCACGTATTTTGAGGTTTTGAAAGTATATCCATAAGTTTACTTTGTTTTGATGAGTTTTGTGAATATTTGTACACTTGCACATATTTGGGTTATGAAATCCTTGAAAATGGTTTATGTTGGTTCCCGTTTTGCTTAGACAAGATTTGCAGATCTATTATTTCGAGTTTATGTTTGATGCGGAAGCGTATTTAAAGAACTAACAGATTTGTTTGATAGATTTAGAACACACAATATAAAGAAACAATATTTTAAGAACAAAATGATATCTTGAAGATTACTGTCGTTCGATATATAATAAGAACACCAAGAACATATTAAGAACTGTTTGGCGTGTGTGAGAGAGTGTAATGCTAAACAGGTTTGACGATATAAAGCATAAGCATGAAACTCAGATTCTTCGTTTTTTTTCTTAAGATTGTTAAGATCGTTAAGGAAGATCTCAACAAGAGACTTCCTTTTATACTACTCTAGGGGACCATAAAGCATGAGCTACTGTTGATCGGACGGCATGAATAGTAGAACGGATGGCATGAACAGTTGTACGTGCTGTATTGCATTTAATGCCGCAGACGTCTATGTTGTACTAAGCCCTATTGAGTCCATTCAGAGCTTGACGCGTGTTGAGGTTTGACAGGGCACGCTACCATGCAAGTTGATGAACGGATCCAGTAATATTAGCAAGATATAAAATATCTTCCAAGTCTTTATCGTAAACCGCAGAGGCTCTGTAAAGGGTTACAGAGGTTCTGAGGTCTGGTCTTCTGTAGAGCAGTCTTCACCGTGTTCCGAGTCTTGGTCTTCTTTGTGCGTAAGACAGAGGTTCTATAGGACACCTCTGTAGCTTCTGTAGCTTCTTGACCTTGATCTTTCGAAAGTGGCAGAGCCTCTGTAAGAGGCTTTCTTCACTTAGCCTATTTTTCACTACTTATAAATACTTCTATGATTAGGAAGATTGAAGCTAACAATCTCCCCCTAAGTAGTGAAAAATAAAAATTTGACATTGAAGTACTTTAGGCTAAGTTAGATAAGACAGAGGTTAAACAATACCTCGAAAGTTCTTTCATTCAGAAATATGCCAGAGGCATTTTACATTTGAGTATTATGAAAGATAAATTGAAAATGGTTTGCAGAGATTTTGTTTGAGAATCAGATGTTGGCGTCTTTGAAATCGTTGTAGCTTCTGTTGTCTCTTCCGACTTTTCTGATCTCGTTGTAGAAACTGACGCAGAGTTCTCTTAAGCGGATTGTAGCATCAATCTCTCTGATGAAAGCATCTGCAGCTTCTCTATCCATTTGCTCGGTGTCTCTGTATTTTACAAGGTTTGCTCTGAACATGTTCAGAGTACTGGTTGCGTACTTCTGACAGTCCATGGTCACAAAAAGTTTGACTTCGCCTTGTGGGTTTTGAAATACTAACCCGAACCTTGGTTCTGTAATGATTGAGTTGGGCACAGCGTCAGGTGGGCAGCGATCCTCTGGTGGTCGAAGGTTCATATGTTTGAGACCAAGATCCTTTCCTAGCTGAAAGTCTGTCAAACTGTAGATCAGAAGCCTTTCCCTCATTGCTTTTCTCAACACTTGATAGTCTCTGGTGTTTGGCTCTGTGTTGTAGTTGTCCTTCGTCCATTGCAGAAGATCAGGTAGATCATAGGGATTCAGATTCCTTAAGTCAGCATCAACGAAGGTGGTTTCTGAATTGTTTACCCTTCTGACTCTGTAAAGATTGTACCTGACCCTTGGATAGGTTCTTGTAAAGGAGTACCTACAGAATATTACCTTTTTGATTTTGTGGATTGAGAAGACGTCTGTTCTGGTTCTTGGCTTTGTTCTGGTGAAGATGTTCTCAAATTCTTCTCTGATCTCTGGTTCTGTGACGTGATCTGTTGGATGATTGGTATGAAAGGGTTGTTTGTAGAGGTATTTGTATACCACTTCTTCCATTTCTTCGTGTGTTGGACCAGGTGGTGGTACTTGTCTTCTGAGACTCTCCATCTGTCGAACAACTTCTACAGCTCTACCTGTTAGTGGAATGTCTGACAGAGGCTTCAATCCATATGCCCAGTCCTCTTCTTCAGGCTTTGGAGTTTGGAAGGCATCAAAGGCGCTCTTCATCAATTTATCTGTAGGCTTGGGCAATGATTTCTTTTTCTTGGGCTCTTCTGTCAGTTTCGCCTTTCCCTTGTCTTTGGCCTTTGGAGGTTCAAAACCTGTTGCCTCTGTAGGTTTGACTGTTGGCGCTTCTGTTGGAATGATGGGTGTTGCCTCTGTAGGTTTTGACACTTGTGTTTGAGAGGACTTTTGTGGCGTTGGTTCTATTGGCTTGATTGGCTCTGTAACCTCTGTTGGAGGTTCTTTTGTGACTTCTTCTGTGAGCTCGGTTTCTGTGGATTGAGGAATGTCGAATCTTCTTGCCATTCAGAAAGATGTTGTAAACCTCTGTCTTTCTTCTGCTCTTTGCGCCATTCGTTCAGTCATTGTGTTGTGCATATTTCTTAGAACAGAAGAAGCAGAGGTCTTTGCTCTTTTTGGTTTGTGGGCAATAGACTTTCTTCTTGGGATGGATTGGGGTTTTTCTGTTGGTTTTGTAGTTGGGGGGGGGGGAGATCTTCTTCTGAAGAGGATGACAGATGTTGAGCATCTACTCCAGACATTGTAGGCAATTTCACAGAGGCGGGTGTTTCCTCTGTGGTCTTTTGAGCTTCTGTTCCTCCGGGTTGTTGATTTGTTGGGCTTTCTTCCAAGATGATTACCACAGGGGTGGTTGTTGCCTCTGTGGTCTTTTGAGCAGTTTCTGGTACATGGGTTTCTTTAGCAGTTGATTCCACAGAGATGGGTGTTGTCTCTGTGGTCTGTTGAGTTTGTTGTTGTTGGGTTTGTTTTGGAGGGGCTTGGTTGATGGGTTCTGCGGCTATTGGTGGAGCTGGATGTCCTCTACTCGTAGCTTTCTCCCTTGTATTCTCCCCCTCAGGATGATCTGATGGACCAGGGTGGTCATCATCAGAGTCATCCTGACCCTTATTAGAAGTACCCTCTGCTCTGCAAGAAGCTTTGGGTTTCTTTGGTAGTTCTGCTCCTGCGGCCATCAACTTTGCGCATACATCATCACAGAGGCCGAATAGAGTTGCAAGCTCTGCTTCTGTGTTGAAGCGCATTCTGCCGACACTAGCTCTGAACTCTTTAACGTAGTTGGCATTTGCAGTAGTGAAGGAGGTGATGACTTCTGTGACCTGGTTTATCACATTCTGCCCGAGCTCTGTTAGCTGTGCTCTGGTCATGTAGTCTTTAGGCTGCATCAGCACAGTGTTGCGCATTGCTTCTTCTTGTACGTGTTTCAGGGCGTTCTATAGATCTGCAGGTGTAATGCCCTTTGGTTTGTTGGATTGCTTGTTCAGTTGTTCAAGGAAATGTTTGACTGATTCCTTGAACGCAGAAGTTGTGGCTATCCCGAATTCTTTGGCGGCAGAAGTGGTAGTTGTTTCAGCAGAAGACTTCATCTGGGTAATGGAGGATTTCACCTCTGTGGACAGATTGTCCATTTTGGTGTTCAGATTTAGGAAGGCCGTCGATGTTGTCTCTGCAAAAGAATTGAAAGAGCTTTGCAACTCTTTCATGGTTTGGTTCACAGAGGTGACAAGGGTTTAGAACTCATCCCTTGATACTTGTGTTCCTGTGGTAACCTCTGGAGGAACACATTCGTCTCCAGAGTGAGTCCCTGCTCCTAGGACACCTTCGTTCACCCTTGTTTGTACGTTGGGGGTGGAAGGATTTCCATATGATCTTCGAGAAGAAACAAGAGTTTCAATCTCTACAGAAGTTCTGCGAAGAACAGTGTCCAAATCCACTCCAGAGGTGGGTATCGGAATGTTCTTCTGTTGACTAGGAGACTTGTCTAGAGTCTCTTCGTCTTTGTGCTCACTACTTCTCTCAGAAAGAAGTTTTGGCCCTATATTGTGCGTGGCAGAGGAAACGAATTCCTCTGTAGGGTGTTCTGGTGTGATCTGGGGTGATGGATCACGAACTATAGGTGAGTCTCTCTGAGGAGACTCCCTAGGAATGGATTCCCCGGTTTTTGTGGGCGCAGAAGTCGAAAGAGTGACCTCTGGCTGTTTGGTTTGGGTAGGGATCGAGTTGTGCGACTCTTTTTCAATAACTCCTTCTGCAGCTAGACCTGCGGAGTTAGATGTGTGGGTTGCACTGGGAGGGGTTTGAGGATGTGTGCCTTCTACTTCTACGGCATCTTTTTCAATCTCTTTTTCTTTTCCACCCATTCTATCTACAACTTCTATAACCTCATCTCTATTCCACTCAGCTTCTGCTTGTAGCCTAATCCTTTCCCTAGTGGCATCATCTGACATATCGATTTCTTCTATGCCTTCTTCTGAAGCTGGGCTTGGACTCCTTCTGTGGACGTTCAATCCCTGTTGGATGAAGGGGTTCTGTAGTATGTTTGGAGTTTCAGCCGGTTGATCTCTGGGGGTTTGGTCATCATCTTGCAGATTTGTGTCAACGCTAGAGATAGAGAAGTCTTGTTCTTCTGTGGTGTGGTGGTCAAGTGGTGGTGCATTCCACCCAGCTGTATTTAGGGTGTCAGCAAAGTCAGGGTGTTGAAGGAAATCGTTTAAGCTACCTTGATGAGCGAATCGATCTGGGGATTGATAAGGTGATTGATATCCCTCTTCTGCAATTTCTTCTTCTGCAGTCCCTTCCTCTGCAGTTTCTTCGACCTCTTCTTCAACAACTTCTTCAGTTGCCTCTTCTGCGATGGTAACCATTTGATCAAGTGGTTTCCCAAGCTTCTTTTTGGTCTTCCTCCTCTTGGGTTTTGGTGCCCCTCCTTCTGTGGGTTTTGATTTCCTTTTCTTCTTTTGTTTTGGAGAAGAGGGAGGAGCAGAGGAGCCAACTTCTGTGGCATGAGGAGGTGAAGGTTGAGCTTCTGTAATGCTTGTAGAGGTGCCTTCTGCAGTTTTCCTCTTCTTTGCTTTTGGGGTAGAGGCAGAGGCTTTAGAAGAAGACTTCTTTCCCATGAGCTCGGCTCGTTTGGCTTTAAAACTCAGTTGGATTGCCATATGTTTTGCCAGTTTCTGCTCCTTCGCTTCTGTAGAGAGGGGTTCTGCAACTATTGTTCCTAGGGGGACACCTAAACGCGGGGGTGTCACAGGGCTCAGTTTTGGAGTCCTATGATCGCGTATATACTCTAACTTAAGGGTTTTGTTCTTGGCATAGCTCAGAAGCTTCCTTGACAGAGGTCTGCAGTGGGTGTAGCCATCTACATGATCGGTGGGGATGTTTTTGTTCATTGGGAACTGTTTGGGAGTTGGCCCTTCCATTGGCCAGTTTTGGATCATCAGCAGAGGTTCGAACAGGACTCCTAATATCCTTTGGAATTGCATAGGCGGTAGATACTTAGGATCGTTCTCTCTTGCCTTTTTGGTGTTGTTCTTTCTGTCGATTGTATTGATGATCTCCTGCAACATGATGGTCGCGTATTCGAGTGGGAGATCGTAGTAGACCCCGTACATGATGGTTAATATCTGGTGCGAGCTCTGGTCAATGCTGCCTATCTTCCCTGTAAGGCATCTGTTGAGGATCGAAAACAAGGTGTTCCACAGAGGTGGTAGTCTGCCTATGCGGAAGTCATTTCTCTTCCTTAGGTGGGTGTTGTACCCAAGCATTTCTACAAAACGACAGAGCTGGTCGTCTGTTGGTTGTTCTGCATATGTTTTCAGTCCAAGAAGACCCCTTTTTGGTAGATTGAACTCAAGAGAGAACATTGTTCTATTGAACTTGAGTTCCAAATGTTCAGATTTGTCTGGCTTTGAGATGTACCCTTTGATAAGAGAATCATCTTTATCAAATCGGAAACTTTGCCAAAATTGGTTCAAATACCTAACAGGTATTTTCTTTGGGGTTCTTGAGAGTAAAGGAAAGAGAATATGGTTTTCCATGATGTTTAGAAGAAGGGCATGAGCTTCGCCGAAAGCAGTGAGTGAGGGGACCAAATAGCAGTTATTGGATTTGATGGGTAGTATCTTTTCAAAGTGCTCCTTTGCGATAAAGTTTTGGTGATGGGTGGTCGGAGCAAAGTCTGCTGAGTCGCCGGAATCTTCTTGTTCGGCATTTTTGGCGAGGTGGGGGTTTTCTGAATGTTCAGAATGAGCAGGGGAGTTTTCCGGTGAGTTCGTTGGAGAGTGTGCAGGGGAGATAGCTTGAGAAGATGAAGCCATTGGTAATGAGAATAAGATATTTGCAGGTTTTTGCAGGGTTTCGCTGGAGAAGAATGAGGGTTCGTAAAGATTTTATGAGAGGGTAAGCTTGGGTTTTATAGGTGGGTAAAACAGTAGAATTCGAAAGGGTAGAAATATTTGGCAATGGATAAATATTTGGAATCCGTACTTGAGTTAGAACGGCGGGTTCAACTTTCCACAAAAAAACGTGCCATGTACGCCCAATGAAAATGAGACACGTAGGCCATGTCAGAGGATGACAGGACGTCGTGCGCGGCCCATTAATGCTAGGCGCGTGGGGTTGTTCTTAGCCACATGATTTTCACTCTCAGTAAAAGTAACCGTTACTCTTTACAGAAATGCCCAAATACCAAATTCATAGAAGCTCTGTGGTTTACAGAAGATCTGTGATTTTGAAAATCTTGGATTTTCACCCTTTTCTCATATATCTCATTGTTATCATGACTCTGTAGGTTTTATTTTGACCAAAACATTTGTAAAAGCATTGGAGAGGTAATAGGATTTTAGTGAAGAAATTTCGTTCACAGAGGTTTTGAGACTCTGTAGGAACTTGCAGAAGCTCTGTCAGGGCCAGCAGAAGCTCTGTCACACCCCGCTAAAGCGGAAACACGAGAGGTAACAGCTAAAGCTTCATAGCATTAGGAAATAAAACAACACCAACCATACAATTACATAAGTTTTAAATTGTGAAGTTCCAAAAATTTCAAGTTACAATCCATTGTTTACAAGCAACCGAGATGGTGTTTTTAACAAAATAGAGCAAAAGAAAAGAGCTTGGTTGATGTCGTCGTGCATGCTAAATTTAGACTTTGTCGTTTACCTTCTTAGTCCCTGAAAAGCATGTTTAAAATAAAAGGTCAACTACAAAGAGTTGGTGAGTTCACAGGTTTTCCATATACACAACAGTTTTTCATCCAAAGGTTACTCACATGAAACGTTTGTTCATGACAAGCTTTAAGTTTAAAAATTTATGAGTACAATTTACAATGAATGACTTTTGCAAGATATATAAGTGTTGAGCCACTACTAAGCCTCCGACAACCTACGCCCCGCGAACTACCTCAGAGGTGGTATGTTGGCCACATGAGTAGAACATTATTAACAGATAAAGTGCACCCCTACTCGTCAGTTAAAGGTGGGTTTGTCAAACCAAATAACGCTATCCACAAATATCACCGGCTCGTTATGAGTTAATAAGTAGTGTACCTATTGGGGACTTAACATTTTCATTATAACTCAACATATCTTTATCACTTATGTAAATTCGTCCATTCTTTAGTACTCATTTCTCAAATCATAAATATCCACAATTTAATATCATGAATCATTTAGCATTTTAAAATCATAACATGCTTTTCACCCCAAACATTTAACAAGTAAAACGGGGCTGTGAATACTCACAGCGTTGAAATAATAGTAACATGCTTTTCACCCCAAAACGTACAAAATAGTAAAAAGGGGATGTGAAAACTCACGACGTTGAAATAATAGTAACATGCTTTTCACCCCAAAACGTATAAAATAGTAAAAAGGGGTTGTGAAAACTCACGATGTTCAGCAAGGATTTCCAAGGGTTGCCGCACGGTTGCACAGTTTCTCGATTCTAGGTCCTTCCTAAGGAAGTGAAACACATTATTAGTTTCGGTCTAACTGTTATGGCTAAAGCATTGCTTAGCTCATCATGTCTTATAAAATGCCTTAGTATTAGTTACTAGTTTTAAGAATTATTTCGCATTGTTGTTTATATGTTATTTATTGGTTTTTAAAAAGGTTTGTAGGATTTTATTGTTACATAATTAAATTTATATGTTATATATAGTATTTAATCCTTTGTACCATGTTTTATAATTCCTTATTTACCTTGTGTTTTAATCCAAGTTCGAATTCTTATAACTTCTTACTTATTAAGGCATCATTTATACATTCATATACATGTATCTGTTGTTTTCATTTGGTGTTTTAACAAATTCTACAATTTATATGCTTTTTAATTTTTTATATTCCTAAAATCTCTTTTTCTTGAATTAGAGCTTTTACTCTTCTGCTGGCAGAACTTTTAGGTCCACAAATGGTCATAATTAAGTATTTTATGGAATAGTTTACTTAACCAAATTTTTATATATATTATTTTAATGTCTTAGGGAACTTTTGACATAGATATCATCATTTTTAGAGTTGGTTAGCTATTTTAATCATTACACTTAAGTTTAAGTGTCACAGTTACCAAAACAGTCTGCACCATCTTTTTGCCAAGTCTATTTGGAGGGTCAATCCTCAACATTTTTCAGTGATTCAAAATGGGTTTTAATCCTAACTCATAAAAGTATCTTCCAGAAAAATTTCATCATTTTTGGTTACATATTGAGGTAGATATGACGATTTTAAGGTAGACCTTTCATTCTGCCAGATTCTGATTTCTTGCACACCAGTCTTGGTTTGAGTGTTTGAGACCTCAAATCTTAATATTTTTGAGTGAAACCACTTTTGTTTGAAATATAACCCATTAAAATAACTTCCAGAAAAAAAAATCCAAGAATTTTAGTTGAATATTAAGAGACTTATAACTGATTAAAGCAGAGATTTTTCTCTGTCAGATTGCTCTTGCACACTTAATTTGATATGAGTATTTGAAGGGTCAAATCTACGAGTTTTTACATGAAACCACTTGGGTTTGAAACATAACACAATAAACAAAGTTCCAGAAAAAGATTCATATCATTTGGTTAAGTATTTTTCGAGATATGGTCGGATGAAATGCATGCAAGTAATCTGCCAGAAACCAAAAATTGTTTATTCATGGAAAATGAGTGTTTTATCTCTATATTTTTACTCATATGGTTGGTTCTTTGATTGAACACTCATTTACCACTACTTTGACAATGTTCTTAGATAAGAAATCTATTTTTGTCCCTTAAAAACTCATGCATGAACTCACACATTTCAGATTATGACAAAAACACACATGCATGTAGTTAAAACATCATCTTCTTGAGTTCTAGTGGCATGGCTTAAGGATTACCACCATTTGTTTGACATTAGATGTCTTTGGTGATAAATCCACCATGAAAAGGGTCCATTAAGGTCCTATTTCCAGAAACTCAAGAAGATAAAGATAAAGTGGGAAAAAGAAGGAGAAATTACAAAAAAGAAAGAAGAAGATGAAGGAGAACACAAGGAGATGAGTTTTACCACACTATGATTGATGTATGCCTTCAATGATCTTCAAAGATGGAGCTTTTGGGATGTTCTTGGGGCTGAAATCGGTTGGAGATAGAGAGGGAAGAGAGAGTTTTGAGTTTGAATGTAGAGAGAGAGAGGTTGAGAGGAAAATGAAGAGATTTCTTGAAACTATGGAATATTTAGTGGTGTAGGTGTTGGGTTAATGGGGGGGGGGGGGATTTGGAATTCTTAGGAAACTATATATTTACTCCTCATATTATTAATATAGTTATAATTAAATGTTAATTGTTCCAATCGGCATTTTATAAGGCAGTTTAAGCAGTTTCGTGCGGTAACAAGATTTTCTAAGCGTACTGTTGGAATTCTTAGGAAACTAAACCTTAGCCATCGTATTTAAGTCATAATAAGTTATTTCTACATGTTAAGACATGTATTAAGCTATTTAGTTGCTAACCTAAGTGGCTTGGTTGACGGGTGTCACAAGCTCTATGAGTGAAAATCTCTCATAACTAAAAATCTATTAACAATTTTGATCATCCAAGTTTTGATTTGTATTAAGAAATGTTTTTCGGACATATTTGAAAGTTGGTGTCAGAGAAAACTGTTTTGGAAAAAGTTTTGTGCGAGAATGTTATGGTGTGTGTTTTTGTGCATATCGGTTTCCGAGTTAAATTTGCGATTACAGAGCAGTGTTCTGGCAGAACTTCTGTTGAGCTCAGCAGAAGCTCTATGACCTCAAATTTCTCATAATTCAAAAATTATTAAAAGTTTGAATAATTTTATTTTTGAAAAGTTATTCTCAGTATTTTTAGGACGTATTTGACAATTTTTGTCCCAGAAAACTATTTTCAGAAACCTTTTGTACGAGACATACCTTTTGGTTCTTCTTTTCTCGGCAGTGATGTCTGACTTCTGACGATATAGATTCATCGAAAGATTAACCTTGAAAGATTAACCTCTGTAGATCATTTCAAGGTTTCTTTTGCTCCCCCTTGATCTAACCATCTCTGTAGATCAAGTAATTTCCTTCTGCTCCCCCTTGACCCATGCTTGGATCAAAATAGGATAAGTTTTGCATAGTACATAGGTCATGTTTACCAGAGGTTCTGTAGGGGTCGTCAGAGGTTCTGAGCAGACCCACATAAGCTCTGTGATTTCAAGAACTATTTAAGATTGAGAATTTACATACAGAAAGAAATCAATCAAAGCAATAAATAAGGCAATATATTTATACACATATTTACAGAAGATAAGCTATACTTACAGAGGATTTTCACGTCATATTGATCATTCCTAACTTACCCACCAAGAAATTGAATCTTTTCTCGTCTAAAGCTTTGGTGAATAAGTCCGCGAGTTGGTATTCTGTGGGCACGAAATGCATCTCGATTGTACCGTATTCAACATGATGTTTCAAGAAGTGGTACCTTATATCGATATGCTTGGTTTTTAAATGTTGCACATGATTGGCAGAGATGGCAATGGCACTTTTGGAATCACAGAAGATGGGTATCTTGAGTAGGATGTGGCCGTAGTCTTTTAGCTGAGTCTTCATCCACAGAACCTGAGAACAACAGCTAGCAGCAGCAACGTATTCAACTTCTGCCGTAGATGTTGACACACAATTCTGCTTCTTGGAGGTCCAACTGACTAGCCTACCAACTAGGAATTGACAACTCCCAGAGGTACTCTTTCTGTCGAGCATGCATCCTCCATAGTCTGAATCTGTATAAGCTTTAAGACAAAAGCAAGAGTTCTGTGGATACCAGAGACCAAGATTTTTGGTCCCCTTTAGGTATCTAAAGATTCTCTTAACAGCATCATAATGTGATTTCTTAGGATTAGCTTGATAACGTGCACAAAGACATGTGGCATGCATAATGTCATGTCTGCTAGCAGTTAAGTATAACAGAGATCCAATCATGCCTCTGTAGAGAGTGCATTCTACAGATATGCCATCTGGATCTAAGAATAACTTATTTCCAGTGGCCATTGGAGTTTTCATGGCAGAGGTATCAGAGAGGCTATACTTGGAAAGAATGTCAGAGACATATTTGGCCTGATTTATAAAAATTCCCTCTGATGATTGTTTGACTTGGAGTCCGAGGAAGAATGTTAATTCTCCCATCATACTCATTTCAAACTCACTTTGCATGAGTTTTTCAAAACTTTTGCACTCTTCTGTATTAGTAGACCCAAAAATTATGTCGTCCACATAGATTTGTACAAGCATTATTTCACTGTTTTTACGTTTATAGAATAAGGTAGTATCTGTTGTACCTCTATCGTAGCCATTGACTAGAAGAAAGGTAGAAAGTCGTTCGTACCATGCTCTTGGAGCCTGTTTCAGTCCGTACAGAGCCTTTTCAAGGTAGTACACATGCCTTGGGAACTTTGAGCTTTCAAACCCCGGTGGCTGATTTACGTAAACCTATTCTTGGATTTCACCGTTGAGAAAAGCTGATTTCACGTCCATCTGATAGACTTTGAAACCTCTGTGGGCTGCGAAGGCTAAGAATATTCTTATTGCTTCGAGTCGTGCGACAGGGGCAAAAGTCTCATCGTAGTCTATGCCTTCTTCTTGTCTATATCCCTTGGCCACTAATCGTGCTTTGTTTCTGATGACCACTCCATCTTCATCCTTCTTATTTCTATAGACCCACTTAGTCCCAATGGACTGTTTCCCCCGTGGCAGAGGTACTAGAGTCCAGACTTTATTGCGCTCAAACTGCAGAAGCTCATCTTGCATGGCGTCTACCCAGTTTGGGCCGTCAAGGGCTTCAGAAATCTTCTTTGGCTCTATCACACTAATAAAGTTCGTAAAGAAACAAAAATTAGCAGTGGCAGACCTTGTTTTTACCATGTCAGAGGGTTCACCAATTATTTGGCTTGGAGGATGGCTTTTTGTCCACTGAGTTGTGCGTGGATGATGGTCACCAATGTCATCGAATTGTTCTTTAGAGGCTTCTTGTTGTTCTTCTTCTTCTTCTTCTGGTGTAGCCTCTATCGTAGTGCGTGCCTTTGTAGTTGATCCTACAGTTTGTGGAATGATTGGTATGAGTGGTGGTGGAGTTTGTTCCTCTGAAGGCGTATAGACTTGGTCCTCTATATCCTCTGTTATTGGTTCCTCTGTGGATTGTGGAGTTTGTTCTTCAGCAGCTTCTATGGTCGTTTTCCTTTGTGTTTCATCTTCTGTAGACTCTTCCTCAGCATTTGCATCGGTAGCATTTACAGAAGAAGATGAAGCATTATTTGGACCAGTTAGAGTCATACCTGTAGGATTTTGACCGACAGAAGATTGTTCTGCAGAAGCTCTGATTGTTCCAACAGAGGGATCAATGTCGTCGTGGAACGTCTCTAGAAATAGAAGATTTAAGTCTTCTTTTGTTTGTGAGATGCCAGAGGATTCCCCTTTAAGTCCGAGTTCTGAACTGATTTGCTCAGAAGTCTTTTGGAATGAATCATCAAAAGAAACATTGATGCTTTCTACGATCTTACGAGACTTTGTAAGGTATACCCTGTAGGCTTTAGAAGTGGCAGAGTATCCAATGAAATTTCCTTCGTCAGCTTTTACCTCAAACTTTCCTCTGGAATCTCTGTCGTTTAAAACAAAGCATTTACATCCAAATACATGGAAAAACTTGATGTTTGGCCGCCTTTTGTTGATCAGTTCGTAAGGAGTCTTGATGTGTCTTTTCACAATGGTTGAACGATTCTGTGTATAACAAGCGGTAGAAATCGCTTCTGCCCAAAAGTTCATCGGTAATCCGTATGCTGATAGCATAGTTCTTGCGGCCTCCACGAGCGTTCGATTCTTTCTTTCGACTACGCCGTTCTGCTGTGGAGTGCGAGCGGCAGAGAAGTTCTGTGATATTCCTTCTGTAGAAAGATATGTTTCAATGACAGAGTTTTTAAATTCTGTGCCATTGTCACTTCTTAACTTCTGTATTCTGCATTCATAAAGAACTTGGATTCTTTTCATTAGATTAATCAAGATGATTGGAACATCTGATTTCTTTCGGACAAATTCAACCCATGTGAATCGCGAATACTCATCAATTAAGACAAGTATGTATTTCTTGCCACCTAGGATCTGTATGGCAATGGGACCGCAGAGGTCGACATGAAGCATGTACAAGACACATCTATTTTGCCTCTGTGGGAAGCTCTTCTGAGTTTTCCCATTTCACAGGCAGAACACAAATGATCCTTATTAAATTTAACATTAGGCAAACCTTTAACTAGATCAAGTTTGACCAGTTTATCCAAGGTGTGAAAGTTCAAGTGACAGAACCTGTTATGCCATAACCAGGCTTCCTCACTTTTGCAGGCTACAAGGCAAACTTTGTCCTTGTTCTTTGAACTGAAATTCATCAGATATAGATCACCTCTTCTTTCGGCTCGCAGAAGTTCTATTCCTGTGTCTTCACTTTTCAGAGAGCAGAAAGTTCTTTTGAATAACACATCGAATCCTGTATCACAAAGTTGTCTTATACTGAGTAGGTTGTGTTTAAGGCCATCCACATATGCAACTTTGTATACATAAACGTTTTCCTTCTTTATGACTCCATAGCCTTTGATGTGTCCCTTTTTGTCGTCTCCAAAAGTTACAGATCCACCATGGAGTGTTTCTTTGTACGTGGATAGTAAACTTCTGTCGCCAGTCATGTGTCTTGAGCATCCGGAGTCTAGATACCAGATTGGCACATACCGCTTCTGCAGAACAATCATAGATACTTAGGTACCCATATCCACATGGGTCCAATATTGTTAGAATTTTTCAAGTTTGCCTTAGCATTCTTGAAATACATTTTATCTTTTGTAGAAGAATCAGATTGTTTCTTTATAGGTTTTGACTTTTGAATTTGAGTAGAGAGTAAACAATCTTGGCGGGAGAAGTGATTATTTAGTTTGAACATAAGATCAAAGCAATGACAATATTGAATATGAGACGTGATTTGCTTGAACTTTTCATTGAATTCATTGAACTGAGCCACAGAGGCATTACATTCTTTCTTAACACTAGATTTCCTATTACAAGAAGATCTATGAATACTAGAATGTTGTTTGCAAAAGCTTTGTTTAGTTCCTGCCTTCTGTGAGTCTCTTCTGTGGTGAACATCTTTCTTCACTGTCACAGAGGAAAAAGATTTGTTAACTTTAGGCCATTTTCCCTTTTGTTTCCAAGTAGGATTTTCGTTAATTTGCCTTAAAGGTTTTGAAAATTTTAAACTTTTAGGATCTACGGAGGTCTTATTTTTAGGATTTAACATGTCAAGCTCAGCAGAAGTTTTGACTTGTAAATACAAGTTTAGAAAATCTGGGCAGATAGGTATCTCTGTGATTTTCTCTTTTGGAGAAATAGTTCTGTTAAGAACTTCAGAGGAGAATTTAACATTCTCTGTGTCACAGTGAACTATCCCTGATGTAACATCTGTCTCTGAGTCGTCAGAAGATGAATCGTCCTCATATACAGAGGTTGAGTCATCTCTTTCGACAGAGGCTGGATTTTCCGAGCATGTATCGTACGAGCTTTCTTCTTCTGTAGAATAACTTTCATAGACGGCAGAGGTTTCTGATAAGATCTCTTCAGCGAGAATTTTATCTACAGAAGATGTACAGAAGTTTTCTAAAACGTTTGTTTTCCATACTTCCAAAATTTCCTTTTCAATTGTTTCTTTAAGTTTTTCTTCTGAAAAGGTGGGTTTAAACTCAGGAGCTTCTGTCGATAATTTCTTTTCGACATTTATCATACAGACAAAAGCAACCTGCGTTTGAGTCTCTGGTTTACCAAACTTAAAGATACCAATCTGATCTTGTGTTTTCTGATATTTCTTTGGTTTGATTCCTCTATTGATAGAGGTTGAAGATGAAGAATTTGTGTTTTCAAACCACACATTGATCATCTTCGTATGTTTCCTCAAGTGAGGTTCCACAGAGATTTTAGCCCTTTTACTTACAGAGAGTAAGTTTGGAAAATCTGGTTTGTTCGTTTTTCCTAACACAAACAGAGAAGACAGAGGTTTAATTCTTTTGCCTTCAACACCTAGGGTAATATCATCGTACCCTATATCCCGTCTTCCTATTTGTGAGTTTACTTTCACATACACCTTATGTGCATCTTTATAGTTTTTAAGTAAAACTTCTCTTCTGAGTAGATCTTGCCAAAGTATCTCTCTCACTTCTAGAAACTGAAAGTTCTTTTGTTTTGATTTTTAGAGCAGAGGTTAATTCAGAAATTTGCCTTTTTAAAGGATCTAGATTTTTGTTCCAATTCTTTTCTACTCTTTCCTTTTCTTCAAAAATTTTGGCTTTTTCTTGAGTGAGAAGCCTTACTTCTCTCTCATTAAAGGTGAGTCTTTTCTGAATGCTTTCATTTATCTCTTTTAGTTCAATTAGTTCAATGTTAAGTTTAAGTAAATTATCATCTACAGAATTAGTACAAGAGGTAGAGTTTGAAGTGGACACCTCAGTGTCAGTGCCGGAGTTGACTTCTGCCATGCCACAGAATAGGGCATTGGTGGTGTATTCATCGTCAGAGGTAGAGTCTGACTCGAAGTCCTCCTTGTTCGCCTCAGAATGCCCTTTGTTCGCCATTAGGGATTTTTGCGCATAATACTCAGCCTTCTTTTTTGTAAAAAGCTGAGTCCTTCTGTGGGCGATTTGGTCTACTTCTGCATTCATTTGCGAAATGGCCTGGCTTCCCGCAGTTAAAACAACCTTGGGAAGTGTTTCTAGTACGATCGTCGGACTTCTGTCGGTCTCCACCTTTCTCCGTTCGGCATTCGTTTGCGTAATGACCAGGCTTGCCACACTTGTAGCATTCTTGTTGTGTGTGGCTCACCTTGTCATCTGACCTCTGTCGGTCATTACCTCTGTAGTTTCTGTCGCTTGACCTCTGTCGGTCATTTCTATCATCTGACCTCTGTCGATCACTCGATTCTTCTCTTCTTCCATCATCTCTTCTATCACCTCGGTTGTCTCTGCCATATCGATCAATTCCTGAACCCCTCTGATTTTCTCTGAACTCTCTTGTCAACAGAGCTAAGGATTTAGCTAATGACGCAAGAGTTATCTCTTCTTCTATCAGCTCGTCTTCTTCGCTATCAACTATCACTATCTTCTTCTTCTCCTTCTTCTTCTCCTCTGTTGCTCTCTCATTTCTCGGTCTCTCTGCAGCCTCTGTAGATTTACTAACCAATGCGTATGGTGCAATGGTTAGTGTTTTAGCCTGTGCTATTTGAGGCTCCTGTGCAACTAGTGTTCCATAGAGATCAGAGAGTGTCCAGTGTTGGGAATATTTTCAAAATATTAAAACTTAAGTATTTTGGGTTGAGTCTTAGGAAGAAAAAAGGAAAATTGATTTTGGTAGGTTTCACCTTGTCCCACATAGGAGGAAAAGTGAAACAAAAGTGGGTATATAAGTGGAACTATTTTCCATATATTAATTTGTCTTATATTGGAAATGGTGGGGGCTCCACAAGGGTGCAACGCACCCTTACGCGCGCGCGACTGCGGGCGTGGGCGCAATGTGGCGCTTTGATGGCGCACTTTGCACTTCGCACACACCGCGAGCCGCTTGTAGCCGCCTTTATTCTTTTAATAGTCACAACAACCAAACCGTTGCGATTGATCCATCAGATGTGACGGTTCGTGAAATGGTGTTCCAAACAGACGCGACGGTTCGCCAATGGATGCCTTCGAATAGATGTGATGGTTCGTGGCAGGCACTGTTGGTTGGTTGGCACTCGTTCCAACAGTCGTGATGGTTAGAAGCGTCGCTAATAGTCATAGTTACTCAGGATGTGCCTATTCGAACAAATGCGACTGTTTGGATCGTCGCCTTTGCTGCCATCTGTCACAAAACTGTCAATTCGTGACAATTCGAAGAGTCACCACTTATGTCTATATATATCCACGTTTAGACTCCAAAAAATCATATCCTTTCCTTTTCTTACATACCAGATTGCTAGAATTTTGTGTTGCTATAGAAACACAAATTCTAGTTCTTGAAATCCTTGTCTACTCACTAGTTCTACCGGGATTATCAACACAAGGTGCGGTGTTGATAATCGTGCCTACAAACGTTGCTTCATTGTATCTTGGGAAGCAATTTGCCATAAACCCAAAGCACTTACGGTGGGGGCGAAATTGCTTTAAGGATAGAGAGAACTCGCCTTGAAGCAATAAGTAGTAGATGTTCTTTATCCATTTTATACCATTAGATTAGAACCCTAAAAACAACATCCAGGAGTCTAGATCTTGGTTTGTTTGTAAAGACATAGACAACTGGAGCCACTCATCATTTAGGCTCTTTAGAAACATGACGTTATTTTCTTCCGAGGTTCTGTGAATGCCAGACTTTCTACATTTGTTTATGAGGGAGTTGAACCTGTCGTACGTTGTTTGCAGAGATTCTGTTGCAGAGGCTTTGAAGGCATGATATTCATTTATGTATTGTGCCCTTTGGTTCTTCTGCGTTTTAGCACCCTCTTCCAACTGTCTTTCTAATTCTTTCCAAAGATCGTGCGTTGTTTCGCATGCATCTAAGGATTGAAAAAGTTCGTTGGGGATAGCCATGATCAATAATCTTTTTGTTTTCTGTGCAACTTCATCTTCTGCCCTATCTTCATCTGACCATTCTCCTTTTGGCTTAGGTTTTTTATGTTCAGGGATTTCAAGAGATTCAGCAGTAGCTGGTACTCGTGGTACTATTATCATGGGAACTTGAGGAGGGTTGTAAAGACATTGTACGAGAGTTTTTTCAGTACCCTCAAAGAAATGGATCATTCTTATCTTCCATTGAGGATACTCATCTCGAAGGAGAGTAGGAGGCTTGGTTAGTGAACCAGCAGTAAAAAAGTTATTTGTATTTGTCATTGTAAGAGTTTCGAAGGTTCTGAAAAGATAATATGACGAAAGAGTATGAGTCTGATGATCTGGAAGATTTTCTGGGTTTTAACAGTTCCCAGAGTGCACTTTAATGGAGTTTTATCCTGGAAAAAATAGTTTCTTTTAAGAATACCACTTTCGAATAAATCGAAAAATGATAGGAAAACAGAAACTTTTCAACGAAATGAAGAACAGGTTAAAACAGAATGATGTCTATCACAAATCTTGTAACAAAGAGGATCACTTGATATTAAAAATCAAGGAAGGCTCTGATACCAATTGTTGGTTTGACAGGGCACGCTACCATGCAAGTTGATGAACGGATCCAGTAACAGTAGCAAGATATAAAATATCTTCCAAGTCTTTATCGTAAACCGCAGAGGCTCTGTAAAGGGTTACAGAGGTTCTGAGGTCTGGTCTTCTGTAGAGCAGTCTTCACCATGTTCCGAGTCTTGGTCTTCTTTGTGCGTAAGACAGAGGTTCTGTTGGACACCTCTGTAGCTTCTGTAGCTTCTTGACCTTGATCTTTCGGAAGTGGCAGAGCCTCTGTAAGAGGCTTTCTTCACTTAGCCTATTTTTCACTACTTCTAAATACTTCTATGATTAGGATGATTGAAGCTAACAGTTTACAATGTTTTATGAGGTGCTTGAGTCACCAAAAAAGGGGGATTTGATCCACCAAACGAGGTTCTTGGATATTTGGTGGATTTGGACGAAGGATGGATTTAGCTTCCTATATGTGAAATTTTGTAGAACAAAGGGTTTTGATGGAATTATTGTAAGAGTTAGGTTTTTATAAACTATTATTGAGTTATGGGTTAATTTGGGACTTCACCCAGCCTAAGAGTTGTGATATTTGAAACTTTGAGTTCTTTGACTTTAAAAGTGTGAGTTGTTGTAAACGACCATTCTTTGACTTTATGAATATCTGGAAAAGTGTGAACCTTACGGTTCGGGCCCTTGGCCATTTATACTTGGAGAAAATAACAATTTTGGGAAAGTTGTACATCGTCCTATGTAGCCACATTGGCTTTATTTTAATTGCCAAACGTTTTATGATGCCTTATGGCTCGAATTATACTCAAATAAGTTTTGGGACATTGTTCGGTTTTAAATGGCTCAATACGGAGCATTTTATGTAAAATGAAATTATTGCATAAGTGTTGGTTATTACATGTTTTGAATGCATTAGTCCATTCACTTGGAGTCATGTAATGTTTTAGACTATAATGCAATGGATCCATAGGCATAGAAGTCGTTTGTTCAACGTGGAGTCTTTGATGTCCATGTTTGAGTCTAGTGAGTGGTCCCCAAGTCATGTATTATTTGGATCTTGCGGTGGTACTGATACGAGCCATATACGGAGCTAAGTCTTGCGGTGGTGCCCATGGTGAGCCGAATACGGAGACTTGTGACTTTTTGTGGTGAGACTCATCTGGAGGTCGAGTAGACGCTAGGGTCATTTGTGTATCTTGCGGTGGTTGCTCAAAGAAGCCGTATACAGGGATCCATGACCCGAAGTGAATCTCGCGAACATTGATAAGTGGCCTAACTTTTTGTACCCGCCACATTCGATGGAATCGGGTCTCCCAGTCACCAAATGGTGTTATTTTTGGGTATTCCCTTACCCATACTTTCGGTGTTGAAACGTACGACTTTATCTTATACAAATGGTAATTTGGCGAAGCATCTCGCGCGTGTTTTTGGGGAATTTAGATGTTGAAACGTTTGGAGTCGTGTTTTGAGCACGTTTTGGGTGAATATGGAAGGTTGGTTTAATGTCCAAAATATTACTACGAATTTGGGTATAAATATCACTGTCATAATTCTTTCGTAAATACTATAATTTATGGATAAATCGTAGTTATGGTAAACTCTTAGTTTTAACCGTTTTATGTTTTATATGATGGAAACTGCTTTAACTCACTAAGGCGTTAAGCCTAACACTTTTTCTTTTTGACATGTATATCAGGTCTTAGGTGGATCTGAGTGGCTTGTGGAGAGTGGTAGGATTTCCGGTAGGATGGCTTTAGAGATGTCATCCGGTATTGGAGATAGCAGATTTGGTGGTTTAGTAACACCCGACTAATTTGTCCCCGTTTGTGGGACTAGATAGTTCCGTTAGAACTCTGATACATGTTGTAGTGTTACTTTCGTTGTAAACTTTAGATTTTTGATATTTCAAGGGAATTTGGATTTGGAAGTTTTATTTTGTCTGCTATTTTCAATTTTTAGGGGTGTTACAGAATAAGACAAGGTAAAAGAAAACTAATCTAAAATATCTTAAGAATGACACAAGGTTCTTGCACAAAGAAGTAAGAACAAGAGAGAAAAGAAAGAAGACTTAGAAGAGGTACAAGAGGTGGTGTGAAGACGAAGTTATTCACTACTATTTATACCTAGTGCATTAAATGCACCTTAGAAGGTATAGTCTACGTGTCATTAGATGAGTGGAATGCATGTCCTTGTCCTTTTGTTTTAGCAGACTTTGGCCGCATGTGTACAGTAAGGCTAGGTAGTTGGTAAGGACAATTGAGAACGGAAAGCAATCGTACTATATACCTTCGTCTTTTTATGTAAGAGAGTAAGAAAAATAAATCTTGATGCGCAAGACTCTTTGATCAACGATAGGTTTGAAATGCTGAGAGCTCTACAACTATCGTGGAGTCTTGGTCAGACTTCACACTTGATGTGGATGGTCTTGATGCCACTAAATGCTGCTTCAGATCATGAGTAGACCAATATATTTCTTCAGCTACTTCTTCGACATCACTGAAGATTTCTTTGGGGTGCGCTTTGTCTTGAGGCACACTTAACTTATTTATGTTATAATACATGTTCAACGATCACTGAACAGACTCAGTGTTGATCGCTGAAGCTGAAACAAATAGTTTAAAACAGACTTAAGTAGTTTTCACTAAGTATAAGGGTCATCATCAAATCACTGAGAGAGTTTGGATCAACAATATCCTTCTATTTGATGATCACAAAGCAACATAAAAAGGATTGCTTAAATAAAACTGTAAATAAATGAAACTCATAATTACTTCTCACATTTACTGTTTTGAGGGATATTTTTTAGCACTTAGATGGAGTAAAGTACTTCACTAAAATTTCATTAATAGGTCAAAGATTAAAATAGAAATGAAATTACAACAATAATAAATTAAATAACTAAAAAATCACACAAACTGAAAATTACAATAGAAGAAAACTATCAACTAAGATTAGTATAGTTGATGTAGTCAGGGATCTTTTCTCCTTGCTTCTTTATTTTCAGAAACTCCCTTCTGATCTGTACATCCATCATATCTCCATGAATATCTTCATTTATCTAAGACCGAATATACTCTATATGTTTAACACGGCATAAATGAAGTTGTGAAACTTGCTGAAAATGATATTGTCCTTCCATGTCTATGAAGATGAGTCCATACTCAGGTTTGAAGTGAAACAAGTTAAGAATTTATGGACCTGTATCTGGCAGAGATAGGTTCAACATGGAGTGGTCAGGTATCTCCATATGACCAAGGATATTGTCCACAAAGAACTCAGTTTCATGCTCGTTTTTGTAGGAATGTCCTTCATCAGCAGCAGGGATGGTCTTTCTTCGGCGAGGGGTCTTCAGAGGAACATGAGGGACTTCAATAATCTTTGAAACTCTATCAAAGAGTTTATTCATCTCTTCCTCAACAACTTCTTTGTACTTTGATTTTGACATTTGAATGGCATTTCTGATTTCCATCCATTCATAGAAGCCATACTTCTAAAGAAAGGAAGGGTAGTCAGTGATGGCGTTTCGATCATATTTGAAGATGAGCATTGAGACGAGAAGACCTCCATTTTTTGGTCGCCCTGAGATGGTGACATTAGTGATCCTGTGAGCGTTAAGCCTGTTTTCCACTCTATCTTTGCACCATCTCAATTTTTATTCTTTTCGGTTCAACTCTTTCCTGTTTTCTTTTTCAGCTTCTTGGAGAAGTAGAGCCTAAGAACCGATTGGATTTTTCTTTCTGAACTTCCGTTCAGCTTGAGCTTCCATAGCTAGAGTATAACTCTATATTATCCTTCATTTTCTTTTTATTTTTTTCCATCTTGCTCAGCTTTCACAGACTTTTCTCGCTCAGCTTCCGTGAGGAACCCAAACTCATCGTCATCTACAAAGTGGAATTTTTACCCTGGACCGATCTAGTTGGGCTACTATCTGAGTCATTCTCTTTCATTCTTCAAATTCAGAGAAAAAAGAGTAGTGTGAAGGTCTTTGAGGGATAAGGTTTGTATCTTCTTCTTCAACGTCAAACTCTAGTTGATACACTGGGAGCATATTTTCAGCTTTGTAAGGTTGATATACTGGCCTTGTAGGGGATTCAAGCAGGGAAGAGGATGAGCTGGAAAAAAGTGAGAAAGAAGGAGGTAATTCAACTATGTATGAAATAGTTGAGGCTGGGGATAGGAAAGAAGTAGATAGGGGTAGAGGATGTCGATATCCGGGTTCAATGATAGGAGGGGTGTATAAGGTGAGAGTATAGGTTACCTTTGGTTGGATGGGCTCCCCCTCAACTAGATAGATAATAGCCAAGTTTTCGTCAACCAACCATTAACCTTGTCGGTATATGATTGTGGGTTCTTCTCTGAGGACCTCTCCCCTTGATTTGATGGTTCCTTGATGACGAACCCTTTGGTAGTTGGAGGGATCACTTGCTGAAAGATGAAGTCGTCTTCATCATCATTATTTCCCATATCAGCAGCAGGGTCATGAATATCACGTTCTTCATCCTCTTCTTCTTCATCATCTTCACCAGCCTCTTCATCATATGTGATTAGAGGTGGTTCAGCTGTGGAAGGAATTGGAATCGGGATCAGAACACCATCGTCTGAATCATCACCATCATCATCTTCTTCATTAGCTCGTCCATCTGCCAGGGACGGGTCGACTTTAGATAGATGAGAGGCTTCAGCTGAAATAATGTTCACTGGCTCCCCTTCAGATACTGTAGCAGCTTCGATGTTCTTCCCCCTCTCTTTGTCATCATCAAGGAGAGGTAATCGATCATTGAGAGTTGAGACATTCTGCTCCAGATCAACAAAATAAATGGTTATTAGAACCCCGAATTCAGCAACCGTGGAGAGAGAACTTCGATCGTCTTTAGTGAACATGGGAACATGAACTGGAGGAGCAGGTGCTGGCCGCTGAAGGATAGCTAGGATTTTCTTCAGGGTTTCCTCATGCTGGATCATCTTGGTATGAACAGTATAAGAGAATGATGAAAAAGAACTCTGAAGACTGTTAATATCAGCAGTGTTGGCAGCGAGGTCAACTTTGATCATTGTAACCTCAGACTGTAATGCAGAAACAACTTCAACATCAGTTTTGCTTCAGAGTTCTTTTTCATCGCTCTCTTATACTGTTAATACCAAGATGTTCCAGCATGAGGAAACCTTGAAGAAAATCCTAGTTATCCTTCAGCGGCAGTGTTGGCAGCGAGGTCAACTTTGATCGTTGTAACCTCAGACTGTAATACAAAAACAAATTCAGCATCAACTTTGACAGTAAGATCGGTTCTAGGCAAGGAGATGGAAGAATGTACAACATCCGTCTTGAAAGAGATAGAGGTGACATCAGCAGCTACGGAGGTGAGAGAAGACAAAATCTTTGCAACTTCTTGTGTCAAATCATCCAGTTTAGGACCTGATAAGTGTTAGAGCTTTGAGCATAAGGAAGATCAGGGTTAGTAACCAAAAACAAAATGGGTTGGGAAAATGGATTAGTTGAGGTGTCTTGTGTAACACCCTCAAATATGGAAAGTGTGACTAATTTAAAATATTCTTTTATACATCAAATAAGAAATAAATTACTTTCGAAAAGTCAACACTTGATTACCTATAATGGCACTCTAAGATTCACATCATCAAATAATAATCCAAAACATACACAAGGACTATATTAGAGAGGGGTGTTACTAAAACCCAACAATTTTCGCTATCTCCAAGGTGCGGAAAACATCACTGAATAGTTATACCCTTCTCGTGCATCTAATTAACACTAATATCATCACGGTGTCGCTAGTACCATTCCCACCAATGACCTAATGCACATGCCGACATAAAAAAGGGTTAGGCTTAACGCCTAGTGAGTTCAAAAGTGTTCATCATTTATATAAAAACGGTAAACTAAAAGAATGCTATTTAAATCAACGATCCGAAATGGATCGTTAAACATTCCATTAGGGAGCCTGGTCTTGACTTTTCTGTGTGATTTCTAATATGGAACATATAAAATATGAAAGAAACATCTTTCCCCAACCCCATCATTCTTGTGATGAAAATCCCAATACAAAACATACCTTCAAATATGAATTCGAAACCCAATACTCACCCAAAATGTGAATAATGATCAATGCTCAAACACTGAAATTCGGACAAAACCTTATTATCCAAAATACCAATATGTGAGTAAGACTTAACACCCAAAATCATAATTATGGAGAACACTCAATACTCAATTATTCGCGATTCATAGTATAAGGCCCCGATGATCCTAGGTACACTCATTCACTAGAAATTACATCATGTGGCCAATGGCTAGTATTTGACTCCCATAAGACCGTACCAAGTTGCCCGCGATGACCCAGTGCCTATTTCTAGCTACAATGTGGGAATAACCATTCCATAAAAACTAACTCAGAAGTTACATCATAGGGTCAATGGCAGATGTTCGACTCAACATCCCGTACCATAAGGCCCCCGATGACCCAACGACTATTCCTGGCCACAACATTGGAACAATTCGTCCCATTTAAAACATTAAAGACCGACTCTTATGCCTTTGGGTTCAATGTATTACAATATAAATTACGTGACTCCAAATGAATGACCAACACACTCAAAACATGTAACTTACAAATAAATATGACACACTGCATATAACTCCAAAAACTTGACAAAGAGCAAATCAAACAGACAAACGTCCCCAAGACTCATCTAAGTCAAAACCGAGTCAAAAGCTCAACAAAATGCATTTGTTCAATAAATAGGTAAACTCACTCAAAAATATGATTAGGCCAAATGCAACACCCTAAAAATAAATTTCAGGGTGTTATACCAAACATTGTCAATATCAGGATAAATCATCCCTATATAAAATAACTCGTCAAAAGACACATTTTCAAGGTTTATTTGTTAAAACGACCAAAAATCCCAAATATGGACATTTCACAAGATTTGTAAATCAAATGTATCAAATATGTAAAATTTACCAAATAACCACATTTTAGATAAAGAACAAGTAAATATATTAATACTTCAAGATGGACATTTTTGACATGTACATAGTTTCACAAAGCAACTTGAACTCACCTTGCTAGGTTAACCTAGGTTCCAAATCCACCTCTGGCTTCCAAAGTGGTGGAGACTTTAGATCCACAAGCAAACTACTAGATCTATAATAGATTATCAAGAACACTTCGGTCACTCCCAAAACATACATAAACAAACCCAAAAGAAGAAATTAAAGTTGAGTTGAAAAGGATCAAACCCTAGGTTAAGAGATGGTTGGATATAGGCTTACCTTTCGAATTATAGGAAACCTAAATCTTCGAGAAAACACCAATCTTCTACATTTCCATAGCAACAAAAATCGCTCAAAACGGATGAGAAATGAGCAAGATATGACTAAATGAAGAAAATCCTGATTTTAAGCATTGCAGGTCTAGCGCGACCCTAACATGCGATAGTGCCAATGGCACAATATCCAGGCACTGTTGCCTGAGATGTACCGAGGCTGGTACACTTCACACGATCCTGCCATGCTACATTGCCACCAGGCACTGTCACCGGACATTGTAGCCCCAACTATATCGAAAGTTTTTCGACCGTTTTTCTGGCCGTTCTCCCGACCGTTCCTCGACCGTTTTGCTGACCGTTTTGCTGACCTTTTTTCAACCATTTTCTCGGTCGTTCCTCTAAATTTATTTTATAAATATCAACGAAATTACGGGTTTTACAATCCTCCCAACCTTAGAATGATTTTGTCCTTAAAATCTAATGTCGCTAAAAATTTGAATGCCACTACCCACAGAGGTCCTGATTCTCAATGGTTCGATTCAAACAATGGTTCTGAACCAAACAAACAACAACCCAAGGGCCCTTCTGTCATCGATATCATACTTTCATACTCTCACAAAGTGCTTGAACCACAAGAGACACATGGAACGATTCAAAAATCCACACACCCCAAAATAAAAGTCTGACTGATGGCTTGTCATCCACCAATCTGAATTAGGATAACAATCAGAGGGTGTAGACCTAATTAACGACACTTTTCGCACATCAATTGGCTCCCCTTCCAAAGGAGTGTCGCGACATATCTTGAATCCCAACCAAGATTTGACCATCTTTAGTTCATAACCGCTATGCCGATTAACGAGCCAGCAGAACCCAATATCCATATTCAATACTACATACTGATTATTGGGATGGGTATTGAACCTTGTTTAATCAATTTACATCAATAATTTCTCTACTGCCTCCCAACCTGAAGTGGCTTATACTACCTCAATAGTAGCTTACGACATTAGCTACTCTACTCCACTATTGTTGCCCAAGATGGATCTATCCTTAAATTTTTCTAACAACTTATATTGAGTTGTGGTACGTTTCACCCTTGCATTCAACACTACAATAATCCCCTCAAAAGATTATCCGACTAAACTTGGTCATGCTCTTTTCAATTCAATGTACCCATTACAATGTCAACTATACCTGAGTGGTAAAGGAATCCTACACAAACATCCTTGAATCACCACCCGTTGCCACTACTGCGTCGATATTATAACACCGACTAATCAAAGTCTCCTCAATAACCATTTTCCACTTAAAGTCTACCTCAACATTTTCACTAAAATTTCCAATAATTAATACCGTAAAAGATTCATCGTCTTTTTCTTGACGAAATTCCTAACAACTAGTTTGGCTCAGTTCGACACAACTCTAAATCCGTACTCCAAACCGTCACAAAGCATACCAACCGTAAGGATTTCCAAAATTTCCTGAGTCAAACCATTTCCATTACTAGTCCAATGTTCCATCTAGAACGTACTAAAACCCTCCATTCATAGACGATTATCTCAAACTCCACGACTACACAACTCTTTGAATGCATTCCAACGTTGACTCGTGAAATAAATTCATTGACAGAACAAAATAGTTACAATCGCCAATCACTAGTTACTAAAAATCTAATCTTCTCAGAATCACTACATCACCACTGATTTCCCGAATGCTTCTTAGAATTCAACTGATGTATCCCAAGTACCCCAATGGTTGTTGATCTCAAAATCAAAAGTCGACTCCTATGGTTGCAAATGACTGTGCTACAAAACCTTCTTCATTCATGAAGACCTACCAAAATGTTGCACCACTAACACTCAACATGATGCCACCTAAATAACTCACCAATTCAAATCCAACCATATGCGAGCAACCGCACAAAAGTTTAATCCAAAGATTTACCGAAACGGCAAGATCATCCCTTAAATAACTGGGATAATACATAAATCTAATACCTTAAGTATTCATACGTAACCGACTTTTTATGCTGAAATTCCAAAATTCAGAACAGACCATAAGTCATATCATCCGATGCTTACTCATTTTCTTTAATTACAACTACTTTAACAAAAAGGGGGTTTTAAATCTATGAGTCTAACGAGTTCAAGGATTTTCATGCACAAAACTTAATACATATGCCAATTTACAACTTCAAAAGATTTACCGACATAAAATATATATAATCAATCTTATGCACGCATAAAATACAAACTACTACCGCAATTAGGTAGTCGTGCGAAGTGGCCACAAATGCCACACACATAAAACCAACCCGAAAGTTGCATATTTGTCGTTCCAAAACAAAGGCTACAACAAATGAAAATACGCTTAACCAAAATCCTTCAAACGGACTATTATAGTCCCAAGATACGCATACTCACCCCATACATGTAAATAAATTCATGCACTAAAATAGTGTGAAATGAAACACGTTCGAACCAAAACTCAATGGAAAACTACGCAACTAAACGCCATCAAAATCGTCGCCTCAAATTACAAATTTTCATAGGATAAAATTCAATAAAATTGTATACGCAAACACACGCAATAAAATAATCCAATGCATTTCTAAATTGCATCATTGATCCACAAACGACATAAAATAAGATTCCAATAAAACTCAAGGGACACCTATACAACTGAATGATGTCAAAATTCTCACCTCCAATGATAAAATCGCATAAGACCATATTCTTAATAAAATACTATAATATTTTTCAGTAATTGCAAACTCACACAATAAGTCAAGTTTGTGCCCTTTTCAAAATTGTTAGTATTTTTCTATATATATTAATCATACACTTGATTAATTATTGTCCAATGAAAAACCGAAAAAATGCAGAAATAAGATGAAGCAGAATATTTAAAGAAAACGAATTCAAATAAACAAAGAACCGCTGAGGCTCGTGTTAAACACGATTCCCTTAAACAGAATTTCCGTCTGTTCCCAGGGTACAACAGCGTAAGCAGTTCTTTTGGAACTGCCGGAGATGACACTCGCCTGAAAAGTTCGCAGGAATGTTGAACTCGTATGCAATGGTTGCTGTTTCGTGTGGAGAGAATACCGAGAGAGAAATCAGTTCTAGAAATCGTGAACTGTTTTGTGTATCTTTGGATGAAAGCTAGACCACTTATTTATATGGGATTTTGAAACTGACAAGCATCAATTCGTCATTAATAAACCGGTTAATGAAACCGAAATCCATAATAACAAATGAATACTGTAACCGACATACATAAATTCGGATTTAAAAACTGTAACCGAAATACAGTTTCAGTTTCAAAATTATAAACTGGTCAGAATAATTTTTAGCAAAACCGAGCTGCGTGAGCACGAGATTTTGGAGCTGCATTCGTGTCCGCAGGTCGCGCTCGCACACAAGTTCGACGATTTTAGCTTACGAAATCGTCAATCGGCACCCCCCCTGCGCGAGGGTAGGAGTTGGAGTAAAACACATCAAGGAGCTTGTCAACTCCTCCCACTTCTTTGCTTATAAACCAAAGAATATTTACTCTCTCTTCCTATGTGGGACTCCTTCCCACACCTAACTTGGTTTTTGCTAATTTCATCCAATTACTCAACTTTGAGCATCGATATCTCATTCACACATATTCCGTTTTTGGATGCATTATATATCGTTTCGAAGCTCTCATATAGGAGAACATAAACCCACTACGAGTTAATTATATATAACGAATATATATATTTAAATGCGTCCAAAGTTTAGTAAAAACCATATTTTTTACTAAAATTTCCAACAAAAATTTCACTTTTTAACCCCAAAACGACATGAATCACATCTTTATAAGAAGATAAAAATTTAAAAGCAAAACTAACAACTACATTTTATTTATTTCCAAAATTAGTAAAATAGGAAACACATGTTATTTAGACACGATATACTCCTGTTCCCGCCAAACCCCTATGGTTTCAAAAGTCGACTCCTATGGTTGCAAATGAATGTGCTACAAAACCTTCTTCATTCATGAAGACCTACCAAAATGGTGCACCACTAACACTCAACATGATGCCACCCAAATAACCCACCAATTCAAATCCAACCATATGCAAGCAACCGCACAAATGTCTAATCCAAAGATTTACCTAAATGGCAAGAACACCCCTTAAATAATTGGGCATAAATTTAATACCTTAAGTATTCATACGTGAACCGACTTTTTAGGTTGAAATTCCAAAATTCATAACCAACCACAAGTCGGATCATCCGATGCTTCAATTCCCGATGATTCATTTTCTTTAATTACAACCCCTTTAACAAAAACGGGGTTTTAAATCTATGAGTCTAATGAGTTCAAGGATTTTCAAGCACAAAAATTAATACATATGCCAATTTACAACTTCAAAATATTTACCGACATAAATATGCATATCAATGTTATGCACGCATAAATACAAACCACTACCGCAACTAGGTAGTCGTGCGAAGTAGCCACAAATGCCACACACATAAAACCAACCCAAAAGTTGCATATTTGTCGTTCCAAAACAAAGACTACAACAAATGAAAATATGCTCAACCAAAATCCTTCAAAGGGACTATTATAGTCCCAACACTACTACAGCTTTTTACACGGTTGTAAAGGGCTTCTTACACGGTTCTGGAACCGTGTAACAGCTCACCGTGTAAAAAAGTGTGAGACCTTTTTACACAGTTTTAGAACCGTGTAAAAAATGACAAAACCCGTGTAAAAATAACTCAATTTTACACGTTTATTAGGCAGAGCCGTGTAAAAAGATACTATTTTTATACACGGTTGCTTGGCAAAACCGTGTAAAAAGGTCACCTCTTTTTTCACGGTTGCTAATAAAACCGTGTTAATATTTTCGGTAAATAATCCACCGGTAATTTAGTTAGTTTTTTAAAAATATTCTATTTTATTTCCAGAAAATAAATTTATTTTAAATTTTTTAATAAAATTACTGACGGATAATTTTAATTAATCCGCCATAAATTTAATTATTTAAATAATTATCCGCCACTAATTCGTAATTTTAATAAAATTACTGATGAATTATTTTATTTTTTTAATTACTGGCAAATTTATCCTCCACTAATCCGTCGAAAATTCTTTTCAAAACAAAATAATTGAAATACCATTTCCATATACACATTTATGCATATACAAATATCCTGTTATATATATAGAAATATACATTTCCAATACAAATACACATTTATACTTACATATACAAATATACATTTCCAATACAAATACACATTTATATATTTATGTCAAGGAGCAACATCTTCAATGGTCAAAGGCTTTACATATGCTGCTCACTAACAAATGTGATCCAGTAGAGAAAATGTGTATACTTGAGAAAACAAAATTGAAAACATGGTTAATAGCCCGTATATATGTTTGTTGTAAAGAAACCATAAATATATTTGTATAAGATAAAATGAGACGAATAATGGAAGATTTCTATAGGGGTTGGTTTTATGTAAGTTTAAAACACTAATCATGAAGGTGAGAGTGGGATGGATGAATCTAGTGGAAACCCACCGATACGGTTGTTTTTTGTATAACGACTTCACTACCTTAAGAACCAAAAAAACCTAGGAAAAAAACCTTAAGAACTAGATGTGAGTAGCCACCAAAAAATCTAGAACAAAATACATCTGTGTTTGATAAGAAGGCAACGAAAAAGTAGATTTTCATAGGAAAAGTAACTAAATGGTTCTTGATAGGAAACCATACATGGGTAGTTTGATGGGTTTTTTTACAATGAAGCAGATTCGTGATGGAGACGAAACATATTTGCGGTGGTTATGGCTAAATCTCCTTGGACGAAATGCCGGCAACCATCGACGACCGCAGCCAACCATGGACCAAACGTCGAAACCTGGAAAAAACAAAACAAATTAGTAAGGATTGTGGCTAAATCTTCAAACAAGGTTGATGATTTCAGGTTATGGAATAAAAGAATGACTCTAAAAATTTTAGGGTTTTAAAATTGTGGCTTCAAACGAAAGTGTGGAAAAGTAAATAGGGGAAATTTTGGAGGGGTTCTAAAATTTTGATATTACGTGCGCGGGAATTGAATTGAAAAAGAGGCGGGAGTATATGTGTTTTTACATGAGATGTTGTAAATTTGTTATATTCATTATGAATATTTATGTACGTTCAAGTGTGTACAACACCGTAAATCCGTAACTCAACATCACTTTTTTCAACACTTTCTTCAACGTCGTAAAACATCGCATTATTAATCACCGTAACCCAACACCCATCGAGATGAATCGATAACCCATCAAGTTTCGGTTGTGAACCAGGAAACAAAAAAGAACGCGTCACGTCTCCACACCTTCACGGGTCATTCATGTATTATAAATCATGAATAATGTAACATTCAAGGTGAATAATACACGATTCATGAATTCGTGTATTATTCATCTCGAATGTTGTAGTATTTGTTAGTCACAGATGGCTTAACAAGTATTGTAGAAGGGGTACAATACTCAAAATTTACTTAACTTAATTCTATTATTGAAAATCTTTCAACAAGAATTACACATAGAAAATAAAGACTGTTGTAGAAAAGAACAGGTAAAACTATTCTAACAATCTATCACAAAGTATACTGAAAACCAAACAACTTGAACACTTAGAATCAAAGCTATAAAGTTCTTGAGAGATGGATAATGCTTGCACTGAGAAATTCCTTTAGAAAGCGTAGTTTGCATGGGGAGCTTCTTCCTCCTTTTATAGTGTGAGAAGCATTAAATGCTTTGGACACTTGTCATCAGGCGATTCAATTGTAGGTGTTGACTTCTGAAAAGATGATGTGTCCTTATCACCTTTTTCCTTGGTACTAGGAAGAATACCCATGCTGATTGAGACTTTATCTGATAATGGATAAAATGACAAATAGTCACTTTTACCTGGCAATAGATATTGTCCCATAATAAATGATCTTCTCTTTGTGTTTTCCAAGAAGCATTTCACCGATAGCATTCCACCGATAGCATTCCACCGATTTGAGCTTTGAGGTTGGTGAGAAATTCTTGAAAGATATATGTTACGAGAAGACCATGTTCCCACCGATTTGAGGCTTTCATCGGTGGGACCTGTTGACCGATCATGGGAGAGGATCGGTGGGAGTGTCCACCGATTTGCATAGAATCCATCGGTGGTCAATGACTTGATCTTGATGAGAAGAGTATCCTTCACTTCCACAATGAAGAACATCTTCAAGCTTCATTTCGGTGGGTCTTCGACTTCACAGATCATTTTCTGTTTTGTCTAAGTCATTATAAAGAACCATAGAGGAATATTCTAAGTAAGATTTTAGGTGAGAAAATCGGTGGGTCAATTTCAAATCTTTGGTGACCCAACAATCTCCCCCTATTTGAATTTGAGCTCCATACTTAGAATATTTAAGAGTATAACATGCATCTTGACCCTTTTTACTCTTTTTGGGTTCTTTTCACATAGACCATTCTTTTTGTTCTTTTTGATCTATTTTGTCTTTTATGGATTTGCTAAGTGTATCCAATATTAACAAGTAATGAAAATAAATATGTGCAACAATGAAATTCAAATAGATGAAAAGTACTTGCACTTAAGTAAAGTTTTCATACATCCGAAAATGAAGAAAAATTACAAGTACTTGTAAAGAAAATAGCACCTAGATCATTTCTTTGGGTTTTGAATACGGCGTTTGATTTCGTTGGTGATGTTCTGATAGTGTATCTGAGCTTCATTGATATGTGGCATGAGATTTGAGATGCCATGTAGGAAGGTGCTGTCGGCGAGCTGAATTTGAGCAAATCTGAAGAAGCGTCGGTGGCCTAGAGCATCATTGAAGAACAGTCCAGGAATCGGTGAGATGCAGAGTGTGGTAGAGGGATAGGCGATGGAGGTTGGAATGGACAAGTTAAGATTGTCCACAAGGGGAATTCTTCCTTTGGAGGCCATGTCTTTAAATATTGTGTCCTTCACCGTTTGGGTTTTGGTCATGGGAAGTCGAATATCTTCTTTTAGAGATTGAAGAGGGGCACGTTCGTCGGTGGAGAGAACAATATTGTGTTTCTTTTTTTTTATTTCTTTCATCTTGTTCATCAACCCATTGATATACTTGATAAAAATGTCTTTCTTGGGATTAGCACATTTCACCAAGAGCCTAGAAATTTCAAACCATTCAGAGAGACCGAATTGCCTGAGGTTATAATCTCTAATACTCCTTGAAGTTCCATCCTCCCTTTTGATATTGAGTCTGATATCGGTGGGATTAAGCTTGGAAGTGGCAATCTTTACATATGAGATAGGAGACATGTCTGTTCGGTAGTGCATGGTTTTCTTGTACCACTTAACTTCTCCTTCTTTTTCTTCTTCAATGGTGCCCAACTTCGATTTTTGGGCAAGAATGGGATCGGTGGACTTTGCTTTGGCCGCTTCCTCTTTCGCAACTTTTAAAGATAGAGCTTTTGAATCATCCAAGGCTTTTTGTGCTAGTCTAGCCTCCTCAATTTCTTGAGGAGATAGACCCAGATCGGTGGCAGTTCCTTGTAGGGGAGGTTTAAGCTTTAAGGTTTGGGCATCGGCAGGTCGAGTTCCATACTTAGCCAACTCTTTCTTTCTTTTCTCTTCTTTAGCCGCATCCTCTGCCGAAATGACTTTCTTGCCTTTGTCTTTTGGAGTGGAAGCCGACACATTTTGCTCCCCCTCAATTGCTGCAGTCGGTGTGGGTTTCTCCACCGATGGAGTCGGTGTGGAAGTGGTAGTGGTTACCGAAGGTGAAATCGGTGTAGGTGTCGGTGATGGAGCAGCTGTTGAGGTGGCCACCGATGTGGGGATTTTGGGTTTGAAGAATCGAATTGTTGATTTGTCAGTGGGGTCTGATGGAGGCCTGTTGTTGTCAAGATGCCTAACAGAAGGCCTTTTCGGGGACTTCGGGAGGCTTTTCTCCTCCTCAGCAATAGCCCCAGATTCCAGACCCAAATGTGTGGCAATACGATCCACCGTGGCATTTATGTGCTGAAGTCTACCCCTGTCAGTACTGTCCAAGGCAAAATCACCCAAATCGAAGTCCCAATCCAGATTTTTATTGAGAGATTCGACCATCCGATGAAGATTTTAAAGAGATTCAGTGATAGAGGTGCGAAGAGACTGATGCCGAGTGTCGCGATTGAGAAGCTGAGCAATTTCGGAGTCCTTGTAATCGGTAGAAGCTTTGATAGAAGCCACCGACAAGGCCAAGTTGTTGTGGGAAGTGTTCAGATTTTCTAACTTCTGAGCAAAAGTTGCCATACTATCGGTGATTGGTCGAAGCAAATCCTAAAGAGTAGATGCTAAAAGCTGAGGTTGCCGATCCTCCAAAATGCTGACCCGATCATGTGTTTGAGCAAGAATGGTAATTGTGGCCTGTTTGAAAGTCTCAAATTGAGTGCCCACCAACCGACACTGTCGGGCACTCTCCTGAACCTCTGAGATGAGATCACTTGGAAGTCGAATACCTATAGGAGTGGAAGTGACAACACCCGGAAGTTGGAAACGAGGAGCGTTCGGTGATAAGGGTGTATGTGGGAGTGACCTTTCTTCGGGGATGGTGGATGATGATGGTTGTTCGGATAAGGGATCGGGGAACAACACTCTTGGTGGTGGTGGTAGTGGTGAAGTAGATGGGGAAGAACTATCCTCAGAAGATGAGGATTTTTCACGGTCATCTGTGGGGGAAGGCGATCGGTGGGGAGAGCCTGGCGGTGATGGGGAGTGTCGGGGGGTGGGGTGCTTCAGTGATACATGGGGAGAGTCTGTCGGTGATGGGGAGAGTCGGGGGGTGGGTTGCTTCGGTGATACATGGGTCGGTGATGGGGATGGAGGCGTCGGGGATTTGGGGATCGGTGGTGGTGATTGCTGTGTCGGGGAGGGTGTTGAATCGATGACCATGATGTCATCGGTGGCATGTTTTCGAGGTGACCCGGTATCTTCCAACAAAAAGTCCAAAAATGCCCTGTTCGGAGAGCCCGAAACTCCAATGGGCTGTGCATCGTCGATCTCATACTGATCGGGTGAAAGGCTGTGCAGTGTAAATTCGGTTCCTTCGAGGGGAGAGACCCCGAAGTCATCTGCACCACCCAAAGAAGTGGGTGATGAGGTAAAAGTTGGGTTCTCCTGAATCACAACTGAGGCCTTTTGAGAGGCCTTTGAGGAGCCGGTTTAGGGTTTCGCAGATTTCCCTGGCCTTGAAGGGACAACTTCAGCCACCGATTTTGGAGAATCGGTAGCCGGCTTAGGAATCGTGGCCGAAGGAATCCGAGACCTCTTTAGGGGAGATCTCGGAGGGGTTTTGGAGTGCCTCCGCTTGTGAGAAGGGGTTGAGACTTGGGTAGCCTCCGAGGTATCTCTCGGAGGCATAGTCTCGGAAGCGGACACCGAGGTCTCGGTGGCCCGAGATGGTTTCTTTTTAGTGCCACCCGACTGAACTCGGGAATGGGGAGAAGGGGCCACTACAGCTGGGGGGACCACGGGAATTTCTAGGTGTTTAAACCCGGGAATTTCCGCGTCTCCCTAGTGGAGATCGGGAGAGTGAGCGAAAGAAATCATACCTGGTCGTAGAGCAAGATCAGTGGCAAGAGGACCCACATCGAGAGTCTTTTGGCCGACGATTGGAGAGGACCAGTCATATGAGAATTTGGGAGTCTTGGTCTTTCGATCGGCGTCCATGGCAACACCGAGTTTATGGTGAACAATTATTGAGATGAATCGAGGATAAGCAACTTGGCATCTTTTTGGGTGCTTGATAACGTCGACCAGTTCCGTAAACAAATATTGCGCAAAATCAATTTTGCGTTGGTAGATGAGAGCATGAGCAAGTGAAGTGGTATAGGGAGCGGATTGGTCATGTCCACTGGTTTTTCTGGACAGACAGTAAATTACTTGGGCAAAGAAAAAGTTCCAGATACCTCCCATCTTACTTCTCACAAGTGTACCTGGTCCTTTTGAAGATTTGGAGGGTTTGTCATCAGTTTTGTGAATGTAACCAAGAGCATTCACCACCTCTGCATGGGCCGTGTTGATGTGCATGTCTTCATAATCAGAAAATGCCTCAATCTTCAAGGCACGACGAACATCATCCACTCCAAAGGTGAGATCATGATCGCGTTCTTTATCAGTAAGAATCGAGGCATGAACAGCTTCGTTGGATGGATCATACACGGCAGTAAGCCAGAAGTTTCCAATGAGCAACTTGATCATTTTAGGGTTGCACGTAAATGCATGGAGAAGAGGAGAGCGGGTTAAGAACTTGGTTATCGTAGCAAACTCGGGATGAGCAGGATCAGATTCAAACCTTGCAACATGATTGCAAGGATTGAACTTTAGGTCTGCAAAGCAGGTGGGTGATTCCTTGACAACTTTCATGGCTTTAGTAGCTTTCGAAGAAGTTGAGGACGCCATGGATGGTAGTTGCAGGTTAGTGTTCTTGAGAGAAAAAATGATCTTGGGAAAGTGCAGTTACGCGAGAAAGAAGGATTGAGGAAGAAGGTGGGTATATATAAGGTTTTGATTTGAAAAAGGGGTTTGGGCGGCAATGGGTTAGGATGGAAAATGAAAGGTCGTAATTAACCAAAATTAAAATAATGTTTAAAAAATAATGATTAGGGTATTGAAAGTTGTGGTCAAGAATGAGAATGGGAAGGGTCAAGGGTTTCTGACACATAGGAGGATAGGGGTGATGTAAGCATGGGAAGGTGTGAAGGATAATATCAACAAAGGTCGGTGAATAGTTTACACCGATGGGATAGGATTTCGGTGATCAGAGTCACCGATGTGAGAGTCGTGAAGGTTCACCGATGTGTGTTTATCGAAAACGTCGGTGAAGAGTATGCCCACCGATGTGCAAGGAGATCGGTGGGTAAAGGGTTCACCGATGGTGATGATTTTCATTGATGGTGAGAAGGAGGCGGTGGGTAGATGATGTCACCGATTTTGAGTAATCGGTGGGTTCGTGAGTCGGTGAATGGATGATCCACCGAGGAGAGGTCTTGCTGAGAGAAGAAACGTTGATGAGGAAGGTGTTACCGATAGTAGAAGTTCAGTGGAAGAGGTCCTGTCGACGAGGTTTGAAAAGGTCGGTGGGAAAGTATCGGTATGGTGAGAGATAGAAGATTTAGGGTTAGGATGTCGGTGGGGAAGTCTCATTGATGGGTTTGGTGCATGAGAGCTTTTGGGGGATGGATCACTTAGTTATCGGTGAATTCGGGTTTCGGTGGGATGGGAGTCACCGATGGAGAACTAAAATGGGTTGTCGGAGAGCAGGTATCGGGGAAAAGAATCCACCGATTCGAGGGTTTCGATGTGAGAGTTCCACCGAAGGAAAGGGAAGGGTCGATGTATTGGAGAGGTCACCGATTTACCATGATTCGTTGGTAAAGTATGAAACAACGGAGAAAGAGTCGGTGGGATCTATCTACCGATAAGATGTTTGTCGGTGAGAGGACCACCGAAATAATAATAATTTTTTTAAGACAATAAAATCACACTTCAAGGTATAGCATTCCAAGTTCACTTATCAGAAAGTTGAACCTGGCTTCATCCAAGGGTTTAGTGAACAAGTCTGCAAGCTGAAGATCAGCAGGAATAAAATGCAGCTCAATGTCACCTTTGGAAATGTGATCTCTGATGAAGTGATATCTGATATCTATGTGCTTTGATCTGGAATGTAGAACTGGATTATTTGCAATAGATATTGCACTTGAGTTGTCACATAGAATTGAAATCTTGGAGTAGATTTGATTGTAGTCCCTTAGTTGATTTTTCATCCACAGGATCTGAGCACAGCAGCTTCCAGCAGCCACATATTCAGCTTCAGCGGTAGAGGTTGAAACTGAATTTTGTTTCTTGCTCGACCAGCTGACTAATTTTCCACCAAGAAGTTGGCAGCTACCTGTGGTACTCTTTCTATCAACTTTGGAACCTGCATAATCTGAATCTGAATACCCAATTAGTTCAAAGCCTGAGTCTTTGGGATACCAAAGACCCAGGTGCATGGTACCTTTTAGGTACCTGAAAATCCGTTTTACAGCGGCCAAATGAGATTCTTTTGGATTGGCTTGATAACGGGCACAAAGACAAGTAGCGAACATAATGTCTGGTCTGCTAGCAGTTAAATAGAGAAGAGAACCAATCATCCCTCGATAATTCGTTACATCAACAGATTTACCATCTGGATCAGCATGAATTTTCAAGGGTGGTGCCATGGGAGTTTTCATAGGAGAGCTATCTAAGAAGTTAAATTTCTTCAGAAGGTCACGAATATATTTACTTTGATTTAGGAAAATCCCTTCTGAAGTTTGTTTGACCTGAAGGCCTAGAAAAAATGTAAGCTCTCCCATCATGCTCATCTCATATTGACTCATCATGAGAGAAGCAAATTCATCACATAGTGATTCATCAGTGGCACCAAAGATGATGTCATCCACATAAATTTGAACAAGAATGAGATTACCTGAGGTCTTCTTGAGGAAGAGAGTGTTGTCAATTGTACCTCTAGAGTATCCATTCTTGAGAAGGAAATCGACAAGAGTATCATACCAGGCACGAGGAGCCTGTTTGAGTCCGTACAAAGCCTTGTCCAGCCGATACACATAGTCTGGATGTGTTGGGTCTTCAAAACCTGGAGGTTGTTTCACATAGACTTCCTCAGCAAGCTCACCATTGAGGAAGGCACTTTTAACATCCATCTGAAAGACTCTAAAGTTTTAATGGGCAGCATGAGCAAGAAAGATTTTGATGGCTTCGAGTCTGGCAACAGGGGCAAATGTTTCATCATAATCAATGCCTTCTTCCTATCGGTATCCCCGAGCTACCAGTCGGGCTTTGTTTCTGATGATTGTACCATCTTCATCCATCTTGTTTCGAAACACCCACTTAGTTCCAATGATAGTCTTCTTTGGAGGTCTGGGAACTAACCTCCATACTTTATTTCGTGTGAACTGAGAAAGTTCCTCGTGCATGGCAGTGATCCAGCATGGATCAGCTAAGGCTTCATCAATCTTATTTGGTTCTATAAGAGATAGAAAATTCACATAGAGACAAATATTTTTAGTGCCTCTTCTAGTTTGAACTCCAGCTTGTTGATCACCGATGATTTGATCAATGGGGTGATCTTTGGTCCATCTAGTAGCAGGAGGCAATGGTGGTGGAAGACTTGATGAGGGGAGACTTGATGAGGGGAGACTTGATGAAGGATTGTATATGATTGAAGTTGGAGGAGAGGCATCGGTGGAAGGCTGAATTTCGGTGGAAGTATGGTCAATTTCGGTGGGGGTGGTGTCGGGCACTTTGGAGAGTGACCCAACTTGGTGATTTGAAGAAGAGGGATCAGTATGAGTGAAGGGTATGGATGATGTATCGGTGGGATTAGTAGCACGGGCATCACGTATGCATGATGAGATCCATCTATGTAACTCATCATCATCATTTGAAAGTGATGATGATCTTAGGTCATCAAACTTCACATGAATGGATTCATCAATGCATTTCCTTCTGAGATTGTATACACGATATGCTTTGGAGGATAGAGAGTATCCAACAAAAATTCCTTCATCGGACTTGGGATCAAATTTCCCAAGGTTGTCACGATCATTTAGAATGAAGCACACACAGCCAAAGACATGAAGAAAACCTATATTTGGTTTTCTGCCATGGAAAACTTCATAAGGGGTCTTATCATGCCTTTTGGAGATCACCGACCTATTTTGGGTAAAGCAAGCCTTGCAACCTCACATAGGTAGGAAGATTTGATTCACTTAGCATTGACCTTGCAGCCTCACATAGAGTTCTATTTTTCCTTTCCACTACTCCATTCTGCTGAGGAGTCCTGACAGCTGAGAAGTTTTGAGAAATTCCTTTCTCATTGAAGAAGTCTTCTAGAGCACTGTTTCTGAATTCGGTGCCATTGTCACTTCTCACTGATCGTATAACTTGTCCATTCAGGACTTCATTTTTCTTGACAAAGTTGATGATTTCTTCAGTTGCATCAGTTTTATACCTGAGAAAAGAGACCCAAGTATATCTAGTAAATTCATCAACAATTTTCAAGAATGTACCTTTTGCCACCTAGGCTGGGAGTGTTGACTGGTCCACATAGATCCATGTGCAGCATTTAAAGAGGAAGAGTGATGGAAGAGCATTGCTTGGTCTTGAAGGAAGTTTTAGTGAGCTTCCCTTTTTCACATGCATCACACAGCTTTTCTTTGGCAAAATTTAACTTTGGCATTCCGGTCACCAGCTCTTTGTTTGAGATTTTATGAAGAGTTTTGAAGTTGAGGTGAGATAAGCGTTTATGCCACAACCAGTTCCTTTTGGCTGTGTCATCCGACACAAAGCATACATTGGATGAGTCATTTCCTTGTCCCATGTCTATGATGTAGACATTTTCCATCCTTTTCCCAGAGAGAACCATTTTCATATTCTTATCAACAGTTGTACATATACAAAGTTCAAAGATAACATTGTATCCCAAATCACATAGCTGACTTATACTTAGAAGATTATGCATGAGGCCTTCCACAAATGCAACTCTGTTGAAGGTGACAGATCCGTTGGTGAGATTTTTAACTTGAACAGACTTTCTTTTCTTGGCATCCTTGATAGTGTAGAAGTCATTAGTTAGGGATTCATATGCATCAATATTTTCAGTGTCAGTCATATAATTGAAGGGATGTACCTAAGAGTATGACGTCGAGCACCCAGTTGACACCAGAGCCATTGGAGAGGCTGCCTTTTCAGAATCCTCCATATCTTCAGATATGGCCATGAAATACATATTGGGAGAATCTTTGTCGCTGTCAGAAGTTTCCTCTTCCTCCCAATCATGAACTTCTGACGTGAGCCCCTTTCCTTTTCTGAGGAGACCCTCGTTTCTTTCTTTCTCTTTCTTGTACTTGGCCTTGTACTTCTCAGCACGTTCTTGATGATCTTGAGAAGATGGTTGAGTACCTTTTCTGGAAAAGGTTGATTTGAAGGAGTTGTTTTTGGGTTTCTCATACTTAGAAGAGAACTTGTCAGAGGATGTGGTCCTAGATTTTACAATACGCTTACTCCTGCACTCAGATGCAAAATGTCCTTTCTTACCACAATTAAAACACTCCTCATTTGACTTATCAGAAGAGGGGGTTTTGTGGAAGAGAAGGGTTTTCTGGAAGTTCTAGATTTGCTATAAGGACGAGACTTGTTCTTGAAACCAGTCATCATAGCCATTTCATCAGATATCTGCTCAACCGAGGTTTCCTCACCTTCATCATCGGCATTACTTAGATATGCCTTCGTTTGGTGGGTAGAGTTGTTCTGGCTATCATTGTCAGAGTCTGATGAAGGATAGGTGATTCGAGGAACACTTTGAGATTTCTTGGAAGTTTCACTGACAAGGGCTATAGAAGAGCCTTTTATCTCTTTAATGAAAGACTTCCTTTGTAGTTTGGTTTGTTCAAAGTTGAAAAGAGTTCCATACAAGACAGTTAAGGGGATAAACTCAATATCCTTGGTTGGCTTGATGCAAGTGCATATGTTCTCCCAAAATTCAGGGAGACAATCCATGAACTTGCATAAGACTTCCTCATTGTCATAGATTATGCCCAATAACTTCAAATCATTTAGTAGACTGTTGAAACGATTATAATAACTGGAGAGAGATTCTCCTTTCTCATGAGCAAAGAGCTCATACTTTCTGATGAGAGCAATCTTTTTGCTCTTCTTTACTTCCTCTGTACCTTCGTACAGTACACACAGTGTGGTCCACATTTCTTTAGCAGTTTCAAAGTTTACTAGAGAGTGATAGACCTCATCAGGAAGGGAGAGAGCAATAATAGCCCTGACCTTAGAGTCAAGAGAGACCAGCCGCTTTTCTTCATCAGTGTATTTCTTAGGGTTTTTAAGAATATAGCGACCATTAGCTTTGGATTTCTCTTCATCAGAAGAATCATCTGAATCATCAAATTTATCTTTATCAGCGATTTCTTTTCCAGCCCTCTGCGTTTCATAGCGAGCCCAGATTCTAGGGATGATGGGTCCCTCTTTGAGAATGGTTGGATATCTAGTATCCACTCCTTCCATGAATAGCATCATGCGACTTTTCCAGAGAGCAAAGTTGTTAGGATTAAACTTTGGGGGTTTGGCTATAGAGCAATTTTCAGAGAAATTGTTTTGAAAAGTGATTTCATTGTTTGAAGAGGAAGAGGCAGCCATCGCAGATCAAGTTTATGAATTAAACTTTCTGCTCTGATACCACTTGTTAGTCCCAGATGGCTTAACAAGTATTGTAGAAGGGGGGGTTGAATACAATACTCAAAATTTACTTAATTTAATTCTATGATTGAAAATCCTTCAACAAGAATTACACATAGAAAATAAAGACTGTTGCGGAAAAGAACAGGTAAAACTATTCTAACAATCTTTCACAAAGTATACTAAAAACAAAACAACTTGAACGCTTAGAATCAAAGCTATAAAGTTCATGGGAGATGGAGAATGCTTGCATTGAGAAATTCTGTCAGAAAGCATAGTTTGCATGGGGAGCTTCTTCCTCCTTTTATAATGTGAGAAGCATTAAATGCTTAGGACACTTGTCATCAGGAGATTCAATTGTAGGTGTTGACTTCTGAAAAGTTGATGTGTCCTTATCACCTTTTTCCTTGGTACTAGGAAGAATACCCATGCTGATTGAGACTTTATCTGATAATGGATAAAATGACAAATAGTCACTTTTACTTGGCAATAGATATTGTCCCATAATAAATGATCTTCTCTTTGTGTTTTCCAAGAAGCATTTCACCGATAGCATTCCACCGATCTGAGCTTTGAGGTTGGTGAGAAATTCTTGAAAGATATATGTTATGAGAAGACCATGTTCCCACCGATTTGAGGCTTTCATCGGTGGGACCTGTTGACCGATCATGGGAGAGGATCGGTGGGAGTGTCCACCGATTTGCATAGAATCCAACGGTGGTCAATGACTTGATCTTGATGAGAAGAGTATCCTTCACTTCCACAATGAAGAACATCTTCAAGCTTCATTTCGGTGGGTCTTCAACTTCACCGATCATTTTCTGTTTTGTCTAAGTCATTATAAAGAACTATAGAGAAATATTCTAAGTAAGATTTTAGGTGAGAAAATCGGTGGGTCAATTTCAAATCTTTGGTGACCCAACAATCTCCCCCTATTTGAATTTGAGCTCCATACTTAGAATATTTAAGAGTATAACATGCATCTTGACCCTTTTTACTCTTTTTGGGTTCTTTTCACATAGACCATTCTTTTTGTTCTTTTTGTTCTTTTTGATCTATTTTGCCTTTTATGGATTTGTTAAGTGTATCCAATATTTACATGTAATGAAAATAAATATGTGCAACAATGAAATTCAAATAGATGAAAAGTACTTGCATTTAAGTAAAGTTTTCATACATCCGAAAATGAAGAAAAATTACAAGTACTTGTAAAGAAAATAACACCTAGATCATTTCTTTGGTTTTTGAATGCGGCGCTTGATTTCGTTGGTGATGTTCTGATAGTGTATCTGAGCTTCATTGATATGTGGCATGAGATTGGAAATGCCATGTAGGAATGTGCTATCGGCGAGATGAATTTGAGCAAATCTGAAGAAGCGTCGGTGGCCTAAAGCATCATTAAAGAATAGTCCAGGAATCGGTGAGATGCGGAGTGTGGTAGAGGGATAGGCGATGGAGGTTGGAATGGAAAAGTTAAGATTGTCCACATAGGGAATTCTTCCTTTGGAGGCCATGTCTTTAAATACTGTGTCCTTCACCGATTGGGTTTTGGTCATGGGAAGTCGAATATCTTCTTTTAGAGATTGAAGAGAGGCACGTTCGTCGGTGGAGAGAACAATATTGTGTTTCTTTTTTTATTTCTTTCATCTTGTTCATCAACCCATCGATATAATTGATAAAAATGTCTTTCTTGGGATTAGCACATTTCACCAAGAGCCTAGAAATTTCAACCCATTCAGAGAGACCGAATTGCCTGAGGTTATAATCTCAAATACTCCTTGAAGATCCATCCTCCCTTTCGATATTGAGTCTGATATCGGTGGGATTAAGATTGGAAGTGGCAATCTTTACACATGAGATAGGAGACCTGTCTGTTCGGTAGTGCATGGTTTTCTTGTACTGTAATACCCCGGGTAAGTTCGTTAGTTAAAATCCCTTTTTCCGTTAAGTAAAGTTAACTTTAAAGTTGGATTTTACGGTAAGATTGGGTTAAATTATAAGTTAAGGGTGTTTGGGTCATTATTGAGAAGTTCAAGGACCAAAGTGGTAATTAAGTTTGATATTATCTCTTAAGCATATCAGATATTTCACAACTCAGATATTATCCAGATTTCAGTTTAGTGTGTGTGTGTGTTATGAGAGAGCAAGAAGGAGAAAAGAAGAGAAACTAGGTTAAGGCTTCAATTGGTATGCTTGGAAGTGAATCTAAGGTATGTCTCTTTGTATTTTATGTTTGTAATTGCTTTTAGATAGTTCCTATCGGAGTAGAATAGTCAAAATCACATTTGTTAATGATTCAGTCGATTTCTGGGTGAAAATGGGATAAACAGTCAGAGGTGTCCGGATGATATGAAGGTATCCGGGTAGTTTCTTGGGTGGTGTCCGGGTAGTTTGTTGATAGTGTCCGGACGATTTGTTTGATGGTTTCCGGATGAATTAGATACCGGATGACGTCCGGATTACTTTGGTGTCCCGATTCCTTATGTTGTCCGGATTGGTCTGTGTTGTCCGGATAATTCATGTTATCCGGGTTAGTGATGCTGTCCGGAAAAGTGGAGCTGTCCGGGTTGCTTTGGGTTGTCCGGAAACTATAGCTGTTTCGTTGTTTTGATGGCGAGAGTTAGGTAGATTTATCTAGAGTTCATGTGTCCAATTGGTAAGGGGATATTTGTATTTAATCTGTTTCAGATTCTGTGGATTTGGATTGAAATACTGAATCTTTTGAAGAAAGGCTTGGAAGTGTTTTTGGATAAGCGATCGAGGTGAGTTTTACTTCAAAATATTTTTAATTGGAATACATATATGTGTGGAATGGATATATGATTAAGGTATGAATATTTTGTGTTTATAATATAGTAAGTTATTATATTCCTATGTGCATTACACTACACAGGTGCATAGTAGTCGGGTTCCGGTGTGCGGACCGGTAACGTTGATATTTATTAGTTGGCTTGCTACCAATTAGTATGGCCAGTTGTGGGGGAATAAGGTGGGATGAGATGTACGAGTCTTGAATAGTATTGATATACGTGTAATATATGGATGTATATGAAAAGTTTTATATGAATGGTTTTGATACAAAGGTTTATTAAACTGACAGGGATTTTCTCACTAGACCTTTTGGTCTAACCCTCATTTTGTTTTCAAAAATATGTATTCCAGGTTAAGGATCTTTGGTTAGCAAAGGGAAGAATAAAGCATAGGAGGCGGTTGATAGCTGACGAAGACTAGGATATGTTTACATTTTTGTATTGTATGGTTTTGAGACTTTGGGACCGAATGTGAATTATCATGTATTTTGTTATGAAAGTAACGACGTTGTATATGAAATGTTAATTGTTATATATTATGTATGTTATGGGATATCGGGTCGTTACAAATGGTATCAGAGCCCTAGTTTAAGGGATTTAGGTATTAGTACCTGTACCTAGACTTAAACTGCATGTGAAGTAGGATGTCCCTATTATTGTAGAACCTGGGGATGTTAAATATAAATAGGTAGAAGGAACATCATGTAAGGTAATTTCAGATTTACACCTGGCCAGTGTAATTGTGATCTTACAGGTGCATGTTTGGACTGGAATACCTTATTATATGGGGTATGTGCTTATGTGTATATTAACTCTATAAAAATCAACAGAGTGGCAGATCGGACTCGACGTATGGATAGATATGAAGACAGGTATATTCCTATAAACTCTATACGTGCTAAAGTGCTATATGACTTCGGTGCAAACTGATAATCTGTATTTCCATGCTTTTGTTGCTTATCTGTGTTAGAGGTATAGATAGGTGTGGGATGTCTATTTAGTTATTTCCTATGGTTTTGATTGAGTTCGAGGTAGTAGTGGAAACTAAGTATTCATACCTTTTCGCTTAACCGAATTCCGGGACGGAATTCTTTTAAGGGGGAGATAATGTAATACCCCGAGTAAGTTCGTTAGTTAAAATCCCTTTTTCCGTTAAGTAAAGTTAACTTTAAAGTTGGATTTTAGGGTAAGATTGGGTTAAGTTATAAGTTAAGGGTGTTTGGGTCATTATTGAGAAGTTCAAGGACCAAAGTGGTAATTAAGTTTGATATTATCTCTTAAGCATATCAGATATTTCACAACTCAGATATTATCCAGATTTCAGTTTAGTGTGTTTGTGTGTGTGTTATGAGAGAGCAAGAAGGAGAAAAGAAGAAAAACTAGGTTAAGGCTTCAATTGGTATGCTTGGAAGTGAATCTGAGGTATGTCTCTTTGTATTTTATGTTTGTAATTGCTTTTAGATAGTTCCTATCGGAGTAGAATAGTCAAAATCACATCTGTTAATGATTCAGTCGATTTCTGGGTGAAAATGGGATAAACAGTCAGAGGTGTCCGGATGATACGAAGGTATCCGGGTAGTTTCTTGGGTGGTGTCCGGGTAGTTTGTTGATAGTGTCCGGACGATTTGTTTGATGGTTTCCGGATGAATTAGATACCGGATGACGTCCGGATTACTTTGGTGTCCCGATTCCTTATGTTGTCCGGATTGGTCTGTGTTGTCCGGATAATTCATGTTATCCGGGTTAGTGATGTTGTCCGGAAAAGTGGAGCTGTCCGGGTTGCTTTGGGCTATCCGGAAACTATAGCTGTTTGGTTGTTTTGATGGCGAGAGTTAGGTAGATTTATCTAGAGTTCATGTGTTCAATTAGTAAGGGGATATTTGTATTTAATCTGTTTCAGATTCTGTGGATTTGGATTGAAAGACTGAATCTTTTGGAGAAAGGCTTGGAAGTGTTTTTGGATAAGCGATCGAGGTGAGTTTTACTTCAAAATATTTTTAACTGGAATACATATATGTGTGGAATGGATATATGATTAAGGTGTGAATATTTTGTGTTTATAATATAGTAAGTTATTATATTCCTATGTGCATTACACTACACAGGTGCACAGTAGTCGGGTTTCGGTGTGTGGACCGGTGAGTAGTCGGGTTCCGGTGTGCGGACCGGTAACGTTGATATTTATTAGTTGGCTTGCTACCAATTAGTATGGCCAGTTGTGGGGGAATAAGGTGGGATGAGATGTACGAGTCTTGAATGGTATTGATATACGTGTAATATATGGATGTATATGAAAAGTTTTATATGAATGGTTTTGATACAAAGGTGTATTAAACTGACAGGGATTTTCTCACTAGACCTTTTGGTCTAACCCTCATTTTGTTTTCAAAAATATGTATTCCAGGTTAAGGATCTTTGGTTAGCAAAGGGAAGAATAAAGCATAGGAGGCGGTTGATAGCTGACGAAGACTAGGATATGTTTACATTTTTGTATTGTATGGTTTTGAGACTTTGGGACCGAATGTGAATTATCATGTATTTTGTTATGAAAGTAACGACGTTGTGTATGAAATGTTAATTGTTATATATTATGTATGTTATGGGATACCGGGTCGTTACAAATGGTATCAGAGCCCTAGTTTAAGTGATTTAGGTATTAGTACCTGTACCTAGACTTAAACTGCATGTGAAGTAGGATGTCCCTATTATTGTAGAACCTGGGGATGTTAAATATAAATAGGTAGAAGGAACATCATGTAAGGTAATTTCAAATTTACACCTGGCCAGTGTAATTGTGATATTACAGGTGCATGTTTGGACTGGAATACCTTATTATATGGGGTATGTGCTTATGTGTATATTAACTCTATAAAAATCAACAGAGTGGCAGGTCGGACTCGACGTATGGATAGATATGAAGACAGGTATATTCCTATAAACTCTATACGTGCTTAAGTGCTATATGACTTCGGTGCAAACTGATAATCTGTATTTCCGTGCTTTTGTTGCTTATCTGTGTTAGAGGTATAGATAGGTGTGGGATGTCTATTTAGTTATTTCCTATGGTTTTGATTGAGTTCGAGGTAGTAGTGGAAACTAAGTATTCATACATTTTCGCTTAACCGAATTCCGGGACGGAATTCTTTTAAGGGGGAGATAATGTAATACCCCGGGTAAGTTCGTTAGTTAAAATCCCTTTTTTCGTTAAGTAAAGTTAACTTTAAAGTTGGATTTTAGGGTAAGATTGGGTTAAATTATAAGTTAAGGGTGTTTGGGTCATTATTGAGAAGTTCAAGGACCAAAGTGGTAATTAAGTTTGATATTATCTCTTAAGCATATCAGATATTTCACAACTCAGATATTATCCAGATTTCAGTTTAGTGTGTGCGTGTGTGTTATGAGAGAGCAAGAAGGAGAAAAGAAGAAAAACTAGGTTAACGATTCAATTGGTATGCTTGGAAGTGAATCTGAGGTATGTCTCTTTGTATTTTATGTTTGTAATTGCTTTTAGATAGTTCCTATCGGAGTAGAATAGTCAAAATCACATTTGTTAATGATTCAGTCGATTTTTGGGTGAAAATGGGATAAACAGTCAGAGGTGTTTGGATGATATGAAGGTATCCGGGTAGTTTCTTGGGTGGTGTCCGGGTAGTTTGTTGATAGTGTCCGGACGATTTGTTTGATGGTTTCCGGATGAATTAGATACCGGATGACGTCCGGATTACTTTGGTGTCCGGATTCCTTATGTTGTTCGGATTGGTCTGTGTTGTCCGGATAATTCATGTTATCCGGGTTAGTGATGCTGTCCGGAAAAGTGGAGCGGTCCGGGTTGCTTTGGGCTGTCCGGAAACTATACCTGTTTGGTTGTTTTGATGGCGATAGTTAGGTAGATTTATCTAGAGTTCATGTGTTCAATTGGTAAGGGGATATTTGTATTTAATCTGTTTCAGATTCTGTGGATTTGGATTGAAAGACTGAATCTTTTGGAGAAAGGCTTGGAAGTGTTTTTGGATAAGCGATCGAGGTGAGTTTTACTTCAAAATATTTTTAACTGGAATACATATATGTGTGGAATGGATATATGATTAAGGTGTGAATATTTTGTGTTTATAATATAGTAAGTTATTATATTCCTATGTGCATTACACTACACAGGTGCACAGTAGTCGGATTCCGGTGTGCGGACAGGTGAGTAGTCGGGTTTCGGTGTGCGAACCGACGGGTAGCCGGGTTCCGGTGTGCGGACCGGTGAGTAGCCGGGTTCCGGTGTACGGACCGATAACGTTGATATTTATTAGTTGGCTTGCTACCAATTAGTATGCCAGTTGTGGGGGAATAAGGTGGGATGAGATGTACGAGTCTTGAATGGTATTGATATACGTGTAATATATGGATGTATATGAAAAGTTTTATATGAATGGTTTTGATACAAAGGTTTATTAAACTGACAGGGATTTTCTCACTAGACCTTTTGGTCTAACCCTCATTTTGTTTTCAAAAATATGTATTCCAGGTTAAGGATCTTTGGTTAGCAAAGGGAAGAATAAAGCATAGGAGACGGTTGATAGCTGACGAAGACTAGGATATGTTTACATTTTTGTATTGTATGGTTTTGAGACTTTGGGACCGAATGTGAATTATCATGTATTTTGTTATGAAAGTAACGACGTTGTGTATGAAATGTTAATTGTTATATATTATGTATGTTATGGGATACCGGGTCGTTACATGTACCACTTAAATTCTCCTTCTTTTTCTTCTTCAATGGTGCCCAACTTCGATTTTTGGGCAAGAATGGGATCAGTGGACTTTGCTTTGGCCGCTTCCTCTTTCGCAACTTTTAAAGATAGAGCTTTTGAATCATTCAAGGCTTTTTGTGCTAGTCTAGCATCCTCAATTTCTTGAGGAGATAGACCCAGATCGGTGGCAGTTCCTTGTGGGGGAGGTTTAAGCTTTAAGGTTTGGGCATCGGCAGGTCGAGTTCCATACTTAGCCAACTCTTTCTTTCTTTTCTCTTCTTTAGCCGCATCATCTGCCGAAATGACTTTCTTTCCTTTGTCTTTTGGAGTGGAAGCCGACACATTTTGCTCCCCCTCAATTGCTGCAGTCGGTGTGGGTTTCTCCACCGATGGAGTCGGTGTGGAAGTGGTAGTGGTTGCCGAAGGTGAAATCGGTGTAGGTGTCGGTGATGGAGCAGCTGTTGAGGTGGTCACCGATGTGGGGATTTTGGGTTTGAAGAATCGAATTGTTGATTTGTCGGTGGGGTCTGATGGAGGCTTGTTGTTGTACCATCTATTAAAAACCATCTATTAAAAGCTTTTTCCTCAACATATTTTAACACAAAGTTATTCCAATAACAGGTTGGTAGATACCAATCCTTCTACCAAAAAGCTTTCTACTCCAATGTATAAAAAGCTTTTAAAAAGCTTTTTGTAATAGTGAAAAGCTATAAAAGACTTATGCATTGGAGATGCTCTGGTGCAATTTGAGCTTTTAATTTTGTAAGGACAAAAACAATTAATTTAAAGATAAAAACAAAAAAAGAAAATCTTTGACAAATACGGTGGTTGGAACAATCACTGAGTTATTTGTTTGAAAACAAAATAGTCTCACCCCAAAAAGCTACATGTTCAGGTTATTGTGAGCAAAATGGCCCATTAGTGCAGACTTTTTGCATATATATCATCTGCATCTTTCTCTCTCATCTTTCTCTATCTCTGCATCTATTGCAACACAAGGAAAGGCATCATAGTGGCGCCCATGGATTTTCTTTAATCCTTTTAGTAAAGCTCATAACTTTAAACCTCCTTTTTTTCTTCTTCTTCATGTTTTTGCTTCGATTGGGTGCAGTTTAATATTTACTCCATTTCATGAATCATGTGTAACTTCCATTTTTATTTATTACTCTCTATCTATCTCTTCTAATTTACGTGCATTTTTTTTACTCTTATCTATTCTTATTACCCTTTTGTGCTCTTCGTCTAAACCTTTCTTTCTTCAACTAATCTGCAAATTAAAGCTTTCTTGTGAGTTTGATCAAGATCTGAAAAAGTGGGTTCCAACTGTTTGATGTTTTGCCACACTGACTTGGGTTGATTTTCTTTACCAAACTTTATACTAGCTGCTTGCTGTTCATAAGAGTTTGATTTCAATATTTTCTTTATTTTATGCGTTTTCTGGTCTGCAGATTGTAGTTACGTTTAAGTTGGTTGATGATGTTGGAATCAATAATTAAAGATGCAAGAACGTGTGTTTTTTTTCGGTGTGCCAGTGTGTGTGTGTGTGTATAATCAAGAATCTACTTTGCATTATGGGTTATGACCTACGAATATTATATGCTTTTTTTTAATACTTTGAATCATTATTAAAAGTGAATCTACTTTATGAATATTTTTATATCTATGGCTACCCATAATTCTGATAATCAAAGATATGTGATCTTCAATTATGAATTCTCAGATAGAGGAAAGTTATATATTATCAAGAAATCATTTGCTGCTTGGATTTAAAAGTTTTTACTAATTAAAATTTATTTGTTCCGTATATGATTCTTCCATCATCGCATCAACTGGGTAGCTTAATGATTTGAATCCTGATCTAGAAAACTAATTTATCTGATCACTGATCTACCAATCAAGATATTGAAAAAAGCAATGTTTTTTTGTGAATCCAAGATTATTGAGATTGAAATTGATGTGGGATTATGCAGAACTAGTTTTCGATGAGAAAAATGATGTTGAAACGAGAGATCTGATGAACTAAACGATGCCGAACCAGCTATGGTTTGCACTGCAAATGATTTATTGGGGTGGAAAGACTTTCCAAAGGGTCTTAGAGTCTTGCTCCTTGACGAAGACATCGATTCTGCAGCTGAAATAAGATCAAAACTTGAACAAATGGGTTATTCTGGTTAGTTTTTGAACTCCAAAACTGTTTTGAATTTTTGTTGACATTTAGTAGATCTTTTACTGTATACTTTGAGTTCTTGAGACTCTCTGATGCATGTGTTATGCAAGATAATAATAATAACTTCAAGAAAAGATCATTTCATATGTAACGATGATTTTAAATGGATTAACGAGTGATTAAACCAGGTATTAGTAGTAGTGTCTTAAATACGTTATCTTTACCAAACACTTATTTCTTATTGCCTCTTATCGGGTAACTAAACGCTTATTGCCTTTTACTGGGTAAGAGACACTTACCAAGTTAGAGATGATTGGTCTTTACCAATAATCTAATTTTGTCATCTTGCTGACGGAGAATCTTACCCAGTAAGTGAGGGTGGTGAATCTTACTCGCTCAAGCTTACCATACCAGGTAAGAGATGATGGTGTTTACCACCTACTCCCGTCCCAAAATAAATGTCAACAATGAAAATAGCACGCAGTTTTAGAAAGGTGTAATCATTACATTTTTTAAATAACTAAATGACACTTATACCCTTAATGGTAGAGAAAGAAACTTTCTCCATCTCATAATTAAGGGTAGATTAGGAAAGTGAAAGCTTACTTTTGAAAGTGGACACTTATTTTCAGACATAGAAATAGAAATGCGGACACTATGCCATTTTGATGACAGAGAATCTTACCCAATAAAGTAAGTTTGGATAGTTGGTGTGTGTTGGTAAACGGCCCTAACTTCACGTTTAACGTGTGCAGTTTCTACGTTCTTTAGTGAGGATGAAGCATTATCGGCCATTTCAGACAAATCTAAAGCCTTCCATGTAGCAATAGTAGAGGTATTCAATTTCCACCGAGATAATAACCATGAAACAGATTTACTTTTATTTGCTTCAACTCGAAGGTCTATATATATTGTTATATTTTGTGACAGGTGAGAGCAGAGAATGAAGATCGAAGGTTTAAGTTTCTTGAAAATGCTAAAGACTTGCCTACAATCAGTATGTTTCATGGACCACTAATTAGTAACTTGATAAAAATCCTTTATTTCCCTTTTGTTTCGATCATAAATTGCGAGTTTATTCTGTTTTGATTGCAGTGAATTCAGATGTGAATTGCCTCAATACCATGATGAAGTGCATAGCGGTGAGTTTTATTCCTCATAAGATCGTTTCACACAACTTTCATATCAAAAAACCTATTTTTCTTCGGTCATTTTACATTGTCATCTACTTTATCAGCCAGATTTTACTAAATATGACTAGTTTAGCAGCTAGTTTGCTAAACATAGCCTTTATTTTATTCGATCATTCTAATAACATATATATATATTTTTTCCCATGTAGCTTGGTGCTGTTGAGTTCCTTGAGAAACCACTGTCAGAAGATAAACTTAGAAACATATGGCAACATGTGGCTCACAAGGTTGATTTTAGTACAACAAAATCGGTTTTCTTAGAACGCAAAAAATATCTAAGGTCCCGTTTGGTTTGCGGGATTGGATTGGTACCAACATGTGAAGGATTTCAATTTTTAGAAATCGGGTTGGTTTTTATAAATAACAGAATTCCATTTTCCATTCCAAATCCTACAAACCAAACACACCAAAGATTTCAAATCCTTCCACGAAATCCAAATGCCTCAAAACCAATCCATCAAACCTAACGCCCCCCAAGTGTTCTATGTAAAAGTGTTATAATACGATTATAGGACGTTTTTGGGTGCCTTAACAAGTTCTTTACAACACCTTTGAAATAAAAGCATCCTATTAATTCTTTTATAACATTATTTGAGAAAGTGTTTTATAAACAAATGCCCTTTAAAAGAAGTATTCATAGGACACTTCTCCAAAGTGTCCTGTAAAAAAACTATTACAGACACTTTATTTTAAAAGTGTCCTATAAAGAGAAACTAATACAGACACTTTATTTTAAAAGTGTCCTAAATAACTTGTCAAGACGCCAAAAAACTTTAGATAAACATATTGCAACACTTTTATATAGAACGCACAGTTGTTTGGTCCTATAAACTTAATTTTTTGTTGTAGTATTTAGCTTATATCTTGAACTTGTCATAGCTTGGTTTAATTTGACTTATTTCTGGTGGTGGGATTGTGGAAACTTCGAGCAGGCGTTTGCAGGACTTAAAGATCAGTCTGAACGATTGAAATCTGAGAAAGCTTTGGCTGCATCCGTTCTAGAGGTTCATATGGAACAAAAAGATATTAAAGAAGAATGTAATCAAAATCGAGAGCATAATGAGGAGGTATCTATCGAAAGTGATAAGTATCCGGCTCCTTCAACCCCACAACTGAAGCAAGGAATGAGACTAGTGGATAATGGGGATTGTCAAGATCAAGATCAAGATCAAGATCAAACTAACCGATCAACTGAAAAAGAGTGTGTAGATCATGATGGTGAATCCAAATTTGTCGAAACTACTTGTGATGATTTAGTTGTTGAAACAAATACCGATATGAACTTGGATAAGAGTTTGGAGGAGGGTATCGGCAAGCCTTCAAGCGATGAATGTTGTTTAGATTCTAAGAACGATGCTAAGAAACAAAATGAAGCATCTGAGCATCGTCCTAATTCACGCGGGACTAAATCTAGTCGAAGAAAGATCAAGGTAAGATGATAGTTGATGAAAAAATAGAAATAATCTTGACCCTTTCTCATCATTATATGTTGGAATCTCCCTTCTTTCCACTAAAGCTTCTTTGATTATATATATATATATATATATATATATATATATATATAGGGTCAGGTTCAAGGGAAAGCCTTAAAAAACGGAAAACTAAGGAACACCCTTGTAGCCCTTCATCTGGACGGTATGCACTTGCGCATACAAGCAATTTGAAACATGCACGCGTGCATATATGCACAAATGCATGATGCACACGTCCATAAAAACCAAAAACAACTTAATTTACTTGTATCCGTCCAGATGAAGAGCCACCAGGGTGTTCTTTAGTTTTCCATTTTTTGAGGTTTTCTCCTAACAACCTCCCTCTCTCTCTCTCTCTCTCTCTCTATATATATATATATATATATATATGTAATTATAATGGATATGATTCAGGTAGATTGGACTTCGGAACTACATAAGAAATTCGTACAAGCCGTAGAGCAACTCGGTGTGGATCAAGCCATACCTTCTCGTATACTAGAACTTATGAACGTGGAGGGTTTAACTCGGCATAATGTAGCAAGTCATCTCCAGGTTAGTCTAACCATCTATGCTTTTTTTTCTTTTTCTTTTTCTTTTTGAAGTATATAATATTTGCTTGTATTTATAACCAAACCTATATTTGCTTCATGATTCAAGCAGAAATACAGATTACAACGGCGGCACGTTTTGCCAAAGGAAAATGGGCGAAAATGGCCTCAAACTAGACATTCGACGCCAAGAAGTTACTATCCACAAAAGCCGATTGTGGCGTACCCTCCATATCATTCTAACCATGCCCTTCAAGGCAACCAAGTTTATCCTGCTTGGCCACCTCCACAAGGTTACCCTCCTCCACCTCACATGTGGGGCTCACCGTATTATCCAGCCTGGCAGTCTTCGGAAAGTTGGCTGTGGAATCCTTATTCGGGGGTAAATGCTTCTTTCTCTTGTTACCAAAATGGACAATGCCACATCACTAGATACGGACTTACCAAAACCTGTATATATGTAGGAACCTCCCCTCACTCTGTAAGGAATAAAAATCTCATGTCCCAAAACTCTGTGTCCACCAATCATGGAGTTTTGAGACAAGAGATTATTATTCCTATTTTTATAGGGATTTAAAGAGGTTCCACGTATCCTAACACTAGAGGCATCAGAAAATGCATCTGGGATGTATTTACTGATGCTTAAATAGATGGATAATTGCTCGAAAGGATCCTTATGCAGGCAAGATCTTCCTTACAGATACAAAGATTGATAAAAGAAAAAGACGGTTTTGCCACTTCACCAAGATCTCCGTTTCTCTTATCTAAAGTCACGTATAAAGATGAACAAAGAAAAAGACTGTTTTGCCACTTCACCAAGATGTCTTTTTCTTCTTTTCAAAACATCAAATTTGATATAAGCAGGAAAAGTTCCTAATTTTGGAAAAATTTCTTGATAGATATACCTGTGAGGTCGAGAATTGGGTTAAATTGGTCATTTTAGACTAAAAAATCACTTTTGAATGTTAGTTGTGATATTTATGTTATTATGATGTTCTAGGTACAAGCTGATGCATGGGGCTGCCCGACTGTACCACCTCAACCAACTTTTCCTCAAGTGAGTACGCTTTTTATGATTATTTGCATTAAATACGCGTCTTCTGTCACAAAAATGTACTAAAAATGATTTGGGAAAATGCAGAATGCTTTACAATTTCAGGGCAGGGATTCAATGCAGAGTAGCCAAAGCATCCCGAAGAATTCAAATGACCATTTTCCGGTATGGACCTTTCACTATAGACGTAAATAGATCAGCATTGACTTTTATGGTCAAACATACTACTTTTCAAGTTCGGAATCGGGATGGATCCTTTCCGATTCCGGAAATTCTCGATTCCCACATTAAACATTATAACAACGTTAGATTAACATTGTATTATCATCATCAAACTTGAAGGCGAACACAATAACTGTTACAACGAATGTAGTTTGTTTGACCATGAAAGTCAACATTACTTTGATTTGGGTATTTTCTTTCTGAAAGAGAAATGGAAGTTGGGAAATGAACACCCCCAATACCAAAACAACATATGTCTAATGTCTCAATAACTTTCAAATCAACTTAAAAACACAATGGAAGTCACTCACAACTTGAGGCTTATAAGAGCGTCTCCAACAGATCCTGTATAATTTATTTAAAATGTAGAAACCAAAGTTAAAACCTCTAAAAAAAGATTACACCAGTTTCTTTATTTTGGAGATTTCAACATTAACTATATTATTAAAAAAATATTCTATAAATTTATCATCCCAATAAACTTTTAATTATTTTATATAAAATAATAATAAATTCAACCTCATTGGTGGAAATAATATTAAAAAAAGACAATCATCTCTCTTAGACATTTAATTTCAGGGAATTCTTCAAATTTGGAGATCTTTATCCTCTCTCTCCTCTACTTTCTGGATTTTAGAGAATCTGTTAGACCGAAAATGTACTTTAAAATCCTTCATTTTAGAGAATCTGATGGGAGATGTTCTATGAATGCCACAATATCATTTTCTATGAATAAGCTCACAAATCTCATTTTCCATCAATGTGGGACAGAGTAAAGTGAGTAGTATAGTTGCTTACATGCATGTGCATTTGCATTATTGTGACATTTGGAAAGTGGTACTATTTTGGATGTAGGGTGATGAAGTCATTGATAAGGTTGTGAAGGAAGCAATAAATAAGCCATGGCTACCTTTGCCTTTGGGCCTTAAACCTCCTTCAACTGAGAGTGTCATCTCTGAGCTCTCCAAACAAGGGATCTCCACCGTTCCTCCTCCTCGAATCAACTACGGCTCTCGTTAATGCTGACATGTCTGCCACCTCAGCCAACTGGCCCCACACCAATTGATGTGATGATCAATAAATTTCCTATACATTTGACATTCACAAGAGTTCAATGTGGTTGTAAATAGATCCTAACTGAGACCTTTGTTTTGTGGGCCCATGCATTCTGCATGTGGGACCCACACATTTTGCCTGTGGGGCCCATCTTGGTGGTTAAGAACTGGCCCTGTGCAATAAAAGCTTGTACATCTCTGAAGAGATCGTCTAAAAGGGACTTGCCAAAATGGTCCAAATTTTCCTCTTAAAATCGTGGTACAGTTCAGAATTGATTTTTCCAGAGCAATAGTTGATCGTTGCAGGGCTAAAGTGCTTTAGTAACTTATATCTCATGCATCAAGAGTTGTACACTATTCTGGATTGGTCAGCTTCAACTCTGAACAAGAAGGGAAAAATTATGGAAGTTTTTATTTGGTGGTGGCCTTCCTCATCAATTTGGATCTCAAGAGTATTCACTATCCATAATTAGAATTAAAGCATGAAGATATTATATATATATATATATATATATATATATATATATATAAAACAGTTGTTTATGCAGTTTTACGATTAGGGGACGACATAAAACTACTATATTGTATCAGTTATAAGAACGTTTTCATATGACATTTTTAAAAAAATGTCATGTAAAAATTAATATAACACTTTATTTTTGTATCGTATTATAACGTAATTTAACAACGTCTTTTAGTTGTTGAGTGCACAACCTAGACTTGCAGATTGACGAACTTTGTCCTATCAGTTCAGTGTAACACATACGGAAAGATGTACATTTATTGATCATATCCATTTAAAAATCATATAAAATACTCTATTAAAATAATTATGGATGTCCTCATGGAGGGCGGACTTATGCTTTGGCATAAATTTTCACTAAAAAGTAATTGTATATTATATATTTATTTATTTTAGAGTGAATTGCGTTTTTGGTCCCTGCGGTTATATATTTTCTTTGAAAGAGAGACTTGTATTTTATTATGTCAAGAAGTGGTCCTTCAGTTTTGAATTTTGCTTTGAAAGTGGGACCTGACCACTAACTTCGTTAACAAACTCAGTTAGAGTCGGGGGCATTTTCGTCCAACCAGGTTTTTGTCCTTCTTTTGCTTTTTTGTTTGTATTTCCCTTATTTTTTGTAAAGTCCATATAAACATTATAGGGACCAATTTTGTAAATTCTATAAAAACCACTTCCCATCCCTCCCTCCCCCCACTTTTCCGACGCTTTTTATTCCTCCACCCCACCATTTTTTCCGATGACCTTCTTTCCTCTAAAAGACCTCTGTGATTTGGTCTCTCAACCTCACCCACACAACCAATATGTGTTCAACCCATCAAAAACACCTCAAACCTCATCACATCACACCCTTTGCTATCCGTCTAGTTCTCCGACCAACCCACACCACCAATGACACAGACACAACTAATATATATATATATATATATATATATATATATATATATATATATATATATGTGTGTGTGTGTGTGTACGTATATACATCTATGTATGTACGTGTGTGAGTGTAAAACACATGAACCACACCACGAGGTTCCATCGCCAACAACACCATAATGGCTTCTCCAGAGGATGGAAAGCTAATGGATGATGCTGAAGCTGGGGAATTTTGGGCTTTCTTTGGTGGCTATAATGTCAATGCCGCCACCGTACAAACTACGGATGCTCTTCCTACTCAGCTATTTTGGAAATATATATATATATATATATATTATATTTCTTTAATTAATTGTCTTCCATTCCTTGTATATATATATATATATGTACACACTTCTGACTTCTCACAAGATTTATGTTTGGTCTTGTTCAAGTGTGAAGAAGGGGTAGGCAGAAAGTGTTGGTGCTAAATCATTGACAAAGAAGTTACTAGACACACACACAACTGTTATCCGGAGATGGAAGTGACGATGTCCGGTGGTCATGGCTGGAGGTGACGATGGGGAAGGGACGATGGTGTAGTAGCTGGAGTTGCAACAACGAAGATAGGTGGTGCAGTGGTCGACGGGAGTGCAACAACTAAGAGAGGGTGGTGCAGTGGTTGGAGTTGCACCATCGATCGAGACCCCGAAGAGTTGGAACCAAGGCTCCTTCAATGGGTTGTTTCGGCGAAGTTTTTTCGTCGGAGTTAGGGGCTTCGTCGATGTTATTTATGTGTCGATCGGAGTTAGGGGCTTCATCCCTGTGCTTTTTTTTGTTACACCGTACACCCATATATACATACAAAAAAAATATATATAATATAAATAAATGTGTATATATAATTAGAGTTATTTACATTTTTGGTCCTGAAATTTTGATGGATTTTACAAATTCAAGATCTAACAAAAAAATTACAAAAAAGGGAAGGGAAACATGGTTGGATGAAAATGCCCCTGACTCTAATTGAGTTTTTTTTTAACGAAGTTAGTGGTCAGGTCCCACTTTCAAAGCAAAATTCAAAACTGAGGGACCACTTCTTGAGATAATGAAGTACAACTCCCTCTTTCAAAGAAAACATATAACCACAGGGGCCAAAAATACAATTCACTCTTTATTTTATTATAAATACATATCTTGTTTTGATCCCAAAATATAAGATTTAATATCACAAATAATTTAGCATGGCTCCATACTTTGATACTTTTATAGGTACATAAAAAAGGTAGTCCAATAATCTAAAGAAAAAATAGCCCGGTTTTTGTTATAGCTAACTTTGTTTCGTTACTTAAAAAGACAAAAAAACTGTTATGTTTTCGTTACTTACAAAATGACAGATAACTTTGTTTTTGTTACTAAAAAAACGACAAAATGCAACTAAATATATGTCTAACATTGTTTTTGTTACTTTCTAAGGGTATATCCAACCATATTAGAGTTATGATAGAAATAAGGAAATATCTTAAGTTTTCTTTGATTTATTGATTATTAAAGTTAGAGGTGAGCGCAGTGTCGTTTGGGGTCAAACCGTTATGCATATACTTCAACCCGTATTTTGTGGTACAATTTATGCGGTTTGCAGAATCGTGTGAAGTAAAGAGAATACGACAACATAAATCGTGTGAAGTAGAAATCTAGAAGGCGATTAAGGCAGTAGCACTAGAAATTGTGTGAAGTAGAAGGTAGTCTGGTGTGGACGGTTAATGTGGTTTGGTAGTTTGAATGCACACCCTAATAGAAAGTAGCATTGGTTTTATCGGTTGCAACCACAATAGCTAAGAAATGATTTTCTGCAATGAAGCTTGTGAAGTCGGATTTGCACAACAACTGAGAGATAAATTTACATAAAATTCGACCCCAATCATCAAAATTCTTGAATCAGCCTATGATGTTATCCATTCTCTAGATGTAATACTTGTGATATTTAGAGTATTACAAAACGATTCTATTTTTAAAAGAATAATAAGGATGCGTTTAGTAAATGCTTATCATGGTAAGACCGGTAATCTTACCCGGTAAGAACAAATGAAAAGAATGTAGAGTGTTATCTGGTAAGTGAGGATGCCGACTCTTATCCCATATACATTTACAAATAAAGTAAGTTATTGTGTTGACTCTTAATAATAAACGTTTGGATAAACAATCCCTAAACATTTATTATTAATAAAAACCCATTTATGTAAGGCCCCATATCACATAACTAAAATGGGAAAGGTTCAATCTGTCATGTATTAAAATGCTTGGAAAATGAACCAGCAATAAATAAAATTAATGACCACGAGAGTAACACTCACATTGATTGGCTTTTTTTTAAGTCATCACAATCCAGAAGTTGAATATGACATATCATATAAGCTTAAAATGGTACACAATCTTTGTACCACATCTTTTCTTGGATGGTATTTGTTTAAAAAGAGTTGCATTTATAATATATGTTGATATTTGATGTGTTACATTTTTACTGACATGAGTTTGGTAAGTTCTAAAACTTATTTAAATGGATATTATTTTATAAGAAGTGTGTACTCACTAGCGGATTTAGGAATTTTGATGATAATAATCGGAATTTAAGTAATATCATATAAAATATAACAAAAATTAAATAAAGAAAGTATATCAAATTCTTTCACCCTAAACTCTAAATAGTTTCGTCTCATTGATTAGGGTGATATTATATAATTCTTTTTCTTTCGAATGAACTTCAAGGGAAAATCATTTAAATTAACTTTACTTAACATCAACATACTAGAGCTAGGCTGAGAAATATTTTTTTGTGAAAGATAAAGACACTTTTATTACCAACCACAAGCAAAACAAAACAACGGAAACAAAAGTACCAAACAGCGGTCCAAAAACAACGAACCCGAACACAACCTCATTGCCGGTTTGCCAGAAGCAAACCAGCATTAACATAAGTTACACTACGCGCAATGAACGCTACCGTAATGGAAGAACAAACCCACAACAAGACTTGAGATCCGCCTTGTGACCAAGCAGCCCCCATACACACTGTCGAGGCGAGTTGGACTACTACTTTCCTTCCGGTAATGCCAAACACAATCAGCACAGGGATTCGTGAACGAAATAATAAGATAATTAGCAATTAACCATCAAATAGTTAACATTTTTTTCTAGCGAAGCCACCGTACAATTAACAATGACAAAAAACTAATAATTAGATATTAACTAACAAAAAATAACAATTAAGCATCAACAGATGGTTTAAGCCGTTTATTTGTACAAGAGTATTTCTTTACAACTTAGTAGTTAAACCATTACGCCAAAATGGCTATATGGAATAAACCAGGACAAGTCATTTAACCACCTCAAACAAATTAATATAAAAAATGCCTCAGATTTCTTTGTCTCCCTCAAATCCAAATCTTCCTTTACCTCAGATAGGCAGAGAGCTTAAAAGAGTAAACAATCAGCAAGTTAAGTACTAATAAACCCTAATCCTAATAATTAATAATTAAGTTTAACAAATAAATATTTAAAATACAAAAACAATTAACTACACACTCAAAGAGGATAAGAAATGGGCTTCAGATCAAGGCATGTGTATGTTGGGCTTATTGACCTAACTTTTATTTTTAATGAAAATATGGATTGTTGAATTGGTCTTTAGATTGTTTGGGGTCGAATCTATGTATATATGTATTCATTCATTTATAAAAAATAAAATCTGCAGTTATATAGATAACAAAAAAATTAAACAATTTATGGGACTCGTACCCATACGTCTGTTACGAGATACACTACAATAAAATCAGGTTTATAAGAATTGAAAAATGTCTAAGGAGCTGTTTGACAGTTGCTGAATGGTTTGATGCAAAATGGTTAAGTGGTCGGAAGCTATGTATGATATAGTGCATAATGAAATATGGTTGCTCTGAATGAACAGTCTGAATGGCTACAAATTACCATCTTTACCTTGTGTATGATTGACCAACTAATTCCATACCAAGCCAAACAAATCCTTACCAAAAATGACATCTAGGTGGTCAAATTAAATCGGAAACAACCCATGTCAAGTAATTGTGATTTTTGACCGGGCATGAACACTACATTAAACATAAATTCAAGCATGTACACTACATTAAACATAAATTCAAAGTAGAGAAGAAGAGGACACAAGTCTATATTGAAACCAAAACCAATTTATCAAAACTTATTACATGTTTTCAAGAATTCAAGAAGCCAAAATCCAAACCTTGATACAAGCCACAACTTCATAGAATTATGAATAAAAGTAGAGGAGATAACTCTTCAATTGTCTTCGTTTTCAATTGACTTTTCATCCCCAAAATTTCTTAATGTCAGAGTGTAATATGAGATTCTAGAAATGCGATTATGTATTACACGATTAGTTCCAAAATCGATCTGAAGAGCTCATATGCAGAAGTGAAATAGATATATCTGAAGTATGAAAAACGACTTGAAGATCTCAGATGCAGAATCAAATCCAAGCACTGATGTAGTACAAAAAAATGATTAATCTCGAGATGAACAAGGAGACGAGCAATGAGTTGAGAGACGAACCAGGAGCAAGCACAATAGAAGAGAGAAGCAAGCGTACCCGTGGAAAAACGTCGTCTCTGAATGATATTGATATGGCTCATGGAAGGAGCGATTCAGAGCTTGTTGGTACAATTCAGAGGAGGTTATTTTTTTACCAACAAGAATTTATCTGACTGATTCAGACGTAAACATCTGAATGGTATCATTGAGATGCAAACAAAAAGCCCCTAAATATCATAATAAATTGCTTTATAGTATTAATATATTAGAACTAAACATTTATGTGTTATATTTGAAAGTGTTACAATAATTTTATATGATGGTCGGTTATCGTATGAGTCTCTTAAGGTCATATCAAAATACAAACTTGTAAAAAGACCTTAAAATCGATATAAAAAATCGTTTGCAAATAAGCTTAATATCATAGTTGAGGTTTATAAAGAAATTACCACGATGACCATGTTCAAATGATACAAATATTGCGATGAAGCAAAATAATGGAGATAGAAAAAGATTTATTTCGAAGTTAAATATAAAATCTCTGAAGTACAAAAAGTGAAACATATATCATTAATCCTGTATGCGTATTCGTATGATGAAAAGTTTCAATAAAGGAGTATTGAGTGTGGATGATTCAGAGACATTGACGAGAATGCTCGACCTACACAAAGAAAAACGACTCATGCAAAATATGTTTTTATAAATGATGAAGAACGTGAAAATGAATGTTGGTCCCGAGAGTGTAGATGGTGGGTTGAATACAAACACATAATTTTCAAATTTTATTCTATTAGTGAATAAAATGAACTTAATAGAAGAATAAAAAGTTGTGTAGAAGAAGGAAAGGTAAAACCTATCTTAACAATCTATTTGAAAGAAATTTTTTGATCGAAGATCATAAAGAAATGCATCAAGTATTTCTTTCACTAATATCATTTTTCTTTCACTTAGACTTTGTATGCTCAACCTCTTCAAATTTAGATCACTTGTTGTCCCAGATTTAACTCATTCATTAATGATCAATAAACAGATAGATAGCCGAAGCAAATATATATATATATATATATATATATATATATATATATTGATCAAAATAGAGAAAATAAACTAGAAGGTATGAATAACAAACAATTGTACCCATAGAATTCATTGTAGTCATATATTGAGATGATCTGAGAAGTACAGGATGAACACACCAAGAACACATACTTGTGTGTGAGAAATTCTCTCAGACTCACTCTCTCTAGAATAGTGTGTGAGATCACAGGTGTAAGTGTGTGTGAACATTTTCAAGGCGTACATTCTAACAAACGTATTTATAGTATAGTATTTGCAAAAGTCAATCTCCTAGCCAATAAGATGAATCCACCTGGAAAGGTGAAATAACCGTTTTCGGCTGACGTGGTAGGCTTTAAGTTGATGCTCACACTTGCAAGAGAGAGAGAGAGAGAGAGAGAGAGAGCACTTAATGAATTCTAGAGTTTATGATACAATGGTTGGCTTGACCAGAGGCTCTGGTTGACCGATGATGGCCTTCAAGTTTTGCGCCTCTATATGGAGGAATGTGTGTATAACATTCTATGGATGAACGAACTTTCTTCATGCAAAAGTCCTCTTGGCCTAACGACTTAGTCTTCTTTTACAATACTTTTACAAGAATAGAATTTAGGGCTAACAATCTCCCCCTAAGTATTGAAAAAGAAGATTACAAAAATGTAAACTCTGCACTATAAAGCAAGAGGTGAAAGTCAACCTTTGTAAATAAACTTCATTAATGATTAAGCTAGGAATGAAAGTTACAGAACTTTAAGCATATTCATTTACAACGTTTACGAAGTTGTTGGACACAGTACTATGCAAAGACATTATTAATTCTCTGAATCTAATCATAACGTCTATACCAAAAATTATCTCTTGTATAATGGCCTCTTGAACTTTGAACCTTCCAATCCTTTGTTGTATAGACTTCCTGATTCTGAGAAGAGTGTCAATGGAGTACGTATGGAAGTTTCTTGGTCTGAATAACTTCTTTTGCTTCGATTCATTTATGTACACAAAAAAAAGCTCTGGTTTCATAATCATGGACTTGCTTGGGGCTTTTTCAATATATGGTTAGAATTCGTCAGGGGCAGTTACAGATAGTTTGTAAACTCCAAATTGAAGAGATATATGGAACTCAAAATCTCCCTAAACACCCATTAGTAATCGTGATTTCTCTTCTTATGCCTAACCTTTCCTCTGTAAATCCATACAACTGAGGAAGATCGTAAGGATTCAAGTTTACCAGATCAACATCGTTGAATCTGCATTTAGTTCCATCCTTTCTCTCCACATGACACTTTGCATACTGAATTTGTTTCTGGGTTAACGAGTGAAGAGTTATTCCCAGAAGTGTCTTGATGTCAGAGTTTGAAAACACAACTTTCTTCTCTTGCCTTGTGTTCCAGAACCTTCTCTTAATATCTTCTTCTACCATGGAATGTAGATTAGGCTTGACAAAGATGTCTTCATCTCTGGCATTATAAAGATATTGACGAATATTTTCAAACGTTTTAAGCTCTGGTTCTCTTGGCTTGGGTCTGGGAATAGGTACTCTCAGTGCATCCAGGGGTTCTTTAATTTAAGCAAGTCTGTCCTCGGTGACATGAGGAACAGAGGTTGATTCTTGATTCAGTTTTGGTTGAGAAAGTACCTTAGGAGGTAGATTTGTAGGAGGTGGATTTGTAGGAGGTGGCATTGATGTAGATGAAGTAGTAGGAATAATTATAGAGGATGATTTACTTGTCTTCTTGATGACCATAGGACCTTCTTCCTCTTTTTCGTCTTCCTCCTCCTCTTCTTGTTCTTGTTCTTATTATTCATCATCATCATCATCATCATTATTTGAGTTGATGTTCACAGGCTCTTGTCTCTGAAATTGGAAGGTAGCTTGAGCTTCTAGTATGATAGGCTCTTCAGAGAGAACAACAAACTTCTCCAATTCAGCTGTGGGCATTTAATTCATCAGTGCCTGATAATGTCGATTTTCGACATTAATTTTAATCCTAAACTGGGTGGTTTACGCGTGTCTTCAAGTGAAATACGGGTATTTGACGGGTTTTTGGTGAGAAAGTACAGGTTTAAGCATTTTGTCCAGAAGAGCAACAGATTCGAGTCCCGGAGCTGAAAACGAGAAAAATTGAAGCGATGAGAAACAGAAGCTGGCGCCGGTCATGGCGCCAGTTAATCCGCGCCGCCATCCGCGCCAGAATTATAAACAGAAGTCGGCGCCGGTCATGGCGCCAGCCCATCCGCGCCGGCGCTGGCCCCGACGCCCAGTTGTTTAAAACTCTTTTCTTTAGTAGGGTTTGGTACTTTTCGACAGAGAGACGACGACGGCTGACCACAAGGCGATTTTTGGAGGAGGAAAAGAGATTTTCGAGAAGGGGAATACGAGAGAAACGGATTGTGAAGGGAAATCAAAGACGATTGAGCACGTGAGATCAACGGGGATTCTTCTCAGGGAGTTATTTATCATTATCTCTATACCTTTCGAACCATGGATTCTTTGAAGCTTTTCTTTATCTTTCAGTATCTTTTACACACCCCCAACATGAACTAAACTACATGTTGGGGGGTTGGATGATGTTTGGGTTTTCGATATAGATTTTGAATGATTTATGTTTGATTTTGATTGATGGATGACGTTTGTGAACTTGTGCTTAATGCCTTTAATAAATTGATCACTTGTTAAATGACTTCATTGTTCTTGAGTATGTTTGAGAGAAATCTTGAGATTTAGATCGGGTTCATTAGCCACCGGGAGAATTTAGATAGAAATATAAAAATTCCCTCGGTGTTGTGTTCTAAATCTGCCAATTTAGTCAAGAGATTTGTGAGATCGAAAGATGAGCAAGTGTTCTTGAATAAATTCTCGCTGTAGCTTGAAAGAGTATAACGAGATTGGATTTTGCAAGTCATGAATCATGAGAATTAATCATAAACCACTTTGAATGTTAGTTGAATATCCCATTCGGATTCCAACCCTTCAACTCTCCTCTTAATTTTACTAAACCAATCAGTCGTTCCAGCACTCTTGTGTGCGATAGTTAAATTAATATTTCAGAAACTAAACCAAATCAAATTTCCAATCGTTCAGTTAACATTCTTTACAGTCATTGCGGTACTTAACACCAAGTTCCTGTGGATTCGATACTCGTACTTACGTATATATTACTTGAGACGACACCGTACACTTGCGGTTAGTCAAGGAGGGTGTAAACCCGCCTATCAAGTTTTTGGCGCCGTTGCCGGGGAACTTGTTTTGTGTTGATATCACTACCAGCTGTAGGGATTATTACATTGAGCACTTTTAATTTTTGTTTTATTTTATTTTTGCAATTTTCTTTCTATGTTATTTCATTTTTCGTATGCAAGATTTTGACCCAAGTTCTTGTTACTTCATAGCTGCAAGATCTGATTGGTGACTTACTTTCTGCTGCAGATTGCTTCTAGTTTATGCTAAGAAGGAGTTCCTCTGGTGAACTCGAACCGTTTGATCCTGAAATCGAAAGGACTGCAAGGAGATTAAGGAGGCAAGCCAGACTCAGAAGTCAGCAAGAAATGGAGGGTCTAGACAACAACAACATTAATGATGGGGAAGATTGGGAAGAAGGGTTCGCCATGGGTAACGGGGAAGAAATTCCAAACGTGAATGCAAATAACCCCAACAACCAGAACAATAATGGCAATCCCGGTCTCAACAACGTTCACAACAACAATGTTAACAATAACAACATTAACAACAATGGCGTTAACAACAATGTGAATCTTCCGCCACCGCCACGACAGAGAGTGCCTATGCGGAATTTTGCTAATCCAAACATGGGGGCCGTCCAGAGAGGACCGTATGTTCCTCCAATTGCAGCAAACAATTTTGAAATCAAGACTGGCACCATCCAATTGGTGCAAGCAAATATGTTTGGAGGAGCAGCATCTGAAGACCCGCACAGCCATCTGAGAACTTTTGAAAAGATTTGCAACACTTTCAAGGTGAATGGGGTTGACCCAGGTTCGATCAAACTCCGACTCTTTCCGTTTTCATTGAGGGGTCGAGCAGCTGAATGGGAAGAGAGTCTACCAAATGGGCAGATTCGTATATGGAACGATATGGTGACAGCTTTCTTGAACAAATTCTTCCCACCGGGGCGAACAGCCCAATTGCTGTCAGATATCACCCATTTTGGTCAATGGGATAGCGAGTCCTTCTATGAGGCTTGGGAACGGTACAAGGGTATGCTAAAGAAGTGTCCTCATCATGGTCTGTAGGAATGGATGGTTATCCAAACGTTCTATCAGGGGTTGCACCCACATCATAAGAATGACCTCACTTCTGCTGCTGGTGGTGCACTAATGAATATGTCATATGAAGCTGCATACGAGTTGATTGAGAATCTTGCGGAACATAGTTATGCCACTCCTCGGTCAGCCACTAGGAAGGTGGCAAGTGTGCAAGAAAGTGATGAAATGAAGGTTATCAAGGCACAATTGGCAGCTATCACGAATCAGCTGAAAGGGACAACGATTCAGCCAACTCTCCAAGGGGATATGGGCTGTCAAGAGTCATTTGGTTCACCTCAAGAGTTTCCTCCGCCGGAGCAAGTGCAATTTCTTCAAAACCGCAATAACCGGCCGAGGAACGACCCGTTCTCAAATACTTATAATGAAGGGTGGAAACGACATCCCAATTTCTCATGGAGCCAGCCTCAAAATGTTCAAAAAGAGCCCATGTTTCAGCAGCAACAAAATCAGTACGGTAACACTTCTAACTCTTCTACTCAATCTTCTAATGTTTATCGTCCTCCAGGTTACAACCAAAGGAGGCAAGAAGAATCACAAGGAGGGGAGAAAAAGTCCGGATTGGAAGAGATGTTAATGAAGTTTGTGTCAAAGATGGACAATGCGGTTGGAGAGTTGACATCAACTGTTGGTACACTGTCAAGCTCAGTCGGAACGATAAGAGCTGCAACGGAACAGAACACCGCATCTATCCGAATTCTTGAGGGACAAATGGGACAAATGGCAGAGGCATTAGCTGTTCGGAGTCAAGGCACGTTCCCGAGCCAGCCCGAGAAAAAGAATAGAGAAGATTGCAAGGCGATCCAGCTGAGGAGTGGGAAAGAGTTAGCCAAGGACCCACGTCTGGAGGTGAGAGAGGCGGAAAAAGAAACCAATGGTCATGCGACGGGAGAAGAAGACGAAGAGAAAGTGGATGAGGAGCTGGAAATGGAAGGTAAGAATGCTTCCAACGCTGAGACACCAAAACCTGCACCGAAGGCAACCATACCACCGGAGGCACCGAAAATCCCATATCCGAACCGGTTGAAAGCGCAAAGGGATGAGGTTCAGTTTTCTAAATTTTTAGAAGTGTTTAAGAAATTGCACATTAGTATTCCTTTTGCAGAAGCATTAGCGCAGATGCCGTCTTACGTGAAGTTCTTAAAGGACATCCTCTCTAACAAGAGGAAAATTGAGGAACACGCAACCGTGGCACTCACTGAAGAGTGCAGTGCAATAATCCAGCACAAACTTCCACAGAAATTGACAGATCCAGGGAGTTTTACGATTCCTGTTCATATAGGAGGTGCCGATTTTGGTAAGGCACTTTGTGATTTAGGTGCAAGTATTAACTTGATGCCTTTGTCCATTTTCAGGAGGCTTGGATTGGGAGAGGTGCAGCCTACAAACGTGACACTCCAACTGGCGGATAGATCCATCAAATATCCGTACGGAGTCATTGAAGACGTTTTGGTGAAGGTGGACAAATTCTACTTTCCAGTAGATTTTGTGATTCTAGACATGGATGAAGACAAGGAGATCCCTCTCATTTTGGGCCGACCATTTCTGGCCACCGGAGGGGCATTAATTGATGTGCAAGGCGGTAAGTTGTCTCTCAATGTTGGCAAGGAAAGAGTGGTGTTCAATGTCTTTCCAACAGCACGAGTCGGGGTAGAGAGAGGTGCTTGTTATCGGGTTGAAGTGATAAAGGAAGCTGTTGAGGAGACTTCCCGAATTAATTATAGCGATGATCCACTTGGGAATGCCTTAACCGAAATATGCACCGATAGCGAGAACGAGAGTGTGAAGCAGCTGAATGCTTTATCCGAGTATCGAGGCCCGAAAAGATCAACGAAAGAAGATTTGGGTGAGCCGATTGCTAAATCACAGCCATCATCGAAAGTGCCACCCAAGTTAGAGCTTAAACAGTTACCAGCACATTTAGAGTATGCCTTTTTAGGCGAAAATTCAACACTACCGGTAATCATCGCTGCACACCTCACTCCGGTAGAGAAAGAGAAGTTGATCCGAGTTTTGAGGGCTCACCAATCTGCCATCGGGTGGACCATAGCAGATTTGAAGGGGTTAAGCCCATCTTTTTGTATGCACAGAATTAATCTGGAAGAAGAGCACAAGCCTACTGTTCAGCACCAACGTCGGCTGAATCCAAACATGAAGGAAGTAGTCCGAAAGGAAGTGTTGAAACTCTTAGATGCTGGAATCATTTATGCAGTGGCCGACAGTCCGTGGGTAAGTCCGGTGCAAGTTGTACCCAAGAAAGAAGGAATTACAGTCGTGAAAAACAACAACAACGAACTTATTCCATCGCGAACAGTGACCGGGTGGCGTGTGTGTATCGATTATAGGAAGTTGAATGACGCCACCAAGAAAGACCATTTCCCACTTCCATTTATTGATCAAATGTTGGAGCGACTTTCAGGCCATGCCTATTATTGTTTTCTTGACGGGTATTCGGGATACAATCAAATCCCAATTGCACCAGAAGATCAGGACAAGACGACTTTTACTTGTCCATATGGCACGTTCGCATATCGGAGAATGCCCTTCGGCTTATGTAACGCACCGGGTACGTTTCAGCGGTGCATGATGGCGATTTTCTCCGACATGGTGGAGAAAACTATTGAGATATTTATTGATGACTTCTCAGTATTTGGGGATTCATTCGATGCGTGTCTAGATCACTTAGAAGCAGTTTTGAAGCGGTGTCAAGAAACGAGCCTAGTACTCAACTGGGAGAAGTGCCATTTCATGGTAACGGAAGGCATCGTACTTGGACACAAGATTTCAAGGGAAGGCATAGAGGTGGATAAAGCGAAAGTAGCCGTGATAGAGAATCTGCCATATCCAACAACAGTGAAGGGAGTGAGAAGCTTCTTGGGACACGCGGGGTTTTACCGGCGTTTCATCAAGGACTTCTCTAAAATTGCTAAACCTTTAAGCTCTTTACTTTTGAAGGATGTTAATTTTGATTTTACTAATGAATGTATTGCTGCGTTTGACAGGTTGAAACAGGAACTCATTTCAGCCCCTATCTTGACTGCACCCGATTGGAGTCTTCCGTTCGAGTTGATGTGTGACGCGAGCGACATTGCTGTTGGAGCTGTCTTGGGTCAACGAAAGGAGAAGAAATTGCATGTGATCTATTATGCCAGCAAAACGCTAGATGAGGCACAGATCAACTATGCAACAACCGAAAAAGAGTTATTGGCGGTAGTGTACGCTTGTGAGAAGTTCCGATCATACTTGGTTGGATCCAAGATTATCATCTATACTGATCACTCAGCAATGAAATACCTAATGGCAAAGAAAGACGCGAAGCTGAGGTTAATCCGATGGGTACTGCTGTTGCAAGAGTTCGATATTGAGATCCGGGACAAGAAAGGGTCCGAGAATTTAGTGGCCGATCATTTATCTAGAATTGGAGAGGAGTCGTCAGAAACAACCGAAACTATCCCTATAAATGATTCTTTTCCAGATGAGCAATTATTTTCCATTAAGTCTTCTGTTGACCCTTGGTATGCTGACTTAGTTAATTTTCTTGCAGGTGGTGTGAAACCTTTTGGACTGAACCCACATCAACGAAAGAGGTTCTACGCTGAAGCCAAACGATACTATTGGGATGAACCGTTCTTGTACAAAAGATGTGGAGACGGGATGATCAGACGTTGTGTACCCGATGAAGACAAAGAGAGTATCCTCACATTCTGCCATACTTTGGAATGTGGAGGTCATTTCAGTGCTGATCGAACAGTTGCAAAAATGCTACAGTCGGGATTTTTCTGGCCGACAATGTTCAAGGATACTCGCTAGTTCATCTCCCGATGTGATAGATGCCAGCGAGTGGGAAATATTTCAAAGAAGGATGAGATGCCGATGCAGGTATTCATGGAGGTAGAACTATTCGACGTATGGGGCATTGACTTCTTGGGGCCTTTTCCCCCCTCATTCCGAAATGAATACATACTAGTCGCGGTTGACTATGTATCAAAGTGGGTAGAGGCAATTGCAACACCGACCAATGATTCAAAGGTGGTTATTCAATTTCTCAAGAAATACATATTCTCAAGGTTCGGGGTCCCAAAGGCATTAGTTAGCGACGGGGGAAGTCATTTCTGTAATAAGTATCTCGACATGCTACTCAGGAAGTATGGAGTAAAACACCGAGTTACTACCCCCTATCATCCGCAAGCAAATGGATTAGCGGATGTATCGAACCGTGAGTTGAAAAGCATCTTGGAAAAGACGGTGAATTCATCACGAAAAGACTGGTCAACAAAGCTAGACGACGCATTATGGGCATATCGTACGGCTTTCAAGACACCAATTGGGACTACACCATATCGATTGGTGTTTGGGAAGTCGTGCCACTTACCAGTCGAGCTGGAACATAGAGCATATTGGGCAGTGAAGCAGTTGAACATGGAGCTAGACGCGGCAGGTAAGAAAAGGTTTTTGGAGCTGAATCAGTTAGAAGAAATCCGTTTAGACGCATATGAGAGCGCCTCCATCTACAAGGAACGGACGAAGAAGTTCCACGACCGCCGGATTCGAGAGAAGGTATTAGTTCCTGGTATGCAAGTCTTATTATTTAATTCTCGTTTGCGTCTATTTCCAGGTAAGCTGAAGACCAAGTGGTCGGGACCGTTCAAAGTGACTGAAGTATTTCCATATGGATCGGTGGAACTAGAGGGAACGGATGGTCAAAAATTCAAGGTGAATGGTCAACGGGTAAAACCGTATCTGGGTGGCGAAGTTCCAAAAATCTCGAGCAGTTATATAAATGAAATCAGGGAGTGATTGCATGAGACGTCGTGCCACGACATTAAATACGGCGCTGGGTGGGAGGCAACCCACCATAGGTTAGTTTCATTCTATGTTTATGTGTTTTGTTTCGCTTAATTTTTATGTTTTCGTGTGTTAATCCCTGAGAAGTAAGCCTTGAAGATCGAACATCGTCGGAAGAATTGAGCAAAGACTTTAAGAAGTGAAAAGCATGAAACAGTGGCTGGCGCCAGTGTTGGCGCCGATCCACTGGCGCCAGCATCGACGCGGAATAAAAAAGGGCCGAATCCAACAGAGACTGGCGCGGGCCTTCGGGCCGATCCATCAGCGCCAGAATCCGCGCGGAATGAAGAACAGGCCCCAAACAGAGGCTGGCGCGGATGACCGCGCGGCCCAATCGGCCCCGGCATCCGCGCGGATATGCTGACAGGTATAAAATGCTCACTTTCATTTCTTTGTCAGCCATTTCTCCAAACCCTAAGATTTCAGGCACCGCTTTTCCTCTCTAAAACCCCTGCTATACTCGATTTCGGCCTCCAAGTTCAAGGATTCTCCCATCTTTTCTACTTTCCTCTTCCTCAAGACATCAAGGTACACTCTCTAACCCCTAATTTCACTTTGTTGGGAATGTTTGGTTCAAAATCGAAGGTATGATATTTCTCCATTGTTGTTCTTCATCTTTAAATGGGTATACATGAGCAAGTAATAATTGATGCCATGAGAACATGTTGCTATGATTAGTCCATAATTTGTGTATCACTTAGGGCTCAATGTGTTTTAGGGATTCATGCTAGTTCAGTTGGGTTCACCACTTGTGGATGATTTTGTACTTGTAAGAGCTTGTTATTTCTGTCTGTTGAGGATGAAAGGTTGTGATGGGAGAGATGAACATCCATGAATACTACTGTTTGATGCTTATACTTTATGAATGGTGAGAAACTGTGCTTATTGACTGTGCTTAATGATTAAGCTGCTGAAATTTTATTAGTCTCCATGTGCTAGGGCAGAATTTTGGGTGGCATTTTGTGAATGTGTGTGGGTATGTGCTTAACTAGATATAGGAGACTACATAAACCTAAGTTTCACTTAGGTTTGGGGTGTCCACTTTTAATTTCTTTCCCACATAGCACCCCATTGCAAACCTTGATCCTACCAAGGTTTGGGGTATGGTTCTTGTACTTAATTTGAAAATATGAGTTATGTAACAAACCTAGTCTTGGACTAGGTTTGGGGTGGACCTACCAAGTTTGTAATACTAATTAACTCAACTTCTTTTTGCAGAACCATGGTGCGCACAAGACCCGATACTCCCGGCAGGTACTTCAACTACTATCAGATGTCTGCGGCGGAACGAGCGGCCTTAGCACGGGCACCTAACCGGAACTTCAACGAGCGTCTCGCAAATTTTGCGGAAAGGACGATTCATCCTGAGAGAGGGATGAATATAGATGACATGCCGAACCCAAGGGTACGAGAGATAGCAATACAGAGAGGGTGGACCAATTACGTGAGGGCACCCGAGCCATTCGACCCTCAACTCGTGATAGAGTTTTATGCAGCTATGGTGCCACCTGCCTTTGGGGAGCACCACACGGTCGTTGTTCGGGGGGTAATGGTGCGAATCACGTTCGATGACATTTGTCGTCATTATCAGGTTCCCCGGTACCAAGACCTAGACGCAACCTTCGGCATACCACCCATCCCGGGTGTGGGGAAAGGAGAGACCCATAGTCCGGTCATCGCAGCAGCACTGCGACGAAGTGGCCGTGAGGAATGGGTAGTCAAAAGAGATGAGATTAAGAAAAGTGATCTCCTTCCCGAGATCGGAGTGTGGATGCGCTTCATAAAGGGGAGCTTGGCCCCTTCCACCCACTACACAAACGCCGATCCTTATGTGGCCCGCATCTTATTTTGCATTCAACACAGCATGCCACTTGATGTCGGGCATATCATTGTTTTGCATATGATAGACGCCGCGGCTGCACGGAACACAGGTATCCTTCCATTTCCCTGCCTTATCACTAAACTATGCAGGGACGCTGGTATAGCAATCGGAGCCACACTACCTCCTCAAGAGCCATTTGATAGAAAGACATACCGCGCCCAACTGGCGGCTGCCGAAAAGCTAGACCTGCAACTTGCGGCAGCAGACGAGGAAATGGAGATACCTAGCGATGTAGATGCTGTGGACGCCGACGACGTCAATTATGATCCAGCTGCGGATGAAGGGGATCAGCCGGAGTTCCACCAACCCGCTGGTGGCTACCAACGGATTCACGAGCGTCTGGATGGGGTGGAAAGGGACCTACGAACAGCTATTCGCATGATGCAAAGGGGGTTCCGGTATTTGGGTGTGCCGGATGAAGAGGAAGAGGCTCATGATGGCGCAAGACCATCAAACCAACCACCGGCACAAAGAGTGAGGAGACAGCGACCGGGTGGAGCTAGGCGCCGGAATCGTGAGGAATGAAGCCGGTTTGTTTTCCTGTCCTCTTTTTGACTTATTTTGCTCTGATTTTTTGTTTATTTGGGATGACTGTACATAATTTGCATAATTTCTTTTCGGATGACTGTAATTAATTTGCACACAACATTTTTGTATGCACATTGGGGACAATGTGTATGTTGGTTTGGGGTAGCGGTGAAGTCATGGTATCATTATGATGATCTTTATTATGTCTTAAGCAAGAAACGGTATTATGATCATTATGACTGAATTGTTTTTTCTGATTCACCGTTAGTAGTAAGTAGAACTCTGTTTTTGAGGAATGAACTGTAAGGGGACAATATAACATCAAATGAGACCTGAAAAGTGCGTGCATTAGGGACATTAGTGGAGACCACCCAATAGTGAGGTATTGAGCCATTCAAGCGTCAATTCTGAGAGGAAATACATAAACTCGATATACATCTCACTAAATTCTTGTCGTGACTATAGTTGATCTCACTATAGATTTGCACCAATCAGCAAAGACGTCCATAAGGATATCTAGTGTCATTAGAATCTTATCTGAGTATTGACCTTGAGAAATGATTTCAAGCAATGTGAGAATAGAGAGTTTTATCTTACGCACCCTTCTTCTTGAGCGATCCCTAGCCAATTTTTGCAGCCAAACACTGATTTTGTCAATTCGGAACCCCATATTAAACCCCGAGCCTTATTAATAGCCTACCTTGGTCCAAACAAGTACCGGTTACGAGAGGTGGGAGGGGACATTGCACGAAAAAGAAAAAGGGGGGAAATAAAGAGATGGAATTCAGAAAGAAGTATGAAAAGAGCATTATGACCAAAAAGGGTCATGCAAAAAAAAAAAAAAAAGGGGGAGAAAACAGTGAAAAAGAAATAAGGCCAATGTGCCAAGCTCACTGACGAAAAATAGAATAACTTGGGAGCTCAATGGTGTAGAAAGAAATCAGGGTGACATACTAAATCAAGGAAACGGAAACCAATTTTCGTACACCGGTGCTGTGAGGATTTTTGATCTTAATTTCCTTTCATTTCTTAGCCATAGCCTAGCCCCATTGCAACCCTTGAAAAGACCTGATTGATCTGTTGGAAAGTATGAGGATAGATGAAAATGACACTGATAGCCTTAGTCTTGTTAGTTGGTCCCATCCGAGATCGTTTATTTGGACATTGGTGCGTTTTCCTTGTTACGTTGTTCATGCTATTAATTGAATATTCTTGCACATAACTTCCACTTGCATGACAACACGTGAGACAACCTAGGGTTCGAGTGAACTGAGAGTCCGACGAGGTAGGGTCGAGGCGAAATCCTCCCTAATCATGCATAACGTTAGGTGGAATGTGATGTAGTGTGGTCCCGACCAGTTCTATTCTCAAAGAGTAAGAGTTTCGATCTTTGCAAACTAGGGTGTATCAGTAGAGGATTCTGATTAATATGTTAATCCCTTTTGTTGAATAAGATGTGTAAAGATCCTTAATGACACCACTGACTTCACATGTGTGCAAATTTTGCTATAACCCTGGTTTTTAAATTGTCTATCGCTATTTTGCTTGAGGACAAGCAACGCTCGGTTTGGGGTTGTTGATAATGTCGATTTTCGACATTAATTTTAATCCTAAACTGGGTGGTTTACGCGTGTCTTCAAGTGAAATACGGGTATTTGACGGGTTTTTGGTGAGAAAGTACAGGTTTAAGCATTTTGTCCAGAAGAGCAACAGATTCGAGTCTCGGAGCTGAAAACGAGAAAAATTGAAGCGATGAGAAACAGAAGCTGGCGCCGGTCATGGCGCCAGTCAATCCGCGCCGCCATCCGCGCCAGAATTATAAACAGAAGTCGGCGCCGGTCATGGCGCCAGCCCATCCGCGCCGGCGCTGGCCCCGACGCCCAGTTGTTTAAAACTCTTTTCTTTAGTAGGGTTTGGTACTTTTCGACAGAGAGACGACGACGGCTGACCACAAGGCGATTTTTGGAGGAGGAAAAGAGATTTTCGAGAAGGGGAATACGAGAGAAACGGATTGTGAAGGGAAATCAAAGACGATTGAGCACGTGAGATCAACGGGGATTCTTCTCAGGGAGTTATTTATCATTATCTCTATACCTTTCGAACCATGGATTCTTTGAAGCTTTTCTTTATCTTTCAGTATCTTTTACACACCCCCAACATGAACTAAACTACATGTTGGGGGGTTGGATGATGTTTGGGTTTTCGATATAGATTTTGAATGATTTATGTTTGATTTTGATTGATGGATGACGTTTGTGAACTTGTGCTTAATGCCTTTAATAAATTGATCACTTGTTAAATGACTTCATTGTTCTTGAGTATGTTTGAGAGAAATCTTGAGATTTAGATCGGGTTCATTAGCCACCGGGAGAATTTAGATAGAAATATAAAAATTCCCTCGGTGTTGTGTTCTAAATCTGCCAATTTAGTCAAGAGATTTGTGAGATCGAAAGATGAGCAAGTGTTCTTGAATAAATTCTCGCTGTAGCTTGAAAGAGTATAACGAGATTGGATTTTGCAAGTCATGAATCATGAGAATTAATCATAAATCACTTTGAATGTTAGTTGAATATCCCATTCGGATTCCAACCCTTCAACTCTCCTCTTAATTTTACTAAACCAATCAGTCGTCCCAGCACTCTTGTGTGCGATAGTTAAATTAATATTTCAGAAACTAAACCAAATCAAATTTCCAATCGTTCAGTTAACATTCTTTACAGTCATTGCGGTACTTAACACCAAGTTCCTGTGGATTCGATACTCGTACTTACGTATATATTACTTGAGACGACACCGTACACTTGCGGTTAGTCAAGGAGGGTGTAAACCCGCCTATCAAGTTTTTGGCGCCGTTGCCGGGGAACTTGTTTTGTGTTGATATCACTACCAGCTGTAGGGATTATTACATTGAGCACTTTTAATTTTTGTTTTATTTTATTTTTGCAATTTTCTTTCTATGTTATTTCATTTTTCGTATGCAAGATTTTGACCCAAGTTCTTGTTACTTCATAGCTGCAAGATCTGATTGGTGACTTACTTTCTGCTGCAGATTGCTTCTAGTTTATGCTAAGAAGGAGTTCCTCTGGTGAACTCGAACCGTTTGATCCTGAAATCGAAAGGACTGCAAGGAGATTAAGGAGGCAAGCCAGACTCAGAAGTCAGCAAGAAATGGAGGGTCTAGACAACAACAACATTAATGATGGGGAAGATTGGGAAGAAGGGTTCGCCATGGGTAACGGGGAAGAAATTCCAAACGTGAATGCAAATAACCCCAACAACCAGAACAATAATGGCAATCCCGGTCTCAACAACGTTCACAACAACAATGTTAACAATAACAACATTAACAACAATGGCGTTAACAACAATGTGAATCTTCCGCCACCGCCACGACAGAGAGTGCCTATGCGGAATTTTGCTAATCCAAACATGGGGGCCGTCCAGAGAGGACCGTATGTTCCTCCAATCGCAGCAAACAATTTTGAAATCAAGACTGGCACCATCCAATTGGTGCAAGCAAATATGTTTGGAGGAGCAGCATCTGAAGACCCGCACAGCCATCTGAGAACTTTTGAAAAGATTTGCAACACTTTCAAGGTGAATGGGGTTGACCCAGGTTCGATCAAACTCCGACTCTTTCCGTTTTCATTGAGGGGTCGAGCAGCTGAATGGGAAGAGAGTCTACCAAATGGGCAGATTCGTATATGGAACGATATGGTGACAGCTTTCTTGAACAAATTCTTCCCACCGGGGCGAACAGCCCAATTGCTGTCAGATATCACCCATTTTGGTCAATGGGATAGCGAGTCCTTCTATGAGGCTTGGGAACGGTACAAGGGTATGCTAAAGAAGTGTCCTCATCATGGTCTGCAGGAATGGATGGTTATCCAAACGTTCTATCAGGGGTTGCACCCACATCATAAGAATGACCTCACTTCTGCTGCTGGTGGTGCACTAATGAATATGTCATATGAAGCTGCATACGAGTTGATTGAGAATCTTGCGGAACATAGTTATGCCACTCCTCGGTCAGCCACTAGGAAGGTGGCAAGTGTGCAAGAAAGTGATGAAATGAAGGTTATCAAGGCACAATTGGCAGCTATCACGAATCAGCTGAAAGGGACAACGATTCAGCCAACTCTCCAAGGGGATATGGGCTGTCAAGAGTCATTTGGTTCACCTCAAGAGTTTCCTCCGCCGGAGCAAGTGCAATTTCTTCAAAACCGCAATAACCGGCCGAGGAACGACCCGTTCTCAAATACTTATAATGAAGGGTGGAAACGACATCCCAATTTCTCATGGAGCCAGCCTCAAAATGTTCAAAAAGAGCCCATGTTTCAGCAGCAACAAAATCAGTACGGTAACACTTCTAACTCTTCTACTCAATCTTCTAATGTTTATCGTCCTCCAGGTTACAACCAAAGGAGGCAAGAAGAATCACAAAGAGGGGAGAAAAAGTCCGGATTGGAAGAGATGTTAATGAAGTTTGTGTCAAAGATGGACAATGCGGTTGGAGAGTTGACATCAACTGTTGGTACACTGTCAAGCTCAGTCGGAACGATAAGAGCTGCAACGGAACAGAACACCGCATCTATTCAAATTCTTGAGGGACAAATGGGACAAATGGCAGAGGCATTAGCTGTTCGGAGTCAAGGCACGTTCCCGAGCCAGCCCGAGAAAAAGAATAGAGAAGATTGCAAGGCGATCCAGCTGAGGAGTGGGAAAGAGTTAGCCAAGGACCCACGTCTGGAGGTGAGAGAGGCGGAAAAAGAAACCAATGGTCATGCGACGGGAGAAGAAGACGAAGAGAAAGTGGATGAGGAGCTGGAAATGGAAGGTAAGAATGCTTCCAACGCTGAGACACCAAAACCTGCACGGAAGGCAACCATACCACCGGAGGCACCGAAAATCCCATATCCGAACTGGTTGAAAGCGCAAAGGGATGAGGTTCAGTTTTCTAAATTTTTAGAAGTGTTTAAGAAATTGCACATTAATATTCCTTTTGCAGAAGCATTAGCGCAGATGCCGTCTTACGTGAAGTTCTTAAAGGACATCCTCTCTAACAATAGGAAAATTGAGGAACACGCAACCGTGGCACTCACTGAAGAGTGCAGTGCAATAATCCAGCACAAACTTCCACAGAAATTGACAGATCCAGGGAGTTTTACGATTCCTGTTCATATAGGAGGTGCCGATTTTGGTAAGGCACTTTGTGATTTAGGTGCAAGTATTAACTTGATGCCTTTGTCCATTTTCAGGAGGCTTGGATTGGGAGAGGTGCAGCCTACAAACGTGACACTCCAACTGGCGGATAGATCCATCAAATATCCGTACGGAGTCATTGAAGACGTTTTGGTGAAGGTGGACAAATTCTACTTTCCAGTAGATTTTGTGATTCTAGACATGGATGAAGACAAGGAGATCCCTCTCATTTTGGGCCGACCATTTCTGGCCACCGGAGGGGCATTAATTGATGTGCAAGGCGGTAAGTTGTCTCTCAATGTTGGCAAGGAAAGAGTGGTGTTCAATGTCTTTCCAACAGCACGAGTCGGGGTAGAGAGAGGTGCTTGTTATCGGGTTGAAGTGATAAAGGAAGCTGTTGAGGAGACTTCCCGAATTAATTATAGCGATGATCCACTTGGGAATGCCTTAACCGGAATATGCACCGATAGCGAGAACGAGAGTGTGAAGCAGCTGAATGCTTTATCCGAGTATCGAGGCCCGAAAAGATCAACGAAAGAAGATTTGGGTGAGCCGATTGCTAAATCACAGCCATCATCGAAAGTGCCACCCAAGTTAGAGCTTAAACAGTTACCAACACATTTAGAGTATGCCTTTTTAGGCGAAAATTCAACACTACCGGTAATCATCGCTGCACACCTCACTCCGGTAGAGAAAGAGAAGTTGATCCGAGTTTTGAGGGCTCACCAATCTGCCATCGGGTGGACCATAGCAGATTTGAAGGGGTTAAGCCCATCTTTTTGTATGCACAGAATTAATCTGGAAGAAGAGCACAAGCCTACTGTTCAGCACCAACGTCGGCTGAATCCAAACATGAAGGAAGTAGTCCGAAAGGAAGTGTTGAAACTCTTAGATGCTGGAATCATTTATGCAGTGGCCGACAGTCCGTGGGTAAGTCCGGTGCAAGTTGTACCCAAGAAAGGAGGAATTACAGTCGTGAAAAACAACAACAACGAACTTATTCCATCGCGAACAGTGACCGGGTGGCGTGTGTGTATCGATTATAGGAAGTTGAATGACGCCACCAAGAAAGACCATTTCCCACTTCCATTTATTGATCAAATGTTGGAGCGACTTTCAGGCCATGCCTATTATTGTTTTCTTGACGGGTATTCGGGATACAATCAAATCCCAATTGCACCAGAAGATCAGGACAAGACGACTTTTACTTGTCCATATGGCACGTTCGCATATCGGAGAATGCCCTTCGGCTTATGTAACGCACCGGGTACGTTTCAGCGGTGCATGATGGCGATTTTCTCCGACATGGTGGAGAAAACTATTGAGATATTTATTGATGACTTCTCAGTATTTGGGGATTCATTCGATGCGTGTCTAGATCACTTAGAAGCAGTTTTGAAGCGGTGTCAAGAAACGAGCCTAGTACTCAACTGGGAGAAGTGCCATTTCATGGTAACGGAAGGCATCGTACTTGGACACAAGATTTCAAGGGAAGGCATAGAGGTGGATAAAGCGAAAGTAGCCGTGATAGAGAATCTGCCATATCCAACAACAGTGAAGGGAGTGAGAAGCTTCTTGGGACACGCGGGGTTTTACCGGCGTTTCATCAAGGACTTCTCTAAAATTGCTAAACCTTTAAGCTCTTTACTTTTGAAGGATGTTAATTTTGATTTTACTAATGAATGTATTGCTGCGTTTGACAGGTTGAAACAGGAACTCATTTCAGCCCCTATCTTGACTGCACCCGATTGGAGTCTTCCGTTCGAGTTGATGTGTGACGCGAGCGACATTGCTGTTGGAGCTGTCTTGGGTCAACGAAAGGAGAAGAAATTGCATGTGATCAATTATGCCAGCAAAACGCTAGATGAGGCACAGATCAACTATGCAACAACCGAAAAAGAGTTATTGGCGGTAGTGTACGCTTGTGAGAAGTTCCGATCATACTTGGTTGGATCCAAGATTATCATCTATACTGATCACTCAGCATTGAAATACCTAATGGCAAAGAAAGACGCGAAGCCGAGGTTAATCTGATGGGTACTGCTGTTGCAAGAGTTCGATATTGAGATCCGGGACAAGAAAGGGTCCGAGAATTTAGTGGCCGATCATTTATCTAGAATTGGAGAGGAGTCGTCAGAAACAACCGAAACTATCCCTATAAATGATTCTTTTCCAGATGAGCAGTTATTTTCCATTAAGTCTTCTGTTGACCCTTGGTATGCTGACTTAGTTAATTTTCTTGCAGGTGGTGTGAAACCTTTTGGACTGAACCCACATCAACGAAAGAGGTTCTACGCTGAAGCCAAACGATACTATTGGGATGAACCGTTCTTGTACAAAAGATGTGGAGACGGGATGATCAGACGCTGTGTACCCGATGAAGACAAAGAGAGTATCCTCACATTCTGCCATACTTTGGAATGTGGAGGTCATTTCAGTGCTGATCGAACAGTTGCAAAAATGCTACAGTCGGGATTTTTCTGGCCGACAATGTTCAAGGATACTCGCCAGTTCATCTCCCGATGTGATAGATGCCAGCGAGTGGGAAATATTTCAAAGAAGGATGAGATGCCGATGCAGGTATTCATGGAGGTAGAACTATTCGACGTATGGGGCATTGACTTCTTGGGGCCTTTTCCCCCCTCATTCCGAAATGAATACAAACTAGTCGCGGTTGACTATGTATCAAAGTGGGTAGAGGCAATTGCAACACCGACCAATGATTCAAAGGTGGTTATTCAATTTCTCAAGAAATACATCTTCTCAAGGTTCGGGGTCCCAAGGGCATTAGTTAGCGACGGGGGAAGTCATTTCTGTAATAAGTATCTCGACATGCTACTCAGGAAGTATGGAGTAAAACACCGAGTTACTACCCCCTATCATCCGCAAGCAAATGGATTAGCGGAAGTATCGAACCGTGAGTTGAAAAGCATCTTGGAAAAGACGGTGAATTCATCACGAAAAGACTGGTCAACAAAGCTAGACGACGCATTATGGGCATATCGTACGGCTTTCAAGACACCAATTGGGACTACACCATATCGATTGGTGTTTGGGAAGTCGTGCCACTTACCAGTCGAGCTGGAACATAGAGCATATTGGGCAGTGAAGCAGTTGAACATGGAGTTAGACGCGGCAGGTAAGAAAAGGTTTTTGGAGCTGAATCAGTTAGAAGAAATCCGTTTAGACGCATATGAGAGCGCCTCCATCTACAAGGAACGGACGAAGAAGTTCCACGACCGCCGGATTCGAGAGAAGGTATTAGTTCCTGGTATGCAAGTCTTATTATTTAATTCTCGTTTGCGTCTATTTCCAGGTAAGCTGAAGACCAAGTGGTCGGGACCGTTCAAAGTGACTGAAGTATTTCCATATGGATCGGTGGAACTAGAGGGAACGGATGGTCAAAAATTCAAGGTGAATGGTCAACGGGTAAAACCGTATCTGGGTGGCGAAGTTCCAAAAATCTCGAGCAGTTATATAAATGAAATCAGGGAGTGATTGCATGAGACGTCGTGCCATGACATTAAATACGGCGCTGGGTGGGAGGCAACCCACCATAGGTTAGTTTCATTCTATGTTTGTGTGTTTTGTTTCGCTTAATTTTTATGTTTTCGTGTGTTAATCCCTGAGAAGTAAGCCTTGAAGATCGAACATCGTCGGAAGAATTGAGCAAAGACTTTAAGAAGTGAAAAGCATGAAACAGTGGCTGGCGCCAGTGTTGGCGCCGATCCACTGGCGCCAGCATCGGCGCGGAATAAAAAAGGGCCGAATCCAACAGAGACTGGCGCGGGCCTTCGGGCCGATCCATCAGCGCCAGAATCCGCGCGGAATGAAGAACAGGCCCCAAACAGAGGCTGGCGCGGATGACCGCGCGGCCCAATCGGCCCCGGCATCCGCGCGGATATGCTGACAGGTATAAAATGCTCACTTTCATTTCTTTGTCAGCCATTTCTCCAAACCCTAAGATTTCAGGCACCGCTTTTCCTCTCTAAAACCCCTGCTATACTCGATTTCGGCCTCCAAGTTCAAGGATTCTCCCATCTTTTCTACTTTCCTCTTCCTCAAGACATCAAGGTACACTCTCTAACCCCTAATTTCACTTTGTTGGGAATGTTTGGTTCAAAATCGAAGGTATGATATTTCTCCATTGTTGTTCTTCATCTTTAAATGGGTATACATGAGCAAGTAATAATTGATGCCATGAGAACATGTTGCTATGATTAGTCCATAATTTGTGTATCACTTAGGGCTCAATGTGTTTTAGGGATTCATGCTAGTTCAGTTGGGTTCACCACTTGTGGATGATTTTGTACTTGTAAGAGCTTGTTATTTCTGTCTGTTGAGGATGAAAGGTTGTGATGGGAGAGATGAACATCCATGAATACTACTGTTTGATGCTTATACTTTATGAATGGTGAGAAACTGTGCTTATTGACTGTGCTTAATGATTAAGCTGCTGAAATTTTATGAGTCTCCATGTGCTAGGGCAGAATTTTGGGTGGCATTTTGTGAATGTGTGTGGGTATGTGCTTAACTAGATATAGGAGACTACACAAACCTAAGTTTCACTTAGGTTTGGGGTGTCCACTTTTAATTTCTTTCCCACATAGCACCCCATTGCAAACCTTGATCCTACCAAGGTTTGGGGTATGGTTCTTGTACTTAATTTGAAAATATGAGTTATGTAACAAACCTAGTCTTGGACTAGGTTTGGGGTGGACCTACCAAGTTTGTAATACTAATTAACTCAACTTCTTTTTGCAGAACCATGGTGCGCACAAGACCCGATACTCCCGGCAGGTACTTCAACTACTATCAGATGTCTGCGGCGGAACGAGCGGCCTTAGCACGGGCACCTAACCGGAACTTCAACGAGCGTCTCGCAAATTTTGCGGAAAGGACGATTCATCCTGAGAGAGGGATGAATATAGATGACATGCCGAACCCAAGGGTACGAGAGATAGCAATACAGAGAGGGTGGACCAATTACGTGAGGGCACCCGAGCCATTCGACCCTCAACTCGTGATAGAGTTTTATGCAGCTATGGTGCCACCTGCCTTTGGGGAGCACCACACGGTCGTTGTTCGGGGGGTAATGGTGCGAATCACGTTCGATGACATTTGTCGTCATTATCAGGTTCCCCGATACCAAGACCTAGACGCAACCTTCGGCATACCACCCATCCCGGGTGTGGGGAAAGGAGAGACCCATTGTCCGGTCATCGCAGCAGCACTGCGACGAAGTGGCCGTGAGGAATGGGTAGTCAAAAGAGATGAGATTAAGAAAAGTGATCTCCTTCCCGAGATCGGAGTGTGGATGCGCTTCATAAAGGGGAGCTTGGCCCCTTCCACCCACTACACAAACGCCGATCCTTATGTGGCCCGCATCTTATTTTGCATTCAACACAGCATGCCACTTGATGTCGGGCATATCATTGTTTTGCATATGATAGACGTCGCGGCTGCACGGAACACAGGTATCCTTCCATTTCCCTGCCGTATCACTAAACTATGCAGGGATGCTGGTATAGCAATCGGAGCCACACTACCTCCTCAAGAGCCATTTGATAGAAAGACATACCGCGCCCAACTGGCGGCTGCCGAAAAGCTAGACCTGCAACTTGCGGCAGCAGACGAGGAAATGGAGATACCTAGCGATGTAGATGTTGTGGACGTCGACGACGTCAATTATGATCCAGCTGCGGATGAAGGGGATCAGCCGGAGTTCCACCAACCCGCTGGTGGCTACCAACGGATTCACGAGCGTCTGGATGGGGTGGAAAGGGACCTACGAACAGCTATTCGCATGATGCAAAGGGGGTTCCGGTATTTGGGTGTGCCGGATGAAGAGGAAGAGGCTCATGATGGCGCAAGACCATCAAACCAACCACCGGCACAAAGAGTGAGGAGACAGCGACCGGGTGGAGCTAGGCACCCGAGCCATTCGACCCTCAACTCGTGATAGAGTTTTATGCAGCTATGGTGCCACCTGCCTTTGGGGAGCACCACACGGTCGTTGTTCGGGGGGTAATGGTGCGAATCACGTTCGATGACATTTGTCGTCATTATGATGCCAAAAATAGGTTCTTTATGAGTTTGGATTATGGGTTGATTAGATCAGTAGTTGAAGAAACTAACGAGACATAATGAATAACATCTGGAGCAACCTATGATGTTTTCTTCTTGGACCGAGGTTCAGAAGCTAACGGTATGGCATGTGAGAAGCAGGGATGGGTTCTTTGTTGTGAGAAGCAGGCTTCTCCCCCTTATGATGATCTTCGGGGCCAAAGGCATCGGGACCCTCTTGATCATCATATTTAGATTTCTTCGATGCCTTAACCTGGCAAAAGATAGGTGCTTTTCTCTTTTTCTTAACATCCAAATTCTTTGTCACATAATCTTTAATCATGTCGTAGATATATTCTGCAACTAATGTTGCCTTGTTCACCTCACAATCTGTCTTGAATTTCATGGTGGCAACAAAGCGACAACCTTCTGCTGTAGAAGTAGAAGCTGCAGAGGCAAAGGGTTGAGTTAAATTGTGTACCCCAGTGAGGAGTGCATCACCTAGCCTATGCACTTATGCACAGTAAACATAATCAGAAGAAGTTATAGGCACAACCATAGATGAGCTAACCAAAGCTCTGATGTATTCTTGAAGTTTGTTTAGTTACTCTACAGAGATGGATGGAGGTTATGGTGCTGGTTGTGCATCTCTCAGTCTGATTACCTCAGTTAGACTCTTGAGCGCATCGCAAGTGGATTCAACTTCAGAAGCCACAATGTTGATTTTGCTATTCAGAAGTTCTGAGGTTGTACTCTGGCTTTGAGCTAATTGGGTTTACAGACCTTCAATATCATGAGTATTCGCTGCAGATTCGGAGATAAGTGCCTCTACCTTGTTTTATAGATCAACCAAGGTTTGTGCAGAGGTATAGGGCTCTTGTGGAGCGATTGTGCTTTTTAGATCTTCCAAGGATCTTTTTATATCAGAGGCGAAGGTTTGGAACTCATCCTTCGTTAGATTGCAGAAGGGTAACATTTGGACCAACACATGGTCGCAATTGGATCTGCGTTCCTAGGATGCCTACAAACCCTGCATTAGGGTTGAGATTTGTAAGACTTCCCTCCAGTCCTTGTGAATCATCAGAGGATGATGAAGAAGCTCTAGAGGTTCTGACCTCGTCCTCTACACGTACAGATTCAGAGTCTGATATGTGAGTGATGGAGTGTGGACTCGAAGGCTTATCAAGAGCATCTCCTCATTGTGCACGTCAAGAAGTGATTGCTTAGAACGATCATTTGGATTTCTATCGTGTAGTGGAGATGCAACGAATGCCTCTGTGCGGGGTAATAACGTACCATCGGGCAAAGTGGTACTTATATATTCAATGGTTACACCCTTTTGAGAGGGTACACCCAGAAATGTGGCCCCAATGGTATTTTATATGGTACAGAGGAAGAAAAAGGCTCATATGCCCGACTGGTTGGGGTTTGGTCAAAGGTGTGCACCTTTTTTTCAATAATCTTGTTGCTTAACCAGCTGGATTAGATAATATGTTAGCATTGGGAGTTTGGTTTGGATGTGTACCATATATGGCATCTTTTACACCTTTTTCCTCATCCATTTTTTTAGATTCTTCTACTAGAGGATCAGCCTCTGCATGGGTTCCTTCGGGCTCTGTCCTGTCAACCTCTGTAAGTACCTCAGCTTCTGTATATTGGACTTATTGTGGACCTTCTTGTTCCTCTTGAGCCAAAGAGTGAGGTTCTTTTTGGACTTTCTTTCTTAACCTTCTCCTCTTTCTTTTCTTTTGAGGCTCCTCCGTAGGACCTCTTTCTTCTACTATTTATGCCATCCTTTCTTCTACATGAATGTTTGTTTTAGGTAAGTCTAGGTTAGGCATATCGTTCACTTCTACATTCACAGTTTCAGGAATACCACCCTCTGTTCTCACCTCTTCATGTACTATTCCCTCATCTATCATATTCTCCTCTTCATCTCCCTCTTGTCTTTCCACTCTCTGCACAACATACTCACATATAGCTAAACCTATGCGTGAAGGGGTTTAAAGTTTCGGCTCTTGAGTCCTGCTTCCATGTTTATACTTCCTCTTCAACTCCCTATCCACTATATAAATCATCATCTTCTTGTTAAGAGGCCTAGCATTTGGATACCCACCCTTATGCATTGTAGGCATGTGGTTCTTCATCTCATATGTATTGAGAAGTGTTCTAGTCAGAGGCAATCCTCTTGCCTTGATATGACCCCTAAGTAACAGAGTCGGGGTCCTTGGAAACATTAGGGCACAGAGGGGCCTGTCTCTGGCTTGATCTTCTCTCTTCTTGTTTAGTACAACAACTAGTTCCTTAAGTATGACTCTTGCATAGTCCATTGGCAGATCAAAGTAGATGCCATATAAGATTGTAAGGATGTTGTAGCTTAACATGTCCTAAACCCATATTTGATCAAGTAACAGTGAATTCATAACATAATTTTATATTGAATGATTATAGAGAAATGTTACAAATGTGAGTTACAAGCTATCTCTCTCTAGTTTCTCACTCTAGAAAGATATGAATGAAGTTATTCTCTAGTTAATTCTAAGATTGTTACAAGAGTTACAAACACAAAGTCTATTTATACCTCTAAGCTACAAAGCAAGTAAACTACAATTTAAGTCTCCATACTTTGACTTTCTTGATTACTTTGACTTTTAGCTTTGACTATCCTTCATTACTTTAATCTTCAAGGATTGTGATCTCACATACAATATACGTTTGACCTAACAATCTCTCCATTTGTATTTGAGATCACAATTCGTCATGTCAAAGCTTTTGTATCTTCTCTTTAAATTGACTTTACCTTCAATAAGCCCCCCCCCCTGAAGAAGATCATACTATGCCAACATTTTAACCAAACAATTATGAAGATGAACAATCTCCCCTTTTTAGCAGATACAATCAGAATAAAATCTTCATGATCTTCAGGAACTTTCTCATTTGATCTTCAACGCGTAGTAGAACTTCAGAATAAACTTTTTCGAATCCATAAATAAGATTTAGATATTCAGGCTTAAAGGTTTGATACTACGTGTTATGTCACATATTATTATATGTGAGATCACAATATATTAACGGTTAAAGAGATGAAGATGAAGTCAAAGCATAAAGTCAAAGTCAACATTGAAAGTCAACGTATGGAGTTTTTGTTTAATATGCCTTGTATTGTTTAGAGTATAAATAGCTTGTTGTTAGTTAATCTTGTAACAAGAATTAGAGAGAATTCATATATCATTGTATTGAGAGAGTTTCTAGAGAGAGAAACTAGAGAGAGAAAGTGTTCATAATTCCAATATGTAATTTCTCTAATCATTCAATACAAAGATCTTGTTATGGAATTCATTATTACTTGATCAAAGTGGGATCTACAATTGGTATGAGAGCAGAAATCAGAAGATTTGATTTTTTTTAAGATATTTGAAGAATCTTTCATGTTCTTGAAGAACTCAAATGGGTTTTGAATTTTTACTTGGTTTTTGAGTTTGATTTTGATTGCAAACTGTTTCTCCATCATCATAAACAAGTTCTACATCGATTTTATCTTTCAATTTGATCAAGATTTCTTAAACTTGAAGATTTTTGAGAATTTTGAGTATTTCAAAAAATGGAGTTTGAAGCCTATCATTTTGTCCGACTTCATTGTTTCACCCGACTTCAATTTTGACCGACTTCTTTGTTGTACGACTTCTTAATCATCGGACAATATTTGGTCAATTTTCAAAAGTCAACTAACTCCCATAGTTTTTTCTGACTTTTGACTTTAAAAAGTCAAAATTTTCATCCGACTTTTATATTTGTTAGTTTTTGTTCGATTGAGTAATCGTCCGATTTTCCCGACAAAATATTTTTGTTAGACATCTTTCGTTTCATCCTAAAGTCTCTTCGTTCGTTAAATTTTTTCATGACGATTTATTTTTAAGCGACGCTTATCAATTTATGTGATTGATTTTAACTAGTAAATTTTTCTCGTTTGAATTGCAGGTTTGCCGATTAAAGTTCGATTTTTCCGCGTTATTTTTTCAAAGTTGATTTTTGGGAAACAAGTTTATAATTTGTTTTTCAGAATTAATTTTTTATAATTATTTGAATTTTAATCGTGATACACAATTTAATTTTTGATCGAATCGTTTAATAATTTTCAAATCTTTACTGATTACGATCATTTTTTTCCAGGTAACAATGAGTGATGATGAATATTCACCTTTTTATGTGCCATCTCGTGAGCGAGAACTAAAACGTTTTTTTTCAAAGCTTAACTTTCTCCGTTTGTAAATATCCAGATTTCAATGAAATATCCGATAAATGAAAGAATTTTGAAAAAAATTTGGAGATGAATTAAAAATCTTTAAGGCTGAAATCTGTAAACTTACAAAGAAGTTACATGGGTTAGCAACTAAGATTTTGAGAGAGCAGAAGGTAAATCTGATTTACAAAATAAATTTGATTTGTTGTTTGAAGAAATAAATATTGTGTTTGACAAAGTCAAGAAACTTGAAGACATAAATTTGAAAGTTGAATTGTCTGAAGAAGCTACTCCCGATACTGTTGTTCAATCTCTTTATAATGATTCAACTGATTCTGCGTTTTCATATGAGACTGCTTCAAGTTTACTTCTCACAAATGTTTCTTTAAAAAGTCTTGTTAAATCAAAAAAAATTCTACAGATCAGATTCGTCTTTCTAATCTTTTCAATAATCATTTTTGGATTATTCGGATAATAATGTTTTTAAGCCTGTTGATAACCAAACTTTTAAAAGGGTAAAGATGGTTTGGAAAGTGAAATGATCTTCACTTGAAAAAGATTTTCAAAGTCATTTGGTCCTAAACCTCAAGTGAATAGGAAGAACAAAGCATTTCATTGGTAAGTCTTTTGTTAAACCTGATGTTGTTTATTTTGTAAATCATTTGCTCAGGTTAGCTCAAAATAAAATTTGTTGTTCTTAGTGTGGAACTAATGATTTTGTTAATAAGAGTTATGTTCAGTGTTGGTATGGTATATATAGAGTTTCTTCAAATGGAACTGCACTTAACAAATCAGGACCCAAGTTCTGTTGGGTACCAAAATCTACTTATTCTGTTTTGCAGGTTCATCAAGTGTAGTGCTTAATGTCAGAAATATTACAAACACATGACTAGAAAACATAAGAGAAGTCTGCAGAATTTGAAAGAGGAGTACATGTGCTTTCAATGTTTATCTACTATTGAATTATATTCATATTTTAGGAGATTATAATTTTTGGATTATATTTGTGCTTATTGATAAATTTTTATGCATGTTTCTAGGGGGAGGAAGAGAATTCAGACTTCTAAACACATCAGTTTAGAACTCATTCTTCAATGTTTTAGACTTCTAAACATCTCAATTTAGGAATCGTATTTCAAATTTTTTGACTACTGGTCATTTCAGATATGGTCTCGTTCTTCAATGACTATGACTTCTAAATTTACTTTCAATTCCTAGTAATTCAGAACTCATTTTACTGATTAAGGATATTATGATCTAAGTCTTGGTATATGTGAAGCTTTTGTCTAGATAATGATCTTTTGCACATGTTGGGGGGTGGGGGGCTATACGACTTTAAATCAATTTATCATGATTTGAGGATGAGTTATGAGATTCTATGCTGAATGTAAGTACCTTCTGATCTGAAACTCAGATTACTTGAAAGAAGAAAAACTTTAAGTATGAAAACTGTTTTCTAAATGTTCAAACAATTTCTCTATTCTCAAACAGATTTTATGAATTTAAAAGTTGGATTTTAAATGTTTTCATATTTGAGCTTTGTTGATCTTCTCTTCTGACCGTGTGTTTCCAAAGATTAATACTTGTGTATTATCTTTTCTATACTTTCAAGTATTCATACACACCAGTTCAACTTCTTATTGACTTTGTTATTACCATGTCTCAAAATGAAACATTTTTTCGATGGTAATACTCTCGTTTGTTTTCCAAGTTTGTTGAGCATCATATATTCTTTCAGCTTAAGGGTTCATAAAAGAGTCAATTTTTTTTCAAATATTGTCTATATATTTGTTCATATAAACAACATTCAATTTTTGAACCTTAATCTTTCATGCTTATCATTCATAATGTTTGATCTTTCTAATACATTGTCAGATTCTCAAACAAGTCTTTCGAATTCATTTCATTCATTCAATATTCTTGTTATGAGGAATCTTTACTATTCAAATGCTCAAATAATGATGATATTTTTGCGGAGCATACATTTATTTGACAATCTGATTCATATTCTGAGCTTCATAATTGTACAAGTTAAACTGTTGAACAACACAATTTCATGGGACCAGTGTGAGAGCTTAACATACTTTTATGGATTCACGTCAACGTGTGTTTCCTACCCAAGAATTTATCTTTGAGTGATTGAGGGGTGAAGGGTCTACATCAAAGAGTGGGGTTAAATGAAAATAAGAGTTTGGTTAGAAGTGAGCAAATGAAAAACAGACAGAGGGTGTGAGAACAGCGTTAAAAGAATAAGAGAACTCTGCACCAACCACTTCTGAGTCGGGGCAACCACGTCACTGATTGGTTTACAGTTCATTTGTGAATATCATTGAGACATGAAGTGAGCCCATGCCAACTCTTGCTTTAACTCTACTAGCTACCCATTTCTTTCTCAATAAAGAAATGTTTTAGGTTTTCTTGGGGACACAACACATATGCTATCTAATCTTAATTCGGAAGATTTGGATATTGAAAAAGAAGGAATTTTTTCCTACCTCGAACTTCAATCATGCACATTAAGTCCGTGGAAAACTTATTGTTGTGTCAACATTTTACACACTTTGAGCCCGATAAAGCATAAATTTCCTTCAATCATTTTATACACTGCACATACACACAAAGAATATATATTTCTATATTAACATTCATATAAATTCCTTTGTGTTTTCAATGGCTAAATGGAATCCCTTGGGAGTGAACATCAAAAAGCTCATTTCCAAAGTGCATCTATTGTACTAAGTGGCTCTGTGCTACTTACATGCATTTTAACTGCTTCATTCGTTGATTCAGGGTTACAAGTCGTTCTGAATTTGAAATGATTCGAAATCATATTTTTGGAATTGACAGATGATTCTTATGTTCAAAAGGGAAAGATCACATGTTCATTCAAAGTTGAAAGTGGTGCTGATCCGAAATTGAAATCTTGTTTTGTTGTGATGTTTTAATAATCATGATGTTAACAATCATCAAAAAGGGGGAGAAATAACATAGAGAGATAATAAGGGAGATAACTTGAATATTTCAATTTCTAAGAAGGGGAGAAGATACAAAGTTCAAGAAATTGTTTAAAGATTTGAATTTCAAAGCTGCAAAGATCTGAATGTGCATGATTCAAGACTTGGTGACAATTTGATAAAATTTGTTGTTACTAAAGAGAAAGATGGAGATTATTTTTCAAAGAGAAAAGAAAATGCCTTTTCAAGTTTGACTAAAGATCCTTCAGAGCTAATTGGTTGAATAAGATTGATGTTTTTCAAAGCAAAGAGGGAGATTGGTGAAAGAACAAGATTGTTGAAAAGTGTTAAAGTTATGAAGATTTACTATGTGTTGAAGATCATGTTGGTCCCGAAGGGATTCTACAAGGGTGAAAATTTGTAGAAGGGGGTTGAATACAAACACAAAATTTACTTTTCTAAATTGTTTATTGATAAATCAAAAACACAACTTATAGGTTGTTGCGGAATAAGATTAAGTAAAACCTAATCTAAACAAACTTGAGAAACACTAAGGTTCTGGCACTAGAAAATAGAAAGAAAGTATAAGTAGAAAAATAGAAGGTCTTTCTACTTGCACTAAGAAGATGGGAGATGCTTCAAAATGAAAGATGTTACTCATATTTATACCCCATGTATTAAATGCATGGCAGGAGCACTTTACACGTGTTAGATCTTCATTGGGCGCATGCTTCTGACTTTTGTCAAAGACATGCTTGGCCACATGGTGAACAGTGTAGTGGCATAGTGGTTGTACGATTATGGAGAAAAACAAATTTCCTTTTGTACCTTCGTACTTTTGTGTAAGAGGATAAGACAAACAAATCTTGAACCACAAGCTTCATGATCAGCGATCGATGATGGAGTCTTTCATCAGTGAGGGATGATGTAAGTCATCTATCACTGAAGCCTTGTTCTTGAATTGTCGTGTGTGTGTAAACTTGTCTTGGTTTCACTACTTGTTCATCAGCTTAGTCTTCGATGTCAGCGATGAACTCTTTAGTCACGAGGCTTGTCTTCAGGGATTACATCTAACACTTTTACATTAGAAGCTATTAGCGATACTGAACAAACTCAACATGTTATCGCTGATGGCGAAACACTAATACATACATATGTTAAATGCAATTTTCACTAAGTATTCTAAGGGTCGTCGTCAAATCACTGAGAGAGTTTGGATAAAAAATCTCCCCCTATTTGATGATAAAGTGCGTGTCCCAATTACTGTTTTGAGAGATCTTTTCTAGTACCGATGGAGAAAAGTACTTCACTGAAAATTTTCATTAATTCGTAATCAGGTTACAAAGGGAAATTGAAAGTTTATAAGTACAAGTGAAAAACTATACTAGTACTAATAGTTTAAAACTGATAAATTACAAGAAGAGTACAAAATGGGAATCTATCAGCTAGAATGGTTCATCCTTGATTAGGTCTTTGTCGTATGAGTCTTCTTCCGTGATCATGTAGTCAGACACTTCTTCTCCTCTCTGTCTTCTAAGTTTAGCTTCTATGTGAATGTGAGATTTGATGAAGATACCTGGCCTTGTCATATTGCACCGGTACAGAAGATCTCTTGGATGGTTGGTTGGGCATTAGGAATCTCTGAGTCTCGCTGAAATCTTTGAATACCATCCCAATCATAGAAGATGATTCCATAAGGGACTCCTATCACTTAACCAGGAGTAAAAGGTCCTCTAGGTGGCAGTGATAAGTCAAGAGCTAAGAAGTCAGGTGGTGGTCCAAGTACTGCTTCTCTTGAAAATTCGTTCTCGGTTTCATTTCTGTAAGCAGGTTCTTCTTCAGAGGTAGATGCTCGCTTCTTCTTTCTTGCTGGTCATGGTTTCTAAGGTAGAGGGTGAGGTATTTAAACCCTTGTTGAGATTCGGTTGATGAGTACGTTCAAGATTTTTCCACATGGGCTTTATACTTGGACTTAGATCTTTGAAGTGCATCTCTAAGCTCGAACCATTCATAGAAACCAAAGTTTTCCAGCTTTGACATAAACATCGTTTTCGCCGAGTCATCTTCTCTGAATATTTGGATGGACACTATCACTGAGTTCTTCTTAGTTTTCCCCGTTACGATCACACTTGTAATCGTTTTGGGATTATATCTTTGTTCAAGTTTCTCTTTGCACCAAACCAATTATGAATCATTGACGACCTTTTCTTTTCGGGCTTCTTCCTCGGCTTCTTTCAGCAGTTGAGCTTGAACTCTGATAGGGTTCTTTTTAAGTTTCCTATTAGAGACTGAGCTTTGGGCTACCTTAAGGGCATATTAGGCATCCTTTTAGTAGGCCGTAAACAATTTCTCAGCTCTGATGGATTCTTCACGTTCAGCTTGACTTAGAAATCCAAGCTCATCTTGTTCATTTTCAACGCCTTGTCGAGGAGGGATCTGGATGCGTTGGCTCTCTAGCTGAGAGATCAGTGCTGACATTCTTTTCTTTTGTTCTTCCTCAGACCTTTGAATTGGTCGTGAGGGTCTTGATGGATGTGTCAGCACTTCTTCTTCTTCTTTTTCATCAGTCTCATTGATGGAGACTGGGATTATTGGGTCTTCAGCGATTGCTGGGATTATTTGTAGGGTGTTTTCTTCAGCTTGTCCTTTAAGCAGGGGTGAGAACTAGCTGATGACAAGAGAAGGAGTTAGGTCGTAGAAAGAAAGATAAAGGTTTAAGTATGTATGAGAGGTTTGAAGTGGGCAGGGGTGAAAGAGAAAGGGATGATGGAGAGACATACCTAAGAAGGTTGCTCCCCCTCAGAAGTCTATAAGATTTTTAAGTTCTCCTCAGGAGAAATTCCTTTTTGTTTTCCCTGAGGGGTCTTCTGGGCTGGGGCCTTTTTAGATCTCCCCCTGCCTTTGAGAGAAACGCTGACGGTTTTAGGACAGAACTAGATTTCAGGTTCTTCATTATCATCATCGTCGTCAACAACATTCTTGGAACCAAGGTCGTTGCCATCATCAAAGATGTCAATTTCCTCGACGTCTTCTTCTTCCCCTTCCTCTTCATTAGAGGGAATGCCGACTGTAGCAACTGGAGCTTCAGTCTCTTTATTGGCTTCCTCCCCCTCAACATGGGGAGGGTCGTCTGTTGGGATGTCCCACTCAACATCAGCATGCTGAGGGTCAGCAAATTTTCGTTATTTTTCTTCTCCCTTTTTTGTCATCATCAGATGGGGAAGGGATTATTGAAGATGGAGCATCATTGGTGGAAGGGACATCGGTGGATGTAGAAGGAGCATCTGTTTCCAGTTTTCCAACCCTGTCGGATAACTTCCCTATTGCCTCAGCAGTCTCCAAGACATAGTCTGCTACCATGTCAAGGGACTTACAGTCAGAGTCCGTAAATGATGTAGAGGGTGTAGGAGCAGGCTTCTTTATTTCTGCTAGCACATCATCTAGCAGCTTGTTGTTATCTTCGACCTTGGAGGAAAGGTCGGCGACATAAGTTGATAGAGTTCTGATGGAGGCGGTGTTTGCAACAACTTCACACTTTATTTTCTCCACCTCTTCTTGGAGTGCTGATAGCTGAGAGTTATCAGCTTTATTGGAAAGAGAGGTGGTGAGCTGCTGGAGTGCTGAGTCTACGTTATTGATGGCAGTGGTGTTGTTTTGCAGGTCGGTGGAGAGAGTGGTGATGTTGTTGCTGATGTCTTGAATGGAGTTGTTCAGCGTCTCAAAAGAAGGAACTGTAAAAACAATGGAAGTTTGAGCATAAGAATGCTCAGGATTAGTCACCGAAGAAATGAGGGGTAGGGAAGGTGGAATACGTGAAGGTTCATTGAAGGACTCCAAAGGATCTCCTCTAAAGTATGTTCTCATGTCCTGCTTAAGAGGAGTCGAGAACATGGGTATATGAGGATCCTCGTAAGGAAGGCCTTCAGGTCTTGTGCTGCTGGCGATGAGATGCCAGAGAAGATCCACATGCGTATCAGAGAGGACAACAGATGTGCTGGATGTGTTGACCAAAGAGATGGAAGGAGTAGAGGCAATGGTGGAGAAGATGGTCGTGCAATTTTGCAGCGAGGCACTAGCGGTTCCTGAAACTACACTTTCAGTGTTTTGAAGCATTGATGTGGTTGTGGTAGATGAAAACATAGAATCAACGATTGTTGAAGTCTCTAGGAAGTTGTAGTGGTGTCGGATGTGGTGGAGAGGACCACAAAGGAGTTAAGAGAAGCCTGTGAAGAGGCAATCCCTGATGTTGTTGTTGTTGTTGTAGCTTGGGGTTTCTCCTTAGAGTGTCTCTTGGCCTTTTTGGAGGGACCAAGAGGGGTTGCAGAAGGTTTCCTCTTTGAAGAGGTGGTTGTAGCAGCTTGGGAAGCCACGAGGGGTTGGAGCATAGGCATCGCTGCTGAAGTAGAAACGGTTGAGGAGGAGAAAAACTTACCTTGTTTTCTGTAGACTCGATGTTGAGGAGTTGAGAACCAAGTCTTGGTAGCTGATAATCTCCCTCAGCTGGGTAGAGAGGACCCAAGAAGTGCTTAAGGAATACACTGATAAAGTGTACGCAGGGAACATTGATCTCCCTGTCTGGATTTTTAACCTTCGCTACCTGGTCGTCAAAAATCATTCTGGCGTAATCAACATTGCGGCCGGTGATCACTGAATAGCCCAAGTCAAGAGCGACCCGAATAGCTTGGTCCATGTTGCCCGTTTTTCCACCCACGCTCTGGATGAAATGAGCAAAGAGATAGCATAGCTCTGTTGGCATCCTGGCTTTTAGGATTTTCGTCAGCTTCTTGTCACCCTTCGTGTTCTTGGTTTCCCAGTCGTAGCCCATCAGATCAAGGAAGGAGTAAAGTTCCTCATTAGTAGGAGGGGAGACGTAGTCCTTGGACACTGGGAGTTTCAGCGATTGGCGAATCCGTGGGGGAGTGATGCTTCCTTTGCCATGATCGGTTTCAAAGGCAATCATTGTCACATTCTTCCCTGATTTCAAGGTCTTCTTAGTTCATTCAGCAGTGTACCAAAACTGCTGAAAGAGGTTTTTGTGCCCTGGTGGGTAGACAGTGAGGGCATAGGAGATGGGGGAATTCTTGAGGAAAGTGGCAACGTCCTTAAGGTGCTGGGAGGGTTTTGAGGCAGGGAAGTTTAGGAGTGCCAAGTGGTTGTTGGACTTGAACTGGATCGCTGACAGTTCAAATTTCATATTCTTGGAGCGAGTGAATGTGGAAGCTTGAGAGGCCATTTTTGTTTTTAGAAGAAGAGAGAAAAAAAACAATGGAAAGAGTTTCTTAGAATGGAAGGTTTAAGAAACAATTCTATGTTTAAGAAAATATAGTTTTACCAGTATGCTTATTGGGAAAAAAAGGTAGAAAGTAAGGTTGCCAATTTTCAAAAGAGACGAAAATGGTAGAAAAATGTATTTTACCAGTTTCCTTTTTGAGAAACAAATGGTAACTTACAATATAGATGGGAGAATAGTTTAAAAAGTGAATTTAAAACTTGAAAACCTTTTTAGGGTTTTTAAGAAATAATGAAGAAGATGATTTGTTTTTGAAAAAAAACTTGTTTTGATCTTATTTAGCAAAGAAGAAAGATCAAAAAGTGTTTTTTAACAATGTGTGCCTGAAGAATAAAAAGAAAAACCTGGAAATCGCAAAGGTTGGAGTATGAGTTCTTAGTGTTCTTGAGGTTTTTCGATGCTCAAATTGGTCTTGCCTTTAGAGAGTTTTGTGCGCGTAAAGAGTGACAATGAGACGAAGACTGTATTATATACGGGTGAGGAGAGAGAAAAGAATGATGAGCGGGAAAAGTTTTCATCATTACGTGGACACGTCATACGAATTTGATTGGTCAAGAAGTGTAACGGACGAACGTGTGTCAGAAAAATGTGTGCCATGGGGTATCTTCAAAAAATGATGTCACAAGGAAAAACGTCCTTTCAATTTTCAAAAGATATCATTGATATTTGGAGAACTTGGTGATAAGATTTTACTTTTCAAAGAATCACTGATCGGAAATGTCAGTGATGAGTTTTAATTTTAAAAAAATCTTCTAATCTTCAAGGAAAATAAATGATTAAGTTTGAGATTTTTGGAGAAAAGTCTTGCTGAAAGAAACTTCAGTGAGAAGAGATAGAAAAGCATACCTGATTATCAGAGAGCATTTATGCAGAGATAAGGAGACGGATATCATATATTGAATTACTGATGTAATACTCGACCATTGAAGAGTTATTCTTCAACGTTTAGCATTCCAAGCTCACTGATGAGAAAGTTGAATCTTGTCTCATCAAGAGGTTTGGTGAAGATATCAGCAAGCTGATAGTCAGTGGGAATGAAATGAAGTTCTATATCTCCAGTCGTCATGATCTCTGATAAAATGACATCTGATTTCAATGTGTTTGGTTTTTTAGTGTAGCACATGGTTGTTTGCTATAGCGATGGCACTAGTGCTGTCGCAATAGATAGAAATCTTTGATAAACGAAGGTCATAGTCTATGAGTTGATTTCTCGTCCATAAGACCTGCACACAACAACTACCAGCGGCTACATACTCAGCTTCAACAGTTGAGGTGGACACTGAGTTTTGCTTCTTGCTTGTCCAACTCACCAACTTTTCACCTAGAAGGTGACAACTTCCAATGGTGCTTTTTCTATCCAGTTTGCAACCTGCAAAATCACTACCTGAATAGGCAGTTAGATCGAACCCTGAGTCTTTGGGATACCAAAGACCGAGGTTGGGAGTACCCTTCAGATATCTGAATATTCGCTTTACAGCGATCAGATGTGATTCTTTGGGTTCTGATTGATATCGTGCGCATATACAAGTGAAATACATGATATCAGGTCGACTAGCTGTAAGATATATAAGAGAGCCTATCATTCCTCTATAGGCAGTGACATTAATAGTTTTCCCATTTGGTTCCTTGTTTAGTGTCAGTAGAGGTGCATAGGAGTTTTCATTGCTGAGCTTTGAGTAAGATCAAACTTTTTCAGCATATCTTTAACGTACTTACCTTGGTGAATATATGTACCTTTATTGCTTTGCTTGATCTGAAGCCCAAGAAAGTATGTTAGTTCACCCATCAAACTCATCTTATATTCTTTCTTCATCAGTTCAGCGAATCGAGTACACAGAGATGGGTTAGAGGACGCAAATATACTGTCATCGACATATATCTGAACAAGTATAATATGACCTTTAACCTTTCTGAAAAAAAGTGTTATCAATCTTTCCACGTTCAAATTTTTTAGCGATAAGGTAAGGAGATAAAGTATCATACCAAGCACGAGGGGCTTGTTTTAATCCATAAAGGGCCTTATGCAGTTTGTAAACATAATCTGGATGCTTAGGGCAGAGAACCCTGGGGTTGTTCAACAAAGACGTCCTCATTCAGCTTTCCACTTAGAATGATGACTTAACATTCATATGATATACTTTGAAGTCCTTATGAACTGCATAAGCTAAGAATAATCGAATTGCTTCGAGCCTGGCCACAGGGGCAAATGTTTCATCATAGTCTATGCCTTCCTCTTGTCTGTATCCCTGAGCAACAAGTTTAGCCTTGTTTTGGGTTACAGTCCCATCTTCATCTAACTTGTTACGATACACCCATTTGGTGCCAATAACAGTTTTGTCAGATGGTCTGGGAACGAGATTCCAAACCTTATTTCTTTCAAACTCAGTCAGCTCTTCTTGCACAGCGCTGATCCAGTTTGGATACCGGTCAGCCCTCGCATCCGGTAAGTTCCATATACCGGACACGTCCCGGTAACTAATTACCGGTAAACGCATCCGGTAAGCACATCTATCCGAACAAGTTCCCGGTAAGTTCCCTCTCACCCGGTAAGTATTCTTTATTCGGTAAGTTTAGTTTTTGATTGTTTCATCCGGTAAACTTGTCTCATCCGGTAACATTCATTTTTCCGGTAACCCAAGTCTACCCGGTCACTTCTACAAATTGACCTGTTTCACAATCTGATCCGGACATTTCCAGATCATATATCTTTCATCCAGATTCCTATCCGGTAAGTTCAGTCTAGTCAATCTCTTACCTGTTTTAGTATAAACCACTCTTAGAACCTGCGTTAGGACATCACTCTTAGTGCCTTACGTTAGGATATCACTTTGAATCGAACCATCGTCTGACGATCACATTAGTGCAATCATCAAAGATGTCTCGAGATGCTTGTGCAATGAGTAACCACACCACGCCTCCAACTCTTGGAGAATCTTGTCAGGTATGTCTACCAACTCACAATGCTTTAGTTGATAAGATTCAACTGCTTGGTCAAAAGGTAGAGTCCTATGTGTTTACCTCTAATGAACAATTGCTTGAAATCAAAACGCTAAAAGAAAAGTTAGAGGTTCAAACTAAGATCACAGAAAAGCTTAAGTCTGACAACACATACTTAAAGGAAAAGTGTGCAAATCTCTCGATAGCACCAAAAGATCTTCGAGCTAAGATATCTGAACTGACTTTAAAGCTTGATCAGTGTGAGAATGAGAAAGCAGAGATTGTCTATCAATGCTCTGCTCTTCAAATTCAGCACAAGGAATTTGTCACGAAAATAACTGATCTTGATACCAAACTCCACAAAAGAGTACAAACTGACCAGACCATTCACATGAATAAACCCAAGGAATTCACATATTTTAACAAGGAATGGGGAATCGGATACGATAACCCACAGTACTTGAAAAAGGGTATATTCAAAAGACCGACACTTTATGACTTTGGTTGTCTCGGTATAGACAAAAAGTATCCAGAATATGGGATAAAATGGAGTGGTCCTCTTGAACCTAAGAAAGAAGAGGAAACTGAGGAATATAAGCGCAAACACACGACCAAAATGCAACTTCCTTTTTGCTACGAGCCCACAAACTATTATTATGAGAAAAATCCAAAGAAATACCTCTCGAATGACTATTTTGACTGCTATAAGGTTGTGACGCCCAAGGATGAGGTCCAAGCAACCAAACCCAAAACTGAGACGGATGAGTACAAACTCTATGTTCCCCCTCTCGTTTTGGAAGCAAAAATAGTCGACTTAGAGGAGTCACTCGAGAAGAAAAGATCTTGTTTTCAAAAGGAAAAGCAAGCGCTTATCACAGAACTTGAGAATCTCAAATCCGAGAAAACCGAAGCTGTGTCGGATGAAGGATAGGAAATCCTTCGGTGTGAAATCACTAAGCTCACATCAAAACTGTCTGCCTTGGCAACAGAAGCGATGAACGAGCATACGAGAAATGGTCAACTCCAAGAGCAGATTGACCTACTCCACAATGAAAAGCAGATTTCACCCGAACTTTCCTCCAACTCATCTGATACATCCTCGTGTAAAGCTTTCATTGGAAAAATCTCTTCACAAGACGGTAAAGAGTCTCAAGATAAGTGTGTTTTAATGAATTTAAACTCTAACTTTTTCCTAGCTTCCGCACCGAATTCCCCGAAACACACAGGCACAAAGTGTTCCTCACCTCCCTCGACCAATCCTAGTCCATCAATTCCCGATGTTGATTTTTTGAAATTCATGAATTCTAAGGGTAATTCTGATGAAGAGTTTGAATCGTTCCCATTCGACAAACATCTTCCGAGTCACACCGACTTTCTTTCAAAAGCGGTAAATCGCCCGGTCAATTTTCAGAAAGGCGAATGTTCTACAAAACCGAAGACCCCGGCTGTGAATAAGGTTTCTAAAACTGAGTCTTGTTCTCAAAAACAATCACAGACGAGGCAAAAGACCGGTCGATCGACTGATAAACGTCCTGCCTACTCAAACTCTACTGGTCGTACCTTTAATGGAAATTCAGATAATAATGGCCGAAGAAAAGGGTTCAAACAAGTTTGGGTAGTGAAAAAGTCTAATGAAAGCAAGACGAATACGAAGTTATTTAAGCCAGTCCCGCATGTTAGGACATACAATCACAATCATGATGCCTTTAATTCTTGAACTTCTGTTGAACAAAGTGTGAAGTTTCCTTTAAGAGTTTATTCAGTTCAACAGTTGCTTCAACTTTCTCATGATTGTATCTGTTGTTCTACATGTGGTTCGAATGATTTTGTTGATCGAAAATACGCATCTTATTGGTATGGTAATTATAGTATCCCTGGTCCTCATAAGGCAACTAACCGTCAAGGATCCATCAATGGATGGATACCAAAATCTTTCTAATCTGTTTTGCAGGAATGTCATGTGCGCTTAGGTTAGAACATTCTTTTCACATGACTGCATTCAAAGGTTATGCCACAATTGAGGGGGAGTATTTTGAAAGGTATGTGAACTTTAACTGAATTCAAAAACCGTGGTAATTCATTATGAATAACTTACTTGTGTTTGTTATTCTCCAATTCTAATCTCCATGATTGCCACGTCCAATTTTCATTAACTTAGTTATTTCCATGTGTCATACATTTGTTGATTTTTCGATGAAAATACACTCGTTTGAATTCCTAGTTGTTTTCCAAGTTCGCTATTTCTTGCCAATGATTCCATTCTTATCTGATATAATAATTGTGACTTGCTCTTTACAATTAAACTTTCTGATCATTGTCTCATTTATTGCAAATACTGTGCTTACTGAGTCAATCTGTTTAGCGCTTGATTTTGTTTCTTGCAATTCTGGTATTTCAAATATGACTTCTGATTACCTCAGATCAGAACTCGGACTTAATTTTTATGACTTCTGATCATCTCAGATCAGGACTCGTTCTTAAATGTTTTGACTTCTAAATATTTCAGTTTAGAACTCGTACTTCACTGTTTACTTAACTGATTTACTCGATGCATGAAAGGAGTGTTAGGAATTACATCATTTCTATGGTCTATCCAGAACCGGAAGGACCTACCCAAGAAACACATCCCTTTGAGACAACAGTGAGGGTTCTAGATTGTTAGATGAGTTCGGAGTGAAAAGAATAAATGGTGAGGCTGTGACATGACTTAAAAGAATTATTGGTCCTTACCAAACCGAGTCAGTTATCCGGGTAACCACACAATCTGTTCATTCTCGTTCTTTGGAGATGAATATTGAAACAGACATGGACCCAGTGTCGATAACTCGTATCACCCCACCTAGCCACTCAAGTATCTCACAACAGATGCTTGTTTCATAAATTCACGGAGAATTAGCACATAATCTATCTATTCCTCACTCGGAGGTCTTAGATATTGAAAAAGGAAGACATCAACTCCGGTCTCCAAACTTCACATTCTAATCACTGTGTCTATTGATTTTTAAACTTGCGTCCCAAGTTAAATCAATTTTTGAGCCTAACAGATATAATTCATTTCTTTCACACATGCACGAGTCTTTGTGATTCCAATTGCATATCTTCGTGATATTGCCGGAACAGTTTGAGAAGTAATTTTCAAAATTTTACTTCAGTGATAACTGGAAGTCCTATCAGAGATACCCCATTGCCAACTCTGAACATAGACCATACAATTATTTTAATTGTTGTGATAACAGTTACTAATGTGTTTCTATGTTAGATATTTACCCCATTCTGGTTACTTAATGCTTTGATCTGGAATTTTTGCTACTCGTCACTATTGTCTTTGAACGTGCATGATGCTCCAGATGCTCCTACTCATCATAAGGGGGAGAAAGGGTACAAAATCAAAGACACCGAATATCAAGTTGAGGGGGAGTTAGCAAAAGCCGAGGGGGAGTAACTGTTGATTGATCAGTTCCGTTATTTGGTCAGTTCCGTTATTTGGTCAGTTCCGAAATCCGAAAAGAGTTCAAAGTGCTTACAAGGGATCAAGTCTTCTCATTCCTTATCAAGTGGTGTTCGCTAAAATCATTTCCTCCATCGAGCATATTGATTCTACAAGTTCTACAAGTTGAAGATATGATGACTAAGAGCTTTATTCAAGGGGGGGCGTTAAAAGACATGAAGACAAGCAACACCGAAATGTTTCAAGGATTTAAAGGAAGAGAAGTTCAAGACTTGAAGATTTCAAGAACGATTTTTCTGTATATATCTTTAGGGGGAGATTGTTAGGACCATAAATGTCCTACATATTAGAAAGATATATAAAGAATTATATAGAGCTTAATTAGATTAATTAATTATTGTAAAAGACCTTAATTGTGTTATTTGGGCTTAGTTTAGCGTAATGGGCTTGGGCCTTGGTTGTAATAGGTCCAAGTATATAAAGTGGTCTTGGTTAAGAAATTAGGAGAGATATTTCATATAGACAAAATCAGTTTAGAGAGAGATTTAATATAGACAAAATCAGTTTAGAGAGAGATTCATTAGAGAGATGATTGTGATAGTTGTCTCTTTCACTTTCATGCGTATTGTAAATTTTCTCTGATTAATGAAAGTTAGATGGATGACCAATTGAAATCATTTTGATTGCATTATACTTATTGATTTCTACTATTCGTTGCACTAATCTGGAACTCACAAGAAGAATCGAAGGTTTGAAGTTGAAAAGTCTTGAAGATGATGAACAGTAGCAATTTCAAGAGAGCACGTACGAGGTGTGCAAATATTGGAAAAAGTGGGAACTGAGGTTTTGAAACCCTTTTATACTCTCAAAAATGACACATGGCACGATTTTAGAGGACCCCACTTTTGCAAACAGTAGAAAAATACATGTCAGAAAAATGACATGACACTGTTCATCAAACTTTTCGCATGAACGAGGATGCGAAAAGTTTCAAGTTGAAAAAGTATCCGGAACAAACTGAGATCACAAGAAAAACTTTTCGTATCCTCTTGAGGATCCGAAAAGTAGACTTCTCGTATCCTCTTGAGGATCCGAAAAGTAGACTTCTCGTATCCTTGAGGATCCGAAAAGTGGAATTCTCGTATCCTTGAGGATCCGAAAAGTAATCTTTTCGTATCCTTAAGGATCCGAAAACTCGGCGTTTTTAAAAAAAAAATCAACTTTTTCAGAAAAATTCAAACTTTCAAAAAATCTCTCATCAGATTAAAACATTTTAAGCTCTTTTCCTTTGAAAAAATATCCTTTCCCTCTCAATTTTTTTTAATAGAACATAGAACATACTCACAAGATATACCATACACACAGACTTATGCCATCTTGCTTCCCCTTGAAAGATGCATATACAGTTGCCTCAACTTCAGATGAAAAATTCTTGGTACTCATTGAACATGAGTCCAGAAAGGTTAATGTATCTCTTTTAGATATCCTTGCTCCCCCTCAAAAATAGAAAACATTTAAATAAACAAACACACACGCTCCCCCTCAACGTGTTAAAGGAATCATAAAAAGCCTAAGTGTTTAACATCCCTAGTTTGCTGATTAAGAAATTAAACCTTTTCTCATCTAAAGGTTTTGTGAATAAATCAGCAAGTTCTAGTTCAGTAGGCACAAAATGCATTTCAATGGTTCCTTTTTCCACATGATCTTTTATAAAGTGGTACCTGACATCAATGTGCTTTGTTTTTTAGTGTTGAACATGATTTGCTGTGATTTCTATTTCACTTTTGGAGTCGCAATAGATTGGGATCTTGTTGATGACGTATCCATAGTCTTTCAGCTGAGTCTTCATCCACAATACTTGGGAACAAAAGCTAGCCACGACAACATATTTTGCTTCCGCAGTAGAAGTTGACACACAATTTTGCTTCTTGGAAGACCAACTCACAAGCTTATCCCCTAAGAATTGGTATGCACCAGATGTGCTTTCCCTGTCTAATCTGTTTCCGGCATGACCTGCGTCTGTAAAAGCTATTAGCTCAAACCCCGAATCCTTTGGATACCAAATGCCCAATTTTCTTGTGCCTTTGAGATATCGAAGAATCCGCTTAACAGCAATAAGGTGTGATTCTTTTGGATTTGCTTGAAAACGAGCACAGAATGATGTTGCGAACATTATATCTGGTCTACTTTCCGTGAGATATAATAAAGAACCAATCATGCTACGGTATAACTTTTGATCAACTGATTTGCTAGACAAATCAGCGTCCAAAAGTCGACCAGTAGCCATTGGTGTTTTCATGACGGAGGAAGAATTTAAATCAAACTTCTTAAGCATATCATTTATATACTTTGATTGATTTATAAAAATGCCCTAGTTTGATTGTGTTACTTGTAAACCAAGGAAAAAATTTAATTCCCCCATCATGCTCATTGGAAATCGTGTTTTCATGACATTTTCAAAATCAACACACATTTCAGGGTTTGTAGAACCAAAGATAATGTCATGAACATAAATCTGTACAAGTATTAAATCATCACCTTTCTTCTTAAGAAAAAGAGTTGTGTCGATAGTACCTTTGGTGTAACCGGATTCAAGCAAGTGAATTGTTAGAGTTTCATACCATGCCCGTAGAGCTTGTTTAAGTCCGTAAAGGGCTTTGCCCAAGACATAGACATGGTTTGGGAACTTAGGATCTACAAAGCCTTCGAGCTGACTCACATACACTTCTTCATGAAGAATCCCGTTCAGGAATGCAGACTTTACATCCATCTGGAAGACCTTCATGTTTTTGTGAGCGACATATGCGAGAAAAATCCTAATGGCTTTAATCCGTGCCACTGGTGCATAGGTTTCGTCATAATCGATGCCTTCTTGCTGATTGTAACCTTTGGCGACCAATCTGGCTTTATTTCTAACAACTATATACCCGCTTCACCCTTTATGTTCCTAAAGACCCATTTTGTACCGATGATGGTCTTGTCCTTAGGACACTTCACCAAATGCCATACTTCATTTCGCTTGAACTCATTCAACTCTTCTTGCATTGCATTAATCCAGTCTGGATCTAGTAATGCTTCAGATGCTTTCTTGGGTTCTAGAGAGCTCAGAAAGTTTACATACAAACATTCATTTGATGTAGCAGATCTTGTCTTTACACCGTCCTTGATGTCACCAATTATATTAGCAGGAGGATGTGCCTTTGTCCATTTGAGTGTGCTCGGGAGAGTAGGAATATCAGCACGAGTGTTGGAAGCACTAGTTTCATCTATGACTGCAAGTATATCTTTTGTCGATTCAGCTGAAGGAATTTGAGTCGGTGTTGGCAGTTCAACTTCAGGTGCTATTGATTCAGGCGTAGAGACATCCGATGATGTTTTCTCCGAAACCGGGTCTTCATTTGGAGAAGATGGTTCAGAAACTATAACAGATGTAGACTCAGTCGGATGTACGTATGTAGCACTTGATGTATTAACACCGTTCTCTTCAGAAGGACCAGAGATATCAACACTCGTCTGAGGTATGTTAGCATTTACAGATACAGAAGGTGATTCCATATCTGCAGAAAAATCCATAAACGCATCAAAGAACAGTAAATCTAAATCAGAATTATTAGTATTATTTACAACAAAATTAGATGACTGTTGTAGCACAGGTTCTACTCCTTTTTGAGTAGAAGCTTCAGGTTGAGGTCTAAGTTCTGAACCGTGTTGCCCAGAAGTCAATGTAACATTCTCATCAAATGTCACATTGATGGTTTCAATGACCGACTTCGTCCGTTTGTTGTAGATCTTGTACGCTTTGGATGTCAAGGAGTAACCAATGAAGATTCCTTCGTCAGCTTTGACTTGAAACTTTGCAAAATTTTGTCTGTCTTTGAGCACAAAAATCTGCAACCAAATACACGCAAAAATTTTATATTAGGTTTGCGATTATTAATAATCTCATATGTAGTTTTATTTAAACGTTTATTTATAATGGTCCTGTTTTGTGTGAAGCAAGCTGTTGAAACTGCTTCAGCCCACATGCTTGGTGGAAGTCCCGAATAAGCAAGCATAGTCCAAGTTGCTTCTACGAGCGTTATGTTCTTTCTCTCAACCACTCCATTTTGTTGAGGAGTCATTGGTGCTGAGAAGTTATGAGAGATCCCGACTGAATCAAGAAATGACTGTAAAGTGGCATTCTTGAACTCTGTGCCATTATCGCTTCTTATCTTTTGAACTGAACGTTGTAGAAGAATTTGAATCTTCTTTATAAATTTGATGATCAGCTCTGGTGCTTCAGATTTGAGACGTAGAAACTCCAACCAAGTATAACGTGAGTACTCATTAATCATAACCAAGATATATTTCTTTCCACCCATTGATTGAGTCCTCATTGGGCCACAAAGATCCATATGAATAATCTCAAGAACATTGTTGCAGTTGGACAGAATTTTAGACTTGTGAGAAACATGTTTCATTTTCCCCATTTCACAAGCCGGACAGACAGATACTTTGTCAATCTTCAAATCTGGTAGTCCTGAAACCAGTCCATCAATCCTCAGTTTGTTGATGCTTCTGAAATTCTGATGTGATAATCTTCTATGCCACAACCAACATTCATCTAAAGATGTTTTTGAAACGAGACATACTTGTTTCGAAGCAACCAAGGTAGCAAAGTCGGTTATGAAAAGATCTCCGCATCGGTTTGCTCTGAAGATTTCTGAACCTTTTTCGTCCACAACATGACATAACTTCTTGTCAAAAATTACCTTACAATCCTTGTCGCAAAACTGACTAATGCTAAATAGGTTATGTCCTAAACCCTCCACATACAAAACCTTTTCAACTGAAATCGAGTCATTCTTCAAAGTTCCGTGACCTCGAACATATCCTTTTGAATTATCAAAACCAACCGTTCCACCAGGATGTACAGTAAAGTCGTGCAGTAAGTGCTTGTACCCCGTCATGTGTCTCGAAGCTCCTGAATCTATGACCCACACATGACGGTCCTAAAAATCACAGATTATTGCATCTTAGGTACCCATATCAGTATGGGTCCTTTGTTGTTAGTACTGATTAGTTTATTAATTTCAGTTGAGGAATCTTGAACTTTTCCTTTACGGTTTAACAAGAAATAGTTGTCCCAACAATGAGCGCAATGTATTCTCTTTTTGCTTGTGTCAACAATTTAAAATCTGAAATCTATGAATTTTTATTGACACTTGCATTGTAAACATTTCGGGAATGCATACAATTTTTATTGAAAGAAATACATTTCTCAACATTGGAATTTCTATTCTTGCTATTGTCACTATGCTTCTTCAGATCCACGAGCTTTTCCTCATCCATTTCTGAGAATAAAGAAGAAGTAACATTAGATTTAAAAGATGATTGTGAACCTTTCATAGAACTTGTAAGATTATCGGAAAATGAATCAGTTTTAGTTCCAGAAGTTTCACCTTTTTCAAATTTGCTAAACTCCTTTTGGATTTTTGGTAAAGATTTTTCATCAATAGGACTATCAAAATCCACAAATTTGAAATTTATTGGATCGTTTAAGTCAAAGGTTTCAGAGTCAGCATGTTTTTCAGAAGAAGCTTTAACTACCTCAATCAACACCTTAGAAGATTTCTTATGATCTTCAGATTTGCATTGTTTAGAACTGTTTTCGTTAAAAGTTGAATCTTTTGATTTTGAAAATTCAAATATTTGGGATTCAAGACGTCGAATCTCAATCCAAAGATCAATATTGACTTTTAGACTATGATCCAAATCCATCCCAATATTTTCATTATCATCATTTAATTTTTCAACCTGCAATTTTAACTCAGAAATTTGATTTTCTAAGTCAACAATTTTAATCAATGCCGAATCCAGATCAGGAAATTCAATATTAGTCTTCTGAACAAACTCCGTTTTAATTGAATCTTTTTGTATGTTCGACTCCTTTCCATCACAAGATTCTGACTTGACAGAGTTATATTCTTTGTTTTGAGTATCGGAAATTTTAACCTCAGATTCATTTGAAAATAATAAATTAAATTCAGTTAGTTCAACCTTTATGGTTTTATAACTGGAATTTAACTCATCGTATTTAAATTTTGTCGTGTTGAATCTAGGTTTTTATCAGAACCTTTCTCTTTCTTATCATTCTCTTTATCAGAAACTGGAGTTGAACATTCAGATTTAACGAAAATTTCTGATATAGGAGGTATTTCTTTTGTAATAGTTTCCTTTAAACCTTCACCCAAATTTTCAATTGTGTAAAGATTTTCAGGTGCTTTCTATAAAACCTCAATATCAGACAAACCTAGCCCCATTTTTGGATTATAAATCGTGTATCTTTTGGGTTGCTAGTTAATAATTTCAGAGTTTGCTCAGTCTGACCTCTTTTAAAATTTAAATCTTCTAGTTGCTTGCTTTTTGCATAAGCTTATGTTCTTTCTTCAGAAATAACTTTGAGTTTAAACTTTAAATCCATGTTTTCATCAGTTGTAATTCTCATATCCTTCTTCAACTCAGAAATTTTAGATTCAAGTTCTTGGTTTTTAAGTTTAATAACTTCTTTTTCTTTTTCCCTATCTTTGGCCAAACATTTATAAAGAAGTGCTTCGTCTTGATATCTCAACAGTGAACTTTTCTCAATTTCAAAGTTCTTTTGAACTTTGTCAAATTCCTTTTTCATTTTGTCCAGTTCAGATATCAAGTTCAACATTTCTTCATTTTCAGAATATTCAGTTTGAGCATCATTATCAGATTCATCAGAAGAAATAAGAGATTGTACCTCGGAGTCCTGGTCATCCTCATCGATATTGGCCATCAAGCTATACTTTACTTCTATAAAGTGTGCTTCCTCTTCATCTGAGGAGTCTTCTAGCTAAATCTCCTCTTCAACATTAATTGGCTTTCCACTTTCCTTTGCCTTTGCTAGATGTGCTTTTCTTCGATAGTATTCAAAGTTCTTCACCTTCTTATGTTTACACTCTCTAGCAAAGTGACCAGGCTTTCCACAGTTATAACAACTCTTTTCATCTCTTTCATTCTTCTCATCTTTCTCCTTTCTTTCTACCTTTTCATCCTTTTTCTCCTCTTTCTCTTCATTCCTTTTATCAAACTTCTGGTATTTATCAGCCTTGTTGAATTCAGGTTTTCTCTTTGAATAGAATTTCTTTCTACTAAACCTTTTCTGAAATCTGTTGGTAAGCAAGGCTAACTTCTCCGCAAAATCAGAAATCTCATCTCCAGAACTCTCATTTCCTTCATCATCAGAAATCTTAATCATCTTGCTCATGTCAGAAATCAGTGCCTTTGCCTTTACTCCCCCACTTTTCTTGTGTTCACTTAATAATGCTAGAGATTCTTCCACCTTCTTGTTTTTATCCTTTAGTTCTTTCACTTTGTCCTCATGCTGACTGAGGATGCTAAACTTAGCTTTTCATCATCCATATCACGTGACATCTGTAGTTGCACGGAGTAAGAATCCCATTCAGGAAGGAGGTTCTTCACAAACTTATAATTGATTTCCGACTCTAATTTATCAACACCATTCCTCCTTAGATCATTTAGAATGATGTTGTATCTGTTATAAGAATCCCTTAATGACTCACCATCTTTAGCTTTGAAACCTTCGTAGGCATTTATGCTTTGATTCTTTTTGGTCCTCAAAGACTTTTGTGAACCTTCTAGTTGCCTTTCCAGTTCATCCTAAATTTCATTCGCTGAATCTTGACTATCTACACGGTTGTAGATATCGTTGGGAATTGCCATAGTCAGATATGTCAAAGCTTGTTCATCAATCGCCATTAACTCCTTATCATTTTCATTGAAATACTGATATTCCTTGTAGATTCTTCTCGGTGCAATGTAAGGAGTTGTGGCTATAGCTGCAATAGGCTCAGTGTCAATGAATGGTCTATGAGGTCCATTAGTGATGGACTTCATCAGATCTCTGTTCTGATTGTTCGGGAATTGTATCATCCTCTTTTTCCACTGAGGATATTCGTCAGTCTAGAGAACTGGAGGTTTCGATTTCGATCCCATGCTCATTAAATCTCTAGACATCTTCAAAGAATTGCTAGATACTAGATCTTTTTGAGAGAATCAAACAGCAAGTGTATAAAATACACTTAGAAAAATCTTGATGAAAAATCTTGCCTTTTTACAACTTTTCAGAACAAACAGTAAACAATCAAACTTTTCGGAACAGACAGGAACCGAAATCACAACTTTTCGGCATAAGCAGATCCGAAAACAAAACTTCTCGGAACAAACGTGATCCGAGTTCTCTACTTCTCGGATGAAACTGATCCGAGATATGTACTTTTCGGATGAAATTGATCCGAGATCTGTACTTTTCGGATGAAACTGATCCGAATTCACTACTTTTCGGATGACACGTGATCCAAAATATTCACTTCTCGGTTTAAACAGATCCGAGTTTTTGACTTTTCGGTTCAAAAAACAATACAAAACTTGGAACTTTTCGGAACAAAGTCGATCCAAACTCTGAACTTCTCGGTTTAAACTGATCCGAAATCTACAACTTTTCGGAACACAAGTAATCCGAATTCTTGACTTGTTATCTCACACACAATCCGAAAACCTCTTATGAAGGACCCGAAAACTTGGTGAGTGATCCGAGAACTTTATGAACGATCCAAAAAGTTTATGAATGATCCGAAAACTTCAAGAACATCCGAAAACTTATCCAAAATCACTAAATCTGCCATATCTTCTTCAATTGTTAACCAAAATTGATGATTCTTACACAGACAGTGTAGGTTCCCAGATTCACGTTGCATCACATTAATGGTAATAAAATAGACAGCGGAAGCATTTAAATATAAAGCCATTAAACTGTGAGTGATTGTGCAAAGATAATGTAACCGTGAGAATCAAATATAGAACAGTAATAATGATAACTAGATCAAGTATAATAAGCTGCTCGTATATTGATAATGAATAACACCAAGAACACGTTCAAGTGTGTATTCGGAAATCTCACAGGACACAAAATCGTACGGAGGTAGTGCTATGGAATACTGCAGTGTGTGCTCTAACAATTGTGGAAAACTATTCTTCCAAAAGCTTACAATCGTTTGTTCCACTACCTCACTATTTATAGCCCTGATAAAGTGTAGACAATGTACTATCGTAGCCTAGAATGACACGTGGAAAGTGTGTCTCCTTTCTTTAGGGCATACGTGGAAAGTATGGACACGTGTCTGACACTTAGGATTTCTTACGAGACTTAGGCTTCACAGAGGTCTTCAGTCACCAGAGCTCTTATGCCAGAGCTCTGTTGGTCTTCTGTTGGTGAATCAGTTCTTCTGTAAAATGGAAGATCTTCTGCCAGAGCTCTGTCGAGCTCTGTTGATTTCACCATAGCTCTGTCGAGCTCTGTTGGTCTTCTTGTTAGTCTTCTTCCAAGTCTTCTGCTGGATCTCTGTTGGTCTTCTGACTTGATAATATTTTCAATACTTTTACATAACAGATACTTGGGGCTAACAATCTCCCCCTAAGTATTGAAAATAAAAATTTGGAAATGATAGAGATTTTAAACAAAAGAACAAAGAACATTTCCCTCTGTTGAAACCTTGTACTATTCTTTTAAGATGTTACAATACATAACAAAAGAATAAGTACTTTTATGCATAATTGTCTCCCCTTAGAATTCTGTCGAATCTTCTGATCAGCTCACGGAAGTCCAGCATAAGGTCAATCTGGTTGATGTAGAGTCTCAGTTGCTTTTCTGGACATTTCTCTCTTGGGAGATTCTGAATAATGTTCTTGAGATACACCATCGATTCACTAGAGTACTTGTGGGTTTCAGATGCTCTGATGGCCTTCTTGATCTTCTTCTGTCGGCAGATGAAGACTGGAGGATATTCAACAACGGTTCCAGTCCTGTAATGGCCATAACCTTCAAGACTCTCATTCGGAGGTGCAATCGCCAGTTTCTCCACTTCAAATTCTATGCCTAGCTGAAAATCAATCTGAATTCTGAGATTAATGTGCTCTTGCATAGCGAATCGAACTTCTGGTAGAGCAGTTCTTGTTGGTTTGTATCTGTCTGAGAAGTTCAAGCAATAGGCGTGGAGCATGATCAGATCGTATGGATTCAGAAGCACAAGATCGTTGTCGTTGAAGTATTCGTTCTTGCTTTCTGTTGATTCAACAATGTACTCATGATACACAACTCTGTCATGTTGGAATTTCCTATGCTTGATGTCTAAGATTCTGCGGATACCAAAGTTCGTGTTTATGGCTCTGTTCAGATTAGACTTGGTTTGTATGAACTTTAGCCTTGCATCTTGGATTGTGTTTATTCTGATGGGATTGAGGTATGGGTTAACGGGTACGACATTGATTGGAATTATATATCTGTCAGCATAGAGAAAACCAAAAACTTCTTCTAAGGCCGGTTTATCGGTGTGTTGGGTAGATGGTTCTGGGTTCTGTTCTGGTACCATTGGGTTTGGGTCATCATGGGTTTCTGCCATAAGAATATCAATGTGTTGAGCAGACTCTTGGACAGTTTCTGTTTGAACTTGGGTTTGAGTTTGGTTTGTTTGTTCATCAGCAGAGAATGGGTCTGTTCTCTCTGGTTCGGTTCTTGGTGATGTAGGAGGGGTGTCTAATATGATGATCTCTGGTGGTTGTTGATTTGAAGGTTCTGGTGTCCTGATAACTCGATCCTTGAACATGTAGTCGAATACCAACATAGTCATTTCTGGCGTCTCTTCTTCTGTTATCCCCTTATTTCCTTCTGCTTCTATCTCTACTTCTGTCATTTTCCCTTTCCCTTTACCCTTCTCTGTCTCCTCTGTAATTTTCTTCTCAACTTCTTTCTCCTTTTCTTTCTCTTTCTCCTTCTCCCCCTTTTGTTGTTCTGTGGACTCACCCATCTGACTAACTGAATGACCTTCTTGAGCATCTTCAAAGTCATCATCATCAGAAAAATCGATTGCGGCCTTGGGTGAGGGAGGAACAACAAACACTGAAGTGGCTTTGGCTCTTTTGCTCGAGGGTTCTCCTTCTGGTGCTCCTTCTGCAGGTCGTTTGTGTGTGGCAGTCTGTAAGATTGCATCTGTGCAATTAATGACTGCCTTTTTCATTGCATCTTCAACCTCTGTTACAGCAGTTATGATCTCATCTACTTGACTCTCAAAGATAACTTTGTGAGTGTCAAGAGATGCATGCACATGTCGTTCTGTTGCTTGTGCCTTCATGACAAACTTTGATGAGATGGTCATCATCTTGCTAAGAACAGATCTGCAGAAATCACCCATCTGGCCAACTGTCATGGGTAAGTCATTGGGGTTTGGGCTGGAGATGTTTAGTGGAGTAGCAGATGATGTCGTGGCTTCTTTGATGGATTCCTTAACAGAGTTATTGATGAGCTCTGTCAAGGTTTTGACGTTTGAGTCTGAGAGAATAAGTGTAGGAATGGGCAAGGTTCTGTTCATCGATGCCGTGTGATTCTCTGTCATAACTCTCTTCAGCTCTGCAAGCTCTGTCGTAATCTTTGTCGACTCTTCTGCTCTGACTCTTTTCAGTTCGACTATTTCTGTTGTTATCTTTGCCGCTTCTTCTGCTCTGGCTCTTTCCGCTTCTGTTCTGAGTCTTTCAGTTTCTGCATATTTATTAGTGACCTTTTGCAGTTCTTCTTTAAGAGAAGCATTCTCCTTGCGGATCAGCTCCTCCTTCTGTTCATTGATAAGTTTATACTCATTCAAGGATGTGTTGATACTATCACAGAAGCTTTCGAACTCTGCTCTTGTGACAGTGTCAACAGGGGTAACCTTGGTTCCAACACATGGATCCAATTGAACCTCGAGTTCAGAGGTGCCTCCTTCAAGAGTTGTAGTGACGTTGGCTCTTGGAGGACTTCCACCCGATCTTTGCTGCTCCCTTTGAGGGGAAACAACTACAGGTGTTCTGACCAGAGTTTCCTCTTCCAGCTCAGGTTCTGAAGAGGGAAATCTGATGTGATGAGAAGAATTTGGATCAAGCAAAGTCTTCCCTTGTTCTACTATGGTCTCCTATTATCCATGAGTCGGACAGATGCTACGCGAGATTCAAAAGATCTCTGGTCTATTGTCTGTTAAGTCTATATGAGCCACAGAGGCATCATCGTGTGGATGTGACCTATTGATGTTCTGGGGCAAAGAGACATCATTACCAAAGATAGATTCCCCAGGTATGTGCATACCAGAGGCGCGCAGAGGTGCCTCTAGCGGTTCTTGCTGGTTAAGGTTCGAGGTGTGCACCTCTGTTTCAATATTCCTCTGGGCTTGATCACCAGGAATAGATTGTTCGTTTGTACTGGGAGTTGGGCTTTGGATACGCACATGTGTGTTCCTTGGAACATCTTGTTCTAAGCTTGCATTTCCCTCGGCTCCTAGGGCTACAGAACGCTCTGGTGAACTCTCTATCACATGTACCTCTTTCTCACCATTACCAGAGGAGTGCGATCTTTCTGCCATCTCCTCTGTAATTTCCCTATCTCCCTCTTGAACAACCTCCATAGGGGATGCTCTGTTCTGTACTTCCTCCTCCATCACTCTAGAGGAAGACCCCACTTCGGGTACTCTTACCTCTGGTCTGTTAACTTTTTCTCCTATTTCCCCACTCAAACTTTCCAATGAGGGCTCAGATCCTAAGTATGTTGGGGTTCTCACCTCAGGTTCTTGAGGTTGAGCAGCACTCTGATAGTTTTGGATAGAGATGTGTTCTGGGTCAATAAGAGCAAGTATTGTACCTGGAACTCTTCTGATGAAAGGGTATTCACCTGAAGTAGTGGGAAGAAATCTGGACATAACCCAAACAGGTGTAGGATTTCCCCGCTGAGTTAATTCCAAGCGTTGGAAGGCTCTTCTTATCACCAGACTGATAAAACGTGGGAATCTGATCGATTTCAAAAACTTGTGGACTCCAACTTCTCCTCCTCTGGCTAGGGCATTTGTCTTGGTATTCACATCAGCAAGAAGATCTTTGTACAGAATGCTGGCATAATCAAAATTTCTGTTGAAGAACAGGCCATACATTATTTGTAGGATTTCTGTGCTGGTTTGATCTTGGCTACCAGACTTACAGGTTAGGGTTCTGTTCAATGTGGAGAACATGAAGTTCCACACTGTGGGTAGGTTTTGTCTTCTGAATGCTCCTATCCTATCTATGTCTTTGTTATATCCCAAGAACTTCACAAAGTCAAGAAGAACAACTACATTTGGGGGTTTCTCATAGGCTTCTATTCCAAGCTGTCTTTTCGACCTCATCCTGAAAATCCTTCTGAAAGTGCTGGCATGAATTCGGATTGTACCGGAGCCTCCATTTCTGGAATCGACGTTTCCAACGATCCCATCTTGATCTTCAATGTATTGGCACGTAGTCCACCATTGTTGGACGTAGAGCTCAGGAACATTGTCGTCGTAAGCAGTTAGGGCTCGAAAAACTTCTGAGTTTCTAAAACACTCAACAAAAATGTGATATGTTGGTAGATAAAGAGCTGGGTTTGCGTCAAAACGATAGTTGTTATCTGCGAACTCGTAAGGTTGGATAACAATTTCATCAACGGGGCCTATTCTGCTTGATTCAGCAGAATGTTGAGGGTTTTGAGGTTCCGCCATAGTTGCAGGTTAGGGTTTCTAAAGAACACAAAGGTTTTGAACTTTGAGAGGGAAAGATGAAGGGTTTAGAATGATCAGAAAAACGTAAGAAATGAAATGGGTCGAAAGAGTGGGTATTTATATGCTAAACATGTGGATGGATTAACGTCGTAGGTACTGTAGGTACTCGAGTTTCAGATAGTGGAACGGCCTCTACAGTAGAACGTGGAAACAGCTAGTGGTTTGTCTTTCAATCAGAGAATGCCACGTAAGATTTGGTTCTGACAACTTTTGGCAAGCAAACCGTCATGGTTAGAGATGTGTGGGTGTCATGTGGGTGACGCTTAAAGAATGACCCGTATCTCTGATGACGTGCTTCTGATGTCATGGCAAAAAAAAACTAACAGAGCTCTGGTGGAGCTTTGCATAGTTTTGCCTCTGTTGAGTGACCGTTTTCATTTCTTTCCAAGTAACCCAAGATGTTTCACCTTTACCCAAAAATTCATTTAAAATTCTGTATCTGAAGTGAAAGGTGGTCAAAGAACAAAGACAGAACTGATTCAGAAATTTCACAGAGATCTGGTGAGAGACAACAGAGGCTCTGGTGAAATATCAGAGTTCTGTTAAGTTCCTGACATTATCAAAGATTTTCATCAGAACAGGTTTTCCCTCTTTCTTCAAAAAGATTTTTCTTTAGAGTTCAGAAGAGCAAAGTCATTTTGGATTTGGAAATATGATTTTGACTTGCTCCCCCTACAACCATGCACATTTTCCTTTATAAGCTCCCCCTTGAAATATGAGCTTATTTTGAAAGATTTTTCTGTTCAACCTTTTGAAAGATTAAAAAAAAACTTTATACAAAAAAAATATTTACAAACAGATTCACTGAAAGCTTGTTGAAAAAGTATGCGTGACAGAGTTCTGATGAACATCAGAGGCTCTATTGAACTATCCTACCCAACTATTTGACAGAGTTCTGGTATGATCATCAGAAGCTCTGTTGATTTTTAAACAGAGTTAGGAGGACATGTTCAGCATACCCAATTTGCTGATTAAGAAGTTAAATCTCCTTTCATCAAGGGCTTTTGTCAACAAGTCAGCAAGTTGGAAGTCGGTTGAAACGAAGTACATTTCAATCGTCCCTTTTTCAACATGGTCTTTTATGAAGTGGTACCTTATGTCGATGTGTTTTGTGTTGGAGTGCTGAACTGGATTAGCTGTTATTGCTATGGCACTCTTGGAGTCACACAGAATTGGGATCTTGCCATACTCCAGGCCATAGTCTTTGAGCTGGGTTTTCATCCATATTACTTGAGAGCAACAACTAGCAGCAGCAACATACTCTGCTTCTGCTGTAGAAGTTGATACGCAATTCTGTTTCTTGAATGTCAAACTCACCAATTTTTCTCCAAGCAATTGGCAGCTACCAGAAGTACTCTTTCTGTCATTCTTGCATCCTCCATAATCTGAATCTGTGTATGCTACAAGCTCGAAACTAGAATTTAGAGGATACCAGAGACCCAAAAATTGAGTCCCTTTCAGATATTTAAATATGCGCTTGACAGCAGACAAATGAGATTCTTTAGGATTTGCTTGAAATCTGGCACAGAGACAAGTTGCAAACATTATATCAGGTCTGCTAGCAGTTAAGTACAGAAGTGACCCTATCATGCCTCTGTAGTTCTTGACATATGTAGGTTCACCATTAAGGTCAGAGTCAAGTTTAACTCCAGTGGCAATAGGAGTTTTCATTGGATTTGAGTTGTTGAGCTTATATTTTTTCAAAATATCAGAGATGTATTTGGACTGACTTATGAAAGTCCCTCTGATGGATTGTTTTACTTGTAAACCAAGGAAGAAATAAAGTTCTCCCATCATGCTCATTTTAAATTCGCTTTTCATCAATTCCTCAAACTTATCACAGTACTCCTGCCGTGTAGACCTAAAACTAATGTCATCAACATATATTTGCACCAGAAGTATATCATTTTTGTACCTTCTAAAGAATAAAGTTGTATCGACAGTACCTTTCTCGAAGTGATTAGTCAACAGAAAGTTTGACAGAGTTTCATACCAGGCTCTGGGAGCTTGCTTAAGGCCGTACAGAGCTTTGTCTAGCTTGTAAACGTGGTCTGGAAACTCTGGACTTTCAAAACCAGGTGGTTGCTGGACATAAACTTCCTCTTGTAGCTTGTCGTTCAGAAAGGCCGACTTTACATCCATCTGATAGACCTTAAAACCCTTGTGAGCAGCATAGGCTAAGAAGATTCTGATTGCTTCTAGCCTAGCCACATGAGCAAAGGTTTCGTCATAATCGATACCTTCTTCTTGGCAATATCCCTTAGCAACCAGACGGGCTTTGTTTCTGATGATAATCCCATCTTCATCCTTTTTATTTCTAAACACCCACTTGGTTCCAATGGCAGTTTTATTTTGAGGAAGTGGAACCAAGGACCAAACTTTGTTTCTTTCAAACTCCATAAGCTCCTTTTGCATAGCTTCAATCCAGTTTGGGTCTTCAAGGGCTTCAGAAATCTTTTTCGGCTCAATCATGCTTAGAAAGTTAACAAAGAAAGCTTCATTGATTGTGGCCGATCTTGTCTTCACACCATCTTCAGCAGCACCAATAATTAAATGATGAGGGTGATCCTTTGTCCATCTGGTTATGGGAGCATGAACAACAGGTGGGGTTTGTGCTTCTGATGGGAAAAGACGTTCTTGAACATCAGAGCTCTGTGGATTGGGACCAGGGCTCTGTGGCACACGACTTTGGAGTGTGGTCTCGTTGCTCTGTGAAGTACCAACAGGGCTTTGCGAAGGTGAGCTTTCGAATAGGGAATCTCTTCCAATATTGGTTAACAGGGGTGATGATGGCTCTTGTTCAGGTTCTCTTACATCTTGATGTGGTTCCTCATTTCTCTGAATAACTCCTGTAGATAGAGAAGTAGATGGTGAAGAATTGGAGGGACCAGTAAGAGTTGTACTTGTCAGATTTTGTTCTGTTGAGTTCGGAGCTTGATTGCCTCGGGTGATGTTGATAGAGGAATCATCATCATCGAAGAAATCACTGAACACAAGATTGATATCTTCTTCTCTTGTTTTTGAAGAACTTGGTTTCTTCTGTTCTGTCCGTGTCCCCTCTGTTGATTTGTGATCAGAGGAATTTGATGTACTTTCATCAAAGGACACATTCACGCTTTCTTGAATGACACGGGTTCTGGTATTGTAGACTATGTAAGCTTTAGAGGTTAAGGAATAACCAATAAAGATTCCTTCGTCAGGCTTTTTATCGAATTTACCCAGCTGTTCTCTGTCATTCAAGATGTAACACTTGCAGCCGAAAACATGAAAATATTTCATATTTGGCCTTCTGTTGTTGATGAGTTCATAGGGAGTCTTCTTAAATCTTTTCACTATTACAGCTCGGTTTTGGGTAAAACAGGCTGTTGAGACTGCCTCTGCCAAGAAGTTGATGGGAAGGATAGAACCGGCTAACATGGTTCTGGCGGCTTCTTCCAGAGTTCTGTTCTTTCTTTCCACTACACCATTCTGTTGTGGAGTTCTGGCAGCTGAGAAATTCTGGGAGATTCCTTCTTCTGAAAGATAGGCATCTATTCTGGCATTCTTAAACTCTGTCCCATTATCACTTCTCAACTTTTGAACTTTTAGTCCTAACAGAACCTGTATCCTTCTCAACAAACTAATTAGAATTTCTGGGACATTAGATTTTACTCTGATGAACTCAATCCAAGTATATCTAGAAAATTCATCTATTAAGACAAGAATATACTTCGTACCCGACAGACTGTGCACAAAGATTGGACCACAAAGATCCACATGAAGCATATGCAAAGGTCTGGGGCAATTGTGATCACTCTTAGTTCTGTGTGAAGATCTTTTCATCTTACCCAATTCACAGGCAGAACAGAGATGATCTTTGTCAAATTTAAGATTAGGTAGTGTTAGGGTCAATTTATGTTGATTTAAAGTTCAGGGTTTAAATTGTAATTGTTTAATTTGAGCCTTATTAGTGAACGGGCCGTGGGCTTGTTAACCACGGGCCCGCCATATAAATAGATTGCTTAGCCTTAGAAAATAGGCTGGTTGTCTCATTTGCTTTCCAGTTCTATATTGTAAACACTCTGATTAAAAGCATAATACAAGGATGACCAATTGAAATCATTGCTCTTATTGCTTATTATTTCGATTTCATATTTGTTGCACGGATCTGGATTTAACAATTGGTATCAGAGCAGACGGACGGATTCGATTCACAGATCCATTCACTGATTTCTGGTTAGTTTGACTTTTTCACGTCTGACCATTCTTGAATTTTCAAATCTTTGATTCTGGCTAAATTGTTCAATTCTGTTTATTGGGTTGTGTTAACATTATACTTGTTAGTATTTCTGTAAATTTTCACATTCCAATTCGATCGTTTGAGTGGTTAATTTAGCAAATTAAGTTTAAAGTCTTTTGGTTGTGTTCATCAAGAAAAATCGAATTTTTACCATTAAAAGGTGCTCTTTTTTGGTTCAAAATCAATTGGGTCGGTGTTAGTTTTGTGTTTGGTAGTGTTTCTAACCTTTCAGGAACATTCTTGAGCAACCCTAATCGAAAATCGATCGAATTGAAAAAGTCAGCATTGCTTTCCGGGTAACTCAGCAGCTGTTTCCGGACACTTTGATAGTTCCCGGATAATTGTGTTATTCCATCCGGACTCCTCATCTTTCCGGGTAAGTTCTGCAATCCGGGTAAGTTTCAATTTCTTAAATCTATCCGGTAAATTTGTCTCCGGAAACCTAAAGTTTCCGGACAAATCTTTTCCGGACAACATTGTTTCCGGTAACTACCGTATCCGGAAACCCCATTCGAACACTTTAAGGTATCCGGTAATTACTGTATCCGGTAAGTTCAACATATTCATTATTCTATTCGGACACTTTAGCCATCCGGTAACCTTGGTTATCCGGACAACTTAAGCTATCCGGACTCTTTCACTTATCCGGATTCTTATGTGACTTTGAATTGTTTTTCACGAATTCTGATCCGGACACTTCCAGATCAGACCCTTATTCGGATTCCTATCCAGTAAGATCACTTTGTTCTATCAGTCGTAGAACTTGCGTTAGGATCCCACTTTTAGTGCCTTGCGTTAGGTTTACTCTTTGAATCAATCTACACGTCTGACGATCACTCCGTTGCAACCTACGATGACTTTACGTGACGCACTTGCTATTGGAACCGACTCCAAACCACCTTGTCTCTATCAAGGTGAGTATAGCCAATGGCGAGATAGATTCATGATCTTCATTGAATCTAAGGACAACTATGTGTACATCAAGAAAGCACTTGAAGATGGTCCGATGCTCTGGCCGCAGAAGAACATTGCACCAACTGCAGCAAATCCTGTGACTAGTTATGAGGACAAGACTGAAGCCGACCTGACTGCAGAGGAACGTGGCAGACTAGAAGGCGAAAAGCATGCTAAGAGATACATTATCCAAGCACTTCCCAACTCAATCTACCAAGCTATCGACAGCTACAAGGATACGGCAAAAGGCATGTGGGATCAAGTGGCGAGAATGATGCGTGGGAGTGTTGTTGGCAATCCATTGAAGATCAACAATGCAATAACCAAGTTCGATGGTTTCAAGCAGCGCAACGGCGAGACTCTCACTCAAGCATATGAACGTTTCTGCTCACTTCTCAATGACTGAACAAGAACCGGATCGTCTGTTCCAACACGGAAAATGCGCTCAAATTTCTCAACAATCTGCTACCAGAATGGAAGGTGTTTTCTTCTCATGTCAAGCATAACAACTTGATAGAGAACCTCAGTATCAACGAACTGTATGAGACGCTTCTTCAAGACGAAGATGAAGTAAATGAACTTCTGGGCGAGAAGAAGACTGAAGCAAAGCCAACTGCTGATCCTATAGCACTCATATCCTCAAAGAAAGGGAAATCTTCGGGTCATCATTCTAAACGTGCTCAAAGGCAAAGCTCTTCCGAATCTGAAAAGGAAGACAGTGACTCGAATGATGAAGTAGCTGAATTCAAGAAAGTTGTTGCTCTACTCACTAAATCTTTTCAACAACAGCGATTTTATAAGAAGCCAACGTCTAATAATCATCGCTACTCCACCGCCTCCAACAAGCGCCATGATTATCAAGACAAGCACGAGGGAAAGAAGAAAGTTGATAGAAAGAAGAAGGATGAACCAGTGACCTGCTACAACTGTGGAAAGCTTGGTCATTTTGCTAAAGACTGCAAAAAGCCTGTAGTAAAGAATTGTCACTACTACAAGGCTAAACTGGCACTGGCTGAGCAGAAGGAAGCTGGAGAAGCTATGTTCGTGGAAAACGACTACTGGTTGGGTCGTTTCGATGATGAAAGCGATTCTGATGGTGTAAATGCTTTCATGGGCTATCACTCTCCAGCTGATGAAGAGAAGACAAGTCAGGTATGTGAATTTTCTCAACAAGAACTTATGAATAAAATGCAATCCCTTATTGATCAGGCGAATTCCTTTAAGGCCACCACTAAAGAACAACAGCTTGAGATTAGTTCACTAACCGAAAAGCTAGATGTTCAAACGCGATTAACTGATAAACATAAGTCTGAAAATGTTATGTTAAAGGAAAAATGCAAAATCCTTTCAATTTCACCCAAAGACTTAAGGGCCAAATTATCTGATCTTCAGTCTCAGTTTGATCAGTGCATGAATGAGAAAGAAGAATTTGTTTACCAATGTTCCTCTCTTCAAATTCAGCACAAGGAGTTTGTTACTAAAATTCTTGACCTTGAAACCAAACTCCACAAAAGGGGTCAAACTGATCAAACCATCTTTCTAAATAAACCCAAAGAGTTCACGTACTTTAACAAAAAATGGGGTATCGGATATGATAACACACATTATTTGAAAAAGGGAAGATGGCATACACTAATTTTGTATGATTTTGCATGTTTTGGGTTAGATAAAAAGTATCCGGCATATGCCATTCAATGGACTGGTCCTCTTGAACCTGAAAAGGAAGAGAACACCGAGGAATATAAGCGCACACACAAACGAGGAATTCAGCTTCCGTTTTGTTATGAACCTTTGAATAATTCCAATAAAAAGAACAAAAAGTATCTCTCAAATGACTACTTCGACCCTTACAAGGTTGCTAAGCCCAAGGATTCCTCCAAAAAGGATGAGGACCAAGCACCAGCAACCAAGACTGAGACAGACGAATTTAAACTTTATGTTCCCCCTCTCATCTTAGAAGCAAAGATTGTCGAGTTAGAGGAGTCGTTTGAGAAAGAAAGGTCTATTTTTCAAAACGAAAAGAATGCGTTAATCTCTGAGATTGAGAAACTCAATTCTGAGAAACTTGAGAATCTACACCCGGTCAAAACCGAATCTGTGTCTGATGAAGGACAGGAAATCCTTCGAGGTGAAATTAATATGCTCACATCGAAACTGGCTGCTTTGGCAACAGAAAAGATGGAGGAGTATGCAAGAAATGGTCAGCTCCAAGAGCAAATTGACCAACTCAAATCTGAAAAACAGATTTCACGTGAATCTTCCTCGAATTCATCAGAAACGTCTTCGTGTAAAGCTTTTATTGGTCAAATTTCCACTTCACAAGATGGTAAAGATTCTCAAGAAGAAAGTGTTTTAAGGAACTTAAACTCTGATTTTTTCTTAGCTTCCGCACCAAGTTCCCCAAAGAACACAAGCACAAAGTGTTCCTCGCCTTCCTCGACCGGTCCAAGTCCAGTAATTCCGGATGTCGATTTTTCAGCATTCATGAACTCTGAAGGCAATTCTGATGGAGAGTTTGAGTCGTTCCCTTTCGACAAACCTCTCCCATGTCACACTGATTTTTTTATCTCTAGTAGTCAATCATCCGGTCAATTTTCTAAAGGGTAGCAGTTCTCAAACAAAGGCCACAGCTGTGATCAAGATTTCTCAATCAAAACCAACTTCTAAACATGTTTCTAAAAAGCAATCACAGCCGAGGCAGGAGACCGGACCATTGCCTACCAAAAATACTATTCCTTCAAAAGTCACTAATCGTTCTGTCCCTGTTGTTTCAGATAATAATGGTCGAGCAAAACCAGAAAAACCAAAGTGGCTAAACAAGGAATCTGTCAAGGATGCAGCGTGAAAGTCGTTCCCTACTGCTTTCAATTCTAGAATAAACAAAGACAATTTTGTTTGGAATAATTGGAATCGTTTTGAAGTTTCTTTCCCGATTAAACTTAATTCAGTTCATCAATTGATTCAATTATCGCGTGATTGTTTAGTTTGTTCTAGATGTGGTTGGAATGATTTTGATCAAATTAACTTAAATGATTGGTATGGGTCAAATCACAAATTTAATCACACACCCAAGCGAAACCCTCGTAAAAACAACAAGAAACACCATACTCAACGAGGGTACCAATAAGAGGTTAAACCACAGCAGGAGACCAAACCCAATGCAAAGCGGGCTGCTCCAACTGAGGTTAAACCGGCACCTAAGAGGCAACCTGCTAAAAATAATGTTCCTCCAAAAGGTGTAAATTCTACACCAAGGAGGCAACCTGTGCCAAAAACCAGTTTCTGCTAAAGGTGTACAATCTACACCTTAGGGGAAAGTTGTGTCAAAGCAAGTTCCTCCGAGAGGTGTCAAACCTAAACCTTCAGGACCCAAACAAATTTGGGTACCTAAAATCCGTTAATCTGTTTTTGCAGCACGGTCATGTGTGGTACTTAGATTCTGGATGCTCCAAGCACATGACCGGAAGAAAGGAGCTTCTCACGAACTACAAGGAAGAATACGGAGGACACGTGAGATTTGGAAACGATAACAAGGCGCCGATCGTGGGCTATGGCGACATTGTTCAAGATAAGCTCACAATCAAGAAGGTATCACACGTCGCGGGATTGGGACACAATCTGTTCAGCATCGGGTAATTCTGCGACAAAGATCTCGAGGTTAGCTTCAAAAAGACACGGTGTAGAATCCTCAACGATGACGGAGAGGAGTTATTGGTTGGAAAATGCGAGACCAATCTCTACACGATCGACCTCGCAACTCTGAAGCCCGATAACCCCGTCTGCCTCATGTCAAAGGCCAATTTCCAACAAGCTTGGATTTGGCATCGGAGACTATCGCACCTAAATTTCAAGAGTATCAACAAGTTGGTGCTGGGCGGACACGTAAAAGGAATGCCCGATCTTCAGTTCGTGAAGGATCGTCTCTGCGGGGCATGTGAGATGGGAAAGATGAAGCAAGTGCCACACCCGCCGAAGACAACTCCGAGCACGACCCGAACCCTATAACTTATTCATATGGATCTGTGTGGGCCGATGCGTGTTCCAAGCATAAACAAGCGCAAATATGTTCTCGTGATGGTGGACGACTTCTCGCGCTACACCTGGGTGCTGTTCCTACGTTCGAAAGACGAAACTGCGGAGCTAATCATCGACCACCTGAAGACTGTCCAACTGAACAAAATGCAGCAAGTTCAGTCTATTAGAACCGACAATGGGACGGAATTCAAGAATCAGACGGTAGACAATCATCTGACTTCAGTCGGCATTGCTCACACCTTCTCGGCTGCACGCACTCCTCAGCAAAACGGAGTGGTGGAACGACGCAACCGCACTCTTGTCGAGGCTGCTCGCACTATGCTTTCCCAAGCCAACCTGCCGCTATTTCTGTGGGCCGAAGCGGTGTCTACGGCTTGTTACACTCAAAACCGCTCCATCCTCAACAAGCGGTTCAACAAGACGCCGTACGAGATCATGAACAACCACGTTCCGAACATCAAGTACTTTCATGCGTTCGGATGCACGTGCTACGTTATGAATGACAAATATGATCTTGGCAAATTCAGCCCCAATGCGGACAAAGGAGTCTTCATCGGATACTCCATGCAGGCTAAGGCGTATCGCGTTTACCACAAACGGACCAAATCCGTTGTTGAAAGCATAAACGTGACATTCGACGAAGCCGCAGATTTGGCTTCTGAACAACTCAGTTCAGAACCCGGTTTAACTGGCGTGTTAGCTTCCGGACCTCCAAGTTCGGGATCTACACAAGCGACAGTAAATCCGAATCATGCATCTTCATCGAATGATAATTCTTCTGATTTAGATTTATTGTTTAAGTAATTTTATGATGACATCTTTAATGTTTCCCCTACTGTCTCAGCACAACATCGACTTGAAGTTGCTCGTATTGAGGACTCGTCGCACCTATCCGGTCTGCCGCCTTCTACAAGCACGCCATCCATCACTGTGGAGACAACACAACCGTCCTCATCAACCTCTACTGATACTGTTATCCCCCCAGAGGAACCTGTTACAAATCCGGAGATCACTCCTGGTGATTCGTCTTCTGAGACAACCGACGATCAACTTTTGAACTCCTCGGAACCGGGAGTTGACCAACCATCGACGAATCCTCCCCCACCTCCTCCGAGAAATCAACCTGCAACACTCGAGGCGGTACAAGACCTACCTTCTGGTGATTATGTGGATTCGGACGCATCTCACTCTACTCAGCAACCGCTTCCGCATACCACCAAATGGACGCGAGCTCATCCTTTACACCAAATCATCGGTGATCCCTCCACACCTGTTGGAACACGAGGTGCATCCGCCAACTTCTGTCTATTTTCCGGCTTCTTAAGCAACATCGAGCCGACGAACGTACGCGAAGAACTTGAAGATCCGAAATGGATCATCGCTATGCAAGAAGAGCTCAACCAATTCGAGGCTCTGAAGGTATGGCGCCTGGTTCCACGTCCAAAGAACAAGACGGTGATAGGAACCAAATGGATCTTCAAGAATAAAAAGGATGAAGACAGAATCGTCGTACGCAACAAGGCACGTCTAGTGGCCAAGGGGTACCGTCAACAAGAAGGGATCAATTATGATGAAACCTATGCTCTGGTAGCAAGAATCGAGGCCATCCGAATGTTCCTTGCTTATGCCGCACACAAGAACTTCACAGTCTTTCAAATGGATGTGAAGACCGCATTTCTCTATGGTAATATCGAGGAAGAAGTTTATGTGTCGCAACCAGACGGATTCGTGGACGACTCGAAGCCTGATCACGTCTACATTTTAGACAAGGCGCTTTACGATTTAAAGCAAGCTCCGCGAGCATGGTACAAAACTTTGTCCGAGTTTTTGATAAAGTCCAAATTCACACGAGGTAAAATCGATTCGACTTTATTTATCAAAAACGAAAATGGTCACATACTCCTCGTTCAAGTGTATGTAGATGATATAATATTCGGCTCTACTAGTCCCCTATATGCTAAGAACTTTGCCGCTCTTATGGGAAATTTTTTCAAAATGAGCATGCTTTGCGAGATGAATTTCTTCCTTGGTCTTCAAGTTAAACAACTGTCGACCGGTATATTCATAAACCAGGCTAAGTACATCCGGGATATTCTTTGGAAATTCCAGCTGGACCAGTCCTCGCCAATGAAAACTCCCATGGCACCCAATACAAAGATTCACGCCGATCCTCACGGAACGGATGTGAATCCTAAATTGTATCGCGGGATGATAGGTTCTCTAATGTATTTAACTGCGAGTAGGCCGGATATTATGTTCTCAACCTTCTTGTGTGCCCGATATCAATCAAAACCTAAAGAGTCCTATATGACTGCTGTCAAACGAATCTTTCGTTATTTACGTGGTACTGCTGATCTTGGTCTGTGGTACCCGAGAGAAACAGGTTTTGCACTATCCGCCTATTCCGACTTGAATCACGCGGGCTACATGCTGGACCGGAAGAGCACGTCGGGTCACATTCAATTTCTGGGAGATAGCCTGGTAAGTTGGGCATCAAAGAAGCAGCAATGCGTTTCAACATCAACTGCTGAGGCGGAATACGTGGCTGCCGCGAGCTGCTGTTCCCAAGTCATCTGGATGAGGACGCAACTCAAAGACTATGGTTTCACATACGTCAAGGTCCCGATTTACTGTAACTCGAAGAGCGCCATCGCTATATCAAGTAACCCGGTTCAACACACCAAGACGAAGCACATCGACGTTCGGTATCACTTCATTAAGGATCACGTCGAAAGAGGTACCATCGAACTCTACTTCGTAAATACTGAACATCAGCTAGCAGACCTATTTACCAAAGCATTGGACGAAAAACGTTTTAACACTCTTGTGTCCAAGTTAGGTATGCTAAAATTGACGACTTATTCCGATTGTGTGCCCGTTACAAGTTCCATACATATACGAGTAACTGTCTACTCTTCATCCGGTGTTTACACTCCTGATGGTTGAGCATACACTTCCTCGCACATGTATTCTACTTCTTCGTGTGTTTCTTTTCTTTCATATTGTCGTCTACTTTTAAATGTCAATACTTGTGCTTTCACCATGTGTTCATGTGTTCAGGGGGAGCACAAGATGGTATCAGGTAAGTTTACTCATATGTTGAGGGGGAGCGTCACACACAGTTTTTCTTAACAGTCAACAAGTTTTTGTGTGTGTGGGCACTCTTGTGTGAATTTTATATCATGGTCATCATCTAAGGGGGAGCGGCACAATTTTTTTAAAAGTCTAAAAATTTGTTAGTGTGTCGGACCCCTCCACTGCACTCTACTGCACTATCCGAAGGGGGAGCAATGTCATCCCCATGCTCAGTTTTAGAGGGAGCGAGAGAAAGTCCTCTTACAGTTCCAAACTCCTTGTAAAATTCCCAAGAACAGGACAATTTTTTTTTGAGAAAAAAGAGGTATCCGGATAGTATCCGGACACCCAGACGTATCCGGACAATATCCGGGTTGGATAAGAACCCGGATACCATCCGGGTATAAAGTTCATCCGGGTTTGTTCATTTCACTTATACGGATTTTCAAGCAAAACCCTTAAACCCTACGAACCCTCTCTCTCTCGCTCGGCCTTTCTCACAAAACTCGATTTCACTCGCATTTGTAATCACAAATCAGGTATGTCGTTCGTTCATCGATCTAGTTAACATAACTACTAGTTTCACTCACTCAAACGTACATATCGACCGTCATTTTGGCCGATTTTTGTTCTCCGAAACCCATTCTCGAGTTCGTATAACTCAGGGTTGTTTCGTTGTAGTTTGATCACCCTGTGTGCGTCTATGCTTATATCAACTATCCTTAACTACGTTCACACGGGTTTGGGACCACACAGTAGTCGATTTGTGTTACTGAACTTCGCCCGGGAACATTCACGTTACCCGGACACGTTCAAAAATTTTCTATTTCACCCGGACACGTTCATGACTATGATGATTCATCCGGACACCTTCATACTTTTGCTGTTTTGTCCGGAAAGTGTTATATCTTCAGATATTTTATCCGGACTCACTTAACATCCGGAAACCTCAGGGTTTCCGGTAAGTTCAACTACCGGATAGTTCATGTGTCCGGACTCCATTTTGTCCGGAATCATCTATCACTCGGAAACATCTTTTTCCGGATAGCTTGTGTCCGGATACTTGTGTTGTCCGGATGCTTTTGTTGTCCGTATACCTTGTGTCCGGATACTTGTGTTGTCCGGAAAGTTTTGTCAAACAACTAGTGTTGTCTAGACACCCCTGGTTTGTCAATTCCGTACCTGTTTTGTCACTGTCAGTCCTCAATCTGTCTAAGATTGAGCCCATTAAAGCAAAGGTGCGCGCTGACAATTGTTTTTCCGCCACAACTACTAACTGTGCCTTCATTTACAGATACTTAAATGGCGGATCAACAGCAAATCCCTCAAAATCCGGAAGAGCAGGCGGCTCAGCGCAACACCCTCCACAACAACCTCCAGAAGCACAAATACCTCAAGAAGAGGATATCCTTGACAAGGAGGCTGATAATGCCTTGGTCGACCCTGACCATGGTACGGAGATCGAAGCAAATAATCATTATCTGGACCTGGCATTGTTCAGACCTAACCCACAACACCAGGTTATTCTAGACATCCTAATGCGTCACTCTCTCCGTGAGGCACTCAACGCCACTACCGATGTCCCCTTGCTTTACGTTTTGCATGTTTGGTTCACCGCTCAAGTACACACCGCTGGTACTTCCCAATCCATCACCGCTCAGATTGATAATCATCAATTCACTCTTACACTGGATTCCTTCCGACGACTTCTATCGCTTCCCGAGGCTAATACCGGAAAAGTTCAGACTTACGAAGAAAGAATTCACTGATCACCTCAGAGCTGTAAGATTACTCGCCGAAAAGAAGGAAGCTGAAGAAAAAGATAAGGCTCTTGTCATCTAGCTTGCCCAACAATTGGTGAAAGACCCAGCGCTGAAAAGAACTCCCATCGAAGTCCAACGTCAGTTATGGGAAGACGCCCAGAAGATCGTTGAAGAAAAGACCAAGGTATCTGATTCTACTTTGAAATGGTGCAACGAAAGACTGAACTATCGATCTCGACCATCCAGAATCAACAAGGTAAATATCAGAGGAAAAACGTTCGTAGACGTTCCTGTTGTTGAAGTTGACGTATTCAGAGAAGACGAGACCAAGCAAACCTTTTACGCTACTTCATTAGAGAAGTTTGGTTTCTCTGAATGGTTGGAGATACGAATAGCCATTCAGCGATCTCGCTCAAAATTCAAGAGCCATGTCGAGAAGATTGTAAATTCTCAGATCGACTTGGTTTCTTCTGCTGTGGATATTCCTCCTCCATCTCCTCTTCCAACTCAACAAAGAAGGGCCTCTGCAAAGAAAAATCTGAAACCTCAGGTCCTCCTATACGGAACGAAACAGGTATTAGTTTCTCTCGTGCTGAAGTACTTGGTCCTGACCCTGATCTCTCAGCGCTTGACATCTCTCTGCCTCCTGGTGAAACTTTCATCCCTGGAAAAGTCTTAAGCTAACCCTATGGTATCTTCTTTTTAGACTATGATGGAATACAACACTTTCAACGCATCTTTGAGCTTCCCATCACTACCATCGAACAGCTCAGAGACCTCATCTACTGGTGTGAATTCAGACGCGGCCTTCAGGCTCGATACCTTAAGCCCTTGATTTTTGAAGAAGCAAAGAACAAAAAGGATCAAGGAGTAACGGTCCCTGACTGCGTGATTCCCACATCAAAGACCCTTGATGAACTTCTCATTAAGGAAGAACCCATTGACGGATAGGATCTTTCTTATAATTCTTCTATCCTTATCTGTCTATATCTTCTGTACTTGTAATTTTATTTGCTGTACTTGTAATTTTTCCACTTCCCTTTGTAATCTTTACGAAGTTTAAAGAAAAATTTCAGCGAATGTACTTTACTCCATCAGTACTGAAAAGATCCCAGAAAACAGTAAAAGGGACAAATATTTTATGAGTTCTTTTTATCCTTATGTTTTCATACTTAGCAATTTTCTTTGTTGCTATGTCATAATCAAATAGGGGGAGATTGTTGATCCAAACCCTCAGTGATTTGATAATGACCCTCTCTTAAACACTTAGTGAAAATTGTAAGTAAACAATATGTATTAGAGTTTCTCTATCGCTGATAAGTACTAAGACTTTACAGTACCGCTGATAGGAACTCTCACTCTTTAAGTTTAAAGTTCAGCGAACACTATTCATCCAGTAGCTCTGAGCCTGTTCAGTCTCTGTGATAATCGCTGATAAGTTAGTTGTTTACTTATGATCCCTGAAGACAAGTTTCACGTCAACATATGTTCTACGCTGAAGTCGAAGATCAAGCTCAAGAACAGCGACAAGTCTACTAATGAACTGATGCGGATATCAGTGAAGCCAAGATCTGTCCACTCAACGTGAAGTTACAAGTAGAAGACTTCAGCAATCGCTGAGCTTTATCATTCGCTGATAAAGTACTGATTCAACGAAAGCTGATCATGAAGTCTTCCTCTACAAGTTACTTTTGTCTTTCCGCCCTTGCACGTCTCCGTACGAAATGTCAGAACGGACATCCCTTCTGTCTAGAATCGTACAACGAACTCTGATTCTACATTGTGCACCATGCGGCTACTAAGGTTGTCTACAAAGGTCAATGACATGCAACCACTCAGCTGCTGCCACGTGTAAAGCAATACTGCCATGCATTAAATGCATGCAGTATATAAGAAGAACCCTACTTCAGAAATGAAGTGTGCTCAGCCATCTTCTTATTCTTCCTTACTACTGTGTGTTAGGTTATTACTCGTAATTTCCTTGTCTCCTTTCTATCTTATTCTAGTGCAAGAAACTTAGTGTTCTTAACTTGTTTAGATTAGGATTAGTGTAACGTCCCAAAAATTACAAGGAATTTAAAATTTTAAAAATAATGCATTTCGTTACAATCAAACCATAAGTTAACAAATCCCATTACAATAAAAATAAACGTCGTTAATTAAAACCGTCAAATAAAATTTAAGCAGCGGAAAAGTTATATAATTAAATCCCCATTTAAAAAGTTAAACTTAAACAGCATTCGCCTTGCGCCCGTGTGTACCGTCATGCCCGACTGCTACTCGCACCTGAAATCATAAGATATTGGGAAGGGGTAATCACGAAGCTTAGTGAATTCCATCACATGCGCAGATAGGAATTATATACACATCACCCCTATCCGCACATAAGCAACAACATCACAGTTACATAAAACGAGTAAACATCTACAAGTAATTATGTATCCAACACCTCGGTCCCACCGAGCCCTCGGTCCCACCGAGTTGTAATGTAACACACTCGTCACACCGAGTTCCCACAACGTTTCCTTCCACTTCCTCGGTCCCACCGAGCCCTCGGTCCCACCGAGTTGTAATGTAACACACTCGTCACGCCGAGTTCCCACAACATTTCTTTCCACTTCCTCGGTCCCACCGAGGTGTAATGTAAAACATTTATACTAAGCATTTAAACAAATCAAATATTACACACCACAAACAACTAGTTCACACCACAAAGACAGTAGTACATACAAACTACTATGACATGCATACAACCCCTAACTACACAGTGAGAGAACTCACCTTAAAGCAACGCGAGTATCCGCAACCGCAATCACAAGCCGGCCAACTTCACTCACCTTTTCCCACCTAAATAAGTGATATCAAACGTCAAGCGAAGTCCTAACCCAAAGTCACAACTATGAGCCCAAACATGTAAATTTTCCAGCTTTTACTCTAAAAACACAGGTCTGTTCGGGACCTGTTTAACCCCTTAAAAACTGATAAATCCAGAAATATTATTTCATAATCACAAAGTCCCATGTCTTAGGGTTCCAGGGACATATCGCACGCGCTCTAACGATTTTTCTACAATTTATTATGGATTTTACAAAACCGGTTAACTGCACAGCGAAAAACAGCACCTTTCATTACAAAACAGCGGTTTGACACTAGCTACGGTCCGAACTGGTTTTTCCGCAAAACATAAGAAACTTACTAGACTCATAAAGGGAACTTTTGGCACTGGTTTCATCCCAATCCGACATTCCTAGCAGACGTTATACTCGATACAAAAACAGGGACAGAAACTGCAGTTTCACATAAAATGACAAATAATGCTTAGTAACCCATTAAGCCATAGCTTAACCCAAACAGACCCGAATGAACCTTTGAGGATGCAAACAAATAGGGTATTCTAAGTGCAAGTAAAAACAACCCCCAAACATACAATCAACAACCACAATGAGACCCCAAAATTTTAGCGTGGAAAACCCCTCAAAATCGAGAGTAAAAACCACGGGACTACTAGAGCCGCTTCAAATCCACTACCACCAATATTAGAGCAATACAAAGTCTTCTCTAGATTATACTAGAGGCATACAAAACCATCATACACTTGGAAATAAGCACATCAAGATGTATGGAACCAAAATAGAGCAAGAATGGAGAAAAATCACCACAAAGTTACTGCTGTGCAGAACCCCACGAAACCATGACCTCCAGACCTCAAAACCACGATCCCACCGTCCAGAATGTTGATGAAGATGTCTTGAAGCTGCTCACCAAAAATCACGACGATCCGACCGTTCAATCTCCGGGAAACAGAAGTTTTCTGCAGCTAGGTTTTCAAAATACGAAAATATTGAGCTCCATCCCTTTTTTCTTGTTACTCACGAACACCACACCAAAAAAATGATACAAGGGTTTGGTTTGGGTTGCATGGGCCGAAACTCTCACTTTTTGGCCCCTTAACAATTTTGGTTCCTCACTACATCCTTCTCGCAAACTAACCACGTCTTGACATATTTAACTATTAGGTCCAATTAGTCTAACCCCGCTAACGGAAACCATGATAAATAAAACTTTTAAAAAAGAATTAAAACAAAGAAATTACATATCGGGATACGGGCTTTACAACTCTCCCCCACTTGGATTAGACTTCGTCCTCGAAGTCTACGTCCGCAAACAGCTCTGGATAGCTTTACCACATCTCAACCTCGGGTTCCCAAGTCCACTCGGAGCCCTTTCTGTGTTGCCACTGGACTTTCCTCAACTAGAATCTAAATTTCTCACCCCGTCTAGAATTTCTCGAATACTTTTCTTACTAACAAAACTCCTTCACGGACATTGGAAACATGATCGGAAGAACACTCCAACAACTGAATTCATTCCTAGTCAAACGACTTCGGTTGCCTCCCAACCTTAGATGTTCCATACATCCCGATTCAACTTTCAAGCTCTAACCATTCTAAAGGTACTCACCAATATACCCTACATGATACTCGAATCCGATAATTCCTACCATTACTGCCGATTACTTCCACGAGTTCTATAGGCTCCCAAAATTTATTTCACACGGATCATCAAACCAGTAAACTTATAATCACCCACGAAGGTCATTCCACCATAACCATTCATCACAATTAAGCATCTCCGGGTTACTACTACCATCACCATAATTTCCTTAAAATCGGCTACAATTCTCCAATTACACTAAGGTGTTTGGCCTCAAGCCCAAAAGTCGACACCTAAATATACTATTTACCTCAAAAAGGTTACTGCGCATTTATGCTCTTAATTACAAAGGGCATCATTCCCTTAACCGATACTATTCGGCCTACAGTACCAACACGCGTGGAATACCCAACCTTCCACCGTCTACTTATCCTCCACACTCGCTCTACGAAGCCTTGTCACGCAGTATCAAGATACACCTTAACGTCTACCTCCCAGGTACGTCTCAAGGCCCGGCACATCGGAACTACCTCCCAGGTAAGTGCCCAAGACTATATCCTCCCAGTGCCTACTGGAAAGTCAAGGTCATAACACACGAATACCGGGGTCCCACCTCGAGATACCCAACCGACCATTACCAATGACTGACTAACGTGACCAAGGATCCATTGTAAACAGTCTACCAACAACATGCCTATCCCGGAATGACTCACTCACTCAACGTGCAATAAGTGCAAAACTGTGCAACAAAACAACCCAACAACAAGACTCCCCATCGAGCCATTAGAACCGTGCAATTGACCCCTGACTATCTCAAAGTCAAAACCGAGCAAAATGCTCCACGCTTGCTAGACCCATAAGTCGGTCAAAACGCGTTTAAATAAAGTTTAAGCAAGCAATACTCTAAAATCAACATTAGTCCCAACCTCGACACGGGTTAAACAAGAGTTTTCCAAAAGGACTCACACCCTTAAAGTTCTCAAAATGACACATAACACCTAAAAGCGTATTTCCCAAATGGTTTACAAAATCGTTTACAAAATATTTTCAATGTCAAGATTTTTCATTTCAAAAAGACCGTATGCAATAAAACTACTATTACCAAGTCGGTAGTTACGCAAAAATGGACACGCTCATCTCACACAGAAAAATCATGTTGAAAATCATTCCATTTCTGTTCAGTTTACTTACAAAACACAAAGCGTAATGAATAATTTCTTTAAAAAAAATGGACCGTCACTGTTCTAGTATGGATTGACTCATGACATGTACTCAAAGTAACCGCTCGACCTTACACCGAGTGCGACAAAAGTGTGCACAAAATTTCAAAATCAGTTCCACGACATTTGACCCCAAAATTCCTCTTTTTCAACATAAAATGTCGTGGCACAGGGTTCACCAACAAATCTTACGCGCGTCGGCTAGTCATACAAAACGATGAAACGGTTTACAAATATATTTTTGTTAAAACACAACTGTCTCGTGTAAGTTTCAAACTTAAAGATAAAAACCAATCCGTTTCCATCATTTGAAAATATCAAATAAAACCTCATAAAATCTCAAAAGGCGGGGTTCTTTAAATTGATTTCCAAGATTTCCCCAAATAGTCACATAAACAAATAAGATATGCACCTCGTGAAATTAAACCCACACAACTCAACATGCCGTAAAACAAAACTTATTTTAACCAAATCACTCAAATTTATACATACATTATGGAATGTAACTTTCCGTCTCCACTCTAACATATGTGGAGGAGTTCCAATGTTAAAGTCACAAGCTGTAGTCACTTGCCCAACATTTTAAACACCACAAAACACGGATATCAACTTACCCGAAAGAACCGTTGGAAAATAACGAAATGAGACAAATTATAACAAAGTTTGCAACTCCCGTGATAAAACGATTTCATCTACTTTCAAAACCATAATTCGAGATTTCGTGTGTGCTGAACATTTCCCAAAGTTCCAAAACACAATCCATAAAAGGATTGGATACACAAGAATTAGTTAATGCAATTTATTTTCAAAATAAACTTTGTACATGACTCAGTCGGCATTCGACGTCTCGACTCGTGCCCCTCCAAATCTCTCCGGTCCACTATCGTCATCCGGACATTTACACCTCTTAGGCAAGTTGGGAAATTACGTCCAATAATCCTTACGGTTTTTCCTCAATTCAAAGTCGGCTCCATAAGCCCATGATTCTAGCACAATCATCAATCTTGACCCGAAATGGCCTACTTAAAACAAACCTCATCCTTATCGTCACTCCAAGGGATTAATACTAGAATCGTCCTTCTATTCCAACGACTACTAGTTTAGAACCTTCATCACTACCCCAACGATCATCTCCTCAAGCAAATCAAGTACACACCTGTACTAGTAGGTTCACTATTGTTGTTCCTCCTTGTGATGGCTATTATGGGTAGATATTGCAACGAGTTATTAGCACATAATAACTCACACTAACAACGCTCACGCTCAACTCCTTGGATTCCTCGTGACTTTCCCCGACTCGAGCACGGATCCTGTGCTTCAGATAGTAGGAGCTCTACTACTACCTTCCACACTTATCCTCACTCGTTCCGAGTTCCATCCGATGTGTCCAAGTAGTTTCTTGCCGAAAAACTATACACATATGCCCGCACCGGCATATGTACACACTATTCCTAGCTCCCAAGGAATTCCACCTAATTCCACTACCCTTGCTATGACGAAATCCCCACTAGTCATGACGAGTCGCCTCGCGGATGTACAGTCACACATAGTGTAAAACCAGATAGACATTCGAATATAAGATTCTATCCTACAACGGTTGGACTCAAACAAGAGCTGCGCAATAGAACTAAATCCGACATTCTAGGGCTATTCGGTTCCTACCGCATACAACGTATAGTGCATTCACTTAACAACCTATCAAGGCCAGTATAAACTCCTATTAGCAAGCAACAAACATGCAGTACAGTGTAATAAGCACCAAGCAATCTAGCACACATACTCCTATGTTCTAGAAAGCAATCTAGCATACATACTCATATGTAAACACTCTTCCCAGCTCACTAGGAATTTCATCTCATCCCACTACCCTTGCTACAACGGAATCCCTATTAGCCATAACGAGTTGCCTCGCGAATACCCAGTCGCATGCAGCGTGAATCAAATAGACATTCGAATACAAGATTCTATCCTAGAACGGTTGGACTCAAACAAGAGCTGCGCAATAGAACTAAATCAAATATTCTAAGGCTATATGATTCTTACTGCATACAACCTATAGGGCTTTCACTTAACAACCTACTATGACTAGCATTGATTCCTACTAGCAAGCAATCATCATACAGTACAGTGTAAACCACATAAGCAGTCTAGCATGCATACCCTATGAGCTAGAAAGCGATAAATACACTAAGTACTGTACCTTCCCACTTAGCGTCGGCTGACTGTACACACTGCGCCCTCAATCACCGTTTCCCAAACGGGTTTTTCCTTTTTCTTTCATTCAAAAAGATTTTAGTAAAAGAGTTTGAAATTTCATAGCCGCAACTTGAGACCAAACACACCGAGATGTGTTTGATTCACTCAAACTGTGCTCTGATACCAAGTTGTAACGTCCCAAAAATTACAAGGAATTTAAAATTTTAAAAATAATGCATTTCGTTACAATCAAACCATAAGTTAACAAATCCCATTACAATAAAAATAAACGTCGTTAATTAAAACCGTCAAATGAAATTTAAGCAGCGGAAAAGTTATATAATTAAATCCCCATTTAAAAAGTTAAACTTAAACAGCATTCGCCTTGCGCCCGTGTGTACCGTCATGCCCGACTGCTACTCGCACCTGAAATCATAAGATATTGGGAAGGGGTAAGCATGAAGCTTAGTGAATTCATCACATGCGCAGATAGGAATTATATACACATCACCCCTATCCGCACATAAGCAACAACATCACAGTTACATAAAACGAGTAAACATCTACAAGTAATTATGTATCCAACACCTCGGTCCCACCGAGTTGTAATGTAACACACTCGTCACACCGAGTTCCCACAACGTTTCCTTACACTTCCTCGGTCCCACCGAGTTGTAATGTAACACACTCGTCACGCCGAGTTCCCACAACGTTTCTTTCCACTTCCTCGGTCCCACCGAGGTGTAATGTAAAACATTTATACTAAGCATTTAAACCAATCAAATATTACACACCACAAACAACTAGTTCACACCACAAAGACAGTAGTACATACAAACTACTATGACATGCATACAACCCCTAACTACATAGTGAGAGAACTCACCTTAAAGCAACGCGAGTATCCGCAACCGCAATCACAAGCCGGCCAACTTCACTCACCTTTTCCCACCTAAATAAGTGATATCAAACGTCAAGCGAAGTCCTAACCCAAAGTCACAACTATGAGCCCAAACATGTAAATTTTCCAGCTTTTACTCTAAAAACACAGGTCTGTTCGGGACCTGTTTAACCCCTTAAAAACTGATAAATCCAGAAATATTATTTCATAATCACAAAGTCCCATGTCTTAGGGTTCCAGGGACATATCGCACGCGCTCTAACGATTTTTCTACAATTTATTATGGATTTTACAAAACCGATTAACTGCACAGCGAAAAACAGCACCTTTCATTACAAAACAGCGGTTTGACACTAGCTACGGTCCGAACTGGTTTTTCCGCAAAACATAAGAAACTTACTAGACTCATAAAGGGAACTTTTGGCACTGGTTTCATCCCAATCCGACATTCCTAGCAGAAGTTATACTCGATACAAAAACAGGGACAGAAACTGCAGTTTCACATAAAATGACAAATAATGCTTAGTAACCCATTAAGCCATAGCTTAACCCAAACAGACCCGAATGAACCTTTGCGGATGCAAACAAATAGGGTATTCTAAGTGCAAGTAAAAACAACCCCCAAACATACAATCAACAACCACAATGAGACCCCAAAATTTTAGCGTGGAAAACCCCTCAAAATCGAGAGTAAAAACCACGGGACTACTAGAGCCGCTTCAAATCCACTACCACCAATATTAGAGCAATACAAAGTCTTCTCTAGATTATACTAGAGGCATACAAAACCATCATACACTTGAAAATAAGCACATCAAGATGTATGGAACCAAAATAGAGCAAGAATGGAGAAAAATCACCACAAAGTTACTGCTGTGCAGAACCCCACGAAACCATGACCTCCGGACCTCAAAACCACGATCCCACCGTCCAGAATGTTGATGAAGATGTCTTGAAGCTGCTCATCAAAAATCACGACGATCCGACCGTTCAATCTCCGGGAAACAGAAGTTTTCTGCAGCTAGGTTTTCAAAATACGAAAATATTGAGCTCCATCCCTTTTTTCTTGTTACTCACGAACACCACACCAAAAAAATGATACAAGGGTTTGGTTTGGGTTGCATGGGCCGAAACTCTCACTTTTTGGCCCCTTAACAATTTTTGTTCCTCACTACATCCTTCTCGCAAACTAACCACGTCTTGACATATTTAACTATTAGGTCCAATTAGTCTAACCCCGCTAACGGAAACCATGATAAATAAAACTTTTAAAAAAGAATTAAAACAAAGAAATTACATATCGGGATACGGGCTTTACAACTCTCCCCCACTTGGATTAGACTTCGTCCTCGAAGTCTACGTCCGCAAACAGCTCTGGATAGCTTTACCACATCTCAACCTCGGGTTCCCAAGTCCACTCGGAGCCCTTTCTGTGTTGCCACTGGACTTTCCTCAACTAGAATCTAAATTTCTCACCCCGTCTAGAATTTCTCGAATACTTTTCTTACTAACAAAACTCCTTCACGGACATTGGAAACATGATCGGAAGAACACTCCAACAACTGAATTCATTCCTTGAACCAACATGAAGATAAAGTGAAAGACTTGAAAGATAAACAGAAAAAAATGGAAGAGTCATTAGCTTTAATATCTGAACATAAGAAGAGCGGGGTAGTGAAACATAAAGCTATGATCTCCGATTTGGGAAAATTTGAAAAGAGTTCTGAGGAAGAGGAAGATGGTTCTGGTGATGAGCTTAGTGAGTTCGCTGAAAAGTTAGCTTTGTTGACCAACCGTTTCAACAAAAGATTTGGAAAGAAGAAGTTTTATCCAAAATCCAAATCTGATTCATACAAAGCTGACAAGTATAAAAAGTATGAGAAGAGAAGAGAGGAGAAAGAAGAGAAAGATGAGGTGAAAGAGAAGAAAGAGAAAGAAGAAAAGAAAGATGATAGAAACTGTTTCAACTGTGGAAAACTTGGTCACTTTGCAAGAGACTGCAAAGTTAAAAGGTGAAAAACTACTATCAGCGAAAAGCACAGCTAGTCAAGGCCAAGGAAAGTGGATGCAGATGTAGATTTGTCTTGGTTTCACTGATTTCCACTTCAGATGATTTGTAGACTTGTCATCTTCTTCATCTTGGTCTTCGACTTCAGTTTAGAACTTGTTTTAGCGTGAGGCTTGTCTTCAGATATTACATACACTATTTTACAAGGGAAGTGTTTCAGCGATCACTGAACAGACTCAGTGTGATCGCTGACACTGATTAACTAATATGAACAAAAGAGTTTATGTTATTTCACTAAGTAGAATGGGTCATCATCAAATCACTGAAAGGGTTTGGATCAACAATTGTCTTTTAACATGCTTGTACACAATTTTATTGTTCATTACTCATTCGAAACAAAGGTTGTATTATCATTCAATGTTCAATATATATGATTTCTACGACACAATCGTCAAATAAACAAACAAATGTCTCAAAGTGAGTAACTTTGTAAACTTGAACACATATTTCCATGTTTCACATTTGTGTGTATATATAAACCAAATCAAACGTATTTGAAATAGGGTCAGGGGTAAGATGTAAGTAGACCGTATTTTCATTACTAGAGATAAAGGGGTAATTTTAGGGGAACAAACAAGAAAATGTAACATGAAACTGTTGCTATAACTCCAACTCGATCTTCTCCATCCAATATTATTTCTCAATGTATGGCAGCATTGGTCAAATTGAGAGCCCGACGAAGCTTTCTAGGGTCAAACACTTCAACTTCAACAGAAAAAACTGAACTGATAGGCCGATGATCGGACATTCTTGACTCCACTCTACCATAACAAACTTGTTTTATTCCTTTTCCCAGCCATAAAATACGATCACACCTGCATTTCACCACTTGATACATCAAGTTTTTCACACAAAAAAATGACTTTTTAAGGACAGCCTGATGATTTAAACTTCAAATCTTAATATGGGGTTTTCAATGAAATCAAATCCGACGAATTTCAGTTTGTACTGTTTCGAAAAAGTGTAGAAGGTTTTTAGAAACTTCTTCATCTTCACACAATATGAGTCAAATCCAAAGTTTAAAAAGTAATTGTTTAACTTTAAAAGTCAAAACATACCATGCGGGTGTTCTTCCTTTCTCTCCTTCTTTTGGATTTTCACCTACATATCGATCTGAATTGATTTCGTACTTGTAAGTAGGAGGGAAGTCGATAACGCCTTCTTTCCATCCTTCAAAGATATGCCCATTTCTTAGTTCTTTGCATAGCTGCATGAGTAAAAACAATCGATAAGTTTAGTTATATAAATTTGCACTCTGATAGACACTAAAAGCGTCAGATCAACCAAGAAACTTAACAAAATCAAACAAACCTAATATATCTCACTCAAAAGTATGGTCTAGGCGAATGACATATAGTAGATTTCTCAAAACTTAAAGGAAACCAAACAAACCCAATATATCTCATTCAGAAGTAAGGTCTAGAGGTAAGTTGTATACATCCATGGCATCAAACCCCAATAGGTTGAGTGATCGGTTTTTTGAACAAAAAGGAAATAAGAACCAAAACTAGTAAAATAAAACATAAGGAGTAAGAAAATAGGCGCACTAGAACACAGAAAAACTTAAAAAAAAACACTCAACCCTCCATCTATGGTAGGACTCTTAAACCTTATCTACCAGCTCCCTAATCCTTTTATGTCCCACCCTTAACCTCTTTAACTCCCTGCTTCCCATCCACACTAATTACAGGTCCTACACCTAGTCTATTACCCTAAACTTGTGTCTACATAAACTGCTATAAGATATTATATCTTTAAAAATGGCTAAGGATGCCATGTACGTCTTCAACGACCATCCTATGCCTATGCATGTTTGCCCTTCAACGCCTCCTCGATAGTGATGGAAACGGGGCGGGTATTAGGCGGGGAATGCACCCCCCGTCCCCGACCCCGACCCCGCCCCGTCTAATCCCCGACGGGTACGGGGAACCCGTTGGGTACTTCATGACAAATTTTAAAGTATAAAATTATTAAGCAACAAAAAAAGAAACTAATTAAATTATATATAAAATATATATTGAGTATTATTAGGGGCGGGTAATACCATCCCCGACCCCGAACTCGCTTCGGGTATGAAAAACAATACTCATCCCCGTCCCGTTACCCGATTAGTTGGGGAATCCCCGCCCTGTTAGGGACGGGTAGCCGCGGGTACCGACCCGACGAGTAAAATTTCCATCACTACCCCTCGATCGTCATACTTTCTACCATCTTTGCTTGTGCCAATATTAGTCTCATGTAAACATGTTCAAAATACCATAATCTTCCTTTGGTCAAATTTTTTGTTATAAGAGCCCGGTTTCACCCTGAAAATCTCATTTGGTATCTTGTCTAACATAGCTCCACCAGAGGTCTATCTACGCATCATCATATCTGCAACCTTAACATCCTCTCATCGGCTTTCATTATCACCCAAGACTTTGACACATACAACATAATTGATCTGATAATTACCATGTTTTTAGTTTCTTGTGGAAGCTTTTGTTATCACACATAACACAATGGCAACTCTCCGGATCAGTTGCCCTGCATTTATACAATATGTTACACGTCATCCTTGACCTCATGGGCGGATCCTTGACCTCTTGCGGAAGCTTGTGCCACAGTTTCATTCCTTTGTCGTAGTGTAAAAAATTATAGGGTCATGAAAAGTGTCACCGTATCACTTTGTTGTGTGTTACTATATATATTTTGAAACTAGAGTAAGGATGCAAGTTTTCCTTGATAGAGTAGGTTTGCAAGGATTTTCTTCCAACCTTGGTAGAAACCACCTTGGTAGAGTTTGTATCTTGTTAGAGTTATTTTCTTAGTTTTTAGCTTTTAATTTCAGATTTATTATGTTTCTGAAGGTAAAAAATTGTAATAAAAGACTTGAACATAGAACCTAACATATGGTACCATTTGCAACTGAACTTTGATTTAACCCCATCAATGCACTTGCCACTGAAATTGCACTGGTATGTATTTTGGCTCAAGGGCGGACCTGTTGTGGTGCCAACGGTGGCACGTGTCATCGTATTAATTTGTTTTGTGTCACCATATATATATTTTGAAACTACATTAAGGACATAAGTTTGCCTTCGTAAAGTTGGTTTGGATGGATTTTATTCTATTATAGACCCGAGTTTGAATCTTGTTAGAGTCATTTTTATAGTTTTTATCTTTTAACTTCATATTTATTATGTTTCTAAAAAGATTGCAATAATAGGACTTCAACTTGAGACCTCAAGTTTGAAATGCAAGGGACTAACCACCAGACCAATACTGATTTTGTGAAAAGTTTGTATATATTTGTTTCTTATAGTCAAATGGTGCCACCGTTAAATTCCTTTTTGGGTCCGCTCTGTTTTGGCTTTGAGCAATTAACCTACAAGTCGTGTGATTCCAAAGCCAACCTCTACTCTACTACTCTACTGCACTGGCCTCTCGTTGAGATGTATCTTTCTTCTTTTTGGTAATTCGTTCCTTAAAAAAAGCCATAAGTTACACTTTATACTTATTAATCGTTATTACCTGGTCATTATAGAGCAATTTATCCCAGTGCTTCATGGCAACGAGCTTTCTAACGTCTGCATCCGCTATCTTGATACGGTAATTTAAATCGCCAAACCAAAATATCTGACTGTTTGACAAGAAAACAACATCATGAATCATAGACATCGAGATATATATATATATATATATATATATATATATATATATATATATATATATATATATATATATATATATTGGGACAGGTTCAAACGAGAAGACAGTCAATATGCGACAAGGCAAGAAGGAATATGAGTCACATATTCCATTAATTAAAAAAATATAATTAAAAATGTATTTTTAGAAATTAGGATTTACCATTTTGAAATGGATAAATCCTTAGAAATCTCATTATATATTTTAATAAATTCATAATTATTTAACAAGTTTTATATAATTTTTTCTAGATACATTTTTTATTAAAAAAAATCATCAAATCACATGTGATATTTACAATCAATATCTTTTTCACAAAGTTATCTTTAATTTTTGAATTCACGTTTTTAATCACATGTGATTAACTTTATTTAACACATGATCTATTATGTATCACATATGATCCACTATATGAATATGTGTACGTATCACATTTGATAATATACGTCTGAATATAAGACGCATAATCACATATGATAATCTGCGTCTGAATATAAATGAAGCATAATCACATATGATAATATTTATATCATAAAAAAGTCTATTAATATAAATCCACATAATCACATATGATTAACTAAAATATCTACAACTATCACATGTGATAATATGTCATGTGATATGTACAAAAATTCACATATAGTGGATCATATGTGATATGTGATAAATCATTTGTTAAATGACGCTAATCACATAAAATTCAAAACATGGATCCAAAATATAGAAAAAAAATTATGAAAAATATAATGAATTAGCTATGGGTATCACATATGATATTTGATCAAAATTATGATTTTTTTTTAAATGTATCCAGAATTTTTTTATATAAAACTTAATAAAAAAAATTATGAATCAATTGAAGTTAAAAAAAATCTAAAATATATAAATTGATCACTTTATCCAATTTAAAATGGTAATTATCCTAATCTCCAAAATCATTTTTTATTTATGATATTTTTTAATAAATGGATTATATGTGGCTCATATTCTTTCTCGCCTTCTCGCAAATCGGTTTGTTTCTCGCATGATTCTCCCTGTATATATATATATATACATACACGCGCACAAAATTGAGAGATAAATGACTCACTCATGAGATAGTATTGTTTGAGGTTGATCTGGGTCTAAAACTGATGAGAAGCGAGTACGTCTCAAGATCTCGATCACATCAGAGTTGCGCCTCTCATTATCCCCATCCTTGTGTCCCGAGGTCAAATGAGAACATACAAAACATAACCTCGTTTGATGAAGAGACATGCTAACAGAAATCGATCCCTGAAACAAAATCATCGATTATATGTCGTCTCGAAACCAAGCCAACTCAAAAATAGGGTCTAGGTGGGTGGATAAAAGCGTGCCCCGGCTCCTCCATGTCCACTAATCACATGAAGACACATCATCCATTTATTAAAGAGGAACTTAAATAATTATATTAAATAGAATAATGGCATGGTTTCAGCTGATTGGTGGGATAAGGAGGTAACAGGTAATTTTGGGATAACAGATTTTTATCCAAAATACTAGTGGGATGTATATATATACAAACGTGTCCTCTACCCTTAAGGTACATTCCGTGAAAAGAAAACACCGAAACTATAAATTTACGTTAATGAACAAGTCAAAGAACATTACCTTATTGCCTAAATAGCCGATAAGCCCGATACCAACGGTCGATACTTTTACGTTGTTTATACGTCTTCTCAATCTTTTACGAACCCAAATCGAAATGTATATCCCCACCATCTGCTTACTCACGATTCGCACGTACCTAATACATAACAAGTTCTTTTAATTGATCAATTTGGTTCGATTTGGTTCACGATCACTATCACTACTAAACGAAAGACTTTTACCTACAAAATTTTCCCTGGGAAATATGTCACTAAAGTGTGATTCGTCACAAAACTGTCCCACAAGTTGGTGGATAATTTTTTTATGGGTAATGCAAATCAGTGACAGATTACCCCGTGATTCTCTGGGTGATCCATGGGTATTTTCTCGAAAAACATCGGATTCTACCGAACCATTGATATTTCCCGGGTAATCCTGGCTAATCACCAACGAAAATTTCTCAGGGTAAATTTTGTGGGTAAAAGTCATTTGTTTTGTAATGTATTGGTCATGCCGCCTGCGAGCCGTTTGATACACCAATTTATCAAGAGAACCATACCTACACGATTTTCCGACATTTTGCGAAGATGCATTCTCGTGTTCGACATCAGCTTCTTCCGCTACTTGTTCGGATACATCATAAAGAGAACCAACTACGTTGGCCTTTTGTGGTTGCACCGTCCACGGCAAACCCAAGTCACCCATGCTATGGCGCGCCCTCCTCAACCCACCAAGATCGCCCCCCCAACTGCCATGGGGCTCAAAATCCACTGGATTTGTGAACCAATCATTACGAACATGATCTGAGTCACTTGACACCCTCCGTAAGTTTTTCCCACCGGAGAAACTAACGTCGTGTTTTATGTCCAATGCGTATTCCGGCCAACCTAGGTCATCAAATCTCTTTATCCCAACCATCGGATTCATTTCTTTCTTTTTGATGTCTGCGAGGGGAGAGGTTGGTACAGAGTGGCTTTTGCATATGGTTGCAGGTTCTACAGATTTGTTTAGAGATTTCCGAATGATCGCTTCCCATTTTGATATCGGCTTTCGGGTCTCGGCTCCAAGGACATTCCCGGCGTTCAACGGGACGACTTCCTGGAATCTATTGATAGATTTTTATTATCATAAGATTCTTGTAAGTCGACAAATTGTAATAAAACATTTTTTTTACTATTGATATTAAAAATAAAAAAATAATGTAACTTCTCGTTAAAAAATAAAATCTTGGAGCATTTTATCATATTAGTTGGTGGGTCAATGCTTATTTTATTTTTTTAAACATGTTTATCTATGAATTTTAGAATCATAGAGCTTTAAAAAGTTATACAACAATAAGTTATACACCAAGTGATTATTAATTATTGTTTTAAAAGTTTTTAGCAAACTATTGATTTATATTATAGCAACAGATCATTGGAAAATAGATCATAGTAACTTGAAACTTTTGGGGAAATCAAAATACTGTGATTTTCGTAAGACATCGAAAAAACTGTATTGCAAATTAATTGAAGCATAACGGTCTTTCATATATACGGAGATCTAATGATTGAAGACCAAACGATAACGAACGAAGTAGTACAAGACTGTATGGTAACGTATTTACGAGTAGATTGAATTAGTAGTTACCCGAGAATATACATGTCAGCGGCTTCGTGCATACAAAGCCACTCGTCGATGTCTAGGTCCTCATTCGGGAGTTTTCCAGCAACATTCCAAGTCCCTATCGTTACCCTACAAGACACGGGTGTTAGATCTACGCAAAATTGTGATTACGAGCTAGGGCGGATGCAACAAACAAATGGTTCATAATGATTAATGTCGTACCAAACATGCGACAACAAAATTTTTTCTATCCTATCTCACGTAGCAAACGCACACAAGATGGTTTGCCTAACTGTTAACTTCAGGGTTTTATAAATGTAGTTGAAATGCAGGCAAATTGACTGAAGGTTGCCAAAAAACCAAATAGTTCATTTTTAGAGCCAAACCTCACATCCTTCGTTTTAATATAATGAACGCGCATCGTCTCTGATTTCCCTCTCTTGTGTTTCGTAACTGCTTTCGTAGGTGCTCCTAAAAACATACAACCATCAAAACTTTAGAATTAGATGATAAGATAAATCGGTAAATTCAGCTACATGACCTCATGATAAATGTTTTATAAATTCATAACCTTTTGACATGTTTTTAGACATTAATTCTTGTGCATGAAAGCGTCATTCTGCGGTAAAAATTTGACATTTTCAGACCTTTCAATCTTTCATAAGGTCATGGATTTAAAAGAAAACCCTAATACAAGATCAATTAACTAAAGGACCCGATAGTTACCCTCTGATAGTAGGCTCGAGCATGCAGACATGTTCCTCTCTATTCGACAAGAATTCTCCTCGTTAAAATCCATTCTTTCATCTTTAAGACAGCAAAATGCAAACAGTTTCAAACAATCAGGATAACCAATAATTCAACACATGAAAAACCGAAGCTTTCAAACAACATACCATCTGTTTCGCTTTCAGTTTCTGTATCGTTTTCATCTTCACTATAATCATTATTCTTTGGCTGGATATTCAACCATTTCTTCATCACAATCGATGGCCAAAACGGCTAAAGAAACACAAAACACGATCATCCCAATATTAGAAAAACCAAAAAATCTTCAAGAAAAGTAGTAAAGATTGATGAAAATGTACCACAGAGCGTTTCCCTCTTTGGATTTTCATTCTTCAATTCCAAAGGATAAAAATGTGAACTTTGTTACACAATTTCTGAAGTTGAAGTTTGTTTATGATGTTTATATGGTTCCCAGCTGAAGCCATATTTATAAAAGAGTGGTCCATTGCACAGATAGAAAAAATCAAAAAACTCAACTTGCAAGAATCAAATTTGGACCAGACTACTAACACATAGTCTTCAAGTAATTACAATAAAAAAATCTTGTTGAATAACGACATAAATTAAACCATTAAAAAAAGTCGAAGATATCCCTTTCGAACACAAATATCCAAGTGCCCGTATGAATCGTATATCGACATCTAAATATACTGTTGATGGGTAGTTTTGACTTGCAGAAAACTACAAAGTTCATATCATCATATGGTATATATATATATATTGCATATATATGTAAACAGAAATTAATGTAAGACAAATACCAAGTTAATTAATTGGTATTAAATATGTTTCATAAGATGAATATATAGAAACTTAACACATAATTAATATATCTTAACTAATTAATTAATGATGGTCCTTTTGTACTAGGTTATGTAAGATGATCACCGACCAAACCAATTAATGTAAATGTAAACATATATAACTTAAAGAAAAGATTTTGGACCATGTATATACGTACTTATTTGAAAAAGACACAATCTGTAATCTAACATAATTAATAATAATAATAACAATAATAATATTAAAAATGAAAATTAAATTAAAGTGTAGCTAGGACAACCCTCTTTTTTGTCACAGTACTCTGCATGCCGCAAAAATATTCTTTTTGAGGCTCGAATCACCCCCCAACAAATTTGAGTTTGATGTCATAAATTAAGATTCATAATAGAGAGTTTTATAGAATTTAAGTTTATAGGACCAAACTATAAATTAAACGGAATATTCCTTAATTAGCATGTTAAAGGTGAGATTTGAACATACCTTAAAATTTTGGGGCTTAATTTTACATGTGTTTAGGGTATTTATGTAAAGCTATAGACCAAATTGTTTAGGTTCAAATTAGTTGAATTTCGTTATATGTTTAGGTATAGCCTCTTTTGTGCTTAATACATAGGTATTTGTGTTAACTCATTAGGAAATGTTGTCAAAAAGCTTTAGATGTAATGGGAGTGTGGGACCTATAAAAAAGATTGGAATAAAATGTCCTATCTAAAAGTGTTTACAATGAACAAGTTTTAGAATTTTTTAAAATAAAGTTTCGTGTTAGCTCATGTTTTAAAGAATATTTCTTAAAAATGTATTATATAATATCTAAAACAATGCTTATTTTAAATATGTTCTAAAAACTTGATAAATAGTGTCCTACAAATTTATTCTAACACTTTTAGATAAGATGTTCATTGGTTTGGTCCTATAAAGTGACTATTAGGACACTCGAATATTTTAGTAGTTGTATAAATCCAATTTTGTTGTAATGAACCTTAACCTCAACTTACCAAGTTTCAAGACACAATAATCATATATAAGGTGCTTATTGGTTCAAAGGTGCCTTGGTTTTCATGTGATTGGTTCAAAAGAAACCTTTTTGTACACCCTTTTCCTTTGATTCCAAAGTGCAAAAGTGTCTTACAAAAGTTAACGATTGTTCTATATATAAATAGAAGTGTGTATTGACATTTATTAAAATGTCCTATAAAAAAATTAATATATAGGACATGTTATTTAAAGTGTCGAATAATATATAAAAACCTGTTAGGATTCTTAAAACATCACAATATCCTATTATAGCATTTTATATAGAATGTACAATTGTCTGATTTTATAAACTTAAAGTTTGATCGTATTTAAACATATTTGTTGTACTGACTATTCTACTTTGATAACAAATTCTATGCATATTGCATTTATTCTTGCATTTGGCAAATAATGATGTCATCTTGACTCCAAAACCTGCAAATAGATGTCACCCTTAGACACTTATATAACCTTTGATGGTTGGTCCAATTGAACCTAGCTACCAAATTACAATCATGACATGCACATATAAAATTATAATCTTGATCATAAAGATTTTTAAAATACCACTTGCTAAAAGAGCCAAGGAGAAAAAACCCAAGTGAAAACAAGTTGTATATCATCACACTATTTCAATCTGAGTTTCAATTGGATGATATCAAATTGCACAGCTGTATAATCATGACTCAAACAAACAAAATGACCCATGCATCATAAAAAAGGATTAAAGGACCCATCCATGGAGCACTGTATGTGGAGGTTGATGAGAGGAAGGCTAGGACCATTTCCAAATCCAATGTACAACTCTTATTATGTATAAAATATACTGTAATTAGTAATAGTACTACCACAAAAGCGGGTTTATAAGATATCAAAAATGTCTTTAAATGTCCTAATATATAGATTGTTTTATAATTAAGACGGGAGTTTATAAAATCAAACAATTATGTGTCAAGTGTTTTAATAAGTTTATACGATATTTTAACAAGTTCTTTAAAACACTTTATTTTTAAAGTGTCGTGTTAGTTTTTTATTTTTAAAACAATTATGAGAAAAGCGTTATAATAATCATTTTTTATAGGACATTTGTTTTTATAAGACAATTTTTAAATAATGTCATCACATAAAAGGTTAATATGACATTTTATTTCAGAAGTGTTACAAATTTTCAAACAATATCGTCACATAAAAAGTTAATATGACATTTTATTTCGAAAGTGTTTAAAGAAGTTGTTAAGATGTCTAGAATATATCGTTTTATAAACTTTACATATAACATACAATGTTGATATTTAACATTTTCGATATTTTATAAATTCGATTTTATTATAGGATACACTGAATGAAGTGTATATTCAATCGACAACGATAGGATATGAAAGAAATATATTTATACTTGGTATTTTTGGACATTAGGGAAATTAAAAGGAATTTGGAGGATAAAACAAGTGGGTGATGTGGGCAACACAAAATAGTGTTTATTTAACACAAAACAAATCAAAATCACAAGTACTTGTAATAAAAATAAGAATATATATACTCCCTCCGTCCCAAATTAAATGTCCACTTTGCTATTTATATATGTCCCAAATTAAGTGTCTTGTTTCAAAAAGTAATTGGTACATTTTCAATATTACCCTTACTTAAAAAGAAAATACAAATGTTTCTTTTAATATTAAGGGTAAAATTGTCATTCTTTAAATTAAAAGGTGTAATAATTAGTTTATCTAAAACTGTGTGCCAATTGTATTGTGGACACTTATTTTGGGACGGATGGAGTATATAACTAGCAGTGTGTCCGTGCAATGCACCGAGTGAGCAAGGTGTGAAATTTTTACCGTAAATGAAAAATATAAAACCCTCGAAGGTGTAGCTTAATTGGCAAAGGAGTTGAACGACTTTGCTCAAATACATAACAAGTTCAAGTTCGAATCATGTGGGAAATTAAACCGGCTTGAATCCATCCGCTATCCTTAGTCCCTAAGTCAACTCTGAAATACTTCCTCACATGTGGTTCTTAAGGTGCGTTTGGTACGCAAGTGAGACTGGATAGAATTTGAATGAGTAAAATTGAGTTAGGCGGGTGAATGAATTGTTCAAAGTTCCAATTTTTAGTTTTGACATCAATATCTAGGGGTGCTCAAATTTCCGACCAACCCGACCAATCCGGCCAACCCAACCCAACCCGAGGCAAAAAAAAACTCAAACCGAGCCAACCCGATGTATAATCGATATTATTTTTTACCAACCCGCATATATTGGGTCGATAATGGGTTAGGCCCAAAACAAACCAACCCAGCCCGATAACCCGTGAAAAACATTTAAATCTAATTTTAAATTAGTAATCTTGTTATTTATTCTTGATGCCATATTTATAAACAGATAATTTATAAACCAAACATTTACAAACAATATTTTACTAGACGATTAGTAATCTGTTGAACATTTAAATATTTAGAAACATTTAGTAATTTGTTTAAACACAATGATATAATGAAGTCTACAAATATACTTCATTTTAAAGTTGTACTAAAAGTTAAGATTCAACACTATCACGGTAAGATCTTAGTCCATCAAAACGACATTGTGTGCAACAATTTACCCGGTAAACACTAACCGGCTCACTTACTGGATAAGATTCTCGGTCTTTAGCATGTGCATTCAGTAAGATAACATGACTCGATAAGTGTTTACTGGGTAAGCATTTTAAGGTCCCTTGAACTAAAATATCTATAACAAAAAGTGGCTTGTTTATTTGTTTGTCATGTTGTGTTCCCTTTTGTTTTTTAAATCAAGTGGGTGATGTGGATTGTGGGCAACACAAAATAGTGTTTATTTAACATAAAACAAATTAAAATCACAAGTACTTGTAATAAAAATATGAAACAAAGGGGCTGTACTTATTTTTATTTTTTTTTGCAAAAAACCAAATTAAAATCACAAGATAGATTAGAATTGAAATATCTTGTAGTTATCTACTTGTAACTCATCCCTATATAAATGGCATATGATTAATGAGAATTACGATTTATTCTCTCCATTCTATTATTGTTCTATTTATCTTTTCCCTTAATACGTTATCAGCACGTAGCTTGTTTGCGCTATCGCTCCCTCAATTGAATTATAGAATTCCATAAACATGCTCGGTAAGGCTTTGAATGATGCCTTGAAGGACCAATCAAAAAACGGTTTCTATTAACGAGGTAAAAATTCTTAAGATTCTTGTTCTTTTTATTTATAAATGTTTTTTCTTTTGAATTTATTTAAATACATGAACGTGAATGGATCATGACATGTGTATGAATCTAAACCATGTAAGTATGTACATAGTTTTGAATTCATTTGTTATATTTATGCTTCTTCAATTCCCATTATGTGAGATTTAAAAGAAAATTCAAATAACAATCTTTGACATGGTAACTTGTATCTTGTAAAATAAGATATGTTATACATCTTTCAATCTAACTATAAAAAGAAATAAAATAAAAATCATAATCTGATATTCATGTAACTCTTATTAAATAAGAAAAGGGATAACTTATTCAAAAAAAAAAGGAATAACTTTTACAGCTTTTACCATTTTTATATAGATAACAATGGATGCCTATTTGATTACTTTATTTATTTTCTTTGCTACTTATTTTATGGCCAATTAATTTATTCCAATTAGTCAACTATAGAAATAATTGAATTAGTTAATTATTAAAATATTAAAGTGGTTATTTCTTGAATATATTAATAAAATATATTAGATTATATTTAAGACATTTATTTTGATCTACGATTTAAAGAATGAAAAAAAATATTTAATTTAATCTAAATTGTTATTTATTGTATGCCTGATTTGTAGAGCATACATATATAAATGATGACATATTTGTTTTTACTATTTTTTTTTCTAATTATTATTCTATTGATTATAATGTATATTGTCATATACATTATATTTTATTACTAATTGTTGAAGTAAAATTACAAACTTATCATAACCAGTTAACCATCATATTTAATTATTTGATCACTATATTATGTAGTCATGCCAATACTATGCTCATATTAATTGTGTTTTGTGGTAATTTATTTGGTAAACCAATAGATACTTCGATCATATATAATTAAATAATTTGTTATATCTTGTGCATTTAACGTTTAATTAATTTCATCTAAATTTTTTAAAAGATTTGTCTTTAAACTTTCCTATGATATTTAAAGTGAATCTTTTAGATTAATAAGCTACATAATCTTTAAACGCTTCTCAATTGATATATTACAATTCTTTTATAGCTTTATGAATCTTATTTGTTATTTATTAGCTTGTCTTATTGGATATGTTTAATTTAATTGTTTATATTATTTACTTACACTAGTTATATTTCTTTCAAAATGTTTTATCTTATTCAATTGTTTATTTTAACTCTTAATTGTTATAATTCAAATGCTTATCTTGATCATGAGTTCCTACTCATTCATTCCAATCTTATAAATAATTTTTTGAAGTTACACTTCCAACCCCCTTATATTTGGTATTTTACCTAAAGATCCATAAATACTATTAAGATGTTAAAGATTTGAATTTGACTTTATGTCAAAACTAATATTTATTTGTCTAATGGCAAAATCTTTTAAAATACTATTAAGATATTAAAATATTGAAATTGGCTTCACATGCCAAAATCATATTCATTTTGGCATCTTGCCAAAAGCTCTATAATTAACAATGTTATATTCAAATTAATTAAAACGCAAGATACCGATTTGGATTTTGTCAAACGGGTGTAAATAGCCCTAAGGTTTGTAGGGATTTAAGAAATCCACGTGATTCCCCTACTACCTGGAAATCCAATAGATTGAGTGATTTCTTTTCGCAAAATGAAACATCGATGAAGTATTATCAACAAAATGTAAGCATACAAAAATAATCCAATATTGTTATGATAATGAAATTTCATACATAAAATAATAATTATAACCATAATCCATTGTTTTATCCAACAGAAATTATACATTATCCCCTATATACGTAAATGGTTGAAACAATTCATCCCGAAATCAACGTCGTAAACTCAAAAGAATTTGAGCACCATAAATGAGTATACAAATCTCCTTTGAAAAGGTACAATAAAATACCTAAAGCTCATCAACTCCCTAAAAACCAACCACCCAAAAAGGTACAAACAAATACCTTTAAGTTTTTGTGATGAAATATCAGTCATAACTTTCATAGAGATAACATTATTTCCACTTTTCATATATCACTAAATATTAATGAACCGATATAAGTTGGAATGTAACCTTTAGATGAACTCATCAACCTATTGCAATTGGTGGAGAGATATCACAAGGTTCTTTCGAATAACAATGATAGATATGTTGGGACAAAGAAAATTCTCGAGATCTTTGCAATTCCAAAGGATTGTGCATTAAAAACAATTTCACACATGTGACATCTATGACCATGTGGACAAAACCCTCGAAAGGGTCAGGGTCATGGTATGAGTCGGAAGTTTTTTTTTCAATACCTATGATATACAACTACTGCCTAGTTGATAACGGATAATCAATGAACCGTTTTTTTTTCTTAAAAAGGGGAACAAGTTGAAAATGAACTATATCATATTAATTTAAGATAGAATGAGCCTAAGTTTCTTTGAAACTTATTTTATATAAATTAATTTATTTTGCTTATGTAAAACTGAATATATAACCATTATAGATGTAAAGAAATACATCAAAACAAATACAAAACTCTTAATATTCTCCGTTCCGTGTAGGAATGTATCGAGGAGAACTTGATTGTTTTTGTGGCATCTCATACAATCCGAAGAAATAGATTATTTTCACTGAATTAATTATTTTAATTCATCCAAACACTTAGACGATGGACTGTCACTTGTTGTTTAATGAGACAAGATCAATCACTAAAACACTATATTAATTGGAACCTTGTTAAGATATTCGCATCAATGAGAAATCATATTATAAGAATGGAAATGGGTATATGTACATCAACTCTAATGATATGAAAACAACATACATTAGATAAATTAATGGATTATGTATGTCATTAAATCATACTTTGTCACCAATAAAGAACTTTGGGACAATGAAACATATATGTTTCGGCATGACCACGTGGGACACCATGGTCATGACATAGTGATCTATGTATTGGAAATTACACATATACATATTCTCTTTCGAGTGAAAGACAAAACGAGGGAATCAACCAAATTGCAACTGTTGACTTCTACTGCACAAGAAGCAACACCACCATATGCCCTCCCCAATACCTCGAACTTTTGTATACCATGATTCTTAGCCAAGACAGGAATGAGATCATCCTAAAGCTAAGGACATAATATAAAAAGATTTCATTCTTACAACGAATACAAGGTGATATTTATGGACATAAACATCCATAATGCGGACCATTAAAGTACTTTATGGTTCTGGTTTTGACACTATGAATACGTGTAATATTATTGTCCACATGAAATGTTGCACTCCTAGCACTAGTTATACGTTTAAGAACTAGCCACCCTGATTTTCTCATCAAGTCTGCATGACTTAGAATGCTGGAGAATTTACATCATAAGGATTTGATGATTATTGCATATGTATAGAGATTAATGTAAAGTTTCCTATACCCCTTGTGTATATATAAAATTGTCTCGTAGAATGATAAAAGTTGTCATCAAAAGAATATAGATGGTAGCTAGAGCATTGGTTATGCGCGCCAATTTATCCAGATCTACATGGGGTTATGCAATATTACATGCAACTTTACTTATTCGTGTTTAGACCCACAACCAGCCAACCAATCTTATGTGTACCAGTTGGTAACTGGATATAAGCCTGATGTTTTACATTTACGTATGTTTGGTTGTGTTGTATATGTGCCAATTACGCCCCCACATCGTACCAAAATGGGTCTTAAAGATGATTCATCAAATATTGGATATGAATCCCCACCAATTATCCGCTAATTAGAACCCTTGACGAGTGATCCCTTTACCGCTAGATTTGCCGGTTGTCACTTTGATGAGACAACCTTCCTGTCGTTAGGGGGAGATAGGAAAAAGGATTTTCCATGGGAACGACAAGAAGTGTCATTGAATATTTCAACCGTGTCTCATTTTGATCCCCAAAAACTTCACAATGTAAAGTTGAAGTCAAACGAATCAGACTAGATACCTGATACGTTTAATATTATCTAGAGTGACAAGATCACATATAAGAGCTGCAAAAATACTCGCAAGGTCAAGAGTCCCCAAACAAGGGCACAACGTCGGTGGAAGTACGTTGCAATCACACATGGTGGAGGTGTGGTTGAGGTCGTAGCTGCCAAAAGGAAACGGGGGAAGCTACTTGGTTCGATAGATACTCATCTAAAGGAAGAGAAGAGTAAGGCACAACCATGTATCATCAATACATGAGATTATCTCTGGTTAAATCTATGTCTATGAATCATTACTGGAGGACGCTCCGAAGTTAATACTGATTTCAGATATCAAAGAAATCTCAAATGAATATGAGTCGATGGACAGATCATACATACTCAATGATGATATATTTGCATATATCGTTGCTTATGAGATAATAGAGCACGGTGTCATCGAACCATGCTCAGTTGAAGAATGTCAACAAAGAGCAAATTGGCCTAAACGAAAAGAAGCAATCCAGGATAACTATTTGACAAATGAGCAGGTATTTGATTCGGTAGTGCTAACCGACCAAGTGTAAAGCTTGTAGGACATAGATAAATCATTTGTCATGGAAGCGTAATTGATAACGCCACTTTTTGGCATTATTTTCGGTCCTCAAACCAATGAGATTGGCTTGTGTTCTAGCAAAAAGGCGGAACTTTATGGTTTATCGAGTGAAATGTGCAGGTAATCTAAAAGACGGCAATCGTCGAGAAAAGAAGCAGAAAAGAGCCCAAAACGAGTACAAAACGAAGCCAACGGAGCCCGAGATCCAAGCCCAAGACCCGTGCCCGAACCAGGACCCGAACCTGACCCAGAACCTGATCCGGACACATAAGGGAAACCGCGCGGTTTGTCCCGCGGTTTGCAAGCCACGGGACAAGTGGCGTAAGTCCCTGTTTCAGCTCTATAGTTTGGTGTTTTCCGAATTTTAGGTCATTATCTCGACACGCGCGACGGGAGGCAGCTTGGGGGCGATTTTCAGAGCACTTTCACGTATTTTGGAGCCACGATAGAGGATCGGTTGAGGAGAAGTTCACCACGCGAAGCGGATTAGAGCCGAGAGAAGGGAGTTCACCATTCCATTCATCACGTTCACGATCACTATGTTTTCACACACGATTTCTCTTCCTTTTCTTATGTTCTTATCCACCACCAACATGAACTAATATTTAGATGTTGGGGGTTGGAATGAATTTGGTCTAAGCGTATAAACATATGATTTGAGACTTTTATCAGTTTTTCCTATTTAATGAAGCATGTGATTTGGGTTTTAATGCTTTTGTGAGTTTTGCCAACTTTCAATTGTTTTGTTTGTTTTCAATTAAGTTCGAGAGAATTAATTGTTAACTAGAATTAGAATTGCATGCCTAAGGTGAGAAATTGGATAGAGATATACCAAGTAAGCCTTAGTCCCGTTGAAATATTGAGTTTAATGTGTTTTGAATCCCATAGGTTGAGATCGAGAGATAAAACTTATACGTTCAAAATAAAACCCGTTATTGCTCGAGAGAGAACAACGGTGATTTTAGAGATTGGGTATTCATTAAGGGACTAACTGGTAATCGTTTTAAGTCAAGTGTTTATATGTGAAAGCTTTAGGATTTCCTACCCTCAACTGTTTTCTCTATCCCAAATTTTCTTAAGTTGTTTATTGTCTCGTTAGTGATTTATTTTATTTGCAATTAATTAGTTTAATATAAACCACTCAAATTTGCGACTGTTCAGTTAATAGCAATTGTAGTCATTGTGATACTTAGTTCCTAGTTCCCTGTGTTCGATACTCGTACTTTTAGTACTATTACTTGATTCGACCCGTACACTTGCGGTTAGATTTAGGGGGGTGTAATGTAAAGCCCGTATCCCGGTATGTATTTTCGTATTATTAATCTTTTTTTAAGCTATTATTTAACGTGGTTTCCGTTAACGGGATTAGACGATTTGGACCTAATTGTTAAATATGTCAACTATTTTGTTGGTTTGCGAGAAGAGTTTAGTTGAGGGGCCAAAAGTGGCAAGGGGGCCAAACTTGTGCATGGGAACAGCCAAGAGACACCCCTTCCCCTTCCCCTTCCCCTTCGGTTTCATGTTAGTAACCCCCAAGAACCTTTAGCCATCTCCCCTCCCCCTTCTTGTTGTTTTCGGCCGAGAAAGGAAAAGAGAGAGAGAGAGAGGAATCGGAAGAGAGAGGGAGGAAGAGAAAAACCGAGAGAGAAAGAGAGCAAGGGTCGAGAGGAGGAAGGAGGCGATCGCCGGCGTGAGGGAACCAGCGTCGGGAGTGGTCGGTAAGGAGGAGGAAGAGGGATTCCGTTAAGGTAAGTGTCCCGTTCGTTTTATTTGATGTTTTTCCTCGTCGGAGAATGTAAACCGCCACCACCACCGCCGTAGCCACGGCTGCCGGCGGCGGGGCCGCCACTGCACGCCGCCACGATGGCGGCAGAGAGTGCGTGTGCTTGCGGGTGTGTGGGTGTGTGCGGGTGTGGGGTTGCGGGTGATGTTGGGAGGTTTCGCCGAAGGTTATCGACCGCAACCACCGTCGTCGCCGCCAACCACCACCACCGCCGGAGGCGGCAGTGGGTGGTGCATGGTGTGGTTCAGCCCATGTCAACCCTAAAACAGTAAGTCATGTTGCTTTGCGGGTCTGTTTGGATTAAGACGTCTCATTGGGTTCAAGTTCAAAAGGTTATCATTTTATGTAAATTGTACAGTTTCTGCCCTGTGTTGTAAAAGTTATAACTTTTTCTAGGAATGTCGGATTGGGATGGAGCTGGTGCCAAAAGTTCCCATTCTGAGTCTAGTAACTTTTATATGTTTTGTGGAAAAACCAGTTCGGGCCATAGCTAGTGTCAAATTGCCATTTTATACGGACAGGTCCTGTTTTAGCTGCTCTGAGAGGTGTTTTTGTAAAATTCATATAGAGTGCTAGGAATATCGTTAGGACGCGTGCGATACGTCCCTGGAACCGTAAGACATTGAACTTCCTGAATGTGGAATTAGATTTTTGGTTTGATCAGTTTAGCAGGGGTAAAATGGGTCCCGAACAGACCTGCGTTTTTAGTATAAAAGCTGGAATTTTTAGTTTCGTTAAACTAGTAAAAGTGTCGTGAGTTGGGACCTTCCGTTGACATTTTAGTGCGTAATTAGGTGGGAAAATGTGAGGAAGGTTGACGTGCTGGTGTTGCGGCTCGGGAGCGCGTCGCTTTGCTTTGAGGTGAGTTCTCTCACCGCGTAGTTAGGAATTTCATGCATATCGTTATTTTGTGTTACGTGTTATTATGTGTTATTACGTGTTTACGTGAATTAGTTGGGATGTGATATCTAGTTGTGATCTGTTGAATGTGTATGTGAATTATGTATGCTTGTGTACACCTCAGTGGGACTGGGGGGCTCGGTGGGACTGAGCTAGTACAATTGTATTATCTTTACTCGGTGGGACCGAGGGCTCGGTGGGACTGAGCTTGTATCAATGTCTTTACTTGGTGGGACCGAGGGCTCGGTGGGACTGAGCTTGTATCGATATATTTTTGGTGTGCTCGGTGGGACCGAGGTTCGTATTTATACGCTAATTGTTATGTGGATTTATATCCGTGGTGATGGTGATGTTGCCTACTGGCGAGTAGGGGCGATATACGTGGGGTTGCTACCTGCGTGTGTGATAGGATTCACTAAGCGTTTAGCTTACCCTTTTCCCAATATGTTGTGATTTCAGGTGCGAGCGGCAGTCGGGCTTGACGGTACACACACTAGGCGCGGAGTGTCAAGAATTGTTTAAGTTTCACTTTCAAACCTTTGGATTTTATTTTATGAAATTTCCGCTGCATAAACTTTATTGACTGTTCGAGTTAACGACGTTAATTTCATTTGAGTTACGAATTATTAAATTGTGATTGTTTTATAATGAAATGCATGTTTTTAAAATTTTAAATTCCTTGTAATTTTTGGGACGTTACAACTTGGTATCAGAGCACAGCTTGAGTGAATCAAACACATCTCGGTGTGTTTGGTCTCAAGTTGCGGCTATGAAGTTTTTTTAAACTCTCTTATTAAAATCTTTGAAAATAAATGAACGGAGAAAGCCCGTTTGGGAAACGGTGATCGTGGGCGCAGTGTGTACAGTCAGCCGACGCCAATTGGGAAGGTACAACACTTAGTGTATTTATTGCTTTCTAGGCATAGGGTATGCATGCTAGATTGCCGAGGTTGTTTACACTGTACTGTACGATGACTTCTTGCTAGTAGGAATCAATGCTAGTTATAGTAGGTTGTCAAGTGAAGGCCCTATAGGTTGCATGCAGTAAGAATCGTATAGCCTTAGAATATTTGATTTAGTTCTATTGCGCAGCTCTTGTTTGAGTCCAACCGTTCTAGGATAGAATCTTGTATTCGAATGTCTATTTGATTCACGCTGCGTGCGACTGGGTATTCGCGAGGCAACTCGTTATGGCTAACAGGGATTCCGTTGTAGCAAGAGTAGTGGGATGAGATGAAATTCCTAGTGAGCTGGGAATAGCGTTTACATATGAGTACGTATGCTAGATTGCTTTCTAGAACATAGGAGTATGTATGCTAGATTGCTTACGTGGATTTTTTGGTACTGTATACTTGTTACTTGCTATTAGGAACCCATGCTAGCCTTGATAGGTTGTTATGTGAATGCACCTTAGGTTGTATGCAGTAGGAACTGAATAGCCTTAGAATGTTGGATTTAGTTCTATTGCGCAGCTCTTGTTTGGGTCCAACCGTTGTAGGATAGAATCTTATATTCGAATGTCTATCTGGTTTCACTGTATACGACTGTGCGTTTACGAGGCGACTCGTCAGGGCTAGTGGGGGTTCCGTTCTAGCAAGGGTGGTGGGGTATTACGACTTTTCTAGGGAGCTAGGAAAAGTGTTTGCATATGCCGGAATGGGCATATGTGTTTGTTTGTGGTAAGCAACTACTTGGACGTCCCGGGACAGGACTCGAAACGAGTAAGGATAGGTGTGAAGGGTAGTAGCAGAGCTCCTACTATATGAAGCACAGGATCCGTGCTCGAGTCGGGGAAGGTCACGGAGAATCCGAAGAGTTGAGTGTGAGCGTAGTTAGCAGGTTTTAATGTGTGCTAGTAGCTCGTTAAGGAGGAACAACAATGTTGATCCAGATACTGATGCTGGAATTATTGCTGATCAGATTCGTGAGATGTTTGCGGTCGAGGTGACGCATATTTTGAGGAGGCGATCCCCGAAATTATTACCGCCATTCGTGATGAGGTAATAGTGTCGATGGAGGAGCGCATCGCGGCGATTCCACCCCCTGCGGGTGGGCAACCCCGAACAAGAGGGTCGGGATCGGTTATAGAGTGCACATTCCTTACCGGTGGTTGTCCTGCGAACTAGAAGGTTCGCTTCGCGGTGAATCTGTTACGAGACGGAGCGAAAGACTGGTGTGCTATTGCTTTGACGCTTAACGGGCGCACTACTTGACCTGGGAGGAGTTCGTCGTATGTTTCGTGTAGAGCATGTGCCTCTATTGGAGATGGAGAGGAGTGCCAAAGAGTTCTTGGAGCTCTATCAGATTGCGGAGGCCATAAAGGAGGTGAACCGAAAGTTTACGGAAATGACATTATTCTATCCTTAGCATGCTGCTTTTGAGGACATGAAGAGGACACGGTGCAAGGATATGTTACGTACCAAGATCAGGGAGTTCGTGAGTACCGCGCAGTATGCTTCACTTGCTGTAGTGATGGAGGCGGCCTGAGGTAGAGTTCGTCAACTGGGAGTGGAGGAGGCACAAGCTACGTATAAAGTGGTGACAGGTACGTTCTTGGTTAACTCGGTGCTTGCTGTGGTGACGATTGATAGCGGGGCTACTCATCCTTCCGTGTCTCACATAGTCAGTGAGTGTTTGGGGCCGAGTTGTAGGGACGGTTAGGCTGTACACTTGTGGTTGCAGTTGCTGAAGACAGGACCTTGACGGTTACTGACGTGTACCGGGGGTGCACTTTGGAGATCTCTGGTGTGAGGTTCCTGATTGATTTGATTCCGATCGCTATGCGGGAGTTGTGCGTGACTGTGGGCATGGATTGGATGGATGCGTATGATGCGGAGATTGTTTGTCGTCGCAAACAAGTACGAGTTCGAACCCCAAGCGGGGGAGAAATGCTAGTTCAGGGCGGCTTGCCCAGGCGGACCTCAGCGATATGTTCGGCTGCGAGGGCTCGGAGGTACTTGCAGCACAGTGGTCAGGGATTTTTGGCGTATGTGACCGACACGCGCGTCGACGGAGAGAAGAAGTCTGTGGAGGATGTGCCAGTTGTACGGGAGTTTGTTGACGTATTTTCCCGAGGAGTTACCGGGGATACCTCCCGAGCGACAGGTAGAGTTCCACGTTGATTTGATTCCGGATGCTGCTCCGGTGGCCAAGGCACCTTATCGCCTGGCTCCACCGGAAATGAAGGAGTTGTACACTCGTTGCAGGAACTTATCAAAAAGGAGTTCATCAAGCCGAGTTGTCCACCGTGGGGAGCCCCGATTCTGTTTGTGAAAAAGAAAGACGGGTCCCAACGGATGTGTATAGACTACCGTGAGTTGAATAAGCTTACGGTGAAGAATCGTTATCCTCCGCCAAGGATCGATGACTTGTTCGATCAGCTTCAGGGAGCCTCGTGGTTCTCTAAGGTTGATTTGAGATCGGGGTATCATCGGATGTAGGTGAGGAGAGAGGATACAGAGTAGACGACCTTTCGTTCACGTCATGGCCATTTACAAGTTTGTGGTGATGCCTCTCGGGCTCACCAATGCACCCGCAGCGTTCATGGACCTCATGAACCGGGTATGTAGCCCTATGTGGGATCGATCGGTGATCGTGTTCATCGACGATATTCTTGTGTAATCGAAGTCGAAGGAAGAGCATGAGATGCATTTGCGAGAAGTTTTGGAAGTTTTGAGGCGGGAGAAGCTATATGCTAAGCTCTCCAAGTGGGAGTTCTGGTTACGAGAGGTCCACTTTCGAGGGCATGTCGTGAACCAGAATGGTATTATGGTGGATCCGGCCAAGATTACGGCTGTGATGCGGTGGGAAGTGCCAAAGACTCTCACTGAAGTACGGAGTTTTCTTGGGTTAGCAGGGTACTTCCGGAGATCCATTCAGGATTTCTCCAAGATTGCTTTACCGATGACCCGATCGACGAAGAAATCTGCGGCTTTTAGTTGGGGTGAAGAGCAGCAGAGGGCTTTGGGGAGCTACGCAGGCGTTATGCGAGGCTCCGATGTTGACTTTGTCGGAGGGTATGTAAGAATTGGTGGTGTTTGCTCTCAAGATTTGGAGGCACTATTTGTATGGAGTCAAGTGTATACACTAACCATAAAAGCCTCCAGTACTTGATGACCGCCAAAACCTCAACATGCGTCAGAGGAGGTGGTTTGACGTGGTCAAGGATTATGATGGTGAGATACTTTACCACCCCGGTAAAGCGGATGTTGCTACGGACGCACTTAGTCGACATCTGGGTGGTGAGCCACTGTGGGGCTTGTGTCAACGGTTAACAGTGGTTGCATCTCTTCTCGAGTCGATAGGTAGTGCTCAGGAGGTGGCAGTTTTGGAGGAAAATGCCAATCGCGAGAGAGTTTCGGGGGAAATTCTGAATTTTGTCCGTGATAGTCATGGGTCAATTGCTCGGTCTTAATGGTCAGTTGGGTATCTCGGGGTGGGACTCCGGTATTCATGTGTTATGACCTTGACTTTCCAGTAGGCACTAAGAGGTTACAGTCTTGGGCACTTACCTGAGAGGTAGCTCCGATGTGCCGGGACTTGAGACGTACCTGAGAGGTAGGCGTTGGGGTGTAACTGGGTTTCGTAGAGCGAGTGTGGAAGATACGTCGATGGTGGAAGGTTGGGTATCCCACGCGTGTGGGTACTGTAGGCCGAATAGTATCGGTTAGGGAATGCTGCCCTTTGTAATAAAGAGGATAAATGCGTAGAATTTTTGAGGTAAATAGTATACTTAGGTGTCGACTTTTGGGCTTGAGGCCAAATGCCTTAGTGTAATTGGGGAATTGTAGCCGATTTTAAGGAAATTATGTTGATGGTAGTAGTAATCCTGAGATGTTTGCTTGTGGTGAATGGTTGTGGTGGAATGACCTTCGTGGATGATTATAAATTTACTAGTTTGATAATTCATGTGGAATAAATTGTGGGAGTCTATTAGAACTCGTGAAAGTTAATCGACAGTTAATGATAGGAATGATCGAATTCGAGTATCCTGTAGGGTATATTGGTGAGCAACTTTAGAATGGTTAGAGCTTGAAATTTGAATCGGGATGTTTGGATTATCTATGGTTGGGAGACAACCGAAGTCGTTTGACTAGGAATGAATCCAGTTGTTGGAGTGTTCCTCCGATCATACTTGCGGTGTACTTGAAGGAGTTTTGTGGTAAGAAAAGTATTCGAGAGATTTTTAGGCGGTGTGGGAAATCTTAAATTCCAGTTAGTGAAGGTCTAGTGGAAACACCGAAAGTGTTCCGACTGAACTTGGGAACCTGAGGTTGAGATCTGGGAGACCTATCTATAGCTATTCACGGGCATAGACTTCGAGGACGAAGTCTAATCCAAGTGGGGGAGAGTTGTAAAGCCCGTATCCCGGTATGTATTTTCGTATTATTAATCTTTTTTTAAGCTATTATTTAACGTGGTTTCCGTTAACGGGATTAGACGATTTGGACCTAATTGTTAAATATGTCAACTATTTTGTTGGTTTGCGAGAAGAGTTTAGTTGAGGGGCCAAAAGTTGCAAGGGGGCCAAACTTGTGCATGGGATCAGCCAAGAGACACCCCTTCCCCTTCCCCTTCCCCTTCGGTTTCATGTTAGTAACCCCCAAGAACCTTTAGCCATCTCCCCTCCCCCTTCTTGTTGTTTTCGGCCGAGAAAGGAAAAGAGAGAGAGAGGAATCGGAAGAGAGAGGGAGGAAGAGAAAAACCGAGAGAGAAAGAGAGCAAGGGTCGAGAGGAGGAAGGAGGCGATCGCCGGCGTGAGGGAACCAGCGTCGGGAGTGGTCGGAAAGGAGGAGGAAGAGGGATTCCGTTAAGGTAAGTGTCCCGTTCGTTTTATTTGATGTTTTTCCTCGTCGGAGAATGTAAACCGCCACCACCACCGCCGTAGCCACGGATGCCGGCGGCGGGGCCTCCGCTGCACGCCGCCGCGATGGCGGCAGAGAGTGCGTGCGCTTGCGGGTGTGTGGGTGTGTGCGGGTGTGGGGTTGCGGGTGATGTTGGGAGGTTTCGCCGGAGGTTATCGACCGCAACCACCGTCGTCGCCGCCAACCACCACCACCGCCGGAGGCGGTAGTGGGTGGTGCATGGTGTGGTTCAGCCCATGTCAACCCTAAAACAGTAAGTCATGTTGCTTTGCGGGTCTGTTTGGATTAAGACGTCTCATTGGGTTTAAGTTCAAAAGGTTATCATTTTATGTAAATTGTACAGTTTCTGCCCTGTGTTGTAAAAGTTATAACTTTTGCTAGGAATGTCGGATTGGGATGAAGCTGGTGCCAAAAGTTCCCATTCTGAGTCTAGTAACTTTTATATGTTTTGTGGAAAAACCAGTTCGGGCCATAGCTAGTGTCAAATTGCCATTTTATACGGACAGGTCCTGTTTTAGCTGCTCTGAGAGGTGTTTTTGTAAAATTCATATAGAGTGCTAGGAATATCGTTAGGACGCGTGCGATACGTCCCTGGAACCGTAAGACATTGAACTTCCTGAATGTGGAATTAGATTTTTGGTTTGATCAGTTTAGCAGGGGTAAAATGGGTCCCGAACAGACCTGCGTTTTTAGTATAAAAGCTGGAATTTTTAGTTTCGTTAAACTAGTAAAAGTGTCGTGAGTTGGGACCTTCCGTTGACGTTTTAGTGCGTAATTAGGTGGGAAAATGTGAGGAAGGTTGACGTGCTGCTGTTGCGACTCGGGAGCGCGTCGCTTTGCTTTGAGGTGAGTTCTCTCACCGCGTAGTTAGGAATTAAATGCATATCGTTATTTTGTGTTACGTGTTATTATGTGTTATTACGTGTTTACGTGAATTAGTTGGGATGTGATATCTAGTTGTGATCTGTTGAATGTGTATGTGAATTATGTATGCTTGTGTACACCTCAGTGGGACTGGGGGGCTCGGTGGGACTGAGCTAGTACAATTGTATTATCTTTACTCAGTGGGACCGAGGGCTCGGTGGGACTGAGCTTGTATCAATGTCTTTACTCGGTGGGACCGAGGGCTCGGTGGGACCGAGGGCTCGGTGGGACCGAGCTTGTATCGATATATTTTTGGTGTGCTCGGTGGGACCGAGGTTCGTATTTATACGCTAATTGTTATGTGGATTTATATCCGTGGTGATGGTGATGTTGCCTACTGGCGAGTAGGGGCGATATATGTGGGGTTGCTACCTGCGTGTGTGATAGGATTCACTAAGCGTTTAGCTTACCCTTTTCCCAATATGTTGTGATTTCAGGTGCGAGCGGCAGTTGGGCTTGACGGTACACACACTATGCGCGAAGTGTCAAGAATTGTTTAAGTTTCACTTTCAAACCTTTGGATTTTATTTTATGAAATTTCCGCTGCATAAACTTTATTGACTGTTCGAGTTAACGACGTTAACTTCATTTGAGTTACGAATTATTAAATTGTGATTGTTTTATAATGAAATGCATGTTTTTAAAATTTTAAATTCCTTGTAATTTTTGGGACGTTACAACTTGGTATCAGAGCACAGCTTGAGTGAATCAAACACATCTCGGTGTGTTTGGTCTCAAGTTGCGGCTATGAAGTTTTTTTAAACTCTCTTATTAAAATCTTTGAAAATAAATGAACGGAGAAAGCCCGTTTGGGAAACGGTGATCGTGGGCGCAGTGTGTACAGTCAGCCGACGCCAATTGGGAAGGTACAGCACTTAGTGTATTTATTGCTTTCTAGGCATAGGGTATGCATGCTAGATTGCCGAGGTTGTTTACACTGTACTGTACGATGACTGCTTGCTAGTAGGAATCAATGCTAGTTATAGTAGGTTGTCATGTGAAGGCACTATAGGTTGCATGCAGTAAGAATCGTATAGCCTTAGAATATTTGATTTAGTTCTATTGCGCAGCTCTTGTTTGAGTCCAACCGTTCTAGGATAGAATCTTGTATTCGAATGTCTATTTGATTCACGCTGCGTGCGACTGGGTATTCGCGAGGCAACTCGTTATGGCTAACAGGGATTCCGTTGTAGCAAGAGTAGTGGGATGAGATGAAATTCCTAGTGAGCTGGGAATAGCGTTTACATATGAGTACGTATGCTAGATTGCTTTCTAGAACATAGGAGTATGTATGCTAGATTGCTTACGTGGATTTTGTGGTACTGTATACTTGTTACTTGCTATTAGGAACTCATGCTAGCCTTGATAGGTTGTTATGTGAATGCACCTTAGGTTGTATGCAGTAGGAACTGAATAGCCTTAGAATGTTGGATTTAGTTCTATTGCGCAGCTCTTGTTTGAGTCCAACCGTTGTAGGATAGAATCTTATATTCGAATGTCTATCTGGTTTCACTGTATACGACTGTGCGTTTACGAGGCGACTCGTCAGGGCTAGTGGGGGTTCCGTTCTAGCAAGGGTGGTGGGGTATTACGACTTTTCTAGGGAGCTAGGAAAAGTGTTTGCATATGCCGGAATGGGCATATGTGCTTGTTTGTGGTAAGCAACTACTTGGACGTCCCGGGACAGGACTCGAAACGAGTAAGGATAGGTGTGAAGGGTAGTAGCAGAGCTCCTACTATCTGAAGCACAGGATCCGTGCTCGAGTCGGGGAAGGTCACGGAGAATCCGAAGAGTTGAGTGTGAGCGTAGTTAGCAGGTTTTAATGTGTGCTAGTAGCTCGTTAAGGAGGAACAACAATGTTGATCCAGATACTGATGCTGGAATTATTGCTGATCAGATTCGTGAGATGTTTGCGGTCGAGGTGACGCATATTTTGAGGAGGCGATCCCCGAAATTATTACCGCCATTCGTGATGAGGTAATAGTGTCGATGGAGGAGCGCATCCCGGCGATTCCACCCCCTGCGGGTGGGCAACCCCGAACAAGAGGGTCGGGATCGGTTATAGAGTGCACATTCCTTACCGGTGGTTGTCCTGCGAACTAGAAGGTTCGCTTCGCGGTGAATCTGTTACGAGACGGAGCGAAAGACTGGTGTGCTATTGCTTTGACGCTTAACGGGCGCACTACTTGACCTGGGAGGAGTTCGTCGTATGTTTCGTGTAGAGCATGTGCCTCTATTGGAGATGGAGAGGAGTGCCAAAGAGTTCTTGGAGCTCTATCAGATTGCGGAGGCCATAAAGGAGGTGAACCGAAAGTTTACGGAAATGACATTATTCTATCCTTAGCATGCTGCTTTTGAGGACATGAAGAGGACAAGGTGCAAGGATATGTTACGTACCAAGATCAGGGAGTTCGTGAGTACCGCGCAGTATGCTTCACTTGCTGTAGTGATGGAGGCGGCCTGAGGTAGAGTTCGTCAACTGGGAGTGGAGGAGGCACAAGCTACGTATAAAGTGGTGACAGGTACGTTCTTGGTTAACTCGGTGCTTGCTGTGGTGACGATTGATAGCGGGGCTACTCATCCTTCCGTGTCTCACATAGTCAGTGAGTGTTTGGGGCCGAGTTGTAGGGACGGTTAGGCTGTCCACTTGTGGTTGCAGTTGCTGAAGACAGGACCTTGACGGTTACTGACGTGTACCGGGGGTGCACTTTGGAGATCTCTGGTGTGAGGTTCCCGATTGATTTGATTCCGATCGCTATGAGGGAGTTGTGCGTGACTGTGGGCATGGATTGGATGGATGCGTATGATGCGGAGATTGTTTGTCGTCGCAAACAAGTACGAGTTCGAACCCCAAGCGGGGGAGAAATGCTAGTTCAGGGCGGCTTGCCCAGGCAGACCTCAGCGATATGTTCGGCTGCGAGGGCTCGGAGGTACTTGCAGCACAGTGGTCAGGGATTTTTGGCGTATGTGATCGACACGCGCGTCGACGGAGAGAAGAAGTCTGTGGAGGATGTGCCAGTTGTACGGGAGTTTGCTGACGTATTTTCCCGAGGAGTTACCGGGGATACCTCCCGAGCGACAGGTAGAGTTCCACGTTGATTTAATTCCGGATGCTGCTCCGGTGGCCAAGGCACCTTATCGCCTGGCTCCACCGGAAATGAAGGAGTTGTACACTCGTTGCAGGAACTTATCAAAAAGGAGTTCATCAAGCCGAGTTGTCCACCGTGGGGAGCCCCGATTCTGTTTGTGAAAAAGAAAGACGGGTCCCAACGGATGTGTATAGACTACCGTGAGTTGAATAAGCTTACGGTGAAGAATCGTTATCCTCCGCCAAGGATCGATGACTTGTTCGATCAGCTTCAGGGAGCCTCGTGGTTCTCTAAGGTTGATTTGAGATCGGGGTATCATCGGATGTGGGTGAGGAGAGAGGATACGGAGTAGACGGCCTTTCGTTCACGTCATGGCCATTTACAAGTTTGTGGTGATGCCTCTCGGGCTCACCAATGCACCCGCAGCGTTCATGGACCTCATGAACCGGGTATGTAGCCCTATGTGGGATCGATCGGTGATCGTGTTCATCGACGATATTCTTGTGTAATCGAAGTCGAAGGAAGAGCATGAGATGCATTTGCGAGAAGTTTTGGAAGTTTTAAGGCGGGAGAAGCTGTATGCTAAGCTCTCCAAGTGGGAGTTCTGGTTACGAGAGGTCCACTTTCGAGGGCATGTCGTGAACCAGAATGGTATTATGGTGGATCCGGCCAAGATTACGGCTGTGATGCGGTGGGAAGTGCCAAAGACTCTCACTGAAGTACGGAGTTTTCTTGGGTTAGCAGGGTACTTCCGGAGATCCATTCAGGATTTCTCCAAGATTGCTTTACCGATGACCCGATCGACGAAGAAATCTGCGGCTTTTAGTTGGGGTGAAGAGCAGCAGAGGGCTTTGGGGAGCTACGCAGGCGTTATGCGAGGCTCCGATGTTGACTTTGTCGGAGGGTATGTAAGAATTGGTGGTGTTTGCTCTCAAGATTTGGAGGCACTGGGGGGCTCGGTGGGACCGAGGGCTCGGTGGGACCGAGCTAGTATAATTGTATTATCTTTACTCGGTGGGACCGAGGGCTCGGTGGGACTGAGCTTGTATCAATGTCTTTACTCGGTGGGACCGAGGGCTCGGTGGGACCGAGGGCTCGGTGGGACCGAGGGCTCGGTGGGACTGAGCTTGTATCGATATATTTTTGGTGTGCTCGGTGGGACCGAGGTTCGTATTTATACGCTAATTGTTATGTGGATTTATATCCGTGGTGATGGTGATGTTGCCTACTGGCGAGTAGGGGCGATATACGTGGGGTTGCTACCTGCATTTGTGATAGGATTCTGTAAAGCCCGTATCCCGGTATGTAATTTATTAGTATTAATCCTTTTCTTTTAAGTTTGAGTTTTTGAGGTTTCCGTTAGCGGGGTTAGTCGAGTCGGACCAATTTGTTAACATAGGGTCAGTGTAGTGTAGGTTAAAATGTTAGTGAACTTTGACCCTTTCGCAAGATGAGAGAAGTGCAGGGGCTAAAAGTGACTAAGTGGGAAAGTGCATGGGGGGGGGGGGGGGTCGGCCCATAATAGGAACCGACCCATTCTCTATTGTTTCTTTCTCTTCACGTCGCAAACAAATAAAGGAGGTTGAAACCCTATTTCTTTTTCCTTCACCGAGCACCTCATTCCATTTCTCATTTTCTGCGGCTGCCGTGAAACCACCACCACCACACCAGCGCCGCTGCTGGTGTTGGCCGGAGAGAGAGAGAGAACAGCGCGAGAGAGAGGGGTAGAGAGAGAGAACAGCGAGAGAGAGAGTGATAGAGAGAGGTCGCTGGAAACTGCTGCTGTCCGACGCTGTTGTCGCCGGAGACCACCGCCACCACTGCCGTTCGTCAGAAGTTTCGAGAGAGAGAGGAGCAGGTGCGGGTGTGTGGTGTTGTAGCGAGGTAAGTCGTTTCCTTCGTCTCGTTTCCTTTTCTTTTCTTTTCCGGCAAAACAACCACCGCGTCGCCGCCGCCGCCGTACCCCGCTGCCGGAGGTGGCAGTGGGTGGTGCCCGTGGCGGAACACTAAAACCACCTCTGTCCGTAACCCTAAACCGCCATAGCGGGATCCGAATCGTATAAACCGAACGCGTAAACCGTTTTATAAAGTTATCATTTTATGTGAAAAACGTCCTTTTCTGCCACTGTTTTGCGTTAGCCGTAACTCTTTACTCGTAACTCGGATTGGGGTGAAACCGGTGCCAAAAGTTCCCTTTTCGAGTCTAGTAACTTTTCTGTGTTTTGTGAAAAATCCAGTTCGGAACGTAGCATAGGCCAAATCGTCGTTTTATACCGATAGCTGCTGTTTTTCACTGTTCTGCGAACCATTCTTATAAAATCCGTATTTAATTGTAGAAAAATCGTTAGGAGGTGTATAATATGTCCTTGAAACCCTATCTCAGATTACTTTCTAATCGTGTAATAATATTGAGGATTTACTGGGTTTAAGGAGGTCGAAACAGGTCCCGAACATACCTGTTTGGCGAGACCGGGAAGTAGTTTTAGTGACGGTTTAAGCGGGTGTCGTGTCGTAGGGTCCGGGTCTCGTATTGATACGTTTTAACGTGCGTTTAGGTGCTGGGAAGTGACCGTAATTGGGAAGCTTGAATTTGTATTGTTGAGCTAGGCGCGCATTCGAGGTGAGTTCTCTCACTATAACTAATGTCGGTTATTTTTACATTACGTTGTGTGTATGTGTGGTAGTTCTATTTGCTTGTGGTGTGGGGTTAAATCGTGGGGTGTCTAGTCGGACCTTTATTGTGTGGCTACGCGGGTGGCGTAGGAGTTCGGTGGGGGCCGAGGATTACATACGCGGGTGGCGTATGAACCCGGGGGTGCCGGGTTGCGAAGGTTGTATACGCGGGTGGCGTATGAACCCGGGGGTGCCGGGTTGCGTTTGCACGGTTGTCGTGTGGTCGGTGGGACCGACGTATGCCTATTAGGTGGGTTGGTGTGAGTATGCACGTCTATGATTTGTTCGTAGACTTGTATGCTGTTTATGTGCAATTATCTGTTTATGGTGGTGTGGAAATAACTGTGTTACTTATGGTGTTGAATTCACTAAGCTTCGTGCTTACCCTTTCCCAATAAACTGTGGTTTCAGGTACGGGCGGCTCCAAGGCGTGACGAGTACACACTGGCGCGCGAGGAGAGCTGGTTGCTTTATGGTTTTTAATAATTAAACGTTTATTCCGCTGGTTTTTATTATGAAGATATTAATTATGAGTTTACAAACGAAACGTTGGGATCATTTAATGAGTTGTTATAGATGAAATGTTTATTTAAAAATTTAAATTTTCTTGTAATTTTTGGGACGTTACAGATTCACTAAGCGTTTAGCTTACCCTTTTCCCAATATGTTGTGATTTCAGGTGCGAGCGGCAGTCGGGCTTGACGGTACACACACTAGGCGCGGAGTGTCAAGAATTGTTTAAGTTTCACTTTCAAACCTTTGGATTTTATTTTATGAAATTTCCGCTGCATAAACTTTATTGACTGTTCGAGTTAACGACGTTAACTTCATTTGAGTTACGAATTATTAAATTGTGATTGTTTTATAATGAAATGCATGTTTTTAAAATTTTAAATTCCTTGTAAGTTTAAGTTACAAATTTTTACGAAAGGAATCCAAAGCTCAAAGCCAATTGAAGATGGGTGACGAGAGACCTCCTCGCAATGACCCACTTCCACCACCTCCCAAGAGACGTCCCATGCGGTCGTTTGCCGACCCGAACGTGGCAGCCGCACGCATAGGAGTCCAAGCACCCACCACTGCGGCGAACTACTTCGAGATTAAACCGAGTACCATTGTCATGGTACAACAGAATCAGTTTGGGGGAGCGCCAACTGAAGATCCCCATGCACACCTTCGGGCATTTGAACGGATCTGCAATACGTTCAAGATCAATGGTGTTGGTTCCGTTCTAGCAAGGGTGGTGGGGTATTACGACTTTTCTAGGGAGCTAGGAAAAGTGTTTGCATATGCCGGAATGGGCATATGTGCTTGTTTGTGGTAAGCAACTACTTGGACGTCCCGGGACAGGACTCGAAACGAGTAAGGATAGGTGTGAAGGGTAGTAGCAGAGCTCCTACTATCTGAAGCACAGGATCCGTGCTCGAGTCGGGGAAGGTCACGGAGAATCCGAAGAGTTGAGTGTGAGCGTAGTTAGCAGGTTTTAATGTGTGCTAGTAGCTCGTTAAGGAGGAACAACAATGTTGATCCAGATACTGATGCTGGAATTATTGCTGATCAGATTCGTGAGATGTTTGCGGTCGAGGTGACGCATATTTTGAGGAGGCGATCCCCGAAATTATTACCGCCATTCGTGATGAGGTAATAGTGTCGATGGAGGAGCGCATCCCGGCGATTCCACCCCCTGCGGGTGGGCAACCCCGAACAAGAGGGTCGGGATCGGTTATAGAGTGCACATTCCTTACCGGTGGTTGTCCTGCGAACTAGAAGGTTCGCTTCGCGGTGAATCTGTTACGAGACGGAGCGAAAGACTGGTGTGCTATTGCTTTGACGCTTAACGGGCGCACTACTTGACCTGGGAGGAGTTCGTCGTATGTTTCGTGTAGAGCATGTGCCTCTATTGGAGATGGAGAGGAGTGCCAAAGAGTTCTTGGAGCTCTATCAGATTGCGGAGGCCATAAAGGAGGTGAACCGAAAGTTTACGGAAATGACATTATTCTATCCTTAGCATGCTGCTTTTGAGGACATGAAGAGGACAAGGTGCAAGGATATGTTACGTACCAAGATCAGGGAGTTCGTGAGTACCGCGCAGTATGCTTCACTTGCTGTAGTGATGGAGGCGGCCTGAGGTAGAGTTCGTCAACTGGGAGTGGAGGAGGCACAAGCTACGTATAAAGTGGTGACAGGTACGTTCTTGGTTAACTCGGTGCTTGCTGTGGTGACGATTGATAGCGGGGCTACTCATCCTTCCGTGTCTCACATAGTCAGTGAGTGTTTGGGGCCGAGTTGTAGGGACGGTTAGGCTGTCCACTTGTGGTTGCAGTTGCTGAAGACAGGACCTTGACGGTTACTGACGTGTACCGGGGGTGCACTTTGGAGATCTCTGGTGTGAGGTTCCCGATTGATTTGATTCCGATCGCTATGAGGGAGTTGTGCGTGACTGTGGGCATGGATTGGATGGATGCGTATGATGCGGAGATTGTTTGTCGTCGCAAACAAGTACGAGTTCGAACCCCAAGCGGGGGAGAAATGCTAGTTCAGGGCGGCTTGCCCAGGCAGACCTCAGCGATATGTTCGGCTGCGAGGGCTCGGAGGTACTTGCAGCACAGTGGTCAGGGATTTTTGGCGTATGTGATCGACACGCGCGTCGACGGAGAGAAGAAGTCTGTGGAGGATGTGCCAGTTGTACGGGAGTTTGCTGACGTATTTTCCCGAGGAGTTACCGGGGATACCTCCCGAGCGACAGGTAGAGTTCCACGTTGATTTAATTCCGGATGCTGCTCCGGTGGCCAAGGCACCTTATCGCCTGGCTCCACCGGAAATGAAGGAGTTGTACACTCGTTGCAGGAACTTATCAAAAAGGAGTTCATCAAGCCGAGTTGTCCACCGTGGGGAGCCCCGATTCTGTTTGTGAAAAAGAAAGACGGGTCCCAACGGATGTGTATAGACTACCGTGAGTTGAATAAGCTTACGGTGAAGAATCGTTATCCTCCGCCAAGGATCGATGACTTGTTCGATCAGCTTCAGGGAGCCTCGTGGTTCTCTAAGGTTGATTTGAGATCGGGGTATCATCGGATGTGGGTGAGGAGAGAGGATACGGAGTAGACGGCCTTTCGTTCACGTCATGGCCATTTACAAGTTTGTGGTGATGCCTCTCGGGCTCACCAATGCACCCGCAGCGTTCATGGACCTCATGAACCGGGTATGTAGCCCTATGTGGGATCGATCGGTGATCGTGTTCATCGACGATATTCTTGTGTAATCGAAGTCGAAGGAAGAGCATGAGATGCATTTGCGAGAAGTTTTGGAAGTTTTAAGGCGGGAGAAGCTGTATGCTAAGCTCTCCAAGTGGGAGTTCTGGTTACGAGAGGTCCACTTTCGAGGGCATGTCGTGAACCAGAATGGTATTATGGTGGATCCGGCCAAGATTACGGCTGTGATGCGGTGGGAAGTGCCAAAGACTCTCACTGAAGTACGGAGTTTTCTTGGGTTAGCAGGGTACTTCCGGAGATCCATTCAGGATTTCTCCAAGATTGCTTTACCGATGACCCGATCGACGAAGAAATCTGCGGCTTTTAGTTGGGGTGAAGAGCAGCAGAGGGCTTTGGGGAGCTACGCAGGCGTTATGCGAGGCTCCGATGTTGACTTTGTCGGAGGGTATGTAAGAATTGGTGGTGTTTGCTCTCAAGATTTGGAGGCACTGGGGGGCTCGGTGGGACCGAGGGCTCGGTGGGACCGAGCTAGTATAATTGTATTATCTTTACTCGGTGGGACCGAGGGCTCGGTGGGACTGAGCTTGTATCAATGTCTTTACTCGGTGGGACCGAGGGCTCGGTGGGACCGAGGGCTCGGTGGGACCGAGGGCTCGGTGGGACCGAGGGCTCGGTGGGACTGAGCTTGTATCGATATATTTTTGGTGTGCTCGGTGGGACCGAGGTTCGTATTTATACGCTAATTGTTATGTGGATTTATATCCGTGGTGATGGTGATGTTGCCTACTGGCGAGTAGGGGCGATATACGTGGGGTTGCTACCTGCATTTGTGATAGGATTCTGTAAAGCCCGTATCCCGGTATGTAATTTATTAGTATTAATCCTTTTCTTTTAAGTTTGAGTTTTTGAGGTTTCCGTTAGCGGGGTTAGTCGAGTCGGACCAATTTGTTAACATAGGGTCAGTGTAGTGTAGGTTAAAATGTTAGTGAACTTTGACCCTTTCGCAAGATGAGAGAAGTGCAGGGGCTAAAAGTGACTAAGTGGGAAAGTGCATGGGGGGGGGGGGGGGGTCGGCCCATAATAGGAACCGACCCATTCTCTATTGTTTCTTTCTCTTCACGTCGCAAACAAATAAAGGAGGTTGAAACCCTATTTCTTTTTCCTTCACCGAGCACCTCATTCCATTTCTCATTTTCTGCGGCTGCCGTGAAACCACCACCACCACACCAGCGCCGCTGCTGGTGTTGGCCGGAGAGAGAGAGAGAACAGCGCGAGAGAGAGGGGTAGAGAGAGAGAACAGCGAGAGAGAGAGTGATAGAGAGAGGTCGCTGGAAACTGCTGCTGTCCGACGCTGTTGTCGCCGGAGACCACCGCCACCACTGCCGTTCGTCAGAAGTTTCGAGAGAGAGAGGAGCAGGTGCGGGTGTGTGGTGTTGTAGCGAGGTAAGTCGTTTCCTTCGTCTCGTTTCCTTTTCTTTTCTTTTCCGGCAAAACAACCACCGCGTCGCCGCCGCCGCCGTACCCCGCTGCCGGAGGTGGCAGTGGGTGGTGCCCGTGGCGGAACACTAAAACCACCTCTGTCCGTAACCCTAAACCGCCATAGCGGGATCCGAATCGTATAAACCGAACGCGTAAACCGTTTTATAAAGTTATCATTTTATGTGAAAAACGTCCTTTTCTGCCACTGTTTTGTGTTAGCCGTAACTCTTTACTCGTAACTCGGATTGGGGTGAAACCGGTGCCAAAAGTTCCCTTTTCGAGTCTAGTAACTTTTCTGTGTTTTGTGAAAAATCCAGTTCGGAACGTAGCATAGGCCAAATCGTCGTTTTATACCGATAGCTGCTGTTTTTCACTGTTCTGCGAACCATTCTTATAAAATCCGTATTTAATTGTAGAAAAATCGTTAGGAGGTGTATAATATGTCCTTGAAACCCTATCTCAGATTACTTTCTAATCGTGTAATAATATTGAGGATTTACTGGGTTTAAGGAGGTCGAAACAGGTCCCGAACATACCTGTTTGGCGAGACCGGGAAGTAGTTTTAGTGACGGTTTAAGCGGGTGTCGTGTCGTAGGGTCCGGGTCTCGTATTGATACGTTTTAACGTGCGTTTAGGTGCTGGGAAGTGACCGTAATTGGGAAGCTTGAATTTGTATTGTTGAGCTAGGCGCGCATTCGAGGTGAGTTCTCTCACTATAACTAATGTCGGTTATTTTTACATTACGTTGTGTGTATGTGTGGTAGTTCTATTTGCTTGTGGTGTGGGGTTAAATCGTGGGGTGTCTAGTCGGACCTTTATTGTGTGGCTACGCGGGTGGCGTAGGAGTTCGGTGGGGGCCGAGGATTACATACGCGGGTGGCGTATGAACCCGGGGGTGCCGGGTTGCGAAGGTTGTATACGCGGGTGGCGTATGAACCCGGGGGTGCCGGGTTGCGTTTGCACGGTTGTCGTGTGGTCGGTGGGACCGACGTATGCCTATTAGGTGGGTTGGTGTGAGTATGCACGTCTATGATTTGTTCGTAGACTTGTATGCTGTTTATGTGCAATTATCTGTTTATGGTGGTGTGGAAATAACTGTGTTACTTATGGTGTTGAATTCACTAAGCTTCGTGCTTACCCTTTCCCAATAAACTGTGGTTTCAGGTACGGGCGGCTCCAAGGCGTGACGAGTACACACTGGCGCGCGAGGAGAGCTGGTTGCTTTATGGTTTTTAATAATTAAACGTTTATTCCGCTGGTTTTTATTATGAAGATATTAATTATGAGTTTACAAACGAAACGTTGGGATCATTTAATGAGTTGTTATAGATGAAATGTTTATTTAAAAATTTAAATTTTCTTGTAATTTTTGGGACGTTACAGATTCACTAAGCGTTTAGCTTACCCTTTTCCCAATATGTTGTGATTTCAGGTGCGAGCGGCAGTCGGGCTTGACGGTACACACACTAGGCGCGGAGTGTCAAGAATTGTTTAAGTTTCACTTTCAAACCTTTGGATTTTATTTTATGAAATTTCCGCTGCATAAACTTTATTGACTGTTCGAGTTAACGACGTTAACTTCATTTGAGTTACGAATTATTAAATTGTGATTGTTTTATAATGAAATGCATGTTTTTAAAATTTTAAATTCCTTGTAAGTTTAAGTTACAAATTTTTACGAAAGGAATCCAAAGCTCAAAGCCAATTGAAGATGGGTGACGAGAGACCTCCTCGCAATGACCCACTTCCACCACCTCCCAAGAGACGTCCCATGCGGTCGTTTGCCGACCCGAACGTGGCAGCCGCACGCATAGGAGTCCAAGCACCCACCACTGCGGCGAACTACTTCGAGATTAAACCGAGTACCATTGTCATGGTACAACAGAATCAGTTTGGGGGAGCGCCAACTGAAGATCCCCATGCACACCTTCGGGCATTTGAACGGATCTGCAATACGTTCAAGATCAATGGTGTTGGTTCCTGTTTTGCTTAACAATGAAGATTCTATCTAATTAGTTCAAACAATATATAATGCAGAAGCGTTTTAACGAACTAACAGATATAATGAGGTAGAATAACACACAATATCAAATATATGAAGTGTAAATAACACAGATAAATAGCTCAATGATTCACTGTATTTGATATAATAAGAACACCAAGAACACCGAAAGGTTTGATAAGAATCTGCTCTAAAGGTGTGTGTGTCGTGCAAGGCTTAATAGAAGAACTCAACATGAGTCTTCTATTTATACTACTTCTAATGGGGACAAGATCTGGACAACAAGGACTGAAGGTACTAAAAACACTATTCATGTACTGTTGATAGTACAACGTTAATTTAATGTGCCGGCTTCTACTAAGGCTATGACCCATCAGAGTTTGACACGTGGAGTTGTCAGGTCATTCCTTGTACGAATGATCGTGAGTATCTTCGTACAGCAGAAATCCTGTGGAGCACGATTGTCTTTGTATAGATCTTTGGTATTTTATACCACAGAGGCTCTGTCAAGTATGACCGAGGCTCTGTGGCCTTGTCCGCATTGAAGAGTCTTTAAGGCGATTCTTCACTTCGGTCTTCTCGGTTGCTCGACAGAGCCTCTGTCGAAGACTTCTGTCTTCTCGGTTACTTGGCTACTCGGCAGAGCCTCTGTCGAAGACTTCTATACTTAGCCTATTTTTCAATACTTCTATTAATAGAAAGATTGGAGCTAACAATCTCCCCCTAAGTATTGAAAAATAAAAAATTGAAAGGTGCAGAGTTTTAGGCTAAGCACATAACAAGATGTGAAACAATATACCTCAAAAGATTTTACATTTCTTTCATACATAAAATATGCCAGAGGCATTTACACTTGATTATGAAAGAAAAGATTTGCAGAGGTTGTTTGAGGATATCAGACATTGGCATCTTTGAAGTCGTTGAAACTTCTGTTGTCGAATCCTAATTCTCTGAGCTCGTTATAGAAACTGATGCAGAGGTTTCTGAAGTTGATTACTTGGTCGATGACCTCTATCAGTCTATCTGCGAGAGCTTGATTCATGAGCTCTGTTCCTTTATGCTCCACAAGGCTTGCTCTGAACTCTGTCAAAGTAGTTGTTGCATACTTCTGACAGTCCATTTCTACGAACAATCTTGACTTCCTAGCAGGATCTTGTTAAACTAGCCCAACTCTTGGAGATGTAATAATCGAGTTTGGTATGGCAGAGGATAGGTAGTAGTCTTCTGGTGGTCGAAGATTCAAGTTTCTTACTCCGAGATCTCGTCCTAATTGAAAGTCGACTAGGCTGTATAGCAGAAGTTTCTCTCTCATGGCTTTCCTTAGCACCCTGTATGCCCTTCGATTTGCATCTGTTGTGTAGTTTTCTTTGGTCCAGTGCAGAAAGTCGGGTAGGTCGTAGGGACTTAGATTTCTCAGATCAGCATCTGAGAATTGGGTAACGCTTCTGTCCTCCCTTTTGACCTTATAGATGTTATAGGAAACCTTAGGTGTGGTTCTGGTTTGAGAGAACTTACAGTATATGACTTTGTCGATTTTGGACTCTGAGAAGACTTGGTATTTTGGCTTGGGAGTGGTTCTTGTGAAGATGTTTTCGAGGTCAGCTTGAAAGTTGGGATCTTGAATGGTTGTTGGCAGAAGATCTCTGGCACTTCTGTTGTACAGATATCTGTATACTACCTCTTCCATCTGTGGAGGAGGTGCACCGGGTGGAGGCATGGGCCTGCGCAGAGCATCCATTTGTTTCTTTATTTGGGCCACTCGATCCTCTGTGACTTTTGCCTTCGGATCTAGAACAGGTATATTTGACAGATGGGTAACACCGAAAGCCCAGTCTTCTTGTTCTGGCTTTGGTGTCACATATGCATCGAAAGAGCTCTTCATCAATTTTTTTGCTGGTTGATGCTTGGGCTTCTTCTTTTTGGGTTCCTCTGTCATTATCCCCTTGCCTTTGTCTTTTTCCTTCGGCTGAAGATCTTCTTGTAGAGATGGGGTTGCCTCTGTGGGATTTGTCTTTTAGATTTCTAAGGATGCCTCTGTAGTTTTGGGGGTTGTCGCTGTTGGTTTTGACACTTGTGTTTCTGAGGACTTTGTTGGTGAGATTGGTTTATTCAGAGACTTGGTTGGTGAGGCTTCTGTGGTTTTGCTCAGATGTTTTCTTTTATGAGCAATGGTTTTGGTTCTGGTTTTGGGTGTGGGAGATGGGGGTTTTGTTGTTGCAGGTTATGGTGTTTTTGGTGTTGGAGAGGGGAGTTCTTCTGGTGAGTTTGGTTTTGGTGATTGGGATGGTTGATCTTCTTTGGAGGATGTTAGGATTTGGAATTCTTCACGGGTTGGGACATCTGCTCCGAATACAGAGGTTGTTTCCACAGAGGTGGGTGTTGCCTATGTGGTCTTCTGTTGTTGATCTTGGTTGGTTTCAGGTACTTGGGTTTAGATTGGGGTTTCTTGAGGGGTTTCCACAGAGGTGGTTGTAGCCTCTGTGGTTTGTTGCTGGTTTCCTCCTTGGGTTTGAGTTGTTGGGGGGACTTGGTTCAGGGGTTCTGCGGATACAGGTGGTTCTGGTAGACCTCTGCTTGCAACTTTATCCCTTGGTTTTTCCCTTTGATTCTCCCCCTCAGGATGATCTGATGAATCGTCAGAGTTATCATCAGAGTCATCCTGACTCTTTTCTTTAGTACCCTCTGCTCTGCACGAAGCCTCGGGTTTCTTAGGCGGTACTGCCCCTGCGGCTATCATCTTGGCGCATAGATCGTCACAGAGGCCAAGAAGGGTCTGGACCTCTGCTTATGTCTTGAAGCGCATTTTGCCCACACTTGTCTTGAATTCTTTGACATAGTTTGCGTTGGCAGCAGTGAAGGCTCAGATGAATTCTGTCATTTGATCAAGTATTCCTTGCCCAAGCTCTGTCAGCTGAGCTCTGATCATATAGTCAGAAAGCTTCATGGCCAGAGTTTGTTGCATAGTTTGCTCTTGAACTTCCTCTAATGCCTTCTTTAGGTCTTCAGGGGTAAGGCCCTTAAAGGTGGAGGCTTTGGTATTCATCGTTTCAAGGAAGAGTTTGATAGAGGTTTTGAATGCAGATGTGGCGGCTTTTCCGAATTCAGTGGCAGCAGATGCAGCAGAGGTATCATCAGTTGTTCTCACCTGGGCTAAGGCATTTTCCACCTCTGTGGACAGGTTGTCCATTTTGGTGTTCATTTCGTTTAAGGCCCTGGATGTAGTACCTGCAAAAGAATCAAAGGAGCTTTTCAATTCCTTCAACGTATTGTCCACAGAGGTGACAAGGGTTTGGAACTCATCCCTTGATACATGCAGACTTGGTATTACCTCTGGGGGGACACGTTCGTCCCCAGAGTGAGTCCCTGTTCCTTGGACACCTTCTTTCGCCCTTGTTTGTACGTTGGGGGCAGAAGGATTTCCCTCTGATCCTCGAGCAGAGGCATCTTGTGCCTCAGACTCTACAGAAGTTCTGGTAAAGACATTGTCTTGATCCACTCCAGAGGTGGGTACAAGATTATCCTTAGGTTGACTCGGAGACTTGTCTAGAGTCTCTCCGTCTTTGTGCACTCTAAGCTCCTCTGAAGAGCCTTTTGGACCTTTAAGTGTGTGCGTGTCAGAGGAAACGAATTCCTCTGTTGGGATTTCTGTTGTGATCTGGGGCAATTGATCACTTACTAAGGGCAAGTCCTTTTGAGAGGACTCCCCTAGAATGGTTTCCCCGGCTAAGATTGGCACAGAGGTAGAAAGAGTTACCTCTGGCCGGTCAGTTTGGGTTGGGGTCGAGCCGTGCTGCTCTTGTTCAATATTACCTTCTGCCACTAGACTGGCGGTAATAGACATGTGGGGTGCACTGGGAGTTGGTTGTGGGAGTGTACCTCTTTTATTCCAAGCATCAGTTCTAGCTTCTTCTTCTGTGTAGCATCCAACCACTTCTTCTCCATCTATAGTCTCAACCTCTTTTTCTATCCTAACTTCTGTGGATGCTTCTGCCCCAGTGAGTAAAGAGTCGTACATTGGATGAGAGCCAATTAATTGACGTACATGGGGATGCAGAGGTCCTTCGTCTACTTGTTCAGCTTCTTTTTCATCAGAATCCACTTCTGCAACTGTGAAAGGTGGGGTTTTAACCTGATCCTCTGGACTTGTTCTTAGGACATGAAATCCTCTTTGGAGAAAGGGGTTCTGTAGTACTTCTGGCGTTTCAATCTGAATATTTTGAGGAGTTTGGTCATCCTATTCCAAGTCAGAAGAGATTCTGAAGTTTGGAGCTTCTGTTGATTGATTGGATAGGGCTTCTGCGTTCCATCCAGAAGTATCTAGGGAGTCAGCAATTCCGGGTTATTGGAGGAAGGCAGAGAAGTCACCTTGATCTTCTGCATAGTGGATAGGTGAAGGAGAGAGTAGAGGTTGTTCATTGGTTTCTTCGACCATTTCCGTGTCCTCTGCAATGGTTCGCAGAGGAGTATGGGGTTGTTTGGATTTCTTCTTGTTCTTCCTTTTCTTTGGTTTGGGGACATCCTCCTCAGAAGACTTATGTTTTCGTTTCTTCTTTTCTTTTGGAGGAGGGGGAGGGGCAGATGATCCAACTTCTGTTGTATGAGGAGGGGATAGTTGAGTAGCAGAGGTAGAGGTGTCCTCTGTAGTTTTCTTGTGGGTTTTCTTCTTCTTCTTCTTGGCAGAGGATTATTTCTTTGTTGCAGGGGAGAGAATCGCTTCCCTCTGAGCTTTAAAGTTGGCTTGTACAAGCTGATGTTTGGCCAAAGCTGCAGCCCATTGTTTATCTGTCATCCTTTATACAACCCTAGTTCCTAATGGGACACCTAGACGCGGGGGTGTCACAGGACTCGGTTCTGGAGTCCTATGATCTCGTATGTAGTCTAACTTGAGGGTTTCGTCGGTAGCATAGGCCAGAAGTTTGGTTGGCAGAGGTCTGCAGAACAGATAACCATCTTCATGCTCTGTTGGGGAGTTCTTCGTCATGGCATACATTCTAGCAGTTGGTCCCTCCATGGACCATTTTTGTAGAAGTAACAGAGGTTCTAGAAGAACACCCAAAATACGCTGATATTGCAGAGGAGGGAGAGTTTCTTTTGATCGTCCTTTGGTCTTCTGGGTAGAGATTCTTTGGTCGATGGTGTTTACCATTTCCTGCATCATGAGGGTGGCGTAGTCCAAAGGTAGGTCATAATATACCCCGTACATTATGGCCAAGATTTGATGAGAAGACTGGTCTGGACTACCCACTTTCCCAGTTAGGCACCTGTTAAGAATGGAAAAAAGAGTATTCCATATAGGGGGTAATCGATTTCTTCTGAAATCATTTCTTTTCCTTAGGGTTGTGTTATACCCTAACATTTCAACAAACCTGCAGAGTTCAGTATCTGTAGGTTCCTATGTGTATGCCTTTATCCCTAGTAGACCTCTGGTGGGTAGACTGAACTCCAGAGAGAACATTGTTCTGTTGAACTTGAGTTCCAAGTCCTCGAATTTGTCTGGTTTGGAGATATAGCCCTTGATTTGTCTGTCTTCAGGGTCGAATCTGCTGCTTTGCCAAAATTGGTTGAGATACATGGCAGGGATTTTACTGACGATTTTGGTTAATAGAGGGTTGAGGTAATGGTTTTCCAAGATGTGAAGAAGTATGGCATGATTTTCCCCAAAATCAGTTTTGGAGGGTACAAGGTAATAGTTGTTGGATTTTAAGGGTAGAACCTGCTCAAAATGTTCTTGAGCGATGAAGTTTAGAAGATGGGTTGTAGGTTCAAAATTTGCTTCATCGCCGGAGTTATCCTGTTCTAGGTTTCCGGCCATATCTGGGTTTTGGGAATGCTCAGAAAGAGCAGGGGAGTTCTTCGGAACGTTGGAGGTGGAAGCCATTTCGATAATCTGGAAGAATGAGAGTAGATAAAAAGAGGTTGCAGGTTTTGCAAGGGTTCTCCGGAGAAGATGAAGAGAGTAAGTTCGTAAACGTTTAGAGGTAATGGTAAGTTGGGTTTTATACTGAAGAGAATGGTAGAATCTGAAAAGGGTAAATATGTGAAAGTGAATAAAATTTGGGATCCGTAATTGAGTATATATGGTTGGTTCAACTTTCCAGGAGAACGTGTGCCACACACGTCCAATAGGAGAATGCCACGTCAGAAGTGTCAGAACACGATTAGACGTCGTGTGCGGCCCATTAATGCTTGGAGCGTGGGCATTTCTTCTTTGTGAGTTCTGTAACTCGCAGTAAATAACCCATACTATTACAGAATTTCCATAAAAGGTCAAGTGTCAGAGTCAACAGAGGCTCTGTGGTGGAGTGAGCTCTGTGATCTGAAACTTGTCTTTTTATCTCCTCTGATGCTTGTACCTTTTCCAAAAACGTTTGAAAGATCTTCGGAGAGGATCGATAGATCTTTAGTACAAAATTTTCATTCACAGAGGCTTTGAGGCTCTGTCGAGGCCAACAGAGGCTCTGAGAGTGAAAATTTCTCATAACTAAAAATTTAGAGAACTTTTTGATCATCCAAGGTTTTCATTGTGTTAAACGCTGTTTTTAGGACATATTTGGAAATTTGTGTCCTGGAAAACTGTTTTGGAAATGGATTTTGTTCGAGACATACTCTTAGAGTGTCTAGTTTGGGCGATAGAGACTCTTTTATGGAGTGAGCTCTTTGCCCATAAGACTTTCTTTCAGTATCCTTGTGTGTGCATTTGTACGTACAAATCCTTAAAGAAGACATTTAAGGTTGATCGACAGAGTTTCCGTATGAAATTTGCAGTGCTAGAGGATCCGGCTTACAGAGGCTCTGTTAAGCTCAGCAGAAGCTCTATGACCTTAAATTTCCTATAACTGAAGGCTCGAAAATCTTTTTGATCATTTCTTGTTTGGAATGTCTTAAACAGTGTTTATAGGACGTATTTTGAAATTTGTGTCCTAGAAAATTGTTTTCAAAAAGGATTTGTACGAGTTACTTACCTTTGGTTCTCCTTTGTTCGGCAAAAATACCCGACTTCTGTAGATATGGTTGATCATATCTCTTCTTTTGCTCCCCCTTGAATGATCAACCTCTGTAGATCAGTTCAAGGTCTCCTTCTGCTCCCCCATGACCTATGCTTGGATCAAATGAGATAAGTTGTGCACAGAACATAGGTCAAGGTTATCAGAGGTTCTGTGGCGATTGTCATACTCTGAGCAATCCCACAGAAGCTCTGTTGGTTACAGAACTTTTGATGATTAAGAATTTACATACAGAAGAGTTTAAATATATACATATTTACAAGAAGATCAAATCTTACTTACAGAGGGTTCAACTCATGTTTATCATTCCCAACTTACCCACCAAGAAAATGAATATTTTCTCATCTAGTGCCTTGGTGAATAAGTCTGCAAGCTGGTATTCAGTGGAATCAAAGTGCATTTCGATTGTGCCATGTTCAACATGATGCTTCAGAAAGTGATAACGAATATCAATATGCTTTGTTTTTTAGTGTTGTACTGGATTGGCAGAGATTGCTATGGCACTTTTGGAATCACAGAAGATGGGAATCTTGTATATGTTGTACCCATAGTCCTTGAGCTGAGTTTTCATCCACAGAACTTGAGAGCAACAGCTAGCATCAGCAACATATTTGGCTTCTGCTGTAGATGTAGACACACAGTTCTTCTTCTTCGAAGTCCAGCTGACTAGATTACCTCCCAGGAATTGACAACTCCCAGTGGTGCTCTTTCGATCAAGCTTGCATCCTCCATAATATGAATCTGTGTATGCCTTAAGACCAAAACCAGAGTTCTTCGGATACCAGAGTCCAAGATTTTTGGTCCCTTTAAGGTATCTGAAGATCCTCTTTACAGCAATATAGTGGGATTCCTTTGGGTTAGCTTGATATCTTGCACATAGGCATGTGGCATACATTATGTCAGGTCTACTTGCGGTTAAGTATAAAAGGGACCCAATCATACCTCTGTAGAGTTTGCACTCTACAGATGTGCCATTTGGATCTGAAAATAATTTATTTCCAGTGGCCATTGGGGTCTTCATTACAGAGGAATCAGAGAGACTGTATTTTGAAAGTATGCCAGAGACATATTTTGCTTGATTTATAAAAATTCCCTCTGATGATTGTTTTACTTGGAGTCCGAGGAAGAAAGTTAATTCTCCCATCATACTCATTTCAAACTCACTCTGCATGAGTTTTTCGAAATCTTTGCACTGTTGTGCATTTGTAGACCCAAAAATAATGTCATCCACATAAATCTGTACAAGCAGGATCTCATCACCTTTTCTTTTGTAAAACAAAGTAGTATCTGTCGTACCTCTGTCGTAATCATTATTGAGAAGAAAAGTTGAAAGCCTTTCGTACCATGCTCTTGGAGTCTGTTTCAGTCCATACAGAGTTTTCTCGAGATAATAGACATATTTTGGGTACTTGGAACTTTCAAACCCTGGTGGCTGGTGGACGTATACTTCTTCTTGGATTTCACCATTCAGAAAGGCAGATTTTACATCCATCTGAAAGACTTTGAAACCTCTGTGGGCAGCGAAGGCTAAGAAGATCCTTATTGCTTCGAGCCGTGCGACAGGGGAAAAAGTTTCATCGTAATCAATGCCTTCTTCTTGGCGATATCCCTTAGCCACCAATCTTGCTTTGTTTCTAATGACCACGCCATCCTCGTCCTTTTTGTTTCTGAAGACCCATTTTGTCCCTATGGCTTGTTTCCCTCGTGGCAGAGGTACTAGGGCCCATACCTTGTTTCGCTCAAACTGTAGAAGCTCTTTTTGCATAGCATCTACCCAGTTTGGATCGTCTAGGGCTTCAGAGATTCTTTTTGGCTCGATCATACTGATAAAATTTGTAAATAAACAAAAATTAGCAGTGGCTGATCTTGTCTTGACCTTTTCAGAAGGGTCGCCGATTATAAGGCTTGGAGGATGGCTTTTCGTCCACTGTGTTGTTCTTGGAAGATGGTTATTTGAGTCATCAAGATTAACTTCTGTGGTTGCACACTGCGGTTCTGGTGCAACCTCTGTTGTTGATGGTTCTTCTGTGCTTATGCTTGGTTCTTCAGCTTGTGGGAGGATTGGAATGAGAGTTGGAATTTGTTCCTCTGAGGAAGTAGAGACTGAGTCTTCGTTTTCCTCTGGTATTGATTCCTCTGTAGTCGCTGGAGTAGGTATTTCAGGAGCCTCTGTGGTTGAGTCCTTGGTTGTGTTATCTTCAGCTTCTGTTCGCTCCCCTTCAGCATGTGCATCTATATGATTTACATAAGAGGATGAAGTATTTAATGGACCAGTTAGAGAGATACCTGACTCAGTCTGGTTTGCAGAAGATGTTTCTCCAGAGGCTCTGACGTCTCCAGCAGAGGGATCAATATCATCATGGAACATCTCTTCAAATAGAAGATTTAAGTCTTCTTCTCTTGTCTTTTAGATGCCAGAGGATTCCTTCTTTAGACCGAGTTCTGAACTGATTTGTTCAGAAGTCTTTTGAAAGGAATCGTCAAAAGACACAATTATGTTTTCTACAATGGTGCGTGACTGCAGAAGATAAACTCTGTAGGCCTTAGAAGTGGCAGAGTACCCAATGAACTTTCCTTCATCTGCTTTCACTTCAAACTTTCCTCTTGCTTCTCTGTCGTTTAAGACGAAGCACATGCATCCAAATACATGGAAGAACTTGATGTTTGGTCGCCTTTTGTTGATCAAATGATAAGGTGTCTTGATGTGCCTCTTTACAATGGTTGATCGATTTTGGGTATAGCTAGCGGTTGGCACTGCTTCTGCCTAAAAAGACATTGGTAATCCACATGCTGTCAGCATAGTTCTTGCAGCCTCCACAAGCGTGCGGTTCTTTCGCTCAACCACGCCGTTCTGTTTTGGGGTGCGTGCAGCAGAGAAGTTCTGTGAAATGCCTTCTTCTGTGAGATAGGCTTCAATGACAGAGTTTTTGAATTATGTGCCATTGTCGCTTCTTAGTTTCTAAATCCTGCACTCATACAGAACTTGGATTCTTTTCATTAAATTTATCAGAACGTTTGGAACATCTGATTTCTTTCTGACAAATTCAACCCATGTAAATCTTAAATATTCATCGATCAGAACAAGTATATATTTCTTGCCACCTAGGCTCTGTGTAGCAATGGGACCGCAGAGGTCGACATGAAGCATGTACAGAGGCCTAGTGCAAGATATATCAGTTTTGCCTTTATGGGAAGCTCTTTTGAGTTTTCCCATTTCGCAAGCAGAGCACAAATGATCTTTATTAAATTTAACATTTGGCAGACCTTTGACTAGATCGAGTTTAACAAGCTTATCTAGAGTATGAAAGTTTAGGTGGCAGAACCTGTTGTGCCATAACCAGGCCTCTTCGTTTTTACAGGCTACAAGGCAGAGCTTGTCTTCCATGTTCTTGGCACAGAAGTTCATGAGGTAGAGATCGCCTCTTCGTTCGGCTCGCAGAAGTTCGACTCCTGTGTCCTCACCTTGTAGAGAACAGAAGGTTCTTTTGAACATTACGTCGAAACCCGTATCGCAGAGTTGGCTAACATTGAGAATATTGTGTTTAAGGCCATCGACATATGCAACTTTGCATACGGTTATGTTTTCCTTCTTGATGACTCTGTAACCTTTTATATACCCTTTTTTGTTGTCACCAAAGGTCACAGATCCTCCATCGAGTTTATCTTTGTAGGAGGATAGTAGACCTCTGTCGCCAGTCATGTGCCGCGAGCATCCGGAGTCAAGATACCAGATTGGCACATACTGCTTCTGCAAGACAGTCAGAGAGTTTTAGGTACCCATATCCAAATGGGTACAGCTTTGTTAGAGTTCTTCAAGTTTGCCTTAGCATTCTTGGGTTTGGTTTTAGCTTCTTTTGAAGAACCATTTTGTTTCTTCTTACCCTTGAATTTAGTGTTCTTTTTGGGTGTAGAGAGGAAACAGTGTGGACTTGAGAAGTGTTGATTTAATCGATACATGAGATCAAAGCAATGACAATAATGAATGTGCGAAGAGATTTGCTTGAACTTTTCATTGAAAACATTAAATGGGGGCACAAAGGCATTACATTCTATCCTAACATTTGACTTCCTATTACAAGAAGACCTATGTAGGCTAGATTGTTGTTTGCAAAATCCTTTGTTGAGTGCAGCCTTCTGTGGACCCCTTCTGTGGTGAACTTCTGCGGGTTTCACTGTCACAGAAGAAAAAGATTTGTTATTTTCAACCCATTTTCCCTTCTGTTGCCATGTTAGTTTTTCTTTAATAGGCTTTAAGGGTTTTGAAGTCTTTGAACTTGTTGGATTTTGAGAGGACGTTTTCTTTTGTTGTTTGATGTTTTCAAGCTCAAGAGAGGTTTTGGCTTGTATACAAATGTCTAAAAAATCTGGACAAATAGGAACTCTTGTGATTTTCTCTTTGGGAGGAATAGTTCTGTTAAGAACTCCAGAGGGTAGTTTAAAATCCTCTGAGTCACAAGGTACTATCTCTGACTTAGAGTCAGTCTCAGATTCGTCAGAGGATGAATCGTCCTCATATACAGAGGTTGAGTCACTTAGTTCTCTTTCGACAGAGGCTAGATTTTCAGAGCATGTGCCATACTTGCTTTCTTCCTTTCTTTCAGGGATATCTTCAAAGTCAACAAAAGTTTTCATCGAGGTTTCCTCAGAGAGATTTTGGCCATTTTTGAAAGTACTGGGACATTCATAAAAGTTGTTTTCACCGATTTCCAATAATTCCTTTTCAGAAATATGAGTCAGTTTTCTTCTGTTGAAGCAGGCAAGAACTCAGGTGCCTCTGCTGATAGTTTCTTCTCAGAATCTATAGTGCAGACAAAGGCAACCTGTGATTGAGTCTCGGGATTACCAAACTTAAAGATTCCTATATGATCTTGTGTTTTCAGATATTTCTTAGGTTTGAACGCTCTTTTGACAGAGGCTGATGATGGTAGATCTGTGTTTTGACAGAGGCTGATGATGGCTGATGATATTTCTAAAATGTTCATTCTGTCGGTCTCAACATCCATAAGTTCTTTAGATTTTGTTTTTAATGCAGAGTTAAGTTCAGAAATCTTTTCTTTCAAAGGATTTAGGTGTTTGTTCCAATTTGTTCCAATTTGTTTCAATTTCTTCCTTTTCTTGAAAGATTTTAGCCTTTTCTTGAGTGAGAAGTCTAGCTTCTCTCTCAAAGAAGGTAAGCTTCTTTTGAACACTTTCGCAGGTCTTTTTAAGTTCTATGTATTCAATGTTTAGTTTAAGCAAATCAGCTTCTGCTTGACTAGAGTTAGAGTCAGAAGTGGATACCTCACTATCGGAGTCGGATGAGCTGACTTCTGCCATTCCACAGAACAAGGCGTTTTTGTCGCCTTCATCAGATGATTCGTCTGACAGCCAGTTCTCCTGATTCACCATTAGCGACTTCTGAGCATAAAACTCCGCTTTCTTTTTGTAGTAAGCAGAGTCCCTCTGTGGGCGGTTTGATTTGCTCCTGCAGTCAGCGGCATAATGACCTGACTTGCCACAGTTAAAACATCCTTGGTTCTGGGAACCGTTGCCAACTCTGTCGTCAGACCTCTGTCGGTCACCACCTCTTTCAGTTCTACATTCATTGGCGTAGTGGCCTGGCTTACCACAGCTGTAACATACTTGGTTCTGTGGAGTGTTGCCAACTTTATCGTCTGACCTCTGTCAGTCACCACCTCTGTCAGTCGACCTTTGTTGGTCGCTACCTCTGTCGTTCCTTTCATTTGACCCTTCTCTTCCTCGATCATCTCTTCCATAGCGTTTGTTAATGCCAAAAATCGCACCAAAGGGACAACTTAAGGTAGATGTGGACTTAAACAACTAAAGAAAGAATCTTTCGACGAAACGTGCGACGAGGATAAAAATAAAGAAACAAGGGATTTGATGACGCAGGAAAAACCTCAAACGAGCAAAAAACCTACGGACGACAGGGGGTGTCGTCGCTGCACTATGGTCGCCAATCAGGGGCGATGTCCTTGGTACTGGCATCGATCGTACAGTGATTACAATACAAATGAAGAAAATGATTCGAAATGTAAAGTACAAGTGTTTAAAGTATAAAACAGGTGTTTGTCGTGTGAATACAAAGTGTGAACTGCTGGTCGAGAGTTGCTGTCGTGCGTCGAGAGCGATACATAGAATAATGGTTCTTCACTTCAGGTGTTCTTGAATATTGCTTCGGTTGTTAATCGCCGGATATTCGATGTCTTGAAATGTTGATTGAGCTTGATATTTATAGTCTTCGCGTCCTAAGCTTTATCCATAAATGCTCCTTTAATGGCCTTAACGGTTGGAAACGGTCGCCGGAGTAATGGTCTTCGTTCGTTACGGCTATCGATCGTTGATGGTTGTGTCGGTTATATCCGTTGCTCCTTAATGACTTTGACTCCTGCATTAAAACTTAACAAATGTAACAGTCAAGGTTAACGTTAGCTTTGGTCGAAGGTGCAGTGATCTTACGCGATGGTCGTACGGGACGGGCGATGCTATGGTCGAGCGTCATGGGGGACGTACGACTTACCTTTTACGGGAGACGTCGGATGTTTTCGGGGTTCTTGTTGAGACCTTATCTTAATACAAGATATAGCTTAGGACATGCGTCTTACATGTTTTTGTCGTGGTCGAGCGACGTGATTTTTTGCCCAAACAGTTTGCCCCCAAAATTTGAAAATTGAATGTCAAGTTTAAGTTTTAAATTTTGCTTGTCGAAGACTTGTGACCTGGGTTGAGGGACTTACCTGGTTGTCGTGGAACTAGACCGGTTCGCCTTTAACTGAACGAGAAGTTGAAAAGTTGTGACGTCATACTGACGTACGATTATGCTTACCAGCTGTCGAGGACAGGTGTCGAAGATCTGTGAGGGTATGCGAAAAGATTGGGGACGCACGGAAATCATCCAGGGATTCGATCCAACCCTGTTTTTCGGTCTAAATAGGGATTTTGACGGATCATTTCCTTATTTCGCCCTTGAAGAGTTTGTGCTGTGATTTCCTTGCCATTCTTTGTCTGATATCTTCCGAACTTGTGAAAAATCTTTGACTTGGTTAGGTTTCTTCGAGGATTAACGCGCCTATAAGTAAGGTACGATTTCTCTGACTTCTGCAAATTTTGTTTAGAAATGTCGAGGGATCCTGAGAGTGTTATTCAAGAGTCATCGGACCTCCGGGACTTTAGAAAGTTAGCGAAAATTCCTGCGTGGGTCGAATTGATCCGTCCAGGTCAAATCCGTTCAAACGAGTGTCCCGTGGGGTACATCGTAATCTATGAATACCCTTTTAAGATAGGTTTCGAATGGCCTTTTTCTCCTCTGGCCAAGGCGTTTATGTTAGAGTTTGACTTTGCACCGAGTCAGTTGATGCCCCAGTTCTGGCGAGTCGTACGATTGATCAAGCGTGCTACTAAGAAATGGGATTCTCCCATAAATGTACATGATCTCCTCTCGGCTTATCAAGCCAAGATGGATGGATGTCATCGATGTAGTTTACATTCTAGGTTCAAGGGCGATCGCATTTTGGTCTTAGGGACGGGTGTGAACGACCGTGGGTGGAAGTCTCGATATGTATTCGTGCGTAAGTTGTTTCTTGACTCCAAGAGTGAGTGGATTAGGACAGGCTGGAATATGTCGGGTGAGTCTTGTTATTTCATTTTTCGTATGCTATATACGGTATGATTATTAACTTGTTTTCTGTATATTGACAGCCATAAAATTCGAGGTCGTGAAGCCAGACGCTAACTCTCAAGCGAAGATCGATTGGTTTTTAGAATTTAGATTCGCCAAAAGGTCTTTCGTCGTGCGAACTCGGCGGATGACGACGATTTAGAATCTTCAGGAGAGAACCAGGGGGAGAAGTGTGAAGAGAAAGGAAGAGAAGAGGAGGAAGATAATTCAAGAGGAAGGAGAGGGATGACGGGTAAGTTTTACTTTCCTTTTCTTCCTATGTTACCTCGAGTCTTTTTCCTGTGCGTGCTTTATGACATTCCTTTTTTCCAGGAGAGTCTCAACCTAAAGTGTTGAATGTTTCTGCTAAGAGAGTAGCTGAGTTGGAGCGTGCTCGTCAGGGTAGAGAGAAGAGGCTAAAAGCCATGTCTGCTGGCCCTGAAATTCCGAAGAAGACGAGGACGACGACTCCGAGGGAGTCGTCGGCAGGGGTTAGTGACTCGTCGAGAGTCGTTACACCCGAAGAGGTAGGGGTCGCATCTCCCAAGAAGGTGATTGCAGCGACACCCATCAATTCTGCGCCTCCGGCGAAAACGGTGAAGTCCCCGTCTGCCGCGTCGAATCCTTTGTCAGCCGACAAGGGCAAGGAACACTCGACGGGAGGGGAGAAGGTCACGACGGTCAACTTTACGCTGCCATCGGACTTTATGACAGGTAATGTCCTAGACGGGACGAACCTGTTCCCTCACCTGGATAAATTCCTGCTTCCATCTTTCAGGGAGCGTTTTGAGGGGTTTCCTATCGAGGAGACGGGTTCCCATGTAGCCGGCTTGGTGTTCATGGTAAGTCTTTCTTTCAAGACTTAGTTTGTCTAGGCCCAGACTTCGTTGTCGTTGTCGTTGTCGTTGTCCACTGATGATGTCTGTCTTTTATGATTTTGCAGGTACTTCAAGCTTCCTTGGCCTTGCGAAGTGGAACGGCGAAGGTGAAAGATCTCTTATCTGCTTCACGCGAAAGGGAGAATGCAGCATTGGATCGAGCAAACGATGCTACTGGTCGCACGGAGGATCTATCGAAGCGTCTTGCTGACGCTTTAAAACATATGGAGATCGTTAATCAGGCGAAGGAGGATCTTAGCCATCGCTTGGCGCAGTCCTTGTCCATGACTGCCGAGCAAAGGGAGGAGATGGAAAAGATTAAGGAATCCTTGGCCGCTGTTTCAAAAGAGGCCGAGGATTATAAATCCAAGGTAGACAGTTTGGAAAAAGAAGTGAAAACTGCAAAGGACGAGGGTAAGTCGGTTTTTGCCATAGCTCGTCTGACTGCTCGGGCGGCGATCATGCGACGACATTTGCTGGGGAAAGACCCTCTTGCTTCGGCGAAGGAGGAGCTGGACATCTATCTGAATGGCGTCGGGACCGAGAAGGATCTTGACTCGGACGATGAGGAGGTGGCAGGCGAAAGCCTTCAGGACGGGACTTCGGGCATGAATGCGACGGATGCTCCTCCTTTAATTTATGAATTTTATTTCGTTTGCTTTGCTGCTCGACTGTTGATGGTCGAGCGTGTACCTGACGATCTTTTCAGTAAATGCACTTTTTGTTTGAACTTGTGTTTTCATATACTTGGTAAGAAAATATCGCATCGATGGAATGTAAGATGAATAGGAAATCATGCGACTAAGGCCTTTATTGTAATACGTTGAGAATAACGTAAAACACATATAAGAACACGCGATTAAAGCATCCATTCGGGGTATAAAAGCTAAGAAGCTTAGAGATAAGCTATTCAGGCTTTGCGATTGTACGGCTGGATCGTACGATGAATTTGAATCGTATGCCCTTGTGGAGGGATGATCGGGGAAGAAAATCCTGATTGTTTATGTCGTGCGACCTTGCGAATTTAAAGTCATAAAGTAGACTTAATGACTACTGTCGTGCGATTCTGCGATAAGCTGTCGTGCGATTCTGCAATAAAACGATGTCGGGGGTTGGTCGTTGGCTAGCCAACGACCCTCCGATGCTTAAGTCAGTAGCTGTTTGTGAGAAAAATTTGTATGGAAAAGAGTTAGAAATCATACCTTTCTCCTTCATGGGGTATTGCCCCCTTGTCATTTATTATCCTATTCTTTTTGGAAAGAAAGATAGGTTTTAAATGACAGGACGACACGACGATCCGATGAGATACTGTCTGTGATTGATCATGTCGCCGTACGACAGGGCACCATAGTGACGTTTCGACTCATTCTCGATCTTCACGATTCCCAATGGCATAGGGGATTTTAATTGACAACTTTTGCATGCTCGGGAGTCGACGGTTGATGGCTATTAGCTGGAATAGCGACATCGTCGATGATATCTTTGAGATTTCCTTTCGGGAAATGATACGCTAATTCCTTCTTCAATGCGATACAATCGTCTGTCGCATGACCATGATCGACGTGGAAGTCGCACCACTTTGATTTGTCTTTTTTAGCATCGTCCAGGTCGGACTTCTTTGGCCATCGAATGGTCGCTTGGGAACTTTTCAGAGCTTCGACTAGGTCCTTAGCGGTCCCTTTGAATTCGTAAGAGGATATCTTGGGGTACTGAGTGAACTTAGTCGCGGTCTTGGCTTCTGCTTTCGTCTTGAAATGAACATTTGAATTTTGGCGCGTAGGCTCTATTCTGGAAACAACCTTTGTCTTGAACTCTGGCTTTCTGACGCCTAACGACTTCTTGTCGTCAGTGTGCTTGCGACGAAAGGCGGCATCATCCTCGACTCTCATATAGGCTAAGGTTCGAGCTCGGACGTCTTCGAAATTCTCTGGGGGATACTTGGTCAGATCGATATATAAACCTGAACTATCGTCCAGACCACGCTTATAGGCTTCGATCGCAGTTTTGATGTCACAATTGCGGATACTGATCATTTCGGCATTGAATCTATTGAAATAACTTCGAATAGACTCATTGGTCTTCTGCACGACATAGTACAGATCACTAGTCTGCTTTTCCATCTTACGACTGCTAGCGAATTTCCGGGAGAATTGGTTGACCAATTCGGCGAATGACCCGATAGATTTGGGTTTGAGATTGATCAACCACTGGAGAGCTGGACCAGTGAGAGTCGCCCCGAAATTCTTGCACATGCATACTTCCTGGTACATGTGTGGAATCGAGATCGTCCACATGAGCTGCTTGTACTGCGCGACATGCTCAGTTGGATCGGTCACACCCGAATACTTGGGAGTGAAGGCAGGAATGTTATACTTCTTTGGGACCTCGACGATGGCGATCTCGTCGATGAAGGGCGATGCCTGATACCCCGAGCGAGGCTCGACGTCAACAGGCACGGCTGCCCCAGGCAACTTGGCGAGCAAGGACAGGACGCGCTCATTTTGGTCTTCTAACATCTTCAAACGCTGGGCGACGGGATCGTTAAGATCAGGATTTACCCCTGTCGAGGGATTGGTCCCTGGACTAGTGCCATTACCATTCGACGAACCATTAGTGTCCCCGTTGAACGGAACAAAATATGGCTACGACCCATAGTGGAATTGCTGCGGTCCATTCTGAAACGATTGTGGTCCCTGCTGAAATCGTTGCGATCTCTGTTGGAAAGATTGCGATCCTTGCTGGAAAGGTTGCAAACCACTTTGGAACGGCTGAGAAAACGGTTGGGATCCATTCTGAAACGGCTGGGCGCCACCTTGCAATGGTTGGGATCCGTTGTTCAAGGGTGGTGGTCGGATGTGCTGAGAGGGAATCTGCCCAGACTGGGGATTCAGAATGAACGAACCCGGCTGCTGATTCTGCATGAATGGACCTGGATGCTGATTCTGCGCGGACGGGCCTGGTCCCGAACCTGGATTCTGGATGAATGGTCTAGGACCATTCTGGGGTCCAAAAGGATTCCTTAGCCGCGCGATCTCTTCAGCTGCTCTGCGATTTTGCTCTGCCATTGCATTGAGTTGATTCCTGGCAACCTCGAGCTCCTGATACATCTGAGCGACGGCTTGCTGCGGATTTCCAGGAGCTGCCATTTTCCTGCAACAGAAAATAGAAGAAACTCCAAGAAACTATTAGTAGAATGCACGTTCGTCGAGGATTTTCTCTAGATGTAGTCCTACGAATGGCGCCAAACTGTTAATGCCAAAAATCGCACCAAAGGGACAACTTAAGGTCGATGTGGACTTAAACAACTAAATAAAGAATCTTTCGACGAAACGTGCGACGAGGATAAAAATAAAGAAACAAGGGATTTGATGACGCAGGAAAAACCTCAAACGTGGAAAAAACCTGCGGACGACAGGGGCTGTCGTCGCTGCACTATGGTCGCCAATCAGGGGCGATGTCCTTGGTACTGACGTCGATCGTACAGTGATTACAATACAAATGAAGAAAATGCTTCGAAATGTAAAGTACAAGTGTTTAAAGTATAAAACAGGTGTTTGTCGTGTGAATACAAAGTGTGAACTGCTGGTCGAGAGCTGCTGTCGTGCGTCGAGAGCAATACTTAGAATAATGGTTCTTCACTTCAGGTGTTCTTGAATATTGCTTCGGTTGTTAATCGCCGGATATTCGATGTCTTGAAATGTTGATTGAGTTTGATATTTATAGTCTTCGTGTCCTTAGCTTCATCCATAAATGCTCATTTAATGGCCTTAACGGTTGGAAACGGTCGCTAGAGTAATGGTCTTCGTCCGTTACGGCTATCGATCGTTGATGGTTGCGTCGGTTATATCCGTTGCTCTTTAATGACTTTGACTCCTGCATTAAACACTTAACAAATGTAACAGTCAAGGTTAACGTTAGCTTTGGTCGAAGGTGCAGTGATCTTACGCGATGGTCGTACGGGACGGACGATGCTATGGTCGAGCGTCATGGGGGACGTACGACTTACCTTTTACGGCAGACGTCGGATGTTTTCTGGGTTCTTGTTGAGACCTTATCTTAATACAAGATATAGCTTAGGATATGCGTCTTACCTGTTTTGGTCGTGGTCGAGCGACGTGATTTTTTGCCCAAACAACGTTCATTACCAGACTTCTTCTGGTAACCTCTGCTGAATTCCCTTGTCAAAAGGGCTAACGATTTAGCAATAGAGGCCATTGATGTCTCTTCTTCTTCCACCACCTCCTCATCTTCACTATCAACGATCAAGATCTTCTTCTTTTTCTTTTCTTCCACTGCTTTCTCCTTTTTCGGTTTCTCTTTATCTTCTGTAGCCTTACCAACCAGCGCAAGAGGTGCACTGATTTGAATTTTTGCTTGTGCAATCTGAGGCTCTTGGGCTGCCAACGTTCCATAGAGATCTGACAGAGTCCAGGAGTCTAAGTCTTGATTTGTTTACAGAGACATAGACAACTGGAGCCATTCATCATTGAGACTCTTTAGGAACATGACATTGTTTTCCTCAGAAGTTCTGTGGATTCCGAACTTCTTGCACTTGTTGATTAGAGAGTTGAACCGATCATATGTTGTCTGCAGAGGTTCTGTCGGCAGAGCTTTGAATGCGTAGTACTCGTTGATGCATTGGGCTCTGCGGTTCTTCTGAGTTTTGGCCCCACCCTCCAGTTGTTTTTCCAGTTCCTTCCATAGATCGTATGCAGATTCACACGCATCTAAGGATTGGAAAAGGTCATTGGGTATGGCCATTATCAGAAGTCTCTTAGTCTTCTGAGCAACTTCATATTTTTCCCAATCAGGATCTGACCACTTGTCCTTGGTCTTTGGTTTCGTGTGATCAGGGATTTCAGGAGTGTCGTCTGTGGCAGGTACACGGGGTACTGTTATCATTGGTACGAAAGGAGGATTGTTGATATAGTACATGAGTTCTTTGTCAGTACCCTCGAAGAAGTGAATCATTCGTATCTTCCATTGAGGGTACTCATCTCTGAGTAGTGTGGGTGGTTTGGTTAAAGAACTAGCGGTGAAGAAGTTGTTTGTGTTTGTCATTTTGAAAGGGTTTGAGAAATCAAGAAAAATAGGGTATGAACAGTAAACCTTCAGAGAATGAAGTGGATGTTTCTAATGATTTTATAAGCTTTAAAACCTTTGAACAATGAACTAAAATGGAGATTTAACAGAAGAAACAGATTCTGTAAGTTTACTAAAGTCGAAACAGGTCGAGAATGGCAGAAAAGCAGATGCTGTTTTGAAAGATATGAAAAATAGGTTAAAAGTCCAAGTTTCTACCAAAAATCATTGTAAGTGAGGATCTCTTGATATAGAAAATCAAGAACCGCTCTGATACCAATTTTTCATATCTTTCAAAAGCGCAACGGAAGCGTGGTGGGCCCATAACCCACAGGTCCCAGGATCGAAACCTGGCTCTGCTACCAATTATTGGTTCCTGTTTTGCTTAACAATGAAGATTCTATCTAATTAGTTCAAACAATATATAATGCGGAAGCGTTTTAACGAACTAACATATATAATGAGGTAGAATAACACACAATATCAAATATATGAAGTGTAAATAACACAGATATATAGCTCAATGATTCACTGTATTTGATATAATAAGAACACCAAGAACACCGAAAGGTTTGATAAGAATCTGCTCTAAAGGTGTATGTGTCGTGCAAGGCTTAATAGAATAACTCAACATGAGTCTTCTATTTATACTACTTCTAAAGGGGACAAGATCTGAACAACAAGGACTGAAGGCACTAAAAACACTATTCAGGTACTGTTGATAGTACAACGTTAATTTAATGCGCCGACTTCTACTAAGGCTATGACCCATCAGAGTTTGACACGTGGAGTTGTCAGGTCATGCCTTGTACTAATGATCTTGAGTATCTTCGTACATCAGAAATCGTGTGAAGCACGATTGTCTTTGTATAGATCTTTGGTATTTTATACCACAGAGGCTCTGTCAAGTATGACAGAGGCTCTGTGGCCTTGTCCGTATTGAAGAGTTATTTAGGCGATTCTTCACTTCGGTCTTCTCGGTTGCTCGGCAGAGCCTTTGTCGAAGACTTCTATACTTAGCATATTTTCAATACTTCTATTAACAGAAAGATTGGAGCTAACAATTGTAGGTTCCCAAATACAAGTAACAATATAGAAACAATCAATTGTATTGAATGATTTGAGAAGAGTTTACAATATAGGAATTAAGAACACTCTCTCACTGAAGCTCTCTTTCTCTCTATACGTATGACTCTTTCAAGATGGAGGCTAGGAGACTTTTTGAGGCTTAACCTAAAACTCTAAAAAATTAGACATTAAATACTTAAGTTTTAAGGCCTAAGCCCATAAGCCACTAAAGCCCACAAATACAATTTGGGCTTTTACAATTTAAGCAAATACAATTTGGGCTTTTATAATTTAAGCAAGTAATCTTGAATACAATATAAAAATAGAGTCAACAATATCCCCCTTTGTATTCAAGATTAAAAATAGCCCGATCTTCCACAAAGTCAGTTGCTTCAATTTCTTCTTTAACTCCCCCTTGATCGTTGCATACTCCCCCTTGACTGTTGCTTTACCTTTTTGATCTCGGTTGTCTCCCAAAGATTAAACTCAAACAATCAGAGAACGATTTTATGTGCGGAAGCTTGTATTACCAGTTTGAGTAATAACCGATGGTAGATAAACAACTAGGAGATGAAGAGTAGCGAACACATTCGGCTCATGAGAATCTGCATTAAAGAATAAGTAACCAGGGGTAATCATCTAACACAAAAGCACATAGCAACTGTTATCACAACAATTAAAATAATTGTGTGGCTTATGTTCAAAGTTGACAAATATGAAGCTCTGATAGGACTTCCAGTTATCATAGGAGTAGAATTATAAAATTAAACTTCTCAAACTGTTCTGGCAATATCACATAGATATGCATGTGGAATCACAAAGATTCGTGATATTGTGTAGAAGAAAAATAGAATATTATCTATTAGGCTCAAAAGTGTGTAAACTGTTTGGACATAACAGGTGTCCACAGACTCAATGTGCATGAGTGAAATGTGAAGGTGGGGCAAATTTCCTTCTTTTCAATATCCAACCTTCCAAATAAAGATCAGATAGCATATATGCTGCTTCCCTGTGGAAAAGTGAAACATTTATTTGTTGAGAAAGAAATGAGTAGCTGGTGGGGTTTAATGCAAGAGTTGGCATGGGCTAATTTCCTGTTTCAATGATGGTCACCAAAGAATGTGAACCAATCAGTAATGTGGCTGCCCGGCTCAGAAAGTGGTTGGTGCAGAGTTGTATAATTCTTTTGACTTTGTTCTTACACTATCTTTCTTTTTATCATGTAGCTCACATCTAACCAAACTCTCTTTTCAATTTTTACCTCTTAAGCACAATGAGAAAAACTAAGATGAGTTATCTCCCCCACTCTTTGATGTAGACCCTTCACCTCTCAAACACTCAAGGTTTACTTCTTAGGTAGGAAACACAGGTTTAAGTGATCCATAGAAGTACTATAAAGCTCACACATTGAACCCATGAAATTGTTGTCCTAAAGATTGTATTGTTCCACACACTGACTATTTTTAGTCTCAGAAAAGCATTTAAAATCCAACTTCTATATCAGAAAAAGCATTTAGCATCTAGAAGTGGTTTGACCATTTTAGAAAGGTTTTATCATTTTAAAGTTAGTCTTCTTTAAAAATGACGAGTCTAAAGATTTAGAAATTTACCTTTGGATGTACATGGTCAGATTTGCATTCTCCCACTCAAATTGAGCATTAAATCTCATTTAAGCTCACTTTGAAATCAGATATCCAGTAAAAACTTTGAACTGAAAACGGTCGGCAGAGGTTGGTCGGCAGAGGTTTGGCGGCAGAGGTTGGTCGCAGCTCGGCAGAGGTTTGTCGCGACTTTAACAGAGATTCTGATAAAGAAGAAGACTGATTCAGACCATGCTCAAAACACGAAAATTGTTTATCTTTGTCTTAGGAATCCAACGCATCTGGACTCATCACATTTGGAGCTTCGAGGAGGGAGTTCTGTTGAAAATACGACAGGTGCGCAAAGCTGACAGCAAGTACTCAGAAGTTGGGCTACGGGCTCTGAGGTTCAGTTGCAGAGGTTCAGTCCACAGAGGCTCTATCAGATTTCACAGAGGCTCTGTGGTGAACAGTACCACAGAGGGTGGTCACAAAAGTCTGAGCCAAAGCTTGTGTTGTCGCCAGAAGTTGGTCTGAGTGGTCGACAAAGAATGATCACGGCTTGACAGACGCTTGACAAAGGCTCGGCAGAGGTTTGGCAAGCCTTGGCAAGGCATGACAGTGGTCTGGTCGCGGCTCGGCAGAGGTTGGTCGCTGCTCGGCAGAGGTTGGTCACTGCTCGGCAGAGGTTTGGTCGCGGCCGGCAGAGGTTTGGTCGCTGCTCGACAGCAGCTTAACAGAAATGTTACACTAACTTTGACACTGATTTAGACCATGATAGCTCTGGAGATTGCAAAAACTCAAAACTTAAAGAGTGTGCATTGGTTTGTTATCTTTTCTGAGCATCTAGAATCACCTCTTTTGGAGCTCGGACGAAAAATATATGGTTGATTTACCACAGTCGCGCAGATCTGTCCAACAGCTTTGTATCAGCACACTGTTGTCTACTTCAACGATGCATATGACCCTTCTAAATTTGGAATGTATGAATTCTCGAAACACGAAAGTTGTTCATCAATGTGTTTTAAATCCATGGCCTTTTGAATCGCATCAATTGGTGTCTTGATCAGTGAGATATGATTAATTTACTACAGCATCGCAAATCTGTCAGCATGCTGTCATAGTACTTGAGTTCTGTATTGTTGTGCACAGAAATCAATTGCCTTTGAAGGATGAGTCTTAAACTGAGTGTTTAAGAGTCCATTATCTACTGAAGTGTGAGTCCTTAACAGATGTATTAAGGAGTCCATTTACCTGCAAGACAGATCAAAGAACTTTTGGTACCCATTTCCAAATGGGTCCTATTTTGTTAGGATTTGGAGCTGTCTTCAGTCCTCTGGTTTGCCAGGTTCCTTCCTATGAAATCTCATACTATGGGTCTTTGAATTTTCCTTTTGAAATGACCCATTATGAACACAGTATTAGAGAAATGGTTCTTTAATTTAAACATAAGATCAAAGCATTTACAGTTATGAGAATGAAGAGATGAATGTTTAACAGAAACAGATGGCTTTGGAGCATTTTTGATAGGAGTAGAGCTTTTGACTTTCCAAACCATTTTCACTCTTTTGAAAATAAGATTATCTGTATTATTAGCACAGGAATTTGCTAAGTCAAAGTCCTTAAGCCTTTTAGCTAAAACATCTTTTTCTTTAAGATTCAAATCAAACTTCTTTAGAAGATCTGATTTATACATCTTCTCCAACATAATCTTGGTTGACAAAACAGATAGTCTTTTTGTAAATTTGGACATTTCAGCTTTAAAAACCTTTATTTCTCTCTCAAAATCATCTTTCAAACACTTTTTTGAAATCCTTCAACCTTCACCTTTTCAGATTCTTTTCTTTCAAAATCATGCTCTCTCCTCTCCTTTTCAAGAGTCTTTTCTAAGTCAGATAATTTGTTAGAAAGTTTGACAAACTTTGTTTCAAAAGATTTTCTTTCATTTTCAAAGTTCTCTTTTTCACAAATTACAAGCTTTTCAAAATTAGAAATTAGATTAGAAAAATTTAAACATTTAAGTTCAAGTCTTTTCTTCTCTTTTTAAAAAATATTTTCAGACTCACATAATTTTCTCTTAAGATCGAGATGTTCACAGGTTAAGAGTTTACCTGATTCTTCAAGCTTAGCAATCTTTTCTGAGTCAATCAGAATGCTTTTGTTCTTTTCCTCCAACTCTTTCTCAAGATTAGGAATAATTTTGCAAAAATTAGTACTAAGTTTAGAATAATAATGAGCATCAGCATCAGCACTAAATCTTAGTCTTGACATATTGTTACTTGAAAGATCGTAAACAGATACTTTGTGCGAAGAAGAATTAATTGTTGCACAGTCTTTTGTCTCAATGCACTAACCTGTCTCAGCCTAAATCTTGTCGGATTGAGCTGAAATTTGGTAGGTAGGTGCACGAGGAGATTCTAGACAACTTTAATTCTTCGAGTTTTGTCCAAAAACCAACAGAAAATGGTTTTTCAAAGCAAAAACGTGTGCAGCAAATAAAAGTTAAGGATGAAGATTCAAATGTTCTTGAGTCAAAATTTTTCAAAAATGATCCGATTGAGCTGAAATTTGGTACACAGGTTCGTGACACTATTATGAGAAACTTTAATGCTTGGTGTTTTGTCCCAAAACCAATAAAAATGGTTTTTCGAAACAAAACAGAGTGCAGAAAAATAAAAGTTTAAAACTCCAAAAATTGAGTAAATGAACAAACTGAGCTACAAACCTAGTGATTTTGCGGAATAAAACACTCAGGTATTATCTACTAACAACCCTTGATCGATTCTAAACCAGTAGAAGAACTCTAATGGCCATAACCAACCAAAAAGATGAAGAACTTGAAGAACTCTCAACTTTGCACAAAAACACAATAATCTCTCAAAAATTGATAAAAATCAATGGATTGAAGCACAAATTCAAATCTGTTTGGCTCTGATACCAATTGTAGGTTCCCAAATACAAGTAACAATATAGAAACAATCAATTGTATTGAATGATTTGAGAAGAGTTTACAATATAGGAATTAAGAACACTCTCTCACTGAAGCTCTCTTTCTCTCTATACGTATGACTCTTTCAAGATGGAGGCTAGGAGACTTTTTGAGGCTTAACCTAAAACTCTAACAAATTAGACATTAAATACTTAGGTTTTAAGGCCTAAGCCCATAAGCGACTAAAGCCCACAAATACAATTTGGGCTTTTACAATTTAAGCAAATACAATTTGGGCTTTTATAATTTAAGCAAGTAATCTTGAATACAATATAAAAATAGAGTCAACAAATGGGGTGGACGAGAATGGAATCAAACTGAGGCTATTCAATTTTTCTCTCAAGGGTAGAGCTAAAATATGGATAGAGGGCCTACCATCGGATCAGATCACTACATGGGCAGGCCTGAAAGCTGCGTTCCTCCAGAAATTCTTCCCACCGGGAAGAACCGCTCAACTGATGGCCGACATCACCCACTTCGCTCAATGGGACCAAGAGACTCTATACGAGGCATGGGAGCGATATAAAGACATGTTAAAAAAGTGTCCACATCATGGGTTACACGGCTGGGTAATTATCCAAACGTTCTTTGGAGGCCTTCACCCGCAGTTCAAGAATGACATCACTGCTGCAGCGGGTGGATCTCTCATGAATAAGACATATGAAGAAGCAGTCGAGTTGATTGAGAACTTAGCCGAACGTATCTATGCCACTCCACGATCGTCTATCAGACGGGTAGCTAGTGTTCAAGTGTCGGATGAGTTGAAGGTGATAAAAGCTCAGCTAGCTGCTATCATAAACCACTTGAAAGGAGGCAATCCAGAAGCGTTCCCTACTTCGCAAGAACCCGAGCAACTTCAGTTTTTACAAAACCAGAACAACCAGCCGAGGAACGACCCTTTCTCGAACACATATAATGAAGGGCGGAAGAAACACCCTAACTTTTCATGGAGTCAACCCGGCCAACAACAACAAGGTAATCATCCCAACTTTTCTAATTCTTCAAATGCTAACAATGTTTACCGTCCTCCAGGTTTAAACCAAAGGAAATTCGATGATGGACCATCCGTAGAGAAGAAACCGGGCTGGAAGATATGATGATGAAGTTTATGACAAAGATGGATAGCACGGTTGAAGGTTTGGCAAGCACGGTGAGCACAGTAAAAGCAGCAACTGAACAGAACACCGCCTCCATCAAACTCCTTGAGAGGCAAGTGGGGCAAATTTCTGAAGTCTTACAAAACTGAGCCCCAGGAACGTTTCCGAGTCAGACTGAAAGGAAACCAAGAGAAGAATGTAATGCCATTCATCTGAGAAGTGGCAAGGAGATAATCAAGGAGGCGAATGTTGGGCTGAAGGATGAGCGTTCTAGTGATATGATTGATCGGGAGAAACCGAAGGAAAAAGAGGTGACACCTCCATCGAAGCCGATAGTCAAACCGTTTGTACCACCGCTACCATTTCCGAATCGGGTGAAGGCACATAAAGATGAGGAACAATTCAAGAAATTCCTTGACATCTTCAAGAAGATGCACATCAACATTCAATTTGCAGAAGCACTTGCCCAAATGCCAACATATCTCAAATTCATGAAAGAGATCTTATCCAAGAAGAGGGCAGTCGAACACCAAGCTACCATTACACTTACTGAAGAATGCAGTGCGATCATTCAGAACAAGCTTCCCCCGAAGCTTAAGGATCCAGGGAGTTTTTCGATCCCTATTCAAATTGGGAATCTTTGTTTTGATAAAGTGTTGTGTGATTTAGGGGCAAGTATTAACTTAATGCCTCTATCTATTTTCAGGAAACTCGGTTTGGGGGAAGTGAAGCCAACTTACATGACGCTTCAACTTGCAGATAGATCAATAGTGTACCCATATGGAGTGATAGAGGATGTGCCGATCAGAGTCGGTAAGTTCTACCTTCCAGTTGATTTCGTGGTCATAGATATAGAGGAAGATGAAGAGGTCCCGTTGATATTGGGAAGACCATTTCTGGCCACGAGCAAAGCGCTTATCGACATGGAAGAAGGCGAGATGACCTTAAGGGTTGGCGGAGAAAAAGAAACGTTCAAGATGTTCGAGAGCGGAAGAGGTCGGAGCGAAGAAGAACTCGGAGATGGTCAAGGAAGACCAGATGTGGAAGAATCCGCGGATAATCGCAAGTGTGGGCGGTTCAACTCCGCGAATACCGAGCCAAGTTGAGATCCACATAGTCGTGCCACGACTTTAACTACGGCGTTGGGTGGGAGGCAACCCACCGAGGTTTGCGTGTTTCGTTTTTAATTTATGTGTTGGAGTGATTTTATTTACACACACACAAAAAAAAATAAAAAAAAATTGGGGAACAGAGACTCCCGCGGGTTCCTGCGCGGTTTACAAACCACGGCCAAAACCGCGGGAGCCCTTGTTTGTTTTGCGAAACAGAATGTTGCGCGGTTTATCCCGCGACTTCCAAACCGCGGCCAAAACCGCGGGGGGGGGGGGGGGGGTTCCCCTGATGCTTCTGGTTGTTTTTCGTACAGTTTTTGTTCCTTTCTTGCTTTGGGTTTTCAATTTCTTTGCGTTTTTCATCTTTTTATTGATTTATTTTGTTTTTGTCTTCTCTATCCATCTTCTCTGGCTGGTAGCTCAAATCTTGCAAGAGAATCTCCTCTGTCCGGGCAAACAGGTATGTTCTAACTCTGTATGTTAACGAGTGGTGTATGATGTTTTGTTTCCTTATTAGTTAAGCGAGATGCAACCAACCTAAGTTTCACTTAGGTTTGGGGTGCCTCACCTTTCAACATCTACATACTCACTTTTAATCCTGTGCAAACCTCGGTTTTACCGAGGTTTGGGGTTGTCTTTAGTTGACAAACCTAGGCCACGACCTAGGTTTGGGGTGGCCAATTTTGTTGCAAGCGTAGACTGGCTCTTTGATGTTTCATGATTAAGACTTTGTATGTCCTGTCTGAATACCTGTAATAACTGCACAACGATACTTGTTCATATAGTATCGCCTACACTGACACTTACACATTGGGGTCAATATGTGGGTAAGGTTTGGGGTTGTCCAATCGGGCCCACGTTTATGCACGTAGATTTCCCGCACATCTGAATGCGTAGATCATTTTAGCCATATTTTTTTGTTTTGGATGATTGAGACCGACCATTGTGGGAAGAATCTTGTGATAGTAACGTGACCATTAGGGAAGGACCGGGAAAAGACATGACTAGGGACATTAGTGGAGACCACCCGATAGCAAGATTTGAGACTAAATGACGCCTTTCATTTCGAGGGATTCAAACACCTAATTCGTATACACTTTTTCAAATTCCTTGTCGTGATTATAAAATGATGTCGCTATAATATTGCATTGAGTAGCAAAGACGACCATCGGGATATTGGGTAAGGGTATAGTAGACCATATCGTGTGGACCTTAAGAGATGATTCCAGGCATTGTGTGCACTTTAACCCGTTTTTGTCTAACGTACCTGTTGACCCATTATGTGTGTACCCAAAACCACCTTTGTAGCCAAATACTCACCACTTGTTCATTTCAGACCCACCATTAAACCCTAGCCAAAAGCCTTAGCCAACCCTTATCCGAAAGTGTGTCAATCAGAAGCAGTACATGCCAGTCATCAAAATAGATAGAAAAGAGGGCCAATGCAGCCCCAATCAAATAAAGAGGACCAATGAAGTCCCAACTTGAAAAAAAAAATTAGATATAAAATAAAATAAAAATACAGTTAGTTAGATAGTATTTACAGCAGCTAAATAAGAGAGTCAAAGCGACTCCAATAGTGACAAAGAGGGCCGAGTGATAGAATGTGAAGCAAGAAAGTTCAGAACCGCTAAAAATTGACACACCAAGGATTTTTGATCCGCTTACCCTTCGTTTCTCAGCCATAACCCTAACCCCGTTACAACCCTTGTAAAGACCTGGATGATCTTTTGGAAAATGTGATTAGAGTATACGACCACCTTTACCAATATTCCCTGTCTTGCTACTTGATCCCTTTCTGAGATCGACTTTTTGGACATTTGTGCGTATTTCATTAGAGTTGTCATGTAATTTTCGAGTATTCTTGTACATAACTTCCTATACATGACAACATGTGCGACAAGCTAGGTTCGAGTGAAATGAGAGTATCCCGTGAGGTAGGGTCAAGGCGAAATGTTTTCCCTAGTATGTTTGGACCTAGTACAACCTTAATGCAATAAGAGCGGTCACGAGTTCAACTCACAATGGAAGGCCATAGATCAAACAAAATAAGGATGAGGTGAGAGTGAGATAGGCATTCACGGGTATGGGAAATCACCAGTGCATTACGTGGTACCAATTGGGAGTTGTGCAATTATTATTTCACTGATATATGATTTTATTCTATTTTATCGCTAATTTGCTTGAGGACAAGCAACGCTCGGTTTGGGGTTGTTGATAACGCCACTTTTTGGCGTTATTTTCGGTCCTCAAACCAATGAGATTGGCTTGTGTTCTAGCAAAAAGGCGGAACTTTATGGTTTATCGAGTGAAATGTGCAGGTAATCTAAAAGACGGCAATCATCGAGAAAAGAAGCGGAAAGAGCCCAAAACGAGTACAAAACGAAGCCAATGGAAGCCCGAGATCCAAGCCCAAGACCTGTGCCCGAACCAGGACCCGAACCTGACCCAGAACCTGATCCGGACACATCAGGGAAACCGCGCGGTTTGTCCTGCGGTTTGCAAGCCACGGGACAAGTGGCGTAAGTCCCTGTTTCAGCTCTATAATTTGGTGTTTTCCGGATTTTAGGTCATTATCTCGACACGCGCGACGGGAGGCAGCTTGGGGGCGATTTTTAGAGCACTTTCACGTATTTTGGAGCCACGATAGAGGATCGGTTGAGGAGAAGTTCACCACGCGAAGCGGATTAGAGCCGAGAGAAGGGAGTTCACCATTCCATTCATCACGTTCACGATCACTATGTTTGCACACACGATTTCTCTTCCTTTTCTTATGTTCTTCCACCACCAACATGAACTAATCTTTAGATGTTGGGGGTTGGAATGAATTTGGTCTAAGCGTATAAACAGATGATTTGAGACTTTTATCAGTTTTTCCTATTTAATGAAGCATGTGATTTGGGTTTTAACGCTTTTGTGAGTTTGGCCAACTTTCAATTGTTTTGTTTGTTTTCAGTTAAGTTCGAGAGAATTAATTGTTAACTAGAATTAGAATTGCATGCCTAAGGTGAGAAATTGGATAGATATATACCAAGTAAGCCTTAGTCCCGTTGAAATCTTGAGTTTAATGTGTTTTGAATCCCATAGGTTGAGATCGAGAGATAAAACTTATACGTTCAAAATAAAACCCGTTGTTGCTCGAGAGAGAACAACGGTGATTTTAGAGATTGGGTATTCATTAAGGGACTAACTGGTAATCGTTTTAAGTCAAGTGTTTATATGTGAAAGCTTTAGGATTTCCAACCCTCAACTGTTTTCTCTATCCGAAGTTTTCTTAAGTTGTTTATTGTCTCGTTAGTGATTTATTTTATTTGCAATTAATTAGTTTAATATAAACCACTCAAATTTGCGACCGTTCAGTTAATAGCAATTGTAGTCATTGTGATACTTAGTTCCTAGTTCCCTGTGTTCGATACTCGTACTTTCAGTACTATTACTTTATTCGACCCGTACACTTGCGGTTAGATTTAGGGGGGTGTATCCCCGGCAACGGCGCCAAAAACTTGATAGGCGGGTTTAAGTTTAACCACTATACAACTTGCATGTATCGAAGAAATGAAAGTAATATATATCAAGGGTTATAACACAAAGCATATTTCGCTTAAGTTTTTATATAATCAATTCTCCTCAAGATTCAAGTGAATTGAATAAGATGCGAGGAAAATGTGACATGTTTGTTTACCAAATCAATACGTAAAACCATATCTGTGAAACATGTAGAAAGTATTAAAATGGAAATGTTTTAAACCTCCTTTGATTAATGCACGAATCAGGGGGAGTAGTAGACAAAAGGGGGAGTCTACTATATATGTAATATTGGTATGTTGTGCTCTTTCCTTCAACCAAGGTTTTATTTTTCCCATTGGGTTTTGTTCCTTGGTGTAAGGTTTTAGTGAGGCAACAGTTTATATACCATCACGTTTTCTTAACTCTCATGATTAATGTACGAATCTAAGAGAAAATTAGACTAAAGTAAAAGTCTATGTATTGTAAAGAGACTGGTGCGTTGTACTCTTTCCTTCGTCCTATTTTTGTTTTTTCCCACTCGGTTTTTTTTTGGGCGTAAGGTTTTAACGAGGCAACAATTGTGCACCTTCACTCCTTTGACATCGGCACAAGGAGTAGTGTTGTAGGATAAATGTGTCATCGTCTAAAGGATATGACAATAGAGATAGGGATAGAGATAGATTAGAATTGAAATATCTTGTAGTTATCTACTTGTAACTCATCTCTATATAAAGGGCTTATGATTAATGAGAATTACGATTTATTCTATCCATTCTATTCTTGTTCTATTTCTCTTTTCCTTTAACATTAATGAATTTATACGACGTTTTAAAATTATAAAAAGTTATCAAAATTTAAAGACAATTAAAATAAAGTGTCATTTTAGCTATTTTATAGGACATTTTTGAAAATTGTCTTATAAACTCATCTTTTTATAGTAAATTTGTGTTTTATATGATTTTTTTAATAATATCCTATAAAAATAGTTAATGTGACACTTTATTTTAAAAAAATGTTCTAAACTCTTGTCAAAACGTCATGTAAACATATTGTAACACTTTTAAATATGACATTTTATTTTTTGGACTTATAAAGCATTATATTATGACACTTAAACATTATAAGGCCATCCGTACCCCATAACAGCATCTTTCAAAGATTCCATGTCCACATCAGCGCCACATCAGTTTTTCTTCCATCCCTCACTCGATCCCTAACGATCCCTAAACACCCGTACCCCATTCCCTCAAACCCTTTTGCCACCTCATTTATTTTTATTCTTTTTATTTATACATTTAATTATTTAACAAAATAAAAATATTTATATATTTTTTAATAAATAAAAATAAGATAAATAATAAAAATTAAAATTCATATCATTCATTAAAAATAAAAATTACAAAATACAAAACACTACCAATTATGAAATTTTTGGATTTGCTCTTTTCTCGCTAAAGTAGCCCTCAAAGCGTTTCCCGTAAGGTGATCATGCGGGGTTATGAAATACTCGAAGTCTTTCTCAAATCGTTTATCTCGTTCGATTTCTCGTTCGTGTTCTAACCTTTGAAGTTCGAGTTTTGAGCGTTCGATTTCGAGATCGAGTTTTTTCATTTTGTATTCCATTGTATCATCAATCTTGTTGTTGAACGTCGTCAACAACTGAGTAACACTTTCGTCCGTATTCGCCCCGGACGTATTACTCGTTGATGATTTTTTTGCCTTGTTTCTCCCGATGGGTCGTTGAATTTGCTCGTCATCGTCATCATCGGAAGGTTGGGTACGTTTTGAACCCCGCGATGAAGTTGTCGTCATCGTTGGAACGGCTCCCCATTTTGGACATTTTTTTAGGACGCCCCAAGCTTGTTCGTGAGTGAAAACAACTTTATGGCGTGCTACATACCGTTCGTGTGCCGTTCGGGATATATCGGCCTCACTCATCCCGCTTGATCTATTATTGAGCAAGTTGTTGTAGATGCCGCCAAACGAATTAACTCTTTTATTGAGGTCGTTGAACTTGCTATTGAGTTGATGGGTTGATCTATAACCTGGTTCACGACCCATGCGAGTAAAGAACACATGCCCGATTCGGCCCCAAAAATTTCCTACATTTATGTAAAATTAAGTATAATAATAATAATAATAATAATAATAATAATAATAACAATAAAAATAATTACCACCGCTTTGTGCGTTACCGACCACGGGGTCCTCCGAAACGTCAACCCACGCCGACACTAACGCGAGTTCCTCGGCTTTACTCCACGTTTGTTCGGGGTAGAAGGTTGGGTTTCCGGAACAATGTCGTCGTCGAGATTGAAGTTGGCCGGAGTAAAACCTTGTTCAATCAACCCGGGACGTGTAAATTGGTAAGGAATTTGTTGGTGAAATTGTTGCGGATATTGTGGCGGATTTTGTTGCGACCATTGTGGCGGATTTTGTTGCGACCATTGTGGCGGAATTTGTTGCGAAAATTGCGGATGATAACCTTGTTGTGTAAACGCTTGGAAACCAAGCTCTTGATCTTCTTGCGATTGTGGTGTATTCGGTCGGTTACGACGGGATGTAGGTGTTCTGTTTGAATTCATGATGAGAGAGGTATGAAAAATAAGAGGTTGAGAGAATTTGAGAGAGTTTGAGAGGTGTGAGAAATAAGAGGTTGAGTGAATTTGAGAGGTGTGAGAAATAAGAGGTTGAGAGGTGTGAGAAATAAGAGGTTGAGGGTTAAATATATAGTGGGATTAAATTGAGAAAAATATTTTTTTTTTTTACAAATAGCCGTTCAACGGTTACATTTTTTAAAATTTAATTAAATTTTTTTTAAACCTTCGGGATGACCCGGAATCATCCCCGCCCCGCCAACCCCGCATGACCCGTACCCCATTCCCGCTGAGCCCGAGCCCATCCCGCCTGCGGAACCGAAGGCCTAACCATCCTATAAACTCAATTTCATTTTAATTAATTGAACAAAACAAGATGATAATCGAATATTATGTATGTATTTAATGAGAAGAGGTGTAAATGGTTATATACACAATTGAAATTATATATAATCTAAACTAGAAAGTGAAATCCTAATTATGTTTTGTTAGCTAACATTTCCTCTTAATTTAAGTGGACCGTAAATATTAATCATATTGAAATTGTTAAAAAGTAATCAAAACCCGAACCTTATATAAATTTAGGGAAATTTGGAACCAATAGATTCTTGCATTTACTAAAAGTGAACAAACAAATCCTTATACGTACTAAAACCAGAAAAATACAATGGACTTTGGTATTTTGAGCGATGAAGACTTTAAACATTTGTTTTGAACGGATAAATCCTTCTACTTATAAAACAAAAGAAATATACATATTTTTTCTCGATGTATCAACAGTTCAGTAGCAAAACACAATGAACCAATAAAACGAAAAGAATATATCATTTCCATTAGTCATTATTTATTTTTCAAATTCAATTGACAATCATAGGATAGACAACTGATTATTTATTTTTCGGATTCAAATGACAATTACAGGATAAACAACAAAATTTGCCATAGCCTTGTCATAGCCTTGCAAGACGATATTTTGCTTTTTACTCCTCGATGAGACCAAGTCCACTCCAATAAGTATATAATATCATGAAGTGAATCTATCCGTTTTGGATCCTGTCCAATCTACATCTGAAGACATTACATATATACGACGATTGTGTCCATCATAAGCGTACATGATACCACGTCCTAATGCTCTTTTCAAGTAACACAAAGAAAAAACCAAAGTTACCCAACATTGAACCGATGGATATGACGAATAAGTATAAGGTAACTTGACTTTTCAACCAACATTTGATATCTAATAATCTTCAAATAGTTTCTTGTCGCGTCTAATCATCAATGCCATATTCCTCTAGAGTAATTTACATTAATCATTCACGTGGCTTACTAAAACTCTAATAATTGGCATTCGGGTTTCGAAATTATACTAGATCCATCATCATTCACATTTTCTTACGCTCACAATTCTTTGCCTGAATGTGTTATGGTACGTTTCTGATAGTCTCAACCATCGGATTTGTAAATAATACATATAGACATCCGACGTATAAACATTTAGAAATAAATTCTTAACCATTGCCATAAACACAAGTCCAGTCCGATACTACTTCACTTATTGAATTAGAAATAGGAATAAGGTTAGAAATCCGATGCATTAAATAGATTGAATCTCAAAGCCATCCGATTTACCTGCTTAGAATAACGTTGTAATCCGACAAAAACTTCTAAGCAACCATCGGTTTTATATACTCCTTTGAATTATTCAAAGCATTTAATATTTGACAGGTCTATTTTTCATACTTGTCTATAACTGAAAACTATTGTATAGCTTATACTTCAGAATAGAAAAAATAGAATATTTACTTGTAAGAGTCTTGTAACTTACTTAATTGATCCAAAAGCAAAAAACCTTCAGCAAAGTCGAAGATCAATTGAAGAGTTGTCAAATTGTCACCAAAGCGGATTAGTTTGTCATCTAACAAAAAAGAAGATCAATTCAAGATACAGTCAGTTTGTAGTATGACAAATACTCAGGGTTGGCCCTATGGGTGAGCGAGCCTGGTGATGGCCTACGACATCAAGGCCTAAGGGGCATCCATTTAGGTCCAGTGATGTTATTACTAATAAAAAATTAAGTGGAGACCACTAGTTTATGGGTTCCCATTTTCTTCTCCATCTTGATTGGCTTATTTACAACCCCACCTCTAAATAAATCTCTAGAGTTTGTGGTTTCGAGATGCAGGTGGTTTGGATATCCAACAAAAAAACTTGTGCTTTGCAATTGAAGCAACATGGATGAAAATAAGAAACCCATTAATCATAGCCAGGGCCGGCCCTATGGGTGGGTGAGTCGGGCGATGGCCCAGGGCATCAAGGCCTAAGGGGCATCCATTTAGGTCCAGTGATGTTATTACTAATAAAAAATTAAGTGGAGACCTCTAGTTTATGGGTTCCCATTTTCTTCTCCATCTTGATTGGCTTGTTTACAACCCCACCTCTAAATAAATCTCTAGAGTTTGTGGTTTGGAGATGCAGGTGGTTTGGATATCCAACAAAAAAACTTGTGCTTTGCAATTGAAGCAACATGGATGAAAATAAGAAACCCATTAATCATAGCCAGGGTCGGCCCTATGGGTGGGTGAGTCGGGCGATGGCCCAGGGCATCTGTTTGGGTAAAAATTCCCCAGTCTCGACCACGATCAAGACATTAAGAACGTTTATTGCACTTCTCTTGTAACAGAGTTAAATCATAAACACTCCGTCTTTTGACCAAAGCCAGAGTCGAACGTACCTCTCGACACTCGACCGTCGTGTAGAAACGCACGACCTCGACCGACTAACGTACGACTCTTCTGTTATGATTTCATCATTTAATGCAGGTCAAACGCCATTTATGACCAACGGACGAAACCGACAGAGCAGTTATGAACATTAAACAACAGAGACCGTTGCGACCGTTACTAGAAGAATTCATGGAGTCATTAAATGCATGCGAAGACTATAAATACGAAGACAAAGCCATCATTTGGATCATTGAATTCTGGAATCACACTGCATACTCAAGAACATCCAAAGCAAAGAACTTTCTCTCAAGTGATCGCTCTCGACGCTCGATTTACACTCTCGACTAGCAGTCTTAGCACACGACACACTAGTTTTACATTCGATACACTTGTTTTTTTCACATTTCAAGTCATTTGTATTGTAATCATTGTACTCTCGACACCAGAAACAAAGGATATCGCCCCTGTTTGGCGATCATAGTGCAGCGACGACATCCACAATCATCCGCGGGTTTTTTCCTCGTTGAGGTTTTTCCCGCGTCACCAAAATTCTTGTCTCTTTACGATTTTCTGTCTTTGTCGCACGCTTTGTCACAAGATTCCTTTCTTTAGTTGTTAAGCTCCACAATCAACCTTAAGTTATCCTTCTGCATGATTTTTGGCATTAACAGTTTGGCGCCCACCGTGGGGCCCCATCTAGAGAAAATCTTTGACGAACGTACGTCTTACTAACGGTTCCTTGTAGTTTCCTCTGTTTTCTGTTTCAGGAAAATGGCAGCCCCTGGAAATCCAGAGCAAGTCATTGCCCAGATGTACCAGGAGTTGGAAGTTGGGCGAAACCAGATCAACGTCATGGCTGAGCATAGTCGAAGAGCAGCCGAGGAAATCGCGCGACTAAGGAATCCCTTTGGACCACAGAATGGTCCAAGACCATTCGTCCAGAATTCAGGTCAGAGATCGTTCGGTCAAAATCCAGGATCTTTCCGTTTGCCAATAATCCAGGTCCGTTTGTTCATCATCCTGGACCAGGACCGTTCGGTCAGAATCAACAGCCAGGTCCATTCATGCAGAACCAGCAGCCGAGATCGTTTATCCCGAATCCCCATTTCGGACCAGTTCCTCCTCAGCATCTGAGGCCTCCACCCATGCATAATGGATCGCAGCCATTTCAGAATGGATCGCAGCCGTTTCAGCATGGGTCGCAGCCGTTTCAGAATGGGTCACAGCCATTTCCGCATGGGTCGTAGCCGTTTCAGAATGGATCGCAGCCGCATTTTGTCCCTGTCAACGGGGACGCCAATGGCTCGTCGCACGGCAATGGCACCAGTTCTAGAGTCGACCCTCTAACAGGTGCGAATCCCGATTCTAGTGACTCCGTTGCCCTGCGATTAAACATGCTAGAAGATCAGAACGAGCGCGTCCTGTCTTTGCTCGCAAAGCTGCCCGGGGCAGTCGTGCTCGTCGATGACGAGCCTCGCTCAGGATTCCAAGCGTCGCCTTTCATTGACAAGATTGCGACGGTCGACGTCCCGAAGAAATTCAACATCCATGCCTTCACGCCCAAGTATTCTGGGGTGACCGATCCAACGGAGCACATCGCACAATATAAGCAGCTCATGTGGACGGTTTCGATCCCACACATGTATCAAGAAGTATGCATGTGTAAGAGCTTTGGGGCAACTCTCACTGGTCCTGCCCTCCAATGGTTGATCAATCTCAAACCCAATTCCATCGGGTCGTTTGCTGAGTTGGTCAACCAGTTCTCCCAGCAATTCGCCAGTAGTCGCAAGATGGAGAAACAGACCAGCGACCTGTATTATGTCGTGCAGAAAGCTAATGAGTCTATTCGAAGTTATTTCAATAGGTTCAATGCAGAGATGATCAGTGTCCATAATTGTGACGTCAAGACCGCGATTGAAGCTTACAAACGAGGTCTAGACGACATTTCGGGCTTATACACTGATTTGACCAAGTATCCCCCAGAAAATATGAGGGTAGAGGACGACGCTGCCTTTCGACGTAAGCATTCCGACGACAAGAGGTCGTTAGGTGTAAAGAAACCAGAGTTCAAGACAAAGGCAGTATCCAGGCCAGAGCCCGTGCGCCAAATCTCCAACGTCCGGTTCAAGACAAAAGCAGAGGCCAGGACCGTGACCAAATTTCCACAGTACCCCAAAATATCCTCTTACGGATTCAAAGGGTCCACTAAGGACTTGGTCGAGGCTCTGAAGACCGCCCCGGCGACCATCCGGTGGCCAAAGAAATCCGATCAGGACGACGCCAAGAAAGATAAGTCAAAGTGGTGCGACTTTCATGTTGACCATGGCCATGCGACAAATGATTGTATAGCTCTCAAAAAGGAGTTAGCATATCACATCCTGAAAGGCAACCTCAAAGATATCATCAACGACGTCGTTACTCCAGCTAATGACGCCCGACCGCCGACCCCCGAGCATGCTAAGGTCGTCAATTGCATCACTGGTGGTTCCGACGTGTGCGGTTTGACATATTCCGCGGCCAAACATCATGCCAGTCAGGCACCTAACGATCGACCTATTCCGCGTTCATCAAGACCAAAAGAAGATCTGGAGTTAGAAGCTATGAAGATTGTGTTCGACCAAGACGACCTCGGCGACTCGTATCAGAAGCATCATGATGGGTTGATCATCCAACACACGATTGGTAATTGCTTGACCCGACGAGTCTTGGTCGATGGAGGCAGTTCAGCAAACGTCATCTTCCTTGACACCATCAAGGCCATGGGAATCGATCGATCGGAAATCACCCGACGTTCGACAACCCTGGTCGGTTTCAATGGAGAAGCGACGAGTACCTTTGGAGAGATCATCTTGCCTGTCTATGCTGGAGGAATCAACAAGCAGACCAAGTTCAACGCCATTTATTGCTCGTCGGCCTATAACATCATCTTAGGTCGACCGTGGATCCATGAAATGAAAGCTGTTCCCTCGACGTATCCCCAGACCATGAAGTTCCCTATGCCATGGGGAGTTCAAGAAGTCAAAAGTGAGCCGAAAGTCGCTCGCGACTACTATAAGACCACCCTGAAGCCGTGGAAATAGGCCGTCTAAGCAGTCATAGGTCGAGGAACTCATCCTGGATCGAAGCAAGCATGATCATAAGATCTTGACAGGTTCATCTTTCTATCCTTAACCTTCAAGACATACTAAATTCTTGTTTACAGGAATACGTTGATTGTTTTTGCCTGGTCGCATGAAAAGGTCGACATGTCTACTGTGGCGACTCACGACGACATATCCTAGATTTCGTGTATCGTCTTAAAGTCGCCACGCGGGGGCAAAATGGTATCAATAATCAAGACGTCCCACATAGCTGGGATGCGACGCATCAGAAAAAGGTATGTTTTCTAAGTTCTTTTCTATTTCTCATACGATTTTTTACAACGACGATTACTGACTTAAGCATCGGAGGGTCGTTGGTTAGCCAACGACCAACCGCCGACATTGTTTTATCGCAGATCTCATGACCTCGTAAAAGTCTACTATACGACTTTAATCTCACAAGGTCACATGACATAAGTATTCAAATCTGTGACTTGCTTATTCTGTCGCAAGGACGCACGATCCAGAAACGTCGTACGATCTAATTATACAATCGTAAGGTCCCACACTCACTTGATTTAAGTCTCTAGACTTAGAAAAATGTGTATGTTTTGGATGAACATATCGATTACATATGTTTTCTAATACGATTTAAATATATGACTTATGTTTTAATCGTTATATTGCAATGAATGCCTTGGTCGCATGTACTTGTGTTTGCCAATATGATCTCAAAGTATAAAAGCCTTATGCCTTATGAGCTAGTCTTCTGTAATAACAAAGGATGCCTAAGTCGCACAATTCCTTGTTTAAACTATACTCGACGAATCTCACATTTGATGATATATCTATCTATGGAAAATGCGATACAACAGAAATCCAAAATTTCATTCATAAACGAACGATTACATCTAAAAGTGACTCGACCACCAACGGTCGAACATTCAAAAGCATTCAAAAGACAAAAGCAAAGATAAAAATTCTCTAAAGATTAGAAGGAGCGTCGGCAGCATCTTTTCCCGGAGCATCACCCTGGAGACCCTCGTCCACAACCTCTTCTTCCTCGGCCTCTTTTTCGTCGTCGGAGTCGAGATCTCTATCAGTCCCGACTTTAGACATGAAGAAGGCTAGCTCCTCAGTCGCGGATGCAAGGGGATTTTTCCTTGTTGAGGTTTTTCCCGCGTCACCAAAATTCTTGTCTCTTTACGATTTTCTGTCTTTGTCGCACGCTTTGTCATAAGATTCATTTCTTTAGTTGTTAAGCTCCACAACCAACCTTAAGTTATCCTTCTGGACGATTTTTGGCATTAACAGCATCAAGGCCTAAGGGGGCATCAACTTAGGTCCACTGATGTTATTACTAATAAAAAAATTAAATATAGAGCACTAGACTGAACTTTAAACATCTATAATTCCTAAATACTTCCTTACCACTAGGCTATTGACATCATATGATATATTTTTATCATATTTTAAATTTATTACTGCTGATTCATTTTTTAATTTTTTATATTTCTTTTTTTTCAACTTTTGTCTTGTATTCATGACAACACTTATTTATCTGAAACAAAATAAAAGTAATCATATTCAACAATTAATACTTCGTATGTATTATTTGTTTTGAAAACCACGTGATAATTTCAACTCCGAACCACAAACATCTTTTGTTATATTTTCTAAAATCATACTATGTGTAGTATGAAATAGTTTGGATTACTACATAATTTCATCTATTTTTTTTATTTCCGTAGTCATAAATATGTTTCTGGAAGATTATTATTTAATTTGTTTTATATTTTTTATTCGATGATGAATCTCATCAATCCGATTTTGTTGTATACAATATAATATTAAGTTTCCCTAAGTTTTAAGATAAATTAAACATCATATATGGTTGTATACAATTAGTTTGAGCACGACTGATATATATGCAAGTTACACCATGAAAAACGCCATGGCTTCTAAGGCTTAAGACTTAGCGTCGCCACCACACCACGCTTCACACTATTTAGGCGATCTTATCTTTTCTTTTGTTGTTTGGGGTTTTGGTTTATGTCCCCCAATTGTAACTTCTTTTTTCAATAATAATCGGCGCGGGAATGAGCTACCTAACATGACTAGGTTCTAAATCCCTGTACTTAGTTCACTGGATTAGGGGAATATTTTTTGTTATCCGCCCAAGGCATCCAAAACCCTTGGACCGGCCCTGCAAATACTACAACTGGCAAGCTAGATTTTGATGTACAAACTTGTCTAGCAAGTTTGTTTTCACCAACTCTCTCCCTGAATCTCATCTTAGTATGGGAACATGCAAAAGCATGTTAGCCAAAATATGGTCTAAACATTATTTTTTTAATGCTAGCCATACTTTACTGTTCCCTATGCATACAAAGGGAAGGGAACAGTTAACACTTGTCTACATCAACTCAAAAGACTAAAGTGACAAGTACAATCATGCATAGATCAGTAAATCCGATGAAGACACGTGTTAAAGTTGAAAGAGTGCATTTAATGCAATGGAGGCTATTTTGATCTTCATTGTGTTAGTTTGCAAACCACCCATTTTGAAAGAACATCTTTGTGATTGCTTCAAAGTAAATTTGCCGTCAATATTTGAGAGTTATCTTAGTCTCTCAGATCTGAAAGAGAACCTTCTTCTTCTCTCTTTTAGTGTGTAAATTGTCACCCTCAGATAGTTTAGGATAAAGATATTTCCTTCTAGTTTTCGCAATATATATGTAATTTTACGTTTGAAATAAACTAAAGTTAAAAAGAGCAAATTTAATGTGTTTGTATTCAATCCCTACCCCCTTCTACAAACACTTTTTGTGAAAGTCATTGTGGTCTAGAACCAACAGTTTCTTTGGCTCGATTCCAGTTATTTGGGTATATTTTTTTAAATAACTTCCCCTAATATGTTTTTTTCATCATGGTGAAGTGTAGGGACAAATGGGCCAAACAGACAAAGCGGATCCAAATGGGTAACTTTCGTGTGGATGCTTTCTCGGCGGCCAACCGGCCTTATTCCTATTTTTTTGTATATTGTGTTACATAAGGTCCCATCGTATTTTTTCCTTTAAGTGCCCTACATTCCCTGCACAGTATTTCGATCATTTTTCATTTACTAATTTTTTGTTATACACGTGTTTAAAACTTATATATATATATATAAATGTTACATTTAGAAGAAGAAAAACTAAAGAACACACCAACTCATCGCCACCCATGTTCATGTTATTATCATTGGGAAGAACCGATGGAGACCTAGAAAGAAATCTACAAAGAGATTGAAGTTAAATGGTGTATTTCTAAAGGAGTTGTACTTTTGACCATCTCCCTGTTTAAAGCACTCCGTCATTGATCCCTATTCTTTATTTAATTGATCCTACAGTTCTCTCTGAGTATCTTTGAAGTTGCACGGAGGATTAAAGTTACAATGATAGTCTTATTGGAAATATTCACGCTATGTTTATTGATGGTTTTTATGTGTTTCGTTTTTAGTTAATGCTGCTTTGTGGTAACTTGATATAATGTAGAAGCATTTCACTTAGAAACATCACTCTTCATTATGTTTTTTCTGCATTAAATTTACTAGGTTTATTTTCAAAAATGATGTGTTTTACATTTTTTATAAAGTGAGATAACTTACGTTTGACTCGTGTTAGGGGTTTTTCGTAACTCATCGTTGTTAACTCTAAAAAACCACAACCACCCCTATTGTTTCTAATCCTCGTGTAGCATGTTGTGATGATTAAAAAGTGTAGCATGTGGGTGTCGAAGGAGGGGTGGTGGTCCCACAAATACACTACAAAACGAAAGACTTTTACCTACGAATTTTCCTTGGGAAATCTGTCGCTAAAGGGTGATTCATCACAAAACCATCAAAAAAGTTGGTGGGTAGATTTTTGGTGCGTAATGCAAATCAGTGACAGATTGCCCAAGGATTCTCTGGGTGATCCATGGGTATTTTCTCGAAAAACATCGGATTCTACAAAACCATTGGGCTTTTCTGGGTGATCACTGGGTAATTACCGACGGAAATTTTCCTGGGTAAAAATTTTGTGGGTAAAAGTAATTTATTTTGTAGTGATAGAGACGTAGGGGGAAGGGGTTGGTTTTTCTTAAAAATGATCTAAACACTTGTAAAACAAAAATATATCATAAGAAAATGGAAAATGGCATAAATACCCTCATGTGATAGGAGAAAATTAACAGAAATTAGGGAAAGAGATTATGGATGTAAGCAAATGAAAACGATGGGTGGTGTAATTTTAAAACTCGAATGTCAATTCCTGGTTTTGATAAATAAATAAAATCTTTGTTCGGGATCCTATCTAGCATGGCCCAACTATACGTCCATCTCAACATCGTCATCTCTGCAGCTTCCAAATTCTTCACTTGTGCCTAAAGAAGAATGTTTGATGAAATGTCTAGAGAATATGATAAATTTAGAATTTGATAATATATAGGAATTGTTTTTGTTAGATACAGTTACAGGTTAATCAAGCGATTTTGACGTATTAATATTAGACTGATGGTGTTTAATTGTGCTCTTTACCCTTGGGTTGTTTCAGAGTAAAAAAGGTAGCGAATTGAGGATTTTTGGGAATTATAAGGGTTCCCTTAACTTGATACGCGACTTATATCGCGGCCAAAGTCTCATAACCCATTGGAGTATCAAACTGTTCAAGAAAGGGGGGAAACAGTAAGTTAGAAACGTTAGTCGTGACATGGGTTTGCGTGAAGAGAAGGTAACGCAGGCTGGAGGGCACATGTAACATCCTAAAAATGGGATTACAAAAATTTACAAAGAGAACGAAAATATGGTATATAAATATCAGAATACGAGTCTTCCCAAAAAGGAAACTTAAATACACCTGTTAATTACAAAGTATAATAATTAGGTATTAGGATAACAACATCCTAATCTAATTCCTTAGTAGAAACAAGATTACAATTGGGTGTCACCCAAACCACCAAAAAAATGACTTCAATACGACGTCTCAAAAATATCCCCCAAACTCTCCTTCTAAAGGACTTGCCAAGCCTTCTTGGCGACCACGCCGCTAGAATCTGAGATACACTTCGACTCAAAAACAAGTGTTAGACCAAAAAGTATTGTGAGGATGAAATGAGACAAGTAATGACAATTCGTAGTTAAAACACATTTGTGAATCATTTATAACATTCATTTGAGATCAATGCGGGAGACTTGTATCGCTTAAGCAAGTTTCACCTCAAGAGACAGTTTACCTTAGTGTATACCCTCGCGGTGCATGTTAGGAATTATTAGAGCACTAGTTTTCTGCCAATTTTCTTGTCGCGTCTAACCGTCAATACCATATTTCCTCTAGAGTAATTTACATAAATAATTAATCTGGTTTACTAAAACTCTAATAATGGGCACTCGGGTTTCGAAATTACACCAGATCCACCATCATTCGCATTTTCTTACACTCACAATTCTATGATTTGCCTTAATGTGTTATGGTATGTTTCGGATAGTCTCCACCATCGGATTTGTACATAATACATATAGACATCCTACGTATAAATACTTAGAAATAAATTCTTAATCATTGCCACAAAAACAAGTCCAGTCCGATACTACTTCACTTATCGAATTAGAAATAGGAATAAGGTTAGAAATCCGATGCATCAAATAGATTTAATCGCAAAACCATTGGATTTATAACCATTGGATTTACCTGCTTAGAATAAGGTTGTAATCCGACAGAAGCTTCTAAGCAACCATCGGATTTATAACCACATCGGATTTATATACTCCTTTGAGTTATTCCAAGCATTTAATATCCGACATGTCTATTTTTCATACTTGCCTATAAATGGAAACTCTTGTATAACTCATACTTCAGAATATACAAAATAGGATTTTTTTACTTGTAAAAGTCTTGTAACTATCTTAATTGATCCAAAAGCAAAAAGCCTTTAACAAAGTCGAAGATCGGTTGAAGAGTGGTCAGATTGTCACCAAAGCGGATTGGTTTGTCATCTATCCAAAAAGAAGATCAGTTCAAGACACATTCAGTATGTAGTCTGACATATACTACAACTGACAAGCTATATTTTGATGTACAAACTTGTCCAGCAAGTTTGTTTCACCAACTCTCCCAGAATCCATCGTAGTATGGGAACATGCAAAAGCATGTCAATCAAAGTATGTTCTAACATTATTTTATTAGTGCTAGTCATACTTTACAGTTTCCTCTGCATACGAAGGGAAAAGGAAGGTTAACACTTGTCAACATCAACTCAAAAGTCTGAACTGAAAACTACAAGCATGCATGGCCAGCAAATCTGATGAAGACACGTGTTAAAGTTGAAAATGTGCATTCAATGCAATAAATGCTATAAAAGGTTTTCAATGTGTTAGTTTGTGAACCACCCATTTTGAAAAAACATCGTTGTGATTAGCTATCTTAGTTTCTCAGATCTGAAAGAGAACTTTCTTCTTCTCTTTTTCAGTGTGTAAATTTGTCACCCTCGGATAGTTTAGGATAAAAGCCTTGTCTCATAGTTTCCACAATATATCTGTACTTTTACGTTTGAAATAAACTAAAATTAAAAAGAGAGAATTTAATGTGTTTGTATTCAACCCCCACCCCTGCCATTCTACAAACACTTTTAGTGAAAGTCATTGTGGTCCAGGACCAACAGTTTCTTTGGCCCGATTCAAGTTATTTGGGTTTTTTTAATAACGTCCCCTAATATGTTTCTTTTATCGACAAACGGACAAAGAGGATCCAAACGGGCAACTTTCGTGTGGATGCTTTCTCGGCGGCTGTTAATGCCAAAAATCACCCAAAGGATAACTTAAAGTCGATGTGGAGCTTTAACAACTAAAGAAAGAATTCTCGCGACAAGTCATACGACAAATAATAAAAACAGAAAGAGACAAGAGAATTTGGTGACGCAGAAAACCCCGTCGAGAGTAAAAACCGTGGTCGACAATAGAAGTCGACGGTGCACTATGGTCGTCAAACAGGGACGGCGTCCTTTAGTAACAAATGTCGTGAGTACAATAGATTACAATTACAAAGAAAATTGACTTAATTGTAAAATTGTATTGTGCGTCGTGCGTAAGAATGCTTCATCGTGCGTTTCTTCTAGGTAGAACGTAAGTAGTCGCTTGAATGCTTTGAATGTGCTTCTGGTTAGTCTTGTGTGTCTATGAGAATGACTTGTTTTTTAGTGTGGCTTCAGGCTTGGTATATATAGGCTTTGGCGTCATTAATGGTCTTCATAAATATGGAAAACGGTCTTGGCATTGAATGCGCTTGATTGCGGTCTTCAGTTATGACCGTTGTCATTTTATGTGCTTCACCTGCATTAAATAGCCATAAAGGAAACACTTGTCGATCGTTAGTAAATAAATGTCGAGGATAATCATACGACAGTCGCATGTTTCGGTAGGGATTTCGGTCGTACGTCGGAGATATCATACCATCGATGACTATGGCTACGGTCGTGCATAATTTTAGGAACCTTATCTTAATATAAGACTTATCATACAAAATAAGTCCTTTGGTTTCTTGTGTCGGTTGTGAGGTGTGATTTTTTACCCAAACCGATTGCCCTCAAATTTTGAATTTAGTGCGTGGATTTAAATTTAAATTTTTGAGGTAAGTGAATGGACACGTGTCGACCAATGAGTCGACTCTGGTTTGAAAGAAACCGAATCGGTTTGAAGGTAACCGAAAAGTCGATAAGATCGTCGACGTCATGCTGATACATCGCTCGTGGATGACAGCTATGTACAAGAATGCGAAAGGGAGATGGCACGTGTCGACCATCGAGCGGCTCACCTGACATTAACCGTATAAATAAGCTTTTAGGCTCGATCCTTTCCTTTTTATGCTTTTGGGTATTCTAGGGAGAGATTCTTTATTCAATTTTTTTCCAAAATCAGATAGAACTACGATCTTCCTTTTCGCTAGGGTTTTTAGAGATTTTTATAAGGTATGACTCCTCTATCTTATGCGCATTAAATCGATAGTGAGGATACAAGTGAAAAATTGGGACCTGAGAGACCTCTTTTTAGCTCTAGTGAATCCTTCTGACTTTATCATGTCCGGCGAACCTCCTAGCAGTATTGTTACCGATGATAGCTTAGAGGCATTCAGGACTTCGGCCGGGAATAGTATCCGTTCAAAATAGGATTCAAGTGGCCTATCTCGCCTTTGGCCAGGGCGTTTTTAGACCATTTCAATCTTTCTCCTGGTCAGACGATGCCACGGTTCTGACGAATCGTCCAGGTGATCGAAAGGATCATCAATCACTGGGCCGCCCCGTTCACCATGAACAATCTGTTGGCGGCCTTTATGGTGAAGGCGGATGGGAACCACTGCTACAGCCTTTACCCAAGGTTCAGGGGCGAAATAGTTTTGGTTCAGCACACTGCGGTCAATGATCGTGGGTGGAAAGCTCGATACGTCTTGTGTCGGCTGAAATCGCTCGACCAGACGAATGAGGACTCTTCGTGGGTCACCACCGGATGGAACGTCGAGGGTAGGTTTCTGTCGTACATTTTTTTTTCATTTTTTTTAATTTTGATCATTTTTACCGACGTTTTTCATGTGTTTCAGCGATCGACTTCAACAGGGTCGAAAGATTCCTGAAGAGAAGCGTCGTGGAATGCTCCTTCTTCATTGCACCCTCGTCGACGAGTACTCTGACATTGAGGTGATCGAGGCAACTGGAGCTTCATCTCCCGCGCCCGCGCCTTCGTCATGTCATGCAATTTTTGTCGTGTGATTTTTAGTCGTACGACTTCTAAATATCTCTTGTTTCTTCTTTAGGCGGATCAGGCTTGTGGATCCCAGATTGATCAGTAACAATGAATATGAAGCGATTAATCCTTTAGTAATTGAATGCAGAGAGTTACAAGATTAGAATGATGAACAAACTCTCTCTCTAAACTCTGTTAAGTGCACGGCTAATCTCACCACTCCTAACCTAAAGATTGGAAAAACAACTTTATATACCAAGGGCTTTAAGCCTAAGCCCATGGACCACAAACACTAATCATTTCTTTATATCACTTTCTATTTTATAGGACTTTTAGTCCTAACAATCTCCCCCTAAAGTTATATAAAGAAAAAATACGAACTTGAACTCTTCCGATCTTGATCTTCTCTTCATCTTGAATCTTTGAAGCACTTTAGTGTTGCTTATCTTCATATCTTTCACGCTCCCCCTTGAAATATGCTCTTGGTCTTCTTAGTATCACGAGTTGAACCACGAGTTGAATTAGCTATGAAAACTTCAGCACTTTGTTAAACGGATAGAAGAACCATGCACGTTGTAATATTTTCAGCACAGGTTATAACAGTTACTCCCCCTCAACTTTTGCTTACTCCCCCTCAACTTGATAGTCTGGGTCTTTGAACTTTTATAACGTTTTTCCCCCTCATGATGATGATCTTTGTCTTTGAATTTGTATCAGTTCTCCCCCTTATGATGATTAGGAGCATCCTGAGCATCATGTAGCTGATGCTCCCCTTCAAATGTGGCACAACCTTCGAATGCAGTCATGTGAAAATAAAATTCTGTATATTATCACACATGAAATCCCTGCAAAAACAGATCAAAAAGATTTTGGTATCCATGCTTTGATGGATCCTTGGTGGTTAGATGTCTTGACTTTAAAATGGGGATTTGGGATACTATAAGTACCATACCAGTTATTGACGTACCTTGGATGTACAAAGTCACTCTTTCCACAATACGTGCAACAGACCTTTGCTCGGTTTAAACTGATCAGCTTAGCTATAGGGTAAACATGAGCATGTGAACCAGTCTTGGAAATAAAAGACTTTGTATCAACTACAGGGGAATCATGAAACGTGTTTCCATTACATTCTTCTGTAGTTGATTTCTTTCTCCAAACCATTTTTACTTTTCTAAAAACATGATTATCTGAAGAATCATGAGGCTCACTGTCAGTAGAACTAGAGTAATAAGATTGTCTTTTGTGAGACTTACCGGTTTTCGGGCGTTTCTTTGACCGTCTTTTAGATTTTGAATTTGAAGAATTGGTCTTAGAAACATATTTGGAGTTGGAACATTTTCCCTTTTTAAAATTAACCGGTGAAGGCATTTTCTCAAGAAGGTGAACGTGACTTGCAAGTTTAGGAGCAACATCAATCTTAGAAAAATCATCTTCATGACAAGGAGTGGAATTCATAAACTCAGAAAATCTTCTTGCAGAATCAGGTGGAGTGTCGCCATTAGAGTCAGACGAGGAGTCATTCGCAAAGGGATTATCAAAAACCGGAAAAAGATTCTTTTGAACAGAATCGGGTTCGATGGCCTTACCTTTATCCTTAAAGCTCAAATCTTTAGTAGTGGTGTCATCAGACACTCCCATAAAGGCTTTGCACGACGAGATTGTTTCAGAAGTGACCGGCGTCATTGGAGTATCCACAAAATTCCCCTTAGCCATTCTCAGCGTTAAAGCTTCTGTCGCTAGCACGGACAGCTGAGAGGTCAACTTAGCAATCTCGGTTCGATAGATCGCTCTTTCAGATTCGGGTAGTGTCTCGGGTTTAGTCTGTTTGAGCTTTTCAATAGAATCTAAAAGTACAATCCTTTCGGTTTCATAAATGACCTTATCCCTCGCAATCGATTCTTCAAGTTTGAAAATGATATTTTCCAAAATCAGAGGTGGAACATAACGTTTGAACTCTGATTTCTCGTTAGAATCTGCATCTGGTGTTGCCGGACCGGGAAGCGGAGTTTCAACCGTTTTGGCAAGCGAACAATTGTCGAAGTAATTATTTGGGAGATAAGGAATTTTTCTTTTTAAATACGATGCATTAAGCGTTTCGTACACGAAAGGAATTTTTACATTTATGTTCTTCCTAGGCGGCGCATCATCCGATTTCGTGTCATTTTCAGAAGTAGGATTTTCAGATTTAGGTTTTGCCTCTATTGGTGGTAGAGGTATGGCCGTTTGTCTTTTAAAATCCTCAAACTCCTCATCTTCCGGAGATGCCTTAGTCCACTTAATTTTGTACTCGAGATAAATCTTGTCTAAGCCCATGAAATCAAATTCATAAAGAGTGGGGACCTTTGACAGGACTTTCTTTAGGTAGCACGAATTATCATATCCGAGTCCCCAAAGCGAGTTGTAATATTTGAACTCCTTAGGCTTGTTCAAGTGGATGGTTTGTTCAGATTGACCAAGTTTGTAAAGTTTGGATTCAACCTCCTTAAGCTTAGTGGTCAACTTTTCATTTTCTTTTAAAACATTTTCTTGAACTAAGATGCTTTTAGAATACTCCTCCTGAGACTTCTCTAACTTTTGAGTATATTCAGATATTTGGGTCTCGAGGAGTTTAGCTCTTTCTGAATAGGCCGAGCACTCAGTTTGATAGTTTTCTATCACACATTTGTCCTCAGCCTTTTCAATCGCTAGCCTGCCTATGGCATCATATTTGATCTTAGCCTCGGCTTCTAGCTTAGAGATATGCGCTTCTAAAAGAGAAACTTTCTCTTTGAGCTCAGAGTAAGTCGGATAAGACATTGTTACTTGACAGAAGTGATCGTGAGACAATTCAAGATATCGATCAAAAGCAGACATGGTTTACTGATCCGGAATTGAAAGTCTGTTCAGTTTACTGTGGTGTGATCGAACTCATAGTTGTAGATGTTTTTAGCAGAAAACATTCCAGATAATATGTTCAGAATCACATTTTGAGTAACCCTGTAAAATTTCATTGCAAAATACTGATTTTTGAGCGAGTTATGATGATTTGAAGTTATGAAAGTTCAAAAATCACAAAACCTAAAAATCCAAAATTTACAGCTTCCGGTATTAGAAGCAAGTCCCGCAAATGGAAAGTCCCGCAATTGGGAAGTCCCGCAACTGGGAAGTCACAGAGAAATACCGGGAGTTGTGATACCGGGACTGGCAAACTGAGTCCCACAACTGAGTAATACCGGGACTAATTTAGGTACCGGGAGATGTAATACCGGGAGATGGAGTACCGGGAGATGGAATACCGGGAGTTGAAGTACCGGTAGATGTCAGCACCGGGAGTTATTACTACCGGGAGATATCGGGAGTAGACACTACCGGGAGATATCAGCACCGGGAGTTATTACTACCGGGAGATATCAGTACCGGGACTTCGAAACCAATTCAGAAACAAGAAAAACTTACCCGATTCGATGACTTTCTGCACTCTTGCTGAGAATTAATTTGCAAGAACTTAGTACTAACACGAAAACTAGCCCAAAAACACACGAAAACACTACTTAAACGAATCAAATAGCACTTTTGACAAGAAAATTTGATAATTTTCACGAACAGGGAGCAAAAACCAAATAAATCAAGAACTTAAAAATCATAGATTTTTACTCAACCAAACGATTTGAAAACCCAAAGAGATCTTAGAAAACTTATGAGAAGAATGTATCAAGCCTCAATTTTGGGTTTTAACACCAAAATCAAAGCAATAAAAAATTCTTGAGATGAACACAATACGTACTTTGAATGATCAAGAAAAACCAGAAAAATACCTTTGAATCGATAGCTTTGTCCCTCTGCTCTGATACCAATTGTGGATCCCAGATTGATCAAGTAACATTGAATATGAAGCGATTAATCCTTTAGTAATTGAATGCAGAGAGTTACAAGATTAGAATGATGAACAAACTCTCTCTCTAAACTCTGTTAAGCGCACGGCTAATCTCACCACTCCTAACCTAAAGATTGGAAAACAACTTTATATACCAAGGGCTTTAAGCCTAAGCCCATGGACCACAAACACTAATCATTTCTTTATATCACTTTCTATTTTATAGGACTTTTAGTCCTAACAGGGCTCTATGTCGACACATGGCCTTTCGAAGAAGGAATCTCAACTGCTCCTGGCTAGAAAAGCCAAGGAGTTAAAAAGGAAGGCTCCCCCGACTTCTGCGTTGGGGGCAAAGAAGACAAAGACGGTTCCCTTCCGGAGGGAACCGTCATCGAAGGGTGGCAGCCAATCGAAGGTTGCCACTCCTGAGAGGACGAAGGCTCCTTCAGGCGCGATCGACGCTGAGCCGATCAGCGTCTCTCCTCCGTTGTCAACGACGATACCCGAGGAGACCGGTCCCTGGTCGGACGAGCCTGCCCCTTCCACGGTCGACAAAGGGAAGGGACCCAGGGTCAAAGAGTCGGCCGATGTCACGACGGTGAATTTCACTTTGTCGTCGGACTTCATGGATGACGGCGTCCTGGACAGGGCGAAGATATTTCCCCATCTGGGGAAGTATTTAATCCCGTCCTTCCGAGAACGCTACAGGGGGGGTGTCAGTCGACGAGACCGGATCTCACGTCGCAGGGCTAACGTTCATGGTAAGTTCCTCCATTTTGATTTGTTTTTCCGTTCGCCTTTTCATCTGGTATTCTAACCATTTATTTGTGTGTGTGTTTAGGCTTTTCAGGCGTCTTTGTGCCATTATAGCCAATTGGACGATGCCCAGAAGGATGCTTCATGCGCCATGGAAGAGGTGTGCAAGGCCCAAGATGGGGAACGGAGGGCGCAGGAGCAGGTACAGGCATTAGAGGCCAGGGTCGAGTCTCTTTCATCAAGGCTTGACGAGGCCTACGACCTTATAATAGCCTTGACAAGAGAACAGGGCGACCTTCAGAGTCATCTTGAGACGGCTCAGAATAAAGCTTCTGCGTCTGAAGCAGATGTTGTGACGACCAAGGGACTTTTAACCATGCGCGAAAAACAGGTTGAAGACCTTGAGTCATCTGTTAAGGCGAAGGGGGAGGCGATCGCCGATTTGGAGGATAGGCTCATCAGTTTTGAGGCCTCAACTCATTTTAGAGTTAAGGCGGCGATCATGCGTCGCCACATCCGTGGGAAGAATCCCATGGTGAACGTAGAAGTAGAGGTCGCCACTTTTTTGGAGCAGATTGGGTCGGAGCAAGATCTCGGGTGGGGGTGGCGACGAGGAGGCGGGAGCTGGGGGTGGCGACGAGGAGGCCGTCCAAGGCAAGAAGTTTCCTTCCCAGCCTTAGATTTTTCTTTTGTAACGACCGTTGGTGGTCGGGCCTTTCACTTGTAACTTTTTTGCAAATATCAATACAAGTGCTTTTGCCTTATGATTCTTTGTCAAAATTTTCTACTTATCACATGAGATTTGTATCAGTCTAGCGATAACTTGCGATAATACATTAATCACGCAATAATGAATAAAACATGCGTATAGGATAACATAGATCGCACGCTTAAAACTTCAATTAATATGTAATCGAAACATAAGTCATGCGACTGAGGCTCTTTACAATGATCGTGCGATTAAAGCTTTTTTGAAAATTTCTACTAAGACCCGGAGTCGTGACACTTGAAATTTCTTGATCATCGAGTTGTCTTGTCTGAGGGAACTTAGCGTAGCGGCTGATTTGTGTGTATATGATCGTGCGATTCTACGATATATCAATCGTTAGCGGTTGGTCATTGGCTTAGCCAACGACCCTCCGATGCTTAAGTCAGTAATCGTCGTGATGAGTAAATCATAAGAAAAAATAACTTTAAAGAAATATTTTTTCAAATGTACCGCATTCCCGATTCGTGGGATATCCTAGTTGTCGAGAGTTTGGAGCCTATAGGCACCTTTTCCTACGACTTCAGATATACGATATGGTCCTTCCCACTTAGTGGATAACTTACCTGCATTTAATTCCTTGGTATTTTGGAATACACGTCGAAGAACGAAATCACCTTCTTGGAAGCCTTTGATCTTGACATTTTTATTGAAATGTCGTTCGACCACTTGTCTTTGAGATGCCATTTTGATGAGAGCAGCTTCTCGTAGTTCTTCTAGAGCGTCGAGGTCATAACTTAGGTCTACCAAGTTATGATCGACCGAGGTGTGTCTCGACGTCGGTGGTTGTGTTTTGACAGGCAAGACTGCTTCACACCCCTATACTAAGGAAAATGGGGTTTGACATGTGGAAGTACGTGGCGTCGTACGATTGGACCATAGGACCGACGGGAGTTCTTCGACCCATCGTCCCTTTGCAGCTTTTAATCGCTTCTTTATCGAGTTGATTATGACTTTGTTGCTCGATTCGGCGAGTCCATTCGACTGAGGATATCGTGGCGTCGAGGTCGTGAGTTTGATGTTACCATCCTCGCAAAACTGTTGAGTTCGATCACTTATGAACTGTGATCCATTGTCGCATACGATTTTAGATGGGATTCCAAACCTGCAAATAATGTTGGTCTGGATAAAAGAGATGACTTCTTTATCCCGGACCTGGGAGAAAGTCGCCGCTTCTATCCATTTAGAGAAATAATCTGTAAGAACTAATAAGAATACCTTTTGCCCAGGGGCAGGTGGTAACTTACCGACAATGTCTATTCCCCATCTCATGAAGAGCCATGGGACTAAAGTCGTGTGCAAAGGTTCTGAGGGTTGATGAGACACACCTGAATGTCGTTGACAGGTGTCACAGCTTTGGACATACCTGATTGCGTCTTGTCGTAAGGTCGGACAATAGTAACCTTGTCGTGAGACTATGTTCGCTAGACTACGAACTCCTGAGTGATTGCCACGTTCTCCGTCGTGCATTTCCTTCAGGATGGTTTGCACTTGGTCGTTGTTAACGATACATCGTAAGTTTAGACCTGTCGACGATCATCGATAGAGCCTATCTCCGATCATAAGATACTTGGAAGCTTTGAATATTGTTTGGGAAAAATTTCACCAGTCTCGACCACGACCAAACACTAAGAACATTTATTACACTTTCTCACAATAAAGTCAAGTCATAAACACTTTATCTTTTGACCAGAGTAAAATCGAAAGTTGCTCACGACACTCGACCGACGTGACATACCTCACGACCTCGACCGACTAACGTATGATATTACTGTTACATTTTTTCACTGTTTAATGCAGGGTCAATGTCATTAATGCCCGACGACTGTAACCGACAGAGGCAATTACGAGCATTGAATGCGATGACCGTTGCGACCGTTACTCCTACATTCATGAGGGTCAATTAAAGCTACGAAGACTATAAATGCGAAGATCACAGCCTCACTTGCGGATATCTGATTGGGGGAAAAACACTCAAAGCAAAGAATTCACTCTCAACAGTTCGCTCACGACGCACGACTCATGACGCACGACTCACGACGCACGACTCACGACGCACGACGCATAGTTTGTACACACGACACACCAGTTTCTTACGCATGATTCATTTGTTACTTTACATTTCCAGTCTTTACTTCATTTGTATTGTAATCATTGTACTTCGACACCCGAAACATAAGGATATCGCCCCTGTTTGGCGACCATAGTGCAACGACGACCCCCAAAGTCGTCCGCGGGTTTTTTCCTCGTTGAGGTTTTTCCCGCGTCACCAAAATCTTTGTCTCTTTTACATTTTCTGTCATTATCGCACGGTTTGTCGTAAGATTCCTATTCTTTAGTTGTTAAGCTCCACAATCAACCTTAAGTTATCCTTCTGGACGATTTTTGGCATTAACAAATATGATCTTGCATGCTTCCATTCGGTCGTCTGGTAATTGGTCGTGCATAAGGTAATTCTTAATATCACGCGACCAATGGCTAGACTACGTCCTTATCATTTTCGATAGACGGGAATGCTAGATAGATCATGGGGATGTTGTCGAATGATGGCTTTCCGAGTGCCGATCCAAGGTTGGCTAAGGTATCAGCTTGTGCATTCTGATCCCTAGGGATTTGCTCGATCGAGAAAGGTGTGAATTCTTCCGATTTTTCTTTGGTTGTCTTAAGGTATGCCGTCATTTTGGAATCTTTTACCGCGAATTCCTCGTTCATCTGATTCACGACTAAGAGGGAATCACTTTTGACGTGTAATCCAGTTGCCTTCAAGTCTCGTGCCATGTTCATGCCCACGATCAACGCTTCGTACCCACCTTCATTATTTGTGGCTTTAAAATCACATCGTACGGAGTACACCATCTTGCCCCCCTGTGCCGACTGTAAGACGACGCCTAGTACTGCCCCCCGGGCGTTGGACGATCCATCGACGTAAAGTATCCAAGGCGTGTTGTTGAGAGTCGCCACAGTATCTACTTTTACGGCTGCGTCCAATTCTAGACTGAAATCAGCGACGAAATCTGCAAGGACCTGCGATTTGATCGATGTTCTTGGTTTGAAATCTATGTCGTAGCTGAGATAGACACTCCACTTTGCTAGTCGACCTATCAACTCTGGTTTTCTTAAGACAGGCTTAAGAGGATAATTAGTAACGACAGTTATAGGATGAGATTCGAAATAATGTCGAAGCTTTTTGGCAACAGTGATTAATGCTAGCAACAATTTTTCCATGGACGAGTACCTGGTTTCAGCGTCTAGAAAGGACTTACTGATGTAATAAATCGGGAGTTGGCGTCTGTCGTCTTCTCGTGTCAAGACAGCGCTTATTGAATTGGAACTGACTGTCAAGTATATAATTATAGGACCTCATTGTCCTTGGGCTTTGACAACAGGGGTGGTGACGCCATGTATTCTTTCATTTTTTTTAACGTTTTCTCGTGGTCGTCCATCCACTCAAATCCCATGTTTTTTTCTTAAAACATTGTAAAACAGGTGACACTTATCAGAAGATCGAGAGATAAACCTGTTTAGCGCAGCTATGCGACCGCTAAGTCGTTGGACTTCTTTGAGTTTCTTGGTGATTTAATCTAGACGATCGCCTTTATTTGATCTGGGTTCGCTTCGATCCCACATCGAAAGTTGCTCACGACACTCGACCGACGTGACATACCTCATGACCTAGACCGACTAACGTATGATATTACTATTACATTTTTTCACTGTTTAATGCAGGGTCAATGTCATTAATGCCCGACGACCGTAACCGACAGAGGCAATTACGAGCATTGAATGCGATGACCGTTGCGACCGTTACTCCTACATTCATGAGGGTCAATAAAAGCTACGAAGACTAAAAATGCGAAGATCACAACTTCACTTGCGGATATCTGATTGGGGGAAAAAACACTCAAAGCAAAGAATTCACTCTCAATAGTTCGCTCACGACGCACGACTCACGACGCACGACGCATAGTTTTTACACACGACACACCAGTTTCTTACGCACGATTCATTTGTTACTTTACATTTCCAGTCTTTACTTCATTTGTATTGTAATCATTGTACTTCGACACCCGAAACATAAGGATATTGCCCCTGTTTGGCGACCATAGTGCAGCGACGACCCCCAAAGTCGTCCGCGGGTTTTTTCCTTGTTGAGGTTTTTCCCGCGTCACCAAAATCTTTGTCTCTTTTACATTTTCTGTCTTTATCGCACGGTTTGTCGTAAGATTCCTATTCTTTAGTTGTTAAGCTCCACAATCAACCTTAAGTTATCCTTCTGGACGATTTTTGGCATTAACAGTTTGGCGCCCACCGTGGGGCCCTATCTAGAGAAAATCTTCGACAAACGTGCGTTTTACTAACGGTTTCTTAGAGTTTCCTCTTTTCTTTGTTTCAGGAAAATGGCAGCTGTTAATGCCAAAAATTGCACCAAAGGGGCAACTTAAGGTCGATGTGGACTTAAACAACTAAAGAAAGATTCTTTCGACGAGACGTGCGACGATAAACAAAATAAAGAAACAAGGGATTTGATGACGCAGGAAAAACCTCAAACGAGGAAAAAACCTGCGGACGACAATGGGTGTCGTCGCTATACTATGGTCGCCAATCAGGGGCGATGTCCTTGGATAATGGTGTCGATCGTACAGAGATTACAGTACAGATGAAGGAAATGCTTCGAAATGTAAAGTACAAGTGTTTGAATGTAAAAACAGGTGTTTGTCGTGTATGAAACAAAGTGTGAACTGCTGGTCGAGGGCTGTTGTCGTGCGTCGAGAGCGATACTTAGAACAATGGTTCTTCACTTCAGGTGTTCTTGAATATTGCTTCGTTTGTTAATCGCCGGATCTTCGATGTGTCTCGGATGTTAACTGATGTCCTTTGATGTGAAGGCTTAGCTTGGTATTTATAGTCTTCGCGTCATTAATTAGCTCCTTTAATGCTTTGATCAACGGCTACAACGGCTGGAAACGGTTGTCGGAGTGAATATCCATAATGATCCTCGTCTGTTACGGCTGCTCACTGTTAATGGCTTTGACTCCTGCATTAAATACTTAACATACGTAACAGTCAAGGTTAACGTTAGTTTTGCTCGAAGGTACAATGATCTTACGTGATGGTCGTGCGGGACGGGCGACGCTGTGGTCGAGCGTCATGAGGGACGTACGACTTACCTTTTACGGGAGATGACGGATGTTTTCTGGGTTCTTGTTGAGACCTTATCTTAATACAAGATATAGCCTAGGACATGCGTCTTACTTGTTTTGGTCGTGGTCGTACGACGTGATTTTTTGCCCAAACAGTTTACCCCAAAATTTGAAAGAAGGATGGCAAATTCGAGTTTAAATTTTGTCAACCAGAAGCGTAGGGAAATAAGGAAAATGACCTTTTATCGGACAGGAACTAGGCTGGTCCGTTTCCAACTAAACGAGAAGTCGAAAGAGGAACGAGGTCGTGACGTCACGCTGACGTACGATGATGCTTACTAGCTGTCGAGGACAGGTGTCGAAGATCCGGGAAGGCATGCGAGAGGACGGGGATGCGTGGCGATCATCCAGGGATTCGATTTTATGCGTTTGTTTGTATAAATAAAGATCACGACGGATCTTTTCTTGCTATACTTCGAAGTGTTTATTTGGGAAGAGATTTTGCCTTGATTCCTTTCCATTCTTCGTCCGAACTTACTCGAATCGTTGCAAATCTTCGGCCCAGTAGAGATTGTTCGAGGTTTAGAGCGTTTATATAACGCATTGCACTTCCACTTTGGTTTTTATCGATCGTCTCCTTCGTTTGATAAACAATGTCGATTGAACCAGAGAGTTCTATCGTGAGTCAGGAGGATTTAGATGCCTTTAGGCGTCTAGCGAAGATCCCCGTGGAAGTAGAGTTAACCATTCCAGGGGATATACGTCCTGAGAATTGTCCCGAAGGATGCTTCGTGATATACGAGTATCCCTTCAAAATAGGATTTGAGTGGTCGTATTCGTTTTTATCTAAGAATTTCATGCGATATTTTGGCCTGTCACCAGGGCAGTTGATGCCCCAACTTTGGCGGGTTTTTCTGGTTATCGAGCGATTGTCTGCAAAGTGGGATCCACCTATGACCCTGAATGATTTCTGGTTGGCTTATCATGTTAAGAGAGACAAAAATTGGCGTTACAGTCCGTATTCCAAGTTTAAGGGTGGTCGTACCCTGGTTTTAAATACTGCGGTCAACGACCGTGGATGGAAGAAGAGGTACGTATTCGTGCGTACTGACTCGCTTGACATCAATAGCAAATGGATTCGTCCTGACTGGAACATGGGAGGTATGCTTTTTCAATGTATGTCACTGTTTGGTTCTTCCACTTTCTATTTACTCATTGCTTTTTGTCATCTTCAAAGATTCAGTATGATGCCTTGCACCCGAACGAAGGTTCTCGAGCCAAGGTCGACAGATTCCTGAGTTATAGTACTGATGATCGATCTTTCGTCACGTGGCAACCGGCGGCCGTAGACGAGGACGCGATGGGAGATTCTGAAGAAGAGGGAGAGGAGGATGAGCGGGAAGAAGCGATTGGTAAACGTACCGTAGTTTTTATTTTACTTTGTTTACTCTATCCGTCTGACGCTTCATGTATTTCCTGATCAGTGCCGACCAAGAGGAAATCGGTCTCTAGGGCGAGAGGGGAGCAGGTTATGCGTGCCCTTCAGGGTGAAAATGTTTCGACAGCTGGGTCGAGCGAAAAGAGAACCATGACGACAGTCCTGAGGGAACCGTTGTCTAGGGTTGATAACTCACCGGGAGTTGTTCTGCCTAAGGAGGCGAGGGCGTCATCTAGCCGTTTTGGCGTAACGGACGCGACACCGGCAAGTTCTGCGCTTCCGGCGACGGTGACGAAACCGGTGTCTCAAGTGTCGATCCCAATGTCTGCCGACAGGGGCGAGGGATCATCGGCCGAAGTTATGACGGTCAATTTTACATTGCCGTCTAACTTTAAGGCGGATGGTGTCCTAGACGGGACGACGTCGTTCCCTCATTTGGGGAAGTATTTGCTCCCGTCTTTCGGGGAGCGTTTTCGTGGATTTCCGACCGGAGAGATTGGATCTCAAGTTGCCAGTCTGGCGTTCACGGTGAGTGTCAATCTTTCATGACTTGTCTCGTTCGTTTAGTCGTCTAATATTTTCTTGTGTTATTTTTCAGACGTTTCAGTCGTCTTTGGCATTACATGCTGGGATGTCGAAAGTTGAAGGGTTGATGGCGTCTGCCCTTGAAAGAGAAGCTGCGGCGTTGGAGGGAGAGAAGGCGACTTTAGATAGGGAGAGGTTTGCCTTGGCGCATGCTGACGAGTTAGCCATCCAGCTTTTCGATGCTCAGTATGTGTTTGGGCAAAATATCACGTCGTACGACCACGACCAGAAAAGGTAAGACGCGCGTTATGAAAGACATCTTGGATTAATATAAGGTCCCGACCAAGACCCGCAGAACGTCCGTCGTCCGTCGTAAAAGGTAAGTCGAGAGTCCCCCATGACACTCGACCATAGCATCGTCCGTCCCGTACGACCATCGCGTAAGATCACTGCACCTTCGACCAAAGCTAACGTTAACCTTGACTGTTACGTTTGTTAAGTATTTAATGCAGGAGTCAAAGCCGTTAACAGCAAGCAACCGTAATGGACGAATAACATTATGGATAATCACTCCGACAACCGTTTCCAGCCGTTGTAGCCGTTGATCAAAGCATTAATGGAGCTAATTAATGACGTGGAGACTATAAATACCAAGCTAAGTCTTCACATCAAGGATCATAAGTTAACATCCGATACACATTAGCAATCATCAGCGAACATCACCGAACAACAGAGAAAAACATTCAAGCTCATAGCTAAGAACCCCCAAACTCTGGAAATCAAGTATTGAAAGCCAGAACCCTACAGCGAACTCAAGAACGCTCGATGAAAAGCTAAAGTCATCGCTCTCGATGCACGCCAACAACTTTCGACCAACAGTTGTTTACACTTGTATTCACACGACAAACACCTGTTTTACACTTTAAACATTTGTACTTTACATTTCGAAGCATTTCCTTCATTTGTATTGTAATCATCGTACGACCGACGCCAATACCAAGGACATCGCCCCTGATTGGCGACCATAGTGCATCGACGACACCCCCTGTCGTCCGCAGGTTCTTTCCTCGATTGAGGTTTTTCCTGCGTCATCAAATCCTTTGTTTCTTTATTTTTATCCTCGTCGCACGTTTCGTCGAAAGATTCTTTCTTTAGTTGTTTAAGTCCACATCGACCTTAAGTTGTCCCTTTGGTGCAATTTTTGGCATTAACAGTTTGGCGCCATCCGTGGGACTACATCTAGAGAAAATCCTAGACGAACGTGCATTCAACTAATAGTTTCTTGGAGTTTCTTCTATTTTCTGTTGTAGGAAAATGGCAGCCCCTAGAAATCCACAGCAAGCCGTCACTCAGATGTATCAGGAGCTCGAGGTTGCCAGGAATCAACTCAATGCAATGGCAGAGCAGAATCACAGAGCAGCTGAAGAGATCGCACGGCTAAGGAATCCTTTTGGACCCCAGAATGGTCCTAGACCATTCATCCAGAATTCAGGTCCGGGAACAGGCCCGTCCGCGCAGAATTAGTATCCAGGCCCATTCATACAGAATCAGCAGCCGGGTCCGTTCATTCTGAATCCCCAGTCTGGGCAGATTCCCCCTCAGCACATCCGACCACCACCCTTGAACAATGGATCCCAACCATTGCAAGGTGGCGCCCAGCCGTTTCAGAATGGATCCCAGCCGTTTTCCCAGCCGTTCCAAAGTGGTCCGCAACCTTTCCAGCAAGGATCGCAACCTTTCCAGCAAGGATCGCAATCTTTCCAGCAGATATCGCAGCCATTTCAGCATGGACCACAATCGTTTCAGAATGGACCGCAACAATTCCACTCTGGGTCGCAGCCATATTTTGTTCCATTCAACGAGGACACCAATGGTTCGTCGCATGGTAATGGCACTAGTCCAGGGACCAATCCCTCGACAGGGGCAAATCCTGATCTTAACGATCCCGTCGCCCAGCGTTTGAAGATGTTAGAAGACCAGAATGAGCGCGTCCTGTCCTTGCTCGCCATGTTGCCTGGGGCATCCGTGCCTGTTGACGTCGAGCCTCGCTCGGGGTATCAGGCTTCGCCCTACATCGACGAGATTTCCACCATCGAGGTCCCAAAGAAGTATAACATTCCTGCCTTCACTCCCAAGTATTCGGGTGTGACCGATCCAACCGAGCATGTCGCGCAGTATAAGCAGCTCATGTGGACGATCTCGATTCCACACATGTACCAGGAAGTATGCATGTGCAAGAGTTTCAGGGCGACTCTCACTGGTCCAGCTCTCAAGTGGTTGATCAATCTCAAACCCAAATCTATCGGGTCGTTCGCCGAATTGGTCAACCAATTCTCTCGGCAATTCGCCAGCAGCCGTAAGATGGAAAAACAGCCTAGTGATATGTACTATGTCGTGCAGAAGACCAATGAGTCTATTCGAAGTTATTTCAATAGATTCAATGCCGAAATGATCAGTATCCGCAATTGTGACATCAAAACTACGATCGAAGCTTATAAGCGTGGTCTAGACGATAGTTCAGGTCTATATATCGATCTGACCAAGTATCCCTAGAGACTTTCGAAGACGTCCGAGCTCGAACCTTAACATATATGAGGGTCGAGGATGATGCCGCCTTTCGTCGCAAGCACACTGAAGATAAGAAGTCGTTAGGCGTCAGAAAGCCAGAGTTCAAGACAAAGGCTGTTTCCAGAATCGAGCCCGCGCGCCAAATTTCAAATGTTCGTTTCAAGAAGAAAGCAGAGGCCAAGACCGCGACTAAATTTCCTCGATACCCCAAGATATCCTCCTACGGATTCAAAGGGTCCGCAAAAGACTTAGTCAAAGCTCTTAAGTCCGTCCAAGCGACCATTCGATGGCAAAAGAAGTCCGACCCGAATGGTGCTAAGAAAGATAAATCAAAGTGGTGCGACTTCCACGTTGATCATGGTCACGCGACAGACGATTGCATCGCGCTGAAGAAGGAGCTAGCATATCACTTCCCAAAAGGAAATCTCAAAGATATCATCGACGATGACGCTACTCCAGCTAGTAACCATCGACCGTCGACCCCCGAGCATACAAAAGTCGTCAATTGCATCACCGGTGGTTCAGACATGTATGGTCTGACATACTCCACAGTCAGGCGCCTTTGACAGGTTCGTTCTTCTAAAATTATATCTTTTCCATAGGGATAAGTCTACTATGGTGCCCTGTCGCACGACAATATCTCATCAGATCGCAGTGTCATCCTGTCATTTAAAACCTATCTTTCCTCCGAAAAGAATAAGATAATAAATGACAGGGGGCAATATCCCACTAAAAAGAGAATCTAACGGTATGTTCCTAAATTTTTTTCATACGATTTTTTCTAACAACTGACTTAAGCATCGGAGGGTCGTTGGTTAGCCAACAACCAACCCTTAACATCGTTTTACCGCATAATCGCACGACAGTTTATCGCAGGATCGCACGACAGTAGTCATTAAGTCTACAATATGACTTTAAATTCATAAGGTCGCACGATATAAACGACCAAATCTATGATTTGATAATCCTTTACAGGGACAAACGATTCAAATTAATCACACGACTTAGTCGTACGATTGCGAGGTCTAACGATCTCATGGTCTAAGCCTCTTAACTTGGAAAAATTTCATACTCTGAATGTATGCTTTAGTCGCATGTGCTTATGTTTATACACACGATTTAAAAGTCTTATGGCTTACGTACCAATTATTGTGTTACAATGAATGCCTTAGTCGCATGATTCCCAGATTCAATTTCATAATTGATATGGTATTTGTTTACCAAATATATAAAACGCAAGTTCAAACAAAAGTTCAAAGTATCATTTACAAAACTGTCGGTTATATTCAAAAGAACTCGACCACCGACGGTCGAGTATACAAAGTTAAAATGGTTCGACCACCAACGGTCGATACATGAAAAGACATAGCATTTCCTAAACCTAGAGAAAAGCGTCGATGGCAAGCACTGCCAATCCCGAAGAACTGATGCAAGAATCAAACGAGTATATTAGGAGTGGTCTTCCAACTCCTTACGCCTCGACATTCTGAGAATATGGCTCTAAAGATTAATGTTAAGGTTGAAGGAAGGAATATATCCTTCTCAACGATCGACCTCCACTCCATCATTTCCTCTACCTTCACATATTCAATGAGAGGAAACAGAAGCATCCGCAAATTACAAAAGAAACATACTAAATGCTCAGCGAAAGAACTTCGATAACACAAGTTTGACAGAAAAACTTACAAAGAACGCAAGTTCGGCTAAACACAGTCCAATCTCTTTAACAGAGATTCTTCGAAAACGCTCCTTGAAAGATAAGAGCTGATATTTCCCCAGATGCGGAAGTGACTCTGCCCTGACGAGGACATAGTCAATCAGGAGGGTTGCCGACAATGCAAAGTTGTTCGTCGCCATAAACTCTCCCTCATTCTCTCCCGTCTTTACACCCTTGCCCCTGGCGGCTGACGAAAGGGTCGACGAGGATGTAGAGAACATCGTCGCCAGTTGTGCAGTATGAAACACCGTCGCCAGTTGCGCAGTATGAAACATCGTCGCCAGTTGCGCAATATGAGACATTGTCGCCAGTTGTGCAGTATCAATCCAATCCAATCACTGTCCGTATCCAGCACATACCTCGTCTTCCATTTGCGATCATCGACAGCAGTGTTCAAAACTAAGGTACAATCACCCTTAAGTCCTGAAAGTAAACTATAACGACGATATTGATCGGTCGTGACTTTATACGCCACTCCCAGTGCGAGGTAAGTCGCTCGATGATCAGGATAACTCGCCAGAACTGGGGCATCGGTTGCCTCGGTGAAAGATCGAATTCACGCATGAATACTTCGACCAAAGGCGAATACGGCCAGTGGAAGCCCATCTTAAACAGGTACTCATATATCATGGCATATCCATCAGGACACATCTCCGGTCGAACCTCGCCAACCTTGCCTATGGTAATACACATGAGAATCTTCGCTAGACTTCCAAAGTCGTCAAAATCTTTTTCATTTCTAATAGCACCTCTGGGCTCCGTCGACATTCAGCCGGTAAGCATGATCGTATGTCAGCATGACGTCACGACCTCGTTCCCCTTTTTAACTTCTCGTTCAGTTAAAGGCAAACCAGCCCAGTTATAAGGCGGCCAAGGTAATTTTTTCTGACCCTTGCTCTATTTTTTACGCGTCTGATTGACAAAATTTAAACTCGAATTTGCCATCCTTCTTTAAAATTTTGGGGGCAAACTGTTTGGGCAAAAATTCACGTCGTACGACCACACCCAGAAAAGGTAAGACGCGCGTTATGAAAGACATCTTGGATTAATATAAGGTCCCGACCAAGACCCGCAGAACGTCCGTCGTCCGTCGTAAAAGGTAAGTCGAGAGTCCCCCATGACACTCGACCATAGCATCGCCCGTCCCGTACGACCATCGCGTAAGATCACTGCACCTTCGACCAAAGCTAACGTTAACCTTGACTGTTACATTTGTTAAGTATTTAATGCAGGAGTCAAAGCCATTAACAGCAAGCAGCCGTAAGGGACGAAGAACATTATGGATAATCACTCCGGCAACCGTTTCCAGCCGTTGTAGCCGTTGATCAAAGCTTTAATGGAGCTAATTAATGACGCGGAGACTATAAATACCAAGCTAAGTCTTGTTGATCCAAACCCTCAGTGATTTGATAATGACCCTCTCTTAAATACTTAGTGAAAATTGTATATAAACAATATGTATCAGAGTTTCACTATCGCTGATAAGTACTAAGATCTTACAGTACCGCTGATAGGAACTCTCGCTCTTTAAATTAAACATTCAGCGAACATTGTTCACCATAATGCTCTGAGTCTGTTCAGTCCTTATGGTGATCGCTGATAAGTTAGTTGTTTACTTATGACCCCTGAAGACAAGTTTCACGTCAACAAAGGTTCTACGCTGAAGTCGAAGATCAAGCTCAAGAACCAGCGACAAGTCTCCTAATGAACTGATGCGGATCAGCGAAGACTCAGATTTGTCCACTCAACGTGAAGTATCAAGTACAAGACTTCAGCTATCGCTGAACTTTATCATTCACTGAATAGTAAATGGTAATCGCTGAATCAACGAAAGCTGATCATGAAGTCCTCCGTACAAAGTACTTTTGTCTTAACCTCCCTTGCACGCCGCCGTACGAAATGTCAGAAAAGAACCTCCGAAAATCTGAGATCGTACAACCACTCTGATACTACACTGTTCATCTTTACGGCTACTAAGGTTGTCAACCAAGGTCAATGACATGCAACCAATCCGCTGATGACACGTGTAAAGTGTATACTGAATTGCATTAAATGCATGCAGTATATAAAGAGATAAACTCACTTCTTTTGAAGTAACTTGCTAACTCTGGACAAGTTCAAATCTCTCTCAAGATAGGATTTTATTAGTAATCTCCATATCTTTCTTAGTGCAAGAAACCTTAGTGTTCCAACTTGTTTAGATTTAGGTTTATCCTTAATTTTGTTTCCGCAACAAGCTGTAAATTGTTAATGATTTATCAATAAACAATTTAGAAAAGTAAAATAGTGTGTTTGTATTCAACCCCCCCCCCCCTTCTACAAACTTGTATAGGCCTTTCGGGACCAACAAGTCTTCACATCAAGGATCATAAGTTAACATCCGATGCACATCAGCAATCATCACCGAACATCACCGAACAGCAGAGAAAAACATTCAAGCTCATAGCTAAGAACCCTCAAACTCTGGAAATCAAGTATTGAAAGCCAGAACCCTACAGCGAACTCAAGAACGCTCGAAGAAAAGCTCAAGTCATCGCTCTCGACGTACGCCAACAGCTTTCGACCAACAGTTGTTTACACTTGTATTCACACGACAAACACCTGTTTTACACTTTAAACATTTGTACTTTACATTTCGAAGCATTTCCTTCATTTGTATTGTAATCATCGTACGAACGATGCCAATACCAATGACATCGCCCCTGATTGGCGACCATAGTGCAGCGACGACACCCCCTGTCGTCCGCAGGTTTTTTCCTCGATTGAGGTTTTTCCTGCGTCATCAAATCCCTTGTTTCTTTATTTTTATCCCCGTCGCACGTTTCGTCGAAAAATTCTTTCTTTAGTTGTTTAAGTCCACATCGACCTTAAGTTGTCCCTTTGGTGCGATTTTTGGCATTAACAGTATGAACTGCAGGAGATTCGAGCGAGATGAGTTGCAGATGAAGGTCCTCGGGTCGGGACTTCGAGCAGGGATACGACCGATGTTCCCCCTGTCGTCTAGAATTTTCCTTTCCTTGTTTGTTTTGCCATTCGACCAATCAGGGATCGAGTATGTATATAATGGTTTACTTAATGAATATATCTTTTGCTTATGCTTTATTCGAATCACATTAGATTATAAAGTCGAACATAAGATACATATGAAATCACGCGACTAAGGCACTCATTGTAATACGATAATAAGAACATAAAACAAATAAAAACACGCGATTAAAGCATCCATTCAGGGTATAAAAGCTAAGAAACTTAGATGTAAGTTATTTAGGCTTTGCGATTGTACGACGAGATCGTACGAGAAATTTACGTCGTATGCCCCTGTGGAGGGATGGTCAGGGAAGAAAATCCTGATTGTTTATGTCAAGCGATTCTGCGAATTTAAAGTCATCTAGTAGACTTAATGATTATTGTTGTGCGATTCTGCGATAAAACGAGTTAGAGAACGTACCATTTCAGACTCTCTCTATTTGCCCCTGTCATTTATTATCGTATCCTTTTTGGGAGGAAAAGATAGGTTTTAAATGACAGAATGACGCGGAGAAATATTGTCCTGCGTTGATTATGTTGTCGTGCGACCGGGCACCATAGTAGACTTACCTCGGTGAAAAAGATATTAATTTAGGGATAGAGGAACGAACCTGTCGAGAGCCTGATCTTGTAACTTTGGTTTATTTTCGCGGCTTCAAGGTAGACTTGTAGCACTCACGAGCGAATTTTGGCTCACTCTTAATCTCTTGGATTCCCCATGGCGTATGGAATTTTAACATTTGATGATACGTCGAGGGAACGACTTTCATATCATGGATCCATGGTCGTCCTAAGATGATGTTATAGGCCGACGCACAATCGATGACACTGAACTTGGTCTGCTTGTTGACTCCTCCGGCGTAGACGGGCAAAATTATCTCTCCGAAGGTGCTCGTCACTTCTCCATTGAAACCGACCAAAGTCGTCGAACATCGGGTGATTTCCGAGCGATCGATTCCCATGGCTTTGATAGTGTTGAGAAAAATGACATTTGCTGAGCTGCCCCCGTCGATTAAGACTCGACGCGTTAGACAGTTACCGACTGTGAGCTGAATGATCAACCCGTCGTGATGCTTCTGATACGAGTCACCAAGGTCGACGTGGTCGAATACAATCTTCATGGCTTCTAGCTCCAAATCTCCTTTGGGTCTAGACGAGCGAGGAATAGGCCGATCATCGGGTGCCTGACTGGCATGATGCTTGGCCGTTGAATAAGTCAGACCGCACACATCTGAACCACCAGTAATGCAATTGACGACCTTTGCATGCTCGGGGGTCGTCGTTCGATGTCCGTTAGCTGAAATAGCGACATCGTCGATGATATCTTTGAGATTTCCTTTTGGAAAATGATATGCTAGTTCCTTCTTCAATGCGATACAGTCGTCTGTCGCATAACCATGATCGGCATGGAAGTCGTACCACCTTGATTTGTCTTTCTTAGCATCGTCCAGGTCGGACTTCTTTGGCCATCGAATGGTAGCTTGAGCGGTCTTCAGAGCTCCGACTAAGTCCTTTGCAGATCCTTTGAATCCGTAAGAGGATATCTTGGGGTACTGAGTGAACTTAGTCGCGGTCCTGGCCTCTGCTTTCATCTTGAAACGAACATTTGAAATTTGGCGCGCTGGCTCTATTCTGGAAACAACCTTTGTCTTGAACCCTGGCTTTCTGACGCCTAACGACTTCTTGTCGTCAGTGTGCTTGCGACGAAAGGCGACATCATCTTCGACCCTCATATATGCTAAGGTTCGAGCTCGGACGTGTTCGAAAGTCTCTGGGGGATACTTGGTCAGATCGATATATAGACCTGAACTATCGTCTAGACCACGCTTATAAGCGTCGATCGCAGTTTTGACGTCGCAATTGCGTATGCTGATCATCTCGGCATTGAATATATTGAAATAACTTCAAATAGACTCATTAGCTTTCTGCACGATGTAATATAGGTCGCTGGTCTGCTTCTCCATCTTACGACTGCTGGTGAATTGCTGGGAGAACTGATTAACCAACTCAGCAAACGTCCCGATGGAGTTGGGTTTGAGATTGATTAACCATTGGAGAGCTGGACCAGTGAGAGTTACTCCGAAACTCTTACACATGCATACTTCCTGGTACATAAATGGGACCGAGATCGTCCACATGAGCTGCTTGTACTGCGCGACGTGCTCAGTTGGATCAGTCACACCAGAATATTTGGGAGTGAAGGCAGGAATGTTATACTTCCTTGGGACCTCGACGGTGGCAATCTCGTCGATGAAGGGCGATGCCTGATACCCCGAGCGAGGCTCGACGTCGACAGGCATGACTGCCCTAGGCAACTTGGCGAGTAAGGACAAGACGCGCTCATTCTGGTCTTCTAACATCTTCAAACGTTGGGCGACGGGATCGTTAAGATCAAGATTTGCTCCTGTCGAGGGATTGGTCCCTGGACTAGTGCCATTACCATGCGACGAGCCATTGGTGTCCCCGTTGAATGGAACAAAATATGGCTGCGACCCATAGTGGAATTGCTGCGGTCCATTCTGAAACGATTGTGGTCCATGCTGAAATGGATGCGATCTCTGCTGGAAAGATTGCGATCCTTGCTGGAAAGGTTGCGATCCTTGCTGGAAAGGTTGCGGACCACTTTGGAACGGCTGGGAAAACGGCTGGGATCCATTCTGAAACGGCTGGGCGCCACCTTGCAATGGTTGGGATCCATTGTTCAAGGGTGGTGGTCGGATGTGCTGAGGGGGAATCTGTAACACCCCAAAATCTGTGCCAATTTAAATATCAAGTTATAACAGGTTATGACAATAAATACTTCAACTTATAAAAACAGGCAGTGGATTAACCATCAAGAGTATATTCACATTACAAGATCCTTCAAATAACCTATCAATCTAATTATGTCACTACAACAAGATTAATCAAGTTATCTATCAATCCATCCGGATCTCTTCTTTGTTAAATTCATCCACCTCTGCTATATCAAAACGCTCGTCCCACAACCCTTTACCTCCCCGAGCTGGTACCTGGTAAGAAAACATCATTTGAAACGATTAGGCCAACGCCTAGTGAGAACATTCGTTTCCAAGATAACATTTGTAAAATCAATGTAAACAAGTTACAACAAACTTGATTATTCCTTTTTTTTACCGTACAACAACTCCTTTCACTACTGGGAATCTACCCCACTCCCATACTTATGACTAATTCGTCAAGCCATAATAATACTACCAAGAGTTTACCATAAATCATCCCAGATTCAAAGTCAATACTCTTACCCAAGAAATTACAAGTCAAAACCTGCCTATTTCTTAATCCGGAAGTAGAGATTACAAATTACTTTATGCCTATCTCAAATCTTCCCTTCACAATGGGAAATCTCTGATCTTCCCTATAAAAATGGAAATCTCCGATCTTCCATTCGAAATGGGAATTACAAATCAAAATCTGCCTATTCCACATTTCACGTCCTCCCCACCTCAGAATCAATGGTCCCAATGGGATTAATATATCGCGATACACAACCGGGACCCCCGATGATTCAAGGTACACTCAATCACTAAAAATTACATCCCTTTGGTCAATGGCTAGTAATCGGTTCCCATTATACCATACTAAGGTGCCCCCGATGACCGGATGCCTATTTTTAGCAACCACAACATAATACATAGGTATTATAACTCTTACTATGGTATGTGCATAACATACAATATATTTATCTCAAAACATATTCTATATATACATCTATAAAGAATATTACTTTCTCGACATCGCGACTTCTCAACTACACATATAATATATTTATCTCAAAACATATTCTACGTATACATCTATAAAGAATATTAATCTCTCGACATCTCGACTTCTCAACTATCCCCTCTTTGCAATTTAGCACGGGGATCAATCAAGGCATAACTCATAGTCATCTATTTGGACTCATTACTGATGATGACAAGTCCTTACAACTATCAACAACTCATGTTAAAATCAGTTTCATAACAAAGTGATAATTGCTCAAGCACTATTCATCATCTTCTTCATTTAGCCAGTTCACAAAATCGAGTTATTGAGCCTACTATCTTTCAATTAAATCATACCCAAGCATTTAGACATAGTTTAAGACATACCTATATCAATTTCAATGGCTAACTTTAGAGTGAAGTGAATAAACTCACAACATATTCTCAAATCTAAGAATACCTTATTCAGTCCTTATTCAAAACCATAGCTAAAAGCATCCGAACAACCGACGTCAATCACAAGACTTTGGGTTTGTAATTGGCACATAAAAACATGTTCAAAGTGTTCAAATGCTATTTTACACTCAAAACGAGTACCCATACCCCTATATTTCGCTTTAAATGACTCCAATACGTAACAACAAAAACATCAGAAATAATACCGGGATTTCCAATACCGGGACTTCAAATAAAATAGCATACCGGGACTTAATATAGCATACCGGGACTCCAATTAAAATAGCATACCGGGACATGATAAACCACCGGGACTTGATAATATAACATACCGGGACTTGCTACTACCGGGACTTCCAACTACCGGGACTTGCCACTACCGGGACATTCAAGTACCGGGACTTTCAAGGTTTTGCGTACTGTCCGTTCAACAAGTCCTCAAATCGATTTAAAACATGAAATCAGTTCAATCTACTCATTCTAATCAATCCTCAGTCAGTTCATACAAATATACCAAGGTTATTATAACTTAAAAACACTGATTTGTACAAAGAATCAAATGAACTCACCTTATTTGCAAAAACCCACTTTTCTGCACGATTTCGATTCCAATCTGTTGTTACTGATTTCTGAAAACCTAATCAACAAGCAGATTCGTTTACAACCCAACATCTATAACAAATTATATCAGAAACCAACACAAATCCTTACCAATTTGATGATCCAAGTTTCTTTCCTTTCTTTCTCTCTTTTCTCTCTATTTCCTTTCTCTCTGCTCTTCTTGCCGACTCAAAACAAGAAAATGAGATAATATCTCATTCCTTTTAACCTTTATCCATACATACTTCCAAAAGTTACCCAACACCCCCCTCAATTTCCAATATTCCCACAAGTAACATCCAACTTTAAACCCCTTGTATTTTAACCCTATTGAATTATAAAGTTTCCATATAATTCAAGGTTAGTCAAAATACAAATAAATCCCAATTCTCATTAAATTACTATTAACGAAAATTCAGGATGTTACAATACTCCCCAACTTGAAAATGATTTCGTCCCCGAAATCGAAATCAGGTAAACAAAGAAGGGTACCTATCTCACATACTCTCTTCCGACTCTAAAGTCACACTAACAACTCAAAGATATAATACCATTATACCTATATTCACCCTCTTAGATTGTAATTTATCAAAAGGTTTTTCTAAAAACGATTCCCGCTCCTTCACATAACAACTTTTCTCATCAATTATGCTTCAAAAACTACGGCAATCCATCATTGCATCCATGACTTACACGTTTCTTCGACACAAAATGCTATCACCTTCTCACATCACTATCGCACCACACAAACACGTCTCAACCAAGCACTAAAGGGTTGTATATCAAAGGTGATAACTCCAATGAACTTGTAGTAAGACTACATTCTTAAGTCCAATCTTTCTATCATTGCTTCCCTACGTTAGCGTGGAATACTATATTTCAAGTATTACTTGTCCCTTTCTCCCAACTTTCCACATATCGATAGTATTTTCTCATTACGAACCATAACCAAACAATTTCACTAAGATTTCTAACTTAAAATATTTAACCAAGTTATCTTGAAACTACATTACCGTTCGAAGTTACTACCCATTCTTAGATCTTCAACTAATCTTTTCTCGTACAATTCTTTCACACATAAGGAGCAAATTATATTCCTTAACGATTTTGCCTTCACTATACCACACCAACTTACAAGCCACATGCTCCATCAACTTTATTGACAAATAGTACTTTCCATCCGGAATCCCCGAAAACTTCCATTCGGATACTCCCTCTTTCTGACTTCACATTACATACTAGTTGACATATCTATCTTGGCAATTCATGCCACTACTCGTTCGTACAATCTCCACCCATAACATTAACCACAGACCAGGTCTCTCATAGACTCATACACAAAACATTTATATTCCTGTTTTCTCGCCCAAAAAAAAAACCGAGTTTATTTCACTAAATATCTCCTCCCCAACTTTAGTTGAACTACCACTCACGATTTTCTAATTAACTTGAAATTAACATTCAAATATGACCCCAAAAGGATAACCAATGCATTCACGTCAAGTAAACTTCAATTACAATATCATTCATGCAATTTCAACCCCAAGCCTGCGTCGAGCTTATCAAATCGGGTCAATGCTCTTAAGACTCAACTGAGTTCAAAACCGAGCCATCTACTCAAAGGATCTAATAATCATTATGCAACATACGCTCCGAGGCATGATAATCCTACGACCCCTTCATTGCTACTTTCCCAACGAAGTCAATTATACAGGTATATATATATATATATGTGTGTACACGTATATGCAACTCTTTTATACTCCACAATGTATATATATTTCGCCAAGGTTCATTAGTTCCAAAGGTATTAAGAACACGAAATTTATCAAACAGTCTTTACACCTAAGACCGACACTTGTTCAAATAGAAAGCAGTTAAGCATATAACACATCCTAGACTCCATCTCGAGTCACTAAAACTGACAAACATTCAAAAGACTCATTTGAATATAAATCAAGCCTTTAAGGCCAAAATAAACGTTTGGTTAAACATGTGTCACTCACACGATTACGTAAACCAAAATACATTGTTACCCAAAAATCGTTACCCTTTTTAATCCCTTAATTGGCCATCGGCCCCAAACAAAGGTTTACCACTCTTAAAACTTTACATGGTCGGATTTTCCAAAATCCTCCAACCCACATGTTCACATTTTTTTTGAACGTAATACATCATAATTATTGCACATCCACAATAAACATTAAAAGCGTGCTTTGACTACATATCTTTCGCTTGTGCAACAATAAATCAAAACTTCTTTCATTAGTGATTTATTCGTCAATCACTCAAAATCTTTAACTATGTCGTACATGATAAAAATTTGCTTTACGCATACCCTCTGCATAACAGCATACCGGTACCGCTCACGGTTTTTGTTCCTGTCCGCACAGGCATACGCGGGACGCACCCAGACCGCACCCAATGACAGACAAAAGGTCTCATACACCTTACACAACTATCGACTTCAAAGTCAATATTTGACATGTCAACACTTCCTTAACCTTAAGGTCCCTAACTGAACCTAATTCTTCCTCCGGACACAACCGTCCCTCGGCAACTGTATTCCTAGTCAGCGAACAAGGGTACAGACTCTCATACAACCGACACTAAAGTACACTTTCGACTCTCACGCTGTTCATCTCTCATTTGAACACAATTACCAAAACTACAAACTTTCTCCCAAGGTTTATCCAACACCTCTCCACTCTTGGAGTTCTTTCTTAGCTTATAACGTAATACTCTACGACCTAGCGAGTTCATAGCCTTTATGCATGACAAATCATTTCGCACATTTTCTCATTTTAAACAACCCTATTGGGAACAACTTGGGCACACATACCCTAAAGTACTGCACAACGATCTAGAGAATCGTTTGCATATTAAATTTCCGAAAACTCAATCCTTCTCAACCAAAACAGTGTTGTTACGACGGTAATATACTAAATGAAAATCTCTTTGTACGACAACAGTTCGAAAAAGTTTGACCGACACAAAATAAACTAGTCGGTTCTCTCACTTATTTATATGATGTTTAATAGGTCCATACTCCTGTTAGTAATTAAATGTTTTGTTGACCAACGCTTTCTTGCTACAATTCAACTTTTCATGTAAAGTAAGAAATACTTTGTAAAAACTTCAAAAATTTCGCTGTGCGACGTAAATGGGATTGCCTTTTCTTTAAATACACTTTCGCACATGCTAATTCAACATTGACTAAAACTGTTATTTATGCATTTGGTTTGAAATCATGAAAACTCATGTAACACACACTAAAACACCAGGCATAAAACTTTCCTCGCAATTGAAGGCTACTTACTCAAACGAGGTCAATCGTCTTACTTACTTAACTTATCATTGACATTCTACTTCCGACCAGTGGTCGCCCTCTCGGCCTTATAACATTTGCTATACTGGCATTCCACGATCCACATACTCCACCATGTCATACCATTTCCATCTTGATCAGTCATCTCATACTTTATATCCACACATATCAATCCACCTACTAAAGGTTGCCTTGGCGGACTTTCATGAGTCCCGCCAATTCCAGGTTATCCTTCCAACCTCCAATCAATACTGATCTGTCCTTCAAAGGACCTTGGCGGCGTATTCACCATCATTGTACTATAACATAAAGGGATAACCATAAGAAATGGTTATGCACGTACACACATACAAAACGTACCTTATCGATCGTTAGTCACTGTAATAATTCAGAAATAAGCATGTTCGTGTAAATATATATTCATAATAACAGTAGCTAATTGGAATTGTGAACATATCATACAGGAGAATCCTCGTTACCATTGTCACAGTACTAATTTCACGTATTTCCGTTGACTCTAAGACTATCCCGTCTTAACACTTCTACCCATATCTCACATATCATAACCAACTCCATCTCAGCTTAAGTCTAAGTATCTTATCATCATACTTAGTTCGCTTAAACTAGTGCTCTGATACCATATTGTAACACCCCAAAATCTGAGCCAATTTAAACCTCAAGTTATAACAGGTTATGACAATAAATACTTCAACTTATAAAAACAGGCAGTGGATTAACCATCAAGAGTATATTCACATTACAAGATCCTTCAAATAACCTATCAATCTAATTATGTCACTACAACCAGATTAATCAAGTTATCTATCAATGCATCCGAATCTCTTCTTTGTTAAATTCATCCACCTCTGCTATATCAAAACGCTCGTCCCACAACCCTTTACCTCCCCGAGCTGATACCTTGTAAGAAAACATCATTTGAAACGATTAGGCCAACGCCTAGTGAGAACATTCGTTTCCAAGATAACATTTGTAAAATCAATGTAAACAAGTTACAACAAACTTGATTATTCCTTTTTTTTTACCGTACAACAACTCCTTTTACTACTGGAATTTACCCCACTCCCATACTTATGACTAATTCGTCTAGCCATAATAATACTACCAAGAGTTTACCATAAATCATCCCAGATTCAAAGTCAATACTCTTATCCAAGAAATTACAAGTCAAAACCTGCCTATTTCTTAATCCGGAAGTAGAGATTACAAATTACTTTATGCCTATCTCAAATCTTCCCTTCACAATGGGAAATCTATGATCTTCCCTATAAAAATGGAAATCTCCGATCTTCCATTCGAAATGGGAATTACAAATCAAAATCTGCCTATTCCACATTTCACGTCCTCCCCACCTCAGAATCAATGGTCCCAATGGGATTAATATATCGCGATACACAATCGGGACCCCCGATGATTCAAGGTACACTCAATCACTAAAAATTACATCCCTTTGGTCAATGGCTAGTAATCGGTTCCCATTATACCATACTAAGGTGCCCCCGATGACCGGATGCCTATTTTTAGCAACCACAACATAATACATAGGTATTATAACTCTTACTATGGTATGTGCATAACATACAATATATTTATCTCAAAACATATTCTATATATACATCTATAAAGAATATTACTTTCTCGACACCGCGACTTCTCAACTACACATATAATATATTTATCTCAAAACATATTCTACGTATACATCTATAAATAATATTAATCTCTCGACATCTCGACTTCTCAACTATCCCCTCTTTGCAATTTAGCACGGGGATCAATCATGGCATAACTCATAGTCATCTATTTGGACTCATTACTGATGATGACAAGTCCTTACAACTATCGACAACTCATGTTAAAATCAGTTTCATAACAAAGTGATAATTGCTCAAGCACTATTCATCATCTTCTTCATTTAGCCAGTTCAAAAAATCGAGTTATTGAGCCTACTATCTTTCAATTAAATCATACCCAAGCATTTAGACATAGTTTAAGACATACCTATATCAATTTCAATGGCTAACTTTAGAGTGAAGTGAATAAAGTCACAACATATTCTCAAATCTAAGAATACCTTATTCAGTCCTTATAACCGAACAACCGACGTCAATCACAAGACTTTGGGTTTGTAATTGGCACATAAAAACATGTTCAAAGTGTTCAAATGCTATTTTACACTCATAACGAGTACCCGTACCCCTATATTTCGCTTTAAATGACTCCAATACGTAACAGCAAAAACATCAGAAACCAATTCCGGGATTTCCAATACCGGGACTTTAAATAAAATAGCATATCGGGACTTAATATAGCATACCGGGACTCCAATTAAAATAGCATACCGGGACTTGATAAACCACCGGGACTTGATAATATAACATACTGGGACTTGCCACTACCGGGACTTCCAACTACCGGGACTTGCCACTACCGGGTCTTGCCACTACCGGGACTTGCCACTACCGGGACATTCAAGTACCGGGACTTTCAAGGTTTTGCGTACTGTCCGTTCAACAAGTCCTCAAATCGATTTAAAACATGAAATCAGTTCAATCTACTCATTCTAATCAATCCTCAGTCAGTTCATACAAATATACCAAGGTTACTATAACTTAAAAACACTGATTTATACAAAGAATCGAATGAACTCACCTTATTTGCAAAAACCCACTTTTCTGCACGATTTCGATTCTAATATGTTGTTACTGATTTCTGGAAACCTAATCAACAATCAGATTCGTTTACAACCCAACATCTATAACAAATTATATCAGAAACCAACACAAATCCTTACCAATTTGATGATCCAAGTTTCTTTCCTTTCTTTCTTTCTTTTCTCTCTATTTCCTTTCTCTCTGCTCTTCTTGCCGACTCAAAACAAGAAAATGAGATAATATCTCATTCCTTTTAACCTTTATCCATACATACTTCCAAAAGTGACACAACACCCCCCTCAATTTCCAATATTCCCACAAGTAACATCCAACTTTAAACCCCTTGTATTTTAACCCTATTGAATTATAAAGTTTCCATATAATTCAAGGTTAGTCAAAATACAAATAAATCCCAATTCTCATTAAAATACTATTAACGAAAATTCAGGATGTTACAGAATCTGCCCAGATTGGGGATTCGGAATGAACGGACCCGGCTGCTGATTCTGCACGAATGGACCTGGATGCTGATTTTGTGCGGACGGGCCTGGTTCCGGACCTGGATTCTGGATGAATGATCTAGGACCATTATGGGATCCAAAAGGATTCCTTAGCCGCGCGATCTCTTCAGCTGCTCTGCCATAATGCTCTGCCATTGCATTGAGTTGATTCCTGGCAACCTCGAGCTCCTGATACATCTGAGCGACGGCTTGCTGCGGATTTCCAGAGGCTGCCATTTTCCTGCGACAGAAAACCGAAGAAACTCCAAGAAACTATTAGTAGAATGCACGTTCGTCGAGGATTTTCTCTAGATGTAGTCCCACGGATGGCCACAAACTGTTAATGCCAAAAATCGCACCAAAGGGACAACTTAAGGTCGATGTGGACTTAAAAAACTAAAGAAAAAATCTTTCGACGAGACGTGCGACGATAAACAAAATAAAGAAACAAGGGATTTGATGACGCAGGAAAAACCTCAAACGAGGAAAAAACATGCGGACGACAGTGGGTGTCGTCGCTATACTATGGTCGCCAATCAGGGGCGATGTCCTTGGATAATGGTGTCGATCGTACAGAGATTACAATACAGATGAAGGAAATGCTTCAAAATGTAAAGTACAAGTGTTTGAATGTAAAAACAGGTGTTTGTCGTGTACGAAACAAAGTGTGAACTGCTGGTCGAGGGCTGTTGTCGTGCGTCGAGAGCGATACTTAGAACAATGGTTCTTCACTTCAGGTGTTCTGGAATATTTTTACGGTTGTTAATCGTCGGATCTTCAATTTGTCTCGGATGTTAACTGATGTCCTTTGATGTGAAGGCTTAGCTTGGTATTTATAGTCTTCGCGTCATTAATTAGCTCCTTTAATGCTTTGATCAACGGCTACAACGGCTGGAAACGGTTGTCGGAGTGAATATCCATAATGATCCTCGTCTGTTACGGCTGCTCACTGTTAATGGCTTTGACTCCTGCATTAAATACTTAACATACGTAACAGTCAAGGTTAACGTTAGTTTTGCTCGAAGGTACAATGATCTTACGTGATGGTCATGCGGGACGGGCGACGCTGTGGTCGAGCGTCATGAGGGACGTACGACTTACCTTTTACGGGAGATGACGGATGTTTTCTGGGTTCTTGTTGAGACCTTATCTTAATACAAGATATAGCTTAGGACATGCGTCTTACCTGTTTTGTTCGTGGTCGTACGACGTGATTTTTTGCCCAAACAGCAGCCCATGGAAATCAAGAGCAACTCATTGCCCAGATGTATCAGGAGCTGGAAGCAATGCGAGATCAAATCAACGGCCTTGCTGATCAAAGTCGAAGGGCAGCTGAGGAGATCGCGCAGCTGAGAAATCAGAATCCGAATGGATCGTTTGGACCGGAGAATGGTCCCAGGCCATTCGTTCAGAATCCAAGGTCCGCTCCATTCGTTCAGAATCCAGGATCCAATCCCTTCGTCCAAAATCCAGGACTAAGACCGTTCGGTCAAAATCAGTAGCCGGGTCCATTCATGCAGAATCAGCAGCCGGGGTCGTTCATCCCAAATCCCTAGTTCGGGCCAATTCCTCCTCAACATCTGAGGCCACCTCCCATGAACAATGGGTCCCAGCCGTACTTCGTCCCTTTCAACGGGGACGCAAATGGCTCGTCGTACAGAAATGGTACCAGTTCGGGTGTTTATCCCTTGACAGGCGCAAATTCCGATCCTAACGACCCCGTTGCCCAGCGATTGAAGATGCTAGAAGATCAGAACGAGCGTGTCCTGTCCTTGCTTGCTAAGCTACCAGGGGCAGCCGTACCTGTCGACGTCGAGCCTCGCTCATGGTATCAAGCGTCGCCATTCGTCGATAAGATCGGGACCATCGACGTCCCGAAGAAGTATAACATCCCCACCTTCACGGCCAAGTATTCGGGGGTGACCGATCCGACGGAGCACATCGCACAGTATAAACAGCTCATGTGGACGGTCTCGATCCCGCACATGTATCAAGAAGTATGTATGTGCAAGAGTTTTGGGGCGACCCTCACAGGTCCTGCCCTCCAATGGTTGATCAATCTCAAACCCAAATCCATCGGGTCGTTCGCCGAGTTGTTCAACCAGTTCTCCCAACAATTCGCCAGTAGTCGCAAGATGGAGAAGCAGACCAGCGATTTGTACTATGTCGTGCAAAAAGATGGAGAGTCGATCCGAAGTTATTTCAATAGATTCAATGCAAAGATGATCAGTGTCTACAACTGTGACATCAAGACCGCGATCGAAGCCTACAAACGTGGTCTAGACGACAGTTCGGGTTTATACACCGATCTGACCAAGTATCCCCGAGAGAATTTCGAAGACGTCCGAGCTCGAACCCTAGCGTATATGAGGGTAGAGGACGACGCTGCCTTTCGTCATAAGCACACTGATGACAAGAGGTCGTTGAGTGTGAGGAAGCCAAATTTCAAGACAAAGGCCGTATCTAAGTCGGAGCCCGCACGACAAATCTCGAGCGTCTGATTCAAGACGAAAGCGGAGTTCAAGACCGCGACCAAATTCCCTCAGTACCCTAAGGTATCCTCCTACGGATTTAAAGAGACAACTAAGGACTTGGTCGAGGCTCTGAAGACCGTCCAGGCGACCATCCGGTGGCTGAAGAAGTCCGACCAAGCTGACGATAAGAAAGATAAGTCGAAGTGGTGCAACTTCCATGTCGACCATGGTCATGCAACAGATGATTGCATAGCTCTCAAAAATGAGCTAGAATATCACGTCCCGAAAGGCAATCTCAAGGATATCATCGATGACGTCATTACTTCGGTTAACAACGCTCAACCGCCAACCCCTGAATATGCAAATGTCGTCAATTGCATCACTGTTGGTTCTGACGTGTGCGGTCTGACGTATTCCACAGCCAAACGTCACGCCAGTCAAGCACCTGACGATCGACCTATCCCGCGTTCATCAAGACCAAAAGGAGATCTGGAGTTAGAATCCCTGAAGATCACGTTCGACCAAGACGACCTCGGTGATTCGTATCAGAAGCATCATGACGGGTTGATCATTCAACTCACGATTGGTAATTGTTTAACCCGTCGAGTCTTAGTTGATGGAGGCAGTTCAACGAACGTCATCTTCCTTGACACCATCAAGGCCATGGGAATCGATCGATCGGAAATCACCCGACGCTCGACAACCTTGGTTGGTTTCAATGGAGACGCGACGAGTACCTTTGGAGAGATCACCTTGCCTGTCTATGCTGGAGGAATCAACAAACAGACCAAGTTCAGCGTTATCGATTGCTCGTCGGCCTATAACATCATCTTAGGCCGACCATGGATCCATGAAATGAAAGGAGTTCCCTCGACGTACCACCAGACCATGAAGTTCCCTACGCCGTGGGTAGTTCAGGAGATCAAAAGTGAGCCGAAAGTCACCGTGATTGCTACAAGACCACCCTGAAGCCGCAAAAAAGTCATGGATAAAGATGTCTATCGATGCCAAACCCTCGACAAACGAGGTATCCAACGTAGCTGTAATGCAACACGTCTAAAAAGGTATGTCTCTTAAGTCCTTTTCTATCTTTCGTACAATTTGTTTACTACGACGATTACTGACTTAAGCATCGGAGGGTCGTTGGCTAGCCAACGACCAACCTCTGACATTGTTTTATCGCAGATCGCACGACATATGATTGCTAAGTCTACTACACGACTTTAATCTCACAAGGTCGCACGACATATGTTATCAGGACTATGACTTGATTATTCTATCGAAGGAACGCATGATTCAAATTTCATCGTACGATCTTATTGTATGATCGAAAGGTCTAATGACCCCTCAATCTAAGTTTCTTAACTTAGAAAAGTTTCATATTCCGAATGAATGCTTTGGTCGTATGTGCTTATATTTGCCAACACGATCTGAAGACACGAAAGTCTTATGATTTGTCAATCGTTGTAATTGCAATGGATGCCTAAGTCGCACGATTCCTTGTTTGTTCCATACTTAATGAGTTTCACAGTTGGTATTATATATATCTACGACATGTGTAAATCAAAATAATACAACGAGTGTAACAAAAGGGTAGATTTCATTCACGAAATATACGATTACATCTAAGTAACTCGACCACCAACGGTCGAGCAGTCAAAAACAAAAATCAAAAGATGAAAATTTTTCTAAGGCAAAGGAGGATCGACACTCGCATCTTTTCCTGAGGCTTCGCCCTGGAGACCCTCGTATATCTCTTCGGTCTCCTTCTCATCGTCTGAGTCGAGGTCCCTATCGGTCCCGACAGTCGACAAGAAGACTGACAACTCATCCGATGCTGAGGCAAGGGGATTTTTCCCCGACAGGTGCTGCCGCATGATCGCCGCCCGAGCTATCAAACGAGCTAAGGCAAAAGTGGACGCAGCCTCGTACTTGAGTTTCTCCACCTCCTTCTCCAGGTCGGCCACCTTGGACTTGGACTTCTTGACCTCTTTCTCCTTCATGGTCAAGGACACCTTCGTCCTGTCCAGTTCTTCCCTCTGGTCGGCAATCAGAGATAGGGATTGCTTCAGACGAGAGTTCACCTCGTCCTTAGCATGTCTGACAGCTTCTAGCTCATTCAGAGCTTCGTCGAGTCGAACCGCAATGTCCTCGGCATGCGCCAGAGCGGACTTCTCCCTCTCCGATGCCGCATCTTCTCTCTTAAGAGCAGAAGACACAAGACCTTCGATCTTCGTCGTCTCGGCATGCAGGGCGAAAGAAGACTGAAACGTTTGAAAAACATAAAAGCATGTTAGCAAAATACATGACAACGACAACAAAAACGACAACGACAACGATAACGACAACGTAAAACGAGTCTTGAAAGAGAGACTTACCATAAATGCCAGTCCGGCAACATAAGACCCCACACTTTCGACGGAGACTCCGTTGAAACGCTCCCTGAAAGAGGGGAGCTGAAACTTGTCCAAGTGAGGGAACAAGCTCGTCCCGTCCAGGACATTATCAACCATGAAATCCGACGGCAACGTAAAGTTTACCGTCGTGACTTCTTTCTCACCCTCTCCCGTCTGCGTGCCCTTGCCCTTGTCGGCCGTCGAGGGGCTCGACGTGGCAACAGGAGACACCGCCGATTTCGACGGATGCGCAGGGTCGATGGGTGTCGCGTCGGTCGCATCGGAAGTCTTCTCGACGGATGCGGTCGACGCCTTCGCCTTCTCAGACATAACGACTCTCGACGAGCCGCCCGTCTTCAAAGACTGTTCCTTCGGGATAGACATCCTCGTCCTCTTCAGGACTCCCGACCCAGTTGTTGGGGCCTCTTTTCTCTTCAGGATTCCCGACCCAGTTGTCGGGGTATCCTTCCTCTTCTCTCTCGCCTTGCGAGCCAGTTCTGCTTAAGCTGCCCTTATGGCCATCGCCGACGACACTTTCGGCTGGGATTGTGGAGATTCTCCTATGAAACGAAGAAGAAAGAACAATTGAACGACTGAAACATGAGAAGAAATATGTCGAAACAGAGTAAGGTACACTTACCAGTCATCTCTACCTCTGCCTCCTCTCTCGACTGCTCCTTCTTCTCTTCTTCCTCAGTCTCCTCAGTTTCTTCCTCTTCTTCTTCTCTCGCTTCTCTCGATTCTCTTGACGATTTTCACCCAAGTACACCAGATCCTCATCCTCGTCCACTAAGTGTCATATGACGAACGAACGATCGTCAGGACCGATCTCCAAGAAATTCTCGATCTTAGTCTTGGAATCGTCGTTGGGCTCTATTTTGTCAAAATTAATGTCTGAAAGTACATAAGGGAGAAGGTTAGTCAAGAAGTAAACAAAGCAATAAACATAAAGACGCTCGACAATAGCTGAAACTCACCCACCATGTTCCATCCGGACCTGATCCAATCACTGTCGGAGTCCAGCGTCGCTACCCGCACAAAGACGTACCTGGTCTTCCATTTGCGGTCTTTAACCGCAGTTTTCACAACCTCTCTCTAGAAAACCCTAATTTGCTCCTTCATCATCGGCCACCTCTCTCTCTTTTCCTCTTCACCTCAAGCACCGCCACCACCATCTGCATATCATCTCCACCACCACCTTGCCACCTCCGTTTTTTTCAGGCCTTGTGTGTGACTGTGAAGAGAGAGAGGGAGTGCCGCTGCCGCGCCGTCGGCCTCTGCCCGCTGAAACGAGACCGACGCTGCCCTACCGTCGCTGCCTGCCGCTTCTTGTCGTGCTTCCTGTCGCCGCCGCCTGCCGCCGTCGCCGGGTACTGGTTAGTGCTGCCGTCTTGCGCCGCTTCCGGTTCTTCGTCTCTTTGTGGATCATAATCCCTTTGTGGCTTTCTATATCCCTGTGTGGATCTTTTCCCTTGTGGCTTTTTAGTCTTTTGTTCCGGTCAAAGCAGATCCCAGGAAAACACAACAAGTAGAGTGGATTTTATCCACTTTCATCAAGGAGAAAACTTCAAAGTGGCACATTCCCACTTTTCTCTTACCTTCAGATCTACTTTTGCGAGAAAACCAAGGAATCAGATGTTGATTTCCTTCAGTTGGAATGATTGGGGACTTATCCTAGCGGTGGATAGACGAGGTTACGAAGCGGTTTTTGAGTCACTTCCGTTATTGTCTTGTCTTTATCCTTTTGTTGTTTTAAGTCCTTTCTCTTTGGTGTTCCTTGTTATGTTATGTTTCTTGTTTAATGAATGGTTTGTTCTGTTTCAAAAAAAAAACCGCAGTTTTCAGAACCAGAGTACGATCGCCTTTGTGTTTCGAGAATAGACTGTAGCGATGGTACATATCCACCTTAACCTGGTAAGCCGTCAAGATGTCCTTCACATTCATCGGCGACTCCCAACTCGCGGTAAGTCGCTCGATGACCTGAATAACACGCCAGAACTGGGGCATCAGTTGCCCTGGCGAGAGGTCGAACTCACACATAAACGCCTTAGCTAAAGGCGAATATGGCCAATGGAATCATGTCTTGAAAGGGTACTCGTATATTACGACGTACCCATCGGGGCACATCTTCGGTCGAATCTGACCGGCCTTGCTCACAGTGATCCCCGCAAGGATTTTTGCTAAGATCCTAAAGTCATCCAGAGCATCCTGATCCTGGATGGTACTTGTTAATGCCAAAAATCGCACCAAAGGGACAACTTAAGGTCGATGTGGACTTAATCAACTAAAGAAATGATCTTTCGACGAGACGTGCGATGAGGGAAAAAATAAACGAGACAAGGGATTTAATGACGCAGGAAAAACCTCAATCGAGGAAAAAACCGGCGGACGACAAGGGATGTCGTCGCTGCACTATGGTCGCCAATCAGAGGCGACGTCCTTGGTACTGGCGTCGGTCGTACGATGATTACAATACAAATGAAGGAAATACTTCGAAATGTAAAGTACAAGTGTTTAAATGTGAAAACAGGTGTTTGTCGTGTGTGAATACAAAGTGTGAACTTCTGGTTGAGGGTTGTTTGTCGTGCATCGAGAGTGATACTTGAGCTTTCCCTCGAGTGTTCTTGAGTTCGCAGTAGGGTTATGGCTTTCAATACTTGATCTCCAGAGTTTGAATGTTCTTTGCTATGAGTTGGGATGATTTTCTCTGCTGTGTAGTGATGCTCGCTGATATATGTTCAATGTTCACTGATGTCCCTTAAAATGAAGCTTTAGCTTGTCTTTTATAGCCTTCGCGTCATTAATTAACTCCATTAATGATTCAATCAATGGCTACAACGGCTGGAAACGGTCGCCGGAGTGATTATCCATAATGCTCTTCGTCCGTTACGGCTGCTTGCTGTTAATGGCTTTGACTCCTGCATTAAATACTTAACAAACGTAACGGTCAAGGTTAACGTAACTTTTGGTCGAATGTGCAATGATCTTACGCGATGGTCGTATGGGACGGGCGATGCTATGGTCGTGCGTCATGGGTGACGTAAGACTTACCTTTTACGGGAGACGACGGATGTTTTATGTGTTCTTGTCGAGACCTTATCTTAATACAAGATTTGGATTATAACGTGCGTCTTACCTGCTCTGGTCGTGGTCGTACGACGTGATTTTTTGCCCAAACAATTTGCCCCCAAATTTTGAAAGAAGGATAGCAAATTCGAGTTTTAAATTGTCAGTCGAAAAAAATATGACAAGTGATGGAAATTACCTTGGTTACCTTGGAACTAGGCTTGTCTGCTCTTAACTGAACGAGAAGTCGAAAGGAGAACGAGGTCGTGACATCATGCTGACGTACGATGATGCTTACCAGCTGTCGATGCCAGGTGTCGGTGATTTACTGGGGCATATGAAAGTCGGGGATGCGTGTCGATCTTTTGAAGGGCTCGACCTGTCACGATTTCCTGCATAAATAGATACCAAAATGGATTGTTTTCTTCAATCTCTCGAAAAGTCATCTTTTCCAGAATCTCGACTTTTTCCAAATCTTTAGTGACTGATGATCTACCGTGGGCTGTGATACCCAAATCGATGACGATGTTGGTTGCGATAGACGCGATGTCCGTGGATTCTGCGCATCTGGCGACAAAGTTTTCTGCTACCACGTCGACCCTTTCGTTATGGAGATCAACTTTGCGTTGTCTTCATCCCTCTCGACTGACTATGTCCTCGTCAGGACGAAGTCGCTCCCGCTTCTGGGGAAATATCAGCTCTTATATTTCAAGGAGCATTTTCCAGGGATATCTATCGAAGAGATTAGACTGTGTTTGGCCGTACTGGCGTCTTTCGTAAGTTTTTCTTTCAAAACTTGTGTTTACCGACTTTTATTCTTTCGATTAGCGTTTTGCTAATACGTCCCTTTTGTAATTATGCAGATGTTTCTGTTTTCCTTCACTAAACACGTGAGGAAACTGGGGGTATTGGAGTGGAGGTCGATTGTCGAAGAGGAGATACTCCTTCCTCCAACCTTAACATTAATCTTAAGAGCCACATTCTCGGAATGCCATGGTGCGAAAGGTTGGGAGACGACTCCGGCTATACTCGTTTGATCCTTGCATCAGTTCTTCAGAATTGTCAGGATTCCGAAGGCTGAGTTTTCTTTGGGCAGAATTTACGATTGCCATGTTTCCTTAGATCTTAGGGTAGTTTATTTTTTCTGGGTTTATGAATTAGGCTTTTCATGCTTGACCGTTGGTGGTCGGGTCGTTGGTATGCAACAACTTTTGACTTTGTATTTACTAGTCCGACTATTGGTCGTTCATATGTAATCGTTCAATGAAGTTCCTTCTTTTGCTGAACCTATGTTTTTAATTACATATGTCGTGGATAAATGTAATACTGATCATAACAGTATGAAATAAACGGAGGATCTTGCGACTTAGGCTTTTATTGCAATATAGCGGTTGAAATATATATCATCGATGTGTTAGAACATACAAAGTATTTCTAAGTTCCAGAAACTTAGATCGAGGGACCGTTTAGACCTTACGTATGACTGTATCGTATCATGAAACTTTTAGAATATATGCCCATGTGATCGAGTCATGCACTTGGATACCCATGTCGTGCGTTCCTGCGATAAAGTGTTCGTTAGAGGTCGTGGTTTTTCCAACGATTTTGTGATGCCTACCGTCGTGCTGAAAACTTTGTATGATAGGAAGGCGATTTTAAAAGAAATATTTTTTCAAGTGCGTCGCATTCCAACTTCGTGGGATTTCCTGATTGTCGAGGGTTCGAAGTCGATAGGCTCCTTTACCAACGACTTCGGAGATACGATAGGGACCTTCCCACTTGGTAGAAAGTTTACCTGCGTTGATCTCCTGGGTATTCGAGAATACTCGACGGAGGACGTAATCGCCTTCTCGAAAGATTTTAACTTTGACGTGCTTATTGAAATGTCGCTCGACTGCCTGCTTCTGTGACGCCATTCTGATCAAGGCCGATTCTCTGAGCTCTTCAAGGGCGTCGAGGTCATAACTTAAATCAACCACGTTGTGGTCGACGGATGTGTGTCTCGAAGTTGGGAGATGAACCTCGATCGGTAGGACGGCTTCGCAACCATAGACGAGAGAGAAGGGGGTTTGCCCTGTGGACGTGTGTGGCGTCGTGCGATTTGCCCATAGGACCGAAGGGAGTTCTTCAACCCACCTTCCTTTCGCGGCTTTTTATCGTTTCTTGATCGAAGCTATAATACTCTTATTGCTTGACTCGGCAAGTCCATTAGCTTGGGGATATCTGGGAGTCGAGGTTGTTAGTTTGATATTCCTGTCGTCGCAGAACTGTTGGGTCCTGTCGCTTATGAATTGGGATCCATTGTCGCAGACAATTTCGGATGGAATTCCAAACCTGCATATGATGTTATTCTAGATAAAGGATATAACTTCTTTATCCCTAATTTGGGAGAACGCAGCTGCTTCGACCCATTTAGAAAAGTAATCCGTGAGCATGAGGAGGAACACTTTTTGCCCCGGAGCAGGTGGTAGTTTGCCGACAATATCCATTCCCCACCTCATGAAAGGCCATGGGACAAGCGTTCAGTGCAAAGGCTCCGAAGGTTTATTAGACATACCTGAGTGTCGTTGACAGGGGTCACAATTTTGGACGTACTTGACAGCGTCTTGTCGCAGTGTCGGCCAAAAATACCCTTGTCGGGAGACACGATTAGCCAAGCTACGACCTCCTGAGTGATTACCACATTCGCCGTCGTGCATCTCTTGGAGGATTTTCTGGGCTTGATTCTTGCTGATGACGCACCTTAAATTTAAGCCCGTCGATGATCGCCGATAAAGCTTATTTTCGATCATGACGTACTTAGATGCTTTGAATCTATTTTTTCGAGCCTCCATTTTGCCTTCGGGGAGTTGATTGTGCACGAGGAAATTTCGAATGTCGCGTGACCAATCATCTTCTTCGTCTTCGATATGGATGACATCTGTGTTTCCAATGGACGGCGTTGCCAGGTGAATCATAGGAATAACATCAAATATTGGTTCAACTAAAGCTGACCCAAGGTTCACCAATGCATCGGCTTGAGTGTTCTGATCTCGCGGAATCTGTTCAATAGAAAAAGATTTAAATTTTTTGGTAATTTCCTTTGCCACGCTTAGATATGCTGTCATTTTTGAATCCTTGGCTGCGAATTCTCCATTGATTTGATTTATTACCAGCAGGGAATCGCTCTTGCCATGCAGTGCGGTTGCCCCCGAGTCGTGGGCCATATTCATTCCCACGATCAAGGCTTCATATTCGGCTTCGTTGTTAGTGGCCTTGAAGTCGCATCGGACCGAGTATACCATCTTACCCACCTGTAGCGACTTTAAGACGACACCCAGTCCAAAGCCTCTAATGTTGGATGATCCGTCGACATGTAGGATCCATGGCACGTCGTCGTGAGTCGCCACAGTGGACACTTCGAGTTCTGCTTTTTTTTCCAACTCAAGGCTGAAATCGGCGATAAAGTCTGCCAAGGCTTGTGATTTGATCGCGGTCCTGGGTTTGAAATCAATGTCGTAACTGCTGAGATATATGCTCCACTTTGCTAAGCGACCTGTCAACTCAGGTTTCCTTAGAACAGACTTAAGAGGAAAGTTAGTTACGACAGTAATAGGATGCGATTCGAAGTAGTCTCGTAATTTTTTAGCAGCTGTGACTAGCGACAAAAGCAGCTTTTCCATGGAAGAATACCTGGTTTATGCGTCCAAGAGAGATTTACTTACGTAGTAGATTGGTAATTGTTGTTTTTCGTCCTCTCGTGTGAGTACGGCGCTTACCGCATTTGGACTGACAGCTAAATACAATTGTAAGACCTCATGATCGTGAGGTTTCGACAACAGAGGAGGCGATGCCATATACTCCTTGAGTTTTTGCAATGCTTGCTCATGATCGTTGGTCCAGTTGAAACCTTTGTTTTTCCTGAGGACGTTATAAAACAGATGACATCTATCTGAAGATCGGGAGATAAACCTGTTTAGGGCCGCTACTCGACCAGTAAGCCTTTGGACCTCCTTGAAATTTCGAGGAGATTTGATGTCGATGATGGATTTGATTTGATCGGGGTTAGCCTCTATTCCTTGGCGAGTGACCATGTGGCCTATGAACTTTCCAGCACTGACTCCGAAGGAACATTTGGTAGGGTTGAGCTTCATGCTATACTCCCGAAGGATGTTGAACGATTGTCTTAGATGCTCGACATGATCGACCGCTTGCTTTGACTTGACGAGCATGTCGTCAATATATACCTCCATTGTGTCGCCGAGATGGTCTTTGAACATTTTATTCACCAGACGTTGATAGGTGGATCCTGCATTTTTTAGTCCGAAAGGCATAACTTTATAACAGTAAATACCTCGGTCCGTCATAAAAGCGGTTTTCTCCTGGTCCTCGACGTGCATTAGGATTTGGTTATACCCTGAATAGGCATCCATGAAGGTCAATAGTTCATGTCCTGCGGTTGCGTCGACCATGGCGTCGATATGCGGTAATGGGAAAGGATCTTTCGGGCAAGCCTTATTGAGATCGGTGAAGTCGATACAGACCCTCCACTTTCCATTCTTCTTAGCCACGACCACGACATTAGCAAACCAGTCGGGATACTTTACTTCTCGGATCTTTCCTGTCTTGAGGAGGTTATCGACCTCATCGTTTATTACCTTATTTCTTTCAGGAGCGAATTTACGGCACTTTTGCTTGATGGGTTTAAACGATGGATCGATATTGAGCTTATGAGAAATGATGTTAGGGTCAATGCCAACCATATCTTCGTGTGACCAGGCGAAGCAGTCAGCATATTCCTGCAAGAAAGATATTATCCTTTGCCTAAGATGGGGATCGAGGGATGATCCTATCAAGACTTTTTTCTCGGGCTTGCTTGGGTCTAAGAAAACTTCTTCTAGGCAATAGTCACCGATCGCTTTAGGACCATCTTGCACCTTTTCATGCCTTCCATGCGCTGGGTCAGTGGTTTGCTCTGAGTTTTCTCTATCTGCCATTTTCCTGTGATAGAGAACAGAAGAATCTCCAAGAAACTATTAGTAAGGTGCACGTTCGTCAAAGATTTTTTCTAGATGAGGTCCCACGGATGGCGCCAAACTGTTAATGCCAAAAATAGCACCAAAGGGACAACTTAAGGTCGATGTGGACTTAATCAACTAAAGAAAGGATCTTTCGACGAGACGTGAGATGAGGGAAAAAATAAACTCGACAAGGGATTTGATGACGCAGGAAAAACCTCAATCGAGGAAATAACCTGCGGACGACAATGGATGTCGTCGCTGCACTATGGTCGCCAATAAGGGGCGACGTCCTTGTGTTGATCCAAACCCTTAGTGATTTGATAATGACCCTCTCTTATATACTTAGTGAAAATTGTAAGTAAACAATATGTATCAGAGTTTCACTATCGCTGATAAGTACTAAGATCTTACAGTACCGCTGATAGGAACTCTCGCTCTTTAAATTAAACATTCAGCGAACACTGTTCATCATTAACGCTGAGTCTGTTCAGTCATTATGATGATCGCTGATAAGTTAGTTGTTTATTTATGATCCCTGAAGACAAGTTTCACGTCAACAAAGGTTCTACGCTGAAGTCGAAGATCAAGCTCAAGAACCAGCGACAAGTCTCCTAATGAACTGATGCGGATCGGCGAAGACTCAGATTTGTCCACTCAACGTGAAGTATCAAGTACAAGACTTCAGCTATCGCTGAACTTTATCATTTGCTGAATAGTAAATGATAATCGCTGAATCAACGAAAGCTGATCATGAAGTCCTCCGTACAAAGTACTTTTGTCTTAACCTCCCTTGCACGACTCCGTACGAAATGTCAGAAAAGAACCTCCGAAAATCTGAGATCGTATAACCACTCTGATACTACACTGTTCATCTTTACGGCTACTAAGGTTGTCAACCAAGGTCAATGACATGCAACCAACCAGCTGATGACACGTGTAAAGTGTATACTGACCTGCATTAAATGCATGCAGTATATAAAGAGATGAACCCACTTCATTTGAAGTAACTTGCTAACTCTGGACAAGTTCAATCTCTTATCTCAAGATAGGTTATTATTAGTAATTTCCTTATCTCTCTTAGTGCAAGAAACCTTAGTGTTCCAACTTGTTTAGATTTATGTTTATCCTTAATCTTGTTTCCGCAACAAGCTGTAAATTGTTAATGATTTATCAATAAACAATTTAGAAAAGTAAATTTTGTGTGTTTGTATTCAACCCCCCCCCCCCCCCCCTTCTACAAACTTGTATAGGCCTTCGGGACCAACAAGTGGTATCAGAGCGGATTTGTTTAACCTCATAAACAAGATCTAATCTAAGATATTTCTCTTTCTTGCTATTATCTGAAAATGGCCACCAACACAAACACAAATTATATAGACAATGGTTCTCTTGCTAAACCCCCTAGATTTTCCAAAGATAACTTCAACTTATGGAAAAATAGGATGACACTCTTATTAGAAGGTGTAGACCCTACTATGCCTTACTATCTAGAAAATGGTCCATTCATCCCTGTAAGAATTGATGCTGTTGTTCCAGCCGCTGAGAATAGACCTGCTATTCCAGAAAGGCTGGTACCTAAGGAAATCTTTCAATGGACTGACGAAGATAAGAAGAAAGTGGCTGTAGATACAAAAGCCAGATCCATACTATCCATGGCTCTTCCTGACGAAGTCTACCATTCCGTCATGAATCTGAAAACATCAAAGGCCATGTGGGACACAATATGTGTTCAGTATGAAGGAACGTCTGAAGTCCAGGATTCAAGAAAGATCAACCTGGTAAGACAATACGAAAGCTTCATTTCTGGTAAGAATGAATCTCTCTCTAAAGTTCACCAACGTTTTAATTGTTTAATTATAGATCTGAAAACTGTTGGTAAGGAATATTCTAACTTTGAAGTGCTGACAAAGTTTCTAGAATGTTTACCTGAAAGCTGGGACAATTATGCTATGTGTCTCAAGCTATCAAAGGATCTAAAATCAATGACCCTTTCAACCTTATATGGCACGTTGCTGAATCATGAGCAATCGAGCCATCTTAAGAAGAATCTTGTAAAAGATTCCAAAAGCACCCCTGTTGCTTTAATCTCAGAGGAACCTTCTACTCAGCGACCCTCGGTCACCATCACTGAGTTAGAAAGTAACTCTGAAAGGTCATCAGATTCTGATTATTCAGATAATGATGAATCTTTGGCTCTCCTAACTAAGAAGTTCAGGAGATTTGCCAAAAAGAAAATGTTTAGAAAGAACAAACCACTTTCCATAACTGACAAGCCTAGATCATCAGCTTTTGTTGATAAGGCTACTGCTACTTGTTTTAACTGCGAAAAGACAGGACATTTCGCTAACGAGTGCAGGTCAAAGAAAGTTTCTAGACCCTCAGCTTTTACAAAGAAACCCTTTGTTCCAAGGAATAAAGATGACAAATATTCAAAGCTGAAAGAAAAATATGCAAAGCTGAAAAGCTTTAAGAAGAAGAATAAGGGCCTGATGGCTGACTATGATTGGGCTGCTTCTGATGAAGAAGCATCATCATCTGACTCTGAAGATGATGAAGCAAATCTATGTCTTATGGCCAAGATTGAAGAAGAGGAAGAAAGTTCAGACATTCCCTCCACTTCAACATCTGCTATTCAGGTATCACCTTCTTTCTTTACCAATATTGCAAATATTGATGAAGCTGATAGTCTCCGTAAGATCGATCTCTTGACTAGAAGTTTATACGAAGCCATGAACGGCAAAACTGTGGTTGAAAACCAAAATCTTGATCTCGCTGAAAAGCTTAAAAACTGCCACCTTCAAATAGAAAAGCTTTCTAAAATTGAAGAAGATTTTAAAGATCAAGTATATTTAAATCAGCTAGTCAAAATCGAATGAGCAGAAGCTATCGCTGCATTAAAGGCTGAAAAGCTACTGTTGAAGGATGGTGTAATTCTTCAACAAAGATCACTGAGATAATAAAGTCTCAAATTCCCCTGAGTGATAAACGTGGTTTGGGTTACAAATATGAAACTCCAAAACCAACCACTGAGCGTTCAATGCTTAAATTTGGAACGTTCGTATCCTCAGTCGCTGATACTTCATCTTCTCAGTGCTCCTCGTCCATTACACCAATCCCTGAGGAAACTCCTACCTCCTCAAAAGGCAAGGAGAAAATGGTCTATTCAAAACCTACCTCTGTATCTAAAGACAAAGGTAAAGGAATTGTTATTTACCAGAATCCTCAGAAGGGTACCTTAGTACCAAAGCTGAATGCTTCTAAAGCTTCAGTGGCTCATCCCTCTGGATCAAGGAAGCAGATATCTGGATTTATTCAGCGATATACTCCTAGACTCAGATTGGATTTCCTTGGTAAGAAATCTGAAGAACTGAATGTTCGTCCCATTTCTAAAGCCAGTAGTTTACTTGGTGATGGTTCTTCTAATTCTAAAATAAAAGCTCAGCATACAAATGGTCCTAGAACTACTTTTAGCTATAGGAAATGTTATCACTGTGGACTCACTGATCATATTGCTAGTAAGTGCCCCACAGCCACCAAAGCTGAAAAGATAGCTAAGGTGAAGATTGCCCCCAAGGCAAAGAAGACCAACCCTGGTGCAAATCAGGTCAAGGTGAATCCTACCACTGAAGTTAAGAAATTAACCAAAGTGAAGAAAGACAAAGCTGAATCTTCAAATGCTGCGAAGACTGCTGAACCTTCCATTCCAACTACTTCCACTGACAAACGTGTATACATGGTCAAGTGGGTACCCAAGAAAAACTAATCTTCCGTTGTATTGCAGGTTAAGAAGGGTATCTGGTATCTCGATAGCGGATGCTCTAGACACATGACTGGAAAGAAAAGCCTGCTCGCTGAATACAAGGAAGAGAAAGGTCCCTCTGTGACTTTCGGTGGAAATGGAAAAGGACATACCCGAGGGTATGGTGTACATTCAAATGGTACAACCTCCTTCAGAAGAGTCACATATGTTGAAGGGCTGAAGCATAATCTTCTAAGCATCAGTCAGCTTTGCGACATGGATAACAAAGTAATCTTTACTAAGGAATCATGCTTTGTCACTGACAAAAAGGAGAAGATAGCTCTCAGCGGTTATCGTTTGGAAAATGTTTATGTAATAAACATGGACTCAACAACCACTGAGAACTTCTGTTTCTTCTCAAAGGCCTCATCTGATGTCAACTGGCTATGGCATAAGAGGCTCTCTCATCTAAATTTCAAGACACTGAAAACTCTTTCTTCAAAAGAGTTAGTCACTGGTCTACCTCAGCATTCATACGCCAAAGAGTCGTTATGTTCAGCGTGTGAAAAAGGGAAGCAGACCAAAGCAAGCTTTAAGTCAAAGCAAGTTCCTTCAGTGTCATCTCCTCTACAACTACTCCATATGGATTTGTTTGGCCCTGTTAACAAACAATCCATCGCTGGAAAGAAATATACGCTGGTCATAGTTGATGAATTCTCTCGCTTCACTTGGGTAATGTTTCTCCGTTCTAAGAGTGACAACCCTGAAGAACTCATCACCTTTGTTCATAAGATGGAAACCCTGAACAATTTGACCGTTCGCTCAATAAGGAGTGATCATGGGACTGAATTCAAAAACAGTTCTCTTGATTCCTTCTTTGAGAGTAAGGGTATTTCTCACAACTTTTCTTCAGTGAGAACACCGCAACAAAATGGAGTCGCTGAAAGAAGAAATAGAACAATTATTGAAGCTGCACGTTCAATGCTCAGCGATTCTCACCTGCCTACTCAGTTTTGGGCAGAAGCTGTCAACACTGCTTGTTTTACGCAAAACAGGTCGCTGATAGTTAAAAGATTCAAAAAGACAGCCTATGAACTTTTTCATGGGAGAAAGCCTTCAATCAGCTTTCTTCACATCTTTGGATGTCAGTGTTTTATACTGAACAACAGAGATGCCCTTGGAAAGTTTGACCCTAAGGCTGATGATGGAATCTTTCTTGGATACTCCTCAGTTTCCAAAGCCTTCAGAGTCTTCAATCGCAGAAGACAAACTGTAGAAGAAACTATTCACGTCACGTTTGACGAATCCCGTTCAGCGAACTCTAAACCGTCCGCTGATACTGAAGAACTGAATCAATGGATGTTTTCTCATCTTGGTGATTCAGAAGTTATTCCCACTACTCATGCTCATCCAGTAGAAGATGATAGTCCTATCATTCCAAATATGCAGAATAGTGAAGCTGAAACTTCTTGGGTCTCAGTTGTTCCTATAAACACTATACCTAACGCTGAACCAAATGTCTCAGACATTCCATCTACTTCTCAGCAATCAGTGAATATAATGACAACTGCATCCATTCCTCTCTTGGCTGATACTCCTGACGTTGCTGAAGCTTCATCTTCAGCTCCTCCAGTTCAAGTTGAGTCAGCGTCTCACGCTCCGGCTCAGCGATGGACTATAAATCACCCAATTGATCAAATTCTGGGTGATCCAAACGCTGGGATTCAGACTCGACGAAGTGCAGGTAATATTTGTTTATTTGTAAATTTTATTTCACTAACTGAACCAAAGAAAGTAGATGATGCCCTCAAAGATCCAAACTGGGTCAGCGCCATGCAAGAAGAGCTGACTGAATTCGAAAGAAACAAAGTTTGGAAACTTTTTCACAGACCAACTGATAAAACAGTAATAGGCACTAAATGGGTCTATCGAAATAAGTTGGACGAACATGGTACTGTAACCCGCAACAAAGCTCGACTTGTTGCTCAGGGATACAGACAAGAGGAAGGTATAGATTACGACGAAACATTTGCTCCAGTAGCAAGACTTGAATTCATTCGTCTATTCTTAGCATATGATGTACACAAAAACTTCAAAGTACATCAGATGGATGTTAAGTCGGCGTTTCTAAATGGAAAGCTGAATGAAGAAGTGTATGTGGAACAACCTCCAGGATTCTCAGATTCTAAGCGTCCAGGTTATGTTTATAAACTGGATAAGGCACTTTATGGCTTGAAGCAAGCTCCTCGTGCATGGTATGACACTCTCTCTACTTATCTCCATATTGAAAAATTTGAGCGAGGTAAGATTGACAAAACTCTATTTTTTAGAAAAGTGAAAGGTCATATCATTCTAGTTCAAATATATGTTGATGACATTATATTTGGTTCTACTAACCCTGAGCTTTGTACTCGTTTCGCTGATAGAATGAAAGATGAGTATAAAATGAGCATGATGGGTGAACTAACATATTTCCTTGGTCTTCAGATTAAGCAAACTGAGAAAGGAACTTTCATTAATCAGGGAAAATATGTTAAAGATATGCTGAAGAAATTCGACTTAACTGAAAGTTCAGCTATGAAAACCCCTATGGCACCACCGCTGACACTTGATAAGGACACTAAGGGTGTTCCCGTCAATGTCACGCTGTACCGTGGGATGATCGGCTCTCTATTATATCTAACATCTAGCCGACCTGATATTATGTTTGCAACATGCTTGTGTGCACGATATCAAGCTGAACCTAAGATATCTCATATGAAAGCTGTAAAGCGAATCTTTCGATATCTTAAGGGTACAGCGAATCTAGGTCTTTGGTATCCCAAAGATTCAGGATTTGATCTAACCGCCTATTCAGATAGTGATTTTGCAGGTTGCAAAATGGATAGGAAAAGCACCACAGGAGGATGTCAGCTCCTGGGTGGAAAGCTGGTAAGTTGGAAAGTAAAAAGCAAAATTCAGTGTCCACTTCCACAGCTGAAGCTGAATATGTAGCTGCTGGAAGCTGCTGTTCTCAGGTCTTGTGGATGAGAAATCAGCTACTAGACTACGATCTTCAGCTCTCCAAAATTCCAATCTATTGCGAAAGCACAAGTGCCATCGCTATAGCAAACAATCCAGTACTACATTCAAAGACCAAACATATAGAAATCATATATCATTTTATCAGAGATCATGTGATGAATGGTGATATAGAACTTCATTTTATCCCAACTGATTATCAGTTAGCTGACTTATTTACCAAACCTCTTGATGAGACAAGATTCAATTTTCTCATCAGCGAGCTTGGAATGCTGAACTTTGAAGGATAAAATCTTTTGCGGTTCACATTGATCAGCGAAAGGATAAAATCAACTTGTATAACCCATTCTATCATCTTCTCTCTGAATAAACTTGATTCACTGATATCAAGGTATGTTCTCTCTCTCTGACAAACGCATGAAAATGCAAGATTTCAAAACAAAATGAATCGCTGAATATCTCTTCCTTAACAACGATATTTTGAAATTTCTTAAAACCTTTACTGAATATTTTCATTAAGTGCTTCACGTTTTCAAAAGTATCTCTGAGTTTTTCAAAACCTCAGAGACAACCAAGAATATGAAAGGACAATTGTGACGTCATTGCAACGAATAAAACCCCGGCACGTTTTCTCTTCCTGACACATGTTTGCACATCTCGTTCAAACTTCCAATCAAATGCAAACACGTGTCCGTGTCATGATGAAAATCTTTTCCCGCTCAAGATTTTCTCTTTCTAAAATCTCTATATAAACAAATTCTTTGTTTATATTTTTCTTTTACGCGATCAATCTTCCTCTGCAAGAAAGAATTCACTGTTGCATTTGTGCTTTCAAACTTCAAGAACTGTTCATCATCTTCTTCATCAAACTTCAAGGTTAATATGTTCTTATTTATTACCGAATGCAAAATAACTTGTTTCTGATCTACTCTTTGTTTTTAACAAGATCAAACAAAAGAACTTCTTAAAATGAAATCATTTTCTTTCATGATTTTATGAACACAACCATTTCTTGGTTGTTCTTCAAGTTTAAATGCAAAAATCTTAAACTTGTTCTTCACATTCGTTTTTTCCAGAATCCCAATCTTCAAACAAAACTGGAAAACAAGATTTTTTTGGGTTTAAATTTTCCGTTTTCAAAATCAAGAAAACCCCTAATCTTCATTAAGACATTTTGTCTGAATGAAATGGACAAAATTCGAACCATCTTAATGGAAAATCTTTCCATATTAAGATTATTCTTATTTGTTAATCTTTGGCTGAACTGATAATACAGGAAATGGCAACGTCTAACATTCCTACTACCGCTGAGAACATCTCTACTGACTCTGAGGAAATGGAATTCTTCAAGGCTCCTCAGGTTAAGTTCACTCTGGATCAACTAGACTAGACTAAGATAAACAACCTTTCTGCGCTTCTCGAATTTCCTCCTCGAAAGCAAGTCACACATCTGACAGATGCTGTGAATTTCCTGAAGAATTGTTGCATTTCAACAGCCCTGACCATTTCACCCCCTACAAGTCAGCTGCTACTATCTCAGTTCTGGTACTCTGCCAGACACTCTCAGCTACCATCCGCTAAAGATCCCTCCAAAACAGTTGATTGTATCCTCTGTGATACTGAATATGGCACGATAAAGATCACACCTGCCATCATTCGCAAAGCTCTGAACTTTCCCATCGCTACAAAGGAAAAACCTTTTGTTCCTTTCCCTGACCATAAGAAGCTCGCTGACAAAGAAGCTCTTATTGCATTTTTTGATGCAATGGGCTATGTATGGGAAATGGGTAGAGACAAGAAGCCTGAGAAGAAGCTAACACTGCTGAAGAAATCGAAAATGCCCAGCTAGATGAACTTCATCTTCGCTCACCTTATCAGTTGCATGACTGCCAAGACCGACTCTTCTGATCAAGCCGCTCAACCTCAGCAAGCTATGGGATACGCTCTGCTGAAAGGTCTACACATTGACTGGGCATCTCTCATCTATGATGACCTACTGCAAAGAGTAGACTCTGCCGCTGACAGGCCTGCATGGGTTCCCTACCCCCGATTCATCAACGCTATCTTTCAATATGGCCTGAAGGACAGCTATCCGCAAAATGGCGATCTGAAACTCTCTCAGATTGGCCCTAAGGTACTCGACTTCAAACCTGTTGAAAATGAGGTACGTCTTTCTACCCTCTTAACTCTTCTCAACCCTTCTTCTTCTACTTCTGTGGCTCCTTCAGCGACAATACCCATCGCTGATACCCTGGCCACAAAATCCTCTCCTTCTAAGAAAAGGAAACATTCATCCACCCCACTTGATTCTAAAAGGATCAAGAAAACAAAGGAGCAACCCCAGCAATCTCATGCTGAAGACTCCTCATCTCTTTCTGCAGAGCTGAAGGAACGTTCAGTGGTTCGCTCTGCCACACCTGAACAAGCCATCCCTTCCATCCAAATCTCAGTGTCTCCAAACGTTGAGATTACAGACTTGGAAACTTCCCAACCTCCCTCAGTCTCTCAAAAGACTGATGAAGTGATTCTCAGCGATTCCAACGCTGAACTCAGAACCCAACCTCCAATCTCATCCTTCGCTTCTCCCTCTACTCATTTGGTCTCTCCTCTAGTTATCGCTGGAGATGCCATCATTTCTACGAAAGCTAAAGCTGCTAATCCTGAGATGATGAAGACAGGACCTGCAGAACAATCCATGGGCACTTTTGAAGATGACATGGAACTTTACTCAGGAACCCGTGATTTCGATGAATTCACCAATCCTCCTGCAGGTAAACAACAACCCATAAACATTGTGACTAAACCCCAAACTTCTGAGCTTTCCTTTGTTCACAAGTTCTTATCTGTTACAGGTCCTAACTTGGGAGACATCAACGCCTCTCTGATGTCCGTGGAGACAAAGCTGACAGGTCTCACCACCACTCTCTCCAACAACTCTTCAGCTGTAACAAACGCTGGAGAGAATCTTCAAAAGCTGACAACGGTGGTAGAGAAGAAGGCTTCCACAAATGACTTAAAGCAAGTTGATAAGACTCTCAGCGACTTTGCAAAGGTGCTCGCTGATATCTACACAGACAGATTAGCAAAGATTGAAGTTCGTGTAGGTCTCTCTGGCCAAGAAGACAGAGAACCTACCAACGCTGCTGAATCTACCCATTCCTTCCCCAGTTATCATGAAAAAGAGGGGGAGAAGAGCGCTAAAAATCCTTCCAAGAGCGCTGAAGACCTTTCCCATGATGAATCTATCAGGGGAGATAAGAACGAAGACCTCACCTTCGCTGAAGAGGGTGAGAAGACTATTGAAGCTGAAGCAGCTGCTGGACCTCAGGGAGATGAACACCCTAAGGGAACCGAGAAGCTCGCCTCTGTATCTGAGGGGGAGCAACTCGAAGAAGACACTGAAGAATCTGAAGCAGAAGATGATGAAGCCATCGACATCCCTGATAATGAACCATCTTCTTCTCCAAAGAATGATGATGATGATGATGAAGATGACGATGACTTCTTTATCGTCAAACCTGCTCCAAATATCAAAGCTCTTAAGGGAATCTCGATAAATGAACCTTCAGGGGAGCGGACAGAGACAAATCCCTCAGCCTCTGGAGCTGAGAAAGGCAAAGGCAAAAGCGTCGCTGAAGATGACAATCTGACGATCTTGCTTGAAAAGCCGGTTTGTCAGGTACACTAAACATCTCTTACTCCATCCCTCCTCTATCATACACTATCAGTTCCTCTACCCAAGCCTATACACTTGAACCAATTCTCTCTATCTGATTCTACCCAAGTTCTTACTTGAAAGATCGCTGTGTTTCAGCTAGTCCTCTCCCCTGTTTGAGGATATCGCTGAAGGCTCCACAACTATACCAGCTGCCGCTGAAGAAATAATCCCAGTCTTGGATTTGATCTCTGAGACTGATGAACCTGAAGAACCGTCTCTCTCTCACAAACGCAGACCTTCCTTAGTTCCTCAAAAGCTAAGTGAAGAGGATCAGAAAAGAAGAGAGGAAATAATAAAGCGATTCGAGGATCAGCGAATCATTCTGAGGCGTGATCAACTTCCTTCAGTTCTCTAAAGTTCAGAATTTCCAAAGCTGAATACAAGGAACACCTCAGAGCTAAACGCCTAATCGCTAAAAGAAAGGAAGCTGAAGAAAAAGACAGAGAATACGCCATCAAGCTTACTCAAGAATCTGTCAAAGACCCCAAGCTGAAACGTGTTCCCATTCAAGTCCAACGAAAGCTTTGGGAAGAAGCCCAGAAGATCGTGGAAAAGAAAACTGAAGTTTCTCAGACCACCCTGATCTGGTGTAAAGAGAAAATACACTTCAGATATCGTCCAACGAAGATCAACAAGGTATTCATCTCTGGAAGAACCTCTATCGGAGTACCTATTGTTGACATCAAACTTTTCAGAGAAGATGGCCAATCTGAAGCCTTTCGCGCTGACACTGTAAAAAGGTATGGTCTCTCTGAATGGATGGAGATGAGGTTAGCTATCCAAACGTCACAATCTAAGTACAAGGATCATTTCGAAAAGCTGATAAACAGACAGATCGATTTGATATCTTCTTGTGTGGACATTCCTCCTCTTCCTGATCTTAAGCTGAAAAGAAAAAGGGCCTCTCTAAAGAAGAAACGTCAAGATTCAAACTCAGGTCCTATCATACGAAATGAAACTGGAATTGGTTTCTCTTGCGCTGAAGTGCTTGTGTGACACCCCAAAATAGGGTCAACAAAAACTTCCATAAAACGGAAGAGTGATATATAATGCCATTGCACGAGCTCACAAAAGAGGGGGATTACACCTGCCGGTTTACAACAAAGTGTAATATCTACAACTAATTGACAACCGACTAATCTAATCTCTACTATAGAAATAAGATTTACAAAAAGTGTCATCGTTAGGCTAACTTTGATCTTCTATCTTTAGCATCTCAAATGTATCCCCACGCTCACATATCCCCAACTATGCCTTCTTAGGGATGGCACCACTAGAACCTGTGACACACACATCAGACACAGAACAAGTGTTAGGCATGGAATGCCTAGTGAGTTAAACATATAGTAAAACATGCAGTTATGTCATATAAGAGATATTAATTTGGTCATTCACAAATCGGACTCTATGGGAAGACCCCAAACATCAACTCAAGTTACATCATATTTGAAGATATACCTTAGCGTCTACCTCCAAGGTAACGCCTCAAGGCCCGGCACACCGGGACTACCTATATGGTATTAATCCCGAAAGCGTGGATCGATACACAAACCTCCAAGGTAAGTGCCCAAGATTATATCTTCCTAATGCCTACTTAGAGACTCCTCCAATTTGTGAATACCAACAAACAACTACTCCAAGCAGTTCATAAATCCAATCATTAACTTCATCAAAAGACAGTCCAACTATCTCATTAAGCACATGATTTCTACATACAAGAAATCCTCCACTTATCCACATACATATAAGTGATATCATGAGTTCATCATTTAGCATGGCAACACATACTAAATTAGCATATTAAGTCACTTCTATTATAATCATAATTTCTTCATTAAGACATAGCTTAATCCATTAAGCTCCAAGCCCTAATATTTAGGTTTGACCAATTTCACATGATCACCATCATAAAAGATACAATTCCAAATAGAATAAAATACCACATCACCTTTATCTTACCATTGAGCCCCTTAAATTTCCTCTTTAGAGAAATAAGAGCTTATTGGCTCAAAGTATACTTCAAGGCAAACTTGTTAGAAATAAATGAAATGATAGAGTAAATTATGTAACAAGTATACTTTTAAATCAAAGTTACTCACCTTAAAGCTCTAAATATGGAAACCCTAGAAATGGAAACCCTTGATCTTGACCCCTTCTAGCTAGTAGTACTTGAAGTTGAGATTGATCACCTAATACCCACCATAAATGTTCATAAACACTCTCCAACAACTAACAATTAATGGAAGGGAGTAGTAATAACGAAACCCTACCTTTTTGGAAGAAGAAGTCGACTGCCAAAGTGTTCTAATTTCATCAAATGAGCTAGAAATCCGTAACTCTCATTTTATACCAAAACAGGTCGGTGCGATTGTGACATGGCGATAGTGACACTGTCACTATCGCCGGGGCACTCTCGCTCAACTCCCCCAAACTCTCGGTACCAAACCCGCGATTGTGACCATGCGATAGTGACACTGTCACTATCGCCTAAGGCATACTCGCCTGAAACCCAAATGCCTGTAAGATCGAACTTGCGGTACAAAATCGGCGATTGTGACACCCGCGATAGTGACACGGGCACTCTCGCCGGTCACTATCGCCCAGAGGGCACCAAGCCTCATTTGATCCCCTTTTCAGCCCTTGAAATAGATTCTAACGAGGTACTATCTATGCTATATCAATAAAATACTTGAACATGCAAAACAATCACATAAACTACTCATAACGAAAATCGGGGTGTTACAATTCTCCCCAACTTGAACAAAATTTCGTCCTCGAAATTTAAGATTGTACGGATATCGACGTCTTATGTCCTGTTCCGGTTCCCATTGCACTATAACAAAGACATCTCTTTACCACTTCGTAATCTCTTAACTGACCTTTCGAAATTGCCTCTGGTTCTTCCACACCACAATTCTTCTTTTCCATTCTTACTTTAGTAAACGAGATCACATCGTTTCAATATGAAATATTTTGTACATCTCTTCCCTTTTAAGTCTTACATACTTAATCACAATTAAAAGTCCAGAAAAAACCAGAATTCATCTTTTCATATTTTCTGAACCTTACCTCTTTCGTTAGTATCCACTCCTCAACTTGAATTTACAAACCTCCTTAGAGTAATTATTCATCATCAAATCTTTACCCGACTATTTCTTGGTCTACCATACCGACATTAATCGCAAATCGATCTCCGGGTCTCAAAAGAATATTACCATCTACTACTTGAAAACCTACACTCGCCTTAAATTGAGCATACTCACTACTATTGAATACTTCAATAATTACGACAGACCTTTGTTACATCCACGACTCACACGTTTCTTTAGTACAAAGGGTTACCATTTCCTCCCACCACTATCGCATTATGCGACCTTAATACAACCAAATACTAAAGTGTTGTACAACAAGGGTGATAATTCCATTGAACCTGTAGTTTAAATACATTCGTAGGTCCGATCTTTTTATCATTACTTCTCACGATAGTATGGAGTGTTATTCTCCAAACATTACTTGTCTCTTTCTCTCAACTTTTCCACATACTGATAACATTTTCTCATTACTATACATAACAACACAGTTGTACCAAAATTCTACTCAAGGCAATCAACTAAGTTATCTTGAAACGACATACCGTGCCAATGTACTACACAATTTTTTTTTAATCTACAACTAATATTTCTTCGGACAATTCTTTCACATATAAGAAGCAACTCTCATTCCTCAAGGATTTTGCATCTATTTCACCACAATTTGACTAACACCCTCCTCATCTTTGTTAAACTTCCTATGATTCAAAATCATAAACTTACTTAGCAATTCACACAACTATCATCTCTTTGGATAAACACCCACTACCTTTCCGCCATTCTATTTCGATATTAGCCATATCACTACACCATCATGCAACCACATACTCCAAAAACTTTATTGATAACTAGTACTCTTTATCTGGAATCCCCGAAAAGACTTCCATTTGAAGTTTCTTCCTTCTAGCCTCACATTACAAATTAGTTGATACATTTATATCGGAAATTTATCCCACTACTCGTCCGTACATTCTACAACTATAACATTTCACAGCAGACTAGGTCTCTCATGATTATTCATACACGAATCAACTTACCTTCATGTTCTTCCGCATATTTAACCGAGTCTATTTTGTTACGTTATCTCTCCCCAACTTCAGTTGGACCACAACTCACGATTTTCTAATTAACTCATACCTACTCGTTACTTTCTAATTCTTGGTGATTCCAAACCTTTACATAAACCGGACATACTCTTTCACAGATCACACAATCTATGTACTCCTTTCGTTCGTCTCAATTACTTCAGCCCTTACTAATCATCCACTTTGTAAATAAGGCACTTATTTAAAACCACAGTATCTCAATATCCTAACACCTTTACAAGGTGGTCCTTTAACTTTTAATCTTCTGATTCCAGGCTTAATATTCATACATGACCTCAGAAAATAAATGTATTTATATCATGTAAACTTCAATCATAATACAATTTATATAATTCCAACCCCAAGCCTACGTCGGGCTTATTTAAACCAGGCGAATACTCCTAATACTCAACCGAGTCCAAAACCAAGCCTTCCGCTCAAGGATCCAAAGATTATTTATCAACATCTACTCATGCAATTAAATACATCTAACTCACATCATGCAACGCACGCTCCGAGGCGTGATAATCTTACAATCCCTTCATTGCTACTTTTCCAATGAAGTCAATCCATATATGTATCTATAGGTACACGTGTATACAACCTCTTTTATACTCAACAATAGATATTTACCTTACTAGAGTTCATTAGTACCCTAGGTACTAGGAATACACGATCACTATAACTTCTGATTTAATCTTAGAATATTTTTCTTTCTATCTCACCACACTACTTATAGCGAGTTACTAATTTCATCACCTTAATGACTACTAATCCTTCCTCCGGACGCAACCGTCCCTTGGCAATTATGTTTCTAATTATCAAATAAGGGTACAGATCTTCTTACAATCGACACTAAAGTTTACTTTCGATTCCCTCACTATTCACCTCTCCTTTTGAACGCAAATACTAAGACTATAAACATTCTCCCATGATTTATTTCACACCTCTCCACTCTTGGAGTTCTTTCTTAGTTTAATATGTAATACTCTACGATCTAGTGAGTTCATAGCCTTCATGCATGGCAACGTGATAAGTAAATCATTTCACACATTTTCTCATCTCAACGGACGATGCTTGAAACAACTTGGGCACATATGACCCTAACATTCTCATAACTTTAGTGTACTGCTCAACGATCTTGAGAACCTTTTGCATACAACTTTACTCGCAATAGAAGGCTGCTTACTCGAACAACGTCAATCGTTTTACTCACCCCACTTGTAACACCCTCGAATTTAGAAAGAGCAACTAAATTAAAAATTCCAATAATACATCCGAAACCATATGTAAAATACCTCAAATTACAAACTATGGTTATCTCCAAACAACGCATACTACTCAAGTCTTATTCCCAAACCTAAACCCGCTTTAGACATCACTTAATCCAAATACAAGTGTTATTTCCCAAGGGTAAATGCGGAAATATAACTTAAGCTATTCACCTCTCATGCACCTTACTAGCACTCGCCATTTCACAATGTAAACATTAAAACGTGAATACCGAGGTCCAACCCTGAGATACCCAACCGACCATTACCAACGACTGACTAACATGCCTATGAATCCAATACAATATAGTCTACTATTTTCATGCCTATCCTGGAATGGCTCACTCACCCAAGCATGTAAATATTCAAACGTGCAATAAATGCAAAATGGTGCAATAAAAGCAACCCATCAACAAGACTCTACACCGAGCCCGTTTAGCCGGACAAATGTCCCCAAGACTTACTCACAATCAAAACCAAGCAAAATGCTCCAAGCTTGTTAAACCCATACATCGGTCAAAATACATTTAAACTTTGTTTAGGCAAGCTATATTTCAAAATCACCATTAACCCCAAAACTCATCACGGTTTAAACAAGAAGGGTTTTCCCAAAGGATTCACACCTTTATAATTCTCAAAATGACACGGCTATTGTGACAACTCACCCCACTTATCATTAACACTCTACTTCCGACTAGTGGTCGTCCTATTGACCTTGTAACACTTGCTATCCATGCGTTCCACGACCCACTTACTCAATCATTTCATATTATTTTCTTTTTAATCAATCACCTTTCATTCTATCTCTACACCTCTCCATCCACCTATTTAAGGTTGCCTCAGCGGCTTTCATGAGTCCTACCAGTTCCAGGTTGTCTTCCCAACCTCCACCATTTACTGATCTTATCTCCAAAGAATTGAAGAACCTTGGTGGCATACTCACCATCGTTCTATTTTAACACAAAGAGATTGCCATAAAGTGGTTATACTAGTATAAACATGCAAAATGTACTTTACCGATCATTAGTCACTGTGACAATTTAGAAACAAGTATGCTCGTGTAACTCATGTTCATAATAACAGTAGCTAATTGAAATTGCGAACATACTTTACATGAGAATTTTCGTTGCTATTGCTACAGTACTAAATTCATGTATTTCCGTCGACTCTAAGACTATCCCGTCTTAGTACTTCTACCCAAATCTCGCAAGTCATAACTTAATTCATCACAGCTTAAGTCTAACTATCTCCTCAGCATACTTAGTTCACTTAAACTAATGCTCTGATACCAACTTGTGACACCCCAAAATAGGGTCAACAAAAACTTCCATAAAACGGAAGAGTGATATATAATGCCATTGCACGAGCTCACAAAAGAGGGGGATTACACCTGCCGGTTTACAACAAAGTGTAATAACTACAACTAATTGACAACCGACTAATCTAATCTCTACTATAGAAATAAGATTTACAAAAAGTGTCATCGTTAGGCTAACTTTGATCTTCTATCTTTAGCATCTCAAATGTATCCCCACGCTCACATATCCCCAACTATGCCTTCTTAGGGATGGCACCACTAGAACCTGTGACACACACATCAGACACAGAACAAGTGTTAGGCATGGAATGCCTAGTGAGTTAAACATATAGTAAAACATGCAGTTATGTCATATAAGAGATATTAATTTGGTCATTCACAAATCGGACTCTATGGGAAGACCCCAAACATCAACTCAAGTTACATCATATTTGAAGATATACCTTAGCGTCTACCTCCAAGGTAACGCCTCAAGGCCCGGCACATCGGGACTACCTATATGGTATTAATCCCGAAAGCGTGGATCGATACACAAACCTCCAAGGTAAGTTCCCAAGATTATATCTTCCTAATGCCTACTTAGAGACTCCTCCAATTTGTGAATACCAACAAACAACTACTCCAAGCAGTTCATAAATCCAATCATTAACTTCATCAAAAGACAGTCCAACTATCTCATTAAGCACATGATTTCTACATACAAGAAATCCTCCACTTATCCACATACATATAAGTGATATCATGAGTTCATCATTTAGCATGGCAACACATACTAAATTAGCATATTAAGTCACTTCTATTATAATCATAATTTCTTCATTAAGACATAGCTTAATCCATTAAGCTCCAAACCCTAATATTTAGGTTTGACCAATTTCACATGATCACCATCATAAAAGATACAATTCCAAATAGAATAAAATACCACATCACCTTTATCTTACCATTGAGCCCCTTAAATTTCCTCTTTAGAGAAATAAGAGCTTATTGGCTCAAAGTATACTTCAAGGCAAACTTGTTAGAAATAAATGAAATGATAGAGTAAATTATGTAACAAGTATACTTTTAAATCAAAGTTACTCACCTTAAAGCTCCAAATATGGAAACCCTAGAAATGGAAACCCTTGATCTTGACCCCTTCTAGCTAGTAGTACTTGAAGTTGAGATTGATCACCTAATACCCACCATAAATGTTCATAAACACTCTCCAACAACTAACAATTAATGGAAGGGAGTAGTAATAACGAAACCCTACCTTTTTGGAAGAAGAAGTCGACTGCCAAAGTGTTCTAATTTTATCAAATGAGCTAGAAATCCGTAACTCTCATTTTATACCAAAACAGGTCGGTGCGATTGTGACATGGCGATAGTGACACTGTCACTATCGCCGGGGCACTCTCGCTCAACTCCCCCAAACTCTCGGTACCAAACCCGCGATTGTGACCATGCGATAGTGACACTGTCACTATCGCCTAAGGCATACTCGCCTGAAACCCAAATGCCTGTAAGATCGAACTTGCGGTACAAAATCGGCGATTGTGACACCCGCGATAGTGACACGGGCACTCTCGCCGGTCACTATCGCCCAGAGGGCACCAAGCCTCATTTGATCCCCTTTTCAGCCCTTGAAATAGATTCTAACGAGGTACTATCTATGCTATATCAATAAAATACTTGAACATGCAAAACAATCACATAAACTTCTCATAACGAAAATCGGGGTGTTACAGCTTGGTCCTGACCCTGATCTATCTGCCCTTGACATTTCTTTGCCACCATGTGAACTTTTCGTCCCCGGTAAAGTCATCAGTGATCCTTATGGAATATTCTTTCTCGACTACGACGGACGTAAATGTTTTCAATGGACCGCTGAGCTTCCAATCACTCCAATCGAACAGCTCAGAGATCTCATCTACTGGTGTGACTTCAGAAAAGACATTCAGGCACGACACCTAAAACCCTTGATCTTTGAAGAAGCGCTGAACAAAAGAAAGCGAGGTGTAACGGTTCCTGACTGGATGATCCCGACTGAAAAGACCCTTGATGAACTTCTCATTAAGGAAGAACCTCTGTAAGCTGATAGGATCGCCTCTTTCATCTATTTTATCAGTTATCCTTTTGTACTTGTAATTTATTTCGCTCGTACTTGTAATCTTTCCATTTCCCTTTGTAATCTGATTCAAAGTTTTAAAGAAAGATTTCAGCGAATGTACTTTACTCCATCAGTACGAAAAAGATCCCAGAAAACAGTAAAAGGGACAAATATTTTATGAGTTCTTTTTATCCTTATGTTTTCATTAAATAGCAATTTTCTTTGTTGCTATGTCATAATCAAATAGGGGGAGATTGTTGATCCAAACCCTTAGTGATTTGATAATGACCCTCTCTTATATACTTAGTGAAAATTGTAAGTAAACAATATGTATCAGAGTTTCACTATCGCTGATAAGTACTAAGATCTTACAGTACCGCTGATAGGAACTCTCGCTCTTTAAATTAAACATTCAGCGAACATTGTTCATCATTAACGCTGAGTCTGTTCAGTCATTATGATGATCGCTGATAAGTTAGTTGTTTATTTATGATCCGTGAAGACAAGTTTCACGTCAACAAAGGTTCTACGCTGAAGTCGAAGATCAAGCTCAAGAACCAGCGACAAGTCTCCTAATGAACTGATGCGGATCAGCGAAGACTCAGATTTGTCCACTCAACGTGAAGTATCAAGTACAAGACTTCAGCTATCGCTGAACTTTGTCATTTGATGAATAGTAAATGATAATCGCTGAATCAACGAAAGCTGATCATGAAGTCCTCCGTACAAAGTACTTTTGTCTTAACCTCCCTTGCACGACTCCATACGAAATGTCAGAAAAGAACCTCCGACTGTCTGAAATCGTACAACCATTCTGATACTACACTGTTCATCCATGTGGCTACTAAGGTTGTCAACCAAGGTCAATGACATGCAACCAACCAGCTGATGACACGTGTAAAGTGTATACTGACCTGCATTAAATGCATGCAGTATATAAAGAGATGAACCCACTTCATTTGAAGTAACTTGCTAACTCTGGACAAGTTCAATCTCTTATCTCAAGATAGGTTATTATTAGTAATTTCCTTATCTCTCTTAGTGTAAGAAACCTTAGTGTTCCAACTTGTTTAGATTTAGGTTTATCCTTAATCTTGTTTCCGCAACAAGCTGTAAATTGTTAATGATTTATCAATAAACAATTTAGAAAAGTAAATTCTGTGTGTTTGTATTCAACCCCCCCCCCCCCCCTTCTACAAACTTGTATAGGCCTTCGGGACCAACATCTTGGTACTGGCGTCGGTCGTACGATGATTACAATACAAATGAAGGAAATACTTCGAAATGTAAAGTACAAGTGTTTAAATGTGAAAACAGGTGTTTGTCGTGTGTGAATACAAAGTGTGAACTTCTGGTCGGGGGCTGTTTGTCGTGCGTCTAGAGCGATACTTGAGCTTTCCCTCGAGTGTTCTTGAGTTCGCAGTAGGGTTCTGGCTTTCAATACTTGATCTCCAGAGTTTGAATGTTCTTTGCTATGAGTTGGGATGATTTTCTCTGTTGTGTAGTGATGCTCGCTGATATATGTTCGATGTTCACTGATGTCCCTTAAAATGAAGCTTTAGCTTGTCTTTTATAGCCTTTGCGTCATTAATTAACTCCATTAATGATTCAATCAACGGCTACAACGGCTGGAAACGGTCGCCGGAGTGATTATCCATAATGTTCTTCGTCCGTTACGGCTGCTTGCTGTTAATGGCTTTGACTCCTGCATTAAATACTTAACAAACGTAACAGTCAAGGTTAACGTTAGTTTTGGTCGAAGGTGCAATGATCTTACGCGATGGTCGTACGGGACGGGCGATGCTATGGTCGTGCGTCATGGGTGACGTACGACTTACCTTTTACGGGAGACGACGGATGTTTTATTTGTTCTTGTCGAGACCTTATCTTAATACAAGATTTGGATTATAACGTGCGTCTTACCTGCTCTGGTCGTGGTCGTACGACGTGATTTTTTGCCCAAACAGTACTCCTAGGCTCCGTCGACATCGCTAATCCTGTTAACCAAGTTTGTCTATCTGAAAAACCCCAAATATCCCAGTTCTTTCTAGGATTCCTAGCAATCGACTTATGACACATACAAAGACTGAGAATCGTACCTTATATAGGCGCCTGAAAACCTCGAAATCCTAAACAGGTCGAGGATCTCTTGCAGATTTAGAAAGGATTCAGCGAAGAACAGCAAGAAATCAAGAAGAATATCTTTAAAAACTCTATGAAATCGTAAAAATGGAAAAAATCCATCGTGGGTCGCTATTTATGTAAACGATCGTGTTAGATCGAGCCTCTTGATGATCGACACGTTCCCTTGCCTTTTCGAATACTCGACAGATCGTCGACACCTGTCACTTACAGCTGTTAAGCACGATCGTACGTTGGGATGACGTCACGACCTTATCCCCTTTTCGACTTCCTCTTTAGTTAGAATTGAACCGATCCAGTTCCAAGGCAACTAAGATAACTTTCGACACGTGTCACGACCCTAGACGTCCGACTGACAAAATTCAAAACTCAAAAAATTGCTTCTTCATTTTAAATTTTGGGGGCAAACTGTTTGGGCAAAATTTCACCAGTCTCGACCACGTCCAAACACTGAGAACATTTATTACACTTTCTCACAATAAAGTCAAGTCATAAACACTTTATCTTTCGACAAGAATAAAATCGAAAGTTGCTCACGACACTCGACCGACGTGACATACCTCACGACCTCGACCGACTAACGTATGATATTACTGTTACATTTTTTCACTGTTTAATGTAGGGTCAATGTCATTAATGCCCGACGACCGTAACCGACAGAGGCAATTACGAGCATTGAATGTGATTACCGTTGCGACCGTTACTCCTACATTCACGAGGGTCAATTAAAGCTACGAAGACTATAAATGCGAAGATCACAGCCTCACTTGCGGATATCTGATTGGGGGAAAAACACTCAAAGCAAAGAATTCACTCTCAACAGTTCACTCACGACGCACGACTCACGACGCACGACTCACGACGCACGACTCACGACGCACGACGCATAGTTTGTACACACGACACACCAGTTTCTTACGCACGATTCATTTGTTACTTTACATTTCCAGTCTTTACTTCATTTGTATTGTAATCGTTGTACGTCGACACCCGTAACATAAGGATATCGCCCCTGTTTGGCGACCATAGTGCAACGACGACCCCCAAAGTCGTCCGCGGGTTTTTTCCTCGTTGAGGTTTTTCCCGCGTCACCAAAATCTTTGTCTCTTTTACATTTTCTGACTTTATCGCACGGTTTGTCGTAAGATTCCTATTCTTTAGTTGTTAAGCTCCACAATCAACCTTAAGTTATCCTTCTGGACGATTTTTGGCATTAACAAATATGATCTTGCGTGCTTCCATTCGGTCGTCTGGTAATTGGTCGTGCATAAGGTAATTCTTAATATCACGCGACCAATGGCTAGACTACGTCCTTATCATTTTCGATAGACGGGAATGCTAGATGGATCATGGGGATGTTGTCGAACGATGGCTTTCCGAGTGTCGATCCAAGGTTGGCTAAGGCATCAGCTTGTGCGTTCTGATCCCTGGGGATTTGCTCGATCGAGAAAGGTGTGAATTCTTCTGATTTTTCTTTGGTTGTCTTAAGGTATGCCGTCATTTTGGAATCTTTTGCCGCGAATTCCTCGTTCATCTGGTTCATGACTAAGAGGGAATCACTTTTGACGTGTAATCCAGTTGCCTTCAAGTCTCGTGCCATGTTCATGCGCACGATCAATGCTTCGTACTCACCTTCATTATTTGTGGCTTTAAAATCACATCGTACGGAGTACACCATCTTGCCCCCCTATGCCGACTGTAAGACGACGCCTAGTCCTGCCCCCCGGGCGTTGGACGATCCATCGACGTAAAGTATCCAAGGCGTGTCGTTGAGAGTCGCCACAGTATCTACTTGTACGTCTGCGTCCAATTCTAGACTGAAATCAGCGACGAAATCTGCAAGGACCTGCGATTTGATCGATGTTCTTGGTTTGAAATCTATGTCGTAGCTGAGATAGACACTCCACTTTGCTAGTCGACCTATCAACTCTGGTTTTCTTAAGACAGGCTTAAGAGGATAATTAGTAACGACAGTTATAGGATGAGATTCGAAATAATGTCGAAGCTTTTTGGCAACAGTGATTAATGCTAGCAACAGTTTTTCCATGGACGATTACCTTGTTTCAGCGTCTAGAAAGGACTTACTGATGTAATAAATAGAGAGTTGGCGTCTGTCGTCTTCTCGTGTCAAGACAGCGCTTACTGAATTGGAACTGACTGTCAAGTATATAATTATAGGACCTCATTGTCCTTGGTCTTTGACAACAGGGGTGGTGACGCCATGTATTCTTTCATTTTTTAACGCTTTCTCGTGGTCGTCCGTCCACTCAAATCCCATGTTTTTTTCTTAAAACATTGTAAAACAGGTGACATTTATCAGAAGATCGAGAGATAAACCTGTTTAGCGCAGCTATGCGACCTCTAAGTCGTTGGACTTCTTTGAGTTTCTTGGTGATTTAATCTCGACGGTCGCCTTTATTTGATCTGGGTTCGCTTCGATCCCACATCGTGTCACTATGTACCCTAGAAATTTTCCGGCGCTGACGCCGAAGGAACACTTCGTCGGGTTTAGCTTCATTTGATAATTTGTGAGTACGTCGAACGACTTTCACAGATGATCAATATGGTCGACTGGCTGTTTAGACTTTACGAGCATGTCGTCGATGTACACTTCCATTGTATCGTCGAGGTAGTTTTTGGACATTTTGTTGACTAGTCGATGGTACTTTGATCCTGCATTTTTCAGACCAAATGGAATAACTTTGTAACAATAAATACCTTTGTCCGTCATGAAGATGATTTTCTCTTGGTCGGCAGTATGCATTAATATCTGGTTATATCCAGAGTAAGCATCCATGAACGCAAGAAGTTCATGACCAGCAGTCGCGTCGACCATCACATCAATATGTGGTAGTTGGAAGGGATATTTTGGACAGGCCTTATTAAGGTCTATGAAGTCAATACATACCCTCCACTTTCCGTTTTCTTTTGTACGGCCACGACATTAGCCAGCCAGTCGGTGTATTTTACTTCTTGGATTTTCCCCGTTTTGAGTAGGTTGTCGACCTCTTCGTTGATCACTTTATTTTGCTCCGGGGTGAATTTTCGTCGCTTCTGCTTTATAGGCTTGTACGACGGGTCCACGTTAAGCTTGTGGGAAATAACATTTGGATCGATGCCGACCATATCCTCGTGCATCCAGGCGAAACAATCGGCATGTTCCTGCAAAAAAGAGATTAGTTTGTCTTTGATGGATGGATCGAGCGACGATCCAACGAAGACGATCCTGTCAGGCTTGTCCTTGTCGAGGACGACTTCTTCCAGACGATAGTCGTCGATGGACTCGGGGACATCCTGGAACTGTAATTGCTAGATGTCTTTCTTCGGAGGTTTCATCGTCGTCTTGTAGCATTTACGGGCGATCTTCTGCTCACTTTTGATCTCCTGAACTCCCCATGGCATTGGAAATTTTACCGTCTGGTGATACGTCGAAGGCACAACTTTCATATCGTGGATCCATGGTCGACCCAGAATGATATTGTAAGCCAAGGAGCAGTCGATTATGTTAAATTTGGTCTGCTTTTTGACTCCTTTGGCATATACAGGAAGAGTAATCTCTCCGACAATGCTTGTTGAGTCTCCATTGAATCCTACCAAGACTATGGATCGTTTTGTGATTTCTGATGTGTCGATTCCCATTGCCTTGATCGTGCTGAGAAATATGACATTCTCCGAACTTCCTCCGTCGATTAGGACTCTTTTGGTCGAGTAATTGCCGACCGTTAATTGGATTATCAATCCATCATGATGATTCTGCCAGGATTCTTGAAGATCGCTCTGGTCGAACGTCAACGACATGGCTTCTAACTCTAGCTCCTGCTTAGACTTCATCGATTGGGAAATGGGATGATCGTTAGGACTTTTGCTGGCATGTCGCTTGGCTACGGAGTAGGTTAGCCCACACACGTTCGACCCTCCAGTTCTGCAGTTTACAATGTTTGCATGGACTGGGAATGGCGGTCGCGTATTCTGTGCTTTCGTCGTGTCATTGTCAATTAATCCCTTGAGGTGTCCTTTTGGGACGAGCCATGCGAGTACTTTTCATAGCGCGAGACAGTCTTCAGTCGTGTGTCCATGATCACCATGGAAGTCACACCACTTAGACTTGTCTTTCTTGTCGTCGTCTTTGTTTGGGTAAAAATCCACACCTCACGACCGACGATAAAAAATACTTATGACATTTATGTAAGACCATTCTTGTATTAAGATAAGGTCCTGCAGATTATTTACAATCATTTACATCGTTGTACATTTCTATGGTTGTCGTAAGTTTCGTACGACCGATGCCCGAGACTCAAGACGGTCGTACGACCGTACTAACCGTTAACAGTCAACAACCGTTTCTTTATCTCATTAATGCAGGTTTAAGAGCAATCATTGCACAACGGTCATAACGGACGAGCTTTTAATGGCAGTTAAAGACCAAGACAGTAGTTACAAACAAGTCATCAAGACACATTCAATACTACCAAAAACTATATAAAGGCATGCTCCGCAATTCAACGGACATTGGACAGCTACACTCACTTCTACATTTTCTACGCAATACAACAGTAAACATCAGAGCATTTTCTCAAGAATCACATACGCAAGTTTCACACGACGAGCAGTTCATTTCGCACGACAGCAGTCTATTTCGCACGATTTACGCACGGCACACGACATTAGCTTACGATTAAGTCTATTTTTACTCTTATTGTAATCTATTGTACACGCGACACTTGTTACCAAAGTATTTCGCCCCTGTTTGGTGACCATAGTGCATTATCGACTTCTCCAAGTCGGTCGCGGTGTTTTCTCTCGTTCGGGTTTTCCGCGTCACCAATTATCCTGTCTTATTTACTTTCCGTTTTGAGATTGTGTTGTTTGTCTTGAGATCCCTTTCTTTAGTTGTTAAATCTCCACACCGACCTTAAGTTATCCTTTGGGTGATTTTTGGCATTAACAGTTTGGCGCCCACCGTGGGGCCCCATCTAGAGAAAATCTCAAGCCAAACATACGTCGCTCTAACAATCTTGTGAAGTTTGTTGTTTTCAGGAAAATGGCAACTTATCAAGATCCCAAGGCTCAGCTACACGCGGAATTGAGCGCTGCACGGAGTCAGATTCATGCTCTGAACGAGCAAAATCAGAAGGCAGTCACAGAAATTGCTTCCCTGAGGAATCCAATGATAGGCAATTCCTTTGGACCTCAGAGCGGTCCCCGACCTTCTGGTGCACCTTTTATAAGGCCACCATTCCAAGCATGTCCAGGGCCATTTGTCGGCAATCCCCCCTTGGAACAGTTTCCTCCGCAGCATTTGAGGCCTCCACCGATGTACAATGGAGCCATACCATTTCACATTCCTACCATTCCACAACCAACAATAACAATTCATATGAACTTCCCCTTTAATGGAGAAGCCAATGCTTCGTCATACGGAAATGGTTTTCAAGCGACAGTCGACATGACAGCCCAAGACTCAGGAGTCATTCCCTCGACGGGAACATTGTCCAATCCAGACGACCCAGTCGCCTGACGGCTGAGACTTCTGGAAGATCAAAACGAAAAGATGTTGTCTCTGCTATCGAAGCTACCTGGTGCTTCCGTCCCCGTTAACGTCGATCCCCTCACAGGATTTCAAGCGTCGCCCTTCGTCAATTAGATAGCAAAGTCGACGTCCCGAAGAAGTACGGTATTCTTGCTTTTACGCATAAGTATTCAAGAATTACTGATCCAACAGAATACGTCGCTCAGTACAAACAATTGATGTGGACCGCGTCGATCCCACACCAATACCAAGAAGTATACATGTGCAAAAGCTTTCGTGCGACTCTTACAGGTGCTGCTCTCTAATGGTTGATCAATCTCAAACCCAAGTCCATCAACAACTTCGCGGAGTTGGTCAACCAGTTTTCACAACAATTCGCCAGTTGTCGCAAGATGGAGAAGCAGACTAGCGACCTGTACTACGTCACCCAAAAATCTGGAGAATCCATCCGAAGTTATTTCAACCGCTTCAACGCAGAAATGATCAGCATCCGAAATTGTGAAGTCAAGATCGCCATCGAGGCCTACAAGCAAGGTATGGACGACAACACTTCAGGATTGTACGTCGATCTTACGAAATACCCGCCAGAGAACTTTGAAGACGTCCAAGCCAGGACATTGGCTTACATGAGAGTGTAGGACGATGCAGCCTTTCGTCATAAACACTCTACTGACAAGAAGTCGCTTGGAATTAAGAGACCTGATTTCAAATCCAAGGCGAACGTCAAGACAGAGCCTACGCGCCAAATATCAAACGTCCGGTTCGACAAGAAAAAGAACTACCCTGTTTCTAAATTTCCTCAATATCCTAAGATCTCTTCTTACGGATTCAAGGGAACATCTAAAGATTTGGTCGAAGCTCTCAAGAATATCCAATCGTCGATACGATGGCCTAAGAAAAGCGATAAAGATGACGAAAAGAAGGATAAGACCAAATGGTGCGACTTCCACAGTGACCATGGTCATACAACCGATAATTGCCTTGCATTACAGAAGGAATTGGCTTGGATTGTTCCCAAGGGCCACCTCCAGGGTTTGATTGATAAAGAATCAACGCCAGTTGACAACGTAAGACCAGCATTCCCTGTTCATGCAAAGGTCGTCAATTGTGTGACAGGCGGATCAGACGTCTGTGGATTAACATCGGGTGAACATCCCATTCCTCGGTCGTCACGGCCGAAGCAAGAGTTGGAACTGGAGGCGATGCCCATAACGTTCGATCAGAACGATCTCCAAGACAGCTGGAAAAAACATCACGACGGATTGATTATCCATCTTACTATTGGCAACTGCTCGACCAAAAGAGTCTTGGTCGATGGAGGCAGTTCGGCTAACATCATTTTCCTGAACATGATCAAGGCAATGGGCATCGATAAATCAGAGATCACTCGTCGTTTGACGACTCTGATAGGATTCAACGGAGATTCAACCAGCACTCTGGGAGAAATCATCATCCCAGTATACGCGAAAGGAATCAACAAACAGATGAAGTTTAACGTTATCGATTGTTCGTCAGGTTACAACATTATTCTCGGTTGGCCATGGATCCATGACATGAAAGCGGTCCCCTCGACCTACCATCAGACTATCAAATTCCCAATGCCATGGGGAGTGCAAGAAATCAAAAGTGAACAAAAGACCGCTCGTGATTGCTACAAGGCGACATTGAAGCCTCAGAAGAGAGGCATCTAGAAATTACAGGCCCAGGATGTCCCTGAGTCCTCCGATGATTATTTTCTCGAAGAAGTCATGTTGGACCAGGACAAGCCTGATCAAATCGTCTTTGTGGGGGCATCTCTAGATCCCCATAAAGAAAGAACTAATTTCCTTTCTACAAGAACACGCTGATTGTTTCGCTTGGACGCACGAAGACATGGTCGACATAGATCCCGACGTCTCTCCCACAAGTTAAACGTTGACCCGTCGTTCAAACCTATAAAGCAAAAATGCCGCAAGTTCACTCCTAAATGGAACAAAGTAATCAACGACGAGGTCGACAACTTGCTGAAGACCGAAAAGATCAGAGAGGTGAAATACCCCGACTGGTTAGCCAACGTCGTGGTCGTACAGAAGAAAAACAGGAAGTGGCGAGTGTGCATTGATTTTATGGACCTCAACAAGGTTTGTCCCAAAGATCCATTCCCATTACCCCACATCGATGCTATGGTCGACGCAACCGCAGGACATGAACTCTTAACGTTCATGGATGCTTACTCCAGATACAATCAGATATTAATACATAGCGACAACCAGGAGAAAACTGTTTTTATGATAGATAAAGGCATCTACTGCTACAAAGTCAAGCCTTTCGGCTTGAAAAACGCAGGATGGACCTACCAGAGATTGGTTAATAAGATGTTCAAAGACCACCTTGGCAGCACGATGGAAGTATACATCAATGACATGCTTGTCAAATCTAAGCAGACGACCGACCATGTCGATCCTCTGAAAAAATCTTTCGACATCCTACAACAATATCGGATGAAGCTGAATCCCACGAAATGTTCTTTTGGAGTCAGTGCCGGGAAATTTCTAGGATACATGGTCACACGACGAGGCATAGAAGAAAATCATGATCAGATCAAATCTTTGATAAACATCAAGTCGCCCAGAAACTTCAAAGAGGTCCAACGACTCACAGGTCGTGTGGCAGCACTGAATCAGTTTATCTCCCGATCGTCCGATAAATGTCATTTGTTCTACAACGTCTTGACAAAGAACAAAGGTTTCGACTGGACGGACGATCATGGGTAGGCGCTACAATAATTAAAAGAATACATGGCCGCCCTGCCCCTTCTGTCGAAACTGAAGGACCATGAGATCCTACATCTATATCTCGCCGTAAGTCCTCACTCTGTAAGCGTCGTCTTAACTAGAGTGGAGGAGAAGCAACAACTGTCGATTTATTACATTAGCAAGTCTCTGCTAGACGCCGAGACGCGATATGCGTCTATAGAGAAGTTACTTTTGTCGCTAGTTACAGCCGCCAAGAAGTTACGACACTACTTCGAGTCTCATCCTATTACCGTCGTAACCAATTTTCCTCTCAAGTCAGTCTTGAGAAAGCCCGAATAAACAGGAAGACTAGCAAAATGGAGCATCTACCTCAGCAGCTACGACATCAATTTTAAGCCTCGTACGGCAATTAAATCGCAAGTCCTAGCTGATTTCGTAGCCGATTTCAGTCCTGAACAAGAAAAAGAAGCGCAGAGTGAAACCTATACTGTGGCGACTACAAACGACACGACCTGGGTACTCCACGTCGATGGTTCTTCAAACGCCAGAGGAGCAGGTCTTGGTGTCGTCCTAAAGTCCCCACAGGGGGGCAAGATGGTGTACTCCATACGATGTGATTTCAAAGCGACCAACAACGAAGCGGAGTACGAAGCCCTGATCATGGGCATTAGCATGGCTCACGACTTGGGGGCAACTGGACTTCACGTCAGAAGCGATTCCTTATTGGTCGTGAACCAAATGAACGGGGAATTCGCAGAAAAAGATTCCAAGATGACAGCCTATCTCAAGATAGCCAGAGAAAAATCAAAAAAATTTGATCCGTTCTCAATCGAACAAATCCCTAGGGATCAGAACACTCAAGCCGATGCACTAGCAAATCTTGGATCAGCTATTAATAAGTCGTCGTTCGACGCCATCCCCATGATCACCTAGAAGTTTCATCCATCGAGGACTCTGAGAAAATTCACGCTCTCGACGTGGAAAATGGTTGGTAGAAGGACATCACGAATCATCTTATGCATGACCTACTACCTGAAGATAAAATGGAAGCTCGAAAAATTTGATTTAAAGCTTCGAAATACCTTATCATCGGTGACAGACTTTATCGACGATCATCGACAGGTCTAAACCTAAGATGCATCGATACTCCAGAACAGGTACAAAACATTCTGAAAGAAATGCACGACGGCGAATGTGGCAACCATTCCGGTGGTTGCAATCTTGCAAATCGTATATCTCGACAAGGATACTACTGGCCAACCTTAAGACAAGATGCCATCAGGTATGTCCATGACACTCAGGTACGATACACCAGCCTTCTGAACCTTTACATACGACATTAATCCCATGGCCCTTCATGAGATGGGGAATGGATATCGTCGGTAAGCTACCTCTTGCCCCAGGGCAGAAATTCTTTTTGTTAGTTCTTACAAGTTATTTTTCTAAATGGATATCGTCGGTAAGCCTACTCCCAGATTCGTGATAAAGAGGTCATCTCTTTTATCCAGACTAACATTATATGCAGGTTCGGAATTCCTTATGAAATCGTATGTGACAATGGGTCACAATTTATAAGTGATCGAACGCAACAGTTTTGTAAGGATTGTAACATCAAACTTACGACCTCAACCCCATGATGTCCCCAGTCTAATGGTCTTGCAGAATCGAGCAACAAAGTTATCATCAATTCGATAAAGAAAATACTCAATGCCGCGAAAGGAAGATGGGTCGAAGAACTTCCATCGGTCCTATGGGCTAATCGTACGACATCGCGAACATCGATAGGGCAGACGCCATTCTCATTGGTTTCTGGCTGTGAAGCCGTCTTACCTATTGAAGTGAAACTCCCGACATCGAGACATACATCCGCCGACCTTAACCTGGTGGACCTAAGCTATGATCTCGACGCTCTCGAAGAGCTAAGAGAATCTTCTCTGGTCAAAATGGCATCTCAACGACAAGTTGTCGAGCGACATTTTAACAAACGTGTTAAAGCCAAGATCTATCAGGAAGGTGACTACGTCTTACGACTGGTATTCCAAAACACCAGGGAACCAAACGCAGGTAAGTTATCCACTAAATGGGAAGGACCTTACCGAATATCTGAAGTCGTCAGGAAAGGTGCTTACAGGCTTCGAACCCTCGACGACCAAGACATCCCACATAGTTGGAACGCAGTACACCTAAAGAAATACTTCTTTTAAATCTTTTCCTATGATTTATCTTTCTAAATCGATTACTAACTTTGGCATCGAAGGGTCGTTGTCCTTACCGACGACCACCCCCATGTTCTACATTGCAGGCTCACAGGATCGCACGAACGCCAGTCTTATGATCTTCATCGTAAGAAACAAAGTCTCAACTACTATTATGTCACGACCGTCTTATCATGACTCATACGTCATGAGCAAAGTCTTGCGATTCATATCATGGATCCTACGATTACAACGGGTGTTTTATCTAAGTTTCAGATTATAAGTCTTATGACTTGAATTCCATACTTGAAAAACTTATTCGGCCTTAGTCGCCCGACTACTGCAAAAGTTATAAGTACCCTTGTCGTACAGTTTTACATATATCTTATTGCTTTAAACGCTCGTTCCTTTAGTTGTGTTATCTTTTGTTTATTTTGTTTATCTACGACAAAGTAAAACACAAGACGATAGCATAGCAAAATGTTACTTGTATTCATTCGTTCCAAAAATTTACAAGTAAAGGGCACGATCAATTATAGTCGCCCCAATAAAAGAAAAACAAAAGAAAGCAAAAAGTCAAGGCTGAGGAGGATCCTGCTCCTGAGCGACCCCCTCATCGCCACCTCCGACGATCTCAGCATCAGTAGAATCCCCTTCTTCGAGCTTGTCTTCTTGGTCGAGTTCTTCCTCGTCCCCGACCTGCTCCAAGAATGTGGCGACCTCCGCCTCGGCTCCGGCCATAGGGTTTAACCCCCGAAGATGGCGACGCATGATCGCCGCTCGGACCCTCAGACGGGTCAGAGCTTCAAATGATAGGAGTTGCTCCTCTAAGGAGGCGACCTCCTCCTTCTTCGCCTTGACGAGCGACTTAAGGTCCCCGACCTGTTTTTCGCTCTTGGTCAAGGAAGCCTTAGTCGCTCCTAATTCTTCCTCAGTCGCATAGGACTTCTCAAGGGCTTCCTTCAAATGGCGCTGAAGGTCTTCCTTCGCTCTCATCGACGCGTCGTAGAAGTCCTGCACTTCATCGAGCTTCACTGAGAGGACCTCAGCCCTTTCCATCGCCAGCTTCTCCTGCTCCCGTGCAAAGCGAGTTTCATCTTGCGCCTTGCGCATTTTCTCCAGGGAAACGGGTGCGATCCTCCAGATCTTCTTCATATGGGCGTATATGTAAAGCCCGTGTCCCGGTATGGTTTTTTTTTAAATTCTTAATGTATTTATTTTATTATCTTTTAAAGTGTGATTAATTAACGGAAGTTGTCAAGGGAGGGACCTCGAATGTTACACGTGGCAACCTTGCTTATCTTTTTGATTATGACGAAAAACCAGGGACCGGAAATGCCAAGGGCGGGAACACGGAGGGGTTAATGGGAAATGTGGGGTGTTGGTGGTTTTGAACGGACAAGGAAAGGGGGACCGACCACCCCCCCCCCCTCTTCCTCTTCTCGTCGGTTTCTACGCAGCACCAACAAACAAGCCTTTTGTTTTTGATTGTTTCTTTTCCTCATTATCTCATTTGGCCAAGAGAGGGGATCGTGAGTGTGAGAAGCCGAGAGAGATAGAAAGTGAGGGAGTTAGGGAGAGATCGTGAGAGAGAGAAGTCACCGAAGAAACGCCGCCACGGTCGCTGGAAAACCACCGGTGTCAACGTCCTTCGTCGGAGAGGTCGAGAAGAAGGGATTGCAGGCACGGTTGCGAGTCGTCGTTGTAAGGTATGGCTCTCGTTACGTTTCTGTTTCGCTTTTTGTTTCCGGCGAAAGGGCAGCGGCAGCGCCGCCACTGTGGTGGCTGGGTGTCGGGTGGTGGTGGTGGTGTGAGTCATTTATGTGCATGCGGTAAAGTGATCGAGAGAGTAGGGATTTCACGGTGGGTTACGGCTTGTTTTTCTTGTTTCGTCGAAGGACCGCCGCCGGCCGCCACCGGCGACCACCACTGCTAGAGGTGGCAGTGGGTGGTGCGTGGCTGTGACCTGTTAATGACCATAGAGCCCTTTAAGTCGTGACTTAATCAATTAAGCCAATTCGATAAAGCCGTCGTTCTCTTTATAATCATCATTTCATGGGAATAATTGTTCAGTCACTGTTTTTGCGACGGCCATAACTTTTCCATCATAACTCCGATTGAGCCGGAACTGGCACCCACGGTTCAAGTTTGGGGTCGGTCACGTTTTCCGTGTTCTAGCGGAAAACTGGTTCAGCCTCTAGCTAGGTGAAAAAGTGGTCGCAAGTTTGGTGATTTGTCATTTTATGTGAATGACGATTTTCTTCCACTGTTTTGTCGTGGCCGTAACTCTTTACTCGTAGCTCGGATTGAAATGAAATCGGTGGCCGAAGTTCACTAATCGAGTCAGGAAAGTTTTTCGTGTTTTGCCGAAAATCTGTTTAAGTCTGTAGCTGGGCCGTATGGGGCTGTTTATACAGTCTGGTCCGAAAAACTTCCAGCTTCCTGTCCCTGTTTTGTTTTATGCATAACTTTTGCTTGGAATGTCGGTTTGGGATGGGACTGGTGCCAAAAGTTTCGTTTCGGAGTCTATTAAGTTTCCTCTGTTTTGCGGAAGGACCTGTTCGGACCATAGCTAGGGCGAAGTTTCCATGTTGTACTGAAAGGTCCGGTTGTTCGCTGTTCTGCGAATCATTCTTGTAAAGTCCATAGTAAATTATAGAAAAATCGTTAGGACGCGTGCAATACGTCCCTGAAATCGTAAGACTCAGAACTTCGTAATTATGGATTTTGATTTCTATATTTATCAGTTTTAAGGGGGTAAAACAGGTCCCGAACAGACCCGTATTTTTAAATAAAAAGCTGGAATATTTAGTCTTTTGAAAGCTAGTAAACGTGTTATGGGTCGGGACTTTCCTTTGACTTTTTATACGTATTTAGGTGGGGAAAAGTGAAGAAGATTGCCGTGTTGGTGTTGCGATTCGTGAGCACATTGCTTAGCTGATGGGAACTGAAGATTTGCTAAGTATGGATAGTGCTGCCAGAACAACATTACTACTTCCAGAACAAAGTTACTACTGCAAGTAAAGGTTAGTACTGACAGAACAAATTTACTACTGCAGTAAAGGTTAGTACTGCCAGAACAAAGTTACTACTGCAAGACAAAGTTAATACTGCTGGAAGAATGTTAGTACTGCTGATGCATTAATGCTGCTGGAACAAGGTTAGTACTGCTTGTCAAGATTAATACTGCTGAAGCAAGGTTAGTACTGCTGGAATGAGTTAGTACTGCTGAAGCAAGGTTAGTACTGCTGGAATGAGTTAGTAATGCTGGAATGAGTTAGTACTGCTGGAATGAGTTAATGCTGCTGGAATAAATTAATGTTGCTGGAGAATATTAGTACTGCTCATGCTGAATGAAGTTAATACTGCTGATGTGATAAGTTTGGTATGCGAAGATTTTGGAGATAAAGATGGAATGGATGAAGATATGCTTAAAGAAGATTCAGAAGATCAATTTATTTTTGATAGTTATCTTGTAACTATTTTGTATAAATATATGTTGATAGATAGATATACGAGACACACGATACAATATACGCAATATACGTTTTGTTTAGAGAGAATTAACCTCAAGGTTTAGAACCCTATTTCTAGAGAAGTAGAAGTCGTCTTGATTGAGCCTGTTCATCAAGATTGAGGTTTGGTTGTAAGCTTGTGAGTTGAATTAGTGAATACAAACAGCTGTGTGTTTTCTGACATATTGTTCATTGATTGTGAGAATTAAAGTTCTATTCCGCAGATTCTTTAATTCTAAGTTCTAAGTATTATTAGTCTTGTTAAGATTCGATCCTGACAAGTGGTATCAGAGCTTGTGTTTCTTAGAATTCTACGATCATTATGGACAATTCTATTGAATCAAACAGTACTCCTGTTTCTAACGTTCCCATGCTCAGACCCAATGAGTTTGACATGTGGAAAATTAGAATCAAGCAGTATATTCTGCTTACTGATTATTCCATCTGGGATATCATAGAGAATGGTCCATGTGCTGAAGGAAGAATTGGACCAGAAGGCAAAAGACCTCCTCCAAAGACTGATGCAGAGAGAAAAGTCAGACAAATAGAGATGAAGGCCTTAAGCACTCTGCTTTTGGCTATCCCCAATGAATATCAACATCAATTTCATCACTGCACTGATGCTCAGATTCTGTGGAATGCTTTGGAAAAGAGATTCTCTGGCACCAAAAGCACCAAGAGGAATCAGAAGGCAATTCTCAAGCAGCAGTATGAAAACTTTACTTCTACTAAGAATGAGTCTATGACTCAAACTTTTGATAGATTTAATAAGCTGATTGGAGAATTGGCCACAATAGGAGTCAAGATGGAGGCTGATGATGTTAACAGAAAGTTCTTAAGATCATTAGGTGAAGAGTGGACAATGTATACTGTGTCCTTCAGACAGAATGACCAATTGGAAGATAAAGAGCTTGATGATCTTTACAATGATCTTAGAGTCTTTGAAGCAGAGGTCGAAGCCAAAAAGAAGACCTCTGGATATGTACATAATGCTGCACTCCTTTCAGCATCAACTGATTCTGCTGCTAACCCTCAATCAGTTAGTGCTGCTGGAGGAGTCAATCAGGAAAAGACCAATGATTCAGTACTAGAAGCCTTCTTTTCTAGTCATGTTAATTCCTCATTGATTAATGATGACTTAGAACAGATTAATACTGATGATCTTGAAGAGATGGATATCAAGTGGCAGATGGCTATGCTGTCTATGAGGGTGAAGAGATTCATAAAGAGGACAGGGAGAAACAACTTTTCCCAAAGAAGAGAAGATGGTGCTGGATTTGACAAGTCTAAAGTTGAATACTACAAGTGTCACAAGATGGGACACTTTGCCAGGGAATGCAGAGGTGGAACATCTCACAACAGCCATCAACACACTCAGGCTGGAAGCTCCAATCAAAACAGAAACTCTATTCAAGCTCTTGTCTCTCAACAAGGAATGGGATTTGATTGGAGTGAACAAGCAGAAGAGGCCATCCAAAATCAAGCACTTATGGCTGAAGTTTCAGATATTCCCACTGAGGTAAAATCTAATCTCTGTACTCAAGCTTGTATAGACACTGTTAAAAGGTATAGAGATCACAATCAGGGAATGTGTGATGACCTTAAGAGATTAGAAAAGGACAGAAAAGACTATGTAGTAATTGTTGAGAAGTTTGAAGAACAGATTAGGGCTTTTCAAGCCAATGAACTTCAACACTCCAATGATACAAATTACTGGAAATGGGAAAAGGATGGTCTAGAGTTTCAGCTTAGAGAATCCAGGGAAGAGTGTGAGAAACTAAAAGGAGAGCTTGAGAAAGTTAAACTTGATGTTGAAAAGTTTTCAAAAGCTTCTAAAGTCATGGACAACATAATCAACTCTCAAATCCATAGTAAGATAAAAACAGGCCTAGGATACAATGCCACACACCCACCCTACAACAACAACTACATCCCTCCTAAGTCAGACCTATTAGAAACCAAGGATAGGAAGGACTTACCTGAAGGAGCCACTGAAGTAGATCCATTAGATAAAGTAGTTGTTGAGTATAAAACTGAAAAAGAAGGATCTGGTGAGGAATGTGTAAGTCCATGTGTTAAGAACAATGAGATGAAAAGGACTGGAAAGGGAAAGGGAGTTCATTATACACAGACCACTGTTGTGAACTCTAATACTTGTGAACATTGTTCTTGCAAAAAATCTCAAGAGAATAAGCCCCAAAAACATGATAAAAAGAGGGGAAATCAAAGAAATTGGAATAACCAGTGGGCACAAAAGCAAGGAGTTGATCTGCAAAGGATTAACAGACCAAAACCTTGTTTTATTTGTGGCAGATTGAATCATCTTGCCAAACACTGTTATTTCAATCCTATTAACCAAAGGAAAAGTTTTCAAAGAAGTTTTCAAAAGTCTTCTGGTTATAGGAAGCCTGCAAGGAATAATGTGGCTAAGAAACAAGCTGAATCCAAAAGCCACATGAGAAAACAAACTGAAAAGGAATGTGTCAATATGTGGATCCCCAAAAGCACTAATGTTAGTACTGCTACCTCAGATAGTACTGCTGACAAGGATAGTGCTGCTAGAAGAAATACTACTGCCAATACTGCTGCTAGCAGTGTTAGTGCTGCTAACACTGTTAGTACTTCTTTTGAAGAGAATGCTGCTGCTAGCAGTGTTAATGCTGCTAACACTGTTAGTACTTCTTTTAAAGACAATACTGCTGCTAGCAGTGTTAATGCTGCTAACTCTGTTAGTACCTCTTCTAAGAACAATACTGCTGCTAGCAGTGTTAGTGCTGCTAACACTGTTAGTACTTCTTCCAAGGTTAATACTGCTTCTAGTTTTTGTGCTTCTAGACCAATCATATTGACAAAGTACTCTAGTTCTGCAGTACCTAAGTTTGAAAATCTCATCAAAACACAGTGCAAGTACTTTGATGAGCAAGGGAGACCCAAGACCACTTCGGCTTGGGTTCCCAATAAAAACTAACTGATTTATCTGATGTGCAGGGCAACCAACAGCTCAAGGGGAAGAGCATCTGGCATGTTGATAGTGGTTGCTCCAGGCACATGACAGGTAACATGGCCTGCCTCAAGAATTTCAAAAGAATTGATGGAGGACATGTTGCTTTTGGAAATAACCCTGCAGGAGGTAAGATAAGTGGTAAAGGTGATGTGTCAAAAGGTAAGATGACATTTGAGGATGTTGAGCAATTGAGATACAACCTGTTAAGTGTATCACAGGTCTTTGTATATTTGGTGTTACTAACTAGTTTTCTCAAAACCTCAGTATGACTCAGATTGACAAGTGCTGCAAAGTGCAAGTATAGTTACTACTGCCAGTGCAGAGTTACTACTGCTAGTACATATTTTTCTACTGCCAATTAGTAGTTAATACTGCTTAGCGGTTAATACTGCTTTGTAGTTAATATTGCTTAGTAGTTAATACTGCTTTGTAGTTAATACTGCTTAGTAGTTAATAATGTATGAGTAGTTAATACTGCTTTGTTGTTAATACTGCTTAGTAGTTAATACTGTTGTGTAGTTAATACTGCCTTGCAGTTAATACTGCTCAGTCGTTAATACTGCTAAGTTGTTAATACTGCTTTGTAGTTAATACTGCTTAGTAGTTAATACTGCTTTGTAGTTAATACTGCTTAGTAGTTAATACTGTATGAGTAGTTAATACTGCTTTGTTGTTAATACTGCTTAGTAGTTAATACTGCTGTGTAGTTAATACTGCCTTGCAGTTAATACTGCTCAGTCGTTAATACTGCTAAGTTGTTAATACTGCTTTTAAAGAAAATCAGGGCTAGTACTGCTATAAATACTCTTTCAGCCCGCCAAAGTTCATAACGTCTCTTTGCATTAAATTTTTCTCTCTCTCGTTTTAACCTTTTCTCACTAGAATCTCTGTGTTTTCTATCCAAATCCTCAGGAAGAATGACGACAATGGAGTTTGTCGATGAGCACAATGAGATTGCGATGCTTCAGAAGCCAAAGCAGGCCGCAGGATTTCATGATATTGTGGATTTTCTCAAGTCCACACACATCTCTCATGCCCTAACAGTGTGCCCAACCATATATATCGAGCATCAAAAGCAATTTTGGGAGAATGCTACTGTTATATTCGAAGATGGGCAAAAAATCATTCGAACAAGGGTTTCTGACAAACCCTTGAAGGTCACAGAGGAGGTTATTCGCATCACTCTTCACTTAGATGATGCCTCAGGTATAACCTATCTCTCTAATGATGAACTTTTCTCGACCTTACAAAGAATGGGGTATGAAGGTCCCATTGGAACTTTTAAATTCTACAAGTCAAAGTTTTTCACCCAATGGCGATTTTTTGTTCATACTCTTATGCACTGTATTTCAAAGAAAACAACTGGATGGAGTGAGTTTAGCAGCACCATTGCTTATGCCTTGGTCTGCTTAGCCACTGCCAGAAAGTTCAATTTTTCAGCCATGATTTTGAATGATCTTGTGGCAAACCTAGAATCCAAAAAGCGCTTTTACATGTATCCTAGGTTTGTCCAAGAAGTAATTAACCATGAATTGACGGATTTACCCCAGTCTGCTGAGGTATATGTGCCAAAACCCCCTAAAGGGAAGGTTTTCTCAAATATGAGAAGAATTCCTAGGGACTCGGAAGGAGTTGACACACCATTGTTCTCTACAATGATGGTTGTGTCCCACACCACTGAAGGTATGGCATCAGGGTCAAGGCCCCCATTAGACACACCCACTGATGACCAATCCCAACCTTCCATCACCAAAGATATCCCACAGTCCATTCTTTTATGACCCACTCCCAAAATCACCAAAAAGTTTGAAAGAAGAAAGGTACACAAGGTTCCTTCCCTTGATGTATCTCCTAATAGCCCAAAGCCTACAAGCCCTCTATTGGAGTATTCTCCAATAGAGAATATCAAAAGGGTAACCACAGGGGTGTCTCCCAACCCCAAGAAGGTGCTCTCTAAGGAGAAGGATGAGCATGTGGGCTGCAAGGCTGCCACTACTTCTGCTAGCAAAGAGAAGGACAGTGGTAACATCACTAAGACCTTCCCCACGGCAACTCAGAATGTGAAAACATTCAGAGGACCCAGGCGCCAAGAAACCATGGGAGTAGGATGTGCTTTTGCTAGGCAAGAGACACCTACTAAAACTTCCAATGATCCTGAAAGGGAGGTAAACACTCCTAAACCAGGTGAGGATAGATATACTTATGAGGAATTGATGGAAACCATTGCCAACATCAACATTGATGTCCTGAATCAGCAGAAGGCGATTGATGAGCTTAAGAAGGTGATTCTTTATCAACACACCAAGATAGAGAAGAATAAGAAGATGATCACCAGGCTGCTGCATAGAAGGAAGAAAGCTCAGTATGTTCTGAAAAGGAGAAGATCAACCTCTGATGCTTCCAAAAAGGGAGAGTTAGAAACTGAACTAAAATGGAGGATGCAAAGGTTGAGGGGGAGAATGAGCATAAGGTTGAGGGGGAGGCTGAGCAGGTTGCAGAAGTTGCAAAGGAAGCAGAAAGTGAGAAAGCAGCAGTACCTGAAACTGCAGAAAAATGAGAAGGATGTAGTATCTGAGGTTCAAGCAGCAGAAACCACAAAAAAAGCAGTAGAAACAGTTAATGCTGCAGTATCTGAGATTGAAGCAGCAGTAGCTGAAATTATTAAGAGTCTTGTGGATGCAGCAGTATCTGAAAGTGAGAAGGAAACAGTATCTGTATCTACAGTAACTAAATCTGAGATTGAAGCAGAGGTATTTGAGATTGTGAAGAATAGTGTTGAAGCAGCAGTATCAAAGATTATAAAAGAAGCAGTAACAGAAAAAGCAGCAGAAATGGTTAATGCTGCTAGTCAAAAAGCAGCAGAAACCATTCAAGCAGCAGAAATGGTTAATGTTGCTGAAAAACATAAGGCAGCAGAAACTATCCCTGAAGCAGCAGAAACAAAGGAAACAACAGAAACCATCCCTGAAGCAGCAGAAACAAAGGAAACAGCTGAAACCATTCCTGAAGTTGTTAAAACACTCAAAAGAACCAAGATGGTGTCAAACAAAAGACCAAGAACAAAGTCTATAGCTTCAAAGAAGAAAGTTGTAAAGAAGCCTAGGGTGGAACCCAGTGTAGAAGAAGCTAAGGAGGAAGTTGTGAAAGAGAAAGATGATCATAAAGTTGCTGAAGAAGAAGTGGCAACTCCATCAGGTCAACCAAGCAATGTACAATCACATACAAATGCTCAATGTGATATGTATATTATTGTGGTTGATACTAGTCCAATCAAAGTTAAACCATTAGCTTCTATGGCTCCTGAAATCATCTTCTGGGATACTTTGAAAGATCAGAGAAAGGAGTACATTAGAGTAAAAAGAGCAGATGGGAAGTTTGAGGTCAGCTCTACATGGGGAAGACATATAAGGATGTGCCCTAGATCAGACTTGGAAGAGATGTTCAAGGTGGGAATGAAACTTTATGGAAATATGCTGACTGAGAATGGAATGTCCATCACCAAAATGGTACTTGAATACTTGTGTCTAATGTTCAATACAGAAGCAGTTAAGTATTTGACAGAAAGGCAATTTCAAACTGTTACCAACTGGATGCTTATTGAAAACTGTGGTGTGTATGTCATAACACTTGACTATGCATATCATGAGTATTATTTGGTGGATAAAATATACGAGCACAGCATGACAAGGTTGAAAGGAATGCTAAAAACTAAGTTGGTGAGTAACAAAGATTCTAAGATGGCAAGATACCTGGTAAGAAGGATCTTAAATCAAAGTTTGGGATTGAATCCTGACTTGTGTGTTCAAGATTAAGTTTTGGAAGCATCATCATCTGAAGAACTTGACTTCTCTTTCTAAAAGTCAAGTTAGGGGGACATTGTTGGGAACTGAAGATTTGCTAAGTATGGATAGTGCTGCCAGAACAACATTACTACTTCCAGAACAAAGTTACTACTGCAAGTAAAGGTTAGTACTGACAGAACAAATTTACTACTGCAGTAAAGGTTAGTACTGCCAGAACAAAGTTACTACTGCAAGACAAAGTTAATACTGCTGGAAGAATGTTAGTACTGCTGATGCATTAATGCTGCTGGAACAAGGTTAGTACTGCTTGTCAAGATTAATACTGTTGAAGCAAGGTTAGTACTGCTGGAATGAGTTAGTACTGCTGAAGCAAGGTTAGTACTGCTGGAATGAGTTAGTACTGCTGGAATGAGTTAGTACTGCTGGAATGAGTTAATGCTGCTGGAATAAATTAATGCTGCTGGAGAATATTAGTACTGCTCATGCTGAATGAAGTTAATACTGCTGATGTGATAAGTTTGGTATGCGAAGATTTTGGAGATAAAGATGGAATGGATGAAGATATGCTTTAAGAAGATTCAGAAGATCAATTTATTTTTGATAGTTATCTTGTAACTATTTTGTATAAATATATGTTGATAGATAGATACACGAGACACACGATACAATATACGCAATATACGTTTTGTTTAGAGAGAATTAACCTCAAGGTTTAGAACCCTATTTCTAGAGAAGTAGAAGTCGTCTTGATTGAGCCTGTTCATCAAGATTGAGGTTTGGTTGTAAGCTTGTGAGTTGAATTAGTGAATACAAACAGCTGTGTGTTTTCTGACATATTGTTCATTGATTGTGAGAATTAAAGTTCTATTCCGCAGATTCTTTAATTCTGAGTTCTAAGTATTATTAGTCTTGTTAAGATTCGATCCTGACATTAGCCTTGAGGTGAGTTCTCTCACCGCGTAGTTAGGAATTTCATGTATGTCGTTCTTTTGTGTTACGTGTTATTACGTGTATTTATGTGCTTACATGAACTAGTTGGGATGTGATAACTGGTTGTGATTTGTTGAATTCGTATGTGGAATATTTATGCATGTGTACACCTCGGTGGGACTGAGGGGCTCGGTGGGACCGAGGGCTTGGTGGGACTAAGCTAGTACAGCAATCTTTACTCGGTGGGACCGAGGGCTCGGTGGGACTGAGCTTGTACTAATGTATTTTGTGTACTCGGTGGGACCGAGGTTCGTACTTATATAATAATCATTATGTGGTTGATATTCGTGGTGATGGTGATGTTGCCTACTTGCGAGTAGGGGTGATATGCGTGGGGTTTCTACCTACGTGTGTGGTTGGATTCACTAAGCGTTTAGCTTACCCTTTCCCAATATGTTGTTATTTCAGGTGCGGGCGGCAGTCGGGCGTGACCGTACACACATCAAGCGCAGAGTATCAAAGATTGTTAAATTTTCACTTTCGAACCCTTGAATTTAATTATATAATTTTCCGCTGCATAAACTTTGTTGACGGTTTGAGTCAACGACGTTAATTTCATTTAAGACATGAGTTACTAGATTATGGTTGCTTTATAATGAAATGTATGTTTTAAAAAATTTTAAATTTCCTTGTAATTTTTGGGACGTTACAGTATAAGCAGAGTGAAGTCTAGAACGCCTGTAGTCGCACGATCAAACAAACGTAAGACACTTACAAACAACAGGAAATAACAAAAGACGAATGGGTCATACGTACCTTAAAAGTCAGCCCTGCGACTCACGATCCCATGTCGTCGACCGTAACCTCCTGGAAATGCTCCTGGAAGGAAGGCAAGAGAAATTTCTCCAGGTTCGGGAAGATCTTGTCGTTGTCCATGAAATCCCTCGGTAACGAGAAATTGACCGACATGGCATCGGCGGAACTCTCCGTCGCATGTCGCTTCCCCTTGTCGACCAACAAAGGGGACGGAGCTACACTCACTAGGGTAGCGTCAATCACACCCGGTGGCGTCTTCGCCTTCTCAGTAATGGTGGCCCCAAATGGACCACCACTCTTCGATGACGGTTCCGTACGGAGAACCGTCCTGGATTTCTTCATCCCCGATGACGGGGGTGGGGGAGATTTCCTCTTTAACTCCTTGGCCTTCCGGGCCAAATGGAGTTGCACCTCTTTTCTTACAAGGCCGTGTTTGGGCTCCGCCCCAAACCCACTTGCAAAACACAAACACAGGGAAAAAATGAGAAAAAGAGCTTACGACACATACAGGTATGACTGAGTCGTACGACATACCTGCAGCCTCCGTCTCTTCTTCTCTTCTCTCCACTCCATCCTCTACAGGGATCTCCGTCCCTCCGAACACGACGACCTCGTCGTCCGTATCCTCGTCCACAAGACTACATTGAACAAAAAAAGATCGGTCTTCCAGACTATAAGACTGGAACCTATAAATCTTCATCAAAGATTCCTTCGGATCATCGGCCTCAACAAACTTGATGGCTGAAAGCGAAAATAAAACATAAGACAGCTGTAAACGCACGATCAGACATACACAACAAACTCAAAAGAAAACTTACTATCGACGTTCCACCCAGCAACGACCCACGTCGTGTCTTCCTCCAAGAGCTCAAGCGATTGAGTCTTGCCAAAGACGTACCTCACCTTCCACCCACGGTCATTGACCTGGGTATTTTGCACAAGCACCTGGGTACCCCTGTGCTTAAAAAAGAGACTATATCGGTGGTAGCCATCCACCCTGACCATGTAAGTCGCCAACAAATCGTCCACGGTAAATGGCGCCGGCCAGTCAGCAGTAACTCTATCGATCTCATGGATGATCCGCCAGAACTGCGGCATCATCTATGCAGGGGACAAACAGAACTTGCCCAAGAACTACCTAACCAAGGGGGAGGATGGCCACTTGAAACCCACCATGAATGGGTATTCGTACAAAACGAAGTGCCCATTTGAACACTCCGACGGCCGGAACTGGTCCAGCAAGTATAACTGCAGCGCCTCGGGGACGCCGGATAATGTCCTGAAGGCACTAAGTTCTTCCTGGCTCGCAATGGAACTTGCAGGTTCAATCGACATTTTTTAACCTATAAAAAAGATTGGGAAAACTCGTTCGATTTATAAACACTTAAAGCTCGCACGAAAAATTGGCAAGTGAATCACTATGAAATCTCTCTCTGAAAATACCGAAAGTGTAGAAAAGAAAGGATCTCCATAATCGCGCAACTTATATGGAAAACGTCATGTCAGAACGATCTAGTGGATGGTCGACAGCTGGCCACCACCTTTTCGCATGCAACGTCCGGATGGATGACACCTGTCTTACAACGGCTCCATGCCTCCTACACGTCCCCATGACGTCATCGACTGTTTCCGTCTCCTTGGTTCAAATCGAACCAGAACGGTTGGGATTCGACCAGATCCTCTCCCCGCGTGACACGTGTCATCCCAGACATTCGAATTTCAAATTCGAATTTAATGCCTAAAATTCAAATTTTGGGGGCAAACTGTTTGGGTAAAAATCCACACCTCACGACCGACAATAAAAAATACTTATGACATTTATGTAAGACCATTCTTGTATTAAGATAAGGTCCTGCAGATTATTTACAATCAATTACATCGTCGTACATTTGTTTGGTTGTCATAAGTTTCATACGACCGACGCCCGAGACTCAATACGGTCGTACGACCGTACTAACCATTAATAGTAAACAACCGTTTTTTTGACTCATTAATGCAGGTTTAAGAGCAATCATTGCACAACGGTCATAGCGGATGAGCTTTTAATGGCAGCTGTTTGGGCAAAAAATCACGTCGTACGACCACGACCAAAACAGATAAGACGCATGTCCTAAGCTATATCTTGTATTAAGATAAGGTCTCGACAAGAACCTAGAAAACATCTGTCGTCTCCCGTAAAAGGTAAGTCGTACGTCCCCCATGACGCTCGACCATAAGCGTCGCCCGTCCCGCACGACCATCGCGTAAGATCACTGCACCTTTGACCAAAGCTAACGTTAACCTTGACTGTTACGTTTGTTAAGAGTTTAATGCAGGAGTTAAAGTCATTAAGGAGCAACAGATATAACCGACACAACCATCAACGATCGATAGCCGTAACGGACGAAGATCATCATGGATAATCACTCCGGCAACCGTTTCCAGCCGTTGTAGCCGTTGATCAAAGCATTAATGGAGCTAATTAATGACGCGAAGACTATAAATACCAAGCTAAGTCTTCACTTCAAGGGACATCAGTTAACATCTGATATACATCAGCAAACATCACCAAATAGCAGAGAAAATCATCCAAACTCATAGCAAAGAACATTCAAACTTTGGAGATCAAGTACTGAAAGCCAGAACCTTACAGCGAACTCAAGAACACTCGAAGGAAAGTTCAAGTATCGCTCTCGACACAGGACAACAGCCCTCGACCAACAGTTTATTACACTTTGTACTCACACACGACAAACACCTGTTTTTACATTTAAACACTTGTACTTTACATTTCGAAGCTTTTCCTTCATTTGTATTGTAATCATCGTACGATCGACACCAGTACCAAGGACATTGCCCCTGATTGGCGACCATAGTGCAGCGACGACACCTCTTGTCGTCCGCAGGTTTTTTCCTCGATTGAGGTTTTTCCTGCGTCATCAAATCCCTTGTTTCTTTATTTTTATCCTCGTCGCACGTCTCGTCGAAAGATCCTTTCTTTGGTTGATTAAGTCCACATCGACCTTAAGTTGTCCCTTTGGTGCGATTTTTGGCATTAACAGTTTGGCGCCATCCGTGGGACTACATCTAGAGAAAATCCTCGACGAACGTGCATTCTACTAATAGTTTCTTGGAGTTTCTTCTATTTTCTGTTACAGGAAAATGGCAGCCCTTGGAAATCCGCAGCAAGCCGTCGCTCAGATGTATCAGGAGCTCGAGGTTGCCAGGAATCAACTCAATGCAATGGCAGAGCAGAATCGCAGAGTAGCTGAGGAGATCGCGCGGTTAAGAAATCCTCTTGGGCCTCAAAATGGTCCTAGGCCGTTCGTGCAGAACCCAATTCCAAGATCGTTCGACCAGAATGGCCCTAGACCATTTGTCCCGAATCCAGGTTCATCCGCGCAGAATCAACATCCAGGCACATTCATGCAGAATCAGCTGCCGGGTCCGTTCATTCCAAATCCCCAGTCTAGGCAGATTCCCCCTCAGCACATCCGACCACCACCCTTGAACAATGGATCCCAACCATTGCAAGGTGGCGCCCAGTCATTTCAGAATGGACCGCAGCAATTCCAACATGGGTCGCAGCCATATTTTATTCCGTTCAACGGGGACACCAATGGTTCGTCGCATGGTAATGGCACTAGCCCAGGGACCAATCCCTCGACAGGGGCAAATCCTGATCTTAACGATCCCGTCGCCCAACGTTTGAAGATGTTAGAAGACCAAAATGAGTGCGTCCTGTCCTTGCTCGCCAAGTTGCCTGGGGCAGCCGTGCCTGTCGACGTCGAGCCTCGGTCGAGGTATCTGGTGTCGCCCTTCATCGACGAGATCGCCACCGTCGAGGTCCCAAAGAAGTATAACATTCCTGCCTTCACTCCCAAGTATTCGGGTGTGACCGATCCAACCGAGCATGTCGCACAGTATAAGCAGCTCATGTGGACGATCTCGATTCCACACATGTACCAGGAAGTATGCATGTGCAAGAGTTTCGGGGCAACTCTCACTGGTCCAGCTCTCTAGTGGTTGATCAATCTCAAACCCAAATCTATCGGGTCGTTCACCGAATTGGTCAACCAATTCTCCCGGCAATTCGCCAGCAGTCGTAAGATGGAAAAGCAGACTAGTGCAGAAGACCAATGAGTCTATTCGGAATTATTTCAATAGATTCAATGCCGAAATGATCAGTATCCGCAATTGTGACATCAAAACTGCGATCGAAGCTTATAAGCGTGGTCTAGACGATTGTTCAGGTCTATATATCGATCTGACCAAGTATCCCCCAGAGACTTTCGAAGACGTCCGAGCTCGAACCTTAGCATATATGAGGGTCGAAGATGATGCCGCCTTTTGTCGCAAGCACACTGACGACAAGAAGTCGTTAGGCGTCAGAAAGCCAGAGTTCAAGACAAAGGCTGTTTCCAGAATAGAGCCAGCACGCCAAATTTCAAATGTTCGTTTCAAGACGAAAGCAGAGGCCAAGACCGCGACTAAGTTCACTCAGTACCCCAAGATATCCTCTTACAGATTCAAAGGATCTACAAAGGACCTAGTCGAAGCTCTGAAAAGTTCCCAAGGGACCATTTGATGGCCAAAGAAGTCCGACCTGGAAGATGCTAAAAAGGACAAATCAAAGTGGTGCGACTTCCATGTCGATCATGGTCATGCGACAGACGATTGTATCGCATTGAAGAAGGAATTAGCGTATCATTTCCCGAAAGGAAATCTCAAGGATATCATCAACGATGTCGCTGTTCCAGCTAATAGCCATCGACCATCGACCCCCGAGCACGCGAAAGTGGTCAACTTCATCACCGGTGGTTCAGACGTATGTGGTCTGACGTATTCCGTGGCCAAGCGTCATGCCAGTCAGGCACCCGACGATCGGCCTATTCCTCGCTCGTCTAGACCCAAAGGAGATTTGGAGCTAGAAGCCATGAAGATTGTATTCGACCACGTCGACCTTGGCGACTCGTATCAGAAGCATCACGACGGGTTAATCATTCAGATCACGGTCGGTAACTGTCTAACGCGTCGAGTCTTGAACGACGGGGGCAGCTCAGCAAATGTTATTTTTCTCAACACCATCAAAGCCATGGGAATCGATCGCTCGGAAATCACTCGACGTTTGACGACTTTGGTCGGTTTCAATGGAGAAGCGACGAGCACCTTCGGAGAGATAATCTTGCCCGTCTACGCCGGAGGAGTCAACAAGCATACCAAGTTCAGTGTCATCGATTGTGCGTCGGCCTATAACATCATCTTAGGACGACCATGGATCCATGATATGAAAGTCGTTCCCTCGACGTATCATCAAATGTTGAAATTCCCTACGCCATGGGGAATCCAAGAGATTAAGAGTGAGCCAAAAGTCGCTCGTGAGTGCTACAAGTCTACCTTGAAGCCGCGAAAATAAACCAAAGTCACAAGATCAGGCTCTCGACAGGTTTGTTCCTCTATCCTTAAATTAATATCTTTTTCACAGAAATAAGTCTACTATGGTGCCCGGTCACACGACAACATAGTCGACCGCAGGACAATATTTCTCCGTGCCATTCTGTCATTTAAAACCTATCTTTTCCTCCCAAAAAGGATACGGTAATAAATGACAGGGGGCAAATAGAGAGAGTCTGAAATGGTACGTTCTCTAACTCTTTCTCATACGTTTTTTTCTCTCAAAACGTTTATTGATTTAAGCATCGGAGGGTCGTTGGCTAGCCAACGACCAACCCCCGACATCGTTTTATCGCAGAATCGCACGACAGATTATCGCAGATTCGCACGGCAGTAATCATTAAGTCTACTAGATGACTTTAAATTCGCAGAATCGCACGACATAAATAATCAGGATTTTCTTCCCTGACCATCCCTCCACAGGGGCATACGACGAAAATTCCTCGTACGATCTCGTCTGTAACGTCCCAAAAATTACAATAAATTTTAACTTTAAAAATAGGCATTTTAATAAATAAAACCTTATTAAATATCCAACACCTTTCGTTTGCAAATTCAATAATAAATATTCTCAGTAATAATAAACAGCGGAAATTAAATCGTTTAATAATAACTCTAATCTCATGATTATAAAAACTCTTCACGCGCGCCAGTGTGTACCCGTCACGCCTTGGAGCAACAAGCACCTGAAACCACATTAAAATAGGAAAGGGTAAGCACAAGGCTTAGTGACTTCCATCACATGCGCAGGTAGAAATTATATACACATCACTCCTATTCGCACATGAGCAACAACACCACAGTTACATAATGTAAGTAAACACATACAAGTAATTATGTACACAACTCCTCGGTCCCACCGAGTTCCCGGTCCCACCGAGTTCACACAACGTTTCCATCCACTTCCTCGGTCCCACCGAGTCCTCGGTCCCACCGAGTTGTATTGTAACACACTCATCCCACCGAGTTCCCACAACATTTCTATCCACTTCCTCGGTCCCACCGAGTCCTCGGTCCCACCGAGTTGTATTGTAACACACTCGTCCCACCGAGTTCCCACAACATTTCTATCCACTTCCTCAGTCCCACCGAGTCCTCGGTCCCACCGAGTTGTATTGTAACACACTTGTCCCACCGAGTTCCTACAACATTTCTATCCACTTCCTCGGTCCCACCGAGTCCTCGGTCCCACCGAGTCCTCGGTCCCACCGAGTTGTAATGTAACACACATTTATACTAAGCATTTAAGCCAAGCAAATATTACACACCACAAACAACTAGTTCACACCACAAGTACAGTAGTACATACAAACTACCATAACATGCATACAATTCCTATCTACACAGTGAGAGAACTCACCTCAAAAGCAACGTAGATATTCTCAACAGCAAAACGAGTCGGCCAACACCAACTCACCTTTTTCCACCTAAATAAGTGATATTAAACGTCAAAACGAAGTCCTAACCCAAAGTCACAACTATAAGTTTACACACGAAATAATCCATGCCAGCTTTTACTCTAAGATTTACTGGTCTGTTCGGAACCTGTTTAGCCCCCCTTAAACTCATCAACCCAGAATTATTATTCCATAATCAGATAGTTCTATGTCTTAGGGTTCCAGGGACATATCGTACGCGCTATAACGATTTTTCTACAATTTAATATGGATTTTCTAAAAACGGGACGCGAAGCTGTCACGTTCAGACCTGCTGTGAAAACAGCCATTTTAAGCCTAGCTAGAGGCCGAACCGGACTTCTGCTAAAACACGAAAAGTGTGTCCGGCACAGAATGTGAACCGCGGACACCGGTTTCGCCTCAATCCGAGGTACGACGGAAAAGTTATGATCGAAATAAAACAGTGGCAGAAAAGGCGATTTCACATAAAATGATGATTTTGAAACGGTTAATCTTTTCGCGATTGGGGTTACGGTTTAGCTATAACGGTTCGGTCTAGGTAGCCACGGCTGGGCTACTACTATCACCACCCACTGCCACCTCCGGCAGCGGCAGATGGCGGCGGCGGCGGCAGCAGCCACCGACGACGGTGGTGGTGGTTCGGCAAAACAACCCGACAAGGCCAAACGCATAACCCGACGACCCCATCTCCTACAAACCTCACCCCGAGCATGTCATACAGTCGCAAGCCCGCCACTACAGCCACCTCACTGGTGGTGCACGGCGGTCACGTCGGCGGCGACGCCGACGGTGGTTTGCGGTTGAAGGTGACGAATAAAAACGAGAAGAAAGAGAGACGGTCTTACCTCTACAACGGAAACGCAGCAGCAAACCGGTCGGCTCCTTCTTCCTCTCTCGTCCTCTCGCTATTCCTCTCTCTCTCTCCGGCAGTCGGTAACGCCGGCGGCGGCGGTGGGGTTGCACGGCAGCGGCGAAGAAGACCGAAGGGGGGGTCTCGGTCGAGAGAAACGTGAGGGAGCTAGCGAGGGAGGCCGTAGGGTTTCTTTTCTATATTGTTTTACTTCTTCCTCGTTTACTACCCATGTAACCGAAACAACAAAACAAAAGGAAACAAAAAAAGGGGCTTGGTCGTGTGCTTGGGCCGACCCTATGTCACGACTTTGGCCCTTTGGCAATTTTGGTCCCTCAGCAAATCACAAACACTTTCTAAACCCCCCTACTAGAAAATTAACACTTAGGGTCAACGGTGCTACTCTTGATAACTAAAAAAAATAATCCCGAAAGGAAAACAATGAAAATTTATTATCTAATCAACGAGAAAGATTTAAAGGGATAATATTTATACGTACCGGAACACGGGCTTTACAACTCTCCCCCACTTGGATTAGACTTCGTCCTCGAAGTCTACACCCGTGACTAGCTCTGGATAGTTCTCCCTCATCTCAGCCTCAGGTTCCCAAGTCCACTCGGAACCCTTTCGGTGTTGCCACTGGACTTACCTCAACTAGAATCTAAGTTTCTCTATACGTTTGGCGACATCCCTAACTGGAATCTAAATTTCTCACACCGTCTAAAAATTGCTCGAATACTTTTCTTATCAACAAAACTCTTTCATTAACACTGAAAATATGATCGGAAGAACATTCCAACAACTGGATTCATTCCTAGTCAAACGACTTCGGTTGTCTCCCAACCTTAGCTATTCCATACATCCCGATTCAAATTTCAAGCTCTAATCCTTCTAAAGATGCTCACCATTATACCCTACAGGATACTCGAATCCGATCATTCCTACCATTACTGTCGATTAACTTCCACGAGTTATAATAGATTCCCAAAATTTATCTCACACGAATCATCAAACCAGTAAATTATAATCACCCACGAAGGTCATTCCACCATAACCATTCACCACAAGCAAACATCTCAGGGTTACTACTACCATCAACATAATTACCTTAAAATCGGCTACAATTCTCCAATTACACTAAAGGTGTTTGGCCTCAAGCCCAAAAGTCGACACCTAGATATACTACTTACCTCAAAAAGGTTACTGCGCATTTATGCTCTTAATTACAAATGGCATCATTCCCTTAACCGATACTATTCGTCCTACAGTACCAACACGCGTGGAATACCCAACCTTCCACCGTCTACTTATCCTCCACACTCGCTCTACGAAGCCTAGTTACACCGTATCAAAATACACCTTAACGTCTACCTTCCAGGTACGTCTCAAGGCCCGGCACATCGGAACTACCTCCCAGGTAAGTGCCCAAGACTATATTCTCCCAGTGCCTACTGGAAAGTCAAGGTCATAACACATGAATACCGGGGTCCCACCCCGAGATACCCAACCGACCATTACCAACGACTGACTAACGTGTCTAAGGATCTAATGCCAAACAGTCTACCAACAACATGCCTATCCCGGAATGACTCACTCACCCAAACATGTAAATACTCAACGTGCAATAAATGCAAACTGTGCAACAAAACAACCCATCAACAAGACTCCCCATCGAGCCATTAAAACCGTGCAATTGACCCATGACTATCTCAAAGTCAAAACCGAGCAATATGCTCCACGCTTGCTAGACCCATAAGTCGGTCAAAAATGCGTTTAAATAAAGTTTAAGCAAGCAATACTCTAAAATCAACATTAGTCCCAACCACAATACGGGTTAAACAAAAGAGTTTTCCAACAGGACTCACACCCTTAAAATCCTCAATATGACACATAACACTTAAAAGCGCATTTCCCAAATGGTTTCAAAATCATTTACAAAATATTTTCAACGTCAAGATTTTTCATCTCAAAAAGATCGTATGCAATAACACTACTATTACCAGGTCGGTAGTTACACAAAAACGGACACGCTCGTCCCACATATGAAAATCATGTTGAAAATCATTCCATTGCAGCTCAGTTTACTCACAAAACGCAAAGCGAAATAAATAATTTCTTTAAAAATGAACCGTCACGGTTCTAGTATGGATTGACTCATGACATGTACTTAAAGTAACCGCTCGACCTTACACCGGGTGCGACAAAAGTGTGCACATAATTTCAAAATCAGTTCCACGACATTTGACCCCAAAATTTCTCTTTTTAAACATAAAATGTCGTGGCACCGGGTTCACCAACAAATTTTTTTTACGCGCGTCGGCTAGTCATACAAAACGATGAAACGGTTTACAAATATATTTTTGTTAAAACACAACTGTCTCGTGTAAGTTTCAAACTTAAAGATAGAAACCAATTCGTTCCCATCATTTGAAAATATCGACTAAAACCTCATAAAATCTCAAAAGGTGGGGTTCTTTAAATTGATTTCCAAGATTTCCCCAAATGGTCACATAAACACATAAGATATGCACCTCGTGAAATTAAACCCACACGACTCAACATGCCGTAAAACAAAACTTATTTTACCAAATCACTCAAAAAGTTTTATACAGACATCGTGGAATGTAACTTTCCGTGGAATGTAACTTTCCGTCTCAACTCTAACATATGTGGAGGAGTTCCAATGTTAAAGTCACAAGTCGTAGTCACTTGCCCAACATTTTAAACACCATAAAACACGGATATCATCTTACCCGAAAGAACCGTTGGAAAATAACGAAATGAGACAAATTCTAACAAAGTTTGCAACTCCCGTGATAAACGGTTTCATGCACTTTCAAAATCATAATTCGAAATCTTGTGTGTGTGCTAAACATTTCTCAAAATTCTAAAACACAATCCACATAAGGGTTGGATACACAAGAATTAGTTAAAGCAATTTATTTTCAAAATAAACTTTGTGCATGACTCAGTCGGCATTCGACGTCTCGACTCGTACCCATCCAAATCTCTCCGGTCCACTATCGTCATCCGGACATTTACACCTCTTAGGCAAGTTGGGAAATTACGTCCAATAATCCTTACGGTTTTTCCTCAATTCAAAGTCGGCTCCATAAGCCCATGATTCTAGCACAATCATCAATCTTGACCCGAAATGGCCTACTTAAAACAAACTGCATCCTTATCGTCACTCCAAGGGATTAATACTAGAATCGTCCTTCTATTCCAACGACTACTAGTTTAGAACCTTCATCACTACCCCAACGATCATCTCGTCAAGCAAATCAAGTACACACTTGTACTAGTAGGTTCACTATTGTTTTTCCTCTTTATGATGGCTATTCTGGGTAGATATTACAACGAGTTATTAGCACATAATAACTCACACTAACAACGCTCACGCTCAACTCCTTGGATTCCTCGTGACTTTCCCCGACTCGAGCACGGATCCTGTGCTTCAGATAGTTGGAGCTCTACTACTACCTTTCACACCTATCCTCACTCGTTTCGAGTCCCGTCCCGAAGTGCCCAAGTAGTTCCTTGCTGAAAACTATACACATATGCCCGCACCAGCATATGTACACACTCTTCCTAGCTCCCTAGGAATTCCACCCTACTCCACTACCCTTGCTATGACGAAATCCCCACTAGTCATGACGAGTCGCCTCGCGAATGCACAGTCGCACACAGTGTAAAACCAGATAGACATTCGAATATAAGATTCTATCCTACAACGGTTGGACACAAACAAGAGCTGCGCAATAGAACTAAATCCAACATTCTAAGGCTATTCGGTTCCTACCGCATACAACCTATAGTGCATTCACTTAACAACCTATCAAGGCTAGCATAAACTCCTATTAGCCAGCAACAAACATGCAGTACAGTGTAATAAGCACCAAGCAATCTAGCATACATACTCCTATGTTCTAGAAAGCAATCTCGCATACATACTCATATGTAAACACTCTTCCCAGCTCACTAGGAATTTCATCTCATCCCACTACCCTTGCTACAACGGAATCCCTATTAGCCATAACGAGTTGCCTCGCGAATACCTAGTCGCATGCAGCGTGAATCAAATAGACATTCGAATACAAGATTCTATCCTAGAACGGTTGGACTCAAACAAGAGCTGTGCAATAGAACTAAATCAAATATTCTAAGGCTATGTGATTCTTACTGCATACAACCTATAGGGCCTTCGCTTAACAACCTATTATAACTAGCATTAATTCCCACTAGCAAGCAATCATCATACAGTACAGTGTAAACCACATAGGCAATCTAGCATGCATACCCTATGATCTAGAAAGCGATAAATACACTAACTACTGTACCTTTCCCTTTGGCTCCGGCTGACTGTACATACTGCGCCCTCGATCACCGTTTCCCAAACGGGTTTTCCTTTCTTTTATTTTCCAAAGATTTTAAGAGAAGAATTTCATAGCCGCAACTTGAGATCAAACACACCGAGATGCGTTTGATTCACTCAAGCTGGGCTCTGATACCAAGTTGTAACGTCCCAAAAATTACAATAAATTTTAACATTAAAAATAGGCATTTTAATAAATAAAACCTTATTAAATATCCAACACCTTTCGTTTGCAAATTCAATAATAAATATTCTCAGTAATAATAAACAGCGGAAATTAAATCGTTTAATAATAACTCTAATCTCATGATTATAAAAACTCTTCACGCACGCCAGTGTGTACCCGTCACGCCTTGGAGCCACAAGCACTTGAAACCACATTAAAATAGGAAAGGGTAAGCACAAGGCTTAGTGACTTCCATCACATGCGCAGGTAGAAATTATATACACATCACTCATATTCGCACATGATCAACAACACCACAGTTACCTAATGTAAGTAAACACATACAAGTAATTATGTACCCAACTCCTCGGTCCCACCGAGTTCCCGGTCCCACCGAGTTCACACAACGTTTCCATCCACTTCCTCGGTCCCACCGAGTCCTCGGTCCCACCGAGTTGTATTGTAACACACTCATCCCACCGAGTTCCCACAACATTTCTATCCACTTCCTCGGTCCCACCGAGTCCTCGGTCACACCGAGTTGTATTGTAACACACTCGTCCCACCGAGTTCCCACAACATTTCTATCCACTTCCTCGGTCCCACCGAGTCCTCGGTCCCACCGAGTCCTCGGTCCTACCGAGTTGTATTGTAACACACTCGTCCCACCGAGTTCCCACAACATTTCTATCCACTTCCTCGGTCCCACCGAGTTGTAATGTAACACACATTTATACTAAGCATTTAACCCAAGCAAATATTACACACCACAAACAACTAGTTCACACCACAAGTACAGTAGTACATACAAACTACCATAACATGCATACAATTCCTATCTACACAGTGAGAGAACTCACCTCAAAAGCAACGTAGATATTCTCAACAGCAAAACGAGTCGGCCAACACCAACTCACCTTTTTCCACCTAAATAAGTGATATTAAACGTCAAAACGAAGTCCTAACCCAAAGTCACAACTATAAGTTTACACACGAAATAATCCATGCCAGCTTTTACTCTAAGATTTACTGGTCTGTTCGGGACCTGTTTAGCCCCTCTTAAACTCATCAACCCAGAATTATTATTCCATAATCAGATAGTTCTATGTCTTAGGGTTCCAGGGACATATCGTACGCGCTATAACGATTTTTCTACAATTTAATATGAGTTTTCTAAAAACGGGACGCGAAGCTGTCACGTTCAGACCTGCTGTGAAAACAGCCATTTTAAGCCTAGCTAGAGGCCACTCTGGACTTCCGCTAAAACACGAAAAGTGTGCCCGGCACAGAATGTGAACCGTGGGCACCGGTTTCGCCTCAATCCGAGCTACGACGGCAAGGTTATGATCGAAATAAAACAGTGGCAGAAAAGGCGATTTCACATAAAATGATGATTTTGAAACGGTTAATCTTTTCGCGATTGGGGTTACGGTTTAGCTATAACGGTTCGGTCTAGGTAGCCACGGCTGGGCTACTACTATCACCACCCACTGCCACCTCCGGCAGCGGCAGACGGCGGCGGCGGCGGCAGCAGCCACCGACGACGGTGGTGGTGGTTCGGCAAAACAACCCGACAAGGCCAAACGCATAACCCGACGACCCCATCTCCTACAAACCTCACCCCGAGCATGTCATACAGTCGCAAGCCCGCCACTACAGCCACCTCACTGGTGGTGCACGGCGGTCACGTCGGCGGCGGCGCCGACGGTGGTTTGCGGTTGAAGGTGACGAATAAAAACGAGAAGAAAGAGAGACGGTCTTACCTCTACAACGGAAACGCAGCAGCAAACCGGTCGGCTCCTTCTTCCTCTCTCGCCCTCTCGCTGTTCCTCTCTCTCTTCGGCAGTCGGTAACGCCGGCGGCGGCGGTGGGGTTGCACGGCAGCGGCGAAGAAGACCGAAGGGGGGGTCTCGGTCGAGAAAAACGTGAGGGAGGGAGGCCGTAGGGTTTCTTTTCTATATTGTTTTACTTCTTCCTCGTTTACTACCCATGTAACCGAAACAACAAAACAAAAGGAAACAAAAAAAGGGGCTTGGTCGTGTGCATGGGCCGACCCTATGTCACGACTTTGGCCCTTTGGCAATTTTGGTCCCTCAGCAAATCACAAACACTTTCTAAACCCCCCCTACTAGAAAATTAACACTTAGGGTCAACGGTGCTACTCTCGATAACTAAAAAAAATAATCCCGAAAGGAAAACAATGAAAATTTATTATCTAATCAACGAGAAAGATTTAAAGGGAGAATATTTATACGTACCGGAACACGGGCTTTACATCGTCGTATAATCACAAAGCCTAAATAACTTACATCTAAGTTTCTTAGCTTTTATACCCTGGATGGATGCTTTAATCGCGTGTTTTTATTTGTTTTACGTTCTTATTATCATATTACAATCAGCCCCTTAGTCGCATGATTTCATATGTATCTTATGTTCGACTTTATAATCAAATGTGATTCGAATAAAGCATAAGCAAAAGATATATCCGTTGAGTAAACCATCATATACATACTCAACCCCCGATAGGTCAAGTGGTAAAAACAACAAGGAAAGAAAAAATTCTAGATGACAGGGGGAACATCGGTCGTATCCCTGCTCGAAGTCCCGACCCGAGGACCTTCATCTGCCACTCCTCCCGCACGAATCTCCTGCAGTTCATATACTGAGCATCGAAGAGATGGATAGCTATCTCGTCAGCACGCGCCAAGGCAAACCTCTCCCTATCTAAAGCCGCCTTCTCTCTCTCCAATGCCGCAGCTTCTCTTTCAAGGGCAGACGCCATCAACCCTTCAACTTTTGACATCCCAGCGTGTAATGCCAAAGAGGACTGGAACGTCTGAAAAATAACACAAGAAAATATTAGACGACTAAATGAACGAGACAAGTCATGAAAGATTGACACTTACCGTGAACGCCATACTGGCAACTTGAGATCCAATCTCTCCGACCGGAACTCCACAAAAACGCTCCCCGAAAGACGGGAGCAAATACTTCCCCAGATGAGGGAACGACGCCGTCCCGTCTAGGACACCATCCGCCATAAAGTCAGACGGCAATGTAAAATTGACCGTCATAACTTCGGCCGATGATCCCTCACCCCTGTCGGCAGATATTGGGATCGACACTTGAGACACCGGTTTCGTCACCATCACCGGAAGTGCAGAACTTGCTGGTGTCGCGTCCATCACGCCAGGACGGTTAGATGACGCCCTCACCTTCTTAGGCAGAACAACTCCCGGTGAGTTATCAACCCTCGACGACGGTTCCCTCAGGACTGTCCTCTTGGTTCTCTTCTGGCTCGACCCAGCTGTCGAAACATTTTCACCCCGAAGGGCATCATAACCTGCTTTCCTCTCGCCCTAGAGACTGATTTCCTCTCGGTCGGCACTGATCAGGAAATACGTGAAGCGTCAGACAGATAGAGTAAACTAAATAAAATAAACTATGGTACACTTACCAGTCGCCTCTTCCTGCACGTCCTCATCTCCTTCTTCTATCACGTCCTCATCCTCATCCTCGACCGCCGATTGCCACGAAATGAAAGATCGGTCATCAACACTAAGACTCAAGAACTTGTTGATCTAAGCCTGGGAATCCACAGTCGGTTTCACTTCGTCAAGCTGAATCTCTGAAGGCGACAAGAGGAAAATGATAAGTAAAAGTCATAAAGATAAATAAAACTCAGAAACAAATGAAGCATACCTGTCTTATTCCAGTCTGACCGCATCCAATTGCTGCTGGAATCCAATGACTCGGTAAGAACAAATACATACCTCGACTTCCACCCACGATCATTGACGCCAGTTCCCAAAACCAAGGCACGATCACCCTTGAACTTAGAATAAGGACTATAACGCCAGTTCTTATCCTTTTTAACTTGGTACGCCGCCAAGAAATCATTCATGATCATAGGAGACTCCCATTTCGCGGACGCTCGCTCAATAACCAGCAAAACTCGCTAAAGTTGGGGCATCAATTGCCCCGGCGACACATCGAAATCCTGCATGAATAACTTGGCTAAACCAGAAAACAACCATTGAAACTCTATCTTAAAAGGATACTCGTAAAAAACGAGATATCCCTCAGAGCAATCCTTAGAACGAACAATCCCCGGACACCGCAACACTACATTTGCAGAAATTTTTACTAAACTCCTAAAAGCATCTAAGTCTACGTGATTCATGATAAGACTAGTAGGCTCCGTCGACATTGTGAATCAGAGGACAGAACAAGGTCTTATATAAACGCTCTCAACTGCGGGTTGAAGATTTGCAACGATTCGAGTAAGTTCGGACGAAGAATGGAAAGGAATCAAGGCGAAATCTCTTCCCAAAAATAAACACTTCAAAAGTATAGCAAGAAAAGATCTGTCGTGATCTTTATTTATACAAACGATCGCATCAATTCGAATCCCTGGATAATTTCCCCGCATCCGTGTCCTTTCGTATATCCGCCCGGATCTTCGACACCTATCCTCGACAGCTGGTAAGCATCATCGTACGTCAGCATGACGTCACGACCTCGTTCCTCTTTCAACTTCTCGTCCAGTTAGAAGCAGATTGGTCTAGTTCCACGACAACCAGGTAAGTCCCTCAACCCAGGTCATGAGCCTAAGCATTCGACAAGCAAAATTTAAAACTTAAATTTGACATTCAATTTTCAAATTTTGGGGGCAAACTGTTTGGGCAAAAAATCACGTCGTACGACCACGACCAAAACAGATAAGACGCATGTCCTAAGCTATATCTTGTATTAAGATAACGTCTCGACAAGAACCTAGAAAACATCCGTCGTCTCTCGTAAAAGGTAAGTCGTACGTCCCCCATGACGCTCGACCATAAGCGTCGTCCATCCCGCACGACCATCGCGTAAGATCACTGCACCTTCGACCATAGCTAACGTTAACCTTGACTGTTACGTTTGTTAAGTGTTTAATGCAGGAGTCAAAGTCATTAAGGAGCAACGGATATAACCGACGCAACCATCAACGATCGATAGCCGTAACGGACGAAGATCATCATCGATAATCACTCCGGCAACCGTTTCCAGCCGTTGTAGTCGTTGATCAAATCATTAATGGAGCTAATTAATGACGCGAAGACTATAAATACCAAGCTAAGTCTTCAAATCAAGGGACATCAGTTAACATCTGATATACATCAGCAAACATCCCCAACAGTTGATTACACTTTGTACTCACACACGACAAACACCTATTTTTACATTTAAACACTTGTACTTTACATTTCGAAGCTTTTCCTTCATTTGTATTGTAATCATCGTACGATCGACACCAGTACCAAGGACATCGCCCATGATTGGTGACCATAGTGCAGCGACGACACCTCTTGTCGTCCGCAGGTTTTTTCCTCGATTGAGGTGTTTCCTGCGTCATCAAATCCCTTGTTTCTTTATTTTTATCCTCGTCGCACGTCTCGTCGAAAGATCCTTTCTTTAGTTTATTAAGTCCACATTGACCTTAAGTTGTCCCTTTGGTGCGATTTTGGGCATTAACAGCAGCTAAAGACCAAGATAGTCGTTACAAACAAGTCAACAAGACACATTCAATGCTACCAAAAACTATATAAAAGTCTGCTCCACAATTCAACGGACATCGGACAGCTACACTCACTTCTACATTTTCTATGCAATACAACAATAAACATCAGAGTATTTTTGCAAGCATCTCTTACGCAAGTTTCGCACGACGAGCAGTTCATTTCGCACGACGGCAGTCTATTTCGCACGATTTATGCACGACACACGACATTAGCTTACGATTAAGTCTATTTTTACTCTTATTGTAATCTATTGTACACGCGACACTTGTTACCAAAGGACTTCTCCCCTGTTTGGCGACCATAGTGCACTGTCGATTTCTCCAAGTCGGCCGCGGTTTTTTCCCTCGTTTGGGTTTTCCGCGTCACCAATTCTCTTGTCTTATTTACTTTCCGTTTTGTGATTGTGTTGTTTGTCTTGAGATCCCTTTCTTTAGTTGTTAAAGCTCCACACCGACCTTAAGTTATCCTTTGGGTGATTTTTGGCATTAAGTGTCTTTGTCACTCTTCTTAAGCCACTGGATGGTCGACTCTACGTTCTTCAGAGCCTCGACCATGTCCTTGGAAGTTCCCTTGAATCCATAAGATGAGATCTTAGGATGTTGGGGGGAACTTATGGGTAGGAACATTCTTCTTTTTCTCGAAACGGACGTTCGAAATCTATTGTGCGGGTTCTGTCTTGGTGACTGTTTTTTCCAAAAATCACCCAAAGGATAACTTAAGTTTAATGTGGAACTTTTAACAACTAAAGAAAGAGATCTCAAGACCAATCAACACAATCGCGATAAAAAGTAAATAAGATGAGAGAATTGGTGACGCAGAAAACCCAATGGAGGGAAAAAATCACGATCAACTTGTGAGAGTCGACGGTGCACTATGATCGCCAAACAGGGGTGAAAGTCCTATGATAACAAGTGTGTTGTGTACAACAGATTACAATAAGAATAAAAAAAAACTTAATCGTAAGATAAAGTTGTGCGTTGTGCGTAAATCGTGCAAAATAAGTTGTCATCATGCGAATCAAACTGCTATCGTGCGAAACTTGCGTTAGCAATGTGTGTTCGAATGCTTCTGTTGATCACTGTTGTATTGCGTAAGAATGTAAAAATGAGTGTAAATGTAGGATGTTGTGATGTTCAGATGTGTGTAGATCTGTAATAGGTGTGCCATTCGAATGTAGAATAGCCCTTTATATAGCTTTCGCCGGCAATAAATGTGTCTTGATGACTTGTTTTGTAACCATTGTCGGGTCTTTAATGCAATTAAAAGATCGTCCATTACTGGCCGTTGTACCATGATTGCTTCTGGACCTGCATTAATGAACAAAAGAAACGGATGTTGACTGTTAACGGTTAGTGTAATCGTACAACCGTCTTGAGCCTTGGACGTTGGTCGTATGGATCATACGACCAACATGGAATTGTATGACCGAATATTCGTTTGTAAATAACCTGCAAGACCTTATCTCGATACAAGAGTGGTCTTACATAAATGTCATTTGAGTTATCTATCGTCGGTCGTGAGGTGTGAATTTTTACCCAAACAGTGACGGCTTTAGCTTTGAAATCAGGTTTCTTCACGCTTATGGATCTTTTGTCACCTGAATGCTTTCGATGGAAAGTCGTGTCGTCCTCGACCCTCATGTAAGCCAACGTCCTTGCTCGGTCGTCCTTAAAGTTTACTGAGGGGTACTTCGTGAGATCAGTGTATACCCAAGAAGTGTCGTCCAGGGCTCGTTTGTAAGCCTCGATTGCAGTTTTGACGTCGCAATTATGGACGCTGATCATTTCTGCATTGAAGCGATTGAAGTAGCTTCAGATGGATTCTCCAGCTTTTTGAGTGGCATAATACAAGTCATTGGTCTGTTTCTCCATCTTGCGACTACTGACGAATTGTCGAAAGAAATGATTGACTAGCTTGGCAAAGTTATTGATGGACTTTGGTTTGAGATTTATCAGCCACTAGAGGGATGCACCAGTGAGTGTCGCGCCAAAACTTTTACACATGGCTACCTCCTGATATTGGTGAGGTATGGACACTGTCCACGGCATTTGCTTGTATTGAGCAATATGTTCTGTCTGGTCTGTGATCCCTGAATACTTAGGCGTGAACGTGGGGATGCTATATTTCTTTGGGACGTCAACCGTATATATCTCGTCGATGAAGGGGGGGCTTGATATCTCGAGCGTGGTTCGACGTCGACAGGCACAGCGGCACCAGGCAATTTGGATAATAGCGATAGCATCTTTTCATTTTGATCTACGAGAATCTTCAGGAGTTGGGTGACCGGATCGTCCTGATTGGACCCTCCATTCATCGCAAGAATAGAACCAGTATTTGCCTGAAAGCCGTTATGATGCGTCGAGTAAACAGCATCTCCTTGCAGTGGAAATGTGAATGTCGGTTGGGGAATCGTCGGGATGCTCATCGTGGGAATTGGAATGAAGGGAGTCTGGAACGGTATAGTGTGAAATGTCGTTGATGACATAGGTATCGTCTAATTTTGAAATGAAATCGATTGAAATTCTGTCGACGACATAGGCATTGTTTGATTCTGAAATGGGATCGGGCGACAGGTCGTCGAGGACAAAGGCATCATCTAGTTCAGAAACATCGGTGGTGGTCGAAGATGTTGCGGTGGAAATTTTCCCTGATGAGGAACTCCAGAGAATGGTATTTGGCCATTTTGTTGATCGAAGGAGTTCCCAGCGTTGTGATTCAGATCACCTTGTTGATTAAAAACGTTTTCTTGATTCTGGAGAAAAACACCCTGAGGACCATAGAAGCCTCCTGGATTCTGGATTGGAATGCCTTGATGACCGTGGAAACCTCCTGGATTCTGATTTGGACCATTCTGGTACCCAAAGAAGTTTCCCTGGTTCTGGCTCTGGTTCGGACCATTCTGGGAGCCAAAGAAGTTTCCAGTGTTTCCTTGACCCGACATTTTCCTGAAAAAATGGAGAAAGCTCAAGAAACGGTTAGTAGGACGTACGCTTTGTCGAATATTATCACTAGATGGGGCCCCACGGTGGGCGCCAAACTGGTAATTCCAAAAATCACCTTTTAACAACTAAAGAAAGAATTCTAGCGACAAGTCGTATGACGAATAACAAAAACAGAAAGAGACAAGAAATTTTGGTGACGCGGAAAACCCCGTCGAGGGTAAAAACCGCGCTCGACTATATAAGTCGACGGTGCACTATGGTCGTCAAACAGGGACGATGTCCTTTAGTAACAAGTGTCGTGAGTACAATAGATTACAATTACAAAGAAAATAGACTTAATTGTAAAATTGTATTGCACGTCGTGCGTAAGAATGCTTCATCGTGCGTTTCTTCGAGGTAGAACGTAAGTAGTCGCTTGAAAGCTTCGAATGTGCTTCTGGTTAATCTTGTGTGTTTATGAAAATGACTTGTTTTTTAGCATGGCTTCAGGCTTGGTATATATAGGCTTTGGCGTCATTAAACTGTTGTCGTGCGAATTGAACTGCTCGTCGTGCGAAACTTGCGTGAGTGATGATGGTTCAAATGCTCTGTTGATCAATGTTGTATTGTGTAGGAAATGTATAAGCGAGTGTAGATGTTAGATGTTGTGATGTACAGATGTCCACTTGAAAGTGTGGTGCATGTCTTTATATAGCTTGTGGTAGCATTAAATGCGTCTTGATGACTTGTTTGTAACCGATGTCGGGCCTTTATTGCCATTAAGAGCTCGTCCGTTACGACCGTTGTGCAATGATTGCTGTTGGACCTGCATTTAATGAAACAAAGAAAACGGCTGTTGACTGTTAATGGTTAGTACGGTCGTACGACCATCTTGAGTCTTAGACGTCGGTCGTATGAAACTTACGACCTTCGTAGAAATGTACGATCAAATATTCGATTGTGAATAACCTGCAGGATCTTATCTTAATACAAGAATGGTCTTACATAAATGTCATATGTGTTATTTATCGTCGGTCGTGAGGTGTGGATTTTTACCCAAACAGTTTGCCCCAAAATTTTGAATTTAGGCATGAAATTCGAATTTTAAATCTGACAAAGTAACATGACACGTGTCGTATGGGGAGAGGTTCTGGTTGAATCTCAACCGTTTTGGTTCGATTTGAACCGAGGGAGGCGAAGTGGTCGTGACGTAATGGCGACGTGTCAGAGGCATGGAGCCGTTATAGGACAGGTGTCGTTCATCCGGGCGTTGCATGCAAAAAGGTGGTGGACAGTTGTCGTCCATCTACTGGACTGATCTGACACGACGTGGGTTTCCGCCGGGTGGAATACCGACAGTAAGTTATTTTTCTTGTTTGTCGTGTATTTTTCTTCGAATCTTGCGTTTTAGCTAATGTATGTCTTACATTTTGTTTTTGCTTTCCAGTCATCAAGTTTGTCAAATCCGACGACCCGAAGGAGTCCTTGGCGAAGATTGAGAGGTTCCAGACATATAATCTGGAAGACCGATCTTTCTTCGTCCAGCACAGCCTCTTGGACGAGGATATAGACGACGAGGTCGTCGTACTTTTTGGGACGGAGATCCCTACAGAGGAAAGAGAAGGAGAAGAAGAGGAAATGACAGGTAATAGTCTGCATCTTACTTCGTCGTACGACTTAGTCATACTTGTTTGTGTCGTAAGTTTTTTGTCTTACCTTTTTTCTTATACCTTTCTGCAGGTGGGTCGGGCAAGGTGCCCACTCACGGCCTGTCGAAGAAGGAGTCTCAGTTCCTCTTGGCCCAAAAGGCCAAGGAGTTGAAACGAAAAGCCCCATCATCCCTGTCGTCGGGGATGAAAAAGTCTAGGGCGAGTTCCCGGAGGGAACCGTCGTCAAAGAGTGGTGGTCCATCTGGGGCCACCATTGCTGAGAAGACGAAGATGCCATCGAGGGTGATTGACGCTACCCCGGTGAGCATGGCTCCTCTGTTGGAACCTGAAGTCGAGGGATCCGGCCCCAGACGGTCTCTCCGTCCCCTTCGTCGGCCGACAAGGGGAAAGGACATGCAACGGGGACCTCTGTCGGCGCCATGTCGGTCTATTTCCCGCTACCAAGGGATGTTATGGCTGGCAACGAGATGGAAAGTGACAAGATCTTCCCAGACCTGGGAAAATTCCTCCTCCCTTCCTTCCAAGAGCGATTTCAGGAGGTTACGGTCGACGAGATGGGGTCACAAGTCGTAGGGCTGACTTTCAAGGTATGTACGACCCATCTATTTTTTATGTTTCTGTCGTTTGATTTCTGACGTTCGTTTGTTTAATCGTGCGACTACAGGCGTTCCAAACGTCACTTTGCTTATACGCCCACATGGGAAAAATCCGGAGGGTCACACCCGTTACCTTGGAGAAGATGTGTATGGCGCAAGACAAGGCTCGCTTAGAAAGGGAGCAGAGAAGCTGGCGGTGGAAAGGGCTGAGGTCCTCTCGGAGAAGCTCGATGAAATGCAGGACTTCTTTGAGGCATCGTCGAAAGCGAAGGAATACCTCCAACGCCTTTTGCAGGAAGTCCTTGAGAAGTCCTCTGCGATTGAGGCGGAGTTAGGAGCGACTAAGGCTTCCTTGACCGGGAGCGAAAAACAGGTCGGGGGACCTTAAGTCGCTCGTCGAGGCGAAGGAGAAGGAGGTTGCGTCCTTAGAGGAGTGACTTCTGTCGTTTGAGGCTCTGACCCGTCTGAGGGTCCGAGCGGCGATCATGCGTCGCCATTTGCGGGGGTTAAACCCTATGGACGAAGCCAAGACAGAAGTCGCCACATTCTTTGAGCAGGTCGGGGACGAGGAAGAACTCGACCAAGAAGACAGGCTCAAAGAAGGGGATTCTACTGATGCTGAGGTCGTCAGAGGTGGCGATGAGGGGGTCGCTCAGGAGCAGGAGCCTCCTCAGCCTTTACTTTTTGCTTTCTTTTGTTTTACATTTTTGATGGGGCGACTATAATCGGTCAAGCCCTTTACTTGTAATTTTGGGTCGTATGAATACAAGTAAGATTTTGTTATGCTATCGTCGTACGTTGTATTTTGTTGTAATCAAACAAAAAGAAACCAAATATAACCTAACTTAAAGAACGAGCGTTTAAAGCAATAAGATGTATGCAAACTTGTACGACTAAGGTATTTGAAACTTTCGAAGTAACCGGGCGACTAGGGCCGAAAATATTCCAAGTGTGGAATTCAAGTTATTGACTCTGAAACTCAGATTAAAGAACACCTGTTGCAATCGTAAGATCCATGATACGGATCATTAGATTCATGACGTATGAGTCATGATTCGACGGTCGTAACGTAACAGTCGTGACATTTTAGTTATGGAGACTTTGTTTCTCACGATATGAATCATAAGACTGTCGTTCGTGCGATCCTGCGAGCCTGCAATGTAAGATTCAGGGGTGGTCGTTGTAAGTCCCATAATTAGCAACAATCAAGAAACTCCATAACAATTGAGTAGAAGTAGGCATGAAGATTATTTTATTGAATGATTTCTACTCATAAGCTTTGAATACAATGGAGGGAGAATTTCTCAATTACAAACGTTTCTCACACAACTAACTGTGAAGTGTGTGTGATCACAAAATATCTCAAATGACAATGTAAGCCCAAGACACCTATTTATAGTGTCTAATTACATGACATGGGCCCAAGCCCATTTAACTCCCATTAAACTCCCAAAGCCCAAAATACTTATAAAGCTAATAACTACACATTTGACTTTTGTTGACTTTACATGGACTTTACATGGACTTTATAAAACTTTCTATATAATTGAGGCTTTCTAGACCTAACAATCTCCTCCTAAAGTTTTATAAAGAAAGCATCTTCAAATGATCCCCCCTTGATTTCTTTGAAAACTTTAGTGTTGCATATCTTCACGCCTTGCAAATCTATCCAAGCGCCCCCTCAAAATTTGCTCTTCTTCTTCACAAATTACAACTTTAAAATCGAATCCAATGTGCAATAAGCTCGACTGAAACCACCTCAGTTTATAATTAAGAATTCGTCTTTGAAATTCGAGTTGTATGACTATTAAGCTCAAGATCTTAATCCATTAAGATCAGAGGAGGGAGTGTCTTAACACACTTCAATAACTCAGCTTGAATCCATAAAAATAGAAGATAGAACACCTTTCAGAAAGTTGGGAGAAATAGAGTGAAAAACGCAGCTTTCTGTCCAGCAAGTGTCCTCTGACTTTAACACAGAATCTGACCATTAAGCACACTTATTCAGATCAAACTCAAAACATGAAAATGTTCATCTGTGTCTTAGAAAACTAACGCATCCGGACTCGTCAAATTTGGAGCTTCAAGGAGAGAGTTCTGAGTAAAGTACGACAGGTGCGCAAAGCTGTTAAACATTTCTGAAATTGCACCTTTACTCCGAAATAAACTAAGTAAAAGTTCTGAGTAGACCAATCAGAATTCCGAGTAAGTCAATCAGAATTCTGAACATGAAGAACTTCTGAAAAAATTCTAACTCTAAAGTTCTGACTATTGAAGTCAGAGTTCTGATTAAGCTTTGAAAAATTAGTTCTGAACCATCATTTGACTTCTGAATTCAATGACAAACTTCTGAATGGCCTTAATCATAAGTCTGAATATGCTTGATTGCATCTGAAAGAGACTAAGTGTAAATTTGATCCCTCTTGATCAGAAATCTGAATAGCCACAAGCACAACTCTCGTACATCTTTGAATAGTTTCTGAACTCGAAATCAGAATTCTGAGTATTGAAGTCAGATTTATGAATACACACGATCAATTCTTCCGAGTTCTGATAGCACACGATCTGACTTCTGAATCTGTTACTGCCCACTTCGAGTCATGAACAACTTCCAACAGATTTATGTTATAACACCAAACTGTGACATCAACTTTATGTTGGATTTCTCGATTGTGTTGCAAACTGACAACAACTTTCTATTCGTTTAGAACCAAACAGCAACAAATTGACAGCTTCTTTATGTGGATAACAACATGAATAAGCTGTTTTGACAGCAATAAGCATTAATTTGCGGTTCAGATTACTGTTTTGGACAGCTTCATTCAGCAACAAACTGCACCAAACAACTCCAAATAGCAGCAAACAGCCTTTACTTTTGTTTAACTAACAACACAAATCAGCTTTAACTTCTCAACAACGATTTTCTGTTTTAGTAAAGTTTGATAGCAACTTTCGGTTATGAACCGATCACACCAAACAGCAGCGACAACTCAGATTCTGTTTTAACTTCATATCGACAAAGGCAAATATCAGCAAAGCTTGATATGTTCACGACATCAACCATAACTTTCTGTTTGAACAACCATGATTAACCTATTTTGGCTTAAAACTTTGCTATGAACTGATTTATGTTTTATAACTTCAACAACATCTTGCTTTTTGAACAATCACCATGATCAAACAATCAGCTCCAATATTTAACATCCACCTCAACTTTGCTCAGATTCAAATCACCGAACTGATTAACAACTTTTCATCATTTTGACAATAAATCCTCCAATCAAATTAAATGCTCACCAATCGAATTTGATGTAGAACGATAAGTCGATCTCCATAATTATCTTCTTAGAACAAAGATTGCAAAGAATCAAGTTTTTGATTGATCAATTCAGAAAGTTGAATTTAAGCAATCAAAGATCTAAAAACTCTTTTTAGATCTGACTTTCACCATGAAATTCAGTACCAAATCTCTTGTAGACATTTCATCGAGCAATTTGAGTGCAGAAATTGACTAAGAAGTAGATCTAGAACATCATACCTCTTCTTTTGTCCAAGATCCATCAAGATCACAAACATCTTCCAGAGAACTAAAAAAATCTTCAAGATGAAAGAAATCACAGAATATTACCTTGAATTGTAGCACACGATTAAGAACAATCTTGAATCACCAAATCTTGAAACTAGATCTTGAAATCTTGAATTGTTGCATAAATGATCGTATAGAATTAAAATTGATTCGATGTGGCTCTGATACCAATTGTAAGTCCCATAATTAGCAACAATCAAGAAACTCCATAACAATTGAGTAGAAGTAGGCATGAAGATTATTTTATTGAATGATTTCTACTCATAAGCTTTGAATACAATGGAGGGAGAATTTCTCAATTACAAACGTTTCTCACACAACTAACTGTGAAGTGTGTGTGATCACAAAATATCTCAAATGACAATGTAAGCCCAAGACACCTATTTATAGTGTCTAATTACATGACATGGGCCCAAGCCCATTTAACTCCCATTAAACTCCCAAAGCCCAAAATACTTATAAAGCTAATAACTACACATTTGACTTTTGTTGACTTTACATGGACTTTATAAAACTTTCTATATAATTGAGGCTTTCTAGACCTAACAGTCGTTGGTAAGACCAACGACCCTCCGATGCTTAAGTCAGTAATTGTTTGAAAAAATAAATCGTAAGGAAAATTTCAAAAGAAATATTTCTTTAAGTGTACTGCGTTCCAGCTACGTGGGATGTCTTGGTCGTCGAGGGTTTGAAGCCTGTAAGCACCCTTCCCAACGACTTTGGAAATTCGATAAGGTCCTTCCCACTTAGTGGATAACTTACCTGCGTTTGGTTCCTTGGTGTTTTGGAATACTCGTCATAAAATGTAGTCGCCTTCCTGAAAGATCTTGTTCTTAACATTTTTGTTGAAATGTCGCTCAACAACCTGTAGTTGAGATGCCATTTTGACCAAAGCAGACTCTCTTATCTCTTCGAGAGCGTCTAGGTCGTAGCTTAAGTCCACCAAGTTATGAACGACGGATGTCTCGATGTCGGGAGTTGCACCTCAATAGGTAAGACGGCTTCACAACCGTAAACCAATGAAAATGGCATTTGCCCTGTCGATGTTCGTGGTGTCGTACGATTTGCCCACAAGACCGATGGGAGTTCTTCGACCCATCTTCCTTTTGCGGCCTTAAGTGTTTTCTTGATCGAATTGATAATGACTTTATTGCTCGATTCCGCAAGACCGTTGGACTGGGGATAGCGTGGAGTTGAGGTCGTAAGCTTGATGTGACGATCCTCACAGAACTGTTGTGTACGATCACTTATAAATTGTGACCCATTGTCACATACGATTTCGGAAGGAATTCCGAACCTGCATATAATGTTAGTCTGGATAAAAGAGATGACCACTTTGTCTCGAACCTGGGAGTAGGCAGCTGCTTCTATCCATTTAGAAAAATAATCTGTAAGGACTAACAAAAAGACTTTCTATCCTGGGGCAGGAGGTAATTTACCAACGATGTCCATTCCCCATCTCAGGAAGGTCCATGGGACCAAAGACGTATATAAAGGTTTAGAAGGCTGGTGTATCATACCTGAATGTCGTTGACATGCGTCGCAGCTCTGGACGTACCTGGTGGCATCTTGCCTTAGCGTCGGCCAATAGTAGCCTTGTCGTGATATACGATTTGCAAGACTACGACCACCGGAATGGTTGCCATATTCTCCATCGTGCATTTCTTTCAGAATATTTTGTACCTGCTCTGGATTATCGATGCATCGTAGGTTTAGACCTGTCGATGATCGTCGATAAAGTCTGTCACTAATGATAAGGTATTTCGAAGCTTTAAATCGAATCTTTCGAGCTTCCATTCTGTCTTCAGGTAGTTGGTCGTGCATAAGATAGTTTCTTATATCGTACGACCAACCATTTTCTGCGTTAAGAACACAAATATTTTCAGAGTCCTCGATGGACGAGGTCGTAAGGTGGATCATAGGAATAGCGTCGAACGATGGCTTATTAAGTGATGATCCAAGGTTGGCTAGCACGTCGGCTTGAGTGTTTTGATCTCTGGGGATCTGTTCGATTGAGAACGGATCAAACATCTTTGACTTCTCCTTAGCTATCCTGAGATAGGCCGCCATCTTAGAATCTTTTGTTGCGAATTCCCCATTCATTTGGTTTACGACCAATAGGGAATCGCTTCTGACGTGAAGTCCGGTTGCCCCCAAGTGGTGAGCCATATTCTTGCCCATGATCAGAGCTTCGTATTTTGCTTCGTTGTTGGTATCTTTGAACCTGCATCGTATGGAGTACACCATCTTGCCCCCTGTGGGGACTTTAAGATGACACCAAGACCTGCTCCTCTGGCGTTTGAAGAACCATCGACGTGGAGTACCCAGGTCGTGTCATTTGTAGTTGCCACAGTATAAGTCTCATTCTGCGCTTCTTTTTCCAGCTCAGGACTGAAATCGGTGACGAAGTCGGCCAGGAGTTGCGATTTAATTGCCATACGAGGCTTGAAGTCAATGTCGTAGCCGCTGAGGTATATACTCCATTTCGCTAGTCGTCCTGTTAGCTCGGGTTTTCGCAGGACAGACTTGAGAGGAAAATTTTTTACGACGGTAATAGTATGGGACTCGAAGTAGTGTCGTAACTTCTTTGCTGCTGTAAATAGCGATAAAATTAACTTCTCCGTAGACGTATATCGTGTTTCAGCGTCTAGCAGAGACTTACTGACGTAGTAAATCGGTAGTTGTTGCCTGTCGTCCTCTCTAGTCAAGACGGCACTCACTGAGTGAGGACTTACGGCGAGATATAGTTGCAGGACTTCGTGGTCCTGCATTTTTTAGAGCAGGGGAGGAATAACCATGTACTCCTTTAACTGTTGTAGCGCCTGCTCATGATCGTTCGTCCAATCGAAACCCTTGTTCTTCTTCAAGAGGTTATAGAATAAATAACATTTATCTGACAATCGCGAGATGAAGCGATTTAGCGCTGCCACTCGACCTGTGAGTCGTTGGACCTCCTTGAAGTTTCTGGGCGACTTGATGTTTATCAAGGCTTTGATTTGATCAGGGTTTGCTTCTATGCCTCGTCGGCGCTGACTCCGAAGGAACATTTCGTAGGATTCAGTTTCATTTGATACTATCGAAGAACGTCGAAGGATTTCTTGTTAACCAATCGCTGGTAGGTCGACCCTGCATTTTTCAAGCCGAAAGGCATGACTTTGTAGCAGTATATGCCTTTATCTGTCATAAAAGCAGTCTTCTCTTAGTTTTTGTTGTGCATTAGTATTTGATTGTATCCTGAATAAGCATCCATGAACGTTAAGAGTTCATGTCCTGCGGTTGCGTCAACCATAGCGTCGATGTGGGGTAGTGGAAATGGATCTTTAGGACAGGCCTTGTTAAGGTCTGTGAAGTCGATACACACTCGCCACTTCCCGTTCTTCTTCTGTACGACCACGACGTTGGCTAACCAGTCGGGGTATTTCACTTCTCTGATTTTCCCAGTGTTAAGTAAGTTGTCGACCTCATCATTGATCACCTTGTTCTGTTCAGGGGCGAACTTACGACATTTTTGCTTTATTGGTTTGAACGATGAGTCGATGTTCAACTTATGGGAGATGACATCGAGATCAATGCCGACCATGTCTTCGTGCATCCAAGCGAAACAATCGGCATGTTCCTGCAGAAAGAAGATTAGCTGCCCCTTTATGGTGGGATCTAACAATGCCCCCACAAAGACAATTTGATCAGGCTTGTCCTGGTCCAAGATGACTTCTTCTAGGCAATAATCATCTGGGGATTCAGGAATATCCTGGACCTGTAATTGCTAGATGTCCATTTTCTGAGGTTTTAATGTCGCCTTGTAGCAATCACGTGCGGTCTTCTGTTCACTTTTGATTTCATGTACTCCCCATGGCGTCGGTAATTTGATCGTCTGATGATAGGTCGAGGTGACCGCTTTCATATCGTGGATCCATGGTCGAACGAGTATAACGTTGTAAGCTGACGAACAGTCGATGACGTTAAACTTTGTATGTTTGTTGATACCTTTTGCGTACACATGGAGGATGATTTCCCCTAGAGTGTTGGTCAAATCGTCGTTGAATCCTATCAGAGTCGTCGAACGACGAGTGATCTCTGACTTATCGATGCCCATCGCTTCGATTGTGTTCAAGAAATTAATGTTAGTCGAACTGCCTTCGTCGACCAGTACACTTTTGGTCGAGCAGTTACCAATAGTAAGCTGGATAATTAATCCATCTTGATGTTTTTGCCAGCTGTCCTGGAGTTCGTCCTGATCGAACGTTATGGGCATCGCCTCTAGTTTTAGTTCTTGTTTCGGTCGTGACGACCGAGGAACGGGATAGTCGCCCGATGTTTGACTGGCGTGCCGTTTGGCTGCCGAATATGTTAAACCACAGACGTCTGATCCACCTGTCACGCAGTTGACGACCTTTGCATGGACAGGGGATGCTGGTCTTGCGTTGTCGACTGGCGCAGATTCTTTATCAATCAAACCTTGGAAGTAACCCTTGGGGACGATCCAGGCCAACTCCTTCTATAAGGTAAGGCAGTTATCTGTCGTATGACCGGGGTCACTATGGAAGTCGCACCACTTGGTCTTATCCTTCTTTTCATCATCTTTATCACTTTTCTTGGGCCATCGTATCGACGATTGAATGTTCTTTAAATCTTTGATCAAATCTTTCGATATCCCCTTGAATCCATAAGAAGAGATCTTAGGATATTGAGGAAATCTTGGTGCAGCATTGCTCTTTTTCTTGTCGAACCGGACGTTCGATATCTGGCGCGTAGGCTCTGTCTTGACGCTTGTCTTGGACTTGATATCTGGTTTCTTGATCCCGAGTGACTTTTTGTCAGTAGAATGCTTACGACGAAAAGTCATGTCATCTTCTACTCTCATGTAAGCCAATGTCCTAGCTCGGACGTCTTCAAAATTCTCTGGCGGGTATTTCGTAAGATCGACGTATAACCCTGAAGTGTTGTCGTCGACACCTCGCTTGTAGGCCTCGATGGCAATCTTGACATCGCAGTTTCGGATACTGATCATTTTTACATTTAACCGGTTGAAGTAACTGCAGATGGATTCTCCATACTTTTGGGTGACGTAATACAGGTCGCTAGTCTGCTTCTCCATCTTGCGACTATTGGCGAATTGTTGTGAAAACTGGTTGACCAACTCCGCGAAGTTGCTGATGGACTTAGGTTTGAGATTGATCAACCATTGGAGAGAAGCACCCGTAAGAGTCGCACCAAAGCTTTTGCACATGCATACTTCTTGGTACTAATGCGGGATCGACGCGGTCCACATTAGTTGTTTGTACTGCGCAATATGCTCTGTAGGATCGGTTATTCCTGAGTACTTGGGCGTAAAAGCAGGAATGTTGTACTTTTTAGGGGCGTCGACGAAAGGTGATGCTTGAAATCCTGTAAGGGGCTCGACGTCGACGAGGATGGCAGCGCCAAGTAACTTTGAAAGTAGCGACAACATTTTTTCGTTTTGACCTTCCAGAAGTCTTAGCCGTCGGGCGACTGGGTCGTCTAGATTGGACAATGTTCCTGTCGGAGGAATGACTCCTGAGTCTTGGGCTGTCATGCCGACTGTTGTTTGAAAACCATTTCCGTACGACGAAGCATTGGCTTCTCCATTAAAGGGGAAGTTCATAGGAATCGTCATCGTGGGTAGCAGAATGGTAGGAATGTGAAATGGTACGGCTCCATTGTACAGCGGGGGAGGCCTCAAATGATGCGGAGGAAACTGTCCCAAGGGGGGATTGCCGACAAATAACCCTAGACCTACTTGGAATGGTGGCCTTATGAAAGGTACACCTGGAGGTCGAGGACCGTTCTGAGGTCTAAAGGAATTGCCAATCGTTGGATTCCTCAGGGAAGCAATTTCTGCAGCTGCCTTCTGGTTCTGCTCGTTCAGAGTTTGAATCTGACTCCGTGTTGCGTTCAATTCTGCGTAAAGCTGAGCCATGGGATCTTGGTGAGTTGCCATTTTCCTGGAAACAACAAAACTTCACAAGATTGTTAGAGCGATGTATGCTTGGCTTGAGATTTTCTCTAGATGGGGCCCCACGATGGGCGCCAAACTGTTAATGCCAAAAATCACCCAAAGGATAACTTAAGCTTGATGTGGAGCTTTTAACAACTAAAGAAAAGGATCTCAAGACAAACAGCACAATCGCAAAACAGAAAGTAAATAAGACAGGAGAATTGGTGACGTGGAAAACCCAAACGAGGGAAAAAACCGCGACCAACTTAGGAAAGTCGACAGTGCACTATGGTCGCCAAACAGGGGCGAAATCCTTTGGTAACAAGTGTCGTGTGTACAATAGATTACAATAAGAATAGAAATAGACTTAATCGTAAACTAAAGTCGTGCTTCGTGCGTAAATCGTGCGAAATAAACTGTTGTCGTGCGAATTGAACTGCTCATCGTGCGAAACTTGCGTGAGAGATGATGGTTCAAATGCTTTGTTGATCAATGTTGTATTGCGTAGGAAATGTATAAACGAGTGTAGATGTTGGATGTTGTGATGTTCATATGTCCGCTTGAAAGTGTGGTGCAGGTCTTTATATAGCTTGTGGTAGCATTAAATGCGTCTTGATGACTTGTTTGTAACCGCTGTCGGGCCTTTATTGCCATTAAGAGATCGTCCGTTACGACCGTTGTGCAATGATTGTTGTTGGACCTGCATTTATTGAAACAAAGAAAACGACTGTTGACTGTTAACGGTAAGTATGGTCGTACGACTGTCTTGAGTCTTAGACGTCGGTCGTATGAAACTTACGACCATCGTAGAAATGTACCACCAAATATTCGATTGTGAATAACCTGCGGGACCTTATCTTAATACAAGAATGGTCTTACATAAACGTCGTATGTGTTATTTATCGTCGGTCGTGAGGTGTGGATTTTTACCCAAACAGGAAACACTTGTCGATCGTTAGTAAATAAATATCGAGGATAATCATATGACAGTCGCACATTTCGGTGGGGATTTCGGTCGTACGTCGGAGATATCTTACCAGCGACGACTATGGCTACGATCGTGCATAATTAAGGGGCCTTATCTTAATACAAGACTTGTCGTACGAAATAACTCCTTTGGTGTCTTGCGTCGGTCGTGAGGTGTGATTTTTTACCCAAACAGCGGCCAACCAACCTTATTCCTAATTTTTTTTATTGTGTTACATAACGTCTTATGGTATTTCTTTTCTTCCTTTAAGTGCCCCACGTGCCTTGCACATGCAGGTATTTCGGTCATTTTAATTTTTTGTTATACAAGTGTTTGAAACTTATGTATAAATGTGACATTTAGAAAAAGAAAAACTAAAGAACCCACCAACTCAGCGACACCCTATGTTCATCTTATTATCATTTAAACTTAAATGGTGTATTTCTAAAGGAGTTGTACATTTGACCATCTCCCTGTTTAAAGGACTCCGTAATTGATCCCTATTCTTTGTTTAATTGATCCTAAAATTCTCTCTGACTCTCTTTGAAGTTGCACAGAGGATTAAAATCTCCTTGAAAATATTCATGCTATGTTTATTGATGGTTTTTATGCTTTTCGTTTTTAGTTGGTGTTGTTTTGTGGTAACTTGATATAATGTGGAAGCATTTCACTTAGGAACATCACTCTTCATTATGTTTTTATGCATTCAATTTACTAGGTTTTTCTGCAAAAATTATGTGTTTTACAATTTATATGAAGTAAGATAACTTACGTTTGAATCGTGTTAGGGGTTTTTTGTAACTCATCTTTGTTAACTCTATAAAACCACAACCAACCCTCTAGTTTCTAATCCTCATGTAACATGTTGTGATGAAAAAAATGAAAACGATGGGTGGTGCAATTTTTAAAATTCGAATGTCAATTCCAGATTTTGATAAAAAAAAATCTTTGTTCAGGATCCTATCTAACATGGTCTGACTATGCGTTTATCTCAACATCATCTCTGCAGCTTCCAATTTCTTCACTTGTGCCTAAAGAAGAATGTTTGATAAAATGTCTAAAAAATATGATAGCTTTAGAATTTGATAATACATGGGAATTGTTTTCGTTGGATACAATTACAGGCTAATCAAGCCATTTCGACGTATTAATATTGGACAGATGGTGTTTAACAATATTCTTTAGCCTTGGGTTGTTTCAGGGTCAAAAGGGTAGCGAATCGAGGAATTTTTTGGTAATTCCCGAAACTTGATACGCGGCTTATGTTGCAGCAAAAGTCGCATAACCCACTAGAGTATCGAACTGGTTCAAGAAAGGGGGAACAGTGAGTTAGGCGACCGGACTCGTGACACAGGTTTGCGTGAAGATAAGAGGGCACAGGCTGGAGGGCACGTGTATCACCCCAAAAATGGGATTACAAAAATTTCCAAAGAGAATGGAAATATGGTATATAAATATCAGAATGCGAGTCTTCCTAAAAAGGGAACTTAAATACGTCTGTTAATTACAAATTATAATAATTAGGTGTGAGGATAATGTAGGTTTCTCTATGCCCACGTCACATGAAATCATTGTTGACGTTAAGTGAACCTATTAGGGTCACAAACATTAGAGTACGTGGTTCTCGAATTAACGATGATGGTCGTGAACCAAGATTGATTACAAGTTGTAATGGGAAACAATTATTATCCTTAGGGTGGCAATTTTGTACCAAATCAAACCAGCCAACATGTGAACCAGCCGTACCAATTAAATCGGTACCAAATTAATCGGTACCAATTATAATTGGCTAGTTGTACCGTACCAAGTGTTTGAACTTGGTTGGTACACGGTATTGAATGTTGTGTACCACGGTAGTACCGTACCGACATATTTAATAATTTAATTAATTATTAATTATTTAATTATATAAATCAATGATATTAACTTTGAGTTTAAAATTTGAAAATTTTAGCTTTTTTAGAAATTCAGTAATTCACGATGAAAATTACCACCTAAAGGCCCAAACCAAATAAATAATAATATAATATAATTCAGTAATAGTTATAATTTGATTAATTTCTAACCCAAAAGGCCAAATTCCAAAACCCTAAACTCTTCAATCATCTCTCTTCTACTCTTCTTCTTCTTCATCGGCGCTCCTGCAAGAAGTTCTCACCCCAAAATTCCTTCCCACCATCCAAGTTAAATTTATATTTCTATTAGTAATTTATTATTAATATTTTCTTCTTATGTGCATCGAGATTACATACTCATTTGGATTGTCTAGAAACTTAAATAAGTCAAGATTCCTTAGCACTAACATGGCTTTCTTAGTTTTTTAATATAAAAAGTTTATTACTTCACTTCATATATTGAATATTAAACATTGTTATATTGAACTATTTTGTTTGATCATTTGGGAATTGTGTGTTGGTTCCTATTTTACTTAACAATGATGATTATATCTATTAGTTCGAAATAGAATAATGAGCGGAAGCGTTTTAGAGAACTAATAAGATATTTAAGGTAGAGAAACACACTATATCAAATACGTGAGATGTAAATAACACAAGTTGTAATTCAATAACCCACTGTATATTGATATAAATAAAACACCAAGAACACCGAAGATTAAATAGGAATTCTGCTCTTAAGGATGTGTGTGTTGTGCAAAGCTTAATAGAAGAACTCAACATGAGTCTTCTATTTATACTACTTCCATAGGGGACAAGGAGGAGACAAGAAGTACTAAGGTACAATAGACACTATCGTGGAACAGTGACAGGTACAACGTTGATGTAGTGCATCGCACTCTACAAAGGCTGCAACCCATCAGAGGTTGACACGTGGAGGCATTAGGGCGAGCCTTTGTACGAATGATCTTCAAGATCTTCGTACAACAGTGAACGTGAGAAGCACGATCGTCTTTGACTTGATCTTCAAGAATTCTTCTAAGCCTTCAGTCTTTATACCACAGAGGCCCTGTCAAGTATGGCAGAGGCTCTGTGGCCTTGTCTTCTGTGAAGCGTCTTCTGTTAAGTCTTCACTTGATCTTCTATCGGTGCCTTGGTAGAACCTCTGTCGGAGTCTATACTTAGCCAATTTCTCAGTACTTTCTATAAGCAGTAGAAGTTGGAGCTAACAATCTCCCCCTAAGTAATGAGAAATAAAAATTTGAAAGATGCAAGGTTTTCTAGACTAAGTACATGACAGACGGTGATTGACTTCTGTTGAAACTTTACTTTTCATTTAAGATTGTGCCAGAGGCACTTACATTTGATTACATTGTGATATGGAAAGTAAAAGTAGCAGAGGTTGGTAGCCGACGTTAGACGTTGGCGTCTTTGAAGTCATTGTAGCTTCTGTTGTCAAGTCCCACTTATTTATGTTCATGATAGATTCTGATGCAGAGGGTTCTGAAGTTGATTACCGAGTCGATGACCTCTATCAGTCTATCTGCAGAGGCTGTGTCCATCAATTCCGTTCCTCTGTGCTCCACAAGGTTGGTTCTGAACTCTGTGAGAGTACTTGTTGCGTACTTTTGGCAGTCCATCTCCAGAAATAGTCTTCATTTTCCCGAAGGATCTTGAAAGACATACCTAAACTTTGTGGAAGTTATGATCGAGTTTGGTATGACAGAGGATGGGCAGTTATATTCTGGTGGTTTAAGGCTTAGGTTTCTTACTCCAAGATCTCGTCCTAATTGGAAATCGACTAGGCTGTATAGCAGAAGTTTCTCATGCATGGCTTTCCTAATTACCCTGTATGCCCTTCGAAATGCATCTGTTGTGAAGTTCTGTTTTGTCCAGTTCAGAAGGTCGGGTAGGTCATAGGGGCTTAAGTTCCTAAGATCAGCATCTGAGAATTGGTTCTCGGATCTGTCCACTCTTTTGACCTTATATATATTGTAGGAAACCTTAGGTGTGGTTCTGGTGTGAGAGAACTTACAGTATATGACCTTGTCGATCTTGGAGATTAAGTAGACTTCTTTGATAGGCTTGGGTGTTGTTCTGGAGAAGATACTTTTGAGCTCAGAGCGGAGGTTTGGATCTTGAATGGTTGGTGGTAGAGGATCTCTAATTGTTCTATTGTAGAGATACCTGTACACAACTTCTTCCATCTGTCGGGGAGGTGCACCAGGTGGAGGCATGGGCCTTCGCAGAGCGTCCATTTGTTTCTTTACCTCCTTGACCCTGTCCTCTGTGACTTTTGCCTTTGGATCCAAGTTGAGATTTGTTGACAGAGGGATACGTCCATAAGCCCAGTCTTCTTCTTCGGGCTTAGGAGTAACATAAGCATCAAAGGCGCTCTTCATGAGTTTCTCTGTGGGTTGATGCTTCAGCTTTTTCTTCTTTGGTTCCTCTGTCAGTATTCCCTTGCCTTTGGCTGGAGATCTTCTTGTAGAGGTGGGATTACCTCTGTTGGTTTTAACTGTTGAGCTTCTGAGGACTTAGTTGTAGGTGTTTTAGTAGGATTTGCGGGGGTTGCTTCTGTTGGATTTGACACTTGTGTTTCTGAGGTCTTGATTGGGGATGTGGGTTTGGTTGGTGAGGATTCTGCTAATTTTCTCAGATATTTTCTTTTGTGAGCAATGGATTTGGTTCTGGTTTTGGGTGATGGGGGTTTTGTTGTTTCAACTTCTGGTGTAGGGGATGGTAGTTTTGGTTCCTCTGGTGTTTTTGGTGTAGGGGGTTTGTCTTCTTCGGAAGATGTGAGGATTTGAAATTGTTCACGGGTTGGCACATCTTCTCCGAATATAGAGGTTGTTTCCACAGAGGTGGGTATTGCCTCTGTGGTCTTCTGTTGTTGGGGGGTTTCTTCTTGGGTTTCAGTTGGGGGTGCTTGGGATATAGGTTCTGCTGATATTGGCGTTGGTGCAGGTAAACCTCTGTCTGCAGCTTTGTCTTGTGTCCCTTTCTCCCCCTCAGGATGATCTGATGAATCATCGGAGTCATCATCAGAGTCATCCTGACCCTTTCCTTTTGTACCCTCTGCCCTGCACGATGCTTCTGATTTCTTTGGAGGAGTGGCACCTTCAGCTATCATTTTTGCGCATAGATCATCGCAGAGGCGAGGAAGGTTGTGGACCTCTGCCTCGGTGTTGAAGCGCAATTTGCCGACACTTCTGCGGAAGTCTTTGACGTAGTTGGCGTTGGCAGCAGTGAAGGCTCTTATGAACTCTGTGATTTGGTCGAGAACTCCTTGTCCAAGCTCTGTGAGTTGTGCTCTGGTCATGTAGTCGGAGGGCTTCATGGCCAGAGTTGCTTCTGTAGTGTGCTCTTGAACTTGCTCGAGGGCCTTCTTTAAATCTTCAGGAGTAAGGCCCTTAGATGTTGAGGATTGCTCTTTCTTCAGCTTTTCAAGCAGATCTTTGATGGACCTTTGGAAAGCAGAGGTAGTGGCTTTCTCGAACTCAGCAGCAGCAGAGGTGGCAGAGGTTGTAGCAGTTGACTTCATCTGGGCTAAGTCATTTTGTACCTCTGTGGACAAGTTGTCCATTATGGTGTTTAGATCATTAATGGCCCTGGAAGTTGTACCTGCAAAAGAATCAAAGGAGCTTTTCAACTCCTTCAACGTATTGTCCACAAAGGTGACAAGGGTTTGGAACTCATCCCTTGATACATGTGGACTTGGTGTAACCTCTGGGGGAACACATTCTTCCCCAGAGTGAGTCCCTGTTCCTTGGACACCTTCTTTCGCCCTTGTTTGTACGTTGGGGCGGAAGGATTTCCTTCTGATCCTTGAGTAGAGGTTTTTTAGGCCTCATTCTCTACAGAAGTTCTGATAAGGACATTGTCTTGATCCACTCCAGAGGTGGGTACAAGAGTATCCTTATGTTGACTCGGAGACTTGTCTAGAGTCTCTCCGTCTTTGTGCACTCTAAGCTCCTCTGAAGAGCCTTTTGGATCTATGTGTGTGTGCGTGTCAGAGGAAACAAATTCCTCTGTTGGGATGTCTATTGTGATCTGGGGCAATTGATCACTAACTAAGGGTAAGTCCTTTTGAGAGGACCCCCTTGGAATGGTTTCCCCGGCTAATATTGGCACAGAGGTAGAAAGAGTTACCTCTGCCCGGTCAGTTTGGGTTGGGGTCGAGCTGTGCTGCTCTTTTTCAATAACATCTTCTACCACTAGACTGGCGATGTTAGAAGTGTGGGTTGCACTGGGAGTTGGTTGGGGATGTGTGCCTCTTCTAACTACGGCATCTTTTCTAGATTCCTCCTCTGTTGAGCATCCTACCACTACTTCACCATCTATTGTCTCAACCTCTTTCTCTGCTTTATAGCTCACGACTTCTATTCTAACTTATGGGATTTTCCCTAGCGAATCATAGCAGGGATGAGTCCCAATCAGAGCTTGTACGTGAGGGTGATAAAGACCTTTTAATTGGTCATCTTCCTCTTCAGCAGTTTCCACCATATCCTCTGTAGCACCCGCTTCTTCTGGACTTCTTCTTAGAACATCATATCCGGGTTGGGTGAATGGGTTATGAAGTACTTCTGGAGTCGTAGACTGAATATTCTATGGGGTTTGGTCATCTTCATCCAAGTCAGAGGAGATTCTAAAGTATGGTGCTTCTGTTGAATGATGAGATAGGGCTTATGCGTTCCATCCAGAAGGGTCTAAAGAGTCTGCAATTCCGGGTTGTTGGAGGAAGGCAGAAAAGTCACCCTGATCTGCATAGTTAATAGGAGTTGGGGATTGCAGAGGCTGTTCTTGGGCTTCTTCTGCCAATTCATCTTCCTCTGGAATTGGCCGCATGGGTGTCAGAGGCTTTTTCGATTTCTTCTTGCTCTTTTTCCTCTTGGGTTTGGGGGCACCCTCCTCAGAAGACTTGTGTTTTCTTTTCTTTTTCTTGTCTTTAGGGGGAGGAGGTGCAGAAGATTCAACCATTGTTTCATGTGGTGGAGACAGTTGGGTTTGGGCAGCACTGGTAGAGGTGCCTTCTGTAGCTTTCCTTTTCTTGTGGGCTTTCTTCTTTTTGGGAGTGGTGGCAGAGGGTTTGCTCTTAGAAGTAGGGGAGAGAATTGTATTTCTCAGAGCATGAAAGTTCTGTTGTACCTTCTCATGCTTAGCAAGGGCCACTGACCATTCTTCGTCACTCATCTTATCTACAACCTTAGATCCTAAGGGAACTCCTAGACGCGGGGGTGTCACAAGACTCGGTTCTGGAGTCCTATGATCGCGTATGTATTCTAACTTAAGGGTCTCATCAGTGGCATATTCCAGAAGTGCGGTTGGCAGAGGTCTGCAGGAGTTGTATCCATCTTCGTGCTCTATTGGGGAGTTCTTTGTCATGGGATACATTCTAGCCGTTGGACCCTCCATTGGCCATTTTTGTAGTAGGAGCAGAGGCTCTAGAAGGACACCCAGAATTCGCTGATATTGCAGAGGAGGTAGAGCATCGGTCGAGCGTCCTTTGGCCTTCAGGGAGGAGATTTTGCGATCAATGGTGTTAACCATTTCTTGCATCATTAGGGTGGCGTAGTCCAGAGGTAGATCGTAGTATACCCCATACATAATAGCCAAGATTTGGTGAGAAGTTTGGTCTGGACTAGACATCTGTTGAGAATGGAGAAGAGAGTATTCCACAGAGGTGGGAACATGTTTCTTCTGAAGTCATTTCTCTTTCTCAGCGTGGTATTGTATCCCAACATTTCAGCAAATCTGCAGAGCTCTGTGTCTGTGGGTTCTTCTGCGTATGCCTTTATCCCTAGAAGACCTCTTGTAGGTAGACCAAACTCAAGTGAGAACATGGTTCTGTTGAACTTGAGTTCAAGGTGTTTGGATTTTTCTGGTTTTGAGATGTAGCCCTTGATCTGTCTATCTTCTGGGTCATACCTGCTACTTTGCCAGAATTGATTGAGATATCTGGCAGGGATTTTGTTGACAGTTTTGCTTAATAGGGGGTAAAGATAATGGTTTTCCAGAATGTGAAGAAGGATGGCATGTTCTTCCCCAAATGCGGTTTTTGAGGGAAACAGGTAGTGGTTATTGGGTTTTAAGGGAAGAACACGTTCGAAGTGTTCATGAGCGATGAAGTTTTGAAGGTGGGTTGTCAGAGCAAAATCTGCTGACTCACCGGAGTTGTCTTGTTCTAGGTCTCTGGCTATTTCAGGGTTCTGGGAGTGCTCAGAATGAGATGGGGAGTTCACCGGAGCGTTGGAGGTGGATGCCATTGCTATAATCTTGAAGAAAGGAGTAGAAATGGGAGGGTTGCAGGTTTTGCAAAGGTTCGCCGGAGAAGAAAGGGGTAGTGAATTCGTAAAAAATATAAGAAATGAGATGAACGGGGTTATATAGTGGGTGGAAACGGATAGAATTCCACGGTAAAAGTGAATTCAATAAACATTTGGGGTCCGCACTCGAGTTTTATAGCTGGGGAAACGTTTCAGAGGGATCGTGTGGCACGCACGCCCAATGAAAAGTTGCCACATCATATGTGTCAGAGCACGATTAGACATCGTGTGCGGCCCATTAATGCTTGGTGCGTGGGTATTTCTTCTGTCTGGGGTCTATCACTCGCAGTAAATATCTTGCTTTTATAGAATTGCCACAAAGAGTCAAGTGTCAGAATCAACAGAGGCTCTGTAGTGGAGTGAGCTCTGTGATCTGAAACCCGTCTTTTTGTCTCCTCTTAGCTTGCACCTTTACCAAAAATGTTTGAAAATTCATTGGAGAGGATCGATAGAATCTTTAGCACAAAATTTTTATCCACAGAGGCTTTGGGGCTCTGTCAAAGCCAGCAGAGGCTCTATGAGTGAAATTTTCTAATAACTAAAGATTCATAAAACTTTTTGATCATCCAGTTTTTTCACTGTCTTAAACACTGTTTTTAGGACATAATTGGAAGTTGGTGTCCTAGAAAACTGTTTTTGAAAAAGGTTCTGTGCGAGTAACCTTTGAATACCTTGGTCAATCATGAGTTCTTTGGTGGAGTGAACTCTGTGACTAGAAACCTTCTTTCAGTATCTTGGTCCGTGCAATTGTACAGAAGAATATTTGAAGACATTGAGGTTGATCGATAGAGTTCACGTATGAAATTTGCAGTTATAGAGGATCTGACTTACAGAGGCTCAGTTGAGCTCAGCAGAGGCTCTATGACCATAAATTTCTAATAACGGACAACTCAACAATCCTTTTGATTATCCATGGTTAGGAATGTCTTAAACAGTGTTTCTAGGACATTTTTGGAAATTTGTGTCCTAGAAAATTGTTTTCAAAAAGGATTTGTAGGAGGTACTTATCTTTTGGCTCTCCTTTGCTCGGCAAAAACCTTCACTTCTGTAGATTTGGATGACCACTTCTCTTCTTTGGCTCCCCCTTGAATTAGCAACTTCTGTAGACTAGTTCAGGGTCTCCTTTTGCTCCCCCTTGGCCTATGCTTGGATCAAATTAGATAAGTAATGCACAGAACATAGGTCAAACTCACCAGAGATTCTGTGGAGATCGACAGAGGTTCTGATCAATCCCACAGAAGCTCTGTTGGTTACAGAACTTTTGGTGGTAAGAATTTACATGCAGAAGAGTTCAAATATATACATATATACAATAGGATCAAATCTAACTTACAGAGGATTTAACTCATGTTAATCATACCCAACTTACCCACCAAAAAAAGGAATCTTTTCTCATCTAGTGCCTTGGTAAATAGGTCTCCAAGCTGGTATTCAGTGGATACGAAGTGCATTTCGATTGTGCCATGTTCAACATGATGCTTCAGAAAGTGGTATCGGATATAGATATGCTTTGTTTTTTAGTGCTGTACTGGATTGGCAGAGATGGCTATGGCACTTTTTGAATCACAGAGAATGGGTATCTTGTATATGGTGTAACCATAGTCCTTTAGTTGAGTTTCATCCACAGAACTTGGGAGCAAAAGCTAGCAGCAGCAACATATTCATCTTCTGCTGTAGATGTAGACACACAGTTCTGCTTCTTCGAGGTCCAGCTTACTAGTTTACCACCCAGGAATTGACAACTCCCAGAGGTACTTTTGCGATCAAGCTTGCATCCTCCATAATCTGAATCTGTGTATGCTTTAAGACCAAAGCCAGAGTTCTTTGGATACCAGAGCCCAAGATTTTTGGTCCCTTTAAGGTATCTGAAGATTCTCTTCACAACGATAAGGTGGGATTCCTTTGGGTTATCTTGATATCTTGCAAAGAGGCATGTGGCATACATTATATCAGGTCTACTTGCAGTTAATTATAAAAGTGACCTAATCATACCTCTGTAGAGCTTGCACTCTACAGATTTGCCATTTGGATCTGAGTATAACTTATTTCCAGTGGCCATTGGGGTCTTCATTACAGAGGCAACAGAGAGACTAAATTTTGAAAGTATGTCAGAGACATATTTAGCTTGATTTATAAAAACTCCCTCTGATGATTGTTTTACTTGGAGTCCTAGGAAGAAATTTAATTCTCCCATCATACTCATTTCAAACTCACTCTGCATGAGTTTTTCAAAGTCTTTGCACTGTTGTGCATTTGTAGACCCAAAAATAATGTCATCCACATAGATTTGTACCAACAGAATCTCATCACCTTTTCTTTTATAAAACAAAGTAGTATCGGTTGTACCTCTGTCGAAATTATTATTGAGAAGAAAGGTTGAAAGTCTTTCGTACCATGCTCTTGGAGCCTGTTTCAGTCCATACAGAGCTTTGTCGAGATAATAGACATATTTTGGGTACTTGGAACTTTCAAACCCTGGTGGCTGCTGGACGTATACTTCTTCTTGGATTTCACCATTTAGAAAGGCAGATTTTACATCCATTTGAAAGACTTTAAAACCTCTGTGGGCTACGAAGGCTAAGAAGATTCTTATGGCTTCGAGCCTTGCGACAGGGGCAAAAGTTTCATCGTAATCAATGCCTTCTTCTTGGCGATATCCCTTGGCCACCAATCTCGCTTTATTTCTAATGACCACCCCGTCCTCATCCTTCTTGTTTCTGAAGACCTATTTAGTCCCTATGGCTTGTTTTCCTTTTGGCAGAGGAACTAGGGTCCATACCTTGTTTCTCTCAAACTGTAGAAGCTCTTCTTGCATAGCATCTACCCAGTTTGGATCATCTAGGGCTTCAGAAATGCGTTTTGGCTCGATCACACTGATAAAATTTTTAAAGAAACAAAAATTGGCAGTGGCTGATCTTGTCTTTATTTTATCAGAAGGATCGCCAATGATTTGGCTTTGAGGATGACTCATAGTCCACTTGGTAGTCCTGGGGAGATGGTCATTCGTATCATCAAGTTGAGCTTCTGAGGTTGCACTTGTTGGTTCTTGCGCAACCTCTGTAGTAAAAGGTACTTCTGCACTAGAGCTTGGTTCTTCAGCTTGAGTAGGTATTGGGATTAGAGTTGGAATGGAATCCTCTGATGCGATAGAGACTGAATCCGCATTTTCCTCTGTTATTGGTTCCTCTGTTGTGGCTGGTGTTTCCAATGCCTTAGTTGTTGTATATCTGCTTGTGTCATCTTCTGTCCGCTCCCCCTCGGTATTAGCATCTGCATGATTCATAGAAGAGGATGAAGTATTTAATGGACCAGTTAGAGAAATACCTGACTCAGTCTGTTTGATAGAAGATGGTTCTCCAGAGGCTCTGACAGCTCCAGCAGAGGGATCGATATCGTCATGGAAAATCTCTTCAAACAGCAGATTTAAATCTGCTTCTCTTGTTTTTGAGATGCCAGAGGATTCCTTTTTTAGACCGAGTTCAGAACTGACTTGTTCGGAAGTCTTCCGAAAGGAATCGTCAAATGAAACGTTGATGCTTTCCACGATGGATCAAGACCGCAGAAGATATACTCTGTAGGCTTTTGAAGTGGCAGTGTATCCTATGAACTTTCCTTCATCTGCTTTCACATCGAACTTCCCTCTAGCTTCTCTGTCGTTTAAGACGAAGCATTTGCATCCAAAGACATGAAAGAACTTGATGTTGGGTCTCCTCTTATTGATCAATTGATAGGGTGTCTTGATGTGTCTTTTGACTATGGTAGATCGATTCTGGGTATAACATGTTGTTGATATGGCTTCTGCCCAGAAAGAGATTGGTAATCCAGATGCTGTGAGCATGGTCCTTGCAGCCTCTACAAGCGTTCGGTTCTTTCGTTCAACAACGCCATTTTGTTGAGGAGTACGTGCAGCAGAGAAATTCTGTGAAATGCCTTCTTCTGTGAGATAAGCTTCAATGACAGAGTTTTTGAATTCTGTGCCATTGTCTCTTCTCAACTTTTGGATTTTGCATTCGTACAGAACCTGGATCTTCTTCATTAGGTTTATTAGAGTGTTGGGAACATCTGATTTATTTCTGACAAACTCCACCCATGTATATCTTGAGTATTCATCGATCACCACTAGTATGTATTTCTTGCCTCCTAGGCTCTGCGTAGCAATCGGACCACAGAGGTCGACATGTAGCATGTGCAGATGCCTAGGACAAGACACATCAGTCTTTCCTTTGTAGGAAGCTCTCTTAAGCTTTCCCATTTCACATGCAGAGCATAGATGATCCTTACTGAATTTAACATTCGGCAGACCATTAACAAGATCAAGTTTTACAAGTTTGTCTAGAGTTTGGAAGTTCATGTGGCAGAACCTGTTGTGCCATAACCAGGCTTCTTCGTTTTTGCAATCAACAAATCATAACTTGTCTTCTTTGTTCTTGACACTAAAGTTCATAAGGTATAAATCTCCCCTTCTTTCAGCCCGCATAAGCTCGACTCCAGTATCTTCTCCTTGCAGAGAACAAAAAGTTCTTTTGAACATCACATCGAAGCCAGTATTGCAAAGTTGGCTAACACTTAGAAGATTGTGCTTTATGCCATCCACATATGCAACTTTGCATACTTCATCTTTTCCTTTTTGATGACTCTGTAGCCTTTAATGTATCCCTTTTTGTTGTCTCCAAAGGTTACTGATCCTCCATCGAGTTTGTCTTTGTATGAGGATAGTAGACCTCTGTCGTCAGTCATATGCCGCGAGCACCCGGAGTCAAGATACCAGATCGGCACATACTGCTTCTGCAAGACAATCAGAGATTTTTAGGTACCCATGTAATAACCAGTATGTCATTGATTTAATTAATGTTATTATTTTAATTTAAGAACGGTTTGGAGTTAGTTTTATAAATGTTAGTTGAGTATTTATGGAGCTAGAAGTTAAGGGGTAAGTTTTAATTTTAATATGGAAGTATAAGGGGTGTTTTGTCAAATGAGTGAAGCCTAGGGTTTGATTGGTCATTTTTACCAAACTCCACCACCACCGCCATTATCTCTCCTAGTAGAGGAGGTGTCACTCTTTTAGCAAAAATTAGATATTTTGTGAAGGTATGTGTGTTTTTCGGTTAATAGAGAAAAGAGAGAGAGAACCGTGAAGGAGAAGAAGGAGAAATAATCAAGGTTTGTTGCTGAAATTAGAGGGTTCAAGCTTGTGAAATCAAAGGTATGTTTTAGTTAAAATTGCTATCTTTATGTGTATTAAGTTTATATGAGTTTTAGAAGTGGGTTTTGATGATTTATGGATGTTTTGGAAAATCTGAGCATATGGTTAGGTTATGTTAAGAGTCTTAAACATATCTGCAAAATTACAGCAACATGCATAGCTTAAAAGATTAAATTTCTGGGTTTTAGGATGAACAGTGGACTGAGACATTCATGCATGTCGCAATAGTGGGTTGCGACATGGATGATAGTTGCGATCTTCATGAATGTCGCAACCTTGAGTTGCGACTTGCTCATTGATGTCGCAACAGTGGGTTGCGACTTGGTGCTATGTCGCAACAGTTGGTTGCGACATGAGGGAGTTGTCGCAATAGTTGGTTGCGACTTGGTACTGTGTCGCAGTAGTTGGTTGCGACATGGTACAGTGTGTTGCGACATGGGGTATCTCAATAGTTGATTGCGACTTGAGTCGAGGATTTCAGGATTTTAGAGATTTTAGTCTTTAAAAGAAATATTTGTATTTATATGGTACAGATTATGTGAAACTGGACTGAAGAAATTGGAGTGCTTGGTAATAGCTTGGAAGGATTTTGGAAATAAGCGAAACGAGTGAGTTTTTATTTAAAAATGTTTTCAAATGGGATACATATATGTGAATGAGTGTAATATTGTGCATATGGTGTTTATATGAGTATTACATTGCATGGGTGCTAGTTGGCCGGGCTTAGGACCGGTGAAAGTTGGCTGTACAGAGGGACAGTGGTGTTGGATGTATTTAGTACAGCGGTGTAAAATAATTAATTGGCTTGCTACCAATTAAAATAGCCAGGAGAAAGAGAAAGAGAAAGAGAAAGAGATGGAAAGATACATGATGCAGGAGTCATAGTGGGTATTCTTATGTGAATTATGTGTATGATGTTGTACAAATGTTTTCTTTAACTAACGGGGATTTTCTCACTAGACCTCAAGGTCTAACCCTCATTTTTGTTTTAAAATATGTATTCCAGGTCGTGGAGCAAATAAGGACAAATGATATGTTAATCATGTCTAGGTTTTGGAAGATACATGATTATGAAGATTCGAGATGTGTTTTGTATCTATTATGTACTTTATTATAAAAGAAAAAGTTTGTACTGAAAGACCTATTTTGGTAAGCTAAGGGACCGTAAATGAAATATGACGTATTATTTTGTGGTGAATGTATGTTATTTGTATGTATTTGGGATTCGGGTTGTTACAGATGGTATCAGAGCCCTAGTTTAAGGGATTTAGGTATTAGTATATGTACCTAGACTTAAACTGCATGTGAAGTAGGATGTCCCTGTTATTGTAGAACCTTGGGATGTTAAATTTAAAAAGGTAGAAGGAACATCATGTAAGGTAATTTCAGATTACACATGGCCAGTGTAATTGTGATCTACAGGTACATGTTTGGACTGGAATACCTTATTATATGGGGTATGTGCTTATGTGTATATTAACCTTGTCTGAATCAACAGAATGGCAAGTGGTACGAGACAAACGAATCGGGAAGGGGGAGGAAATCCGAATAGATCCAATCCAACAGCCGGAGGAAGGGGAAGAGGGGGAGAAAGAGGCAGAGGCAGAATTGGGGTCAGAGTCCAGGGGCGCGGTACGGAGTTTGTTACGAGGGATGACTTAGCGGCTGAAATGGGAAGATTACAGGCAAATATCCAGGCTATGTTTAACCAGACTCATAATACCGAAACAGAAAGACCAGATCCTACACATGAAGAAGAGATGCCTATTACTCCTACTGTTGTACCATTGATGAAAAAGTGTGATTATAAAATGTTTCTCAGTTGTAAGCCTCCGACCTATTCAGGAGATCGGGATCCAGTAAAAGCTATGCGATGGTTGAAGGAAATAGAAGCTATCTTCAAGACTAGTAAGTGCGCGGAAGAGGATAGGGTACTTTACGGAGCCGCGATGTTGAAAGGTGACGCTTTATACTGGTGGGAAGCTCATATTTCCTCGGGAGGTTCTGACATATATTCTACCTTCTAGTGGGAAGAATTTGTTATAGCTTTCAGGAAGCAGTTATGTCCTCATGCAGCGGTTAAACAACTAGAGGGGGAGTTTATGAACTTGCAACAAGGAAATTTATCTGTTCGGGACTACACTGCTCGTTTTCTAGAAAAATCTCGTTTTGTGGAGTACTACGTTGCCACAGAGGCAATGAAAATGGAAAGGTTTATCTTCGGGTTGAATTCAGATGTCAGAAGGCTAGTAACTGCAAAAGGACCCAATACATTCTCAGCCGCAGAAGATGTCGCGGAAGATGTGGAGCGAGATAATAGGAGGGATGCTGGTGATAAAGGTATGGGAAAGAGAAAATGGGAAGGGCCACCACACGATCCGAAGAAGTCCGGGTTTCAGCGATTTGATAGCCGTCCACCTTTCCGATCAGTTGAAAGACCTTGCCCAAAGTGCTACCGTTTTCATCAAGGAAGTTGTCAAGTTGATCCTAGAAACTGTTATAAGTGTGGAAAGATTGGCCATATTGCTGAAGACTGTCGAGTAGTTAGATTTTGTTACTCGTGCAATTCTCCTGATCATCTTCAGTCCGATTGTCCACTGGGGAGAATACAATCGGGTGGTACGTCAGTAAGACCAACGGGTGTCAGACCAGTAGTACCGAGACTCGAACCAGCAAGAACAAGAGGTCGTTCATTTCAGATGACAGCAAAAGAAGCGGAGGAAACTCCGAACGTGGTTACATGTACATTCCTAATAAACTCTACACGTGCTAAGGTGTTATTTGATTCCGGTGCAAACCGATCATTTGTGTCTCATTCATTTGCTGCTTATATGCATTTAAAGCCTAAAGTGTTAGATCGTGCTTTAATGGTAGATACTGCAAATGATAATCAAGTGTCGGTTAAAGAAGTATTTGATAGCTGTGTGATAAATATAGAAGGGTGCGGAGTACCGATACAGTTATTTCCAATAGCCCTGATCGAGTTTGATGTGGTAGTGGGAATGGATTGGTTAGCTGAGAATCAAGCTAACAGAGTTTGTGATAAGAAGTTAATAAATGTTGTCTTGCCTGAGAAGGGGCCGGTAGTGATTTATGGTGATCGTAGAAATCATCAGTCTTGTCTTATATCTATGATAAAAGCCCGTAAGTGTGTTAATAAAGGTTGCCCGAGTTACTTAGCTTATGTGATAGATACTAAGCTAGAGAAGAGTAAGTTGGAAGATATCCCAATTGTTAGTGAATTTCCAGAAGTTTTCCCCGAAGACTTGAATAGTCTTCCGCCCGTTAGACAAGTAGAGTTTGGTATAGATCTGATTCCTGGAGCCACTCCTGTAGCTCGTGCACCTTATCGTCTGGCACCTCCAGAGATGAAAGAAATGATGGCACAACTGCAAGACCTATCCGATAAAGGTTTCATCAGACCGAGTTCTTCGCCGTGGGGTGCACCAGTTTTGTTTGTGAAAAAGAAGGATGGTTCAATGAGAATGTGTATTGACTACCGGGAACTGAATAAGCGCACGATCAAGAATAAGTATCCGCTTCCCAGAATTGATGACCTATTCGATCAATTAGTTGGAGCTTGTTATTTCTCCAAGATTGATCTGAGATCCGGTTATCATCAGCTGAAGGTTAAAGAAGAAGACGTTCTGAAAACTGCTTTTCGCACAAGGTACGGTCACTATGAGTTTTTGGTAATGCCGTTTGGACTGACGAATGCTCCAGCTGCCTTTATGGATTTAATGAATCGGGTATTTAAGCCGTATCTTGATAAATTCGTTATTGTGTTTATCGATGATATACTTATCTATTCCCAATCCAAGGAAGAGCACGCGCAACATCTTTGTTTGATTCTGGAACTATTGAAGAAAGAAAAGTTGTATGCTAAATTTTCAAAATGTGAATTCTGGCTACGGGAAGTTCGGTTTCTGGGGCATGTAGTTTCCGTGAAAGGCATTTAAGTTGATCCAATGAAAGTAGAAGCGATTGAAAAGTGGGAACCGCCGAGAACGCCAACCGAAGTACGTAGTTTTCTAGGTTTAGCCGGTTACTATCGAAAGTTTATAAAAGACTTCTCTCGTATCACGACGCCTTTGACAAAACTGACTCGAAAGAATCTGAAGTTTGAATGGAAAGCAGAACAGGATGAAGCATTCCGAATATTGAAAGAGAAACTTTGCAGCGCGCCGATACTAGCATTACCTGAAGGTTCCGATGACTTTGTCGTTTACAGTGATGCTTCCAAACTGGGATTGAGATGTGTACTTATGCAGCGTGGAAAGGTTATAGCTTATGCTTCTCGTCAACTAAAGGATCATGAAAGACAGTATCCTACGCATGACATGGAGCTTGCAGCAGTTGTCTTCGCATTGAAGATTTGGAGACATTATCTTTATGGTTCCAAATGTCAAATTTATACCGATCATAAGAGTCTCCAACATCTTTTTGATCAGAAGGAATTAAATATGAGGCAAAGAAGATGGCTAGAACTGGTGAATGATTACGACTGTGAAATTCTTTATCATCCGGGAAAGGCGAATGTAGTAGCCGATGCATTGAGTCGTCAAGAAAGAAGTGGAACAATAAAGGTTATTGCACTACGAGCTGAGCTGCTACCTAACATTTTCAATGAATTGCTGAAGTGTCAAATAGAAGCCTATCAGGAAGAACATTTGAAATCAGAACGGTTAGTTGGGTTATCAGCATTGCTAGTAAAAGATGATCGTGGGTTGTTGTGTCTGGGAAACAGAATTTGGGTGCCTCGTTTGGGTGGTTTACGTGATCGGGTGCTATGAGAAGCTCATCAATATCGATTCTCTATTCATCCAGGTACAAATAAGATGTATAAGGATCTGAAGCAATTTTATTGGTGGCCGGGAATAAAAAGAAGCATTGCTAAATATGTGGAAAGTTGTACTACTTGTAAGAAGGTGAAGATTGAACATCAAAAGCCGTTTGGTCAGTTGCAACGTTTAGAAATACCGATGTGGAAATGGGATCAGATTACTACAGATTTTATCACAAAGCTACCAAGGACTCCGAAGGGATTTGATTCTATCTGGGTGATAGTCGACAGGTTGACGAAGTCTGCACACTTTCTACCGATAAAGGAAACTGATTCATTGGAACGATTAGCTAAGTTATACATTGACGAAATAGTAACTCGTCATGGAATTCCAATTTCGATTATTTCTGATCGTGATAGTCGTTTTACTTCAAGATTCTAGAGAAGTTTTCAAAAGGAAATGGGGACTCAGATAAAGTTAAGTACAGCATATCATCCTCAAACTGACGGTCAAAGTGAAAGGACAATCCAGACTTTAGAAGATATGCTACGGGCTTTCATTGTTGACTTTGGGGGATCTTGGGATAAGCATTTGTCGTTGATTGAATTTGCTTACAACAACAGTTACCATTCCAGCATAAAAGCGGCACCGTTTGAAGTTTTGTATGGTAGAAAATGTCGAACGCCTCTGTGTTGGAATGAAGTGGGAGAGAAACAGTTAGCAGGACCATATATAGTACAGTTAACAGCGGATAAGGTTACTCAGATTCGGGAAAGATTGAAAGTGGCTCAAGATAGACAGAAAAGCTATGCCGACCGACGCCGGAAACCGTTAGAGTTTCAAGTTGGAGATTTTGTGATGATAAAAGTCTCACCTTGGAAAGGAGTCATTCGATTTGGAAAGCAAGGTAAACTTAGTCCGAGATATATTGGACCGTTTGCAATTACTGAAATAATTGGGGAAGTAGCTTACCGACTAGATTTACCACCAGAGTTAAGCAGGATTCACAACGCCTTTCATGTGTCAAATTTTCGAAAGTGTTTGGTTACACCAGATCAGGCAGTGTCTCTACCAGATATACAAGTTGATGAAAAGTTGAATTATGTGGAGGAACCTGAAGCTATTGTTGACCGAAAAGTCAAAGTTTTATGGAATAAGGAGATAAGACAAGTGAAAGTCCAGTGGCGACATCATAGGGGTCAGGATGCTACGTGGGAATCAGAGTTAGAAATGAGAACCAAATACCCTTATCTATTCACTTAGCTGAATTCCGGGACGGAATTCTTTTAAGGGGGAGATGTTGTAATAACCAGGTATGTCATTGATTTAATTAATGTTATTATTTTAATTTAAGAACGGTTTGGAGTTAGTTTTATAAATGTTAGTTGAGTATTTATGGAGCTAGAAGTTAAGGGGTAAGTTTTAATTTTAATATGGAAGTATAAGGGGTGTTTTATCAAATGAGTGAAGCCTAGGGTTTGATTGGTCATTTTTACCAAACTCCACCACCACCGCCATTATCTCTCCTAGTAGAGGAGGTGTCAGTCTTTTAGCAAAAATTAGATATTTTGTGAAGGTGTGTGTGTGTGTTTCGGTTAATAGAGAAAAGAGAGAGAGAACCGTGACGGAGAAGAAGGAGAAATAATCAAGGTTTGTTGCTGAAATTAGAGGGTTCAAGCTTGTGAAACTAAAGGTATGTTTTAGTTAAAATTGCTATCTTTATGTGTATTAAGTTTATATGAGTTTTAGAAGTGGGTTTTGATGATTTATGGATGTTTTGGAAAATCTGAGCATATGGTTAGGTTATGTTAATAGTCTTAAACATATCTGCATAATTACAGCAACATGCATAGCTTAAAAGATTAAATTTCTGGGTTTTAGGATGAACAGTGGACTGAGACATTCATGCATGTCGCAATAGTGGGTTGCGACATGGATGATAGTTGCGATCTTCATGAATGTCGCAACCTTGAGTTGCGACTTGCTCATTGATGTCGCAACAGTGGGTTGCGACTTGGTGCTATGTCGCAACAGTTGGCTGCGACATGAGGGAGTTGTCGCAATAGTTGGTTGCGACTTGGTACTGTGTCCCAGTAGTTGGTTGTGACATGGTACAGTGTGTTGCGACATGGGGTATCTCAATAGTTGATTGCGACTTGAGTCGAGGATTTCAGGATTTTAGAGATTTTAGTCTTTAAAAGAAATATTTGTATTTATATGGTACAGATTCTGTGAAACTGGACTGAAGAAATTGGAGTGCTTGGTAATAGCTTGGAAGGATTTTGGAAATAAGCGAAACGAGTGAGTTTTTATTTAAAAATGTTTTCAAATGGAATACATATATGTGAATGAGTGTAATATTGTGCATATGGTGTTTATATGAGTATTACATTGCATGGGTGCTAGTTGGCCGGGCTTAGGAGCGGTGAAAGTTGGCTGTACAGAGGGACAGTGGTGTTGGCTGTATTTAGTACAGCGGTGTAAAATAATTAATTGGCTTGCTACCAATTAATATGGCCAAGAGAAAGAGAAAGAGAAAGAGATGGAAAGATACATGATGTAGGAGTCATAGTGGGTATTCTTATGTGAATTATGTGTATGATGTTGTACAAATGTTTTCTTTAACTAACGGAGATTTTCTCACTAGACCTCAAGGTCTAACCCTCATTTTTGTTTTAAAATATGTATTCCAGGTCGTGGAGCAAATAAGGACAAATGATAGGTTAATCATGTCTAGCTTTTTGGAAGATACATGATTATGAAGATTCGAGATGTGTTTTGTATCTATTATGTACTTTATTATAAAAGAAAAAGTTTGTACTGAAAGACCTATTTTGTTAAGCTAAGGGACCGTAAATGAAATATGATGTATTATTTTGTGGTGAAATTATGTTATTTGTATGTATTTGGGATTCGGGTTGTTACAACCCATATCCAAATGGATCCCTTTTTGTCAGAGGTCTTCATGGTTGCCTTAGCATCCTTGGGTTTGGTTTTAACTTCTGTTGAATAACCATTTTGTTTCTTCTTTCCCTTAGATTGTGCATTCTTTTTGGGTAAAGAGAGGAAACAGTGTGGGCTGGAGAAGTGTTGGTTCAATTTATACATGAGATCAAAGCAATGACAATAATGAATTTGCGAAGAGATTTGCTTGAACTTTTCATTAAAAACATTGAAACAGGGTACAGAGGCTTTATTTTTACAATCTACCCTAGCACTAGACTTCTTATTACAAGGAGACCTATGCTGACTAGATTGTTGCTTAGAAAATTCTCTGATTGGAGTAGCCTTCTGTGGTCGCCGTCTTCTGTGGTGAACTTCTGCAGGTTTCACTGTCACAGAAGCAAAAGACTTGTTATTTACAACCCATTTACCCTTTTGTTGCCAAGTTAGTTTTTCTTTAAAAGGCCTTAAGGGTTCTGTAGTCTTTGAACTTGTTGGATTTTAAGAAGACATTTCCTTTTGTTGTTTGATTTTCTCAAGCTCAAGAGAGGTTTTGGCTTGTATACATATGTCCAAAAAGTCTGGACAGATAGGAACACTTGTGATTTTCTCCTTAGGAGAAATAGTTCTGTTAAGAACTCCAGAGGATAGCTTAAAGTCCTCTGAGTCACAAGGTACTCTCTCTGACTTAGAGTCAGTCTCAGATTCGTCAGAGGATGAATCGTCCTCATATACAGTGGTTGAGTCACTTAGTTCTCTTTCGACAGAGGCTGGACTTTCAGAGCATGTGCCAGACTCGCTTTCTTCCTTTTCTATGGGACTATCTTCTAAGTCAACAGAAGTATCTATGAAGATTTCATCAGAGAGATTTTGATCGACAGAGGATGTACAGAGGTTTTCTTCTGAAGAGGTAGGCTTGAACTCAGGTGCCTCTGTCGATAGTTTCTTTTCAGAGTCTATCATGCAGACAAAAGCAACCTGTGTTTGAGTCTTGGGGTCACCAAACTTGAAGATTCCTATCTGATCTTGAGTTTTCAGATACTTCTTAGGTTTGGATTCTCTTTTGACAGAGATTGAAGGTGATAAATCTGTGTTTTGATACCACACATTTATCATCTTCAGAGGTTTCCTCTCGTGAGGTTCCCAAGAGATTTTTTGCCTTTTACTTACAGAGAGTAGGTTTAGAAATCCAGGTTTTCTTGTACTTCCAATGTGAAATAGAGAGGACAGAGACTTGTCTCTTTTGATTCCAGTGTATGGATCTATATCACAGAAGCCAATTCCCCGTCTCCCTATTTGTGTATTAATTTTCTCGTACACCTTCTGTGCATCTTGATATTTCTTAATTACAAGATCTCTTCTGAGTAAGTCTTGACAGAGGACTTCTCTTTCCTTTTGAAAATAGTGTTAAAGAGCTAGGATGTTCATTATGTCGCTCTCAACGTTCATAAGTTCTTTAGATTTAGCTTTTAATGCAGAGTTGAGTTCAGAAATCTTTTCTTTCAAAGGATTTAGATGTTTGTTCCAGTTAGTTTCAATTTCTTCCTTTTCTTGAAAAGTTTTCGCCTTTTCTTGCGTGAGAAGTCTAGCTTCTCTCTCAAAGAAGGTGAGTTTCTTTTGAACACTTTTGCAGGTCTTTTTAAGTTCAGTATATTCAATGGTTAGTTTAAGCAAATCAGCTTCTGCTTGATTAGAATAAGAGTCAGAAGTGGATACCTCACTATCGGAGTCGGAGGAGCTAACTTCTGCCATGCCACAGAACAGGGCGTTCTTCTTTTCTCCTTCGTCAGAAGATTCATCTAACTGCCCGTTCTCTTGCTCCACCATGAGCGACTTCTGAGCATAATACTATGCCTTCTTTTTGTAGAAAGCAGAGTCCCTCTGAGGGCGGTTTGACTTTCTCCTACAGTCAGCAGCATAGTGGCCCGGCTTGCCACAGTTGAAACAACCCTGGTTCTGGGGGGCATTTCCAGCTCTGTCGTTTGACCTCTGTTTGTCACCACCTCTGTCATTCTTGTCATTTGACCTCTGTTGGTCATTCGATCCTTCTCTTCCTTGATTCCTCAAATCACCACGATAATCTCTTCCATTGCGTTCATAACCAGACTTTTTATGGTATCCTCTGCTGAACTCTCGAGTCAATAGAGCCAAAGACTTTGCTATCGAGGCCATAGTTGCCTCCTCTTCTTCCACCACCTCTTCCTCTTCACTATCAATGACCAATACCCTCTACTTCTTCTCCTTCTTTTCTTGCACAGCTTTCTCTTTCTTCGGCTTCTCTTTAGCTTCTGTAGCTTTACCAACAAGTTCAAGGGGTGTACTTTCTTGAGCTTTTGCTTGTGCAATCTGAGGTTCTTGGGCTGCCAACGTTCCATAAAGATCTGACAGAGTCCAGGAGTCTAAGTCCTGATTAGTTTGCAGAGACATAGACAACTGGATCCATTCTTTATTTAGGCTCTTTAGGAACATGACATTGTTCTCCTCAGATGTTTTGTGTATCCCGAACTTCTTGCATTTGTTGATCAGAGAGTTGAACCGGTCGTATGTTGTTTGCAGAGATTCTCTCGGCAGAGCTTTGAATGCATAGTATTCATTGATGCATTGGGCTCTGCGGTTCTTCTGAGTCTTGGCCCCTCCCTCCAATTGTTTCTCCAGTTCCTTCCATAGATCGTATGCAGATTCACACGCATCTAGGGATTGGAAGAGGTCATTTGGGATGGCCATTATCAGAAGTCTTTTGGTCTTCTGAGCAACTTCATATTTGGCCCAATCTGGCTCGGACCATTTATCCTTGGTCTTTGGTTTCTCGTTCTCAGGAATCTCTGGTGTATCATCTGTGGCAGGTACTCGAGGTACTGTGATCATTGGTACGAAGGGAGGATTTTTTATATAGTAGACAAGTTCTTTGTCAGTACCCTCGAAGAAGTGAATCATTCGTATCTTCCATTGAGGGTACTTGTCTCTTAGCAGAGTGGGTGGCTTGGTTAAAGAACCAGCAGTGAAGAAGTTGTTCGTATTCGCCATTTTGAAAGGTTTTGAAAATGTCAGAAAACAGAGTATGAACTGCAAATTTTCAGATGATGATGTGAATGCTTCTAAAAGTGTTTATAAGCTTAAAACCTTGAGCAATGCACTAAAATGGAGAGTTTTAACCGAGAAAACAGATTCTGTAGGTTTACCAAAGTCGAACTGGTCGAGAATGGCAGAAAAACAGAGTCTGCTTGAAATAAACTAAGAACAGATTAAAATCAAGCCAAGTTTCTACCAAAAATCATTGTAAGTGAGGATCTCTTGATATGGAAAATCAAGAACCGCTCTGATACCAATTGTTGGTTCCTATTTTACTTAATAATGATGATTATATCTATTAGTTCGAAACAGAATAATGTGCGGAAGCGTTTTAGAGAACTAATAAGATATTTAAGGTAGAGAAACACACTATATCAAATACGTGAGATGTAAATAACACAAATTGTAATTCAATAACCCACTGTATATTGATATAAATAAAACACCAAGAACACCGAAGATTAAATAGGAATTCTGCTCTTAAGGATGTGTGTGTTGTGCAAAGCTTAATAGAAGAACTCAACATGAGCCTTCTATTTATACTACATCCATAGGGGACAAGGAGGAGACAAGAAGTACTAAGGTACAATAGACACTATCGTGGAACAATGACAGGTACAACGTTGTTGTAGTGCGCCGCACTCTACAAAGGCTGCAACCCATCAGAGGTTGACACGTGGAGGCAGTAGGGCGAGCCTTTGTACGAATGATCTTCAAGATCTTCGTACAACAGTGAACGTGAGAAGCACGATCGTCTTTGACTTGATCTTCAAGAATTCTTCTAAGCCTTCAGTCTTTATACCACAGAGGCTTTGTCAAGTATGGCAGAGGCTCTGTGGCCTTGTCTTCTGTGAAGCGTCTTCTGTTAAGTGTTCACTTAATCTTCTATCGGTGCCTTGGCAGAACCTCTGTCGGTGTCTATACTTAGCCAATTTCTCCGTACTTTCTATAAGCAGTAGAAGTTGGAGCTAACATTGTGAATTAATTTTTTGTTTGTTTCGTTTATGTAACTTGATATTGGTACAAACCATTACCAACATGTACCATCTGAAACAATTCGGTACCAATTAAGTCGGTACCAAATACAATTGGTTGGTACATGGTATGAAATTTTGCATACCAATTCTAATTGGTTGGTACACGGTATTGGCAAAAACAAGTCGGTACCGTACCAAGTCCACCCCTAATTATCCTAGTAGGATAATAATTATGAAGTGTGTGAAAATATAGTTATGTTAATTATATATAAAAACATTGGGCTTAATACAAGTATTTAATTATTATACTAATAATTAATTAAGTTAAAACCCCTAATGTTTACTTTAGAAACCCCAATATTAATTATTTGCTAATAATTGATTAAAGGCTTAAAAGCCCAAATTAAGTTTAATCTAAACTTAAGGGGCCCGGTCCAAAATAAGGAAAGGGGATTATTTAAACCTAATTAAGTTTAGGTTTAGGTTATGTGAGTCCATGATCTTCAACAATTCAAATAATATGTAACAAGATTAGGTAGAGGAGGACTAATTGTTTATTAGAAAAGGAAATCTAATCTAGAGAGAACAATGTGAGATTAGAGAGCTACATTTTGTATTATGAACTAATGATTACAATATTACATGAAATGACCTATTTATAGTCTTCCCTCCTTGTTACAATACTTAAGCCCAAGCCCATTTACACATCTAAGCACATTAGGCCCAAATCCTTTACTTTACAAAACTTTCTAATATTTAGGACAACTTAAATGTCCTAACTTTCTCCCCCTAAAGTTTTGGAAAGTAAAATCACTTTAAAGTCTTTAACTCCTCTCCCCTTGATTTTCTTGAAAAACTTTAGCGGTGCATTCTTCATATGTAGGCACGGCACCCCCTTGAAAATTGCTCTTACTCATTATTTTCAACCTTGAAAAATCGGATCCAATGTACTCCATAACCCCGACTAAGTGCACGAAAATCATCTTCAAAGTGTATGCATTTAGTGTAAAACAAAGAATCCGTCGTTGGAACACGAGTTGAGTAAGAATTCGGCTTAAGAGCTTGGTCCGAATTTGCTCGAAGGAGAAACGGTAAAAAACACGCGCTACTCGGTAGGGATTTCGAGGAATCGAACACAAATCGATGTCGTGGAAATGAATGTGTGACAAAAGAAATGTAGGAGTGATGCCACACGGGTTCCGTTAGCAAAAACCTCGAATTTTGACGAAACTAATGGAATTTGGACCAAAAATGTTAGAAAACTAACTGATCACTAACTGGTCCAGTTAGTACTATTCATCTTCTTTCAACAAACCAAAATCACGATCTGTTGATTTTTAGTTCCACTATTCCTCTAAATTTAATAACCAAAACCACTTTCTATTTGTTCCTTTATGGTTGCAAACCACAAAAAGGTGATTTTCAATTAATATTGTACCATGCAACCGTGAGAATCCATCCATGGCAAACCAAAAACATTCATGCCGGCGATAATTTCGATCTGAGATTTTCTTCCCCATATTTCATCTAAATCTCACGATCAAAGCTGCTCTTTTATGGTTCCTTGATTTTACCAAACATCCAAATATAACATTCATCACAAAAATAAACATGCAACGTGAAACACTCTTATTCCGGCGAGTAACAAATTTTTCCGATGAGCTAACCAATTTTTCCGGCGAGTGAACTCCAACAACTCTGAAAGTTTGAATTCTTGATATAGATCGGGCAAAAATTCACTTGAAATGTCGAGATCCGATGATCGTATCGAGAAAAAATTCATCGATTTGGCTCTGATACCAATTGTGAGCCCATGATCTTCAACAATTCAAGTATTAGCAACAAGATGAGGTAGAAGAGGACTAATTATTTATTAGAAAAGTAAACCTAATCTAGAGAGAACAAAAGATGATTTAAGAGCTACATCTTGTATTATGAACTAGTTATTACAAATAACATGAAATGACCTATTTATAGCCCTTCCCCCTTGTTACAACAAGTAAGCCCAAGCCCATTTACATGTCTAAGCCCATTAGGCCCAAATCCATTACTTTACAAAACTTTCTACTTATTTAGGACAACTTAAATGTCCTAACATTCTCCCCCTAAAGTTTTGGAAAGTAAAATCACTTTAAAGTCTTTAACTTCTCTCCCCTTTGATTTTCTTGAATCGTCGATGAAGATCATGGACCTAACAGGTTAAGCAAAATTTTCTAGCAAGCAAAGCACAAAAAAGGCTCCCCTTTTGGTTTTTGGCGCCGTCGTGGTCACACACAAACACACACAAATCGATTTTGTGTGTGTCAGGTTTTGTTTCGGAAGGGCTAGCAACCGTTCGGTGATGTATCGTACTCACGTGTGGATACCTCTAGAGGGTGTCTGTCTTGTTGTCTCGTGTTTCCTATATGGCAATCCATTGTTTTGAGGTAGTAATTCTAACCCCCTATAGTTGAATGTTGTGTCCTTATTGGCTTTTGTAACGGATCCAGGCTAATAGGGTTTCACGGTTATTTTGTTTTATATGTATGTTTATTTTCGCTGCAATCCCATGGAAACCCTTCAGATAACAACCTCCTAATCTAATTCCTTACTAGAAATAAGATTACAATTGGGTGTCACCCGAACCACCAAAAATGACTTTAATACGACGTCTCAAAAATATCCCCCAAACTCTCCTTCTAAACGATTGACCAAGCCTTCTTGGCGACCACGCCGCTAGAACCTGAGATACATGCCGACACCAAAACAAGTGTTAAACCAAAAATCCTAGTGATCATGAATATAAGACAAGTAATGATAATTCGTAGTTAAAACACATTTGTGAATCATTTATAACATTCATTTGGAATCAATGGGGGAGACCCGTATCGCTTCAGCAAGTTTCACCTCAAGAGACACTGAGACAGTTTACCTTAGTGGCTATCCTCGCGGGTAACACCTCAAGGTCCGACACACTTAAAGACTACCTCCAAGGCATTACCTCAAGCGGCGGAGATCCTAGTGCCTACCTCCAAGGTGGCACCTCAAGACTAAACCCTCCTACTGCCTACTTGCAAAGTTCATCCACCAATACAATAGCAATTAAAAATATTCATTTAATCCAAATAAGAGTATGCATTTCACAACTCAAGATAAACCAGTGGTCCAACTACCATGCTCAACATATAACATGAGATTCTCAAATTATACAATGACCCTAACTTAGGTCAACCATGACTCATGTCGTATTATAAAGTATTCTCAAGATTTTGAGCAAATCCTCGTGAAATTTCTTTTAAACAAGTTTGGTCGTGGACATCAGAATTTATAATCACAAGGGAGCAATTTTACTCCTTTTCATATGCGTAAAAATCCAAGAGAATGAGATTATATAACCAAATCATCAAATAATGAGTTAATACTTGAAATAGGTCTATATATGTAAATAAAGTAGACATTTTGACATGTATCTAGTTTTACGAAGCATTTACGAAACATTTAATACTCACTTTCTAGGTTTATACAGAAAACCTAGAAAACTTTGCCAAACCCTAGAAATGGATAAAACACTTGGATTCTTGAAGATCTTCCAAGAACCATTATAGTCGAATAAGACCATGTATGGCCTATTAAGGCTTATTAATACCAATGGTGGCATTTACGTATTTGTATACAAGTCCAATACATCATATGTTGTTACCAACAACACACACATTATCTATAAATTCACATATACACATGCATATATACATATATACAACACATATATACATCATATACAATTACCAAATAACACACATATTATCTATACATTCACATATACACATGCATATCAGCATATATACATACATGGAACAATATACGTAGATCCATCGCGGTTAACAACAAACATATGTATATATATAACACGGACCCACTGATACATATAAAACATACACATGTGTACATATAACACATAAACATGATAAAACAAGAAAAATAAAAAAAATTGTCGTTAATCTGTCACTAAATAGTGATGGATAAGCAACAGACACGTGGATTTTTATTTATTTTTTAAATAAAAAACTCGTATTCGCCGCTATTTAGCGATGGATTAGCGACGAAATTCATTAATTTCTATTTAGAAATAATAAAAATGAAAATTGTAGAAACCAGGATTCAATCTTACAATCAATTAAGAACAATCAAATAATAAAATGATAGAGAATTCGATCAAACAGCTTTGTATTCATTCAAGAACAGATTACAGATCTAGAGAGATAATCTCTCAAAGATTACAAAGTGAATACAAAGATATGCGGAAAGTTAGTTAGCTTACAGTTGCTAACTTCTATATATACTGTAAAGAAAAGCTAAAGCTATTGTACATATATGTAACAGACTAGTAGAACAATTACACATGTCCTAATTAGTAATAGAGTATTGTTGGTTCCTGTTTTCTTAACAATGATCTTAACTTTCAGTTAGTTCAGATTGTAGATATGGTGCGGAAGCGTATTTAAGAACTGAAAAATAATGTAAAGGTAGAAAAACACACAATATCAAATAAACAGTATGTACAGAACAGATGAATATCTCAAAGATTACTGTGTTTGATATTATCAAGAACACCAAGAACATAACAAGAAAGAGCTGCTGGTGTGTGTGTTTGTGCGTAGCTTAATGTGTAATTCTTTTTCTTGTTCTTGTTAATGTTAATCGAAGAACTCAACATGAGTCTTCTATTTATACTACTACAAATGGGACATACTTTAGACAATAAGGACTGATCTACAGTAGACAAGATCGTATGAACAGTAGCAGGTACGATGTTCATTTAATGCGCATGTTCCAATTCTGACAGAGCCCTATCAGAGTTTGACACGTGTAGTTGATGCCAGGGCACGCCTAGAAAAAGTGGATGAACGGATCCTGGAACAGTAGAAAGATATTTGTAAATCTTCCAAGTCTTCAGTATAAACCGCAGAGGCTCTGTCAAGGGTGACAGAGGTTCTGCGGCTCGGTCCTCTGTGAGCAGTCTTCTGCTGATTCTCGCTTTCGGTATTCTTGGGTTCTTCTGCAGAGCCTTTGTGGGTTACTTCTGTACTTAGACTATTTTCACTACTTTCACAAACAGAAAGATTGGAGCTAACAAGTATAAATGAAAATATCCTAAGACATAAGTTCTGAACAACATGTTCAGAACTTCTGGACATCCTTCTGATTGAGCTCTTCAGAACATCTTTCAAGCACTTGGACATTTTCATCTTCAACATCAGAAGTTCTGAGTTTCCTACTCAGAACTCTGAACCTTCTATTCAGACTTTCACACTTAGTAATCTTTTCGAGACTTCTCTTAATCAGAAGTTCTGAGTCTCCTACTCAGAACTCTGAGTCTTCTGCTCAGATGTTAACACTTGTGTTTTTGACAAAACTTCAGATCTAACAATCTCCCCCTTTTTGTCAAACACTTCTGTATTTATCAACATTGAATTCTTTTAGAGCAGGTACAATCTTTAGTAGTATCACATTTCTCAGAGCAAATCTTCTGTCAAACTGTTCAATGAGCTCTTCTGTCTTTTGAACCTGGATACCTCTTTGTATCTTCTTTTCCAAACTTTTGTTTGATAAACCTAAGAGTTCCAGAGCTATATTTGGCAGCTTCACTAGCTCTGAAAAAGATCTTTTGTTTTTGGTTATTCTTCAGTGTAACACCCAATTCTGGCCATTCATTGACATATCCAGTCTTCATAGCATCCAGTTGCACATGCTCATTATTTGGCTTTGACAAGTAGACACATGGTCTATGCACATACAGAGCAATTTGAAAGTCTGTATAAGCATACCATCTTAGAATGTAAAACATAGCTTCTCTCACTATTGCCAATGCACCTCTCTCCTTCTTGTATTTACTACAGTCTTTGTTCTCCAGAAGACAATACAACCTGTAGAAATCCACAACTGAGATCTTATCAAAATCTGCTTCAGTAAAATAATAGACTTTTCCATCTTCTCTGAGAACTTCAAATCCATAGTACTCATTTTTCTGAAACTTCCTGACAACAATTTCTCTGATCCCAGTGATCATGAAGTCAGAGTAAACAGATTTCTTTTTCTTTCCCACAACTCTTGTCAATTCACCACGAAACCATCTAGAAAATTCAGACTTATCATGATATACACTCAGGAAATTTACTTCTCTTGGCTGAAAGAAGTTTGGCAAAGTATACTCCAAGAACGCAAAATTTAGATCAACAGACATTTCTTCTTCTTTGTCTTCAGACTTTTCTGTTTGCTCTGCCTCTTGCATCTGAACATCTTGTGAAGACACAACATCTGGGATAACTTCTTCAACATCTGAGTAAACACCATTCACTTGGTATTCAGTTGGAAATACAAAGTCAATATGCAGCAACTTCTTTGGATTTTCTTCTGAAAGCATACAATCACTGCACTCTTTGATTCTAATTCTGAGATCCAACCTTTCTTGAATATGCCTTAAACATTTTTTCTTCAGAATAGCTTTCTCTCACTCAGCAGGTACATTCATCTCTACCAACAATAATTGTAGAGTAGCATCACTGTACTTTACCAGATCATTTAATCTGAAAAACTTTGGTGAATCAAAAGCTATGTAGAAGAAGCCTTCATTTTCAACTCCTTCAATCACAAATCCACGACCACAATTTTCATTGCTAGGCTTTCTGATTGGACAGCTTAAACTACACTTGCCTTTTCCTGCTTCAATAGCCAATTGAAAGTCATAGAGATGCATGTTTCTGACATATATCCCCAAAATTCTTCTGCACTCAATTTCCATCCAGGTTTCCTCTGTGCTTGAAAAGAACTTTACCAGAAATATTTGATCATCAAGAAACAATCTATGAAAGTCAAAACTTGTAAGACTCACTTTCAGATTTCCTTCCTTCAGTACTACCATACTTATATACTTTAAGCCATCAAATTCTTCAGTTTGGAACTCCAACACCTTTTCAATGTTTTTCTGAACATGTAGCTTTTCATCAGGTTTTCTCATTCTGTTTTAAGCCTCTACATAAGTCATCTGTACTCTTTCATCCATGAAGCCATCAATAAAGTTCTCAATAACTACAAACTCATCATCTGTGCAGTAGATATACTCATAGGTTTCTTCTGGAAAGATATCATGAAGATAATGTCTTGCAAGAGGAGTGTCACTCTGATCAATAATGAAGTCACGTAATGGTTCTTTAAGTGTTGGCATTTCAAGTCTTGGAATCACAATAGGTCTTCTGAACACATATTCCAAAGGCATGAAATAATTCTCAACTCTGTCATACTCTTCATCATTAGCACCCAACTCATCCATAAAATGTAAATTGAAATCATCTTGAAATCTTTTTGAATAACCAACTGTGTGATCCTCTTCTCCCAACAAATCAATAGGCCTCACAATTCTGATAGACTTTTGAACATTCTGAATATTAAGAGCTCTAACCAACTCACTATGCATTCTTCTTATCAGAACATCATTCAGTCTTCTTTCTTCAATCTCATAATTAAAAAGCTCAATTCTGATATAAGGAACAATTTCTAAGCATGTATTCACCTCAGAACTTTCAATTAAGCTTTCCTCAGCAAAATCTATTATATTCATCTCATAACTATCTTCAGAAGAATCTGTGATCATTTCCTCTTATTCCATAACATTTTTATCTGTCATAATCACTTCATCTTTTCCAAAGATACTTATCTCATCTGCCTTAACATTCTGATCTGCCATAACTACATCATCTGTCACAATATTCTCATCTGCCATAATCACATCTGTTTCATCAGAATTCACTTCTACTTCAGTATTTAACTCCAATTCCTCTGTTTTATCAGTACCATCTTCAGAAGACTTTTCATGCATCACTTTTTCTGATTCTATAGCATCCTCAGATTCAGAACTTATTGTAACAACTGCAAACTTTTCAACATCTGCTACTTTCTGAACATCTGTTATCTTCTCAACATCTTCTAACTCAGTACTTTGCTTCTGCCTTTTCTCCCCCTTTTGATGATGATGATGAGACTCATTATCATCAAATTTCCACTTTAAGGACTGAGTTGATTCAGATTCTGGCTCTGCTACAGACAAAGGCATGATGGCTAAAGGCTTTGAAACACTTTCCAAATTTGAACTGAACTCTTTAACAAGAGAAGACTGCATATCCTCCATACTTTTCAGAATCTTCTTTTAAATTTCAGATAACTCATCTTTGATCTCCTTTTTGTGAGATTCCAAAGATTCTTTGACTCCATCCACCTTTTGCTCAACAGATTTCGCATTTTCATCCAATTTTGTTCTTAGATCCTTGATTTCATCCTTCAAGGAAACAACTGTTTTCTCCAATTTCTCCACCTTTACACCCAGATCATGATTTTGTTTCTGAATCTTTTCAAATTCAGAAGGTTCTAACGTTAATCCTGGATCAACAAATGACCCAGTTTTCATGTGTTCAGAGAACTCATGGCCTGTAGGTGCCACAGAGACACCATGTACAACAAATGTGCTGTGTAAGGAGGCTTTTAAGATGTTCACTTCCCCAGGACTTCCATCCAATCCTTGACAACCAATAATAGGAATGTCTATGGATGTTGATACAGGAATACGAAATTCTTGTGATGTGCTTGTGTTCAAAGGAATTTCAGGCTCAAATTGGATTTTACTGTGTAATCCAGACTCAGTGAAATCAATAATATTTTGGGATTTATCACCACCCTCCAAATGAGTATGGGATGGTTCCCCTGTATGAAATGAAACAGTAGCATGTTTTAATGCTTCTGAGTGGCTAGGATTGGATTGTTCAAGTTCCATCATGGGCTCAATGATGTTTTCTTCAATATTGTTCACCAAGGGTTGTGAACCAATAGTAGATGTGGTTGCCCGGATTAGATCAGTTGGATCAGAATTATCTCTGTTTTCTAATTCTGTTAACATTCTCTCATTCTTACTTCTCTCTGTCTGTTTTTCACTTTCCAGTCTAACCAAGCTCTCTGAATTTTCCCTCTCATTTCTCTCAGAATGTTCTCCCACCTGAACATTCTCCCCCTCTCTATTTACATTAGACCCCTCACCTCTCATCTCAGGTTTTTCCTCATGGGTAGGGATCTGAGGTTGATCAAATCCCATAGAGGTGCAATATGCTTTTAATATCTCACTCTCCCCTGGAATATATTGCCTAAGTGACCTTGGAAGTGGTCTATGATTTGGAAAATTCTCAAGTTTCAGAGATGAAATCATTTTACCCATGTAGAAGATTGGCCCATGCTCCTCATTTGCTCTTCTTGGAATGTTTCTATCTTGATCCATTGCATACCAGATTACCAACTGCCAATACCTCTGATAAGGTATGTATGTAAGTGAAGTATCCCTTGTTTTTCCCTCTATTGCCTTCTGATTCCTCTCAAAAGTATTCTTCATATCTTCCCATAGAATAGAAGCATAGTCATAGTGTTTGTTTTTCACCAACCCATGAAAGATTTGTAAGATTTGCCTTGATCCTTGATCTAGAGAACTGTGTTTCCCAAATAAACACTTGTTAATAATGTTGAAGAAACATGCCCAGATTGGTGGCAATTTGTTCCTTCTGAATGAGCTTAGATTCCTCAATTCTTCATTATACCCTAATCGTCTGAATTCAGCTATTAATTCCTCTGTTAATGGAGAATCCTCAAAATCTAATCTCCCCTCCAAGTCATCTTTTTCTGGTAACCTCAGCATAGTTCTCATGAAATGTACAGTCAAAGTTACAGTAACTCCCCCTATATTTGACACAAATTTGTTTCCTTGTAATTCCAAATGCTTCCACCACTGTTGTATATACTGTACTGGAACAGATTTCTTCATTGTAAACCACTTCTTGAATGGATGGTACTTCAACAACTCTATGATTATCCTATGTTCTTCTTTGAACTTAGTTTCATAGAGCACTAACACACTGTAATTTTCAACTAAATCCAAATACTCACTCTCAGGTACAATCCTCTCCATAGAATTAAGTCTAGAAGACATCACAGACCTAACCGCACTCTGTTCATGTTGTATATTCTCATTTCCCCCATCTGCATCTCCTTCAGATTCAGCCATATTTTCATCCCCTGCATCTCCTTCAACATTTCCTAGTACAATATTCTCTCCTAAAGCCCCTTCTTCTACAACTCTATTCTCAGGCATACGAACTTCATCGTTCTTTGAATCCGAGGATTCCATCAACGTTTTCGAGGAATGTAATGATATAGGTCTACTTCTTCTTGAACCAGACATGATTTCACTATGGAAGATTGAAAGAAAACAGAATCGAAGAACTCTGGATTTATACGTATCTCACTTTTCACTCTTGGAATTCAAATGAATTTGAAAGAGGGATTTTAAGGTCTGTTTAAAATCCGCGAAGCTGAAAGGATTCAAACGGTGAAAAGTTGCTTTTTGTCAGAGTTATAACGGATTCTAACATTGTGAAGTACCACAAAAGATATTTAAATGAAACGTGGTATGTTCAAAGAATAAGAAACTGACACGTGTTATTTGATAGAAATTAACACAAGTTAGAAGTTCTGAATAACACGTTCAGAGTTCTGAGAATGCATACTCAAAAGTTCTGAGTACACAGTTCAGAAGAAATTCCCTTGTAACCAAAATTCATTTAAATCTCAACTTCTGAGAATACAAAGCATTTAATCATCCAGAAATAGTTTGAACAGATATAAAATTATTTTATCATCAAAATTATGTCCCTCTTTTGATGATATGAAATTTCTGAAAATCATTTAAAATCTAACATGTGACCTTGAAAACATTTTTAAGGATTCAGAAGTAGTTTGAACAAGTGAAAATTATTTTATCATTGAAAGCTTGTTTCCCTTAGAATGATTAGTGATAAGAAAGAAATACAAACCTTATAAGCATCTTAGAATGATTTCTGAAAGATATCAATGCTCCCCCTTGACTTTAGCATATACTCAAACACATATTAGATATAAGAAATATGAAAATATATCATAGAAAACATATAATCAACAAAATTGAAACACTTGTACTTTTCAGAAATGAGTTCTAAAAGGTAGTCAGAAGATCTGATTAACTTATTCAGAAGAAAAAAAATTAAGTCAGATTTCTGATGTACTGACTCAGAAGATCTGAACTCAAGACTCAGAAGTTCTGAACTTAAGATTCAGAATTCTGAACAAGAGAGTCAGAGTTCTGAGTACACTACTCAGAAAATCATACTTGGAAAAAATATTCATTTCTGAAAAATAACAAATATACTCAATTAGTCAGATTAAGCATTCCTATTTTACATATGAGAAAAGTAAACCTTTTGTGATCAAGAGGCTTTGTGAACAAGTCAGCCAATTGATACTTTGTTTGCACAAAATGCATTTCTATACTTCCCTTTTCCACAGAGTCCTTAATAAAATGATACCTTACATCAATATGTTTGGTCTTTGAGTGCTGAACAGGATTCTGAGTAATAGCAATGGCACTTTCTGAATCAAAATATATGGGAATTTTGTTGAGTTGATAGCCATAATCCATGAGTTGTGTTCTCATCCACAAAGTTTGAGAACAGCAAGCAGCAGCTACATACTCTGCCTCAGCAGTTGATGTGGAAACACAATTTTGCTTCTTTGAAGCCCAACTCACTATCTTGTCTCCCAAAAAATGACAAGCACCAGAAGTACTTTTCCTGTCCAACCTACTTCCTGGATGATCAGCATCAGTAAAAGAAGTCAGTTTAAAGTCAGCTTCTTTTGGATACCAAAGACCCAAATCAGGTGAACCTTTGAGATATCTTAAGATCCTTTTAACAGCTAGTAAATGAGATTCTTTTGGATTAGATTGAAATCTAGCACAGAAACATGTAGCAAACATGATATCTGGTCTACTTGCAGTCAGATAAAGCAAAGATCCAATCATGCCTCTATAAACCTTGTTATCTACTGAAACTCCAGAGAGATCAGCATCTAACTTGACATTTGTTGCCATTGGTGTTCTCATAGCAGCACAATCAGACATCTTAAACTTTTTCAGAATATCTTTTACATATTTTCTTTGATTTATAAAAATTCCATTTGGCAATTGTTTTACTTGAATACCAAGGAAAAAGTTCAATTCTCCCATCATGCTCATTTCAAATTCTGATTCCATGACTTTTGAGAATTCATTACATAAATCTGCATTTGTAGAACCAAATATAATATCATCTACATATATCTGAATCAAAATCAAATCATCACCTTTTTTCTTTAGAAACAAAGTAGTATCAATTTTACCTTTCTTGAAGCCAGATTTTAATAAGTGTTGAGTTAGAGTGTCATACCAAGCTCTTGGTGCGTGTTTCAGACCATACAATGTTTTATCTAAAACATAAACATGATCTGGAAACTCAGGATCAACAAAACCTTCAGGTTGATAGACATAAACCTCTTCATTAAGTATACCATTCAAAAATGCTGATTTGACATCCATTTGGTATACTTTGAAGTTCTTATGTGCAACATAGGCCAAGAATATTCTGATTGCTTCTATTCTTGCCACAGGTGCAAATGTATCATCATAGTCTATTCCTTCTTGTTGAGAATATCCCTTTGAAACCAATCTAGCCTTGTTTCTGACTACAACACCTGACTCATCTTTCTTGTTTCTGAATACCCATTTTGTTCCAATAATAGACTTTCCTTCAGGTTTTGGAATGAGTCTCCAGACTTTATTTCTCTCAAACTGTAGCAATTCATCTTGCATTGCCAAAATCTAATCTGGATCCTCTAGGGCTTCATTGGCTTTCTTAGGTTCAATTACACTTAAAAATCCTGCAAACATTGCTTCATTTGCTGTTGCTGATCTAGTCTGCACTCCCACTGATGGATCTCCTATCACTTGATGAATAGGATGGTCTTTTGTCCATTTGTTTGAACTAGGAAGCACATCAATCTCTAAAAAATTGTTGTTTGTATCATTCTCATCCATAACAGCTTGTAATTCTGAACTATCCCTTTCTTCTGAGACTTGTTGAGGTGTAACATCCAAGTTTGGATTCTGAGTAGTAGAGTCAGAATTCTGAATAACTTGCTCAGAGTTCTGAGTATCTTGCCTAGAAGTCTGAGTACCTTGTCCAGAATTCTGATTGACTTGTCCAGAATTCTGAGTACCTTGTCCAGAATTTTGAGTACTAGGCTCAGAAATTTCATCACTTGTATTGATTAACATTGGACATTCCTCAGATGGACCAGTATCAGAAATTACAGTTGTTTGTGCACAAACTCCTGAAGAAATAATCTTTAGCCCTGTACACTCACCCGAACATATCTCAACCACTTTGATGTCAGAACAACCTTCTGTTACACCTATAACCATCAACCTTAACCAATCTACTTCAACTCAAACCACTATACCTGTATCTGAACCACATCATTCTCATGATCCATTATCTAAAGAGCCAAAATCCGAAGAGACTGATCCTCAATCCACTACATCTTCAATACCTCCTATCATTCCTAGTCATGATGAAGCTGGTCCTTCTAATCCTGCTGATCAACCTGGTCCTTCATCCTCACGGAGCAGAAAATTGACTGAACTTGAACAACGACAAAGAACTTTGTATTTGAGAACACCTTTCCTAGAAGAAGAAGAAAGAAGACTGTTTGTGCACAGAATCAGAACTTTGAATCCCTACGCTGTGTTGGGTATTACAGATCAAACAGCCGAATACAAGTTCGAATATATGTACTTTCTAAGGGACAAGTGTCAAAAGAAAAGAGAGGTGAGGAGCAAGAAGTTGATTGTGTCTATAAAGGAGGTAACAGCTAGACTGTATTAAAAGTTGTGGTATCCAGAGTTTCTTGTTCAAAGGCAAGATTGCAGAGATTATAGATTTACTGAAGCTGATTTCTGTCATTTAACCATGGAAGATTTTGAGTTCTTGTATCATCATTTCAGAGATCTTCAGATCAGAAGGGAAAACGTAACTCTTGCTTTGAATGCCATTAAGAGATTTCTGAGAAGACACGTTTTATTCACACAGTGTCATGATTTGCAGATGGGTGTGGAAAGCTATCAACCAAGAATAAATCTGTTAAGACCAAATCAAGAATTGACTGGATTGATGAGGATGCCTTTATATTGTGTGATTGGAGAACCAGAGTTTGGTGGTGTGTTCAGTAATGGTGCAAACAAGATATTCATTCGGTTTAATGAGTTGGAAAAATATTCTGATGGTACGCTTAAAATTGTAAGACTTCAGTTAGTCGAAAAGCTCAAAAGACATGATGCTGAACGAAAAGTTAATTGGATGTCTTCAAGACCTAGAAGAGTTTTGTCAAGAGCCATTGAAGAGATAGATGAAAAATTGAGCTTCAGAATGGCTATGCGAAGGATTGAAACACATCTTGGGTTTCGAAGTAGAAGAAGACCCTTTCTGCCTTGATAGCTAAGGGGGAGATTGTTAGGGCATTTTTGTAGCTATCAAGACAGTATTAATATCTTGTACTGTTTCTCCTTAGTAGAGGCATGGGCTTGTCATGTCCTACTATATAAAGGAGTTCCTTTGTTATTTTGTATAACAACTTGAAGCATTTGTCATTTTACACTTTGAAATCAATATATGGATGACAAGATTGCTCTCTAGATTCTCTCTCACTACATTCATATCTTATTGCTAGAGATTTGGGATTTAACAATTGGTATCAGAGCTAAACAGAAGATTCAAGCAGATCGAAGACCAAATTGAAGAATTTTTACACTAAAGCTGAAGAATTCGGATTGGGTGTTCATCACTATTCATCTGATTTTTTTTAAATTTTGATCTTTTGAATCAATTTCTTGCATCACTGAACTCGGAATTGATTACTGATCATCTTTAATTCTTGGATCAACATCAAAAACTGCACAGAATCATCTGATTTGATCAATTTTTAAGATTTTGTTCGAAAACCAAAAATTCACTGTTTTGATCTTAATCTGTTCAAATTGATCGAATTGTGAATTGCAATCAACAGAAAAAGTGTGCGGGTTTCAATTACGAACAATTTGATATAAGATTCATCACAATTGATCAAGAATTGAAGAAGTTATGGCAGATTAAGTGATTTTGAAGTTCGAAGTGCAGAATTCGGATCATTCTTGGTGAATTCGGATCATTCATAGAGAATTCGGATTGTTCTTGGAATCACAAGTATAGAATTCGACTCAAGAAGCATTCGAATTCATAGAATTCGAACCCTGCTACATTCGAATTGGGTGAATTCGAACCAAGTTAAGTCCGAATTGGGTGAATTCGAACCAAGTTAAGTTCGAATTGAGTGAATTCGAACCCAGTTACATCCGAATTGAGTGAATTCGAATCCTTCTTCATTCGAATTGAGTGAATTCGAATCCTTCTTCATCCGAATTCATTGAATTCGAACCCTTATTCATCCGAATTCATTGAATTCGAATCCTTATACATCCGAATTCATTGAATTCGAACCCTTATACATTCGAATTCATTGATTTAAAATAAAATATAAAAAAAAAGAGTTTTTTGAAAAAAAAAATTTATCCCGAATTTTTTCCTATAGTGTATTTCATACACTGTAAGAGCTTTTCAAGAAAAAATTTTATATAATTTTTTTGTGTATTTTCATACACTGTCTGCTTGATCTTCTGAACGATCAATTTCTAGCAATTTTCAAAATGGTTTTACAACAAGTTATTGTTAAAAGCAGTGGTGAAGATTTGAAGCAAACTTTGAAAAAGGAGATTCCTCCAATTGCAAAAGGTTTTGTTAAACCAAATAATAAAATGTTGCAACAAGTTATTATAACAGAAACACCTTCTAAACCACATGTTTCTGTTAAACCAAATAATGTAGTGTTGCAACAAGTCATTTTAACAGAATCATCCTTAAAATCAAAAACTCCTTCTAAAGACAATGCTTCAAATTCTTCAACTCCTATTTTAAATAAAGCATTGGAAGAAGAAAATGTTAATCTGAAAAGACAAATTTTAGACATTTCTTCTTCAAATGCTAAACTTACTAAAAGAATAACTGATCTTGAAGTTTATATTGCAGATCTTGAAGCAAAGAAAGACAACTCATGTCTGCACGATCAATTAAAAGAAGTTCAAGAGAAAAGAACAACGTTGGAAGGTGAAAACGTTGAATTGAAGAAGAAGCTTACAGAACGTGAAAGAGAGTCACTTTCTTCAATGAAAATTCTTAAAGAAAAGGAAGTAATTGAGCTTAAATATATAAAACTTTCAAAACAAATTTCTAATCTTGAGAAAGTTTTATTTTTAGAAAAAGACAAGCTCGAAAAAGAAAGAGCTAAATTTGAAACTGAACGAAAATCTTTTGAGATTAAAAGTTCTGAACTTTCCGTGAAAATCTCTGAATTAGAAAATCTTTTGGAAAAGGAAAGAAAAGATTTCACGGAAAAGAAAAATCTCTTTGAAAAGGAAAGTAAAACTCTTAAAAAGAAAAATATGGAAATTTTCAAAGAGATTAGTGATAAAAGAAAGTTTTTGGAAAAAGATTTTGAATCGGAACGTGAATATTTTGAAGATGTGATTCTTAATCTTACCAAAAGATTATCTGGTTTATCAGCTGATATTATGAAGGATCAGTTGATCAAATCTGATCTCCAAAAGAAATTTGATCTAATTTCTAAAGAGAAAAATGTTTTAATAAACAAAGTCAAAGAACTTGAAGACGTCATTTTTAAATTTGATGTCTCAAAGCAGACCGGTCATAATTCTATCTTTCAGACTCCATTTGTTGATTCAAATGATTCTGAATGCTCTTTTAAAACTGCTTCAAGTTCAAGTTTTAAAAACATTTCTTCTAAACAACTTAATAGATCAACAGATTTCTCAAAAGGTCAGATTCGTTCGTCTAATCTTTTCTATAATCCTCTGTTTGATAAATCGGATGATATTGTTAAGGTGCCTAAAATTAATACTTCCAAATCTGAAGAAGTTCCAGTCTTCAAGAGGGTGAAGATGGAATGGAGAATCAAAGGCACAACAATTCCAAAGAAAGATGTACCAAAATCATCTGATTCCACATCAAATGCCAAGAAGAACAATGCGCTGAAAGGTAAATCTTCTGCTAAACCTAATCCTATTCATTCTGTAAATCATCTGATTAGTTTGGCACATAAGAAAATTTGTTGTTCTTACTGTGGATCAAATGATTTTGTGCATAAAAATTATACTTCTTTTTGGTACGGTACTTATAGTATTCCTTGTAAGAAATCTACACCTAACCCACTAGGACCCAAGTGCCATTGGGTACCAAAATCTGCTTAAACTGTTTTGTAGGTATATCATGTGTTGTGCTGAATGTTACATATATACCACACACATGACTGAAAACAGAAGAGAAGCGGCGTAATTTTTGAAGAATATTTGTACTATTAAGGGGGAGATAAATATTTTTGGCTTTTGGACATATCAGTTCAAAACCCGTTCTTCAAAGACTATGGTTTCTAAACATATCGGTTTAGGACCCGCACTTAAAAGAGACTTTGGTTTCTGAATACATCAATTCAGGACCCGTGCTTCAATGTTTTTGGCTTTTGAACATATCAGTTCAAAACCCGTACTTCAAAGACTAAGACTTCTAAACAAATCAGTTTAGAACTCACACTTCTCAGGTAATATCCTTAACTGTTATATCTTTTTACTTCAAGGAACGTGGTAAAAGGTAACATTGGATTATATTTTGTTTCTACCACTTTGAAAACTTGAATCTTTACAAATTTAATTCAATGAGATAAAAATTTCAATTTTCATTCAATGAATTAAATGTGTGCTAAAAGATGATTTTACAAGTACTTTTTGTATTATCTGAGTTAGATTTGTTTCAACTATTCACCTCTGAAATAAATCGAAAGGTCAGCAAAACATGAATGAAATTATGTTGAATGCTCAAAGTTATGTGAATCTGGACTTATATAGAATATAATGCTCAAAAAGCCTATTTTGTCAAAATGATGGATGGAAATGAAAATATGGGAGAAGCACTATGTTTTAGAACCAAGTGATTGAGATGCATTATGTTTTTAAATCAAATCATTTAGTTTGAAAGTTTGTACCTGTGGCCTTTCTGGTTTGGGAGAGTAAGTCCTAAGGGGTGCTCGACACCTAGTCCCTAAGATCAACTGGTCTGGGATCGGCTGACCCAAATCCTGCAATAGAACCAGATAGAAAGCCATGTTCTACTGGTACAAATGGGTTTAAGATATATCGATGTGGCCTTTCTGGTTTGGGAAATTAAGTTCTAAGGGGTGCTCGACACCTAGCACCTAAGGCCAACTGGTCTGGGATCTGCTAACCCAAATCCTTCTATAGAACCAGATAGAAAGTCATGTTTAACGGTGTATCTTATTCTTACTAAACTTTTTGATCAAAAGATGCCAATGAGCACAAAATCAAAAGATGCCAATGCGCACAAAATCAAAAGATGCCAATGAGTACAAAATCAAAAGATTCAGATGTGCATAAAATCAAAAGATGCCAAAGAGCACACATCTCTTGAAACTTGGGGAAAATACAAAGTCGCGATAAACCCGTAAATTTATGAAATTCTGATTTTGGACAAATAGTGTGAGTAGAGCAAAGTATTCTTATATGTTTTAGAATTGCATACGCTTGATGCTAATCATATTTCGCATGCTAGCACACCAAATAGATTTAATAAAGGGGTTGAAACTGAACGTTTGTAACTTGATATGCAATGATGTCTTGTTTTTGAATCCAAACACATGCATTTGATTTTATTTGATTGAAATATTGTTAAATTTCATTAAGTTGAATTTCTTTTGTAAAGCTTTCAAATGATCAAATGTTAGTAGTTATAAAATGAAGTTCAATGAATTTTATTTTCCTTGTGTAAATTTGTTTTAAAATTTGTGCTACAATTTCAAATACTGTACGTTATTGAAATATATGCATACTTTCAGGGGGAGAAAATAAATTGCTCCAGAATTCTTATTTTGAGGGGGAGCAAGGTTATTCTGTAAGGAGGAGATTGTTAGCAATACTCAAAAACACGACTGAAATTGAAAATGGTTTTCGATGATTATGATGCTCACCATCATCGAAAAAGGGGGAGAAATGTTTAATTTCAATTTCATGTCAAAGAGCTTTCAAATCAAAGATATTTCAAGTCCAAGATTCGTGAACAAAGACTGAAGATTAGGGGGGGAAGGATCATGTGAAGTCCAAATGTTGCTGAATTTGGTTATCTTAGTTCTGAGTGGTTCTCGGAATGCGCTTACACCTAAAAGTTCAACAATGTGGATGGTTTCACATATTTCTGATCCAAACTATAATCGTTTTTGATTTATCTTGTTCCGAATTGATGGTTCTATATAAAGATATGAAATCCATGTTCAAGACTTGAAGACAATCTGTTGAAGATTGTATTGAAGAAGATTGACTTTTCAAAGAAAAAGACAATGACTTTTCATGTTTGTCTGAAGATTCTTCAAAGCTGAGTTCTTAAAGAGTGTCAAAGCATATAGTTCACCGTGAACTAGTGGAGATAAAGCTATTTGAAGATGGTTTGATAGAGTGTCTGTTTGAGAAGATTAACTTTACAAAGAGCTGAAGACTGCTGTCATATTTTTTTAAATCTTGAATCCAAAGGGGGAGATTGTTAGAGCATTGTTGTATTCAAGATTTACTGTAAAGTCAATGTACTGTATGAGTCTATACAGTATTGTGAATGCCTTTATACCTTGTATGTCATGGGTATAAATAGGCTTGTCTAGTTCATTTGTTAAAAAGCTTTTGTAATCTTTAGAAACCTTTTGTAATCCTTTGAGCTCAATACATGGATGACATATTTGCTCTCTAGATTCTCTCTCACTACATTCATATCTTATTGCTAGAGATTTGGGATTTAACACTTTTTCATTTCTTGAATCATTTTAGGATTTTCAAAATCTGCATAAGATTCAGAAGTTAGTTCCAGAAATGCATCCTTAAACAATAAATTGAGTTCTGAACAGTTAGGATTAGAATCTGATTCAGAAGTCATTTTTGTCTTATCCTGTTTGAGTTCTGAACTGTTTTGTTCAGAAGTCTTCATTCTTGACTCATCAAAAGTGACATTGACGCTTTCCATAATTCTCTTGGTTCTTCTATTGTAGATTCTGAATGCTTTGGAAGTTAATGAATAACCAACAAAATATCCTTCATCTGCCTTTTTATCAAATTTACCAAGATTTTCTCTGTCTTTGAGAACATAGCATCTGCATCCAAAAACATAAAAAAATTTAATCTGTGGTTTTCTTTTGTTGATCAGTTCATAAGTAGTTTTATTCAATCTCTTATTTATCAAAGTTCTGTTTTGAGTAAAGCAAGCAGTGGCAATTGCTTCAGCCCATAGGAAGGTTGGAGGTTTTGAATAAGCCAACATGGTTCTTGCAGCTTCAACCAGAGTTTTGTTCTTCCTTTCAACAACACCATTTTGTTGAGGAGTTCTGACAGCAGAAAAATTATGAGAAATCCCAGAGCTTTGCAAAAAGTTCTGAAGGGTCTCATTTCTGAACTCTGTTCCATTGTCACTCCTTATTTTCTGAACTGGAAGTTGTAAGAATACTTGAATTCTTTTGATGAAATTAATCAGTGTTGTAGCAGCCTTGGATTTTGCTCTTAAGAATTCAACCCATGTGTATCTTGAATACTCATCCACAATGACAAGTATATACTTCTTTCCTCCCATTGATTGAACTGAAATAGGACCACATAAATCTGTATGTAGCATCTCTAATGGTGACATGCATGAAGAATTCATTTTCAACTTGTGAGAACTCTTCTTCATCTTGCCCATTTCACATGCTGAACATAATCATTCTTTCTCAAACTTGATCTTTGGTAATCCTTTAACCAAATGTTTGCCAACAAGATTGTTCAGATCCTTAAAATTCAGATGAGAACACCTTCTGTGCCATAGCCAACATTCATTTGCAGTTGCATTTGATAACAGACATACTGGAGTTAATGCTTGAATCTTTGAAAAGTTAACCACAAACAAGTCCATATGTCTTTTGGCCCAGAACACTTTTATGTCTTTCTCAGTCAGAATTAAACAACCTGTTATGTTGAACTTGATCTGACATAAGCTATCCAAAAACTGACTTATGCTGAACAGATTATGTTGTAAGCCTTCCACATAGAAAACTTTCTGAATGGTCAAATCTCCTTTTGTTAAATCCCCATATCCTCTAACTTATCCTTTACTGTTATTGCCAAAGTTAACTGCTCCTCCAGCCTTTTCTGTGAAGTTTGTCAGAGAAGACTTGTTAGCTCCAATCTTTCTGTTTGTGAAAGTAGTGAAAATAGTCTAAGTACAGAAGTAACCCACAGAGGCTCTGCAGAAGAACCCAAGAATACCGAAGGCAAGAATCAGCAGAAGACTGCTCACAGAGGACCGAGCCGCAGAACCTCTGTCACCCTTGACAGAGCCTCTGCGGTTTATACTGAAGACTTAGAAGATTTACAAATATCTTTCTACTGTTCCAGGATCCGTTCATCCACTTGTTCCAGATGTGCCCTGACATCAACTACACGTGTCAAACTCTGATAGGGCTCTGTCAGAATTGGAACATGCGCATTAAATGAACATCGTACCAAGCTACTGTTCACCCGATCTTGTCTACTGTAGATCAGTCCTTATTGTCTAAAGTATGTCCCCTTTGTTGTAGTATAAATAGAAGACTCATGTTGAGTTCTTCTATTAACAAGAACCAGAATTACACATTAAGCTACGCACAAACACACACACCAGCAGCTCTTTCTTGTAATGTTCTTGGTGTTCTTGATAATATCAAACACAGTAATCTTTGAGATATTCATCTGTTCTTTAAATACTGTTTATTTGATATTGTGTGTTCTTCTACCTTTACATTATCTTTCAGTTCTTAAATACGCTTCTACACCATATCTAAATCTGAACTAACTGAAAGTTAAGATCATTGTTAAGAAAACAAGAACAAACAATTGGTATCAGAGCAAACCTTGATTTTTAATATCAAGGGATCCACTTTAAAACTATGATATTTGGTAGAAACTTGGATTTTTAACCTAGTCTTCATATTAAACAACAATTTCTGTTTTTCTGCCATTTTTCGATTCATTCGAACTCTGGTAAAAGTATAGAATATGTTATTCTGGTTGAAAACTCCATTTTAGTGCTCAGCTAAAGCTTTTAAGCTTAAAAACTTCATACGAAGCATCCACTTCATACTCAGAAAAGTTTGTTGTTCAAACCCTTTTTTGGATAATTTATTTTTATCTAAAATGACGAGTACAAACAACTTCCTCTCTGCGGGTTCCTTAACCAAACCTCCCACTCTTCTTAGAGAAGAATACCCTCAATGGAAAATTCGAATGATTCACTTCTTTGAGGGTACTGACAAAGAATTGGTTTATTATATCCGTAACCCTCCTTTCGTTCCCATGATAATTGTACCTCGTGTTCCTAGCACAGACGACACACCAGAAATCCCAGAACACACGAAACCAAAGACCCGGGATAATTGGTCTGATCCTGATTGGGCTAAATACGAAATTGCTCAGAAAACTAAGAGAATTCTGATTATGGCCATTCCAAATGACCTTTTCCAGTCCATGGATGCATGTGAATCTGCATATGATCTATGGAAAGAACTGGAAAAACAACTAGAAGGAGGAGTCAAAACCCAGAAGAACCGCAGAGCTCAATACATAAATGAATACTATGCCTTTAAAGCTCTGCAAACCGAATCTCTGTGGACTACGTATGATAGGTTCAACTCTCTAATAAACAAGTGCAAGAAGTTCGGCATACACAGAACCTCTGAAGAAAATAACGTTATGTTCCTGAAATCTCTGAATGAAGAATGGCTTCAGTTATCTATGTCTCTGCAAACAAATCAAGACTTAGATTCCTGGACCCTATCAGACCTCTATGGAACATTGGCAGCACAAGAGCCTTAGGTAGCACAAGCAAAAGCCCAGATCATTGCACCTCTTGCATTGGTTGGTAAGACTACTGAGGCTAGAGAGAAACCAAAGAAAGAGAAAGCAATAGAGGAAAGAAAGGAGAAGAAGAAGAAAAACATGATGGTAGAAAGTGAAGAAGAAGAGGAAATAGCAGAAGAAGAAGAAACGACCCTGGCCTCGATAGCTAAATCATTAGCTCTCTTGACTAGGGAATTCAGCAGAGGATACCAGAAGAAATCTGGTAATGAACGATATGAAAAAGATAATCGAGAAAGAGAAGGGTCAAACGACATAAGTGGTGACCGACAGAGGTCAAGTGACAGAAATGACAGAGGAAATGACCGACAGAGGTCGGAAGACAAAGCTGGCAACACTCCACAGATTCAAGAGTGTTACAAATGTGGTAAGCCAGGCCACTACGCAAATGAATGCCGAACCGAAAGAAGTGGTGACCGACAGAGGTCAGACGACAGAGCTGGAAACTCCACATAGAACCAAGGATGCTACAACTGTGGAAAGCCATGTCACTTTGCCAACGAATGCCGGAGCAAGTCAAATCGCCCTCAGAGGGATGCAGCTTTCTACAAAAAGAAAGCTGAATACTATGCTCAGAAGTCACTAATGGTGAACAAAGAAATCTGGGAGTCAGACACATCCTCTGACGAAGGCGAAACAAAGAATTCTCTATTCTGTGGCATGGCAGAAGTCAGCTCCGACTCCGACAGTGAGGTATCCACTTCTACCTCTAACTCTAAAATGGCAGAAGATGATTTGATTAAACTTAACATTGAATACACTTAAATGAAAAAGACATGTGAAAATATTCAGAAAAAGCTCACCTTCTATGAGAGAGAAGCTAGACTTCTCACTCAAGAAAAAGCTAAAATCTTTAAAGAAAAAGAAGAAATTGAAATGAACTGGAACAAAAAGTTAAATCCTTTAAAAGAAAAGATTTATGAACTTAATTCTTCATTGAAAACAAAGTCTAAAGAACTAATGGACGTTGAGTGCGACAGAATGAACATCCTAGCTCCTAAAAATTATTTTCAAAAGGAAAGAGAAGTCCTCTGTCAAGATTTACTCAGAAGAGATCTTCAAAATAAAAAATTTCAAGATGCTCAGAAGGTGTACGAAAAAATAAACACACAAATAGGGAGACGGAGAATTGGCTTCTGTGATATAGATCCTTATACCGGAACCAAAAGAGACAAGTCTCTATCCTCTCTATTTCACATTGGAGATACAAGAAAACCTGGATTTCCAGATCTTCTCTCTGTAAGTAAAAGGCAAAAAGTCTCTGGGGAACCTCACAAGAGGAAATCTCTGAAGATGACAAATGTGTGGTTTGAAAACACAGATTTGTCACCTTCAATCTCTGTCAAAAGAGAATCCAAATGAAAGAGGTATCTGAAAACTCAAGATCAGATAGGAATCTTCAAGTTTGGTAATCCAGAGACTCAAACCCAAGTTGCATTTGTCTGCATGATGAATTCTGAAAATAAATTATCAGCAGAGGCACCTGAGTTCAAGCCAAGAATTACAAAAGAAAAACTTGATATCTCTGAAAAAAAACCTCTGTACATCTTCCAGCAATCAAGATCTCTCTGAAGAAAACTTAACAGATACTTCTGTTAACTTAGAAGATAGTTCCTTAGAAAAGGAAGAAAGTGAGTATGACACATGTTCTGAAAGTCCAGCCTCTGTCGAAAGAGAACCAAGTGACTCAACCTCTGTATATGAGGACGATTCATCCTCTGACGAATCAGAGACTGACTCTAAGTCAGAGATCGGACCTAGTGACACCGAGGTTTTTAAACAAACCTCTGAAGTTCTTAACAGAACTATTCCTCCCAAGGAGAAAATCACAGGAATTCCTATCTGTCCAGACTTTTTGGATATGTGCATACAAGCCAAAACCTCTCTTGAGCTTGAAAATTTCAAACAACAGAAGTTAATGTCCACTCAAATTCCAACAAATTCAAAGATTTTAAAACCCTTAAAACCAGTTAAAGAAAAACTAACATGGCAACAGAAGGGTAAATGGACTAAAATTAACAAATCTTTTTCTTCTGTGACAGTGAAATCTACAGAAGTTCACCACAGAAGGGGAACACAGAAGGCCGCACTCAACAAAGGATTTTGCAAACAACGATCTAGCCTACATAAACCTTCTTGTAATAGAAAGTCTAATGTTAGGATAAATAGTAATGCCTCTGCGCCCCCATTTAACGTATTTAATGAAAAGTTCAAGCAAATCTCTTCGCACATTCAATATTGTCATTGCTTTGATCTTATGTTTAAATTAAACCAACACTTCAAAAGTCCACACTGTCATCTTACTGTACCCAAAGAAAATGATAAATCCAAGGGTAAGAAGAAACAAAATGTTTCTTCAACAGAAGCTAAAACAAAGACCAAGAATGCTAAGGCAAACTTGAAAAACCCTAACAAAACTGGACCCATGTGGATATGGGTACCTAAAACTCTCTGATTGTCTTGCAGAAGTAGTATGTGCCGATCTGGTATCTAGACTCCGGATGCTTGAGGCACATGACTGGAGACAGATGTCTTCTATCCACATAAAAAGGGGTACATCAAAGGATACGGAGTCATAAAGAAGGAAAATATAACCGTATGCAAAGTTGCATATGTTGATGGCCTTAAACACAATCTTCTCAGTGTTAGTCAACTCTGCGATACGGGATTCGACGTAATGTTCAAAAGAACCTTTTTCTCTCTACAGAGCGAGGACACAGGAATTGAACTTCTGCGAGCCGAAAGAAGAGGAGATCTATATCTCATGAACTTCAATGCAAAGAACAAGAAAGACAAAATATGCCTTGTTGCATGCAAAAGCGAAGAAGCCTGGTTATGGCACAACAGGTTCTGCCATTTAAACTTTCATACTCTTGATAAACTTGTAAAACTTGATCTAGTCAAAGGTCTACCAAACGTTAAATTTAATAAAGATCATTTATGCTCTGCCTGTGAAATGGGAAAACTCAAAAGAGCTTCCCATAAAGGCAAAACTGATGTATCTTGCCCTAGACCTCTGTACATGCTACATGTTGACCTCTGCGGTCCAATATCTACACAGAGCCTAGGTGGCAAGAAATATCTGCTTGTTTTGATCGATGAATTCTCAAGATTTACATGGGTTGAATTTGTTAGAAAGAAATCAGATGTTCCAAACATACTGATAAATTTAATGAAGAGAATCCAAGTTCTGTATGAGTGCAGGATTCAGAAACTGAGAAGCGACAATGGCACAGAATTCAAAAACTCTGTCATTGAAGCCTATCTTACAGAAGAAGGAATTTCACAGAACTTCTCTGTTGCACGCACCCCACAACAGAATGGCGTGGTCGAACGAAAAAATCGCACGCTTGTAGAGGCCGCCAGAACTATGCTAACCGCATGTGGATTACCAATGACATTTTGGGCAGAAGCAGTATCAACCGCTTGCTATACCCAAAATCGATCAACCATCGTAAAGAGACACATCAAAACACCATATCATTTGATCAACAAAAGACGACCAAACATCAAGTTCTTCCATGTATTTGGATGCAAGTGCTTCGTCTTAAATGATAGAGAAGCAAGAGGAAAGTTTGATGTAAAGGCAGATGAAGGCAAGTTCATAGGATACTCTGCAACTTCCAAGGCCTACAGAGTTTATCTTCTGCGGTCTCGAACGATCGTAGAAAGCATAAATGTTTCTTTTGACGACACCTTCCAGAAGACTTCTGAACAAATCAGTCCAGAACTCGGTCTAAAAGGGGAATCCTCTGGCATCTCAAAAACAAGAGAAGAAGACTTAAATCTTCTATTTCAAGAGATGTTCCATGACGACATTGATCCCTCTGCTGGAGCCGTCAGAGCCTCTGGAGAATCATCTTCTGTCAGCCAGAAAGAAACAGGTATAACTCTAACTGGTCCCTTTAATACTTCATCTTCTTCTGTTAATCATACAGATGCAAATGCTGAGGGGGAGCCAACAGAAGATGATACAACAAGGAAAACAACCACAGAAGCTACTGAAGAACAAACTCCAAAAACCACAGAGGAACCAATAACAGAGAAACAAGAGGACTTAGTCTCTACTTCCTCAGAGGAACAAACTCCGCCATTCATTCCAATCATCCCACAAGCTGTAGGATCAAGCACGAAAGAAAAATCTACGACAGAGGCTGTACCAGAACAACAATTAGAAGCCTCTGAAGATCAACTTGATAAAATCGATGACCATCTCCCAAGAACAACAAAGTGGACAAAGAGCCATCCTCCAAATCTAATAATCGGCGAACCTTCTGAAAAGGTAAAAACAAGATCTGCCACTGCTAACTTTTGTTTATTTACAAACTTTTTTAGTATGATCGAGCCAAAAAGGATCTCTGAAGCCCTTGACGACCCAAAATGGATAGACGCTATGCAAGAAGAGCTTCTACAGTTCGAACGAAACAGAGTCTGGACTTTAGTTCCTCTGCCACGAGGAAAACAAGCCATAGGGACTAAATGGGTCTTCAGAAATAAGAAGGATGAAGATGGAGTGGTCATAAGAAACAAAGCAAGATTGGTGGCCAAGGGATATCGCCAAGAAGAAGGCATAGATTACGATGAAACTTTTGCCCCTGTCGCACGGCTCGAAGCCATACGAATCTTCTTAGCCTTCGCAGCCCACTGAGGTTTTAAAGTATTCCAAATGGACGTAAAATCTGCTTTTCTAAATGGCGAAATCCAAGAAGAAGTATACGTCCAACAGCCACCAGGGTTTGAAAGCTCTAAGTACCCAAAATACGTGTACTACCTCGACAAAGCTCTGTATGGACTGAAACAGGCTCCAAAAGCATGGTACGAAAGACTTTCTACCTTTCTTCTCGATAATGGTTACGACAGAGGTACGACGGATACAACTTTATTTTATAAACGAAAAAGATATGAAATTATGCTTGTACAAATATATGTGGATGACATAATTTTTGGGTCTACAAATACAGAAGAGTGCAAAAAGTTTGAAAAACTCATGCAGAGTGAGTTTGAAATGAGTATGATGGGAGAATTAACTTTCTTCCTCGGACTCCAAGTAAAGCAATCATCAGAGGGAATTTTCATAAATCAAGCTAAATATGTCTCTGACATACTTTCAAAATACAGTCTCTCTGATACCTCTGTAATGAGAACTCCAATGGCCACAGGAAATAAGTTAGACTCAGATCCAACTGGCATACCTATAGAGTGCACGCTCTACAAAGGAATGATTGGGTCTCTGTTATACTTAACTGCAAGTAGACCTGACATAATGCATGCCACATGTCTCTGTGCAAGATATCAAGCTAACCCTAAGGAATCCCATTATAATGCTATAAAGAGGATCTTCAGATACCTCAAAGGGACCAAAAATCTTGGCCTCTGGTATCCGAAGAACTCTGGTTTTGGTCTTAAAGCTTATACAGATTCAGATTATGGAGGATGCAAGCTCGACAGAAAGAGTACCTCTGGGAGTTGTCAATTCCTAGGTAGTAAACTAGTCAGCTGGACCTCTAAGAAGCAGAACTGCGTATCCACATCTACAGCAGAAGCCGAATACGTTGCTGCTGCTAGTTGTTGCTCCCAGGTTTTGTGGATGAAAACTCAGCTTAAGGACTATGGCCACATCATATTCAAGATTCCCATCTTCTGTGACTCAAAGAGCGCCATAGCCATCTCTGCCAATCCAGTACATCACTCAAAAACAAAGCATATCGATATTCGTTACCACTTTCTGAAACACCATGTTGAATATGGGACAATCGAAATACACTTCGTGTCTACAGAGTACCAGCTTGCAGACTTATTCACCAAGGCACTAGATGAGAAAATATTTCTTTTCTTAGTGGGTAAGTTGGGAATGATAAACATGAGTTAAAACCTCTGTAAGTATAACTTAATCTTCTGTAAATATGTATATACATGTTTCTGTTGTTTTATTTCATTTCTATATGTAAATTCTCAATCACCGAATGTTCTGCACAAAAACAAAGCTTCTGTAGGATTGCTCAGAACCTCTGACAATCTTTACAGAACCTCTGAGAAACTTGATCTATTCCCTAAGAATTACTTATCAAATCTTGACCCGAGCATAGATCAAGGGGGAGCAGAAGGAGACCTTGAAATGATCTACAGAAGTTGATCATTCAAGGGGGAGCCAAAGAGGAGAAGTGATCACTCATGATTCACAAAAATCAGGTATTATGTCGAGCAAGAGAGAGCCAAAAGATAAGTATCTCGAAACAAATCCTTTTTGAAAACAGTTTTCTAGGACAAACATTTCTAAATATGTCCTAGAAACATTGTTTAAAATATACCAAACAAGTTTAGATCAAAAAGATTTACGAGACTTCTGTTATGAGATTTTTAGTGTAATAGAGCTTCTGCTAAGCTCAACAGAGCTTATGTATGCAGAATCCTCTATAAACTACAAATCTCATACAAGAACTCTACCGATCAAACTCAAATGTTCTCTTTAAGGATTTACTCGAACAAAAGGTTATAGAAGAAGGTCTTTTGGGACGAAGAGCTCATTCTATCAAAAAGTCTCTGTCGACCAATCTAGACACTCAAAAAGGAGCATCACGCACAAAACCTTCTCCAGAACAGTTTTCTAGGACAAAATTTTTCAAATATGTCCTAAAAACAGTTTATAAAGTAGTGAAAACTTTGGATGATCAAAATGTATTATAAATTTTTAGTTATGAGAAATTCCATCTCATAGAGCTTCTGCTAGCTCTGACAGAGCTCCAAAACCTCTGTGAATGCAATTTCTTCTCTAAAAATCTATCGATCCTCTCCAATGCCTTTCAAACGTTTTGGGTAAAGGTGCAAGCAACAGAGGATACAAAGAGAGTTTCAAACAACAGAGCTCTATCTCAACAGAGCTTCTGTCATTTTCAAAATTGGGAAACTCTGTAACAGTAACGGCTATTTTTACTGAGAGTACAAATCATGTGGAGGTAAAGAAGCCCACGCGCCTAGCATTAATGGGCCGCACACGATGTCCTGTCATACCCTGACACTGCTGACGTGTCTCATTTTCACTGGGCGTACATGGCACACGTTCTTCTGGAAAGTTGAACCAGCCGTTTACACTCGAGTACGGATTCCAAATTTTATTCACTTCCATATATTTACCTCTTCAGAATTCTAACCGTTACCCTTCAGTATAAAACCCAAGTTACCAATCCTCATAAACGTTACGAACTCTCATCTTCTTCTCCGGCGAACCTTGCAAAACCTGCAACCTACCTATTTTTCATTCTCTTTCTTTAGAATAAACAACAATGGCATCATCCTCCAACATTCCTGAAGACTCCCCTGTTCAAGAAAACACACCTGCTCATTCTGAGCATTCCCAAAATCCAAATATGGCCGCAGACCTTGAAAAAGATAACTCCGGCGATGAAGCTAATTTCTCTCCAACCACACACGAGAAAAACTTCATCGCAAATGAACACTTTGAAAGTGTTCTTCCTCTCAAACCCAACAACTATTATCTTGTTCCTTCAAGAACTGCTTTTGGGAAATCTCATGACATTCTCCTTCACATTTTGGAGAAACATTACCTCTTCCCACTGTTGACAAAAACCGTCAGCAAAATACCAGCAAGATATCTAAACCAATGTTGGCAAAGCAGCAGATATGACCCAGCAGACCGACAGATAAAGGGCTACATTTCGAAACCTGATAAAACCCAACACATGGAACTCAAGTTCAATAGAACGATGTTCTCACTTGAGTTCAGTCTTCCAACCAGAGGTCTGCTAGGTATAAAGAATTACGCTGAAGCACCTACAGACGAAGAACTCTGTAGATTTGTTGAAATGTTAGGGTACAACACAACCCTAAGAAAAATGAACGACTTCAGAAGAGGTCGATTACCCCCTCTGTGGAATACCCTCTTCTCAATTCTAAACATGTGCCTCACTGGCAAAATCGGTAGTCCAGATCAAACCTCTCATCAGATTCTATCCATAATGTACGGGGTATATTATGATCTGCCTCTGGACTACTCGACCTTGATGATGCAAGAAATGATAAATACCATTGACAGAAGAATCTCCACCCAGAAAGCCAAAGAACGCTCAAAACCATCTCTACCTCCTCTGCAGTATCAACGAATTCTTGGAGTACTTCTGGAGCCCCTACTCCTTCTGGAAAAATGGTCTTTAGAAGGACCAACTGCCAAAATATATGCCATGACAAAAAAACGTTCCAACTGAGCACGTCGATGGATACCCTTTCTGCAGACCTCTGCCATCAAGACTTCTGGGATATGCTACAAATGAAACCCTAAGGTTAGCTTACATACGCGATCATAGGACTCCAGAACCGAGTCCTGTGACACCCCCACGTTTAGGTGTGCTTTAGAAACTAGGGTAGTTGAAAGAATGACATATGAAGAATGGGCTAAGGCTTTCCAGAAGCATGAAGAAGTTCAAGCCCAGTTCCGTGCTCAGAGGAAATCCATCTACTCTGCCTCAAAGAAACAAAAACCCTCTACCTCTACTCCTCAAAAGAAAACTCATAAGAGGAAAACCACAGAGGGTACCTCTACAAGTGTCGCAGAAGCTCAACCCTCTCCTCCTCATGCCACAGAAGTTGGATCTTCTGCTCCTCCCTCTCCCCCAAAGGAAAAGAAGAAGAGAAAATCCAAAGCCTCAGAGGAAGGGGCACCTAAACCCAAGAGGAGAAAGAGCAAGAAGAAAATTGGGAAACCTCTGTCTCCTATGCAAACAATTGCAGAGGATACAGTGGTAGAAGAGGTGATAGAAGAAGTAGCACAAGAATCCCCTCTGCAATCCCCCAATCCCCTAAATTATGCGCATCATGGGAATTTCTCTGACTTCCTCCAACGCCCTGAATTTGCCCACACCCTTGACACTGCTGGATGGACTGCAGAAGCTCTGTCACATGAAAACGAAGAAGCCGCAGAAGATCCCGATTTAACAATCTCTGGAGTTGACTCAGAGTTAGTTGATGATGACCAAACTCCAAGAGACAATCCGGATGAGACCCCAGAGATACTGCAGAACCCCTTCCTTCAACCTGGCCTTGATATTCACAGAAGAAGCCCAGAGCAAGTAATTTCTGCCTCTAACGGTACACAGGTTATGCACCCCCATGTACAACAACTTTTTGGTACTCATCCTATGTACGACTCCCTAGGTCCAAGGGAAGAAGAGGTAACAGAAGAAGAGGAGACAGAGAAAGTGATTAGGTTAGATGCATGGACAGAAGCTGCAACAGAAGTTAGGGAAGAAGCACCAAGCCATAGGGTAGCGACAGAGATTGAAACTGTAGATAGTGAAGTAGTGCTTGGATGCCTAACAGAGGGAGAAACTAGAACAGAACCCTGGAATAATAGAGGCTCTCAACAACAACCAACTCCCAGTGTAACCCACACTTCTATTACCGCCAGTCTAGTGGCAGAGGGTAATATTGAAAAAGAGCAGCACAGCTCGACCCCACCCCAAACCAACCGGGGAAACCATTTCAGGGGAATCCTCTCAAAAGGATTTACCCTTAGTTCGTGATCAGTCGCCCCAGATCACAACAGAAATCCCAACAGAGGAATTTGTTTCCTCTGCCACACGCACATAAATAGGTCCAAACATCTCTTCAGAGGAGATTAGAGTGCACAAAAACAAAGAGACTCTAGACAAGTCTCCAAGTCAACAGAAAGATAATCTAGTACCCATCTCTAGAGTGGATCTAGACAATGTCATTCTCAGAACTTCTGTAGAGTCTGAAGCACTAGCTGCTTCTGCTCAAGGATCAGAAGGAAATCCTTCCGCCCACAACATCAAAACAAGGGCGAAAGAAGGTGTCTCAGGAACAGAGACTCACTCTAGGGACGAATGTGTTCCTCCAGAGGTTACAACTAGTTCACATGTCTCAAGGGATGAGTTCCAAACCCTTGTCACCTCGGTGGGCCAAACACTGAAAGAGTTGCAAAGCTCTTTCAATTCTTTTGCAGCTACAACTTCAACGGCCATCTTAAATCTGAATACCAAAATGGACAATCTGTCCACAGAGGTACAAAATGCCGTAGCCCAGATGAAGTCCACTGCAACAAACACTACCACCTCTGCAGCAACTGAATTTGGAAAAGCCGCAACCTCTGCATTCAAAGAGTCTGTCAAGCACTTTCTTCAACAGCTGAAAGAGCAATCCTCCAAATCTAAGGGCCTTACACCTGAAGACCTAAAGAAGGCCTTAGAAGAGGTCCAAGAGCAAACAATCAGAAACACTCAGGCCATGCAGCCTTCGGACTACATGACCAGAGCTCAGCTGACAGAGCTTGGGCAAGGGGTTATAAATCAAGTCACAGAGGTTATCGTCGCCTTCACTGCTGCCAACGCAAATTATGTCAAAGACTTCCAGAAGAGCGTAGGCAAATTGCGCTTCAACACAGAAGCAGATGTTGAAACACTGCTCGGCCTCTGTGATGACTTATGCGCAAAGATGATTGCTGCAGGGGCTGTTCCACCAAAGAAACCTGAAACTTCATGTAGAGCAGAGGGTACGACAGATAAAGGTCAGGATGACTCTGATGATGACCATCATGGTCCATCAGATCATCCTGAGGGGGAGAATCGAGGGGAGAAACAAAGGGAAATAGCTGCAAGCAAAGGTCTACCCGCTCCACCGGTATCCGCAGAACAAATATCCTCTGCACCCCCAACTCAAACCCAACAAAGAACACAATAGTCCACAGAGGCAACAACCACCTCTGTGGAAATGGTCTCTGAAGAAACCCCTGCTACAACCCAAACACCTGAAACCCAAAGCAGAAACAAACCCACAGAGACAACAACCATCTCTGTGGAATCCATTCCTAAAGAAACCCAAATACCAGAAACAACCCAAGTTCAACAACAGAAGACCACAAAGGAATACCCACCTCTGTGGAATTTCCGTCTGTATTTGGAGAAGATGTCCAAACCAGAGAAGAACTACAAATCCTAACATCCTCCGAAGATGAACTTCCTTCTCCAACACCCAAAATACCAAGAAACAAAACAATTGCTCAAAAATAGAGGAAATATCTGAGCAAGCCACCAGAAGCCTCTCCAACAGAAGCAACCGTAATCAAGCCCTCTGAAACTCAAGTATCAAAATCTACAGAGGCAATCCCCAAACCAACAGAAACATCAACAACAAAGCCCTCTGAAACTCAAGCATCAAATCCTACAGAGGCAACCCCATCTCTACAAGCAGATCAGACAAAGGCAAAAGACAAGGGCAAAAGGATTATCACAGAAGAACCGCAGAAGAAAAAGCCCAAGCATCAACCTTCAACAGAAAAACCAATGAAGAGCTCTTTCGATGCGTATAAAACACCAAAGCATGAAGAAGAAGAAGAAGAAGACTGGGCTTTTGGTGTTGCTCCTCTGTCAAACAAACCTGTTCTGGATCCAAAGGGTAAACCAACAGCGGATCGAGTGGCAGAAGTCAAGAACCAGTTAGATGCTCTGCGCAGAATCTTACCTCAACCACCACCACCACAAATGGAAGAAGTGGTATACAGGTACTTATACAGCAGAGTGGGCATAATGGATCAATCAGAACCAACCATTCAAGACCCTGACTTCCGTGCTGACCTCGAAAACCTCATCACCAGAACAAAACCCAAGCCTAAACACGAAGTCTTCTCAACATCCAAGATCATCAAAGTCATCTATTGTAAGTTCTCCAAAACCAGAACCTGGCCCAAGGTCTCATACAATATATACAAGGTAAAAAGGGATGATAAATCCGAGAACCAATTCTCTGATGCGGATCTTAGAAACTTAAATCCTTATGACCTTCTGGACTGGACGAAAGAAAACTTCACAACAGATGAAGTTCGCAGAGCATACAGGGTGATTAGAAAGGCCATACGCGAGAAGTTTCTGCTATACAGCATGGTAGATTTCCAATTGGCTCGAGATCTTGGAGTAAAAAGCTTAACCGTTCAACCACCAGAAAACTACTGCCCTCCCTCTGCTACACCAAACTCAATCATCACAAATCCAAGGGTCGGGTTAGTATTTCTAGATCCTTCTGGTAAATCAAAGTTGTTCGTGGAGATGGACTGTCAGAAGTACGCAACAAGTACTTTGACAGAGTTTAGATCGATCCTAGTAGAGCACAGAGGGACAGAGCTCATGGATCAAAGTCTTGCCGACAGACAGATAGAGGTTATCGATGCAACAATCAACTTCCGAACTCTCTGCATCAGCTTCTATCACGAGCTCATACAAGAAGGACTCGACCGCAGAAGTTTCAATGACTTCAAGGATGCCAATATCTGAATCAGTCAAACAAATCCTCTGTAATTTTTTCTTTTCAATACAAACAAATGTAAATGCCTCTGGCATAATCTAATGTGAAAAGAAAAATGTTCTTGTACTTAGAAAATCCTTGCACTTTCAAATTTTTAATTTTCACTACTTAGGGGGGAGATTGTTAGCTCCAATCTTTCTGTTTGTGAAAGTAGTGAAAATAGTCTAAGTACAGAAGTAACCCACAGAGGCTCTGCAGAAGAACCCAAGAATACCGAAGGCAAGAATCAGCAGAAGACTGCTCACAGAGGACCGAGCCGCAAAACCTCTGTCACCCTTGACAGAGCCTCTGCGGTTTATACTAAAGACTTAGAAGATTTACAAATATCTTTCTACTATTCCAGGATCCGTTCATCCACTTGTTCCAGGCGTGCCCTGACATCAACTACACGTGTCAAACTCTGATAGGGCTTTGTCAGAATTGGAACATGCGCATTAAATGAACATCGTACCAAGCTACTGTTCACCTAATCTTGTCTACTGTAGATCAGTCCTTATTGTCTAAAGTATATCCCCATTGTAGTAGTATAAATAGAAGACTCATGTTGAGTTCTTCTATTAACAAGAACCAGAATTACACATTAAGCTACGCACAAACACACACACACCAGCAGCTCTTTCTTGTTATGTTCTTGGTGTTCTTGATAATATCAAACACAATAATCTTTGAGATATTCATCTGTTCTTTAAATACTGTTTATTTGATATTGTGTGTTCTTCTACCTTTACATTATCTTTCAGTTCTTAAATACGCTTTCGCACCATATCTAAATCTGAACTAACTGAAAGTTAAGATCATTGTTAAGAAAACAGGAACCAGCAAGACTTATGACCTGTCATGTGTCTTGATGCTCCAGAATCTAAAAACCATACATGACAGCCCTACAAAAACAATTAGTTAGATTTAGGTACCCATACTGGAATGGGTCCATCTTTGTTAGCCTTAATTTCAGATTTAACAAATGTTCCTTTAACTTTCCATTCAAAGTCTTCTTTTAAGCACCACTTTCCTTGAACTTTTAGGAAATCAGAACATTTTCTGTGCACAAAATTGTTTCTTTTCTTCTTGAAAACTTTAGGTTGAGACTGAGAAACACTTTCAGTCTTCTTTTCTTTTGTTTGAAACAAGTTTACATTCTTCTTTCCTTTTGATTTAGATTGAGAAATGTTTTCAATCTTCTTTCCTTTTATCTGAGTTTGAGAAACCATTGCAGTCTTCTTTTCTGAATTCTGATTTGCTTTGTTTGTATAAAAAGCTTTAATATTTTGACCTTTCTGAGAGAATTGAAATGAATGACTACCACATTGAACACATTTAAGATTCTTTCTTGCAAGTGACAACAGATCTGAATCAAAAGTCTTTTTGCTTTTATTGATAGTATTCAGATTACAATTGCATCTATTACAAGAATTACTAGCTTTAGGTTAAGAAGTAGTATTCAATCCAATCTCCTCAGAAATCTTTTTCAGATCATCTTCCCTTTTGCTTTCCTCTCTTTCTGAAACATTCAATTTTTCAGAATTAGTATAAGATTTAGATGATTCACCATTCTCAAATGTACTTGATTCATCAAAGAATTTCTTATTTTCTTTTAAGGCATTAATCTTGAAAAGATCATACTCAGCCTTTAACTTCTCAAACTCTGTTATTTTCTGGACATAAGTGTTGTTTTCCTTTAAAACGTGTTCCAGTTAAAATCAACATCACAAAAATCATTTTCAGGTTCATCAAAACTTTTCCTTAACTCTTCAAGTTCTTGGTTAACTAGTTTAAACCTCTTTTCAAGTTCTGAGAAGCTTTCTGAATTAGTCTCAGAATTTTCAGTTGACACGGAATTCTGACAAACAGACTCATAATTATGATTAGAAGCCTCAGAATTCTGACTAGCTGTATCAGAATTTTCTTTGTGTTCAGAAACCTTGCTTGTATCAAATATACTCTCAATTTCTATATAAGAAAAACTTGGTTGTTTATTTTTGTAACTAACATTCAGAGAGTCATATTTGAATTTAGCATCATTATATCTTGGCTTCTCTTCTGCTGGTTTTGAAATTTCCTTCTTAACCTTGTCTTCTGAAACTTCTTATTTTTAAACTTTTGGTTCAGAAAGAATTTCCTTTGCTTTTCCAGAACATGATTTTTGTAGATTATCAGAACTAGTTATTGAACTTGCAAGTCTCACAAAGATTTCAGCAATCACTGGGATTTCTGGTTTAGGAACTTGTAGTTTATCAAAATCATAAAGATTTGTTGGAGCCCTTTTCAAAACAACATTTTCCTCCAAACCTAATCCCATTTTTGGATTATAAAATCTTGTGTCTTTAACATTACTTGTGAGAAGATTCAAGGTTTGTTGAGTTTGACCTCTTTTCAGATTAAGATCTTCCAACTCTTTGATTTTTGTATATAAATTTTTTCTCTCATCAAGCAACATATCAAATTTAATTTGCAAATCAACATTTCCATCTTTTACTTCTGAGAGTTCACTTTTTAATTTAGAAATCTTTTTCAAAAGATCAGAATTCTCTTTTCTGACTTTTTGTTTCTCAATCTCAGATTCTTCAAATTGTTCTTTAATTATTTCTTTTTCTGTTCTGAATTTGTTAACCAGAATTCTTTCACCTTTTATCTGTTTTCTGAGTTTAACAAATTCAGATTTCATATTACCAATTTGAATCATTAAATCAATTTCAAGATTAGAGTGTACCTCGGCTGAAGATTCAGAACCTCCTTCCTAATAATCTAAATCATCCTCATCTCCTATCTTAGCCATATAACTTTGCATCTGTGAAAAATGAATGCAATCCTCTTCATCAGAAGTATAATACAGCCAGTTTTCTTGTTCTGCTAATAGAGCAATCTCACTATCTCTAGTTTTGGCCAGCTGAGCTTTCTTTGCATAATACTCATAGTCTTTCACAATCTTTACTTTGCAATCTCTGGCAAAATGACCAGGTTTTCCACACTTGAAACACAAATCCTTCTCTTTTCTTTCTTCCTTCTCTTCTTTCTTCTCAAACTTACTTTCTTCTCTATCTTCCTTCTTCTTATATTTCTCTTCTGAACTCCCCTGTTCTCTTCTGTACTTACCCTCAAACTTCTTCTTTCCATACCTCTTGTTGAAAGTATTAGTCAACAAAGCTAATTTCTCAGCAATTAACTTGATATCATCATCTTCCTCATATCCTTCTTCTTTCTCAGATTCCTCCTCTAACTTTGGTATTTTAGACAAAACACAGATTTCTTGGATGTATTTGTGACCTTTGTTTTCCTTTCGAAAAGCAGAGCTAATTGATCTGAAACACTTTTCTTTTCCTCAACCACTTGCTTAACAGAATCCTCATGCTGATTAAGAACACAAAACAGATCATTCAGATCTTCTTCACACATATCCTTATTCATCTGGAGACTAATGGCAAAAGATGACCATTCTGAATTAAGACAATTCAGAAACTTGTAGTTTATTTCTGACTTAGTTTTCTTCAGCCCATTCCTTCTGAGATCATTCAAAATAGTGCAAAACTTGTTATATGTCTGAGTTAAACTTTCACATTCTTTTGCTTTGAATCTTTCATAAGCATTTATGCATTGATTTAACTTTGCTTGAATTGATTTGGTAGTTACAAGCATTTGTTTCTCAAGTTCATCCCACATCACTTTCGCTGATGTTCCACTATCAATTCTATTGAAAACCTCATTTGGAATAGCCAAAGTCAACAAGGTTACTGCTCTTTTATCAATTGCATGTCTCTGTTTATGTGCTTCTGTGTATTGTGAAAAACTTTTCTTCACTCTGGTAGCAGGAATCTCTGGTGTAGTATCTGTTGCAGGTGTAGCAGCAACATCTACATAAACTTCAATAGGACCTTCACGAATTGAAATCATAAGATTCTCATCGATATTATCCAAGAACTGAATAATACGAATCTTCCATTGCTGATACTCTTCCGGAATAAGAACAGGTGGTTTTGTCTCAGATCCCATCGAGAGAAATTCTTTAGAATACATGATTGTAAGATGATTCAACAAAAAGACAAATTCGAATTTCTTGATCGAAAATAGAACGAATTCAAGAATTACTGAGAATTCAAGAATTACATGTAGCAGCGGAATCAATTATCGAATTGATCAAGAAATCTTCAAGAACATGATCTAGAAACCCTCAAGAACACGATCTTGAACAAATTTGTTTGTTGATTAGCTCTGATACCAATTGTAGAAACCAGGATTCAATCTTACAATCAATTAAGAACAATCAAATAGTAAAATGATAGAGAATTCGATCAAACAGCTTTGTATTCATTCAAGAACAGATTACAGATCTAGAGAGATAATATCTCAAAGATTACAAAGTGAATACAAAGATATGCGAAAAGTTAGTTAGCTTACAGTTGCTAACTTCTATATATACTGTAAAGAAAAGCTAAAGCTACAGTACATATATGTAACAGACTAGTAGAACAATTACACGTGTCCTAATTAGTAATAGAGTAAAAATGAAAATATCCTAAGACATAAGTTCTGAACAACATGTTCAGAACTTCTGAACATCCTTCTGATTGAGCTCTTCAGAACATCTTTCAAGCACTTGGACATTTTCATCTTCAACATCAGAAGTTCTGAGTTTCCTACTCAGAACTCTGAACCTTCTATTCAGACTTTCATACTTAGTAATCTTTTCGAGACTTCTCTTAATCAGAAGTTCTGAGTCTCCTACTCAGAACTCTGAGTCTTCTGCTCAGATGTTAACACTTGTGTTTTTGACAAAACTTCAGATCTAACAAAAATCCACGTGTATGTCACTAATTTGTCGCTAATTAGTGATGGATTAGCGATGGATACTTGGATTTTCATTTTTATTTATTTTTAAATGAAAATCATGGAACCCATTAATTTCTATTAAAAGAATAAATAAAAATGAAAATCCATGTGTTTGTCGCTAATCTGTCACTAATTAGCGACAAATTAGTGATGGACACGTGGATTTTCCGTTTTATTTATTTTTTAAATAGAAAATAATGTATTATGTTGCTAATTAGTGACGGAAACATGTTCGTCGCTAATCAGTGACGGATTAACGACAGATAGTGTCCGTGGTCGTTCTGCCGCTAATCCATCACTAATTAGCGACAGATTTTTCTATCATTGATACCTCTTTTTCTAGTAGTGACAACTTGGTGTTTGTTCATATAGGTGAACCACAGTACATTCACTTTGAACTTTAATATGGTGAACAAGTTAAGTGTGTTTTGGGAACATTTCACATATGAACCTGCAGTATATTCACTTTGATTAGCCATTGTTCATGTTAAAATTAATATAATCATTCTAGAATCTTAAAATATGATTATATGATTATGATCTCTAAAAACATGCAAGTAATAATTTGTAACATCTCATTATATACCACAAAAGTAACTTATGCAGAGATGGATGTTACAAAAATCTTAAATTTTTTTCCAAATATGCCTTTATTCATAAGTGTTCATCTATGTCTATAACGCTCCTTATTTTAGTTTATTACAAAAATGTCATAATAAATGTAAACCATACATTTCTAAGAAGAAGGTTAATATTGGTTCACAAATTTAACACCAATTATTGGGTTAACAAAATAACTGATAACTCTCATTTTTAGAGTTGTTTATTACTTTTTTCTAGGATTTTAGGTCATTTTATACCCACTTTGTTCATTTCTCCTTCATTTGGTCCACAATGTTTGCAAGATGTGATAAAAGAACCCAAAAGTCTAATTTTGTAGAAAATACCCTATTGTTCGTAGAGTGGGCACAGTTTTACCCACAGTGGGCAGTCACAGACCCATGTGGTAAAAGGTTAACCTTGGTTAAGTCAGATGGTGTAGAATACATGGTTGTGATTTAAAGAATGTATTATTCTGTGGAGAATGACATCTCTGCCCTTGGCTTCATCAAATCCTTGGAGGCTATATAAAGGGACCCTTGGAAGCTTTAAGGAGCCATCCATCACCAACATTATCTATCTTTATTTTCTTGCTTTTAATTCCTTCAAGCTACTTGTTTTTAAGCTTGAAGATCTAGGGTATAATTTATTTTCTTGCATTTAATTTTCGCACTTTAATTTCCGTACTCTTTATTTCCCGTACTTTAAATTCCGTCTAGTTCTTAATTTTAATGCAAGTTGTTTATTTATATTGTTCTTGTTTCATTATATCTTTTATTATGAGCTAAGAACCTTCAAGGGTGTGGGTGTGAGCCTAACTTGAGACTAGTAGGCTACACTTGGGTGTGGCCGTTGTTACTAGCTCTTGGGCTTGGTCACTTGAGTCGAGACTTCACTCAATGCGGATAAGCTGATCACTTTGAAGTGCTAATATTAGATCTTAGACCTCGAGAGGGGCGGATCCGAAATATGGCTTAAGTAATGTGCAAAGATTTGACAAAGTCTTTGATAACCACGTAGAGATACGAGTTTTATATGATTTACTAAGGTTCAAACTTCGGTCGAGATTTATTTCACAAAGAGATTTGGGAATAAATCTCTATACTGATTGAACTATGATTTCTGAGTCATTCCTAGTTAAATCGGCAAGATTACGAGCTAGTGGTAGTGGGCACTTGTGAGCACGGTCTATAAAAATCCACTTTCGTGAGATCGGGTTTTTTATGGATATCTTGTGTTACCAAATGACTGACCATATTGTTCCTACAAATATTTCAAGTCAAAGCTTACACTCATACCCATTCGTTAATTTAAAGTCACATTAAATCACCATCAAAAACGATAATTTTTCTCACCTGAAACTTGTGCAAGAAGTTCACGAAAGTCTCTGATTCTCAGTATTTCAGTCTCTGTGGATACGATACTCGGTATTGTACCATTATATTACTTGTAGCGATCACATTGTCAGTATATACCTGTACTTTCAGTGTGGAAATATTGTACCTTTAATTGGGATACACGATATTTATCTACCAATAACCAACCCATATATATATATATATATATATATATATATATATGGGGTCATTTAAGGGAGAATTTGAATCACAACCACACATTATTACTAATCAATTGTTATTATTAAAAATATTAATTTTGGTAATTGTCCATTAATTTTTAAAAGACAATGATGGATAATATTAAGAGGAAAGTTGATTTTTTTGTAAATTTCTCTCATTTCTCTTCTCTTAGATCAATGGAGATTAAACGGCAATGAATGGTGAGACGAAGTCATTTTCACCTCGGAAATGAAAAAGCGTGGTGGGGATGAATCAAGGAAAATACAGAGAATAAGCAAAGTTGTTGGTTGATTTAGTGAGTCGGTGGTGGTGGTGGTGGTGGTGGTGGTGGTGGTGGTGGTGGTGGTGGTGGTGGACTCCATGACTACAGTTTCAGGCGACTTTAGGAGGAAATCACAGCGGAGAAAATGAAAGAAATATGGATTCTGAATTTGATGGTGTCAACGTGAAATGTGCATGTGCTAAAAAGGAGAGAGATACCAAAAAATCAATTTTGTTGAGAAAAATACAGTAGCTACATCATTAATTGATAACTCCTAAAAAATTAATTTCAGATTTTAATTAATTAATTTTAAATTTTAGTTAAAGAAATTACTAGTACACTCTTAATATATTAATTAAATAAAAAAGTTAAAATAAATAATTGATTGGCTGAAAATGGATTTAACGATTATCACAAACCGTTGAGTTCTCATTTGATAAACCCTATATATATATATATAAGAGAAGTATCAAACGAGAACACTAATTATTTAATAAAACACAAAAATGGCCAAATCACGTGCAAAATCACATGTGATTTTACATTACTCTACTTGTTCACCTGTGTCAGTTTGGGGTACGGTCAGTTCACCGGGAGGATCGCCCTCCCAATTCGAAGTTTTTTCCTAGAAGTTTCAACCTTGTTGACTATGACAACAGTCGCGAGTAATGGTAAAAAAAATGTGTGCGGACGGATTTGGCCACGTCTTCAGGTCGCGGAGCAAAGTCGCGTGAATCACATGTGATTTTGTACGTGATGTTTGTGTAAATATGATTCGGTTGTTTTATTATTTTGTTAAATAAGTATCATTCTCGTTTGAACTCGACTATCTATCTCTCTCTCTCTCTCTCTCTCTCTCTATATATATATATATATATATATATATATATATATATATATATATATATATATAGGGAGACGTTCAAATGAGAAATGTTAAGTGTGTGAGAAATAGAGAAATGATCCTAATCCTTCATGTGGTCAACATTTGCGGCTTTGACTGAGAAGCACCAGATAATTATTCACGTGTTCTGCAGAAGATAGAGGGGTGGTTTCGTAAAATACGCGAGACGAGATCATATGTGAACCTGTGTGATTCACATATGAACTATACATTTATATGTAGTTCATATGTGAACCAGTTGATTAGTTTATATGAGAATTAGTTAATTAGTTCATATGTGAATCTGTTAATTAGTTCAACTGATGCATATATGAATCTACAGTTAATTAGTTCATATGAGAATCCGTTAATTAGTTCATATATGAATCACCAAGGTTCATATGTGAATTAGTTAAAAATGGTTCATATGTGAATTACACGGGTTCACATATGAACATATAGTTCATATGTGAATCACACAGGTTCACGTATGAACTCGTCCCGCATATTTGTAGTTACGAAATTGTCTTTCTATTTTTGAAATAGCCGTAACTTTTGACCAGTCAAATCCGTAATTCTTGACCAGTCAAATACGATCTTGACCGTATGAATGGCTAGGATTACTTCTCTATTTCTCACATACATAGCATTTCTCATTTGAACCTATGGCTATATATATATATATCGGTCATGGGGAGAGATCAAATGCAAACCACTCTAATTTTGCAAACCGTGCAAACCATCGATTTCATTGGTTAAATTAATGAAATTGGTTCATGAAGTTGTTTAACTTGATAAAATTATATCTTATAAATTCTTTTCTTGATGAAATTGTTTCATATATTTCTGTTTTTTATGTAGTTTCATGCATTTTTCTCATTCTGGTGAAACTGTTTCATGCATTTTCTCAGTCTGATGAAACTTTTTCATTTCTACATGAAAAACACAAATATATGAAACAATTTCACCAGGAAAAGAATTATATGAAACAATTTCATCAAATTAAACAATCCATGAACAAATTTCACTAACTTAACCAATGAAATTGACGGTTTGCACGATTTGCTAAATTAGAGTGGTTTGCAAATGAAACTACCCCTATGGGTCATTCAAAGGAGAACTCGGTTGTTTGTGATAACTGTGAGATCCAATCTCAACCACACATTATTAATAATTACTGGGTATTATATAAAATATTAATTTTGGTAATTATCTATTGTATTTCAAAAAAATTAAGTTTATAATAATATTTAGGGGTAAATTAGCTTTTTGGTAATTATAAAAAATATTAATTTTGGTAATTATCATCTTTCCTCTCTCCGGTCGGTAAACCGAACTTATTCCGGTTTACACCACTGTAATACCCAAAAACTTCTAAACAGTAAAACACAAACCCACTGTGATACCACTATGATACTCGATGTGATATCCACTATATATGTTGTGAACACCTTTCAAATCATAAAACAAAATATTGCAGCTTTAAGTATTATATTTTCGTAGTTTTACCCACTGTGATACAAGTTGGTAAAAGTGTGTGAATAGGTGGACATGGTGGTAAATGGCATGGACATGAAAAGTGTAGGCGCTAAAAGATGAGATGAAATTAAAAAATCAGTTCGGTTGAGAGATTATGGCAACTAACAATACTATCATCGATAGAATTAGAACTACGCAAGGATCCCAAATTCTATCATCGATTTTTTCTCGATTTTTCTGGATCATATATTGTAATTCTATCATCGATCATATATCGCAAATCAAATCCGGTTTTATGGCAATTCTATTATCAATTTATTCTCGATTCTTTCTAGATCATATATCACAATTCTAGCTTATCGGAGTTTTCAAATTTCTTAATTCTTTTCGATCAAATCTCAAATTCTTTCAATATGAATCTGAATCCATAAAGCGATCATGAGCAAGATATTCATTTTGATCTTGAAACTATAATTTGTCGGCATTATTTCAGTTTATCGTTTTAGATAAATGATGAAGACTCTTGAATTCACTATGCGTTAAGCTTTATCCTTTTTATTTGTCGGCATGTGCATCAGGTCCTCGTTGGAGAATGATACTAGTGACAATATGAAGAAATGAGTGCTAGTTATAGGCACAAGAAATATTTAGCAAATTGGAGATGTCTTCCGCATTTAGAGATAACGCCAATTATTGGGTTTTAGTAACACCACTCTCTAATATAGTCCTTATGTAAGTTTTGGATTATTATTCGATAATGTGAACCTTAGATTGCCATTATAGGTAATCAAGAGTTGAATTTTAGAAAGTAAATTTATTGTTTAATTAATGTATAAATGGAAATTTTAAATTAGTTGTTCTTGTAGAATTTAGGTTGTTACAGTAAATCAGTGATCCCCATTATTTCTTCAAGGTTGAGAAATTGGCAAAGCTGTATATTGATGAAGTGGTGTCAAGGCATGGTATACCGGTGTCGATAGTGTCAGACCGTGACAGTCGGTTTACTTCAAGGTTTTGGCGATCCCTGCAAGAAGAATTGGGTACTAAAGTTAATCTGAGTACTGCTTTTCATCCACAAACCGATGGGCAGAGTGAGCGGACCATTCAAACTTTGGAAGATATGCTCAGATGTTGTGTTTTAGATTTTGGTGGTAATTGGGATACGCATCTACCGTTAGTAGAATTTGCGTATAACAATAGTTATCATTCGAGTATTGGGAGAGCACCCTTCGAAGCATTGTATGGTCGAAAGTGTAGAACTCCGGTATGTTAGTTAGAAGTCGGAGAGAAACAGTTTGCTGGTCCAGAATTGGTACAGCAAACAGCGGATAAGGTGAAAGAAATTCGGCAGCATATGAAAGCAACCCAAGATAGACAGAAAAGTTATGCTGACCCGAAACAGAGACCAAAGGAATTTCAGGTTGGGGAGCGCGTGATGCTTAAAGTATCCCTATGGAAAGGTGTGATAAGGTTTGGAAAGCGTGGGAAGTTGAGTCCTCGTTTTCTAGGACCTTTCACCATTATTGAGAGAATTGGTTTACAAGCCTACAAGTTGGATCTTCCACCAGAATTGGAAGGGGTTCATAATACCTTACACGTATGTTATCTTCGGAAGTGTTTGGCCGAAGAGGAAAATGTGATTCCACTCACTGATGTGAGAATAGATGAAAAGAGCCGCTGTGTAGAAGAACCAGAGGCAATTTTGGAAAGATCGGTTAGAAAGCTACGTAGTGGTAAAGAAGTGGCTATGTTGAAAGTACAGTGGAAACACCATAGAGGTACTAATGTAACTTTAGAGTCGGAAGAGAGTATGAGGGATAAGTATCCTCATTTGTTTACCTGACTTTGATTTCGGGGACGAAATCATTTTCAAGTTGGGGAGTATTGTAACATCCCGAACTTTCTGTTATATTATTTTGTGAATTACAAGTTAACTTGGGGTTAAGTTTGTAATTGTTTAAAAGTTGTTGGTTGATGTAGATTTTCAATATGAGGGTTGTAGTGTCTTTCTTTTAAAGTTGGGGGTTTATTTGGTAAATGGTCCTATGACTCATGTTAATTAAGTAGAGAGGTGTCACCATCTAGTCACTTAATACTAATTGAGTGGGTTTATGTGTGTGTTTTCGGTTTGTTGAGAGAAAGAGAAACCGAGAGTTAGAGATAGAGAAATCGAGAAAAGAGAAGAAGAAAAGATTAGCTTGGAATCTTATAATCTGGTGTTGGTTTGAAGAATCAAAAGGTAATCATCTCATTTAAATTCTTCATCTTTTTAATTAAAAGCTTTCTATGGAGTTTTAGTTGGGTTTTGGTAAATGTTGATGATTATGAGAATCTGAGTTTTTGGGTATGTTAAGATGAGGTTATTAAACATATTTGCAAGTTTGTATAATCAAACATAGATTAAAAGTACAAAAATTTGGGTTTAAGGATGAACATAGTGGACTGAGACTTGGATGAACATCATGGATGTCGCAATCAAGAGCTGCGACAATTCATGCATGTCGCAATAGACCGTTGCGACTTGGAGTTGGAGTCGCAACAGTTGATTGCGACTTGGCATTGGAGTCGCAACAGCTAATTGCGACTTAGGTCGAAATCGCAATAGAAGGTTGCGACTTGGGTTGGAATCGCAATAGTGGGTTGCGATTTAGAATTGGAATCGCAATAGTGGGTTGCGATTTAGAGTTGGAGTCGCAATAGTTGGTTGCGACTTGGTCCAGTGCATTGCGACTTGAGATGTATTTTTTAGAGATTAAGGATTCTTAGCTGTGGAGGGTTCTGTTTTATAAATTAATGTCAGTATATTTGAATATTGAATATTACAGTAAACTGTGGTAGTGAAGACAGGAGTCCCTACGACTTTTTAAGGATTAAAAGAAGTGACTACGCATCAGGTGAGTTTATTTAACTCTCTTTAAATGTTCAGTAATTAACATTGAAATAGATATGTAAAATGTATGTCTGAGCATGATAATTAAAGGACTGGTATTATTCAATAAAGAGTCCAGTTAGTTAACTAATAGTTATGCTATATTGATCCTTGTGCTAAATTGCAAAGAGGGAATAGTCACGAAATTGAGGTACTAAAATTATCAAGATTCTTTATATACATATGTAGAATGTATTTACTTTGTGTGTTATGCATATACACTGATAAGAGTTATAATACTTATGTATTATGTTGTTGTAATTGCTAAAAGTAGGCATCCGGTCATCGGGGGCACTTGGGTACGGTATAATGGGAACCGAATACTCGCCATTGACCAAAGGGATGTAATTTTTAGTAAATGAGTATACCTTGAATCATCGGGGGTCCCGGTTGTTTATCGCGATATAATAATCCCGTTGGGACCATTGATTCTGAGGTGAGGATATATGAAATGTGGAATAGGCAGATGTTGATTTGTAATTCCCATTTCAAATGGAAGATCGGAGATTTCCATTGTTATAGGGAAGATCAGAGATTTCCCAATTTATAAAGAGGATTAAGAAATAGGCAGGTTTTGACTTGTAATTTCTTAGATAAGAGTATAGACTTTAAATCTGGTGTGATTTAGAGTAATCTCTTGGTAGTGTTATTGTGGCTAAATCAAATTAGTCATAAGTATGGGAGTGGGGTAGATTCCCAGTTTTGAAAGGAGTTGTTATACGGTAAGATGGACGAGAACAGGTTTGATATATCTGTTGAGATTTTAATTATTTAACTTTAATTTGATTTGAATATTCTCACTAGGCGAAAGCCTAATGTTTTAAAGTTGAATTTCTTACCAGGTACAAGCTCCGGAAAGTAGGCGGGAAGTGCGATGAGAATTTTTGGAAAGATTCAAACTTAGAGATAACGGAGGATCTAGCGAATATTTTTTATGCTTTTGGGACAAAGGATTAGATAACCAAATTAATCTGATTATTGTTGTATGGTTAGATTAATAGGTTATTTGATTTAGATGCATTGTATATAAAATCTTTACAGTTGATCCTCAGGTTATAGAAGTTTGAAGTTTTATGATCATAACTTGTAACAATTTTAAGGTTTAAATTAACTCTGTTTTTAGGATGTTATAATATGGTATCAGAGCTTTAGTTTAAGCGAACTAGGTATGATCTGGAGATACCTAGACTTAAGCTGTGATGAAGTAAGTTATGATCCGCGAGATATGGGTAGAAGTACTAAGATTGGGTAGTCCTAGAGTCGACAGAAATACGCGAAGTTGGTACTGTAACGATGGTAATAAGAATTCTCATGTATGATATGTTCGCAATTTCAATTAGCTACTGTTATTATGAATATATTATTACACAAGCATACTTGTTTCTAAATTGTTACAGTGACTGATTTGCGGTAAAGTACGCATTGTATGTTTAGTTGTATAAACCATTAACTGATGAGTATTCTTTTGTGCTCAATCAGAACGATGGTGAATACACCCCCGAGGTCTCCAAATTCTTCGATGAATAGGAATTGGTTAGACGATGCTGGAGAAAGACAAACTGGATTAGGCGGAGTTCCTGATACGCCACCAGATTTTCTTTCCTTAGGAGGAATGCGAAGTCGAGTACATCCAGGAGGTACCAGTACGGCTGATCAAACATCATCAGATTCAGGTATGGAAGGACGAATAATGGATAATGTGACTAGATTGATGAATGCATCAATGGAGAGGCAAGCAGAAATGATGAATACTATGATGGGGAGACAGGCAGAGATGTTTACAAAGATGTTCAATGATCGAAATGCGGAACCAAGACGAACAGTGGTTGATACTAGTGTGATAAATCCGACTGTAAATCCAGGATCGGAGGCTGAAAGAAGGGGTGAAAGAAACTGCTCCTATAAAACGTTTCTAAGTTGTAAACCGCCAGAATTCAAGGGAGACGACAATCCAGTGGCTTGTATGAACTGGATAAGAGAGGTCGAGCAAGCTTTTCGAGCTTGTGAATGTAATGATGAAAGATCTAGGGTTAGATTTGGGTCGCAAATGTTGCGCGGCAAAGCGTTGCAGTGGTGGAATGTGTTGTCATCAACTGTGACGGAAGCAGCTCTAAACTCAGTAACTTGGGATCAGTTTAAAGCAAAGATATTAGAAGAATATTGTAATGAACACGAAATGGACCGAATCGAAGAAGAGTTTCGGAATATCAAGAAAGGTAATATGTCGGTGAGAAAATATACCGAAATCTTTATGGAAAAGCTGAACCTTGTGGGGCACGTGGCTCCAGCAGAGAAAGATAAGATTAAATATTATTTGAAAGGTCTACCAGCAGATATGATGACAAGGGTCCGCAGTTCGAAATCTGCTACGTTAAGGGAGACGATTGAAGAAGCAAAGGTGATAGAAGAGATGTATGTGAAAGACAAAGAGGAGAAGGCGCAAGTGGGAGAAAAGAGAAAGTGGGAAGGCCGTTCAGAATCTTCTCCGAAATTAAGGTTATTTGGAAAGAACATTCGTTATGATTCCCGTAAGGAACCGAGTTGGTGTTCTAAATGCAAAAGTAAACATTTTGGCCAATGCCGAGTGGTCGGAAATCAGTGTTTCAAGTGTGGGAAGGCGGGGCATATGGCAACAAATTGTACAGTGCCAGGGTCAGCTTGTTTTGAATGCCAGCAACCAGGTCATTTTCGGAGAGATTGTCCGAAGTTTAAAAGAGAAGGAGACCAGGGCAGAAAGTTGGTTATTCCCAAACCAACTTGCCGTGCATTCCAAATGACTGCCGATGAAGCGAAAGGATCAAAAGACGTGGTCTCGGGTACATTTCTTATAAACTCTTTTCCTGCTCGTGTGTTGTTTGATAGTGGCGCAAACTATTCTTTTGTATCCAATTTGTTTCAGCATAAGCTAGCTATGCCTGTCACTACTTTAGGAGATGCCTTAGTAGTTGAAATAGCTAATGGAGTCCAGTCTTTGGTTAAGTAAAGCTTGATCGATTGTAAAATTATGATAGAGGGAACAGAATTTCCGATTAACTTGTTGTTAATAGAAATTGGGAGTTTTGATATTATTGTAGGGATGGACTGGTTGAGCAATAACCAGGAAGAAATCATGTGTGCAAAGAAGCTGATCCGAATTCCAATGAGCAATAAAGATGATGTATTCGTATTTGGAGAAAAGCAGGAAGGAGATGTTCCGTTGATTTCAGTGATGAAGGCGCGTAAATGTTTGTCGAAAGGGTGTTGGTCGTATTTAGCCTATGTCATTGATACGAAGTTAGAAAAGAAAAATGTTCAAGATATCAACGTGGTGCGTGAGTTTCCGGATGTATTCTCGGATGATCTTCCAGGTCTACCAGTTGAAAGACAAGTAGAATTTCGTATCGACATTATTCCTGGATCGGCACCGATTGCACGAGCGCCATATCGTTTAGCACCTGCCGAGATGAAAGAGATGATGACTCAGCTTCAAGAGTTATTAGATAAGGGTTTTGTAAGACCGAGTTCTTCACCTTGGGGAGCTCCAGTTCTATTTGTTAAGAAGAAAGATGGTACCATGAGAATGTGTATTGATTATCGTGAGTTAAATAAAGTAACCATTAAGAACAAGTATCCGCTTCTGAGGATTGATGATTTATTTGATCAACTCCAAGGTGCGGGATGCTTTTCAAAGATAGATTTAAGATCAGGATACCATCAAGTTCGAGTAAGAGATGAAGATGTTTCAAAAACAGCGTTTAGAACAAGATATGGGCATTATGAGTTTCTTGTAATGCCATTCGGGTTGACGAATGCTCCTGCTGTATTCATGGACTTGATGAACAGAGTGTGTCGACCATTTTTGGATAAGTTCGTCATTGTGTTTATTGATGACATACTTATCTATTCAAAGACCGAAGAAAACCATGAACGACATCTTCGTGAAGTCTTAGAAGTTTTGAGAAGGGAGAAGTTATACGCAAAGTTTTCGAAGTGTGAATTTTGGTTGAAAGAGGTGCAGTTTCTAGGTCACGTAATTACTTCTGAGGGAGTTAAAGTAGATCCATCAAAAATAGAAGCAATGACGAATTGGGAGACACCTAGAAGTGCATCTGAAATAAGGAGTTTCTTGGGATTAGCAGGTTATTATAGAAGGTTCATAAAGGATTTTTCAAAGATTGCATCTGCTTTGACGTTATTAACTAGAAAGAATGAGAAGTTTGTTTGGACGGAGAAACAGGAATCGGCTTTCAGAACTTTACGTCAAAAATTGTGTGAAGCACCTATTCTTGCCCTACCAGAAGGAGCAGAAGATTTTGTTGTTTATAGTGATGCTTCAAAGATGGGTTTAGGATGTGTACTGATGCAAAGGGGCAAAGTGATCGCCTATGCCTCAAGACAGCTTAAAGAGCATGAAAAGAATTATCCTACCCATGATTTAGAGTTAGCAGCGGTTGTGTTTGCTTTAAAGCTGTGGCGACATTATTTGTATGGAACTAAGTGTACTCTTTATACTGATCACAAGAGTTTGCAACATGTTTTTGATCAGAAGGAGTTAAACATGAGGCAGCGAAGATGGTTGGAATTACTTAAGGATTATGATTGCGAATTGCATTACCATCCTGGTAAAGCAAATGTCGTAGCTGATGCCTTAAGTAGAAAAGAATATGGTGGGTGTTTGAAATCAATAAATGCTAGAGTTGATGTGATGTCAAGTTTGATGGAGAAGATAAAAGAAGCACAAGTGGAGGCTTTGCGAGAGGAAAATCTGAAAGAAGAAGTGATGGGCAAACAACATTTTCAGTTGACTGAAGATGGTCGTGGGATCAAGTTATTTCAAGGAAGAGTTTGGTTGCCTAAAACTGGAGGAAATCGAGAGTTGATTCTCGAAGACGCTCATAGATCTAAGTATTCCATACACCCTGGGAGTACGAAGATGTATCGAGATCTGAAATTGCATTATTGGTGGCCGGCAATGAAAGTAGATGTGGCTCGAAAGGTAGAAATGTGTAGAACGTGCTCGTTAGTGAAAGCTGAACATCAGAAACCTTACGGAAGTTTCCAATCTTTGGAAATTCCGGAATGGAAGTGGGAGAAGATTACCATGGACTTTGTGACAAAGTTACCAAAGACACAAAAGGGTAACGACACAATATGGGTAATCGTGGATAGACTAACTAAGAGTGCTCATTTTCTAGCCATGAAAGAGGCATCACCAATTGAGAAATTGGCAAAGCTGTATATTGATGAAGTGGTGTCAAGGCATGGTATACCGGTGTCGATAGTGTCAGACCGTGACAGTCGGTTTACTTCAAGGTTTTGGCGATCCCTGCAAGAAGAATTGGGTACTAAAGTTAATCTGAGTACTGCTTTTCATCCACAAACCGATGGGCAGAGTGAGCGGGCCATTCAAACTTTGGAAGATATGCTCAGATGTTGTGTTTTAGATTTTGGTGGTAATTGGGATACGCATCTACCGTTAGTAGAATTTGCGTATAACAATAGTTATCATTCGAGTATTGGGAGAGCACCCTTTGAAGCATTGTATGGTCGAAAGTGTAGAACTCCGGTATGTTAGTTAGAAGCCGGAGAGAAACAGTTTGCTGGTCCAGAATTGGTACAGCAAACAGCGGATAAGGTGAAAGAAATTCGGCAGCATATGAAAGCAGCCCAAGATAGACAGAAAATTTATGCTGACCCGAAACGGAGACCAAAGGAATTTCAGGTTGGGGAGCGCGTGATGCTTAAAGTATCCCCATGGAAAGGTGTGATAAGGTTTGGAAAGCGTGGGAAGTTGAGTCCTCGTTTTCTAGGACCTTTCACCATTATTGAGAGAATTGGTTTACAAGCCTACAAGTTGGATCTTCCACCAGAATTGGAAGGGGTTCATAATACCTTCCACGTATGTTATCTTCGGAAGTGTTTGGCCGAATAGGAAAATGTGATTCCACTCACTGATGTGAGAATAGATGAAAAGAGCCGCTGTGTAGAAGAACCAGAGGCAATTTTGGAAAGATCGGTTAGAAAGCTACGTAGTGGTAAAGAAGTGGCTATGTTGAAAGTACAGTGGAAACACCATAGAGGTACTAATGTAACTTTAGAGTCGGAAGAGAGTATGAGGGATAAGTATCCTCATTTGTTTACCTGACTTTGATTTCGGGGACGAAATCATTTTCAAGTTGGGGAGTATTGTAACATCCCGAACTTTCTGTTATATTATTTTGTGGATTACAAGTTAACTTGGGGTTAAGTTTGTAATTGTTTAAAAGTTGTTGGTTGATGTAGATTTTCAATATGAGGGTTGCAGTGTCTTTCTTTTAAAGTTGGGGGTTTATTTGGTAAATGGTCCTATGACTCATGTTAATTAAGTAGAGAGGTGTCACCATCTAGTCACTTAATACTAATTGAGTGGGTTTATGTGTGTGTTTTCGGTTTGTTGAGAGAAAGAGAAACCGAGAGTTAGAGATAGAGAAATCGAGAAAAGAGAAGAAGAAAAGATTAGCGTGGAATCTTATAATCTGGTGTTGGTTTGAAGAATCAAAAGGTAATCATCTCATTTAAATTCTTCATCTTTTTAATTAAAAGCTTTCTATGGAGTTTTAGTTGGGTTTTGGTAAATGTTGATGATTATGAGAATCTGAGTTTTTGGGTATGTTAAGATGAGGTTATTAAACATATCTGCAAGTTTGTATAATCAAACATAGCTTAAAAGTACAAAAATCTGGGTTTAAGGATGAACATAGTGGACTGAGACTTGGATGAACATCATGGATGTCGCAATCAAGAGCTGCGACAATTCATGCATGTCGCAATAGACCGTTGCGACTTGGAGTTGGAGTCGCAACAGTTGATTGCGACTTGGCATTGGAGTCGCAACAGCTGATTGCGACTTAGGTCGAAATCGCAATAGAAGGTTGCGACTTGGGTTGGAATCGCAATAGTGGGTTGCGATTTAGAATTGGAATCGCAATAGTGGGTTGCGATTTAGAGTTGGAGTCGCAATAGTTGGTTGCGACTTGGTCCAGTGCATTGCGACTTGAGATGTATTTTTTAGAGATTAAGGATTCTTAGCTGTGGAGGGTTCTGTTTTATAAATTAATGTCAGTATATTTGAATATTGAATATTACAGTAAACTGTGGTAGTGAAGACAGGAGTCCCTACGACTTTTTAAGGATTAAAAGAAGTGACTACGCATCAGGTGAGTTTATTTAACTCTCTTTAAATGTTCAGTAATTAACATTGAAATAGATATGTAAAATGTATGTCTGAGCATGATAATTAAAGGACTGGTATTATTCAATAAAGAGTCCAGTTAGTTAACTAATAGTTATGCTATATTGATCCTTGTGCTAAATTGCAAAGAGGGAATAGTCACGAAATTGAGGTACTAAAATTATCAAGATTCTTTATATACATATGTAGAATGTATTTACTTTGTGTGTTATGCATATACACTGATAAGAGTTATAATACTTATGTATTATGTTGTTGTAATTGCTAAAAGTAGGCATCCGGTCATCGGGGGCACTTGGGTACGGTATAATGGGAACCGAATACTCGCCATTGACCAAAGGGATGTAATTTTTAGTAAATGAGTATACCTTGAATCATCGGGGGTCCCGGTTGTTTATCGCGATATAATAATCCCATTGGGACCATTGATTCTGAGGTGAGGATATATGAAATGTGCAATAGGCAGATGTTGATTTGTAATTCCCATTTCAAATGGAAGATCGGAGATTTCCATTGTTATAGGGAAGATCAGAGATTTCCCAATTTATAAAGAGGATTAAGAAATAGGCAGGTTTTGACTTGTAATTTCTTAGATAAGAGTATAGACTTTAAATCTGGTGTGATTTAGAGTAATCTCTTGGTAGTGTTATTGTGGCTAAATCAAATTAGTCATAAGTATGGGAATGGGGTAGATTCCCAGTTTTGAAAGGAGTTGTTATACGGTAAGATGGACGAGAACAGGTTTGATATATCTGTTGAGATTTTAATTATTTAACTTTAATTTGATTTGAATATTCTCACTAGGCGAAAGCCTAATGTTTTAAAGTTGAATTTCTTACCAGGTACAAGCTCCGGGAAGTAGGCGGGAAGTGCGATGAGAATTTTTGGAAAGATTCAAACTTAGAGATAACGGAGGATCTAGCGAATATTTTTTATGCTTTTGGGACAAAGGATTAGATAACCAAATTAATCTGATTATTGTTGTATGGTTAGATTAATAGGTTATTTGATTTAGATGCATTGTATATAAAATCTTTACAGTTGATCCTCAGGTTATAGAAGTTTGAAGTTTTATGATCATAACTTGTAACAATTTTAAGGTTTAAATTAACTCTGTTTTTAGGATGTTATACATATTCATATATCCCATATACCAGACTACGCTTTTCATTCAAGAAACTTCAGAAAATATGGTGAAATGAGGGTAAAATCGAAACTCGAAAGTCCATGTCCGAAATTACGGTTTATTGGCGATTTCAGATAAAATAGTGATATTCCTCAATTTTTAGAGTTATTTGTCACTTTTTTTAAACCCATTTTAACCTTTTTCGTACCCATTTGAGTCTTTCTAAGTCTTTTGTCTAAGTTGTTCCAAAATATTTAAAGTAACCGAAAAGATAAAAAATCCACGTTTTGGTGTGTCATTGTGGTTGCGGTGTCACCACTGTGGCGAGCTGCTGCAATACCACGATTTTCTGCAGATTTTGAGGGCCATTTTTATGCAAAAGGGAGGCATGCAAGGTTGAGTCAAACCTGAGTCATTCACAAAAGAAGAGGCAAAAGGAGACAACCCATATGAAGCCAAAAAGGAGGAAAAAGACACCCATGAGAGGTCTCTTTCTCCTCTCAAGTCTCTTTCACCTTTATCTCTCCTCTCCCACTGTATAAATATGGAGCTTGGTTTGGCATTCAAAAAATCCCCAACAATTTGGAATCAACTGAAGAAAAGTAGTGTAGTCATTACATTTCCATTTAGTTTATTGTAATTTACTTTCTAGTTTATTTACTTTCTGTCCATCATTGTGGTGCACTTGTGACCACAGTGACACGTCTACAATTACGTTTAATGCAATTTCAGTTTACGTCTTTCTTCTTTGCCATTATGTCTTCTATATTCATGAGTAGCTAAACCCCCCTTTGGGTGTGGGTATGAGCTAAACCCGAGAGGTAAAATGTAACACTTGGGTGTTATCGCTTTTTGTTAACTTTTTCAGTTTGGTCATTCGAGTTGAAGCTTTAACTCAACGCAGACAAGCTGATAACCTGTGTGTGTTAATATTAGATCTTAAACCTCGAGAGGGGCGGATCCGAAATACGGCTTGAATGATGCAAGGAGGTTTGAGAAAATCTTCAATAATCACATAGAGATATGGATTTTTGCATAATCGACACTAAGGTTCAGATGTCGGTTAAGTGGCGTGACATAGTGATATGCGCATCTCTCCACACTGGTGGAACTAAGACTCTCGAGGTCTACTTAGTGAGGTGGCATACCGAAAGTTGACAATTGTGGCCACTTTGTGGCGAGACTGTGCCCACGTCCTATATGACATAGCTTCGAGAGGAGAAAATCATATGGACCAAATGAGCAGTTGAGTCGGCCATTTAAGATGTTATAATACTCTCGGTGAAAGCTTGCATCCATATCCGCTTTTTATATAATTGTTAATTTTCCAATATTCACTATAAATCAACCAAATTATTAAAACTCTTAACTTTGCACCGAGAGTTCGTGAAAATCTCAAGTTCTTAGTAGTCCAATCCCCGTGGATACGATATTTGGTCCTTACCATTATATTACTTGTAAGCGAACACAATATTTGGTGTATACTTGCACCATTATTGTGCACATTTTACGTGTGGTTATTTTTTGCTATCAAATACTCAATGAAAATCCGAGTTAATTATGGTTAGCTTCGTTTTTAAGTTAATTATGGTTAGCTTCGTTGTTTGATGAAATGTCAAGGGGAAATGTAATCTGGGTTTAATAACGATAAGGGTAAAATGGTCATTTAAATCATTCGGACGGTTTATTAAGCACAACAAACAAACAACAAGATATCATAATCTATACAGACAGATAAATCCGGACAGACATCTATATCCATGTATGACTTAATGAAAAACCAACCAAACGGCCCCTTACTCTTTATTTATTAAATGATATATCTCTTTAATTTAAGTTAGTTGGGTCTAGATACAATCACTTAATTTGGGCTCAAATAGTAAGTTATAGTTATAGACATAGTTATTTAGATGATACTAATTAATTAAATTAGTTTTTAAATTAATTATATATTAATTTAATTTATAAAGTTGATAATAATTATTTATTTATTTTTTAAGGAGGGGTGTTCATAATAAATTATTAAATTATTTTGACGACTTAATAATGAGATTAACGTCGTAGTTTAACTTCAGTAATTTGAAGAGATACCATTATTAAATTATTTATTATGTAACAGATTATTTTATCGTATTTAAGGTGTCTTTTTAAGATTCATAAAACAAGACACGTTAAGCCGGAACGTATGATTCATTTGCTTGTTAAAATGGTAAATTGATGTTAAGATTCATTGTCAAGCGTAAAACTTGGAACCTTATTAAATTATTTAGATGATTTCTATAATAAGATTAAAGTATCGTAAGTGAAGTTAAATATTTATTGGAACGCTTTAATTTGGAGAGATGGGTTTATAAGGTTATAAAATGATTGTTTTGACGTTTTCGGACGTCGTCGAGTTATAAACTTGGGGTTTCACTAAAGTTAGTCGAGGTTGACCGAGTTGACCAAGGGTCGACTTTTACCTCGTTTGACCCACAAATATTTGAACGATAAGATCAAATGGAAATATTCGAGATATAAAGATACCCGGTTTTGGAGTTTGACTTTAGGTCGGGTCAAGTTTGACCATGGTTGACCATTGTTGACGTTTGGAGAAATTAAGTCATTAATCAGGTATTTATGGTATAAAATGTGTAGGTTATGGTCAACAACTATCAATAGCCGATCTACACGCAATCAAGTGAGTCTTCATGTGACTTATAATGGGATGCATACTTAGGTACAAATTTATTTTCAATTGTATGGTGATGTGTACTTATGTACGATGTTTCAGTTTTCATACATGTTATGTTATACTTTACATGTATGTTAATTATGACGAGTTGCATGCTTTATATTTATTGTTTTCAAACAATTCTAGTATGTCATGTTATATGACAGTTTTATGACCAGTTTTAAGGGGTGGGCATTTGACCAGTAAGTCACGGACAAGTGGCACGACGTAGAAAAGTGGGTGATTGAACATAACAGAAAGTTCAACCCATGGCATGTCAGTGACAGAATGACCCATAACCGACGAGACAGTTTATGAGATATCTTTTCTTTTAGTGTTGTATGTTTTTCAGAAAATGCATACTATTTGATACAAAGTTTACAAATTGATATGTATGATGTGAAATGATTTTTATTCACACAAACCATGAACTTACTGAGCTTTATAAGTTGACTAATCTCAGGGACATAAGGTTTCCGGTTTGACAAGGGAAAAGGGCACACATAGAAACTTGTCTAGCCCATTTAAATTCAATATTTATGTTCAAGCATCTTGATAGATAAATTTGTAACGCAATCCGGTATGAGACGTGTTAGCATTAAGTTACATATTTATTGTTTTAAAGTTTTCCTCTGTAAATAGTGTAAACGGTCTAAAGTTTTAATTTAGTCGTGATTTTGGAGTAGTTTTTGAGGAATTGTTTCAGATTACGTAATATTTCTCATGGTAAAATTATGGGTGTTTTTTTTTAAAAGGAGGCGGCACTCCTGGCAATATATTAAAAAAAGGGAAAATACAATGAAATGGCGAGGGACTCCCTCCCAAAAGAACTCAACCCACAAATTAGGACAGACCCTAAAAAGAGGGGGAGAACCAAACTAAATCAACAAGCAACAACGCAAACCAAATAGTAAGTAAAACAACCAACCAAAACAAGGTCAACGAAACCGAAAGAACACACATGCAAAACCAAATTCGAAGACCACCAACCCAATGAGGATCGAACCACAGATCACGCAAACACCAAACCATAGGGAAACCAAACACAAAGCAACATCAAGTAGTCACCACCCTAGCGTTCAACAGCCTCCTACAACCAGCCCAACGCATCACAACCACCTTCTTTATCTCGAGTATCAACTCAGCAGTCGACCTCCTTTTCTCCGAAAACAAGCGAGCATTCCTTTCTTGCCAAATAAAATACACGACAGTCGCAAACAAAAGCTTCGTGCGTGTCTATCCAGGATGCCACCGACGGTGCTGAATTTCCGTTATGATTTTCTCCCAAGAGGAAGGTAACGAAGCTTTCATCTCCCCTTTAATTACATTCCATATAGCCGTCGAGTAAGAACAAGTGAAAAAGAGGTGATCATGAGAGTCCATACCTGCTTTGCCACCAAAACTCTAAAATCCGCCACCCGAAGACGCTTGGAAGAAAGTGGCACTCCCAAATATCGAAAAGGCAACATACCCGTTTGAAAAGGGAGGATTTCAACGATGCCATTTCTTACTTCATCAGAAACATTCGAAAAGTAGACAAAACTTTTCGCCATACTTGGTGTTAACTCGGAAGTCGTAGCAAAATCCTCCAAAGCATTCTTTATAGCAAGGACTGAATTAACATCACCTTTAGAGAACACCATCAAATCATCTGCAAAGAAAAGATGTGTTAATGAAATCCGAGAACAACCTCTATGGAATTGGAACCCCGAAGTGACATCCGTTCTTCTCGCAAGAAATTGTGAGAACGCTTCCTTAACCAAAGTAAAAAGATAAGGCGAGAGGGGACATCCTTGTCTCAATCCCCGTCTCCCTTGAAAAAACCCATGCGACTGTCCATTAATAATCAAGGAATAGGAGGATGTAGTAACAGCCTCCATAATCCAATGACACATGATCGGGTGAAATCCCATTCTAGCCAATACCAAAGATAAAAATCTCCAATCTACTGAATCATAAGCCTTTTGAATATCAATTTTAAACGAACAGCTCGGAGGACCATTATTGTTAGATCTGAAGTTTTGTCAATAAACACAAGTGTTGGATCTGATAGAAGACTCAGAGTTCTGAGTAAGAAGACTCAGAAGCTCTGACTGGAGAATCTCAGAAAGATTACTAAGTGTGAAAGTCTGAACAGAAGGGTCAGAGTTCTGAGTAGGAGACTCGGGACTTCTGAAGACAAAGTTGAAAATGTCCAAGTGCTGAAGTATATGTTCTGAGAAGCTTTATTAGGAGAATGTTCAGAAGTTCTGAACAACATGTTCAGAACTTATGACAGGATATTTTCCTTTATATTCTGTTATCTTATTAGGACACGTGTAATTGTTCTATTAGTCTTTCATATATGTACTGTAGCTTTAGTGTTTCCTTTACAATATATATAGTTGTTAGCACTGTTTGGCTAACTAACTTTCCCGCATAACTTTGTATTCACTTTTGTAATCTTAGAGAGATTCTCTCTCTAGATCTGTAATCTGTTCCTGATTGAATACAAGCTTGTTTGATCCAATTCTCTATCATTTACTGTTTAATTGTTCATATTTGATTGTGAGATTGAATCCTGCTTTCTACAATTGGTATCAGAGCCAATCAACAAACAAATTCGTTCAAGATCGCTTTCTTGAAGATTTCTTGATCAATTCGTCAATTGATTATGTTGCTACTCGCAATTCTTGAATTCTTAGTAATTCTTGAATTCGTTCTGTTTTGATTAAAGAAATTTGAATTTGTCTTTCTGTTGAATCGATTCAATTCAATTTTACAAATTATGTCTTCGAAATAATTTCTCTCTATGGGATCTGAAACGAAGCCACCTGTTCTTATTCCGGAAGAATATCAGCAATGGAAGATTCGTATGATTCAATTCTTGGATAACATTGATGAGAACTTGATGATCTCTATTCGCGAAGGTCCTATTGAAGTCTATGTTGATGTTACTGCTACACCTGCAACTGATACTACTCCGGAGATTCCTGCTACCAGAGTGAAGAAGAAATTTTCACAATACACAGAAGCGCAGAAACAGAGACATGCAATAGATAAAAGAGCTATTACTATGATGACTTTGGCTGTTCCTAATGAGGTTTTCAATAGAATTGACAGTGGAACATCTACAAAGGAAATGTGGGATGAACTGGAAAAGCAGATGCTGGGTACTCTCAAATCAATTCAAGCAAAGTTGAATCAAAGCATCAATGCTTATGAAAGATTCAAAGCAAAGGAGTCAGAAAGTTTAACCCGGACTTACATTAAATTTTGCACAATATTAAATGACCTTAGGAGGAATGGGCTGAAGAAGACTAAGTCTGAGATAAACTACAAGTTTCTAAATAGTCTTAATTCAGAGTGGTCGTCTTTTGCAATTAGTCTTCAGATGAACAAGGATATGTGTGAGGAAGATCTAAATGATCTATTTTGTGTTCTGAATCAACATGAGGATTCTGTTAAGCAAGTGGTTGAGGAAAAGAAAAGTGTTTCTGGTCAATTAGCTTTGCTTTCAAGATCCAAAGTCACCAAATCATCTAAATCATCCAAGAAATCTGGGTTTTTGTCTGAAATTCCAAAGATAGAGGAAGAGTCTGCTGAGGAAGAGGAATCTGATGAAGATGCTGATATCAAGCTGATTGCTGAGAAACTGGCCTTATTGACTAATACTTTCAATAAGAGATATGGAAAGAATAAGTTTCAGGGTAAGTACAGAAGAGAACAGGGAAGTTCAGAAGAGAAATACAAGAAGAAGGAGGATAGAGAAGAAAGTAAGAATGAGAAGGAAGAAAGAAAAGAAAAAGATCTTTGTTTTAAGTGTGGAAAATCTGGTCATTATGCAAGGGACTGCAGAGTGAAAGTAGTAAAGGACTATGAATACTATACAAAGAAGGCTCAGCTAGCCAAAACCAAAGACAGTGGTATTGCAATGCTTGCAGAACAAGAAAATTGGTTATACTATACTTCTGATGAAGAGGACTGCATTCATTTTTCTCAGATGCAAAGCTATATGGCTAAGATGAAGAATGAAGATGATTCTAACTATGAGGATGCAGGTTCTGAATCTTCAACTGAGGTACATTCTGCACTTGAAATTGATTTAATGACTCAGATTGGTAATATGAATGCTGAATTTGTTAAACTCAGAAAACAGATAAAAGGTGAAAGGATTCTGGTTAACAAATTCAGAACAGAAAAATAAATAATTAAAGAACAGTTTGAAGAATCTGAGGTTGAGAAACAAAAAGTCAGAAATGAGAATTCTGATCTTTTGAAAAAGATTTATGAATTGAAAAGTGAACTTACAGAAGTTAAAGATGGAAAGGGTGATTTACAAATTAAGTTTGATATGTTATTTGAGGAAAGAAAGAATTTGTACACAAAAATCAAAGAATTGGAAGACCTTAATTTGAAAAGCGGTCAAACTCAACAAACCTTGAATCTTCTCACAAGCAATGTTAAAGACACAAGATTTTATAATCCAAAAATGGGATTAGGTTTGGAGGAAAATGTGATTTTGAAAAGAGCACCAACAAATCTTTATGATTTTGATAAACTACAAGTTCCTAAACCACAAATCCCAGAAGTTGTTGAAGTTTTTATGAGACCTGCAAGTTCTATAACAAGTTCAGATAGTTTGCAAAAATCAAGTCCTGTAAAAGCAAAGGAAACAATTTCTGAATCAAAAACTGAGAAGTCAGAAGTTTCAGATGACAATGTTAAGAAAGAAATGTCTAAACCAACAGAAGAGAAACCAAAATATAATGATGCTAAATTCAAATATGACTCTCTGAATGTCAATTACAAAAATAAACAACCAAGTTTTTCATATTCTGACATTGAAAGTATATTTGATACAAGTAAGGTTTCTGAAAAAGTCAGTCAGAAGTCTGAGTCTTCTAGCCAGAATTCTGACTCCATTAGTCAGAACTCTGAGTCTGAAGGTCAGAATTCGGAGTCAACTGAAAATTCTCAATTCACTTCAGAAAGTTTTTTAGAACTTGAAAAGAGGTTTAAACTTGTTAGTCAAGAACTTGAGGACTTAAGGAAAACTTTTGATGAGCTTGAAAATGATTACTGTGATATAGATTTTAAACTGGACCAAGTTTTAAAGGAAAACAACACTTATGTTTAGAAAATAACAGAGCTTGAGAAGTTAAAGGCTGAGTATGATCTTTTCAAGATTAATGCTTTAAAAGAAAATAAGAAATTCTTTAATGAATCAAATACATTTGAGAATGGTGAATCATCCAAATCATCTACTAATTCTGAGAAGTTGAATGTTTCAGAAAAAGAGGAAAGCAAACGGAAAGATGATCTGAAAAGAGTTTCTGAGGAGATTGAGATGAATACTACTGTTGAACCTAAAGTCAATAGTTCTTGTATTAAATGCAATTGTAATCTGAATACCAGCAATAAAAGTGAAAAGACTTATGTTTCAGATTTATTGTCTCTTGCAAGAAAGAATCTCAAATGTGTTCAATGTGGCAGTCATTCATTTCAATCATCACAGAAAAGTCAAATTATAATAACATTTGTTTCTTATATAAACAAAGCAACTCAGAATTCAAAAAGAAAGATTTTTTCTGTTCCTCAAACTCAGATTAAAGGGAAGAAGATTGAAAACATTTCTCAATCTAAAGAAAAAGGAAAGAAGAATGAAAACATGTTTCAAACTAAAGAAAAGAAGACTGAAAATGTCTCTCAGTCTCAACCTAAAGTTTTCAAGAAGAAAAGAAACAACTTTGTGAACAGAAAATGTTCTGATTTCATAAAAGTTCAAGGAAAGTGGTGTTTAAAAGAAGATTTTGAATGGAAAGTTAAAGGATCATTTGTTAAATCAGATATCAAAGCTAACAAAGAAGGACCCATTCCAATATGGGTACCTAAATCTAACTAATTGATTTTGCAGGGCTGTCATGTGTGGTTTTTAGATTCTGGAGCATCAAGACACATGACATGTCATAAGTCTTCTCTGTCAAATTTCACAGAAAAGGCTGGAGGAGCAGTAAACGTTGGTAACAACAGTAAAGGACAGGTTAGAGGTTATGAGGATTTAACAAAGGGAGATCTGACTATTCAGAAGGTTTTCTATGTGGAAGGCTTACAACATAATTTGTTCAGCATAAGTCAGTTTTTGGACAGTTTTTGCCAAATCAAGTTCAGTATAACAGGTTGTTTAATTCTAACTGAGAAATATATAAAGGTGTTTTGGGCCAAAAGACATATGGACTTATTTGTGGTTAACTTTTCAAAGATTCAAGCTTTAACTCCAGTATGTCTATTGTCAAATGCTGTGGCAAATGAATGTTGGCTCTGGCACAGAAGATGTTCTCATTTGAATTTTTAAGGATCTGAACAATCTGGTTAGCAAACATCTAGTTAAAGGGTTACCAAAGATCAAGTTTGAGAAGGAATCATTATGTTCTGCATGTGAAATGGGCAAAATGAAGAAGAGTTCTCATAAGATGAAAATGCATTCTTCATGCTTGTCACCATTAGAAATGATTCACACAGATCTATGTGGTCCAATTTCAGTTCAATCAATGGGAGGAAAGAAGTATATGCTTGTCATTGTGGATGAATATTCAAGATACACATGGGTTGAATTCTTAAGAGCAAAGTCAGAAGCTGCTATAACACTGATTAATTTCATCAAAAGAATTCAAGTATTCTTACAACTTCCAGTCCAGAAAATCAGAAGTGACAATGGAACAGAGTTCAGAAATGAGACTCTTCAGAACTTTTTACAAAGCTCTAGGATTTCTCATAATTTTTCTGCTGTCAGAACTCCTCAACAAAATGGTGTTGTTGAAAGGAAGAACAAAACTCTGGTTGAAGCTGCAAGAACCATGTTGGCTTATTCAAATCTTCCAACCTTCCTATGGGCTGAAGCAATTGCTACTGCTTGTTTTACACAGAACATAACTTTAATAAATAAGAGATTGATTAAAACTGCATATGAACTGATTAACAAAAGAAAACCACTGATTAAATTTTTTCATGTTTTTGGTTGCAGATGCTATGTTCTCAAAGACAGAGAAAATCTTGGTAAATTTGATAAAAAGGCAGATGAAGGATACTTTGTTGGTTACTCACTAACATCCAAAGCATTCAGACTCTACAACAGAAGAACCAAGAGGATAATGGAAAGCATTAATGTGACATTTGATGAGTCAAGAATGAAGACTTCTGAACAGCACAGTTTAGAACTCAAACAGGATAAGACAAAAATGACTTCTGAAACAGCTTCTAATCCTAACTGTTCAGAACTCAATTTATTGTTTAAGGATGCATTTCTGGAACTAACTTCTGAATCTTATGCAGATTTTGAGAATCCTAAAATGATTCAAGAAATAAAGAAGGGAACTTCAGAAGTGGTTCAAACAACTGTAATTTCTGATACTGGTCCATCTGAGGAATGTCCAACTTTGATCAATACAAGTGATGAAATTTCTGAGCCTAGTACTCAGAATTCTGGACAAGGAACTCAGAATTCTGAACAAGGTAATCAAACTTCTGGTCCAGAGACTCAGAATTCTGATTCTACTACTCAGAATCCAAACTTGGATGTTTCACCTCAACAAGTACCAGAACAAGGGGACAGTTCAGAATTACAAGCTATTATTGATGAGAATGATACAAACAACAATTTTTCAGAAATCGATGTGCTTCCTAGTTCAAACAAATGGACAAAAGACCATCCTATTCATCAAGTGATAGGAGATCCATCAGTGGGAGTACAGACTAGATCAGCAACAGCAAATGAAGCAATGTTTGCAGGATTCTTAAGTGTGATTGAACCTAAGAAAGCCAATGAAGCCTTAGAAGATCCAGATTGGATTTTAGCAATGCAAGATGAATTGCTACAATTGAAAAGAAACAAAGTCTGGAGACTTATTCCAAAACCTGAAGGAAAATCTGTTATTGGAACAAAATGGGTATTCAGAAACAAGAAAGATGAGTCAGGTGTTGTGGTCAGAAACAAGGCCAGATTGGTTGCAAAGGGATATTCTCAACAAGAAGGAATAGACTATGATGAGACATTTGCACCTGTGGCAAGAATAGAAGCAATCAGAATTTTCTTGGCATATGCTGCACATAAGAACTTCAAAGTGTACCAAATGGATGTCAAATCAGCTTTTCTGAATGGTATACTTAATGAAGAGGTTTATGTCTATCAACCAGAAGGTTTTGTTGATCATGAGTTTCAAGATCATGTTTATGTTTTAGATAAAGCATTATATGGTCTAAAACAAGCACCAAGAGCATGGTATGACACTCTAACTCAACATTTATTAAAATTTGGCTTCAAGAAAGGTAAAATTGACACTACTTTGTTTCTAAAGAAAAAAGGTGATGATTTGATTTTGATTCAGATATATGTAGATGATACCATATTTGGTTCTACAAGTGCAGAGTTGTGTAATGAATTCTCAAAAGTCATGGAATCAGAATTTGAAATGAGCATGATGGGAGAACTGAACTTTTTCCTTTGTCTTCAAGTAAAACAATTGCCAAATGGAATTTTCATTAATCAAGGAAAATATGTAAAATATATTTTGAAAAAGTTTAAGATGTCTGATTGTGCTGCTATGAGAACACCAATGGCAACAAATGTCAAGTTAGATGCTGATCTCTCTGGAGTTTCAGCAGATAACAAGGTTTATAGGGGCATGATTGGTTCTTTGCTTTATCTGACTGCAAGTAGGCCAGATATCATGTTTGCTACATGTTTCTGTGCTAGATTTCAATCTAATCCAAAAGAATCCCATTTGCTTGCTGTTAAAAGGATCTTAAGATATCTTAAAGGTTCACCTGATTTGGGCCTTTGGTATCCAAAAGAAACTGACTTCAAACTGACTGCTTTTACTGATGCTGATCATGCAGGAAGTAGATTGGACAGGAAAAGTACTTCTGGTGCTTGTCACTTTCTGGGAGACAAGATAGTGAGTTGGGCTTCAAAGAAGCAAAACTGTGTATCCACATCCACTACTGAAACAGAGTATGTAGCTGCTGCTGCTTGTTGTTCTCAAACCTTGTGGATGAGAACACAACTTATGGATTATGGATATCAACTCAATAAAATTCCCATATATTGTGATTCAGAAAGTGCCATTGCAATTACTCAGAATCCTGTTCAGCAGTTAAAGACCAAGCATATTGATGTAAGGTATCATTTTATTAAGGATTATGTGGAAAAAGGAACAATAGAAATGCACTTTGTGCATACAAAATATCAACTGGCTGACTTGTTCACAAAGCCTCTTGATCACAAAAGGTTCACTTTCCTCATATGTAAAATAGGGATGCTTAATATGACTAATTGAGTATATTTGTTATTTGTCAGAAATGAAATTTTTTTTCTAAGTAAGATTTTCTGAGTAATGTACTCAGAACTCTGACTCTCTTGTTCAGAATTCTGACACTTAAGTTCAGAACTTCTGAGTCTTGAGTTCAGAACTTCTGAGTCAATACTTCAGAAATCTGACTTCAAATTTTTTACTTCTGATTAGGTTAATCAGAACTTCTGACTACCTTTCAGAACACATTTCTGAGAATTACAAATGTTTCAATATGTTGTTAAGTTCTTTCTGTTTTATTTCTTTTCTTCCTTATGTCTATTATGTGTTTGAGTATATGCTAAAGTCAAGGGGGAGCATTGAGATCTTTCAGATATCATTCTGAGGTGCTTATAAGGTTTGTATATTCTTTTCTTATCACTAATCATTCTAAGGAGAACAAGCTTTCAATGATAAAATTTTCACTTGTTCAAACTACTTCTCAATCCTTAAAATGATTTTCAAGGTCAGATGTTAGATTTCAAATGTTTTCCAGAAATTCCAAATTGTCAAAAGAGGGACATAATTTTGATGATAAAATATTTTTCTATCTGTTCAAACTACTTCTGGATGATTAAATGTTTTATATAATCAGAAGTTAAGATTTAAATGAATTTTGGCTCTAAGGAATTTTTTTTCTTCTGAACTGTGTACTCAGAACTTCTGAGTATGCACTTTCAGAACTCTGAGCGTGTTATTCAGAACTTTTAACTTGTGTTAATTTCTATCAAATAACACGTGCCATCTTCTTATTCAATTGATGTTGCCACGTTTCATTTAATATCTTTTGTGGTACTTCACAATGTTCGAATCTGTTATAACTCTGACAAAAAGCAACTTTTCATCGTTTGAAACCTTTCAGCTTCGTGGATTTTAAATAGACCTTAAAATCCATCTTTCAAATTCATTTGAATTCCAAGAGCGAAAAGTGAGATACGCATAAATCCAGAGTTCTTCGGTTCTGTTTTCTTTCAATATTTCACATTACAATCATGTCTGGTTCGAGAAGAAGTAAACCTATTTCATTACACTCTGCAAAATCATTGATGGAATCCTCGTCAGATTCAGAGGATGATGAAGTACAGAGGCCTGAGAATAGAGCCATAGAAGAAGGGGTAATAGGAGAGAACATTGTGCTAGGAAATGTTGAAGAAGAAGCAGGGGATTAACATATGGTTGAATCTAAAGGAGATGTAGATGGGGGAAATGAAAACATTCAACATGAACAAAGTGCGGTTAGGTCAGTAATGTCTGGAAGATCTAATTCTGGTGAGAGGATTGTTCCTGAGAGTGAGTATTTGGAGTTGATTGAAAACAACTGTGTGTTAATACTTGATGAAACTAGGTTCAAGAAAGAACATAGGATAATCATAGAGTTGCTGAAATACCATCCTTTTAAGAAATGGTTTACAATGAAGAAATCGGTTCCTGTTCAGTATATTCAATAGTGGTGGAAGCATTTGGAGTTACAAGGTAACAATTTTGTATCTGAAATAGGGGGAGTCACTGTAACCTTGAATATACAGTTTATGAGAACAATGTTGAGGCTACCAGAAAAGGATGATTTACAGGGGAGATCAGATTTTGAAGATTCTCCATTGACAGAGGAATTAATTGCTGAATGTAAAAGATTAGGGTATAATGATGAATTGAAGACTCTAAGCTTATTCAGAAGGAACAAATTGCCACCAATCTGGGCATGTTTCTTCAATATAATCAACAAGTGTCTATCTGGGAAGAACAGTTCACTAGATCAAGGCTCAAGGCAAATCTTGCAGATCTTTCATGGGTTAGTGAAGAATAGGCATTATGATTATGCTTCTATTTTGTGGGAAGACATGAAGAATACTTTTGAGAGGAATCAGAAGGCAAAACAAGGGAGAACAAAGGATAGGATACTTACTTATATACCTTATCAGAGGTATTGGCAGTTGGTAATTTGGCATGCAATGGATCAAGATAGAAACATTCCAAGAAGATCAAATGAGGAACATGGGCCAATCTTCTACATGGGTAAAATGATTTTTGCTCTTAAACTTGAAAATTTTCCAAATCACAGACCTCTTCCAAGGTCACTTAGGCAATACATTCCAAGGGAGAGTGAGATATTAAAAGCATATTGCACCTCAATGGGACTTGATCAACCTCAAGCCCCTACCCATGAGGAACAACCTGAGATGAGAGGTGAGGGGTCTAATCAAAATAAAGAGGGGGAGAATGTTCAGGTGGGAGAACATTCTGAGAGAATTGAGAGGGAAAATTCAGATAGATTGGTTAGCATGGAAAGTGAAAAACAAAAACAGAGAGGTGAGGATTAGAGAATGTTAACAGAATTAGAAACAGAAAGAGATAATTCTGATCCAGCCATATTAATCCGGGCAACCACATCTACTGTTGGTTCACAACTCTTGGTGACCAATATTGAAGAAAACACCATGGAGCCCGTGGTGGAACTTGAACAACCCATCTCTAGCCACTCAGAAGCATTTCAACATGCTACTATTTCAAAACAAACAGGGGAACCATCCCAAACTCATTTGGAGGGAGGTGATAAGTCCCAAGATTTTATTCAACACATAGAGTCTGAATTGCACAGTAAAATTCAATTTGAGCCTGAAAATCCTTTCAACACTAGCACATCACAGGAATTTCGTATTCCTGTAACAACATCCATAGACACTCCTAATATTGGTTGTCAAGGATTGGATGGAAGTCCTGGGGAGGTGAACATCCTAAAAGCCTCCTTACACAGTGCATCTATTGTACATGATGTCTTTGTGGCATCTACAGGCCATGAGCTCCCTGAGCACATGAAAACTGGACCATCTGTTGTTCCAGGTTCACTGTTAGAAAATTCTGAATTTGAAAAGATTCAGAAACAAAATCAGGTGTTGGGGGAGAAAGTTGAAAAATTGGAGAGTACTGTTGATTCTTTGAAAAATGAAGTGAAGGAACTCAAGATTATGTTGGAAGGGAAAGCAAATTCAGTTGAGACAAAAGTGGATAAAATGAAAGAATCCTTGGATGCTCACAAAAAGGAGATCAAGGATGAAATGTCAGAATTTCAAAGGGAACTTTTCAAGAATATGGAGGATTTGAAATCTTCATTGTTACAAGCTGTCAGTTCAACTTTGGCAAGTGTTTCAAAGCCATTAGCCATTATGCATGTATCTATAGCTGAACCTGAATCAGAATCAACTCAGCACTTAAAAAGAAAGTTTGATGATAATGATCCTCATGATCATCAAAAGGGGGAGAAAAGGCAAAAGCAAAGTACTGAGGTTGATAAACAAAGCACTGATGAGTTAGAAAATGTTGAAAAGTCAGCAGATATTGGGTTAGCAGATTTTGAGTTAGCAGATATGCAGTTAGCGGATGCAGAGGTTCAGAATTCAGAGAATGTTCAGAATTCACAAGTTATTGAAAAGATGGTTGATGAATTAGCAGATGTTGAAAAGTCAGTGGAGGTTCATGAAATAAGTTCAGATACTGAAGAAGCTATGAAAACTGAGAATGTGGGAAAAGAAAACTCTTCTGATAATGCTACTGACAAAACAGAGGAATTGGAAGTAAATACAGAAGTTGAAGTGAATTCAGATGAAACTGAAGTGATAATGGCAGAAGAGGAAATTGTGGCAGATGATATTATAGCAGATGACAATATGATGAAAGATGATGTTATCATAGAAAAAGAAAAGAGCATTTTTGGATCAGATGAGGTTATAATGACAGATCAGAATATAATGACAGAAGAAGTATTGACAGATTCTTCTGAAGAAAGTTGTGAGATCAGTATGGCAGATATTTCTGAGAAAAGTTTGATTGAAAGTACTGAAGTAAATACATGTACAGAAATTGTTCCTTATACCAGAGTTGAGCTTCTTAACTATGAGATGGAAGAAAGAAGGTTGAATGAAATTTAGTTAAGGAGAACGCACAATGAAATGGTTAGAGCTCTTAATGTTCAGAAAGTTCAAAGATGTATCAGAATGGTGAGTCCTATTGACTTGTTGGGAGAAGAGGATCATTCAGTTAAATACACAAGCAAGTTTCAAGATGACTTTGAACTACATTTTCTGGATGAGTTGAATGTACTTAATGGAGAATATGAAAGAGTTGAAAACTACTTCATGCCTTTGGAGTATGTGTGCAGAAGACCCATTGTGATTCCAAGATTTGAATTACCAGTACTAGAAGAACCTTTGTGTGATTTCATCATTAGTCAGAGTGACACTCCTCTGGCTAAACATTTTTATAGAGAGATTTTTCCAGAAGAAACATATGAGAATCTTTACTGCACAGAAGGTGAATATGTTGACTTGGAGAATTTTATTGATGGCTTCATGGATGAAAGATTACAGATGATTTATGTGGAAGCTTCAAATAGACTGAGAAAACCTGATGAAAGGTTATATGTTCAGAAAAGAATAGAAAGGTACTGATGTTTAAAACTGAAGAGTTTGATGGCTTGAAATATATCAGTATGGAAGTTCTGAAGGAAGGGAATCTGAAAGTAAGTATGGAAAATTTTGACTTCCATAGATTGTTTTTAGATGATCAAATTTTCTTGGTGAAATTCTTTGCTTGCACAGAAGAAACTTGGGTAGAACTTGAGTACAGAAGAATTCTAGGAATCTATGTCAGAAATATGCATGTGTATGACTTTCAGTTGACAATAGAATCAAGAAAAGACAAGTGCAATCTAAGTTGTCCAGTCAGAGATACAATACATAATATCAGTGCTCGTGGATTTGTAAATGAAGGAATGGAGAATGAAGGATTCATCTATAAAGATACTGAAAGACTTATGTTTTTCAAGCTGAATGATCTTGTGAAATACAGTGATGCTACACTGCAATGGTTAATTGAAGAAATGGAAAAGACTGTTAGAGATCAAAGAGAAATCCTGAGGGAAAAATGTATAAGACACATTAAAGAAAGATTGGATCTCAGAATCAGAATAAAGGAATGCAGTGAATGGATGTTGTCAGAAGAAAATCCAAAGAAGTTATTACATAGAGACTTTGTTTTTCCTGCTGAGTATGAGGTAAATGGGGTTTATTCAAAATAGATTGAGAAAGACATTCCAGATATGTTATCTTCACAAGATGTTCAAATGAAAGATGCAGATCAACCAGAAAAGTCTGAGGCTAATGAAGAAGAAATATCTGTTGATATCAATGGTTACTTTTTGGAGTATGACCTTCCCAACTTCTTTCAACCAAGAGAAGTCAACTTTTTTAGTGTGTATCATGACAGGCCAGAAGTCTCTCAAGTGTTTCGTGTTGAATTGTCAAGATGCATAGCAAAACCAAAAGAAGCAGTATACTCAGATTTCTTAATCACTGGAATAAGAGATCTGATGGTCAAGAAGTTCAGGAAGAATGAGTATTATGCTTTTGAGGTTCTGAGAGAAGATGGAAAAGTCTACTATTTCACTGAGGCTGATTTTGACAAGATCTCAGTAACAGATTTCTACAGGCTATACAGTCTTTTGTCAAATAAAGACTGTAGCAAGCATAAAAAGGAGAGAGGAGCATTGGCTGCAGTAAGAAGTGCTATGTTTTATATTCTGAGATGGTATGGATATACAGATTTTCAAATTGCTCTGTATTTACAAAGACCATGCGTATATCTCTCAAAGCCAAACAATGATCATGAACAATTGAATCTTCTGAAGAGTGGAAATATTGTAAGATATCCAGAGTTGGGAGTTTTCCTGAGGAACAACAGAAAAGAAAAGATTTTCTTCAGACCAAATGAAGTAGATAAATATTGTTCTGGAACTTTGAGGTTCATCAAACGTAGTCTGGAGAAAAGGATATCAAGAGGAAAACAAGTTGAAGAGATACAAGAAATCATAGAAAAGATTGACAGAAGGCTTACTCTGAGAAATGTACTTCTTCTGAAGATTGTTCCTGCTTTAAAAGAATATGATGATGCAAAGTACCAGTTTATTTGACAAAAAGGGGGAGATTGTTAGATCTGAAGTTTTGTCAATAAACACAAGTGTTGGATCTGATAGAAGACTCAGAGTTCTGAGTAAGAAGACTCAGAAGCTCTGACTGGAGAATCTCATAAAGATTACTAAGTGTGAAAGTCTAAACAGGAGGGTCAGAGTTCTGAGTAGGAGACTCAGAACTTCTGAAGACAAAGTTGAAAATGTCCAAGTGCTGAATTATATGTTCTGAGAAGCTTTATCAGAAGAATGTTCATAAGTTCTGAACAACATGTTCAGAACTTATGACAGGATATTTTCCTTTATATTTTGTTATCTTATTAGGACACGTGTAATTGTTCTATTAGTCTTTCATATATGTACTGTAGCTTTAGTGTTTCCTTTACAGTATATATAGTTGTTAGCACTGTTTGGCTAACTAACTTTCCCGCATAACTTTGTATTCACTTTTGTAATCTTAGAGAGATTCTCTCTCTAGATCTGTAATCTGTTCCTGATTGAATACAAGTTTGTTTGATCCAATTCTCTATCATTTACTGTTTAATTGTTCATATTTGATTGTGAGATTGAATCATGCTTTCTACAATTATCCCTCCCATAACCGACAAGAATCTCATGAGACATCATAATATTATCAGTGATCCGACGACCCGGTATAAAAGCTGATTGGTTAGGACTGACCAATTGATCAAGAAAATCTTTAATGCGCCAAGATATAATCTTTGTAATGCATTTATAAAGAACCGTACACAAAGAGATTGGTCTATATTCTGTAACCCGAGAAGCATTAGGAACCTTTGGGATTAAGCATATAGCTGTATGGTTAAGTTCTCTCGCCATGCGACCTCTATAAAAGAAATCATGGACCGCAAGCTCTACGTCCGGACCCACAATCTCCCACGAAGCCTTAAAAAACTTCGAGGAAAACCCATCAGAACCAGGTGCACGATCATCGCCAATAGCAAACATTGCCTTTTTGACTTCATCTTTCGTAATCGGTCTAATCATAAAATTGGCGTCTTCTATCGAAAGCGTACGAGGGAAAAAATCCAAAGGAATATCAGGAACCACCAGCTCATCCACTTGTCCCAGAATGGAACGAAAATGTTCAACAAAAACATCTTCCATTCCCGAACCGCTAATTACATTACCCGAACTATCCACAACCGAATCAATTTTGTTCCGATTACGTTTTTCTTTAACCGTACGATGGAAAAAAGCCGTGTTAGAATCACCTTTACGAAGCCATCGAACCTTGGCTTTCTGCCGAAAATCTTCTTCTTCAGCTTGGAGAGCTTCTTGAAAAGCAATTAACACATGGTCCAAGTCCTCATTTAAACTGATGTTATGAGGAGTCACATCAACCACCTTCTGAATTTCTTCCACCTCTTTACGTAAGACATCGACTCTCTTGCTTAAATTCCCATGAGAAGACCTTAGAGAGCGTAACGGTTTTTTCAATTTCTTTAACCGAGAGGTGACTTTGAATGCGAGAGAACCGATCACTGGTTCCTCCCACACCGATTTGACTACCTGAATAAACTCCGGATGGTTAGTCAAAAAATTGTTAAATTTAAACGGCCAATTACCTTTTCGAGAACCTCCAATAATAGAGACCACCATTGGACTATGGTTCGACACACCACGAGGAAGGAACTGAGCCGAAGCACAACCAAACCACTCCTCAAACGAAGAATTAACCATAATTCTATTCAATTTGCGAAGAACACCACCTCCATGAATCGGCTTTTGAGCCTAAGTATAAAAAATACCAGTAGCTCTTACATCAAACACCTCAATTTCCTCAACACAATCCATAAACTCTCCCATCGCCATATCACGCCGTAAAATTCCCCCGTCCGTTTCATCCGGCTTAAGGACACAGTTAAAGTCCCCATAAGCATCCAAGCATCATCGGCAACCAAAGTTTTAAACTGAGATAGACTACTCCAAAGAGCTCGTCTATTGATAAGATTATTTGCTCCATAAATAAAAGACACAAAGAAAACCCGATTTGAACCCTTTAAGAACACCTTGCAATGCATAACTTGATCTGAAAGATCAATCACCATAATATCAAGTATCCTTGAGTCCCAACCCACAATAATACGAGTGCCTTGCATGCAAGCACTATTATTCGAAATCCAAGGCCACGATCCAAAAACTTGAGAAGCAACGAAATCAAGATTTTGGGCCGAAACATGCGATTCAATGATACCACACAAAGAGAAAGCGTTAGAATGAATAAAATGCTTTACCTCTCGCTGTTTAATACGAGTATTAAGGCCCCTAATATTCCATGCTCCAATCTTCAACATGAGGAATGGTTAGAGTGTGTACCTTCCTCGCCTGGCACAAGAGGCACATTTCTCGTATTATCTATCTGTTGGGGGATGGAGCTATCCGATCCCTCATCCACAACATTCCCCATTTTCGAGTCTGCATCATCCATTAAGGAAGAACGAGGCGTACACTGCCTAACCTTTGAAAAGGACTTAAGAAGAGATGGGTAGATCGGCCGGCTACCATTAGATGGAGTTTTGCCATTTGCCTCCGACACGCCACCTTTACGGGTATCATCACCACCCTTTGAACCTGTTCCAGCGTTCCCATGCAAAACACCAATAACATTATCGGGTTCCTGTTGATTTGGTGAAATGACACGAGCATCGATCCCTTCCTCGTTCACGTGATTAGTACACGTAAAAGCATTCCCACCATCCCCATTACTAAACTTCTCTTGCATCGAACCATGCAACTCCATATCCCCACCCTTTTTTTGAACGTCTGCTACTCCATCCACCTTCATGCCGCTAGGGCCCACATCCGTACCCTCTAAACTAGCTCTCTCATTCACCATAATAGACTTTCCTTTCAAGTTCGGCCCATTCAAAGTGTCTCATTCTCGAATAATCGACTTGTACACCATCTTTGTTTTCGTCACATTCACTGCCTTATTCGCACCCTTTCGCTTATTAGAGACGATCGTGAACCCGTCCTCATCAACAAGTGCACCTACCGGGGCCTTAACATTCTTCTTTGCCAAGTCTGCCTTTACACAAGTCGATGTTTTATGGCCAAAAACCAAGCAGTGTGAGCATTGCGAAGGTTCCCACACATACTCCACTTTAATAGGAACCGTTATTGGTTCGCCTCCGTGGAGATTGGGAATGATCACTTGGAGCTCCTTCTTCAACGAACCAGTAGCCCAAACATCCACCAGAACTTTGGCAAATCCCGGTCTCCCCCATGCTTTCTCACAGATAGCCGAAGTATACTCGTCCATCATCTTGGGTACCCCAAGCGCACTAGCTATCCTACTCCCTCCCTATTAAAGGCAACGAGAGGAATATTGTGAAGCTTGACCCAAAGAGGGCACGAAGTGTGCTCCGATTTAACCAACACTTGAAGAGGGTCCCAAGGAAAAACAAAAAGCGGCACTCCCCTAACCATCCAAGGACCACCCTCTAGAACTTTCCGGAGACTAGACTCATTCGAGAACCGGAAAAACATGAATCCCACCTCATTCATCATAGATTCTTGCAAGCCAAATTTTCCCCAAAGAGATTTTACCACTTTCTGAACCGTCGAAAAATATCCGTGGCCCAAGAAAATACCCATAAAGAGTATTCTTGTACACAATCGTTGCTTTCTGAGTGAGCTCCAAAGGCAAAGAAATACAAGACGAACTCTTATCCCCCAATGGGAAAAAGGAGAGACAGCTAACCAGATTGGGTGAAGGTTTCACCAAGTCCGCATAGGAGACTCCAGTACGGCCCTTATTTCTGGACAGAATCTCCACCTCCCCATATTGAAGTTTCGAGAGGTTATCCTTTGACTGAAGACGATCCCAGACCGAGCCCTTAACAGCCTCTTGTCTATGCTCAGCAACAGTCGGACCTATAACACCATGCATGGAAGAGGACGAGTCACGTCCATGCACAATAGGTCGTGGTCCCAACTGCGCCCCACCCTGGCTACCATTCGACTCATTAACCAATGGCACCCCAGAATCCACCATAGTCCGCTTCAAACTCTCACTCGAACCACCAGTCGATACCCCATACGGTTTTAGGTTAGTATTATCAGTCGCCATGCATGCATGGCCGCCAAGGGTCGAGGGGGTAGGGTTAGGGTTAGGGTTCGGTTGTTCCTCCTCATCCCTATCATCGAATCCTACTTCCTCCACCAAATCGTCAGTCATTGCAGCAGAGGCCATAATAACGGGCAGTCACCAGCAACAAAAACAAACCACAAAACCTTAGCTGCCAAACCAGTTGCAAGCAACCGATCACAGCAAAAACGTAACAGGACCCAAAAGAACAATGAATTCAAAAAACCCACGCCAAGACTAGCAGAATCACACGTAAAGCATCTAGATTGCTTCACCATCGCTCAAAACCCTAGCCTCCCAGGTTGAGAGAGAAAACGCCATTTTTTTAATTTATGGGTGTTACAGTCACGTATATGAACAAGTCCAAAGAAACGCTCTATAATGAAGCTCTTTTTATTAACATATCTCAAAACAATAGACATTTGCTCTTTATGAGACTCATCTCGTGCTTTGCCAACAAGTAAATAAAACCTTCGACCACCAATCTCCTCACAAATCAATCATCACACCTTACTTGATATAAGATTCAAAATTTCCTTTTGAATCACCGGTGATGTATATGATGCATATTTGGGAGCACGACAAAACAATTCCTTAAGTTCGATGCTAAACTGATAACGCCACTTTTTGGCGTTATTTTCGGTCCTAAAACCAATGAGATTGGCTTGTATTTAAGCAAAGAAGTGGAATTTTACGGTTTATCGAGTGAAATGTGCAGGTTATATAAAAGGCAGTGATCATCGAGAAAAGAAGCTAAAAAGAGCCCAAAAGAGAGCCAAAACGAAGCCCAACGGAAGCCCGAGATCCAAGCCCAAGACCCGCGCCCGAACCATGACCCGAAGCTGACCCGGAGGCCAAAAAGAACACGTGCGGATTTCCACGCGATTTGCAAACCGTGGGACAAGCCGTGTAACCCTCTGTTCCAGATTCTATACTTTGGCGTTTATAGTAATTCTGATACTCAGTTCCTAGTTCCTGAGGATTCGATACTCGTACTTCCGTACGTATTACTTGACTTCGACACCGTACACTTGCGGTTAGATTTAGGGGGGTGATACCCGCTTATCAAGTTTTTGGCGCCGTTGCCGGGGAACTAGTTGCAACTGATAGCACTACCGGCTATAAGCGCTATTACATTGAACAATTTTTTTTATTTCATCACTTCAGTTTTCGGATTGCTAATTTTGGTTACTTTCTGTTTCAGGTACTAGTTGGTTTATGCCAAGGAAGACCCGAGGGAAGAAAATCGAACCGCTCGATCCGGAGATTGAAAGAACTGCCCGTCGTCTGCGAAAAGAAGCAAAAGCTAAAGAACACATCAAGACCGAAATGGGCGACGAAGCGAGACGTCCTATGCGATCGTTTGCCGATCCGAATGTGGCAGCGGCACGCATAGGCATCCAAGCGCCTACCACTGCAGCAAACTCCTTCGAGATTAAACCGAGTACCATCGTAATGGTACAACAAAATCAATATGGAGGAGCACCGACCGAAGATCCTCATGCACATCTCCGTGCATTTGAGAGGATATGCAACACGTTCAAGATCAATGGGGTGAACGATGATGCTGTCAAGTTAAGACTGTTCAGCTTCTCACTCAAGGGTAGAGCTGAAATTTGGATAGAGGGTCTGCCAGCGGATCTGATCACTACATGGGCAGACCTGAAAGCCGCATTCCTCCAGAAATTCTTCCCACCGGGAAGAACCGCTCAATTAATGGCTGACATTACGCACTTCACTTAATGGGATCAAGAGACCTTGTATGAAGCGTGGGAGAGATACAAATACATGATCAAGAAGTGCCCCCATCATGGGTTGCAAGGTTGGGTCATCATCCAGACATTCTTTAGTGGACTCCACCCGCAGTTCAAAAACGATATCACTGCTGCATCGGGTGGAGCACTAATGGATAAATCTTATGAAGAAGCATGCGAGCTGATCGATAATCTGGCCAAGCACAGGTTTTCTACTCCAAGATCAGCCGTAAGAAGAGTCGCGAGTGTTCAAGAAAATGATGAGCTGAAAGAACTAAAAGCTCAACTAGCTTTTATCACGAACCATCTGAAGGGAGGCAGTCCTCAAGAACCTGAACAGGTTCGGTTCTTACAAAATCGCAACAATCAGTCGAGGAATGACCTGTTCTCAAACACCTACAATGAGGGGTGGAAGAAGCACCCGAACTTCTCATGGAGTCAACCCGGCCAACAACCACAAGGTAATAACTCTAACTTTCCCAATTCTTCTAATACTAACCATGTTTACCGTCCTCCAGGTTTCAATCAAAGGAAATTTGACGAAGGACCATCCGAGGAGAAGAAACCGGGGCTGGAAGATTTGATGATGAAGTTTATGACCAAGATGGACATCACGATTGGGGAGTTAGCAAGCACGGTCAACACGGTCAAGGCGGCAACTGATCAGAACACCGCATCCATCAAGATTCTCGAGAGACAAGTGGGGCAGATTTCGGAAGCCATACAAAACCGAGCACCCAGGAAATTTCCAAGTCAAACCGGGAAGAATGTAATGCCATCTATCTGAGAAGTGGCAAGGAGATGAGTGGAGACACAACACGAGAGCCTGCATCAAAGGAAACCAATCCTAAAGAGCAAGAAGTTGAGGTTGTAGATATGGATGAGTTGGAAGCTGAAGAAGAGGTGGTACTTGAAAAGAACTCAAAGAGTGAGAAGAAGAAGCAAGAGCAACCACCGGTCAAACCGGAAATTCCAAGAGTGCCTTATCCGAACAGACTTAGAAAAAATAAGGATGATGTTAATTTTTCGAAATTTCTTGATGTATTTAAAAAGTTACATATTAACATCCCTTTTGCAGATGCGTTGGCACAAATGCCGACATACCTCAAGTTCATGAAAGAGATCTTATCCAAGAAAAGGGCAATCGAGCACCAGTCCACCATTACACTTACTGAAGAGTGTAGTGCCATCATTCAGAATAATCTTCCCCCGAAGCTTAAAGATCCAGGGAGTTTTTCGATCCCTATTCAAATTGGGAATCTTTCTTTTGATAAAGTTTTGTGTGATTTAGGAGCTAGTATTAATCTAATGCCCTTATCTGTTTACAGGAAACTCGGCTTGGGAGAAGTGAAGCCGACATACATGACACTCAAGCTCGCAGATCGATCAATAAGGTACCCGTATGGAGTGGTAGAGGCCGTGCTCATCAAAGTTGGAAATTTCTATTTTCCGGTGGACTTCGTGGTGATCGACATAGATGAAGATGAATAAGTTCCGCTGATACTGGGAAGATCCTTTCTGGCCACAAGCAGAGCACTGATCGACATGGAGGAAGGAGAGATGGCCCTAAGAGTCGGTGGTGAGAAAGCGGTATTCAAGATGTTCGAGAGTGGAAAGCATAGAGACGGAGCTGGTCAAGGAAAGCCAGATGTGAAAGAATCTGCGAAGAACCGCAAGTGTGGGCGATTCGAGTCCGCGGATACCGAGCCAAGTTGAGATCCACATAGTCGTGCCACGACTTTAACTACGGCGCTGGGTGGGAGGAAACCCACTAAGGTTTGCATTTCTTTTAATTTGTGTTTTTTTTAGTGTTTTTATTTACAAAAAAAACGAAAAATAAATTTTGAACAGAGACATACGCGGTTTTGCCTGCGGTTTACAAGCCGCGTGGAAAACCGCGCAGCTCTCTGTGGGGTTTTCCCCTTTTTGCTTCGTGTGTTCGTTTCTTTGTTTTCTTTCGCCGTTTGCTTTGTTTTCTTTTGCTCCCAGTTTCTCTCTACTATCCCGCTCCAATCTTTTAAGAGAATCTCCTCCGTCCGGGCAAACAGGTATGTTCTAATTCTACATGTTAACGAGTGGTGTATGATGTTTTGGTTCCATTAGCTGAACGAGTTGCAACAAACCTAAGTTACACTTAGGTTTGGGGTGCCTCACTTTTTAAACATCTACACACTCACTTTTATCCCTGTGCAAACCTCGGTTTCACCGAGGTTTGAGGTTGGCTTTAGTTGACAAACCTAGGCCACGGCCTAGGTTTGGGGTGGCCATATTTTAATAAGACTAGCTCTTTGAGGTTTGTGCTTTAATGTTATGCCTTTCCTGTCTGATACCTGTAATAACCGCACAACGATACTTGTCTTAGTATCGCCTACGCCGACACTTGCACATTGGGGACAATGTGTGGGTAAGGTTTGGGGTTGCCCAATCGGGCCCACGTTATGCACGTAGATTTCCTGCACTTCTGAGTACCTAGATCACTTTAGCTAAAAAAATTTGTAACACCCGTAATTTCGGTAAGTAAATATCACCCAAATGTTTTGCATCTTGAAAATGGTGGGATTTATGTTTGGAAGACATTACGTAAAGTCTCTAAGAGTATCAGGAGTTTTGGCGTCGAAAAAGTCGAGTTTCGGGGTTCGGTACGACTTGTGCGACTATGACCAGCGACTATGACCATGTCATTGTCGCGGTGGAGGTCGATCTGAGCATTTCAAACAGAAACTGGTACATGGGTCGCGACAATGCCATGCGACAATGCCCTGGGCATAGTCGCGGTGTCAATGTCGCGTCGGGGTGCTGGGTTGCTGTTTCAGATCGGGTTTTAAAGGGGTTCAGCTAGCTTCTCTCTCATTTATCATCCAAGATCGATTTCTCTCTTTCTCCAGGCGATTTTCCTCCCCCTCTCACCCAAATCGATTTCCTTTCCCCAAATCAACCACAAATCCTTCCCTCTCTTCTTCATCTTCTTCACTTAAACCAACCTATTTCCACCTTTGTTGAGCACTTGGAAGCTTGAAGCTTTTGGGAGTCTAGGAGCTCTCTTTTTGGAGGATTCAAGTGATTAAGGTAATCTCTAGCTAGATTGTTGTTATCTTTCACTTTCTCTTCCATATTGAAGTGTTTTGGGTGATGTTGGTGGTAGTTGATTATGAGAATCTCCAAATCTCGTCACCTATGAAGTTAGGGTTTGGTATAGATGGGTATTTTGGTACATATTTGGATGGACGATGATTTCTTATGGTTAAACTTGAGTATTGATGGTTGGAAATTCATAAATCTAGGTTTTTGGGAGTTTTAGCTTGAGGATACAAACTTCATCAAAGGAGCTTACGTTGGAGAAATACTAGATTTAGCTAAATCTAGCAAGACGAGTTCAAGTTACTTTGCGAAAACTTTGTACATGCCAAAATGAGTATTTTACAAATATTTGTGTGTTTTACTTGAAAATGCTTATGGTTGAGTTATTTGGATAGTTTAACTCTTTCGAAGTGTTTATCTTCATAAATGTTTAAAACACCCATATTTGGGGCTTTTGGATAATTGGATGGTTAGAAACCATATTTTGTCTTTAAAAGATTAATTGCTCAAAATGAGGTTTATTTGATGGTTTAATCATGATAGCGTATTTGATTTTAATAAACCATTTGGGAAATGCACTTTTAAGTGTTATGTGTCATTTTGAGAATTATAAGGGTGTGAGTCCTTTGGGAAAACCCTTTTTGCTTAACCGTGTCAGGTTTCGGGTTAATAACAGTTTTGTGGTACTTGTTTACCTAAATGATGTTTAGATGCATTTTATTGCACATTATTGATATTTACATGCTTGGGTGTTTTGTCATTTCTGGTTGAGCATGTTTTGGTAGACTGTGTTACATTGGATCCATAGGCAAGTGAGTCAGTCTTTATTTGATGGTCTATCTCTTTGTGCACGAGGAGTGGACCATGGGTACGCATGGGTATGTGCGTTAGGTCGTGGGGCCACTAGCGAGTATGCAATAAGGTCGCATGTAAGTCCTTGAGGTGTAACTCTACGGGGTATGCAATAAAGGAAAACTATTTATGGTTTGAGGTTGTGATGTCTATATGGCATGGGAACTAAGACCGGGGCTTGAGGTGTAACTCGTCTAGACTGGATATGCAATAAGGTCGCATGTAAGTCCTTGAGGTGTAACTCTACGGGGTATGCAATAAAGGCAATCTATTTATGGTTTGAGGTTGTGATGTCTATATGTCATGGGAACTAAGACCGGGGCTTGAGGTGTAATCCAGTAACATCACGAGTGACCTAACTTTGTGTGCCCGTCACTCTCGATGGAATCGGGTCTCCCCCGTCACCGAAAGGTGTTGTTTTTGGGTATATGTTTTTATCCATATTTTCGGTGACGCATTTTATTTATATGAATTGTTCTCATGGTTATTGGCAGGGTTCTACGCCTCGTCCTTATTGGATGTTTTGAATATTGGAGTTTTATTCACGTTTATAATTATTTAGGATATTTAACGCCAAAGCATGGTTTGAGTAAGTTGAAGATGGAATTCATTTTGGAAAACGCTTTATGCATTTTGGGAGCTTTTCTCATGGATTTTGGGTGCGTTGGAAAATGGGTCGTTTATATCATTTTGGAAAACTCTTTTGGAAATAATAATCTTTGTCGCAAACTTTCATTTAAAGATTTAATTGAATCATGACTAAAACTACTACCATTCTAATTTATGATTTTATATAGTCGTGATAAAATGCTTGAACTCACTAGGCGTTAGCCTAATCCTTTTTATTTGTCGGCATGTGAAACAAGCTCAGGTTGGGGTAGCTCTAGCTACATTGTGAAGAGGTGAGTACTAGTAGAGTGCACGAGAGGTGAAGTGTTTAATGAAGTCTTCCGCATTCATCCTTGGGAATAGCAACTTATACATGGATTGAGTAACACCCGATGTGGTTTTAGTCTTTGTAATAATATTTGGGGTCATCATTTGTTGAGGTCAATCGTAGACTTTATATTGAGGTGTTTCCCTTGTTAGTTTATTGGGATAAATTCTTTTATTTTGGATGTATTACCGAAATTTTAAATTAGTTGTTTTTTTCCAAATTATAGGGTGTTACATTTTTGTTTTGAATGATTGAGACCGACCAGTGTGGGAAGAATCTTGTGATAGTAACGTGACCATTAGGGAAGGACTGGGAAAAGACATGACTAGGGACATTAGTGGAGACCACCCATTAGTGAGATTTGAGCCTAAAAGACGTCTTTTCATTTCGAGGGATTTAAACACTTAATTCATATACACTTTTTCGAGTTCCTTGTCGTGAATATAGAATGATCTCGCTATATTGTTGCATTGGGTAGCAAAGACAACCATCGGGATATTGGGAAAGGGTATAGTAGACCAAATCGTGTGGACCTTAAGATGTGATTCCAGGCAATGTGTGTTTTGTTTTAACCTGTGTTTAGCTATCGTACCTTTTTACCCATTTGTGTGTATCCATAACCCTTTTTGTAGCCAAACACTCACCTTGTTCGTTTCTAAACCCACCTTTAAACCCGAACCGAAAGCCTTAGCCAACCTTATCCGAAAGTGTGTCAATCAGAAACAATACAGGCCAGTTATGTAAATAGATAGAAAAGAGGGCCAATGCAGCCCCAATTTGAATAAAGAGGACCAATGAAGTCCCAACTAAAAAAAAACAAATAAATACAGTTGGTTAAATAGTTGTTATAGCAGCTAAATAAGAGAGTTAAAGCGACTCCAATAGTAAAAACGAAGGCCAAATGATAGAATCAAAACCAGAAAAGTTCAGAACTGTTAATGATTGACACGCCGAGGATTTTTGTTCCTTTTTACCCTTCGTTTCTTAGCCAAGACCTTAGCCCCATTACAACCCTTGTGAAGACCTGGATGATCTTTTGGAAAATGTGATTAGAGTATACGACCACCCTTACCAATATTCCCTGTCTTGCTACTCGATTCCTTCTGAGATCAACTTTTTGGACATTTGTGCGTCTTTCATTAGAGTTGTCATGTAATATTTGAGTATTATTGTACATAACTTCCTATACATGACAACATGTGCGACAACCTAGGTTCGAGCGAATTGATTGTATCCCGTGAGGTAGGGTCGAGGCGAAATGTTTTCCCTAGTATGTCTGGACCTGGAACAACCTTAATGTAATCGGAGCAGTCACGAGTTCGACTTACAATGGAAGGCCATAGATTAATCGGAATAAGAATGAGGCGAGAGTGAGATAAGCATTCACGGGTATGGGAAATCACCAGTGCATTACATGGTACCGATTGGGAGTTGTGCAGTTATTATATTTCACTAAAGTGTGCTTTTATTCTATTTTTATCGCTAATTTGCTTGGGGACAAGCAACGCTCGGTTTGGGGTTGTTGATAACGCCACTTTTTGGCGTTATTTACAGTCCTAAAACCAATGAGATTGGCTTGTATTTAAGCAAAGAAGAGGAATTTTACGGTTTATCGAGTGAAATATGCAGGTTATATAAAAGGCAGTGATCATCGAGAAAAGAAGCTAAAAAGAGCCCAAAAGAGAGCCAAAACGAAGCCCAACGGAAGCCCGAGATCCAAGCCCAAGACCCGCGCCCGAACCATGACCTGAAGCTGACCCGGAGGCCAAAAAGAACACGCGCGGCTTTCCACGCGGTTTGCAAACCGCGGGACAAGCCGCGTAACCCTCTGTTCCAGATTCTATACTTTGGCGTTTTTCCGGAAATTAGGTCATTCGACACACAGCCCTCACACGACGAACGACAGACGACTTGGGGCGATTTTGAGAGCTTTTTCGGAGCTTTTGGAGCGACGATAGAGGATCGATTGGAGCCACGTTCAACACACGAAGTAGAGACGAGCACGAGAGAAGGGAGTTCATCATCATATCTATCACGTTACTTTTACTATGTTTTCATTCATTGTTTCCATTCTTTCTCTTGTGTTTGAATCCACCACCAACATGAACTAATTCTATATGTTGGGGGTTGGAATGAATTTGGTTTATAGCATATGAACATGTGACTTGTGACTTTTATCAGTTTTCCTTAATTAATGAAGCATGTGATTTCGTTTCTAATGCTTTTGTGAGTTTAGCCAGCTTACAATTGTTTTGTTATTTTCAATTGAGTTCGAGAGAATTAATTGTTAACTAGAACTAGAAAATTGCATGCCTAAGGTGAGAAAGGAGATAGAGATATTTCGAGTAAGCCTTAGTCCCATTAAAATCTTGCGCTTAATATGTTTTGGATTACATAGGTTGAGATCGAGAGATATGACTTGTGTCTTCAAAATAAAACTCGTGGTTGCTTGAGAAAGAACAATGCTTTTAAAATAAACCCGATGTTGCTTGAGAAAGAACAACGGTGACTTAAGATTGGGGATTCATTAAAGGTAGTAACTGTTTTGAGTCGGATGTTTATATGTGAAAGACTTAGGATTTCCAACCCTCAACTGTTCTCTCTATCTGAAGTTCTTAAGTTGTTTACTGTTTGTGTGTTTGATTTGGTTTGTTTGCAATTAATTAGTTTATAAACCAACCACTCCAATTTCGATAGTTCAGTTAATAGAGTTTATAGTAATTGTGATACTCAGTTCCTAGTTCCTGTGGATTCGATACTCGTACTTCCGTACGTATTACTTGATTTCGACACCGTACACTTGCGGTTAGATTTAGGGGGGTGATACCCGCCTATCATAAACTCACCAACAGCCTCCAACATTTCAAGAAAATTCCCCTTGTTAATGGAATCTGGTTTTTCGTTATAGCCTCAAAAAGGAACTGCTTGAAAGACACAATAACTGACGTAATAAATAGAAGTCGTCAATCTCAATCTGTTTTTCTCACGCCCGTCAGTTGTAAACTTCTCATACACATTTCTTATATCTTGCGCCTCATTCAACGGATCATCTCATCCCTTTTGTGCAACATTGTGCAAAGATGTACATTCACTTCCTATATGCATTAATAAGACACATTTTTTCCCACCCACTTTTTTCCGATTTCTAAATTCATGTATAGTAAATGCTTTTTGAGTGTAGTATCCAAGTCTAGTTGGCTTGTTAAATAGAAAACATGGAAAACAAAATGTTGCATCCAAAGTCTTTGAATATTCAATCCAAGGATATAACCTAAACCAAGCTGCTTGAAAGCTATGTTTATGAGTTTTCGGTTCAGATTCTGGAAACATAGAAAATGTAGGTTGAAGAGGACCAAGATTCATATAATCTCGTCGAATTGTATCTTGATGATTGATAGGATAATTATAAAGTTGAGGGCGCAAACCAGAGTCTCGTTCTAGTGTACTAAGATCGATATTGTTATTTTGCATTTGAGTTTTTTTGCAAGGGTTTTCGGTAGTCGAAACACTAGATGTAAGGGTATTATATAAATTTGTTGGTTCTTCAGGATCTTGAGATTGATAAGAAGAACTAACATGGTTTCTTTTAAAAAAACCCATGAATGGTAGATTGGGATTTCATCTTCATCTACATGTGAACAAATTTGAACAAATTTAATCAAATAATGAGACAAGTAAACTTCATTACAAAAAACATCTACCTCTAATCTTCTATGTGTTATCAAAAATTCAAACACAAATTTACACAATCACAAATTCACAATTCACAATTTCACACAATCAAACAATTTCATTATTTCAAATAATTTTAAACCTAGCTGATCAAACAATTTCAAACTCAAACAAGCAAATAAGCAACTCACAATGGTATTTTAAAAATTGGAACTTGAATAAAATGAAATAAACCTGTGATTTAGGGGCTGTTGGATGATTATTTGATGAAGATGAAGTTAAAATCAATGGGACTCCACTTACATTTGGAGGATTTGGTTGTTGCCTTTCATAGAGTGTCAATGGGACTCCACTTGCTTGGAGAGTGGACTGTGGAGAGCGGGTTGAGTAGGGCAGCAGGCAAACCTTGAGACGGACTAGAGGAAAATTGAAGAGTTCGGTCAGCGACCGACCAGTCTGACGATCTGTAGTCGCCGTCGACCGTCGTCTGCTACTCTGCTTTCAGTTTCAACTTTCACGCTTCGTCCGTTCGTCGATTTGAAGAGTCGCCGCGAGCCGTGTTTTGATTTCATCGTTTCACGCTGGATCTGTGGAGATTGAGTTTTGAATTTGGACTTTGGACTCCAATATAATTGGACTGCACATTAAGAGGGGGGGCTAATTATTTTTTAATACATGAAGAATACATAGCCCTTCTAACAATTTTGAAAAAGCCGAGGAGCCATGGCCCTAATAGACCCACTAGGCCTCCACCTCTGTTGAGAAACAAGGTAAATAAGAATAGTTTTATGTGGTTGGTCGGATGTTATAAGTACTATACACAAATCCAATGGTTAAGACTATTTATCGAATTAAATCTTGACGAAATTGCATTTCACATGAGGGTCACATGGAATAATTAACAAATTCTAAGTTAACAATATTAACCTGAGATACCACCAATGTTATATACATAAAAGGTTAGGACCTTCTATATCGACATTTAGGCTACGTTTGGTACATGGGACAGGACAGGACGGGACAAAACTCACTGTCTCACGTTTGGCGTGACATGGGACAGAACAAAAATTCATTGTCCCAGACATATGACAGGGACAAGGACTGGATAGGATGGGACAGGATGGGACAGGATGGGACAAAAAATGACATTTTCTTGTTCCACCAAAATAGGTGGAACAACATGGGACAAAAGTGAGACAGAAACAAAAAAATCACTGGCCTACCCTCATTTGATATATAACTAATATGATATTAGCCTTAAGGGTCACCACCATCGATCACCACCACCACCACCATCGACGACCACCATTAGCCACCGCCAACCACCCTCGGCCACCACTACTGTAACATCCTGAATTTTCATTAATATTATTTTAATGAGGATTGAGATTTATTTGTATTTTGGATTAAACCTTGAATTATATGGAAATTTTATAATTCAATAGGGTTACAAATACAAAGGATTCAAGTTTGGTGTGAATTGTAGAATTAATGAAACTTGGGGGTATGTATGGTTAATGTTGAAAGTGGGTGTGGATAAGGGGTGGAAAGCTGAGAAATATCTCAGTATCTTGTGTGTGAGTCGGTCAAGAGGCAGAGAAAGGAGATAGAGAGAAAAGAGAAAGCAAGTTTGGCTTTGTTCATCAATTTGGTAAGTAAATCAATCAAGGTTTCTGATAAAAGCTGTGTAGTTCTATGTTTGTAAAACAAATTTGAATGTGGAATAGGTGTTTGGAATCATAAACAACAGATTTGAAGAATCAGATTGTGCAAAGTGGGTATAACTTCTTTAAGAGGTGAGTTCATTTGTTGTTTGCTTAAATCAGTGTTTTCGTGTTAAATTAAACCTTGAAATAGCTGTATAAATTGGTTATGAACTGTATGGAATGGTCTGGAATGAGCTGAATAGAACAAACATCGATTTAGGTTGAATTTTAAGCTGCAGGTCGAAGGTTTCCGGATATATCGTCGTATCCGGAAAACCTCTGTGATGAAGGTATCCGGATGTAGCAAGATACCGGGTAAGTTTCGAATCGCTTTAGTTTTCCGGATAGAATTAGTTACCGGATAGTACCCGGATTTCTTTAGTTTCCGGGTGTTGTCCGGATTAAATAGGTATCCGGAAAGTATGAATTATCCGGAAAGTTCAGTTGTCCGGAAACCCCTGTTAACCGGAAACTCCTGTTGTCCGGAAACCTATGCTGTCCGGACACTTTTGAGAAACTGAGAAAAGCTAGGTTCTGATGGCTGGATGCAGTTCTGGATGTTTTGTCTGATAGCGGAACCCCCGTGCTAAGTCGCCGAAGGGGTGCATTTGAGGATGAAGATACGATAGGTTATCTAGTATTCTTAGATTTGAGAATATGATATGAGCTGTAATATGTTGTTATGCATATACGTTAGTAAAGTGTAATGGATCCATAGGCACTAGTGTTTGGTAATCACATGGAATAGGCGTGTGGTATAACTCGTTTACTCGTTATTCCAGTGTGTGTGGGAAATCATGGAATAGGCGTGTGGTATAACTCGTTTAATCGTTATTCCAGTGTGTGTGGGAAATCATGGAATAGGCGTGTGGTATTAATCGTTATTCCTGGTTTCTAAGGAAGAGAGTGAGATTGACATAAGTACTTGTGATCTCTGCTTCCTTACCGATAAATGGGCGTGTGTAATCGCGATTTATTGGTGGAGAGCATTGATCTAGAATCTTTGAAGATTCATAGTGTGGCTCTGGGGTATGATATGATGACGGAATTATTGTCAGCCATATTCATGAAATGTGGAAATGGGCAAGTGTGCATTGCAATTTCTGGAATGTGGAAATGGGCAAATGTACATTGCAATTTCTGGAATAGATGTGTACGGAAATGGGCATGTGTATATTGCGATTTCTGGATTAAGAGTATTATTCTAGACATGATATGATGATGGAATGTGTGTCAGTCATATTCATGGGATTAGATGAAGATCGTGTTAATGGAATAGAGTTACACGTATGGTAAGAAAAAGGGTAATCAGGTTTGATATAACTTGTTTACATTGATTTTGCAAATATTATTATGGAAACGAATGTTCTCACTAGGCGTTGGCCTAATCGTTTCAGATGATGTTTTCTTACCAGGTACTAGCTCGGGAAGGTAAAAGGGATGTGGGATGAGCATTTTGGATTAGCAGAAAAGTCAATTAACAGAAGGAGTTTTGAAGGATTGCTTAGATAACTTAGTTAATTTGATTATAGTGGCATAATTAGATTAATAGGCTATTTGGAGAATTCTGTACTTGTAAATATACTCCTAGTGGTTAATTCACTTGATGTATATGAAAGTGGAAGTTTATTTTATCATAACTTGTTGAAATTTAAGGTTCAAATTAGCCCGGATTTTGGGGTGTTACAACTACCTATTCCTCCACTATAACAACCTTCTCCATCATCTCCACTACCATTCGTCCATCACCACCACCTTTACCATCGTTGACCACCTCTACCTACACTAACACCGATATTGGCAATTAAAGATAAGCAAGCCACCACCTATGGTCGCCGCCACCATCGGCGGTCACCGGTAGCCACCATCGACCATGGTTGACCACTTCCACCTCTTCCTCCACTACAACAACTTCTTCCACAACCATCGCCGCCTCCACGGATCACCGCCACCCATTGCGCCACAAGCACCGACGATCACCACCAACCACCGTCGGTCATCTCCACCTCTTCCTCCACTACGACAACCTCCTTTACCATTGTCTACCGCATCCACCACTACCATCGTCGACCACCTCCACCGATCACCACCACCCATTGCCGCCACCACCACCGTCGGCCACCTCCACCTTTTGTACTATCATTTATGTATGTATTTATGTGTTTGAAAATTGTGTAAAAAACTAAAAATGCTTTTAAATTAAATTATTTAAGTATATACTTTATTTGTGTCATTTATAACTATTATAGGACATCAAACAAGTTTTAGAGAAAATTGTTTAGTCCTGTCATATCTAGTTCTAGTTAGGGGTGAGCATCGGAACTGGGTACCCGCTTTTGGAACCGGAACCGCTCTGGAACTGCCGGTTCCAGAACCGAAACCGATGTGATTGGTTCCGGTTCCTAAAATACGAAACCGATTAAGACTGTTCCGGGTCTGGTTCTCATTTTTTTGGAACCGTTACCTGCTGGGTACCCGGTCCCGCTATTTTTAATAAAAATTATTTATATATTTATTATATTTAAATATTTAATGATGTGGTATTAGTTTTGTACCTTTATTAGGTGTTTTATTCGTTTTCATCCAAGTGTTTTATTTGAGGTGTTGACGTAAATACGTGAATTGTTATGGAAGTCGTTTTGTTGATGTCAAGACTCGATACCCGAGAGTTTCTAATTTATTTTTGTAATAATTAGTTTTTATCGGATTAGTTTTCACCATTTGTTGAATTTATTACTTTATGTTGGTACTTTATAGTTTGCAATAGACTTAAAATTATAACTTTTATTGTATGAATTGTTAAAAAAATTAAAAAAGTTGACATTGGGTACCCGGAACCGGAACCGACGGTTCCGAGACTGGTTCCAAAATATAGAGAACCGATGTAAGCGGTTCCGGTTCCTTCATTCTAGGAACCGCCGGTTCCGGTTCCGATTCCATGAAATTTAGCCGGGTACCCGGTTATGCTCACCCCTAGTTCTAGTCGTACCAAACACAAGGCAGGCACTTGTTTTGTTTCGTCCAGTCCAGTTCTTCTCTCTTGTCCTGTCTAGTCCTATCCTGTCCAGTCTCGTTCAATCCTATCTGCGTACCAAACGCTACCTTAGGGAGTCGTATCCAAATTTTGAGCAAATGACACACCTTCATTGTAATTCACTGTATATAACTGTAGAATTGAGATCATGTGAGACTAGACTATTTTCGTGAGACCCGTGAGACCATGAAAATAACACTAAACCTTCACAGCAAAAGACTGTGAAGGTACTGTGAACGTAAACCTTCACAGTGTTTTTGCTGTGAAGGTTAGCTGTTTCCGTATCTTCACAATGAATCGCTGTGAAGTTTTAGTTTTATTTTTTGGTCTCACGAAAACATGTTGGTGTCACGTGAACCCAACCCTATAAGTCTATAACTGTATAAATTTACAATTTATACCGCTTTGTCATTTTAAAAGCACTTAACCTAACATGTTTACCATTTTGCCCTCTTAAAAGCACTTAACTTAAAATATTTACCCTTCTGCCCTTTGAAAAGCAAGTAAATTACCATTTGCTACCCAAATTACCCATCGGCTCATCCGTCTAATCGACGATCTACCTCACCTCCGGCCCACTAAACGACGCCGCCCCCTGTCCACATCGCATCACCGTCACGCATTTGTCCGCCGCTGAACGGCCGTTACTATCCGCATCGCATCTGTCCGCCTCCGCCCCTGTGAACGACGTCGGATCGGTAATAGATCTTCCACTTCTTTGCTCATGCTAGTTGCTAACCTGTAGACTGTAATCCCTCATTTCAATTTACTGTATTTTGTGAATTTTGATCTTATCTAAACCTAAACCTGTATGGTTTATAGGATGTAGAAAACCTACTTCAATTCTTGAAGCAAAGAAGCCATTAAAATTCTACTGAAATCGAGTCTTGAACATGAAATCCTGGCTCCCCCTTGACATAATGCAGTTGGAATTTTTTTAAATAAATGAATGTTGTTCGTCTAAACCCTTAGGTGTTGTTCGTGTTAGGTGCTTATTGTATATGTTGTGCTTTATTTAGGGGACTTTCAATCCCAATTTGCTGCAATCATGTTTCATGTGGCAGAATTTGTGATCTGTGATCGTTCATAGTTCTTTGTCGATTTGCATACCAGATCGACTTCTAGGGTATGCCTAATTGATCGTGTAGTTCGACTTCTGCATATAATTGATTGATTGTTTCCAGTTTCTTAGTATATAAGGTCATTCCTGATACCAATGCAAAATAGAGGATTAATAAAATGACCAAATGAAAACAAAAACACAAAGTGAGCACCTGAAAAAAATACCACTTGAATACATTTCACCACACTGTTGTGTCACACTCCACTTCTGTATCAATTTTTGCTGCATGTACTGTTGGAGCTAAGCTGAGCTCATGTGGGGGAAACACTCATATAGGAGCAACTAGAATTGGAAGTAATTAAATAAATGGGTAGAATGTGACGTATCATGAATTTGAAACATAAAATTTCATGACAACCAATTAATGCAAGTAATCATCTTTCATAAGAATAAGGCCTTGTTTGTTTAGAAAAAAATCTCTTATAGTCTTATCAGTTTCTTATGTCTGATTCGTTAAGAGGGACTTATGTCTTATTGTCCTCTTATCTGGTAAGAGGTAAACCAACCTCTTATTTGCCTCTTATTGTTCTCCGCACCCTCAGGCCTCAACAACAACGTTTCTCAATCGATTAACCTTAATCGATCCTTTCTCTCAAATCCTTACCAAATCGATCCTCAGTCCTCACCTCTCTCAATTGATGTATTTTAAGAAGATTTAAATGTGTTAAATACCGTCAATGACATATTTTCATTTAAATGAATTGCTAATTTATATAATTTAGATGTAAATTTCGTAATGATGATGAGTAAATATGTGAAATTGTATAAATATTTCTATAAATTCAACACTATAATTTTCCGATGGGTAAAATAGACAATTTAAACAAATTCAGACATTTATCACTTTACAAAAACAAACAATCTTATTGAATATGTCTTCAGACTTCAACACTACCATCCATCAGAAATGAAATAAGAGTTTAGACTTCATCACCTCTTAAAAAACAAACAACACCTAAGTACTTCCACTTAATATATATGTATACACATACATATATGGTGTATATACATTTGATCTTTTAACATATGTTACCTTTTTTATGTTTAAAACTTTATGTCGTTTGTAGTGTAGGCATTGTCTCATATGTGATCATTCGATATTTTGGTGCTTGTGCGTGTGCTTGTCTTATATTACACATGTTTAATTGCATTTGTCACGAGGGTTAGTCCTTGAATTATCCCTGATCATGTAATTATAACTTTAAGTTATTAACCATGTTGTGATAATATCATTACATTAGATCAAATCTCTTTTTAAGTAATTCAAAAATTAATTTTCTTTTATTATTCATAACATTTATCAAACAGTCATTTTTCATTGAATATTTAATCATAGAGGATTAAAATGATAATTTTCTATCACTAAGACCATTTATTCATTGTACAAAATAAACAATAATTGGTTATTTTGAAAGGCCGTGTTTACTTGTTACCTGGTAAGAAGCTTTTATCCCAATAAGAAGTAAAGTTGTTTATTTGTCCAGCTTATACTCTGCGACTGTATGCCTACTTCATCTTGTTCCTGATTACCCTCATTTCTTAGGGAAATTGACTCAAATAGCCAAAGTAGACAACTTAGTTGGTCTGTTAGCCATTTCTCTCTCATTTTTATCATGTCACTACATCTACGGACCTAGCTCAAAACCACAAAAAGAAAAATACGAATCTGATCGATTTTCTTTAAAAAAATATATATTGGCGGACCTGGGTCCGCAATTGCAGACTTGGGCCGATTTTTTTAAAAGTAAAATCGATCAGATTCGTATTTTTTCTTTTTTGTGTTTTTGAGTTAGATCCACAATTACGGACCTATATATTGCGGAAGTGGTGACATATATACAAAACCGGGAGAAAAATGGTTAGGAGACCAATTTTAATTGGTAAAATAGGTATTTGAGTCAATATCCTTATTTCTTACTATTTCTCTTGCCATCAACGAATCAGTATCATCGACTCTCCATTTCTATTGCCATCAGCACATCAGTCTCTCTCTCTAGCCCTCGTCACTCTCCCTCCATCTGTGATTTCATGTATGAACAATGCGATTTCATTTATCTGTTTGGGTTTTGATGATTTCGGTTTGTTTATTTTGATGAGTAATAATTTTCTACTGTTTGAAATATGCTTTTGATTTATATGTTGTTTGGTTGATGTGAATAGAAGTTATGTGTTTCGCTTCTGGAAATTTCACTGTTCTCTGTTTTTTGCTTACCATATGAATTGGGATCTTGATTTTCTTGTTTTGCCTGCTCTGTTCTCTTTGTGTTTTGCCTACACTGTTTAGTTGATGAAAGATATAAGTCTATCATCACAGCTTTTTAGAGTGCATTAGTTATGTATGCCAAGTGTTTGTAAAAATGCTTGACCTATCTGATTGCCCATCTTCTTATGATAAAAACCACATTATTTTAATAAATATAATTTGTGAAAAACAATACAAACAGGCCCTAGGAAGGATGAACGAACAACAACGATCAATGCTCCTTCAGTCTGCTTCAAGTTTCTCACCTCCAAAAGGTCTCATCTTTCTATCAAATCCATGACAAAAAAGATTATTCTCCAATCTCAAAAACTTACTGCCTTCAGTTTTCAATTCTGTTTCTGAAGGAACTAAGCTCTCTTATGGCACTGCTGGATTCAGAGCTGACGCATCGATCCTACAATCGACGGTATTTAGAATTGGGATTCTTGCGGCATTGAGGTCATTAAAGACTGGAGGAGCTGTGATCGGATTGATGATCACTGCTTCACACAACAAAGTCTCTGATAATGGTGTCAAAATCGCTGACCCAAGCGGCGGAATGCTCACTCAAGATTGGGAGCCATTTGCTGATTCTATTGCTAATGCCCCGGATCCTGAGAGTCTCGTCCAGGTTTTTCTATGTTTTGTGTAGAAATATCTTTAAATTTCGAAAAATTTCTCACCATTAAGGTCAACTTAATTAGGTTAGAGTATTCTGGCTAGTTTTCAGAATCAGATTTGAGATTTGTTTTTATTGTTTTTCTGCTTCAAATTGGTCAAAAGAAGATTTTACGGAACTGTTTATATGTTTTCTAGTAACTTCGTAACAACCATGGAAACAAAAAAAATAGTAACTTCAATGGATTGTATATCATGGAAGAAGCCATATGAGTTCTCTGTCTTTTAACAGAAAGAGATGTCAGTAGTTTTAGTATCAGGAAGCAGCTTCTGAGGTGAATTTTTATTGCGTTTTCTTATTTTTATGTAAAATGATCTTTCAGTTTACTAAGACACTGAGCTGTATGAAATTTCGTTTTTTTTTCATCTTTTCTGTCCAGTCATGTTCGAGGCCTTTTGCAAGTTTCTTGACTTCATTTTTTTCTAATTCTTGATACAGTTGATAAATGAATTTGCAAAGAAGGAAAATATACCACTTGATGTAGCAAAGGCAGCAACAGTATTATTGGGAAGAGACACCAGGCCTAGCGGTGAATCTCTTGTCAAGGCTGCAAAGCAAGTATGACTCCTTAAAATAAAGTGTGCTAGATTGTATTACTCTTGATTTGTTTCAAAAAATAACTACATTATTGCTTCAAACTTTGCATCTAATTAATCCTATTTTTCAGCGCTTGTATGTTTAGAAAACCATTTCAATTATTCCTTAAAATAGTGAATAAAAAGTGTGGTTTTTTCTTTATAGAATAGAGGTAATAACACTTTATTCAGGTTTTTGGTTTGGATGACTGAATTGAGAAGTCTGATTATTGGGACAATTTTGAAAGACCCTTTGAGGCTGCTTCTCTTTAATATGAAATATGTTTGTTATACCCTGGGTCAAATAGTCAATAGTCGTAGACAAGTCAATATTAAAAGGAAGGTACAAGTAATTAATGCAGTAATACAAATAGTTACTGCAGGCTGTCAGGTATCGATCAGTTTCATATTCAATTGGGTGTAACCCTAGGGAGAGTTCTTGGCCTCTCGAAAGCCATGAGTGTCTCATAATCATTAGGTTATGAGTTATATAATCAAATCTTGTCTTACTTTTCTTGATAATTGGTAGCAGTTTGAAACAGTGTTTTTAATTGCTTCTGAATATCATGTTTCTATTATGAACTGCCATCTAATTACTGAGCTACTGCTATGCTCAGGAATTTTTGTCCATAACCTCCATCGAAATTGCAACATTTTTTCCTCGAATAATTTCATGTTAAATAGCATCTTGACCAGTTAGTAATGTTACAAATACATTGATGATACAACTTTGGGGTCATCATATTTCCTTATTCTGTCATCACTAAGGGGCATTTTAGATACTTCAAAAATAGTCATGCCTGCCAGTCTTCATGGAACAGAGGGAGTATGTTTTTCTCTTGCCCTTAATAAACAGGATTAATTAGAAATGTAGACACAACCTCTTACGTTAATTATGGATGCTTAATCCCAGGGAATCTGTTCAGTAGTTGGAGCTGTTGCAACTGATATGGGAATCCTAACAACTCCACAATTGCATTGGATGGTCCGTGCCAGAAACAAGGGCCTGAAAGCATCTGAGCTTGATTATTTTGAGCAGCTTTCCAGCTCTTTCCGGTTGGTTTTTGAGTGGTGGTTCCTAATATGTATATTATTAATGGATACTTTTTTCTTTACTTTTCGTTCTTTAATTCTATTTCATTAGATGCTTGATAGATTTGATACCAAAGAAGAGTGGAGATAATAATCCGATTGGGAAGTTGATTGTTGACTGTTCAAATGGAGTGGGTGGGGAGAAGCTTCAAGTTCTCAAAGAAAAGTTAAATGGGTTGCATTTAGAAATCCGTAATTCAGGTGAAAGTGGTATACTAAATGAAGGAGTCGGTGCTGATTATGTACAAAAAGAGAAAATTGCTCCTCAGGGGTTTGGTCCTGCTGATGTTGGGATAAGGTCTGTCATCTTCTTTTTCTTAATGTCAAAAATCAATACAACTGATATGTGGCCATTGACCAAAACGGCCCTGGTGTATACCTGTTTGCTAAAATTGAAAATATTCACTTGGGTGCGGCTTCAGTTTCTTTCTTTCAAAGGGTTGGCCTATTTCTTGTCTTTTTAAATTCTTGTTTCATCACAATCCAATACTTGCACAGCCAAAAAGAAAAGGAAAAAACAAAATTAATATTTATTTTTTACATACCTGGGATATAATATTTATTTGGGCAAATGGTAAATAAGAGTAGTGACTTCAATGGTTGTAGTGTTTCAGGTGTGCAAGTCTAGATGGAGATGCTGATCGTCTCGTATATTTTACACTTATATCAAACGGAAACAACAAAATTAATCTGGTTGATGGGGACAAGATTTTGTCATTGTTTGCTTTGTTTATCAAAGATCAGCTGAGTATTCTCAGTGATAAAAATGAATACCAACCCCGTGTTGGTGTTGTACAAACGGCTTATGCTAATGGTGCATCGACCAAATATCTAAGCCAGTTGGGATTAGAAGTCCTATTTACTCCCACTGGAGTCAAGTATTTGCATGGAAAAGCAGAAGAGTATGATATTGGCATCTATTTTGAAGCAAATGGTCATGGAACCATATTATTTTCGGACCACTTTCTAAATTGGTTAGAGGGTAGAAAGAACGAGCCTTCTTCAACGGCAAAAGGTAATTCCTTTATTTTGAATTTTACTTCAACTACCCTTTGTTTGGGGTTATTTACCTAAATGGCTTCCTAACAAGTGTTTTTTAAATCCACGACCTTTTGACAGGTTTTTAGGCATTTCTTGTGTATGGAAGTGACATTCTTTTGTTAAATGGTGGCATTCTCAAACCTATCAAGGTCGAGGATTTAAAATAAAATAAAAAACTATCAAAAGGTCATTTAACCAAAGGATCAAGTTTTTTACTTTAGTCATTCATTGAAGGACAGCAAATGGTTGATTTTGCAACTAAAAGTGTTTGTTTTGTTGAGGTTTAGAAAAGCAGGATGCTGTTAAGAGGCTATGGGCAGTGAGTAAGCTGATCAATCAAGCGGTGGGTGATGCCCTGAGCGGGTTGCTTTTGGTTGAAGCAATTTTACAACATATGGGATGGTCAGTGGATAAGTGGAATCAACTTTATCATGATCTACCAAGCAGACAACTTAAGGTCAGTCTGCCTCTTAATGGTTCTAAAACCCTTTGAATGGTTTTGTATCTTGGGCCTCCCTTAACCATTCAGCGCCCTAATTTCATTCTGAACAATTATCAAACAACCATATTTCATTTTGGACTATATCATAAGAGCCTCTTAATCATTCTGACCACTTAATCATTCTGCACCAAACCATTTAGCAACTGCCAAATAGCCCCTAACTTACCAAGTACTAATCAGATCAACCTTATTCATCAGTTTGTTTTCTCAAACCGTGCATTTTCACATGTTCGTTTGTCCATTACCAAACGAACCCAGTATATTCCACACAGATATAGGGGGGCTGAGAAGGGTAGGATGTACCAGATCTTGCCTATACCCCAATGGGTAGTGTTGTTGTCTTGTTCATTGAAGCCTTAAAATGTTGATTTAATTGAGTCGTAAATCCCAGGTAAAAGTCGCGGATAGAAGTGCTGTGGTGACGACATATGCAGAAACTAGTGTTGAGAAGCCCCCCGGCATTCAAAAAGCCATAAATGCTATAACTGGTAACCAGACTATGGTACAGCTATAAATAAATAAAAATCTGTTGTCCCACCAATCACACGTCATTATTTTTATTGAATATAAATTTATTTAACCAAAATGATGGTGTGGCTTTGGTGGATGGAAAACTTGGGGACAACAGATCTTTATGGTTGTTTTGGAGTGGGGTGTTTGTTTCTATGATTCTTCTAAAAGTGGAGGTAATTTGTGCAGAAAAATACTCACAGGGCAGATGTTTTGTTAGACCATCGGGAACAGAAGACGTTGTGAGAGTTTATGCGGAGGCAAACACACAGGAGGAGGCTGACGAGCTCGCTGCTTCTGTGGCAAAGCTCGTGGATCAGTTTCTTGGCTTCGCTTCTTCGTAAACAAGTTTCTTTTTTACTTTTTGTAGAATAAAAGCTGTTTGATGCTTTTTTGCAATTTCTTGGCAGATTGATTTATGTTATACATATATTTCTATGAAATTTAGTTGCAAACTTCCATTTTAATTGGTACGACTGTTAATAGAGAGAGAACTACCTACCACTTGGTTTAGTTTCAATTGCAGAAGAAATTATGCTTGTATCATTGTATTATGTAATAAATCATTGCTCTTAAACCCTGCATTTTTCAGAATTGAGACCATATTAGATAGATGTACAAGTCTTCGCAAAACCAGACTGTTTTAACACCCAACAAATAAGTAGGAAGTAGAAGAAAATGGAAATCTCATCTTCAACGATGCAGATGCATATGTGTTTTTTAAATTATTCACTAAAATTGAACAGAACAGCATAACGGTGATTTTGAGCCAACATCATAATTCATTAAATATCCATCAAAATTAGGGTTTTTTTTCCTAGGGTTTTACCAAATTGTACAATAACAAAAATTCTCAACTCACAAAGATCAGATTCAACCATCTCCTATCTCTATCAAAACACGACGCGAAATTGAGGCGCCCCAGCGCCGGTGGCCGGCAGAATCTCCCAACGGCAGGGCTCGAAGTCGTCGGAAACGGGACAGTATCCGGCAAGAGTAACCTTATCAGCGGACACAGCAACAGAACCGAATTCGAAAACCGTAACATCCACGTTGGGGCCAGGTCGTATCACCTCCACAACACCATTCATACCTGGAACTTCTTCCGCTGCTTTCTCCATGGATACAATAGCCTTGGACTCCGTTTTCTCGGTGGTCTTCACACCGGAGCCGCCGCCGGATGAAGCAGAATCCTTGTTGCCTTTCCACCAAGAGAGAATCCCCATTTTTGCCTAAAACTAAAACTCTCTGTGCGATGCGATGGAAAGATGATAAGTAGATAGTTTTCTATTTGCAAAAAGGACCTCAAACTATTGAGTTTAAACCTTCTTCCCCAATAAGTAGTCATATCTTTCATATTTCATCCTTTAAAAAATGAGCAACATTTTTGTCTTAATCAATAGTTATTGCATTTCTTCAAGTATAAAACGCAATTTTTTTATTAAGAGATTTATTTTAATTGTAAATATTTTTATTTAATAACATGCTAAATCAACTATAATATTTTTATAATAAAGAAATCATTGGTCATTGCTATAATATATTTTGAAATAAAAGAGATAGTTGATTTTATTGTTATTAGTATCTTAGCATCAAAATAAATAGCTAATTATTTATTTTATTTTTATTCTAGTTAGATATAACTAAGGGAAATTAATTAAAATACCCTAAGTCAAACCATCTTTTACTGAAATACCCAAAATCTCTCCCACTTTGCAAAAATACCCCAAAAATCCGCGATGGGAGCCCACGATCGCGGGCCAGGGACCTTTTCTGACACTTTTTTAAACTTGCAGGGACCATTTTTGAAAAATGGAATCCCGCGATCGCGGGCTCATCCCGCGATGGGGTTATTTTTGTGACTTCTCAATTGCAAGGGACCATTTTTGAAAAATTCTAGGGATCATTTATGAAAATTTTGATATTTTGGCACTGTTCACTCGTCCATTTTACGAATTTAAAATGAAATGTTACACTTTCAACCCCTATACTTATTTACTAAATTTACTTTATACCTTTTAATTTCATTATTTTAATTTTACATTTAACACATATAATCGTTTATTAACTAAAATACGTTAAAAAAATACGTTTTAATTTTAAAAAATTACACCATTATAATCGTCTCTTCGATATGTTCGAAATGAGCCCAATCTTGAATTTTTTTGGATTTATATATTTTAATATATATCATATACAGTTATACACTACATAAAAAAATATTTTTTATATTTAAAATTCATACCCTTATAATTAATTATTTAATTTATGGTACATCTCTTATTTTTTTTTCAATTTTGTTTTACACTCCTATCGCATTAACATAATAATCATATATTAACTAATTCATTAAATCGTTTTAAATTATTATTATTTGAATGTGTTTATAGATTTCGTCTGAAAAAGTTGTCTGCATGATTCCACTGAAAAAGTAACTGCAATATTCGCCTGCTCTTGAATAAAGGTCTTTCATTAGGCAGAAAATTAGTCTTTAAGTAGTCAAACATAGCTAATTAATGAGAATTTAGATCAGATTTATATGGTACTATCAAATGCAAGTTTCTATAATATAGATATTGTTCTACATTACATGATACCAATTTTTGCATCATATGAATCACTTCCAGACAACAAGAACCAATACCCCAATAATCAAGAAATAAATGCTTGTTCATCCAATAATCTCTGTATTAGGATTATCGCAAGTTTCATAAACCTACTTACTAGGTGTTGGAAATATGGGTTTTACTAAACTTTGGACGAATTTAAATTTATATATATGTGTTATATATAACTAACTTTTAGTAGGTTTATGTTCTTCTATATGAGATCTTCGAAATGATATATAATGCGTCCAAAATAGAGTATGTGTGAAAGAGATATCGATACTCAAAGTTGAGTAAATGGATGAAATTAGAAAAAACCAAATGAAGTAAACAGTAAGTCAATCAATCACAATACTTTAACAAAATAAGTTAATACTAAAAATAACAATTATTTAATGTTACATAAACAACCTAACGTGGCCCTATTAGACAATGCGCATAAATTGACTCCGCCATATGTCGGCGGAAATCCATTGCCTCATCGTCGGTTTCGTTAGGGGGTACCCATATCTCCTCGTTATTTATCAACTTTTGGACATTACGGCATACCCATACACCGCAATCCGCATATAACCCGGTCTGCTGGGGTACTTGGCCGGCCATCTTTGTGCGAAAGATACTTGACACTTCGCGACGTCTATGATCCTCGATCAATGAAAAGAACGTATATAGTTTTGTTTTAAACGATTGCATCTGCTCTGTCAATTGTTGTTTGCAGAGACCGTCCTTTTCGCTGTCATATAGGGTCATGACCATAGTGTCTAGTTCAAACACTCCAAGCAGCCAATGTCTGGGATGCAAGCATATGGGGATGTACACCTGAAATATTACAATATATGTCATATATGTTATTAAATAAAATAACAGTAAAACGATTTGCATACCCTATCGAGGAGAGTCCAAGAGGTCCCTTCCGAGCCATTGCATATTTCGATCACGGAGGCGGGACCTTGATGCTCCATCAGTATACACTGAAAGAACATAGTGTGCATGATGGTCCACCTCGTGTCTACGCCACGATGTTTTTGCAACAGGCTAACCCAAGAATCGACGTGCTATGCATAAAAAATAGATGGTTAGACATGTAATATAAATATATTTGATTATATATGACTATAATTTAACTTCATACTAACTGTATCGTCTAAGTCAGAGTTCACAGGGTCATCCGCAAGCAATTTTTCAAAAAACGAGGGGTTGATTTCTAAGCCCCCGTAAGGGGTGAATGTCAAGTTGGGGAGGCGACCAGTCCGGCACATCCTCAATATTTCTGATGCCGGTTGAGGCTCCGGTGAAGGCACCTTTCCCTTTTTCTTTCCTCCCTTCTTTCCCCCCGCTTTCTTTGCTTGTTTTTTAGCGGGCGGTGGTGTCGTAGATCCTTGTTGGCCAAACGGGTGACGAAACCATTGTGAAATTTTATGCGACCGCTTTAGAGGGAGCGGGGTCACCTGTGGTGGTGGATCTACAACATCCATCGAGTCATCGTCAGGCTCCGAGAAGTGATCCTGGATAATAGGAGACCCCGTCTGAAAATTACGTTACTCAATGTTTTAAGTACAATTTAGGAAATGTTCACAATTAAACCAAAACTACCAAAATAACTTACAGTATGCATTTCCGGCCTGTAATAGTCATCGGCCGAACCGCCAAAGATGTTTGTGATTGATGTGGTGGCGAACGGCGGCGACATCTGCGAGGTGTATGCCCCCGACATCCCGGCCTGCGTGACATTGATCATTAAAATAGTTACAAAATTAGGATTATCGATATATAACTATAATGGTTACTCAGTGTCACTAACACTCTCCGGGATAGTCGAATATGATGTGGTGGCGAACGGCGGCGGCATCTGCGAGGTGTATGCCCCCGACATCCCGGCCTGCGTGACATTGATCATTAAAATAGTTACAAAATTAGGAACAAACATATAACTATAATGGTTACTCAGTGTCACTTACACTCTCCGGGATAGTAGAATAGGATGTGGTGGCGAACGGCGTTTGGGACATCCCGGCCCCCGACATCCCGGCCTGCGTGACATTGATCATTATAAGAGTTACAAACTTAGGAACAAACATATAACTATAATGGTTACTCAATGTCACTTACATTTTCAGGGAATGACGGATGGGATGTGGTGGCAAACGTCGCATGTGCCCCCTGTCCGAACGGAGCGGGGATCGGTGTCGTACTCGACAGCTAAAACAAATTTAGAACGTAATATTAATATACAAACTAAATAAACGTGGCCAACAAATTAAGTTAAACACTAACATTGACAGCGCTAAACTGTCTGTAGACTTCCTCCAGATAGTGTACACGTGTCTCTAGCGGCCCGTGGACGTAGTCCCACAGGACTTCATGTGAGCCACGCTGTGGCTCGTAGGAAGGGGCCGCCTGATATGGATTGTAGGAGGAGGAAGGGGGCGCCTGGTAGGAGGAGGAACGGGGCGCCTGGTAGGAGGAGGAAGGGGGCGACTGGTATCCACCGGAAGGGGGCCTGTCGTCGTCTTCCTCATCTTCGGAAGTAGGGGGACGTCGAGCCCTTTCCGCCTCTGCGTCAATAAAGGCCACGCTGTCTCTGTACCAATCTGTGCCCATCTCGTCGACAGTAGGCACAAGGCGATCGGCGGGCAAGAGTGGCTGCTAAATATATGATAAAACATAAAAGAAATTAATAAGCGGGACTAACGTATGCAAATTGTAAACATAGTAAAAGAACTTACATTTCTAGACGCTTTGAAGAACTCAATCCAAAGCGACCTACTTAGGGTAACACGCTTGTCCCAACGGGTTCCCCTAAGTACTCGATCGTCGCGCTTGACGAAATATCGGATTGATGCGGGAAACATCTCCAAGATCCATATCTGGAATTAGACAAGAAGAGCAAGTATGTAAAAAGAAAAGCCAAACAGTTTGTATGTATTATTAACAATTGTTATACTACGTATCTAACCTTGAAGGCGTATGTAAAACCACAAAGATTCATCTTTGCATGTCGATCGGCGCGTCTGCCTATGGCTCGGTGCAGATTAGAGTAGCAATGTGTCCAGATATGGCTACCCCACGGGTAGCTGTTAAACAGCTCAAGGTCCTCGACGGCCCTAAGGACCGTCGATGAAGCATGCTGGCTATACTCACGGCCCAGGAAGCCCATATACACGATCACCACCAAGCATACACGGACAGCATCGTCGTCGGTTAGGGCACTAAGGCCCTCTTTCATCTTTTCCCGGGCTGCCTTCAGCTTCAAACGAGATGCTGAAATGCCGAAAACCCTAGGAACGAAGGAGCAGTCTTCTAAGGGAGGAAGAGGGGGAGCCTCTCCAAAACGTAGTCCTGTAATTAGACAGAACTCCCGACGCCCAAAATGCAATTGAGAGCCGAAGAAATCAAAATGCATCTCCTCCGGCTCAGCGTTGGCGTCCTCGACCTCCAACTGTAGAAACATGTGTACTAGCGTAGGGTCGCCACCAGAGTAAGACACATCCATCCATGGCCCGAACGGTGTCCCTCTATAGATGGTCTCAAGGGTATCTGCGCGATCACCTAATCCCCTAAACAGCGCTCCTAATTCCTCGATGTATGAAACTTTGCACCTTACCGTCAAGTCGATGTTAAAGAAATCCTTCTACATAGTCATTCACAGATGTTATAGTTAGTGTTATATATAGATGCTGCAGTTTATTTTATTTTATATAGATGTTGCGGTTTATTTTATTTCAACGTATAATAGTGTTATATATAGATAAAGTGCGGTTGTATTTTATTTCAACGTATAATAGTGTTATATATAGATAAAGTGCGGTTTATTTTATTTCAACGTATAATAGTGTTATATATAGATAAAGTGCGGTTTATTTTATTTCAACGTATAATAGTGTTATATATAGATAAAGTGCGGTTGTATTTTATTTCAACGTATAATAGTGTTATATAAAGATAAAGTGCGGTTGTATTTTATTTCAACGTATAATAGTGTTATACATAGATAAAGTGCGGTTTATTTTATTTCAACGTATAATAGTGTTATATATAGATAAAGTGCGGTTTATTTTATTTCAACGTATAATAGTGTTATATATAGATAAAGTGCGGTTTATTTTATTTCAACGTATCATATTGTTATATATGGATAAAGTGCGGTTGTATTTTATTTCAACGTATAATAGTGTTATACATAGATAAAGTGCGGTTTATTTTATTTCAACGTATAATAGTGTTATATATAGATAAAGTGCGGTTTATTTTATTTCAACGTATAATAGTGTTATATATAGATAAAGTGCGGTTTATTTTATTTCAACGTATAATAGTGTTATATATAGATAAAGTGCGGTTTATTTTATTTCAACGTATCATATTGTTATATATAGATAAAGTGCGGTTGTATTTTATTTCAACGTATAATAGTGTTATATAAAGATAAAGTGCGGTTGTATTTTATTTCAACGTATAATTGTGTTATATATAGATAAAGTGCGGTTGTATTTTATTTCAACGTATAATAGTGTTATATAAAGATAAAGTGCGGTTGTATTTTATTTCAACGTATAATAGTGTTATATATAGATAAAGTGCGGTTTATTTTATTTCAACGTATAATAGTGTTATATATAGATAAAGTGCGGTTGTATTTTATTTCAACGTATAATAGTGTTATATATAGATAAAGTGCGGTTTATTTTATTTCAACGTATAATAGTGTTATATATAGATAAAGTGCGTGTTAGTCCCAGATGGCTTAACAAGTATTGTAGAAGGGGGGGGGGGGTTGAATACAATACACAAAAATTTCACAATTTTAATTCTTATATTTGAAAAACTTTCAAAAGAATTACACACAGAAAACTTAAGATTGTATCGGAAAAGAACAGATAAACTATTCTAACAATCTTACACAAAGTATACAACAAAACAACTAAGAACACTAAGAGCAAAGCTATTGAGTTTTAAGGCTTAAAAGAAGGTTTCTTGCACTGAGAGAATTTCTTGAAAGCGTGAGAATTGCATGAAGAGCACTTCTCCTTTTATAGTGCCAAGGAGTGCCCAAGCATTAAATGCTTGGGACACTTGTCATCTTCACATATGCTGATAATGTTGACTTCAGGAGAACTGTGAAGTCCTTGTCACTTTTCACTAGGTGCAGACAGAGTAGCTTGAGCAGATAAAAGGGACCTTAACTGAAAGTGGATAAAGAGACAAACTGTCACTTTTCTCTGCTGGAGGATATTGTCCCATAATAAATGATCTTCTGTCTTGAGCTTTTAGCACCGAAGTGGTTTCCACCGAGATTGAGAAATCTTCGGTGGAAAGAAGACTAGTCCACCGAAATTGCAAGCATGTTTCGGTGGTGAGAGGACCACCGAAATTACAAGTATATTTCGGTGGTGAAAGGAGCACCGAAAGAGTCATCGGTGGTGGATGGGGACCACCGAATTTGTCCATGCACTTCGGTGGAAGAAGGCCACCGAAATTGTCCTATAAATTCGGTGGAGAGAAGGCCACCGAAATGTCAAGGAATTTCGGTGGTGATGACTTGTTTGAATGTTGCCGAGAGTCTTCTATTTTCCACAAGTAGAGAGTCTTCAAGCTTGGTTTCGGTTGATCTTCGACTTCACCGAACATTTGATATCTTGTACAAGTCATTCAAAGAACTGAACTAAAATATTCTAAGTAGGAGTTTTAGGGAAAACATCGGTGAGTCAATTTCAAATCCTTGGTGACCCAACAATCTCCCCCTATTTGAATTTGAGCTCCTTATCTTAGAATATTCAAGAGTAAATAAAAGTAAGTGCGTTTTTGACCCTTTTTACTCTTTTGGGTTCTTTTCACATAGACCATTCTTTTTGTTCTTTTTGATCTTTTTCTTTTGTATGCGTATGTATACTATGTACAGTATTTACAGGTAACGAAAGATAAAGTATGTACAGAAATAAAATTCAAATAGAGATACTTGTATTAAGATAAGTTCTCGTACAATTTACAAAATGAGAAACTAACTTTTACAAGTACCAAATGGAGAGAACTTACTTCTTTGAGGTTTTGCGGCGCTTGATTTCATCCAGTAAGTTTCTATAGAACGGTTGAGCTTCGGGGATGTTCGGAAAGAGGTTGTGAATGCCTTCCAGAAATATAGTATCGGCGATGGATATCTGGGAAAATCTGAAGAATGCCCGACGACCGAGACCGTCGTTAAAGAACAATCCTGGTATTGGTGAGAGGCTTAAGGTTGTGGTAGGATAGGGAACAGAAGTGGGAATGGTAAGGTTAAGATTGTTTACATTCGGGATTTTACCTTCTCTTGCCATTTCCTTGAAGACTGAGTCAGGAGGATTTTTGACTTTGGGGAGGATGATCTTCTCTTTCAGAGACAGCAGTTTGGCTCTTTCTTCGGTGGAGAGGGTGATGTTATGTTTTATTTTGATCTCCTTCATCTTATTCATTAGACCATCAATGTATTTGACAAAGATGTCTTTCTTTGGATTTGGACTCCTGACAAGGTGTTGAGTGATTTCATACCATTCCGAGAGACCGAAGAGTTGGAGATGGCTTTCTTTCATACTCTTCATAGAACCATCTTCCCAGTTAATAATCAATCTGATGTCTTGAGGGTTTGCCTTGGAGGTGGCAATCTTTACTGAAGAAATTTGTGACCTATAGCTTCGGTGGTGCATGGTCTTTTTGTACCAACTAATTTCTTCATTCTTTTCTTGTTCCAAGGCACTGAGCACCGATTTCTGTGTTTGGATGGCATCGGTGGACTTGACTTTTGTAGCTTCTTCTGCGGCAGCTTTGAGAGACAGATCTCTGGATTTGTCTAAGTCGATTTGAGCTATTCTTGCTTCCTCAATTTCTTGAGCAGAGAGGCCAAGTTCGGTGGTGATAGGTTGAGAAGCAGGCTTGAGTTTGAGAGTTTCAGCGTCCTTCGGTCGAGCCCCATATCTTTCCAGATCCTTTTTCTTCTTTGCTTCTCTGGCCAATTCTTCGGCCGAAAGAGTTCTTTTTCCTTTGTCTTCAGGAGCTTTGCTGGACTGCTCCCCCTCAACTGATGCATTAAGGTCAAGAGCTTCGGTGGAGCCAGTATGGGTCGGTGAGAGTGAGACATTTTTCGGTGGAGAAGAGGGTTTCGGTGAAGAGGTAGAGAGTTTCGGTGGTGAGGATTTCGGTGGAGAGGAGGATTTCGGTGAAGAGGGTTTCGGTGGAGGCTGGTTACTGGAAAGTTTCTTGATGGATGGAAGTTTCGGTGGAGCCGCGGTTTTCTCCCCCTCAGGAACAGCCGGTAACTTGAAACCCAACTCATAGAAGGCCTTATCAAACTTGGAGTGTAGGAAGGCCAGACTCGTTTCGGTGGTATGGGGAACCAAGGCAAAGTCACCGAGATCCATTTCCCACTGGGAACGTTCAGGATTGGGTGAGTCGGTGGAAGGTTTGGAGAGGGACTCCACTGTGGTAGAAAGGGTAGATAATTTTTCTTGAATGGGGCGTAGGGCTTCGGTGATGGCATCAAGAAGAAGATGCGGTAGCTGAGACTCGAGGTTAGAGATGCGGGAATTGGCTTGGGAGATTAAGGTGATGGTAGATTTAAGAAAGGTAGAGGTGCGGTCGATGTGCGGGGAAGTTTGGCCACCGATTTCGGGGAACGAACAGTGCCATCGAAGGGGATCCGCTTCGGGAAGAGGATGTCGTAAGTGAGGCGCGAGTGCGTCGGTGTAGAGGGTTCGGGGAGGTCGGGGAGGTGAGGGTGTACGTTGTGGAGAGTGTTGCCTCGGCGAGGGAGGCTCGATGGGAAGTTCTTCGGGGGACGGGATGGTTCGGGGAGAACCAGTGTCCGCTAAAAGAAATGCAAAGAAATCATGTGGGGGTGAAGTCTGTGGGGGGGAACCCTTATTGGGTTGTGCAATCTCATCGATCAGAAACTGATCGGGTGAAAGGCTGTGAAGTGAAAAATCAGAACCCTCGAGAGGAGAGACCTCGAGGTCAACTCCACCACCCAAAGAATCGAGTGGGGAGGTTTGTTGAGGGTTCTCCAAGTGTACAACTGAGGCCTTTTGAGAGGCAACAGAGGAGTTGGTGGGGTCTGAAACGGATACCCTTGGCCCGGAGGGATGAAGTTCAACAACCGGCGATTTTTGAGAATCGACAGTTGGATTTGTTGGAGGGGCCGATGGTTTCCGGGACCTCTTTGGAAGAGATCCCGAAGGGGAAGATGAGTGCCTCCGCTTATGAGAAGGGGTTTGAACCGGGGAAGCCTCCGAGGGAACTCTCGGTGACGTAGTTCGAGAAGCGGGTGCGGAGGTGTCGGTGGCCTTTCGTCGTTTCTTTTGAGTGCCACCCGACGTAACTCGGTAATGGGGAGTAGGGGCCACTACAGTTGGAGGGACCTCGGGAATTTCTAGGTGTTGAAACCCGGGAATTTCCGCATCACCCCAATGTAGTTCGGGAGAAAGAGCAAAAGAGATCATACCTGGTCGTAATGGGCGATCGGTGGCGAGAGGCTTAACGTTGAGAGTTTTGGTGCCTACACACGGAGAAGACCAGTCATAAGAGAAGCGCGGTAAAGGGGATTTGCGATCTGACTCCAATGCCTTAGAAATTTTGTGCTGTATGATCATTGAGATGAAGCGTGGAAAGGCAACATAGCATTTCTTGGGAGTCTTGATGACCTCGACAAGCTCTGAGAAGAAATATTGGGCGAAATCGACTTTTCTTTGGAAGATGAGGGCATGAGCGAGTTTGTTGACGTGTGAAGGCGATTGATCATGCCCACTTGTTTTGCGTGAGAGGCAATGGATAACGTGGGCAAAGAAGAAATTCCAAATGCCTCCCATTTTGCTGCGAAGAAGAGTACCGGGGCCTTTGGAGCTTTTGGAGGAGTCGTCGAGCACATAACCGGTGGTAAGAACAATGTCTTCATGTATGGTGTCCAAATACATGTCTTCATAGTCGGAAAAGGCGTCGATCTTGAGAGCAAGACGAACATCATCGACTCCAAAAGTGAGGTCGTGATCACCGGCGTCGTCGGAAAGAATGGAGGCGTGAATGGCTTCGTTGGAGGGATCGTACACACATGTTAACCAAAATCTGCCAATGAGCATTTTACTCATCTTGGGGTTGCATGAAAAGGCATGAAGAAGAGGAGAGCGAGTGAGGAACTTTGCGACTATGGAGAACTCGGGATGAGCTGGATCCGGGTCGAAGCGGGCAACGTGATTGCATTGATTAAACTTAAGCTCTTCAAATCGTGTGGGAATAGGGTATCGAGAAGATGCCATGAGAGAAATGTGGTTGAGAGAGAAGAGAGAGTGCAGGTTTGAAACTTGAGGAAGAAGTGGAAAAGATGTAGGGGACGGTATGTATATATAGTGAAAGGATAAGGTACCGTGATGATGATTTTGCATGGGGAAATGGGACATGCGACTCATGAGATGAAAGGTTTCTTGGGGAATCGGGACACGGAACGGCGGATAGGCGAAAGGTCTGACACAAATGCAATTGAGTGGTCACAAGTGGGCGTTGGGAATCGTAAGGATCGGTGTAGACTCGGTGATGGTTCAGTGGACATTTCGGTGATTATTCGGTGGACAATCGGTGAGAGATCGGTGGAAAAAGTCGTAGGGTTTCACCAATTGAGGAGATTACCACCGAAATGGAACTTCGGTGGTAGAGTGGATTCACCGAATTTGGATTTCGGTGGTGGACAAGTTTCACCGATTTTGAAGATTATCACCGAAAAGAGGCTTCGGTGGTAGAAAGGTTTCACCGAATTTGTAGAATTTCGGGGAGGGTTTAGATAACTTCTACCAAAATGTGAACCGAGAAGATGCCACCGAATTTTGATTCGGTGGTTGGAAAGAAAGAAGAAAAGAAAAGATTTAACACATAGATTTGTCCACCGATGAGAGATCGGTGGTGAGAGAGAGGTAGATAAAAAAGAGTCCACCGATGTGAGATCGGTGGAGTATGAACACTTGTTTATTCTTGTAGATTGCACATCCCAAGTTCACTGATGAGAAAGTTGAACCTGGTTTCATCAAGAGGTTTGGTGAAAAGATCAGCAAGCTGCAAATCGGTGGGAATGAAGTGCAGTTCAATGTCACCTTTGGAAATGTGGTCCCTGATGAAATGATACCTGATATCGATGTGTTTAGATCTAGAGTGAAGAACAGGATTATTTGCTATAGCTATAGCACTGGAATTATCACACAGAATTGGGACTTTAGAAAAGAATTGATTATAGTCCCGTAGTTGGTTTCTCATCCATAGAATCTGAGCACAACAGCTCCCAACAGCTACATATTCAGCCTCAGCAGTAGAGGTTGATACAGAGTTTTGTTTCTTGCTGGACCAACTTACCAATTTTCCACCAAGGAGCTGACAGCTTCCTGTAGTACTCTTTCTATCAATCTGGGAACCTGCATAGTCTGAATCTGAGTAACCAATTAGTTCAAAACCCGAGTCTTTGGGATACCAAAGACCCAAGTGCAGTGTGCCCTTAAGGTACCGAAAAATTCGTTTTACAACCTTTAAATGTGATTCTTTAGGATTGGCCTGATAACGAGCACATAGACAGGTAGCAAACATAATATCCGGTCTGCTAGCAGTTAGGTAAAGCAGAGAGCCTATCATACCTCGGTAAAGAGTGACATCCACAGATTCACCTTTTAGATCAGCACACAGTTTCAAGGGAGGTGCCATGGGAGTTTTCATAGGAGAGCTATCTAGAAAGTTAAATTTCTTCAGAAGGTCACGAATATATTTGCTTTGATTTATAAAAATCCCTTCTGAAGATTGTTTGACTTGAAGGCCCAAGAAAAATGTAAGCTCTCCCATCATGCTCATCTCATATTCACTCATCATGAGAGAAGCAAACTCATCACATAGGCATTCATCAGTGGCACCAAAGATGATGTCATCAACATAGATTTGAACAAGAATGATATTACCTGAGGTTTCTTTGATGAAGAGAGTATTGTCAATTTTACCTCTGGAATATCCATGCTTGAGAAGAAAGTTGGCAAGAGTGTCATACCAAGCACGTGGAGCTTGCTTGAGACCATACAATGCTTTGTCAAGTCTGTACACATAGTCTGGATGAGCTGGGTCTTCAAAGCCAGGAGGTTGTTTCACATAGACTTCCTCTGCAAGTTCCCCATTGAGAAAGGCACTTTTAACATCCATTTGAAAGACCCTAAAATTTCGGTAGGCAGCATGAGCCAGAAAGATCCTTATAGCTTCAAGTCTTGCAACAGGGGCAAATGTTTCATCATAGTCAATGCCTTCTTCCTGTCTGTATCCTTGAGCTACTAATCGGGCCTTGTTCCTGATAACAGTACCATCTTCATCCATTTTGTTCCTGAAAACCCACTTGGTTCCAATGATTGTCTTGTTTCTGGGTTTGGGAACCAATCTCCAAACTTTATTTCTCTGGAACTGAGAAAGTTCTTCTTGCATGGCAGTGATCCAACAAGGATCTGATAGAGCTTCATCCACTTTCTTGGGTTCAGAGAGAGAGAGGAAATTCACATAGAGACAAATATTTCCAACTCCTCTGCGAGTTTGGACACCTGCTTGTTGGTCACCAATAATTTGATCTATGGGGTGATCTTTGGTCCATTTTAGAGCAGGGGGTAAAGGTGATGGGGTATGAGAAGTAGAGTGAACTGGAGTAGTGGGATCAGAGGTTTGGTGTAAGATGGGATTTTCGGTAGTGGATGCCATGTGATTTTCGGTGGGATTAAGGATGGAAGAAGGGCTTCGGTGTGGAGTTTCGGTGGGAATAGGAAAATCGGTGTGAGAGATGGGTTGATCAATTTCGGTGGGAGAGAGTGATCCAGCTGGGTTTTTTTGAGGTAGATGGATTTGAGGGAATTGAGGAGATATCGGTGGAAGTGACTAAGGGGATATCACCAATACATGATGAGATCCATCTGTGTAAATCATCCTCATCACTTGAAAGTGATGAACATCTGAGATCATCAAACTTGACATGAATGGACTCATCAATGCATTTTCTTCTGAGATTGTACACCCTATAAGCTTTGGAGGATAAGGAGTACCCAACAAATATTCCCTCATTTGCCTTGGGATCAAACTTCCCAAGATTTTCACGATCATTAAGAATAAAGCAGATACACCCAAAGACATGAAGAAAGCCAATATTTGGTTTTCTGCCATGAAAAACTTCATACGGGGTTTTATCATGTCTTTTGGATATTACTGACCTGTTTTGAGTGAAGCAGGCAGTATTCACAGCTTCGGCCCAAAAATAGGTGGTAGTCATCTCCATTCGGTGGTAATCTCTTCAAGGGGGAGATTTGATTCACTCGGCATGGATCTAGCGGCCTCACACAGTGTTCTGTTTTTCCTTTCCACCACTCCATTTTGCTGAGGAGTACGAACAATATAGAAGTTCTGAGAGATCCCTTTCTCGGTGAAGAAGTCTTCAAGAGCACTATTTCTGAATTCAGTGCCATTGTCACTCCTTACCGAGCGGACAAGCTGGCCATTGAGAACTTCATTTTTCTTGACAAAGTTGATGATTTCTTCAGTGGCATCACTTTTGTACCTGAGAAAGAACACCCAAGTATATCTGGTAAATTCATCAACAATAAAAAGAATATACCTTTTGCCTCCAAGACTTGGAGTGCTGACTGGTCCACATAGATTCATGTGCAGCAATTGAAGAGGAAGAGTGATGGAAGAGCATTGCTTCGTCTTGAAGGATGTTTTGGTGAGCTTTCCTTATTCACATGCATCACACAGCTTCTCTTTGACAAAGTTCAGCTTTGGCATGCCCGTCACCAGCTCTTTGTTGGAGATTTTATGCAAGGTCTTGAAGTTTAGATGAGAGAGACGTTTGTGCCACAACCAGTTCCTTTTGGATGCATCATTTGACACAAAGCAGACATTTGATGAAGAATTGGATTGTCCCATATCTATGACGTAGACATTTTCCATCCGTCTTCCCGATAACACCACATTGAATTGTTTGTCTACCACGGAGCAGACACAAAGTTCAAAGATAACTTTGTATCCAAGATCACACAGTTGGCTAATGCTGAGGAGGTTATGCATGAGGCCGTCCACAAAAGCCACTTTATTGAAGGTTACAGATCCATTAGAGAGAGTTCCGTATCCTTTGGTGTAACCCTTAGAATTATCACCAAAAGTTACAGATGGACCTTTTCCCGGCACATAGTTGATGAGAAGAGACTTGTTTCCCGTCATGTGGCGTGAGCACCCGCTGTCTAAATACCAAATTTGATGGTGCTCAAAAGCCTGCATGCAAACACATATTAGTTCTTTGGTACCCATTTTGTAATGGGTCCTTTGGGGTTAGAAGAGCATGATTCCTTAAGCTTGGATCTATCAATTCTATCCTTGGGACAGTCCTTAGCCATATGAAAAGTGTCACCACAGTTATAGCATTTTCTATAGATAAACACCTTTTTAGCATTTTTCATGTTTTGGCTTTTATCATTTGTTCTTATAACCTTGTTAGAGGAGAATAGAGCAGAAGGTTTGGACCCAAGGATTCCTTTGGATAAATCTTTGGAGATTGATTTTCTTAAAAGCACAGATCTAGGAATTTGATGAATATAAGTGTTGTTAGAGGGAATGTTTGGGGTAACACTTTTAGGATGGGAGCTTGCCATGCAGTTGACCACCGATTTTCCTTTGTCGGCACAGGAGATCCTTTTTGAGTGAACAGGAGTTTCTCTTTTGGGGATCTTTGAGGGCTTAGGTTCGGTGTAGGTATCTATGTGAATAGATTTTAACACTTCATGAAGAGGAATTGGAGGATCATTGATTGAGGGATCGGTGGGCACAAAGGGGATAAGATCGGTGGGTTTAGATCTTTTGGAAGGATTAGCTTTTGAAGAGTTTGAGGAGGAGGCTTCATCCATGGCCGAAAATTTGAGCTGATCATGGATGGGTTTAGAAACGTCATTTGAATCTTGCTTCTCAATGATATGCAATGAGGAGTCTTTGGCCTTTAAGGATATACCATACTTTAAGGCTTCACACAGATCTAACGAGTTCAAAGAGATGGAATCACAAGAGCTAGAATCAGAGAAATCATCACATGCATTGGTGGGGGGAACAAGAGCAAGAGTGGACTCACAAACATCAGTTTTTCCAAATCCTAGACCGAACTTGTTTGAACTACAGATTTGACTTTGAAAGATTTGTTCAAGATTTTTGGAAGAGCTTGACCATTTTTTGATGACTTCTTGTTCCCTTTTTAGTTTCTTAAACAGGGAGTTCTTTTCTTTTGAGATCACATGATTTATTGTTTTCAAGTCCTCAAGCTCATTTTTGATTTCCTCAAACCTTTTAAGCTTAGACATGCAAATTTCAAGTTCAGCTTTGAGCTCTTTCACTTGAGCAGATTTTCTATTCTTACTGTCTTTAACAGAATAAAAATCTTGAGTTAAAGACTCATAGGCATTGATCTTTTCAATATCAGACATATTATTGAAGGGATGTACCTGAGCGTAGGCTGTGGAGCACCCAGTTGCCACTAGAGCCATAGGTGAAGTGGCCTTTTCGGAAACTTCCATTTCTTCTGAGATGGCCACGAAGCATCTATTCTGAGAATCACTGTCGGAGGTGTCTTCGTCGTCCCAATCGTGGGTTTCTGCCATGAGACCCTTCCCTTTTCTCTCTAGACCCTCACTCCTTTCCTTCTCTTTCTTGTACTTGGCCTTGTATTTCTCAGCACGCTCCTGATGATTTAAGAAGGATGGTGGGGACTCCTTTTTGGGAAAGGTTGATTTGAAAGGCATGTGTTTGGATTTTTCCCTTTTTGAAGAGGGATTGTCAGAAGAAGTAAATCTGGACTTGGAGATACGCTTGCTTCTACACTCAGATGCAAAATGTCCTTTCTTGCCACAGTTGTAGCATTCCTCATTAGACTTGTCAGAAGAAGTTTTGAAAGATGAAGTTTTTCTAAGACTTCGAGATTTGTTGAAGGGACGAAACTTGTGTTTAGAACCGGCCATCATTGCCATCTCATCCGACAACTGTTCAACCATGATATCCTCACCTTCATCATCAGCATCACTAAGATATGCTTCCGTTTGGTGGGTTACATTTGTTTGGCTGTCATTGTCAGATTCAGATGAAGGATAGGTGATTCTAGGAAGATTTTGAGAATTCTTGGAACTTTCACTAACAAGAGCTATAGAGGAGCTCTTTATTTCTTTGATGAAAGATTTCCGTTGAAGCTTGGTTTGCTCAAAATTGAAAAGAGTACCATATAAAACAGTTAAGGGCATGAACTCAAGGTCCTTGGTAGTTTTAATACAAGTACATATGTTTTCCCAAAATTCTGGGAGACAGTCCATGAACTTGCATAAAACTTCCTCATTATCATAGACTCTGCCCAATAACTTGAGATCATTAATAAGAGAGTTGAAGCGATTGTAGAAGCTAGGAAGAGATTCTCCTTTTTCAAAAGAAAATAGTTCATACTTTCTGATAAGACCAATCTTTTTACATTTCTTGACTTCCTCTGTACCTTCGTACAGAACACATAGAGTGGTCCACATTTCTTTGGCAGTTTCAAAGTTCACCAAAGAGTGGTAGACCTCATCAGGAAGAGAGAGAGCAATAATAGCTCTTACCTTGGAGTCAAGAGTAACTAAACGTTTTTCCTCATCAGTATACTTTTTAGGATTTTTGAGAATATACCGACCAGTAGCACTGGATTTTTCCTCATCAGAATCACTAGAGATTTCCTTTTCAAAGGTCTCTTTACCTGGCCTCTGCGTGTCATAGCGAGCCCAAACTCTGGGGATAATGGGTCCCTCTTTGAGAATGGTTGGATATCTAGTATCCACTCCTTCCATGAATAGCATCATGCGGCTTTTCCACAAGGAGAAGTTGTTGGCATTAAACTTAGGAGGTTTTGAAATAGACCCATTTTCTGAAAAGTTGTTTTGAAGAGAGTTTTCAACAGTAGAAGAAGAAGAGGCAGCCATCGCAGATCAAGTTTATGGGATTAAACTTTCTGCTCTGATACCACTTGTTAGTCCCAGATGGCTTAACAAGTATTGTAGAAGGGGGGGGGGGGTTGAATACAATACACAAAAATTTCACAATTTTAATTCTTATATTTGAAAAACTTTCAAAAGAATTACACACAGAAAACTTAAGATTGTTGCGGAAAAGAACAGATAAACTATTCTAACAATCTTACACAAAGTATACAACAAAACAACTAAGAACACTAAGAGCAAAGCTATTGAGTTTTAAGGCTTAAAAGAAGGTTTCTTGCACTGAGAGAATTTCTTGAAAGCGTGAGAATTGCATGAAGAGCACTTCTCCTTTTATAGTGCCAAGGAGTGCCCAAGCATTAAATGCTTGGGACACTTGTCATCTTCACATATGCTGATAATGTTGACTTCAGGAGAACTGTGAAGTCCTTGTCACTTTTCACTAGGTGCAGACAGAGTAGCTTGAGCAGATAAAAGGGACCTTAACTGAAAGTGGATAAAGAGACAAACTGTCACTTTTCTCTGCTGGAGGATATTGTCCCATAATAAATGATCTTCTGTCTTGAGCTTTTAGCACCGAAGTGGTTTCCACCGAGATTGAGAAATCTTCGGTGGAAAGAAGACTAGTCCACCGAAATTGCAAGCATGTTTCGGTGGTGAGAGGACCACCGAAATTACAAGTATATTTCGGTGGTGAAAGGAGCACCGAAAGAGTCATCGGTGGTGGATGGGGACCACCGAATTTGTCCATGCACTTCGGTGGAAGAAGGCCACCGAAATTGTCCTATAAATTCGGTGGAGAGAAGGCCACCGAAATGTCAAGGAATTTCGGTGGTGATGACTTGTTTGAATGTTGCCGAGAGTCTTCTATTTTCCACAAGTAGAGAGTCTTCAAGCTTGGTTTCGGTTGATCTTCGACTTCACCGAACATTTGATATCTTGTACAAGTCATTCAAAGAACTGAACTAAAATATTCTAAGTAGGAGTTTTAGGGAAAACATCGGTGAGTCAATTTCAAATCCTTGGTGACCCAACAGTGCGGTTTATTTTATTTCAACGTATAATAGTGTTATATATAGATAAAGTGCGGTTTATTTTATTTCAACGTATAATAGTGTTATATATAGATAAAGTGCGGTTGTATTTTATTTCAACGTATCATATTGTTATATAGAGATAAAGTGCGGTTTAGGGACCCTAGTTGTCATTCTTAAAAGTTTAGGACCTAATTGGCATTCTTAAAAGTTTAGGGACCTAAGTTGTCATTCTTAAAACCGTAGGGACCTAAGTTGTCATTCTTAACATTTTTTTATAAAAAACACATATTTAACAATTTTTTTTATAAAATGTGTTTTTTTATAAAAAATTGTTAAGAGTGTGTTTTTATAAAAAAAATGTTATAGTTTTATGGTTTTATGTTTGAATGTGATATTTGTATGTTATAATGTGTATGTTGTTATAGTGTGTTTTTTCATATAAAAATTGTTAAAAATGTGTTTTTTTTTATAAAAACACACCCTTAACAATTTTTTATAAAAACACAATCTTAACAATTTTTTTATAAAAAAACCTGTTTTTATAAAAAATTGTTAAGGGTGTGTTTTTATAAAAAAATTGTTAAGAGTGTGTTTTTATAAAAAAAAACATTGTTAACAATTTTTTTTTTATAAAAACACACTCTTAATAATTTTTTTTATAAAAAAACTCTTAACAATTTTTATATGAAAAAACACACTATAACAACATACACATTATAACATACAAATATCACATTCAAACATATGACCATAAAACTATAACAATTTTTTTATAAAAACACACTCTTAACAATTTTTTATAAAAAAAACACATTTTTAACATTTTTTTATAAAAACACACTATTAAACATTTTTTTATAAAAAAACTGTTTTTATAAAAAATTGTTAAGGGTGTGTTTTTATAAAAAAATTGTTAAGAGTGTTTTTATAAAAAAAAACACATTGTTAACAATTTTTTTATAAAAACACACTCTTAACAATTTTTTTATAAAAAAGCACTCTTAACAATTTTTATATGAAAAAACACACTATAACAACATACACATTATAACATACAAATATCACATTCAAACATAAAACCATACATATCATGTTAAACATAGAACATATTCAAACATAAGTTATAAACACTATAACAACCTACAAATCATATATCTTAACTTAAAATAACATACAAAAAATAACAAATAACATAAGGAAAACATACCAAAGAGGTAATACGAGACATCTTCACAAAACCCGAACGCGTATTCCACACGAGAAAATTGAGAGAGTGGGAGAAAATTGAGAGAGTTTGATTAAAAATTGAGAGAGTGATTAAAAAAATTGAGAGTGGCCGTGTCTTGCCCCCCCCCCCCCCCCTTATATAGTGCGGCCGAAGGAACAAGGGAATTAGGGTTTAGGGTTCGTCAAAGGGATTTTAGGGTTAACCCTGTGCCGACACGTGGCACAGGAGCCCGCGATCGCGGGAGGTCAAAGAAAGTCAATCGCGGGCAGGGACCAAAAATGCACACGCGGGCATTCTTGAGGGGGGAAAGCTGTACCGCGGGTATTCTTGAGGGACCAACGCGGGCAAAGTGGGCAAACTTTGGTGACACGTGTAGCCCGCGATCGCGGGGGTCAATGAGTCAAACGCGGGCAGGGACCAAAACTGCACACGCGGACATTCTTGAGGGGGGAAAGCTGTACCGCGGGCATTCTTGAGGGACCAACGCGGGCAAAGTGGGTAAACATTGGTGACACGTGGCCTGGAGCCCGCGATCGCGGGCTCCATCGCGGATTTTAGGGCATTTTTGCAAAATGGGAGAGATTTTAGGTATTTCAGTAAAAGATGGTCATACTTAGGGTATTTTAATTAATTTCCCTATAACTAATTTTTATATATAGTTATTTAATTTACTTTATATCTCTTTATTTTTTATTTTACACATTTGTCACATTAACATACATAATCATATACAAACTAAAATACAACAAACAAATAATTTTTTTTACAAATTATATTTTTATAATCGTCTCATCAAACCTTCAAAATCTCAAATGTTAATAGGTTTGAAGACCCCACTATCGAATGAATATTTTTCAAATTTTCTTGACCATGTTGACATTTAATTTTATATATACGGCATGCAATTTAAAAACACATAAAACCATAAAATTGTCATTGTGGGATGGAAAACAAAATTGAACATTAAACAAGATTATTCTTTCAAATTATCGGCTTTAGATTCGAGATATTTCACGCCGCATCACGCATGAGTACGTATCAAGTCATTCAAAATGAGAAAGTTAATGATTTTTTCATTCAGAAAAAGTAGTTAGATAACTTAATTATTCAAAATGAGAAAGTTTAATAGTTTTTTCATCAAAAAAACAATTTAGAAACTTTTTTTAAGAAACATTTTAGAGACTTAATCATTCAAAATGGTACAGTTTTTTGATTTATTTTTTTGCATTTTTTCATAACATAACTATATATTTGATTTAAAAATCCAAGGGGCCATTTCCGTAAACTTAAGAACTGAAAGGAGTCGAACTGAAACTTCAATCCTTAGTAATCATGTCAATGATGATTGATGAGCGAGACCAAGAGTAATTCCGGCGACTTCTTGCTGCCGATAATTTCTTGCTGCCGATATCTACTTCTAATCGGTGAATGATGAGCGAGATCAAGAGTACTTCCGGCACCGGAGATGAAAGTATGGTACGGATAACTCTCAGAATGATTGGTCCGTCGCCTCCGTCTTCCTTGGATGTCCATTCTCCGATCAAAGTATGATTCTTCTCTCTTTTATTTCATATCATAATTCCTGTAGACTTTATGACATTAATTTTAACTTTATACTAATTTTGATAAATTAGGTCGGATTTGTTTTATCGGTTCCGTGATGATATTTCCTAAATTTTGATCATAAACGAATAAACGATTGCAAATTGTAATGATGATGCATCATGCATAAGAACATGTTTCAAATATATGCTAATAATGTAATTAAGGAATTGATGAGCACCACTATTATTATAATCAGTTGGTTATCGATCAAATTTGGTGCCCCTTTCGTTTTAGGTTACTTATTTATTCTTTTTTCACTTTTGATGTCGAACCTTTTAATCCTTGATCTCAAATCAGTGTCGATTTTATTAGGAATTAGCAGAAATTTGTGTTCTTTGTACTTTTGTAGTATTTGTTATGATGATGAGGTTATCAAATTTATCTGAGAAGGTCAGGTTCAAGTTCATGAATATGAAGTTAGCCGTTTGACCTTATGCCTCTGATGTTAATTTTGAGAGCTTAATTTTTTGGCCCTGTGCCACATTATGAGTTCAGTCTCACAATAGAAGTATATAGAATCCGGTCTGGGTGGCTTGAAGGACTGCATTTTGTAACTAAGATTTTGGTGATGAAAAACAATTTCGATTTTACATGAATTGAGATTTGAGATGTTATGTTGGTTGAATTAGGCTGACCACTGACTCAGTGGTCAGGTATTTCAGTCATCTAGCCCCTTCATGGCGAATCTGTTGTGTGAAAGAGATGCCAATCATCCAAAGTCATTATTATTGTTAAATGTCAAGTGGCATGGGGCTAGTAAAGTGATGACAGCTTTTAGCTTCATTTGATGTAGTATCAGTCCATAGGATTTATCTGCATACTAAGATGAGCACTGGACATCTTTTGAACACTTTATTGCCATAAGCGGTACAAAAATATACTCAAAGAAGAATATTGACAAGTATGATATTGTATTGGGTTTCATCAGGGCTGTGCCAAGGCATGTTCCAACATGAGACATTGAACAGCCCCCCCAAACATTTTGGGACCCAAAATCCAGTTATGTTATGTTATTTGTTTGTATTAGCCCAATCCAAATGCAAATACAACGAGAAGACATCTGCAAGAAATAGGTCTCTTTCTCTCTATCGTTTTCTTCGACGGTTGAACTTATCTTTTGCTTCTTTTCTTTGTTTTTCCAATGGCAGCACGACTCTTCCATAGTTCCATTCCCTGCTGGCTGTTGTGATTTCTTTTGCTTAGTTTATCAAACACCGATTATTGCTACAAATTTATTTCTTGTTCGACTTCGAGGACACTAAAATCAGATTTAAAATCAGTAAATTGCCTTCAATCAATTTCCTAAATCGCCTTCAATCAATTTCATGGTCACCTGCAATTCTAATCTATCTTGTTCCACACAATCCACGGTTCAGTTGTCACACTTCGTCGATGGTCGATTTCGTACTTGGCTACTCACCAAGATGACTTCAGGCTTCGAAGACGATTTGGTGTTCACCTGCAATTGTAATGGCCCTGATCTTCAAATCTTCATATTGATTCTTCTGTATTGTCTAAACAACTACTAAGTTTAAAGATCTTGATTGTGCAATAATATGATGAATCATTGATATGATTAATTGATTTTGAATTTGTGTATGTAAGTTTCTAAAACCTAATTGTTTTCCCCTTTTGAATGGTTGAACTTAGCATTTGCAGAATCAATTTGTACACTGTTTGTTATAGGTTTTGGTTTAAATTGTAGCATTTACAGAATCATAAATTATAATGTTCATAGCACCACATTTTGCTTTTTTATAAACTATATTTTCAAAGTTCAAGCCATCAGTTATAAGATTTGTTATGAGGTTTCCATTAGAAAACAAAAAGATTTTGTCTTAAAGGTGGGCTTAATGACATGAACTTTGAGATTCAATTTCATGCTTGTTTTTTTATCTAATTATCTGAATGTCAATATGTCTTTGTTTTGCCGAGTAATAAATCATTTTTTTAATGTTTTTCGTCCCATTATTTATGGTCACCATACATGTGGAACAGGGCCTCCAAAAAGATTGGAACGGCCCTGGGTTTCATGCTTTGCTTTTTTGGTTGAATTATATTTTGGTTGTGTGAGGAAGAATATCAAATTATCAATAGTTTAAGGTTGATGTTAAATCATCAAATTGCATTTGCTGAGTGACTTGATTGTTAGAAGAAGTTCTTGTGAGGAGATTTATTGGATTTCTATTGCTTAGAACAAAAGAATTTACTGTCTTTGTCATAATTGTATTTTGGTCAATCATGTCAAACCTCTATCTTGAGGGGGCTTAAGAGTAATATTGTATTATTGTTAGATTGGTAGAACATTTGTTGTTAGTAGTTGTATGTTGGTATCAATTGCTCAGTAAGAATCCTGGTCTGGGAAGCACTCGTTGTGAGTCTACTTTTGCACCCTTCTTTAGTTTGTGATATACTTATGATACACAAAGTTCACTCCATGATACATCACAACTTATGTAACCCACATAACCTTTTCTTTCTATGTAGGTAATCTGCTTATTGTAAAAACTAAAGAATCACATGAAACGAACTTGTTTACCCTAAAATAAGTGAACAAATTTATTTAGTGTATCAAATTTCAACATTTACGAGAAGATTTCTCTTTGGCAGTATTATCATTCTAAGGAGATTAAATAACAAAAAATTAGACATGAATATTTTAGCTGATTGGTTGACTTCTGCCTTCGCTTATTTATTCATCTACCATCTATTCATGTGTCTTCTTTTCGTCTTAGTTCATTTTATGTTATAATTATCTTTTACCTTGGTTGAAAGTATAAGAAACCCCAGAATGAAAGGGGTGATCTCGTAAGAAATGAAAGGGGTGATCTCGTACTTCTTGGTCTGTGAAGATGCGTTAAAGTAAGATAACTTCAAGGCTTCATTATGTCCGTGGGTAGTTGAACCTCCTTTTTGTTAGTCCGTTCCCCTTTTGTTGCCATCAATATAAATGAGAGCGAGTGGATAAATATAAGAAATTAATTATCTTTCATTATGAACATATAATAACCCTCTTGATATAACATGAGAAAGGATGTTTGATAAAACTTTGAGATGGATGCCAACCATTATGAATCTCATTACCTACTTTTCCCTTAAAAAATGTCAATTAGGTGCGTGATTTGAGAAATTTGATTGCTGCGAATGGTCGTTTTCCTATGGAAAATTTGCGGCTTGTTTTGCAAGGAAATGTGTTGCATGACAGCAAATATGGTGATGATATATCCGTTCACTTCAACAATGGAGGTATCAATTTTATTTCACTTCAATAGTGTACTGCGATAACTTTTATGCACAGGGTCATGAAGAGTAAGGATTTGCATTTCCATAAAGTTATGAAAAGGAAGGTGACAAGATAGTGGGAACTTTATTGAGCTATAGAACCTCTTTAATCTTTATGTGAAATTGAAGTGCATAATTATTCTAGGAGATGACACAAAAGTTTTTTCATGATAAATAGCTACCCTTTATATAGTACCTATTGTTTTTGTCACAAACAAACACAAGTACCAAATTGAAACAATTTCAAGTCTACTAAAATTTCTTTTGGCAGGATGGAATGGATATTGACCGAATGGAAGGTCATTTCACTGGAAATTAAAAAAGTGGTAGGTAGGCTGGGTAGCTTGGGTACCTTTGGAATGGAACAATTTACAAATATATCCCTTCTTAAACCATAAAACAACCCGTTTTGATCAACTTCTTCAACATCCATCTAGTTCACTACTCATCTACATTCATCCCACTCCCCCAATCAACCCCACCACCAACCACCGGGATATCATGATGACAGAGTGAGATAGTGATGGAACTTGTAATTCAACTGGATTGGATGGTCTTAGCTAGCATGATTCCGATACAGACTCATTAAGTGCTATCGCGATTAAACTAGATGTTGCATGAACTTTGGATTTGCATTATCAGTGTTTACATTGGTTATAAGAAAGCTTCACTTCCCTGGAGATTTGATCACTCTTTAACACACCTACCCAACTTCATTAGTTAACCTGGAAGACTTCCCCTAAGTTTCAATATTGTCTCAGGTTCCTCATTCCTCATACTCCTATGTATTAGCGGCTTCTCACTCAATCTCAGAGCATCTTCACCCATTTAATCTTCTCCTTGTTAGTTAATTTCCTCCTTGGTTATTGGTATGACCAATGTCTCAATACATTGCTATTGTGACGATCATGAAGTGACCAACTAAAGTTTTGGATTATGATAAGGCTCTGATTACCAAAATACATTCTAGAAAGAAGTTTAAGGGTAGTGGGATGAGTTGTCCAACATATCTTTTATTTTCCTTTTATTGTGTTCCCTTTTATGTTGTTATTTTCTTTTAATTATGTTATCCTAGTATTAAAGAATCGGTGGGGGGAATAAGGGGAGTATCCTTGAATTGTTTAGCTTCACCTTGGGAGGGGGTTTGGCTCTCAAATTTCCAGACAATAGTTTTCCTAATTCTGTTCTTTCCTTTGAAAATCAATTGAAAACCGGATGAGTTCTTATCATCGGTATCAAAGTCAACGATTTCGAGTAGAACACTATTTTTCACCCAAACGGAATCGGGAATGGGCATCCTAAGCCTCCAGTTCTGGGGCGATTACAACGACACACATGGAAGGGAAATCACCAATCTTCACCCAAACGGAATCGGGAGGGGGACCGAGGCAGATTGGAGATTGCATAGAGTGGAATTGCCGACATTCAAAGGAGAGGACCCGAATGGATGTTTTTTCCGAGTAGAACACTATTTTTCTTTGCAATGATTTGAAGAAACGGAGAAAGTTGCGATTGTAGGGAAGGGGAAGCTGTTGTGTGGTTTCAATGGACGGACAATATGAGTCCCATTCTATTGTGGGAGGAATTGAAATCATTGTTGGTTAACCGGTACGACCTGAGGGTCTGCACTGGAGCAGTTGTTGGCACTTAAGCATTACCAACATTCTTTCAAAATCCTAGCATCGTCGTCGACTGTTTTACCGGAGAAGGTTCTAGAGGGAAACTTCATTAATGGGCTCAAACCTGCGATCCAGGCCTGCAAAGGGCCCAACGCTTATCAATGATTATGGAAAGGGCTCAGTTGGTGGAACACCGTAACTCACAGGTGAACCAGGAGAAAGGGTGGGGGTGGTGGGGGGGGTACAAGTCTAACAGCGGCCGGTACATAACACCACTAAAACTACTACCATAACTGTGGTATCCCTTTTAATACTGTTAAGGCGGCGGCCACAACTATGTCGAATCCGAAGCAAGTTCCACCTGTAGTTTAACGGAGGAGGAACTACGAGATGAACAGGTTAAAGGGCTTTGCTTCCGTTGGGACGAGAAGTATAGGGTGGGCCACACATGTAAGGAGTTGCAAATCATGCTGCTGCAAGACGAACCCACTGAATGGGAAGCTCAGAAAATTGTTGAACCGATGTTGAACGAGGAAGGGTAAGAAGAAGTCAGGAACCGGCAGTGGAGTTGTCCCTAAACTCCGTTGTCGGTTTAACATCTCCTCGACCTATGAAAATTCGGGGGTACATTAATACGGAGTAGGTGGTCGTGCTCATTGATTGCGGAGCATCTAACAACTTCATCTCTAAAGAGATACTAGAGCGACTACATTGGAGGTGAATGGTACCTCGACATTTGGGGTGAAGATGGGAACAAGACAAGTAGTTAGGGGAAACGGGGTATGTATTCGTGGACACATGGGAGTCGTATATGGCCATCTGCAAACAGTTCCCTTATTTTCACCTTGAGGACAAGGTGAATCATTTTATTGATAAGGCTTCGATTACCAAAGTATATTCTAGAAAGAAGTTTAGAGGATAGTGGGGTGAGCTGTCAGGCATAGGATTCTTTTATTTTCCTTTTATGCTGTTATTTCCTTTTAATTCTGCCATCCCAGTAAAAGAATCGGAGGGGGAATAAGGGGGATATCCTTGAATTGTTTAGCTTCTCCTTGGGAGGGGGTCAGGCTCTCGAATTTCCAGACAACAGTTTTCCTATCTGTGTTCTTTCCTTTGAAAATCAACTGAAAAACGGAAGAGTTCTTATCATATTACTTCCGGGTAAAATGATTTGGAGTGTTGTCTGTTTTAGTTTCCTCGTATGTTTCTAGTTTTGGTTGCACATTTGTTAGAATCATTGTAAAATGACGATCATGAAGTGACCAACTAAATGTATCTTGTTTTGAGTGCACATTTGTAAGAATCATTGTAAAATGATATTATGTCGAACCTCATAATAAATCTTTCACAAATGTTCAACCTTTTCTTAATTGTGTTGGTCGGTACAACTACAAAGTCCATTCTCTGTTCCAGTTGTCCGTTTCCACTGCAAATTGTTTGGGGGTGGGGGGTTAAATCAAGACACAAGAGTTACTAATCCAAATGGATCATGCCTAGGTTTTCATGAGTAACATTAGAATCTTGGAATTACAAGTACTTTTGAAATTTAAGAAACACCCCTTAGGTGCTTCCAAGCCAATATTCCTCCCCAACTTATCCATCTTTCTTACTTATCTTGCATCTTTAATTTCACACAAAGAATAGTTTTTTAGAACCAAAAGTAAACACTAGGGTAATTGGGTCATGCTATAAGGGTCACAAGCAACCTTATGGCTATGTTTCATATTTTTTTTTGTGCCCATTTTTTTACTAATGCATGCAATGAACCATTTTAGTTTGATATCTGGTTGTTATTTGCCATGTACAACATCTACATTGTTAGAGTCCTGTTTTATTTTTCCAGATACTCTTATAGTTGCTGTTAAACCAAAACCTCCTGCTAAACACATTCAAAATGGGTTCGAGGACGATGAAGAGGAACTGGTAAGAACTGAATGATTCTTTGCTTTGATAGCATTCCATGATTGTTTTTGGCATGACTCATATTCTTTGTTTATTGGCAAATAGCTCTTACTATTTTATTTTTCTTCCCAAAACATAGAAGTTTAAGCTCCCAGTATTAAATAGCGGATGGAAGAGGAGGCTTTTTATTATTCTACATGATAAGTTGAAAATACCTGGTAAGCTTGTGGTTTATTGAAATCTCAGTCGTATAAGTTACAAATGATGATTGTCCCTGATTATAAATTGTTTTTTTCGTCGTTAGATATGCTTCTGATGGCAATCTTCTCACTCAGTATGAAGGTTTGGGCTGTAATTATTATGTGGTTTATCTTGGCACCTATTGCACACAGATTGGATGTAGGACCTTTATATGTAAGTAAATCTTTTTTTCCCCTGCATATGAGGATTCATATATTTCATATGTTGTTTATGTCCTGGGATAAGAGGGGGAAGAGCACCTTTTACTTCTAAGCGGCAGCTCCACCTTAAATAAATGACTTTAGGCTTTTTTGGTATTGAGATTTTAATGATGGTGGAAATGTAGAAGTATAGTTTTGATGTATAAGGGGGATGTTTAACCGATTAATTTTCGATCGATAAAGCCAAACCAAACGGACCCAATATCCATTCAGGAGGTAGGGGGCGTAAGATGTATGCAGACCTTACCTTTATCCCAAGATACAAAGAGGTTGTTCCGAGAAGATCTGCTTGCAAAAAAGGAAAAAGAAACATATATATAAAGCACAAATATAGGCCACATATATGCATAAAGACGGGTTTTTTAAGACAGACTTGTAAAAGAATGCAAAGAGCCTATCTAGCTAAAAAGCTTATAGAACACACAAAAGATACTCTTTACTTCTAACAAAAGAAAGTACGGGCTGTATGTATAGCATGTATGGCTTATTCGGTTGTGGCTTATTCGATCAGCCAATAGCTTATTCGGTCAGCCCAATAGGGAGAGTCTTACCCATTAAGCCAACTATTATCCCTCAATACCCTTGGAATAGAAAAATATTCTCTTCTCAGTTTGTTCGTGGTTGGTTCCATGGCGGTGCAGCATTTGGATCCAATTAAATATTTCAATATTCTTAAGCAAAAATGAGAATCTCGATGCTAGGGTTGTACATAACAAGCTTTAGTGAAAGCAGCAACAATTTGGGGGAATCAGACACTAAGGTTTTTTTGTTGTTCATGTGAGATTGTAGAGAACAAGCTTTAGTGACATTGTCTAGGTGTAGTGGAGACGATGACGATGTGGGGTTTCTCAGATTTTTGGTTCCACCTGATAGTGAAGATGCTCTTATCAATCTGCAGTGTTTCAATTTTTGTAAAATTTGATTTATGGGTTTTTTTAATTAATGATTTCATGGTGGTTCTTGGTAGCTTTATTGCTCATTAGTTGAGGAATAAATAACAATTTTTTGGGGAAATTTCATGTGTTTGATTGAAATCCTGTGTAAGGGGGTTTCATGTTCATGAATAGGATGATTTTGTGTGTTGTTGAAGGTTCAATGGAAGTTTTTTATGTTCATGAATCAACAAAATTAAATTGTTATCTTCAAGAAAAACAAAACAAAACCGTAAGGGTAAAAATTAAATTCCTTCATGCATCCCATTCTGGTCGATGATGAACATAATTTTTTTTTAACTTTTAGTTGTTATTTGAGTATCTGAATCCACACATTGATGCTCCAAATTCTACCTGATCTCTATTAACTATAGTTTACATAGGAGTTATATATATATATATATATATATATATATATATATATATATGAAGTTTAGGGAATACAAGCCTACTAGGTTTGGTTCCCTCTTGCGAATTATGTAGTAATCGAAAAGGTAGGATGATAGCCTAATATGAATCCTAATAGGCAATAGCACACTTCCCAAAAACTCCGAAGCTGCACTTGGACATACGTGTCATTACCACAAAAACTTGTTAACGCATTTATAACTTGCAAGCTGAATAATAAGGTCGACTTACATCAATCAGGTTGGCAATTGTATGCTAATCATACTTCAGCTAGAATGCTTTACATACATCATCAGGAGATTTACTTGTAGTGTGTCTCTCATTGCTTTTTGTTTTTACTCCCACATATGTAGATACTTGGAACCGGTTTTGCCATCATCTTTCTGAATCTTGGGCAGCGACAGCAAGGTGATATGAGGTATGTGTCATATACAAGAATCGGCAATTATAAAATGTTCATTTCCAGCATTTGGTCTAGACTTTATTTAGTGCTGTTTGGGTATATCTATTTCCTCCACTATAGATTCTTGATCCCAACAAAGTAATGATATTGATTGATAATTTTGTTGTTGGCTGTCATAAACTCATAGTTTTATCAAATAATCCAACACTTAGGTAATAAAATCGTTATCGTTTTTGTTGAACATCTGCAGTGCTTATTCCATCTTCAACGAAGATTTCAGAGAACTCCCTGGGACCTTTAATGCAGAACGAGCTGATAGAGACATCCGAGCAGGTCAGTTTTGATTAGCTGTCCTTTCAAAAACTGATTTTTTGTTGTATCATACTTGTGTATAAAAGATCTAGACATAGTTACTTGAAAAGCACATAATGATGATGCTCGAAAAAAATATCCCTTGAATGCAACATGTTTTTTTTTTTTTTGCATCTATTAGTTTCTTCGCTTACTTGCACATATCACCATACCTGGTAGAATAAATTAAATGCGTGTTTGGTCCTTGGTTGGAATTCTGCTCTTCCAAACCAACAACTCATTTTCAATAATGTTTGAGTTCCAGTAAATTCTGGAGGGCTTAGGCATGTTTGGCAACAATAAACTAGCTTTTTTTAGCTTACTGAAAACACTCTATTTGGTAAGCCGTAAAACACCTTATAAGCGTGCGTTTTTGAAAATCTACTTAAGATAACTTTTCAATAAGCTCCTTTTCACTTATTTTTTTGGTTATGGCTCTTGTATGTTAGAATTGAGTCATTCTCGACCTGACTTTTTAGGTCATTTTACATTGTCATCTAGCAAATGTAGCTTATTAGCGGACAATTAGTTTTTCAATTAACAACTAGTTTGGTATGACCGGACCTGGAAGACCATAGATGACAAGACAATGGAATGACAAATGTTTTGGTAGGCAAGAGGAGGACAGGAACATAATGACCTAAAAAACAAATGGTATAGAAGAATGATGGAAGTTGGCAGTTAATTTGAGCTTATGGCAGAGGGCACTGGCAACCCAATTGTAGTCCCTACCATGATGGATTCAGGAAAATAAATATAATGCGAAAGTGTTGTTTTACAATTTTTATATTGTTTTTAAAAATATGATACTATGATTATATTTAGAGTAATAAAATGTTTACTTTGAACAAATTAGATATAAAATGATAACTATATTTATGAACTTCTACATGTATGTTTGAGGTTTAACAATATCATCTATAGTTCAAAATGAAATTTTGTTTTACCACTTATGACTTATCTATTACCCGTTTTGTTACTCGCTATTTTTAATAGCTAGGGTAGGATATGGATAAGAGTTTTATGAGATGGATAATTACTTGTTTCGTTACCCGTTATTTTAAAGGGATTGAATAACGGAATAACTCTTATCCTATCCATACTCTACCTGTTGTCAAGCCTAATGTTGTCAAGCCTAATTTTGAAGGCAAGGCATCACTTCAATGTTTTCTTTCTTTTATCTCATTGATCGTTCGTGATTCATATAAAAACTACAATTATTTTTACAATTAGAAAGTCCAAATGCACAAAATGCATGATGCACTTGTGCATAAAACCAAAAAAACAACTTAACTTACTTGTATTCACAAGTGCATACCGTGTAGATGAAGGGTTATTAAGGTGTTCTTCAGTTTTTCATTTTTTTTGAGGTTTTCCCTTGAACCTCACTCTCTCTCTCTCTCTCAATATATATATATATATATATATATATTGTGTGTGTGTATATAATCGTTTGATTGAATTATTGTCAAGAATAATGGTTTAATGTGGAAAGGTATTGGATTAAATAAGAAATAGAAATACAGAAAAATAGTTGACCAATTTAATTGTAGGGATAGAGACAACACATGTGGAGACTTGATGATTCAACCTAGGGGTGTTAACGGACCGAGTCGAGTCGAGTAGTTGGCTATTTGAGCCGGGCTTGAAAAAATAATATCAGGCTCGAGCTCGATTAACTTTTTTAGATTCGAGCTCGAACTCGAATATTTTTATCTCATTGATCATTCGTGTATATATATATATATATATATAGGCATGGGATCATGTGAGAAGTGCCATTTTTTATGAGAAGTTTGAGAAGTATTTTTAAATTGTTGATCACTTTTAATCAAATACCCTCCTATGAATTGCGGCTTAAAAGGGAATTGATCCGGTGCATCTCATCCTAATGTTCGTTCATTTCTCATCCAACGATTGATAACCACTTCTTATGCTTCTCACCAAATTTGGCACTTCTTACCGGAACCCAACCCTATATATATATATATATATATATACGTGAAGTCTCAATTGCAAACCAGTCAGTTTGTGCAAACCCCGTACAAACCAATCTACAATGATGAATCTGCAATTTTTTTTTGTTGATGCTTCATGAATCTATATTTTGGCTTCATGAATATAAAATTTGGCTTCATTAATATATAATTTGGCTTCATGAATCTATATTTTCCGATAGAGCCTTAAAATACCCTTATGGATATAAAAAAGAAGTTATGGATATAAAAAAATAAGTTACGTAATTGGTGGAGATGAAACAATATGCTAAAAGCCCTAAAATACCCTTATGGATAAAAAAAACAAAGTTACGTGATTGGTAGATTGGTTTGTACGAGGTTTGCACAAACTGACTGGTTTGCAACGGATACCTCCCCTATATATATATATATATATATATATATATATATATATATATATATATATGTAGGGGTGGGTTCAAATAAAAAGTTTTAGGAATGGCTTAAATATGGCTGAGATAATTTATTTTAAAATTTAAGGGGGTAAAAGTTTTTTAATTAAAAAAGAAAATAAAAAGTCAACAAAGGAGGCGCTGATTCTAATCTTGACGAAAATACCCCTAAAGCTGAATTTTAGGAATGGCTTAAATATGACTGCGATCAATGGACGAGATTTGTCCTCACGTTTACAACTGAATTTGAGTTTTTAGATGAACTTTTCTCTCTCTCTCTCTCTCTCTCTATATATATATATATATATATATATATATATAGAGAGAGAGAGAGAGAGAGAGAGAGAGAGAGAGAGGGAGGTTTAAGGGAAAACCTCAAAAAAAATGAAAAACTGAAGAACACCCTAATAACCCTTTATTTACACGGTATGCACTTGTGCGTACAAGTAAGTTAAGTTGTTTTTTTGGTATTATGCACAAGTGCATCATGCATTTGTGCATACATGCACGTGTGCATGTTACAAATTACCTGTGAGGAATTATAGTGGACTACTTTCTCGTTTGAACATGTCCTATATATATAATCAGGTCTATTAGGAATCTAAAATTGATTAGGTACTTAGCAACTGTCGACAACACGACATATGATGTATTACTCAAGAATGTATGATTCATGATGAATAACACTTCCATATTCATCATAAATATAATATTCATGATAAATATTTATCTTGAAGAGGGACATGTTATGCACTGTAGGTTGTTCCAGGGTTCTTAATCAATTTTGGGTTCCTACTAGAACTTCATTTCTAAGACTTCTTTTCCGCTAATTAAGATAAATATTGAAAAATCAAATATCCTAATTTCTTTCCTTTTTTTTTCTCTAACCTTTGTTAGATATTGATAAACATCGATTTTCTATCCAAAATTTACCATGAAATCATTGCGATTTTACAATCTACAAGTCGAATTAACTCCCATTTACCTAAATCTCATGTGAACGGCGAACGATGATATTCTTTATTGGTCGTTTGAAATGTAACCAAACGTAAAAGATCCCAACAAACTATTATCAAATGACGACAATTAAGTGTATATTGGTTTATATGTAACATATGAATTCTAATTTAATAATAAGTTGCAAGTGAATCAATTTACAACTTATAACCGAGGGGTTGTTTGTTTACCTCTTAATAGTTTCATTAAGAGGCAACCTCTGAATCGCTAAGACGTAATCTTGTTTGGCAAAAAAAAACTTGCCTCTTAATAGTTTTAAAACCCTCTGAATGATTTTGTATCTTGGGCATTCCTTAACCATTCAGCGCCCTGATTTCATTATGAACAATTATCAAATAACCATAGTTCATTTTGCACTATATCATAAAAGTCTCTTAATGATTCTGGCCACTTAATCATTCAGCAACTGTCAAACAACCCCCAGAATTTTGAATTAGTTTAAAATTCACATGTGAATCTAAAAATATATATATCGTCGTCGATCTTTAAATTTAAAGGTAATAAAATTTTCATGTTTTTGGTATAAGTAATCAAAATAGAATATTCATTATAGTTTAAATAATTTAGTTTAAAATAAAATAGAAAATATGTAATCTATTTTTTATTTAGAAAAGAAAGTAGGTAAAAATTTAAAAAAGAGTGGATTCGTGATTTGGTATGATTTAATTATACAAATATTTCAAAATGCCTACATCAACTTCCTTAGGTTTTTTAAATTAGTCATAATTTTATCTAAATTTACATATTTTGCCATTAAGATATTGATATTGCAAAATCTCATCTAATTATCAAGATTGCTTCTCTCATTCTCAACATTTTTATGTTTCTCATTTGAATTTAGTTTAGAATTATGATTTTCAAGACTTTTTTACTAATTAAAAATACTATTGTAAAAGTTAAATATCTTAATTTATCTTCTACTCTTTCTTATATTTTTTTGGATATTGATAATTATCGAATTCTTATCTAATTTTCCTCCATGAAATTTATGAACGATTTTATAATCTACAAATCGAATTAAATCTCATTTGTCTGAATCTCATATGTGAACACGAACATTGATGTTCTTCATTGGTCGTTTGAAATGTAACCAAACGTAAAATATAATAACAAACCTTTATCAGATGGCGATAATTAGATATACATTGGTTTATATGTGAACATGTGAATCATAACATACATACACATGAGAATCTTAATCATAACTTATATGTGAATCAATTTAAAGTTTATAACTGAGATTCTGAACCAGGTTAATATTTATATGTGGATCATAATTATAATACATGAATTAATTTACAGTTTATAATCGAGATTCGGAATCGGGTTAAGATTCACATGTGCATTTAAAGAATGAAATTCTCGTCTTTTTGTATAATTTGTTTAAATAAAGTATTGAGTTTATATTAGATAATCTATATCTATATATATAAAAGGAAGATCCATCAAGAATGAGGTGACACCTTCTTAATAATATTTCTATATTTAGATTTATAGCTATCAGATCGCGGCTTGCCGTAAAGCTAAGACAGAACTCAGCTAGGACCGAAGAGAGGATTGCCAACCGGATGAAAACCGTAGCTAGAAATTTTCTCATTTTTTTGAATTTTTTGTATAATAATTATGTTAAAGACTTCTATGCCCCTATATGAGTAAATGTATTTTTTATTGCAATTAGGTCATTTTGGTAATTCTACAACCACTTTTATTAACTTTTTACCTCCAAACCCTTCACTTTCCTCAAAGCATTTTTACTTTCTCAACCAATTAATACATCCATAACCTCTAACCTTTTTATTCTATTCATTCCTTGATTTCTTCATTTTGATTCATGTTTTCTTTTTAAGTTTTTCACTTTGTTTATGGTTGTTTTTATTCTAAACGATCTCTCCATCCCTCAATCCATTTCTCTCTATTTCCTTACCAATTACCCGCATTGACAAAGAGAAGCATACATACACATGAGTTTAATCGGGTAAACCGGTACAACTCTCAATTTGTTCATCTACGACATATATACGTGTTTATCTATATATAAGAAGGAATTGGAGTATGGATCCTTTGAGGCTTTACAATTTCGTGAGAATTTTGATTTACTTTTTATTTTTGTTGTTTTTATAGGTTGAGAGAATAAATATATATTGAAGTTCGAAAGAAAGTTGTCCGGTTTAAGTACGCTAAATGTGGATCCTCATCTCTGTTTTTTATGTTTTTTGTACTTTATCAAATTTATAAGCATCTCAATCCAAGTTTTCTTTGTGTCAATTTTTTACTTTTTTTATTGATGTATTTATCATCAAAACATCTTTTAATTAGACTATTCATTGTTGTTGGTTACACCCAATATTTTTTTTAATTCTTTTATTTGACACTCTATTTTTTATTGAATATATATATATATGCATATATAATTAAAATAATTATAAACTCTTTTATATAAATGAAATTACATAGATATATGTATATTTTTATTTACATACTTGAATATAATATGTATGTATGTTAATATTCACATGAGACTTGAATATAATAATATGTATATTTTTATTTTATTTTATCTGGATTTTGTTTTTTCTTGGTGTATTTATTAACAAACATTAAATTAATTAGACTATTTATCTTATTTAGTTACACTCAAACTTATTAATTTCTTTTATTTCACATGACTCTAATATTATAGTTATATAATATTGATGAATATATATAATCGTTATATTTAAAAACTCATTTATATAAACGAAGTTCATGATTAATATATATAATTCTATGTACAAGACACTTGAATATAATAATATATGTATTTGTATATGTATATATAAAAGGAAGATCCATCAAGAATGATATCTTCTTAGAGTAGGATTCTTATAATTGATTATAATTAATATAACTAATGGATAAAATAAAATGAAGATGACACTTATAATCTTCATGATGATTATCAATTATATTATTTACACAACATTCTTATATATATATATATATTATATTTATAAAACAATATATTTACTAAATCACTTCACGAGATTCAAAAAAATTCTTTAGTACAACATATATAAATTAATTAAATATCTGAAATCTCAATGAATATATAAAGTTAGAAAATATTATCATTTAAAATATTATTAATTTTACTATATAAATTAATATAAATGAAATTAGAAACAATATATATATAAATAAATATATATATATATATATAAATTAAGAATTAACATATAATTAAATATTAATTATTAACCCGTCATTAACAAATGAAACATTTAGTATGTTTAATATCACTAATTACATTTAATATATAATTAAATAATTATTATTAACCTTTCTTTAATAAATAGAATGCTTATTACATTTAATATTATTAACTAAAATCAATACACTAAAAAACAATTATAGAATTAATATATATAATTTTAGTTATAATAAAAAATGAAACTTATTAAAATTGATATAACAACATCTATATTAGAAGATGATAGAAGCAATATAAAAAGATTAAATTAGAACAACCAAACATATAAAATTAGAAAAGACAACTTACTACAATCATTGATATATGAATTCTTTCAGTTTCATTTTTCAATTTAAATTGAAATCAAACTATATATAAAAATAAAACTATAATCCGATATAATACTTCTCATTTTATATGGAATGATTAAAACCTCTTTTTTAAGATTTTTTACAAATAAGTCTCAAGTAGAACGAAATATTTCAAACACGTGAAATAAAAAATAACAATTTAATTGGATTTGCTTATAATCGGTGATCACAATACTAATAACAACTACTGTGACTCTTCGTGCAACCGTTGGTTTGGAAATGAATGATTTCGTGGAAAGTTTTTGGCTAAAGTTACAAACAAGTACATTACAACAAAAGTGAGCACACTATCCAAATGTCTCGCAATTATGCAAAACTAGGTAACAACGCCCTATTTGCATGGTGTATTTATGGGATAAATCTATAATTAAGTATATTACGAGTTATGACAAAACAATCCATATTATAATCAGTAGTCTCAAATAATTCTTTTATCGTTTTAAGCCATTTACAAAATTTGATGAGTAAAACTTATATATGTATATATATCAAAATAAACAACTGAGAAATAGTTTCATATCAAGTATAATATCTATTAATATTAGTTTAATATCTGTTAATATTAGTTTAATATCTAATATGTAATCATCAACCCATTTAACTTCAATATTTTTTAGAAAGTATCGCCACCGCGCAAGGCGCAGTGCCGAACACTAGTTTAATTTAAAAGAAAATGGAAGAGTTTGTATATTTATGTGGGTAGACCTCCAAACCTAAGTCAAGGTATTCGAGACAACCATATAATATATTTGTGTAGATGAATATACTCATGTGTATAATACAATACACTAATCTATATATCTATATATATATATATTAAAGGAAAATCCACTAAGAATGATGTGTCACATTGTTAGAGTAGGATTTGCCTAAAGAATTTTTTTCATTGTTTTGAATTTTTTAAATATTGAATAAGTTAAAGACTATACTACCCCTAAATGAAAAACATGTATTTTATTATAAGAAGATTTTTTTGGTAATTTCATTTCCACTTTAATTAACTTTAATTTTCAAACTACACAACTTCCTAGAGATATTCATTATAGTCTTTTCATATTTTCATCATCTAATTAAGAAAAAACTTACAATAAATGATGTGACACATTGTTACAAGATGATTCTTTATAAATATAATTAAGTTAAAGACGTTATAAATGTTAGTTAAGTTAACGATTTTTCTACCCGTGAATAAAAATGTGTATTTCATTATTCTCTCCAAAATGATAACAAAATTTCGAAACCAAAGACGTCTTTAATTAAGAAACTATGAAGTTTCTTAGGTGACATTTTGTAGAAGAGTTATTTCATAATTCATTTTTTCTGAAAATTTTAGATTTTTTAACTTATTTTGATGGTTATATTAATTGTCTTTTATTAACTCATAAATGTCCTAGACTTTTCAGTTTTCCATTCCGTTTTTATCCCGTCTATATATTATATCTCATTTAACATTTTTTCTTTTGTTTTACTGAATCCTCCATCATATTGCAAACTATACAATCGAATGTCTAATGAAGATAGAAGGATTTTTTCTTTTATTTTACCAAATTCTCCATCATATTGCAAACTACACAACCGAATGTCTCATCAAGATGGAAGCAACATTTTATTGTTTATTTTATGTTTTTATGTGAGTTATTTGATGTTATTGATGTGTTTTTTTTTGTAGAAATTTTATCGTGAAACATTTATTCTTCCTCTATAAAATCCATGTAAGAGTTGTTATATTTTATTTTATGATTTGTCCCGGTTATATATTGTTGATAAATGTTTTTATTCCATGTTATTATATTTGTTAATTATTGTTACGTCTATCGTTCTGTGTGATATGTCGTATTTATGTGTCTCTAAATAGTTTTTTATTGTTCATATTGAATGTTATATAACTATAAACTTTTTCAGGGTGACAAATAATACATTATATTTTATGATTTGTGTGAGTTGTTATTGATGAATGTTTTTTTTTTCAAAATTCTTTCTTATTATTATATTTTATTCATTATGGTTTTTCATCCCTCATTTTTCGAAATTTATTTATGTTATATGTGTATTACTTTTTATGTACCTTTTTATTTTGCATAACTTTGTTTTACTAATATTGTTGTAGTTATTCAAGTTTTATTTTTTTGTTTCTTGACAACAATTGTAATTATTATGTGTAAACCTCTTCATAATATGTTAATAATTAAGTTGTAAAACAAACATTATTAGCTAAATTGGAAGACTAATTTTGTGTACACTCATCGTAACAGTTAATATTCCACATATGATTGAAACTAACCATCTTCGTACAAATTTTAACTTTAATGTCAAATCATTATTTTGCAACAAATAGAAGTGTATGACATTCTATTTATTACAAGAAACAATATCAATGCAAATATATAATTTACATCTAAACAACTCACTAAATTTATTGTCTTATACTACATCTAATTAGTTGTCATTTATTAAATCGCATTTTATCTTAACTTAAAACGGGCTTTCTAACAATAATTTTTTGCCGCCGTCCAACACGAATATATAAATGAAGGCTATAAGGTATTAACATGACATAATGAAAACTTATTATCCTCAAATCAATATTGTAAATAAGCTTGGGTTATCCCACGTTGATAAAAAAATAGATATATTAGAAAATGTAGTTGTGTATATGAAAGGAGAACGATAGCTTGAAAATCAGTATCGGATTCTTCACAAATAATCAGAAATATTAATTTATTTAATAACTACCACTTTTCTTATACAACTGCAATTACAATAAAAAATGGAAAGAACTATTTACTAAAGTTCTTAACACACTAATAGTTGCCATGTTATTTTTTGGTTAAGAAATTACCTTTGGTATAACAACACTTCTTACATAGTACTTTTATGTATGGAGAATAAGCTGAAAAATCACTATTATGTACGTGCTAATTTGGTTAGAGTTTAGAGTTATACTTACGATGAGTAGACACACCTATCATGTTGGACTCAACTTTACATATTGAGTTTTATCTAAAATACTCATCATTTTCATGTTTTTTGAAACGAATCACAATATTCATTGCTACTTTTTGTCGTGTTTAACATCCACGTTATACTTCATACAATGCTCTCACATCTAATGTCATAGACTCTAAAATGGGATAAAATATACAACTAAATGAATTATAATTTCACACCATAACCAACTTATATATGTAATTTTGATCATAAGATTTCGTTACTGCGCAACGCGCGGTGTCACACCTAGTGAAGTTAATAGGGGTATATTCATTGATGAATGTAATGTATATTCACCGATCTCATCCCTATATATATATATATATATATAAATTCAAATGAGAATCACAAATATGTTACAAATCTGAGAACCGATATAAAAATATTTTTTTACATATTTTTTTTTATCAAATGTTAGGATTTAAGATATTTTGTTTTACATATACTTGTTTCATAATATGATAGTTTCACATGGACTTGTTTCACTTCATTTCACTAGGTGAATCAATATTTGTTTTCCACATGTAATCTTTTCACAAGTTGAACACGAACATATGTAAAACAATATCTTAAGTCGTAGGTTTTGTTGAAAAAAAATCATGTAAAAAATAATTTTATATTGGTTCTCACGGGTTTGTAAAATATTTGTAGTTCTCATTTGATTATCGTTCTCTCTCTCTCTCTCTCTCTATATATATATATATATATGAGTAAATTACACGATTGGTCCTGTGGTTTACACTTTTTACCCACTCTCGTCTAGAAAATGAAATAAGTACACGGCTGTGGTATACATTTCGCAAGGTTTTGGTCCCTCTCCTCAACGAGCTGTTAACTCCTCCCGTTAAGTGAAGCACGCGTCCCTCACATGAGGGGCAATTTCCTCCTTTTACCCTTTCCCTCCTCTTTAAACGACACAGGTTACAAGAAAACCCTTTCAATTTCTGTCCTTCAACCGTCATTTTTGTCTATCACCATCATCATTTTCAGTCATCATCTTTTCCCTCAAAAAAGGTTTCCAGCGTTTCACCCATTGAGCTTGGTACGATCTTTGAAACCCTAAAATTGTTTGTGATGGTGCGTTCAATATGGGAAGTTCGAAGCAGCTATACTGAAGACGATCGATACATTTGTAATAACCGTGACCATTTTTGAAGAGTTTAAAGTCTGGTGGTAATTTTCTTACAGCTGAAAATTGAGGGACAAATCTGATAATAAAGGGTTAAGGTATAAAAACCCTATGTTTGGCACAAAACCCTAAGAGAAACATTTCATCCTTGTGGTTGGCGGCTGAGCAAGAGGAGAAGGAGAGAAATCAATTTCAATTTCATTTTGGAGAGAACTTTCATCGATCATCAAGTGAGAAGAAGAAGGGCAATTGGAGTCTAGTTCATCCAGGTAATGCCTTATTTCGATTATGATCCTTGTTTTACTGCAGAGTTGGGTCAATATAGAGTTTTTGTGTGAGAAATGAAAATGATGTTCAAAGTGGGGATTAAACATCATTTTTGGTGTTAAATAGCTAAGGGTTTGGTAAAATAATGAGGTAATTAAGATATGTTGTTGTGTTCTCAAAATCGATTTGGATTAAGGGCACTTTAGCAGGCTTGGATCCCAAATTGGGAATCGCAGTCATCGTTCGAAGAGTGCTGGGTAGGTATCCGGGTAAGTTTCCGATTAGCTGTGGTTTCCGGATATGTGTACGGGTAATTGGAATTTCCGGATAGTTCCCGGATAACTGTCTGGGTGGGGTGTTGTCCGGATTGTGGTTTCGTCCGGTAAGCTTGTGTCCGGTAAGTAAAAAGTATCCGGTAAGTGTGAAGTGTCCGGTAAGTGTAAGTGTCCGAAAAGTAGAGTTGTCCGGAAAGTTGGAAATTCAGCTTATATGTTTTATCCATTTATTCAAGGAAATCGATTGGAAGTCTGGAACAGATTAGGAAAAGAGAAGTAAGAGCACCAGGTGAGTTTTTCTAACTAAAATACGTGACTTTTAACGTGTTTTCTAAAGTGAGTACATGATGAGAAATGCCATGTTTTATTCTTATGCTTTTAACTGCATGAAAGTTTGTTTAAAGTTTTATGTGAGATGTATGCATACATTGTGTGAGACGTAAATTGGCTAAGTCGGGGGGTGTGGCCCGCCAGTGCTCGTGCCGGGAGGAGTGACCCGTTTATGCCATGGGAAGAGCGACCTTGTAAGGCAGCATGAGACTGACTCGTTGGCACCTTCGGGTGACTTCAGGGTGCCGTTTACGAGTGCGGATTTATCCGTGGAAGTTTTATGTGAAGTTATGTGAAAGTTTTATGAAAAGTTATGTGGAAGTTTATGCAAAGATATTTGAAAGTTATAAACTATTTTGAAATGATTTTGAGAACTGTCAGGAGGGAGCTCACTAGACCTCATGGTCTAACCCTCGCATTTTCCAAACTAAACATTTTCAGGTAAACAGATAATAGGAGGCCCCGGTAAGCGAGCAAGAGCAGGATAGAGCACAGATGCAGTTAGAGATAGTGCCACTCATACTTTTAGTGGTAGGTATTCTCAGTTGTGTATAGGTTGTTTCCGCCAACCTAAGTCTTGAGACAGATATAATGAATTTTGGGACCCAGTATTGTAATTCTTTTGTTTTGTATGCTTCATTTAGATTGGGTTTACAATTGGTATCAAAGCCATAGTTTAAGGGATTTAGGTGATCGGACGGGCCTAAACTTAAACTTTGGGAGTAGAAATCACAACTGAGAATCAGGAAATACGTTAGGAGGGCACTATTGTATAAATAGGATTAATAAGATGCTGAGGACAGTCATGTAAGGTAAGCTGGGATTACACCTGGCTAGTGTAATTGCGAGCTTACAGGTACATGTATGTGCTTAACCTGCCTTATTATTCCGATGTAGTAGTCTTAAGCTAGTTTATATGTCGTATCCCAGTAATTTGGAATGTCAGTAAGATCCCTGAGAAGTAGATTGAGACCAGTGTTGGGGAAGTATCGTAAAAGATCATTTATGATGTGATGTATGTATACATCGTAGATAAGAAATGTTGTATAGAATGTTATGAGTCGTCTAGAGGTAGATCTTCGCGAATTCGAAGAGGATGAATGATTGATCTTGAGTAAGATTCCTGTTTCTGGAGAGTCCCAGTTCTAGAAATCGTGGGATAGATTAGTTCGGATGGTAAGGAAGGGCAGTGTCGAGATCTTGGAAGTGCCAATTCAAGAGCGAGCTGAGGATTAGAACCCCTGACTCTTTAGTCGAGTTGTTCAGTGGCAGGATCATTGAAGAGAGATTTATGTAGAGTACTGAAAGCGTGTAGAGGTATAATATGAGATGAATTGGTCAAGACGAAAATAGTATGAAATGGTTGAGTAAGTGGACCGTTGAATGTATGTATAGCAAGTTGTTGCAAGGCCGAGAGGGCGACCATTGGTCGAAGATTGAGTGCAAATGTTAAGTTGCGTGAGTAAAACGGTGGACCTTGTTTGAGTGAGTAGCCTTCATTTGCGAGTAGAGTTTCATGCATTGCATTCTTGTGTGTGTGTTACATGAGTTTTTGTGATTAAAAGCAAATGCGCAAATAGAATTTTTTTGTCGAGATTGAGTCAGCATGTGCACGCGTGTATTTAAAGAAAGAGGCAAATCCATTTGCATCGCATAATGAAATTTTGAGCTTATCAATTTACAAAATACTTCACAATTTTCATGTTAAGTTAAAGTGTTGCAGAAAGTCAGGAAAAACGTTTGCCAACAAAACTTTTACAACCAAACTGAGTATTGAAATGTTGATGTCATATAAATGAGGGTGAGAACTGATCGGTTTATTTCGTGTCGGTAATTTCTTTCAAAATTTTGTCGTATAAAAAGATTTTCATTCAAAATGTTACTGTCGTAACAACGTCGTTTGATTGAGTAAGATTGCGTTTTTACTGGAAGGTTGCGTGCGAACGATTCTCGAGATCGTTGTGCAGGGCATTAGAGTTATGAGAGTGTTGGGGTCATGTGTACCCAATTTGTTTCCAAGTGATATTTCTTTAAAATGATAAAAGTGCGAAATGATTGATTTATCGCGTGGTCATGCATGAAGGCTATGAACTCACTAGGTCATAGAGTATCACATTTTAAGATATGGAAGGGTCAGAAGTGGACTTTAGTGTCGGTTGTATGAGGGTCTGTACCCTTGTTCGGTGACTGGAAATACAGTTGCCAAGGGACGGTTGTGTCCGGAGGAAGGACTATAAGTCATCAAAGTGTTGGTATTAGCAACTCGATATGAGTGGTGTGGTGAAGTAGGAATGAATTATCCTCGACGTCGAATAAGAGTTTTAAGGTGATCTTGTAATATTGACGTTACGCGAGTAAGTTTGAGAGGAGGACGGTGGGATTTGAATTTGATTATGGCATGTTGGAAGGATTAGGTTCAGTAAGGGACCCTTGTTGAAGAATAGGTTAAGGAAGTAACAACAGGTTGATTATTGACGTTGAAGCCGACAGCTGTGTAAGGTGTATGAGGTCGAAGTCTTGAATCAGAAGGTTGAAAGTTGAAGGACCACCTTGTAGGGGTGTTAAGATAGTGAAAGGCTGCTGTCTTAAATGAGTGTTTTACTCACGAGGTGGATGGTTCGTAAAGGATGAAGTAGTTAGCACAAAAGAAGTGAGTGTATAGATTATGTCTATCTGTGGGGGATTGTGCCCTGTCTATGTAATAGTTTGGAATCGCAAAGAGCTAGCAAGAAATGAGTATGTTTGAGTTAATTAGAAACTCGTGTGTGGTGGTTCAAATAGAGCTGGGGAGAGACGAAGTAGCAAGATAGACTCGGTTATTTATGCGGGAGAACATGAAGGTAAGTTTGAATTGTGTACGAATGACCATGAGGGACTTGGTCTGCAGTGTGATGTTATGGGAGGAGAATGTACGAATGAGTAGTGGCATCAATTGCCAAGATAAAGGTGCCAGTCGTGTTGTAGTAATGTGAGGTTAGAAAGAGGAAGCATCAGGTGGAAGCCTTTTCGAGGATTTCGGATGAGGTGTGCGATTTATTAATCAAGTTGTGGAGCACGTGGTAAGTAAGTTGGCTTTGTTATATGGCTATTATCGGAATAGAATGACGGAGCAGCAATGGGTGGTTACCCAAAGGAGGGGCCGAGTGTTTTTGGTTGTGTGCGTCGCTAAGTAAGTATATTCTTGAAATTTTTGGGAGTTCAAAGAAGATGATGTATGGGTTAGTCTAAAATGTGGTGTAGTGGGGCGAAATCTTTAAAGGATGTGAATTGTTTCTTGTGTGAAGGAATTATCCGAGAAGGTAATAGTTGGAGATCAAGATCGGGTAGTGATTTTGAGCACCGGTGTCAGCTCAAGATAACTTGGTTGAATACCTCATGTTATAATGTTGGGGCAACTGTTTAGTTGTGTATTTTAACAAGAGAAGGTTTCAGCATGTGGAAAGGTCGAAAGAGAGAGGCAAGTAATGTTTGAGAGGCGGTGCTTCATGCTACTGTGGAGAGGTGAAGATAGTACGTCGGAATAAGTGAGTGGGTTGGAAGTAGTAAGCTTGACAGTAACACCGAGATGTGGAGTAGTGTGTGTAGATTGCCATCGATAAGTGTGCAAACTCCTGGAAAGAGTATTGAAGAAGGGGATTTGTGTATGTTTAAGTGCGGAAAGAAGTGGAAAAAGGCAGTCGAATGAGTTTGAGTTAGTGATGTTGTGATAGATGTTCAAACGAACTAGTCGTTCAGTAATAAGCTATTGAGAATAGTTTTGTGAGGGTAACCGAAGTTATGTTATATACGACTGGACGCTTGTGGCAGGCAGAGAGAAATTGATGTGTCTTCAGGATAAGTTCAATTCGGATAGGCGAACACTTCAATGAGGGGTCCGGGTAAGTTTCCGATTAGGTGTGGTTTCCGGATATGTGTCCGGGTAATTGGAATTTCCGGATAGTTCCCGGATAACTGTCCGGGTGGGGTGTTGTCCGGATTGTGGTTTCGTCTGGTAAGCTTGTGTCCGGTAAGCTTGTGTCCGGTAAGTAGAAAGTATCCGGTAAGTGTGAAGTGTCCGATAAGTGTAAGTATCCGGAAAGTAGAGTTGTCCGGAAAGTTGGATGTTCAGCTTATATGTTTTATCCATTTATTCAGGGAAATCGATTGGAAGTCTGAAACAGATTAGGAAAAGGGAAGTAAGAGCACCAAGTGAGTTTTTCTAACTAAAATACGTGACTTTTAACGTGTTTTCTAAAGTGAGTACATGATGAGAAATGCCATGTTTTATTCTTATGCTTTTAAGTGCATGAAAGTTTGTTTAAAGTTTTATGTGAGATGTATGCATACATTGTGTGAGACGTAAATTGGCTAAGTCGGGGGGTGTGGCCCGCCAGTGCTCGTGCTGGGAGGAGTGACCCGTTTATGCCATGGGAAGAGTGACCCTGTAAGGCAGCATGAGACTGACTCGTTGGCACCTTTGGATGACTTCAGGGTGCCGTTTACGAGTGCGAATTTATCTGTGGAAGTTTTATGTGAAGTTATGTGAAAGTTTTATGAAAAGTTATGTGGAAGTTTATGCAAAGATATTTGAAAGTTATAAACTGTTTTGAAATGATTTTGAGAACTGTCAAGAGGGAGCTCACTAGACCTCATGGTCTAACCCTCGCATTTTCCAAACTAAACCTTTTCAGGTAAGCAGATAATAGGAGGCTCCGGTAAGCGAGTAAGAGCAGGATAGAGCACAGATGCAGTTAGAGATAGTGCCACTCATACTTTTAGTGGTAGGTATTCTCAGTTGTGTATAGGTTGTTTCCGCCAACCTAAGTCTTGAGACATATATAATGAATATTGGGACCCAGTATTTATAGGTTAAGCGTTTATTTGGATAAAAATGTTGTTGTTTTGTAGGAGGCAAACAAATAAGATTGGATTATTTCTAAGACATTTTCTTAATAACTTAATGACCAAGTACTATATTAATCAATAAATGGTACTAATATTTAATGAGTTATTTTAATAGTTTTTATTAAATAATTTACTAGCCGTGTACCTGCGCAATGCTGCGGGGCATTCAATTTTTGTAATATATCTTTGAAATTCTTGGTTCATTTCACTTATCGGATAAAACGTTGCATACAATGTTGTGGACTAAAACTTTACAAAATAACTTGAATGAAAATTTTCAAAAATTTAGCTAATTGTTAAACAATTTTTTTCCCTTTTCAAAAATTTAGCCTTTTTGAATCATTTTTACAAATTTAAGTAATGCTTGGTGAAATCATTATAGCATAGAATAATGATGAAAATCTTTAACACTTTGGAGATTTTGCTAACCGAAACACAACTTAAGACTAAACTATGATGCAAATGTAATTTAACTTAATTATAGTTGTTGGCCAGAAAGTTTTATTTGCACAAATAGCAACAAAAAAGAACCAAAAGAAAAATACTCAAAGCCAATTTATAGATGCATACACACATAACCAAGATACCTTAGCAAAAGCAAAACCAAATAATTTTTCATTCATTTCCATTAATATAAGCAAGTGCAAAACTTGGTCAACAAAACTTCACATGATTGTAGCAAGCATGAACAAAAACAGGACCATGTTAAATAAACAGAAAATCAAATATAGAATAAACATTGAAAAGGCCTACGCCAAACAAATATCCATCTACAAACATAAGAACCTCCATCTGGTGGTGCAGTCTCCATCTATCCATCTTCTTAGTATCAGTACATTAAATCTCATATCCTTGATTTTTGTTCTTTGCTTTATGACCAAACCACTCCTGCACCAACGTTCAAAAGGTTCAAAATACAAATAAATCATCTTATTTTGTTTTCTTTTTTTATCCTTGCAACGTTTGAAAAAGATGAAATACGTACAAAATTTATTAAGTTTTTTCTTTTATAAAAGATTTCATTATCTTCTCCATAAAAGTATTTTGAGACTAAACACACAAAAGCATACAGACTTAGCATCAAAATATGAAGAAAAAAAACAAATAGGAGATGGTTGAACCAAGTAGTAATATACAAGTAGACAAGACTTACTGCTCGCCATTGTGCTAACTATATCTCAGTCAGAGAGACCATATAAGTTGCATGCAACAAAATGACATATCTAGACAAAAACATAATGGGGACAAATAACAAATCAGGAACATAAGGGTGCGTTTGGTTCGCGGAATGATTTCTGAAGGAATGGAATCTGTCAAATGAATTGGAATCTGGAAGGAATTGGAATGAAATGTTGTCAGGTTTGACCACCTGTTTGGTTGACAGAATTGGAATGTAATCTGTCAAAGGAATTGGAATCTGTCTGTTTGGTTCACAGAATGTAGCTTTGGAATTAGAATGAATTTTCGACAAATGACCAAAATACCCTTTTTTATAAAATGTTTATTAAATACGTTAATGTGTAAAAATATAATATACATAACCCAAAAATAAAAAACAAAATAAAAATAAAAACTAAATGTATTAAATTATATTAATAAAAAAATTAAAATTAAAATTAAAAATTAAAATTAAAAACTAAAGTATTAAATTAAATGAAGGTATTTTTGTCATTTATGCAAATTTGGATGGAATGGAATTCAATTCCATCCATTTTGTAAAGGAATGGTGAATTCCTTATTTGGGTGGAATTCATGGAATTCAATTCCATTCCATTCCATTGCAAACCAAACAACACAATGGAATTTGGTCAATGGAATTGACCATTCAATTTCCGCCCAATTCCGTCGGAATCCGCCGAACCAAACGCACCCTAAGATTATGAAAAATAAGTAGCAACATTAACAATTAACATAATAGGAGCAGGGAAATATATACATTTAAGTACAAAGAGCGGAGTAAACCTTGAGTGGTGGTATATTGTCAACAGCAAACAGAATCACTCGTGCTTGTGTGATATCATGATGAACACTCAATACACATTTCAAAAATTCTTTGGAGTCTTGATGGAGGTGCTTACCGGATTTCCAGAATTCTCACAAACCAAAACATTGTTTTTAGCCATAATATATAGGAGGAAGAAGTGACTTATTTTTTGGGCTTATTTTAGGCAAAATTAATCAATTTTGATTATTTCCTTAATTATGAATATAACTAATACCATTTAGTTTCCTTTATTTTTGCGGCAAAGTTAATTATTTCGAAATTACTACAAAAATTAAACAAATTTCGAAATTTATTAATTATTTCGAAATTGATTTCCCCATCCAAATAGACAAAGTTATTTTTGGGGCTTATTTTAAATGGTATTAATCAATTTTGATTATTTCTTTAACTATGAATATAACTAATACCATTTAGTTTCCTTTTTTTGGGGGCAAAATTAATTATTTCGAAATTACTGCAAAAATTAAACAAATTTCGAAATTTATTAATATTTTCGAAATTGATTTCCCCATCCAAATAGACAAAGTGTTTATTTTATTTTTCAGGATAAAATAAGTCAAGCAATCCCAAACACCAACTTAGAAAAGAATTTATTATAAGAAGGTATGATCAATTTAATTATTTCGAAATTACTGCAAAAATTAAACAAATTTTGGAATTTATTAACTATTTCGAAATTGATTTCCCCATCCAAATAGACAAAGTTATTTTTGGGGCTTATTTTAAATGGTATTAATCAATTTTGATTATTTCCTTAATTATTTCGAAATTGAAATCATTAATTGTTATGGATGTATTTATGGACGTATTAACTGAAATATTTAATTAAGTATTTGTAGAGGGTCCCTGGTTTCCAAAAAAAAGTTCATGGTTTCCAAAAACAAAAGAATTAGGTTTCTCTCTCTAAACAAATTAAGTAAATATGCTTTAAGTTGTAGTACATAGTGCTTAAATTGTTGTTTTTAAGAGTTTTAGGGCTTCATGCTTTATAATATAGTATAGATAATATAGACTGAATTATGGATTTGGTCCATGTGTTTTGATAATTGTTTTCCTAGGATCCTTATGGTATGTTTATTGTGGATTTGGTTCTTGTGATTTTCAATTTGTCTTGATCATGGTACCTCTGACTAACACCTTCATTAGATCCATTAAATCAAGGACCATTTTAGCCATTTTGCCTAAATTTAATCTTTTTCTTTTTTTGTTAACCAAACAATTAGTGTTAACTTTGTTAAGCAAGCCATTTTTGTAACACCCCTAAAAGTAGAGGTAAATTTAAATCTGAATAATGACGTAACAATGACATTTTTATAAAAGAAATCATCCAAAAAGGGGAAATGGTATCAGCGTTTACATCTCAAATAATGGAATGATACAAAACAACCTACTAATCTAAACTACATTAAGCTTAGATTATACACGGGTGTCGCTATCAACTTCCCAAAAGGTTCTACCAAATGTATGTACGCCATTTTACCAAAAGTCGTCTATCCCAAAAATGCCGTCTAATGGTATCCACACTACTCATGACTTCGGAGCCCCACCGCTAAGAGAACCCGATATACATGTAATTTAAGAAAAAGTGTTAGGTTTTACGCCTAATGAGAACAAACATTTATATATTTTCCCAAACATTTATATATTTAAATGAAGCATTAAACAACAATAAGTGTTTTCCAAAGTCATGAAGTAAGTTTGTTTCCACATAAATCATATAAGAACCATACGGTTCAAAATTTATCTTACGATGACGGGGGAGACTCGGGTCTCCAAGGATTGTAGCGGAACACAAATGTAAGTTACATTTCGAGTTATTGAGCTCATACTAGGATCAATGGCTACAAGCTATCTGGCTCGTAATTTAGATGTAGAGGAGGGCACCCGATGATCCTAGTCATACTCATTCACTAGGATTACATTTATGGTCAATGACTACTATCCGGCTCCACATAACCGTACCAAGATTCCTTCGATGACCCAATATCTCAACTAGTTACAAACGGAGTTATCCTACCTATGAATCCAATAATAATAGTCTAAGGCTTGTCACAATTACATTTGTGACATAACTATAATCGCCATGAGAGGTTTTCTTGCATAAACAATAACACATGAAACAAAAGTCATAATAAGGTCCAACAAATTACCATTTCCATTTCCAACATAAAATATTCATCAAATGGTTTTCCCAAGAGTTATGCAACTTTAAAAATAGTCATAGTTGTTACAAGTAACCATTACTTCCTCCTCAAAAACCCACTTTCACCAAATAAACTTCTCAATATAGTGAAAATCATAGATGTGACAAAAATAGGTTCATACCAAGTATTCAACCATAAATATGTATATAAAACATCATTTTATAATACATGTAATAAAAACTGTTCATTATACATAAAAATGGTAAAGACCCTAAAATCTCAAAAATACCCAAGTTAGGTCAAAATGTTTCAAACAAGAAAATGTAACAAGGAGAAGATTAGGAGTTCAACATATAAGGTTTTGACATGTATAAGGTTTTAAAAGAGTAAAATGAACTCACAATACTAGGTTTTGGTTAAAACCTATAAATCTCCAAAACCATAGGAGAAGGCACTTAATGCTCTTGATGAACTTCAAAGTTAAAACAAATGAGGAGTGAAGTGGGAAGAGTGAAAATAGCCCCAAGAGCAGAGAAAAATGCACGAAACCAGTTTTGTAATGAATGCCCACTCTAAAATGAAATTGTCACTTAAATGTACTTTGATGCCCGTCAACGAGAGTGACATGTCAACCTTGCCAGTGACATTCTTGCGGGCACTCTCGCTGAGAGTGTACCGAGAGTTCAGGGGCCCATGCGATAGTGCCTTGGTGAGATAGACGGTGTCACAATCGTCGGGCATTATCGCCCTAAGTGTACCGCAGGGGTGTTGAGCCTCGCGAAAGTGACACGCGACAATGCCCTCTGCTCTGTCGCCATACATTCTCACCCAGAGCGCACTGAACCTCAAGTTTGTCTTTTTGCGCATGCATGCCTTCACGAGATGGATACTATTTTTAATACCGAAACTTACCCGACGATTGATAAATTATTAATTCGAGAAGGGATGAGCTAGCTTTTACCTACCGAATTTTCCGGGTGTTACAATTTTCGTTTTTTTCATATATTGATATCACATTCCTTAAATATCTCTTTCACTTAAATACCATATTCCTTAAATATTTGGTTTCTTCAATTATTTATCACATTTCTTAATTATCATATTCATTAAATATTAAGAAATATGGCGAGACCGAAACACAATTGTGGAGGCATGCTTGGGATGTGGGTGCGGGACATAACTGTTTATCTACCTTGGACTTCCGGTAGGAGCTTCCATGAGGAAAATCGATCATTGGAAAGTGGCGATTGAAAAAATTAAAAATAAGTTAGCATTGTGGAGAGCCAAAATGATTTCTTTTGGTGGAAGATGGACTTTGGTCAAATCGGTACTTGGTAGCGTTTCTCTATATTTCTTTTCGTTGTTTCGAGCCCCGATAGGTGTGATAAAGATTTTAGAAAGTGTGAGAAGTCGCTTCTTTGGGGGGGGGGGGGGGGGGGGGAACCGGGATAGGGGGAAAGAGGATGATCGGATGGATAAAATGGGAAAAGGCGGTGGAAGATCTTAAAAGGAATAACTCTTCTCATTAACAAAAGTAAAATACAAATTGCTAAACTAATTACAAAATGTATTAACTAGATTGAAACCCTAAAAGCTAAAAGAGAGAGAGAACAAAGAGAATAGAAGAAATCTCTTAAAAGTAAAAATGATCTGATGGGGCCAAATGGAGAGTGACCCCTCCAATAAATACACCAACTACATTTCCATATTTAGCCCCTGAAGTTCCACCAAAATAGCTTCGCTACCCTTCAAGAATGCAGCCATGTGAAGTGTAGTCCAGTAGTATCAGAAACTTCCCATTTCAGCCCTTGAACTTCAGTTCCATCCTTTATTTCCTTATCTACTAAAATTCCTGATATATCACAATTTAAGTCCAAAGTCAAGATTGCAACATCCCCCCTCAATGTTGACCTTTGAATAAATCAAGCATTCTCAACTTAGAACATAAAAAATTGTGTTGATTTATCCCAAGATATTTTGTAAAGATATCAGCAGTATTTTCAACTGACGGAATTTTAGAAACTTTTAACACACCCACACTAATTAGACGTCGAACTTGATGCACATCAATTTCGATATGTTTAGTGCGTTCGTGAAAAACAGGATTATAGGCTATTTGAATAGCTGATTTATTATCACAAAACAAATTTACAGGCAGTAAATCTTTTATATGTAAATCATCTAAAATTTTCAAAACCCAAATAATTTCACGACCAGTTGCAGCCATTGCACGATATTCAGACTCGACGAAGGAACAAGAAACAATATTTTGTTTCTTGCTTCTCCACGAAATCAAACAATTTCCAAGAAACAAACAATAACCTGTAACAGACCTTCGAGTGGAAAGACACTTACCCCAATCAGCGTCTACGAAACCTTTTAAACAAAATGTATCTGACCTGGTGAAGCTAACACCTCTTCCCGAAGAAAGCTTCAAGTATCTAAGCACTCTAAGGGCAAGTTTCAAGTGAGACTGTCTAGGAGCATGCATAAATTGGCTAAGGCAATGGACAACAAAAGCTATGTCGGGACGCGTAGCTAATAAATAAATTAATCTACCAATCAACCTTTGATAACCAGAAAAGTCAGCCAAAGGAGGATCTTTGGAGTTATTAGAATCAGTAACTACCATATTCATATACATAGGTGTATTACAAGGTTTACACCCAAGATATCCAAAATCATTAAACAATTCTCGACAATATTTCCTTTGTGACATACAAACACCATCAATACAGTCTAGAATTTCAATACCAAGGAAAAACTTTACCTTTTCTAAGTCTTTTATAAGAAATTGATTTTTCAGCTGATCCTTTACTTTATTAATTTCATCTAAACTATTTCCAATCAAGACAATGTCATCCACATAGACTAACAAAGCAAGGAAAACAGACCCAGAAAATTTTGTAAAAAGAGAGTAATCACTTTCACTTTGAATAAAACCACAATCAATAAGGCAAGAAGACAGTTTAGCATACCATTGGCGTGGAGCTTGTTTTAGTCCATAAAGAGACTTAACCAGTTTACACACACTATGATCATCAGAATTATAATAACCTTCAGGTAAAGTCATATAAACATCTTCAGACAAATCCCCATACAAGAAGGCATTATTAGCATCTAATTGACAAAGAGTCCATTTAAACTGCACAGCTAAAGCAATAATACACCTTACAGTTACCATTTTGACTACAGGAGAGAAAGTCTCATCATAGTCAATACCCTCTCTTTGACTATAATCCTTAGCAACGAGTCTAGCCTTATATCGCTCAATTTCACCCGTAGACTTGTATTTTATTTTATAAATCCATTTACAGCCTATAGGTTTTCTATTAGGAGGTAAATCACAAACTATCCATGTACCATTTCTATGAAGGGCTTCCATTTCCTCATTCCTAGCATTTATCCAATTAATATCATTACCAGCCTCTTTAAAAGTTTTGGGTTTAACAAATTTATTAAGACTAGAAACAAAACAAAAAATCTCATTGCTAAGACAAGAATAATTCACAATCTTTTCTATCCCGTATTTAACCTTTCCCTCTACTACAAAGTCATCAAACTTTCTTGGGAAATTTGATACTCTTGCAGATTTTCTAGATGAGTGAGAAGAAGAAGAGGAAGGTTGGGACAGATTTCCCTCAGAATTGGAACCCAAATTTTGATCATTAATATCAGCATCACACGGCCGACTGGCAGCCACATCGGTGCCACTCAGTGGCCGCCAACCAATGTCTTGTTCAAGGTCACTTCCAGATGGCATGGATGTGCCATGATTAATGCAATCATTTGATCTGGATGGAGGAAGCCTACTGTCTGCTCTACTAGGGCTACCTAGTTGACCATGGTCACTAAAAGTTTCATCAATTAAGGGGTTCCCATTTTCATCACCGGGAGGTGAATCAATACAATCATCAGTAGTTTCATTAAAGAAATCAAAGAAATTCAGAGTATTTAAGTTTCCATTATTTTGATTAAACGACTTATCCGAACTCATCTTATAGGGAAAAATGTTTTCATACAATTTCACATCACGAGAAATTATAATTTTCTTTGAATCCAAACTAAAAAGTCTATATCCCTTTTGGGAATTTGCGTATCCCCAAAAAATACACTTTTCAGATCTTGATGAAAATTTATCAGTCAAATTTGGTATAACAGCAAAGCACAAACACCCAACGTTTCTAAGATGAGTAAGGACATGTTTAAAGCCATGAACAAGCTCATAAGGGCACTTACCATTTAAAATAGATGCAGGGGTCCTATTTATCAAATAAGTAGCAGTAAGGACACATTCGCTCCACATGTTAAGAGGAACACCTCCATGAAACATAAGAGCCCTAGCCACATTAAGTAAGTGTCGATGCTTGCGTTCCACCACCCCATTTTGTTGTGGGGTGTAAACACATGAGGTTTGATGAATGATGCCTTTATTTTTAAAATAGGTGTTAAGTTTGGAATTGGAAAACTCAGTTCCATTGTCACTTCTAAATTTTTTGATAGACTTTTCAAAATGATTAGCAATAAGGTTCACAAACTCAACAATGTAGTCACCTACTTCATGTTTTCCTTTTAACAAATAAACCCACACAGCTCGGGTAAAGTCATCAACTATAGTCAGAAAATATTTGTACCTGTTAATCCAAGATCTTCAATAACGTGCTCTGATACCAATTGTTAAACCAAGATCTAATCAAGATAGAGAAGATATGAATTCGTCATCCATTTCACTCAAGAACACATTACAAGATTAGGAGTTCTGTACAAGTGTTTTCCTCTCTAGAATATAAGAATGTGAGTTAAGTATGTCTAGGGTCCTACCTACTAACACACAACTAAACCTATTTATACTAAACACAATACAAGGTGTAAACAACACAATACAACTCAATACATTGACTTTGACTTTGACCTTTCTATATTTAAACCTTGAAGACATTTTGCACTAACAATCTCCCCCTTGGATTCAAGGTTTAAACAAATGCGATCAGCAAGCTTTAGCTTTCTTGAATCTTCGGTCTTCATCAAAGCTTGTCAAAATCAAAAACGTCATCCAATCTTCAAACGTCAAATAACGAACGTCTTTCTTCGAACAGGAGAATATGAATCTTCACACAAAGCTTTTTAATACAAGAAGCACAAGTTCAAGAAAAAGAGATCACTGAAAGGATCAGTCGATTTTCCTCAAACTCTTGAAGAATTCTCCCCTTTTTCTATTGACTTGAGAATTTCATTCTTCAGTGTCGATCTTCATAAACGCGCGAGTTCAAAAGAAAGAGATCACTGAAATGATCAATCGATTTCTTAAAAACTCTTGAAGAATAAAACTCCCCCTATCATTTCTTGAAACGACGTCTTCTTTCTACAAATCTCCCCATTGACATTAAAACGAATATTTGATTTTAAACTTTCTTTGACATGAAATTGATGTAGACATTCTCCCCCTTTTTCGATGAAAGTGAGCAACACGAGCATCGAAAATATTTTCAATTTCAGTCACGGACAATCTCCATCTTCAAAAACATTTCTTCCCCTTGAAAAACATGAACAATCTCCCCATAAGCGAAAGATCTTGCTCCCCCTAAAAATAAGAATTGTAGAGCAAGTGATTTTCTCCCCCTGAAAATTTGCATAAAAATCATATAAGCGCACATTTTAACAAACTTATATAAAGAAAATAGAATTCATTGAACAACATTTTATTACTACTAACATTTAATCATTTGAACACCAAACAAAAGAAATTCAACTTAATGAAATGTAACAGATATTTCCATCAAGTGAAATCAAATGCATGCGTTTGGATTAAAAAACAAGACATCATCGCATATCGAGTTACAAAAGTTCAATTTCAACTCCTTTATAAAATCTATTTGGTGGACTAGCATGCGAAATATGATTAGCAACAAGCAAATGTACCTCTAAAACCTATAAGAATACTTTGCTCTTACTCACACTATTTGTCCAAAAACAGAATTTTCACAAATTTACAGGTTTATTGTGACTTTGTATTTTCCCCAAGTTTCAAGAGATGTGTGCTCTTAGGCATCTTTTCATATTGTGCACATTGGCAACTTTTATTATGTGCTCATTGGCATCTTTTATAATCAAACAGTTTATTAAGACTAAGATACACCGTAAACGTAACTTTCTAACTGGTCCTATAGCAGGATTTGGGTCAGCCGATCCCAGACCAATTGGCCTTAGGGGCTAGGTGACAAGCACCCCTTGGAACTTACTCTCCCGAACCAGAAAGGCTACATCGATATACCTTAATCCCATCTGTACCAGTAGAACATGGCTTTCTACCTGGTTCTATAGCAGGATTTGGGTCAGCCAATCCCAGATCAGTTGATCTTAGGGGCTAGGTAACGAGTACCCCTTGGGACTTAATCTCCCAAACCAGATAGGCCACAGGCACAGACTATCAAACTGAATGATTTTATTATATATATATATAATTTTTTTTTATTTTTTTATTTTTTTATTTTTTTATTTTTTTAGCATCTCAATCACTTGGTTCAAAAACGTAGTGCTTCCCCCATATTTTCGTTTCCATTCATGATTAAGACGAATAGGCTTTGTGAGCATTGTATTCTGTATAAGTCTAGATTTACACAATTTTGCGCTTATATCAAAATCTCAAACATGTTTCGCTGACCTTTCGACTTATTTCAGAAGCGAAAGTAGAAACAAATATAACACACATTTTATTCATCCTTAACACACATTTTATTCATTGAATGAAAAAATTGAAGAATTTCACTTCATTGAATTAAATTTGTGAAGGTTCAAACTTTCAACGTTAGTAGAAATAAAATATAACACAATGTTACCTTTTTATCACTTGATTTGAGAAACAAAAAGATATGGCAGTTAAAGTTCAAAAAGATATCACCTGATAAGTACGAGTTCTAAACTGATTTGTTTAGAAGTCATAGCCATTGAAGTACGGGTCCTGAACTGAATTGTTCAGAAGCCATTACCGTTGAAGTGCGGGTTTTGAACTGATGTGTTCAAAAGCCATAGTCTTTTATATCTCTCCCCCTACAAAATACCAAAAGATTTACCAAATCGCACATGTATATATAAAAAAAATAGAAAACTCCCTGAAAATATGTGATGTTCAATGTCTTCTTGAATGCACAAGTACTTCATCTTTCGAGAGTTCAACGCTTACCTCTAAATCTGCAAAACAGATTAAGTAGATTTTGGTACCCAACGAGTCTTGGGTCCTGACACGTTAAACGGAGCTCTATAAGAAGGAAAATGGTAAGTACCATACCAATATTGAACATAATTATTATTAACAAAATCATTATTTCCGCAATAAGAATTAACAAAAGAATTAACTTTCGTTGTAAAATTCTTATTTGGAAATGATGATTTTGGTACATCTTTTCCAGGAAATTTACCTTTTACCTTCCATTGCATGTTGACTCTTTTGTAGGAAGGAAGATCAGCATACTATTTGGAAAACTTATCCACATAATGCTCGTAGAAAATGTTAGAAGGACGCATCGGACATTCTGAAAAACACTTGGAGTTGTTGAACGACCTCACTTTGTCTTTTAAGGCATTTCGTTCCTTTGTCACCAACTCGAGCTTCTTCCGAATATCACAATTCACCCTCTTTTCCTTCATGATATCTGTAGATAAACCCGCCAAGTTCTTCATGAGTTTCTGAATTTCTTGCTGAAATATCTTCCGTTCTACAGAAAAATCATCCTTTACGCTCCTTGCTTGAAACTCAACTTTCTTTCTCTTTTCTAACTCACTTCTTTCCAAATCCAACTCCTCTTGCAGTTCAGAAATTTTCTCTGAAAGCTTCCCATTCTTCACTTCAAACTCTTTCCTTTTAACCTCAAACTCGGCTCTTTCCTTCTCCACCTTTTGCTTCTCTAAAAATAATACTTTCTGAAAATCTGAGTTCTGCTTGGAAAGTCTTTGGAATTGGAGTTCAAAAGATTTGTTATCTTCACAAGCTTTAGTCTTCATCTTCAATTCCTTTTCAAGATCCGAAATTCTTTGAATTAGATCCACTCTTTCTTTCTTGAAATCTTCTCTTTCCATATTCAAAAGATTTTCCATCTCTTGCAACTTCTTTGTAAGCTCGATAATCTTCTCTTTATCATCTTCCCTTTCAACTTTCTTCTCTTCTTTTCTCTTGAATTCAACCTTTGATCCATGCATAAGCTTCGTTAATACATTCCACATCTGCATCGGGTTGTTTTTGAAAGCTTCAACGCGTTTATAAATGTGTTGTGGAAGTGCAAGAATCAAGTAGTACGAAGCGTCCTTATCAACTTTCTTTCTTTTATACTCTTCTTCTGTAAAGTCATTCTCCATTTTATATATGATCATTGGACCTTCGGAGAAAGTTTTTATCATATATTCACCATTTTCTCGACTTGAAATGAAATCGATAAACGAAACACTCCATCGTTCAAAATCAGATTCTTTGATCAGCACTGGAAGTCGGTTCATGATCGCTTGACGATTAAAAGATCTTTATAAAGAAAAAAAATTTTATATAAAACTTTTTCTTGAAAAACTCTTAAAAAGTATGAAATACACTATAGAAAAAATTTCATTATAAATTTTTTCTCAAAATGCTCTTTTTTTTTTTAATATCGTCTGAAAATAACCAAGTCAGAAACTCGCAACTCAAAGAAGCGAGAAGTAAGAAACTCGCAGGCCAAGGTTGCGAAAAGTGGGAAAACTCGCAAGCAACAGTTGCGAAAAGTGAGAATTTCGCAAGCAAAGGTTGCGAAAAGTAGCCTTGAACAAAAAGAGGGAATCTGAAAGATCACTTTTCGCAAAAGAAGCTTGCGAAAAGTTTTAAAATTCGGGTCAGTGGGTTGCGAAAAGCTGTAAAATTCGGGTCTTAAGGATGCGAAAAGCTATGCGAGATGTAGACTTGAATGAAGAACAACACTCAGATCGAAGAAGCTTGCGAAAAGTAGGATGAATGTTGCGAAAAGTTTAGATCTTGCGAGATTCTTCCAAAAACGACAGAAATCACTTAAAACTCAAAATATCTGAAATCAAACTGTGCAGATAAGTTCGAAATATAAATTCGACCACCTCTTCTTCATACACAAACCTCTGAAAACCTCTGAATCAGAAATTTGAAGATCGAACAGTAGCAAACTTCGAACAGTCCAAAAACTCTAAAAATAGCAAAATTGAACTTGAAATCCTTCGAATTAGTTCTCGATTCTTGAATAAGAATTATTCTCCACACAAAAACGAATCCAAAGAACCAATTCACGAACGAATTCGATCAAAAATCAACAAAATTTGATAAAATCTCAAGAAAACGAGATTTTCTTGAAAAATCAAGAAAATCAAACAAATCTTCTTGAAAAATCCTCAAATTCTACTGATTGATCAACAAAATTCTTCTCTGAATCTTGATCCTGCTCTGATACCAATTGTTAATCCAAGATCTTCAATAACGTGCTCTGATACCAATTGTTAATCCAAGATCTTCAATAACGTGCTCTGATACCAATTATTAAACCAAGATCTAATCAAGATAGAGAAGATATGAATTCGTCATCCATTTCACTCAAGAACACATTACAAGATTAGGAGTTTTGTACAAGTGTTTTCCTCTCTAGAATATAAGAATGTGAGTTAAGTATGTCTAGGGTCCTACCTACTAACACACAACTAAACCTATTTATAATAAACACAATACAAGGTGTAAACAACACAATACAACTCAATACATTGACTTTGACTTTGACCTTTCTATATTTAAACCTTGAAGACATTTTGCACTAACAATACCCTTCCCTACTTTGAACATGATTGGGTCCCCAAACATCCAAATAGACCAGCTCCCCAAGACATTTAGTTTTACGCTCACTTAGGTTGAATTTATCTCGCGTTTGTTTTGCCTTATGGAAAATTTCACAAGGAACACTCAAGTCGTTTCCAAGTTTCAATTGGTCATTTAGCACTTTCAACACAGGGTCAGATGGGTGACCCAGGCGACTGTGCCATAAGTGTGTGGACACAGAACAAGAGACAACCATGTTACTACTAGGGAGAGACTCGGTGTTAATATTTTGATCAAAAAAATATAACCCACCTGCCTCACTACCAGTCCCCACAACACTCTCTCGAAGAGAAGCCTGAAGATTAAGAACATAACAGCGAAATTCGTCAAAACCTATGAAAAGTTTACTGTCTCTGGCTAATTGGTGAACAGAAAGAAGATTGACATGAAAATCAGGTATAACTAACACATCAAACAGAGTGACAGTATTAGTGAGTTTAAAGTTTCCAATTTTATTTATTTTTGCTTCGGCCCCATTGGGCTGATTTACCGTAAGGTTTAAGTCAGAGATATCAACAATGTTTTCAAGATGAGAAGTGTTGGATGTCATATGCTGGTTTGCACCGGAATCAATGATCCAACCCAAACGAGGAATAGAAGTTATACCTGCCATATTAGCAGATACCCCTTCTGGAGTATTTTTCTAACCAATCAAGGTTAATATCTTGGCAACCTGTTCCTCAGAAAACGAAGATGATAAAGTAGAAGCAGGTTGTTTAGGAGAAAGGGACTCAGAGACACATGCATTCCCAGCAACAGTTTTACAATTTGGATTTTGTGGTTTGGGTCGAAATTGAAAATCTTTTGGAAAACCTATGAGTCTATAACAACGTTCAATAGTATGGCCAGAGATCCCACAATGTTTACACATGAGATTAGAGGGTTTGGTACCAGTTTTCTTTTTAGTTTCAGAGGTCTTACTTAAAAAAGCAGTGTGTTGGCCCTTAGGGTGAGAGGCAGGTGTGACACCCCCCCCCCCCCCCCCCGATGAAATTCCTCCCTAGACACAAGGGAAAAAACGGTTTTGACCGAAGGGAGGGGGTCACGGGTAAGGATATTACTTCTGATAGGTTGATACACATCATCAAGCCCCATCAGAAATTGCATTCATTTGATAAGTTGACTATGCTGATAAAAATCATGAGATGCATTGCAAGTACATGAAGGAAGTTTCACAAGAGCATCAAACTGTTTCCACAATGAAGTCAGTTTGTGGTAATATTCAGATACAGAAGTGCCATTTTGAGTTAACGAATTAATTTTGTGGTACAGGTTAAACGTGACAGATCCATCCACTTTATCATACGTTTCTTTTAATTCCTCCCAAACATTGGAGGATTCTTTTGAAAACACTTGGCCTAAAAAGAGATCCTCAGTCAGGGAACCTAAAATCCAAGAGAGGACAACAGAATTACACCTGTCCCATTGTTTTTCCAGGACAAGGTCATTGGTAGGTCGAGGACAAGATCCATCAATGAAGCCCAATTTATTTTTAGTTTCCAGATCTAGGGTCATAGCACAGGCCCAAACTCTGTAATTTTCAGTGCCGCTCAATTTAAAATTCAATAGCGGAGTCCCACTGGTGTCACTGGGGTGCAGGTATAAAGGATCTCCAAAGTCGAGTTTCGCGACTTTTGATTCCTTTACGCCTGAACCTTCGGGATCATCAGTAGAACCATCCATGACCACAACAAAGAAGCAAACAAACACACGAAACACACGAGGTAAAATCTGAATAGATTGCAACAGGATTCCTAAAACACTCTAAGGTGCTAGGTCAAGCCCACTATTCAGATACCAAAAAATAGGCACACAACACACCAAACTAACAAGAATATCCAAGAAGCACAGAGACAATGAGGACACACAAGTACAGACAAAGGCCAATAGACAGAAAAACAGAGATTAAGAAGCAAAGAGAGATGAACTTACAGTGCGCTCCGTGCCAGCCAAACAATGAAGAAACAGCGGAAGCAAAGAAAGGGAAAGAAGACTTACAGAGCCTTATGCAATAGCGGTCCACTAACCGTCTAAGGGAGAATCACTAGTTGTGATAGACTTAGACACCTGAACAAATAAAGAACATAGTCTGCAAAGATAAAAAATGACTAGCAATGTACAAGAGTTCACACTAAAAGAACAAGAGATCTGAGAAATTATGGACCAGATCTAAAGAACAGTAAAGGAAATAAAAGCAAGGACCATATATGAGATCAAGAACCAGACCTGTGAGAAAAACAAAGAAAAGGGACCAGGTCTGAGATCAAGGACCAGATCTGAGATACAAAAAAAATACAGTAAGGATCTAAACAGATATCGAGATAAGATCAAATGGGACCAGATCTGAGATCGTGGACCAAATCTGCGATATATGTACAGTTAGTAAAGGTAGAACTTAGTACAACAAAGGAACAATCAGCAAGAATGAGCCGAAAACAAACCTTAAGAACAGATTGAACAAGTGAAACTAGCGTACAATATATGACGAGACAATCACCAAACATACAAAGAATCTAGCTGTAATCAACGTCAATCGTACCTCTTAAGGTTTATCAGATTGTTGATTTTAAGCATCATCGATCGTAAGAGATCCAAACAAACAGAAAAACAATGAGGTCAGATTCACGAATCAAGCAAGACACAGGGAACCGTCCTTATAGATATCGTGACTGATATACATGTATAAGAAGGAATCAGAAGCTTGTCCGAACATGAAATCTAAACAAATCGTATGCATAATGAAATGTTTTTAAAAAAATTTAAACGAGAAACATCAGATTTAAGATGATCTCAAAAAATTTAATCACAGATCTGAATCGATCTCGAACAGAAAACAAATCAGATAGCTCTTAATACGTCTTAATCAACAAGAACATATACAGATTTAAAAAAAATTAATCGAGAAACATCAGATGTAAAACGATCTAACATGAAGAAGAAGAAGATGAGATTCTGTAATCACAGATCTGAATCGATCTTAAACAGAGAATATATCAGATAGCTCTTAATACGTCTTAATCAATAAGAACACATCTGAAAGCCATTAATCTGAAGAAGAAAAAACCGTCGTAAGCCGGATCTGAGCACTATTAACGAAGAACACACAGCCGAGACTCGTTCCAAGTTTCTCGATGAAATCATGAGATTTCGTTTGATTTACTAAAGGAACGTCATCGTCTCTTGTTCGACGAAATGAGGAACAAACAGGTTTTGGAAACAAATACAACGAGCATATCAGATCTAGCCTCTATCGACTGGAAACGTAAAGAAGGAAGGAAAAAACGATATGATGCCTAACCACCGATCTTATTCAGATCTTGGGTATCCTTGGCAACAAAAAGCAGTTCAAACACGAACAAAAAAACCGATCTGAGAAAGTCGATGAAATCACAAGAAAAACGAAACAAACAAGAGAACTCGTTCCACACAAGTTTTCTCAACGAATCATACGATTTCGTCAACCATAAAAAACTATGGGAACTTCATTGTTCTTTCATTTCGTCAACCACAAAAAAAATCAGATCGACGATATAGGGTAAAAGAAAAGAAAACAAGAAGAGGTTTAGTTACCAATATGAATGAAGCTCTTGGATCTCTCCTTAAGCTCTTATACCATCTTAAAAGGAATAACTCTTCTCATTAACAAAAGTAAAATACAAATTGCTAAACTAATTACAAAATGTATTAACTAGATTGAAACCCTAAAAGCTAAAAGAGAGAGAGAGAAAAGAGAGAATAGAAGAAATCTCTTAAAAGTAAAAATGATCTGATGGGGTCAAATGGAGAGTGACCCCTCCAATAAATACACCAGCTACATTTCCATATTTAGCCCCTGAAGTTCCACCAAAATAGCTCCGCTACCCTCCAAGAATGCAGCCATGTGAAGTGCAGTCCAGTAGTATCATAAACTTCCCATTTCAGCCCTTGAACTTCAGTTCCATCCTTTATTTCCTTATCTACTAAAATTCCTGATATATCACAATTTAAGTCCAAAGTCAAGATTGATAAACTCAATATATTCCAACAGAAGAGTTCAATAAAGGGGGCTTAAAAATTCGAAGTCTCCAAGCTTCTAATTGGGGATTGTTGGGTAAATGGTGGTGGAGGTTCATGGTCGAAAAGGAAGCATTTTGGGTGAAAATAATTAAAAGTCTGTATGGAACGGGAAGGGGACTTTTCGGTCATCAACAAGAGATTAGAGGGGGTCTTGGAAGATCGGTGTGGTCGAGTATTGTGCACGTTGGAAGAGAGCTCGACAACTTAGGCCTGAAATTTTCAACTTCGTATAGAAAAGAAGTGGGGATGGTAGTAACATACGGTTGTGGAAAGACAAATGGGCGGACAATACGGAGTTCGAGACAAAATTCAAGAGGCTATTTCAGTTGGAAATGGATAAATTTGCGACCATTTCGGATAGGGGTGAATGGGTAGGTGAAAATTGGGAGTGGAAATGGAGATGGAGGAGAGAACCGAGTGGAAGAGAACTCGGTGAAATGGAAGAGTTGTTACGAACGATTCGTGAATACTATCAAAGAAGGGGTAGTAAAGATTGAGATAAATGGCAACTTGATCAAAATGGAGATTTCTCGGTTCATAAACTAAGATCCTTGATTGGGGAAAACCCCACCATAATAGGGGCAAACACTGTGGAAACGAAGTGGATAAATTTTGTACCTAAGAAAATATGCATTTATATTTGGAGAGTGCGACAAGGACGAATTCCATGCCGATTAGTTTTGGATAAAATGGGATTGATTTACATTCCACTTTATGCCCAAGGTGTGGAAACGAGGTTGAATCGCTAGATCATGCGCTAGTAAATTGTGTAGAAGTTAAAAGGCTTTGGCAACAAACGAGGAAGTGGTGGAAGAAAATGATTGGGGGCGAGGTAACGCTAGACGTAGTGCTAAACTATGAGGTACGCCCAATCGTAAACCCAAATGTATCCTTGGTGTGGACAACAATGATATGGTCATTTATGTACCTAATTTGGTCGCATCGTAATAAAGTTGTATTTAAGGAGGAGGAGAGTAAGTTGTCGGATCTCTTCTTTAAATTTCAACTAAAATCGTTCGAATGGATTTCGAGAAGAGACAGGAAAGGAATCGATTGGGTGAGATGGTTGTCGGATCCCGTAGATATGTGAACAGGTGAATCGGGTCAGACCCGTGATTCAACTATGTTTTGAGCTGCTGTAAATCGAGGTAGAGAGCGGGGTGTTTTCGTACATGTTCGAGTTGCAGGGGTGGTTTCGGGAGCTTGCGTTGCGGTAAGAGTGGGACAATCAATTTAAGTTTACTCCTTGCAAACTTTAGTTTTCTTTTGCTCTCCTCTTCTGTTTCGTGTTTTAAGCTTTTGACTGTGTTGTTGGTTTTTTCTCCACTATGGTTGTGGCGCTTTCTTTGGTTGTAAGTTTGGTGGTAATAAAAGTTTTTTCTTGCTGTTTCAAAAAAAATATATAAAGTTCCTTCACTTTATTGTTTCACTTATGAACTTGTTTAAACTTCTTTAATTGTCTTATTCACTTTCTGATTCACCTATGAACTTTAGTTAATGGAGTCGTTAATCAAAAAAACCATGCCCTAAACAAATTTAATACTACAATGACCAAATATGTAATAAACATGTTATAAATACTGTAAACAAAATATATATCAAAATATAAGGACCAAATCTACCGTTCACTCTTCTATAATATAAATAAGAGTAAATTATTGTTTTGGTCCCTAAGGTATGTCAAAAATTACGAAACTGGTCCTATAACTTCAAAAATTACCGTTTTGGTACCTCAGGTATGCAGTTTGTTACGAAATTGGTCCCTCGAGCTGACAGTCGTCTATTTCCTCCGTTAAGCTCGAGGGTAAAATGGTCTTTTTGAAGATAAAGGACCAGTTTCGTAATTTTTGACATACCTTAGGGACCAAAACAGTAATTTACTCTATTTTTTATTTCTTTTAACATTTTTAATTGATTTTTTTGCTTGAATGTTCATCTTCTCCAACAACACATGAACCCTAAATCAAGAACACCAACAACATGAAAACCAAGATAGTTTTTTTACTTGAATATTCATCTTCTTCAACAAATACATGAACCAAAAAACATGAACACCATGAAAACCAAGAACATACACCAAGAAGAAGAAAAAATCAAATAAGATAAATCAAACCCTAAATCCAAATCTAATCTAAAACATTTTGACAAATCCAACATTTCCTTCACAAATTTCCTCAAATATATTCTCAACATCATTAATAGTACCATCTTTGATTAAAAAATCAAACACTAAACTTTATAAAAAGGAAATCACTTGCACATCCTTTTTTATTTCAAATGTGAAATTATTGTTTTGGTTAGTAATGAATATAGAGTGGTTAGAGAAGACGAGATGAAGACAAACAGACTAGAGATGAAGACGAACCAAGATCAGTCGGAGACTTCGTCTTCTCCGGCGAGTTCATCTTCTCTGGCGATTTTGCCTGAACCCTAGGCGGTCGCCGTCGATCTCTCTTCTCTCGACCTCTCTTCCCTCGATCTCTCTTCTGTCGATCTCTTCTCTCTATCTCTTCTCATATCTCTTCTTCTCTCTTCTCTCTTCTCTCGATCTCTTCTTTCTCTCTTTCCTTGATTGATTTTGGTTTTCTAAATTTAGGTTTGATTTAGGTTTTAAAATCTGGGTTTAATTTAGATGACTAAATATGGGTTTGATTGAAGTATTTATGATTTTAATATGGGTATAATTTATTGTTATTCTTGGTGTTCTTATTCTTGGTATGGTGTTCTTAATAATCTTCTTGAGAAGATGAAGATTCAAGAAAAGAAAATAAAAAATAAAAGAAAAAGGTATAATTAATTAAAAAATGGTAAAATAAATGAAGAGTAAATTACTGTTTTGGTCCCTAAGGTATGTCAAAAATTACGAAACTGGTCCTTTAACTTCAAAAAGACCATTTTACCCTCGAGCTTAACGGAAGAAATAGACGACCGTCAGCTCGAGGGACCAATTTTGTAACAAACTGCATACCTGAGGTACCAAAATGGTAATTTTTTAAGTTAAAGGACCAGTTTCATAATTTTTAGCATTCCTTAGGGACCAAAACAGTAATTTACTCTATAAATAATAAAGATATGTGTGTGGATGGAGACTTGGAGAGGAGTGGGTCGTATGATATAATACAATATATGGTGGAGTAGAGTTGTTGAACTGCCGGTGCATGACGGCACGTACGCACATATAATCATGGACCCCATCAACACCTACTCAAACTCCATTTTTATCAATAAATTCAATTAAATTCAAACTCTATTTTAATACATGCAAAACTCTACGTATTTGTTAAATAAAATCATCACATTTCTATCTTCTTGCTCAGACCTTGTTATTGATTTATTTTTAGCTTCATGTTAATAATTAATGTTAAAATCATATTTATTTAATTCATAATTTTGTTTTTTATTTTCATATCTTAGTTTTTTGTGGATTAAATGTTTTAAGAGCAATTCTAATAGTTATGTTATATTTTTTAAATTAATTTTTGAAAATTAAATTTTTTTTTATTTCTAACGTCAACAACTATTCTATCTGATAAATTGCAACATTGATTATAGTATTAAAACAATTAATATATTAATAAAATATTATTTTTCTTTTCTAAATATTTTACTTCAATGTCTCTTATTGATCAATAATGGATGGATTATAATATTATTTCTATTTCTTAAATAATAGATTTTAGATATTTCTTTAAATTTGGAGGTTTTTATCTTTCTTTCATAGCATACAAGATAACATAGCTCTTGGTAGGGCTGGCAACGGGTAGGGTATGAGTAGGGTAAGGGTTAATCCGTTATCCAATCCATTTAAAATAGCGTGTAAAGAAACAGGTAATTATCCATATCCTACCCTACCCATTAAAAATATCGGGTAACGAAACGGGTAATGGACAAATGGTAAAACAAAATTTAATTTTAAACTATAATTGATATCGTTAAATCTCAAATATATAAGTAAAACATAAGCTCCTAAATATAGTTACTATTTTATATCTAATATGTATACTAAACATTTTATTATTTTCAAAGAATAATCATAGTATAACATTAAAAGAAATATAAAAATTATAAGACTAACACTTTTCATTATATTTGTTTTTTCTTGAACCAATCTTGTTTCCCGTTTAATTATTAATTTATCATGAAATTTTTTACTCGATAAATATGAAAAATAAATTAAAGTAAATATTAATGTACGACAATATTATAAAGAATATTATTAATATATAATTATGTAAATATATGCACACTAATATTTATATATATATATATATATATATATATATATATATATATATATATATATATATATATATATATATATATATATATATATATATATATATATATATATATATATCGTAACGGGTAACGGCCACGGGTAATGGATAACGAAAAAAACCGTTTATCCATACCCTAGCCACTAAAATTTCGGGTAAACGGGTAATGGATAAGTGAATAAATGGATAAAATTTTCTTTATCCATACTCTTATCCAACAGACCGAAACATAACGGGTAACGGGTTTACCCTTACCCATTGCCAGCCCTAGCTCTTGGAGCAAAAAGGTTGCTAAAATCTCACTTTTCTCTATTTTAGCATAATTATGCTAATTTTGTTTTGTAAAATAAATTATTAAAATTCAAAATCTCTAAAAAAATTACTTCTTTAGAGATTATAGCATTGATTGTATTATTAAAATAATCAATATATTAATTAAATATTATATATCTCTTCTAAACATTTTATTTCTACGTCTCATATTGTTGGAAATATTAAATTCTTTTTAAAGTGAATTTTTTAGATTTCTTTAAATTTGGTGATTTTTGTTTTTTTTTCTATTATATTATTCAAGATAGTATAACGGTTGGAGTAAAAAAATTACTAGAATCTCACTTTTATTTTATTTTAATATAGATGTAGAGGGTATGGAACCAGCATCGTTCGTTTGGCATACTTCCTTGGTCACTACTCCCAAGGAAGCGAAACCAGATAGGGTGTAGTCTTTTCATTCTTCCCCTCTCGATATCTCAATCATAGCCTTCTTGTCTGTAGTCGTCGAGTTTCGTTGTGGGCTACCGAGTCCGGATAAGAAAATAGGTGATTGTTAGTCACTACCTTTTCTTAACTTCAAGATTATCTAACCCTATGCACTCGGTGAATGCTATTCCTTGTCGGGTACTTGTTCCTGACGCAAGAACCTTTAAGCTACAGTTTATATGATCATATACGGAAATACAAAACATGCACGATGCAAGCCAGGAAGAGACGAAAGCCCCCCTTAGGGGGGTTTAGGGGGGAGGGGAGCGAGTATTAAATAACTACAGCCTTACAAGAGAGTGCTTCTCGGGGAGGAGCACGAACGATCGTTCTTTTGTGCTCCCCCTTTGGGAGGGGGAGCACGATATGCAGCTAACTTGAAAAAGCAGGAAGCAGCAGTAAGAAGCATGTGCCCTTACCGGTTTATTGCTTTTATACCATCTCCAATAAACCCTCTATTTTACACTCTATAATAGAGAAATTTATAGTAACCCTCTAAATACAAAGAAACACCATTCATAATATCTATTTTTTCTAGAATAGAAAAAAGAATATATACTTGAAATATTCTCTTATAGAGTAAAAAATAGAGTAATATATTAGAGTCATAACATATCCTTTATTTTAGACTCTATAATAAAGAGTAAAATAGAGAATTATCTAAATAAAGGGTAAAGTAAAGAATTACATTGGACATGACTTTTTACATTATATTGCATATCTGAATGTATAATAATTACTTAATAAACGATAATATGAATTTGTATTTTAATACTAAATAAATGATTAAAATGGTGTCGTCGCTTTTAATGAAATGAACGAGTCCCGTTTGAATGATGTCAAATTGTCAATGTCGAAGCTCGATAATAGTCTCTTCCCTTTGTCTTAAAAAAAAAACTACTTAAAAATGAAAAAGAAAAATAAATTCAACCCGGGAGAAAGGAGATGGATGGAAGGAAAGAGAAAGGGAAATTAGAATCCAAGCGTCGTCGTCTTGATTGGCGCTTCAAAACAAAGTCCTCCCCCTTTGACTTATGAAATGTGAGTGAGACCAGGAATCTCTTTTGCCCTTTTTCTCTTTATTTTATGTTTTTTTAATAGATAAACAATTTATTTTATTTTGTTATCATACAATTAATTAAATGTTCTATTTTTGACCTAAAGTTCACCCTTATGATTCCCCGTTCTCTTTTTATTTATTTATTTTTATTTTGGTTTCTAAAAAGTATACTTAGGTATTGTTTGGCAAAAAAAACTAGCTTATAAGCTAGTTTCTTTTGATGTGCATGTTTGGAAGATCATAAACTAGCTTATAATGTAGTTTTTTGAAACGCTACTTGAAGTAGTGTTTCAGTAGTTTTTTTATAAATATTCCAATATTGCCCCTTATTATTATTTACTAACTATTATTATTATTATTAAATATTAATTTTTTAAATTTAATTATAATTAATTAATAAATATTAATTAATATTAACTGAAAATTATTAAATTAAATTTTAATTATACATTGATATTAAATTTTATTTATTTAGTATTATTGTTAATCATATAAATTATTTTTATTTATTTTTTAATATTAATGAATATATTTTAATTATCAATTAGTATTATTTTTTAATTGTTATTTGATTATTTTCATATTGTATGTAACGGTTATTTAAAATCATAAGTTAATATTTTTTTTCTAAAACTTGTTTTAACAAATTCAAATTTATAGTATATATGTAATAATAAAATTTAAATTTCTTTAAATTAACATATTATATTATTTAATTTTTTGTTATTACATTGGTTGTTTTAATTACATAATTATATTTGTAATTGATAATTATTTGACGATGCCCTTTTTGGTCATTTTACATGCTTATAAGCTACTTTTGCCAAGCGTGACTTTTTCTTTCGCTAGCTTATCAGCCACCAGCTAGCTTATCAGCCAACAGCTAGCTTATCAGCTACTTTGCCAAACATAGCCTTAATACTACTTATTTAATATACTTTTTAACAAACTATATGTCGATTCAAAAGTGTAGATGGGGAGTTTTTTTTGTTATACATCAGAATTTGGTGGTAAACGTTTGCTGGAAATAAGGTTGATGATGAAAATTAGCGAAACAAGTTGTTAAACAAAGATCATTATACAAAGATGAATGACGACAAATTACATTTGAAGTTGTTACTAGACAAGACGCCACGTAAAACCACGCAATTCAACTCACTAGAAAACATCTAGGACAACATCATAAGAAAATGGGCAACCCGTTGAGGTTAATCAGCAACAGGCTCATCAGACCCGTTTATATTTTTCCTATAATCAAGTAAAATTCCGGAGGACGTTCTAATTCATGATTTCTTATATACTTGACTCTTGAACTAATGACCTCACTCTCAATTTTCTTAAACAACATTGTGTTTTTAATGCATTTATGCATTTTATGATTTTACATAGATTCTATTTTTTCAAAAGATGAAAGAAATTTTAGAACCGTTAACTCATAAGTAGGTCCCACTCATTTATAAGGGTCGGTAAGGACAAGTTATAATGTAATAACCGGGTTTATTTTGTAAATAGGTGAAGTTAGTGGGAGTGGTGTGAAGAGTGAAAGTTGAGGGACTTGAATGCAATTAGTAGGGATTAGGGCTAAAACCCCTAAAACCCTCATTCTCTCCTTATCAGAAAAAGGTGCGGCTAGGTGTTTGTGTGTGTGAAGAAGGAGCTTATTGAATTGGGAAAGAGAGCCTGGAATTGGAAAGCTTGGAGTGTGAAATCTTCATCTACAACAAGATAATTTCATTCCTCTAACCTCTTTTAGATTTGTGAAGGTTTGAGTTTCAGCTTTGGGAGAAATTGTGTTGTTATCGATAAAAAAATGTTGGAATTGGGGTTTCCCGTGTGATTCAACAATTGATCGGTGTGGGAATGATTAAAGGTTGTTGGTTTAAGCGTTTAAAGGGCTTAAACTCAATCTCTATGGTTTAATGTCGAGTTTGGTGAGTTTTACTTCGATTCTAATGCGTCAGTATGTTTCCGAAAATCGCAGTGTCCGAACAAGGTTTCCGGGTAAGTGTGTCCGAGTGGAGTTCCGGGTAAGCATCCGGATAGAGGATGTCCGTGTAATGTTTCCGGGTGAACATCCGGAAGGGAGGCGTCCGGAGTAGTTATCCGGATTGGTTGTCGGGAATTGGTTGTCCAGAAGTGGTTGTCCGGAGGTGGTTGTCCGGGAGCATCCGGATGGGACCGGATTAGTGGTGCCCAGAAAACCCACTATTTTGGGACTGTGTTGGGAATCCTTTAGGATCCTTTTGGTGTGACGAGTAGAGGGTGCCTTAAAGAAGTCGGGAAATGTCTCGGGAGGTGTGATAGTCAACTTTGTGAGATGTTGGGTGACTTATTCACTCTCGTGTGTTGGGTGAAAATATAGGTGTGCAGTTAGAGAATAACGGTTTCAAGTAAGAACGTGTTAGCGTCGACGCCAGGTGAGTCTTTCTAAACCGAAGTTCTAACGATACTTGTTTTTATTGCTCGTACATTTTATATTGTATTGCATGTTTCCATGGTTTAAATTATACAAGTTGAAGGTACACTATTTATACTGTGGTATGCATGGGTCGGGACTAGGGGTGGTTTATTATGATGCCATATGGGGAGTGTGTCCCTTACGAAATATATGAACATGTTTCATATAACTACTAAGGGCGGGTGTATGCCCTAACATGTTGTCACAAGTGTTTTCGTGACCAAAATGTGGATTATCAGCATGCGGGTGGTTGTTTAAAACTAAAAAGGGCGTAACTGTTCATAATTCCTTATAAACTCCTTTATTAGACATGTGTGGTATGATATTGACATCTTGAGGGATCTCACTAGACCTCGTGGTCTAACCCTCAATTTTCAAATTGTAAAACACCTTTTCAGGCAAGCTGGTAGTCGAGGGCTCGAGTAAGGGCAAGGGCAGGATGTGAGCTGGAGCTTGCGTCTAGTGGAACTAGAAAACTTTCCTTTTTAATATTTTAGATACATTTCTCAGCTGTAATTAGGGTTATTTTTCGCGAACCTTAGTTTTGAAATCTCAAATGTGAAACTTATGTTGGGCCATTTTGGCGTTTATATTTAAAGTAGTGGTTCTTGGCGTGTTTGTTTGGTGTGGGTTGTTACAGTTGGTATCATATCGCTAGTTTAAGAGATTTAGGTGACCGGATGGGCTTAAATTTAAACTGTGGAGTAGGGGGGACATAACTGAGATATAGGAAGCCTATAGGGAAGACCTTGATCATCAAGAATTCAGGACGATAGTAGTGAGAACTCTCATGTAAGGTGAATTCAAATCGCATCTAGCTAATGTCATTATGAATTTACAGGTGCATGGGTATGTTTGATTACTGTTGTTCAGATGATCGATGGATGTGGCAGTGTGTAGCGAGTTCTAACCTTGCATTGATAACAAAGGTTTAGTGTGTCATACGTTATCGTCCTTGGTGTAGATGTTGACACCTTCTTGAAGGAGTATTGTTTGAGTGTTCGTGGTCTGAAATGAAGTAGAACCTCTTGGATTCATTAGGGAAGAATAATTGATTGGATATGAGCTTCTGGTTTCTAGTGAGTCTCTATTCTGGGAGTTTGTTATGTCGATCATTTGGGATCTTGAGAGCTTCAACTCAAGAATCGGGTAGTAGAGATGAGCCTTTTGATTCTCTAGTCGGAGGAAGGGTGACAAGGGTAGTTGAGAAGTGATAGCCATAATTGATTGTTAATATGGAGCAAGGATAAGATGAAAATAGGGCAATTGTTGGTTAGCCTTTTTGGGTCGAAGTGAAGCTGCATATTTTTGCAAATCGGTAGTCAAGGTGTTTCGTTTATGAATAAAGTAGTTAGCACAACTTAGGTGGGACACGTGGATTATGTTGGTCTGCAAGGGAGCGTCTCATCGTTTGGTTAGAGCATGTTTTGTGTGGATCCCGATAGATGGTTGGGGACAAAGACTTGTTCGAGTGAAGTAGACATCTTAATTCTGTGGCTCATCTATATTTGAGGAAGTCAAAGTCGTGAGATAACTTTATTTCAAATATATGTTATGGTTGGCATGGAGAAGGCAAGGCCTATTGTGTGTACAATTGATCATGAGGATTGTGCCTCTAGTGTAATGTGGTGGTGTGGATAAGTCAGTGGTAACTTATACAAAGTGAACGTGCAAGTTATTAGTGGTAATGAGTTGTTGTGAGGTTCAGTGGTGGGCTGGCGTTGTTGATATGGGATAAGCGTAAGTGAAAATTTTTGCTCGAAGATTGTTGTTAAGTTATTCAAAGGTGGCATATATATGTTTGATGAGATGCATGGATGTTGGTTGGTGTTATTGTATGGATAGTTTGAGAATAAAAGAGTGGAGTAGTAGTTGGTGGCTACCTAAAGGAGAAAATCGTGTGCTCTTTGGTTGCGATGAGTGATGGGCGAATTTATCCTGTGCCATTGAAATATTTATGAAGATGTTCGATTGGTTAATTCATGATGGTTCGTAGTAGATACGAAATTTTTGGGAATGTTGAATTATTCCTTGCGTGTAAAGGAATTCAAAAGAGTGGGTTAACCCTGTTTGGGAAACGAGAAGTGTGCGGTGGCTTCGAGCATTGGGTGTTATTTCAGAATGAATTGGCTGAATTTCTCGTGTGAGATGTGGTGAAACCATTGGTTAGGCATAGTAACCGTTGGAATTGCGTGTATGGAGTGGTCAATGTTGGACGGACAATGTTCCATACTAGTCTGAGGAGGTGGGGATGGTATGTTGAAATAAAGGAGTAAAGTGGAAGTAGAAAGTTTGGCAAGTGACAGAAAATGTGAATCAATGGTTATAGAGTGACATCGTCGGGTACATAAACTCATAGTGGGAGTATGATAAAGAGGATTTGCGTGTATGTGATGGTTTAAGGGTAGAGGAAAGCTACCTTCTAGTGAACCGTTCTTTGGAAACATGTTTTATGTTTTGAGAAGGAAATGGAAGAAGGAAGTTGAATGTAGTACTCGGAATGAAGGACCATTGGATTAGACTTGGTAGTAGTGTGGGAGATATTCCAAGTGAGCTTGTCGTTCGGTGTTAAGCTAATGGGAATAGTTTTGTGTGAGCATGAACACTCCTTCCTGTTGAGTGGGTGAAACTTGAATTTATTTCATATGTGGATGGACGATTGTTGGATGCAAAGAGAATTTAAATGCGTGTCTTCAGGATTGGTTCTGTTTGGGTAGGTGGGTGCTTCAGATGAGGGATTGTGGAGGTTCCCTACTTTTGACTAAGTATAAGTGCGGGATGACGACATGGTGGGAGCGTATGAATTAGTTAATATTGATGAGTTGTAGTCAATGCGATCCAGGAAAGAAAGAATTATCCGTGTTAAACATATGTCGTGTTGGGGGAAGTGATTTCCGAATTGTGTGTTATCTGATCAAGAAGCTTATAATTGCGAGTTATGGTGACATTCAAGGATGACCTTGTGTTAAGTTGTCATCTGAGTGTTCGTTATTTTATTTAGGGATTCATGTTGTTGTGACGTTAACTTCGGTAAAATCCATTCTTTTGAGAAAGTGAAGTTGTATGTGAAACCCTTAATTTGTCGCAGTTTTTTATATAACCGTGAGTCCAGGTGTGTGGACGGTATTATGTACAGATGGCCTGAGGCGTTTCAATTTTGTTGCGCAGATTATCTGGGGTACGAGTTGTAGTTAGCCGAAAGTGTGATAATTTGTTGGTATACGCCCTATTGTTGAAGGATTTTGCAAAGTGATAGCAAAAGAATCCTTATAGAGAAGCAAAGAGGTGGGCATGTGCATTTATCTGAGAATCTTCCAAGAGTGAAGATGTATCGTGGGAGAGAGAGACAGTTGGTGGGATCAGAGGTCGTGCAGTTGACCGCTAATAAGATTAGTGTGATTAGGGAAAAGTTGAGGGTGGCTCAGGACCGCCAAAAGATGTATGCAAACAAAAGAAGGAAACCGATTGAATTCCTAGTGGTTGGCAAATGGATGTTTAGGGTATCGACGTGGAAAGGCGTCGTGCGTTTTGGGAAGAAAGGGAAGCTAAGGCCTAGGTATGTCGGGCCGTTTGCCATCATAGAGCGTGTGGGTGAAGTGGCGTATAAGTTGGAGTTGCCCGAGGAACTTCGGGTAGTTCATTCGACATTTCACGTGTCGAATCTGAGGAAGTGCTTGGCCGAGGCAAGTATGGTCGTACCATTAGAAGACATTTGTGTGGATGAGAAGTTGAATTATGTTGAGGAACCGTTGGCGAGCGTAGATCGCAAGGTCAGAAGGTTGAGAACTAAAGAGATTTCTTTTGTGAAAGTTCAGTGGCGCTTCCATAAAGGCCAGGAGGCGACTTGGGAAGTGGAGTCGGATATGAGGCCCCGATACCCATTTGTTTGAAGATGGAATTCCGGGGACTGAATTCTTTTGAGGGGAGAATGCTGTAATAACCGGGTTCATTTTGTAAATAGGTAAAGTTAGTGGGAGTAGTGTGAAGAGTGAAAGTCAAGGGACTTAAATGCAATTAGTAGGGATTAGGGTTAAAACCCCTAAAACCCTCATTCTCTCCTTATCAGAAAAAGGTGCGGCTAGGTGATTGTGTGTGTGAAGAAGGAGCTTGTTGAATTGGGAAAGAAAGCCTGGAATTGGAAAGCTTAGAGTGTGAAATATTCATCTACAACAAGGTAGTTTCATTCCTCTAACCTCTTTTAGATTTGTGAAGGTTTGAGTTTCTGTTTTGGGAGAAATTGTGTTGTTATCGATAATCCAGTGTTGGGATTGGGGTTTCCCATGTGATTCAACAATTGATCGGTGTGGGAATGATTAAAGGTTGTTGGTTTAAGCATTTAAAGGGCTTAAACTCAATCTGTATGGTTTAATGTCGGGTTTGGTGAGTTTTACTTCGATTCTGATGCGTTAGTATGTTTCCGGAAATCGCCAGTGTCCGGACAAGGTTTCCGGGTAAGTGTGTACTGGGTGGAGTTTCGGGTAAGCATCCGGATAGAGGATGTCCGGGTAATGTTTCCGAGTGAACATCCAAGAGGCATCCGGAGTAGTTGTCCGGATTGGTTGTCCGGAAGTGGTTGTCCGTAGGTGGTTGTCCGGGAGCATTCGGATGGGACCGGATTAGTGGTGCCCGGAAAACCCACTATTTTGGGACTATATTGGAAATCCTTTGGGACCCTTTTGGTGTGACAAGTATAGGGTGCCTTAAGGAAGTCAAGAAGTGTCTCGGGGAGGTGTGATAGTCAATTTTGTGAGATGTTGGGTGACTTATTCACTCTCGTGTGTTGGGTGAAAATGTAGGTGTGCAGTTAGAGAATAGCGGTTTCAAGTAAGAACGTGTTAGTGTGGACGCCATGTGAGTCTTTCTAAACCGAAGTTCTGACGATACTTGCTTTTATTGCTCGTGCATTTTATATTGTATTGCATGTTTCCATGTGGTTTAAATAATGCAAGTTGAAGGTGCACTATTTATACTGTGGTATGCATGGGTCGGGACTAGGGGTGGTTTATTATGATGCCATATGGGGAGTGTGTCCCATACGAAATATATGAACATGTTTCATATAACTACTAAGGGCGGGTGTGTGCCTTAACACGTTGTCACAAGTGTGTTCGTGACCAAAGTGTGGATTATCAGCATGCGGGTGGTTGTTTAAAACTGATAAGGGCGTAACTATTCATAATTCCTTATAAACTCTTTTATTGGACATGTGTGGTGTGATATTGACATCTTGAGGGATCTCACTAGACCTCGTGGTCTAACCCTCGCCTTTCAAAATGTAAAACCCCTTTTCAAGCAAGCAAGTAGTTGAGGGCTCGAGTAAGGGCAATGGCAGGATGTGAGCTGGAGCTTGCGTCTAGTGGAACTAGAAGACTTTCCTTTTTAATATTTTAGATACATTTCTCAGCTGTAATTAGGGTTATTTTCCACGAACCTTAGTTTTGAAATCTCAAATGTGAGACTTATGTTGGGCCATTTTGGCGTTTATATTTAAAGTAGTGGTTCTTGGCGTGTTTGTTTGGTGTGGGTTGTTACATATCAAGTTTGTAAAAATGGGTTTGTGTTTGCTATATAGGCCTACTAGAAAGAAAAAATAGGGTTGGCCCAACTCTTGTCCAGTTCAAGCCTGTAAATGATCATCTCTGCTGGTAAGCAACGAAGAAAATGGTTCCTAGAAATGGGTCTACCATGAAGGCATCAATATTGATACCATTGTTAGAAAATGGGCTCACGGTGAAGAAGACCGCCTTTGAGCCACTACCAATGACGAAATTGGTGACGCAACACCAAAATAGATGAAAATAAATTGAAACGAGAGAGATGAAGACACGTTTTTCAAAGGTTTCGATTGAGTGGTTGAAAACGCCTAGTTGAAGGGTCATGCTCTAAAGCTATTTTGACGTATTGAAGATAGTGAGTATCACTGGTTTAAGAGGGATGAAGCATTTTATGGAAGGTCAATGATGACGGATAAGGAGATTCTATTTAGACAACAGTGACAATTGACGACCAAACATAGGATCTCAATTTTAAAAGTGCACACAAACTGATTGAGGGATATAGGAGCAAGAAGATTGTTAAGAAGGGTGTTATAATTTCAACTACTCTTGTTTTTATTAAATATTACGTATTTCGCCCAAACAAATGCAATACTTTAAGTATGCTTGCAATTCATAGCAAGATCGTTGTGTAGCATTCACATTTTTATCATTATTAATTTAGAATGTTGGAATCACATTTTCGTTATTTAAGTGTTGATTTATGAGTTTTTTAATAAAAAAATCTATTGGGTTGTTTATGGCATGAATCGAGTGAAAACGGAGGAAATCGGGGGCTAAAACTGGGTTACCAAGACGTCGCGACCTAACTCATACAAATCTCGGTGGCCTGTCTGAAGGTCGTCTCGTACAAAAGGCCACACAACTAGGCGTACGACTTTAGCCATAGCCTAAGTCGTCCGGGTGCAGCGTGAGTGTGTGTGGGTTGGGGACGCAAGTGTCCAAGACACACAACCTAAGGTCATGAGCGGGTACTGTAAGCTTATATTTAGGGTCATTATTTCTCTTACATACTCACTTTCTCTTTTCATTAAATTCAAGTTTAGGAAGCATTTAAGGCTCATTATTGAATAATCTAAGGGCATTGAAGGCTGGATTAAAGCTTAAAGATGGGAAACTTGGGATTCTTCCCTATGAAATCTAAGGTTTGGTTTCTAGGTTTTAGCCAAAACTGTAACATCCCGGTTTCCATAAATACAAATAACATACATTTTATATTATAAAATGATCAAAAGATACACCGTATTTCACATTCGGTCCCATAGTCTTGCAAAACATAATAAGTAAATCAGTACAAACTTTTTGCAAATTAAATTACATGTTGACTAATAACAAAGTCATAAGTACAAAATACATCCATAACTTCATAACCAACATCTTCACAAAAGCTATCCATCAAGAGTCCTATTTACTTGCTCTTACCCGATCCGCCACCTGGAATACATATTTTTAAACCAGAAATGAGGGTTAGACCTAATGGTCTAGTGACGAAATCCCTGTCAGTTTAATAAACCTTTGTATCAAAACCATTTATATAAAACTGTTCATATACATCTATATACTACACGTATTATCAATATCATTCAAGACTTATACATCTCATCCCACCTTATTCCTCCACAACTGGCCATACTAATTGGTAGCAGTCAACTAATAAATAATCAACGTTACCGGTCCGCACACCGGAACCCGGCTACTCACCGGTCCGTACACCGGAACCCGGCTACCCGTCGGTCCGCACACCGGAACCCGACTAATGTGCACTTGTGTAGTGTAATGCACATAGGAATATAATATCTTACTATATTATAAACACAAAATATTCACACCTTAATCATATATCCATTCCACACATATATGTATTCCAGTTAAAAATATTTTGAAGTAAAACTCACCTTAAATGCTTAAAAATACGCTTCCAAGCCTTTCTCCGAGCTATCCGATCCTTTATCCAAAATTCCCAGATTCTGAAACCATTTACATACAAATATCTTCTTACCAACTTATGTATAAGACTTACTAGCAGGCTATGGACTTTAGATACATTTATATAACTCGTATCCTCAAAGAATGACCAAACAGCCACAATATCCGGAAACCACAAAAGTATCCGGACAACTTTCCGGACAACACAAGGAATCCGGACAACATGAGGAATCCGGATACCATCCGGAAAAGTATAACAAGAGGGACTCACCCGGATACTTGAATCGTCCGAACACCATCATCAGAGCTACCCGGACACTACCAACAAAAGTATCCGGACACGTTCATTCTATCCGGAAACTACTGTCGGTTTGGTGCTTTTTACCCAGAAAACCGACTGAATCAACCCTAGTTGTGTAAATGATGTTTCTACTCCGATAGAACCCTTCTAAAAGCAATTACAAACACAAAATACAAAGGAATATACCTTAATTCACTTCCAAAGCTCACCAATTGATGTCTTAATCACAAAGCTCTTTCTTTTCTTCTTCTTGCTTTCTCTCAACACACACACACACACTAGACTGAAATATCTGATTTCTGAGTTGTGAATAATATCTGAATATCAATTAGATAATATCAAACTTAATTTACTACTTTGGTCCTTGAACTTCTCAATAATAACCCAAACACCCTTAACTTATAAATTTACCCAAACTTACCCTAAACATCAACTTTAAAGTTAACTTAATTTAACGGAAAGATATTTTTAACTAACGAACTTACCCGGGATATTACATTATCTCCCCCTTAAAAGAATTTCGTCCCGGAATTCGGTTAAGCGAAAAGGTAACGAATACTTATCATTACTGCTTCGAACTCAATCAAAACCATAGGAACTAACTGAATAGACACTCCGCCTCTATCTATATCTCTAACACCGATAAGCAACAAAAGTACGGAAATACCAATAACCATTTTGCACCGAGGTCATATAACACTTTAGCACGTATAGAGTTTATTAGAATCATACCTGTAACAGCATCAAGACTTTCTTCTACCTCTTGTTCCGTCATCTGAAAAACACGACCTTGGATTCCAGGTAGTTCAGACCCTTGTACTCCTCCCGACTTACCACCCGTTGGTCTCACTGTCATATTACTTTGATGTGCTTTCCACTGTGGACAATTAACCTGAATATGTTAAGGGGAGTTGCAAACGAAACAAAATCGAGTTACTCGACAATCTCTCGCGATATGACCAGCCTTTCCACATTTGTAGCACTTTCGGGAATCACCATAGCAGTTTTCTTGATGAATACGGTCACATGTTGAACATGGTCTTCTTTCAGCTGGCCTGAAAGGTGAATAACTATCAACCCTCGGGGATTCGTATTCTTCCGAATCGTACGTCATTTCTTCCAATTTTCTTTTCCCCGCACTTTTATCACCAACGTCTCTCCTATTATCCTGTTCCACATTCTCCGCGGCATCCACTGCGGCTGAAAAGGTATCAGGTCTCGTTGCAGTCACTAATTTTCGAATTTCCGAATTCAATCCAAATATGAACCTTTCCATCTTCATTTTCTCCGTGCCAACATAATATTCTTCAAAACGCGACTTCTCTAGGAAACGGGCAGTATAGTCTCTGACTGATAAATTCTCTTGTTGTAGGCTCAGGAATTCCTCCTCCAATTGTCTGACTGCTGCTTGAGGATAAAACTGTTCTTTGAATGCCCTTGAGAATTCGCCCCAAGTAAAGGTTGAGTATACATCAGATCCCTTGGAGTCAATAAGGGCCTCCCACCAATATAAAGCATCTGCCTTCAACATTGCAGTTCCGTATAACACCTTATCCTCTTCCGCACATTTGCTGGTTTTAAATACAGCTTCAATTTCCTTCAGCCACCTCATGGCCTTCACTGGATCTCTTTCTCCTGTATACGTCGGGGGTTTGCAATTTAAAAACATTTTATAGTCACACTTCCTTGGCACCGGTATGACAGTATGGGTAATGGGCATCTCATCTTCTAGACTAGGATCTGGTATTCCAGTTTCTGTGTGACGAGTTCTATCGAACATAGCTTGTATATTGGCTTGAAGTCTTCCCATTTCCGCCGTTAAATCATTTCGTGTAACAAATTCAGTACCTCGCCCCTGAACTCTACCTCCAGTTCTGCCTCTGCCTCTTTCTCCCCCTCTTCCCCTTCCTCTGGCTGTTGGATTAGATCTATTCGGATTTCCTCCCCCTTCCCGATTCGTTTGTCTAATACCGCTTGCCATTCTGTAGATTCAAACAAGGTTAACATACACATAAGCACATACCCCATATAACAAGGTATTCCAGTCCAAGCATGCACATGTAAGATCAAAATTACACTGGCCAGGTGTAATCTGAAATTACCTTACATGATGTTCCTTCTACCTTTTATACTTAGCATCCCAAGGTTCTAATATATCAAGGACATCCTACTTCACATGCAGTTTAAGTCTAGGTACGGGTACAAATACCTAAATCCCTTAAACTAGGGCTCTGATACCATCTGTAACATCCCGGTTTCCATAAATACAAATAACATACATTTTATATTATAAAATGATCAAAAGATACATCGTATTTCACATTCGGTCCCATAGTCTTGCAAAACATAATAAGTAAATCAGTACAAACTTTTTGCAAATTAAATTACATGCTGACTAATAACAAAGTCATAAGTACAAAATACATCCATAACTTCATAACCAACATCTTCACAAAAGCTATCCATCAAGAGTCCTATTTACTTGCTCTTACCCGATCCGCCACCTGGAATACATATTTTTAAAACAGAAATGAGGGTTAGACCTAATGGTCTAGTGAGGAAATCCCTGTCAGTTTAATAAACCTTTGTATCAAAACCATTTATATAAAACTGTTCATATACGTCTATATACTACATGTATTATCAATATCATTCAAGACTCATACATCTCATCCCACCTTATTCCTCCACAACTGGCCATACTAATTGGTAGCAAGCCAACTAATAAATAATCAACGTTACCGGTCCGCACACCGGAACCCGGCTACTCACCGGTCCGCACACCGGAACCCGGCTACCCGTCGGTCCGCACACCGGAACCCGACTAATGTGCACTTGTGTAGTGTAATGCACATAGGAATATAATATCTTAGTATATTATAAACACAAAATATTCACACCTTAATCATATATCCATTCCACATATATATGTATTCCAGTTAAAAATATTTTGAAGTAAAACTCACCTTAAATGCTTAAAAATACGCTTCCAAGCCTTTCTCCGAGCTATCCGATCCTTTATCCAAAATTCTCAGATTCTGAAACCATTTACATACACATATCTTCTTACCAACTTATGTATAAGACTTACTAGTAGGCTATGGACTTTAGATACATTTATATAACTCGTATCCTCAAAGAATGACCAAACAACCACAATATCCGGAAACCACAAAAGTATCCGGACAACTTTCCGGACAACACAAGGAATCCGGACAACATGAGGAATCCGGATACCATCCGGTATCCCATTCCATCCGGAAAAGTATAACAAGAGGGACTCACCCGGATACTTGAATCGTCCGGACACCATCATCAGAGCTACCCGGACACTACCAACAAAAATATCCGGACACGTTCATTCTATCCGGAAACTACTGTCGGTTTGGTGCTTTTTACCCAGAAAACCGACTGAATCAACCCTAGTTGTGTAAATGATGTTTCTACTCCGATAAAAGCAATTACAAACACAAAATACAAAGGAACATACCTTAATTCACTTCCAAAGCTCACCAATTGATGTCTTAATCACAAAGCTCTTTCTTTTCTTCTTCTTGCTTTCTCTCAACACACACACACACACTAGACTGAAATATCTGATTTCTGAGTTGTGAATAATATCTGAATATCAATTAGATAATATCAAACTTAATTTACTACTTTGGTCCTTGAACTTCTCAATAATAACCCAAACACCCTTAACTTATAAATTTACCCAAACTTACCCTAAACATCAACTTTAAAGTTAACTTAATTTAACGGAAAGATATTTTTAACTAACGAACTTACCCGGGATATTACAAAAACCTACCATCATGAGGTCATTATACCCTTCTAAGACTATATACATGTATTTGGGCAAAAAGTTGATTATCGGGAAGTCCATCCTACCCCACCCGAAATCTGCATCCAAGGACACCAATGTAAATGGGTATTTTTCTTCTCGGTCGGTGGATGAGGCTAACGGGGTGGCCCGAGATCGAACCATGGACATGTCTTGTATTTGGGTAAAGTGGCCCCGCTCATTTGCCAACTGATTCCTTTTCTTACTTGGTATTAGAGTTCGAATGAAAATCGTTCGATTACAGGTAATGCAACATTTTTTATTTTGCGATGATCAATCAAATAATAAAAAAATCTATAAAAAACATTGATAAATATATACGAATAGAGAAAGAGCATAAGGGAAAAAATATAGTCTAGAAAATATATCCAAAATTATACATAAATCACTTTCCTACCCCTCATTTTTATTTCCTTAATTTACTTACATGTAAAAAATGTTTACATTTAAGTAATCCAAGGTTTTCTTATGAATCAATATGTGAGGTCTATGATCTTCAACAATCCAAGAACTAGTAACAAGAAGATGTAGAAGCTTTATTAGAAAAGTAAATCTAAACTAGAGAGAACACAATGTGATTAGAGAGCTACATCTTGAATTATGAAACTTGTTATTACAAACTACATTGCATGTCCTATTTATAGTCTACATCTCTTGTTACACTGCTTAAGCACAAGCCCTTTAACACAGCTATTGCTTTACAAAACTTTCTAATATAAAGGACAACTTCAGTGTCCTAACATTCTCCCCCTAAAGTTTTGGAAAGCAAATCATCTTTAAATCCTTAGCTCCTCTCCCCCTTGATTTTCTTGAAAAAACTTTAGCGGTGCTTCCTTCAAATGTAGGCTCGGCTCCCCCTTGAATGTTGCTCTTATTCATTATATTTTCAACTTTGAAAAATCAGATCCAATGAACTCCATAGTCCCAACTAAATGCACTAAAATCATCTTCAAAGGGTATGCATTTAGTGTAAAACAGAGAATCCGTCATTGGACCATGAGTTGAGTAAGAATTCAGCTTAAGAGCTTGGTCCAAATTTGCTCGAAGGAGGAACGGTAAAAAGCACATGCTACTCAGTAGGGATGAGACGACCCAAGCAAATAACATTGTTCAGCAACTGTAGAGAAATGCTCATCTTCAAGATACTTCAAACCACTGAATGAAGAGAATCCAGAACTTCAATCTTCAAGAAATAGCTGGATGATTATAAGCACTCAAAAGTCTGAATCACAACCAAAGCACCAGAACAATGATTGCAAGCACTCACAATTCTGGTTGATCAAGTCAGAAAAATGATTAAGAGCACTTAAAGGTCTAGCATCGTCAACAAAACTTCAGAATAATGATTGCAAATACTCAAACGTCTCACCTTTTGAAAAACCTGAAAGACTAGAGCCCTTTTAAACTTTGACAGTTGCTAAAAGTATGTGGCAAGCTGAATATCAGAATGATGTCACACGCGTGTTATGCTAAAGTCCAATAACAATGTCCCCCTCCTGAGACTTAGCACGGGGGTTCCGCTAAGTCATATGATTTCGGATGTAGTTGGGTGCGAAACCATGAATTCGGATGTAGAAGGGTGCGAAGTCATGGGGATTCGAATCAATAAGGGTTCGAAACCATGGGATTTGAATCAATAAGGGTGCGAAACCATGGGATTCGAATCAATAAGGGTGCAAAACCATGGGATTCGAATCAATAAGGGTGCGAAACCATGGGATTCGAATCATGTAGAGTGCGAAATCAAGGAATCCGGATCAAGGCAAGTACGAAATCAACGGAATTCGAATCAAGTAGGGTCCGAAACCATGAGAATTCGTATCATAAAGGATGCGAAACCATGCCAAATCTGAATAAATGGAATCCGAAACCATTTGAGATAGGAATAGAGAGATGTGAAACCATCCACATTGTTGAACTTTTAGGTGTAAGCACATTCTGAAACTCAGAACTAAGATGACCAAATTCAACAATATTTCTGACTTCACAAGATTCGAAACCATCAACTCAGAACAATTTGAATCCATCTAAACCATCAAAAGCAGCAGTAGCATCCGAAACCATGATGAACAGTAAACAATGAAGGATCCGAAACCAACAGTAAACTATGAAGGATCCGAAACCATCTATGAAGCATCCGAAACCATGATGAATGATCCGAAACCATCAAGAATGATCCGAAACCAAGCAACAGCATCCAAAAATCACTAAAATCATCATAACTTCTTCAATTCTGGACCAATTTTAGAGATTCTTGCACCAACAGATTCGCAAAATGAAGATGAACAGATTTCTAGTTGATCAAAAGTAGTAATTCGATCGATTTGATAGTGTTTTGATCCAAAAAGTGAGTTCGACATTTTTCTCGAACAAACAGCATAAAGATCCGAAATCTGAGCAAAATAGGGCTAAAAACACTTGAATTGATGAGATCCGGTGATCGCATCGATGAAAAATTCTTCGATTTGGCTCTGATACCAAATGTTAGGTCTATGATCTTCATACAATTCAAGAACTAGTAACAAGAAGATGTAGAAGCTTTATTAGAAAAGTAAATCTAAACTAGAGAGAACACAATGTGATTAGAGAGCTACATCTTGAATTATGAAACTTGTTATTACAAACTACACTACATGTCCTATTTATAGTCTACATCTCTTGTTACACTGCTTAAGCACAAGCCCTTTAACACAGCTATTGCTTTACAAAACTTTCTAATATAAAGGACAACTTCAGTGTCCTAACACAATACAATATATTATGATGAACTTAGAGCATAACCATTTTGAGGATTTTTGGTTAATTTTGACATATTTGGGGTTTGGATTCACATTAACCTCTAGAAAAATACTTAAGCTAAATCCATAGAGATATATTGGGAGTCTCTTGAATTTGTGGCATAAAATGGAGTTTTAGGCATTAATACATACACTATTTGATAAATGAACAACATGTCATATGATTTTGATGAAGGAAATCTATTAAATGGTGGTGTTGTTGGTTTTGCACCTTTATTAATGTTCCATGTGAGAAAAATGGTCATGGTTACATAAAGTGCTTATTTTGATTATTTAAATGTTAGGGGTGGAGTTGAGCATCCTAATGATCGAGTCATATAAACTTGTAATGTATCAGATCCATTGGTATGTGAGTGGTTTTGTTGGTTTTGGGAAAGGGATGCTTATTGCTCATGTTGTAACTAGAAAAGACACATCAGATAATCAGGGACAATGTGTTGGGGACTTGTGGAGTTGAACATTGGTCATTGACCTACTTAGTATAATTTTCTAGTGAACGAGCATATCTAGGATCATCCGGGGTCTCAAGACATAGATTGTACAAGGTTAAAATGAATACCATTGATCCGTAGTGGGGCTCATGAACATATATATGACTTATTTTTGTGTTTCGTCACTGTCAATGGGAAATCAGCTCTCCCTCGTTACCCAAAGATGTGTTTTGGTATTTATGGTTTATGAGAACCGGTTTCTCGAATGGTGTCAATTCTTACAAAATGTATGTTTCCAACCTTATTGTTTTATAACCTTATTTATAAACTATTTGTATTCACTAGACTTTAAGCCTAATTCTATTTCTTATCAACATATATATCAGGATCCTTAAGTGGTCGGACTAAAGATGCTTGAGTGGAGCATCATGTGCTGGTAAAGGCATTAGTTGGGTAGCATTTTTGGAGCATCTTGCAAGCTTGGTCAATAGAGCCTTTATGGTGGTTGTAGTAATACCCGAATGTAATTTAATTCTAGAGTGATCCAGATTAGGAGGTTGTTAATATTAAACCTATTACTTTCCTTTGTATTTATCCGACGTTATCCCCTCCGGTTGGGGGAAACTCATGTTTTTATTAATGAAATTCCAGGTTTTTGTAATTCTAATCTTCTCCTATTTTAGGGGTGTTACAAATTGGTATCAATGCTCTAATTTAAAAAAACTAGGTATGGATTTAGAATGTCTAGACTTAAACTGAATCTCTAAGTGATGATTTTTAGATGTAGATAGAACTCTTAAGATAGGAAAATTATAAGATTGACGACAATACACTTATTAAAGGTCGTGATAAAGGTAACGAGGAATATTGTGTGTAAGATATTTCATATGGTCAAATTTATTATGAATATATTGTTACGTGAGTGTCCTTGAATTTACTATTGGTATGCTAATTGATAAATGTAGTTGTACGTTGCAAATTGTTAATCTTGCAAAGATATAACTTGTGTTGTTCATTGTCATGTGGTGTGATAGTTTCTATATGGTGAACAATATAAACTAACCGTTTGTCCAGGATGAGGGCCTACAAGGGAGTGTGACGGCTCCAGGTTAGATCGGGGGACCTAGTAATGCATTGCCCCCTTCGTTGTCGCCGGCACGGAACATTTTGGGAGGTAGAGTAGAGCATGTTCAAAGAGTGGTGTTGGGTTCCTCCAATTATAGAGTGTAATCTAATTATATAGGAATTTTGGGGTTGTTTAGCAGTGGCTAAAAGGTTTGGTCCAGAATGATTAACTGGTCAGAATGATTAAGAGACTCTTATGATATAGTGTAAAATGAAATATGATTGTTTAGTAATTGCCCATAATGAAATTAGGGCACTAGATGGTTAAGGGAGGCCCAAGATACAAAATCATTCAGAGGGTTTTAGAACCATTAAGAGACAAGACTTTTTTTCCCAAACAAGATTCACCTCTTAGCGATTTAGAGGTTGCCTCTTAATAAAACTATTAAGAGGTAAACAAATAGCCCCTTAGATCAGGTCATCAGGATGTTGTTAACTGTTAAACTCGTTAGCTTTCTTTGTATTTATTCGACGTTGTCCCCTTTGGTTGGGGAAAGCTAGTGTTATTATTAATAAAATTTCGGGTATTTGTAAGTTTTAATTCCCTCCTATTTTTAAGAGTGCTACATGTTGATCCTAAAATCAAGACTACCATGAGAGACATTTGATCACACAATTAGCTATGTCCCACCTCCAATCAAATGTTTAAGACACATAGGTGAGTGGCATGCAAATCCTTGAAATCCTAGAAATTTATCTAATTAAGAAGATAACAAATATCTATTTTGGCAGATCTTTCAACACCTCCAATTCTAAATTCTAAATTCTAAATTCTAATGAACCTAATTTTGATGAAGCCTTAACTGAGTGCATGTACTTTAAGCATGGACCCACCTTTTATTGTATTCCAATATCAGCTTCATGTGTAGTTGTCAAATTTTTTTACTATTACAAGAACAAGAATATGGATCGATGGACTTACGAGCCTTAGTCATCACAGATGAAAATAAGCGGTTTTGTGATCGAGCGTAGAACCATTCCCGCCCAAGGTTGAAAACTTTGTCTTCAATAGCCAAAACAAATTTTATAAACAAACTTTTTTTTTAAAAGCAAGTTTATTACCACCAAACACCCAAATACAAAGTCAAAGGGCCATCAAGGCCATGGCAAAACAAACAGACCTGCTAGTTTTCCAGGAGCAAACCAACCCAACATGACCCATACAAAAGTGCTTAAATGCACCAAACAATTTGTTGGTCCCGAAGGGCTATACAAGTTTGTAGAAGGGGGGGGGGTTGAATACAAACACATAGATTTTACTTTTCTAAATTGTTTATTGATAAATCATTAACAATTTACAGCTTGTTGCGGAACAAGATTAAGGATAAACCTAAATCTAAACAAGTTGGAACACTAAGTTTCTTGCACTAAGAAAGAGAAGGAAATTACTAATAATAACCTATCTCAAGATAAGAAGGATGAACTTGTCCAGAGTTAGCAAGTTACTTCAAAATGAAGTGAGTTCTTCTTCTTATATACTACATGCATTTAATGCATGGCAGTTTACACTTTACACGTGGCAGCAACTGATTGGTTGTATGTCATTGACCTTTGTTGACAACCTTAGTAGCCGCATGTTTGAACAGTGTAGTATCAGAGTGGTTGTACCATTTCAGACAATAAGGAGGTTCTTTTTCTAACATATCGTACGGAGTCGTGCAAGGGTGGTTAAGACAAAAGTACTTTGTACGGAGGACTTCATGATCAGCTTTTCGTTGATTCAGCGGTTTATCATTCTATATCAGCGAATGATAAAGTTCAGCGATAGCTGAAGTCCTGTACTTGATACTTCACGTTGAGTGGACAAATATGAGTCTTCGCTGATCCGCATCAGTTCATTAGGAGACTTGTCGCTGGTTCTTGAGCTTGATCTTCGACTTCAGCGTAGAACCTATGTTGACGTGAAACTTGTCTTCAGAGATCATAAGTAAACAACTAACTTATCAGCGATCACCATAAGGACTGAACAGACTCAGAGCATTATGGTGAACAGTGTTCGCTGAATGTTTAATCTAAAGAGCGAGAGTTCCTATCAGCGGTACTGTAAGATCTTAGTACTTATCAGCGTTAGTGAAACTCTGATACATATTGTTTACTTACAATTTTCACTAAGTATATAAGAGAGGGTCATTATCAAATCACTGAGGGTTTGGATCAACAATCTCCCCCTATTTGATTATGACATAGCAACAGAGAAAATTGCTATATAATAAAAACATAAGGATAAAAAGAACTCATAAAATATTTGTCCCTTTTACTGTTTTCTGGGATTTTTTCTGTACTGATGGAGTAAAGTACTTTCGCTGAAATCTTTCTTTAAATTTTGAATCAGATTACAAAAGGAAGTGGAAAGATTACAAGTACAAGCGAAATAAATTACAAGTACAAAAGAATAACTAATACGATAGAAGAATAAGGCGATCCTATCAGTTTATAAAGGTTCTTCCTTAATGAGAAGTTCATCAAGGGTCATTGATGTGGGGATCATCCAGTCAGGGACATTTACTCCTTGATTTCTTTTGTTCAGCGCTTCTTCAAAAATCAAAGGTTTAAGATGCCGTGCCTGAATGTCGTTCTTGAAATCACACCAGTAGATGAGATCTTTCAGCTGTTAGATGGGAGTGATGGGAAGTTCAGAGAGACGTTGAAAACGTTTTCGTCCATCCCAGTCAATAAAGAATATCCCGTAGGGTTTGCTTAAGACTTTCCCAGGGATGAAAGTCTCATCAGGAGGAAGAGATGTGTCAAGTGCAGAAAGGTCAGGTTCTGGACCAAGGACTTCAGCTAGAGAAAAACCGATACCTGTTTCGTTTCGTATCTGAGGACCATCTTCTGAAGATTTAGACTTTTTCTTTGCAGAGGCCCTTCTTTTCTGACTTTCTAGAGGAAGAGGAGGAGGAATATCCACACAAGAATAGACTAAGTCGATATGTTTGTTTATCAGCTTTTCAACATGATCCTTGTACTTAGACTGAGACTTCTGGATGGCTAATCTGATCTCCAACCATTCAGAGAGACCGTACTTCGTGATGGCTTCAGCATAGAATTTTTCGTACTGTCCATTCTCTCTGAATATCTCGATTTCAGCGATTGAAACTTTGAGGGTTGATCTTCCAGCGAAGAGTACCTTGTTGATTCTGGAAGTTCGATGTCTGAAGTGTACCTTTTCTTTGCACCAGGCTAAAGTAGATTGAGACACAGTCCTCTTTTTCTCAACGATCTTCTTGGCGTCTTCCCATAGCTGACGTTGAACTTCGATTGGAGTTCTTTTCAGCTTGGGGTCTTTCACTGATTGTTGAGTAAGCCGGATGGCGAGTTTTCTGTCTTTTTCTTCAACTTACCTTCTTTCAACGATCAGACGTTCAACTTTGAGGTGATCCTTGTATTCCTTTTGAGAAAGTTTGAACTTTGGAGGAACAGAAGGAAGTTGATCACGCTTCAGAATGATTCGCTGATCCTCGAACTTCTTTATTATCTCTTCTCTTCTTTTCTGATCCTCTTCACTTAGCTTTTGAGGAGCCAAGGAAGGTCTGTTTTTGTGAGAGAGCATCTGTTCTTCAGGTTCATCAGTCTCAGAGATCAAATCCAAGACTGCAGCTGTAGGAACTTCAGCGTTGGAACTTCAGGTTCACCAGTTTCCTTTTGAGGAGCCAAGGATTATTTCTTCAGCGTTGGGAGCTGGGATTATTGTTGGTGAAGTCGCAGCTGTAGGAACTTCAGCGATATCCTCAAACAGGGGAGAGGACTAGCTGAAACACAGCGATCGTACGAGTAAGAACTTGGGTAGAACAAAGATAGAGAAAGAGTGTGGTTGTGTATAGAGGTTTTTGTAGAGAGGAGAGCTGATAATGTGTATAGATAGAGGAGGGATGAGTGTAAGATTTAGTGTACCTGACAAACTGGCTTTGGAAGCGAGATCATCAGATTGTCATTGTCTTCAGCGACACCTTTTCCTTTGCCTTTGTCAGCTTCAGACGCTGAAGGCTTTGATTTGGTCCGCTCCCCTGAAGGTTCGTTTATCACGATCCCTTTAAGAACTGTAGTCCTCTGAGCAGGCTTGAAGATAAAAGAGTCATCATCATAATCATCATCATCATTCTTTGGAGAAGAGGATGGTTCATCATCAGATAAGTCGATGGCTTCTTCATCTTCAGCTTCAGATTCAGATTCCTCAGCTTCTTCTTCGAGTTGCTCCCCCTCAGATACAGAGGTAAGCTTCTTGGTTCCCTCAGGGTTTTCATCTCCCTGAGGTCCAGCGGTTGTGTCTTCATTTTTCTTCTCACCCTCATCAGTAAGGGTGAGGTCTTCAGTCTTCTCCCCCCTGATAGATTCATCATGGGGAAGGTCTTCAGATATCTTCTCCCCCTTCCTCATGATGAGTGGGGGAGGAATGTTAAGACTCAGCAGTAGGTTTGGGTTCCCTGTCTTCTTGGCCAGGGACCCCCATATACTCTTCAATCGCTGCTATTCTGTCTTCTAGGCCAGTGATAACATGAGTGATCTTCATCAGTTCAGCACGATCCGCCGTATTAAATTGAGTTGGTGCAGGGGGCAGGGGCGGTCATGTTGTTCAGGATCTGCTGCATCATTGTCTTCATTGAAGTCACGTCAGTCTTCATTGAATTGACATCAGACTTCATAGAGCTCATGTCAGTCTTCACTAAACTGACTTCAGTCTTTACAGCAGACATATCCTTCGAGTTTTCCAACCGATGTCTTCAGCGTTGTGACCTCGCTGGACATGGTGTGAACTGAAGTTTTGATGGAGAGGTAGTCTGTGTAGATGTCAGCGAGAACTTTGGCGAAGTCACCCAGAGTTTTATCAACCTTCTCCAAGTCAGCTTTGGAGGCTTTCTCTTCCACCACTGTTGTCAGCTTTGTAAGATTCTCTCCAGCGTTTGTTACAGCTGAAGAGTTGTCAGAAAGAGTAGTGGTGAGACCTGTCAGCTTCGTCTCCAAGGTCTTCAGAGAGGCGTTGATGTCTCCCAAATTAGGACCTGTAACATATAAGTACTTGTGAACAGAGGAAAGCTCAGAAGTTTGAGGTTCAGTTACAGTGTATATGGGTTGGTGTATACCTGCAGGAGGATTGGTGAATTCATCGAAATCTCTGTGTCCTGAGAAGAGTTCCATGTCGTCAGCTAGAGTGCGTGTACGCATGGTCATCTCTGCAGGTCCTACATCCATCATTCATTGAAGAGTATCAGCTTTAGCTTTTGGAGGAATGGCAGGTGCTTCAGTGACAACTGGAGTAGAGTCCAATTGAGTAGAGGGAGAAGCGAAGGTTGAGAATGTTGGTTGGGTGCGGAGTTCAGCGTTGGATCCGCTGAGAATCGCTTCTTCAGTCTGTGGAGAGACTGAAGGAGGTTGGGTAGGTTCCAAGTTTAAAACCTCAGCGTTTAGAGACGTTGAAGCTGGGATTGAAAGGGTGGCTTGTTCAGCTGTGGCAGAGCGTACCACTGAACGTTCCTTCAGCTCTTCTAAATGAGCTGAGGAGTCTTCAGCAAGAGATTGCTGGGGTTGCTCCTTGGTTTTCTTAGTTCTTTTGGAACTAAGTTGGGTGGAGGAGTGTTTCCTTTTATGAGAAGGAATGGAGGTTGCAGCTTGGGTATCATCGATGGGTTTGTTCGCTGAAGGAGCTGCAGAAGTCGAAGAAGTAGGGTTGAGAAGAGTTAAAAGTGTAGAAAGACGTACCTCGTTTTCCACAGGTTTGAAGTCAAGAACCTTAGGGCCAACCTGAGAGAGTTTCAGGTCACCCTCTTTTGGGTAGATGTCCTTCAGGCCTGTTTGGAAGACGGTACTGATGAATCTTGGATAAGGAACCCATGGAGATCGGTCAGCGGCGGAGTCAACTCTGAGTACTAGATCATCGTAGATTATCGATGCCCAGTCTATATGTAGACCTTTCAGCAAAGCATATCCCATTTCTTGCTGAGGTTGAGCGGCTTGATCAGAGGAGCCGGTCTTTGCAGTCATGCAGCTGATTAAGTGAGCGAAGATGAAATTCATCTCGCTGGGCATTTTGGATTTCTTGATGAGGGTCAGCTTCTTCTCAGGCTTCTTGTCCCTCCCAGTTTCCCATACATATCCCATTGCATCGAAGAATGCAGTGATGGCTTCCCTATCTGAGTGTTTCTTGTGGTCAGGGAGGGGAACAAAAGGTTTTTCTTTGGTTGCGATGGGAAGGTTCAGGGCTTTGCGGATAATGGCAGGGGTAATCTTTATAGTGCCATACTCCGTATCACAGAGGATGCAGTCTATTGTCTTTGAGGAGTCTTTGGTTGATGGTAGCTGAGAGTGTCTGGCAGAATACCAGAACTGTGATAGCAGTAGCTGATGTGCAGGAGGTGTTATGGTCAGGGCTGTGGAGATGCAACAATTTTTCAGGAAGTTCACAGCATCATTCAGATGTGTGACTTGCTTTCGAGGAGGAAACTCGAGAAGCGCATAGAGGTTATTTGACTTTGTCCAATCAAGTTCTTCAAGAGTGAACTTGACCTGAGGAGCCTTGATGATTTCCAATTCCTCAGTAGTATCAGCAGCAGTGTTCTCAACGATGGTGTTCTTGGCAGAGGAAATGTCAGAAGATGCCATTTTTGTATATCAATTCAACCAAAGATTAACAAATAAGAATAATCTTAATGTGGAAAGATTTTCCAATAAGATGGTTCGAATTTTTTCCATTTCATTCAGACAAAAAATGTCTTAATGAAGATTAGGGTTTTTCTTGTTTATGAAAAACGAAATGCAAACCCAATAAAAATCTTGTTTTCCAGTTTCCTTTGAGAAATAGGATTCTGGAAACGAATGTGTGAAGAACAAGTTTAAGATTTCGCGTTTAAACTTGAAGAACAACCATGAAAGGTTGTGTTCATAAAACCATGAAAGAAATGATTTCATTTGAAAAAGTTCTTTTGTTTGATCTTGTAAAAACAATGAGAAGATCATTAACAAGTTTTAAGAAACAGGTAAATAACAGAATTATTAACCTGGTCCGTTGAATAAGGAGAAGTTCTTGAAAAACTTGAGAGCACAAATGCAACAGTAATTCTTTCTTGCTTGGAGGAGAAGTTTTTCGCGTAAAAGAAAAAATATAAACCCATGAAGTGTTTATATAGTGAGATTAGAGAGAGAAAAAAACTCGAGTGGGAAAGTTTTTTCATCATGACACGGACACGTGTTTGCATTTGATTGGAAGGTAAACGAAACGTGCAAACGTGTGTCAGAAAAAGAACGTGCCAGGGCTTATCCGTTGTAATGACGTCATAACTGTCCTTTCATATTCTAGGATATCTCTGAGGTTTTGAAAAACTCAGGGACACTTTTGAAAACATGAAACACTGAATAGAAATATCAGTTTTGGATTTAGAAATTTCAAAGTATCGCTGATTAAGGAAGAGATATTCAGTGATGCAAATTGTTTTGAAATCTTGCATTCACATGCGATTGTCAGAGAGAGAAACACATACCTTGATATCAGCGAATCAAGTTTATTCAGAGAGAAGATGATAGAATAGGTTATACAAGTTGATTTTATCCTATCGCTGATCAAATGTGAACCGCTGAAGATTTTATTCTTCAAAGTTCAGCATTCCAAGCTCGCTGATGAGAAAGTTGAATCTTGTCTCATCAAGAGGTTTGGTGAACAGATCAGCTAACTGATAATCAGTTGGGATAAAGTGAAGTTCTATATCACCATTCATCACATGATCTCTGATAAAATGATACCTGATTTCGATGTGTTTTGTCTTTGAGTGTAGCACTGGATTGTTGGCTATAGCGATGGCACTTGTGCTGTCGCAATAGATTGGAATATTTGAGAGCTGTAGGTTATAGTCCAGTAGTTGATTTCTCATCCACAAGACCTGAGAACAACAGTTTCCAGCGGCTACATACTCAGCTTCAGCTGTGGAGGTGGACACTGAGTTTTGCTTTTTACTTGTCCAACTCACCAGCTTTCCACCCAGGAGCTGACATCCTCTTGTGGTGCTTTTCCTATCTAATTTGCAACCTGCAAAATCACTATCTGAATAGGCGATTAGATCAAACCCTGAGTCTTTGGGATACCAAAGACCTAGATTCGCAGTACCCTTAAGGTATCGAAAAATTCGCTTTACAGTGGTCATATGAGATATCTTGGGTTCAGCTTGATATCATGCACACAAACAGGTTGCGTACATAATATCGAGTCGGCTAGCTGTAAGATACAAGAGAGAGCCGATCATCCCACGGTACAGCGTGACATCAACAGGAATACCATTAGTATCCTTGTCTAGTGTCAGCGGTGGTGCCATAGGGGTTTTCATAGCTGAACTCTGAGTTAAATCGAATTTCTTCAGCATATCTTTAACATACTTTCCCTGATTAATGAAAGTTCCTTTTTCATTTTGCTTTATCTGAAGACCAAGGAAATATGTTAGTTCACCCATCATGCTCATTTTATACTCATCTTTCATTCTATCAGCGAAACGAGTACAAAGATCAGGGTTAGTAGAACCAAAAATAATGTCATCAACATATATCTGAACAAGAATGATATGACCTTTTACTTTCCTGAAGAAAAGAGTCTTATCAATTTTACCACGCTCAAATTGTTCAATATGGAGATAAGTAGAGAGAGTGTCATACCATGCACGTGGAGCTTGCTTTAAGTCATAAAGTGCCTTATCCAGTTTATAAACATAACCTGGACGCTTAGGATCTGAGAATCCTGGAGGTTGTTCCACATAGACTTCTTCATTCAGCTTTCCATTTAGAAACACTGACTTAACATCCATCTGGTATAGTTTGAAGTCTTTGTGTACAGCGTATGCTAGAAATAGACGAATAGATTCTAGTCTTGCTACTGGAGCAAATGTTTCGTCGTAATCTATGCCTTCCTCTTGTCTGTATCCCTGAGCAACAAGACGAGCCTTGTTGCAGGTTACAGTTCCATGTTCGTCCAACTTGTTTCGATAGACCCATTTAGTGCCTATCACTGTTTTGTCAGTTGGTCTTCGAACAAGTTTCCAAACTTTGTTTCTTTCGAATTCAGTCAGCTCTTCTTGCATGGCGCTGACCCAGTTTGGATCTTTGAGGGCATCATCTACTTTCTTTGGTTCAGTCAGAGAAATAAAGTTAACAAATAGACAAATATTACATGCACTTCGTCGAGTCTGAACACCAGCGTTTGGATCACCAAGAATTTGATCAATTGGGTGATTTACAGTCCATCGCTGAGCCGGAGCGTGAGACGCTGACTCATACTGAACTGGAGGAGCTGAAGATGAGGCTTCAACGGCTTCTGGAGTATCAGCCAAGAGAGGAATGGGTGCAGTTGTCATTATATTCACTGATTGCTGAGAAGTAGATGGAGTGTCTGAGACATTTGGTTCAGAAGCAGGTATAGTGTTTAAAGGAACAACTGAGACCCATGATGTTTCAGCTTAACTATTCTGCATGTTTGGAATGATAGTAAGACTATCATCTTCAGCTGTATGAGTACGAGGAGTGGGAATATCTTCTGAATCACCAAGATGAGAAAACATCCATTGATTCAGTTCTTCAGTATCAGCGGACGGTTTAGAGTTTGCTGAACGGGATTCGTCAAACGTGACGTGAATAGTTTCTTCTACAGTTTGTCTTCTTCGATTGAAGACTCTGAAGGCTTTGGAGATTAAAGAATATCCGAGAAAGATTCCATCATCAGCCTTAGGATCAAACTTTCCAAGGGCATCTCTGTTGTTCAGTATTAAACACTGACATCCAAAGATGTGAAGAAAGCTGATTGAAGGTTTTCTCCCATGAAAAAGTTCATAGGCTGTTTTATTGAATCTTTTGACTATCAGCGACCTGTTTTGCATAAAACAAGCAGTGTTGACAGCTTCTGCCCAAAACGGAGTAGGCAGGTGAGAATCGCTGAGCATTGAACGTGCAACTTCAATAATTGTTCTATTTCTTCTTCCAGCGACTCCATTTTGTTGCGGTGTTCTCACTGATGAAAAGTTATGAGAAATACCCTTACTCTCAAAGAAGGAATCAAGAGAACTGTTTTTGAATTCAGTCCCATGATCACTCCTAATTGAGCGAACGATCAAGTTGTTCAGGGTTTCCATCTTCCGAACAAAGGTGATGAGTTCTTCAGGGGTGTCACTCTTGGAACGGAGAAACATAACCCATGTATAACGAGAGAATTCATCAACTATGACCAGTGTATATTTCTTTCCAACGGTGGATTGTTTGTTAACAGGGCCAAACAAATCCATATGGAGAATTTGTAGAGGAGATGACACTGAGGAGACTTGCTTTGACTTAAAGCTTGCTTTGGTCTGCTTCCCTTTCTCACACGCTGAACATAAAGACTCTTTGGCATATGAGTGTTGAGGTAGACCAGTGACTAACTCTTTTGAAGAAAGAGTGTTCAGTGTCTTGAAATTCAGATGAGAGAGCCTCTTATGCGATAGCCAGTTGACATCAGATGAGGCCTTTGAGAAGAAACAGGAATTCTCAGTGGTTGTTGAGTCCATGTTTATTACATAAACATTTTCCAAACGATAACCGCTGAGAGCTATCTTCTCCTTTTTGTCAATGACTGTCAGGATCGATTCTTAACAAGATTAACAATACTTAGAATTCAGAATTAAAGAATCTGTGGAATAGAACTTTAATTCCCACAATCAAAGAACAATATATCAGAAAACACACAGTTGTTTGTATTCACTAAATCGACTCACAAGCTTACAACCAAACCTCAATCTTGATGAACAGGCTCAACAAGACGACTTCTACTTCTCTAGAAATAGGGTTCTTAAACCTTGAGGTTAATTCTCTCTAAAACACAATCGAATTCTAATTGTATTTCGTATATCGTATTATTTTCTCATCTTCTTAATAGCTATCTATCAACGAATATATATACTGAATAATTACAAGATAACTATCAAAATAAGATTGATCTTCAGAATATTCTTTTAAGTATATCTTCAATCATTCCATCTTTATCTCCTTCAATCTCGCATTCCATGTTCTGATCTCAAGCAGTATTAACTTCATTCTTTTCAAGCAGTACTAATAATCTTCCAGCAGTAGTAATCTTCGATATGCCCAAGCAGTACTAACAGTTTTCGTAAGACACCAGCAGTACTAACTTTTGTTCAGCAGTATTAACCATGTACCAGCAGTAGTAACTTGTCTAGCAGTACTAATCATGTTCTTGCAGCATTAATGACTCAGCAGTACTAACCTTGAACTAGCAGTAGTATCTTTGTTCTGGCAGCACTAACATTGATCTGGCAGTAGTAATGTTGTTCTGGCAGTACTAACCATACTTAGCATATCTTCAGTTCCCAACAATCTCCCCCTAACTTGACTTTTCAGGATGAGAAGTTAAGTTCTTCAGATGATGCTTCCAAAACCTAATCATCAACGCATAAATTTGGATCCAATCCCAGACTTTGATTGAGAATCCTTTTTACAAGGTATCTTGCCATCTTAGAGTCTTTGTCACTCACCAACTTAGCATGCAGCATTCCATTCAACTTTTTCATGCTGTGCTTGTATACAACATCCACCAAATAATATTCATGAAATGTATTGTCAAGAGAGATGACATACACTCCACAATTCTCAATGAGCATCCAGTTGGTAATGACTTGAAAATTCCTTGCCATCAAATACTGAACTGCTTCTGGTTTGAACATTAAGCACAAGTATTCAAGAACCATCTTGGTGATAGACATACCTTGCTCTGTCAGCATGTTTCCATATAGCCTCATTCCCACCTTGAACATCTCTTCCAAGTCAGATCTAGAGCATGTTCTGATAAGTTTTCCCCAAGTAGGACAAACTTCAAACTTTCCATTTGCCCTTTTGATTCTGATGAACTCCTTTCTTCCATCTTTCAATGTGTCCCAGAAGATGATCTCAGGAGGCATGGAAGACAATGGTTTAGCCTTGATTGGATTAGTATCAACCACAGTTATATACATATCACATTGAGCATTTGATTGTGATTGTACATTGCTTGGTTGACCTGATGAAGTTGCCACTTCTTCTTCAGCAACTTTTGGATCAGATTTCTCTGAAGCTATGGGCTTCTTCTACAGTTGGATCCACCCTTGGCTTCTTTACATCTTTCTTCTTTGAAGCTATGGACTTTGTTCTTGGCCTTTTGGTTGACATCATCTTTGTTCTTTTGAAAGATTTAACAGCTTCAGGAGTGGTTTCAGCTGTTTCTTCTTTGTGGCTCTTAGCAGCACTAACAGTTTCTGCTGCCTTTTGTTTTTCAGCAGCAGTAACCATTTCTACTGCTATAGCTGTTACTGCTTCTTTTATAACCTTTAATGTTGCTGCTTCAACACTACCCTTCACAATCCAATATATCTCTGTATCAATCTATGCTTTAGTTACTGTAGGAACAGATTCTGCTTTCTTCTCACTTTCAATTACTGCTGCCTCCACAAGATTCTTCAAAATTTCAGTTACTGCTGCTTCAGTCTCAGACACTGCATCATTATCTGTTTCTACTGCTTTTTCAATCTCAGCAGCATTAACTGTTTCTACTTCCTTTGAACTATCAGCAGCAGTAACCGTTTCTGCTGCTTTTTCTGTTTCTGCTTCCTTTGTAATATCTGCAGCCTGCTCAGACTCCCCCTCAACCTTATACTCATACTCCCCCTCAATGTGTACCTTCTTGGGGTTGGGAGACACCCCTGTGGTTTCCCTTTCGATATTCTCCATTGGAGAATGCTCCAACAGAGGGCTTAAAGGCTTCGGGCTTTTAGGAGATACATCAAGGGAAGGAACCTTGTGTACCTTTCTTCTTTCAAATTTCTTGGTTATTTTGGGAGTGGGTCGTTCAAGAATGGACTGAGGGATGTCTTTTGTGATGGAAGGTTGGGATTGGTCATCAGTGGGTGTGTCTAATGAGGGCCTTGACCCTGATGCCATACCTTCATTTGTGTGGGACACAACCATCATTGTAGAGAACAATGGTGTGTCAACTCCTTCCGAGTCCCTAGGAAGTCTCCTCATATTTGAGAAAACCTTCCCTTTAGGGGATTTTGGTACATATACCTCATCAAATAGAGGTATATCCGTCAATTCCTTAGTTATCACTTCTTGAACAAACCGTGGATACATATAAAACTGCTTTTTGGATTCCAGGTTTGATACAAGATCATTGAAGAGCATTGCTGAAAAATTGAACTTTCTGGCAGTGGCTAAGCAGACCAAGGCATAAGCAATGGTACTGCTAAACTCACTCCATCCAGTTGTTTTCTTTGAAATACAGTGCATAAGAGTATGAACAAGAAATCGCCATTGAGTGTAAAACTTTGACTTGTAGAATTTAAAAACTCCAATGGGACCTTCATACCCCATTCTTTGTAAAGTTGAGTATAGTTCTTCATTGGAAATAGAAGTTATACCTGAGGCATCATCCAATCGAAGAGTGATGCGAAGGAGTTCTTCTGAAACTTTCAAGGGTTTGTCACATACCCTTGTTTGGATGACTTTATGCCCATCTTCGGATTCCACGGTGGCATTGGCCCAAAATTGCGTCTGATGCTCGATGTAGATAGTTGGATTCACCGTTAGGGCATAAGAAATATGAGTGGACTTGAGAAAATCCACAATGTCGTGAAATCCTGCGGCCTGCTTCGGCTTCTGAAGCATCGCAATCTCATTATGCTCATCGACAAACTCCATAATCGTCGTTCTTCCTGAGGATTTGGATAGAAAACACAAAGATTCTAGGGAGAAAAGGGTTAGAGCGAGAGAGAGAAGTTGAATGCGAAGAGACGTTATGAGCTTTGGCGGGCTAAAAGAGTATTTATAGCAGTAGTAGCCCTAATTTTCTATAAAGGCAGTATTAACGACTTAGCAGTATTAACGACTGAGCAGTATTAACTGCAAGGCAGTATTAACTACACAGCAGTATTAACTACACAAGCAGTATTAACTACTTAAGCAGTATTAACAACAAAGCAGTATTAACTACTAAGCAGTATTAACTACTAAGCAGTATTAACGACAAAGCAGTATTAACTACTAAGCAGTATTAACTGCAAAGCAGTATTAACTGCAAGGCAGTATTAACTACACAGCAGTATTAACAGCAAAGCAGTATTAACTACTGAGCAGTATTAACTACAAAGCAGTATTAACTACTGAGCAGTATTAACTGCAAAGCAGTAGTATTGGCTAGAACACTGGCAGTAGTAACTCTGCACTGGCAGTAGTAACTACACTTGCACTTTGCAGCACTTGTCAATCTGAGGTACACAGAAGATTCTAAGAAAGAGAGTTAGTAGCACCAAATATATGAAGAAATACAGGTATAAAAACAGAAAATCATGAATTTATTCAAGGTTGATCATGCCCACACTTGTTACCAAAAAGGTGAATCTACCCACATCAAAATCTTTTGTGGATAGATCAGCAAACTGGTCATTTGTATGAACTTTAGCAACTTGAATTAATTTCTTTTCATTGCAATCTCTAATAAAGTGATACCTGATCTCTATATGCTTTGTTTTTGAGTGTTTGACTGGATTATTAACAATGCTAATAGCACTGTTGTTGTCAATGAAGATTGGAGTGTGAAGAAATGTTACCCCATAGTCCAACATCTGATTCTGAATCCATAGAACCTGAGAGCAGCAGCTTGCAGCAGCTATATACTCAGCCTCTGTGGTAGATAAGGACACTGTGGTTTGTTTCTTACACTGCCAAGATACGAGTCTTGTCCCCAAAAACTGACATCCACCTGAAGTAGACTTCCTATCCATGTTAGCTCCACCCAAGTCACTATCTGAGTATGCAAGCAAGTCAAAAGATGATTCATAAGGATACCAGAGACCTAATCTAGGTTGCCCTCTTAGGTATCTGAAAATTCTCTTGACTGCATGAAGATGAGATTGCTTTGGTGTAACTTGAAATCTGGCACAAACACAAACTGAAAACATAATATCTGGTCTAGAGGCTGTGAGATACATGAGAGATCCAATCATTGATCTGTAATGATGGACATCCACATCCTCCCCCTCAAGATTAGCAGTAAGCTGTTTGTGTGTCTCCATAGGTGTGCTGGCTGGCTTTGAGTCTGATAAGCCAAACTTATCCAGGATGTCTTTCACATATTTGGATTGGCAAATGAATATTCCATCCTTCTTCTGTTTCACCTGAAGCCCAAGGAAGAAAGTAAGTTCTCCCATGGAACTCATCTTGAAGCTCTTGTGCATTAATTCTTCAAACTCTTTACACATGAGATCATTTGTGGATCCAAAGATGATATCATCCACATAGATCTGAACAAGTAGTGTGCCTTTCTTTCTCCTCTTTATAAACAAGGTTTTGTCAATGACTCCTCTTTCAAAGTCATTTTTCAAGAGATAGGTAGACAGGGTATCATACCATGCTCTTGGGGCTTGATGCAAACCATAAAGTGCTTTCTTCAACTTGTACACTCTGTTAGGATGCAATGGATTTTCAAATCCAGGGGGTTGACAGACATATACTTCTTCATCAATACTTCCATACAGAAAAGCACTTTTCACATCCATTTGGTAGACCTTGAACTTCATGTATGAGGCATAGGCCAGAAATAGCCTAATTGCTTCAATTCTTGCCACTGGAAAAAGACTTCCTCATAGTCAATGCCCTCTTCCTGAGTATACCCTTGTGCAACCAGCCTTGCTTTGTTTCTGATCACAATTCCTCTGTCATCCTTCTTGTTTCTGAAAATCCACTTGGTGCCAATTGCTCTATGACCTTTTGGAAGGTCCACCAAGTCCCAAACATCCTGCAATTTAAACTGTAGCAGCTCCTCTTGCATTGCTTCTATCCAACTTGGATCTTTCATAGCATCATAAGCCTTTTTGGGCTCAATTTGGGATAGAAAGCAAGATAGTACAGTGTTAACAGTATTTTGCTGTTCTTGCAACTCTTGAAGTCTGCTTTGCTTCCTAGTCATCATGGGAGATGCAATATCTCCAATCACCAACTCAGGAGGATGATTTTTCTGAGTTCTTGTTGGATGACCAGCTTCCTCCTGTAAGTTTACATCCAGATTTGACTCATTTAAGTCTGGATTTGCTTCAGCTTCTTCAGTCACTTCAGATTCTCTAGAATTTGGACTTGAAGACTGATTTTCCTCTGCTCTTCTCTCTTCTTCAATCTGAATGGGTTCAGCTGTCTTTTCTAGTTCACAGAAACCAACAGGATCAATGGTAGGGAATGGAAATATCACAGACTGAATTCTGTGTTCTGATGGAGGTGCATCCCTCTGTCCTACATTTACATCACTACTGAAACCCAAGGAATTAGTGAGTGAATCAATATCAAATAGCCAATCAGGACCTGAACCAATAGGATTTGGTGTGTTCTCATTGCATTTGACATTGTCACTTTCTTCAATTATTCTAGAAGAGGTATTAAAAACTCTGTAGGCCTTACTCTGAGATGAGTAACCAACAAGAAAACCATCATCTGCTTTGCTATCAAACTTACCTAAGTGAGATTTGGTATTGAGAATTGTACAAGGACATCCAAATGGTTTGAAAAATCCAATAAATGGTTTCTTTTTATGAAAAAGCTCATATGGTGTCTTGTTTTTAGGCTTAATTACTAAAATTCTGTTTTGAACATAACAAGCAGTATTAACTGCTTCTGCCCAAAAAGTAGTTGGTAACTTTGAATCAGCTAACAAAGATCTAGCAGCCTCAATCAGTGTCCTATTCCTTCTCTCAGCAACACCATTCTGTTGTGGAGTCCTAGGAGCACTGTATTGTCTCTCAATTCCTTTTTCCTCACAAAAGGTGTTTGGATCAAAGTTTTTAAATTCAGTCCCATTATCTGATCTAATGACTTTTACTTTTTGATTTGATTGGTTTTCAATTCTAAGAATAAAAGATTTGATCAGTCCACTTGTCTCATCTTTAGTTCTCAGAAAGTATACCCAAGTAAATCTAGAATAATCATCAACAATAACTAAACAGTATGATTTCTTGCCAATACTCATTACATTTGTAGGGCCAAATAGATCCATATGCAACAACTGAAGAGGATTTGAAATAGTGTTTATCTCTTTGGACTTATGAGAAGTTTTGTGTTGTTTACCTTTGAGACAAGCAACACAATGATCATCACATGAATATACTTTTGATGGTAAACCCCTAACAAGATTATGTTTAACAAGTTTATTCATTGTTTTAAAGTTCATGTGACACATCCTTCTGTGCCATAGTGATGATTCATCCAAAGAAGCTTTTGAAACCAAACAATTTAGGGATGAATCAGAAGAAACACTTTCTAAATCTAAGCAATACACATTATCCTTTCTAGGAGTTCTCAATAGTATCATGTTTTTATCAACTATCTTGAATCCAGGAGCAAGAATAATGCATTCAGAATCTGTAAATAATATACTATGCTTCTTATCACAGACCTGTGATACACTTAACAGGTTGTATCTTAATTGCTCAACATAGTACACATCCTCAAATGTCATCTTACCTTTTGACACATCACCTTTACCACTGATCTTACCCCCTGCTGGATTATTACCAAAGGCAACATGTCCTCCATCAATTCTTTTGAAATTCTTGAGGCAGGCCATATTACCTGTCATGTGCCTGGAGCAACCACTATCAACATGCCAAATGCTCTTCTCCTTGAGCTGTTGGTTGCCCTGCACATTAGATAAATCGATTAGTTTTTATTGGGAACCCAAGCCGAAGTGGTTTTGGGTCTCCCTTGCTCATCAAAGTACTTGCATTGGGTTTTGATGAGATTTTCAAATTTAGGTACTGCAGAATTGGAGTATTTTGTCAATATGATAGGTCTAGCAGCACAAACACTGGAAGTAGTATTAACCTTAGAAGAAGTACTGACAGAGTTAGCAGCACTAACAGAGTTAGCAGCACTAACAGAGTTAGCAGCACTAACGGAGTTAGCAGCACTAACGGAGTTAGCAGCACTAACTGAGTTAGCAGCACTAACAGAGTTAGCAGCACTAACGGAGTTAGCAGTACTAACAGAGTTAGCAGCACTAACTGAGTTAACACTGCTAGCAGCAGTACTATCTGTAAAAGAAGCACTAACAGTGTTAGCAACATTAACACTGTTAGCAGTATTATCTGAGGCTGCAGTACCTTTAGGAACCCACATTGTGACACATTCTTTTTCAGGCTTTTTCTTCATGTGGCTTGTGGTTTTAGCTAGTTTCTTAGTCACATGGTTCCTAACAGGTTTCCTATAACCTTTTGGTTTTGTAAAAGCTCTTTGAAAATTCATTCTTTGGTTAACAGGATTAAAATAACAGTGCTTGGCAAGATGATTCAATTTGCCACAGATAAAACAAGGCTTTGGTCTGTTAATCCTTTGCAGATCAACTCCTTGCTTTTGTGCCCACTGATTATTCCAGTTTCTTTGATTTCCCCTCTTATTATCATGTTTTTGGGGCTTAGTCTTTTGAGAAAACTTGCAAGAACAATGTTCACAGGTATTGGATTTCACAACAGTGGTCTGTGTATAATGAACTCCCTTTCCTTTTTCAGATCTTTTCATCTCATTGTTCTTGTCCCAAGGACTTCCACCATCCTCATTAGTCTTGATGTGATTTTCTAATGGGATCTCATCACTGACAGTCTTGTTCTTTTTCTTAGACTCTTCTTTTTCAGTCTTATCTTCAACAACAACTTCATCTAATGGGTCTACTTTAGTAGCTCCTTCAGATAAGTCCTTACTATCCATGGTTTCTAACAGGTCTGATTTAGGAGGGATGTAAGTGTTGTTGTAGGGTGGGGGTGTGGCATTGTACCCTAGTCCTGTTTTCATCTTACTGTGGACTTGAGCATTTATTATGGTGTCCATAGCTTTAGAAGCTTTTGAAAACTTTTCAACATCAAGTTTAACTTTCTCAAGCTCTCCTTTTAGTTTCTCACACTCTTCCCTAGACTCTTTTAGTTGGAACTCCAGACCACCCTTTTCCCACTTCCAGTAATTTGTATCATATGAGTGTTGAAGTTCATTGGCTTGAAAAGCCTTAATTTGTTCTTCAAACCTCTCAACAATCAACACATAGTCTCTTCTATCCTTTTCTAGTCTCTTAAGGTCATCACACATTCCCTGATTGTGATCTCTATACCTTTTAATAGTGTCTATACAAGCTTGAGAACAGAGTTTAGATTGTACCTCAGTGGGAAGATCTGAAACTTCAGCCATAAGTGCTTGATTTTGGATGGCCTCTTCTGCTTGATCACTCCAATCAAATCCCATTCCTTGTTGAGAGACAAGAGCTTGAATAGAGTTTCTGTTTTGATTGGAACTTCCAGCCTGAGTTTGTTGATGGCTGTTGTGAGATGATCCACCTCTGCATTCCCTGGCAAAGTGTCCCATCTTGTGACACTTGTAGCATTCAACTTTAGACTTATCAAAGCCAGCACCATCTTCTCTTCTTTGGAAAAAGTTGTTTCTCCCAGTCCTTTTTATGAACTTCTTCACCCTCATAGACAGCATAGCCATCTGCCACTTGATATCCATCTCTTCAAGATCATCAGCATTAATCTGTTCTAAGTCATCATTAATTAAAGATGAGTTAACATGACTAGAAAAGAAAGCTTCAAGTACAGAGTCAGTGGCCTTTTCTTGATTGACTCCTCCAGCAGCACTAACTGATTCAGGGTTAGCAGTAGAATCAGGTGATGCTGAAAGGAGTGCAGCATTATGTACATATCCAGAGGGCTTCTTTTTGGCTTCAACATCTGTTTCAAAGATTCTAAGATCATTGTAGAGATCATCAAGCTCTTTATCTTCCAATTGGTCATTCTGTCTGAATGACACAGTATACATGGTCCACTCTTCACCTAATGATCTTAAGAACTTTCTGTTAACATCATCAGCCTCCATCTTGACTCCTACTGTGGCTAATTCTCCAATCAGCTTATTAAATCTATCAAAAGTTTGAGTCATAGACTCATTCTTAGTAGAAGTAAAGTTTTCATACTGCTGCTTGAGAATTGCCTTCTGATTCCTCTTGGTGCTTTTAGTGCCAGTGAACCTCTTTTCCAATGCATTCCACAGAATCTGAGCATCAGTGCAGTGATGAAATTGATGCTGATATTCATTGGGGATAGCCAAAAGCAGAGTGCTTAAGGCCTTCGTCTCTATTTGTCTGACTTTTCTCTCTGCATCAGTCTTTGGAGGAGGTCTTTTGCCATCTGGTCCAGTTCTTCCTTCAGCACATGGACCATTCTCTATGATATCCCAGATGGAATAATCAGTAAGCAGAATGTACTGCTTGATTCTAATTTTCCACATGTCAAATTCATTGGGTCTGAGCATGGGAACCTTCAAAACAAGAGTACTGTTTAATTCAAAAGAATTTTCCATAATGATTGTAGAATTCTAAGAAACACAAGCTCTGATACCACTTGTCAGGATCGATTCTTAACAAGATTAACAATACTTAGAATTCAGAATTAAAGAATCTGCGGAATAGAACTTTAATTCCCACAATCAAAGAACAATATATCAGAAAACACACAGTTGTTTGTATTCACTAAATCGACTCACAAGCTTACAACCAAACCTCAATCTTGATGAACAGGCTCAACAAGACGACTTCTACTTCTCTAGAAATAGGGTTCTTAAACCTTGAGGTTAATTCTCTCTAAAACACAATCGAATTCTAATTGTATTTCGTATATCGTATTATTTTCTCATCTTCTTAATAGCTATCTATCAACGAATATATATACTGAATAATTACAAGATAACTATCAAAATAAGATTGATCTTCAGAATATTCTTTTAAGTATATCTTCAATCATTCCATCTTTATCTCCTTCAATCTCGCATTCCATGTTCTGATCTCAAGCAGTATTAACTTCATTCTTTTCAAGCAGTACTAATAATCTTCCAGCAGTAGTAATCTTCGATATGCCCAAGCAGTACTAACAGTTTTCGTAAGACACCAGCAGTACTAACTTTTGTTCAGCAGTATTAACCATGTACCAGCAGTAGTAACTTGTCTAGAAGTACTAATCATGTTCTTGCAGCATTAATGACTCAGCAGTACTAACCTTGAACTAGCAGTAGTATCTTTGTCCTGGCAGCACTAACATTGATCTGGCAGTAGTAATGTTGTTCTGGCAGTACTAACCATACTTAGCATATCTTCAGTTCACAACAATGACAAAGCAGGATTCCTTTGTGAAAATCACTTTGTTATCCTTGTCGCAAAGCTGACTGATGCTTAAAAGATTATGCTTCAGCCCTTCAACATATGCGACTCTTCTGAAGGTTGTTGTACCATTAGAGAGTACACCAAACCCTCGGGTATGTCCTTTTCTATTTCCACCGAAAGTCACAGAGGGACCCTTCTCTTCCTTGTATTCAGCGAGCAGGCTTTTCTTTCCAGTCATGTGTCTAGAGCATCCGCTATCGAGATACAAGATACCCTTCTTAACCTGCATTACAAAGGAAGATTAGTTTTTCTTGGGTACCCACTTAACCATGTGTACACGTTTGTCAGTGGAAGTAGTTGGAATGGAAGGTTCAACAATCTTCACAGCATTTGAAGATTCAGCTTTGTCAGTCTTCACTTTGGTTAATTTCTTAACCTCAGTGGTCTTCTTTGCCTTGGGGGCAATGATCTTCACCTTAGCTATCTTTTCAGCTTTGGTGGCTGTGGGGCACTTACTAGCAATATGATCAGTGAGTCCACAGTGATAACATTTCCTATAACTAAAAGTAGTTCCAGGACCATTTGAATGCTGAGCTTTAGATTTTAAATTAGAAGTACCAGCACCAAGTAAGTTGTTGGCTTTTGAAATGGGAGGAACATTCAGTTCTTCAGATTTCTTACCAGAGACATCCACTCTGATTCTAGGAGTAGATCGCTGAATAGACCCACGCTGAGTAGATCCAGAGATCTGATTCCTTGATCCAGAGGGATGAATCACTAAAGCTTTAGAAGCATTCAGCTTAGGTACTATGGTACCCTTCTGAGGATTTTGGTTAAAAGCAATTCCTTTACCTCTATCTTTAAAGACAGAGGTAGGTTTTGGATAAACCATTTTCTCTTTACCTTTTGAAGAGGTAGAAATTTCCTCAGGGATAGGCGGTCTAGACGAGGAACACTGAGAGGATGAAGTATCAGCGACTGAGGATACGAAAGTTCCAAATAAGAGCATGAAACGATCAGTGGTTGGTTCTAGAGTATCAGCTTTGTAACCAAGACCACGTTTATCACTCAGGGGTATCTGAGACTTAATTATCTCAGTGATCTTTGTTGAAGAATTACACCATCCTTCAACAGTAGCTTTTTCAGCTCTTAATGCAGCGATAGCTTCTTCGCGCTCGATTTTGACTAGCTGATTTAAGTGCACTTGATCTTTAAAATCTTCTTCAATTTTAGAAAGCTTTTCTATTTGAAGGTGACGGTTTTTAAGCTGTTCAGCGAGATCAAGGTTTTGATTTTCAACTACAGTTTTTCCATTCATGGCTTCATATAAACTTCTAGTCAAGAGATCGATTTTACGAAGACTATCAGCTTCATCAATATTTGCAATGTTTGTAAAGAAGGAAAATGATACCTGAATAGCAGAGGTTGAAGTGGAGGGTATGTCTGAACTTTCTTCCTCATCTTCAATCTTGGCTATAAGACAAAGATTGGCTTCATCATCTTCAGAGTCAGATGATGATTCTTCTTCATCAGAGGCAGCCCAATCATAGTTAGCCATCAGGCCTTTGCCTTTCTTCTTAAAGCTTTTCAGCTTCGCATACTTTTCTTTCAGTTGGGCATATTTGTCATCTTTACTCCTGGGAATAAAGGATTTCTTGGGAAACGCTGAGTTTCTCGAAACTTTCTTAGACCTGCACTCGTTAGCGAAATGTCCGATCTTTTCGCAGTTAAAACAAGTAGCAGTAACCTTATCAACAGGAGCTGATGATCTTGGCTTGTCAGTAATGGAAAGAGGTTTATTCTTTCTGAACATTTTCGTTTTGGCGAATCTCCTGAACTTTTTAGTGAGGAGAGCCAAAGATTCATCATCATCTGAAGAGTCAGAATCTGATGACCTTTCAGAGTTACTTTCCAACTCAGTGATAGTGACCGAGGGTCGCTGAGTGGAAGGTTCCTCTGAGATTAAAGCAACAGAGGTGCTTTTGGAATCTTTTACAAGATTCTTCTTAAGATGACTCGATTGCTCATGATTCAGCATCGTGCCATATAAGGTAGAAAGGGTCATTGATCTTAGATCCTTTGACAGCTTGAGACACATAGAATAACTGTCCCAGCTTTCAGGTAAACATTCTAAAACCTTTGTCAGCATTTCACAGTTAGAATATTCCTTACCAACAGTTTTTAGATCTATTAATAAACAGTTAAAACGTTGGTGAACTTCAGAGAGAGTTTTATTCTTACCACAGATGAAACTTTCGTACTGTCTTACCATGTTGATCTTTCGAGAGTCCTGGACTTCAGACGTACCTTCATACTGAACACATATTGTGTCCCACATAGCTTTTGAGGTTTTCAGGTTCATGACGGAATGGTAGACCTCGTCAGGAAGAGCCGTGGATAGTATGGATCTGGCTTTTGTGTCGATAGCCACTTTCTTCTTATCTTCGTCAGTCCACATATGAACTTCCTTAGGAATCAGCCTTTCTGGAATAGCGGGTCTATTCTCAGCGGCTGGAACTGCAGCATCAATTCTTACAGGAATATATGGGCCGTTTTCAAGATAGTAAGGCATAGTAGGGTCTACACCTTCTAAGAAGAGAATCATCATATTTTTCCATAGATTAAAGTTATCTCTGGAGAATCTAGGGGGTTTTGCAAGAGAACCATTGTCGATATAATTTGTGTTTGTGTTGGTAGCCATTTTCAGAAATAGCAAGGAAGAGAAATCTTAGTATAGATTAGATCTTGTTTATGAGATTAAACAAATCCGCTCTGATACCACTTGTTGGTCCCGAAGGGCTATACAAGTTTGTAGAAGGGGGGAGGGGGGGTTGAATACAAACACACAGATTTTACTTTTCTAAATTGTTTATTGATAAATCATTAACAATTTACAGCTTGTTGCGGAACAAGATTAAGGATAAACCTAAATCTAAACAAGTTGGAACACTAAGTTTCTTGCACAAAGAAAGAGAAGGAAATTACTAATAATAACCTATCTCAAGATAAGAAGGATGAACTTGTCCAGAGTTAGCAAGTTACTTCAAAATGAAGTGAGTTCTTCTTCTTATATATTGCATGCATTTAATGCATGGCAGTTTACACTTTACACTTGGCAGCAGCTGATTGGTTGTATGTCATTGACCTTTGTTGACAACCTTAGTAGCCGCATATTTGAACAGTGTAGTATCAGAGTGGTTGTACGATTTCAGACAATAAGGAGGTTCTTTTTCTGACATATCGTACGGAGTCGTGCAAGGGTGGTTAAGACAAAAGTACTTTGTACGGAGGACTTCATGATCAGCTTTTCGTTGATTCAGCGGTTTATCATTCTATATCAGCGAATGATAAAGTTCAGCGATAGCTGAAGTCCTGTACTTGATACTTCACGTTGAGTGGACAAATCTGAGTCTTCGCTGATCCGCATCAGTTCATTAGGAGACTTGTCGCTGGTTCTTGAGCTTGATCTTCGACTTCAGCGTAGAACCTATGTTGACGTGAAACTTGTCTTCAGAGATCATAAGTAAACAACTAACTTATCAGCGATCACCATAAGGACTGAACAAACTCAGAGCATTATGGTGAACAGTGTTCGCTGAATGTTTAATCTAAAGAGCGAGAGTTCCTATCAGCGATACTGTAAGATCTTAGTACTTATCAGCGATAGTCAAACTCTGATACATATTGTTTACTTACAATTTTCACTAAGTATATAAGAGAGGGTCATTATCAAATCATTGAGGGTTTGGATCAACACAATTACTAAAGTAACCACACCAAAACAGCAGAATTCCACCATGAATGTACCGCCATGACGAACCGATAGGACATAGCAGCTAGATCAGCCCCTCTGTCACCTTACAGCAGCTCCCAAAAGCCGAGGACAAGCTGATTCACCTATCTGTCCAGCAGCAGCATGCTGAATTCAGCGTTGTTAAGTTTGAATAGCAGCTTAATCACAACTGCCACTGCCCCTTCCAAGCAGAACGGCTGTCTATCCTTCGAAATAGTAGCATCAATTGATTTTTACCCTTTTTCGATACCTGTTTCTTCGATACCTGCTGAATTCAGCGTTGTTAAGACGGAACAGTGGCTTAATCACTTCAGCCACTGCCCCTTCCAAGCAGAACGACTTTCCAATCTTTGCAACAGTAGCAACAATGATTTTTACCCTTCTCCTAAACCTGATTCTTCGATAACTTGGCTGCACTTTCTGGATTAGATCACTCTCGATGGGTCTGTTAACCAACCACTCCAGTCCACTTTTCGCCCGCCCAAACGTCTCGCGATCCATTCGTAGGACTTTCTTTGGAGTTCGAAGAATCTATCTTCCAGATTACTTGTGTCCGCTTTGAACACTACATTATTACGGTTGGACTATATAAAATATAAAAATAACCAGTTCATTTCCTACCACAGTTTCGGTTGCACCGCCTCGCTTGACCCGGAAAAATTGAGACCCAACAATCCTTGCAGAGAACTTATGCTTTCCACCTCATGCCTCCACCATCTGAGCACCAATTGCCACACCTTGGACACTTGTTCACATTGTATCAATGCGTGGTCCGTAGACTCCGTTTCTTTCCCGCATCTTGGACATAGGATCGAGTCCAAGTCCATCCCCATCTTATCTAGTAACATTCTAGTTGGTAATCTACCTTGCCTTGCCCTCCAAACAAAAATACAGACTTTTTTTGGGACCACCTTGGACCATTTCTTTCTTCATATTGAGGACCTAGCACCGACATTCTCCCCTCTATTATGGATTTGAGTTATTGCACCGAGAAAACCCCCTCCTCCCCCTCCACCGACTTGATCCGATCCTTCCCATCTAATTTCGGATTCCACCCTCTAAGATCCTCCTCTAACTCCTTTAACTCTCCCACCTCCCTACCCCTCGGTTCTCTCCTCCAACTCCACCTCCAAAACCAATTGTCTCCTACCCACTCCCCTTTGTCAGCTATTGAGCACCCTTTATTAATTTCAAGACACCAAAGGCGCTTGAATCTCTCTTCCAATGTCTCGTACCCCAACCACCTATCCAACCAAAAGTCCGTTTCGTCCCCTCTTCCAATTTCTTTCCCAAAGGATTTTTTGAAGTTTATCCCAATCTTTTCCAACTCTCTGGCCACCTTTATGATGTTATACCACACCGATCCCCCCTCCCACTATGACTTTGATCACTTTCCAACTCGCCCCTCCTACCATATATACTCTTTATTACCTTTACCCAAAGAGAATCACACTCCAAACCGAACCTCCACCACCACTTCCCCAAAAGCCCCAAATTTGTGGATTGCAAGCTACCTACATTAAGACCACCCCTCTTGAAGTCTCTTAACATCCTCTCCCATTTTACCCAAGCCACCCGCTTTTTTTCTTGTGTACCTTTCCTCCACCCGCCCCAAAAGAATTGGCTTCTCACACTCTCCATCTCACGTATCACACCTCTCGGAGCTCGGAAAAGCGAGAAATAATACAATGAGAGACTACCTAATACTGACTTTACCAACGTTAGTCTACCTCCGAATGACATCAATTTCGATTTCCACATTGACAATTTATTTTTCACCTTTTTTACCGCATCCTTCCAACTATCGATTTTGCTCATGCATTTCCGCACCGAAAGGCCGAGGTAAATAAACGGGAGTTCACCACAACTGCACCCCAATCCTCTAGCCCAAGTTTGTGCATCTTCTATCTCGACCCCCACTCCGTAAAGTTTGCTCTTTCCCATGTTGATCTTTAGTCCCGACGTCGCATGAAAACATTTAAGGATTTTCGTGAGATTTTTAATTTTGGTGGTGCTCCATTTGCCGTAGAAGATTGCATCGTCGGCATATTGTAGATATGTCACCTCGATTTTGTCTTTGCCAACTTTCAATCATTCGAAGACCCCTTTTTCTTATGCCTCCAGCGTCATGACATTAAGACCTTCCGCCACCACTAGGAATAGGAATGGTGCTAAGGGGTCGCCTTACCTTAGTCCTCTTTCCATTTTAAATTCTTTGGTCGGCGATCCGTTAACCAACACCGAAACCGAGGATGACTCCAAACACGCCTTTATCCACTTGCACCACTTTTTCCCGAACCCCATCGAGGCCAACGTATCTAACAACTATGCCCACTCCACACTATCATAAGCCTTCTCGAAATCCATCTTGAATATTAAGCCTTTCTTTTTCGATTCCCTCAAAAACTCCACCACCTCGTTCGCGATCAACGCCCCATCAAGAATGTATCTCCCTTTAATAAATACCGCTTGTGTTTCTCCTATTATTTTCCCAATGACCTTCTTTATCCTTTCCGCCATTACCTTTTATACAATTTTGTAGTACACCCCAATCAAGCTTATCGGCCTATACTCGTTAAGGCCCGTTGGATTTGAGTTCTTTGGAATCAAGGTTAAGAAGGAAGCGTTACATCCTCCACTTATCTTTTCCATATCCCAAAAACTCTCGAGTGCTTTCATGAGATCATGCTTTATAATCTCCCAAAACTTTTTCACCAAAGAGAAAGTGATACCATCCGGCCCCGGTGATTTTTTACTCCCGTATAATTTGATCGCTTCCCATACTTCTTCCTCCAAGAAAGGTTTCTCCAAGCTAGCCGCCTCTTCCACCGACAATTTTTTGAGTTTTCCACTAGTTATTTTCGGCCCTTGTTTCTTTTGTGATGCGAACTTCTTCTTAAAAAATTCCCACGTGAATTCCTTTATTAATCCCGGCTCTTCCGTCCAAACCGCATTAATATTCAAACCTCGAATACCGTTCTTTCTCTCCCTATTTCTTATCGCGGCGTGAAACACTCGTGTATTTTAGTCGCCCTCTTCTATCCACTTAAGCCTTGCTTTTTGAGCCGCCATCTCTAATTTTCTTTTTTCCGCGTATAGCCACTTTTTCCTTGTCTCTACCCATCTCTCTCTTTCGGTCTCGGATAAGCTTCTCAATTCGGCTTTGCTTTCCCACTTTTTTGTCTCCTCTTTATTTTTTCCAACTCCCCGTGTAGTTTCGTGTAGCTTTCCCCACATCTTCTTTTCAAAGCTTGTTTCACATTTTTAGGGCCTGTTTGTTTTCATGGATTCAGCTCTTATTTGGGCATTATATCTTAATCGGTTAGACATTCCTAGATTCAGGGTGTTTGGTTAGTTTTAATATTCAGAGGATCTTATCTCTGATTATCCTCTAAATCAAAAAGTGAAAATAGAACCTCTAATTCGCTTAGAGGTAAGCCTCCTAATTATCGCCTATCTTCAGAATACGACTCCATCATCTCCATCGACTCCATCAGGTACTCCCTTTAGTCCTCGTTTCTTTAATTTTAGGGTTCTCGATTGTTTCCCTGTTTCTGGTTCTGGTTGACCGCAGGCAGGAGAGCAGCAGCAGATCCACAACCACCGATTCCAAATACGATTTTAGCCGTTATCGATGATGAAGAAATGACTGAAGATTCCCCCACCGCTGCTACTAATGGCATTGTTGTAGGAACCCTTAGATCATCATTCCAGTTATGTTCTTCAACGAGACCTGGATCTTGAGCCGTGTGAGGGTATGGAATTCGAGTCTGAAGAGGCTGCCAAGGGTTTCTATAACTCGTATGTCTAGAAAAGATGGCGCCATTATACAGAGGTCTTTTGTTTGCGCGAAAGAAGGGTTTCGTAACTTAAATGAGAAACGCACGAAAGATATATATATATATACATATAACTAAGTCATGGAGCAAAAGCAATCTATGCACAACAGGAAAGTAATGATAAGCCTAATCCTATTAAGACTCTACTATGTGTGAATCCATGTTCTCCCATACGTGTCTATTTAAGATAGCTTCCATGTGTCTCATATGTGACTATTAAATAAAATTGGGCAGGTGCTTGTTTTCTAAGAAACCAAAAGATTTGCACAAGTTTATTACTTGAACAAAGGGAACTAGGTTGGCATAATTTGATTAAATGGAATAGATGTGTTTATAAATTCAAAAGTATAATATTTTGAGAGATAAAATATATAATTATATATATTCAGATATTTATGGGTAGATTAAAACAAACAGTCTAACTGATTCAGATTTCAGACTTCAGCACCACCTCTTAAAAATCAGAAATGAAATCAGATTTCAGACTTCAACACCTCTTAAAAAACAAACGCCACCTTAGTTTATCTTAGAGGTGGCCAAATTGACCCGACCCGACCCGAAATCGGCCAAGAACCGGTTCTGGCCCGACCCGGTCAAGAACCGGTTTCAAGCCCGAGAGCCGGACCGGTTCGTGTATATAGGAATTTTCTCGACCCGACCCGGGACCGGTTCGTGGCCCGACCCGACCCGATTTTTTTCAAAAAATTATAGCCGTTAACTAGCCGTTTGTGACCGTTGGGAACCAATTTTTGACCGTTTTTTGGCTCAAAAAACTCCCCTCCAACCCCATATAAATACTAGGGGTGTTATGGAGTGATCACCACCTTACAATTGCTTACAAAACGCAAAAAACGCTTACAATTCTCATTTCTCGGCTCTCGTTATATTCGTTTCTCGCAAAAAACGCATACAATTCTCATTTCTCGACTCTCGCTATATTCGTTTCTCGCAAAAAACGCATACAATTCTCTAGTCTCTACTATCAAAAAAATTGCCGAACAAAATTACACCGTTGTTGCCGATCATTCACGAAAAGCAGCGGTTTGGGATAATTTCAACTTGGTAAAATTTCCCGACGATACAAAAAAAGCGCAATGCAAACGGTGTGGAGATTTCCTAAAACCCGGATCAAATAGCACGTTAAAGCGCCACTTCGAGGAAAGATGCAAGAGGTTGAAATCGGGTCCCGATCCAACTCAACCCATACTTGACAATTCCGGTCAAGTATGGTCGTATGATGATGATCTCGCCCGAGAAATGCAAATGAAATGGGTCATTCAAATGGCGTTGCCGTTTGGACATTTCGACAATCCTCACATTACAAACATGATCAAAAATGGGTTCCAACCACGCTACAATGGTTCGGTAAGTCGTCAAACTCTTAAGCGTGATGCTTTAAAATATTGGAATAAGGTTCAAAAAATTATGCGAGAAATGTTTTTAAACTTACCCAACAAAGTTTCTTTAACTTGTGATGTATGGAGCGCACCATGCGGATTGCCAAATTCTTATATATGCATAACGACACATTGGATTGTGCCGGGATCGTGGCAATTATGCAAACGTGTAATCACGTTTGAGCTCTTTGGTTCGCCACATTCGGGTGAGCGTCAGTTTTCTATAATTATGAGATGTCTTCAATATTATAATTTAAAAAATAAAGTTATTAGTATTTCGTTTGATAATGCTAGTAATAATACGGCATGCGTAGACCGATTACGTTTGGCTTTATCCCCTATTTTAGAGGGAAAATTATTTCATACACGTTGTTGCGCACACATAATAAACTTAGCCGTTCAAGACGGCTTAAGTAAACTTAATGAGCCTTTAACTAAGTTTAGGCTTATGTTACGCCGAATTTTCACAAGAAATAAAAAAATGCAAAACTTATATAGAGATTATTGCAAACAAGTCGGTTTTAAAGCTTTGGGACCGGCGCACGATATGCCGGTTCGATGGAATTCGACTTGGAAAATGATGGATAATTTATTAAGACAACAACAATATATTCAAGCATTTTATAACATTCATTACCCGGATAACACGATAACTCAGGATGATTGGACAAGGATTCATGGCTTTCACGATATTTTGGGCGATTTCAAAACTGCAACAACTATGTTATCCGGTGTTTATTATCCAACGAGCCCTTTACTTTTAAATCAACTTTATATTTTGGCAAGTAAAATTGCTCAATACGAACAGGATTTGCACTTTCACGACGTGGTGAAACCAATGAAAGAAAAATTGGTAAAATATTTTAAAAAGATCCCCTTCACTTTTCTTTGTGCCGCGGCATTAAACCCGTTTTTAAATGTTACGGGTGTCGAAGTTTTAATACAAGCAATATGTGTATCGTTTGGTTTTGATTCTCTTACAAATTCTAGCTTTTCAAGGAAACGCATACAACAATTTAATACTGGTTTTCATCAATTATATGAGATTTATAGAGTTAATTATGGGGGAGGAAGCCAACAAACCCCTACACCTCAAATGTTTTCACCGGGTTCTAGTAGCAGTCGTGGCCGAAACCGAGAAGACTTAATGCAAACTTTAATGCAATCGGTTGTCATGGAATCTTCTAAAAAAGCTAGATATGATGGGGATAATTTGGGTGAATTCAATCAATACGTACGTACTAATTTTATAACGACATCCTTCATAAACGTCGTAGATGTTGAAGCCCTAGATTTATTAGAATGGTGGAAAAGTAAACAATCAAGTTTCCCAATTATGGCCACTATTGCACTTGATATACTAACAATCCAAGCTAGTACTGTAGCTTCGGAGTCGGCCTTTTCTCTTAGTGGCAGGATCATATCGGAGCGTCGGACAAAATTAACCCCAAAATCGGTGGAGTGCTGCGTATGTCTAAAGGATTACTTGGATGGAGAAGACCGCATTCAAAATCGAACGAACCTGGAGGATGATATAGAAGGCGTGGAAAAAAACTTATTCGAAAACGACACGGATGAACTACTAAGTACGCCGTCCGTAACCGATACTTCTGATGTTAGTAGTGTCGTAGATGACGAAGATGTAGACACCGACCGCCTTGATGATCAGACGGCTATTACACGACTGATGCAGTACAATACTCTTGAAGACTACAATCCAGATCAGAATCCATACTACGCTCCATACAATCCATTCAATTATAATCCATTCGATTACTATCCGAGTGATGGGAGTGGAAGTTCGGGAGCGGGTGGGACTTCGGGAGCGGGACCTTCGAATGTTTAGAATTTATGTATTGTAACTTGTAACTTGTAAGTTTGTAACTTAAAATTATATATAAATTATAAAACGTAAAAGTGTATTTTAGTGATATATATTATAAATAAAACGTATTTTTAAAGTGTATTTTACTTATCCAATGATTCCAATCCAATTTTTCTTTGTTAAAGTTTAGTAATTAATTATTATACAAAGAAAGCAGTTAAAAAACAAAAAAATCGCAGGCCCAACTCCGAACCGGTTCTTGGCCCGGCCCGGCCCGGTTTTATGAAAACCGGTTCTACATACCATTAAACGGGTCAGGGGATTTCGGTTTAAACCCGGCCCGGTTCTCACCTGACCCGGTTCTCACGGTTACTGTGTGGAACCGGTTTGTCCCCCGACCCGGCCCGAACCCGATTTTTGGCCACCTCTAGGCTTTATCTCTAAATACACAATCCGGATTTTTTGAAATTACCTCTTTGTTCGACTTCTATAAAATACCATTTTGGATAATTTTGAAGAATCCTAATTTTTTTTTCTTACTATATAACAAGTTTTCTACTGTAACTTTTATATAAAAACATTATATAGATGATTATATAATTGATTTAATATTTAACAAATTCATATATAAAGTATCTAACTTGCATTCGAAACACAATTAAAATAGAATTAAAATAAAATTTTGAATTATTTTGAAAACATGATTTTTAAGAATCTTTACGAAAGTGAATAAATGTGTATTTGTTTTGGGAAATTGACCCAAATAGTTATTTCTCTTTTCATAATTGTTTTTTTCGTCATTCATCTCTCTGTTTTACCAAAATGTCAGTACCTTTACAAGTAACAACTCCTCAACTTATGGATGGTTCAAAAAGTAAAAAACAATTGAACATGGTCAGCAAATACAGAGACCAAATATGTATTTTTTGGCTACATCTGCAAGTGATAGTCCGCACGTTGCGAACATGTTTAAATTATTTTACATATTTGACCTTTGCGTTTGCGGAGCATGTTCAAAAATAAGTAGAGAAATGACTAAAAGATCAATTTAGAGGGAAAATGACAATTTGGGACAATTTGGTTTTTCAAGAATCATCACTTTGTTTGGTTCAAAATAGTAAAAGTTAAAGTTGGGTCAAAACTCAAAGAGAATATAAGGTGGTAAAGTCAAAATTACTAGTGGGCAAAAGGGTCATTATCGAAAGTGTATGTTTAAAAAGTTAAAATTAAGGGAGTTGGTCAAACCCATCCATATAACTAAGACCCAATGAAAAAGACAAAAAGCACCTCCACTATTTACCATCGCTAAATGCCAACTTTCCAACTTAACTGACCCCTATTTGACCCCACCACCCCCAAGGACTATTTCGTCATTCCCCTTCTTCACGGGCCTAAACAATGCAATCATCGATCAATTGATATGCCATGACTTCATTTAGACCTGACAAAAACTGACACGACACGTTAATCCAACATGAACTCGACACAAAATAAACGGGTTTGGGTAATACATTTCAACCCGTTTAAGTAAACGGGTTGACACGACACGACACGAAAATTAAACGGGTAAGGTAAGGGTCAAAAATTTCAACTCGAAAATGACCCTAATAACCTGTTTATATATATATATATATATATATATATATTACAAGTTTCATTTTTAATAATTTAGATTTTTAGTGTTTTGGATTTGCTTATAACTTATAAGTTTAAACTATAAAATTTAGATTTCTAATGTTTTCATTTGAATTTTAGATTTGTAATGTTTTTGTGAAATTTCGATATCTAATTTATAGTTTCATAAATGTTAAACGGGTTAGACGGGTCGTGGCGGGTTAGACGGGTCGGGTTAGGGTTGGGATTTTCTGACCCGTTTATTAAACGGGTCGGGTTAGGGTTAGACACTCTCAACTCGTTTAACTTTGAACCTGACACGACACGACACGTTTGCCAGGTCTACCTTCATTCGAAATTACAAACCGTCCTTCAAGAATACAATAGTTTCATTTCAAATATTTGGACAAAAAATTGATTATCGACAACTCCATCCAATCCTACACAGAAGTTTTACTTAAAATATACTAATAAGTGCATGTTCAAAGGAGAATCAAACCCACTTTCCGAATATCCCTTTTTTTCTCATCGGGCTCGAACATTAATTATCTTTTGATTGTACAATGATAACTGGAGCTCAGCATATTAAGAAGCATATGAGAACGTTTTTACTGATATTATTGCGTAATTGTTTTGAGAATCGATCAATCACTTATTTCATGATGAATAATCATGAAGATACATGAACTAGGTAGTTTTATTTTCAAAACATTTATGGTTCTCCGTTCTCATTCGAACATTACCTTATACTTATAAACCTTTTAATAATAAATTAAAGTTATGTTTTGTAACCATAAGCTAACTTGGAGGTCGTTTACCTAACACCTATCAGGTAAACGCTTACGTGTAATAGTTAGCACTTTCACTTAACTTACCGGGTAAGATTTAGTTCATTAAAACAACATTGTATGCAACATTTATACCCGGTAAGCGCTCACCGCGTAAGAGTCGTCAATCTCACCTATCGGGTAAGACTCTTGGTCCTTATCCTCGCTCTTACAGGGTATGTTTCTCAATCTTTGTCATGTCCATTCGATAAGCAGGGCCGGCCCTGGGCCTAGGCCAATGGGGCAACGGCCCAGGGCATCACAAAGTCCATGGGCATCAAAATTTTATAAACTATTCTAGTTATTTCATTTAATGGTTGGAGTCTAAATTCAAATAGGTGGACTTTGCAAGTTCTTTAAGCTAGTCTTTTCTCACCAAATATTACCATTTAATACTATTTACTGTTTGACATTGATCATCAACAACTTTCGTTCATAAATGTATGTATTCTTGCTATTCTCAGGGTTTGTAGTGAGAGAGGGATGACAAATACTCAAAAACTGTAAAAGGACATTTTTATGGCCTTTCGTCATGAGCATCTGAAATCTCAAGACCGGCCCTGTCTATAAGGTAAAATGAATCGGTTCACACTGACGAGGTAAGCATTTAATAATGGCCCCTTTGTTTTTAAGTTTATTGAAAAACTCTGATTGAATTGTCATAAGATAGTTTAGTGAAATTTAAAAAAAAGTGTACTGAAACACTATTGAAATAACGTTTCAGTAAGTTACATATGTATTTTGTCATTTTCTTTTAGTTATGTTCTTAATTATCTAATGTTATTAATTATTAAATGATTTATATATTTTTGAGAAAATATTTAATTATTAATATTAAAAAGTTATTAAATTAAGCTTCAATAATAATTAATATTTTTTGGATAACATTATTAATAATTTTTTTAATTATTATTCAATATATGTTTAAAAAAAATTATTAATAAAATACTTTTTTTACCAAAACAAGCACAACTTTATTAATGATTGGAATCGTTGTAGCACAAGAGAAGATTGTTATCTAACCGGAGGGCCAACATTCGAAACGGGGTCGACTAAGAATTTGGATTGCCTAGCAAGCTCATGTGCAACCTCATTTCTATTCCTCCTAGCAAATTGAACTTTAAATAAAGGTTTTGATATTAGAACTTCGCGACAATCGTGAACCACTATAATGGGTAAAGCTCGTATTTTAATATTCAAATACCAAATTTTTATAAGTTGCAAAATTTTCTTATTTTTGGGGATACGTTTTATATATATATTATTTGTATGTACTAAAGCAATTATCTAAATATGACTTAATATTCAATAGTCTACAGGTTGTGGAGGCTTTGGAGTTTGATTGAAAGATGTACAAACACTTAACACCATCTGATTATACAAAGTAATATGAACAATAAACAATACACCTTCAAGAGGATTGAAGATGAATATGAAAACCCTAACTAAACAGAGAGAACCCTAAATCTGGAAAGATAAATGAGAGAAAACGTAGCTACTTCTAGAAAGCACAAAATGAAAAAATGAATGGTTTCAAGTCTCAAAACACTGAAGAAAACTACATATATAGTCCAACGAGATATTGCACAAAAGCCCTTCAACTTCTCATAAACAGCTCCGCTACCCTCGAACAATTCTCCAATGTGAGGCGCAGTCCCTCCTATCCTCATCTTTAAGCAAAAGTCCAGTACAACCCTCGAACTAACTGAAAACTAAACAACACACTAAATAAGTTATAAGGATGACAAGATTGGTCCAGAATACAATACCTTTTAACACCTTCCATCAATCTTGACATCTGAACAAATCACATAATCTTAATTTTTTACAGAGATATTTGTGCTGGTTAATACCAAGAGACTTAGTAAAAATATCTGGTGGATTTTCTGTTGAAGTAACTTTAACAGTTTTCAACATTCCAGAAGCTATTTTATTCCTTACCTGATGCACATCAATCTCAATGTGTTTTGTTCTCTCGTGAAAAACAGGATTATTAGCAATTTGAATAGCAGACTTGTTATCACAATGTAAATTTATAGGAAGCAAATTTGTTATTTTCAAATCTGTTAAAATACTAAAAACCCATATAATCTCACATAGAGCAGAGGCCATTGCCCTGTATTCTGATTTCGCAGAAGAGCGAGAAACAATAGTTTTGTTGGTCCCGAAGGGCTATACAAGTTTGTAGAAGGGGGGGGGGGGGGGGGGGTTGAATACAAACACAGATTTTACTTTTCTAAATTGTTTATTGATAAATCATTAAAAATTTACAGCTTGTTGCGGAAACAAGATTAGGGATAAACCTAAATCTAAACAAGTTGGAACACTAAGTTTCTTGCACTAAGAAAGATAAGAAAATTACTAATAATAACCTATCTTGAGATAAGAGGATGAACTTGTCCAGAGTTAGCAAGTTACTTCAAAATGAAGTGAGTTCATCTCTTTATATACTGCATGCATTTAATGCATGTCAGTATACACTTTACACGTGGCAGCAACTCATTGGTTGCATGTCATTGACCTTTGTAGACAACCTTAGTAGCCGCATGAATGAACAGTCTAGTATCAGAGTGGTTGTACGATTTCAGACAGTAAGGAGGTTCTTTTCTGACATTTCGTACGGAGTCGTGCAAGGGTGGTTAAGACAAAAGTACTTTGTACGGAGGACTTCATGATCAGCTTTCGTTGAATCAGAGCTTTAACATTGTTAATCAGCGAATGATAAAGTTCAGCGATAGCTGAAGTCTTGTACTTGATACTTCACGTTGAGTGGACAAATATGAGTCTTCGCTGATCCGCATCAGTTCATTAGGAGACTTGTCGCTGGTTCTTGAGCTTGTTCTTCGACTTCAGCGTAGAACCTATGTTGACGTGAAACTTGTATTCAGAGATCATAAGTAAACAACTAACTTATCAGCGATCACTATAAGTACTGAACAGACTCAGAGCATTATGGTGAACAGTGTTCGCTGAATGTTTAATCTAAAGAGCGAGAGTTCCTATCAGCGGTATTGTAAGGTCTTAGTACTTATCAGTGATAGTGAAACTCTGATACATATTGTTTACTTACAATTTTCACTAAGTATTAAGAGAGGGTCATTATCAAATCACTGAGGGTTTGGATCAACAATCTCCCCCTATTTGATTATGACATAGCAACAGAGAAAATTGCTATTTAATGAAAACATAAGGATAAAAAGAACTCATAAAATATTTGTCCCTTTTACTGTTTTCTGGGATCTTTTCTGCACTGATGGAGTAAGGTACTTTCGCTGAAATCTTTCATTAAACTTCGTATCAGATTACAAAGGGAAGTGGAAAGATAACAAGTACAAGCGAAATAAATTACAAGTACAGAAGAATAACTGATACAATAGAAGAATTTAGGCGATCCTATCAGCTTATAGAGGTTCTTCCTTAATGAGAAGTTCATCAAGGGTCAGTGATGTGGGAATCATCCAGTCAGGAACTGTTACACCTTGATTTCTTTTGTTAAGCGCTTCTTCAAAGATCAAGGGTTTCAGATGTCGTGCCCGAATGTCATTCCTGAAGTCACACCAGTAGATAAGATCTATCAGCTGTTCGATGGGAGTGATGGGAAGTTCAGAGATGCGTTGAAAACGCTTTCGTCCATCATAGTCAATAAAGAATATCCCATAGGGTTCGCTTATGACTTTCCCAGGGATGAAAGTCTCACCAAGAGGAAGAGATGTGTCAAGTCCGGAGAGATCAGGGTCAGGACCAAGGACTTCAGCACGAGAAAAACCAATACAAGTTTCGTTTAGAATGCGAGGACCATCATTTGAAGATTTAGACTTCTTCTTCGCTGAGGCCTTTCTTTTCTGACTTTCGAGAGGAGGAGGAGGATGAATATCCACACAAGAATAGACTAAGTTGATCTGCTTGTTTATCAGCTTTTCGAAATGTTCTTTGTACTTAGACTGAGACTTTTGTATGGCTAATCTGATCTCCAACCATTCAGAGAGACCGTACTGTGTGATAGCTTCAGCATAGAATTTTTCGTACTGGTCATTTTCTCTGAATATCTCGATTTCAGCGATTGAAACTTTGAGGGTTGATCTTCCAGTGATGAGTACCTTGATTATTCTGGAAGCTCGATGTCTGAAATGAACCTTTTCTCTGCACCAGCTCAAAGTAGACTTGGACACAGTTCTCTTTTCTTCAGTGATCTTCTTGGCGTCTTCCCATAGCTGACGTTGAACTTCGATAGGAGCTCTTTTCAGCTTGGGGTCTTTCACTGATTGTCGAGAAAGATGGATGGCGAGTTCTCTGTCTTTTTCTTCAGCTTCTCTTCTTTCAGCGATTAGACGTTCAGCTCTGAGGTGATCCTTGTATTCCTTTTTATAAATTCTGAACTTTTTAGGAACGGAAGGAAGTTGATCACGCTTCAGAATGATACGCTGAGCCTCAAACTTCTTTATCATTTCTTCTCTTCTTTTTTGATCATCTTCACTTGGTTTTTGAGGAACCAAGGAAGGTCTGCTTGTATGAGCGAGCGTCTGTTCTTCAGGTTCATCAATCTCAGAGATTAAATCCAAGACTGGGATTATATCTTCAGCAGCAGCTGGGATTATTGTTGGTGGTGAAGTCGCAGTTGTGGAAATTTCAGCGATATCCTCAAACAGGGGAGAGGACTAGTTGAAACACAGCGATCTTACGAGTAAGAACTTGGGTAGAATCAGAGAAAGGAAATTGGTTTAAGTGTATAGGCTTGTGGATAGTAGAGCTGATAAAGTGTATAGAGGAGGGATGTAGCAAGGAAGATTTAGTGTACCTGACAAACCGGCTTTTCAAGCAAGATTGACATATTGTCTTCTTCAGCGAGGCCTTTGTTCTTGCCTTTGTCTGCTTCGGACGCTGAAGGTTTTGTTTTGGTCCGCTCCCCTGTGGATTCTTTTATCACGATCCCTTTAAGAGCTTTGATCCTCTGAGCAGGCTTGACGATAAAGAAGTCATCATCATCATCGTCATTCTTTGGAGAAGAGGATGGTTCATCATCAGCGATGTCGACGGCTTCATCATCTTCAGCTTCAGACTCAGTTTCTTCAGCATCTTCTTCGAGTTGCTCCCCCTCAGATACAGAGGTAAGCTTCTCGGTTCCCTCAGGGTTCTCAACTCCCTGAGGTCCAGCATCAGTTTTTTCAGCTGTCTTCTCACTCTCTTCAGCAAGGGTGAGGTCTTGAGTCTTCTCCTCCTCGATAGATTCATCGTGGAGAAGGTCTTCATAGTTCTTCTTCTCCCCCCCCCTTCTTCATGATGAATGGGGGAGGAATGTGTCGACTCAACAGTTGTTGTAGGTTCCCTGTCTTCTTGGCCAGGGATCCCCACACAAACTTCAATCGCTGCTAATGTGTTTTCTAGGCCAGAAATAGCAGGATTGATCTTCAAGAGCTCAGTACGATCCGCCGCAGTAAATCTTTCAGGTGCAGGGGCGGTCGTGTTAGTCAGGATCTGCTGCATCATTATCTTCATAGAACCAACGTCAGTCTTTACAGAAGTTACGTCAGTCTTTACAGCGTCCATGTCTCCCTCGAGTTTTCCAACCGATGTCTTCAGCGTTGTGAATTCGCTGGACATGGATGAAACTGAAGTCTTGAGAGAGAGGTGGTCTGTGTAGATGTTAGCGAGCACCTTTGCAAAGTCGCTGAGCATTTTATCAACCTTCTCTAAGTCAACTTTGGAGGCTTTTCCTTCCACCACTGTTGTCAGCTTTGTAAGATTCTCTCCAGCGTTTGTTACAGCTGAAGAGTTGTCAGAGAGAGTTGTGGTGAGACCTGTCAACTTTGTCTCCAAGTTCTTCAGAGAGGCGTTGATGTCTCCCAAATTAGGACCTGTAACAAATAAGTACTTGTGAACAGAGGAAAGCTCAGAAGTTTGGGGTTCAGTTACAGTGTTTATGGGTTGGTGTATACCTGCAAGAGGATTGATGAATTCGTCAAAATCTCGGCGTCCTGAAAAGTGTTCCATATCGTCAGCGAGAGTGCGTACACGTATGGATGGTTCTGCAGGTCCTGTGGCCATCATTCCTGGAGTATCAGCTTTAGCTTCTGGAGGAATGACGGTTGTTCCAGTGATAACTGGATTAGAGACCAATTGAGTAGAGAGAGAAGCGAAGGTTGAGAATGTTGGTTGGGTGCGAAGTTCAGCGTTGGATCCGGTGAGAAGTACTTCTTCAGTCTGTTGAGAGACTAAAGGAGGTTGGGTAGATTCCAAGTTTGTAACTCCAACGTTTAGAGACGTTGAAGTTTGGATAGAATGGGTGGCTTGTTCAGGTGTGGCAGAGCGTACCACTGAACGTTCCTTCTGCTCTTCAAGATGAGTTGAGGAGTCTTCAGCATGAGATTGCTGGGGTTGCTCCTTGGTTACCTTAGTCCTTTTGGAACTAAGTTGGGTAGCTGAGTGTTTCCTTTTATGAGAAGGAGTGGGGTTTGCAGCCTGGGTATCAGCGATGGGTGTGATCGCTGAAGGAGCTGCAGAAGTAGAAGAAGTAGGGTTGAGAAGAGATAAAAGTGTAGAAAGACGTACCTCGTTTTCCACCGGTTTGAAGTCGAGAACTTTTGGACCAACCTGAGAGAGTTTGTGGTCTCCATCTAGTGGGTAGGTGTCCTTCAGGCCAGTTTGGAAGACGGCGCTGATGAATCGAGGATAAGGAACCCATGATGGTCGGTCAGCGGCGGAGTCCACTCTTAGCACAAGGTCATCGTAGATTATCGATGCCAAGTCTATGTGTAGACCTTTCAGCAATGCATATCCCATTGCTTGCTGAGGTTGAGCGACTTGGTCAGAGGAGTCGGTCTTTGCAGTCATGCACCTGATTAAATGAGCGAAGATGAAATTCATCTCGCTGGGCATTTTGGATTTCTTGATTAGGGTCAGCTTCTTCCCGGGCTTCTTGTCCCTCCTAGTTTCCCATATGTAGCCCATTGCATCGAAGAATGCAGTGATGGCTTCCCTATCTGAGTGTTTCTTGTGGTCAGGGATAGGGACAAAAGGTTTTTCTTTTGTAGCAGTGGGAAGGTTCAGTGCTTTACGAATGATGGCAGGGGTGATCTTCATCGTGCCATATTCAGTATCACAGAGGATACAGTCAATTGTTTTTTAGGGATCTTTGGCTGATGGTAGCTGAGAGTGTCTGGCAGAATACCAGAACTGAGAAAGTATCAGCTGATGTGCAGGAGGTGTTATGGTCAGGGCTGTTGAGAGGCAGCAATTTTTTAAAAAGTTCACAGCATCATTCAGATGTGTGACTTGCTTTCGAGGAGGAAACTCGAAAAGCTCATAAAGGTTGTTTGATTTAGTCCAATCAAGTTCTTCTAGAGGGAACTTGACCTGAGGAGCTTTTGTGATTTCCAATTCCTCAGCATCAGCGGCAGCAATGTTCTCAGCGGTAGGAATGTCAGCAGATGCCATTTTCTGTATTAATCAGTTCAACCAAAGATTTTTAACAAATAAGAATAATCTTAATGTGGAAAGGTTTTCCAATAAGATGGTTCGAATTTTGTCCATTTCATTCAGACAAAAATGTCTTAATGAAGATTAGGGTTTTTCTTAGTTTTTTTGAAAAAGAAGTGCAAACCCATTAAGTCTTGTTTTCCAGTTTCTGGAAACGAACAAATGAAGAACAAGTTTAAGATTTTGCGTATAAACTTGAAGAACAACCATGAAAGGTTGTGTTCATAAAACCATGAAAGAAATGATTTCATTTGAAAAAGTTCTTTTGTTTGATCTTTTAAAAACAATGAGAAGATCATTAACAAGTTATAAACAATAGGTAAATAATAAGAACATATTAACCTTTGATGTTTGAAGAAGGAGATGAACAGTTGTTCTGGAAAAGCTTGAGAGCAAAATGCAACAGTGAATTCTTTTCTTGAGGAAGAAGTTCGCGTAAAAGGAAAATATAAACCAAGAATGTGTTTATATAGTGAGATTAGAGAGAGAAAATCTTGAGCGGGAAAAGATTTGCATTTGATTGGAAGTTTGAATGAAACGTGCAAACGTGTGTCAGAAAAAGAACGTGCCGGGGTTTATCCGTTGCGATGACGTCACAACTGTCCTTTCATATTCTTTTAGGATGTCTCTGAGGTTTTGAAAGCTCAGGGACACTTTTGAAAACATGAAGCACTGAATAGAAATATCAGTGATGGTTTTAGAAATTTCAAAATATCGCTGATTAAGGAAGAGATACAGCGATGCAAATTTATTTTGAAATCTTGCATTTGCATGCGATTGTCAGCGAAGGAAAACATACCTTGATATCAGCGAATCAAGTTTATTCAGAGAGAAGATGATGGAATAGGATATACAAGTTGATTTTATCCTGAACTATACAAGATGTATAATTGTATCACTGATCAAATGTGAACCGCTGAAGATTTTACTCTTCAAAGTTCAGCATTCCAAGCTCGCTGATGAGAAAGTTGAATCTTGTCTCATCAAGAGGTTTGGTGAACAGATCAGCTAACTGATAATCAGTTGGGATAAAATGAAGTTCTATATCACCATTCATCACATGATCTCTGATAAAATGATATCTGATTTCGATGTGTTTTGTCTTTGAGTGTAGCACAGGATTGTTGGCTATAGCGATGGCACTTGTGCTGTCGCAATAGATTGGAATTTTCGAGAACTGAAGGTCATAGTCTAGTAGTTGATTTCTCATCCACAAGACTTGAGAACAACAGCTTCCAGCGGCTACATATTCAGCTTCAGCTGTGGAGGTGGACACTGAGTTTTGCTTTTTACTTGTCCAACTCACCAGCTTTCCACCCAGGAGCTGACGTCCTCCTGTGGTGCTTTTCCTATCCATTTTGCAACCTGCAAAATCACTATCTGAATAGGCGATTAGATCGAATCCTGAGTCTTTGGGATACCAAAGACCTAGATTCGCAGTACCCTTAAGGTATCGAAAAATTCGCTTTACAGCGATCATATGAGATTCCTTAGGTTCATCTTAATATCGTGCACACAAACAGGTTGCGTACATAATATCGGGTCGGCTAGCTGTAAGATACAAAACAGAGCCGATCATCCCACGGTACAGCGTGACATTAACAGGAATACCCTTAGTATCCTTATCTAGTGTCAGCGGTGGTGCCATAGAGGTTTTCATAGCTGAACTCTGAGTTAAATCGAATTTCTTCAGCATATCTTTAACATACTTTCCCTGATTAATGAAAGTTCCTTTGTCATTTTGCTTTATCTGAAGACCAAGGAAATATGTTAGTTCACCCATCATTCTCATTTTATACTCATCTTTCATTCTATCAGCGAAACGAGTACAAAGATCTGGGTTAGTAGAACCGAATATAATGTCATCAACATATATCTGAACTAGAATGATATGACCTTTCACTATTCTAAGAAAAATAGAGTTTTGTCAATTTTACCTCGCTCAATTTTTTCAATATGGAGATAAGTAGAGAGAGTGTCATACCATGCACGTGGAGCTTGCTTTAAGCCATAAAGTGCCTTATCCAGTTTATAAACATAACCTGGACGCTTAGGATCTGAGAATCCTGAAGGTTGTTCCACGTAGACTTCTTCATTCAGCTTTCAATTTAGAAACGCTGACTTAACATCCATCTGATGTACCTTGAAGTCTGTGTGTACAGCGTATGCTAAGAATAGACGAATAGATTCTAGTCTTGCTACTGGAGCAAATGTTTCATCGTAATCTATGCCTTCTTCTTGTCTGTATCCCTGAGCAACAAGACGAGCCTTATTGCGGGTTACAGTTCCATGTTCGTCCAACTTGTTTCGATAGACCCATTTAGTGCCTATCACTGTTTTGTCAGTTGGTCTTCGAACAAGTTTCCAAACTTTGTTTCTTTCGAATTCAGTCAGCTCTTCTTGCATGACGCTGACCCAGTTTGGATCTTTGAGGGCGTCATCTATTTTCTTTGGTTCAGTTAGAGAAATAAAGTTAACAAATAAACAAATGTTACCTGCACTTCGTCGAGTCTGAACACCAGAGTTTGGATCACCAAGAATTTGATCAATTGGGTGATTTACAGTCCATCGCTGAGCCGGAGCGTGAGACGCTGACTCAATCTGAACTGGAGGAGCTGAAGATGAGGCTTCAGCAACTTCTGGAGTATCAGCCAAGAGAGGAGTGGTTGCATTTGTCATTTCATTCACTGATTGCTGAGAAATAGATGGAATGTCTGAGACATTTGGTTCAGAAGCAGGTATAGTGTTTAAAGGAACAGCTGAGACCCATGATGTTTCAGCTTCACTATTCTGCATGTTTGGAATGATAGGACTATCATCTTCAACTGTATGAGTATGAGTGGGAGCATCTTCTGAATCACCAAGATGAGAAAACATCCATTGATTCAGTTCTTCAGTATCAGCGGACGGTTTAGAGTTCGCTGAACGGGATTCGTCAAACGTGACGTGAATAGTTTCTTCAACAGTTTGTCTTCTACGATTGAAGACTCTGAAGGCTTTGGAAATTGAGGAGTATCCAAGAAAGATTCCATCATCAGCCTTTGGATCAAACTTTCCAAGGGCATCTCTGTTGTTCAGTATGAAACACTGACATCCAAAGATGTGAAGAAAGCTAATTGAAGGCTTTCTCCCATGAAAAAGTTCATAGGCTGTCTTATTGAATATTTTGACTATCAGCGACCTGTTTTGCGTAAAACAAGCAGTGTTGACAGCTTCCGCCCAAAACTGAGTAGGCAGGTGAGAATCGCTGGGCATTGAACGTGCAGCTTCAATAATTGTTCTATTTCTTCTTTCAGCGACTCCATTTTGTTGTGGTGTTCTCACTGAAGAAAAGTTGTGAGAAATACCCTTGCTCTCAAAGAAGGAATCAAGAGAACTGTTTTTGAATTCAGTCCCATGATCACTCCTTATTGAGCGAACGGTCAAGTTGTTCAGGGTTTCCATCTTCCGAACAAAGGTGATGAGTTCTTCAGGGGTGTCACTCTTAGAACGGAGAAACATTACCCATGTATAACGAGAGAATTCATCAACTATGACCAGCGTATATTTCATTCCAGCGATGGATTGTTTGTTAACAGGGCCAAACAAATCCATATGGAGTAGTTGTAGAGGAGATGACACTGAGGAGACATGCTTTGACTTAAAGCTTGCTTTGGTCTGCTTCCCTTTCTCGCACGCTGAACATAAAGACTCTTTGGCGTATGAGTGTTGAGGTAGACCAGTGACTAACTCTTTTGAAGAAAGAGTATTCAGTGTCTTGAAATTCAGATGAGAGAGCCTCTTGTGCCATAGCCAGTTGACATCAGATGAGGCTTTTGAGAAGAAACAGGAGTTCTCAGTGGTTGTTGAGTCCATGTTTATTACATAAACATTTTCCAAACGATAACCGCTGAGAGCTATCTTCTCCTTTTTGTCAGTGACAAAGCAGGATTACTTAGTAAAGATTACTTTGTTATCCTTGTCGCAAAGCTGACTGATGCTTAGAAGATTATGCTTCAGCCCTTCAACATATGCGACTCTTCTGAAGGTGGTTGTACCATTTGAGAGTACACCAAACCCTCGGGTATGTCCTTTTCCATTTCCACCAAAAGTCACAGAGGGACCCTTCTCTTCCTTATATTCAGCGAGCAGGCTTTTCTTTCCAGTCATGTGTCTAGAGCATCCGCTATCGAGATACCAGATACCCTTCTTAACCTACATTACAAAGGAAGATTAGTTTTTCTTGGGTACCCACTTAACCATGTGTACACGTTTGTCAGTGGAAGTAGTTGGAATGGAAGGTTCAGCAGTCTTCGCAGCATTTGAAGATTCAGCTTTGTCATTCTTCACTTTGGTTAATTTCTTAACCTCAGTGGTCTTCTTTGCCTTGGGGGCAGTGACCTTCACCCTAGCTATCTTTTCAGCTTTGGTGGCTGTGGGGCACTTACTAGCAATATGATCAGTAAGTCCACAGTGATAACATTTCCTATAACTAAAAGTAGTTCTAGGACCATTTGAATGCTGAGCTTTTGATTTTGAATAAGAAGTACCGGCACCAAGTATGCTATTGGCTTTTGAAATAGGAGGAACATTCAGTTCTTCGGATTTCTTACCAAGGACATCTACTCTGAGTCTAGGAGTAGATCGCTGAATAGATCCAGTAGATCGCTGAATAGATCCACGCTGAGTAGATCCAGTAGATCGCTGAATAGATCCACACTGAGTAGATCCAGAGATCTGATTCCTTGATCCAGAGGGGTAGGTCACTGAAGCTTTAGAAGCATTCAGCTTAGGTACTAAGGTACCCTTCTGAGGATTTTGGTTAAAAACAATTCCTTTACCTTTATCTTTAAAGACAGAGGTAGGTTTTGGATAAACCATTTTCTCTTTACCTTTTGAAGAGGTAGGAGTTTCCTCAGGGATAGTCGGTCTGGACGAGGAACACTGAGAGGATAAAGAATCAGCGACTGAGGATACGAAAGTTCCAAATAAGAGCATGGAACGATCAGTGGTTGGTTCTTGAGTATCAACTTTATAACCAAGACCACGTTTATCACTCAGGGGAATCTGAGACTTAATTATCTCAGTGATCTTTGTTGAGGAGTTATACCATCCATCAACAGTAGCTTTTTCAGCTCTTAATGCAACGATAGCTTCTTAGCGCTCGATTTTGACTGGCTGATTTAAGTGAACTTGATCTTTAAAATTTTCTTCAATTTTAGAAAGGTTTTCTATTTGAAGGTGACAGTTTTTAAGCTGTTCAGCGAGATCAAGATTTTGATTTTCAACTATTGTTTTGCCATTCATGGCTTCATATAAACTTCTAGTCAGGAGATCAATCTTACGAAGACTATCAGCTTCATCGATATTTGCAATATTTGTAAAGAAGGAAGGTGATTCCTGAATTGCAGAAGTTGAAGTGGAGGGAATGTCTTAACTTTTTTCCTCATCTTCAATCTTGGCCATAAGACAGAGATTGGCTTCATCATCTTCAGAGTCAGATGTTGATACTTCTTCATCAGAAGCAGCCCAATCATAGTTAGCCATCAGGCCTTTGCTCTTCTTCTTAAAGCTTTTCAGCTTCGCATACTTTTCTTTCAGCTTTGAGTATTTGTCATCTTTATTCCTGGGAATAAAGGATTTCTTTGGAAAAGCTGAGGGTCTAGAGACTTTCTTTGACCTGCACTCATTAGCGAAATGTCCTATCTTTTTGCAGTTAAAACAAGTAGCAGTAGCCTTATCAACAAAAGCTGATGATCTTGGTTTGTCAGTTATGGAAAGAGGTTTGTTCTTTCTAAACATTTTCTTTTTGGCGAATCTCCTGAACTTTTTAGTTAGGAGAGCCAAAGATTCATCATCATCTGAAGAATAAGAATCTGATGACCTTTCATAGTTACTCTCCAACTCAGTGATCGTGACCGAGGGTCGCTGAGTGGAAGGTTCCTCTGAGATTAAAGCAACAGGGGTGCTTTTGGAATCTTTTACAAGATTCTTCTTAAGATGACTCGATTGCTCATGATTCAGCATCGTGCCATATAAGGTTGAAAGGGTCATTGATTTTAGATCCTTTGATAGCTTGAGACACATAGAATAATTGTCCCAGCTTTCAGGTAAACATTCTAAAAACTTTGTCAGCACTTCAAAGTTAGAATATTCCTTACCAACAATTTTCAGATCTATAATTAAACAGTTGAAACGTTGGTGAACTTCAGAGAGAGTTTCATTCTTACCAGAAAGAAGCTTTCGTACTGTCTTACCAGGTTGATCTTTCTTGAGTCCTGGACTTCAGACGTACCTTCATACTGAACACATATTGTGTCCCACATAGCTTTTGAGGTTTTCAGATTCATGACGGAATGGTAGACTTCGTCAGGAAGAGCCATGGATAGTATGGATCTGGCTTTTGTGTCGATAGCCACTTTCTTCTTATCTTCGTCAGTCCACATATGTATTTCTTTAGGAATCAGCCTTTCTGGAATAGCAGGTCTATTCTCAGCGGCTGGAACTGCAACATCAATTCTTATAGGGATATATGGGCCGTTTTCAAGATAGTAAGGCATAGTAGGGTCTACACCTTCTAAGAAGAGAATCATCCTATTTTTCCATAGATTAAAATTATGTCTGGAGAATCAAGGGGGTTTAGCAAGAGAACCATTGTCTATATAGTTTGTGTTTGTGTTGGTAGCCATTTTCAGAAATAGCAAGGAAGAGAAATCTTAGTATAGATTAGATCTTGTTTATGAGATTAAACAAATCCGCTCTGATACCACTTGTTGGTCCCGAAGGGCTATATAAGTTTGTAGAAGGGGGGGGGGGGGGGGGGTTGAATACAAACACAGATTTTACTTTTCTAAATTGTTTATTGATAAATCATTAAAAATTTACAGCTTGTTGCGGAAACAAGATTAAGGATAAACCTAAATCTAAACAAGTTGGAACACTAAGTTTCTTGCACTAAGAAAGATAAGGAAATTATTAATAATAACCTATCTTGAGATAAGAGGATGAACTTGTCCAGAGTTAGCAAGTTACTTCAAAATGAAGTGAGTTCATCTCTTTATATACTGAATGCATTTAATGCATGTCAGTATACACTTTACACGTGGCAGCAGCTCATTGGTTGCATGTCATTGACCTTTGTAGACAACCTTAGTATCCACATGAATGAACAGTGTAGTATCAAAGTGGTTGTACGATTTCAGACAGTAAGGAGGTTCTTTTCTGACATTTCGTACGGAGTCGTGCAAGGGTGGTTAAGACAAAAGTACTTTGTACGGAGGACTTCATGATCAGCTTTCGTTGAATCAGAGCTTTAACATTGTTAATCAGCGAATGATAAAGTTCAGCGATAGCTGAAGTCTTGTACTTGATACTTCACGTTGAGGGGACAAATCTAAGTCTTCGCTGATCCGCATCAGTTCATTAGGAGACTTGTCGCTGGTTCTTGAGCTTGATCTTCGACTTCAGCGTAGAACCTATGTTGACGTGAAACTTGTCTTCAGAGATCATAAGTAAACAACTAACTTATCAGCGATCACCATAAGTACTAAACAGACTCAGAGCATTATGGTGAACAGTGTTCGCTGAATGTTTAATCTAAAGAGCGAGAGTTCCTATCAGCGGTACTGTAAGGTCTTAGTACTTATCAGCGATAGTGAAACTCTGATACATATTGTTTACTTACAATTTTCACTAAGTATTAAGAGAGGGTCATTATGAAATCACTGAGGGTTTGGATCAACAAGTTTGTTTCTCACTTTTCCACGATATCATGCAATTGCCCAAGAAAAGACAATAACCAGTGATCGAGCGTCATGTCGTGAGACACTTGCCCCAATCAGCATCAACGTAAACATTCAGTTTAAAATCAGAAGAAACAGAAAAGTTAACTCCTTTACCTGGAGACGATTTCAAATATCGCAAAACTCTAAGAGCTAACTTCAAATGAGATAAGTGTGGTGAGTGGATGAACTGACTTAAACAATGTACATCAAAAGCAATATCTGGTCTCGTAGCTAAAAGATAGATTAATCTTCCTATCAGTCTTTGATAACCAGTAAAGTTCTTTAAAGGAGGATCTTTGGAATCTGAACCAAGAGTATCTGTAACTATATTAAGTTCATATCCATTGGTGTACCAATAGATTTAACTCCTAAGTAACCAAAATCACTTAACAACTCCAAACAGTATTTTCTTTGAGACATGCAAATTTCTTTTTCAGTCCTCAAAATTTCTATTCCCAAAAAGAACTTTAACTCACCAAGATCTTTTTATTTTAAAACTAGACTGTAAATGATCCTTAATTTTCTTTATTTCAGACATCATATTTCCAGTAAGAACAATATCATCAACATAAACTAAAAGAACAAAAAAAAAACAGAATTAGAACTTTTAGTAAACAGAGAATAATCACTGGAACATTGCACAAAACCATTATCAGTTAAACAGGAAGACAACTTTTCATACCATTGTCGTGGAGCCTGTTTTAAACCATAAAGAGACTTTATAAGTTTGCAAACCCTTTGATCATTAGGTGTAAAATATCCCCGAGGTAATGACATATACACCTCTTCAGCAAGATCACCATAAAGAAAGGCATTGTTCACATCAAGTTGGCACAAAGGCCACTGATTTTGAACAGCCAAAGCAATGACACAACGAACTGTGACCATTTGAACTACGGGAGAAAAAGTTTCCTCGTAATCCAAACCTTCCCTTTGGGAGTAACCCTTAGCAACTAATCTGGCTTTATATCTCTCTATTTCACCGCTGGACTTATATTTGATTTTATAAACCCATTTACAACCAATAGGTTTACGACCAGGAGGCAAGTCAGTTAGAATCCAGGTTATATTTCTATACAATGCTTCAATTTCATCATTCATTGCAATAATCCAGTTATCATCTTTACTAGCCTCAAAAAAGGTTTCAGGTTCAACAACTTTATTTAATGTAGAAACAAAACAAAAATTTTCTTGACTAAGATAAGCATAATTAACAACCTTCTCAAGCCCATATTTAACCTTCCCCTCAACAATATAGTCACTGAATCGACGAGGCAAGTTTGAAGGACGACTAGAATTTTCTAACTAAGGTTGCATTAGTTTCAGAAGAACAACCCTCTGAAGGGGAACTCAAGTGTTCATCATGGTGTTGAACACGCAAGGGACACAAAGGACTAAACTCAGCATCCATATGATCATTGGCAGTCATATTCATATTAGTACTACCTGGATCAATAGATCCGGCAGCTCCATTTATAGAATTATTGTTAACAGGACTATCAGAATTACTTCTGGTAGCCCTATCCAGACTACCTGAATGATCATGGTTGCTAGCACTATTTTCAGAATTATTAGAATTGGAATTATCTTGAGTATTCTCCCTACTATCATCATCAGGTAATCCAAAAGTGAAATCATTAGTCTGAGTAAAAATGGAATCAGAGAAATTTAAAGTATTCAAATCACTAGAGTTAAAATCTTGTTTGGTTGCACACATTTTAAACGGAAAAATTGTTTCGTAAAATTTTACATCACGTGAAACAGTTATTTGTTTTGAATCAAGGCTATACAATCTATACCCTTTCTTGGAATTAGAATAACCAAGTAAAACACAATTTTCACTTCTAGAAGAAAATTTATCCGAATTATTTGGCTTAATAGCAAAACATAAACATCCAAAATTTCTTAAGTGAGATAAAACAGGTGCAAACCCATACACAAGATCATAAGGAGACTTTCCATTTAGAACAGATGAAGGAGTTCTATTTATAAGATATGTGGCAGTGAGAATACACTCACTCCACATGTTTAATGGAATTTCTCCTTGAAACATTAAAGCCCTAGCAACATTAAGCAAATGCATATGTTTACGCTCTACAACCCCATTTTGTTGGGGTGTATATACGCAAGAGGTTTGATGAATGATTCCTTTTGTCTTAAAAAACCCACCTAAAGTATTATTTACAAATTCAGATCCATTATCACTTCTGAACACCTTTATATGTTTCCCAAATTGTGTGAACAGCAAGCTGTGAAAAGCCACAATATTGTCATAAACTTCATTTTTATGTTTCAACAAATAAACCCACACAGAGCGAGTAAAATCATCAACTATAGTTAGAAAGTACTTGTATCCTTTCTTACTTGCCACACGATAAGGACCCCATAAATCGATATGAATTAAATCTCCAAGATTCTTAGTGGTATAATCACTAAGACCGAACTTATCTCTACATGTTTAGCCTTATGACAAATTTCGTAAGGACCAGAATCAATACTATTCCCTAAGTTCAATTTATGTTTTAACACATTAAGAACTTGATCAACTAGGTGTCCTAGGCGACTATGCCACAGTTGATGAGAAACATTACAGAATATGTCTAGACATGTGGGACGTGTTTACACTATTATTAGAACATGGGACAAAAGATTTACTTTTGGTAACCTGATCAAAGAAGTAAAGACCTCCTTGTTCACTACCAGTCCCCACAACTTTCATTGCAGGAAAATCCTGGATTAGAAAACATTTAAATTCATTAAATCCCACAAAGATTTTACTATCTCGAGCAATCTTATGAACAGACAACAGATTAACATGGAAATCGGGAATAACTAAAACATCAAACAAAGTAACTTTGTCATTAAGTTTAAAATTTCCGATTTTGTTGATTATAGCTTCATCACCATTAGGCTGAGTCACTTTTAGCATTAAATCAGAAATATCTACCACATTTTCCATGTAAGACACAGAAGATGTCATGTGCTGATTAGCACCAGAATCTATAATCTAACCAGATTTATTCAATTTGGAAGATAGAGCAGAAATATTAGACATGTTAGCAGAGAACATACCAGCTATATTGCTAGAAATCCCCTCAGGTTGTTTCTGATCAATAAGAGACAGTAACTTGGATATATGTTCTTCATTGAGGGATGACGAAGAATTGTGACCACGGCCAGAACTATCAGTAATGCAAGCATTACTCAATGAAGACATAGGAAACTGATTAGCCTTATTCTTGGTAAATTGAAAATCCTTAGGGAAACCAATGAGTTTAAAATACCTCTCAATGGTATGTCCGGTTAGCCCACAATGTTTACACAAAAGATAGGGTTTTCCAGGTTGTTTCTTAGTATTAGAAGTTTTTCCAAAGAAAGCAGAATTCTGAACTTTGGTATAAGAAGAGGAACGAGACATGCCACGATGTGACACTTCTCTTGATACCAAAGAGAATGCAGTCTTAACAGAAGGTAGAGGATCAGTCGTTAAAATATTACTTCTTATGTTGATATACATGTCATCTAACCCCATTAAGATGTGCATTAACTTTATCAACTGGTTATGTTTTGAAAACTCATGAGATGCATTGCAGGAACATGATGGCAGTTTTATCAAAGCATCAAGTTGTTTCCAAAGGGCATTTAATTTGTGATAATACTCAGAAACAGGAACACCATTTTGATTTAAGGAATTAATTTTCTGGTGTAAGTTAAATGTGACAGATCCATCAATTTTGTCATAGGTTTTCTTAAGTTCATCCCACACTTCTGAAGCAACCTTAGAAAAGACCTGACTAACAAACAGATCCTCGGAAACGAAACCAAGAATCCAAGATAAAACTACAGAATTACATCTATCCCACTGTCTTCCCAACATTTCATTGTTAGTAGGACGAACAACAGAACCATTAACGAAACCAAGTTTATTTTTAGTTTCCAAAGCAAGAACCATAGCGCAAGACCACACTTTATAATTCTCAGTACCAGTCAATTTCAAGCTCATAATGTAAACTCCAGTGGTATCACTGGGATGGAGATACAAAGGATCCCCAAAATCCAGCTTACCTATCAAAGATTGCTCTTCTGGAACTTTGGATGATTCTCCACCAGCCATGATACCAATAGAGGAAACAAAGCACCCAAGGCGAAAACTAAGAAATTATAACGGCATGATTCCTTGCCACTCGATGATGGTAGGTCAAGCCAACTTCTTAGCCACCAAACAGAAAAAGAAGAGAGGACAGAACACTCAGGAGAATAGAGATTAAAAAGAGACTTACCAGATGCCTGTAACAACCTGAGAGAAGATATGAGAAGCAATTTACAGTGGATCCTTGAAAAATAGCACAGCGGAAACAAGGTAAGATCTCTGATGGCTCAGAGATCAAAATGCATAACCTAAACAAATACAAGAAAAAACTAGATAGAATCACGATATGAGTCTTAGATGGAGGACAACGTCCAAGAAACCACCTAGAAAACTAGATCTGATCAAACCTAGATGAGAAGAAAACCAAAAAAACAAGGAACCGAAAGCCAACTACTGGAAAAAGAATGCCTCGAACAAGATCTCATAGGCACAGAAAAATGAAGAAGAGAAAACGAATCAACAACAAGCAGTAAAAAAGAAATACCACATGCAGTGACAAAAAATCAGTACAAGACTATAAAAGAAGTACATCTACTAACTAGAACCGGATCTTATCAAAGGATATACTAACATTTGTACAACAAAAAATTTGTCACAGATTTTGAACAACACTATGAAACAATTTCAGAGTATTCAAATCTAAAAAAATAGGACTAGTCAAGCATATAAACCTCATGAACGTTCAGATCTACAAGGAGATGAACAATCAATCATGTAATAACAATGTTAGCCTCATGACAGTTCAGATCTACAAGAAGATGAACAGTCAATCATGTAACAACGACGCACAACTAGAAACACTATCCAGATTTTGAAAAAATAAGAACAGATCTGATGAGATCCACACTTAGACAGTCCAGATCTAGAAAGATAGGAACATATCTTATGTGGAACAACTACAGAAAATACAAAAAAAAGGAACTAAATCATCCAGATCTTAACACGATAAGAATGACAGAACAACATAAACATTCAAATCATTCAGATCCAAGAGGATGAGAACGATAGAGAAGAGAAACTCAGAAATGTCGAGATCTAAAAAATAACAACAATAACTGAGTGACTTAGTGAATCGTGAAAGAAGAAAACAGAACTAAAAGAGTGAAAAAGAAGGAACAGTGTTGATCCAAACCCTCAGTGATTTGATAATGACCCTCTCTTAATACTTAGTGAAAATTGTAAGTAAACAATATGTATCAGAGTTTCACTATCGCTGATAAGTACTAAGACCTTACAGTACCGCTGATAAGAACTCTCGCACTTTAGATTAAACATTCAGCGAACACTGTTCACCATAATGCTCCGAGCATGTTCAGTACTTATGGTGATCGCTGATAAGTTAGTTGTTTACTTATGATCCCTGAAGACAAGTTTCACGTCAACATAGGTTCTACGCTGAAGTCGAAGATCAAGCTCAAGAACCAGCGACAAGTCTCCTAATGAACTGATGCGGATCAGCGAAGACTCAGATTTGTCCACTCAACGTGAAGTATCAAGTACAAGACTTCAGCTATCGCTGAACTTTATCATTCGCTGATAAACAATGATGAAGCGCTGAATCAACGAAAAGCTGATCATGAAGTCCTCCGTACAAAGTACTTTTGTCTTAACCATCCTTGCACGACTCCGTACGATATGTCAGAAAAGAACCTCTTTATTGTCTGAAATCGTACAACCACTCTGATACTACACTGTTCAAACATGCGGCTACTAAGGTTGTTTACAAAGGTCAATGACATGCAACCAATGAGCTGCTGCCACGTGTAAAGTATAAACTGACATGCATTAAATGCATGCAGTATATAAGAAGAAGAACTCACTTCATTTTGAAGTAACTTGCTAACTCTGGACAAGTTCATCTTCTTATCTTGAGATAGATTATTATTAGTAATTTCCTTCTCTTTCTTAGTGCAAGAAACTTAGTGTTCCAACTTGTTTAGATTTAGGTTTATCCTTAATCTTGTTCCGCAACAAGCTGTAAATTGTTAATGATTTATCAATAAACAATTTAGAAAAGTAAAATTTGTGTGTTTGTATTCAACCCCCCCCCCCTCTACAAACTTGTATAGCCCTTCGGGACCAACAAGTGGTATCAGAGCAGATTTGTTTAATCTCATAAACAAGATCTAATCTATACTAAGATTTCTCTTCCTTGCTATTTCTGAAAATGGCTACCAACACAAACACAAACTATATTGACAATGGTTCTCTTGCAAAACCCCCTAGATTCTCCAGAGATAATTTTAATCTATGGAAAAATAGGATGATTCTCTTCTTAGAAGGTGTAGACCCTACTATGCCTTATTATCTTGAAAACGGCCAATATATTCCTGTAAGAATAGATGTTGCAGTTCCAGTCGCTGAGAATAGACCTGCTATTCCAGAAAGGCTGATTCCTAAAGAAATTCATATGTGGACTGACGAAGATAAGAAGAAAGTGGCTATCGACACCAAAGCCAGATCCATACTCTCCATGGCTCTTCCTGATGAAGTCTACCATTCCGTCATGAACCTGAAAACCTCAAAAGCTATGTGGGACACAATCTGTGTTCAGTATGAAGGTACTTCTGAAGTCCAGGACTCTCGAAAGATCAACCTGGTAAGACAGTATGAAAGCTTCATTTGTGGTAAGAATGAAACTCTCTCTGAAGTACACCAACATTTTAACTGTTTAATAATAGATCTGAAAACTGTTGGTAAGGAATATTCTAACTTTGAAGTGCTGACAAAGTTTTTAGAATGTTTACCTGAAAGCTGGGACAGTTATTCTATGTGTCTCAAGTTGTCAAAGGATCTAAAATCAATGATCCTTTCTACCTTATATGGCACGATGCTGAATCATGAGCAATCGAGTCATCTTAAGAAAAATATTGTAAAAGATTCCAAAAGCACCCCTGTTGCTTTAATCTCAGAGGAACCTTCCACTCAGCGACCCTCGATCACTATCACTGAGTTGGAGAGTAACTCTGAAAGGTCATCAGATTCTGATTCTTTAAATGATGATGAATCTTTGGCTCTCCTCACTAAAAAGTTCTGGAGATTCGCCAAAAAGAAAATGTTCAGAAAGAATAAACCTCTTTCCATTACTGACAAGCCAAGATCATCAGCTCCTGTTGATAAGGCTACTGCTACTTGTTTTAACTGTGAAAAGATAAGACATTTCGCTAACGAGTGCAGGTCAAAGAAAGTCTCTAGACCCTCAGCTTTTCCAAAGAAAAACTTTATTCCCAGGAATAGAGATGACAAATACGCCAAGCTGAAAGAAAAGTATGTGAAGCTGAAAAGCTTTAAGAAGAAAGGCAAAGGCCTGATGGCTAACTATGATTGGGCTGCCTCTGATGAAGAAGAATCATCATCTGACTCTGAAGATGATGAAGCCAATCTCTGTCTTATGGCCAAGATTGAGGATGAGGAAGAAAGTTCAGACATTCCCTCCACTTCAACTTCTGCAACTCAGGTATCACCTTCCTTCTTTACCAATATTGCAAATATTGATGAAGCTGATAGTCTTCGTAAGATCAATCTCTTGACTAGAAGTTTATATGAAGCCATGAATGGCAAAACAATAGTTGAAAATCAAAACCTTGATCTCGCTGAACAGCTTAAAAACTGTCACCTTCAAATAGAAAATCTTTCTAAAATTGAAGAAGATTTTAAAGATCAAGTTCACCTAAATCAGCTAGTCAAAATCGAACGAGAAGAAGCTATCGCTACATTAAGAGCTGAAAAAGCTACTGTTGATGGATGGTATAATTCCTCAACAAAGATCACTGAGATAATTAAGTCTCAGATTCCCCTGAGTGATAAACGCGGTCTTGGTTACAAAGCTGATACTCAAGAACCAACCACTGATCGTTCCATGCTTATATTTAGAACTTTCGTATCCTCAGTCGCTGATACTTCATCCTCTCAGTGTTCCTCTTCTAGACCGCCAATCCCTGAGGAAACTCCTACCTCTTCAAAAGGTAAAGAGAAAATGATTTATCCAAAACCTACCTCTGTCTTTAAAGATAAAGGTAAAGGAATTGCTTTTAACCAAAATTCTCAGAAGGGTACCTTAGTACCTAAGCTGAATGCTTCTAAAGCTTCAGTGACCTATCCCTCTGGATCAAGGAATCAGATCTCTGGATCTACTCAACGTGGATCTATTCAGCGATCTACTCCTATACTCAGAGTGGATGTCCTTGGTAAGAAATCCGAAGAACTGAATGTTCCTCCTATTTCAAAAGCCAATAGCATACTTGGTGCCGGTACTTCTTATTCAAAATCAAAAGCTCAGCATTCAAATGGTCCTAGAACTACTTTTAGTTATAGCAAATGTTATCACTGTGGACTTACTGATCATATTGCTAGTAAGTGCCCCACAACCACAAAAGCTGAAAAGATAGCTAAGGTGAAGGTCACTGCCCCCAAGGCAAAGAAGACCACTGAGGTTGTTGGTCCCATTTAGGACAAGCAAACAATAGAAGAAATAAAATCCATATATAAATAGAGATAAGATGAACAATAAGAACAATCATAAATAAACTCATCTCATATTCATTTGAGATAATATGGAGAGGAAAATGAAGAACACCACACTTTACATTTTAGATGACTCTCGTGAGATTAGCCAGTGTGTGTTTTTGTGTGTGTTACTCCAAAAATGACCTAAATGATAAATGAAACCCTAAACTTCTTTTTAAAGGGTCCATTTACAATAAAAGGCTCAAGCCCATAAAGCTAACTAAAAAGCTAACTAAAAAGCCCATACACTTTTTCTTTATAAAACATTTAATTAAATTAGGAGCTAATTTAATCTAACAATCTCCCCCTAATGTTTTATAAAGAAAGCATCATCTTGTAGTCTCCCCCTTGCTTTCTTTAGAAACTTTGGCGTTCCATTCTTCGAGTCTTCAAAGCATCACGAGCTCCCCCTCAAATGTAGCCTCATCTTCTTGAAAAACCGAGACAATTAACCCCATTTTGTCTAGTTTTCATGATTCAACTTCACTGTTGAGTAAGCATTCAGTACCGAGCATTAAACATGAATAACAGAGGAGTGAGTGACAATCAATATGTCACAATAGCTGTATGAAACCGTGAAGAAACGTCGAGAGAACACCGTTCTTGAAAGCGGAAAGAGCATGAATTAAATGCAATGCTTTCGGTCCAGCACCTTACAACAGACTTTGAAGCAGATTTTGGCATATCATCTCACATATTTTGTGAAAACTCAGAACATCAAAGTCGTGTATCTGTGAATTATTTTTCCAATGCAACTAGACTCGTGTCAATTGGAGCACCGAGTAAAACGTTGTGCGCATGTTTCTGAAGCAGCGCAAAGCTGTTAAACAAACGGAAAAAATTCGGGCTCCGGGCTTTTGGCTTGTTTTAATTTCTGGACCAACAAACTCTGATAAACATGCTTGAGTCTGCCTCTGGTCCCTTCTGGTCATTCCTCTTATTTCTGAATTTTTTTTTTGATCCAGATAGCCTCTGACGAATCAACAGAGCTCTGGTGTCCCAAAAAAATCAACAGAGCTCTGGACAACTTCTGTCGATGATCAGAGCTCTGGTAAAATCTATCAATTTCCTCTGATCTTTTGAATAACCTCTGATAAATCAACAGAGCTCTGGTAAGCTCAACAGAGCTCTGGTGTCTCTGAAATATTAACAGAGCTCTGATGAGAGAACCTTTCTGTCCAGCAGATGTATACTGACTTTAGCAGCGATTCTGACCAAGAAGAACACTGATTTAGACCAATCTCAAAACACGAAAATTGTTCATCTTCGTCTTAGAAATCCAACGCATCTAGACTCATAGAATTTGGAGCGTCGAGGAGGGAGTTCTGTTGAAAATACGACAGGTGCGCAAAGCTGACAGCAAGTACCTCTACTCTGGTGCTTCTGCTCTGGTGAACAATTCCTCTGTTGTGAACAGTGCCTCTGTTGTGAACAGTGCCTCTGGTGGAAAAGAAGTTTTCTGACAGAGCTCTGATGAGGTCTGACAGAGCTCTGGTGAACTCTTGCTTATTTCTTCTAAGTCCTCTGCCAGCAGTTTTACACCAACTTCGATACTACTTTACACCATGATAGCTCTAGAGTTTGCAAAAACTCAAAACATAAAGAGTGTGCATTGGTTTGTTATATTTTCAGATCATCTGGAATCACCTCTTTTGGAGCTCGGACGAATAAGATACGGTTGATTTACCATAGTCGCGCAGATCTGTCCAACAGCTTTGTATCAGCACACTGTTGTCTACTTCAACGATGCATATGACCCTTATAAATTTCGAATCTCTGAAATCTCAAAACACAAAAGCTGTTCATCAATGTGCTTTGAATCCAGGGCCTTTTGAATCGCATCAATTGGTGTCTTAATCAGTGAGATATGATCAATTTACTACAGCATCGCAAATCTGTCAGCATGCTGTCATTAAATCTGATTTTATGTAGAAAATAAGACGATCTCCGAATAACCTTTAGAACCGTGAGTGCAAATAATCAGATCTCTAATTGATCAGGTCAGAAAACTAATTAGAAACACTCATAGTTATAAAAACTTTTCAGATCAGACTTTGAATACATAGCACAACACCAAATCTTTCTCAATCAATTTTTTTTAAGACCCAAATGATTTTGTTATCATTTAAATGATTATGAGCAGCGGAATATAAACAAAATCTGGATCAAAGAGAGTCCAATCTTGGATTTAAATAAAGGTCAGATCAAAGATCAACAACATTACTACCAAGATGCCAAAAAAATGCTAAGGACTCAAGCACACACAAGGATGAGATCATAGATCTACCATCTACTTAGTGCTTATCAAATAAGACCAATGAATGAGAAAGAATCAAAACACACACATGTATTAAATCTGATCAGATTTGATCCAAACAGAACCAAATCTTCACATAGGCATTTCATCAAACATGTGGTGTGCAGAATCAGATTTTGTGAAGAGAAACATTAATTTTCTGTCAAAACTTATCCAAATCTTAATGAAATCAAAGACTGGATTTCCAGTAAGCACAGAACAAAAAATAAATATCAGATATGATATTTGTGTTTAGGCTCATGTGATTGAATCAATCTAAGCACCAAAACAACAAATAAATCATCTAATCTTCTATTGTTGCATAGATGACCGATTGAAGAAGAGTTTCTTCAATCCAGCTCTGATACCAATTGTTGGTCCCATTTAGGACAAGCAAACAATAGAAGAAATAAAATCCATATATAAATAGAGATAAGATGAACAATAAGAACAATCATAAATAAACTCATCTCATATTCATTTGAGATAATATGGAGAGGAAAATGAAGAACACCACACTTTACATTTTAGATGACTCTCATGAGATTAGTCAGTGTGTGTTTTTGTGTGTGTTACTCCAAAAATGACCTAAATGATAAATGAAACCCTAAACTTCTTTTTAAAGGGTCCATTTACAATAAAAGGCTCAAGCCCATAAAGCTAACTAAAAAGCTAACTAAAAAGCCCATACACTTTTTCTTTATAAAACATTCATATAAATTAGGGGCTAATTAAAGCTAACAGAGGTTAAGAAATTAACCAAAGTGAAGAATGACAAAGCTGAATCTTCAAATGCTGCGAAGACTGCTGAACCTTCCATTCCAACTACTTCCACTGACAAACGTGTACACATGGTTAAGTGGGTACCCAAGAAAAACTAATCTTCCTTTGTAATACAGGTTAAGAAGGGTATCTGGTATCTCGATAGCGGATGCTCTAGACACATGACTGGAAAGAAAAGCATGTTCGCTGAATACAAGGAAGAGAAGGGTCCCTCTGTGACTTTTGGTGGAAATGGAAAAGGACATACCCAAGGGTTTGGTGTACTCTCAAATGGTACAACAACCTTCAGAAGAGTCGCATATGTTGAAGGGCTGAAGCATAATCTTCTAAGCATCAGTCAGCTTTGCGACAAGGATAACAAAGTAATCTTTACCAAGGAATCCTGCTTTGTCGCTGACAAAAAGGAGAAGATAGCTCTCAGCGGTTATCGTTTGGAAAATGTTTATGTAATAAACATGGACTCAACAACCACTGAGAACTCCTGTTTCTTTTCAAAAGCCTCATCTGATGTCAACTGGGTATGGCATAAGAGGCTCTCTCATCTGAATTTCAAGACACTGGATACTCTTTCTTCAAAAGAGTTAGTCACTGGTCTACCTCAACACTCATACGCCAAAGAGTCTTTATGTTCAGCGTGTGAGAAAGGGAAGCAGACCAAAGCAAGCTTTAAGTCGAAGCAAGTCTCCTCAGTGTCATCTCCTCTACAACTTCTTCATATGGATTTGTTTGGCCCTGTGAACAAACAATCCATCGCTGGAAAGAAATATACGCTGGTCATAGTTGATGAATTCTCTCGATATACATGGGTAATGTTTCTCCGTTCTAAGAGTAACACCCCTGAAGAACTCATCACCTTCGTTCGGAAGATGGAAACCCTAAACAACTTGACCGTTCGCTCAATAAGGAGTGATCATGGGACTGAATTCAAAAACAGTTCTCTTGATTCCTTCTTTGAGAGTAAGGGTATTTCTCACAACTTTTCTTCAGTGAGAACACCGCAACAAAACGGAGTCGCTGAAAGAAGAAATAGAACAATTATTGAAGTTGCACGTTCAATGCTCAGCGATTCTCACCTGCCAACTCAGTTTTGGGCAGAAGCTGTCAACACTGCTTGTTTTACGCAAAACAAGTCGCTGATAGTCAAAAGATTCAATAAGACAACCTATGAACTTTTTCATGGGAGAAAGCCTTCAATTAGCTTTCTTCACATCTTTGGATGTCAGTGTTTCATACTGAATAATAGAGATGCCCTTGGAAAGTTTGATCCTAAGGCTGATGATGGAATCTTTCTTGGATATTCTTCAATCTCCAAAGCCTTCAGAGTCTTCAATCGTAGAAGACAAACTGTAGAAGATGTTAGGACAACCTTAGGGGGGGTAAAGGTTGTATTTAAAAATATTTCACAAATAAAAATTCTCTTATCAAAATCAACAACAAATATTGCATGCACAACAAATATATAAATAAAATTAAGTGCACAACGGGAATATAAAGAGATAAGGGTAGAGAATATTGATACCGACATCGAGATTTAAAGTGGTTCACCACCAACTGGCTGGCTAGTCCACTTGCCGAGACACTTCTCGACACACTGATTCACTATAAGTGTTCTTTATGGTAGAACACAAACCTTGATACAATGATAATAAAATCTCTTGCTTTTGCTCGAGAACGTGAATCACTCACACTATTCAAATACTTACAAGAGAATATATCTCACAATATTAATCACTCTTGTATAAGTATAACACTTGGATTTTGAGGGTTTGATCACTCAAAAAATATATTGAATAAGTGATTTAAATGAGTGGATGTAGCTGAGAGTTTCTCCAAAAGATGGGTATTCAATTCTTGCATGGAGTTGAGAATGCTGCATGATATATATACTTGAAGCAGCAACGGTCGAGAGGGTGCCGCGGTATACCGCCTACATGGGCGCGGTATACCGCCCAGAAAAAGGTGCTGACAAAAAGAAGTCAACCTGCAAAAGCAACCTGCAGCACTTGCAGCAGAGCCGCGGTATACCGCCATACACCACGCGGTATACCGCCTGAAAAAGTGGCTGACAGCAGGAAGGTCAACCTGCAAGAACCTGCCACACGTAACAGAGCCGCGGTATACCGCCATACACCACGCGGTATACCGCCTGAAGAAGTAGCTCGGCGCCAGAGAGGAGTCACATCCATTGTTGAAAGACCATAGCTAAAAATAGTATCTGAATTCTTTTTGCATTATTCCAAAGGAGTCAACATTAATTTAAATCAAGGATTTAGTTTAATTTAAAAATAGTGTTGGGTTAGGTTTTTGAAATATCCAAGTGGTATATTATTTTAGGGTGTTTATTATTATGAGATATATGATGACGTAAACACCAGTTTTGGACTCTTCAGATAAAATCTTCATGTTGTCCAATTAACTGCACACTTGGATAAAATTGTTAGAAAAACAATAATACGGTGTGTTTGTAATCATCAAAATAAATATATAAAATATATAGAGATGTGGTACACTTGCACCAACAATCTCCCCCTTTTTGATGATGACAAACACAACCGCTAAACACGAGAGCATACTCGGTTTCTCTCCCCCTTTTGTCGAAGCAAAAAGGGTTTAAGAAAGACGCTATGCTCCCCCTCGAGAGATGCTCCCCCTCAAAATATGCATATAATTGAGAGTAGCATTATCTCATGGGTTATACTCAAGCATGCCTAAACCAAGTCTTAATTTAAAGAACGATTTTTTGTTTAGGGCTTTAGTAAAAATATCGGCCAAATTGTCTTCGGAATCAACTTTTTCAAGCACAATGTGGCCTTTTTGAACATTATCTCGTAGAAAATGATGTCGCAACTCAATATGTTTGGTACGAGAATGTAAAACGGGATTTTTACTTAGGTTTATGGCACTTGAGTTATCACACATAATTGGAATTTTGGATTGACGTACCTCAAAGTCGGTAAGTGTGTGCTTCATCCATAGAACTTGAGCACACGCTCTCGCGGCGGCTACATATTCCGCTTCGGTGGTGGATAAGGCTACGGAATGTTGTTTCTTGGAAAACCAAGACACAAGAGAGAGACCTATAAAGGCACATACTCCACTAGTGCTTTTTCGATCAACCATCGAGCCACCAAGATCGGAATCGGTGAAGCATGTTACTTCTAGCTCGGGTTGTTTTGGATACCATAGTCCAAGATTCGTAGTCCCTCTAAGATATCTAAAAATACGCTTGACGGCTTCATAGTGAGATTGTTTAGGCGAAGATTGAAAGCGAGCACATAAACACACACTATACATGATATCAGGTCTACTAGCAGTTAAATACAATAAGCTACCAATCATGCCACGATAAATCTTTTCATTAAAATCGGTTCCCTCTTCGTCACTAGATAATTTTAGATTGGTGGTCATCGGAGTTTCAACAGGTTTGACATTTTCAAAATTAAACTTTTTCAGCATGTCTTTACAGTATTTTGATTGACTTATAAAGGTACCATTTTCACTTTGTTTTATTTGCAATCCTAAGAAGAATTTTAATTCTCCCATCATGCTCATTTCAAATTCATTAGTCATTTTTGTAGCAAATTCATTACAAAGATTTTCATTTGTAGAACCAAAGATAATATCATCAACATACACTTGCACAACCACAATATCATTTTGAGCATATTTGACAAACAAAGTATTATCTATTTTACCCATAATATAACCACTTGTAATTAAAAAGGATTTTAATCTATCATACCACGCACGCGGAGCTTGCTTTAAACCATAAAGCGCCTTTTTTAATTTATAAACATGCGTCGGATTTTCAAAATTTTCAAAGCCGGGAGGTTGGGAAACATATACCTCCTCATTTATAAAACCATTTAGGAAAGCACTTTTGACATCCATTTGATATAATTTAAAAATTTTAGCATTCGCAAAAGCGAGAAGCATTCGAATAGACTCTAACCTTGCAACTGGTGCAAAGGTTTCATCATAATCGATACCTTCTTGTTGATTGTACCCCTTGGCAACTAAACGTGCCTTGTTTCGGGTGACTTCACCGTTTTCGTCTACCTTGTTACGAAAGACCCATCGTGTGCCAATAATGGTTTGACCGCTAGGGCAAGGAACTAAGTCCCACACATCATTCCTAGTAAACTGGTTTAACTCTTCTTGCATGGCCATTATCCAATCCTCATCACCTAAAGCTTCTTCTATGTTTTTAGGTTCTATGGCTGAGATAAAGGCGTGAAAGGCACAAAGGGTATGGATTTGTGATCTAGTCGTTCTTTGGTTTAGGTCACCTATGATTTGATCTACGGGATGGCCTCTAGATGTTCTAAGGTTAGGATCATCTACTCCTTGTGGAACATAACATGGAGGGGCATCACTAGATTCTACATTGTTTGTAAGAGATTGGGTTCCTAAGTCCAAGGTTCTAAGATGTTGGGCTAATGCATCTCCTTCACAACCATTATCATTTACTAAGGGTGCACTAGGTTTAGGAGGACTTTCATCAAAGCTTACATTTAGGGATTCTTCTACAACCATGGTCTCTTTATTAAGGACTCTATAGGCTTTGCTATTCCAAGAATAACCAAAGAATACTCCCTCATAGGCTTTTGGGTCAAATTTGGTCAAATAAGATTTGGTATCTAAAATAAAACATTTACAACCAAATACCTTAAGATGGGCTAAGGAAGGCCTTCTACCACGTAGGATCTCATAAGGGGTCTTATTTAGGATACTCCTAATTAGCACACGATTGAGGACATAGGTCGCGGTAGCTACGGCATCACACCAAAACTTTTGGGGAACTTGATGTTCATTGAGCATAGTCCTACTCATTTCTTGTAGGGTTCTATTTTTCCTCTCCACAACCCCATTAGATTGAGGAGTGCGAGGAGCAGAAAAATTGTGCGTTATACCATTTTTGTCGCAAAACGCACCAAATTGAGTTTCATTATCGAATTCGCGTCCATGGTCCGTACGAATCGAAACAATCGTGCAACCTTGTTGGTTTTGAATTCGTTTTCCCAAAATCTTAAATTTTTCAAAAGCTTCATTTTTATGTTTTAAAAATAAAGTCCACGTATATCGGGAAAAATCATCTACAATTACTAGAGTGTAATAATTTCCTCCAAAACTTTGAATGGCCATAGGGCCAAAAAGATCCATGTGTAAAAGTTCTAAAACTCTTTTAGTTGAAATCACATTTTTTGATTTATGAGAGACATGAGTTTGTTTGCCGACACGACATGCATCACAAAAATGATTATCAAATTTTAATTTTGGAAGGTTACTCACAAGCTCCTTATTTTTCAAATTTTGAATTAATCTAAGGTTAGCGTGACCTAAACGTCTATGCCACAAAGTCGAATTATCATATACGGAAGATAAACAAACATTTTTATTTACATCAGTTTTACAAACATAAAGATTTCCTTTTATAACCCCATTCAAAAGGACTTTACCATTTTTCAGAATTTTGCAAGAGTCTTCTTCAAAAACAACAATTATACCATTTTTGCACAGTTGACGAACACTTAGCAAGTTAAATTTCAAATTATCAACATGCGTAACATCTAAAAATGTAACATTGTTGCAAGAAATTGTACCTTTCCCAATTACCTTTCCTTTGGAGTTTCCTCCAAAAATTACTAGTCCACCATCACATGACTCATATGATGAAAAAAGATTATGGTTTCCGGTCATGTGACGTGTGCATCCACTATCAAGAATCCAATCCATATCAAGATTTATCTACAACATTTAAAGTACAACTTTTATGGTCCCCACATCTTATGGGTCCTTTGAAAGTTAGCATAGAAAACCACATATAATAATAAATATATTTTCACAAAAAATATACAGACAAGAAAATTTTTTACTCAACCCTTTTCGGTAGCTCTACTTGGAAGCGACCAGGAAAGACGGTGAGGGTGGTAAGCGCGAAGGCACTTTAAAAACCGACCTCATTAGAATTCGAAGAATTCGCCTTTATCTTTCCTAGACACCGTATCCAAATAGGTGAGCCTATTCGGAGTTGATTCATAATTTTCAAACACAGAATATATATATATATATATATGTATATAATATATATATACAAAAAAAATTTAAAACCATAAACGCATGCCACCGGGATTATCAACACTAAAGGAGCCTTTAGGAATCCACTTTGGTACCATTTTAATTTTACGATCATATTTATCAAAGACGTAAAAAGGAGCATGCATATTCACACTATTTTTTGGTCTAGAAAATTTACTATTATACATGCATGCATAAGATTTCCTAGACTTATAATTCACATTATTTATGTTGGACATATATGAGGATTTTTGCACATACGGTTTTCTCATTTCAATATTTTTAGGTGGTTCAAAATATCTTTTGATAGGCATACATAAGCACTTATCTTTACACGTATCGGAACCAACGCATTTTCTACAATTAGTGCTATTTGACATATTTAACATTTTAAGCACTTTCTCATTGCTACTTTGAAAGGCATGTGCTAACAAATTATCTTTTTCATGTTTATCACATTTTTCTTTTAAACATGCATTTTCCTTTTTAAGCACATCACAATTAGCACATAAATCATTTTCAACTATTCTTTTCTCAAGGCATGCAATTTCTTTATTTAAAATGTCACAAGAATTGCAAACATATTTTTCACTTAATTTATTTTCTAAATTTATGATTTTTTCATTATCGCATGCAATTTTTTGTTTGCTATCATGAATTTCCTTTTTACTTAATAATAATTCTTCCTTTAATTTTGCGTTCTCATCTTTATAATTATTTGTAAGCATAACCATTTTTTGAAAGGCATCATTTAACATATCAAGATCATCATCATCATTACATTCATCATCGCTAGAGTAATTTGAGTAACACGAGTTTACCTCATCGTCGCTTTCCGCCATGAGACAAATGGCTTCATACTCATTTTCATCTTCACTTGCGCTCCACGCGCCTCCAACGAAGGCTTTCTCCTTCTTGATTTTAGGTTTATTTCTTTTTGGACACTCGTTGGCATAGTGATCCTTGTCTCCACATGAGTAGCAAAAGCCCTTCTTTTTCTTGGCTTCTTCATCATCACTTGATTCGCCATTTTTATTTATTTTGTCGTTCCGTTAATGGAACTTTTGGCTTCGGTTTTCTCCACCACGGCGATAATCTCCTTTTCTTTGAAACCTATCATTTCTTGAAAACTTTTTGTTAGCTAAAAATTTAGAAAAATTTCTTACCAACATGGCTACATCGTCAAGATGTTCGGGTTGATCCTTTGAGGAGCTAGCTTTCTCCTTCTTTTTCTTCTTCTCCTTCTCGTCACTTGAAGTTGAAGCTTTAAGCGCCAAAGATTTCTTTTTATCATGCTCCCGATCTTTGTTCCTTTTTAGTGCAATTTCATGCACTTTGAGATTTCCAATGAGATCATCTAATTTCATCATTGAGAGGTCACGGGAGTCTTCCAAGGATGTGATTTTCGGCATCCACTCCGGAGGAAGCGCTCGAAGAATTTTTCGCACGTAATCTTCGTTAGGATATGTTCTACCAAGACCTTTCAAGCTCACCATGATAAGGTTAAAACGTTTAAACATTGAGTCGATTGACTCATCTTTTAACATCTCAAACATTTCATAATCATGTACAAGAATATTTATTTTTGAGCTTTTGACTTGAGAATTTCCTCTATGAGTATTATTTAGATTTTCACAAATATCGTGAGCATTTTCACAAGAATAAACACGTTCAATCTCATCTTTAGTAAGTGCCGAAAAAAGAATATTTTTAGCTTCAAAATTTAAGCAAACCCAAGCATCCTCAGCGGCGGACCATTCCGCTACTGGTTTTTCACTAATTACTCCATCTTTGGTTTTGGTGGGTTTATAATCTCCATTTTTAATAATGTCCCAAATTTTTCGACTTTTGCCACGAACGTAGCATTCAAAAAGATTTGCCCAAAGACCAAAATTTTCGGTGTCAATTTGCGGAATCTTTGTAGAAATAATTCCCTCAGAGGTTGCCATTTAAAATACAAGAACAAGTTTTTAAAAAGCACAAATATTTTTAAAGAAACTTGCAACCCGCTCTGATACCAATTGTTAGGACAACCTTAGGGGGGGTAAAGGTTGTATTTAAAAATATTTCACAAATAAAAATTCTCTTATCAAAATCAACAACAAATATTGCATGCACAACAAATATATAAATAAAATTAAGTGCACAACGGGAATATAAAGAGATAAGGGTAGAGAATATTGATACCGACACCGAGATTTAAAGTGGTTCACCACCAACTGGCTGGCTAGTCCACTTGCCGAGACACTTCTCGACACACTGATTCACTATAAGTGTTCTTTATGGTAGAACACAAACCTTGATACAATGATAATAAAATCTCTTGCTTTTGCTCGAGAACGTGAATCACTCACACTATTCAAATACTTACAAGAGAATATATCTCACAATATTAATCACTCTTGTATAAGTATAACACTTGGATTTTTGAGGGTTTGATCACTCAAAAAATATATTGAATAAGTGATTTAAATGAGTGGATGTAGCTGAGAGTTTCTCCAAAAGATGGGTATTCAATTCTTGCATGGAGTTGAGAATGCTGCATGATATATATACTTGAAGCAGCAACGGTCGAGAGGGTGCCGCGGTATACCGCCTACATGGGCGCGGTATACCGCCCAGAAAAAGGTGCTGACAAAAAGAAGTCAACCTGCAAAAGCAACCTGCAGCACTTGCAGCAGAGCCGCAGTATACCGCCATACACCACGCGGTATACCGCCTGAAAAAGTGGCTGACAGCAGGAAGGTCAACCTGCAAGAACCTGCCACACGTAACAGAGCCGCGGTATACCGCCATACACCACGCGGTATACCGCCTGAAGAAGTAGCTCGGCGCCAGAGAGGAGTCACATCCATTGTTGAAAGACCATAGCTAAAAATAGTATCTGAATTCTTTTTGCATTATTCCAAAGGAGTCAACATTAATTTAAATCAAGGATTTAGTTTAATTTAAAAATAGTGTTGGGTTAGGTTTTTGAAATATCCAAGTGGTATATTATTTTAGGGTGTTTATTATTATGAGATATATGATGACGTAAACACCAGTTTTGGACTCTTCAGATAAAATCTTCATGTTGTCCAATTAACTGCACACTTGGATAAAATTGTTAGAAAAACAATAATACGGTGTGTTTGTAATCATCAAAATAAATATATAAAATATATAGAGATGTGGTACACTTGCACCAACAGAAGACACTATTCACATCACGTTTGACGAATCCCGTTCAGCGAACTCTAAACCGTCCGCTGATACTGAAGAACTGAATCAATGGATGTTTTCTCATCTTGGTGATTCAGAAGATATTCCCACTCCTCATACTCATACAGTTGAAGATGATAGTCCTATCATTCCAAATATGCAGAATAGTGAAGCTGAAACATCATGGGTCTCAGCTGTTCCTTTAAACACTATACCTGCTTCTGAAGCAAATGTCTCAGACATTCCATCTACTTCTCAGCAATCAGTGAATATAATGACAACTGCAACCACTCATCTCTTGGCTGATACTCCAAAAGTTTCTGAAGCCTCATCTTCAGCTCCTTCAGTTCAGGTTGAGTCAGCGACTTATGCTCCGGCTCAGCGATGGACTGTAAATATCCCAATTGATCAAATTCTTGGTGATCCAAACGCTGGTGTTCAGACTCGACGAAGTGCAGGTAATATTTGTTTATTTGTTAACTTTATTTCTCTGATTGAACCAAAGAAAATAGATGATGCCCTCAAAGATCCAAAATGGGTCAGCGCCATGCAAGAAGAGCTGACTGAATTCGAAAGAAATAAAGTTTGGAAACTTGTTCGAAGACCAACTGACAAGACAGTGATAGGCACTAAATGGGTCTATCGAAACAATTTGGACGAACATGGAACTGTAACCCGCAACAAGGCTCGTCTTGTTGCTCAGGGATACAGACAAGAGGAAGGCATAGATTATGACGAAACATTTGTTCCAGTAGCAAGATTAGAATCTATTCGTCTATTCTTAGCATACACTGTACACAAAGACTTCAAAGTATATCAGATGGATGTTAAGTCAGCTTTTCTAAATGGAAAGCTGAATGAAGAAGTTTATGTAGAACAACCTCCAGGATTCTCAGATCCTAAGCGTCCAGGTTATGTTTATAAACTGGATAAGGTACTTTATGGCTTAAAGCAAGCTCCTCGTGCATGGTATGACACTCTCTCTACTTATCTCCATATTGAAAAATTTGAGCGAGGTAAAATTGACAAAACTCTATTTTTCATAATAGTGAAAGGTCATATCATTCTTGTTCAGATATATGTTGATGACATTATATTTGGTTCTACTAACCCTGATCTTTGTACTCGTTTCGCTGATAGAATGAAAGATGAGTATAAAATGAGAATGATGGGCGAGCTAACATATTTCCTTGGTCTTCAGATAAAGCAAAATGAAAAATGAACTTTCATTAATCAGGGAAAATATGTTAAAGATATGCTGAAGAAATTCGGTTTAACTCAGAGTTCAGCTATGAAAACCCCTATTGCAACACCGCTGACACTAAACAAGGATCCCTCTGGAATACCTGTTAATGTCACGCTGTACCGTGGGATGATCGGCTCTCTTTTGTATCTTACAGCTAGCCGACCCGATATTATGTACGCAACCTGTTTGTGTGCACGATATCAAGCTGAACCTAAGGAATCTCATATGATCGCTGTAAAGCGAATTTTTCGATACCTTAAGGGTACTGCAAATCTAGGTCTTTGGTATCCCAAAGACTCAGGGTTTTATCTACTCGCCTATTCAGACAGTGATTTTGCAGGTTGCAAAATGGATAGGAAAAGCACCACAGGAGGCTGTCAGCTTCTGGGTGAAAAGCTGGTGAGTTGGACAAGTAAAAAGCAAAACTCAGTGTCCACCTCCACAGCTGAAGCTGAATATGTAGCCGCTGGAAGCTGTTGTTCTCGGGTCTTGTGGATGAGAAATCAACTACTAGACTATGACCTTCAGTTCTCAAAAAATCCAATCTATTGCGACAGCACAAGTGCCATCGCTATAGCCAACAATCCAGTGCTACACTCAAAGACAAAACACATCGAAATCAGGTATCATTTTATCAGAGATCACGTGATGAATGGTGATATAGAACTTCATTTTATCCCAACTGATTATCAGTTAGCTGATCTGTTCACCAAACCTCTTGATGAGACAAGATTCAACTTTCTCATCAGCGAGCTTGGAATGCTGAACTTTGAAGAGTAAAATCTTCAGCGATTCACATTTGATCAGCGATAGGATAAAATCAACTTGTATAACCTATTCTATCATCTTCTCTCTGAATAAACTTGATTTGCTGATATCAAGGTATGTTTTTCTCTCGCTGACAATCGCATGTAAATGCAAGATTTCAAGACAAATTGCATCGCTGAATATCTCTTCCTTAATCAGCGATACTTTGAAATTTCTAAAACCAACACTGATATTTCTATTCAGTGCTTCATGTTTTCAAAAGTGTCCCTGAGTTTTCAAAACCTCAGAGACATCCTCGAATATGAAAGGACAGTTGTGACGTCATCGCAACGGATAAGCCCTGGCACGTTCTTTTTCTGACACACGTTTGCATGTTTCGTTTACCTTCTAATCAAATGCAAACACGTGTCCGTGTCATGATGAAAATATTTTCCCGCTCAAGATTTTCTCTCTCTAATCTCACTATATAAACACATTCTGGGTTTATATTTTTCCTTTACGCGAAAAACTTCTCCTCCAAGCAAGAAAGATTTACTGTTGCATTTCGAGCTATCAAAATTTCCAGAAACTGTTCTTCTTCTTCAACGAACCAGGTTAATACTCTTGTTATTTACCTACATTACTTGTTTATGGTCTTATTCTTTGTTTTTACAAGATCAAACAAAAGAACTTTTTCAAAAATGAAATCATTTCTTTCATGGTTTTATGAACACAACCTTTCATGGTTGTTCTTCAAGTTTAAACGCAAAATCTTAAACTTGTTCTTCATACGTTTTTCCAGAATCCTAATCCTCAAAGGAAACTGGAAAACAAGTTTTTTAATGGGTTTGCTTTTCTTTTTCAAAACCAAGAAAAACCCTAATCTCCATTAAGACATTTTTGTCTGAATGAAATGGACAAAATTCGAACCATCTTATTGGAAAATCTTTTCGCATTAAGATTATTCTTATTTGTTATATCTTTGGTTGAACTGATAATACAGAAATGGCATCTGCTGACATTCCTACCGCTGAGAACACTGCTGCTGCTGCTGCTGAGGAATTGGAAATCACCAAGGCTCCTCAGGTCAAGTTCACTCTTGAAGAACTTGATTGGACAAAGTCAAACAACCTCTATGCACTTTTCGAATTTCCTCCTCGAAAGCAAGTCACACATCTGAATGATGCTGTGAATTTCCTGAAAAATTGTTGCCTCTCTACAGCCCTGACAATAACACCTCCCGCACATCAGCTACTATTATCTCAGTTCTGGTATTCTGCCAGACACTCTCAGCTACCATCAACCAAAGACTCCTCAAAGAAAATTGATTGCATCCTCTGTGATACTGATTTTGGCACTATAAAGATCACCCCTGCCATTATCCGCAAAGCCCTGAGCCTTTCCATCGCCACAAAAGAAAAACCTTTTGTTCCTCTCCCTGACCACAAGAAACATTCTGATAGGGAAGCCATCACTACATTCTTCGATGCAATGGGCTATGTGTGGGAAACTGGGAGGGATAAGAAGCCTGAGAAGAAGCTGATCCTCATCAAGAAATCAAAAATGCCCAGCGAGATGAACTTCATCTTCGCACATTTGATAAGCTGCATGACTGCAAAGACCGGCTCCTCTGATCAAGCCGCTCAACCTCAGCAAGCAATAGGATATGCATTGCTGAAAGGTCTACATATAGACTGGGCATCGATAATCTACGATGATCTTGTACTCAGAGTAGACTCTGCCGCTGACCGATCACCATGGGTTCCATATCCAAGATTCATCAGCGCCGTCTTCCAAACAGGCCTGAAGGACAACTACCCAAAATAGGGTGACCTGAAACTCTCTCAGGTTGGCCCTAAAGTACTCGACTTCAAGCCAGTGGAAAACGAGGTACGTCCCTCTACAGTCTTAACTCTTCTCAATCTTCATTCTTCTACTTCTGCAGCTCCTTCAGCGGACAAACCCATCGCTGATACCCAAGCTGCAACCTCCATTCCTTCTCATAAAAGGAAACACTCATCTACCCAACTTAGTTCCAAAAGAACTAAGAAAACCAAGGAGAAACCCCAGCAATCTCATGCTGAAGACTCCTTAGCTCATCTTGAAGAGCTGAAGGAAAGTTCAGTGGTACGCTCTTCCACAGCTGAACAAGCCACCCATTCCATCCCAGCTTCAGCGTCTCTAAACGTTGAAGTTATAAACTTGGAATCTACCCAACCTCCTTCAGTCTCTCTACAGACTAAAGAAGTAACTCTCAGCGGATCCAACGGTGAACCCCGCACCCAACCAACTTTCTCAACCTTCGCTTCTCCCTCTACTCCATTGGACTCTAATCCAGTTGTCACCGCGATCACTGGAGCAACCGTCATTCCTCCAGAAGCCAAAGCTGATACTCTTCAAGGAATGATGGATATAGGACCTGCAGAACCGTCCATGCGTATACGCACTCTCGCTGACGACATGGAACGTTATTCAGGTCACAGAAGTTTTGATGACTTCGTCGACCCTCCTGCAGGTATACACCAAACCATATACACTGTAACTGAACCCCAAACTTCTGAGCTTTCCTCTGTTCATAAGTACTTATATGTTACAGGTCCTAATTTGGGAGACATCAACGCTTCTCTGAAGAACCTAGATACAAAGCTGACAGGTCTCACCACTACACTCTCAGACAACTCTTCAGCTGTAACAAACGCTGGAGAGAATCTCAACAAGCTGACAACAGTGGTGGAACAGAAAGCCTCCAAAGCTGATTTGGAGACGGTTGATAAAACTCTTGGCAACTTTGCCAAAGTTCTCGCTGACATCTACACAGACTACACCTCTCTCAAAACATCAGTTCAATCCATGTCCAGCGAGGTCACAACGCTGAAGACATCGGTTGGAAAACTCGAGGGAGACATGCCCGCTATAAAGACTAACGTTAGCTCATTAAAGACTGACGTGAGTTCACTAAAGACTGACGTGAGTTCTGTAAAGACTGACGTTGGTTCAATGAAGACAATGATGCAGCAGATCCTGAATCACATGATCGCCCCTGCCCATGCACCTTCGCAGTTTACTACGGCGGATCGTGCTGAACTTCTAAAGATCAGTCCTGCTATTACTGGCCTAGAAGACAGAGTAGCAGCGATTGAACATTATATGGGGATCCCTGGCCAAGAAGACAGGGAACCAAAACCAGCTGCTGAGTCATCGCATTCCTCCCCCATTCATCATGAGGAAGGGGGGGGAGAAGAACTCTGAAGACCTTCCCCAAGATGAATCTATCGAGGGGGAGAAGACTGAAAACCTTACCCTTACTGAAGAGGGTGAGAAGACAACTGCTGGACCTCAGGGAGATGAAAACCCTGAGGGAACCGAGAAGCTTACCTCTGCATCTGAGGGGGAGCAACTCGAAGAAGATGCTGAAGAATCTGAATCTAAAGCTGAAGACGATGAAGCCGTCGACATCTCTGACGATGAACCATCATCAAGTGATAAAGGTGATGATGACGATGATGATGATGATGACTCCTTTATCGTCAAGCCTGCTCAGAAGACTAAACCTCTTAAAGGGATTTTGATAAATGAACCTTCAGGGGAGCGGACCAAGACAAAGCCATCAGCGTCTGAAGCTGACAAGGGCAAAAGAAAAAGTGTCGCTGAAGACGATGGAAATCTGACGATCTTGCTTAAAAAGCCGGTTTGTCAGGTACACTACCTCCTATTTCCTTACACTGCATCCCTCCTCTATCTATACACTTTATCAGCTCTACTCTCCACAAAAAGCTTATACACTTAAACCCATCTCTTTTCTCTGTTCTACCCAAGTTCTTATTCATAAGATCGCTGTGTTTCAACTAGTCCTCTCCCCTGTATGAGGATTTTGAAGTACAACCAGCTGCTGCTGAAGAAATAATCCCAGTCTTGGATTTGATCTCTGAACCTGAAGAATAGATGCTCTCTCATACAAGCAGACCTTCCTTGGTTCCTCAAAAACCAAGTGAAGAGGATCAGAGAAGAAGAGAAGAGATAATAAAGAAGTTTGAGGCTCAGCCAATCATTCTAAAGCGTGATCAACTTCCTTCTATTCCTCCAAAGTTCAGACTTTCACAAAAGGAATACAAGGATCACCTCAGAGCTGAACGTCTAATCGCTGAAAGGAGAGAAGCTGAAGAAAAAGACAGAGAACTCGCCATCCAGCTTACTCAAAAATCGGTGAAAGACCCCAAGCTGAAAAGAATTCCAATCGAAGTTCAACGTCAGCTATGGGAAGACGCCAAGAAGATCGTTGAAGAAAAGAGAACTGTGTCTCAATCTACTTTAATCTGGTGCAAAGAAAAGGTACACTTCAGATATCGACCTGCCAGAATCATCAAGGTACTCATCACTGGAAGATCAACCCTCAAAGTTTCAATCGCTGAAATCGAGATATTCAGAGAGAATGGACAGTACGAAAAATTCTATGCTTAAGCCATCACGAAGTAAGGTGTCTCTGAATGGTTGGAGATCAGATTAGCCATCTAGAAGTCTCAATCTAAGTACAAGGATCATGTTGAAAAGCTGATAAACAAACAGATCGACTTAGTCTCTTCTTGTGTGGATATTCCTCCTCCCCCTCCTCTCGAAAGTCAGAAAAGAAGGGCCTCTGCAAAGAAAAAGTCTAAATCTTCAAATGATGGTCCTCGTATACGGAACGAAACAGGTATTGGTTTTTCTCTTGCTGAAGTCCTTGGTCCTGAACCTGACCTTTCTGCACTTAACACATCTCTTCCTCTTGGTGAGACTTTCATCCCTGGGAAAGTCATAAGCAAACCTTACGGGATATTATTTATTGACTATGATGGACGGAAACGTTTTCAACGTATCTCTGAGCTTCCCATCACTCCCATCGAACAGCTGAAAGATCTCATCTACTGGTGTGATTTCAAAAACGACATTCAGGCACGGCATCTTAAACCCTTGATTTTTGAAGAAGCTCTGAACAAAAGGAATCAAGGAGTAAATGTCCCTGACTGGATGATTCCCACATCAAAGACCCTTGATGAACTTCTCATTAAGGAAGAACCTCTAAACTGATAGGATCGCCTTATTCTTCTATTGTATTAGTTATTCTTTTGTACTTGTAATTTATTTCGCTTGTACTTGTAATCTTTCCACTTCCTTTTGTAATCTGATACGAAGTTTTAAAGAAAGATTTCAGCGAAAGTACTTTACTCCATCAGTACAGAAAAGATCCCAGAAAACAGTAAAAGGGACAAATATTTTATGAGTTCTTTTTATCCTTATGTTTTCATTAAAATAGCAATTTTCTCTGTTGCTATGTCATAATCAAATAGGGGGAGATTGTTGATCCAAACCCTCAGTGATTTGATAATGACCCTCTCTTAATACTTAGTGAAAATTGTAAGTAAACAATATGTATCAGAGTTTCACTATCGCTGATAAGTACTAAGACCTTACAGTACCGCTGATAGGAACTCTCGCTCTTTAGATTAAAAATTCAGCGAACACTGTTCACCATAATGCTCTGAGCCTGTTCAGTACTTATGGTGATCGCTGATAAGTTAGTTGTTTACTTATGATCCCTGAAGACAAGTTTCACGTCAACATAGGTTCTACGCTGAAGTCGAAGATCAAGCTCAAGAACCAGCGACAAGTCTCCTAATGAACTGATGCGGATCAGCGAAGACTCAGATTTGTCCACTCAACGTGAAGTATCAAGTACAAGACTTCAGTTATCGCTGAACTTTATCATTCGCTGATAAACAATGATGAAGCGCTGAATCAACGAAAAGTTGATCATGAAGTTCTCCGTACAAAGTACTTTTGTCTTAACCATCCTTGCACGACTCCGTACGATATGTCAGAAAAGAACCTCCTTATTGTCTGAAATCGTACAACCACTCTGATACTACACTGTTCAAACATGCGGCTACTAAGGTTGTCTACAAAGGTCAATGACATGCAACCAATAAGCTGCTGCCACGTGTAAAGTATAAACTGACATGCATTAAATGCATGCAGTATATAAGAAGAAGAACTCACTTCATTTTGAAGTAACTTGCTAACTCTGGACATGTTCATCTTCTTATCTTGAGATAGGTTATTATTAGTAATTTCCTTCTCTTTCTTAGTGCAAGAAACTTAGTGTTGCAACTTGTTTAGATTTAGGTTTATCCTTAATCTTATTCCGCAACAAGCTGTAAATTGTTAATGATTTATCAATAAACAATTTAGAAAAGTAAAATCTGTGTGTTTGTATTCAACCCCCCCTTCTACAAACTTGTATAGCCCTTCGGGACCAACAAACGGTTCAATTTTTTTGTTTAGAAACCTTTTGAAAAATCTCCCTGAACAGAGAGATGAAATAAAACGAAGTAGCTTACCAACAAGATGATGCTAGATGAGAAAGGAATCGGAGTCTGTGCTCTGATACCATGTACAAACACTTAACACTATCTGATTATACAAAGTAATATAAACAATACACAATACACCTTCAAGAGGATTGAAGATGAATATGAAAACCCTAACTAGACAGAGAGAACCCTAAATCTAGAAAGAGAAATGAGAGAAAACGTAACTACTAGAAAGCACAAAATGAAAAAATGAACGGTTTCAAGTCTCAAAACACTGAAGAAAGCTACATATATAGTCCAACGAGATATTGCACAAAAGCCCTTCAACTTCTTATAAACAGCTCCGCTACCCTCGAACAATTCTCCAATGTGAGGCGCAGTCCCTCATATCCTCATCTTTAAGCAAAAGTCCAGTACAACCCTCAAACTAACTGAAAACTAAACAACACACTAAATAAGTTATAAGGATGACAAGATTGGTCCAGAATACAATACCTTTTAACAAAAGATGAAATTCAATTGTTTATTTTGAATTTGTTTTAGATTGTTTTAAAAGTTTGTTTAAACTTTGTTATGCATTTGGACTTGTTATGTTATGTGTATTTTTCATTTTGTATTACGTGGATCATACAACTTTGTGTTGCCATTTTTCTCTTTCACACATCACATATAGGTATAAACCACATAATCTGCACAAAAAATGCGGTATTTTATAGTTTGAGGCTTATGTATTTTGGAAAAAAGATCAAACTGCACATGCACTTTGGACTCTAAACCGCACCACATTACTAATACCCCTAATCTATATGCAACTTGTTTTTTTGTTTTTTTTAATAATTTGTCTTGATTTAAATTAAAATGAATTTTTATTAACCATCATTTTATCTTTATTTACCAACTAAATTAAATTTATGTAATGCTTTTATATGTCAAACAAGCATGATAATGCAATAACTTATTACATTAGTTGGTCCATATTTATTATTAAGTTTTATCTAACAAAACAATATACACTAAGAGAAGATGAACAAGTATACCTCATACAATTAAAATCCTAAGTAACAAAGATATAAATTAAGGAATTTAATTAAAATACCCTAAGTTTGACTTTGATCTACACAACTGCCCCCTCTCTCTCCCATTTTTCCAAAATACCCCTAAATCCCGCAATTTTGTCCGCGATCGCGGACCCAGCCCATATGGCCCGCGAACTTGACCCGCGATGGACCCCAGATTTTCAGTTTTGGTCCATGTCCGCGATGGGCTACGATTTGGGCCGCGATTTTGATGTTTTTAGGGTTTTTCACGTGTTTTTGCATGTTTTTACTGTTTTTTTTCCACACTTGTTGTCTGAGTTGTTTCAATTATTGTACTGGAAGATGAATTTGTGGTTGTAATTCATCTTCCCCACCGAAATTTCATCCATAAATATCAGTAAAATGCAATCCATAATCGTTCATCCATTCCATTGTGGTTGCAATTCACACCCATTACATTATTCTTTCTGACCTCTAATAGTGCAGAGTCGGTGAATGCACTCTCCTGTTTTGCTCGTAGATTACCGATTGTACAACCTATGGAGTACTTTCGGACCTTTCAACAAGAGTGGTACCAACTTCGACGCCAAAAAGGAGGTGAAATGCATAATAGACTCACACCAAAGGCGGAGGAGATAATTCTCAAAAGGGCGGGAAGGGCTGCGACATGGAGGGTAAGCGAAATTGGGTATGGGAAGTACTAGGTTCGGGATAACCGTTTTGACGCGACTGTCGATATGACCGACCATGTTTGTTCATGTCTGCAATGGCAATACTCTGGGTTACCGTGCGGTCATGCCATCGCTGCTGCAAGGTATATGGGTTGTAGAGATTGCAACGATTTGGCTGTAAATTTCTACACGTCCGAAACTTACCGGGAAACATATCGGGAGGTAATCAATCCAACTGGACCCCCTGAATCATGGGTGTCTCCACACGTCCCCCTTTCGCCATGCTATCCACCGTTAATAACTAAGAACAGAGCCGGGAGACCAAGAAAGAATGATCGACGTCCATCTCGTAGTGAAGATCCGATACAGAGAAAATATAGTAGGTGCCAAGCAATAGGACATACTCGTGGAGAGTGTCCAACTCCCGCCCCTTCAAGCGTACCAATGAGTAGACGTTCAGTTAGCCAAAGAAGTAGTACACAGGCCCATCGGAGCTAGAACCACATGGAAGGCTAAGATATGATATCATTGACCTGAACATTGATTTCCCTTGATTTTAACGACTAAATCTTGTATGCTAAGTGCTCTTGTTTTTATATATAACATGATTTTATCTACTTTATCGTCCCGTGTAATTTAGCAAACATAAGGGTTCTAATGTGTAATTTAGCAAAATTTGGAGACCTAAGTTGTAATTTAGCAAAGATAAGGGACCTAAGTTGTAATTTAGAAAACATAAGGGATCTAAGTTGTAATTTAGCAAACATAGGGAACCTAAGTTGTGTTATAGCAAAGATAAGGGACCAAAGTTGTAAAATTAGCACTGATAAAGGACCTAATGTGTCATTTAGCAAACATAAGGGACCTAAGTTGTATTATAACAAAGATAAGGGACAAAAGTTGTAAAAATGTCAAAGTTAGGGTCCATCGCGGACCAACTTCACGGGCCATGTGGGCCGGGTCCACGATCGAGGACATAATCGCGGGATTAGGGGGTATTTTGGCAAAATGGGAGAGATAGGGGGCAGTTGTGTAAGTCAAGGTCAAACTTGGGGTATTTTAATTAAATTCCCTATAAATTAACTAAAAAACACACACCTCCACTATAAAAGCCACTCAAGCACAGCTAAACCAACCTACTTTCTGCTAGGTAAAGAAGATAGAACCTCAGGTAAATGTTATAAAACAACAAACACTTACAAAAAGTGGACATGCATAACAATCACAAATTGTTGAGTACAAGTGTACACCTAGTCTGAAATATATTTATATTGACAAACTGAAAATAGTTTAATAAAACTAACATCATTGGCCAAAGTTTAGAGATCTCCTTTCTAGCAGGTGCTACCACTAATTTACAATCAACAAACCATACTGCCAACCATGTCTGAACCACCAACGTCGCAAACATGGCAATCAACCAAAGCATCTACCAACTGAAATGAAACTAGAGTGGAAAAACTAGTTCTAAATAAAACTTGATAGTAGATGAAACGAAAGCAAGATATGAGTGACGGGTGGTTGTTTAAAATTCATGCCACAATTAGGTAGAGGGAGTGAGATCCAACAGAGATCCAAAATATCGGTGGCGACGAGACACGAACGTCAATAATAAACCAAACATTAAATCTAAATCGCAATTAGCACCACCAACGATCTGTTTACCCTCATCCATAAATGTGACTAAATCGAAATCAAGAAGTGGCGTCAATTGGAGCTGCATTGCTAAGTTCCCCTTCACCAATCTCTATCGTCGATCGGAGCTTTAATATGAGATGGGCTGAGGGCGGTGGTACTCGATGAAGAAGTGGCACCGATCTATGGTTCTTTGATGAAGAACACTAATTTAGATGTGAGGGTTGGGCCGATCTCACCGGAGAAGGGGTTGTGTTGTGGGGAGAGAGGGTTCATCGGTCATGGTAGTTCTTTAGAGGAAAGTGTAACACCCATAATTTCGGTAAGTAAATATCACCCGAACGTCTTGCAGCTGGAAAATGGTTGGATTTATGTTGAGAAGACATTACTTAAGGCCCCTAAAAGTATTAGGAGTATTGGAGTTGAAAAAGTCGAGTTTTGGGGCTTGGAAAAGGTTCCACTACAATGCCCGACCACTATGACAGTGTTATAGTCGCACTGGAAAAGTCGCGGGGGAGGAGGCACCTACTGGACACCACCAACAACTATGCCATGCGATAATGCCATGGCAAAGTCGCGTGGCAATGTCGCGCCAATGGGGCAGTGTGCTGTCAAATACGAATTTTCAGCTTTCTTCTTCATTTCTCACCTCACAACCCTCCCTTTCTCTCCCAAACCGATCTCCCACCCTCTCCTATGAACCTAACTCATTTTTGGGCTTTTATCTTAGAAATCAAGTGTTCCCTCACCATCTAGGCTAGTAGTTTCATCTATTGGTGCAAGATTCAAGTTTCACCTCCATTTTCTTGAGATTATAGGGTTTTGAGCTTTTACTCAAGATCCATGGAGTAAGTTCATCCTCTCATTTTCTAAATCTTTATTTGAGTTGTAAATACTCCATTGATGATTTTCTAGTGTTTTATTTCTCCAATTTCGGTTTGGACGATTTTGGGAAAGTTAGGTCAAAATTTGGGTTTTGGTGTAAATAGAGATGTTGGTGTGAAATGTTTGGGGGAAACGATTCTAAATGGATATTAATGGTTGGGAACTTGTGGATCTAGGTTTTTTGGAAGATTTGGCTTGAAGATTCAAGTTTCTCCAAAGGAGCTTAACTTGGGGAAAAATCTAGATTTAACCTAAATCTAGCAAGGTGAGTTCAAGTTGATTTGTGAAAACGTTGTAAATGCCAAAATGTTCATTTTAAAGTGTTTTAAGTGTTTACATGAAAATGTTTATTGTTGAGTCATTTGAATGATCTTGATTACTTGGAGTATTTAATGTTATAAATCTCACAAAACACCTACCTTTGGGATTTTTGGGTAACTTGACAAATAAGTATGATTTGAAGTGTTTTGATAATTATTGCATAATGGAGGATTATTTGGTAAAAATGCACTTTTAGTGTTTTGTTGGAAATATGCATAATTTTATGTGGTGGTATGTTTTTAAAGCGTGAACGTGTGGGTCATTGGGTTTTGGGTCATTTCCGACCTTGTGAACATTCTAGAAGTTGTAATTTGAGAAAAGATGTAATTTGAGAAAAGATGTAATTTGGGTATTTTGATGGATGAATCTTAAGTATTGTTATTTTAAATGATTTATCTTATGTTTGTATGTAACACCCCGAATTTCCATGATTAAAATTATGTTATATTTTGATATGGAAGGATTCAAAGTGTAATTAACCAAAGTTTAAGCTATTTGTGGAACTTGAAACTTCGAGGTTGGTTTGGTCATTTGATGAAAGTTGATTTATACTTAGGTGTTGAGCCGGCTGAACCTGAGAAAATATCTCAATTTTGGTTTCCTGGAAGTCGGTTTAGCAAAGCAGCAAGAGAAAGTTTTTGTGAAAAGTTTCATCAGGTAAGAATTTGATGATCTCTTCCAATCTTATTTGATTAAGATTGATGATATGAATAGGGTTTGAATTTCAATCAGGTTTTGAATCATTGAGGAGCATATTCGATTTTGAGGTACTGGAGTAATTGATTTGCAGCTTCTGTTCGATTTCTAAATTCAGGTGAGTTCATCTGCTTATTTTATTAAATATGATCTATATGTGTATTGGAAATGGTGAATAAGCTTATTGATATCTGTATGAATGGATACAAAACAATTGTTAGAGTTCTAAATGGAAAATAGTGGAACTCGGTAAAATTGGTGAAATCCAGAAGATGAGTAATCCGGATGGTAACGGATTCCGGATGAATTCCTGGATTGTTCCGGATACCGGATAGGTTGTCCGGATGTTTTACCGGATTCCGGATGTTTATCGGAATTGTTTCCTTATTTTGGGTGTTTATCGGACTTGGTTCCGGATACCGGATTGTACCGGATTCCAGATAGTTGTCCGGATGATTTTATCGGATACCGGATGGTTTTCCGGATAGATGTTCTGGATTTGATTTCCGGATATGATCTTGGACTGCTTCCTTAGATATTTTCTGTGTATGTGTAAGGTTGTACTGTTTAAGCGTTTTTCTGAATATGGAATATATTCTGATATTAACAGTACGAATGTGATTATAATTCAACTCCGAGTAGGATATGAGTTATTATGTGTTTTGAAGTGATGTGCACTCGTGAACACGTGGAATAGGCGTGGCGCTAATTGTAATTCCCGTGGATTTGATAAATGAGGAATAGGCCGGGCTCTAATGGTAATTCCCATTTACTGTTATGATGTGAAAAACGTGGAATAGGCCGGGCTCTTAATGGTAATTCTCGTTTTGTATTGTGATTTGATAAACGAGGAATAGGTGGGGCGCTAATCGTAATTCCCGTTAATTTGAAATAAGGAATAGGTCGGGCGCTTAATGGTAATTCCCATTTCGTATTGTGATGTGAAATCGTGGAATAGGCAGGACACTAATCGTAATTCCTGATTTCTGTTGGAAGGTAAGGGATAGGTCGGGCGCTTAATGGTAATTCGTACTTCCACTTCAAGAAATAGGCATGGCGCTAATTGTAATTTCTTGACATGAGCAACGATCTATAATCTGTGTGATTCGTAGTGACGCTCTGGAACATGAGACTATGACCTACTTAGTGTTTGTAATTCTCATGGAATCGGGTATGATTCCCGTCATCGAAAGATGTTATGTGTACGGTAAGAATGGTGACAAATCAGGTTTGTTTATATGCTTTACATACATTGGTTTCAAAGCTTATAAAGTGTTAATTTGGAAAACTGGATGTTCTCACTAGGCGAAAGCCTAATCGTTTCAAATTAAATTTTATTACCAATTATTAGCTCGGGAATGGATTCAAAGGGATGAGTATCGATGAATGCCAGAGTTATGCTTTTGGATTTGTGTGTTGATCAGGGATTAGATTAGCTGGTAATTATGATAAACTTGTATAGGTTTGAAACTCGTCGTGAATTCTTCGGTGTAAATAAAAGTTTGAAATTATAGTGGTGAACTCTGATAAATTTAAGGTTTAAATTTATTGTGAATTTCAGGTTGTTTCAGTTTGGTATCAGAGCTGTAGTTTAAGTGAACTAGGTATGATCGTGAGATACATAGACTTAAGCTGAGATGAATTAAGTTATGATTTGTGAGGTTTGGGTAGAAGTACTAAGACGGGACAGTCTTTGAGTCGACAGAAATACGTGAATTAAGAACTTTGATGATGGTAACGAGGATTCTTATGTATAGTATGTTCATAATTTCAATTAGCTACTGTTATTATGAATATATTGTTACGTAAGCATTCTTGTTGTATATTGTTATGGCAATTGGAGGTGATTTAATTATTGACGATGCTTTTGCACATGAAGGAGTTTCAAGTATAGCATGGCTAATTCGTGCCACTAAGTTAGCTCATCGAGTCCTCCAGATGAGAATCTCTAGTGCGGTGTGTGTATGCTTAACGATGAGCCGGTAACAAGTGGCAGATAATGTGGATAGCCAAATCCCACTATTGGTCTAAATCAAAAGACTAGTTTTCAATGGTGGTTGTGATCCAACCCGATTCTGGACTAGTTTGTCTTAGAAATAAGTTTACTGGGAAATTTCGATTGTGGATTCCAAACAAAGATTAGAGGCTAGACCAGTGGGATTTCGACTAATAACCAAAAGAGACCAATAGAATTTTGTTGCTCTCAAGTTGGGGAGCAAATAATGTTAAGGGTATTCCCGTGGAAAGATATTATAAGATTTGGAAAGCTGAGAAGGATATGAAGAATAGATATCCTCACTTATTTATCTAACTTTGATTTCGAGGACGAAATCATTTTCAAGTTGGGGAGATTTGTAACACCCCGAATTTCCATGATCAAAATTATGTTATATTTTGATATGGAAGGATTCAAAGTGTAATTAACCAAAGTTTAAGCTATTTGTGGAACTTGAAACTTCGAGGTTGGTTTGGTCATTTGCTGAAAGTTGATTTATACTTAAGTGTTGAGTCGACTGAACTTGAGAAAAATATCTCAATTTTGGTTTCCTGGAAGTCGGTTTAGCAAAGCAACGAGAGAAAGTTTTTGTGAAAAGTTTCATCAGGTAAGAATTTGATGATCTATTCTAATCTTATTTGATTAAGATTGATGATATGAATAAGGTTTGAATTTCAATCAGGTTTTGAATCATTGAGGAGCATATTCGATTTTGAGGTACTGGGAGTAATTGATTTGCAGCTTCTGTTCGATTTCTAAATTCAGGTGAGTTCATCTGCTTATTTTATTAAATATGATCTATATGTGTATTGGAAATGGTGAATAAGCTTATTGATATCTGTATGAATGGATACAAAACAATTGTTAAAGTTCTTGATGGAAAATAGTGGAACTTGGTAAAATTGGTGAAATCCGAAAGATGAGTAATCCGGATGGTACCGGATTCCGGATGAATTCCAGGATTGTTCCGGATACCGGATAGGTTGTCCAGATGTTTTACCGGATTCCGGATGTTTATCGGAATTGTTTTCGGATTTCGTGTGTTTATCGGACTAGGTTCCGGATACCGGATTCCGGATAGGTGTCCGGATGATTTTATCGGATACCGGATGGTTTTCCGGATAGATGTTCCGGATTTGATTTCCGGATATGATTCTGGACTGCTTCCTTGGATATTTTTTGTGTATGTGTAAGGTTGTACTGTTTAAGCGTTTTTTTGAATATGGAATATATTATGATATTAACAGTACGAATGTGATTATAATTCAACTCAAAGTAGGATATGAGTTGTTATGTGCTTTGAAGTGATGTGAACTCGTGATAAGTAAGTGTAATGAATCCATAGGCACTAGTATTATATGAACACGTGGAATAGGCGTGACGCTAATCGTAATTCCCGTGGATTTGATAAATGAGGAATAGGCTGGGCTCTAATGGTAATTCCCATTTAGTGTTATGATGTGAAAAACGTAGAATAGGTCGGGCTCTTAATGGTAATTCACGAGAAGAAGTCCTTGGTTCTGACCCTGATCTCTCAGTACTCGACGTCTCTCTGCCCCCTGGTGAACGCTTCATCCCTGGAAAAGTCTTAAGTGATCCTCATGGTATCTTCTTCAATGACTGCACTGGACGAGAATGCTTCCAACGCGTCTCTGAGCTATGCATTGCCCCTATCGAACAGCTCAGAGATCTTGTCTACTGGTGCGGATTCAGAGATGATCTTCTCGGACACTTCATGAAGCCCCTGATCTTTAAAGAAGCACAGCGAAGAAGGGATCTTGGAGAAAAAGTCCCTGATTGGATGATCCCTACAACAAATATCCTTGATTAACTTCTTATCAAGGATAAACCTGAATAATTGATAGAATTCCTTTTGTAAATTCTTCTTCATTTTATCAACTGTAACTTTTGTACTTGTAATTATTATTTGCTGTACTTGTAATTTTTCCACTTCCCTTTGTAACTGATACGAAGTTTAATGAAAAATTTCAGCGAATGTACTTTACTCCATCAGTACCTAAAAAGATCCCCGAAAACAGTAAATGGGACAAATATTTTATTAGTCCTTTTAACTTTATGTTTTCTTACTTAACAATTTATTTTATTGCTATGTCATCATCAAATAGGGGGAGATTGTTGATCCAAACCCTCAGTGATTTGATAATGACTCTGAGAAACACTTAGTGAAAATTGTAAGTAGACAATATGTACTAGAGTTTCACTATCGCTGATAAGTACTAAGAATGTTCAGTACCGCTGATAGGAACTCTCGTTCTTTAATTTACACATTCAGCGAACACTGTTCATCAGTGAGCCCTGAGCATGTTCAGCCTCACTGATGATCGCTGATAACTTCTATTGTTTACTTATGATTCCTGAAGACAAGTTTCACGTCAACCATGTTCTACGCTGAAGTCGAAGATCAAGCCAAAGAACCAGCGACAAGTCTACTAATGAACTGATGCGGATATCAGTGAAGCCAAGACCTGTCCACTCAACGTGAAGTTTCAAATAGAAGACTTCAACGAACGCTGAACTTTATCATTCACTGATAAAGATTCATTCAACGAACGCTGATCATGAAGCCTCCTCTACAAGTAACTTTTGTCTTACCCCCTTGCACGTCTCCGTACGATAATGTCAGAACGGACATCCCTTTTGCCCAGAATCGTACAACCAACTCTGATTCTACACTGTTCATCATGCGGCCACTAGGTTGTCTACTGAAGTCAAACCATGCAACCAACCAGAGGCTGCCACGTGTAAAGTTGTACTGTTGTGCATTAAATGCATGCAGTATATAAAGGAAACCCTAGTTCATTTCTTGAACAACTTCGGCCATTCCTTATCTTTGCTGAATACGTGTGTTAGAATATTATCCTTAGTATTCTTAATTTCTCTCTATCTTATTTCTAGTGCAAGAAATCTTAGTGATTCTCATAGCTTGTTTAGATTAGGTTTATTCCTTAATCTTGTTCCGCAACAAGTTGTAAATTGTTTGATACATATCAATAAACAATTTAGAAAAGTAAAAATCATGTGTTTGTATTCAACCCCCTTCTACAAACTTGTATAATCCCTTTGGGACCAACAGTCGCCATGTGCAACAGGTTCCGGTTGGGGATATAGTTCTAGTGACACTGTGAAGAGTGGATGGTTGTGTGCCCAAGAAGTAAGTGACATTGGTGAAGTCTTCCGCTATTGGGGAATAGCAACTTAATATTGGGTTGAGTAACACCCGACCTTTCGTAGCCTTGGCGTATGACTTAGGTTTTTAAATGTTGAAGTTATTATGTTTTTAATATTGAGGTAATTCCAAGGATGTTTTGTAGAAGGAATTTTATGCTTATTTGGTTATTTTATCGAAAATTTATTTAGTTGCTCTTTCCAATTTTGAGGGTGTTACAAGTTGGTATTAGAGCTTAAGTTTGAGAGAATTATGTGTTAATTTTGGATACCTAGACTCAAGCTAACATTCTTTTAAGTGAATAGGAGTGAAATTTGCACCATTAAGCACTTGAAGATAGGATATTCTAAGGTTGATGGAGTCACTAGACACGGGAGTCACGTCTAGAGTAACAAGGATGATCATGTACGGTACGTTTATAATTGCCCCTGACCAGTGTTATGGTGAACCTACAAGTTACATGTGTATACTTGGACTACTTTGATGTGACAACCGTTGGGGTAGTAAAGAAGTTTCTAAACTGTTAGCCGTTAAAAGAGATTGGTGATTTTAACATCCGTCACTTGGAGTGACATTAAGCATGATGATTGCATTAAGTGAACCGTTTCGGGTCGAAATTGTTGGTTGGATTAGAACCATAGGCTTATGGAATCAACGTTCTTCGAGGAAATCTTATAAGGTGACCCGAAGAAATTTCCAAGTGTTACCTTAAGATGTTTGAGCGTCCAGACGACGATAGTGTGACCAGAGAAATTTGAGGAGTGTGGTTTCGAGACGTTGAGTGCCGACTAAATTCATGCACAAAATTTTCTTTTAAAATAAATTGCATTCAATTGTTTCTTGTGTTTCAAATCGTCATGTGGAATGTGTTACGAAATCTCGGAAAAACGTTTAGCACACACAAGATCTAACTCGATACTCGTTTATGGAATTGAACTCGAGATCGATTAGCTCTCTTATAGGCTCCACCAGAATAATTTTTAACCTTTGATTGTATGATTTATGAACATGTTTGACTCGAAAAATGGTATGTTCAGCTCAGCTCGAAAAAGTTAATCGAGTTTTTAAACGAGTAGAGTCGAATATTGGTATTATAAAACCCGACTCATAAAGGTAAACAATTTTTAATATATGTTTATGATTGGAGATAAAAAAATTATTAAGAGTAAATTACATATTTGGTCCCTGTGTTATAGTGGTTTTAACACTCTAAGTCCATAAAATGAAATAATTATGGGTTTCATCCTCGTGGTTTACACTTTGTATCCTATTGAGTCCCTAAAACTAACTTCGTCCAATTTTTCTCTGTTAAAGTGGTCATGTGCAAGGCACACGATGGTTAGTTTAGTCATTTTATCCATTTTTCTCATTTTACATTAAAAAATAAAATCTAAAAAAATAAACACTAATAAAATTTTGCCATGTGTCCCTCTTCCCTCTCCCCTTCTCCCCCTCTCCCCTTCTGTCCGGAGGTGGTGGTGGTGGTTTTGGTGGTCCAGGAGGTATACAGAGAGACTGTTACAGAGGGTAAAGAAGATTCGAAATTTATCGAACAAAAAGCTTTCATTTCATCTAGGTATTCCTCCCTCTGATCACTTTGTAGATTTAGGTTTTTGTGTTTATTTTTCATGGAATTGTGCAAAAAATTTAAAAAAAAACATTTGTTTTTTGTTGTGATTTTGTTGATTTTCAAGTGGGTGTGTCAGTGGACTTTGAGCTTGTTTGGACTAATAGCAATCTTTCAGGTGTCAATGGCGGTTTTGAAAACCCTAAGTGGGTTTTGTTTGATTGATGGGTTTATGAAATCTGTTTTGTTGTAATTTTGGTTTATGGAATCTTTTTTGTTTTAATATTGAGTTTTGTCGTAATTTTGGTTTTGCCTGCCTCCACCTTCTACCATTGTCGTCCCCTTCACTGCGGCACCACCTGCCTCCACCTTCCGTCACCATCCTCACCTTCATTGCACCACCGTCTGAAAGCTTACAATTTTCGTGTCAATTTTCCAATGAATCATGTGTGTTTTTTTTTCCGATGTGGGTTTTTACTTCTGAATCTGGTGTGGGTTTTGAATGGAGACGAGGCAAAACTAATCCTCTCGTTTCTCGTTCTCCCGATCTGCATCAACCTGTGCCGGAGATGACAAGAAGAAGGAGATGACCGGCGGTGGGGGAAATTGTCCCTCTATCTCTCCCTGTTTAATAAAATGAGTAAATTACATATTTGGTCCCTGTGGTTTAAGTTTAAAATAAATAGGTGAAATGACAAAAATACCCATCATGTGCCTTGCACATGGATACTTTAACGGAGAGAAATTGGACGGAGTTAGTTTTAGGGACTCAATAGGATACAAAGTGTTAACCACGAGGATGAAATCCATAATTATTTCATTTTAGGGACTTAGAGTGTTAAAACCACTATAACACATGGACTAAATATGTAATTTACTCAATTATTAAGGTCAAGGTCGGACTCCACCCATAAATACATCTCAATAACCTTTATATAATACATTATACATGGTCAATTGAATTCTCTCTCTCGTTTACTCTTGTTTATAGATAAATGAAAATTAAATTGTTTTCTATCTATCTTAAAAAAATAAAGAAAAAATAAAATAAAAGAAAAGAAAAGAAAAGAAAAAAAGTCTTCACTCTCCTTCCCCCTTCTTTTCTTCCGTATTGTTTATATTTTTAACTTCATCAGCCCGCAAAAACATTACAAAAAACACACAAAAACAGAATAAAATACACCATCACCCTTCACCACCACTTTCTCTCTCTAGAAACTGCTGCTGCTGCTCTCTCTCTCTAAATTTACACACAGGGAGGAGGAAATCTGTGGCAAACTAGGAAGACTGTTGTTGAATCAAATGTGATGGGAAGTGGATTCTCGCAGCTTCTGCCCTGCTTCAATCCCGACGCCGCCACCAAACGCCGCCGTGAACAGCCGGACCTGATTTTTACACCTAACGAGCCATTAGATGAAACCCTAGGTCACTCCTTCTGTTACGTCCGTTCTTCAGCTCGATTCCTCTCTCCTACTCACTCCGATCGCTTCATTTCCCCTTCGCAATCTCTGCGATTTTCGCCGTCGCACGAATCTTCGTCGTCCAGGTCACGGCAACCGGTCGGCGTACCCGAGACCGGATTCAAAACTATTTCTGGTGCCTCGGTAAGTGCTAACACTTCCACTCCCCGAACTGTCCTTCAGCTAGAGAATATTTACGATGATGCCACTGACTCTGTTGGTGTTGGTGGTGGGGTTAAGTCCAGTATAGTCAATGGCTTTGAAAGTACGTCGTCGTTTAGTGCTCTCCCGCTTCAACCGGTGCCGCGAGGCGATGCTGGAAGTGGAACCACATCGTCTGGTCCGATGGAGAGAGCCTTTTTTATGTCTGGTCCGATCGAGCGTGGGGCCCTATCCGGTCCGTTAGATTCTAACATCGGTTCAGATTCGGCTACCAATAGAGTCCCTTTCTCTGCGCCTCTAAATGGTGGCATGTATGTTAAAAAGAAGAGAAAGAAAGGCATTCCAGGGATCCGGAAAGCGTTCCATCGGAACTTCCCTCCACCTTGGGTGGTTCCCGTACGGAATTTCGTCGGCAGCCGGAAGGAAAACCCAATCGGGAGTGCGCGAGAGGAGTTAGATATGAAGACCGAGAGTGATGTCCAGTGGGCTCTCGGGAAGGCAGGGGAGGATCGAGTACATGTGGTGGTGTCTGAAGAGCATGGGTGGTTGTTTGTTGGGATTTATGATGGATTCAATGGTCCTGATGCTCCTGAATTCTTGATGGGTAATTTGTATAAAGCTACATATAAAGAGCTTGAGGGTTTGTTTTGGGATTCTGAGGAAGCAGCTTTGGCTCAATCATGTCAACCAGTGCAACAGGAGGAAGAAGCACCCAAAGTTGTTACATTGGATTCAGACAATGCAGCTACCACAGACCCTGGGGGATCCATGAAGAGGGTTACGTTTCAATCAGGAATGGAAACTGAAACCAGGAGGAAGAGATTATGGGAATACCTTGCTCAGGAAGAACCTGAAGATGGTCTTGATCTTTCTGGCTCAGAAAGATTTGCCTTTTCAGTGGATGATGCACTTAATATAAGCAAAACCACCACGGGAGTTAGCAGGCGGTCACTATTACTAGCCAAGTTGAGAAATGGGTTCACTAAGCATAAAGAGGGTGGCAAATTGTTTGCTTGGAGGTTTGGGCTGGATGCCAAAGAGCAAAAGGAAGTAGAAAACCGAATAGAGGAGAGAAGTAATGCTGGTAGAACTGGTAGGCTGAAGAAAGTTGGTCCCGTAGACCATGAGTTGGTTTTGAGAGCAATGTCAAGGGCTTTGGAAGTAACCGAACTAGCGTATCTGGACATGACTGACAAGGTTATGGATCAGTATCCAGAACTTGCACTTATGGGTTCCTGCTTACTGGTTGCACTGATGAGAGATGAGGATGTGTACGTGATGAATTTAGGAGATAGTCGTGCCATTGTTGCACAACAGGAAGAAGTTGGTTCATCTGGGGCAGGGGATAGTGTGGCGATTGTAGAGGGTAAAGTTGAATCAAAAGATGGTCTTGAAAAGAGGAATGATAATGTAAATGACGTTCCTGCTCATGATATGAGGTTGATGGCATTGCAACTATCTACTGATCACAGCACGAGCATAGAAGAAGTAAGTTGTGAATTCTCTCTTGACCTTAAAACTTAGCTGTTGGAAGTCCTTGGATATGATATTTCTGCTTCAATAGTAAGCTAATATGGTACATTATGTCTAATGGGCGAAGGATCGTGTGAGAAGTTGAGGTTAACGTGAGAAGCATGAGAAAGTGGATCTGAACCGTTGATCACTTTTAATCAAATGCCCTCCCATGAACTGCGGCTTAGAAGGGAATTGATCCGGTGCATCTCTTCGTAGTGTGCGTCCATTTTTCATCCAAATTGTTGATAACCACTTCTCACGCTTCTCACGTTAACCTTCACTACTCACCAGAAGTCCAGAACCCAACCCATGTCTAATGATGGTTCTCATTAACTTTTTTGAAGTGAAACAAATGAAAGGCTTTATATCCACAAATTAAAAGTAATGTGTTTTGAACATTTGAATGTAGCCTATTTTATATCGTTAAACCTTATCATGATAGTTACAGCATGCTGCTCTGTCATTGCTGAACCGTGTTTCTATTTTCTTAAATATATATGGATCTTATCAAACTAAGAACTCGTATAGCCTTCAATATTTTTCAATATGCTATGGTATCTCTGTCTGCGTTTGCTTGATGAAATGGTATATTTTCTCTTCTCTCATCTCCTTTTAATTTAGAGCAAGGTAGTTTAAAGATCGTTCCAGGTGTACATAGGGCTTGGCTTTTTATATCTTATAATTTAGAATAAATCATTTAAATAAGTTTGAAGTTCTTTAAGGTGGTCCTCATATAAAAGTGAAACAAAGGGACTCAGATATATTCTTTGCTCAATATCAGTAGCTTCTTATTCTTTCTTTAACAGGCAAGGAAAGAATAACATTGACGAATTGGGCTTATCTTTAGATTGAAGCCACCTTTTTGTTAAACCAATGTAAGAGAGTAGATAATTTGAGAAAGCTTCCATGTGACGACTTCCTTTTGATGAATAGATATAATGTAAAGTTGTATTACATATATTTTAAAGACTTCTCTCTTATCTTGTGGGAACATCTGCATCAATGTATCAAAGAGGCAGTTATATGCTAACGAGATATCTTATTTAACTTAAATATTTTTTTGTAGAAGCAATTAGCCAATTAGCAACCAGCATCTCATATATCTTTTCCATCCTTGTTCATGTCATGGTAACAATTTGTCAATCAGATTTGCTGCAGAGCTCTTTCTCTCCTCCCCTCTGTTGGAAGTATACTCTTATAGTACTTTCATTTCTAGTTTTTGTTGCACAACTCTTTCTTTCACTTGAGGATTTGTGTAAATTCCTCTTTTGGTGATAGTTTACTGCTCCACCCCACTTTGCTTTGTTGTTGATTTTGTACTATTTGCGAATGCATTATGGAATTTATGCAGTCGTAACAAGTGTAATGAAAAATGATATAGTTTCAACTAGAAGCACCGGAACTGGGAAAAAGTCAATTTTTACTATGCAACATGCAAGTTTATGAAACATTTTTGTTCTCCTTTTACAAAAGCAACTTAGCTATTTAGTTGTTTGCTATGTTGCACTGTAATATAGCAAATCAGATTTTTGTTGCAGGTTACTGTTAATTACTTATTGCTAATCATTTATAACATTTAGCAATTTACCTGCATGGATATTGTCATTATTAAGCATGTCAAACCTTCAATATTTTGTCTCTAATTGGTACAAGATGTTATCACCCTAAATTATTTTACAAGTTCCTTAAATGACAGAATCTTTTTGCAGGAAGTGACAAGAATCAAGAACGAGCATCCAGATGACAAGCAATGTATTGTGAATGGTAGGGTAAAAGGCCGTCTTATGGTTACTCGTGCATTTGGGGCTGGATTCCTCAAACAGGTTAGTTGTTTGCTGAATGTCTACAGTGTTTTAATAATGATCAAGTTAATTGTTAACTTATCTTTTGCATTGCATTGCATTTTTATAAGGGTTTGATGTAGTTATTTTGGTCTGTAAAGCGTACGAGTTTATCTAATGTGTTCATATATGTGAATGGTTCAGCCAAAATGGAACGATCCGTTATTGGAGATGTTTCGCAATGAGTATATTGGTACGGCACCATACGTTTCTTGTCAACCTTCACTTCGGCACCATCATCTATGTCCTAGAGATCAATTTCTAGTTCTTTCATCAGATGGCTTGTACCAGTACTTTAGCAACCAGGAAGTCGTTTCTCATGTTGAGAATTTCATGGAGAAATTCCCCGATGGTGACCCTGCTCAGCACCTTATAGAGGAGCTTCTCTTACGTGCCGCTAAGAAAGCTGGTGATTTCCCTTCCTTTGATATTGTTTTTGCTCTTCAAATAATCATGAAAAAAGCTTTTGTCTTATACTGTTTTAAATTATGGCAGTGTGTGGAGAGTTCTAGCATATAAACTCTAGACTAGTCAATAGCCATACATGCCTGACTTTTACCAAGTGAATAGTATGACCAGTTATACTCTATTATAGAGTAAACTACACTTTGGTCCCTGTGGTTTCTTGTTTATAACACATTTGGTCCCTACAGTTTAAAAATTACAGTTTCACCATTGTGGAATGCAAAAATGACCGGATTTGGTCCCTGCCTTTAACGACTATTAGAAAAACTCGTTAAATAAAGGGCATTTTCATCATTTTATTGATTTATTTATTTTTTTAAACAATCAAAAACCACAGGGACCAAATTTGTAGTTCACTTCGTCTTCTCCGGCCAAACCGAACCCTTTCCGACCATCTTTTCCTGACCAAACCCAAAATGAAATTCGCCATTAAACCTGTGCTATTTCTTGATCATCACCCCAGTGTTCGAATCAAGCAAGAAAACCCAAAAAAAGAAACTATCTTATAGAGAGAAGAGAGAGAGAGAGAGGGAGAGGGAGAGGGAGAGGGAGATTAAGAAAACAAATGGTCAAGATTGTTCTGATTCACGCTCACATATATGAATATGATGTGTCTATATATATATATTCGAGTAAATTACATTTTTGGAATATAAATTATAGTAGGTTACATTTTTGGTCCCTGTAATTTACATAATTATTTATCGATAAAAAAACGAGATAAAAATAAAAAAGGACAAAGATACCCCTGACTTAATTAAATTGTTTAACGACTGTTAGAGGCAGTGACCAAATCCGGGCGTTTTTGCATACCACAATGGTGAAACTGTAATTTTTAAACTATAGGGACCAAATGTGTTATAAACAAGAAACCACAGGGACCAAAAGTGTAGTTTACTCCTATATTATATAATTAGTTGAAGTTCTTTGAGTACGCTCCGTGCGTACCGCCATCGGGTACCACGGCCGGGTTCACATCGGGTTGGGGCGGGTAGCCCGGGTACACGGTACGGGTACCGCGGGTTCGGTGGGTGCGGGTAAGAGTGGGTTCGGGAACCCGGTCCTAATTTATTTATTTAATTTTTTTTAAAATATAATCGGTGGGTGCGGGTAAGAGTGGGTTCAGAGGGTATGATAGGAAGCGGTACTCCACTTTAGGGTAAGGAGGGTAGGAAAGAGAAAAGCTGATGTGGCGCTGAGGTGGCATCAGGGTTCAGAGGGTAAGATAGGAAGCGGTACTCATGGTCTTATAGAAGTTTAGGGTTTGAGGTGATAAAAGGACATGGTATAAATGATGTATACAATATGGTTTGTGGCTGAGAAACATAAATAGAGGAAAATAAGGAAATCCTATTTAACAAGTACATAGCAGAAGTACCAACACAATGAAGAGTATATTTTAAATTATATAAATTCAATAGTGGTTTATAGATGTGATGAAGCTGATTGGTTGCTATAACTACTATTCTTGGCACATATTCATACATATTCATCTGCAGTTTTGTAGTGTTTATTGTGGTTTAGTTAAGATGGAAGTTTTGTATCAGGGATGGATTTGCATGAGTTGCTGGACATCCCACAAGGCGACCGTAGGAAATACCATGATGATGTTACGGTGATGGTCATTTCTCTAGAAGGGCGAATATGGAAATCATCAGGAAAATACCTGTGAAGAAGCCACAACTATATATCCATCCATTTATACAACACACTAATTTTGCCTCTTCATCATTGATTTGAGGTGATGCCAAGCAGAGTATATGAATGGGTCTGCAAACATCGCTTCATACGCCAGGCTCACAAAGAAAGCTAACCCCGTATGGTTAAATGTGTCGAGAGCCTGTGAAATTTGGTCGGAGACTCGGGATGACCCAAAACTTGGTTGATGATGGAGAAAAGAGGAAGTTGGGAAAACAAAAGATGTTTTTGGGGGGTAAAGAATGGACATAATATTTCATTTTGATGTTTTCTTTAGTTTTTGTTGTTTGTTGTTGTTATGGTAGATGGAAAATGTTGTTTTATTGGATTGGTTGGTGGTAAAATGTTTAAAGAAAGAAAGAAAGAAAGAAAGAAAGAGGAAGAAAAGTATGGTTGGTTGGTTGGTTGGTGTCTTTTTGGGGGAATTTTTTAGTTGGAAGATATGTAATTTTGATGGTGGGGTTTCCACCAATGAGGTTTACAGAAACTCTGTTTGCCCAAACATATGCTTCTACTTCTTGTTCTTGTGGAGGAGGGTATACACATACATCATGTTAACATTTTCTTTTGTTTTTATAATCAAGTGCTCTTTTTTTTGGGAAGGGTGTCCTAGGCTATGCCTAGACAAATCCCTTGGCAAATTATGACTGTAAGACAACAACCCTGATTAAACCTTAGTGGCAACAATTGTTGTGTACGCCTGAATTAGAAATCCTGGGTAGATGGGATATTCCACCACATCCTCAAGGCCTTAACCAGTACGCCACAACCCTTGTGGTTTGCTCTTTTTCAAAAGAGTGAAAAACGAAACTTTTAGAAGTAAATTGTATCAAAATGAAATCAATCTTGTTTTTAATTTAGGAAATTTGTTTTTAAAATCTTTATTATATGGATAATGGAATCAACTATCAAAACATTATTTTTAGAAAAAAACCTTTTTATTTTTATTTTTTTATTTTGAAGAACCAAATGAAATCAAATTTTCTTCTGTTTCTAGTTTGAGAACAAAAATATTGTTATAGGGTCATTTGAATTAGAAGTTTTGATAATGACATCGATCCAAAGTCTCATATCTGGCACTTAGTAGTTAGTAGTTGGTAGAATAGGTTCTTCATATGGATCTCATATCTGGCACTTGGTAGAATAGGTTCTTCTAGGGGTGAGCAAAACCCGACCGCCCCGAGAAACCCGACCGCCCCGAACCCGAGAAAGAGGCCAAAATCCCGAACCCGATAAATCCGAACCCGATCATCCCGAACCCGATAAATCCGAGAAATATAACGGATCGGGTTGGGTCTGGGTTTTCCCACCCGATCCGACCCGAAATATCCGAAATTTAATAAAAAATTAATTTTTTAAATAAAAAATATATATATATATATATATACCTAATACTAATATTTCCTAAATCGTATCAGACATCAGTATCTCAAATCGTATCAGACTAAAATCTAAATTAGTTTTCACCCAAAATCAAATGTCTTAAATAGTTAATTGTGTTTCATATTTGTGTAAAATGTAAAAGCCCAAAATCAGTCCAAAATAACAGCTTTAAAAAACAGTCCAAAAAAAACATTAAGATTTAAAAAACAGCCCAAAAAACAGCTTTAAAAAACAGCCCAAAAAAAACAGTCCAACCCGAAACACGATCCGATCCGATCCGGCCCCGATAGCCCCGAAACCCGAAATCCGATGTTTATATCGGACGGATTTCGGGTGATCTCCCCTAGCCCCGAAACCCGATCGGGTGGTGGGTTTTTGGGCCGAACCCGACCGACCCGACCCGATGCTCACCCCTAGGTTCTTCATATTAAAGATATTTATCACGTGACTCGTTGATTTGCTCCATGCAAATCGATGTGAACATGCTCTTACAAATAAGCCTTTTCATTTGCAATATATGAAGTCTATTAAATAAGAGTCAAAAGCTTATCGTCTCCACCAAATTCGAAGAGAAGTTAAAAAATGTTGGTTCCCAGATTCGACTTGTGATTAATAAACCAAATAAAGATGAGCAGAAACTTGAATAGTTTGTTACGGATTGCACAAGATATTGAATTGTGTATAAGTGCGTGCTGAGATATGCAATCGTATCTCCTATTTATAACCTACAAAGTCAATCCTGGTGTGCCATGAGTGAAGGTACAATAACCTTTTTGTGCTGACGTGACAGACTTTGATTGGAGACATAACACTTGGAGAATCTTGAGCTATTGTGCTGGTCACTAATTCTGTTGGTTCCTAAATTCTGCTTGTGATTAATAAACCAAATAGAGATGAGCAGAAGCTTGAATAGTTTTTCAATCAATGATCAAAACAGAAAAATAACAAGATAGGAATCACCATAATTAAACATCAAAGTTGCATATGATTATAATCGATTTCTGGAGATTTAACACTAAAGAATGTGTGTTTGTAACCCTCTCTACTCTCTTTTTAGTCTGTTACGGATTGCACAAGATACTGAATTATGTATAAGTGCGTGCTGAGATATGCAATCGTATCTCCCATTTATAACCTATAAAGTCAATCCTGGTGTGCCATGTGTGAAGGTACAATAACCATTTTGTGCTGACGTGACAGACTTTGATTGGAGACATAACACTTGGAGAATCTTGAGCTATTGTGCTGGTCTCTAATCCTGTTGGTTCCTAGATTCTGCTTGTGATTAATAAACCAAACAGAGATGAGCGGAAGCTTGAATAGTTTATCAATCAATGATCAAAACAGAAAAATAACAAGATAGAAATCACCAGAATTAACCATCAAAGTAGCATATGATTATAATCGATTTCTGGAGATTTAACACTAAAGAACACCAAGAACACAGTATGTGTGTGTAAACTCTCTCTAGAATTCTCTCTTTATAGTTTGTTACGGATTACACAAGATATTGAATTGTGTATAAGTGCGTGCTGAGATATGCAATTGTATCTCCTATTTATAACCTATAAAGTCAATCCTGGTGTGCCATGTGTGAAGGTACAATAATCGTTTTGTGTTGACGTGACATACTTTGATTAGAGACATAACACTTGTAGAATCTTGAGCTATTGTGTTGGTCTCTAATCCTGTTGGTTCCCAGATTCTACTTGTGATTAATAAACCAAATAGAGATGAGCAGAAGCTTGAATAGTATATCAATCAATGATCAAAACAGAAAAATAACAAGATAGAAATCACCAGAATTAATCATCAAAGTAGCATATGATTATAATCGATTTATGGAGATTTAACACTAAAGAACACCAAGAACACCAAGAACATAGTATGTGTGTGTAAACTCTCTATAGAATTCTCTCTTTATAGTTTGTTACGGATTACACAAGATATTGAATTATGTATAAGTGCGTGCTGAGATATGCAATCGTATCTCCTATTTGTAACCTATAAAGTCAATCCTGGTGTGCCATGTGTGAAGGTACAATAACCGTTTTGTGCTGACGTGACAGACTTTGATTGGAGATATAACACTTGGAGATCTTGAGCTATTGTGTTGGTCTCTAGTCCTGCTGGTTCCAGATTCTACTTGTGATTAATAAACCAAATAGAGATGAGCGGAAGCTTGAATAGTTTACCAATCAATGATCAAAACAGAAAAATAACAAGATAGAAATCACCAGAATTAATCATCAAAGTAGCATATGATTATAATCGATTTCTGGAGATTTAACACCAAGAACACAATATGTGTGTGTAAACTCTCTCTAGAATTCTCTCTTTATAGTTTGTTACAGATTGCACAAGATATTGAATTGTGTATTGTGTGCTGAGATATGCAATCGTATCTCCTATTTATAGCCTATATCATGAAAGACAACATGCTGATCAATCCTTGTGTGCCATGTGTAAAGGTACAATAACCGTTTTGTGTTGACGTGACAAACTTTGATAGGAGACATAACACTTGGAGAATCTTGAGCTATGTTAAACATGTTGATCCAAACTATTTCAGTGATTTGATAATGACCCTTAGAAATACTTGGTGAAAATTGCATTTGACTTGTATGTATTTGTGTTTCACCATCAACGATAAACACACTGAGTCTGTTCAGTATCGCTGATGATATATAATGTATTAATGTTTTGCCATCAGCGATAAGCAGACTGAGCTTGTTCAGTGTCGCTGATAGTATCCTTTGTAACAAGTTAAATGTAATCCCTGAAGACAAGTTTCACGACAAAGAGTTCATCGCTGACATCAAAGACGAAGCTGAATGAACAAGTGACAAGTCTACTAATGATCTGATGCAGACATCAGTGAAACCAAGACAGGTCCACACACCCGATATTTCAAGAAGAAGACTTCAGTGATAGCTGACTTATATCAACTCCTCCCTGATGGAAGACCTACTCAGCCATCGCTGATCATTAAGCTTCTAATTCAAGAAATGTTTGTCTTATGTCCTTGTACACATCGTACGAAATGTCAGAAGATACATGCTTTTGTCCAAGATCATACAACCCCTCTGCCACTACACTGTTCACCATACGGCCCAAAGCATGTCGTGCTAAAAGTCAGAAGAATGCTCCCAACCATATGATGACACGTGTAAAGTCCTTCAGTTTATTAAATGCAATGGGTATAAATAGGAGGAATGCCCCTTCAGTTTGAAGGTGGTATTCCCTGAACTACTTAGTGCATAGAAAAATATCTTTGTTTTTCTATATCCTTTTCTCTCGATTTCTTGGAAAGAACACTTAGTGATTCTCTAGTTTGTTTAGATTAGATTCTACTTAATCTTATTCCGCAACAAACTGTAAATTGTGTTTGATTTATCAATAAACAATTTATAAAACTATAAATCTTGTGTTTGTATTCAACCCCCCCTTCTACAAACCTTTGTACTTGTATAACCCCTTCGGGACCAACAAGTGGTATCAGAGCAGATTGTTTAGTCTCATAAACAAGATCTTGCTTATACTAATCTCTTCCTTGCTATTCTTCAAATGTCACAAAACACAAACACAAACTATATCGACAATAGTTCTCTTGCAAAACCTCCTCGATTCAGCAAAGATAACTTTAATCTCTGGAAAAATCGAATGATACTATTTCTAGAAGGTGTAGATCCCACTATGACTTACTATGTGGAAAATGGTCCATATGTTCCATATATACTCCCTGCTTCTGTTCCTGCCACTGCTACCACCGCAACCATACCTAAAAGGGATATTATTAAAGAGGTCTCCCAATGGACAGATGAAGACAAGAAGAAGGTAGCCATCGATACCAAAGCCAGATCAATAATATCTATGGCTCTATCTGATGAGGTTTATCATTTTGTTATGAACCTCAAAACCTCCAAAGCCATGTGGGACACAATATGTGTTCAATATAAAGGTACAACTGAAGTACAAGAATCCAGAAGAATAAATTTGGTAAGACAGTATGAAAACTTCATCTGTGGTAAGAATGAAACTTTTTCTGAAGTGCACCAACGGTTTAACTGCTTATTAATTGATTTAAGAACTTATGGTAAGACATATTCTCGTTCTGAGACCCTGACAAAATTTCTGGATTGTCTTCCTGAAAGTTGGGACAGTTTTACCATGTGTCTTAAACTCTCTAAGGATCTCAAATATATGACCTTAAGCACTCTTTATGGCACTTTGCTTAATCATGAGCAATCTTGTCAGCTTAAGAAGAATCTTCTAAAAGATTCAAAAGACTCTAAAAACAGACATGTTGCTTTACTCTCCTCAGAGATGACTCTCGCTCAACGATCCACTATCACTATCACTGAGTTGGAATCAAACTCCGATGATTCATCAGAAAATGACCCGTCAGAACTTGATGAATCTCTGGCACTCTTGACAAACTCCTTTAGAAGATTTGCAAGAAAGAATAACTTCAGAAGAAATAAAACTCTCACTATCTATGACAAGCCTAAATCATCTCCTATTGATAAGTTAACTGCTACTTGCTATAAATGCGAAAAGAAAGGACACTTTGCTAGTGAATGCAGGTCGAAGAAACTCTTCAAGCCTTCTTCATATCTCAAACACTCCTCAACCTCTAAACCCAGAGATGACAAATACCTTAAACTTAAGGAAAAATACCTGAAGTTGAAAAACTATCAGAAGAAAGGTAAGGGTCTGATCGCTGAAGAACACGATTGGGCTGAATCTGATGAAGAATCAGATTCTGATGAAGAAGATGAGGTCAATCTCTGTCTTATAGCCGAAATCCAAGAAGTGAAGGAAGAACCCGATGACGTTCCCTCTACATCCTCCACTTCTCAGGTATCAACCTCCTCTACCTCAGCTCTCATTGATGCTGATAGACTTCGTGTTATCGATTTGCTGACGATTGATATATATGATGCCCTGAATATCAAAACACAAGCTGAACAAATGAATCTCGATTTAACTGAACAACTTAAGAAATGTCAATTAAATATCAAGAACTATCTAATATAGAAAAAATTTTAAACGATCAGGTTTATGTTGTGACAACCGTCAAACTTACATTCAGGTTAGAACTATACTGAACGTTTCAGTTATTCATATTATAGACAACACAGTCGAAATTAACAGTAAAAACAGTATCGTTAGAAAAATTTGAGAATTTTGCCTAGCATTCGTCTAAACGAGTGAATTATCCATAAATCTCATAAAATGCCAATCCAAATACCTTAAATACATATGTATGTATATACTTTACAAAATAAATACTAGCAAGAAAAGCAAGTATTATTATTATTAATGTAAACTAATTTAAATGTTTAACAAATACTTTTTTTTTAAAAAAATGAAAAAGAAAAGAGAAATGGACACCATCATTTTTACCAAGTCTACACTCCACCTCTTCCCTTATGGCCGGCCATCCCACCCCATATCACCTCTCACTCTTTTATTTTTCTCACATCTCAAAATCCTTCTTCATTCCACCTCTCTCTCTCTCTCTCACTCACACTTTTCTCTCATTTCTCTCCCCAAAAACCTCTCCACTTTCTCTCTAATACTCACTTATAGTTCAGCCAAGAAACACAAGAAAACCCAAGAGTTCAAGTATTCCAAGGTAATTATAAGTGTAGAATGAAAACTACACATCTTTTTGTTTAGTTTCCTTTCATTTTTTTGAGTTTTTCTTCTTCTACAGGGGCGGAACACAAGCTTTAATACCGCAGGGGCCGGACTTTATAAGACCAATTTGTCATTCAAACGCACCTTGCAAGACCAATTTGTTTATTTTCGAGCGTGTGCACAAACGAAAAGCTTAAGAAATTGTTGTCGATGTGTTTTTAGCCGAATTCCCCTTTGGGGGACTTATTAAGTTTTTTGTTGATTTCGAGAGATTATTTTTCAGTTTTTTGATTGATTTCGAGGCATTTTTTACGTTTTTGTGTTGATTCGATAGATTTTTTTTGGTTTCTTTCGGTTGATCCTAGAGAACTTTTTGGGTTTTTTCTATTGATTTCAAGAGATTTTTTTCGATTTTTTGGTTGATTTCTAGAGTAAATTTTGGTCTTTTTTTGGTAAACGACTAATATAAAAGCTCAAAACAAATAAATAAATTATGTAATTGTAAACAACTCAATGAAATCAAATTTAGGGCAATCAACTAATAATCTAATATCAAATTTTGGGCAAAAACTAAAATCAAATTTAGAGCAATCAACTAATACTCTAATACCAATTTTAGGGCAACCAATGATCAATTAAACAACTTTCTATATGAACACTACAATAGCAAATTTAGCGGAGGGAGAACTAAGGGCCTAAATAGCTAATCAAATAACTTCATTCAATTTCAAAAAAAAAAACAATCTAATTTGAACATTTTGAAGTTTGAACCGAGAGTGAGAGAAAGAGAACCTGAATGAGAGTGAGAGACAGAGGGTCAGTCGGTCAGACTTGACGTCGGCGACTGGGGTATGGGCGGTTGTGCGCCGGTGGCCGGGTGTCAGCCTTGTCAATCGACCGGCAGCGCTGTGCAGCCTGCGGTTGAGTTCCTTCACAGCTTCACCGACGTCCGCTTCAGTCTTTGCTCTTCACGCTTCACACAAATCACAAAGTGGATTAAAGAGTGGGCCCAAGAGAAAAGAATTTCTGGTACTATCTCCATTGCTATTGGACTGGACAGTGGGGTGGCCCAACAGGAATTTATTTTTAATTTACACTACCCAAAATATTTTCACTCCTTGCACACAAAAAAAGCCCAGGGGCCAGGGCCCCTAGTAGCCTCCATTGAGGTCCGCCCCTGTTCTTCTACTCTTGTTCTTAATCTTGTTCTTGCTAGAAAAGATCTTTGATTCTTAATGTTTGTAGATTCATCACCAAAATATGTTGCATGTTGCTAAAAAGGTGACGAATCCATGATCAAACCCATGTTAAGATCAAAGAAGGAACTTTTGAAAGTTTTAACTAGCATGCATGTGTTCTTCTTCAAAAATCTACCTTTTTATGCTCTAAAAGCTTTATGAAAACCTTCTATTACATCAAATACATATTTTAATCTCCATGCATGTGGAGTAAACTTTGTATTTTACATGGTAAAAACAAGCTCTAGGCTTGATTAACAAAGAGATCTTCAAAAAGAAAGCAAGATGATCACTTTTGAGATTTTGGAAAAATAGTTTTATTTGATATGCATGCATGTAATACTAGTGGTCTACAAATAAGTTTTCATCTGAAAATATCTGATTTGTTGAGTGTCAAATCGTATCCCATGCAAAAGGAACAAAAATCATTTCAAAAAGTTATGTTTAAATACATTTTCTTGAAACTACTTTCCAACAGCTTCTGTCAGATTTCTACCTCTCTCTTTAAATGGCCATAACTCTCTCAATATGTAACCAAATAAGGTGAAATTTCATCTGGAATTTATGTTTATGTGTTAAGATTCGAACCCAAGTGGTTTCACTCAAAAACTCCAAGATTTCGACCTTCAAACATTTTTCACAAAAACAGTGCGCAAACAGCAAAGCTTTCTGTAGTGATTTTACGTCAAGAATTATTTCATGTACTTATCTACCTTCAAATATTATGGTTTTTATACGAAAAGGTTCCTAACACATTAAGTTATATGGGCATAAAATATCTTAACCCAAATGCCTCTGGAAGATATCCAAAAATGAACTGAAAGTGACAACAAATTCTGGACAGTAAAGGATAACTTTCTGCTATGGTTACAAACTAACTCTTAGACCCTTTTCATCACTTCTTGTGGTGAAATTGCGGTAATACTAACATATGTAAGTTAATATAACCTACATACTATATGTATATGCATTTTATATATTTTAACTTTTCATTTTGAACCCTTTTCATCATTCTTGTGATGAAATTGCGGTATATATATATATATATATATATATATATATATATATATATATACTATACATAACTCCTAACTTTAGACCCTTTTCGTCACTCGTCATGACGAAATTGAGGTAACCTCAATCTAACATATGTAACGTATTATATATTGATTACTAACTTCGGTTAATTCCTTATAACTTATAAACTTAAACACAACAAAGACATTTTATGATGATTTGGATAACTAAGCGATATCAAGGACTAAGACTTAAGCATAGAATCTTACTAGTGTCCTTACCTTCGTAGGATCGAAGTAGGATCGTTGTGCGGGTTGCATCGTGAACCTCTTGGAAACATCTTCGCTTATCACCGTGAGTTTTCACAGCCCCTTTTTACTGTTTTATACATTTTGGGGTGAAAAGCATGTTACAATTTACTTATATATCGGTTGTACTATTTACTCAAACTGATTTACATTACTACGAACTTTTACGCGCTATGCTATATATGCTTATGTTAGTTGATTCTGAGTTTCACATTTATTTGAAAGTCTCCGGTACGAACTACATTACCCATTAGCTCATTGTGCGAGCCGCTCGGTAAATTATGGATAACGTTATTTGGTAGACACCCCACTCACCTCGCGAGTGCATAATTACCCACGAACTTATCATTTTTGTGAGGAACATGTGTCTTTGGGGCGTGTATGGTCATGTAGGTTTGGGTAGTGGGCTCATTACTTTGACATATTGCATACGATATTGTACCTTGCGCATGTTGACAAACGAACTCTTAATCCATTGTGCGGATTTACAAAAATGCTTTATAACTACAACCGAATACTCAATCCACTGTGCGGATTTACAAACTTGCATTAAAACTGTTATGCATACCGAAAACCTGTGAACTCACCAACTATTCAATAGTTGACCCTCTCATTTACATGCTTTTCAGGAAATATCAAGTAAGGTTGAACTTTAGAAGGCATCACAAGTAGCGGCATCCAACGCTTTTTCCTTATCATGTCAATTTTTGTTTTTGGACAATTTGTATTTTGAAACATGATGTACTTTTGTAAACTTTTGTGATATGATGATTGTGTGTTGTCTTCTACCTTACGCATTGAAACCTTGAACTGTGACATCCCGTACTTCCGCTTTAGCGGGGTGTGACAGAAATGGTATCAGAGCCAAATGTTATAGAGAATACCGGTCTTTCATTGGAAAAACTCAACTATAACCAAAATCCAAAAATGACATGAAAACAACTGAACCTACTACTAGTATAACTAAGTCTAGAATGGTATTAACATACTTTAATTAAACATAGCCTGATCACCTATGTTCGATTAAGGAAGGTTAATGCGAGACTAGAAATGGTTATAGTAGGAGTATGTCAATTTTTACTTGCACTCTCTAGTAGCATGCGTAGTGCGTAGACATTGCATAGGATAGACATTACACTTGTGCGATTAGTAACTAAGTACACTTTTGCTTCAGCTTCACTATGTCATCATCATCATCCCACACTCCCTCTTCTCACTCGGCCGATGCATCGGGTTATGTCACTGGTCGACCTCGAGTCAACACACCGAGCATCCGGGAAGATGAAAATTCTAGGAGCACTGAATCGGAGCAAGAAGTGTCAAGCGAACGAGATCCTTACGACGGACCGAGAGTGTCACCGACCTCGGTACTACCGCGACCAACTCCGATTATTGTACAACCAAACCTTGGAAGGCCCCGTATTAGGCAAACGGCGAGAAAGAGCGTCCCAATTCCTAGACGAGTGACGCTTAGGTCGGAGCGTTCGGAAGCACCAGAACCGTCACGTGTGATCACGGGAGTGCCAGTCGGGTGTATGTCTGGCATGACCTGGGCGGAGGAGAAACATGTATGGGCTATGGCGACTGAGCTACACGGCTGTCAGGTGAGGGTGACGCACCAAGGGCAAGTCGTGACTGAGTTGGTAGAGCTGAGCCATCTCTTGTACAATGTTTCGACCCAGGTTTTGGAGAGCGTTAGGACGGCTTGGCGGACCGCGATGAGGGCGAAGCTTGCATGCGTGATTGGAGGAGTAGTACTACCTATGATTGTGTTGATGACCTTGATAGCTGTGTATTTGGGATGGTTTTGATTAGGATGAGTGATAGTTTGGCAGCTTTTGATAAGACTTTTGGGTTCAAAGGAAAACATTTTCTTGTGGTTATTATGAACTAAGTATTTTGGGTAATTTTAAGTGATTGGTTGTATTAGATCTAAAAACTTTAGTATTGATATAGGATGAACCTCGAAATTTTGGTATTAGTGGCATTATCTAAAAATAGGAATGGATTTCTATCTTGATGTTATCTGGAGCACGGATAGGAAGGTAGTGAGAAATTTCGGAGTAAAGGCTCAGGACTCTAGGTAGTTCAATGGTCCACACCCAAAGTGCAACAAATGCAACCTTCATCATGAGGGATCCTGCCCCGTTTGTGACAATTGTAAGCGGCCAGGTCATCTCACCAAGTTCTGTAGGATGGAAAAGGGTCACAATGAAGGGAGAAGGGCATGCTTCGAGTGCGGAAGTCAGGATCACTTCCGGAATACGTGCCCAAGATTAGGTAGGAGGCCGAGCAATAACAATAATGGGAACCAGGCAAGGCAAGCCAATCAAGGAAATCAAGGAGGCCAAGCTCGAGGACGGGCATTTGTCATTGAAGCTGACGAAGCACGTCGCGACCCCAATGTGGTGACAGGTACGTTTCTCCTAAACAACCACTATGCATCAGTATTATTTGACACTGGAGCGGATAAAAGTTTTGTTTCATTGGAATTTAGGCCACTAATTGACTTGGAATCTAGGAGAATGTCAGATGCTTATATTATTGAGGTTGCTAATGGTCATAAATTTGAGGCTAAGGATGTAATTTTAGATTGTACCTTGAATCTAGCCGATAAATTGTTTAGCGTTGATCTTATTCCTATTGAATTGGGGAGTTTTGACGTAGTAATAGGCATGGATTGGTTATCCAAGAATCGAGCGGAGATCTGTTGTTTTGATAAGACAATTAGAGTACCTTTGCAAGACGGAGAAACCCTCGTTATACAAGGAAACAAAGTTGGAAGGAGTCTAGAAGTAGTGTCAAGTGAGAAGATTCACAAGTATTTGAGGAAGAAGTGCGTTGCATATTTGGCTCACATAGTTGAGAAGAAGTCCGAGGAAAGGCGAATCCAAGATATTCTGGTGGTGAAGGATCACCCGGAGGTGTTTCCCGATGATTTGCCTGGACTTCCCCCGTTTAGACAAGTTGAATTTCAAATTGACCTCATACCTGGAGCAGCACCTGTAGCTAAGGCACCGTATCGTTTAGCACCCGCCGAAATGCAAGAGTTGTCGAGTCAACTTCAGGAACTCCTGGACAAGGAATTTATTAGACCAAGTTCCTCACCTTGGGGAGCCCCAGTCCTGTTTGTCAAGAAGAAGAATGGATCGTTTCGAATGTGCATCGATTATAGGGAGCTGAACAAGTTGACGATCAAGAATCGATATCCTCTTCCTCGAATAGATGATTTATTCGACCAATTACAGGGTGCAACCTATTTCTCAAAGATTGATCTTCGATCAGGTTATCATCAATTAAGTGTCCGTGAAGAGGACATTCCTAAGACAACTTTTAGGACACGATATGGACACTACGAGTTCTTAGTTATGCCTTTCGGTTTAACGAATGCGCCAGCTGTGTTCATGGATTTAATGAACAGGGTATGCCAAAATATGTTGCATGTTGCTAAAAAGGTGATGAATCCATGATCAAACCCATGTTAAGATCAAAGAAGGAACTTTTGAAAGTTTTAACTAGCATGCATGTGTTCTTCTTCAAAAATCTACCTTTTTATGCTCTAAAAGCTTTATGAAAACCTTCTATTACATCAAATACATATTTTAATCTCCATGCATGTGGAGTAAACTTTGTATTTTACATGGTAAAAACAAGCTCTAGGCTTGATTAACAAAGAGATCTTCAAAAAGAAAGCAAGATGATCACTTTTGAGATTTTGGAAAAATAGTTTTATTTGATATGCATGCATGTAATACTAGTGGTCTAAAAATAAGTTTTCATCTGAAAATATCTGATTTGTTGAGTGTCAAATCGTATCCCATGCAAAAGGAACAAAAATCATTTCAAAAAGTTATGTTTAAATACATTTTCTTGAAACTACTTTCCAACAGCTTCTGTCAGATTTCTACCTCTCTCTTTAAATGGCCATAACTCTCTCAATATGTAACCAAATAAGGTGAAATTTTATCTGGAATATATGTTTATGTGTTAAGATTGGAACCCAAGTGGTTTCACTCAAAAACTCCAAGATTTCGACCTTCAAACATTTTTCACAAAACTGTGCGCAAACAGCAAAGCTTTCTGTAGTGATTTTACGTCAAGAATTATTTCATGTACTTATCTACCTTCAAAAACTATTGGTTTTTATACCAAAAGTTTCCTAACACATTAAGTTATATGGGCATAAAATATCTTAACCCAAATGCCTCTGGAAGATATCCAAAAACGAATTGAAAGTGACAACAAATTCTAGACAGCAAAGCATAACTTTCTGCTATGGTTACAAACTAACTCTTATACCCTTTTCATCACTTCTTGTGGTGAAATTGCGGTAATACTAACATATGTAAGTTAATATAACCTACATACTATATGTATATGCATTTTATATATTTTAACTTTTCATTTTGAACCCTTTTCATCATTCTTGTGATGAAATTGCGGTATATATATATATATATGTATATATATATTTACTATACATAACTCCTAACTTTAGACCCTTTTCGTCACTCGTCATGACGAAATTGCGGTAACCTCAATCTAACATATGTAACGTATTATATATTGATTACTAACTTCGGTTAATCCTTTATAACTTATAAACTTAAATACAACAAAGGCATTTTATGATGATTTGGATAACTAAGCGATATCAATGACTAAGACTTAAGCATAGAATCTTACTAGTGTGCTTACCTTCGTAGGATCGAAGTAGGATCGTTGTGCGGGTTGCATCGTGAACCTCTTGGAAACATCGTCGCTTATCACCGTGAGTTTTCACAACCCCTTTTTACTGTTTTATACATTTTGGGGGTGAAAAGCATGTTACAATTTACTTATATATCGGTTGTACTATTTACTCAAACTGATTTACATTACTACGAACTTTTACGCGCTATGGTATATATGCTTATGTTAGTTGATTCTTAGTTTCACATTTATTTGAAAGTCCCCGGTACGAACTACATTACCCATTAGCTCATTGTGCGAGCCGCTCGGTATATTATGGATAACGTTATTTGGTAGACACCCCACTCACCTCGCGAGTGCATAATTACCCACGAACTTATCATGTTTGTGAGGAACATGAGTCTTTAGGGCGTGTACGGTCATGTAGGTTTGGATAGTGGGCTCATTACTTTGACATATTGCATACGATATTATACCTTGCGCATGTTGACAAACGAACTCTTAATCCATTGTGCGGATTTACAAAAATGCTTTATAACTACAACCGAATACTCAATCCACTGTGCGGATTTACAAACTTGCATTAAAACTGTTATGCATACCGAAAACCTATGAACTCACCAACTATTCAATAGTTGACCCTCTCATTTACATGCTTTTCAGGAAATATCAAGTAAGGTTGAACTTTAGAAGGCATCACAAGTAGCGGCATCCAACGCTTTTTCCTTATCATGTCAATTTTTGTTTTTGGACAATTTGTATTTTGAAACATGATGTACTTTTATAAACTTTTGTGATATGATGATTGTGTGTTGTCTTCTACCTTACGCATTGAGACCTTGAACTGTGACATCCCGTACTTCCGCTTTAGCGGGGTGTGACATATGTAAATCAAATAATCTGATACCAAATGATAAATCCCAAATCTAGCAAAGTATGCAGAGAGAGAATCTAGAGAGATGATTTGTCATTCATAGATTGTAAATTGGAAGTACAAATGACACAAAAGGTTATGAAATTTATGAAGTGACTTTCCTTATATAGTAAGGGTATGACATGCCCATACCTCATACTGGAAAGCATAATACAGTACAAAATACTATCTGCCTGATAACTACAATATAGCTCTAACAAATAATCAGCATTGAACACGAACAAGCTATCACTGATCTGAAAGCTAAAAAAGCTACTGTTGAAGGATGGTGTAAGTCCTCAGCAAAGATCACTGAGATAATCGGTGCTCAGATCCATGTCCATGACATAAGTGGTCTTGGTTTTTGTGCTAACAAAGAAGAACCAAGCAAAGATCGTTCCATGCTTAAGTTTGGAATGTTTGTTTGTTCCATCCCTAACACCTCATCATCTCAGTGCTCTTCTTCTAATAATTCCATCCCTGAGGAAAAATCTCCTTTGAGCCCCAAACTCAAAGATAAAGGAAAAACCGTTTTACAACATCCTCAGAAGGATACCAAAGTTCCAAAGCTGAAGAAGACTAAACCTTCAGCAAATCAACCTTCTATTTTACAAGTTAAGATCCCTGAACATGTTCAACGATCAACCCCCAGAATAAAGGTTGATGTAATAACTAAGAAATCCGAAGAACCAAAGGTTCCTTCGATCTCTTATGCTAAAGGCATTCTTGGTACAGGCACTGCTCATTTAAAGCTTTCAAATAATCATGCCTATGGTCTTAAAGCTACTTTCGGCTATAGGAAATGCTATCACTATGGACTTACTAACCATATTGCTAGTAAGTGCCCCACAACCACCAAAGCTGAGAAATCAGCTAAGGTGAAGATGACTGCCTCCAAGGCAAAGAAGATCACCCCAGGTGAAAATCAGGCCAAGGTGAAAAATACCACTAAGGTTAAGAAATTAACCAAAGTGAAGGTTACCACTGACGCTAAATCATCAGATGCTGTGAAGACCGCTGATCCTTCCACTTCCTCTTTCGCTCACAAATGTGGACCCATTGTAAAGTGGGTACCAATTCAAAATTAATCTTCCTTTTGCTTGCAGGTCTCGAAGGGTATCTGGTATCTAGATAGTGGATGCTCTCGACATATGACTGGAGAAAAGAACCTGCTCGCTTAATTCAAGGAAGAGAAAGGTCCCTCATTGACCTTTCGTGGATATGGAAAAGGCTATAACCGAGGGTTTGGTGTACTCTCAAATGGTACAACTACCTTCAGAAGAGTCGCATACGTAGAATGACTGAAGCACAATCTTCTAAGCATCAACCAACTATGTGATAAAGACTACAAAGTATGCTTTACAAAGAAAGCATGTGTTGTCACTGATAAGAAAGAAAAGATTGCTCTCAGCGGTTATCGTTTGGAAAATGTTTATTTCATAAACATGGACTCAACAACCACTGAGAACGTTTGTTTTCTATCTAAAGCCTCATCAGATGTCAACTGGATATGGCATAAAAGGCTCTCTTATCTCAACTTCAAAACGTTGAACACTCTATCCTCAAAAGAACTAGTCACTGGCTTACCTCAACACTCATACACTAAGGAATCTCTCTGCTCAGCGTGTGAAAAAGGAAAACAAACCAAGGCTAGTTTTAAATCAAAACAAGTGTCATCAGTGACAAATCCTCTTCAACTCCTCCATATGGATTTATTTGGCCATGTCAACGTACAATCCATCGCTGGAAAGAAATATACTCTCGTCATCGTAGATGAATTCTCTCACTATACCTGGGTAATGTTTCTCAGATCTAAGAGTGACACTCCAGAAGAACTCATCCCCTTTGTCACGTAAATGGAAGTCCTAAATAATATGATGGTTTGCTCAATAAGGAATGATCATGGAACTGAATTCAAAAACAGTTCTCTTGATAACTTCTTCGAGAGCAAGGGCATTTCTCACAACTTCTCAGCGGTGAGAATACCTTAGCAAAACGGAGTCGCTGAAAGAAGAAACAGAACGATCATCGAAGCTGCTCGATCTATGCTCAACAATTCTCATCTTCCAACTCAATTCTGGGCAGAAGCTGTCAACACTGCCTGTTTCACTCAAAATAGGTCACTGATTGTCAACCGTTTCAACAAAACTGCCTATGAACGTTTCCATGTGAGAAAGTCATCTATCAGCTTTCTTCATATCTTTGGTTGTCAGTGCTTCATTTTAAACAACAGAGATACACTTGGAAAGTTCGATCACAAAACTGACGATGGAATCTTCCTTGGATACTCCTCAGTATCCAAAGCCTTCAGATTCTTCAATAAGAGAAGACAAATTGTCGAAGAAACCATTCATGTCACTTTTGATGAACCCCGTTCAGAAAATTCAAGACCTACTGCTGATAACGAAGAATTAAATCAGTGGATGTTTTCTCATTTTGGGAACCAGAAGCAAATTTCAATCCTGACCCCTTAGGTCAACAAACCAACCGTTGATGATGATCCTATCATCATTCCTAGAATGCAATCAAGTGAAGCCGAATCCTCATCTTGGGTATCAGTTGTTCCCATAAACACTTTACCTCCTTCCGAACCTCAACCTCTGAAAACCCATCCATTTCTAATCAACAGTCAGTGAACGAAACAATATCTGAACCTCAACAATTATTGCCTGACATACCTGAAGCTATCGTTGCTGAAGCCTCTTCTTTAGCACCTCTAGAAATCCATTCTGAGCCAGCGATTCATGCTCCTGCTCATAGATGGACAGTGAATCACCCAATCGAGCAAATTCTAGGTGATCCAAATGCAGGTATTCAGACACGACGAAGTTCAGGTAACATTTATCTTTTTGTTAAATTTATTTCGCTGATTGAACAAAAAAGAACTGACGATGCCCTCAGAAATCCAAACTGGGTCAGTGATATGCAAGAAGAGCTGGCTGAGTTTGAAAGAAACAGAGTTTGGAATCTCGTTCCAAGACCATCTAATAAAATTGTAATTGGCACCAAGTGGGTGTATAGAAATAAGTTAGATAAATTTGGAACTGTGACCCGCAACAAAGCTCGACTAGTTGCTCAGGGATACAGACAAGAGGAGACATAGACTATGAGGAAACCTTTGCCCTAGTGGAAAGACTTGAAGCAATTCGACTTTTCTTAGCCTATGCAGTTCACAAAGAAGTTTATGTTGAACAACCACCAAGATTCGCTGACCCTAAGCATCCAGAATATGTCTATAAGCTGGATAAGGCCCTCTATAGTTTAAAACAAGCACCTCGTGCATGGTATGACACTTTATCCTCCATTCTTATCGCTGAAAAATTTGAACGTGGTAAAATCGACAACACTTTATTTTTCAGAAAGGTTAAAGGTCATATTATTCTTGTTCAATATATACGTCGATGCTATTATATTTGGTTCTACTAACCCATCTATGTGTACTCGATTCACTGAATGAATGAAGAATGAATATAAGATGAGTATGATGGGTGAACTAACATACTTCCTTGGATTTCAGATCAAACAGAGCGATAAAGGTACATTTATCCACCAAGGTAAGTACGTTAAAGATATTCTGAAGAAATTCGATCTTACTCAAATCTCAACTATGAAAACTCCTAGGGCACCTCCGTTGACACTTAACAAGGATCCCTCTGAAAACCTGTTAATGTCACTGCCTATAGAGGAATGATCGACTCTCTTCCTTATCTTACAACGAGTCATCCTGATATCATGTATTCTACTTGTCTCTATGCACGGTATCAATTTGAACCCAAAGAATAACATCTGATCGCAGTAAAGCGAATTTTCAGATATCTGAAGGGTACACCCAACCTAGGTCTTTGGTATCCCAAAGACTCAGGGTTCGATCTAACTGCTAATTCAGATAGTGATTTTGCAGGTTGCAAACTGGATAGAAAGAGCACCACAGGAGGCTGTCAGCTACTGGGTGGAAAGCTGGTGAGTTGGATAGGTAAAAAGCAAAACTCAGGGGGCGTTTGGTTCATTTTAAGGAATGAGAATGAAAATGAAAATGGGAATGCAGGAGAATGGGAATAGGAATGAATATTTCATTGATGCTGTTTGGTTAAACCAATATAATTAATAAAAAAATATTTTATATAAACTTTTTAATACAAATATGTGACGTCCAACGTGAAAATAAAAAATATTTTTCATTCAACATCAAGAAATGAAGGGACGTATGAGAAAAAATGACTAAGCGGGAATAAAATTTTCATCCCCCCCAATTTGATCAGGAATGGAAACTAATGGGTTTGGGGTAATGATTCTGTTATATCATATCAAACCAAACAACAGTTTTCATTATCATTCTCATTCCTTACCCCTCAATACCCCCAACCAAACACCCCCTCAGTGTCCACCTCCACCGCTGAAGCTGAGTATGTAGCTGCTGGTAGTTGTTGTACTCAGGTCTTATGGATGAGAAATCAGCTATTAGACTATGACCTTCAACTTTCAAAAATTCTTATCTATTGCGATAGCACTAGTGCCATCACTATAGGAAATAACCCAGTGCTACACTCAAAGACCAAACACATCGAAATCAGATATCATTTTTTCAGAGACCATGTGATGAATGGAGACATAAACTTCATTTTATTCCAACTGACTATCAGTTAGCTGATCTATTTACCAAACCTCTTGATGAGATAAGATTCAACTTTCTCATCATCGAGTTTGGAATGCTGAACCTTGAAGAATAAACTCTTCAGTGGTTACGCATTTTTTCAGCAATAAGATTCTATCTCTGAGTAAATGCTCTCTGATACTAAGGTATGTTTTCTATCTTAAACTCACTGAAGTTCTATTCAGCGAGTTGTCTTTCAAAAGAAAAACCTATCACTGATATTTTTTTTATCAGTGATCCTTTTTGAAAAAGAAAAACTCATCACTGATATTTCTCATAAGTGATTCTTCGGAAAAAAAAATCCAATCCTGATACGTTTCACTATAAGGGATGCCTTTTGAAAAACGAAAAGACAACTTTTCTTGTGACGTCATCCAAGAGGATATGCCACATCACGCCTCTTTGTCTGACACGTTCGTCCGTTACACTTCCTTTCCAAACACCTCCATGGGACGTCTCCGTGTCATGATGAGTGTTTTTCCCGCGCATCAACCTTTCTCTTTCCTCTCTCATTCCTATATAAACAACCCTTGTTTATAATTTCTCTCTTTACGCGCACAAAATTCTCTAAAGGCAAGAAACTTTCAAGGAATTTGAACGGACTTAAGAACTCAACCTCGAACCCAAACTTTTCAAGAATCCGGGTTTACATTCTTAAACTTATACCATTATTTGAAACAAAAAAACTTCCTTTTGATCTTAACTCTTTGCTAAGAAAGATCAAAACCATGTTTTTTCTTAAAAATCATCTTCTTTTATGATTTTATTACATAAACTCTAAGAAGTTTTTCAAAGTTTAAAACTGTTCTTTGAACTTTCTCTTTCTTCTTAAATATGATTTCCAGATTCCTTCCCAAAAAGGAAACTGGTAAAATATAGTTTCATACCATTTTTCAGTATATTTTAAAACTGGAAAAACCTCTTTACAAGTTTCTTTCCTTAAAAAGAAACTGGTAAAAACCCTAAATCTTATTTTTGGAATTCTTTCCGTACTAAGAAGTCCATTGTTCTTCCTTTTCTCTTTTCTTTGTTTCCTAGAAATGGCCTCCCAAGCAACTACTCTTGTCAAGTCAAAGAATGTCAAAATTGAACTCAACCAAGTCCAATTTGTGGGCAACAACCATTTGTCCCTCCTCACATTCCCTGAAAAGAAGCCATGCCTGCATCTGGCAGACGCAGTAACCCTCCTAAGAAACTCTTCTCTTTTCTACACTCTGACCGTAGCTCCTCCCGCTCACAAAGCTTTGCTTCATCAGTTCTGGTATACCGCTGAACGTGCTGAAGTAACCCTCCAGAAGTCAAAGAAGACAGTAACCGTGATTTCCTTCCAGACCCAGCTTGGGGTTGGTAGCATCACTGCAAACGGAATCCGCTCAGCTCTTCACCTACCCACTGAACGACCATTCGCTGAACCACCCACCGATGACGAACTGATCACCTTCTTGGATCACATGGGATATGAGTGGGACACCAAGCCCAGGACTCAAATCCTGGAAAAGAAGTTCACCAAAGTGCTGAAGGCGAAAATGCCTTCAGAGCTGAATTACCTCTTCACCCACATCATTCAGGCGATGAGTGGGAAAATTGGTTCTCACGATCAGGCCAGCCGGTATTAGTTTCAGATGGGGTACAACCTCATCACTGGGCATCAAATTGACTATGCCCGTATGATATTTGATGACCTGATGGTAAAGGTCGAGAAACCGGATTGCGAGGTGAAGGTTCCATACGTACGCTTCATCTCAACTCTCAAGGATGAATACACGACGAGGGTGACTATCAGCTTCCACGACTTGGGGGTCCGAATCCTCGATGTGGAAAGCGCTGACGATGAGGTAAGTCTTTCTTGCCTTAAACAAAAACTCTCTTCTACTTCTACTTCTTCTATTTTGGCAGCGATGCCTGCGGAAAATCCCTCCGCGGCTACCCAAGCTACCACAACCACCTCCTTAGCGAAGAGGAAACAATCTCAAGCCCTTCTTGGTCACTCTAAAAAGACCAAGAGAGTTTCAAAGGAGAACCCCCCCCCCCCCCCCCAACAACAATCGGTAACTACGTCAGGGGTGGCCTCTTCACAGGGTACCCTGGAGAACTTCGTGGTCCGCTCCACCACACTTGACACCGCAACAACCGCCTCAGTGCCTCTCAGCACTGATTCTACGCTGGCAACTACCCCACCGCTCTTAGTGCCTCAAAGAACCGAGGAGTTTAATTTTGGCAACGCCAGTGCCACTCCGCCTCACTACACGACCTTCTCAACAACTTTTGCTTTTTTGACCGTCACTTTCGTCATCACTTCTGCACCAATGACATCGGTCGCTGAATCACAAGAAACGTTGCTGCAAGGCCTGATGCACACCAACGTCGTAGGATCTGATGGTCTCCCTCTCGGGGGCTCTCAGCAACCACCCGTGTCATTGACTCCTATTGAGCATGACATGGAGTTCTATGGAGGGAGTAGTCATTTTGGCCTCTTCTCCCAACCATCAGGTATTCCATCATTACTACTCATTTCTCCTCACCCTTATCACCCTTTTGAGCTTTCCTTTGTTTAAAGTTCATTTTCTATTACAGGTCGTAATTTGGCACGATCACCACCTCAACCAAAGAGGTAAGTGATCGCATGGATTCTCTCTCCACCAACATCTCCAACGCTACCACTGTCGTGAACTCTGTCGGCGAAACGCTGAAGGAACTCTCCACCTCCCTCTCCTCAAAGGCTGATAATTCTCAGCTTTCAGCTTTGAAGGAAGCGGTTTCCCAGTTGAAGACTGAGGTGGCGACCAACTCTTCATCCCTGCAGTCGCTGAACTCTACCGTCAGCTCTCTCAACACTGTAGTTGGATCGCTTCATAACACGGTAACCGACCTAGGCTCCAAGGTCGACAAATGCTGTACTCTACTTGCTGACGTCCCCAGCAAAATGAATGAACTAGTGGCTACTCCCGCCCATCCTTCACTGATAATGATCGAACAAAACTAGGGATGGTGGTTGACTTTATTCTAACAACCACTGAAGCGATCCCTGGCCTAGAAGCCAGGGTGGACAAACTTAAGGTTGCCCCTGCCTCAACCTCAGTAATTCCTCGCCTAGAAGACAGGAACACTGCTGCTGCTGAGCCAAACTCTCCCTCTCATGTTGATGATGACAAAGAGGGGGAGAATGGCGAAGAAGATAAAGAAGACCATCCTCATGCGTGGAGGGGGGGGGTGGGAATGTTGAAGACATCCCTCAAGCTGAGGGGGAGGATAAGGAAACCCAAACTTCTTCTTCTTCTTCAAATGTAACATTCAATATTCCCTCTGATGAGGAAGAAGAAGAAGAAGAGGAGGAAATTGAAGAAATGGAGATCTTCAATGAACCCTCCAAGGATGATGGCGCTGATGAAGATGACGATGATGAAGATGAATCAGGTCTCTGGTTCAAGCCTACACCCATCAACGTTCCTCCCCTTAGGGGTGTTGTCATCAATGAAGCAGGGGGAGGGACTGACAAAACCCCCACAAAGAAATCTTCCCACGTAAAGCAGAAGGGGATAGCTGCTGCCGGGAACCTGAAGATTTGCTTTGCTGCTGAGGGGGAGCAACCTTCTCAGGTATGCCTTTCCACCATCCCATATTATGCTTCTATTCACTCTCACTTAAAACCACTCCTATACGGTTAACCATTTTTTCTATATTTTCTTCCCTCGAACCTAACTCTTTTCATTTGTATTCAACTAGTTCTCTCTCCTTCTTAAAGGATAAGCTGAACAAAAAATAATCCCAGCAACCATTGCTGAAGACCTTCTGATAATCCCAGTCTCAGTGATGGAGACTGATGAACAAGATGAGGAAGAAAAAACATTGCCGAGTCACCTAAAAAGACCCTCACGACTAATTTAAAGGCCTGAGGATGAAGAACAAAGAAGAAGATTAGCAACGATTTAACAACTAGAGGAACAGCGCCTCAAAGTCCCTTATCAACAAGGACTTGAATTCCTAACCCCAAAAGAAAGAGAAGAATCAATCAGAGCTGAGCACCTACTCGCTGCATGCCAAAAGGACGCTCAACTTGCCCTTAAGGTAGCGCATGACTCAGTTTTTGATAAGAAGCTGAAGAAATATCCAATCAGGGTTCAGTAACAACTCTTGAAAAATGTTGAGAAGGAAGCCCACAAAGAAAGAGCAGTCGTCAGTGATCCCATGTTAGAATGGTGCAGAGAAAAGGTTGATCACAGATTCCATCCAAGTCGAATCGCTGTGAACCTAAAGGGAAAGAGTGTAAGGAAGACATTGATGGTGGAAGTCACTATATTCAGAGAGAACACCTCGTCACAAACTTTCTTCATGTCAAAGTTGGAGCTCTTCGGTCTTAATGAATGGCTAGAAGTCAGGAGTGCCATCCAAAAGTCTAGGTCCAAGTTCAAATCCCATGTGGAGAAGTTCTTGAACTTACACATCAATAAAGTCACATCCAGAATGGATCTGCCTCATCAGCCAACTCTTTTTTAGAATCAAAGACCCGCACCATCTAAGAGAAGGCGAGGTTCAACCTCTAGTGGGACTGCCATTCGAAATGAAACAGGTATCGAAGTCTCAAGAGAGGTAGTGCTCGGATCCTACCTGATCTTTCAACACTCAACTTATCACTACTACCAGGAGGACCTTTCAAACCTGGCCATGTGATAATTGACCCTCATGGTATCATCTTCCTTGATTGGAATGGAATAATACGCTTTCAACATTTCTCAAAAATACCTATCTGCACAGTCGAACAACTCAGAGATCTAGCCACTGGTGTAATCAATCAAGACCAGCCCTCTTCCTTAAAACCCATGTTCTCAGCGAAGCAAAACTTAGAAGGCAACAAGGAGAGAAGGTACCTGACTGGATGATCCCTGAAACTGACTCTTTTGACGAAATGCTCTTCAAGGGCGAACCTTTATAGCTGATAGATTCCTCACTTGTAATCTTTTGTAATTTATCAGTAGTTCTTTTAGTACTTGTAATTCTTTCACTTGTACTTGTAACTTTCAATTTCCCTTATAATCTTTTTACGAAATTAATGAAAGTTTTAGTGAAAGTACTTTACTCCACCAGTACTAGAAAAGATCCCTGAAAACAGTAAACGAGACACGCATCTATGAGTCCTTTTTATCCTTATCTTTTTATACTTAGCAATTATCTTATGTTGCTTTGTCATCATTAAATAGGGGGAGACTATTGATCCAAACTCTCTCAGTGATTTGATAATGACCCTTAGAAATACTTAGTGAAAATTGCATTTGACTTGCATGTATTAGTGTTTCACCATCAGCGATAAACACATCGAGTCTATTCAGTATCGCTGATGATATCTAATGTATTAATGTTTTGCAATCAATGATAAGCATACTGAGCATGTTCAGTATCGCTGATAGAAAGAGCATCAGGTATTCATGAAGTAGATTCTTGTACTGCACTTGCTGCCTAGTTAGCATCACTTACCAGTATGATTAAAAATATGCCTGGTGCTACTGGCAGTGCTGCAGCACCTACTGCTGAATCCCGGTCTGTTCAATGTGTAGTCTACAGTGGAAAGCATACATATGACCAATGTGACCAAAACACTGAATCTGTAAACTATGTGCATAACAGAAATGGTCAGTTTTCAAACAACTATAACTCAAATTTGAAAAACCATCCCAATATTTCTTGGAATAGTCCATGTTTGAACCCACCAAATGCAACAGAACATAGAATTTCAAACTATCAAAATCAGCCAAGTGGTTCTCAATCCCATTCTTAACAAACTCAGACATCTTTTCAAGGAAAACAAAGCCAACATGCTTATTCACCTGTTTCTTTGGAAACAATGTTGAAAGGTTTATAAGCCACACCAACTCGGCAATCAATCATCAAAACACAACTTTAAGAGCTTTAGAAACACAAACTGGACAGATTGCATCTGAATTGAGAAGTAGACCTACAAGAACCATTCCTAGTGATATTGAGACTCCCAAGAACACAACCAAGGAACATGTAAGGCTGTGTCTCTAAGAAGTGGAAATGACTTAATTGATACCATACCAAAAAAAACCCCAGACTGTCAGTAACACAGAAAAAGAAAAAAATGTCACAATGGTACCCCCTATCATTGTTCCATCTTCTGATAAGGTCCCTAGACCTAAATCAACTTCTGAACTTGTGTTAATACCTGACAAGTCTGAATTGCCTTTGTTACCCCCTGATGATAACAACAAGGATAAGTAAACTGCAGTTGATGCTACGACACATGCTGCAACACTAACTGGTAGAACTGAAAAACCAAAAACATCAAGTGAACAGGTCATACCTACTATTCCACCTACTTCTGATCCTAAGAAGGTTGTTGTTACACCTATACCACCTTACATTCCCTACCTCCAGAGGATGAGGAAGCATAAGGAGGAAGAATAATTCAAGAAGTTTCTAGATGTGTTCAAACAATTGCATATCGACATCCCTTTGGTTGAAGCAATTGAAACCATGCCTAGCTATGCCAAATTCTTTAAGGACATTTTGAGCAAGAAAAAGAAACTGAATGAATATGTTGTGGCCTTGACTGAAGGTTGTAGTGCCCTTTTGACCAAAAGCTCCCTCCTAAACAAAAAGACCCAGGTAGTTTCACAATTCCCCATTCTATCGGAGGTAAGGAGGTTGGAAAATCTCTATGTGATCTAGGTGCTAGCATCAATCTTATGCCTTTGTCTATTTTCAATACACTAGGAATAGGAAAGGCTAGACCCATGTGGATCCCAATATCAAGTACAATCAATGAATCAACACAAAGCAAGATTGAATTGATTAATGTAGAGAGAAATCAGTTTGCCGTACAAAGGTGATTAAGAATGTAATTAGATCATTAACCCTAAGTCTAAACAAAACATTCATATTTATACCCCCAAAGGGATATTTACAAGATTGGTCCCTGAACTTCTATTCAACATATGAATGAGGCCTAACAATCTCCCCTTTTGAATTGAAGTTCGATTTCATGCCAATTCGGGACATATCTCTTTCGGATTGCAAATAGGATTTCAAAATGACGAATTGAGTTCCTGTACTCGAGTCTGTCTTCGTTCTCTTTGAGCAGTTCTTTAGCAAGGTACTTTCTCAGATTGACTATCTTCTCTGACGAGTTCTTCTCTTCCTCATCAACTATTCTTCTCAGCACTTTATGGATTTCCATCAACGTTTCTTCACTAAACTTGTGTAATTTACTGACCCTCATGAATCGCTTATCTTCTTTCTCAATCAGATACACTATTCCAGTCTCGAGATTTGACAAAAGAGTATTTACCTGCAAGTCTTCAAGGTCGGGAAGAGTTAGACTGGGCTTGAGCAAATTAACCTTTCTCTTATTGCTTTCAATCCCCATATGAAAGTCATTAATGTACGATAAAGTGATAGTTCACTTCATGAAGCGTTTGATCGTTTCGAGAGCTTTAGTGACACGAAGCAGTCTGATGGTTCGGGTTCTCAACTCACGCAGGATAACTGAAAAGTCTTTCAGATTCAGATTTCTAAAATCTGCCTCTGAAAAGACACATTCTTTCCCATCTTCTATTCTGACAGTGAACATGGGGAACCATACTTTCAAAACTTTGTCAGAAACTATGTCGACGATTTCGGTAATCCGGTGATTAGTTCTGAGTTCACTCACCATTCGAATCCTTTTCATTACTTCCAAGTACTGGGATCTAACTGGTTCATCCATGTCGGATACCCCGTAACACATGACCGGGTCGAGAGGTCTAATCCAGTGTACAAAGATCTTCTTCTGAGACTCTTCAAGATAAGGTACCAAAATCCAAACTCTCTCCCAACGAGCCGGTTGGTTAGGTTGATGTTGAGTCGTTTCTGGTTCTGGTATTGGTATCTCAGAAGATGTTCATGCTTTTCCGTCTGCTGAGTTTCTGATACATGTTCACTCTGAAGAAGGAACCGGTCAAAGTCATCACCATCCATTGCTTCTTCATCTGAGTAGTGCCATAACAAGTTTGTCTCTGACCGAATAGCTACTATGGCTTTCTCATTCCACAGTCTTTCTGTATCTGGGTCGATCTTAGACTCTTCATCAAAAAATTCCAAATCTGCTCATTCAGGAACTGTCAGCATTAAAATTTCGTTTGTTTCTCATTCGGGCTTTTCACTCGTCGGGTTTGCTGACTCTGACACTTGCTATTCTATGACCGGTGACGATAACTTCATGTCCTGAACCATATTCTGATCTGAACTTTGAATGGGTGGCTCAGTACCAACTGGAGTTTCCCCCTCATGCTGATCAGTATCATCATGCTTTCTTCAAACAAACCCCGTGCTTGACCCTTACATATCGTTTCGAGGCTGGCAACCATGTAGGATAAAGTAGAAAGGGTGCGCTGAACTGTTAATGCCAAAAATCGTCCAGAAGGATAACTTAAGGTTGATTGTGGAGCTTAACAACTAAAGAATAGGAATCTCTCGACAAAGCGTACGACAAAGACGGAAAAAGTTAATAAGACAAGGATTTTGGTGACGCGGGAAAAACCTCAACGAGGAAAAAAACCCACGGACGACTTTGAGGGTCGTCACTGCACTATGGTCGCCAAACAGGGGCGATATCCTTATGTTTCGGGTGCCGATCGTACAATGATTACAATACAGATGAAAGAAAGACTTTAAATGTAAAGTAACAGGTGTATCGAACGTAAAAAACTGTGCATCGTGTGTGAAAACTAAGTGTCGTGCGTGTAAGTCATGCGTCGAGAGTGATCTTTTGAGAGAGAATTCTTTGCTTCGATTGTTCTTCAGAGTTCAGTTGGTTCCCGGTGTGAGATGATACATGAAATGATGATTGCCTTTGTATTTATAGTCTTCGAGTGCCTTAAATGATTCCACAAAATCCTCTGATAACTGTCGTAACGGCTGCTGGGTTTAATGCTCATAATTGTCTCTGTCGGTTATGTCCGTTGGTCATTAATGTCATTGATCCTGCATTAAACACTGAAAACGTAATAGTAATATCGCATGTTAGTCGGTCGAAGTCGAGAGGTTCCATACGACGGTCGTGTGTCGTGAGTAACTTTCGATTTCAACTTTGGTCTGAAGATAAAGTATTTATGATTTAACCTTATTATAGAAAAGCGTAATAAATGTTTTGCTTTGTTTGGTCGTGGTCGAGACTGGTGAAATTTTACCCAAACAGTTTGCCTCCAAAATTTAAAATGAAGAAGCAATTTTATTTTTGAGTTTTGAATTTTGTCAGTCGGACGTCTAGGGTCGTGACACGTGTCGAAAGTCGCTTCAATTGTCTTGAAACTGGATTGGTTCGATTCCAACAAAAAGGGAAGTCGAAAAAGGGGATAAGATCGTGACGTCATGCTGACGCACGATCATACTTAGCAGCTGTCATTGCCAGGTGTCGACGATCCGTGTGTGCATACGAAAAGGTAAGGGCACGTGTTGATCATCGAAGGAATCGACCTGACACGATCGATTATATAAATAGAGACCCGCGATAGATCTTTTCCATTTTTTGTTTGCAGAGAGTTTTAGAGCGAGATTTTCTTTGCGATTCTTCAGCGAATCCTTTCCAAACCTGCAAGAAATCTTTGAGTCGATTAGGAATTTCAAGGTTTCTAGAGCGCCTATATAAGGTATGATTTCTTGATCTTTTGTAAGTCTGCATAGAAATGTTGACTGAACCTGTAAGTTCTACCCGAGAACAAAAGGATCTAGACGATCTTAGAAGTCTAGCAAAAGTTCCTGCGAGGATTACATTAATTAGAGCAGGTCAGACCCGACCAAATGAGTATCCTGAGGGGTATATCGTGATATACAAATACCCTTTTAAAATTGGTTTCAAATGGCCTTATTCGCCTTTGGCCAAGGCTTTTATGCTCGAGTTCGATTTAGCACCGGGCCAATTGATGCCCTAGTTCGGGCGAGTCGTACAAGTGATTGAGCGCCTTACCGAAAAATGGGAATCTCCCATGAATGTGCGCGACCTCCTCTTGGCTTATCAAGTCAAGAAGGACGGATGTCATCGCTATAGCCTGTTTTATAGGTTTAAGGGCGATCGTACCTTGGTCCTAAAGACTGCTGTAAATGACCGTAAGTGGAAGACCAGGTACGTGTTTGTGCGTAAGTCGACTCTCGATTCTGAGAGTGGCTGGATTAGAGCCGGCTGGAATACGTCGGGTAAGATTTTCTAGCTTTTGTCGCACGTCGTGTGCTAATTTTTAACTTATTTTTAACCTGTCTTCTGTGTGTCGACATATATTAAATTTGAGGACGTGAAGCTCTACGCCAACTCTCAAGCAAAAGTCGACGCATTCTTGGAATTCAGTACTATGGAGCGATTGTTTTTCACACGACATCTGGTGGACGACGACGAAGAAGACTTGGTATATCTAGGAGAGAATCGAGGAGAAAAACGTGAGGAGTAGGAGGAAGAAGAGGATACAGAGGAGAATGAAGAAGAGTCGAGAGAAGGAGAAGCAGAGATGACTGGTAAGTGTTCTATTTATTTCTACTCGACCTCGATCTTTTTTCTTATGTCCCTCGTTTAACATTTTTCTCTTCGTTGTTTCCAGGAGAGTCTCATGTGAAGGTGCCGACTGCCAGTGCCAAAAGGGCAGCTCAACTTGAGCTTGCCCGTAAGGGCAAGGAAAAGAGGCAAAAGACCTCGATCACTGGGTCTGAGGTTCCAAAGAAGACGAGGATGACGATCCCGAGGGAACCGTCTTCAAGGGCTGATGACTCAATGAGAGTCGTCACGCCTAAGAAGGCGAAGGTATCGGTCGCATCGCCTGCGAAGACGAAGACGTCTTCTAGTGCGATCGATGCAACACCCATTAGTTCGGCGCCTCTGGCAAAAACGACGAAGTCCCCGTCTGCCACGTCGAAACCTTCGTCGGCCGACAAGGGCAAGGGTCACACAACGGGAGAGGCTGAGGTCACGACGGTCAACTTTACGTTGCCGTCGGATTTTATGGATGCTAATGTCCTAGACGGGACGGATTTCTTCCCTCATCTGGGGAAATATCTGCTCCCTTCTTTCAAGGAGCGTTTCGAGGGATTCCCGATCGAGGAGATGGGAGCCCATGTTGCCGGACTGGCGTTTCTGGTAAGTTTTTCTTTCAAAACTTGTGTTATTTTATCGTTGTTTAACTTCGTCGAATGTTTACTAACGTGCTCGTTTATGTTTTTACAGGCGTTCCGGTCTTCCCTTGCCTTGCGCGCCGAAACAGAGAAGATAAGGGGTCTAGTGTCCTCTGCTCACGAGAGGGGGAATGTGGCATTAGACAGGGAGAAGGTCGCCTTGGAGCGCGAAGAGGCTATGTCCAAACGTCTTGATGAGGCCCTGAAAGAGTTAGAGGTCATCGGACATGCAAAGGATGAGGCAAACCATCGCCTCAAGCAGTCCCTATCCATGATCGCCGACCAAAGGGAGGAGCTGGACAGGACCAAGGAGTCTTTGGCTGCGAGTGTGAAAGAGGCTGAAGACTCCAAGTCTAGGACGACGAAGCTAGAGGGTGAGGTGAGAGAGTTAAAGGACGAGGCGAAGTCTGTTTTCGCTCTTGCTCAATTTACCGCGTGGGCGGCGATCAAGCGACGACATCTGTCGGGCAAGAATCCTTTGGCCTCGGTGTTGGATGAGCTTGCCTTCTTCTTGAGGGACGTCGGGACTGAAAGGGACCTCGACTCTGATGACGAGAAGGAGGTCGAGCAGGAAGAGGTGGATGAAGGTTCCAAGGGCGAGGCCTTAGGTAAGGACGCGACCGACACTCCTCCCCAACCTTAGGAAAGACTTTATTATTTTTGCTTTTTACCGCTCGACCGTTGGCGGTCGAGCCACTTGGATGTAACCGATTATTTCTTGAATGAAGCTTACTTTTCTGTTGAATTCATGTATTATTTTTACCCCTACATGTCGTATATAGATATAATATCAACTGTGAAATTCAGTAAGTACAAAATAAGAAGACATGCGGCTTAGGCATTCAATGTAATACAATGATTAGAATACAAGTCGTAAGACTTTTATGTTCTTAAATTGTGTAAACAAACATAAGTACATACGACCAAAGCATTCGTTCAGAACATGAAATTTTTCTAAGTTAAAAAACTTAGATCGAGTGGTCCTTAGACCTTGTGATCATACAACTAGATCATACGATGAATTTGGATCATATGCCCCTGCGAAGGGATAATCAAGTCATGGACTTGATCACTTATGTCGTACGATCCTGAAGTCGTACGATAGATTTAACAACTTAAGTCGTGCGATCCTGCGACAAAACAATGTCAAAGGTTGGTCGTTGGCTAACCAATGACCCTTCGAAGCTTAAGTCAGTAATCGTCGCAAGGAATAAAAATTGTATGAGAAAAGGAAAAAGACTTAAAAGAAATACCTTTTCAAATGTGTCGCATTCCATCTACGTGGGACATCTTGATTGTCGAGGGTTTGGAGCCAATAGGCATCTTTACCCACGACTTCTGAGATACGTTAAGGACCTTCCCACTTGGTGGAAAGCTTACCTGTATTGAGCTCTTGAGTGCTTTGGAACACTCGTCAGAGGACGTAGTCGCCTACTTGAAAGACTTTAACTTTGACGTTCTTGTTGAAGTGTCGTTCGACCGCTTGTCATTGTGACGCCATTCTGATCAGCGCCGATTCTCTAAGCTCTTCGAGGGCGTCGAGGTCATAACTTAAATCAACCAGATTGTGGTCGACGGAAGTATGCCTCGAAGTGGGGAGCTGGACCTCGACTGACAAAACTGCTTCGCAACCATAGACCAAAGAGAAAGGGGTTTGACCTGTGGATGTGCGAGGTGTCGTGCGATTTGCCCACAGGACCGAAGGGAGTTCTTCGACCCATTTTCATTTTGCAGCTTTTAACCTTTTCTTAATCGAAGCAATGATGGTCTTATTGCTCTACTTAGCAAGTCCGTTTGCCTGGCGATACCTGGGGGTCGAGGTCGTCAGCTTGATGTTACGATCTTCACAGAACTGTCGAGTCCCGCTGCTTATGAACTGGGATCCAATTTCGCAGAAAATTTTGGATGGAATCCCAAACCTGCATATGATGTTAGTCTGGATAAAAGAGACGACTTCCTTGTCCCGAACTTGGGAAAAGGCAGCTGCTTCTACCTACTTAGAGAAGTAGTCTGTAAGTATGAGGAGAAACACCTTTTGCCCTGGGGTAGGTGGTAGCTTTCCGACAATGTCCATTCCCCATCTCATAAAGGTCCACGGGATCAGTGTCGAATGTAAAGGTTCAGAAGGTTTATGGGACATACCTGAATGTCGCTGACAAGGGTCACAGTTTTGGACATACCTGATGGCATCTTGTCGCAGTGTTGGCCAAAAATAGCCCTGTCGAGAGATACGACTAGCCAAACTGCGACCTCCTGAGCGGTTACCACACTCTCCATCGTGCATTTCTTGAAGGATCTTCTGAACTTGACTTTTGCTGATGACGCATCTCAGGTTTAAGCCTGTCGATGATCGTCGATAGAATCTATCTCCGATCACGACATACCTAGATGCTTTGAATTTGATTTTCCGAGCTTCCATCTTGTCTTCTGGGAGTTGGTCGTGCATAAGAAAATTTCGGATGTCGCACGACCAATCATCTTCTTGCTCTTCGATCTGGACGACATCGTCATTTTCAATGGAAGACATCGCTAGGTGGATCATAGGGATACTGTCGAATATTGGTTCGACTAGAGCAGACCCAAGGTTTGCTAGAGCGTCGGCTTGAGTATTCTGATCCCTCGGAATCTGTTCAATAGAAAACGATTTGGATTTCTCTGATTTTTCTTTTGCTACCTTTAGGTACGCTGTCATCTTTGAATCTTTGGCTACGAATTATCCATTCATCTGGTTCACGGCCAGAAGATAATCACTTTTGACATGTAGCGCGGTTGCCCCCGAGTCGTGGGCCATATTCATTCCCACGATCAGGGCTTCGTACTCGGCTTCGTTGTTGGTAGTTTTGAAATCGCATCGAACGGAATACACCATCTTGCCCCCCTGTGGTGACTTTAAGACGACGCCTAGTCATGAACCTCTAATGTTGGATGATCCGTCGACATACAGAGTCCAAGGCACGTCGTCGTGAGTCGCCACAGTTGACACTTCGAGCTCTGCTTCTTTCTCCAATTCACGGCTGAAATCAACAATGAAATCCGCCAAGGCTGGCGATTTGATCGCGGTCCTGGGCTTAAATTTGATGTCGTAACTGCTGAGATATATACTCCATTTTGCTAAACGACATGTCAACTCGGGTTTTCTCAAGACAGACTTAAGAGGAAAATCTGTCACGACAGTAATAGGATGCGATTCGAAATAGTGTCGTAATTTTTTAGCGGCTGTGACTAGCGATAAAAGAAATTTCTCCATGGAGGAATACCTGGTTTCGGCGTCCAAGAGAGATTTACTTACATAGTAGATCGGCAATTGCTGCTTTTCATCTTCTCGTGTCAGGACGACACTTACTGCATTAGGACTAACAGCCAAATATAGCTGCAAGACCTCATGGTCGTCAGGTTTTGACAACAAGGGAGGCGACGTCATGTACTCCTTTAATTTTTGTAGTGCTTGCTCATAATCATTGGTCCAGTCGAAGCCTTTATTTTTCCTGAGGACGTTATAGAACAAATGACATCTATTAAAGGACCGAGAGATAAACCTGTTTAGAGCAGCCACCCGACCAGTGAGCCTTTGGACCTCTTTGAAATTTCTCGGAGATTTAATCTAGATGATAGCTTTGATCTGGTCGGGGTTGGCTTCGATTCCTCGTCGAGTGACCATGTAACCCAGGAATTTCCCGGCGCTGACACCAAAGGAACACTACATCGGGTTGAGCTTCATGCTATATTTCCGAAGGATGTCGAACGATTGCCTCAAATGTTCGACATGGTCGATTGCTTGCTTCGACTTCACTAGCATGTCATCGATATACACTTCCAATGTGTCGCCAAGATGATCCTTGAACATTTTATTCACCAGGCGCTGATAGGTAGAACCTGCATTTTTTAGTCCAAAAGGCATGACCTTAAGGAATAAACCTAATCTAAACAAAATATGAGAATCACTAAGAGTTCTTGCACTAGAAATAGAGATTAAGAAAATCTAGAATACTAAGGAGAGTATTCTAACACACAGTAAGTTCAGCGAGAGGAAAGGTTCGAGCACTTCACAAATGAAGTAGGGTTTCCTTTATATACTGCATGCATTTAATGCATGTCAGTACAACTTTACACGTGGCAGCCTCTTGTTGGTTGCATGTTTTGACTTCAGTAGACAACCTAGTGGCTGCATGATGAACAATGTAGAATCAGAGTTGGTTGTACGATTCTGGACAAAAGGGATGTCCGTTCTGACAAAACCGGACGGAGACGTACAAGGAGATAAGACATAAGTTGCTTGTAGAGGAGGCTTCATGATCAGCGTTCGCTGAATGATTCTTTATCAGCGAATGATAAAGTTCAGCGTTCGCTGAAGTCTTCTACTTGAAACTTCACGTTGAGTGGACAAGTCTTGGCTTCGCTGATATCCGCATCAGTTCATTAGTAGACTTAATCCCTGGTTCTTTGGCTTGATGTTAGACTTCAGTGTAGAACATGGTTGACGTGAATCTTGTCTTCAGGGATCATAAGTAAACAACATAAGGTATCAGCGATCATCAGTGAGATTGAACAGGCTCAGGGCTCACTGATGAACAGTGTTCGCTTAATGTATAATTTAAAGAACATGAGTTTCCTATCAGCGATACTAAACAGACTTAGTATTTATCAGCGATAGTGAAACTCTAATCCATATTGTCTACTTACAATTTTCACTAAGTGTTTCTCAGAGTCATTATCAAATCACTGAGGGTTTAGATCAACAATCTCCCCCTATTTGATTATGACATCGCAATAAAATAAAATTGCTAAGTAAGAAAACATAAGGTTAAAAAAGACTCATAAAATATTTGTCCCATTTACTGTTTTCAGTGATCTTTTTAAGTACTGATGGAGTAAAGTACATTCGCTGAAATTTTTCATTAAACTTCGTATCAGTTACAAAGGGAAGTGGAAAAGTTACAAGTACAACGAATAATAATTACAAGTACAAAAGTTACAGTTGATAAAATGAAGAAGAATTTACAAAAGGAATTTTATCAACTATTTAGGTTCATCCTTGACAAGAGGTTCATCAAGGGTATTTGTGGTAGGGATCATCCAATCAGGGACTTTTTCTCCAGGTCCCCTTCTTCGTTGTGCTTCTTTGTAGATCAGGGGCTTCATGAAGTGTCATTGTAGATCATCTCTGAATCCACACCAATAGATGAGATCCCTGAGCTGTTCGATAAGGGCAATGCATAACTCAGAGATGCATTGAAAGCATTTTCGTCCAGTGCAGTCATTGAAGAAAATACCATAGGGATCACTTAGGACTTTTCCAGGGATAAAGCGTTCTCCAGGGGGCAGGGAGACATCGAGTACTGAGAGATCAGGGTCAGGACCAAGGACTTCTTCTCCAGAAAAGCCGATGCCGGCTTCATTTCTGATAGGAGGACCTGAAGCTGAAGGTTTCTTCTTTTTCTTTGCAGTAGGCCTTCTATTTTGAACTGGAGGAGGAGGGATATCAATAGCTGATGTTACCAAGTCGATGCTCTTGCCAAGAGATTTCTTGACAAAGTGTTTGAACTTAGAATGTGAGCGCTGAATGGCTATCCACATTTCCAACCATTCAGAGAAACCAAGCTGATCAAGCCATGAGGTATAGATTATTGCCTTGTGACCACTCTCCTTGATGATCTGAATATCAATGACAGGAACGTCACTGCATGTCTTTCCCCGGATGTTGACCATTTTGATCCTGGAGGCATGATGTCGAAAGTGGAGTTTTTCTTTGCTCCATGTTACTGTGGAATCAGAGACCTTGGTTTTCTTCTCGATGATCTTTTTGGCGTCCTTCCACAATTGTCGCTGAACAGAGATATGAGTTTTCTTCAGTTCAGGATCCTTCACCGAACGTTGGACGAGCTCGATAGCATATTCTTTATCTTTTTCTTCAGCTCTCTTTTGATCGGCGAGAAGTTGTTCAGCTTTGAAGGCCTCAGCGATTTCCTTGTTTGAGAATGATCTTAGGTGAGAAGGGACAATGCGCTGAGCTTCAAGCTTCTGAATCATAGGTGCTATCTTTTTCATTTCTTCTTTACTTGGTTTTTAAGGAGCCAAGGAAGGTCTTCTATCGTGTGTGCGCAACTCTTCTTCTTCTTCTTCTTCAAAAAGGTCATCGGTCTCAGCGAAGTCTAAGACCGGGATTATTTGTAATTCATCAGCACTCGGGGCTGGGATTATTGGTGATGTAGGAGGAACTTCAGTTTGACCCTCAAGCAGGGAAGAGGACTAGCTGAAACAAAACGATCACATAGGTAATATCATTTAGGAGAAGAGATAGAGAAAGAATGAGGTTAAGTGTATAGAGGCTTTATGGAGAGTAGAACTGAGGTTGAGAAAGGATAGAGGAGGGATGCAGTGTAAGGGAAGAATAAGTAAGTTACCTGACAAAGTGGTTTGCTGTAGAGAATAGCCAAGTTGCATTCATTTGCAAGGCCTTTGTTTTTGCCTTTGTCAGCTTCAGACGCTGCAGGTTTTTTTTGGTTCTGATTCTTTGATGATTACCCCTTTTAGAGCTGGGGTTTTCTTGGTCTTGGGCTGGAAGGAGAAGTCGACATCATCATCATCATCGTCATCATCATCTTTGGGTGATGATGAAGGTTCGTCATCATTAAGATCAAGGTCTTCTTCGTCTTCTTCTTCAGCTTCCTCAGACTCAGCACAGTCTTCAGATTCAACATGCACTGGAGATTCAGCATGTTCTTCGACATTCTCCCTCTCAGAATTTGCGTTCAGGGAGAATTCGGTTCCCTCAGGGTTTTCATCTCCCTGAGGTTTTTCAGCAACATTTTTCTCCCCCTCAGAGTCATGGGGAAGATCTTCTTGAGCCTTTCCCCTCTTCCACATAATGGATGGGGGAGGTATCAGCAATAGCAGCAGCAGTACCAGTTTCCCTGTCTTCGTGGCCAGAGAAGCTTGATTGTTTTTCAACTGTTGCTAATATGTCTTCGAGGCCAGATATAGCAGGGTTGATTTTCTCCAGGGTTTCCCGATCGACTTGAGTAAAGTGAGAAGGAGGAACTGTTGGAGCATTCAGTCGATCCAGGATTTATTGGAGTAGATTAGTAGCAGTACCCACCTCCGTTTTCAGAGAAGACACCTCTCCCTGAAGATTGTCGACCATTGTCTTCAACGATGTGACTTCGCTGGACAGGGTGGCGAAGTTATTGGAGAGAGTGTTGTTGGTGGCGTTCAAGGTGTTGATGGAGGTGGAGTTATCGGCAAGAGCTATAGCAACATTGGAGAGGCCACCTTCCAGCTTTTGCAAGTCAACGCTGGAGGCCTTCTCTTTCACCTCAGTGGTGAGTTTCTTTAAAGCTTCCCCAGCATCTGTAACCGCTGAGGAGTTGGTGGAGAGAGTGGTGGTGAGAGAAGCCACCTTATTCGACAAGTCCGTGATGGAGTTGTTGATGGTGCCCAAATTAGGACCTGTAATAGAGAAAAACTTATGAACAAAGGAAAGCTCAGAAGTTGGGGGTTCAGAGAGAGGAGTATTGTGTATACTTGGGGGCGAGTTGGAGAAGGAGTGAATGTCTCTGTATCCTGAGGCATGCTCCATATCGTCTTCCATGGATGGTTGATGCTGACAGCCACCAGGTCCTTGATTTTGATCTATCAATCGATGTAGATCATCAGCCGCTGTGTCACTCAGGTGAATGGCGCCTGAGCTTGAGAATAGAGGAATTATGAAGTTTGGAGTGACCAAAGAAGGTGAGGGAGGAACAAAGGTTGAGAAGAGGGATTGGGTAGCAGATTTAGCGTTGGATCCGCTGAAGAATAGTTCACCAGCACTTAGAGGTGCTGAGGAAGGGGGGGTCCTGATCCAGGATAACTTCAGTGTCTTGAGGCACTGAAGTGTGTATAGAAGAGATTGGTTCAGCGGATGTGGCAGAGCGTGCCACGAAACCATCCAACTTCTTCTGTATAGAGACAGACACGGAGTCTTCAGCCTAGGAAGGATTGGGGGGTTGCTCCTTAGAAATCTTCTTGGTCTTATGGATGCCAAGTGGGGTGTCAGATTGTTTTCTCTTTCGAGATGGAGTGGAGGGTGCGGCCTGGGTACCAGCGGTTGGGACGACCGCTGCCGAGGAGGTAGCCGCAGAAGTAGAAGAAGTAGGAGGGTGGAGAAGTGGTAAGAGAGTAGAAAGACGTACCTCGTTGGTGAGTAGCTTAAAGTCCAGTACTTTAGGGCCGACCTGGAATAACCTCAGGTCTCCCACTTTAGGGTACTGATCCCCAAGTGCTTGCTTGAAGAGAGCACTGAGGAAGCGAGGATAGGGGACATTCGCTGACCGCTTTGGTTCTTTGACCCTCTCCATCATGTCTTCAAAGATTATCTTGGCCCAGTCTACATGGAGACCTTTCATCAGCGCATACCCCATAGCAGCCTGGGGTTTGAGGCCTGATTAGTTGACCCGACTTTTGTTGTCATATAGCTAATGAGATGTGCGAAGATGAAGTTCATCTCGCTTGGCATTTTGCTCTTTAGGATGGTCGTTATCTTCTTCTCAGGGAGGTCATCTCTCCCTGTGTTCCACTTGTACTTCATTGCATCTATAAAGGCAATGATTTCAGCCTTGCCTTCCGTTGATTTGATGTCAGCTACATTAACAAAATGGTTGTCTCTTGAGCTACCAGGAAGATTGAGAGCAGACCTGATAGCCCCGGGATTGATCTTTGCTCCCCAAAACTCGGTTTCGAAGAGGATTACGTCCACCATTTTGTCAGGGTTCTTGGTGGAGGCAACCTAAGATCTTCTGGCAGTGTACCAAAATTGGGCAAGGAGGTTCTCGTGGGCTGGGGGTTTGATTGTCAGGGTTGTCGCCAGAGGACAGGTCTTCAGAAAGTTAACAGCGTCATCAAGATAAGTAATCTGTTTCTTTAGAGGGAAGTTGAATAGGGTGTAGGGGTTGTTACCATGTAATGTAATCTGGTCCATTGAGTGACCCATGTTAGGAGCCTTGGTAATATCAGTCTTGTCTGAAGAGGTAGGGGATGCAGTGTTGGCAAAGTCAGTAGTTGCCATTTCTGTTTAGAACGCAAACATGAAGAAGATAAAGAAAAGTTCTAAAAATGGAGAAGTTTCCAAAATAAGGGTTTTTAAGGTTTTACAGTTTCCATTTAGAGAAAGAAATGGAAACTAGGGTTTTCTTGTTTTGAAAAGAAGTACAAAACATAGTGAAAATTCTTGTTTTCCAGTTTCCTTTTATGGAAAGGATTCTGGAAAAACATATGAAAGTGTCAAGTTTAAGATTTTTGTTAAAAAACTTGAAGAACAATCTGGAAGCAGATTGTGGACATGAAATCATGAATAAAACGATTTTACTTTTGAGAAAGTTATTTTGTTTGATCTTTTAAAAAACAATAATAAGATCATAAACAAGTTTAGGAGATGGAAAATAAAAGAAATATTAACCTGTTTTGTGATGTAGAAGATGACTAAACAGGTTCTTGAGAAAATAATTCGAATGCAACAGTGAGTTCTTGCTTTAGAGAGTAAGTTCGCGTAAGAGGTAAAAATATAAACTCAAAGGGTTTATATAGTGAGAGTAAAGAGAGAAAAACTAAGAGCGGGAAAAGTTTTTCATGATGACACGGACACGTCCCTTAAATCTTATTGGACAAGGAAACGAAACGGGCAAACGTGTCAGACAAAAAGGCGTGCCATGGATTATCCAAAAGATGACGTCACAAACGTCCTTTCATATTTTAAGATGTCTTTGAGGGTTTTAGAAAAACTCAGGGATATTTAAAAAATAGAGAAGCACGGAATAGAAATATCAGTGAGAGTTTTTAGAATTTCAAAGTATCACTGAAAGGAAGAGATATTCAGCGATGCAATTTGTTTTGAAATCTTGCATGCTGAGGCGAACGTCAGCGATTAAGAGAGAACATACCTTGATATTAGCGAATCATTTTGTTCAGAGACTAGATGATTAATAGGGTTATACAAGTTCATTTTATCACTGATCAAATGTGAACCACTGAAGATTTTACACATCCAGGTTCAACATTCCAAACTTGCTGATGAGAAAGTTGAATCTTGTCTCATTAAGAGGTTTGGTGAAAAGACCAGCTAACCGAAGGTCAGTGAGAATAAAATGAAGTTCTACATCACCATTCATCACATGATATCTGATAAAATGAAGCACGGAATAGAAATATTCCCTGTCTTGCTACTTGACTCCTTCTGAGATCAAATTTTTGGACAATTGTGCGTCTTTCCTTAGAGTTGTCATGTAATAATTTGAGTATTCTTGTACATAACCTCCTTAAACATGACAACACGGGCGATAACCTAGGTTCGAGTGCAAAGAGAGTATCCCGTGAGGTAGGGTCGAGGCGAAATGTTTTCCCTAGCATGTTTGGACCTAGTCTAACCCGAACGTAATCGGAACAGTCACGAGTTCAACTCCCAATGGAAGGTCATAGATCAAACGAAATAAGAATGAGGCGAGAGTGAGATAGATATTCACGGGTATGGGAAATCACCGATGCACCACTTGGTACCGATTGGGAATTGTGCAGTTATTATTTTTATTATTTCGCTTATGTGTGCTTTATTTCTATTTTATCGCTAATTTGCTTGGGGACAAGCAACGCTCGGTTTGGGGTTGTTGAAAACACCACTTTTTGGCGTTATTTTCAGTTCTCAAACCAATGAGATTGGCTTGTATTCAAGTAAAAAGGCGGGTATTTTACGGTTTATCGAGTGATTTATACAGGTTATCTAAAAGGCGGCAATCATCGAGAAAAGAAGCTAAAAAGAGCCCAAAAAGAGCCAAAACGAAGCCCAACGGAAGCCCAAAAGCCAAGCCCAAGACCCGCGACCGAACCAGGACCCGATCCGCGAACCAGACGACGACCCACGCTGCAAAAATGATACGTGCGACTTTCCACGCGACTTGCAAGTCGCGTGGCAAGTGGCGTAACCCATTGTTTCGCGAATTCCAGCTTTAAATCCGATTTTTAGGTCATTGATTCGGGACGCAACTTTCACACTACGGCCAGGGGCGATTTTGGGGCGATTCCTGGAGACTTTTCGGAGCTTTCGGAGTCACGATCGAGAGCCGATCAAGGAGACGTTCAACACGCGAAGTAGAGACGAGCACGAGAGAAGGGAGTTCATCATCTTACTGTTTACGATTGCATCTTTTACGCTTAATCATGTTTACATACACTTCCATTATCTTTTCTTTTGTGTTTGAATCCACCACCAACATGAACTAACCGGTTCGTGTTGGGGGTTGGAATGAATTCGGTTTATTAAGCATGTAAACAATTGACTTGATATTTTATCAGTTTTTCCGTTATTAATGAAGCATGTGATTTTGTGTTTAATGCTTTTGAGACTCTAGCTAGCTTTCAATCGATTTATTATTTTCAGTTGAGTTCGAGAGAATTAACTGTTAAAAAGAACTAGGAATTGCATGCCTAAGACGATAAATCGGTGATAGAGATATATCGAATAAGTCTTAGTCCCAATTGAACCGTTAGGTTGAAATCGAGAGATGAAATCTAGCCGTTTAATATAAATCTGGTGCTTAATGTGTTTTGGAATCCATAATTGAGGTCGAGAGATTTAACTTGTCCTTTTCAAAATAAAATCCGTAGTTGCTTGAAAGAGAACAACGGTGATCTTAAAAGATTTGGGAATCATTAAAGGGATAAATTGGTAATTGTTTTGAGTCAAGCGTTTGCATGTGGAAAACCTTAGGATTTCTAACCCCCAACTTTCTCTCTATCGAAGTTTCCTAAGTCGTTATTTGTTTCGTTTGTGTTTGAGTTGTAATTTACTTTCTGCAATTAAGTAGTTTAACAATAGCCAACCATCTCTCAATTCGACAGCTCAGTTAATAGCGATTGTAGTAATTGTGATACTTAGTTCCTAGTTCCCGTGGATTCGATACTCGTACTTACCGTACGTTATTACTTGATTCGACACCGTACACTTGCGGTTAGATTTAGGGGGGTGTAAACCCGCCTTATCAAGTTTTTGGCGCCGTTGTCGGGGAACTAATTGTAACTGATAGCACTACCATCTATAAGAGCTATTAGATTGAGCATTTTTTTATTTGCTTTATTTCATCACTTTCAGTTTTTAGATTACTGACTTTACTTTCTTTCTTTTCAGGTACCACTTGGTTTATGCCAAGGACGACCCGAGGGAAAGAGATTGAAGAATTCAATCCGGAGATTGAAAGAACCGCTCGTCGCCTACGTCAAGAGACCAAAGCTAAGCGACAGTTACAAATGGGTGACGAGAGACCACCGCGCAACGATCCTCCACCTCTTCGCAATAATCCTCCACCACCTCCCGGAAGAGTTCCGATGCGGTCATTTGCCGATCCAAACGTGGCAGCCGCACGTATAGGGATCCAACCACCCACCACTGCGGCCAATTACTTCGAGATCAAGCCGAGTACCATCGTCATGGTACAACAGAATCAATTTGGGGGAGCACCGACTGAAGATCCCCACGCGCACCTACGAGCATTTGAACGAATCTGTAATACGTTCAAGATCAACGGGATGGAGGAGAACGCGATCAAGCTAAGACTCTTCAGTTTTTCCCTAAAGGGTAGAGCTGAAATTTGGATAGAGGGCTTACCATCGGATATTATCACCACATGGACAGACCTAAAAGCTGCATTCCTCCAGAAATTCTTCCCATCGGGAAGAATCGCTCAGCTGATGGCCGACATTACACACTTCGCGCAATGGGACCAAGAGACACTCTACGAGGCATGGGAGAGATATAAGGACATGTTGAAGAAGTGTCCACATCACGGGTTACATGGTTGGGTCATAATCCAAACGTTCTTTGGAGGCCTTCACCCGTAATTCAAGAATGACATCACTGCTGCAGCGGGTGGGGCGCTCATGAACAAGACGTATGAGGAAGCAGTCGAGTTGATCGAGAACCTAGCCGAGCATAGCTATTCCACACCACGATATTCCGTTGCACGAGTCGCTAGTGTTCAAGAGACGGACGAGCTTAAAGAGATAAAGGCTCAATTAGCCATAATCACGAACCATCTGAAGGGAGGCAATTCACAAGATCCCGAGCAAGTTCAATTCCTCCAAAACCGGAATCATCAGCCGAGGAACGACCCATTCTCCAACATGTATAACGAAGGGTGGAAAAAGCACCCAAATTTCTCGTGGAGTCAACCCGGTCAACAGCCAGGTAATTTTTCTAACTCTTCAAATTCTTCCAATACTAATAATGCTTATCGTCCTCCAGGTTTCAACCAAAGGAACGAAGGACCATCTGGAAAGAAGAAGTCGGGCTTAGAAGAAACGATGATGAAGTTCATGACAAAGATGGACAACACGGTTGAAGGTCTAGCAAGCACGGTGAATACGGTCAAGGCGGCTACTGATCAGAACACCGCATCCATCAAGATCTTGGAGAGGCAAGTAGGGCAAATCTCTGAAGCCCTACAAAACCGACCTCCCGGAACATTCCCAAGCATGGCTGAAAGGAAACCGAGAGAGGAGTGCAATGCCATCTATCTGAGAAATGGCAAAGAGCTGAATGGGGAGCCGACAAGAGAGACCGATCCAAAGGAAAAAGAGATCGAGATCATAGACATGACTGAGCTAGAGACTGAAGAAGAGGTAGTGATTGAAGAAGGGAAACCGAAGGAGAAAGAAGTGACACCACCGGTCAAGCCGGAAATCCCACGAGTGCCTTACCCGAACAGACTCAAAAAGAATAAGGATGATGTTAATTTTTCCAAGTTTATTGATGTGTTTAAAAAGTTAACAATTAACATCCCTTTTGCAGATGCGTTGGCGCAAATGCCCTCTTACATGAAATTCATGAAAGAGATCTTATCCAAAAAGAGGGCGATCGATCACCAGGTCACCGTTGCACTCACTGAAGAGTGCAGCGCGATTTTTCAGAATAAGCTTCCCCCGAAGCTTAAAGATCCAGGGAGTTTCTCTATCCCTATTCAGATTGGGGAGTATAGTTTTAATAAAGTTTTATGTGATTTAGGGGCAAGTATTAATCTGATGCCTCTTTCTGTTTTTAGGAAACTCGGACTGGGTGAAGTGCAGCCAACGTACATGACGCTAAAGCTCGCCGATCGTTCAATCAGATACCCGTACGGAGTCGTAGAAGACGTGCTCATCAAGGTCGGTAAATTCTACTTCCCGGTGGACTTTGTAGTGATAGACATAGACGAAGACGAAGAAGTCCCATTGATATTGGGAAGGTCCTTCCTAGCCACGAGTAGAGCCTTGATTGATGTGGAGGAAGGAGAGGTGACCTTTAGAGTCGGTGGCGAGAGGGTGACTTTCAGGATGTTCGAGAAGACGAATGGTCGGAGTGAAGAGGCATCCGGATCTGGTCATGGAAGGCCAATTGAGAGAGAATCCGCGAAGAACCGCAAGTGTGGGCGGTTCGAGTCAGCGGATACGGAGCCAAGTTGAAAACCGCACAGTCGTGCCACGACTTTAAATAAGGCGCTGGGTGGGAAGCAACCCACCAAGGTTTGTTTCCTTTTATTATTTTTAATTTGAGTGTGTTTTTATTTCCGAAAAAACCATAAAAATCGAAAAAGCCAAAAATATTTTGAAACAGGGACATACGCGGCTTTACACGCGGTTTGCATACCGCGCAGCAAGCAGCGGGGCCCTCTGTTTGTTGTCTGAAACAGTAGGTTACGCGGTTTGCCACGCGACCTGCAAGTCGCGGGCTAAACCGCGGGAGTCCCTTGTGCCTTGTTTTGTTTTTCGTGCAGTTTTTGTTTCCTTTCTTGCTTTGTGTGTTTCATCTTCCTGCATTTTGTCTTGTGCTTTGATTTTCTTTATTTTGCTTGTTCTCCTTATCTCCTCCGATTGATGCTCAACCTTTCAAGAATCCTCCTTCATCCGGGCAAAACAGGTACGTTCTAACCTTGCATAATAACGAGTGGTGTAAGATGTTTGTTCGTGTTAGTTAAACGAGATGCAACAAACCTAAGTTTCACTTAGTTTTGGGGTGCCTCATCTTTCACATCTACACACTCAATTTTTTAGACCCTGTGCAAACCTCGGTTTTACCGAGGTTTGGGGTTGGCTTTTATTGGCAAACCTAGGCCACGGCCTAGGTTTGGGGTGCCCATTTTAGAAATTTTGGGTTTTCTTTTGCTTGCTATGTATTGCCTTGCCCATCCTTTTTATACCTATAATAACTGCACAATGATTCGAGTCGCATCACTTACGACTTTACTTGCACATTGGGGACAATGTGTGGGTAAGGTTTGGGGTTGCCCAATCGAGCCCAAGTTATGCATGTAGATTTCCTGCACTTCTGAGTGTCTAGATCATAACAGCTAAATTTTTGTTTTGAATGATTGAGACCAACCATTGTGGGAAGAATCTTGTGATAGTGACGTGACCGTTAGGGAAGGACCGGGAAAGGACATGACTAGGGACATTAGTGAAGGCCAACCGATAGTGAGTTTTGAGCCTAAAGACGTTTTTCATTTTGAGGGATTCATACACGTAAGTCATATACACTTTTTCGAATTCCTTGTCGTGAATGTAGAATGATCTCGCTACATTATTGCATTGAGTAGCAAAGACGAACATCGGGATATTAGGTAAGGGTATAGTAGACCATATCGTGTGGACCTTAAGATATGATTCCAGGCATTATGTGTTTTATTTTTAACCATTTTTAGCTATCGTTCCCTTTCACCCTTTTGTGTGTATCCATAGCCCTTTTGCATCCAAACACGCACCTTGTTCGTTTTTAAACCCACCAGTACACCTTTAGCCATAAACCTTAGTCAACCCTTATCCGAAAGCGTGTAAATCAAAGGCAGTGATGAACTACGAAAGATAGAGCAGAAAATAATAGAACAGGCCAGTCATGAGAATAAAACGGGTCAATGTAACCCGAGAAATAGAAAAGATAGAAAAGAGGGCCAATGATGCCCCACTTAAAAGAAAAAAAAATACAGTTAGTCAGATAGTATTTATAGCAGCTGAATAAGAGAGTCAAAGCGACTCCAATAGTGACAAAGAGGGCCAAATGATAGAGGCTGAAGTAGAGAAGTTCGGAACTGCCAATGATTGACACGCCAAGGATCTTTGAACCATTTTACCCTTCGTTTCTCAGCCATAGCCCTAGCCCCATTACAACCCTTGTAAAGACCTGGATGATCTTTTGGAAGATGTGATTACGGTATACGACCACCCTCATCGATATTCCCTGTCTTGCTACTTGACTCCTTCTGAGATCAAATTTTTGGACAATTGTGCGTCTTTCCTTAGAGTTGTCATGTAATAATTTGAGTATTCTTGTACATAACCTCCTTAAACATGACAACACGAGCGATAACCTAGGTTCGAGTGCAAAGAGAGTATCCCGTGAGGTAGGGTCGAGGCGAAATGTTTTCCCTAGCATGTTTGGACCTAGTCTAACCCGAACGTAATCGGAACAGTCATGAGTTCAACTCCCAATGGAAGGTCATAGATCAAAAGAAATAAGAATGAGGCGAGAGTGAGATAGATATTCACGGGTATGGGAAATCACCGATGCACCACTTGGTACCGATTGGGAATTGTGCAGTTATTATTTTTATTATTTCGCTTATGTGTGCTTTATTTCTATTTTATCGCTAATTTGCTTGGGGACAAGCAACGCTCGGTTTGGGGTTGTTGATAACGCCACTTTTTGGCGTTATTTTCAGTTCTCAAACCAATGAGATTGGCTTGTATTCAAGTAAAAAGGCGGGTATTTTACGGTTTATCGAGTGATTTATACAGGTTATCTAAAAGGCGGCAATCATCGAGAAAAGAAGCTAAAAAGAGCCCAAAAAGAGCCAAAACGAAGCCCAACAGAAGCCCAAAAGCCAAGCCCAAGACCCGCGACCGAACCAGGACCCGATCTGCGAACCAGACGACGACCCACGCTGCAAAAATGATACGCGCGACTTACCACGCGACTTGCAAGTCGCGTGGCAAGTGGCGTAACCCACTGTTTCGCGAATTCCAGCTTTAAATCCGATTTTTAGGTCATTGTTTCGGGACGCAACTTTCACACGACGGCCAGGGGCGATTTTGGGGCGATTCCTGGAGACTTTTCGGAGCTTTCGGAGCTTTCGGAGTCACGATCGAGAGCCGATCAAGGAGACGTTCAACACGCGAAGTAGAGACGAGCACGAGAGAAGGGAGTTCATCATCTTACTGTTTACGATTGCATCTTTTACGCTTATTCATGTTTACATACACTTCCATTATCTTTTCTTTTGTGTTTGAATCCACCACCAACATGAACTAACCGGTTCGTGTTGGGGGTGGGAATGAATTCGGTTTATTAAGCATGTAAACAATTGACTTGATATTTTATCAGTTTTTCCGTTATTAATGAAGCATGTGATTTTGTGTTTAATGCCTTTCAGACTCTAGCTAGCTTTCAATCGATTTATTATTTTCAGTTGAGTTCGAGAGAATTAACTGTTAAAAAGAACTAGGAATTGCATGCCTAAGACGATAAATCGGTGATAGAGATATATCGAATAAGTCTTAGTCCCAATTGAACCGTTAGGTTGAAATCGAGAGATGAAATCTAGCCGTTTAATATAAATCTGGTGCTTAATGTGTTTTGGAATCCATAAGTTGAGGTCGAGAGATTTAACTTGTCCTTTTCAAAATAAAATCCGTAGTTGCTTGAAAGAGAACAACGATGATCTTAAAAGATTTGGGAATCATTAAAGGGATAAATTGGTAATTGTTTTGAGTCAAGCGTTTGCATGTGGAAAACCTTAGGATTTCTAACCCCCAACTTTCTCTCTATCGAAGTTTCCTAAGTCGTTATTTGTTTCGTTTGTGTTTGAGTTGTAATTTACTTTCTGCAATTAAGTAGTTTAACAATAGCCAACCATCTCTCAATTCAACAGCTCAGTTAATAGCGATTGTAGTAATTGTGATACTTAGTTCCTAGTTCCCGTGGATTCGATACTCGTACTTACCGTACGTTATTACTTGATTCGACACCGTACACTTGCGGTTAGATTTAGGGGGGTGTAAACCCGCCTTATCAAGTTTTTGGCACCGTTGCCGGGGAACTAGTTGTAACTGATAGCACTACCATCTATAAGAGCTATTAGATTGAGCATTTTTTTATTTGCTTTATTTCATCACTTTCAGTTTTTAGATTACTGACTTTACTTTCTTTCTTTTCAGGTACCACTTGGTTTATGCCAAGGACGACCCGAGGGAAAGAGATTGAAGAATTCGATCCGGAGATTGAAAGAACCGCTCGTCGCCTACGTCAAGAGACCAAAGCTAAGCGACAGTTACAAATGGGTGACGAGAGACCACCGCGCAATGATCCTCCACCTCTTCGCAATAATCCTCCACCACCTCCCGAAAGAGTTCCGATACGGTCATTTGCCGATCCAAACGTGACAGCCGCACGTATAGGGATCCAACCACCCATCACTGCGGCCAATTACTTCGAGATCAAGCCGAGTACCATCGTCATGGTACAACAGAATCAATTTGGGGGAGCACCGACTGAAGATCCCCACGCGCACCTACGAGCATTTGAACGAATCTGTAATACGTTCAAGATCAACGGGATGGAGGAGAACGCGATCAAGCTAAGACTCTTCAGTTTTTCCCTAAAGGGTAGAACTGAAATTTGGATAGAGGGCTTACCATCGGATATTATCACCACATGGGCAGACCTGAAAGCTGCATTCCTCCAGAAATTCTTCCCACCGGGAAGAACCGCTCAGCTGATGGCCGACATTACACACTTTGCGCAATGGGACCAAGAGACACTCTACGAGGCATGAGAGAGATATAAGGACATGTTGAAGAAGTGTCCACATCACGGGTTACATGGTTGGGTCATAATCCAAACGTTCTTTGGAGGTCTTCACCCGCAATTCAAGAATGACATCACTGCTGCAGCGGGTGGGGCGCTCATGAACAAGACGTATGAGGAAGCAGTCGAGTTGATCGAGAACCTAGCCGAGCATAGATATTCCACACCACGATCTTCCGTTGCACGAGTCGCTAGTGTTCAAGAGACGGACGAGCTTAAAGAGATAAAGGCTCAATTAGACATGATCACGAACCATCTGAAGGGAGGCAATTCACAAGATCCCGAGCAAGTTCAATTCCTCCAAAACCGGAATCATCAGCCGAGGAACGACCCATTCTCCAACACGTATAACGAAGGGTGGAAAAAGCACCCAAATTTCTTGTGGAGTCAACCCGGTCAACAGCCAGGTAATTTTTCTAACTCTTCAAATTCTTCCAATACTAATAATGCTTATCGTCCTCCAGGTTTCAACCAAAGGAACGAAGGACCATCCGGAGAGAAGAAGCCGGGCTTAGAAGAAATGATGATGAAGTTCATGACAAAGATGGACAACACGGTTGAAGGTCTAGCAAGCACGGTGAATACGGTCAAGGCGGCTACTGATCAGAACACCGCATCCATCAAGATCTTGGAGAGGCAAGTAGAGCAAATCTCTGAAGCCCTACAAAACCGACCTCCCAGAACATTCCCAAGCATGGCTGAAAGGAAACCGAGAGAGGAGTGCAATGCCATCTATCTGAGAAATGGCAAAGAGCTGAATGGGGAGCCGACAAGAGAGACCGATCCAAAGGAAAAAAAGGTCGAGATCATAGACATGACTGAGCTAGAGACTGAAGAAGAGGTAGTGATTGAAGAAGGGAAACCGAAGGAGAAAGAAGTGACACCACCGGTCAAGCCGGAAATCCCACGAGTGCCTTACCCGAACAGACTCAAAAAGAATAAGGATGATGTTAATTTTTCAAAGTTTATTGATGTGTTTAAAAAGTTAACAATTAACATCCCTTTTGTAGATGTGTTGGCGCAAATGCCCTCTTACATGAAATTCATGAAAGAGATCTTATCCAAAAAGAGGGCGATCGATCACCAGGCCACCATTGCACTCACTGAAGAGTGCAGCGCGATTTTTCAGAATAAGCTTCCCCCGAAGCTTAAAGATCCAGGGAGTTTCTCTATCCCTGTTCAGATTGGGGAGTATAGTTTTAATAAAGTTTTATGTGATTTAGGGGCAAGTATTAATCTGATGCCTCTTTCTGTTTTTAGGAAACTCGGACTGGGTGAAGTGCAGCCAACGTACAAGACGCTAAAGCTCGCCGATCGATCAATCAGATACCCGTACGGAGTCGTAGAAGACGTGCTCATCAAGGTCGGTAAATTCTACTTCCCGGTGGACTTTGTAGTGATAGACATAGACGAAGACGAAGAAGTCCCATTGATATTGGGAAGGTCCTTCCTAGCCACGAGTAGAGCCTTGATTGATGTGGAGGAAGGAGAGGTGACCTTTAGAGTCGGTGGCGAGAGGGTGACTTTCAGGATGTTCGAGAAGACGAAAGGTTGGAGTGAAGAGGCATCCGGATCTGGTCATGGAAGGCCAATTGCGACAGAATCCGCGAAGAACCGCAAGTGTGGGCGGTTCGAGTCAGCGGATACGGAGCCAAGTTGAAAACCGCACAGTTGTGCCACGACTTTAAATAAGGCGCTGGGTGAGAGGCAACCCACCAAGGTTTGTTTCCTTTTATTATTTTTAATTTGAGTGTGTTTTTATTTCCGAAAAAACCATAAAAATCGAAAAATCGAAAAAGCCAAAAATATTTTGAAACAGGGACATACGCGGCTTTACACGCGGTTTGCATACCGCGCAGCAAGCCGCGGGGCCCTCTGTTTGTTGTCTGAAACAGTAGGTTACGCGGTTTTCCACGCGACCTGCAAGTCGCGGGCTAAACCGCGGGACTCCCTTGTGCCTTGTTTTGTTTTTCGTGCAGTTTTTGTTTCCTTTCTTGCTTTGTGTGTTTCATCTTCCTGCATTTTGTCTTGTGCTTTGATTTTCTTTGTTTTGCATGTTCTCCTTATCTCCTCCGATTGATGCTCAACCTTTCAAGAATCCTCCTTCATCTGGGCAAAACAGGTACGTTCTAACCTTGCATAATAACGAGTGGTGTAAGATGTTTGTTCGTGTTAGTTAAACGAGATGCAACAAACCTAAGTTTCACTTAGGTTTGGGGTGCCTCATCTTTCACATCTAAACACTCAAATTTTTAGACCCTGTGCAAACCTTGGTTTTACCGAGGTTTGGGGTTGGCTTTTATTAGCAAACCTAGGCCACGGCCTAGGTTTGGGGTGCCCATTTTAGAAATTTTGGGTTTTCTTTTGCTTGCTATGTATTGCCTTGCCCATCCTTTTTATACCTATAATAACTGCACAATGATTCGAGTCGCATCACTTACGACTTTACTTGCACATTGGGGACAATGTGTGGGTAAGGTTTGGGGTTGCCCAATCGGGCCCAAGTTATGCACGTAGATTTCCTGCACTTCTGAGTGTCTAGATCATAACAGCTAAATTTTTGTTTTGAATGATTGAGACCAACCATTGTGGGAAGAATCTTGTGATAGTGACGTGACCGTTAGGGAAGGACCGGGAAAGGACATGACTAGGGACATTAGTGAAGACCACCCGATAGTGAGTTTTGAGCCTAAAGACGTTTTTCATTTTGAGGGATTCATACACGTAAGTCATATACACTTTTTCGAATTCCTTGTCGTGAATGTAGAATGATCTCGCTACATTATTGATTTGAAGACCAAGGAAATAGGTTAGTTCACCCATCATACTCATTTTATATTCAGCTTTCATTCTTTCAGCGAAACGAGTACAGAGATCAGGGTTAGTACAACCAAATATAATATCATCGACATATATTTGAACAAGAATGATATGACCTTTTAATTTCCTGAAAAATAGAGTTTTATCGATTTTCCCACGCTCAAATTTTTCAATATGGAGATAAGTAGAGAGAGTGTCATACCATGCACGAGGAGCTTGCTTTAATCCATAAAGTGCCTTATCCAGTTTATATACATAACCTGGATGCTTAGGATCAGTGAATCCTGGAGGTTTTTCAACATAGACTTCTTCATTCAGCCTTCCGTTGAGGAATGATGATTTCACATCCATCTGATAAACCTTGAAGTCTTTGTGAACAGCGTATGCCAAGAATAGACGAATAGCTTCGAGTCTTGCCACTGGGGCAAATGTCTCGTCGTAGTCTATGCCTTCCTCTTGTCTGTATCCCTGAGCAACAAGACGAGCCTTGTTGCGGGTTACAGTTCTATGTTCATCCAACTTGTTTCGATAGACCCACTTGGTGCCTATCACTGACTTGTCAGATGGTCTTGGAACGAGTTTCAAAACTTTGTTTCCTTCAAATTCTGTCAGCTCTTATTGCATAGCCCTGAGCCAGTTTGGATCTCTGAAGGCATCATCTGTTTTCTTTGGTTCAATCAGAGAAATAAAGTTAACAAATAAACAAATATTACCGAGAATCTGCTCAATGGGGTGATTAATAGTCCATCGTTGAGCCGGAGCATGATTCACTGACTCAATTTGAACTTCTGGAGGAGGTGTGGAAGACGCTTCAGCAACTTCTGGTATATCAGGCAAGAGAGGTAGAGGTTCAGATGTCATTTCATTCCCTGATTGCTGAGAAGTAGATGGTATATCTGAGGTAGATGGTTCAGAAACAGGCATAGTGGTGAGAGGAACAGCTGAAACCCATGAAGATTCAGCTTCACTTGTCTGCATGCTTGAGATGATAATAGGATCATCATCATCAGCGGTAGGAGTATTAACTTGAGGGATAGGAGCAGCTTCTGAATCACCAAGATGATAAAACATCCATTGATTCAGTTCTTCAGTATCAGCAGAACGTCTTGAGTTCGCTGAATGGGATTCGTCAAAAGTGACGTGGATTAGTTCTTCTACAGTTTGTCTTCTTCGATTGAAGACTCTGAAGGCTTTAGAGACAGAAGAATATCCAAGAAATATTCCATCATCAGCCTTGGGATCAAACTTTCCTAGGGCATCCATGTTGTTCACACTGACATCCAAAGATGTTAAGAAAGCTAATTGAAGGCTTTCTCCCATGGAAAGGTTCGTAGGCTGTCTTCTTGAATCTTTTGACAATCAGTGACCTATTTTGAGTAGAACAAGCAGTGTTGACAACTTCTGCCCAGAATTGAGTAGGTAGATGAGAATCGCTGTGCATTGATCGTGCAGCTTCGATGATCGTTCGATTTCTTGTTTCAGCGACTCCATTTTGTTGCGGTGTTCTCACTGAAGAAAAGTTGTGAGAAATACCCTTGCTTTCAAAGAAGTTATCAAGGGAACTATTTTTTAATTCAGTCCCATGATCACTCCTTATTGAGCGAACGGTCATATTATTCAGGACTTCCATTTTTCTGACGAGAGCGATGAGTTCTTCAGGGGTGTCACTCTTAGAACGGAGAAACATAACCCAGGTATAGCGAGAGAATTCATCAACTATGACCAGTGTATATTTCTTTCCAGCGAGGGATTGTTTATTGACAGGACCAAAAAAATCCATGTGGAGAAGTTGAAGAGGAGATGATACTGAGGAAACTTGCTTAGATTTGAAGCTTGCTTTGGTTTGTTTCCCTTTTTCACACGCTAAACATAGAGATTCCTTAGCGTATGAATGTTGAGGAAGACCAGTGACTAACTCTTTTGAAGAAAGAGTATTAAGTGTCTTGAAGTTGAGAAGAGAGAGCCTCTTGTGCCATAGCCGGTTGACAGCAGATGATGCTTCTGAGAAGAAACAGGAGTTCTCAGTAGTTGTCGAGTCCATGTTTATAACATAAACATTTTCCAAATGATATCCGCTGAGAGCGATCTTTTCTTTTTGGTCAGTGACAAAGCAGGATTCCTTAGTGAAGCACACTTTATAGTCTTTGTCACATAACTGACTGATGCTTAGAAGATTGTACTTCAGTCCTTCAACATATGCAACTCTTCTGAAGGTTATACCATTAGAAAGTACACCAAACCCTCGGGTATAGCATTTTCCATTTCCACCAAAGGCCACTGAGGGACCTCTCTCTTCCTTATATTCAACGAGCAGGTTCTTTTTGCCAGTCATATGTCTAGAGCATCTGCTATCGAGATACTAGATACCCTTCAGGACCTGAAAACAAAGGAAGATTAGTTTGACTTGGGCACCCATTTCACTATGGGTCCACATTTGTCAGTGGTGGTAGAGGAAGTGGAAGGTTTAGCAATCTTCAGAGCATTTGAAGATTTAGCTTCAGGACTAGTCTTCACTTTAGTTAATTTCTTAACTTCAGTGGTTGTTTTCACCTTAACCTGATTTACACCAGGATTGGTCTTCTTTGCCTTGGGGGCATGATCTTCACCTTAGCTAACTTTTCAACTTTGGTGGTTGTGGGGCACTTACTAGCAATATGATCGGTAAGTCCACAGTGATAAACATTTCCTATAGCTAAAAGTAGCTTTAGGACAATTTGCATGCTTAGCCGAAATTTTTAAATGAGTAGGGCCAGTACCAAGAATACCTTTAGCATCAGATCTTGGAGGAACCTTAGGTTCATCAAGATTCTTAGCTAAGAAATTAATCCTAATCCTAGGAATTGATCGTTGAGCATGCTCATTAATCTTATCCTTAGAAGTTGAGGATTGATTAGCTGAAGATTTAACATTCTTCAGCTCATTAATTTTCTCTTTACCTTTCAGTTTAGAACTTGAGGTAGAGGTTTCCTCAGGAATGGGGGTTTTAGAAGAGGAACAATGAGACGAGAAGGTGCCAGGGATAGAGGACATGAACATTCCAAACTTAAGCATGGAACGATCAGTGGTTGGTTCTTTAGCATCAGCTTTATAACCAAAACCACTTTTGTCACTCAGGGGAATCTAAGCACTTAATATCTCAGTGATTGTTATTGAGGATTTACACCATCCTTTAACAGTAGCCCTTTCAGCCTTTAATGCAGCGACAACATCTTCTCGCTCGATACGATTGATTTGATTTATACAGACCTGATCTTTTTCTTCAATTTTAGAAAGCTTTTGAATTTCAAAGTGACAATTCTTAAGCTGTTCAGCAAGATCAATATTTAATTTTTCAGCTTTGGTCTTGCCATTCATGGCATCATATAAATCAACAGTCAAAAGCTCGACGGTCCGACGTCTTTCGATGTCACTAAGGGCTGAAGTTTGAGTATCAGTGAGAGAGTTTGATACCTGAGAGGTGGAGGTAGAAGTAGAGGGAATTTAAGTTTGTTCTTCCTCCTCTTCTATTTTGGCCATGAGGCAGAGATTGGCCTCATCATCATCATCAGAGTCATATGATTCTTCATCAGAGAGAGCCCAGTCATGATCTTCAGCGATCATGCCTTTGCCTTTCTTTTTAAAGCTTTTCAGCTTTGCATATTTTTCTTTCAGCTTCTTGTATTTGTCATCTCTAGCCCTGGGGTTAGAGGATTTTTTGTAGGAAGAAGATGAAGGTCTGAAGACTTTCTTTGACCTGCATTCACTAGCAAAGTGTCCTACTTTTTCACAGTTAAAGCAGGTAGTAGTAGCCTTATCTACAGGGGTTGAAGATTTTGGCTTGTCAGTGAGGGAAAGAGGTTTATTTCTTCTGAAGTTACTCTTTCTGGAGAATCTCTTGAATGTATTAGTCAGGAGTGCCAGTGACTCATCAATTTCTGAAGGATCAGCTTCTGATGATTCATCAGAGTTAGATTCCAACTCAGTGATAGTGACAATGGATCGCTGAGTAGGTACCAAGTCTGAAGAGAGTAAAGCAACATTTGTGCTTTTGGAATCTTTTACAAGATTCTTCTTAAGATGACACGACTGCTCATGATTGAGCATAGTGCCAAATAAGGTAGAAAGGGTCATTGATTTCAGATCCTTTGAGAGCTTAAGACACATTGAATAACTGTCCCAGCTTTCAGGAAGACTTTCTAGAAACTTTGTCAGGATCTCAAAGTTAGAATATTCCTTACCAACAGTTTTTAAGTCAATGATTAAACAGTTAAAACGCTGGTGAACTTCAGAGAGAGTTTCATTCTTACCACAAATGAAGCTTTCATACTGTCTTACCAGGTTGATCTTTCTCGAATCCTGGACTTCAGATGTACCTTCATATTGAACACATATTGTGTCCCATATGGCTTTAGAACTTTTCAGGTTCATGATGGAGTGGTAGACTTCATCAGGAAGAGCCATAGAGATGATAGATCTGGCCTTAATATCGATGGCCACCTTCTTCTTGTCTTCATCAGTCCACGTACTAACTTCCCTGGGAATGATTCTTTCAAGGATAGCAGCTCTAGTAGCAGTGCCTGGAATTTCAGGATCTATCATGAAAGGGACATATGGTCCATTTTCAATGTAGTAAGGCATAGTAGGATCTACACCTTCCAAGAAGAGCATCATCCTATTTTTCCATAGATTGAAGTTATCTTTGGAAAATCTAGGGGGTTTTGCAAGAGAGCCATTATCGATATAGTTTGTGTTTGTGGAGTTTGCCATATTGAGAAAATAGCAAGGAAAAGAAATGAATATAGTATAAGCAAGATCTTGTTTACTAGATTAAACAAACTGCTTTGATACCACTTGTTGGTCCCAAAGGGGTTATACAAGTTTGTAGAGGGGGGGGGATTGAATACAAACACACGATTTTTATCTTTCTAAATTGTTTATTGATATGTATCAAACAATTTATAGTTTGTTGCGGAACAAGATTAAGGAATAAACCTAATCTAAACAAACTATGAGAATCACTAAGAGTTCTTGCACTAGAAATAGAGATTAAGAAAATCTAGAATACTAAGGAAAGTATTCTAACACACAGTAAGTTCAAAGAGATGAAAGGTTCGAGCACTTCACAAATGAAGTAGGGTTTCCTTTATATACTGCATGCATTTAGTGCATGTCAGTACAACTTTACACGTGGCAGCCTCTGGTTGGTTGCATGTTTTGACTTTAGTAGACAACCTAGTGACTGCATGATGAACAGTGTAGAATCAGAGTTGGTTGTACGATTCTGGACAAAAGGGATGTCCGTGACAAAATCGTATGGAGGCGTGCAAGGAGATAAAACAATAGTTGCTTGTAGAAGAGGCTTCATGATCAGCGTTCGCTGTATGAATCTTTATCAGCAAATGATAAAGTTCAGCGTTTGCTGAAGTCTTGTACTTGAAACTTCACGTTGAGTGGACAAGTCTTGGCTTCGCTGATATCCGCATCAGTTCATTAGTAGACTTAGTTGATGGTTCTTTGGCTTGATCTTCAACTTCAGCGTAGAACATGGTTGACGTGAATCTTGTCTTCAGGGATCATAAGTAAACAACATAAGGTATCAACGATCATCAGTGAGACTGAACAGGCTCAGGGCTCACTGATGAACAGTGTTCGCTGAATGTATAATTTAAAGAACATGAGTTTCCTATCAGCGATACTAAACAGACTTAGTATTTATCAGCGATAGTGAAACTCTAATACATATTGTCTACTTACAATTTTCACTAAGTGTTTCTTAGAGTCATTATCAAATCACTGAGGGTTTGGATCAACAGAATCAGTTTTAGAAACTTTGTTCGTAGCCGGGGTCTTGGGTTTTGAAGAACAGTCGCCTTTAAGAAAGATAATCGGGCGATTTAACGCTTTAGATAGAAAGTCGGTGTGAATCGGAAGAGGTTTGTCAAACGGAAAAAATTCAAACTCTTCATCTGACTACCATCGGAATTCATGAATGTAGAAAAATCAATATCATGAATCGATGGACTAGGATTGGTTGAGGGATGAGAGGAACACCTTGTGTCTGTGTTTTTAGAAGAATCTGATGCGGAAGCTTTTAAGAAATCAGAGTTTGGATCCTTTTTTACACAATCAGCTTGAGACACTTTACCTTTTCGTGAAGAAGTTTTTCCAATGAAAGCTTTACACGAAGATGTATCGGACGAGTCCCAGGAAGGTTTGGGTGAAATCATCTTTTCCTTTTGAAGTTGATCAAGTTTCTCTTGAAGATGAAACTTGCTCACTTGCTCTTGCATCACTTCTGTTGCCAAGGAAGACAGTTTTAATGTGAGCCGATCGATTTCATTCTGAAGGATTTCTTGTCCCTCATCCGACACAGATCCGGTTTTGGAGGATATGAGTTTCTCAAGTTCATTTTGAAACGCTTGCTTCTTCTTTTCAAAATTGGACCTTCCCTTTTCGAGTGTCTCTTCTAACTCGACTATTTTGGCTTCCAAAATGAGAGGAGGAACATAGAGTTTAACCTCGTTCATCTCAGTTTCGGGTTCAGGTGCTTGGGCCTCATCCTTTTTGGAGGAATCCTTGGGTAAAGCAACCTTATAGCCGTCAAAATAGTCATTCGAAAGGTATTTCTTTGGATTTTTCTTGTACGAGTAGTTCATACGCTCATACGCAAAAGGTAATTGCATTTTGGTGGTGTGTACGCGTTTGTATTCCTCAGTTTCCTGTTCCTTTTCTTCTTCAAGAGGACCAGTCCAATAGATTTTATACCCGGGATACTTTTTGTCCAGACCAAGAAAACCAAAGTGATAAACAGTAGGTCTCTTAGACAAAACCTTTTTCAAGTACCGTGGGTTATCGTATCCGATTCCCCATTCCTTGTTAAAGTATGTGAATTCCTTAGGTTTATTCATGTGAATGGTCTGATCAGTTTGACCTCTTTTGTGAAGTTTGGTTTCAAGATCAGTTATTTTAGAAACCAACTCTTTGTGCTGGATTTGAAAAGAGGAGCATTGATAGACAATCTCTGCTTTCGCATTCTCACACTGATCAAGTTTTAGATTCAATTCAGATATCTTGGCTCTTAAGTCCTTAGGTGCTATTGAAAGATTTGTACATTTTTCTTTTAGATTAGCATTGTCGGACTTGTATTTTTCAGTGATACGCTTTTGAACATCTAGCTTTTCTTTTAACGAGTTGATTTCAAGCAGTTTGTTCATTAGTGGTGGCCTTATAAGAATCTATTCATTCAACAAGTGGTTGCATCTGTTCGATTAAGCTTTGATGAATAGGTTCACATACCTGACACAAATTTTCATTTTCTGATGGAGGAGAATGATTGTCCATGAAAGCATCAGCATCATCAGAATCGCTGTCAGTGTCGGATTGATTGAGCCAGTGGTCGTCTTCAACTAGCAGTGCCTTTCCCGTAGCTTTCTGTTCTGCCAGCAAAAGTTTGTCTTTGTAGTAATGTACGTTTTTCTCTACGGGCTTCCTACAATCCTTGGCAAAATGACCCAATTTTCCGCAGTTATAGCACGTGACATGTTCGTCCTTCTTCTTTGACTAGGGCTTGCGATCATCCTTCTCATTCTTTTCCTGGTTATGCTGCTTGTGCTCATCTGCCTTTTTCTTTCCTTCATATTTGTCCTTATAATCATGGCGCTTGTTGGAAGAAGTGGAGTAGCGCTGATTATTGGACGAAGGTTTCTTGAAAAACTTCTTTTGCTGGAAAGATCTGGAGAGTAGGGCCATCGCTTTTTTTACTGCAGTCAGTTCAGGATCAGAATCGCTTTCCTCCTCTTCTTCATATTCTGGTTCAGATTCACTCGGCTCTTGGGTTCTCTTGGAGTGACGGCTGGAAGTTTTGCCTCTTTTTGAAGAAACAAGAACGAGTGGGTCGGCATGTGACTTAGAAGCGGATTTCTGGTTGCTCAGTATCTCCATGACTTCATCCTCGTCTTGTAGAAGCATCTCGTAGAGTTCATGGATTGGAACGTTCACCATCAGGTGGTTGTGTTTAATATGAGAAGCGAACACTTTCCATTCTGGCAGGAGGTTATTCAGAAACTTGAGCGCATTCTCCGTGTTTGATTGATTGATCTTGTTCTTGTGGAGCTCATTCAGTAGGAGGCAAAATCGTTCATAGTCCTGTGAGAGTGATTCGCCGTTGCGCTGCTTAAAGCCATCAAACTTGGTGATGCAGCTGTTGATCTTCAGTTGGTTTCTAACTTTGCTCCCGCTCATCATCTTCTCTACTTGATCCCACATGCCCTTTGAGGTGTGCTTGTAGCTGTCTATGGCTGTGTAGATCTGATTTGGTAGAGCCTGAACCAGGTATCTCTTGGCATGCTTTTCGCCATCAAACATGCCCTTTTCCTCTTCGCTCATATCTAAGTATTTCTTGGGCTCAGTTCGAGCTTGAGCACCTCCTTCTTGTGCTGGAACGGTAGTCATGGGTGGATCTTGTGGGCCATCAGATAGAGCACGCCAGATGTACTCGTAGTTGTCCTTAGATTAGATGAATATGAGGAATCTGTCCCGCCATTGGCTATATTCACCCTGATAGAAGGTCGGTGGCTTGGCATTGGTGCCGATTGCAAGAGCGTAGCGAGACATCTTTGGAATTTGCACTAAAGTGAACGTCAGATGTTGGTTCGATTCAAAGTGGAATCCTAACGCAAGGCACTATGAGTGAAAGTCCTAACGCAGGTTCTAAGAGTGCTTGAAAGTGAACTGGTAAGAAAATAAAGCTAAGCAGAACTTACCGGATAGGAATCCGGATCAGATGTGTCTAATCAGGAAGTGTCCGGATCAGATGTGTGTGAATTGTTCAGATAGGAAAGGTATCTAGATAAACTGAAGTTACCAGTGTTTCACTGGGTTACCGGATACCATAGATTTACCGGATAGAGAGTACCGGATAACAAGTAGTTACCGAATAAGACAATAGAAACAAAAACTTACCGAAAGAAATAACTTACCGGAAACGGATGAATCCGGATAGGTATCCGAAAGGTGCAGGGTACCCGGAAACTTTGAGTTACCGGGTGAGGTGTGTCCGGAGACTACCAGTATCCGAAAATTTACCGGATACTTTGAATTACCTGGAAAGTTGTTCGGGAAGTTGGTAGTCCGGATGTTGTCCGGGAAATTTATGCAACCCGGATACAATACTTCCGGACAGTGGCGAAAAAAGTGAACTTACCCGGATACTTAAGTAATGTCCGGTAACTGCAGCTGTGATAAGAATTTATCCAGAAACGACGGCTGTGTCTAATCAATTCGACTGCGATGCAATTAGGGTTGCCCAAAATAACTCCTGAAAGATTAGAAACCTTCCAAAAACACAATAACAACAAACCCTAATCGATTTTAGAGCAAACTAACAAGATTTTGATGAAATTTTTTTGATTTTTGAATGAACAGAGACAAAAACTTGTGAATGAAATATTGCTCAAAAACTATTCAAATGATCGAATTGGACTGAAGAAACTTGCAGAAACGCTAATGATACTAATACTAATCGAATGCAATACGCAAAATCAAGTAATTTTATCAGAATCAAAGAATGATTATATGAACCCAAGAACACAGTCGATAAAACTAGGCAGAATACTTACCAGAAACCTTTGAAATCTTTGAATTGAATCGTCCGTATGCTCTGATACCACATGTTAGAATCCAAGCGCTTACCACTACGCCAAAAGCAATTGCTGGTGGAGAAGACGCAACTTATTTCCATATAGCGTAGCAGCGAGCGCCACGTTTCGATTTAGGAAGATGCTGGTCAATGACCCAACAATCACCCCCAGCATCTGCCAGCACTAACGAGAGCTTCGCTAGAAGTCAATGGCTGCACAACATGCCTTTGGCGTTTTTTAAATGCACTCCATGAGATTCGAACCCGTGACCTGCTCTGATACCAATTGTGGGTTCCAGATTAGTGCATACAATCAGAAATCAATAGAAGAATAGAACAATCAGTATGATTTCAACTTGTCATCCATATAATATTGAATAAACCTTTCAGAGTGTTTACACAATTTCAGAGAATTACAATGATGACTAAGTAGAACGATTAACCTATTTTCTAAGGCTAATAAACATATTTATATCTAGGCCTAATTAATCAAGCCCATGGCCCATTATACAATTAAGCCCAAATACATATTTTACAATTAATACCTTGAACTTCTATTGAATTAGAATTTATTCCCAACAATCTCCCCCTTTGAATCAAAGTTCAATCTCGCTCCAGTTCTCAACGTATCTCTTTCGGAGTGCGAATAGAATCTCGAAGCTTCGGATTGCTTTTCGAAACTCCATGCGGTTTTCAACAAGTTCTAAGGCTTCTCGGGCATTTATTTCGTTTCGATTTTCGGCAAACGAAATCCAGAGTTCTTTTTCCTTGGATATGATATCTCTGAGCGCATCTCTGACCTTTAGAAGAGTTCCATCGCAGAATCTTTCAACTTGGCTAAACCGGAGAAGCTTTTTCTCGTTCTGTTCGTTGAGATAGACGATTCCAAATTCTGGTTGTAGAAGCAGCGAGTTGACGGGGTACATCTTCAGCTCTAGAACTTTCTGATCGGGTTTCAAAAGATTTATCTTCTTTGTTCGGTGCTCAACTCCCATCTGGAAATCCTTGATGTAGGACATCATCACCTTGTGTTTCAGAAAACGCTTTACAGCTTCGAGCGCTTTGGTGATGTGGAGCGGTCGGATCGTTCGGGTACGAAGGTATTTGAGTAAGGTGTGGTAGTCGTTCAGTAGTAGGTTCTTGAAGTCGGCTTCAGAGAACTTCCATTCATTTCCATCTTCACGTTTAACCGAAAAAACTGGATACCAAATCTTCAAGATTCGGCCAGACTGGATGTTCACAACTTCGGTGATCTTGTACTTTGTTCTGACCTGGCTGACTGGTAGACACATTTTCATGGCCTCTAAGTATTGTTTTCTTTATGCTTCGTCGAACTTGGCTAATCTGAGGGAGAAGGTTGGGTCGAGCACACGCAGCTTGTGTACGAACAACCTTTTCAGGGAGTCCTCTAGGAAGGGGATGAGGATGATGATCTTCTCCCATAGGACAGGTTGTTGTAGCGGTTGAGGTTGAGGTTGATCAAAAGCTAGTTATTGCTGAGGAGATGTCGGAAGATTTGCTGTAGAAGTCTCGGGAATCTGATTAGCATAGATTGGAGTACTCTAAAGGTTTTGTAGTAGGAACTAATCGTAATCAATTTCATCGTCGACATCGGTAGGAAAGATCAAGTTGACCTCGAAGTTTATCGCACTGGCGGATTTTTGATACCATGCGTTTTCGGTCTCCTGGTCGATCTCGGAATCTGGATCTATCAGATCAAGTGCGGGCCTTTCCGATGCAGAATACAGGATCAATGCCTGTGATTCTCCCTCGGGCTTTTCAACCATTGGGTCTTCATCATCGGAGATGTCTATGTCGATGACCATCTCGGCTAGACTCAGTTGGGCTTTAGGTTGGTCTTCGGATTGTATCACAGCTGATAGTTCCGGTTGAACCGTTGGAGTCGTTTTAGTGGGGATTGGATCGGACTCGGATAGTCGTTGTCTTTTGTTGATCAGGATCATCCTGGTCATCGTGCCGGCGTTTGAGTCCGCCAGCTTGACTCTTGCAGGTGTCTTCGAGTGAGGCGACTCTTTCGGACAAGGTAGTAATAGCTTTCTGAACGTCCTTAAGAGTCATGTCAAGCTGGTCCAATCGATCGGTTACAGATGACGACTGAGCAGATATTTGCGATCGTAGAACTGTGATGAGATCTGCTTCAGTCGAGGAGTCTGTGTTGTGTTGTTGGAGCAGCTGGGCAAGGAGCATGGTCTTCAGACCATCCATCGTGTAATTGGGCTGAGCAGGTGCTGGTGGAGGTATCGGTCTGGTTTCGGTTTTGACCACTTTATCCTTCCCTTTGATGAGGCTTTTCACTTTATCAAGCTCCGTTGTGAACTGTTTTTCCAGTGCCTCGCAGATAGCCTTTATGGCGCCGTCCATATATTTCCTTGACAAAATGTCGGGTAAATCATCATCGCCGGGATCACTTAGATTGCCCATTGAGGTCACGACTGTTGATTCAATAGAAGTGCCACCTACGTTCATAGCTGGCGTGACGTTGGCTATGGTAGGATTTCCTTCCGATCCTCGTATTCCGCTCAATGGCAGACATACTACGGAAGTTCTGATCGGGTCACTAAGAGCACCGATGTTAGCAGTCATGTCCTGTGTCCTAGCCAAAGAAGATGTAATAATAGCAAATGGCTCTAGACTCAATGGTGCGCTGAAAGAAGTCGAGAACGGGGGAGACTGTTCTCTTGTTTCAATACCGAGACTCTCCGAGTGAGAGACCGGTAGATTTTGTGCTATATCCTTGTGACAAAATGAAACAACCAACTGTTGAGAGCTGATTGAGTGGCTAGGGGGCTGTGCAATTGCGTCGCTAGGTCCACGACGTCTTCTTCAATGTCTCGTCTCAACGGATGAGACGAGGCAGCAGATGTGGCTACCTGGGCGACACGGGCTCGGAGTCGCTCATTTTCCTCTCTATTTTGTACGCTAAGCCTCTCATTATTCTTTTTCGATCTCCATTCTCTCCGCCTCACTTGTTCTAAATTTTCAACTAATTCTCCCTCCTCTCTCCTTATGTCTCCCAAAATAGGCTGGGATGTAGGGATGCTGCAGGGTGTGGGTGAGTCGGAAGGAGATCCTTCGTTTATTGGCGGTTGACGTTCGATACGGGGTGGTATCAATGATAAGTGGAAAGCGCGTTCCATATCGGAGTCGATAGTGTCTGAGTCGACAACATCAGTTTAGGTGAACGGTGATATTGGCTCGGTTGTGTCCGTTCCAGGGTCGCGATCAAGGATTGGTCTTTGTGGGGCAGTGACGACCGGGACCTCGTGTAGGGATGTCGACGGACCATCGTCATCAGATGTACGGGCATGTGAAGGGGTATGTGGTCGAACGGTGTGTTGGCGGGGTTGTTGGCTGGTACCGGCACGCGTATCTAATGCACCGCCCGTGACTATTCCCCTCCCTTGATGTACTCTCAACACACCCCGTCCGAGAGCCCTAGCTACCCGGGCTCTACCTCCACGAGTCCTTGGACCCTCACGTCGCTCGGGCTAACTCCTTTGGGAGGTCCCTCCGGCTCTGGCTGGACCACAGGAGCACCTTTGCCTAACGCTCGTCTATAATCTATCACACTCAGTGCATTGGGGTCCGCGTGTGCCAGTACGGCTTCGAGTAAAGGCAAGGCTTGGGCGTTGGACGGGTTACGAATCACTAGGTAATGCAAGTTAAAAGGGGTGGTTTATGCGCCGTGGTATGTTCGGATTCGCGTCCATATGCTGACGGACGACCAACGATAGGAATCTTGGGTATGGAAGGAACTTCTTCTCCTTCGTTCCGCCGATCTGCCAGATGGCCTGAACTAGCTCGCGCCAGATGATCATGGCGAATTCAATGTGACAGTTGTAGCAGACGGCATGGAAGAGACGTAGGAAGTCGGCTGTACATTGGTCGATCCCCTTCCATCTGGAGGATAGACACCTGTTCAGAATCATGAACAAGGTGTACCAGATGGGCCCCAAGTACTTTCGTTTGAAGGCGGATGGGCGGTTGAGTGCGTGATTGTAGCCGAGAGCATGGATGTCGGCGCAGAGAGTGTCGTCGGTGATCGTGGGGTCGTAGGCGGCATGGTCGCCGGCAGTAGCCTCAGGCAATGATAAAACACGTCTGAAGGACTCCGGTGTGAGCGCGAATGGATGATGATCGATCATCGCCGTTATCGTTTGAGAGTTGAGCGTCGTGACGACTTGAGCAGTGCGCCAAACTTGATAGATGTAGAGGACCGGGACATCGGTGGTAGCAATGAGTGCCTCGCGAAGTGGATGACCTAGAAGAATGTCCACGACCACACGATGTTGTGGTCGGAACTCGGCGGCGTTTAGGTGGTGATTATTTGCCACCATTTCAATGTCGTGATCTGCTGGAACCAAGGCATTGTCAGCCTCTTCGTCTATGAATTCCTCTTGAGGAGGAATGTTTTCTTGTGGTTGTTGTTGATCCACCATTAGTACCTGTTAGAGACGATGTTAGAGTGTTGGTGGGATCAATAGATTATTGTTGCGTACCTGTGCGAATATTGGCTCAATCTGGAATGGATTGAGGACTGGCAGTGAGGAACAGGGTACAGGACTGTTGGCAGTGTGTCTAGACAACAATTATCCGGGAAACACAAAGTTACCGGACAAAATGAAGTATCCGGACAAAATGAGTTATCCGGACAAACTAGAGTTACCGGACACTCAAAACCACCCGAATAGTTGAACTTACCGGATACCGGGTCGGTACCCGGACAACATGGGTTACCGGGTGACTTGAGTTACTAGATGAAGAAGTGACCGGATACAATGACAACCCGGATAGTTGAACTTACCGGAAACTGAAGAGGTTTCCGGACAACCTGGGTTACCAGGTGTCATAGCTTTCCGAATGAGATGGATTTCCGGATGAGAGACTATCCGGATAAAATATCTAAGCATGTTGAACGTTTCCGGATAGACCTTGAATGTGTCCAGATAGTTTGAAACTATCCGGACGACATCCGGTCAAATCGAAATCGTCCAAAAACAAATAAAAACCCAGATCTAAGTATCCTATATACTTCTAATCGATAAGATAATTAAGATGACACCAACAATCGGGCCAAAAACATTGAGAAATGACCGAATGTGAAGCGACACACAGTCAGGGTTTCGGAAACCCCATATTTGAGTGAAATCGATCGATTGGTGATGGCTGTGTGCGATTAAAAGCATTTAGCCGTATGATAGAGTAAAACGAGGAATATACCGTTGATTTAGGTTCGAAACGATCGAAAACGATCGCAAACTGAGAGGATCCGAGAGAGGGTTTAAGCGAGAGGGTTTAAGCGAGAGGGTTTTGGAGTGTTTGGAATCCGGAGAAAAAAATTGAATAGGGGACATCCGGGTATTTTATAGTGGCAAGGTATCTGGGTGGGTCGTCCGGGTACCTATCCGGTCCGGATTCCCATCCGGATAGGGTAGTATCCGGATACCTGTCCGGGCACATTTGGAGATTTTAAAAAAAATTGACCCTGGTTGTTTCAATATGTCATATCGGACCCAAAATAATTAAGGAGTGATTGAAAACACGCTCCCCCTCAACTTTTGCACATAAGTAAAATTGCTCCCCCTCGGATGATGCCTTTTCGAAATCAAGCTTTTTAAGAAACCAAGGAACGTACACATAAAAAAAACGTGAACGTTTAAGAGAAAAAATGTGACGCTCCCCCTCAAATTTTGCACAGAAAGAAAATGCTCCCCCTCGGATCGTGAAAGTGGTGTTTTGAAGAAACACTTTGGAATGTCCACACACAAAAAAAACTTTTGAAAGTTAGAAAAAAATTGTGTGACACTCCCCCTCAAAAGTAGAACGAACTTACCTGATGCACTTATGTGCTCTTCCTGAACACGTGAACAAAATTGTGAAATGCACAGATATATCTAAGAAGAAAGCAGACGACAGTAATGAACATAAAAGGAAAACACACGCAAAAGGAAAGCAAACAAACGAAATGTACCTAATAAATACAGAGATTTAACAGAAACGTGTATAGGATACAAGTAGAATACAGATGCGAGGAAGTGTATACTCAATCATCTGGAGTTTAAATAACATATGATGAATAGGCAGTTCCTCGTAGGTGTATGGAACTTGTATCGGGCGTACGATTTGATTAAATCTTCAGATTTAGCATACCATGCCTGGACACAAGATAGTTAAAACGTTTTTTGTCCAAGGGTTTTGTAAATAGGTCCGCTAACGGATGTCGTGTATTAACAAAGTAGATTTCAACTGTACCTCTTTCGACGTGATCCTTGATAAAGTGGTACCGAACGTCTATGTGCTTCGTCTTTGTGTGATGGACTGGATTGCTTGATATTGCAATGGCGCTCTTCGAGTCGCAGTAGATAGGCACTTGAGAGTAGGCGAAGCCGTAGTCTTTGAGTTGAGTGCGCATCCAAATGACTTGCGAACAGCAGCTCACGGCGGCCACGTATTCCGCCTCAGCAGTTGATGTAGAGATGCACTGCTGCTTCTTGGATGCCCAGCCTACCAAACTATCGCCCAGGAACTGCACATGTCCCGATGTGCTCTTCCGATCCAACATGCTACCCACGTGATCGGCGTCCGAATACGCTGTGAGCTCAAAATCTGTCTCTTTCGGGTACCACAAGCCAAGATCAGCACTACCTCTTAAGTAACGAAAAATTCGTTTGACCGCAATTAAATGAGACTCTTTGGGTTTTGACTAAACGGGCACAGAGAAAGGTCGAAAACATAATATCTGGTCTACTCGCTGTCAAGTACATTAAAGAACCGATCATTCCACGGTACGTTTTGGTGTCCACATCCTTTCCGTTAGGATTGGCGTGTAACCGTGTACCGGGTGCCAAGGGAGTTTTCATTGGTGAGGACTTTTCCATCTGGTACTTCCGAAGAATGTCTCGGATGTACTTAGCCTGATTTATGAATATCCCAGTTGACAGTTGTTTAACTTAAAGACCAAGAAAAAAAATTCATCTCACACAACATACTCATTTGAAAATATTGTCCCATTAGTTTGGCAAAGTTCTTACAATACTGTGGGTTAGTGGAACCGAAAATTATGTCGTCAACATACACTTGAACTAAAACTATATGACCTTCTTCATTTTTAATAAATAGGGTTGTATCGATTTTACCTTTTGAAAAACCTGATTTTATTAAAAATTTGGACAGAGCGTCATACCAGGCGCGTGGAGCTTGCTTCAAACCGTATAAGGCCTTGTCTAGAATATAGACATGATTAGGCTTTTTCTCGTCCATGAACCCGTCCGGTTGCGATACGTACACCACTTCCTTGATTTCGCCGTTGAGAAAAGCGGTATTGACATCTATCTGGAAGACCATGAAGTTCTTGTGCACGGCGTATGCAAGGAACATACGAATCGCATCGATTCTAGCAACCAGAGCGTAAGTCTCGTCGTAGTCAATACCCTCTTGCTGGCGGTATCCTTTGGCCATGAGGCGCGCCTTGTTACGAACTACGATGCCATCTTCGTCTTTCTTGTTCTTGAAGATCTACTTCGTGCCGATGATCGTCTTGTGAGATGGACGTGGGACGAGCCGCCATACCTTGAGGGCCTCAAACTGAATGAGTTCCTCTTGCATGGCCATGACCCAGTCCGGATCTTTGAGTGCTTCAGTGACGGTTGTTGGCTCTATCTTGCCGAGAAATCCGGAGAACAAGCAGAAGTTGGCCGAGGCGCCTCGCGTTCGAACCGGAGTAGAAGGATCGCCGATTATCTGGTGTAGAGGATGAGCCTTGGTCCACTTGGTGGTGTGTGGGAGCGGCTGTTGAGTCGCGTGAGAGGTCTCCGGATCCACATAACCACCAGTCGGAAGGTCTTGAACAGCTTCAAGTGATGATGGTCGGTTTCACGGAGGAGATGGAGCAGGATTCGTCGAAGGTTGAGCAACTTCTGGTTCCGAGGAATTCAGAGGTTGGTCCTTAAGTGTTGTTGAGGACGAATCTTCGAGAGTGATCTCTGGGTTAGGTACAGGTTCCTCTGGGGGATTAGCCGTATCAGTCGTTGTTGTGTCTGTTGAGCTCTGAGGGGATTCCAGTGTAATTGTTGGAGTGCTCGTCGAAGGCGGCAGACCGGAAAGATTCGCCGAGTTCTCGATTTGAGCAACTTCAATTCTAGGTTGTACAAATACACGAGGGTTATGTAAGTTAAAAAATTCATCGTAAAAGTGTTGAAACAGTAAATCTAAATCAGAAAGTTGTGATTTTGACGTAGATGCATGATTTGGATTTACTGGAGTTTGTGTAGATCCCGAACGTGAAAGTTCAGAAGCTAACACGCCAGATAAAGCGGGTTCTGAACTGATTTGTTCAGAAGCCAAATCTGCGGCTTCGTCAAATGTTACGTTTACGCTTTCGACGACGGATTTTGTCCGTTTGTTGTAAACGCGATAAGCCTTAGCCTGCATCGAGTATCCGATGAATACTCCTTCGTCTGCCTTCGGACTGAACTTCCCGAGGTCCTCCTTGTCGTTCAAGACGTAGCATGTGCATCTGAACGCGTGGAAGTACTTGATGTTCGGGATGCGGTTGTTGATGATCTCGTACGGCGTCTTGTTGAACCGTTTGTTGATGATGGAGCGGTTTTGCGTGTAGCAGGCAGTTGCAACCGCTTCAGCCCAGAGAAATAATGGCAGATTTGATTGCGACAACATGGTGTGAGCGGCTTCGACAAGGGTACGGTTTCGTCTTTCTACCACTCCGTTTTGCTGAGGAGTTCGCGCGGCAGAAAAGTTTTGCGAGATACCGACATATGTCAGGTATTCATTCACCGTTTGGTTCATGAACTCCGTCCCGTTGTCCGTCCTGATAGTCTGAACTTGTTGTCGGAGGTTCAGTTGAATGGTCTTTAGGTGTTTGATGATGAGTTCCAGGGTTTCGTCTTTGGAGCGCATGAACTTCACCCATGTGTAACGAGAGAAATCGTCGACCATTACCATAATGTATGTAGTAAGGAAATATGATGCAAGACAAAACACATATGCAGTAACAGATAGGATTCGGATACGCAGAATCCGGATAACTGAAATCCGGATAGGTAGATCCGGAAAAGGCAGATTCGGGATAACTGAAATCCGGATAATTGAAATCCGGATAGGCAGATCCGAAAAGGTAGATCCGGGAAAGCAGATCTGGAATAATTGAAATCCGGATTATTAAAATCCGGATAGGCAGATCCGGGAAGGCAGATCCGGGAAAGGTAAAACCGGTACACAAGGAGAGTGAACCGGGAGTCGATTCCAGATTAGATGAAATCCGGCAATTGATCCGGTATAAGCATTCCATATTAGATGAAATCCGATATACTGGATCCGGATAATGCGTCAAGAAAACTTACCCGGGAAAGTCGAAGAACACGAACTAGATAATGGAAACACTAGTACAAAAACTCACATTGGCCACGGTTAAAAACTGTGGCCGTAGACCTTTAGCCACCGTTTTTTCTTGAATCAAACCGTAGCCTATTCTGCTGTGACTTTTGATACCCTTATGGCCACGTTTAAAATGCGTCACCATATCACATGAGAAATCGTAGCCATAGCCTAATAATTGTGGCCGTAAACGTTGATAGGGTTATTTTATTAACCCTATTTTAGCCATGTTTCATATTAATTTTGAGCTAAAATCCCTGTTAGAACCAGATCCGTGCAACAATATAGAAATCGTAATGATAAATCAATAAGAACAATGATTTCCAACTGTCATCCCTTTCATTAACTTTCAGAGAGAATGTTTACAATACGAATAGAAAGCTAAAGAGATGATTAGCTTGTTTTTCCAAGCTAATCTTACATTAAATACATCGGGCCCGTGGTTAACAAGCCTACGGCCCGTTCACTAATAAGCTCTAATTTAGACAAATACAATTCAACCCTTGAACTTTAAATCAACTATAAAACCTGCCCTAACAATCCCGCATTTATCGCTTTATTTATAGTCATTATTAGTTAAATGCAACAAAAATAAGTATTAGATACATTTCGTATTTAATTGCAAAAATACACCGCAAAAACACAAAAATAAGTATGTTTTATATGTATTTTGTAGGTACGTAAGAAAGGCCGCATTCAAAGTCTAAACTAAGGATCTTGTTGGACGGATCACGGAGCTGAAGGAGAAGACTTCGATATTTTGGGCCGATAGTTGGTGACGTGTTTTGAACTATGGAAAACCGATTTTTGGGCTCATTGTAATTATATGTATGGGCCGATAAACAAACAACATGGATCGATTTGATAATTATCTTTTGGGCCGATCGTTATTTCCAGTTGGGCCGTTTGTTTTGTGGACCGATCATTATCTCCTCATGGGCCGAAGAGTAAACTACAAATCGCATGGGCCGGTTCCTAATTTCCATATGGGCCGTAAACTACAAAATGCATGGGCCGAAGGTGTTGATGATCCATGGGTCGGATCTATGACCCATGGATGCTCCATTTTGCAAAACTTGGTCACCAAGCATATTTTTAGTATAAATAGAAGTATTAGGCTATTAGTTTTAGGGTGCTTCAAGGTCTTAGTACCTTGTATGCCAATTGCTTGGTTACGTTTGTTACTTAGTTGGCATCATGGCTCGCTATTGAACAATTCCGAACACCCCTAGTTTGATCCGAAGTTCTCGACATTTGTGACTTAATCGACTCGGTTTGCAACTTTAATCTTAATCTTAATTGCATGTTAACGTTAGGGGTGAGCAAAACCCGACCGGTCCGAATAACCCGACCCGACCCGACCCGAAATTATAACAAAAAACCCATCACCCGATTTCCCCGAACCCGAATGCCCCGAACCGAAACTTTAATCGGGTAAAATAGGATCAGGTTGGGTTTGGGTTTTCCCACCCGATCCGACCTAATTATCCGAACTTTTTAAAAAAATTAATTTTTTTTACTAAATTTAAAATAAGTATATAACTTTCTTGTTGGAATTTTTTAGTAAAAATATGGTTTTTACTAAACTTTGGACACATTTAAATATATATATATATATATATATATATATATATATATTTATATGTGTGTGTGTGTTATATATAATTAACTCTTAGTGGGTATATGTTCTTCGATATGAGAGCTTCGAAACGATATATAATGCGTCAAAAACGGAGTATGTGTGAATGAGATATCGATACTCAATGTTGAGTAATTGGATGAAATTAGCAAAAACCAAGTTGAGTGTGGGAAGGTGTCCCACATAGGAAGAGAGAGTAAACTTTCTTTGGTTTATAACCAAAGAAGTGTGAGGAGTTGACAAGCTCCTTGATTGGTTTTACTCTAGCTCCTACCCGCGCGCAGGGGGGGTGCCGATTGACGATTTCGTAAGCTAAAATCGTCGAACTTGTGTGTGAGCGCAACCTGCGGACACGAATGCAGCTCCAAAATCTTGTGCTCACGCAACTCGGTTTTGCTAAAATTCCTTTGACCGAGTTTTGTATTTTTTTTTGTTGTATTCAATAATCGAGACCCAAAAAAACCACAAAAACCATTCAGGCCCAATCCCAAAAAACCACAAAAACTCAAGCCCAACCCGACTCCCCCGCCCGACCTGAACCCGCACCCGAATGCCCCGATATCCGATATCCGAATTACAGTTCGGTCGGTTTTCGGGTAGCCTCACCCCACCCCGATATCCGATCGGGTGGTGGGTTTTGGGCCCCGACCTGTCCGACCCGACCGAATGCTCACCCCTAGTTAACGTTACTTAAACATTAGTGTTAAAACTCTTTTCCCTAAACTCTTTTAAACTCGCTTTCTTAATCTCTTAAACTCGATTTCTCAAACTCTTAAACTCTTAGCTTAATTTTCTCAACTCTTCACTCTTAACTAGTTTTCGCAACTCTCAAACTCTTAAACTCCTTTTAAGTTAACTTCAATCGCTTTCCAACTCGCATTTTTAATTAAATCTTACAAACAACTTGCGACTCTCTTTCCTTACTCTCATTCTCGACTTTTGATAAAACTTGGTTCTCGCGTAATCTCACTTACAATATAAGCCGGAAGTCTGAATTAATCTTTTTGGATTCCCAAGTAAAATTGGTTCACGGTTTGGTAAGTGATTTCACAAAAAGTCCCATCTTTTCTCTCATCTCGAAAGCACGTTAATTTTAGTCACTATAATTAGTCCGTTAACAAACACACAAACTCTACTTTTAAAACGCAATGTTTAACTCTTCCATCAACTTTGTAGTAATTAATGTTAAATGCTTTCCAACTCTTTTCATAATTGTCATGTTAAATTAATCACTTTTCTCAAAGCTTAGATAACTTGAGCAACAAGTCACGACGTTCCACTCAAGTAAGTTTCATTTAATTAACGCATTGTCCATTTCCATTATTTGTTTCAAGCCTCGTAAATCTTTTATAATTGGAATCTGAACGATGATGGGCTAATCACCTTAATTCGTGGTATAAAGAGAAATTGGGACCAAGACTAATAATAAGATAAAAAGGTGTATCGTATGGTATGATTGTCTGACGTTATTTAAATCAAATGTTATATTTTGTGGTGGAGCACAATTGACCAACTGACAACTGGTACGTTGTATCATGAAATATTCGACACTTGAGATAACTAAAGAATACTGTCTCATCTCGATATCTAATTATTAATCTAATCCCAATGGACCTTTATACCCCGTGCTTCCTTTTATAATTGTTAATTTTCATTAGCTGTTAACAACAAACTCCCAACAAAATATTACCTTCTCATTCGCCATCTGAAACCTGCTTTTAAATAATTGGACCTTTAAAGAGAAACTCCTCCACGCTTCCCTGTGGGATCGATATTCGGTACTTTTGTACCATTATTACTTGTTATAAGACGATAATAGACTGAGATGTATACTTGCGTCATTGTTTATTTCTGATAGCACACACTGAATCTTTTGATTTGATATTACCCTCTGGATTACTAACATTTTTACAGGGTGTAGCAAAAGAGCGAACATGTTTTTGGCGTCGTTGTCGGGGAAGCAAGCCAGAAGTTTTTCTTTATATAAGTAAAAATTTTAAAAGCAAGTTTTCTAACACAATTTTGAAAAGAAAAAAAATATTTTTATATATATATAAAACAATTTAAAAGAAAAACATTTAGGCTAAATTTTCGAAAAAAAAAATATAGTTATAATATTTTAATTATAGTGCATGCCAAGGTTTGCCGCACGGTGAGATTTTCCAACTTGATCCTGACATTGAAAGAACTTTTAAACAACGAAGAAGAATTCATAGAGCTAACCGAGTCTTAAATTCTTTAGAGATGTCTGAAAGCGACTCTTCGTCAGACCATGAGGACGGTCCACTGTTTGGACCTGATGGGCGGCCTAATAATCTTGAAAATAATCTTGATGATGAGGAACAAAACATTTTTCGGTTAGCTAATTCAAAGGATGGCGGTATTATGTCTTACGATGTTCCTGTTTTAACTCAGTTACATTCAGGAATTTTAAAACCAACTTTACAAGCCCGCCACTTTGAATTAAAACCAATAATGTTTCATATGATTCAAACTAATGGCCAGTACGCTGGTTTGGCATCTAAAGATCCTAATTCTCATTTAAGGTCTTTCATGGAAATTACAGACTCTTTTAAGCTTCCTGGTGTAGAAGACGATGCGCTAAAATTAAAACTTTTTCCATACTCTTTAAGAGATAGTGCACGGTCTTGGTACAACTCAATGAAGCCGGATTCTATAGTTACATGGGCCCAAATGGCGGAAAAATTTCTAAAAAAATATTTCCCACCCACGAGGAATGCTAAGTCCATAAACGCAATTTGCACTTTTAAACAAATGGACGATGAGACAGTTCCTGATGCATGGGATAGATACAAGGAGCTTTTGAGAAAATGCCCTCACCATGGCATTCCGTACTGCATTCAGTTAGAGACGTTTTACAGTGGTTTAAATATTACTGCAAAACAAATGCTCGACGCTACTGCAAACGGAGCTTTCACATCTTGTACCTATAATGAGGGATATGATATTCTTGAAAGAATTTCTAACAACAATGGTCAGTGGGCTGATCCATGTGCGTTACCACCTAGAAAAACAATTGTAGGAGCACAAGATCCTGATGCTTACGCATTAATATCTACACAGCTGAATGACATGGCATCTTTGATTAAAAACCTTAATGCTGTGTCAGTCAACCCTGTCATGCCTCCTGCTACTGTTCAGTCTATCCAGTGCACGTACTGTGGTGATGGTCACAACTTTGAACATTGTCCAGGAAATCCCAAGCATATCAATTATATAGGTAATAATAACAATAATTATAATAATAACAATAACAAAGGAGGACCCTTTTCTCAGACTTACAACTCTGAGTGGAGGAACCATCCTAATTTTTCATGGCATAGTCCAGCATTAAATCCACCACCACCTAAATTGCAAGGTCAAACCCATCAATTTTATCAAAGACCTCAAAACAATCAGCACACGAATTCTCAAAATAATCAACATGCTTATCAACAAAAGTCAAACCACCATGCTGAATCATCTACTTCCTTGGAAGCAATGATGATGGGATTTATGTCCCAAACTCAAACATCAATTAAAAATCTGGAGACTGTTAGTGCTTAAATGTTATTGTACTAAGTAGAGGGACCATATATGTAATAGGGTCATAGTTTACCCTAGGTATATAATGTTTGCATTCTCTAGCCTTCCTAATTAGGTCATCCATTTTACACCAAGTACACACACATATCATCTTTGCACTAGATTGCTCATTGTACTTGGATTGCTCTTATTGAATATAGAGATGGCCAATTTGATGTTCATAGATTGATTACTTGTTTCTGGGATCACAATTGGTATCAGAGCAATGTATTTCATCTAGATCAGATTAGTTTTTGAGGATTTTTTTTTGCATTTTGAGTGTTCTTCATATTTTCATCCATTTCTTATTGATTTTAGCCACTTGAGTGCTTCAAATGGATTAGGATCAATCTAGGAGTGTTTGATATTCATTTCTGCATGTTTTGATTCCGCAATTACATCAGAACCAGTCTCAAATTGTGCAAAAACAGATTTTCAGACTTTTATTGAAAAACCTACTGTTTTGGATTAAAAATCACTGTTCTAGTGGTTTTTGGACAAAACTTGAAGTTTTAAATCTGTCCAGAATTGTGTTGCGACCCTACGTACCAATTTTCAGATCAATTGGATCATTTTTTGAAGAATCAACTCGTGATCATTTGCATCTTCAACCATATCGCAACCTTGGTGTTCATACATATCGCAACTCAGTGTTTCATACATATCGAAATCCACATATTTTCAACAGTATCATATCGCAATCCTCTATTGTGACACGCCATTCATATCGCAAGGGTCACTTGCGACTTGGTCCATATCGCAAGTTTCAGGAGTTTGAACAGTAACATATCGCAACCTTTTGTTGCGATACGACAAGTTTTTTTGTTGCGATATCAGTTTTGCGATATCAAGTTTCTTGTGATATCAGTTTTGCGATATCAAGTTTGTTGCGACGTCATTATTTGCGACATCAATTGGTTGAGACATATAGTGGGTAGAGACATCACAAGTCAGTTTGAAATTATTTGCAACTAATCGAATCTAAAGAATACAAACGATCATTTACGAGTAATTAATTATGACTACAAGAGATATTTTAACCATTGGGTCGAAGGACAAACCACCGGTTCTTTTTCCCAAAGAATTTAAAATATGGAAAGATCGATTTATGGATTATGTGGAAAGACAAGAGAACGAAGAATTTATTTCTAATTCTCTGATTAATGGGCCGATGGAAAAACAGATGAGAAGAGGGATTCTTACTGATGGGGAACCAATTCCAGCATGGGTTGAGATCTTACCAATTCATTATGATGTTGATCAGAAGAAAAAGTATTATGGAGATAAAATGGCAAAGTCCCTCGTGATTCAAGCGTTGACAAATGATATTTACCGAAAGGTAGATAGCAAGAACTATTCCAGGAAAGCCATGTTCGATGAGTTGATAAAACTTTACCAAGGTTCTGAGATTGAAAACCAGATGAGAATTTCCAATGCAATTAATCTTTATGAGAGTTTTAAACAGAAAGATGGTGAAGCTCTTGATTCCACATATGACCGTTTCACTACTATCTTGAATGAGTTGAACAGATACAACATCAACAAGTCAATAATTGAGCATAATGTGATGTTTCTGAATGTTCTTCAACCTGAGTGGAAGAAGTATGCTCATCGGATGAAACAAAATACCAAGTTGGATGTTTTTCCTCTTCAAGAGATGTACGAGACTTTGAAACATGATGAAGAAGATGTTGAAGCTAAGAGAGCCAAGAAAAAGAAGAAGGAAAAGAAGGAAGAGAAAAGAGAAGTAAAGGAAGAAGAACTGGATCCGCTTGCCCTATTATCTGTCAAACCCAACAGAAAATATTCAAGGAATTCTTATGAAGAACAGGATGGAGAAGGTGAGATAGATGATATTGAAAGCATGAAACGAGCTATGGCACTTCTTTCTAGCTCCTTTCAGAGAAAGTTTGGGAAAAGTCCCGGGTCAAATAATCAAAGATATTCTTCTGGTTCTAAGAATTTTGAACATAAGGAAAATGTTGAGTCTAGCAGGAGATTTGATGACAAGAAAGCTGAGTACAAGAGAGAGGAGTATAAGAAACCGGAAGAGAAAAAGGTATTTGAGAAGAAGGAGGAAGCTCCAAAATGCTACAACTGCGGAAAGACTGGTCACTTCTCAAAAGAGTGTTGGAAGCCGAAAGTCAGGGATTCTACGTACTACAAGAACAAGTTGCTGCTTGCCGAGAAGAAAGAATCGGGGATAGCACTGATGGTCGAAGAAGAATACTGGCTGGGGCAAATGGCTTTAGAAATGAGAAAACGTCCTTCCGGTTCTTTACCTAGTGATACAGAAATACCCCCGAGAATCGGAAAAGAACATGTTAAAGCTGTAACTTTGAGGAGTGGTAGGGATTTACCAGAAAACATACAAAAAGATTTAATAAAAACCACCCAAGCAGAGCCAGAAAAGAAAAACACAGTTTTAGACTCTGCTAAAACCAATGGAATTATTGGGCCAGAAAATGCTAATGGGCCCAATAACACCATTCCCATTCCAACAATTCCATTTTGTATTCCTGAAGAACCTAAGAAAGATCAAAGAAGCACAGACAAGCCTGTTGTGGATGTGTCACAAGCTGGTGACAGTCCCAAAGTTCCTGGTGAAATTAAGATAGACAAGACCTAACCACCAGTTTTAGCACCAACTATTCATAAGACTACATCTCCTACTTCAGTTCCTCTCTATATTTCTTATCCCCAAAGGATGAGGAATGAAAGAGATGAACTGTAATTCAAAAAGTTTTTGATGTTTTTAAACAGCTGCATATCAACATACCTTTGGTTGAAGCCATTGAACAAATGTCAAGTTATGCAAAGTTTTTAAAAGATATTTTAAGTAAAAAGAAAAAATTGAATGAGTATGAGACTGTAGATCTGACTGAATGTTGTAGTGCCATGTTCTCAAATAAGATTCCTAAAAAGATGAAAGATCCTGGAAGTTTTACCATCCCATGTTCCATAGGAGGTAAAGAAGTAGGACACGCTTTATGTGACTTAGGTGCCAGTGTGAACCTTATGCCCTTGTCTGTATTCAATACCTTAGGCATAGGTGAAGCTAGACCCACAATTGTATCTCTCTTATTAGCAGATAAGTCCATAGCTTGGCCTAAAGGTAAAATTGAGGATGTCCTAGTCCAGGTTGATAAGTTTATTTTCCCTGCAGATTTTATCATCCTAGACTTTGAAGCTGACAAGGATATTCCCATCATTTTAGGAAGACCTTTCCTAGCCACTGGAAGAACTCTGATAGATGTCCAAAAGGGTGAACTCACCATGAGAGTTCAAGACCAACAAGTTACCTTTAATGTGTTGGACTCCCTTAAATATCCTGAAGAGAGAGAGGAATGTTCTACCTTAGGTTTGATTGAATCTTGGTGTCTAGACCAAAATTTTAGGGAGGGAATGGAATTGGAAGAATCAGATAGTGAAAAAGATATAGCAGAGTTTGATGACTTAGAAGACATACAGGTCACCTCTGATGTTGAAGTTTTAGAAAATAAGGACAGGAAAACTCTTGTGCCTTCTTTAGAATGTGCTCCAGACTTAGAGTTAAAGCAACTTCCCTCATATTTAAAATATGCTTTTTTAGGAGAACCAGGGAAATTGCCAGTCATTATTTCATCATCCTTAGAATCTGACCAGGAAGAAAAATTGGTGAACATGTTGAAACAATTCACCAACGCCATAGGATGGACCATTGCTGATTTGAAGGGCATAAGCCCTACTATTTGTCAACATAAAATCATTTTAGAAAACAAAGATTTCACCTCAGTTGAGCCTCAAAGAAGACTCAACCCTATGATGAAAGAGGTTGTTAAAAAGGAAATTTTAAAATGGTTGGATGCTGGCATAATTTATCCTATTGCCAGTAGTACTTGCGTCAGTCCTGTCCAATGTGTACCCAAAAAGGGTGGAGTTACTGTGGTAACTAATGAGAAGAATAAACTTATACCTACTAGAGTAGTGTCAGGATGGAGAATCTGTATGGACTATAGAAAGCTTAATCAGGCTACCCAGAAAGACCATTTTCCATTGCCTTTCATTGACCAGATGTTAGACAGATTAGCAGGTAAGGAGTTTTATTGTTTCTTAGATGGTTACTCCGGTTACAATCAAATTGCCATTGCACCTATAGATTAGGAGAAAACAACTTTTACGTGCCCTTATGGTACTTTTGCCTTTAGAAGAATGCCTTTTGGACTTTGTAATGCGCCTGCCACTTTCCAAAGATGTATGATGTCTATTTTCTCAGATATGCTTGAACAGTCCATGTCAATCTTCATGGATGACTTTTCAGTTTATGGGACATCATATGATCTGTGTTTGCAAAACCTTGAAAATAGTCTTAAAAGATGTGAATAAACATATTTGGTTTTGAACTAGGAAAAATGCCACTTTATGGTTAAATAGGGCATTGTGTTAGGTCATCTCATTTCTAATAGAGGTATTGAGGTTGATAAAGCTAAATTAGAGGTAATTGCAAAATTACCTAAACCGACCACTGTTAAAGGTATTAGAAGTTTATTAGGACATGCAGGTTTCTACAGGAGGTTTATCAAAGTTTTTCTAAAATATCCAAACCTCTGTGCTCCCTATTACAGCATGACCATGCTTTTAATTTTGATGAAGATTGTAAAAAAGCTTTTAAAATATTGAAAGAAACATTGGTCACTGCTCCTGTAATAGTGACTCCTGATTGGTCTTTACCGCTTGAAATAATGAGTGATGCTAGTGACTGGGCTGTAGGAGCCGTTCTAGGACAAAGAAAAAATAAAGTTTTTCACTCTATTTACTATGCTAGTAAAACTCTCAATGAGGCTCAAATCAATTACACCACTACTGAAAAGGAATTATTATCAGTTGTTTTTGCTTTTGAAAAATTCAGATCATTTTTTATGGGTGCCAAGGTGATTGTGCATACTGATCATGCTGCCATCAAATATCTTATTTCTAAAAAAGATGCAAAACCTAGGCTAATAAGGTGGGTCTTGTTACTACAAGAATTTGATTTGGAAATCGTTGATAGAAAGGGTGTAAAAAATCATGTGGCTGACCACTTGTCAAGACTGGAAAAACAAGAACACACTGAACACACTATTGATATCAGTGAAGTTTTTCCAGATGAAAGGATTTTAGCTGTGCAACCTACTGCAATACCTTGGTTTGCAGATATTGTTAACTATTTAGCTTGTGGGATCATTCCTAAGGAATTAAATAAACATCAAAGAAAGAAACTTATATTTGATTCCAATAAATTTCTTTGGGATAATCCATTTTTATTTAAGATTTGTTCAGATCAGGTGATCAGAAGGTGCATCCCTAAAGAGGAAGTAGCTTATGTCTTATATCACTGTCATACAGGTCCTGTGGAGGACATTTTGGAGGAAGCAGAACAGCTGCAAAGGTATTACAATCAGGTTTGTATTGGCCTACCCTAAATAATGACGCCTACAACTTTGCAAAAAGTTGTAATGAGTGTCAAAGAAGCGGAAATATTTCTCAAAGAAATGAAATGCCTTTAAATGGTATTTTAGAAGTAGAATTATTTGATGTTTGGGGTATTGACTTTATGGGACCATTTCCACTGTCAAACAACTGTGCCTACATCCTGGTAGTTGTTGACTATGTATCTAAATGGGTAGAGGTTATGGCCTGTCACTCTAATGATGCTAAGACAGTCATCAAATTCCTCCAAAGCACATCTTCACTAGATTTGGCACACCCCGTGCCTTGATTAGTGATGAGGGCACCCATTTCATTAACAACCTATTAGAGGAAGTCCTGGACAAGTACAATATTCAGCACAGGGTGGCTACTGCTTATCACCCTCAAACCAATGGTTTGGCTGAGTTGTCCAATAGAGAAATTAAAGGAATTTAAGCTAAGGTAGTCAAGCCACATAGAAAAGACTGGGCATCCAAACTGAATGATGCCTTGTGGGCCTACCGGACCGCTTACAAAACCCCTATTGGAATGTCCCCATATAAACTGGTTTTTGTAATACCCCAGGTAAGTTCGTTAGTTAAATGTTAGTTCCGTTAAATTTTGTTAACTTTAAAATATGAAGTTAAAGGTAAGTTTGGGTAGATTTATAAGTAAAGGGTGTATTTGGTCATTAATGAATAACTTAAGGACTAAAGTGGTAAATTGGATTAGATATTACCCTTAATGGATTTAGATATTTCCTAATTCAGTATTTTCTAGAAAAATTAAGTGTGTAGTGTGTGTTTTGAGAGCAAGAAGGAGAAAAGAGGAGAAAGCTAGGTTAAGGCATCAATTGGGTACTTGGAAGTGATTTCAGGTATGTTTCCTTTACAATTTATGTGTGTAATTGCTATTAGGTAGTTTCTATCGGAGTAGAATAAACGATTTCACTTCTGGGGATAATTCAGTCGGTTTTCTGGGTAAAAAAAAACACCAAACCGACAGAGGTTTCCGGACACCATGAATGTGTCCGGGTGGTTTGTTGATAGTGTCCGGGTAAATTAGCTGGTGGTGTCCGGACGGGTTCTTTATCCGGGTAAGTTTCTTTTCCTATGTTTTCAGGATAGATTTGGATACCGGATAGCATCCGAATTACTCTGATGTTCGAACGTTGTCCGGATTGTATAGGTTGTCCGGAAAAGTCACGCTGTCCAGAAAAGTTGTGTTGTCCGGATAACTTATGGTATCCGGATACTTTTGCTGTTTGGCCAATATTGAGAGTTTAGATGCGGTCGAGTATCCAGTAACCTGTATTTTGTTAACCATTAGATAGGGAATGAATGAGAACTGACTATTCTGTGGTTTTGACTTGAGTACGGGTTTGGGGGCAACATTTGAGGATTTGAGTTCTTTAGAGTTCTTAGCCTTAGTAAGACTTATGTGTTTTATGTGGTAAAGAGATATCTGTATCTATTTGTTACAGATCCTGTGAATTCTGGGTAAAGGACTGAACCTGTTTAGAAGGCATGGAAACGTGTTGATAAGCAATCAGGTGAGTTTTACTTTAAAACGTTTTGAAACTGAAATACATATATGTGTGTATTAGATATGTGATAAATGGTGTGACTATGTTTATATTTGAATTATAATATGTTGAGATATTGTAATTACGTAAGTATTATATTTTGTTATAATACGTTGGCCGGGCATAGGACCGGTGTGTTGGCTGTAGTTGTTGTACAGTGTTGATTGGCTGTAGTTGTTGTACAGCGTTGTTTATTAGTTGGCTTGCAACCAACTAATATGGCCATAGGAAGGAGACAGAGAATTACGCGATGAGTGAGTTATGATTGATAATTGTGTTTGTATTATGTGAATGTTGGTGTGCAAAGGATTTTCAAAGAAACAGGGATTTTCTCACTTAGACCATTAGGTCTAACCCTCATTTTTGTTTTAAATATGTATTCCAGGTCGAGGATCAAGTAAGAGCAAATAGGAAGGATAGTCGTTGCCTAGCTTTTGGGAAGACTTGTGTTATGAAGATCATGAAGTGTTTTTGTACTTATGGCTTTGTTGTTAGTCATAATGTAAATTATTTAGTCAAAAAGTTTGTACTGGATTACTTATTATGTCTAGTAAGACTATGGGACCGAATATGAAATATGATGTATCGTTTGATGAAATTATGTTGTGAAATGTATGTTATGTGTATATATGGAAACTTGGGATGTTACAGATGGTATCAGAGCCCTAGTTTAAGGGATTTAGGTATTAGTATCTGTACCTAGACTTAAACTGCATGTGAAGTAGGATGTCCCTATTATTGTAGAACCTTGGGGTGTTAAATATAAAAAGGTAGAAGGAACATCATGTAAGGTAATTTCATTATTACACCTGGCCAGTGTAATTGTGATCTTACAGGTACATGTTTGAACTGGAATACCTTGTTATATGGGGTATGTACTTATGTGTATATTAACCTTGTCTGAATCATCAGAATGGCAAGTGATACGAGACAAACAAATCGGGAAGGAGGAGGAAACCCGAATAGAACCAATCCAACAGCCAGGGGAAGGGGAAGAGGGGGAGAAAGAGGCAGAGGCAGAACTGGGGGCATAGTTCAGGGGCCCGGTACGGAGTTTGTTACGAGAGACGACTTAGCGGTCGAAATGGGAAGATTACAGGCACATATCCAGGCTATGTTCAACCAAACTCACAATACTGAAACAGAGAGACCAGATCCTACTCATGAAGAGGAGATGCCCATTACACCTACTGTCATACCAGTAGTGAAGAAGTGTGACTACAAAATGTTCTTAAGTTGTAAGCCTCCAATTTACTCAGGAGATCGGGATCCGGTGAAAGCTATGAAGTGGCTGAAGGAAATAGAAGCTATCTTCAAGACTAGTAAGTGCGCGGAAGAGGATAGGGTACTTTATGGAGCCGCAATGTTGAAAGGTGACGCTTTATACTGGTGGGAAGCTCATATTTCTTCGGGAGGTTCTGACATATATTCTACCTTCTCGTGGGAAGAATTTGTTATAGCTTTCAGGAAGCAGTTCTGTCCTCATGCAGCGGTTAAACAACTAGAGGGGGAGTTTATGAACTTGCAACAAGGAAATTTATCTGTTCGGGACTACACTGCTCGTTTTCTGGAAAAATCTCGTTTTGCAGAATATTATGTTGCCACGGAGGCCATGAAGATTGAAAGGTTTATCTTCGGGTTAAATGCAGAAGTCAGGAGTTTGGTAATTGCTAAAGGACCCGAAACTTTCTCCGCTGCAGTAGATGTCGCGGAAACCGTGGAACAGGATAAAGGAAGAAATACTAGCGACAAAGGTACAGGAAAAAGGAAGTGGGAAGGACCACAACACGATCCAAAGAAGTTCAGGCTTCAGAGATACGATAACCGTCCACCTTTCCGACCAACTGAAAGACCTTGTATGAAATGCAACCGTGTCCACCAAGGGAATTGTCAGGTTGACTCGCGGGTTTGTTATAGGTGTGGGAAGACTGGGCATGTTGTTAAGGATTGTCGTGTAACGCGATTTTGTTTTTCATGTAATTCTCCGGATCACATACAGTCTGATTGTCCGAGGGGAAGAATACAGCAAGGGGGTACATCAGGGAAACCAGCGGTTGTCAGACCGGTAGTACCAAGACTAGAGCCACCAAGAACAAGGGGACGTGCATTCCAGATGACAGAGCAAGAAGCAGATGAGACTCCTGATGTGGTCACAGGTACATTCTTAATAAATTCTACACGTGCTAAAGTGTTATTTGATTCCGGTGCAAATCGATCATTTGTGTCGCCTTCTTTTGCTGCCTATATGCATTTAAAGCCTAAAGTGTTAGATCATGCGTTAATGGTAGATACGGCTAATGATAATCAAGTACCGATTAGTGAGCTATTTGATAGTTGTGTGATAAACATAGATGGGTGTGGAGTGCCTATTCAGTTATTTCCTATAGCCTTGATCGAGTTTGATGTAGTAGTGGGAATGGATTGGTTAGCCGAGAATCAGGCTAATATAGTTTGTGATAAGAAATTGATAAATGTTGTCTTACCTGAGAAGGGACCAGTAGTGATTTATGGTGACCGTAGAAATCATCAGTCTTGTCTTATCTCTTTGTTGAAAGCTCGTAAGTGTATCAATAAAGGTTGCTCAAGTTACTTAGCTTATGTGATAGATATTAAGCTAGAAAAGAGTGAGCTGAGAGATATTCCGGTTGTTCATGAATTTCCGGAAGTTTTTCCAGAAGATCTGACTAGCCTTCCGCCCGTTAGACAAGTAGAATTTGGTATAGATCTGATTCCTGGAGCCGCTCCTGTTGCCCGTGCACCGTATCGTTTGGCACCTCCTGAGACGAAAGAGATGATGACTCAACTGCAGGATCTTTCGGATAAAGGCTTTATCAGACCCAGTTCTTCGCCATGGGGAGCACCGGTTCTGTTTGTGAAAAAGAAGGATGGATTGATGAGAATGTGTATTGACTACCGGGAACTGAATAAGCGCACGATCAAGAACAAGTATCCGCATCCTAGAATTGATGACCTCTTTGTTCAACTAGTTGGAGCTTGCTATTTCTCCAAGATTGATCTGAGATCTGGTTATCATCAGCTGAAGGTTAAAGAAGAAGACGTTCTGAAAACTGCTTTTCGCACGGTGTATGGTCACTATGAATTCTTAGTAATGCCTTTTGGATTGACGAACGCTCCAGCTGCTTTTATGGATCTAATGAACTGAGTATGTAAGCCATATCTAGATAAATTCGTTATTGTGTTTATCGATGATATCCTTATCTACTCCCGGTCCAAAGAAGAGCATGCTCAACATCTTCGTTTGATTCTGGAGCTACTGAAGAAGGAAAAGTTGTACGCTAAATTTTCGAAATGTGAATTCTGGCTACGGGAAGTTCAGTTTATGGGGCATGTAGTTTCCGAGAAAGGTATTCAAGTTGACCCGACGAAGGTGGAGGCAATTGAAAGATGGGAACCGTCGAAGACGCCAACGGAAGTACGAAGTTTTCTAGGTTTAGCCGGGTATTATCGAAAGTTTATAAAAGACGTTTCTCGTATTGCGACGCCTTTGACTAAGTTGACCCGAAAGAATCTAAAGTTTGAATGGAAAGCAGAACAGGATGAAGCATTCCGAATCTTGAAAGAGAAACTTTGCAGCGCGCCGATTCTGTCGTTACCTGAAGGTTCCGAAGACTTTGTTGTTTACAGTGATGCTTCCAAACTGGGATTGGGGTGTGTACTAATGCAGCGTGGAAAGGTTATAGCTTATGCTTCTCGTCAACTAAAGGATCATGAAAGACAGTACCCTACACACGATATGGAACTGGCAGCAGTTGTATTCGCGTTGAAGATTTGGAGACATTATCTTTACGGCTCTAAATGTCAAATTTATACCGATCATAAGAGTCTCCAACATCTTTTCGATCAGAAGGAACTAAATATGAGGCAAAGAAGATGGCTAGAATTGGTGAATGATTACGACTGTGAAATCCTTTATCATCCGGGAAAGGCGAATGTAGTAGCCGATGCATTGAGTCATCAAGAAAGAAGTGGAACAACAAAGGCTATTGCACTACGAGCTGAACTCCTACCTAACATCTTTGACGAATTGCAGAAATGTCAAATGGAAGCTTTTCAAGAAGAACACTTGAAACCAGAACGGTTAGTGGGGTTATCAGCATTGCTAGTGAAAGATGATCGTGGGTTATTGTGTTTGGGGAACAGAATTTGGGTGCCTTGTTTGGGTGGTTTACGTGATCGTGTACTACAAGAAGCTCATCAATCTCGTTTTTCTATTCATCCAGGTACGAATAAGATGTATAAAGACCTGAAACAATTTTATTGGTGGCCTGGAATAAAAAGGAGTATTGCTCAGTATGTGGAAGGTTGTACTACTTGTAAGAAGGTAAAGATTGAACATCAAAAGCCGTTTGGTCAGTTACAGCGAATAGAAATACCAATGTGGAAATGGGATCAAGTTACTACAGATTTCATCACGAAGTTACCAAGGACTCCGAAAGGGTTTGATGCTATTTGGGTGATCGTTGACAGGTTGACCAAGTCTGCTCACTTCCTACCAATAAAGGAAACCTATTCATTGGAAAGATTAGCCAAACTGTATATTAACGAAATAGTAACTCGACATGTGGTTCCAATCTCGATTATTTCTGATCGTGACAGCCGTTTTACCTCAAGATTCTGGAGAAGTTTTCAGAAGGAGATGGGGACACAGATAAAACTAAGTACAGCATATCATCCTCAAACTGACGGTCAGAGTGAACGAACGATTCAGACCTTAGAAGATATGCTTCGGGCTTGTATTGTTGACTTTGGGGGATCATGGGATAAGCATTTACCGTTGATTGAATTTGCCTACAACAACAGTTATCATTCCAGCATTCAAGCGGCACCGTTTGAAGTATTGTATGGTAGAAAATGTCGAACGCCTCTGTGTTGGAATGAAGTGGGAGAGAAACAGCTAGCGGGGCCGGATATAGTTCAGTTAACCGCGGATAAGGTTACTCAGGTTCGAGAAAGATTGAAAGTGGCCCAAGACAGACAGAAAAGCTACGCCGACCGACGTTGGAAACCGTTAGAGTTCCAAGTTGGAGATTTTGTAATGTTAAAAGTCTCACCTTGGAAAGGAGTCATCCGATTTGGGAAACAAGGTAAACTGAGCCCGAGGTACATTGGACCGTTTGAAATTACAGAAAGAATTGGTGAAGTAGCCTACAGGTTAGATCTTTCGCCAGAGTTAAGCAGAATCCACAATGCGTTCCACGTATCCAATTTCCGAAAGTGTTTGGTTACGCCAGATCAGGCAGTGTCTCTACCCGAAATACAGGTTGATGAAAAGTTGAATTATGTAGAAGAACCAGAAGCCATTGTTGACCACAAAGTTAAAGTGTTGCGGAACAAAGTAATCAGACAAGTGAAAGTTCAGTGGAGACATCATAGGGGTCAGGATGCTACTTGGGAATCGGAGTCAGAAATGAGAACTAAGTACCCATACCTTTTTGCCTAATCGAATTCCGGGACGGAATTCTTTTAAGGGGGAGATGATGTAATACCCCGGGTAAGTTCATTAGTTAAATGTTAGTTCCGTTAAATTTTGTTAACTTTAAAATATGAAGTTAAAGGTAAGTTTGGGTAGATTTATAAGTAAAGGGTGTATTTGGTCATTAATGAATAACTTAAGGACTAAAGTGGTAAATTGGATTAGATATTACCCTTAATGGATTTAGATATTTCCTAATTTAGTATTATCCAGAAAAGTGTGTAGTGTGTGTTTTGAGAGCAAGAAGGAGAAAAGAGGAGAAATCTAGGTTAAGGCATCAATTGGGTACTTGGAAGTGATTTCAGGTATGTTTCCTTTACAATTTATGTGTGTAATTGCTATTAGGTAGTTTCTATCGGAGTAGAATAAACGATTTCACTTCTGGGGATAATTCAGTCGGTTTTCTGGGTAAAAAAAAAACACCAAACCGACAGAGGTTTCCGGACACCATGAATGTGTCCGGGTGGTTTGTTGATAGTGTCCGGGTAAATTAGCTGGTGGTGTCCGGACGGGTTCTTTATCCGGGTAAGTTTCTTTTCCTATGTTTTCCGGATAGATTTGGATACCGGATAGCATCCGGATTACTCTGATGTCCGAACGTTGTCCGGACTGAATAGGTTGTCCGGAAAAGTTGTGTTGTCCGGATAACTTATGGTATCCGGATACTTTTGCTGTTTGGCCAATATTGAGAGTTTAGATGCGGTCGAGTATCCAGTAACCTGTATTTTGTTAACCATTAGATAGGGAATGAATGAGAACTGACTATTCTATGGTTTTGACTTGAGTACGGGTTTGGGGGCAACATTTGAGGATTTGAGTTCTTTAGAGTTCTTAGCCTTAGTAAGACTTATGTGTTTTATGTGGTAAAGAGATATCTGTATCTATTTGTTACAGATCCTGTGAATTCTGGGTAAAGGACTGAACCTGTTTAGAAGGCTTGGAAACGTGTTAATAAGCAATCAGGTGAGTTTTACTTTAAAACGTTTTGAAACTGGAATACATATATGTGTGTATTGGATATGTGATAAATGGTGTGACTATATTTATATTTGAATTATAATATGTTGAGATATTGTAATTACGTGAGTATTATATTATGTTATAATATGTTGGTCGGGCATAGGACCGGTGTGTTGGTTGTAGTTGTTGTACAGTGTTGATTGGCTGTAGTTGTTGTACAGCGTTGTTTATTAGTTGGCTTGCAACCAACTAATATGGCCATGGGAAGGAGACAGAGAATTACGCAATGAGTGAGTTATGATTGATAATTGTGTTTGTATTATGTGAATGTTGGTGTGCAAAGGATTTTCAAAGAAACGGGGATTTTCTCACTTAGACCATTAGGTCTAACCCTCATTTTTGTTTTAAATATGTATTCCAGGTCGAGGATCAAGTAAGAGCAAATAGGAAGGATAGTCGTTGCCTAGCTTTTGGGAAGACTTGTGTTATGAAGATCATGAAGAGTTTTTGTACTTATGGCTTTGTTGTTAGTCATAATGTAAATTATTTAGTCAAAAAGTTTGTACTGAATTACTTATTATGTCTAGTAAGACTATGGGACCGAATATGAAATATGATGTATCGTTTGATTAAATTATGTTGTGAAATGTATGTTATTTGTATATATGGAAACTTGGGATGTTACAGTTTTTGGGAAAGCCTGTCACCTGCCTGTAGAATTAGAACATAAGGCCTATTGGGTCATAAAGGAACTTAACATGAGTTTGGATGAGGCAGGAAAAAGAAGAGCTCTACAACTTTGTGAGCTAGAAGAACATAGGAATTTTTCTTATGAAAATGCCAAACTTTATAAAGAAAATACAAAAAAATGGCATGATAAGAAAATCAGTCCAAAAGAGTTCTTTGCAGGACAGCAGGTCCTACTGTTCAACTCCTAACTCAGGTTGTTTCCAGGTAAATTAAACTCCAGATGGACAGGACCGTATCAGATTGCTAAAGTTTATCCTTATGGAGTGATTGAATTGATTGATCCAGAAAAAGGTATAACTTTTAAGGTAAACGGACAGCGAGTAAAACCATTCGTTGAACCTCAAAATCTGACACATCAGCCTGTGGAGGTTGTCCACCTTCTAGAATGAAAAGCAAATAAAATAAAAAATATGTATATATAATAAAAAATACGAAAAGAAAAATAAAAATCTATATATATATACGTATTTTATTCCTAAAACAAGAAAAGTATACAAATATAAAAATAAAATCGAATATTATTTTAAAAGGTAAATAAAGAGAGATTTACAAAAAGATGTAAATTTTAGGAAATGACAGAGTTTGGAGAGAAAAAATTCTGACCAGGAGAGAAATAAGAAATTTTTTGGCCTTTGGCCAAATTTCTTATAAAACAAAGAAAGTAACCAACCCAAATGATCGAAACTCGATAACGAGAATGTGAATTTTTACTGGGCCTCGAAAACCATTTCCAATCAAACCCACGTTAAATTCAGATTTAAAATTAATCGGGCTGGATACGTTTAATTAAAATTGGGTCTCTAAATTAATTTCAAAATCTAAAATTGGGCCAAGAATTTTCGGCCCACATATGATTTTTCGGCCCATAAGAAAAATAAGAGAAAAGGAAAAAGGAAGAATTAATCAGATATTTTTCTTAAACTGGATTTGTTTTAGCTCTAACTAAATTTTTAAAAAAGATCCAGTTACTGTTGATGTGTACTTGTTTGGAAGAGCATTAAATGCTCGTACTTGATTTAAGAAAATATGCAGGTATATTTTCCTTCTTCATGCGAACAAACAAACACACACTGCTAATTCTCTTCCTCATCGGTACTGTTCACTGCTACCACCGCCAAATTTCTACTGCCAAGAGATCACCTCATCTCTGCTGACATCATCCATCTCTCTCCATCAACCTCTCATCTTCCCGAATAAAACCCCACACCTCTCTCTACCATGGCGAAAAAGCAACCACACAAAACCCTAAAATTATCGGCTGCAAATCGAAGAGTTACAAGAAGTGAAGCTCGTCTTTTAGCCGAGAGACCACATCGGAAAAAGAGAACGCGAAAAAACCACCGGCGAATATCATTAATGGCTACCGGCGACGATCGAAAACCACCGATGCCACCACCGCCTTTTTCTCCGGCGAGTCAACAATGCGCGATTGCTCACTCAAAACTCCGAGAGCTAGTTGTTGCAGCTGAACGAATGATGCACGAGTCATCGTCATCGCCGCACCAGCGCACGACAAGGGTATACACGAATCCCTTTTATGCCGAGCAAGAGGACCGAAAGCCTCATCTGATCTCATTGCCACCGAATATGTCGACATCAATGGTCCGAGCACCTTCTGTCGGATGCGATCAGACCTATCTCGCTACCAACAAATTTCTGATGAACTACGGTCCCCGACCAATGTTCCCGACCAATGTTTTACCAGTCTGATTCGCGACCATTGTTCTTTCGGCCAAATGTCAGTCCACCACCAGGGTTTACACGTCCCCATTTTGCACCGAGACGGCCACACCAACACAAGATTGCCTCTGCAATAGTGTTGGATCAACATGGAAACCCACTTCTGAATCAGCCATCTGCTTTTTGACCCTTCAATCCAGTACGATCAACGGTGGTCAACAACCTAAATTACCCACCTGTAGCATCCACGGTGGTACCTCAAGACCATCGTCGACCACCACCTCTCACTACCTTAGAACAACCTACGGCATCACCCTCAACACTATTTAAACCAACCCCTGCGCAAAACAACCCTAACCCTAACCCAAACACCACCACCTACCAATACAGCTGCAGGTTGAAATCGAACGAAATGGGTAACATGCAACCCATTAAAAAGAGAGGTATGGGTTGAAATTGAAGATGGTGAACTTGTGGCGTCGGAAGAAGATGAGGGTCGAGAAGCTGAAGAGAAGGAATCAGAGAACTCTCAAGGAGTTCGTGGTCTTGACAAGGGAAAACAAAAAGTCGGTACCTCCTTAAACTCAAATATCACTCGTTTCGATTTATTTTCATGTCATGAAGCTATGCTTAAATTTCCCACTTTAGCACGTAAAATATGCCATGCACCACGTGGATTTCATGTTAATACACTTCTTACACACCCGCACATTGGTTATTTGATCACAAAATTGGGTTGGGAAATTTTCTGTGAACCACCAAGTCAATATAATATTGACTGGGTGAGGGATTTTTATAGTGAAATGTCTGTTACGGACGGTGTAAAAATCCTTGTTAGACAAACCGAGGTTGATTTTTCGGCCACGGCCATTAATAACCTTTTGGGTATTCTCCCACCTAAACATTCCGAGATGGAGCGGCTGATCAAAAATCTATCCAATGAGGATCTTGATAACATTTTGGAAACAATTGCCCATAAGGGATCCGAATGGGAATTTCAAGGAAATTCACGTACTATTCGCACGCATTGTTTAAAACCTGAGGCAAATGCCTAGTTTTTCTTTTTGAGACATAGTCTCGCTCCAACCACTCACGATACTAGTCTTTGCATGGTTCGTATTTTGATTTTATATTGCATCCTGAAAGGACACCGATTCGACATTGGCCGTCTAATCTCCAACAATATACGTGGAGGGGTAGACCGGTGCAATGCTCGAATGGGTCATCCGTCCATTATCCATGCACTTATGAAAAACGCTAATGTTACCATCCTACCCACCGATATGTTTTCAAAAGAAAAGCTAGTTATGGAAAAACAAAATGTGGATAGATTGATGCGTAACAATATGTGTGTGCATTCGGATTCGGACAGATCTGATAGTGATGGAATTGCTTCTTTGGAAGCAAAGTTTCAGTCACTTAAGATTGAGATGCGGACAACACTTAAAGAACACCAAGTGTTGATTTCCAAACAAATCGACCAGCAGGAAAGTGAGAGGAGCGATAAGAACAATGAGATTGAGGCGAGATTGAAAAGAATTGATGGCATGATAGTGAGTTGGCTGAAGTTTGAGAAGGCGAAGGATGACGTGACAAGAGGGGTGATGATGAAGGAGCACCCGAAGATAGCAAGGACATTACCCCCGTTTCCTATCCACCTTTTATGGGAACCCGTGGAACGCCCTCCTACTCATCCTGAGTAGGACAGGTTCAATTTCACGACTCTATCCGCTTTTATTTTTCGCACTTTAATAAATTGCATTTACATTTCATCGTCTACATTTGGGATTTTGAATTGGGAATTTGGAGTAATTTTTGCTTGATTTTATCACGTATTGATGTCATTTTTGGAGGATTGTTAGACGCATGCTTGGTTGATAGCCCGCGTAAAATGGAAAGTTTTCTCACCTGCACATTTCATGTCACTAGAACTAGCCTCCGAATTTTTTGTTTCCAATTTTTGTTAAAATTATTTTTGCAACCACACCATACACAATAAAAATCCAATTTTTTCGCTTGATCGATGGTTGTCCAATGAGGACATTGAACCCTTCTAAATTTTGGGGAGGAGAAATGATATGGTAACTCATATAAAAATTCGACACCATATCATTTTAAGTGCACACCCCTTCGCAAAATGCGACGCGCTTACAAAAAGAAAAAGAGGATTTAACAATGCAAAAAGAAGAAAGCTTCGCATTTGTTTTTCCTCACATCAAGAAAGTGTCAAAGACACCGAAGGGACCAATGTGTCTCATCTCAAAATCACCAAAAGAGAAGGCAGAAAAATTGTGCCAAATTCGAATTTTTTTGAAAAATTGGTAAAAAACACCACTTTTACCCAAACAAAAAGCCAAACACTCACCCCCGATACCGGTTGCATTATGATTTTAATTAAACGGGAATTTTGTGGCTAGCCTATGGATTGACATTTTTTTGTAAGTAAGTTGAGAGATGTCATTTTTCAAAGCGCTATCAATACAACCGTGTGAATGACTTGAATCAAAGAATGATTGAGATACATGTTAAAGGATGGAAAAATTACGACAAATTTACAATAAATAAATTAGCTCAAATTTTTTATTTTTCTTAATAAAGTTGCTTGAGGGCAAGCAACAGTTCGAATTCATGGTTGTGATAGAGTTATTTTATTAACCCTATTTTAGCCATGTTTCATATTAATTTTGAGCTAAAATCCCGCATTTATCGCTTTATTTATAGTCATTATTAGTTAAATGCAACAAAAATAAATATTAGATATGTTTCGTATTTAATTGCAAAAATACACCGCAAAAACACAAAAATAAGTATGTTTTATATGTATTTTGTAGGTACGTAAGAAAGGCCGCATTCGAAGTCTAAACTAAGGATCTTGTTGGACGGATCACAGAGCTTAAGGAGAAGACTTCGATATTTTGGGCCGATAGTTGGTGACGTGTTTTGAACTATGGAAAACCGATTTTTGGGCTCATTGGAATTATATGTATGGGCCGATAAACAAACAACATGGATCGATTTGATAATTATCTTTTGGGCCGATCGTTATTTCCAGTTGGGCCGTTTGTTTTGTGGACCGATCATTATCTCCACATGGGCCGAAGAGTAAACTACAAATCGCATGGGCCGGTTCCTAATTTCCATATGGGCCGTAAGCTACAAACTGCATGGGCCAAAGGTGTTGATGATCCATGGGTCGGATCTATGACCCATGGATGCTCCATTTTGCAAAACTTGGTCACCAAGCATATTTTTAGTATAAATAGAAGTATTAGGCTATTAGTTTTAGGGTGCTTCAAGGTCTTAGTACCTTGTATGCCAATTGCTTGGTTACGTTTGTTACTTAGTTGGCATCATGGCTCGTTATTGAACAATTCCGAACACCCCTAGTTTGATCTGAAGTTCTCGACATTTGTGACTTAATTGACTCGGTTTGCAACTTTAATCTTAATCTTAATTGCATGTTAACGTTACTTAAACTTTAGTGTTAAAACTCTTTTCCCTAAACTCTTTTAAACTCGCTTTCTTAATCTCTTAAACTCGATTTCTCAAACTCTTAGCTTAATTTTCTCAACTCTTCACTCTTAAACTCGATTTCTCAAACTCTTAAACTCTTAGATTAATTTTCTCAACTCTTAAACTCTTAACTCGTTTTCGCACCTCTCAAACTCTTAAACTCCTTTTAAGTTAACTTCAATCGCTTTCCAACTCGCATTTTTAATTAAATCTTACAAACAACTTACGACTCTCTTTCCTTACTCTCATTCTCGACTTTTGATAAAACTTGGTTCTCGCGTAATCTCACTTACAATATAAGCCGGAAGTCTTAATTAATCTCTTTGGATTCCCAAGTAAAATTGGTTCACGGTTTGGTAAGTGATTTCACAAAAAGTCCCATCTTTTCTCTCATCTCGAAAGCACGTTAATTTTAGTCTCTATAATTAGTCCGTTAACAAACACGCAAACTCTACTTTTAAAACGCAATGTTTAACTCTTCCATCAACTTTGTAGTAATTAATGTTAAATGCTTTCCAACTCTTTTCATAATTGTCATGTTAAATTAATCAATTTTCTCAAAGCTTAGATAACTTGAGCAACAAGTCACGACGTTCCACTCAAGTAAGTTTCATTTAATTAACTCATTGTCCATTTCCATTATTTGTTTCAAGCCTCGTAAATCTTTTATAATTGGAATCTGAACGATGATGGGCTAATCACCTTAGTTCGTGGTATAAAATGAAATTGGGACCAAGACTAATAATAAGATAAAAAGGTGTATCGTATGGTATGATTGTCTGACGTTATTTAAATCAAATGTTATATTTTGTGGTGGAGCACAATTGACCAACTGACAACTGGTACGTTGTATCATGAAATATTCGACACTTGAGATAACTAAAGAATACCGTCACTTCTCGATATCTAATTATTAATCTAATCTCAATGGACTTTTATACCGTGCTTCCTTTTATAATTGTTAATTTTCATTAGCTGTTAACAACAAACTCCCAACAAAAGATTACCTTCTCATTCGCCATCTGAAACATGCTTTTAAATAATTGGACCTTTAAATAGAAACTTCTCCACGCTTCCCTGTGGGATCGATATTCGGTACTTTTGTACCATTATTATTTGTTGTAAGACGATAATAGACTGAGATGTATACTTGCGTCATGGTTTATTTCTGATAGCACACACTGAATCTTTTGATTTGATATTACCCTCTGGATTACTAACATTTTTACAGGGTGTAGCAAAAGAGCGAACAAACGTATCCAAATTTTTATGGTATTGGGGCATTTTCCTATAACCGTGGCCATAAACTACTTATCGCCACACAATCTCGCATTAAACGTGGCCCATTCATTACATATACTATCCTTAATTTTAATAAGTGTGGCTATTAGGTACCTTTTGCTCACATAAATAGAGAAAACCATGACGATAAACACCTTATGGCTACACAATTTGTTTTTAAGGTGGCCAGCGATTACCCTATAATCATATATATATTTGTTTTAATGTGGCCATAAACTACTTATCATCATGAAAATTTTATATTAACCGTGACCAATTCATGGCATATGGTTACTATAAATGTCGAAATCGTGGCTATTAGTTACGTTCTGGTCACACAAAATAACTAAATATATAGCCATAAACAACTTATAGTCATGCAAATTTCATATTAACCGTGACAATTTCATAACATATGGTTACTCTAAAATGTTATAATAGTGGCTATTGATTATATTTAGGTCACACGAAATAACTAAAACCGTGGCCATAAACTAGTTATGGTCACACAAATTTCGTATTAACCGTTACAAATTCATAACATTTGGTTACACTATATTTTTAGAAAATGTGGCTATTGGTTAACTTCATGTCACGTAAAATAACTAAAATCATGACCATATACGACTTATAGCCACGTGAATTTTATATTAAGCGTGACCAATTCATAACATGTGGTAATGCTAATTATAAGAACTGTGGCTATTGGTTTGCTTCTTGGTTTGCTTCTGGTCATAAAATAACTAAAACCATGGTTATAACAACTTATAGTCATGTAAATTATCTTAACCGTGGCAATATTATTACATATAGTTACTCTTAATTATGATAACCGTGGCTATTGAATATATTTTGGTCACACAAAATAACTATAACCATGACCATAAAATACATATAGCCACGTAAATTTTATATTAACCATGGTCAATTCATAACATATGGTTACACTAATTATAAGAATCGTCACTATTCATTACCTTTTGGTCACACAAATTAACTAAAAACGTGACTATGGATTACCTTTTAATCATACGACATAACTAAAACCATGACTATAAACTAGTTATGAGCCCAATTTATTATTAGCCATTACTTGGTCGTCGTAGCCCAACCATGGAGATAACTAACCTTCAACCATGGTTTTTATCGTGTGAAGAAATGATGAAAACAATTACAATAATCAAATGAGAAACATTAAACTAATATCAATTAATAAAGTATGAACAATGTGTAGGTACACCGTACACCAATAATAAACCTACCATCACTATTTGTCTTAAATATTACATTTTTGCTTAATAAAGCTACTCATGTTCCGACTTTGGTATCTTGACGTATAATTCTTCTTTCTCCTATGTTTTTACTAGCTTCTAAATCAACGATGAACACGGATCTGGGTTTGCTTTTATCTGCAGATTCTGGTTCCTGGGGATTGTAAACACAAAAAGAAACACAAAAATCATACAATCCAATTCGATTTTGATTCCTAAAACAACCTATTCTTTGAAAAATCTTTAAAATCAAGAAACAGAGACCAAAAACCACAAGAACCGATTTTGACAAATTGATGCTTTAAAGCTTCGAAATCGAATGTGAAACTTGGTCAGAATCAATTTAGAAATAGATGGGACGGATTGAAACACTCAGATTTCAAAAAAGCTCACAAAAATCGAACAACCAAAAATCAAACAGGCAGCGCCGTGTTTTTCAAAAAGTCGAAAACAGAATCAATAAGAATTACCTTTGGATCAATGTCTTGTCTCTCTGCTCTGATACCAATTGTGGATCCTAGTATAATAAGTATCAATGATACATAGAATGATTAACTTTGTCATGAGTGATTATAGAGAGGTTACATATACGAATGATGAACAAACTCTCTCTAGAAACTCTTAGGCGCACTCTCTAATCTAACCTAAGATTAAGTAAACAACTTTAAATACACAGGGCTTGGAGCCTAAAGCTCAAGCGCATTAGCACACTAAAGTCCATTTAACAAATATTAAGGCTTTTACAATTATAAATAAAACTATTATTTTCTTTATATCACTTTCTATTTAATAGGACATTTATGGTCCTAACATTTCCATCGAAAAATCAACAAATATATGAGACATGGAAATAACTAAGTCAAGAAAATCTAACACGTGGTAATTAAGGAATTTAATATCGGAGAAAAACAAACACGAGTAAGTTTTTCAGAATAAATTATCACGGTTCTTTGAATTTACTTAAAATTATTTACCTTTCAAAACATGGTACTCCCCCTCAAAGATTGCATAACCATTGTTTATCAGTCATGTGGCAAGGATATTCTTAATTAATGGGCACATGAAATTCCTGTAAAACAGATTAGAAGGATTTTGGTATCCATGCTTTGATGGATCATTGATGGTTAGTGGCCTTAGCTTTGAAGCTATTAATATGAGGACTGGGGATACTATAAGTACCATATCAATTATTAACATACCTTTGATTCACAAAGTCATTCTTTGCACAATTAGTGCAGCAAATATTTGCTCGGCTTAGACTGATCACCATTGTTGTAGAATAAACATGAGTAAACTTGGAAATAAATGACTTTGTATCAACTACAGAAGATTTATAAGACGTGATTCCATCATTGTCTTCTGTAGTTGATTTCTTTCTCCAAACCATCGTAACTTTGCGGAAAACTTGATTATCTTTATTATCAACACGGGAATTATAAAAACGATTTGAAGGGAGAATCTGATCATTAATTTGAAAAGTCATTTGATTTGACAAAACTCTTTGAAGAAACATTTGTAGAAATTGAACTTGAAGCATAAGAAGACTGAACAATAGTATCGGGACTAGCTCGTTCAGATAAATCAATTTTGAAATTTATTTCTTTAAGTTTCTTAACTTTTGCGGATAAAACATTTCTTTCTTCGAGAAGAAAATCAAATCGCTTTTGTAAATCAGATTTTACCGTCTATTCTTTCAAAATCTCGGTTGCTAACCTATATAATTTCTATGAAAGCTTACGAAATTCTATTTCAAAAAGCTTTCTTTCACTTCCAAAATCTTTTTCAATACTGCTGCGTTTATCAGATATTTCTTTGAAAATCTCAACATTTTTATTTTCAAGCACTCTCTTTTCACTCTCAATATATTTTCTTTGATTATCAAAATTATCTCGTTCAATTATCAAAACCTTTCCAAAATCAGAAATCTGTTTTGAAAGTTTAGTATTCTTAAGCTCAAAGGTTTTTCTTTCTTCAAAAATTTTCTTTGAAAGATCAAGAATCTTTCTTTCAAAATTCTTTCTTTCATTTGAAAAATTAGTTCTTTCTTTTCTAATCTCTTTCTCAAAAATGGATATCCTTTTCTTTAGCTCAAGATTTTCTCTTTCTAACACTTTTCTTGTTTCTTTAAGCCTCTTTGTATCATCCGTAAGTGCCAAGTTGTTTTTTTCTTTTGCTTCAAAAGTTTCAATGTTCCTTTCAAGTTCTTAAACTTTCTTTGAAGCTTCAGCACTTGCCGAATGACTACGATTCTTATCAGCTTCTTTCAGTCTCTCAATCAACACATTGCTTTTCGGGAGTTTAGATAATTGATTTTTCAAAAAATCAGTTACTTCAATGAGTTTTTCCTTTTCTCTTTTTTAAACTTTTGGCCCAACTCAGATTTTCAGCATTTTCAACATTGTTTTGCAATGTCGATTTGCAAAAGCACGTTATAATTGTTTTCCAATCTTGCTTCAAGAACTGCAAACTTATCTTTGAGATCAGAAATTACTTGTTGAGAATCAGAATAAGACATTGTTACTTGATCGAAATGATCGTGAGACAATTAACAGTTATGATCCAAAAAGCAGAATCGGATGTGAACGGCAAGCACAATATGGTAGAGAACACAACTATCTCTTGGATCTCTTTGTTGCACTTATGTAATAATGAGACGTTCAAAAGTGATCCAAAGAAAGTGACAGAAAGGACTGCCTAAAGACTGATTTTGAGTGGAAACTAACGCAAGGAATTAAGTGGACAAGTAAACTACCGCAAGAAACTAATCAAGGTAAACTACCACAAACAGAACGAAAACAGAGTAAATTTACTACAAAAACAGAAACTCCCACACAAAGGTGTGTGGTGAGTGAAGATCCTGCACAAAGCGTGTGCGGTAAGTGATCCTTCCCGCACAATATGTGTGCGGTAAGTGATTATCCCGCACAAAGAATATGCGATAACACGGAGTTCCCGGGTAATGCTTATGCGGTAACAGGGAGTTCCTAGGTAAGGCATATGCGGTAACAGGAGTTCCTGTATAAGACTTATGCGAGCAAGGGATACTTCCCGGGTAAACATGTGCGGTAAACAGGTAAGGGATACTAACCTTTTATGCTGTAACTGATGAAGAACACATGGGAACTTATAGTGTGCGGTAACCTAGACTTGTCGACTTTCCAAATCATAACTGAACCAAAATGAATGTTTAATGATCATTGGGCAATAATATTAGCGTAGAAACACGAAAGAGTAAAAACCCAAGAAGATTTATCCCAAAAAGATCATTAATTTGTAAAAACACGATATGAACTATGAAGAACAATCGACAATGGCTAAAACAAGATTTTCAAAATTATGATTCAAAAACTTTGATTTGACAGTAAAACTATACCAAACACTCTTAAACACTTGAAGGAATGAATTTGAATAAGTAGAGACAAAGAATTCAAGCAAAATCAAAAAAATCAAAAACAAACCAGAGGGGCGTCGTGCGTACGGGACTCTGAACATAACCTCATAAATCGATTATCGTTGGATCAATGTCTCTGTCTCTTTGCTCTGATACTAATTGTGAATCCCCGAACAAGTGCAAATAAATGTAAATCAATCAACCAATCAACAAGAATTGCTCAATAGAATGGTCATATGATTGATCAGAGAGAATGTTGTTTCCACGTGAGTAGCAACACAATGATTAACCTAAACAACTCTCTAGGTTAACTCTAGATTACAAAAGTATTTATACCTATTCAGCCCAAACTTTGATACAATGAAATATTGACCCTTACAGTTTCCATTCATCATCAACAAAAGGTGCAGTGTTGCACATATAATTAGTCTTTGAACATATATACAAGTGTTGGTAGTCAAATTGATGTGCTCCGTGTTCGACTCAAACAATTTCTTAAGGTTCATCTTTTCTTCAAAGTAAATACCAAATGTATTTGTTTTGGTAAAAAAAAATCCCAAAGTCACGATCAATCAAGATGAAACCGTGTTTTTATCTTACTTTATTGCATGCCATTGTTCATTGATGATCAAACGGTCATAACTAAAGGCTGCAATCAAACATCATCAATACGAAGACCGTTGCCACCATCATAATTGATTTCATCACCTTTTTCCAACCATCTTCATTAAGACTATTTTGTTTCCCATATGAAACCAAACCAGTTATTTTTGTTTCCCACATGATACCAAACCAATTATCACAATAACACGTTTTGTTACCTTTGCTTCATACTAGTGTTATTTTACGTATGAAACAATATATTATTTTTTCTAAACAATTCATAACAACATTTCGTATGTGAAACCACATGACGAGTTTTTGAATCCGTCGAACGCACTGCTGGGTGGTATTGTCATTGTCGTTTATGAAACCACCGGACGCGTTTATCAATTTGCCGTCGTTTATGAAACCATCAGATGAGTTTATGAACCCCCCGTAGTTTATGAACGAGTTTATAGATTCACGATACACACCCATAGGTGGTATTGTCGCCGTTTATGAATCAGTTTTCACGGTTTCGAGTTTCTTGGAGGCTTGGTGGAAGGAGGATCTGAGTAAATTATAACACATGGTGTGGTATATCAAAATCGATGAGATCGCCTCGTAGATGACAGTGAAGAAGAGATTCCGACGACGGTTAGAGCGTCAGAGTACTTGAATGTAGAGAAAAAAAATGCCATTGTTGACTGAATGATTGAGGGTGGAGAGATTGATGGAGAAAATCATGGTGTGGAAAGATAATAAAAAATATAGACAATTCTAGTTATTTATCAAAATTAAAATTAAAAATATTTAAAATCTCTTCCAAAATTCCCCGAACCGCAATCAAAACAAGGATGGTCTATATGGGTTTGTAACTTTCGGATGGTTTGCACATGATTACCGTTATATATGTGGTTCAAATAAAAAGCACCAAAATTTTAATAATGGGAGAATCAATCTCAACCACTAATTTGAAATTTTGATTTCCAAATCTTTTTATACTAAGTAAGATAAGAGTGAAAAAATCAAATACCCTAACTTATCTCCTATTTTTTCTATAACGTTTTTTATATTGATAAAATTTCCACCTTGAAATCCTTGGCGGTTTGTAAATAAGAATTTGGCAAACAAGAATTGCGAACAATTATCTTAATTCTTTATGCTTTTTCAATCGTTTTAGGTACCCTTTTGAAGACTTAACTTTATTCGATAAACTCTTAGTCGGGTGTCTTGATACGTCTTATTAATCATCATTCTCAAAACAAGATTTGTATACAAAATTTGTCACTTTATTTAAATTGTTATGTGCAATTAGCAATCAAATAATTACAGGACATTAAGGCGAAATAATCGAGATTTCCAAAAGAAGTAGCTTGCTTGGAAAGGAATGGGATTAGTGGATTAATCTTTTTGTTCGAATGGAATAACTTTTACTCTTAATCCAAGATTATGAAAATAACGTTAGTCTAAAACTCAAAAAATACCATTTTTTAGCAAAATCTTTTTGTTGGAATGGAATGACATATATTGTGTTTGTTTGAATTGATTTAATTTTTTATTTATAATAAAAATAAGTTGCAATTTTGGTACTTGTGGTAGTAAAAAATGAGTAAATTACATGATTGGTCCTTGTGGTTTGCGATTTGTTTGACTAAGGTCGCTAAAACGCGTTTATTACATTCTCGGTAGCCATGGTATGCAAAAATGCACACCCTGGTCCCTCACACTAACGGATCTTGTTAACCTAGTTAAGTATGAGGACATTTTTGTCTTTTACCCTCACTTTTGTTCGTTTCGTGGTAAAACTTAAAAATAATATATAGTTAATATTATTATTATATTATAAATTTTTTGTTTTCCGAACCCACACCCATCATCCCACCCCTCCTCATCCCCTTATTCGTCTTCGTTGGACTCCCCAAACAACCAACATCGACACCTCTTCCCCCTCTCACTAGCCTCCCTTTTCCTCCCCCTCACCCTCTTCTTCCATCGAATCCCAATACCCATAGTCGACAACCCACTATTCCCCACTGCCAACCATCACACGTTGGATTATGACCCTCTAGCCCTATCTCACCGACAACCTCCCTCTCTATTTCTCTTTGCTTCCCTCTCTCTCTCTTTCTTTATCTCGCCACATTCATATATAGACATAGCGTGAAACCTACACCTGCCTCCTCCCCCATCATCCCCTTCCCGCTAGTGAAACTCTTTGCCTCTGGCGGTCCCAAAGGAGTTTTACAAAAGTAAACTGTTTCTAGAATGGGGGATGAATACAAACACACAATTTTTCACTTTTAAATTCTTTTATTAATTAAATAAGAATCAATATAGAATTTACAGGTTGCTGCAGAAGCTAGATAAGGAAAGATCATAATCTAAACAATCTTAGGATCACTAAGCTTTTATTGCACAAGAAAGTAAGAACAAGAGAGAAAAGAGATAGAAGATTAAGAAGGTGTAGATTGAAGATACAGAGTCTTCGTTCTATTTATACCCACTACATTAAACGAACCTTATATAGTACAACCCACATGTGGAGTGATAAGTGGAATACATGTCCTTGTTCTTCAGATATGGCAGGCTTTTAGCCGCATGTGAACGGTAACATCAGGAATTGGTAAACACGTTTGGAGACAGAAAAGCAATATGTACTTGTATCTTTGTCTGTTGGACGTATGGGGTATGTCCTTTTGCGCAAGATAGTAAGACAAAATAATCTTGATGCACAAGAATCTGATCAACTATAGAGATGAGACGTTGAGGACTTCTTCAGTTATCGTTGAGTCTTGGTCAGATTCCACATTCGATGTAGACATTCATCGTATCACTGAATGCCACTTTAGATCACGGGTAGACATGTTTATACCTTCAGCTAATTTTTTAACATCACAGAAGTTTTATTTGATATGAATTTTGCCTTGGAGTTTACTCAAGTTATATCTGTTACAATGCATGTTCAACCATCACTGAACAAACTCAGTATTAATCTGACCGTTGAAACTGAAACAATAAAAACAGACTTAAGTATTTTCACTAAGTATAAGGATCATCATCAAATCACTGAGAGGGTTTGGATCAACAACCTCTTTCTCGCCGATAATGCAAACACCCTTTGTCATACTCCCTCGTCGCTGGACTCACTCACCTCAACCCTTGTTTCTATTTTCAAAAACAAGGTTGACAATGTGAGTGTATTTGTGGGTATTGTGTATGTGTGTGTGTTGAGAGAAAAATTGAGTTCCACTACCCTCACCCTGCCTACCGATACCCATCCCTCACGGGCTCACCTACAAGTTTTATGTGTGTGTTTTTAACTTTTACAAGTCAGATAAATTAAATACAGAAATTTACAGTTTTGGTTTATGGAGACGGTGAAGGCCGACAATGGCTTGTGCCTTGGTGGGGGAAGTGTGGGTTTTACTTATAGGGTGTCGAGAACAAGGGGGTGGATTATGTATGAGAGTCGTTGAAGCATGCTAGGTGGTGTGGGGGAAGAAGAGGATGTAGGGGTGGGTGTGGAAAATGGTTGTTGATGATGGTGGGTATGAGTTGTCTAGGTAGAAAAGGGTGAAGGTGAAGGATGGGTTCCCGAATGGGTCTTGTCATTTTGTGTGTATATATATATATGGGATGTTGATGTGTCTTTTAGATGGATGAGGACGAGACGAGAGGGACGTGGTTGCCGGAGAAGTAGAACAGTGGAGGAGGCAGTGGGTTTGGGATGTTTCTCTGACGGCATGACGGAGACAAAGTTTTTATGAGTTTGTGTTATGTGTTTATATAAATAGGCTAATTCATATATAAACCTGAAAGATTATAAATATGCAACCACATATACACCACAGGATTACACAATCAACGATTAGGATGGAGGCAATTACATTTTTAGAAAATTACGAATGAAAATACTCCATAAAGGAAGGAATGATCTATGTTTAGAATCAAATTTCATTGGTTTACAAGGTTTACCATCTATATAATGTTTACAAAACATACCCCTCTATATATATAGATAATAATAATATAATATAAGATATACAATTTATTTAAAAAATTATATAAGGAAAGGAACAAAAGATGGTTAAAATACAAGGATACCCTTAGAGATAGTCGGGTTTACAGATTTTGTTAGAAGGAGAGACTCAGAGCATGCGTTTTTGCATACAAAAAGAACGGGCAACTTAATAAACGCGTTTGAGGGACCGTAGTAGGGAAAACCAACAAACCACACGACCAGGAATGTAATTTACTCTAAACAAATTATTTGAAGAAAACCCTTGTGTTATGCAAAAATGTTCAACTTTTGGTTCCTTCCACCGTCAAAGTAAAATTTCAACCATTAAATAGTCATTTTACTCTTTTTTAATTGTTAAATTATTTATCGTTATTTTTACATATATTAATACTACATTATTTATATAAATATATTAATATAGGTCAAGGATAATTTACAAACCAGATAAATCTGATAAACCATGCAAACCTATTTATAGCCATCGGATTGTTTATTTGCAAGCTCAGTGTTTCTTTTTTAATGATTTAATCACAAGGGCATTTTAGTTAGTATGTAAATAGAATATTTTTTTAATTAAATTTAGGTAAAATCAAGATGCTTTTTTAGGGATTATCATTAACATTTTTTATTCAGTTATTTATGGGAGTTATTTATGGGAGTTATTGATCCCTTTATCCTCTTTTCTGCTTCTCCGGGCACATGCGGCTGTTGTTGTTGGTTACTTTTTACCACCGAACTCCATTTTTTTAATTTTAAAATCGGCGTCGCTCTCTGTGTTGTTTTTTGCCCACTATCAAGATTGATGCCAACTGTTTCTCTAAGACGGGATGTTGCCCTGTCGTTTCCTTTGGATGCCGACAAGGTTTGACGGTCGATGTCGTTCATGGTCTTTCACGTCACTGCTCAAAGCACTCGATGTTTTCGCAATTCGATTACAGGTGGAGCACATCGATAAAGGCAAAGAACTGTCACCGACTGTTTCCTGAAGATGGGTTGCTGCCATGTCGTTTCCTGTGGACGCCGACAAGTTTTGACGGCCGATGTCATTCATGGTCTTTCACGTCACCAGTCAAAGCACTCGACATTTTCACAAGTCGATTACATATGGAGCACATCGATGAAGGCAAAGAATTGTCGCCGACTGTTTCTCGAAGATGGGTTGTTGCCCTGTAGTTTCTTTTGGACGCCGACAAGGTTTGACGACCGATGTCGTTCATGGTCTTTCACGGCATCACTCAAAGCACTCGACCTTTTCGCAATTCGATTACTGATGGAGCACATCGAATTCTGGATATATGGATACTGTTGTTCATGAAGTAGTCAATGGAAGTGATGCAGTAGTTGTAATCAGCATGTGAAACTTTATTCATGCCATGAAACATGTATGCAACCCTGAAATCAAAATCTTGATGCATCTTGTGATGTGACTATGCAATGCTAAACAGTACGTTAATTTGGGTGCATTCTACAAGTTTCAGTTTGTTCTAATGATGTAATTGTAAGCATTATATGAGACTAAATTCATCTCATGAAAAAGATGCCCACCATGAAGGTAAATTCAGCATGCATATTGAGTTGTTTCTATTCAAGTATTTGCATATCAAAATATACGTAGGACCCATAAATGGTACATTATAAAATTGATCACATGATGTTGTTGCTTTTATTATATGAATATTACATAATCTATTGAGAACTCTATGATTTCTAATCCTTTTTGTCTTCGTCGTCCAAATCTAGAAGAATCTGTGAATCAACTATGTTCTTAAACTTGGAAAACGGTTGTAGGAGCCTCAGTCGGTTTCCTCTCGTTCGCCATGAATCAAGTTTTTAGATGAATCTAGCCACAATAAAAACAGGGCAAATGCTCGAACGATGAATATCTTACCGTGATTTCGTTCAACCATTGATTGATTCGAGGTTTTTTTTACAGAAACAGTTTGTTTCACAGGGACGATATTGCTCTTCGATGAAAGTTGTAATTGTTTATTAAGATACTGAGTGTTTTTAGGGATTTGGTTAAAATAGAAACAATGTTACCATGTTTACCGGGGAGTGGGGTTGTGATGAAATTCCATCTCTCCCCCTACAAACGGAATTTTCATTGAAATTCATTTAAAATTAATTATTAATTAGTTTAATTAATATATTATATTTTCTGCGTAAATGAAATGATGTAGGGCTAAGATCTAGTTTGCATGGTTTGCCAGATTTTTCTAGTTTGCAAATTAAACCTTCCCAATATATATATATATATATATATATATATATATATATATATATATATATATATGGCCCTTCTTTTGTTAACCCTACACTTAGTGTTAACCATGTTAACCAATCTAGACCACTCATCTTAATAATCAATGGCTTAGATTAATTCAATTATTTTAAAATTTATTAAATGATGAGCTGGCTAATTTAATGACCTGCATATATGAACAAGGGCAAATTCGTCATAAAGCTAAAAATGTGTTTACAACTGATAAGGAAAGAAACGAGTTTCCTAATTTCACGTTTTCATTAAATGCAAACATTATCATCATCGATCTACACAAAAATCTTCAAACCCATGATTGACAATGATCTTCAAACCCTTTTCGTTTGATTCAATCAAAATCATCTTCGAACATGGAAACGTGAAAGAGAATGGTGGAAATTAGAGGCGGGTCAAGAATCCCTACTACACCCTCACCTGTCTTTTCTTCACGAACCCACATCTACATTCCATCTACAGTTCGTCTTCATATAGCCACTAGTACTCCCAGATTTCTTAGAACCAAATCGGCGGTCGCCGCCGTTAAAGATGGTGATGGCCCCTGTCGGAGACTATCATGTATGATCTCAGCTTTTACGAGCTACTGGGTATCCCAGAAACGGTGACATCTATAGAGATCAAGCAAGCCTACAAGCAATTGCGATGAAGTATCACCCAGACGTCTCGTCTCGGGGTCGGGCAGAAGAGTATACATAGAGGTTGTGCATATATGCAGGTTTACACAAATTTATGGTTGTGCATATATGCAAGTTTACATAGATTTATGGTTTACACAGATTTATGGTTGTGCATGTATGCAATTTTATTTAGATTTATGGTTTACACAGAGTTATGGTTGTGCATATATGCAATTTTACATAGATTTATGGTTTACACAGAGTTATGGTTGTGCATATATGCAATTTTACATAGATTTATGGTTGTGCATATATGCAGCTTTACACAGATTTATAGTTGTGCATATATGCACTTTTTATCTTCATATATTCAACTGATGTGCATATATGCAATTCTATGATGTGCATATATACAGTTCTAAGGTATGCATATATGCAGTATTAATATGTGCATATATGCAATTTTACATAGATTTATGGTTGTGCATATATGCAGCTTTACACAGATTTATAGTTGTGCATATATGCACTTTTTATCTTCATATATTCAATTGATGTGCATATATATATGCAATTCTATGATGTGTATATATGCAGTTCTAAGGTATGCATATATGCAGTATTAATATGTGCATATATGCAATTCTATGATGTGCATATATGTAGTTTGAAATCGTGCATCTATGCGATTCTATGATTTGCATATATGCAGTTCTAAGGTATGCAGTTCTAAGGTATGCATATATGCAGTATTAATATGTGCATATATGCAATTTTACATAGATTTATGGTTGTGCATATATGCATCTTTACACAGATTTATAGTTGTGCATATATGCACTTTTTATCTTCATATATTCAACTGATGTGCATATATGCAATTCTATGATGTGCATATATGCAGTTCTAAGGTATGCAGCTCTAAGGTATGCATATATGCAGTATTAATATGTGCATATATGCAATTCTATGATGTGCATATATGTAGTTTGAAATCGTGCATCTATGCAAAAAAAAACGTGAAAAGAATATCTGGAACGTGAAGATGAAGATTATGTTTGAAAATGGGTTTTAGATGATTAAGATTATCATTAATAATTACCAAAAATGAAAATGGGTTTTAAAGGATTAAGCTTATCATTAATAACTACCAAAAATATCTTGTGCATGAAATTAGGAAAGTAAATAACCCATAAATAATTAAAATTCTGAAATTCCTAAACTACCCCTACCAAACCAGTAACTTATCTTAATTCCTATTGGTAAAAAAAATTAACACGATTAATACTAAAAAGACGGTTAACAAAAGAAGGGGACCATATATATATATATATATATATATATATATATATATTGGGAAGGTTTAATTTGCAAACTAGAAAAATCTAGCAAACCATGCAAACTAGATCTTAGCTCTACATCATTTCATCTACGGTCAGAAAATATATTATATTAATTAAAAAGTCAATATAACACGTCATCAATTTCTAAGCGTCCTAATATCCTACTTTATAGGACTTAAGATTAAAGTGTTTTGTATAAAAACTTTGTAATAAGCTTTTAGGACGTTTTTAAGCCTCTTAACAAAGTTTTTTTTTAATATAAAGTGTCGCATTAGCTATTTTACATGACACTTTTAAGAAAGTATCTTATAAACCCATCTTTTTAGGACACTTTTTTATCGGACACTTTTCAAATAACGTTCTATAATATATCTAATACGACGCTTTTTATAAAAATATCCTAAAAAACTTGTTACGATACCCAAAAACGTGTTACAATCCTATTACAATGCCTTTAGATATGACGCTTTATTTTTTGATCCTATAAAGTAAACCCTATAAAGTGGTCTAGTAGGACTTTTTTTTTTATGTCCTGTAAACTTATTTTTGTTGTAGCCAATTCAACATAGACGTAATTATTTTTCAAAATAGTAATTTAGAACCGATATTTAAATATGATTTGTTTAGCTTTTATGATGGAATTTGTGGGTTTTGTGATAGACGGGATGACAAAAAATGTAATTCATGTAAGCTTTAATTTTTGTATCTTAAATCAATAAATAAAAAACGTGATTTATATATGTATGGTTTTTCCAACTTTTGGTGATAGTGCCAAAAGTGGTTCATTGATGGTATTGGGCACTTTTTGTGCTTCTAAGTTTTTGGCTTTCCCTTTGTGCTCACTTTTACTTCTTTTCACATCTACTTTTGTGTATCAAATGGAACTATTTTGTGATTATTGTAAGAGTAAGTTTCGATTTTGATCCCTATGGTTAGTAGTTGTTTTTTGGATTGGGTCTCGATAAAATTTTTATTGTAAAAAAACCCCGTGTAGGATGCAAGATTGCTTGGTTTTGATCCCTGAAGTTAACTCCGTTAACTTCCCTCATGTTATGTGTGACTTGCAAACGAGAGTATTAATATCTTTTTGTTCATTCCCTGCTTTTAACATACTAATCTCTCCCTTCTTTGAGTTCACCACCACCACCACCACCACTCGATATTGATACACAACCTCGAACATAAACCAAAAGAAATTGATTATAACAAAATGGTTGTTCACTTCTAAAAATTCAAAATACGTTAAATCCTAACTCAATATCAAATTCTAACATAACTCTTGGTCGTATGTAGGTCTCTAGGTTGAATATCTTGAAAGTTGGTTGTGATTCCCCAAATAAGCACCCAATAGTTTGATAACCTCAACTTATCATGGATTCTCGATGCTTTAATTTGCAGATGAGAAAAGGGAACATGAGACAGTGTGGGGTAAGGAGGCTGGAGATTGTTTGGTGGGGGGGGGGGTCGGAGAACTATAGAGGAGGAACGAGGTCTTCTTGCATGGCGGCCTGCATCGGTGTAGTCAATCACTTTTTGAATGAGAGAGGATCACAAGACTAGGATTTCGATAGGGTTGGTGTTAGGGACCGTCATGTGCAACGGTAGAGGGTTAACGGTTGGAGGTCGGTGGTCGCCACCAAGTTTGATTGAGAGGTCGTTGGATTAGGGTTATAGTGATTCTCATGTCGCCAAAAACTACATAGGGGAGAGAGAGGGAAACGAGAAGTGGAGGTAAGTAAGAAGGGGGAAGTGTTTCATGGAAGGGGAAAGGCAACCCGGTAGGGAAGAAGAAGGGGCTCTCGCTCTCTATCTCTCTCTTCTTGTGTGTATTATATATATATGGCCCTTCTTTTGCTAACCAACCTATTGGTACTAACCGTGCTAATCGATCACAACCATAGATGCATCAGATCAACGGTTATAATTAATACTGGATTTTAATATTATTTACAATTAATAGGCATGTGCTGGACCTTTGTGCATATGAGCACAAGGGCATTTTTGTCAAACCAAATTAAACCTAAACATGGCATTATCTCTATACACGGTAACAGTACCTATTTTGAAGGAATCACTCATCCCTCTAAATTTATCCACTCTCTTTCTCTCTCTAAAAAATTCCTTCACCGCCTCTGCCTTCCTCCCACCGCCACCTCTGTCTTCCTCCCACCGCCGCCTCTGCCTTCATCGGATCTCTTTTTTATGATTTCCACCATGTTTCTGTTCACAAAGCCTTCAGCAAGCCACAACCGAAACAACCTTCTCACAGGTATTTCAAATCATTTCCGAAAGATCCCTAAATAAAGAAAGCACGGCGAACCAACACTCCCTCTCCACTAACCTCCCGTCGTTCTGTTCCGCCGCGAACCTCCTTTGTTTTCCTGATGTGGGCCCCAGTCTCGAGAAACATTCCGGCGATGTGAACTTTAAAGGGTACTCGGAGAAAAACTTCCCAGAAGGCGATGATGATGATGATGATGCTTCTGTGCATATGTGCACATAAACTGTGCATATGATTTAGTCTGAGATCACAGAAGGCAATGATGATGATGACAATTCTTATGTGCATATGTGCACATAAACTGTGCATATGTGCACATAAACTGTGCATATGATTTAGTCTGAGATGGCTTTTGCACATATGCACATTTGCATATATGCACAATATCTCATCTGCATATATGCACACCTGCATATATGCACAATGTCTCAAAGAACTGATTTATAGAAAAAAAATGTATTAATTGAGTTAATATAATTCCGAAAATATATTCTGAATTAATATAATTTCGATATCTTGTTTGATATTAAAAATATATTCTGAATTAATATAATTTCGAAAATCATGGATTAGATAACTATGGAATGTAGAGCCAGTTATTAAATGTGAGATAAATATGAAAGAAATTGGATATACCCATTTTACCCTTGTTGGCGTGCACCTAAACCAAAATAAAAAGAGCCATTTGATTGGTCAATGTTTGGTTAGCACGGTTAGTACCAATGGGTTGGTTAGCAAAAGAAGGGGACCCTATATATATATATATATATATATATATATATATGGTGCGTTTATTTTGCAAACCAAGCAATTCGTACAAACTATACAAACCAATCTTAGCCGTTCATCAAGTCTAATAAATATCTGATTTTATTATGTTTCCTAATCTAAAGTCATGATCATAATTAATGAACTTAATCATCTTCCATATATATCACAATCATTATTAATGAATGATAATAATTACCATAAATATATCTATTGTTGCCTAATATAGTGGTTTGCAAAGTTTGTAGAAATTGTTTGGTTTGCAAAAGAAACGCATCCTATATATATATATATATATATATATATATATATATATATATATATATATATATATATATATATATATATATAGGGGTGGGTTCAAATGAAAACTCAAATTCAATTGTAAACGTGAAGACAAACCACAGCCGTTGATTAATAATCTGGTGAAGAGATCAATGGCAAAAAAACACGGTGGCAATTTTGTAAATAAGTTGAAAACTATGTCCATGGCTTAATAAATATTTAGCGCGCAGGGGTAAAATTGGAAAGATTATAATCAACGCCTATTTTTGTTGACTTTTTATTTTCTTTTTTAATTAAAAAACTTTTACCCCCTTAAATTTTAAAATAAATAATCTCAAAAATTACTAACATTTTAATCAAACAAATTACATCAAAAAAACGAGAATTTCGTGCTCTTTGATATGACATCCATCATGATATAGTTTTTTTTCGATTTAACCATTTTTTACGTGAAATCGTGTATATGTGTTATATTCAGACTGAATATATGGAATTATTCAGTCTAAATATAACACATATTCAGACTGAATATAACACATATTCAGACTGAATATAACACATATTCAGACTGAATATAAAACATATTCAGTCTGAATATAACACATACTCAAACCTCATTTTCATGTTTACCTTTCTTTCACGTTCTTTTGGTGAACTCTATATATATGATTTGTAAACTTATTTGCTTTAGTCCATCAATGGTGTCTTGATGATGTGTTGCTTTGTGTTGATTGGCTGCTATCTTCAGTCGATACAGTATAAATGATTCTGTTAATGTGGTCTTGCTCAATATCTTTGTTATCTTATGCAGTTTGTGTTCATTATTGTGATTGTGACGTTAAATTTGGAGACACACACTTTATGAAATTGATTTGCGAAACCTTTTTTCTACATGAAGTTTGAGTTGACATGTGGGTGCTTATATCATATCCTTGAGGGGTTTAATAATACATCTATGTAAAATTGTTAAAGCAAATAAGTTTACAAATCATATATCTGTTATATTCAGTCTGAATATGTGTTATATTCAGACTGAATATGAAATTATTCAGTTTGAATATAACACATATTCAGACTGAATATATCAACTATGAACTATTTTTTTTTGTTAAGTTTGGTAAATTATTGAAAGAATATCTGCATCGAGTGATGATTTTCTGGAACTGAAAGGTTTACTGCAGTTTTCATGCTTCATTTTTTGTGCTTGTTGCTTTGTTTTCTTTGGCAAAACTTCAGATCTAGTCATGGTTGTCACTCAAAACTGCTTGTGCTTTGGACCATACTGGTCGTGATTTCGGTTGTATGATTTGATTTTTGTAGCAAACCATATGAATCACAATAACAAATTGTGATCTAGTTTGAAACGCAACCTTCTTTGTATCAATGAATCATCCTCTTATCAACATTAAATTATATATTAACCAGCTTATCTTAAAAAGATTGTTTGATTTGGGCAGATCTTAATTATTGGTAGGAAACTTATTAGAGCAGCATGGAAGGGACTATCTTTTGTTGACATTTCATGAAAAATTAAAGAATACAATTCCCATTTGGCCATTTCATAGTTCATGAAATTAGATATGTGTTATATATATATAACACATAAATATGTGTTATATTCAGACTGAATATGTGTTATATTCAGTCTGAATATGTGTTATATTCAGACTGAATAATTCCATATATTCAGTCTGAATATAACACATATACACGATTTCACGTAAAAACGATTAAATCGAAAAAAACTATATCATGATGGATGTCATATCGAAGAGCACGAAATTCTCGTTTTTTTGATGTAATTTGTTTGATTAAAATGTTAGTAATTTTTGAGATAATTTATTTTAAAATTTAAGGGGGTAAAAGTTTTTTAATTAAAAAAAATTAAAAATTCAACAAAAATAGGCGCTGATTCTAATTTGACGAAAATACCCCTAAAGCTGAATTTTAGGAATGTCTTAAATATGGCTGCGATCAATGGACGAGATTTGTCCTCATGTTTACAATTGAATTTGAGTTTTCATTTGAACTTTCCTCTCTATATATATATGAGAGGTTTCTTTTACAAACCAATGCATTTGTAGAAACTTTGCAAACCATCTCCTAGCCAATCATTTTTAAGAAACTAATTAAAATTAATGCATTTAATTAACAATTCCACAGGGGCATTATAGTCAATTTATAATTACATTTTTTATTTATTTATTTAGTGTATCACGTTAATCATGGCAATTTACTTAATTGTAGGGATTTAGTTAATATTCATATTAATGAATGTAAACCTTCATTTTTAAGCTTATTCTTGTTCTAGTTTACTTTCTGCAAATCATAACATCACTGGGATAAATTGGACTGAATCAAAAAATTCTGAATCAAAAAAATGGACGAGCAGTCTTCATTGAACGAGATATATGTCAAAGATTCATGAAATTTTGTTGAATTACAGAATCATGATTTGTTATTGTAAAGCACATTCATCAAAATTTCAAAACAAAAATCATATTCACTGTAAAGCACATATATGAATACCAAAACAAAACAACCAATTTATGATTCAGTTCATGGATACCAAAATCATGAATATCTTGAAACCCAAAAACATGAATATCTTGAAACCCAAAACACCAAAATCATGAATATCTTGAAACCTAAAAACATGAATATCTTGAAACCAAAATCAGTAAACCCTAAACCCAAAATCCGTATATCTTGAAACCCAAAAACATGAAATCTAAAGCCGTACTTTTTTCGGTCAAATCGTTGAAGACAATCTCTCCGGTGGTGGTGGTGCGTTTGATACGGTGGTGGTGGTGCCTGTGGTGGACAGCGGCGGTGGTGGTGGTGACTGTGGTGGACAGCGGCGGTGGTGGTGGTGCTTGTGGTGGACAGCGGTGGTGGTCGTGGTGCTTGTGGTGGACATCGGCGGTGGTCGTGGTGACTGTTGCCGGCGGCGGTAGAATCTAGCGGTGGTGGTGGTGCCTGTGGTGGACAGCGGCGGTGGTGGTGATGACTGTGGTGGACAGCGGCGGTGGTGGTTGTGCTTGTGGTGGTCAGCGGCGGTGGTGGTGGAGGTGGTGCCTGTTGTCGACGGCGGTAGAGAAGAGAGAGATTGCTTCTTGGGGTTGGGGATGATTTTGGTAGAGAAGAGAGAGAGAGAAATCATAAATGCCCCATGATTTATGGAGAGAGAGAGAGAAAGGGAACACTTTACTAAAATGAATTTAAGAGTTTTTTGACCAATATACCCTTGCACACGATGTTTTGTTACAAAATTAATTCATTAATCATCACTAATTACCATAATTGCCACTGGATGAATCTAGACCATTGATCAAATTAATGGATGGTGATTAAGGTGGTTCTAGAGTTTCTAACAATGCAATGGTTTGCAAAAAATACCACCCCTATATATATATATATATATAATACACACAAGAAGAGAGAGACAGAGAGCGAGAGCCCCTTCTTCTTCCCTACCGGGTTGCCTTTCCCCCTTCCATGAAACACTTCCCCCTTCTTACTTACCTCCACATCTTGTTTCCCTCTCTCTCCCCTATGTAGTTTTTGGCGACATGAGAATCACTATAACCCTAATCCAACGACCTCTCAATCAAACTTGTCGGCGACCACCGACCTCCGACCGTTAACCCTCTACCGTTGCACATGACGGTCCCTAACACCAACCCTATCGAAATCCTAGTCTTGTGATCCTCTCTCATTCAAAAAGTGATTGACTACACCGATGCAGGCCGCTGTAACACCTCGAATTTCCATGATCAAAGTATGTATTATGAAGAATGTTAATTTCACGTAAGTCGTGTTAATTTCGAAAGTTATGTATATTTTGATGTTGAAGGGTCAAAATTGTAATTGGCCAAAGTCTTTAAGTTAATTGTGAAATTGTGGAAACTCTAGGGTTAGTTGTGTCAATGGGTGATAGTTTGATGTATATAATTGAGAGTCGGCTAAAAATATGAGATTATCTCAATTTTGTTTCTGTGGAGTCGGTTTCGGGTAAAAGAACGAGAGAATTTCGATACTTGACGGAATTCGGTAAGAAATTGAGCAATTCCTTGTTAGATTGATGTTTATAATTCGTTCTTCTTCTCAATTTGATTCTGGGAATTACTTAGGTGCTAAAATTCTGAGAATCGGTTGAACTTAGGTTATCTTACTGTACTTCAAATTCAGGTGAGTTCATCTACCCTGTTTTGCTTTAATAAAATTTATCAGTGAATTGAAATGGCTTTATAAGCTTACTGATATCTTTATGAAATGGATATTAAAGAGTTGTATAAATTTTGAGCAGAAATTGATCGAAACAGATTAGGAATTGAATGAATTCGGAAGTTGAAGTTCCCGGATTAGTTCAGACTCGACTTTCCGGATAATTCCGGATTGTTTTCGGATTTGATTCCGGATTCGTTTACCGGATAAGATTTCCCGGATGATTCCGAACTTGGAATCTGGATACTCTTTCCGGATGTTACCGGATATGGATTCCAGATTTGATTTCCGGATACTTTTCCGGATATGTTTTCTGGACTTGGTTCCGGATTAGTTTAATGGACAAGTTTTCCTAGATAATTCGTTATGAGATTCTGCTGGCCTAATGTTTCAAACTTAAATTTTCTTACCAGGTACTAGCTCGGGAAGGGATACGAAGGGATGAGTGTCGATGAGAACCAAAATTATACTTTTGGAGACGCTATGGAGAATTTAGAGGAACAGAAAATATTTTGGAGATATTATAGACAACCTTTATAATATGATTTTGTGGTTATGGATTAGATTAGTTGGTTGTTTATGATTGAACAGTTGTAATTATAGACCTTGCCGCTAAATCTCCATTTGGGAATGAAAATTTTGGAAGATGTTGTAAATCATTGTGATAAATTTAAGATTTAAATTTATTGTGATTTTTAGGTGTTTCAGCCGCCATGCAAGAAGACCTCGCTCCTCCTCTATAGTTCTCCGAACCCCCCACCCCCACCAAACAATCTCTAGCCTCCTTACCCCACACTGTCTCATTTTCCCCTTTCTCATCTGCAAATTAAAGCATCGAGAATCCATGATAAGTTGAGGTTATCAAACTATTGGGTGCTTATTTGGGGAATCACAACCAACTTTCAAGATATTCAACCTAAAGACCTACATACGGCCATGAGTTATGTTAGAATTTGATATTGAGTTAGGATTTAACGTATTTTGAATTTTTAGAAGTGAACAACCATTTTGTTATAATCAATTTCTTTTGGTTTATGTTTGAGTTTGTGTATCAATATCGAGTGGTGGTGGTGGTGAACTCAAAGAAGGGAAAGATTAGTATGTTAAAAGCAGGGAATGAACAAAAAGATATTACAGTAATACTCTCGTTTGCAAGTCACATAACATGAGTGAAGTTAACGGAGTTAACTTCAAGGATCAAAACCAAGCAATCTTGCATCCTACACTGGTTTTTTTTACAATAAAATTTTATCGAGACTCAATCCAAAAAACAACTACTGACCATATGGATCAAAATCGAAACTCTCTTGCAATAATTACAAAATAATTCCATTTGATAACACAAAAGTAGATGTGAAAAGAAGTAAAAGTGAGCACAAAGGAAAAGCCAAAAACTTAGAAGTACAAAAAGTGCCCAATAAGGCAATAACATCAATGAACCACTTTTGGCACTATCACCAAAAGTTGGAAAAACCATACATATATAAATCACATTTTATATTTATTGATTAAGATACAAAAATTAAAGTTTACATGAATTACATTTTTGTCATCCCGTCTATCACAAAATCCCACAAATTCCATCATAAAAGCTAAATAAATCATATTTAAATATCGGTTTTAAATTACTATTTTGAAAAATAATTACGTCTACGTTGAATTCGCTACAACAAAAATGAGTTTATAGGACATCAAAATAATAAAGAGTCCTACTAGACCACTTTATAGGATTTAATTTATATGATCAAAAAATAAAGCGTCCTATCTAAAGACATTGTAATAGGTTTATAACACGTTTTTGGGTATCGTAACAAGTTTTTTAGGACATTTTTATAAAAAGCGTCGTATTAGATATATTATAGAACGTTATTTGAAAAGTGTCCGGTAAAAAAAGTGTCCTAAAAAGATGGGTTTATAAGATACTTTCTTAAAAGTGTCATGTAAAATAGCTAACACGACACTTTATATTAAAAAAAAACTTTGTTAAGAGGCTTAAAAACGTCCTAAAAGCTTATTACAGTGCCTTTATACAAAACACTTTAATCTTTAGTCCTATAAATAATGTCTTATAAAGTAGGATATTAGGACGCTTAGAAAGTGATGGCGTCTTATATTGACTTTTTAAAATTTTATCTCAAATGATATAATTATTCTTATCATGATATTCTTTTTGTTAGATACGTATATTAAATCATTTGAAAGATATATAATTCTTTTTCAAAATGATACTTTGTAAGAGCTTTTCATGTTAATAAGTCTCATTATTTTGCACTTATATATTACATGGGTATTATTTATTTATTTTGAAATATTACATATTTTTTTTAAATGACATGTTTATTATTTGTTTTTTTTATTTATATTTTGAATAATTAAGAACCGAGATCTTTAATATAGGAAATTTTGATTCAAAACCTTCCATTTAAATAACTTGGTGAACAAATTAATCTTCCCAAAATATAAATGAATAGAAAATTGTTCTATTTTAGTCCCTAAAATAAAAAGGGTGTGATTCATTGATTTCCAAAATGAGTTATTCTAGATCTTGACGTAGTGATTGAGATCTAGGTGGATGTGGTGGAATATTTCATTTGTCTTATGTTTAATTTTATGCGTCTACAATAATTATGGCTATTTATAATCACCTTTTTAAAGATTATTTTTTAGCATAAACTAAAATACCCTTCCTAAAACAATTTGGAGGTTTTGATTTATGATAAAAAAAATTGATTTATGAATTAATTTTATAAAATTCAAGCCCGTAAACGTTATATGATATAATAAAATATTCTGTTTTTTTGGAACGACAATTCATTAAGAAGCTAGCAAGAGGCTAGCGAAAAGAGAACACCATTACATCTTATCCAGACAATTACGAGGGGAGATTCTCCACTCTATAATGTTCTTACGCCACTCCTTTCGTCTAAGGATTATCCAACTAAAGGACTTTTCAATAACAAAATCTAACATACCGCCTAACCTCGGGATAGAGTTGTCAAAGAGTAACCTATTGCGAAAGGACCATATCGAATAGCAGGTTACCATGAGCATGGCCTCCAAGAACTTACGAGACATGGGAGGAATTCTCACGTTGTCGATACCGTTAAGGAGTGTTTCCATGGAGTTGAAATCAGAGAAAGAGAAACCGCACCAGCTGTCGATTTTCGACCAAAGCTCCTTAGCCCAGCTGCAAGAGAAGAAGAGATGCTTGACAGATTCGGTTTCAAGTTTGCAAAACGGACATAAGACATTGTCGAGATCGATTCCTCTGGAGGAAAGACTTTCTTTACACGGGATCCGATTGAGGAAGACTCTCCAGAAAATATGTTAATCTTGGCTGGGACAAGTTTGTTCCATCTCGTCTTATGAACACCCAGGCCGAGATTAGATTTTTCTATTTCTTTTCTTAGGGATTTGACATCAAACATCCCATTTGGGTTTAAACTCCATTGCCATTTATCAGGGGAATCGTTGAGAGAGTAACCACCGATACAGTTGTGGAGCTCATTTAACTCAGATTCCTCCCTGCCTCCTCTCACCTCCCTACGCCAATTCCAATTAAACCCTTCGTCGCTAAGACGATCAGCCACCGAGGCCTCTTTCTCGGCCTCTAGAGAAAAAATTCTAGGAAATTTATCTTTAAGCAACTCGTCTCCGCACCATTTGTCCTTCCAAAAACGGGTGTTTAGACCGTTTCCCAACTGTTTGCTGCAAAAAGAGTCAAAAGAAGAACCCGAGTTGTTAAGGTTTTTAAAAACAGATATGATGTCTCTCCAAGGTCCACGACCACCTACTGGGCCGTCGTTAAGATCAGAAGTTAGCCCACCGTTGTTTCCGTGAATAGCCTTGATGACTTTAACCCAAGGTGCATTCGGATCTGTCCTGAATCTCCAAACCCATTTAGCTAAAAGAGCCATGTTTGTAGCCTTGATGCTTCCAATCCCGAGCCCGTCGAAATCTTTTCGTCTAAGAATTGAGCTCCATTTAACCCAGGCTATTTTGTTGGCACTGTCCTTAGAGCCCCAAAAAAAGTTCTTCCTCAGTTTTTCAAGATTAGAGATTACCAATTTTGGAGCTTTGAAAATCGACATAGAGTAAGTGGCTAAGTTTCCTAGCACGGCTTGAAGAAGAACACGTCTTCCACCTATGGATAAAGCATTTCCTTTCCAACTCGAAAGTTTGCGATGAAACTTCTCAACGATAGGGACCCAAGAATTTATTCGGGCCATATTTTCTCCCAACGGAACCCCGAGGTACTTGCAAGGAATGTTACCTGGTTTGCACATTAGCTCGGCAGCCAGACTTCTGACCCTTTCGAATCCCACACCAATACCGAACAAAGAACTTTTATTGAGGTTCAAACTTAGACCTGAAGTCATAAAGAAGCATCGCAAAATACGGATGATGTTTTTACCTTCTTCCGTCGACCAATCATTGAAGAATAAAGCGTCATCAGCGTAAAAGAGGTGTGATATATTAAATTTGTTCATCCCGATCTCCAGTCCTTTAATGAGGTTCTTGGAACGAGCCTCTTCCATAAGGAGGTGGAGACCTTCCATTGCAATGATAAAAAGAAAAGGAGAGAGCGGATCTCCTTGTCTAAGTCCAATGAGAAGCCAAAAATCTTTGGAAGGGGAGCCATTGACAAGGACCGAGGACGTGGCTGAGTGAAGGCATGCTTTAATCCAATTTCTCCATTTGAGAGAGAAACCCATTTGATGAAGAACGCCTAACAGGTAGTTCCAGTCCACAGAATCAAAGGCCTTTTCGAAGTCCGATTTGAACATCAAAATGTCCTTTTTATTATATTTGGCCCAATTGAGGATCTCGTTTGCTATCAGTGCACCGTCCAGAATGAATTTACCTTTCGAGAAGGCGGATTGAGAATCACTCACAATCGAGTTTATAACCTTGCTTAAGCGGTTAGCAAGAAGCTTGGCGGTCACCTTGTAAACACAACCGACCAAGCTAATCGGACTGTAATCTTTGCATTCTTGGGGGTTGGCCACTTTAGGGATGAGGCATATGAAGGACGGATTGCATCCTTTTGGTATCCAAGCTGTACGCTGAAAATCGGCAATGGCGTCACAAAAATCAGAGTTTATAATCGGCCAAAAGAATTTAATGAAGCCAAAAGAGAATCCGTCAGGGCCAAGGGATTAATAAAATATTCTGTGAATATGTTGGTGATTGGGATTTTGAAAATCCGATTAAAAAAATTTGAAAAATATGTTCATACATATAATTATAAAATAAAAGAGAATAAAATAATTATTTTTAATACTTAATTGAAAATTTTATTTTATTTTAGATAATTTTTAGAATTCTATACATTTATATGGATAATCCTTCAAACTTTAATTATTACTGTTTATATAATGGACAAAACAGAAATACTATAAATTGTAAAATATTTTGTATGTAGCATTGGTTTCTGTAATATTATAATATATTCTAAAAAAAAAATTAAGAATTTTTAGTATAGAAAATCTAAATATTTTATAATATATTTAAAATGTACTCGTTTTATATTTTGTGTTTCTCAATTTTATAATACAATTTGTGTGGTTTTAGAAAAACAATAATGTTTTTCTTATAAATCTGTTCAATTTAAATTTATATTTTAATTTAATTTAGGTTTAATTGATTTTATGTTTAATAACATTATGTGTTTTATCAAAAAAAAAATATACGGTTATAATTCAATAATTCTCTTAAATTATATTTCAGATCATTTATATTTAAAATTAGATGTTTATCAATTATGTAGTTTTAAAAAGTTGTATTAATGTATTATTTATTTATAATCTTGAATTTTAAGTAATATATATTATTAAAACGATATTTAATTCATAAAATTTTATTTTTATGAATTTTTCTTAAATACTTTAGAGTTTATAAATAAGTAAGAGTAAACCCTAAAATAAATTCACAGATGTTAAATGATTCTATAGAAGCGCGTTTGCCGTGTTTTTTTTGGCGGGAATAAACGGTTATGCCGTTGTGGCCCCATCTATGTTTAGCTTCACCGTTCACTATTCAACTTTCGGTTCTTTTTATTTTTTCCTTTTTAATTTCCGTTTTATTATAATGTACTTTGGCATCGTTAATAAAATACTTTTTATTTTCAATCTTTTAATATTGTTTAAATCATCCACACGATCACAAATAAAAAAAATAATGAAACTGATGAAAACCAGACCCATCTAAGTGATCCTTTGTCCAGATATTTACCCCTTTTAAGTATTTATCGGTAGTAGGAGTTGATATTCTAAGTTATTTTATCGGATAAGATTGTAATTCATCAAAACAGTATTATACGCAGCAATTTACTCGATAAACGACTACCGGGTAAAAGTCGTCACTATATATCATGGACTAACTTACCGGCTAAGCGTCGTCACCAGCACTTACCGGGTAAAATTCTTCATTCGTATCTTCGCTCTTACCATGTAAGATTCTCGACCCTTGTATGTCCATCAGAGAAAGTAAATGACACGGTAAACATTTAATAAACGGTCTCTATTTTCATGTAATCCCGTTTCATATTTAAATTAATTACAAATCGAATGATAACCCAAAATACATACTTAGCTTATAACAAATTTACATTTTTTTTTCACCAATATTAAAATATCTGATTAAATTATGGGTTTAATATCGAATATTATCTTTTATAATAATATGAATAATTTAAAGAATATTTATTTATTGTAAGAACAAAGGATGTATTTTCTTACATGAATTTGGACATTTTTATCCCTCGCAATTCCTATATAAACCCACTCTCAAGTCTCAACTCGAAGCATACACTGCCATTAATACGTCTTCTTCCCACCCATCTTCTGTAAACAAGAACCTTGATTAACAAACATATACTTCATTACTAACCAAAAGCAGATTTTTTACTGGGTTTTCGATTGCTTTACCATCTGGGCATTTTCAAAATCTAATCGCTCTTCAGTTATAACTGGGTATTGGCTAAAACTTGATCATTTTCAATCAAATTCATCTTTTTTTGGGGGGTTTCTACTAAAGGAGGTGGTGGGGAGGCTTATAATCATCAAGAACCACTGAAGTAGTTTTTATAGAAAATGATAGTGTTGAACAACGGATGCATTCGCTGGAAGTTATTTGCAATTCTTGAAAAGAAATTCTGTGTTGAGAAAAGTTTTTATTTCTGGATCTTCCAAATTTTCAATAGGTCCAGTTTGGGTACTTAACTGCCTTAATTTCTGCTGTCTCTGTGTTTAGTTTCTAGATCAAGTAGAAAATTTGGGCAAAAAATGGGATCATCATCATTGCCAACAGGGTTCCGTTTCCACCCTACAGATGAAGAATTGATTGGGTATTACCTGAAAAGAAAGATTGAAGGGATTGAAGTCGAACTTGAAATTATTCCGGTTGTCAAATTGTACAAGTTTGATCCATGGGAATTGCCCGGTAAGCTTCAGATTTTCATAAAAAATTTGATGTTTCTCAAATGCATTCAAAGTGTTTGTTTTTTTGACACAGTGAAACCAGTTTTCTTTTTAGTTGGCATATGCGTTAGGTTTATTGGTTAAATCTTGTCATAACCACATTTTGGTATTTAATTATCACATTTTACAGGTTCCAAGGATGGGAAATAATTGATAAACTATACTTTTTTCATAAATTTTGAAGTTCTCAAATGCACTCAACATGTTTGTTCTTTTGCCACAATGAAACCAGTAGTTAGTTCTTCATAAGGATGCATTAAATTTGCTCATTAAATCTTGTCATAGCCCCTTTTTGAAAGTTAAATTATTGTTCACCCGGATGATGTTCGTAATGGGGTTGATAAGGTTTCTAATTTTTGGGGTTTGAGTCAACTTACATTTAAAATCAAATTCTAGTTTATTTCATAATATACAACTTTTGTGTTCAATATCAATTGCCATATTGGAAGTTTGAGTATATAATCTGATATGTGAATCACAGAGAAATCGTTCCTTCCAAAGCAAGATATGGAGTGGTTCTTCTTTTGTCCCCGTGATCGCAAATACCCAAATGGATCACGCACAAATAGAGCTACAAATGCTGGTTACTGGAAAGCCACAGGAAAAGACCGAAAAGTGGTCAGCCAATCATCTGTTTTAGGGTATCGCAAGACCCTTGTATTCTATCGTGGACGAGCCCCATTTGGTGATCGCACAGCTTGGCTCATGCATGAGTACTGCTTATGTGATGATGTTTCTCAAGTAAACATTTCAATGGACTTTTGTGCTTTACCACCTTCATTTATCAATTAATTTAAAAAATTCACCAGTATTAATTATTAACCCATCGGGGTAGAGGCAAAGTTTGCCGACATCCTGCTCCCCATAACCTACCTCTGTGTAGGATATACTGGGTTCGTTTGGTTTAGTTTGGCTATTTATAGGTATTAACCCATTGGGTAGAGGCTAGGTTTGCCAACTTCATGTTTCCCGGGACCTACCTGTGTGTGGGATATACTGGATTCGTTTGGTTTGGTTTTTGGGCAAATTGCATGTAAAGGTAACATACTTTGCCTTAATTCTTATTTTGGGTAACGTACTTTCAGAACATTCATTTTGGTACCTAAGATGTGAAGTTTCAAACATCGAAGTACTTGAGTAATCGGTTACCATCCTGATGTGGTGAGTGATGTGGCATCCTAGCGCAATATTATTTGCTGACTTGGCTACTGAGATGGATTTTTAATATAAAATTAGTTTTAAATTTATCATCAGTCTTGATATTTCAATCTTAAAAAATATATAATTTACCAACAATTATAATATATAAAATTTAATAAAATAAATAAAAATTTGAAACTAATTTTACTTTAAAAATCCATGTCAGTAGCCACGTCAGCAAATAATATTAAGTTGGATGCCACATCACTCGTCACATCAGCATGGTAACCGATTAATGCTTAAACAAGTTATTAAGGTACTTAAATGTTTGAAACTTCACATCTTAGGTACCAAAACGGATGTTTTGAAAGTACGTTACCCAAAATAGGAATTAAGGAAAAGTACGTTATCTTTTCATGCAATTTGCCCTTGTTTTATTTTTTATCTGTATTAACCCACTGAATCTCCAGGGACCGTTTGTGTTGTGTCGTGTGACGAAAAAGAACGAGCAAAAAACAAGTTACGTTAATGGTGAACCAAAAACCAAGGGCATTGGAAGCGGTTCAAGCAATAGGTACTCAAATTCTATCCAAGTTACAAATGAGCCAATGGGAAGTGAGAGCAAATTTTCGAGCCCTCTTACTTCTTCTTATCAGAAAATGCCTATTTCGAATGAACCATCTTCATCGACAAATCCTAGTGATCCTCCTAGCTTTTGGATCTCACCTGCTTTAATTCTTGATTCTTCAAAGGTATAAATACAGAAAACTAAATAGAGATAAATCTAATAGTATTTACTTTATTATCTTGTGAGAAACGTGCGAAACCCCATCAGATTATTCTTTTTTCCAACATATAATGAAGTAGAAAAGTCCAGTTTGGCCGATGTGGAACTCTAACACACGCCCTCCAATGGGAACCTAGATATCCAAAGGTAGACTTTGCCTCTGATACCATGAGAAATGTGTGGATCCCATCAGATTACTCTTTAAAAGAGCCATTAAAAGAGGGGGGGGGGGGGGCTGGGTTCCAAACATATATTGAATTAGAAAGGTCCAAGTCTAGCAGTTGTGGGACTCTGAACACTTATTTTTGTGATCTTGATGACAATGTAGGAACAAATTGAAGGAGGACAAGAAGGGCAATATGGGCATTTCAAGCATAATGGGTTTCCGAAGCCAACAATTCCAGGGCAACCGTACGACCAGTTTGGGATCTCGCCAAGTTCATCGCACTCGAATTTTACAGAGGAAGATGATCTGATTCGATTCGGCTGCATGTCACCATATTCAGGAGATGAAAGCTTGATGGGATTACTTGGAATCGAAGATCATATATCATATGAACCTTATTATGATTGGACTAATTCACTCGAAAATCTGAAACCCTTTTGAAAAACAGCGTAAGAACAAAATTAGACAAAGGTGTACGTGGTGATCTGGTATTTTTAAGGCTTGTGTCGGTTGGGTGTCTGGTTCCTGATGATTTATGGCATTTTTAGTCTATGTAAAAATCCTAGTTGTGATCACGATTATCGATTTTCACTAGAAGTTGATATATTAAGGCTTGTATCGTCTACATATATGTATGTATGTATGTATGTATGTATGTATAATAAATAGGTTTTTATACAAACCCGTTTGCTATGAAATATTGTTTCCAAATAGCGCATCTCTTGTCATTTCTATGCATCTGACTACTATTTCACCATCTGAGAACAATCGTGTGCATGAAGAATCCATGAGAAATTGACTCAAATAACCGTTGTTCACAACAAACTGATAAGAACCAAATTTACTCCATAATTAAAAATAAAAGAAAGGTAGAAGAAACAGTAATCAAATGCTTGATTAACACGAAACAGATAGATAACTAGCTATTCGAGAGGCTAGTCTCTCCCAAGAACAAACACAATATTTTTCTCCATGATCTCTTCTCCCCTCTATTCCCTATTTATTAATAACTATTACATAATCGATACCATAAATAACCTTTCTAAATAATGCAACTTATTAATTGCTTATAATTTGGCTTGGGCTAGGATTAGCGCCTATCACAAACTTGGTCTGTTAGTCATTCCTCTCTGCACAAATGTCACTACTTCCGCATTATAACAGATCCGTAATTGCAGACTTAGCTCAAAAACACAAAACAAAATACGAATCTGATCGATTTTTCTTAAAAAAAATTACGACCCAGGTCCGCAATACTTTTTAAAAGAAAAATCTGACAAGATTAGTATTTTTTTGTCTTTTTAAGCTAGGTCCGCAATTACAGACCTATATATTGCGAATGTAGTGACATTTTGGTAAAATGGGACAGGAATGACTAGGAGACCAATTTGCTTGAGTAAAATGGCTATTTGAGTCAATTTCCTATTAGAGATCGCCAACAAGTCCCAAACGGGGACAGTGAGGGTCAGGAACCACTAAGGTCATCCGTATCACAGCCCTCAAGCGTCACATCAGCGCCACATCAGTTTTTCTCCTAACCCTCTCCTCAAACCCTCAAGCCCTAAAGTGGCGTAGCGCTACCCTCAAGCCCTCTTGCCACCTCATTTTTTTTAATTCTTTTTTTATACATTTAATTATTTAACAAAATAAAAATATTTATATATTTTTTAATAAATAAAAATAAGATAAATAATAAAAATAAAAATTACAAAATAAATTTAAAAATTACAAAATAAATTTAAAAATCTACTCGTCGTCATTGTTGGGAACTTGGATACGCCAAATATGTTCGACCAAATCCGACCGAAGGTTATTATGAGTGCCCCGGTTTTTGACTTCTCGAACATTTGCCGCGCGTTGTTCCTCACTGATTTGGGTTTCGATATCATCCGTGAAAAGGTCGTTTTCATCGCCACCACAAATAGCATGGTCTTCGTCTTCGAGTATCATATTGTGTAATATGACACAAGCATACATAATGTTTGCCAATCTTGTCGGTTCCCATCCGCGTGTCGGGTTATGAAGTATATGCCAACGTTGTTTAAGTACGCCAAAAGCTCGTTCAACATCTTTACGTGCCGCTTCTTGCGCGGACTTGAACTTTTGTCGTTTAGGGTCCTGTGGGCACGTAAATGATTTTACGAAAGTAGCCCATTCCGGATATATCCCATCCGCTAGATAATATCCGTGCTCGTAGGTGGCTCCATTCACCTCAAAAGGGCAGTCGGGTGCTTTTCCATCATATACATCGTTCAAGATGGGCGACTGACTGAGAACATTGATGTCGTTGTTGGAACCGGCAACACCAAAATATGCGTGCCAGATCCATAGATCTTGAGAGGCCACTGCTTCTAGCATGATTGTCGGGTGCTCATGATCACCTCTCATGAATTGACCTCGCCATGCTACCAGACAATTTGCCTACGCCCAGTGAGTACAGTATATGCTTCCGAGCATGCCGGGAAATCCGTGTTTAGCTTCATGCGCGGCGTACAACTTCTGAATATCAATAAAAGTAGGCTTGCGTAAATATTTTTGACCATACAGTTCAATAATACATGTGCAGAATTTGTACAGACAATCTCGTGACGTTTTCTCTCCCATACGGATGTACTCGTCAAGTGCGTCAGCAGCTACTCCATACGCCAATTGCCGAATAGCGCAAGTACACTTTTGTATCGGAGAAAAACCTTGTTTGCGTCTATCGTCCAACCGAAGTGTAAAATACGGATACTCTCCTTCTAAATCTTCAACTATTCGTTCGAATAGTTGTCTGCTCATCCTGAACCGCCGCCTAAACATATCCGGTGTATAAACCGGGTTGTTGCCAAAGCAGTCCCGCATAAGCCGCTCGTTTGCAGCTACTCGACCTCTTTCTATGTTCGCGGCCCTCTCTCTTCTTGACGATGAGGCGGTGCTACCATAAATTAATTGTGCAGTCTGTCGAAAAATTTCCCTTTGTAGATGCAACAACTCGTCGGTGTCTACGGATAATGATGATGCGGCCAGTGAACCGGGTTGTGGCGAATCCATATTGTTTAAAATATAGAGAATGAAAGAGAATGAGAGAATGAGAGATTTGTTTTGTGTGAAAAATAAAATGGGTTTTAGGATTATATATATAGTGTGATTAAATTGAAAAAAAAAATAAAAATAAAAATAAATATAAATATAGCCGTTATAGCCGTTGGAGTTTATTTATTTTCAAATTTTTAAAAAAAAAATTAAAAACCAAACAAATAAGTCTCGGGTTTATCGGGTTTTGGAACCCGCCTCCCATACCCGCAGAGGAATCCCCCCCCCCCCCCCTACCACTACCCGCTCGAGCCCGCCATACCGGAGCCCGCATGGGATACGGATGGCCTAACTGATTAGTGGCCGGACAGTCCAAGACAAGTTACGAGTTTTCTTGAAAAACGAGGCCCAACCTAGAATTCGAACCGATTATATAGACGGGTCCTTAGCTCAGTTCTAGGGCATTTTAGTTTTGACTGCAATTTTTAAACTTTCTTCTTTTGTTTTAGTTATAGTCGCTAACTACCAAATTAATGACATCAATATTTTTGAGCAAATGTTCTGTTCCGATAGATTTTTTTTTTTTCAAACGTCGTACATATTTCAACAAACGTTCGTTACAAAACGAATGTCCTTTATCAACAAAGTCATTTAGGAAATTTTTTTCTGGATACATGTTTGGATGATCATAAGCTAGCTTTTTAAAACGTTACTTGGATAGCTTTTCGGTAGCTTTTTAAAAATATTTCAATATTGCCCCAATTATTTATTAACTATTATTGTAAACAAATATTAATTTTTTAATTTAATTATTATTAATTAATAAATATTAATTAATATCAACTGAAAATTATTAAATTAAATTTTAATTACATTGATATTTATTTTTAATTATATAGAGTTATTGTTAATCATATAAATTATTTTTATATAACTTTTAATTCAAATAAATATATTTTAATTATCAATTACCATTATCGTTTTAGTTATTATTTGATTATATTTTTATATTAAATGTAACGGTTATTTAAAATAATAAGTTAATATATATTTTTTCTAAAACTTAATTTAACAAATTCAAATTTTATAGTATATATGTTATAATAATTTTTAAATTCTTTTAATTAACATGTTATATTATTTAATTTTTCTTTACTAAATTGGTTGTATTAATTAACATATTATATTGCTATAAATTTGTTTAAGTATATAATTAAATATTGTAATTGGTAATTTTTTAAAGATGTCATTTTTGGTCATTTTGCATGTTATAAGCTAGTTTTTGCCAAACGTGATTTCTTCATCAGCTAGCTTATCAGTCAACAGTAGCTTATCAGCTAGTTTGTCAAACATAACCTATATACAGTGGCGGACCCGGAATTTTTTTCATACGGTGGCACCATATAATATAGATAAAAAATAATTACAAAAACACGGTTTTTATCGACGTGTCTACGTTTTTTTTTACCGATGTCCAATATTGTCTGATGTGTTTTTAACCTAATTTCATCGTTTCGAGAGATTTTTAAAACTATTTACTTGAAGTTTCCAAAATAATACGGTAGCACCTTCCAAAACGATAGGATTGCACCCTTCACAGACCTAATTTTTTTTACCATTCACCGAAGAAATAATACGGTGGCACGTGCCACCATATTCCATGAGGTTGGTCCGCCCATGATTATATATGGATCATCATAAAATACCAATGGTTTCGATCATCATAATTCTCCACCAACAATTTACCTACCAATTTTTTGACAATTTTGTGATTAAATACCCCTTTAGCGACGTATTTATGAGTGCATCCCCAACAAATTCTCTATAATTTTATAAAATAGAGAACAAAAGTCAAAATCTCTAAATAAATTAAATTTCACTCCACCAAATTCTTTATTTTAGAGATTTCAACGTTAATTATATTATTAAAATATTATACATTATATAAAATGATGATTATTTAATCTTATTGATGGAAATCAATAAAATAATATTTTCTTTCACCTCCCATCGCCATGTTTCAGAAAATTCTCTAAACTTGTAATTTTTTTTTTGTTTTCTCTGTTTTAGAGAACAAGATAGAGAATCCGTTGAAGTCAAATAAATAACAAAATTTTCATTTTTTATATTTTAGAAAAATCTTTCCATTTAATAATAACTAAGTTTTCCAATGATGATTTGTTTGAAACACAGAAGAGTATGCATGCACGTATAACAATCAAAATGAATGTTTCACATTATCATTAATTTTTCGTTTGAACGATCGTTTATCACTTTCACTATAAATATTATAATAACTATACAATTAATATATAATTAAGTTAACTAACATGTAATAAAATTAGTCAACGGTGTTCGAACCCAAATTAATCTCCATTTTAGATCGGTCTTCGACGTTCACAATCACATTGATAGTGTAGCTTTGAAAAGAAGTAGTTGGTGATTGTTAAGAAGTTAGTTGGTTGTTAGATTTCCGTTATGGTGATGTCATCAATACTTTCTCATTAGTATAAATAGCTTTGTATTTCATCTCTTTCATAATAAGAAATTACGTATTCTCTCTCTCTTCTTTCTTTCTTTCTTTCTCTATCTTTTCTATCTTTCCTATTATGGTATCAGAGCATAGACTCTCTCTCTCTTCTGCAATTCAATTTCAGATCTGATATTCTACTTATGTCTTCTTTAAAAAACAATTACTGTTTCTGCCATGGCTGCTTTGAAGATTAGAGATTCTCTTCCTAATAATAATAATAACGAACCTCAAGCTACCTGTCAGATTTGTAGAAAACAGGCGCACCTTGCAGACAGGTGTTATTATCGATACTCAGAAAATAATCAAGGAAGAGAAAATGGAGAAAGATGGAATGATGATCGAAATAGAGGATATGGAAGGAGTGTTGCTGGAAATCGATTTTGAGGAAATCTGATATAGAGAGAGTTGCAAGTGAATTTGAGGAACAACTTCAAAGTAACAAACAGCGCCCGAAGCGGGTTACAAGTTAGTTGCAGGTTTGCCAACTAACTTCAAAAGCCACTCCCAACGCTGTGGTACTGTTTGGAATAATGACTCACGTGACCATCTGATTCATCCAACTTCATTAAAGTTTTCTTTCCATATCACGTGACCAACTTTTCTATTTTTTCTAGTTTCCTTTAATTAATTAGTTTCTTTTATTTAATTATAGTTTTATTAGAATAAGGTTAGGATTAGTTAATGCTTATCTATTTCTTTTCCTAGATTATAAATAGGGTATTAGGGTTTCATTGCAAATCAGTTTATCAATTAATAAAGTTCTTATTTTTAGAGTGGATTCTCTAGTTTTTCGGGTTTTACGTCGTAATTCTCGTCTATCAAAAGGGTTTAGACGCTTGTCGATCCTTCCGCAAACCCCCGCTGCGTCAAAATCGATTTGGAAGAAACGGTGCTGGAAGGAATCGATTTAGTCCGATTTCTGCTGGAGGAAAGTTTAGTCAACAACCGCCATCGTCATCTCAATCTCAATCTCCATTTCCTCAACCGCCGTTCGATTCAATCGGAAATCACACGGTTTCTGTTCCGGTGACTGCTGAATCTCCGATGTCTTCCAATATAACTAGAATTGATTCGATTGAAACTCCTGTGCCAACGCCACAAACATAATTATCGTCATCTCAGTTTTATTCTTAGCCGCCTCATTTTTCTCAATATGGTGGTCAAGGAGGTTACTTTGTGGGAACTGCGTCTGGGCTCACGTATGGGCCATATGAGTTTAACCAAACTCTTGGGCCGAAAGTCAATCAGCAAAGTCTTGGGCCACTAAATAATCTTCAACAATATAGGCTTGGTAATTCTGGATCTGGTAATTCTTCTTTTGGGCCTGCTACTTCCTATATTGAACAACATGGCAATTCAAATGTTGGGCTTGAGGCTTTTTCAACTGAATTTGGATCTGCACATTTTAATAAATGGGCAAAACAATATGGCACTTTGGCGAATTTTTCTAATACATGTGCTATGATTGATTCTTGGATTCCTGATTCGGGTGCTACTACATACATGACACCAAATCCAAATCTTGTACAAGGTGTTGTTTCTTATACCGGGTCTGAAAGAGTGGTTGTAGGTAATGGACAATCTCTTCGCATCTCACATATTGGTCATGCATTCATTTTTCTTCCTAAATGTCGTCTTGTGCTTAAATGTGTCCTAATTGTACCTGTGATCCCAGAACAAGTAATCAAACCATGTTTAGCAATCAGATGGCCCCCAATATATATTTCAATGAAGATCAATCAAGTACACAATATGAAGAATGTTGAGAGAGATAGTGAATGTGTGTGTACTTGAGAGTGTAGCTATTGATGACCTAATTAGAATTCTAGACTAAGTACACATTATATAGTATGTAACTTTCTAATTACATATTTAGTCCCTATACATAGTACAACTTAGAATATTAGGCACTAACATTCTCCCCCTTTGTACAATGTAGAGGCAAAGAGTTTAAGCGTCCACCGGAATCACGTACTTCTTCCGAATCCCGAAGATGATCTCAAACCTTCGTAGTGCATTCCGGTACTCCATCCGGTATGTGATAGCGTCCAGGGCTTGCTTGATTAGCTATTTCTCCTTGTCTTTCAACTTCACCTCCCCGCTTGTATCCAGGCGTAGTCTACTCTCAAGGTGGATCTGAATGTACTTGAACGTTCCGTCACTGAACTTGTTGGCTTCACAAATTCTGAAAATTCTCTTCTTTGAGGCTTGATTAACGTAAACCACTCCAAGCTCTGGTTTCTTCAGAACGGTATACGCAGGAATACCTTGAATGTCAGACAGACGCCGGTTCGGTGGTCTCAGGTTTACTCGGGCTTGGTGAGCCTCTAAGGCCATTTGGAAATCCGTAAGATAAGAAAATTTCAGGATATTCTGCATGAACCTCTTGACACTCTTATATGCAGAAGACCATCCAATCTTCTTTTGAGGAGCTCGTGCCAGGATGTCATATAAGCTGCAGAAGTCGTCAAGCTTTAGACTCTTGAAATCTGCTTCAGAAAAGACGTGTTCGGAGCCATCGGATCTTTGTACAGTGAATTGCGGGTACCAGACTTTAAACAGCTTGCAGGAATCTATGTTCAGCACCTTCATGATGGCTTTGTCTGACCTTACCACATTCGTGTTCAGACATTCATTGCCCATGACATGTAGAAATTCAATCCTGCGCAATGATGGCCAGTCTTCAACCTCGCATACCTTTGCTATGTCAATCCTCTGGACATCCCTAACAAACAGATCTTTCCTTATGCTTTCTTGATAAGGAATCAGAATCCTAACCCGTTCACCTGTAACCACATACCTTGGCTCGGCATCAATCACTTCCTGATAGACTGCTATTTCAGCTTCGAGTACCGGATCTTGGATTCTGCCATCGGCTTGCACTTGAATAACTGGAGCAGCTTCTTGTACCACTGGAATTACTGGAGGCGCGGAAGTACTTGCACTTTGATCAATTAGCATTTGTGGTTGAGCAGAATCATCTGGAGTTTCGTTGTCGGAATCGGAAGCAGCCATAATGATCCCCGTGATATCAAATAAGTCTTCTAATTCCTCTTTGATCTGGACCGTTGTTTTCTCAGGTTCTTCCTCGGAATCAATGTAAATGTAGTCCATTATCATATAATCCGCCATCCTTTCTTCAGCTGTTCTATTGTCAACAACCGAAGGCTTTTCAACCCCAGTTATGACATCAGCTAGAACTTCAATGTCATCCACTTGGACCATTTTAGTGTCCGTTCCACCTGCCCCTGTCTCCCTTTCACTAGCTGGCTGACCTGATCCCCCAACATCTGCAGTAGCCGTAGCACTGGATTCACCAACCCGTGCTCTCTTCTCCCCCTCATGTTGATTAGGATCATCCGGATCATCATGTCTTCGTTTTTATGGAGCTTGAGCCTGAATCCCACACTTCTCTTCGACAACACTAAGCCTTTTAGTGATGGAGTAGAATCCTGCCATCATTGCTTCCGTCATATCTTTCATTGAGTCGGTTAAACGCTGGAAGTCATTGCTAGAAGGTGGTTGGGTTGAGGTTTGTGTTTGAGGTTGGGTATGTTGACGGAGTTATCCAATTAGGTCAACTTCTTCAGCTGTACTAGTGTCGCTTTTGGCTAGGAGTCGGGCTAACAGCTCTGATTTGAGCTGGTCTTCTGGGATTTGGTGTAACGGAACTGGTGGTGGTGTTTGTGGGTCGGATTGTGCACTGGATGGTTGATTCTGAGGTGTTGACGACGATTCAGCAACTGCTTTACCCTTGATGGCTCTGCTCACTCCTCTTGCTAGTTGCTCAATGGTACTCTACATGGCCCGACGAGGTTGCTTGTAGGCATAATCGATAGAAGCAAAGGTAGACGCCAATAGTGGAAGTGTAATATAATGTGGAGGCGGTCCAAGCATGCGTACAACCTGTTCAGGAGGAAAACTGGGAAACAAAAATCTAACATCCAGACCACTTAGGTTACTTGTTAAAGTAGCGGTTGTAGCAACCGTACTGCCTGTGTTCATGGATGGCACAGTGTTGACCATGACAGGACTTCCACCCGGTCCTCGTGGGGCACCAACAAATGGCGGCCGCACTCGGGGTGTTCCGGTTGGAGCACGAAAGCTCACAACTTGTTGGGATTCCGACGCGTGTGGCCTAGGAAAAGAAGTATGTCCAAATGGCTCTAGACTTAACGTGCATGGAATAAAAGGCGGTGGTCGGGGCAGAAGCCTACCTTGTTCAATATCAGTAGACACCAAGTGTGTCGCCGATAGCAGTTGTGCTTTATCCCCTGTGGAAGATGAAACGCCGGCAAATTGAGATGCCGACGAGTGGCTTAGAGGGGCTGTGCTTTGCATGGATGGGTCCACCATGGCTTGTTCAATACGCAACGACGACGTACGCTCGTCGGTAGAAGATGTGGCTACCCGGCTTGGATCGCTTTGGGGACAGTTAGTAGTTAAAACTTTATCTGACTCTATATCTTTCTCTCCCATTTCTTTTCTCGCCACATCACTGCTCACATGTATATTTTCTACTATAGCTCCCTCATTCCACCTTATGTCACCAAAATCTCCGGAGGTTCCGACGTTCCAGTTGGAATCAGCATCGGAACCCTCGATATGTCGACTCTGACCAATGTGTCTTCGGATTAGATCTGCATCAGGGTCATGGTCGGGATCGGAGTCAGAATCATCGTCAGCTCGAGGTTGGTCAGATACTTCATCGTCGGATGATGAAGCATCGCGGTTAAAGTCAGAATCATCCTCAGATTCCATCGGTATGTCATCGAGGATGGGAATTCGTACAACTCCGGTAGAAGATGCCTGACCAGCAGTCCTCGCCACCCCGCCCACTCTCTTTCTTAATGTTCTTCTCACCACTTCCCGTTCAGGAACCCCAAGTTTCTGAACCTGCTCAACATGTAAACCCTCACCGCCTAATGGGATAGCACCATGGGGAGGTTCGGCCGGTTCTGGCTGGACCACTAGTGCATTAGCTAATCTATACTGCCTAACTACCTCAGACTGCTGGTCGGCATAGGCAAGTACAGGCTCAGGAATCACGGTGATGTGGACGAAGTCAGCATGTGCCGGCATGTTCAGATAATGCATGTATTGTGTTGGTCCTTGTACTAGGGGTTCTTACGGATTGGGTTGATCGGGTTGAAGGAATTTCGACACATCAACCCAATGTTGGCGGTTTGAAAAAATTTCAACCCAACCCAACCCAACCTGTTCGGGTTGATCTGGTTGGTCGGGTTGATCGGGTTGTGTTTGAACAAGGTAAAATCAAAATTAAAAACATAAAAATAAAGGAAACATGTATTTAAAAAACAATCGATGATTCATACTACATATAAAAATGTTAAAACAATTATAATCAAATAACTTGACGTCTCCAATTGGCATATTTCTTAAATCTTAAACACATCGCCTTCAACTGTTTTTCTCAATTTGCATATATAGGTTAACATTTACTATATATATATATGTGTGTGTGTGTGTGAAAGAGTTATATAGAGATGGATAAGAGATTGAATATATATATATATAGGATACGTAAAGGTGTAACCGTAATGTACATATTAATAGAGATTTAGCAATCATATTAAGTTCAAAAAATAAAAGTATATCGGGTTCATCGGGTTGGGTTGGGTTAAAATTCTCGTAACCCGATATCAACCCAATACATACGGTTTGAGGATTTTACAACTCAATTGGACATCGGGTTGCTTCGGGTTGGGTTATTTCACGTCGGGTTGGGTTGGGTTGATCGGATTGGTCGGGTTTTTGAGCACCCCTACCTTGTACCGCATTCGAGCATCTAGGAATTTCCTGGTTGCCCTCCATGATTTGGTGTATAAGAATCTGGAAGAATCGTTGATACGGCACAAAGTTTCTCTTCTTTTTCGGGCGTGCTTTGTCTTCGACCAGCTCTTGTAGCTCGTTCCAGAGTAGTATGGCATAGTCTATGTTGCGCTTGAAGGCGAATGCATGGAACATCCGAAGGGTTGGAAGGTTGCATTTGTCAAGCCCGGTATGCTTTGACGTCATGCATCTGTTGAATATGGAGCATAGGGTGTACCAGACTGGTGGTAGGTGCTTTCGTAAGAATTTGGAGGAGCCGACTAGGACAGGGTTATTTGGATCTTGGTAACCTAAGCTTTGGATGTCGGTGTATAGTTGGGCTTCGGGTACCATATCTTCAAAGTTTGGGTTAAAGGGAAGGTCTAAGGCTAGACAGAGTCTTTTGAGGGTAATTCGAGCATCGAAATGATCGACTCGAGCAGTAAAGTGTGAACCCCGTCGGTGTGTAGGTGGATGATACTGTAGTGTGTGCCAAAACTATTGTAAGTATATGAGGGGCACAGTGACTACCTTCGTGAGCACTGTTCGTAGAGGATAGCCGCGGATGATCTCGATAATGATTTGATGGTCGAACGCCACGTCGAGATCAAGGTTGTGGTTGTTGTCGTGAAGGGCAAGATGGAGACTTCTCGGTAGAAGCTTCGCGTCTAGATCTCGGGCGTTCACTGACGGATGTGACGACCGGTGTGATGGTATGACGGTGTTCTCGTTGGATGAATGGCTGTCATTATGAGCCATCTGAACAGTGTCAAAGTTTATAGCAGTGCCAAAAAAATTGTTTTTCTTCAAAAAAAAAATTCAAATTTTTTTCTAAGTGTTGGAACTATCGCAACAGACTAAAATGTTGTCGCAACACAAGACCTTGTCGCAATGAAGGACTTGCGAGGAAAAGTTATCGCAACACACTAGTTGCGACAAGATGTTATCGCAACACGCAGGTTGCGATAAGATGTTATCGCAACTAATAGGTTGCGATAGTTATGAATGAACGAGGGTTGCGACATTTTTGAATATGAAGAACATGTTGGTTGCGATAGTGATGAACTCAAGAACACCTAAGGCTGCGACAGTTATGAACACGAAGATAAACTTAAGTGTCTAAGGCTCATATTCAACTTTTTTGCACAAAATCGATTTATTCCTACTCTATTAGTGTCGCAAGGCACACAGAAGTAAAACCCTATCAATTCTAGCAGCAAATAATCACATAACCGATGATTTCTAAGCATGAGCCTAAAACCCTAATAAAACCCATTCGACATAACAGCCCTAAAATCAACATTTGATAATGAATCAATGGATGAAATCGAATGAAAATTAACACGAATGTACCTCAAAGTAATCTGAATGGAATGAGTTTGACTTGAATCGCGAAAAAAAAACACTTGTAGATTCGAACACAGCTAGCAGTTTCTCGAAGAAAGTTGAGAGGGTTCGAAGGGTTTTGAAAAACTTGAAAATTGAGACAAAGACTCAAACTCCTCGTATTTAAGGGCTTGAGACAAGGTGACACGTGGCATGATACGATTGGTCCAAACGGTTTGACCCCACAGTGTCAGGTTATCGCAAGTACAAGGTTGCGATAACCCTCCTTGTTGTCGCAATGAACAGGTTGCGATAGATGTTCAACCTTATCGCAACAGAGGGTTGCGATAAGTTACTGTTCATTGGGTCTTATCGCAACAGAGGTTGCGATAAGTTACTGTTCATCAGTGTATTTCAGTAACACTTGGACATTTTTCAGATAAAATTTGAAAAGATTTTATCATATTGGAAGATGTCCAACTTCCAATTGATTCAGCACTCAAGGTTTTAAACACAGTTTTCACTCCCCCTTAAATGATGCATAGATTTGAAAAATTGTTTTAATCATTTAAGAGTTAGTGTTTAAAAACAAGTTAGAACACTTACCTTGGCTTCTCGGAGGCAACAGTCACAATGTAACTACACTTACATGATCTGGCAGTTATGCACACTCCCCCTAAAATTGTGCATATGATATGTTCTATAACTCCCCCTGAAACCATGAACATACCTTTGTGCAGATACAGGTGTCATAACAAATCATAGATAAGACATATAAAAGAAGAGAAAGAAAGAACAGGTTGAATAAATATATGTACTACAACTAAGATATGAAAATTTAAATAACAGATATTGAGAATAGAATATGATAAAAATTTAAGTGTATCAATCTAGATACGAAGTCTAGATTGAGATACAAATATTTCCATCTATTATAGGATCAATATATGGAAGTTAAACTTTCATATTCAGCATGCCGAGCTTGGATACTAGAAAATTGAAACCTTTTTCATCCAAGGCTTTGGTAAAGAGACCGGCAAGCTGATACTCAGTTGTAACAAAATACAATTCAACAGTTCCTTTCTCAACATGATCTTTTATGAAATGATACCTTATGTCAATGTGTTTGGTTTTGGTGTGCTGGACAGGGTTAGCAGATATAGCAATAGCACTCTTACTGTCGCAGTAAATGGGGATCTTCTCGTATTTAAACCCATAGTCCATGAGTTGGGTCTTCATCCAAAGGACTTGTGAACAACAGCTCACCACGGCAACATATTCTGCTTCCGCGGTTGATGTTGAAACACAATTCTGCTTCTTCGACGACCAACTCACAAGCTTGTCACCCAAAAATTGGACGTGCCCCGAGGTGCTCTTTCTATCCAGCATGCTTCCTCCGTGATCAGCATCTGAATATGCAGTGAGTTCGAAACCGGTTCCGTTGGGATACCACAGTCTAAGGTACAGAGTGCCTTTCAGGTACTGAAAGATTCTTTTAACGGCGCCGAGGTGTGACTCTTTGGGTTTAGCCTGAAATCTAGCACAGAGACAAGTTGAAAACATTATATCTAGACGACTAGCGGTTAGGTACATTAGAGACCCGATCATTCCTCTATAATTCTTGACATCGACATCAATACCGTCTGGATCTGGACCTATCTTAGATACAGGAGCCATAGGCGTACCGATCGACGTACAGTTTTCCATTTTGAATTTCTTCAAGATGTCAAACACATACTTCGACTGGTTGATGAAGATACCCGTAGAGAATTGTTTTACTTGTAATCCAAGAAAGAAATTAATCTCTCCCATCATACTCATTTGAAACTGAGTCATCATAATGCTCGAAAACCATGTACAAAGTCCAAGGTTAGTCGAACCAAAAATAATATCGTCAACGTAAATCTGAACTAAAAGAATATCACCTTCCTCGTGTAGAGTAACAAAGTTGTGTCGATTTTACCTTTCACAAAGCCAGCTTTTAGTAGAAAGGTTGATAAGACTTCATACCAGGCACAGGGGCTTGCTTGAGACCGTAGAGAGCTTTGTCAAGAATGTATACGTGATTTGGATAGTCTTTATCCACAAAGCCTTCCGGTTGAGACACATACACTTCTTCCTTAAGGACACCGTTCAAGAAAGCGGTCTTCACATCCATTTGAAGTTCTTGAAAGCGGCATAAGAAAGGAACATCTGAATTGCCTCAAGACGAGCAACCGGTGCGTACGTCTCGTTATAATCTATCCCCTCTTGTTGCCTTTACCTTTTCGCTACCAATCTAGACTTGTTTTGCACAATTATTCCGCCTTCGTCTTTCTTGTTCTTTAGGACCCACTTGGTACCGATAACTGTCTTACCTTTGGGTCGCGGAACTAGTCTCCACACCTTCAAAGCTTCAAACTGATTCAGCTCTTCTTGCATCGCAACCAACCAGTCAGGGTCTTCTGAGGCTTGTTGAACTGTTGAGGGCTCAACTTGACTTAAGAAGAATGCGTATAACACTTCGTTTGCGGATGCGGATGCAGATCTTGTCTTCACTGGTTTAGATACATCACCAATCACCTGATCAATTGGGTGACTGCGTGTCCACTTTGTGGAGTGTGGATGGAGAGATATAGCATCTTCATTGGGGTCTACAAGGGTAGGATCCTTATCGAAGTTCAACTCGATCGTCAACGTCGGTTCTGGTTGTGAGGCGGGTTGCTTGTCAGAAATGACAATTGGCACAACCTCGGGAACTGATTCGGTAGATTGTTCAGGATTGTTGTTATTACCCTGATCACTGACATTCGAAGATGTTCTAGATGAAGAAGTACCACTCGTAGATGCATGTTGTCATGCTTGTGTAGATGCCATCGTTGTGTTCCTTTGAGAAGTTGCAGGAGTAGTTACACCAGTATTTGATGAGGTCAGCACCGACGAAGGGCCTGACACAGTAGCTTGCACTGGTGGTGTTTCAACCTGTATCCTGTTATTGACAGATGAAGAGTGTTTATCATTACCAAAATAGTCATCATAAAAGTGTTCAAACAATACATCAAGTTCATTAGGATTAGAATTAGAAGTGGAAGCTTGATCCTTGTTTGAAGATCTAGTCATCATTGGACGGATTTGTCCAGATGCTAGTATTCCGGAGATCGCAGGTTCTGTATTTTTTTGTACAGAAGCCATATCTTCAGATTCATCAAACTTGACATTTATGCTTTCCATCACAGTTCTGGATGACTTGAGGTAGACTCTATATGCTTTAGATGTGAGCGAGTATCCGATGAAGAAGCCCTCAATACCCTTAGGACTGAATTTGTTCAGGTTGTCCTTATCGTTCAACACAATGCACCTGCATCCAAAGACACGAAAGTAGCGTATTACAGGTTTCTATTATTAACCAATTCATATGGAGTCTTGCCAAACCGTCGATGTATGATTGAACAGTTTTGTGTTTAGCATGTCATTGCAACAGCTTCAGCCCACAGAAACAGAGGTAGATCAGCATAGGACAACATCGTTCTGGCCGCTTCAACGAGTGTACGGTTTCGTCTTTCATCGACACCGTTCTGCTGAGGTGTTCTGGCCGCAGAATATTGATGGGTAATTCCTAATGACTTAAAGAAATCATCAAGAGTTCTGTTTTTAAACTCTGTCCCGTTATCTGATTTGACAGTCTGAACTGATTGTTGACGATTCACTTGAAGCTGTTTGATTAACGAGATGATCAAGTCAGGTGTTTCATCTTTTGAGCGTAGAAACTTGACCCATGTGTATCTCGAGTAATCATCGACGACAACTAACACGTAACGTTTGGCACTAATACGCTGAGTCTTCATCGGACCACAGAGATCCATATGAAGGATTTCTAAAGCTTTGCTTGTGCTGGGCTCGGGTTTCGATGGATGAGGAGCACGCTTCATCTTCCCCTTCTCACAAGCGGTACATAAATTGTCTTTCTCAAACTTCAGAACTGGTAGACCTATGACTAAATCACCCAACGTCAACTTTTGAATGTAACGGAAGTTGAGATGAGATAGTCGTCTATGCCATAACCAACTTTTCTCCAAAGACGCTTTCGACATAAGACATACGTCATTCTTCGGCTTGAGGGTTGATAGGTCAATGGTGTACATATTGGACTTCCTAGAACCAACAAGAAGCTCATCTCCTCCGTCGGTAAGAACTGCACAACGGGTCTTCTTGAAATGGACTTCTAGGTCTTTATCACAAAATTGACCTATACTAAACAAGTTGTGTCCTAAGCCCTCGACGTAGTTGACTTTTGTAATTCTCACATTATCTTTGACAATATCTCTGTAACCCAAAATTGGAGAATATTGATCGTTTCCAAACTTCACTCTACCACAGTCCTTTTCCACAAAATTAACGAGCAGCTCATTTCTTCCAGTCATGTGTTTTGAGCAGCCTGAATCTAAGTACCATACATGACTGGGCTGCAAAATGGAAATTAGACGGTTTTAGGTACCCATTGCCAAATGGGTCCTTTCTGATTAGTTTGTTTGGACTTGACATTATGATTTCTATAACCGGTTTTAAAATAATCATTTGAATAAAACCAACGGTTATAGTCAGATTTGCAGATAAAATCATCCACACCACAAGAAGCACAACAAATTTGATCACGTGCCAAATTAATCAGTTATCGCATTGAATAAACCTTGTAAGGAACTACAAGTTTTCGTCTAGTGCCAACATCATAATTAATAACATTTGAAACAAAATTGTCTTTCTTGGAATTTAAAACATTTAAAGTAACGTGGGATGATTTGATCTGGGCCACATCCTGTGTGGACTCCTTTATTCTCCACTCAAGGCGCGTGTTGTTTCTCAAATTACGATCTGAAACACCAGACAAATAGGAGTCGTAAGCTTTTGAATTCTGAGCTTGAAAAGAATTAACATGCTTCTTTCTTTTTTTTTCTTTTTTTCTGTAATGATTGTTTTGATTTAGATTTAGAGTAATAATCATTAGCAGAAAATTTCTCAGCTGATGTTGAAGATTCCCCTTTCAAGATAATCTTTTCAGATTCCTCTTCTTTTATTAGAAAGTCAGTATGATGACACGGGGTTTTAACACCCCGCGAATCTTACCGCAAGTGTACGGGTCGAAGTCAAGTAATAGTACTTGAGAAAGTACGAGTATCGAATCACGGGGAACTAGGAACTAAGTATCACAATTACTATAAGCTCGATTAACTGGACTGTCGAAATTGGAAGATGGATTTTAAAACTAATTACTAGCAAATCACAACTTAAACGTAAACGAAACAAAGAACGAATTAAGAACTTCGATAGAGAGAAAAGTTGAGGGTTGGAAATCCTCCGGTTCTACACATGCAAACAATTAATTCAAACAGTTACCAGTTAATCCCCTTAATGATTCCCAAATCTTTTAAAGTCACCGTTGTTCTCTTTCAAGCCACAACGGGTTTTACTTTGAAAAGGATGAGTTTAATCTCTCGATCTCACCTATGGAATCCAAAACACATAAAGTACTCGATTTATGTTAAATTGGCTAGATTTTATCTCTCGATATCAACCTAACGGTTTAATTGGGACTAAGACTTATTCAGTATATCTCTATCACTGATTTGTAGTCTTAGGCATGCAATTCCTAGTTCTATTTAACAGTTAATTCTCTCAAACTCAACTGGAAATAATAAATCAATTAAAAGCTAGCTAGACTTTCAAAGGCATTAAACACAAACTCACATGCTTCATTAATTAAGGAAAAACTGATAAAAGTCAAATCATCTGGTTACATGCTTAATAAACCGAATTCATTCCAACCCCCAACACGAACCGGTTAGTTCATGTCGGTGGTGGATTCAAACACAAGAGAAAAAGATACGAAAGTGTATGTAAACATGGTAACGCGTAAAAGATGAAATCGTAAAGAATGTAATGGTAACTCCATTCTCTCGTGCTCGTCTCTACGTTACGTAATGAATGTCTCCGTGATCGGCCCTCTAACGTGACTCTGACTGCTCCGAAAAGTCGATGGAAATCGCCCCAAAATCGCCTCTGCCTGTCTCGTCCTAGTCTTTTTTCGAATAATGACCTAAAATCGGATTTTGTAGCTGAAAAACGCGAAACAGTGGGTTACGCCACTTGCCACGCGACTTGCAAGTCGCGTGGTAACTCGCGCGTATCCAATTAGCTGCGTGGGTCATTTTCTGGTTCGCGGTTCGGGTCCTGGTTCGGTCGTGGGTCTTGGGCTTGACTCGTGGGCTTCCGTCAGGCTTCGTTTGGAATCGTTTTGGGCTCTTTTTAGCTTCTTTTCTCGAGGAATGCCGCCTTTTAGATAACCTGTGTAAATCACTAGATAAACCGTAAAATACACGCCTTTTTACTTGAATACAAGCCAATCTCATTGGTTTGAGAACCGGAAATAACGCCAAAAAGTGGCGTTATCAACAACCCCAAACCGAGCGTTGCTTGTCCCCAAGCAAATTAGCGATAAAACAGAATTAAAGCGCATATCAGTGAAAATATAATAACTGCACAATTCCCAATCGGTACCAAGTGATGCATCGATGATTTCCTATACCCATGAATATCTATCTCACTCTCGCCTCATTCTCATTTTGTTTGACCTATGACCTTCCATTGGGAGTTAAACTCGTGACTGTTCCGATCACATCAGGGTTAGACTAAGTCTGACCATACTAGGGAAAACATTTCGCCTCGACCCTACCTCACGGGATACTCTCGTTTCGCTCTCGAACCTAGGTTATCGCTCGTGTTGTCATGTGTATGGAGTTTATGTACAAGCACATGCAGCAATTACATGACAGCTATAAAGAAAGACGCACAAATGTCCAAACTTTTGATCTCAGAAGGAATCAAATAACAAGACAGGGAATATCGGTAAAGGTAGTCATAGACTCTAGTCACGTTTTCCAGAAGATCATCCAGGTCTTTACACGGGTTGTAACGGGGCTAAGGTTAAGGTTAAGAAACGAAGGGTATAAAGGATCAAAAATCCTCGTCGTGTTAATCATTGGCAATTCCGAACTTCTCGTTGCTTCGCATTTTCTCACTTGGTCATTTTTCGTCACTATTGGAGTCGCTTTGACTCACTTATTATGCAGCTCTACTAGAGACTATCTAACTAACAGTATTTATTTACTTTTCGTTTTTTTTGGGACTTCATTGGTCCTCTTTATTGATTGGGGCAACATTGGCCCTCTTTTCTCTTTCTTGACTGACCTGATTTCTTCTTTTCCGCTCTATCTCTCTAAGTTCATTACTGCTTCTGATTGACACACTTTCGGATAGGGTTGGCTAAGGCTCATGGCTGAGGGTGTAATGATGGGTTTAGAAACGAAAAGGTGAATGTTTGGCTGCAAAGTGGTTAATGTATATACATGAAAGGGTGAAAGGGAACGATAGCCAAACTGGGTTTAAACAGAAACAAAATGCCTGGAATCATGTCTTAAGGTCCACACGATATGGTCTACTGTACCCTTACCTAATATCCCGATGTTCGTCTTTGCTACTCAATGCTATAATGTAGCGAGATCAGTCTACATTTCACGACAAGGAATTCGAAAAAGTGTATAAGAATTTAAGTGTATGAATCCCTCGAAATGAAAAACGTCTTTTAGGCTCAAAGAGCTCACTATCGGGTGGTCTCCACTAATGTCCCTAGTCATGTCGTTTCCCGGTCCTTCCCTAACGGTCACGTCACTATCACAAGATTCTTCCCACAATGGTCGGTCTCAATCATTCAAAACAAAAATTTTAGCTACTTTGATCTCGACACTCAGAAGTGTAGGAATTCTACGTGCATAACTTGGGCCCGATTGGGCAACCCCAAACCTTACCCACACATTGTCCCCAATGTGCAAGTAAAATCGCAGGCGATGCGACGCAGTCATTGTGCAGTTATTAAGAAGAGCAGACAAGGCATCATATAGCAAAGCATAAAAAGACTACCCAAAGTTTCCAAAAATAGGCACCCCAAACCTAGGCCGTGGCCTAGGTTTGCCAAATAAAAGCCAACCCCAAACCTCGGTAAAACCGAGGTTTGCACAGGGTCTAATGTGAGGGTGTAGATGGTTCAAAAATGAGGCACCCCAAACCTAAGTGAAACTTAGGTTTGTTTCATCTCGTGCATTTAAAATAGAACAACACATCAAACACCACTCTTTTAGCAGAGAAATGATTAGAACATACATGTTTTGCCCGGCCAGAGGAGATTCTTGAAAGATTGAGCATTTGGCGAAGGAGGGGAGAGCACGCACACACAAAAGAAACAAACAAACGACGAAAGAAAAACAAGAAAGCAGAAACACACAAAGCAAGAAAGGAATAAAAACTGCACGAAAAACGAAAAACAAGGCAAATGGGACTCCCGCGGTTTAGTCCGCGACTTGCAAGTCGCGCGGCAAACCGCGTAACCCTCTGTTTCAGAAAACCAACAGAGGGCCCCGCGACTTGCTGCGCGGTATGCAAACCGCGTGACAAGTCGCGTATGTCCTTGTTTCAGCTATTTTTGACTTTTTCGATTTTTCGATTTTTATGGCTCTTTCATTATTTAAACACACTCAAAAATAAAAATAAAACTAAGCACGCAAATAACAAGGAAAACAAACCTTGGTGGGTTGCCTCCCACCCAGCGCCGTATTTAAAGTCGTGGCACGACTATGTGGTTTCAGCTCGGTTTAGTATCCGCGGAATTGGATCGCCCACACATACACATACGGTTCTTCGCGGACTCTTTTACTTTTGGCCCTCCATGACCAGCTTCAGATCCTTCATCTCTTCCAACTCTTACCTTCTCGAACATCTTGAAGATTTCGCTTTGGCCGCCGACTCGGAAGGTTATCTCGCCTTCTTCCATGTCAATTAAAGCTCGGCTCGTAGCCAGGAAGGATCTCCCCAGAATTAACAGGGCCTCTTCGTCTTCGTCTATATCTATGACTACGAAGTCGACAGGAAAATAGAACTTACCTACTTTGATGAGCACGTCCTCGACCACTCCATACGGGTATCGGATTGATCTATCCGCGAGCTTCAGAGTCATGTATGTCGGGCTTACCTCACCCAGGCCAAGTTTCCTGAAAATAGAAAGAGGCATCAGATTAATACTAGCCCCTAAATCACATAAAACCTTATTAAAAGTAAACTCCCCAATCTGAATAGGGATAGAAAAACTCCCTGGATCTTTAAGCTTCAAGGGAGGCTTATTCTGAAAAATCGCGCTGCACTCTTCAGTGAGTGCAACGGTGGCCTGGTGATCAAGTGTCCTCTTCTTCGATATAATCTCCTTCATGAACTTAGCGTAAGAGGACATTTGTGTAAGCGCATCTGCAAAAGGGATGTTGATAGTTAGCTTTTTGAAAACATCAAGAAATTTTGAAAAATTGACATCATCCTTTTGCGCTTTCAATCTGCTCGGGTAGGGTACTCTTGGTGCTGCATGCCTGACCGGTGGTGTCACTTCTTTCTTCTTCGGTTCACTTTCCTCGCTTTCTTCAGCTTCAACTTCCTTCACCTTCTCAACCTCTTTTTCCTCAGGCTCGACTTCCCTTGCTGGCTTCCCATTCAGTTCTTTGCCATTTCTCAGATAGATGGCATTGCAATGTTCTTGGTTCCTCTTTTCGGGTTGACTTGGGAAAGTACCGGGAGGTCGGTTTTGTAGGGCTTCAGAGATTTGCCCCACTTGCCTCTCGAGGATCTTAATGGAGGCGGTGTTCTGCTCAGTTGCAGCTTTTACCGTATTCACCGTGCTCGCTAGCTCTCTGACCGTGCTGTCTATTTTCGACATGAACTTCATCATCATCTCTTCCAGCCCCGGTTTCTTTTCTCAGGATGGTCCTTCGCTCCTTTGCTGAAAACCTGGAGGACGGTACACATTATTAGTTTGAGCAAAATTAGAAGAGTTAGAAAAATTACCTGATTGTGGTTGACCGGGCTGATTCCATGAAAGATTGGGATGTCTTTTCCACCCCTCGTTATAAGTGTTAGAGAAAGGATCGTTTCTCGGTTGGCTCCGGTTTGACACAAAATGGACTTGATCAGGTTCTTGAAGGTTGTCGGCTTGCAAATGGCTCGTAATCGCTGCTAGTTGGGTTTTTATCTCTTTGAGTTCGTCTGATTCCCGAACACTCGCTACTCGTGCAACGGACGATCGTGGTGTGAAGTAGCTATGCTCGGCTAGATTCTCGATTAACTCGACTGCTTCTTCATAGGTCTTGTTCATAAGAGCTCCCCCCGCTGCAGCCGTAATATCATTCTTGAATTGTGGGTGAAGGCCTCCAAAGAACGTTTGGATTATCACCCAGCCATGCAATCCGTGATGCGGGCACTTCTTCAACATCTCCTTATAGCGCTCCCAAGCTTCATATAACGTCTCTTGATCCCATTGCGCGAAGTGCGTAATGTCGGCCATCAGTTGAGCAGTTCTTCCCGGTGGGAAAAACTTTTGAAGGAAAGCTGCTTTCAAGTTTGCCCAAGTTGTGATAAGATCTGACGGTAGACCCTCTATCCAGATTTCAGCTCTACCCTTTAATGAAAGGCTGAAGAGCCTTAGCTTGATTGCGTTCTCCTCCATTCTGTTGATCTTAAACGTGTTGCATATCCGTTCGAAGGCTCGTAGATGCGCGTGGGGGTCTTCAGTTGGTGCTCCCCCGAACTGATTCTGTTGTACCATTACGATGGTACTCGGCTTTATCTCAAAGTAGTTAGCCGCAGTGGTAGGTGGTTGAATACCTATGCGGGCCGCTGCCACATTTGGGTCGGCAAACGACCGCATAGGGACTCTTTCAGGAGGTGGCGGTGGATTGTTGCGAAGCGGTGGAGGATCGTTGCGTGGAGGCGGTCTCTCGTCACCCATATTCAATTGTTTTCTAGCTTTCGATTCTTTACGTAGGCGACGAGCAGTTCTCTCTATTTCTGGATCAAGTTCTTCAATTTCTTTCCCTCGTGTTGTTCTTGGCATAAACCAAGTGGTACCTGAAAATAAAGAAAAACAAAGTCAGTAATCCAAAAACTGAAAGTGATGGAGTGAAACAACGAAATAAAAAAAATGTCCAATCTAACAGCTCTTATAGATGGTAGTGCTATTAATTACAACTAGTTCCCCGGCAACGGCGCCAAAAACTTGACACGGGGTTTTAACACCCCGCGAATCTTACCGCAAGTGTACGGGTCGAAGTCAAGTAATAGTACTTGAGAAAGTACGAGTATCGAATCACGGGGAACTAGGAACTAAGTATCACAATTACTATAAGCTCGATTAACTGGACTGTCGAAATTGGAAGATGGATTTTAAAACTAATTACTAGCAAATCACAACTTAAACGTAAACGGAACAAAGAACGAATTAAGAACTTCGATAGAGAGAAAAGTTGAGGGTTGGAAATCCTCCGGTTCTACACATGCAAACAATTAATTCAAACAGTTACCAGTTAATCCCCTTAATGATTCCCAAATCTTTTAAAGTCACCGTTGTTCTCTTTCAAGCCACAACGGGTTTTACTTTGAAAAGGATGAGTTTAATCTCTCGATCTCACCTATGGATTCCAAAACACATTAAGTACTCGATTTATGTTAAATTGGGTAGATTTTATCTCTCGATATCAACCTAACGGTTTAATTGGGACTAAGACTTATTCAGTATATCTCTATCACTGATTTGTAGTCTTAGGCATGCAATTCCTAGTTCTATTTAACAGTTAATTCTCTCGAACTCAACTGGAAATAATAAATCAATTAAAAGCTAGCTAGACTTTCAAAGGCATTAAATACAAACTCACATGCTTCATTAATTAAGGAAAACTGATAAAAGTCAAATCATCTGGTTACATGCTTAATAAACCGAATTCATTCCAACCCCCAACACGAACCGGTTAGTTCATGTCGGTGGTGGATTCAAACACAAGAGAAAAAGATACGAAAGTGTATGTAAACATGGTAACGCGTAAAAGATGAAATCGTAAAGAATGTAATGGTAACTCCCTTCTCTCGTGCTCATCTCTACGTTACGTAATGAATGTCTCCGTGATCGGCCCTCTAACGTGACTCTGACTGCTCCGAAAAGTCGATGGAAATCGCCCCAAAATCGCCTCTGCCTGTCTCGTCCTAGTCTTTTTTCGAATAATGACCTAAAATCGGATTTTGTAGCTGAAAAACGCGAAACAGTGGGTTACGCCACTTGCCACGCGACTTGCAAGTCGCGTGGTAAGTCGCGCGTGTCCAATTAGCTGCGTGGGTCGTTTTCTGGTTCGCGGTTCGGGTCCTGGTTCGATCGTGGGTCTTGGGCTTGACTCGTGGGCTTCCGTTAGGCTTCGTTTGGAATCGTTTTGGGCTCTTTTTAGCTTCTTTTCTCTAGGAATGCCGCCTTTTAGATAACCTGTGTAAATCACTAGATAAACCGTAAAATACACGCCTTTTTACTTGAATACAAGCCAATCTCATTGGTTTGAGAACCGGAAATAACGCCAAAAAGTGGCGTTATCATATGATCTGGAATTTTGGCACTAAAGTCAAATTGAACAGGCACTTCACATACAACTTTTCCTTTGTCCTCACCAACATTCTCAATATCACAATCAGACTGACTGTCTAATGAAGTGTGAAAAATACCATAAGACTTCGGATAAAGAAATTCATTTTGTTCTTTTACAAAAACCTTTTCTTCTTCCGTATAAAAATGCATTTCAGGAGGATCTTTAACAATTTGACTTTCCAAATCCCAAGATTCAGAATCATCTTGGTCATCAACTGTCAAACTCCTGAACACAGTATTTTCCATGAAAGCTTTGCATGAGGAAACATCTGAATCTGAAGAATGCTTTTCTTTTGAAACTTTTTCTTCAGATATTTCCACAAGTTTTGTTTTCATTTCTTTTAAACTTTCCGAAAACACTGTGATCATAACTTCCTTTTCGATCTCAAAAGCAAGCTTCTCGTCATTTCTGACTTCTTGAATTGTACTTTTGATCTTGCTTTCGAGGTCCATGAGTTTTTGTTCAAGAACCATTGGTGGAAAATACTTTTTACCTTTCAAAATTGTTTTTTCAGTATCATTCTTTTGTGTATTTTTCGTATCCTCCGGTTCTTTAACAATATAGCTCTCAAAGTAATCATTTGGCAAGGTTCTTTCGTTATTTAATGCTTTTGCATTATCAGGACCATACCAAAAAGGAAGTTGCATTTTAACAGTGGTTTTTCTTTTTATTTCTTCCTCAGCCTCATAGTCTTCACCATCCATTTTAAGCCATTTAATTTGATAGTTAGAATGTGCTGCAAGTACAATCCATTCAAATTTATAAAGAGTGGGAGTTTTTATTAAGGCATTACTTAGGTACTTTGGATTGTCATACCCGATACCCCACTTTGAATTGAAATATCTGAACTTACTTGGCTTATGCATGTGAATTGTTTGTTCAGTTTGACCTGCTTTGTACAGTTTATTTTCCAGATCTTTGACATTTTCACACAGCTCATCATTCCTATCTTTATAAGCATGTAAAAGACTTTCAAACTCACTATTCTTGGTTTCCGAACTCATTAATTTATCTGATAGTTCAGTTATTCTATCTTGAAAATACGCATGACCAATATCGAACTCAGTCTTTTTCTTTTCTAATTCTTTAATTTGACTGTCTTGTTCAATTAGTCTTTCCTTTTGAGTGGAAATTATTTCATCTGCTATGTTCTGATCATTTGTTAGTTCTTCTAACTTCTTTGTTAAATATGCTTGTTGACTAAAGAATTGATTATAGAGATCGGAATGTACCTCATTTGTAGTAGACTCTGACCCTTCATCATCGGTGTTTTTGGTCATAAAGCACATCTTGGTCTGAGTCGTTGTCTCATCATCTGCTTCATCATCCGTCTGATCAAGCCAGTATTCTTCTTCGACCAACAACGCTATCCCCGATTCCTTCTGCTCAGCAAACATCAACTTGTTCTTGTAATAACTGGAATACCTCACTTTCGGCTTCCAACATTCTTTGGAGAAATGACCAGTCTTCCCACAATTGTAGCACTTCGGTGCTTCATCCTTCTTCTCATCTGGTCTCTTATACTCTTCTCTCTTATACTCAGCCCTCTTGTCATCAAACTTCTTGCTCGATTCGACATGTGCCTTGTGCTCGAAGTTCTTAGAGCCAGACGCATACCTTTGACTGTTAGAACTGGGGCTTTTCCCAAGCTGTCTTTGAAAAGATCGGGTAAGGAGTATCATAGCTTGCTTCATACTTTCAACATCATCTATCTCACCTGCTTCATTTTGTTCCTCTTCAGACTGATTACTCACATTCTTTGAGTATTTTCTGTTAGACATTAAAGCAAGTGGATCTAACTCTTCTTCCTTAACCTCTCTTTTCTCTTCCTTCTTCTCTTTCCTCTTTTTCTTAGCTCTCTTTTCATCAGCATCTTCCTCATCCTGTTTCAGAGTTTCATACATCTCTTGCAGAGGCAAAGTAGCTAATCTAGCATTTTGTTTCATTCGGTGAGCATACTTCTTCCACTCAGGTTGAAGAACACTCAGGAATTTCACATTGTGCTCGATTATTGACTTGTCTATTTTGTACCTGTTCAGCTCATTCAAAATCGTAGTGAAACGATCATAAGTAGCATCAAGTGCCTCCCCTTCCTTTTGTTTAAAGTTTTCGTACATATTGATGGCATTGGAGATATTCATTTGGTTCTCCACTTCAGATCCTTGATATAGCTTTATCAGTTCATCAAACATGGATTTCCCAGAATAATTTTTGCTATCTACCTTTCGATAAATATCGTTGGTCAAGGCTTGAATAACTAGGGACTTTGCCATTTTGTCTCCATAATGCCTTTTCTTTTGTTCAGGATCATAATGTAATGGTATAATCTCAACCCATTCTGGAATTGGGTCACCATCAGTAATAATTCCTCTTCTCTTTTGTTTCTCCATGGGGCCATTCTCAAGTGAATTAGAAATATATTCCCCGTTCTCTTGTCGCTCGACATAATCAAAGAATCTGTCTTTCCATATCTTAAACTCCTTGGGAAAAAGAACAGGTGGTTTGTCCTTCGACCCAATAGTCAAGATGTCTCTCGCTGTCATAATGATTACTTGTTGATGATCGTTAAGTATTCCTTAGATTTGATTAGTAACAATTAACTTCACACTGACTTGTCTCAACCCACTGTCTGTCTCAACCCACTCCTTGTCGCAACACAAAAAACTGTCTCAATCAATAGGTTGCGAAAGTAACCAAAAACTTGTCGCAACTAACAGGTTGCGATACAAACCCAACAAAAATTCTCATCGCAACTGAGGATTGCGATAAGTACAGTTCAAAATCACATAGGTTGCGATAGTTGATACTTGTCGCAACAGATAGTTGCGATAGTATACTGTTCACTTCAAAAATTGCAATTACAACGGCTTGTCGCAACAGAGGGTTGCGATAGTATACTGTTCACTTCTTGTGGATTGCAATAGTTACAAACACTTAGAATTGCGAAAGTTATGAATATTCAAAGGTTGCGATAGTTTTGAATATCCATATGTTGCGATAGTTTTTTGAATATGTAGAGGTTCGTGAGCCGATTCTTCAAAAATGATCGGATTAAGCTGAAAATTGGTACGCAGGTTTGCAACAATATTCTGGACAATTTTAATTCTTCAAGTTTTGTCCAAAAACCACTAGAACAGTGATTTATAAACCAAAACAGTAGGTTTTCTTCAAAAAGTCCGAAAATCAAGTTTTGCACAAATTGAGACTATTCCTGGTGTAATTACGGGATCAAAACACACAGGGATGATAATCAAACACTCCTAGATCAATTCTAATCCATTTGAAGCACTCAAATGGCTAGAATCAATAAGAAATGGATGAAAAAATGAAGAACACTCAAAATTGCAAAAACTTCCAAAATCCTAATCTGATCTAAGTGATATACTATGCTCTGATACCAATTGTCATCCCAGAACAAGTAATCAAACCATGTTTAGCAATCAGATGGCCACCAATATATATTTCAATGAAGATCAATCAAGTACACAATATGAAGAATGTTGAGAGAGATGGTGAATGTGTGTGTACTTGAGAGTGTAGCTATTGATGACCTAATTAGAATTCTAGACTAAGTACACATTATATAGTATGTAACTTTCTAATTACATATTTAGTCCCTCTACATAGTACAACTTAGAATATTAGGCACTAACAGTACATGAGCTTACTCGAAACTTATTATCTATTTGTCAATTAGTGGCCGATAATCCTCTAACTGTTAAGTTCTCATGTTTTGGTCTTTCCATTCAAACTCCTACGGGAACTTTACTCCACCATATTCCGCATAGACATGGGAGTCTCTATTCACTCACTGCCGCAATGTCTATCTTTTCAGATTTGTGGCATACTCGTCTCGGTCATCCATCCAACTATGTGCTTCAAAAACTTTATGTTCCGTTTGACTCAAACAAAGTGAATAAAAATTGTAGTGCTTGTAGCATGTCTAAAAGCACTAGATTACCATTTCATGTTCACGATTCTCGAAGTGAATATCCTTTGCATTTAATACATTCGGATATTTGGGGTCCTTCTCCCGTTGCTTCTCGTACCGGGTTTCGTTATTTCATTACTTTTATAGATGACTATAGTTGTTTAAATGGCTATATCCATTATCCATTCGATCTCAAGCCTATGATTCATTTTGTCATTTTAAAGCCCATGTTGAAAATTTATTTTCAACAAAAATCAAACAATTTCAATGTGATGGGGCTCCTGAATTAACAAAAGGACCTTTACGAAAATATCTTGACGAGTCCGGAATTTCTATTCGAATTTCATGTCCATATACTCCACAACAAAATGGAGTTGCCGAACGTAAAAATCGACATTTGTCCGAAATAGCTCGAGCTTTATTAATTCATTCTTCTTTACAAAATCTTTTTGGTATGATGCGTATGCTACTTCTGCATTTTTAATCAATCGGTTACCGTCTAAAAATCTATCTCACATGTCTCCGTTTCAACTTTTATTCAATCAACCACCGGATTATAGTTTGTTGCGCACTTTTCGGTGTCTATGTTATCCGTTTCTTGGTTCCACTCGTCAAGATAAACTCTCTCCGAAATCCGTGCCTTGTATTTTTCTCGGGTATGCTCATCATCACAAAGGATATCTTTGTTATGATGCTTGTTCATCCACCACATATACATCAAGACATGTTCAATTTCATGAATCTGTTTTTCCATCTATCCATGATAAATCTTCTACTACTTCATCTATGGTTAGTTTACCATTCTTTTCAAATCAATCAAATTCCATGCACGAAACAGATTCTAATTCTCACATGTCTCCTATCTTGAACTCTTCTCCTTCGTCTCCGACTCTAGATATTCCATCAAGTCTTCCTTCTCATCCTATGGTCACTCGTAATCGTGATCATACACGTCGTCCTAAACAATTTCCCGATCATGTTGTTTATAATGCTCAAACTCAATTTGTTCCAAATTCTGAACCTCGGAATTTTTCCCAAGCACAAGAATGGCCTGTATGGTGGGATGCTATGAGAGAAGAAATGACCACACTCCACTCTAACAGAACTTGGGTATTAGTTGCACCTCCTTCCGGTGCAAATATAGTGGGATGTAAATGGGTGTACAAAATCAAGCGACATCCGGATGGTTCTATTAGTCGCTACAAGGCTCGCTTGGTAGCCATAGGTTTTCTTCAAACTGAGGGTATTGATTATACCGAAACTTTTAGTCCCGTTGTTAAACCCACAACGGTTCGGTTGGTTTTATCGGTTGCATATTCTCGAGGATGGGATATAAGATAAGTTGATGTGAATAATGCCTTTTTACACGGAGATCTTACGGAGACGGTTTTTATGGCTCAACCACAAGGATTTGTTGATACTACTAGACCTAATCATGTGTGCTTACTTAAGAAAGCACTCTATGGCTTGAAGCAAGCACCTCGTGCGTGGTTTGCAAAGTTATCTCAGACGTTACTTACCTTGGGATTTAAACAATGCGTCTCTGATACATCCTTGTTTGTTTATTCCAAATCTGATATTCTGACCTATGTCTTGGTGTATGTCGATGATGTGATCATTACAAGAAATTCTTCGGTGTTTGTCTCCGACTTGATTAAGCAATTGAATGCTAAATTTGCATTAAAAGATTTGGGTCAACTCAATTATTTCTTGGGAGTGCAAGCCGAGTTTTCAAATAAAGGCCTTCATTTGTCTCAAGAAAAATATATTCTTGATTTGTTGAAGAAAACTGGGTTAAGCGATTGTAAGACGATTTCGTCTCCCGTCTCACCCGGTAGACAATTATCACAGTTTTCGGGAATTCCTCTCTCAGATCCAATTTTATATCGAAGTACCGTGGGTGCTTTACAATATCTTGCAATTACTCGGCCGGAAATTGCTTATGCGGTTAGCAAAGTTTCTCAATTTTTACAAACACCGACACATCGACATTGGGAAGCCGTTAAAAGAATTTTACGGTATTTACGAGGTATGAGTTCACATGGGTTATTAATCCAAAAATTCTCTTCTTTTGAGATGCATGCTTATTCCGATGACGATTGGGCCAGATGTCCGAATGCTAGAAGATCAACTAGTAGGTATTGTGTTTTTCTTGGACCCAATTTGATTAGTTGGAGTTCGAAGAAACAACACATTGTGGCTCGATCAAGTACGGAAGCCGAATATCGTGCATTGGCCCTTGTATCTACCTAATTATGTTGGCTTCGATCTTTGATGACGGAGTTACAATTACGACTCGATTGTGTACCGACGATGTGGTGTGATAATATTGGAGCAACATACTTGGCTATGAATCCGGTTTTTCATCAACGAACCAAGCATATGGAAATTGATCTTCATTTCATCCAAGACATGATAATTACCAATCAATTACATATTCGGTATGTACAACAACTGTTCAATTTGCTGACATCTTAACCAAAGGTTTAACGTCTACCCGTTTCTCTACTTTCAAATCCAAGCTTCACATCGTTCCACGTGTTTCACTTGTGTGGGGGGGGGGGGGGTGATAGTGTAGCTTTGAAAAGAAGTAGTTGGTGATTGTTAAGAAGTTAGTTGGTTGTTAGATTTCTGTTATGGTGAGTCATCAATACTTTCTCATTAGTATAAATACCTATGTATTTCATCTATTTCATAATAAGAAATTACGTATTCTCTCTATCTCTTCTTTCTTTCTCTCTCTCTCTATCTTTTCTATCTTTCCTATTACACATCATCTCCGACTTCAAACTCTTTAAAGCAAGCAATCCTCCCTAACACTTCCACTTCTTTGATCACAAGGTCAAGTTTTGCAACCGCCACCACTAGCAACGTTGTAAACGGCAACGCCTTCGAGAACTCCAAGCTCGTGATCGCGAGTTTGCTCAATGTCGGCCTCAAGAACCCCCCCCTCCGCCTCAATTGATAGCTTGGAAACCCGTTTTGATCGCCACTCGAACAATGCCGACGATTTTGTCTTTACCGTCGTTAAATGCTTTTCGGGCTTTGGTCGGGTCGTTTCCGCCACAAGGGCGAGCATGTTGGTGGTGTTATTAGGCCCATTTGGCCCAGAAAGAGGCGTGGTTGCGATTTTAAGGCGGTGTAAAATGCATTTAAACGACACTTATGTAAACGTATAACTCAAAAGCATGATTAACCCAAAATTCATCATGGATTAGGACAAATGGTTTTCCCAAATTGACTCATACCCTTATAATTCCAAAATGTCTCATAACACGGAAATGTGCATTTTCCCAAATTGGTTATAAAATTAATTACACCAACATGCTTAAACCATTGAATAAACTGCATTTGAGCAATAAATCATTTAAGGGCATATTTATGATTTACACTTATCAAAATATCCGAAAATCCTAAATATGGGTGTTTTACAAGGTATATAATGTTAAACACTTCAAAATGTCGAATCTTGTGGCTAAATGGCTCAAAATCGACTTTGGAGGCTTAGGGTTTCGGTTTGGGAGAGAAATGGATGAGGGGAAGAAGTGGAAAAATGAAAAATAGGGTTGAAATGGTGAAAATCGTGTTTTTATGCAACAGGTGCCCGCGGGCTAAAGTGACGTGCGAGAGTGACAGTTGTCACTTTCGCTTGGCACTCTTGTTGCGGTCCCATGACTCTCGGTACAAAACCGGCGAGAGTGACATGCGATTGTGACGAGTGTCACTTTCGTCGGTCACTTTAACCGAGGTTGTACCGAAAGTTGTTTTGGCCATAACTTTTTCGTTTTAGCTCCGATTCTGCTTCGGAAAGAACCGTTGGACTCGTATTTGAATCCTCCAACCAACAAGACTATAAAATCTAGGATTTAATCCAAAATCCTATTTTTCATATTTATTTTAAAATATCGATATCTTCCAAATATCGGGGTGTTACAACTTAGGAAGCTATGGGGGGATGGGACCCCATTAAAATGGAAAAAAATGAAAATGTTTAGGGTAAAAGTTTGGATTTTTTGGGTTTCTACCTTGATGTTCCCCCAGTAATTTTCGGTCTGGGACCCATCAATAAAAAAAGTGTCTTGAAATCAACCAAAAAACCAAAATTAACTCTCGAAATTGACTAAAAGACTAAAAAAGCCCATCGAAATCGACAAAAAACTTAAAAATCCCTTAAAATCAACCAAAAAAACTTTTAAAAGCCCTCAAAACGTTGGATTTAGGCTAAAATACATCGGACAACTTTACGGGCATTTAGGCTACCTTAAAGGTTCCCCCACCATGGAAAAATCCTGGATCTGCCACTTAACTCACCATGTTCATCTTCATCACAAGATTCTTCCTCCATATTCTTCTTCATCACCAGATTCTTCACCTTCATCACCAGGTTCTTCACCATCATCACGAGTTCAACACAATAAATCAATAGATGAAATGGTTTTTTGAATGAAGATAAACTCATGAGTAGAAACGAAGCAATAGATGAATGAAGCAACCATGGAAGAGATAAAGTAGATGAAATATGGAAGAAGACCTAATCGAAAACCTAATCTGAAAAATCGTACCCGGAGAAAACCTACACTACAAGAAAAACGTTGGTTAGTGACAAAATTTTTAGTGACCACTTATTTTTTGGTCACTAACTACAACGTTAGTGACAAAAACAAAGGTCGTTACTAAAATTTGGTCGCTAATATGAATATAGTGACAAAAACTAAAATTTGGTCACTAGAGTGGTCACTAATTCTCATGGCTAAAATAAGATTATTCATATCAATCTAATTTAATGACTAGATTTGTGATGATTATGTTTTTCGTCACTAATATTATAACATAAAAGTATTAATGACTAAAAATAGTGGTCACTAAAATGAAAGTGGTAGTGAGAAAAAAATAGTGGTCACTAATCTCAAATAGTTGATGTATTTGTGACTACAAATAGTTGTAACTAAGATAAAAGTGTTAGTGACTAAAAAAAACGGTCATTAAAATGAAAATGGTAGTGACCAAGATATAGTGGTCACTAATGTCAAAGAGTTGGTGACTAATAATTGTTTGTTACTAAAATAAAAGTGTTAGTGACTAAAAATAGTTGTCATTAAAATGAAAGTGGTAGTGACCAAAAAATAGTGGTCACTAATTTCGAATACTTAGTGACGAAAAATAGTTGTCCCTAAGTACTATTTAGTAGTTCATATTGATTAAAAATATTTGTAACAAAAAATGGTGGTCATTAAAATAAAAATGTTAGTGACTAAAAATAGGTCACTAAAATGAAATAGTTAGTGACTAAAAATAGTTGTCACTAAAATGAAAGTGGTAGTCATCAAAAAATAGTGGTCACTAGTTTCAAAAAGTTAGTGACAAAAAATTGTTGTCACTAAGTAGTATTTAGCAGTGCATACCGATCAAAAATATTTGTAACAAAAAAATGGTGTTCATTAAAATAAAAATGTTAGTGACTAAAAATAGTGGTCACTAAAATGAAAGAATGAGTGGCTAAAAATAGTTGTCACTAAATAATATCTAGTAGGTCTTGTTGCTTGAATAGATTAGTGACAAAAAATAGTGGTCACTAAAATAAAAGAGTTTCATCTAAAATCCCCAAATTAGACATATTGTTATTGAAATGGCAATTAATAGCAATTACATGTTATTTAGGTAATTTGACAGATTGCTAGTTATTGAAACAAATGTTGCTGCTATTTAGGTAATTTGACGAGAATTACTACTTAGGTACTCCTCTCTGCCCTCGTTGTCTCTTTCTCCTAGACTCAGACTCGTGTTGATGGTTTAGTTTCTATTCAAATGTTCCAGTAGTAACAGAGGACTTAAATGAGTGTTTCATTCTGCTGTGTTTCATAATTTGTTACGGTTTTTTACTAGCGATCGTTTTATTTGGCGATTTTGGACTATAGATTTAGCTGGAAAACTGCGCATGGTTGAAATCTACTTTTGATTTGAATTTTCATATCTGATGCTGTTCAAAATTGAAATTGCTGTTCTTAGATTTTTCTAGCTCGAAGATTATTTTGTTAATAACTTTTCTACGGTTTAATGTAATCGCTAGCCGGGTACAGAGTTCAATTAAAGGATTTGCCTACCGGTCAAATATCTAAAATTCATCATGACAAGATTGAAATCTCTGGTGGACTAACACAATGTGTTAGTAAATATTGTAATGGTCACTGATAGCGTAGACGGTTAATTTCAGATGACAACTTGGAAGCGTTTTTGTTTAATTGGGTAATCCAACGAAGAAATTGTTCCGTTTAATTTGAGATGCAGGGAGTATCAATCAGAATTTGCTTAATAACCAGGTCAGTTCTTTTTTAGTTTTGAAGTTATAATTTGGAATTTTTAGGTATAGGGGTAGCATTTAGCATCTTGAATTGGTCCATAATTTAGGGAATATAAGTATAGAAGTATAGAACTGTGTAGCCACTCACAGTTGATGCTATGTTTATTGTGAGAAAGTACAGTGCATTGGCTTCTATATGGTATTTCATCTTCCGTGAATGCGGTTTCAGTGTTTAGGGTGCGAGTTTTTGGAGCTGTTGATAAGGTTACTCGACTAGAAAGTCACTGGTTTAAGTCATACAAGGAGTCTCTTTATGAAAGTGCAACAGAAAGTCTACATACAGTGACTTCCCTCTCTAACCCTTACCCTTTTCCAAGTCAGGGAGCTTGGTCAACTACGTCGCCCTCTTTTTCATGGATGACTTCAAATGAAATTGTATATATGGTGGTTCAAAATGTTATGTAAAAGAGTAGGTTACTGTTCTCTAATCAGCTTTTGGTGAACTGATCTTTGTGAATTTTGACAAGGGTTCTGTGTTTATTTTGTAGCCGATATATGATTTCTCAAACAAGTATCTCATCTCTTGTACTTTTTCTAGAAGCCCTCAAAGAAATCTGTTTTTGAGCAACTGTTGTGCTTTTATATAGAACTGCTGGCTAGTTTTACAAAGTTACATTGTAAATATTGCAAAAAGGGACTTAATGAATAGTTATTATGGCGCCTTCACCTCAAGTGCAGCATTGTCTTGGGTATTTCTACATTTTAGTGTAAGGCAACTAGGAACTCAACTTGGCTGGCTCCATGACCAATGGGTTTTTATATTATACTATGCTTTATATTTTTGGTTTTATTAGAGTTTGAGCTTTCTCAAATAAAGAATAAGAGGAATTATTTAGTGCATCAAGCTTCTAAGATACCGTTTCTTCATATTCTATTGTATGTTTGCTTAATGATCCTATAATTAGCGCTATTAGACGTTATGTATTACCAACTGACATTTGCATGTTTGAATATGTATATATATATATATATATTATCAAAAAGTAGTTATAAATTGTTGCAGGGGAAGAGAAGATGATGACGAGGCCAGAGAAGAATTGGTTGTGTCTTTCTCTGTGCTTGAAGAGAAAGTCCTGCAAAGTACACTTTTGCAAAGGTGGTATATGACAAGATGTACCTGATTTCTTTCTTTCATGTAGTATATTGCTGCTAATTCATTCCAGTGCATATATATTTTGTAATTAACAGGCAAATTACGTGAGAACAGCTGCTACAAATTATTTGTTAGATGCTGGATTGCAATGGGGAGGAGCACCAGCAGTAAAAGTAAGGGAGGAGCAACATTCGTTCATTTCATTAAATTATTAATTGATCTTACAAGCAAAATGTTAAAACGTTTGCAGGGTGTGCGAGACCCTGCTGTGGAATTAATGCATACTCTTGTTGTTGCCCATGCATAGGCATGTTTGATCATCTTTTGGGACATAAATATATATATATATATATATATAGATATGAATATTGGGTTGAAGTTGAGTTATATATATTTATTTATGATAGGTGTTTGCTGGTTGTGAACCCTTGCTTGATAAGACTCTTGGAATTGTTGTGGAAGGCCTAATCGACACATTACTCAGCCTTTTTCATGAACATAAAGACACAAGTCTTAAACTATTGGATGCAAATGGTTACTGTCAGCTGATGCTTGAGGTAAACAAGTTTACTCACTTTTATGGTGTTTTTATTTTTACAAGCAAGTAACAAAGAGCAAGTGTTAGTTTTCATTTATGTATGCATGCATGCAGGTGGAGTACTTTGAGACTATATTAAATCAGTATTTTATGGGTGAAGCGACTGAATCTCTCAAGTCATTACAAGGGGTTCTATTGGAGAAGGCAACAGAGAGTAATTGCTTAAAGAAAACTATGCGAGAAGTTTTCAAGCGAGGAGTTTCAGGTTTTTACTTGGCACTTGTTTTTCTAGCTTTGTAATATTTGTTGATAAGAAACATTTACAAACTATAAATTATTTCCGATTGTTTAACTTTGCAGAAAAGAAGCGCTAAAAATAAGAAAAACCGATCAATGAATGAAGTTCCACCCGCTGTTGGCACAGTTTCTATTGCAAGGATAGTTGATAGGGTAAGTAGCTTTTTAGAACTTAAATCTTCCATTTTTTTCCACATATTTATCTTATTTGTATTTTGATTTTTATTTGGAACAGAGAAGGAGAGGAGAACAAATATCGGCAATTGAACAATACAAGATTGGTCATTTTTCAACAAAGAAGAATAAAATGGTCAATGAGAAGGCCGATGAAATTTGGGTATTTTTCACTACTATTTACTTTGCATTTATGTTGTATATGAGGCCATTTGTATATTTATTTATTTTGCTAAAACACTACTCTCTGATCTTGCTGTATATTACGATTGCACATATCAATATCCAATTACAGTTCATCTGTTTCATTTGTGATTTTGTGAAAAATTAAATAAAGAATCAATATAAGATTGTGATACTTGTACTAAAATCCATTTGAAGTAGGCTAGATGCCTACTAATTGGCATTATCCTATTATTGGGCGGTTCATGTCATTGACTTTGTCCATTAATACAAATAAATTATTGATATTTGGTTGTATTTGCATGCACACATTCATCTCATTGCACCATGTCAAATTCCTACAGGATCTCATTCTATTTGTTTAAGAAAGATAGTGATAAGTCAACTATATATGGTCAAATGTGAGTGGTGCACTTGGCTAATTAAGAATTGCCATTTTCATATTTGGGGCATTGACTTTCTTTTAAACTTGTGCATGAATCTTATTGCTTATCAACAATGCTTAGAACAAAGCCAAAGGATATAGGGTCATCATGTTTTCAGCCCAAAATAGGTTCTTTAAGCATCTTTCACGATTGATTGTTTTGCAAACTGGGTAATCTTTTAAACTTTATAGTTGTTAAATCACCTTAGTTAGCAGTGTGTTGCTTATTTCTTTAAGCTATTTAAGAGAGAGAAAGGGGACAACCACGGCAACACGATTACTGTTAAAGAATGAGCAAAGGAGTAGTAAATGGGGGCATTGGTAGAATTGGGAGTAGCACTTGTCATAGAGGAAAGAATGCAATGGTTTTGACACGTTGGCAGGAGAATGCATACAAAGGACCCCGGTCTTGTTTTAATAGAGAGAACCATTGTTTTGCCTTGTAAATACCCACCATAGTCTAGAAGAAGTTTGTTTAACATGTATTATCTTGTAAATTAAGTTTGTTTATATGTTAATGCAATCCATAAATATTTATGCAGAATTAATTACTCATTGAGGAAGTTGCTTCTTCTTGTTCACCGGCATAAATCAAATCAAGAGGAGTAGATGAAATTTCAAAGGCCAGAATTGGAAAAGAACAAATCAAAAGCTTTAGAGGAACCGGTAAAGGGTTGCCGGTTATCAACCTTTTTTGTCCTAAAAAGTTTAGAGAATGAAAAAAGAACAATTGAAATTTCAAGAGGAGGAAGCCAAATTTAAAGAGGAGGAGATGAAATTTCAAGAGGAGCGTAACCAAATGAAGGAGAAAATGAACTTCTTGATCACGCAGTTATCAACGTTATCCGGATCTCAAAACTACGAATATCATGTTTTATTTTCGTTAGTCATCAAGTGATTTAGTGATAATAAATTGATATAACTTTGACATGCTAGTTTGGATCAAGAATTATTATTTTTGGATCAAGAATTATACTTTTGCAAATGAAATTAATTTTAGATTTCTATATTTACAAAATAGCAGGTTTTAGTTATATTGTAATAGCAATTACGGTACAAATATATGACAATTTTTTTTATTCATTTTTTATAATTAGTGACCATATTTTTTGGTCACTAATGAAAGTTAACGGACGTTAACGGAGCCGTTATCTTGACAATGAGTGACGACTTTTATCAATACAGTGACGAAATTTTAGTGACTAATTTAGTCGTCACAAACATAGTGACCACTTTAATTTTGTCACTAATTAGTGACCACTTTTGTATTTGGTCACTATTGTAAATTAGTGACGGACCTTTAGTGACGAAAAGTGACGACCGAAATTTTGGTCACTAAACGACCTTAGTGGCCAATTTTAGATCCTTAGTGACCAATTTTCTTTCGTCACTAATTACCATTTTTCTTGTAGTGCTAATGTGGAACCTAATCCTAAAAATCGTACCAGGAAATCGTACCTGGATATGAAGTCGGTGAAGAATCTTGAAGAAGACAATCTGGTATAGTCGATGAACGAATATGGAAGGATGGAGGCGATGAATGAATATGGAAGGATGGAGGCGATGTCTGAAGAAGATGGAGGCGTAGGTTTAGTTATCAGGGTGTAAAAAGAAGGGGTAATATTGTAATCTTGCTTCTTATCCCATGTTGTTCCACCTATTTTGGTGGAACAAAAAATTCTATGTTTTGTCCCATGAAATCAAGATGTTGTCCCATCTCATTTTTGTCCCATGTCATACCAAACATGAGACTATTTTTTTTGTCCCGTCCCGTCCCATCCAGTTTGCTTACCAAACGCACCCTTAAGGAAACTTACGTAGGTGATTACCGATAGATCACATGAAAAACCAATGGTTTCGATAGAATCCAATGCTTTTTAAGAAAATAAATAAATTAGGACCCTGGCGGCCGGTAATATGTCACAGATTTGAGACCAACAATTTACCTACCAATTTTTGTGACAATTTTGTGACAAAATACCCCTTTAGCGACGGATTTCTAAAAACACCTCCAACAGGTTTTATATAAATATCTAAAAATAAAGAACTAAAGGTCAAAATAGGTAAATAAAATTACATTTCAATCTAATAGATTCTCTATTTAAAGATCTCAACATTAATTATATTATTAAAATATTATATAATTTTATTATCCCAATGCATTTTCAAGAAAAAAAATATAAAAAGATGATAGTTTAATCTTATCGGTCAAAATCAATAAAATAATAATTTCCCTCACTACCCATCAAGTTTTACGAAGTGTTCTCGAGTTTTGGAAGGAAAAAAAAGAAAGTAAATGAAATGAAAAGAAAGGAAAAGGAAGGAAAGAAAAGAAAGAAATATTGTTTCCGTGTTCTTGAGATTGAAAGGAACGAGAAGGAAATAAAATAAACTTTCATGGTCTTGAATAAGAGAGAAAAGTAAAGGAAATATGTCACTTTTACCAATATACCCTTACTTATTTCATAGTAGAATGTAATTAATGGGTACATGCGTAATTTTATAAATATTTTTCTTGTTTTCATCATTTTTTAGAACAAGATAGAGAATCCGTTAAAGCCAAATAAAGATTAAAATCTTTATATTCTCTACTTTAAAAAAGGGTATGGGTTCTGGTGAAAAGTGGACGTTAACGCGAGAAACGTGAGAAGTGGTTATCAACTGTTGCATGAGAAGTGGTTATCAAATGAGAAATGAACGCACATTAGAATGAGATGAACCGGATGAACTCCCTCTTATGCCGCAATTCTGAAAATGTGTATGTAAAAGTCTTTTATGTAATAATAACAATCAGAATGAATGTTTTAGATTATCATTTACCGTTTGAACGATTGTTTATCAAATTCAGTATAAATATAATTATAATAACAATAATACTAATAAATTAATATGTAATAAAATTAGTCGACAGTGTTAGAACCCAAATTAATCTCCATTTTAGATCGGTCTTCGACGTTCAAAATCACATCATCTCCGACTTCAAACTCTTTAAAACAAGCAATCCTCCCCATCGCTTCCACTTCTTCGATCACAAGGTCAAGTTTCGCAACCGCCTCCACCAACAACACCGCAAACGCAGCAAACGGCAACGCCTCAGAGAATTCCAAGCTCGTGATCGCGAGTTTGCTCAACGTCGGCCTCAAGAACCTCCCCTCTGGCTCAATTGTTTGCTTGGAAACTCGTTTTGATCGCCACTCAAACAATGCCGACGACTCTGTTTTGACCGTCGTTAAATGCTTTTCGGGCTTTGGCCGGGTCGTTTCGGCCACTAGGGCGAGCATGTTGGCGGTGTTATTAGGCCCATTTGCGCCCAAAAAGAGCCGTGGTTGTGACTTTAAGGCGGTGTCGAGGTCTTGTAGGGCTTGGTGGAGGTGATCCGATAGTATTTCTGGTGAACATTGGCGACGGTTCCGTATGCTGTCGGCTAGTTCCATTAAGGCTTTTGATACTTCGGTTGCCAAGCGAGTGCACGGATCCTTGAAAAGTAATCGGACGGATTTTGGGGTCTGAAAAACAAAGCGATCAAATTCGACCCAAAAGTTATAGGTAAAATACGCATGCATCTCAAAATAAATATCCACAATAAAAAAAGACACACGGTTTTAGAAATGTGTAATATACTTTAAACTACGGGGTTGTTTACTTTTATTTTACATTAAGCCATGTATCAGTTAATTTGTCTGTCTGGATTATCTGAGGGATGTGAGACCAATGGGTTTGAGAGAGGCAAACATAGAGTGTTGTATTGTTTCTGGGCATTTCTGGTTTGAGGGATCCTAACTTATTCCATATAGCCATTTTACCATAATAGCTTCACGATTAAGCCGTAAAGAAACAACTCATGCATGGATGAACGAATAAGATGCCCAGATCATTAAGCTCATTAAGTTGTAAGTAACAGTCATACCCTTAACAATAAAAAGAGTAATTAATTTCTCAATATCATAATTAAGGGTATGATTGGAAATTAGACTCTTATTTTGAGATCAATGGGGTAATAAATTAGCAACAAATTAATTGTGTCACTGAAAGTTGACTTCATAACGGACGTTTCGACGTCTTTCGACTATAGACGGTCATAAATAGCAAACACCGAAACGGCTCCTCTAAAACTACTAACTTAGCAATGAACAAAAAAGACTAAATCACCCTCTGGTGTTGTCGTGTGTTTATTTTAGCGACATGGTAAGGCACAAATAAAACAAAGAAAAGACTAGCTTAGTACCTGTATTTCAGTTTGTAAACATCCATGAAGAGCGACAACTGTGTATCCGAAATGGCGAAGAACGGCCCCGAGTTTAACATATTGTTGCCACGGGAATGGATTACAGTGCCATGAGTGTCGTGGCTCCCAGCTAGCGTACAACGCCTGAAAATTATTAATTTCTTGATTACGTACATTTTGTTACAAAATGATTTTTTCCCGATGCTGCTAATCAAAATGTAACTAAAGAGCCAACATACGAGGGTTTCGTCTGTAGATTTAGAGTCTAAAACGGCCTTATAGTTCTCGTAAATTGGATCATCCATCAATTTATCTTTTACTGCATCTGGTTCTCCGTCGCTAAAGTATTCATCCACACAGGCTGCATTTTTTAAAGATAGTGTTACCCATTGGAGATGATTTACTATTAACACTAAAATTTACACTATTTATGAAATTTGGTGTAAAATATAGTGTGACCCATTGGAGATGCCCTAAGAGGGGCTAAAGTCTGAAGTCTTATTTCACTTTTGATTGATAAGAAAAGTTCTTGAAATCTGAAAGTCGAATCAACAAGACTGTTTTTTTTAAACTGAAAAATGTCTGAATGTGTATAGTTGTCTATTTTACCCTTCAGAAATGTCTGAATATGTGATTGTCTACTTGATTCAGGATTCCAAGGACAGCTAACTGTTCTTCCAACCCATTTTGTTGTAGTGAGAATTGCAATCGCGTACCTGCGATTGATTTTGCCAAGCCTTCGATCTTGGAAACGGAGAAATTATGAAGATCTTCTCCGGACCAAATTGGAAAAATGAAAAGGCTCATAAGAATGCAAACACCAGAGCCAATAGCCATGGTGTAGAGTCGCTCACGAGCTAATTTTAGCACATCATCAACTCGATAACTCGATATAGTAATCAGGTTAAACGTCAAGAGGAATATAACGACACCATAATCATAGTTTTTCTTTACATACGGGAAAAACCTCAAGTACGTGCTGATCGATCCTGCATAAACCAATCAAAAAGCTAATCCGTCGGTAATATGTTGCTAATCTAACAAAATTGAGATAAAAACAATAATAATCTTCTATAACTCTTCGTTTACCTATCAAAAAAACCGAAGCTCCTATGAAAACAGCACAAAAAACCTTCCCGCTTTCTGTAGCGATGAACTTGAATAAAAATGCCAACGATCCTGCAAACAGCGTCCCAAGTCCTCGATTCAACCCTTTGCATAAAGTTGCTCCTGTTACACATATCAGAATATATCAAATCTTGTAACCGCTTTCACTACAACAACATCAGGTTTATAGGACACAAAAAAAATATTTAAATGCCCTAATAGATTACTTTATAACAGTTAGGACAAGTTTATTGAACTTTTTTTCAGACAAAATAAAACACCTTTACAAATGACATAAAAAAATCAATAGGGCACTCTATTTCAAAACTGTTCTAGAAAACGACGTCTAAAAACACCTTATAAATTTATTTACGCAAACAATTGTTGCTCCTATAAACTTAAGTTCTATAAAACAGTCTATTAAAACATTTAAACATATTTGTTACAACCCGAATGTTTCGAGTTGCATACTAAAAAAGGGATTCTTACCAGCAGTGAATTCAAGCACAACAACAACAGTCATAACAGCCCAGATGACATTCTCCCCAACCCCTTTAAACAATGGATTCAAAAGATACAATAACGACACCAACGTTAGCGATACGCCAACTTTGATCGAATGGATCGCTCTTCGTGGATCATCTCGACCCAGTTTCCAAATTTTCCGCAATACCGAGCCCGGAAATCGCTTCATTGTCTCCATGTAAACTCCGACTCGTTTCTTGAAAACGTTCATCGCAGAATACTTATCGGAAACAGCAGCAGAAATCGAACACATTTTAGATACCAAAATGATTGAAGATGAAAATGGTCACTTTTGGTTATTCAAAAGGGTGTCAATAGGTTTTGAAGCTGTATCGGCACCCTTAGAAATATGAGACTTGTTTAAATTTATAGGTGTAAGGAATACAATTGTACACGAATTACAAACTACTGGTATAGATATTTAACAAGGTAATTAAAGTACGAATTAGGAATTTATATATAGTAGATCGGTTTTATTTTCAGTATGTCAATATTAGGTAAGCATTATGTACAAAATAGATCATTTCAATTTTAAACACGGATTTTTAGAATAAATTTATCTTTAGTACTTTCTATGTCTCGTTCCAAAATAAATGTCGAAAATAAAAATGATATATAATTATAGGAATGTTTAATTATTATACTTTTATATTTAAAAAGAAATAAAAATTCTTTATATTATAATTAAAGGTAGAATAAAAAAGTATAAAATTATATTTAAAATTGAACATTTATATTAGGGTAAATTAAAATAAAACTTAACGTAGGAAAGGAAGTGGGAAGGTATATAAAAACCAAATAAAATGAAAATATATTTTCATTCCTTTATATATATATATATTCATATTTTTTAGTAAAAAATTATTAAGTAAGAGCATCTTCAACAACATTGCTAAAATAGAAAAAAATGAGTTTTTTTCATTGGATAAGTCAATGAAATTGTTTAATTTGATAAAATTGTTTCATATCATTATTTTATTGATAAATTGTTTCATATACTCGTGATTTTTTATATAAAAATGAAAAAGTTTCAACGGATTGAGAAAATAAATGAAACAGTTTCATCAGAATAAAAAAAATACATGAAACTACCTAAAAATTACAAATATATGAAATAATTTCATCAAAAAAAGAATTATATTAAACAATTTCATCAAATTAAACAACTCTATGAACTAATTTCATTAATTTAATCAATGAAATCGACGGTTTGCACGGTTTGCAAAATTAAAGTGGTTTGTATTTGATCTCTCCCCTATATATAGATTCATGGAAACATCTCTAAATATAGAGAACTCTCTATAATTTCTCTAAATATGAGATAAAATGATTATTTTATTCAACCCACCAATAACACAAATTATATTAATGAAGATGAATGCAAAGTTGTTGAAGATTAAATTAATATAAATTAGAGAATATTATATTAATATAATTTGTGTTAAAATTTATAAAATAGCAAAACTCTTGAAGAAAAATGCAATTTTTTTTTAGAAATTTTAACATTTAATTATCTATTTTTTTAAAATTATAGCAAACCTGTTTAGAGATGGTGTAAGAAATGATTTGAAATGATTGTGGTTGTGAGTTGTGAAAAGTAGGAAAGATTCACATGTTGTCCATTTAGATATTAATGAATAGTAGTAGGTTTTAAAGGAGGGTTTAAAAGTCAATTTCTATTGAAATCAAGCCGAAAAGGAAAGTTGTTGAGTCACAAGGGCAGGCCAAAGCTTTTCTAAAGTCAATAGCTTGGTTTCCTAATGTTCTTTCTTTTTTTACAAATTAACCTTTTTGGTTAAATAGGGATGATTCGTGTGTTAAAAATTGAGATGTATTTTTAGTAGAGATGTTGTATAAGGTTTGGGTTTTTTGGGTATGGGTCTAGGTTGGTGAAAAAAATCAAAGGCTTTTTTTTGGTGGAGTCTAGGGTCGGGCTTTTCATGTTAAAATAAATCAGATCAGATGTTTTAGGCTAGATTTTTTTGGGTTTGATTGGGTTTTTTAAGTCTTTTTTAGGCCTGCATTTTCATAAAAAAACCATGGTCAAGCTTCAAGGCCTCGACTTTTTGGGGATTGGGTCGGGTAGGGCCTAGGTTAGGTTTCGTACTCGGGTTCTCTTGTGCATCTTTATGATATGACCGTTTATTTAGCAAGTACATGGACATTTATTTAAAATCAACATTTCCAAAATAATATGACCAATTATGTTTCGCAGACAAACTTGGTACGAATCGGCAAATCTAAAAATTCAAATTGAATCTTAGTCGATCATATTTGGTTACTCTTTTATTCAATGTTTTTTAAAACTGGATATAGGTTTAGTCTGATCCAATTCAACATGGATACCAAACTTTTTTTTTCCAAACGTGAAACTAAACCCAAGCTTGTATTTATTTTATGGTCCTATTTGATAACGAACCAAATTGTTTGGTTCAATTATCGGTTGCATTGTCTTTGATGTTTTGGTTTAGGTTTACCTCCATTTTGCCGGTTCCAATTTGATACACATATCTATCTCCAACAATCCAATTAAAGAAAACTAACATAAGATCAGTTGTTATTGAATCATTTATTTTTGAGTCTCTTTATTTACTTTATTATATAAAACATTTGTAAAACATTTAAAAATAACTCATTAAGTATCAAGTATCGTTTATAAATGCCAACATCTTAAAATTTAAGATTACAAATTATTATATCCTACATAAATTTTTTAAAAATTCTTCTTTAAATTAAATAAACCGATTGAAACACTTCATATAAATTTTTTAAGTCTAAATTATGTTAAGCATAATTAACTTATTATTAAAAAAACGATCATTTTATTCTTTTTAATTTAATACATGTATTAATATTTTTTTTCTTCAAAGTTTTTATTCAGTCACGAGTATATAAAATTTTAATACTAATATCTTTATTATAATATATATTAGAAAACATTTACTCATATTCTTAAAAAATAAATTAATGTAAATTCCGATGTTTAGAATAAGAACATCTCCAACAAATTCTTCAAAATATCTTTAAAATAAAGAAATTGGAATTTATAATCTGTAAAAAGATATTGTATTTAACTCCAACAGCTGTTCTATAAAATTACAATATTATTATATTATTAAAATATTTCATAAATCTTTTTCCTAATCATTTAATTATAAATTTTTTTATAATATAATATTGAAATAGAAAATTATTTCTTCTTCATATAAATCATTTTAAACGAGTTTTATAAATCTATCCCAATATTCCAGCTCTCAAGCACTTCAGAAGATTCATCCCTCATAAAAATAATTTCGCATTCTCCTTCAACCTTGCCCCTTCTGTTTTGGAAAATATGTTGGATGCTCTAAAATTTGGCTTCCCATTAGTAGAACAAAGAAAGAATGCTAATAGTGGAAGTTAAAGTTTTGTCCTGGCCAAAGTTGACAGTGATGCTCAGGTGTTAAAAATGGTCACCATGTCATTTATTATGAGAGTAAATTACATACTTAGTTCTTGAACTTTGGCTGATTCAGCAGATTTAGTTTAACTGAGCTTTTGGTTCGTAGAATGTTTTCTGAAGGGATGAAATTTGAAAAGAATTTGATTTTGAAAGAATTGGAAAGGAATTTGACCGCACATTTGGTTGACATGAATTGGAATGGAATCTGTTAAATGATTTGAAATCTGTCTGTTTGGTTGGTCGAATGTAGCTTCGGAATTGGATTCCCGTACCCACATTCGTCCTTGAAAGAGTTTCAAACCTTTACCGTCTTCTGTCAATTGGAGATGTTGTTTTGTCATGGCTTCATTCTTGAGATTCGCCTCGAGTAACGCCTTGGCTTGCGCGATTTTAATCCTTTCAAGTAAACTTAAGACTACTTTAATTCTTGAAAGCGATGCCTACACATTCCCACTATACTCCTTCCAGCTTAATGCATCTGCCACCACATTCGCCTTACCGGGGGTGGTATAGTAGTTCACAATCATAATCCTTAAGCAACTCTAACCACCTTCGTTGACGCATATTCAATTCCGTTTGATCGAACACGTACTTCAAACTCTTATGGGCGGTATAAAGTGTGCATTTCGTACCATACAAATAGTGTCACCACAAATTCAAAGCGAGCACTACCGCCGCTAGTTCATGGTCATGGTTTGGGAAATTCTTCTCATGCTCCTTAAGTTGCCTTGAGGCATAGGCTATCACCTTGCTCTTTGCATCAAGACACAACCCAAGCCCATCTTTGAAGCGTCGCTATAGACTACAAAGTCTTTGTTCCCTTGGGTAAGGATAATATATGAGGCTTCACAAAGTTTCCTTTGCAAGGTCCGGAATACCTTCTCTTGTGCGTCGGTCCACACAAACTTCACATTTTCCGAGTTAAGTCCGTCAATGAAGAAGCAATCTTGGAAAAGTCTTGGATAAATCTCCGTTAGTATCCGGCTAAACCCAAAAAACTTCTAATTTCAGTTGGGCTCTTTGGAGGTCTCTAATTCATCATGGCTTCAATCTTAGAAGGGTCCACCTTCACTCCTTCTCGGGTCACCACATGTCCTAGGAATTGGACCCCCCACAATCAAAACTCACACTTAGAATTTAACATACAATTTCTCTTCTCTTAGTACTTGTATTACTTCTCTAATGTGTTGCTCGTGCTCTACTTCTGTTGATCCAAACCCTTAGTGATTTGATAATGACCCTGAGAAACACTTAGTGAAAATTGTAAGTAAACAATATGTATTAATGTTTTGCCATCAAATAAAATATACTAAGTCTGTTTAGTATCGCTGATGGAAAACATGCTTTAATTTACACTTCAGCGAACACTGTACATCAGTGAGCCCTGAGCCTGTTCAGTCTCACTGGTGATCGCTGAAAGCTTTATCTGTAATTGTTTGCTTATGATCCCTGAAGACAAGATTCGCGTCAACCAAGTTTTAAGCTAAAATCGAAGACCAAGCTGAAGAACAAGTGACTAAGTCTACTAGTGACCTGATGCGGATATCAGCGAAGACAAGACTTGTCCATTCCACACGAAGTTTGAAGTAGAAGACTTCAGCGAACGCTGAACTCTATCACTCGTTGATAAAGATCCATTTAACGAGCGCTGATCATGAAGCCTGTTCTACAAGTTACTTTTTGTCTTATTTCTTTGCACGCCCCCGTACGATTTTTTCAGAACGGATATTTGTCCAGGATTGTACAAACCACTCTGCAACTACACTGTTCATCATGCGGCCACTAGGATGTTTGCTAAAGTCAAAATCATGCAACCAACCAGAAGCTGTCACGTGTAAAGGTATACTGACTTGCATTAAATGCATGTAGTATAAATAGAGAACCCTACTTCATTGTATAACCCCTTCGGGACCAACAAGTGGTATCAGAGCAGATTATTTAATTTCATAAACAAGATCTTGCTTATACTCTCTTCCTTGCTATTTCTTCAATATGGCAAATTCTACAAACACTAATTACATAGACAATGGCTCTCTTGCCAAACCACCTCGATTTAGCAAAGACAACTTCAATCTTTGGAAAAATCGAATGATGCTCTTCTTGGAAGGTGTAGATCCAACTATACCATACTATATTGAAAATTGACCCTATGTTCCTTTCATTATAGATCTTGTTGTTCTAGCCACTGCCATCACAGCTGTCGTTCCTGAAAGACTGATACCTAGGGCAGTTTCTTAGTGGACTGACGAAGACAAGAAGAAAGTGGCCATTGACATAAAGGCCAGATCTATCATCTCCATGGTTCTACCTGATGAAGTCTACAATTCCATAATGAACCTGAAAAGTTTCAAAGCCATGTGGGACACTATATGTGTTCAATATGAAGGTACTGCTGAAGTCCATGACTCTAGAAGAATAAACCTGGTAAGGCAATACGAAAGCTTCATCTATGGTAAGACTGAAACTCTTTCTGAAGTCCACCAACGTTTCAATTGCTTAATTGTTGATTTAAAAATTGTTGGTAAGACCTACTCTAACTCCGAGATCCTGACAAAATTCTTGGAATGTCTTCCTGAAAGTTGGGACAATTATACCATGTGTCTTAAGCTCTCTAAGGATCTGAAATTTATGACCCTCTCTACCTTATTTGGTACTATGCTCAATCATGAGCAGTCGTGTCAACTTAAGAAGAATCTTGTCAAAGATTCCAAAAGCACACCTGTTGCTTTACTCTCTTCAGAGTCGGTACCCGCTCAGTGATCCACTGTCACGATCACTTAAATGGAATCTTACTCTTATGATTCATCCGACACCGATCCCTCAGAACTTGATGAATCTCTGGCACTCCTGACAAATTCTTTCAGGAGGTTTGCTAGAAAAAGCAACTTCATAAGAAATAAACCTCTCACTATCATTGACAAGCCTAAATCTACTCCTATTGATAAGGCTACTGCTACCTGCTTTAACTGTGAAAAAGTAGGACACTTTGCAAGTGAATGCAGGTCAAAGAAAGTTTTCAAACCTTCTTCTTCCTTAAAGAAATCCTCTAACCCAAGGGCTAGAGATGACAAATACCAAAAGCTTAAAGAAAAGTATGCTAAGCTGAAAGCATACAAAAAGAAAGGAAAAGGTCTGATCGCTGAAGATCATGACTGGGCTGAGTCTGATGAAGAATCAGATTCAGATGAAGAGGATGAGGCCAATCTCTGCCTCATGGCCAAAATAGAAGATGAGGAAGAAAAAGCTGAAATTCCCTATACTTCTACCTCTCAGGTATCAATCTCTTCTACTTCTACTTCAGCTATCACTGAAGCTGATAGACTTCGAGCTATCGATATGCTGACTGTCGATTTATACGATGCCATGAATGGCAAGACCAAAGTTGAACAAATGAATATAGATTTAACTGAACAACTTAAAAATTGTCACCTGAAAATTCAAGAGCATTCAAACGTTGAAAATAATTTGAAAGACCAGGTCTACGTAAATCAAGTCATCAGTATCGAGCGAGAACAAGCTATCGCTAAACTAAAAGATGAAAAGGCTACTGTTGAAGGATGGTATAGATCCTCAACAAGGATCACTGAATAATCGGTGCTCAGATTCCTGCCAAAGACAAAAGTGGTCTTGGTTACAAAGCTGACGTTGAAGAACCAACCACTGACTGTTCCATGCTTAAGTTTGGAATGTCCGTGTCTTCTGTCCCTGATACCTTTTTACCTCAGTGCTCTTCTTCTTCTAAAACTCCCATCCCTGAGGACAAGCCTACATTGATTCCTAAAGGTAAAGAAAAAGTTGTTCAAAAACCTCAAAAGGGTACCAATGTACCTAAACTGAAAGTTTCAAAACCTTCAGCGAGCCATCCCTCTACTTCTAGGACTAAGATCCCTGAATTCGTTCAGCGATCTACTCCTAAAATAAGAGTGTGTTGGTCCCGAAGGGTTATACAAGTTTGTAGAGGGGGGGTTGAATACAAACACACGATTTTTACTTTTCTAAATTGTTTATTGATAAATCAAGACAATTTACAACTTGTTGCGGAACAAGATTAAGGATTAAGCTAATCTAAACAAGTTAAGAACACTAAGTTTCTTGCACTAGAATAAGATAGAAAGGAGATAAGGAAATTACGAATAATAACCTAACACACAGTAGTAAGGAAGAATAAGAAGATGGCTGAGCGCACTTCATTTCTGAAGTAGGGTTCTTCTTATATACTTCATGCATTTAATGCATGGCAGTATTGCTTTACACGTGGCAGCAGCTGAGTGGTTGCATGTCATTGACCTTTGTAGACAACCTTAGTAGCCGCATGGTGCATAATGTAGAATCAGAGTTGTTGTGCGATCATAGACAAAAAGGATGTCCGTTCTGACAGTTCGTACGGAGACGTGCAAGGGAGGTAAGACAATAGTACTTTGTAAGGAGACTTCATGACCAGCTTTCGTTGAAACAGTTCTTTATCAGCGAATGATAAAGTTCAGCGATTGCTGAAGTCTTCTACTTGTAACTTCACGTTGAGTGGACAAATCTTGGCTTCGCTGATATCCACATCAGTTCATTAGTAGACTTGTCGCTGGTTCTTGAGCTTGATCTTCGACTTCAGCGTAGAACATATGTTGATGTGAAACTTGTCTTTAGGGATCATAAGTAAACAAACTAAATTATCAGCGATCATCTCATAGATTGAACATGCTCAGAGTTACTCGATGAACAGAGTTCGCTGACTATTTAACTTTAAAGAGCGAGAGTTACTATCAGCGGTACTGAAACAGTCTTAGTACTTATCAGCGATAGTGAAACTCTAATACGTATTGTTTACTTACAATTTTCACTAAGTGTTTAAGAGAGGGTCATTATCAAATCACTGAGGGTTTGGATCAACAATCTCCCCCTATTTGATTATGACTTAGCAACAGAGAAAATCGCTAAGTATGAAAACATAAGGATAAAAAGAACTCATAAAGTATTTGTCCCTTTTACTGTTTTTTGGGATCTTTTCAGTACTGATGGAGTAAAGTACATTCGCTGAAATTTTTCTTTAAACATCGTAAAGATTACAGAGGGAAGTGGAAAAATTACAAGTATAGCAAATAAAATTACAAGTACAGAAGATGTAGACATATAAAGATAGAAAGAATTACAAGGCGATCTTATCCGTCAAAAGGTTCTTCCTTGATGAGAAGTTCATCGAGGGTCTTTGATGTGGGAATCATCCAGTCAGGGACCGTTACACCTTGATCCTTTTTGTTCTTTGCTTCTTCAAAGATCAGGGGCTTGAGGTGACATGCCTGAATGTCGCGTCTGACTTCACACCAGTATATTAGGTCTCTGAGCTGTTCGATGGGAGTGATTGGAAGCTCAGATATGCGTTGAAAGAGTTGTCGTCCATAGCAGTCTAGAAAGAAGATGCCATAGGGTTCACTTAAGACTTTTCCAGGGATGAAAGTTTCTCTAGGAGGCAGGGAGGTGTCAAGTACTGAGAGGTCAGGGTCATGACCAAGTACTTCTTCGCGTGAGAAACCTATACCTTTTTCATTCCGTATAGGAGGACCTGAGTCTGAGGTTTTCTTTTTCTTTGTAGAGGCCCTTCTTTGTTGTGGTGGAAGAAGAGTGGAATGAGGAATATCCACAGCAGAAGAAACCAAGTCGATCTGAGAATTTAAAATTTTCTCGACATGGCTCTTGAACTTTGAGCGAGATCGCTGAATGGCTAATTTCACTTCCAACCATTCAGAGAAATCAAACTTCTTTAAAGTAGTAGCATAGAAGGTTTGCTTGGTTTTGTCTTCTCTGAATACGTCAATTTCAACAACAGGAACGTCTATAAACAGTTTTCCTCTGATAAGTACCTTGATGATTTTGGATGGTCGAGATCGATAGTTCAGCATTTCTTTTCACCATTCCAAAGTCGAGTCAGATACCTTAGTCTTTTCTTCAACGATCCTTTGGGCATCATCCCATAGCTGACGTTGGACATCAATGGGAGTTCTTTTCAGCGCGGGGTCTTTCACCGATTGTTGGACAAGCTGGATGGCGAAAGCCTTATCTTTTTCTTCAGCTTCCTTCTTTTCGGCGAGTAATCTTTCAGATCTTAAATGATCCTCGTATTCTTTCCTTGATATCCTGAACTTTGTTGGAACAGGGATTTTGGAGCGAGGAAGATTGATTCGCTGATCTTCAAGTTTTTTGATCATTGCATCTCCCTTTTCTTGATCCTCTTCACTTAGCTTTTGAGGAGCCAAGGAAGGTCTGTTTTTGTGAGAGAGCAGCTGTTCTTCAGGTTCATCAGTCTCAGTGGTTAAATCCAAGACTGGGATTATTTCTTCAGCTCTTGTGGCTGGGATTATTGTTGGTGTTGTTGTAGGAGCTTCAGTGGGATCCTCAAACAAGGGAGAGGACTAGCTGAAACACAGCGATTGTTTAAGTAAGAACATGGGAAGAAATAGATAGAAAAAAGAATGGGGTTTAAGTGTATAGAGGTTTTATGGAGAGGAGGATTGAGATTGAGAAGGGATAGAGGAAGGATGCAGTATAAGGGAAGAGAAGATATTGTACCTGACAAACTGGCTTAATCTGAAGGATAGCCAGATTGCCTTCTGCAGCGAGGCCTTTGTTTTTGCCTTGATCAGCTTCAGATGCTGCAGGCTTTGTCTTCTCCCCTGATGGTTCGTTTATCGAAATCCCTTTCTCAGGGGCCTTCTTGGGCTCAACGAAGAAGAAGTCATCATCATCATTGTCATCATCATCATCTTTAGAGGATGATGATGGTTCTTCATCATCGATATCGATGGGTTCTTCGTCTTCAGCTTCTTCTTCTTCAGACTCGACCTCATCAGCAACAACTTCTTTGTGTTGCTCTTTGAGTTTCTCCCCCTCAGATACAGAGGGAGGTTTCTCGGTTCCCTCAGGGTTTTCAACTCCCTGAGATTTTGAAGTAGAAGCAGCAGTTTCATTTTGCCTCTCCCCCTCATCCTTATGGGGAAGGTCTTCAGCTCTCTTCTCCCCCTATTCCACATGATGAGGAGGGGAGGCAAGAGGAAGATAGGAACATCAGCAGCATCAGTAGTATGAGAATCACTGTCTTCTTGGCCAGTGAGTCCCATACAAAGTTCAACCACTGCTAATCTGTCGTCGAGGCCAGATATAGCAGGGGCGAGTTTTCGAAGATCCTCTCTATTGGCCTGAGTAAAGTGAGACTTTGGAGCATCCAGGCGATTGAGTATCTGCTGAAGTAGATCTTTGACCGTCGTAACCTCACCCTTAAGAGTACCAACCTCTGTCTTCAATGATGTGACTTCATTAGACAGAGTGGTGAATTTTGTTGCGAGGGTGATGTTGGTGAGGCTGAGATTGTTGACGTTTGAGGAAGTTTCAGCGAGGGTGGTAGCAAAAGTTGCAATACTGCCATCCACCTTCTCTATATCAGCTTTGGAGGCTTTAGTGTCATCAACCTCGGTCAGCTTTTTGAGGTTCTCTCCAGCGTCTGTAACCGCTGAAGAGTTGGTGGAGAGAATGGTTTTGTATGATTCCATCTTTGTTTCCAGGGCCTTCAGGGAGGTGTTGATATCCCCCAAATTAGGACCTGAGACAGTTATTAACTTATGAACAGAGGAAAGCTCAGAAGTTTGGGGTTGAGAGAGAGAAGTGTTTGGGATAATGTGTATACCTGCAGGCGGGTTGGCGAAGTTGTCGAAGCCTCGTAACCCTGAGAAAGTTTCATAGTTGTCTTTAATAGTTCCCTGACCACTGGAAGTACCTGCAGGTCCTGTTTTATGTTCTATCATCCTCTGAAGATGTTCAGTAGTAGTGTCGCTGAGGAAGATGTTTGTTGAGGAAAATAAGGGAAGAGATTGAGTGACCAAAGGAGAAGTGGGAGGAATGATGGTTGATAAAATGGGTTGGGTGCGGGGTTCAGCGTTGGATTCGCTGAAAATCACTTCAGTCTCTAGAGAGGCTGAAGGAGGTGGGTTCTGTTCCAAGTTTATAACTTCAGCGTTTAGAGACGCTGAAGCTGGGATGGAAGGGGTGGCTTGATCAGCTGTGGCAGAGCGTACCACTGAACTATCCATCAGCTCTTCAAGATGAACTGTGGAGTCTTCAGCATGTGAATGCTGGGGGGGGTTGCTTCTTGGTTTTCTTGATTCTTTTGGAACCAAGTTGGGAAGTAGATTGTTTCCTTTTTTGAGAAGGAGTGGAGGGTGCAGCTTGGGTATCAGCGGTGGGGATTTCCACTGAATGAGCCGCAGAAGTAGAAGAAGGAGGATTAAGAATAGATAAAAGAGTAGTAAGACGTACCTCGTTTGCCAGCGGCTTGAAGTCGAGCACCTTAGGGCCAACCTGAGAGAGTCTCAGATCACCCTCTTTTGGGTACTTGTCCCCAAGTCCCTGTTGAAAGACGGCGCTGATGAATCTGGGATATGGAACCCATGAAGGTCTATCAGCCATATCTACTCTGAATGCAAGGTCGTCATAGATGATTGAGGCCTAGTCAACATGTAGACCTTTCAGCAATGCATAGCCCATTGCTTGCTGAGGTTGAGCAGCTTGACCAAAGGAGCAACTCTTCGCTATCATGCAACTTATCAAGTGTGCGAAGATGTAGTTCATCTCGCTTGGCATTTTGGATTTCTTGATCAGGGTCAGTTTCTTCTCAATCTCCTTGTCCCTCCCTGTGTCCCATGCGTAACCCATTGCATCAAAGAATGCAGTGATGGCTTCCTTATCAGCATGGTTTTTGTGGTTAGGCAGAGGAACGAAGGGTTTTTCTTTGGTGGCAGTGGGTAAGCTGAGTGCTCGCCTGATAATGGCAGGGTTGATTTTGGTCGTGCCAAATTTGGTGTCACAGAGAATGACATCAAGGAGTTTCTTAGGGTCCTTGGATGAAGGAACCTGAGTGTGTCTAGCAGTATACCAGAACTGAGATAGAAGGAATTTATGGGCAGGGGGTACGAAGGTTAAGGCTTTGAATAAGCAGCAGGTTTGGAGAAAATTCACAGCTTCATTCAGATGTTTGACTTCCTTCTTCGGAGGAAAATCGAAAAGCGCATAGAGATTGTTGGATTTTGAGAAGTCTACTTTCTCAAGCGTGAACTTGACCTGAGGAGCCTTGGGAAGATTCAGTTTCTCCGTAGCAGGAGATTTCTCAGCGGTAGCAGCAGCAGTAGAAGATGCCATTTCTGTTTAACATTTATAAACATGAAGAATAGATGAAGAACAATGTCTTAATGTGGAAAGAATTTCCAATAAGATGTTGTCGAATTTTGTCCATTTCATTCAGACAAAAATGTCTTAATGAAGATTAGGGTTTTCTTGTTTTGAAAAAGAAATGCAAACCCAGTAAAAGTCTTGTTTTCCATTTTCCTTTAGATAAGGATTCTGGAAAAACGTATGAAGAACAAGTTTAATATATATGATTTAAACTTGAAGAACAACCATGAAAAGGTTGTGTTCATAAAACCATGAAAGAAATGATTTCATTTAAAAAGTTCTTTTGTTTGATATTTTGAAAACAAGGATAAGATCAGAAACAAGTTAAAACAGGTAAATAATGAGAATATTAACCTGGTTGTCGAAGAAGAAGATGAACAGTTTTCTGGAAAAACTCGAGTTCAATAAGCAACAATAAATCTTTTCTTTCTTGGTGAAGAAGTTCGCGTAAAGGAAAAATATAAATTCGAAATAGTTTATATAGTGAGATTAGAGAGAGAGAAAAACTAGAGCGGGAAAGTTTTTCATCATGACACAGACACGTGTTTGCATTTGATTGGATGGTAAACGAAACGTGCAAACGTGTGTCAGAAAAAGAACGTGCCAGGGTTTATCCGTTGTGATGATGTCACAAACGTCCTTTCATATTTTAGGATGTCTCTGAGGTTTTGAAAGCTCAGGGACTATTTTGAAAAACATGAAGCACTGAATAGAAATATCAGTGTTAGTTTAAGAAATTTCAAAGTATCGCTGTTAAGGAAGAGATATTCAGCGATGTGATTTGTTTTAAAATATTGCATTTATTTGCGAACGTGAGCGAGTAAAGAGAGAACATACCTTGATATCAGCGAATCAACTTTGTTCAGAGAGAAGATGATAGAATGGGTTATATAAGTTGGTTTTATCCGATCGCTGATCAAATGTGAACCACTGAAGATTTTACTTTTCAAAGTTCAACATTCCAAGCTCGCTGATGAGAAAGTTGAATCTTGTCTCATCAAGAGGTTTGGTGAACAGATCAGCTAACTGAAAGTCAGTTGGGATAAAATGAAGTTCTATATCACCATTCATCACATGTACCTGATTTCGATATGTTTGGTGTTTGAGTGTAGCACTGGATTGTTGGCTATAGCGATGGCACTTGTGCTGTCGCAATAGATTGGAATTTTTGAGAGCTGAAGGTCATAGTCTAGTAGTTGATTTCTCATCCACAAGACCTGAGAACAACAGCTTCCAGCGGCTACATACTCAGCTTCAGCAGTTGAGGTGGACACTGAGTTTTGCTTTTTACTTGTCCAACTCACCAGTTTTCCACCCAGGAGCTGACAGCCTCCTGTGGTGCTTTTCCTATCCAATTTGCAACCTGCAAAATCACTATCTGAATAGGCGATTAGATTAAACCCTGAATCTTTGGGATACCAAAGACCTAGGTTCGTAGTACCCTTAAGGTAACGAAAGATTCGCTTTACAGCGATCATATGAAATTCCTTAGGTTCAGCTTGATATCGTGCACACAAACAAGTTGCATACATAATATCAGGTCGGCTAACTGTAAGATACAGGAGAGAGCCGATCATCCCACGGTACAGCGTGACATTAACAGGTACACCAGTTGCATCCTTGTTTAGTGTCAGCGGTGGTTCCATAGGGGTTTTCATAGCTGAACTCTGAGTTAAATCGAATTTCTTCAGCATATCTTTAACATACTTTCCATGATTAATGAAAGTTCCCTTTTCATTTTGCTTTATCTGAAGACCAAGGAAATATGTTAGCTCACCCATCATACTCATTTTATACTCTTCTTTCATTCTATCAGCGAAACGAGTACAAAGGTCAGGGTTAGTAGAACCAAATATAATGTCATCAACATATATCTGAACAAGAATGATATGACCTTTCACTATTCTGAAAAATAGAGTTTTGTCGATTTTACCTCGCTCAAAATTTTCAATTAGGAGATAAGAGGATAGAGTGTCATACCATGCACGTGGAGCTTGCTTTAAGCCATAAAGTGCCTTATCCAGTTTATAAACATAACCTGGACGCTTAGGATCTGAGAATCCTGGAGGTTGTTCCACATAGACTTCTTCATTCAGCTTTCCATTGAGAAATACTGACTTAACATCCATTTGATACACTTTGAAGTCTTTGTGTACAGCGTAGGCTAAGAATAGACGAATAGATTCTAGTCTTGCTACTGGAGCAAATGTTTCGTCGTACTCTATACCTTCCTCTTGTCTGTATCCCTGAGCAACAAGACGAGCCTTGTTGTGGGTTACAGTTCCATGTTCGTCCAACTTGTTTCGATAGACACATTTAGTGCCTATCACTGTCTTGTCAGTTGGTCTTCGAACAAGATTCCAAACTTTGTTTCTTTCGAATTCAGTCAGCTCTTCTTGCATAGTGTTGACCCAGTTTGGATCTTTGAGGGCATCATCTATTTTCTTTGGTTCAATCAGAGAAATAAAGTTAACAAATAAACAAATATTACCTGCACTTCGTCGAGTCTGAACACCAGCGTTTGGATCACCAAGAATTTGATCAATAGGGTGATTGACAGTCCATCGCTGAGCCGGTGCATGAGTCGCTGACTCAAATTGAACTGGAGGAGCTGAAGATGAGGCTTCAGCAACTTCTGGAATATCAGCCAAGAGAGGAGTAGGTGCATATGTCATTATATTTACTGATTGCTGAGAAGTAGATGGAATATCTGAGACATTTTGTTCAGAAGCAGGCATAGTGTTTATAGGAACAGCTGAGACCCATGAAGTTTCAGCTTCACTAGTCTGCATGTTTGGGATGATAGTAGGACCATCATCTTCAACGGTATGAGTATGAGGAGTGGGAATATCTTCTGAATCACTAAGATGTGAAAACATCCATTGATTCAGTTCTTCAGTATCAGCAGAAGGTCGAGAATTCGCTGAACGGGATTCGTCAAAGGTGACGTGAATAGTTTCTTCAACAGTTTGTCTTCTTCGATTGAAGACTCTGAAGGCTTTGGAGACTAAGGAATATCCAAGAAAGATTCCATCATCAGCCTTAGGATCAAACTTTCCAAGGGCATCTCTGTTGTTCACTATGAAACACTGACATCCAAAGATGTGAAGAAAGCTAATTTAAGGCTTTCTCCCATGAAAAAGTTCATAGACTGTTTTATTAAATCTTTTGACTATCAGCGACCTATTTTGCGTAAAACAAGCAGTGTTGACAACTTCTGCCCAAAACTGAGTAGGCAGGTGAGAATCGCTGAGCATTGAACGTGCAACTTCAATAATAGTTCTATTTCTTCTTTCAGCGACTCCATTTTGTTGTGGTGTTCTCACTGAAGAAAAGTTGTGAGAAATACCCTTACTCTCAAAGAAGGAATCAAGAGAACTGTTTTTGAATTCAGTCCCATGATCACCCCTTATTGAGCGAACGGTCAAGTAGTTCAGGACTTCCATTTTCCTGACAAAGGTGATGAGTTCTTCAGGCGTGTCACTCTTAGAACGAAGAAACATTACCCAGGTAGAGCGAGAGAATTCATCAACTATGACCAGCGTATATTTCTTTCCAGCGATGGATTGTTTGTTAACAGGGCCAAATAAATCCATATGGAGAAGTTGTAGAGGAGATGACACTGAGGAAACTTGCTTTGACTTAAAGCTTGCTTTGGTCTGCTTCCCTTTCTCACACGCTGAACATAAGGACTCTTTGGCGTATGAGTGTTGAGGTAGACCAGTGACTAACTCTTTTGAAGAAAGAGTATTCAGTGTCTTGAAGTTTAGATGAGAGAGCCTCTTATGCCATAACCAGTTGACATCAGATGAGGCTTTTGAGAAGAAACAGGAGTTCTCAGTGGTTGTTGAGTCCATGTTTATTACATAAACATTTTCCAAACGATAACCGCTGAGAGTTATCTTCTCCTTTTTGTCAGCGACAAAGCAGGATTCCTTAGTAAAGATTACTTTGTTATCCATGTCACAAAGCTGACTGATACTTAGAAGATTATGCTTCAGCCCTTCAACATATGCGACTCTTCTGAAGGTTGTTGTACCATTAGAGAGTACACCAAACCCTCGGGTATGTCCTTTTCCCTTTCCACCGAAAGTTACAGAGGGACCCTTCTCTTCTTTGTACTCAGTGAGCAGGTTCTTCTTACCAGTCATGTGTCTAGAGCATCCGCTATCGAGATACCAGATACCCTTCTTAACCTGCATTACAAAGGAAGATTAGTTTGTCTTGGGTACCCACTTAACCATGTGTACACACTTGTCAGTGGGGGTAGAAGAGGAGGTGGAAGGTTCAGCAGTCTTCGCAGCATTTAAAGATTCAACTTTGTCAGTCTTCACTTTGGTTAATTTCTTAACCTCAATGGTCTTCTTTGCCTTGGGGGCAATGATCTTCACCTTAGCTATCTTTTCAGCTTGGGTGGCTGTGGGGCACTTACTAGCAATATGATTGGTAAGTCCACAATGATAACATTTCCTATAACTAAAAGTAGTTCTAGGACCATTTGCATGCTGAGCTTTTGATTTTGAATTAGAAGGACCAGTACCAAGTAAACTTTTGGTATTTGAAATAGGAGGAACATTCAGTTCTTCGGATTTCTTACCAATAGTATCCACTTTGATTCTAGGAGTAGATCGCTGAATAGATCCACGCTGAATAAATCCAGGGATCTTATTCTTTGAACCAGAGGGATAAGTCACTGAAGCTTTAGAAGCATTCAGCTTTGGTACAAAGGTACCCTTCTGAGGATTTTGGTTAAAAGCAATTCCTTTACCTTTGTCTTTAAAGACTGAGGTAGGTTTTGGATAAACAATTTTCTCTTTACCTTTAGAAGTTAAGGTAGAGATTTCCTCAGGGATAGGAGGTTTTGAAGAGGAACACTGAGAGGAGAAAGTGTTAGGGATAGAGGATACGAACATTCCAAACTTAAGCATGGAACGGTCAGTGGTTGGTTCTAGAGTGTCAGCTTTGTAACCAAGACCACGCTTATCACTCAGGGGAATCTGAGACTTTATTATCTCAGTGATCTTTGTTGAGGAGTTATACCATCCATCAACAGTAGCTTTTTCAGCTTTTAATGCAGCGATAGCTTCTTCGTGTTCGATTTTGACTAGCTGATTTAAATGAACTTGATTTTTAAAATATTCAATTTTAGAAAGATTTTCTATTTGAAGGTGATAGTTTTTAAGCTGTTCGGCGAGATCAAGGTTTTGATTTTCAACAACAGTTTTGCCATTCATGGCTTCATATAAACTTCTAGTCAGGAGATCGATCTTTCGAAGACTATCAGCTTCATCAATATTTAAAATATTGGTAAAGAAGGAAGGTGATACCTTAGTAGCAGAGGTTGAAGTAGAGGGAATGTCAGAATTTTCTTCCTTATCTTCAAGTTTGGCCATGAGACATAGATTGGCTTCATCATCATATTCAGAGTTAGATGATTCTTCTTCGTCAGAGGCAGCCCAATCATAGTCAGCCATAAGGCCTTTGCCTTTCTTCTTAAAGGTTTTCAACTTTGAATACCTTTCTTTCAGCTTTTTGTAATTTTCATCTCTAGTTCTGGGAGTAAAGTTTTTCTTGGGAAAAACTGAGGGTCTAGAGACTTTCTTTGACCTGCACTCGCTAGCAAAATGTCCTATCTTTTCACAGTTATAGCAAGTAGCAGTAGCCTTATCAACAGGGGTTGATGATCTTGGCTTGTCAGTAATAGCAAGAGGTTTGTTCTTCTTGAAATTACTCTTTCTAGCAAATCTTCTGAACTTATTAGTCTGGAATGCCAGAGTTTCATCATCATCTGAAGCGTCAGAATCTGATGAACGTTCAGAGTTAGTTTCCAACTCAGTGACAGTGATCGTAGATCGCTGAGTGGAAGGTAACTCTGAGAGTAAAGCAACAGGGGTGCTTTTGGAATCTTTTACAAGATTCTTCTTAAGATGACTCGATTGCTCATGATTCAGCATCGTGCCATAAAAGGTAGAAAGAGTCATGGATCTAAGATCTTTTGATAGCTTGAGACACATTGAATAACTGTCCCAGCTTTCAGGTAAACATTCTAAGAACTTTGTCAGTACTTCAAAGTTAGAATATTCCTTACCAACAGTTTCCAGATCTATTATTAAGTAGTTAAAACGTTGGTGTACTTCAAAGAGAGATTCATTCTTACCACAAATGAAGCTTTCGTACTATCTTACCAGGTTGATCTTTCGAGAGTCCTGGACTTCAGAAGTACCTTCATACTGAACACAGATTGTGTCCCACATTGCTTTTGAGGTTTTCAGGTTCATGACGGAATGGTAGACTTCGTCAGGAAGAGCCATGGAGAGTATGGATCTGGCTTTGGTGTCGATAGCCACTTTCTTCTTATCTTCATCAGTCCACATATGAATTTCCTTGGGAATCAGCCTTTCTGGAATAGCAGGTCTATTCTCAGCGGCTGGAACTGCAGGATCAATTCTTATAGGAATATATGGGCCGTTTTCAAGATAGTAAGGCATAGTAGGGTCTACACCTTCTAAGAAGAGAATCATCCTATTTTTCCATATATTAAAATTATCTCTGGAGAATCTAGGGGGTTTTGCAAGAGAACCATTGTCAATATAATTAGTGTTTGTGTTGGTAGCCATTTTTAGAAATAGCAAGGAAGAGAAATCTTAGTATAGATCAGATCTTGTTTATGAGATTAAACAAATCTGCTCTGATACCACTTGTTGGTCCTGAAGGGTTATACAAGTTTGTAGAAGGGGGGGTTGAATACAAACACACGATTTTTACTTTTCTAAATTGTTTATTGATAAATCAAGACAATTTACAACTTGTTGCGGAACAAGATTAAGGATTAACCTAATCTAAACAAGTTAAGAACACTAAGTTTCTTGCACTAGAATAAGATAGAAAGGAGATAAGGAAATTACGAATAATAACCTAACACACAGTAGTAAGGAAGAATAAGAAGATGGCTGAGCGCACTTCATTTCTAAAGTAGGGTTCTTCTTATATACTGCATGCATTTAATGCATGGCAGTATTGCTTTACACGTGGAAGCAGCTGAGTGGTTGCATGTCATTGACCCTTGTAGACAACCTTAGTAGCCGCATGGTGCACAATGTAGAATCAGAGTTGTTGTACGATCATAGACAAAAAGGATGTCCGTTCTGACAGTTCGTACGGAGACGTGCAAGGGAGGTAAGACAATAGTACTTTGTAAGGAGACTTCATGATTAGCTTTCGTTGAAACAGTTCTTTATCAGCGAATGATAAAGTTCAGCGATTGCTGAAGTCTTCTACTTGTAACTTCACGTTGAGTGGACAAATCTTGGCTTCGCTGATATCCGCATCAGTTCGTTAGTAGACTTGTCGCTGGTTCTTGAGCTTGATCTTCGACTTCAGCTTAGAACATATGTTGACGTGAAACTTGTCTTCAGGGATCATAAGTAAACAAACTAAATTATCAGCGATCATCTCATAGACTGAACAGACTCAGAGCTACTCGATGAACAGAGTTCGCTGACTATTTAACTTTAAAGAGCGAGAGTTACTATCAGCGGTACTAAAACAGTCTTAGTACTTATCAGCGATAGTGAAACTCTAATACATATTGTTTACTTACAATTTTCACTAAGTGTTTAAGAGAGGGTCATTATCAAATCACTGAGGGTTTGGATCAACAGAGTGGATGTCACTGGTAAGAAATCTGAAGAACTTATAGTTCCTCCAATTTCCAATGCCAAAGGTATTCTTGGTGCTGGCCCTGCTCATTTAAAGATATCTACTAAGCACTCCTCTGGTCCTAAAGCTACTTTTAGCTATAGGAAATGTTATCATTGTGGACTTACGGATCACATTGCTAGCAAATGCCCTACAACCACCAAAGCTGAGAAATTAGCTAAGGTGAAGATCAATGCCCCCTAGGCAAAGAAGACCAATCCTGGTGCAAATCAGGTTAAGGTGAAAACCACCACTGAGGTTAAGAAATTAATCAAAGTGAAGAATGTTACTGAAGCTGAATCTTCAAATGCTGCGAAGATTGTTGAACCTTCCACTTCCTCTACCACCACTGACAAATGTGGTCGCATAGTTAAGTGGGTACCTATTCAAAACAAATTTTCCTTTGTTTGCAGGTCTCGAAAGGTATCTGGTAACTTGATAGTGGATGCACTCGACATATGACTGGAAAGAAAAACCTGCTCACTAAATACAAGGAAGAGAAAGGTCCCTCTGTGACCTTTGGTGGAAATGGAAAAGGCTATACCCGCGGGTTTGGTGTACTCTCAAATGGTACAACAACCTTCAGAAGAGTCGCATACGTTGAAGGGATGAAGCACAATCTTCTTAGCATGAGTCAACTATGTGACAAGGACTTCAAAGTTTGCTTCACTAAGGAAGCATGTTTCGTCACTGACAAGAAGGAGAAAGTTGCTCTCAGCGGATATCGTTTAGAAAATGTTTATGTAATAAACATGGACTCAACAACCACTGAGAACATATGTTTTCTCTCTAAAGCCTCTTCTGAGGTCAACTGGCTATGGCATAAAAGGCTCTCTCATCTCAACTTCAAGACACTGAATACTCTTTCTTCAAAAGAGTTTGTCATTGGTCTTCTTCAACACTCATACGCTAAGGAATCTCTTTGTTCAGCGTGTGAAAAAAGAAAACAAACCAAAGCTAGCTTCAAGTCAAAGCAAGTTTCCTCAGTGTCATCTCCTCTTCAACTTCTCCACGTGGATTTGTTTGGCCCTGTCAACGTTCAATCCATCGCTGGAAAGAAATATACACTAGTTATTGTGGACGAATTCTATCGCTACACCTGGGTAATGTTTCTCCGTGCTAAGAGCGACACCTCAGAAGAACTGATGTCTTTTGTCAGGGCAATGGAAATCCTGATTAATCTTACTGTTCGCTCGATAAGGAGTGATCATGGAACTGAATTCAAAAACAGTTCCCTTGATAACCTCTCAGCAATCAGTGACTGAAGTTTCATCTGTTATGCCTATCGTGCCTCTACTACCTGACGTCGCTGAAGCTTCCTCTTCAGTGATTCCAGAAATTCATTTTGAGTCATCAGCTCACGCTCCTGCTCAGCGATGGACCATAAATCACCCCATTGATCAAGTTCTTGGTGATCCAAACGCAGGTGTTCAAACTTGACGCAGTGCAGGTAACATTTGTTTATATGTAAATTTTATTTCACTAACTGAACCAAAGAAGGTTGATGATGCCCTCAGAGATCTAAACTGGGCCAGCGCTATGCAAGAAGAGCTCACTGAATTCGAAAGAAACAAGGTTTGGAATCTCGTTCCAAGACCATCTGACAAATCAGTGATAGGCACTAAGTGGGTCTATCGAAATAAGTTAGATGAAAATGGAAATGTAACCCGCAACAAAGCTCGTCTAGTTGCTCAGGGATACAGACAAGAGGAAGGTATAGATTATGACGAAACCTTTGCCCCAGTGGCAAGACTCAAAGCTATTCATCTATTTCTAGCTTACGATGTTCATAGAGACTTCAAAGTATATCAAATGGATGTGAAATCAGCGTTCCTAAATGGAAGGCTGAATGAAGAAGTCTACGTTAAACAACCTCCGGGATTCACTGATCCTAAGCATCCATGTTATGTTTATAAACTGGATAAGGCACTCTATGGCTTAAAACAATCTCCACATGCATGGTATGACACTCTATCCTCTTTTCTTCTCATTGAAAAATTTGAGCGTGGCAAAATTGACAACACTCTATTTTTTAGGAAAGTAAAAGGTCATATAATGTCGATGACATTATATTTGGTTATACTAACCCTGAATTATGTACTCGTTTCTAAAAAAGAATGCAATCTAAATATAAGATGAGTATGATGAGTGAGCTGACTTACTTCCTTAGACTCCAAATCAAGCAAAATGATAAGGGTACGTTTATCCACCAAGGTAAGTATGTCAAAGATATGCTGAAGAAGTTTGATTTAACTCAAAGCTCAGCGATGAAAACCCCTATGTCACCGCCACTAACACTTAGCAAAGATCCTTCAGGGAAGGATGTTAATGTCACTGCGTACCGAGGGATGATCGGATCCCTTCTTTATCTCACAAATATCCATTCTGATATCATGTATGCTACTTGTTTATGTGCACGATATCAATCTGAACCCAAAGAATCACATCTGATCGCTGTAAAGCGAATTTTCAGATATCTGAAGTGTATTCCCAACCTAGGTCTTTGGTATCCCAAAGACTCAGGGTTCGATCTAACTGCATAGAAAAAGCACCATAGGAGGCTGCCAGCTTCTGGATAGAAAAAGCACCATAGGAGGCTGCCAGCTTCTGGGTGGAAAGTTGGTAAGTTGGATAAGTAAGAAACAAAGTTCTGTGTCCAACTCTACTGCTGAAGCTGAGTATGTAGCCACTGGAAGCTGTTGTGCTCAGGTCTTATGGATGAGAAATGAATTATTAGACTATGATCTTCAGCTCTCCAAAATCCCAATCTATTGCGACAGCACAAGTGCCATCGCTATAGCAAATAATCCAGTGCTACACTCAAAGACCAAACACATCGAAATCAGGTATCACTTTATCAGAGATCATATAATGAATGGTGATATAGAACTTCACTTTATCCCAACTGACTTTCAGTTAGCTGATCTTTTCACCAAACCTATTGATGAGACAAGATTCAACTTTCTCATCAGCGAGTTTGGAATGCTGAACCTTGAAGAATAATTCTTTAGCGGTAACGCATTGGATCAGTGATAAAGGAAATTCTATCTCCTTATTCATCATCTAACCTTTGAAAAAAATGATTCGCTGATTCTAAGGTATGTTTTTCTTTTCCTAAAACGCTGAAGTTTACTTCAGCATGTTGTTTTTCAAATAAATTTGATCGCTGATATTTTTTTTATTCAGTGATCTCTTGAAAATACAAAATCATCACTAAGATTTTCTTTTTCAGTGATCCTTCATTTAAATTGTCCCTGAACCATTTAGGGATGCTTTTTGGAAATGAAAAGACATGTGTGACGTAATCAAAACGGATAACCTATGGCACGCTTTTTCTCTGACACATTCGTCTGTTTGAATTCTTGACCAATAAGCTTCGTGGGACGTGTCCGTGTCATGATGAACAAACTTTTCCCGCTCATCATTTTCTCTCTCTACTCTCACTATATAAACACTTCCTTGTTTATATTTTTTCCTTTTACGCTCTCGATCTCTCACAAAGCAGAAAAATTTCTAAGCATTCTTGGATCTTGAATTTTTAAGACACTGTGTTCATCTCTTCAATCAAAACATCAAACAAGTTTTATATTCGAATCCATTCTACTTCTTAAAACCTTTTCTAAACTTGTTTTTGATTCACTTTCTTGTTTTCAAGAATCAAAACATACGTTTTTGTACATGAGATCATCTTCTTCATGATTTTATGAGATAAACTTGAAATATAGTTTCTATTAAGTTTATAACTAAAATCTTAAACTTAAACACATTCATACGTTTTTCCAGAATCCCTTTCCATAAAAGGAAATTGGAAAACATGTTTTTCACTAGTCTTTAACTTCTTTAAAAACCAGAAAACCCATTTTGTCTACATTTCCTTTCCTCATAAAAAAACTGTAAAAACCCTAAAAACCTCAAAACCCTTATTTTGGAAAATAATTTCCATTTTAAGACTTCACTTCATTTCTTTTCTATTTTTTGCTCTCATACAGAAATGGCATCTTCAATCCCTGCTACTACTAGTGCTCCATCTGACCGTACCACTGCTCCTTCCACAATGGTGAAAGCTGACAACATGCCGCATGAACTCCATCAGATCGTCCTTGCCTCTAACAACTCCTACACACTGCTGGACTTCCCTAAGAAGAAGCATGCCCCTCATCTCGCCGATGCTGTTAATTTCATCAAAACATGCCAACTGTCAACTGCGATGATCATCACTCCACCAACTCATCCAAACCTCCTCACGCAGTTCTAGTACACTGCACACCGCACCACTCAGGTCTTCGCCAAATCCGGCCGTGAATACTCAGTGATTGGGTATCAAACTGAACTAGGCCATGTCACCATTTCCTCCGCTGCCATTCGTGCAGCCCTGAACCTTCCTGACAGTTCTAAGGCCAACCCGTTCGTTCCTCTTCCTGAAGATGACCAATAGATCATTCAGTTCTTTGACCTCATGAATTATTCTTGGAACACGACAAGAAGTGGTGAAGCTGACAAGAAGATCACCATGGTTCTAAAGAACAAGATGCCGTCAGAACTGAACTTCATTTTCGCCCATGTCATAAGCTGTATGACTGCTAAACTTGGGTCAAAAGATCAGGCCTCCAAAACCCAAGCTGCTATGGGTTATGCTCTTCTGAAAGGTCTGAACGTGGACTATGCACGTATCATCTTCGAAGACCTGATGGACTGGGTCGAGAAGCCAAAATGCTCCAACACTGTCCCATACCCAAGGTTTATCAGCGCCATTCTTCAAATAGTGCTTGACAAAAATTATCCCAAGGTTGGGGACTACAAACTTTCGCAAGTAGGTCCCAAGGTTCTTGATTTCAAACCGCTGGAAAATCAGGTACGTCTCTCATCTCTTCTCTCTCTTCTTCGCCCCACTTCTTCTACTTTTGTGGCTACTACTACAGCGGCAACACCCACCGCCGATACCCAGGCCACAACCACCTCCTCCCTGAAAAAGAGGAAACATTCTTCAACCCCCCTTGGCAGCCATAAGTCCAAGAAGCCCTCAACGGAGCAACACAAGCCTTCTCAGGCTCAAGACTCCACGCTGGCCTCTTCACAAGCAGCGATGGATGATTTCGTGGTTCGCTCCACCACATCGGCTGAAGCCACCCCTTCTATAAGCGTTTCAGAGACTCGGTTCTCTGAAACATTCATGGATGAGAAACCAATACCCTCAGTGCCTCAAAGCACCACAGAGGTAATTTCCAGCGCATCCAACGCTGAAGCTGCAACAACCCCACCTTTCTCAGCCGTTGCTTCTACCTCCACTTCTTTCATCTACAGCATCGCACCAACTATGCCATCATTTCCATTGATGGACACTAGAGCTGCGATGCTGCAAAATCTTTTGCGCAGAAACGCTACAAGACCTGTAGGATCCTCGACAACAATCCTTGCTCGTTCTTTCGAGGATGATATCGAGCATTGGAGCGGAACTCGAGACTTCGACACATTCTCCAATCCTGAACTTACAGGTATCCAAACACCATCCACATCCCTCTCTGCACCCCTAACTTTTGAGCTTTCGTTAGCTCACAAGTTATTTTTTGTTACAGGTCCTAATTGGGGACTATCAGCATGTCCCTCAAGGACATTGCTACGAAAGTGGAATCTCTATCCACCAACATCACCAACAACAGTGCATCGATCACTACAACGGGGAACACGCTGAATGATGTCTCCACTTCCCTTGCAGCTAAGGCAACAACAACTGACATCTCCTCACTGCAAGGGGGAGTGAATTCATTGGAAACCATTGTCTCCACCAATCTCTTAGCCCTCCAGAACACCATCGTTGAGCTCTCTACAAACTTCTCCAGCCTCAGCAGCGAGGTTGGAACTCTGAAGACCGACTTCACTGGTCTGAAAGGTGAGGTGAGCAGCCTCTCTAGAGAAGTCGCTGATAACAACGCCCTGCTCACCAAGATCCTGGAGTGAATGGAGGCTCCCACTGTTCCTGACTCCAACTTCTCCCAAGCTGATCGCAAGCTCCTAAGGATGACCGCTGATTTTGTCATCCTGGCCACATCCCGTATTCCAGACCTGGAAACCAGGTTGGATACTGCTAAGATGTTAATGGCTACTGCTTCGAGGAATCCTAGCCAAGAAGACAGGGTATCTGAAGCCTCTGCTGCTGCTGCCTCCCCCATCCATTCAGTGGAAGAGGGGGAGAAGACTGAAGACCTTCCCCAGAATGTTGAGGGGGAGGAAGAAAACAAAGAAATGGACCCTCAGGAAGGTGATAATCCTGAGGGAACCGCTGTTGAGAGTCCCTCTCCATCTGAGGGGGAGCAACAACACGAAGACCCTCCTTCTCCAACCGCTGACAAAACCTTCGACGTCAGCTCTGATGATGATGAAGAAGAAGAAGACGAGGAGGAGTTAGAAATTCAGGACGAATAACCATCATTCAAGCCGCTGAATGATGATGATGATGATGATGATGAAGATGACTTCTTCTTTCTTCCTGAAGTTATAAAAGCCCCAGCTTTGAAAGGGGTTTCAATAAATGAACCAGGGGAGGGGACCAAGGCAAAGTCTCCTGCAAAGAAAGCCTCAAAAGAAAAACACAAGGGACTCACCGCTGATGGTAACTTGGCAATCCTCATGATAAAGCCAACTTGTCATGTACACTATTTTTTCTTCCCTTATACTGCATCCCTCCTCTACCCTTCTCAATCTCAACCCTTCTCCTTCTAAAACCTTTAAACACTTAGCTCTCTTCTTTCTCTATCTTTTTTCCTTAAATGATCTAACTCCATTGATCATTTTTGTTCAGCTAGTCCTCTCCCCTGCTTGAGGCTACCGCTGAAGCTCCTTTATAACAACAACAAATAATCCCAGCGCTCAACACTAAAGAACCAATAATCCCAGTCTCTGTTCTGGAAGAGACTGAAGCACAAGCTGAAGAAGAAGAACTACTTTCCCACTCCAGAAGACCTTCCTTGCCTCCTCAAAGGTCAAGTGAAGATGAACAAAAAAAGAAAGCAGCGATGATCCAAAGAATATAAAGTCAACGTTTGATCCCTCCTCACCTCAGCTGCTTGACGCCCAGGGAAATTGCCGAAGCCTTGAAAGCTGAACAAATCCTCGCTTAAAAATAGAAGGCTGAGCTTAGTGACAAAAACATTGCTCTGGAATTAGCCCAATGTTCAGTAAAGGATCCACAACTAAAGAAGTTTCCCCAGGCAGTCCAACAAGAGCTGATGAAAGAGGCGAAGAAGAAAAATCAGGAAAAGGTCAAGGTCAGTGCAACCACACTGACCTGGTGTAAAAAGAAGCTCCATTTCAGAAGTTTACCCTCAAGAATACAATTTGTAAACTTGAGAGGGAAAATGGTCAAAGGAGTAGCTATTGTCGATGTTCAGATAATCAAAGAAAATGGCGACAAAAGAATCTGCTACATTTCAGCCTTGGACCAGCTCGGGTTCAGTGAATGGTTGGAAATCAGAATCGCAATTCAACGATCCCGCTCAAGCTTCAAGCCTTGTGACGAAAGTGCTATATACAAGCTGATCGACTAAGTAACCTCAGCGGTTGATACTCCTCCTCCTCCAACCATCCAGCCAAAACGAATTGCTCCAAAGAAGAAGAAGACTCCATCCTCTTCAGGCCCGGTTTTAAGAAATGAAACAGGGATTGAATTTTCCCGTGAAGCAGTGCTTGGTCCCAATCCTGATCTCTCTGGTCTCGACATCTCCTACCTCCAGCTGAAGACTTTGTACCTGGTAAAGTACTCAGTGAACCCTTCGGTCTCTTCTTTTATGATTACACCGGCCGCAGATGCTTTCAACGTGTCTCTGAGTTATACAAAACTCCCATCGAACAACTCCGAGATCTACTATACTGGTGCGACTACAATCGTGACCTTCTTGGATCAATCCTGAAGCCCCTCATCTATCGCGAAGCAAAAGTTAGACGGGATCTGGGAGTAATAGTCCCTGATTTGATGATTCCAGAAACTGATACTCTTGATGAACTTCTCGTCAAGAAAGAACCTGAGTAGCTGATAAGATCATCTTTTGTATTCTTCTATCTTGTCAGCTTGTATATTTTTGTACTTGTAATTATTTTCATTGTACTTATAATTTTTCCACTTCCTTTGTAATCATTTACGAAGTTAATGAAAAATTTCGATGAAGTACTTTACTCCATCAGTACTAAGAAAAGATCCCTGAAAACCGTAATTGGGACACGTATTTATGAGTCCTTTTTATCCTTACGTTTATAACTTAGCCATTTTCTTTTATTGCTATGTCATCATCAAATAGGGGGAGATTGTTGATCCAAACCCTCAGTGATTTGATAATGACCCTGAGAAACACTTAGTGAAAATTGTAAGTAAACAATATGTATTAATGTTTTGCCATCAAAGAAAATATACTAAGTCTGTTTAGTATCGCTGATGGAAAACATGCTTTATTTTAGACTTCAGCGAACACTGTACATCAGTGAGCCCTGAGCTTGTTCAGTCTCACTGATGATCGCTGAAAGCTTTATCTGTAATCGTTTGCTTATGATCCCTGAAGACAAGATTCGCGTAAACCAAGTTCGAAGCTAAAATCGAAGACCAAGCTGAAGAACAAGTTACTAAGTCTACTAGTGACCCGATGCGGATATCAGCGAAGACAAGACTTGTCCATTCCACGCGAAGTTTTAAGTAGAAGACTTCAGCGAATGTTGAACTTTATCATTCGTTGATAAAGATCCATTCAGCGAGCGCTGATCATGAAGCCTGTTCTACAAGTTACTTTTTGTCTTATGTCCTTGCACGCCCCCGTACGATTTTGTCATAACGAACATCCCTTTTGTCCAGGATCGTACAAACCACTCTACAACTACACTGTTCATCATGTGGCCACTAGGATGTTTGCTAAAGTCAAAATCATGCAACCAACCAGAAGCTGCTACATGTAAAGGTATACTAACTTGCATTAAATGCATGCCGTATAAATAGGGAACCCTACTTCATTTATGAAGTGCTCGGCATCTCTTCTCGCTGAACTACTTAGTGCAAGAAAACTATCCTTAGTTTTCTTATCTTCTTTCTCCCTATTTTCTAGTGCAAGAATTTTGTGTGATTCTCATAGTTTGTTTAGGTTTGGTTTTTAACACAATCTTGTTCCGCAATAAACTATAAATTGTTTGATATATCAATAAACAATTTAGAAAGATAAAAACATGTGTTTGTATTCAACCCCCCCCCCCTTCTACAAACTTGTATAACCCCTTCGGGACCAACAACTTCGTCTTTAGAATACACTAATATGTCATTAATAAACACAATGACCGACTTATCCAAGAATGGTCGGCAACTCGGCATGTCGGATTCATCAAATCCATAAACACGACCGATGCATTAGTCAATCAAAACGGCATAACTAGAAATTCGTAGTGTCCATATCGAGTCCTAAATGTCGTCTTAGAGAAATGCTCCTCTCTAACCTTCACTTGATGATAACCCAAGCGAAGATCGATGTTGAAAAAACATCCGGCTCCTTGAAGTTGATTGAAGAGGTCGTCTATTCGGGTAAGTGGATATTTGTTCTTCACAATCACCTTGTTCAACTCTCGGTAGTCGATGCACATACGCATTGACCCATCATTCTTCTTGACAAATAGCACTGGAGCTCCTCAAGGCGAAGAGTTCGGTCTCACGAACCCTTTTTCTAGCGATTCTTGTAGTTGTTTCATCATTTCTTGCATTTTGGCCGGTGCAAGATGATAAGGTGCATGGGCTATCGGTACCGCTCCTGGAACTAAATAAATTTTAAACTCCACTTGACGATCGGGTGGCAAACCCGATAGTTCATCGGGAAAAACGTCCGAAAATTCATTGATAATTCTTACGTCTTCTACCTTCTTCTTCTCCGTTTTGGCATTCACTATATAGGCTAGGAACGAGTGGTATTTCTTCATTAAATATTTTCTCGCCTTAATGGAATAAATGATGCCCACTTTGCACTTTTGTTTCTACCGTTACACAAGGACAAAGTCTCTATTTGGTAATGGTATCCTTATGAGTTTCTTAGAACACAAGATTTCTGCTTATTGCTTTGCTAACCAATCCATGCCAACTACAATATCAAAATTCCCGATTGTCATGGGGAGTAAGTTCACCTCAAAGCATTAGCCACCAATCTCTAAGCGACATTTCTCTAAAATTCCTGCAAGACTACTTGCTCCCCATTCGCTACCTCTATGACTAAGGCACCACTAAGAGTACTACTAGTAGGCACATACAAAGATTTGCAAAACAAATTTGACACAAAAGAGCAATTTGCACCAGAATCAATAGTACTCTTATGGAGTTGAGTAAGAACATACCCAACACCACATCGGCAGTTTCCTTTGCTTCCTCCGCCATCATTTGAAAGGCTCTCCCTTGAACCCTTGGAGTAACTTCCTTCCTTGGTTGTCTTCCCGTGTTGCCTCCCTTAGTTCTTACCTTCAACTTGGGGCTCTCACTCCTCATGTGCCCCTTTCTCTACACTCAAAACAAACTGTTCCCCTGAGTGAGCAGTTACGGCTAGTGTGTCATGGTTTCCTACACTTGAAACATGAAATCGGGTTGGGGTTACAAGAATCGAGGTGCTTGCTCTTGCATTTTGGACACTATCTTGCTTCCCATCGAGTGTCCCCTCCTTTACCACTAGAATGGAACCTCGGTTTCTTAAACGAAATTTGTGGGCTCTCTCACTTCCTTTTCTCTCCAACTCTAGTCTTTTCTTCTTTATCCCTTGCATACACCGTTTCCATAACCTTGGCCTTCTCAATCGTCTCTCGAAGGGTAGAGGCCTTGGAAATTCAGACCATCACCATCTTGTCCACGGGCAAACCCTTGAGGTATGCCTTCATCTTCTGACATTCTCATTTTGCTTGTGGTTTAAGTGTATAGAGGTTTTATGGAGAGGAGGATTGAGATTGAGAAGGGATAGAGGAGGGATTCTGTATAAGGGAAGAGAAGATATTGTACCTGACAAACTGGCTTAATCTGAAGGATAGCCAGATTGCCTTCAGCAGCGAGGCCTTTGTTTTTGCCTTGATCAGCTTCAGATGCTGCAGGCTTTGTCTTCTCCCCTGATGGTTCGTTTATCGAAATCCCTTTCTCAGGGGCCTTCTTGGGCTCAACGAAGAAGAAGTCATCATCATCATCGTCATCATTATCATCTTTAGGGGATGATGATGGTTCTTCATCATCGATATCGATGGGTTCTTCGTCTTCAACTTCTTCTTCTTCTTCAGACTTGACCTCATCAGCAACGGCTTCTTTGTGTTGCTCTTCGAGTTGCTCCCCCTCAGATACAGAGGGAGGTTTCTCGGTTCCCTCAGGGTTTTCAACTCCCTGAGGTTTTGAAGTAGAAGCAGCAGTTTCATTTTTCTTCTCCCCCTCATCATTATGGGGAAGGTCTTCAGCTCTCTTCTCCCCCTCTTCCACATGATGAGGAGGGGAGGCAAGAGGAAGATCAGCAACATCAACAACATCAGTAGTATGAGAATCACTGTCTTCTTGGCTAGTGAGTCCCATACAAAGTTCAACCACTGCTAATCTGTCGTCGAGGTCAGATATAGCAGGGGCGAGTTTTCGAAGATCCTCTCTATCGTCATGAGTAAAGTGAGACTTTGGAGCAACCAAGAGATTGAGTATCTGCTGAAGTAGATCTTTGACCGTTGTAACCTCACCCTTAAGAGTACTAACCTCTGTCTTCAATGATGTGACTTCATTGGACAAAGTGGTGAAGTTTGTTGCGAGGGTGATGTTGGTGAGGCTGAGATTGTTGACGTTTGAGGAAGTTTCAGCGAGGGTGGTAGCAAAAGTTGCAATGCTGCCATCCACCTTCTCCATATCAGCTTTGGAGGCTTTAGTGTCAACAACCTCAGTCAGCTTCTTGAGGTTCTCTTCAGCGTCTGTAACCGCTGAAGAGTTGGTGCTGAGAATGGTGTTGTATGATTCCATCTTTGTTTCCAAGGCCTTCAGGGAGGCGTTGATATCCCCCAAATTAGGACCTGAAACAGTTATTAACTTATGAACAGAGGAAAGCTCAGAAGTTTGGGGTTGAGAGAGAGAAGTGTTTGGGATAATGTGTATACCTGCAGGCGGGTTGGCGAAGTTGTCAAAGCCTCGTAACCCTGAGAAAGTTTCATAGTCGTCTTCAATAGTTCCCTGACGACTGGAAGTACCTGTAGGTCCTGTATTTTGTTCTATCATCCTCTGAAGATGTTCAGTAGTAGTTTCGCCGAGGAAGATGTTTGTTGAGGAGAATAGGGGAAGAGATTGAGTGACCAAAGGAGAGGTGGGAGGAATGATGGTTGAGAAAATGGGTTGGGTGCGGGGTTCAGCGTTGGATTCGCTGAAAATCACTTCAGTCTCTAGAGAGGCCGAAGGAGGTGGGTTTTGTTCCAAGTTTATAACTTCAGCGTTTAGAGACGTTGAAGCTGGGATGGAAGGGGTGGCTTGATCAGCTGTGGCAGAGCGTACCACTGAACTATCCATCAGCTCTTCAAGATGAGCTGTGGAGTCTTCAGCTTGTGAATGCTGGGGGGGGGGGGGGTTGCTCCTTGGTTTTCTTGATTCTTTTGGAACCAAGTTGGGAAGTAGATTGTTTCCTTTTTCGAGAAGGAGTGGAGGGTGCAGCTTTGGTATCAGCGGTGGGGATTTCCACTGAATGAGCCGCAGAAGTAGAAGAAGGAGGATTAAGAATATATAAAAGTGTAGTAAGACGTACCTCGTTTGCTAGTGGCTTGAAGTCGAGCACCTTAGGGCCAACCTGAGAGAGTCTCAGATCATCCTCTTTTGGGTACTTGTCCCCAAGTCCCTGTTGAAAGACGGCGCTGATGAATCTGGGATATGGAACCCATGAAGGTCTATCAGCCATATCTACTCTGAATGCAAGGTCGTCATAGATGATTGAGGCCCAGTCAACATGTAGACCTTTCAGCAATGCATAGCCCATTGCTTGCTGAGGTTGAGCAGCTTGATCAGAGGAGCCACTCTTCGCTGTCATGCAGCTTATCAAGTGTGCGAAGATGAAGTTCATCTCGCTTGGCATTTTGGACTTCTTGATCAGGGTCAGTTTCTTCTCAATCTCTTTGTCCCTCCCTGTGTCCCATGCGTAACCCATTGTATCCAAGAATGCAGTGATGGCTTCCCTACCAGCATGGTTTTTGTGGTTAGGCAGAGGAACGAAGGGTTTTTCTTTGGTGGCAGTGGGTAAGCTGAGTGCTTGCCTGATAAAGGCAGGGTTGATTTTAGTCGTGCCAAATTTGGTGTCATGGAGAATGACATCAAGGAGTTTCTTAGGGTCCTTGGATGAAGGAACCTGAGTGTGTCTAGCAGTATACCAGAACTGAGATAGAAGGAATTTATGGGCAGGGGTACGAAGGTTAAGGCTTTGAATAAGCAGTAGGTTTGGAGAAAATTCACAGTTTCGTTCAGATGTTTGACTTGCTTCTTCCGAGGAAAATCGAAAAGCGCATAGAGATTGTTGGATTTTGAGAAGTCTACTTTCTCAAGCGTGAACTTGACCTGAGGAGCCTTGGGAAGATTCAGTTTCTCCGTAGCAGGAGATTTCTCAGCGGTAGGAGCAGCAGTAGAAGATGCCATTTATGTTTAATATTTAGAAACATGAAGAATAGATGAAGAACAATGTCTTAATGTGGAAAGAATTTCCAATAAGATGTTGTCGATATTTTTCCATTTCATTCAGACAAAAATGTCTTAATGAAGATTAGGGTTTTCTTGTTTTTAAAAAGAAATGCAAACCCAGTAAAAGTCTTGTTTTCCATTTTCCTTTAGATAAGGATTCTGGAAAAACGTATGAAGAACAAGTTTAATATATATGATTTAAACTTGAAGAACAACCATGAAAAGGTTGTGTTCATAAAACCATGAAAGAAATGATTTCATTTAAAAAGTTCTTTTGTTTGATCTTTTGAAAACAAGGATAAGATCAGAAACAAGTTAAAACAGGTAAATAATGAGAATATTAACCTGGTTGCGAAGAAGAAGATGAACAGTTTTCTGGAAAAACTCGAGTTCAATAAGCAACAGTAAATCTTTTCTTTCTTGGTGAAGAAGTTCGCGTAAAGGAAAAATATAAATTCGAAATAGTTTATATAGTGAGATTAGAGAGAGAGAAAAACTAGAGCGGGAAAGTTTTTCATCATGACACAGACACGTGTTTGCATTTGATTGGATGGTAAACGAAACGTGCAAACGTGTGTCAGAAAAAGAACGTGCCAGGGTTTATCCGTTGTGATGATGTCACAAACGTCCTTTCATATTTTAGGATGTCTCTGAGGTTTTGAAAGCTCAGGGACTATTTTGAAAAACATGAAGCACTGAATAGAAATATCAGTGTTAGTTTAAGAAATTTCAAAGTATCGCTGTTAAGGAAGAGATATTCAACGATGTGATTTGTTTTGAAATCTTGCATTTATTTGCGAACGTCAACGAGTAAAGAGAGAACATACCTTGATATCAGCGAATCAACTTTGTTCAGAGAGAAGATGATAGAATGGGTTATATAAGTTGGTTTTATCCGATCGCTAATCAAATGTGAACCACTGAAGATTTTACTCTTCAAAGTTCAGCATTCCAAGCTCGCTGATGAGAAAGTTGAATCTTGTCTCATCAAGAGGTTTGGTGAACAGATCAACTAACTGAAAGTCAGTTGGGATAAAATGAAGTTCTATATCACCATTCATCACATGATCTCTGATAAAATGATACCTGATTTTGATATGTTTGGTCTTTGAGTGTAGCACTGGATTGTTGGCTATAGCGATGGCACTTGTGTTGTCGCAATAGATTGGAATTTTTGAGAGCTGAAGGTCATAGTCTAGTAGTTGATTTCTCATCCACAAGACCTGAGAACAACAGCTTCCAGCGGCTACATACTCATCTTCAGCAGTTGAGGTGGACACTGAGTTTTGCTTTTTACTTGTCCAACTCACCAGCTTTCCACCCAGGAGCTGACATCCTCCTGTGGTGCTTTTCCTATCCAATTTGCAACCTGCAAAATCACTATCTGAATAGGCGATTAGATTAAACCCTGAATCTTTGGGATACCAAAGACCTAGGTTCGTAGTACCCTTAAGGTAACGAAAGATTCGCTTTACAGCGATCATATGAGATAGCATAGGTTCAGCTTGATATCGTGCACACAAACAAGTTGCATACATAATATCAGGTCGGCTAGCTGTAAGATACAGGAGAGAGCCGATCATCCTACGGTACAACGTGACATTAACAGGTATACCATTTGCATCCTTGTCAAGTGTCAGCGGTGGTGCCATAGGGGTTTTCATAGCTGAACTCTGAGTTAAATCGAATTTCTTCAGCATATCTTTAACATACTTTCCATGATTAATGAAAGTTCCCTTTTCATTTTGCTTTATCTGAAGACCAAGGAAATATGTTAGTTCACCCATCATACTCATTTTATACTCTTCTTTCATTCTATCAGCGAAACGAGTACAAAGGTCAGGGTTAGTAGAACCAAATATAATGTCATCAACATATATCTGAACAAGAATGATATGACCTTTCACTATTCTGAAAATAGAGTTTTGTCGATTTTACCTCGCTCAAATTTTTTAATTAGGAGATAAGAGGATAGAGTGTCATACCATGCACATGGAGATTGCTTTAAGCCATAAAGTGCCTTATCCAGTTTATAAACATAACCTGGACGCTTTGGATCTGAGAATCCTGGAGGTTTTTCCACATAGACTTCTTCATTCAGCTTTCCATTGAGAAATGCTGACTTAACATCCATTTGATACACTTTGAAGTCTTTGTATACAACGTAGGCTAAGAATAGACGAGTAGATTCTAGTCTTGCTACAGGAGCAAATGTTTTGTCGTAGTCTATACATTCCTCTTGTCTGTATCCTTGAGCAACAAGATGAGCCTTGTTTCGATAGACCCATTTAGTGTCTATCACTGTCTTGTCAGTTGGTCTTCGAACAAGATTCCAAACTTTGTTTCTTTCAAATTTAGTCAGCTCTTCTTGCATAGCGCTGACCCAGTTTGGATCTTTGAGGGCATCATCTATTTTCTTTGGTTCAATCAGAGAAATAAAGTTAACAAATAAACAAATATTACCTGCACTTCGTCGAGTCTGAACACCAGCATTTGGATCACCAAGACTTTAATCAATAGGGTGATTGACAGTCCATCGCTGAGCCGGAGCATGAGTCGCTGACTCAAATTGAACAGGAGGAGCTGAAGATGAGGCTTCAGCAACTTCTGGAATATCAGCCAAGAGAGGAGTAGGTGCAGATGTCATTGTATTTACTGATTGCTGAGAAGTAGATGGAATGTCTGAGACATTTTGTTCAGAAGCAGGCATAGTGTTTATAGAAACAACTGAGACCCATGAAGTTTCAGCTTCACTAGTCTGCATGTTTGGGATGATAGTAGGACCATCATCTTCAACGGTATGAGTATGAGGAGTGGGAATATCTTCTGAATCACCAAGATGTGAAAACATCCATTGATTCAGTTCTTCAGTATCAGCGACCTGTTTTGCGTAAAACAAGCAGTGTTGACAGCTTCTGCCCAAAATTGAGTAGGCAGGTGAGAATCGCTGAGCATTGAACGTGCAGCTTCAATAATAGTTCTATTTCTTCTTTCAGCGACTCCATTTTGTTGTGGGGTTCTCGCTGAAGAAAAGTTGTGCGAAATACCCTTACTCTCAAAGAAGGAATCAAAAGAACTGTTTTTGAATTCAGTCCCATGATCACTCCTTATTGAGCGAACGGTCAAGTTGTTCAGAACTTCCATTTTCCTGACAAAGGTGATGAGTTCTTCAGGTGTGTCACTCTTAGAACGGAGAAACATTACCCAGGTATAGCGAGAGAATTCATCAACTATGACCAGCGTATATTTCTTTCCAGCGATGGATTATTTGTTAACAGGGCCAAACAAATCCATATGGAGAAGTTGTAGAGGAGATGACACTGAGGAAACTTGCTTTGACTTAAAGCTTGCTTTGGTCTGCTTCCCTTTCTCACACGCTGAACATAAGGACTCTTTGGCGTATGAGTGTTGCTAGAAAATAGAGAGAAAGAAGATAAGAAAACAATTTACAGTAGATGGTAATGTTCTTTTGAGACCCGGAGATCGAGTTACGGTTAATGTCGGGATGGTAGACCAAGAAATAGTCGGGTAAAGATTTGATGATGAACAGTGACTCTAAGGAGGTTTGCAAATCCAAGTTGGGGAGCGGATGCTAATGAAAGAGTTAAGGTTCAGAAAGTATGAAAGGATGAATTCTTGTTCTTTCTGGACTTTTAATTGTGACTTTAGAGTCGGAAGAGAATATGAAGGATAGGTATCCCATCTGTTTACCGGATCTTGATTTCGAGGACGAAATCATTTTCAAGTTGGGGAGTATTGTAACATCCTGAATTTTCAATAATAGTAATTTAATGAGAATTGGGATCTAATTGTATTTTGGTTTAAAACCTTGAATTATATTGTATTTTATAATTCAATAAGGTTAAAATACAAGGGATTAAGGTTTGGTGTCAATTGTTGGAAAGTTGGAAAGTTGGAACTAGAGGGTGTATTGAGTAAATATGGAATTGTGTGTATGGATAAGGGGTTGAAATCTGGGATATTATCTCAGTTTGGTTTTTGAGTCGGCAGAAGAGAGAAGGCAGAAAGAAAAAGAAAGAAAAGAAGAGAGAGGAAAAGAGGCTTTGTTCATCAAATTGGTAAGGAATTCGTGATGATTTCTGGTAAAATCTGTTGTAGTTATATGATTATAAACGAATCTATGTTGAAAATAGGTTTTCAAAATCGTTTACAGCAGATTGGGATTGGATTTGTGCAGCAAAGTGGGTTTTACAACAAAAAGGTGAGTTCATTCGATTCGTTGTACAAATCAGTGTTTTTAAGTTATACCAACCTTAATATAGCTGTATAAATTGATTGAGGACTGAATGGAATACATATATTGAACTGATTTCATGTTTTAAATCGATTTGAGGACTTGTTGAACGGACAATACGCAAAACCTTGAAAATCCCGGTACTTGAAAGTCCCGGTAGTGGCAGTCCCGGTAGTGGCAAGTCCCGGTAGTGGCAAGTCCCGGTAGTTGGAAGTCCCGGTACAGGTGAGTACCAGTACAGCATATCGGGAGTTGAGTAAAGAAACCAGTATATCTAAATGGTATCAAAATTTGATATGGCTCAAGGATCTGATAAGTTAAGTATCTAGAGGCCTTGTATTTTATGTATCTTTCCGGATGTTATGAAATGTGCATTTATGTAAATCGTGGAAATATGCGATTTAGGAATTGTGATGGGAATTTTATAACTTGAACATACACACCCTTGAATAGTAGTATGTTAGGTTTATAGACTGCGCTAGTGTGATACTAGGCAGGAATGTGTTAAATGTGATTTGCTCATACTGAATGATATGAGGAATTTGTACGATTTATATATATGATTTGCTCATACTGAATGATATTAGGAATCTATATGGTATAAAGGCGATTTACTCATACTGAATGATATGAGAAATCTGTATTAAGAATTGACTTGCACGAGTAGAAATAAGTGTAATGGATCCATAGGCACTAACGTTTGGTAATCACATGGAATAGGCGTGTGGTAATAATCGTTATTCCAGTGTGTGTGTTTGGTAATCACATGGAATAGGCGGTTGGTATTAATCGTTATTCCAGTGTGTGTGGAATTTGTGGAATAGGTGTGTGGTAATAATCGTTATTCCAGTGTGTGTGGAATTTGTGGAATAGGTGTGTGGTAATAATCGTTATTCCCAATTCCTAAGGAAGAAAATGGGATTGACATAAGTGCTTGTAATCTCTGCTTCCTTTCCGATAAATGGGCATGTGTAATTGCGATTTATTGGTTAAGAGCATTAATCTAGAATCTGTGAGGATTCGTAGTGTGGCTCTGAGACAAGATATGGTGACTGAATTATTGTCAGTCATAAGCATGGAACTGGGTAAAAATCGTGTAAACAGAATAGAGTTATACGTATGGTAAGAAAAGGGGAATCATGTTTGTTGTAACTTGTTTACATTGATTTTTACAAATGTTATCTTGGAAACGAATGTTCTCACTAGGCGTTGGCCTAATCGCCTCAATTGATGTTTTCTTACCAGGTACCAGTTCGGGGAGGTAAAGGGGTTCTGGTAAAGTACTCAGTGAACCCTTCGGTCTCTTCTTTTATGATTACACCGGTCGCAGATGCTTTCAACGTGTCTCTGAGTTATACAAAACTCCCATCGAACAACTCAGAGATCTACTATACTGGTGCAACTACAATCGTGACCTTCTTGGATCAATCCTGAAGCCCCTCATCTATCACGAAGCAAAAGTTAGACGGGATCTGGAAGTAATAGTCCCTGATTGGATGATTCCAGAAACTGATACTCTTGATGAACTTCTCATCAAGAAAGAACCTGAGTACCTGATAAGATCATCTTTTGTATTCTTCTATCTTGTCAGCTTGTATATTTTTTTACTTGTAATTATTTTCATTGTACTTATAATTTTTCCACTTCCCTTGTAATCTTTTACGAAGTTAATGAAAAATTTCGATGAAGTACTTTACTCCATCAGTACTAAGAAAAGATCCCTGAAAACAGTAATTGGGACACGTATTTATGAGTCCTTTTTATCCTTACGTTTTTAACTTAGCCATTTTCTTTTATTGCTATGTCATCATCAAATAGGGGGAGATTGTTGATCCAAACCCTCAGTGATTTGATAATGACCCTGAGAAACACTTAGTGAAAATTGTAAGTAAACAATATGTATTAATGTTTTGCCATCAAAGAAAATATACTAAGTCTGTTTAGTATCGCTGATGGAAAACATGCTTTATTTTAGACTTCAGCGAACACTGTACATCAGTGAGCCCTGAGCCTGTTCAGTCTCACTGATGATCGCTGAAAGCTTTATCTGTAATTGTTTGCTTATGATCCCTGAAGACAAGATTCGCGTCAACCAAGTTCGAAGCTAAAATCGAAGACCAAGTTGAAGAACAGGTGACTAAGTCTACTAGTGACCAGATGCGGATATCAGCGAAGACAAGACTTGTCCATTCCACACGAAGTTTCAAGTGGAAGACTTCAGCGAACGCTGAACTTTATCATTCGTTGATAAAGATCCATTCAGCGAGCGCTGATCATGAAGCCTGTTCTACAAGTTACTTTTTGTCTTATGTCCTTGCACGCCCCCGTACGATTTTGTCAGAACGAACATCCCTTTTGTCCAGGATCGTACAAACCACTCTACAACTACACTGTTCATCATGTGGCCACTAGGATGTTTGCTAAAGTCAAAATCATGCAACCAACCAGAAGCTGCCACATGTAAAGGTATACTAACTTGCATTAAATGCATGCAGTATAAATAGGGAACCCTACTTCATTTATGAAGTGCTCGGCATCTCTTCTCGCTGAACTACTTAGTGCAAGAAAACTATCCTTAGTTTTCTTATCTTCTTTCTCTCTATTTTCTAGTGCAAGAATTTTGTGTGATTCTCATAGTTTGTATAGGTTAGGTTTTTAACACAATCTTGTTCCGCAATAAACTGTAAATTGTTTGATATATCAATAAACAATTTAGAAAGATAAAAATTTGTGTTTGTATTCAACCCCCCCCCCCCCCTTCTACAAACTTGTATAACCCCTTCGGGACCAACAACTTCGTCTTTAGAATACACTAATATGTCATTAATAAACACAATGACCGACTTATCCAAGAATGGTCGGCAACTCGGCATGCCGGATTCATCAAATCCATAAACACGACCGATGCATTAGTCAATCCAAACGACATAACTAGAAATTCATAGTGTCCATACCGAGTCCTAAATGTCGTCTTAGAGACATGCTCCTCTCTAACCTTCACTTGATGATAACCCGAGCGAAGATCGATGTTGAAAAAACATCCGGCTCCTTGAAGTTGATTGAAGACGTCGTCTATTCGGGGAAGTGGATATTTGTTCTTCACAATCACCTTGTTCAACTCTCGGTAGTCGATGCACATACGCATTGACCCATCATTCTTCTTGACAAATAGCACCGGAGCTCCTCAAGGCGAAGAGTTCGGTCTCACGAACCCTTTTTCTAGCAATTCTTGTAGTTGTTTCATCATTTCTTGCATTTCGGTCGGTGCAAAATGATAAGGTGCATAGGCAATCGGTATCGCTCCTGGAACTAAATCAATTTTAAACTCCACTTGACGATCGGGTGGCAAACCCGATAGTTCATCGGGAAAAACGTCCGAAAATTCATTGATAATTCTTACGTCTTCTACCTTCTTCTTCTCCGTTTTGGCATTCACTATATAGGCTAGGAACGAGGGGTATTTCTTCATTAAATATTTTCTCGCCTTAATGGAATAAATGATGACCACTTTGCACTTTTGTTTCTACCGTTACACAAGGACAAAGTCTCTATTTGGTAATGGTATCCTTATGAGTTTCTTAGAACACAAGATTTCTACTTATTGCTTTGCTAACCAATCCATGCCAACTACAATATCAAAATTCCCGATTGTCATGGGGAGTAAGTTCACCTCAAAGCATTAGCCACCAATCTCTTAGCGACATTTCTCTAAAATTCCTGCAAGACTACTTGCTCCCCATTCGCTACCTCTATGACTAAGGCATCACTAAGAGTACTACTAGCAGGCACATACAAAGATTTGCAAAACAAATTTGACACAAAAGAGCAATTTGCACCAGAATCAATAGTACTCTTATGGAGTTGAGTAAGAACGTACCCAACACCACATCGGCAGTTTCCTTTGCTTCCTCCGCCGTCATTTGAAAGGCTCTCCCTTGAACCCTTGGAGTAACTTCCTTCCTTGGTTGTCTTCCTGTGTTGCCTCCCTTAGTGCTTACCTTCAACTTGGGGCTCTCACTCCTCATGTGCCCCCTTCTCTACACTTAAAACAAACTGTTCCCCTGAGTGAGCAGTCACGGCTAGTGTGTCCCGGTTTCCCACACTTGAAACATGAAATTGGGTTGGGGTTACAAGAATCGAGGTGCTTGCTCTTGCATTTTGGACACTATCTTGCTTCCCGACGAGTGTCCCCTCCTTTACCACTAGAATGGAACCTCGGTTTCTTAAACGAAATTTGTAGGCTCTCTCACTTCCTTTTCTCTCCAACTCTAGTCTTTTCTTCTTTATCCCTTGCATACACCGTTTCCATAACCTTGGCCTCCTCAATCGTCTCTCGGAGGGTAGAGGCCTTGGAAATTCGGACCATCACCATCTTGTCCACGGGCAAACCCTTGAGGTATGCCTTCATCTTCTGACATTCTCATTTTGCTTGTTCAGTTCAACGAAAGCCGGTACTAATCAAGCACAGCTTAGCCCTATGTTTTAATTGCGATAGTTAGATTCCCTCTTCCTATAGCTATGATTGGCAACCTCTATAAGTCAGTTTTTACTCCATCTATTAAGGTCGAGCCTATAGAAAAGTCGTCGCCGGGGAGCTCTTGGTGAGGAGACCTTAGGATAAGTTGCTAAAAAACGGGGGATTTCTCTGTTGGGGTCACATGCCCCACTAAGTTCAGTTTCTTCATAAAGAGTCGGGTGTACTCTCTTACGGTCAAGTCCCCTTTCTTTATTGATCAGAACTGCTCTTCAGTCTGATCCATTTTATGTTCATTACAATACTCTTCTAATCCTTTCTTCTTGAACGTGGCCTAGTTCATCTTGGCCAACATCGGGGTCTCTAGAGTCCGGTGGTTTACAACAAGGAAAGGTTTCAAAGGAACAAGTTCTCCCTGCTTGCCTTGTTTCCATGCTCACTAGCCCATCAGTTGGGATTTCATATTCGGTACCCCCGAGCCCCGCTATGATCACATTCTCCGCAACCATTTCATGCCTGCGGTTGTTGGTGTCTCTATACTCCAATAGTTTCATGAAATGTTCATGTTGTTGGGCCATGGCGGTATTCATCGCACACATCATCTTGTCCATCATTCTTGTCTTTGGTGTTACCTCTTTCATAACCGAATCAGATGAGCTATATTGGTTCTTGGTATATGCTCGGCCCCTCCGCCCAACACATTCCTTAAAGGTGGGGCCACCATTATCGTAGTCACTCTTGGTTGATCGGTCGTAGATGCCATCACGTCATGACCATCCGATGGGGTTCCCGGTCTATTATGGCTGTTAACCATCTCAGTCTGTCATACATACGAGATTGAAGGTGAAAAATAGGCTATAAGAATTAAGACATAAGGAAACGTACTAATGCATTCATCAATCATCATAATAATAGTAATTCAAGCATGGTCACGTAACAATATATTCATAATAGCAGTAGCTAATAGAAATTATGAACATACTACACATAAGGATTCTCGTTACCACTATCACAATTCCCAACATGTGTAATTCCGTCGACTCTAAGATTGTTCCATCTTAGGAGTTCTACCCAAATCTCACAATTCATAACTTAATTATCTTAGCTTAAGTCTAGGAATTATACTTTCATACCTAGTTCACTTAAACTAGAGCTCTGATACCAACTTGTAACACCCGAAAAGTTAACAACAATAATAGGGACAATTCCAGAAAATGGGTAGGAATAAAACTTCCAAATATCACAACTATAACCCTCAAATGGGAAGTTTGTATAACCAAAGGTATTAATTGTATCGAGACACAATCATAACAACCTACTTAATCTAGACGCGATTTAAACTAGATTAATAGGGGTGTCAATATATCTCCAAGACTCTCTCTTCCACAAAAGGCCAAAATTTCGGTTCCGCAAGTGCTCCTAACCGCACCCAACGGTACCTCAACCCGTCCTAGATCCACCGCTAGTGGGACATGTAAACCAACAAATACCACAACAAGTATTAGGCTAATATCCCCGTGAGATATTATAAAGTTCAACAATTTACAATTTAGATAATAATATCATAAATTAAATGTTACCGGATCCACTTGATTTCATAATTACCAACCTCAACTTTGCAAAGATGTTCCGCACCTGAACGTTAACACACAAGAGACATTTCTTGAAAAATACAGGGGAGACCCGTTTCCATCAAGATGACGAGAACACGTGAATGAAGTCACCTATGATGTTAGTGGGTTACACCTCATGTCCCGGATTTAGTGCACATGCCATCAAGACATCACATCCGCAAACCAATTCATGCCTTTATTTCCTACTCCGTAGCGTTACACCTCAAGGTCTTATGGGACTTTATTGCCTACCCAATCTAGACGAGTTCCACCTCAAGGACATCGATATCCTTTATTATATACTCGCGAGTGGCCCAAAGTGGCCTACCAAAATTATGGACATATAATCCAACAAATCTAAATCCTCATGCATAAGGATCTAGGCCCAATAAGCTCACACATGATCATGTATTGATGTTACCACGTGAAAATAACACATACCAACGCATTCTTTATACGTACCCATGGCTTTCTTTATCACATAGGTTCAAATGATTAATCACATAAGTCAACGTACTTATTCATCTCAAACTAACAATTCCTACTAAGTAGGAAGAGCAACTTTACAAATAACATCAAGTTCTTGTTTAGAAAACCCATAAAGTCCTTTATTCCCTCAAAATCCCCCATAAACTTATTTTAAATGCAAAACCTCTTTTCTTCCCTTTTTAGGTCAAAATTCCATAAAACATTTTTGTAACACCCGGATTTTTAATATGTTTATTTTCGGGTTTTAAATAAATATTAGCTTTTGAAACAACTCTTAGATATAATCTTGATTTGGTTGGTATTTTTGGGCATAATTTGAGAAAAGACAAACCAATGAAAATCAACCACATGTCCCTATGATATGATTTTTGTTGGTTGTTGTGTTGATTTTTTCTTCCCTATTACTTCACCTATCCATTTTCCCTTTCTCACTTTCTTAACCAATCTCACGTCTCTCTCTTCCATTCTTTCTTTCAAAACCTACTTTTCTCCATCTTCCCCATTACTTTTCCCTCTCTATCTTTCTGCCTCCTTACTTCATCTCTCAAACAATCATACATAATACTCCATTTCTCCATTAGTGAATCGTTTATGAACCTTGATTTTTAGAGTATAAGTGTTATGGTTGGAGCTTCAAGAACATCTTCATTTTCTCCAACCTCATCTTCACCATTGTTGATCCAGTTTTGGGGTTTTCTTAAAAACCCATTTGTAAGTTCATCTTAACCTTCTAAACCTTTATTTAAGTTAAAACCTTTCATTCTAACCCTCTAGAACATATCTCTTGATGTATTTATCATATTATGAGTTTTGACCTATTCTGGGTATTTTGGGAGATTTTAGATTTTGACAGAGATTTGTATGAATCTGATTTTGGGAGTTACTCTTGCTGTGTTTTAGGTTTGTTTGTGACCTAGATAAGGTTTCTAGTGATGGATGTTTATGTATCTAAAGCCTTCACCAATGTAGCTCAACATTGGGGTAAAATCTAGATTTAGCGATCTAGCAAGGTGAGTTCAAGTTGATTTGTGAAAACGTTGTACATGCTAAAAATGTCCATTTAATGTTTTTACATATTTTACATGAATTTATCAATTGTTGAGTTATTTGATGGGTTTTGATTTCTTGAAGTGTTTAACTTTATAAACCTTAAAAAAACACCCACATTTGGGTTTTTTAGGCAATTTGATAAATAAATCACAAATGAAAGTGTTTTGATGATTTGTTGCATAAAAGGAGGTTCTTTGGTAAAAATGAATTCTTAGTGTTGCTTGGAAATATGCATGGTTATTATTGTGTGATATTTTGGGATAATAAGGGTGTGAGTTATTTGGAAGATGATTTGACTCAATTGATGATGAGATTTTGGAATAATCATATCTTTAAGGTATGTGTTTGCATAAATGTCGATTAAATGTGTTTTATTGTTTTAATGACCTTTCTTGATTTGGTCAATTGAATTGTCGAGCCTTTGGCTCGTATTTGACTTAAGTGAGTCTTGAAGACTTTGGTTCGATATAAATTACTCTATATTGAGTTTTGAGATTATATGCATTTGAGTCATATTTATTATTAATTACATGTGTTGAAGTTGTTGGACATTCTTTTGGGAGTCATGTAATTGTTAGACTATGATGCATTGAATCCATAGGCATATAAGTCTGTCTTGTTTATAGGGTCAAATGGGTATTACGGGGTTGGACTCTGGGATTCATGTTTTATGACCTTAAACTTTCCAAGTGATCATTAGGAGGGTTGAGTCTGGAAGTGCTACCTTGGAGGTGAGTACTAGGACCTTCACCACTGAGGTAATGCCTTGGAGGTAGTCCTGCAGGGTGCATAGCCTTGTGGTGCAAGTCCTGGGGATGGACACTAAGGTTAACTGTCTCTTCGGTGAAACTTGTCGAGGAATCGTAGGAACATTTGGACGTCTAGTTGTGAAGTGTTATACGATTAACATTGTATGGGTGGCATACTTATGTGTTTCCTCCACTCTCAATGGATACGGGTCTCCCCCGTGGTTGTCAATTATAATTTACGGATATTGTATATGCTTTAATACCGTTTGAGCTTCGTGCGAGTAATTACAAGTTTTCACTTTAATATTGGAACCCCTCCACATATATTAAGGTTTGCTTTAATGGTTATTCCCATGTTTTGGTATTTGAACTTTATTTCTATTTATGCTTTGCATGAGTTATTGAGTTTCGTTCCATGTTTTCGGGATGTTTTCTATTTAAACGTTTTGTCACGAGAAATGGGATTCTTAGAAAAGACATTACTATTTATTCTAAATATTTTGCTTAATGGCAAATGTGTTTCAAGGTCATATCATTTCCGTTTAAAATGTATATTTATATATATTGATGAAAACTCTTGAACTCACTAGGCGTTAGCCTAACCTTTTTATTTGTCGGCATGTGCCACAGGTCCTGGTTGGGGGTTTGGTTCTAGAGACATCGTGAAGAGTGAAATGCTAGTTAAACGCACGAAAAGGATGTAGCCATTGAGTGATGTTTTCGCGTTTGGAGTTAGCGACTAATCTGGGGTTTTAGTAATGCTCGACTTTGATTTAGTCTTTGTATACGACTTGAGTATTTAATTGTTTGAGGTTAATCATATAATTTAATTTTAGATATATCAAGTATTGAATTATAGGAAGAAATTCTATTCTTTTGGAATGTTGAAAATTTTAAATTAGTTGCTTTATCCAAAATTTGAGGGTGTTACAAGTTGGTATCGGAGCTTATGTTTGAGAATTTTAGGTGTTGACTTCGAATACCTAGACTCAAACTAGCGTTTCCTAAGTGAACGTAAGTGAGATTGCAAAATTAGACACTTTAAGATAAGATATTTTGAGGTCGATATGTAACAACCGTGCCCGATTTCAATAAAACTGGTAAAGTGGTGGTCGTAGTGTAAAAAGGGGAAATAGTGAGGAGGGACCTTTGTGAAATTTCTAAAAGGTATATAAGGGAACAAATCCCTAGGTCTCTTCACTGATTTCATTTTCTCATGTGTGGTGCGACTGAGAATCGAGAGGAAGAAGGAAGGAAAGCATCGAGAGTAAACTTCGGCCAAGAAGTCTTCATTAGCTAAGCTCCAATTCTTCCCCTTTTGATTTGATTAAGATATACCGTTTGTTCAAAGAGTTGGGTTGCTTTATGGTTGAACACTGTATTTCCTCGTGTAAAGCTTTTATGGAGTTTTGGGTTTGATTTGGACCTCTAAAGGAGTAAATGGATGCATAAATGGTTGTTCTAAGTTAGAAGTATGAACCTAATCAGATATCAATCGAGGGTTGGGACTTAATTGCACCTATAAATCGATTTTGGGGAAATTTGGGTTTTGACAGTGCGATTGTCCGGATATCGTCTTATCCGGATAGGGTAAATGTCCGGATCCAAAGGGGTTTCCGGATACGTGGGTTTCGGGTGTTGTGGTTTCCGACCAGAGTTGTCCGGGTAGTGTTTACCGGATAGCTTAGTTCGGATAGTGAACCCTCGGATAGGTTGGTCCGGATAGCTTAGTCAAGATAGTGAACCCGGGAAGAGAGTCTGGATAGGTTGGTCCGGATAGCTTAGTCCGGATAGTGAGTCCGGGGAACCTGTGTCCGACAGTCTGACCTGATAACTTTTAACTGATAGTTGTTGACATCTTTTAGATGATTGTGCACGGATCGGGTTATTCGAAAGTGAGGCGAGTGTTTAGAGAATCATTTCGACCAGGTGAGTTCCCTTGCACCTCGCTCTCTTTAAATGTGACAATGTGTTAAACCTAACTGTTTATAATTGGATATGGTATGCATCACAAGTATGACTTCTTTATGAGCTTTTATAAACTCCTCGCATGAAAGAATGTTTTGGGAATGCTTATTTTCGCAAGATATGAGCCGCTTATAAAGATTGCATGCATTGCCGGTTTATTGTTAGCCTTGCTTGTATGCTTTGTGAGTCGGGTTGCACAGTGGGATTACTGTACCTTGGGATCTGACGATCCCATGGGAGTTTATGATAACCCGGTATGTGAGGAATCTGTTTCCTGCACACCGGAGAAATGGGGAGTCTTCTTGGGCCCCGAGAAGAAACGAGAGGGGAGTCTGCTTGGGCCCCGATCGTAGTAAATTACTGGTTACGTGTGATCTATGTAAACTGTGCAAATACCCTTGCATGTATGTTGTCAATGTGAGCTTTATGGCTTAAAAATATTATTTTATACATTCTTGTATGAACAGTTTTATGAGGGAATTCACTAGACCTTATGGTCTAACCCTCGCTTTTCGAAACTAAACCATTTTCAGGGAAGCGCTTTAGCGGTGCTTCAGGAAAAGGTAAAGAGAAGAGTTAAGGATTAGAGATGGAGGCATGGCGTAAGTAGCGCTATAGTTCCTTAGTTGTTATTGCTTTAGATTAGTTAAATCTCGGTTGTGGAGAAATGTTTCCGCTGTCAATTTTGGATTATTCGAACCTTGTAACGTTCAGTTTATGAAAATTTTGTTATGTAACTGGGACCCGTTTGGGATTATTTATATATTATTTCTTGTTCGAATCTTGGGCTGTTACATTTGAATCGGGAATCATGACGAGGGTATCAAGAATGATCATGTACGGTACGTTCATAATTGTACCTGACCAGTGCATTGGTGAACTTACATGTTACATGTGTGTGCTTGAACTACTTCGATGTGATGATCGATAGGGTAGTGAAGAAGTTTCTAAGTGAGTATCCGTGAGAAGATATTGATGATTATGGCATTATCACTTGGAGTGACAGTGAACTTGATGACTACATTAAGTGGCCGTTTCGGGTCGGAAGAATTGGTTAGATTAAAACCATAGACTTATTGGGTCGACGTTAATTCGAGGAGAAATAATAAGATTAATCGATTTAGTCTCGATTATTGCCTTAAGATGTTTGAGCATTCAGATGACGATAGTGTGTCTGGGGAAATTGAGGAGTGTAGTTTTGAGACGTTGAGTGCCGACCAAATTCATGACGAAAATTATTTCTAAAATAAAATGCATCAGTTATTTCTCATGTTTCCAAATCATCATGTGGGTTGTATTACGATTTTGGAAAGACGTTAAGCACACACACGATTATAAACCGTGATTTTAAACATGCATAAACTTATTTTAGTTGCATAAGATTTGCATACAAGTTTATTGGGAATCTTCTCCATACTATTTTGCTAGAGTTGCAAATTATTGAAGCAAAATATTTTGTAACGAGTTTTGAGAAATCATTTGGTGCTTGTGAAATCAGGATCAAGTTTTATATTACAAGAAACTACATTAGTCCGTGCTTTTGCACACAAGGCTTTGATGAGATGTTTTATGTCATCCTATTGCCAAATGAGAAATTTGAGTCGAGTTTAAATACATGAAACTACTTTATCTCATACGTTTGTTTGCAAGTTTTAATTGAATTTTACTACATGCCGTTTTATGGTTGAATGATGGAATTTTGAAACGTGTTAGCTTGCTTTGTTGTGTGTGTTTGTGTATAAAGAATTATTGAGGATTTTATCCTATTCCATTTTCTTGTTATAAATGAAGATTTTGATAACGTTCAATTTTATAGTTTTACCTTGAGGTTTTGGTACGAACGTTTTTGTCGCACATTATTTTAGTACAGGAGTTTGTTTACATACATGGTGTGAGTAAGTGCATGTTAGGACTGTAGCGGTCCATTTGAATAACTTTATTGCACATACTTTCAACATTGTCGTTGTTACTTCGAGTAACAGTCACATAACTTTCAAGTTGGTTTTATATGTGTGGCATTTGTAGCCACTTTGCACAACTACCAAGTTGTGGTAGCAAAATTTTTATATGTGCATAAGATTGATTATAAAGATTTTATGTTCGGTAAGTCTTTTAATATTGTAAATTGGCATATTGGTTGAGTCGTGAGCTTGGAAAACCTTGAACTCATTAGAAACATAGATTGAGACATTTTATTGAAGGATGTGTATTTAAGGACTCGAAAAAAAACTTGTTGATCTTGGAAATAAAATTGAGGATATTTGGAATGATTATAAAATTGGTTTTGAGATAGAAAAGGATATCATGTTAACCATTCTTTTAGACAGTGAAGTTAAAAAGGATTCCAAACTTGAAGAAAATTATGAATCAACTATTTCAAATGAAAAGAATTCTTCTGATTCAAATGCTTCTTCTTGCAAAGCTTTCATGGAAAATACAATTTTCAAAAGCAAACAAGTTTGTGAACAAGATGAATTAGATTCGTGGGATATAGAAAATCAATCCTTTGATCTTAATCCTAAAATGTTTGAACAAACAGAGTATCAAAAGGAAAGTGCGAAAATTGTTAATGATTTCTTATATCCAAAATCCTGTAATTCAAAAGATTTGAATGATGATTGTTTTCTAATTGTGATATAGAGGCATCTTGTACTAAGAAAGGAAAAGGTTTGAGTGGATGTAATGACCAATTTGATTTTGCTGCTAAACATCCTGATCATTCCACTTTTATAATAAAAGAAGACGAACCTAAGAAGAATTTCTTCAAAGGTGAAACTTCTAAATCAATCGAAAAAACTTCTGATAATGATTACTATTCTAAATCTAAATCCAAAAGATCATTACAGAAGAAAATACGAAAAGCTAGAAGATCAAAACCTTTTCAATCTCATGATTTGAAATCTTTTGACTTTAATTCTTCTAATTTTTCAGATCATTATTTGAGAAAGCCATTAAAGCTTGAGTGGAGGGTCAAGCAGTCCACAAAGAATGTGGAACATATGAAAACATCCAATAGTTCTGTCAGTTCAAAGAAAAACAATTTTGATTGTGTTGAAATAAATCCAATTGCTTGTAATAAACAAAAAACCTGTAACTCCTTACAAGATTTACTCAATGAAGCAATTGATCAAAGTTGCACATGACTAAATTTGTTGCTCTTTTTGTGGATTGGATGATTTCATATGCAAATCTGATCCATTTAATTGGTTCATAACCCAGAATTGGTGAATATTTATCATTTCCATACTTGACTCGACCTCCGTTTTTCTCAGTATAATTAGTGAGGATCTTTTTTCTCCCAGTCATATGCTTTGAGCAACCCGAATCTAGATACAAAATATGACTGGTCTGCAAATGATCATATTAGTTGGATTTAGGTACCCATTTGTAAATGGGTCCTCTTGGGTTAGTAGGGAGAGTCTTTGGTACCCACTTGAAATTAGTACCACGTTTTTGTTTAAAAACTCTTTCAAGCATGCTATCAGAAAAATAATAAGAAGAACGAGGAACATCATATGGATCCCAGATTAGTGCAAACGATATGAAATCAGTAAATAATATGCAATGAACACGATTGACTTGAATATGGCATCCCTCTATTTCATAAACCATTCAGAGAATTCAGAGAGTATGGTTACAATGGTTATGGGACGATTCTGAACAATTAACCTAAACAATTAGGCTAAGCTATCTATTTATACCTAGGCCTATTATTATAAAGGCCCAAGCCCATTAACGCACTAAAGCCCATTTAACACATTTAGGCTTTTACAAACAATATTCTTTTCTAATCATTTCTTTATATCACTTTCTATATTATAGGACATTTATGGTCCTAACAATCTCCCCCTAAAGTTATATAAAGAAAAATTGGTCTTGAAAACTTCAGGTCTTGATCTTCTCTTCCTCTTGAATCTTTGAAATACTTCGGTGTTGCTTGACTTCGTATCTTTCGACGCTCACCAGATTCCATGAATCTGTCTTTGAACTGCGAGTTGAATTTGCTTTCAGCTTCAGCTTTAAGAACTTGTAGAACCAATATGCTCGAAGGAGGAACTAATAACTTTTAGCGAACACCAATTTATAAGGGATGAGAATCAATCAAGAAAACTTTTCTGCACAATTGAAACAGTTACTCCCCATCGGCTTTTGCTAACTCCCCCTCAACTTGATAATCTGTGTCTTTGAATTCGTATCATTTCTCCCCCTCAACATTATATTCGGCGTCTTTGAATCTGTATCGTTTCTCCCCCTCATGATGAGTAGGAGCATCTGGAGCATCATGTAATTTCAAAGACGAGACTGATGAGTAGCAAAATACCAGATAAAACAATACGTAACTAGAATGGGGTAATCAACTAACACAGAAACACAAAAGTAACTGTTATCACATCAATTAAAATAATTAAATGGCCTATGTTCAGAGTTGGCATCGAGGTATCTCTGATAGGACTTCCAGTTATCACTAAAGTAAAATGTTAAAAGTTACTTCTCAAACTGTTCCGAAAATATCACGAAGATATGCAAATGGAATCACAAAGACTCGTGCATGTTGTGAAAGAATTAAATTATATCTGTTTGGCTCAAATATTGATTTAACATGGGACGTAAGTTAAAAAAACAATAGACACAGTGATAAGAATATGAAGTTCGGAGACTGGAGCTGATGTCATCCTTTTTCAATATCTAAGACCTCCGAGTGAGGAATAGATAGATTATGTGCTAAATCTCCGTGCATTTACGAAACAAGCATCTTCTGTGAGATACTTGAGTGGCTAGGTGGGGTGACACGAGTTATCGACATTGGGTCCATGTCTGTTTCAATATTCATCTCCAAAGAACGAGAATGAATAGATCATGTGTTACCCGGATAACTGACTCGATTTGGTAAGGACCAATAATTCTTTTAAGTCCTATCACATCCTCATCAAATTCTTTTCACTCTGAACTCATCTATCAATCTAGACCCCTCACTGTTGTCTATAATAGATGTGTTTCTTGGGTAGGTCCTTCTGGTTCTGGATAGACCATAGAAACGATGTAATTCCTAACACTCCTTTCATGCAACAGTTAGAGCAGTTTAGTAAACAGTGAAGTATGAGTTCTAAACTGAAATGTTTAGAAGTCAATGCATTTAAGAACGAGTCCTGATCTGAGATGATCAGAAGTCATAAAAATGAAGTCCAAGTTCTGATATGAGGTAATCAGAAGTCATAAAAATAAAGTCCGAGTTCTGATCTGAGATAATCAGAAGTCAATAAAATGAATTTGAAATATAGAATTTCAATAAACAAGATCAAGCACTAAACAGATTGACTCATTGAGCACATTATGTTCAAAAATGAAACAATGATCAGAAAGTTTAATTGTGAAGAACAAGTCACAATTAATGTGTCAGATAAGAATTAAATCATTTCCAAGAAATAGCGAACTTGGAAAACAACTAGGAATTCAAACGAGTGTATTTCCATCGAAAAATCAACGAATATGTGAGACATGGAAATAACTAAGTCAAGGAAACATAACACGTGGCAATCATGGAAGTTAAAATTGGAGAATAACAAACACAAGTAAGTTATTCAGAATGAATTACCCCGGTCTTTGAATTCAGTTAAAATTCACTTACCGTTCATAAAATAGTACCCCCCCCCCCCCTTCAAAATTGGCATAACCTTTGGTATCCATCCTTTGATGGATCCTTGACGGTTAGATGCCCTATTATAGTGAGGACTGGGGATACTATAAGTACCATACCAATGAGATGAATATTTACGGTCAACAAAATCATTCGTACCACATGCAGAACAACAAATACAATCATGAGAAAGTTGAAACAACTTGATGAACTTCTCATCAAGGAAGAACCCTTTACAAGCTGATATGATCGCCCTTTTCTCTATTATATCAGTTATTCTTTTGTACTTGTAATTTATTTCGCTTGTACTTGTAATCTTTCCATTTCTCTTTGTAACCTGATTCAAAGTTTTAAAGAAAGATTTCAGCGAACGTACTTTACTCCATCAGTACTGAAAAGATCCCAGAAAACAGTAAAAGGGACAAATATTTTATGAGTTCTTTTTATCCTTAGGTTTTCATTAAATAGCAATTTTCTTTGTTGCTATGTCATAATCAAATAGGGGGAGATTGTTGATCCAAACCCTCAGTGATTTGATAATCTTATACTTAGTGAAAATTGTAAGTAAACAATATGTATCAGAGTTTCACTATCGCTGATAAGTACTAAGATCTTACAGTACCGCTGATAGGAACTCTCGCTCTTTAAATTAAACATTCAGCGAACACTGTTCACCATTAATGCTCTGAGTCTGCTCAGTCATTATGATGATCGCTGATAAGTTAGTTGTTTACTTATGATCACTGAAGACAAGTTTCACGTCAACAAAGGTTCTACGCTGAAGTCGAAGATCAAGCTCAAGAACCAGCGACAAGTCTCCTAATGAACTGATGCGGATCAGCGAAGACTCGGATTTGTCCACTCAACGTGAAGTATCAAGTACAAGACTTCAGCTATCGCTGAACTTTATCACTCACTGAATAAAAAATGATAATGCTCTGAATCAACGAAAGCTGATCATGAAGTCCTCCTTACAAAGTACTTTTGTCTTAACCCCCCCTTGCACGACTCCGTACGAAATGTCAGAAAAGAACCTCCGACTGTCTGAAATCGTACAACCACTCTGATACTACACTGTTCATCCATGCGGCTACTAAGGTTGTCAACCAAGGTCAATGACATGCAACCAACCAGCTGATGACACGTGTAAAGTGTATACTGACTTGCATTAAATGCATGCAGTATATAAAGAGATGAACCCACTTCATTTGAAGTAACTTGCTAACTCTGGACAAGTTCAATATCTTATGTCAAGATAGGTTATTATTAGTAATTTCCTTATCTCTCTTAGTGCAAGAAACCTTAGTGTTCCAACTTGTTTAGATTTAGGTTTATCCTTAATCTTGTTTCCGCAACAAGCTGTAAATTGTTAATGATTTATCAATAAACAATTTAGAAAAGTAAAATCTGTGTGTTTGTATTCAACCCCCCCCCCCCCCCCCCCCCTTCTACAAACTTGTATAGGCCCTCGGGACCAACAAGTGGTATCAGAGCGGATTTGTTTAATCTCATAAACAAGATCTAATCTAAGATATTTCTCTTCCTTGCTATTATCTGAAAATGGCCACCAACACAAACACAAATTATATAGACAATGGTTCTTGTTAGGGTAGAATTTATGTTGATTTTAAGTTCAAGGGTTTAAATTGTAATTGTTTAAAGTTAGTCCATTGTGAACGGGCCGTGGGCTTGTTAACCACGGGCCCAGCGTATTTAAAGTGCAATTAGCTTAGAAAATTAGCTAGTTGTCTCATTTGCTTTCTTTCTATTCGTATTGTAATTCTCTCTATATTGAAAGCATTAATCAGAGATGTCCAGTTGAAATCGTATTCTTACTGTTTATTATTATTGATTTCACAAACATAATCGTTGCACGAATCTGGATTCTACAATTGGTATCAGAGCAGACGGACGGATTCGATTCAAAGCATCTCTAGTGATTTCCGGTAAGATTTTGATTTTTCCCGTATGTGTTTATCTTGACTTTTTCGAAATCTTGATTCTGGCTAAATTGTTCAATTCTGTTTATTGGGTTGTGTTAGCATTATACTTGTGAGTAATTCTGCAAATTTTCGCATTCCAATTCGATCGTTTGAGTGGTCAATTTAGCAATTTAAGATCAAAGGTTTTGGTAGTGTTCTTGACAAAGATTCGATTTTTAACCATCAAAACTTGTTGTTTTTGCATTGAAATCGATTGGATTAGTGTTATTTTTGTGTTTTGCATTGTTACTAATCTTCCAGGATCGATTTTGGGCAACCCTAATCGAAAAGTCGATCGATTTAAGCAAACAGCCGCAGAGTCCGGATAAACCAGCCGCGGTTTCCGGACAAGTTGAGAGTGTCCGGACATTTGTGTGAAATCCATCCGGACAACTCCAATTCCATCCGGACTCCTCATTTTTCAAGGTAAGTTCTGCAATCCGGGTAAGTCACTATTCCTTATACTATCCGGATAACATTTGTATCCGGAACCCCAGAGTTTCTGGACATATCTTATCCGGACAATCCATTGTACCCGGAAACTTCATTGTTATCCGGAAACTTAGTACATCCAGATTCCTTCACCTATCCGGACTATATCATCCGGATTCCTGGTTTTTCCGGATTCTCTATCCGGAAACCACCCGGATTCATTATCCGGGAGCTGTTTTGAACCCTCATTTTTCAAAATTTTCTCGGGGCCAGCCCCCAGACCCCGGAAGGTTGTTGCCCCTTGACCCCACCCGCCAACCGGGTAGCGGGACCCCATTGCTAAGTCGCAGGAGGGGGACATTTAAGTATTCGTGATACTGTGCTACTTTGAATCGAACAATCGTCTAACGATCACTCCAGTGCAACTGAAGATGTCTCCTGCTGAAGAAGACATGAAAAAGCCGTGTCAGGTATGTGAACCTATCTTTTCAGAACTTTATGACCGAGTGAAACCTCTTGCTGAACGGTTAGCTTCCTTTAAGGCCACTTCTAAAGAACAACTGCTTGAGATTAGGTCTTTAACCGAAAAGTTAGATGTTCAAAAGAAAATATCTGAAAAATATAAGTCTAAAAATGCTATTTTAAAGGAGAAATGCAAAAATCTTTCTATAGCACCTAAAGACTTACGGGCCAAATTATCTGAACTTCAGTCACAGTTTGATCAGTGCTTGAATGAAAAAGCAGAAATCGTTTATCAATGCTCTGCTCTTCAAATTCAGCACAAGGAGTTTGTAAATAAAATCACTGATCTTGAAACTAAACTCCACAAAAGGGGTCAAACTGTTAGGATCCAAGCGCTTACCACTACGCCAAAAGCAATTGCTGGTGGAGAAGGCGCAACTTATTTCCTTATAGCGTAGCAGCCAACGCCACGTTTCGATTTAGGAAGATGCTGGTCAATGACCCAACAATCCCCCCCCCCCCCCAGCATCTGCCAGCACTAACAAGAGCTTCGCTAGAAGTCAATGGCTGCGCAGCATGCCTTTGGCATTTAAATGCACTCCATGGGATTCGAACCCGTGACCTGCTCTGATACCACATGTTAGGATCCAAGCGCTTACCACTACGCCAAAAGCAATTGCTGGTGGAGAAGGCGCAACTTATTTCCTTATAGCGTAGCAGCCAGCGCCACGTTTCGATTTAGGAAGATGATGGTCAATGACCCAACACAAACTGATCAAACCATCTTTCTAAATAAACCTAAAGAGTTCACATACTTTAACAAAGAGTGGGGAATCGGATATGATAACCCACACTATTTGAAAAAGGGAAGATGGCATGTACCCACTTTGTATGATTTTGCTTATTTTGGATTAGATAAAAAGTATCCAGAATATGCCATTCAATGGACTGGTCCTCTTGAACCTGAAAAAGAGGAGGAAACTGAGGAATATAAGCGCACACATAAACGAGGAATTCAACTTCCGTTTTGTTATGAACCTCTAAACTACTCGTATCAAAAGAACAAAAAGTACCTTTCCAATGACTACTTCGACCCCTACAAGGTAGCTACTCCCAAGGATTCCTCCAAAAAGGATGAGGACGTAGCACCAGCAACCAAGACTGAGACGGACGAGTTTAAACTCTATGTTCCCCCTCTCATCTTGGAAGCAAAAATTATCGAGTTGGAGGAGTCGTTTGAGAAAGAAAGGTCTATTTTTCAAAACGAAAAGAAAGTGCTCATCTCTCAGATTGAGAAACTCAAATCTGAGAAAACCGACGGTGTGTCAAGTGAGGAAAAGGAAAAATTTCAGTGGGAAATCAATACGCTCTCATCAAAACTGTCTGAAATGACAAGAGAAACGATGAAAGAGCACCTGAGAAATGGTCAACTCCAAGAACAGATTGACCTTCTCCAGGCTCAAAAACAGATTTCACCTGATCTTTCCTCCAACTCATCTGACACATCCTCGTGTAAAGCTTTCATAGGAAATATCTCGTCTCAAGAAAGTCAAGTTTCTCAAGATGAATGTGTTACAAGGAATTTAAACTCTGATTTTTCAAACGCTTCCGCACCAAATTCCTCAAAGCACACTACAGAAAGCACAAAGTGTTCCTCGCCTTCCTCGACCGATCCAAGTCCAGTAATTCCGGATGTCGATTTTTCAGAATACATGAACTCCGAAGGTAATTCTGATAGAGAGTTTGAGTCGTTCCCTTTCGACAAACCTCTTCCAAGTCATTCTGACTTTTTGTCTCCAGTGGTTAATCGTCCGGTCAATTTTCTAAAGGGCGACTGTTCACAATCCAAGACTCCGGCTGTGATCAAGATTCTTAAAAATGCTTCAAATGCTCAAAAAGGATCACAGCCGAAGCAAAAGACCGAACAACCGACCACTAAGATTCCTGTTTCCTCAAAGGTCACTGACCACACTGTCCCTGTTGTTTCGGATAAAACCGGTCTAGCTAAACAAACAAAACCAAAGTGGCCAGCCAAGGAATCTGTCAAGGATGATGCATCAAAGTCGTTCAATACTGTCTTTCATCCTAAGATGAACAAAAACGATTGTGCCTGGAATCATAGGAATAATTTTGTTAATAGAGATGTTAATTTTCCGATGAAAATTTATTCCATTCAGCAATTGATTCAATTATCACACGATCGTTTGTGTTGTTCTAGTTGTGGTTGGAATGATTTTGATGACATTGCTAATAATGATTGGTTTGGGTCATATCAAAGGTTTAATCATACACCCAAACGCAAACCCCGTAATAACCAGCAAAGACACTATAAAAAACGGGGTTACCAATCAGCGGTTAAACCACAGCGGGAGACCAAACCTGCTCCTAGATGGGTTGCTCCTACTAAGGTTAAACCGGCACCCAGGTGGAAAGCTGCTACAAAATCTGTTCCTCCTAAAGGTGTAAATTCTGCACCGAAGAGGAAACAAGTGCCAAAACCAGTTCCCTCCACCGGTGTAAATCCTACACCTAAAGGGAAAGCTGGGACAAAGCAAGCTTCCCCAAACGGTGCCAAACCTAACCCTCCCGGACCCAGGCAAATCTGGCTACCGAAGGTCCGCTAAACTTGTTTTGCAGGACGGTCATGTGTGGTCCTTAGACACTGGATGCTCCACACACATGACCGCAAGGAGGGAGCTGCTCACGATCTACAAGGAACAATATTAAGAAGACGTGAGGTTTGTCTATTCATGTGCTTTAACAAGCTGCTCATGTGTTTAGGGGAAGCATAATCAGCTATCAGGTATGTTATTCTACTGTTGAGGGGGAGCGTCACACGTAATTTTTTAAATGCTGAAAAGTTTTTTTTGTGTGTGTGGATACTCCCGTGCGCATCTCACTCTACGAGCACATTCTGAGGGGGAGCATGTCATCTTATGCTCACCATTTGAGGGGGAGCGACACAAGTTTTTCTTTAAATGTCTAAACGTTTTTGTGTGTCGGACTCTCCATTGCATAACTCTGCATCATCCAAGGGGGAGCAAGTTTCTTCCCAAGCTCAATTCGAGGGGGAGCGAGAGAAGGCTCATTTTTAAATCCAAACAGTCCTATTTTGGCAAAATGTACAAGGCCAGAACAATTTTTGTGAAAATCCCAGAGTATCCGGACAGTCCTAACTTGTCCGGAATACTCAACTTTATCCGGAAACTATCTTGCCATCCGGAAACTGTTGCTGTCCGGACACCTGTTGTCCGGATACAATGGTTTGTCCGGATACTGTTGTTTTTCAATATGTTGTCCGAACACCTCTGAGTTTGTCAGTCCGGTACCTGTTATGTCACTGCCAATCCTCAATCTGTCCCAGATTGAGCCACTTAATGCAATGGTACGCACCGGAACTTGTTTATCCGCCTCAGTTTCTAACTTTGGGTCTTTTTACAGATATTCCATGGCGGATCAACAACCTCAATCCGAGGGGAAGAGTCACACTGTTTTTCTTACAAAGTCTAAATATTTTTTTCTTGTGTTGATATCACTCTCACTCCGAGGGGGAGCAAGTCAATCCCCATGTATGTTTTGAGGGGGAGCAGGATAATATCCATGCTTTCATTCCAGTTTAAGCCCTACCTGTGATAGCATATAGACGAGAGTTAGGGAATCCCATGGTCCAGCCAGCGCCGGAGGGACCTTCCCCGGGACATAGAACTTGTGAGAAGGAGGGTGTTAAGGTCGAACGCGAACCAAGAAAGATTGAGCCGTAAAGATAACGAGGCTCCTGAGCGAAACCAGCCACGTCATATCCGGGTAGCCACATCTGCTATCCCGTCTCATTTGTTGGGACGGGGTATTGAAGAAGACTCTGTGGACCCAGCGGAGCAAATGCACGACCCCCTCATCCACTCATCCGTCTCACGACAGACAGATGTTTCAATATTACACGGGGAACAAGCACAACTTCCACCGACCTCTCATTCGGAGAGTGTTGGTGTTGAAATAAGAGACCAACAGCCCCCGGTCTCGCCTTCATTTCGTGCACCATCGAGTCTAGCGCCTTTTGATATTGAACATTCTTCGGCTAGGACACTCGAAGCTGAGCAACACCAAGTCGAGACTCTTCATGACTCGACCGGAACCACTGTAGTCTTCACCTCTTGGTGGAACACAAGGATCGGCGGGAAATCCTACCACAACTAACATCACACCAACTGTGAACGTAGGTGGCTCTCCCACCGTGGTAGACGCCTCAACGGGTAACCTAAGTGGTCTCGGAGTTATTCACCCCGACTCTGTGTCGCAAGGGTCCCTGGACAGCACCCTCAAGGCTGTTCGCGAGGCACTGGAACAGCATGTCACCGCCGAGATCGCCAAAGCCATCAAGGGCAAAGCAAAGATCGTTGTAGCCGAAACCGCACCACCACATCCACCGACATTTGCTCAACCTATCTATTCGGTGGATACATTAAAGACGATGCTATTGGCCCAACTGCTCCAGGAATCAGATACAACCGCCTCGACCGAAACAGACCTAATCTTTGTTCTTCGATCCCAGGTCACTGCTCCAGCTTCATCTATCACATCCCGTCTTGACTCCATTGACTCGACCCTCAACGACTACAACAAAGCGCTCGCCACACTGTCTGAGAGGGTTCGCTCACTAGAAGACACCTGTAAGAGTCAAGCTGGCGGTCTCAAACGCAAGCACGATGACCAGGATGATCCTGATCACTGTGAGGGGGAGAAGCGTCTACGCCAAACCGAGACCGCCCAGATCATGACTGCCGAAACTACAATTGTGGTTCATCAGGAACCCCCAACTGCGGCAACTTCAACAGAAACACCCGAAGCCGAGTTGCCATTAGCACAAATGGTCATCGACATGGACATTTCAGATGATGAAGCCCCAACGGTTGAAAAGCCCGAGGGTACAACACAGGAATTGGTCGCACAAGAACCATCAGACATGCCAACGCTCACCATGATTGATCCAGCATGTGAAACCAACCCGGAAACCGAAGACGCATGGTACGAAAAAGCTGCCAGAGCCGTAAACTTCGAGGTAAACTTGGTGTTTCCCACTGATGAAGACGACAACGTTGATTACGACCAGTTTCTGCTTCAGAATTTCTATGGTACGCCTCCCGTTCACTCGACTCAACCCGCTACGACTTCAGATCAACCCGAAAGATCAAATGCAGAAATCCCAACATCTCCTCAGCAAACGACAGCTCCTGATCTTTCTCCCCCTCCTCAGTAACAAAACCGTTGGGAGAAGATCAAGGTCCTCGTTCCTCATCTGGAGGAATCTCTGAAGAAGTTGTTTGTTCACCGAATTCGCCCGATCGAGCCGACCTTCTGTCTTGGCATCTACAGTCCTGATCCAGCACGCCAACTCCGATACGTAGAAGCCATGAAGCGGTGTCTCCCGAGAGACCAGGTTCGAACCAAACATAAAATTTCAGAAGTGCTAAAGATTCAGTCAAACCGAATTATGAAGATCGTTTTTCCCGTATTCACTGTTCGACGTGAAGACGGAAAAGAATGGATTTTTTCTGAAGCTGACTTTAAGCATCTCCATCCCTTCGACCTTCTGGTTATTCTGAGAGACCTTCGCACCAGAACCATCTGACCGCTTGCTGTAACAAAGGCGCTCGAAGCGGTTCGTCGATTCCTTGTCCGTTCTATTATGATGTCTTATCTTACGGACTTTCAAATGGCAATCGAGAACCAAGCGAAGAAGGTAAATCTGCTCAAACCGAATCTGAAAGCTCCTGAACTGTCGATGTATCCCGAGAATGCAATGCTGCTTCAACCAGAATTTGGGATCGTCTTCCTCAACGCTCAGAAAGAAAAGAAGTTTATGAGGTTCAGTCAGGTAGATCGATTTTGCGACGGCACACTGCTCAAAGTTCAAGACGCTCTTCGGAAGATCATCAAGCACGAATCCGAAAATCCAAAGGTATCCTATGTACCCAATCTGAATGAAAGAACTGCTCAGACTGCTTTGGATATGGTTGAAGCACGTCTCGACTACCGCCGCGCCATCGGATTCTTCGAGGTTCACTTCACGTTGCGCAAACGATACGTATTCAACTGGCAAGAGATCGAGCGCGAACTCGAACTTCAAATCAAAGGGGGAGATTGTTATGGTAGAATTTATGTTGATTTTAAGTTCAAGGGTTTGAATTGTAATTGTTTAAAGTTAGTCCATAGTGAACGGGCCGTGGGCTTGTTAACCACAGGCACAACGTATTTAAAGTGCAATTAGCTTAGAAAATTAGCTAGTTGTCTCATTTGCTTTCTTTCTATTCGTATTGTAATTCTCTCTATATTGAAAGCATTAATCAGAGATGACCAGTTGAAATCGTATTCTTACTGTTTATTATTATTGATTTCACAAACATAATCGTTGCACGGATCTGGATTCTACAGTTCTCTTGCTAAACCCCCTAGATTTTCCAAAGATAACTTCAACTTATGGAAAAATAGGATGACACTCTTCTTAGAAGGTGTAGACCCTACTATGCCTTACTATCTCGAGAATGGTCCATTCATCCCTGTAAGAATTGATGCTGCTGTTCCAGCCGCTGAGAATAGACCTGCTATTCCAGAAAGGCTGGTACCTAAGGAAATCTTTCAATGGACTGACGAAGATAAGAAGAAAGTGGCTATAGATACAAAAGCCAGATCCATACTATCCATGGCTCTTCCTGACGAAGTCTACCATTCTGTCATGAATCTGAAAACATCAAAAGCCATGTGGGACACAATATGTGTTCAGTATGAAGGAACGTCTGAAGTCCAGGACTCAAGAAAGATCAACCTGGTAAGACAATACGAAAGCTTCATTTCTGGTAAGAATGAATCTCTCTCTGAAGTTCACCAACGTTTTAATTGTTTAATTATAGATCTGAAAACTGTTGGTAAGGAATATTCTAACTTTGAAGTACTGACAAAGTTTCTAGAATGTTTACCTGAAAGCTGGGACAATTATGCTATGTGTCTCAAGCTGTCAAAGGATCTAAAATCAATGACCCTTTCAACCTTATATGGCACGTTGCTGAATCATGAGCAATCGAGCCATCTTAAGAAGAATCTTGTAAAAGATTCCAAAAGCACCCCTGTTGCTTTAATCTCAGAGGAACCTTCTACTCAGCGACCCTCGGTCACTATCACTGAGTTAGAAAGTAACTCTGAAAGGTCATCAGATTCTGATTATTCAGATGATGATGAATCTTTGGCTCTCCTAACTAAGAAGTTCAGGAGATTTGCCAAAAAGAAAATGTTTAGAAAGAACAAACCTCTTTCCATAACTGACAAGCCTAGATCATCAGCTTTTGTTGATAAGGCAACTGCTACTTGTTTTAACTGCGAAAAGAAAGGACATTTCGCTAACGAGTGCAGGTCTAAGAAAGTTTCTAGACCCTCAGCTTTTACAAAGAAACCCTTTGTTCCAAGGAATAAAGATGACAAATATTCAAAGCTGAAAGAAAAAATATGCTAAGCTGAAAAGCTTTAAGAAGAAGAATAAAGGCCTGATGGCTAACTATGATTGGGCTGCTTCTGATGAAGAAGCATCATCATCTGACTCTGAAGATGATGAAGAAAATCTATGTCTTATGGCCAAGATTGAAAAAGAGGAAGAAAGTTCAGACATTCCCTCCACTTCAACATCTGCTATTCAGGTATCACCTTCCTTCTTTACCAATATTGCAAATATTGATGAAGCTGATAGTCTCCGTAAGATCGATCTCTTGACTACAAGTTTATACGAAGCCATGAACGGCAAAACTGTGGTTGAAAACCAAAACCTTGATCTCGCTGAAAAGCTTAAAAACTGCCACCTTCAAATAGAAAAGCTTTCTAAAATTGAAGAAGATTTTAAAGATCAAGTATATTTAAATCAGCTAGTCAAAATCGAACGAGCAGAAGCTATCGTTGCATTAAAAGCTGAAAAAGCTACTGTTGAAGGATGGTGTAATTCTTCAACAAAGATCACTGAGATAATAAAGTCTCAGATTCCCTTAAGTGATAAACGTGGTTTGGGTTACAAATATGATACTCCAAAACCAACCACTGAGCGTTCAATGCTTAAATTTGGAACGTTCGTATCCTCAGTCGCTGATACTTCATCTTCTCAGTGCTCCTCGTCCATTACACCAATCCCTGAGGAAACTCCTACCTCCTCAAAAGGCAAGGAGAAAATGGTTTATTCAAAACCTACCTCTGTCTCTAAAGACAAAGGTAAAGGAATTGTTATTTACCAGAATCCTCAGAAGGGTACCTTAGTACCAAAGCTGAATGCTTCTAAAGCTTCAGTGACTCATCCCTCTGGATCAAGGAAGCAGATCTCTGGATCTATTCAGCGATCTACTCCTAGACTCAGAGTGGATGTCCTTGGTAAGAAATCTGAAGAACTGAATGTTCGTCCCATTTCTAAAGCCAATAGTTTACTTGGTGCTGGCACTTCTAATTCGAAATCAAAAGCTCAGCATTCAAATGGTCCTAGAACTATTTTTAGTTATAGGAAATGTTATCACTGTGGACTTACCGATCATATTGCTAGTAAGTGTCCCACAGCCACCAAAGCTGAAAAGATAGCTAAGGTGAAAATTGCCCCCAAGGCAAAGAAGACCAACCCTGGTGCAAATCAGGTCAAGGTGAATCCTACCACTGAAGTTAAGAAATTAACCAAAGTGAAGAAAGACAAAGCTGAATCTTCAAATGCTGCGAAGACTGCTGAATCTTCCATTCCAACTACTTCCACTGACAAATGTGTATACATGGTCAAGTGGGTACCCAAGAAAAACTAATCTTCCTTTGTATTGCAGGTTAAGAAGGGTATCTGGTATCTCGATAGAGGATGCTCTAGACACATGACTGGAAAGAAAAGCCTGCTCGCTGAATACAAGGAAGAGAAGGGTCCCTCTGTAACTTTCAGTGGAAATGGAAAAGGACATACCCGAGGGTATGGTGTACTTTCAAATGGTACAACCTCCTTCAGAAGAGTCGCATATGTTAAAGGGCTGAAGCATAATCTTCTAAGCATCAGTCAGCTTTGCGACATGGATAACAAAGTAATCTTTACTAAGGAATCCTGCTTTGTCGCTGACAAAAAGGAGAAGATACCTCTCAGCGGTTATCGTTTGGAAAATGTTTATGTAATAAACATGGACTCAACAACCACTGAGAACTCCTGTTTCTTCTCAAAGGCCTCATCTGATGTCAACTGGCTATGGCATAAGAGGCTATCTCATCTAAATTTCAAGACACTGAACACTCTTTCTTCAAAAGAGTTAGTCACTGGTCTACCTCAACATTCATACGCCAAAGAGTCTTTATGTTCAGCGTGTGAAAAAGGGAAGCAGACCAAAGCAAGCTTTAAATCAAAGCAAGTTTCTTCAGTGTCATCTCCTCTACAACTACTCCATATGGATTTGTTTGGCCCTGTTAACAAACAATCCATCGCTGGAAAGAAATATACGCTGGTCATAGTTGATGAATTCTCTCGCTTCACTTGGGTAATGTTTCTCCGTTCTAAGAGTGACACCCCTGAAGAACTCGTCACCTTTGTTCGGAAGATGGAAACCCTGAACAATCTGACCGTTCGCTCAATAAGGAGTGATCATGGGACTGAATTCAAAAACAGTTCTCTTGATTCCTTCCTTGAGAGTAAGGGTATTTCTCACAACTTCTCTTCAGTGAGAACACCGCAACAAAATGGAGTCACTGAAAGAAGAAATAGAACAATTATTGAAGTTGCACGTTCAATGCTCAGCGATTCTCACCCGCCTACTCAGTTTTGGGCAGAAGCTGTCAACACTGCTTGTTTTACGCAAAACAGGTCGCTGATAGTTAAAAGATTCAAAAAGACAGCCTATGAACTCTTTCATGGGAGAAAACCTTCAATCAGCTTTCTTCACATCTTTGGATGTCAGTGTTTCATACTGAACAACAGAGATGCTCTTGGAAAGTTTGATCCTAAGGCTGATGATGGAATCTTTCTTGGATACTCCTCAGTTTCCAAAGCCTTCAGAGTCTTCAATCGAAGAAGACAAACTGTAGAAGAAACTATTCATGTCACGTTTGACGAATCCCGTTCAGCGAACTCTAAACCGTCCGCTGATACTAAAGAACTGAATCAATGGATGTTCTCTCATCTTGGTGATTCAGAAGATATTCCCACTCCTCATGCTCATCCAGTAGAAGATGATAGTCCTGTCATTCCAAACATGCAGAATAGTGAAGCTGAAACATCATGGGTCTCAGCTGTTCCTATAAACACTATACCTACCGCTGAACCAAATGCCTCAGACATTCCATCTATCTCTCAGCAATCAGTAAATGAAATGACAAATGCAAGTATTCCTCTCTTAACTGAAACTCCAGAAGTAGCTGAAGCCTCATCTTCAGCTCCTCCAGTTCAAGATGAGTCAGCAACTTATGCTCCGGCTCAGCGATGGACCATAAATAACCCAATTGATCAAATTCTTGGTGATCCAAACGCTGGTGTTCAGACTCGACGAAGTGCAGGTAATATTTGTTTATTTGTTAACTTTATTTCTCTAACTGAACCAAAGAAAATAGATGATGCCCTCAAAGATCCAAACTGGGTCAGCGCAATGCAAGAAGAGCTGACTGAATTCGAAAGAAATAAAGTTTGGAAACTTGTTCGGAGACCAACTGATAAAACAGTAATAGGCACTAAATGGGTCTATCGAAACAAGTTGGACGAACATGGTACTGTAACCCGCAACAAAGCTCGTCTTGTTGCTCAGGGATACAGACAAGAGGAAGGTATAGATTATGACGAAACATTTGCTCCAGTAGCAAGACTTGAATCTATTCGTCTATTCTTAGCATATGCTGTACACAAAAACTTCAAAGTACATCAGATGGATGTTAAGTCAGCGTTTCTGAATGGAAAGCTGAATGAAGAAGTGTATGTGGAACAACCTCCAGGATTCTCAGATTCTAAGCGTACAGGTAATGTTTATAAACTGGATAAGGCACTTTATGGCTGGAAGCAAGCTCCTCGTGCATGGTATGACACTCTTTCTACTTATCTCCATATTGAAAAATTTGAGCGAGGTAAGATTGACAAAACTCTATTTTTTAGAAAAGTGAAAGGTCATATCATTCTAGTTCAAATATATGTTGATGACATTATATTTGGTTCTACTAACCCTGAGCTTTGTACTCGTTTCGCTGATAGAATGAAAGATGAGTATAAAATGAGCATGATGGGTGAACTAACATATTTCCTTGGTCTTCAGATTAAGCAAACTGAAAATGGAACTTTTATCAATCAGGGAAAGTATGTTAAAGATAGGTTAAAGAAATTTGATTTAACTCATAGTTCAGCTATGAAAACCCCTATGGCACCACCGCTGACACTTGACAAGGATTCAAAGGGAATACCTGTTAATGTCACGCTGTACCGTGGGATGATCGGCTCTCTCTTGTATCTTACAGCTAGCCGACCCGATATTATGTATGCAACATGTTTGTGTGCACGATATCAAGCTGAACCTATGCTATCTCATATGAAAGCTGTAAAGCGAATTTTTCGATACCTTAAAGGTACAGCGAACCTAGGTCTTTGGTATCCCAAAGATTCAGGATTCTATCTAACCGCCTATTCAGATAGTGATTTTGCAGGTTGCAAAAAGGATAGGAAAAGCACCACAGGAGAATGTCAGCTCTTGGGTGGAAAGCTGGTAAGTTGGACTAGTAAAAAGCAAAATTCAGTGTCCACTTCCACAGCTGAAGCTGAATATGTAGCTGTTGGAAGCTGTTGTTCTCAAGTCTTGTGGATGAGAAATCAGCTACTAGACTATGATCTTCAGCTCTCCAAAATTCCAATCTATTGCGACAGCACAAGTGCCATCGCTATAGCAAACAATCCAGTACTACATTCAAAGACCAAACACATAGAAATCAGATATCATTTTATCAGAGATCATGTGATGAATGGTGATATAGAACTTCATTTTATCCCAACTGATTATCAGTTAGCTGATTTATTTACCAAACCTCTTGATGAAATAAGATTCAACTTTCTCATCAGCGAGCTTGGAATGCTGAACTTTGAAGGATAAAATCTTCAGCGGTTCACATTAATCAGCGATAGGATAAAATCAACTCGTATAACCTATTCAATCATCTTCTCTCTGAATAAAACTTGGTTAAAGCTGATATCAAGGTATGTTTTCTCTCTCTGACAATCGCATGAAAATGCAAGATTTCAAAACAAAATGCATCGATGAATATCTCTTCCTTAACAGCGATATTTTGAAAATTCTTAAAACCATCACTGATATTTTCATTCAGTGCTTCATGTTTATAAAAGAGTCCCTGAGTTTTTCAAAACCTCAGAGACATCCTAAAAGAATATGAAAGGACAGTTGTGACATCATTGCAACGGATAAACCCCGGCACGTTTTCTCTTTCTGACACACGTTTGCACGTCTCGTTCAAACTTCCAATCAAATGCAAACACGTGTCCGTGTCATGATGAAAATCTTTTCCAGCTCAAGATTTTCTCTCTCTAATCTCTCTATATAAACAAACTCGTGGTTTATATATGTTACCAAGAAAAAACTCAGACAGGGAAGCCATCATTGCATTTTTCGATGCAATGGGCTATGTATGGGAAATCGGCAGAGACATGAAGGCCGAGAAGAAGCTGACGATTATCAAGAAATCGAAAATGCCCAGCGAGATGAATTTCATCTTCGCTCATCTAATCAGCTGCATGACTGCAAAGAGCGGCTCCTCTGACCAAGCCGCTAAACCTCAGCAAGCAATGGGATATGCACTGCTGAAAGGTCTCAACATAGACTGGGCATCGATTATCTATGATGACCTAGTTCTAAGAGTGGACACCGTCGCTGACAAACCTCCATGGGTTCCTTACCCCCGATTCATCAGCGCCATCTTCCAATATGGCCTGAAGGAGAGCTACCCAACTGATGGTGACCTGAAACTCTCTCAGGTCGGCCCAAAGATACTCGACTTCAAACCAATGGTGAATGAGGTACGTCTTTATACACTCTTGACTCTTCTCAACCTTTCTTCTTCCACTTCTGTGGCTCATTCAGCGACAATACCCATCGCTGATACCCTGGCCACAAAATCCTCTCCTAAGAAAAGGAAACAATCATCTACCCCACTTGGTTCTAAAAGGATCAAGAAAACAAAGGAGCAACCCCAGCAATCTCATGCTGAAGACTCCTCAGCTCTTTCTGCAGAGCTGAAGGAACGTTCAGTGGTACGCTCTGCCACACCTGAACAACCCATCCATTCCATCCCAACTTCAGCGTCTCTAAACGCTGAGGTTACAAACTTGGAACCTACCCAACCTCCTTCAGTCTCTCAAAAGACTGATGAAGTGATTGTCAGCGAATCCAACGCTGAACTCAGAACCTAACCCCCATTCTTATCCTTCGCTCCTCCCTCTACTCATTTGGTCTCTCCTCCAGATCTCGCTGGAGCTGCCATTATTTCTACGGAACCTAAAGCTGATTCTCAAAGAATGATGAAGACAGGACCTGCAGGACAATCCATGGGCACTTTTGAAGATCACATGGAACACTTTTCAGGAACCCGTAATTTTGACGAGTTCATCAATCCTCCTGCAGGTACACACCAACCCATAAACACTGTCACTAAACCCCAAACTTCTGAGCTTTCCTATGTTCACAAGTTCTTATATGTTACAGGTCCTAATTTGGGAGACATCAACGCCTCTCTGAAAGCTGTGGAGACAACGCTGACAGATCTCACCACTACTCTTTCTAATAACTCTACAGCTGTAACAAACGCTGGAGAGAATCTGAACAAGCTGACAACGGTGGTGGAGAAGAAGGCTTCCACAGATGACTTGAAGCAAGTTGATAACACTCTCAGCGACTTCGCCAAGGTGCTCGCTGACATCTACACATACTACACCTCTCTCAAAACTTCAGTTTCATCCATGTCCAGCGAGGTCACAACGCTGAAGACATCAGTTGGACAACTAGAGGGAGATATGTCTACTGTAAAGACTGATGTTAGTTCGATGAAATTGATGATCGAGCAGCTACTACAGAAAGTGAATACTCCTGCTCCTGCTCCTGCCCCTGTCCCTGCATCTGACAATTTCACAGCGGCGGATCGCACTGAGCTGGAAAAAATCAATCCTGCTATCTCTGGCCTTCAAGACAGAATAGCAAAGATTGAAGATTTGATAGGTATCTCTGGCCAAGAAGACAGAGAACCTACCAATGCTGCTGAGTCAACCCATTCCTCCCCCACTCATCATGAGAAAGAGGGGGAGAAGAGCGCTGAAGACCTTTCCCATGATAAATCTATCAAGGGAGAGAAGGATGCTGAAGAAACCACCGCTGGACCTCATGGAGATGAAAACCCTGAGGAAACCGAGAAGCTCGCCTTTGTATCTGAGGGGGAGCAACTCGAAGAAGAAGCTGATAAAACCGAATCCGAAGCAGAAGATGATGAAGTCGTCGACATCCCTGATAATGAACCATCCTCTTATCCAAAGAATGATGATGATGATGACGAAGATGACGATGACTTCTTTATCGTCAAACCTGCTCCGAAGATCAAAGTTCTTAAGGGAATCTCGATAAATGAACCTTCAGGGGAGCGGACAAAGACAAAGCCCTCAGCCTCTGGAGCTGAGAAAGGCAAAGGCAAAAGCGTCGCTGAAGATGACAATCTGACGATCTTGCTTGAAAAGCCGGTTTGTCAGGTACACTAAACATCTCTCACTCCATCCCTCCTCTATCATACACTATCAGTTCTACTACCCAAGCCTATACACTTGAACCAAATCTCTCTATCTGATTCTACCCAAGTTCTTACTCGTAAGATCGCTGTGTTTCAGCTAGTCCTCTCCCCTGTTTGAGGATATCGATGAAGGCTCCACAACTGCGACTTCACCAATAATACCAGCTGCTGCTGAAGAAATAATCCCAGTCTTAGATTTAATTTCTGAGACTGATGAACCTGAAGAACAGCTACTCTCGTACAGACACAGACCTTCCTTAGCTCCTCAAAAGCTAAGTGAAGAGGATCAGAAAAGAAGAGAGGAGATAATAAAGCGGTTTGAGGATCAGCGAATCATTCTGAGGCGTGATCAACTTCCTTCAGTTCCTCCAAAATTCAGAATTTCCAAAAAGGAATACAAGGATCACCTCAGAGCTGAAAGATTAATCGCTGAAAGAAAGGAAGCTGAAGAAAAGGACAGAGAATACGCCATCCAGCTTTCTAAACGATCAATAAAAGACCCCAAGCTGAAAAGAGTTCCCATTGATGTTCAACGTCAGCTATGGGATGATGCTCAAGAGATCGTTAGAGAAAAGACTAAGGTCTCTGATACGACTTTGGAATGGGCTAAACAAATGCTGACCTATCGATCTAGACCATCCAAAATCATCAAGGAAAACATCAGAGGAAGACTGTACGCTGAAGTTCCTGTTGTTGAAGTGGATGTCTACAGAGATGACAAAACCAAGCAAACCTTCTATGCTGCTACCTTAGAAAAGTTTGGTCTCTCTGAATGGTTAGAAACAAAATTAGCCATTCAGGGATCGCGCTCAAAGTTCAAAAGCCATGTCGAGAAGATCTTAAACAAACAGATCGACCTGCTTTCATCTGCTGTGGATATTCCTCCTACTCTTCCTCAACCAAGAAAAGTCTCTGATAAGAAAAAGAAAGTCTCTGGTTCAGGTCCTCCTATTCGGAATGAAACGGGCATTGGTTTCTCTCGTGCTGAAGTTCTTGGCCCTGATGCCGATCTCTCAATGCTTGACACATCCCTACCACCTGGAGAAACATTCATTCCTGGCACAAATGTAAGTCATCCCTATGGTATATTCTTTTTAGACTACTATGGAAATCATCACTTTCAACGTATCTCTGAGCTCCACATCGCTCCCATCGAACAACTCAGAGATCTCGTATACTGGTGTGAAGTCAGACGCGACATCAAAGCTAGACACCTGAAGCCCTTGATTTTTGAAGCAACTCTGATCAAAAGAAAACAAGGTGTAACCGTCCCTGACTGGATGATTCCCACATCAAAGACCCTTGATGAACTTCTCATCAAGGAAGAACCCTTTACAAGCTGATATGATCGCCCTTTTCTCTATTATATCAGTTATTCTTTTGTACTTGTAATTTATTTCGCTTGTACTTGTAATCTTTCCATTTCTCTTTGTAACCTGATTCAAAGTTTTAAAGAAAGATTTTAACGAACGTACTTTACTCCATCAGTACTGAAAAGATCCCAGAAAACAGTAAAAGGGACAAATATTTTATGAGTTCTTTTTATCCTTATGTTTTCATTAAATAGCAATTTTCTTTGTTGCTATGTCATAATCAAATAGGGGGAGATTGTTGATCCAAACCCTCAGTGATCTGATAATGACCCTCTCTTATACTTAGTGAAAATTGTAAGTAAACAATATGTATCAGAGTTTCACTATCGCTGATAAGTACTAAGATCTTACAGTACCGCTGATAGGAACTCTCGCTCTTTAAATTAAACATTCAGCGAACACTGTTCACCATTAATGCTCTGAGTCTGTTCAGTCATTATGATGATCGCTGATAAGTTAGTTGTTTACTTATGATCCCTGAAGACAAGTTTCACGTCAACAAAGGTTCTACGCTGAAGTCGAAGATCAAGCTCAAGAACCAGCGACAAGTCTCCTAATGAACTGATGCGGATCAGCGAAGACTCAGATTTGTCCACTCAACGTGAAGTATCAAGTACAAGACTTCAGTTATCGCTGAACTTTATCATTCGCTGAATAAAAAATGATAATGCTCTGAATCAACGAAAGCTGATCATGAAGTCCTCCGTACAAAGTACTTTTGTCTTAACCTCCCCTTGCACGACTCCGTACGAAATGTCATAAAAGAACCTTCGACTGTCTGAAATCGTACAACCACTCTGATACTACAATGTTCATCCATGCGGCTACTAAGGTTGTCAACCAAGGTCAATGACATGCAACCAACCAGCTGATGACACGTGTAAAGTGTATACTGACTTGCATTAAATGCATGCAGTATATAAAGAGATGAACCCACTTCATTTGAAGTAACTTGCTAACTCTGGACAAGTTCAATCTCTTATCTCAAGATAGGTTATTATTAGTAATTTCCTTATCTCTCTTAGTGCAAGAAACCTTAGTGTTCCAACTTGTTTAGATTTAGGTTTATCCTTAATCTTGTTTCCGCAACAAGCTGTAAATTGTTAATGATTTATCAATAAACAATTTAGAAAAGTAAAATCTGTGTGTTTGTATTCAACCCCCCCCCCCCCCCCTTCTACAAACTTGTATAGGCCCTCGGGACCAACAACTTTGTATTCGTTGTGCTTTCATTTGACTTCTTCACTACCCAAACTTGTTTGAACCTTATTCTCTGACCATTTTTATCTGAAAATCCATTAAAGTTATGATCAGTAGAGCGTAATTGGGTAGGATGTCTATCATTTGGTAGACCAGTCTATTGCCGCATCTGTGAACGCTTTTGAGAATTTGAATCGGTTTTGTAAACTTCGTTCACAGACCGGTTTTTGATTTTTGTAGAACATTCCCCTTTTTGAAATCTGACCGGTCGATTTACTGCTTTAGACAGAAAGTCGGTGTGGTTTGGAAGATGTTTGTCGAATTCAAACTTAGCAAACTCCTCATCTGAACTTTCATCGGAATTCATATAGGCTGAAAATTCAATATTAGGCACAGATGGAACAGGATCGGTTGAGGGAGGTGTGGAACACTGTAAATCTGTGTTATCAGAAGAATCTATTGCGGAAGCTTTTTGAAAATCAGAGTTAAGATTCTTTTGAACACAGTCTTCTTGAGATTCTTCTCCTTTTCTAGAAGATGTTTTGCCAATAAAAGCCTTACACGAAGATGTATCTGAGGAGTCTAAGGAAGGTTCGGGTAGATTCACCTTTTCTTTTTGGAGTTGGTCAAACTTCTCTTGCAGTTGACTTTTACTCACTTGATCGTGCATCACCTTTGTTGCCAAGGCAGACAGTTTGGATGTGAGCTGATTGATTTCTACCTGAAGGAGTTCCTTTTCCTTACCAGATACAGATTCGGTTTTGGTGGATTTGAGTTTCTCAAGTTCAGTTAACAACTCTTGTTTATCCTTTTGAAAATTAGTCATTTCCTTTTTGAGTGTCTGCTCTAACTCGACTATTTTTAATTCCAAAACAAGAGGAGGAACATAGCGTTTAGACTCGTCTGTCTCAGTTTTGGTTTCAGGTGCTGGGGCCTCATCCTTTTTAGAGGAATCCTTGGGCTTTGCAACCTTGTAGCCGTCAAAGTAGTCGTTCGAAAGGTACTTGGATTTATTTTTCTTGTAAGAATAGTTGAGAGCTTCATACGCAAAGGGTAATTGCATTTTAGTGGTGTGTGCGCGTTTGTATTCCTCAGTTTCCTCTTCCTTTTCCTCGAGAGGTTCGGTCCATTTGATTTTATATTAGGGATATTTTTTCTCGAGACCAAAGAAGTTAAATTCGTAAAGAGTGGGTCTCATTTTCAAAATCTTTTTCAAGTATTGTGGGTTGTCATACCCAATTCCCCATTCCTTATTAAAATAAGTGAATTCCTTAGGCTTGTTCATATGAATCGTTTGATCAGTTTGACCTCGTTTATGGAGTTTAGTTTCAAGATCAGTTATTTTAGAAACAAATTCCTTGTGTTGAATTTGAAGAGACGAGCATTGATAGATAATCTCTGCTTTCTCATCCTCACACTAATCAAGCTTTGAATTTAATTCAGATATCTTGGCCCTAAGATCTTTGGGTGCAATGGAAAGATTTGCACACTTTTCTTTAAGATTGGCATTTTCGGATTTATATTTATCAGTGATTCTCTTTTGAACATCTAGCTTTTCTTTTAAAGAGTTAATTCCAAGCAGTTGTTCATTAGTGGAAGCCTTATCGGAATCTATTCTTTGAACAAGTGGTCGCATCTGATCGACTAAGCCTTGATGGATAGGGATACATACCTGACAAAGATCTCCTTGATTTGACGGAGGAGAGTGGTTGCCCATGAAAGCATCAAAATCTTCATAATCGCTTTCGTCGTCGGAACGATTTAGCCAGTGGTCGTCTTCAACCAACAGTGCCTTTCCTGCAGCTTTCTGTTATGCTAACAACAGTTTTGCCTTGTAGTATTCCACGTTATGTACAACGGGCTTTCGACAGTCTTTGGCAAAGTGACCCAATTTACCGTAGTTATAACACGTGACTGGTTCATCTTTCTTCTTTGAATCAGGCTTTCGATCGTTCTTCTCCTTGTGATCTGAATGCTTGTGCTCGTCATACTTTTTCTTTCCTTCATATTTCTCCTTATAATCATGGCGCTTGTTGGGAGTAGTAGACTAGCGCTGATTATTAGAGGAAGGTTTCTTGAAGAACTTCTTTCTTTGAAAAGACTTGGTGATCAGGGCCATTGCTTTCTTTATTTCAGTCAGCTCAGGGTCAGAGTCGCTTTCCTCTATTTCTTCAGTTTTTGGTTCAGGTTCACTGGACTCTTGGGTTCTCTTGGAGTGACGGCTGGATGACTTGCCGCTTTTTGAAGATACAAGAGCGAGGGGATCAACTTGTGACTTGGAAGATGATTTCTGAGTGCTCACTGTGTCCATGACTTCATCCTCGTCTTGCATGAGCATCTCATAAAGCTCATGGATTGGAATGTTCTCAATCAGATTGTTGTGTTTGATATGAGAAGCGAACTAGAATGGTTCTGGCAGGAGATTATTTAAGAACTTGAGTCCATTCTCCGTGTTAGATCGAGTGATCTTATTCTTGTGGAGCTCGTTCAGAAAAAGGCAGAATCGTTCATATGCCTGAGTTATTGATTCGCCCTTTCGCTGCTTGAAACCGTCATATCGGGTGATGCAACTGTTAACCTTTAACTGATTTCCTACTTTACTCCCGCTCATCATCTTCTTGACTTGATCCCACATGCCTTTGGAGGTATCCTTGAAGCTATCAATGGTCGTGTAGATCTCGTTCGGCAAACCCTGAACCAAGTATCTCTTAGCATGCTTTTCTCCATCAAATCTATTCTTTTCCTCTTCGGCCATCTGGATATAAGATATGGCCGTTGGTTAAGCCTCAGCACCTTCTGCTTGAGCAGGTACATTGGTCATTGGAGTAGGTTGAGGACCTTCCGTGAGAGCTTGCCATATGTATTCGAAGTTGTCATTGGACTCGATGAAGATTAAGAATCTGTCTCGCCATTTGTTGTATTTGCCTCGATAGAGAGTCGGAGGCTTGGGGTCGGTACCGATAGCTAAGGCGTCGCGAGACATTGTGAAGTGCACTAAAGTGATCGACAGACAGTAGTGTCGAATCAAGGTTGGAAATCCTAACGCAAGGCACTACGAGTGATAGTCCTAACGCAGGGTCTAAGAGTGACTTAAACTAAAACTAGTAAGAAATCAAATTAGACTTGCCGGATAGGAATTCGAATAAAAGTGACTGGTCAGGAAGTGTCCGTATCAGGATTGTGAGAAGTGTCCGAACAACAAAACTAACCGGATAAACAGGAGTTACCGAATAAATCAACAGAAACCGGATAACACAAAATTACCGGGTAAACAAAGTTACCAAGGAAAATAAGTGACCGAATAAAAGACTTACAGGAAAGATTGAAGAAACCGGATAGTGGCACTTACCAGATGGAATGTCCGAAAAGCAGATGTGTCCGGATACTGAGGTGTCCGAACAATGTTACCCGGAACTCGGTTGTCCGGATAGATGCGGGATCCGGAAAGCTTACTGGATATCGATGCAGTCCGGATAGGAATACCAGATAGTCAGGTTACCGGGAAGTGTAAACAACCCGGATAGATATGTCCGGAAAGTAGCGTGAATTAGGAAACTTACCGGATAGATGATGAACGTCCGGACACGACGGCTGTGAGTACAAATCGAATCGAGGAACAATTAGGGTTGTCCGATTTCTTTCCTGGAATGTTAGGAAACAACCAAAACACAGAAAAAACACTACCCTAATCAGTTTCTGAGCAAAATACCATGATTTTGATAGAAAACATTGATGTTTTACCAAGAACAGCAGTCCGGATAGGAATGCCAGATAGTCAGGTTACCGGGAAGTGTAGACAACCCGGATAGATATGTCCGGAAAGTAGCGTGAATTAGGAAACTTACCGGATAGATGATGAACGTCCGGACACGACGGCTGTGAGTACAAATCGAATCGAGGAACAATTAGGGTTGTCCAATTTCTTTCCTGGAATGTTAGGAAACAACCAAAACACAGAAAAAACACTACCCTAATCAGTTTCTGAGCAAAATACCATGATTTTGATAGAAAACATTGATGTTTTACCAAGAACAGAGACCAAATACTTGAAAACAATTTTGCTCAAAAACCACTCAAATGAACGAATTGGACTCTGAAAAATTGCAGAAACGCTAATATAGCCAATTCGAATTGAATGCAATAAGCAGAATCAAGCGATTTAATCAGAAATCAATTATTGAGATACTAGATTTTAAGAACAGTCGAAAAAAAACCAACGAAAAACCTTACCAGAAACCTTGAATTAACCAGTCTGTAGGCTCTGATACCAATTGTGGATCCCAGATTAGTGCAAACGATATGAAATCAGTAAATAATATGCAATGAACACGATTGATTTCAATATGTCATCCCTCTATTTCATAAACCATTCAGAGAGTATGGTTACAATGGTTATGGGACGATTCTGAACGATTAACCTAAACAATTAGGCTAAGCTATCTATTTATACCTAGGCCTATTATTATTAAGACCCAAGCCCATTAACGCACTAAAGCCCATTTAACACATTTAGGCTTTTACAAACAATAATCTTTTCTAATCTTTTCTTTATATCACTTTCTATATTATAGGACATTTATGGTCCTAACATCATGAAACACAACGTCACAATTACGAAAGTGAATTGTGTTGAGGGTTTAAGACACAACCTATTTAGTATTGGTCAGTTTTGTGATAAGGATTTGGAAGTCAACTTTAAAGCAAGAAGATGTTCTATGAGGACTGAAGATGGTAAGGAACTTCTTGTTGGGACTAGAAAGACGAATTTCTACACGATTGCCCAGTCCAACGTCAAACCCAAAAACGACGTTTGTCTAACGTCTAAAGCTTCGATGGACAAAGTTAGTTATGGCACAGGCGTCTATCTCATCTGAACTTTCGTTATATTGAAAAAACTAGTTAAAGGTGAGTTAGTGAAAGGCCTGTCTGTTCTGAAGTTTGAAAAAGATCATCTCTGCGGTGCTTGAGAGAAAGGCAAAATGAAAAGAGCGCCTCATCCGCCTAAATCTGAACCGAGCACAAAGAATGTGCTGGAGTTATTACACATGGATCTTTGCGGACCCATGAGAATCCAAAGCATAAACACGAAAAAGTATGTATTGGTTGTGGTTGATGATTACTCAAGATACACGTGGATAAAGTTTCTAAGGTCAACCACAAGGGTTGTGGCGTACTGGTTAAGGCCCTGGGGATGTGGTGGAATATCCCATATACCCAGGGTTCGAATCCAGACGTACACAACAATTGTGGTCACTGAGGTTTAATCAGGGCTGATGTCTTACAGTCATAATTTGCCAAGGGATTATTCTAGGCATGGTCTAGGACACCCTTCCCAAAAAACGTTTCTAAGGTCAAAGGATGAAACTCCAGAGTTAATCATTTCCTTGTTGACATCACTTCAAGTCAATCTGCAAAAGTCAGTTCAGACTATAAGATCAGACAACGACATAAAATTTAAAAATCAAGTTCTTGGTGACTTTTTGGAGTCTTCAATAATTACTCACCAATTTTCTGCGGCCAGAACACCACAACAAAATGGCATTGTTGAAAGGCGTAACCGCACATTAGTTGAAGCCGCACGAACCATGTTTTACTTATTCTGATCTTCCATTATTTCTCTGGGTTGAAGCTGTTTTAACTGCATGATATACACAAAATCGATCGATCATACATCGACGGTTCGGTAAATATCCATATGAGATTATTAATAATAGGAAACCTAGCATTAAACATTTTTGTTCTTTTGGATGCAGGTGTTTTGTGCTGAACGACAAAGAGAACTTAAATAAGTTCAGTCCAAAGGCAAATGAAGGCATATTTATCGGTTATTCATCTACATCAAAAGCAAACAGAGTATATCTTAAACTTCAAGCACGATGATTGAAAGCATCAATGTCAATTTTGATGAAGTTGAAGTTGAAGACATGGCTTATGTGGAAAGCAGTTCAAACCCGCAGTTTTTGGTGTTTTAGCTTCGGGACATCTAAGTCCACGACTTGTGAAAACTGATAAAGATCAGACGTCTACGTCTACTTCTCATTTAAATGAACTTGATCATTTATTTGAAAACTTTTATGATGAATATGTTAATCCAAACTCTCTCAGTGATTTGATAATGAACCTTAGAATTACTTAGTGAAAATTGCATTTGACTTGTATGTATTAGTATTTCACCATCAGCGATAAACACACTGAGTCTATTCAGAATCATTGATGGTATCTAATGTATTAATGTTTTGCTATCAGCGATAGTCTTACTGAGGCTGTTCAGTATCGCTGATAGTATCTTTTGTAACAATGTTCAATGTAATCCCTGAAGACAAGTTTCGCGACAAAGAGTTCATCGCTGACATCGAAGACGAAGCTGAATGAACAAGTGACAAGTCTACTAATGATCTGATGCGGACATCCGTGAAACCAAGACATGTCCACACACGCGACATATCAAGAAGAAGACTTCAGCGATAACTGACTTACAAATCAGCTCTTCTCTGATGGAAGACCTACTCAACGATCGCTGATTATGAAGATTCTACTTCAAGAAATGCTTGTCTTATTTCCTTGCACACATCGTACAAAATGTCAGAAGATACATGCTTTTGTCCAAGATCGTACAACCACTCTGCCACTACACTGTTCAACATTACGATCCAATACATGTTGCTAAAAGTCAGAAGCATGCGCCCAATCAGATGCTGACACGTGTAAAGTCTTCCTGCCATGCATTAAATGCAATGGGTATAAATAGGAGGATTGCCCCTTCAGTTTGAAGGTGGTCTTCCCTGAACTACTTAGTGCATAGAAAAATATCCTTTTTTCTATATCTCATTTTCACTCTGATTTCTTGTGCAAGAACACTTAGTGATTCTCAAGTTTATTTAGATTAGGTCTTACTTAATATTATTCCGCAACAAACTGTAACTGGTGTTTGATTTATCAATAAACAATTTAGAAAACTATAAACCTTGTGTTTGTATTTAACCCCCTTCTACAAATCTTTGTACTTGTATAACCCCTTCGGGACCAATAGAATATTTTGGGACTTATAATCCAACTTGAAATGTTTCCAACAAGAAATTTGCTGCTCAACATACTGAACAAGTGACAATTTCTGGTTCATCAGTGGAGCAAACCAGTAATGATTCAAATGCAACAATTCCAGTACTTGAGTCTTCGCCAAGTATTCAAGACGATCATTCTACACCAACAATTCAACAAACACATGATGATGTTTCTTCTAGTGAGGCTGTTTCACAATAAAATGTTCAGATTGAAAGTACTACACATGAGGATATTCCTGAGGCTGAACCTATTTCATTCGATAATCAAGCATCAGTGTCCCAATTTGTAGCTACATTAGTGAACAAGCCAACATGAAGAAGAACAATCTTTTGTTGACCCCAATCAAAATTTGATTTCCCCATACCCACACTCAACCAAATGGACAAGAAGTCATCCGATACATCAAGTCATTGGTGATGTATCTGATCCTGTGAAAACAAGGTCAGCTACAGCTAATGAGTGTTTGTTCGCGGTCTTCCTAAGCAACATTGAACCAAAAATTGTCTCACGAGCTTTAGAAGATTCGGATTGCGTAATAGCAATGCAAGAGGAACTCAAACAATTTTAAGCATTGAAAGTATGGCGTTTAGTTCCCAAACCGAAGGATAAGAGCATAATTGGAACAAAATGGGTCTTTAAGAATAAGAAAGATGAAGATGGAATTGTTGTACGGAATAAAGCTAGGCTTATGGCCAAAGAATATCGTCAGCAAGAGGGGATTGATTCAAATGAGACGTACACTCCTGTAGCACATATTGAAGCAATTAGATGTTTCTCGCATACGCTGCTGATCAAAACTTCATTGTATTTCAAATGGATGTCAAGACGGCATTCATGAACGAAATTCTAAAAGAAGAAGTGTATGTATCTCAGCCCGAATGGTTTGTGGACAACAAAGCCTAATCATGTCTACATTCTTGACAAAGCTTTATATGGATTAAAGCAAGCTCTTCGCGCATGGTATGACGTCCTTTCCAAATTTCTAGTGAATTCCGGATTCTAAAAAGGTAAAATCGATACAACTCTGTTTATCAAAAGAGAAGGTAAAGATTTTATTCTAGTACAAATTTATGCAGATGATATTATTTTTGGCTCTACTGATCCATTATATTACAAGTGGTTTTATGACCTTATGGTTACCAGGTTTCAGATGAGCATGATGGGGGAGACGAATTTCTTTCTCGGATTGCAAGTCAAGCAATTATCCATAGGGATTTTTATAAATCAGTCAAAGTACGTGTTTGACATTTTGAAGAAATTCAAAATGGAAAACTACACATCTATAAATACTCTGATGGCACCGGGTTCAAAGATCGATCATGATCCCGATGGTAAGCATGTAGATCTAAGAAACTACCGAGGTATGATTGGTTCTTTGATGTATTTAACTGCGAGTAGGCTAGATATTATGTTTGCTACATGCTTATGTGCTAGATTTCAAGTGAAACCTAAAGAATCACATCTTGGAGCAGTCAAGAGAATCTTTCGTTATCTTAAAGGAACACCATATCTTGGATTATGGTATCCCAAGGGAACTAGTTATGAGCTATCCGCATACTCAGATGCAGATCATGGTGGGAGTCTCTTAGACAGGAAAAGCACTTCTGGTCACGTACAATTTCTGGGTGATAAGCTTGTAAGTTGGGCTTCCAAGAAACAGAATTGCGTTTCTACATCAACCGCGGAAGCTGAATACGTTGCGGCTGCTAGTTGTTGTTCTCAAGTTATGTGGATGAAAACTCATCTTATGGATTACGGATTCAAATACGAGAAGATACCCATTTATTGTGACAGTAAGAGCACGATTGCCATTTCAGCTAATCCTGTCCAACACACCAAAACCAAACATATTGACATCGGGTATCATTTTATAAAAGATTATGTTGAGAAGGGTACTATTGAACTCTACTTTGTTACAATAGAATATCAACTTGCTGATTTGTTTACAAAAGCATTGGACGAAAAACACTTTAACTTTTTGGTGTCCAAGCTCGGCATGTTGAACATGAAAATTTAAAGTTCAATATATTGCTCATTTAGTAAGTTGAAAGTTTTTGTTGTTCATTCTATATTTTTTTATCTAGATTGATGCATATAAATTTTCATCATATTAAATTTTCAATATATTTCTTTAAATTGTTGTGTTTCTGTAGTTTACAAACTTGATTTCAATTTTGCTTATTACTTTCTTGTCTTTATTTCTTTTCAATAAGATACTTGTTTATGCTTGAGGTGTGTTCATGATCTCAGGGGGAATATTAGAATTTTTTATAGACTCATAAGTCTAGAGGGAGTATATGCATCTATATGTGTATATCATTAATCATTATTGTAAGTGTAGATGATCACATGATTCACGAGATGATAACAGGTAAGTATTCTGGTTTGTTTTTTAGCAAACACTAGATGATGAAAATTATTTTTCAAAATCCATTGCATCATTCTAGGGGGAGCAAAATGCATTTTTACAATGTCGTGCATGTGTTGTGCGACAAAACCTTGTGAAAATAGTTGTCGCATGTCTCTTATGCAATTAAACTTTTACCCACTTATCGTGCATGTGTTGTGCGATAAGATTTGACTTGTCGACCACTTGTTCAGGTGACAAGTTGACTCGATGGTCGGTCAAACCTTGAACCAATTATTTCGTGCCACATGTCGAAACCCCACATGATCTTATTTATAGAGTGGTTTTTCAAACTGTAGTCTTTTTCGAACCCTTAAACCCTACATCTGCTCTCAAAGATTTTCAAGATTATTGACGGATTGACGTTTTTTTCACTTGCATTCCATTAAGATTTCAATCCAGGTTTGTTTTCTATCGAACTTTCATCTATTTTTACTGTTATAGTGATAAAAATCGATGATTAAGGGTTTTATTGTTCGAACCGTACGTGACTGTTCATATTCGAGTATGAATCCATTCTATATGTTAGTTTCTGATGTTAAAACAAGATAAGACAGGTTTCTGGTAGTGAATCGATCTTAGGGTTTGAATTTTCTTAGCATATTGTTCAATTTCATAGAAATCTGGGTTGAACACTCATCATAGCTTTAAGTGTTCATCTTTATCGCATGACACTGGCATTCAAACATTCAAACTTGTCGCACGACACTGACGTTCATACTTGTCGCACATGCCTTGCACAAAAAGATTTTGTCGCACATGTTTTATGCGACAAGCTCTTTATGCGACAATATGTTTTTAATATCATGCGATAAGAACCAGACTTAGGAAATTTTTGGAGGACTTTTTCAGAAAAGTCAAATTGTCAACTTTTGGATAATTCATTTCAATACAATATCACTATGGCATTCATTGAACACAATGATGGCAACTCCTCAGATGAAAACACTCATATGCCATCTCACAGATCTTCACACCCATCTGTGAATGCCAGAAATCAGGATGATGAGCAAATTCCAAGGGCTCAGTTTCTCAAAATTCAACACAACAATGATACTTTGGACCTAAGTGTGAGAGTTGATTTCAAGATCATTCTGGAAATTCTGAAGGGCCATCCTCTCAGAAATGCACTAACAAAGACAATCACAGTTCCAATGGTCGATCTACAGTAGTTCTGGCATACATTCAGATTCAATCATGTTAATGAGAGGAACCAATACTTCACTGCCAAAGTTGATCATTTTGATGCCAAGATAACTCTGAAGAGGTTAAGGAATGCTTTGGTGCTGCCAAGGCAAGAAAACTTTGAAGAACTAATCTTCGAGGAAGACTCATGTAGAAACATCATGTCTCTGGGCTACAAAGATGATGAGAGAGGACCACTTACCAGAGCTTCTCAATTCAAGAGAAAGTTTCTACCGCCGATCTGGTACACTTTATTCAGTATTATGAATAGGTGTATGACACCCAAGCATATTGGTCTGGATAGATGCAACATCTTTGTACTCATAATGTTTCATGTTATTGCATTCAACCACCGAAGTGACTTTGTTGTTCTAATCTGGAATGAGATGATAGAATTTGTAGCTGATAAACCAAAGATGAACAAAGCCCGAGCTTTTGTACCGTTCCAGAGATTTCTACAACTGCTGGTTCTTGGTATCATGGAGTCTAATCAAGACTTTCCAAGACGTCAGGGTGCCATCCAAGGTCCAGAACAATGGTTGCATTACTTGAAGGTACCTTATGATGTTAATTTTGACTTCATTTCAATTATTCCTGATTTTGTACTAGCATATACAGACCAACAGTCACCACTAATGATAGAATATAGGATAGAAAAGGCACTTATGGTCCAACCAGAACCGGAGGGACCTACCCAGGGTGCAACCCAACTAGGTGGTGAGGGTTGTCAAAACATTGAGCAGGGTCAAGAACTTGGGGTTCTTGATCAGATTGAGATGAGAGAAAACAGTCGGTAAGGGGGTCTGGAGGTGGGGGTGTTGCTGGTGTTGCATCTATGTCATTATTTTCTGATGACGATAATGATGATGACATGTCCCTTGATTCTCTGGATGATTTGGATAAGGTGATCTCTGCTTCAAGTTCTGAGGATGAAGCAAGTTCTGCTTTTGGTGGTGCTATAATTGATGAAAATGATAGTAACTCAGATGGCGATTCTGACTCAGATCATGATCCTGAAGCCTCGCGTATTCCTAAACATGTTGGCCCGAGACCATATGAAAAAGGTTCCGACTCTGCTTCGAATTTTGAGAACACCGGTTCTCAAGGGATTATAAGGACGGATGCGGGAGATTTAGTTGAAATAGAAAATTTAGTGAGCCGAGAGGAGGGCAGAAAAGAAAATGTTGAGAGTGTGACATGTGACAACCGTCAAATTTACGTTTCAGGTTAGAACCAAACTGAACTTTTCAGTTATTCATATTATAGACGACTCAGTCGATTTTAGCAGTAAAAACAGTATTGTTAGGAAAATTTGAGAATTTTGCCTAGCTTTCGTCTAAATGAGTGAATTATCCATAAATCTCATAAAATGCTAATTCAAATACCCTAAATACATACATATATATATATATGTACTTTGCAAAAATAAATACTTGCAAATAAAACAAGTATTATTGTTAACATAAACTAATTTAAATAATTAACAAATTCAAAAAAAAATGTAAAAATCAAAATTTAAAAACACAATTATTTTCACCATCTTTACACTCCTCACTCTCTCTCTCTCTCTCTCTCTCTCTCTCTCTCTCTCTCTCTCTCTCTCTCTGTCTTTGGCCGGCCACCCCACCCCCCATATGACCCTCTCTCTCTCTTCATTTTACTTCATTTCAATCACACGACTTTCATTCACTCTTTCTCTCTAACTTCTCTCTAAAACTTTCTCTCATTTTTCTATCTAAAAACCTCTATATTCTCTCTCAATTTGTGCTACAACTCCAGCCCTTAAACTCAAGAAAGATCAAGTATTGAAGTGTTCTTAAGGTAAACTCACATGTAGAGCAAAGCCTACACACAATCTTATTTCACTGTCTTTAAGTTTTCTTCTTCTTCTACTCTAGTTTTACATTGTTTTGCTAGTTATATCTTTGAAATCTTAATGTTTGTAGATTCATCACCAAAACACTTTGCATGTTGTTAAAAGGTGATGAATCCATGATTAAACCTATGTTAAGATCAAAGAAGGAACTTTTGCAAGTTTCTACTAGCATGCATGTGTTCTTCTTTAAAATCTACCTCTTAATCTCTAAGAAGTTTTATGAAAAACTTTATATTGTACTAAAAACATGTTTTAATCTCCATGCATGTGCTAAAAACTTGTTATTTTATATGGCAAAAACAAGTTCTTGGCTTGATCACTCATGAGATCTTCAAATAGAAAGCAAGAAGACTTTTTGGGGATTTTTGAAAGATGTCTTTGTTTAATGTGCATGCATGTAGTTCTAGAGGTTTAAAAATAAATATTCATCTGAAAATATTTTGTTTGGGGAAGTGTCAAATCGGATTCCGTGCAAAAGGAACAAAATCATGACAAAACTTAAAGTTAGATATATTTTCCTAAAGCTACGTTTTGATAGCATTCTGCCAGATTCCTAGCTCTCTCTTTAAAAAGTCATAACTCTCTCAATATTTAACCAAATGAGGTGAAATTTCTTCTGGAATTTATGTTTATGTGTTAAGATTCGAACCCAAGTGGTTTCACTTAAAAACTCAAAGATTTCAACCTTCAAACAGACGTCACAAAAACAGTGTGCAAACAGCTATGCTTTCTGTAGTAGTCATACTATAAAAATTATCTGATGGACTTAAACATCTTCAAAAATAATGGTTTATAAGCCAAAAGTTTCCTAACTCATAGTGTCAGCATGAGTAAAAATCTTCTGACCAAAAGAGCCTTGAAAAATAGCTAAAAATGGACTGAAAGTGACACAAAGATTCTGGACAGAAAAGAAAATTTCCAAGTATTGTTAAAAAGCAACTTTTAACCTACTTTATCAATTTATTTTATAAAATTTGAGACTTGTGTTAACTAATCAACTTAATAATGAGACATGCAAGATATTTTAGACCATCACAAAAATATGAACCTTAAACAAAGTTCTATATAAGGCATTTTATGACATTTTGGATAAGTAGGTTTCACCAAACCCCTAGAATTAAGCTGTAATCTTACTAGTGCTCTTACGATTCGTAGGATCGGAGTAGGATCATCTTACAAGTTGCACTTGTGAGCATCTCGGAAACATCATCGTTATCATCGTGAGTTTTCACAGCCCCTTTTACTACTTTTGTACATTTTGGGGTGAAAAGCATGTTACAATTTATTTATGCACCGGTTGTATTGTTTACTTAAAATGCTACGATTTTTTATGCGCTATGGTATGTATGCTTATGTTAGTTGATTCTGAGTTTCACTTACGTTTTAAGTTCCCAGATCAACTTTACATTACCCATTAACTCGATTTTTGAGCCGTTGGTATATTATGGATAACGTTATTTGGTTGACTCCCCACTCTCCTCGCGAGTGCATAATTACCGTCTTCTTTATCATGTTGGCGATGGAACATGTGTCTTTGGGGCGTGCAGTCAGGAGGTTTGGGTAGTGGCTCATTACTTTAGCATTTAGCATACGGATATACCTTGTGCATGTGAACAACCGGATTTTCCTTTCAACTATGTGGATTTATAACCTATGCATTAAAAACCTTTTGTGCATACCGAAACCTGTGATCTCACCAACTATTCATTAGTTGACCCTCTTATTTGACATGCTTTTCAGGAAACCGTCAATAAGGTTAGATTCTAAGAAGGAACCTTGTAGCTGCATGATTGCACGTGTTTTCTTTTATAACTCATGTTTCGGACAAATGTTTTGTTTTGGACAATTTCTATGTTTTTGAGACGATGTGAAATGTTGCAATGTATTTTATTTTTATGCCATGGTGATTTGGTGTATCTTGTACCTACGCAATGAGACCTTGAACTATGACATCTCGTGTTTCCGCTTTAGCGGGGTGTGACATGACAGGATCTGAAACAAACATAAATATAGATCACTCCCAAGTTGTATCAAGCCGGATAGCCACATCTACTACCGACGTGCATCCGTTGCCGTCAGGTATTGAACAAGTCGTAGTGGACCTAGTTACGCATTGCACAACCCCCCTCGGTCACTCATCAACTTCTCAACAAGTTGATGTTTCAGTTTCACACGGGGAGTCAGCACACTCCATCGGCAACACATTTGGTGTCTGCTGATATTGAAAAAGATAGGTCGTTGCCCCCTCCATCGACTTCATTTCTGAGAATATCGAGTCGAGATCCATTTGGATATACTTCATTTCCTAGGACATGATCGCCAGTTACTACTCCATTGGTAACAACATCTATTGGAATTCTTCGTGATCCAATCGGAACACCCCGAGTATTGCAATCATCTGTTGGTTCAATATGAGGACCGGGTGGAAGTCCTGTCAGTGCTAACGCTGAACACAAACCACATGGTTGAATCAACCATTGTGACAACCGGTATCCTACGTGGACCGGGTTTTCCCTTCGTTAGACCTTTGATGAGACCACCGCCATAAATTGTGACGATGGAATTGTTAAAGATGACTTTGGATGCGGTGAATGTTTCATACAAAAATCAGACAGCTGTTTTTAATAGAAATTTGGAGAAGTTATCTGTTGATATGCAGAAAGTGCTTAAGGGAAAATCTGTTGTACAAGAATATGAACCTGCAAATCAACCACCACCACAATCTACTCCATCACCACTTCCGAGCCAAACCACACAACCAAAACAATCCCTACCTACCCATGAATTGAAATTCCAATTTATTGCTATGTTGCTTGAACAAGGTGATAACATTGATCCGGAGGAAGTGGAATTAGTTGGCCTTCTAAGAAAACAAACGGAGATTCAGTCTTAGTTGGCGACCAAATCAGATTTACAAGGTATTCAATCATCCATTTAACAATTAACTCAACCTATGACTTCAGGGTTCAAAGCATTATCAAACAGGGTATCAGTTTTAGAACAATCTTGCAAGTCACAAGCTCAAAGCTCCAAAAGAAAGCATGATGACCAGGATGATCCTGATCACCATGAGGGGGAGAAAAGACAAATAGTTGATGATGCTAGTGGATCGGGCAATGTAGTTGAAAGTGTAGAAGCTGATCAGGGGTTGGGAGATCAAAGTGAAAGGCAGCCTGATGATACTGCTATGGAAGTCTTTGTTGATATCACACCTACGGTTGAAAAGCCCGACGGTGGTGATAAAAGGACCAAAGAGGAAAGAATGGTAGATAATTTGTTTCAAGATATTGTCTATGTGGATTCTGATGATGAGCCGGAAAGATTGGATACTAGAATAAAAGAGGAGATTGGTGAAGTTTTCGTTGCTGATTCAGAACCTGTTGATAAGGATGAGGACGATGATTATGATAATATTTTGTAACAGGATGATCCGGTGATAGTTGTTCCTGAAATTCCTGATCTACCGAAGGGCATTCCAGATCCAGTTTCAGAAAGGGAAATTAGATTGGTGCAGAAGATAATCAATCTTGAAAGTCAAACTAGCAAAGGCAAACAGTGGCACAGGGTAATAATTCTAACTCCATTATAGGAAGATGTAAAGAGAAATTTGTTTGTCAAAAATGTTCAGTTGATCAATTTGGTACCGCTTTATGGTATTGAGAAGATGGCTCTGTTTCATCAAACTGAGTATATCTACATGATGAAGAACAAGTACCAAGACAGACACTAGGTGAAAACTGACAAGCGGATTGTAAAGATCAATAAGATTGAGTCAAGGAGACTTCTGAACGTTTGGTATTCCGAATTCACAGTTGTTAGAATAGATGGAAAACCGTGGATATTTACCGAAGCAGACTTCAAGAATCTAGATATTGATGACTTTTTAGATCTATATGATATACTTGCTCGAGCACCGATAAAGAAGATTGAATGGTCCAAATTCTATCAATGTGTCAAAAGATTTATGAAGAAGCTAATCAAGTTTTCTTATCTGTCAGACTTTCAGATGGCTCTTGAAGCAAACCAAACAAGAGTCAACATTTTAAGCCTAATCAGAGTTTAACCGATATTCAATGTGTTCCTCTGTACAAGATTTTGGAGAAGCCAGAGTTTGGGATAGTGTACTTTAATCAGATGAAGAAGAAGAAGTTCCTGAGATTTGTAGAAACAAACAAATATTTAGATGGTACTCTAAAGCTGTTGAAGATGCATTTGGATAACAAAGTGAAAAATGATGATGACAAAACCATGGTGTTGGAGCCCAAGACAACGAAGCTAGTTGACAGAGCTTTAGAAGTTATTAATCATAGGATTGAATATCGACGTGCCCTAAGATGTTTTGAGATAATCATTTGAATGCGGAAGAAGTTCGTGTCTCCAGAAGAGCTTATCTAATTACTCAACTTTTGATACAAAGGGGGAGAATGTTAGTGTTAAATATGTAATTGTATCAAGTTGAGGGGATAATCTTGTAACTTGTACATTTTGGTATAAATACCTTTTGGAAAGCTATCTCTTGTAAGAACTTAACTCTCATTCATCACACTTGTGATTCCCTCTAATCTTGTAAACTCTTTTATCATATCAATTGAGATTGAATGATTAGGTTTAAATGTTGGTACCGTAGGGGTGCAACATGTATAGAAGTTTGTAGAAGGGGGGGGGGGTGGTTGAATACAAACACAAATTTTATACTTTTCTAAATTGTTTATTGATAAATAAAAACACAATTTACAGTTTGTTGCGGAAATAGATTAAGTAAACCTAATATACACAAACTATGAGAATCACTAATTTCTTTGCACAAGAAGGAGAGAAAGAAAGGAAGTATGTAGAAAAAGGGAATTTTCGACAAAGCACTAAGAGAGATTCAGGACCCTTCAAAGTGAAGGATATTGCTCCTATTTATACCCTATGCATTTAATGCATGGCAGGAGCACTTTAGACGTGTCAGATCTTCATTGGGTGCATGCCTCTGACTTTTGTCAAAGACATGCTCTTGGCCGCATGGTGAACAATGTAATTGGCAGAGTGGTTGTACGATTATGGACAAAAGCAGGTTTTCTTTTGTACCTTCGTACTATATGTGCAAAAGGATAAGACAAACAAATCTTGAACTGCAAGCTTTATGATCAGCGATCACTTATGAGAACTTTCATCAGTGATGCCTGATGAATGTCTCAGTTATCGTTGAAGCCTTGTTCCTAAGATGTCGTGTATTGTTGACTTGTATTGGTTTCACTGAATGCCGCTTCAGATCATGAGTAGACTTGTCTTGTTCATCAGCTTGGTCTTCGATGTCAGCGATACACGTTTTTTGACGCGAGGCTTGTCTTCAGATATTACAATAACACTTTACATAAGACACCTTCAGCGATCACTGACCAAACTCATCTTTCTGATCACTAATGGTGAAACACTAATACATACAGATATTAAATGTAATTTTCACTAAGTATTCTAAGAGTCATCATCAAATCACTGAGAGAGTTTGGATCAACATGATATCTTGTTTGTATTACTTATCTATGGGATCACATCATTGATCCCCCCAGCGTTATCTATATGAGACCTTCTTATAGGGTTTGTTTTGATCAGCTATTGCTCAGAGTTTTAATTTCCAGCTTGATCTATTGGTTAGTTCTTGACCACAAGTCTGACTTTTGGTTTAAATACAATTACAAAACCTAGAGAGCCATTGTTTTTTATTCAGAATTGATTTTTGATAAATACTAGATTGTCATCTATGATTGGTGGAATAAGATATTTGAAATCTTGGTGGTAGTTGTAGTTTGGATCAGAATTGAGGTTAGTTAGATAGTGGATATTCTTAAAATTGAGGTCTAGATGGCTATGATCAAACTCTGGTTGGTCACTGTTCACTCTGATCTTGGATTGTATGTATATACAGTTTTGAAAGCTGGTTGATTGTTGTGAAAGTTTGGACCATCAAATTTGCATATGGGTTGGTGACGATTCTAATCTTCTTGGTATTTCATTTATATTTGGCTAAGTGTAAAGTCCGGTTTGTCTTAGCATTTAAGTCTAGGTGTATGTTCAGAGTTGGGTTCAACTTATGGATTGCCTTCCTTCTCAATGATAAAACATGGTTTCTTGGGATCAACATTCGGATGGCTAGGCACAAAGTGTGGGTGGTCTTTTAGCAATTGCCACTTGTAACCAGTATGTTGACAGATTAATTAAAGGCATATTGGTTGTGTTTTTTTTCTTATTTGGTTGCTGGTAAGACTGTAAAAAGGTTAATTAATGTCCTTATGGTATGATCATTTTTTGTTGGTTTTTTATGTGATTTGTTTCATTACATATTCTTCATGTCACTTATGTTCCCGTTGTTTCTCTTTCAGAGGATCAAATGGAATGGTGGTATTTTTTGGTTAAGGGTGAACCTGAAATCAACACTCAGAAAGTAGAACCCGAGAACTATAAACTAGCTCATTGATTGATTGAAATTTGATACAATTTGATTCGTAAGTTTTCCAATCCTTCTCCTTTCCCATGTTTTGATGATTGATTGAAATTCGACACATGTTCTCTTGCAATTCGTCTTTTTACTTAATATCGTTTTGTCATGTTGATTTCTTTTTCTTGATGTAAAAAGATGTGTTAGATCTTTGTATGGGAGTCATTACTCAATACGATTATTATGGATGTTGTATTATCTTTTTCTTTGATGGCTTCGCCACATTTTCAATTTTGCTTATTGGATTATGTTAGGGTTTTTTATTTCTTCGTAGATTTCAGGAAATGGAGCTCGGTGATCCAGTCTCACCAAGTGGCATGGAATGAACTGTTTTGTTGCATCCCACACCATTCCAAAGCAATGGAACAAATACCTCTCTTTTACATACACGTCTATTTAGAAAACAATTTACGTATTTAACAATTTCTGAATAAATGTTTTATGATAGTATATTATTAAAAAGAACTATTCTGCTATGACATTAATTTTGGTTTTTTGATGAAAGATTGTATCAGTTTTCTATTCAGTTTATAATAAAACTTCTATAATCTATATAGCTTTTTTGGTATGATTATTAATAAAACTCTTAACCAAACAATTCAGGACCTAGACATTTATCTACTAGAGTCATTATTTTTGTACAACAAACTTTATGTGTCGTTGTTTGGACGAACTTCAGGCATCTTTTTAATTACAACTAGATGAATTTTGTATCCCGCCGCATTGCACGGATACACAACTAATAATTAGAAAAAGGTTCAAAATATTTCTCATAAACAATTTCAAATAACTTATCAATAAGCTAACTCATAATTAACTTACGTGCATTCAAAGGATTACTCAAAAAAATAAGTTAACTTATAAATTAATTTATTTTTATCAAACAATACCTTAAATTTTATAAAAAAAATCCAAAGTAATCATACCGCATGTCTAAATTCGACCTTTTATGTTGTCAAATTTGAACCACTCGCAACCTTACAAAGAGTCTTACAAAAAGCAAGTCATCTTAGTGATGAATTTTAAATTTTTTAAAGAATGAAAACTTTAATAAAAAGTTAGAAAATAAGGGATTGTTTGGTAGTTGCTGAATGGTTTAGTGCAGAATGGTTGAGAGGATCTGTATGGTTGAGTGCAGAATGAAATTTGGTTGTTTGGTAACTGTTCTGAATGGTAACTCTGAATGACAACAAATTACCATTTTAACCCTTTAGACAAATCAACAACAAATTACAGTAGCATTACCCAATCAAATTTCCTACCAAGCAATCGAATATATTACCAAGCAATCACATATAAACAAACTAGTAGCCTGAACAATCACATTTCCTAAATCAACAACAAAGCACAAGAAAGGGAAAATTGACCTGAAAAGTCAAAAGGGTAATGAGAAAAAGGGAAAATTGACCTGAAAAATCAACAACTCTTGATACAGCTTCAATTACTTTTGCTGCACTCTTTCAATTACTTTGCGAGAAGAAAACATAGCTTCAAATCCTGAATTCGTTGTTTCTTGATGTTTGACGCTCTTGCCCTCTTCATATCACTAGCGGTGGTGGTCGTGCAAACATCGATTCCCGTAGGTGGTGGTGTAAGAGTCGAGAAGGGCGTCAGGGGTGGCGGAGGTGAGTGATTGAAGGTGGTGGGAGTACCAGTGGTGATGCGTGGGAGAGACGACTGTGAGAAGCAGAGTGTGAAGGGTAGATGTGGAAACAATTAGCATCTGAATCGTTAAGGGCAACCCTAGATGCAAATGGCTAAGAGGCTTTTGTCATGGTTAAGAGGGTGTCAAAATTTTACCAAACAGGTTTTGCCTCTCACCGATTGAGAGGTAACCTCTTAACTGAATGCTTCAAAGCTAAACAAACAACCCCTAAATGAAATATACAAACTAAACCGACTGCAATATTTTTATCGTAACGTTTATCATGTTAACGCATTTTAAATAAATAATTAGTTATAATGATGTCATATCTAGGGATGGAAATGAGACCGGTATTAAATGAATAATACAGCCCCTAGTCTCGATCTTGACCCCATTTAAACCCCATATTCTTGAATAATCTCCGACGGGTTACAGAATCCGTTGGATACCATTTAGTAAAAAAATATGTATTTTAAAATTAAAATTACAATAAATCGTCACTAAATTAAGTATCAATATTGAAATACATATATATATATATATGTGTCATTTATTAATAACAATAAACACATATTTCTTTATACACACTATATACATATATTAAATAAAACAAAAATCTTATTGGGGTCGCATTAGGGGTGGATAATGCCATCTCCGACCCTGCTTCGAGTATGAAAATAAATCTCTATCCCCGTCCCATTACCCGTCAACTCAAGGAATCCCCGTCCCGTCAGGGTCAAAATTTCCATCTCTAGTCATATCTTGTGCAAATAGTAAACTTAACGAAAAATTTATTGACAACTTACTTTCAACAATAAAACATCAAAAATAACTTTTGACTAATTATGCCAACAAAGGAAACACAAGGGATTGAAATTACAATCTAACAAATATTACAGGGACTAAAACTGTAAGTTACTCTCGTATATTTCATATCTCCCTGCAAGACCAAAAGTTACTCCCCTCTGAACTTCGATTATGATATAGAAAAGCTCCCCCACCCCACGATGCCTTCATCACTTTTCTTCAACTGATTTCAAAAACCTAAAATAATTTGCATTCATGGATGAGAAGATCAATGTTTTCGTGTGGGATATGGACGAGACTCTCGTCTTACTAAAATCCCTAATCACAGGTACATATGCAAAGGCTTTCGCTGGCTCAAAAGACGTTCAAAAGGGTATAGAAATTGGCAAAACTTGGGAGAATCAAATCCTGAGAATTTGCGATGATCACTTCTTCTATGAACAAGTAAGTCAAACAATCCATTAATCGTTATCTCACAATTTCAATTTTGTAAACACAGATTTAGAACAAAATCCCCATCTATCGCCCTGGGGTTTCTTCTTTTAGAATCTTAAATTTTATTATTCTAACATAGATTTAGAGGAATTAAAACCCTAATCTTGTGTGATTTTGTTTTTACTTTGATTTGTGCAGATTGAGAGCTGCAACAAGCCTTATGTTGATGCAATGAGACAGTATGATGATGGATTAGATCTCACTGATTATGATTTTGCTAATGATGGTTTTGTTGGTGCTTCTTTTGATGATGATGATAATAAGAGGAAATTAGCATACCGACACCGTATCATTGCTCACAAGTATAAAAAGGTTCTTTTAACATTCAGATGATTGATTATATATGATCTTTTAAGTATAATTTGATCACCCATATGTCTGCAAAATATAGATGTATTTTGGCTTCTGGGATCAGTTCATGTTTTGTGAAATCTTGTGTTCCAAATCAACATCATTAGCTTGATCTTAGTACTTATATTTATACTTATCATATGGTATATGGAATATATTACTAATTATCCTGTTTGTGGATTGCAGAAGTTTAATAAACCCATATAGAACTTTGATTTAGAATTTCAAGAAACTGACTTTAGAAAGTCTAAATGTATGGTATGGAGAAATGGATGATCCAGAAGTTACATTGCTATTTTGCCCTTTTTATCTTACACTTTTGTGCATTGTGATCAATTTATGATGATATATCAAGCCTCGGTTACAATGAATTGGTTATTAGTTTGCAAAATGCGTAAGCATGCTAGTTGGTAGTTGTGGTCGAATGGAAATCATAATTTGAGGAAGTAATTTTGATGCTAAATTATTCACAATTTTGATGGTTTTTGTGTTTTGGGAGAGTTAATTGTTCCTAAAGTTGGTCAATTTTCAAAATTGATTTCTCAAAATGGTTCCGCTTTGACATGTGGTTTCAAACTCCGAAATCGACGTACGTGTAAATTGGGAATTTAGATTATAGAAAATTTTAAAAAGGTCGTGTTTGTTTCGAAGTTGAAATAAGTCCTTTCCCACTTTCCGTGAAAAGGGACACTTGTATCTTAGAGTCGATTTACTTGCCAAGTTGCCATTTTGCTCGTGTTCCTTTTGGCCTATGCTATAGTAGGCCAACTCTACATTCAATAAATTTACCTAAAATTCTCATTTTTATCTTGTTTTTTCGTAACTCTTTTCATCTAAGGAACCGTTTAACCTCTCATGGTATCATCATAATCTAATGCAGGGCTTACATAGTGTTTTTGGCGAAAAGATGATAAAATCTTGGGACAATCTTTATGAGGTGACCGATGATTTCACAGACAAATGGTTGTCTTCTGGTAAGTTTTCCTCGACTCAAATGTGTAATAACTTGTAATTCTTCTCATCATTTCATGTACGTAGAGAGTTGTGTTAGTTATAGCATATGCACAATTGAGTGACTCGTGGAAATTTCGCTTTTTTATATTGTGGGCCACATTTATTAAATAAATGGTGAGACATGCAACAGATATTTTGGAGATCGGTCCCACAAGAGGGATGATGGATAAAAATGGTATACGCAAATAGAACCTTGGATTTTAATTAACGATATTGATTATGCGATTTTGCGTATCATATAATGTGAGCTAGTTAATGCATTAGGGGTTGTTTACTTTTTTTCTTTTACATTAAGCCCTATTTGAGTTAACTTGTCTGTCTAGATAAATCTGGATGAGGTACGTGAGAAAAAATGGGTCTCAAATAGTGATTATTTTTGGGCATTTCTGTTATTAATTTGTTGGGGATGACTTAATGGGGACAAGTGAGGGGTTAGCTTAATGGCTTAATGATCAAGCCGTAAAGAAACAGTCATGTATGGCTAAGCGAATAAGCCACCCAGACCATTAAGCTCATTAAGCTGTAAGTAAACATCCCCATAGTCTAGTCCATCTAACTAGACCTCTTTTCCTTTGCCATTATCGGCCTTGCCTTCTCCTAGTCATGAGATACATGCCACTACTAAAAACATTTCCATGAATAACATGTATTTATTAAAATGCATTTGACATGCTAAGCAGTTTTTAAAATGTAAACATGTCGCATGGATATCATCATATTCATATATATATATATATATATATATATAGAGAGAGAGAGAGAGAGAGAGAGAAAGAGGGAGAGAAAGAGAGAGAGGACAAATCAAATACAAACCTTGCAAATGTTGCAAACCATACAAACCAATCAAATAAGATATTTATAGAAATTATGAAGATTTATTAATTATGATTTGAATATTTAAGGAAGGTTATTAGATTTCATTAATTATGATTTAACGTTTTGTATTAGGAAACAATCGATATATTTATGAAACCAAATATTCATTAGATTGGATGTACGGCTGAGATTGGTTTGTATGGTTTATAAGATTTGGTTGGTTTGCATTTGATGTGGCCTCTCTCTCTCTCTATATATATATATATATATCAAGGTTCTAAATGGCGTGAGGCGTGGCGTGGCGGCGAGGCCAAGCCTCAAGCCTTAGAAGCCACGACGAAGCCATGGCGTTTTCAAGGCGTGACTTATGGCGTCAAATTTCTAATTCATATATAATATTATATATAAAAACATATGTTTGCAGTGTTACTCGATGAGCCAATAGTAATAAACAAGTTAATTTAGGTTATATATTAAAAAAAACTTGCAATTAAGACATTAAAAATATAAAGAAAAATCAAATATCGCATTACGAAAACTGCGCATTAGGCCATGTCGTGCCACGGGCTTAACGTGGCGTGAGACACAAGCCTTGGTGCCATGGCGCGCCATGGCGGCTGTGCGGCGAGTTTTTTAGAACATTGATATATATATATATATATATATATATATATATTTGAAAATGAGTGATCCAAGGCTTTCTCGTGAATTGCAGCTCGGGCGTGTGTGGCGGAATGTGCAAGTGGAAACAAAGATTCGAGTGCCTTGGTGGATTCCACAAGTTCAACAACACAAAACGTGAACGTTATCGTAACTTCAGGCTCATTAATCCCCAGCCTTGTCAAATGCTTGTTATTTCGCCTCGATGATTTGATTTCCTACGAAAATGGTTCGACCTCCAAACTTACTTATCTAAATGCACATCATTTCTTTTGGTAATCGTGGGTCCTACTAGTCCTATGGACCCCTAAAGATAACATTAAGGCTATGTTTGACAAACTAGCTGATGATGATAAGTTAGCTGATGACTGATAAACTACCTGATGGATAAGTCACGTTTGGAAAAACTAGCTGATAAGCATGTAAAATGACCAAAAATGACATCTTGAAAAAAATAATCAATTACAATATTTCATAATATAATTAAAACAAATTTATAGTAATATAATATGTTAATTAATACAAACAAGATAGTAAAGAAAAGTTAAATAATATAATTAGTTATTAAAGAATTTAAAATTTGTTATTATATATACTATAAATTTTCAATTTGTTAAAACAAATTTTAGAAAAAGTTTACATTAACTTTTGATTTTAAATAACCATTACATATAATATGAATAAAAATATATAATAAAATAATAATTAAAAAAGCAATAGTAATTAATAACAAAAATATATTGACTAATATTAAAAAAATAATAATATAAAAATAATTGATACGATTAACAATAATTCTAAAAAATAAAAAATTAACATCAATGTATAATTAAAATTTAATTAATACGTTTTAATTAATATTAGCAATAGTTAATATTTATTTATAATTAATAGTTAATAAATAATTATTAGTATTAATAAGGGTATAATTGGAAAATGTCTCAAAAAGCTCCTCATAATAAGTTAGTTTATAAGTTAGCTTATGTCCATCCAAATATGTACTCAAAAAATAAGCTAGCTTATTTTTACCAAACAATGCCTAACGATGATTCAAAGATGAAAAACTGACATTTTTTGCACAGTTTACAGCTCATGGGAAGTGGGCAAGTACCAATGCTTTTCGTTGATCAAAGAACGATTCGACGGGCCAAACGTGCAGTTCTGTGCAATCGGAGACGGATGGGAAGAATGTGAAGCGGCGGAAAACATGCAATGGCCGTTTGTGCAGATCGATCCCGGGCCCGTTAGTACCTCTCATCGTTTTCCTGGCCTCAATCTTGAGACTTTAGGACACTATATTGGTGTCGTTTATGGGGCATCTGATGATGATGACGACGACGACAATTAATAAAAAGAACAAAAATCATATCAGATCAAACCCGACTTGCTGAACGGGAAAACCGTCACTGATTGCTGGTTATGAAAAAACGTTAACCAGACACGAGTCGAGTCTTGCGTACCGTGTCGTCTTTTTAAGACTACAGGAGATGTATTCTTTCCCTCATTTTTCATTTTATGTTGCGCCCCCGGGCTGCTGGTATAAACTCATGTACATTGTAAATTATGTCAAAGATTATAATCTGACTTTCAATATTATCTCCAACAGATTCTCTAAAATTTAATGTTTAGAAAAGAGAAATTGATTTCAATTTCTCCTCTATCCAGTTAAATATATTTTTATTTTATATAAAATATATTTCAAAATTTATTGGGATTATAAGATCTATTTGAATGTTTTAATAATATAATTAATGTTGAAGTCTATTTAAAATAGAGAATCTGTTGGTGTTAGATGTAATTTCTTTTTATAGTTTTTAGAGTAAACTACGATTTTTGTCCCTATGGTTTGGTGTTTATAACAACTTTCGTCCTTGTTGTTGAAAATTTGCTTTTTTCATCCCTATGGTTTGCATTTCATTTCACTTTTCGTCCTTCATCCTAACAGAGTTAAAAAAACTCAGTTAAATTTGGGGTAATATGGTCTTTTTACATTTTTTCTATATTTAATTGCATTATACATTATTGAGTAAAACAAAAACCTAACCCACCCTACTCAACACACAAACCCTCACATACCCACTCCAAACCCATCTTCTTTTTCAACCACCGCTACACCATTTTTTCCCTCCCATTTTTATGTGCTTTAATCAGAATCAATAAACCTTCTCTCTTATAGGTACAAACCAGGTTATGGCTTTTGGATGGGTGTTTATATAAGATTCACCCAACTATATATATACCATTCTCGATCTTTTCTCTAGCTACATTGAAAGAATAATCCTTGTTGCAGTGCAGTGTAAACGAGAAACACTTGAATTAAAGATGTCATGTTTAATTTGCCCACTAATTCTACTTATAATATTCCTCCATCAAAATTACCCACTTGTACCTAGTTTAAAAAAAGTAAACAATTTGGTGCCTTTGTGTGGAAGCTATCCATCGATTAATTTCTCATTTCTGAATATAAAAAAAAACACAGAGGATGCAAAAACCAAACAGAAACCTCTCTGAAAGTTAATTAAAAATAAAACAAAAACCTCTTTTGTGAATTTCAAGTATATATATGTAACACCACCAAATGTCAACGTGAAGTTTTCATATAATATATAATTCTCTCTCTCTCTCTCTCTATATATATATATATATATATATTAGTTGCTAATTAAATGTGATGCTTATTATATATATGGTGGGTCATTAATTAGACACCGTAGTTTGATGAAGTGAAAGACAGTTGAACATCCATCTTTTGCTTTATTTATTAGCTGCACTGCATACTGCATGTATATATATATATTAAGATTTATGTATACACGATCCAAAACCAAAACTAACCCTTTTTCATTTGCTTTTAGCTAGCTGGGATTTCATACCAATCTATCATTTCCCACCCACACCTGCTTTTAATTTCACTCTCTCTCTATATATACCTATACATTCATTCTCTATATATATACCCTTCAAACCTAAAGGTGTGTTTGCAGGTGGCATTTGATGATAGAATGATCCTCCTACATGCACTATATGAGTTGTAGTAGTAGTAGGCGCTTCATGATCAACATAAAACCTGGGACTTGGTAAAGTCAAGCAGTCCAACAGTGCTTGTATAGTGGTGAGTGAATCATATGATTGATCGGAAGCAGTACGAGTGGTGTTAAAGTAGGACAAGAAGTCATGGTTATCTCCTTTGAAATCATCCAAGAAATTCTCAAGTGCCGGTAGAGAGAGAGTCTCGACTTGCATGAACTGATCATTATTGGGGGAGTTACTGAAAACCCTTTGGAGTGGACTCATGCCTTTTGGTTTGTTAGAGCTGTTAAAAGGTGCTAAAGCAGTAGCAACAGCAGCAGCAGGAGGATGAGGGTTGAAGGAATAGTTTGAAGGTGGTTGTGCAGATGATGATGAAAGTAGTGGAGATGAGATCATGAAATCAGTTGCGTCAAGGAGAGGTTTGAAGCTGAACACCATTCAAAAGCCATAACCTTTGTACCTACTGTTGGAAATGTTGTGAGGTTGGAAGTTTTCTTCCATCCCACATAGATGGAAATGGGAAACCAAAGGGACTTTATAAGCCTTTTCATTCAACTAAGACTTGAATGAATTAATGGACTTATGGTGGGGGTTCAAAGAAGTGCAACGCACACGTTCGCGTGCGTGGCCGTGGCTGAGGGTGCGGTTTTCGCGAAGGGGCGCGTGGAGGCGCACTTTGCACGCTCGCATCGGAGCTGAGGAGCCTCGCCCTGATCTCCCGAGTTTCTTTTTTATAGAAACTGAATAAAGGAAAACGAAGATTAGTTTTAATCAAAAAGGTTAGCGGCCGTTTAATTAATTATTATTAAAATCATTTTTTATTTAATCACGTTTTTAATGGGTTGAAGATTAAGTCTTCAAAACCCTAGGTGGGCCCCGTTTTTCTGGGACTGTTTGGCCCATGCAGCTAGGGTTTCAACCAGTATAAATACTGGTTGATACCCTCTCATTTTCAACACATCTAAAAACGATCTCTCTATCGGCCTCTCTCTCTCTCTCTCTCTCTCTCTCTCTCTCTCTCTCTCTCTCTCTCTCTCTCTCTCTCTCTCTCTCTCTCTCTCTCTCTCTCTCTCTCTCTCTCGTTTTCACTGTTTGCGACAGCCCCATCTGCGGCAGCTTCCATTCGTTTTCTACACATCGAGTTTGCTTTATAATTTGATTATCGAAGCTGTCGATAATCGAACTACTGCATCAAATCCTGGGCTTTGCGGTTCGAGACTCACAGCATCAAAGAGTAACCGTATAAAACATTTAAGGACAGGTTTTTATACCGTGCAGTTTCTTTACGATCCGATTCACGAAAACAGGTTGGTTTTAATTTTCTGCGTGTTATTTCTTTTTCGTTCACTAGAGTGAACACTCCGTTCCTACTTCTTTCTTATAACGAATCTATCGCGGATGATAGAATCGTTTAGGGTAACATTTATATTTAATCTGTTGGTTCACAATTGTTTGTTAATAATTCAATTGGTCAGATTATATTGTCACGTTTGTAATTTCCATTTGTTAATTAAAAGTCTATATCTTTATTTATGAATGTTGCTGTGGTGTTTTGAATTCAAAGCATAAAGCTTTATTTACTTTTATGTTTACATATAGATATATATATATATATATATATATATATATATATATATATATATATATATATATATATAGCCTTAGGTTCAATAGAGAAGTGCAAATATTTAGAGAAATAGAGAAGTAAAAAAACACGGGAACGTTCATATATAAACAGTCATATATGAACGTTCATATATGAACGTTCATATATGACTGTTATATGAACGTTCATTTATGACTGTTCATATATGACTGTTTATATATGAACGTTCATATATGAACGGTCCCGTGTTTTTTTACTTCTCTATTTCTCTAAATATTTGCACTTCTCTATTGAACCTTTCCCTATATATATATATATATATATATATATATATATATATATATATATATATATATATTTGATTAGCTTAAAACAATAATAAAGTAAGAAATTGTTTTACGAATAAAGTGTTTGGATTTTTGAATAATTTCTGATATAAAATTTTTCAACAATCTTAAAGGTTTTATACGGTTAACAAATGGAAACTGGTAACTACTGCTTGATGCCACAAGAACTCGTGAAATTGGACAGTTTCGATGGGTCCAATTTCACCCGCTGGGCTGAGAAAGTCAAGTTCATGCTGATGATTCTCAAGCTCTGGTTTGTGGTGGACCCAAATGTGCAATTGAAACCCATACCTGATAACCCAATTTCCGCGGCGGGGAAAGAGCCGGACGCAGCCAAAATAGCCGAACTCGAGAAGGAGCGGCTATTTCGTAAGGAATGTGAAACCTTGGCGTGCGGGCATATAAAAAATGCCATGTTCGATCGGCTCTATGACTTATATGCCCCTATTAAGTGTCCTCGAGAACTTTGGACCGCATTGGAATTTAAGTACAAGGCACAAGAGGAAGGTACCAATAGGTACCTTGTGTCTCGCTACTTAAGATTCAATATGGTTAATGACAAACCAATACTTGAACAACTTCACGAACTTCAAGTATTGGTCAACAAGATGAAAGTTCTCAACATTACTCTTCCTGATATTTTCCAAGTAGGGGCAGTTGTTGATAAATTGCCCCCATCTTGGAAAGATTTCCAAAAACGTATGATGCACAAATCCAAAGATTATTCTTTGGATGATTTGATAAAAACATATCAGGATAGAGGAAGAGGCACGAAATAGGGACAAAAGGGGCAAGACTATCTTGAGTGCCAACAGCGTGCAGGCTGGTGGTAAAGGGAAGTTTAAAACTAGTGGACCCACTAAAAAGTGGAACTTGGGTCCCCAAAAGAAAAACTTCAAGAAGTCTGGACAGTCCTCTAGTCAAGGGCCGAAGAGAACAGGTAAGTGCCATGTCTGCGGAGAGGCAGGGCACTATGCGAGGGAATGCAAGCAAAGAAAGTCCGGACCACCAGTGGCAAACACGGTTGAAGATATCCAGCACCTTGTTTCAAGTTTGCAAATGGAAGAGATTGATATGATCTCGAAAGCAGCTACCAGAATCAATGCTAGTAGAGGAGATTGGTACTTGGACACTGGAGCCACTGTTCATGTTTGTGACTCCAGGTCCAAGTTTATTGAGTATGGACCTGTTCAAGAAGGAAGACAGGTGATAGTGGCCAATAATGGCACGGCTGATGTGGCGGGCATAGGGACCGTACTACTCACTTTCACCTCCGGCAAGACTGTCACTCTTAGGGATGTCTTACATGTTCCCTCCATCAACAAGTGCCTTGTGTCTGCGGCCAGACTTGACAAAACGGGTTTGGCCTCAACATCGAGGCATTGAAGCTTGTGATCTACAAACGGAAGACCTTCATTGGAAATGGATATCATCAGCTGGGGATGTACCGTTTGAACCTGAGTGACGATGTTTATGGGGTCGGGCCGAGTGAACCTATGGGTAGTAATGTGAATGCAATTTCCGATGATGTAGTTTTTGACAATTCCGTTTCTGATGTAGTTCCCTTTGGTATCAATAAAATTAATTCTTCCGATTATTTTGTTTGTTCAATTTCTTTATGGCATAAACGTTTAGCACACACCAATGTGAAAAATATTGAAAAAATACAAAATAAAGGATTAATTAAAATTGATAATAAAGATTTTGGAAAATGTGAAACTTGTGTAAAATCAAAATTTACTAAAAAACCATTTCCATCATTCAAAAGGGACACTACAATTTTAGAGTTGATTCATTCCGATATCTGTGAATTAAATGGAATACTTACACGTGGTGGTAAAAGGTATTTCATTACATTCTGTGATGACTTCAGCCGTTTTTTACACGTTTATTTATTACATTCAAAAGATGAAGCTTTTTATGCTTTTAAACTTTTCAAAGCTGAAGTGGAAAATCAACTTGAAAAACGGATCAAAATACTTCGATCAGATAGAGGTGGCGAATATTTTAATAGAGAATTTGATACGTTCTGCGAAGAGAACGATATCAAACATGAACGCACCTCTCCATTCACGCCTCAACAGAATGGTTTGGCGGAAAGAAAGAATCGGACCCTTATTGAGATGGTCAACTGTATGTTGAACCAATCGGGGCTACCAAACAATCTGTGGGGAGAAGCTCTATTGACGGCTTGCGATATTCACAATCGAATCACTAGTCGTGTGATTCCAACCAGCCCATACGAGCTTTGGAAAGGAAGAAAACCTAACTTAAACTATTTTAGAGTCCGAGGTTGTATTGCTTACTATCGTACTCCTGATCCAAAAAGATCTAAACTGGGAGCTCGAGCTATTAAAAGCATATTCGTAGGATATGCTAGAAATAGCAAGGCTTATAGGTTACTAGATAAAGAATCAGGAGTAATAGTGGAATCCAGATATGTGGAATTCTTTGAAGACAAATTTTCAGAAGATGCTGAAAATTCGGAAAGAACATTGGCTTCAAATCTTCCTGGTACATATCGTGATAGTTCGAAAACCTCAAACAAGGTTGACGAACCACGTAGAAGTACTAGAGCAAGAAAAGAGAAAAATCTAGGGGATGATTTCTTCTCATACTTGGTCGAAGGGACACAAAAGAAAGTGACAAGAGAGGTCATTTTCTCGATTAACATCGAAGATGATCCTAAGACTTATAAAGAGGACATGTCTTAAAGGGATGCTCCTTTATGGAAAGAAGCAATAAATGATGAAATGGACTCCATCATGGGTAATGGAACTTGGGAATTAGCTGACTTACCCAAGGGAGCAAAACCCATAGGCTCTAAATGGGTATTCAAAAGGAAGCTGCATCCGGATGGTTCAATCTCGGCATTTAAAGCTAGATTGGTAGCTAAAGGATATAGACAGAGAGAAGGTGTCGACTACTTCGACACTTACGCTCCAGTTGCTAGAATTATTTCTATCCGAACTCTTATAGCAATCTCAGCCATAAAAGGTCTGTACATTCATCAAATGGATGTAAAAACAGCCTTTTAAATGGTTATTTAAACGAGGAGGTTTATATGGAGCAACCCGAAGGGTTCGTGGTACCCGGACAAGAGAACAAGGTGTGTAGACTCATTAAGTCTCTATACGGGTTAAAGCAAGCCCCCAAACAGTGGCACAAAAGATTTTATACTACTATCACCTCTTTTGGGTTCCGACATAACGAAGCCGATCGGTGCATTTACTCAAAATGTACAAAAGAATCCACTGTGATAATCTGTCTTTATGTCGATGATATGTTGATCATCGGAACTAATCTAGAAGGCATCAATGAGACGAAAAACTACTTATCCTCGAACTTTGAGATGAAAGATCTTGGAGAAGTAGATACAATTCTTGGGATTAAAATCAAAAGGTCAGGATCTCAAATTTCTCTTAGCCAATCCCACTACATAGAGATGATACTGACTAAGTTTCAACATTTGAATATAAAGGAGTTCAATACTCCATTTGATTCAAGTGTGAAACTTGACAAGAACTCTGGTAGAGCGATGGCTCAATTAGAGTATAAAAGTGCAATAGGTTGCATGATGTATGCAATGCATTGCACTAGACCGGATATTGCTTTTGCTGTGAGTAGACTAGGTCAATATACAAGCAATCTGGGTCCAGATCACTGGAAGGCAATCAGTAGAGTACTTGGATACTTGAAAAGAACCAGTGATCTAGAGTTGACGTACACGACGCATCCAGGAATCATGGAAGGATATTCTAATGCTAGTTGGATAGATCACTCAAGTGACTCTAAATCCACAAGTGGGTGGATTTATACACTTGGTGGTGGAGCGATCTCTTGGGCGAGCAAGAAACAAACATGTATCGCTCATTCAACTATGGAAGCCGAATTTATTGCCCTAGCTGTTGCGGGCAAAGAGGCCGAATGGATTAGAGATCTGCTGTCAGATATCCATTTATGGCCCCGGTCGACTCCTTCAATTCCCATGTATTGTGACAGTGAGGCCACACTGTCAAAAGTATACAACGCCGTGTATAATGGGAAGTCGCGACACATAGGTCTCCGACATAATTATGTGAGACAACTGATAGATAATGGTACCATAAGCATTGTGTATGTCAAGTCGTGTGGAAACTTGGCAGATCCATTGACTAAGCCTCTGACGAGAGACTTAGTAGGATCAACTACCAGAGATATGGGTCTGAAACCACGCAGAATCGGTTAGTGATGGAAACCCAACTTAGATTTAGCGCTCCTATCTCCTAAGTTTAATGGGTAATAACAAGTCATTCAACTGATAGAAGGTACTATCAACTAAGATAGACTCATGTAAGGTATTTGATAGTACGTCGTTGCCGAGAAAGAGGATGAGTTTGATCTCTCAACAAAGTTTGAAGGCATCTTAGCAACGAAGATGATATAGAACTTTGCCTATATGACCAAGAGGTGGTGCCGCCTCAATTGAAGAGTAGTGGTTCCTCTTCTAAAAGGTCATGAAAAGGATTTAGCGCATGGCCATATTCGCGCTCAGTGAGAAAGCAAAGAAATAAGATGGTGTGTGCAAGTAAGCCGAAGCGGTCTTAAAATTCACGGTTTAAATCCTAAGGATACCATTGAATTGTTCTCTTTTTGCATACGTGCATCAAACGGGGTTTAATCTTAGTGACACCACTGTGACACTGTCTTATACGAATGTCAGAAAACTTTCCAACCTGGTGGGGGATTGTTGGAAATATTGTGAGGTTGGAAGTTTTCTTCCATCCCACATAGATGGAAATGGGAAACCAAAGGGACTTTATAAGCTTTTTCATTCAACTAAGACTTGAATGAATTAATGGACTTATGGTGGGGGTTCAAAGAAGTGCAACGCACACGCGCGCGCGCGTGGCCGTGGCCGAGGCCGCGGGAGCGGTTTTCGCGGAGGGGCGCGTGGAGGCGCACTTTGCACGCTCGCATCGGAGCTGAGGAGCCTCGCCCCGAGCTCCCGAGTTTCTTTTTATAGAAAATGAATATAGGAAAACGAAGATTAGTTTTAATCAGAAAGGTTAGCGGTCGTTTAAATAATTATTATTAAAATCGTTTTTTATTTAATCACGTTTTTAATGGGTTGAAGATTAAGTCTTCAAAACCGTAGGTGGGTCCCGTTTTCTGGGACTGTTTGGCCCATGCAGCTAGGGTTTCAACCAGTATAAATACTGGTTGATACCCTCTCATTTTCAACACATCTAAAAACGATCTCTCTATCGGCCGCTCTCTCTCCCTCCCTCTCTCTCTCTCTCTCTCTCTCGTTTTCACTGTTTGCGACAGCCCTATCTGCGGCAGCTTCCATTCGTTTTCTACACATCGTGTTTGCTTTATAATTTGATTATCGAAGCTGTCGATAATCGAACTACTGCATCAAATCCTGGGCTTTGCGGTTCGAGACTCACAGCATCAAAGAGTAACCATATAAAACCTTTAAGGACAGGTTTTTATACCGTGCAGTTTCTTTACGATCCGATTCACGAAAACAGGTTGGTTTTAATTTTCTGCGTGTTATTTCTTTTTCGTTCACTAGAGTGAACACTCTGTTCCTACTTTCTTATAACGAATCTATCGTGGAGGATAGAATCGTTTAGGGTAACATTTATATTTAATCTGTTGGTTCACAATTGTTTGTTAATAATTCAATTGGTCAGATTATATTGTCACGTTTGTAATTTCCATTTGTTAATTAAAAGTCTATATCTTTATTTATGAATGTTGCTGTGGTGTTTTGAATTCAAAGCTGTGATCCCAGAATATCATCAACAATTCAAGATTTAGAGAGAGATCGAGATGCGGAAGTCATCCTCATATTAGATTTTAACTTTGAAGTACATGATGGATGATACTCTATCTCTCTCACATTTAAGCTCTTACATTGTGCCACACCTTTACAAATGAGCTTCTAACCTCTATTTATAGAGACACTCACACAAGACAAAAGCATAGCAAGCTTTACAAAACTTTCAATACAATTAGGACATTTTCGCTCCTAACATTCTCCCCTAAAGTTTTGTAAAGCAAAATCATATCAGCCTTCAAAAGCTTTAGCTCCTCTCCCCCTTGATTTTCTTGGAAAAACTTTAGCTATGCTTTTTTTCGAATGAAGTCTAGGCTCCCCCTTGAAAGAAGCTCTTACTCTTCTTATTTTCAACCATGAAAAATTGGATTCGATGTGCGCCATAACCTCGACTGGATGCACGAGCACATCTTCAAAAAGTAGAAACCCAAGCTCGTTCCGATAATCTCACAAGAAAGATAACGAGCGAGTTTTGAGTGACAACCCGAGTGCAATCACAATGTATAACAAAGAATCCGTCAATGAACCGCGGGTCGAGTAGGAATTCGGCTTAAGAGCTTGGTTCGGATTCGCTCGAAGGAGAAAGCTTAGCACCCACGCTTTATACACAATTCCAAGAAAAATGTCCCCCTCCCGAGACTTAGCACGGGGGTTCCGCTATCGGACAGTAACTGTCGCATGGGTCTTCCAGTGAACAGTAACTATCGGACATGTCTTGTACGACTAGCTTGAATGAATAGTAACTGTCGTAGGAGTCTTGTACGACTAACTCAGGTGAACAGTAACTGCCGCATGGGTCTTGTACGACTAGCGCTAATGAACAGTCGTAGTCGTATGCCTCTTGTACGACTAGCGCGAAAGAACAGTCGTAGTCGTATGCCACTTGTACGACTAGCGCACATGAACAGTAGAAGTCGTATGCTTCTTGTACGACTAGACCCAATGAACAGTAACTGTCGGACACGCCTTGTACGACAGTTATGAGTTTTAGTATCGTGCGACAGTTATGAATATAATGAACACTTCAGCGTACGACAGTTATGAATATTTGAAGACCTTTGTTGTCCGACAGTTATGAGTATCATCGTGCGACAGTTACGAACCATTCCGACGAACACTTTTATCAGCCCAAAAGCCTCGATTTCTTGCTGAATTCCACACCAAATTACTGCAAACAGATCGTTACTTCATACCGAACAGATCTGTGAGCAACTAACATCAAATCCCCAGTGAAAAATCCAAATTCCGGCCAAAATCGTTTTTCCGGCGAGGCTAGGCACTGTTCATATCAGAAATTCGTAACTCACTCAATTCTTCATCAATTTTGGATCTGATTGTTGCAATCTCTTCATAATCAATGCAGAAAATGATCTGATTGGCTAAAATCAATCCATGCACATCAAAATCTTCTAGATCTAAGATTTTTCTTCAAAATTACCGAAAAACTTCAAAATCACCAAATATGTTCACGTTGATCGGTTCTGAATATAGGAATTGATCTGGAATCGAACAACGAACAGATCTTTACGAGATCAGGTGATTAGAACATACTTACTTGAAGATCGAACTCCAAAATCTTAAAATTCTTCAAAATTCGGCACTTTTTCACTTGAATTGTCGAGATTCGATGATCGTATCGAAGAAATATCTTCAATTCTTCTCTGATACCACTTGTGATCCCAGAAATCAACAACAATTCAAGTATTAGGGAGAGATCGAGATGCGGAAGTCATCCTCATATTAGATTTTAACTTTCAAGTACATGATGGATGATACTCTATCTCTCTCACATTTAAGCTCTTACAATGTGCCACACCTTTACAAATGAGCTTCTAACCTCTATTTATAGAGACACTCACACAAGACAAAAGCATAGCAAGATTTACAAAACTTTCAATACAATTAGGACATTTTCGGTCCTAACAAAAGCATAAAGCTTTATTTACTTTTCTGTTTACATATATATATATATATATTTATTTGATTAACTTAAAACAATAATAAAGTAAGAAATTGTTTTACGAATAAAGTGTTTGGATTTTTGAATAATTTTTGATATAAAATTTTTCAACACCTACAAGAGAGAAGGTTTCTTGATTCTAAATTAAACACATAAAAACGGGAGAAGGAAAGAAAATGGTGTAGGGGTGGTTGAGGAAGAAGATGGGTTTGGGGTGGGTCTATGAGGGTTTGTGTGGTAGGGTAGGTTAGGTTTTTGTTTTAGTCAATAGTGTATAATGCAATTAAATATAAGAAAAAGATAAAAAAACATATTACCCCAAATTACTGAGTTTTTAACTCTGTTAGGATGAAGGACAAAAAGTGAAATGAAATGTAAACCACAGGGACAAAAATCGTTATAAACACCAAACCACAGGGACCAAAATCATAGTTTACAGCTCTTCCATACATCTCCCAAATTGGTTCACTGTAGTTGCAGTAGCACACTTCCACAACGATCCTTGTATTCCTTGCCTTTCCATGTTTTCTTCATGTTCTCATGTATGTGCCTCAAGCAAAACCTATGTTCTGCACTTGGAAAGACCCTTGCTATTCCTGGTATGATACCCTGTAAAGTAGATGTTCATTAGCATACAAATTGAGCATACAAACTAAAAATAAAAAATACAAATTACCTTATGTCTGTCACTAATGAATGTGAAGTTAGAGTTTCTATCCAACTCTAGATCATCTCCCAAATATTCCAAAAACCAAGTCCAGGAGTCTGTGTTCTCAGCCTCCACAATTGCATAAGCAAGTGGATAAGTCCCATGGTTTGGATCAATTCCTACAACAGATAAGATCTGACCAGGAAAGGGTCCTTTCATGAAAGCCCCATCTATTCCCAACAACTCTCTGTCACATTTTTTGAATCCTTGCTTTAGTGCACCAAGACAGACATATATCCTCTTAAACTGCCTAGTTACTGAGGATTCCATGTTTGGTTCACTTTCAACCTCCAACTTCACTGTTGTCCCTGGATTTGTCTTCTTTAGCTCATGAATGTAGTCTCTCAGCAAACTGTATTGTGCAGTGTAAGTCCCCTGCATCTTGTCCAAAGCTTTTGTCTTTGCCCTAAATACCTTCTGTCTTGAAAGCTGCAATTGAAGTTTGGCTTGGAGTTGGTCTTTTAGGGCTCCAATAGGTATAGTTGGGTTAGGGATGATGGTACCGTCTATTTGTGATGAGAGAAAGGATGATGTGCATTGTCTCACTTTTCTGCATTGAAGACATTTATGCACATCATTGTAGGTTTTTACTACCCATGTTTTGTCTTCACCATTTGTAGAGATGTGCAATACCCAAGGGCAGATGAGCCCATCAACTTTTGACCCTGTTGACTTTGACTTAGTTGACTTTGACTCTTTATTGCTACTTTGACCCACCTCTTCACTGCATGTTGGAACCTTACCCCTGCACACAACCCTTACCCTTACTTTGTCATTCTTTAGTATACAAAGGTCCCTCCTCGTTTCAATGGAATGTTTGGCAATCCTGTCTTTAATCTCCTTTTTATTGCCAAAGCATTCCCCAACCTAAAAGTTTACATTCCTTGTATCCTGTGCATGCTCTTTTCTTAGTTTTCTAAGCTTTTGCTTCCTGTGTACTTCAATGTCTGAGTCAGATCCACTATAAAAAGCATCAACTTCAACTTCAAGTGGATCATCTTCCCCTAAATTCCGTTCCTCAACTAACTCCTCTTTATTACCCAACCATTAAATATCCCAATCTATGATGGAACAAAAGTTCTTCATGTCAACACCAACTTCTGCCATTTCATCCTCCATATAATCTGAGTCTTCACTGTCATCTTCTTGAACACTTTCTTCTCTCCTAAAATCTTCTTGAACAAACTCTTCTTGGACAAACTCTTCTTGGAATGTCTGTTCTGTAGTAGATGGTTCTTTAATAGATGGTTCTTGAACAGATGGTTGATCAATACCATTTTGTTCCCAAAAAGGATCAAATTCAAAAGACTCTTCATTGAGGTCTTGTACCAACCCATTTTCAAGTACTGACTCATCAATCCCAGATGCTTGTCCGAACCAACTCTCATCTACTGGTGTATATGCCTCTGGTTCCTTCCACTCCAACAGTAACCTCTTTTTGCATGAGGTACTTGCCTTTTTTTGGGTTGTACAGGAGGATTTTCATCAGGGAGTTCCTCAATTACCACTTTTGGTCCACCTGGTGACTTGTTGTAGGTACCCACAGTTGTCCTAAACTGCTCTATGTATACCTCAATCATTTTATTAGTTGAGGTGTGGTTGATAAGATTGATTATATCTTGATCACTGCCTAAGGATCTAAGTCCAATATCTAGGTTACTACCAGGGGTAAGAAAATGGTAATACATGGGGTACTTACCAGTGTAACCAAGCTCAATAACCATGGAATTGATCTCATGGACACTAAGCTCATCAACATCAACCAAGTCAATAAAGGTACTTTTACCTTCAATGTACTTCCTTCCAGGCCGTTTTGTAAAAAGACCACCATGATGTATCTTTAATGTAATGAGGTTAGGATAATGCTCTGCAATCAAATATTCAAACTAATGACATCAGTTTCAATCAACTACACACTTGAAAAAAAACTCAAAATTTGTCAAGGATATGCTTACCATATACGTACTGTAGATCAAAGTCTTCATGTACTGACCTAATCGTCCACATTGCAGGTTGCATTCGAGAGTTTGAAGATGGAGGAGAGAAAATTTCAGGAACAGAGGGTAAACGTTAGGGACGAAAATGAAAAGAAGGGTTTTTGTTTTGGGCAATAAAAAGACAAAAACGGGTTTAGAGGGAAAAAGACGGAAATACCCTCACGCTTAAGTCACGTGGTAGAGGCTAACGTCTGACATTGGACGGACGTTGGTCAGAGGGACTAAATCCGGACCGAATGGCTAATTGTAGTGGCTAAAGTGTAATTTTTAAACTGTAGGAACCAAATGTGTTATAAACACCAAACCACAGGGACCAAAAGTGTAGTTTACTCTTCTTATTTTGTATGTTCAATTCTTATGGGCTTGTATGAGCTATTCATGTTATTTCTTTTAGGGGTAAATTGGGTATTTCATGTTGTGTGGTGTGGTGTGGTGTTGATGTCAAGCCTCGCCTCAAGTCTTACGAGTTATGACGAGGTCATGTGTTTTTTCAAGACATGGCTGGCGACAAATTTGTGTTTTCCATTTTTTGTTGATTGGAGTGTTTTGAATTCAATGTGATCATGTCTCCCATACTGAATAAATAATTAATAGAGTAAACTACGGATTTGGTCTCTAACGTATGTCAAAAATTACGGATTTAGTTTATGATATTTCATTTATTACATAAGAAACCTTCAAGTATGTAGATTCTTATAGATTTGGTTCTTCCACTAACGGCCATCCAACATTTATGTTAAATATGACTTTCTTGCAAACTTTTTTTGTTTTTACCATTTTTCAAACCACATAGATTAAATATGTAATTTACGCTCGTATCTTTATTTATATTTTATATATTTGTATTTTACAAATTAATGAAAATTTTATATTTTATAAATTATATTATATATTTATATTTATATTTATGTTTATATTTTATATATATATATATATATATATATATAGAGAGAGAGAGAGAGAGAGAGAGAGAGAGAGAGGATACAAACCATGTATTTGTTGCACCCCCTTCCAAACCAATGTGCGTATGTAAACAATGTTTGCGTAATCTGAGATGCATATATGCATTATCTCATATGAATGTATATCCATTATATGTATATTCTTGCACGTATGCATATGCATATATGCACACTGTTTTGAAAGGTGTGCAACAAATGCATGTTTGCATTTTACGAAGCCTATATATATATATATATATATATATATATAGCTTTAGGTTCAAATGAGAAGTGCAAAATTTTTGAGAAATAGAGAAGTGATCTTGGCCATTTATTCGGTCAAGATCGGTTATAATTGGTCAAAAGTTGTGGCTTTGACTGGTCAAAAGTTGCGGCTTTAACTGGTCAAAAGTTGCGGCTGTTCCAAAAATAGAACAATTTCGTAACTTTTACAAAAAACACCGGCTGAGTTCATATATGAATCTGTGTGATTCACATATGAACTATACGTTCATATATGAACCTTTGTAATTCACATATGAACTCTTTATAACTAATTTATATATGAATCTTGTGATTCATATATGAACCTTTGTATTTCATATATGAAACTAATTAACTGTAGGTTCATATATGAATCAGTAATATGTGAATCTTTGTGTTTATATATGAACCTTTGTGATTCATATATGAATTTTTTTAACTAATTCATATATGAACCTTTGTGTTCATATATGAATTTTTTTCAACTACTTCTCATATGAACAAATTAACTGATTCATATATGAATCACAAAAGTTCATATATGAATTAGTTAAAAAGAGTTTATATGTGAATTACAAAGGTTCATATATGAACACAAATGTTCATATATGAATTACACAGTTCATATATGAACTCGTCCCGCGTATTTTTTACGAAACTACCCCTCTATCTTGTGCAGACTACGCGAGGAATTATCCGCTGCTTCTCGGTCAAAGCCGTCGATCTTGACCGAATAAATGGCCAATATCACTTCTCTATTTCTCAAAAATTTGCACTTCTTATTTGAACCTCTCCCTATATATATATATATATTTGACGTGTACTTTTGTATTTATAATTTAGCATTTGTATTTATAAATTATTTATATTTTATATACTTAAAAATTGTACTCTGAATAATCCTTTATAAAACTTATTTTTATTTATAAATTATTTATAAACTAAATATCAAAACTATAACATATAAGTAATAATTTTGTACAGTTTCATCATAAAATTTGTGATACAAACGCTAAATCAAATTAATATACAAATTGCATAGATGGGAACATAAAATACATAAAATATAAATATAAATACAAAATAACTTTTATAAAAGATAAATAAAATATAATTTTTAAATATATAAATATAAATAATTTATCAAGATAAGCGCTAAATCAAATCAATATACCAGAAGGTTCAAATACATAAAATATGAATATAACTAGAAAATAAATTTTTAATAAAAAAATAAATTTAGTATAATTTATAAATATATAAAATATAAATATAGCTTACAAAATACAAATACATAAAATATAAATATAAGTATAGTTTAGAGTGAATTACAGATTTGGTCCAAGTGGTTTGAAAAATGGCAAAAATAAAGAAAGTTTGCAAAAAGGTCATTTAACAGAAAATTGGATGGCCGTTAGTGTGAAGGATCAAATCCATAAGAATCTACATACCTGAAGGTAGTGATGGCCAAAAATCGGGTTAGGGTCGGGTCGGGCCGATACAAAAACCGGGTTAAAACAGTAACGCCCAAAACCGGGTCATGGAAAAACCGGGTCGGGTCGGGCCGGGTTTAACCCGAAAATCCCTAACCCGTTTAATGTTATCTAAAACCGGTTTTATAAAACCGGGCCGAGCCAGGCCCAAAACCGGTTCTGAGATCGGGCCGGCGTATTTTCGTATTTTAAAAAAAATAATAATAATTTCTTTGTATAATAATTAATTACTAAACTTTCAAAAGTAAAAAATTGGATTGGATCACTAAAATACACTTTAAAAATACGTTTTATTTATAATATATATCACTAAAATACACTTTTACGTTTTATAATTTCTATATAATTTTAAGTTACAAACTTACAATACATAAATTCAAATAACCCGAAGGTCCCACTCCCGAACTCCCACCCCCACCACCCCATCCCCATGGATTGTAATTGTATGGATTGTATGGAGCGTAGTATGGATTCTGATCTGGATTGTAGTCTTCAAGAGAATTGTACTTTTGCAGTCGTGCAATAGCCGTGCGATCATCAATGCGGTCTGTGTCTGGTTCTTCTTCGCCATCGTTGTAATGTGAGACGTCACCGACACTACTAGCATCAGAATTTTCGGTTACGGTTCCCGACGTACTTAGTTCTTCATCCGCTTCGTTTTCGGCTAAGTTATCTTCCACACCGTCTAGATCATTCTCCAGGTTTGTTTGATGTTGAATTCGGTCTTCTCCATCCAAGTAATCCTTCAAACATATGCAGCACTCTACCGATTGCGGGGTTAATCTTGTCCGACGCTCCGATATGATCCTGCCACTAAGAGAAAAAGCAGACTCCGAAGCTACGGTACTAGCTTGGATTGTTAGTATATCAAGGGCAATAGTCGCCATAATCGGGAAACTCGGTTGTTTATTTTTCCACCATTTTAATAAATCTAGCGATTCAACATCTTCGACGATTGTGGAGGATGCCATTATAAAATTAGTACGTATGTATTGATTGAATTCACCCAAATTATCCCCATCATATCTAGCTTTTTTAGTAGATTCCATGGCAACCGATTGCATTAAAGTTGACATTAAGTCGGTTCGGTTTCGGCCACGGCTACTAGAACCCGGTGAAAACATTTGAGTTGTAGGGGTTTGTTGGCTTCCTCCCCCATAATTAAGTCTATAAATCTCAAATAATTGATGAAAATCATTATTAAATTGGTTTATGCGGTTCCTTGAAAAAGAATTATTTGTAGACGAATCCAAACCAAACGAGAAACATATTGATTGTGTTAAAACTTCGACACCCGTAACATTTAAATACGGGTTTAATGACGCGGCACAAAGAAAAGTGAAGGGGATCTCTTTAAAATATTTTACCAATTTTGCTTTCATTGGTGCTACCACGTCGTGAAAGTTGTAATCCGCTTCGTATTGAACAATTTTACTTGCCAAAATATATATTTGATTTAAAAGTAAATGGCTCGTTGGATAATAAATACCGGATAAGATAGTTGTTGCAGTTTTGAAATCGCCCAAAATATCGTGAAAGCCATAAATCATTTGCCAATCATCATCAGCTATTGTGTTTTCCGGGTAATGAACGTTATAAAATGCTTGAAGATATTGTTTTTGTCTTATTAAATTATCCATCATTTTCCAAGTCGAATTCCATCGAACCGGCATATCGTGTGCCGGTCCCAAAGCTTTAAAACCGACCTCTTTGCAATATTGTCTATATAAGTTTTGCAATTTTTTACCTTTTGTGAAAATCCGGCGTAACATAAGCCTAAACTTAGTTAAAGGCTCATTAAGGCGACCTAAGCCATCTTGAACGGCTAAGTTTATTATGTGTGCGCAACAACATGTATGAAATAATTTTCCCTCTAAAATAGGGGATAAAACCAAACCTAATTTTTCTACGCATGCCGTATTATTACTAGCATTATCAAACGAAATACTAATAACTTTATTTTTTAAATTATAATATTGAAGACATCTCATAATTATAGAAAACTGACGGTCACCCGAATGTGGCGAACCAAAGTGCTCAAACGTGATTACACGTTTGCATAATTGCCACGATCCCGGCACAATCCAATGTGTCGTTATGCATATATAAGATTGTGGCAATCCGAATGGTGCGCTCCATACATCACAAGTTAAAGAAACTTTGTTGGGTAAGTTTAAAAACATTTCTCGCGTATTTTTTTAGCCGTATTCCAAAGTTTTAAAGCATCACGCCGAAGAGTTTGACGACTTACCGAACCCTTGGAGCGTGGTTGGAACCCTTGTTTGATCATGTTCGTAATGTGACGATTGTCGAAATGTCCGAACGGCAACCCCACTTAAATGACACATTTCATTTGCAATTGTCGGGCGATATCCTCATTATACGACCATACTTGACCGGAATTGTCAAGTATGGGTTGACTTGGATCGTCACCCGATTTCAACCTCTTGCATCTCTCGTCGAAGTGGCGCTTTAACGTGGTATTTGAGGCGGCTTGAAGGAAATCTCCACACCGTTTGCATTGCGCTTTTTTTGTACCGTCGGAAAACATCACCAAGTTGAAATGCTCCCAAACCGGTGCTTTCCGTCCATGCTCGGCAACAACGGTGTAATTTTGTTCGGCCATTTGTTTTAGAGTAGAGAGTAGAGAACTATTGATTTTATAGTAGAATTTGCGAGAAACGAATATAGCGAGAGCCGAGAAATGAGAATTGTATGCTTTTTTTGCGTTTTTTGCGTTTTGTAAGTTGGTGATATGATCCATAACACCCCCTAGTATTTATATGGGTTGGAGAGTGAAAAAACACCAAAAACGGCTAAAAACGGCTATATAACCGTTATATAACGGCTAGTTTTTTGAAAAAATCGGTTTCGGGCCGGGTCGGGCCACAAACCGGGCCGTGAACCGGTTTCGGGTCGGGCCGGAGAAAAAGCCAAAAAGCCAAAAAGCCAAAAACCCAAACCGGTCTTGGCTATCGGGCTGGAAACCGGTTTTTGACCGGGTCGGACTGGGCCCGGTTTTTGACCAGGTCGGGTTCGGGTTGCCCGATCGAGTCGGGTCGGGTCGGGCCTAAATGGCCATCACTACCTGAAGGTTTCTTATGTAATAAATGAAGTTAAGGGATCAAATCCGTAATTTTTGACATACCTTAAGGACCAAATCCATAATTTACTCTAATTAATATTTAATAATACTTAAATTAAATATATATATTTTTAAATCCCTTTGCGCCTCAACACGCGTTCAGAAATAACGAGGCATAACAAGTCATATTACAACCACGCTTCAAGGTTGTGTAACATGGTGGCAAAACTGATACGAACCTCTCCACTATCCTGATTTGCATCATGTTTTCCTTAATTGTTGATTAGTGGTAGCAATATTTTAGGACTAATAGTATCTTCATGTTTAATCTTTAGTTCTATATATTGTAATGTTTTTCATGGAATGTGATATCATAAATTGGCCTACCAACACTATGTTTCTCTCTTGTTTCTTTGAAGATTAGCCATTCGAATCGGTTTCATATCATTGGTGCTTTCATTGAGTTACCATGCCTCCCAAACGTGATCCACCATCCTTGGAGAATTCTGTGGATGACAACCTTGCGAAGCTCCTTGTTGCCTCCGCCGCCAACGCCACCCAAATCGAAAATCTGGCTAATCAAATCGCCACCAACCCCGTCACCATAGCCAACCTCGTTGCCCCCTTTGCCAAGCTCGAAACAGATCCCAACAATGCCCCCCTCCTCCTCCGCCCCCACCCCCAACGACATTTCCCTCAAGTCACCCAAAATCCAACTTCCTTTCTTTGATGGTTCTGCTCCATTAAGCTGACCAATATTTATATTCTATCAAATTCAACCCGAACAACGCCTTTTTATTGGCGCATTCCACCTCAAAGAGGACTCCTTAAGTTGGTACAAATACCCTCATAACAACCGTCCTCTCACCGATTGGTGTCTTTCACCTGTGTATTTGAACTTCGCTTCAGATCATCCTCTTTTGAAAATCACCAGGCTTCAGTTTTCAAGCTCTCTCAAACGAGTTATATCCTCCACTTACCGAACCGAGTTCGAGCGTATTAGCAATTGTATGGTCGGGCTCTCCCAAGGCGCCCTCCTCAATTGCTTTATCTCTGGCCTTTGCATCGACATCGAACAGAAATTATCGCTCCACAACCCTCCTCCATTCACCAAGCCTACCGGTTCTCCAAATTTGTTGAAGATAAATTAGCCGTCAATTCTCCGCGCCACTCGAGCAGCCCTCATATTGTCCCATTCTCGCCATCCTCGTTGCATCCACCACATTCCCCATCGACCACCCCTGTGATCCTCCCCACACCACCACAACCACCAACCGCTCTTCCCCTTCGTCGACTGATACCGGGGGAAGTCCAAGCCCGCCGCTCCCAAGGTCTTTGCTTTCATTTTTGTAAAAAATATCACCCAAGACACAGTTGCACTCCGCCTCAGTTCCTACTTCTCGAGTCCACTGTTGGGCCACTTAAGATTTGAAGATGACCTCTCAATCTTTCATTTTTACACATTTCATACTTAGAAAATTTAGGTTCTTTATGATAGCTTGGTTATAACGTCAATCTTCGGTGAAGTCAAAGATCAGCCGAAAAAGAAGAAGTATATCTACAAAGCGGATTGAAGATGGACTTCTCAGCCAAAAACCAAGCTACACCTGCTGACTTGATGAACCCATCGGCCATGATAGGATTGGCCACAAAAAGTGCAGATCTCACATCTTCAGCTGAAGATAAATGTGCCGATGAAAGGTAATGTGCCAATATATTCTTTATTTGTCTTCACCAATTTGTCTTTGATAAATTAGGTGAGAATTGTCTTCGGCACATACAAATGTACTTTTCCTGCAAAAGTATATTTGTAATATCTTGGAATGATAGAGACATTCTCTAGGAGATCGAAAAAAGGTTGGTTGGCCTTTTCACCCTTCTAAGGAAAGGTCTACACCAACCTCCCTGCAAGTCAACGCTTCAAGACAAAAGGTACACCATGTACCTTACCTGAGAACCTGCTCTCCTACCCATGCTTGACAAGTGTCCCATGCATTTAATGCTTGAGGCACTATATATTAAAGAAGCCTCCTCCATGCATAGACTACTGTTTTTACAAGCCTCAAGCTCTATAAGTGTTCAACGGCAGAAACATCTCTCTCTCTAGAAGTTCATTGTTTGTCTAAGTGTAATTTCAATCGTTCTTCATTTCTCTTTGTGTAAGATTGTTTGAACATATTTTATTTGTTCTGTTCTGCAACAATCTATTATTTTTTATGTGTAATTCTTGATTTCATATCAATAAAGAATTAAGAGTAAACTACACTTTTGGTCCATGTGGTTTAGTGATTATAACACATTTGGTCCCTACAGTTTAAAAATTACACTTTAGCCACTACAGTTTGCATTTTGGTCCCGATTTGGTCCCTCGTCGTTAAGTCTGTTAAAAAATCTCGTTAGATGAGGGGTATTTTCGTCTTTTTCACTTTCACTTAATTTTTTCTTTAATAAATAAATTGTAGGGACTAAATTTGTTATACCATAATTCTTTATTTTACCATTTTTCAATTAACTATAATTCTTTTTCTTGAATATTCATCTTCAACAACAATAGCATGATGAACACTAAGAACATGAAAACCAAGAATAATAACCCAGATTTAAAAACTTAAATCAAATCTATATTTAAAAACCAAAACCATATCCAATAACCAAAATCAAACCCACTTAAAAAAAGCTAAATCAAATAAAGATTTGAGAGAAGAGATTTGAGAGAGAGAGAAGAGATATGTTCCATATCTGAGAGAAGAGAGAGAGATCGAGAGTAGAGAGAGGGATTGAGATCGAGAGAAGAGAGAATAGAGAATGACAGAAGAGATCTCATTCGATCTGCTTCTTCTTCTTTCTCGACTTGCTTCGAAATCGCCGGAGAACACGTCGGACTTGCTTCGTATTTTCAACATCAAATAGAACCTGAAATCAATTAGTAAATGACCAATTGATTTCGTGGGTTTGCTTTTATTCACTCTGATCTTCTACACACAAAAACCTCAACAAATTGGGGATAACTTTAGGGCTTATTTCCGTCGTCTTCTTCACCATCATTCTTTAAGGGATCTAGGGTTCCGATTTGGGTTTCAGATTCTTCGATTTTTCGATTTTCTTTCATGCTCTGTGTCTAGGGTTTGGAATTTTCTTGAATCCTGATTCGAGGTAGGGGTCCTATTTTCTAGGTTTTATAAATTTGATGTAGGTTTTTTGGATTTATCCTCTTTCATGTTCTTCTTGATTTTTCTTCACTGTAACCAGCTGCATTGACCTCGATTTTTTCTCTCTAATTTCGAGGATTCAACTTTGTTTACCCAATTAGGGTTGATTTGTATTGTACATCAAATAGAAAACTTGTTTGGATATGCATTTGATTTAGGCTTCCATTTAAGGTTTTGAATATGGGTTTGATTGAGGAGATGTATCTATGTTTAATTTCAGTTTATTTGGATCTGAGTTTGATTCGGGAAATGAATCTGGTTTAATTTTAGTTTTTTTGGATCTTGATTGAGGAGATAAATCTGGGTTTTGGTGTTCATCATGGTGTTCTTGATGAGTTCATTGGGGAAGATGAATATTCAAGAAAAAATATATAACTATGGTATAACACATTTAGTCCCTACAATTTATTTATTAAAGAAAAATAAAGTAAAAGTGAAAAAGACGAAAATACCCCTCATCTAACGAGATTTTTTAACGGACTTAACGACGAGGGACCAAATCCGGACCAAAATGCAAACTGTAGTGGCTAAAGTGTAATTTTTAAGCTGTAGGGACCAAATATGTTATAATCACTAAACCACAGGGACCAAAAGTGTAGTTTACTCAAGAATTAAATTAAGTAAAAGTTTTTGAGTATTGTATTCACCCCCCCCCCCCCCCCTTCTAAAATACTTGATTTGCCTGCTACTTCATAACTGGCACCAACAAGTGGTATCAGAGCAGGTCAGTTTAATCTAATAAACTTGATCAGTAATGGCTTCATCTTCTTCTTTAAACAACGTTTCTTCTCAAAACTCTAATGTTGGATCATACGACAATGGCTCCATAGCCAAACCACCAAAGTTTAATCCTAATAACTTCTCTCTGTGGAAAATTCGTATGATGCTCTTCTTAGAAGGAGTTGACAGCAGATATCCCCCCATCTCCATGAAGGACCTTTTGTCCCTAGAGTTTGGGATCGCTATAATGCTCAAAAGAAAGACAAAGATGAGGATGCTGATGAGTCTTCTGAGGAAGAACGAGCAGCTGCTACTGGGAAATACATTGTAAAGGATCCCAGTAAGTACAATGATGAAGATAAACGTCTTGTAGCTCTTGACACTAAAGTCAGAGCCATCATTGCCCTCTCCTTGCCTGATGAGGTGTACCATTCTCTTGATCATATGCCTCTCACTGCTCTTTATGGTACTCTCTTTAACTATGACCAAACCAAGCTCCAAAGGAAGTCTATCATTAAAGATATCAAAAGCACTTCTCTAGATCTTGTGAGTGACTCTTCTAAAAGATCTGTGTACATCCCTAGAATCACATATCCTTCTGATTTTGACCATAATAGTCAGGAAGATACCAATGATCATTCGGAGGCATATCTTAGTTATGCTGATGATGAAGGTGAGGAAACCCTTGTTGATCAACTGTTAGATGGTATAGCCATGTTGGCAGGTTATTCCAAACCTAGATCTCGTTTTTCTTTTGGCAACCCTAAATTTTCAAGAAAGTCTTCTCAAAGTCTCCCCAAGCACCCATCAAATGATAAATCTAATGAGGAATGTTGTAAATGTGGGAAGAAAGGTCACTTTGCTTCTGAGTGCAGAAGCAAATTTTCTAAAAGATCTAAGAACTTTACCTCTGGTCGTTCTCTTTCAAAATCTAGCAGATCCAGGCCTGATACAAATTTCTCTTCTTCTAAAAAATTTGGCCAACCTGTTTCCTCTGTGAACTCTAAGCGTGCTGAAAAGTACAAGGCTAAATATAAAAGAGAGAAAGAAAGAGATGAAATTCTTTCCAAAAAGGGAAAAGGTCTGCTGGCTGAATCTGATGACTGGGCAGATGAACCCACATCTGACAGTGATAAGGACTTGGCCAATATTTGTTTCATGGTAAAGATTAATGACATAAATGATAGTGAGGAACCTCCTTCCTCTATGGCTTTAGTCTCAACAGGATGTTCCTCCTCATCCACTCAGGTACATCCCTTTGCATCTCTTGCTGATGCTGAAAAGATTGAAGCATTTGATTCTTTAACTATTGACTTCTATGATGCTAAAGATGCTAAGAAAAAGGCAAATGCTCAAATAAAATCTCTCTCCTCTCAACTTCAAATCTGTCTCTCTTAACTAAAACATTTTGACAAAATCAAAGCTGAGCTTGAAGATCTGAAAACCATAAATTTCACTCTTGCTAAAGAGAAAAATAAGATGTTCAAAAGACTTAAAAAGGAACAAGAAACTGTGAAAAAGTGGACTAGTTCTTCTAAGAACTTAGAAAATATTTTTTAAGACCAAATGGCTTGTGATGACAAATCCGGACTTGGTTTTGGCAAAATGGACATTGACTCTTCCTCAAATGTTCTTGCTTCCACCTCCTTTGTGCTCCCTTCTTTCTATGAGTCCTCTGAAAACAATTCAAGTGATTCTCAGTCAATAAACTCTGCTGACCTTTCTGAATCCTTGAAGTTTGGGATGCTCATCAAAGCTAAAGGCAATGCTTCAACTTCTGAAGTTGAAGAAGCCCAAGGCTCTAATGACCTTTCCAAACATGTTCATGGAGTTGATGAAATCCCTAAATATAGATGAAGCCTCTTCCTCTGAACCTAAGCCTTCAAAGTTTCCCAAAAGAGAACCTCAACCTTCTTCAAAAAGACTTTCCATTTCTAACAAAGGGAAATCAGTAGCCGATTCCCATCCCAAAAGAAAAGCTCCAAAGAAATATGCTGGTAAATCGTCTACTTTTCCCATTCCTCGTTCTGTCATCTATGATTCTGAAAAAGTCAAATCCCAAAGAATCTCTTCATTCTCCACCCTTCAACCCTGACAAAGGAATTCTAGGATCCAAACCTCTTACCTAATCTTCTTCAGCCAAGACCATAAAGTCAATGTGAAAGGTCAAAGCAAGGAAGGTGGTCAAAATCTTAAAAAGGTTTTTATCTATAGAAAATGTTATAACTGTGGTGACACTTTTCATATGGCTAAAGATTGTCCTCTTGAAAGAATTGACAGGAACTCTACCCAAGACCCCTCTACTTCTTCTTCTAACCCAAAAGAACCCATCTCCAAGTAGGTACCAAGGAACTAATTGTTCTGTGACTGCATGTCTACGGACATCAACAGATCTAGTATCTGGATAGTGGATGTTCGCGTCACATGACTGGAAATAAATCTCTTCTTGTTAACTTCGTGTCAAATAAATGTCCATCTGTCACCTTTGGTGATAACTCTCAAGGCAGTACTAAAGGCTACGAAACTCTCTCAAATGGTTTTGCTACCTTTAATAAAGTAGCATATGTTGAAGGCTTGATGCACAATCTCTTGAGCATAAGTCAACTGTGTGATCTTGGGTACAAAGTAATATTTGAACTATCTATATGTACCGTTATCAACAAAGATATCCGGGTACAGAAAAGAAAATGTCTATCTTATAGACATGGGACAAAGTTCTTCCTTTGGAACAAACATCTGTTTTGTCTCTGAAAACTCTACCAAAATCAGCTGGCTTTGGCATAAGCGTCTCTCTCATCTTAACTTCAAAACTCTGAATTCTCTCTCCTCTAAAGAGCTTGTGTCCGGAATGCCAAATATATCTTTTGTGAAAGAGAAGCTGTGTGTTGCTTGTGAAAAAGGGAAGCTCACAAAATCCTCTTTCAAATCCAAGCAATGCTTCTCAATCTGTCAACCTCTTCAGATGCTTCATATGGATCTTTGTGGACCAGTTAGCACTCCTAGCCTTGGTGGAAGAAGGTACATTATTGTTATTATTGATAAATTTACACGTTACACTTGGGTATTCTTTCTCAGGTACAAAAGTGTCACTTCTGAAGAAATCATAAAGTTCATCAAAAAGTCTGAAGTACTAAACGGGCAACTGGTAAGATCCGTAAGAAGTGACAATGACACTGAATTCAAGAACACCACAACAAAATGGAATCTCTCAGAACTTTTCAGCTGTAAGGACACCACAACAAAATGGTGTGGTGGAAAGAAAGAACGGGACTTTGTGTGATGCTGCCAGATCCATGCTGAGTGAATCTCACCTTCCCACCTATTTTTGTGCTGAAGCAATTAATATTGCATGCTTTACCCAAAATTAGTCCATCAATGTAAAAAGACATAATAAGACTCCTTATGAAGTATTTTACTGTCGAAAACCAAACATCAGTTTTCTTCATGTATTTGGATGTGTCTACTTTATATTGAATGATAGAGAAAACTTGGGTAAGTTTGTGTAACACCCCAAAAATTGAAGAACATAAAAATTGGAATTGCGGACGTCCGCATAGGCCAAGGGCCGAACATCCGCGGTGCGCGGAAGTCCGCGGGTCATCCGCGAAAGCAACAGAGAAATGGAGGGATTCGGATCAGCTAAGGCCGGACGTCCGCGGGATGCACCAGCCGGAAGTCCGCGGCGAGTCTGATGAGTTTTTAGGGTTGCTTTTAAGACATGCCTCTCTCTTACCTCATTTCATTTCTCATAAACACAACTCAGTTTCTCTCTCTCTCTTGGGCAATTTCTCTCAAGAATAACCCTAAACTCTTCCTCTCTTTTTCATCTTCTCCACTCAAACTAAACCCCTTTCCACCATTGTTGAAGATATGGAAGCTTGAAGCTTTTGTGGGTGATTAGGAGCTTTTGCTTGGAGATTCAAGTGATAAAGGTAATATCTCTCTTACCAAAAGCTAGGGTTTTGTGGTTTTCATCTCCTCTTCCATTGTGAGCCTTATTGGTGTGATTTTGGTGGTGATTGGTTAAGGAAAACCTTATTTTTCTTCATCTATAAGAACTAGGGTTTTGGTGTAAGTTGGGTTTTGATGTATTACATTTGGGGAATGATTCTACATGGTTGGATCTGGATATTTATGGTTGGAAACTTATGGATCTAGGTTTTGGAAGATTTGGACTTGGAGATTCGGGTTTCTTCAAAGGAGCTTACGTTTGGGAAAATCTAGATTTAGCCTAATCTAGCAAGGTGAGTTCAAGTTGATTTGTGAAAACGTTGTACATGCAAAAATGTTTATTTTTAAGTATTTGTGTGCTTTATATAAAATTATCTCTTGTTGAGCTATTTAGTGGGTTTTGATTGAATCAAAGTGTTGAGCTCTACAAATCTTGTAAAAACACCCATATTTAGGGATTTTGAGTGATTGATAAATAATAAATCACGAGTGAAAGTGGTTTCGTTAATTTATTGCATAAGTGAAGGCTATTTGGTCAAAATACACTTTAGTGTTTATTGTGGATATGCGATAACTATAAGATGTTTCATTTAGAAAATGTGAACGTGTGAGTTGGGGATTTTGGTCAATCTTGACCGTATGAATATTTTAAGAGTTGTAAACCTTTTATTTTGGGCCGATAGCCAATTGAGAAATTAAAAGGGTAAAGATTTTGGGCAACGATGTATTTTGGTTTACGTAACCGTGTGAGCAACACGTATTTAGCCGAACGTTTATTTTGGCCTTTAAAGGCTTAATTTCTACTCAAATGTGTCTTTTGAGTGTTTGCCGGTTTTAGTAACTCGAGGTGGAGCCTTGGATGTGTTATGTGCTTAATTGCGTTTTATTTGAGTATGTGCTGGCGTGAGTGTTTGGTATTATGTGTGAAGATCGTTTGATGATTTTGCACTCTTAGTACCTTTGGGTCTAATGGGCTATGGCGGGATATATGCATTGTTGAGTTATAAAAGATTTGCGTATACGTATACACACACACACACACATATAGATGAATATATGATTTGACTTCATTAGGAAGGTGGCAATGAAGGGGTTGTGAGATTATCATGCCTCGGAGCATGTGTTTGCATGATGTGGGTTAGATGCACTTCATTTGCATGAGTTGATGTCGATGAATGATCATTAGATATCTTGAGCAGATGGCTCGGTTTTGGACTCAGTTGTGTCTTGAGGGCATTCGCCCGGTTTTAATAAGCTCGACGTGGGCTTGGGGTTTGAATTGCATGGATTGCATTGTATTTGAGATTTACATGATTTGAATGCATTGGTTATTCTTTTGGGGTCATGTATGTATATATTTAAGTCGAGTAAGCTTGTTTTGGATGGTGGGGTTTTCTAAGGTAAAGATCCAGTAGGATTGAACTTGGTGGTTTGGACTAAAGACCTAGTTTGGTTGATGTCTAAGATGGACTAAAGACCTAGTTTGGTTGATGTCTAAGATGGACTAAAGACCTAGTTTGGTTGATGTCAAAGATGGACTAATGACCTAGTTTGGTTGATGTCTAAGACGGACTAAAGACCTAGTTTGGTTGATTTCAAAGATGGACTAAAGACCTAGTTTGGTTGATGTCGAAAATGGACTAAAGACCTAGTTTGGGTTGATGTCTAAGATGGACTAAAGACCTAGTTTAGGTTGATGTCTAAGATTGACTAAAGACCAAGTTATGGTTGATGTCATATTTTTCCCCATCCAAGAAGCTTACTTGTATTTATTAATTGTGGTTTAATTTATGTGTTCGCCACATTCGAGGAAATCGGGTCTCCCCCGCCACCGAAGGGTGTTGTTTTCGGGTGTTTTGTTTATCAGCGTTGTCGGTGTCACATTATATGCATATGGATCGTTTTCCATGATTGAAGAACGGTGTTTTATGTTTCATCCTTGTTTGGATGTTTTCAACTATTGGAGTATTATTCGCATTAATGATTATTTGGGAATTTATTATTTATTTACCTCTTGGGTGAGTTTTGGATTTGAGTCCATTGTGGAGAAATAATTTTCAATGGAAGCTTTCCTCCCGGAAAGTGTGTGCGTTTGGAATTTGGGTTGTCGGTGTATTTTATACAAACCCCTTTTTGGAAATCATGAGTCAAGTCGAATCTTTTGGGTTTATCAAATTATTTGCTCATGATGTAAACTCTTGAACTCACTAGGCGTTAGCCTAACCTTTTTATTTGTCGGCATGTGCAACAGGTTCAGGTTGGGAATAGCTTTAGCTACATTGTGCAGTGATGAGTGCTAGTGGAGTGCATGAGAAGTGGTTTTTCTTAGTGAAGCCTTCCGCACTTATTTGGGATTAGCAACTTGTAATTGGGTTAAGTAACACCCCCCCTTGAGTTGTTAATTGTAGAAATCGTGATGTTTATACTTTGAGGTATTTTCAAGGATGATTTGTAGAAAGGATTCTATCCTCTTTAGGTTGTTTTATCAAAATTAAAGTTAGTTGCTCGTTCCAATTTTAAGGGTGTTACAAGTTGGTATCAGAGCATAAGTTTGAGAGAATTAGGTGTTGATTGTTGAATACCTAGACTCAAACTAGCGTTGTTTTAAGTAAATGAGAGCGAGATTGCACCATTAGGCACTCTAAGATAGGATAATCGGAAGTTGTTGGGGTCACTAGAAACGAGAAGTCACGTCAAGAGTAGCAAGGATGATCATGTATGGTACGTTTAGAATTACACCTGGCCAGTGTGATGGTGAACCTACCAGTTACATGAGAGTACTTGAACGACTCTAGCGTGGTGACCGTTGGGGGTAGTGAAGGAGTTCTAAGCGAGTAGTAGTTAGAAGAGGTTGATGACTTTAGCATTTGTCATTCGGAGTGGCGATAAGCATGTTGATTGCATTAAGTGGACCGTTCGGGTAAAAATTGGTAGTTGGACTGGAGCCGTAGGCTTATTGAGTTGACCTTGATTCGAGGAGGAATGTGGGGTTAGTCGATGTGACTTTCCATTTTGCGTTAAGATGTGTGAGTATCCGGATGACAATAGTGTGATCAGAGTAATTGGAGGAATGTGACCTGGACGTTGAGTGCCGACAAAATGCATGCACGAAATTTATTTTGCTTTTAAAATAAATTGCATCGATTGTTTCTTGTGTTTCGAGTCGTCGTATGGACGGTACTGCTAAATCTTGGAAAAAGTTTGACATACGCAAGATTTTAAACCATGATTTTGGAACATGCATGAAATTATTTTACGACAGGCAGTTGTGAACCTGGTCGAGATTTATTTTATTTCTTGTAGTCGTCCACTACTATTTTCGGATATTGTGATATCCATGTTTTAATGTCGTTTATGGTTTTGGTCGACATTCCCTTGTTTCGGTGTTGACCTTTAATGGGAATTTGGATTTTGCGAGTCTTGACGAAGAGGTGTTGTTTTATCTTGTAAAAAGGAGATTTTGGAATTTTGATGATTTGATCATAATGTTTTACGCGATTTGATTATTGAAAACGAAAACTTTGACACCATTTACTTGGTTAGATGTTGTTGAGTTCCATCGAGTTTGATGGAGGTTTTGTGGAGTACGATGGAGTTTCGTTTGACGACGTTTTGCGGAGCATGGGTGACACTTTGTCATGTGCATACTTGAATGATTGCGTGCGTTAATATATGGGTTGAGTGAGTATTGCGACTCATGCGAATTTTGTTGAAAATATGCTTTATGTTGTTTTGCATCAAAAAGAGTGGTTTTGGAGTTTTGATGCCACATGGCTTCTCTTTTGAGAATCGTGGTAGCATATTTTGTAGCAACTTGTTGGGTGTGCAAATTGATTTATACGTGGCATGAGTAATGCATATAGGAGCATCATGATAGTACATCTCTCATGTTCTGTTTTATGCACCCTCATTTGTTTGCATTGTTGATGTTCTTTCTCGCACATGCACTGTATTGATTCATTGACATGAATAGTTTTGCAGCCACTATTTTGGAACGTTAGTGTGCATCGCTTGAGTGGTGTAAGGCTTGAAGTTGACTTGAATTATGTTACGTGTCAATCAAATTATGTGCATGTATTGTTTTATGAGGTTTTGAGAAAAACACACTGAGGTGTGCGAGCCTGGTCAAAGGATTTTATTTACTTGTCATTATACGACTGAATGAGAAGTTTTGAAATTTGAGTTAATGAATTTCTACTTTGAAAATTAGTATTGACTATCTGGTATGTGCTATACCATTTCAGAGTGACTACTAAGAAGGTGCTACAGATTGGCATGCAAAATTTTGATTTGAGATTCCTTTCGATGTTTAAAACGATATTTCCAAATGATGAAAATATCTTGTTATTCGATTTAAAACTGGGGGATGGCCCAGACCATGTCGTGTTTTAACCAAGGTGTGTAGATGATTTGCTTCGTTTCTCTGTGAACAAAACTGACACATGCGAAGTTGTTAATGAATTACAGTTCATGTCGTTTTATGGTTAAAAAGAGAATTTTGGAAAGTGATGTCGTGTAAATTCTTCTTTTGAAGTTCGTATAAACATGCTGCTAGACACTATTTTAATGTCGGAGTTTACTTTGCGCGTTTGGCATAAGTAAATCCGTGCTGGGACCCTGGCAGTTCATTTTAAAGTTGTTGAGTACGTTTTTACGTTTCGGTAGTAAACTGATTTGCGATGAAAACGTTTTCAAAGATGGTTTTTCCATACGTGGGACGAGTGTGTCCATGTTTGTGCATCCACCAGCTGGGTAGTGGTAAGTTTTTGTACGTATGTGATGTTAGTATAAAAACCTTCGTGTTGAAAAATCTAGTGAAAACTTTATTGGCATATTTATTGAGTCTGTCACTTGAAAGCCTTGAACTCTTTAGGCTTGGTGAAGTTGAGCGACCCCAGTTGGGGGTGAGGGCGTGTAGAACCTTTCGATGAAAGATTGGGTTTCTAACGCGTGTGATTGTCGTGAGCCATATGATGTCGTTTGCGGGGTCGAATTATTTCTTGTGGGCAATTAGAAGCTGGGACTTGCGGTGTCTCCTGTTAGTGCTTTTGGAAGCCGTTTACGTCGGCAACCTCGTTGCGGGTTGCCCGTTTATATGAAAGTCGTGTAGAACCCTTTAGACCGTGGGGATGGCCATGGATTGGTGGGACTATTTGAGGAATGAAGCTCGTGTGTGGAGCTCTGTGATGGGTCGAGTTTTGGTGGTGTGACTAGGTGTCAACTTTTGGAATTCGAGGCCAAGGATCACTAGTGTGATTGGAGGGTGTAGTCCAATTTTAATAAATGGTGGTATCGGTTATGATGAACTTAAATTCGATTGTGACGAATAGTTTAGCGGGATGACCCTCCGCTTGTGGTAAAAGAATCTGTCGACTAGATGATTGGAATTAGACATGTTTTGGGAGTGGTGTAACTGATGGGTCAGTGACGACCGTCAGTGTTGGAGTCTAATGGGACTCGTTAGAAGTAAGTGCCGGTTCAGCAGTGGGAACCTTAGATTAGGAGGTTCGTTGGTTTTAGATGTAATCAAATCTTGGACTAATTGGAGAAATTTAAGAGCGTGTGGACACGGATTGATTTAGAGTCGGGATCCGTCGTCGGGGAAGTATGAAACACCTAAGGTTGGGAGACAACCGAAGTAGTTTGGTTGTGGGTTAATCCAGTAGATGGAACGTTCACCCGGACATAAGTGCAATGTGCCTGAGAGGACATTGTTGGTAAGGGTTGTGTAACGACCGGTATCCCAAAACATACATAATATACATCAAATAACATGCCATACATAACGTCGTTACATTCATAACAAAAGATACATAATAATTCATGTACGGTCCCATAGTCTCAAAACTATACAATACAAAACATAAGCATTTCCTAATCTTCGTCAGCTATCAACCGCATCCTATACTTTATCCTTCCCTTTATACCTTCCTTGACCTGGAATACATATTTTTGAAAACAAAATAAGGGTTAGACCAACGGTCTAGTGAGATAATCCCTGCCAGTTTATTAATCCTTTTGTAAAAACACACATATATCACACATAATTGAATACCAACCAAGACTCGTGCATCGTGTACAACTCATCCTTCATATGGCCAAATTAGTTGGTTGCAAGCCAACTAATCGAATACTCCGCCGTACGACAATTACAGCCAACACCGCCGTACGAATATTACAGCCAACACCGTCGTACGAATATTACAGCCAACACCGCCGGTCCTAAACCCGGCCAACGTGCTCTCATGTAGTGTAATGCTCATATAAATAAAATATATATATATCTCAATATATCATATTTTCATTTATAAAAACGTCATCACTTTTCAACCACATAATCATTTTAATATAAACACATAATCACACCATCTATCACATTCCCAATCCACACATATATGCATTCCAATTTGAAAAAATTTTAAAGTAAAACTCACCTGATTGTTTAACAATAACTCTTCCAAGCCTTTTCTCCACGCTATCCAATCTTTTACCCAAAATTATCAAAATCTGAAACAGATTAAATACAAACACTTCTTTACCAATCAGATACATAAGACTTACTAGGCTAAGAACTCGAGATAACTTAAATCCTCCAAAAGTGACCAAACAGCTAAGGTTTCCGGATACTACAGAACTATCCGGACAACAAGACCAATCCGGACAGCATAAGTTTCCGGACAACATCAATAATCCGGACGCCATCCGGAAACCGAAGTAACCCGGATACTACCCGGTAACATAAATCATCCGAAAACTATAGAAAAGAGATACTTACCGGATAGTTGACTCGTCCGGACACCAGCAACAAAACTACCCGGACACATTCAACGTGTTCGGAAACCTCTGTCTGTTCATCGAGACTTCTACCCAGATTTCGACAGAATTACTACCAGACATGAAATTGACGATTCTACTCCGATAGAAACTATCTACTATCAATTACAAACATAATATGTAAAGGAACATACCTCAGAATCACTTCTAAGCAACCCAATTTGAATCCTTTACCCTTGCTTTTTCTTTCTCTTCTTTTCTTCCCAAAACACATACACACACACTCACCTTAATCTGATATTTTCTGAATTGTAAAATATCTGGACTCTTCAAGGGGTAATATCAAACCCTAATTACATTTTAGCCGTTAAACTATTCAACAATGACCCAAACACCCTTAACTTGTAAATTTACCTAAACTTACCCTAAACCTCAAATTTTAAAGTTAACTTTATTTAACGGAAAGGGATTTTAACTAACAAACTTACCCGGGGTATTACATTATCTCCCCCTTAAAATAATTCCGTCCCGGAATTTGGTTAGGCGAAAAGGTATGAATACTTATCACTACTACTTCGAACTCAATCAAAACCATAGAAACTAACTGAATAAACACTCCACACCCACCTATATCTCTAACACAGATAAGCAACAAAAGCACGGAAATACCAATAACCATTTTGCACCGAAGTCAGATAACACCTTAGCACGTATAGATTTTATTAGAAATGTACCTGTAACCTCATCCGGAATTTCCTCCTCTTCTTGTGTTGTCATTTGGAAGACACGACCCTTTGCTTTCGGTACCTCAGGCCTTTGTATCTCTCCCGGCCTAACACCCGTTGATCTCGCTGTCATACTACCCTGTTGTGCTTTCCATTGTGGACAATCGATCTGAATATGATCAGAGGAGTTGCAAGAGAAGTAGAATCGAGTTCCCCAACAGTCTTTAGCAATGTGACAAGTCTTTCCACGTTTGTAACAACTTCTGGGATCAGTATAACAATTTCCTTGATGAACACGGTTGCATTTTAGACATGTTCTTTCAACTGGTCTGAAAGGTAGATAACTATCAAACCTCGGGTTTTCGTACTCCTTTGAATCATACGTAATTTCCTCTAATTTCCTTTTTCCAGTACTCTTATCACTAGCATCTCTTCCTCTATCCCGTTCCACATTTTTCATGACATCTACTGCGGATGAGAAGGTTTTCGGTCCCCTTGCAATCACTAAACTTCTGATTTCTGACCTTAATCCGAAGATAAACCTCTCCACCTTCATTGCCTCCGTGGCCACGTAGTATTCCGCGAAACGAGACTTTTCCAGAAAACGAGCGGTATAGTCCCGAACTGATAAATTCCCTTGCTACAAGTTCATAGACTCCCTTTCCAATTGTTTAACTGATGCTTGGGGACAAAACTGTTTCCTGAAAGCTATAACGAATTCTTCCCACGAGAAAGTAGAATATATGTCAGATCCTCCGGAAGAAATAAGAGCTTCCCACCAGTATAGAGCATCGGCTTTCAGCATTGCAGTCCCATATAGTTCTCTATCTTCATTGGCACATTTGCTGGTCTTGAAGATAGCTTCTATCTCTTTTAGCCACCTCATAGCTTTCACCGGGTCTCTATCCCCTGAATACGTTGGAGGTTTACAACTTAAGAACATTTTATAATCACACTTCCTTGATACCGGTATAACAGTAGATGTAATGGCCATCTCGTCTTCTTAAGTAGGATCTGGTATCTCAGTTTCGGTACAATGAGTTCGGTAGAACATAGCTTGTATACTTGCTTGCAGTCTTCCCATCTCAGCCGTCAGATCGTTCCTTGTAACAAATTCGGTACCCCACGACTGAACTCTGCCTCCTGTTCTGCCCCTACCTCTTTCTCCCCCTCTTCCCCTCGTCCCGACTGTTGGATTCGTTCTATTAGGATTTCCTCTTCCCCTTTGATTCGTTTGTCAAGTACCACTTGCCATTCTGTAGATTCAGACAAGATTAATATACACATAAGCACATTCCCCATATAATAAGGTATTCCAGTTCAAACATGTACTTGTAAGTTCACAATTACACCGGCCAGGTGTAACTTGAAATTACCTTACATGATGTTCCTTCTACCTTTTTATACTTAACATCCCAAGGTTCTAAAATTATTAGGGACATCCTACTTCACATGCAGTTTAAGTCTAGGTACGGATACTAATACCTAAATCCCTTAAACTAGGGCTCTGATACCACCTGTAACGACCCCGTATCCCAAAACATACATAATATACATCAAATAACATGTCATAGATAACGTCGTTACATTCATAACAAAAGATACATAATAATTCACGTACGGTCCCATAGTCTCAAAACTATACAATACAAAACATAACCATTTCCTAATCTTCGTCAGCTATCAACTGCATCCTATACTTTATCCTTCCCTTTATACCTTCCTTGACCTGGAATACATATTTTTGAAAACAAAATGAGGGTTAGACCAACGGTCTAGTGAGATAATCCCTGCCAGTTTATTAACCCTTTTGTAAAAACACACATATATCACACATAATTGAATACCAACCAAGACTCGTGCATCGTGTACAACTCATCCTTCACATGGCCAAATTAGTTGGTTGCAAGCCAACTAATCAATTAATCCGCCGTACGGCAATTACAGCCAACACCGCCGTACGAATATTACAGCCAACATCGCCGGTCCTAAACCCGGCCAACGTCCTCTCGTGTAGTGTAATGCTCATATAAATAAAATATATATATCTCAATATATCATATTTTCAATTATAAAAACGTCATCACTTTTCAACCACATATCCATTTTAATATTAACACATAATCACACCATCTATCACATTCCCAATCCACACATATATGCATTCCAGTTTGAAAACGTTTTAAAGTAAAACTCACCTGATTGTTTAACAATAATTCTTCCAAGCCTTTTCTCCACGCTATCCAATCTTTTACCCAAAATTATCAAAATCTGAAACAGATTAAATACAAACACTTCTTTACCAATCAGATACATAAGACTTACTAGGCTAAGAACTCAAGATAACTTAAATCCTCTAAAAGTGACCAAACAGCTAAGGTTTCCGGATACTACAGAACTATCCGGACAACAAGACCAATCCGGACAACATAAGTTTCCGGACAACATCAATAATACGGACGCCATCCGGAAACCGAAGTAACCCGGATACTACCCGGTAACATAAATCATCCGGAAACTATAGAAAAGAGATACTTACCGGATAGTTGACTTGTCCGGACACCAGCAACAAAACTACCCGGACACATTCAAAGTGTCCGGAAACCTCTGTATGTTCATCGAGACTTCTACCCATATTTCGACAGAATTACTACCAGGCATGAAATTGACGATTCTACTCCGATAGAAACTATCTACTATCAATTACAAACATAATATGTAAAGGAACATACCTCAGAATCACTTCTAAGCAACCCAATTTGAATCCTTTATCCTTGCTTTTTCTTTCTCTTCTTTTCTTCCCAAAACACATACATACACACTCACCTTAATCTGATATTTTCTGAATTGTAAAATATCTGGACTCTTCAAGGGGTAATATCAAACCCTAATTACATTTTAGCCCTTAAACTATTCAACAATGACCCAAACACCCTTAACTTGTAAGATTACCTAAACTTACCCTAAACCTCAAATTTTAAAGTTAACTTTATTTAACGGAAAGGGATTTTAACTAACGAACTTACCCGGGGTATTACATTATCTCCCCCTTAAAATAATTCCGTCCCGGAATTTGGTTAGGCGAAAAGGTATGAATACTTATCACTACTACTTCGAACTCAATCAAAACCATAGAAACTAACTGAATACACACTCCACACCCACCTATATCTCTAACACAGATAAGCAACAAAAGCACAGAAATACCAATAACCATTTTGCACCGAAGTCAGATAACACCTTAGCACGTATAGAGTTTATTAGAAATGTACCTGTAACCTCATCCGGAATTTCCTCCTCTTCTTGTGTTGTCATTTGGAAGACACGACCCTTTGCTTTCGGTATCTCAAGCCTTGGTATCTCTCCCGGCCTAACACCCGTTGATCTCGCTGTCATACTACCCTGCTGTGATTTCCATTGTGGACAATCGATCTGAATATGATCAGAGGAGTTGCAAGAGAAACAAAATCGAGTTCCCCAACAGTCTTTAGCAATGTAACCAGTCTTTCCACATTTGTAACAACTTCTGGGATCAGTATAACAATTTCCTTGATGAACACGGTTGCATTTTGGACATGTTCTTTCAACTGGTCTGAAAGGTAGATAACTATCAAACCTCGGGTTTTCGTACTCCTTTGAATCATACGTAATTTCCTCCAATTTCCTTTTTCCAGTACTCTTATCACTAGCATCTCTTCCTCTATCCCGTTCCACATTTTCCGCGGCATCTACTGCTGCTGAGAAGGTTTCCGGTCCCCTTGCAATCACTAAACTTCTGATTTCTGACCTTAACCCGAAGATAAACCTCTCCACCTTCATTGCCTCTGTGGCCACGTAGTATTCCGCGAAACGAGACTTTTCCAGAAAATGAGCGGTATAGTCCCGAACTGATAAATTCCTTTGCTGCAAGTTCATAGACTCCCCTTCCAATTGTTTAACTGCTGCTTGGGGACAAAACAGTTTCCTGAAAGCTATAACGAATTCTTTCCAAGAGAAAGTAGAATATATGTCAGATCCTCCGGAAGAAATAAGAGCTTCCCACCAGTATAGAGCATCGGCTTTCAGCATTGCAGTCCCATATAGTACTCTATCTTCATTGGCACATTTGCTGGTATTGAAGATAGCTTCTATCTCTTTTAGCCACCTCATAGCTTTCACCGGGTCTCTATCCCCTGAATACGTTGGAGGTTTACAACTTAAGAACATTTTATAATCACACTTCCTTGATACCGGTATAATAGTAGATGTAATGGGCATCTCGTCTTCTTGAGTAGGATCTGGTATCTCAGCTTCGGTACTACGAGTTCGGTCGAACATAGCTTGTATACTTGCTTGCAGTCTTCCCATCTCAGCCGTCAGATCGGTCCTTGTAACAAATTCGGTACCCCGCGACTAAACTCTGCCTCCTGTTCTGCCCCTACCTCTTTCTCCCCCTCTTCCCCTCGTCCCGACTGTTGGATTCGTTCTATTAGGATTTCCTCTTCCCCTTTCGATTCGTTTGTCGAGTACCACTTGCCATTCTGTAGATTCAGACAAGATTAACATACACATAAGCACATTCCCCATATAATAAGGTATTCCAGTTCAAACATGTACTTGTAAGTTCACAATTACACTGGCCATGTGTAACTTGAAATTACCTTACATGACGTTCCTTCTACCTTTTTATACTTAACATCCCAAGGTTCTAAAATTATTAGGGACATCCTACTTCACATGCAGTTTAAGTCTAGGTACGGATACTAATACCTAAATCACTTAAACTAGGGCTCTGATACCATCTGTAACGACCCGATATCCCAAAATATACATAATATAAATCAAATAACATGTCATATATAACGTCGTTACATTCATAACAAAAGATACATAATACTTCACGTACGGTCCCATAGTCTCAAAACTATACAATACAAAACATAAGCATTTCCTAATCATTGTCAGCTGTCAACCGCATCCTATACTTTATCCTTCCCTTTATACCTTCCTTGACCTAGAATACATATTTTTGAAAACCATATGAGGGTTAGACCAACGGTCTAGTGAGATAATCCCTGCCAGTTTATTAACCCTTTTGTAAAAACACACATATATCACACATAATTGAATACCGACCAAGACTCGTGCATCGTGTACAACTCATCCTTCACATGGCCAAATTAGTTGGTTGCAAGCCAACTAATCAATTACTCCGCCGTACGACAATTACAGCCAACACCGTCGTACGAATATTACAGCCAACACCGTCGTACGAATATTACAGCCAACACCGCCGTACGAATATTACAGCCAACACCGCCGGTCCTAAACCCGGCCAACGTGCTCTCGTGTAGTGTAACGCTCATATAAATAAAATATATATATCTCAATATAACATATTTTCATTTATAAAAACGTCATCACTTTTCAACCACATATCCATTTTAATATAAACACATAATCACACCATCTATCACATTCCCAATCCACACATATATGCATTCCAATTTGAAAACGTTTTAAAGTAAAACTCACCTGATTGTTTAACAATAACTATTCCAAGCCTTTTCTCCACGCTATCCAATCTTTTACCCAAAATTATCAAAATCTGAAACAGATTAAATACAAACACTTCTTTACCAATCAGATACATAAGACTTACTAGGCTAAGAACTCGAGATAACTTAAATCCTCCAAAAGTGACCAAACAGCTAAGGTTTCCGGATACTACAGAACTATCCGGACAACAAGACCAATCTGGACAGCATAAGTTTCCGGACAACATCAATAATCCGGACGCCATCCGGAAACCGAAGTAACCCGGATACTACCTGGTAACATAAATCATCGGGAAACTATAGAAAAGAGATACTTACCGGATAGTTGACTCGTCCGAACACCAGCAACAAAACTACCCGGACACATTCAACGTGTCCGAAAACCTCTGTCTGTTCATCGAGACTTCTACCCAGATTTCGACAGAATTACTACCAAGCATGAAATTGACGATTCTACTCCGATAGAAACTATCTACTATCAATTACAAACATAATATGTAAGGGAACATACCTCAGAATCACTTCTAAGCAACCCAATTTGAATCCTTTACCCTTGCTTTTTCTTTCTCTTCTTTTCTTCCCAAAACACATACACACACACTCACCTTAATCTGATATTTTCTGAATTGTAAAATATCTGGACTCTTCAAGGGGTAATATCAAACCCTAATTACATTTTAGCCCTTAAACTATTCAACAATGACCCAAACACCCTTAACTTGTAAATTTACCTAAACTTACCCTAAACCTCAAATTTTAAAGTTAACTTTATTTAACGGAAAGGGATTTTAACTAACGAACTTACCCGGGGTATTACATTATCTCCCCCTTAAAAGAATTATGTCCCGGAATTTGGTTAGGCGAAAAGGTATGAATACTTATCACTACTACTTCGAACTCAATCAAAACCATAGAAACTAACTGAATAGACACTCCACACCCACTTATATCTCTAACACAGATAAGCAACAAAAGCACGGAAATACCAATAACCATTTTGCACCGAAGTCAGATAACACCTTATCACATATAGAGTTTATTAGAAATGTACCTGTAACCTCATCCGGAATTTCCTCCTCTTCTTGTGTTGTCATTTGGAAGACACGACCCTTTGCTTTCGGTACCTCAGGCCTTTGTATCTCTCCCGGCCTAACACACGTTGATCTCGCTGTCATACTACCCTGCTGTGCTTTCCATTGTGGACAATCGATCTGAATATGATCAGAGGAGTTGCAAGAGAAACAGAATCGAGTTCCCCAACAGTCTTTAGCAATGTGACCAGTCTTTCCACATTTGTAACAAATTCTGGGATCAGTATAACAATTTCCTTGATGAACACGGTTGCATTTTGGACATGTTCTTTCAACTGGTCTGAAAGGTAGATAACTATCAAACCTCGGGTTTTCGTACTCCTTTGAATCATACGTAATTTCCTCTAATTTCCTTTTTCCAGTACTCTTATCACTAGCATCTCTTCCTCTATCTCGTTCCACATTTTCCGCGGCATCTACTGCTGCTGAGAAGGTTTCCGGTCCCCTTGCAATCACTAAACTTCTGATTTCTGACCTTAACCCGAAGATAAACCTCTCCACCTTCATTGCCTCCTTGGCCACGTAGTATTCCGCAAAACGAGACTTTTCCAGAAAACGAGCGGTATAGTCCCGAACTGATAAATTCTCTTGCCGCAAGTTCATAGACTCCCCTTCCAATTGTTTAACTGCTGCTTGGGGACAAAACAGTTTCCTGAAAGCTATAACGAATTCTTCCCAAGAGAAAGTAGAATATATGTCAGATCCTCCGGAAGAAATAAGAGCTTCCCACCAGTATAGAGCATCGGCTTTCAGCATTGCAGTCCCATATAGTACTCTATCTTCATTGGCACATTTGCTGGTCTTGAAGATAGCTTCTATCTCTTTTAGCCACCTCATAGCTTTCACCGGGTCTCTATCCCCTGAATACGTTGGAGGTTTACAACTTAAGAACATTTTATAATCACAATTCCTTGATACCGGTATAACAGTAGATGTAATGGGCATCTCGTCTTCTTGAGTAGGATCTGGTATCTCAGCTTCGGTACTACGAGTTCGGTCGAACATAGCTTGTATACTTGCTTGCAGTCTTCCCATCTCAGCCGTCAGATCGTTCCTTGTAACAAATTTGGTACCCCGCGACTAAACTCTGCCTCCTGTTCTGCCCCTACCTCTTTCTCCCCCTCTTCCCCTCGTCCCGACTGTTGGATTCGTTCTATTAGGATTTCGTCTTCCCCTTCGATTCGTTTGTCGAGTACCACTTGCCATTCTATAGATTCAGACAAGATTAATATACACATAAGCACATTCCCCATATAATAAGGTATTCCAGCTCAAACATGTATTTGTAAGTTTACAATTACACTGGCCAGGTGTAACTTGAAATTACCTTACATGATGTTCCTTCTACCTTTTTATACTTAACATCCCAAGGTTCTAAAATTATTAGGGACATCCTACTTCACATGCAGTTTAAGTCTAGGTACGGATACTAATACCTAAATCCCTTAAACTAGGGCTCTGATACCATCTGTAACGACCCGGTATCCCAAAACATACATAATATACATCAAATAACAGGTCATACATAACGTCGTTACATTCATAACAAAAGATACATAATAATTCACGTACGGTCCCATAGTCTCAAAACTATACAATACAAAACATAAGCATTTCCTAATCTTTGTCAGCTATCAACCGCATCCTATACTTTATCCTTTCCTTTATACCTTCCTTGACCTGGAATACATATTTTTTAAAACAAAATGAGGGTTAGACCAACGGTCTAGTGAGATAATCCCTGCCAGTTTATTAACCCTTTTGTAAAAACACACATATATCACACATAATTTAATACCAACCAAGACTCGTGCATCGTGTACAACTCATCCTTCACATGGCCAAATTAGTTGGTTGCAAGCCAACTAATCAATTACTCCGCCGTACGACAATTACAGCCAATACCGTCGTACGAATATTACAGCCAACACCGCCGGTCCTAAACCCGGCCAACGTGCTCTCGTGTAGTGTAATGCTCATATAAATAAAATATATATATATATCTCAATATATCATATTTTCATTTATAAAAACGTCATCACTTTTCAACCACATATCCATTTTAATATAAACACATAATCACACCATCTATCACATTCCCAATCCACACATATATGCATTCCAGTTTGAAAATGTTTTAAAGTAAAACTCACCTGATTGTTTAACAATAACTCTTCCAAGCCTTTTCTCCACGCTATCCAATCTTTTACCCAAAATTATCAAAATCTGAAACAGATTAAATACAAACACTTCTTTACCAATCAGATACATAAGACTTACTAGGCTAAGAACTCGAGATATCTTAAATCCTCCAAAAGTGACCAAACAGCTAAGGTTTCCGGATACTACAGAACTATCCTGACAACAAGACCAATCCGGACAGCATAAGTTTTCGGACAACATCAATAATCCGGACGCCATCCGGAAACCGAAGTAACTCGGATACTACCCGGTAACATAAATCATCCGGAAACTATAGAAAAGAGATACTTACCGGATAGTTGACTCGTCCGGACACCAGCAACAAAACTACCCGGACACATTCAACGTGTCCGGAAACCTCTGTCTGGTCATCGAGACTTCTACCCAGATTTCGACAGAATTACTACCAGGCATGAAATTGACGATTCTACTCCGATAGAAACTATCTACTATCAATTACAAACATAATATGTAAAGGAACATACCTCAGAATCACTTCTAAGCAACCCAATTTGAATCCTTTACCCTTGCTTTTTCTTTCTCTTCTTTTCTTCCCAAAACACATACACACACACTCACCTTAATCTGATATTTTCTGAATTGTAAAATATCTGGACTCTTCAAGGGGTAATATCAAACCCTAATTACATTTTAGCCCTTAAACTATTCAACAATGACCCAAACACCCTTAACTTGTAAATTTACCTAAACTTACCCTAAACCTCAAATTTTAAAGTTAACTTTATTTAACGGAAAGGGATTTTAACTAACGAACTTACCCGGGGTATTACAGGTTGCTTGAGGTTTTTCATAGCAGTCTATGTGGGGAAAATTTTTATTTCAGTTAAAAGCTATTAGAACGTGGTCGGCGTTGAATTGGATAGCCTTTGGTTGTAAGGGATCTAGATTTCGAGGACAAAATTATTCTAAGGTTGGGAGGATTGTGACACCCCAAAAATTGAAGAACAAAAAAATTGGAATTGCGGACGTCCCCATAGGCCAAGGGTCGGACGTCCGCGGTGCGCGGAAGTCCGCAGGTCATCCGCGGAAGGAACAGAGAAATGGAGGGATTCAGATCAGCTAAGGCCGGACGTCCGTGTGATGCACCAGCGGACGTCCGCGGCGAGTCTGATGAGTTTTTAGGGTTGCTTTTAAGACATGCCTCTCTCTTCCCTCATTTCATTTCTCATAAACACAACTCAGTTTCTCTCTCTCTCTCTCTTGGGCGATTTCTCTCAAGAAGAACCCTAATCTCTTCCTCTCTTCTTCATCTTCTCCACTCAAACTAAACCCCTTTCCACCATTGTTGAAGATATAGAAGCTTGAAGCTTTTGTGGGTGATTAGGAGCTTTTGCTTGGAGATTCAAGTGATAACGGTAATATATCTCTACCCAAAAGCTAGGGTTTTGTGGTTTTCATCTCCTCTTTCATTGTGAGCCTTATTGGTGTGATTTTGGTGGTAATTGGTTAAGGAAAACCTTATTTTTCTTCATCTATAAGAACTAGGGTTTTGGTGTAAGTTGGGTTTTGGTGTATTACATTTGGGGAATGATTCTACATGGTTGGATTTGGATATTTATGGTTAGAAATTTATGGATCTAGGTTTTGGAAGATTTGGACTTGGATATTCGGGTTTCTTCAAAGGAGCTTACGTTTGGGAAAATCTAGATTTAGCCTAATCTAGCAAGGTGAGTTCAAGTTGATTTGTGAAAACGTTGTACATGCCAAAATGTTTATTTTAAAGTATTTGTGTGCTTTATATAAAATTATCTCTTCTTGAGCTATTTAGTGGGTTTTAATTTAATCAAAGTGTTGAGCTTTACAAATCTTGTAAAAACGCCTATATTTGGGGATTTTGAGTGATTGATGAATAAATCACGAGTGAAAGTGGTTTCGTTAATTTTCTGCATAAGTGAAGGCTATTTGGTCAAAATACACTAGTGTTTATTGTGGATATGCGATAACTATAAGATATTACATTTTGAAAATGTGAACGTGTGAGTTGCGGATTTTGGTCAATCTTGACCGTATGAATATTTTGAGAGTTGTAAACCTTTTATTTTGGGTCGATAGACAATTGAGAAATTAAAAGGGTAATGATTTTGGGCAACGAAGTATTTTGGTTTACGTAACCGTGTGAGCAACACGTATTTAGCCGACCGTTTAGTTTGGCCTTTAAAGGCTTAATTTATACTCAAATGAGTCTTTTGAGTGTTTGCCGGTTTTAGTAATTCGAGGTGGAGCCTGGATATGTTATGAGCTTAATTGCGTTTTATTTGAGTATGTGCCGGCGTGAGTGTTTGGTCTTATGTGTGAAGACCGTTTGATGATTTAGCACTCTTAGTACCTTTGGGTCTAATGGGCTATGGCGGGATATATGCATTATTGAGTTATAAAAGATTTGCGTATATGTATACACACACACACATATAGATGCATATATGATTTGACTTCATTGGGAAGGTGGCAATGAAGGGGTGTGAGATTATCATGCCTTGGAGCATGTGTTTGCATGATGTGGGTTAGATGCACTTCATTTGCATGAGTTGATGTCGATGAACGATCATTAGATCTTTTGAGCAGATGGCTCGATTTTGGATTCGGTTGAGTCTTGAGGGCATTCGCCCGGTTTTAATAAGCTCGACGTGGGCTTGGGGTTTGAATTGCATGGATTGCATTGTATTTGAGATTTACATGATTTGAATGCATTGGTTATTCTTTTGGGGTCATGTATGTATATATTTAAGTCGAGTAAGCTTGTTTTGGATGGTGGGGTTTTCCAAGGTAAAGATCCAGTAGGATTGAACTTGGTGGTTTGGACTAAAGACCTAGTTTGGTTGATGTCTAAGATGGACTAAAGACCTAGTTTGGTTGATGTCGAAAATGGACTAAAGACCTAGTTTGGTTGATGTCTAAGATGGACTAAAGACCTAGTTTGGGTTGATGTCTAAGATTGACTAAAGACCGAGTTATGGTTGATGTCGTATGTTTTCCCCATCCAAGAAGCTTACTTGTATTTATTAATTGTGGTTTAATTTATGTGTTCGCCACATTCGAGGAAATCAGGTCTCCCCCGCCACCGAAGGGTGTTGTTTTCGGGTGTTTTGTTTATCCACATTGTCGGTGTCACATTATATGCGTATGGATCGTTTTCCATGATTGATGGACGGTGTTTTGTGTTTCATCCTTGTTTGGATGTTTTCAACTATTGGAGTATTATTCGCATTAATGATTATTTGGGAATTTATTATTTATTTACCTCTTGGGTGAGTTTTGGATTTGAGTCCATTGTGGAGAAATAATTTTCAATGGAAGCTTTCCTCCCGGAAAGTGTGTGCGTTTGGAATTTGGGTTGCCGGTGTATTTTATACAAACCCCTTTTTGGAAATCATGAGTCAAGTCGAATCTTTTGGGTTTATCAAATTATTTGTTCATGATGTAAACTCTTGAACTCACTAGGCGTTAGCCTAACCTTTTTATTTGTCGGCATGTGCAACAGGTTCAGGTTGGGAATAGCTTTAGCTACGTTGTGCAGTGATGAGTGCTAGTGGAGTGCATGAGAAGTGGTTTTGCGTAGTGAAGCCTTTCGCACTTATTTGGTAATTGTTAATTGTAGAAGTCGTGATGTTTAAACTTTGAGGTATTTTCAAGGATGATTTGTAGAAAGGATTTTATCCTCTTTTGGTTGTTTTATCGAAATTAAAGTTAGTTGCTCGTTCCAATTTTGAGGGTGTTACAGTTTGATCCTAAAGCTAATGAAGGAATCTTTGTGGGTTATTCTCTCACCTTTAAAGCTTTTAGAGTTTATAACCTTCGGAGAAAATGCATTGATGAATCGATTCATGTCAAATTTGATGACCTCAAAGTATCACCCCTCTCTTCTAATGATGATGAATTGAGCAGTTGGATCACCTGATCCAACTATTCCTATACCCTCTCCTCAAAATCCTATCTCTCAAAACAATAATCCTTCCACATCTTCAAACCCTTCTCCAAACCAAGAAGAAAATCCTCAGCCGATCCAAACTTCCGAAAACAAAAACTCTCTTCAAAACACCTTAGTTTCTCAACTTGGGTTGCCTCTTGGGTGAGTTTTGGATTTGAGTTTTGGATTTGAGTCCATTGTGGAGAAATAATTTTCAATGGAAGCTTTCTTCCCGGAAAGTGTGTGCGTTTGGAATTTGGGTTGCCGGTGTATTTTATACAAACCCCTTTTTGGAAATCATGAGTCAAGTCGAATCTTTTGGGTTTATCAAATTATTTTCTCATGATGTAAACTCTTGAACTCACTAGGCGTTAGCCTAACCTTTTTATTTGTCGGCATGTGCAACAGGTTCAGGTTGGGAATAGCTTTAGCTACATTGTGCAGTGATGAGTGCTAGTGGAGTGCATGAGAAGTGGTTTTGCTTAGTGAAGCCTTCTGCACTTATTTGGTAATTGTTAATTATAGAAGTCGGGATGTTTAAACTTTGAGGTATTTTCAAGGATGATTTGTAGAAAGGATTATATCCTCTTTTGGTTGTTTTATCGAAATTAAAGTTAATTGCTCGTTCCAATTTTGAGGGTGTTATAGTTTGATCCTAAAGCTGATGAAGGAATCTTTGTGGGTTATTCTCTCACCTCTAAAGCTTTCAGAGTCTATAACCTTCGGAGAAAATGCATTGATGAATCGATTCATGTCAAATTTGATGACCTCAAAGTATCACCCTTCTCTTCTAATGATGATGAATTGAACAGTTGGATCACCTGATCCAACTATTCCTGTACCCTCTCCTCAAAATCCTATCTCTCAAAACAATAATCCTTCCACATCTTCAAACCCTTCTCCAAACCAAGAAGAAAATCCTCAGCCGATCCAAACTTCCGAAAACAAAAGCTCTCTTCAAAACACCTCAGTTTCTCAACCATCAAATATTCCCTCTTCATCCGGTCCAACGGATCTACCATCCTTCAATCCTGAAGATTTATCCTCTACATCTCACTCACAATCTTCCTTTCCCCCGACATTGCCTCCTGCTATAAAATGGACCAAAGATCATCCAATTGATCAAATAATTGGTGATCAACAGACTGTTGTCCAAACCAGAAGAGGATTAGGCAACATATGTCTCTATGTGAATTTTATGTCCATCATAAAGCCAAAGAAAGTTAAAGAAGCTCTAGCTGATCCATGTTGGATCACTGCAATGCAAGAAAAACTTTCATAGTTCGAAAAAAACAAAGTATGGAGATTGGTTCCTCGTCCTCCTAGAAAAACAATTATAGGAACCAAGTGGGTCTTCAGGAACAAGATGGATGAAGAAGGCATTGTGGTTAGAAATAAAGCCAGGCTGGTTGCTCAAGGTTATAGGCAAGAAGAAGGAATTGACTATGATGAAACTTCTGCTCCAGTTGCCAAACTTGAAGCTATCAGAATATTCCTTGCTCATGTTGCCTACAAGAACTTTAGAGTCTTCCAAATGGACGTCAAGAGTGCCTTCCTCAGTGGAGAATTAGTTGAAGAAGTCTATGTGAAACAGCCTCCTGGATTTGAAGATCCCTCTCATCCTGACTATGTGTACAGATTGGATAAGGCTCTCTATGGCCTTAAAAACAAGCTCCTCGTGCCTGGTATGACACCCTGAAAGACTTTCTTCTAAAAAACAAATATTCTCGGGGTAAGATTGACAACACTCTTTTCATCAAGCAAACCTCAGGTAATCTTATTCTTGTTCAAATTTATGTGGATGGTATCATTTTTGGTGCCACTGATGAATCTCTATGTGATGAGTTTGCCTCTCTCAAGAAAAGTCAATATGAGATGAGCATGATGGGGGAGCTGACATTTTTCTTGGGTCTTCAAGTAAAAAAAACTTCTGAAGGAATTTTCATAAATCAAAGTAAATACATTCGTGATCTTCTGAAAAAGTTTAAATTTGACAACTGCTCTCCCATGAAAACTCCTATGGCACCACCTCTAAAAATTGATGTTGATCCAGATGGTGTATCTGTTGATGTAACAAAGTTTAGAGTTATGATTGGGTCACTTCTTTATCTTACTGCTAGTAGACCTGATATAATGTTTGCTACTTGCCTGTGTGCGCGTTACCAAGCCAATCCGAAGGAATCTCGCCTGGATGCGGTTAAACGCATTTTTCGGTATCTAAAAGGTACCAAGAAAATGGGTCTTTGGTAACCCAAAAACTCAGGTTTTGATCTAATTGGGTATTCAGATTCTGATTTTGCAGGATCAAAAGTTGATAGAAAAAGTACTACTGGAAGCTGCCAACTCCTTGGTGGTAAACTTGTTAGCTGGTCTAGCAAGAAACAACATTCAGTTTCCAGTTCTACTACTGAAGTTGAATATGTTGCTGTGCTCAAATCCTTTGGATGAAAAATCAACTCAGAGACTACAATCAGATATATTCAAATGTACCAATTCTATGTGACAACTCAAGTATAATTTCCATTGCAAACAATCTCGTGCTTCACTTAAGATCTAAGCACATCGACATCAGATATCACTTTATCGATATCACATCTCTAAAGGTGATATTGAGTTGCATTTCATTCCTACTGATCTTCAACTGGCGATGTTAGCCCCAAGTATACTAAATGTAAAAGTATTGAAAATATCACAAGTCAGAAGACCACCAAAGATCCAGCAGAAGACTTAGAAGAAAATCCAGCAGAAGACCATCAGAGCTCGACAGAGCTCTGGCAAAAGACTTCTTCTGTTCTACCAGAAGAACTGTTCACACCAGAAGACCATCAGAGCTCTGGCGTAAGAGCTCTGGTGAATGAAGACCTCTGTGAAGCTTAAGTCTAGTAGAAATCTCTAAGTGTCAGACACGTGTCCGTACTTTCCATGTAAGCCCTAAAAGGACGGAGACACACTTTCCACGTGTCACCTCAGGGTTAGATAGTACACTGTCTTTCACTTTATCAGGCTATAAATAGAAGGGTAGTGGAACGCACAATTGTAAGCTTTTGGAAAAATTGTTTTCCACATTTGTGAGAGCACACACTGCAACATTCCATAGCACTATCACTGTACGATTTGTTTCCTGGGAGATTTCAGAATACACACACTTGAACGTGTTCTTGGTGTTATTCAAATATCAATATACGAGTAGCTTATTTACTTGATCTTCTTATCATTTATTGTTCATTATTGATACTCTCACTGTTACATTATCGTCTACACAATCACTCACATTTAATGGCTTTATATAATGCTTTCGCTATCTGTTTTACGCTGTTTATGTGATACAACTTGAATCTGGAACCTACAATTGGTATCAGAGCGGATTGATTTGCTCAAATCAAACGATCCAATCTAACCAGGTTGATTCATTGTTGTTGATTGTGTTTTGTTTCAAAAGCTTCATAGAATACTCTGTTTTTACTGTTCAAAGTTTAAAACAAGTGTTCAGAGTTCTTTAATCCCTGTTTAAAGCATTCTAGTTAGTCTGAATATCTTCTCTACTTTTGTTACTGTTCCATTGGTTACTGTTCATCTACTTTCAGTTTAAAAAACCCTTTTAAAATCTTTTGAAACCTTCGTACTCTGTTTTCTGAAAAGATGGCTAATAACAACATCAATGCTATCTACACAGCTGGTTCTCTGACCAAACCTCCTACTCTTCTGAGAGATGAATATCCTCAATGGAAGATTAGGATGGTTAACTTCTTTGATGGAATGGATAGAGACCTCATGCGATCTGTCACAAGTGGACCATTCCAACCCATGGTTTTGGTTCCTCGTGTACCCGCTACAGAAACTACTGCTGAGGTTCCAGCTCACTTCGAGGTTAAAACCACTGGGTTTACTGATGAAGAAAAGCTAAAAATGGAAAATGACCTCAAGGCAGTTAGACTTCTGATTATGGCCATTCCCAACGATATTTTCCAAGAACTAGAATCATGCGTTACAGCTAAAGAAATCTGGGATCAGCTTCTTAATCAACTTGAGGGTGGTATCAAAACCCAAAAGAACAGAAGGACCCAATGTATTAATGAATACAATGATTTCAAGGCACTTCCTGAGGAAACCTTACAACAGACCTACAACAGATTTAATGTTTTAATAAACAAATGTAAAAAGTGTGGGGTTGTTAGGTCGAAGGAAGATAACAATTTCTGTTCTTGAAAAGTTTAAATGATGAATGGTTGAATCTATCCATGTCTCTACAAGCTAACCAAGATTTGGATGCATGGTCTCTTACTGATGTGTATGGCACTCTTGCTGCACAAGAGAAGGATGTTGTCAAACAAAAGGGCAAATCCACCATCGCGGGTCCAATAGCTTTGATATCTAACTCAAAAACTCCCACTGAAGGGAAGCCCAACAGAGAGAGCTCTAGCAGAGAGAAGAAGAAAGAGAAGGTTGTGAGAAAGAAGGGAAAGAAAAGTCTAGTTGTTGAAAGTGATGCAGAGGAAAGTTCATCAGAGGATGACGATATCAATGCTTTCGCCCAATCTCTTGCCTTAATAACTCAAAAATTTAACAAGAGATTTGGTAACAAAGTATTTGATAGGAGAGGAAAATACGAGAGAGAAGAGAAAGACGAGAAGAGAGATTATGCTGCACCTCACCATCAGAGTAACAACAGAGCTCCACAAGAGCAAAGACCACAACAGATACAATCCTCCAGCCCCCCAGAAGCAAGCTGATGTTGCCCAACCCATCAACCAGAATGATGGACGATGTTTTAGATGTGGCAAACCCGGCCATTTCTCTGCTAATTATAAGGGTAGACTGGTAAAAGACCAGGACTACTACAAGAACAAGTACAAGTACAATTACAGAGAGAGAAGCTATGTTGCTGAGATGGAAAATTGGATCTCTGACTCGTCCTCAGATGACGAACCAGAGCAAGCCAATTTTTGCGGGGTTGTTGTAGATGATATGAGTTTGGAAGAGGTAGCAGACTGGATGACTGGAGAGATGCCTGAAAGATCAACAGAGGCAACAAATGTGTCTCATAATGCATGTGCTCTTTCTGTAACAGAGCCAAATGACAGAGCGCTGGAGACCACTAAACCCAGTGCCAAGGTATGTTCTACTTCTGAATCAAAATCAGACTCCGAGCTGGAGATGCATGTTTCTTTACTAACAGAGGAATTTCAACTTTTAAAACAAAAGCTTTCAGAAGAAAAGGAGTTAAGAAAGCTAGCTCAGAAGGATCTGTCCTTCTACAAGAGAGAGAAAACTCTCTTGGAACAGGATAAGGAAGAGATCTCCAAAGAAAAAGCTGAGCTAGAAGTTTTACAAAAACAGAAAGAAATCTCTTTTCTAAAAAAGTTAAGGAATATGAGGAAGTGTTAAAGCTAAAGGCTGAAGAGGTTAAGAAATATGAATATGAAAGGCTTAACTCTGTTGCTCTAAAGGACTATTTTCAAAGAGAGAGAGAGGTTTTACACCAGTCTCTACAGAGGAAAGAAATTTTGATTAAAAAGTACCAGGATGCACAAGAAGTGCATATAAAAATCAACTCTCAAAAGGATACGCAAGGTCTAGGTTTCAGTGACCTTGCTCCCTACACTGGAAGGAAGAAGACATCTCTGTCCTCTGCCTTCTGTGTTGGGAAAATCCAAGAAAATGTGATCTCTGGTACTGCCGTTTTCAAAAGAGCCAAAACCTCAGATGTTTCAAAAACAAGAAGACTGAACTTTAGGAATGTCAGCTATGACTCCTTGGATCATGAAAAGGTTACAAAACCATCTGAAAAGTTCATTCATGATCAAGGAAAAGCTGAGGTCAAATTCCCTGATTCTGTCAAAAGTCTTGATCCGAAAGAAAATTTTCACTTTAACTCTTTTAAAGGCCAGAAGTCTGTTACTTCTGTGGCTGAGTCCTCTGGTGTTAAAACACAGAGTGATCTCAACCCTGAAGCCCCAGTCTTCTCCCCTACCTCTGAGTCAATTAGAACATCTTTTGAAGAGGATCTTAAGAGAGTTATTGAAGAAAATGCTGCATCTGATGCTTTAAAACCAAGACTAAGAAAGTTCAAGTCTACCAAAGCTGATATCTCTGTAATACCCAAAGAGTCTCACACTTCTACCAGAGCCACCAGAGACTTTCTAGGCTCTGACAGTGACTCTGGTTCTGAGGTGGATGAGCAGATTTTTTGTGCTCAAGAGACTGTTTTGCACAAACCCAAGCAGGCATCTGTTGAATCTGGAGTTTTGAAAAATGTTTTATTCTTTAAGAACCAATCCAGATTTATACCAGTTCCTGATTTTAAAAACAAGGGTATCAGGATTCTTTCTTCTGATAAGATAGAAGAAAAGAGAAGAGAAAAAGCTAAGAGTATTCCAGTGAACCACACCTTTGTTCCCTTTGCTTATAAACCAATCAGACATTTACTCCAGAGCAAAAAGGCAAATGGATAGTCAATGACAAACCTGTTCCCAACTCTACAGTAAATCAAAAGAAAAGCTCTTTTTGGTCCAAAGAATCTATTCCCAAGAACAATGGTAATTTCAAGAAACCAAACCAGGACAGATTGTATGAAAAGACATCTGGTCCAAAAGTTTTTCAATCTCAAGTGCCATATAATCAACAGTTTTTGAAAAGAAACAGCAATGTGCACCAATCTTCATGTTCTATTAACTGCAACTGCATTCCACTGTTGTTAAAGTTGCAAAATCATTTGAATGGTCTTCACTGTGTTCTGAATCAGTCATTTCAAAGGAAAAATCCGCAGACTGCTCAGAATACACAGAGAAAATCCTCTGGCACACCATCACAGAATGGAAAGCCAGCTGGTAAGTCTAACACCCCCAAGCCTAACAAGAAAGTACCCATCATGCAATGGGTACCTAAAAAGAACTAATACGTCTTGCAGAAGCCTCATGTGCAGATCTGGTATTTAGATTCAGAATGTTCCAGGCATATGACAGGAAATAAGGAGCTGCTAACTTCATTCAAGAACAAAATGGGAAGTGCAATAACCTTTGGAGGCGATGGAAAGCGACAGATTAGAGGTTATGGTGTGTTGAATAATAGTGGTGTTTCAGTTTCAAAGGTTGCTTATGTTGAAGGTTTAAACCATAATCTGCTCAGCATAAGTCAACTATGTGATCATGGGTTCAATGTCAATTTTAAGAAGAAATATTGTTCCTTGTTGCTTTCCGAGTCTGGTCAAGAACTTTTAAGAGCCGACAGAAAAGGCAATCTGTATAAAATGAATTTTAATCCAAATCAAAGTACTTCAACAGAAAAACTCTGTTTAGTTTCTTTGAATAAGGAAGATGCCTAGCTCTGGCATAAAAGATTTGCTCATTTGAATTTTTCAAGTCTTGACAAGCTCGTGAAACTCAACTTAGTGAAAGGTCTGCCTTCACTTAAATTTGACAAAGACCATCTTTGTTCTGCTTGTGAACTGGGTAAGATGAAAAGATCTTCACACAGAACAAAGAGTGATCACAATTGCCCCAGACCTTTGTATATGCTTCATGTGGATCTTTGTGGTCCAGTTTCTGTGCAAAGTCTGTCTGGTAAAAAGTATATTCTTGTGCTTATTGATGAATATTCTAGATATACTTGGGTTGAGTTCATCAGAGTAAAATCTGATGTCCCAGAAATTCTGATAAGTTTGTTGAAGAGAATACAGGTTTCGTTAGGTCTTAAAGTCCAAAAGTTGAGAAATGATAATGGAACATAATTTAAGAATGCCAAAATTAATGCCTACCTATCAGAGGAAGGAATCTCCCAGAACTTCTCAGCTGCCAGAACTCCTCAACAGAATGGTGTTGTGGAGAGAAAGAACAGAACTCTGGTAGAAGCCGCCAGAACTATGTTGGCAGGTTCTATTCTTCCAATCAACTTCTGGACAGAGGCAGTCTCAACAGCCTGTTTTACCCAGAACAGGGTTGTAATTGTGAAAAGATTCAAGAAGACTCCCTATGAACTCATCAACAACTGAAAGCCAAATGTGAAGTACTTTCATGTTTTTGGCTGCAAATGCTACATCTTGAATGACAGAGATCACCTGGGCAAGTTTGATAAGAAGGCTGACGAATGAATCTTTATTGGTTATTCCTTAACCTCTAAAGCCTACAGAGTCTACAACACCAGAACCAGGGTCATTCAAGAGAGCATAAATGTATCCTTTGATGAAAATTCATCAAGTTCCTCTGATTTTAAATCACCATAGGGGATACAGACTAAAGAGAAGCCAAGCTCTTCCAAGACAAGAGAAGATGATATCAATATGTTATTCAACGATTTCTTCGATGATGATGATTCCTCTGTCGATATCACCAGAGGCAATCAAGCTCAGAGTTCTGCTGAACAAAATCTGACAGGTACATCTCTTACAGGTCCTTCCAATTCTTCACCATCTACTTCTCTGTCTACAGGTGTGATTCAGAGAAATGAGGGACTACAATCAAATGAAAGAGAACCTGAACAAGAGCCATCATCACCCCTTCTGACTCATATTGGCAGAAGTTCCCTGTTTGAAAGCTCACCCTCTCAGAGCCCTGTTGGTACATCACAGAGCAATGAGGCCACTCTCCAGAGCAGTGTGCCACAGAGCCCAGGTACAAATCCTCAGAGCTCTGACGCTGACATACATCTTTTCCCATCAGAAGCACAGACTCCACCTGTTGTCCATGCTCCAATGACCAGATGGACAAAGGATCACCCCCATCATCTAATTATAGGTGCTGCCGAAGATGGTGTAAAGACAAGGTCTGCAACAATCAATGAGGCTTTCTTCGTGAATTTTCTAAGTATGATTGAGCCAAAGAAGATTTCTGAAGCCCTTGAAGACCCAAACTGGATCGAAGCCATGCAAGAGGAGCTTCTGGAGTTTGAAAGAAATAAAGTTTGGTCCTTGGTTCCACTTCCTGAAAACAAAGCTGCTATTGGAACCAAGTGAGTGTTCAGAAATAAGAAAGATGAGGACGGCATTATCATCAGAAACAAAGCTCGGTTGGTTGCCAAGGGATATTGCCAAGAAGAGGGCATTGATTACGATGAAACCTTTACACATGTGGCTAGGCTAGAAGCCATAAGAATCTTCTTAGCCTATGCTGCTCATAAAGGTTTCAAGGTCTACCAAATGGATGTCAAATCTGCTTTTCTGAATGGCAGACTACAAGAAGAAGTCTACGTCCAGCAACCACCAGGTTTTGAAAGCTTAGAGTTTCCAGACCACGTATACAAGCTAGACAAAGCTCTGTATGGCCTTAAGCAAGCTCCCAGAGCCTGGTATGAAACTCTATCAAATTTTCTGTTGGTCAACCATTTCGAGAAAGGTACTGTCGATACAACCTTATTCATTAGGAGGTACAAAAATGATATTCTTCTGGTCCAAATATATGTTGATGACATTATCTTTGGGTCTACTAGGCAGGAATACTGTGATAGGTTTGAGGATTTGATGAAAAGTGAATTTAAAATGAGCATGATGGGAGAACTTTCATTCTTCCTTGGTTTACAAGTTAAAAAATCTATCAGAGAGACTTTTATAAGTCAATCAAAATACATCTCTGATATTTTGAAAAAGTATAAGCTCAATAGTTCAAATCCTATGAAAACTCCTATTGCCACTGGAGTTAAACTTGATCATGATCCTCAAGGTCAATCTGTGGATATCAAGAACTACAGGGGTATGATAGGGTCACTTCTGTATTTGACTGCAAGCAGACCTGATATAATGTTTGCAACCTGTCTTTGTGCTAGATTTCAAGCAAATCCTAAGGAATCCCATTTGTCTGCTGTCAAACGCATATTTAAATATCTCAAAGGGACTCAATTTTTGGGTCTCTGGTATCCTCTTAATTCTGGTTTTGAGCTTGTAGCATACACAGATTCAGATTATGGAGGATGCAGGAATGACAGAAAGAGTACTTTTGGTAGCTGCCAATTGCTTGGAGACAAATTGGTGAGTTGGACATCCAAGAAACAGAACTGCGTATCAACCTCTACAGCAGAAGCAGAGTATGTTGCTGCTGCTAGTTGTTGCTCTCAAGTAATCTGAATGAAAACTCAACTCAAAGATTATGGCATGGAGTACAACAAAATCCCAATTCTATGTGACTCCAAGAGTGCCATAGCAATTACAGCTAATCCAGTCCAGCACTCAAAGACAAAGCATATCGACATAAGGTACCATTTTATAAAGGATCATGTTGAAAAAGGGACGATTGAAATGTACTTTGTTTCAACCGACTTCCAACTTGCTGATTTGTTTACAAAATCCCTTGATGAAAGGAGATTTAACTTCTTAATCAGCAAGATGGGTATGCTGAACATGTCCTCTTAACTCTATTCAAAATTCACCAGAGCCTCTGATGTTCATACCAGAGCTATGTCAAAATAGTTAAGTAGGATACTTCACCAGAGTCTCTGATGTTCACCAGAGCTCTGCCAGCATACTTTTTCAATATTTTCTTCTGAGAATTCCAAATCTGTATATACTTTTGTTTTTCTTTTTATATTGTTGCAAGAAAAGAGAAAAGCTGAAAAGAAAAATCTGTCAATTAAGTTCATCATTTTAGGGGGAGCTTAAGAGGAGAATAAGCATGGTTTAAGGGGGAGCAAGTCAAAACAATTTCAAATCTAAATGACTTTGCTCGTTGAACACAGAGGAAAAATCTTTTTAAGGAAGGGAAAACCTGTTCTGATGAAAACATTTCTGATAATGTCAAGAACTTACCAGAACTCTGACATTTCACCAGAGCCTATGATGATGCTCACCAGAACTTTGTGAAATTTCTGTCAGTTCTGCTTTCGTTCCTTGACTATTTTCACATCAGAATCAGGATTTTTTAAATGATTTTTGGGTAAAGGTGAAACATCATGGGTTACTTGAAAATAATGAACATGGTCACTCATCAGAGGCAAAATTGTGCTGAGTTCCACCAGAGCTCTGCCAGTTTTCTGCCACATCATCAGATGTACTGTCATCAGAGGTGCGGGTTATTTCTAAACGTCAACCGCAGGTCACCCACACATCTCTAACCATGACGGTTCTATTGTCGAAAGTTTGTCAGACCCAAAATCCACGTGGGACTCTCTGATTGAGAAACCAACCGTTAGTTATTCCCACGTTCTACTGTAGAGGCCACTCCACTATCTGGAACTCGAGTACCTACAGTACCTACGATGGTTATCCAGCCACACACTTTGAGTATAAATACCCATTCCCATGGCCCATTTCATTTCTTACGCTTACTGAATATTCAAACCTTCCCTCCTTCGTTCATATATCTTTTGAGTTCTTCAAAATCCTAAAAACCTGCAACAATGGCAGAACAAGCATGCTCAGCAGAATCAAGCCGAATAGGGCCTGTAGATCAAATCGTTATCCTACCTTACAATTTTGTAGATAACAACTATAGATTTGACGCTAACCCAACCAACTATTTGCCCACTTACCATGTATTTGTAGAGTTTTTCAGAAACTCTGAAATCTTCCAAGCCCTTACACGATACGACGACGACCTTCCAGAGATATATGTCCAACAATGGTGGACGACTTGTCAGCACATACCAGAGAGAAACGGCATTATTGGAAATGTAGATTCAGGAAGACAGGGATGAGCTGGAACGATTCACATTCGCGATAAAACCCGTAGAAGAATCTTTCGAATGCAAACCCCTAGACAATTAGGAATCCCTGCATACAAAAAGCCCCCAAAGGTTCCTGTTCTTCTTGACTTTATGCGTTTCTTGGGCTACAACAACACCCTGAACAAGATTGGTGACTTCAGAAGAGGAAATCTACCTCCAGTGTGGAATTCCATGGTTTCCACACTCAACAGAACCCTAACATGTAAAAGTGGTAGCCAAGACTAAGCTAGCACTGAAATCCTTCAGATTATGTATGGCCTATACTTCAAGAGGAATTTCGACTATGCCAACATCCTCTATAAAGACCTTCTGTCTGCTATAAATACAAAGACGACAACTATAGCAAAAGGAGGTGTTGTAGGAGTCCACAGGAATCTGAAGCACATCAGATATCCAAGGTTTATCAGCCTCGTCATAAGAGAAACATTCCCAACCTTGGAACTAGTTCAAAAAGGAAATCCTACTCCTGTTTGGGTTATGTCCAAATTCTCTCCAACAACCACTGGTGAGTATCCTAACACCAGAAGGATACCACGAACCATGTTATCTCTGATAAATCCAACCCACGTCTCTATCCAAAACTATAATCATGCTGCTCAACCTCAAGAACCTGAGGTGAGATCCCCAGCATACTTAGGTCCTAAGCCTTCGTTAGAGTCTGTGAGTGAGATAAGAGAAGAAGCAGAAGTAATCGGACCAGAGGTAAGAGTACCCGAAGTGGGGTCTTCCTCTGCCCATGTAGTGGAGGAGGAAGTAGTAGACAGAGCATCCCCTTTGGAGGTTGTCCAAGAGGAAGTAGAGGAAACTGCAGAGGTGGAAGTGATTTCGTCCTCCTCTGGCAGTAGTGAGAAAGAGGAGAGTGAGGGAGAGACTTCTGAGTCTTCTGAACCCCTAGGAGCCAAGGGAAACGTGAGTTTAGAAGAAGATGTTCGAATGAACACACATGTGTGTTTTCCTAGCCCAACTCCCAGTGCTACCACACAACCTATCCCTGGTGATCAAGACCAGAGGGATATTGAATCAGAGGTGCACACCTAGAACCCAACCCAGCTTGAACCACCAGAGGCAACGCTTCATGCCTCTGGTATGCATGAAACCGGGGAATCTATCTTTGGTAATGATGGTTAATCGCCCCAGAACATCAATAGGTCACCTACACACGCTGAAGCCTCCGTGGCTTGCATAGATTTGACACAAACTAGCCCTGAGATCTTTCGTATCTCACGTAGGCTCTGCCCAACTCAGGGGCAGTGGGATGACTTAGTATCACAAGGGAAGACCTGTATTGATACCAGGTCCTCCCAACACATCAAATTTCCTTCTCCAGAACCTGAGCTGGAAGAGGAAATTCAGATCAGAACGCCCAGAGATGTATCCCTTGAAAAGGAACATCAAGGATCGGGTGGAAGTCCTCCAAGAGCCAACCTAAAAACAACTCTTGATGGAGGCGCCTCTGAGCTCGAGGTTGACTTGGATCCTTGTGTTGGAACCAAGGTTAGCCCCGCTGACACTATCACCATAGCAAAGCTCAAAAGCTTCTGTGACAGTATTAGCAACTCCTTGAATGAGTATAAACTTATCAATGCAACAAAAGAGGAGCTGATCCGTCAGGAGAATGCAACTCTGAAGTCTGAGCTGCAAGAAATCACCAGAAAATTTGCAGAGACTTCTCAGAAATTTGAGGATTCTGAAAGGGCCAGAGCAGAGGAGACAACAGAGCTCGCTGAGATAGAGAGAACAATGGCAGAGAATCACACATCGGCTATGAACAGAACCCTACCAATCCCCTCAGTCATTCTGTCGGAGAGCAACATTAGATCCCTGACAGAGATGATCAACAACTCTGTTAAGGATGCGATCAAAGAGGCCACTACATATTCTGCTACTCCACTTAATATATCTGGTCCAAGCCCCAATGAACTACCTATGACAGTTGGCCAGATGGGAGAGTTCAGCAGAAATGTTATTAGCAAGATGATGTCCATTTCGTCCAAGTTCGTCATGAAGGCCCAAGCGACAGAGAGACATGTACAGACATCACTTGACTCTCACAAATTCAACTTTGAGAGCCAAGTAGATGAGGTCAGAACTGCTGCAACAGAGGTCGAAGATGCATTGAAAAAGGCAGTCACTATCTTCACAGATGCCATCCAACAGACTGCTACAAACAAAAGACCTGCAGAAGGACCCCCAGAAGGTGAACCTTCAAGCAAGAAGGGCAAGTTTGTTGTCCCGGCCTCACCTATCGTTACGCGACTCTCTGACGAAGCTTCTGATGATGATGATGATGATGATGACTTCCAAGACGCTGCAGAAGGGCATTCAGATAATCAGATGGGTGAGTCCTCAAAACAACAAAAGGGGGAGACAGAGAAAGAAAAGGAGAAGGAGAAAGAGAAAGAGGCAGAGGAGACAGAAAACGCGAAAGAGACAGAGGCCGAAACAGAGGCAGAGAAAGAAAAAGAAACACAAGGGGAGAAGGAGACAGAGGAAACTCCAACAGAGGAAACTTCAACAGAGATGATGATGGTGGAGTTCGACTACATGTTCAAAGACAGAACTATCAGAACACCAGAAGAGTCGACAGCTCAACCACTAGAAATAATTATCCTTGACACTCCTCCCCAATCTCCAAGGCCTGAACCAGAGAGAACAGAACCAATCTCTGCTGATGAACAAATAAACCAAAACCAACCTCAAATCCAACCCTAAGTCCAAACCCAAACTGCACAAGAGCCTGAACACCATGTTGACATTCTTATGGCTGAAACTCATGACGATCAGAACCCAACCCAAAACCAACCAGAGTAGAACCCAGAAACCTCATCCCGATACACCGAGAACCCTTCCCTATAATAAATTTTTGCCTATCTCTATGCTGACGGAGATATAATCCCCATCAATGCCGTACCCATCAATCCTTACCTAAACCCCATCAGAGTAAACACAATTTCAGATGCTAGGCGAAGGTTCATAGAAACAAAGTCACGTCTGAACAGATCCCTAAACTCGTCATTTGGGATCGGCAGAATTTTGAAGATCGAGCATAGAAAATTTTCCCATGACAGAGTTTTGTACCATCTATACACCGTGGAATCATCAGAAGACAAGAAGATAGAGAGCTTCAACGATAATGATCTTGTGCTTCTGAATCCCTATGACCTAATAACCCTTCATGGCTATTGCGTGAACTTCCACGACAGAATCAAACCCGCAAGGACAGCTTTACCAAAGGTTCAGTTTGCTATGCAAGAGCACATCAATCTCAGAACTCAAGTAGATTTCCAGCTTGGCATAGAATTTGAAGTTGAGAGACTGGCGATTGCACCTCCAAATGAAAGTCTTGAGGGTTATGGCCATTTCAGAACTGGAACTGTGGTTGGAAATCCTTCAATCTTTATATGCCGACAGAAGGGCAACAAGAAGGCCATCAGATCTGCTGAAACCCACAAGTACTCAAGTGAGTCGCTGCAGTATCTCAAAAACGTCATACTGAATCTTCCAAGGGAAAAGTGTCCAGAAGAGCAACTGAGGCTTTACATCAACCAAATAAATCTCTTGTTAGAATTCCGAGACCTGATCAGAAGATTCGACAGAATTCTAAGAGGAGAGTACTATGCTTAGTATACTATTTCTTTGTTCTGCATTGTAACACTTTAAAAGAATAGTATCAAGTTTCACAGAGGATGATCTTCTCCTTTTTGTCTTTTGTTTACATCTCTGTAAATTATTGTCATTTGTATTTTCAATACTTAGGGGGAGATTGTTAGCCCCAAGTATACTATATGTAAAAGTATTGAAAATATCACAAGTCAGAAGACCACCAGAGATACAGCAGAAGACTTAGAAGAAAATCCAGCAGAAGACCATCAGAGCTCGACAGGCGGAACACTTCTTCTGTTCTACCAGAAGAACTGTTCACACCAGAAGACCATCAGAGCTTTGGCGTAAGAGCTATGGTGAATGATGACCTCTGTGAAGCTTAAGTCTCATAGAAATATCTAAGTGTCAGACACATGTCCGTACTTTCCACGTAAGCCCTAAAAGGACGGAGACACACTTTCCACGTGTCACCTCAGGGTTAGATAGTACACTGTCTTTCACTTTATCAGACTATAATTAGAAGGGTAGTGGAACGCACAATTGTAAGCTTTTGGAAGAATTATTTTCCACATTTGTGAGAGCACACACTGCAACATTTCATAGCACTGTCACTGTACGATTTGTTTCCTGAGAGATTTCAGAATACACACACTTGAACGTGTTCTTGGTGTTATTCAAATATCAATATACGAGCAGCTTATTTACTTGATCTTGTTATCATTTATTGTTCATTATTGATACTCTCACTGTTACATTATCGTCTACACAATCACTCACATTTAATGGCTTTATATAATGCTTCCGCTATTTGTATTACGTTGTTTATGTGATACAACTTGAATCTGGGAACCTACAGACGAATCTATTGACAAAGCCTCTAGAAGAAGCTCGGTTCAAGTTTCTCATAGGAGAACTAGGTATGTTGAACTTCGATGTATAATAAAAAAAAATTAAAAAAAAAAAGAAATCAAAAAAATTATATATTATTGTATTTATATATCTGTATTCATGTGTCCATCGAAAAATTTCAATACCTTAAATATTTTTGGTATAAGAAATTTTAAATAATTTCTCTTTTTAAACCTTTCCGTCCTACTTCTACTTTTTACCTCACACAACAAACCCACTTTACCTTTCACCTCACATAACAAACACACTTTACCTTTCACCTCACACAACAAAACCATCCATTCCACCTCATCCATCCACAACATTCTCAATCTGTATCATCCATTTTTTTACCTATCATATTCCATTTTTCATCTTCACCCTTCATTTTTCACCTAAACAAACACAACCTATTCCCCTCAATCTTTATATTAATCGGCTACACTCCTCTCAAAATTCACCACTCACCAAAATCCCTCTCCTTTCTTCACACTCTTCCCTTAGCCGACTTCTCTCTCCCACTCATCCCATATCAGCACCACCGATAAACTAACCACCATCACCACCGCCGATAGCCATATCGGCTATCTCCTAAACCCCTATCGGCCACGATTCTTCGCCGATACAAGCTCTCTAATCGGCTGCCAAATCCTCCCTCTAATCGGTTGTCTTCTACCGCCGTGAGAACCGAAGACCTCCTACCGAACACCCTTGTCACTGCCGAAGACCTCCTGCTGATCGCCTCTTCCGCCGACCGCACCGCCGATTAGAATTGGCCAACTTATCGGTTGTTGTTTCCTGCCGATAGCCATCCTCTGTCGATCAAAACCAATCGGTTGTTTACTGCCGATTGCCGAACCACAACCCTATCGGCACTTCTGCCGATTAACCTTAGCTGCCGATCACCTCTCCTTCGGTGTTGTCGGCTGAAATCCTATGTCGAGCGAAGCTGTTGCCGAGCATCTCATTTGCCAGTACCTATCGGTCGTCCTCCTTATGCCAATTACAATCGGCGATCTTGCTGATCCAACATCTCGGTTAGAACCTTCTTCTCTCCTCTCTCTCTCTATCACACGTCCCTCGCTCTTTTACTTTTACTCTTTCCCGTAAATGTTTCCCACTTCCATAAATACTCTACCTTCCATCTCACATCACACTCATTGTTACCTACAACCCCTATAAACTTTCCATCTTTTCAACTCACCTTACCCTACCATCCCACTATAAATACCTTCCCATACTCCATTTCCCTTTCATCTAATCTTGCATCTCTCTCTTCTTTTTCAAAACTTCATCTTCTTCATAAATGGCATCTTACCCACTCATGTGAAAAATCAAAAACCTCACAAACCCAAAACCGCTCTCCGCCTCCTACAACCCATGAAAATCTCATTTTTAGCTCTTGCAACCATGTTGCAAGATTTGAAGACGATCCAAATTACCCAGCTCATCAACCCGTTTCTTCTTTTTTACAAAAGTCTCATCTCCTTTATGCATTTTCCAAATCCATACAAATGAGCAAAATGCTCATTGGTAATTTTTGGTTGACTTGTGCTTATAATGGTAACACCAAGCAAATAACCGCATCCATCCTATCGGAATCCGACCTTAATTTTGGAATAGAAGATGTTCGTGTGGCTCTCAATCTCCCATCTTATCCAACATACGCTTCCTTCCCACTTGGGTCAGAACATGAAGATGTCGTACACGCAATCAACTACACTACTGGCGAAAAGGAAAAGGATCGAAGTCCCGGAACACTCCTACGCAAACACATGGGTGGGGAATGGAACTTTTTCTTTACTCGTATTATAATGTGTTTAAGTCGTAAAGCCGGGGGTCATGACCAATCCCCATCCTGTATTACCAACCTTGCTCATGCTATCATGTTTCAAAGAAAAATCGATTTTGCACAATATTTTTTTGAAGAAATCCCCTCCCAAACGGCCAAATGTGGCTTACCCTCTCTTTCTATCACTTATTATTCAACATAAAATGAGGAAGACACTTGAACTTGATCGCAAATCGGCATCTCCAAGATTCATATACGACTTTCTTGCACCAACGGTGACAAAATCCATTCTAAGTCGGGATCCGAAATCAACCGACAACCCTCTTCTTCCAGGTATGTTTTCTCTTATTAACTCTCCCAATCTATAATAGGGAGATGCTCCAGATAATCCTAGTCTTCGACTAGTGGCATCCTCGGCTCCCTTCAATGTAGTGGACCCTTCTCCCTCTACCCGAGTGAAACCGGTAAGCAAATCAAAAAAAATAAAAGCTTCCGGTAATTCTGCACTTGCTTCTATGACTTTGCCACCGAAAGAACCTTCAGTGGCTCCCCCGGTCAAAACCCATTCCCAAAAGTGGAGTCACTCATTATCCCCTTCTAAGTCTTATCCAAAAAGGCTTAAGAATCCTTCGGGGGCCACACCTTCTCATCCAGCAACCAATTCTCAACAACGGGGGGCTGTTGAAATTGTCCCTACCGGGCCCGAGGAATCTGCAATGCCTATGCCTAGCTCCTCTGTTACCTCTCTACAGGTTCCGGTTGATGATACAGAGACCCACCATACACCTTCATGCACTTACTCTTTAGTGGATGAAGATGACTTGGATTTCTCTCCGGTCCAAGGTACTAATTTCTCACTACACGGCTTTACACATGATTTTTTTGCACAACCCCATAATAAGTCGGTTCCTCCCCAAACCATACTGGAGGGTTTAAACTCTCTGTTTAATTATCTTATCTCAGAAAATCCACAGGTTTCAAAAGTTTTTGAAGCTCGAGATGCCTCCCAATCAGCCATCCCGTCGATCACGCCCACCAAAAATCAATCGGCCATCCCGCCGATCACTCCCGCCGAAAATCAATCGGCCATTCCGCCGATCTAGACCACCGAAACTCAATCGGCCATCCCGTCGATCACGAACGCCAGAACTCAATCGGGCATCCGGCCGATCACGCCTACCGACACTCAATCGGCCATCCCGCCGATCGCTCCTCATTTTATAGGCTCTCAATCCGAAGAGCGGCCATCCGGGCCGCCGATTCGTCCCGAACAATAGTTTGTCATTTACTTCCCCAACGATCTTCTTGAAGACATCCGTGACAGTAATCGGCAACATCGTATGGTGGGAAGTCACTTTGAATCGTTCAAGCAAACTCTTACCACCCTTATCTCTTATACCGATCTGGATGCCTCTCTCCGCATCATTGCTAAACCGCTCATTGCTTCTATGGCTTCGTTGGATTCTAAGGTAAAATATATTGTGGCCTCCAACACTCATCTCACCATCTCTATGGCAGCTTTAAAGGCTGCTTCTGATGCCCGCGAAACTGAAGTTCGAAAATTACAAGTTGAAGCTCAAACCCAAAAAGACATCAATGTTGAGATCTTAGCTTCTCTTAAGTCTCTTCATTCAAAGGCGGATACAATCCCGATGACTAAAGAGATGAATTGTGAAGTCCAGGGCTATGTGATGGACCCTGCTGAGCTTGGCATGATTCGGAGGATAGCCACTTGCTTGGATGGTATGTCAGTTAATTTTGAATTGTTTGTGAGCGTCTCAGAGGTTTTTCCCCGTCAACTGCTGAGGGGGAAAAGTCTAAACAGGTTCCACCAAAGCCTCCTACTTTTGTTGTTCTTTCTAGCAGCGGTCCACGGGCTCCTACCTCTAGAAAAAGGTTAGCTGCCAAATTCAAAGAACTTAATGCATCCCAAACATCAGCAAAAACCACATCAGCCGTCGAATACCTTTCTTCTCCTCCAAAATCCAACAAACCCCCTTCTCCATCTGAGGGGGAGAAAAAGAAAGATAAAGGGAAAGGAAAATTTTCTCCTGAAGAAGAGGCCAAGTCAGCCAAAGAAGAAAAGAATGCAAGAAACAAATCCAATATCTCTGAAGCTGAAAATCTCAAGCTTCAACCTCCCTCTTCTAAACTTGGTATTTCTGCGCAAGAACTAAAGGAAGCAGCTGAACTTCAAGAAAATTTTGAAGCTTCAAAGAAAGGAATCTGAAGAAAAGGCAGTGAACTTAGAATGGTACACAAAGGCGGTGACAAAACGATTCAGTAAGTCTAAAATCGTTGAAGTCAAATTTGGTACCAACAAAGTTGACAACAAGGATGATCAAATTGTAATCAAACGGGCGGAAGGGAAAACTCAAGTTATCAAGATTTCTGAGCTTGATCAGCTTGGTCTTTCCGAATGGTATGAGGTTGCTGAACTCCTAAAAATTTCAATCAGTCCACATAGCCCTGAAGCAACTAAATACCTGAGGGGACTTACTGACCGAGTAAAGAACATAATGACAGAGTATGACTTTGATCATACTCCTGAAGAAAAGGCCAAAATCAAAGGACTCCTTAAATTTTGCCTCTCTGTTTCTCCTCTCTCTTCTTCTTCTTCTTCAGATAAGGAGAAAATCTTCGAGAATCTTGCTAAAGGAGGTTTCCATGTAAACATGAAGAACTTGAACCTAACACCTCCTCCGATCCAGATCCAACCCCCTTCTACAGTTATCTCCACTCCATTTCGGGGGATCTACTTCCACGACTCAAATGGCACCTTCAGCTTCTTCAGAGTTGATCACATCTACGAAGCCGATTCTACCTTCTTGAACATTATTCTGACTATCTTCCCAACCTCACCTGAAGGTAAAGCTTTCAAAGATGATATCATAGCAGAACTTAAGAAAAATTAAGTGATTGTCTCATTTACTATCTTTTTGCATTGTACTTGTAACTTCAACTCTGTTTCTTTTCAAGTATTTAATACAAGTACAATTTTCATTTATTAGTTTGTACAGGTATACTTTATTCTTTCATCTGACTTTTAAATGTCGGGTACAAATAAAAAAAACAAAAAAGAATGGACTATGTGAAAAGAACCCAAAAAGAGTAAACAGGGGTCAAATGAAATATTTAGTATTTACTTCTTAGTACTTAACTATGGATGTCATCCTCAAATAAGGGGAGATTGTTGGTCACCTAAGATTTGAAGATGACCTCCCAATCTTTCATTTTTACACATTGCATACTTAGAAATTTTAGGTTCTTTATGATAGCTTAGTTATAACATCAATCTTCGGTGAAGTCAAAGATCAACCGAAAAAGAAGAAGTATATCTACAAAGCGGATTGAAGATGAACTTCTCAGCCAAAAACCAAGCTACACCTGCCGACTTCAGCTGAAGATAAATGTGCCGATGAAAGGTAATGTGCCTGTTGATCCCGATATTACTCAACAATGATATAAATATCTAATAGTTCAAACAAATAAGAGTGCGGAAGCGTCTTAGCGAACTAAAGATATATTCTAGGTAGAAAAATGTAACACCCGGAAAATCCTTGTTAGTAATAATAGTCCTAATATTTCTTTATATTTTAATTTCTTAGATTATGATTGAATTCCTAAGAAATTTCCGTGATTGTTACTTGTTAATTGAGAACTTCCGATAGAAATCCGTAAATTTATTCCTTAAGGAAATTAATGAAAAATAGATGATATAGTTAAATATTAGATTTTATGGACTAGTTGGATGGGTAATTTGAATACGAGTTCAACGGTACTTTCCGGGGTAAAATCGGAGTTTTAACGAAGAAGTTACGGCCAAATCAGTGGAAATTGAGAAACTAGCAAACAGAAGCTGGAGCCGATGGTTGGCGCCGATTCATCGGCGCGGGTGATCGGCGCCGAGCACCTGACGTGCCAAAAGGGGATTAAACCCACCTCTTGTCCTTAGTCATTTACCTTTTCCCTTAGAGTTCTCAAAATCAGACTTTTGCTCCTACTCTCTACTTCTCAGGCGATTTTCCCATCTAAGCTTAAGGTAAATTCACATCTCTCAATCATACTTCAATTCAAGCAATTAGTAGATGAATCTTACCAATTAAACTTGAATTAGGGCATTATATCTTCATTTCATCTTGATTGGAGTGTTTGAGTTCAAATCATCAAGATTGGGTTATTTGAATTGAAGATTTAAGGTGAGTAACTTGTATCTAATTGGTTGTATTATACTTTATAACCATTCTTATTCTTGATTTTGATATTGATAATGAGAAATCTTGGTTTATAAGCTTTTAATGGTTAAGAGGGAAACAAGAAGAGTTCAAGTAAGTTATGGTGAATTAATTGTGTTCATTATCTATAATGCTATGATAAATGTTAGTGTTAAATGGTTGGACCATTGTTATGTGTTAGCTCCAATATTCTGAAATATTAGAAGTATTGAAAAATGGCCAAGTACAGAAGAACTTCCACAGAAGCTCTGCTGAGCGCAACAGAAGCTCTGCCGGGCATCTCAGAAGAATCAAAGGAAGTTTGATCAAGAGTGATCAAAGACCGAGGAAACTACAGAAGGACGCTTTCAGAAGACCAAGACCGCAGAACCTCTGTTACCAATAACAGAGCCTCTGCGGACAACATCAGAAGACAAGGAACCAAGAAGACTTCCCACAGAGGACCGAGCCACAGAATCTCTGCCACCCTTGACAGAAGCTCTGCAGAAGTAAACAACCAAAGACTCGGAATCCGGTGAAGACTACTCTACAGAGGAACCAGACCGCAGAACCTCTGTAACACATTACAGAGCCTCTGTGGTCCTCTAAAGACTAGGAAGATATTTATAATATCTTGCTACTGTTCCAAGACCTGTTCATCAACTTGCATGGAAAAGTACTGTCAAAACACGTGTCAAGCTCTGAGTGGACTCAATAGGGCATGGTACAAAATAGACGTCTGCGCCATTTAATGCATTTACCAAAAGTACATCTGCTCCATTAAATGCGCATGGCTCAAACAACTGTTCACACCATCCAGTTCACTATTCATGCCGTAAAAGGAACAGTGACCTACTTCATAGTCTTCTAAGAGTAGTATAAAAGGAAGACTCATGTTGAGTTCTTCCTAAGAAAGAATATAGAACAACACACAAAAACAGAAAAACAAGAACACTTCAATCGAACATCAAGAACACATAGCTTATGCACATTTAGAGTCATATCTGTTTAAAGCTTTGTATACTCACCGTTCTTAAATCTGTTCTTGATATATATATATTCAGTAAACTTTGAGATATTATTTCCTGTTCACTGTTTATTTATATTGTGTTCTAAATCTATCAAACATATCTGTTAGTTCTTCAAATACGCTTCCGCATCAAACATAAACTCGAACTAATAGATCTGATAATCTTGTTTAAAGCAAAACGGGAACCAACAATTGGTATCAGAGCAAAGCTTGGTTTTCAATATCAAGTGATCCTCGTTTAGACAAGATTCTTGATAGAAACTGTCTGTTCTTAACCTATTCTTCATTCCTTCAAACAGATTTTGTTTTACCGCCATTTTCGATTTATTCGATCTGGTAACATCCTAGAAACTGTTTCTTTCGTTAAAAACTTCATTCAATATGTCAAGACTAAAATTTAGTGCTGATGCTGATTTTCATTATTATTTCAAACTCAGCACAAATTTTAAGAAAATAATTCCTTCTCTTGAGAAAGAATTAGAGGAAAGAAACAAGATCATTCTTATTAACTCATACAACATTGCCAAGCTTGAAGAATCAGGTAAACTCCTAAACTGTGAAAATCTTGAACTAAAAAGGAAACTATCTGAGTCAGAAGAGCTTGGTAAAAAGGAGAAAGAGAAGTTTGAGGAAGTTAAGACTGTTTTTAAAGAAGAGAAGAAAAGCCTTGAGCTTAAGTATCTAAACTTTTCTAAACTGATTTCCAACTTTGAAAAACTTATAATCAGTGAAAATGAAAAGTTTGGAAAAGAGAAAACTCTTCTTGAGACAAAGAATATGGAACATTCTTTCAAAATCTCAAAATTACAGAAATCTCTTGAAAAAGAGAGGAAAGAGCAGCATTTTGAAAGAAAAGAGTCTGAAAAGGTGAAGAGAGAAGGATTTCAAACAAAGTGTTTGAAAGACAAGTTTGAGAAGGAAAGAAAGGTCTTTAAAGCTGAAATGTCAAATTTAACAAAGAGACTATCCGATTTGTCAAACAAGATTATGTTGGAGAAGAGGTATAAATCAGATCTTCTAAGAAAATTTGATTTAAACCTTAAAGAAAAAGATGTTTTAGCTAAAAGGCTTAAGAACCTTGTCTTAGCAAACTCTTGTGCTAAAAATTCAAATAATCATGTTTACAAAAAGATGAAAATGGTTTGGAAAGTCAAAAACTCTATTCCTGACAAAAATGCTCCAAAACCATTTGTTTCTACAAAGCCTTCATCTTTTCATTCATATAAATGCTTTGATCTTCTGCTTCAATTAAGAAACCTTTTCTCTAAATCTTTCTGTGTACAAAATGGGTCATTTCAAAAGAAAAATCCAAAGACCCAAAATGAGAAAGGTCATAGAAAGAAAGTGGGCAAACCAACAGAGATTGGCAAACCAGAGGACCTAAAGACAGCTCCAAATCCTAACAAAAAAGGACCCATTTGGATATGGGTACCAAAAGTTCTTTGATTTGTCTTGCAGGTAAACGGACTTCTGATCATTACAGATCAGGACTCGCTCTTCAGAGGAGAAAAGGACTTCTAAACACATCAGTTTAGGACTCGCATTTTAGTGAAAAAGACTCTTAAACAAATCAGTTTAAGAATCGAGATTCATCAGAAAATGACTTCTGACCATTACAGATCAGGACTCACTCTTCAGCAAACAATGGACTCCTTAATACTTCTATTAAGGACTCAGGCTTCAAAGTACACTATGACTCTTAAACACTTTGTTTAAGACTCATCCTTCAAAGATTCTATACTTCACAGAGCCTCTGTGGAATTGCTCAGAACCTATGACAATCTCCACAGAACCTCTGATGAGGTTGACCTATGTTCTGTGCATTATTTTTCTCTATTGATTCAAGCATAGGTCAAGGGGGAGCAGAAGGAGACCTCAGATTAATTTACAGAGATTGATCATTCAAGGGGGAGCCAAAGGAGGATTATGATCAACAAAAGTCTCTGTCGTCCAAACTAGACACTCTAAAAGGTATGTGTCGCACAAAATCTTTTTCTAAAACAGTTTTCCAGGACAAAAATTTCTAAATATGTCCTAAAAACAATGTTTAAAAACATAAAAACTTTGGATGATCAAGAAGTTTTATGAATTATTAGTTATTAGAAATTTCCTGTCACAGAGCCTCTGCTGGCTCTGGCAGAGGTCCAAAAACCTCTGTAGGATAATTTCTCTCTACTAAAGATTTATCGATCCTCTCCAATGTTTTTCAAACGATTTTGGTAAAAGTACAAGCTTCAAGAGATAAAAAGGCAGGTTTCAAACCACAGAGATCAATCCTACAGAGGTTGTTAGATCAAGGAGGAGCGGAAAAGGAGACCTTGCTGAATCTACAGAGATTCATAAGTCAAGGGGGAGCAAAGAATGCGACAGAAGAGATCACATTCGCCGATCAAAAGGAAATAAGTTGGTATCTTGCCACAGAAGTCATAAGCCACAGAGTTCTTTCAAACAAAGAACCTCTGTAAATCACTCAAATCATTCAAATGACTTCTGCTGCACAAAATCTTTGAGATTTACAATTTTCTAGGACACCAACTTTCAAATAAGTCCTAAATACATTGTTAAAACTGATCAAAAACTTGGATGATTAAAAATGTTTATAAATTATTAGTTATTAGAAATTTCCTGTCACAGAGCCTCTGCTGGCTCTGGCAGAGGTCCAAAAACCTCTGTAGGATAATTTCTCACTACTAAAAATTTATTGATCCTCTCCGTGTTTTTCAAACGATTTTCATTAAAGATACAATCTACAGAGATAAACGTTTTTCAAAATCACAGAGCTTCTGTACCCACAGAGCTTCTGTAAAGATTTCCACTTGGGAATTTCTGTATCTGTAACGGTAACTTTTCTGTGGTGAAAATTTAAAACCCACGCGTTTTTCATTTAATGTGGCCGCCCACGACGTCTCGTCGTCACTGACATTGATGACGTGTCAAGTTTTCATTGACGTACATATCACGTCGTCCTAGAAACTTGCACCACGCCGAATGAACTCAAGTGTGGACCTCAAATTTTATTAACTTTCTCACATTTTCACCGTTCCGAATTCTATCCGTTACCACAGTATAAAACCCAAGTTAAAATCACTTTCAAAACTTTACTATTCTCTCATCTTCTCCGGCGAACTTGCTTATTTCTTTCTGAAAACCTAGAACTTTCAAAACCTACAAATGGCTTCCAGTTCCAAATCTGCTCACGTTTCACCAACGAACTCTCCGACATCCTCTCCAGTGCATTCTGAGCACTCCCACAACCCACACATCGCCGCCGATGCCGACAGACATGACTCCGGCGACGAGGCATCCTTCGTACCCACTACCCACCTGCAACAATTTTTCTCAAATGACCATTTCGAGCAAACCCTTCCCATTAAATCGAACAACTGTTATCTTGTTCCTTCTCCTACGGCATTTGGCAAAGAACATGCCATCCTGCTAAACATCCTAGAGAACCACTTTCTTTACCCTCTTCTGAGCAAAACCGTTGAACAAATACCAGTACGTTACCTACATCAGTTTTGGCAATCTTGCCGTTATGACGCTGACACCGATTTGATCAGAGGCTACATTTCTAAACCTGACCAAAGTAAGAGCCTTGAACTGATGTTCAATCGCACCATGTTCTCATTAGAATTTGGCCTTCCAACAAGAGGACTCATGGGAATCAAAAAGTATGCACCCCAACCAACAAATGAAGAACTTGTCGACTTTCTGCACATGTTAGGGTACAACCAACAGTTGAAAAAGAGGAACGATTTCCGCAGAGCAAGACTACCTACTCTGTGGAATACCTTATTCTCCATCCTAAATCGTTGCCTCACGGGCAAAATCGGAAGCATCGATCAAAGCTCACCTCAAATTCTCTCAATCATGTATGGTGTGTACTATGATCTACCCCTAGATTATGCCACCATAATGATGCAAGAGATCATCAACACCATCGATCGCAAAATCGCCTCCCAGAAAGCCAAAATGTCTGATCACAACTGGTTACCCCCTCTGCAGTTCCAGCGAATCCTCAGTGTACTTTTCGAACCCCTACTCCTTATCCAAAAATGGCCAATGGACGGTCCCAAACCTAAGCAATTTCCTATGTCCAAGAACACCCCTACAGAACATGAGGATGGCTACCCACACATCAGGCCACTATCAAAGGTAATGTTAGGTTATGCTAGTGATGAAGAACTAGTTAGTGAGTACACACGCGTTTACAGAACTCCTGAACCCAGTTCTGTAACACCCCCGCGTATAGGAATGCCCATAGGAGGTAATGTAGTAGAGAGACTTACAGAAGAAGAATGGAAGATAAAGTTGGCTAAATACAAGGCCAACCAGAAGAACTTCAGAGATATAAGAAAAGACCTCTATTCTTCAAAGAGGAAGTCTTCTGAGGGATCTAAAGAGAAGAAGAAGAAAAAGGGAAAGAAAACCAAGACCCCTACAGAGGAACAACTTGCCTCTGTTTCTGCTATCCAACAAAATCCTGCAGAACCATCTTCTCCACCCACTGAACATCCCACAGAACCCTCATCTCCACCAAAAATCCAAGGTCCCTCTGCCCCTCCCTCTTCCAAAAGAAAAAGAAAGTCAAAATCTACAGAGGAGGGAGCACCAAAACCAAAGAAGAGGAAATCAAAGAAGAAGAAACCATCTTCTCCTCTGCAAACAATAACAGAAGGAATCGAACCACCTCTGCAAACTCAAATCTTCACAGAGGTTCTTGATTCACTTCTGCCAAGACAAGAGACTGCAGAAGAAGAGGTGCAAATAGGTTTAGAAGATAGGGTAGAAAAGTCTGGAGGAAAACAAAATGAAAAAGGAAAAGATGCCGAAGTTGCAGAAGGCACACATCCCTCAACCCCTCCCAGTGCAACCCACACATCTGACACCGCAGGTCTAGCTGCAGAAGGTGTCATTGAAAAAGAGCAGCACAGCTCGAACCTACCCCAACCCATCCAGCCAGAGGTTACTCTTTCAACCTCTGTGCCCACAGAAGCCGGGGAATCCATTCCTAGGGAGTCTCCTCAGAGAGACTCACCTATAGTTCGTGATCCATTGCCCCAGATCACACTAGAACACCCTACAGAGGAATTCGTTTCCTCTGACACGCACAATATAGGGCCAAAACTTCTTTCAGAGAGAAGTAGAGAGCACCATGACGAAGAGACTCTAGACAAGTCTCCGAGTCAACAGAAGAATATTCCGATACCCACCTCTGGAGTGGATTTGGAGAATGTTCTTCACAGAACTTCTGTAGAGACTGAAACTCAGGTTTCTTCTCGAGGATCAGATGGAAATCCTTCCACCCCCAACGTACAAACAAGGGTGAACGAAGGTGTCCCTGGAACAGGGATTCACTCTGGAGAAGGAGTTGTTCCTCCAGAGGTTACCCAAGAGGAACATGTTACGAAGGATGAGTTCCAAGACTTTGTAACCTCTGTAACTCAAACATTGAATGAGTTGCAAAGCTCATTCACGTCTTTTACAGAGTCAACTTCAGGCGCGCTTACAGGATTAAATACCAAAGTGGATACCTTATCCACAGAGGTTAAAGCAGCCCTTGCAGAAATGAAGTCAACTACAGAAACTTTTGCTGCTGCTGCCATCGCCTATGCCACTAACATTGCCAAAACAACCGCTGCAGAGTTCGAGAAAAGTGCGACCAAAGCCTTCAAAACTTCGATCGCAATCTACTTTGAAACAATGAAGAAAAATGCAGCAAGGCAAGCAGCTCAAGACACCTGCAGAACAGAAGTTACTGCTAAAAGAAGGCAGGATGATCCTGATGATGGAGCATCTGGTCATCCTGAGGGGGAGAAAACAAAGGAAACTACAGAGGCTGCTTCTGCAAAAACTACAGAGAAATCAGCAGAACCCTCTACAACAGAAACCCAGAAGGGAAAACAACAGAGGCAAAACACCTCTATCTCACCAGAGGATGCACCAACCACAGAACCTAAGGTAATCAATCTTGCATCCTCATCCTCAGAACAAACTCCACCCTCACCCAAAGAACCAACACCAACCTCAAAACCAATCCCGAGCAGAACTAGAGTCAAAACCATAGCTCGAAAACCCCAAAGACCAAAACGCTCTGCAGAGTTCATTCTTCGCAGAATGGAATTTGTATCTGCTTTTCAATCAGCAAAGCGTTTTGACATTCCACCTCCAAGACCCGAAGACTCCTCACCAACAGAGACCTCACAACCCGAAGTATCAAAACCTTCAGAGGAAACAACCAAAACATCAGAGCATACAACCCCAAAACCCACAGAACCTCCAACTGTCAAATCAACAGAGGTTCCACCCACACAAATCCAAAACCCAATATCTGAAACCTCAAAGCCAAAAGATAAAGGCAAGGAAATAATGACAGAAGAAGAGCCAAAGAAGAAGATGCCAGTTGCTACAGAGAAATTGATGAAAGGTTCTTTTAATGCCTTCGTCACTCCTAAACCCGAAGAGGAAGACTGGGCATTCAACTTGAATCCTCTGTCAGAAAACCCAACCCTAGATCCCACAGCTAAGGTAACAGAAGGTAGATTAGCAGACATCACTCGAAAGATGGATGAGCTAAGGAGACCAATTCCAAGATCTACTTCAACCATTGAACAAATGGAAGAACAAGTCTACAGTTATCTCTACAGACAGCAATTCCAGAGCGATCTGCCAGCCCATGTCCGAGATCAGAAGCTAAGAGAGGAATTCGATGCAATCTTCACCTCTACAAAGTCAAAACCAGTCAATCAAGTTTACTCCATTCACAAAATAAAGAAGGTAATCTATTGCAAATACTACAAAATGAGAACCTATCCTCATACGGTGTATACCATCTGGAAAGTCAAAAGGTCTGACAGATCAGAAAATCAATTCTCTGATGCTGATATCCGAAACCTCAATCCCTATGACTTACCTGACCTTCTGCAATGGACGAAAGACAACTTCAATGACGACTGCCACAAAAGGTCTTATCGAGTTCTCAGAAAGGCGATGCGTGAAAAGCTCCTAATCTACAGCATGCTCGACATTCAACTAGCCATCGATCTGGGCATAACTACTCTAAGTATCAGACCACCAGAGGATTTCTGCCCACCCAATGCCATACCCAATTCAATCATCAAAACTCCAAGGTACGGGTTAGTATTCAAGAATCCTGCTGATCAACTGAAACTGTTTGTGACAATGGACTGTCAGAAGTACACAACCCATACTCTGAACATGTTCAGAAAGATACTAGAGAAGAATAAAGCAACAGAGCTTATGAACGAAGAATCTGCTCTGATGATGATCAAAGAGATTGATGCTACACTCGGCTTACGAAATCTCTGTCACAAATTCTATGAAGAACTCAAGGAAGTAGGAAAAGACAACAGAAAGTTCGACGACTTCCCAAATGCAAAAATCTGAGTCTCTTCAAAGAATCTCTGTCAACGTTTATTTCTGTGTACTCAAATGTAAATGCCTCTGGCATAAATTTCAAATGAAAGAAATAATCTTCTGAGGTATTGTTTAACCTCTTCTTTACTTAGGTTAAAATGCATAAATTCAACCTTTTATTTTTCAATACTTAGGGGGAGATTGTTAGCTCCAATATTCTGAAATATTAGAAGTATTGAAAAATGGCCAAGTACAGAAGAACTTCCACAGAAGCTCTGCTGAGCGCAACAGAAGCTCTGCCAGGCATCTCAGAAGAATCAAAGGAAGTTTGATCAAGAGTGATCAAAGACCGAGGAAACTACAGAAGGACGCTTTCAGAAGACCAAGACCGCAGAACCTCTGTTACCAATAACAGAGCCTCTGCGGACAACATCAGAAGACAAGGAACCAAGAAGACTTCCCACAGAGGACCGAGCCACAGAATCTCTGCCACCCTTGACAGAAGCTCTGCATAAGTAAACAACCAAAGACTCGGAATCCGGTGAAGACTAATCTACAGAGGAACCAGACCGCAGAACCTCTGTAACACATTACAGAGCCTCTGTGGTCCTCTAAAGACTAGGAAGATATTTATAATATCTTGCTACTGTTCCAAGACCTGTTCATCAACTTGCATGGAAAAGTACTGTCAAAACACGTGTCAAGCTCTGAGTGGACTCAATAGGGCATGGTACAAAATAGACGTCTGCGCCATTTAATGCATTTACCAAAAGTACATCTGCTCCATTAAATGCGCATGGCTCAAACAACTGTTCACACCATCCAGTTCACTATTCATGCCGTAAAAGGAACAGTGACCTACTTCATAGTCTTCTAAGAGTAGTATAAAAGGAAGACTCATGTTGAGTTCTTCCTAAGAAAGAATATAGAACAACACACAAAAACAGAAAAACAAGAACACTTCAATCGAACATCAAGAACACATAGCTTATGCACATTTAGAGTCATATCTGTTTAAAGCTTTGTATACTCACCGTTCTTAAATCTGTTCTTGATATATATATATTCAGTAAACTTTGAGATATTATTTCCTGTTCACTGTTTATTTATATTGTGTTCTAAATCTATCAAACATATCTGTTAGTTCTTCAAATACGCTTCCGCATCAAACATAAACTCGAACTAATAGATCTGATAATCTTGTTTAAAGCAAAACGGGAACCAACATTATGTGTTAAAAATGTTTGAATATTATTTGGATTAATATATTTGGTATTCACATAATTGGAGGAACACCTAGTAGGCATTGGAGGATATATTCTTACACACCGTGGGGTAAGTGTAATTGATTCATACCTTCGGATACCGTGGGGTTTTCCGTTGTGTTATGCCTTGTGACAATACCGTGGGGTACCGATCAAGGTATATCTTCAATTATGATGTAACTGGGTGGCGATATGGACCTTCTCCATGGAATCCAATTTGTGAATGTATCGAATTGTTATTCCTACATGCTATGATTATGCTCTATGTGCTATGTGTAAACCTCACTTAGGCTTTAAAAGCCTAACACTTGTTATGTGTTTTATGTGTTACAGATATTAGTGGTTCCGGACACAAGAAGGTTTAGACTGGGGTTGTGAGCATGGGATCATTATTGGAGAGTTAAAGATTTGAAGATTAATAATAGAACTTCCCGACACTTTTTGTAATCTGATTTCCATAGTAGAGATCGGACAAGCTAGCGGTCCATTAGTAGTTATGATTATCTAAATCTTTGTATTAATGGTTATGTAATGATAATTAGGTATACTTTCACTTTGGAAATGTGTACCACTCTTCCGTTTTATGGAAGTTTTTGTTGACCCCTGTTTTGGGGTGTTACAAGTTGGTATCAGAGCAATAGTTTAAGCGAACTAAGTATGCTGATGAGATACTTAGACTTAAGCTGAGATGAATTAAGTTATGACTTGTGAGATTTGGGTAGAAATACTAGGACGGGATAGTCTTAGAGTCAACGGAAATACGTGAAATTAGTACTGTGATAATGGTAACAAGGATTCTCATGTATGATATGTTCACAATTTCAATTAGCTACTATTATTATGAAAATATTATTACGCGAGCATGCTTATTTCTAAATTGTTACAGTGACTAACGATCGGTAAAGTACGTTTTGTATAAGGGTATGTGCATAACCATTTTCTTATGATTATCCCTTTAGGTTATAGTAGAATGATGGCGAATATGCCACCAAAATCCTTTGGAGGAAAGATCGGTAAATGATTGGGGGTTGGAAGGACAACCTGGAAATTGGCGGGACTCATGAACGTCCGCCAAGGTAACCTTTAATAGGTGGTTGATGCGTGTAGAAATGGAATATGAAATGTTGACCAAGACGAAAATAGTATGACATGGTTGATATGTGAATCATGGAATGTATGTATAGCAAACGTCATAAGGCCGAGAGGGCGACCACCGGTCGGAGGTAGAATGTCAATGATAAGTTACGTAAGTAAGACGATTGACCTCGTTGAGTAATTAGCCTTCATTTGCAAGTAAAGTTTTTATGCTTGGTGTTCTAGAGTATGTTACATGAATTTTCATGATTTCAAACCAATTGCATAAATAACAGTTTTAGTCAAGGTTGAATTAGTAGGTGCAAGTGAGTATTTAAAGAAAAGGCAATCCCATTTACGTTGCACAATGAAACTTTGGAGTTGTTACAAAATATTTCTTACTTTAAAAGAAAAAAAAATTAAAATATAAATGAGTGTGAGAATCGACTAGCTTACTTCGTGTCGGTAATTTCTTTCAAACTTTTGTCGTATGAAAAGATTTTCATTAAATATATTACGGTCATAACAACATCGTTTTGGTTGAAAAAGATTAAGTTTCTTTTTGGAAAGTAGTATGCAAACGATTCTTGTGATCGTTGTGCAGTACACTGAAGTTATAAGAATTTTGGGGTCATGTGTACCCAAGTTGCTCCAAGTATTGTTCTTTAAAATGAGGAAATGTGCGAAATAATATATTTAATACATTGTTATGTATGAAGGCTATGAACGAACTAAGTCGTAAAATATTATTATAAGCTAAGAGAGAACTCTGAGAATGTAGAGGTGTTGAATAAATCATGGGAGGATGTTTGTAATTTTGGTAATTGTGTTCAAGAGGAAGGTGAACAATGGGAGAGTTGAAAGTGGACTTAGTGTCGGTTGTAAGAAGGTTTATACCCTTGTTTGGTAACTAGAAATACAGTTGGTAAGGGACGGTTGTGTCCAAAGAAAGGATTAGTAGTCATCAAGGTGATGGAATTAGCAAATTGTATGAGTAGTGTGGTGAGACAGTAAGGAAATACCTTCGACGTTAAATAAGAATTTATGGTGATCTTGTGATATTAGTATTGCACGAATAAGTTTGAAATGAAGACGATGAGATGTAAATTGTATTATGTTTGGTTGAAAGGATTAGGTTCAGTCCTTGTTAATGAATAGATTAAAGAAGTATCGATAGGTCGACTATTGGCTTTGAAGTCGATAGTTATGTAAGGTGTATGAGATCTTCCGTCTGTCACTGGGTACGGTCTGGGTGCGTCTCGCGTATGCCTGCGCGGACAGGAATAAGACTGTGAGCGGTACCGGTAAGCTGTTATGCAAAGGGTATGCGCAAGGCAATTACTATTGGGTACGACCTGGTTAAGGATTTTGAGTGATTGAAGAATAAATCACTGATGATAGAAGTCTCGAATTATTGTTGCACAAGCGAAAGATATGTAGTTAAAATTACGCTTTTAATATTTTTGGATGTGCAATATTTATGAGGTATTACGTTTTAAAAATGTGCACATGTGAGTTGGGGGATTTTGGTAAAACTTTGTTTTGGGGCCGATGGCCAATTAAGAGATTAAAAAGGGTAAAGAATTGGGTAACAATGTATTTTGGTTTATGTACTCGTGTGTGTGGCACATGTTTAACCAAACGTTTATTTTAGCCTTAAAGGCTTGATTGATATTCAAATGAGTCTTTTGAATGTTTGTCAGTTTTAATGACTCGAGATGGAGTCTTGGTTGTATTATATGCTTAACTGCATTTTATTTGAATAAGTGTCGGTCTTAAGTGTAAAGATTGTTTGATAACTTTCGCGTTTTTTAATACCTTAGGAACTAACGAACCTTGGCGAGGTATATACATTGTGAAGTATATAAGAATTGCATATACCTATATAAATTGACTTCGTTGGGAAAATAGCAATGAAGGAGTCATAGATTTATTATGCCTCGGAACGTATGTTGCATACTGATCATTGATCCTTGGAGTTGATGGCTAGGTTTTGAACTCAGTTGAGTCTTAAGAGCATTGACCTGATTTAATAAGCTCGTTGTAGGCTTGGGTTGGGATTACATGGATTGTATTAAAATAGAGGTTTGCATGATGTGAATGTTTTGGGTATTCTTTTGGATTTAATTATTGTTAAGTCTTAAATCAGAAGAATAAAAGCTGAAGGACCACTTTGTAAGAGTGTTAAGATTTTTAAAGACTGTTGTGTTATAGAAGTGTTTTACTTGCAATGTGGATGGTTTACAAAGGAGAAAGTATTAGGCACAAATAAAGCGAGGTATGAAAAATGTTAATCTGTGAAGGATTGTACCGTGTTTTAGTATTGGTTTGGAATCACAAGGAGCTAGTATGAACGAATAAGTTCAAGTGATTTAGCGAATCGAAAGTGGTAGTTCAACTAAAGTTGGGGAGGAGATATTTAGTGAAATAAACTCGGTTAAAATGTGTATGAATGATTGTGAGAAACCTGGTCTGTGGTGAAAGGCTATATGTGAAGAATGTATGAGTGAGTATTGGTATTAACTGCCAAGATAAATGTGTCAACTAGTATGTATTATGAAGTTAGAATTAGGAAGTATCTGATGGAAGTCTTTTCGGGGATTCCAGATGAATAGTACTAATTGTCAATAAAGCTGTTGGATTATGTGGTTGTAAGATGGTGTAGTGATTTGGCTATAATTGGAATAGAATGTCGAGCGGTAGTGTGAGTTCATCCAAAGTGGTTTTGGTTGTGTGAATCGTTAAATAAGTTTATGACTTTGAATCATAGAAAGTTTAATAAAGATGAGAAAGTGTTATCGGTATGTGGAAAAGTTGGGAGAAAGAGACAAATAATGATTGGAGGGTAATACTTCATGTTAACGTAGGAGGTAATGATAGAAAGGTCGGACCTAAGAATGTAGTTATACTACAGGTTCAATGGAATTATCACCTTTGATATATAATATTTTAATGCTTGGTTGCAATGTGGTCGCGTAGTACGATGTTGATGTGAGGAAGTGATAGCATTCTATACCGAAGAAACACATAAGTTATGGATGTAATAATGGACTGACGTGGTTGTTGAAATATCTAATAGTAACGAGTATGCTTAATTTACAGTGTACGTGGAAATTTCAGGTAGTACATGTTAATGTTATTTTGAGATCTGGAGAGTGAGTTGGGATGATGATGGGGTGAAAGGAAGACTCTTGTTCTTATTAATCCCATTGGTTTTGGGTGAAGAAAATACTGTAATCGTTAAGCTATAGTGTTGGAGTATTCAGTAGATGTAAAAGAAATACCTCGAATGCAGTTCTCGGTGTTACGAGGATTTGGCTAGAGATCTTAACTGACGTTTTTAGAGAAACTATCCTTTTGGACTGTAGCTGTGTGGAGGATATTCCGTGTAAACAAGAGAGAAATGATAGCAGTATGCTAGAATAAGAAGTAGTCAAACATGGATTTGATGATAACAATTATTCTAAGAGGATTGGTTTGCAGGTATATCATTTGGATCTTCCGCCAGAGTTGGGAGGGGTACATAATACCTTCCAAGTATGTTATCTTCGGAAATGTTTGGCCGAAGAGAAAGATGTGATTTCACTCACTGATGTGAGAGTAGATAAAAAGAGTCGCGGTGTGGAAGAACCAGAGGCAATTTTGGAAAGATCAGTTAGGAAGCTACGTAATGATAAGGAAGTAGCTATGTTGAAAGTTCAGTGGGAACACCACCGAGGTAGTAATGTAACTTTAGAATCGAAAGAGAGTATGAGGGATAGATATCCTCATTTGTTTACCTGACTTTGATTTCGAGGACGAAATCATTTTGAAGTTGGGGAGAATTGTAACACCCGGAAAATCCTTGTTAGTAATAATAGTCCTAATATTTCTTTATATTTTAATTTCTTAGATTATGATTGAATTCCTAAGAAATTTCCGTGATTGTTACTTGTTAATTGAGAACTTCCGATAGAAATCCGTAAATTTATTCCTTAAGGAAATTAATGAAAAATAGATGATATAGTTAAATATTACATTTTATGGACTAGTTGGATGGGTAATTTGAATACGAGTTCAACGGTACTTTCCGGGGTAAAATCGGAGTTTTAACGAAGAAGTTACGGCCAAATCAGTGGAAATTGAGAAACTAGCAAACAGAAGCTGGCGCCGATGGTTGGCGCCGATTCATCGGCGCGGGTGATCGGCGCCGAGCACCTGACGTGCCAAAAGGGGATTAAACCCACCTCTTGTCCTTAGTCATTTACCTTTTCCCTTAGAGTTCTCAAAATCATACTTTTGCTCCTGCTCTCTACTTCTCAGGGGATTTTCCCATCTAAGCTTAAGGTAAATTCACATCTCTCAATCATACTTCAATTCAAGCAATTAGTAGATGAATCTTACCAATTAAACTTGAATTAGGGCATTATATCTTCATTTCATCTTGATTGGAGTGTTTGAGTTCAAATCATCAAGATTGGGTTATTTGAATTGAAGATTTAAGGTGAGTAACTTGTATCTAATTGGTTGTATTATACTTTACTACCATTCTTATTCTTGATTTTGATATTGATAATGAGAAATCTTGGTTTATAAGCTTTTAATGGTTAAGAGGGAAACAAGAAGAGTTCAAGTAAGTTATGGTGAATTAATTGTGTTCATTATCTATAATGCTATGATAAATGTTAGTGTTAAATGGTTGGACCATTGTTATGTGTTAAAAATGTTTGAATATTATTTGGATTAATATATTTGGTATTCACATAATTGGAGGAGCACCTAGTAGGCATTGGAGGATATATTCTTACACACTGTGGGGTAAGTGTAATTGATTCATACCTTCGGATACCGTGGGGTTTTCCATTGTGTTATGCCTTGTGACAATACCGTGGGGTACCGATCAAGGTATATCTTCAATTATGATGTAACTGGGTAGCGATATGGACCTTCTCCATGGAATCCAATTTGTGAATGTATCGAATTGTTATTCCTACATGCTATGATTATGCTCTATGTGCTATGTGTAAACCTCACTTAGGCTTTAAAAGCCTAACACTTGTTATGTGTTTTATGTGTTACAGATATTAGTGGTTCCGGACACAAGAAGGTTTAGACTGGGGTTGTGAGCATGGGATCATTATTGGAGAGTTAAAGATTTGAAGATTAATAATAGAACTTCCCGACACTTTTTGTAATCTGATTTCCATAGTAGAGATCGGACAAGCTAGCGGTCCATTAGTAGTTATGATTATCTAAATCTTTGTATTAATGGTTATGTAATGATAATTAGGTATACTTTCACTTTGGAAATGTGTACCACTCTTCCGTTTTATGGAAGTTTTTGTTGACCCCTGTTTTGGGGTGTTACAAAAAACACACAATATCAAATACGTGAAATAGAAATAACACATATGTTTAACTCGATGATTCACTGTATATTGATTATAAAGAACACCAAGAACACCGAAGGTATAATATGAATTCTGCTCTAATGGGCGTGTGTGTTGTGCAAATTTAATAGAAGAGCTCAACATGAGCCTTCTATTTATACTGAACTACAGGGGACAATGAGGAGACAAAAAGTACTAAGGGTACAAAGACACGATCGTGGGACTGCTAAAGGTACAACGTTAATGTAGTGCGTCGTTTTCTGCTAAGGCTGTAACCCATCAGAGGTTGACACGTGGAGTTGTCAGGGCACGCCTTGTACGAATGATCTTCAGGATCTTCGTACAGCAGAAATCGTGAGAGGCACGATCGTCTTCGTTTTGATCTTCAAATAATCTTCTAAGTCTTCAGTCTTCATACCACATAGGCTCTGTCAAGGATGACAGAGGCTCTGTGGCCTTGTCCTCTGAGAGTGTCTTCTGTAGATCCTTCACTTGGATCTTTGCTCGGTGTCTTGGCAGAGGCTCTGTCGATGTTTTTATACTTAGCCTATTTTTCAATACTTCTTTACATAGAAGTTGGAGCTAACAATCTCCCCCTAAGTATTGAAAAATAAAAAATTGAAAAATGCATGGTTTTCTAGGCTAAGTACACGACAAGAGGTGTTTGACCTCTGTAGAAAGTTTACTCTTCATATAAGATTATGCCAGAGGCACTTACATTCGATTACAATACACGATATGAAAAGTAAGTAGAGGAAGGTTGAGGAAGTCAGATTCTGGCATGTGGAAAGTTGTCGATTTTATGTCCTCCGATTCCTCCACCTTTGAGCTCACGGTATATTTTGATGCAGAGGTTTCTAAAGTTGATGACGGAGTCAGAGACCTCTATCAATCTGTCTGCGAGAGCTTGATCCATGAACTCTGTTCCTCTGTACTCCAAGAGGTTGGCTCTGAACTCTACCAGAGTACTTGTTGCATATTTTTGGAAATCAACCTCTAGGAATAACTTTGACTTTCCAGCAGGATCTTGATAGACATACCCAATCCTTGGAAATCTGATGATAGAGTTTGGTCTTGCATAGGAGGGGCAGTCATCTTCTGGTGGTGGGACACTTAATCCTTTTACTCCAAGGTCGAGTCCCAGTTGGAAGTCAGTCATGCTATACATCAGAAGTCTTTCCCGCATGGCCTTCCTGATTTCACGGTAGGCTCCTTGGATTTCCAATATGTGCCTGTAGTTCTGCCTTGCCCAACTCAGAAGATCAGGTAGATCATAGAGGTTTAGATTTCTCAGATCTGCATCTAAGAACGTGGTTTTTGATCTGTCTACCCTCTTGACTTTGTAGAGGTTGTAGTAAACCTCTCTTCCATGGGTATGGGACAACTTGCAGTAGATGACCTTGTCGATCTTGAAGTTTGAGAAGACTTGGTTGACTGGTTTGGCTTTCTTTCTATAGAAGTCATCTCTTAGCTCTTTAACAAGGTCAGGGTGAAGGATAGATGGTGGCAGAGGATCATTGACTGCTCTACTGTATAAGTATTTGTGCACCACCTCTTTCAATTTATTTTGTTGAACAGGAGGTGGAGGCATGGGTTTTCGCAGAGCATCCAATTCACTTTTTAGTTTGGCCACTCGATCTTCTGAAGGTTTATCCTTGGGAATTTTTGTGGGCATGGTTGACAGAGGAGTGAGTCCATAATCCCATTCTTCTTTTTTGGGCTTAGGTGTAACAAAAGCGTCAAAAGCGCTCTTCATCAGTTTCTCTGCGGGTTGATGCTTTGGCTTTTTCTTCTTAGGTTCCTCTATCAATATTACCTTCTCTTTGTCTTTTGCCTTCGGTTGTAGATCTTCTTTTTGTAAAGACTGGGTTGCCTCTGTTTGTTTTAGCGGTTGAGCCTCTGAGGTCTTTTCTGATGTTATTTTTGGTGGGGTTGCCTCTGTTGGTTTTACAGAGGACTAAGTTGGTGATGTGGGTTTGGTTTGAGGTTCGGTTGGTGAGGCTTCTGCGGATTTGCTCAGATATTTTCTTTTATGAGCTAAGGTCTTGGTTCTGGTTTTGGGTGTGGGAGATGGAGGTTTTGTCTTTTCAGCTTCTGATGTAGGGGATGGTTGTTTTGGTTCCTCTGGTGTTTTTGGTCTTGGTGAAGGGAGTTTGTCTTTTGTTTGTTTTGGTGATTGGGATGGTTGGTCTTCTCTAGATGAGGTAAGGATCTGGAATTGTTCTGTTGGTTTGGGAGTTGGAGATGGTAAGTCTTCAATGGTTATAGGGGTTGTTTCCACAGAGGTGGGTGTTTCCTCTGTGGTCTTCTGTTGTTGTTGAGTTTCAGAGGTTTAAGGGACTTGGTTTATTGGTTCGGTGTTGAGTGGTGGAGCTGGTAAACCTCTGTTCGCAGCTCTTTCTCTTCTTTTCTCCCCCTCAGGATGATCTGATGATCCATCAAAATCATCATCATAGTCATCCTGACCCCTTTCCTTAGTACCCTCTGTGCGGCATGTGGTGTCTGGCTTTTTGGGTTGTGAGGCACCTGCGGCTATCATCTTAGCACACAACTCATCGCAGATGCCTAGAAGGTAAGCGACCTCTGTCTTGGAGTTGAACCTAAGTCTGCCCACACGTGCCTGAAAATCCTTCACATAGTTTGCGTTAGCTATGGTGAAGGCTCTGATGAAATCTGTCACTTGGTCGAGTATCCCTTGCCCAAGCTCTGTAAGCTGCTCTCTGGTCATTTAGTCGGAGGGCTTCATGGCCTGAGTTTCTTTGGTAATGTGCTCTTGGACTTGCTCTAGGGCCTTCTTTAAGTCTTTTGGAGTTAGGCTCGTAGAGGTAGGGGTTTGTTCTTTCTTCAGTTGCTCAAGGAGATCTCTGACAGAGGCTTGGAAGGCAGAGCTTGTTGCTTTCTCGAATGCAGAGGCGGTAGCGGCAGCAAAGGTTATTGCAGTTGTATTCATTTGGGCACAGGCAGTTCTCAACTCTGTGGATAGGGTGTCCACTTTGGTGGTCAGTTCAGTTATGGCCCTTGAAGTGGTCTCTGCAAAAGAGTCAAAAGAGCTTTTCAACCCTTTCAACGTGTTATCCACAGAGGTGACAAGGGTTTGGAACTCATCCCTTGAGACATGTGAACTAAGTGTAGCCTATGGGGGAACATATTCATCCCCAGAGTTTGTCCTTGTTCCTTGGACACCATCTTTCGTCCCTGTATTGAGGTTGATGACGGAAGGATTTCCCTCTAATCCTTGAGCAGAGGCTTTTTGAGCCTCAGACTCTATAGAGGTTATGTTAAGCACATTGTCTTGATCCACTTCAAATGTAGGTACAAGAGTATCCTTAAGTTGACTTGGGAACTTGTCTAGAGTCCCTTCGTCTTTGTGCTCTCTAGGCTTCTCTGAAGAGCCGATCAGTCCTGAGTGTGTGTGTGTGTATCAGAGGAAACGAATTCCTCTGCGGGGATGTCTGATGTGATCTTGGGCGAAGGATCACGAACTAAAGGTGAGTCCTTTGGAGAGGACTCCCTTGGAATGGTTTCCCCGGATTCTAATGGCACAGAGGTGGAAAGAAGTTCCTCTGTCCGGTTTGCAGGGGTTGGGCTCGAGCTGTGCTGCTCTTTTTCAATGACACCTTCTGCCACTAGACTGGCGATGTCAGAAATAAGGGTTGCACTGGGAGGTGGTTGGGAATATGTGCCTCTACTTTATGCGGCATCTTTTTGCGATTCCTCTGCAGTCATACACCCTAAGGTAGAGGTTTTTATCCTAGCTTCTACTTCTGCCCGAGTGTCTTCGACTCGTATCGATTCCTCTGGACTCTTTCGTAGTACATCGTAGCAGGGGTGAGATCCAAGTAAGGAATGTAGGTCCGGGTGCAGAAGTCCTTCTGGAGTGTTTCCCTGAATTCCCGCAGGGGTTCTGGCATCTTCCTCCATGTCAGAATCAACCTCTGAGACGGTGGCAGTTCGGTTTGTGGTCCACTCTGGGATGGCTTCTGCGGTCCATCCAGAGGTATCTAAGGAATCATCAATGTCAGGGCGTTGGAGGAAGGCAGAGAAGTCATTTTGATCTACATAGTTGATGGGAGTGGGTGATTGCAGAGGTTGTGCAGGGGCTTCTTCTTCCATTTCAGCTTCCTCTGCGATGGTTTGCAGAGGAGTGTGGGGTTTCTTGGTTTTCGTTTTGCTTTTCTTACATTTAGGTTTGGGGGCACCCTCCTCAGAAGATTTGGATTTTCTCTTCTTTTTCTTTTCTTTCGGAGGAGGGGAAGGTGCAGAGGATCCAACCACTGTTTCATGTGGTGGTGATTGTTGGGTTTGTTGAGGAGGTGCGACACTTGTAGAAGTTCCCTCTGTAGTTTTCTTTGTTTTGAGGGCCTTCTTCTTGGGGGTGTAGTAGAGGTTTTTCTCTTAGAGGAAGAGGTTTCTAATTGGCTTCTTAGAAGATGGAAGTTTTCCTATACTTGTTGGTGTTTTGCTAAGGTCACGGACCACTCCTCATCGCTCATCCTAATCACTACCTGGGTTCCTATAGGGGTTCCTAAACGCGGGGGTGTCACTGGACTCGGTTCAGGAGTCCTATGATCGCGTATGTATGCTAACTTGAGGTCCTCATCACTTGCATATGCTAGAAGGGCGGTTGGTAGAGGTCTGCAGAAGTTGTATCCTTCCAAGTGCTCTGTTGGGGTGTTCTTTGCCATTGGGTAGGATTTGACGACTGGTCCCTCCATTTGCCATTTCTCTATGCGTAGCAGAGGTTCTAGAAGTACACCTAGAATCCTTTGAAATTGTAGCATGAGGAGATCTTTGGTGTTGGGTCCCTTTACCCTCTGTGATGAGATTTTGTGGTCGATTGTGTTGACTATCTCCTGCATCATAAGAGTGGCATAGTCCAGAGGCAAATCATAGTACACCCCGTACATGATTGCCATGATTTGGTGAGATGTTTGATCTGGACTACCCACTTTCCCAGTTAGGCACCTGTTCAGGATGGAGAAGAGAGTATTCCACAGAGGGGGGAACCTGTTCCTTCTGAAGTCATTCCTCTTCTTTAATTTGGTGTTGTAGTCCAACATCTCTGTGAAGTCACAAAGTTCTCCATCTGAAGGTTCCTCTGCGTACTTCTTGATCCCTAGAAGTCCCCTTGTTGGTAGGCCAAACTCGAGGGAAAACATGGTTCTGTTGAACTTTATCCCCAAGTAGTCTGATTGGCCAGGTTTGGAAATGTTGCCCTTGATTTGCCTATTGTCTTGGTCATAATGGTAGCTCTGCCAGAATTGGTTGAGGTATCTGGCAGGGATCATTCTAACGTTTCTGGTTAGCAGAGGGAACAGGTAGTGGTTTTCCAGAATGTTTAGTAACATTGCATGTTCCTCCCCAAATGTTGTTCTTGAAGGAACAAGGTTATGATTATTGGGTTTCAGGGGAAGAACATGTTCAAAATGTTCATGTTCTAGAAAGTTTTGCAGGTGGGTTGTCGGAGTAAAGGCCACTGATTCACCTGAGTTATCTTGTTCTAAGTTTCCGGACATGGTTGGGTTCTGTAAGTGCTCAGATTGGGCTGGGGAGTTCGCCGGAGATTTAGAGGTGGAAGCCATTGCTTGTGATTCTTGAAGAAAGAAGTAGAATATGGAGAAGTTGCAGGTTTTGCAAGGTTCACCGGAGAAGAAGAGAGGAGTAAATTCATAAAAGGAATAGGGAAGGAGGTAAACGGAGTTATATAGTGGGGTAGAAACGGATAGAATTCCATGGTTAAAAAGTGAATTCAATGAACATTTGGGGTCCGCACTCGAGTTCTACAGCTGGTGAGACGTTTTAGAAGAACGTGTGGCATGCACGTCCAATGAAAACATGCCACGTCAGAGGTGTCAGAGCACGATTAGACATCGTGCGCGGCCCATTAATGCTTGGCGCGTGGGCGTTTCTACTCCAAGATGTCTGTCACTTTCAGAAATAACCCGCATGTTACAGAATTCCCTTAAAAAGCCAAGTATCAGAACGACAGAAGCTCTGTAGTGGAATGAGCTCTGTGGTCTGAAACCTACTTTTCATCTCCTCTGAGCTTGCACCTTTACCAAAAACGTTTGAAAATACATTGGAATGATCGATAGAACTTTAGTACTAAATTTGCATTCACAGAGGCTTTGAGGCTCTATGAGTGGAATTTTCTAATAACTAAAAATTCATAAAACATTTTGATCATCCAAAGTTTTCATTGTTTTATACATTGTTTTTAGGACATATTTGGAGATTGGTGTCCTGGAAAACTGTTTTGGAAAAAGGTTTTGTGCGAGACATTCTCCTTTTGATTTACCTTTGCTCGGCAAACTTACCTGACTTTTGTGGATTTGGTTGATCACAACTCTTCTTTGGCTCCCCCTTGAATTAACCACTTCTGTAGATTAATTCAAGGTCTCCTTCTGCTCCCCCTTGACCTATGCTTGGATCAGATAAGATAAGTAATGCATAGAACATAGGTCAAACTCACCAGAGGCTCTGTGGAGATTGTCAGAGGTTCTGAGAATTCCTACAGAGGCTCTGTTGGGTACAGAACTTTTGATGATAAAGAATTTACATACTAAAGAGTTGAATATATACATATTTACAAGAAGATCAAGTCTCACTTACAGAGATCAACTCATGTTTATCATACCCAACTTACTCACCAAGAAAAGAAATCTTTTCTCATCAAGTGCCTTAGTGAATAAGTCTGCAAGCTGGTATTCAGTGGACACAAAGTACATCTCGATTGTGCCTAGTTCAACGTGATGCTTCAGAAAGTGGTAACGAATATCGATATGCTTTGTTTTGGAGTGCTGTACGGGATTGGCAGAGATCACAAAGGCACTCTTTGAATCACAGAGGATGGGTATCTTGTATATGTTGAAACCGTAGTCCTTTAGCTGAGTTCGCATCCACATAACCTGGGAGCAACAGATAGCAGCAGCGACATATTCGGCTTCTACTGTAGATGTCGATACGCAATTCTGCTTCTTTGAAGTCCAGCTGACTAGTTTACTACCCAGGAATTTACAACTCCCAGATGTACTTTTTCGGTCAAGCTTGCATCCTCCATAATCTGAATCTGTGAAGGCCTTAAGATCAAAGCCAGAGTTCTTCGGATACCAGAGCCTAAGATTTTTGGTTCCCTTAAGGTATCTGAAGATCCTCTTTACAGCAAGAAGGTGGGATTCTTTTGGGTTAGCTTGATATCTTGCACAGAGGCATGTGGCATACATTATATCAGGTCTACTTGCTGTTAAGTATAAAAGGGGCCCAATCATGCATCTGTAGAGCTTGCACTCTACAGATTTACCATCTGGATCTGAGTGTAAGTTATTTCCAGTGGACATGGGGGTCTTCATTACAGAGGCATCAGAGAGCCTGAATTTTGAAAGAATGTCAGAGACATATTTAGCTTGATTTATGAAAATGCCCTCTGATGATTGTTTGACTTGGAGTCCTAGGAAGAAGTTTAATTCTCCCATCATACTCATTTCAAACTCACTCTGCATGAGTTTTTCAAAATCTGTGCATTGTTGTGCATTTGTAGAACCAAAAATAATGTCGTCCACATAGATCTGTACAAGCAGAATCTGATCACCTTTTCTTTTATAAAACAAAGTAGTATCGGTTGTACCTTTGTCGAAATCATTATTGAAAAGAAAGGTTGAAAGTCGTTCGTACCATGCTCTTGGAGCCTGTTTCAGTCCATACAGAGCTTTGTCAAGATAATAGACATAGTTTGGGTACTTGGTACTTTCAAACCCTGGTGGTTGTTGGACGTATACTTCTTCTTGGATTTGACCATTCAGAAAGGCAGATTTTACATCCATTTGAAAAACTTTGAAACCTCTGTGGGCTGCGAAGGCTAAGAAGATTCTTATTGCTTCAAGTCGTGCGACAGGGGCAAAAGTCTCATCGTAATCAATGCCTTCTGCTTGGCAATATCCCTTGGCCACCAATCTCGCTTTATTTCTAATGACCACCCCATCCTCATCCTTCTTATTTCTAAAGACCCATTTAGTCCCTATTGCTTGTTTCCCTTTTGGCAGAGGAACTAGGGTCCATACCTTGTTTCTCTCAAACTGTAGGGCTTCAGAAATACGTTTGGGTCATCTAGGGCTTCAGAAATACGTTTGGGTCATCTAGGGCTTCAGAAATACGTTTGGGTTCGATCACACTGGTAAAGTTTGTAAAGAAACAAAAATTAGCAGTGGCTGATCTTGTTTTGACTTTTTTAGAAGGGTCGCCTATTATTAGGCTTGGAGGATGGCTCTTCGTCCACTTTGTCTTCCTTGGAAGATGGTCATTAGCATCATCTAGTTGAACCTCTATGGTTACACTTGTTGGTTCTCGTGCAACCTCTGTAGTAGAAGGTACTTCTGTTCTTGAACTTGGTTCTTCAGCTTGTGGATGTATTGCGATAAGAGTTGGAATTGGTTCCTCTGAGGAAATTGAGACCGAATCCTCGTTTTCCTCTGGTATTGGTTCCTCTGTAGTTGCTAGAGTTGGTATATCCAGTGCCTCTGTAGTAGAATCTTTGCTTGTGTCATCTTCTGTTCGCTCCCCCTCAGCACTTGCATCTGCATGATTTACAGAATAGGATGAAGTATTTAATGGACCAGTTAGAGATATACCTGACTCAGTCTGGTTGGCAGAAGATGTTTCTCCATAGGCTCTGACAGCTCCAGCAGAGGGATCAATATCATCGTGGGACATCTCTTCAAATAGCAGATTTAGTTCTGCTTCTCTTGTAGGGGAGATGCCAGAGGATTCCTTTTTCAGGCCGAGTTCTGAACTGATTTGTTCAGAAGTCTTTTGAAAGGAATCGTCAAAAGAGACATTGATACTCTCTATAATGGTTTGGGATCGCAGAAGGTAAACTCTGTAGGCCTTTGAGGTGGCAGAGTACCCAATGAACTTGCCTTCATCTGCTTTCACATCAAACTTTCCTCTAGCTTCTCTATCGTTCAGGACAAAACACTTGCATCCAAAAACATGGAAGAACTTGATGTTTGGTCGCCTTTTGTTGATCAAATGGTAAGGTGTTTTGATGTGTCTCTTCACTATGGTTGATCGATTTTGGGTGTAGCATGCGGTTGAAACTGCTTCTGCCCAGAAAGAAATTGGCAATCCAGATGCTGTCAGCATAGTTCTTGCAGCCTCCACAAGCGTGCGGTTCTTTCGTTCAACCACGCCATTCTGTTGTGGGTGCGTGCAGCAGAGAAGTTCTGAGATATGCCTTCTTCTGTAAGATAAGCTTCAATGACAGAGTTTTTGAATTCTGTGCCATTGTCGCTTCTTAACTTTTGAATCCTGCACTCATACAGAACTTGGATTCTTTTCATTAGGTCTATCAGAATGTTTGGAACATCTTATTTCTTTCTGACAATTTCCACCCATGTAAATCTCGAGTATTCATCAATCAACACAAGTATATACTTCTTGCCTCCTAGGCTCTGTGTAGCGATTGGACCGCAGAGGTCAACGTGTAGCATATACAGAGGCCTAGGGCAAGACACATCAGTCTTGCCTTTAGGGGAAGCTCTTTTGAGTTTACCCATTTCGCAAGCAGAGCATAAATGATCTTTACTGAATTTGACATTTGGAAAACCTTTAACAAGATCAAGTTTAACAAGCTTATCTAAAGTATGAAAGTTTAAGTGGCAGAACCTGTTATGCCATAACCAGGCTTCTTCGTTTTTACAGGCAACAAGGCAGAGCTTGTCCTTCTTGTTCTTGGCACTGAAGTTCATGAGGTACAAATCTCCCTTACGTTCGGCTCGCAGAAGTTCGACTCCTGTATCTTCACCTTGCAGCGAGCAGAAGGTTCTTTTGAACATGATGTCAAAACCCGTATCACAAAGTTGGCTAACATTGAGTATGTCGTGTTTAAGGCCATCCACATATGCAACTTTGCATACGGTTATGTTTTCCTTCTTGATGACTCCATAGCCTTTTATGTACCCTTTTTGTTGTCGCCAAAGGTCACAGATCCACCATCGAGTTTATCTTTGTAAGTGGATAATAGACCTCTATCGCCAGTCATGTGCCGTGAGCATCCGGAGTCTAGATACCAGATCGGTACATACTTCCTCTGTAACACAATCAGAGATTTTTAGGTACCCATATCCAAATGGGTCTCGGTTTGTTAGGGTCTTCAAGGTTGCCTTAGCATCCTTGGATTTGGTTTTAGCTTCTGATGAAGAACCAGTTTGTTTCTTCTTACCCTTGAATTTAGCATTCTTTTTGGGTCTAGAGAGGAAACAGTGTGGACTAGAGAAGTGTTTATTCAATTGATGCATAAGTTCAAAACAATGACAATAATGAATATGCGAAAAATTTGCTTGAACTTTTCATTAAAAACACTAAATAGGGGTACAGAGGCTTTATTTTGACAATCTACCCTAGCATCTGACTTCCTATTACAAGAAGACCTATGTAGACTAGATTGTTGTTTTGAAAATTCTCTGTTCGGAGTAGCCTTCTGTGGACCCCTTCCTCTGTGGTGAACTTCTGCAGGTTTCACAGTCATAGAAGAAAAAGATTTGTTAATTTCAACCCACTTACCCTTTTGTTGCCAAGTTAATTTTTCTTTAAGAGGCCTTAAGTGTTTTGAAATTTTTGAACTTGTTGGATTTTGAGAAGACGTTTCCTTTTGTTGTTTGATTTTCTCAAGCTCAAGAGAGGTTTTGGCTTGTATACACATGTCCAAAAAGTCTGGACAGATAGGAATCCTTGTGGTTTTCTCCTTAGGAGGAATGGTTCTGTTAGGAATTCCAGAGGGAAGTTTAATTTCCTCTGCACCACAAGAAACTATCTATGAATTTATTGAGTCAGTCTTAGATTCGTCAGAGGATGAATCGTCCTCATATACAGAGATTGAGTCACTAAGATCTCTGTCGACAGAGGCTGGACTTTCAGAGCATGTGCCATACTCACTTTCTTCCTTTTCTTTGGGACTATCTTCCAAATCAGCAGAAGTATTTATCAAGATTTCCTCAGAGAGATTTTGATCAACAGATGATGTACAGAGGTTTTCATAAAAGTTGTTTTTTCCAATTTCCATCAACTCATTTTCAGAAATGTTTTTCAGTTTTTCTTCTGAAGAAGCGGGCAAGAATTCAGGTGCCTCTGCCGATAATTTCTTTTCAGAGTTTATCATGCAGACAAAAGCAACCTATGTTTGAGTCTCGGGGTCACCAAACTTGAAGATTCCTATCTGATCTTGAGTTTTCAGATATTTCTTAGGTTTGGATTCTCTTTTGACAGAGGTTGAAAGAGATAAATCTGTGTTTTGATACCACACATTTATCATCTTCAGAGGTTTCCTCTTGTGAGGTTCCCCAGAGACTTTTTTCCTTTTGCTAACAGAGAGTAAGTTTGGAAATCCAGGTTTTCTTGTATCTCCTATACAAAACAGAGATGACAGAGACTTATCTCTTTTGGTTCCAGTGTATGGATCTATATCACAGAAGCCAATTCCCCGTCTCCCTATTTGTGTATTTATCTTTTCATATACCATCTGTGCATCTTGATGTTTTTTCAATTAAAGGTCTCTTCTGAGTAGGTCTTGATGAAGGACTTCTTTTTCCTTCTGAAAATACTGTTTAAGAGCAAGAATATTCATTATGTCGCTCTCAACATCCATAAGTTCTTTAGATTTATCTTTTAAGGCTGAGTTGAGTTCTGAAATCTTTTCTTTTAAAGGATTTAGATGTTTGTGCCAATTAGTTTCAATCTCTTCCTTTTCTTGAAATATTTTAGCCTTTTCTTGAGTGAGAAGTCTAGCTTCTCTTTCAAAGAATGCAAGCTTTTTCTGGACACTTTCGCAAGTCTTTTTAAGTTCGGTGTATTCAATTGTCAGTTTAAGCAAATCAGCTTCTGTTTTATTAGAGGAAGAGTCAGAAGTGGATACCTCACTGTCAGAGTCGGAGGAGCTGACCTCTGCCATCCCGCAGAATAGGGCGTTCTTCTTTTCACCTTCGTCAGAGGATTCGTCTGACTGCCATTTTTCCTGCTCCACCATGAGAGAATTTTGAGCATAATACTCCACCTTCTTTTTGTAGAAAGCATAGTCCCTTTGAGGGCGGTTTGGTTTGCTCCTACAGGCAGCAGCATAGTGGCCTGGCTTGCCACGATTGAAACAACCCTGGTTCTGGGGTGCATTCCCAGCTCTGTCGCCTGACCTCTGTTGGTCACCATCTCTATCACTTTTGTCATTTGACCTCTGTTGGTCATTCTCATCTTCTCTTCCCTGATTCCTTGGCTCATACTTTCCACCCTGATCATCTCTGCTATTGCGTTCATAACTTGACTTCTTCTGGTACCCTCTGCTGAATTCCCTTGTCAAAAGAGCTAAAGATTTAGCTATTGAGGCCATTGTTGCCTCCTCTTCTTCCACTAATTCCTCTTCTTCACTATCAACCACCAATACCTTCTTCTTCTCCTTCTTTTCCTCCACAACTTTCTCCTTCTTTGGCTTTTCTTTAGCTTCTGTAGCCTTACCAACAAGTGCCAGAGGCCCACCGGTTTGAGCTTTTGCTTGAGCAATCTGAGGTTCTTGGGCAGCCAGTGTTCCGTAAAGATCTGGCAGAGTCCAGGTGTCTAAGTCATGATTAGTTTGCAGAGACATAGACAGCTGTAGCCATTCTTCGTTTAGGCTCTTTAGGAACATGACGTTGTTCTCTTCAGAAGTTCAGTGAATCCCGAACTTCTTACACTTGTTGATAAGAGAGTTGAACCGGTCGTATGTTGATTGTAGAGATTCTGTCGGCAGAGCTTTAAATGCGTAGTATTCGTTGATGCATTGGGCTCTGCGATTTTTCTGAGTCTTGGCCCCTCCCTCCAATTGTTTCTCCAGTTCCTTCCATAGATCGTATGCAGATTCACACGCATCTAGGGATTGGAAGAGGTCATTGGGTATGGCCATTATCAGAAGTCGCTTGGTCTTCTGAGCGATCTCATAATTCTCCCAGTCAGGTGCAGACCAGTTGTCCTTTGTCTTAGGTTTCTCGTGCTCAGGAATCTCTGGATTATCATCTGTGGCATGTACACGTGGTACTATGACCATAGGAACGAAAGGAGGGTTGTGGATATAGTGAACGAGTTCTTTGTCAGTACACTCGAAGAAGTGAATCATTCGTATCTTCTACTGAGGGTACTCATCTCTGAGCAAAGTGGGTGGTTTTGTTAAGGAACTAGCAGTGAAAAAGTTGTTGGTGTTCGCCATTTTAAATGGTTTGAAAAACACCAGAAAACAGAGTATGAACTGAAACTTTTAGATGATGGGTCAGATTTGTAGGAAAGATCTTATAAACTTAAAAGCCTTGAACAATGCACTAAAATGGAGAGTTTTAACCGAAGAAACAGGTTCTGTAAGTTTACCAAAGTCGAACTTGTCGAGAATGGCAGAAAAACAGAGACTGTTTGAAAAATATGAAGAACGGGTTAAAATCAGTCCAAGTTTCTACCTAAAAGAGTTGAAATCATTGTCAGAGTAGATCTCTTGATATGGAAAATCAAAGCAAGCTATGATACCAATTGTTGATCCTGATATTACTCAACAATGATATAAATATCTAATAATTCAAACAAAAAAGAGTGCGGAAGCGTTTTAGCGAACTAAAGATATATTCTAGGTAGAAAACACACAATATCAAATACGTGAAATAGAAATAACACAGATGTTTAACTCGATGATTCACTGTATATTGATTATAAAGAACACCAAGAACACCGAAGGTATAATATGAATTCTGCTCTAATGGGTGTGTGTGTTGTGCAGAGTTAATAGAAGAGCTCAACATGAGCCTTCTATTTATACTGAACTACAGGGGACAATGAGGAGACAAAAAGTACTAAGGGTACAAAGACACGATCGTGTGACTGCTACAGGTACAACGTTAATGTAGTGCGCCGTTTTCTGCTAAGGCTGTAACCCATCAGAGGTTGACACGTGGAGTTGTCAGGGCACGCCTTGTACGAATGATCTTCAGGATCTTCGTACAGCAGAAATCGTGAGAGGCACGATCGTCTTCGTTTTGATCTTCAAATAATCTTCTAAGTCTTCAGTCTTCATACCACAGAGGCTCTGTCAAGGATGACAGAGGCTCTGTGGCCTTGTCATCTGAGAGTGACTTCTGTAGATCCTTCACTTGGATCTTTGCTCGGTGTCTTGGCAGAGGCTCTGTCGATGTTTTTATACTTAGCCTATTTTTCAATACTTCTTTACATAGAAGTTGGAGCTAATAGTGCCGATATATTCTTCATTTGTTTTCACCAATTTGTCTTTAATAAATTTGGTGAGAATTGTCTTCAGAACATACAAATGTACTTTTCCTGCAAAAGTATATTTGTAATATCTTGCAATGATAGAGACATTCTCTAGGAGATCAGAAAAAGGTTGGTTGGCCTTTACACCCTTCTAAGGAAAGGTCTATACCAACCTCCCTGCAAGTCAACGCTTCAAGACAAAAGGTACACCATGTACCTTACCTGAGAACCTCCTCTCCTACCCATGCTTGATAAGTGTCCCATGCATTTAACGCATGAGGCACTATATAAAGAAGAAGCCTCCTCCATGCAAAGTGTTGGGGTAGAGGTTGTAATTGTCTTAAAGTTATGGGCTGAAATTGTAAATACCCCAATAGGGTATAAATAGTTAATTGCCTTTAATGTTTTAGGTTAATCATTCTAATTGCTTTCATAGTCGTACGCTTAAACTGTAAAAACTCTCTGATCTTCAATACAATTGGATGACAACAGTTTGATCTTATTTGTGTTATTATTCATTGATTATTGTTTGATATTGCACAATATGGGATCTACACGTGGTATCAGAGCAGAGAGATAAAGGTTTGATTCAAGGATTTCATTGGTTTCTGGAAAAACGACGCCTGTAAGTTTCTTCACATTCTGATTTGCATTGATTTCTGCAAATTGTTAGTTTTTATTCGTGTCATTGTGTTTCTTTAAGTATTATATTGAGTTTTGATAAGTTTCATAGCAGAAAACCAGGTTTTGAACCACTAATTCATCAAAATTGTTTTTTTGAGTTTCTTGTTGTGTTCTTCAAAAATCCTCATTTTTTCTTCAAAAGGTGTGTTTTTAGGCTTAACTCCATTTGGGTATTTGTGTTTTTGGGTTATTGGTCTAACAATTCTCAGGAATCAAAACATTCAAGCTAAACCTACTTTCGATCTGATTTATTCGCACAAAGAGTTTTTCCGAACGCGCATTGATCGTTTTTCGGGTAAGTCATTCTTCCGGACAAGTCTATTTTCCCATAAGTTTCTCATTTTTCGATACCCATTATCCGGACAAGCTTCCGGAATCAAATCCTGGAAATACTTTCTCCGGATTCGCTTTTCCGAACGCACTTTCTCCGGATACCTCATCCGGACTTCGCTTCCGGATACCATCTTTCCGAATTCCTTATCCGGATTTGCATCTTTTCCGGACCAATACTCTGTCCGGATTCCGGCATACATCTGGAAAACTTTTCATCCGGTATCCGGTATCCGATCACTGTCGAATCTCTCATTTTCCGGACACACTTTTCCGGATCTCTCATCCGGATTCCTATCCGGACTTCTACTGTCCAGTGACCATTTGTTCTGTTTTTGCTTAATTGTAAATTTCTACTTAATTAGATTTGCGTTAGGACACTCCCTAGTTTTCCTTGTGTTAGATCACTACCTTGAATCACCTCATTATCTCACGGTCGCCTAGTCCAAGGACAACTATGACTACATCTTCCAAGACTTGGAAGAAGGCCCGCAGTCGACTCCTATGATGGACGTCCCAGCCCAAGCCAGCGGTGCTGCAGCAGTTCGAGCACCAAAGAGATATGATCAAATGACTCAAGACGAACATAAAATATTCGATGGGAAAAAGCACGTGAAGCGATATCTTGTGCAAAGTCTACCGAACGATATCTACACTGCGATAGATTGCTATAAAGACACGTCAAAAGGCATGTGGGATCAAGTGGCGAAAATGATGAGAGGCAGCAAGATTGGAGATCAATTGAAGTTCAATAGCTGCATCACTCGCTACGACAGCTTCAAGCAAAGGAAAGGAGAATCTTTGACCGAAACATACGATCGATTCTGCTTACTCCTGAATGATCTCCAGAAGAACAACATCTTAAGGTTCAATACCGAGAATAGCATCAAGTTCTTGAACAACCTCCAACCTGAATGGAAAACCTTCGCCTCTCACGTCCGACACAACCACATCATGGAACAGATTCTCATCAACGAACTCTACAAAATGCTTACGCAAGATGACGACGAAGTACTAGATCTGATGGAAACACAGAAGTCAGCTGCAAAACATCAAGTCGATCCATTGGCCCTCGTGTCTGACAAACGAGGCAAACAGTCTAGTCATAGCTCAAGGCGTGCACAAGCATCAAGAGAGTCTGAACCTGAAGAGGAGGAACAAGAAGAGAGTTATTCAGATTCCGAGCTGAATGATATCAAGAAAGTCATGGCCTTCATTTCCAAGTCATTTCAGAAGAAGGCATTCTTCAAGAAACCGTCCTCTAACAATCAGCGCTACTCGACCACTCCCCACAAGTGCCATGACTACAAAGAGAAGTATGAGGGCAAGAAGAGATCAGAAGAGGCCCGTCAACCTGATCACAAAGAAAATCATAAACGCAAGCTCGAGGTGAACAACAAAGACGAACTCGTCAAATGCTACAATTGTGGCAAATTAGGTCATTTCGCCAAAGAATGCAAAAAGCCAGTCGTTCGCAATGCTGAGTACTATAAGAACAAGATTCTTTTGGCCCAACAGAAAGAAGCTGGGAAAGCATTGATGGCAGAAGATTATAGAAGATGTTGATGCTCATCTGTGTTTCATGGGCAACCACACTAATCCTCCAGCCCTCGGTGAATCTTGTCAGGTGCGTGCTCCTATTCATCAAGCCTTACTTGATCAGATGAAACTGCTTGTTCAAAAGATAGAGTCCTATAAACTTACCACTAAAGAACAGTCACTTGAAATTACTACATTAAATGAGAAGTTAGATGTTCAGCATAAGGTTATAGACAAACTAAGATATGAAAATGCTGGTAACCTATGCATAACTGAAAATCTAAAAGAAAAGTGTGCCAACCTTTCAAAAGCACCTCAAGCTTTAAGGACCCAAAAATCTGAACTAACTGAAAAGCTCAGTAAGTCTGAGAATGAGAGAGTTGAGATTGTCTATCAATGTTCTTCACTTCAAATAGATAATAACGAGCTTCTTGCAAAAATAAAGGATCTTGAGCTAAATTTTTACAAACGTGGACAAACTGATCAAACGATTCATATGAACAAACCAAAAGATTTCAAATATTATAACTATGAATGGGGAATCGAGTATGACATCCCTCACTATTTGAAAAAGATCTTATCAATGGTGCCTACTTTATATGAACTTAATTTGCTAAGCCTTCATAAGACATATCCCAAATATAAAATAAGATGGACAGAGCCCATAGATGAAAAGGATGAGGAGCTGAAAAGAAAGAATACTGTTAAGATGTAAATGCCTTTCGCATACGAAACTCTTAACACATCTTACAAAACAAACAAATCCAAATATCTTTCAAATGACTACTTTGACGGCTATGCAGTTGCCAAGCCCAAAGCATCCTCTAACAAGGATGCGATCCAAACAACTGAACCTAAAGAAGAGAATGACGAGTTTAAACGCTATGTCCCACCTCTCATTGTAGAAAAGAAAACAGTTCGGTTAGAGGAGTCATTTGAACAAGAACGGATTCAATTGCAAACGGAAAAAATAAGAGCTTTTATCTAAACTTGAGTGTTCCAATTCCACAAAAACGGAATATATATCAGTTGAGAAAAAGGAACGTTTTTAGACAGAAATCAGTCGGCTCACATCTAAACTGTCTGCCTTGGCAACAGAGGTGATGCAAGAGCGAGTAAGCAAGGATGAACTTCAAAATAAGTTTAACCAACTCCAAGAAGAGGAAAATATTTTGTTTGAACCTTCCTCTACCTCATCGGATACATCTTCTGTAAGGATTTATGGGAAATGTTTCTTCCAAAAAGGGAAAAGAACCTCAAATGGAGTATTTTAAAAGGAATCTTGACTCTGGTTTTCAAAAAGCTTCCGCACCTGATTCTTCTCAAAACAAAATTCCAAAATATTCCCCACCTCCTTTGACCAATGGTGTTCCATCCGAGAGTGAAATCGATTTTTCCGCGTTCATGAATTCTAATATCTGCTCAGATGATGAGTTTCCAAAGTTTGACTTTGATCAAGTCCTTCCAAGCCATGTTGATTTTCTTCCACATACGCCTGAACGATCGGTCAATTTTCATAAGGGTGAATGTTCTACATCCGCCTCTCAAAACCGTTCTGTGAACAATGTTTCCAAAAACAAGTGCAAATCTAAAAGACATCCACAGAGACGGAAAAAGACCGGTCGCCCACAAAATAGACATCCTTACAACTCAAGCTCTTCTGACTATGACTTTAATGATATTTTAGATAAAACGGTCGGGGCAAAACCATCAAACAAAAGTGGGTAGCTAAAGGATCTAACGAGAGCAAGTTGCAGACAGAGTCATTTAATTCAGTTTTTAATTCTAGGAAAAACAATAATAATCATGATGTAATTGATTCAAGTACTATTGTTGAACAAGTTGTTTCTTTTCCGTTAAAGATTTATTCACTTCAGCAATTACTTAAGTTATCTCATGATTGTATTTGTTGTTCCAATTGTGGTTTGAATGACTTTGTCGATAAAAAGTATGCATCTGATTGGTTTGGTTCTTATCATGTGTTTAATTCTTGTCCTATGTATAAATCACCCAAACCCAAACGTGAACCCAATTCCAAATCGGTCCCTAAGACAATTGCTACACCTAACCCCCCAAGACCCATTTTCAAATGGGTACCTAAATTTGTTTAATTCTTTTTGTAGAACGGTCATGTGTGGTATTTAGATTCAGGCTGCTCCAAGCACATGACTGGAAGGAGGGAGCTTCTCACGAACTTCACCGACAAATTTTGTGGCAACGTGAGATTTGGGAATGACCATTCTGCACCAATCCTGGGTTATGGAGACATAGTTCAGGATAAGATAACTATCAAGAAGGTCTCGTATGTTGAAGGTCTAGGTAACAACCTGCTTAGCATAGGTCAATTCTACGACAAGGACTTAGAGGTAAACTTTAAATCCAAGAGATGCAGCGTTCGCACTGAAGACGGAAAGGAGCTACTAGTTGGGACACACAAAACCAACCTCTACACGATAGACCTCTCCTCTCTGAAAATGGACGAGTCAGTGTGCCTGATGTCAAAAGCCAACTCTCAGCAAACCTGGATGGCATCGTAGACTATCACACCTGAACTTCAAGAACATCAACAACTTGGTGTTAGGCGTACACATGAAAGGCATGCCATAGCTCAAGTCTGAAAAAGACCACCTCTGTGTTGCATGCGAGATGGGAAAGATGAAGCGAGCATCCTATAAACCGAAGGCCGCTCCGAGCACATCTAGATCCTGCGAACTCATCCACGTGGATCTCTGTGGACCAATGCGTATTCAGAGTATCAATCACAAGAAGTACGTTCTGGTCATGGTCGATGATTTCTCACGGTATACTTGGGTCAAGTTCCTACATTCGAAAGATGAGACCCTGGAGTTGATCATCACACATCTGAAGATTGTGCAAGTGAATCTCCGACAACTAGTGCAGACCATCCGGACGGACAACGGTACAGAGTTCAAGAACCGAACACTGGATGACTACCTCACCTCAGTAGGTATCACCTATACCTTCTCTACCGCACGTACCCCTTAATAGAACGGATTCGTGGAAAGGCGGAATCGTAACCTTGTTGAACCCGCTCGAACCATGCTTTCTCAATCCAAACTTTTGTTATTTCTCTGGGTCTAGGCCATTGCAACTTCCTGCTACACGCAAAACCGTTCAATCATCAACAAGCGGTTCAACAAGACGCCTTACGAGATCATCGACAACCGCATTCCGAACATCAAGTATTTTCACGCCTTCGGATGCACATGCTACATCATGAATGACAAGGACGATCTCGAGAAATTCAGCTCTAAAGAGGACGAAGGAATATTCATTGGATACTCGACTCAAGCACAAGCGTTCCACGTCTACAACAAGCGCACCAAGACCGTCATCGAGAGTGTAAACGTGACATTTTACGAATTGGCTGACTTGCCTTCTGAAAATTCAGTTCATAACCCGTTTTAACTGGTGTGTTAGCTTCCGAACATTCTCGTTCGGGATCTACACAAGATATGGTGAATTCAAATCATGCCTCTACGTCAAACTCACATCTTTCTGATTTGGATTTACTTTTCAAAAAAAATAATGATGAATATTTTGGTCAGGTTAATGCAAATGCTATTGTGAAAACCAGGGTTGGAGTTGCGCAAATTGAGGACTCTGCTAATATTACGGGTCCGTCGACATCTATCAGTTCTCGATTAATTTCTGCATCTAACGAAGACCTGCAAAGCTCAAGTGAAGCTACATCTGATGTTGAGCGTACTCCAGAAGCTGTTGTGAACATACCTGATGTTAGCTCCAATCTTTATGTTTGTGAAAGTAGTGAAAATAGTCTAAGTACAGAAGTAACCCATAGAGGCTCTGCAGAAGAACCCAAGAATACCGAAGGCAAGAATCAGCAGAAGACTGCTCACAGAAGACCGAGCCGCAGAACCTCTGTCACCTTTGACAGAGCCTCTGCGGTTTATACTGAAGACTTAGAAGATTTACAAATATCTTTCTACTGTTCCAGGATCCATTCATCCATTTGTTCTAGGCGTGCCCTGACATCAACTACACGTGTCAAACTCTGATAGGGCTCTGTCAGAATTGGAACATGCGCATTAAATGAGCATCGTACCTGCTATTGTTCATATGATCTTGTCTACTGTAGATCAGTCCTCTTTGTCTAAAGTATGTCCCCTTAAGAATTAGTATAAATAGAAGACTCATGTTGAGTTCCTCTAAAAACAAGAATCAAATAATTAAGCTACGCACAAACACACACACCAGCAGAATTCTTGTTATGTTCTTGGTGTTGTTGATAAATATCAAACAGTAATCTTGGAGATACTCGTATGTTCTTTACATACTGTTTATTTGATATTGTGTGTTCTTCTACCTTTACATTATCTTTCAGTTCTTAAATACGCTTCCGCACCATATCTAAATCTGAACTAACTGAAAGTTAAGATCATTGTTAAGAAAACAGGAACCTACAATTGGTATCAGAGCAAACCTTGATTTTTAATATCAAGGGATCCACTCTCTACAATGATCTTTGGTAGAAACTTGGATTTTTAACCTATTCTTCATATTAATCAAACAGTTTCTGTTTTTCTGCCATTTTCGATTCATTCGAACTTTGGTAAACTTATAGAATCTATTATTCTGGTTAAAAACACCATTTTAGTGCTCAGCTTAAAGCTTTTAAGCTTAAAAACTTCATATGAAGCATCCACTTCATACTCTGAAAAGTTTGTTGTTCAAACCCTTTTCTGGATAATTTATCTTTCTCTAAAATGACGAGTACAAACAACTTCCTCTCTGCTGGTTCCTTAACCAAACCTCTCACTCTTCTTAGAGAAGAATACCCTCAATGGAAGATTCGAATGATTCACTTATTTGAGGGTACTGACAAAGAATTGGTTTATTATATCTGTAACCCTCCTTTCGTTCCCATGATAACTGTACCTCGTGTTCCTGGCACAGACGACACACCAGAAATCCCAGAACACACGAAACCAAAGACCTAGGATAATTGGTCTGATTCTGATTGGGCTAAATACGAAGTTGCTCAGAAAACTAAGAGAATTCTGATTATGGCCATTCCAAATGACCTTTTCCAGTCCATGGATGCATGTGAATCTGCATATGATCTATGGAAAAAACTAGAAAAACAACTAGAAGGAGGAGTCAAAACCCAAAAGAACTGCAGAGCTCAATACATAAATGAATACTATGCCTTTAAAGCTCTGCCAACCGAATCTCTGCAGACTACGTATGATAGGTTCAACTCTCTAATAAACAAGTGCAAGAAATTCGGCATCCACGGAACCTCTGAAGAAAACAACGTTATGTTCCTGAAGTCTCTGAATGAAGAATGGCTTCAGTTATCTATGTCTCTGCAAACAAATCAAGACTTAGATTCCTGGACCCTATCAGACATCTATGGAACATTGGCAGCACAAGAGCCTCAGGTAGCACAAGCAAAAGCCCAGATCATTGCACCTCTTGTATTGGTTGGTAAGACTACAGAGGCTAGAGAGAAACCAAAGAAAGAGAAAGCAGTAGAGGAAAGAAAGGAGAAGAAGAAGAAAAACATGATGGTGGAAAGTGAAGAAGAAGAGGAAGTAGCAGAAGAAGAAGAAATGACCCTGGCCTCGATAGCTAAATCATTAGCTCTCTTAACTAGGGAATTCAGCAGAGGATACCAGAAGAAATTTGGTAATGAACGATATGAAAGAGATAATCGAGAGAGAGAAGGGTCAAACGACAGAAACGACAGAAGTGGTTACCGACAGAGGTTAAGTGACAGAAACGACAGAGGAAATGACCGACAGAGGTCGGAAGACAAAGCTGGCAACACTCCACAGATTCAAGAGTGTTACAAATGTGGTAAGCCAGGCCACTACGCAAATGAATGCCGAACCGAAAGAAGTAGTGACCGACAGAGGTCAGATGACAGAGCTAAAAACTCCACACAGAACCAAGGATGCTACAAATGTGGAAAGCCAGCTCACTTTGCCAACGAATGCAGGAGCAAGTCAAATCGCCCTCAGAGGGATGCAACTTTCTACAAAAAGAAAGCTGAATACTATGCTCAGAAGTCACTAATGGTGAATAAAGAAATCTGGGAGTCAGACACATCCTCTGACGAAGGCGAAACAAAGAATGCTCTATTCTTTGGCATGGCAGAAGTCAGCTCCGACTCCGACAGTGAGGTATCCACTTCTACCTCTAACTCTAAAATAGCAGAAGATGATTTGATTAAACTTAACATTGAATACACTGAAATGAAAAAGACATGTGAAAATATTCAGAAAAAGCTCACCTTCTATGAGAGAGAAGCTAGACTTCTCACTCAAGAAAAAGCTAAAATCTTTAAAGAAAAAGAAGAAATTGAAATGGACTGGAACAAAAAGTTAAATCCTTTAAAAGAAAAGATTTTTGAACTTAATTCTTCCTTGAAAACAAAGTCTAAAGAACTAATGGACGTTGAGTGCGACAGAATGAACATCCTAGCTCTTAAAAATTATTTTCAAAAGGAAAGAGAAGTCCTCTGTCAAGATTTACTCAGAAGAGATCTTCAAATTAAAAAAATTCAAGATGCTCAGAAGGTGTACGAAAAAATAAACACACAAATAGGGAGACGGGGAATTGGCTTCTGTGATATAGATCCTTATACCGGAACCAAAAGAGACAAGACTCTGTCCTCTCTATTTCACATAGGAGATACAAGAAAACCTGGATTTCCAAATCTTCTCTCTGTAAGTAAAAGGCAAAAAGTCTCTGGGGAACCTCACAAGAGGAAACCTCTGAAGATGACAAATGTGTGGTTTGAAAACACAGATTTGTCACCTTCAATCTCTGTCAAAAGAGAATCCAAACCTAAGAGGTATCTGAAAACTCAAGATCAGATAGGAATCTTCAAGTTTGGTAATCCAGAGACTCAAACCCAAGCTGCATTTGTCTGCATGATGAATTCTGAAAAGAAATTATCAGCAGAGGCACCTGAGTTCAAGCCAAGAATTACAGAAGAAAAACTTGATATCTCTGAAGAAAACCTCTGTACATCTTCCAGCGATCAAGATCTCTCTGAAGAAAACTTAACAGATACTTCTGTTAACTTAGAAGATAGTTCCTTAGAAAAGGAAGAAAGTGAGTATGACACATGTTCTGAAAATCCAGCCTCTGTCGAAAGAGAACCAAGTGACTCAACATCTGTATATGAGGACGATTCATCCTCTGACGAATCAGAGACTGACTCTAAGTCAGAGATCGGACCTAGTGACACAGAGGTTTTTAAACAAACCTCTGAAGTTCTTAACAGAACTATTCCTCCCAAGGAGAAAATCACTGGAATTCCTATCTGTCCAGACTTTTTGGATATGTGCATACAAGCCAAAACCTCTCTTGAGCTTGAAAATTTCAAACAACAGAAGTTAATGTCCACTCAAATTCCAACAAGTTCAAAGATTTTAAAACCCTTAAAACCTGTTAAAGAAAAACTAACATGGCAACAGAAGGGTAAATGGACTAAAATTAACAAATCTTTTTCTTCTGTGACAGTGAAATCTACAGAAGTTCACCACAGAAGGGGAACACAGAAGGCCGCACTCAACAAAGGATTTTGCAAACAACAATCTAGCCTACATAAACCTTCTTGTGATAGAAAGTCTAATGTTAGGATAAATTGTAATGCCTATGTGCCCCCATTTAATGTATTTAATGAAAAGTTCAAGCAAATCTCTTCGCACATTCAATACTGTCATTGCTTTGGTCTTATGTTTAAATTGAACCAACACTTCAAAAGTCCACACTGTCATCTTTCTGTACCCAAAGAAAATGATAAATCCAAGGGTAAGAAGAAACAAAATGTTTCTTCAACAGAAGCTAAAACAAAGACCAAGAATGCTAAGGCAAACTTGAAAACCCCTAACAAAACTGGACCCATGTGGATATGGGTACCTAAAACTCTTTAATTGTCCTGCAGAAGCAGTATGTGCCGATCTGGTATCTAGACTCCGGATGCTCGAAGCACATGACTGGCGACAGAGGTCTTCTATCCACATACAAAGAAAAGAACGATGGTGGATCTATGACCTTTGGAGACAACAAAAAGGGGTACATTAAAGGCTACGGAGTCATACAGAAGGAGAATATAACTGTATGCAAAGTTGCATATGTTGATGGCCTTAAACACAATCTTCTCATTGTTAGTCAACTATGCGATACGAGATTCGACGTAATGTTCAAAAGAACCTTCTGCTCTCTACAGAGTGAGGACACAGGAATTGAACTTCTGCGAGCCGAAAGAAGAGGAGATCTATATCTCATGAACTTCAATGCAAAGAACAAGAAAGACAAAATTTGCCTTGTTGCATGCAAAAGCGAAGAAGCCTGGTTATGGCACAACAGGTTCTGCCATTTAAACTTTCATACTCTTGATAAACTTGTAAAACTTGATCTAGTCAAAGGTCTACCAAACGTTAAATTTAATAAAGATCATTTATGCTCTGCTTGTGAAATGGGAAAACTCAAAAAGGCTTCCCATAAAGGCAAAACGGATGTATCTTGCACTAGGCCTCTGTACATGCTCCATGTTGACCTCTGTGGTCCAATATCTACACAGAGCCTAGGTGGCAAGAAATATCTACTTGTTTTGATCGATGAATTCTCAAGATTTACATGGGTCGAATTTGTTAGAAAGAAATCAGATGTTCCAAACATACTGATAAACTTAATGAAAAGAATCCAAGTTCTGTATGAGTGCAGGATCCAGAAACTGAGAAGCGACAATGGTACAGAATTCAAAAACTCTGTCATTGAAGCCTATCTTACAGAAGAAGGAATTTCACATAACTTCTCTGCTGCACGCACCCCACAACAGAATGGCGTGGTTGAACGAAAGAATCGCACGCTTGTGGAGGCCGCCAGGACTATGCTAACCGCATGTGGATTACCAATGACATTTTGGGCAGAAGCAGTATCAACCGCTTGCTATACCCAAAATCGATCAACCATCGTAAAGAGACACATCAAGACACCATATCATTTGATCAACAAAAGATGACCAAACATCAAGTTCTTCCATGTATTTGGATGCAAGTGCTTCGTCTTAAATGATAGAGAAGCAAGAGGAAAGTTTGAAGTAAAGGCAGATGAAGGCAAGTTCATAGAATACTCTGCAACTTCCAAGGCCTACAGAGTTTATCTTCTGCGGTCTCGAACGATCGTAGAAAGCATAAACGTTTCTTTTGACGATACCTTCCAAAAAACTTCTGAACAAATCAGTTCAGAACTCGGTTTAAAAGGGGAATCCTCTGGCATCTCAAAAACAAGAGAAGAAGACTTAAATCTTCTATTTCAAGAGATGTTCCATGACGACATTGATCCCTCTGCTGGAGCCGTCAGAGCCTCTGGAGGATCATCTTCTGTCAGCCAAATCGACACAGGTATATCTCTAACTGGTCCCTTAAATACTTCATCTTCTTCTGTTAATCATACAGATACAAATGCCGAGGGGGAGCCAACAGAAGATGATACGACAAGGAAAACAACCACAGAAGTTACTGAAGAACCAACTCCAGAAACCACAGAGGAACCAATAACAGAGGAACAAGAACACTCAGTCTATACTTCCTCAGAGGAACAAACACCGCCACTCATTCCAATCATTCCACGGTCTGTAGGATCAAGCACGAAAGCAAAATCTAAGACAGAGGATGCACAAGAACCACAGTTAGAAACCTCTGAAGATCAACTTGATGAAATCGATGACCATCTCCCAAGAACAACAAAATGGACAAAAAGCCATCCTCCAAGCCTTATAATCGGCGAACCTTCTGAAAATGTAAAAACAAGATCTGTCACTGCTAACTTTTGTTTCTTTACAAACTTTATTAGTGTGATCGAGCCAAAAAGGATCTCTGAAGCCCTTGACAACCCAAACTGGGTAGACGCTATGCAAGAAGAGCTTCTACAGTTTGAACGAAACAAATTCTGGACTTTAGTTCCTCTGCCACGTGGAAAACAAGCCATAGGAACTAAATGGGTCTTCAGAAATAAGAAGGATGAAGAAGGGGTGGTCATAAGAAACAAAGCAAGATTGGTGGCCAAGGGATATCGATAAGAAGAAGGCATAGATTACGATGAAACTTTTGCCCCTGTCGCACGGCTCGAAGCCATAAGAATCTTCTTCTCGATAATGGTTACGACAGAGGTACAACGGATACAACTTTGTTTTATAAACGAAAAAGTGATGAAATTATGCGTGTACAAATATATGTGGATGACATAATTTTTGGGTCTACAAATACACAAGAGTGTAAAAATTTCGAAAAACTCATGCAGAGTGAGTTTGAAATGAGTATGATGGGAGAATTAACTTTCTTCCTCGGACTCCAAGTAAAACAATCATCAGAGGGAATTTTCATAAATCAAGCTAAATATGTCTCTGACATACTTACAAAATATAGTCTCTCTGATGCCTCTGTAATGAGAACCCCACTGGCCACAGGAAATAAGTTAGACTCAGATCCAAATGGCATACCTATAGAGTGCACGCTCTACAGAGGAATGATTGGGTCTCTATTATACTTAACTGCAAGTAGACCTGACATAATGCATGTCACATGCCTCTGTGCAAGATATCAAGCTAACCCAAAGGAATCACATTATAATGTTGTCAAGAGGATCTTCAGATACCTAAAAGGGACCAAAAATCTTGGCCTCTGGTATCCACAGAACTCTGGTTTTGGTCTTAAAGCTTACACAGATTCAGATTATGGAGGCTGCAAGCTCGACAGAAAGAGTACCTCTGGGAGTTGTCAATTCCTAGGTGGTAAACTAGTCAGCTGGACCTCTAAGAAGCAGAACTGTGTATCCACATCTACAGTAGAAGCTGAATACGTTGCTGCTGCTAGCTGTTGTTCCCAAGTTCTGTGGATGAAAACTCAGCTAAAAGACTATGGCCATATCCTATTCAAGATTCCCATCTTCTGTGATTCAAAGAGCGCCATAGCAATCTCTGCCAATCCAGTACAGCATTCCAAAACAAAGCATATCGACATCCGTTACCACTTTCTGAAACACCATGTTGAATATGGGACAATCGAAATGCACTTCGTATCCACAGAGTACCAGCTTGCAGACTTATTCACCAAGGCACTAGATGAGAAAAGATTCCTTTTCTTGGTGGGTAAGTTGGGAATGATAAACATGAGTTGAAACATCTGTAAGAATAACTTAATCTTCTGAAAATATGTATATACATGTTTCTGTTGTTTTATTTATTTTTATTTTATTTGATGTATGTAAATTCTCAAAACATCAAAAGTTCTTTAATTCACAGAGCTTATGTGGGTCTGCTCAGAACCTCTTACGACCTCCACAGAACCTCGAATGAACTTGACCTATGTTCTATGCACAACTTATCTTATTTGATCCAAACATAGGTCAAGGGGGAGCAGAATGAGACCTTGAAATGATCTACAGAGGTTGATCATTCAAGGGGGAGCAGAATGAGACCTTGAAATGATCTATAGAGGTTGATCATTCAAGGGGGAGCCAAAGAAGAATTGTGAACAACCACAATCAACAGAGGTCAAGAATTTCGCCGAACAAAGGAAAGTCAAAAAGTGAGTATCTCGTACAAATCCTTCAAGAAAACAATTTTCTAGGACACAAATTTCCAAATATGTCCTAGAAACATTACCTATGACATTCCAAAAGGAAAATAATCAAAACGATTGATGAGTCTCCCTTTATGAGAAATTTAAGGTTCCAGAGCCTCTGCTGAGCTCAACAGAGCTTCTGTAAGTCAGATCCTCTATTACTATAAATTACATATAAGAACTCGATTGATCATCTTGAATGTCATACAGAAGGTCTCAAGACAAAAAGTTTCATACACCACAGAACTTGTGCTAACAAATCAAGATATTTGAAGTTTACACGTACAAAATCATTTTCGAAAACAGTTTTCTAGGACACAAATTTCCAAATATGTCCTAGAAACACTGCTAAAGACATTCCAAACTTCAAATATTCAAAAAGATTAATGAGTTCTTCGTTATTAGAAATTTAATGTCATAGAGCCTCTGCTGAGCTCAACAGAGGCTATGCTAGGTAAAACCTCTATGAGCATAAATTTAAAATAATAACTCTATCAATCTATTTGAAAGTCCTCTACAGATATCTCTTGAACATTTGCACGCCAAAAGTCACTAAAAGGTTAGTCACATAGCTCTTTCCAACACAAGAACCTCTGTTGATTAACCTAGGCAAAAATAAGAGTTACTCGCACATAACCTTATCCAAAACAATTTTCTAGGACACCAACTTCAAAATATGTCCTAAAAACAATTCTTAAAACAATTAAAAACTTGGATGATCAAAAAGTTTAATAGATTTTTAGCTATGATAAATTTCCTCTCATAGAGCTTCTGCTGGCTCTGACAGAGCTCCAAAACCTCTGTGAATACAATTTCTACTCTAAAAATCTATCGATCCTCTCCAATGCTTTTTCAAATACTTTTGGTAAAGGTGCAAGCAACAAAAGATATAAAAGAAAGGTTTCAAAACCACAGAACTCTTACCACTACAGAGCCTCTGTCATTTTCAAAAATTTAGGAAATTCTGTAACAGTAACGGCTATTTTACTGAGAGTGAAAATCATATGGAGGAAAAGAAACCCACGCGCCTAGCATTAATGGGCCGCGCACGACGTCCTGTCATACTCTGACACTGCTGACGTGTCTCATTTTTACTGGACGTACACGGCACACGTTCTTCTGGAAAGTTGAACTCGCCGTTCACACTCAAGTACGGACCCCAAATATTATTCACTTCCATATATTTACCTTTTCAGAATTCCAACCGTTACCCTTCAGTATAAAACCCAAGTTACCTCTCCTCATAAACCTTTACGAACTTACTTTTTTCTCCGGCGAACCATTGCAAAAACCTGCAAAATTCTTATCTTCATACAAGAAATGGCCTCCTCTTCTCAAGCTATCTCCCCTGCACACTCACCGGCGAACTCCCCTGAACACTCTGAACATTCTAAAAACCCAGAAATCGCAAGAAACCTGGAGCAAGATAACTCTGGCGATGAAGCAGACTTTGCTCCTACTACCCACCTTTGAAACTTCCTAGCACATGAACATTTTGCAAATGTTCTACCTTTAAAACCCAATAATCACTACCTTGTTCCTTCAAGAACTGCTTTTGGGAAAGCACATGCTATACTTCTCCATATTTTGAAGCAACATATTCTCTACCCTCTTCTGACCAAAACCGTGGACAAAATCCCTACCAGATATATAAATCAATTCTGGCAAAGTTGCAGATTTGATCCAGAAGACCGACAGATCAAAGGGTACATCTCCAAACCCGATAAATCTGAACATCTTGAACTCAAGTTCAACAGAATTATGTTCTCTCTTGAGTTCAGTCTACCCACCAGAGGTCTTCTTGGCTTAAAGAAATTCGCAGAGGAACCCACAGATGAAGAACTCTGCAGATTTGTCGAAATGTTGGGGTACAACACAACCATGAGAAAGAGAAACGATTTCCGCAGAGGCAGATTACTACCTCTGTGGAATACACTCTTTTCAATACTCAACAGGTGCCTAACAGGAAAAGTGGGGAGTCCAGATCAATCCTCACACCAAATACTATCCATCATGTACGGAGTCTACTATGACCTACCTCTGGACTTCACCACTCTCATGATGCAAGAAATGGTTAACACCATCGACAGAAAGATCACCTTCCAGCAGAAAAGGTCAAAGACAACAGGAGCTCTACCTCCTCTGCAGTTTCAAAGAATTCTAGGTGTTCTGCTAGAGCCTCTACTCTTGCTCGAAAAATGGCCAATGGAGGGGCCAACAACCAAGATGTATGCTATGAACAAAAACTCCCCAACAGAACATGCTGATGGATACCCACACTGCAGACCTCTGCCATAGAAACTTCTGGGATATGTAAGGGACGAAGAACTAGAATTAGAATACATACGCGATCATAGGACTCCAGAACCAAGTCCTATGACACCCCCGCGTCTAGGAGTCCCCATAGGTACAAAAGTATTAGATAGGTTGACAGATGAAGAATGGGCAGCTGCTTTTCAGAAGAATGAAGACAATCAAGCCAGATTCCGTGCTCAGAGAAAATCCATCTACTCTGCCTCAAAGAAACAAAAACTCTCTGCCTCAACTCCTAAAAAGAAAACAAAGAAGAGGAAAACCACAGAGGGTACTTCAACTTCTGTTGTGGAAGCTCAAACCTCTCCTCCTCATGCCACAGAAGTTGGATCTTCTGCTCCTCCCTCTCCCCCAAAGGAAAAGAAGAAGAGAAAATCCAAAGCCTCAGAGGAAGGGGCACCTAAACCCAAGAGGAGAAAGAGCAAGAAGAAAACTGGGAAACCTCTGTCTCCTATGCAAACAATTGCAGAGGATACAGTGGCAGAAGAAGTGACAGAAAAGGTGACAGAAGAAGTCGCAGAAGAACAAACCCAAAAATCACCTGTGCATTCCCCAACTCCTCTCAATTATGCGCATCATGGAAATTTCTTTGACTTCCTCCAACGCCCTGAGTTTGCCAACACTCTTGACACTTCTGGATGGACTGCAGAAGCTCTGTCACATGAAAACGAAGAAGCCGCAGCAGATCCCGATTTCACAATCTCTGGAGTTGACTCAGAGTTAGCAGATGATGATCAAACTCCAAGGGACAATCCGGCTGAGACCCCAGAGGTATTGCAGAACCCTTTCCTTCAACCTGGCCTTGATGTTCACAGAAGAAGCCAAGAGCAAGTAATCTCTACCTCTGACAGTACACAGGTTATGCACCCCCATGTACAAAAACTTTTTGGTACTCATCCTATATACGAGTCCCTAGGTGCTAGGGAAGAAGAGGTAACAGAAGAAAAGAAGACATAAGAAGTGATTAGGTTAGATGTAGTGACAGAAGGGATCACAGAAGATGTGGTTAGAGCAGAAGGAGAAAAAGAAAATGAAAAGGAAAAAGATGCCGAAGAAGAAGAAGGCACACATCCACAACCATCTCCCAGTGCAACCCACACTTCTATTACCGCTGGTCTAGCAGCAAAAGGTAATATTGAAAAAGAGTCACACAGCTCGACCCCAACCCAAACCATCCGGACAGAGGAAATTCTTTCATCATCTGTACCATTAATAACCGGGGAAACCATTCCAGGGGAATCCTCTCTAAAGGATTCATCCGTAGTAAGTGATCTATTGCCCCAGATCACAACAGAAATCCTTGCAGAGGAATTTGTTTCCTCTGCCACACGAACAAAACTAGGTCCAAACATCTCTTCAGATGAGATTAGAGTGCACAAAGACGGAGAGACTCTAGACAAGTCTCCGAGTCAAAAGAAGGATAATCTAGTATCCACCTCTGTAGTGGATCTAGACAATGTCATTCTCAGAACTTCTGTAGAGTCTGAAGCACTAGATGCTTCTGCTCGAGGATCAGAAGGAAATTCTTCCGCCCCCAACATCAAAACAAGGGCGAAAGAAGGTGTCTCAGGAACAGAGGCTCACTCTGGGGACGAATGTGTTCCTCCAGAGGTTACAACTAGTTCACATGTATCAAGGGATGAGTTCCAAACCCTTGTCACCTCTGTGGACAATACATTAAAGGGGTTGAAAAGCTCCTTTGATTCTTTTGCAGATACTACATCCAGGGCAATCCTTGATCTGAACACCAAAATGGACACCTTGTCCACAGAGGTGCAAAACGCCTTAACCCAGATGAAGTCCACTGCAACACACACTGCTACTACCTCTGCAGCTCAAGAATTCGGGAAAGCCACAACTTTTGCCTTCAAAGAGTCTGTCAAGCACTTTCTTCAACAACTAAAAGAGCAATCCTCAAAATCTAAGGGTCTTACACCTGAAGACCTGAAGAAGGCCTTAGAAGAAGTCCAAGAGCAAACAATCAGAAACACTCAGGCCATGCAGCCTTCTAACTACATGACCAGAGCTCAGCTAACAGAGTTTGGACAAGGGGTAATCAACCAAGTGACAGAAATAATCATTGCCTTCACTGCTGCCAACGCAAATTACGTGAAAGACTTCAGAGAAAGCGTCGGCAGAATGCGCTATAACACAGAAGCAGAGCTCCAAACTCTTCTTGGGCTCTTTGATGATGTATGCGCAAAAGTAATAGCCGCAGGTGCAACTCCACCAAAGAAACCTGAAACATCTTGCAGGGCAGAGGGTACGGCAGATAAAGGTCAGGATGACTCTGATGATGACCATCATGGTCCATCAGATCATCCTGAGGAGGAGAATCGAGGGGAGAAACAAAGGGAAATAGCTGCAAGTAGAGGTCTACCCATTTCACCGGTATCCGCAGAACCAATATCATCTGCACCCCCAACTCAAACCCAACAAAGAACACAACAGTCCACAGAGGCAACAACCACCTCTGTGGAAAAGGATCAATCTGAAGAAACCCCTGCTACAACCCAAACACCTGAAACCTAAAGCAAAAACAAAACCACAGAGACAACAACCATCTCTGTGGAATCCATTCCTGAAGAAACCCAAATACCAGAAACAACCCAAGTTCAACAACAGAAGACCACAGAGGCAATACCAACCGCTGTGGAATTTCCTTCTGTATTTGGAGAAGATGTCCAAATCCAAGAAGTGCTCCAACTCCTGACATCCTCCGAAGACGAACTACCTTCCCCAACACCCAAAACCAACCCAAGAATCAAAACCATTGCTCAAAAACAGAGGAAATATCTGAGCAAGACACCAGAAGCCTCTCCAAAAGAAGCAACCGTAATCAAGCCCTCTGAAACTCAAGTATCAAAACCTACAGAGGCAATCCTCAAACCAACAGAAACATCAACAACAAAGCCCTCTGAGACTCAAGCGTCAAATCCTACAGAGGCAACCCCATCTCTACAAGAAGATCAGATGAAGGCAAAAGATAAGGGCAAAAGGATTATGACAGAGGAACCGAAAAAGAAAAAGCCCAAGTATCAACCTCCAACAGAGAAACTGATGAAAAGCTCTTTCGATGCTTTCGTGACACCAAAGCCAGAAGAAGAAGACTGGGCTTTTGGTGTTGCTCCTCTGTCAAACAAACCTGTTTTGGATCCAAAGGGTAAACCAACAGAGGATCGAGTGGCAGAAGTCAAGAACCAGTTAGATGCTCTGCGCAGAACCTTACCTCAACCACCACCACCACCACAAATGGAAGAAGTGGTGTATAGGTACTTATACAGCAAAATGGGAATAATGGATCAATCAAAACCAACCATTCAAGACCCTGACTTCCGTGCTGACCTCGAAAACCTCTTCACCAGAACAAAACCCAAGCCTAAACACGAAGTCTTCTCAACATCCAAGATCATCAAAGTCATCTATTGTAAGTTCTCCAAAACCAGAACCTGGCCCAAGGTCTCATACAATATATACAAGGTCAAAAGGGATGACAAATCCGAGAACCAATTCTCTGATGCGGATCTTAGAAACTTAAATCCTTATGATCTTCCTGACCTTCTAGACTGGACAAAAGAGAACTTCACAACAGATGAAGTTCGCAGAGCATACAGGGTGATTAGAAAGGCCATACGCGAAAAGCTTCTGCTATACAGCATGGTAGATTTCCAATTGGCTCGAGATCTTGGAGTAAAAAGCTTAACCGTTCAACCACCAGAAAACTACTGCCCTCCCTCTGCTACACCCAACTCAATCATCACAAATCCAAGGGTCGGGTTAGTTTTTCTAGATCCTTCTGGTAAATTAAAGTTGTTCGTAGAGATGGACTGTCAGAAGTACGCAACAAGTACTTTGACAGAGTTTAGATCGATCCTAGTGGAGCACAAAGGAACAGAGCTCATTGATCAAAGCCTAGTCGACAGACTGATAGAGATCATCGATGAAACAATCAACTTCAGAAAACTCTGCATCAGTTTCTATCACGAGCTAATACAACAAGGACTCGACAACAGAAGTTTCAATGACTTCAAGGATGCCAATGTCTGAGTCAGTCAAAGAAAAACCTCTGTAATTTTTTCTTTTCAAAACAATCAAATGTAAATGCCTCTGGCATAATGTGAAAAGAAAAATGTTCTTGTACTTAGAAAATCCTTGCACTTTCAAATTTTTTAATTTTCACTACTTAGGGGGAGATTGTTAGCTCCAATCTTTCTGTTTGTGAAAGTAGTGAAAATAGTCTAAGTACAGAAGTAACCCACAGAGGCTCTGCAGAAGAACCCAATAATACCGAAGGCAAGAATCAGCAGAAGACTGCTCACAGAGGACCGAGCCGCAGAACCTCTGTCACCTTTGACAGAGCCTCTGCGGTTTATACTGAAGACTTAGAACATTTACAAATATCTTTTTACTGTTCCAGGATTCGTTCATCCACTTGTTCTAGGCGTGCCCTGACATCAACTACACGTGTCAAACTCTGATAGGGCTCTGTCAGAATTGGAATATGCGCATTAAATAAACATCGTACCTACTACTGTTCATACGATCTTGTCTACTGTAGATCGGTCCTCTTTGTCTAAAGTATGTCCCCTTAAGAATTAGTATAAATAGAAGACTCATGTTGAGTTCCCCTAAAAACAAGAATCAGATAATTAAGCTACGCACAAACACACACACCAGCAGAATTCTTGTTATGTTCTTGGTGTTCTAGATAAATATCAAACAGTAATCTTGGAGATACTCATCTCTTCTTTACATACTGTTTATTTGATATTGTGTGTTCTTCTACCTTTACATTATCTTTCAGTTCTTAAATACGCTTCCGCACCATATCTAAATCTGAACTAACTGAAAGTTAATATCATTGTTAAGAAAACAGGAACCTACACCTGAAGTTACTGCTGATGATTCATCATCTTCTACATGCTTAGCCCAACCTTTATCCTCCCCAGAGGTTGTCTAATCACCTGTGAATCCAGCACCAGCCCCGCCTATCAGCATGCCTTCATCCCTTGAAGTAGTCCAAGACCTTCCCCCTAGTGACTATGTGGATCCGAAATCATCTCACAACACGACTCAACCACTTCCGCATACCACCAAGTGGACTCGCGCTCACCCCTTACATTAGATCATTGGTGACCCCTCTGCACCTGTTCAGACGCGTGGTGCTTTAGCCAACTTCTGTCTCTTCTCCAGTTTTCTAAGTCGCATCGAACCAACCACCGTTTTTGAAGCTATGAGTGATCCAGACTGGGTGATTGCGATGCAAGAGGAGCTCAACCAATTTGAGCGCCTTCGAGTATGGAGACTTGTCCCACGGCCAACGAACAAGACGGTGATCGGCACCAAGTGGGTATTCAAGAACAAGAAGGACGAAAATGGCGTTGTAGTACGAAACAAGGCATGCCTGGTCGCCAAAGGATATCGACAGCAAGAAGGCATTAACTACGACGAGACATACGCCCCAGTTGCCCGCATCGAATCTATTCGCATGTTCCTCGCCTACGTCACGCACAAGAACTTCACGATGTTCCAGATGGACGTGAAGACCGCATTTCTCAACGGCGTACTCAAAGAGGAGGTTTACGTATCGCAACCGGAGGGTTTTGTGGATGATGTTAAGCCCAATCACGTCTATATCCTAGACAAGGCCCTCTACGGTCTCAAGCAAGCACCGCGAGCCTGGTATGATGCTCTGTCTAATTTTCTTATTAAAGCTGGATTTCCAAAGTTAAGATAGATACCACACTTTTTATTAAAAAGGAAAATAAAGATATCATACTTGTACAAGTCTATGTCGACGACATAATCTTTGGCTCAACGAACCCTCGGTACTGTAACAACTTTTCAGTCCTCACGAGGAGACATTTTCAAATGAGTATGATGGGTCAAATGAATTTTTTCCTCGGTCTACAAGTTAAACAATTGTCGACCGGTATATTCATTAATCAGTCCAAATACATCTAGGATATTCTCCGGAAATACCAAATGGAACAGTATGCTCCCATGAAAACGCCCATGTCTCCGGGTACGAGGTTACACGATGATCCCAGCGGAAAGGATGTGGATACCAAGACCTATAGGGGAATTATTGGTTCTTTAATGTACTTGACGGCGAGTCGACTAGATATCATGTTTTCTACATTTTTGTGTGCAAGATTTCAATCAAAACTAAAAGAGTCTCATTTAATTGTTGTTAATCGTATTTTTAGATACTTGAAAGGTATCGCTGATCTTGGCTTGTGGTACCCGAGAGAGACAGGTTGTGAATTGACAACATACTCAGATGCTGACCATGTCGGCAGCATGTTGGATCGGAAGAGCACGTCGGGTCATGTGCAGTTCCTGGGTGATCGTCTTGTCAGTTGGGCCTCGAAGAAACAAATTTGTGTATCAACATCCACAGCTGAGGCGGAGTATGTCGTTGCCGCAAGTTGCTGCTCTCAGGTAATCTGGATGCGCACCCAGCTCAAGGACTACGGCTTCACGTACACCAAAGTCCCCATCTACTGCGACTTGTAGAGCGCAATTTCCATATCTAGCAATTCGGTGCAACACACGAAGACGAAGCACATCGACGTTTGGTACCAATTCATCAAAGATCACGTCGAGCGAGGTACGATTGAACTCTATTTCGTTAATACTGAACATCAGATAAAACAGGCATGTTTACAAAAGCTTTGGACGAAAAACATTTCAATTATTTAGTGTCCAAGCTAGGTATGCTGAACCTGAAGGTTTAAACTATATATGAGTCTGGTACAGTTTTTATTCAATAACGAGGAACTGTCACTTCATCATCGGGTGTTAACTCCTTAGATGATACAGTTCACACTTCCTCAGTATTGAACTCTATATGTATCACTCTCATTAGAACTTAAACCTCTGTATTAATAGTTTAGATTTCTTTCGTTCCCTTGTTCACTTTATTTCTTTCATGATTTTACTTTCTCTTTTACTTATTTCTCGATACCCGTACGTTTGACTGGTTGCTCATATATTCAGGGGGAGCATATGCGATGAGTAAGTTTAATACATTCACTGTTCGAGGGGGAGTGGCACGTGTTTTTTTTATTTTTCTCGTTTTCATTAGAGTTTTTATTTTACGTTGTGTCATCAAGTTTCACGCACAAGTCTAGGGGGAGCACACACGTTTTTCCTTAATTTCACTAACATTTTCTCTTCAAAATGTGCACAAGTCTAGGGGGAGTAAGGGTCAAAAGTTCAAAGTTTTCACAACTCCTTTTCCGGACCCCATCTTGTCCGGATAACATCTTTTCCGGATAGAACCCTATTTTCCGGATCAAACCCCCTTTTCCGGATAAACCCACTTCTCCGGATAATCTCAATTTTCCGGTAACCGAACTATATCGGATACCCCTTTTTTAGGATGAGTTTTCCGGACCCAATGTTTTCCGGACCCAATGTTTTCCGGATACCGCTTTTCTGGTACTCGCAGTGTTTACATCCGGACTTCAACTTGGTTTAAATAGGAGTTTTTCCCACATTCGTCACTTTACGCTTTTCCGAACGATCAAACCCCTCTCTTAAACCCTTACGGTTTTCCGGCACTCTCGCACGCACCACAGACACTCGATCACTCGTTTCATCGATTCACCGCCGGTAAGTTCATCGATTTCGCAACATGTTTCATTTCAATCTAATGTATATTCACACTTTAATCGCATTTAATCGCATGTTATCACCTTTTATCGCACAAAATCGCACAGTGAGTCGTTTTTCGACTCCAATTTTTGCGATTGGGTTTCGATAGCCACTATATTTTAATCGATTCTCGTCTATTCTAAGTTGTCGTGTTCACTAGGGTTGTTTTGCGTACGTTAGATATCTACATTTTTGCTCGATTTGGTTTCCGAACTTCATCCGCAAAATAACGTTGTCTGGTAATCCAGTTTTCCGGTCGATTTTCCGGAAGTTCCGTGCTTTCCGGATATTATCTTTTCCGGACGTTATGTTTTCCGGATGCTTATCCGGAAACGTTATGTTTTCCGGTAGTGTTGTTTTTCGGACAACCCTTTATCCGGAAATCACTTTTTCCCGGAAAACTCCTTCTATCCGGACAACCACACTGCCATGTCCCTGTTTTGTAATTCTAATCTTCTGGCAGATGCGCGACTAGGTAAGCATCCATATTTCGCTATTTGAATCATGACTAACACTTTGTAATTGCAGGCACTATGGCAAACCAAAGATATCCAATCAATGACAACGTCGACAACGCCCTCGTTCCCGTCGGGGATCGTGTTGACATTAAAGGTAACAACTATCACCTTGATGTCTTGAACTTCCGAAGTTGCCACCACGTCATCATAGAAATACTACGTGGCCATCCACTCTTCCACGCTCTCATCGCGATGGTTGAAGTCCCAGTTATGTGTGTTCAACAAGTATGGCACACGATCCGCCGTGTGACAACTGATCTTGGCACCTCTCTAAAAGCTCGCCTTGACAATTCCAATCTTGTTCTCACCCGAGATACATTCCGCCAACTCCTCCGCCTGCCTGCCGCAACTGACAACGGCAATGCTGGCTACGCCCCTACGGTCTCTGATGACCAATTATGTGCAGAGATCCAATCCCTTGGCTATTCCAGGGATCTCACTCGCCCATCTGCCTTCACCAGAACCAACCCTCTTTGGGAAACTCTCTTCAGTATCTTGAGCAGGTGCCTGTCCTCCAAATGGCGCAGTATCGAGCAGTGCAGCGGAAATTTCCTCCGCTTGTTCCATGGGGTGGCATTTCCCCGACACGTAGATTTTGTCGGGATCCTCTGGAATGAACTGCTCCAAAATGTCGCCGACAGAGAGCATAACAGACCACACTCGTTCATACCCTGTATCCGATTTCTGACGCTTGCTATCCGACATCACATGGATGTCGACCCCACCATTCGTCGTCGCTCATCTCATGCGCCATGTCCTCCGTTCCGAATGCACCATTTGCAGAACCGTGCTTAACTGCCTAATATTGTGGTCCGTCTGATCCCTGAAGTCCTACTCGCTTTTGCACATCCCGAGGCACCGAGAGTGAGGGGGTATAGGAGTGACTTCAATGTAGGCTCCCCCATAGTCCATCCAGAACCGGAAGGACCTCCCCAGGGGACGCAACCTAAGCGACGTCAGGGTCCTAGAACGAGAGGAGGTAGAGTCCAGAGAGTTGGGGCTCCTAGATGGGGTGTGTTGAAAGTATCTCTTGGGAGGGGAAATGTAGCGGGCGGTGCTTCGGCCATGCAAGCGAGTACAAGCCGCCAACCCAATCATGTCACCACCCATACGTCTGAAACTGCTACGCATATCTCCACAGCCGCATCGAGAAGATCTCCAGTCGTCGAATCTGACTCATCGGACGACGATTTACATGACGCACCAATTACCTTCGATACGGGACTGGTTAGAGATGATCCAAACGCCGACTCTTCTAGTTCGGATGCCTCTCAACCCGCATCTGGCTTAGGATCATACAAAGTCTCTTCAGACATCGAGTCTGATACCAGTCAAGCCATCAGACACCAAAAGATACCAGCACGGATCGGACCAAACCCATCGACCGTAGACACCGACTCACCGTCTACAACCTCATCCGTATGCTCAGCCGATTTGGGAGACAAAAGGAGAACGGAGGGAGTTCAAGTTGAAAATATAGAACATGTGAGTGTGAGGGAAAGGCGAAGTAAAAGAAGAAATGAGAGTGTGAGTATCCAAACCAGTGTCTCCCAGATAGCCACATCGGCTACCCAGACTCATTCGTTGAGACAGGGTATTGAATAAGTCGTCGTGGACCTAGCGACGCAATAGCACGCCCTCCTTAGCCACTCAGATGTCTCTCAACAGATACTTGTTTCACTTGATCCCGTAGATATAGCACATAATCTATCGGGCTCTCACTTGAAGAGTGTTGATATTGAAACAAGAGAACATTTCCCCCCGTTCTCGACTTCTTTCAGTGCACATTTGCGTCTAAAGCCCCTTGATACTATATTTTCTTTGGCAAGGACACAGACAACATCATCTGCTACCATCGGTGAACCAAGTAAACTGATCGGAACTTCCAGAGTAAGTCTGCCTTCGAGCGGATTACGAGGATCGGACGAAAGTCCTACCACAGCTATCCTCATGCCAGTTGTGAACGTAGGCCGTACGACTGTTGAGTCAACGGTTGTTACCTCAACGGGCAATCTAAGTGATCCTGGTGTTAGCTTACCCTTTTTTGTTTCCAGGGACATCTATGAACGGGGTCTAAAGGCAATGGAAGAACGTATGCAGCAACAGTTCAACGACATAAAGTGGTTGCTTAAAGGAAAAGATCCGATGGTTGAGTCTGAGCCTGAGCCTGAACCGCGACCAGTTCCAAATCCAACTCCACCTACTCATCAACAACCCACATTCGACCTACCCGTCGATGAACTTAAATCACACCTACTGGCCAAACTGCTATCCCTCAACCCCAACACACCCCAAGACCAAGATCTGATGAGTCTGCTTCGACAGCAACATACGACTCATCCAGATTCCAGCCAAACACCAACTGCACCACAACCACCATCTTCAGAGTTCGCTACTTTCAAAGGAAACGTTGAAAACAGTCTAGCAGCAGTTCGAACCTCATTAGATACACTAATCGAGCGCATCACCATCCTCGAAACTGTAATAACCAGGTAATTTATCTAAATTAAATTTGGAATTTTATAAGTCCTTATGTTAGTGTTTTGAGAAACTAAAAGTTAAGGGGTAAGTTTTTAATTTATAATAAGAGTTTAGGGGTGTTTTGCCAAGTGGGATAAGCTTAGGGTTTGTTTGGTCATTTTGCCAAACTTATTTCTTCACCACCGCCCTAAATTTAATTAGGTGAAAGAGTACCCTCACATTAGAACACTAAAATATCTAAGTGTATATTTGTGTGTGTGTGTTCGGTTTTGAGAGAGAAAAAGAGAGAGAGAGCCGTGGAAAAAGGAAAGAAGGAGAAGAAGGATTTTCAAAGAATTTCTGCTGTGTTTTGGTACCAAACTGAAGTAATCAAGGTAAACCATACATATCTTTATGTGTTTATATTTCCTCAAAATGTTCTTGAATCACTAGTTTAAGTTCTTGATGGGTTTTGTTGAAAATGGATGTTTTGGGAAATTTAAGTATAAGGTTAGGTTGTGTTAATGGTCTCAAACATATCTGCACTTTTACAGTAGCATGCATAGAGTAAAAATACAAAAATCTGGGTTTTAGGATGAAACAGTGAACTGTGACATTCATCGAAGTCGCAATAGAGGACTGTGACATTCAACGAAGTCGCAATGGTCGATTGCGATTTGGGCTTGAAGTCGCAATGGTCGTTTGCGACTTGGATTGAAATCGCAGTAGTTGATTGCGATTTGGCTTGGAATCGCAGTAGTTGGTTGCGATTCGGGTTTGAAATCGCAATAGTGGGTTGCGATTCCAGGGTGGAATCGCAATAATGGGTTGCGACTCTAGGGTAGAATCGCAATTAGGGGTTGCGACTCCAGGGTGGAATCGCAATAGGAGACTGCGACTTGGGTACTGTTCATTGCGATTTGATTTGAGAATTTTGTAAGGTTAAGTGTTAAAAGAGATATTTGGTATTTTATCTGATTTCAGATTCTGTGAAGAAGCGACATACGTGAATTATTCTTGAAAGAGTTTTGTGATAAACGCACGAGGTGAGTTTTACTTTAAAAAGTATATTTTACTGGAATGCAATATGTGATTAACAAATGTTTAATGATGTGTATGAATATGTCATACATGAGTAATTATAATATATTGAGATATTATAATTACGTGAGTATTATATGAAAATATAATACGTGGCCGGGCTTAGGACCGGTGTGATAAATTGGCTCGCAACCAATTGTTATTGGCCATTGGTGGAGGGATAAGGTGGTATGTGAAAGGTATGTTGTGTGAATTGCATTTAGTATCATTTTACGTGTGATGTATATGTATTTATATAAAAGTGTGTATTTATATAAATGAATTTTAATGATTTCCAAATATCAGGGATTTACTCACTAGACCCTTAGGTCTAACCCTCATTTTTGTTTTTAAAATCTGTATTCCAGGTGGTGGTACCAGTAAGAGTAAGTGATTAGATTACTTGGTGGATAGCTATGTGGAATGATGATCGTTATGAAGTTGATGATACTTTTGTACTTAAATTTCAGTTATTAGCTATTATCAGATCTAAATGAGATCAAGTTTGTACTGAATTTTTATTGGTTAGATCATACTTTGGGACCAAATGTGTAATGTGAATGTTTTGTTGAAACCCTGTTATGAATTATATGTTATATGCATGTTTTGTTTTTGCGGGACGTTACAGAAACCACCTGTAAGTCACAAGCTCACGGTCAGAAGCGAAAGCATGATCACGAGGAGGACCCCAATGACCATGAGGGGGAGAACTCCAAGCGACGTAAGCTTGATGATGCATCAAACGCCAAGAAAGTACAGAATGAGGCCACTGCCGAGGCTACTACAGATAACGTCGAGAATCAAGCCGCCAATGATTATACTTCTAAGAGAGTCTCTCGGATGTTTGAATCAGAGGCTTATGGTGAAGAAAGCAACCGGCAGATAGTTTTATATGTTGATCCGAACGTTGTTCCAACGGTTGAAGACCCCGAGGTCAGTGAAGAGGAAATCAGGAAATCAGGCTGATCACGGCAACATCAATAGAAGTAGCTGACATTCCCTTGGACGATGATGACTTCGACTTTGACAAGTTCTTCCTGGTCAAAGGTCAACCCGGACCGCTAATCATCGTATCCGATTCAGATGCAGACATTTCTGAACCCGAGGACGACAAAGACGCTGATGCACGAGTTGCATGGTACAAAGAGCAGCAAGACATGTTTCTTGATGATGTTTTGGGTGCTGAAACACCGGAAGACATTCAGATCAGTCCCATCACATCTCTAGTGTCTACTCATGCGCCTCAAACTCCAACAGTTGCTCCCGTTCCTCCGGTATTCACTCAACCTCAACCCCCTGCTCCTCAAACTGCTCAACCAAACCCTGATCAAGTAGGTCCTTCAAACACTTATCAAGCTGGTCCTTCAAATGTCAATCAACCAGAGATCAGTGAAGCAGAAAGAGAACACCAGATTTTCAGACTCAGAGCATATTTTCTTGAAGAGACTGAGATGGTTATTCGCTCATCGCATCTGCAGACTTGATCCATACGCAGTTCTGGGTGTGGTAGAGAATCAGAGGAATTCAATATCGAGTACATGTTCCTGATTAAAGGTAAAGCACAACTGAAGGAGTACGTTCATTCAAGGAGCCAAATTGGTCAGGTTAGAGAAGTTGTGGCCAAACTGTTTTACAAGATCTGGTACCCAGAATTCACGGTAATGAGAAAGAACGGACAACTGTACACATTCTCTGAGGCTGGTTTTCAGCATCTGAGGATTGATGATTTTGAATTTATGTACCATCATTTATGAAACCTCCAGATCCGTAAATACAACATCCAGATAGCCATGAACGCCATCAAATGTTTCATGCATCGCCAATACCTCTACTACAATGTTTTTGATTTTTAGCTTGCGCTGGAAAGCCACCAACCGATCGTGAACGTGCGAAGGCCGAATAACCAGCTGTCTAACATCGACAACTATCCGTTGTACACCATTCTGAACGAGCCCGAATTTAGTGTGATCCACAACCTCTTGCAACGCGTCCATGAGTGCCAGTTTATTACACTTTCAGTCCTTTAGCTATCAACCTCTTTCACAACTTTACACTTCCAGTCCTCATACATATATGACATTATCAATAAATTAAGTTAGCCACAATAAGATGTCAAGATTGAATAATTTCATTTTATCTTTTAACATTCTACTTTTTGTAAGATTTAATATCAATATATATAGGGGAGAGATCAAATGCAAACCATTTTTATTTTGCAAACCGTCGATTTCATTGGTTAAGTTAATGAAATTGGTTCATGAAGTTGTTTAATTTGGTGAAATTGTTTCATATAATTCTTTTCTTGATGAAATTGTTTCATATTTTTGTGTTTTTTATGTAGTTTCATGTATTTTTCTCATTCTGGTGAAACTGTTTCATGTATTTTTCTCAGTCTGATGAAACTTTCTCATTTTTACATAAAAAAACACAATTATATGAAACAATTTCATCAATAAAAGAATGATATGAAACAATTTCATCAAATTAAACTATTTCAAGAATCAATTTCATCAAATTATCCAATAAAATCGATGGTTTGTATGGTTTGCAAAATAAAAGTGGTTTGCAAATGAAACTACCCCTATATATATAGGGTTGGGTTCCGATGAGAAGTTGAGGTTAACGTGAGAAGTGGTTATCAACCGTTGGATGCAAAATGGATGCACAATAGGATAAGATGCATCGAGATGTACCGAATCAATTCATTTCTAAGGCGCAATTCATGGCAGGGAATGAGATTAAAGTAGTTAACGGTTCAAATCCACTTCACGTTAACCACAACTTTTCATGTGATCATTCGTGTATATATATATATATATCCCAAAATGTGGCTAATTGAGGTGAAGGTGATAGTAATGACTGACCAATTAAAGAAAGATAATATTTGATAGATCTTTTATGTAGAGTTTAGTTGATTTTACATCACTACAGATTAATAATATATGAAATAAAAGAAATATCAAAGCCGTTCTAGCTCAGTTGGTAGAGCGCGTGGCTTTTAACCACGTGGTCGTGGGTTCGAGTCCCACGGATGGCGTTTTATTTTGTTACTGAAAATATGAATTCTTGTTAATTCTACGGACCAACGTTTAACAAATATTAATGAGACTAACTTTTTTAACATAATCTATTCGTTATTTACTTTCTTATTATTTTAGGTTAATAAATTCTTAAATCTTCGTGTAGTATTAATTAACAATGATTTAGAAAAAATATTAACTTAAAACAATAAAGATAAAAAATCAAATGATTTACAATGTAACACCCCGAGATTTCCACGTAAGTAAAGAAACATTCACGTTATGCTATTTTGTAAAATCTCGTGACTTCGATCTTATCATATTAAACCGTAACTCACTATAGTAAACCTAAACCTTATGGATTCCCACGTACGTACTTATGGTTAGAAAGTTGGTCATGCATGAATTTTAGATGAAACTCGATCGCTTTCCAAATCGTGTACGGTCGTATGGGTCGAACGGGAAATTCTTTAGCTCGAACCAAGCATCAAACAGCAGCCTTGGCAAGGACGGCGACTAAGACCGGCGACTATGCCCGGGACATAGTCGCATGGTCACAGTCGCGGTGGAGGACTGGAATGTCGAAATCAAACAGAAGGGTGTCAAGCGAAGGCGAGATTGCCCGCGACAATGCCCAGGGCAAAGTCGCGGTAGAAGGGACGGGTACTGCTATTTGGGTCCGATTTTGGGAGATTTATTCTGCATTTCTCTCATTTCTTCCAGCTTAATCGATCTCTCCCTCTCTCTAGGTGATTTCTCTCAACCTTTCTTCCTCTCTCCTCATTGAATGCTCCTAGGGTTTCAAGCTACCTTCCACCAACTAATCCTTAGTTAATGCAAGAAAAAAGAAGGTCCTAGGTGTGTAAAAGCTTAAAGTGATCAAGTCTTCCATCTCTAGAGTTCACCATTTCTAGGGTTTCTCAAGGAGAGTAGGTTTTCACTTAACAAACCTTCTAAGGCCTTCCGTATCGCTTGAGGGCTCGGGCTCGGAGCGGGCTCCAGCGGGTTACGGTACGGGGGGGAGCGGGCTCGGGTTCCAGCCCCGGGTTCCAAAACCCGTTCAACCCGATGGCTTTTCTTTTTTTTAAATTTTTTTTTAAATAATTTGAAAATAAAGACGTTGGCAACGGCTATTTTTAAAAAAAAAATTCAATTTAATCACACTATATATATAATCCTAAAACCCATTTTATTTTTCACACAAAACAACTCTCTCATTCTCTCATTCTCTTCCATTCTCTATATTTTAAACAATATGGATTCGCCACAACCCGGTTCACCGACCGCATCATCATCATCCGTAGACACCGACGAGTTGTTGCATCTACAAAGGGAAATTTTTCGACAGACTGCATAATTAATTTATGGTAGCACCGCCTCATCGTCAAGAAGAGAGAGGGCCACGAACATAGACAGAGGTCGAGTAGCTGCAAACGAGCGGCTTATGTGGGACTACTTTGGCAACAACCTGGTTTATACACCGGATATGTTTAGGCGGCGGTTCAGGATGAGCAGGCAACTATTCGAACGAATAGTTGAAAATTTAGAAGGAGAGTATCCGTATTTTACACTTCGGTTGGACGGCAGACGCAAACAAGGTTTTTCTCCGATACAAAAGTGTACTTCCGCTATTCGGCAATTGGCGTATGGAGTAGCTGCTGACGCACTTGACGAGTACATCCGTATGGGAGAGAAAACGTCACGAGATTGTCTGTACAAATTCTGCACAGGTATTATTGAACTGTATGGTCAAAAATATTTATGCAAGCCTACTTTTATTGATATTCAGAAGTTGTACGCCGCGCATGAAGCTAAACACAGATTTCCCGGCATGCTCGGAAGCATAGATTGTACTCACTGGGCGTGGGCAAATTGTCCGGTAGCATGGCGAGGTCAATTCATGAGAGGTGATCATGAGCACCCGACAATCATGCTAGAAGCAGTGGCCTCTCAAGATCCATGGATCTGGCACGCATACTTTGGTGTTGCCGGTTCCAACAACGACATCAATGTTCTCAATCAGTCGCCCATCTTGAACGATGTATATGATGGAAAAGCACCCGACTGCCCTTTTGAGGTGAATGGAGCCACCTACGAGCACGGATATTATCTAGCGGATGGGATATATATGAAATGGGCTACTTTCGTAAAATCATTTACGTGCCCACAGGACCCTAAACGACAAAAGTTCAAGTCCGCACAAGAAGCGGCACGTAAAGATGTTGAACGAGCTTTTGGCGTGCTTAAACAACGTTGGCATATACTTCATAACCCGGCACGCGGATGGGAACCGACAAGATTGGCAAACATTATGTACGCTTGTGTCATATTACACAATATGATACTCGAAGACGAAAACCGTGTTATTTGTGGTGGCGATGAAAACGACATTTTCACGGATGATATCGAAACCCAAATCAGTGAGGAACAACGCGCGGCAAATGTTCGAGAAGTCAAAAACCGGGGCACTCATAATAACCTTCGGTCGGATTTGGTCGAACATATTTGGTGTATCCAAGTTCCCAACAATGACGACGAGTAGATTTTTAAATTTATTTTGTAATTTTTATTTTTAATGAATGATATGAATTTTTATTTTTATTATTTATCTTATTTTTATTTATTAAAAAATATATAAATATTTTTATTTTGTTAAATAATTAAATGTATAAATAAAAGAATTTAAAAAAATGAGGTGGCAAGAGGGCTTGAGGGTTCCGCTACGCCACTTTAGGGCTTGAGGGTTTGAGAAGAGGGTTAGGAGAAAAGCTGATATGGCGCTGATGTGGCGCTTGAGGGCTTGAGGGTTGGGATACGGATGGCCTAAGGTGAGTTCATCTCCTTTTATTAAACTTATACATGTTAAATGTCTACTATTAACACTTTTAAACATTTTCTCGTTTTACATTTCATGATATTTGAGTTTTGACCAAAATCTCATTTTGAGAGATTTTGGGGGTTTTGCTTGGAATGGACTTATGGTAAAGGTGAAAGGTGACCATATTTGATTTCCTTGTGGTCTTTCTGGTTTTAAAATGTATTCTTTTAAAGTTTAGGATTTAACTTTTATGAAACAAAATCTAGGGTTTTGCCTTTTCGTGGGTTTTGACAAAATACTTGGAAAGATGAACTTTTATTGGTAAAAGTGGGTGTTTGAGAAAGGCTGTGAAGCATTTGTACACCATGAGAAGATTTGGATATATATAAATGTATATATATATGTATTTATGTGATGGGAATTATTGTTGTTGGTATTGAGTGTAATGGATCCATAGGCACTAGAGTCATTATGTCCGATGTTGGAACGCGAGTTTTCCACATTGAGGCACGGTTAGACATCGATGGTATGGTATAAGTCCTACGTGCTATTACGTTTTTGGATGATAACACCTCATGGGTGTGGGTTGTAAGTAGCCTCACTCGACATCCAATATGTGTTTTGTTGTGTATTTGGCTTTACTAACATATCAAGTGGCTCACTACCGTGTTCCGTCGCTTGTGTTGGTAAGCGGGACTCCCCCGTTAACCCAAAAGGTATTTGTACGATTGAGATGTACATTTAAAATGGTAACATTCTTCTAATTGCCTATTTATATAACAGACTACTATTTACTCAATTATAATTGTTTGTTCTCACTAGGCTTTAGCCTAACACTTTTTCTTGTGATGACATGTATAACAGGTCATTCTAGTGGTGGGGCTCCTCGGGCATGAGAGTGGAGTCTTGAAGGGGCAAATAGCATTTTTGGACAGACATAGAGGCGACTTTTGATGTATAGATTTGATATACTTTTGGGAACGAGATAGCGACACCCGTCTATAATCTGAACTTTGATAGTCTAGATTAGTAGGTTGTTGAGTTCATTTCGTTCGATTGTTTGTAATGTAACGCCATACTATTATTTCCCCTTTTTGGGTGATTTTGTCTATGTCAGATTAGTATTATTCCGCATTTATTGAGGTTTAAATTTACTCCGATTTTTTTTAGGGTGTTACATACAAGTTGGTGAATAAAGAATCGTGAAAGGAGGGTGGAACATATTAGAGTTGGACACAAAACCTGTTAGAAAAAGGTGAGTCTGGTCGAATTTTGTTAACCCGGTTTGGAAATATCATGGTTCAATCCGAATATATCAAATTGAACCAACAATGACGGTCTAGGTTGGTCCAGAAACAATTTAGTTTAAAAAATGTCTAATCTAATCTTTTTGGTTTGAGCTTTTGGTATGGTTTATTTAAAAGAATAGGAAAAAGAAAATTAATGGATGTAAAATCAAAACAAAATTAAAACATGCGATTGGTCAAGGGTTCCTCTGATCCGAATTTTTTTAGACTTTATCCGATTTGACGTACATAAATAACATCGATGGTTTAACCTAATCCAGACTAATGATATCATAACCCATTAAACCGCTCTTTATTTGATTTGGACCGATAGTTGTCCAATTGCTTCTTTAGATATCACATCCTACGAAGATTGTATCGTTTTTATTTATGTATTTGTTTTTGTATATATTCTAATCAATTATTAATCATATACTACAAATTCGATTAAAAAAACAGGTTGTGTTTAGATTCAGTCATATACATTTTTCATTAGGATAAGGTCCAACCAAAACCGACTTTGCTAGCATTTATCTTAAAAGGATCAGTTCTCGACCTTAAAACCCCAACTTTTTTTTTGAAGTATATAATATTTATATATGACAAATGCAACAAATAAACCCCAACTTTTATGTCTCTAATTATATATAATAAGCTCAAATATTTTGAAATTAAAGTGCATTTTGTGGTTCGTATGTGAGAAATTAAATTTGTTGAGGGACTTCAATTCAAAGTATACGGTTGAATAACAAGATGATCAATCAAATATCTTTATTCTAATAATTGTAATCATATAATTATATTCTGCGTTTTAAAAAAATACGAGTACAAGAGAAAAAAACGTTTGAGTGATGATCTCAAACAAATGAATAGTTTTATTGGGGTTTGTATCAACATCCACAAACTTGACTTTGCGAATGAAGACGATTTCATCGTAGAGTTATGAACTTTACGTTATAACTCGTATAAAATATGGACTTTTGAAATCATGAAAGTAACAATTGTCTTATAGCTATAAATGAATTATCGGTTTTTGGCTCATCGGGTTCGGATGATTGGGCCTGATTCGAGTTTTCTTTTTAATCGACCTTTGTTCTGAACTAGAATCAGTGGTGGTTTGATACATAAGTGGTGGTTTGGATATACGAATCAAAATTAATTATGTGATATTGAATAATTAAAAACAAATACCCACTTATGATAAAACATGGTAACGGAGAATAATATTTGAATGTATTTATGTTATTTGAAGTTGTAATAATCATTTTTTTATGGTTTTGAATGTTTGACAAATTTCCGGACCAACCAAAGGGGCCTTTTAGGATCTAGAACCCCAATCAACAAGCGTGTCGTTGTAATCGGTCAAGAGGCTACTCAAATACCTCGTTTAGGCTATATCAACAAGGGGCCTTTTAGGACCTGTCAAGCCTAAGGTCGGCCAGCCTAACATGATTTGCTTATATAAGAAAATAATAGATAATATAACTTATAAGGGTATTTAAATAATTTCATAGGTATGCACAAATCCTAGTTAGATGCACGATTTCGATCCGATGTACGTCAAGAAGGCCTGATCACAGACATCAAAAACTCGGATGATGATCCTAACCAGTCTTAGACCAGGGACGATGCCTCTATTTTTATACTATTTTAATTAGATATGCACAAAAAAGAAAAAACAAGCCCGAAACGCGGCCCAAGTCTAGGTTTGACCTTGAAGTCCGATCAAGCCAATATTCCATTTCAAGGCACGGGTGAGCCCGAAAAAAATCCAAAATTCCGGCCTAAAAAGGCCCATTGGTACCTCTTTCAACCCCAAAGCCTAACTTGGGCCTGAAAAGTCCAGAGTTTTTCTTGCTTACTGAAAAATAGACGTTAAACGCCTAGACCCGGCCCAAAAAAGCTTGGACCGCGTGCATCCCTAATAATAATTACATAATGTAGTGTTTTAAATTAGGGCAAATTGCATGAAAATGCAACATACTTTAGTCTGATTCCTATTTTGGGTAACGTACTTTCAAAACCTTCGTTTTGGTACCTAAGTTGTAAAATCTCAAACTTTTAAGTACCCGATTTACTTAATGACCTACAAGTGTTGATTAGGATCGGGGTTTTATTGACGTGTCATTATTTATTTATTTTTTAAATATCAAGTAGGCAAAATTATACCACGTCATTATTTTCAAAAAGAGTAAAATATTGATTTCAAAAAGAGTAAAATATGGTTAAATCAGTTACTCAGGTACTTAAAAGTTTGAGATTTAACAACTTATGTACCAAAATGAAGATTTTGAAAGTACATTACCCAAAATAGAAATCAGACTAAAGTACGTTGCATTTTCATGCAATTTGCCCTTTAAATTAAAACAAATAACAGACTTTTAGTTATTGTTCACAATATATAGAAAAAAAACATAAATAACAACATAATTTTCCCTCAGGGCATAACACATTCGAAAATTGTATACTTACATAAACAAGCGAATGTCCTTATGTCCATACCGTGAGAGTTATGATTCTTTTAGAAGCTTAGGTGACTAGCCACTTAATAGCCCATCATATACAAAAGTTGCTTTTCACCGGTTAGACGATCTCCAACAGGGTCACTAAATCTTACACTAAACACTAAATTTGATATAAATGACATTATTCACATCTTCAATGAGGTCTCTATTTTTCACACTAAATTTAGTGTAATGAATAGTATTACACTATATTTGGTGTAACACTATTCATTTACACTACTTTTTACATCACTTTAAAAAATAGTGTTACTCATCGGAGAAGATTTACTATTAACACTAAAATTTACACTATTTTTTACACTACTTTGAAATTTGGTGTAAAATATAGTGTGACGCGTTGGAGATGCCCTTACAAACCCTTCTACACAAACCTAACATGATTAAAAACATTATAATTAGCTATAATTGGGCCTAACCGATCCTAAATCTTGTAATTTTAGACGTAACTAATAACGAGCACTAACACGTCCGATAGTGCCTAGTTCCCTTCCTTTTACGGGTGCGTTTGGCATGGAGGACAAGATGGGACGGAACATAACAAGAACTTGTTGCCCGTGTGACAATTAGAGGTTGTTTACCAAACGCTTACCCGGGTAAGCGCTTACCAAGTCACATTACCTACCGGATTAATATGGCAAGAACCATAAATCTTAACAAGAACTTGTTGCCCGTGTGACAATTAGAGGTGGTTTACCAAACGCTTACCCGGGTAAGCGCTTACCAAGTCACATTACCTACTGGATTAATATGGCAAGAACCAAAAATCTTACCCGGTAAGAGCGAGACAAGGACCAAAAGTCTTACCCGGTGAGTGAAGGCAACGACTCTTACCACGGTAAACTGGGTAAACTTATAGACTAAAATTTTGCTCGGTAAGTAAATGATGGTATTATATTTTCCCGGTAAACACTTACCGGGTAAATGTTTGGAAACGGGCCCTTAGACCAGGACACAACAGGATATAGTTTGTTGCACCAAAGTAGGTTAAACATAACTTAAATTAAATTAAAACCTTCTGCAATTTCACCTGCCTACTACCACATTCTCGCTAGTCGTGTCCCGTCCAATCTAGTACACATACAAAACTTCAAGGCGGATTTGGGGTTGTTAGGCTTAATCGGGTCTTGAGCCGAGGCCCATCAGTGCACCTCTACCCCAACCCTGTTGCCAAAACCAGTGGAGCCATGAACATAAAAATGGCAACATGGTAATTATCAATCAAATGTACCTCAAAAGTCAAAACCAATCCATTTCATGGGTAAACATGAAAGAAACAACATTTGGAAACAGCAGCAAGTAAATGAGATGTTTGTGGATATAAACCATGAGCTCTAAACCAATCACATTCTGCAAGATGAAAACCACAACACACCACCATTAAAAACCCAATGGAGAATTAATTCTTCTTTCATGGTTCATTCAAATCCCACTCATATACAATTCTCTGACTAAAATAACCCTAAAAATCCCCTTCTTCCACAAAAAACAGGCATGCGTTTCATCAGACCAGCTGCAACCTACCTCCAAATTCCACATACTGTTGGACCGTTCCTTCACGTGACAAACGTGGGTTTCTTGCTTTTGCAGATTTGGTGTTTAGTTTCACTTCAAATTTGGGGAATTGGTTGAGATGTACTTCTGTATTAGAAGCTGGGAAAATCTCGTCAAGAAACTCATCTGCAACGTCTCCATCTTCATCTATCTTCAAACGTCGTGCATACCATCCTAGGCCCTAAATTCATCACAACATAAATGTTTCCAATCAGATAGTTATGATTTCCTAAATTCAACTACGATGATAGTTGAGCCAATCTCAAGTTGCCTTCCCATTTCTAGAAAAGAACATTTTATTTATCATTTTTTATGGTTATGGTGGCCCTAAGAACTAAGGTTTAATTGCTTTATAGCTAACTAAACATGCTTTCACAAAACGACGCTTCAAAATATGTGCCCACATTTCTATTTTAAGGCTGTCTCAAAATAAATGTCCCTTTCAAATATAGATAATTATGGTTTCTTTAATTTCCATCTCAAACACCATGGATAATTATGATATATACAGTATGGACTGCATATATGACTGGCAAAACACCATGGGCTCCCAAGATTTTAAACTCAAACTTTAACGAGTCGACCCATGTATTGAAAATGTTAAGAAAATGAAAAATGATACATGCTGACCATTCTACATAAAGAGATATCTGGTCAACCCTCTTTAACTATTGAGTTACAAAATTTAAGCAAGTCAAATTAGGTTATAAACTAAACATAAAAATCTTAAAGTCATATGAGCATGTGGATGCCACTCAAGAAAATTGGAGAAAGTTTATTCAAGTACGAAGGTCTGATTTTCTTTTCACCCCTATTGGGGGAATCCTATTACTTTTAGATGCATCTGTGTTAGGCTGTTAGCTTAATCCGGAAATACGACAGGTAGAAAAATGATGTAACGGTGTGTGCACGATTCAGTGGTGTGCAAGCAGGCGACTGTAATAAAGTTAAAACATGTAATACAAGTAGAAACCAATGTAAATAGCAACTTAAAACATGTAAGTAAGAGAAGTAAGACAAGCATTCAGCCAAGCTTCTTAGTTTCTTGCTAACGCAAATAAGCATACTTACGTAAGTAACGTAACATAGATCACAATATGTACTCCCAACAAAGAATTCGTTATTATTTCAGTAGAATGAGACCTTGTATAGGTTTACTTGGTTCTTATAAAGCTATCATATAAAAGGCATGCAGAGACCTTTTCTTTAGAAATATTTATCCCCTATATCTCTTCGATTGTTAACACTCTTGCCTTTGCTCCACTACCTCAATTGTTAACTACGTACACCTGATGGTGTACACACAAGGTAGACATTTTGTTTCAAACAAGCATGCTCACTTCACATACATGAACCTAAGAACAAAGTTGTTAAAAGGCTCAAATGCTAGGCGCAAAGAGGTCCTGGGGCCTAGGCGCAAGGCGCAGGCGTGAGGTGCGGGCCTCAAGAATGCGAGGCGCATCTTGTCAAAATAATATATATATATATATATATATACACACACACAAAACACAGTTACATACAACTCAAATATGCAGCAAGTACAAGCCTCGAATGCAACAACCAGTAGTACTTCAATAGAGGCAGAAGGGAGAAGGGTTTAAAGCGTTAGCCGTTGGGAGAAGTTTTAAGGTCTATGTACTTATAGAAAAGGAGGCTTGCAGTTCTAAGAACCGGTATTTAATAATATGGTTTGACTTATGTCATCTATTTAATACTCCCCCGTCCCAAAATACACAATTAAAAATGCAGAGTTTAGATAAGCATAATTATTACACTTTTAATGACCTATATGACAATGTTACCCTTAATAATGGAGAGAATAATTAATTTCTTCTTCTCATAATTAAGGGTAGAATGGGAAAGCATGCACTTATTTTTTTGAGGTGGACATTCATTTTGGGACGTAGGGGGTAACTCTTTTTTTAAGAAGTCTAGGATATGAGAAGACGAGAAAACTTATTTAACTTTAGGGTTTGGCTAGGTATTCAATAACTCTTTATGAGGCGTGCCTAGGCCCAAAAGGCGCAGCGCCTTAGTGAGCCTCATGATATGCCTAGCCTCGACCTTAAAAAAGCCCAAGACCTTGAGCCTTATGAGCCTCGGAGCCTAGGCGCACTTTTAACAATTATGGCTAAGAAGATTAACTAGAAAATGAAATCAAGATAGTCGACCCACTAACACCAGCAAAAGTCTGATATTTTTCAAATTAAGTATGCAACTGCTTCACAACTTGCCATTTGCCAATAACTTTAGCTACCCAATTAGTTTAGGTGTATGTTTTCAGTTGGATCTACTCTTCTAGACATAAGAGTGCACAGAAGAAAGTAATTATTTATGAGATGAAAATTCAGAACAGAACAGTACTTGAGAAGTTAAATATGATTATAAAATGAAGAATTTAGAAGGAAAAAGAAACATCAAAGGAGGGGGGAGGAAAGAGATGATGTGAACCGTTGCACTACAAATTTCTATCCTGCAAAGTCCAACTAAACATACTTGATGATTTAGAAACTATAAAAGCATTTAAATTCACTCACATATCAATTGAAGTTCAGCCTGAGTAGCAAGGTTACAGCTTAATCATAACACAATGAAACCCAAAACAACAAGACACCTTTTTTCCCAAATTAGTTTCAGTAGGGTAAAAACTAAAATATACATAATCATAACACAATGAAACCCAAAGCAGACAGAAAAGGGTCAACCCCCTAAGGTTATGGGACAGGAATATGTCCTTTCACACGCTAGCATCCAAGGCCCATTTAGTATACTCCCTTATATATTCACTTCTAATGATATTCGTCAATGTATTCCGCAACAATTATCTTGTCTACATGTCTTCTTATGCCCAACATTTCCTCAACGAATCATAGGAAGTTTATCATCTTGTAATACAAATCTTTTTGAGTTTCAATGAAATTTTTCGATCACACAAGACTCCCAAATTATATTGCATTTGTACCATGTCTTTATGCGGCCAACATACCCACAATAGGCCTTAAAATTGTGCAATAGAAAACTTAAGACTTTCAGCTTCAATAGAACTTTGCATTGCACAAGAGACAAGACTCCTGAAATTCTCTTCATCAATCAAATCTCAATCTTTATCAACACAACCTGATCGATATCTCCATCCTTCAGTAACATCCTAATCAATCAGTACATCCTCTATTAATGTCCTAATCAATCACAAATCCCTCTATGAACTCATCCAAAATAATGAAAACTGAAAGATGAAATTTCACTTTGTATACTCGCTTCTATTCTAGCTTAATCTAATGCAAGTTGATCTGAATAGGTAAGAGACCCTTTCTTGATCTGACTCCCCCTTCTAGATTCAGATGAATTTCTTCAATCCTCCAACTGGCATTACCACATTGCTAGTCTTTCAAATAACAAATTACTACATATAAACACACACAATTCAAGTATCTGACAGAGAGAACAATCAACTATATCAAAAATCTATTAGCAATATTTTGGTCATCTGATCAAATGGATCACGGAAACGGCAAATCACAGATCATCAAGCACAAACAAATCTATGACAACTACCAAATAAACCATCAAACTTATCATTTCTTCCTACTCGGATGCTCAATTTACAAAATGAAATCATAGGTAGTTTGTCGGAAGTTAGGTGGCTGCAAAGGATTTGACTATCAAACAATATTTTATAAATTTATAAGGCCGGAACACGAAAAGGAAAACAAAATCAAGGAAACTACCTGAACACCGCCATCGCCGGCTGCACAAGGAAGTAAAAGTGGGCCGATTTGATGAGCTCTATCTACAGGAACTTGAACGGGGACGCTAAATCCTTTACGAGGGAGATGACTATAATCACGATGATGAATTTCTTCAACTGGATTGTCTTTATTATTGTTCCCGTTAACATCATCCCTGTTGGCTTCGTGCAACTCATGATTTCCAAACCCTAATAATCCCGCTACCTTCTTGAAAAACCCCATTAAATCGTACGAAACTAAACTACAAAGGGAGAGTAGGATTATGCATATATGGGCATGGTGTTTTGTGATCTGGAAACTTGAGAGGTTTAGGAGTCTGCAGTGGGTGTGACTTGATCGTGTGCCTACAAATTTGGGTATCAATTATCGTCGTTACGAGTAAAGTATGAACAAGATATTTTGTGTTTAAAATATTTTGAGTAAATTATGAAAACCTTCCTCGGGTTTACCTAAAATGAAGATATCGTCCTTGCAATTTCGAAATTATGAAACCGTTAATTTCTCTCATGTGATGGGGATTGCAGTTAAAGATATTAGTGTACAAATCTTTAAACACATATATATACAATTGAAGAAGTCGAAGCGATAGGTAGGGAATCATAGATAATGAGAGGAAGGAAGGAGAGAGGGCGAGAGAGACTAGGGCATTGGAGGTCCTTGTAACAGGTAACTGTTAATAAAACGATACATCTAAATTTATCAAGTTAGAATTACTTTAGTGATCATGGAACTCGTAGTTGAAGAGGATTAACATTCACCGAGTATAGTGTTAAAGACTCTTGAACTTATGAATTGGTAGTGATCAACCCAATTTCTTATCATGACTCGGTAGCACCCTGTGAAACTCATGTTATGGACAAGAAAGTTGTGATTGAGATACAAACGAGTTACGAACTAAAAGGTTTCGCTCCACTGTTGTAACACGTGTATTTCATTGAATTTACTTTTATCCGGGTCTCTGAACTTTTCGAATTTTGGTAGTCTTTTTGTTATAAAATATTCACCGGGGGGTGCTTCGTTGACCTCATTTTGTTTAAGGGAAAAAGGGGAAGAAAACCATGTAATTTGGGACAATATGGAGAGCCGGACGGTTTGTCGTGCCGCAAAAGCCGCCTTAGGCACTGTGTGGGACCTGTCGATGGCGGCTTGATAGAAAATCAAATAAAGCCTAAAGCGGTTAGCCGAGCGGCATATGTCGCGTGTAAACCCACCCGGAGTACGGGAGTCTGTGGGTCGATCGGATGTGCGCGACCTTTTGCGCCCCAAAACCCGCAACAAGAACCACGTCGCGCACTTGTCCCTTATCCTCAACTGATTTCCTTCCTTTCTCATTTACTCACCTCACCTGCCACCATCATCCTTCCTACTCAATCTCTCCCATCATTTATTTTTGGTTGGAGAAACATTTAAGAGAGATTTTAGAGGGATTTAGAGCTACAATAATTATTTCTTTAAGGAATTAAGTTGGGAAATCATAGCTTCAAAGTCTCCTTACCATTTCTGGTGTTTTGCTAAGTTTTCTCTAAAAACCTAGAAAGTGAGTTTTAAATGATTTTGTAAAATTAGATACATGCCAAAATGATTATTTTGAATTCGATTCTAAGTCTTATTTCAAGTGCTTCTTTATTGTTTGGAAAATTGACTATATGTCTTACTTTTGCCTTTTGTTACTTATTTGAGAATGATTTCACTTTAGGAGCATGAGATTATTTTTCTTGGGTTTGCATTCATATTGAGATGGATTATATTGACTTGACCCATAATATGAAGATTGTGTGTTATTCATGCTTTGTTGGGTCTTAATTACCTAATTTTGAGTCATAAGGGTAATAGTTTTATTGTTATAAATAATTTTGTGACGTTGGTATTGACTTTCGAAAATGATGGGTAGAATATTACATCACTTTTGAATAAATAGACATCTACACTTGAGATTAATGTTTGAAGAATTCTTCAAGTAGATACTAAGAGGGTTGAGGCTTGAAGTGCTACTCGGAAGGGTAAGCACTAAGAACCACTATGCTTGAGGTGCTACCTTAAAGGTAGGCACTAAGTGTGTGAGCCTTGAGGTGTTATTTGGTCTTCCAATGCATACTAGGTGCTCCTCCAATTAAGTGAATACCAAATATGTTACTCCAAATAAGATTCAAAGCATATTAAGCACTTTAGCAATGGTCCAACCATTTATCATAATCCATACTACTTCCATGTAGTTCATATACATCCACATGTATTAATTCACATTCCATAAGAATTCAACAATAATCCACCATGTTTACATTTCAAGAATAAATCCATTTGGACCATTAAGCCATCAATTCATCATTAAGACATCTATTAAGTCATCATCTCAATATCACATACTATGGATATATAATCCAACCAAACTCTTAACATCAACATTTATTATGGCATACAAAGTAATAAACACAATTTAGCCACATTAACTTACTTGAACTCCTCTTATTTCCCTCTTAACCATTAAGAGCATATTATTCAAGATTTCCCATTAACTATACCAAAATCAAGATGAGGAATAGTATATAAATGTAATACAAACAATTAATTACAAGTTACTCACCTTTAATTCTTCAATTGCTAACACCCTAACTTGAATACTTGAACATAATTGCTCCAAGAAGAAGATGAATATTGCAAGCCCTATTTGAAGTTTAATTGTTAAGATTCATATAACACTTACTTGAATAAGATTAGGATTAAGAGATGAAATTACCTTAGGTTTTATGAAGAAATCGTTTGCAAGATGAGGAGCAGAGCTAAATTTCGATTTTGAGAGTTCTAAGTGAAAAGTGAGATGAGTAATGACTAAGGGGTGGGTTTAACCCTCTATTTGGCACGTCAGGTAATTGGCGCCAGTCGTCGGCGCCGATGGATCGGCGCCACTCCATTGGCGCCGGCTTCTGTTTGCCAAATCTTCCAACTTCTACTAATTTGGCCGTAACTTCTTCGTTAGAACTCCGTTTTTGCTCAGGAAAGAACCGTTGGACTCGTATTCAAATTACCCATCCAACTAATCCATAAAATCTAATATTTAACTTTATCATCTATTTTTCATTTATTTCCTTAAGGATTAAACTTACTAATTTCTATCGTGAGTTCTCAAATAATAAGTGACAATCACGGAAATTACTTAGGAAATCAATTATAATCTAAGAAGTCAAAATATAAAGAAATATTAGGACTATTTTTACTCACAAGGATTTTCCGGGTGTTACAGGGACAGACCATGTAACACCCGGAAAATTCCAAGCAAGTTAGGAATATCCCAAGATTTGAATCGCCCCATTCTAATTATAGTTTTGGAACCATGAAGCGTGTTTTTGGGGGAAAACGTCAAAAGATCGAGCGAGGGCCAAAGTTTGGATGGTCGGCGATTATGACCGGCGACAATGACCAAGTGACAAGGTCGCGCGACATAATCGCAGGGTGGTCATGGCTCGCGGTACGTCTCCGGCGAGAGTGATACACGATTGTGCCATAAGGCACTCTATCCAGTCACAATCGCCGAGAGTGCACCGAATGGAGGGTGAGGATGGCGATTGTGACACGCGACTATGGCAAGGGCATAGTCGTCGGGCATTATTGCGGTTAGGCATGGCAATTTCGCCCGACCCGGTGGGGAACCCGGTCCACCCGACCCGATCGGGGTCGGGGTTCCCCGCCAAACCGGGTACCGGGGCGCTTTCAAAAAACCGGGGATGGGGTCGGGGCCGGGATGACCATCCCCCGACCCGCCCCGAACCCGGTATATATATATTATTAAAAAAGTTATATATTTTATATATTTATTAAATATATTATATATTTTAAAAATGTTTTTCTTTTGTGAACTGATGTCTTTCTTATTAGTTATTACCTTATTCAACTATTCAAGACTCAAGTCGTGAAATTGATTACCTCCAAAAGAAACCCTAGCTTCCAATATTCTAATCATATCGACGGATCGACCATCCTCCACACCGGCCATCGCCCACCGCCACAGTCCACAAGACGTCATCGGTTAGTCACGACCACCTTCGCCCTCCGCCCTCCGCCTCCGACCTCCGCCTCCGCCTCCACATCCGGCCATAGTCGCTTCCACAGTCTCTTGACTCTCTTGATCTCTTCATCCCTTGTAACTTGTAAGTTGTACTAAATTAAAAAAATACTTGCCTACTTACTTGGTCTTTAATTTCAACATCTTAAATTTCATACCTCGTTACCTCTTTGTGATTCTACTATTTGCAAAGTCCAAATGTGTTGTGTGCAGGTCTTTAATTTACTTGGTCTTAACAGTGTGTTTGGTAATTGGTATTGAATTAAAAAAATACTTGCCTACTTGCCTACTTGGTCTTAACAGTGTGTTACTGTGTTTGTTATTGAAATATTTATACTTGGAATCTTAACAGTGTGTTTGCCTGTTTGGTATTGATATTTAGGTATTGATATTTATGTATTAAATGTTTATGTATTAGATATTTAGAGGTGAATTCAAACGAGAACACTAACTATTTACGAGAATACGAGAACGGCCGCCCATGTACAAAATCACTGGTGATTCGCGCGACTTGCCACGCGACTTGCAAGTCACGTCCCAGGTCGCCCGCTACCAGATCGCGAATCACCAGTGATTTTGTACGTGAATCACCAGTGATTTTGTACGTGAATCACCAGTGATTTTGTACGTGAATCACCAGTGATTTTGTACATGGGCGGCCGTTCTCGTGTTCTCGTAAATAGTTAGCGTTCTCGTTTGAACCTTTCTCTAGATATTTATGTATTAAATGTTTATATATTAGATTTTATGTATTGAAATATTTATACTTGGAATCTTAACAGTGTGTTTGCCTGTTTGGTATTGATATTTAGGTATCGATATTTATGTATTAGATATTTATGTATTATAATTTTCCTTTGTTTTAGATGGAGACTCCAGAAAATGAAAACGTTGGTGATACAGGATGCACACCTACACCTACTCCTCCTACGGAAGGAAACGATAAAGGTCGGACTGCCAACACCACCAACGAATATGTAAGCATGCATATAGGGTCGACTGCGACCATTGAAGTTGAACCACCGAACAAAAGATTAAAATCTGAAGTTTGGAAGCATTTTGAAGCAATTTATGTAGATGGTGTTCGTAGATGGGCCAAATGTAATTATTGCAATAAGCAGATGACCGGTAGACCAAATGATGGGACAACCCAATTGAAAGATCATTTTAAGACATGTCCTAGGAAAGGTACAAAGGACATAAAACAACATATTCTAGTTCAAGAGCAAATAGCTAAGGACGGGAATACATCTTTGTTGAGTAATTATGCTTTTAGTGCTGCAACGACTAGGAATGATTTAGCCGAGATGATCATTATGCATGACTATCCACTTTCTGTTGTAGAGCATTATGGTTTTAGAAAGTTTTCAACTGGTCTTAACCCTATGTTTAAGATGCCTTGTAGATCTACCGTCAAGAATGACATCATGAAGCTATATGAAACAAAAAAGGGTGGTACATTGCGTTGTTTGGAAGAGAATGAAAGTAGGATTGCTCTTTCTCGTTTACTATTCTTTAAATCTTTATAATTCAATATTAATATCTAAAATATTAATTTTTAATATACCTTGATGCAGCTTCATACATGTGCCTTCTCCACACACGGCCGATGCCTTGTCTCAAGTTATGATGGAATGTTTTTTGGATTGGAACATTGACAACAAGTTGTCATCATTGACACTTGACAATTGTTCAACAAACGATGCTTTGGTCGACAAGTTGTTAGGTACTCTTACTCCTTCCTCATTAATTTTAAATGGTAGGTTGTTTCACATGAGATGTTGTGCACATATCATTAATCTCATTGTGCAAGATGGGTTTTCTGTGATTGAAAGGGCAATCAAGAATGTTAGGGATAGTGTCTCATTTTGGTCATGTACTCCTAAAAGGTCCCAAGATTTTAGACTAGTTGCACGACAACTTGGTGTAGACTGTGAAAAGGAATTAGTGCTTGATTGTAAGACTAGATGGAATTCTGTTTATACAATGTTGAAAGTTGCCTTAGAGTATAAAGATGTTTTCACTCGTCTAAGCAAGAAAGACAAACATTATGTTAGTTTACCTAGTGAAGAGGAATGGAAAATGGCGTCTGATGTTTGTGACAAATTGAAGTTGTTTTATATTGTGACCGAGACATTCTCCGGGACCAAGTATCCCACTTCCAACATATTCTTTCCTTTGATTTGTGACATGAAATTAGAAATTAGGAGTTGGCGAGATGATGAAAATGTGGTTATTAGGAACATGGCATCAAGTATGTTGGAAAATTTTGATAAATATTGGGGAATCATACATGATGTCATGTGTGTGGCTATTGTTTTAGATCCTAGGTATAAGTTAAAGTTGATCAATTGGTTCTTTCCAAAGATTTCTGGTCTTGACTCAAAAGATGAGGTTATGAGGATACGTAGCCTATGTAGTGATTTGTTTGAGGAATACAAAAGGAAACATGATCAAAAGAAAGGGAAGGGGCAATCAAGCACTACTCACTCAGATGGGGGGATATCTTCACAGGGAAAGGGAAAGGCTTCATGGGAATTACAATTTGTGAATGATATTTATGTGGATGATATGTTTGAAACGACCGAGTTGGATCACTATTTGGAGGAGAAGTTGTTACCAAATGATGATGGGTTTGATATTTTAATGTGGTGGAAGTGCAACGGTGCCAGGTATCCTATCATGCGGAAGATTGCGAGGGATTTGCTAGCCATTCCAATTTCTACTGTAGCATCAGAATCCGCATTTAGCATGAGCGGGAACAAGATAACCAAACAACGTAGTCGGCTAAAAGCGTAAACTGTTGCAGCATTGATGTGCACTCAAAATTGGTTGAGGAAAGAAATTGAAGGTAATAATTATATAATTGTTATCGTAATTTGTACACTTATATAATTTTTTCTAACTCGTATTATTTTTAATTTTAGATAAAAAAAAGACGGAGAGCCGGAAGAATTTGATCAAACGGTTGCATACGACGAAGATGTTGAATGATGCGTTGCTCGCTTGGTTGGAAATTGGAATTTGGAAACAATCTTTTATAATTTTTTGACGTATTTTGTTATTTTGATATGGAATTGTTTGATGCATCAAAACTTAATACTTTGGACCTTTGTTATGGACTTGTGGTTATTAAATTATGTAATGGTAGTATGGTACCTCTTTTATTTTAAAACAACATATAATTAGCAACAAAAACAACAGCAAAATAGCTGTTAAAAAGCCTAAAAAAATGGGTCGGGGAACCGGGTACAAACCGGGGACGGGTCTTGACCAAAAGTTGACCGGGGACGAGATTGGAATCCCCGTACCCGCCCGGGGCCAGGGCCGGGGATGGGGAACCCCGCCCCATACCCGCCCTGTTGCCATGCCTAATCGCGGTCGGGGTGCGGTGACTACTTAATCTGATTTTTGCTACCATTCTCTCATTTCCTTTTTACCAACTTCCATATTTCTCTCTCAAAAACCCTTCCCAAACCCTAAATTCGTTTTGGATCCTTTAAAGCCATGAATCTTGTGATTCAAAGCGAATTCCTCCTCTCTTAGCAAGGAGTTATGGTTAAATGTTGGAGCTCTTCATCTCTCTTCCATTTTTGTGAGATTTATACACTTTCTAGGGTTTTATCTAACCCTCACCTAAACCCTTCCCTTTATTTTGATGAAATGAAGAATGAAGCTCGTATTGGTAACCCTAGAGGTTTGGTGGGTGGATTCAAGTGGTGGTTGAAGTAAGCTTTTATTTTCTTCATCTAAGGAATTATGGTTTTGGTATTATTTGGGGTTTTGATGCTTTATGTTGGGGGAAACGGATTCTAAGTGTTTGGGGATGATTATTTACGGTTGGAAACTTGTGGATCTAGGTTTTGGAAGATTTGCCTTGAAGATCCAAGTTTATTCAAATGAGTTCAAGTTTGGGGAAAATCTAGATTTAGCCTAAATATAGCAAGGTGAGTTCAAGTTACTTTGTGAAAACGTTGTACATGCCAAAAATGTCCATTTTCAAGTGTTTATATGTTTTACATGAAAATTATCTATGGTTGAGTCATTTGATGGGTTTGACTATTTGAAGTGTTTAATCTTGAAAACATTATAAAACACACACATTGGGATTTTTGAGTAATTTGATAAATGTATCTCAAGAAAAGGTGGTTTGGAAGGTTTTTGTGTAAATGAGGTCTTTAGTGAAAGGGCACTTTAATATGTTGAAAAAATGCATATTTATTGTTATGGTCATTGGTGTACATATATGGTTGCGATTTATGTGGAAGATGATTTGACTAAAGTGTATATGTGGATCATTTCACCGTTTTGCGAAATAAACTGACACATGTGAATTTTGTTAGTGAATTTCATTCCATGTTGTTTTATGGTTAAAAAGAGAATTGCGGAGTCGATGTCGTTCAAAACTTCTTTTCAAAGTTTCGTACAAACCTTTTGATGTACACCATTTTAATTAGGGGTGTAAATAGGTCAGGTTGGGTTGGGTTCGGGTTCAACCCAATTATTAATTGGGTTGAAAACTTCAACCCAACCCAACCCGTTTAAATAAATGGGTTGAGATTTTCAACTCAACCCAACCTGGTACTTAAATGGGTTGGTAGCGGGTTGATCTGTTTATGATTTTCTCAACCCAACCTGTTTAATAAATGGGTTGAACCTTGGTTGACCCATTTAATTTTAAAACTTTAAATAAAATAAAAAAGGACTAAAACATAATTCCATGACAAATACACAAGTCACAACCACAAAACCAAATAAATTGTTCAAAGTTTCAATAAAACACAACCATAAAGTAAAATAAATTGTTCAAAGTTTCAATAACACAACACTAAAGTCAAACAAATAAGTTTCTAGGGCTGACGTCGATCTCTTGGCTGGAACGGGAAGGAAGTGTCGGCTAGGGTTTAGAGAGTTTAGACTTTGAAAGTTTGAACGATGGAATATTGAAATGGAAGGACCGAAGGAGTTCTTTTTAGACTTTAGTGGAATCATATTTAGTTTTTATTAACTTTTTAATTATTAATTATAATTAAATAATGATAATAAGCTAAAAACAAGTCATAAATGGGTTACAAACAGGTTGTAAATGGGTTGAAATCAGGTTGTAATTGGGTTGAAATCAGGTAAAAAATTTCAACCCAACCCAACCCATTTATTAATTGGGTTAGGTGGGTTGACCCATTTAACTTAAATGGGTTGAAAATCTCAACCCAACCTGCTACTATTGGGTTGGGTTCGGGCTGGGTCACTTTTTGCCACCCCTAATTTAATGCAAGAAATTACTTACAATTCATGCATAACTAAATCTGTGCTAGGACCGTAGCGGTTCATTTTAAAAGGTTTGTTAAGCCTACTTTTGCAGTTGTTAGTAACTCGAGTGAGGATCAAATAATTTCCAAAATGAGTTTTCACTTGTGGGTCGAGTGTGCCCCTTTTGCATGACTACCGGGTAATTGGTAGTAAATTTTTACATGTACTATTGACTGTTATGAAAACCTTCGTGTTGAAAATTTCTATAAAATTTACGATTGGCATAATTGTTGAGTCTGTCACTTAAAAACCTTGAACTCATTAGGCTTGGGAAGGTTAAGCAACCCCGGTTAAAGGTGATGGCGTATAGAATCCTATCAGTGGAAGGATGGGTGTTCCGATACGTGGTAGTACCGTAAACCGAGTGGTACCGTTACAAGGTCAACGGATTTTCGTTTGTGACGAAAGAGTGAGGCGCGCGGTATCTTCTGTTAGTGTTGGTGATAATCGTCCTTTTCGGCAACCTTGTTTTGAGTTTTGAATCAGTTTTGCATAAAGGAGGTGAAGAACCCTTTAGACACCATGTTGATAACCTTGGTTTTGTGGGTGTGCTCGACGAATGAAACTCATGTATAGAGTTCTGAAGTGGTTTGAATCTTGGTGAATGGCTAGGTATCAACTTTTGGATTTCGAGGCCAAGAACCGTTAGTGTATTTGGAGGGTTGTAGTCCAATTTTAAGGGATGGTGGTATCGGTTGTAGTAATCTTAAGAACTTCAATCTGTGATAGGTAGATTTAGTGGGATGACTTCCTTGAATAGTAAAAGAATCTGTCGATTGGATGATTGGTAATTAGACGTATTCTTGGGGTTGTATAATCGATGGGTCAGGGGCGACCGTCTGTTTTGGAGTCGGATAATGCTCGTTAGAGTGAAGTGATAGTTCAACAGCGGGAACGGTTGGAGTTGAAGAATTGTTGGTTTCGATAGTGATCAAACCTTAGATTGATTGGAGAAAAAGTTGTAGAGCGTGGAGACATGGACTGACTGAAAGTCGGGATCTACCGGTGGGGAAGTATGAATCACTTAAGGTTAGGAGACAACCGAAGTCTTGTGGTTGGAAGCTACTCTAGTGAGTTAAGCGTTCACTTGGATGTAAGTGTAATGTGCCTGAGCGGACATAGTTGTGAGTATCAGCATGTAGGGGTGTACAAAAAACCGTCAACCTGCGAAACCCGGCCAACCCAACCCGCTAACAACCCAATTAAAATGCAACCCACCAACCCGCTAAACCGCCAACCTGCCAACCCGCCAAACCACTAATTATAAGGGTTGAAATTGGGTTAGTATAACTCAACCCAACCCAACCCGCCAACCCGCCGCTAGTATATATATATATATTATGAGTCGGGTTCAAACGAGAACAATACCTATTTAAAAGAACACGAGAACGAACAAAATCATTAGTGATTTTACATTAACGCACAAAAAAGGACTTTGGCCGCGGCTTCACCGCATGTTTTTTTTGCGCGTTAATGTAAGATCACTAATGATTTTGTTCGTTCTCGTGTTCTTTTAAATAGTTATTGTTCTCGTTTGATCATCCCTCTCTATATTGTATCGATAAAATTATGTTTATATATGTAATATGTACAACTATTATAAATTATAGCCTAAAAATATATACATATTACTCCAATTTACAACCCTATATATATTAGTCTAATTTACCGCCCAAAGCCAAAGTTAATACAACTAGGTCAACGTCCAAATTAATTAAACTAGGTCGATCAATAACTCTCAATAAGCACGACTGCACGAGTACATTGAAACAATTAGATCGACGTTGTTGTTTTCATTGTATAAATGAACATATGAAGTATGTTTCAAACTAGAAGTTGGAACCATAAATTTATGTTCTCATTGCATCGATGTTGTTAAAAGTTTATTATTGCGTAAAGAAACCTCATATGTTTCTTGTAGTTTGTAACTGTGTATTTTTTTATCCTATTTCCTATGTATAAGAGCAATGGAAAATACTCCTAAGTCTCCAAAAATCGAAGACAATGATGAATTAAACATGTCTAAGAAAATGGGAGGTAGAAACTCGAACGTTTAGGATCGCTTTTCAATGATAATGGGGTGTCATTTAATAAAAAGAAACGTCAAAACCCGTGGCTAGGTTTGTAGTTAAGGATGAACAACCATTTAGTGTTGTAGAGGGTGAAAGATTTAGCGAACTTGTTAAAGTGTTGCAACCTAAATTTGGTGTCCCTAGTAGAGTGATTGTTGCTAGAGATATTTATCGGTTGTTTTGCGATGAGTGAATTAAATTGATTGATAATTTAAATCATATGATATCATTCAAACTTTAGAAGTTTAATTCTAAGACTTAAGAATCTTAATAGATATATTTGGATGATTGTAATATCGGGTTTATTTTAGTATTACTTATCGTATTTCATTCGTCAACATTATGTATAACCCATCAACCCAACCCAACCCAACTCGCCCTAACCCGCAAGGGTTGGGTTGGTTTGAGTTATATTTTTGAATGGGTTGGGTTGGGTTGAGATGTTTCAAACCGCCATAATTGGGTTGGGTTGTAAAAATGTCAAAAACCGTCCAATCCGACCCGCGTACACCCCTAATTGAGAAAGGTTACTAGCGTCAAAAGAGATTCACGAGACTCACGTGTGTTTTGATTACGTGGAGAGCACGAGAAAGGGAGAGAGTTGGGAAGAGTTTGGGGTGAAAAATTGGTCTCTACAACTCCTCTATTTATACAAAAAAAAAGAGGGGACAATTGTGGCTTGTAAATGCGAGTAGGGATGGGTGGGGGCAGATTATGGTCAAATAGAGGTTTCCAAGAAACAAATTCGTCTAGGGTTTTACCCCAACCCGACACCTGTATGCTCGCAAAAGAGGCAACATCGCAATTGCGAGGTTGGATGAAAAGCGTCACATTTAAAACTTCAGGGGCCATGCGAACCTGGGTTTTTACGAGCAAGAGTGAAAAACGTAAAATAAGGGTTGTCTGATGAATGACTTCGTAAATTCAATTAGGTTTCACGAACGTGTTAGCTACTTCTGTAATTTTAGGGAGAGAATGACTAGGAGGTTAAGCCATTTTCACAAAATGACTAAACACAATTAATTTCCCGTGAAAATGGCTAAAACAATTAATTTCCCACTTATTTAACTCGTGCAACACTATGGATCATTTTGTGTTGACTAATTTTGAACTTTGGGTTAATATTTAAGTTTCAAAAATTTATTGGACCAAAAGTGCATGTTATGAAATAGTACAAGGGGTTAATTTTGTAACTTAAACAAACCTGAGTATGCATTTTGTGCTGACCGGCGACTGCCCTTATTTACTTCCGTTTACTAGTATCGGAGACCTGCTCCCATTGAAGCAAGTGTTCCTAGAAGAAATATAAAAATCCCAATTTTGAATTGAAAACCCTAGATCTGATCTGGTTGTAGTGTATGTGAGTTGTCAATTTGTGAATTGGAGCATCCCCTTGATCGGTTTCAGAGATGCCAGTGGCTGCTTCCGCCATCTACTTTTTAAATCTCCGTGGTGATGTTCTCATCAATCGTCTCTATCGTGATGACGTTGGGTTAGCTCTCTGTCTCTTATATTTCTCTGTAGTGTTTGATTGTTTGTGTTATATATCTCAAAATATGATCGTTTCCTGTGTTAAAAGAACAATTTGTATGGATCGAGGAAGGGAATCACTTTCTTTGACTTTTCTGTTATTTTTCGTGTCAATTTGTAAGGTTGAGGCTGCTATTCGCTGATCACTGTTTTGCCATTTTATGCTTGATGTCAACTGCATAGGTTGGAGTATATGAAAGTAACAAAGCAGCGCAAAAAGCTTAAAATCACACTAGAATTGGGTTACAAGAAATCCAATTTGCATAATAATAGAAGAAAGGCTGTACTGAACATATAAACATAAAGGATTGATGGGAATTGAACAACGGAAAAAAGTTTGTTGAAAACTGAAAGGGTTTGACTTAGGTTTCTGTTCCTGCTTGTTGTGATGGTCTAGGGTTCTAATCCTTTGGTTGTTGTGAATGGGGTCTCTCGTCTATGCTTGGGCCTCCAATCAGTAGTTCTTCCAGATGCCCACGTGTTCTTATGCATATAGACATGAGCTTGACTTCATTGGATGCCCAGCAGTTTAGGGAGGTGTAATTATTACACTTTTAATTAACTAAATGACAGTGTTACTGTTACCCTTAATAATATAGAGAGTCATTAATTTCTTCATCTGATAATTAGGGTAGAATGGGGAACTATGCACTTATTTTTTTGGGACAAACTAAAATAGAAAGTGGACATTTATTTTGCGACGGAGGGGGTAACTCTTTTTTTAATAAGTATAGGAGATGAGAAGATGAGAAAACTTATTTAATATTAGGGTTTGACTAGGTATTTAATAACTCTTTATGAGGCATCCCTAGGCCCACAAGGCGCCTGAGCTAAGGCAGTAGTGAGCCTCATGAATATGTAGCCTCGACTTTAAAAAAGACCAAGACCTTGAGCCTTATGAGCCTCAGAGCCTAGGCGTGCTTTTAAGTTTTAACAATTATGAAAATGTGACATGGGCAGTTAGTGATCGCTCATGTACACTAGTCTTCAGAGACCTAAATCATTAAACAAATGTGGTACAAGCACCCTGCAAGGTTTGTACTGAGGTGTCCATTTTTGACCCTTGGTTTGATGTGTTTGCCCTTTTACTCTATTTCTATCAATCTGTTATGGTGCCAATGATGATCATTTAGAAAATGATCTAAACTCCAGTTATAGTGCATTGTTGTTCTCGAGAAAGGAAACAATTACAATAGTATATTTGCAGTAGTGCTGTTATAGACTGGTGCCTATTCGTAAAGTTTTTTAACGCCATTCAATAGATTAGACGAGTCTTGCTCTTTTTACATGTTATTATATGCATATTCCATTTAATTAAAACGAAGAGAAGAGATTCATTTAGCTTGTTGAGGTCACATCTAGAATTTATCAAAAAGGGGTGATATATTGTTAGTTACTTCTTTTACCAACAATTTTCATCGTGTACTAGTGTAGTACTTGTTATAAATAAAAATTTGCAGGGGGCATATTCCGCAATTGTGGCGACTCTAGGCTTTCTTATAATTTGGATATGCTATTTTGGGGTCAATCTATTAGGAATAGGGCTACATGGGGATAGCTACTCCGCCCATTTCGTCGAGACAAACAGGACGTATTCTATCATAACTTGTTCCTGCCAAGAAAAAAGTGCAGCACCAATAAATCCATGAGAGATTATTTGTAAAATAGCTCCATTGAGCCCCGTATCGGGAAACTTAATGTGGTTCTCTTGTGTCTCTCTAAGTTTCAATCCACAACAATTTTACAGTTGAAAATAACATGCTTCATTTTTCGAAGTTAAAATGTTTCTCTTCTTTATGGGATACAAGGAGTATATTATGTATCAGAAGTATGTATATGGCACAAGTACAAAAGAGTTGAGGCTGCTTTGAAAAGAACTTTTGGATGGTGCTCTAGAATTCTTTTATTTTTATAGCGGTCATTTGTAATATGTTTTAGTGACAATTATGATAGTTTTTTATCCAGACATCTTTTTTGGTGGGGTTTTTCCGTTTTTTATAGCCTATGATGAGATTCAAATACAACAATTGTTGCTGTGTGCTCATTTTTATGGTGGAATACTTGGATTACAAATTCTAGATTCTAGATTTTTATGGTGGAATACTTGTACACATACATGACCTCTTCAATTTAGCCACACCGTTTTTATGCGATGTGTTATGTCATCCCTGATCTCAACTGCTTTTTGAATCATGCAGCCTAAATACTTAAAACAATCCTTTTGGGGTACCCTCCTTCCCCCCATGTTGACTTCCACCCCCTTGTCGATACACTCCCCTTATGTGTATAAAGCAACCCTCCACTGCTCCAATCTTTCATTCACCTCCACCTTTGACTCCTCTACCAGCACAATGTTGCGAGTGACAAAAACCATGCGACACTCCATTGGACCACTTAGGAAATCTCATCCAGAATAACAACAAATAGGAATGGGCTTAGTGCCAATCCTTGGTGTAGCCCTATCTCCAGGGGAAAATACTCTGTTTCTCATCGGATCCTTGTGCATGTCCTTGATCTCTCATACATATCTTGAATTACCCGGACATACCTCCCTCTTTTCCAAACTTCTCCAAATCACATTCCGTGGTACACTATCATATGCTTTCTCGAAGTCTATGAACACCAAGTGTAAGTCTCAACTACACTCTCTATACTTCTCCATTATGTATCTTAGGAGGTGTATTGCCTCGATCTTCGATCGCCCCCGCATAAAACCAAATTGGTTTTTCTTCACCACCGTTTCGTGCCGCACCTTTAATATTTTTTTTCTTGTGATGGTATAGAAGAAAGAGCAACCTCCATCACAAGAAAAAAATGCTAATTCTTAACGGTTTTATGCATGAAATAGTACCAAGTTGGTATTGTTTTATTATTTTTGCTTAACGGTATTGTATGTGTTAGATATCTAATAACACATAGTGTAGGACTTGTCACTGCATAGGCTATATGGTGGGCATCATATTGCATTACGTGGCTGTTAGATACTACTTCCATGGTTACTATGGGCTAATTTAGAGTGTTGTAGTTACTAGTTGTAATCATGAGAAGTAAATTATACAATGTGTGTTCTATTTCATCATGATTCAAACTTGTAGTTGTTTTTCTATATTCTATAATCAGCTTCAATTGGGCTAGATCAAAGGTTACTAGTTGTTTTACACCCACGCCTTTGCCACTAGGATAGATCATACCATGGACCCGTGCCTTTTTAAAGTTGTAAATTCCCGAAATGCATTTGTTATTGTGCTTATGCTTATAATTGTTTTCTATGTTTGCATCTTTTAGGGGAAATATGGTGGATGCCTTTAGAATGCACATAATGCAAACAAAGGAACTAGGCACATGTCCTGTGCGGCAGATTGGAGGTTGCTCTTTCTTCTACATGAGAATTAGCAATGTCTACATTGTGATTGTTGTCAGCAGCAATGCCAATGTCGCATGCGCATTCAAGTTTGTTGTTGAGGTAATGTATCATCTTCAATGTGTGCCACCTATGAGCTTAGTGCCTCTCACTTTTGTCTCTTCTCTTCGGTTAATACAATAAACATGCCAAATATAATACTATGACAATTGTGGTGTACCTTAGAGTGATACAAAATATTTTGTTCTCTATTTGTTATTATAACTATTTTTAGTTACAATTTTTTTTATATGAGGAGGTAGGGATGATCATCGGGTCACATCCAAATTTTGAATGGAATCGATCCAATGCAAGTATTCATTGGATGTTGGATTTCTTATATTTTACAACCGATCCAATCCAATTCACTTTGGACAATTGATCCAATCCAATTAATTTTGGACAACTGTTCCAATCCAATCCAATTATAGTAACACCGAATGGATGGAACCGATCCAATCCAATCCAGTTAACGTTGGATTGGATCGGTTTCATCCTTTGGATGTTACTATTGGTTACTGGATCGGGTTGGATCCATCCAATTCAGAACCTATTTTCTGTACATCTCAACCAATTATTCTTCCATTCACTTAAAAAATACTACTCCTAAATTAATATATATTGGATGGTAATTGGATTCCATCAGTTCGTTCGGTTGTATTTGATTTTGGACTAATTCTTCAACTGGACGATCCAATTTGGATATTGAACTGTGGATCTGACTCAATCCAATTACATTTGGATATCCAGTTTTGGCCAGTCGGTTGTAATTGGATCGAATGACTTTTTGCTCACCCTTATGAGGGGACAATATGTACCAAGTCACAACGTATGTGTTTGAAGTGAAATGACACCATTTGTGCCTGGCTGGCCACTGGCTAGTGGAGACATTGAATTCAAGGGCGCATATTTTCTTGAGTTTGGGAAAGGGAGAAAGTGCGAGAAATGGTTGGTGATGGTAGTGAATTATAAGGTTTAAGGGCGGGACCAAATGGAAAGTAAGATATTATATTCTTTTTTTCTCACCCTTTTTAATGAAAAACCTGAAAAAATTAAATAAACTAGTCATTGAACTTATTGCTTTTAATTTCCTTTTGCATTGGTATACCATATATACCCAAATATATTTTGTAAATCACATGCTTGAACCACCACAATCTTCAATTGCACCACTTCAATTAAATCATCATCCGATTGACTAACTAAAGGGATCAGCATGAACTGAGTTTGTTTGAGTGAAACATGAAGGTAGACATAAAACACGTAATAATCATTATTATTGCACTCCCAATCTTAGGAGAGGCTTCGCTCATTTGTTCATCGCTAACTGGAAATCAGCAATTTATGTATATGATAGCTAGTGGCTAGTGCAACTCATTTCAATGCTTTGGGAATAAGGAATGAATTGAAGCAGAGGAAGAACCATATAATTCGATACAACGTTAATATTTTAAGAGACCATTTTTTAAATAATGGCTCATTTTTAGGTTTATTATTCTTTAGTGCCTGTAGACCACTTCAATGGAAATGATGTACTTGTTATGACTGGGGTTGTCTAAGTATGTGATTCATAACCTTTTGGTTCGTGAGTGCAACTGAAACAAGTGTGGAAGCCCAGAAAATACTTTCTCAATTTTGATTACAAGATTTATGTTTGTTGTCTTTTTTCTTTAGAAAAAAACGTATCAGTTTGTAATACTTTTGCTTCATAATTTGGTTGTCTTTTCATTATGGTTTTGAACTTAAAATATGTTACTCAAGATGTGTAAAACCAATTCGAGTGGCTTTAAGATTTTTGGTCGCTTAAATGGATGGAAAGGTTTAATGGCAATTGGAGATTAGTAGTTTGCAAGGGGTATTGTGACTCAACAAGTTATTACTTAATATGTGGATGCAAAGTGGCTTTGTAAAGGAATTTGTATACCAATCAATAAGTGATAATATTATTCTTGCCGTTTTAACAAACATCAATATAAGTTTCATGTATGCATCAAATTGGCGGAAAAAAGTTGCAGTTTGTCAAATTGGCGAAGTACATATAGTAGGTTGGTCTTTGAGTTTTACTGTTTTGGGTAATAAAACCCTGTATAAACGATTACAAATACCAAAAGATTAACTCTTTTAAAAACAATGTTTAATTTTAAAACTTCACTATGTCCTCTTTAACTATGCTTTTGTATACCTTTCACTTCTTTTTTCCTCCATCTAACATGTATTGGCTGCTCTTTAAGTTGCATTCTTAACCTTTATTTTCCTCCTCATGCAGGCAGTTTCTTTATTCAAATCTTACTTTGGGGGTGCTTTCGATGAGGATGCCATCCGCAATAACTTTGTTTTGATATATGAGTTGTTGGATGGTACCAATTTTCAACACCTTTCTTCAAGTTATTTTAGTATTTCCTATATATATATATATATATATATATATATATATATATATATATCTCATACCAAAAGATTCTAAAGGAACATGCGCAGAAGCTTGTATGCTATTACTATATACACCCTATTCACATTTATTTCCTTATAGGCTTATGTTTCGTTTTTGTCTGCAAATTATTTATATCTACATCTGATGTGCAGAAATTATGGACTTCGGTTATCCACAAAATCTTTCGCCAGAAATATTGAAGCTTTACATTACTCAGGAAGGTGTAAGGTCACCATTCTCATCCAAGGTTAGATCTAAGCTTTTACTTAAAATATCTGTTTTGGCAAAACTGTATATTTTTTGAAAGATATCTTATATATGCTGACTTGTTTCTGGTTGTATTAATTAACTTTTAACAGCCTTCAGATAAGCCTGTACCCAATGCAACTTTACAAGTAACTGGTGCTGTTGGCTGGCGTAGGGAGGGTCTTGTTTATAAAAAGAATGAGGTGACCAGATTTTGTTTGATCTTCATCGGTATCGATCTATGAGAATGCTCTGTTTGCTAGATCATGAGAACTTTTGGTTGCAGGTGTTTCTGGATATTGTGGAAAGTGTTAATCTTCTTATGTCTTCAAAAGGTACAGTTGTATTGTGCTTCATATGTGTGGTATAATAACTATATATTACATGTCATTCCTTAACACATAATTTGGTGCTCTAGGTAGCGTACTACGTTGTGACGTAACTGGAAAAGTTCTTATGAAATGTTTTCTTTCGGGAATGCCTGATTTGAAGTTGGGATTAAATGACAAAATTGGAATTGAGAAAGAGTCTCAACTTAAGTCACGGCCTACTAAGAGGTACCTTTTTTTTTAAGTAATTTATTTATGTTGATCCTGTAATTCGGTTGATTATGAGATGATTCCTTTAATCTATTTGATGATCTAACGTGATGAATTTGCAATCTATTGCAGTGGCAAAAGTATTGAGCTCGATGATGTTACTTTCCATCAATGTGTAAACTTGACCAGGTTCAATTCAGAGAAAACTGTGAGCTTTGTGCCCCCTGATGGTGAATTCGAACTTATGAAGTAAGTTTGTTTTGTTTTCTGATTTAAGTGTTCTTCTGGCTCATGTTTAAATCACTTTACTGACACAAAATCCTATTTTGAAAATTCGATTTATTTATCTTATATATCTTTTGTCAGTTTTTATCAGGGTCCTTTTCGACTTACACCCTTTTGCCCATATTTTAGTTGATAATTAGAGGTTTGATTCACAGGTATCGGATCACTGAGGGTGTAACTCTTCCATTCCGGGTATTGCCTACCATCAAAGAATTGGGCAGGACACGCATGGAAGTAAATGTTAAGGTTAGTAAATGAACAAGTAATGAAATAAATATGCACTACATTATGGATTTTTGGTGTAGCAAATTTATTTATTTATTTATTTTTCCAGGTCAAGAGTGTCTTTGGTGCAAAAATGTTTGCACTTGGAGTTGTAATTAAGATTCCAGTACCAAAACAAACAGCAAAAACTAATTTTCAAGTGACATCAGGACGTGCAAAGTACAATGCTTCTATTGACTGCTTGGTGTGGAAGTGAGTATCCAAATATATTTCTGAAAATAGCATTTTGAGTTGGTTTCAACACTTCCGAATTTAATCCATGCATTTAGCATCATTGGCATATTACTGCAGCTCTTATTTTTATTAATACCTCCGTCCCAAAATAAATGTCCACAATGAAAAAGGACAGTTTTAGAAATGTGTAATTATTACACTTTTTAATTAATTAAATGACAATTTTACCCTTAATAATAGAGAGAGTAATGAATTTCTACATTTCATAACTAAAGGTACAAGGGGAATGTAGGCACTTACTTTTGGAAATGGACACTTATTTTGGGACAAACTAAATAGAATTGTGGACACTTATTTTTTACAAACTATAACTTCACTTTTGTTGGTCACATGATCATCCAATAAATTTCACATTTTATTCCATTATAATCATGCCAATTATGTTGTGGCTGTGACAGTGCTTTATTTTATGTAGCTTAGCAAGCATGCATTATTAATATTTTTATAAACACTTTAATGCCAGTAATGTTGTGGCTGTAACTTTTTGTTTCAATTTGTGACAATTATTTTAACTTGATCTGTAAGTGCTTTATTTTCGTTTTCTGCATCCATTTCTTAGTGTATGCGTTCATATAAAAAATGCAGGATAAGGAAGTTTCCGGGACAAACTGAGCCAACATTGAGTGCAGAAGTGGAGTTGATTTCAACGATTGCTGAAAAGAAGTCATGGACCAGGCCACCAATACAGATGGAATTTCAGGTAATGGTTTCGATTGAATTTCAGATTTTGGTACTTATCAGTAGTCCTCATGATATGACAAAAGCATTATCTGTAACTTATGAGACTAGTGGTGGTAAAACCAGTACAGACCCAAAAAACCGTAGAATTTGGGTTGGTTCTAGATTCTTCTAGAATAGGTTCATGGTCCATTTCGGTTCAGAACAGCCTTAAATCGGCCGGAACTTGAACTGAACTGATTTAGGTCGGTCTAGTTTTCTGTTCCATTATTTTTGATTATTTGGTTCCGTTAAGTTGCTCCCCAAAGAAACGCAATTTTGGGTTGTCTTAGGAAAAAAATGCAACATAGTTAGCAATTCTTAATCCGCTTTTAGCCCATTAATAATCATGAGTTGGGTTTAAACAAAAACAGATCAAAATAAGAGATTACGAGAATGGCCAAATCACGTGATTTACACTGAAATCACATGTGATTACAGTGCAACTTTGGCTGCGACCTATAGGTTGCCGGTCAAGTCGCCTGCACACCCTTGTGTTGACCATGTTTCGTAATCGCATGTGATTCAGTCTAAAATCACATGTGATTTTGCTTTTTTTTGTGTTCTCTTATTTTGACGTGTTCTAGTTTGAACCTCCCTCTAATAATCATTTTGCTTAAAATTTTACTTCAGTTTTGGTCTCCAAGTTCTTTTTGGGTGCGTTCGGTACAACAGAAGTTTTTTCATATGGTGGCACCATATTTTTTCATACGGTTTTTATCGAAGTGTTTTTCATCTTTTTACCAACGTTCAATATCGTCCGATGTGTTTTTAGCCAAATTCCGGCGTTTCGAGAGATTTTTAACGTTTTTTGCTTGATTTTGTTGGGTTTTTAAGTTTTTTTTATCGATTTCGAGAGTTTTTTCGGTATTTTTTGTTGATTTCAAGAGATTTTTTCGGTTTTTTTTGGTTGAATGGGTATAAGATTTGGGCCTTTTTTATCAGTTTAGGTGCACCCCTTGTAGTTTCCAAAATAATACAGTAGCACCTCCTAAATCGATACGGTGACACCTTCACAAAAACGAATTTTTTTACCCTTCGTCGGAAAATTGTTACGTGGCACGTGCCACCACGTGCCCCTCATGGGGTCCCTCCCTGGTTCGGTACACTGGACAGAACAAAACACGTTTGGCAAAACTTTTATGTGGAACAAGGTGAAACAGACCCATATTTTACTAATATAACCTCAAAATAAAACCTAATTCTCTTCTAAAACATCAAATATGCCTTTCTCCTTACATTTTATTCTTTCTTTAAATTTTATTTATTGTATTTTTATCTACTTTAAACTTTTTTTTATTATTCTCAAAAAATTATTTTCATACGGTTTTTGTATTTCGGTTAATTTTTTATGTAATTTGATAAGTATTAGTAATAAAAAGTAATATAGAAAAAGTATAAAAAAATTGGAAACTACATCAACTTTTAATTTTGATGCAATTTTATTCGTCTTGACTTCTAATGATATATGTAATAATAGAAAATATTTATTTTATTATAATTTGATAAATTACACAGATTAATCAAAATATATAAAAGATATAAACAACTCAATAGGGGTAAATTGGTCATTTTATCTGTTCTGTTCTGTCCTGTCCAGTTTTGTCTTACCAAATGCTGAACGACTGTCCTGTGCTGTCCTGGATACCAAACGCACCCTTTATCTTGTCGGTCCGTATCAGGGGATACTTTAGACATTTGATCAACAATCAAACATTTTTTTATAGAACCACCTGTCAAGTCAAATATTGCATTTTTCCGGGAGGCGGGAGTGTTACATAATAAACTAATAGGTTCCATTGATTTTTGGTTTTGTATAAATCTGCTATCGTGTTTCTTTTTTGGTTCGAAGTTCTAAAAAAAGTTAGGTTTTTGGTTGGTCCTCTCTCCTTTTTGGACAAGGTAGTTGCAGCCTGCAACTCGGTGCACTCAGCTTACGTTTTTCGCTTAAAGATCAACTTTGTGGTTTTGCAGGTTCCTATGTTTACGGCATCTGGATTACGAGTCAGATTTCTGAAGGTACAACTTACCGTACTCAATGTTCTTAAAGATGTAAACAAATAATACCCCCTCTGCCCAAAACAAGTCTACCTTACTATTTTAGTTTGTCCCAAAATAAGTGTTCACTTTCAAAAGTAAATGTCACTTTCATATTCTACCCTTAATTATGAGATGGAGAAATTTTATAATTAAGGGTAAAATTGTCCTTTTGCTAATTATAAAGTGTAATAATTACCCATGCTTAAACTGTGCATTTTTATCGTTAACCCCCAAAACCCTGAGTAATTTAATGGTGCCCTAAAGTTAACAAATAGGCCCCGGTGACCTCTGGGTAGCAAACCCAAGTTGAGCTACCCCTCAAGGTTTCCGAAAACATGAGCGGGGTGTAAATTTTTATTGTAAATCGAGAATGAAAATTTAATGCAATTCTTTATAAAAAAAGAAAAATCAGATATTTATGGAGTATTAGTAGGGATAAACACACATCGAACATGATCGTCACTTGTTATCGGTTAGTTTTCTAAAAGTGGAGATTTAAGAAGTTGAACTAAGCCGTTATAACATGATTTAAGGGACGTGCATTAACTAAAGTATTTGATGCATAATAATACGTTTTTAAGACTTCAACCAAAATCCTTTATAATATAGAAAGTATAGATAAATATAGATAAATATTTGTGTTTGAAATTTCATTAACTGTTATTTTTGCAGGTATGGGAGAAGAGTGGTTACAATACGGTCGAGTGGGTTAGGTATATTACCAAAGCCGGTTCATACGAGATCAGATGCTAGATATAATGACGCGATAATACGTTTGGATGCCATGAGCCTATTGGAGTCGGGATACATAATCTTTATTCTGATCGGAGAAAAAAGAAGTCATCTTGATCGTATAGCGTCAGGTACATTTTGTTTTAAATTATGTTTGGGATTACAGAACAATCAATTGAATTCGAAATTCGTGCTCTCTATTAGGAGCACGAGTTGGGGGCGTTTTTTATTGAAAAAATGTAGTTTCTATGGGTTGAGATCGATACGTATCGAGTGATGTATACTATACTACTACAGTATGTCTTGCACAGAAGAGTGTGTGTGTGTGTAATTTTGGGAGGGAGGATAATTGGTTTTGTATGACCATTGGTATGATGTTTGTAGTTTATACATTTTCTTTTTGTTATTGCTTCTTTTGAAGCAAAATTAAACTAAAGTGCCGTTTACCAAACGCTTATCGGGTGACATTTACCTTCTGACCTAGAATCTTACCTGGTAAGAGGCATGACATGGACCGAGGGGCCGTTTACTAAACGCTTATCTAGTAAGTGCTTACCGGCTCACTTTATCTTATTGGAATGCAAAGATTGAAAATCTTACCCGGTAAGAGCGACGACAAAGATCGAGAGTCTTACCCGGTAAGTGAGAGTGACGACTCTTACCCGATAAACGCTTACCGGATAAAACTATTGCATATGATGCTGTTGTAGTCGACTAAAATCTTAGGTGGTAAGTTAAGTGAAAGCGTTAGACTATTAGCGGTAAGCGTTTACCGGGTAAGCGTTGGGTAAACGACCCCGGAGACTCTTACCTGGTAAGTGAGGGAGATACTCTTAGAGTCTTACCTGGTAAGTGCTTATCAGGTAAAAGTTGCTTATCAATAATCCATTTTGATAGCCGATGATGTTATCCGATAAGATAAGTGAGGTTGGCGCTCTTACGGGTAAGCATTACCCCTACATCTCTAGGAAAACCCAATGAACTTGCCACTTTTCAATAATTAATCCCTAAAACTTCTCTATAAAGATATACCATTGAACTTCTTTATTAGAAAAAAAGTTTATGGACTTAATCATTTAGGGGCAGGTTCGAACGAGAAGGTAAATCTTATGCGAGAAGGCGATGAGTGTGATATCATATATGATACACAAGCTTAATCATATATGATTAAACACAAGTTACATTGGCAATACATAGACGTTTAAACACATCTACATGTCGTGTAATCATATACTTCTTGCCTTCTCGCATAATGTTTAAGTTGTTGCCGCATGATCCTTTCTCTAATCATTTAAATTAACAAAAGCTTATTGGATTTTTAGAACGTCTCTCTTTATCTACCCTAACATAACAAATATTGCCATTTTGTGCTGGATAGTAGTCACTGTAAGATACCATTGGAGAATTTTAATTTTGTTCCATTTATATATCAAATTAAATGCCAAACATTATAAAAAACACTGAGGCTTGTCACTTAGAATTTGAATTAGGCTAGACATTGAGGCTTCTTCGAAATTGTTGGTTTGAGTCTATTCTGTCTGGGGCTATTGAAAGTTTTAATAATTGTTATTTTAAGTTATCATGGTTTTAGTACAAGTCAAAATGTGAGTAAGCTAGCTAACAGAATATGAATTAGGATAAAAATAGAGTAAACTCTAATTTTGGTTCCTGAGGTTTACTGAAATTTTATATTTGAAAGCGGAACTTGAACTTTGATAAGTCTAGAAATCGTCCTTGTAGTTCTCATTTTGCTTTGAAAGTAGTCTCTCATCACTAACTTCGTTAGAAATATTCGTTAAAGCCACGGGTAAAATCGTTCAACCATAGAGAGAGAGAGAGAAAGAAAGGTTCAAACGAGAACGCTAACTATTTACGAGAACGGCCGTCCATGTATAAAATCACATGTGATTTTACACTACTTGGATTTTGTACGTGATTTGTACAAAATCACATGTGATTTTACACTACCTGGATTTTGTACAAAATCACACGTGATTCACGTCCAGATTTCCAGGTAGTGTAAAATCACAAATTACAACTTGAGATCTTTTGGTCCGTCGTTGTGAGATACATGAGTGGAGTTTTTTTGAACGATATCACCGCTCCATGCCACCAAAACCAAAGGCAGAACTGTGAGAAGGTGCGTTGTTTCCGGTCCCGGTTTGAGACGAAAGAGACCAACAATGTTGCGCATTTTCTTGAGCATACAATATTTAAGGGAATTAAGGGGACAACTAAGAGGTCGATTAGGGATTTGGTCATTTGGAGGAGGAAATTGAGAACATGGGAGGACAGTTGAATGCGTATACTTGGAGGGAACAAACGACTTATTAAGCCAAAGTGATGGGAGAAGACGTGCCGAAGGCTCTAGATATTCTATCGGATATATTGCGGAACTCGTTCATCAATAGATATTCTATCGGATATATTGCGGAACTCGTCTTTTGATGAACGACTGATTAACCGTGAGCGTGGCGTGATTGTTCACGAGATGGAAGATCATTTGCATGCTACTGCTTTCCAATACACTCTCCTTGGTAGGACCATTCTTGGACCTACTAATTAAGAACATCATGAGGATGTCGTAGAGCATGTGAAGATGTTCACAAACTTATCTTCCAATCCCATCACTACAACACAGTTGGTAGAAAAAGGAGCCTGCAATATTCACTAGATCAGAGGTTATGGAGGTCACGGTTGTGAGTAAATAGCGATGGAGGTCACGACGGATCGTCCATGTTCGACCGTCCTAGCCTGCGTGTAAACTCTAACACACACACACACACATATATACATATATATACATATATATATATATATATATATATATATATATATGTATATGTGATACAGAGGTCCACTATTTTGTAAACTTTTTTTTCGTGTAAACTTTGGATTTCATAAGTTTTCTTGATGAAATTGTTTTATGAAATTGTTTATTTTGATGAAGTTGTTTCATATCATTCATTTCTTGATAAAATTGTTTCATATATTTGTGTTTTTTATGTAAAAACGACAAAGTTTCATCAAACTAAGAAAATATATGAAACAGTTTCATAGGAATGAAAAAAATATATGAAACTACATAAAAAACACAAATATATGAAACAATTTCATCATGAAACGAATGATATGAAACACTTTCATCAAAATAAACAATTTCATGAAACAATTTCATCAAGAAAACCTATGAAATCCAAAGTTTACACACATTTAGAGGTTTACAATTTATTATCCATCTCTCTCTCTCTCTCTCTCTCTCTATATATATATATATATATATATATATATATATATATATATATATATATATATATATATGTTAATTACAGAGTTGGTACCAGGGGTGGACCCAGATTCTTTTTCAAACGATGACACCATTTGACTATAAGAAACAAATATATAGATATTTTATATAAAATTAATATTGATCTGGTGGTTAGTTCCTTGCTTTTCAAATGTGAGGCCTTGTGATCGAAACATGTTCTTGCAAATTTTTTAGAAACATAAATAATTATGAAATTAAAAGCTAGAAACTAGGAAAATGATTCTAATGGGACTCGAACCCGGGTTTTGAACTACGAACTGGAAGAAAACCCTTGCAAACCAACTCTACCAAGGAAAACTTGTGTCTTTGTTGTAGTTTCAAAATATATATCGTGGCGTGTTTATGCCAAAAATCACCCAAAAGAAAAATGTACGACCAAGCGTCCGTCTGTAAATAACCTGTAAGACCTTATCTTAATATAGGAATGGTCTTGTGAAAATGTTATTTGAGTTTTCTACCGTCGGTCGTGAGGTGTGATTTTTTACCCAAACAGTTTGCCCCAAAATTTGAATTTAGGATGAAAATTCGAATTTTAAATCAGACGAAGTGGTTTGACACGTGTCGCGCGGGGAGAGGGTATGGTCGAATCCCAACCGTCTTGGTTCAATTTGGATTGGAAGAAACGAAAATATCGTGACGTCACGACGGCGTGTCAGAGCCATGGAGCCGTTTAGAGGACAGGTGTCGCCCATCGGCATGATGCATGCGAAAAGGCGATAGACAGGTGTCGACCATCCAGAGGGTCGACCTGACACGATGTTACTATAAATATCGCGATCGTTGAGATCACTTCCTTTTTTACGTTTGGGATACTTTTTGAGAGAGATTTTCGAAAGATTTAGTTGCCTTTTCGTGTATTGGCTATAAATCGAGAAAAAGTTGCTGATCTTTTTATTATTTTCATAATGTCGATAGAACCTGCAAGCACTACTGTTGGTCAGGAAAGTTTAGAGGCCTTTAGGACCTTGTCTGGTGTTCCTGATGCCGTCCAAATATATTCGCCGGGTCAGTTCCGGCCGTCTGAATGCCCGAATGGGCACTTCGTTTTGTACGAATACCCTTTTAAGGTGGGTTATAAGTGGCCATTTTCCCCGTTAGTTAGGGAGTTTTTGGGGAAGTATCATCTTTCGCCTGCCCAAATGATGCCCCAGTTCTGGCGAATAGTCCATGTGATCAATAGGATCACCGTCGAGTGGACGAGTCCGTTCACAGTGGAGGACCTTCTGGCGTCCCACGTAGTCAAGGTGGGCAACTACCACTGCTATAGTTTGTTTTCCAAATATAAGAAATCTCAGGTCTTGGTGTTGAACACCCAAGTGAACGACCGTGGGTGGAAGGCTCGGTACGTCTTCGGAAAGATGCAGTCGCTTGAGCTTCTGCAGGAGGACACGACATGGGTTACTGCAGGGTGGAACACCAACAGTAAGTTGTTTTTCACTTGTCGTATATTTATTTTTATTTTTTGAATCTTGCGTCTTAACTGATCGGGTGCTTCTTTTTCAGCTATCACGTTCCCCGATGCTGGCGTTTCCAAAGAGACGCTGGCAAAGATCGAGAAATTCCGGATGTATGATCCGGACGATAGATCCTTCTCCGTCCAGCGAGGTCTTAGGGACGAGGGTTCGGACGACGAGGTCGTCGAGCTGACAGGGACGGAGATCCCTGTTAAAGAAGAAGCAGAGAAAGAAGAGGAGGAAGAAGAGACAACAGGTAATTTGTCGTACGTTTTACCCGGTATGTCGTACGTTTTGTTTATACATCTTTCCTCTTATCGTTCCTCTGTTGTTTTGTAGGTGGTTCGGGCGATGTGCCTACCCCTGATGTGCAGAAGAAGAAGGCCCAACTCCTGTTAGCTCGTAAGGCCAAGGAGTTGAAGCGAAAATCTCCCCCACCCCCGCCGTCAGGGGTGAAGAAGTCCAAGACGGTTCCCCGGATGGAACCGTCGTCGAAGGGTGGTGACCCGTCTAGGGTCGCCACCGCTGAGAAGACGAAGACGCCACCGGGAGTCATTGATGCGATTCCGGTAAGCGTAGCCCCTCCTTTATTTGAAGAGGTCGGTCCTTCTCCCTCGTCGGCCGACAATGGAAAAGGTAAGAGGACGGAGGAGTCCACTGATGTCATGACGGTGAACTTCACTCTGCCGTCAAACTTCATGGCCGGGGAAGAGATGTATAGCAATAAGATCTTCCCTGATCTGGAGAAGTTCCTTCTGCCATCCTTCAAGGAACGACTGGAGGACGTCACGGTCGACAACATGGGGTCGCACGTCACAGGGTTGACCTTCAAGGTACGTACGATCCTTTTGTCTTAAGTGATTTTGTCGTTGGTTTTCTAACGTTTGTGTATTCGTGCGCTACAGGCGTTCCAAACTTCTCCTTGTCTATATGCCCATATGGATAAAATCCGTAGGGTTACCCCTGTTGCCATAGAAAAAATGCACAAGGCGTAGGAGGAAGCCCGTGTGGCAAGGGATCAGGAGAAGCTGGCGATGGAAAGGGTCGAGTGCCTTTCCGAGAAGTTTGCCGAAGCCTAGGACTTATACGCGGCGTCGATGAACGCGAAGGAAGACCTTCAGCGCCATCTGAGGGAGACCCTTGAGAAGCCCTCTTCTACCGAGGCAGAGTTACGAGCGACTAAGGGCTCCTTGGCCGAGAGCGAAAAACATGTCGAGGACCTTAAGTCGCTCGTCGAGGCGAGAGAGGGGGAGACCGCGTCCCCAGAGGAGCGACTCCAATCGTTTGAAGCCCTGACTCGTATGAGGGTACGAGCGGCGATCATGCGTCGCCATTTACGAGGGTTAAACCCTATGGCCGGAGCCGAAGAGGAGGTCAAAACCTTCTTGGAGCAAGTCAGGGACGAGGAGGAACTCGACCAAGAAGACAGGCTCGAAGAAGGGCACCCGACAGACGCTGAGGTCGATGTAACTGGCGGCGAGGAGGTCGCTGAGGACTCCCCTCTGCCTTGAATTTTTATTCCTTAATTTTTTGATATGGGGCGACTATAATCGGTCGTGCCCTTTATTTGTATATTTTTGATCGTGTAAATACAAGTGAAATTCTGTTATGCTTTTGTCGTGTACTTTACTTTGTTGCAAATGAACAAAATAAAACGAAATATAACAAGACTTAATGAACGAGCGTAATGAGCCATAAAACGTATATAAAACTGTACGACTGCGATACTTATAACTTTGAAGCAATCGGACGACTGAGGCCGAAGAAGTATTCTAAGCATGGAATTTAAGTCATAAGACTTTTGTCTCCAGCACTTAGTTTAAAGAACACATGTGATGATCATAAGACCTGTATGATGAATCACAATATTCTTTTTGTGATATGCAAGTCTCAGAGACTTTGCTCCTTACGATGAAGATTGTAAAACTTGTATCTAAGTCGTAGAGACTTAGGTTTCTCACCGTAAAACCTGTGTCTTAGTCACCATAAGACTTGTGTTTCAAGTCGCAGAGACTTTATTTCTCACGATGTGAGTCATAAGAAAAGAATGACTTTGGAAGTAATAGGGCGACTGGGTCGAACATACATTCTAAATCATAGAGTTTAAGTCATAAGACTCTAACTTTGTGATTCAACTCTGAATGCACCTGTTATGATCGTAAGATCCGTGTAATGAATCGTAAGATTCGGTTTACGTCGTATGAGTCATGACTTATGGGTCATGACTTTATCGATCGTGACATATTTATCGTGACCTCGCAGTCTGAAAGACTTTGTCTTCTCACGATATAGATCGTAAGTCTGGCGTTCATGCGATCCTGCGAGTCTGTAATGTAAGATTCAGGGGTGGTCATTGGTTTGACCAACGACCCTCCGATGCTTAAGTCAGTAATCGTTTGTCGAGATAAATCGAAAGCAAAAAAGAGATAAAATGTACTATAGCCCAGCTACGTGGGGTTGTGGTCGTAGATTTGATACTACGATCTCCAGACGTACGATCACTGGTGGATCATTGTCGTTCATGATTTCGGAAGGAATTCCGAACCTGCATAGAATGTTAGTCTAGATAAAAGAGATGACTTTTCTGTCCTGAATCTAGGAGTGGGCGTCTACTTCTGTCCGTTCAGAGGAACAATTTGTAAAGACTAACAGGAAAATTTCTTGCCCTGGGGGCAGGATGTAATTTACTAGCGATGTCCATTCCCTGCCTTATGAAGGGTCGTGGGATTAAGGACGTATATAGAACTTTAAAAGGTTGGTATATCATACCTGAGTGTCGTTGACGGGCGTTACGTATCTGGTGACGTTTAACGTCAGCTATTGGAGAATTACTTCTGTCGTGAGGTCCGACTGCCCCCAAGTCGTGAGCCATATTCAAGCCCACGATCAGTAGCTGGAAACTGGAGTTCGTACGTATGGGGTACACCATTTTGCCCCCTTGTGGAGATTATAAGACGACACTGAGACTTACCTTTCTAGCGTATGAAAAGCTGTCGACATGGACTAGTCGGGTCGTGTCGCTTATAGTCGCCACAACATAGGTCTCGACGAATTCAACACTCGAATCAGTTAGGACTTGCGGTGCAATTGCCGTGTGAGGCTTGTGTAATTGCTAGATATCTTTTTTCTGAGGATTTAACGTTGCCTTGTAGCAATCTCGGGCGGTCTTTTGTTCACTTTTAATTTCTTGTACTCCCCATGGCGTCGGGAATTTGATCGTCTGATGATAGGTCGAGGGGACCGCCTTTATATCGTGGATCCACGGTCGTCCAAGTATAACGTTGTAGGCTGACGAACAGTCGATAACGTTAAATTTTGTTTGCTTGTTGACCCCTTTAGCATACACTGGGAGGATGATCTCTCCCAAAGTATTGGTATAGTCGCCATTGAATCCCTTCAGAGTCTTCGATCGACGGGTGATCCCTGATTTATCAATTCCCATAGCTTTGACCGTGCTTAGGAAAATGATATTAGCTTAACTGCCTCCATCGACCAATACTCTTTTGGTCGAGCAGTTGCCAATAGTGAGCTGGATAATCAGGACATCGTGATGTTTTTGCCAACTGTCCTGGAGGTCGTCCTGATCGAACGTGATCGAACGTTATTGGCATCGCCTCCAGTTCCAATTCTTATTTTGGTCGGGACGACCGAGGAATGAGGTATTCTCCCGACGATTGACTGGCGTGCCACTTGGCTGCTGAATAAGTTAAACCGCAGACGTCTGATCCACCCGTCACACAGTTGAACGGTCCGTAGAACGGTCCTAGACCATTCGTCTAGAATCCCGGTCCAGGATCGTTCGGTCATAATCCAGGATCCGCTCCCTTCGTCCGTAACCTAGGACCAGGACCGTTCGGTCAGAATCAACAGCCAGGTCCATTCATGCAGAATCAACAGCAGGGATCGTTCAACCCAAATCCCCAGTTTGGGACGGTTCCTCCTCAGTATATAAGGCCACCACCTGTTAATGCCAAAAATCACACCAAAGGGACAACTTAAGGTCGATGTGGACTTAATCAACTAAAGAAAGGATCTTTCGACGAGACGTGCAACGAGGGAAAAAATAAACAAGACAAGGGATTTGATGACGCACGAAAAACCTCAATCGAGGAAAAAACATGCGGACGACAAGGGATGTCGTCGCTGCACTATGGTCGCCAATCAGGGGCGACGTCCTTGGTAGTTGCGTCGGTCGTACGATGATTACAATACAAATGAAGGAAATACTTCGAAATGTAAAGTACAAGTGTTTATCGTGTGTGAATACAAAGTGTAAACTGTTGGTCGAGGGCTGATGTCGTGCGTTGAGACTGATACTTGAGCTTTTCCTTCGAGTGTTCTTGAGTTCGCTGTAAGATTCTGGCTTTCAGTACTTAATCTCCAGAGTTTGAATGTTCTTTGCTATGAGTTTAGATGATTTTCTCTGCTGTGTAGTGATGTTCGCTGGAGTGTATTGGATTTTAACCGATGTCCCTTAAAATGAAGCTTTAGCTTGTCTTTTATAGCCTTCGCATCATTAATTGATTCCATTAATGATTCAATCAACGGCTGGAAACGGTCGCCGGAGTGATTATCCATGATGATCTTCGTCCGTTACGGCTATCGATCGTTGATGGTTGCGTCGGTTATATCCGTTGCTCTTTAATGAGTTTGACTCCTGCATTAAACACTTAACAAACGTAACAGTAAAGGTTAACGTTAGCTTTGGTCGAAGGTACAATGATCTTACGCGATGGTCATATGGGACGGGCGATACTATGGTCGAGCGTCATGGAGGACGTACGACTTACCTTTTACGGGCGACGACGGATGTTTTATGGGTTCTTGTCGAGACCTTATCTTGACACAAGATTTAGTTCACAATCGTGCGTCTTACCTATTCTGGTCGTGGTCGTACGACGTGATTTTTTGCCCAAACAGTTTGCCCCCAAAATTTGAAAGAAGGATAGCAAATCCGAGTTTTAAATTTTGTCAGTCGAAAAAATATGACAAGTGATAGGAATTACCTTTGTTACCTTGGAACTAGGCTGTTCTGCTCTTAACTGAACGAGAAGTCGAAAGGAGAACGAGGTCGTGACATCATGCTGACGTACGATGATGCTTACTAGCTGTCGATGCCAGGTGTCGGTGATTTACCGGGGCATATGGAAGTCAGGGATGCGTGTCGATATTTTGAAGGGCTCGATCTGTCACGATTTCCTGTATAAATAGAGACGAAAATGGATTATTTTCTTCAAGCTTTCGAAAAGTCATCTTTTCCAGAATCTCGACTTTTTCCAAATCTTTAGTGACTGATGATCTATCGTGGGCTGTGATACCCAAATCGATGACGATGTTGGTTGCGATAGACGCGATGTTCGTGGATTCTGCGCATCTGGCGACGATGTTTTCTACTACCACGTCGACCCTTTCGTTAGCCGGCAGGGGCGAGGGTGTAAAGACGGGAGAGAATGATGGGGATTTTATGGAGATAAACTTTGCGTTGTCTTCATCCCTCTCGACTGACTATGTCCTCGTCAGGACGAAGTCGCTTCCGCTTCTGGGGAAATATCAGCTCTTATATTTCAAGGAGCATTTTCCAGGGATCTCTATCGAAGAGATTAGACTGTGTTTGGCTGTACTGGCGTCTTTCGTAAGTTTTTCTTTCGAAACTTGTGTTTACCGACATTTATTCTTTCGATGAGCGTTTTGCTAGTACATCCCTTTTGTAATTATGCAGATGTTTCTGTTTTCCTTCACTAAACACGTGAGGAAACTGGGGGTATTGGAGTGGAGGTCGATTGTCGAAGAGGAGATATTCCTTCCTCCAACCTTAACATTAATCTTAAGAGCCACATTCTCGGAATTCCATGGCGCGAAAGGTTGAGAGACGACTCCGGCTATACTCGTTTGATCCTTGCATCAGTTCTTCAGGATTGTCAGGATTCCGAAGGCTGAGTTTTCTTTGGGCAGAATTTACAATTGCCATGTTTCCTTAGATCTTAGGGTAGTTTCTTTTTTCTAGGTTTATGAATTAGGCTTTTCATGCTTGACCATTGGTGGTCGGGTCGTTGGTATGCAACAGCTTTTGACTTTGTATTTACTTGTCCGACTATCGGTCGTTCATATGTAATCGTTCAATGAAGTTCCTTCTTTTGCTGAACTTGTGTTTTTAATTACATATGTCGTGGATAAATTTAATACTGATCATAACAGTATGAAATAAACGGAGGATCGTGCGACTTGGGCTTTTATTGCAATATAACGGTTGAAATATATATCATCGATGTGTTAGAACATACAAAGTATTTCTAAGTTCCAGAAACTTAGATCGAGGGACCGTTTAGACCTTACGTATGACTGTATCGTATCATGAAACTTTAGAATATATGCCCCTGTGATCAAACAATCGAGTCATGCACTTGGATACCCATGTCGTGCGTGGCGCTGGCTGCTACGCTATATGGAAATAAGTTGCGCCTTCTCCACCAGCAATTGCTTTTGGCGTAGTGGTAAGCGCTTGGATATTAACATGTGGTATCAGAGCAGGTCACGGGTTCGAATCCCATGGAGTGCATTTAAAAATGCTAAAGGCATGTTGTACAGCCATTGACTTCTAGCGAAGATCTTGTTAGTGCTGGCAGATGTTGGGGGGGGGGGGATTGTTGGGTCATTGACCAGCATCTTCCTAAATCGAAACGTGGCGCTGGCTGCTACGCTATATGGAAATAAGTTGCGCCTTCTCCACCAGCAATTGCTTTTGGCGTAGTGGTAAGCGCTTGGATCCTAACATATGCGGTAATGGGAAAGGATCTTTCGGGCAAGCCTTATTGAGATCAGTGAAGTCGATACAGACCCTCCACTTTCCATTCTTCTTAGCCACGACCACGACATTAGCAAGCCAGTCGGGATACTTTACTTCTCGGATCTTTCCTGTCTTGAGGAGGTTATCGACCTCATCGTTGATTACCTTATTTCTTTCAGGAGCGAATTTACGGCGCTTTTACTTGACGGGTTTAAACGATGGATCGATATTGAGCTTATGAGAAATGATGTTAGGGTCAATGCCAACCATATCTTCATGCGACCAGGCGAAGCAGTCAGCATATTCCTGTAAGAAAGATATTATCCTTTGCTTAAGATGGGGATCGAGAGATGATCCTATCAAGACTTTTTTCTCGGGCTTGGTTGGGTCTAAGACAACTTCTTCTAGGCAATAATCACCGATGACTTTAGGAGCATCTTGCACCTTTTCAAGCTTTCCATGCGTTGGGTCAGTGGTTTGCTCTGAGTTTTCGCTATCTGCCATTTTCCTGTGATAGAGAACAGAAGAAACTCCAAGAAACTATTAGTAGGGTGCACGTTCGTCGAGGATTTTCTCTAGATGAGGTCCCACGGATGACGCCAAACTGTTAATGCCAAAAATCGCACCAAAGGGACAACTTAAGGTCAATGTGGACTTAATCAACTAAAGAAAAGATCTTTCGACGAGACGTGCAACGAGAGAAAAAATAAACAAGACAAGGGATTTGATGACGCAGGAAAAACCTCAATCGAGGAAAAAACCTGCGGACGACAAGGGATGTCGTCGCTGCACTATGGTCGCCAATCAGGGGCGACGTCCTTGGTACTGGCGTCGGTCGTACGATGATTACAATACAAATGAAGGAAATACTTCGAAATGTAAAGTACAGGTGTTTAAATGTGAAAACAAGTGTTTATCGTGTGTGAATACAAAGTGTAAACTGTTGGTCGAGGGCTGATGTCGTGCGTTGAGACTGATACTTGAGCTTTTCCTTCGAGTGTTCTTGAGTTCGCTGTAAGATTCTGGCTTTCAGTACTTAATCTCCAGAGTTTGAATGTTCTTTGCTATGAGTTTGGATGATTTTCTCTGCTGTGTAGTGATGTTCGCTGGAGTGTATTGGATTTTAACCGATGTCCCTTAAAATGAAGATTTAGCTTGTCTTTTATAGCCTTCGCATCATTAATTGATTCCATTAATGATTCAATCAACGACTACAACGGCTGGAAACGGTCGCCGGAGTGATTATCCATGATGATCTTCGTCCGTTACGGCTATCGATCGTTGATGGTTGCGTCGGTTATATCCGTTGCTCTTTAATGACTTTGACTCCTGAATTAAACACTTAACAAACGTAACAGTCAAGGTTAACGTTAGCTTTGGTCGAAGGTACAATGATCTTACGCGATGGTCATATGGGACGGGCGATACTATGGTCGAGCGTCATGGAGGACGTACGACTTACCTTTTACGGGCGACGACGGATGTTTTATGGGTTCTTGTCGAGACCTTATCTTGACACAAGATTTAGTTCACAATCGTGCGTCTTACCTGTTCTGGTCGTGGTCGTACGTCGTGATTTTTTGCCCAAACACCACCCATGCAGAATGGGTCTCAGCCATTTCAGAATGGATCTCAACCATTTCAGAATGGATCTCAGCCATATTTCATCCCTTTCAATGGGGACGCCAATGGCTCGTCGTACGGCAATGGCACCAGTTCAGGAGCTGATCCATTGGCAGGTGCGAATCCCGGTCCTAATGACCCCGTCGCTCAACGGTTGAAAATGCTAGAAGATCAGAACGAGCGTGTCCTATCTTTGCTCGCTAAGCTGCCGGGGGCAGCCGTACCTGTCGAGGTCGAGCCTCGTTCAGGATTTCAGGCGTCGCCTTTCATCGACAAGATCGCGATGGTCGACGTCCCAAAGAAATATAATATCCTTGCTTTCACGCCCAAGTATTCGGGGGTGACCAATCCAACGGAGCACATCGCGCAGTATAAGCAGCTGATGTGGACAATCTCGATCCCACATATGTATCAAGAAGTCTGCATGTGCAAAAGTTTTGGGGCGACCCTCACAGGTCATGCACTCCAATGGTTGATCAACCTCAAACCCAAATCCATCGGGTCGTTCGCTGAGTTGGTCAACCAGTTCTCCCAGCAATTCGCCTGTAGTCGCAAGATGGAGAAGCAGACCAGCGACCTGTATTATGTCGTGCAGAAGGCCAATGAATCCATTCGAAGCTACTTCAATAGGTTCAATACAGAAATGATCAGTGTCCGTAATTGTGACGTCAAAACCGCGATCGAAGCCTACAAACGTGGTCTGGACGACAGTTCAGGCTTATACACTTATCTGACCAAGTATCCCCCCGAGAATTTCGAAGACGTCCGAGCCAGAACCCTCGCCTATATGAGGGTGGAAGACGACGCTGCCTTTCGTCGTAAGCACACTGACGACAAGAGGTTGCTTGGTGTTAAGAAGTCAGAGTTCAAAATAAAGGCAACACCCAAGTCGGAGCCTGCACGACAAATCTTGAACGTCCGGTTCAAAACGAAAGCGGAGTTTAAGACCGCGACCAAATTTCCTCAGTACCCTAAGATATCCTCCTACGGATTAAAAGGGACTACTAAGGACTTGGCTGAGGCTTTGAAGACCGTCCAAGCGACCATCCGGTGGCCAAAGAAGTCCGACCAAGATGACGCCAAGAAAGATAAATCGAAGTGGTGCGACTTCCATGTCGACCATGGTCATGCGACAGATGATTGCATAGCTTTCAAAAAGGAGCTAGCATATCACGTCTCAAAGGGTAATCTCAAAGATATCATCGACGACGTCGGTACTCCAGCTAACGACGCTCGACCGCCGACTCCCGATCATGCGAAGGTCGTCAACTGCATAACTGGTGGTTCCGACGTATGCGGTCTGACATATTCCGCAGCCAAACGTCATGCCAGCCAGGCACCTGACGATCGACCTATTCTATGCTCATCGAGACCCAAAGGAGATATGGAGTTAGAAGCCAAGAAAATCACGTTCGACCAAGACGACCTCGGTGACTCGTATCAGAAACATCATGACGGGTTGATCATTCAACTCACGATTGGTAATTGTTTAACCCGACGAGTCTTGGTCAATGGAGGCAGTTCAGCGAACGTCATCTTCCTTGATACCATCAAGGCCATGAGTATCGATCGATCGGAAATCACCCGACGCTCGACAACCCTGGTCGGTTTCAATGGAGACGCGACGAGTACCTTTGGAGAGATTACCTTGCCTGTTTATGCAGGGGGAATCAATAAGCAGACGAAGTTCAACGTCATTGATTGCTCGTCGGCCTATAACATCATCTTAGGTCGACCATGGATCCATGAAATGAAAGCCGTTCCTTCGACGTACCATCAGACAATGAAATTCCCTACGCCGTGGGGAATCCAGGAGATCAAAAGCGAGCCGAAAGTCGCCCGTGATTGCTATAAGACCACCATGAAACCTCAAAAGTAGGCCATCTAGCAGTTAGGGGTCGACAAAGTCGTCCTAGATCAAAGTAAGCCCGACCGGAAAGTCTCGACAGGTTCGTCTCTCGATCCCTGCTTTAAAGACAAACTAATATCTTTCTTACAGGAACATGCCGACTGTTTCGCCCGGTCGCATGAAGACATGGTCGACATAGACCTTGGCATCAATTCCCAACAACTCAGTGTTGACCCGTCATTTAAACCTATTTGCCCCTGAAGGGAATAAGGTGATAAATGATGAGGGGAAAATATCCCCCCTTTTAGACAGGAAAAGTCTGAGAAGGTATTTTTTTCTGAATCCTTCCCTTCTTTCATACGATTTTTTATCACGACGATTACTGACTTAAGCATCGGAGGGTCGTTGGCTAGCCAACGACCAACCTCTGACATTGTTTTATCACAGATCGCACGACATACGTTGCTAAGTCTACTATACGACTTTAGTCTCGCAGGATTGCACGACATAAGCGATCAGGTCTATAACTCGATTATTCTGTCACAGGAACGCGTGATTCAAGTTCATCGTATGATCTAGTCGTACGACCACAAGGTCTAACGACCCCATGACTTCAGTTCTCTAACTTAGAAGAATTTCATGTTCTGAATGAATACTGTGATCACATGTGCTTATGTTTGCCAACACGATTTAAAAGTCTTATGACTTATGTTCTAGTTGTTGTGTTGCAATGGATGCCTAAGTCGCATGATTTCTTGTTCATTCTATACTTAGTGGATTTCACGATTGATGTTGTATTTATTCACAAAATGTATAAGACACAAGTTCAAAAGAAATATAAGTTTCATTCATTGAATAAACTGTCATTTACATCCAAATAACTCGACCACCAACGGTCGAGCAGCAAGAAACAAAAATAACAAAGATATTTTTCTAAGGATGGGGAGGAGCGTCGGTCGCATCCTTGCCTAACGCCTCACCATGGAGACTTTCCTCCTCCTCGACCTCCTTCTCATCATTTGAGTCAAGATCTCTCTCGGTCCCAACCTCCCTGTAGAAGAGGTCCAGCTCATCCGACGCTGAGGCCAGAGGATTCTTGCCCAATAGGTGACGTCTCATGATCGCCGCACGTGAAGTAAGTCGAGCAAAGGCAAAGACGGACTTAGTCTCGTCCTTCAGCTCCTTCAACTCCTTCTCCAAGCTTGCCACCTTGGACTTGGACTCCTCGGCTTCTTTTCCCTTCATAGCCAAAGATTCTTTCATCCTCTCTAGCTCCTCCCTTTGGTCGTACATCAAAGATAGGGACTGCTTTAGACGAGAGTTCACCTCATCCCTTGCGTGACCGACGACTTCCAACTCATTCAAAGCATCGTTGAGTCGCACCGACATCGCCTCTTCACATTCCAGAGCGGACCTTTCCCTCTCCAACGCCGCGTCTTCTCTCTTGATAGCAGAAGCCACTAGGCCTTCTATCTTTGTCGTTTCAGCATGCAATGCCAAGGAAGACTGAAACGTCTGAAAAACACGATAATCATCGTTAAAGAAAACATTCGACAAAGTTAACAAACGACAAAATATAACATGTTTTGAAAGAAAAACTTACCATGAACGCTAGTCCAGCAACATGGGACCCCACATCTTCGACAGAGACCCCGTTGAAGCGCTCCCTGAAAGAGGGGAGCTGATACTTTCCCAAGTGAGGGAACAGTTTCGTCTCGTCCAAGACGTTATCGACCAAGAAATCCGACGGCAACGTGAAATTACCGTCGTGACTTCTTTCTCACCCTCTCCCGCCTGTGCGCCCTTGCCCTTGACAAAGGGGCCGACGCGGCAGTAGGGGACACCGTTGATTTTGCCGGATGCGCAGGGTCGATGGGTGTTGCGTCGTTCGCGTCAGAAGTCTTCTCGACGGATGGGGTCGACGCCTTCGCCTCCTCAGGCATGACGACTCTCGACGAGCCGCCCGTCTTCAAAGACGGTTCCTTCGGAACGGATGTCCTCGTCCTCTTTAAGACTCCCGACCCAGTTGTCGGAGCCTCTTTTCACTTCAGGACACCCGGCCCAGCTGTCGGGATCTCCTTCCTTTTTTCCCTGCCCTGACGGGCCAGTTCGATTTGAGCCGCCTTCTTGGCAGCTGCAGGCGTCATCTTCGCCTGAAGTTCTCCTGTATGGCAAAAGAAAGAATTGTTATACGATCGAGAGAAGAGAAAGACTAGGTCAAGCAAAAAGAAAACGAAGGGATACTTACCGGCCATTTCTTCCTTTTCTTCCCTCTTTCTCTTCTTCCTCCTCAGTCTCTTCTCCCTCCTCTTCGTCTTCTCTATCTTCCCGTCTCGCCTGTAGGCGTTCACCCAAGAACATCAAGTCATCGTCCTCGTCTACTAAGTGTCGTGTAACGAACGATCGATCGTCGGGACTAAACTCTAGGAACTTCTCAACCTTAGCCTTGGAGTCGTCGTCGGGCTTTACCTTGTCAAAATTAATGTCTACACATAAGGGAGAAGATTAGTCGAAAAGCAAATAAATAAATATAGTAAAAGCGCTCGACCCAAGCTAGAAACTCACCCGCCATATTCCAGCCGGACCTGATCCAGTCACTGTCGGGGTCCAGCGTCGCTACACACACAAGTACGTACCTGGTCTTCCATTTATGGTCGTTGACCGCAGTTTTTAAAACCAAGGTGCGCTCGCCCTTGTATCTCGAAAACAGGATGTAGCGACGGTATGTATCCTTCTTGACCTGATACGCCGTCAGCAGGTCCGTCACATTCATCTACGACTCCCAATTCTAGGTAAGTCGCTCAATGACCTGGATAACTCGCTAAAACTGGGGCATCAGCTGCCCCGGCGAAAGGTCGAATTCGCACATAAATGCCTTGGCCAAAGGCGAATAAGGCCATTCGAAACCTATCTTTAAAGGGTACTCGTATATCACGACGTACCCCTCGGGACACATCTCCGGTCGAATCTTACCGGCCTTGCTCACCGTAATCCCCGCAGGGATTTTCGCTAAACTTCTAAAGTCGTCAGGATCTTCTTTGTTTCGAATGGTACTTCTAGGCTCTGTCGACATTGCTAGTCCTGTCAACCAAGTTTGTCGGTCGGAAAAACCCCAAATATCCCAGTTTTTCCTAGGTTTCCTCGCAATTGACTTACGACGCATGCAAAGAAGAAGATGTCGTACCTTATATAGACGCTCTAAAACCTCGAAACTCTAACTCTAATCGAGATCTTGCAGGTTTTGGAAACGAATCGCTGAAGAATAGCAAGAAAATCTCTGCCTTAGACTCTCTGAAAGCGTAAAAGGAAAAGATCCATAACGGGTCTCTATTTATGTAAATAATCATGTCAGATCGAGTCCCTAGATGGTCGACACGTACCCTTGTCTTTTCGTATGACTGATAAGTCTATTTTTAGAGTTATTATTTCCTTGTATTTCCTATTTTATTTTGTCAAATTTAGCCATTCCGCCTCTCAAAACCCCCATTCTTGGTATAAATCTCGAAAATGAGCAAAAGGAGCGAACCTTAGTGTTTAATAAACTTTTTGGTAGAATTTGGGTGTTTTTCACATTTTATCCTGCAGTGATCACTGTTGTGCCCACTCCGGCTGCCCACTATTCGAGCTGATCAAGAAAGACAAAAGAAACTACTAGTTGGGACTTAATTTGCTGGAGGAAGAAGGTTCATTAGCAGGGAAATGGCTGGAGGAAGTACAAAATGGCATCTACATTGAAGATTGCAACAAGTACTCCTTTATGTACTTGGAGATTGACTTGGAAAAGGGTCCATTGGGTAATTGGTTTGCACAAGGTGCCGATTTCTGCCACAACACAGCAGTTTTTACCCATTGGAAGACTCATCTCTTTTGTGTAATACCCAACTCTTTCTCCTAGTATATAAAGGAGCACTTGGGTTCATTTATTACAATCTTGGAATCTTACAATCATCTTGGGTTAAGTTTAGATAGTTGAATAGCTTTAATTTCTCTCATCTACCACATTAGTTTTAGTCTCTTATTTACTGCATTAATTTAGCTTTAATTTATGTAATTTCCTTTCCTAGTTAATTGTAGTTCGTAAAACACAGTGGACAGGGACGAATTCTCGTTCCCCACTGTGAGTACTATTCAATCCACTATCAGTTTTATTATGTGCAAATCTTTATTTTTTGTTTTCTTTACTTCGGAAATGTTAGGCTAAACATCCTTTGGGATGTAGGAAGGAGAAGTACCTGGATTTTATTAAAAATGCTTGAGTAATCTTTATACTTAGAATATTTGTTGTTTTGGTCATTCATTCTCGATATTTACCCAAAGATGCGAACAAGCCGATCACTTGCAAGGATCTAAAGTCTAGTTCTTAACTTAGAAATGAGTAGAACGCAGTGACACGAGCTTGAATGATGCTAGGGGATTCGAAAGAATTCTTATGACACTTACGAAAGTGAGGTCGGCACAGTGAGCTAATCTCTGCCCACTGGAGTAGTAGGCAAGCTAATTTGTGTATTAAAAACACTTAGAGTATTTGTCTCTACACGTTCCATTGAGGCCTGAAAAGGTCCATTTAGAGATTACCATTGACAAAACAACAAGTACTAAGAGTATGAGATTTTTATCTAACGGTGTGAGTATTTTGTAACCGGGCTTTTCTAGCGAAAATGCCTACCTCGAATACAAGGATCATTTTTAGGACCGAGTATTTGGTATAAAATCTAGGGAAAATCTAACCTACATTCCTCTTTTTAAATCTTAGTAAAATCGTTAAAGTAGCTATTTCACCAACCAAACCAAAGTTTTATTTTCCTCTCTAATTGAAACCTGTAAAAGGAGCTCATGAGAACCATATTGTCTTGATTGTCCAGTCCCTGTGGATTCGATTATGGTATTTTACCAACTATTACTTGCTGTGACGATCATAGTGGACAGTGTACACTTGCACTTCCCACTGTGGACAGTTTGCAACCCACTGCGATTAAAACACATATTTCGCACGTAACAATGACCACACGGATCGTCGACACCTGGCAATGACAGCTGCTAAGCATGATCGTGCGTCAGCGTGATGTCACGATCTCATCCCCTTTTCGACTTCCTCTTTAGTTAGAATTAAACCGATCCAGTTCCAAGGCAACTAAAGTAACTTTCGACACGTGTCATGACCTTAGACTTTGACCCCTGCATTAATCACTGAACAAATATAACAGTTGTATAACGCGTTAGTCGGTTAAGGTCGTATGGCTTTATGCGACGGTCGTGCGGAACAGGCGACGTCGAGGTCGAGTGTCGTGAAGAACTCTCGACTTACCTTTTAGGAGGGACGACGGAGGTTCTTTGGGTCTTCGTCGGGACTTTATCTTAATACAAGGTATAGCTCATAACATATGTCTTACCTTCTCTGGTCGCGGTCGAGACCTGTGAAATTTTGCCCAAACAGTTTGCCCCCAAAATTTGAAAGTAAGATGGCAAATTCGAATTTTAAACGTCGGGTGTTCATGGTTTTGTGTTAAAAAATACCTTGGTTGTTTGGAAACCGCATTGGTTTGATTCTAACTGAACGAGAAGTCAAAGAGAAAACGAGGTCGTGACGTCATACTGACGCACGATTGTGCTTACCAGCTGTCTTTGACAGGTGTCGACGATCCGTGTGGTCATACGAAGAGACGAAGGTACGCGGTGATCATCAAAGGACTCAACCTGACATGATCGACTGCATAAATAGGGATCATAATGGATCATTTCCTTTTATATCCTCTTGAAAAGTTTCTTAGTGCGGAATTCTTCTTTGATCCCTTGTTGTTCTTTGCTCAATACTTTTCGAAATTTTTATAGTGTCCATATGAGGTATAGCTTTTCACTTTCTCTCAAGCCTTCCAAGATTGGAGGCTCCTTGAGAATGATTATGTCCGAGTCGATGAAGACTTTGATTGCGATAGACGCGACGTTCGTGGATCTTGCGCATCTGGCGACGATGTCCTCTATATCCACGTTGACCCTTTCGTCAGCCGTCGGGGGTAAGGGTATAAGGACGGGAGAGGGTGAGGAGGAAGTCATGACGATCAACTTTACGTTGTCCTCGATCCTCTTGACTGATTGTGTCCTTGACGGGACGAAGTCATTTCCGCATCTGGGGAAATATCAGCTCTTATCTTTCAAGGAGCGTTTTCAAAAGATCTCCATCGAAGAGACAGGATCGCGTTTAGCTGGACTAGCGTTCTTTGTGAGTTTTTCGTTCGAAACTCGTGTTCCCAATGTTTGCACCGAATGTTTGTTTAACATACCCCTTTTGTATCTTACAGATGTTTCAATCTTCTTTTGTTAGATACGAGAAGATAGAGGAGATGTTGGACTGGAAGTCGACCGTTGAGAAGATCATATTCCTTCCTCTAACCTTAACATTAATCTTTAAGACCCGCAATCTGAAAATGTCGCGGCGTAGGGTGTCGCCTAACATACTCGTTTGATCCTTGCATTAGCTTCTTAGTGCATTTTCGGGTATGATGAGGATTCGAAGGTCGAGACTGAGCGTACGATCAACGCTCCTCTCTAGATTTAGGAAATTCTATGTTTTTTTATGTCTCGATCGTTGGTGGTCGAGCCATTTTAACTTTGTATACTCGACCATCGGTCGCTCCTATGTAATCGTTTGTTTCGTAAATGAATTTCATCCTTCTGTCGAATTTTTATTTTGATTTATATATGTCGTAGATAGATATAATATCAACCGTATAACTTTGTTAAGTATAGAACGAGCGAAGAATCGTGCGACTTAGGCATTCATAGCAATATAACGATTGAAATATCATACGTTTGACTTGTATGGATAGGCTCAATTAATGACGTGTTAGAACGTATACAATTTTTCTGAATCCAGAAACTCAGATCAAGAGGTCGCTCAAACCTTATGATCGTGTAACCAAATTTCATGATGAAATTTGAATCATGTGCCCCTGTGATAAAACAATTAAGTTGCATGAGAGGAAAATGATTTTAGAAAAAAGACTTTTTCAAGTGCGTCGCATTCCAACTGCGTGGGATGTCTTGATTGTCGAGAGTCTGGAGTCGATAGTCTCCTTTACCAACGACTTCAGAGATGCGGTAAGGACCTTCCCATTTAATAGAAAGTTTACCGGCATTGAGCTCTTGAGTGTTTTGGAACACTCGACGGAGGACGTAATCGCCTTCTTGAAAGATTTTGACTTTGACGTGTTTATTGAAATGTCGCTCGACTGCTTGCTTCTGAGATGCCATTCTGATCAAGGCTGATTCTCTAAGCTCTTCGAGGGCGTCGATATCATAATTTAAATCAATCATGTTGTGGTCGACGGAAGTATGCCTCGAAGTTGGGAGCTGGACTTCAATTGGCAGGACTGCTTCGCAACCATAGACGAGAGAGAAAAGGGTTTGTCCTGTGGACGTGCGCGGTGTCGTGCGATTTGCCCATAGGACTGAAGGGAGTTCTTCGACCCATCTTCCTTTTGCAGCTTTTAACATTTTCTTGATCGAAGCTATAATGGTCTTATTACTTGATTCAGCAAGTCCGTTCGCCTGAGGGTATCTGGGAGTCGAGGTTGTCAACTTGATGCTCCTGTCTTCGCAAAATTGTTGGGTCCTGTCGCTTATGAATTGGGATCCGTTGTCACAGACGATTTCGGATGGAATCCCAAATCTGCATATGATGTTAGTCTGGATAAAAGAGATGACTTCCTTGTCCCTGATTTGGGAAAAAGCAGCCGCCTCAACCCACTTAGAAAAATAATCGGTGAGTACCAGGAGGAATACCTTTTGTCCCGGGGCCGGGGGTAGTTTGCCAACAATATCCATTCCCCACCTCATGAAGGGCCATGTGATGAGTGTCGAGTGCAAGGGTTCAGAGGGTTTATGTGACATACCTGCATGTCGCTGACAAGGGTCACAATTCCGGACGTACTTGACGGCGTCTTGTCGCAATGTTGGCCAAAAATACCCTTGTCGAGAGATACGGTTAGCCAAAATGCGACCACCGGAATGATTGCCACATTCGCCGTCATGCATCTCATGAAGGATTTTTTGGACCTGACTGTTGCTAATGACGCATCTTAGGTTTAAACCTGTCGATGATCGTCGATAGAGCTTATCTCCAATTATGGTGTATTTAGATGCTTTGAATCTAATCTTCCGGGCTTCCAACTTGTCTTCTGGGAGTTGATCGTGCATAAGGAAATTTCGGATGTCGCAGGACCAATCATCTTTTTCGTCCTCGATCTGGACGACATAGATGTTTTCGATAGACGATGTCGCCAGATGGATCATGGGAATAACATCGAATATGGGTTCGACTAAAGCAGACCCGAGATTTGCTAAAGCGTCGGCTTGAGTATTCTGGTCTCTCGGGATTTGCTCGATAGAAAAAGATTTAAATTTTTCGGATTTCTCTTTTGCTACCTTCAGGTATGCTGTCATTTTTGAATCTTTGGCCGCGAATTCTCCATTGATCTGGTTCACCACCAGGAGAGAGTCGCTTTTGCCATGTAACGCAGTTGCCCCCCGAGTCGTAGGCCATATTCATTCCTACGATCAGGGCTTCGTATTCAGCTTCGTTGTTGGTAGTCTTGAAATCACATCGAACTGAGTATACCATCTTGCCCCCCTGTGGCGACTTTAAGACGACGCCTAGTCCTGAGCCTCTAATGTTGGATGGCCCATCGACGTGTAAGATCCAGGGCACGTCGTCGTGAGTCGCCACAGTCGATACCTCGAGCTCTGCTTCTTTCTCCAATTCAGGGCTGAAGTCAGCAATGAAGTCGGCCAAGGCTTGCGACTTGATCGCGGTCCTGGGCTTGAAGTCAGTGTCGTAGCTGCTGAGATATATGCTCCATTTCGCTAAGCGACCTGTCAACTCAGGTTTTCTTAAGACAGACTTAAGAGGGCAGTTAGTTACGACAGTAATGGGATGCGACTCAAAATAATGTCGCAGTTTTTTAGCAGCTGTGACTAGTGACAAGAGCAATTTTCCATAGAGGAATACCTGGTTTCTGCGTCCAGAAGAGATTTACTTACATAATAGATTGGCAGTTGCTGCTTTTCATCTTCTCGTGTTAGAACAGCACTTACCGCATTTGGACTAACAGCCAGATATAGTTGAAAGATTTCATGGTCGTGAGGTTTCGACAATAAGGGAGGCGACGTCATGTATTTTTTGAGCTTTTGCAATGCCTGTTCATGATCGTCGGTCCAGTCGAAGCCTCTGTTTTTCCTAAGGACGTTGTAAAATAGATGACATTTATCTGAAGATCGGGAGATGAACTTGTTTAGAGCTGCTACCCGACCAGTGAGCCTTTGGACTTCTTTGAAATTCCGAGGAGATTTAATCTCAACAATGGATTTGATCTGGTCGGGATTGGCTTTGATGCCTCAGCGAGTGACCATATAGCCCAGGAATTTCCCAGCACTGACACCGAAAGAACATTTCGTCGGGTTGAGCTTCACGCTATATTTTCTAAGGATATCAAACGATTGCCTCAGATGCTCGACATGGTCGATCGCTTGTTTTGACTTGACCATCATGTCGTCGATATACACTTCCATCGTGTCACCGAGATGGTCTTTAAACATTTTATTCACTAGACGCTGGTAGGTAGAACCTGCATTTTTTAGTCCGAAAGGCATAACTTTATAACAATAAATACCTCGGTCCATCTTAAATGCGGTTTTTTCTTGGTCCTCGACGTGCATTATGTAAAGCCCGTATCCCGGTATGTATTTTTGTATTATTAATCTTTTTTTAGCTATTATTTAACGTGGTTTCCGTTAACGGGATTAGACGATTTGGACCTAATTGTTAAATATGTCAACTATTTTGTTGGTTTGCGAGAAGAGCTTAGTTGAGGGGCCAAAAGTGGCAAGGGGGCCAAACTTGTGCATGGGATCAGCCAAGAGACACCCCTTCCCCTTCCCCTTCCCCTTCGGTTTCATGTTAGTAACCCCCAAGAACCTTTAGCCATCTCCCCTCCCCCTTCTTGTTGTTTTCGGCCGAGAAAGGAAAAGAGAGAGAGAGAGAGGAATCGGAAGAGAGAGGGAGGAAGAGAAAAACCGAGAGAGAAAGAGAGCAAGGGTCGAGAGGAGGAAGGAGGCGATTGCCGGCGTGAGGGAACCAGAGTCGGGAGTGGTCGGAAAGGAGGAGGAAGAGGGATTCCGTTAAGGTAAGTGTCCCGTTCGTTTTATTTGATGTTTTTCCTCGTCGGAGAATGTAAACCGCCACCACCACCGCCGTAGCCACGGCTGCCGGCGGTGGGGCCGCCGCTGCACGCCGCCGCGATGGCGGCAGAGAGTGCGTTCACTTGCGGGTGTGTGGGTGTGTGCGGGTGTGGGGTTGCGGGTGATGTTGGGAGGTTTCGCCGGAGGTTATCGACCGCAACCACCGTCGTCGCCGCCAACCACCACCACCGCCGGAGGCGGCAGTGGGTGGTGCATGGTGTGGTTCAGCCCATGTCAACCCTAAAACAGTAAGTCATGTTGCTTTGCGGGTCTGTTTGGATTAAGACGTCTCATTGGGTTCAAGTTCAAAAGGTTATCATTTTATGTAAATTGTACAGTTTCTGCCCTGTTTTGTAAAAGTTATAACTTTTGCTAGGAATGTGGGATTGGGATGGAGCTGGTGCCAAAATTTCCCATTCTGAGTCTAGTAACTTTTATATGTTTTGTGGAAAAACCAGTTCGGGCTATAGCTAGTGTCAAATTGCCATTTTATACGGACAGGTCCTGTTTTGGCTGCTCTGAGAGGTGTTTTTGTAAAATTCACATAGAGTGCTAGGAATATCGTTAGGACGCGTGCGATACGTCCCTGGAACCGTAAGACATTGAACTTCCTGAATGTGGAATTAGATTTTTGGTTTGATCAGTTTAGCAGGGGTAAAATGGGTCCCGAACAGACCTGCGTTTTTAGTATAAAAGCTGGAATTTTTAGTTTCGTTAAACTAGTAAAAGTGTCGTGAGTTGGGACCTTCCGTTGACGTTTTTAGTGCGTAATTAGGTGGGAAAATGTGAGGAAGGTTGACGTGCTGGTGTTGCGGCTCGGGAGCACGTCGCTTTGCTTTGAGGTGAGTTCTCTCACCGCGTAGTTAGGAATTTCATGCATATCGTTATTTTGTGCTACGTGTTATTACGTGTTATTACGTGGTTACGTGAATTAGTTGGGATGTGATATCTACTTGTGATCTGTTGAATGTGTATGTGAATTATGTATGCTTGTGTACACCTCAGTGGGACTGGGGGGCTCGGTGGGACCGAGGGCTCGGTGGGACCGAGGGCTCGGTGGGACTGAGCTTGTATCAATGTCTTTACTCGGTGGGACCGAGGGCTCGGTGAGACTGAGCTTGTATCGATATATTTTTGGTGTGCTCGGTGGGACCGAGGTTCGTATTTATACGCTAATTGTTATGTGGATTTATATCCGTGGTGATGGTGATGTTGCCTACTGGCGAGTAGGGGCGATATACGTGGGGTTGCTACCTGCGTGTGTGATAGGATTCACTAAGCGTTTAGCTTACCCTTTTCCCAATATGTTGTGATTTCAGGTGCGAGCGGCAGTCGGGCTTGACGGTACACACACTAGGCGCGGAGTGTCAAGAATTGTTTAAGTTTCACTTTCAAACCTTTGGATTTTATTTTATGAAATTTCCGCTGCATAAACTTTATTGACTGTTCGAGTTAACGACGTTAACTTCATTTGAGTTACGAATTATTAAATTGTGATTGTTTTATAATGAAATGCATGTTTTTAAAATTTTAAATTCCTTGTAATTTTTGGGACGTTACAACTTGGTATCAGAGCACAGCTTGAGTGAATCAAACACATCTCGGTGTGTTTGGTCTCAAGTTGCGGCTATGAAGTTTTTTTTAAACTCTCTTAATAAAATCTTTGAAAATAAATGAACGGAGAAAGACCGTTTGGGAAACGGTGATCGTGGGCGCAGTGTGTACAGTCAGCCGACGCCAATTGGGAAGGTACAACACTTAGTGTATTTATTGCTTTCTAGGCATAGGGTATGCATGCTAGATTGCCGAGGTTGTTTACACTGTACTGTACGATGACTGCTTGATAGTAGGAATCAATGCTAGTTATAGTAGGTTGTCAAGTGAAGGCCCTATAGGTTGCATGCAGTAAGAATCATATAGCCTTAGAATATTTGATTTAGTTCTATTGCACAGCTCTTGTTTGAGTCCAACCGTTCTAGGATAGAATCTTGTATTCGAATGTCTATTTGATTCACGCTGCGTGCGACTGGGTATTCGCGAGGCAACTCGTTATGGCTAACAGGGATTCCGTTGTAGCAAGAGTAGTGGGATGAGATGAAATTCCTAGTGAGCTGGGAATAGCGTTTACGTATGAGTACGTATGCTAGATTGCTTTCTAGAACATAGGAGTATGTATGCTAGATTGCTTACGTGGATTTTGTGGTACTGCATACTTGTTACTTGCTATTAGGAACTCATGCTAGCCTTGATAGGTTGTTATGTGAATGCACCTTAGGTTGTATGCAGTAGGAACTGAATAGCCTTAGAATGTTGGATTTAGTTCTATTGCGCAGCTCTTGTTTGAGTCCAACCGTTGTAGGATAGAATCTTATATTCGAATGTCTATCTGGTTTCACTGTATACGACTGTGCGTTTACGAGGCGACTCGTCAGGGCTAGTGGGGGTTCCGTTCTAGCAAGGGTGGTGGGGTATTACGACTTTTCTAGGGAGCTAGGAAAAGTGTTTGCATATGCCGGAATGGGCATATGTGTTTGTTTATGGTAAGCAACTACTTGGACGTCCCGGGACAAGACTCGAAACGAGTAAGGATAGGTGTGAAGGGTAGTAGCAGAGCTCCTACTATCTGAAGCACAGGATCCATGCTCGAGTCGGGGAAAGTCACGGAGAATCCGAAGAGTTGAGTGTGAGCGTAGTTAGCAGGTTTTAATGTGTGCTAGTAGCTCGTTAAGGAGGAACAACAATGTTGATCCAGATGCTGATGCTGGAATTATTGCTGATCAGATTCGTGAGATGTTTGCGGTCGAGGTGACGCATATTTTGAGGAGGCGATCCCCGAAATTATTACCGCCATTCGTGATGAGGTAATAGTGTCGATGGAGGAGCGCATCGCGGCGATTCCACCCCCTGCGGGTGGGCAGCCCCGAACAAGAGGGTCGAGATCGGTTATGGAGTGCACATTCCTTACCGGTGGTTGTCCTGCGAACTAGAAGGTTCGCTTCGCGGTGAATCTGTTACGAGACGGAGTGAAAGACTGGTGTGCTACTGCTTTGACGCTTAACGGGCGCACTACTGGACCTGGGAGGAGTTCGTCGTATGTTTCGTGTAGAGCATGTGCCTCTAGTAGAGATGGAGAGGAGTGCCAAAGAGTTCTTGGAGCTCTGTCAGACTGCGGAGGCCATAAAGGAGGTGAACCGAAAGTTTACGGAAATGACATTATTCTATCCTTAGCATGCTGCTTTTGAGGACATGAAGAGGACATGGTACAAGGATATGTTACGTACCAAGATCAGGGAGTTCGTGAGTACCGCACAGTATGCTTCACTTGCTGTAGTGATGGAGGCGGCCTGAGGTAGAGTTCGTCAACTGGGAGTGGAGGGGGCACAAGCTACGTATAAAGTGGTGACAGGTACGTTCTTGGTTAACTCGGTGCTTGCTGTGGTGACGATTGATAGCGGGGCTACTCATCCTTCCGTGTCTCACATAGTCAGTGAGTGTTTGGGGCCGAGTCGTAGGACGGTTAGGCTGTCCACTTGTGGTTGCAGTTGCTGAAGATAGGACCTTGACGGTTACTGACGTGTACCGGGGGTGCACTTTGGAGATCTCTGGTGTGAGGTTCCCGATTGATTTGATTCCGATCGCTATGCGGGAGTCGTGCGTGACTGTGGGCATGGATTGGATGGATGCGTATGATGCGGAGATTGTTTGTCGTCGCAAACAAGTACGAGTTCGAACCCCAAGCGGGGGAGAAAAGCTAGTTCAGGGCGGCTTGCCCAGGCGGACCTCAGCGATATGTTCGGCTGCGAGGGCTCGGAGGTACTTGCAGCACAGTGGTCAGGGATTTTTGGCGTATGTGATCGACACTCGCGTCGACGGAGAGAAGAAGTCTGTGGAGGATGTGCCAGTTGTACGGGAGTTTGCTGACGTATTTTCCCGAGAAGTTACCAGGGATACCTCCCGAGCGACAGGTAGAGTTCCACGTTGATTTGATTCCGGATGCTGCTCCGGTGGCCAAGGCACCTTATCGCCTGGATCCACCGGAAATGAAGGAGTTGTACACTCGTTGCAGGAACTTATCGAAAAGGAGTTCATCAAGCCGAGTTGTCCATCGTGGGGAGCCCCGATTCTGTTTGTGAAAAAGAAAGCCGGGTCCCAACGGATGTGTATAGACTACCGTGAGTTGAATAAGCTTACGGTGAAGAATCGTTATCCTCCGCCAAGGATCGATGACTTGTTCGATTAGCTTCAGGGAGCCTCGTGGTTCTCTAAGGTTGATTTGAGATCGGGGTATCATCGGATGCGGGTGAGGAGAGAGGATACAGAGTAGACGGCCTTTCGTTCACGTCATGGCCATTTACAAGTTTGTGGTGATGCCTCTCGGGCTCACCAATGCACCCGCAACGTTCATGGACCTCATGAACCGGGTATGTAGCCCTATGTGGGATCGATCGGTGATCGTGTTCATCGACGATATTCTTGTGTAATCGAATTCGAAGGAAGAGCATGAGATGCATTTGCGAGAAGTTTTGGAAGTTTTGAGGCGGGAGAAGCTGTATGCTAAGCTCTCCAAGTGTGAGTTCTGGTTACGAGAGGTCCACTTTCGAGGGCATGTCGTGAACCAGAATGGTATTATGGTGGATCCGGCCAAGATTACGGCTGTGATGCGGTGGGAAGTGGCAAATACTCTCTACGAAGAAATCTGCGGCTTTTAGTTGGGGTGAAGGGCAGCAGAGGGCTTTGGGGAGCTACGCAGGCGTTATGCGAGGCTCCGATGTTGACTTTGCCGGAGGGTATGTAAGAATTGGTGGTGTTTGCTCTCAAGATTTGGAGGCACTATTTGTATGGCGTCAAGTGTATACACTAACCATAAAAGCCTCCAGTACTTGATGACCGGCAAAACCTCAACATGCGTCAGAGGAGGTGGCTTGACGTGGTCAAGGATTATGATGGTGAGATACTTTACCACCCCGGTAAAGCGGATGTTGTTACGGACGCACTTAGTCGACATCTGGATGGTGAGCCACTGTGGGGCTTGTGTCAACGGTTAACAGTGGTTGCACCTCTTCTCGAGTCGATAGGTAGTGCTCAGGAGGTGGCAGTTTTGGAGGAAAATGCCAATCGCGAGAGAGTTTCGGGGGAAATTCCGAATTTTGTCCGTGATAGTCATGGGTCAATTGCTCGGTCTTAATGGAAGGTTGGGTATCCCACGCGTGTGGGTACTGTAGGCCGAATAGTATCGGTTAGGGAATGCTGCCCTTTGTAATAAAGAGGATAAATGCGTAGAATTTTTTAGGTAAATAGTATACTTAGGTGTCGACTTTTGGGCTTGAGGCCAAATGCCTTAGTGTAATTGGGGAATTGTAGCCGATTTTAAGGAAATTATGTTGATGGTAGTAGTAATCCTGAGATGTTTGCTTGTGGTGAATGGTTGTGGTGGAATGACCTTCGTGGATGATTATAAATTTACTAGTTTGATAATTCATGCGGAATAAATTGTGGGAGTCTATTAGAACTCGTGAAAGTTAATCGACAGTTAATGATAGGAATGATCGAATTCGAGTATCCTGTAGGGTATATTGGTGAGCAACTTTAGAATGGTTAGAGCTTGAAATTTGAATCGGGATGTTTGGATTATCTATGGTTGGGAGACAACCGAAGTCGTTTGACTAGGAATGAATCCAGTTGTTGGAGTGTTCCTCCGATCATACTTGCGGTGTACTTGAAGGAGTTTTGTGGTAAGAAAAGTATTCGAGAGATTTTTAGGCGGTGTGGGAAATCTTAAATTCCAGTTAGTGAAGGTCTAGTGGAAACACCGAAAGTGTTCCGAGTGAACTTGGGAACCTGAGGTTGAGATGTGGGAGACCTATCTATAGCTATTCACGGGCATAGACTTCGAGGACGAAGTCTAATCCAAGTGGGGGAGAGTTGTAAAGCCCGTATCCCGGTATGTATTTTTGTATTATTAATCTTTTTTTAGCTATTATTTAACGTGGTTTCCGTTAACGGGATTAGACGATTTGGACCTAATTGTTAAATATGTCAACTATTTTGTTGGTTTGCGAGAAGAGTTTAGTTGAGGGGCCAAAAGTGGCAAGGGGACCAAACTTGTGCATGGGATCAGCCAAGAGACACCCCTTCCCCTTCCCCTTCCCCTTCGGTTTCATGTTAGTAACCCCCAAGAACCTTTAGCCATCTCCCCTCCCCCTTCTTGTTGTTTTCGGCCGAGAAAGGAAAAGAGAGAGAGAGAGAGAGGAATCGGAAGAGAGAGGGAGGAAGAGAAAAACCGAGAGAGAAAGAGAGCAAGGGTCGAGAGGAGGAAGGAGGCGATTTCCGGCGTGAGGGAACCAGCGTCGGGAGTGGTCGGAAAGGAGGAGGAAGAGGGATTCCGTTAAGGTAAGTGTCCCGTTCGTTTTATTTGATGTTTTTCCTCGTCGGAGAATGTAAACCGCCACCACCACCGCCGTAGCCATGGCTGCCGGTGGTGGGGCCGCCGCTGCACGCCGCCGCGATGGCGGCAGAGAGTGCGTGCGCTTGCGGGTGTGTGGGTGTGTGCGGGTGTGGGGTTGCGGGTGATGTTGGGAGGTTTCGCCAGAGGTTATCGACCGCAACCACCGTCGTCGCCGCCAACCACCACCACCGCCGGAGGCGGCAGTGGGTGGTGCATGGTGTGGTTCAGCCCATGTCAACCCTAAAACAGTAAGTCATGTTGCTTTGCGGGTCTGTTTGGATTAAGACGTCTCATTGGGTTCAAGTTCAAAAGGTTATCATTTTATGTAAATTGTACAGTTTTTGCCCTGTTTTGTAAAAGTTATAACTTTTGCTAGGAATGTGGGATTGGGATGGAGCTGGTGCCAAAAGTTCCCATTCTGAGTCTAGTAACTTTTATATGTTTTGTGGAAAAACCAGTTCGGGCCATAGCTAGTGTCAAATTGCCATTTTATACGGACAGGTCCTGTTTTAGCTGCTCTGAGAGGTGTTTTTGTACAATTCACATAGAGTGCTAGGAATATCGTTAGGACGCGTGCGATACGTCCCTGGAACCGTAAGACATTGAACTTCCTGAATGTGGATCTAGATTTTTGGTTTGATCAGTTTAGCAGGGGTAAAATGGGTCCCAAACAGACCTGCGTTTTTAGTATAAAAGCTGGAATTTTTTGTTTCGTTAAACTAGTAAAAGTGTCGTGAGTTGGGACCTTCCGTTGACGTTTTTAGTGCGTAATTAGGTGGGAAAATGTGAGGAAGGTTGACGTGCTGGTGTTGCGGCTCGGGAGCACGTCGCTTTGCTTTGAGGTGAGTTCTCTCACCGCGTAGTTAGGAATTTCATGCATATCGTTATTTTGTGCTACGTGTTAGTACGTGTTATTACGTGGTTACGTGAATTAGTTGGGATGTGATATCTACTTGTGATCTGTTGAATGTGTATGTGAATTATGTATGCTTGTGTACACCTCAGTGGGACTGGGGGGCTCGGTGGGACCGAGGGCTCGGTGGGACCGAGCTAGTACAATTGTATTATCTTTACTCGGTGGGACCGAGGGCTCGGTGGGACTGAGCTTGTATCAATGTCTTTACTCGGTGGGACCGAGGGCTCGGTGGGACTGAGCTTGTATCGATATATTTTTGGTGTGCTCGGTGGGACCGAGGTTCGTATTTATACGCTAATTGTTATGTGGATTTATATCCGTGGTGATGGTGATGTTGCCCACTGGCGCGTAGGGGCGATATACGTGGGGTTGCTACCTGCGTGTGTGATAGGATTCACTAAGCGTTTAGCTTACCCTTTTCCCAATATGTTGTGATTTCAGGTGCGAGCGGCAGTCGGGCTTGACGGTACACACACTAGGCGCGGAGTGTCAAGAATTGTTTAAGTTTCACTTTCAAACCTTTGGATTTTATTTTATGAAATTTCCGCTGCATAAACTTTATTGACTGTTCGAGTTAACGACGTTAACTTCATTTGAGTTACGAATTATTAAATTGTGATTGTTTTATAATGAAATGCATGTTTTTAAAATTTTAAATTCCTTGTAATTTTTGGGACGTTACACATTAAGATTTGATTGTATCCAGAATAGGAATCCATGAACGTCAGTAGTTCGTGCCCAGCTATCGCGTCGACCATGGCGTCGATATGAGGTAATGGAAAAGGATCTTTTGGACAGGATTTATTGAGATCTGTGAAGTCGATACAGACCCTCCACTTTCCATTCTTCTACGCTACCACCACGACGTTAGCAAGCCAGTCGGGGTATTTTACCTCTCGAATCTTCCCTGTCTTGAAAAGATTGTCGACTTCGTCATTTATCACCTTATTCCTTTTAGGAGCGAATTCCCGTCGCTTCTGCTTGATAGGTTTGAACGATGGGTCGACGTTGAGCTTGTGAGAGATGACGCCAGGATCTATGCCGACCATGTCTTCATGCGACCAGGCGAAACAATCAGCATGTTCCTGCAAAAAAGATATTAACTTTCCCCTAAGACAAGGATTGAGAGACGACCCGATTAAGACTTTTTGGTCATGATTGCTTGAATCTAGAACGACTTCCTCCAGGCGATAATCGTTGACTGTTTCAAGTGCATCTTGTGCATTTTCGAGCCCCTCATGTGCTGGGACAGCGACTTGTTCGTTATTCGCCATTTTTCTGAAACAGAGAACAGAAGAAACTCCAAGAAAACGTAAGTAGGACGCACGTTTGTCGAAGATTTTCTCTAGATGGGGTCCCACGGATGGCGCCAAACTGTTATTGCCAAAAATCGCACCAAAGGGACAACTTAAGGTCGATGTCGACTTTAACAACTAAAGAAAAGAATCGTTCGACAAAGGCGTGCGACAACGACAAAAATGTAAATGAGACGAAGGATTTGATGACGCAGGAAAAACCTCAACGAGGAAAAAACCTGTGGACGACAATGGATGTCGTCGCTGCACTATGGTCTCCAATCAGGGGCGATGTCCTTGGTGTTCCGGGTGTCGATCGTACAGAGATTACAATACAAATGAAGGGAAAGACTTCGAAATGTAAAGTACAAGTGTTTGGAATGTAAAAACAGTGTGCGTCGTGTGTAAAAATTATGTATAAACTGTTGGTCGAGAGTGAGAGTCGTGCGTCGAGAGCGATCTTCTATGAATGATCTCTTTGCTACGAATGAATATTCTTCAAGTGTTTGCGTTTGCTTCTGTTGTTCGATGCTATTGTTCTTTCTCTCTTTCTGTATTATTCGACGTCGATCAGATGTCTTGAATTGATGATTGAGTTGGGGTTTTATAGTCTTCGGATGACTTTAATTGAGTCATTAAGATCTTTGATGATTGTTGTAACGGTCGTCGTCTTCAATGTGAGTTTAGATGCTCATAACTGATTTCATCGGTTATAGCCGTTGTCCATTAATGACTTTGAACCCTGCATTAATCACTGAAAAAATATAACAGTTGTATAATGCGTTAGTCGGTCGAGGTCGTATGGCTTTATGCGACGGTCGTGCGAAACGGGCGACGTCGAGGTCGAGTGTCGTGAAGAACTCTCGACTTACCTTTTAGGAGGGACGACAGAGGTTCTTTGGGTCTTCGTCGGGACCTTATCTTAATACATGGTATAGCTCATAACATATGTCTTACCTTCTCTGGTCGTGGTCGAGACTTGTGAAATTTTGCCCAAACAGTCACCTTTTTGAAAGACTTTGATTTTGACGTTTTTGTTGAAATGTCGCTCGACCGCTTGCTTTTGTGACGCCATCCTAATCAAGGATGATTCTCTAAGTTCTTCGAGGGCGTCGAGGTCGTATCCTAAATCGACCAAGTTGTGATCGACTGAAGTATGCCTTGAAGTTGGGAATTGGACCTCGACCGGCAAGACTGCTTCGCAACCGTAGACTAGAGAGAAAGGGGTTTGTCCTGTGGACGTGCGTGGTGTCGTGCGATTTGACCACAGGACTGAAGGGAGTTCTTCGACCCACTTTCCCTTTGCAGCTTTTAGCCTTTTCTTGATCGAAGCAATAATGGTCTTATTACTTGATTCAGCAAGTCCGTCAGCTTGGGGGTATCTGGGGGTCGAGGTTGTCACTTTGACGTTTCTGTCTTCGCAGAATTGTTGGGTCCTGTCGCATATGAATTGGGATCCGTTGTCACAGACGATTTCGGATGGAATCCCAAATCTGCATATGATGTTAGTCCGGATAAAAGAGATGACTTCTTTTATCCCTATCTTGGGAAAAAGCAGCTGCCTCAACCCATTTGAAAAAATAATCGGTGAGTACAAGGAGGAATACCTTTTGTCCCGGGGCCGGGGGTAGCTTGCCGACAATATCCATTCCCCACCTCATGAAGGGCCATGGGATAAGTGTCGAGTGCAAGGGTTCAGAGGGTTTATGTGACATATCTGAGTGTCGTTGACAAGGATCACAGTTCTGGACATAATTGACGGCGTCTTGTCGCAATGTTGGCCAAAAATACCTTTGTCAAGAGATACGATTATCCAAATTGCGACCTCCTGAATGATTGCCACATTCGCCGTCGTGACTTTCTTGAAGGATTTTTTGGGCCTGACTTTTGCTAACGACGCATCCTAGGTTTAATCCTGTTGATGATCGTCGATAGATCTTATCCGCAATCATGGTATATTTAGATGCTTTGAATCTGATCTTCTGGGCCTCCATCTTGTCTTCTAGGAGTTGGTCGTGAGTGAGGAAATTTCGGATATCGCACGACCAATCATCCTCTTCATCTTCGATCTGGACGACATCGACGTTTTCGATGGACGATGTTGCCAGATGGATCATGGGAATGGCGTCGAATATTGGTTCGACCAAAGCAGACCCGAGATTTGCTAAAGCGTCAGCCTGAGTATTCTGATCCCTCGGGATCTGTTCAATAGAAAAAGATTTGAATTTTTCGGCTTTTTCTTTTGCTACCTTTAAGTACGCTGTCATTTTTGAATCTTTGGCCGCGAATTCCCCATTGATCTGGTTTACCACCAGGAGAGAATCGCTTTGGACATGTAACGCGGTTGCCCCCGAGTCATAGGCCATACTCATTCCTATGATCAGGGCTTCATACTCGGCTTCGTTGTTGGTGGTTTTGAAATCGCACCGGATCGAATACACCATCTTGCCCCCCTGTGGCGACTTTAAGACGACGCCTAGTCCTGAACCCCCAACGTTGGATGAACCGTCGACATGTAAGATCCAAGGCACGTCGTCGTGAGTCTCCACAGTTGACACTTCGAGCTCTGCTTCTTTCTCCAATTTAGGGCTGAAATCGGCAATGAAGTCTGCCAAGGCCTGCGATTTAATCGCAGTCCTGGGTTTGAAATCAATGTCGTAACTGCTGAGATATGTACTCTATTTTGCTAAGCGACCCGTCAACTCAGGCTTTCTTAAGACAAACTTTAGAGGAAAGTTAGTCACGACAGTAATAGGATGCGATTCAAAATAGTGTCGCAGTTTTTTAGCAGCTGTGACTAGCGACAAAAACAATTTCTCCATTGAGGAATACCTGGTTTCTGCGTCCAAAAGGGATTTACTTACATAGTAGATCGGCAATTGTTGCTTTTCATCTTCTCGCGTCAGTACGGCGCTTACTGCATTTGGACTAACAACCAAATATAGTTGCAAGACCTCATGATCGTGAGGTTTCGACAATAGAGGAGGCGACGTCATGTACTCTTTAAGCTTTTGTAATGCCTGCTCATGGCTTTCGGTCCAGTCGAAGCCTATATTTTTCCTGAGGACATTGTAAAATAGATGGCATTTATCTGAGGATCGGGAGATAAACCTGTTCAAGGCTGCTAACCGACCAGTGAGCCTTTGGACCTCTTTGAAATTTCTCGGAGACTTGATCTCGACGATAGCCTTGATCTGGTCGGGATTAGCCTCGATGCCTCGACGAGTGACCATGTAGCCTAAGAATTTTCAACGCTGACACCAAAGGAACACTTTGTTGGGTTAAGCTTCATGCTATATTTTCAAAGGATGTCGAACGACTGCTTCAAGTGTTCGACGTGATCGACTCCTTGCTTTGACTTGACGAGCATGTCATCGATGTATACCTCCATTGTGTCGCCAAGATGATCCTTGAACATCTTGTTCACCAGGCGCTGGTAGGTAGATCCTGCATTTTTTAGTCCAAATGGCATAACCTTATAACAGTAAATACCTCGGTTCGTCATGAATGCGGTTTTTTCTTGATCCTCGACGTGCATTAGGATTTGATTATATCCGGAATAGGCGTCCATGAACGTCAATAGTTCGTGCCCCGCTGTTGCGTCGACCATGGCATCAATATGTGGCAATGGAAAAGGATCTTTTGGACAAGCTTTGTTAAGATCAGTGAAGTCGATACAGACTCTCCATTTGCCATTTTTCTTCGCCACGACCACGACGTTAGCAAGCCAATCGGGATATTTTACTTCGCGAATTTTTCCCGTCTTGAGAAGGTTGTCGACTTCGTCATTTATCACCTTATTCCTTTCAGGAGCAAATTTCCTTCGCTTCTTCTTGACAGGTTTGAACGATGGGTCGACGTTGAGTTTGTGGGAGATGACGTCAGGATCTATACCGACCATATCTTCATGCGACCAGGCGAAACAATCAGCATATTCCTGCAAAAAAGACATCAACTTTTCCCTAAGGCAGGGACTGAGAGATGATCCGATAAAGACTTTTTGCTCAGGCTTGCTTGGATCCAGGACGACTTCCTCCAAGTGATAATCGTTGACTGCTTCAGGAGCATCTTGTGCATTTTCGAGCCCCTCCTGTTCTGGGACAGCGGCTTGTTCTGGGTTTCCGTTATTTGCCATCCTCCTGAAACAGGGAATAAAGAAGACTACAAGAAACCGTTAGTAGGACGCACGTTTGTCGAAGATTTTCTCTAGATGGGGTCCCACGGATGGCGCCAAATTGTTAATGCCAAAAATCGCACCAAAGTACAACTTAAAGTCGATGTGGACTTTAACAACTAAAGAAAAGAATCTTTTGACAAAGCGTGCGACAAAGACTAAAATGTAATCGAGACAGAGAATTTGGTGACGCGGGAAAAACCTCAACGAGGAAAAAACCCGCGGACGACTGTGGAAGTCGTCGCTGCACTATGGTCGCCAAACAGGGGCGATGTCCTTGTGTTTCTGGTGTCGATCGTACAGGGATTACAATACAAATGAAAGAAAGATTTCGAAATGTAAAGTAACAAGTGTTTCGAATGTAAAAACAATGTGCGTCGTGTGTTTAAACGGTGTGTCGTGCGCTGATGTCGTGCGTCGAAAGCGATTCTTCTGTGAATGATTTCTTTGCTTCGAGTGTTCTTCGGAGTTTGAGTACTTGTGTCTGTTGTTCCATGTCCTTTGAACTGAGGATTGAGCTTGGAATTTATAGTCTTCGGGCGCTTTAATTGGCTCATTAAATACTTCGATAACTGTCGTAACGGACGTCGTCTTTAGTGCTGTTAATGGCTTTCATCAGTTATAGCCGTTGTCCATTAATGACGTTGACTCCTGCAATAAACACTAAACAAACGTAACAGTTTTATCACGCGTTAGCTAGTCGAGGTCGCATGGTTCTATGCGACGATCGTGTGAAACGTACGACATCATGGTCGAGTGTCGTGAGGTAAATAACTTTTGATCTTAACTTTAGTCAGGGGATCAAGTACTATGATTTTACCTTACCAGAAGTAACAGAAGTGAGTGCTTTTATTTACCTTGGTCGTGGTCGAGACTGGTGAAATTTTGCCCAAACAGAATGCTTACGACGGAAGGCTAAGTCGTCTTCGACCCTCATGTAAGCCAAAGTCCTAGCACGGACGTCTTCAAATTCTCTGGAGGATATTTCGTAAGATCGACGTACAATCCGGTAGTGTTTGTTAATGCCAAAAATCGCACTAAACTGTCTTATTCCGAAAATTGTATAAAAATACAATTTAAGGTTTGGTTTCGGACCTTATCAACTAAAGATTGAACCATAGAAATAAACAAGAAAAATGACGAAGAAAATGTAGACGAAACAAGAGATTTTGGTGATGCGCAAAACCCTAAAACGAGGGAAAAAACCGCGGTCGACTGTGTTAGAGTCGACAGTTCACTATGGTCGCCAATCAGGGGCGATAATCCTTTTGTAACAAGTGATATGTGTACAACATATTACAATAAGAGATAAAATGTACTCAGACGTGTGTAAAAGTCGTGTGTCATGTGTAAAACGTGCGAAATTGGTGGTCGTCGTATGGTTCGAGATACCGTCGTCGGGTGGTTCGACTTGCCATCGTGCGAAACTCTGCGTAAGTGAGATATGTTCCATTGCCTTGGAAGAAATGTAGAATTGAGTCTTAGTTTGAGTGTGTGTAGCCCTTCCCCTCAGATTGATCACCGGAGGCCTTTATATAGCTTCCGTTGGTAATAAATATGCTTTAATGGTTGTTTTTGTAACCGCTGTCGGCATTAAATGTGCTTTGATGATTGGTTTTGTAACCACTGTCGAGTCTTTAATATCATTAAGAGCTCGTCCGTTACTGACTGTTGCACCATAATTGTTTGTAGACCTGCATTAATGAACAGAAGAAACGACTGTTGACCATTAATGGTTAGTGTAATTGTAAGACCGTCTTAGGTTCTGGACGTCGGTCTTATGGAGCATACGACCGTCGCCGAAATATAAGACCATGTATACGACTGTAAATGGCTTGCAAGACCTTATTTTAATATAAGAATGGTCTTATAAAAATATCGTAAGACCAGGTCGTAAGACCACTAGGTCGTAAGACCAAGATGATGATGTCGTAGGACTAGGTCGTAAGACCACCAGGTCGTAAGACCAGGATGTCAGGACGATGCTTTCGAAGGACCAGAGCGATATAAGACCGACGACAAGAGATTGTCGACGTAAGACCGACGAGTCGTAACTGGCGACACGTAACTGGCGACATAAGACTAGTGATGTAAGACTAGTAACATAAGACTAGTAACGAGTGACTGGCGATGTGTGACGTGCGACGTGTAACATGCGAAACGTGACGTGCGATCACGAGATGTAAAGACACTCTCTTGAATGACTATTGACGCAAGATGTCTTTTAATAACCAACTATCGTATGTCGGGGATATGGCAATAATGGGTATTACCCTTGTCGGTCGGGAGTTTGACCGTCGTAGATACTAGGGTAATCAAGGTCCATGGGTCATGTCGAGGGAATTTCCCAAGTCGATCGAGGGTGTGATTTTTTACCCAAACAGTTAGCTCCCGAGATTTGAATTTCAAAGCCATTTGAATTTCAGATCTCGTACCAAAGTAAAATGTGTTTCTACGGAGACGTGTCACTTTTGCTAACTGGATCATTTAGAAGAAAATCGACTTGATCAGCTTTGAATTGTGAGACCGGTCGACAGTGTACAAATGACACATCTGTTAAGAAAATGTTTTCTAAGTAAGTTGCGACGATTGAAAGATGACCTTTAATGCGCAAGCTACTTGCGGTATTCATCCGCTAATGTGAAGGATGAAAAACTAACACGATCCTAAGACGATCTTAAAACACAAGGAAGTGATGATGATAGATCAAAATGAGTCGTATGGATCGGGAGTCAATCGTAAGACGATTGGGCCGAAATAAAGCTTGGCGACGATCATAAGATGATCAAACCAAGATAAAATTTAAGAATCTTGTGATACAGTCGTTAAAGACTTATGTTCTGGCGTTCCGAGCCGATATGGTCGTTATAGACTTTGGATCTGGAGTTTAAAGCCGATGTAGTCGTTAGAGACCTACGATCTGGCGTTCCGAGCCGATACGGTCGTTATAGACTTGTGATCTGGCGTTTTGAGCCGATATAGTCGTTAGAGACCTACGATCTGGCGTTCCGAGCCGATACGGTCGTTATAGACTTGTGATCTGGCGTTTTGAGCCGATATGGTCGTTAGAGACCTATGATCTGGCGTTCCGAGCCGATACAGTCGTTGTTAATGCCAAAAATCGCACCAAAGGGACAACTTAAGGTCGATGTGGACTTTAACAACTAAAGAAAAGAATCATTCGACAAAGGCGTGCGACAAAGACAAAAATGAAAATGAGACAGAGGATTTGATGACGCAGGAAAAACCTCAACGAGGAAAAAACCTGCAGACGACAATGGATGTCGTCGCTGCACTATGGTCGCCAATAAGGGGCGATGTCCTTGGTGTTCCGGGTGTCGATCGTACAGAGATTACAATACAAATGAAGGGAAAGACTTCGAAATGTAAAGTACAAGTGTTTGAAATGTAAAAACAGTGTGCGTCGTGTGTGAAAACAATGTGTGAACTGTTGGTCGAGAATGAAAGTCGTGCGTCGAGAGCGATCTTCTATGAATGATCCCTTTGTTTCGAATGAATATTCTTTGAGTGTTTGCGTTTGCTTCTGTTGTTTGATGTTCGGTCGTTCAGTGTTCTATCTCTCTTCCTGTATTATTCGATGTCCTGAAACTGAGGATTGAACTTGGGATTTATAGTCTTCGGATGATGTTAATTGAATCATTAAGATCTTTGATGATTGTTGTAACGGTCGTCGTCTTCAATGTGGGATTAGATGCTCATAACTGATTTCGTCGGCTATAGCCGTTGTCCATTAATGATTTTGACTCCTGCATTAATCACTGAACAAATATAACAGTCGTATAACGCGTTAGTCGGCTGAGGTCGAATGATTCTACGCGACGGTCGTGCAAAGTAGGCGACGTCGAGGTCGAGTGTCGTGAGGAACTCTCGACTTACCTTTTAGGAGGGACGACGGAGGTTTTTTAGGTCTTCGCCGGGGCCTTATCTTAATACAAGATATATTTCATAACATGTGTCTTACCTTTTCTGGTCGTGGTCGAGACTGGTAAAAGTTTGCCCAAACAGTCGTTAGAGACCTACGATCTGGCGTTCCGAGCCGATACGGTTGTTAGAGACCTATGTTACGTTGTGTAAGTTTTGCTTTAGCGATAATCGGTAAATTTTTTACCTTACTCGTGATAATCGGTTAATTTTGCCCAAACAGTTTGCCCCCAAAATTTGAAAGTAGGATGGCAATTTCGAATTTTAAATTTTGCCTGTCAGGTGTTCAGGGTCTTGTGCTGGAAAATACCTTGGTTGTTTTGGAACTGAATTGGTTCAATCCAAACTAGAGAGGGAAATCGAAGAGAGGATAAAGCCGTGACGTCATGCCGACGCACGATGGTGCTTACCAGCTGTCGATGACAGGTGTCGATGATCTGTGTAGTCATACGAAAAGACGGGGACGCGTGACGATCATCTGAGGACTCGACCTGACATGATCATTTGTATAAGTTAAGATCATGATTGATCTTCTTCTGTTTACGATCTTGTTTGGGTAAAAAATCACACCCTCGACCGACTTGGGAAATCCCCTCGACATGACCTATGGACATTGGTTACCCCCGACCGACAATGATAATACCCATTATTATCATATCCACGACATACGTTAAATAACCACGATAATTGACATATTGGGTCAATAGTCATATTACATCTCATGATCGCACGTCACGTGTCGCACGTCACGTATCGCATTTCGCACATCACTAGTCCTACGTCACTAGTGTTATGTCGCCAGTTACGGCTCGTCGGTCTTACGTCGACAGTCTCCTGTCATCGGTGTTATATCGCTCTGGTCCTACGACCAAGTGGTCTTATATTTTGGCGATAGTCGTATGTTCCATAAGACCGACATCCGAGACTTAAGACGGTCGTACGATTATACTAACCGTTAACAGTCAAACATCCGTTTCTTCTGTTTATCAATGCAGGTCTTGACCACGAACAGAAAAGGTAAGACATTTGTTATGAACCATATCTTGTATTAAGATAAGGTCCCGACAAAGACCCAGAAAACATCCGTCGTCCCTCCCGAAAGGTAAGTCGAGAGTACATCGCGACACTCGACCTCGGCGTCGTCCGCTCCGCACGACCATCGCATATAGACCATGCGACCTCGACCAAGCTAACACATAATATAACTGTTACGTTTGTTAAGTGGTTAATGCATGTGTCAAAGTCATTAATGGGCAACGGCTATAACTGACGAAGTCATTAACAAGCATTTAATCCCACATTGAAGACATCGACCGTTACGACAAGTCATCAAAGCCTTTAATGATGTAGTTAAAGCTCCCGAAGACTATAAAAGATCAAGCTCAAGCCTCATTTCGGGGACATCTGCTACCAAATCCAAGAAATCATCTACTGAAAGCTAACATATGATACTGAATTCAAGAATTATACAGCGAGCTCAAGAACAACAGAAGAAAAGAAGCTTTCACTCGGAGAATCGCTCTCGACGCACGACATCCGCCCTCGACCAGCAGTTTACACCTTATTTTCACACACGACAAACACTTGTTTTACATTCCAAACACTTGTACTTTACATTTCGAAGCGTTTCCTTCTCCTGTATTGTAATCTCTGTACGATCGACACCAGTACCGAAGGACATCGCCCCTGATTGGCGACCATAGTGCAGCGACGACTCCCACTGTCGTCCGCAGGTTTTTTCCTCGTTTGAGGTTTTTTCCTGCGTCATCAAATCCCTTGTTTCCTTTATTTTTATCCTCGTCGCACGTTTCGTTGAAAGATCATATCTTTAGTTGATTAAGTCCACATCGACCTTAAGTTGTCCCTTTGGTGCGATTTTTGGCATTAACAGTTTGGCGCCATCCGTGTGACCCCATCTAGAGAAAATCTTCGACGAACGTGCGTTTCTACTAACGATCCTGTAGAGCTTTTTCAGGTATATGGCGAATTATCAAGATCCCATGATTCAAATCCAATCGGAATTGAATGCGGCTCGAAGCCAGTTTCAAGCCCTGAAAAAAAATAAAAAATGCTCCGTCAAAAGTATCGCATGTGTCGCATCATCCAAGGGACTCGGGGGCTCGGAATACCCTTCACAAACTGAAAAAATACCACGTTTGATTTTGAAAATCCTCGGAAAAAGGCGCTTATCGACTCCATGTTACGGTAACTATGACGTCTTACTTAGAACAACTCTATATATATACTCTAAGTATATTTTCCTCGTTTAATTATTTTGATCTAATATATGATCGTTGATTTAAGCATCAAAGGATCATTGGTCAAAACCAACGACCACCCCCGATTTTTTCATTGCAGGCTCGCAAGATTATATAAATACAGGTCTTACGATTTACATCGTAAGAAACGAAGTCTCTACGACTTAAAACGCAGGTTACAATTTATTGTCGTCGATAAAAGACGACTCACAGTTTTAATCTTGTGATCGCCTGTTATGGCAAGCGCAGGTTGCAATTTATTGTCGTCGATAAAAGACGACTCATATTTTTTAAATCTTATGATCGCCAGCTACGACAAACGCAGGTTACGATTTTTAGCCGTCGATAAGAGACGAACCGTGTTTTAAATCTTATGATCGCCAGTTGTGGCAGAAGTAGGTGGCAATTTGTAGTCGTCGACAAAAGACGAGTCACCCCTTTTTAATCTTATGATCGCTAGTCATGACGTATATCGTCAATAAAGACGACTTGTACATTGAATCTCGCAATCACCAGTCATGGTTCCAAGGGACCAGAATACTCAAGTCGACGCTTTAGCAAACCTTGCGTCTGCTTTGCTTGAACCAATACTCGACAGTGTTGATCCAAACCCTCAGTGATTTGATAATGACCCTCTCTTATACTTAGTGAAAATTGTAAGTAAACAATATGTATCAGAGTTTCACTATCGCTGATAAGTACTAAGATCTTACAATACCGCTGATAGGAACTCTCGCTCTTTAAATTAAACATTCAGCGAACACTGTTCACCATTAATGCTCTAAGTCTGTTCAGTCATTATGATGATCGCTGATAAGTTAGTTGTTTACTTATGATCCCTGAAGACAAGTTTCACGTCAACAAAGGTTCTACGCTGAAGTCGAAGATCAAGCTCAAGAACCAGCGACAAGTCTCCTAATGAACTGATGCGGATCATCGAAGACTCAGATTTGTCCACTCAACGTGAAGTATCAAGTACAAGACTTCAGCTATCGCTGAACTTTATCATTCGCTGAATAGAAAATGATAATGCTCTGAATCAACGAAAGCTGATCATGAAGTCCTCCGTACAAAGTACTTTTGTCTTAACCCCCCTTGCACGACTCCGTACGAAATGTCAGAAAAGAACCTCCGACTGTCTGAAATCGTACAACCACTCTGATACTACACTGTTCATCCATGCGGCTACTAAGGTTGTCAACCAAGGTCAATGACATGCAACCAACCAGCTGATGACACGTGTAAAGTGTATACTGACTTGCATTAAATGCATGCAGTATATAAAGAGATGAACCCACTTCATTTGAAGTAACTTGCTAACTATGGAAAAGTTCAATCTCTTATCTCAAGATAGGTTATTATTAGTAATTTCCTTATCTCTCTTAGTGCAAGAAACCTTAGTGTTCCAACTTGTTTAGATTTAGGTTTATCCTTAATCTTGTTTCCGCAACAAGCTGTAAATTGTTAATGATTTATCAATAAACAATTTAGAAAAGTAAAATCTGTGTGTTTGTATTCAACCCCCCCTTCTACAAACTTGTATAGGCCTTCGGGACCAACACGTGGTATCAGAGCGGATTTGTTTAATCTCATAAACAAGATCTAATCTAAGATATTTCTCTTCCTTGCTATTATCTGAAAATGGCCACCAACACAAACACAAATTATATAGACAATGGTTCTCTTGCTAAACCCCCTAGATTTTCCAAAGATAACTTCAACTTATGGAAAAATAGGATGACACTCTTCTTAGAAGGTGTAGACCCTACTATGCCTTACTATCTCGAGAATGGTCCATTCATCCCTGTAAGAATTGATGCTGCTGTTCCAGCCGCTGAGAATAGACCTGCTATTCCAGAAAGGCTGGTACCTAAGGAAATCTTTCAATGGACTGACGAAGATAAGAAGAAAGTGGCTATAGATACAAAAGCCAGATCCATACTATCCATGGCTCTTCCTGACGAAGTCTACCATTCCGTCATGAATCTGAAAACATCAAAAGCCATGTGGGACACAATATGTGTTCAGTATGAAGGAACGTCTGAAGTCCAGGACTCAAGAAAGATCAACCTGGTAAGACAATACGAAAGCTTCATTTCTGGTAAGAATGAATCTCTCTCTGAAGTTCACCAACGTTTTAATTGTTTAATTATAGATATGAAAACTGTTGGTAAGGAATATTCTAACTTTGAAGTATTGACAAAGTTTCTAGAGTGTTTACCTGAAAGCTGGGACAATTATGCTATGTGTCTCAAGCTGTCAAAGGATCTAAAATCAATGACCCTTTCAACCTTATATGGCACGTTGCTGAATCATGAGCAATCGAGCCATCTTAAGAAGAATATTGTAAAAGATTCCAAAAGCACCCCTGTTGCTTTAATCTCAGAGGAACCTTCTACTCAGCGACCCTCGGTCACTATCACTGAGTTAGAAAGTAACTCTGAAAGGTCATCAGATTCTGATTATTCAGATAATGATGAATCTTTGGCTCTCCTAACTAAGAAGTTCAGGAGATTTGCCAAAAAGAAAATGTTTAGAAAGAACAAACCTCTTTCCATAACTGACAAGCCTAGATCATCAGCTTTTGTTGATAAGGCTAATGCTACTTGTTTTAACTGCGAAAAGACAGGACATTTCGCTAACGAGTGCAGGTCTAAGAAAGTTTCTAGACCCTCAGCTTTTACAAAGAAACCCTTTGTTCCAAGGAATAAAGATGACAAATATTCAAAGCTGAAAGAAAAATATGCTAAGCTGAAAAGCTTTAAGAAGAAGAATAAAGGCCTGATGGCTAACTATGATTGGGCTGCTTCTGATGAAGAAGCATCATCATCTGACTCTGAAGATGATGAAGCAAATCTATGTCTTATGGCCAAGATTGAAGAAGAGGAAGAAAGTTCAGACATTCCCTCCACTTCAACCTCTGCTATTCAGGTATCACCTTCCTTCTTTACCAATATTGCAAATATTGATGAAGCTGATAGTCTCCGTAAGATCGATCTCTTGACTAGAAGTTTATACGAAGCCATGAACGGCAAAACTGTGGTTGAAAACCAAAACCTTGATCTCGCTGAAAAGCTTAAAAACTGCCACCTTCAAATAGAAAAGCTTTCTAAAATTGAAGAAGATTTTAAAGATCAAGTATATTTAAATCAGCTATTCAAAATCGAACGAGCAGAAGCTATCGCTGCATTAAAAGCTGAAAAAGCTACTGTTGAAGGATGGTGTAATTCTTCAACAAAGATCACTGAGATAATAAAGTCTCAGATTCCCCTGAGTGATAAACGTGGTTTGGGTTACAAATATGATACTCCAAAACCAACCACTGAGCGTTCAATGCTTAAATTTGGAATGTTCGTATCCTCAGTCGCTGATACTTCATCTTCTCAGTGCTCCTCGTCCAATACACCAATCCCTGAGGAAACTCCTACCTCCTCAAAAGGCAAGGAGAAAATGGTTTATTCAAAACCTACCTCTGTCTCTAAAGACAAAGGTAGAGGAATTGTTATTTACCAGAATCCTCAGAAGGGTACCTTAGTACCAAAGCTGAATGATTCTAAAGCTTCAGTGACTCATTCCTCTGGATCAAGGAAGCAGATCTCTGGATCTATTCAGCGATCTACTCCTAGACTCAGAGTGGATGTCCTTGGTAAGAAATCTGAAGAACTAAATGTTCGTCCCATTTCTAAAGCCAATAGTTTACTTGGTGCTGGCACTTCTAATTCGAAATCAAAAGCTCAGCATTCAAATGGTCCTAGAACTATTTTTAGTTATAGGAAATGTTATCACTGTTGACTTACCGATCATATTGCTAGTAAGTGTCCCACAGCCACCAAAGCTGAAAAGATAGCTAAGGTGAAGATTGCCCTCAAGGCAAAGAAGACCAACCCTGGTGCAAATCAGGTCAAGGTGAATCCTACCACTGAAGTTAAGAAATTAACCAAAGTGAAGAAAGACAAAGCTGAATCTTCAAATGCTGCGAAGACTGCTGAATCTTCCATTCCAACTACTTCCACTGACAAATGTGTATACATGGTCAAGTGGGTACCCAAGAAAAACTAATCTTCCTTTGTATTGCAGGTTAAGAAGGGTATCTGGTATCTCGATAGCGGATGCTCTAGACACATGACTGGAAAGAAAAGCCTGCTCGCTGAATACAAGGAAGAGAAGGGTCCCTCTGTAACTTTCGGTGGAAATGGAAAAGGACATACCCGAGGGTATGGTGTACTTTCAAATGGTACAACCTCCTTCAGAAGAGTCGCATATGTTGAAGGGATGAAGCATAATCTTCTAAGCATCAGTCAGCTTTGCGACATGTATAACAAAGTAATCTTTACTAAGGAATCCTGCTTTGTCGCTGACAAAAAGGAGAAGATAGATCTCAAAGGTTATCGTTTGGAAAATGTTTATGTAATAAACATGGACTCAACAACCACTGAGAACTCCTGTTTCTTCTCAAAGGCCTCATATGATGTCAACTGGCTATGGCATAAGAGGCTATCTTATCTAAATTTCAAGACACTGAACACTCTTTCTTCAAAAGAGTTAGTCACTGGTCTACCTCAGCATTCATACGCCAAAGAGTCTTTATGTTCAGCGTGTGAAAAAGGGAAGCAGACCAAAGCAAGCTTTAAATCAAAGCAAGTTTCTTCAGTGTCATCTCCTCTACAACTACTCCATATGGATTTGTTTGGCCCTGTTAACAAACAATCCATCGCTGGAAAGAAATATACGCTGGTCATAGTTGATGAATTCTCTCGCTTCACTTGGGTAATGTTTCTCCGTTCTAAGAGTGACACCCCTGAAGAACTCATCACCTTTGTTTGGAAGATGGAAACCCTGAACAATCTGACCATTCGCTCAATAAGGAGTGATCATGGGACTGAATTCAAAAACAGTTCTCTTGATTCCTTCCTTGAGAGTAAGGGTATTTCTCACAACTTCTCTTCAGTGAGAACACCGCAACAAAATGGAGTCGCTGAAAGAAGAAATAGAACAATTATTGAAGCTGCACGTTCAATGCTCAGCGATTCTCACCTGCCTACTCAGTTTTGGGCAGAAGCTGTCAACACTGCTTGTTTTATGAAAAACAGGTCACTGATAGTTAAAAGATTCAAAAAGACATCCTATGAACTCTTTCATGGAAGAAAGCCTTCAATCAGCTTTCTTCACATCTTTGGATGTCAGTGTTTCATACTGAACAACAGAGATGCTCTTGGAAAGTTTGATCCTAAGGCTGATGATGGAATCTTTCTTGGATACTCCTCAGTTTCCAAAGCCTGCAGAGTCTTCAATCGTAGAAGACAAACTGTAGAAGAAACTATTCACGTCACGTTTGACGAATCCCGTTCAGCGAACTCTAAACCGTCCGCTGATGCTGAAGAACTGAATCAATGGATGTTTTCTCATCTTGGTGATTCAGAAGATATTCCCACTCCTCATGCTCATCCAGTAGAAGATGATAGTCCTATCATTCCAAACATGCAGAATAGTGAAGCTGAAACATCATGGGTCTCAGCTGTTCCTATAAACACTATACCTACCGCTGAACCAAATGCCTCAGACATTCCATCTATCTCTCAGCAATCAGTAAATGAAATGACAAATGCAAGTATTCCTCTCTTAACTGAAACTCCAGAAGTAGCTGAAGCCTCATCTTCAGCTCCTCCAGTTCAAGATGAATCAGCGACTTATGCTCCGGCTCAGCGATGGACCATAAATCACCCAATTGATCAAATTCTTGGTGATCCAAACGCTGGTGTTCAGACTCGACGAAGTGCAGGTAATATTTGTTTATTTGTTAACTTTATTTCTCTAACTGAACCAAAGAAAATAGATGATGCCCTCAAAGATCCAAACTGGGTCAGCGCAATGCAAGAAGAGCTGACTGAATTCGAAAGAAACAAAGTTTGGAAACTTGTTCGGAGACCAACTGATAAAACAGTAATAGGCACTAAATGGGTCTATCGAAACAAGTTGGACGAACATGTTACTGTAACCCGCAACAAAGCTCGTCTTGTTGCTCAGGGATACAGACAAGAGGAAGGTATAGAATATGATGAAACATTTGCTCCAGTAGCAAGACTTGAATCTATTCGTCTATTCTTAGCATATGCTATACACAAAAACTTCAAAGTACATCAGATGGATGTTAAGTCATCGTTTCTGAATGGAAAGCTTAATGAAGAAGTGTATGTGGAACAACCTCCAGGATTCTCAGATTCTAAGCGTCCAGGTTATGTTTATAAACTGGATAAGGCACTTTATGGCTTGAAGCAAGCTCCTCGTGCATGGTATGACACTCTTTCTACTTATCTCCACATTGAAAAATTTGAGCGAGGTAAGATTGACAAAACTCTATTTTTTAGAAAAGTGAAAGGTCATATCATTCTAGTTCAAATATATGTTGATGACATTATATTTGGTTCTACTAACCCTGAGCTTTGTACTCGTTTCGCTGATAGAATGAAAGATGAGTATAAAATGAGCATGATGGGTGAACTAACATATTTTCTTTGGTCTTCAGATTAAGCAAACTGAAAAAGGAACTCTTATCAATCAGGGAAAGTATGTTAAAGATATGCTGAAGAAATTTGATTTAACTCCTAGTTCAGCTATGAAAACCCCTATGGCACCACCGCTGACACTTGACAAGGATTCAAAGGGAATACCTGTTAATGTCACGCTGTACCGTGGGATGATCGGCTCTCTCTTGTATCTTACAGCTAGCCGACCCGATATTATGTATGCAACATGTTTGTGTGCACGATATCAAGCTGAACCTATGTTATCTCATATGAAAGCTGTAAAGCGAATCTTTCGATATCTTAAGGGTACAGCGAACCTAGGTCTTTGGTATCCCAAAGATTCAGGATTCGATCTAACCGCCTATTCAGATAGTGATTTTGCAGGTTGCAAAATGGATAGGAAAAGCACCACAGGAGGATGTCAGCTCCTGGGTGGAAAGCTGGTAAGTTGGACTAGTAAAAAGCAAAATTCAATGTCCACTTCCACAGCTGAAGCTGAATATGTAGCTGCTGGAAGCTGTTGTTCTCAAGTCTTGTGGATGAGAAATCAGCTACTAGACTATGATCTTCAGCTCTCCAAAATTCCAATCTATTGCGACAGAACAAGTGCCATCGCTATAGCAAACAATTCAGTACTACATTCAAAGACCAAACATATAGAAATCAGATATCATTTTATCAGAGATCATGTGATGAATGGTGATATAGAACTTCATTTTATCCCAACTGATTATTAGTTAGCTGATTTATTTACCAAACCTCTTGATGAGACAAGATTCAACTTTCTCATCAGCGAGCTTGGAATGCTGAACTTTGAAGGGTAAAATCCTCAACGGTTCACATTTATCAGCGATAGGATAAAATCAACTCATATAACCTATTCAATCATCTTCTCTCTGAATAAAACTTTGTTAAGCTGATATCAAGGTATGTTTTCTCTCTCTGACAATCGCATGAAAATGCAAGATTTCAAAACAAATTGCATCACTGACTATCTCTTCCTTAACAGCGATATTTTGAAAATTCTTAAAACCATCACTGATATTTTCATTCAGTGCTTCATGTTTATAAAAGAGTCCCTGAGTTTTTCAAAACCTCAGAGACATCCTAAAAGAATATGAAAGGACAGTTGTGACGTCATTGCAACGGATAAACCCCGACACGTTTTCTCTTTCTGACACACGTTTGCACGTCTCGTTCAAACTTCCAATCAAATGCAAACACGTGTCCGTGTCATGATGAAAATCTTTTCCCGCTCAAGATTTTCTCTCTCTCTAATCTCTCTATATAAACAAACTCGTGGTTTATATTTTTCTTTTACGCGATCAATCTTCCTCCGCAAGAAAGAATTCACTGTTGCATTTGTGCTTTCTAAAACTTCAAAGAACTGTTCATCATCTTCTTCATCAAACATCAAGGTTAATATGTTCTTATTTATTACCAAATGCGTATAACCTGTTTCCGATCTTTTCCTTGTTTTAACAAGATCAAACAAAAGAACTTCTTAAAATGAAATCATTTTCTTTCATGGTTTTATGAACACAACCATTTCATGGTTGTTCTTCAAGTTTAAATGCGAAAATCTTAAACTTGTTCTTCATTCGTTTCCAGAATCTATTTCTTCATAGAAAACTGGATAACAAGAATAAATGGGTTTTACATTTCGTTTCTTAAAATCAAGAAAAACCCTAATCTTCATTAAGACATTTGTGTCTGAATGAAATGGATAAAATTTGAACCATCTTGATGGAAAATCTTTCCACATTAAGATAATTCTTATTTGCTGACATCTTTGGTTGAACTGATAATACAGAGAAATGGCATCGTCTGACATTCCTGCTACCGCTGAGAACATCTCCGCTGATTATGAGGAAGTGGACATCCTCAAGGCTCCTCAAGTCAAGTTTGCCCTTGACAAACTGGATTGGACTAAGGTGAACAACCTCTATGCGCTTCTCGAGTTTCCTCCTCGAAAGCAAGTCACACATCTAGATGATGCTGTGAAATTCCCAAAGAACTGCTGCATCTCCACAGCCCTGACCATAACACCTCCTGCACATCAGCTTTTGCTCTCACAATTCTGGTACTCAGCCAGACACTCTCAACTACCTTCAGCCAAAGACCCCTCCAAAACAATCGATTGCATCCTCTGCGATATCGAATATGGCACCATGAAGATCACCCCTGCCATTATTCGCAAAGCTCTCAGCCTTCCCATCGCTACCAAGGAAAAACCATTCGTTCCCCTCCCTGACCCCAAGGAAAACTCAGACAGGGAAGCCATCATTGCATTTTTCGATGCAATGGGCTATGTATGGGAAATCGGCAGAGACATGAAGGCCGAGAAGAAGCTGACGATTATCAAGAAATCGAAAATGCCCAGCGAGATGAATTTCATCTTCGCTCATCTAATCAGCTGCATGACTGCAAAGAGCGGCTCCTCTGACCAAGCCGCTAAACCTCAGCAAGCAATGGGATATGCACTGCTGAAAGGTCTCAACATAGACTGGGCATCGATTATCTATGATGACCTAGTTCTAAGAGTGGAAACCGTCGCTGACAGACCTCCATGGGTTCCTTACCCCCGATTCATCAGCGCCATCTTCCAATATGGCCTGAAGGAGAGCTACCCAACTGATGGTGACCTGAAACTCTCTCAGGTCGGCCAAAAGATACTCGACTTCAAACCAATGGTGAATGAGGTACGTCTTTCTACACTCCTGACTCTTCTCAACCCTTCTTCTTCTCATTCTGTGGCTCCTTCAGCGACAATACTCATCGCTGATACCCTGGCCACAAAATCCTCTCCTTCTAAGAAAAGGAAACATTCTTCTACCCCACTTGGTTCTAAAAGGATCAAGAAAACAAAGGAGCAACCCCAGCAATCTCATGCTGAAGACTCCTCAGCTCTTCCTGCAGAGCTGAAGGAACGTTCAGTGGTACGCTCTGCCACACCTGAACAACCCATCCATTCCATCCCAACTTCAGTGTCTCTAAACGCTGAGGTTACAAACTTGGAACCTACCCAACCTCCTCCAGTCTCTCAAAAGACTGATGAAGTGATTGTCAGCGAATCCAACACTGAACTCAGAACCCAACCCCCATTCTTATCCTTCGCTCCTCCCTCTACTCATTTGGTCTCTCCTCCAGATCTCGCTGGAGATGCCATCATTTCTACGGAACCTAAAGCTGATTCTCCAGGAATGATGAAGACAGGACCTGCAGGACAATCCATGGGCACTTTTGAAGATGACATGGAACACTTTTCAGGAACCCGTAATTTTGACGAGTTCATCAATCCTCCTGCAGGTACACACCAACCCATAAACACTGTCACTAAACCCCAAACTTCTGAGCTTTCCTATGTTCACAAGTTTTTATATGTTACAGGTCCTAATTTGGGAGACATCAACGCCTCTCTGAAAGCTGTGGAGACAACACTGACAGATCTCACCACCACTCTTTCTAATAACTCTACAGCTGTAACAAACGCTGGAGAGAATATGAACAAGCTGACAACGGTGGTGGAGAAGAAGGCTTCCACAGATGACTTGAAGCAAGTTGATAACACTCTCAGCGACTTCGCCAAGGTGCTCGCTGACATCTACACAGACTACACCTCTCTCAAAAATTCAGTTTCATCCATGTCCAGCGAGGTCACAACACTGAAGACATCGGTTGGACAACTAGAGGGAGATATGTCTACTGTAAAGACTGACTTAGGCTCTGTAAAGACCGATGTTAGTTCGATGAAATCGATGATCGAGCAGTTACTACAGAAAGCGAATACTCCTGCTCCTGTCCCTGTCCCTGCATCTGACAATTTCACAGCGGCGGATCGCACTGAGCTGGAAAAGATCAATCCTGCTATCTCTGGCCTTCAAGACAGAATAGCAAAGATTGAAGACTTGATAGGTATCTCTGGCCAAGAAGACAGAGAACCTACCAACGCTGCCGAGTCAACCCATTCCTCCCCCAGTCATCATGAAAAAGAGGGGGAGAAGAGCGCTGAAGATCTCTCCAAGAGCGCTGAAGACCTTTCCCATGATGAATCTATCAGGGGAGAGAAGGATGCTGAAGAAACCACCGCTGGACCTCAGGGAGATGAAAACCCCAAGGAAACCGAGAAGCTCGCCTCTGTATCTGAGGGGGAGCAACTCGAAGAAGAAGCTGATAAAACCGAATCCGAAGCAGAAGATGATGAAGCCGTCGACATCCCTGATGATGAACCATCCTCTTCTCCAAAGAATGATGATGATGATGACGAAGATGACGATGACTTCTTTATCGTCAAACCTGCTCCGAAGATCAAAGTTCTTAAGGGAATCTCGATAAATGAACCTTCATGGGAGCTGACAAAGACAAAGCCCTCAGCCTCTGGAGCTGAGAAAGGAAAAGGCAAAAGCATCGCTGAAGATGACAATCTGACGATCTTGCTTGAAAAGCCGGTTTGTCAGGTACACTAAACATCTCTCACTCCATCCCTCCTCTATCATACACTATCAGTTCTACTACCCAAGCCTATACACTTGAACCAATTCTCTCTATCTGATTCTACCCAAGTTCTTACTCGTAAGATCGCTGTGTTTCAGCTAGTCCTCTCCCCTGTTTGAGGATATCGCTGAAGGCTCCACAATTGCGACTTCACCAATAATACCAGTTGCTGCTGAAGAAATAATCCCAGTCTTAGATTTAATCTCTGAGACTGATGAACCAGAAGAACAGCTACGCTCGCACAGAGGCAGACCTTCCTTAGCTCCTTAAAAGCTAAGTGAAGAGGATCAGAAAAGAAGAGAGGAGATAATAAAGCGATTTGAGGATCAGCGAATCATTCTGAGGCGTGATCAACTTCCTTCAGTTCCTCCAAAGTTCAGAATTTCCAAAAAGGAATACAAGGAACACCTCAGAACTGAACGCCTAATCGCTGAAAGAAAGGAAGCTGAAGAAAAGGACAGAGAATACGCCATCTAGCTTTCTAAACGATCAATAAAAGACCCCAAGCTGAAAAGAGTTCCCATTGATGTTCAACGTCAGCTATGGGATGATGCTCAAGGGATCGTTAGAGAAAAGACTAAGGTCTCTGATATGACTTTGGAATGGGCTAAACAAATGCTGACCTATCGATCTAGACCATCCAAAATCATCAAGGCAAACATCAGAGGAAGACTGTACGCTGAAGTTCCTGTTGTTGAAGTGGATGTCTACAGAGATGACAAAACCAAGCAAACCTTCTATGCTGCTACCTTAGAAAAGTTTGGTCTCTCTGAATGGTTAGAAACAAAATTAGCCATTCAGGGATCGCGCTCAAAGTTCAAAAGCCATGTCGAGAAGATCTTAAACAAACAGATCGACCTGCTTTCATCTGCTATGGATATTCCTCCTACTCTTCCTCAACCAAGAAAAGTATCTGATAAGAAAAAGAAAGTCTCTGGTTCAGGTCCTCCTATTCGGAATGAAACGGGCATTGGTTTCTCTCGTGCTGAAGTTCTTGGCCCTGATGCCGATCTCTCAATGCTTGACACCTCCCTACCACCTGGAGAAACATTCATTCCTGGCACAGTTGTAAGTGATCCCTATGGTATATTCTTTTTATACTACTATGGAAATCATCACTTTCAACGTATCTCTGAGCTCCACATCGCTCCCATCGAACAACTCAGAGATCTCGTATACTGATGTGAAGTCAGACGCGACATCAAAGCTAGACACCTGGAGCCCTTGATTTTTGAAGCAGCTCTGATCAAAAGAAAACAAGGTGTAACCGTCCCTGACTGGATGATTCCCACATCAAAGACCCTTGATGAACTTCTCATCAAGGAAGAACCCTTTACAAGCTGATATGATCGCCCTTTTCTCTATTATATCAGTTATTCTTTTGTACTTGTAATTTACTTCGCTTGTACTTGTAATATTTCCATTTCTCTTTGTAACCTGATTCAAAGTTTTAAAGAAAGATTTCAGCGAATGTACTTTACTCCATCAGTACTGAAAAGATCCCAGAAAACAGTAAAAGGGACAAATATTTTATGAGTTCTTTTTATCCTTATGTTTTCATTAAATAGCAATTTTCTTTGTTGCTATGTCATAATCAAATAGGGGGAGATTGTTGATCCAAACCCTTAGTGATTTGATAATGACCCTCTCTTATACTTAGTGAAAATTGTAAGTAAACAATATGTATCAGAGTTTCACTATCGCTGATAAGTACTAAGATCTTACAGTACCGCTGATAGGAACTCTCGCTCTTTAAATTAAACATTCAGCGAACACTGTTCACCATTAATGCTCTGAGTCTGTTCAGTCATTATGATGATCGCTGATAAGTTAGTTGTTTACTTATGATCCCTGAAGACAAGTTTCACGTCAACAAAGGTTCTATGCTGAAGTCGAAGATCAAGCTCAAGAACCAGCGACAAGTCTCCTAATGAACTGATGCGGATCAGCGAAGACTCAGATTTTTCCACTCAACGTGAAGTATCAAGTACAAGACTTCAGCTATCGCTGAACTTTATCATTCGCTGAATAGAAAATGATAATGCTCTGAATCAACGAAAGCTGATCATGAAGTCCTCCGTACAAAGTACTTTTGTCTTAACCCCCCTTGCACGACTTCGTACGAAATGTCAGAAAAGAACCTCCGACTGTCTGAAATCGTACAACCACTCTGATACTACACTGTTCATCCATGCGGCTCCTAAGGTTGTCAACCAAGGTCAATGACATGCAACCAACCAGCTGATGACACGTGTAAAGTGTATACTGACTTACATTAAATGCATGCAGTATATAAAGAGATGAACCCACTTCATTTGAAGTAACTTGCTAACTCTGGACTAGTTCAATCTCTTATCTCAAGATAGGTTATTATTAGTAATTTCCTTATCTCTCTTAGTGCAAGAAACCTTAGTGTTCCAACTTGTTTAGATTTAGGTTTATCCTTAATCTTGTTTCCGCAACAAGATGTAAATTGTTAATGATTTATCAATAAACAATTTAGAAAAGTAAAATCTGTGTGTTTGTATTCAACCCCCCTTCTACAAACTTGTATAGGCCTTCGGGACCAACAGACAACATTCCAATGGCCTATCTTGCGACGTCGTCCATAAAAAATGACGATGACATCCAGATGGAAGACCAAGAAGATAATTGGTCAAATGACATCCGAAATTGTCTACGACAATGGATCCCAGTTCGTAAGCCACTCGACAGTTCTGTGAAGACCGCGACGTCAAGCTGACGACCCCGACACCCAGAGGCAAGCGGCCGAGCGACAAGAACGTCACATCTAAAGTCTTTCAAGAAGGCGACTACGTCCTCCGTCGAGTGTTCCAAAGAACTTAATGCAGGTAAACTTTCCACCAAGTGGGAAGATCCTTATCGTACCTCAGTAGTCGTGGGTAAAAGTGCCTATCGGCTCCAAACCCTCGATGATCGGGATATTCTACGCAACTAGAATGCAACGCATCTGAAAAGGTATTTCTTCTAAGTCCTTTCCTTCTTTCATACGATTTTTTATTCGTCACGACAATTACTGACTTAAGCATCGGAGGGTCGTTGGCTAGCCAACGACCAACCTCTAACATTGTTTTATCGCAGGATCGCACGACATTAGTTACTAAAGTCTATTATATGACTTAAGTCTCGCAGGATCGAACGATATATATAAGTCTATCGTACGATCTTAACCTCGCAAGGTCGCACGACATAAGTAATCAGGTCTATGACTTGACCATTCCATCACAGGAACACATGATTCAAAGTTCATCGTATGATCAAATCACACGATCATAAGGTCTAGCGACCTCACAATCTAAGTTCTTCAACTTAGAAAAACTTCATGTTCTGAATGAATACTGTAATCGCATGCGCTTATGTTTACTTATACGATTCAGGAATATAAAAGTCTTATGACTTACGTTCTAGTCGTTGTATTACAATGGATGCCCAAGTCGCACGACTTCTTGTTCATTTTTGTACTTAATGAATTTTTACAGTCGACATTACATCTGTCCATGACATGTATGAATCAGGTTCAATAGAAAGGTAAACTTTTTACCGACTATCGCTAAAGCGAAACTTACAACTAGCTAAAAATGCTAGACACAACGTATCATAGGTCTCTAGCGACCGTATCGGCTGTAAACGCCAGATCAAAGGTCTTTAACGACCAAATCGGCTCGAGCGCCAGAACATATGTCTCTAAACGACCGTATCGGCTGTGAACGCCAAACCACAGGACCACGTCGACCGAGAACGCCAACCCGGCGACATGGACCCCTGTCTCCTCGATAGGAAAGCGTTCCCTGAAAGATGGGAGCAAATATTTCCTCAGATGAGGAAACAACGTCGTCCCGTCTAGGACAGCAACAACGCCGTCCCGTCTAGGACACCATCGACCGATGACCCGTCCCCCTTGTCGGCAGACGCTGGGGACAACACCTTAGACACTAGCTTCGTCACTGTCGCCGGAAGCGCTGAACTTACTGGTGTTGCGTCCATCGCACCAGAACGGCTGGATGACGCCCTCGCCTCTTTAGGCGTGACAACTCTCGACGAAAAGTCAGCCCGTGAAGACGGTTCCTTCAGAACTACCGTCCTTATCTTCTTCAAGATTCCCGACTAAGCTGTCAGGGCATTCTTTCTCCTTTCCCGGCCTCGAAGGACAAGCACAACTTGCGTCGCCTTCTTTGGCTGACCAAGTCAGTTTTCCTCTGATGATCTTAGCAAAAGTAACACGTCTCCGTAGCAACGCATTTTACTTTAGTGCGAGATCTGAAATTCTACTGGCTTTGAAATTCAGATCTCGGGGGGCTAACTGTTTGGGTAAAAAATCACACCCTCGACCGACTTGGTAAATCCCCTCGACATGACCTATGGACATTGGTTACCCCCTACCGACAATGATAATACCCATTATTATCATATCCACAACATACGTTAAATAACCACGATAATTGACATATTGGGTCAATAGTCATATTACATCTCATGATCGCACGTCACGTGTCGCACGTCACGTATCGTACTTCGCACATCACTAGTCCTACGTCACTAGTCTTATGTCGCCAGTTACGGCTCGTCGGTCTTACGTCGACAGTCTCCTGTCATCGGTGTTATATCGCTCTGGTCCTACGACCAAGTGGTCTTATATTTTGGCGATAGTCGTATGTTCCATAAGAACGACATCCGAGATTTAAGACGGTCATACGATTATACTAACCGTTAACAGTCAAACATCCGTTTCTTCTGTTTATCAATGCAGGTCTTGACCACGAACAGAAAAGGTAAGACATTCGTTATGAACCATATCTTGTATTAAGATAAGGTCCCGACAAAGACCCAGAAAACATCCGTCGTCCCTCCCGAAAGGTAAGTCGAGAGTACATCGCGACACTCGACCTCGACGTCGCCCGCTCCGCACGGCCGTCGCATATAGACCATGCGACCTCGACCAAGCTAACACATAATATAACTGTTACGTTTGTTAAGTGGTTAATGCAGGAGTCAAAGTCATTAATGGGCAACGGCTATAACCGACGAAGTCATTAACCAGACAGCGACCGTTACGACAAGTCATCAAAGCCTTTAATGATGTAGTTAAAGCTCCCGAAGACTATAAAAGATCAAGCTCAAGCCTCATTTCGGGGACATCTGCTACCGAATCTAAGAAATCATCTACTGAAAGCTAACATCTGATACTGAATTCAAGAATTATACAGCGAGCTCAAGAACAACAGAAGAAAAGAAGCTTTCACTCGGAGAATCGCTCTCGACGCACGACATCCTCCCTCGACCAGCAGTTTACACCTTATTTTCACACACGACAAACACTTGTTTTACATTCCAAACACTTGTACTTTACATTTCGAAGCGTTTCCTTCACCTGTATTGTAATCTCTGTACGATCGACACCAGTACCGAAGGACATCGCCCTTGATTGGCGACCATAGTGCAACGACGACTCCCACTGTCGTCCGCAGGTTTTTTCCTTGTTTGAGGTTTTTTCCTGCATCATCAAATCTCTTGTTTCCTTTATTTTTATCCTCGTTGCACGTTTCGTCGAAAGATCCTATCTTTAGTTGATTAAGTCCACATCGACCTTAAGTTGTCCCTTTGGTGCGATTTTTGGCATTAACAGATCTCAGAGAGTTTTAAGCAAAGATCTCCTCTTGATATTCTTGCTGTTCTTCTTCGAATCTCTTCCAAATTTGCGAGAGACTATAGTGATTCAAGGCTTAGAGTGCCTATATAAGGCATTACTTTCTTACCTTCATCTGGATTGCTCCTCTCTTTTTTCTGACAAATAATGTCGTCTGAACCAAAGAGTTCTATCACGAGTCAGGAAGACTTAAATACCTTTAGGTGTTTAGCGAAAATACCTGCAGAGATAGAACTGATATGTCCAGGGAGTACACGTCCTGAGAGTTGTCCTAAAGGATACTTTATAATATATGAGTATCCCTTCAAAATAGGGTTTGAATGGCCGTATTCGGCTTTATCCAAGGCTTTCATGCGAGAATTCGGTCTATCGCCAGGGCAGCTAATGCCCCAACTCTGGCGAGTTTTCCTAGTCATTGAGCGATTGTTCGCAAAGTGGGAGTCGCCTATGATCATGAATGATTTCTTGTTGGCTTATCAAGTCAAGAGAGACAAGAACTGGCGTTATAGCCCTTATTCTAGGTAAAAGGGCGATCGTACCCTGGTTTTGAAAACCGGGGTTAATGATCGTGGGTGGAAGTCTAGATACGTATTCGTACATATTGATTCACTTGATCTCCACAGCAATTGGATTCGTCCCGATTGGAATGTGACGGGTATATACTTTTCTTTTGTTTTTAACGTATGCCATTGTTTGATTTATGCTTTCTATTTATTCTTCTTCTTTTGTCCCCTTCAGAGATCCAGTTTGATGACGTGAAGCCGAACGAAGATTCCCAAACCAAGATCGACAGATTCATGAATCACAGCGTCGATGATCGATCTTTCGTCGTGCGTCAATCGGCGGTCGAGGACGAGGACGTGGTGGGAGACACGAGAGATTCTGAAGAAGAAGATGAGCAGGTAGAGGCGACTGGTAAGCGTACCGTAGTTTTTTATTTTCTCCGTTTATTTTGTCTGTCTGATGCTTTGTGTGATTCCTTACTAGTGCCGACTGAGAGGAAATCGGTATCCAGGAAGAGAGGGGTGCAGATTATTCTTGCCCTTCGAGGCGAAAGAGAGAATGTCTCGACAGCTGGGTCGAGGATTCCAAAGAAAACCAGGAAGACAGTCCTGAGGGAACCGTCTTCGAGGGCTGATGACTCATCGAGAGTTGTAACGCCTAAGAAGGCGAAGGCGTCATCCATCCTTTACGGTGCGATGGACGCGACACCGACAAGTTCAGCGCCTCCGACGACAGTGACGAAACCGGTGTCTAAGGTGTCGACCCCATCATCTGCCGACAAGGGCGAGGAGTCGTCAGCCGAAGTTACAACGGTTAACTTTACGTTACCGTCTAACTTTATGGCGGATAGTGTCCTAGACGGGACGACGTTGTTTCCTCACTTGGGGAAATATTTGCTCCCATCTTTTGAGGAACGTTTTCAGAGAGCTCCGATCAGGGAAGCGAGATCTCAGGTTGCCGGTTTGGCGTTCTCGGTAGGTCTTTCTTTCAAGACTTGGTTCATTTGTCGCTGTTGTCGTTGGATATTTAACGGACTTCCTACTGTTTACAGACATTTCAGTCTTCTTTGGCGTTATATGCTGAGATGTCGAGAGTTGAAGATCTGGTGGCGTCTGCTCTTGAAAGAGAGGATGCGGCGCTAGAAAGGGAGAGGGTGGCTTTGGACAGGGAGAAGTCGGCCTTGGCGCGCGCTGACGAGTTGACCATTCAATTTTACGATGCTTTCCACGAGCTAAAGGCTGTTAGTCGCGCGAAAGAGGCGGGCGATTCTCCCAATCTTTTGGAAACTTTTAACCTTTCCTTGTTTTTGTTGACTATTAGTGGTCGAACCACTTTCCTTTGGATTGTAAATCGACAGTTTATGAATGAAGCTTAGATTTTTGTTGAACTTGCATCTTATATATTTGGCAAACAAATATTGCATCGACTGTCAAATTCATAAAGTATAAAATATATAAAAAATCGTGTGACTTAGGCATCATTGCAATACAATAACTGGAACGTAAGCCATAAGACTTTTAAATCGTATATACAAACATAAGCACATGCGACTAAAGCATATATTCGGAGTATGAAATTTTCTAAGTTAAGTTAAGAAACTTATATCATGAGATCGTTAGTCTTTGCGATCGTACGACTAAATCGTGCGATTAACAAAGAATCGTGTGCCCCTGTAGAAGGATGATCAAGTCATAGACCTGATCGTTTATGTCGTGCGACCTTTCAAAACTAGAGTCGTTTGATTATTGTCGTGCGATTCTGCGGAATAAACAATGTCAGAGGTTGGTCGTTGGCTAACCAACGACCCTCTGATGCTTAAGTCGGTAACTGTCGTTGTTAAAATATCGTATGAAAAATAGAAAAGGGTTTAGAAGACGTACCTTTTCTGACGCGTCGTGCCCAACTACGTGGGACGTCTTGATTATTGCTACCATCTTACCCCCTTGTGGCGATTTTAAGACGATACACTAAATGTCGTCGTGAGTCGCCACAATAGAAGGTCTATTTTCGCGGCTTCAGAGTGGTTTTATAGCAATCACGAGCGACTTTTGGCTCACTTTTTATCTCCTGGATTCCCCACGGCGTAGGGAACTTGAGAGTTTGATGATACGTCGAGGGAACGACCTTCATCTCATGGATCCATGGTCGGCCTAAGATGATGTTATAGGCCGACGCACAGTTGATGACACTGAACTTGGTCTGCTTGTTGATTCCTCCGGCATAGACTGGCAAGATGATATCTCCATAGGTGCTCGTCGCTTCTCCATTGAAACCGACTGTAACGTCCAAAAAATTACAATAAATTTGAACTTTTAAAAATACTATTTTATTTTAAACAAACCATAAGTATTTAAATCCAATCAAACGTTTTCCCAAAACTCGTTAAGTTAAATAACCAACCAATTAACACAGCGGAAAATGTAAATCATAAAACATAATGTATCGTAATGAAATTGCCGAAAGTCTCAACGAACCAGTGTGTACCGTCACGCCTTACTGCCACTCGAACCTGAAACAATAATTTATAGGGAAAGTGTAAGCACGAAGCTTAGTGAATTCAAACACTAACATAGGGTAGCAATCATATGAGCACTACCCCTATCTACAGATAAATACCATCAATCCACACATGCCAGCTTAAGAACATATCCTAAACAGGCAAACTCATGCAACAACAACTGTATCTATATATATAACCATCGGTCTCCCCGATCTCATACAATACTATATATATAACCATCGGTCTCCCCGATCTCATACAATACCGTGTACGTATTCCTCGGTCTCCTCGAGTTGTACGACACCCGTATACGTATTCCTCGGTCTCCCCGAGTTGTACGACACCCGTGTACGTATTTCTCGGTCTCCCCGAGTTTTATACGACACCCAAGGTCCATTATAGACACTACACAGCCCAGTACCACACACAACAAAAATAGCTAGCACACATGAGCTACAGTAATGCACATAAGATCCCTATCCTACGTAGTGAGAGAACTCACCTCGATAAACAACGCAAATATCCACAACAGCAAAACGATCCCGCCAACTCCAACTCACTTCTTTCCACCTAAAGAAGTGCTACAAAGTGTCAACACGAAGCCCCAACCCTAAAAATAATCATAAGACTAAAAGAGTGACATTTCAGCTTTTCGGTCTAAACTGCAGGTCTATTCGGGACCTGTTTAGCCCCCTCTAGACCCACTAATCTAGAAATTAAATTCCACAAACAGAAGGGTCTGGGTCTTAGCTTTCCAGGGATATATTATACGCGCTCAAACAAGGTTCCTATGATTTTATACGAATTTTCTAAAACTGAAACTCAAAGCTGAAAGTTTCTGACCTGCTGCAAAAACGACCATTTTGCACCTAGCTAGAGGCTTAACCAGGTTTTCTCTAAAACACGGAAAGTATTCCGACACAGAATGTGAACCGTGGGCACCGATTTCGCCTCAAACCGAGTTACGATGGAAAAGTTATGAACGAAACAAAACAGGGACATAACCGATATCACCACATAAAATGATAACTTTACAAAAACGGTTTACGCGATAAGATTACGAATTAGAGTTTGCAACCAGGGTTTTAGGCATCTCAGGTCTGGACAAAACCCTGCACCACCCACTGCCATCTCCGGCAGTGGTGGTTGGCGGCGGCGGCGGCAGCCAGCCCCGGCGGCGGTGGTGGTTCGATACTCAAAATCCGGCGAGACCACACACACACACACCCAAACAATACCATTCGGTCCTACACACGCACACCCGACCTAGCAGCCGTACACGTGCACGGAACAGCCACCAGACGGTGGCGCACGGCGGCGGTGAACACCGCCGACAACCATGGCTGCGGCAGCGGTGGTCGTTTTGTGGTGTTTCGACGACGACGAAAGAAAGAACAAAAAAGAGAAGAGGGATGGAGGCTTACCTCTCGTCGACGATCCAGCAGCACCCCGAGGGGAAACCCGATCACCGACTGATCTCTATCTCTCTCTCCCTCTCGCGCTACTCTCTCTCTCTCGCCGGCAGCCGCTAGCGGCGGCTGTGCTGGTGGTTTGGGTGATCGACGACAGCAACAAGGAGAAGGGGGTAGGGGAGGTGCTTAGGGTTTTTCGTGGTTCTTACTTGCGTGGGACGAAAATAAACGAGAAGAAGGAAGGGGGTCGGTCCATATGGGCCGATCCCATGCAAGCTTTTATCCCTTGTGCACTTTTAGTCCCTGCACTCTCTAGCCCTTGCAAAACCAATTAGAGTTCCACCATTAATAAACTTTTTGGTCTTCCCCGCTAAAACTCGTTAAGGAAAATCGTTAAGAGAAATAAATTAATTACTAAGGAAAAATTCATACCGGGACACGGGCTTTACAACTCTCCCCCGCTTGAATTAGACTTCGTCCTCGAAGTCTTTATCCGCGAACAACTCTGGATAGTTCTCCCGCATCTCAGCCTCGGGTTCCCAAGTCCACTCGGAACCCTTTCAGTGCTGCCACTGGACTTTCACCAAGCCTATTACCTTGTTACGCAAGGTCTTCGTCTTCCTCTCAATAACAGCAATCGACTTCTCTACGTAATTAAGCCGCTCGTCGATCTGAACATCCTCAAGAGGAATCACCGCGGACTCATCCACCACACACTTCCGCAACTGAGACACGTGGAAGGTGTTGTGGATCAAACTCAGCTCGTCCGGTAGCTCTAAGCGATAAGCTACCTTGCCCACACGAGCGATGACCTTGTAAGGTCCAATGTAACAGGGCCCTAACTTTCCTCGTTTACGAAACCGGATCACCCATTTCCAGGGTGACACCTTCAACAACACATAATCTCCCACCTGAAACTCCAAATCTGATCGTCTCTTGTCGGCGTTACTCTTCTGCCGACTCTGTGCAGTAACCAAACGGTCCCGCGCCATCTGTATCATCTCAGTCGTCTTCAGCACAATGTCGGTGCTCCCCAATACTCGCTGACAAACCTCGCCCCAGCAAATGGGCGTCCTGCACTTCCTACCGTACAACATCTCGTACGGCGGCATGCCAATACTGGAATGGAAGCTGTTGTTGTAGGAAAACTCCGCCAAAGGAAGGTACTGATCCAACTACCTCCAAAATCAATAGCACATACCCGAAGCATATCCTCGAGTGTATGAATAGTACGCTCACTCTGCCCGTCAGTCTGTGGATGAAAAGTCGTGCTAAAATGTAACGGCGTACCCACCTCCACCTGAAACCTCTCCCAAAACCGGGAGGTAAAACGGGTGTCCCTGTCAGAGACAATCGAAACTGGCACCCCGTGCCTGGCTACAATCTCTCGCACGAAAATCTCTGCGAGCTTCTCCACCGAGGAGCTCTCCCTGATGGCCAAAAAGTGAGCACTCTTGGTCAGACGATCGACAATCACCCAAATAGCATCATTCCCTCGTGGAGTCCTTGGGAGTTTAGTAATGAGATCCATCGTGATCTGTTCCCATTTCCACACCAAAATCTCTAAAGGCTGCAACTTCCCATGCAGCCGCTGGTGCTCAGCCTTGACTTTCCGACAAGTCAAGCACACCTCTACACACTTGGTGACATCCCGCTTCATGCCGGGCCACCAATAATTCTCCCGCAGGTCACGGTACATCTTCGTAGCTCCAGGACGAATAGAAAACTTTGACTTATGCGCCTCGTCCAACAAGATCTACCTGTTCCCACCAGTGAAGGGAACCCAAACTCGACCATATCGCGCCAATAAACCCCGACTATCACGGACAAAATTCGGAATTTCCCCCGAAACTCTCTCGCGTTTGGCATTCTCGTCCCGAACTGCCACTTACTGAGCACTGCCTATCGACTCCAGGAGAGGTGCAACCACTGTTAACCGATGACACAAACCCCGTAGTGGCTCACCAACCGGATGTCGACTAAGTGCGTCCGCAACCACGTTTGCTTTACCCGGGTGGTAAAGTATCTCCCAGTCATAATCCTTGACTACATCAAGCCACCTCCTCTGACGCATATTGAGGTTTTGCTGGTCCATCAAGTATTTGAGGCTTTTATGGTCAGTGTATATCGTACACTTGACGCCGTACAAGTAATGCCTCCAACTTTGAGAGCAAACACCACCGCTCCCAACTCTAGATCATGGGTCGGGTAATTCGCCTCATGAGGCTTCAACTGCCTCGAAGCGTAAGCTATAACCTTACCGCACTGCATTAGCACAGCGCCCAACCCCTGGTGAGAAGTGTCATAATACACTACTAGATCCTCACTACCCTCGGGCAAAGTCGACACCGGAGCCTCGCATAAACGTCTGCGCAACTCCTCAAAAGCCCTTTGCTGCTCCTCACCCCAACTAAAAGCCGCAGTTTTCTTCGTCAATCGGGTCATAGGTAAAGCAATCTTGGAGAAATCCTGAATAAATCTCCGGTAATACCCTGCTAACCCAAGGAAACTCCGTACTTTAGTGGAAGTCTTCGGCACTTCCCACCGCATCACTGCCGTAATCTTGGTCGGATCGACCATAATACCACTCTGGTTCACGACATGTCCTAGGAATTGGACCTCACGTAACCAGAACTCACACTTGGAGAACTTAGCATAAAGCTTCTCCCGCCTCAAAACTTCCAAAACTTCTCGCAAATGCATCTCGTGCTCTTCCTTCGACTTCGAATATACGAGAATATCGTCGATGAACACAATCACCGACCGATCCAGCATCGGGCTACACACCCTGTTCATAAGGTCCATGAACGCTGCTGGTGCATTGGTGAACCCGAAGGGCATCACCACAAACTTGTAATGGCCATAACATGTACGATAGGCCGTCTTCTCCGTATCCTCACTCCTTACCCGCATCTGATGATACCCCGGTCTCAAATCAATGCGGAACTCCACCTGTCGCTCGGGAGGTATCCCCAGTAAATCATCGGGAAACACGTCAGCAAACTCCCGTACAACTGACACATCCTCCGCGATCTTCTTCTCTCCGTCGACGCGCGTGTCTATTACATACGCTAGATACCCCTGGCCACTGCTGTAAGTACCTCCGAGCCCTCGCAGCCGAACATATCGATGAGGTCCGCCTGGGCGAGTCGCCCTGAACTAACAGTTATCCCCCGCTTGGGGTTCGAACTCGTACTTGTTTGCGACGACAAACAATCTCCGCATCGAGAGCATCCATCCAATCCATGCCCACAATCACGCACAACTCTCGCATATCGATCGGAATCAAATCAATATGGAATCTCACACTAGAGATTTCTAAAGTGCACCCCCGGTACACGTCAAAAACCGTCAAGGTCCTGTCATCAGCAACCTCAACCACAAGCGGACAGCCTACCGTCCTACAACTCGGCCCAAAATGCTCACTAACAGTGTGAGACATGAAAGGATGAGTAGCCCCGCTATCAAACATCACCACAGCAGGCACCGAGTTAACTAAGAATGTACTTGTCACCACTCTATGCGTAGCTTGTGCCTCTTCCACTCTCAGTTGATGAACTCTACCTCGGGCCGCCTCCATCACCGCAGCAAGTGAAGCATACTGTGCAGTACTTACGAACTCCCTGATCTCGGTATGTAACATATTCTTATACCGCATCCTCTTTATGTCCGCAGAAGCAGCATACAAAGGACAGAGAAAAATGCCATTTCCGTGAACTCTCGGTTCATCTCCTTTACAGTCTCCGCAGTCTGAGAGAGCTCCAAGAACTCTTTAGCAATCCTCTTCATCTCCACTGGAGGCACATACTCTGCCCGAAAACGTACGACGAACTCCTCCCAGGTCAAAGTAGTGCGCTCGCTAAGCGTCCAAGCAATAGCACACCAGTCTTTCGCTCCGTCTCGTAACAGATTCACCGTGAAGCGAACCTTCAAATTCTTAGGAAAACCACTGGTAAGGAATGCGCACTCCAATCCGATCCCGATACTACAACTCTCTCGCTCGGGGCTGCCCACCGGCAGGGGGTGGAATCGCCGCGATGCGCTCCTGTACCAACACTACTACCTCATTACGAATGGCGGTACAATCTCGGGGATCGCCTCCCCAGTAGCGTGCGTCACCTCAGCCGCAATCATCTCTCGAATCTGCTCAGTGGTAACTCCGGTACCAGAATCTGAGTCAGTATTGTTGTTCCTCCTTAACGAGCTATTAGCACACACTAAACCTGCTAACTACGCTCACGCTCAACTCCTCGGATTCTCCGTGACTTCCCCGACTCGAGCACGGATCCTGTGCTTCAGATAGTAGGAGCTCTACTACTACCTTCCACACATATCCTTACTCGTTTCGAGTCCCATCACGAAGTGCCCAAGTAGTTCCTTGCCGACAGTTCCACCCATATGCCCGTACCAGCATATGCAAACACTCTTCCTAGCTCCCTAGGAATTTCACCTCATCTCGCTACCCTTGCTATGACGGAATCCCTACTAGTCATGACGAGTCGCCTCGCGAATGCACAGTTGCATATAGTGTAAAACCAGATAGACTTTCAAATTAAAGATTCTATCCTACAACAGTTGGACTCAAACAAGAGCTGCGCAATAGAACTAAATCCAACATTCTAAGGCTATATGGTTCCTACTGCATACAACTTATACGGCATTCACTTAACAACCTATCACAACTAGCATAAATTTCTACTAGCAAGCAACAAATATGCAGTACAGTGTAATAAGCACCAAGCAATCTAGCATACATACTCCTATGTTCTAGAAAACAATAAATTACACTAAGTACTCTACCTTTTCCCTTGGCATCGGCTGATTGTACACACTGCGCCTCCGGTCACCGTTTCTCAAACGTACTTTTCCTTTCTTTTAATTCTCAAGAATTTTAAAAGGAAAAAGAAATTCCCGAGCCGCAAACTTGAGTTCAAACACACCGAAGTGTGTTCGATTCGCTCAAGCTGTGCTCTGATACCATCTGTAACATCCCAGACCAACCGTACCAGATATTGTCCGCTTTGTCCACACACCTGGACTCACGGTTTTAAAACGCGTCTGATAGGGGAGGTATCAAGTCCCTCTTATAAGGCAACCTTAGTTCTCCTCCCCAACCAATGTGGGATCTTACAATCCACCCCCCTTGGGAGCCCAGCGTCCTCGCTGGCACACCAGTCCGGTTCCCGGCTCTGATACCAACTTGTAACGTCCCAAAAATTACAATAAATTTGAACTTTTAAAAATACTATTTTATTTTAAACAAACCATAAGTATTTAAATCCAATCAAACGTTTTCCCAAAACTCGTTAAGTTAAATAACCAACCAATTAACACAGCGGAAAATGTAAATCATAAAACATAATGTATCATAATGAAATTGCCGAAAGTCTCAACGCGCCAGTATGTACCATCACGCCTTACTGCCACTCGAACCTGAAACAGTAATTTATAGGGAAAGAGTAAGCACGAAGCTTAGTGAATTCAAACACTAACATAGGGTAGCAATCATATGAGCACTACCCCTATCTACATATAAATACCATCAATCCACACATGCCAGCTTAAGAACATATCCTAAACAGGCAAACTCATGCAACAACAACTGTATCTATATATATAACCATCAGTCTCCCCGATCTCATACAATACTATATATATATAACCATCGGTCTCCCCGATCTCATACAATACCATGTACGTATTCCTCGGTCTCCCCGAGTTGTAGGACACTCGTGTACGTATTTCTCGGTCTCCCCGAGTTTTATACGACACCCAAGGTCCATTCTAGACACTACACAGCCCAGTACCACACACAACAAAAATAGCTAGCATACACGAGCTACAGTAATGCACATAAGATCCCTATCCTACGTAGTGAGAGAACTCTCCTCGATAAGCAACGCAAATATCCACAACAGCAAAACGATCCCGCCAACTCCAACTCACTTCTTTCCACCTAAAGAAGTGCTACAAAGTGTCAACACGAAGCCCCAACCCTAAAAATATTCATAAGACTAAAAGAGTGATATTTCAGCTTTTCGGTCTAAACTGCAGGTCTGTTCGGGACCTGTTTAGCCCCCTCTAGACCCACTAATCCAGAAATTAAATTCCACAAACAGAAGGGTCTGGGTCTTAGCTTTCTAGGGACATATTATACGCGCTCAAACAAGGTTCCTATGATTTTATACGAATTTTCTAAAACTGAAACTCAAAGCTGAAAGTTTCGGACCTGCTGCAAAAACGACCATTTTGCACCTAGCTAGTTGCTTAACCAGATTTTAGCTAAAACACGGAGAGTATTCCCGACACAGAATGTGAACCGTGGGTACTGATTTTGCCTCAAAGCGAGTTACGATGGAAAAGTTATGAACGAAACAAAACAGGGGCAGAACCGATATCACCACATAAAATGATAACTTTACAAAAATGGTTTACGCGATAAGATTACGAATTAGAGTTTGCAACCAGGGTTTTAGGCATCTCAGGCCTGGACAAAACCCTGCACCACCCACTTCCATCTCCTGCAGTGGTGGTTGGCGGCGGCGGCAGCCACCCCCGGCGGTGGTGGTGGTTCGATACTCAAAATCTGGCGAGACGACACACACACACCCAAACAATACCATTCGGTCCTACACATGCACACCCAACCTAGCAGCCGTACACGTGCACGGAACAGCCACCAGACGGTGGCGCACGGCGGCGGCGAACACCGCCGGCAGCCATTGCTGCGGCGGCGGTGGTCGTTTTGTGGTGTTTCGACGACGACGAAAGAAAGAACAGAAAAGAGAAGAGGTATGGAGGCTTACCTCTCGTCGACGATCCAGCAGCACCTCGATGGAAACCCGATCACCGACTGATCTCTATCTCTCTCTCCCTCTCGCGCTAATCTCTCTCTCTCGCCGGCAGCCGCTAGCGGCGGCTGTTCTGGTGGTTTGGGGTGATCGACGGCAGCAGCAAGGAGAAGGGGGTAGGGGAGGTGCTTAGGGTTTTTCGTGGTTCTTACTTGCGTGGGACGAAAATAAACGAGAAGAAGGAAGGGGGTCGGTCCATATGGGCCGATCCCATGCAAGCTTTTATCCCTTGTGCACTTTTAGTCCCTGCACTCTCTAGCCCTTGCAAAACCAATTAGAGTTCCACCATTAATAAACTTTTTGGTCTTCCCCGCTAAAACTCGTTAAGGAAAATCGTTAAGAGAAATAAATTAATTACTAAGGAAAAATTCATACCGGGACACGTGCGTCTTACTAAGGAAAAATTCATACCGGGACACGTGCGTCTTACTAACGGTTGACTGCAGATAGACTCGCTGGTCTTCTGCACGACGTAATACAGGTCACTGGCCTGCTTCTCCATCTTGCGACTGCTGGCGAATTGCTGGGAGAATTGGTTGACCAATTCAACGAACGACCCGATGGACTTGGGTTTGAGATTGATCAACCATTGGAGAGCAGGACTGGTGAGAGTCGCACCGAAGCTTTTGCACATACAGACCTCCTGATACATGTGTGGGATCGAGATCGTCCACATGAGCTGCTTATACTGCGCGACGTGCTCTGTTGGATCGGTCACTCTCGAATACTTGAGCGTAAAGGCGGGGACGTTGTACTTCTTCGGGAGTTCGACAGTCGCGATCTCATCGATGAAGGGTGACGCCTGAAATCCTGATCGAGGTTCGACATCAACGGGCACGGCTGCCCCAGGTAGCTTGGCGAGCATAGATAGGACACGCTCGTTCTGATCTTCTAGCATTTTCAATCGCTGGGCGACGGGGTCATTGGGGTCGAGATTTGCCCCTGCTTGTGGATTGATTCCTGAACTGGTGCCATTGCTATGTGACGAGCCATTGGCGTCTCCGTTGAAAGGAACAAAATACGGCTGTGACCCATTCTGAAATGGCTGCGATCCATTCTGAAATGGCTGCGATCCATTCTGCATGGGTGGTGGCCTTATGTGCTGAGGAGGAACCGTCCCGAACTGGGGATTTGGATTGAACGGTCCCGACTGCTGGTTCTGCATGAACGGACCTGGATGCTGATTCTGAGCGAATGGATCTGATCCTGGACCTGGATTATGCGCGAATGGTCGAGGACCATTCTGACCGAATGATCCTTGGCCTGGATTCTGAACGAATGGCCTAGGACCATTTTGAGGTCCAAAGGGATTCCTTAGTTGTGCGATCTCCTCAGCTGCTCTGCGACTTTGCTCTGCCATGGCGTTGATTTGATTTCGAGCGACTTCAAGCTCCTCGTACATCTGGGCAATGACATACTGCTGATCTCAAGGGACTGCCATTTTCCTGAAACAGAGAACAAAGAAAGCTCCAAGAAACCGTTAGTAAGACGCACGTTTGTCGAAGATTTTCTCTAGATGGGGTCCCACGTGCGTCTTACTAACGGTTTCTTTCTCTAAAAGAAAGGAATCATTCGACAAAGGCGTGTGACAAAGACAAAAATGAAAATGAGACAGAGGATTTGATGACGCAGGAAAAACCTCAATGAGGAAAAAACCTGCGGACGACAATGGATGTCGTCGCTGCACTATGGTCGCCAATCAGGGGCGATGTCCTTGGTGTTCCGGGTGTCGATCGTACAGAGATTACAATACAAATGAAGGGAAAGACTTCGAAATGTAAAGTAAAAGTGTTTGAAATGTAAAAACAGTGTGCGTCGTGTGTGAAAACAATGTGTGAACTGTTGGTCAAGAGTGAAAGTCGTGCGTCGAGAGCGATCTTCTATGAATGATCCCTTTGCTTCGAATGAATATTCTTCGAGTGTTTGCGTTTGCTTCTGTTGTTCGATGTTCGGTCGTTCAGTGTTCTATCTCTCTTCATGTATTATTCGATGTCCTAAAACTGAGGATTGAACTTGGGATTTATAGTCTTCGGATGATGTTAATTGAATCATTAAGATCTTTGATGATTGTTGTAACGGTTGTCGTCTTCAATGTGGGATTAGATGCTCATAATTGATTTCTTCAGTTATAGCCGTTGTCCATTAATGACTTTGACTCCTGCATTAATCACTGAACAAATATAACAGTCGTATAACGCATTAGTCGGCCGATGTCGCATGATTCTACGCGACGGTAGTGCGAAGTAGGCGACGTCGAGGTCGAGTGTCGCGAGGAACTCTCGACTTACCTTTTAGGAGGGACGACGGAGGGTTTTTAGGTCTTCGTCGGGGCCTTATCTTAATACAAGATATATTTCATAACATGTGTCTTACCTTTTCTGGTCGTGGTCGAGACTGGTGAAATTTTTCCCACACAGTCGTTAGAGACCTACGATCTGGCGTTCCGAGCCGATACGGTTGTTAGAGACCTATGTTACGTTGTGTAAGTTTTGCTTTAGCGATAATCGGTAAATTTTTTACCTTACTCGTGATTATACGGTTAATCTTGCGACTTGCCTTTACTGGCAATCCTGAGATTAAAATGTGCGAGTCGCACTTATTGGCGACTTTTGCGTTTTGACATGTGTCTTACCATGACTGGTGATTGTGAGATTCAATGTACAAGTCGTCTTTATTGACGACATATGTCATGACTAGCGATCATGATATTTCAACATGCGAGTCGCTTTTATTGGCGACCGATAACTTTAACCTGTGTTTGCCATGACTGGCGATCATAAGATTAAAAAGGTGAGTCGTCTTTTATCGCCGATTATAAATTGCAACCTGCTTTTGCCATGACTAGCGATCATAAGATTTAAAATGTAAGTCGTCTTTTATTGACAATTATAAATTGCAATATGTGTTTTAAGTCGTAGAGACTTTGTTTCTCACGATATAAATTGTAAGTGTTAGATCTGAAGTTTTGTCAAAAGTTACAAGTGTTGGATCTGAATAGAAAACTCAGAACTCTGAGTCTTCTATTCAGATCCAACACTTGTAACTTTTGACAAAACTTCAGATCTAACAATCCCCCCCTTTTTGTCAAATAGTCCTGTACTTCTCAACATCATATTCTTTTAGTGCTGGAACAATCTTCAAACCCAGTACATTTCTCAGAGTAAGCCTTATGTTAATCTTTTCTATGATCTCTTCAATCTCTTCAACTTGTTTTCCCTTTTGTAACTTTTTCTCCAGACTATGTTTGATGAACCTTAAAGTTCCTGAACAATATTTTGCCACTTCTTCTGGTCTAAAGAAAATCTTTTCATTTCTGTCATTTCTTAAGAAGACTCCCAACTCTGGATATCTTGTAACATTTCCAATTTTCAGAAGATTCAGATCTTCATGCTCATTATTTGGCTTTGAGAGATATACACATGGCCTTTGTAAATACAGTGCAATTTGAAAATCTGTATATGCATGCCATCTAAGAATATAAAACATAGCCTCTCTCACTGCAGCCAATGCTCCTCTCTCCTTTTTCAGTTTACTGCAGTCTTTATTTGACAAAAGACTATACAATCTGTACACATCTGTTACTGAGATTTTTTTCAAAATTTGCTTCAGTAAAGTAGTAGACTTTTCCATCTTCTCTTAAGACTTCAAATGAGTAATACTCATGTTTCATGAACTTCATCTCTTTCAGTTCTATAATCCCTGTGATTAAGAAGTCTGAATATACTGATTCTTTTGGTTTTCCTAAGCGCTTTGACATTTCACCACGAAGACATTGATGCATCTCTGTTCTGTCATGATAAACACTTAGAAAATTGAATTCTCTTGGCTGAAAGAAGTTAGGAAGAGCATACTCCAGAAAGTAACCATTAACATCAACATGTATTTCTTCTTCATTAACCTCAGACTTTTCTGGTTGATCTGCATCTTTCATTTGAACATCTTGTGAAGACACATCTGGAATATCTTCTTCAACTTCTTCTGAGTAAACACCATTTACTTGATATTCAGCTGGAAAAACAAAATCTCTGTGTAACAACTTCTTTGGATTTACTTCTGAAAGTAACCATTCATTGCAATTTCTGATTTTGTTTCTGAGTTCAAGTCTTTTAGTGATACATCTGATACATTTTTCTCTCACAGAAACTCTGACATTCTCAACATAAGCTTGCATCTTTATTACTGTCTTCTTCAGAGTAGCATCACTATACTTTACTAGATCATTCAATCTGAATAGAATGACTTGGTTGAATTCTGAATGAATGAATCTTTCATTTCCAACTTCTTCACTCACAAAGCCATCAAAGTTGCTTATTACTTCAAGAGTTGTGATTGGACTTGTCAAGTTACATTTCTCTTTCCTTGACTCAATTGCCAACTGAAAATCATACAAATACAGATTTCTGACATATATTCCCAGAACTCTTCTGCATTCAAGTTCTATCCATGCATCTTCTGTACCAGCAAAGAATTTCACCAAGAAAATTTGATCTTCCAAGAACAATCTGTGGAAATCAAAACTTGTCATGTTCACCTTTAAGTTTCCTTCTTTCAATACATTCAGATTAACATATCTCAGATCATCAAATTCTTCACTTAGAAAGTCTAACACCTTCACAATTCTTTTCTGAACATGTAGCTTTTCATCAGTCTTTCTTAACCTGTTTGAAGCTTCCACATATGTCATCTGAATCCTCTCATCCAAGAATCCATCAATAAAATTTTCAATGTCAACAAACTCATCATCTTTGCAGTAGACAGATTCATAATTTTCTTCAGGGAAAATACTATCATACAAGTTTCTTGCCAATGGTGTATCTTCTCTTTCAACAATAAAGTCACACAAAGGTTCTTCAAGAATGGGTAAATCAATTCTGGGAATCACAATTGGCCTTCTGTAAGTGTAGCAAGGCATAAAGAAGTCTTCAACTTTCACAAGATCTTCTTCTGATACATCTTCAAAGAAATATTCTACAATGTCTTTTACAATCTGCTTTGTGTATCTTACAGAGTGATCTTCTTCTCCCAATAAGTCAATTGGCCTCACCAATCTGATAACTCTTTGAACATTCTGAATGTTAAGAGCTCTGACCAACTCACTATGCATTCTCCTTATCAAAATATCATTCTCTTCAAGTCCAGAATTAAGAAGTTCCCTTCTGGTATAAGGAACTATCTCTAAACAAGTGTTAATCTCAGAACTTTCAATCAATATTTCTTCAGAGATATCTGCCATAGTTATTTCACACCATTCTTCAGAAGAATCTGTCATTTCTTCTATAACATCATTCTGATCTGATATAGCCTTATCTGATCCAAAAATATCCATCTTTTCAGTCTCATCAGTATCTGCCATAAGAATTTCAGTTTCATCAGAATTAATCTCCAGCTCTGTATTCAATACCAATTCCTCTGTTTTACTTGAGTTGTCACTTCCCATCTTTTCCATTTCCATCTCTTCCTCAGTATCTGAACTAATAGTCTAAACCTCAACCAACTTTTCAACTTCTGTTGATTTTTCCACTTCTGCTGATTCATCAACTACTTGAATATTTTCTGAATTTTGAACCTCTGCAACTGCTAACTGCATATCATAAATCTCAAAATCTGCTAAGTCAATATCAGTTGACTTTTCAACCTTTTCTAACTCATCAGTGCTTTGTTCATCAACCTCAGAATTATGCTTTTGCCTTTTCTCCCCCTTTTGATGATCATGAAGATCATTATCATCAAACTTCCTTTTTAAATTCTGAGTTGATTCTTCTTCAGGTTCAGCTACAGACATAGGCATTATGGCTAATGGCTTTGAAACACTAGCCAATGTTGAACTGAAAGCTTGTAGCAATGAAGATGTCATATCATTCATATTCCTTACTAACTCCATTTGAAATTCTGACATACTATCCTTGATCTCCTTTTTGTGAGATTCCAAGAACACTTTCATTCCATCCACCTTTTGTTCAACAGACTTTGCTTTCCCTTCCAACAAGAGTTTGAGATCTTTCACCTCATTTTTCAAAGAATACACCGTACTCTCCAAATTTTCAACTTTTTCCCCCAACACCTGATTTTGTTTCTGAATCTTTTCAAATTCAGAAGATTCTAACTGTGAACCTGAACCAACAGATGGTCCAGTTTTCAAGTGTTCAGAGAACTCTTGGCCTGTAGGTGCCACAAAGACACCATGTACCACAGAGGCACTGTGTAATGAAGCTTTTGAGATGTTCACTTCACCAGGACTTCCATCCAATCCTTGACAACCAATATTAGGAGTGTCTATGGATGTTGTTACAGGAATACGAAATTCCTGTGATGTGCTAGTGTTGAAATTTTTTTTAGGCCCAAATTGGATATTACTGTGTAATCCAGACTCAAAGTGTTGAATGAAATCTTGGGATTTATCACCTCCCTCCAAATGAGTTTGGGATGGTTCCCCTGTTTGTTTTGAAACAGTAGCATGTTGAAATGCTTCTGAGTGGCTAGGGATGGGTTGTTCAAGTTCCACCACTGGGTACATGGTGTTTTCTTCAATGTTAGTCACCAAGAATTGTGAACCAACAGTAGATGTGGCTACCCGGATTAATTCAGTTGGATCAGAACCATATCCTTCTGTTTGAGATTCTGTTAACAATCTCTCATCCTCACCACACTCTAACTGTTTTTCAACTCCCATACTAACCAATCTCTCTGAATTTTCCCTCTCTATGCTCTCAGAATGTTCTCCCCCTTGAACATTCTCCCCCTCTCTATTTTGATTTGACCCCTCACCTCTCATCTCAGGTTGTTCCTCATGGGTAGGGTCTTGAGGTTGTTCAAGTCCCATTGAGGTGCAATAAGCTTTTAAATCTCACTGTCCCTTGGAATATACTGCCTAAGAGACCTTGGAAGAAGTCTTTGATTTGGAAAATTCTGATTTTTAGAACTAGAAATCATCTTACCCATATAAAAGATTGGACCATGCTCCTCATTCGCTCTTCTTGGAATATTTGTGTTTTCTCTCATAGCATACCAAATCACAATCTTCCAATATGTAACGTCCCAAAAATTACAAGGAATTTTAAATTTTTAAAAATAATGTCTTCCATTATAAACAAACCATAAATTAGCAAATCCCATTACAAATAAAGATAACGTCGTTAATTTGAACCGTCAAATAATATTTATGCAGCGGAAAAATTATTAAATTAAATCTCGACATTTAAAAATGAAACTCGATCAGCCTTCGCCTTGCGCTAGTGTGTACCATCACGCTCGACTGCTACTCGCACCTGAAAACATAAGATATTGGGAAGGGGTAAGCACGAAACTTAGTGAATTCTACCACCTACGCAGGTAGCAATCACACATATATCGCCCCTACTCGCAAGTAGGCAAACAACACCACAATTACAAGTATAATAACATATCAAGATTTAAACATGTAATCACACACCTCGGTCCCACCGAGTACACATTATATGATGTCCATACTAGCTCAGTCCCACCGAGCCCTCGGTCCCACCGAGTACACATTAAACGATATCCATACTAGCTCAGTCCCACCGAGCCCACATTATATGATATTCTTACTAGCTCAGTCCCACCGAGCCCTCGGTCCCACCGAGCCCCTCAGTCCCACCGAGGTGTACACAAAACACACCATTCACATAATAAATAATTTACAACTAGCTATCACACCACAACTAGTTCACGTAAGCATACAATAACACGCTAGAGCAAACGCAACACATATGTAACTCCTAGTCTACGCAGTGAGAGAACTCACCTTAAAGCAACGCAAGTATCCGCAACCGCAACACAAGCCGGCCAACTTCACTCACCTTTTCCCACCTAATTACGTGTTAACAAAAGTCAAAGTGAAACCCCAAACCAAAACCACGACTACTAAATTATAAATTACATAATCCAGCTTTTACTCTAAAAACACAGGTCTGTTCGAGACCTGTTTAACCCCTTATAAACTAATAAATCCAGAAATATTATTCCATAATCACAAAGTCCCATGTCTTAGGGTTCCAGGGACATATCGCACGCGCTCTAACGATTTTTCTACAATTTACTATGGATTTTACAAAACCGACTTGCAGCACAGTGAAAAACAGGACCTTTCAGTACAAAACAGAAATTTGATACTAGCTATGGTCCGAACTGGTTTTTCCGTAAAACATATGAAACTTACTAGACTCAGAATGGGAGATTTTGGCACTGATTTCACCCCAATACGATGTTCCTAGAAAGAGTTATGGCTTTCACAAAACAGTGGCAGAAACTAAGTATTTCACATAAAATGACAACAAAGCTTAACTTAATTCTTAACCCATTAAGCCATGCCTTAAGCATTCAGACCTGGAACCAGCTGTGACTTATTGATCAAGATTAAATGGGCTGAGCAGCCCGTGCACCACCCTCTGCCAACTCCGGCAGTGGCGGCCGTTGGCGGCGGCGGCGGTTAAAAGCTTCCGGCGAAACCACACCAAAACACACACCCCGACTTACCCACACACACCCCCGCATACACGCACACAAACACACGCACGTACACCCCCTGCCGGCACAGCGGCGGCCACACCGCTGGCAGCCATGGCTGCGGCGGTGGTGGGGTGGTTTTTGCGATCGAAACGACGAAGGGAAAGAAACAGATGAATAATTCTTACCTCGTGACGACGACGACACGACGGTAACCACACAGAAACCGATCGCCGGCTGTTCCTCCCCTTTCTTGCTACCTTCTTACACTCTCCGCACCTCTCTCTCTCTAACTCTCGCCGACAGAAAAGCGCCGGACGCCGGCGATGGTGATCACAGGAAAGTCGACGACATCAGCTATGGGGGGGGGGATTAGGGTTCGTTTGAGTTTGCGAGAATGAGAAGGAGCCGAGAGTTACAAAAACAAAAAGGGTCGGTTCTAGCTAACAATACGTCTCATGCAAACTTGATTAGAAAAACCACATTTAGTCCCTAGGTTTTTAAAGTATTTCCATAACTTAACATAACTTAGGATATAAACATTTTGCCAATTCCGTTAACCCCGTTAAATAAAACTTTAAAAAAAAGGAATTAATACTAATAAATTACATACCGGGATACGGGCTTTACACAATACCTTTGATAAGGTATATATGTAAGTGGAGTATCCCTTGTCTTCTTTTCTTTAGCCTTCTGATTCTTCTCAAAGGTGTTCTTCATATCTTCCCAAAGAATTGCAATATAATCATAATGTCTGTTTTCACCAACCCACGAAAGATTTGTAGAATTTGCCTTGAGCCTTGATCAGGAGAACTATTCATCCCAGATAAACATTTATTCACAATGTTGAACAAACAAGCTGTAACAACCCGGATTCCCAACATACAAATAACATATATTTCACCACAAAATAATACATCATATTTCATTTACTGTCCCTTATCTTAACCAAGTAGGTCTTTCAGTACAAACTTTTTCGTTCATAATAAAGTACAAAATATCATAACAGGTACAAAACATATCTTGAATCTTCATAATCATATATCTTCCAAAAAGCTAGACATGATTAACCTATCATTTGTCTTTACTTGCTCCCCGACCTGGAATACATATTTTAAAACAAAAATGAGGGTTAGACCTTGAGGTCTAGTGAGAAAATCCTCGTTAGTTAAAAATCATCTTTTACCAACATTCAATACACATAATGCACATAATAAAAATACCAAATATGACTCATGAATCATGTATCTTTTCATCTCTTTCTCTTGGCCATATTAATTGGTAGCAAGTCAATTAATTAATTTACACCGCTGTCCCTTTATACAGCCAACTTTCACCGGTCCTAAGCCCGACCAACTAGCACCCATACAAAGTAATACTCATATAAACACTATATGCACAATATTACACTCATTCACATATATGTATTCCATTTGAAAACATTTTAGATAAAAACTCACTTGATTCGTTTAATTTCCAAGATCCTCCCACGCTATTACCAAGCACTCCAAATTCCTCAGTCCCGTTTCACGGAATCTGTACCACATAAATACAAATATTTCTTTTAAAGACTAATATCTCTAAAAATCCTGAAATCCTCGACTCAAGTCGCAATCCACTATTGAAATACCCCATGTCGCAATACACTACACTAAGTCGCAACCAACTACTGCGACAGAGTACCAAGTCCCAATCAACTACTGCGACTTCTCCCTCATGTCGCAACCAACTGTTGCGACAATCCCCTCAAGTCGCAACCAACTTTTGCGACATAGCACCAAGTCGCAATACACTGTTGCGACTTCATGAGCAAGTCGCAACTCAAGGTTGCGACATTCATGAAGATCATAAATTCAACCATGTCGCAACCCACTGTTGCGACTTCAATGAATGTCTCAGTCCACTGGTTCATACTTAACCTAAAAATCTAAACTTTTAAGCTATGCATGTTGCTGTAATTATGCAGATATGTTTAAGACTATAAACATAACCTAACCATAAGCTCAGATTTTCTAAAACATCCTTAAATCCTCAAAACCCACTTATAAACTCACATAAAACTCTATCTCAACAAAAAGGTAGATTAAGAGTTTACATACCTTTGATCTCAGCAAGATGAACCTTCAAATTTTCAGCTACAAACCTTGTCCTTCCTCTTCTTTCCTTTCGATTCTACCTTTTTTTCTTCTTTCTCTCAACCGAACCCACACACACACTTTAGATTAGTTGCTATTTGTGTCTCAAAGAGACACCTCCTACTAGCCTAACACAAAAGAGGCGGTGGTGGAGTGGAGTTTAGGTAAAAAGGCCATACACACCCTAGACTTTACTCACTTGACAAAACACTCCCTTATACTTCCATATAAAAATTAAAACTTACCCCTTAACTTCTAATCCCATAAATTACTCAACTAATAATTATAAAACTAACTCCAAACCTATCTTAAATTAAAACAGTAACACTAAATAAATTAATGACGTACCTGGTTATTACACAAGCCCAAATTGGTGGTAATTTGTTTCTCCTGAACAAACTTAGGGTCCTCAATTCTTCATTATACCCCAATCTCATAAATTCAGCAATTAATTCTTCTGTCAATGGAGAATCTTCAAAATCTAATCTTCCTTCTAAATCATCTTTATCTGGTAAATTCAGCATATCTCTTAAAATTTGTATAGTCAAAGTCAAAGAAACTCCCCCAACTTCAGATACAAATTTATTTCCCTCTAGCCTTAGATGCTTCCACCATTGTTGTATATACTGAACAGGAACCAATTTCTTCTTTGTAACCCACTTTTTGAATGGATGATACTTCAATAATTCCATGATTATCTTATGTTCTTCTTTAAATCTGCTTTCATCAAACAATAACACACAATTGTTTTCCAATAGCCTCAAATACTCTCTCTCAGGAACAATCCTTTCACCATGATTAGGTCTTCCTGACATGACTGACCTAACTGCACTCTGTTCGTGTTGAATGTTCTCATTTCCCTTATCTGCGTTTCCCTCTGATTCATCCATATGTTCATCCCCTGCTTCTCCTCCAACATTACCTTGTACAATGTTATCTCCTATTACCCCTTCATCTACAGCTCTATTTTCAGGTCTTTGAACTTCATCATCATCTGATTCTGATTCAAACAATGATTTTGATGAATGTAATGAAATGGCTCTACTTCTCCTTGAACCAGACATGATCGTAATGTGGAATTTTGAAAGAAAACAAGATCAATGAACTCAGGAATTGTGCGTTTCTCATTTTTCGCTCTAGGAATTCAAATAATTTTGAAAGAGGGATTTTAAGATCTATTTAAAATCCGCGAAGCTGAAAGGATTTAACGGTGAAAAGGCGCTTTTTGTCAAAGTTATAACAGATTCAAACACTGTGAAATGCCACAAAGGATATTAAAATGAAAAGACGTGGCATTTTCAATTGAATAAGAAGCTGACACGTGTTACTTGATATAAATTAACACAAGTTAAAAGTTCTGAGTAACACGCTCAGAGTTCTGAGAAAGCATACTCAGAAGTTCTGAGTACACAGTTCAGAAGAAATTCCCTTAGAACCAAATGTCATTTAAAATCAACTTCTGATTATATAAAAACATTTAATCATCCAGAAGTAGTTTGAACAGATAGAAAATTATTTTATCATCAAAGTTCTGTCCTTCTTTTAATGATGATTTATGATTTCTGAAAAATCATTTAAAATCTAACATCTGAATTTGAAAACTTTTGAAACATTCAGAAGTAGTTTTGAACAAGTATAAAAATATTTTATCATTGAAAGCTTGTTCTCCTTAGCATGATTAGTGATAAGAGAAGAATACAAACCTTTTAATCATCTTGGAATGATTTCTGAAGAATATCAATGCTCCCCCTTGACTTTAGCATATACTCAAACACATATTAGACATAAAGGTAGAAAAAAAATTCAGGAAAAAATAATCTACAGAATCGAAATACTTGTATTTCTCAGAAATTAATTTTTGAAAGATAGTCAGAAGTTCTGAATAACCTAATCAAAATTTAAAAAGATTTGAAGTTGGATTTCTGAAGTATTGACTCAGAAGATCTGAACTCAAGACTAAGAAGTTCTGAACTTAAGAGTCAGAATTCTGATTAAGAGACTCAGAGTTCTGAGTACACTACTCAGAGAATCTTACTTAGAAAAACTTTATCATTTCTGAAAAATAGCAAATGTAATCAATTTGTCAGATTAAGCATTCCTATTTTACATATGAGAAAAGTAAACCTTTTGTGATCAAGAGGCTTTGTGAACAAGTCAGCCAATTGATACTTTGTATGCACAAAGTGCATCTCTATAGTTCCCTTTTCAACATAGTCTTTAATAAAATGATACCTTACATCAATATGCTTGGTCTTTGAGTGCTGAACAGGATTTTGAGTTATTGCAATGGCACTTTCTGAATCACAATATATGGGAATTTTGTTGAGTTGATATCCATTGTCCATGAGTTGTGTTCTCATCCACAAAGTTTGAGAGCAGCAGGCAGCAGCAACAACATACTCTACTTCAGCAGTGGATGTGGATACACAATTTTGTTTCTTTGAAGCCCAACTCACAATCTTATCTCCCAAAAAGTGACAAGCACCAGATGTACTTTTCCTGTCCAACCTGCTTCCTGCATGATCAGCATCAGTAAAACTAGTTAATTTGAAATCAGTCTCTTTTGGATACCAAAGGCCCAAATCTGGTGAACCTTTCAGATATCTTAAGATCCTCTTAACAGCTAGCAAATGAGATTCTTTTGGATTTGATTGAAATCTAACACAAAAACAAGTAGCAAACATAATATCTGGTCTACTAGCAGTTAGGTAAAGAAGAGATCCTATCATGCCTCTATAAATCTTGTTATCTGTTGGAACTCCATTGAGATCAACATCTAACTTGACATTTGTTGCCATTGGTGTTCTCATAGAAGCACAATCAGACATCTTAAACTTCTTTAAAATATCTTTAACATATTTTCCTTGATTTATAAAAATACCAGTTGGTAATTGTTTTACTTGAAGACCAAGGAAAAAATTCAATTCTCCCATCATGCTCATTTCAAATTCTAATTCCATGACTTTTGAGAATTCAGTACATAACTCTGCACTTGTAGAACCAAATATTATGTCATCTACATATATTTGAATCAGAATTAAATCATCACCCTTTTTCTTTAAGAACAAAGTAGTGTCAATCTTACCTTTCTTGAAGCCAGATTTTAATAAGTGTTGAGTAAGAGTGTCATACCAGGCTCTTGGTGCTTGTTTTAGACCATATAATGCCTTATCTAAAACATAAGCATGATCTGGAAATTCAGGGTCAACAAAACCTTCTGGTTGATAGACATAAACCTCTTCATTAAGTATTCCATTTAGAAAAGCTGATTTGACATCCATTTGGTACACTTTGAAGTTCTTATGTGCAGCATATGCCAAGAATATTCTGATTGCTTCTATTCTTGCCACAGGTGCGAATGTCTCATCAGAATCTATTCCTTCTTGTTGAGAATATCCCTTTGCAACCAATCTTGCCTTGTTTCTGACTATAACACCCGACTCATCTTTCTTGTTTCTGAATACCCATTTAGTTCCAATAACAGATTTTTCTTCAGGTTTTGGAACTAGTCTCCAGACTTTATTTCTTTCAAACTGTAGCAATTCATCTTGCATTGCTAAAATCCAATCTGGATCCTCTAGGGCTTCATTGGCTTTCTTAGGTTCAATTACACTTAAAAATCCTGCAAACATTGCTTCATTTGCTATTGCTGATCTGGTCTTAACTCCTACTGATGGATCTCCTATCACTTGATGAATAAGATGATCTTTAGTCCATTTGTTTGAACTAGGAAGCACATCAATTTCTGAAAAATTGTTGTTTGTATCATTCTCATCAATGATTGCTTGTAATTCTGAACTGTCCCCTTGTTCTGATACTTGTTGAGGTGAAACGTCCAAGTTTGGATTCTGAGTAGTAGAGTCAGAATTCTGAATGACTTGTTCAGAGTTCTGAGGCACTTGTTCAGAAATCTGAGTAACTTGGTCAGAATTCTGATTGGCTTGTCCAGAATTCTAAGTACTAGGATCATAAGTTTCATTACTTGTATTGATCAAAGTTGGACATTCCTCAGATGGACCTGTATCAGAAATTATAGTTGTTTGAACCACTTCTGAAGTTCCCTTTTTCATTTTTTGAACCATTTTTGGATTTTCAAAATCTGCATAAGATTCAGAAGTTAGTTCCAGAAATGCATCCTTAAACAATATATTGAGTTCTGAACAGTTAGGATTAGAAGCTGTTTCAGAAGTCATTTTTGTCTTATTCTGTCCGAGTTCTGAATTGTTTTGTTCAGAAGTCTTCATTCTTGACTCATCAAAGGTGACATTGATGCTTTCCATAATTCTCTTGGTTCTTCTATTGTAGTTTCTGAATGCTTTGGAAGTAAGTGAATACCCAACAAAGTATCCTTCATTTGCATTTTTATCAAATTTACCAAGATTTTCTCTATCTTTGAGAACATAGCATCTGCAACCAAAAACATGAAAGAATTTAATCAGTGGTTTTCTCTTGTTAATCAGTTCATAAGCAGTTTTATCTAATATTTTATTGATTAAAGTTCTGTTCTGTGTAAAACAAGCAGTGGCTATTGCTTCAGCCCATAGGAAGGTTGGAAGATTTGAATAAGACAACATGGTTCTTGCAGCTTCAACTAGAGTTATGTTCTTCCTTTCAACAACACCATTTTGTTGAGGAGTTTTGACAGCTGAAAAGTTATGAGAAATTCCAAGACTTTGTAAAAAGTTCTGAAAAGTCTCATTTCTGAACTCTGTTCCATTGTCACTCCTGATTTTCTGAACTGGAAGTTGCAAAAGGACTTGAATTCTTTTGATGAAGTTAATCAACGTTTCAGCAGCTTCTGACTTAGTTTTTAAGAATTCAACCCATGTGTATCTTGAATATTCATCCACAATAACTAGCATATACTTCTTTCCTCTCATAGATTGAACTGAAATAGGACCACAAAGATCTGTATGTAGCATTTCTAATGGTGATTTGCAGGATGAGTCCATTTTTATCTTATAAGAACTTTTCTTCATCTTGCCCATTTCACATGTTGAACATAATGATTCCTTTTCAAACTTGATCTTTGGTAATCCTTTGACTAGATGTTTGCCAACCAGATTGTTCAGATCCTTGAAATTTAAATGAGAACATCTTATGTGCCAAAGCCAACATTCATTAGCAACTGCATTTGATAATAGACATACAGGGGTTAATGCTTGTATTTTTGAAAAAGTAACCACAAACAGGTCCATATGTCTTTTGGCCCATAAGACTTTTATGTCATTCTCAGTTAAAATCATGCAACCTGTTATGCAGAATTTTATCTGACAAAAACTGTCCAAAAACTGACTTATGATGAACAGAGTATGTTGTAATCCTTCAACATAGAAAACCTTCTGAATGGTCAGATCCCCTTTTGTTAAATCTCCAAAACCTCTGACTTGTCCTTTGCTGTTATTACCAAAATTTACTGCTCCTCCAGCCTTTTCTGTGAAGTTTGTCAGAGAAGACTTATGACCTATCATGTGTCTTGAAGCTCCAGAATCTAAAAACCACACATGACAGCCCTGCAAAAACAATCAGTTAGATTTAGATACCCATTCTGGAATGGGTCCAACTTTGTTAGCTTTGGTATCTGATTTAACAAAAGTTCCTTTGACTTTCCATTCAAAATCTTCTTTTAAGCACCACTTTCCTTTTACTTTTATGAAGTCAGAACATTTTCTGTTCACAAAATTGTTTTTTTTTGAAAACTTTTGGTTGAGACTGAGAAACGTTTTCAGTCTTCTTTTCTTTAATTTTAAAGATATTTTCTTTCTTCTTTTCTTTTGAAATAGATTGAGAAATGTTTTCAATCTTCTTTCCATTTATCTGAGTTTGAGGAATCAAAACAGTTTTATTTTCTGAATTCTGATATGGTTTGTTTATATAAGAAACATATGTTATTAAAATTGAACTTTTCTGAGATGATTGAAATGAATGACTACCACATTAAACACATATGAGATTCTTTCTTGCAAGAAACAATAGATCTGAAACATAAGTCTTTTCACTTTTATTGCAAGATTTCAGATTACAATTGCATTTCATACAAGAACTATTGACTCTAGGTTCAGAAGTAGTATTTAATCCAATCTCCTCAGAAGCTCTTTTCAGATCATCTTTCCTTTTGCTTTCCTCTTTTTCTGAAACATTGAATTTCACAGAATTAGCAGATGATTTGGATGATTCACCATTTTCAAATGTACTTGATTCATCAAAGAATTTCTTATCTTCTTTTAAGGCATTAATCTTGAAAAGATCATATTCAGCCTTTAACTTCTCAAGCTCTGTTATTTTATGGACATAAGTGTTGTTTTCTTTTAAAGCTTGACCCAGTTTAAAATCTACATCACAATAATCATTTTCAAGATCATCAAAAGTTTTTCTTAAGTCCTCAAGTTCTTGACTAACAAGTTTAAATCTCTTTTCAAGTTCTGAAAAGCTTTCTGAAGTGAATTGAGAATTATCAGTTCTGAGTAGGAGACTCAGAACTTCTGATGATGAAGATTACAAGTGTGGAATCTGAACAGAAGGGTCAGAGTTCTGAGTAGGAGACTCAGAACTTCTGATGATGAAGATGAAAATATCACAAATGCTTGAAGGAAGTTCTGAAGTGCTTGATCAGAAGGATGTTCAGAAGTTCTGAACATGTTGTTCAGAACTTATGTCTTAGGATATTTTCAGTTATATTCAGTTACTAATTAGACACGTGTAATTGTTCTATTAGTCTGTTTCTTATATGTACTGTAGCTTTAGTATTTCCTTACAGTATATATAGGAGTTAGCAACCGTTTTCTAATTAATCCTTGGCATAACTTTCCGCATATCTTTGTATTCAACTTTTGTAATCTTTGAGAGATTCTCTCTCTAGATCTGTAATCTGTTCTTAATTGAATACAAGTGCGTTGATTCAAATCTCTATCATTCACTGTTTGATTGTTCATATTTGATTGTAAGATTGAATCCTGGTTTCTACAGTAAGACCTGCGATGTAAGTCCTAGAGATTTTTGTTTCTCACGATATGAATCGTAAGACCTGCGTTTTAAGTCATAGGGACTTTTGTTTCTCACGATATAAATCGTAAGACCTGCGTTTTAAGCCGTAGAGACTTTTGTTTCTCACGATGTAGATCGTAAGACCTATATTTATATGATCTTGCGAGCCTGCAATGTTAAATCGGGGGTGGTCGTTGGTTTGACCAATGATCCTTTGATGCTTAAATCAACATTTATATGTTAGATCATAATAATTGAACGAGGAGAATATACTTAGAGTATATATATAGAGTTGTTGTACCATATTCCATCCAAGTGGGATGTCACAGTTACCATAACTTGGAGTCGATAAGTGTTGAGTAAGAGTGTCATACCAGGCTCTTGGTGCTTGTTTTAGACCATATAATGCCTTATCTAAAACATAAACATGATCTGGAAATTCAGGGTCAACAAAACCTTCTGGTTGATAGACATAAACCTCTTCATTAAGTATTCCATTTAGAAAAGCTGATTTGACATCCATTTGGTACACTTTGAAGTTCTTATGTGCAGCATATGCCAAGAATATTCTGATTGCTTCTATTCTTGCCACAGGTGCGAATGTCTCATCAGAATCTATTCCTTCTTGTTGAGAATATCCCTTTGCAACCAATCTTGCCTTGTTTCTGACTATAACACCCGACTCATCTTTCTTGTTTCTGAATACCCATTTAGTTCCAATAACAGATTTTTCTTCAGGTTTTGGAACTAGTCTCCAGACTTTATTTCTTTCAAACTGTAGCAATTCATCTTGCATTGCTAAAATCCAATCTGGATCCTCTAGGGCTTCATTGGCTTTCTTAGGTTCAATTACACTTAAAAATCCTGCAAACATTGCTTCATTTGCTATTGCTGATCTGGTCTTAACTCCTACAGATGGATCTCCTATCACTTGATGAATAAGATGATCTTTAGTCCATTTGTTTGAACTAGGAAGCACATCAATTTCTGAAAAATTGTTGTTTGTATCATTCTCATCAATGATTGCTTGTAATTCTGAACTGTCCCCTTGTTCTGATACTTGTTGAGGTGAAACGTCCAAGTTTGGATTCTGAGTAGTAGAGTCAGAATTCTGAATGACTTGTTCAGAGTTCTGAGGCACTTGTTCAGAAATCTGAGTAACTTGGTCAGAATTCTGATTGGCTTGTCCAGAATTCTGAGTACTAGGATCATAAGTTTCATTACTTGTATTGATCAAAGTTGGACATTCCTCAGATGGACCTGTATCAGAAATTATAGTTGTTTGAACCACTTCTGAAGTTCCCTTTTTCATTTTTTGAACCATTTTTGGATTTTCAAAATCTGCATAAGATTCAGAAGTTAGTTCCAGAAATGCATCCTTAAACAATATATTGAGTTCTGAACAGTTAGGATTAGAAGCTGTTTCAGAAGTCATTTTTGTCTTATTCTGTCCGAGTTCTGAATTGTTTTGTTCAGAAGTCTTCATTCTTGACTCATCAAAGGTGACATTGATGCTTTCCATAATTCTCTTGGTTCTTCTATTGTAGTTTCTGAATGCTTTGGAAGTAAGTGAATACCCAACAAAGTATCCTTCATTTGCATTTTTATCAAATTTACCAAGATTTTCTCTATCTTTGAGAACATAGCATCTGCAACCAAAAACATGAAAGAATTTAATCAGTGGTTTTCTCTTGTTAATCAGTTCATAAGCAGTTTTATCTAATATTTTATTGATTAAAGTTCTGTTCTGTGTAAAACAAGCAGTGGCTATTGCTTCAGCCCATAGGAAGGTTGGAAGATTTGAATAAGACAACATGGTTCTTGCAGCTTCAACTAGAGTTATGTTCTTCCTTTCAACAACACCATTTTGTTGAGGAGTTTTGACAGCTGAAAAGTTATGAGAAATTCCAAGACTTTGTAAAAAGTTCTGAAAAGTCTCATTTCTGAACTCTGTTCCATTGTCACTCCTGATTTTCTGAACTGGAAGTTGCAAAAGGACTTGAATTCTTTTGATGAAGTTAATCAACGTTTCAGCAGCTTCTGACTTAGTTTTTAAGAATTCAACCCATGTGTATCTTGAATATTCATCCACAATAACTAGCATATACTTCTTTCCTCTCATAGATTGAACTGAAATAGGACCACAAAGATCTGTATGTAGCATTTCTAATGGTGATTTGCAGGATGAGTCCATTTTTATCTTATAAGAACTTTTCTTCATCTTGCCCATTTCACATGTTGAACATAATGATTCCTTTTCAAACTTGATCTTTGGTAATCCTTTGACTAGATGTTTGCCAACCAGATTGTTCAGATCCTTGAAATTTAAATGAGAACATCTTATGTGCCAAAGCCAACATTCATTAGCAACTGCATTTGATAATAGACATACAGGGGTTAATGCTTGTATTTTTGAAAAAGTAACCACAAATAGGTCCATATGTCTTTTGGCCCATAAGACTTTTATGTCATTCTCAGTTAAAATCATGCAACCTGTTATGCAGAATTTTATCTGACAAAAACTGTCCAAAAACTGACTTATGATGAACAGAGTATGTTGTAATCCTTCAACATAGAAAACCTTCTGAATGGTCAGATCCCCTTTTGTTAAATCTCCAAAACCTCTGACTTGTCCTTTGCTGTTATTACCAAAATTTACTGCTCCTCCAGCCTTTTCTGTGAAGTTTGTCAGAGAAGACTTATGACCTATCATGTGTCTTGAAGCTCCAGAATCTAAAAACCACACATGACAGCCCTGCAAAAACAATCAGTTAGATTTAGATACCCATTCTGGAATGGGTCCAACTTTGTTAGCTTTGGTATCTGATTTAACAAAAGTTCCTTTGACTTTCCATTCAAAATCTTCTTTTAAGCACCACTTTCCTTTTACTTTTATGAAGTCAGAACATTTTCTGTTCACAAAATTGTTTTTTTTTGAAAACTTTTGGTTGAGACTGAGAAACGTTTTCAGTCTTCTTTTCTTTAATTTTAAAGATATTTTCTTTCTTCTTTTCTTTTGAAATAGATTGAGAAATGTTTTCAATCTTCTTTCCATTTATCTGAGTTTGAGGAATCAAAACAGTTTTATTTTCTGAATTCTGATATGGTTTGTTTATATAAGAAACATATGTTATTAAAATTGAACTTTTCTGAGATGATTGAAATGAATGACTACCACATTAAACACATATGAGATTCTTTCTTGCAAGAGACAATAGATCTGAAACATAAGTCTTTTCACTTTTATTGCAAGATTTCAGATTACAATTGCATTTCATACAAGAACTATTGACTCTAGGTTCAGAAGTAGTATTTAATCCAATCTCCTCAGAAGCTCTTTTCAGATCATCTTTCCTTTTGCTTTCCTCTTTTTCTGAAACATTGAATTTCACAGAATTAGCAGATGATTTGGATGATTCACCATTTTCAAATGTACTTGATTCATCAAAGAATTTCTTATCTTCTTTTAAGGCATTAATCTTGAAAAGATCATATTCAGCCTTTAACTTCTCAAGCTCTGTTATTTTATGGACATAAGTGTTGTTTTCTTTTAAAGCTTGACCCAGTTTAAAATCTACATCACAATAATCATTTTCAAGATCATCAAAAGTTTTTCTTAAGTCCTCAAGTTCTTGACTAACAAGTTTAAATCTCTTTTCAAGTTCTGAAAAGCTTTCTGAAGTGAATTGAGAATTATCAGTTCTGAGTAGGAGACTCAGAACTTCTGATGATGAAGATTACAAGTGTGGAATCTGAACAGAAGGGTCAGAGTTCTGAGTAGGAGACTCAGAACTTCTGATGATGAAGATGAAAATATCACAAATGCTTGAAGGAAGTTCTGAAGTGCTTGATCAGAAGGATGTTCAGAAGTTCTGAACATGTTGTTCAGAACTTATGTCTTAGGATATTTTCAGTTATATTCAGTTACTAATTAGACACGTGTAATTGTTCTATTAGTCTGTTTCTTATATGTACTGTAGCTTTAGTATTTCCTTACAGTATATATAGGAGTTAGCAACCGTTTTCTAATTAATCCTTGGCATAACTTTCCGCATATCTTTGTATTCAACTTTTGTAATCTTTGAGAGATTCTCTCTCTAGATCTGTAATCTGTTCTTAATTGAATACAAGTGCGTTGATTCAAATCTCTATCATTCACTGTTTGATTGTTCATATTTGATTGTAAGATTGAATCCTGGTTTCTACAGTAAGACCTGCGATGTAAGTCCTAGAGATTTTTGTTTCTCACGATATGAATCGTAAGACCTGCGTTTTAAGTCATAGGGACTTTTGTTTCTCACGATATAAATCGTAAGACCTGCGTTTTAAGCCGTAGAGACTTTTGTTTCTCACGATGTAGATCGTAAGACCTATATTTATATGATCTTGCGAGCCTGCAATGTTAAATCGGGGGTGGTCGTTGGTTTGACCAATGATCCTTTGATGCTTAAATCAACATTTATATGTTAGATCATAATAATTGAACGAGGAGAATATACTTAGAGTATATATATAGAGTTGTTGTACCATATTCCATCCAAGTGGGATGTCACAGTTACCATAACTTGGAGTCGATAAGCGCCTTTTTACAAGGACTTTTGAAATCAAAATATGGTATTTCCCATTTTGTGACGGGTGTTCCGAGCCCCCGAGCCTCTCGAATGATGCGATAAATGTGATACATTGACTGAGCATTTTTTTATCATTGTCTTCCAACTCCGCTTGGATCTTCGTCGTGTGGTCAAGACTTGAAGTCGACAAATAGAAAACGAAGATCTACATAAGAGGAAACGTTAGTAATACGATGTTTATTTCTAAGGAAATCCTTAGTTGGGTCCCACGGATGGCGCCAAACTGTTAATGCCAAAAATCGCACTAAACTGTCTTATTCCGAAAATTGTATAAAAATACGATTTAAGGTTTGGTTTCAGACCTTATCAACTAAAGATTGAACCATATAAATAAACAAGAAAAATAACGAAGAAAATGTAGACGAAAGAAGAGATTTTGGTGACGCGGAAAACCCCAAAACGAGGGAAAAAACCGCGGTCGACAGTGTTAGAGTCGACAGTGCACTATGGTCGCCAATCAGGGGCGATAATCTTTTTGTAACAAGTGATATGTGTACAACATATTACAATAGGAGATAAAATGTACTCAGACGTGTGTAAAAGTCGTGTGTCATGTGTAAAACGTGCGAAATTGGTGGTCGTCGTATGGTTCGAATTGCCGTCGTCGGGTGGTTCGACCTGCCGTCGTGCGAAACTCTGCGTAAGTGAGATATGTTCCATTGCCTTGGAAGAAATGTAGAATTGAGTCTTAGTTTGAATGTGTGTAGCCCTCCCCCTTAGATTGATCACTGAGGGCCTTTATATAGCTTTCGTTGGTAATAAATATGCTTTAATGGTTGTTTTTGTAACCGCTGTCAGCATTAAATGCGCTTTGATGATTGGTTTTGTAACCACTGTCGAGTCTTTAATATCATTAAGAGTTCGTCCGTTACTGACCGTTGCACCATAATTGTTTGTAGACCTGCATTAATGAACAAAAGAAACGACTGTTGACCATTAATGGTTAGTGTAATTGTAAGACCGTCTTAGGTTCTGGACGTCGGTCTTATGGAGCATACGAGTGTTTGGGAAAAATGTCACAGGTCTCGACTACGACCAGAAAAGGTAAGACACATGTTATGAGCTATATCTTGTATTAAGATAAGGTCCCGACAAAGACCCAAAAAACCTCCGTCGTCCCTCCTAAAAGGTAAGTCGAGAGTTCCTCACGACACTCGACCTCGACGTCGCCCGTTCCGCACGACCGTCGCACAAAACCGTACGACCTTGAGTAACTCGTTATACGACTGTTATATTTGTTCAGTGATTAATGCAGGAGTCAAAGTCATTAATGGACAACGACTATAACCGACGAAATCAGTTATGAGCATCTAATCCCACATTGAAGACGACGACCGTTACAACAATCATCAAAGATCTTAATGATTCAGATAAAATCATCCGAAGACTATAAATCCCAAGTTCAATCCTCAGTTTCAGGAAATCGAATAACACAGGGAGAGAGATAGAACAAGAGGACTGAACAACGAAAGACCGAACATCGAACAACAGAAGAAAACGTAAACACTCGAAGAATATTCATTCGAAGCAAAGAGATCATTCATAGAAGATCGCTCTCGACGCACGACTTTCACTCTCGACCAACAGTTTACACATTGTTTTCACACACGACGCACACTGTTTTTACATTTCAAACACTTGTACTTTACATTTCGAAGTCTTTCTCTTAATTTGTATTGTAATCTCTGTACGATCGACACCCGGAACACCAAGGACATCGCCCCTGATTGGCGACCATAGTGCAGCGACGACTTCCACAGTCGTCCGCAGGGTTTTTCCTCGTTGAGGTTTTTCCTGCGTCATCAAATCTTCTGTCTCATTTACATTTTTGTCTTTGTCACACGCCTTTGTCGAATGATTCCTTTCTTTAGTTGTTAAAGTCCACATCGACCTTAAGTTGTCCCTTTGGTGCGATTTTTGGCATTAATAGTTTGGCGCCATCCGTGGGACCTCATCTAGAAAAAATCTTTGACAAACGCGCGTTTTACTAACGGTTTCTTGGAGTTTTCTTTGTTATCTGTTGCAGGAAAATGGCAGCCCCTGGAGATCAGCAGCATGTCATTGCCCAGATGTACCAGGAGCTTGAAGTCGCTCGAAATCAAATCAACGCCATGGCAAAGCAAAGTCGCAGAGCAGCTGAGGAGATCGCACGGTTAAGGAATCCCTTTGGACCTCATAATGGTCTTAGGCCATTCGTTCATAATCCAGGCCAAGGATCGTTCTGTCAGAATGGTCCTCGACCATTCGCGCATAATCCAGGTCCAGGATCAGGTCCGTTCGCTCAGAATCAACATCCAGGACCGTTCATGCAGAACCAGCAGCCGGAACCGTTCAATCCAAATCCCCAGTTCGGGACGGTTCCTCCTCAGCACATAAGGCCACCACCCATGCAGAATGGATCGCAACCATTTCAGAATGGATCGCAGCCATTTCAGAATGGGTTGCAGCCGTTTCAAAATGGATCGCAGCCGTTTCAAATGGATCGCAGCCATTTCAGAATGGGTCGCAACCGTTTCAGAATGGATCGCAGTCGTTTCAAAATAGATCGCAGCCGTTTCAAAATGGATCGCAGCCATTTCAGAATGGATCGCAGCCGTATTTTGTTCCTTTCAACGGAGACGCCAATGGCTCGTCGCATGGCAATGGAACCCGTTCAGGAATCAATCCTCAAGCAGGGGCAAATCTCGACCCTAATGACCCTGTCGCCCAGCGATTGAAAATACTAGAAGATCAGAACGAGCGCGTCCTATCTTTGCTCGCCAAGCTACCTGGGGCAGCCGTGCCCGTTGATGTCGAACCTCGATCAGGATTTCAGGCGTCACCCTTCATCGATGAGATCGCGACTGTCGAGGTCCCGAAAAAGTACAACGTCCTCGCCTTTACGCCCAAGTATTCGGGAGTGACCGATCCAACAAAGCACGTCGCGCAGTATAAGCAACTCTTGTGGACGATCTCGATCCCACACATGTATCAGGAGGTCTGTATGTGCAAAAGCTTCGGTGCGACTCTCACCGGTCCTGCTCTCCAATGGTTGATCAATCTCAAACCCAAGTCCATCGGGTCGTTCGCTGAATTGGTCAACCAATTCTCCCAGCAATTCGCCAGCAGTCGCAAGATGGAGAAGCAGACCAGTGACTTGTATTATGTCGTGCATAAGACCAGTGAGTCTATCCGCAGTTATTTCAATCAATTCAATGCGGATATGATCAGCATTCGCAATTGCGACGTCAAGACTGCAATTGAAGCATATAAGCGTGGTCTGGACGACTGTTAATGCCAAAAATCGCACCAAAGGGACAACTTAAGGTCGATGTGGACTTAAACAACTAAAGAAAGAATCTTTCGACGAAACGTGCGACGAGGATAAAAATAAAGAAACAAGGGATTTGATGACGCAGGAAAAACCTCAATCGAGGAAAAAACCTGCGGACGACAGTGGGTGTCGTCGCTGCACTATGGTCACCAATCAGGGGCGATGTCCTTGGTACTGGCGTCGGTCGTACGATTATTACAATACAAATGAAGGAAATGCTCCGAAATGTAAAGTACAAATGTTTAAAGTGTAAAACAAGTGTTTGTCGTGTGAATACAAGTGTAAACAACTGTTGGTCGAAAGCTGTTGGTGTGCGTCGAGAGCGATGACTTGAGCTTTTCTTCGAGTGTTCTTGAATATTTCTTCGGTTGTTAATCGCCGGATATTCGATGTCTTGAAATGTTGATTGAGCTCGGTCTTTATAGTCTTCGGGAGCTTTAATTAGCTCATTGATTGCTTCATTTAACAGCTATAATGGCTGCAACGGTCTGTAACGGTTGTCGGAGTGATTATCCATGATGATCTTCGTCCGTTACGGCTATCGATCGTTGATGGTTGCGTCGGTTATATCCGTTGCTCCTTAATGACTTTGACTCCTGCATTAAACACTTAACAAACGTAACAGTCATGGTTAACGTTAGTTTGGTCGAGGTCACATGGTTCTATGCGACGGTCGTGCGGGATGGGCGATGCTATGGTCGAGCGTCATGGGGGACGTACGACTTACCTTTTACGGGAGACGACTGATGTTTTCTGGGTTCTTGTTGAGACCTTATCTTAATACAAGATATAGCTTAGGACATGCGTCTTACCTGTTTTGGTCGTCGTCGAGCGACGTGATTTTTTGCCAAAACAACGACAGCTCAGGTTTATACACTGACCTGACCAAGTATCCTCCGGAGAATTTTGAAGACGTCCGAGCTCGAACCCTAGCATACATGAGAGTAGAGGACGACGCCGCCTTTCGTCGCAAGCATACCGACGACAAAAGGTCGTTAGGTGTGAAAAAAGCCCGAGTTCAAGACAAAAGCAATTTCCAAAATAGAGCCCGCGCGCCAGATCTCGAACGTCCGATTCAAGACGAAAGCAGAGGCTAAGACCGCGACCAAATTTCCTCAGTACCCCAAGATATCCTCTTATGGATTCAAAGGATCCACTAAAGATTTGGTCGAAGCTCTGAAAACCGCCCAGGCGACTATTCGATTATAACGTCCCAGATTTCTTGACAGGCAAACAACCATAAATAAACATTCGAATTACATAAAACCTTGTCTTTACGTCATCAATAATTCATACTAAACAAAATTGACAACGGAAGTCTCTAAATCCACAGCCGAGAACTATTCTATACATAACGTAGACAAAATCTTGGAGACGCCCTAAGCTCCAAGTCCTTTCTTATCGCCACCTAGTTCTTACTTGAAGAACCCATAGCACGCTTACCTGAAAATGGTTTAGTTTTGAAAAGCGAGGGTTAGACCAAAAGGTCTAGTAAATTCCCTCCGAAGATAGCATATAAAGACGTTTGGAAAACATTTATCAATGACCATAAATATCATCAAACATGGTACTGCACTGTGTAGTGGATCACATAATCATATTGCGATCAGGGCCTCAGCAGACTCCTTTCTCGCCGCTTTGGAATCCCCACGGACTCCCCTCTACCGGATAGGAGGGAAACGGATTCCAACCCATCGGTCTATCATACATAACCAAGAGTCCTAAGACCCCGAGAACCTCTCTTTGATCCCACAGTGCAGACCGACTCCACATAGTGTACACATAGGTTCATGCAAACATGTAAACATGCCGACTATGCTCTTTATAAACCATGTCTTTCATCTAGTCATGCTTAAACATTTCTTTGAATAAAGTAAGTGCAATCGTGGGAAACATGCAAGTCAGTTCGTAAACGTTTCATGCTCATTAAGAACCATAATCAGTTAAAACATGTAACAATTTGCGTTATAAAAAGGATTTAGGGAACTCACCTTGCTTGACATACAACGCACTTCTTAAATACCTCCAAGCTAACCCAAACGAACACCTAAGGCAATAGATTCACATCAGAATAAACATTTCGCCCTTCTGTCTGGAGAACTCAATCCGAACACAGCTATTGTCCGGATACCTCTACTGTCCGGATACACCTTTCCGGATACAGCTATTGTCCGGATACCACTTTTGTCCGGATACAACACTTTTCCGGACGCTAGATTTATCCGGGCAAAACTACCCGGACACTAAGCTTATCCGGACACTTCAGCTACCCGGATACTAAGAAACACCCGGACACTCTCACAGGGTACTCACCCGGACACCTGCAAAATCGTCCGGACACTACCGAATAAGAACGTCCGGACTCTACGGCTGTTCGAACTTAGGATTCTTAAAAGTGATTTACACTCGATTTTAGTCACTAGTTTGATTAGATAACCACAAGGGTTCATCCACCAACTCCAAACACTCACTTATTCCATTTATAATCCTCTAAATCGGTTCATTAAGACAAATACCCACAAAACCCATTTCAAGGGAAAAAAATGGTGAAAATTCAAAGAATCATCCAAATAAATCTTCTGGATCCAAACCAATTAACAAGAGGAGTACAACAACAATTAGAAGAATTCGAAATGAAAGATTTACCTTACTTAATCTTCTTTGAGTCACTTCCTCCTTGAATTCATCTCAAACTCTTCTTTCTTCTTCCTTCTCTTTGTCTTAGCCGCCAGACACAACCCACAAATGCCAAATACTGATTTCTAAAACAAAAGAGAGGCTGCCCTAGGGATTTGAGGCCATACATACTATTCACTAATTGCCCTAAGGCCCCTCAAGTCCAACTTTCATTCTTTAATCTTCGGCCCCCAAACTTTCGATACCTACTTAGAATTTTGGGTTGTTACAACACTCCCCCCTTAAAAGAATTCCGTCCCCGGAATTCCTTATTGGGAAAAGATGCGGGTATCTTGCCCACACCAAAACTGACACTTCCCAAAGGTAAAACCACTTCTGACCCAGACAAACACCTCATTTAATTTGAAACAGTAAACAATGGGTGCACTTCCTTCAATTCTTACGGTACTCCTAACTCGTAGGCTATTGTTCCTACCCGATCGGCCTTGACAACAGAAGATTAACTAAGGCTTCTCAAGCATCTATACTTCCTTTAAGGAGGAACCTGGCTAAATCTTCGTCACAACATAGTATTCACTTACCAAGAGACAAACACACACTTGACAGCTTGGCACCAGGCCAAACCCGTACGTCCCGACAACTCACTACCCAGAGTTCCTTCGTCGCAATACAAGCAATCCTAGATCACTTCCCTCAACCAACAATCGTCTAAGCGGCCAACATTTCCCTTACTCAGACCACCTCGACCACAGTTCGTCAACCAACTCTCTTATCCTCATCACTTCACCACTCCATACTTATACGCAACTAAGAGTAGGAACCTCCAAACCCATCGTTGAAGTGTTCACCTACTCAAATTAAACTTATCCTGAAACACATAAATTCCTCGCTGATTGCCACGTTCGCTCAGACATATAACACATAACTCCGGTTATCCTCACTCAACTGGGAGGAGTAATCATGGTCACACCATACTATTCTCACTAGCTCAATCACTGCATGACCAATTCATTTATACATTTCTCACAAGGTCACTTAACTTAACTCATTCAGTCGTCTAATCCACTTCTTTCCTGCACAACATCATACACAAATCCCTTCCTCAAAACTCGTTCCAAAAGTTCGCACATTTATCACTGACAATCTACATAACACAGCACCTTCTGGTATTACTGCCACATTTACTACTTCCAATTTACTCACTTAATCCGACATACTATCTTCACCTCCCCACGTTAGCGTGGAGCACTGCTCATCAAACATTACTTGCCCCTCTCTCCTGACCTATCCACATGCTGATAACACTTTCTCAATACTTGCATAACCAAAAGGTTGCACCAAAGTCCTAACTTAAGGCATTCAAACAAGTCGTCTTGAAACGACACTAGAGTTCGACGTTACTACACATTCTTTACTCTCCAACTTTTACTTTCTCAGACAATTCTTTCACTCATATACCACAACTCACACTCTTTCAGGAATTCACATCTATTCCACCTCTTTTGACTAACACACCCATCATTTTCTTTAAACTTCCAATGATCCCAAAGTATGCTTACTTAACGACTCTTACAACCACCAAACAATTGGTTTCTTATTAGAGTAACTACTCACCACCACTCCGTCGTCCTATTCCGAACATAATCATACTACGACGTCAACTTACACCCTACGGACTCCAACGATCTGGTTAATAAATCGTACACCTCAACCGAAACCCACAAAAGGTTTATATCTGGTGCTTCCTCTCCCTCTAACATCACATCACTATGACACTAGCTGTCACGTTTATCCTGACCAATACTGTCACTACACTTTCGTACACCCTTTGCCCATAACATCACACTGCATACCTTATTTCTCAAGATTATTCACACAATTCGACCTTGCCTTCATATCCTCCTGAATACCAAAATCGAGTCTATCTTGCTACTTAGTCCTTTCCAACTTGGTGAACTATAACTCGCGAGTTCTCAATTAGCTCAAACACAAACATTCTAGCTAGCTCTTTACTATCCGAGCCTCTTCATTGACACGACAGGTTTCTTTACTGACTGATATAGTCTACACTCACTCCGATTGTACTACACACTTTATTCTTATATGGGCCTTCCATACCTCGTAGGTAGGACACTTAATCAACAACATCGGTCTCTCACTAACTTAGCACCTCCACAAGGTGTTCTACCAACCTTCGACCTTCTGGTTCAAGCCTTCGGTCTTAACCATCTTGCACGACTGTCGACCTCTACAACAGACAACCTGTAGCTACATTCTTAACCTATTCTTCAACATGGGTTCTTTACGGGACCTATTCCTCCCAACATATCATAATTAACTTCATAACCCGTCGCCCCTACTTCAAAACTTACTCAAGTAACATCAATGTTACCAGCTCACCTTAAAACTCAAATCCCACACTGTGGACCTTTCATTTCTGCCTCACAACACTACTCATAAAGAGTTGCTAAAACCAATACCTTGATGACTCCTAGTCCTTCCTCCGAACACCATCGCCCTTCGGCAACTGTGTTCTCAATCACCTAGCAAGGGTACAGACCCTCATACACCCGACACTATCATTCATCCCCGACTCCTCCAGGGTCCAACTCTCCTTTTAAACACATAAATCATAACTACATACGTTCTCCCCTGACTTATCCAACGCCTCTCCGCTCTCGGAGTTCTTCCTTACCTAAAAATGTAATACTCTACGGCCTAGTGGTTTCATAGCATTCATGCATGACAATACAGTAAATAAATCTTTTCGCACATTTCATCATTTTAAATAACAACGTTTGGGAAACATTTGGGTACACAAGACCCCAACAATTTTATAGCTTCAACGCCCTGCACAACTATTCGAGAATCGTTTGCATTCATCTTTCCGGGAACCTTAATCTTACTCATTCCTGAACAGCGTTAATATGACAGTAATACGTTGAAAGAAAAATCCTTTCATATGACACATATCCGAAAGAGATTACCGACGCCAAGTAAACCCAGTCGGTTCTCACACCCTTCTGTATGATATCAACAGGTTAAACTCATTTGGATTGTAAAAGTTTTGCTGAAAAATGTTTTCTCGATCTTTTTGTAACAATTTAACTTATCATGAAAGTGTGAAATACCTTGCAACCCGTTAGACTCAAAATTTCAATGTGCAATGTGAATGAAATCACTTTTTCTTTAAACATACGTGTGCACGTTCTGACTCATTTTCGATCGAAATTTATATTTAAACATTTAAATTAAATCGTGAAAAATTTCATGTTACATAAAAGAACGCCATGCATGAGACTCTACATGCAATTGAAGGCTATTCACTCTAACAAGGCCAACCGTTGTACTTACGCAACTTATCCTTGACACTCCACCTACGACCAATGGTCGCCCCTTCGGTCATGCAATAACTTACTGAACACGCTTTCCACATCTCACTTACTCAACCATTTCATACTATTTCGCTTTAATCAACTATCTCACTTTCCCTTTCTACATGGTTTCATTTTACTATAGGCATCTCGTTTCATTTACCCTGCCAAGAAAAGCTCGATTAAGAATCTAGAGCTCCATTGATACTTTCACGATTTCGACACAGTCCTTCCTTACCATCCCGACTGATCTATTCCATGATTCCTAGAATTGGAACTCTCTCGAAACAGGAGCCCTACCCAAACTCAAACATTCATCCTCTCCGAATCCACGAAGAGCTACCTGTAGACGACTCATAATATTCTCTGCAACATTCCTTCTCTACGATGTACACACCTCACAACATAAGTGACTTCTCATGAAACCTCCCCAACAAGGGGCCTCAGTCTACCCCTCAGGGGATCTTACTAACACTCTAAAGTACTGAAACACGACATAAACATTAGCTTCTGACTACCACTCCGGAACAATAAGGTAGTTAAGCATGCAATAGTGTAACAGATAGGTTTGGCACGGTTGCATCGGCCCATCATTCAGGACATTTTCATCTAGATTTCTTGAAACACCCGATACTGTCCTGCCCTCAAAGCCCTCCCAGTCATAGTACTAAACTGAAAGAAACCGACAATTAATTCTTGCTAGACATGACACCACAGATTTGCTATAAGTAAGGTATTGTAAGCACGCACATGTACCTGTAAGTTCGTAATTACACTGGCCAGGTGTAATCCCAAACTTACCTTACACGTTTGTCCTAGGCACCTTATTCCTAAGCGCATTTATAGTGATCGTTCCTAGAGGCAATCCTATGTCTCGGTTGCGTTCCTCATCTTACAGTTTAAGTTTAGGCCCGAATGGTCACCTAAATCCCTTAAACTAAGGCTCTGATACCATTTGTAACGTCCCAGATTTCTTGACAGGCAAACAACCATAAATAAACATTCGAATTACATAAAACCTTGTCTTTACGTCATCAATAATTCATACTAAACAAAATTGACAGCGGAAGTCTCTAAATCCACAGCCGAGAACTATTCTATACATAATGTAGACAAAATCTTGGAGACGCCCTAAGCTCCAAGTCCTTTCTTATCGCCACCTAGTTCTTACTTGAAGAACCCATAGCACGCTTACCTGAAAATGGTTTAGTTTTGAAAAGCGAGGGTTAGACCAAAAGGTCTAGTGAATTCCCTCCGAAGGTAGCATATAAAGACGTTTGGAAAACATTTATCAATGACCATAAATATCATCAAACATGGTACTGCACTGTGTAGTGGATCACATAATCATATTGCGATCAGGGCCCCAGCAGACTCCCTTCTCGCCGCTTTGGAATCCCCACGGACTCCCCTCTACCGGATAAGAGGGAAACGGATTCCAACCCACCGGTCTATCATACATAACCAAGAGTCCTAAGACCCCGTGAACCTCTCTTTGATCCCACAGTGCAGACCGACTCCACTTAGTGTACACATACGTTCATGCAAACATGTAAACATGCCGACTATGCTCTTTATAAACCATGTCTTTCATCTAGTCATGCTTAAACATTTCTTTGAATAAAGTAAGTGCAATCGTGGGAAACATGCAAGTCAGTTCGTAAACGTTTCATGCTCATTAAGAACCATAATCAGTTAAAACATGTATCACTTTGCGTTATAAAAAGGATTTAGGGAACTCACCTTGCTTGACGTACAACGCACTTCTTAAATACCTCCAAGCTAACCCAAACGAACACCTAAGGCAATAGATTCACATCAGAATAAACATTTCGCCCTTCTGTCCGGGGAACTCAATCCGAACACAGCTATTGTCCGGATACCTCTACTGTCCGGATACACCTTTCCGGATACAGCTATTGTCCGGATACCACTATTGTCCGGATACAACACTTTTTCGGACGCTAGATTTATCTGGGCAAAACTACCCGGACACTAAGCTTATCCGGACACTTCAGCTACCCGGATACTAAGAAACACCCGGACACTCTCACAAGGTACTCACCCGGACACCTGCAAAATCGTCCGGACACTACCGAATAAGAACGTCCGGACTCTACGGCTGTTCGAACTTAGGATTCTTAAAAGTGATTTACACTCGATTTTAGTCACTAGTTTGATTAGATAACCACAAGGGTTCATCCACCAACTCCAAACACACACTTAATCCATTTATAATCCTCTAAATCGGTTCATTAAGACAAATACCCACAAAACCCATTTCAAGGGAAAAAATGGTGAAAACTCAAAGAATCATCCAAATAAATCTTCTGGATCCAAACCAATTAACAAGAGGAGTACAACAACAATTAGAAGAATTCGAAATGAAAGATTTACCTTACTTAATCTTCTTTGAGTCACTTCCTCCTTGAATTCATCTCAAACTCTTCTTTCTTCTTCCTTCTCTTTGTCTTAGCCGCCAGACACAACCCACAAATGCCAAATACTGATTTCTAAAACAAAAGAGAGGCTGCCCTAGGGATTTGAGGCCATACATACTAGTCACTAATTGCCCTAATGCCCCTCAAGTCCAACTTTCATTCTTTAATCGTCGGCCCCCAAACTTTCGATACCTACTTAGAATTTCGGGTTGTTACATCGATGGCCAAAGAAGTCCGACCAGGACGACGCTACGAAAGACAAATCTAAATGGTGTGACTTTCATGTCGACCATGGTCACGCGACGATTGATTGCATAGCTCTAAAAAAGGAACTAGCGTATCATGTCCCGAAAGGAAATCTCAAAGATATCATCAATGACGTCGTTACTCCAACTAGCGACCATCGACCATCAACCCCCGAGCTTGCGAAAGTCGTCAATTGTATCACTGGTGGTTCCGACGTATGTGGTCTGACGTACTCCGCGGCCAAACATCACGCCAGTCAAGCGCCTGACGATCGGCCTATTCCGCGTTCATCAAGGCCTAAAGGAGATCTAGAGTTGGAAGCTATAAAGGTCGTATTCGACCAAGACGGCCTCGGCGACTCGTACCAGAAACATCATGACGGGTTGATCATTCAACTCACGATTGGTAATTGTTTAACCCGTCGAGTCTTGATCGATGGGGGCAGTTCAGCGAACGTCATCTTCCTTGACACCATCAAGGCAATGGGAATCGATCGTTCAGAAATCACCCAACGTTCGACAACTTTGGTCGGTTTCAATGGAGAAGCGACGAGCACCTTTGGAGATATCATCTTGCCCGTCTACGCCGGAGGAATCAACAAGCAGACCAAGTTCAGTGTCATCGACTGTACGTCGGCCTATAACATCATCTTAGGTCGACCATGGATCTATGAGATGAAAGCCGTTCCCTCGATGTATCATCATACTCTGAAGTTCCCCACGCCATGGGGAATCCAAGAAATCAAGAGTGAGCCGAAAGTTGCTCGTGATTGCTATAAATCAACTCTGAAGCCGCAAAAGTAAATCGTCTAGCAGACACAAAATGACCAAAAGGTCTCGACAGGTTCGTCCTCCTATCCTTAAAGACAAACTCATGCCTTTTCTACAAGAGTATGCCGACTATCTTGCCTTGTCGCACGAAAACACAGTCGACGCAGACATAGATGGTATTTTCCAAGATCCCTGTGTCGATTTGTCATTTAAAACCTATTTTCCTCCTGAAAAGAATAGGATAATAAATGACAGGGGGCAAATACCCCGTCAAATAAAAGAAATAAATCTGAGAAGGTACGTATCCTAATTTCTTCTCTCTTCCTTCATACGATTTCTCATCACGAACGATTACTGACTTAAGCATCGGATGGTTGTTGGCTAGTCAACGACCAACCTCTAATATTATTTTATCGCAGAAACGCACGACAATAATCACTAAGTCTACTATGTGACTTTAAATTCGCAAGGTCGCCCGACATTGATGATCACATCTACGACTTGATCATTCTTCTGCAGGGACACACGATTCAAGCTTGTCGCACGACTTAGTCGTGTGATCGCAAAGTTTACATGACTTTTTCATTCTAAGTTTCTTAAACTTAGAAAAATTTATTACTCTGAATGTATGCTTTGGTCGCACATTCCTATGTTTGTTTACACGATTTACAAGCGCTATGTCTTACATTCTAAGCTATTGCGTTGCAATAGATGCTTAAGTCACATGATTTATATTATATTATACTCTGTAAATTTCATAATTGACATGTTATTTATTTACTGAATATACAAAACACGAGTACGACAGAAATTTAAATTTCATTCCCTGAATAGTTGGTCATTTACATTCAAAATAACTCGACCACTGACAGTCGAGCAGCAAAAGAAACAACAAATGACAAAGACATTTCCTAAGGCAAAGGGGGAACGTCGGTCGCGTCCCTGCTTGACGCCTCACCCTGGAGACCTTCCTCCTCCTCAATCCCCTTCTCGTGATCCCATCTCTTCGATAGAGGTCCCTTGAAAACGCTCCTTGAAAGATAAGAGCTGATATTTCCCCAGATACGGAAATGACTTCGTCCCGTCAAGGACATAGTCAGTCAGGAGGACCGTCGACAACGTAAAGTTGATCATCATGACTTCCTCCTCATCCTCTCCCGTCTTTACACCCTTGTACCTGGCGGATGACGAAAGGGTCGATGAGGATATAGAAGACATCGTCGCCTGTTGCGCAGTATGAGACATCGTCGCCGGTTACGCAGTATGAGACATCGTCGCCGGTTGCGCAGTATGTGACATCATCGCCAGTTATGCAGTATCTACAGATCTAATCCAATCACTGTCCATATCCATCATCGCCACCCGCACAAGTACATACCTCGTCCTCCATTTGCGATCATTGACAGCAGTGTTCAAAACTAAGGTACGATTACCTTTAAGCCATGAAAGTAAATTATAACGACGATATTGATCGCTCGTGACTTTATACGCCAATCCTAGTGCGAAGTAAGTCGCTCGATGACTAGAATGACTCGCCAAAACTAGGGCATCAGTTGCCCTGGAGACAGGTCAAACTCACACAGAAATGCCTTGGCCAGAGGCGAATACGGCCAGTGGAAGCCCATCTTAAACAAGTACTTGTATATCGCGACATACCCCTCAGGATACATCTCCGGTCGAACCCCGCCAGCCTTGCTTATAGTAATCCCCATGGGAATTTTCGATAGACTTCTGAAATCATCTAGATCGTCTTCATTTCAATTAGTACCTCTGGGCTCCGTCGACATTTCTAAAATGACAGTTGGTAAGCAAAATCGTGCGTCAGTAGGACGTCACAATCCCATTTTTATCTTCAAATTCTCGTTCAGTTAGAATCAGATCAATCCGGTTCCGAGACAACTAAGGTATTTTTCAACACAAGACCCTGAACACCCGACAAGCAAAATTTAAAATTCGAATTTGCCATCCTACTTTCAAATTTTGGGGGCAAACTGTTTGGGCAAAATTTCACAGGTCTCGACTACGACCAGAAAAGGTAAGACACATGGTATGAGCTATATCTTGTATTAAGATAAGGTCCCGACAAAGACCCAAAAAACCTTCGTCGTCCCTCTTAAAAGGTAAGTCGAGAGTTCCTCACGACACTCGACCTCGACGTCGCCCGTTCCGCACGACCGTCGCACAAAACCGTACGACCTTGACTAACTCGTTATACGACTGTTATATTTGTTCAGTGATTAATGCAGGAGTCAAATTCATTAATGGACAACGGCTATAACCGACGAAATCAGTTATGAGCATCTAATCCCACATTGAAGACGACGACCGTTACAACAATCATCAAAGATCTTAATGATTCAATTAAAATCATCCGAAGACTATAAATCCCAAGTTCAATCCTCAGTTTCAGGATATCGAATAACACAGGAAGAGAGATAGAACAAGAGGACTGAACACCGAAAGACCGATCATCGAACAACATAAGCAAACGCAAACACTCGAAGAATATTCATTCGAAGCAAAGAGATCATTCATAGAAGATCGCTCTCGACGCACGACTTTCACTCTCGACCAACAGTTTACACATTGTTTTCACACACTGCTTTTACATTTCAAACACTTGTACTTTACATTTTGAAGTCTTTCTCTTCATTTGTATTGTAATCTCTGTACGATCGACACCCGAAATACCAAGGAGATCGCCCCTGATTGGCGACCATAGTGCAGCGACGACTTCCACAGTCGTCCGCAGGTTTTTTCCTCGTTGAGGTTTTTCCTGTGTCATCAAATCTTCTGTCTCATTTACATTTTTGTCTTTGTCACACGCCTTTGTCGAATGATTCATTTCTTTAGTTGTTAAAGTCCACATCGATCTTAAGTTGTCCCTTTGGTGCGATTTTTGGCATTAACAACGACCGTCGCCGAAATATAAAACCATGTATACGACTGTAAATGTCTTGTAAGACCTTATTTTAATATAAGAATGGTCTTATAAAAATGTCGTAAGACTAGGATGAAAATGTCGTAAGACCAGGTCGTAAGACCACTAGGTTGTAAGACCAAGATGATGATGTCGTAGGACTAGGTCGTAAGACCACCAGGTCGTAACACCAGGTCGCAGGACCAGGATGTCAGGACGATGCTTTCGCAGGACCAGAGCGATATAAGACTAACAACAGGAGATTGTCGACGTAAGACCGACGAGTCGTAACTGGCGACATAAGACTAGTGACGTAAGACTAGTAACATAAGACTAGTAACAAGTGACTGGCGATGTGTGACATGCGACGTGTAACATGCGACACGTGACGTGCGATCACGAGATGTAAAGACATTATCTTGAATTACTATTGACGCAAAATGTCTTTTAATAACCAACTATCGTATGTCGGGGATATGGCAATAATGGGTATTACCCTTGTCGGTCGGGGGTATGACTGTCGTAGATACTAGGGTAATCAAGGTTCATGGGTCATGTCGAGGGAATTTCCCATGTCGGTCGAGGGTGTGATTTTTTACCCAAACAGTGTTGTCGTCTTGACCACGCTTGTAGGCCTCGATGGCAGTCTTGACGTCGCAATTTCGAATGCTGATCATTTATGCGTTAAAGCGATTGAAATAACCACAGATGGATTCTCCGGTTTTCTGGACGACGTAGTACAGGTCGCTAGTCTGCTTCTCCATCTTGCGACTGCTGGCGAACTGTTGCGAAAACTGGTTGACCAACTATGCGAAGTTGCTGATGGACTTGGGTTTAAGGTTGATCAACCACTGGAGAGCCGGACCTGTAAGATTCGCGCCAAAGCTTTTGCACATGCACACCTCTTGATATTGATGTGGGATTGATACTGTCCACATCAGCTGTTTATATTGTGCGATATGCTCTGTTGGATCGGTAATTCCTGAATATTTTGGCGTAAAGGCAGGAATGTTGTACTTCTTCGGAACGTCGACACTTTCTATCGTGTCGATGAAAGGCGACGCTTGGAATCCTGTGAGAGGTTCGACGTCGACAGGAACTGCGGCACCGGGTAATTTCGAAAGTAGCAACATCATTTTTTCGTTCTGATCCCCAATAACCTGAGTCGCTGAGCGACGGGGTCGTTAGGATCAGGGTTCGAACCTGTCGGAGGAATGACTCCCGAGTTCTGGGCTGCTGTGCTGACTGTCGGGTGGGAACCATTTCCGTGCGACGACCCGTTGGCTTCTCCGGTAAAGGGAACGTACATCGGGATCTGATAAGGTTTGGCTCAATTGTACAGTGGTGGAGGTCTCAGATGCTGTGGAGGAAGTTGTCCAAAAGGAGGATTGTTGACAAAAGGGCCAGGACCTGCTTGGAATGGTGGCCTTATGAAAGGTGCCCCCATAGGTCGGTGACCGTTCTGAGGTCCAAAGGAGTTACCAATCGCCGGATTCCTCAGGGAAGCGATGTCCGTGGTTGCTTTCTGGTTCTGCTCGTGCAGGGCTTGAATCTGACTTCGAGCCGCGTTCAATTCTGATTGAAGTTGAACCATGGGATCCTGGTAATTTGCCATTTACCTGCAAATAACAAAAATCTTCACAAGATCGTTAGAGCGATATATGCGTTGGCATGAGATTTTCTCTAGATGAGGTCCCACGGATGGCGCCAAACTGTTTATGCCAAAAATCACCCAAAAAGATAACTTGAGGTTGATGTGGACTTTAACAACTAAAGAAACGGATCTCAAGACCAATCAACACAATCGCGATAAAAGTGAATAAGACAAGGGATTTGGTGACGCGGAAAACCCCAAAACGAGGGAAAATACCACGGTCGACTTGTGGAAGTCGACAGTGCACTATAGTCGTCAAACAGGGGCGAAAGTCCTTTTGTAACAAGTGTTTTGTGTACAACAGATTACAATAATAGTAAAAACAAACTTAATCGTATGAAAAAGTCGTGCGTCGTGTGTAAATTGTTGTCGTGCGGTTCGAACTGCTGTCGTGCGAAGTTGCGTTAGCGATATTTGTTCGAATGCTTCGTAGATTACTGCTGTTTTTGCGGTGTGTAATAGCTTGGGAATAGATGGAACATATGTCTTTTTCGGTCGTAGAGCAGGTCTTTATATAGCTTCCGCTGATCATTAAATGTGTCTTGATGACTTGTTTCGTAACCGCTGTCGAGCCTTTAATGCCATTAATAGCTTGTCCGTTACTGGCCGTTGTACCATGAATGCTCGTGGACCTGCATTAATGAACAAAAGAAATGGGTGTTGACTGTTAACGGTTAGTGTAATGGTACGACCGTCTTAAGTCTCGGACGTCGGTCGTACGGAACATACGACCATCAGAAAAATGTACGACCAAACGTCCGTCTGTAAATAACCTGTAAGACTTTATCTTAATATAGGAATGGTCTTGTGAAAATGTTATTTGAGTTTTCTACCGTCGGTCGTGAGATGTGATTTTTTACCCAAACATGGCGCACAACAAATTGATACGATTGCACCTTTCACAAACTTATATTTTTTTACCCTTCGACAGAAGAATAATACGGTGGCACGTGCCACCGTATGCAACACTATAGGTCCGCCCATGGTTGGTACCTAAGGTTCGATGGGTTTTACACAAAAAAAAGAAAAACAAAATGAAGATAAAAGAGCATTGTACAATTTTACCCTTGGTACGAACTAACAATTTTAACAAAGTTAGTGATGGGGGACCACCTTCAAAGTAAATGAGAACCACAAGGATGATTGCTAGACTTACCTAAGTTTAGGTCCCACTTTCAAAGATTTCATTAAACCTTAGGGACGAAAATTAGAGTTCACTCTTAAAAACGTAACTGGTTAATAAGGAATTGGTTAGGAACCGATTGGTCCCTTTTGGTTAACTCTTTTTTCATTGAACTTAGGCACTAACAATTTAAATGGCTACACCCTAAGAAACTAATGAACCTTGAAAATTACTTTTGAACTCATTTATTTTATCAGTTTTAATCTTTCCTTTGTCTTTTCAGAATGATAAAAAAAGGAAACTAATTAAAATACCCATTTTACTCTTGTGGTTTTACCACTTAGCCACATCTCTCTCACATTTACCAAAATAGCACCATGTCCGCAATTGCGGACCTAACTAAATGACAAAAAGTTTCACTTTTGACCCATGTCCGCTAAAACTTACCTTCACAATTACGGACCTGTACCCTGGACTTTTAAAATGTAGACTTCTACACAGGTCCACACTTACCGTTTTGCGAACCTACCCGTGTCGCACGGGGGGAAACCCTAATAGAATCTTGTCTCGGGAACCCACAATTTTTTTGAAGAAAATTGACCCTCTTCCCCCATCCACAATTACTCATTTTGTAATTTAATTTTTTCGGCACCAAAACTTATTTTAAAATGAATTGAAGAAAGAAAAATATATGATAAACAAAGAAAGAAAGAAATTAAGTCGATATCGTATTTCTTTATTTCTTCATCCTTCTTTCAAAGCTCTTTATAGATCAGGTGAATTAAACTCATCCAACCAACCATCAATCAATTGTAGAAAATTAGTACAATTATTGTACAAATTTCCATCAACTTTCAAGCTTTGTTGAAAAAATAGTGCATGTCCGCAATTAAACATGCATAAAAACGTGAAGAATGACAATTTCTTGAAAAATTGCGGAGGTCAAAGGTCAAAATTGTGGATTAAGGTTTCATCCGGGCGCCACAAGTGTAGGTCCGCAAAAAGGAAGGGTAGAAACTGTGAATCATGAAGTTCAAGGGCCCAGGTCCGTAATTGCAAATGTAGTTGTAGAGGACAGGGGTCAAAAGTGAACTTTTTTGTCGTTTAGTTAGGTCTGCAATTGCGGACGTGGTGCTATTTTGGTAAATGTGGGAGAGATGTGGCTAAGAGGTAAAACCACATGCGCAAAATGGCTATTTTAATTATTTTCCCTAAAAAATCGGGTCTAAACTATTTTATGTATTGCACTCCCATTGGTCAACGTATTTTTGCTTTAAACTAGTTTTTTTTGTCTTTACATTTTTGACTGGTTGATAACTCTCATTTTGATCATTATTTACATATCGTTTGCGTGTGTTTTTTCTTCATTTTTAGTTGTTTCCACTTTATTTGTTCGTGTTTCTTCCTTCTATTATTTTATTTCCATTTGGACCTGTTCAAAATGTTTTTAAGGTTATAGGCATCATTTGTGGGTTAAAATCGTCACTATTGAGATTGTGGCCACTATGGTAAGATCGATAGCAGATTTAGATAGGGTTTGTAAGGGCCATTTTTCTGGATTGCATTTAGATTTTCAAGATAAAAAAATCTGATGTTCTCACACAACTAGAACGAGGGTGTCTTTGTCCAAAAGGTTGTTTAAATATTTTCTCCAAAGGGTAAAAGGAAGTAATTAAGTGTTTTCTTCCACTATAAATTGGAGTTCTCATTCACCATTAAAGACACAACTTGGAAGCCTCAAGACTTCTCTATAGAATTCTAGCCTTTAATTTATTTTCTTTTAAATTCTTGTATTTATTTTCTTGTATTGAACATTTTGCGCACTTTTAATATTAATGATAACGTTTCTTGAATATTCCTTTACTTCTACTATGTTCTTTAACTGTATTATAAGATAAGCACCTCCTTGGTTGTGGGAAAGTGCCAAATCTAAGACTAGTAGACAACATTTGGGTGTGACCATTTTTACTAACTTTTAGACTTGGTCACTTGAGTCAAAATTGTATTTCAACACGGACAAGCCAATCACTTGTAGGTGTTAATATTTGATCATTGATCTAGAGATGGGAAGATCCGAAAATAAGGCTTGAGTGATGCAAGAAGATTTGAGAATGTCTTTGATGATCACGTAGAGCTACATGTTTTTGCATGGTTTTAACTAAGGTTTAAATGTCGGTCGATATTGATGTCACAAAGAGATTAGAGCATTTATGATTTTTAGAGGTCGACTTAGTTAAATTAGCAAGTCTTGAGTTGGCAAAAGTGGTTACTTTGTGGGGGATAAATGGCCACACTTTGTGAGAGCTCACTTTCGAGAGAAAGGGACTCTTACACATGTTTTTGCAACACTCGTTTTTTACCATGAGGTTACTAAAAATGTCTTAGATAGTACTTACACTCATACCCTTTTCTGTAATATAATTTTCTTTACTTAAATGTTAAAATCGCCAAACTTGCTCGAAATATTTTTCTTCTTCTCTGATTGAAATCGGTGTATTCTTGACTTAGTACCAAAACTTTGAAGTCCAATCCCTATGGATACGATCGTTGTATTTTTTACCATTTTATTACTTGAAACGGATCATAGTGTCCGATGTGCATTTGCACCGCCATTGTGGGAACACTATGGCTACATTGTGGACCTATACGATTTTGGGAAATTTTGGGGTTTCTACCCTTTAGGAGATTTTGGGGTATCAACCCTTTTCGATGATAAATGATGAGATTTATTGTATGTGCTATAAAAGAATGTTTAAAATATATATTTGTTGTTTTAGGCTTGGATAATTCAATTTGGGTGCATTCATCATTTCTACATGCTTGAAATGTTTCTTGGAAAGGGTTATACTTTGGAATGAGATAAAAAAAACTATTTTACTCGTGAACCAAGGTTATTCTAAACCTTGTAAATTCTTGGAAAACTTGACATAGGCAATGTTCTATTTGGGAAAGGAAAATGGGTTTCTTTTGGATATTATGTGGACTTGGTCTAATATGATGATATTATGTAAAAAGTTGGTTTTATGTGAACATTTGATTTATGAGAACTATATATGCGATTATAGTTCTTCAGAGTGAAAAGTTACGAGCATTTGACTAACATACCATGGAGTCGATTTTGCTTAAATTAGGATAGTTTTTCGTTTGTAATTAAACTAGACATTGGGTAATCGGGGGCAACTTGGTATGGTCTTGTGGAGCTGGATACTAACCATTGACTGTGAATGTAAGTTCTAGCGAATGAGTATGACTACGATCATTGGGGCCCCATATCCGTATATATATATATATATATATATATATATATATATATATATATATATATATATATATATATATATATATTACAAGTCGGATGTAACACCCCCAAATCCACCCTTAGGTAATGTCACATCTTTCCGCCCAAATATTACCTTATGACGTCGAATATGACTATAAGGTATAACCAAAATCACGACCACAACAGAAGTCTTAACGTAAAGTAAATACAAGTCTCCAACATTAGTCCGTCCCATACCGGACTACGTTACATAATACTCCAAATACATAACAAATAAGTTTAACAACTAGCAAAGCATTAAAGAACATAACAATGGTAAATCTATCTATGATTTGCCCTTCCCTTTGTTCAGACCTGAACCACCGGCTCTTGAGATGCATACTAATAGTTAGCTAAAAAGCTAAGCGAGTTCACGTTTTACGTGCACATAAATACACACTCCATCAAACATAAAACATTGAACACCAAATAAAATAGTATGCATATTGTTTTCAGAAAACATTTGACACCAATGAGATCTCCTGAACTGCCTCACCGGGTAGGTCCGCCCTGTCACTGGCATTCCTTGGGTCGCACGGCTCACACCCGTTCGACACCAATTACGGGGTCGTGCCACCTCTAAATGTGACATATCGAGTCGATCCCATACCCAAATAACGACACCAAAATGTTCCACATAAAAACCAACTCCAAATATAGCATGCTAAATATGTTTATAAATCAATTAAACAATTAGCATGCAATCTCCTTTGTAATAATTACGTACATAAAAACATCCACCCATAACATATACATAAAATATCTCTTCATGCATAACATATGTAACTTCAGAATAAAAGAAAATAGATTTATATGCATGTAACATGCACCCGTAAACATGCATATAAAAATATATCACCATACACCACATAACTCCAAACAATTATCATGGCAAGATAATTTATATTTACATATGGTTGCATCCCAGAAAAGTTTCATGAAGACTCACCTGAGAGCGTGTGTGTGTCCAAGCAAAAGCTTCGCTTAGTGACCTACACGACATGTATCAAACACATTCTATCAACAACCTAAATTGCCAAAAAGTCAACCTTTGGTCAACCCCGAGCACTCGGCTCATCGACACCTTAAAACGTCCATTTACCTGCTCGATAACCCTTAATCTTCATTTCACCTTTCAAAACGTCTCAATTAAGTATTTATCTCCAAAACGACGTATTAAATTCACATTATTAAATTGTTAAATTTATTAAACGATTTAACGTTCATTCTCCTCTTAGACACATGACATGCCATGTCATCTTGCAAGAGCTCTTGCAAGACGCGTGTAGATGCTCTTAGAAGCTAATGTAAATTAATTAATATCCTAATAATTCAATTGTTTGGGCAAAATTTCACCAGTCTCGACCACGACCAAGGTAAATAAAAGCACTCACTTCTGTTACTTCTGGTAAGGTAAAATCATAGCACTTGATCCCCTGACTAAAGTTAAGATCAAAAGTTATTTACCTCACGACACTCGACCACGATGTCGTACATTTCACACGATCGTCGCATAGAACCATGCGACCTCGACTAGCTAACGCGTGATACAACTGTTACGTTTGTTTAGTGTTTATTGCAGGAGTCAACGTCATTAATGGACAATGGCTATAACTGATGAAAGCCATTAACAGCACTAAAGACGATGTCCGTTACGACAGTTATCGAAGTATTTAATGAGCCAATTAAAGCGCCCGAAGACTATAAATTCCAAGCTCAATCCTCAGTTCAAAGGACATGGAACAACAGACACAAGTACTCAAACTCCGAAGAACACTCGAAGCAAAGAAATCATTCACGACACCCTTCAGTCCTGTGGGCAAAGAAATCACTCCGAAGAACACTCGAAGCAAAGAAATCAAGAAAAGGCTAAAAGGTGCAAAGGGAAAGTGGGTCGAAGAACTCCCTTCAGTCCTGTGGGCAAATCGCACGACACCACGCACGTCTACAGGACAAACCCCTTTCTCTCTCGTCTACGGTTGCGAAGCAGTCTTGCCGGTCGAGGTCCAATTCCCAACTTCAAGGCATACTTCAGTCGATCACAACTTGGTCGATTTAGGATACGACCTCGACGCCCTCGAAGAACTTAAAAAATCAACCTTGATTAGGATGGCGTCACAAAAGCAAGCGGTCGAGCGACATTTCAACAAAAACATCAAAATAAAAGTCTTTCAAAAAGGTGACTACGTCCTCCGTCGAGTGTTCCAAAACACTCAAGAGCTCAATGCAGGTAAACTTTCCATTAAGTGGGAAGGTCCTTATCGTATATCTGAAGTTGTGGGTAAAGGGGCCTATCGACTCTAGACCCTCGACAACCAAGAAATCCCACGCAGCTGGAATGCAACGCATCTAAAGAGGTATTTCTTTTAAACCCTTTTTCATACGATTTTTTACTTCACCTCGACGGTAACTAACTTAAGCATCGGAGGGTCGTTGGTTATCCAACGACCAACCTCTGACAATATTTTATCGCAGGATCGCATGACAAAAGTTTATCATGTGACTTTCCCAAAATCGCATAACATAAGTCCGATACACAACTCGATACGTGATTTAAAGTCATCGCACTATTCGATTATGCAATCGGCTTACAATCTAAGTCTCTCGACTTAGAAAAGCCTCATGTTCTGAATGAATGCTCTAAACGCATGTGTACTTGATTTTTACACGACTAATATTATGGTCGTTACCTTTCAATAGAAAGCCTTAGTCGCACGTATCTATGGTTGTATTCGATTTACTAGTGTATTCATACAATGGAAATTACTTCCGACAATTACTTGCAGTGAACAATGAAAAATATCACGAAACTTCATTCATACTTAAACATAATTACATTAGACAACTCGATCACTAACGATCAGGTATGAAAAATTCGTAAAACATAAATTCGTCCTAAGGCTAGATTTTTGGCCGCATCTTTGCCCGAAGTTTCGACCTCAGAATCCTCGTCGACCCTGAAATGCATTAAAGAACTTATGCAAGGATCAAACGAGTATGGAAGACAAAATTAGGAATTGTTTCCCAATATCCTACGCCACGACGCGTCGTGAAGGTAAGTTTGCAGTATCTTGAGAATACGGCTCTTAAGATTAATATTAAGGTTGGAGGAAGGAATATGACACTCTCAACGATCGACTTCCGGTCCAACGTCTTCTCTGTCCTCGCATATCGAACGAGGAGAGATCAAAGCATCTGTAAAAACAAAAGAAATATGTTAGCAAGCATCCGATGAAAACTGAGAAAAACATTAGTTTTGAAAGAAAAACTTACAACGAACGCCTGTATGGCTATACGTGATCCCGTTTTCACGACAGGGATCCCTCGAAAACGCTCCTTGAATGATAGGGGCTGATATTTCCCCAGATGCAGAAACGACTCCATCCCGTCAAGGACATGGGCAGTTAAGAGGTCTAACGGCAACATAAAGTTGATCGTCGTGACTTTCTTTTCACCCTCTCCCATCTTTGCACCCTTGCCCTTGTCGGCTGACGAAGGGGTCGACATGGTTGCAGAGGACATCGTCGCCAGATGCGCAGATTCCACGGACATCGCGTCAATCATGACCAATGCCTTCACCTTCTCAGGCATAGTGACTCTCGATAAGTCATCAACCTATGAAAGCATCCCTTTCAGAGTCGTTGTCCCCGTCTTCAGTAAAACCCCGACGCAACGATCAGGGTCCCTTTGCATCTTTCCTTTACAGGTACGCTCAAGTCGTACCATTCTCCCAGCAGAGATGGTTGGCACCTTTGTCAACGATCTTCCTAAGAACATACAACAGAAGAACATCACATAATAAAACTTAAAAGTGATGAACTCAAAGCACGAATGCCTTAGTCAAGAATGAATAGAAGGGATCGGACGAAGAACAGCAAGGAAATCAATAAGGAATCTTCGCCTAAAATTATCTGAAAACGTAAACAGGGAAAGACCCATCGTGACCTTTATATATGCAGTCGATCGTGTCAGGTCGAGTCCATCGATGATCGACACGCGTCCCATCTTTTCGTATAACCACACGGATCGTTGACACCTGGCCATAACAGCTGCTAAGCACCATCGTACGTCAGCATGACGTCACGATCCTATCTCCTCTTCGACTTCCTTCTCTAGTTAGAATTAAACCGATTCGATTCCAAGTCAACCAAAATAACTTTCGACACGTGGCATAATTTTATGCGTTCGACTGACAAAATTTAAAATTTGAATTTAGCATTCTACTTTCAAATTTTGGGGGCAAACTGTTTGGGCAAAATTTCACCAGTCTCGACCACGACCAAGGTAAACAAAAACACTCACTTCTGTTACTTCTGGTAAGGTAAAATCATAGCACTTGATCCCCCGACTAAAGTTAAGATCAAAAGTTATTTACCTCACGACACTCGACCACGATGTCGTACGTTTCACACGATCGTCGCATAGAACCATGCGACCTCGACTAGCTAACGCGTGATACGACTGTTACGTTTGTTTAGTGATTATTGCAGGAGTCAACGTCATTAATGGACAACGGCTATAACTGATGAAAGCCATTAACAGCACTAAAGACGACGTCCGTTACGACAGTTATCGAAGTATTTAATGAGTCAATTAAAGCGCCCAAAGACTATAAATTCCAAGCTCAATCCTCAGTTCAAAGGACATGGAACAACAGACACAAGTACTCAAACTCCGAAGAACACTCGAAGCAAAGAAATCATTCACAGAAGAATCGCTCTCGACGCACGACATTAGCGCACGACACACAGTTTAAACACACGACGCACATTGTTTTTACATTCGAAACACTTGTTACTTTACATTTCGAAATCTTTCTTTCATTTGTATTGTAATCTCTGTACGATCGACACCAGAAACACAAGGACATCGCCCCTGTTTGGCGACCATAGTGCAGCGACGACTTCCACAGTCGTCCGCGGGTTTTTTCCTCGTTGAGGTTTTTCCCGCGTCACCAAATTCTCTGTCTCGATTACATTTTAGTCTTTGTCGCACGCTTTGTCAAAACATTCTTTTTTTAGTTGTTAAAGTCCACATCGACCTTAAGTTGTACTTTGGTGCGATATTTGGCATTAACATCAATCACGATACCCTTTCATCCAAAGCTATAGCTAAAACAGGCCCAACATGATTAATTAAATAGGCCTAGACAATTTAATTAAATAGGTCCAAGACAAATTAGTATAATGGCCCAAGACCAACAACCCAAAACTTGACTGAAGCACATGGGTCAACGGGATCTGACCTCTGACCCGTCCGGACGTCCAGACCCGGTCCGAACCGCCCGAATTGGCCCGACCAGCGTTGTCGCACGCCTCCCGCCGGCAGCGGCGGTTCTCGCCCGTTTGGGCTCGTTTTCCACCTTTTTACGCCATTTTTTGCGTTAGTTCTCCATTACTTAAATCCTCTTCTAACGATGCAAAATCCGACGAAAACAGTGCACCGTAGTGCCTATAATTCTCGATCAAACGTCCCGGTTTTTACCGAAACTTCCCGAATCGAGTTCCCGAATTAAACGACGAGTTCTGGGTCGTTTCCACGGGCCAAAAATTCCAGAAAACATGCAACAAGTATAACACATAAGTTCTGAACTTCTACTTGCGAAATCAAACGGAATACTTACCGAAATTCGTCGCGACAACACCGAGACGTTACACGTTCAACCATCGTTTTCTCCCAATCCGCTCGAACGATGCGCTCCACACCAAAACCGAACTTTATCGAAATCCCGAGACGAAGAGAACAGTACCAAGTTTTCTGTGTTTGGACTCCAAAAGAACATCATCGCTTCATAGCCAAAATATACGCCTCAAAGCGTAAACCATTCCCCCCACGTCGCCATGCATGCGACTTTGGGAGACTTTACACCTTTGGTCCTGAACTTTACACTCTCTCCCCTTAACCTTTCTTCATCTTTTCACTTTTCACCTTTAACTTGTGTTTGAATTATTTTCTCCCCTAACCTTAATTCTTTAATAAATCTCGATATATGTATATATAATACATATATATACATCGAAGAACTCATTGTGCATTGATCCTAGTATGAGCTTTATAACGTTGATTCGTGGTCTACTTTTGTGTTCTGCCACTACCCATGAAAATCGGGTCTCCCTCGTTATCGTAAGATGAATTTTTAGACCGTATGGTTCTTATGTAGTTTATGTGAAACTAAGATTCGTATTAAACTCATAACTTTTACTATTTTGATTATTTACATTTTATTTATAAATGTTTGTTCTCACTAGGCGTCAAGCCTAATACTTTCTCTTAAAATGACATGTATATCAGGTTCTCATAGCGGTGGGGCTCCGAAGTCTTGAGCGGAGTGTTGAATGCTGATAGAGACATTTTTGGGAAGTGATGTCTTTTCGTCAATACGACGTTATATTCTTTGGACATAATTCTTTTGGAGATGATATATAGTGACACCCGTCCTTCAACTAAGCTTAGTATAGTTTGGATTAGTAAGTTGTTATTTAATGTCCTTACTTATTCGGTTGTAAACGCTTTATTTTTCCCATCTTGGGTGATTTTATTTATATAGGTGTTATTCTACGTCAAGTTTTCCGGTTTAAAATACTTCTATTTTAGGGGCAAGTTGGTATCAAAATTTTATTTTAAGAGAACTATGTATGAAATTAAGATGCATAGATTTAAGCTGAGACATAAGTTACTATTTGTGAGATATGGGTAGAACTCTTAAGATAGGTGATTTGTTGAGTCAACGAAAATGCACAAATTGAGAATTGTCATAATAGTAACGAGAATTCTTATGTATAATGTGTTCATAATTTCATTTAGCTACTGCAATTATGAATATATTTTTACATGAGTATGCTTTACTATTGTTACATCGATGACTCATGAATGCAATAATACGTTTCTTTGTTGTTATTCCTTTATGTTTCATTTCGTATTCTCATTCTCGTACGTGACGGTGTAAGATGGTTAACACGCGAATAGACTGCAGGCTCAAGGGGATGGAAATGAGGCGAGTGTGTCAGCTCCAGATCAAACTAAAAGGAACAACAATTCCTTTGTTCCACCTCTATCGCCACTGGTGAGCCGAGGATCGGAGCGCATGCCAAGAGTTGATTTGGCTTCTTCCAACCTAGTCATGCTAGAGGCGAATCCTCAAACTGAAATGTTGGCCAATGTTACGTAGATGGTGAATTCGGCCATGGAGAAGCAACATGAAGTGTTCATGAAAATGTTGGAAGACAGAGATGTCAGTAACTAAAGGCATGAAACGGTTGATGAGAATGTCGTGGTAGGTTTCGGGGGCACCAAGAATGTGGTTAGAACAAAAGAGCATGTTGTTGCTGACGCCAGGTAGGGTGGAAGAACTTTCTCCTAAAAACGTTTCGGTGTAGCAAGCCACCAGAGTTCATGGGGTTAGACAATCCGGTTTCCTGTATGAATTGGATCCAATAAATTGAACAAGCGTTCAACTCCAGTGAGTGTGAGAGGGGCATAAAGTGAACTTCTCCTCCCAACTGCGCTACCATTATTCGACGAATGACCTGGGATCTAATAAATTGAATAGGCCCTCAATAAATCCACTCTTGAAGCTACCATTATCCGACGAATGGCCTGGGATATGTTTAAAAAGAAAGTAATGAATGAATACTGCAACGAGAGAGAGAGAGAGAGATCACATAGAAGATGGATTCCATGCTCTCAAGAAGAGGAGCATGTCAATGAGGGAATATAACACAAAGTTCATGGAGAAGTCATACCTAGTGAGGCATGTGGCCCCAAGTGAAATAGAGAAAATCAAGGCCTAACTCAAGGGCTTACGACGAACATAATGTCTATGGTCTGAAACTCCAAGGTCTCCACCCTCCATGAAACAATCGAGGAGGTGCAACTCATGAGGACGTGTATGCTCAAGGAAATGAGGAGAGAGCTATGGTGAGAGAGAAAGAAGATGGGAAGGAAATTCTGGGTCTTTCAAGAGACCAAGACCACTTGTTCGGGGAAGAGGATATGATAACCGAAAAAAGAAAGATGGTGCTCGAAGTGCCAAAGCAAACATCACTACCTTTGCAATTAGAACCACTCGCAAAATCTCATAACATGGAACACTAAATTTATACAAAACACCATATTAGAGCTCAGATTGGATCCCTTTCTACAAAATTATACTACTGACTGAAAGTCATTACAAACGTTTTGCAAATAATCTTTTCTATAAAAGATTCACATAGCCACATAGCCACATAGCCACATCAAACTTCAATTTTCTTCTCGATTATATTCAACAAGATAAACTAAATAAGACGATCCCACGTTATTAACTTTTTCTTTACCTCCTACTTGCCGCAATCCTGAAATGCATATTTTTGAAAAAAAATGTGGGTTAGACCAAATGGTCTAGTGAGATAATCCCTGTCATTTCAATACTTTTATAAGATCAATTTATATAAAACCATGTATTAAAACAATTTATATAAAACCTTTGATTAATTTACCCAATCGTTGACACTCAGGCACAACTCAACAATTCACTCTGTTGGCCTTCAAGCACAACATCTCACAATGTTGCTAGCGTTCTAGCATAGCGGGATAATAGTGATGCTGGCGTTCTAGCACAACACGATAGTGTAGCTGGCGTTCTAGCACAACGCGATAGTGCAATACGGTAACATAACCATTTATAACAAAGTCTCACATACCAATATCGTTCATATCACAAAGTTAACCATTTTATAATAAATGCATTCCAGTTCAAAAATGGTTAAAAGAAAACTCACGCCGATCACGATATAGGAGGAATAAAACTTTAACCGAAATGAACGATCGAAACCGAATACTTAAATCTGAATCAGGTAATCATAAATTACATTTGAAATTAAATAAATAAACTTCACCATAACTCTAAACAACTCTAAAGCACCTAAAATATACTTCAAAAGATCCCAAAACGACACAAAGTACAAACGAGAAAACTGCAAAATATTGACTTGTGCAACTTGCAACTCCATGATTCAAAACCACAACTCAATTTAGTTTAATACCTTACTTTCAAGTGCTCAAAAACAAATTTCAAACATAAACTTAATGCTTTGAACAACCATACTTGCAAAATAACCAAAAATCAATAAATAACTTTTCTTCGTCCATAAAGAATTTATACACCACAATCAAACATGAAAGAACACTAATATGGATGTTTATTTCAGTAAATCTAATCTGAAAAGTAATTTGAAAATAGACATAGAAGAAGACTTTTGTCTAAGAATTTCTTTGGTAACTAAACCCCAAAATCTTTACAACTCAACCAACACAAATTTTACCCAACAAAATCTAAAATAACCCTACGTTGAGAAGAACAAATAGGAGCATAAATTATACTTTTTTATGATAATCCAACTATAAACTTCAAAACCTTTCAAATTTTCTTTTTTGCTATCGAATTCCTCCATGGCTCCTTTTTAGCGAGACACACACAAAACCATATGAAGATTTGGAAGTAACCCATAGACTTCACTCAAACCCTCATATATAGGAAATTAACAAAAACACCCCCCGTACTTCTAATAAATAAAACAAGGGTACTACAATATCTCCCACCTTAAAGGAACTCCGTCCTGGAATTCAATGAGGCAACTAACGAGGGTAACCTAAAAAGAAATATCAAGATCAAGACCCTCCAATATATTGATGTCTTTAGGGAACCCCAATAACTTTTACAAAACTTAAACAATTTACTCTTCAATATAAATCCTTTGATCCTACTTGAAACAATAAAATAACGGTTTAGGAAGTCCGACCATGCAACAAAAGATTATCGGTAAAGGGACTCGTCTTTTTGAGTAAAAAACACCGGGACATTTCAAGAAATATTTCCCGAAGTTGAAGACCGGTGGTAACTGTTTGGGTAAAAAAATCACACCTCACGACCGACGATGAGAACTCGGATAACATTTCCATAAGACCACTCTTGTATTAAGATAAGGTCTTACATGTTATTTACAGGCGAATATTTGGTCGTGTATTTTTATGCTAGTCGTATGTTCCGTACGACCGACGTATGAGACTTAAGACGGTCGTACGATTGCACTAACCGTTAACAGTCAAACTCGTTTCTTTTGTTAATTAATGCAGGTTCACAAGCATCCATGGTACAAACGGCCAGTAACGGACAAGCTATCAATGGTGTTAGACAACCTAGGGGGGGTAAGGTTGTATTTAAAACTTTTACTTTCAAAAATTCTTTTATAAAAATATCTTAATAATGTAAATACAACAGAGTATATGAAAACACAACAGATACGTATAAATACAGGATAGTATAAATATAGTAAATAAAGCAGAGTATAAATGCAATGAATATACAATAATTATATAAACAGATATAATTAAATGCACAGCGGAAATATAAAGAGATAAGGGATAGAGATACTTGACACGGAGATTTAGTGATTTACCACAACTTGGTAAATCACTAGCCGAGACACTTCCCGACACGATCCAATAAACGTATTCTTTACGGTAGAATACAAACCAAATACAAAGGAAAGCAATAGGCTCTCAAGCTCTAGCTTATTGAGATATACAGGATCACACACCCGTTATTCAAACACTTACAAGAGGAGTATAACTCACAATGGAAATCACTCTTGTATAATATTTATCACTTGGATATTTTATAAAAACGTTTTATAAAATAAATATGTAGTGATAATATGTAGTATGGAATATTAGTTGGGAGAGATCAGATGGATAGATGGCTGTTGGTTGTATCTGTATTGTATTTCTTCTCCACCATCGCATGCATTATATAGCAGCTCTTCCAACGGATACATGCATTCGCGGTATACCGCCAAAAGCACGCGGTATACCGTGCAGTTATAGTACACTGACACTCCAACGGCTCTCATGCAAAGTTGACTTCTGGAATACGTACGTGGCGGTATGCCGGCTAGGACTCGCGGTATGCCGCCTGTAAAAGTAGCTTCAACCAATCAGCATTGCACAGCAACCTCTGCCGCGGTATACCGCCGGTACCACGCGGTATGCCGGCGTCAGAAAGGGCAGCTTCCAGGCCGCAACCAATCTTGCTGGATCTTCTCAATAAACCCTATTTAATTAAAATCATTTATTGGGTTTTTAGAAATATCCAAGTGGTATATTATTTTAGGGTGTTTATCATTATAAATTATAAACACTAATGACAACGTAAATCTTCCGTCTTGAACTCTTCAGATAAAATCTTCGTGTTCTTCAATAATTGTACACTTGGATTGGATTGTTAGATAAACAATAATACGGTGTGTTTGTAATCATCAAAATAAATATATATAAATATATAGAGATGTGGTACACTTGCACCAACAATCTCCCCCTTTTTGATGATGACAAACACAACCGCTAAGCATGAGCATATGCGGTTTCTCTCCCCCGTTTGTCGAAACAAAAAGGGTCAAGAAAGACGGTATGCTTCCCCTCGAGAGATGCTCTCCCTCAAAATATGCATATATTTGAGAGAGCATAATCTCATGGTTAAAAGATAAAAAGCTCCCCCTCAAATTAATAACAAATTATAAAATTTGAGGGACAAAAAAATATGCATAAAAAAGCATATAATAGACATAAAACAAAATAACCAAAAAGAAACACTTGCACCAAAAAAAAGGATCTTAAGGCTTCGATTTTTTGGTTAATTTTATGTGAGCAAAGAAATACCACGTATTATGACCTCGTCAGGGAACACGTATTATATCCTCGTCAGGAAACACGTATTATATCCTCGTCAGGAAACACGTATTGTATCCTCGCCAGGAAACACGTATTATATCCTCGCCAGGAAACACGTATTATATCCTCGTCAGGAAACACCTACAAAAGGCAAAGAAATTTTTTCGTGGTACCCTTTTCTTATGGGTCCTTTTAACAGTTAGTATAAAACATAAACTGCAAAAAAAAAATTAAAATATGTTGTCGACATAAAATAAAACATGACAACATACAATCCACAAAAATGTTTAAAACCACAAACGCATCCCACCGGGATTGTCAACATTAAACATTCCTTTCGGAATCCATTTTCTAACCATTCTAATTTTGCGATTGTATTTATCATACACATAAAATGAAGCATTTATATTCGCATTATTTTTAGGTCTAGAAAAATTACTATTATACATACGAGCATACGGTTTCCTCCCATAATTCACATTTTTCATTTTTGACATATATGGGGGTTTTCTTGTATCAACTTTAGGAGATGCAAAAAATCTTTTAATGGGTTTACACGAGCATTTATCAACACATGTATCAGAACCAATGCCTTTTCGACAATTAATGCGATTCGACATATTTAGCATTTTAAGCATTTTATCATTGCTATTTTGAAAAGCTTTAGCTAAAAAATTATCTTTTTCATATAAATCGCAGTTAGCTTTTAAATAAATATTTTCATTTTCAAGCAAATCACATTTTATACATGCAACACTTTCATATGTATTTTTATTTAAACATGCAATTTTATCATTTAAAATAACACAAGATTTACAATCATTTTTCTCAATTGGTTTTTCTTTTAAGCATTCAATTTCATTTTTTAAAATATCACAAGATTTGCAAACATCCTTTTTACTTAATTTATTTTCTAACTTAGTGATAACATCTAAATCATAAGTAGATTTTTGTTTACCGTCATCTATTTCCTTTTTATATGCAGATACGGTTTCTTTTAATTTAGTGATTTCATCTTTATACTTATTTGCAAGAGCGGCCATGTCATTGAATGATTCATATAATAATTCAAGGTTATTTTCATTATCACTATCATAATAATTATCACTATAATTACTATCATAATTATTGTCATGAAAACATGATGTAGATACCTCATCATCACGGTCGGCCATGAGACAAATATTCTTGTCTTCATCTTCGTTTGCGCTCCACGCGGCTCCGACGAATGTTTTTGGTGTGTTGATTTGTTTAGCACGTTTTGGACACACATTTGCATAGTGATTTTTATCACCACACACATAGCAAAAGCCTTTCTTTTTATTGGCTTTTTCATCGTCACTAGATTCGTCATATTTGTTATGGACGTTGCGACTTTGATTTTTACCACCACGATGGTAGTCTCCATTTCCTTGAAACCTATCAATATTGGCAAACTTTTTGTTAGATAAAAGTTTAGAGAGTTTTCTTACCATCTCGATTAAATCGTCAAGACTTTCGGATTCGTCATTTGAGGAACTTGCTTCTTCCTCCTCTTCTTCTTCCGCATCTTTAGGGGCAACGGCTTTGAGAGCAATGGATTTCTTTTTGACTCGATCCCGAACTTGATTTCTTTTTAGTGCAATTTCGTGCACTTTAAGATTGCCGATCAAGTCATCTATCTTCATTATGGAAAGGTCACGGGAGTCTTCTAAAGATGTTATCTTTTGCATCCACTCCGAAGGAAGGGCTCGTAGGATTTTCCTTATATAGTCCTCGTTAGGATAAGTGCGATCCAAACCTTTCAACGTAGTCACAATAAGGTTAAATCTTTTAAACATTGAGTCAATCGACTCATCTTGTTTCATTTCGAACAGTTCATAATCGTGAACTAAAATATTCACTTTACTAGATTTAACTTCCGTGTTTCCACGATGAGTATTATTTAAACTTTCCCATATTTGATTTGCAGTTTTATATGTATATACTCTTTCAATTTCATCAGTTGTTAAAGCAGCATATAATATATTCTTAGCTTCAAAGTTTAAACAAAAAAGAGTTTCATCAGAAGTAGTCCATTCATCTATAGGTTTATCAATAAAAACATCATCTTTCACAATGGTGGGTTTAAAATTCCCTTTTTCTATAATATCCCAAATCTTTTGATTTTTGCCACGCACGTGACATTCAAATAGCTCGGCCCAAATGCCAAACTTTTCAGTATCTATCAAAGGGGGTTTTGAAAACACAAAATTAGTTTGTTGAGCCATTTAAAATAATAAAAGAAATTTAAGCAGAAAAATTTGAAAGCCCTGCTCTGATACCAATTGTTAGACAACCTAGGGGGGGTAAGGTTGTATTTAAAACTTTTACTTTCAAAAATTCTTTTATAAAAATATCTTAATAATGTAAATACAACAGAGTATATGAAAACACAACAGATACGTATAAATACAGGATAGTATAAATATAGTAAATAAAGCAGAGTATAAATGCAATGAATATACAATAATTATATAAACAGATATAATTAAATGCACAGCGGAAATATAAAGAGATAAGGGATAGAGATACTTGACACGGAGATTTAGTGATTTACCACAACTTGGTAAATCACTAGCCGAGACACTTCCCGACACGATCCAATAAACGTATTCTTTACGGTAGAATACAAACCAAATACAAAGGAAAGCAATAGGCTCTCAAGCTCTAGCTTATTGAGATATACAGGATCACACACCCGTTATTCAAACACTTACAAGAGGAGTATAACTCACAATGGAAATCACTCTTGTATAATATTTATCACTTGGATATTTTATAAAAACGTTTTATAAAATAAATATGTAGTGATAATATGTAGTATGGAATATTAGTTGGGAGAGATCAGATGGATAGATGGCTGTTGGTTGTATCTGTATTGTATTTCTTCTCCACCATCGCATGCATTATATAGCAGCTCTTCCAACGGATACATGCATTCGCGGTATACCGCCAAAAGCACGCGGTATACCGTGCAGTTATAGTACACTGACACTCCAACGGCTCTCATGCAAAGTTGACTTCTGGAATACGTACGTGGCGGTATGCCGGCTAGGACTCGCGGTATGCCGCCTGTAAAAGTAGCTTCAACCAATCAGCATTGCACAGCAACCTCTGCCGCGGTATACCGCCGGTACCACGCGGTATGCCGGCGTCAGAAAGGGCAGCTTCCAGGCCGCAACCAATCTTGCTGGATCTTCTCAATAAACCCTATTTAATTAAAATCATTTATTGGGTTTTTAGAAATATCCAAGTGGTATATTATTTTAGGGTGTTTATCATTATAAATTATAAACACTAATGACAACGTAAATCTTCCGTCTTGAACTCTTCAGATAAAATCTTCGTGTTCTTCAAGAACTGTACACTTGGATTGGATTGTTAGATAAACAATAATACGGTGTGTTTGTAATCATCAAAATAAATATATATAAATATATAGAGATGTGGTACACTTGCACCAACAAATGGCATTAAAGACCCGACAACGGTTACGAATCAATTCATCAAGGCACATTTAAAGACCAAAAGAAGCTATAAAAAGACCTGCTCTGCAACTGAAAAAGGGACTACGAATCTAATCTACATCTACTACATCTATTTTCTAAGCTATTACACATCGAAAACACAGTAATCTATAGAGCATTCGGACGAATATCGCTAAAGCTACATTCGCACGACAGCAGTTCAAACCGCACGACAGCAGACATTTTCACACGATTTACACACGACACACGACTTTTACATACGACTAAGTTTATTTCTACATTTATTTGTAATCTATTGTACACAAAACACCTGTTACAAAAGGACTTTCGCCCCTGTTTGGCGACTATAGTGCACCGTCGACTCTCACAAGTCGACCGCGGTTTTTCCTCGTTTTGGGGTTTTCCGCGTCACCAAAACTCTTGTCTGACTTACTTTTTCCGTGTGATTGTGTTGATTGGTCTTGAGATACATTTCTTTAGTTGTTAAAAGTCCACATCAACTTTAAGTTGTTCTTTTGGGCGATTTTTGGCATTAACAGTTTGGCGCCATCCGTGGGACCCCATCTAGAGAAAATCTCAGACCATCGCATACATCGCTCTTACGATCTCGAAAAGTTTTTGTTGATTCCAGGATAACGGCAGCCCAATCAGATCCTGCGGCACAGCAGTTTCAGATCCAGGACACCCCTGAATCTTCCAATGACTATCGTCTGGAAGAAGTCATCCTAGACCAGAATAAGCCTGATCAAATTGTCTTCGTGGGGGCATCATTAGATCCTGCCACAAAGGGTCAACTAATTGTTAATGCCAAAAATCGCACTAAACTGTCTTATTCCGAAAATTGTATAAAAATACGATTTAAGGTTTGGTTTCGGACCTTATCAACTAAAGATTGAACCATAGAAATAAACAAGAAAAATGACGAAGAAAATGTAGACGAAACAAGAGATTTTGGTGACGCGGAAAACCCCAAAACGAGGGAAAAAACCGCGGTCGACTGTGTTAGAGTCGACAGTGCACTATGGTCGCCAATCAGGGGCGATAATCCTTTTGTAACAAGTGATATGTGTACAACATATTACAAAAAGAGATAAAATGTACTCAGACGTGTGTAAAAGTCGTGTGTCATGTGTAAAACGTGCGAAATTGGTGGTCGTGCGGTTTGAACTGCCGTCGTCGGGTGGTTCGAACTGCCGTCGTGCGAGACTTTGCGTAAGTGAGGTATGTTCGAATGCCTTGAAAGAAATGTAGAATTGAGTCTTAGTTTGAATGTGTGTATCCTCTCTCTCAGATTGATCACCGGGGGACCTTTATATAGCTTCCGTTGGTAATAAGTATGCTTTAATGGTTGTTTTTGTAACCGCTGTCGACATTAAATGCGCTTTGATGATTGGTTTTCTAACTACTGTCGAGTCTTTAATATCATTAAGAGCTCGTCCGTTACTGACCGTTGCACCATAATTGTTTGTAGACCTGCATTAATGAACATAAGAAACGACTGTTGACTATTAATGGTTAGTGTAATTGTAAGACCGTCTTAGGTTCTGGACGTCGGTCTTATGGAGCATACGACCGTCGCCGAAATATAAGACCATGTATACGACTGTAAATGTCTTGTAAGACCTTATTTTAATATAAGAATGGTCTTATAAAAATGTCGTAAGACTAGGATGAAAATGTCGTAAGACCAAGATGATGATGTCGTAGGACTAGGTCGTAAGACCAGGTCGCAGGACCAGGATGTCAGGACGATGCTTTCGCAGGACCAGAGCGATATAAGACCGACGATAGGAGATTGTCGACGTAAGACCGACGAGTCATAACTGGCGACACGTAACTGGCGATATAAGACTAGTGACGTAAGACTAGTAACATAAGACTAGTAACGTAATACGTAAGACTAGTAACATATGACTGGCGATGTGTGACGTGCGACGTATAACTTGCGACACGTGACGTGCGATCACGAGATGTAAAGACACTATCTTGAATGACTATTGACGCAAGATGTCTTTTATTAACCAACTATCGTATGTCGGGGGTATGGCAATAATGGGTATTACCCTTGCCGGTCGGGGGTATGACCGTCGTAGATATTAGGGTAATCAAGGTCCATGGGTCATGTCGAGGGAATTTCCCAAGTCGGTCGAGGGTGTGATTTTTTACCCAAACAGTTAGCCCCCCGAGATTTGAATTTCAAAGCCATTTGAATTTCAGATCTCGTACCAAAGTAAAATGTGTTTCTACGGAGACGTGTCACTTTTGATAATTGGATCATTTAGAAGAAAATCGACTTGGTCAGCTTTGAATTGTGAGACCGGTCGACAGTGTACAAATGACACATCTGATAAGAAAAATGTTTTCTAAGTAAGTTGCGACGATCGAAAGATGACCTTTAATGCGCAAGCTACTTGCGATATTCATCCGCTAATGTGAAGGATGAAAAACTAACGCGATCGTAAGACGATCTTAAATCACAAGGAACTGATGATGATCGATCAAAATGAGACGTATGAATCGGGAGTAAATCGTAAGACGATTGGGTAGAAATAAAGCTTGGCGACGATCATAAGATGATCAAACCAAAATAAAATTTAAGAATCTTGTGATACAGTCGTTAAAGACTTATGTTCTGGCGTTCCGATCCGATATGGTCGTTATAGACTTTTGATCTGGCGTTTAAAGCCGATATGGTCGTTAGAGACCTATGATTTGGCGTTCTGAGCCGATACGGTCGTTCTAGACTTGTGATCTGGCGTTTTGAGCCGATATGGTCGTTAGAGACCTACGATCTGGTGTTCCGAGCCGATACAGTTGTTAGAAACCATCGATCTGGCGTTCCAAGCCGATGCGGTCGTTATAGACTTGTGATTTGGCGTTTTGAGCCGATATGGTCGTTAGAGACCTACGATCTGGCGTTCCGAGCCGATACGGTTGTTAGAGACCTATGTTACGTTGTGTAAGTTTTGCTTTAGCGATAATCGGTAAAATTTTTACCTTACTCGTGATTATACGGTTAATCTTGCGACTTGCCTTTATTGGCAATCCTGAGATTAAAATGTGCGAGTCGCACTTATTGGCGACTTTTGTGTTTGACATGCGTCTTACCATGTCTGGTGATTGTGAGATTCAATGTACAAGTCGTCTTTATTGACGACATATGTCATGACTAGCGATCATGAGATTTCAACATGCGAGTCGCTTTTATTGGCGACCGAGAACTTTAACCTGTGTTTGCCATGACTGGCGATCATAAGATTAAAAAGGTGAGTCGTCTTTTATCGCCGATTATAAATTGTGACCTGCTTTTGCCATGACTAGCGATCATAAGATTTAAAATGTAAGTCGTCTTTTATTGACGATTATAAATTGCAATCTGTGTTTTAAGTCGTAGAGACTTTGTTTCTCCCGATATAAATCGTAAGACATGCGATGTAATTCCTAGAGACTTTTGTTTCTCACGATATAAATCGTAAGACCTGGGTTTTAAGTCATACGGACTTTTGTGTTCTCACGATATAAATCGTAAGACATGCATTTTAAGCCGTAGAGACTGTAAGTCCCATAAGTGAAGCAACAATCAAGAATACTCCATAGAAAGTAGAATAGAGATAGACATGAAGAACAATTTATTGAATGATCTCTATTCATATGCTTTGAATATAATGGAGGGAGAAATTAATATACGACTCTCTCAAATCTCACTGTGTATTCTCTCAAATGTCTCAAAGTCTCAAATGACAATGTAAGCCCAAGACACCTATTTATAGTGTCCAAAATACAAGACATGGGCCCAAGCCCATTTAACTCCCATTAAACTCCCAAAGCCCAAAAGACTAATAAAACTAATTACAATACATTTGACTTTTGTTGACTTTACATGGACTTTATAAAACTTTCTATATAATTGGGGCTTTCTAGACCCAACAATCTCCCCCTAAAGTTTTATAAAGAAAGCATCTTCAAATGATCTCCCCCTTGATTTCTTTGAAAACTTTAATGTTGCATATCTTCACGCCTTGCAAATCTATCCAAGCTCCCCCTCAAAATTTGCTCTTCTTCTTCACAAAATAACATTTCTCTCTTTTGTTGTTTCTGTACAATCATTTTCTATTTTCTTCTCCCCTTAAAGTTTTGTAAAGCAGAAACATATCAATCTCCAAAATCTTTAGCTTTTCTCCCCCTAAAGTTTTGGAAAGCAAAATCATTTTCAAAATCTTTAGCTTTTCTCCCCCTTGATTTTCAAAACTTTAGCGATGAAGTCTATGCTTTTTCTCCTCCTTAATGAATAACCTTGCTCCCCCTCAAAATAAGAATTCTGGAGCAAATTGTTTTCTCCCCCTGAAAGTATGCATATATTTCATTAAAATTATTCATTTCAAATATAGTGCTTTAATGAAACATTTATGCAAGGAAAATAAGATTCACTGAACTATACTTGATAACTACTAACATTTGATCATCTGAAAATTTTACAAAAGAAATCCAACTTAATGAAATTTAACAGATTTTTCAATCAAATGAAATCAAATGCATGTGTTTGGATTCAAATACAAGTCATCATTGCATATCAAGTTAAAAATGTTCAGTTTCAATCCCTTTATTAAATCTATTTGGCGTGCTTAGCATGCGAAATATGATTAGCTTCAAGCATATGCAATTCAAAAACATATAAGAATACTTTGCTCTACTCACACTATTTGTCCAAAATCAGGATTTTCACAAATTTACAGGTTTATTGTGACTTTGTATTTTCCCAAAGTTTCAAGAGATGTGTGCTCATTGGCATCTTTTCTTTTGTGCTCATTGACATCTTTTAATTTTGTGCACATTGGCATCTTTTAATCAAAAAGTTTAGTAAGAATAAGATACATCGTTAAACATGACTTTCTATCTGGTTCTATAGCAGGATTTGGGTCAGCATATCCCAGACCAGTTGGTCTTAGGTGATAGGTGACAAGCACCCCTTGGAACTTAATTTCCCAAACCAGAAAGGCCACATCGATATATCTTAAACCCATTTGTACCAGTAGAACATGGCTTTCTATCTAGTTCTATTGCAGGATTTGGGTCAGCCGATCCCAGACCAGTTGATCTTAGGGACTAGGTGTCGAGCACCCCTTAGGACTTACTCTCCCAAACTAGAAAGGCCACAGGTACAAACTTTCAAACTAAATAATTTTATATATATATTGCATCTCAATCACTTGGTTCTAAAACGTAGTACTTCCCCATATTTTCGTTTCCATCCATCATTCTGACATTTAGGCTTTTTGAGCATTATATTCTATATAAGTATAGATTTCATAACATTGAGCATTCGGCATAATTTCATTCATGTTTTGCTTACCTTTCGATTTAATTCAGAAGTGAAAGTTGAAACAAATATAGCTCAGATAATACAAAATACTTGTAAAATCACTCTTTGACACACATTTATTCATTGAATGAAAATTAAAAAAAATCATATCATTGAATTAAATTGTTAAGATTCAAACATTCAAAGCAATAGAAATAAAACATAATACAATGTTACCTTTCACCACTTGTTCCTTGAAACAGAAAAATATGACAGTTAAGGATATCACCTGAGAAGTATGAGTTCTAAACTGATTTGTTTAGAAGTCTTAGTCTCTGAAGTACGGGTCCTGAACCGAATTATTCAGAAGCCATTGTCATTTAAGTACGGGTTTTGAACTGATATGTTCAAAAACCTAAAACGTTGAAGCACGGGTTTTGAACTTTATCTTGAAACAATCAGATCAAATTTTGAGTCAATACTTCCTCTGAAATCAAGATAATCCTGCAAAATCAAGAGATTTTGGTAATCATCTACGATGATTCCTCATTAGATATAAAAAATCCAAATTCTGAGTAGTAGAGTCAGAATTCTGATTAGAAGAGTCAGAATTCTGAGTAACTTGTTCAAAATTCTAAGTATCAGAGTCAGAATTCTGAATAGTTGAGTCAGAATTCTGAGTAGTAGAGTCAGAAGTCTGAGTAACTTGTTCAAAATTCTAAGTATCAGAGTCAGAATTCTGATTAGTTGAGTCAGAATTCTGAGTAGTAGAGTCAGAACTTCTGAGTAAGAGAGTCAGAATTCTGATAAAACTATCCAGAGAAAATGCCTTTGAAAAATGTTTGGATTTTGTGATTTTTGAACATTCTGAACTTCAACTCACCATAACTTGCTCAAAAATCAGAATTTTTCAACCAAAATTTGCAGGGTTGCTTAAAATGTGATTCTGAACACATTCTCTTGAAATGTTTTCTACGAAAAACACTCACATCTATGAGTTCGTTAACCTCATAGCAAACAGAACTTTTTCAAAAAAAAATCTTCAAAATCAACAAATTGATCTGTATGAATCAGAAATCCATAATCAAGATGAGACCAATTGTAAGTCCATAATCACATTCAGACCGAGTTTTGGACTGAATTATCCAAAAGTCAAATTTTCAATTAAGCACAACATCTGTTTTAAGTCATGTGTCAGTATTATCATTCAGCTCTACACATGAATAACCTGCAAAACAGATTAAGTTGACTTTGGTACCCATATGAACTTGGGTCCAGGTTTGTTAGGTGCAGTAGCATATGCAGATATTCTATAAGAACCAAACCAGTGCTGAATAAAATTCTTGTTCACAAAATCATTAGTCCCACAATATGAACAACAAAGTTTCTTTTGTGCAACTCTGACTAATTGATTTACAGAATAAATCACATCAGGTTTAACAACAGATTTTCTTTGAAATGTATTGTTCTTCTTGACATTTGAATTAGGAACTTTTGATTTTGGCACTTCTTTCTTAGAAGTTGTTCCTTTAACTCTCCATTCCATCTTAACTCTTTTGAAGATGAGATTATCTTTAGGCTTAGAAGAAGTGTTCACTTTAGGCACATCCGAATTATTATCTAATTTATCAAACAGAGAATTATAGAAAAGATTCGAAGGATGAATCTGATCCTTTGAGAAATCATTTGATCTTTTTGATTCTTTTAAAGGAATGTTTTTAAAAATTGAACTTGAAGTTATTTTAAATGAACATTCAGAGTTAGTTGAGTTTACAAGCGGAGTCTGATCAATTGTATCAGGACTTGCTTGTTTTGAAACACCAACTTTAAAAATAATATCTTCAAGTTCTTTCACCTTGTTGATTAAAACATTATTTTCTTTAAAAATCAAATCATATTTCTTTTGAAGATCAGATTTTACCATTTGCTCCTTCATAATATCTGTTGATAAACCAGATAATTTCTTTGTTAGCTTCTTTATCTCATTTTGAAAAATCTTTCATTCATCTAAAAAATTATCTTTTATGCATTTTTCTTTAAAATCATTTACCTTCTTCTTTTCAGTTTCTTTACTTCCATCTTCTAACTCTTTCTCCAACTCATTGATTTTCACAGAAAACTCATTTAACATTTCAGTTTTCTTTTTCTCAAAACCATTCTTTTCTTTTTGAAAAACATTTTTCTTGCATTCAAACTCTTTTCTTTCTTTTGCAAGAATTTTCTCCAAATCAGAAATTTTCATAGATAATTCAACAGACTTTGTTTCAAAACCTTTCCTCTCAGTTTGAAAGTCTCTTCTTTCTTTCTCAAATTTCTCTCTTTCAAGTATAAGAACTTGTTCAAAATCATAGATTTGTTTCAAGAGTTGACAATTTTTCATTTCACATGATTTGATTCTACTTTTAGAATCTGTCAACATCTTTCTTTCAAAATTGATTTTCTCTTTCAAATCAACATTCTCTTTTTCTAACAACTTTGTGTTCTCTTGAGCCTTTTCGAAATCTTTTAGAAAATCAAATTTCTCTTTTTGCAAAATCTTTATAACTTTTGCATATTCGTCTTGTTTTGCTTGAAGATTAGCAATCTTGCTTTCAAAATGAACAATCTCAGTTTTTGGTTCAGAAATTGTTTCTTTTGCTTTTACAGGACTTAATTTTTGTAAATTGTCTGAACTGGTTATAGAAATTGCAGGTCTCACAAAAACTTCAATAATCTCAGGCATGATGAAATGACAAATTCGAATATCAACTATGAATTATGATCAAAAATGAGAATCAACACAAATCTAGAACATGCAAGAATTAATCAAATCTGTCACATGCATTTCATCAAACAGTTAGTGTACATGAATTAATGAAATCTTCTTTTCAACAAAAAATTTGAATACTAATCAACATGCAGCAGATATAATCACCTTGATCAAGAAACCAATCAAGAATTTCGAAAACATACCTGTGATCTCTGTTTAGTTTCGAGAATTAATCAGCATAGAGAGAAAATCTTTGGATGACTTGATTGTAAGATATCGATTCAACAGAAAGACAAATTCAAATTTCTTGAATCAATGATAGAAACGAATTCAAGAATTGTTAGGAATTCAAGAATTGTTAGCAGCAGCAGAATCAATTTTCGAATTGATCAAGAAACTTCAAGAACGCGATCAAACACACTCTTGGACGAATTTGTTTGTTGATTGGCTCTGATACCAATTGTAAGTCCCATAAGTGAAGCAACAATCAAGAATACTCCATAGAAAGTAGAATAGAGATAGACATGAAGAACAATTTATTGAATGATCTCTATTCATATTGTTAGCTTTAATTAGCTCCTAATTAAATGAATGTTTTATAAAGATATTTTGATGTTTTAGATATTTTCTTATAGATATTTACTTAGATATTTTATATAGATATTGTCTAGATATTAGATATCTTAAATATCTAATGTGTAAATGGCCCTATATAAGAGGTGTCCATTGTCTTATTTCAAGTGAGAAATTTTGGAGAGCACACAAAAACACACATAGACTAGATGAGAGTCGGTTTTACATGTTAAGTGTGGTGTTCTTCATGTTTTCTCATCTCCATATTTAATCGTCAATGAATATGAGATAAGTTTCTTTATAATTGTTCTTCATGCATATCTTATCTCTATATTTAAATATGGATTCTATATTTCTTCTATTGTTGCTCATAAACGGGACCAACAATTGGTATCAGAGCAAATTGAAGAAACGTTTCTTCAAAATCGGTCATCATGGCAACAATAGAAGTTTTTTTTAAAGATTTGGTGTTGTGCTACATGTTCAAAGTCTGATCTGAAAAGTTTTTATAACTTTGAGTATTTTTAATTAGTTCTCTGACCTGATCAATTAGAGATCTGAGTATTTGCACTCACAGTTCTAAAAGTTATATGGAGATCGTCTTGTTTTTCTACATCAAATCAGGTTTAATAACAACATGCTGGCAGATTTGCGATGCTGTAGTAAAATGGTCATATCTCACTGCTCAAGACTCCGATTGATGCGATTCAAAAGGCCCTGGATTCCTAAGACACAGATGAACAATTTCTGTGTTTTGAGAATTCAGAGATTCGAAATTTATAAGGGTCATATGTATCGTTGAAGTAGACATCAGTGTGCTGATGGAAAAGCTGATGGACAGATCTGCGCAACTGTGGGAAATCAACCATATCTTTGTCGTACGAGCTCGAAAAGAGGTGATTCAAGATGATCTGAACTGCTAACAAACAAATTCAAGTTGTTTGTGTTTTGCGTTCTTGCAAAATCCAGAGGTAAAATGGTCTAAATCAATGTCAAAGTAAGTATAACACTTATGTTATGCTTCTGCCGAGCGGCGACCAAGCTTCTGCCGCACGCGACCAAGCTTCTGCCGCACGCGACCAAGCTTCTGCCGCACGAGACCAGCTTCTGCAGAGCCGCGACCAAACTTCTGCAGAACCTTTGTCAAACGTTTGTCAAGCAACGATCACTTTTGTCGACCACTCAGACCAATTTCTGGCGACAACTCGTACTTTGGCTCGGATTTTTGGCGACCACCTTCTGTGGTACTGTTCACTACAGAACTTCTGTGAAACTCAGCAGAGCTTCTGTGGACCGAACTTCTGCAACCGAGCCTAAGAGCCCAAAGCGCAACGTTTTAGTGTTCTTGCTGTCAGCTTTGCGCACCTGTCGTATTTTCAACATAACTTTTTCATCGAAGCTCCAAATTTGATGAATCCAGATGCGTTGGATTCCTAAGACATAGATGAATACTTTTCGTGTTTTGATCTTGGTCTGAATCGGTGTTATTCTTGGTCAGAATCTCTGTTAAAGACAGTATACTTCTGCTGGACAGAAAGTTGAGTTTGACAAATCATCATCAGAGCTCTATCGGCAGTACGAGTAACTTCTGCCGACCAACTTCTGCCGATTAACTTCTGTGGAACTGTTCACCACAGAACCTCTGTGAAATCCGACATCTGTGGATTGAACCTCTACGACTCAACCTAAGAGCCCGATTTGTGTTTGTTTGACAGATTTGCGCTGCTTCAGAAAAATGCGCATAACTTTTGACTCGGTGCTCCAAATTACTCGATTCCAGCGGCATTGGAAAGATAATTCACAGACGCACGACTTTGATGCTTTGAGTTTTCTCAAATTATGTGAGCTGATATGCCGAAATCTGCTTCAAAGTCTGCTGTAAAGTGCTGGACCGAAAGCATTGCAATTAATTCATGCTCTTTCCGCTTTCAAGAACGGTGTTCTCTCAACGGTTCTTCATGGTGTCAAGCTATATTTGTCACATTTTAAATGTCACTCCATCCTCTGTTATTCACGTTTAGAGCTCGGTGGGTGAGCCTACATTTGAGGGGGAGCACATGATGCTTTGAAGACTTGAAGAACGGAACATCAAAGGTTCTAAAGAAAGCAAGGGGGAGACTATAAGATGATGCTTTCTTTATAAAACATTAGGGGGAGATTGTTAGCTTTAATTAGCTCCTAATTAAATGAATGTTTTATAAAGATATTTTGATGTTTTAGATATTTTCTTATAGATATTTACTTAGATATTTTATATAGATATTGTCTAGATATTAGATATCTTAAATATCTAATGTGTAAATGGCCCTATATAAGAGGTGTCCATTGTCTTATTTCAAGTGAGAAATTTTGGAGAGCACACAAAAACACACATAGACTAGATGAGAGTCGGTTTTACATGTTTAGTGTGGTGTTCTTCATGTTTTCTCCTCTCCATATTTAATCGTCAATGAATATGAGATAAGTTTCTTTATAATTGTTCTTCATGCATATCTTATCTCTATATTTAAATATGGATTCTATATTTCTTCTATTGTTGCTCATAAACGGGACCAACACATATGCTTTGAATATAATGGAGGGAGAAATTGATATACGACTCTCTCAAATCTCACTGTGTATTCTCTCAAATGTCTCAATGTCTCAAATGACAATGTAAGCCCAAGACACCTATTTATAGTGTCCAAAATACAAGACATGGGCCCAAGCCCATTTAACTCCCATTAAACTCCCAAAGCCCAAAAGACTAATAAAACTAATTACAATACATTTGACTTTTGTTGACTTTACATGGACTTTATAAAACTTTCTATATAATTGGGGCTTTCTAGACCCAACAGAGACTTTTGTTTCTCACGATGTAAATCGTAAGACCTGTATTTATATGATCTTGTGAGTCTGCAATGTAAAATCGGGGGTGGTCGTTGGTTTGACCAATGATCCTTTGATGCTTAAATCAACATTTATATGTTAGATCATAATATTTGACGAGGAGAATATACGTAGAGTATATATATAGAGTTGTTGTACCATATTCCATCCAAGTGGGAGGTCAAAGTTACCGTAACTTGGAGTCGATAAGCGCCTTTTTCCAAGGACTTTTGAAATCAAAATATGGTATTTCCCATTTTGTGACGGGTGCTCCGAGCCCCCGAGCCCCTCGGATGATGCGACACATGTGATACATTGACTGAACATTTTTTTATCAGTGTCTTCCTACTCCGCTTGGATCTTCGTCGTGTGGTCAAGACTTGAAGTCGACAAATAGAAAACGAAGATCTACATAAGAGGAAACATTAGTAATACGATGTTTATTTCTAAGGAAATCCTTAGTTGGGTCCCACGGATGGCGCCAAACTGTTAATGCCAAAAATCGCACTAAACTGTCTTATTCCGAAAATTGTATAAAAATACGATTTAAGGTTTGCTTTCGGACCTTATCAACTAAAGATTGAACCATAGAAATAAACAAGAAAAATGATGAAGAAAATGTAGACGAAACAAGAAATTTTGGTGACGCGGAAAACTCCAAAACGAGGGAAAAAACTGCGGTCGACTGTGTTAGAGTCGATAGTGCACTATGGTCACCAATCAGGGGCGATAATCCTTTTGTAACAAGTGATATGTGTACAACATATTACAATAAGAGATAAAATGTACTCAGACGTGTGTAAAAGTCGTGTGTCATGTGTAAAACGTGCGAAATTGGTGGTCGTGCGGTTTGAACTGCCGTCGTCGGGTGGTTCGAACTGCCGTCGTGCGAGACTTTGCATAAGTGAGGTATGTTCGAATGCCTTGAAAGAAATGTAGAATTGAGTCTTAGTTTGAATGTGTGTAGCCTCCCTCTCAGATTGATCACCGGGGGCCTTTATATAGCTTCCGTTGGTAATAAATATGCTTTAATGGTTGTTTTTGTAACCGCTGTCGGCATTAAATGCGCTTTGATGATTGGTTTTGTAACCACTGTAGAGTCTTTAATATCATTAAGAGCTCGTCCGTTACTGATCGTTGCACCATAATTGTTTGTAGACCTGCACTAATGAACAGAAGAAACGGCTGTTGACCATTAATGGTTAGTGTAATTGTAAGACCGTCTTAGGTTCTGGACGTCGGTCTTATGGAGCATACGACCGTCGCCGAAATATAAGACCATGTATACGACTGTAAATGTCTTGTAAGACCTTATTTTAATATAAGAATGGTCTTATAAAAATGTCGTAAGACTAGGATGAAAATGTCGTAAGACCAAGTCGTAATACCACTAGGTCGTAAGACCAAGATGATGATGTCGTAGGACTAGGTCGTAAGACCACCAGGTCGTAAGACCAGGATGTCAGGACGATGCTTTCGCAGGACTAGAGCGATATAAGACCGACAACAGGAGATTGTCGACGTAAGACCGACGAGTCGTAACTGGAGACACGTAACTGGCGATATAAGACTAGTGACGTAAGACTAGTAACATAAGACTAGTAACGTAAGACGTAAGACTAGTAACATGTGACTGGCGATGTGTGACGTGCGACGTATAACATGCGACACGTGATGTGCGATCACGAGATGTAAAGACACTATCTTGAATGACTATTGACGCAAGATGTCTTTTAATAACCAACTATCGTATGTCGGGGGTATGGCAATAATGGGTATTACCCTTGTCGGTCGGGGGTATGACCGTCGTAGATATTAGGGTAATCAAGGTCCATGGGTCATGTCGAGGGAATTTCCCAAGTCGGTCGAGGGTGTGATTTTTTACCCAAACACTAATCTCCTTTTTGCAGGAACATGTTGACTGTTTCGCTTGGACGCATGAGGACATGTTGGGTATAGACCCTAATGTCATATCCGATAAGCTGAACGTCGACCCATCTTTTAAACCAGTAAAGAAAAAGCGTCGAAAGTTCGCCCCTGAGCGGAACAAAGTGATCAACGACGAGGTCAACAACTTGCTTAAGACTGGGAAGATCAGAGAAGTAAAATACCCCGATTGGTTAGCCAATGTCGTGGTCGTACAAAAGAAGAACGGGAAGTGGCGCGTCTGCATCGACTTCACAAAACTTAATAAGGCCTGTCCTAAAGATCCGTTCCCACTACCCCACATCGACGCTATGGTCGACGCGACCGCATGACATGAACTCCTGACGTTTATGGATGCTTATTCTGGGTACAACCAAATTTTGATACACATCGAAGACCAAGAGAAGACTGCTTTCATGACAGACAAAGGAATCTATTGTTACAAAGTCATGCCTTTTGGTCTGAAGAATGCAGGTTCGACCTATCAACGATTGGTTAACAAGATGTTCAAAGAACATCTTGGCGACACCATGGAGGTCTACATTGACGACATGCTTGTCAAGTCCAAACAGGCGACTGACCATATCGATCATCTGAAGAAATCCTTCGACATCCTACGAAAATATCAGATGAAATTAAATCCTACGAAATGTTCTTTCGGAGTCAGCGCCGGGAAATTCCTGGGCTATATGGTCACACGGCTAGGCATAGAGGCAAACCCGGATCAAATCAAGGCCTTGATTAATATCAAGTCGCCCAGAAATTTCAAAGAGGTCCAACGACTCACGGGTCGTGTGGCCGCTTTAAATCGCTTCATCTCACGATCATCGGATAAATGTCGTCTTTTCTATAACGTCTTGAGAAAAAACAAGGGCTTCGACTGGATGGACGATCACGAGCAAGCATTACAACGATTGAAAAAATATATGGCCGTACTGCCATTACTTTCGAAACTAGAAGAACACGAGACTCTACAACTGTACCTCGCCGTAAGTCCTCACTCAGTAAGTACCATCTTAACTAGAGAAGACGATATGCAGCAAATGTCGATTTACTACGTCAGTAAGTCTCTGTTGTCGCTAGTGACATCAACAAAAAAGTTAAGACACTACTTTGAATCCCATCCCATTACCGTCATGACAACCTTTCCTCTTACGTCGATCCTCGGAAAACCTAAGCTATCAGGACGACTAGCGAAATGGAGTATATACCTCAGTAGCTACGATATTGACTTTAAACCTCGCACAACAATAAAATCGCAGGTCTTGGCTGATTTCGTCGCTGACTTTCAGTCTCGAACTGGAAAAAGAAGCACATACCGAGATTTGTACTGTGGCGACTATAAGCGACATGACCTGGATACTCCATGTCGACGGTTCCTCAAACTCTAGAGGAGCGGGTCTTGGTGTCGTCTTAAAGTCCCCACAAAGGGGCAAGATGGTGTACTCCATACGATGCAGTTTCAAGGCTACTAACAACGAAGCGGAATACGAAGCTCTGATCGTGGGCATGAATATGGCTCACGACTTGGGGGCAGTCGGACTTCACGTCAGAAGCGACTCCCTACTTGTCACACCCCGCTAAAGCGGAAATACGGGATGTCACAGCTAAAGATTTCATTGCGTAAGGTAGAAGACAACACACAATCGTCATAGCATAAAAAGTTTACAAAAGATACATCTTGTTCCAAAAATATAAAATTTTTCCAAAACATAATTTGACATGATAAGGAAAGACGTGTTGAATGCAGCTACTTGAGGTGCCTTCTAAGGTTCCAATCTTACTTGCTATTTCTTGAAAAGCATGTAAATGAGAGGGTCAACTATAAAATAGTTGGTGAGATCACAGGTTTAATGAGTACAACACGGTTTGTCATCGAAATAGTTTATAAACCACACAAGGGGATAAGTCAACCGGTTATAGAAAACAGTTTTAATCCGCACAAGTGGGTAAGTCAAAATAGTTTAAATCCGCACAAGTGGGTAAGTCAAAATAGTTTAAATCCGCACAAGGGATAATCAAAATAGTTTAAATCCGCACAAGTGGATTTTGTAAAGTGATTTAAATCCGCATAAGTGGATAAATCAAAGCAGTTGAAATCCGTACAAATGGATAAAACAACAGGTCGTAAAATAGTTTTAAATCCGCACAAGTGGATAAAGAATTCATTTGTCAGCATGCGCAAGGTACAGTATTGTATGCAATTACATGTTAAAGTAATGAGCCACTACCCAAACCTACTGACTGTATCACGCCCCGTACGTCCTACCTCAGCGGTGGGTATCATTCCACATAGGTATGACCAATTAGACACATGTTCAGTCCTACCTCAGCGGTGGGTATCATTCCACATGGGTAAGACCATTTAGACACATGTTCGGTTCTACCTCAGCGGTGGGTATCATTCCACATGGGTAAAACCATTTAACGTTATATTCAGTCCTACCTCAGCGGTGGGTATCATTCCACATGGGTAAGGCCATTTAGACATATATTCAGTTCTACCTCAGCGGTGGGTATCATTCCACATGGGTAAAACCATTTAACGTTATCCATAATATATCGAGTGGCTCGCAAAATGAGCTAATGGGTAATGTAAAATCACCGGGGACTTAATAGCAAAACTCAGAATCAACTAACAAAAGCATACATACCATAGCACATAAGAATACGGAGAAAATATTCGGTATTTTAAATAAACAGTGAAATCGATGCGTAATAGAATCGGTGCGTAAAATAATTGTAGTAACGACATGCTTTTCACCCCAAATATGTAAAACATTGAAAAAGGGGCTGTGAACTCACATGATAAGCGATAGAATCCGGGAATCTCCCACAAGTACTTCGAGATGATCCTACTTCAAACCTATGAACGTAAGGTCACTAGTGAGTTTCCAATCTCGAAGGTTCGGTACTAACTATCCAAATTGTCATAAAATTCCTTGTTGTGTTTTAATATTATAACGTAATGAGTTTATACATTGTTATTGTTAGATTAGAGTTTCCGCAATTTCGTCACAATAAATGACGAAAAGGGTTTTAAAGAACGTAAACATATATATATAAACCGAAATGTTATCGTAAGAACGATAAAATTGAAGAGTTTCAAATGTAAAGACAAGTATTTAAGTGCATAAATATATAGGTATAGTATATATTTATATTCCACGATTTCATCATAAAATGATGAAATGGGATCAAGAATATATAAAATGCATAAACATATATAAATATATTATATATATGTACATTCCACAATTTCATCATAAAATGATGAAAAGGGATAAAGAATAAATAATGTGCATAAATAAAATGCATAAATATATATAAATATAGGATATACATATATATTCCACTATTTCATCACAAAATGATGAAATGAGATTTGAAGTTAGTCCTTAATAATAATAAGAAATTGTTCTTTGCTGTCCATAATTTGATGTCACTTTGTGTCCAACTTTGGGTAACTTCCAGGTATAATTTGGTCATGAAATTTTATGTCCAAGAAGTTCAGTGAGTTATGTTTGCGTATTGATTTTGTGAGGACTGTTTGGTAGATGAAATCTGTGAGTTTTTGAGTGAAACCACTTGGGTTTGAATCTTAACACATAAAAATGATTTCCAGAAAAAGAATTACTCAATTTGGAGTTATATTGAGTGAGATATGACCCTTTGAAGTGGGGTGTGGAATCTGACAGCAAGCTGTCAAAACCACACCTTGTGCATGTGCTCCCATATGATCTTTTTAACCAATATTCTTATTCCTTTGCATGCAAAATCCGATTTGACCCTCTTCCATACACTTATTTTCAGTTTTAAAACACATTTTTGATCCATTTAAAATGCATGCAAGTTACCTATCAACTCAACTTTTATATATTCTTGTAAAAGATTCATTTTGGGAAAAGGTTGATGTTCTTGCCAAGAACATCAACATGCAACTTAAAATTGTGCATCTTTGGCTCATGCATGTTTGTTTAAGTATGTTTTTAGTGGATTTCAAAGACTTACTCATAAAACTCTTAAATAAAAGATGATGGATTTCTCAAGAAACTACATGCATGTGTTTAAAATGTTCATCTTTGGTCTTAACTTAGGTTTGATTTTGGATTCACCATCTTTCTACTAACAAAAAGATGTTATGATGGTAAATCTACAAACATTAAGACATAGTAAATATGGTTTTTAAAAATATAAAGAAAGTGTAGAAAAGATGAAGAACATTCATAAAATGCAAGAAAGTTGAAAAAGATTTAAAGGAGTGTGTGTGGATTTCACCCAACACACTTGTTTTTACCTTTGATTATCTTGAACTTTTGAAGAAATATGATTTTGGGGCTGGAGTTGGGATGAAGATGGATGAAGATTTGAAGATCTTGATGAAGATGAAGATGAAGATTTTAAGATGGAGAGAGAAAGAATTGCAAGTATTCTTTTAGTGAGAGAGTGAGATGAGACAATGAATGAGAAGAAGATGTTAGTTGCTACATATGGAGTAGAGAGGGGGGGCCGGTTTCTCAAGGTGGGGGGGGGGGGGTGTGGTGTGATAAAAAAAAATTGTCAAATCTTTTCTTTTTTATTAAAATTTAAAATACAAGTATTTTCTTAATAATTAAAATACAAAGTAATTATATATAAAATAAAGTATTTATATATAATATGATTGAAATACATAAATTATCAACTACATAAATATTTTTAGTATAAATGTAGGTTAAATTGGCATTTTATGAGATTTATGGATAATTTTCCTAATTCAAGGATTTCTTAGGCAAAATTTCTCGAATTTTCCTATCGTACCGTGTTTGCTACTAAAATTGCACTGTGTGAACTATGTCATGAGAAAATGAGGTATCCAGTGTAGTTCTAACCTGAGGTGTAATTTGACAGTTGTCACAGTCTCCCCCGGTTAAAAGAATTTCGTCCCGAAATTCAAGTGTTACTAGCTTTAACAGGTTTGCTAGCAAGGAGATGAGGATACTTATTAATTGTGTAATCCTCTCATTCCCAAGTGTACTCAGGCCCACGCCTTGTGTTCCAATAAACTTTTACTATCGGTATTTTTCTTCGCTTAAGACGTTTGGCTTCCCTATCGAGTGTCTCCAATCTCTAACCAACAAAGTGGTGATCGACACTTGCGTCCATACAGAGCTTCATATGGTGTACACTGAATACTAGGGTGATAGCTGTTGCTATAACAAAACTTGACCAAAGGTAAGTGATTATTCCAACTTCCTCCGAAGTCTAAAACGCATGCCGAAGCATGTCTTCTAACGTTTGAATAGTTTTTTCACTTTGCCCATCCGTTTGAGGATGGTAGGCAGTACTCAATTTCAATTGCGTACCCAACACTCTTTGGAGTGACTGCCAAAACCGAGATGTGAAACGGCTATCTCTATCTGATGTGATGGAAATCGGGACTCCATGACGTGTAACAATTTCCTTGATATAGATCCGAGCAAGCTATTCCATCTCCTAATCTTCCCTAATCGGTAGGAAATATGCAGATTTCGTGAATCGGTTTACTATAACCCAAATCGAGTCGTGCCCTTTGGCAGTTCTCTGGAGTTTGGTTATAAAGTCCATAGTGATTTGCTCCCATTTCTACTGGGGAATCTCCGGTTGTTGCAGCAAACCAAATGGTTTTTAGTATAAAGGTTTGACCTTTGAGCAAGTCAAACATTTTCCTACGTACAAAGCAAAGTCTTTCTTCATTCCTGGCCACCAATAATATTCCCTTAAATCCTTATACATCTTATCCATACCAGGATGAATCAATATCGAGACTTGTGGGTTTCATCCAGAACCGTCTCTCGTATGTTGTTAGCTTTTGGAATCCAAACTCTGTCCTTGAAGTAACGCACTCCATCAACCTTAGTTTTAAATCTAGTCTTTAAATCATGAAGGGTCTCATCCTTCAAGTTTTCCTTTTTCATTGTATGGACCCGAGCTTTTGAATTCGAGTCTTTAAACTAGTTTGTACCAGTGCTCCCAATGCTCGTACTCGCGAAGGTTTCACCCTTTCCTTTCTACTCAGGGCATCGGCTACCACTTTGGCCTTACCTGGGTGGTAACGTATCTCATAATTGTAAACGCTGAGTAATTCCACCCATCTTCTTTGCCTTATATTGAGCATTTTCCGGTCTAGGATGTGTTGAAGACTCTTATGGTCTATGAAAATAGTGCACTTAGTGTCATATAGATAATGTCTCCATATCTTAAGAGCGAATACCACCGCTCCGAATTCCAAGTCGTGTGTGGTATAGTTCATCTTATGAACTTTTAATTGTCTCGAGGCGTATGCTATCACCTTATCATTTTGCATCAATACACAACCTAATCCTTAATGTGATGCGTCACAATACACCACAAAGTTATTGGTTCCTTCCGATAACGCTAGAATCGGTGTATTGCACAGTTTTTTCTTCAATAGCTGGAACGCCTCCTTTTGCGGTTCTCCCCAAATAAATTTCCTATCCTTTTGGGTCAGTGCTGTGAGTGGTTTAGAAATTTTTGAGAAGTTCTCGATAAATCGCCTATAATAACCAGCCAAACCCAGAAATTGACAATTTCTGTTGGGATCTTTGGAGCTTCCAATTTCTTAACGGCTTCCACTTTTAGTCGGGTCCACGTTTAATTCCTTTCTCTCCAATTACGTGACCAAGAAAGTGTACTCTCTAATCCAAAATTCGCACTTTGAGAATTTGGCGTACGGTTTCTGTTCCTTAAGAAGTTTTAAGATTAATCTTAAATGCTGCTCGTGATCATCCTTACTTCGAGAGTAGATCAAAATGTCATCTATAAACACGATCACAAAATTGCCAAGGTATGGTCTACATACTCTATTCATCAGGTCCATAAACACAGCTGGCGTGTTTGTCAATCCGAATGGCATGACTAAAAACTCGTAGAGTCCATATCATGTCCTAAAAGTTGTCTTAGGAATGTCCTCCTCACGGACTCTTAATTGGTGATAACTTGATCGAAGATCAATCTTTGAGACATAGGTTGTACCTTGCAATTGGTCGAACAAATCATCTGTTCGAGGAAGAGGATATCGATTCATGATCGTCAACTTATTCAGATCCCTATAATCAATGCTCATTCAAAACGATCCATCCTTCTTCTTGACGAAGAGAATCGAGGCTCCCCAGGGTGATGAACTTGGTCGAATGAATCCCTCATCTAGAAGTTCTTGAAGTTGACTTGACAACTTTTGCATTTCGGCAGGTGCCAAGTGGTATGGTGCCTTAGCTACATGTGTTGTTCTAGGTATGCGATCAATCTGAAATTCCATTTGTCTAAACGGGGAAAGTCCAGGAAAATCGTCGGGGAACACCTCCGGGTGATCCTTCACCACCGGAATGTCTTGGATTCGCCTTTCCTCAGACTTCTTCTCAACTATGAGTGCCAAAAATGTAACGCACTTCTTCCTCAAATACTTATGTACTTTCACACTTGATACTATCTCTAGGCTTCTTCCGACTTTGTTTCCTTGTATGACTAGGGTTTCTCCATCTTGCAAAGGTACTCTAATCATCTTATCAAAACAACAGATCTCCGCTCGATTCTTGGATAACCAATCCATGTCTATTACTACGTCAAAACTCCCCAATTCAATAGGAATAAGATCAACGCTAAACAATTTATCTGCTAGATTCAAGGTACAGTCTATAATTACACCCTTAGTCTCAAATTCATATCCATAGCAACCTCAACAATATAAGCATTAGGCATCTTCTTTGATTTTAGATTGATCAAAGGCCTAAATTCTAACGAAACAAAGCTCCTATCGGCTCCAGTGTCAAATAATACTGATGTATAATTGTCGTTTAGGAGAAACGTACATGTCACCATATTAGGGTCGCGACGTGCTTCGTCAGCTCCGATGACAAATACCCGTCCTCGATCTTGGCCTCCTTGGTTTCCCTGATTGGTTTACCTAGCATGATTCCCACTGTTGCTATTGCTTGGCCTTTTACCCAATATCGGGCACTTACTCCGGAAGTGATCCTGACTTCTGCACTCGAAACATACCCTTCTCCCATCAATGACACCCTTTTCCATCCTACAGTACTTGGTGTAATGACCCACTCGTTTACAATCGCCACAACAGGGCAGGCTCCTTCATGATGGTAGTTACATTTGTTACACTTTGGGTGTGGACCATTGAACTGCCTAGAGTCTTGAGCCTTTTCTCCGATATTCTCACTATCTTCCTATCCGTGATCCAGATAACATCAATATAAAAATTCATTCCTATTTTTAGATAATGCCACCAATACCAAAATTTCGAGGTTCATCCTACATCAATACTAGAGTTTTTAGATCTAATACAATCAATCACTTAAAATTACCCAAAATACTTAGTTTATAATAACCACAAGAAAATGTTTTCCTCTGAACCTAAAAGGCTTATCAAAAGCTGCCAAACTATCAATCATACTAATCAAAACCATCCCAAATACACAACTATCAAAATCATCAACACAAGCATAGCGAGTACTACTCCTCCAATCACTCATGCAAGCTCCTCCCTCATCGCGGTCCGCCTAACCGTCTTAACGCTCTCCAAAACCTGACAGCCTTGTATTTCGGTCGCCATTTCCCTTAAGTGATTCTCTTCCGCCCAAGGCATTCCGGACACTCGTCCGATTAGCATGCCGGTGATCACACGTGGCGGCTCTGGTACCTCCGGACGCTCCGTCCTAACCATCCCCCGTCTAGGAATTTGGGACGTTCCTTCTCGTCGTTGCCCAACACGAGGCCCTCCTAGGTGTGGTTGCAAAAATTTTCTGGAGTGGTTCGTGGTAGTACTAGGGTCGGTGACACTCTTAGTTCGTCGTAAGGGTTTTATTCACTTGACACTTCTTCTTCCGACTCCGTGCTACTAGAATTTTCATCTTCCCGGATGTCGGGTGGGTTGTCTTGAGGTTGAACAGTGACGTGATCCGACACATCGGTCGAGTAAGAATTGGGAGTGTAGGATAGTGACGATGACGACATAGTGGAACTGAAGCAAAAGTGTGCTTAGCAACTAATCGCATAAGTGATATGTCTATCATATGAAATGTCTACGCTCTAAGCATGCTCCTAGAGAGTGCAAGTAAAAATCGACATACTCCTACTATAACCATTTCTAGTCTCGCATTAACCTTCCTTAACCGAACATAGGTGATCAGGCTATGTTTAATTAAAGTCTGTTAATGCCATTCTAGACTTAGTTATACTAGTAGTAGGTTCAGTTGTTTTCATGTCAGTTTTGGACTTTTGGTTATAGTTTGGTTTTTCCAAAGAAAGACCGGTATTCTCTATAACCTTCGGCTCTGATACCAAATCTGTCACACCCCGCTAAAGCGGAAATACGGGATGTCACAGCTAAAGATTTCATTGTGTAAGGTAGAAGACAACACACAATCGTCATAGCATAAAAAGTTTACAAAAGATACATCTTGTTCCAAAAATATAAAATTTTTCCAAAACATAATTTGACATGATAAGGAAAGACGTGTTGAATGCAGCTACTTGAGGTGCCTTCTAAGGTTCCAATCTTACTTGCTATTTCCTGAAAAGCATGTAAATGAGAGGGTCAACTATAAAATAGTTGGTGATATCACAGGTTTAATGAGTACAACACGGTTTGTCATCGAAATAGTTTATAAACCACACAAGTGGATAAGTCAACCGGTTATAGAAAACAGTTTTAATCCGCACAAGTGGGTAAGTCAAAATAGTTTAAATCCGCACAAGTGGTAAGTCGAAATAGTTTAAATCCGCACAAGGGATAATCAAAATAGTTTAAATCCGCACAAGTGGATTTTGTAAAGTGATTTAAATCCACATAAGTGGATAAATCAAAGCAGTTGAAATCCGTACAAATGGATAAAACAACCGGTCGTAAAATAGTTTTAAATCCGCACAAGTGGATAAAGAATTCATTTGTCAGCATGCGCAAGGTACAGTATTGTATGCAATTACATGTTAAAGTAATGAGCCACTACCCAAACCTACTAACTGTATCACGCCCCGTACGTCCTACCTCAGTGGTGGGTATCATTCCACATGGGTAAGACCAATTAGACACATGTTCAGTCCTACCTCAGCGGTGGGTATCATTCCACATGGGTAAGACCATTTAGACACATGTTCGGTTCTACCTCAGCGGTGGGTATCATTCCACATGGGTAAAACCATTTAACGTTATCCATAATATATCGAGCGGCTCGCAAAATGAGCTAATGGGTAATGTAAAATCACCGGGGACTTAATAGCAAAACTCAGAATCAACTAACATAAGCATACATACCATAGCGCATAAGTATACGGAGAAAATATACGGTATTTTAAATAAACAGTGAAATCGATGCGTAATAGAATCGGTGCGTAAAATAATTGTAGTAACGACATGCTTTTCACCCCAAATATGTAAAACATTGAAAAGGGGGCTGTGAACTCACATGATAAGCGATAGAATCCGGGAATCTCCCACAAGTACTTCGAGATGATCCTACTTCAAACCTATGAACGTAAGGTCACTAGTGAGTTTCCAATCTCGAAGGTTCGGTACTAACTATCCAAATCGTCATAAAATGCCTTGTTGTGTTTTAATATTATAACGTAATGAGTTTATACATTGTTATTGTTAGATTAGAGTTTCCGCAATTTCGTCACAATAAATGACGAAAAGGGTTTTAAAGAACGTAAACATATATATATAGTACATATATATATAAACCGAAATGTTATCGTAAGAACGATAGAATTGAAGAGTTTCAAATGTAAAGATAAGTATTTAAGTGCATAAATATATAGGTATAGTATATATTTATATTCCACGATTTCATCATAAAATGATGAAATGGGATCAAGAATATATAAAATGCATAAACATATATAAATATATTATATATATGTACATTCCACAATTTCATCATAAAATGATGAAAAGGGATAAAGAATAAATAATGTGCATAAATAAAATGCATAAATATATATAAATATAGGATATACATATATATTCCACTATTTCATCATAAAATGATGAAATGAGATTTGAAGTTAGTCCTTAATAATAATAAGAAATTGTCCTTTGCTGTCCATAATTTGATGTCACTTTGTGTCCAACTTTGGGTAACTTCCAGGTATAATTTGGTCATGAAATTTTATTTCCAAGACGTTCAGTGAGTTAGGAAACTTTTGGCATAAGTTTCATAATTTTTGGAAGTGTTTAAGTACATGAAAGAATACACGACGTAAAACCCGACAAAAACATGTTTCTGTTTGCGTACTGATTTTTGTGAGGACTGTTTGGTATATGAAATCTGTGAGTTTTTGAGTGAAACCACTTGGGTTTGAATCTTAACACATAAAAATGATTTCCAGAAAAAGAATTACTCAATTTGGAGTTATATTGAGTGAGATATGACCCTTTGAAGTGGGGTGTGGAATCTGACAGCAAGCTGTCAAAACCACACCTTGTGCATGTGCTCCCATATGATCTTTTTAACCAATATTCTTATTCCTTTGCATGCAAAATCCGATTTGACCCTCTTCCATACACTTATTTTCAGTTCCAAAACACATTTTTGATCCATTTAAAATGCATGCAAGTTACCTATCAACTCAACTTTTATAAATTCTTGTAAAAGACTCATTTTGGGAAAAGGTTGATGTTCTTGCCAAGAACATCAACATGCAACTTAAAATTGTGCATCTTTGGCTCATGCATGTTTGTTTAAGTATGTTTTTAGTGGATTTCAAAGACTTACTCATAAAACTCTTAAATAAAAGATGATGGATTTCTCAAGAAACTACATGCATGTGTTTAAAATGTTCATCTTTGGTCTTAACTTAGGTTTGATTTTGGATTCACCATCTTTCTACTAACAAAAAGATGTTATGATGGTAAATCTACAAACATTAAGACATAGTAAAGATGGTTTTTAAAAATATAAAGAAAGTGTAGAAAAGATGAAGAACATTCATAAAATGCAAGAAAGTTGAAAAAGATTTAAAGGAGTGTGTGTGGATTTCACCCAACACACTTGTTTTTACCTTTGATTATCTTGAACTTTTGAAGAAATATGATTTTGGGGCTGGAGTTGGGATGAAGATGGATGAAGATTTGAAGATCTTGATGAAGATGAAGATGAAGATTTTAAGATGGAGAGAGAAAGAATTGCAAGTATTCTTTTAGTGAGAGAGTGAGATGAGACAATGAATGAGAAGGAGATGTTAGTTGCTACATATGGAGTAGAGAGGGGGGGCCGGTTTCTCAAGGTGGGGGGGTGTGGTGTGATAAAAATAAATTGTCAAATCTTTTCTTTTTGATTAAAATTTAAAATACAAGTATTTTCTTAATAATTAAAATAAAAAGTAATTATATATAAAATAAAGTATTTATATATAATATGATTGAAATACATAAATTATCAACTACATAAATATTTTTAGTATAAATGTAGGTTAAATTGGCATTTTATGAGATTTATGGATAATTTTCCTAATTCAAGGATTTCTTAGGCAAAATTTCTCGAATTTTCCTATCGTACCGTGTTTGCTGCTAAAATTGCACTGTGTGAACTATGTCATGAGAAAATGAGGTATCCAGTGTAGTTCTAACCTGAGGTGTAATTTGACAGTTGTCACACTACTGGTCGTAAACCAAATGAGCAGGGAATTTTCAGGCAAAGATTCCAAAATGAGGGCCTATCTCAAGATAGCCAAAGATAAATCCAAGATGTTTGATCCATTCTCAATCGAGCAAATTCCCAGAGATCAAAACACTCAGGCCGACACACTAGCTAACCTTGGATCAACGCTTAATAAGCCGTCATTCGACGCTATTCCTATGATACATCAAGCGACCTCTTCTATTGAAGACTCTAAAGAAATCTGTGCTCTTAGCACGAAAGATAGTTGGTCGACTGACATCAAAAATTACCTTATGCATGACCAACTACCTGAAGATCGAATGGAAGCTCGCAAGATTCGATTCAAAGCATCGAAATACATAATCATTGGGGATAGACTCTATCGACGCTCGTCGACGGGTCTAAATCTAAGATGCATCAATAACTCCTAACAGGTACAAAATATCTTAAAGGAGATGCACGATGGCGAGTGTGGCAACCACTCAGGTGGTCGCAGTCTTGCAAATCGTATCTCACGACAAGGCTATTACTGGTCGACATTAAGGCAAGATGCCACTAGGTACGTCCAAGGCTGTGACGCATGTCAACGACATTCAGGTACGATCCACCAACCCTTCGAACCTTTACATACGTCCTTAATTCCATGGACTTTCATGAGGTGGGGAATGGACATCGTTGGCAAATTACCTCCTGCCCCAGGGCAGAAGGTCTTTCTGTTAGTCCTTACAGATTATTTTTCTAAATGGATAGAAGCAGCCGCCTACTCCCAGATTCGGGACAAAGAAGTTATTTCTTTTATCCAGACTAACATCCTATGCAGGTTCGGGATCCCTTCCGAAATCGTGTGTGACAATGAGTTGCAGTTCATAAGTGATCGTACACAACGATTTTGTGAGGACCGTAGTATCAAACTTACGACCTCAACCCCACGTTATCCCCAATCTAATGGTCTTGCAGAATCAAGCAATAAAGTTATCATCAATTCAATCAAGAAAAGACTTAAGGCCGCAAAAGGGAAGTGGGTCAAGGAACTCCCATCGGTCGTATGGGCCAATAGTACGATGCCCCAAACATCGACAGGACAAACACCGTTTTCATTGGTCTACGGTTGTGAAGCCGTCTTACCTATTGAAATACAGCTCCCGACATCGAGACATACGTCCGTCGATCATAATTTGGTAGACCTAAGCTACGACCTTGACGCTCTTGAAGAGTTAAGAGAGTCTGCTTTAGTCAGGATGGCATCTCAACGACAAGTTGTTGAGCGACATTTCAATAAAAATGTTAAGGCCAAAATCTTTCAGGAAGGTGACTACGTCTTACGATGTGTGTTCCAGAACACTAAGGAACCAAATGCAGGTAAGTTGTCCACTAAGTGGGAAGGACCTTATCGAATATCTGAGGTCGTCGGGAAGGGTGCTTACAGGCTTCGAACCCTCGACGACCAAGATATCCCACGAAGCTGGAACGTAGTACATCTAAAAAGTACTTATTTTGAATTTTTATTTTTTCGATTTACTTCGACAAACGATTACAGACTTAAGCATCGGAGGGTCGTTGGTCAAACCAACGACCACCCCCGAGTCTTACATCGCAGACTCGCAGGGTCGCGCGAATGTCAGTCTTACGACCTACATCACGAGAAGACAAAGTCTCTGAGACTTGCGTATCAAAAAATAAATTTTATGACTCATTACACAGGTCTTATGATCATCACAGGTGTTCTTTAAAAGTGTCGGAATCAGAGTCTTATGACTTGAATTCCATACTTAGAATATTTTTTCGGCCCAGACGCCCGAATACTTCCAAAGTTATATGTACCTGTGTCATACAATTCTACGTTCGCTTCACTACTTTCTATACTAGTTTATTTTGTTTATTTACAACAAAGTAAAGCACACGGCGGTATAATAAAAGACATACTTGTATTAATCCAAAGGTGGTACAAGAATAGGTACGACCACCAACGGTCGCCCTAGAAGGAAATACAAATTATAAAAGCTCATCGAGGGCCCTGGTCGACTCCACCCTCGTCTTCCGCACCGCCCATCTTGGTCTCCGCGGAGTCAGTGTCATCGACCCTATTCTCTTGATAGAGATCCTCTTCGGTCCCGACGTGTTCGAGGTAGGACGCGACCTCGGCCTCTGCACCAGCCAAATGGTTTTTCCCCTGCAAATGACGGCGCATAATCGCCGCCCTGACCTTCAGACGGATCAACGCCTCAAACGAGATGAGCTTCTCCTCCAAGGCCCCCGTCTTGGCCTCAGCGGCCTTAACCGACGACTTAAGCTCCCTCACCTGTTTTTCGTGCACGTTGAGGGATTCTTTAATCGTCGTCACCTCTGCTTCATAAGTAGAGGCCCTTTCCAACGTCTCCCTGAGGCGATTTTGGAGCTCCTCCTTTTCCAGCGACGATGTCTCCAAAAGATTCCTGAGATCGTCCACTTGAACGCAAAGAGCCCGCCTTGGCCTTAGCCGCCCGCTCATCCTCTCGAGCTTTACGCTCGTCCTCTTGTGCTCGCTGAAGTTTCTCAGCGATGCAAGGTTCGACCTTCTGGAGCTCCTCTAGTTGGCCGAAAAGGCACAACGACGCCTGAAACGCCTGCAGTCGCACGAAAAAAACATAAGGTAAGTCTAACTTACTAAGAGAGGAAGAGACATACGGAAAAAGTACTTACCAAAAAGGTCATGCCTGCGACGTGAGACCCTGTATCGTCCACGGTAGCGCCACGATAGCGATCCTTGAAGGCTGGAAGGAGGAATTTTCCCAAGTTAGGGAAAATCTTCGCCCTATCCAGGACGCCGTCCAGTAAGAGGTCCGACGGTAATGGAAAGTTTACCGTCGTAACTTCAGGAGACTTCTCAGTCTAAGGACCTTTCCCCTTCTCCCCTGCAGTGGACGACCCAGGCGGCGTCGGTGTCACCCTTGGCACGTCCGAAGACGTCTTCGCCTTCTCAGGAGTGGAGACCTTTAATGGCTCTCCACCCGTCGACGACGGTTCCCTCGGGGGAATCGACTTGGTCTTCTTCAGAACCTCCGACCCCGAAGTCGGAGGATCCTTCCTCTTCAGCTCCTTCGCCTTCTTATTCAAGGCCAGTTGGGCTTCTCTCTTCGCCTTGCCCGAAGCAGATTGCATCTCAGAACCACCTACAAAATAAAATACAAGTGTCAGATACCGTCGTACGACTCAAGGAAAAACGAAAAACGTACGATAAAAGGGCACTTACTTGTCGAAGTCTCTTGTTGACTTCTCTCTGCAGCTTTTGAAACACTGACGGTCGTACGACTGGGAGAATCGAATAATTCTCCGACGCCACAAGAAAAAAAGCCTCGCAACCTTTTCCTGAGAATCAGCGACAGGACCGAACCTAGTAAAATCGATATCTGAAAACAAAAATGACAGAAGTTAACAAAAGAGGATCAACATTGAAATCATACAACAAGACGAAATCGAAATTTATATACCCCTGGTGTTCCACCCAGACGCGACCCAGGAAGTATCCTCGTCTATACGACCAAGCGTCCATACATGACCGAGAATATATTTGGCCTTCCACCCACGATCGTGAACCAGGGTATCGGGGACCAAAGTATGACCACCCCTCAGCTTAGAGGACAGGATATAACGGTGATAGTCGTCCGACTTAACGTCAAAAACCATCAACAGATCACACACCGTGAAAGGAACATCCCAATCACCGGTGATCCGATCGATCTCCTGAAAGATCTGCCAAAGTTCAGGCAGGATCTGATCAGGAGATAAGTCAAAAATACCCAAACACTCCCTAACCAGGGGAGTAAGCGGCCATCTAAATCCTATTCTAAAGGGATACTCGTGTAGGACAAAGAATCCTCCTAGACACTCCGCCGGCCTAAGTTGGTCGGGAGTGTATAATCGGATTTCGGCAGGAATACCCGCCGATAACCTAAAAGCTTCCACCTCCTCCTTCTCTTGGAAAGAGCTCGCCGGCTCGGAGGAGACAGAAAAGTCAAGCACAGAAACCTGTGCTACGTATAGGTCCATAAGGTCCTTATACGCAGAAGCCTTCTTGGCTATCGACTTTATTCGCATGATGAAAAGAGGGGTAAAAGATTGTACCTTAGATGTCTAAAAACCTCGAACGATCAAATAGCAGTAAAAATCCTCTGACTCTTTCCCTAGAAAAACTCTCTCGAAAATGTGTTGCAAACGTAAAAAGAAAATGATTCCCTGAATCGCGCTATTTATGGCAAAGATCGTGTTGGATGGTCGACACCTGTCCATCGCCTTTTCGCATGCATCATGCCGATGGACGACACCTGTCCTCTAAACGTCCTTTCGCCTCTGACACTCCGTCGTGACGTCACGACCTTGTAGTTTCCTCCAATCCGAATTGAACCAAGACGGTTGGGATTCGACCAAATCCTCTCCCCGCGCGACATGTGTCGAACCACTTCGTCAGATTTAAAATTCGAATTTCACGCCTAAAATTCAAATTTTAGGGGCAAACTGTTTGGGTAAAAAATCACACCTCACGACCGACGATGAGAACTCGGATAACATTTCCATAAGACCACTCTTGTATTAAGATAAGGTCTTACATGTTATTTACAGGCGAATATTTGGTCGTGTATTTTTATGCTGGTCGTATGTTCCGTACGACCGACGTATGAGACTTAAGACGGTCGTACGATTGCACTAACCGTTAACAGTCAAACCCGTTTCTTTTGTTCATTAATGTAGGTCCACAAGCATTCATGGTGCAAGCGGCCAGTGACGGACAAGCTATCAATGGCATTAAAGACCCGACAACGGTTACGAATCAAGTCATCAAGGCACATTTAATGACCAAAGGAAACTATAAAAAGACCTGCTCTGCAACTGAAAAAGGGACTACGAATCTAATCTACATATGCTACATCTATTTTCTAAGCTATTACACATCGAAAACACAGTAATCTATAGAGCATTCGGACGAATATCGCTAAAGCTACCTTCGCACGAAAGCAGTTCGAACCGCACGACAGCAGACATTTTCGCACGATTTACACACGACACACGACTTTTACATACGAATAAGTTTATTTCTACATTTATTTGTAATCTGTTGTACACAAAACACCTGTTACAAAAGGACTTTCGCCCCTGTTTGGCGACTATAGTGCACTGTCGAATCTCACAAGTCGACCACGGTTTTTTCCTCATTTTGGGGTTTTTCGCGTCACCAAATCTATTGTCTTGCTTACTCTTTCCTTGCGATTGTGTTGATTGGTCTTGAGATACATTTCTTTAGTTGTTAAAAGTCCACATCAACCTTAAGTTGTTCTTTTGGGCGATTTTTGGCATTAACAGTAACCAAGAGAAGACTACTGAAGAGGATAAGGCATCTACTAATGTGGTTTCTGGTACGTTTCAACTCTGTACCTGCACGTATTTTATTTGATTCAGATGCAATCTACTCCTTTGTGTCGAATTCTTTTTCTCAAAACCTATTTATGCCTAATAGCGTGCTAGAGAATGCCCTATTGTGGAAATAGCCAATGATAGTTAGGTCGTAATTCACGACATTTTGAGAGGTTATGTCCTCGAGGTCTAGGGAAAGAATTTTATGTTCAACCTTTTGCCGATGGTCATTGGCGGTTTTGACATAGTTATCAGGATGGTCTGGTTGGAAGAAAACCAATTCGAGATCTTATGCTCAAAGAAGATAATTCGGGTTCCAGTTTCGGATAGTGATGGCATATTTATTTTGTGGAGAAGAGGAAGGGAGACGTCACAATCATTACCATGGCTAATGCACGTAGGTGCATGGTGAAAGGATGCTCGTGCTTTATGGCCTAAGTGATAGATACCAAGCTCGAGAAGAAGATCGAGGATGTGAAGGTGGTGCCCGAAGAGCCAAAGCAAACATCACTACCTTTGCAATTAAAACCATAATAACTTCTACAAGTATGGGAAGTCCGACTATGCAACAAAAGATTGTCCGATAAAGGGACTCATTTTCTTTAGTGCAAAAAGTCGAGACACCTCACGAAATATTGCCCGAAATTGAAAATGGTTGGTAGCCAAGATAAGAAGGAAAACCCTCCAAGAGTTCAGGGTCGAGATTTCCAGATGACTATTGAAAAGGATAAGGCATCAACTGATGTGGTTTATGGTACGTTTCTTGTCAACTCTGTACCTGCACGTATCTTATTTGATTCAGATGCAATCTACTTATTTGTGTTAGATTCTTTTTGCCAAAACCTATTTATATCTACTAGCGTGTTAGAGGATGCCCTAGTTGTGGAAATAGCCAATGGTAGTCAGGTCGTAATTCACGAGGTTGAGAGGTTGTGTCCTTGAGGTCGAGGGAAAGAAGTTTCCGTTTAAATTTTTGTCGATGGTCATTGGCGGTTTTGACATAGTGATCGGGACGGACTGGTTGGAAGAAAACCAATACGAGATCTTATGCTCAATGAAGATGATTTGGGTTCCAATTTCAAATAGTGATGCCATATTTATTTCGTGGAGAAGAGGAAGGGAGACGTCACAATCATTACCATGGCTAATGCACGTAAGTGCATGGCGAAAAGGATGCTCGTCCGTTATGGCCTAATAAGTGTAGATGCCAAGCTCGAGAAGAAGAAGATCGATGATGTGAAGGTGGTGAACGAGTTTCCTGATGTATTTCTTGACGACTTTCCCGATTTACCACCTGATCGACAAGTTGAATTTAAGATCAATCTTATTTCGGGGTCAACACCAATCACTAGAGCGCCTTACCTGTTTGCTCCATCCAAGATGCAAGAAATGATGACATAAGTACAATATCTTCTTGAGAAAGGAATTGTAAGATCGAGCTCGTCGCCATGGGCAGATTCGATCTTGTTTGTAAAGAAGAAACATGCCACCATGAGAATGTGAATCGATTATCGAGAGTTGAATAAAACAACCGTGAAGAACAAATACCCACTCCTTAGGATCGACGATTTGTTCGACCAACTTCAAGGAGCGGCTTACTTCTCAAAAATCGACCTTTGTTCTTCGGGATACCGCCAAGTGAGGGTGAAGAACAATGACGTCCCAAAGACAACATTTAGGACTCGTTACAGTCACTACGAATTCTTGGTTATGCCTTTTGGTTTGACAAATGCACCGACGTGTTTATGGACCTGATGAATCGAGTGTGCCGACCATTTGTCGATAAGTCTGCGATCGTGTTCATTGACTATATCCTGGTGTGATTTTTGTTAGCACACAAGTCTTACACTTTTCCATAATAATATAAAGAAGGAATCATGACATCCGTGGAAATTTCATGCATACTTTTATAATGCATATGTCCAAGTGTAGCATGCCACATACACTAATTTACATTATCTACTATGCAAACAAAATTATCTCATGCAAATATATTTATAATATTAAGCCCACACATTCCAGAATTCAAGTATCTAAAACCAATATACACACCATACCGCGATAATACATACTTATCTATTCCAAACACTTGATTAAATCCTGATATGTTCAACACACTTCTGGAGACCATATTTTTCCAGGATACTGGTTACAAATAAAATATTGTTCCATATTAACAAATTTACACAGATGGACGTAAGGACCAGATAGCGACTACCCAAGCTTGGAGTATTAGACTCACTGCCCATATGCAAGACCGATCCATCTTCCACCGATTCAAACTTCTTGAACCATCTTCAATCCTTGCGCATGTGACTTCTGGGTAATCCAACACGCAAAATCATCATTCTGTACATAAAATGCATAGGCAATTCGTGGTATATAATTCTCATTTGAATTATTAAAGAGATTGAATTTTTGACATGGGTTTGGGGTTTGGTCATTCGACCCTTGTCTTTCCCCACTATAACTTGCTCCATTGTTATTACCCTTACCTATTTGACAATCTATCTTGAAATGACCTGTTCGACAATAAATCCAACAAGTCATTTTGACTTTTTGTTGGGTCCATGTTTGGGGTTGTCGAACACCCGTATTTTTGTCTTTGTCGATCCTTTTCTTGGTTGTGTGTTTACGTTCATCAACCATGTTCACAATGGATGGTCCAATGAAGTTTTTATCCTTGGCATTACCACTTTCTTGCACACGTAATGATTCGATAATACGTAAGTGGCTTCCACGTTGCACCAAGGAAATTTATTCTTTTTTGTGTTTTAAAATGTGTGTAAAGTGTTTCCAAGATGGTGGAAACTTGTATATAATACTCGACATCAATATGGACTCATCCATATTCATGATCCACGAAAGTCCAAGGAACAAGCCCTCAACATGTGCTCCAAAGTCCATATAGTCCGCTCACTTTAACCATCAGTTTGAGGGTGCTAAGTGGTGCTTAGCTTGACTTGTGACCCATTTCCCACTTAAAGCTCTTCCAAAAAGACGATGAGAAACTCCTATCATGACCGGACACTATTGATAACGGTATACCATGACGGGTCACTATCTCATCAATGTAAAGTTTCGCTAATATTTTCATCGAGTAAGGTGATGTTCGGTTCGTTTCCTGTTAAGACCTGAATGCATATGGCTGTCTGAGTGGATATGGTTATCTGACTGTTAACAGATAACTTGGTGTTCGGTTGTTGTGCTGAATAAACAGTCTGAATGTGATAAATGACCCTTTTACCCCTAGTCACTATTTTTCTGAATAAAACAACTATTTAATAAAAATATTAAATAAATGGCTTATAAAGTTATAATTATAAAAAAAATAGTAAGCAAACGAAAATATATACAGGAGCAGATCCATATAAGAAAATATCTCAAGCATATATCTTTCTCTCTCTCATTGGTTTTCACCCCCTTCCATTTCAATACTTGGCAGCACACAACATCAAATCAACCATAGTTACAAGCAGACAACAACAATCTTCGTCTTCTTCTTCAACAAATTTGCTCTCATTTTGAAGTTTTTGTGATCGATTTTAGTTCTTTAACCGATTTCTTCCAAATCCCATAAAGCACCAACAGATCCTTTTGTTTCTGTTTTTCTGAATTGGGTTATTGGTTTCTCTCTGGAAAAAAAAAGTAAATCTTTTCTATCTTCTCACTGTTCAAATGAATTCAATCCATTAGCAGGAAAACAGGGAGAAAAACGGCAATCGATGTGTGATGCCGATGGAGAAAAACATTAATCCATACTTGTGAGATGTCGATGTGTGAGGAACAACTATGGAGAGAAGCTGATCAAGTAGCGATGGAGGGAAGAAGATCGAGCAGCAATGGAGAGAAGAGGCGGTCGGGTGTTTTTTATGAGTAGGGGTTTTCTTTTTTAATGGTAGGTAGTTTGGAGGGGTAGATAGGGAAAATGCATAGCTGAGCCCAAAGGACATACATAACTTAGCTGACCGAATCTGCCATCATCTGAGCGATTAAGCCGGTACCGAACGGATAGATATGGCTGACCGAATCAGCCATATCTTCCATACAGACCATTAAGCCACAAACGAACAGGCCCTAAGTCTCCTTTATGGGTAAGAAGTATGTTGACTTAGAAAGTTGATCTACAACAATGCTTCAAAAACTATAGTTACTACCACCAAATTTAAGGATACTCTCTCAAGCCTTTAGAAACTACATTAAACCTATTATTCAAGTCCTGATACCTCTATATAAGACAAAATTTAGGTGAAGTATACAACGTTTCCTTAAAATACATGGAACAACAAATCTCTTTGTTTAAAGTTCCTCTCTTAAGTCTAATTCTCAAGTCATTCAAGTTGATGTGTTCAAAATGGTTTATCTCTAAATTTACTACACTTTAACAGTTTCACAATTGATCAACTTATCAAGAATTATCTTGTTTGCTTTATAAACTCATATGAAATGGTGGAACATCATGATTGAGAAATACTGTTCTCCTTTTGTTGGTTTGTTATCTCATCCTTTATCTCACACCCAAACTAAATACTCTAGCCACTCGTGACTAAAGAAGTTTGCATAATTAAAGAAAAGGAGACATAAGTGAAACAGATTAAAGACGGGAATTAAAGGTGCAATATATAATGCTATAGCAATGCAAGAACTTAAAGTGAACGAATGTAAATGCAAAAGTAGTACTTAAATTGAAATAACTTGGAAAGCAACAAACTAATTTACTGAAATTTGAAATTAGCAATATAATCTTAACAAACTTGTGCCCGAAGCTCTCCTTTTATATCAAGGAAAAGGGGGACACACAAAAGGTAAAGAGAAAATAATTACACAAAGGTTAATACACGAAAGATAAACTCCATAAAAGTAGATAAGACTTGTTCCAAAAAAGTGATATACTTTGATATTCTACTCAATTTAACTTTAGACTTGAGTTGTGATTTGTCACCCACCAAAATTTATTGTTATCCCAAGCTCCAAAGCCAACATCTTTTAGATTATTCAGTAACAAGAACTTTGTAGCAATGCAACATCAATTATCAGCCCATCCAAACGTTTCCAGAATTAGCATCAAACAACATAATTTCAATTCAACCACAATCTTAACTCTATAAATAAGACAGATGAAAATAAGATAGTAAAAGACTCAATTTTGGATGAAAAATGAAAATAGGAAAGATAGATAGAAGAGATGAGTAATATAGCATTGGTTAAAAAAAATACATATCAGAGAGTGCTAGAGAGTAGAGAAGGGCGGTGAAGAGAAAGTGTCGCTTGTGGTGGTGGTTCATGAAGGTAGGACGAAGAGCGGTGGTCAACATTCTTATGCGATGGAAGGTTTAACAGGTTTGGAGGTTTGGGGATGGGTGTCGAGATATAGATTAGAAAGGATAACCTAGTGGCCCATTTTTATATGGGGCGATTTCTGTCAGATTTTTTTTCTTGAAAATTTTGAATTTTTGACCGATTTCTAACGGACTCTAGAAGCTCATTTAAAAATTTAATAGTTCGGCAAAATTAAACATTTTATACTCTTTAGGGTATCCGAAATCCATCGAAAATATCTAACATCACAAACGCTTTTTCGACAATATGATTAATAGAAATTTAAGTTTCTAATATCGATAAACCATCGGTTTATATTGGGTGTTTTTAAACATTTAATGGGTGTTAGTAACCCGTGAAAGGTACCGAACTACCGACGGATTTCCATGGGCTCTTTATGAACGTAAAAATTACTTTTCAACAAATAAATACGACATAATTACAATAGGTAACGTATTCTTCGAAAAAAGATCGAAATTTAATCGTTAAAGAGACGGATTCCCGATGCACCGTTTTATTATAAGCAGTACTCAGAAATGAGGCAGGAATTTTAGGATCATAATTTCATCGGATATCACATGTAAATCCGTAAGAAATTTGCGTGAATGTTACAATCTTCACACAATATAATATAACATTCACACAATATAATGATACATTCATTTGATTTGATCTCACGTTCCCATGTAAATCCGTAAGAAATTGCGTGAATGTTACAATCTTCACACAATATAATATAACATTCACACAATATAATGATACATTCCCACGAAACTGAGATATTATAAACTCTATGTAATATTGTTTTAGAGTTTAACGGTGTTTTTTATTCTTTCATATCCATAAAAACAGTACACAAGTTTTAAGAGTTCATTTGAATTCGATTTGTATATTATACCTCATACGTAGTTAGTTTCATTTATAGAATTTGTTTGTTAGTAATATATATTAATTATCCTATTTGACTTCATTAATTATTATAAACAACTCATGTTTCATGACCGGAAAACTTGTTTTTTTTTAATTAAAATGAATATGTCGATAGAACAATGATGGTCTATCTCTAACTCGAAGAAGTTAAGGTAGTGTTTGATACGAAGACATGATTGGACTGGTCTAAACATGACATAATTAGATAAGACAGGATTGGACAAATGTCTATCTGGTGTTGAACATGAATAGGACAAAATACGAATGGACCGGTCAGCCTGAAGGAACAAGCTTTATAAATTAATAAAAAAGTTGTAAGGTTAGTGTCTAAAAGTCAAATTAGAAACATTAAAATCATATTCAAATTTTAAAGTTTATGGATTTTATATCATCAGCTGCCTTAAAATATCCTTTTGACATTGTTGGTTATAGAGTCGGTGACATGAGCTCATACATTTTAAATTTTGACTCACCTCGTTAAGGTTTTTACAGTTGTAAATCAAAAGTAAACTTTAAACTTAAGAGTAAAATCTTTAAGAAAAATTACAACTAATGTTGCCGGACATGGCTGATCAAGTTTAGTGCGCTATTACTGTGTAAGTTCATCGATCAAGTTGTGTTTTTTGAAGTATATATACGACAAATACTCACGTACAGTGTTCGCTAGCTAGCTAGCAAACTTTTGTGAGATCAAACATTTGACCCCTCGGAAGTTGGGCCAATTATGACCCTTTGGTTAAGCTAGGCGCAAGCTTGCCGAATTGGAGAGGGTGTGGTCCTCTCTTGCTCCCTTTACACGTATATAAACACAGTGATGTACATGTACCATGAAAGTTGATTAAATTAGGGCATCACCTTTGATGTACGTACAACTTAACACTTTTTTTCATCGTACGAGGATTCTTGCTCTCTCCCATACGCTTTGTGGTCACCAAAAACTGGGTCTGAAAAAGAATTCATCAGCAGATCTCCCTTTCTAAAGCACTATAATCATTTAACTATTAACGAGTTCAAAGTTTTCTGATTCTAATTGTGTGTGCAATTATAATCTTTTGATCATGTTAGGAATATATAAACTCTAGCTCATGGATTCCATATATAATGGGTGTTGTTTTGAGAAGACAAAGTTAAACAAAGAAAATGTTGTTGTGTTTACACAAACCCTAAAGCCAACATTGCTTTATGCGAACCATACAATGATGCGTAAAATATTCAAGTGGTTCCGTAGTTACGTTACAGAAAATACTCCCATACGTCTGCGATTCAAATTACAATCACTCAATTCAAAGTTTATGTGAGATATATACTAATTGGGGGGTAAATGCAATTTTTGGTTGTCTAAAACTCTAGTTTAAGTTCAAAACGTCTTTCAGCATGCTTAATTATATGATCTTTTTGTCGATCTAAAAACCGCGTTAGACTTTTACATCTTTGTTTCCTGATGTTCTGGTCAATTTAGAGTCGCTCCTTTGCTATTGTAGTCGTTTGAACACTGAACTATTATATTAGTATCTTTGTTGTTTTGTGTCTGTTTATTTGTAAAAAGAAAATTGATACAGGACGGTAGGTATGTATCGATCTTGGGTTATCCATTACAAATTGCACAGTAGTTCACATGAAATTTCTAATCTTTCTACTTGAATGGATAGAATCATCATATATAGATGAAAGTGAATTGATTTCCAAATTAAAAATTGGCTTCTAGATAAGTTATTCCCAGAAACAAATAGGTAGCTTTACACTAACTTAACCACTCCTTTATTTTAGTTTAATAAATATTGATGGCACTTTGAATAGTTTATATGAACAATCAGTACTTTCCCTTTTGCTTCAGCTTTAAAGCTATATATCCATTCCTTCATCTAAGTTTATTCCTACAAACCCCAAAAGCAAAGTTATGTAATTCATCATTATAGAACCTCTTACAAAAACAACTGCATATATATTATATTTGGTCTTTTGATATGATAATTAAGCTAACGAAACACAAAGAGGATCATGGCCAGCATATTCGCAAGTTAATGTGGTTCAAGGAATCTAAGCGTAATGCAGATGTACGCTATCCTTTTTAATTCGGTTACTATACCTAATTAGGTAGCTGTGAGGATGTGAGGATGCATTATATGAATTAGTGGATACAAAAGCATTTACTAACGAGCTTAATAGGACTCACATCTTATTCGGTCAGTTATACATGACTGTTTGACAGTGGCTTAATGTTATAGAAAGTGGTTTATTCAGTAAGCGTTTATAGGAAGCTTTTTGCAGAAAGCCAAGTTTTCTTTTTCCAAACCTACCCCTTCTAATTAAAAAACACGCTCCTTCCAACTATGAAAAAACCCTCCCAAACAAAAACTTTCCCAATTCATACAAACAGATTAATCCACACAGACAGCTTTATGCATTCAAGACTTAATTGAAAACCAACCAAACATCCCCTAAGCCATATGTAGTACTAAGATCAATGAGAAGGAAATGTTTAATACAATTTGTTTTTGAAATAAATAAAACAAGAGAGGAGCATTAATCTAGTGAGGATAACTCTAGATAATAAATTGTTTTGGTATGCATATGGGCGAGGCATAAGAGAAATACCGAAACCATAAAGGAGCTAATATGAGATGTACGAGTTCGGGTTTCAGGTTTCCTCTTTTATATTCCAATATTAATTAAGTTTTAAACATCATTAAAGATGCGATAACTAGAACGTCGTGTAAAGAAGTCAAGAACTCCATTTATCAAGCATGGGATTATGTATTCTAACAAAAATATCATAGATGAACCGAAGACATATCCATGTTACAGCATATATATATCTGTGATGTATAAAAACACATTTGAAGATGATCAAGAAGAGATGGATAGTTTATAAGAAGGTTCAAAGACTCTTTGAAATATTAATAGAGAGAGAGAGGGAAAGTATCTCTTGTGAAATTGGCGCCATCTAAACCCTAATAGTGTGTCTTATGAAAAATTTCTACTTAAACCTCATCAAGCTGTCAAGAATTGAAGTTATGAGGCATAAAATGTGTTAAAAATTATGAAAAGAACAAATATATAAGTGACCCACTGCACGTGCTAAACATTAATTTAGTTAAACTACCATAAGGTTTGTTTCCTTATATCAAGGGGATAAAATAAATTTTAATGCAAAACTGATCACCTTAAACATTAAAAAAACCTATGAACACTTGTTACTTGTGTGCAGTGGTAGTGTTTGATGCTCTTAATTCAAAGTAAATGCTATTAAATTTAATCCTATATATTATCCCTGGTGAGTGGTGGAATTCCAATACCATGCATGGTTTCTCAGTCTTTGAGAAAACATGAATTTGTTTATGTTAAATACACCTTAAACTTTACATATCAAGTCATTGGTGCTCATTTTTCAATTCAAGAAATGTAAGAGAGAGAGAGAGAGAAAAAAAGAGAGAGAAGACAGGAAGAGTAAGACCAGGAACAGTTAGACAACATGACATGGGTTTTAACAAAAAGATGGCCATGTTGATCATAATAATAATATATATATAATACTCTTTATTGATGAACATGTAGATAGTAAAACACCCATAAATGGTTCATATATATACATAAAGTTTGAGCAAATTTAGTAAATTATGTAAGACATGACTCCCAAGCAATATTTAGTAATTATCCTAACATGAATATGTCCTAAAAAGGGAAAACCAGAAAACATTTGAATAAAAGTATGTCAAGCAATAAACAGCATTGATAGGAGGGAGGGAGGGAGGTAAGGAATCATTTGTTTTTATAAATAGGAAAGATTGAGCTCTCATTTAATTTGACAACTGTTGAAGTAGATTGACATTTATAAACAATAATCAACAAACAAACAGGAAGAATCTCCACAGTAAAACCACCGCTGCATTCTTTAATTAATTTCAACCTGCATATTATCCGGAGATTTCTGCTCCTATATTTATTGTTTTTACTGAAAACAATGCAATAAAAAAACCCATTACCCCAAGACCTTCGTTTCATTTCATCATAGTTTGATCCTCAGGAAACACCGAGTCTTAGTGCCATTAATATCAACAGCGACACTTTCTGAAAATACCATACTTATGATATCTTTAAAGAGATGGATTTAGAGAGAGCGAGAGTTATATACATATATATATATATATATATGTATAAAGGTATAGAGAGAGAGAGAGAGAGAGAGAGAGAGATTGTTTGATTGATTCTCGAGGATGAACAAGGAAACAAAAAAACCCAAATTAAGAAAAAATAAAAATAAACATTACAAGAGATCTAAACGGGAGAATATTAACTTGTTGCACAGATTCTTGCTGACCTTTGTTTATGATCCAAACGAAGCTATCTAACCAGATCCAAATAAACAAACGGGTACTCAATGATCCGATCCAAATCAAAATGGATTATTATTGTTGGATCGTCCGGCTGAATTACTCCCTCCACCCCATCCATCCACCGGTAACTGAACATTTGCCGGCATGCTGATCGGTAAGTTGAAAAATGGTAGCCCCGAAGATGGGTCCGGCGGAAAAGGATTATTACTATTAATCCCGCCACCGCCATCGGCCGGTGGTTGAATCTGAACCCCATCAACCGGCGTTGTTTCCTCTTCCTCTAATGGTAATCTCTCGTAAGCGACATTTGTAAATGAGGAAGCGATAACGATGACCGGTCCTGCGGCGGTCAACTCTCCGACCACGTTCCCACCAACCACTTGTCCCTGACCGCCGGCCAAGAATATTGTCAAACTGGTGGCCCCCGGTGGCGCTGGGGGCGGCAAGAAAGAACCCGAAAGCGACAAGATCTCAAACCGCCCCTGGAGGGTTATTACTGACCCAGCCGCAGACGGCTGCCGGAGACTGACATTCGTCACGGTACCGCTACCGGACAATATACAGATCCCGCGTTGCCGCCGCCGTGCATAAGTTGCAACGGACTCAAAAATATCAAACCCATTTCCGATTTCTAAAATATGAGCTCGGAGTGTGTTGGCACTTTCTCTTGTGATAATCACTGGTGGTTTGGGTTTATTCTTTGATCCTGGTGGACGGCCTCTAGGCCGCCGCCCAACTATGTCGCCACCACCGGAGTTAGGAGAGATCAGGTCAAGACCCTTGTTGTTATCTCCACCGTCATCGTCCTCTTCCTGATGTTGAAAGGTGTGAGAGAAAAGCTGATGGTGGTGCTGGTTGTTTTCAGGAAGACGACGATCAACACCACCACCACCAGCGTTCTGACTGTTTGGGAGTTGCAAGTCAGAACGCTGGAGTTGATGATGAATATAACGAGAAGCAGTGCCTAAATCTAAACCCGCCATGGATTATAGAATTATACAAAAGAAAACACACCCACAAGCAACAGAAAACAAGAAAACTATAAAAAATTTGAACTGGGAAATTATATAAAACTTGAATTTTTTTTGTGGGTTTTTTTTATAATATGATTATGAAAAAGGAAATTATAGAAAAACAAAGATCTGGAAGTTGAACCCTAGAGATTAGAAAACAAAGGGATATGATATGAGTGCAGAGAAGGGGAGGGGAGGGGGAAGGGGGGGATGGGAGAGAGAAGAAGGTGTGAGGGTGAGGGGACAAACGCAGTCATTTCTCACAAAGTTGATATTAAATACTTTGTTTTTATATCAATAATTTTGGTAAAATTCAAGATTTGATGGTGTACTACTGTAGACCTACTGTTTTTCTTTCATTTTTTTTTTCTTAAATTAGCAAACTTTTTAGATTTATTAATGATCGTAATTGGTAATCTTTTTCTTAAATGATATGGTAATTGTTTTTTTTACAAATGAACTTCTATTTTTTTTAAGTATATTATATTTATATACGACAAATGAAGCAAATAAACTCACACATCCTCTTTATCTTTGATGAGCTTTGAACCCATGACTTTGTAGAAGGCAAAGATCTCTGATACTGCTAAGCTAAAGGCCCTTTAGTATGAACTTTTATTTTATAAAACAAATGTTTTTTAACATCCGGAATTGCAAACACAAACATTTTGTGAAAGTAAAGCATGTATTACCAAGTTGAATTTTTTAGCATACATTTTTGTCATGACACTAGAGTATACAATCTAATAGAAGTATCTATGATTTATTAATAATCAAATAACTATTTGGTTATTTTATTTTTTTAAGGATAATAATTGGTTATTAGAGACTAATATCTTGTAATGCTAACAAATAATTAAAGTATAATTGAATAATTAAAAAAAATACGCATATATATATATATGTGTGTTTATAAAATAAAAACCACAAGATATACAGATAAATGTAATATTGTTCTGATTTAAATGCAATAACTTTATGTATTTAGTTTATTGGTGAAAGCTAAATATGTTTGTATTGTGATTTGGGTGTTTGTGGTTTGGTTTAGGCGTCTTTTGGTAAAAATAAGTTAATTATTTTTTGGTACATGTTTAACCGGATATGAGCTAGTTTATAAGCTAGAATTATAGATAAGCTTATTGTAGTACTTATAAGATTTATTTTTGTCAAATTTTCCAATTATACCCTTATTAATATTAACTATTATTTATTAACCACCGATTATAACTATATATTAATTATTAAAATTTAATTATTACTAATATTAATAAATATTAAATAAAAATTATTAATTTGCTTTAAAATTATTGTTAATCATATTAATTATTTTTATATTTTTTTAATTTTAATCAATATATTTTAGTTATCAGTTACTATTTATTTTTTAATTATTATTTGATTTTTTCACATTACACGGTTATTTAAAATCATAAGTTAATAAAGATTTCTCTTAAATTTGCCTTAACAAATTCAAATTTTATAGTATATATATATATAATAACAATAAATTTTAAATTCTTTTAATTAACATATTCTACTATTCAATTTTTTGTTACTATCTTGTTTGTATTAACTACCAAATTTTATTACTATAAATTTGTTTTAAATATATTATTAAATATTGTAATTGATTTGCAAAATGTCATTTTTGGTCCTTTTACATTTTTATTAGTTAGTTTTTTTGAAACGTGACTTATTCATCAGTAGATTATCAGTTACGAGCTATCTTATTACTCATTAGCTAGCTTATCAGTTACCATATATTTATCAGCTACCAACTAATTTATCAGTTATCCGTTAGCTTATCAAGTAGTTTGTCAAATATAGTCTACAACTTAACCTTATTTTAAGAAACAAGACAACCAATGATGGTTGAAATATTCTTTAAATCGTTGGAATTATTTCTTACCAATTTTTGTCATCAATTATTTCTAACCAATTTTTGTCATCAATCAGTCTTTTCCGAGACATCATATATAGAAAGAAATAAGATGATAAAGGTTATTCATGTAATTAAAATATTAAGGTTAAAATAACAAATTGATCTAATAATATTCAAATCAACTTGAAATTATAATAAAACGTACTGGTAATCTATAACTTATACAATGTTTGACAAATACAAACTTTGATCTATAAAGGATGCTTGTCACAACCAAATAAGTCAGAGGCAGATCTAAAATTGACCCTCCTTAATTTTCAAAATTAAATTCATTTTTTATATTAAAAATTTTATTTTATATTTCTTTTTTTTTTTACCTCAGAAACTTATAAATTCAAATTATGACCCCACTACCACTTAAATAAGCCCACATGCTTACAAATCCGATTAATGTCACAATATTTCATTTTTAATTCACATGTTTTTAGTAATTATCTCTTGATCTTTCTTCTTCGTCTTTTTTTAGCTAAAAACAACCAAAGATATGATGAAATCCAACAGAAAAAAATGAAAATGGGTAACAGTAAAAGAAATATTCCAAACTTTGACAGGGAATTGATTTTGTAGGATTTTGTTCCTAACAAATAAAAATCACCTTTGGCAAAAGAAACTACATTTACATGTATATATGTCTTAATATATAAATCCCAAAATAAAAGTATTATTAATTGTTCATATTAAATTATGTATAGAGTTGGGAGGGAATGAGTGCACCTTGGAATTATTCACATCTTTGGAGGCTAGAGGTCTAATGGAGGGTGCTTTGATTTTGGAAGACAAAAAATCCTTTGGTACTCTAAAATTACTCAAGGAAGATGAGCGTTGCACTGGTGTGTCTTTGAAGTATATTGATGGGCTATCAATGTTGCTGCAATTCAACACCAAGGAGGAGGCTTTGGATTTTTGGGACATCAAGTGTGACTCGTGGAGACATTAGTTTTTCAACCTTTGCGCTTGGACTCCGTTGCTCCAGTTGAACCTACGAGTGGCTGTCATATCCATATATGCTCTCCCTTTGTCGGTATAACACCCTCAAATTAGGAACAATCAACTAATTTTGAAATTTTCAATAATAAATCGAATAAAGGATAAAATCCATTTCTACAGATCGATACTTGAAATACCTCGAATGGAATTCTAGATATAACCTCAACAAATAATAAACCAAGTCTTATATAAAGACTAAATAAAGGTCGGGTGTTACTAACCCATTAACAATTGCTATCTTCAAATGTGCGGAAGACATGACCTAATATATACATCCTTCTCGTGCGTCTAACTAGCACTCAACTCTTCGTGTCGCTAGTACCATTCCCCTTTTTCATATATGAAATCGACAAGACTTCCTCTTTTTCCGGTTGTCTTTCTAGAATGTGTGATTGATTGAGTAGGGAAGAAACCGAATTTATATTACAATTATAGTTGTTGCTTTCTAGTCGGTGCTTTCTTTGCAGTTGTTAACTGGTCTCATGCCAATCTTTTGGTCGCCCCAACGGAATAGTACGATGTTGTGTCGGCGCTTGTAAGTGGCACTAGTATCGAATTGCCACGATTGACCCAATAGAATGTGGCAAGCGTCCATATCAAGGACATCACATAGGTACTCTTCTCGATATTGTTTGCCAATTGAGATAGGTACCCGACAAGTTTGTGTGACTCTAATGTGAAAACCGTCCTTGACCCACCCAAGAAAATAAGGAGCTTCATGTGGTTGAGTAGGTAGGTTAAAGTAATCGACTAATTTTTGGGACGCAAGGTTCACACAACTTCCATTGCCGATAATTAAGTTACATACCTTTTTCTGCACCGAGCAATGAGATCTAAAAAGATCTTCGTATTGACATTCTTCCTTTGATGAAAGCAATATTCGTAGGAGTACGATATCGATTTTCTCTTGCGGGTCTCCTTCCTCCTCCTCCTCCTCCTCACATTCGGAATTCGAGAGATTAACCCGGTTATGGTTGCTATCGTGCGGAACCCTAACCGGTCCTTCAAACCCGTCTCTTCTCCGACGGTTGCCGTTGACGATGTTAGGTTGAAACCTATTGACAACCGCTGTCAGATTCGCGAGTATTGTGGATAAGGCCACATCCGACTCAGCAAAGTCTGCTTTGGTAGCCGGTTGTTGATCTGCCATTGATGGTGAAAAGACAGGTGAGTCCTGCTCTGATACCACTTGACGCAGCGTAGGTTTGCGGAAGGATCGACAAGCGTCTAAACCCATTTCGATAACGAGATTACTAAATGTAAACTCAGAAAATTAAGAGAAAACTCTTAAAAAAACTTTTATTAATTCATAACTTATTAACAAAGAAACCTAACAACCCTATTTATAACTAAAACTAGGAAAAAGATAATTACTAAATCTAATTATAAAGATAATTGTTAACTTAATTATAAACTAAAGATAATTAATAAAATAAACAATGGAATAAGAATTGTAAACCAAACACAATTGTAAAGTTGGATGGACGGTGGCATTGCTAAAAGAAAGGCGGCGGCGCAACTCCAATTTGAAACATATGAACAGTGTTTTGCGCGACGTGTGGCACGGCTTAGGCCGTGCGGTTCCTCGCGCCGTTTCGTTTTCCGACTTTTCCAACCAATTTCACTTTCGATTTCGAGCCTTTTTCGAGTTCGTTTTCTTCCCTTCCAAATATTAGAAAAAGACCCGGTTAACTCTCGAAACCACCCTGTATCACTAACTAGCACTTAACTCTTCGTAGTATCGCTAGTAACATTCCGCAACAAGGACCTGATGCACATGCCGACAAATAAAAAGGTTAGGCTTAACGCCTAGAGAGTTCAAGTAGTTTTCATCATAATTATAAAATAGTAAAACCGAAAGACTGCTTATTTAAAACATAACTTCTCATTAGGAAATGCAATTATTGTAAAAGAAACATCTTTCCAAACCCACTATTTTCGTGATGAAAAACACTAAATCATAACACCCGTTCAATATGGACAAAAACTCAACACTCACTCCAAAACATGAATGAAGTTAAATATTCAAATACGGAAACATAGATAAAGCTCTATTATCCAAATCATCCATAACGTGCATAAAGCTCAATAATACGAAACCACAAATCATGGATTTCAATCCATACTAACAACACCTTTCGGTGACAGAGAAGACCCGTTTCCATTGAATGTGGTGAGAACACAAAAGTATACCACATGTCTATGTCATCGAACTACACCTCACATCATTGACTTTAGTGCACGCTCTATTAAGAGTCACCTCAAGTCATCAATACCTTTAGTACGAACCACTCATCGGGCGTCACCTCAAGGACACGATACCTTTAGTGCGCACGCCTCACTAGGCTCCACCTCAAGGACACCCGATCTTAGTGACCATTCGCTCTCTAGTAAAGTTCCAACCTCAAGGTTCTAATTTGACCTTTAGTGTCTACTCACTAGCATTCAAGATAGGAGTCTCAACTCCCTACTTGATAACCCAAGATGTTTAACTGTCATGCATAAGAGTTAGATAATCAAAACCACAAAGCCTACAGTCGGGAGTCCAACCCATAAAGGTTCACCTACGCAACATCAGGACGACAACAATGCCCACTTGGGCATTTTTCACAAAGTGAGAACATAAAGACTCCTCACTTTTCAACTATGACTGACTCGTATGCGTATGGATCCAGTGCATTACAGTAAAAAACATTACATAACTCCAGATGAATGACTAACACACTCAAAACATGTAATTCTCAAATAAGATGCAATAAATGCAAATTATACTCAAAACTCCACATCGGGATATTAAAATCGGACAAATCCCTCTCTAGCGTCATCTACTGGCTGACTGCACACTGCCTTCTGCCTGACTATGACTTTTAGAAAGCAAGATCCTGAGCAAATGTTCCCAAGACTCATCAGAGTCAAAATCGACCCAAAAGCTCAACAATTTAATTGACTATTCAATAAAAGTCATCATATGCGATAAAACTTATTTAACCCGTGTTTATGCAAACACATGCTCCACGACATCATTAATATCAAATATTCAACTTTAGTTGGGGCAAATCATTTTCCAAATGCAAGAATATGCATCTTTCCAAAACACACACACGCACTAAAAAGAATTGTCACCAAATAATCTCCATTTACAAGATAAATCATTGAAAATATATAGACTTATGATTTGTTTATCAAAATGCCTAAAAATCCCAAATGTAGGTATTTTACAAGATTTATAGAATCAAACACACCAAATACGCAAAACTCATTAAATAATCCGGCATTTGATAATTATCAAATAAACACATAAATACTTCAAAATGGACATTTTTGGCATGTACATAGTTTTAAAAAAGCAACTTAAACTCATCTTGCTAGATTTAGGCTAAATCTAGGTATTACCCCGAAAACTTGATTCTTCTTTGATGAAGACTTGAAATCTCTAAGAAATCTCCCTAGATCTTAGATCCAATACATTCACAAGGTTTCCTTCACCACACAAGTCATCGAAAGCACAACAAAGTTGAAGGATGAATGGGAAAAGGATGAAAACATCAAACCCTAGCTTAACAATAAGAGGGATGTGGGGCTTACCTAAACAAAATACTCTTGGATCCTCCATAAGACTTCCATTCTCTTGTTCTACTCTTGAAGATTTTCCAAAAAAGTGACCATAGCAAAAACATTCGTCAAAATCGGAGCTATGATGATAGAGACATGACTAAATGAAGAAAGAGGCTCAAAATCAGATTTATGCTCTACACCCTGACCGCGAGACTGCCATGCCAAAGTGACTGTGTCACTTTCGCTGGCACTTTCACCTAGAATGTATCGTGCCCTCATTTTTCTCTGCGAAAGTGACAGGCTAAAGTGCTAGTGTCACTTTCGCATGGCACTTTTGCCCGAAAGGTCCCTAGAGCTTTTTCGCCTATTTTCTCGATCGTTCATTGACCGTTTTTCTCGGTCGTTCCTCGACCATTCTTCCCGGTCGTTCCTAGACCGTTTTCCCGGCCATTCACCAACCATTTTCTCGGTCGTTCCTTGACCATTTTCTCGATCGTTCACTGGCCATTTTTCTAGCCGTTCACCAACCGTTTGTAGAAAATTTGGAGGGTTACAATGGTTTGGAGGTCGGAGGATTTTTCGTTGATCGCTAAGAAAGGGGTGAGGTTTTGTAGTTGGGTTCCAATGAGAAAGGGAATCGGATCCATGGGAAGATAGTTATTATCACAAAACATAAGGGTTGGATTAAAGAATCTCAAGAGATATTTCTGGATGGCGTTCCTTCGAAAAATCAAAATTTTGAAGACCTTATTAAAACAAAATTCCTCATTATAGAGAATTTGGTGGATCGTGATGAACTCCAAGTTAGTTTCGGTGGGGATGAGAGCAAGAGTTAGATGATGTGGACTCGAATGCGGCGTCGGTAAAATTTAGTATGGATTCGGTCTCGAAATACATGGTACGGGAAATGTCGGTTAATAAATAAAAGACATCGGCGGAAGCAATGATAGGTTCGACGAAGAAAAATGTACATGGATTGGCGCTACCGTAGATGGTGATAGAGAAAGGTGAAAAAGGATGACCGGTGTAACACCTTAAAAACGAGGTAAATTTTGTTGATCCAAACTCTCTCATTGATTTGACGACGACCCTTAGAATACTAAGTGAAAATTGCATTTAGCATCTGTATGTATTTGTGTTTCACCATCGGTGATCATAACGCTGAGTTTGTTCAGTGATCGCTGAAGGTTTTCATATGTAAAGAGTTATTGTATTATCTGAAGACAAGCCTCGCGTCGAAAAGAGTTCATCGCTGACATCGAAGACCAAGCTGATGAACAAGGAGAAGTCTACTCATGATCTGAAGCGGCATTAAGTGAAACCAAGACAAGTCTACAATACGCGACATATCAAGAACAAGACTTCAGCGATAGTTGACCCTTCATCAGGCCTCACTGATGAAAGATCTCATCAGCGATCGTTGATCATGAAGCTTGTCGTTCAATATTTGTTTGTCTTAACCTATTTTCACAAAAGTACGAAGGTACAAAAGGAAACATGCTTTTGTCCATAATCGTACAACCACTCTGCCAACTACACTGTTCACCGTGCGACCAAGAGCATGTCTTTGACAAAAGTCATAAGCATGCATCCAATGAAGACCTGGCACGTGTAAAGTGATCCTGTAATGCATTAAATGCATAGGGTATAAATAGGAGTAATATCCTTTATCTTGAAGGGTACTGAACTTCTTAGTGCTCGAAGAAAAATGTTTTTTTCTATATATCTTCTCTCTATCTATTTCTAGTGCAAAGAACTTAGTGGTTCTCAAGTTTGTTTAGATTAGGTTTACTTTATCTTATTCCTCAACAAACTGTAAATTGTGTTTTGATTTATCAATAAACAATTTCGAAAAGTAAAAATTGTGTTTGTATTCAACCTCCCCCCCCCCCCCCCCCTTCTACAAAGTTGCACCTTTGTAGAAATCCCTACGGGACCAACAAGTGGTATCAGAGCAGACTGTTTAATCTCATAAACAAGATCTTGCTTAAATCTCTCTTCCTTGCAATTCTTCAAATGGCATTGTAGGTTATTATATGCCCACGACACGTGTCACACATAAATGCTACCAATGAGTATGTAAACCTAAAGGGTCACACACAAAAGAACACGTTTTCTTCCATTAGAAAGAAATCCGTTAAAGTCATGTTTGACAGTTAAAAAGTTATTCTTGAGAGAATAATTATATAATATGTGTAAAATGTAATTATGATAATTACAGGGTTTTATTTGTAAATATGAATAATTATTATTTGTTTAGATAAATATAATTATTCAAATTCAGATAATTATTCGAATTCAAATGATTTGAATTCAAATAATTACAGATAAACATAAATCCTATTTCCTGACTATATAAATAGGATGCCAGGTTAGTTGTTTTGGAACTGATTGAATCCTATGGATCTGACAAATACACATATTAGCATAGGATTTCTTTTGGGCTAGCACTCGGTGGAATTCGCGTGTTCGTGTGTGGATACCGTTAAAGGAAACCTGCGTTGGTTTCTAACTGCCCCGATCGTTCAACCACAACAGATCCCAAAAGGTTCATTTCTAAACACCCTATAGTGTGGTATAATTTAATTAAATGCATCAATGGATCCGATTGGGTTTTGTCTTTTAGAAATGTTTTCTAAATGTTTTGTAACCAAAATACTTTATTTCCGCCGCGTATAACGGTTACAAATTGCATCAAAACCCAACAGTGATATCAGAGCCACTTTGATTGCATTTAATTAAATAAAGAACAATAACTTATATGGCAAATAACAATAAATCATAACAGGGATATATATATATATATATATATATAAATATACATGTTTGTATATATATATATATGGAATAGCAAAATTCTGGGCTTTGAAGAACCCCACGTGCTACTACCTTATTTCTAGCCAAAAAGAAGGAAAGTCTCAAAACGGGTAAAGGGTTGTAAACCCAACTTTCTACCAAAAATATTACAGCCGCATATATATTTTTTTCTTTCCGACGATTGTGCTTCCTTTGGCCGTCACCAGGATTTCACGGCTGCTGCCGTTGAATGGTTTTCACCATTAGAAACAAAGGGTTTGTTAACCTTGTTTTTCTCGGTCACAACCAAGACAAGGGCTTTGAGAGTTACAGTTTAATCAGGTAACAACGATTCAATAACACGAACAATTGATGATTTCAACTTGTCATCCCTATCGTATTCAATATTCAAGATAGTTACAAAGGTTTGGATGAAAAACTTAACTATCTCTCTCTAAACAATTAAGCTCTAAATTAATCTCTTGGATGGCTAATAAATTGCTTATGAAATTGTTAACCTAATTCTAAAGGTTAACACACCTTATATACCAAGACTTTAAACACAAAGGCCCATGGCCCATTAACCTAATCTAAGCCATTTTATGATTAAAGGCTATTACAAAAGATTAATTAAACTCTATAATTATTTATATATCTTTCTAATATGTAGGACATTTATGGTCCTAACAATCTTCCCCTAAAGATATATGAATAAAAATCGGTCTAGAAACCTTCAAGTCTTGATCTTCTCTTCTTCTTGAATCTTTGAAGCACTTCGGCGTTCCTTGTCTTCATGTCTTTTTCCTCTCCCCCTTGAATAAAGCTCTTGATTAAAGCTCTTGAAGTAGCTTTCAGCTTTAAAATAACGTCTAGAACCAATATGCTCGAAGGAGGAAACAATTTGAAGCGAACACCACTTGATAAGGAATGAGAAGAATTGAATACTTGTCAGCACTTTGATCACTTGAATCTCAGAACAGATCAATCATTCGGGAAAGATCGGTCAACAGTTACTCCCCCTCGGCTTTTGCATGGGGACTTCTTTACTCCCCCCCGGCTGATGAATCAACAGTTACTCCCCCTCGGCTTTTGCTAACTCCCCCTCAACTTGATAATCCGTGTCTTTGAATCTGTACTCTTTCTCCCCCTCATGATGAGTAGGAGCATTCGGAGCATCATGCACGTTCAAAGACAATAGAGATGAGTAGCAAAAATCCAGATCAAAACATTTAGTAATCAGAATGCGGTAAATAGCTAACACAGAAACACATTAGTAACTGTTATCACAACAATTTAAAAAATTGTGTGGCCTATGTTCAGAGTTGGCAATGGGTATCTATGATAGGACTTCCAGTTATCACTGAAGAAAATTTAAAAATTTAACTTCTCAAACTGTTCCGGTAATATCACGAAGATATGCAAATGGAATCACAAAGACTCGTGCATGTGTGAAAGAAATAGATTATATATCTGTTTGGCTCAAAATATTGACTTAACTCGGGACACAAGTTAAAAATCAATAGACACAGGTGAATTGAATATGAAGTTCGGAGACCGGAGCTGGTGTCTTCCTGTTTCAATATCTAAGACCTCCGAGTGAGGAATAGATAGATTATGTGCTAAATTTCCGTGAATATTTGAAACAAGCATCTGTTGTGAGATACTTGAGTGGTTGGGTGGGGTGACACGGGTTATCGACATTGGGTCCATGTCTGTTTCAATATTCATCTCCAAAGAACGAGAATGAATAGATTGTGTGGTTACCCAAATAACTGACTCGGTTTGGTAAGGACCAATAATTCTTTTAAGTCCTGTCACATCCTCACCATATTCTTTTCTCTCCAAACTCATCTATCAATCTAGACCATTCATTGTTGTCTATAAGGGATGTGTTTCTTGGGTAGGTCCTTCCGGTTCTGGATAGACCATAGAAACGATGTAAGTCCTAACACTCCTTTCATTCATCGAGTAGAACAGTTTAGTAAAACAGTTGAAATACGAGTTCTAAACTGAAATGTTTAGAAGTCAAAACATTTAAGTACGAGTCCTGATCTGAGGCGATCAGAAGTCATTAAAATGAAGTCCGAGTTCTAATATGAGGTAATCAGAAGTCATTGTTGAAATACCAGAATTTCAAGAAACAAAATCAAGCGCAAAACAGATTGACTCAGTAAGCACAGTATTTGTAATAATGAGACAATGATCAGGAAGTTTAATTGTGAAGAACAAGTCACAATTAATATATCAGATAAGAATTGAATCATGTGCAAGAAACAACGAACTTTGAGAAACAACTATAAATTCAAACGAGTGTATTTCCATCGAAAAATCAACAAATATGTGTGACATGGAAATAACTGAGTCAATGAAACATAACACGTGGCAATCATGGAAGTTAAAATTGGAGAATAACAAAAACAAGTTAGTTATTCAGAATGACTGACCACGGTTTTTGAATTCAGTTTGAAGTTCACTTAACTTTCATAGTACTCCCCCTCAAATGTGGCATAACCTTTGAATGCAGTCATGTGAAATGGATAATGGGAATTAAAACCGCACATGACATTCCTGCAAAACAGATTAGACAGATTTTGGTATCCATCTTTTGATGGATCCTTGTTGGTTAGATGCCTTATGACAGTGAGGACCGGGGATAGTATAAGTGCCATACCAATAGTTAGCACGATCTTTCTTTACAAACTCACTTGTTCCACAATAAGAACAACACAACTTTTGTGTAGATAAACTGATCAGCTTATTAACAGAGTAAGCACGATCAGTTTTCACAAAAGGTTTGGCGTGGAAAGCTTTGTTGTTCTTGTCACTCTTAACAGAGACAAATGGCTTTGGAGCAGGAGTGGTTCCTTTAACTCTCCACACCATGTTTACTTTCTTGAAAAATTGATTATCTTTCTTATCAACACGAGAATTATAGAAAAGATTGGAAGGTCGAATCTGATCTTTTGAAAAATCATTTGATTTGACAAAATTCTTTGAAGAACGATTTGTAGAAAATGAACTTGAAGCATAAGAAGGTTGAACACCTTTGAACTTGCTTTCTTCAAGTTTCTTGACCTTAACGGATAAATCATTTCGTTCTTTGAGAATTAAGTCAAATTTCTTTTGTAAATCAGATTTAGCCATTTGTTCTTTCAAGATCTCGGTTGCAAATCCAGATAATCTCTATGTAAGTTTAGAAATCTCAGTCCGAAAGATCTTCCTCTCTTTTTCAAAATCATCTTTCAAGCATTTAGCCCTAAAGCCTTCAACTTTCCCTTTCTCATACTCTTTGATTAGAGCGTCTAATTCGTTTTCCAGAACTTTTAATTGTTTGCAATTTCAGTTCCTCCAGTTCTTTGACTTTCTTGCTGATAAATTCATCTGCTGACTTGATATTGTATTCATACATTTCTTTATCGGCTTTACACGCACGATTAAAGCAATACGACATTGTTACCTGAAAAATTATGATCGTTAATCGGTGTTGATTTTTAAGAATCAAAAATGCGGAAGAAAATCAAAAAATAAATTTGAAAAACAAATCTAAAAATAAATTTGAAAAACAAATCTAAAAATAAATTCGTTTCCAAAATTTAAGATTTGATTATTAACGGAACGAACGAAATAAAACTTCGAAGAACTTACCAATCAAAACTTGTTATACACAACTTACCGGATGAAGAGGAACTTACCGGACGAGGAGTGGTTTACCGGAAGAAGTGCAGTTTCCGTATAAAAATCACAACTTAGCGGGTGATAAAGTTGTGACTTACCGGGTGATGAGATCCTCGCAAAAATTAGCACTTACCGGATAAAAGGAGCTTACCGGATGAAATTTGATAGCGACTTACCGGATAAACTGAATTGAGACTTACCGGACGAAAGTTGTCGGATACTTGATTCGTGTAGGAGAAGCTTACCGGAAAAACCTTGTTTACTGGATGAAAATCAAATAAACCAAAAAATTAAAAAAAATAACAAAAAAAACTATGAACCTAGATATGATATAATTGCATGTTATATATGTATGAATGGTGTGGGATGGCAAAAAAAAATAAGAACGTAATAATGCTACGTGAGATTTGGTCAAACCTGAAATTCAATGGTCAACAATAGGGGTTGTGGACGTTTTAGAATCCGGATAATTGATGTGGTGACCGGAAAGCTCAACAAAAATTCACTCGGAAAGAGCAAATGTCCGGTAACTTGGGAATTAATTATCCGGTGAGATTGATTTCTTCCGGTAACTTAAAATAAACAGGTCCGGTAACCTTTTACACAAAAGTTATCCGGTAACTTTGAGTTAGCAGGTAACTTTGTGTTACCCGGAAAGTTGAGAGAAAAAAGAGACTTACCCGAAAACTGCGGCTAGTTGAAAAATACGGATCAGGGATCGATAGGGTTGCTTGATTTCACTCATGTAGGGTTAGATATTGACCAAAAACACAAAAACAAACACACCCAAATCGATTTCTAAGCAAAATATGTCCTATTTTTCACAAACCACCACAAAAACTTAAGAACACCAAAAACTCAAGATTTGATTTTTAGATTGAACAATTAAAGCCTTTGAGAATTGATGTAAACGCAGATAACAGCATATATAAACGAGTAAACAATCGAGATTTAACAAACTAATTATTAAATCAATGAAAGAACTTTGCAAACCCGATTGAAGAACGATTTTCTTCAATAAAAACTGCACTGTTACGAAATTATTCTGGGTGCATTCTGGACCTCCAACGATTAATCCAACCGGTCAGAATGTAAAACAAGATGTCCCGAAGCTACTGTCCAATAATCGTGACGATCCGACGGTTCAATCTCCGGGAATAGGCGAAACGGCTCGCTGCGTTTTCCAGAAAAATTCAATACGAAAATTCTTGCCTTTTTCTTGCTTTCGTTCGATTTCTTTCGTATCTTCAAATCACCGATTCTGCTCTGATACCAATTGAGAGTTCCAGTTTAATCAGGTAACAACGATTCAATGAGAAATAACACGAACAATTGATGGTTTCAACTTGTCATCCCTCTCGTATTCAATATTCAAGATAGTTACAAAGGTTTGAATGAAAAACTTAACTATCTCTCTCTAAACAATTAAGCTCTAAATTAATCTCTTGGATGGCTAATCAATTGCTTATGAAATCGCTAACCTAATTCTAAAGGTTAACACACCTTATATACCAAGGCTTTAAACACAAAGGCCCATGGCCCATTAACCTAATCTAAGCCCTTTTATGATTAAAAGCTATTACAAAAGATTAATTAAACTCTATAATTATTTATATATCTTTCTAATATGTAGGACATTTATGGTCCTAACAGGCTTATATCTCTCACCGCCGTTGTGGTGTACTTCTAGCTGTGTCGCCCCATGTCGACTGCCTTGTGGCAGCGGTTGTTCCTGACGGAGTTGTTGTTACCATATGTCATCTACCCACCACAGCAGGCAAAGACGATCGTTTTAGGTCCTTTCATGGTCTATGTTGTTGTTTATGTTGCGTTATCTCCGACGGCGACTGTTGTTTGTCGTTCACAATCGTCTTTCCCGTCTGCTGCCATTAGTCGTCCCGATGGACGTCTGATGATGCTAGTGTGAGGAGGTGAACATAATATGTCCGAATAAGTGGGTGAACTTAGGTGGCGTTTGTTTTTTAAGTGGTGCTGAAGTCTGAACACTGATTTCACTGCTGATTTTTAAGTAGTGGTGCTGAAATCTGAAATCTGAATCAGAAAGACTGTTTGTTTTTTAAAACTGAAATCTGAAAACATCTGAATACGTACTACTGATTATTTTATCTCTGAAATGTGATACTATTGAATTAAATTAAATTATACTACTAAAATTACTCAACATAACAATTCAAATACTACCAAATTCTCCAAAACCATTTCTAATTTTAACTATTTTGAATGGAAACCATTTATATATAATGAATATACATCACTGTAGCTTCTTAAATCACCCAAAAACTATGATGCATAAATTCCCTCAATATTAATTTGAAATGGAGAACACTGTTGTGAACTCTTACATTGTTGTACTCACAAGAACTTGGGTTTTGAAAGACAAATATGGGGTTAACCTTTGAAGTTTTGAGGTGCCTGGTTTTATGGACTCCCTTTTCCTAATTGTAGAGATAAAAAAAAATTTATTTGGGAGGATACTGCAAAGGAAATTAGATGAGTGGACTTTAAGTTCAGTATCAAGTTCGCCATGAATATCAAGGATAAACGTTAAACAATAGTGGAGCTGTCGAGGAACAACTAGAAGTAAGAAAAAGACATCAAAAAAGGAAAAATGAATTAAATGTTGAATAATTTAGAGAAGATGGGTAATTACAAGTGATGCTTCCCAACAAACACCTTAGTTGCTGTGAAAGAAAGCCTTATACAAAAGCAGGACACATCACAGTGGCAACAAAAAAGGCAAAAGTCATAGCAACACCAACCACCAAACAAAGCAGGACCTGAGCAAGAAAGAAACAGAGGGAGACTGATTTGCAAGATAGCAATGAAATTGAACCTGAAGAAGAGAACCTGGAGGTCGATCTGATTTGTGTTGCAGCTGGAGGTCGATCTGATTTGCAGGAAAAGGTCGATCTTCACTTTCACGTTAGAGAGGGTTTTTGAGAGAGAGGGGACTGAGAAATAAGTTGAAAAAAAGTGATACCCCAGTCACTTTTTCGGTCAGTGCAATTTAAGTGATAAGTGGCTAAAAATTGGGTGAAAAAACAAACACCCTTATTTTCATTAGATCTGACCGAAAAAGTCAAAAGCACCAAATAAGTGCTGATTTTTCAAAAACAAACACCCCCTTAAAGTAATAAGTTTGGCAAGCTAAGTGACACATAAAATGTGGAACTATGTTTACAGATTTGTCATTGGCAGGTATATGAACTCCTAGTGAGGGTATAGAAAACAAGATTATGGTGTATATTAAGATTCAAATATTGGAAAAACTAGATTGTGCAGTTGGTCTAAAGCTTGCACCTATTATTGAGTCGTTCTTAGGAAGCTTGCTTTGTGTTTTCGAGAAAGAAGTGGATAAAGATGGTCGAATGTAGTGCTCGGAATGAAAGACCATTGGATTAGACTTAGCATTGTTGTAGAAAATGTTCCAAGCTTTCATACAAAATTATGCCAGAGGCACTTACACTTGATTACATTATGAAAGGAAAGATTTGCAGAGGTTGTTAGAGGATATCAGACGTTGGCGTCTTTGAAGTCGTTGAAACTTCTGTTGTCGAATCCTAATTCCTTGAGCTCGTGATAGAATCTGATGCAGAGGTTTCTGGAGTTGATTACTTGGTCGATGACCTCTACCAGTCTATCTGCGAGAGCTTGATTCATGAGCTCCGTTCCTCTATGTTTCACGAGGCTTGCTCTGAATTCTGTAAAAGTGCTTGTTGCATACTTCTGACAGTCCATCTCTACGAACAATCTTGACTTCCCAGCAGGATCTTGATAAACTAACCCAATTCTTGGAGATGTAATAATCGAATTTGGTATTTCAGAGGATGGGCAGTTATTTTCTGGTGGTCGGAGATTTAGGTTTCTTACTCCGAGATCTCGTCCTAATTGGAAGTCGACAAGGCTATACAACAGAAGTTTCTCACGCATGGCTTTTCTGATCACCCTGTATGCCTTTCGATGTGCATCTGTCGTGAAGTTCTTTTTCGTCCAGTCCAGAAGGTTGGGTAGGTCGTAGGGACTTTGATTTCTCAGATCAGCATCTGAGAATTGGGTCACAGTTCTGTCCTCCCTTTTGACTTTATAGATGTTATAGGAATCCTTAGGTGTGGTTCTGGTTTGAGAAAACTTACAGTATATGACCTTGTCGATTTTGGACTCTGAGAAGACTTGGTGTTTTGGCTTGGGTGTTGTTCTTGTGAAGATGTTCTCGAGGTCAGCATGGAAGACGGGATCTTGAATGGTTGGTGGCAGAAGATCTCTGGCACTTCTGTTGTACAGATATCTGTACACCACCTCTTCCATCTGTGGTGGAGGTGCACCGGGTGGAGGCATGGACCTGTGCAGAGCATCCATTTTATTCTTGATTTGGGCCACTCGATCCTCTGTGACTTTTGCCTTCGGATCTATAATTGGTATGTTGGACAGAGGAGTAGCACCGAAAGCCCAGTCTTCTTCTTCTGGCTTTGGTGTCACATATGCATCAAAAGAGCTCTTCATCAATTTTTCTGCTGGTTGATGCTTTGGCTTCTTCTTCTTGGGTTCCTCTGTCATTATCCCCTTGCCTTTACCTTTTGCCTTCGGCTGTAGATCTTCTTGTAGAGATTGGGTTGCCTCTGTGGGTTTTGTCTTTTGGGGTTCTGAGGGCTTTGATGGAGGTACTTCTGTAGGTTTTGTGGGGGTTGCCTCTGTTGGTTTTGTCACTTATGCTTCTGAGGGCTTGGTTGGTGATGTGGGTTTTATAGGTGAGGCTTCTGTGGTTTTGCTCAGATGTTTTCTTTTGTGAGCAATGGTTTTGGTTCTGGTTTTGGGTGTGGGAGATGGGGGTTTTGTCTTTTCGGCTTCTGGTGTTAGGGAAGGGAGTTCTTCTAGTGATTTTGGTTTTGGTGATTGGGATGGTTGATCTTCTTCGGAGGATGACAAGATTTGAAATTGTTCACGGGTTGACACATCTTCTCCGAATACAGAGGTTGTTTCCAGAGAGGTGGGTGTTGCCTCTGTGGTCTTCTGTTGTTGATCTTCTTTGGTTTCAGGTACTTGGGTTATGATTAGGGTTTCTTCAGAGGGTATTTCCACAGAGGTGGTTGTTGCCTCTGTGGTCTATTGTTGGTTTCCTCCTTGGGTTTGAGTTGGGGGAACATGGTTTAGCGGTTCTGCTGATATTGGTGGTTCTAGTAGACCTTTGCTTGCAGCTTTCTCCCTTGGTTTCTCCCCCTCAGGATTATCTGATGGACTATTAGAGTCATCATCAGAGTCATCCTGACCCTCATCTTTAGTGCTTTCTGCTCTGCACGAAGCTTCTGGCTTTTTGGGTGGTGTGGCACCTGCAGCGATCATCTTTGCACATAGGTCGTCACAGAGGCCAAGTAGGGTATGGACCTCTGCCTCTGTGTTGAAGCGCATTTTGCCGATGCTCTTCTGAAAGTCTTTGACGTAATTAGCGTTGGCAGCAGTGAAGGCTCTGATGAACTCGGTGACTTGATTAAGTATCCCTTGCCCAAGTTCTGTGAGCTGTGCTCTGGTCATGTAGTTGGATGGCTGCATGGCCAGAGTTTGTCTAGGTGTTTGTTCTTGAACAAGCTCAAGGGCCTTCTTTAAATCTTCAGGAGTAATGGCCGCAGGAGTTGGCGTTTGAGCTGTCTTCAGTTGTTCAAGTAGGGCTTTCATAGAGCTTTGGAAAGCAGAGGTAGTAGCTTTCTCGAAGTTAGCAGCAGCATAGGTCGCAGAGGTTGTAGCAGTTGACTTCATCTGGGCTAAGGCATTTTGCACCTCTATGGACAGATTGTCCATTTTGGTGTTCAGATCAGTAATGGCCCTGGAAGTTGTATCTGCAAAAGAATCAAAAGAGCTTTTCAACTCTTTCAATGTGGTGTCCACAGAGGTGACAAGGGTTTGGAACTCATCCCTTGATACATGTAGACTTGGTGTAACCTCTGGGGGAACACATTCATCCCCAGAGTGAGTCCCTGTTCCTTGGACACCTTCTTTCGTCCCTGTATTGACGTTGAGGACGGAAGGATTTCCCTCTAATCCTCGAGCAGAGGCTTTATCAGCCTCAGACTCTATAGAGGTTCTGTTAAGGACATTGTCTTGATCCACTCTAGAGGTGGGTACAAGAGTATCCTTATGTTGACTCGGAGACTTGTCTAGAGTCTCTCCGTCTTTGTGTACTCTAAGCTCCTCTGAAGAGCCTGTTGGACCTATAAGTGTGTGCGTGTCAGAGGAAACGAATTCCTCTGTAGGGATTTATGTTGTGATCAGGGGCGATGGATCACGAACTAAGGGTAAGTCCTTTTGAGAGGACTCCCCTGGAATGGTTTCCCCGGCTATTAGTGGCACAGAGGTGGAAGGAATTTCCTCTTCCCGGTCAGTTTGGGGTGGGTTCGAGCTGTACTGCTCTTGTTCAATATTACCTTCTGCCACTAGACTGGCGGTAATAGAAGTGTGGGTTGCACTGGGAGTTGGTTGGGGTTGTGTGCCTCTACTATTCCAGGCATCTGTTCTGGATTCTTGCTCTGTTGGGCATCCTATCACTACTTCACCATCTATTTTCTCCGCCTCTCTTTCTATCCTACGGCCCGCTGCTTCTACCCTAACTTTTGTTGCAGCTTCTGCCCCAGAGACTAAGGAGTCGTATATTGGATGAGAGCCAATTAATTGCCGTACATGGGGATGCAGAGGTCCTTCGTTTACATGGGTATCTTCTTCTTCATCAGAATCTACCTCTGAGACTAAGTCTGGTGGGGTTTTGGTGGTAGTTTTAGCCAGATCTTCTAGGCTTGCTCTTAGCACATCAAACCCAGGTTGTGTGAAGGGTTATGTAGTACTTCTGGAGTCACAGACTGAATATTCTGTGGGGTTTGGTCATCTTCATCTAAGTCAGAAGTGATTCTGAAGTCTGAAGCTTCTGTTGAATGATGAGATAGAGCTTCTGCGGTCCATCCAGAAGGGTCTAAAGAGTGTGCAATCCCGGGTTGTTGGAGGAAGACAGAAAAATCACCCTGATCTTCTGCATAATTGATGGGTGAAGGTGATTGCAGAGGTTGGTCTTGGGTTTCTTCGACCATTTCTGCTTCCTCTTCGATGGATTGCAGAGGAGTGTGGGGTTTCTTGGATTTCTTCATGCTTCTCCTTTTCTTTGGTTTGGGGGCACCCTCCTCAGAAGACTTATGTTTTCTCTTCTTTTTGTCTTTTGGAGGAGGGGGAGGTGCAGAAGATTCAACTTCTGTTGCATGAGGAGGGGATCGTTGGGTTTGAACAGCACTGGTAGAGGTTCCCTCTGTCGTTTTCCTTTTCTTGTGAGCTTTCTTCTTCTTCTTGGCAGAGGATTTGCTCTTGGAAGCAGGGGAGAGAATTATATCTCTCAGAGCATGAAAGTTCTCTTGGACTTGTTCGTGCTTGGCCAAGGCCACTACCCATTCTTCGTCTGACATCCTATCTACAACCCTAGTTCCTAAGGGGACTCCTAGACGCGGGGGTGTCACAGGACTCGGTTCTGGAGTCCTATGATCGCGTATGTATTCTAACTTAAGGGTCTCATCTGTTGCATATCCCAGAAGTGCGGTTGGCAGAGGTCTGCAGAAGGGATATCTGTCTTCGTTCTCTATTGGGGTGTTCTTTGTCATAGCATACATTCTGGCCGTTGGTTCCTCCATTGGCCATTTTTGTAGAAGGAGCAGAGGTTCTAGAAGTACACCCAAAATACGCTGATATTGCAGAGGAGGTAGAGCTTCTGCAGAGTGTCCTTTGGCCTTTTGGGAGGATATTATGCGGTCGATGGTGTTAACCATTTCTTGCATCATGAGGGTGGCGTAGTCCAGAGGAAGATCGTAGTACACTCCATACATAATGGCCAAGATTTGATGAGAAGCCTGGTCTGGACTACCCACTTTTCCCGTTAGGCATCTGTTGAGAATGGAGAAGAGGGTATTCCATAGAGGGGGAAGTCGATTTCTTCTGAAATCATTCATTTTTCTTAGGGTTGTGTTGTACCCTAACATCTCAACAAACCTGCAGAGCTCTGTGTATGTGGGTTCCTCTGCGTATGCCTTTATCCCAAGAAGACCTCTTGTTGGTAGACTGAACTCAAGTGAGAACATGGTTCTGTTGAACTTGAGTTCAAGGTGCTCGGATTTTTCTGGTTTTGAGATGTAGCCCTTTATCTGTCTATCTTCTGGGTCAAATCTGCTGCTTTGCCAGAATTGATTGAGATATCTGGCAGGGATTTTGTGGACAGTTTTGGTTAATAGGGGGTAAAGATAATGATTTTCTAGAATGTGAAGAAGGATGGCATGTGCTTCCCCAAAAGCGGTTTTGGAGGGAACCAGGTATTGGTTATGGGGTTTTAAGGGAAGAACACGTTCAAAGTGTTTATGTGCTATGAAGTTTTGAAGGTGGGTTGTCGGAGCAAAATCTGCCGTGTCGCCAGAGTTATCCTGTTCTATGTTTCCGGCTATTTCTGGGTTCTGAGAATTGTCATAATGGGTTGGGGAGTTCACTGGAGCGTTGGAGGTGGAAGCCATTGATATAAACTTGAAGAAAGAGAGTAGAAAATGGGGGTTGCAGGTTTTTGCAAGGTTCGCCGGAGAAGATGAAGAGAGTAAGTTCGTAAAAGGTTTAAGAGAGAATGGAAACGGGGTTATATAGTGAGAGTAGAAACGGATAGAATTCCACGGTAAAAGTGAATTCAATAAACATTTGGGGTCCGCACTTGAGTTTTTCAGCGGGGCACAAGTTTCAGAAGAAACGTGTGGTACGCACGTCCAATGAAAATCTGCCACATCACATGTGTCAGAGCACGATTAGACATCGTGCGCGGCCCATTAATGCTTGGCACGTGTGTATTTCTTCTGGGTGGGGTCTGTCACTCGCGATAAATAACTCCCTTTTACAGAGTTTCCATAAAGAGTAAAGTGTTAGAATCAACAGAGGCTCTGTAGTGGAGCGAGTTATGTGATTCTGAAACCTACCTTTAATGTCTCTTTTGTGCTTGCACCTTTACCAAAAATGTTTGAAAATTCATTGGAGAGGATTGATAGTCTTTAGCACAAAATTTTCATCCCCAGAGGTTTTGGGGCTCTGTCAAAGGCAGCAGAGGCTCTATGAGTGAAAATTTCTCATAACTAAAAATTTAGAAAACTTTTTGATCATCCAACGTTTTACTTGTTTTAAACATTTTTTTAGGACATATTTGGAAATTAGTGTCCGAGAAAAACTATTTGAAAAGAGGTTTTGTGCGAGTAGCCTTTGAATACCTGGATTAGTCAACATAAGTTTTGTGGTGGAGTGAACTCTATGACTAGAAACCTTCTTTAAGATATTGAAGTTGATTGATAGAGTTTCCGTATTAAATTTGCAGTTGTAGAGGATCCGGCTTACAGAAGCTCTGTTGAGCTCAGCAGAGGCTCTATGACCTCAAATTTCTCATAACGGAAGGCTCGAAAATCTTTTTGATCATTACTTGTTTGGAATGTCTTAAACAGTGTTTCTAGGACGTATTTGGAAATTGATGTCCTAGAAAATTGTTTTTCAGAAAGGATTTGTACAAGATACTTACCTTTTGGCTCTTCCTTGTTCGACAAAGACCTTTACTTCTGTGAATTTGATTGATGACATCTCTTCTTTGGCTCCCCCTTGAATGATCAACCTCTGTAGATCAGTTCAAGGTCTCCTTATGCTCCCCCTTGACCTATGCTTGGATCAAATGAGATAAGTAGTGCGCAGGACATAGGTCAATCTCATCAGAGGTTCTATGGAGATTGTCAGAGGCTCTGAGCAATTCCACAGAAGCTCTGTTGGTAACAGAACTTTTGATGATTAAGAATGTACATACAGAAGAGTTTTAAATATATACATATTTACAAGAGGATCAAGTCTTACTAACAGAGGTTTTCAACTCATGTTTATCATACCCAACTTACTTACCAAGAAGAGGAATCTTTTCTCATCGAGTGCTTTGGGTTAGCTTGATATCTTGCACAGAGGCATGTGGCATACATTATATCAGGCCTACTTGCGGTTAAGTATAACAGAGACCCAATCATACCTCTGTAGAGCTTGCACTCTACAGATGTGCCATTTGGATCTGAGAATAATTTATTTCCAGTGGCCATTGGGGTCTTCATTACAGAGGCATCAGAGAGACTGAATTTTGAAAGTAAGTCGGAGACATATTTAGCTTGATTTATAAAAATTCCCTCTGATGATTGTTTTACTTGGAGTCCGAGGAAGAAGTTTAATTCTCCCATCATACTCATTTCAAACTCACTCTGCATGAGTTTTTCAAAATCTTTGCATTGTTGTGCATTTGTAGACCCAAAAATAATGTCATCCACATAAATATGTACAAGCAGAATCTCATCACCTTTTCGTTTGTAAAACAATGTAGTATCGGTTGTACCTCTATCGAATTCATTATTGAGAAGAAAGGTTGAAAGTCTTTCGTACCATGCTCTTGGAGCTTGTTTCAGTCCATACAGAGCTTTGTCGAGGTAGTACACGTATTTTGGGTACTTGGAACTTTCAAACCCTGGTGGCTGTTGGACATATACTTCTTCTTGGATTTCACCATTCAGAAAAGCAGATTTTACATCCATTTGAAAAACTTTGAAGCCTCTGTGGGCTACGAAGGCTAAGAAGATTCTTATTGCTTCAAGCCGTGCGACAGGGGCAAAAGTTTCATCGTAATCAATGCCTTCTTGTTGGCGATATCCCTTGTCCACCAATATCGCTTTGTTTCTAATGACCACCCCATCCTCGTCCTTCTTGTTTCTGAAGACCCATTTTGTCCCTATTGCTTGTTTTCCTCGTGGCAGAGGTACTAGAGTCCATACCTTGTTTCGCTCAAACTGTAGAAGCTCTTCTTGCATAGCATCTACCCACTTTGGATCATCTAGGGCTTCAGAGATTCTTTTTGGCTCGATCACACTGATGAAATTTGTAAAGAAACAAAAATTTGCAGTGGCTGATCTTGTTTTGACCTTTTCAGAAGGGTCGCCGATTATAAGGCTTGGAGGATGGCTTTTCTTCCACTGTGTTGTTCTTGGAAGATGGTCATTTGAGTCATCCAGATGAACCTCTGTGGTTGCACACTGCGTTTCTGGTGCAACCTCTGTTGTAGATGGTACTTCTGTACTTGTGCTTGGTTCTTCAGCTTGTGGAAGGATTGGTATGGGAGTTGGAATTTGTTCCTCTGAGGAAGTAGAGACTGAGTCTTTGTTTTCCCCTGATATTGATTCCTCTGTAGTCGCTGGAGTAGGTATTTCAGGAGCCTCTGTGGTTGAGTCCTTGGTCGTATGGTCTTCTGTTCGCTCCCCCTCAGCACGTGCATCTATATGATTCACAGAAGAGGATGAAGTATTTAATGGACCAGTTAGAGATATACCTGACTCAGTCTAGTTAGCAGAAGATGTTTCTCCAAAGGCTCTGATGGCTCCAGCAGAGGGACCAGTATCATCTTGGAACATCTCTTCAAATAGAAGATTTAAGTCTTCTGCTCTTGTCTTTGGGATGCCAGAGGATTCCTTCTTTAGACCGAGTTCTGAACTGATTTGTTCAGAAGTCTTTTGAAAGGAATCGTCAAAAGACACATTTATGCTTTCTACAATGGTTCGTGACCGCAGAAGATAAACTCTGTAAGCCTTAGAGGTGGAAGAGTATCCAATGAACTTGCCTTCATCTGCTTTTACCTCAAACTTTCCTCTTGCTTCTCTATCATTTAAGACAAAGCACTTGCATCCAAATACATGAAAGAACTTGATGTTTGGTCGCCTTTTGTTGATCAAATGATACGGTGTCTTTATGTGCCTCTTTACTATGGTTGATCGATTTTGGGTGTAGCAAGCGGTTGATACTGCTTCTGTCCAAAAAGACATTGGTAATCCCGATGCTGTCAGCATAGTTCTTGCAGCCTCCACAAGCGTGCGGTTCTTTCGTTCAACCACGCCATTCTGTTGTGGGGTGCGTGCAGCAGAGAAGTTCTGTGATATGCCTTCTTCTGTAAGATAGGCTTCAATGACAGAGTTTTTGAATTCTGTGCCATTGTCGCTTCTTAGTTTCTGAATCCTGCACTCATACAGAACTTGGATTCTTTTCATTAAATTTATCATAATGTTTGGAACATCTGATTTCTTTCTAACAAATTAAACCCCTGTAAATCTTGAATATTCATCGATCAAAACAAGTATATATTTCTTGCCACCTAGGCTCTGTGTAGCGATTGGACCGCAGAGGTCAACATGAAGCATGTACAGAGGCCTAGGGCACGATACATCAGTCTTGCCTTTATGGGAAGCTCTTTTGAGTTTTCCCATTTCGCAAGCAGAGCACAAATGATCTTTATTAAATTTAACATTTGGCAGACCTTTGACTAGATCAAGTTTAACAAGCTTATCTAGAGTATAAAAGTTTAGGTGGCAGAACCTGTTATGCCATAACCAGGCTTCTTCGCTTTTACAAGCAACAAGGCAGAGCTTGTCTTCCTTATTCTTGGCACAGAAGTTCATGAGGTAAAGATCGCCTCTTCGTTCGGCTCGCAGAAGTTCGACTCATGTGTCCTCTCCTTGTAGAGAGCAGAAGGTTCTTTTGAACATTACGACGAAACCCGTATCGCAGAGTTGGCTAACACTGAGATGATTATGCTTAAGGCCATCCACATATGCAACTTTGCATACGGTTATGTTTTCCTTCTTGATGACTCTGTAGCCTTTTATATACCCCTTCTTGTTGTCACCAAAGGTCACAGATCCTCCATCGAGTTTATCTTTGTAGGAGGATAGTATACCTCTGTCGCCAGTCATGTGCCGCGAGCATCCGGAGTCAAGATACCAGATTGGCACATACTGCTTCTGCAAGACAATCAGAGAGTTTTAGGTACCCATATCCAAATAGGTCCAGCTTTGTTAGGGGTCTTCAAGTTTGCCTTAGCATTCTTGGGTTTGGTTTTAGGTTCTTTTGAAGAACCATTTTGTTTCTTCTTACCCTTGAATTTAGTATTCTTTTTGGGTGCAGAGAGGAAACAGTGTGGACTTGAGAAGTGTTGGATTAATTGATGCATGAGATCAAAGCAATGACAATAATGAATGTGCGAAGAGATTTGCTTGAACTTTTCATTGAAAACATTAAATGGTGGCACAGAGGCATTACATTCTATCCTAACATTTGACTTCCTATTACAAGAAGACCTATGTAGGCTAGATTGTTGTTTGCAAAATCCTTTGTTGAGAGTAGCCTTCTGTGGACCCCTTCTGTGGTGAACTTCTGCAGGTTTCACTGTCACAGAAGAAAAAGATTTGTTATTTTCAGCCCATTTACCCTTCTGTTGCCATGTTAGTTTTTCTGTAATTGGCCTTAAGGGTTTTGAGGTCTTTGAACTTGTTGGATTTTGAGAGGACGTTTTCTTTTTTTGTTTGATTTTCTCAAGCTCAAGAGAGGTTTTGGCTTGTATACACATGTCCAAAAAATCTGGACAGATAGGAAGTCTTGTGATTTTCTCCTTGGGAGGAATAGTTCTGTTAAGAACTCCAGAGGGTAGTTTAAAATCCTCTGAGTCACAAGGTACTATCTCTGACTTAGAGTCAGTCTCAGATTCGTCAGAGGATGAATCGTCCTCATATACAGAGGTTGAGTCACTTAGTTCTCTTTCGACAGAGGCTGGACTTTCAGAGCATGTGCCATACTCGCTTTCTTCCTTTCTTTCAGGGATATCTTCTAAGTCAACAGAAGTTTTCATCGAGGTTTCCTCAGAGAGATTTTGGCCATTATTGAAAGTACTGGGGCATTCATAAAAGTTGTTTTCACCGATTTCCAATAATTCCTTTTTAGAAATATGAGTCAGTTTTTCTTCTGTTGAAGCAGGCAAGAACTCAGGTGCCTCTGCTGATAGTTTCTTCTCAGAATCTATAGTGCAGACAAAGGCAACCTGGGATTGAGTCTCGGGTTCACCAAACTTAAAGATTCCTATCTGATCTTGTGTTTTCAGATATTTCTCAGGTTTGGATGCTCTTTTGACAGAGGCTGATGATGGTAGATCTGTGTTTTCAAACCACACATTTACCATATTCAGAGGTTTCCTTCTGTAAGGTTCACCAGAGACTTTTCGTCTTTTGCTTACAGAGAGTAAATTTGGAAAACCGGGTTTTCTTGTACTTCCAATATGAAATAGAGACGACAGAGATTTGTTTCTTTTGTTTCCTGTGTATGGATCTATATCACAAAAGCCAATTCCCCGTCTCCCTATTTGTGTATTAATTTTCTCGTACACCTTCTATGCATCTTGATATTTCTTAATAAACAGATCTGTTCTGAGTAAATCTTGACAGAGGAGTTCTCTTTCCTTTTGAAAATAATTTTTAAGAGCTAGAACATTCATTCTGTCGCTCTCAGCGTCCATAAGTTCTTTAGATTTTGCTTTTAAGGCAGAGTTAAGTTCAGAAATCTTTTCTTTCAAAGGATTTAGGTGTTTGTTCCAGTTTGTTTCAATTTCTTCCTTTTCTTGAAAGATTTTAGCCTATTCTTGAGTGAGAAGTCTAGCTTCTCTCTCAAAGAAGGTAAGCTTCTTCTGAACACTTTCGTAGGTCTTTTTAAGATATGTGTATTCAATGTTAAGTTTAAGCAAATCAGCTTCTGCTTGATTAGTGTAAGAGTCAGAAGTGGATACCTCACTATCGGAGTTGGAGCTGACCTCTGCCATGCCACAGAACAGGGCGTTTTTCTTTTCTCCTTCGTCAGAGGATGTATCTGACTGCCAGTTTTCTTGATTCACCATGAGTGACTTCTGAGCATAATATTGTGCTTTTAGAAAGCAGAATCCCTCTGAGGGCGGTTTGATTTGCTCCTGCATTCATTGGCGTAGTGGCCTGGCTTACCGCAATTGTAACATCATTGGTTCTGTGGAGCGTTGCCAGCTTTGTCATCTGACCTCTGTCGGTCACCACCTCTGTCATTCCTGTCATTCGACCTCTGTTGGTCGACACCTCTGTCGTTCTTGTCATTTGACCCTTCTCTTGCACGATCATCTCTTCCGTAGCGTTCATTACCAGACTTCTTCTGATATCCTCTGCTGAATTCTCTTGTCAAAAGGGCTAACGATTTAGCTATAGAGGCCATAGTTGCCTCCTCTTCTTCCACCACCTCCTCCTCTTCACTATCAACGATCAAGATCTTCTTCTTCTTCTCCTTCTTTTCTTCCACAGCTTTCTCCTTCTTCGGCTTCTCTTTAGCTTCTGTAGCCTTACCAACCAGCGCAAGAGGTGCACTGATTTGGGCTTTTGCTTGTGCAATCTGAGGCTCTTGGCCTACCAACGTTCCATAGAGATCTAACAGAGTCCAGGAGTCTAAGTCCTGATTTGTTTGCAGAGACATAGACAACTGGAGTCATTCTTCATTGAGACTCTTTAGGAACATGACATTGTTCTCCTCAGAAGTTCTGTGGATTCCGAACTTCTTGCACTTGTTGATTAGAGAGTTGAACCGATCATATGTTGACTGTAGAGATTCTGTCGGCAGAGCTTTGAATGCGTAGTACTCGTTGATGCATTGGGCTCTGCGGTTCTTCTGAGTTTTGGCCCCACCCTCCAGTTGTTTTTCTAGTTCCTTCCACAGATCGTATGCAGATTCACACGCATCTAGGGATTGGAAAAGGTCATTGGGTATGGCCATGATCAGAAGTCTGTTAGTCTTCTGAGCAACTTCATATTTTGCCCAATCAGGATCTGACCACTTGTCCTTGGTCTTTGGTTTCTCGTGCTTAGGGATTTCTGGAGTGTCGTCTGTGGCAGGTACACGGGGTACTGTGATCATTGGAACGAAAGGAGGATTGTGGATATAGTAGACGAGTTCTTTGTCAGTACCCTCGAAGAAGTGAATCATTTGTATCTTCCACTGAGGGTACTCATCTCTGAGTAGTGTAGGTGGCTTGGTTAAGGAACCAGCGGTGAAGAAGTTGTTTGTGTTTGTCATTTTGAAAGAGGATGAGAAATCCAGAAAATAGGGTATGAACAGTAAACTTTCAGAGGATGAAGTGGATGTTTCGAATGGTGTTTATAAGCTTAAAACCTTTGAACAATGCACTAAAATGGAGATTTAACTGAAGTAACAGACTGTAAGTTTACCAAAGTCGAACAGGTCGAGAATGGCAGAAAAACATAGGCTGTTTTGAAATAAGTGAAGAACAGGTTAAAATTACTCCAGGTTTCTACCAAAAATCATTGTAAGTGAGGATCTCTTGATATAGAAAATCAAGAACCGCTCTGATACCAATTGTTGGTTCCTGTTTTGCTTAACAATGATGATTCTATCTAATAGTTCAAACAAGATATAATGCGGAAGCGTTTTTAACGAACTAAAAGATATAATAAGGTAGAAGAACACACAATATCAAATACGTGAAATGTAAATAACACAGATAAATAACTCAATGATTCACTGTATTTGATATAAATAAGAACACCAAGAACACCGATGATATAACAAGAATTCTGTTCTAATGGTGTGTGTGTTGTGCAAATCTTAATAGAAGAACTCAACATGAGTCTTCTATTTATACTACTTCTAAAGGGGACAAGCTCTAGACAATAAGTACTGAAGGTACAAAGACACTATTCAGGTACTATTACAGGTACAACGTTAATTAAATGTGCCGACTTCTACTAAGGCTAAGACCCATCAGAGTTTGACAGGGGAGTTGTCAGGTCACGCCTTGTACGAATGATCTTCAGGATCTTCGTACAGCAGAAATCGTGAGAAGCACGATTGTCCTTGTATAGAGCTCTAGTCTTTTATACCACAGAGGATCTATCAAGTATGACAGAGGCTCTGTGGCCTTGTCCGCATTGAAGAGTCTTATGGCGATTCTTTACTTCGGTCTTCTCGGTGACTCGGCAGAGCCTCTATCGAAGACTTCTATACTTAGCCTATTTTTCAATACTTCTATAAATAGAAAGATTGGAGCTAACAAATATATCGATAGCACGAAGACTATCAGCTTCAGGGAAGGCAGAAGTAGCAGTAGAAGAGTTTAATACCTGAGAGGTAGAAGTGGAGGTAGAGGGAATTTCAGCCTTTTCTTCCTCTTCTTGTATTTGGGCCATGAGGCAGAGATTTGCCTCATCCTCTTCAGAATCGGATGATTCTTCATCAGATTCAGCCCAGTCATGATCTTCAGCGATCAGACCTTTACCTTTCTTTTTGTAGCCTTTCAGCTTTTCATAATTTTCTTTCAGCTTTTGGTATTTGTCATCTCTAGCCCTGGGGTTAGAGGATTTATTGAAGAAGGAAGATGAAGGTTTGAAGACTTTCTTTGACCTGCATTCATTTGCATAGTGTCCTACTTTTTCATAGTTAAAGCAGGTAGCATTAGCCTTATCAACATGAGTAGTTTTAGGCTTGTCAGTGATAGTGAGAGGTTTACTTCTTCTGAAGTTACTCTTTCTAGCAAATCTCCTGAAAGAATTTGTCAGGAGTGCCAGTGACTCATCAAGTTCTGAAGGATCAGCGTCTGATGAATCATCAGAGTTAGATTCCATTTCAGTGATCGTGACAGTTGATCGCTGAGCCGGTACTATCTCTGAGGAGAGTAAAGCAACAGGTGTGCTTTTGGAATCTTTTACAAGATTTTTCTTAAGTTGACACGACTACTCATGATTGAGCATAGTGCCAAATAAGGTAGCAAGGGTCATAAATTTTAGATCCTTATAGATCTTAAGACACATGGTATAATTGTCCCAGCTTTCAAGAAGACATTCTAAGAATTTTGTCAGGATCTCGGAGTTAGAGTAGGTCTTACCAACAGTTTTTAAATCAATAATTAAACAGTTAAAGCGTTGGTGAACTTCAGAAAGAGTTTCAGTCTTACCACAGATGAAACTTTCGTATTGCCTTACCAGGTTTATTCTTCTAGAGTCATGGACTTCAGCAGTACCTTCATATTGAACACATATAGTGTCCCACGTGGCTTTTGAACTTTACAGGTTCATGATGGAGTGGTAGACTTCGTCAGGAAGAGCCATAGAGATGATAGATCTGGCCTTTGTATCAATGGCCACCTTCTTCTTATCTTCTTCAGTCCACTGAGAAACTTCTCTGATGAGAGTTCTCTCAGGAATGGCAGGGGTAGTAGCAGTGGCAGCAACAGGACCATGGACCACATGTGGAACATAAGGTCCATTTTCCACATAGTATGATATAGTAGGATCTACACCTTATAGGAAGAGCATCATTCAATTTTCCAGAGGTTGAAGTTATCTTTACTAAATCAAGGAGGTTTGGCAAGAGAGCCATTATCTATGTAATTTATATTATGATGATTTGCCATTTTAGAAAATTAGCAATGAAGAGAAAAATAGAGTGTATAAGCAAGATCTTGTTTATGAGATTAAACAGTCTGCTCTGATACCACTTGTTGGTCCCGAAGGGTTATACAAGTTTGTAGAGGGGGGGGGGGGGGGGTTGAATACAAACACCGTTTTTTATCTTTCTAAATTGTTTATTGATATAATCAAACAATTTACAGTTTGTTGTGGAGTAAGATTAAGTTAAAAACCTAATCTAAACAAACTATGAGAACACACAAAGTTCTTGCACTAGAAATTAGAGAGAAAGAAGGTTAAGAAAACTTAAGAATAGCTTTCTAACACACAGTAGTTCAGCGAGAAGGAATGGCCGAGCACTTCAAGAATGAAGTAGGGTTTCCTTTATATACTACATGCATTTAATGCAAAACAGTACATCTTTACACGTGGAAGCCTCTGGTTGGTTGCATGATTTGACTTCAGTCGACATCCTAGTGGCCGCATGATGAACATTGTAGTTGGCAGAGTTGTTTGTATGATTCTGGACAAAAAGGATGTCCGTTCTGACAAAATCGTACGAAGGCGTGCAAGGGGATAAGACAAAAGTTGCTTGTAGAACATGCTTCATGATCAGCGTTCGTTGAATTAATCTTTATCAGTGAATGATAAAGTTCAGCGTTCGCTGAAGTCTTCTACTTGAAACTTCACATGGAATGGACAAGTCTTGTCTTCGCTGATATCCGCATCAGGTCACTAGTAGACTCAGTCACTTGTTCTTCAGCTTTGTCTTCGATTTCAGCTTTGAACTTGGTCGACGCGAATCTTGTCTTCAGGGATCATAAGTAAACAATTACATAATCAACATTCAACGATCATCAGTGAGACTCGAACAGGCTCAGGGCTCACTGATGTACAGTGTTCGCTGAAGTATAAATTAAAGCTTGTTTTCCATCATCGATACTAAATAGACTAAGTATATTTTCTTTGATGACAAAACATTAATACATATTGTCTACTTACAAATGTCACTAAGTGTTTCTCAGAGTCATTATCAAATCACTGAGGGTTTGGATCAACACAAATACCCACAGTTATTCGGTGATGGAATTTCGAGGACGAAATTCTTTTGAGGGGAGATGTTGTAATAACCATGTTCCCTATTATGAGAAAGTTGGAATTCAAGAGTAAGCTTTGTATGGTTTTAAAAACTACATGGTCAATATGTAATAGGTAATAAGAGGGTAAAAACCCTCAAACTCTATTCATTTCCTCATTATCATGATTCGGAGGCCGAGAAAGGGGTGCGAGAGATCAAAAGAGCATTGTGTGGGTGTTCTTGGGGGAATAAGAGAAATGAAGCAATGTAAGAAAGGATCTCTTCTCTTCTTCATCATGTAATCACCTCCTCCTTTCTAACTTTTATGCTTCATGTTGAGTTTTAATGTTTGGGTAGTGGGAGAGATTACTCATTTGAGTATTTTTGGATTGATTCATGTGGTTTGTAAGTCTTGATGGAGTTTTGATTTGTTTTCCTAGAGATTTGGGTCAAGACCCACCATTAATGGTGTGTGTCTTCATAATTTCAACATTTATCGGATTTTAGGGTTTCAATTAGATGAATTTGGTGGGATTAAATGATGTTTTGAATGTTAGTTTTCGGTTCTTAATGCTTAAGGTATCAAAACTATCGATTTGGGAGGCTTAAAACTGAATTGGGAAAGTTTGGGCGTGTTAAAACCTTGAAGAATTGCAAAAAAGTCGTGCAGGGGTCGGACCAGTGTCCCGTGCGACTTATGACGCAGGTAAGGTCGCATCAAAAGTCGCGCCAAGCACTGCCACCCCGAAACTGACTTTTGCTTCGATTCTCGTTTTAAGGCTAGGATTGAGGCGCCGTTTGGGGGATTGCGTTGAGGTTTAATAGGGATAGTTTTGGGACTTGATTAGAAGGCTTGACACCATTCTTATGGCACCCAATTCAGGTGTTCGATTTGACTGGAAGTGGGATTCAGTGTGTGTGTCGGATTGCCCAAGTTCAGGCGAGTTCCTTGATTCTAAATTTACATATGTGATGAATGGAAATGTTTTTAACTATTGAATTTGGTTTTAAACATCATAACAATGTTTACATTTATGGAGATTTTGATCGTGCATGATATGAAATTGTTTCTAAATGCACATGCACTGTTTACGTGATATTATCCATTATTTGGCATGTTGAATCGGAGTCGGGTTGCACGGTGGGATTAGTGTACTTTGGGATTCCATACATCCATTGGGAGTTGATTTATACACCCTGTATGCATGGAATCTGTTTCATGTATATATTTTTTAGCAACATGCATATTTTATTATCTAAATTGAGGAAAACAACAGTACCATACAACGAGACTTAGGAAAGAAATGAAGCAGAACTCAATACACAAGCATTGCAACAAAGCAGCGAGAATGAGGAGTCTGCTTGGGCCCCGGAGGCGAAAGGGGAGTCGGCTTGGTCCTCGATCGTGGATACTACCGTGAGGTGGGAATTGTCTATGAACATTGTGCAAATACCTTTATGGCGGATTGCATATTACTATTTGTGGTTTGTTGAATTGTTTTCGAGGGGGAATTCACTATACCTTGTGGTTTTACCCTCGCTCTTCAAAATTTAAAACCATTTTCAGGTAGGAAAGTGGTAGGAGGCTCCTCTAAGGGTAAGGAGAAGCTATGAAGGGCAAGTGAAGTCATAAATTAGAATGAACCCTTTACTTTGATTCAAATTTTGTAAAATCCCAGTTGTGGTTGTGTTTTCTGGTGCAAGACAATGAGAATATTGTTTTGTTTGGATGTGAATTGTTGGGGAACTTTTGTGTTTATTTATTTATGATTATTTGGTTTTTGGGACGTTACAATTGTACTCGCGCAATGCAGCGTGATATATCTCGATTTTAGCGTTTTATTATGTTTTTTGTTTTTGTGGACGTTATAATACGATTTTGTGTGGTTTAGGAAAACGATAATATTTTTTATACATTTGTTTGATTTATTTTAAATTTAGGTTTAATAATATAAATTTCATATAAAAAATAATTATTAAGTATTCTGATACAATTCAATGATTATCCTAATTATATTTTATATATTTTATATTTAAAATAAGATGTGTATCTTGTATTTTATTGTTTTTTTCAGTTAATTATAAATTAAAACATTAACTTTAGAAATTTATACATATATATATATATATATATATATAATTTACTTGTAAAGTTAAAAATTATTTCTTAAACATTAAATTATAGTATATAATATTTAAAATTTTATTTTTACGACTTTAAATAAAATGTTTATATTAGACCATCCACACACCTGCAAGACCTCACTTCTTTCACAAGTGCCACATCAGCTTTGCAATAACACTTTCCACACACATGCAAGACCAAACTCATTTCTAAACTAATAAATTATAATATAAATGATATAGATAATTATAATATAAATGATATAGATAATTATAATATAACTAATAAACTAATTATAACATATAGATAAATAAATTGTGTACGCTTATCTATTTGTATTTGTATTTTCGTAATTTTTATATTAATGTACTTTTAATTTAGCAGTTTAAATAAAAAACATTACATAAAAGTATCATTTTTTAAAATAAAACGTGGGTAAGAAATTTTAATAAAAATATTTTAAAAAAATAATGTTCAAATAAACTAATAAATGAATTAAATTTAACAAACATATTAATAATAACTAATATTTAAACAAACAAACAAACTAATTAAATTAAAAAATAATTTGTTTACTATATTAAATTTGTTGTTTTGCTAATTGTGCAAGATGGTGGAAGTATTGCAAGGCCTTGCAAGACACATGACATGCCATGTAATTTTTAAGAACTCTTGCAAGATGCGTGTGGATGCTCTAAATTACATCAATATATACTAAAAGATTATTTTTACGACTTTGAATAAAATGTTTATAATATTGTATATCAATTTTCCTAATATTTAAGTATAAGATTTATTGAATATATTAATAATATACGTGTAAAGGTGTAGTGTGAAAGATACATTATGGGACAGGTAGAGGATGATTATTTTATTTAAATTTATGAGTAAATTACAGATTACGTCCTTGTGGTTACTGAAAATTTTGGATTGGGTCCCTCAAACGAATTAATTATATCCATAGTCATCGTGGTTTCACTTTTATTTCGGATTGGGTCCCTTCCCTAACTCCACTAACTGATACTCCGTTAAATGAGGGGTAACATTGTCTATTTATTTGTTAAAGTTGTACTTATTATATTTAATATTACTAATATATATATAGGCATATATAATATTATATTAATAAACAAGTAGTATTTATATAGAGCCATATACGATATATATATATATATATTTTTATTAAAATTAAAACTATCCTTCACCAACATAGTAGTTCATCGACATTCTTTTGAATTAGACTTTCCTTTTCTCAGGCCTTGTCACCTTCCTTGTCTCTGACATCCCTTTGTCCGGCGCCCTCCCTCATCAACATCGTCCATCACAACATCCAAATGTAAGAGAAAAGGAAATATGAAATCGAAATCGACCATTAAACTTATTGTTCGAAAGATTAACGATTGTTAGATTCTTCCAAATGGAGAAATCAAGAGGCAATGAACCAGAAAATTGGTTAAATTGAAGATATAATAACGATAAATTCTTGAAATTATATAAATATGCCGGAAATTGGCCGGAAATACCATTAGACCTAAAGCTCAAGATATGCAAAGATGAGAGTCTACTGATGGTGTTCGCCGGAATATGATCGTGAAACCCAACTCCGGGTAACCGGAGACCAATGACACGTGACCCATCTTCACTGCACGTGACTCCAGTCCACTGATTACACACAGTAGTTGAGTTTGAATCCCTATTTAAAGAACGTGAGTGTGAAAGATTGTTCATTAAATCCAACAATGCTCTTCGATCATCTTCAAGAACGATGGCATTTGCTCCAAACCAAAGCAACCCCATCAAGATAATCTTGAAAACCTCCATTTTTCCGGCGAAAGATTCAGTTTTTCCGACGAAACTCAAAGAAATAAAGCTTAAACATCGAAACCCATGTCAGAAAAGTCAAACAAAATCAAACTCATCAAGAAAATCTTGAAAACCTTCATTTTTTCCGGCGAAAGATTCAATTTTTCCGACGAAACTCAGAGATATATTGTTCGATTTTAGAAAAAGATTTCATGAACGGCTGTTTGGCCGGAAAACGGAACGATGTGGGGGTAAGAGAATTCAACGGTGTTTTATGTGGGGTGGGGGGAAGAGAAGACGTAAGTTTAAGAGAGGGGGGGGGGTTCCTAGAATGGGGGAGGGATGAGGAGAACCGTATGGAGAGTGTTTTCGCCAGAGATGAAGGTGAGGATGAAACCGGTTGTTTGGCCGGAAAACACAGACCAGCGTGAGGGTAACTGGGTAAAAGAATTCATTGGTGATACAATGGGAAGGGTTTTGACTTTTGAGATGAAGCAGCCTTGGTTTTGATAAACATTAATGGCAAAAAAGGTTTTTTTTTAAGTGTTTTTTTCAATTATAATTTTTTTTAATGATTTTAAAGAATATATTTTTTAAGAAAAAATTAAAAAGACGAAAGTACCCTGACTTAATGGAGTAAATTGTTAGTGGAGTTTGGGAAGGGACCCAATCCGAAACAAAAGTGAAACCACGATGACCATGGATGTAATTAATTCATTTGAGGGACCCAATCCAAAATTTTCAATAACCACATGGACGTAATCTGTAATTTACTCTAAATTTATTTAGCGCGTGGTATTATTAGAGGTTGGGGAGGAATGGGGATCTCATTGTTCCACGAAAACAGCGTGTAAAAGTCACCACTTGGCTAAGGGCATCCACAATGGCAAAGTCATTGCCAATGACTTGATGAATATAAAAAAATAAAAAAAGATGTGGGACCCACAATGACTTGATGAATAGCTTGGCAAGCCTCTCACAACCAACTCTTCAAAGACTTGATCTGCATCAAGTCTTTAGCAAATAAACCCAATTTTTTGTAATAAAAAAATATGTGGGGCCCATTTCAAGTCTTTCTTCAAGCTTTTGAAGTGCACCATTGGAGATGCTCTAAGAGCTATATCTCACCAAATTCATTTTCAAAAGCTAGTGTATAACAGGGTCTTCGACAGCTTTTCAAAAGTTTTTCTGAAACATAGAATTAAAAGTTAAAATTTTTAAAAAAAATTATATTTATCTTCAACAGATTTTTTATTTTGGAGAAAAAACATTGATTATAATGTTAAAATACTCTATTCATCTATTAAAATATTATTTCTTTCACTAAATATTTTTTTTCAAAGATTTATACTGGTCCTCTCATGTAGTAATCATTTTTTGGGTTATCTCCATATTTGGAGAAAAACTCTTTCTCTCTTCTACTTTCTCTATTTTGAAGATAGTTTTAGGGAAGTTGAAGCGAAAATACAGTCCAAAATCCTCATATTCTTCATTTTTCTCCAAAATGGAAGCTGTTGGAGATGCTCTAATGCCACACACTCATTTAGACTCACTTATTAACCCTCGTCTATATATACAAAATAAGATTTAAAATATTATATATAGAGGTGGGTTCAAACGAGAACGCTAACTATTTACGAGAGAATACAAGGACAACCGCCTATGTACAAAATCACATGTGATTTTGTACTGTCTGGACACGCGCAGCCTAGGCCGCGGCTTACAGGTCGCGTGGCAAGCCGCGCGATCACATGTGATTTTGTATGTTAATCACATGTGATTTTGTCAATGGACGCAAGTCGTGCGATCAGGTGTGAATCACATGTGATTTTGTACGTGAATCACATGTGATTTTGTATATGGACGGTCGTTCTCGTATTCTCGTAAATAGTTAGCGTTCTCGTTTGAACCTTTCTCATTATATATATATATATATATATATATATATATATATATATATATATATTATGCCTTAGGTTCAATAGAGAAGTGCAAATTTTTGAGAAATAGAGAAGTGATCTTGGCCATTCATTCGGTCAAGATCGGTTATAATTGTTCAAAAGTTGCGGCTTTGACTGGTCAAAAGTTGCGGCTTTGACTGTTCAAAAGTTGCGGCTGTTCCAAAAATAGAAGGGTAATTTCGTAACTTTTACAAAAAACACGGGTTGAGTTCATATATGAATCTGTGTGATTCACATATGAACTATACGTTCATATATGAACCTTTGTAATTCACATATGAACTCTTTATAATTAATTCATATATGAATCTTGTGATTCATATATGAACCTTTGTGTTTCATATATGAAACTAATTAACTGTAGGTTCATATATGAATCAGTTGAACCAATTAACTGATTCATATATGAATCTTTGTGTTTATATATAAACCTTTGTAATTTACATATAAACTTTTTTAACTAATTTATATATGAACCTTTGTGATTTATATATGAATTTTTTAACTAATTTTCATATGAACAAATTAACTGATTCATATATGAATTAGTTAAAAATATTTTATATGTGAATTACAAATGTTCATATATGAACACAAAGGTTCATATATGAATCACACAAATTCATATATGAACCTGTCCCGCGTATTTTTTACGAAACTACCCCTCTATCTTGTGCAGACCACGTGAGGAATTATCCTCTGCTACTCGGTCAAAGCCGCCGATCTTGACCGAATGCATGGCCAAGATCACTTCTCTATTTCTCAAAATATTTGTACTTCTCTTTTGAACCCTTCCCTATATTATATTATATTGATAGCAAATAAATTTTGGAATAATTTCATAGGATTTAAATTGTGAGATACAAATAACTTTTATTTTGAAACAATATATCTTAACCACAAGTGAAACGTAATTATTCAGAACTTTAAAATCGTGATTTATTGATTAGTTCAAGTCATGGAACAGCTACATGATTATTGTTAATCTACAAACAAAGAACAATTAATATGACAAGTCAACTTTTGAAACGGACGAAAAGAAAATAGAGCTAAAGGACAAAAACAAAACCATCGTTCCGTTGTTAAATCAGGTATGAGTATATTGACTGGGTCTTAATGAATGGGCATTTATATTATTACTAGATAATACCTTTGCGCGATGCGACACGAAGTATCTCAAATTTAAAGCCGAGAATTCGAAAAAATAATCTTGTTTCATGTTCATATTTATATGCTTTTAAATCGCATATCAGGTGTATAAAATTAAAGGTCAATATGGTTAATTGGTAAAAAAAATTAGAGGAAATAATATAATCATGATTAAGAAAGTATAAATAATTAAATATACTATACTAAAATATTTTCATATTTATATTTTTGAAAAAAAGTTCGAACTATAATCCAAAAGTCAGTTGATAAGTAATATCTTTTTTACAAGTAATTAAATCTCTTATGATAATTGTAAGGATGTTTCGTTGACAGAATGAAATTTGATAGAATTGTAATTCGTCGAAGAAATTCGACTTTGAAGTAAAAATTGATATGAAATTGCAAAAAAAATCACGACAATTTAGTGATTATTTGTATCAAGTCCCCTACTAATTTCAACAAATCCCATACTAATCACGACACATTAATTCGTATATATTTATGATATTTAATAATATAATTAAATCCAAAAATATTCAATATTAGGCTCATTTCGAATGTATTGACGAAGCGATTACAATGATATAATTTGTAAAAATAAGAAATATTTTTTTAATGCATTTTAGTTCATATACATTATTTATGTTTATATGATAAGAGTCTAAAATGAAAAATAAAAAAGTAAGGAATTAAAAGTAAACTACATACCTAATTATAAGGGTATTAAATGTAACATATAAATTAAAAAAATTGAATTAAAGAGAAATTTTAGGAGAAATGAATGTGAGTGTGCTAATTAAACTTATAATGTAAACTGCGTCCAGATACATGTTTAGACGGAAAAATACTGAAGTCGGCTTACCAAAAGACGACACGTGGCATGCTAGTTACTTATTTATTATATGTATAGATTACTGTCTTAAACGAAGTAGCTTCTTATTTACCTTATTTACAATAAAATAACTTAGAGCATCTCCAAAAGCTTTCTTAAAATTTATTCAAAATAGAAAACCAAAAGTCAAGATCTCTAAAATAAATTACATTCATTTCCAACAAATTTTTCATTTTAGAGAAACAAACATTAATTATAATATTAAAATATTACATTCATATATTAAAATATTATTTCTATCTCCAAACATTTATTTTCAAATATTTTTATTGGTGCTCTCATCTAGTAATCATTTTTTGGGTTATCTTCATATTTGAAGAAAAACTTCTTCTCTCTCATACTTTCTTCATTTTGGAGATAGTTTTAGAGAAACTCTTGAAGCAAAATTATAGCTTAAAATTCTCATATTCTCCATTTTATTTAAAATGGGGAGGCCTTTTGAGATCTCTTAATTTTTTTAAGATTGTATTAAACTCTAAGGGGGCGTTTGGTTCGCAGAATGTTTTTGGATGAAATGGAATCTATCAAAGGAATTTGACTTTGAAGGAATTGGAATAGAATGTTGTCAGGTTTGACCACCTGTTTGGTTGACAGAATTAGAATGAAATCTGTTAAAAGAATTGGAATTTGTCTGTTTGGCTTACAGAATGTAGCTTTGGAATTGGAATGAATTTATTATAAATGATCAAAATACCCTTTTTGATAAGTTTTAATTTTTTAAAACAAAAAATTCTTTAATAAAATAATCATTAAATATATTTTTTTCATTAAAAATAATTTAATAAAATAATTTTTAATTACTTTAATGTGCAAAAAAATATAATATACACAACCCAAATAAAATATATTGTCAAACAAATATAATATACACAACCCAAATAAATTAGGGCAAGGGTAATTTTGGAATAAAAAAAATGTTCAATTTCATTCCTTTAGAATTCATTGTTTAAGTGATGGAATGAAAAATGGCTATTTCATGGAATTTTAAAGATTCCATTTATATAAAAGCTTGAACCAAACACTGGAATGAAATCTGGTCAAAGGAATCTGATATTCCAATTCCACCAGATTCCATCAGTTTCTGTGAACCAAACGGTACCTAAATCTTTCTAATCAAATTCGATTATTTTGTGAAACCTGGGGGAGTGAATATTTGTAGTTTTTTAAGACATAAAGTGATCAAATTAACAATCACTTTTCATTATGATGTATTGTAAACATTTAGTAATAATTATTAGTGGAAACAAGACTTTAAATATAGGGATAAGTTCCTGTAATAAATTGAGGTTAACGTAAGAAGCCTGAGAAGTGGTTACTAATCTTATTCAAAGCAGTGATAATGGTAATTAAGAATACCATATATCGTATGTCAAGGACAATAAAACAAGAAATATAGAAGTTAAACTTAAATTATGTTGGGTGAGTTAACAACTAAGGGTTTAAACACAAATTAAGTAAAGGCATGGGCGCAAAATCCAGTTATTTTCAACTCAAAGTGCACCAGAACCTTGCTACAACATGAGATGTTGTATCAATAGTTCTCAACATCACACTATAAGATGAAAGGACCTTCTTTTGAATTTCAATTCAGGCACTCACTAGCAATGTCGTCTCCGTATCAATGATGAACACAACATCTAAGCATGACACATATCTTGTCCTTCTTTTCATATATGTTATCCTAGATTACTCTTTTGTCAATGACCACAATGAGAAATATAGCGGAAGCAAAATGTAAATGACCATAATAGACTAAGCAGTAATTGAGATGAAGGTAGAAGAACACACTGTGAAAATAACCATCATCGTCATATTTATTGATTGAATTTTGAGATTACAATGAATAACACACCCAGAATACTCACTTAGTGTGTGTAAAATCTCTATAGAATTCACTCTCTCTAAGTTGTTACAACGAGTGTGTGTATGATTCTTGTGCAAAAGTGTGCTTGAGAACAAACCAAATCCTCTATTTATAGCCCTAAATCTAGAAAGTCAAAGCAAAGGTTGTTAGGGCAATTAATGGGTTGAATAGAAGTTCAAGGGCTTGTTTGTTATTGTTTAATTTCACGAGTGTTCATGTGTTCAGGGGGAGCACGAACCGGTATCAGGTAAGTTTACTCTACTGTTGAGGGGGAGTGTCACACACCATTTTTTTATTTGCTGAAAAGTTTTCTTTGTGTGTGTGGCTACTCCCGTGTGCATTTCACACTACGCGCACATCCTGAGGGGGAGCATATCACTTTATGTTCATCATTTGAGGGGGAGCGACACAACATTTTTCTTTAAATGTGTCAATTTTTTTTATGTGTCGGTCTCTCCATTGCACACAATTACACTATCCGAGGGGGAGCAAAACCATCCCCATGCTCAGTTTGAGGGGGAACGAGAGTCAGTTCTTTCAAAATCCTAAGAGAGGCCAAGGATTTTTTTTCCCTGAAATGTCTCAGTGTCCGGATCGGTTTCCGGATACACGTCTATCCGGACAGTCCACTTTCCGGACCGGATGGGTATCCGGGTAGACCCACCCGGATTATTGGGTTAATATAAAAGGGGACCTGGACATTTTTTGGTTCACTTATCCGGATTCTACACAAAACCCCTCATAAACCTCTCGCCTTTCTCTCTCACACGGACTTTCACAAAATCGAAGATTTACACTCGATTTTCGCTTCAAACTCAGGTATGTGTCATTAATATCCTTCTCGATATCGATTATGCTCATATCACGCACTTACACACACGATTCGACCATCGATTCCTCTGCTTAAGGGTTTCCGAAACCCTGAATTCACGTCGACCATCGTTCGATCTGTTTCAGGATGTTTTTGACTGATTTAACACATGTCGTATGCACCCACGCTCCTATTAGCACTGTTAGACTACTTGGGTGTGTGTTGGCATGTGTATTTGGGCAAAATCAATCAATCCGAGGGTCGTCCAGACACATTCTAGTTGTCCGGAAACTCACAAGTTTACGACGATGTGTCCGGAAACCATCAACGTCCGGAAAACCTAGTTGTCCGGAAACCTAAGGGTTTCCGGTAAGTTCAACTACCGGAATGTTGAGGTGTCCGGTAACCAATGCCATCCGAAAACTCATATCATATCCGGAAACCCTCTTGGTCCGGAATGCTTACTTTATCCGGAAATGCTTTTCACATCCGGAAACCTTTGATGTCCGGATACATTCTGTCCGGATACCATGGTTTGTCCGGAAACTTTTGTTTTCACATGCGGTTGTCCGGACACACCTGTGTGTATCAGTCCAGTACCTGTTTTCTCACTGCCTGTCCTCAATCTGTCTCAGATTGATCCTCTTACTACAAAGGTACGTGCTGGAACTTGTTCATCCGTCTTGAATACTAACTTTGGCTCTTTTTCAGATATTACATGGCGGATCAAGAACACCAACAAAATCCTGAAGAGCAAATTCCTCCTCAAGAGGAATTTATCGATGAAGCAGCCGATAATGATTTGGTCAACCCTGATCATGGCATTGAGATAGAGGCCAACAACCGTCATTTGGACGCCGCTGAGTTCCGACCACAACCACAACACCGTGTGGTCGTGGACATATTACTTGGTCACCCTCTCCGTGAGGCCCTCACTGTCACAGTCGACGTCCTAGTGCTATATGTGTATCAAGTGTGGCTCTCTGCCCAAGTCATTACGGCTGCCAATTCACAGACCATCACGACGTGGATCGACAACCACCCCTTCACGCTGACACCTGAGTCCTTCCGGCGTCTACTGTCACTACCCGAAGCCACCGCCAACGGACATCAACGCTACGACCCCGCGGTCAATGACGCGACTTTGTGTGCTCAAGTACGCGCACTCGGCTACAACCACGCTCTCGATCGACCTTCAGCATTCAACCGAAAATATCTGGCGCCCATCTGGTACACGCTGTTCACCATCCTGAACATGTGTCTCTCATCCAGATGGAAGGGAATAGACCAGTGCACAGGAGACTTTTTGCGTCTATTCCATGTCGTGTGCTACAACAGACACGTCGACTTCGCGATGATTATCTAGCGCGAATTGGTGCAAGCTATTCGACAAATTGGTGGATCGAAGCAGAAGAAGTTCCTACCATATCCTCGATTCCTCTCACTGGCTGTGCGACAACACATGGACGCGAATCCAGCAATACTGCGGCGCATTAACCATCTGGTATGCCCTCCTTTCAATTTGCAATACATGGTGATTCGAAACCCGTCCAACGCCATAGCCATGCCTTTACCTGAAGCCCTACTGGCACACGCGGACCCCAATGCACCGAGTGTGATAGAATATAGGAGAGAGATAGCTGCTCCCATGGTCCAGCCAGCGCCGGAGGGACCTCCCCAGGGAGATAGACCCGAGCAACGTGAGAGTCCTAGGATGAGAGGAGGAAGGGCCCGGGCAGCAGGGGCTCCCGGGCGGGGTGTGTTGAGATATCATGGGAGGGGAACCGGAGTGGGCGGTGCATTGGAAACGCGTCCCAGTACTCCTCAAGCCGGAACAAGCCATCAACCCCCAATTCCTATCACCCGACCGACGGGAGAAGCAGGTACGTCGTCACGACCAATGCTTTACCATGATCCCGAGCCTTACATATTCGATCCTCCTTCACCTTCCAGACAAGTTCAGGATGTGGAACCTGATTCCACCGATACCGATATGGACCATACTATACGCATGACCTTATTCCCTACACGTATCGGACCAAACTTGGATTTTACAGAAGGAATCCCATCTGACTCACCGACACCCCTACTTATCCCCACTACCCAGCCTGATACGGGAGACATAAGGAGAGAGGAGGGAGTCTTAGTTGAACAGTTAGAACATGTGAGACGGAGGGAATTGAGGTCGAAAGCGAACCAGGAAAGATTAAGCCGTAAAGATAAAGAGGCTTCTGAGCGAATCCAGCCAAGAGTCGCCCGGGTAGCCACATCTGCTATCCCGTCTCATCCGTTGGGACGGGGTATTGTAGAAGCCACCGTGGACCCAGCGGTGCAATTGCACAACCTCCCCAGCCACTCATCCGTCGCTCAAAAGACAGATGTTTCAACTTTTCACGGGGAATTAGCTCAACTTCTACCGGTCTCTCACTCGGAGAGTACTGGTATTGAAACATGAGACCAGCCTCTCCCGGTCTCGACTCCTTTGGATGCACTCTTGAGTCTAGAGCCATTTGCTAATATTACTTCTTCGGCTAGGACACAAGATGAGGAAACGAACATCGGTGCTCTTGGTGACCCGATCGGAACCTCCGTAGTGTCTCCGCATTTAAGCGGAACACGAGGATCGGAGGGAAGTCCTACCACGGCTACCCATGTGCCAACCGTGAACGTAGGTGGCTCTACCTCTAAGGTAGATGCTTCAACGAGTGCTCTAAGTGACCCCGAAGTTACATTATCCGACTTAGGGGCTGTTTACCAACTCTTACCGGGTAAGTGCTGTCCGGGTAGGTGTGCTGTCCCTAGTAAGTGCTGTCTCGGGTAAGTGTTGTCCGGGTAAGAATGTTTACCAAATGTTTTTAGATAAGCACTTACCGACAAAAAATGACTATTTTAACCCCTTTTATAATTATATGTTAAATAAAATATAATTATTTCTATTATCATTTATATAAACTAAAATATTAAATAAAATGTAATTATTTCTTTTATCAGTCATTTATATAACTCTTTTTGGTAAATTACCCTAAAATACTTTTTTTTTAAAAGAGAAAATACTTATTTAATTGAAAACCAAATGGGTTATGGGTCTTCTTCAAGTTCCAAGCCCAAAACCAGGGTTTATATTTATGAACCCTGCACCCCCAACTGACGCATGCGATTCTCAAGAACCAAACACACTCACATCTCCTCATCTTCTCACTTTCCATCACTCTCTTTTCATCGGTTATTTTGCCTCTCTTCACCAGATTCTTTTCAAGATTAATAGTGTTTGTAATTTGGGGTTTCAAGACTTCTGTAAGGTAAACTTCTCTCTGGATTATGTGTGTTGAAGATTAATCGATTTGGGGATTAGGTTTTAGATTTACGTCAAAAGTTTCGTCATTTTCTGTTTTATGATTAACATTTGGTGTGTTTTCATCAGTTTTCTCTTCATCTTTGCTCTAAAAGTTGTCCGATTCGCTATTTGGTTTCTGGGTTTTTAAAGATTACTCAATTTGGGAATTGGGTTTTGAAGATTGCTCAATTGCGACGAGGGAGGAGGAGGACGGTGAACGGAAAAACAAATATGTCCTAATTGCAAGAAAAGGGCACGGGTGGAAAAATGAAATCTGACCCGGGTAAGCATTATTTTGGTGCTGGCTCGGTCAGATCGCGGTCAGGACCCCAGTCAGTTCTCGGTCAGATTCTGGGTTTGGTAAACAAGCTGACTGCTGACCGAGTCAGATTTACTGACCAAGTCAGTCCAGTCAGCGACTAGTAAACAGCCCCTTAGTGTCAAAGGGATATCTGGACGGCGCCCTAAAAGCCGTCCGCAAGGCCATGGAGCAGCGATTCACCAATGAGCTCGACAAACTGAAGACTCTGATCAAAGGTAAAGAGAAGATGGTTCAACCTGAAACTGCACCGACACCACCACCGGCTACCGTTCAGCCAAATCTTTCGGTGGACACCCTGAAAACCATGCTTCTAACTCAGCTGCTCCAGCAATCCGAAACCGACGCCTCTACCGAAGCAGACCTGATCTCCGTTCTGAAATCACAGGTCAATGCTCCTTCGTCATCCATTACTACTAGATTGGACCAGCTTGACATGACTCTCAAGGACGTTCAACAAGCGCTCAAAACGCTTTCCGAGAGAGTCACCTCCGTCGAAGAAACCTGCAAGAGTCAAGCTGGCGGACTCAAGAGAAGGCACGATGACCAGGATGATCCTGATCACCGTGAGGGGGAGAACAAGAGACAAAGATTAACTGAGTCTGCCCCAATCATACCTGAAGCTACTGTGGTTCAGCCGGAACCTTCAACTGCGGCAACTACAACCGAAACCGGACCCGAAGCTGAGTTGCCTTTAATCGAGATGGTAATGGATATGGATATCTCCGATGACGAAGACCCGGTGGTTGAAAAGCCTAAGCGAACAACACATGAATTGGTCAACTTTGATACATCAGATGGGTCTACACTCAATCTTATTGATCCAAACACCGAGATCGACCCGGAGACCGAAAATGCATGGTACGAAAAAGCCGCCAGTGCTGTAAATATCCAGGTAAACCTGATCTTTTCTACTGATGAAGACGATAATGTTGACTACGACCAATTTCTGCTGCAAAATCTGTATGGTTCACCCGTTCACTCTTCTCAAGCCGCCGAAACTTCTACAAGACCCGAGACTACATCTGCTGAAATTCCGACATCTCCTCAGCTACCGACAGCTTCTGATATTCCTCCTCCTCAACAGCAACAGATCCGATGGGAGAAGATCACGATATTCATTCCTCACCTGGAGGAATCTCTCAAAAGGCTGTTCGTTCACAGGTTACGTCCTATCGAGCCTAATTTTTGCATTGGTATTTATAGTTCCAACCCAGAATACCAAAGCCAGTACATAAACGCAATGAAGCGGTGTCTGCCAGTTAGCCAAGTCCGAACAAAGCACAAGATCACCAAAGTGCTCAACGTCTAAACAGGTAGAATTCTGAAAGTTATGTTTCCCATCTTCACCGTCTGACGAGAAGACGGAAATGAATGGATATTTTTCGAAGCTGATTTCAAGAATCTCCGACCGTTCGACTTCTATGCTATCCTGAAAGACCTCCGTACCAGAACTATCCTACCGCTTAAAGTAACCAAAGCGCTCGAAGCTGTTCGTCGATTCCTAGTCCGTACCATCATGATGTCCTATCTCACGGACTTCCAAATGGAAATCGAGAACAAAGCTAAGAAGGTAAACCTGATAAAGCCAAATCTAAAAGCGCCCGAACTGAAGATGTATCACGAGAACGCACTGCTTCTAGAACCAGAATTTGGGATAGTCTACATCAACGATCAGAATGAAAAGAGATTTCTTCGCTTCAGTCAGGTAGATAGATTCTGCGACGACACGCTCTTCAAAGCTCAAGATGCTCTTCGAAGAATCATCACGTATGAATCCGAAAATCAAAAGGTTTCGTATATTCCCAATCCGATTGAAACAACTGCTCAAAAAGCCTTAGAAGTGATTGAAGAACGCATCGACTATCGCTGCGCCATCCGAATGTTCGAGGTACACTTTGCTCTCCGAAAGAGATATGTGGATAACTGGCGCGAACTCGAACTTCGATTCAAAGGGGGAGATTGTTAGGGCAATTAATGGGTTGAATAGAAGTTCAAGGTCTTGTTTGTTATTGATTAATTTGAGCCTTTTTAGTGAACGGACCGTGGGCTTGTTTCCACGGGCCCAGAGTATTTAAAGTTGTAATTAGCTTAGAATTAAGCGAGTTGTCTATTTTGCTTTCCTGAATCATATTGTAATTCTCTCTAAAATTGAAAGCTAATTGGATGACCAATTGAAATCATAAACACCTGTTATTATCTATTGATTTCTTCATTGTTCGTTGCACGGATCTGAGACTCACAAAGGCCACTAAGGAGATTCCACATGTAAAGGTGAAATAACAGCTTCCAGCTGATGTGGAAGGCTAGGATTGGATGTCCATACTTAGAGAAATACTTGTTGAACACAAAGCATAAGAGCAGAGGTGGATAGAGGCTTTGCCTCTCAGTGATGATCTTCTGGTTGGGCACACTCTGCTTAACAAGGCTGTTTGATCAAGGCTCTAGTTGAATGTACCTCTAGTGAAGAAGTCCTCTAGTTCTAGGACTTGTCTTTTTTTACAAATTAGAATATTTAGGGATAACAATCTCCCTCTAAGTATTGAAAGAAGAAAGTTACACAAGTAAGAGTCTACACTAGAAAGCAAGAGGTGAAAGTCAATCTCTTTTAACGACATTTCATTAACAAAAAGAAAATTGGAAGGAAAGATTAAACAAAATCATTCACAACATTTGTGAATGCTTGGGCCAGAGTCTTATGATAGTTCATGATCATCCTTCGATATCCAAGAATATTTTCAATTTGGGGGGATGAACTCTAGAGAAGGTTTTTCTTGTACATGGCCTTCCAATCCTCTTCCTTACTTCGAACACAAACCATTTGAGTGTTTCATTCTAGTACTTAAGAGCCTCTGTTAATCTGAAGAACGTCTACTCTCTTTTCTAGTTTTTGTGGATGAACCCAAACTCTTTTCGAGTGATGATCGAAGCAAAAAGAATTTGTTTGATGTCTTCTAGTTGTTGCATAGGCACTGTAACTGAAAGCTGATCGACTCCAAGCTCCAGAGCGATTTTAAAGTCAGTCTTGCTTCTGTGTTTGACTAATTCTCTCATCACCTCTCTTACTCGGTTGTTGGAAATAGTGAAGACTTTGCCTTTGTCCAATCTCTGCTCTGTAAATCCAGAATTTGACGCAAGTCATAGGGGTTAAGATTTACCATATTTGCATCACCGAACATGTTGAGTTGGTCGTCCTCTCTTTCTGTAGAGTATTCAGCGTAATGGATAACCTTGTGTGAGAACGACCTCATGGTTATGCTAAGAACCCTCTTGATATAAGCATTTAAGTAAACCTTGCTCCTCTACTGAGTCTTAGTTCTGATAAACCTCAGGTGTACATCCTTCCTGACTGCATGGTGGAAGTTTGGCTCAAGGTAGACTTCTTCATCTTTGTCATTGTAGAGCTATCTATGGATATTTTCTCAAAGTTTCAGCTCTGGCTCTCTCAGCTTGCAGGTCTACTCTGGAATCTTCTTCTTCATATCATCCATACTCTTAATGACATCTCTGACTTTGTCCTCAGTAGTTGTAGAAGGAAGAACATAGGAACATGGAGGAAATGTTGAAGTCTGACGATGAGTAGGGACCTTTAGTGGTGCAGATGTGGAGGGAATCTTCTTTGCTAGTTTACTATGTCTTTGCAATGGGGTTTCTTCTTCCTCTATGTCTAAGGAGATATTTTTGACATTGACGGGACTCTTGGAATGACTGGACGAGAACTGAAGGCCCTATAGCTCTATTACTTGCCTTGAACATGATCTATTCAGCAGAGGAAAAAGGACTATCTGGTTCACTCCTTTGTGGTGTATCATTACCAAATGAAAGAGCCTTGCATGGATTTTTGTGGGACAGAGCAAATAGGGGTTGTAGTGATTGGACTTTCTTGTTGGTGAGTTGACGGGTTATGTACCTTCTCTCCCTTGTTATCATCTTGAGGACTAGAGGCATCGTGATCCTCTTGATCATCATATTTATTTTTCTTACTCGCTTCTTATGTACAAGTCTTTACTTTCGTTTTCTTCTTCTGAGTGGGGAGGTTCTGTTTGACACTCTTTTCGATCATTTCAACTATGTCTCCAATAGACAATGTTGCCTTGTTTACCTCATAATCGATTTTGAATTTCATCAACGCTATCGACCTCTTGATGTCTGCAGCGGCTGTGGTTGCTGCAGATCTAAAACGACTCGATATGTCATGAACCTTCTGTAGAAGAGTGTTGCATATTGATCTTCTTTTTTCTCACGTAATCGAATGATACAGAGAGTTGTACCATGGTTGTGGTGACCAGAGTCTTGATTTCTTCAATGACTTTAGAGAAATGTTCAACAGAGAAGGGTGTAGGTTGAGGATCTGGTTGTTCTTTCTTCTACTGTACAAGCTTTGTTAGGCTCTTGATTGTATTTTTCAAGGCTTTAGCCTCTATTGAGAGCTCGGTGAACTTTGTGGTGAAGACATTTGGGGATGTATTCTAATGCTGAACAATCACCGACTTCAGCATTTCTAGCTTATTGACGTTTCAAGTGGACTCTGTTTCATGGCGTTCATGACAGTACGCAGAATATTAGTGTCAGATGCAGAGGTGAATGGTTTTGATCCAATGATTATGCTTTTTAGATGTTCCAAGGATCTCTAAATAGAGTCAGCAAAGGACTGGAACTCATCCTTATTGACATACTCAGAAGTGGTAATCATTGGATCAACACATGATCCAAATTAAATATTTGTTCCAAAGATGCCATCTAGTAACCCTGGTTTGGCATTGAGGTTATGCAGACTTCCCTTCGATCCCCGTGACTCATCCTCAGATGAAGAATCTATGAAGGTTCTGAAACTCACATCATCATGTAGGGATTCAGAGTCCGATACATGGGATAAAGAATGTGGACTAGAGGGTTGATCATGAACCCTCTGGTCATGTGTTAGTATTTGAGATCACTCTAAATGATCTTGAGGGATTTGTATGAGTGAAGAAGCAACACATGCCTCTGTGCGGGGTGGTGTCGTGTCATAGGGCGATGACACTTCTGATTTCACTGGTTGCATCCTTTTGAGGGGATGAACCAAGAACTATGGCTTCCCCTTGGCTTATATGAGGACCATATACATAAGGATTGTCTCTGGTTGGTTGTCTTGGGCAGGAATCGAGGTGTGGACCTCTTGTTAAATATTCCTTGCTGGTTGAACAACTGAAATACAATTGTGGTTGCATGGGGAGGGAGGCTTGGATGTGTGCCTTCATGGGCATATTTTCTCACTATCTCCTTCTCTTGTCTCTTAATTACCAGAGTATCAACCTCTGTATATGGTTTTCTTTGCCTCTCCTCTCATCAGAGCTTCTCCCTCTTGGTCAATTTGGACTCATTTACTAAGTCTCTTCTTCTTTTTCTTCTCTCCACCCTCTAGTACTTTATCTTCTTCTCTTCTACTTTCATCTTCTACTCTCCTCTCTTTTTCTGTTTTGCTCTCTTCCTTTTCCTGCTCTCATCCTTGCGTCTCCCTCGTTTACTCTTACCTCTTATTCTATTATTATGTCTTCTAGTCTCTCATTTTCCTTTACCACCGATGCCTCACCTATGCGTGTTGGGGTTTCGGATCCCGGTTATGAGCACCGAATGGCACGTATGTACTCTCCTTATGCTCTTGTCCTTAATGTAAGTCTGCATTTTGGTGGACACAGGTCTGACATTCAGATAGCCTTTTTGAAAGTAGTGGGTTTGTGGCTTTTCATCTTGTATGTTTTCATCATTTGGCCAGTGAGAGGCATTTCTTGACGGATAAGTCATGGCTTAACGAGTTGACCTAAGAATTGTGGGAATAATATAGCAATCATAGGTTTGTCCTTCAAATGTTCTTGGCGTTTCTTGTGAACTGCACCTAACAACTCTGTATATATTAGTCGTACGTAGTCTACAAGAAAATGCCATTCATGATTGTAAGGATATTGAAGCTTTCCATGTCTTGGCTTCCGATCTTGCAGGTCAGAGAATAATTGAGAATGCTAAAAAGAACATTCCACATGGGGGGTAGGTATTGTCTTTGAAATTTAGAGGGGTAGGTTATCTCGTTTGCGTACCCAATGAACTTTAGGAACTTGACAACTTTATCATAGGTTGGTTCATCTGCATATTTGGCTTTTTCAAGTTCAGTCGTAGTTGGGATCATTAAGACTTCAGAAATTAGGGTTCTGTTAATTCCTAGTTCACAAATCATGTCATTTGAGGCTTCCATGTACCCACATATTGCTTTCCTTTCAGGGACGACTTTGCAATTTTGCCAAAACAGTTGAATGTACCTTTCAGGTACCTAAATTTTATTCAAGGAGAGGGCATGTGATAAGTGTGTGAAAGTATACACTTTAGCACCCACTTAGGACTTTATTTTACTTCATTTTACATCTTTCCCAATCACATATTGAGTCTTTTAGTCTTATTTTATATCTTTACTTAGATTGGAGCTAGGATGTATATTTAGGTAATGTCCTATTTATTTGGTGAATGCTTTGTTGATTCTAATGTTGCCGCAGCACGGTCTTCTACAGCTCTGATATTCGCTGAACGGAACAATCCATTAAGTTGCATAAAGAAGACTCTTTTAGGAGAAGACATCTTATAGTACACGTGGAAGAAGAAATTGATAGAAGATGCCCCTGGAGATGCCCTTTCCTATCCACCAAAGAATCTCTTGCTTCATGTACTTAAACATTTGATTCCTAGTTATTACCCAATGGACATTTGCTTTTGTACTTGTTTAGATTCCTTACCTTTTAGTATAAACATGAAGTATTAGTGTAGTTGTAACCATCTCACTACTTACCAAAATGTTTCTACTTGTTACTTGTAATCTCTACAGGAACAAAGCTTCTCATAAGCTTTGTGTCCTGATGTTTTAAATTTACTTCAATCTTTTGGTATTTACTGTTGTCAGTTACTGCTGTTTAACGCTACATCAACCTTTACAACACTTCTTTACTATCTTGCAAACTTTACTTTAAGTCATTTCCATTTAGCACTTTACATACAGTCATTTGTCATTTATCTTTAAGCACTTACATTCCAGTATGGTGGGCTAAACACCTTAGTGTGGGTGTAAGTAAAGGTTGGTAGATTAAGACAAGTGTTAGCGGATACTTGCTTGGTAATAGCATTTTACTTCACTATTCGCAAGTGGCATGGATGTTTCATCTGGTAGTCTTTGATAAATTGACAAGTGTTATTTTATTCATATGAGTCGGACTTAAAATTAAGACAATGCAAAGATCCATGTTAAATGTGTTATAGAGGTTATAGAGAGCTGCTACAATCCTATGGGTTGTGAAACTCTATGGAAAGAAAGACAAGATTTGTACTAGTAGGTTCTTGATGCATCACCAAGTGCACTGCTTGCCTAGTGTCTAATCTGCACTTCTGTTGGAAGGCCGTTCAATCCAGTAGTGTTGTAAGAGTTATTGTTGCAACACCCTTGTGATGTTGTAGCAATATCCAATGCACTCAACCTGACATTGCACCCATACTATCTTTTATTTCTTGTTATTACATTTCAGTATTTGGTCACCAACTCTAAAAATATATTGCTTCGATATACTCTTGAAATATTGTTTTAAAGTTGACTTTGGTTACTCTTCTTTCTTTGAAAATCGACGTGGTACGATATTTGGTATTACTTACTATTATTACTTGTTTTGGGACGATACTTGTAAGCCATGTATACTTGCATGATTTGTTAGTTGCAATAGCCTTTTTGGGGTATATCTCATCAACACCAACAGGGTTTAGAAAAATGTTTTGAAGAAGGTTTATGATGGGGGCGAAATCAGAGGCGTAGTTGACAATGTTCAGAATCACATGGTGATTATTAGGTTTGAGAGGAAGTAGGACGAACTGTAGACTGGTACCTTCGGTTGAGCATAGATGGCTAGTGTTGTTGTTTGATTCATTAGAATTAGATTGGTTTCCTTCTTGGTTCAAAACCTGGTTTTTTGCTTGGGATGCCATTGTTAAAGTGAGAAAGCTTCAAAAACGAGTTGCAGGTTTCAGAGAGAACAAAAATATTGGGAAGGAAGATTAGAGAGCGTAAATTTGAATTGAGGGTAAAAATGGGTTTTTATAATCTATTAGAGAGAAGTAATCGAGTGCAAAAAGCTTTCAAAACAATGATCGTATTGACCTCTCCTGTAAGAGTGTGACGCATGGATTGACAGTTCAGAAATGAGGGACATGTATACGTCATGGACCACGCGCATAGGGAAAATGAAAATGACAGGACTTTCATTCAGAGAAATAACCCGCACCCCAATTCAGAGCAAAAAACATACAAGTGTAATTTGACCAAAAGAGGTTCTGTACGAATGGAACCTCTGGATATTGAGATGGGTTACTCTGGTCTCCAAGATTACATCTTTTACCGAAACATTTGAAAATCCTTGGTCTGGTTAGGAAGTGGTTCCAGAAGCTCTGGACTATACAACTAGAGGATCTGAGTACAAAAATTTCAATGTTAAGGGACTTTTTCAAATTGTTTTGAACCAAACAAGGTTTGCTTGTTCAAAAAATCAAGGATATAGCCCCATGAATGAGAAATCATAGGTTCTGGAAGGTAGAGATAGAAGTTCAGCTTATCGATACTTAGAAACTCGATAAAGCAGAATCTCTATACTATACAACCAGAAGATCTGACCTTTGAAACGTTAGATCCCACTTGAATATACACTTTTTCTTCTCCCCCTTGAACTATTCTTGGATCAAATAATGATAAGATTCACACAAGACATAATTCATGTAGCCACAGAGGCTCTAGACTATACAACATAGGCTTTAGTTGATTAGATAAATGGAAAAGGTCTGGTCTATTGAACTAGAGGCTCTGTCTTATTAAATATAACATGCTACATCTCAGATATCAAAGTCTCAAAGATCATACTAACAAAGACTATCAAAACATAGCTCTAAAAGCTTCGTAAGTACAACTAGAGACTCTAGTCGAGTGACTTTAGACTTAAGCAGACTTATTGAGCATACCCAACTTGCTGATTAAAAAGTTAAACCTATTCTCATCAAGAGCTTTTGTGAATAAGTCATCAAGCTGGTAATCGGTAGGAACAAAATACATTTCTATTGTACCTTTCTTTGTGCGATCCTTACTAAAATGGTACCTTACATTGATATGCTTGGTTTTGGAATGCTACAATGGGTTTGCAGAGATGGCAATAACACTCTTTGAATCGCACAAGATGGAATTTTCTCAAACTCTAGAGTGTAGTATTTGATTTGAGTTTTCATCCCAATGACTTGTGAACAGCAACTAGCAACAACAACGTATTTTGCTTCTGCTCTAAATGTTGACAAACAATTTTATTTCTTCGAAGTCCAACTCACTAGCTTGTTTGACAACTCTCGGAGGTGCTCTTTCTATCAAGCTTGCATCCTATATGATCTGCATATGTGTATATGATTAGCTCAAAACCAGGATTCTTTGGATACCAGAGACCAAGAAATTAGGTCCCTTTGTAGTGTCTAAAGATTCTTTTGACTACAGAAAGGTGAGATTCCTTTGGGTTGGCTTGAATCTAGCGTAGAGACATGTAGAAAACATTATGTATGGTCTACTAGAAGTGATATATAGAAGTGACCCAATCATGCCTTTTTAGTTATGAACATCTACGGGATTACCAGAAGGGTTAGAGTCAAGCTTTGACCTAGTGGCAATTGGTGTTTTCATCGATGAGGAATCGTTTATTTTTTATTTCTTCAAAATGTCAAAGACATATTTGGCTTGGTTAATAAAGATTCCTTATTGAGTTCGCTTAACTTGAAGCCCGAGGAAGAAGGTTAGTTCTCATATCATGATCGTTTCAAACTCACCTTTCATCGATCAATTCTAAAAACTTGTCACAATACTTTTGATTTGTAGAGCCAAAGATAATATCATCTACATATATCTGATCCAGAAGCGGTTCATTTTTATGCCTTTTTATAAAAAAAGTAGTATCGATGGTACCTTTTGAAAACTTAATTTTTTTTTTCAGAAAGGAAGACAGACGCTCAATCCATGCTCCAGGTGCTTGTTTTAGGCCATACAACCTTGTATAGAAAATACACATGCTCCGCATATGCAGAGCTCTCAAATTCAGGAGGTTGCTGGACATATACTTCTTCTAGTAGCTTTGAAACAACCCAACCCAAACATGCACCATATAATACATATTACATGCCAAATATATACAACAAAAGATACATATTATATCACTTAAGGTCTCTTAGTCTCAAAACTGTACAATACATATTTCAATACAAATTGTTTTATTAATAATTTACATCACAACTAACAAGACTATTGATTACAAAACACTTCATGAAAACTTCATAATTACACAGCTTCCAAAAGCATATCATAACTTATCATTTCCTTTGCTTCTATTCGCTCCTTGACCTGGAATACATATTTTTGAAAACAAAAATGAGGGTTAGACCAATTGGTCTAAGTGAGAAAATCTCCGCCAGTTTAATAATCGTTTTGTAAAACACAGATATACAACAAGTATATGAATACCAAACATGAATCGTATGCACTATGTACAACTCTTTCACATGGCCATATTAGTTGGTCGCGCTAAACAATCTAATCAATTTACTCTGCTGCACTAAAATACAACCAACTCCGTTGTCCTTCCGTACAACAAAAACTCCACCGGCCCTAAGTCCGGCCAACAAGCAATCGTGTAGTGTAATGCTTATATAAATACAACATACATCTCAATATATCATTTTTCAATCATAAGCACGTCATCACACTACCTACCACATATTTATCCAGTGTATATGTATTCTAGTTTGAAAATGATTAAAGTAAAACTCACCTGAAAGAAGTAACGCAACTAACTCCTTCTCTTGAAAATCATGGAGATTTTACTTTTCAATAAACTCCACTGAATCTGAATTACACCAAATACATATAACCATTTACCACATAAAACTACTCGACAGGTTGGGAATCCTAAATAAGCCTATCATACCCTTACCCAGAAAATACAGACAAATGTCCCTCTTCGGCGACTTAGCACGGGGGCCTGGATAACTCATCCCTTTTAGAATTGAAAGAAGTCAGAAAGCTTCCGGATATGTAATCCGGGAACTTATTCGGATAACTCACCCGGATAACTCATCCGAAAAACCCTTATCCGGAAACTTTCCCGGAAACAAACACCCGGAAACCAAGTCGAAAAACTTCTATCCGAAAAAACTAGAGTTTTACCCAACCCTCTCCTAAACCCTTTCCTTTCTTTGGATGAAATGAAGATTGAAGCTCACTTTGGTAACACTAGAAGTGTTTGGTTGGGGGATTCATATGGTGGTTGAGGTAACCTTCTCTTCTCTTCATTTTTGAAAATTAGGATTTCAATTTGTTGGTGAGTTTGGATGTAATATGTTGGGGGAAATGATTCTAAGTGTTTGGGGATAAATATTTATGGTTGGAAATTTATGGATTTAGGTTCTTGGAAGATTTGGGGCTTGAAGATTTGTGTTTCTTCAAAGAAGCTTACGTTTGGGGAAAATTCTAGATTTAGCCTTAATCTAGCAAGGTGAGTTCAAGTTGATTTGTGAAAACGTTGTACATTCCAAAAATGTTATTTTCCAAGTATTTGTGTGTCTTACTTGAAATTATCAATTATTGAGTTATTTGGTAAGTTTAACCTTTTGAAGTGTTTAACTTTATAATTTTTTTAAAACACCCATATTTGGGATATTTGGGATATTTTGATGTGTATAAATCATAGATATGTCCTTAAATGATTTATTGCTCAAATGGAGCTTATTCAATGGTTTAATCATGTTTGCGTAATTGATTTTATAAACTATTTGGGAAAATGCACGTTTTCGTGTCATGAGTCGTTTTGAGAATTTTGAAGTATGAGTCCCTTTGGGGAAAACATTTGTTCTAACCCGTGTCGAGTTTTGGGTTAATGATGATTTTACGGTGTATGTTTACCTAAGCGATGCTTGAATGTATCATGATTGATGGGCGTTTATGACCTTCGCCATGTCGGGGCAATGCCATGGTTGTAACCCCGCTTGTGCCGAGCCTTTGGTGGTATTCATGTTAATATTCCGCTAAGGCCAACTGTCTATTTGGGTGTGTCTTGAAATAAGTCGTAGGGACACTTGGGCTTTTATGTCGCGAAGTGTCATACTATTAACGTTGTATGAGTAGCATACTTTTGTGTTCCTCCACTCTCAATGGATATGGGTCTCCCCCGTCGTCGTCCAACATTACTTTGGGTATTATAATGTCCTTGTTTTATTATCGTTGGTCTTGTGCGATTGACTGCAATTAATTGCAATTGATGACTTTAATATTGGATTTCCCTCCATGTATATTAAAGTTTGAATGAAGTAGGTCATTTCCATATTTATGGTATTTGGACTTCATTACATTTTACGTTCAAGTATTGATTCGTATCATGTTTGTGAGTTCCAGATTAATGCATACAAACAGTAGAAATCAATATGTAGAAACAATCGTTATGATTTCAACTGGTCATCCAATTCACTTTGATAAACTTGAGAGAATTATAATATGAGTGATTAGATGATTATGGCGATTAAGACGATTAAGACGATTAGCCTAAATTCTAAGGCTAACTAAACATTATATACTAAGGGCCTAAACACATCAAGCCCATGGCCCGTTTACACATTTAAGCCCATAATACACCTTTTACAATATAATCCCTTGAACTTCTATTCAACATGATTTTATCCCTAACAATCTCTCCCTTTGAATTGAAGTTCGATTTCGCGCCAGTTCTCGACGTATCTCTTTCGGAGCGCAAAGTAGATCTCGAAACTTCGGATGGCTCGGCGGTAGTCGATGCGGTCTTCAATCACTTCTGAAGCCTCTTAAGCGTTTATCTCGTTTAAGTTGCAAACAAACGGTGACTTTCGAAGTTCTTTCTCTTTGGTGATGATGTTTCGAAGTGCATCTCTGACTTTAAGGAGCGTACCATCGCAGAATCTGTCGACCTGACTGAAGCGGAGAAACCTCTTTTCTTTCTGTTCGTTGAGGTATACTATCCCAAATTCTGGATCTAGAAGCAGTGAGTTCTCGGGATACATCTTCAGCTCGGGTGCTTTCAGGTCCGGTTTCAACAGGTTAATCTTCTTTGTTATGTGCTCGATTCCCATTTGGAAGTCTGTGATGTAAGAAATCATTACTTTGTGGAGCAGGAATCGAAGGACAGCCTCGAGCGCTTTGGTAACATGAAGTGGTCGGATAGTTCTGGTTCAGAGGTCTTTCAGTATAGCATGGAAGTCAAACAGTTTGAGGTTCTTAAAGTCAGCTTCAGAAATTCTCCATTCATTTCCATCTTCCCGTCGGACGGTGAAAACGGAAAACATGACTCTAAGAATTCGGCCGGTTTGGATGTTGAGCACTTCAGTGATTTTGTGCTTTGTTCGGACTTGGCTAACTGGAAGACACCGCTTCATTACCTTTACGTACTGGCTTTGGTATTCCTTGTCAAACTTGGAAATCCCAAGGCAGAAAGTCGGCTCGATCGGGCGTAACCTGTGAACGTAGAGCTTCTTTAGAGATTCCTCCAAATGAGGAATAAGGATCATGATCTTTTCCCATCGGATTTGTTGTGGTGGTGGAGGAGGTTGATCAGAAGCTGTCGGTTGTTGAGGAGATGTAGCCAGTGTAGTAGTAGAAGTTTCGGGGTTCTGTGTCGTGTAGACTGGTGTACTGTACAAGTTCTGTAGCAGAAAGTGATCGTAGTCGATATCGTCGTCGGCATCGGTGGGAAATACAAGATTTACCTCAAAGTTCATCGCACTGGTGGCTTTTTGATACCATGCGTCTTCAGTCTCCGGGTCAATCTCTAATTCGGGATCAATCAGGTTAAGAGCATCCCTTTGCGGTGCAGTGTATACAATCAGCGCATGTGATTCTCCCATGGACTTTTCAACCGTTGGGTCTTCTTCTTCTGAGATATCCATGTCTATCTCCATTTCAGCAAAGCTCAACTAGGCTTCAGGTTGGTCTTCAGTTGCGGTTGCCACAGTTGATGGTTCTGGTTGAACCGTTGCTGTTGTTTTAGTGAGGATTGGCTCGGACTCAGACAATCTTTGTCTCTTGTTCTCCCCCTCACGGTGATCAGGATCATCCTGGTCATCGTGCCGTCTCTTGAGTCCGCCAGCCTGACTCTTGCAAGTGTCTTCGAGTGATGTGACTCTTTCAGACAAAGTGTTTAAGGCTTTCTGAACATCCTTAAGACTCGAATCAAGCTGGTCTAAGCGGCTAGTCATGGATGAGGTTGGAGCAGATACCTGGGAGCATAGAACTGATACCAGGTCTGCTTCAGTAGATGTGTCGGTGTCAGTGTGTTAGAGCAGTTGAGCTAGAAGCATCGTCTTGAGAGTATCCAGTGAGTAAGATGGTTGAACGGGAGCCGGTGGAGGTGTCGGAGCGGTTTCGGTTTCGACGATCTTCTCCTTCCATTTGATCAAGCTCTTTATTTTGTCGAGCTCATTGGTGAACTACTGCTCCATTGCCTCGTGGACAGCCTTCAGGGTGCCGTCCAGAGATTCCCTTGACAAAATGTCGGGTAATTTAATTCCGGGATCACTTAGATTACCCGTTGAGGTATCTACCGTAGAGGTAGTACCACCTACGTTCACAGATGGCAACTGGGTGGCCGTGGTAGGATTTCCTTCCGATCCTCGTGTTCCGCTCACGGACGGAGACACTACGGAAGTTCCGATCGGGTCACTAAGAGCACCGATATGTGGAGTCACGTTCTGTGTCCTAGACGAAGAATGTATAAAATCAAGTGGCTCTAGACTCGAAAGCGCATCGAAAGAATCGAGACCGGGGGTGGTTGGTCTCTTGTTTCAATACCAATACTCTCCGAGTGAGAGATCGGTAGATGTTGTGCTAAGTCCCCGTGTGAAAGTGAAACACCCATCTGTTGAGAGACGGGTGAGTGGCTAGGGAGGTTGTGCAATTGCGCCTCTAGGTCCACGGCGGCTTCTTCAATACCTTGTCCCAACGAATGAGACAAGATAGCAGATGTGGCTACGTGGCTGACGTTGGTGTGGGGTCGCTCACGAGCCTCTCTAGTTCTTATGCTCGTTCTCTCTTGATTCTTTTTCGATCTCCATTCTCTCCGACTCGCCTGTTTAAGATTTTCAACTAATACTCCCTCCTCTCTCCTTGTGTCTCCCATAATAGGCTGGGATGTAGGGATGATAGGGGGTGTGGGTGAGTCAGAAGGAGATCCTTCAGTCATTGGAGGTCGACGTCCGATACAGGGTGGAATGAGTGTTGTACGGATGGTTTGGTCCGTATCGGTGTCAGTGTCGGATTCGACAGTTTTGACCTGGGTGAATGGTGAAATCGGCTCTATTGTGTCAGTGCCGGGGTCCTCTTCGAGTAGAGGGGCAGTGACAACCGGGACCTCGTGTAATCGAGTTGACGGTCCGGCTTCAGTCGTGGTTCTGGTGGGTGGAATGAGGGGTTGATGGCTAGTTCCGGCCTGGCTGGAATGGGTAGTAATGGTATGCGTATCCAATGTACCGCCCGCGCCTGTTCCTCTCACATGATATACTCTCAACACACCCCGTCCGGGAGCCCCAGCTACCCGGACTCTACCTCCACGAGTTCTAGGACCCACACGCCTCTCAGGTCTAACTCCCTGGGGAGGTCCCTCCAGTTCTGGCTAGACCACAGGAGCACCTAACGCTTGTCTATATTCTGACACACTCGGTGCATTGGGTTCCACATATGCCAGTAAGGCTTCAGGTAAGGGCATCGGTTGGGCATTGGACGGGTTTCGAATCACCAAATATCATAAATGAAAAGGAGGATATACCGGATGGTTAATGCGTCGCGGTATCCCTGGATTCACGTCCATGTGTTGGTGAACAGCCAACGAGAGGAATCGTGGGTATGGGAGAAACTTCTTCTGCTTTGTCCCGCCGATCTGTCGAATTGCCTGAGCAAGTTGGCGCCAGATGACCATTACATAGTCAATGTGGAGGTTGTAGCAGACGGCGTGGAACAGTCACAGAAAGTCGCCGGTGCACTGATCTATGCTCTTCCTTCTGGATGAAAGACACCTGTTCAGTATCGTGAACAGCGTGTACCGGATGGGCTCCAGGTAATTTCGTTTGAATCCTCTTGGGCGGTCGAGGGCATGGTTGTAACCGTTGTAACAACCCGGTTTTCCAAACATGCTTCAAATAACATACATTGCATAACTTCATTACATTGCATAACTTCATTACATTCATAAAAAAAGATACATAATAAACCACAAACGGTCCCTTCGGTCTCGAAACTACAAAATACATTAAGCTTCCTAATCAACGCCCATCAAAAGCTCCTTACACTTAATCCTTTCCTTTGCCGATCCTTAACCTGGAAAACATATTTTTGAAAACAAAATGAGGGTTAGACCAAACGGGTCTAGTGAGTTAATCCCGGTCCTTTCCAAAATCATTATAAAACCTTTTATGTAAATCCTTTGTATCAAAATAGTTTAGATAAACCTTTGGTAATTTTTTCGTAAAATATAAACATACCACACGTATATAAATACCAAACAAGACTCGTGCATCGTGCTCCACTCATCCTCATCCTCGTTCCCATGGCCATATTAGTTGGTAGCAAGCCAACTAATAAATCAACGCCGTACAACAACTACGACACACAACGCCGTACAACATCTACGACCAACAACGCCGTACAACAACTACGACACACACTTCAGCCGGCATAGTTCGGCGTGCTCTCGTGTAGTATAATACTTACATAAATATAACATCTCATTATATTATATTTAAAAGCATATACTCAATCGTATCTCAATATACGATATACCACACCATCACACATATCCTTTTCATATATATATATATATATATATATATATATATATATATATATATATATATATATATATATATATATATATATATATTTCACAAATTCTCAATCCACACATACTCATATATATATAAACACATATATATGTTCCCCACTTGAAAACGTTTAAAGTAAAACTCACCTGAATGCTTACAATATGCTTCCAAACCTTTCTCCGAGCTATCCGATCCTTTATCCAAAATTATCAGAATCTGAAACCATTTACATACAAATATATCCTTACCAACTTATGTATAAGACTTACTAGCAGGTTATGGGCTCTAGATACATCTACATAACTTTTATCCTCAAAATTACCCAAACCGCCAAGTTATCCGGAAACCTCAAACTATCCGGGCAACACAAAGAATCCGGACAACATGAGGAATCCGGATACCATCCGGTATCCCATTCCATCCGGAAAAGTATAACAAGAAGGACTTACCCGGATAAAACCCTGTCCGGACACCTTCAGAAAGTCATCCAGACACCATTGACATAATCACCCGGACACCCCCAACAGAACTATCCGGACACATTCATACTGTGTCCGGACACCTCTATCGGTTCTTCCTATTTTACCCAGAAATCGACAAAAATTTCTACCAGTTCGATTCTATTGATTCTAATCCGACAGAAACCATTTACCAACCATTACAAACACAAAATACAAAGGAACTTACCTTATTTTCACTTCCCCATACTCCAAATTGAATTCCCAGCCTTCTTTCCTTCTTTGGCTCCTTTTCTTCCCAACACACACACACACTTAGGTTTTCTGGATGATTACTGAATGAAAATATCTGAAGTCTACAAGATGAGAATATCAAACTTATTTTACCATTTTAGCCCTTGAACTTCTCACTAATGACCCAAACACCCTTAACTTATAAACTTATCCAAACTTTCCCTAAATAGAAACTTTAAAGTTAACTAAACTTTAAAGGAAAAGGGATTTAACTAACGAACTTACCCGGGGTATTACATTATCTCCCCCTTAAAAGAATAACGTCCCGGAATTCGATTAAGCAATAAGGTATGAATACCTATTACTACTACTTCGAACTTAATCAAAGCCATAGTAACTAATTGAATAGCCACCCCACACCCACCTATATCTCTAACACACAGATAAGCAACAAAAGCACGGAAATACCAAAAACCATTTTGCACCGAAGTCAGATAACACCTTAGCACGTATAGAGTTTATAGAAATATACCTGTAACCTCATCAGGACTTTCTTCCACCTCTTGTTCCGTCATCTGAAAAACTCGACCCTTTGCTTTCGGTACCTCAGGCCCTTGTTTCTCTCCCGGTCTAACACTCGTTGGTCTTACCGTCATACTACCCTGCTGTGCTTTCCATTGCGGACAATCTGACTGAATATGATCCGGGGAATTGCAAACGAAACATAATCGGCTTGCACGACAATTCTTAGCGACATGTCCAGCCCCTCCACACTTGTAACAACTTCTAGGATCAACATAACAATTTCCTTGATGCACACGGTTGCATTTTGGACATGGTCTTTCAACTGGTCTGAAAGATGAATAATTATCAAACCTCGGGGATTCATATTCTTCCGAATCATACATCGTTTCTTCCAGTTTTCTTTTCCCAGCACTCTTATCACCAACGTCTCTCCGGTTATCCTGTTCCACATTTTCCGCGGCATCCACTACGACTGAGAAGGTATCGGGTCCTCTTGCAGTCACTAGCTTTCTAATTTCTGCATTTAACCCAAAAATAAACCTTTCCATCTTTAGAGCCTCCGTGGCAACATAGTACTCCGCAAAGCGAGACTTCTCCAGAAAGAGAGCGGTGTAATCCCTAACCGATAAACTTCGCTGGTGTAGGTTCATGAACTCCTCTTCCAACTGTCTAACTGCTGCTTGAGAACAAAACTGTCCTTTGAATGCTATTGTGAATTCGTCACAAGTAAAAGTAGAGTATACATCCGACCTTGTGGAATCAATGTGAGCTTCCCACCAGTACAGAGCTTCTGCCTTCAACATCGCCGTTCCGTATAATACTCTGTCCTCATCCGCACACTTACTGGTCTTGAAGATGGATTCTATTTCCTTCAACCATCTCATCGCCTTCACTGGGTCTCTATCTCCTGAGTAAGTTGGAGGTCTACAGTTTAAGAACATCTTGTAATCACACCTTCTTGACACTGGTATGACCGTAGGTGTAATGGGCATTTCGTCTTCCAAACCAGGATCTAGTGTTTCAGTATGACGAGCTTGGTCGAACATAGTCTGGATATTTGCTTGAAGTCTTCCCATCTCCGCCATCAAATCGTATCTGGTAATAAACTCCGTACCTCGCCCCTGAACTCTACCTCCAGTTCTGCCCCCATTTCTACTCCCCGTTCTACCTCCGGATCTACCTCCCCCTCGCTCTCTTCTTCTTCCCCCCGTTCCTATTGGTGGATTCGTACTATTCGGATTTCCTCCTCCTCTTCTATTCGTATTTCGAGTACCGCTTGCCATTCTGTAGATTCAGACAAGATTAATATACACATAAGCACATACCCCATATAATAAGGTATCCCAGTCCAAACATGCACCTGTAAGATCACAATTACACTAGCCAGGTGTAATATGAAATTACCTTACATGATGTTCCTTCTACCTTTTATACTTAGCATCCCAAGGTTCTAATATATCAAGGACATCCTACTTCACATGCAGTTTAAGTCTAGGTACGGGTACAAATACCTAAATCCCTTAAACTAGGGCTCTGATACCATTTGTAACAACCCGGTTTTCCAAACATGCTTCAAATAACATACATTGCATAACTTCATTACATTCATAATAAAAGATACATAATAAACTACAAACGGTCCCTTCGGTCTCGAAACTAAGCTTCCTAATCAACGCCCATCAAAAGCTCCTTACACTTAATCCTTTCCTTTGCCGATCCTTAACCTGGAAAACATATTTTTGAAAACAAAATGAGGGTTAGACCAAACGGGTCTAGTGAGTTAATCCCGGTCCTTTCCAAAATCATTATAAAACCTTTTATGTAAATCCTTTGTATCAAAATAGTTTAGATAAACCTTTGGTAATTTTTTCGTAAAATATAAACATACCACACGTATATAAATACCAAACAAGACTCGTGCATCGTGCTCCACTCATCCTCATCCTCGTTCCCATGGCCATGTTAGTTGGTAGCAAGCCAACTAATAAATCAACGCCGTACAACAACTACGACACACACTTCAGCCGGCATAGTTCGGCGTGCTCTCGTGTAGTATAATACTTACATAAATATAACATCTCATTATATTATATTTAAAAGCATATACTCAATCGTATCTCAATATACGATATACCACACCATCACACATATCCTTTTCATATATATATATATATATATATATATATATATATATATTTCACAAATTCTCAATCCACACATACTCATATATATGTTCCCCAGTTGAAAACGTTTAAAGTAAAACTCACTTGAATGCTTACAATATGCTTCCAAACCTTTCTCCGAGCTATCCGATCCTTTATCCAAAATTCTAAGAATCTGAAACCATTTACATACAAATATCTCCTTACCAACTTATGTATAAGACTTACTAGCAGGCTATGGGCTCTAGATACATCTACATAACTTTTATCCTCAAAATTACCCAAACCGCCAAGTTATCCGGAAACCTCAAACTATCCGGACAACACAAAGAATCCGGACAACATGAGGAATCCGGATACCATCCGGTATCCCATTCCATCCGGAAAAGTATAACAAGAAGGACTTACCCGGATAAAACCCTGTCCGGACACCTTCAGAAAGTCATCCAGACACCATCAACTAATCACCCGGACACCCCCAACAGAACTATCCGGATACATTCATACTGTGTTCGGACACCTCTGTCGGTTCTTCCTATTTTACCCAGAAATCGACAGAAATTTCTACCAGTTCGATTCTATTGATTCTAATCCGACAGAAACCATTTACCAACCATTACAAACATAAAATACAAAGGAACTTACCTTATTTTCACTTCCACATACTCCAAATTGAATTCCTAGCCTTCTTTCCTTCTTTGGCTCCTTTTCTTCCCAACACACACACACACTTAGGTTTTCTGGATGATTACAGAATGAAAATATCTGAAGTCTACAAGATGATAATATCAAACTTATTTTACCATTTTAGCCCTTGAACTTCTCACTAATGACCCAAACACCCTTAACTTATAAACTTATCCAAACTTTCCCTAAATAGAAACTTTAAAGTTAACTAAACTTTAAAGGAAAAGGGATTTAACTAACGAACTTACCCGGGGTATTACATTATCTCCCCCTTAAAAGAATAACGTCCCGGAATTCGGTTAAGCAATAAGGTATGAATACCTATTACTACTACTTCGAACTTAATCAAAGCCATAGTAACTAATTGAATAGCCACCCCACACCCACCTATATCTCTAACACACAGATAAGCAACAAAAGCACGGAAATACCAAAAACCATTTTGCACCGAAGTCAGATAACACCTTAGCACGTATAGAGTTTATAGAAATATACCTGTAACCTCATCAGGACATTCTTCCACCTCTTATTCCGTCATCTGAAAAACTCGACCCTTTGCTTTCGGTACCTCAGGCCCTTGTTTCTCTCCCGGTCTAACACTCGTTGGTCTTACCGTCATACTACCCTGCTGTGCTATCCATTGCGGACAATCTGACTGAATATGATCCGGGGAATTGCAAACGAAACATAATCGGCTTGTACGACAATTCTTAGCGACATGTCCAGCCCCTCCACACTTGTAACAACTTCTAGGATCAACATAACAATTTCCTTGATGCACACGGTTGCATTTTGGACATGGTCTTTCAACTGGTCTGAAAGATGAATAACTATCAAACCTCGGGGATTCATATTCTTCCGAATCATACATCGTTTCTTCCAGTTTTCTTTTCCCAGCACTCTTATCACCAACGTCTCTCCGGTTATCCTGTTCCACATTTTCCGCGGCATCCACTACGGCTGAGAAGGTATCGGGTCCTCTTGCAGTCACTAGCTTTCTAATTTCTGCATTTAACCCAAAAATAAACCTTTCCATCTTTAGAGCCTCCGTGGCAACATATTACTCCGCAAAGCGAGACTTCTCCAGAAAGAGAGCGGTGTAATCCCTAACCGATAAACTTCGCTGGTGTAGGTTCATGAACTCCTCTTCCAACTGTCTAACTGCTGCTTGAGAACAAAACTGTCCTTTGAATGCTGTTGTGAATTCGTCCCAAGTAAAAGTAGAGTATACATCCGACCTTGTGGAATCAATGTGAGCTTCCCACCAGTACAGAGCTTCTGCCTTCAACATCGCCGTTCCGTATAATACTCTGTCCTCTTCCGCACACTTACTAGTCTTGAAGATGGCTTCTATTTCCTTCAACCCTCTCATCGCCTTCACTGGGTCTCTATCTCCTGAGTAAGTTGGAGGTCTACAGTTTAAGAACATCTTGTAATCACACCTTCTTGACACTGGTATGACCGTAGGTGTAATGGGCATTTCGTCTTCCAAACCAGGATCTGGTGTTTCAGTATGACGAGCTTGGTCGAACATAGTCTGGATATTTGCTTGAAGTCTTCCCATCTCAGCCATCAAATCGTCTCTGGTAATAAACTCCGTACCTCGCCCCTGAACTCTACCTCCAGTTCTGCCCCCATTTCTACTCCCCGTTCTACCTCCGGATCTACCTCCCCCTCGCTCTCCTCTTCTTCCCCCCATTCCTATTGGTGGATTCGTACTATTCGGATTTCCTCCTCCTCTTCTATTCGTATTTCGAGTACCGCTTGCCATTCTGTAGATTCAGACAAGATTAATATACACATAAGCACATACCCCATATAATAAGGTATCCCAGTCCAAACATGCACCTGTAAGATCACAATTACACTGGCCAGGTGTAATCTGAAATTACCTTACATGATGTTCCTTCTACCTTTTATACTTAGCATCCCAAGGTTCTAATATATCAAGGACATCCTACTTCACATGCAGTTTAAGTCTAGGTACGGGTACAAATACCTAAATCCCTTAAACTAGGGCTCTGATACCATTTGTAACAACCCGGTTTTCCAAACATGCTTCAAATAACATACATTGCATAACTTCATTACATTCATAATAAAAGATACATAATAAACATACCACACGTATATAAATACCAAACAAGACTCGTGCATCGTGCTCCACTCATCCTCATCCTCGTTCCCATGGCCATATTAGTTGGTAGCAAGCCAACTAATAAATCAACGCCGTACAACAACTACGACACACAACGCCGTACAGCATCTACGACCAACAACGCCGTACAACAACTACGACACACACTTCAGCCGGCATAGTTCGGCGTGCTCTCGTGTAGTATAATACTTACATAAATATAACATCTCATTATATTATATTTAAAAGCATATACTCAATCGTATCTCAATATACGATATACCACACCATCACACATATCCTTTTCATATATATATATATATAAACACACACACATATATATATATATATATATATATGTATATATATATATATATATATATATTTCACAAATTCTCAATCCACACATACTCATATATATATAAACACATATATATGTTCCCCAGTTGAAAACGTTTAAAGTAAAACTCACCTGAATGCTTACAATATGCTTCCAAACCTTTCTCCGAGCTATCCGATCCTTTATCCAAAATTCTCAGAATCTGAAACCATTTACATACAAATATCTCCTTACCAACTTATGTATAAGACTTACTAGCAGGTTATGGTCTCTAGATACATCTACATAACTTTTATCCTCAAAATTACCCAAACAGCCAAGTTATCCGGAAACCTCAAACTATCCGGACAACACAAAGAATCCGGACAACATGAGGAATCCGGATACCATCCGGTATCCCATTCCATCCGGAAAAGTATAACAAGAAGGACTTACCCGGATAAAACCCTGTCCGGACACCTTCAGAAAGTCATCCGGACACCATCGACATAATCACCCGGACACCCCCAACAGAATTATCCGGACACATTCATACTGTGTCCGGACACCTCTGTCGGTTCTTCCTATTTTACCCAGAAATCGACAAAAATTTCTACCAGTTCGATTCTATTGATTCTAATCCGACAGAAACCATTTACCAACCATTACAAACACAAAATACAAAGGAACTTACGTTATTTTCACTTCCACATACTCCAAATTGAATTCCTAGCCTTCTTTCCTTCTTTGGCTCCTTTTCTTCCCAACACACACACACACACTTAGGTTTTCTGGATGATTACTGAATGAAAATATCTGAAGTCTACAAGATGATAATATCAAACTTATTTTACCATTTTAGCCCTTGAACTTCTCACTAATGACCCAAACACCCTTAATTTATAAACTTATCCAAACTTTCCCTAAATAGAAACTTTAAAGTTAACTAAACTTTAACGGAAAGGGGATTTAACTAACGAACTTACCCGGGGTATTACACCGTGATCTCGGATCTCGGTGCAGAGAGTCGTGTCATTTACCGCGGGGTCGTAAGCATGATGTCCGCCGGCAGTGGCTTCAGGCAGCGATAAAAGGCGCCGGAACGAATCAGGTGTGTGCGTGAAAGGGTGATTGTCGATCCGCGCCGTGATAGTCTGAGAGTTGGCAGCTATGACGACTTGAGCGGAAAGCCAGACTTGGTAGACGTACAAGGCTGGAACGTCTATCGTGGCTGTGAGTGCCTCGTGGAGAGGGTTTCCATTAGGATGTCCACGACCACACGATGTTGTGGTCGGAACTCGGCAGTGTCTAAGTAGTGGTTGTTCGCTTCAATTTCAATGCCGTGGTTGGCGGGGACCAAAGCATTGTCAGCTTCCTCGTTGATGAATTCTTCTTGAGGAGGAATGTTCTCTTGCGGTTGTTGTTGTTCTTGATCCGCCATTTGTATATGAAAAAGGAACACTGTTAGCATACAGTCGGATGAACAATTGTCGGCGCGTACCTTGGCATAAATCGGCTCAATCTGGAACAGATTGAGGACTGGTAGTAGAATAGGTACTGAAATGTTGGAAGTGTCCGGACAAAATCATATGGAGACAAAGTTTTCCGGACATACAAAGTGTCTGGACAAAATGGTATCCGAACAAACCAAGGTTTTCGGATGGTCATGAATTTACCGGACAAATAGGAATATCCGGATAGTTGAACTTACCGAAAACTACGAGAGTTTCCGGACAACTAGGATTTCCGGATGAGAATGGTGTCCGGACAACACTCAAAACCCGGATAGTTGAACTTACCGGAAATCCTAAGGTTTCCGAACAACTAGGGTTACCGGGTGTACGAGTGTCCGGATAAAATATCTAATCTGATGATGGTTTCCGGGTAAACTTGAATGTGTCCGGATAGTTTGAAACTATCCGGACGACATCCGGTTTGTTCAATCGTGCCAATAATTTGTCCCAAATATAGTTCTAAGGGTTCTAGGTGCGAATAAATGTTAACATAAGTAAACAACACCAACTGATTTGAGCTAAAACAATGCGAAAGTGAACCAAATGTGATCGACGTGAAAAACGGGGTTCGGAAACCCTTAACGAGCATTCGGAGGGTCGTTTTGACCGTGGATTCGGGTGTGTATGGTATCCGAAAGTATTAGATAACACGACGAGAACCATACCTGTGATTTAGAGTCAGAAATCGACGAAAGTGATTGTGATCTGAGAGTTTCCGAACGATGGGTTTCTAGAGGGTTTTTGTGAGAATTTGGAGTTTCCGGAAATGATGAATAGGAGCGAGTCCGGACCTCTTATATAGGACCATACTTTTCTGGTGGGTTGTGCCCGGATACCCATCCGGTCCGGATAGGTGTCCGATCCGGAAACATATCCGGATAGGGGTATCCGGGAACCTGTCCGGACAGTTTTGAAACATAGTTAATTTTAGTCCCTGGACTTTTCAAACTAAAAAAAATTCCTTTTAGTCTTTGAAAAATTAACCTTCCCGCTCCCCCTCAAACATAGCATAGGAACTTCTCTGCTCCCCCTCGAACATAGCATAGGAACTTCTCTGCTCCCCCTCGGATCGTGCATGTGAGTGAGTTAGAGAGATGACCACACATAAAAAAAACTTTTGACATTTGAAAGAGAAAAAACTGTGTGTCGCTCCCCCTCAACTGATGAACAAATAGAAAGTTGCTCCCCCTCGGAATGTGCAAGTAGTGTGATATGAAGACCACTTGGGAATGTCCACACACAAAAACTTTTGGAAGTTAGACAAACAGTTGTGTGACACTCCCCCTCAAAAGTAGAATATACTTACCCGATACGTGTTCGAGCTCCCCCAGAACATATGAACAACTTGTGAAAGCACACATATAACACAGAAAGTATATGAAAACAATAAACAGAAAAGGAAACACACGTTAAAAGAAAGCAAACAAACGAAATCTACCTAACTAATATAGAGATTTAACTGAAACGTGTAAACGATACAAGTAGAATACAAATGCGAGAAAGTGTGTATTCAATCATCTAGAGTATAAACAACAGATGATGAATAGGCAGTTTCTCATAGATGTATGGAACTTGTTTCGGGCACACGAGCTGATCAAATCTTCAGATTTAGCATACCTAACCTGGACACTAGATAATTAAAGCGTTTTTCGTCCAGGGGTTTTGTAAACAAGTCTGCTAATTGGTGTTCTGTATTAACAAAATAGAGTTCGGCTGTACCTCTTTTGACGTGATCCTTGATAAAGTGGTACCGAACGTCTATGTGCTTTGTCTTTGTGTGCTGGACCGGATTGCTTGATATGGCAATGGCGCTCTTCGAGTCGCAGTAGATGGGCACCTTGGTGTATGTGAAACCGTAATCTTTGAGTTGTGTGCGCATCCAGATAACTTGTGAACAGCAGCTTGCGGCGGCCACGTATTCCGCCTCGGCAGTCGACGTAGAGACGCACTGCTGCTTCTTGGATGCCCAACTGATATGCATTATTTATTTAATGCATATTGTGTCTTTTTCTTATCTTTTTAGATATAATATTTTGCTTTATCCCAACTTTTGAGTCATTTTACTCTCTTATTTGTATTTTTCTTAATCATGGAGCTAAGTGAAGGATTTTGCTTGTTTTTACAAAGTAGAATGGCTAAAAATAGTTATTAGTGCAGGCAGTGCTGTTTCAATGCTACAACATCCAAGGCTGACGAGACGAGATGAAGAATTGGCGTGGAACGCAACTTTTGGGAAAAGGCAGCATGCAAACTGGATCCTATTGGTGTAGTTACATCTTAACTAGACTCCTTTGGTTTGTAATAACACTAGTACAATGTAGTATCTCCTTAGAATAGTATTTAGTACCTAAATAGTTGCAACATGGTACATGAATAGTTGCAACATAGTATAGCAGGAGATGTGTTGTGATATTGTCTAGATTGCCACTCCTCTTTTGTATAAATAGGAGTGTTCTAGCATTGTTTTAGAGACCTTCGATCAGTTCAAAAACTGATTTGGAAAACACTTTATTGCTTTCTTTAATTTTATGCAAGTTACTTTGAAGTTATTCATCTTGTTCTTGTTCATGTGCATGAGTTGCTACAGCATTGCTGACAACATTGCTGCACTTCTTTAGTACTTTTAAATATTGTTCTTTACATTCCTGTCATTTACTTTTACGTCATTTATACTATGTCTTTCATTTCAGTAATTTACATTTATTGCAATTTAATTTCAAGTATGAGTAGCTAATTTTTATTGCTTGGGTGTGAGTTTAAAGGGTGGAGTTTTAAAAATAAATAAAGGTGGACATTATTTCTCAATAATGATGTTCATCATTTCATGTTAAGTTTTATAAAGATAAGTTTACTTCGTGACGTTTTGATCACTTTGAAAGTGTTAAAGTGCCATGGCATCAGGAATGAGCCATTGATATGCACGTCAATCCGAATGACAAAGGAAGTAAGACTTGGAAGAGCTACTGACAAAGGAATTTGTCATCTCTGTCTTTTCTGGGTTGATTTTTCCCGATAAGTTGGTCATCGTCATGATGGTAAAAGTGTAGAGTGCGTATCAGGAATGAACCACTCAGAACACGTCAACTTAACAGATTTGGGATCAACTTGGAAGAGTGATTTTTAACAAAGTAATTTGTTTATCCATATACTTGGAAGGCATCATTTTATTATTGATAGTCCTGATAAATCACCAGGAATGGGTTGTTGAAAGCTAGATCAATAGTATAATGTTGAAGATCCGTAAGGGCATCCTGAAAAGTAGATGGTGAACTTAAGCGTTGAGAAACCAATGTTGTAGCATTGCCACGACATTGGTCTGCTGGAATTTATATTTATACTTCACCCCAACATCTTACACCATTGCTTTCTTTATTAATTGTTCAATATAATCTGTGACAAATCCAACAAAAGTATTATCTTCGAATTGATCCTTGGAAATCATTTCTTTTATTAGACCTTTATTACGCTTTTACTCCAATCTCTGTGGGAACGATATCTGGTATTTTACCACTTTATTACTTGAAGGACGACATTAGATCTCGATGTATACTTGCGTTGAGGTTTAATTAGCACACGTCTATCGGTGTATTCAAAGCACTGTCAAGTTTTTGGCGCCGTTGCCGGGGATTGGCACACTAAAAGTTTATAAAAAGTATTTTAAAAAATTTGGTTTTTCTAACACCGTCCGAATCACACTAATTGTGGTGTATGCCACGAATTCAACATGGGGAACTTTTTGAGTTAGATCCTGACACAGAAAGAACCTTTCATCATATACGGAGGTTACAAAGAACTTCAAATTCGATGAATCCTCCCGAAATGGACGCACCACCCGGATTTGATCATAGACCACCACGACCACCCATCTTAGAAATAAGACCACCACCTCTAGTGAACCAAATGAGACCACCAGACTTAGAAAATCCTAGAGGACGGCCAAATTTTGGAAACCCTCCAATTTTTGGTAACCCACCTGTTTTTGGTAATCCTCCCGATTTCCGAAATCCACCAGTTCATGTTTTTCAAAAGCAAATAATCAATAATGAAGTTGATGATGAAGAATCTCATGGTAACAATGACCAAAATGAACCATTAAATATCATTGATCTTGCAAACTCGAAAAATGGGCGAATTATGGACTATGCAATTCCTAACTTTGAGCAATTAAATTCAGGAATTGTAAAGCCTCACATGGATACAACGCATTTTGAACCAAAACCCATTATGTTTCACATGTTACAAGCCATTGATCAATTTGCCGGATTTCCATCGGAATATCCATACTCACATTTAAAATCTTTTAAAGAGATCACCGATGTTTTTCTGATTCCTGGAGTATCTTCTGATGCTCTAAGACTCACTTTGTTTCCTTTTTCGTTAAGGGATCGGGCAAAAGTTTGGTTTAATTCATTGACACCAGGTTCTATACCATCATGGGCTGAAATGGCTGCATTTTTTTTAAGAAAATATTTTCCACCTATCCGGAATGCTAAGTCCATAAATGAAATTTGCATGTTCAAACAAATGGACGATGAAGCAATTCCCGATGCATCGGAAAGGTTTAAGGAATTATTAAGGAAATGCCCTCACCATGGCATTCCCTACTGTATTCAACTCGAGACATTTTACAATGGACTTGATTCCAATGCAAAACAAATGCTCGACGCGACATCTGGAGGGGCCTTTACTTCCAACACCTATAACACCGGGTATGAAATTTTTGAAAAGATTTCCACAAACAATGGACATTGGGCTGATCCAAGGGCACCAACTACAAAGAAGACTGCTGGAATGCATGATTTAGATGCTTACACCGCATTGACAGCTCAGCTTGCTTCTATGACTAATATGCTTAAAAACATAACTACCGGTCAGGGAACACAGCCGACTGTCACTACACCCACTCCAGCTGTCCTCTCAGTGCAATGTGTTTGTTGCAGTGGAGATCATTCTTATGAACATTGTCCTCAAAACTCTGAATCAGTTAACTATGTTCATAATAGAAATGGTCCTTACTCTAACAACTACAATGCCAGTTGGAAACAACATCCAAACTTTTCATGGACCAACCCAAGTTTAAATCCACATGAGTTTAAGCAACAAGGAAACTCCAATTTTCAAAATCAGCATCAAGCCAGCAGTTCTCAAAACTACCAAAACAATCAAAATCATCAGAATCAGAATTTTCAAAACAACCGAACACCCTATCAAAACAAATCCTCTTTACAAGCAGAACCATCATCTTCCTTGGAAGCTATGCTCAAAGCTTACATGACAAGGAATGATGCCCAAATAAGAAGCCTTGAAACCCAAATCAGCCAACTTGCTCTCAACCAAGGAAATAGACCTAGTGGAACTTTACCAAGTAACACAGAAATCCCAAGGCCACCTGGAAAAGAACATGTGAAAGCTGTGACACTTAGAAGTGGGAAAAACTTAGAGAAAACCATAGAAAAAGAGTTTGGACCAAAAACCCAAGCTGTAATAGAAAAGGATCCCAAGTCCAAGTCTAATGTTACAACATTGCCCACCATCCTGGAAGAACCATTTCCTAAGGACTTAGAGCCAAAAACCCCAATCCCAAAGGAAAACACAGTTGAAAGTGAAGTCAACAAACCAAAGGATGTTGTCAAAGAAGACATAATAAAAGGTATAAAAAATCCAAATTTGAGGGTGGAGGAAGTCCGCCCTAAAAGCTCTACACAAACAAAGAAAGCCGTTATTGAACCAATTCCTCCTTATGTTCCTTTTCCCCAAAGTTTAAAGAATAATAAGGAAGAGTTGCAATTCAAGAAATTCTTGGATGTGTTTAAACAAATGCATATCAACGTACCCCTTGTTGAAGCAATTGAGCAGATGCCTGGTTATGCCAAATTTCTTAAAGACGTTTTAAGCAAGAAAAAGAAGTTGACGGAATATGAAACTGTGGCCATGACTGAAGGGTGTAGTGCTCTCTTGACCAACAAAATTCCACCTAAACTCAAAGATCCAGGGAGTTTTACCATTCCTTGTTCCATAGGTGGAAAAGAAGTTGGAAAGGCCTTATGTGATTTGGGAGCCAGTGTCAACCTTATGCCTTTGTCTATTTTCAATAGCTTAGGTATAGGAGAAGCTAGACCTACCACTGTCACACTCATCTTAGCTGACAAAACCATTGCCTATCCTAAAGGTAAAATTGAAGATGTCTTAGTTCAGGTTGACTAATTCATCTTTCCTTCTGACTTTATCATCTTAGATTTTGAGGCTGACCAAGACATTCCTATTCTTTTAGGAAGACCCTTCTTAGCCACTGGAAGAACTTTGATAGATGTCCAAAAGGGAGAGTTGACCATGAGACTTCAAGACCAAAAAGTCATATTCAATGTCTTCAATTCCATGAAATACCCCGATGATATGGAAGAATGTTCTAGCCTAAGTATGATTGAAACCATGCGTCATGAAGAGGGAGTTAAGGAAATTTGTAGGTTGGAAGAAGAGGATGATGAGGAATATGATGATGATGAGAAGATAATAGATGAGACTGTTGCTAAGTTTGAATCTCTGGAACCTAGTGAACATAAGACTTTCACACCATCAATCATTTCACCACCTGACCTAGAGTTGAAACAACTCCCACCTCATTTAAAATATGCTTTTCTAAAAGATGAAAACAAATTGCCTGTCATCATTTCATCCACTTTAGAATTGCATCAAGAAAAGAAGTTAGTGGATATGTTGAAGTTACACTCAAAAGCCATAGGATGGACCATTGCTGACCTTAGAGGAATTAGTCCCTCTATTTGTCAACAGAAGATCATCTTAGAAGACAAGAACTTCACATCCATTGAACCACAAAGAAGGATAAATCCCGTCATGAAAGAAGTAGTGAAAAAGGAAGTACTCAAATGGCTAGATGCTGGAATCATTTTTCCTATAGCCAGTAGTTCTTGGGTTAGTCCTGTCCAATGTGTCCCTAAGAAGGGAGGTTTTACAGTAGTGGCCAATGAAAAGAATGAACTCATCCCAACTAGAGTAGTTTCAGGATGGAGAATTTGCATGGACTACCGTAAACTTAACACAGCCACACAAAAGGACCATTTTCCACTTCCATTTGTTGATCAAATGTTAGACAGGTTAGCTGGAAAAGAATACTATTGCTTTTTGGATGGATACTCCGGATACAACCAAATAGCCATTTCACCCGAGGATCAAGAAAAGACCACCTTCACTTGTCCTTATGGTACTTTTGCCTTTAGGAGAATGCCCTTTGGTCTCGGTAATGCTCCTGCAACTTTTCAAAGATGTATGATGTCCATATTTTATGACATGCTTGAAGAATCCATTGAAATATTTATGGATGATTTTTCTGTATATGGCTCATCTTTTGATAATTGTTTGGAAAATTTGAAAAAGAGCCTTGAAAGGTGTGAAAAGACTGATTTAGTCCTAAACTGGGAAAAGTGTCATTTTATGGTCAAAGAAGGGATAGTTCTTGGACACCTGATTTCAAAAAGGGGGGTTGAGGTAGACAAAGCCAAACTGGAAGTTATTGAAAAACTACCTAAACCAACCACTGTTAAAGGAATCAGAAGCTTACTTGGTCATGCAGGATTTTACAGAAGGTTTATCAAAGACTTTTCAAAAATCTCAAAACCTTTATGTTTACTTTTGCAAAATGACCATAAATTTGATTTCAATAATGAATGTAGAAATGCATTTATTACTTTAAAGAAAGCTTTGGTGACTGCTCCAGTGGTTGTGGCCCCAGATTGGGAAAAACCTTTTGAAATCATGTGTGATGCAAGTGACTGGGCTGTAGGAGCTGTCTTAGGTCAAACAAAGGAAAAGTGTTCCATTCAATTTATTATGCAAGTAAGACTTTGAATGAAGCACAAATCAACTACACAACAACTGAAAAAGAACTCTTGGCTGTAGTTTTTTCCTTTGAGAGATTTAGATCATATTTAGTAGGAGTAAAAGTCATTGTGCACACAGATCATGCTGCCATTAAATATCTAATCTCTAAAAAGGATGCCAAACCTAGGTTGATTAGGTGGGTTCTATTATTGCAAGAGTTTGACCTAGAGATTATGGACAGAAAAGGAGTAAACAACCAAGTAGCAGACCATTTGTCTAGGTTAGAGAACCTAGTAGAAAAGAAAGGGGAAGGAGATATCATTGAAACCTTCCTAGATGAGAAAATCTTGATGCTACAGCATTCATCCAGCATCCCTTGGTATGCTGATTTTGCTAACTACTTATCCTGTGGCATCAAACCTCCTGATTGTACTGCCATAAGCTTAAAAAGTTTTTCCATGATGCTAAGTTTTATCTTTGGGATGACCCTTTTCTATTTAGACTTGGTGCAGATCAAATATTGAGAAGGTGTGTTCCAGAAAATGATGTGGCAGAAATCTTACACCATTGCCACACATCAGCATATGGAGGTCATTTTGGGAGCCAAAGGACAGCAACCAAAGTTTTACAATATGGTTTCTATTGGCCAACCCTTTTCCAAGATTCCCACAATTTTGTCAAAAGATGTAATGAATGTCAAAGGACTAGTTCCATTTCTCAAAGAAATGAAATGCCTTTAAATTGAATCTTGGAAGTGGAATTGTTTGATGTGTGGGGAATTGACTTTATGGGACCTTTTCCACCATCCAATAATTGCCAATACATTCTAGTGGTTGTTGATTATGTGTCAAAGTGGGTGGAAGCAATTGCATGTGCTTCCAATGATGCAAAAACTGTGGTTAAATTTCTTCAAAAATACATTTTTACAAGGTTTGGTACCCCCAAGGCACTAATTAGTGATGAGGGTACCCATTTTGTAAATAAGGTATTACAAGGAACTCTTGAAAAATACAATGTTAACCACAAAATAGCCACTACATACCACCCACAGACAAATAGACTGACTGAGCTTTCTAATAGGGAAATCAAAGGAATCCTTGAAAAAGTGGTGAAACCATACAGGAAAGACTGGGCTTTTAAATTAGATGATGCTTTATGGGCATACAGAACTGCTTTTAAAACACCAATTGGTATGTCTCCATACAAGCTAGTCTTTGGAAAATCGTGTCACAACCCTTTAGAGCTTGAGTATAAGGCATACTGGGCTATCAAAGAATTGAACATGTCCTTAGATGAGGCTGGAAATAAGAGGAAATTACAACTGTGTGAAACGGATGAGCATAGGAACATGTCCTATGAAAATGCCAAGCTCTATAAAGTGAAAACCAAAAAATGGCATGACAAGAGAATCCAACATAGGGAATTGAAAGCAGGACAACAGGTTATGTTATTTAATTCCAGATTAAAACTATTTCCAGGAAAACTCAAAAACAGATGGTCTGGTCCCTTTACCATTCACAAAGTTTACCCCTATGGGGTTGTGGACTTGATCAATCCTGAGAACAACAACGTGTTCAAAGTGAATGGCCAGCGAGTTAAACTCTATCATGATGCTGTAGCAATCCTAGAGCAATGCTCTGTGTTTTTTTTGCTACAGTTTGACAAAATCTTCATAAAAAGTCGTTGACTCTTTCTAGTCCATAGTTGTTTGTAAATATTGATATCCTTAGTTTAAGAGTAGTTTAAAAATAACACTTTATTGGAATCCATGTTTTGTAGGTTTGCACTCAAGGCAAGAAGGCTTCGGATGCTACAACATTCGTCCAGCATCCAAATCCGAAGTCTATTTTTAGCAGGTATGAAAATCAAAATTCTTGAGATTGCTAAGTGTTAGTATTGAATAATAATAGTACAAGAGTGGTTACATTTGGTAAAAAAATCCATCATGGTCCATACTCTTACCTTGTACCATTATGACCACTTTGCTAAAACAAGGTACACAACCACTCCCTGCATATCTTAGTAAAGGTACCTTAACCACTATTTGTTGTCCTTTCATGGTAAAGTAATAGCTGTAATTAATTTAAATTTTAAACTAAAAGAGTAAAGCAATACTTTAATCCCATCCACATATTACCCTTTCATCTTCCAAAAGATCCCAAAAAGGTAAAAACCCTTCTTTTCCATCCTATATTTTTCATCCGAACACCACCCACAAACCTCCATACTTTCCGGCGAGACTTCCGATCATCAGCAAAAATTCCAAATACGATGGCGAGAGTGAAGCGTGTAGCAGTGCGAGATGACGAAGAACAACCCATACGCCGAAGCATTCGACAACGAGCCACATTTCGATCCCCTTCCAATTCCGAACCTGAAACCGTGGACTTAGAGAGTGATGAGGAACCATCTCCCAACAATCCTACTGCTCCTCTTACCTCTCAAAATGTCGAAACATCCATTGGGGATAAAACCCCAGAAAAACCCTTGGAGAAACCCAGCTCTAAAAATCCCCTGTTGGGTCTTCTTCCATCGAAAACCCAACTGTGGTTGATGCCTCGACTTCACGATCATCTCCATCAGTAGTAGAACGTAATGATCAAACACCACACACTACCACTGATCATGAGAACATTCCAACGTCACCCACTGTGGTGATAGAGGCAGAAATCGCAGAAGCATATAAGGATGCAGGGGAGAAAGAAAAGAGCAAAAACTCCATCCCTGATTTGAACATGTATGCTAATGACGTATTTTCTGAACTATCCATTTTAGTAGAGGATTATTTCACCTCAGCTGATGAGGCTGAAATCAATGGTTCACACACATCACCACTGTTATTGTTGACATGGCCTTTTGATGAGCCAAGAACCCCTCCTAACTTTCAACCAAACACTGTTTTGGATGAACCTAAGTGGGAAATTTGGGATGATATAGAGTTTGACGATATGTTTATAAACAAGATGACACAGGAATCACCACTAAACACTGATGCTAGAGCATCCACACAGCATCAGGATGATAACACAGAAAATCCTTCTGTAGAGATCCATGCTAATCCAGTTGGTGAAACCCCTGAAAATCCCACCAAGAGGAAGGCCTCAGACAAAGTGGAAGCCAATCCTACTAACCCTACAGATGTTGGTACAAAGTAAAAGAAGTCGAGGAAGAAAACTCTTGCTGTCAAGCCTCCAAGAACAAAAAGTGCCTCTGCTAAGAAAACCAATGCTGGAGCATCAGTAGAGCATTCAGGGGCTGGGTTGTCTAAACCATCTGGGCCTCACGTCATTCCAAGGCCTAAGAAGATGAATGATGGTTTTAGCAACCCAGATGCACAACAAGCTGTTGAGAAACAGAAGAACAAAGGTGCATTGATGGATAAGGGTTTTGATTCCAAGAGTGTTAAAGACTATGAGTTTATCCAGAAGGTGATCAAAGAACAGCAATGGGAAGATTTATGTGAGGTAAAACTTTCCTACAACCTTACTCTTGTTAGGGAATTTTATGCTGAGGTAGCTGAAACAAAGTCCGACTTAATCACTATAAGGGGCATAGGCTTCCATTTCACAGTCGAGGCTCTTAACAATTTTCTGAGCATCACCACACCAACCACCACTGCTTTTGACAGTCTGACCAGAACTGCCACTCAAAGGCAGTTGGATGATATGGTCAAAGTAATAGGGAAACCAGGCACCACATGGGAAAGCCACTCCAACTACATGCTTAGAACCTTCAAGGCATCCAACCAACTCCCTGATGCCAATGTTTGGATAAGCTTTATCAGAAGTTCTTTAGCCCCAACCACTCATGACAGCTCAATAAACTGTGAACGAATGATCTTGCTGTACTGCCTCATGACTGGCCAGAAAGTGAATACGGGCGATATAATTTGTAAGTCCATTAACTACTCTGCAAAGAGGAATTAAGGGAAGTTTTTCTTCCCTAGTTTGTTGTCTCAATTTTTGACTGCAGTTGGTGTTCCTCAATATGAGGAAGATGACATTCAAGAGGAAGCAGATGAGAAGTGGGCAATAGACACCAAGAGTGTGTCAAGGCTGAGGCATGAGAAATCAAGCCATGGAGACATGTTGGGCATGCTGCAAACACTGTGTGCTCAAAACAGTGCATTAATGGAGAGCATGATAAAGCAAGCTACGGAGATTGAGGTGATGAAGAAAGAGGTGATGACTCTCAAGAAAGAAGTGAAGCTGGGAGTAGATTCAAAGAAGGGACTGAGGTTGAAAAAGGTATTGACTCAAGTGAAGAAGCTGAAGGGTAGAAACCAGAAATTAGGAGAAGAGAACAAGAGGCTAAAAGAGGCCAAGGACCTTCTGGAGAAAGGGAAGCAGCAGACTGATGCTGCAGCATTGAACACAACAACAGAAGAAATTAGCTTTGTTGCTATAACATCAGGAGCAACAACATCTGCACAAGAGGAGCCACAACCTACTCCTATGGAGTAGGACATGTCAAAATCTATTCTTAGCTTCCATGTTTTTCTTTTCTTGTGTCTGGGATAGTTTGCTATTTTTAGATTTATTTTATCTTGCAAAATCACACATAAGTAGTATCCTATTTTTGTGTTCATATCCATAATAATTCTGTGATGCATGCTAATCACATGGTTGTGTGTTCCTGTTAGAACTAACATTATCTTCTTGGGCCACAAATTGACCAACATGACCTACATACATCTAGGGGAATGATCTAGGCCATCTTTTCAATTTGCATAGCCACTTGAAACCTTGATACACTCACACACTTCATTGGGGTACAATGGGGACATTGTACATTCTAAATTTGAGGGTGGGAAGGTTACACCCTAAAAGAAGGGTTACACCTTGAAAAACAGAAAATTCAATACAAAAGAGCAAACCTCTAATCTGAATTATGTGATTAAAGAGGTACCAAAAATGTCCCATAGGGGCAAGGTACACAAAGTCAACAAAAAGAAGCACAAAGTGCCAAAAATTGAAATTTTTTGTGAATTTGTTGAGAGAAAAGGCTATGTGAGAAAAGAAATGCCAAAAAGAGTGACCCTAAAAAGTCCTAGTGATCCTAGATATAGGTTGTGTTGTGACTAACAAAAAGAAGAGAAGTGCTAGCCTATGATCAATACACACACTTATGCATGATTGAATGCTAAGGGAATTATGAAAGGCTATGAACTACATGTGATATATATTACAATATGTGTGTGCACTTAATGTCAAGATTTTGCAAGAAAATTTCAAAATTGAGTCAATTTCTTTTTGGTCTTTTAGGTGTTTGGGGACAAACAACACTTTAAATTTGAGTGTGTGATATGCATTATTTATTTAATGCATATTGTGTCTTTTTCTTATCTTTTTAGATATAATATTTTGCTTTATCCCAACCTTTGAGTCATTTTATTCTCTTATTTGTATCTTTCTTACTCATGGAGTTAAGTGAAGGATTTTGCTTGTTTTTACAAAGTAGAATGGCTAAAAATAGTTATTAGTGCAGGCAGTGCTGTTTCAATCCAAGGCTGACGAGACGAGATGAAGAATTGGCGTGGAACACAACTTTTGGGAAAAGGCGGCATGCAAACTGGATCCAATTGGTGTAGTTACATCTTAACTAGTCTCCTTTGGTTTGTAATAACACTAGTACAATGTAGTATCTCCTTAGAATAGTATTTAGTACCTAAATAGTTGCAACATGGTACATGAATAGTTGCAACATAGTATAGTAGGAGATGTGTTGTGATATTGTCTAGATTGCCACTCCGCTTTTGTATAAATAGGAGTGTTCTAGCATTGTTTTAGAGAGCTTCGATCAGTTCAAAAACTGATTTGGAAAACACTTTATTGCTTTCTTTAATTTTATGCAAGTTACATTGAAGTTATTCATCTTGTTCTTGTTCATGTGCATGAGTTGCTGCAACATTGCTGACAACATTGTTGCACTTCTTTAGTACTTTTAAACATTGTTCTTTACATTCTTGTCATTTACTTTTACGTCATTTATACTATGTCTTTCATTTCAGTAATTTACATTTATTGCAATTTAATTTCAAGTATGAGTAGCTAATTTTTATAGCTTGGGTGTGAGATTAAAGGGTGGAGTTTTAAAAATAAATAAAGGTGGACATTATTTCTCAATAATGTTGTTCATCATTTCATGTTAAGTTTTATAAAGATAAGTTTACTTCGTGACGTTTTGATCACTTTGAAAGTGTTAAAGTGCCATGGCATCAGGAATGAGCCATTGATATGCACGTCAATCCGAATGACAAAAGAAGTAAGACTTGGAAGAGCTACTGACAAAGGAATTTGTCATCTCTGTCTTTTATGGGTTGGTTTTGCCCGATAAGTTGGTCATCGTCATGATGGTAAAAGTGTAGAGTGCGTATCAGGAATGAACCACCCAGAACACGTCAACTTAACAGATATGGGATCAACTTGGAAGAGTGATTTTTAACAAAGTAATTTGTTTATCCATATACTTGGAAGGCATCATTTTATTATTGATAGTCCTGATACATCACCAGGAATGGGTTGTTGAAAGCTAGATCAATAGTATAATGTTGAAGATCCGGAAGGGCATCCTGAAAAGTAGATAGTGAACTTAAGCGTTGAGAAACCAATGTTGTAGCATTCCCACAACATTGGTTTGTTGGAATTTATATTTAGACTTCACCCCAACATCTTACACCCTTGCTTTCTTTATTAATTGTTCAATATAATCTGTGACAAATCCAACAAAAATATTATCTTCGAATTGATCCTTGGAAATCATTTCTTTTATTAGACTTTTATTACGCTTTTACTCCAATCTCTGTGGGAACGATATCTGGTATTTTACCACTTTATTACTTGAAGGACGACATTAGATCTCGATGTATACTTGCGTTGAGGTTTAATTAGCACACGTCTATCGGTGTATTCAAAGCACTGTCACCAACTCACCAAACTGTCGCCCAAGAACTGCACATGTCCCGATGTGCTCTTCCGATCCATCATGATTCCCGCGTGGTCCGCATCGGAATACGCTGAAAGCTCAAAACCTGTCTCTTTCAGGTACCACAAGCCAAGATCAACAATACCTCTCAAATAACGAAATATTCGTTTAACAGCAATTAAATGACACTCCTTAGGTTTTGACTGAAACCGGGCGCAAAGGAATGTCGAAAACATGATATCTAGTTTACTAGCAGTTAGGTACATTAAAGAACCAATCATTCCCCAGTACGTTTTTGTGTCCACATCCTTTCCGTTAGGATCGGCGTGTTACTTTGTACCGGGTGCCATGGGAGTTTTCATTGGTGAGGACTGTTCCATCTGGAATTTCCGAAGAATGTCCCGGATGTACTTAGCCTGATTTATGAATATCCCGATCGACAGTTGTTTAACTTGAAGACCGAGGAAAAAATTCATCTCACACAACATACTCATTTGAAAATATTCACCCATTAATGTGGCAAAGTTCTTACAATACAGCGGTTTAGTAGAACCGAAAATTATGTCGTCAACATACACTTGAACCAACATAATATGACCGTTTTCGTTTTTAATAAACAGGGTTGTATCGATTTTACCTTTTGAAAATCCCGATTTTATTAAAAACTTAGACAAAGCATCATACCACGCCTGTGGAGCTTGCTTCAAACCGTATAAAGCCTTGTCTTGTATGTAGACGTGGTTAGACTTCTTTTCGTCCATGAACCCGTCCGGTTGCGATACGTAGACCTCTTCCTTGATCTCGTCGTTGAGAAATGCAGTCCTCACATCCATCTGGAAGACTGTGAAGTTTTTGTGCGCGGCGTATGCAAGGAACATACCTATGGCTTCGATTCTGGCAACTGGAGCGTATGTCTCATCGTAGTCTATCCCTTCTTGTTGGCGGTATCCCTTGGCTACGAGACGCGCCTTGTTCCGCACGACGATACCATCTTCGTCCTTCTTATTCTTGAAGATCCATTTGGTGCCGATCACCGTCTTGTGAGATGGACGTGGGACAAGTCGCCATACATTAAGGGCCTCAAATTGATTGAGTTCCTCTTGCATGGTCATGACCCAGTTCGGATCTTCTAATGCTTCGGAGACGGTTGTAGGCTCGATCTTACTTAGGAATCCAGAGAAGAGGCAGAAGTTGGCCGATGCGCCTCGCGTTCGTACTGGAGTAGAGGGATTACCGATAATTTGGTGCAGGGGATGAGCTTTAGTCCATTTAGTGGTGTGTGGAAGCGGTTGTTGAGTCGAGTGTGAGGTGTCCGGATCCACGTATCCACCAGTTGGAAGGTCTTGAACTGCTTCAAGTGTAGCAGGTCGGTCTCTCGGAGGAGACTTGACAGGATTCGTCGAAGGTTGAGCCACCTCTGGTTCCGGGGAATTCAGAGGTTGATCAACGAGAGTAGTCGAGGACGAATCGTCAGGAGCGATCCCCGGGTTTTGTACTGGTTCCTCCGGGGAAATGGTCCTATCAGTTGATGTTGATGTTGAGGGCTGAGGTGTCTCCAGATTGATCGTTGGAGTGCTGGTCGAAGGCGGCGGACCAGAAAGATTCGCCGAGTCCTCATTTTGAGCAGCTTCAATTTGTGATTGCACTGAGACACGAGGGGTAGAAGCGTTAAATAAATCATCATAAAAAAATATTGAAACAGTAAATCTAAATCGCAAAGATGTGCATTCTACGTAGATGCTTGATTTGGATTTACTGTGGGTTGTGCAGATCCCGAACGTGAAAGTTCGGAAGCTAGCACGCCAGTTAAACCGGGTTCTGAACTGAGTTGTTCAGAAGCCAAATCTGCGGCTTCATCGAATGTCACGTTTACACTCTCGAGAACGGTTTTGGTCCGTTTGTTGTAAACGTGATACGCCTTAGACTGCATGGAGTATCCTCTGAAGACTCCTTCGTCTGTCTTCGGACTGAATTTCCCGAGATCATCCTTGTCATTGAAGACGTAGCACGTGCATCCGAACGCGTGGAAGTATTTGATGTTCGGAACGCGGTTGTTGATGATCTCGTACGACATCTTATTGAACCGCTTGTTGATGATGGAGCGGTTTTGCGTGTGGCATGCAGTTGACACCGCTTCAGCCCAGAGAAATAAGGGCAACTTTGACTGTGACAACATCGTGCGAGCGACTTCGACTATGGTACCGTTGCGTCTTTCCACCACTCTATTTTGCTGAGGAGTGTGTGCGGCCGAGAAGGTTTGCGAGATACCGACGGATGTCAGGTATTCGTTCACCCTATGATTTTTAAATTCCGCCCAGTTATCGGTCCTGATGGTCTAAACTTGCTGTCTAAGGTTCAGTTGGATGGTCTTCAAGTGGTTGATTATCAGCTCCGGGGTATCGTCCTTCGAACGCAGGAGCATCAACCATCACCAGGACGTACTTCCATTTGTTGATACTTTGAACACGCATTGGTCCATACAAATCCATATGGATAAGTTCGACAGACCGTTACGGGCTCATAGCGTCCTTCGCCTTGTGTGTCGCTCGCTTCATCTTCCCCATCTCGCATACCATGCAGAGTTTGTCCTTCACGAATTGATGTTCGGGCATGCCTTTGACGTGTCCGCCCAGCACCAGTTTGTTGATACTTTTGAAGTTGAGGTGCGAGAGACGTCGGTGCCAAATCCATGCTTGCTGTGAGTTGGCCTTCGACATCAGGCAGACAGAGTCATCGGTCTTCAGGGCAGAGAGGTCAATGGTGTAGAGGTTGGTCTTTCGCGTTCCAACCAGCAGTTCTGTTCCGTCGTCAGTGCGGACGCTACACCTTTTGGCTTTGAATCTGACCTCTAGATCTTTATCACAGAATTGGCCGATGCTGAACAGATTGTGTCCCAATCCTGCGACGTATGAAACCTTCTTTATAGCGATCTTGTCTTAGACAATGTCGCCATAGCCCAAAATCGGCGCCTTGTCATCATTTCCGAATCTCACGTCTCCGCAATATTTCTCGATGTAGTTCGTGAGCAGCTCCCTCCTCCCGGTCATGTGCTTGGAGCATCCTGAATCTAAGTACCACACATGACCGTCCTGCAAAAACAAGATTAATGGATTTTAAGTACCCATTTGAAAATGGGTCCTGGAGGGTTAGGTGTAACACCTTGCTGAGGAACCTATTTTGAAGCAGGTTTCCTTTTAACCTTTGTTGGAGGAACCCGTTTTGAAATGGGTTTCCTTTCTTTTTGAGGTTTAACCTCTGATTGGGGACCCCATTTTGAATTGGGCTTCTTTTTGTTTTTACGGGGTTTACGTTTTGGTTCAGAATTATAGACATGATAAGAACCAAACCAATCAGTTGAATTTCTAATGTCATCAAAGTCATTCCAACCACAACTAGAACAAAACAAGCAATCATGTGATAATTGAATCAATTGCTGAATAGAATAAAGTTTAATCGGAAATTTAACATCTTTTTCAACAAAATCATTCTTATGATTCAAAGCACAATCATTCTTGTTCATTCTAGGATAAAAGATAGTATTAAATGACTTTGATGCTACATTGCTCTCGATGGATTCCCCGGCTACCCACTTTGGTTTGTCTTGTTTAGCCCGACCATTTTTTTTATCTAAAACAGCATTAACGGTTTGGTCAGTAGAGTGTGAGTAGACAGGATGTTTATCAGTCGATCGACCGGTCTTTTGCCACGGCTGTGATTGTTTTTTAGAACAAGAATCAGTTTTAGGAACCTTGATCACAGCCGGGGTCTTAGGTTTTGTAGCACATTCGCCTTTTTGAAAATTGACCGGGCGATTTACCGTTGGCGAAAGAAAGTCAGTATGACTTGGAAGAGGTTTGTCAAATGGAAATGATTCAAACTCTTCATCTGAACTACCCTCGGAATTCATGAGTTTAGAAAAATCGATATCCGGAATCGATGGACTAGGATTGGTCGAGGGAGGTGAGGAACACTGAGTGTCGGTGTGCTTAGGTCAATCTGGTGCGGAAGCTAAGAAAAAATCAGAGTTTTGCCAAGAAGATGTTTTGCCAATGAAAGCTTTGCACGAAGATGTGTCAGAGGAGTCCGAGGAAGGTTCGGGTGAAATCGTCTTTTCTTCTTGGAGTAGGTCAATCTTCTCTTGAAGTTGACCATTTCTCACATGCTCCTTCATCACTTCTGTTGCCAAGGCAGACAGTTTTGATGTGAGTCTATCGATTTCGTTCCGAAGGATTTCCTTTCCTTCATTCGACACAGATTCGGTTTTTACGGATTTAAGATTCTCAAGTTCTATCATAAGCGCTTGCTTTTCCTTTTGAAAAAAATGATCTTTCCTTCTCGAGAGACTCCTCTAATTCGACTAATTTTCCTTCCGAAATGAGAGGTGGGACATAGAGTTTACACTCGTTTGTCTCAGTTTTGGGTTCAGGTGCTTGGGCCTCATCCCTTTTTGAGGAATCATTGGGCGTTGCAACCTTATAGCCATCAAAGTAGTCATTCGAGAGGTATTTCTTTGGATTTTTCTGGTACGAGTAGTTCATAGGCTCGAAGCAAAAAGGAAGTTGCATTTTGGTGGTATGTTTGCGCTCGTATTCCTAAGTTTCCTCTTCTTTCTCCGGTTCAAGAGGACCAGTCCATTTGATTTTGTACTCAGGATACTTCTTATCCAGACCGAGACAACCAAAGTGATAAAGTGTCGGTCTTTTGGATATACCCTTTTTCAAGTACCGAGGGTTATCGTATCCGATTCCCCATTCCTTGTTGAAGTATGTGAATTCCTTGGGTTTGTTCATGTGAATGGTCTGGTCTATTTTACCTCTTTTGTGGAGTTTGGTTTCAAGATCAGTTATTTTGGAAACCATTTCTTTGTGCTGAATTTGAAGAGAAGAACATTGATAAACAATCTCTGTGTTCTCATTCTTACAACGATCCAGCTGTGAATTCAATTCAGATATTTTGGCCCTTAAGTCCTTAGGTTCTATTCAAAGATTTTTACATTTTTTCTTTTATATTAGCATTTTCAGACTTGTATTTTTTAGTTATGCACTTTTGAACATCTAGCTTTTCAGTTAACGATTTGATTTCAAGCAGTTGTTCATTAGTGGTGGCCTTATAAGAATCTATTCGTTCAACTAGAGGTTCCAACTGTTTAATTAAGCCTTGATGAATAGGTTCACATACCTGACACAGCTTTGTCTGTTCTTCTAGAGGAGAATGGTAGCCCATGAAAGCGTCGGCATCTTCAGAATCGCTTTCATCATCAGAACGAGTCAGCCAGTGGTCATCTTCAATAAATAGTGCTTCTCCTGCCTCTTTCTGTTATGCTAGCAGGAGTTTGGCCTTGTAGTAATGTGCGTTTTTCACGACAGGCTTCCTACAATCCTTTGCAAAGTGACCCAACTTCCCGTAGTTGTAGCAAGTGACGGGTTCGTCCTTCTTCTTTGTTTCGGGCTTGTGGTCTTCTTTCTCACTCTTCTCCTTCTTGTCAGGTTGCTTGTACTCATCTTCCTTTTTCTTGCCTTCGTATTTATCCTGATAATCATGGCGCTTCTTGGAGGAAGTGGAGTAGCGCTGATTATTGGATGTAGGCTTCATGAAGAATTTCTTCTGCTGGAAAGATCTAGAGAGCAGGGCCATTGCTTTCTTTACAGCTGTCAATTCAGGATATGAGTCGTTTTCTTCTTCTTCCTCAGACTCTAGTTCAGATTCACTTAGCTCTTGGGCTCGTTTGGATCGACGGCCGGAATATTTGCCTCGTTTTGAAGAAACAAGAGCTAGTGGATCAGCAGGTGACTTGGGAGTGGACTTCTTGTTGCTCAGAATCTCCATTACTTCATCTTTGTCCTGGAGAAGCATCTCATAGAGCTCGTGAATTGGGACGTCCTCCATCAAGTGGTTGTGTTTGACGTGAGAAGCAAACACTTTCCATTCAGGTAGGAGGTTGTTCAAGAACTTGAGCGCATTCTCCGTATTTGAACGATTGATGTTATTCTTGTGGAGCTCGTTCAGTAGGAGACACAAACGTTCATAAGTCTGGGAGAGAGATTCGCCGAAGAGCTGCTTGAAGCTGTCAAACTTAGTTATACAGCTGTTGATCTTCAATTGATTGCCGACTTTGCTCCCACTCATCATCTTCTCCACCTGATCCCACATGCCCTTTGTTGTATCCTTGTAGCTATCTATGGCTGTGTAGATCGGATTCGATAGAGCCTGAACAAGATACCTCTTGGCATGCTTTTCACCATCATGCATGCCCTTTTCGTCCTTGCTCATATCCAAGTATGTCTTGGCCTCATATCGAACTTGACCACCTTCTTCTGGTGCTGGTATAGTCTTCATGGGTGTAGGTTGTGGGCCATCAGTTAGAGCGCGCTAGATGAACTCGTAGTTATCCTTCGACTCGATGAAGATAAGGAATCTGTCCCGCCATTGGCTGTATTCTCCTTGGTAGAGGGTCGGCGGCTTGGAGTCGTTTCCGATAGCAAGAGCGTCACGAGACATCTTAGTTGATTGCACTAATGTGATCGTCAGACGATTATTCGATTCAAAGTGGAAACTTAACGCAAAGAACTAAGAGTGATGTCCTAACGCAGGTTCTAAGAGTGATTTAGACTAAACAGGTAAGAAACTAGCTAATCAGAACGTACCGGATGGGAATCCGGATAAAAAAGTGTCTGATCTAGAAGTGTCCGGATCAGATGTGTGTGAAACTGTTCAAATAGCAGATGTGTCCGGTAAGCAGAAGTTACCGGATAACAAAGAGTTACCGAATAAACTGAGCTTACCGGATAGAATAGAGTACCGAATAACAAGGTTACCGGATAAGATAAAAACAGAACTTACCGGATAAGATAAAAACAGAACTTACCGGATGAAATTTAAGAACTTACCGGATGATAGTACTTATCGGATAGTTGAGTGTCCGGATGGTGTGTCCGGAATGATTAGTTTACCGGATAAAATTGTATCCGGAAAGAAAGATCAACCGGAAACTTTTGAGTTGGCCGGGTAAATGGAATTTACCGGAAACTTTAGGTTACCGGATGAGTTTTGTCCGGAAAGTAGCGAAAAGAATGAACTTACCCGGAAAGAATTAAGGATGTTCTGGAAACTGCTGCCGTGTATCCGGAAATTGCGGCTGAAGTTCAATAGATCGACTGGAGTGCGATTAGGGTTGACAATATCTTTCTTGAAAGATTAGAAACCTTCCAAAATAGCAAAACAACACTACCCTAATCGATTTTCAAGCAAAATAACACGGTTTGAAGAAAAAAATTTGATTTTTGATATGAACAGAGACCAAAAACCAAAAACTTGATTTTGCTTAAAAACTAATCAGATGATCGAGTTGGAATGAGAAAAATTGTAGAAACGCTTATAATGATGATGCTAATCGAATGCAATAAACGAAAACGAGCAATTTTTCCAGAATTAAAATATGAGATATTAACCAAGAACACATTCGACTTTAAAACAAAAAATCTTACCAGAAAACATTGAATCACCTTGAATCGAATCGTCCGTATGCTATGATACCAATTGTGAGTTCCAGATTAGTGCATACAAACAGTAGAAATCAATATGTAGAAACAATCGTTATGATTTCAACTGGTCATCCAATTCACTTTGATAAACTTGAGAGAATTACAATATGAGTGATTAGAGGATTATGGCGATTAAGACGATTAGCCTAAATTCTAAGGATAACTAAACATTATATACTAAGGGCCTAAATACATCAAGCCCATGGCCCGTTTATACATTTAAGCCCATAATACACCTTTTACAATATAAGCCCTTGAACTTCTATTCAACATGATTTTATCCCTAACAATGTTTTTGGTGAAGTATTATACTTATATGGACTGTTCTTCCATGATTTATGTGTTGAGTATTATGGCACCATCCGTATTTGGAGGTTTTGCATAATATAGATTTATTCACGTTTTGTGTGAGTTGGATTGGAATTCATTTTGGAAAACACTATATACATTTTGGTAACTTTTCTCATAGATTTCGTGTGCGTTGGAAAATGAGTCGTTTATATCCTTCTCATAAACTCTTTTGGAAATCATAATCTATGTCGCAAACTTTCATTCGACGAATTATTTAAATCATGTTATAAACTCTTGAACTCACTAGGCGTTAGCCTAACCTTTTTATTTGTCGGCATGTGCAACAAGTTCAGGTTGGGAGTAATTCTAGTGATACTGCGAAAGGTCGAGTGCTAGTGTGCTCGAGAAGTGAATTGGTTAAGTGGAGTTTTTCGCGTTAATTTCTGGGAATAGCAATTTGTACTTGAGTTAAGTAACACCCGATGTGACTTTAGTCTTTGTAATAAGACTTGGGTTATAAATTGTTTGAGGTTAATCATAGATTTTAATTTGAGGTATTTCTCGTATTGGTTTGTAGGAAGAAATTCTATTCTTTTGGATGTGTTATTGAAAATTTTATTTAGTCGCTCTTTCCCAATTTGAGGGTGTTACAAGTTGGTATCAGAGCTTAAGTTTGAGAGAATTAGGTGTTGATTTTTGGATACCTATACTCAAACTAGCGTTCTTTTAAGTGAATGAAAGTGAAATTTTACCATTATGCACTTTAAGATAGGATATTTTGAGGTCAATGGAGTCGCTAGAAACGAGAATTACGTCTAGGGTAGCTAGGATAATCATGAACGGTATGTTCATAATTGCACCTGGCCAGTGTTATTGTGAATCTACAAGTTACGTGTGCATACTTGGACTACTTTGATGTAATGATCGTTGGGGTAGTGAAGGAGTTTCTAAGTGAGTAGTTGTTCAAAGAGATTGACAATTTTAGTATTTGTCACTTGGAGTGACGATAAGCATGGTGATTGCATTAAGTGGACCATTTCGGGTCAAAGTTGATGGTTGGATTAGAACCATAGGCTTATTGAATCGACCTTAATTCGGGGAGAAATTGTAAAGTGAATCGATGTAACCTTCAATTTGTCTTAAGATGTTTGAGCATCCGGATGACGATAGTGTGACGGAGGAACTTGTAGGAGTGTGGTTTGAGACGTTGAGTGCCGACTAAATTCATGCACAAAATTTATTTTTAAAATAAATTGCATCAGTTATTTCTTGTGTTGCAAATCCTAATGTGGGTTGTGTTACAAAATCTCGGAAAAACGTTTAACACACACAAGATTTTAATCAGGGTTTTGAACATGCATGAACTTATTTTATGGCGGGGAATTGCAAAATCTGTCAGGACTTGCTTCATTTTGTTGTTGTCCAACGTTACTTTCGGATACGATGATATCCATATTTTAATATTGTTTAAGATGTTGGACAAGTAACTACGGCTTAAGACTTTAACATTGGATCTCCTCCACATATGTTAAGGTTGGACCGAGAGTTATCTTCCATTATGTTTATGTCGAGCGTTATTGAAGAATTTAGTTAATGCGAGTTTTGCTGAAAAGTGTTGTTTATACTGTATTACAACAAAAAGGGAATTTTCGGAATTTTGACATTTTAGTCATGTTTTGCTTTATGCAATTTGATTTTTGGGGGCGAAAGGTTTGACACCATTTGGTTGGTTTGAGGCCATCGAGCCCATAGAGCTTTACGGAGTTTTGTTTTACGACGTTTTGTGTCGCATGAGTGCAATTTTGTAATGTGAGCTACTTTATGAGTTATGTTGGGCATTTTGTCTCATTCGAGTTTTGTTGAGAAGTATTTCAATGGCATAGCAACCAAAATGAGTAGTGTTTGCAAGTTTGGTGTCACATGGTTTTCTCCTTTGTGATTTGTGTTAGCGCATTTCGTTACAACTTGTTTAGCGCACGAATTGATTTATGCGTGGCGTGAGTAATGCATATAAGAGCACCATGACAACTCGTCTTAATGTTTTGCTTTATGCGCTTTCAAATTAATTTTTTTTCTTTTGTTATCATTTCATGCAAATGCCTTAAATTGATTTATCGGTATGCATGGCATTGTAGCCACTACTTTTGGAGCATTGATGGGCACTGGTTGTATGACTCGAAGTTTGAAGTCGATTTAAATCTTTTTTAGTGTCAACCAATTACTTGCACGTACGGTTTTCTAAGTTTTGATAAAATGCTTTAGTGTGTGAGTCTTGTCAAGAAGGTTTTACTCATATGTCATTATATGACTAAATGAGAAAATTTGAAATTTGATTTAAGGAATTTCATCTTCTGAAATTTCGTATGAACTATCTGATGCATGTCATTTCATTTCAAGAAAACTACTAGGAGAGTATTACAAGTTTGCATGCATATTATGATTTGAGATCCCATTACAATATTTTAGTCGATACCTTCAGAGAATGGAAGCATGTTGTTATTTTGGCTTTAAACTCGGAACCACCGCAAATCATTTTATGTTTTAACCAAAGTGTATTTATGAATCGTTCACCGTTTTTGGTGGAATAACCTGGCGCTTGCAAGCTTTGTTGGTGAATTTTGTTCCATGTCATTTTATGGTTAAAATCGAATTTTTTGTGTCGGATGTCGTTTGAACTTCTTTTGAAGTACGTACAAACCTTTTTGTTGCACACTATTTAAAGTAGGAAATTACTATACGTGCATGACATAAATAAATCCCTGCTAGAACCGTAGCAGTTCATTTCAAAAGTTGATGAGCATGCTTTTGGGTTTTGTTAGTAACTTGAATTGTGATAAAATGGCTTTCAATATGAATTTCATATGTGGGACAAGTGTGTCCATTTTTGCACAACTACCGAGTGGGTAGTAGTAGATTTTGCGCGTACAATCAAATTGATATGAAAACCTTCGTGTTGAAAATTTCTATAAAACGTTTTCGATTGGCATATTTGTTAAGTATTCAACTTGAAAACCTTGAACTCATTAGAACCTTGAAAAGGTTAAGTAACTCCGGTTAAGAGTAGATGTGTATAGAACTCCGACAGTGGAAGGTTGGGTATCCCAACGTGTGATAGTAACCGTTCTTTTCAACAACCTTATTTTGGGTTTGTCAGTTTTTGCATAAAGGACGCGTAGGACCCTATAGACAACATGTGGGTAACCTTAGTTTTGTTGGGATGCTCGACGAATGGAACTCGTGTGTGAAGTACTGCAGGTAGTTTGAATCTTGGTGGTATGGTTAGGTGTCAACTTCGTATTTTTAGGCCATGAACCATCAGTGTAATTGGAGTGTTGTAGTCCAATCTTAAGGGACAATCATATCGCTTGTAGTGATTTTAAGAAGTTCGGATCGTCATAAGTGGATTTAGTAGGACGACTTTCCTAGAATGATAAAAGAATTTGCAGACTGGGTGATTGGTTATGGGATGTATTCTTGGAGTTATTTAATCGTTGGGTTAGGGGCGACGACCTGTTTTAGGGTCTCATGGTGCTTGTCAGAGTTAAGTGTCAATTCAGGAGTGGGAACAGTTGGATTTGGAGATTTTGTTGGTTTCGGTAGTGATTAAACCTCGGGCTGATTGGAGAATGGTCTAAGAGAGTGTAGACAGGGGCTGATTGAAAGTCGGGATCTGCCGTTAGTGAAGTATGGATCACTTACGGTTGGGAGACAACCGAAGTCTTGTGGTTGGAAGCCACTCTAGTGAGTTAAGTGTTCACTTGGATGTAGGTGCAAAGTGCGTGAGCGGGCATTCGTTGTGAGTATCAGCATGAGGTTTGCCACAACAGTTTTGTCAAGAATGAAAATTCGAATTTCAGTTGGAAACCGAGGGAACATGAAAATCATTGGGAGCAGTAACCTTGGGTTGTATGGGAACAGATTTCGAGGACGAAATCTCTTACAAGGTTGGGAGGATTGTAACACCCGGAATTTTATTAAGATAAATGGATTATTTGAATGTTCTTTGAAACGTTTTGATGTGTGTTTGATATCGGGGAAATACCTTGCGCAGGAGACTCACCAGATCGAGAGCAACTCCGACGAAAACGAAATTCGGGCCCTGACATACATGGCGCGACTATGCCCGGCGACTGTGGCATGGTCACTATCGCTGAGGGAAAGGTCGCTGAGAACCATCCCCACGCGGTACATATGCGACGATAGTGCCCGCTATTGTGCCATAGGGCACTCGCGCGGGCCACTCTCGCGAGGAGGAGGAAGGTCACGGTACAGTGGCCGCGATTGTGACCCGCGACAATGCCAAGGGCACAATCGCCTGGCAAGGTCGCGGTCGGGGTGCAGTGGTCTTATAACTCGATTTTGCTACCATTCTCTCATTCCCTCTTTACCCACTTCTACCTTTCTCTCTAAAAAACTCTCCCCAAACCCTAAATTCGTTTTAGAACCTCTAAAGCCATGAATCTTTTTTTTTTTGGAAGGGTATCCGAGGACATTGCCCCGACTAATCCCGGCAAAGTGAGGCAATTGCCCCAGCTGCTAAAGCCATCAATCTTGTGATTCAAAGCAAATACCTCACCTTTAGCAAGGATTTATGATAAAATATCAAAGTTCTCCATCTCACTTCCGTTTTGGGAGATTTCTACATTTCTAGAGTTTTACCCAACCCTCTCCTAAACCCTTTCCTTTCTTTGGATGAAATGAAGATTTAAGCTCACTTTGGTAACACTAGAAGTGTTTGGTTGGGGGATTCATATGGTGGTTGAGGTAACCTTATCTTCTCTTCATTTTTGGAAATTAGGGTTTCGATTTGTTGGTGAGTTTGGATGTAATATGTTGGGGGAAATGATTCTAAGTGTTTGGGGATAAATATTTATCGTTGGAAATTTATGGATCTAGGTTCTTGGAAGATTTGGGGCTTGAAGATTTGTGTTTCTTCAAAGGAGCTTACGTTTGGGGAAAAATCTTGATTTAGCCTAAATCTAGCAAGGTGAGTTCAAGTTGATTTGTGAAAACGTTGTACATGCCAAAGATGTTATTTTCCAAGTATTTGTATGTCTTACTTGAAATTATCAATTATTGAGTTATTTGGTGAGTTTAACCTTTTGAAGTTTTTAACTTTATAAATTTTGTAAAACAACCATTTTTGGGATTTTTGGGATATTTTGATGTGTAGAAATCATAGATATGTCCTTAAATGATTTATTGCTCAAATGGATCTTATTCAATGGTTTAATCATGTTTACGTAATTGATTTTATAAACTATTTGGGAAAATGCACGTTTTCGTGTCATGAGTCGTTTTGAGAATTTTGAAGTATGAGTCCCTTTGGGGAAAACATTTGTTCTAACCCGTGTCGAGTTTTGGGTTAATGATGATTTTACGGTGTATGTTTACCTAAGTGATGCTTGAATGTATTTTATATTTTGAGGACCGTTAATTATTGGTCTAATGGGTTTTGAGTATTTTGCTGGGTTTAACTTTAAGGGGGTCTTTGGGAACATCTTGTCCGATTTTGACGGCTCAATATGGAGTCCTATTTATAGTTTGCATTTATTGCAACTTATTGCATTTTATTGAATATTATTGATATTTACATGCTCGAATGCTTTAGTCAGTTCCGGGATAGGCATGTAATCGTAGACTGTGTTGCATTGGATCCATAGGAACGTAAGTCCGTCTTTATTTGATGGTCTACTGGGTGTTGCGGGATATAACCGGGCCCCATGTTTTATGACCTTTACTTTTCAAGGGTACACTAGGAGGGCTGAGTCCGGTTGAGCTATCATGATTGATGGGCGTTTATGACCTTCGCCATGTCGGGGCAATGCCATGGTTGTAACCCCGCTTGTGCCGAGCCTTTGGTGGTATTCATGTTAATATTCCGATAAGGTCGGCTGTCTCTTTGGGTGTGTCTTGAAAGGAGTCGTAGGGATACTTGGGCTTTTATGTCGTGAAGTGTTATACGATTACCGTTGTATGAGTGGCTTACATTTGTGTTCCTCCACTCTCAATGGATATGGGTCTCCCCCATCGTCGGCCAACATTACTTTGGGTATTATAATGTCCTTGTTTTATTATCGTTGGTCTTGTGCGATTGACTGCAATTGATGACTTTAATATTGGATTTCCCTCCATGTATATTAAAGTTTGAATGAAGCAGGTCATTTCCATATTTATGGTATTTGGGCTTCATTACATTTTACGTTCGAGTATTGGTTCGTATCATGTTTTTGGTGAAGTATTATACTTATATGGACTGTTCTTCCATGATTTATGTGTTGAGTATTATGGCACCATCCGTATTTAGAGGTTTTGCATAATATAGATTTATTCACGTTTTGTGTGAGTTGGATTGGAATTCATTTTGAAAAACGCTATATACATTTTGGGAACTTTTCTCATAGATTTCGTGTGAGTCGGAAAATGAGTCGTTTATATCCTTTTCATAAACTCTTTTGGAAATCATAATCTAAGTGGCAAACTTTCATTCGACGAATTAATTAAATCATGTTATAAACTCTTGAACTCACTAGGCGTTAGCCTAACCTTTTTATTTGTCGGCATGTGCAACAGGTTCAGGTTGGGAGTAGTTCTAGTGATACTGCGAAGGGTCGAGTGCTAGTAGTGTGCTCGAGAAGTGAATTGGTTAAGTGGAGCTTTCCGCGTTAATTTCTGGGAATAGCAATTCGTACTTGAGTTAAGTAACACCCGATGTGAATTTAGCCTTTGTAATAAGACTTGGGTTATAAATTGTTTGAGGTTAATCATAGATTTTAATTCGAGGTATTTCTCGTATTGGTTTGTAGGAAGAAATTCTATTCTTTTGGATGTGTTATTGAAAATTTTATGTAATTGCTCTTTCCAAATTTGAGGGTGTTACATAACACAAGTCGGATACCATCCGGAAAACAATACAGAATCAGATAAATAATACATCCGGAATTTAAAAGAATCCGGACGCATCGAATCCAACCCAGAATCAATAGAACACAAAATAAGAATCAAAATTGAAGATTCTAAACCGATGGAACTCTACTACTATTGATTATAAACACAAGTTGAAAAGACAAATACCTCAAAATCGAATCAACTGGAGAATTATTTGAACCCTAATCAAACGAACTTCTCTTCCTCTGCTATCTCTCTTTCTCTCGACACTTCCCACACACACAGAGGAAACCAACTTATGAAAATCATAAGGAGGTGCTCAATATATATAAGGACCAAAATTGCACTTAAGGGCTCAAACTATACTAAAACAACGGTAACACCTTAAGATCGCAAAACTAACCCAAAGTTACCCTAAACTAATAAACATAAAAATAAATAACTAACTTACCCAGGTCATTACAAACTTACCATTCAGAAAGGCAGATATAACATCCATTCGGTAGACTCTGAAACCCTTGTGTGCAGCAAAGGCTAAGAATATTCTTATTTCCTCAAGCCTTGCTACATGAGCAAAGATTTATTCATAGTTTATGCCCTATTCTAGGCAGTATCCCTTTGCAAACAACCTTGCCTTGTTTCTAATCACTATGCCATCCTCATCTTTCTTGTTTCTGAACACCCATTTAGTCCCTATTGCAGTTTTATCTTTGGGTAAGGGAAAGCAGAGACCATACCTTATTTCTTTCAAATTAGACAAGCTCTTCTTGCATAACATTTATCCAGCTTGGGTCTTGGAGTGCTTCAGAAACTTTCTTAGGTTCTACAATGCTCATAAAGTTAAAAAAGAAGTACACATCAATAGTGGCAGATCTTGTTTTGACTCCATCAGAAGGATTACCAATGATCTCATTTGAGGGATGGTCTTTTGTCCATCTTGTCAAATGGGGTTCATGTGCAGAAGGAGCTTCTACTTCTTCTTGTTGTAGTGCAAGGTATGTGAATGTTTGAGCTTTGTATTGGTGATGTTGTCTTTACATGCCCCCCTCCCCCCTCAAAATGATGTCAAGATGTACTTGGTTGTCGACCTGCAGATGTAGAAGTAGGAAGTGAAGCATTAGAGAGACCAATTAGTGATATACCTGTGACTTCTAGTTCCTCTGAGACTTGATTGACACCATCTCTGGTTGCACAACCAGATAGGTCTTCATCGTCGAAGATGTCCTCAAACAGTAAATTGAGTTCCGACTCTTTGGACATAGAAGAATCAAAAGTCGAGAAAGGTGGTGTTGGGGTATAGCCTAATGGTGTCGAGTTATTTTATACATGTGAAGGTACATTAATATTCATAATGAATATTACACATATATACAATTTCACTTAAAAACAGTTAAAACGAAGAAAAAACTATGTCGACTTAGATGTCATATAAAAAAGAATGAAATTCTCTTTTTTTAGTGTAATTTGTTTTATTAAAATAAAAGAAAATTTTAAGATTTATTTAAAAATTAAGGGGGTAAATTTTTTTATTTAAAAAAACAAATAAAAAATCATATAGTTAAATGTCATTGAAGTTGAATAAAATTATTTTTTCTATCCCAAATCACCTTAATTAACCAATTTAAATAAATATTTTATTTAATGTGAGTTGTTGGATGAAATATAGATAGAAGGGAAAGATTTGTCTAGTTCATAAATTAAATGAGGTTTGCAATTGAACCCTCCCAATTCGAGGTTGGATCAAATTGACGATGGGGGATTGCCTAATTTATAACAAATACCCTTCAAGGTCTCATTGTGCTCAATAAGTTCTAATCTATAAAGGTCGACCTTTATACCATGTAAATCAACTTCTAATGTAACATTCGGAAGCCCAAAGCAATAAGTTAAGACAATAACATCTATATCAATTTAACACGATGTTAAAAGTTATTGATAAACCATATTTAACTTGAAATTTATCAAAAGTTGACACCTCTCATTTTCTATAGAGATATTACAATTCACAAGATAGGAGAAGATCAATGAATTGATCACCCTTCTTTTTAGTGTCTTAATATTTTATTTAATTGGCTTAGTTAAAAAAATATTTTACAATCTTATGTTAAAAAAAAACCATATTTGAATTATTAAGAGCTTGCATACTTTGACCCCAAAAACACAAAGCATAAAGCTCGGTGGACACTCACTTTGTTTTCCTAACGAAAAAAACATGTCAAACTGAATTAATTTGTACCTTTTCACCGCATTTTATCTTTTTTATCATCAAGTGAGAAGTCATGTTTAACATGTGAGGTTTTTGTTGCTATTTTATTAACATAAATTTACCAATTAATTTGGCAAATTAACTACAAATACAATGTTTTTATTGACAACTTTTTAGAGTCGGGAATTTACCTTTTTCTAAGGTAGACAAAATGTATGTATACATCTTATTTTTTATATTTTTATTTTACAGTTGGATATATCGAGTGTACATGGCTTGATTTGGTTTGGTTAGAGTGAAATATTCAAAATCTGAACCCTTAGGGGACATTTGGTTTGCAAAATTAAATTTGGTGGAACTGGAATCAATCAAAGAAATTTGATTTTGAATGAACTCAAACGAAATCCAGGAAAAATTGTAATTGCTATATCCGAAAAAAGATAAAGTGTTCACGATTGTAATTACTATACCATGTTCAGAAGCAAGGAGTGTCCAACTCTAAAAAGATGTTGAAAATATCTAGAAAAGCAAAAACCGCAAATAAAAAGTATGGGATGACGAGAGTTACAAACAAGTTTAGGGGAGTGTATTTCAAAGCAATGGGGAATACCTTTCCAGCAACAAATATATCAAAACTCAATTGATTCTATAGATCAATAGTTGACAAGGGAAAGGATATATTTTTTTAAGTTCATGGAAGTGATAGTTTAGTTTAAGGATTCAAATAGCACCTTTGGTGAGATCAAAGTTCATTCATTCATGAAGAATTGGTAAGTTCCTATAAGCTTAGGTGCATTTTACTTTTTATCCCCCCTTGAGTCTTTTTATTTTGTCATTTTTATTACTTGAGGACAAGTAATGATTTAAGTTTGGAGGTGTAATAACTCTAACTTTTAGAGTTATTACATGACTTTTATATTAACAATCTTTTGTCAATTTCGGCCTTTTTCTTCTTAATCACACATTTTTTGTCGAATCATCAATTCTGAGCAGAAGTTCGCTGTAGTATTTTTTAGCCATTTGGTGTGTTTATGTTGCGTTTTCAAGAAAGTATTTGCAGTGGGATCGAGAGTGCTCACTCTGAAGCATTGAAAAAGTCAGTTATGTGATACTTCAAATCTTGATGGCAGAAAAGTAGTAGAAATAGTGCTAAAATATGGAAATAAGGGATTTGAAGCTTTATTGTGATGATGACGTTTGTCTAGAGGATAGAAGCATGGTGCCTCAAAAAGCAAGAAGATTACTGGATAAAAGCGAGAAGCTAGTGGATAAAACTTAAGGTCTCAAGAGCAAAAACCCAAAGGACAAAAGCTTTAATTGTCCGTACTTGCTTACATATAAAGGAAGAGACTCCTTTGTAATTGTCGGTACTTGCTTACATATAAAGGTCATCAACAAATTGTTAGTGTCAATTTTATAATTGTATTCAAGTTGAGGATTCAAATTGCAAATGTTGCTCTAGGTATAAATAGCCTAGATTTTGCTCATTTCACTAACACTTTGATAGAATATCTCTTTGTAAACTCTCTGTGAGTTTCTCTACGCTTCTTGTACTCTGATCTTGATTCTAATGAGAGATGACCAGAGATTTGCATACATCTTGATTGTGATTACTTGTTATTTGGGATAACAAGTGGTATCAGAGCCAGGCAGATCGAATTTGTGATGAAATTTGAAGATTTTTGGGCATTTTTTGTGACTTTCGGACTACACTTGATTTCAGAGATTTGATTGTGTTTTGGTTCGAGATTTGAGCACAGATCTGTTCGAATTGGTTATCTGAATCAATTCGTGCATTTTCACAGAATCAGAATACATAAATCGAAGAATTTGGCAGATTTTAGGTTTTTGTTCGAAACTCACTGTGCAGATCGACAGATGGAATTCTGTTGAGTTCTTGGTGTTACTCGCTGAACAAAAGGTGTTCAGACAGCCCTCGCGAATCACCCTACGAAGTTTCGAATCATTTGGTGTTGGTTTGAGCAAATTAGGACTCTTAGAAAATTTGACATACAAACTCATAACTGTCGTACGCTAAAGTGTTCTTGATATTCATAACTGTCGCAGGCCACTAATCATCATAACTGTCGTATGATTCTTGACCGACTACATTTTTAGTCGTACAAGTCTTGTACGAGAGTTACTGTACACGGGGCTTAGTCGTACAAAGCCTATACGACAGTTACTGTTACTAAGTCCAAGTCGCACAAGGTTTGTACGAGAGTTGATCCAAGTCGTACACGTTCTGTACGAGAGTTACTGTTCACTTGGATTGTCGCACACGTTCTGTACGACAGTCGTACATTGTTTCCCGACAGTTTGTCATTTTTTTCACAAATTCATTTTTCTGTGTAAAGATCAATACAAGTAATTTTCAAGATGATGAGAAACGACATAATGAACTCTTTGGGATGTGATACTAGACCTCCGATTATGATCGAAAAAGAATATGAACAATGGAAAGAAAGGTTTGAAGATTTCCTTGAACGACAGTCAAATGGTGTTCACTTGCTAGATTCTCTTCACAATGGCTTAATGAAACCCATATATAAAATGTTCCAGTTCCAAATGATCCAAACACCACAACTCCTAAGTTGGTTCCCGTATCTGAATACAATGATGATCAAAAGGCTAGATATGATGCAGATAAAAAGGCAAGATCTTATGTGATCATGGGAATTCCGAATGAAGTCTTCAACAAGATAGACAGTTACAAAGATACGGCAAACAACACGTGGAGACAATTAGAGAAGATGTTACAAGGGTCTCAGATTGGAAATCAGATGAAAATTACAATGTGCATCAATAAGTATGAAGAGTTTAGGGCCAAGGAAGATGAGTCACTTTACGAGACATATGACAGATTCATGATTCTCCTTAATGAGCTTAGTAAGAACAAAGTCAAAAAGGATCTGATTGAATTAAATGTCAAATTTCTGAGCACACTACAACCTGAGTGGAAGAGTGTGGCTAGAAAAATGAAACAAAATCCTAGACTCTCCACTATGCCATTACATGAACTGTATGAGACTATGTTACAAGATGAGGAAGAAATAGAAGAGATAAGAGAGGAGAAGAAAAAGAAAAAGAAGAAAGAGTTTTCTCAAGAACCAATTGCTTTACAAGCCGAGGTACAACCGAACAGCTTTACATCTGATGACTCTGGAATGTTTTATACAGGTTTAAGGGGAAATATTTCTGATGATGGTGTTGAACTACATCAAGCTTTGGCTCTTCTCACAAGGCACTTTCAAAAGAAGTTTTACAAACCTCCGTCATCAAATAACAACTTGAGGTATACGTCTGGTTCGAGAAAGTTTGAAAACAACAGCTATGAGAGAAAACCGTTTCAAGAACAAAAGTTTGAAATGGTGGATAAGAGATCTGAGAAAGCTGAAGGTAAGAAGGTTTTTGAGAATGTAGAGAAAAAGTTTGATGATAAGAAGACCGTGGAAACTCAAAAGTGCTACAATTGTGGAACCCCGGGTCCCTATGCAAGAGATTGTCGAAAGAAGGTAGTCAAGAACACTGATTACTACAAACAAAAGTTGTTTCTGGCACAACAAAAGGAAAATGGAATTGCTCTTATGGTGGAGGAAGAGTATTTTCTTGATTATTCTGATGACGAGGGAGAAAAGGAAGAGCATGCTAATATGTGTCAAGCAGAATTCGATTCTGACGATGAGCATAAATCAGACTCTACATCTCAGGTAAATTCTTTTCCTTTACCTGAATCAGTAGATCAAGAAGTCATAAATCTGCGTAATGAACTGAATGACACACTAAATAAATTAGCATGTTCTGAAGAAGATTATGCTAATTTATTTCGTGAATTTGAAGTAATGACGCAAGGTGTTGAAAGGTTAACAGAAAATCTTCAAAACGAAAGAAAGAAGAATAGTGAGTTAAAACAACAGATTGATAATGCTGAATTTGAGATAAAAGACAAATGTTCTGAAATCAAAAATCTCAAAGCTCAACATAATCAATTTGAATCAGAAAAGTTAATCCTTGATTCTCAATTATCTGAATTGAACAAGCAAATTAAAGATTTAGAATCAAAGAATAAAGAAAGTGATTTTTCTTTGACAAGTCTTTCAAACCAAAATACAGAATTTTTAAATAAAATCAAAGATTTGGAAAAGAAGTTATATTTGAGAGGTCAAACTGACCAAACAGTTTTCATGAATAAACCAAGACTTGTAAACAATGTCAACAAGTATTGGGGACTTGGTTACGAAAACCCAAACAATTTGGCCAAAGCTAGCTGTGCATTGCCAACAATGTATAATTTCGAATGTTTAAGATATGCTCGATATTGGCCCGAATTTGAAATTCCTTGGACTGGTGAAAAGGAAACACAAGAAGAGGAAAATAGAAAAAGATTTTTAACAACTCACATACAACTTCCATTTTGCTATACTCGTGAAACGGAGAAAATTCTAAAAATCTGAATAAACCACTTCCAGATAACTACTTTGACATATGTGCTACAAAGCCAGTTGCCAACAATCCAGTCGTTGAAACAAAGAAATATGTTCCTACATTAGTTCTTGAAGGGAAAATTGTTGAACTAGAAATCTCTCTTGCAGAACAAAGGATCAAATTTGATTATGAAAATGATCTCTTTTCAACTATTTTTTCAACTACTTTTAAGGAAATATCTTCTAGTTTCAATGACGAAGTGAAAAAGGAAACTGGTAGAATTGAACATGGTTTGATCAAAAAGTTTTCTGAATCAACAAAGAGTATATTTGATTCAAAACAAAAGATTGATCGCAAATGTATCAAACTTTCAAAGAAAGTGGTAGATCTTGAGAATATTCTTCTTTCTGAGCATACTAATTTGGAAAATGAGAAAGTCAATTTTGTAAGCCAAATCAATTCATTTGAAAAGTAGTTGACTGATCTGTTAAAGACAAAAGCTGATTTACAAATTGTTTTAGAAAATGAAAGAAAGGAATTTGCTTTGAAAAATTGGTTCAATCTTGAAGAAAGCAACTTTCTTAAAGAAAAAAATTGTGAACTTTCTCAAAAAGTGATGACATTGGAAAAATCTTTAAAAGAAGGAAAACAAAATACAATGTCTGCTTTTGATGATACTTTCAATCTTGAAAGAGAACAATTTGAATTTGAGAAAGTCAATTTCGAAAAGGAAAAACAATCCTATGAGATGAGAATAAGTGAGCTTTCTCAAGATGTGGATGAGTTAGAAAAGGAATTAGCAAAAGAAAGAAGAGAATTTGCGTCCAAAACTTGGTTTACACCAGCTTCTAAAGTGGATTCCAAAATGGACTTTGAAGTTCACAATGTCGATTTTGATTCGGATTGTGATTTTGAACCAAATGATCAAGTTTTCGAAACCGAGTCAAAACCAATAGAAAATGAAAAAGGAAAGGCTTGTGTATTTGATTTCTCAAAGAAACTTCAGGACCATACTGAATTTATCATATCTGAAGAAAAACCTTCAAGTACTTTTTATAAAGGTGAGTGTTCAAACACAAAGAAACCACCTTTAGAGAAAAGAAAGAAAGGTAAGAAGTCAAAGATGAATCAAGTTCAAAGTTCTAAAGGTTCTAACTCTAAATCTTCTGTTCTTTCAGATAATCCTGTGAATTCGAAGAAGAAAGAGCAAGAATGGCGGGTAAAGCAAACAACGTCTGATTTAATCCAACAGAGTGATAAAAATAGTAGTTTTTCAAACAATAAACAATTTGGTATGGGTAATAAACAATCTTTTGTAAAGTCTTACAAAAGTTACTCCAAAGACCAGTTGTTGACTTTTAAAAATGGTGAATGTTTTTGCTCTGTTTGTGGATATGAAAGTGCGTTTGCTATGCCTGGTTCTTGTTGTTGGGATAATTCTTACTTTATTCCAAATGGTCTTAAAAAGACAAAGTTAGGGAAAAAGAAAAAAAACACAAAAGTCTAAAACAGTGTCTTCGAAAACTAACCAAAAAGGACCTAATCTTCAATGGGTACCTAAAAATGTTTAAATCTGGTTGATGCAGAAAAATAAGTTATGGTATTTAGATTCGGGATGTTCGAAGCATATGACAGGCCAAAGACACATGCTAACAAACTTTGTGGAAAAAGATCTTGGTCGTGTAAGATTTGGAAACAATCAGGTTGCTCCTATCGAAGGTTTTTGAGATATCGTTCAAGACAACCTTACGATAAAGAAGGTCAACTATGTTGAAGGATTGGAGCACAACCTTTTCAGTATAGGACAATTTTGTGATAAGGATTTGGAGGTGAACGTCAAGAACACAAGATGTTGTGTCAAAACCGAGGAAGGAACATAACTTCTTGTTGGAACTCGCAAGTCAAATCTTTATACAATCAACTTGTCAAATATCAAACCGACCAATTAAGTGTGTCTTTTATCCAAAGCTTCCGAAGAACAAAGTTGGCTATGGCACCGACAGTTATCTCATCTAAATTTTCGATACATTCAAAAGCTGGTTTTAGGAGATTCAGTTCGGGGGCTTCCAACTTTGAAATTCAATGCCGAAAATCTTTGTGATGCGTGTGAGAAAGGAAAGATGAAGAGGGTTCCTCACAAGCCTAAACCGGAACCGACAACAAAGAGTATACTTGAGCTATTACATGTGGATTTGTGCGGTCCAATGAAAACGGAAAGTATAAATGGGAGGAAATATGTCTTGGTAATAGTCGATGACTTCTCAACATACACATGGATTAAGTTTCTAAGGTCAAAAGATGAAACTTCAGAACTTCTCATTGGTGTTATCAAGGCAGCTCAGAACAACATGCAGATCTCAGTTAAAATCGTGCGTTCGGACAATGGTGCAGAATTCAAGAACAGAGTCCTAGGTGATTTCTATGAATCAAATGGGATTATGCAACAGTTTTCTGCCGCCAGAACTCCTGAACAAAACGGTGTTGTAGAACGACGAAACAGAACGTTAGTCGAATCTGCGAGAACAATGTTGTCATATTCAAAACTACCTCTCTTCTTATGGGCTGAAGCCGTGGCAACCGCATGTTACACACAGAATCGCTCTGTCATACACCGACGGTTTAATAAAACTCATTATGAAATCATGAATAACCGGAAACCTAACATAAAACATTTTCGTGTTTTTGGTTGTAGGTGTTATGTCTTGAACGACAAAGAACAACGGAACAAGTTCAGTCCAAAGGCGATTGATGGTGTCTTTGTTGGATATTCTTTCTCAGCGGCCTCATATAGGATATACTTGAAGCAATCAAGGACAATAATGGAAAGTGTCAATGTCGAATTCGACGAACATCACGAATTGGCTTCTGACCAAAATAGTTCAGAACCCGTTATAACTGGAATTTTATCTTCTGGACATCTCAGTTCAGAACCTGCTTCAACTTCTAATCAGGATCAACCTTCTACCTCAAAATCTCAACTAACTGATCTTGATTTACTATTTGATGAATTCTATGATGAATTTTATGGTACTTACAATAATTCTACTAATTCTAACAGGATGGAACAAGCACCTACAACAATTTCCGCCGCGACAACTACTCAAGATGGTGCATCTACTTCAACACCGGTTGATGTTTGCACTCCTGTTCAGAACGTTCAAGTACCAGAAGTTGTTATTCCACAACAAGAGACTACAACTACTGTGGAAGGATCGACACAAAATCCTAGTTCTTCGGTTACTGAACCAACCATTCCTCAGCCACAACCGGAATCTTCTAGTATTCCTCTAGAATTTCCAAGTGTTGAACCAATTGTTTCTCCAATCGAAGAAGAGACGAATACTACTCTTGAAAATGTTCAAGAAGCCTACGCTCCTCACCCTCATACGACAAAGTGGACGAAGGCTCATCCTATTCATCAGATAATAGGTGACCCAAGTTCACCAGTTCAGACTCGCTCGAGTGCTACCGTGAATGAATGCCTGTTTTCAATGTTTTTGTGCAACATTGAACCACTCACTGTCAAAGAAGCTTTAAATGATCCGGATTGGATTTTAGCTATGCAAGAAGAGCTAAATCAATTCGAAGCGTTAAAAGTATGGAGGTTAGTTCCAAGACCAGCCGATAAGAGCATCATTGGAACAAAGTGGGTGTTCAAGAATAAGAAAGATGAAGATGGCATCATAGTTCGTAATAAGGCGAGACTTGTAGCAAAAGGCTATCGACAGCAAGAAGGGATAGATTACGATGAGACTTACGCTCCAGTCGCAAGCATTGAAGCAATCAGAATATTTTTGGCGTACACGGCATACAAGAACTTTACGGTATATCAGATGGACGTAAAGACAACATTTCATAATGGAATTCTAAAAGAGGAGGTATATGTCTCTGTTGGTCCCGAAAGGCCTATACAAGTTTGTAGAAGGGGGGGGGGTTGAATACAAACACACTATTTTACTTTTCTAAATTGTTTATTGATAAATCATTAACAATTTACAGCTTGTTGCGGAAACAAGATTAAGGAATAAACCTAAATATAAACAAGTTGGAACACTAAGGTTTCTTGCACTAAGAAAGATATGGAGATTACTAATAAAATCCTATCTTGAGAGAGATTTGAACTTGTCCAGAGTTAGCAAGTTACTTCAAATGAAGTGAGTTCATCTCTTTATATACTGCATGCATTTAATGCAATTCAGTATACACTTTACACGTGTCATCAGCGGATTGGTTGCATGTCATTGACCTTTGTTGACAACCTTAGTAGCCGTAAAGATGAACAGTGTAGTATCAGAGTGGTTGTACGATCTCAGATTTTCGGAGGTTCTTTTCTGACATTTCGTACGGTGGCGTGCAAGGGAGGTTAAGACAAAAGTACTTTGTACGGAGGACTTCATGATCAGCTTTCGTTGATTCAGCGATTATCATTTACTATTCAGCGAATGATAAAGTTCAGCGATAGCTGAAGTCTTGTACTTGATACTTCACGTTGAGTGGACAAATCTGAGTCTTCGCTGATCCGCATCAGTTCATTAGTAGACTTGTCGCTGGTTCTTGAGCTTGATCTTCGACTTCAGCGTAGAACCTTTGTTGACGTGAAACTTGTCTTCAGGGATTATAAGTAAACAACTAACTTATCAGCGATCACCATAAGGACTGAACAGACTCAGCGCATTATGGTGAACAGTGTTCGCTGAATGTTTAATTTAAAGAGCGAGAGTTCCTATCAGCGGTACTGTAAGATCTTAGTACTTATCAGCGATAGTGAAACTCTGATACATATTGTTTACATACAATTTTCACTAAGTATTTAAGAGAGGGTCATTATCAAATCACTGAGGGTTTGGATCAACAATCTCCCCCTATTTGATTATGACATAGCAACAAAGAAAATTGCTATTTAATGAAAACATAAGGATAAAGAGAACTCAAAAAATATTTGTCCCTTTTACTGTTTTCTGGGATCTTTTCAGTACTGATGGAGTAAAGTACATTCGCTGAAATCTTTCTTTAAATCTTTGAATCAGGTTACAATGAAGAACAGAAAGATTACAAGTACAAGCGAAATAAATTACAAGTACAGAAGGATAACTGATACAATAGAGAAAAAAGAGATTATATCAGTTTTCAAAAGGTTCTTCCTTAATGAGAAGTTCATCAAGGGTCGTCTTTTCAGTAGGAATCATCCAGTCAGGAACCGTTACACCTTGTTTTCTTTTCTTCAGCGCTTCTTGAAAGATCAAGGGTTTTAGGTGTCGTGCCTGAATGTCCTTTCTGAAGTCACACCAGTAGATAAGATCTCTGAGCTGTTCGATTGGAGTGATTGGGAGCTCAGCGATCCGTTGAAAGCATTTTCGTCCGTCGTAGTCAAGAAAGAATATTCCATAAGGATTACTGATGACTTTACCAGGGACGAAAAGTTCACATGGTGGCAAAGAGATGTCAAGGGCAGATAGATCAGGATCAGGACCAAGTACTTCAGCGCGAGAGAAACCAATTCCAGTTTCATTTCGTATGACAGGTCCTGAATTTGAATCTTGACGTTTCTTCCTTGGAGAACCTCTTTTTCTTTTCGGCTTTAGATCAGGAACAGGAGGAATATCCACACAAGAAGATATCAAGTCGATCTGTCTGTTTATCAGCTTTTCGAAATGATTCTTGTACTTAGATTGTGATGGTTGGATAGCTAACCTCATCTCCAGCCATTCAGAGAGACCATACCTTTTTACAGTGTCAGCGCGAAAGGTTTCAGATGTGCCATCTTCTCTGAACAGTTTGATGTCAACAATAGGTACTCCGATAGATGTTCTTCCAGAGATGAATACCTTGTTGATCTTCGCTGGACGATATCTGAAGTGAATTTTCTCTTTACACCAGATCAAGGTGGTCTGAGAAACTTCAGTTTTCTTTTCCACGATCTTCTGGGCTTCTTCCCACAGCTTTCGTTGGATTTGAATGGGAACACGCTTCAGCTTGGGGTCTTTGACAGATTCTTGAGTGAGCTTGATGGCGTATTCTCTGTCTTTCTCTTCAGCTTCCTTTCTTTCAGCAATGAGGCGTTCAGCTCTAAGGTGGTCCTGATATTCAGCTTTTGAAATTATGAACTTAGGAGGAACTGAAGGCAGTTGATCAGGCCTTAGAATGATTCGCTGATCCTCGAATCGCTTTATTATTTCTTCTCTTCTCTTTTGATCCTCTTCACTCAGCTTTTGAGGAACTGAGGAAGGTCTCTTATTGTGCGAGAGAGGTTGTTCTTCTGGTTCATCAGTCTCATAGATCAAGTCCAAGACTGGGATTATTTCATCAGCAGCAGCTGGCTTTATTTGTGAAGTCGCAACAGTAGAACCTTCAGCGACATCCTCAAACAGGGGAGAGGACTAGCTGAAAAGCAGCGATCTTACAGATAAGAATTGGGTAGAAGAACTTGGGTAGAAAAGATAGAAAAATAATGTGGATGTGTATATAGGTTTGGAGAACTTAGTGAGCTGTTGAGAAGTTCAGGGAAGGAAAAAGTAAAGTTTTAGTTTACCTGACAAACCGGCTTTTCAAAGAGAATCGCTAGATTTTCATCTTCAGCGAGGCCTTTGTCTTTGCTTTTCTCAGCGCCAGAGGCTGAGGGCTTTGTCTTTGTCTTCTCCCCTGATGGTTCTTTTATTGAGATTCCTTTAAGAGCTTTGATCCTTGGGGCAGGTTTGACGATAAAGAAATCATCGTCATCTTCATCATCATCATCATCCTTTCTTGGAGAGAAGGATGGTTTGTCGTCAGGGATGTCGATGTCTTCATCTTCTTCTGCTTCGGAATTCTCAGCATCTTCTTCGAGTTGCTCCCCCTCAGATACAGAGGCGAGCTTCTCGGTTCCCTCAGGGTTTTCATCTCCCTGAGGTCCAGTGATCAGATCTTCATTCCTCTCTCCCCTGATAGATTCATCATGGGAAAGGTCTTCAGCGCTTTTGTTGTTCAGATCTTCAGCGCTTTTGTTGTTCAGATCTTCAGCGCTTTTCTCAAGATCTTCAGCACTTTTCTCCTTGGAATGTTCAGCGCTCTTCTCCCTTGATTTTTCAGCGCTCTTCTCCCCCTCTTTCTCATGATGACTGGGGGAGGAATGGGCAGACTCAGCATTGGTGTCATCTCTGTCTTCTGGGCCAGAGATTTTCACACAACCTTCAAGCTTTGCTATTCTGTCTTCTAGGCCAGAAATAGCAGGCGTGATTTTCCTCAGCTCTGTGCGATCCTCCTCTGTGAAAGATTCCAGAATAGGGACAGAGGCAGGAGCAGGAGCTGGACTATTTGCCTTGTTTACCAGCGTCTCGATCATCGTCTTCATAGAGCTAACGTCGGTCTTTACAGAGCCTAAGTCAGTCTTGACCTCTGACATATCACCCTCGAGTTTTTCAACCGATGTCTTCAGCGTTGTTACTTCGCTGGACATGGTCGAAACTGATGTTTTGAGGCTTGTGTAGTCAGTGTAGATGTCACAGAGCACCTTGGCAAAATCGCTGAGCGTATTATCAAGACTCTTGATGTCTTCAGTGGAAGCTTTCTTCTCCACCACCGTTGTCAGCTTTGTCAAGTTCTCTCCAGCGTTTGTTACAGCTGTTGAGTTGTTGGAGAGTGTGGTGGTGAGATTGGACAGCTTTGTTTCCACGGACTTCAGCGAGGCGTTGATGTCTCCCAAATTAGTTCCAAGACCAGCCGATAAGAGCATCATTGGAACAAAGTGGGTGTTCAAGAATAAGAAAGATGAAGATGGCATCATAGTTCGTAATAAGGCGAGACTTGTAGCAAAAGGCTATCGACAGCAAGAAGGGATAGATTACGATGAGACTTACGCTCCAGTCGCACGCATTGAAGCAATCAGAATATTTTTGGCGTACACGGCATACAAAAACTTTACGGTATATCAGATGGACGTAAAGACAACATTTCATAATGGAATTCTAAAAGAGGAGGTATATGTCTCACAACCCGAAGGTTTCGTCGACAAAGAAAATCCAAACCACGTTTATTTCTTGGATAAAGCTTTGTATGGATTGAAACAAGCCCCTCGAGTATGGTACGATGTTCTATCTCAATTTCTACTCGTCTCGGGCTTTGAAAAAGGTAAGATTGATACGACTTTGTTTGTCAAGTGTGAAGACGGTGAGTTGATTATTGTACAAATATATGTAGATGATATTATATTCGGTGCATCTAACCCTGGTTTATGTACATGGTTTTCTGATTTGATGATTACTAGATTTCAGATGAGCATGATGGGAGAGATCAATTTCTTTCTTGGATTGAAAGTCAAGCAGTTCTCTACGGGGATATTCATAAATCAGTCAAAGTATATATTTGACATTTTGAAGAAATTCAAAATGGAAAATTGTACTTCCATTGGAACACCGATGGCAACACAATCAAAGATCGGTCCAGATCCTCATGGTAAGGAAACTGATATACGACACTATCGAGGTATGATCGGATCTTTAATGTACTTAACTGCTAGTCGCCCGGATATTATGTTCGCTACTTGTCTTTGTGCGAGATTTTAGGCGAATCCTAAGGAATCTCATCTTGGAGCCGTCAAGCGCATTTTCCGCTATCTTAAAGGAACTACCTACCTTGGCCTATGGTATCCCAAAGGCACATGATTCGAGCTAACAGCCTACTCCGATGCGGATCACGGTGGTAGCTTATTGGATCGGAAGAGCACATCCGGACATATCCAATTTTTGGGAGATAAGTTGGTAAGTTGGGCGTCAAAGAAACAGAACTGTGTGTCAACTTCGACGGCGGAGGTAGAATACGTCGCGGCCGCTAGTTGTTGTTCACAAGTCATCTGGATGAAAACCCAACTGATGGACTTCGCGTGTAAGTATGAAAAGGTCCCAATTTATTGTGATAGTAAGTCCGTAATTGCTATATCTGTCAATCCGGTTCAACACACGAAAACCAAGCACATCGACGTACGGTATCATTTTATTAAAGATCACGTCGAAAAAGGTACAATTGAACTCTATTTTGTTTCTACTTAATTTCAACTCGCCGACTTGTTTACCAAGGCTTTGGATGAGAAACGTTTCAACTTTCTTGTCTCAAAGCTAGGCATGTTGAATTTGAAAGTTTGATTAGTCATAATTTTTTATTCAACATTTTGAAAATAATTCTTAGTCATTCAAATTTTGATAAATTTGAGTGAAGGATACTTATTTTCATAATATTGAATATTCATTATGATTAACTCAAATTTAGATTTCTTTCAGTATTTTACAAAGTAGATTTCAATTTTTCTTTTTGCCGTATGTACTTAAATTGACATTATTTGTGCAGTTTTATGTGTGGTTCATGTGTTTAGGGGGAGCTATAAATGTTTGTGAGCATGTTTCAAGGGGGAGCATTTAACAAAGAAGAGGTGTTTGATCTAAACAACAAAGGTAAGTGTTCTATCTCAAATGATTTTCGCAAACCCTACTTGATGAAAATAATTTTGTCATGACTTATGCATCTTTGTAAGGGGGGCAAAATGTTTTCTAAGAACACTGAACAGTTTTCAATCAGAAAAGTTCAAATTTTTGAAAAGTTCAAAAGTTCAAATTTTTGAAATTTTTTGCAAGTCTACAAAGTAGTCGCACAAGTCTTATACGACTAGCAATCCTAGTCGTACATGCCTTGTACGATAGTTACTGTTTACGCACGACAGTCGCACAAGCCTTGTCCGACTAGCAATCCTAGTCGTACATGCTTTGTACGACAGTCACTGTTCATAATGCCAAGTCGTAGACGCTTTGTCCGACTAGCATTCCTAGTCGCACAAGCATCGTACGACAATTACTGTTAACGATTCCACCTTAGTCGGTCATTGTTTCATACGACTAAGATGAGGTACTCGTACATCGCTTCGTACGACTACCTGACACGTGTCGGTCAAACCTTGGACCAATCATTTCATGACACGTGTCACCCAACATGAGTTCCATATATAGTGCGATTTTTTTCAAAGTCTTTTCATTTTCCGACTACTTTGTGACACGACTTTCTCTCACACTTCGAATTCGATTTTGAATATTTGTTGATGTTCATTGTCATCTGTGGATTCGAATCGGTTCAGGTATCATTCTTTACTATTTGACATCGCATTTCATCAATTTATGTGTCTATTTGTGGATTTGAAAGTTGAGTCGAAAAGGGGCCTTTAGAAACCCTTCCAAAATCACTATGTTTGTTAGAAGTGTTAGGAAAAGATGATAGGATAGTCTTTCTGATAGCAAACCGCACATAGGGTACTAGTTTGATAAGCATTTCCTTGAAAAATCTTAGTTTTGGGTTTGAGTGTTCATCATTGTTCGAAAACTCAAAACTGTCGCACAACACTATGTTCTTCATTATTCAAAACTGTCGCACACAACATGTATTCATAACTGTCGCAGATAGGTTGTCCGGCAACTTTAAGTCGTACAGTTTTATCCGACAGTTAGTGTCATGCGACTTGATGTGTTGTCCGACAGTAGCCCACACTTGGGATTTTTTTGTAAATTTTTGGCGAAAAGGTACTCATATCCATATGGTCTAATTTTGTCAATCATAGACCATGGCACATATGCAAGAGCAGGGTGACGGTAATTCTTCTGACGAGAACACAGTGTTCCCATCTCATCGTTCATCACATCCTTCGGTGAACGCTCGAAATCTAGACGACAAACTTATTCTTCCAAGAGACAAGAAGGAACTAAAGCCGAACAACTACACTCTAGATTTTAATGTCAGAATGGATTATCAGTTGATTATGGAGATTCTTAAAAGTCATTCGCTTCGTACTGCTCTTGAAAAGACACAACAAGTTCCGGAGATCTATTTGCAACAAGTATGGTATAACATCCAGTATGTATCACGGGAAGTTTCAAATAGCTACGTTACTCTGAAAGTGGATCACTTTGATGCCAAAATCACATTGAAAAGGTTGCGGAGAGTTCTAGATCTTCCTTATTCATCAAATTTTAAAGATATGGTGTTTGAAGAAGATTTGTGCCGGGATATTATGCGGATGGGTTACAATGATCCACGTCCGAATCATAGAGTGCTGACCAGTACATCAAAGTTGAAAAGGAACTATTTATCGCCGGTCTATTACACACTATTCAGTGTTGTGAATAGATGTATGACTTCAAAGCATACGGGAGTCGACACGGCCAGTATTTCAGTTATCAGAATGTTCCATGCTATTTTTTTTTGACCGGAAGATTGACTTTGCTATTTCTATATGGAATGATCTGATCGAGGTAGTCACCGACAAGGCTAAGCCATCAAAAGCCAGATCATTTGTACCGTTTCAAAGGTATCTTCAGATTATCATTCATTCTATTATGGAGGCTAACCAACAGATACCGAGACGCGAGGGAGCAGTTCTTGGTCCGACCAACTACATGAAGTATCTCCGACTTCCAAAAGGTCTTTCTTTTCCTACGATTATGGTTTTACCTGAAGCATTACTCGCTTACGTTGACCAAGAGTCACCATTCTTGAGTGAGTATAGAGATGAGAATGCACTAATGGCCCGACCAGGACCGGTAGGGCCTACCCAAGGTGCCAACCAATTAGGTGAGAGTGGTGAGGGTCCAGTAGTTAGTGAGAGAGTTCAGGATACTGGGGTACCTGAACAGGGTGTGTTGAGAGGTAAAAGTGATGTAAGGGGAAAAGGAGTTGGGGGTGCTCTTGGTCAGTCGTCCAATTCATCAAAGTTGGTAAAGATTTTTGAGGACGATGATGAGGAGATTCTTGGTTCTGAGGATACTGAAGAAGAATCTGATGATCTTGATGATGATATTGATGATCCAGCAAACCTTGTATATGATGCTAGGTCAGATGTTGATGCAAATGCTGATGATGAAAAAGAGGATGATAATTCAGATGATGACAATGATGATAACAACAATGATCAAACCATGGAGAATCATGATACAGTCATTGAAAAAGTTGTCACTACTTCTGGTGGTGATGGAGGAGACATAAGGGGAAATAAGGGAGTATTAGTTGAAACAGAAAAATAAGTGAGGTTAAGTGAGAAGGAAAGAAAAAAAGATGGTGAGTGTGAGACAGGATCAATAAAAGTTTTAACTAATGATCCTAACCAAACCGTGTCTAGCCGGGTAGCCACATCTACTGTCAGTGAGCGTCCGTCGCCATGAGACATTGAAGAAGCCATAGTGGACCCAACTATGCAATGCACAACCCCACTCTTCCACTCATCAACTTCTTCACAAGTTGATGTTTCATCTTCTCACAGGGCATTAGCACAAACACTATCGGCGACACACTCGATGTCTGCTGATATTGAAACAGGATGGCAACTACCCTGGCCACCACCTTCATTTGTTCACAGATCGAGTCTAGATCCATTTGATTTTACTTCCTTTACTAGGACACGGAGACCGTTCGTCACTTCATCTATGGTGACAAAAAACGTTGGTGTTCTTAGTGACCCAACTGGAATGCCCCGAGTGTTGCCGCCATTCGTTGGTGCTTCACGAGGTCCGGGCGGAAGTCCTATCAATGTCAACACCATGCCAACATTGAACATAGGCCATACAGTCTCTTCGACTGCTATGTCAACCAGAAACCTAAGTGGTCTGGGTATTACCCCGGAACAAGCTCGTGTCGTTCAGTCTTTGGTGGGTCCTCCTCCTCACAACTATGTATCAAAGAAGTTGCTCGAATTAGCCATCCAGTCTCTCTCCAACACTCAGAAATCTCAGATGTCCGAATTGAAAGAAATTGTTGAGAAATTATCTGCTGATGTACAAAAGTTTGTTAAAGGAAAGTCTGTTGCTGATTCTTCATCCGCACCATCCGGCACCCAACTAGAAAATCAATCAGAATCTCAGCCGAACCAAAAGGTATTCACTAATCTACCTTTACATGAACTTAAGTCACAAATGCTTACTAGATTGTTAGAACAAGGCGACACCAATACTCAAGAAGAGGTCAATTTACTTGGTCTTCTTCGTCGTCAAACCGAAATACAAGCCACTTTACCAGATTCACTAAATACCCTACAACAATCCACATCCAACCTAACCGAAGCTATCTCTTCTGGCTTCACATCCCTATCAAATCGAATGAAAGCGGTGGAAGAAAAGTGTGGGATTCAAGCCCAAACCACCAAACGGAGACATGATGATCAAGATCCCAATCATGATCACCATGAGGGGGAGAGGAGTGTAAGGCAAAGGGTTGAGCAAGGTAGTGGTTCGGGCACTCATGTTACTGAAAATGTGGAAACAAACGTGGAAACGGGTACCGGTAATGTTGGTGGTACTCAAGTGGGTGAAAGTGCTGATGTTGATGTTCTGGATGATATCAATCCTACGGTTGAAAAGCCTCAAGGATGTGATAACAGAATTGATGAGGAAATTATGGCTGATGATTTCTTATAGGATTTAATTTACATTAATTCGGATGAGGATCAAACCGTGATAAAGATTAAAGAGGAGATGGATGATGTATTTGATGGTGGAAATGTCCAACCTGATTCTGATTCCGAGAAAGAAAGTAACCAACCTGATCCTGTGATACAAATTCCGGTAATACCTGATCTACCTGAAGGAAAAATCAGAGATGCAGTTTCCGAGGCAGAAATACGTAATCTACAGATGTTAATTGATAGAGAAGCTTTGATTGTCAGACGTGCTCACCGAACAAGAATCATTACTCCATTCCAAGAAGATATAAGGGGTGACTTGTTTGTGAAAAAGGTTCAGCCAATTGATAAGGTAAAGCTCTATTCAATTGATAAACTTCCACGTCAAAAGCAGATTGAATATTTGTACATGATGGGTGACAAAGATCAAATGCTCAGTGCAGTCAGAACAGATAAAGAAATTGTTAAGCTTGTGAAGATAGAATATGAAAAGATTTTGAATGTATTCTATCCGAGATTCTACGTTCATAGATCAGATGGAAAAGAGTGGAATTTTTGTGAAGCAGACTTCAAATCCCTAACCTGTGCAGACTTCTTCAGACTGTATGACATTCTTTCTCGGATGCTTAACAAAGACATTACATACTCTGAAGCCTACCAAGCGTTAAAACGATTCATGAAGAACCTGATCAAGCTATCATACTTAACCAACAATAGAAGGCCAAACAGAAACCTACCCGACATACAAGTTATTCCTCTTTATACCGTGTTGGAAAAACCAGAGTTCGGTATTGTGTATCACAACGGACAAAAGAAGAAGAAGTTCTTGAGGCTTATTGAAGTCAACTTATTTTCTGATGGGACGCTCCTCATGATAAAGATTCGGCTGAATGAAAAGCTAAGATTGGATGAACAAAGAAAGGTGCCTCTGAAGGAGAAGGAGAAAGTCTTGGTCAACAACGCTTTGAAAGCATTACAAGATCGGCTAGACTACCGGAATTCACTAAGAAGGTTTGAAATCATCTTTGGGATCAGAAAGAGATAAACTCCACCGGAGCAGCTTAGAGGTTAAAGCTTACTTGGCTCACTTGAATACAAAGGGGGAGAATGTTAGTGTCAATTTTATAATTGTATTCAAGTTGAGGGTTCAAATTGTAAATGTTGCTCTAGGTATAAATAGCATAGATTTTGCTCATTTCACTAACACTTTGATAGAATATCTCTTTGTAAACTCTCTGTGAGTTTCTCTACACTTCTTGTACTTGGATCTTGATTCTAATGAGAGATGACCAGAGATTTCCATACATCTTGATTGTGATTACTTGTTATTGAGATAACACAAATAATAATCCAAAGCTTACACAAAGTCTAGATTAGAGTCGGGTGTTACTAAAACCCAATAATTGTTGCTATCTCCATGGTGCGGAAGACATTATCGAATAACTATATCTTTCCCGTGCCTCTATCTAGTACTCATCTCATCAGAGTGTCGCCAGTACCATTTTCCCACGAGGACCTGATACACGCGCCGACAAATAAAAATGGTTAGACTTAAGCATAGAGAGTTCAAGAGTTTTCATCATTTATATAAAACGATAAAACTGAAATAATGCTATTTGAATCACAATATCCAAAATCAAAAGTATTAAATATGAACGAAAGATCTTTCCCGAAACCCATAATTTTCGTCATGAAATATCATTAACCAAAACACCCATTTGTTATGAGACCAAAACCCAATACTCACACAACTAAGAATAAAGCTATAAAACATTAAAATAGGAAAACATAGCTTTAACCAAGTCATTTTATGTAATCAGATCATCTTCACCCTTGGATGGGTATAAAATATCATAAGATGATTGGGGAGACCCGATTTACCATTGGTTGTGACGGAACACATAAGTAAGCCACAATTCAATGTTATATAAGCATCACTTATGGATAAATAAACATTGACATCAACGGTGTTTAGTCAAATGAGATAACATGCTTAACTCTATCCAAGTATTTCACTTGGGGAGTCACCAAGTTCAACTTTATCCGGGTCATTACCTTCAGATCTCCCAAATCAAAGTTAAGCTCATTCACTTGAAATGACAACCACTACTTTGAGTCCTCCAATGATCCGAGTTTCTAGCTACAATACAAGGATAACTATTCCATTCCAAATGGACTCATATGCATATAGATCCATTGAATTACAGTCTAACTTACATGGCCCCAACTGAATGACCAACGCGCTCAAAACATGTAACATTCAAATAATTATGTCATAACTGTATATAAGTCCAAAAGCTCGACATAGAGCAAATCAAACCGAACAAATGTTCCTAAGGCTCATCTGAGTCAAAACCAAGGAAAAAGCTCAACAATTCAACTGACTATTCAGTAAGACTCATCATCTGCGATAAAATGTATTTAACCCACATATACTCCAAAGACGCGAGTAACTCAAAAACAACTTTTGTTTGGGACAAATACTTTTCCAATTGAAATCGTACCATTTATATTTTCAATACATCCCATAACAACAAAATATGCATTTTTCCAAACCACGCGCACTAAAGTGCATTAATGGCCTATAATATCCATTTATAAGTTACATCATTAAAAATACTGTAACATCCCAGGCCAACCGTACCAGATATTGTCCGCTTTGTCCACACACCTGGACTCACGGTTTTAAAACGCGTCTGATAGGGGAGGTATCAAGTTCCTATTATAAGGCAACCTTTGTTCCCCTCCCCAACCAATGTGGGATCTTACAATCCACCCCCCTTGGGAGCCCAACGTCCTCGTTGGCACACCGGTTCGGTTCCCGGCTCTGATACCATCTGTAACATCCCAGGCCAACCGTACCAGATATTGTCCGCTTTGTCCACACACCTGGACTCACGGTTTTAAAACGCGTCTGATAGGGGAGGTATCAAGTTCCTATTATAACACATTAGGCATATCCCACATCGGTCGTGGACAGGAGAGATGCTGGGTATATTAGTAAACCTTGGCCTTACCAGACACAACGCGTTTTGGGGCCACAAGCATGCGGGTTCCTTGGGAACTCTGTGGTTAAGCGTGCTTGGGTGGGAGTAGTACCAGGATGGGTGACCTCCTAGGAAGTCCTTGCGAAGTCCTTGCCAGGTCGCCAAGAACAAAGCCGTGAGCCAGTGGGGCAAAGCGGACAATATTGTGTGGTGGTAAGCGGGGTGTTACAAATACACACACTTATGATTTATTTATCAAATTGCCCAAAAGTGCCAAATATGGGCATTTTCCAAGACTTATAAACTCAAACACACCAAATAGAGAAAACTCATCAAATGAACCAACATAATTATCAAGTAAAACACATAAATACTTCAAAATGAATTTTTTGGCATGTACATAGTTTTCACAAATCAACTTGAACTCGCCGTGCTAGGTTAGCTTAAACCTAGATTCCAAACCCCTAAATCTTGCTTCCATTAATGAAGATTCCACCACCTTCAAGTCGTCTTCAACAAGAATCTAGGGTTTCCAAACTAACCATTTCCTCAAGTATAGAAATGAACGACAAATAAGTTCCCAAACTAGAGCTTAAAGGGTCAACAAAGCTTACCACTTTAAGAACTTGAGATCTTCCAACCAAAACTCTACAATGGAGGTATTCATCTCAAAGACAAACCTTATTTCAACCAAACTTGAAAGATATTGAGACTCCAACCATAGATCTTCCATCTTCATGTTAATAATTCCATTTGGTCTAAAAAGTACAAAAAATGATCCTAATCGTCCCAATAAATCCTTAAAGAAGATAAAAATGATAAGAGAGAATAAATGGGAAGAAAAGCCCTAAAATTTGGCATAAAACTCGGCCAGATGGTTTCTGGAGACTTTTCCCGCGACTTAAGTCTTGTGGTAAGTGTTAATGCCAAAAATCACCCAAAGGATAACTTAAGGTCGATGTGGAGCTTTAACAACTAAAGAAAGAATTCTCGCGACAAATCGTACGACTGATAATAAAAACGATAAGAGACAACAAAATTTGGTGACACGAAAAACCCCGTCGAGGATTAAAACCGTGGTCGACTGTAGAAGTCTACGGTGCACTATGGTTGTCAAACAGGGACGACGTCCTTTACTAACAAGTGTCGTGAGTACAATAGATTACAATTACAAAAGAAATAGACTTAATTGTAAAGTTGTATTGTGCGTCGTGTGTAAGAACGCTTTAGTCGTGCGATTCGTCGAAGGAAAGAGTATGTAATTTCTTGAGAACTTCGAATGTGCTTCTGATGAATCTTATGTGTCTTTCAGAATGAGATGTTCTTGAATGTGTTTTTGGTCTTGAAATATATAGGCTTTGGCGTCATTAATGGCCTTCATAAATGTGGAAAACGGTCCTTGGTATTGAATATGCTTGATTGCGGTCTTCAGTTATGACGGTTGTTGTTTATTGTGTTTGACCTGCATTAAATAGCCATAAAAGAAACACTTGTCGATTGTTAGTAAGTTAATGTCGAGGTTAATCGTTCGACGGTCGTATGCTTTGGTGGATAATCTGGTCGTACGTCGAAGGTACCTTACTGGCGACGATTAAAGTTATGGTCGTGCATATTTTGAGGGACCTTCTCTTAATACAAGATTCATCATACAAAACAAGTCCTTTGTTTTCTTGCGTCGATCGAGAGGTGTGATTTTTTACCCCAACCTTTTGCCCCTAAAATTTGAATTTAGCGTGCGAATTTAAATTTTAATTCCCAAGGTAACTGAATGGACACGTGTCGACCAATGGGTCGACCTTGGTTCGAAAGAAACTGAATCGGTTTGAAGGTAACCGAAAAGTCGATAAAATCGCCGACGTCATGATGACGTATGGTGCGTGGATGACATCTTCGTGACAGGTGTCGATCATCTGACGGTGGCATGCGAAGGGTTAGGTGACATGTGTCGATCATCCGACGGGTCGACCTGACACAATGGAAACCGTATAAATAGTACTCGAACTTGATCATTTCCTTTTTTACACTTCCCATATTTTAGAGAGAGATTTCATTGCTAAAACCTGCAAAACTCAACCCTTTATTTCTTTCGATCAGGGTTTTAGAGGTATATATAAGTTACAATCCTCGTTTCTGGACCTTTATGCACATTAAGTCCATAGTTAGGAGACGTACAAAGACTATGATTTTAAAAATCTGTTTCTAGCCTTAGTTAACACCCCAGACTTTATTTTGTCGAGCTAGCCGCCGAGTGCCATTGTTACTGACGAGAGCTTAGAGGCTTTTAGGACCTTAGCCGGAATACCTGAGAGTGTCGAGCTTTTCTCACCTGACCATATTCGTCCTGAGGAGTGCCCCGACGGATATTTCATCTTATATGAATATCCGTTTAAAATAGGATTCAAGTGGCCTTTTCCCCTTTGGCCAGAGCGTTCCTGGATGAGTTCGACCTCTCTCCAGGCATGACGATGCCGCAGTTCTGGCGGATCGTCCAGGTGATCGAAAAGATCACTGATGAGTGGGCCGCCCCCGTTTACTGTCAATGATATTTTGACGGCCTACATGGTGAAGGATGACAAGAACCATCTCTATAGCCTCTACCCGAGGTTTAGGGGTGAGAGGTTTTTGTTCAAAACACTACAGTCAACGATCGCGGGTAGAAAGCTCGATACGTCCTGTGTCAGCTAACATCGCTCGACCAGACGGACGACGATTCTTCCTGGGTCACCACTAGGTGGAACGTCAATGGTAGGACATCTGGCGTCTGTTATTTTTTGTATCTTTTTTTATTATGCTTACTGATGTTTTCATATAATTCAGCGATCAACTTTAACAGGGTTAAGGCTCGCCCTGACACTCAGGAAAAGATCGACAGATTCCTGAGGAGCAACATTGGAGAACGCTCATTCTTCATCGCTCGTGCCCTAGTCGACAAGGACTCTGAGATCGAGGTGATCGAGGCGACTGGGGCCTCAGCCGCAGGGAGAGAAGAATAGAAGGAAGAGCATAAAGAAGAGGAAGAGATGGCTGGTAAGTTACATATCTCTAGTCGGATGTTGTTGATCGTGCGACTTTTAGTCGTACGACTTAATTTTTTCCATTTTCTTCCTAACCCTTTTTCTTATTTTCTGGTTTCAGGTGGATCTGGCTTGATGTCGTCCCACAGCCTCTTGAAGAAGGAGGCTTGGCTCATTTTGGCTAAGAAAGCCAAGGAGTTGAAGAGGAAGGCCCCTCGACCTCCGCGTCGGGTGCGAAAAAGGCGAAGGCGGATCCCTTCCGGAGGGAACCGTCGTCGAAGGGTGGCAACCCGTAGAGGGGTGCCACTCCAAAGACGAAGGCGTCGTCGAACGCAATCGACGCTGAGCCGGTCAGCGTCGCTCCTCCATAGACGACGATACCCAAGGAGGTTGGTCCTCGGATGAGCGAGTCTACCCCCTCTGGGTCGACGAGGGGAAGGGTCGGCTAAAGTTTCGACGGTAAATTTTACTTTACCGTCGAACTTTATGGCGGACGGTGTCCTAGACAGGGTGAAGATATTTCCCCATCCGAGAAGTATTTGATCTCGTCCGTCCGGGATCGCTACAGAGGTGTGGTGGTCGACGAGACCGGGTCCCATGTCGCGGGGATTTTGTTCATGGTAAGTGTGGTACATTGTTTTCTTGCGTTTTCTTCTTGCGTCTTTTGCTTGTACTAACTTACCCGTCTTTTCTCAGGCGTTTCAGGCGTCTTTGTGCTTGTATAAGTAGTTGGACAAAGCCCAGAGAACCGCCTCCTGTGCCACAGAAGAAATGCACAAGGCCCAAGACGGGGAATGGAGAGCGCGGGAGCAGATACAGGCGGCAGAGGCCAAGGTCGAGTCTCTTTCGGCGTGGCTTGACGAGGCACATGACCTTTCTAGAGGCCTCGACGAGAGAACAATCTGACCTCCAAAGTCGTCTGGAGACGGCCAATAATAAGACTTATGCGTTTGAGGCGGAAGTCGCGACGACCAAGGATATTCTGACAGTGCGCGAAATATAGGTCGAAGACCCTGGGTCGTCCATCAAGGCGAAAGAGGAGATGGTCGCTGAACTGGAGGACAAGCTTCTTAGTTATAAGGCCTTAGCTCGTTTTAGAGTTATCGCAGCGATATTGCGTCGCCACATCCAGGGGAAGAACCCCATGGCGAACGCGGAAGCAGAGGTCGTTGTTAATGCCAAAAACCACCCAAAGGATAACTTAAGGTCGGTGTAGAGCTTTAACAACTAAATAAAGGGATCTCAAGACAAACAGCACAATCGCAAAACGTAAAGTAAAGAATACAGGAGAATTGGTGACACGGAAAACCCAAACGAAGGGAAAAAACTGCGGCCGACTTGGGGAAGTCGACAGTGAACCATGGTCGCCAAACAGGGGCGAAATCCTTTGGTAACAAGTGTCGTGTGTACAAGACATTACAATAAGAGTAAAAATAAACTTAATCGTAAGCTAAAGCAGTGTGTGGTGAACAAGATGTTCAAGGATCGTCTCGGCGACACGATGGAGGTGTACATCGATGATATGTTGGTCAAGTCGAAGCAAGCTATCGACCACATCGAGCATTTGAGGCAATCGTTCGACATCCTTCGACATCCTTCGAGAGTACAGCATGAAGCTTAACCCGACGAAATGTTCCTTCGGTGTCAGTGCTGGAAAGTTCTTAGGCTATATGGTCACTCGTCGAGGAATCGAGGCTAAGCCTGACCAGATCAAAGCCATTATCGAAATCAAATCTCCGAGAAATTTCAAAGAAGTCCAAAGGCTGACTGGTCGAGTAGCAGCGCTGAACAGGTTTATCTCTCGATCCTCAGATAAGTGCCATCTATTTTACAATGTCCTCAGGAAGAACAAGGGTTTCGACTGGACCGACGATCATGAACAAGCATTACAGAAACTTAAGGAGTACATGACGTCGCCTCCTTTGTTGTCAAAACCTCACGATCATGAGGTACTACAGCTATATTAGTCTGTTAGCCCCAACGCAGTAAGTGCCGTCCTAACACGGGAAGATGAAAAGCAGCAACTGTCGATCTACTATGTAAGTAAATCTCTCTTGGAAGCATAAACCAGGTATTCCTCGATGGAAAATTTGCTTTTGTCGCTAGTCACAGCTGCTAAAAAACTGCGACACTATTTTAAATCGCATCCTATTACTGTCGTGACTAACTTTCCTCTAAAGTCTATCTTGAGGAAACCTGAGTTGACAGGTCGCTTAGCAAAATGGAGTATATATCTCAGCAGTTACGACATTGATTTCAAACTCAGGACCGCGATTAAATCGCAGGCCTTGGCAGACTTCATTGCTGATTTCAGCCCTGAATTGGAGAAAGAAGCAGAGCTCGAAGTGTCAACTGTGGCGACTCACGACGACGTGCCTTGGATCTTACATGTCGACGGTTCTTCCAACGTTAGAGGTTCAGGACTAGGCGTCGTTTTAAAGTCGCCACAGGGGGGTAAGATGGTATATTCGGTCCGGTGCGATTTCAAAACCACCAACAACGAAGCTGAATATGAAGCCCTGATCATGGGAATGAATATGGCCTATGACTCGGGGGCAACCGCGTTACATGTCAAAAGCGATTCTCTCCTGTTGGTAAACCAGATCAATGGATAATTCGCAGCCAAAGATTCAAAAATGACAGCGTACCTAAAAATAGCAAAAGAAAAATCTGAAAAATTTAAATCTTTTTTCTATTGAACAGATCCCAAGGGACCAGAATACTCAGGCCGACGCTTTAGCAAACCTTGGGTCTGCTTTGGTCGAGCCAATATTCGACGTTATCCCCATGATCCATCTGGCGACGTCGTCCATCGAAAACGTCGATGTCGTCCAGATCGAAGATGAAGAGAATGATTGGTCGTGAGACATCCGGAACTTCCTCTTGCACGACCAACTCCCAAAAGACAAGATGGAAGCCCGGAAGATCAGATTCAAAGCATCTAAATATGTCATGATTGCGGATAGGCTTTATCGACGATCGTCAACAGGTTTAAACCTGAGATGTGTCATTAGCAAAAGTCAGGTCCAGAAAATCTTTCAAGAGATGCACGACGACGAATGTGGCAATCACTCAGGAGGTCTTAGTTTGGCTAATCGTATCTCTCGACAAGGGTATTTTTGGCCAACACTGCGACAAGACGCCATCAAGTATGTCCAGAACTGTGATCCTTGTCAACGACACTCAGGTATGTCACATAAACCCTCTGAACCTTTGCACTCGACACTTATCCCATGGCCCTTCATGAGGTGGGGAATGGATATTGTCGGCAAGCTACCCCCAGCTCCGGGACAAAAGGTATTCCTCCTTGTACTCACCGATTATTTTTCCAAATGGGTTGAAGCGGCTGCTTTTTCCCAAGTAAGGGACAAAGAAGTCATTTCTTTTATCCAGACTAACATCATATGCAGGTTTGGGATTCCATCCGAAATAGTCTGTGACAATGGATCCCAATTCATCAGCGATAGAACTCAACAGTTCTGGGAATATAGAAACATTAAACTGACAACCTCGACTCCCAGATACCCCCAAGCCAACGGATTTGCCGAGTCGAGCAATAAGACCATTGTAGCTTCGATGAAGAAAAGACTAAAAGCTGCAAAAGGAAAATGGGTCAAAGAAATCCCTTCAGTCCTGTGGGCAAATCGCACGACACCTCGCACGTCCACAAGACAAACCCCTTTTTCTCTAGTCTATGGCTGTGAAGTAGTTCTACCGGTCGAGGCCCAACTCCCAACTTCAAGGCATACTTCAGTCGATCACAACTTGGTCGATTTAGGATACGACCTCGACGCCCTCGAAGAACTTAGACAATCAGTCTTGATTAGAATGGCGTCACAAAAGCAAGCGGTCGAGCGACATTTCAATAAAAACATCAAAATCAAAGTTTTTCAAGAAGGCGACTACGTCCTCCGACGAGTATTCCAAAACACTAAAGGGCTCAATGCAGGTAAACTTTCCATTGAGTGGGAAGGTCCTTATCGTATATTTGAAGTCGTGGGTAAAGGAGCCTATCGGCTCCAGACCCTCGACGATCAAGAAACCCCACGCAGCTGGAATGCAACGCACCTAAAGAGGTATTTCTTTTAAACTCTTTTCCATATGATTTTTAATTCACCTTGATGGTAACTAACTTAAGCATCGGAGGGTCGTTGGTTATCCAACGACTAACCTTTGACAACATTTTATCGCAGGATCGCATTACAAAAGTTTATCGCGTGACTTTCCCAAGATCGCATAACATAAGTCTAATATACGACTCGATATGTGATCGCACGATTCGATTATGCAATCGACCCACAATCTGAGTATTTCGACTCAGAAAGGCCTCATGCTCTAAACGCATGTATACTTGATTTTTACACGACTAATGTTATAGTCGTTATCTTTAAATAAAAAGCCTTAGTCGCACGTATCTACGGTAATATTCTATCTACAAGCGTGTTTATACAATTGAAATTACTTTCGACAATTGCTTATAGTGAACAAATCTCACGAAACTTCATTCATACTTCAACATAATTACATTAGACAACTCGATCACTGACGATCAGGTATGAAAAATTCATAAAACAAAAGTTTATCCTAAGGCTAGAGAAGATTGTCGGCCGCATCTTTGCCCGAAGTCTCGACCTTAGAATCTTCGTTGACCCTGAAGCGCATTAAAGAACTTATGCAAGGATCAAACGAGTGTGAAAGACAAAACTGGGAATTGTTTCCCAGTATCTTACGCCACGACACGTCGTGAAGGTTAGTCCGCGGTATCTTGATAATGCGGCTCTTAAGATTAATGTTAAGGTTGAAGGAAGGAATATGATAGTCTCGACAATCGACTTCCAGACCAACGTCTTCTCTATATTCGCATATCGCACGAACAGAGACCGAAGCATCTGTAAAAATAAAAGAAATATGTTAGCTTGCAAAAACATTGAAAACATGAGTTTTGAAAGAAAAACTTACAACGAACGCCTGTATGGCTATATGTGATCCTGTTTTCGCGACGGAGATCCCCCAAAAAACGCTCCCCGAAAGATAGGAGCTGATATTTCCCCAGATGCGGAAATGACTCCGTCCCATCTAGGACATCGTCATCTAGAAAGTCCAACGACAACATAAAGTTGACCAACGTGACTTTCCTCTCACCCTCTCCCATCTTTACACCCTGGCCCTTGTCGGCTGACAAAGGGATTGAAACTCATAGCAATGAACATTCAAACTCTGGAGATCAAGTATCGAAAGCCAAAACCCCACAGCGAACTCAAGAACACTCGAAGGAAAGCTCAAGTATCGCTCTCGACGCACGACAACAGCCCTCGACCAGAAGTTCACACTTTGTATTCACACACGACAAACACCTGTTTTTACATTTAAACACTTGTACTTTACATTTCGAAGTATTTCCTTCATTTGTATTGTAATCATCATACGATCGACACCAGTACCAAGGACATCGCCCATGATTGGCGACCATAGTGCAGCGACGACATCTCTTGTCGTCCGCAGGTTTTTTCCTCGATTGAGGTTTTTCCTACGTCATCAAATCCCTTGTCTCATTTATTTTTTCCCTCATCGCACGTCTCGTCGAAAGATCCTTTCTTTAGTTGATTAAGTCCACATCGACCTTAAGTTGTCCCTTTGGTGCGATTTTTGGCATTAACATTCACTATTTCTAAATCTTTCCGGATACAATTGTTCCGGACACCGAAAGTTTCCGGGATGTTCTTATTTTATCCGGATACCCCAAAGTTTCCGGTAAATTTGACCTTTTCCGGACACTGTCATCCGGTAAGCTTTTCATCCGAAAAGCATCTCATCCGGATACTTTTTCATCCGATAAGTTTTGTGTTTGATATTTTATTCGGAAACCCATTCTATCCGGTAACATCTTGTTATCCGGAAACCTTAGTCTGTCCGGACACTTTTATTTATCCGGACACTTCTGTTAATTGATCTGTTTTACCACAATCTGATCCGGACACTTCCAGATCAGACATCTTTTATCCGGATTCCTATCCGGTAAGTTCAGTCTAGTCAATTTCTTACCTGATCTAGTTTAATCCACTCTTAGAACCTGCGTTAGGATATCACTCTTAGTGCCTTGCGTTAGGTTATCACTTTGAATCGGAAAAATCGTCTGACGATCACTCTAGTGCAACTAAAGATGTCTTCACGCGATGCTCTTGCTATCGGCACCGATTCCAAACCACCTTGCCTCTATCAAGGTGAGTACGCCAGTGGCGGGACAGATTCATAATCTTCATAGAGTCAAAACACAACTTCGAGTATATCTGGCGAGCTCTAGAAGACGAACCAATTCCTACACCCATGAAGACCGTTCCACCAGCTAAAGAAGGTGATCAACCTCTCAAGGAGAAAAAGACACTCACCAGTATGACTGTCGACGAAAGAGGCATGCTTGAGGGAGAAAAGCATGCTAAGAGGTACCTGGTTCAAGCTCTACCCAACAGGATCTACACTACCATCGACAGCTACAAAGGGACAACAAAGGGTATGTGGGATCAAGTGGCGAAAATGATGCGCAGGAGCGATGTCGGGAATCAACTGAAGATAAACAGCGCCATAACCATGTTCGATGGGTTTAAGCAGCGCACCGGCGAATCTCTCACCCAGACCTATGAACGCTTTTGTCTCCTTCTTAACGAGCTTAACAAGAACCAAATCACTCCCTCCAACACGGAAAACGCGCTCAAGTTTCTCAACAACCTGTTACCTGAATGGAAGGTATTTGCATCTCATGTCAAGCACAACCACTTGATAGAGAATGTTGGCATTCATGAACTCTATGAGGCGCTTCTTCGAGACGATGATGAAGTGAATGAAATTCTAAGCGAGAATAAATCTACATCAAAACCACCTGATGATCCACTTGTTCTCATGTCTTCCAAACGAGGCAAATCTTCTGGCCGACACTCCAAACGTGCTCAAAAGCAAAACGAATCTGAGTCAGAACATGAGGAAAAGGAAGACAGTGATTTTGATTCTGAAGTTGCTGCCATTAAGAAAGCAATGGCCCTGCTCTCTAAATCCTTCCAACAAAAGTTCTATAAGAAGCCATCGTCTAATAATCAGCGCTACTCCACCTCCTCCAACAAGCGCCATGATTATAAGGACAAATATGAAGGAAAGAAGAAAGCTGATGAGCCTGACCAGGCTGACAAGAAAGAGAAGAGAGAGAAAGATGATCGCACGTCTGACTCAAAGAAGAAAGACGAACCCGTGACATGCTATAACTGCAGGAAGCTTGATCATTTTGCCAAAGACTGTAGAAGCCTGTCGTGAAGAACTCTCATTATTACAAGGCTAAGCTCGCTCTGGCAGAACAGAAAGAAGCAGGAGAAGCTATGTTTGTTGAAAATGAATACTGGTTGGGTCGATCTGATGATGAAAGCGAATCTGATGGTGCTGACGCTTTCATGGGATACCACTCTCCTGCTGATGAAGAAAAGCCAAAGTCAAGTCAGGTATGTGAATCTACTTCTCAAGATTTCTTTGATCAAATCCAATCTCTTGCTGAACGGTTAGATTCCCACAAGGCCACTTCTAATGAACAACTGCTTGAGATTAGATCACTATCTGAAAAGCTAGATGTTCAAAAGCGTATAACTGAGAAATATAAGTCCGAAAATGCTAATTTATAAGAAAAATGTTAATTTAAAAGAAAAATGCAAAAATCTTTCAATAGCACCTAAGGACTTAACGGCCAAAATATCTGAACTACAATCACAGCTTGATCAGTGTATGGATGAGAAAGCAGAAATTGTTTATCAGTGTTCTGCTCTTCAAATTCAGCACAAGGAGTTTGTCGCTAAAATTCTTGATCTTGAAACCAAACTCCATAAAAGAGGTCAAACTGATCAGACCATCCATATGAATAAACCCAAGGAGTTCACTTATTTTAACAAGGAATGGGGAATCGGATATGATAACCCACACTACTTGAAAAAGGGTATAGCTAAAAGACCTATTTTGTATGATTTTGGTTGTTTTGGAATAGACAAAAAGTATCCGGAATATGCGATACACTGGACTGGTCCTCTTGAACCTGAAAAGGAAGAGGAAACTGAGGAATACAAGCGCGCACACACGTCTAAAATGCAACTTCCTTTTTGTTATTAGCCTTTAAATTTTTACTATGAGAAAAACCAAAAGAAGTATCTCTCGAATGATTACTTTGACTGCTATAAGGTTGTAACGCCCAAGGATTCCTCCAAAATGGATGAGGTCCAAGCAACCGCAACCAAGACTGAGACAGATGAGTTCAATCTCTATGTTCCCCCTCTCATCTTGGAAGCAATGATAGTCGAGTTAGAGGAGTCACTCGAGAAAGAAAGGTCAGTTTTTCAAAAGGAAAAGCAAACGCTAATCACTGAACTTGAGAAACTCAAATCTGAGAAAACCGAAGTTGTATCGAATGAAGAACAGGACACTCTTCGGTGTGAAATCAATAAGCTCACATCAAAACTGTCTGCTATGGCAACAGAAACGATGAAAGAGCACATGAGAAATGGTCAACTCCAAGGGCAGGTTGACCTACTTCAAACTGCGAAGCAGATTTCACCCGAACTTTCCTCCAATTCATCTGACACATCCTCGTGTAAATCTTTTATAGGAAAAATCTCTTCACAAAATAGCAATGAGTCTCAAGATGAGTGTGTCATAAGGAATTTAAACTCTGATTTTTCAAACGCTTCCGCACCAAATTCCCCACAGCACATTGACTCAAAGTGTTCCTCACCTTCCTCGACCAATCCAAGTCCTGTAATTTCGGATATTGATTTTTCAGAATATATGAACTCCGAATGCCATTCTGATGAAGAGTTTGAATCGTTTCCTTTCGACAAACCTCTTCCAAGTCATTCTGACTTCTTATCACTAGTGGTTAATTGACCGGTCAATTTTCAAAAGGGCGACTGTTCTCAATCCAAGACTCCGGCTGTGATTAAGATTTCTAAAAATGCTTCAAATTCTCAAAAACAATCACAGCCGAAGCAAAAGACCGATCGACCACCCAATAAGATGCATGTTTCTTCAAAAGTCACTGAACGTGCTGTCCCTGTTGTTTCAGATAAAACCGGTCGAGCTAAACAAGACAAACCAAAGTGGCTAGCTAAGGAATCTATCGAGGATGCAGCATCAAAGTCATTTAATACTGTTTTCTATCCTTGAATGAACATGAATGATTGTGCTTGGAATCATAGGAATGATTTTGTTCAAAACGATGTTAAATTTCCGCTTAAAGTTTATTCCCTTCAACAATGGATTCAGTTATCGCATGATTGTTTGTGTTGTTCTAGTTGTGGTTGGAATGACTTTGATGACATTAATAATAATGATTGGTTTGGGTCATATCATATATATAATCATACACCCAAAAGCAAACCCCGTAAAAACAAAAAGAAACACCATAAACAATGGGGTCCCCAATCAGAGGTTAAACCAAAGCAAGAGAGGAAACCTAATTCAAAACAGGTTCCTCCTACTGAGGTTAAACCCACACCCAAGAGGCAACCTGCATCAAAACAGGTTCCTCCGAAAGGTGTGAAACCTAACCCTCCAGGACCCATGCGTATATGGGTACCTAAAATCCGCTAATCTCGTTTTGCAGGACGGTCATGTGTGGTACTTAGATTCTGGATGCTCCAAGCACTTGACCGGAAGGGGGAGCTTCTCACGAACTACATAGAACAATATGGCGGAGATGTGAGATTTGGGAACGATCACAAGGCGCCGATTGTGGGCTACGGCGACATTGTCCAAGACAAGATCACTATCAAGAAAGTTTCACACGTCGCGGGATTGGGACACAATCTGTTCAGTATCGGCCATTTCTGCGACAAAGATCTAGAGGTCCGACTCAAAGCCAAAAGGTGTAGAATCCTCAACGACGACGGAAAGGAGCTACTGGTTGGAACACGAAAGGCCAACCTCTAAACCATCGACCTCGCAGCCCTGAAGACCGATAGTACTGTCTGCCTGATGTCAAAGGCCAATTCCCAGCAAGCGTGGATTTGGCATCGACGTCTCTCACACCTGAACTTCAAGAGTATCAACAAACTGGTGCTGGGCGGACACGTGAAAGGCATGACCGACCTTCAATTCATGAAGGATCGACTCTGCGGGCCATGCGAAATGGGAATATGAAGCGAGCGACGCATAAGCCGAAGGCCGCTCCGAGCACATCCCGGTCCCTCAAACTTATCCATATGGATTTGTGTGGACCGATGCGTGTTCAGAGTATCAACAAGCGTAAGTATGTTCTAGTGATGGTGGATGATTTCTCACGCTAAACTTGGGTCAAGTTTCTCCGCTCGAAGGACGAAACCCCAGAACTAATAATCAACCACTTGAAGACTATCCAACTGAACCTTCGACAGCAGGTTCAGTCCATCAGAACCGACAACGGGACGGAATTTAAGAATCAAACTGTGGATGATTACCTCTCTTCAGAAGGTATCTCGCACAACTTCTCGGCCGCACGTACTCCTCAACAAAACGGAGTAGTGGAAAGACGCAACCGTACCCTCGTCGAAGCTGCTCGCATGATGCTTTCTCAATCCAACCTACCGTTATTTCTCTGGGCCGAAGCGGTGTCTATTGCCTGTTACACGCAAAACCGCTCCATCATCAACAAGCGGTTCAACAAGACGCCGTACGAGATCATGAACAACCGCGTTCCGAACATCAAGTACTTCCACGCATTCGGATGCACATGCTACGTCCTCAACGACAAAGATGATCTCGGCAAATTCAGCCCGAAGGCGGATGAGGGAGTTTTCATCGGATACTCCATGCAAGCTAAGGCGTATCGCGTTTACAACAAACGGACTAAAACCGTTACCGAAAGTGTAAACGTGACATTCGACGAAGTCGCAGATTTTGCTTCTGAACACATCAGTTCAGAACCCGGTTTCACTGGCGTGCTAGCTTCCAAACTTCCACGTTCGGGATCTGCACAAACGGCAGTAAATCCGAATCATGCATCTACGTCGAATGCTGTTCTTTCTGAGTTAGATTTATTGTTTAAATATTTTTATGATGACATATTTAACACTTCTACCCCTCATGTCTCAGCACAACCACGACTTGAGGCTGCTCGTATTGAGGATTCGGTGAATCTATCCGGTCCGTCGCCTTCGACAAGCACGCCTTCCATCACGGTGGAGACATCTCAACCGTCATCATCAACTTCATCTGATACTACTACCCCCCGGAGGAACCAGTGATAAACCCGGAGATCGCTCCTAATGATTCGTCATCTACTACAATCGATGATCATCCTCTGCATTCCTTGGAACCAGAAGTTGCTCAACCTTCGACGAATCCTCCCCCGTCTTCTTCGAGAAACCAACCGGCTACACTTGAAGCGGTCCAAGACCTTCCATCTGGTAACTACGTGGATCCGGACGCTTCACATTTAACTCAACAGCCACTTCCACACACCACCAAATGGACGAAAGCTCATCCACTGCACCAAATCATCGGTGATCCCTCCACTCCTGTCCAAACGTGAGGTGCATCGGCCAATTTCTGCCTCTTCTCTGGATTCCTGAGTAAGATCGAGCCTACCACCATCCGCGAAGCACTCGAAGATCCGGACGGGATCATAGCCATGCAAGAGGAGCTCAACCAATTCGAGGCTCTCAAGGTATGCCGACTTGTTCCACGTCCATCTCACAAAACGGTGATCGACACTAAATGGATCTTCAAGAACAAGAAGGACGAAGATGGCATCGTCGTACGCAACAAGGCGCGTCTCGTGGCCAAGGGATACCGTCAGCAAGAAGGGATTCATTATGACGAGACATACGCTCCGGTGGCAAGGATCAAAGCAATCCGTATGTTTCTCGCATACGCCGTGCACAAGAACTTCACGGTCTTCCAAATGGATGTGAAGACCGCATTCCTCTACGACGATATCAAGGAAGAAGTGTACGTCTCGCAACCGGAAGGATTCGTGGACGGTTCAAATCCTGATCATGTCTATGTTCTAGACAAGGCGCTTTAGGGTCAAAAGCAAGCTCCACGAGCCTGGTATAATACACTTTCAGAGTTCTTGCTAAAATCTGAGTTCACACGAGGTAAGATAGATTCAACTCTTTTTATCAAGAACGAAAAAGGTCATATTGTTTTAGTTCAAGTGTATGTCGATGACATAATCTTCGGTTCTACTAATCCTCAGTATGCTAAGAACTTTGCAAAGCTCATGGGACAATTTTTTAAAATGAGTATGTTATGTGAGATGAATTTCTTCCTTGGTCTTCAAGTTAAACAACTATCGACCGGGATATTCATAAACCAGGCTAAGTACATCCGGGATATTCTTAGGAAATTCCAGATGGAACAGTCCTCACCAATGAAAACTCCCATGGCACCCGGTACAAAGTTCCACGCCGATCCTAACGGAAAAGATGTGAACACTAAACAGTACCGGGGAATGATAGGTTCTTTAATGTACCTAACTGCTAGTAGACCGGTGTTTGGGCAAAAAATCACGTCGTACGACCACGACCAGAGCAGGTAAGACGCACGCTATAATCCAAATCTTGTATTAAGATAAGGTCTCAAAAAGAACACAGAAAACATTCGTCGTCTCCCGTAAAAGGTAAGTCGTACGTCTCCCATGACGCTCGACCATAGCATCGCCCGTCACGTACGACCATCGCGTAAGATCATTGCACCTTCGACCAAAGCTAACGTTAACCTTGACTGTTACGTTTGTTAAGTATTTAATGCAGGAGTCAAAGCCATTAACAACAAGCAGCCGTAACAGACGAAGAGCATTATGGATAATCACTCCGGCGACCGTTTACAGCCGTTGTAGCCGTTGATCAAATCATTAATGGACCTAATCAATGGCACGAAGACTATAAAAGTCAAGCTAAAGCCTCATTTCAAGGATCATCAGAAAAATCTGACAGAGATCAGTTAACATCTAATATACATCAGCGAACATCACCAAACAGCAGAGAAAATCATCCAAACTCATAGCAAAGACCACTCAAACTTTGGAGATCAAGTATCGAAAGCCAGAACCTTACAGCGAACTCAAGAACACTCGAAGGAAAGCTCAAGTATCGCTCTCGATGCACGACAACAGCCCTCGACCAGAAGTTCACACTTTATATTCACACACGACAAACACCTATTTTTACATTTAAACACTTGTACTTTACATTTCGAAGCTTTTCCTTCATTTGTATTGTAATCATCGTACGATCGACACCAGTACCAAGGACATCGCCCCTGATTGGCGACCATAGTGCAGCGACGACACCCCTTGTCGTCCGCAGGTTTTTTCCTCGATTGAGGTTTTTCCTGCGTCATCAAATCCCTTGTTTCTTTATTTTATTCCTCGTCGCACGTCTCGTCGAAAGATTCTTTCTTTAGTTGATTAAGTCCACATCGACCTTAAGTTGTCCCTTTGGTGCGATTTTTGGCATTAACAGTTTGGCTCCATCCGTGGGACCTCATCTAGAGAAAATCCTCGACGAACGTGCATTCTACTAATAGTTTCTTGGAGTTTCTTCTATTTTCTGTTGCAGGAAAATGGCAGCCTCTAGAAATACGCAGCAAGCCATCGCTTAGATGTATCAGGAGCTCGAGGTTGCCAGGAATCAACTCAATGCAATGGCAGAGCAGAATCGCAAAGCAGCTGAAGAGATCACGCGGCTAAGAAATCCTTTTGGATCCCAGAATGGTCTTAGACCATTCATCCAGAATCCAGGTCCGGAACCAGGCCCACCCGCGCAGAATCAGCATCCAGGTCCATTCATGCAGAATCAGCAGCCGGGTCCGTTCATTCCGAATCCCCAGTATGGGCAGAATTCCCCTCAGCACATCCGACCACCACCCTTGAACAATGGATCCCAATCATTGCAAGGTGGCGCCCAGCCGTTTCAGAATGGATCCCAGCCGTTTTCCCAGCCGTTCCAAAGTGGTCCGCAACCTTTCCAGCAAGGATCACAATCTTTCCAGCAGAGATCGCAGCCATTTCAGCATGGACCACGATCATTTCAGAATGGACCACAACAATTCCAACATGGGTCGCAGCCATATTTTGTCCCATTCAACGGGAACACCAATGGTTTGTCACACGGTAATGGCACTAGCCCAGGGACCAACCCCTCGACAGGGGCAAATCCTGATCTTAACGATCCCGTCGCCCAGCGTTTGAAGATGTTAGAAGACCAAAATGAGCGCGTCCTGTCCTTGCTCGCCAAGTTGCCTGGGGCAGCCGTGCCTGTCGACGTTGGAACCTCGCTCGGGGTATCAGGCGTCGCCCTTTATCGAAGAGATCGCCACCGTCGAGGTCCCAAAGAAGTATAACATTCCTGCCTTCACTCCCAAGTATTCGGGTGTGACCGATCCAACCGAGCATGTCGCGCAGTATAAACAGATCATGTGGACAATCTCGATTCCACACATGTACCAGGAAGTATGCATGTGCAAGAGTTTCGGGGCGACTCTCACCGGTCCAGCTCTCCAGTGGTTGATCAATCTCAAACCCAAATCTATCGGGTCGTTCGCCGAATTGGTCAACCAATTCTCCCGGCAATTCGCCAGCAGTCGCAAGATGGAAAAGCAGACTAGTGATCTGTATTATGTCGTACAGAAGACCAATGAGTCTATTCGAAATTATTTCAATAGATTCAATGCCGAAATGATCAGTATCCGCAATTGTGACATCAAAACTGCGATCGAAGCTTATAAACGTGGTCTAGACGATAGTTCAGGTCTATATATCGATCTGACCAAGTATCCCCCAGAGACTTTCGAAGACGTCCGAGCTCGAACCTTGGCCTATATGAAAGTCGAGGATGATGCCGCCTTTCGTCGCAAGCACACTAACGACAAGAAGTCGTTAGGCGTCAGAAAGCCAGAGTTCAAGACAAAGGCTGTTTCCAGAGTAGAGCAAGTGCGCCAAATTTCAAATGTTCGTTTCAAGACGAAAGCAGAGGCCAAGACCGCGACTAAGTTCACTCAGTACCCCAATATATCTTCTTACGAATTCAAAGGATCTGTAAAGGACTTAGTCGAAGCTCTGAAGACCGCTCAAGCTACCATTCGATGGCCAAAAGAGTCCGACCTGGACGATGCTAAGAAAGACAAATAAAAGTGGTGTGACTTCCATGCCGATCATGCTCATGCGACAGACGACTGTATCGCACTGAAGAAGGAACTAGCATATCATTTTTTGAAAGGAAATCTCAAATATCTCATCGACGATGTCGCTATTCCAGCTAACGGACATCGAACGACGACCCCCGAGCATACGAAGGTCGTCAATTGCATCACCGGTGGTTCAGACGTGTGTGGTCTGACGTATTCCGCGGCCAAGTATCACGCCAGTCAGGCGCCCGATGATCGGCCTATTCCTCGCTCGTTCAGACCCAAAGGAGATTTGGAGCTAGAAGCCATGAAGATTGTGTTCGACCACGTCGACCTTGGCGACTCGTATCAGAAGCATCACGACGGGTTGATCATTCAGCTCACAGTCGGTAACTGTCTAACGCGTCGAGTCTTGGTCGACGGGGGCAGCTCAGCAAATGTCATTTTTCTCAACACTATCAAAGCCATGGGAATCGATCGCTCAGAAATCACCCGACGTTCGACGACTTTGGTCGGTTTCAACGGAGAAGCGACGAGCACCTTCGGAGAGATAATCCTGCCCGTCTACGCCGGAGGAGTCAACAAGCAGACCAAGTTTAGTGTCATCGGTTGTGCGTCGGCCTATAACATCATCTTAGGACGACCATGGATCCATGATATGAAAGCCGTTCCCTCGACGTATCATCAAATGTTGAAATTCCCTACGCCACGGGGAATCCAAGAGATTAAGAGTGAGCCAAAAGTCGCTCGTGAGTGCTACAAGTCTACCTTGAAGCCGCGATAATAAACCAAAGTCACAAGATCAGGCTCTCGACAGGTTCGTTCCTCTATCCCTAAATTAATATCTTTTTCACAAAGATAAGTCTACTATGGTGCCCGGTCGCACGACAACATAGTCAACGCAGGACAATATTTCTCCATGTCATTCTGTCATTTAAAACCTATCTTTTCCTCCCAAAAAGGATACGGTAATAAATGACAGGGGGCAAATAGAGAGAGTCTGAAGTGGTACGTTCTCTAACTCTTTCTCATACGATTTTTTCTCACAAAACGTCTACTGACTTAAGCATCGGAGGGTCGTTGGCCAGCCAACGACCAACCCCCGACATCGTTTTATCGCAGAATCGCACAACATATTATCGCAGAATCGCACAACAGTAGTCATTAAGTCTACTATATGACTTTAATATCGCAAGGTCGAACGACATAAATGATCAGGTCTCTAACTTGATCATTTCTCCACAGGGGCATACGATACCAACTCATTGTACGATCGCAGAGTTTAAACGACTTTACCCCTAAGTTTCTTAACTTTCATACCCTGAATGGATGCTTTAATCGCGTGTTTTTATACTTGTTTTACGTTCTTGTCATCGTATTACAATGAGTACCTTAGTCGCATGGTTTCATATGTATTTTATGTTCGACTTCATAATCAATATGATTTGAATAAAGCATAAGATTCAAAGCAAAAGATATATTCGTTGAGTAAACCATCATATACATACTCAACCCTCGATAGGTCAAGTGGAAAAAACAACAAGGAAAGAAAAATATCTAGACGACAGGGGGAACATCGATCGTAAACCTGCTCGAAGTCCCGACCTGAGGGCCTTCATCTGCCACTTCTCACGAACGAATCTCCTGCAGTTCATACTGAGCATCGAAAAGCTGGATGGCTAACTCGTCAGCACGCGCCAAGGCAAACGTCTCCCTATCTAAAGCCGCCCTCTCTCTCTCCAACGTCGCAGCTTCTCTTTCAAGGGCAGACGCCATCAACCCTTCAACCTTCGACATCCCAGCGTGTAATGCCAAAGACGACTGGAACGTCTGAAAAATAACACAAGAAAATATTAGATGACTAAACGAACGTGACAAGTCATGAAAGATTGGCACTCACCGTGAACGCCAGACTAGCAACTTGAGATCCAATCTCTCCGGCCGGAACTCCACGAAAACGCTCCCCGAAAGACGGGAGCAAATACTTCCCCAGATGAGGGAACGACGCCGTCCCGTCTAATACACCATCCGCCATAAAGTCAGACGGCAATGTAAATTTGACCGTCATAACTTCGGCCGACGATCCCTCGCCCCTGTCGGCAGATGTTGGGATCGACACTTGAGACACCGGTTTCGTCACCGTCGCCGGAAGCGCAGAACTCGCTGGTGTCGCGTCCATCACGCCAGGACGGCTAGATGACGCCCTCGCCTTCTTAGGCAGAACAACTCCCGGTGAGTTATCAACCCTCGATGACGGTTCCCTCAGGACTGTCCTCTTAGTTCTCTTCTCGCTCGACCCAGCTGTCGAAACATTTTCGCCCCGAAGGGCACGCATAACCTGCTTTCCTCTCGCCTTAGAGACCGATTTCCTCTCGGTCGACACTGATCAGGAAATACATGTAGCGTTAGACAGATAGAGTAAACGAAATCAAATAAAAACTATGGTACACTTATCAGTCGCCTCTCCCTGCACGTCCTCATCTCCTTCTTCTATCACGTCCTCATCCTCATCCTCGACCGCCGATTGCCACGAAACGAAAGATCGGTCATCAACACTAAGACTCAAGAACTTGCTGATCTTAGCCTGGGAACCCACAGTCGGTTTCACTTCGCCAAGCTGAATCTCTGAAGGCGACAAGAGGAAAATGATAAGTAAAAGTCATAAAGATAAATAAAACTCAGAAACAAACGAAGCATACATGTCTTATTCTAGTCTGACCGCATCCAATTACTGCTGGAATCCAATGACTCGGTAAGAACAAATACATACCTCGACTTCCACCCACGATCATTGACGCCAGTTCCCAAAACCAAGGCACGATCACCCTTGAACTTAGAATAAGGACTATAACGCCAGTTCTTATCCTTTTTAACTTGGTACGCCGCCAAGAAATCATTCATGATCATAGGAGACTCCCATTTCGCGGACGTTCGCTCGATGACCAGCAAAACTCGCCAAAGTTGGGGCATCAATTGTCCCGGCGACATATCGAAATCCTGCACGAATGACTTGACAAAACCAAAAAACGGCCATTGAAACCCTATCTTAAAAGAATACTTGTACAAAATGAGATATCCCTCAGGGCAATCCTTAGAACGAACAATCCCCGGACACCGCAACTCTACATTTGCAGGAATTTTTGCTAAACTCCTAAAAGCATCTAAATCTACGTGATTCATGATAAGACTAGCAGGCTCCATCGACATTGTGAATCAAAGGACAGAACAAGGTCTTATATAAACGCTCTCAACTGCGGTTTGAAGATTTGCAACGATTCGAGTAAGTTCGGACGAAGAATGGAAAGGAATCAAGGCGAAATCTCTTCCCAAATAAACACTTCAAAAATATAGCAAGAAAAGATTCGCCGTGATATTTATTTATACAAACGATCGCATCAAGTCGAATCCCTGGATGATTTCCCCGCGTCCGTGTCCTTTCGTATATCCGCCCGGATCTTCGACACCTGTCCTCGACAGCTGGTAAGCATCATCACGTCACGACCTCGTTCCCTTTTCAACTTCTCGTTCAGTTAGAAACGGACCAGTCTAGCTCCAAGGCGATTGAGGTAATTTCTAACTCTTGTCTTATTTCCTATGCGTCTGATTGACAAAATTTAAAACTTAAATTTGACATTCAAATTTCAAATTTTGGGGGCAAACTGTTTGGGCAAAAAATCACGCCGTACGACCACAACTAGAGCAGGTAAGACGCACGCTATAATCCAAATCTTGTATTAAGATAAGGTCTCAACAAGAACCCAGAAAACATCCGTCGTCTCTCGTAAAAGGTAAGTCGTACGTCTCCCATGACGCTCGACCAAAGCATCGCCCGTCATGTACGACCATCGCGTAAGATCATTGCACCTTCGACCAAAGCTAACGTTAACCTTGACTGTTACGTTTGTTAAGTATTTAATGCAGGAGTCAAAGCCATTAACAGCAAGCAGCCGTAACGGACGAAGAGCATTATGGATAATCACTCCGGCGACCGTTTCCAGCCGTTGTAGCCGTTGATCAAATCATTAATGGAGCTAATCAATGGCACGAAGACTATAAAAGTCAAGCTAAAGCCTCATTTCAAGGATCATCAGAAAAATCTGACAGAGATCGGTTAAGATCTAATATACATCAGCGAACATCACCAAACAGCAGAAAAAATCATCCAAACTCATAGCAAAGACCATTCAAACTCTGGAGATCAAGTATCGAAAGCCAGAACCTTACAGTGAACTCAAGAACACTCGAAGGAAAGCTCAAGTATCGCTCTCGACGCACGACAACAGCCCTCGACCAGAAGTTCACACTTTGTATTCACACACGACAAACACTTGTTTTTACATTTAAACACTTGTACTTTACATTTCGAAGCTTTTCCTTCATTTGTATTGTAATCATTGTACGATCGACACCAGTACCAAGGATATCGCCCCTGATTGGCGACCATAGTGCAGCGACGACACCCCTTGTCGTACGCAGGTTTTTTCCTCGATTGAGGTTTTTCCTGCGTCATCAAATCACTTGTTTCTTTATTTTATTCCTCGTCGCACGTCTCGTCGAAAGATTCTTTCTTTAGTTGATTAAGTCCACATCGACCTTAAGTTGTCCCTTTGGTGCAATTTTTGGCATTAACAACCGGACATCATGTTTTCCACGTTTCTATGCGCCCGGTTTCATGCAAAACCAAGAGAGTCTATTTTAATTGCTGTTAAACGTATTTTTTGCTATTTACGTGGTACTGCTGATCTTGGCTTGTGGTACCCGAAAGAGACAGGTTTTGAGCTGTCTGCATACTCTGATGCAGACCACGCGGGCAGCATGATGGATCAGAAGAGCACATTGGGCCATGTGCAGTTCTTGGGCGATAGCTTGGTGAGTTGGGCATCCAAGAAAGAGCAATGCGTCTCTACGTAGACTGCCGAGGCGGAATACGTGGCTGCCGTAAGTTGCTGTTCTCAAGTAATTTGGATGCGGACGCAACTCAAGGACTACGGCTTCACATACATTAAGGTGCCTATCTACTGCGACTCGAAGATCGCAATTGCCATATCCAGCAATCCGGTCCAACATACCAAGACGAAGCACATAGACGTTCGGTACCACTTAATCAAGGATCACATTGAAAGAGGTACAGACGAACTCTACTTTGTAAATACATAACATCAGTTAGCAGACCTGTTTACAAAACCCTTGGACGAAAAACGTTTTAATACTCTAGTGTCCAAGTTAGGTAAGCTAAACCTGAAGACTTGATCTGATTGTGTGCCTGTTACAAGTTCCATACATCTACGAGAAACTATCCACTCATCATCCGTTGTTTACACTCCTGATTATTGAGCATACACTTTCTCGCACTTGTATTCTACTTGTATCAGTTACACAGTTAGGTTGAGTCTCTGTATTTATTAGGTAGATTTCATTTGTTTTCTTTTTTTTCCACGTGTGTTTCTTTTCTTTCATACTGTCGTCTAATTTATTTGCTTATATATGTGCTTTCACGAGTGTTTAAGTGTTCAGGGGGAGCACGAACCGGTATCAGGTAAGTTCACTCTATTGTTGAGGGGGAGCGTCACACACATTTTTTAACTGCTGAAAAGTTTTTTTTTGTGTGTGGATACTCCGTGTGCATTTCCCTCTACGCGAATATTCTGAGGGGGAGCATCTAACTGTATGTTCATCATTTGAGGGGGAGCGACACAACATTTTTTCCTTTCACTATGTAAAAGTTTTTTTTGGTGTCGGTCTCTCCGTTGCACACAATTGCACTATCCGAGGGGGAGCAAAGCCATCCCCATGCTCAGTTTGAGGGGGAGCGAGAGAAGGTTCTTTCAAAATCCAAATAGTCCCAATTTTTCTTGAAAATGTGAAATAACAGGGTATTTTTGTCAGCAATCACAAAGTGTTCGGACTGGTATCCGGACCCCCATCAAGCCGGATAGGTTTCTGGACCGGATGAGTATCCGGATGACCCATCCGGAAAACTAGTCCCTTATCTAAGGGCTCCGGAAACTTCCATCTTCATTATCCGGATATTTCAAAAAAACCCTAAACCTCTCTCGCACTTCTCTCTCACACGGTCAATTCTTCAAATCGATCGCTTTCACTTGCGTTCGGATCCTCCACCAGGTTAAACTTCTCAGTTAATCAACTTAACCTAGATATCACCTGTTTTACGCACTCGACAAAACAATTCGACCACCGAGTCGATCGACCCAAGGTTTTCGAACCCATGTTTCGAGTCGAACGTCGTATGTAACACCCGGAAAATCCTTGTAAGTAATAATAGTCCTAATATTTCTTAATATTTTGACTTTTTAGATTATGATTGATATCCTAAGTAATTTCCGTAATTTTTACTTGTTATTTGATAACTTCCGGTAGAAATAAGTAAATTAGTTCCTTAAGGAAATTAATGAAAAATAGATCATAAAGTGGAATATTAGACTTTATGGATTAGTTGGATGAGTAATTTGAATACGAGTCCAACAGTACCTTCCGAGGTAAAAACGGAGTCCTAACGAAGAAGTTACGGCTAAATTTGTGGGAGTTGAGAAGATTCGCAAACAGAAGCTGGCGCCGATGCATCGGCGCGGGTGATCGGCGCCGAGTACCTGACGTGCTAAAAGGGGATTAAACCCACCTCTTTATCCTTAGTCATTCTCTTCTCTTCTTAGAATTCTCAAAACCGGACTTTGCCTCTGCTCTACACATTTCAGACGATTTTCCATCTAAAGCTTAAGGTAAATTCACATCTCTCAATCATAATCCAATTCAAACAATTAGTAGATGAATCTTACCCATTTAAACTTGAATTAGGGCATTTCATCTTCTTTTCATCCTGTTGGAGTGATTGGGTTCAAGTATTCAAGTTAGGGTTTTACCAATTGAAGAATTAAGGTGAGTAACTTGTATCTAATTGATTGTATTATACTTTACTACCATTCTTTATCTTGATTTTGGTATTGTTAATGAGAAATCTTGAGTAATAAGCTCTTAATGGTGAAGAGGGAAACAAGAAGAGTCCAAGTAAGTTATGGTAGATAAATTGTGTTCTATTACTTGGAATACCATGATAAATGTTAGTGTTAAAGATTTGGGTTTGATTATACATCATTGGTATGTGATTATGTTGATGGCTTAATTTATGTCTTAATGAAGTAAGGATGGCTTAATGGTCAATATGGACCTATTATTGAATTGTAAACATGGATGTTTATTATTGATATTATATAGAATGTGATTTGATACATATGGATGTATATGAACTACATGGAAGTAGTATTAATATTGTTAAATGGTTGGACCATTGTTAAGTGTTAATTATGCTTTGAATATTATTTGGATTAACATATTTGGTATTCACATAATTGGAGGAGCACCTAGTAGACATTGGAGGATATATTCTTACACACCGTGGGGTAAGTGTAATTGACTCATACCTTCGGATACCGTGGGGTTTTTCCGTTGTGTTATGCCTTGTGACAATACCGTGGGGTACCGATCAAGGTATATCTTCAATTATGATGTAACTGGGTAGCGATATGGACCTTCTCCATGGAATCCAATTTGTGAATGTATCGAATCGTTATTCCTACATGCTATGATTATGCTCTATGTGCTATGTGTAAACCTCACTTAGGCTTTAAAAGCCTAACACTTGTTATGTGTTTTGTGTGTTACAGATAATAGTATCGAATCGTTATTCCTACATGCTATGATTATGCTCTATGTGCTATGTGTAAACCTCACTTAGGCTTTAAAAGCCTAACACTTGTTATGTGTTTTGTGTGTATTCACATAATTGGAGGAGCACCTAGTAGACATTGGAGGATATATTCTTACACACCGTGGGGTAAGTGTAATTGACTCATACCTTCGGATACCGTGGGGTTTTTCCGTTGTGTTATGCCTTGTGACAATACCGTGGGGTACCGATCAAGGTATATCTTCAATTATGATGTAACTGGGTAGCGATATGGACCTTCTCCATGGAATCCAATTTGTGAATGTATCGAATCGTTATTCCTACATGCTATGATTATGCTCTATGTGCTATGTGTAAACCTCACTTAGGCTTTAAAAGCCTAACACCTGTTATGTGTTTTGTGTGTTACAGATAATAGTGGTTCCGAACACAAGAAGGTCTAGAACAGGGTTGTGAGCATGGGATCATTGTTGGAGAGTGAAAGATTGGAAGATTTATGATAGAACTTTCCGACATCCTTTTTGTAATTTGATTGCCTTAGTAGTGATCAGATAAGCTAGTGGTCCAATAGTAGTTATAATTAACTAAATCTTTGTATTAATGATTATGAAATGTTAATTAGGTATACTCTTACTTTAGTAATGTGTACCACTCTTCCGTTTTATGGAAGTTTTTGTTAACCCCTGTTTTGGGGTGTTACATCGTACGGTCGATCTCAGGATGGTTTTGGCCAAATTGCAATTACTCGTATGCACATACTTTCATATTACAACTGTTTTGTTGCTTGGGTAACTATCTGCAAGCATATTTGGGTGAAATTGATCAATCCGAAAGTCGTCCGGACACATTCAATTTATCCGGACACATTCAAGTTGTCCGGAAACTACCGAAGTCTAGATCTTTTATCCGGACACCACCATCATCTGGTAACCCTAGTTATCCGGAAACCTCAGGGTTTCCGGTAAGTTCAACTATCCGGAATGTTGAGGTGTCCGGTAACCAATGCCATCCGGAAACTCACATCCTATCCGAAAACAATCTTTGTCCGGATTGACTGACTTATCCGAAAACCCTCATCTCATCCGGAAACCGTTATTGTCCGGATACTTTTGTCCGGATACAATGCTTTGTCCGAAAACTTGTGTTTAAAATGAGTTTGTCCGGAAACCCCTGTGTTTTTCAGTTCAGTACCTTGTTATCTCACTGCCTGTCCTCAATCTGTCTCAGATTGAGCCGATTACTACAAAGGTACGCACCTGCACTTGTTCATCCGCTTTGATTACTGTTTGGGTAAAAAATCACACCCTCGACCGACTTGGGAAATTCCCTTGACATGACCCATGGACCTTGATTACCCTAATATCTACGACAGTCATACCCCCGACCGACAAGGATAATACCCATTATTGTCATATCCCCGACATACGTTAATAACCACGATAGTTGGTTATTGAAAGACATCTTGCGTCAATAGTCATTCAAGACAGTATCTTACATCTAATGATCGCACGTCACGTGTCGCACATCGCTAGTCTTATGTCACTAGCCTTATGTCACTAGTCTTATGTCTCCAGTTATGTGTCGCCAGTTACGACTCGTTGGTCTTACGTCGACAGTCTCCTGTCATCGGTCTTATATCACTCTGGTCTTACGACCTGGTGGTCTTACCACATTTTTATAAGACCATTTTTATATTAAGATAAGGTCTTACAAGACGTTTACAGTCATATACATGGTCTTGTATTTCGGTGACGGACGTATGCTCCATAAGACCGACGTCCTGAACTTAAGATGGTCTCACGATTACACTAACCATCAATGGTCGATAGCCGTTTCTTTTGTTCATTAATGCAGGTCTACAAGCCATTATGGTACAACGGTCTAGCTCTTAATGACATTAAAGACTCGACAGAGGTTACAACGAAAATCATCAAAGTGCATTTAATGTCGGCAGCGGTTACAAGACCAGCCATTAACAGCACTAAAGACGACATCCGTTACAGCAATTACCAAAGTCCTTAATGATCCAATTAAAGTGCCCGGAGACTATAAATTCCAAGCTCAATCCTCAGTTCAAGGGACATCGAACAAGAGACACAAACACTCGAACTCGAAAAGAACACTTGAAGCACAGAAATCGCTCTCAGAGGAATCGCTCTCGACGCACGACATCAGCGCATGACACACAGTTTAAACACACGACGTACATTGTTTTTACATTCGAAACACTTGTTGCTTTACATTTCGAAGTCTTTCCTTCATTTGTATTGTAATCTCTGTACGATCGACACCCGAAACACAAGGATTATCGCCCCTGTTTGGCGACCATAGTGCACTGTCGACTCTCACAGAGTCGACCGCGGTTTTTTCCCTCGTTTTGGGGTTTTCCGCGTCACCAAATCTCTTGTCTCTTTTATTTTTTCCTCGCAATTGTGTTATTTGGCTTGAGATACGTTTCTTTAGTTGTTAAATGTCCACATCGACCTTAAGTTGTACTTTTGTGCGATTTTTGGCATTAACAATTACTAACTTGGGTCTCTCTTCAGATATTCCATGGCGGATCAAGAACAACAACAACATCCCGAAGAACAAATTCCTCCTCAAGAGGAATTTATCGACGAAGCAGCTGATAATGCTTTGGTCAATCCTGACCATGGCATCGAGATGGAAGCCAACAATCACCAGTTGGACGCCGCTGAGTTCTGACCACAAGAGCAACATCGTGTGGTCGTGGACATACTACTAGGGCATCCTCTCCGTGAGGCCCTCACTGCAACAGCCGACGTTCCTACACTATATCTTTATCAAGTATGGCTTACCGCACAAGTCGTCACAGCTGCTAATTCTCAGACAATCACGGCGCAGATCGACAACCATCCCTTCACGCTCACACCAGACACGTTCTGTCGCTTGCTATCATTACCAGAAGCCAACACCGGCGGACAACAAGGCTACGACCCCGCGATCAATGACACAACATTGTGTGCTCAAGTACGTGCTCTAGGCTACAACCGCGCCCTCGATCGACTTTCGGCATTCAACCATAAATATCTGGCGCCCATCTGGTACACGCTGTTCACCATACTGAACAGGTGTCTCTCATCCAGATGGAAGGGAATAGACCAGTGAACAGGTGACTTCCTACGTCTATTCCATGATGTATGCTACAACAGACATGTCCACTTCGCGATGATTATATGGCACGAGATGGTTCAAGCTATTCAAAATATCGGAGGTACGAAGCAAAAGAAATTCCTACCTTATCCTCGATTCCTCTCTCTGGCCATCAGACAACATATGGAGGCGAATCCAGCAATACCACGACGCATTAACCATCTGGTATGTCCTCCTTTCCATTTACAATATATGGTGATTCGGAACCCGTCCAACGCCATAGCCATGCCCATACCTGAAGCCCTACTGGCACACGCGGACCCCAATTCACCGAGTGTGGTAGAATATAGGAGAGAGTTAGTTGCTCCCATGGTCCATCCAGCGCCGGAGGGACCTCCCTAGGGAGATAGACCCGAGCGACGTGGGGGTCCTAGGACAAGAGGAGGCAGGGCCCGGGCAGCAGGGGCTCCCGGGCGGGGTGTGTTGAGAATTCATGGGAGGGGAACAGGAGCGGGCGGTGCATTGGATACGTGGCCCAGTACTACCTAAGCCGGACCAAGCCATCAAACCATTCCCACCACCCGAACCATGACCGAAGCAGGACCGTCGACTAGACTACACGAGGTCCAGGTCGTCACTGAAACCGAACGCCCCATGCTTCACCGTGACACCGACACATACATCTCTGACCCTCCTTCGCCTACCAGGAAAGTAGAAGATGTGGAATCTGACTCCACTGAATCTGATACGGATCGTACCATACGGGCAACACTAATCCCTACCCGTATCAGACCCAACCCAGATTTTACAGAAGGAATCCCATCTGACTCACCGACACCCCCTCTAATCCCTACGACCCAGCCGGATACGGGAGACATAAGGAGAGAAGAGGGAGTATTAGTTGAACAATTAGAACATGTGAGACGGAGGGAATTGAGGTCGAAAGCGAACCAAGAAAGATTAAGCCATAAAGATAAAGAGGCTTCTGAGCGAATCCAGCCGAGTGTCGTCCGGGTAGCCACATCTGCTATCCCGTCTCATCCGTTGAGACGATGTATTGAAGAAGCCGCCGTGGACCCATCGGCGCAATTGCACAACTTCCCAAGCCACTCAACCGTCTCTCAAAAGACGGATGTTTCATTTTTGCACGGGGATATAGCACAAAATCTACCGGTCTCTCAATCAGAGGGTACTGGTATTGAAAATAGAGACCAGCAGCCCCCAGTCTCGACTTCTTTGGAAGCACTCTTGAGTCTAGAGCCATTTGTTAATGTTACTTCTTCGGCTAGGACACAAGATGAGACAACGAACATCGGAACCTCCGTAGTGTCTCCGCATTTACGCGGAACGCAAGGATTGGAGGGAAATCCTTCCACGGCTACCCTTTTGCCAACCGTGAACGTAGGTGGCTCTACCTCTAAGGTAGATGCTTCAACGGGTGCTCTAAGTGACCCCGGAGTTATTTTACCAGAATTTGTGTCGAAGGGATACCTGGACGGCGCCCTAAAGGCTGTCCGCGAGGCCATGGAACAGCGCTTCACCAACGAGCTCAATAACCTGAAAATCCTGATTAAAGGTAAGGAGAAATTCGTCGAAGCTGAAACCGCACCAACACCACCACCGGCTCCCGTTCCGACTATCTATTTGGTGGATACCTTGAAGACAATGCTCCTAGCTAAGCTGCTCCAACACCAAGATACCGATACCTCTACCAAAGCAGACCTGATCTCAGTTCTACAATCACAGGTCACTGCTCCTTCGTCATCCGTAACAACAAGATTGGACCATCTTGACACAACTCTTAAGGACGTACAACAAGCGCTCAAAACGCTGTCCGAGAGAGTCGCCTCACTCGAAACTACTTGCAAGAGTCAAGCTGGCGGACTCAAGCGATGGCACGATGACCAGGATGATCCTGATCACCGTGAGGGGGGGAACAAGAGACTACGCTTGTCCGAGTCCGATCCAATCATCCCTGAAACTACTGTGGTTCAACCGGAACCCTCAACTGCGGCAACTGCAACAAAAACCGAACCCGAAGCCGAGTTGAGTTTAGCTGAGATGGAAATTGATATGGACATCTCCGATGACGAAAACCCGACGGTTGAAAAGCCTGAGGGAGCAACATAGGAATTGGTCAACTATGACACATCAGACAGGACCGCACTACAACTGATAGATCCAGACTCCCAGATCGACCCGGAGACCGAAAATGCATGGTACGAAAAAGCCTCCAGTGCTGTAAATCTCCAGGTAAACCTGATCTTTCCTACTGATGAAGACGACAACGTTGACTACGACCAGTTTCTGCTGCAAAATCTTTATGGTACACCCGTTCACTCTGCTCAAGCCACCGAGACTTCTACAAGACCCGAAACTTTAACTTCTGCAAATCCGACATCTCCTCAACAACCAACAGCTTCTGATCATCCTCCTCCTCAACAGCAACAAATCCGATGGGAGAAGATCACAATATTTATTCCTCACCTGGAGGAATCCCTGAAAAGCCTGTTCGTTCACAGGTTACACCCTATGGAGCCTTCCTTTTGCCTTGGTATTTACAGTTCCGACCCAGAATACCAAAGCCAGTACATAAACCCAATGAAGCGGTGTCTGCCAGTTAGCCAAGTCCGAACAAAGCACAGGATCACCGAAGTGCTCAATGTCTAAACAGGTAGAATTCTTAAAGTTATGTTTCCCGTTTTCACCGTCCGATGAGAATACGGAAATGAATGGCGATTTTCCGAAGCTGACTTCAAGAACCTCCGACCGTTCGACTTCTATGCTATACTAAAAGACCTCCGAACCAGAACCATCCGACCGCTTCATGTAACCAAAGCGCTCGAAGCTGTTCGTCTATTTCTAGTCCGTACAATTATGATGTCCTATCTTACAGACTTCCAAATGGCAATCGAGAACAGAGCAAAGAAGGTAAACCTGATAAAGTCGAATCTGAAAGCGCCCGAACTGAAGATGTATTCCGAGAACGCACTGCTTCTAGAACCAGAATTTGGGATTGTATACCTCAACGAACAGAAAGAAAAGAGGTTTCTCCGCTTCAGCCAGGTCGACAAATTCTGCGACGGCACGCTCTTCAAAGTTCAAGATGCTCTTCGAAACATCATCACTTACGAATCAGAAAATCGAAGGCTTTCGTATGTTCCCAATCTTAATGAGACAACCGCTTGAAAAGCCTTAGAAGTGATTGAAGAACGCATCGACTATCGCCGCGCTATCCGAATGTTCGAGGTACACTTTGCACTCCGCAAAAGATACGTTCATAACTGGCGCGAACTCGAACTTCGATTCAAAGGGGGAGATTGTTAGGGCAATATTTGGTTGAATAGAAGTTCAAGGGCTAAATGTTAATTAATCATATTTGAGCCTTAATTGTGAACGGGCGGTGGGCTTGTTACCACGGGCCCAGCATATAAATTGTTTTGTATTAGCTTAGAATTAAGCTAGTTGTCATTTTCTCTTTTCTAATCGTATTGTAAACACTCTGCATATTGAAAGAAAATTGGATTACCAGTTGAAATCATACCGTATTGTTATTCATCTATTGATTTCTTATTGTTCGTTGCACGGATCTGGAACTTACATAGCCTCGCTTTGTCTTAGCGTTAATTTTTGTACTTCTTTTGGGCGACCGTTGGTGGTCGTGCCTCATCACTTGTAATTTTTTGGAATATTAATACGAGTGATTCACTTTATCTGATAAAATTTCGTCGAATATTTTATTTGTCATATAGGATTGTACCAGCGATAACTTCCGATAATACGTTAATCATACAATAAATAAGACATGTGATTAATGAGAATAAAACATAGATCGTGCGATAGAACCTTCGATTAACATGTAATCGAAATATAAATCGTGCGACTGAGGCATTTTACGAATATAATGCGACTGAGGCATTATGAAATTTTCCAAGTCTTGGACTCGGAATCGTAAGACCTGAGATGTTTTTTATCATCGAGCTGCTTCATCCGAACGGATTTATCGTAGCTTTCGACTCATGTTTATGCGATCGTGCGATCCTGCGACATAGCGTTGGTCAGCGGTTGGTCGTTGGCTTAACCAACGACCCTCCGATGCTTAAGTCAGTAATCGATATGATGAAATAAATCGAAAGGAAAAAATAATTTAAAAGAAGTATTTTTTTCTCAAATGTACCGCATTCCAGCTTCGTGGGACGTCCTGGTTGTCGAGGGTTTGGAGCCGATAGGCACCTTTTCCTACGACTTCAGATGTACAATAGGGTCCTTCCCACTTGGTGGATAACTTATCTGCATTTGTTTCCTTGGTGTTTTGAAATACTCGTTGAAGAACAAAATCGCCTTCTTGGAAGACTTTGATCTTGACATTTTTGTTGAAGTGTCGTTCGACCACTTGTCTCTAGGATGCCATTTTGATAAGGGAAGATTCCCGTAGTTCCTCTAGGGCTTCGAGGTCATAACTCAGGTCTACCAAGTTATGATGACCGAGGTGTGTCTCCACGTCGGCAGTCGTGTCTCGACAGGTAAGACCTCTTCACACCCGTAAACTAAAGAAAATGGGGTTTGACCTGTGGAAGTACGTGGCGTCGTACGATTGGCCTATAGGACCGATGAGAGTTCTTCGACCCATCGTCCTTTTGCAGCTTTCAATTATTTCTTTATCGAGTTGATTACGACCTTGTTGCTCGATTCAGCTAATCCATTCGACTGAGGATATCGTGGCATGGAAGTCGTAAGTTTGATATCACGATCCTTGCAAAACTGCTGAGTTAGATCACTTATGGATTGTGATCCGTTGTCACATACGATTTCGGATGGAATTCCAAACCTACAGATAATGTTAGTCTAGATAAAAGAGATGACTTCTTTATCCCGGACCTGAGAGAAAGCCGTTGCTGCTATCCATTTAGAGAAATAATCTGTAAGAACTAAGAGGAATACCTTTTGCCCAGGGGCAGGTGGTAGCTTACCGATGATATCCATCCCCCATCTCATGAAGGGCCATGGGAATAAAGTCGAGTGTAAAGGTTCTGAGGATTGATGAGACATACCTGAGTGTCTTTGAGAGGCGTCGCATCCTTGGATGCACCTGACCGTGTCTTGTCGTAAGGTCGACCAATAGTAACCTTATCGTGAGACTCGATTAGCTAGACTACTACCTCCTGAGTGATTGCCACATTCTCCGTCGTGCATTTCCGTCTGGATGATTTGCACTTGATCATTGTTAAGAACGCATCATAAGTTTAGTCATGTTGACGATCGTCGATAGAGTCGATCGCCGATCATAAGGTACTTGGAAGCTTTAAACCTGATCTTGTGTGCTTCCATTCGATTGTCTGGTAATTGGTCGTTGCGTCATTATCGATTAATCCCTTGAGGTGTCCCTTCAGAACGTAATATGCGAGTTATTTTCGTAACGCGAGGCAGTCTTCTGTCGTGTGTCCATGATCGTTATGGAAGTCACACCACTTGGACTTGTCTTTCTTTTCGTCGTCTTTGTCACTCTTCTAAGGCCAACGGATAGTCGACTAAATGTTCTTCAAAGCCTCGACCAGGTCCTTGGCGGTTCCCTTGAATCTATAAGATGAGATCTTACAATGCTGGGGAAATTTATGAGTAGGAGCGTTTTTCTTTTTCTCAAATCTGACGTTCAAAATTTGTCGGGCGGGTTCCATCTTGGCGACGGGTTTGGCTTTGAAGTCAGGCTTCTTCACGCTTAATGACCTTTTGTCGCCTGAATGTTTTCGATGGAAATCCACGTCGTGTTTGAATCTCATGTAGGCCAACGTACTCGCTCGAACGTCCTCGAAGTTCTCTAGGGGGTATTTCATGAGGTCTGTGTATAATCCGAAAGAGTCGTCCAGACGTCATTTGTAAGCTTCGATTGCAGTTTTGACATCACAATTGCGGACGTTGATCATTTCTTCATTGAAATGATTGAAGTAACTTCGGATGGACTCTCCCATTTTCCGGGTGACATAGTACAAGTCACCAGTTTGTTTCTCCATCTTGCGACTATTGGTGAACTGTCGAGAGAACTGATTGACGAGCTCGGCGAAGTTATTGATGGACTTTGGTTTGAGATTTATCAGCTATTGGAGGGTTGTACTAGTGAGTGTCGCACAAAAACTCTTGCACATGGCCACCTATTAATATTGATGAGGTATGGACACCGTCCACATCATATGTTTATACTGAGCGATGTGCTCCGTCGAGACTATGATCCCTGAATATTTTGGCGTGAACGTTGGGATTCTATATTTCTTTGGGACGTCAATCGTGGAAATATCATCGATGAAGGGGGATGCTTGAATCCCGAGCGTGGTTCGACGTCGACAGGTACTGCGGCACCAGGTAACTTGGACAACTATGACAACATCTTTTCATTTTGATCTTCCATAAGCTTTAGGCGTCGGTCGATCGGGTCGTCCTGACTGGATCCTCTATTTGTTGCGAGAACAGAGCCAGTGTTTGTCTAGAAGCCATTATGGTGCGTCGAGTCAGCAGCATCTCCTTGCGGTGGAAAAGTGAACGTCGGTTGGGGCATTGTCAGGATGCTCATCATAGGATTCAGAATGATGGGAGTATGAAATGTCGTCGTTGACATGGGTATCGTCTGATTTTGAAATGGGGCCGATTGAAATGTCGCTGACGACATAGCACAGTTTGATTTTAAAATGGGATCGGGTGAAATGCCGTCGAAGACAGAGGCAACGTCTGGTTCTGAAACAACGACGGTGGTCGAAGATGTTGTGGTGGATACTCTCCTTGAGGAGGAACTCCAGAAAATGGTCTTGGGCCATTTTGTTGACCGAAGCCTCCTGGATTCTGAATCGGACCATTCTGATACCCAAAGAATTTCCGCTGATTTTGATTCTGGTTCACACCATTCTGATGTTCGGAGAAATTGCCAGCATTCTGGTTTGATCCGTTTTGCTAATTGAAAAGGTTTCCATGTCCCTATATTTCCTGAAAAACAGAGAAAGCTCAAGAAACGGTTAGAAGGACATACACTTTGTCGGAGATTTTCTCTAGATGAGGCCCCACGATGGGCGCCAAACTATTAATGCCAAAAATCACCCAAAGGATAACTTAAGGTCAATGTGGAGCGTTAACAACTAAAGAAAGAATTCTCGCGACAAATCGTACGAAGGATAATAAAAACGATAAGATGCAACAGAATTTGGTGACACGGAAAACCCCGTCGAGGGAAAAAACCGCGGTTGACTGTAGAAGTCGACAGTGCACTATGGTCGTCAAACAGGCACGACGTTCTTTAATAACAGGTGTCGTGAGTACAATAGATTACAATTACAAAAGAAATAGACTTAATTGTAAAGTTGTATTGTGCGTCATGTGTAGGAATGCTTCAGTTGTGCGATTCGTCGAAGGAAAGAGTATGTAATTTCTTGAAAACTTCGAATGTGCTTCTAATGAATCTTGTGTGTCTTTCAGAATGAGATATCCTAGAATGTGTTTTTGGTCTTGAAATATATAGGCTTTGGCGTCATTAATGGCCTCCATAAATGTGGAAAACGGTCCTTGGTATTGAATATGCTTGATTGCGGTTATCAGTTATGACCGTTGTCATTTATTGTGCTTGACCTGCATTAAATAGCCATAAAAGAAACACTTGTCGGTCGTTAGTAAGTTAATGTCGAGGATAATCGTTCGACGGTGTATGCTTTGGTGGATAATCCGGTCGTACGTCGAAGGTACCTTACTGGCGACGATTAAAGTTATGGTCGTGCATATTTTGAGGGACCTTCTCTCAATACAAGATTCGCCGTACGAAACAAGTCCTTTGTTTTCCTGCGTCGGTCGAGAGGTGTATTTTTTACCCGAACAGTAAGTCGCTCGTGTCCAAACAGAGGCTCACGCGACTATTGGCGCGACTAAACTTGAAACACCCTAAAATTCACAATAAATTTAAACCTTAAATTTATCAGAGTTCACCACTATAATTTCAAACTTTCATTTACAAAGAAGAATTCACGACGAGTTTCAAACCTATACAAATTTATCATAATTACCAGCTAAATATAATCCCTGATCAACACACAAATCCAAAAGCATAACTCTGGCATTCCTCGACACTCATCCCTTTGAATCCCTTCCCGAGCTAATACCTAGTAAGAAAATTTAATTTGAAACGATTAGGGTTGCGCCTAGTGAGAACATCTATTTTCAAATTCAAACCTTTTAAGCTTTGAAAACCAACTGTTAAGCAAAACATATAAACAAACGTGGTTTGCCACCATTCTTACCTTACATAAAACATCTTTCGATGACGGGAATATACCCGATTTCATGAATATGACTAACACTAAGTAAGTCATATCATCACGTTCGAGAGCCTACTACGAATCACCACGGATTCTAGATCATTACTCATATCAAGAAATTACAATTAGCGCCATGCCTATTTATTGAAGTGGAAGTAGGAATTACCATTAAGCGCCCGACCTATCCCTTACCTTCCAACAAAATTCGGGAATTACGATTAGCGCCCGGCCTATTCCACGATTTCACATCACAATACGAAAATAGGAATTACCAATAAGCGCCCGGCCTATTCCTCATTTCAAATCAACGAGAATTACCATTAAGAGCCCGACCTATTCCACGTTTATCAATCACAATACTAAATGGGAATTACCATTATGTGCCTGGCCTATTCCTCATTTATCAATCCATGGGAATTACAATTAGCGCCCCGCCTATTCCACATGTTCACAATATACTAGTGCCTATGGATCCATTACACTTACTTATCACGAGTGCACATCACTTCAAAACACATAACAACTCATCTCCTACTCGGAGTTGAATTATAATCACATCCGTACTGTTAATATCCGAATATATTCCATATCAGAAAAACGCTTAAACAGTGTAGCTTTACACATACACAGAAAATATCCAAGAAAGCAGTCCAGAATCATATCCGGAAATCAAATCTGGAACATCTATCCGGAAAACCATCCGAAATCCGATAAAACATCCGGACATGTATCCGGAATCCGGTACAATTCGGTATCCGGAACCAAGTCCGACAAACACCCGAAATCCGGAAACAATTCCTATAAACATCTGGAATCCGGTAAAACATCCGGACAACCTATCCGGAATCCAGTAAGCTCAATCGATAACTCCAATTTTCACACCATCGAACAGTACTTGATCAAATCCAGACTTCTCTTTCTCTCTCGATTTTCTCTGGAAACCGACTTCAGGAATCGGCAATTGAGTTAAAAATCCCAATTCAACCGACTCCCCCTTTAAATATCCAAAACTATCAACAAATAACAAAACCAACCCCCAAAGTTTCAATTTTCACAAATAGCTTAAACTTTGGTCAATTACACTTTGAATCCTTCCATATCAAAATATAACATAATTTTGATCATGGAAATTCGAGGTGTTACAAAACTCGTGTGTAAACCTACGCAGGTGCACAACTCACGTGTAAACCCGCCTGAGTATATAACTCCTGCATAAACCCGTTTACCAAACCACATATCATTCAAATATAAAACATTTAGGGTGTTACATTACCCAATTTCCATTTCTGATTCCTCACCTCTTTTATCTCTAATATATATAGAGAACATTGATATTTAACTTGGAAGAAACTATATCTATCCATATACATCCTAATTTTTTTCATGCATTGAATTTCATATTCCGAGTTGAGAGATTAGTCTTAGAGAAAGAATTACTTTCAGTAATGTAGCATTTAATTTCCAGTAAATTCTATTTTCTAGTACTGTAATCCAGTGCCTTCGAGAGTGGGTACTGGAACATTTTATTCAACTTAAAGTCTTTTGGTACGATTTCTTGAAATGTTTTGTCTTCTATTTTCTTCCCTTTCTTAAGGATGAGCTAAACATTTTTTAAGATGTAGGGGGTGAGAGGTACCCAATTTTATTCTAAATGATTGAATAGTTCCATATGTTGAACCTCTATTGTTTGGTCATCTTTTGTTGATTATGCCCAATGATGCAAACAAGTTGATCACATGAGAGTGTCTAAGTCTAGTCGTTAATCCATAGATGGCTAGGATGTAGTGAAACGAGCTTGGATTATGCTAGTGGAATCGATAATACTCTTATAACGTCAACAAGAGTTGGGTTTGCAAAGTGAGATGAAATCCAACCTTCTAGAGTACTTGGAAAGATACTTTATGTATCTAAAACCACTTAGAGTATTTATCTATGCACATTCCATCGAACCTGAGATTTTGAGTAATAGGCGTGATTACTTGTTAAACATATTGGATTTTGAGGTTCACCAGGGGTCATCACCGACAAAACAATATAGTTAAACATATGGGATTTTGAGTAAGAGGCGTAAGTACTTGTTGTGAGTAGGCTTCTTGAAAGAGAGTGTCCATTTAACGCAATACAGTGAGAACTATTCTAGATCAGGTATTTAATATAAATTATGGAGAAAATCTACACCTACATCTCTCCCTTTAATTCATAAATATCATATAAAAGATGTTTCACCAAACCAACGAACTTATTGTGTGGATCCTAGTTTGATCAAATAACAATGAATATGAAAGCAATAATCTTTATTGATCGATTGTGGAGAGTTACAATATTGGATTGATGAACAGAACTCTCTCTAATCTCTATTACGTGCATGAACTGATCTCTCAAAGTCTAACCTAATTTCATCTCTAAACACACCTTAAATACTAAGGCTTTAAGCCTAAGGCCCATGGCCCAATAACACACTAAAGCCCATAAAACTAATTAAAGGCTTTTAATAAACAAATAAATATCACTATTCTTTTCTTTATATCACTTTCTATTTTATAGGACTTTTCTTTATATCACTTTCTGTGATCCGGGTGTCGTTTCCTGGATAGACAGTCCGGGATTTGAGATCCGGGAAAGAAATCCGGGACCTGGAAGTCCGAAAACGGAAAAGATCCGGAATCAAGAGATCCAGATTTGAGATCCGGTATAGAGATCCGGGTTGGTAGATCGGGTATGAGAATTTGGACCCACTATTCAATACCCCTACGAAAAATTGATCACATCCGAGCGTTTCCGCGGCCGAATCCACTTTGAATTTGATAAATGCATTGCTTGTGAGGTATGTGTTCGTGTATGTTCTATAGATCTGCCCGTTGTTGATTGGAAATTAGAACCTGATATTAGAAAGAAACAATTGCTTAATTACAGTATTGATTTCGGAATATGTATATTTTGTGGTAATTGCGTTGAGTATTGTCCAACAAATTGTTTATCAATGACTGAAGAATATGAACTTTCTACGTATGATCGTCACGAATTAAATTATAATCAAATTGCTTTGGGTCGGTTACCAATGTCAGTAATTGACGATTACACAATTCGAACAATTTTAAATTTGCCTGAAATAAAAACTTAAGAAAAATCCCCGATTAATGACTCATTTTGATCTAAAAAAATGAGGGTTTTTGTTTGGTGAATAACTACAATTATATTGATTAGGAGGCGAGAATCCTGTTTTAATGTATATTAAAAACATATGTATATAGTTTGAGGATTTGAAAATATATAGATTCAAATTACTCTTTCGAGAGATTAGGCCAATAACTATATCTACATCAATCCATATCCATGAAAATGGAATTTTTTTAATTTAATAATTAAGAACTATTATAAAAAAGTAGAGTTACTTCTTTTTTCCTGACCGGGTCAATAAAGTTTTGAAAGATTTTGATTTATTTATCTCTTATTTTATATATAATGGATTTACCTGGACGAATACATGATTTTTTTTTAGTCTTTCTAGGATTGGGTCTTATATTAGGGGGTCTGGGAGTAGTATTACTTCCTAATCCCATTTATTCTGCCTTTTCGTTAGGATTGGTTTTTGTTTGTATATCTTTATTCTATGTTTAATCGAACTCCCATTTTGTAGATGTTGCGCAGCTCCTTATTTACGTAGGAGCCATAAATGTTTTAATCATTTTTGCTGTGATGTTCGGAATAAGTTCGGCAGCGGATCACGAAATCTTGGTCATCTTCTCTATCCAATGAATGGGGAGTCTGCTTTAAAATCGTCCGCCCTGCACCCACCCCCCGAGTATATGCTTCAACAGGAATCACACAAGGGTAGATTATAAACCTCTAGTAAAATGACCGCCCGTAACCCAGCAGATAAAGTACAATACATAGCATTACATAGTCCGTTTTAGGGATTGGCGACTTACCCATTCAGTGACTTTGGCACTAGACGTCCCCCAAACGGGTACTGTCGGGTCGGGTGAATTCAATAATAGACGCCTGTTGGCATTCCAGCCTTCCTTCGCCTTTCATGGCCACATATCTTTCCGGCTAAGGAATGGGAAATCCTTCTCCTGTTCCATGAATCCAATTTGCATTTCATCCGGGGGTTTCCAAGTCCACGGCCAAGTACTTATCACTTCTTGGGTTGTAATTGCTATCTTATTAGGTTCAGCCACTCTAGCCCTTCGGATCGGATTAAGGTCGAAACAAATTCGGACCGGAACCGGGTTTAGAACCGGAACCGGGTTTAGAACCGGAACCGGGTTTAGAACCGGAACCGGTATGCTTGTGGATCGGGGGACCGGGGTCGGGTTCGATTCCCGATAGGCTTCTGGAACCGGTAACGAAAACCGGTAAAGATTACAGAACCGGATGTGAGTCCGGTGTTAACCGGAACCGGATTGGAATTCTGGTATATGCACGATCCGGTATTGCCAGAATTGGAGTTAAATCCGGTATGAGTATGGATCCGGTACGAGTACTGGAACCGGAACTCAAGCAAATTGAGTTTCGTATTCAAAGTTTGGTCGATAGAAAAACGTACTTGGAGATCAAAATCGCACCTTTTTCGACTAGATAGCTTCTGCAAACACTTTAGTACCAAAACCAACAAATAGGGAAGACACAACAACTGACCAAATCGATTTTTAAACCACTTTTGACCAATAAATCAAGAAAATTGTAAAACAGAGACTATAAAACCCAGAACATTGAATTTTCAAAATTGATGATCAAAAACATAGAATTCGACCCCGAAAGTTTGCAGAAATCAGTTTAAGATAATATAGAATGGATTAGAACAAACCGATTTCAATACAATTACACAAATCAAAAACCCAAAAAAAAATTAAGATGAACACAACGTCGTTTTTCAAATTTGAAGAACACAGAATCAAAGATTGATACCTTTTAGATCGATAGCTTTGTCCCTTTGCTCTGATACCACATGTGGATCCCAGTTTGATCAAATAACAATGAATATGAAAGCAATAATCTTTATTGATCGATTGTGGAGAGTTACAATATTGGATTGATGAACATAACTCTCTCTAATCTCTATTACGCGCATGAACTGATCTCTCAAAGTCTAACCTAATTTCATCTCTAAACACACCTTAAATACTACGGCTTTAAGCCTAAGGCCCATGGCCCAATAACACACTAAAGCCCATAAAACCAATTAAAGGCTTTTAACAAACAAATAAATAGCACTATTCTTTTCTTTATATCACTTTCTATTTTATAGGACTTTTAGTCCTAACATATTGCTTCCTCTCTTTCATGATGACAATAGTGTCTTGATTACCCAGTCCATGTGAAATACGATTTTGGTTCTTACGATCGAACTTATAATTGAAATGACAATCATAGTAACCAGTGTACACTTGCGCAGTCCACTATGGACTATTTTCTACTACTACTACTACGATTACACATATTTTGCACATACCACGTTTTTGGCAGCATTACCGGGGGCTGCGTGATTTTTTATCTCAAGACATTAGTTTTCATCCAAACACTAGTAACCTGTTTTTCTATGCTTTATGTGTTGTATACCCAGGTTGCAAAACGGACCAATTTCACCACTTGATCTTGAAATCAAAAAACCCTGTAGAAGAAGACGTAAAGGTAGAAGTAAAAATTGGCAACCACTTGTGAATCCCACTATGAACATGGCTGGTGGTGAAGGAGAAATCCCTGTTAACCCACCACCAAGACCTCTACTGGTTGAGACTACAGTGAATATTGTCGATGATAAAGATCGAAAGATATGAGACTATACTACTATGAGATTTAATCAATGAAACTCTAGGATTCTTAAATCCAATATTTTGCACAACACTTTGAAGTCAAATCTTGAAAGTTCCAAATGATCCAAACCATGAGTTAGTTTGGACGGTTACTGATAACTCTCATTTGGAGTGTTATGTTCAAATCATTTGTGTAAGTATTTCTTCCGTTTTTAGTTATGTTTCCTCTTTATGTGTTCATGTTTTTTTTCTTTTACTGATTTTTTATTTGGAGCCGTTAAGGATGTTTTATGGCTATATGCATCATTTTTGGGTATAAAATGTTGGACTGCAAAATGTGCCCACTGTAGGAAACGACGGTAATTTAAGAACAACTAAAAATATTATTTTTGCATGTGATCTTATGCTTATTTCTCACCTACATTATGGTAGTATTGAAAGACATGCTACATACAATGGAAGATGAAGTTAATATTTCAAGATTTGAATATGGATTGAAGATTTAGAAAAAAATGCTTGATAATTTTGAAGATTTCTTGGAAGTTGAATAGTAATCTGCAGATCACGTCATGCATTGAAAATGTAAAAAGTAGACTTTGATGTTGATGTATGTGAGGAGAAAATTAAGAAATTTTTTGAAAGATTTTATAGCAACAAACTAATTAAAAACATAACATATCGGTTGATGTTGCATCATAAAAATCAGGTTTGATAGTTTGTAATTAGAATTAGATTTTCAAAAAAAAGAATATGTTCCACCACGTTAGAGAAAACTAAGACCTCTATATTTTTCTGAAATTATAAACCTTTATTTATCAATTATAAATAATAACTAGTATTACTAAAATTTGAATTTTGCTATTATGAATTTGATAACTTAAATAGACATAAATAAAACATACATATAATTCTCAATGTTTGACAAAATAAAATTTTATTAGCAAAAATTTATAAAAGGGAAAACATAATATCGAATAGTAATATAAAACCCATTACAAAACATAAATTCGTTGATTATGAAAATTAAATATATATATTACAATTGTTATGTTGCATAGAAATTTATAACTATAATTAAATAAATATATTATTATAATTATATTAAATATGATTTTTAGTGTTTTTGTTAGTGTGGTTTGAGTTAATTTTGTTTTAGTGTTCAATAGATTCACTATTTTAATGAACATGATTTAAAAAAATGGTTATGGCCAAGAATTTAGTGATACGTGTAGAATTCATTTAACGTAATATAAAATATTATAAAAGTTAATCATGTGGCGTACTGGTTAAGGCTCTGGGGGTTGTGGTGGAATATCCCGTCTGCCTAGGGTTCTAATCCAGGCGTACACAACAATTGTGGCCACTGAGGTTTAATCAAGACTGATGTCTTACAGTCATAATTTGTCAAGGGATTAGTCTAGGCATAGCCTAAGACACCTTTCTAAAAAAATATATTATAAAAGTTAATTTAACATTAAAATATTACTTTCATTTATCTCAAAATAAATATCAATAATCAAAATAAAACACACTAACAATTATATTTTTCAAAAAAATGAACATGGGTTTGAATTTATATTTATTTTAATGGTCACACTAATTTTCCATTGGAAGTAAAAACAATGCTAGTATAGCAGTATCTATAATAAAATAAGATTATAATGTAAACATTTTCTACATGAGCCGGCAGCTGCTATTAAATGAATTTCTATTTGAATTAAATCAAAGTCATTTATCTATTAAAGAATACAAAAAAGAATATTATACAGATATTTATAAGGCAAATTGCATAAAAAGGGAACGTACTTTATACTTATTTCTGTTTTGGGAAACATACTTTTAAAATACACATTAAAAGTAAAAATTTACAACAAAAAAGGGATTCACTTACTTTGTTTAAGTTGTATTTTATTTATTTTGTTTAAGAGTGAATTATATTTGTGGTCCATGTGGTTTGCTTAGATTTTGGATTTAGACCCTAAAACAAATTATCTACATTTATAGTCCCTAACTTTTTAATTTCATAACACTCAAGATACTTGAAGTTAGCATCGTTAGTTAGCAAAAATTATGAGGGGTTGATTTGTTTCTAGCCAAACTATATGGACTGAAATGTAATCTGCTGAAAAATTGTGAATCACGTTTTTAAGAAAAATTCCATATCACGTTTGTTTTAAAAAATTTGTTAATAATTTATTTTAACTTTTACCAAAAAAAAATTTACATCTCTTATTTAAAATTTTTAATTAAAATGCATTTCTAATAAACATCTCTATAATAGTATTAATGAACTATTTAATTGACAAAATCAATTTTGTGTTCGAATTTGTAAGTCTAGAAAGTTATTTTTTAGGTTAGACATTGAATTATGCAAACAAAGTATTAGAAGTTATGTACAATTAACGTGGAATAGTTATATATTAAAAATTGTCCGTTGGAAAATTATTTATGTTTTAAAACTTCAAATATTGTGAGACAATATTAAATTGAATCATCAAATAATCCAGAATAAACTAAAACATTTAATTTTATATTGTAATCAAGTATTACTAAAAATGTAATAACTTAAAAGATTTTATATGGATCTTTGATTAAAAAGAAAAAAAAAAGTTGTTCATGCATCAAACTTTATATATTTTTAGACAAGAAATGTTTTTCATACCCATTATTCCTCTAGAACTTGGCAATAGGTTTTTTCTCGTTTGAATAATCGATGTTTTTAATCTTAATTTATAATTTGTATTTATAATTTCTTATTACTTCAATTATTTGTAGACTTGTAGTTTGACTATATATATTAAAATATCATGTGAATCCTACCCAATTTCCAATACGTAACTTGAATATATCAATGTCAACCCAAAAAATATGTCAACTTCTCATATTTTCTTTGGCTTTTTTAAACTTAAGATATTTTAATGTAAAAGTAATTTTGTCAATTTAATAGTTTTAAATAAATATAAAGATTTATATTTTAAATGCACTATCTCCAATATAAAAATTTTAATTTGTAATTGGTGACGTAAAAAAATTTGATTAAATTTTTTAGAAAAAATAGGCGATTCACAAGAATTTAGTAAGAAGCATTTAAAATATGTGTACAACCCCGAGCATTGTTTGGCTTGAGTTGTTGAATTGCTGGCTCTACCAACCTGCTCCCTTCCTAGGGTAGGGGTGGCTCTTCAAGATCCCAATAGATTTCCCCAAACGTACCATTTTGTCCAAAGTACGTTTCTTTTAGGGTTTTTTTACGCTTTTTAATTGGGAAACCCTGCCATTTTAAGGTACTTCTTTTTAGGGTTTGGTGTGTCTCTTTGGAATTTGTATATATGATTGGATGTTGTTTAATTAAAAATTAAAAGAGCTCATCAATAATCCAACAATTTTTTTAAAATTTCCCTAAAAAAAATTAAAAGTTAACGTTTACAAAAAAAAATTACATTCATCTTGACTAGATTCTTTAATTTGGAGAACCCAACATTGATTATAACATAATAATATTTCATTTTTCTATGTATTATAAAATCATTTTTCTTTATATATTCATTTTCAAAGTTTTTTTACGGGTTCTTTCACATTAATCATATTTTGGGTGTTACTCGTATTTGGTGAAAAAACATTATATCTTATACTTTCTCCATTTTAAACATAATTTTGAACAAATTGTTTGAACAAAATATTGACTAAAAATCCTTATTTTCTTTATTTTGCATAAACTACTAAAAATGCTTTTATATTGTATAGAAAGTTTATCATGAAAAATGTGAAGGTATCTTTATCTTACGTTTATGTTGTAATTTTTAAATAATATAAGAGAATTTCTAATAGATTATCTAATTTTTTTAGAATAGAGAATGAAATTATAAAATTTATAATTTTACTCTTAACTACAAAAGCTTAAAAAATTAGTTATGAGGTATAAAATATCAATTATAAGCCAACTACAAAAATACAAATTTATTAAACCTAATTTATTATGGAAATCCTAAGGAACCTAGGAAAGTAAATAAATAATCCTAATTTATCTAGAAAATAGGAAAATGACTCGTTTTGAAAATCCAACGATCTATGTTTCGGCTTTCTTTCAAACTCATTTTTAATCTCCTACTGCTTCACATGAGAGTCTGTTAACCTTCGGATTTGCTCCGCATAAAATGGTTATATTGTGTTTCGGGTTTGCAGGTATAAGTCGTGTACTTGAAATATACGAGGCTTGCAGGTTTGCACTCAATGCATTCTGTAAATTCGCTTATAGGTTTCTTGTTAACGCATTCTATGAATCTATATGAATGGTCATACAATGTGCATCGGGATTGCTTGTTTGCAAGATAACGCGTCATACTATTAGCGAATGACATAAATTGGAGGATTTTAAGAGTTTTATTTAATTGCAAATTATTTAATTACAATAACGCCCTAAACAATTATTTTAACTATATTATTAAAATTATTGAATTATTAATGTCATTACCTTTTCAAATAACTTATGGGGTCATTTAAGATGAAAATGGATATCAAAATTCTCACAGTTTTTAGAGTTCTCCTATAATTTAGCCAGTATACGGGGGCTTTCTATTCAGATTCTTACAATTTGTGAGATACGATATAAACCACGAATTCATAATAAATTAGGAAATTATTAATTTTGAATAAAAATATCAAATAAAGCGTATTGTGGTATTTATAAATCCCCTCTCTCCTCTCTCCTCCTTCATCTCTCTCTCATCTCTCTTTCCTCTCCCTCACCTCTCCTTCATCCCAAACATGTTTGACCACCTCCACCCCAAATTTTGTGAACATAGTGTGGACAAAACACAATTTCCCCAACACGTTCAACTACCATCCCAATTTTTATGAACACTGAGTGCAGGCCACACATTATGCAAACTTTGCAAATGGTGGTTGATGGTAGGATGACAAGGTGCACAATGTACATACAATCACTGCTCGACCATTCAGGAGATATGGTTTGAAAGGCAAGTAGATTTTTAGATTTGTAGTTGGGGTGGGGGTGGGGGGAGGTTGGATGAATCCATATATGAGATCGAGATCAGGATTCGATGCTCTTTCATGGTGGTTTGGATATCTGGATTCAATATTGAAGGAATGTTGAGGTGGTTTAGAGATTCAGAGTCGCGATGTCACAAGCACGATAAGGAAGTGGAAGAAGAAGTGGGTCCACGTAACGCCGCATAACACAATCCCTGTCATTCCTTTTCCATTTTTGGGTTATGCGACTTTCTTATGCCTTTATCTCTGGTTCGCTATGTTAGTTAATAGTGGTTGCTGGTTGCAGGTTAAAGGAGAAGGTGGTTGCAAATTAGAAAGAGGAGAACGTGAGCATAATTAGGGTTTTACCTGTAAGTTATTATATGCCCACGAAATATGTCACATATGGATACTGCTAGGGATTACATAAACTAGTAGGGTCGCGCACAAAGAATACGTTTGCTTGCATTTGTAGAAACCTAGATTAAATCAAGTTGATTATAGAAATAATTATTCTTTAAGGATAATAATGAAATTATATGTTAATTTTTAATTATGATAATTACAGGGTGTAAACGTAACTATGATAATAATGAGGTGTTATTTGTTAATTTATATAATTATATTAAAGTTTAAAATAATTATATATAAATATTACAAATATTTTCATAATCTTATTTGAGTTATAGTCTATCTATAATCCAGTTAATATAAATAAGGTAATAGACTAACATTAAAAGGTTAATCAAACCGTTGTTAACTATTAGAGAAAAAGAGAAAGAAACAGTTTCCTTCTTTTTGTTAAAGAAACACACATTTAGATTAAGGGTTTTAGGCTAGCAACCAGTGGAGATGCGAATCATGTTGGTGTGTGGACTACCATAGAGGAAACCTTTGTTGGTTTACTTAGTGCTCCATCAAAATCCCCGTCAAATCTATAATATATACAAATATAAACACCTTATGATGTGTAGTTTCAAATAAATGCATCATTTGATCCGATTGAGTTTTAGATTTAGAAAAAAATCTAATTTATATTGTAGTGTTAGGTTATTTTAGATTGTATCAAAGTAGAGGGGCTTAAAGTGTAAATACCCTTGGGGTATGTTAATGCCAAAAATCGTCCAGAAGGATAACTTAAGATTGATTGTGGAGTTTAACAACTAAAGAATGGAAATCTTTCGACAAACCGTACGATAAAGACAAAAAATGTAAAAGAGACGAAAGATTTTGGTGACGCGGGAAAAACCTCAACGAGGAAAAAACCCGCGAACGACTTTGGATGTCGCCGCTGCACTATGGTCGCCAAACAGGGGCGATGTCCTTATGTTTCGGGTGTCGAGAGTACAATGATTACAATACAAATGAAAGAAAGACTTTAAATGTAAAGTAACAAGTGTATCGAATGTAAAAACTGGTGCGTCGTGTGTAGAAACTAAGCATCGTACATGTAAGTCGTGCGTCGTGAGCGATCTTTCGAGAGAGAATTCTTTGCTTCGAGTGTTCCTGAGAGTTCAGTTATGCCAAGATGTCCGAAATGATGATTTCGCCCCTATATTTATAGTCTTCGAGCGCTTTAAATGATTCCTTAAAAGCTTCAAATAACGGTCGTAACTGACGCCGAGTTTAATGCTGCTAATGGCCTTCGTCGGTTATAGTCGTTGGTCATCAATGACATTGACCCTGCATTAAACAGTGAAAAACTAACAGTAATATCGCATGTTAGTCGGTCGAGGTCGTAAGGCTCCTTACGACGGTCGAGTGTCGTGAGTAACTTTCGATTTTATCTTATTATGAAAAAGTGTAATAAATGTTTTCCTTGATTTGGTCGTGGTCGAGACTGGTGAAATTTTACCCAAACAGTTTGCCCCCAAAATTTAAAAATAGAGTGGCAAATTCAAAATTCAAATTTTTATATTTATAGTATTCGAGCGCTTTAAATGATTCCTTAAAAGCTTCAAATAACGGTCGTAACTGACGCCGAGTTTAATGCTGTTAATGGCCTTCGTCATTTATAGCCGTTGGTCGTCAATGACATTGACCCTGCATTAAACAGTGAAAAAGTAACAGTAATATCGCATGTTAGTCGGTCGAGGTCGTAAGGCTCCTTACGACGGTCGAGTGTCATAAGTAACTTTCGATTTTATCTTTTGGTCAGATGATAAAATATTATGATTTTATCTTATTATGGAAAAGTGTAATAAATGTTTTCCTTGTTTTGGTCGTGGTCGAGACTAGTGAAATTTTACCCAAACAGTTTGCCCCCAAAATTTAAAAATAGAGTGACAAATTCAAATTTCAAATTTTTAAATTTTTGTCAGTCGAACGTCTAGGGTCATGACACGTGTCGAAAGTCGTTGGTTAGGAAACTGAATCGGTTTGATTCTAACTGAAGGGGAAGTCGAAAAGGGGATAAGATCGTGACGTCATGCTGACGTACGATCGTGCCTAACAGCTGTAATTGCCAGGTGTCGACGATCCGTGTGATTATACGAAAAGACATGGGCACGTGTCGATCATCGGGTGACTCGACCTGACATGATCGTTTACATAAATAGAAACCCATGAAGGATCTTTTCCTTTTTACGCTTTCAGAGAGTTTAGAGAGAGATGTTTTCCTGATTTCTTGCTGTTCTTCGTCAAATTCTTTCCAAACCTGCAAGAATCTTCGACTCGATTAGGAGTTTCGAGGTTTTTAGAGCACCCATATAAGGTACGACTCTCATTCTTTGTATGCGTCGTAAGTTCATTGCTAGAAACCCTAAGAAAAACTGGGATATTTGGAGTTTTTTCAGACTTGCAAATCTGCTTAACAGGTTTAGAAATGTCGAATGAGCCTGTAAGTTCCATTCGAGATCAAGAGGATCTCGACGACCTTAGAAGTATAGCAAAAATCCATGCGGGGATTACATTGATTAGAGCAGGTCAGATTCGACCTAATATGTGTCCTGATGGGTTCGTCGTGATATACGAGTACCCATTTAAGATAGGTTTTGAGTGGCCCTATTCGCCTCTGGCCAAGGAATTCATGGTTGAATTTGATTTAGCACCGGCCCAATTAATGCCCCAATTCTGGAGAGTCATACAAGTGATTGAGCGCCTTACCAAAAACTGGGAGTCTCCCATGAATGTGTGTAAAGCCCGTGTCCCGACACGGTCTTAATTTTTTCGTTTTTATTTAATTTAATGCGTTTATGTTTTCGATCTCGTAATAATAAGTTTCGTTGGGAAAAACCTTACTTGTAAACATTTTTTCCCTTAGGGGTTAATTAATAAAAAATCCTAAATCAAGTGGGTCAAGATTTGGCAAGGCTTTAATGTTGAGGGGCTAAATATGGCACTTTGTGAAAGTGTTGCATGGATCGGCCCATGAGGACCGATCCCATCCATCTCTTCTCGTTTTCTTCCTTAAGGCTACGATCACACAAGAGTAAACCCTATTTTTACTTGGTTTCTTCTTCCTTGCGCCGTGAGACCCCAAAAACCAAACACCCTTCTCTTTACTTGCGGCTGCCGTGAAACCCAACAACCACCAGCACCGGTGCTGCTGGTTCCTGCCGACGAAGAGGAGTGCAACGAGAGTTAGAAGAAGCTGGACGTCTGGTTGCCTCTGTGCCATCGACGAGGTAAAGCTCCCCTTCCCTTCGGTTCTTACTTGTCGTTTCAGCCACAAAACAACCACCATCGCCGCTGCAGCCTTGGCTGCCGGCGGTGTTGCCGCCGCCGTGCACCGCCAGAGTGATGGTGGCATGGTGCGTAGTCGGGGTTGACAGGCCGAGCTCGTGGGTGTGCGGCCGTATAGTTCTTTTTGTGTAAACATTGCCTCGTCGGGTTTGTATGTCAAACCGCCATCACCGCCGGTGGCCGCCGCCGCCGACCACCACTGCCGGAGGTGGCAGTGGGTGGTGCTGGGTTTTGTCCAGACCTTTTTGTAACCCTAAATGCTCAACCCTAGCTTGCAAACCGAAAACCTTAAACCGTTTTTAAAAGTTATGATTTTATGTGATGAACGTGTTTTCTGCCGCTGTTTTGTTTCGGCCATAACTTTTCCGTCATAGCTCGGTTTAAGGCGATTTTGGTGCCCACGGTTCACATTCTGTGTCGGGCACATTTTTCGTGTTTTGGCGAAAACCTGGTTAGGCCGCTAACTAGGTGCAAAGTGGGCGTTTTAGCAGCAGGTCCGAATCTGCCAGCTTTACGTTTCAATCTTAGAATAATTGTATAAAATTGTAGGAAAATCGTTAGAACGCGTATAATATGTCCTTGGAAAGCTAAGACCTATACCCTCCTGTTTGTGGGACTTAATCTCTGGATTAGTGGGTCTAGAGGGGGATAAGCAGGTTGGAATGGACCTGCAGTTTAGACCGAAAATCTGAAATGCCGCTCGTTTAGTCTTACGTTTATATTTGAGGGTCGAGGCGTCGTGTTGACACGTTGTAGCACTTCTTTAGGTGACGAGAAGTGATTTTGGAGTTGGCAAGATCTTGTGGTCATCCGAGAACTCCTGCTTTGCTTTTCGAGGTGAGTTCTCTCACTGCGTAGAATAGGGATTATATGTACATCGCGGTAGTTTGTGTGTAGTAGCTGAATTGTTGTGTGTACTAGCTGAATTGTGGTGCATAGTACTAGGTTGAATTAATGCCTAGTATAAATGAATGTTATATACACCTCGGTGGGACCGAGGGCTCGGTGGGACCGAGGAATTGTGTACAAGTGTTGTGTGAACTCGGTGGGACCGAGTACTCGGTGGGACGGAGGAATTGTGTACAAGTGTGGCATGAACTCGGGGAGACCGAGGGATGCCTACACGAGTGTTGTGTGATTTCGGGGAGACCGAAGGATACATGCGAGGGTGTTTTGCATGAGTTTGCTTGTATAAAATGTAACTGCTTGTGGTAGTCGTCTATCTATGTGTGGATAGGAGTGGTGTGTATATAATTGCTACCTGCGTATGTGTTTGAATTCACTAAGCTTCATGCTTACCCCTTCCCTTTACAATGTTGTTTCAGGTACGAGTGGCTCGAAGGCGTGACGGTACACATTGGCGCATGCGAGAGACTTCCCGTATTTATGATTTCAAACTTTATAATTGAATTAATTATTATCTTCCGCTGTTTAGACCTTTGTGGTTGAATACTTAACGAGAATTCAGTTGAAACGATTATTTTGGGAATTAATGATATGGTCTAATTAAATAAATTATTGTATTTTAAAAGTTCAAATTTATTGAAATTTTTGGGACGTTACAACTTGGTATCAGAGCACAACTTGAGTGAATCAAACACATCTCGGTGTGTTTGATCTCAAGTTTGCGGCTATAAAATTTTCTTTAAAGTTTTTGGAAAATAAAAGAAAGGAAAATGCGTTTGAGAAACGGTGATCGAGGGCGTAGTGTGTACAGTCAGCCGGAGCCAAGGGAAAAGGTACAGTACTTAGTGTATTTATTGCTTTCTAGATCATAGGAGTATGCATGCTATATTGCTTGTGCTATTTACACTGTACTGCATGTTCATTGCTTGCTAGTTGGAATTTATGCTAGTCATGGTAGGTTGTTAAGTGAATGCCCTATAGGTTGTATGCAGTAAGAATCGCATAGCCTTAGAATATTTGATTTAGTTCTATTGCGCAGCTCTTGTTTGAGTCCAACCGTTCTAGGATAGAATCTTGTATTCGAATGTCTATTTGTTTCACGCTGCATGTGACGGGGTATTCGCGAGGTAACTCGTTATGGCTAGTAGGGATTTCGTTGTAGCAAGGGTAGTGTTTTGGGGTGGAATTCCTAGGGAGCTAGAAAGAGTGTGTACATATGCTGGTGCGGGCATATGGGTATAGTTATCGGCGAGAAACTACTTGGGCACTTCGGGATGGGACTCGGAACGAGCGATGATAGGTGTGGATGGTAGTAGTAGAGCTCCTACTACCGGATGCACAGGATCAATGCTCGAGTCGGGGAAAGTTACGAGGAATCCAAGGAGTTGAGCGTGAGCGTTGTTAGTGTGAGTTATTATGTACTAATAACTCGTTGTAATTACTACCCAGAAATGGCCATCACTAGGAGAAACAACACTACCGAGCCAGAGACTGGTGCCGGGATCATTGCGGAGCAGATCCGGGAGATGATTGCTACAGAGGTGGCACATGCGATCGGGGAGGCGATCCCCGAGATTATCACTGCCATCCGCGACGAGGTGGTAGTTCTGATGGAGGAGCGCATTGCGGCGATTCCACCACCGGCGGGTGGACAGCCGCGTACCCGAGAGTTTCAGTATCGGGATCTCTCTGCTTGTTCTCCGCCTGAGTTCAAGGGAGACCCGAACCCGATCATCAGCATGCATTGGATATCGGACATGGAGTGCGCATTTTTGACCAGTGGCTGCCCAAAGAATTTGTAGGTTCGTTTCGCGGTGAACCTACTCCGTGACGGAGCAAAAGATTGGTGTGCTACCGCGTTGACACTTGTCGAGCGTACTGCTTTGACCTGGGAGGAGTTCGTCACACGTTTCCGTGCGGAATACGTGCCTCCAGTGGAGATGGAGAGGATCGCCAAGGAGTTTCTAGAACTCACTCAGACGACAGAGACTGTGAAGGAGATGAATCGGAAGTTCACAGAGATGGCACTGTTCTGTTCTCAGTATGTTGCTTCGGAGGACATGAAGATGTCTCGGTACAAGGACATGTTACGTACCGAGATTAGGGAGTTCGTGAGCATTGCGCCATATGCTTCACTTACTGCAATGATGGAGGCTGCCCGGAGACGGGAACTGGAGTTAGAGACGCAAGCGAAGAAGAGGAAGGCGGCACAGGCTGTGACGCCGATATCGGCTGTTTCAAAGGAAGCGAAGTTTTCGGACTCGCGCTCGAGTTAAAGGAGCGGTGGGTTTAAGCCCAGGAATAGTAGCGGAAGGAGAAACGACAATTGTTTCAAGTGTGGCCAGGTAGGACACTACGGTCGGGATTGCAGGGTACCACTGATGGTCTGTTTTAACTGCAAACAGACGGGCCACGTGAAGGCCAACTGCCCGAATCCGAGGGTTACTGATGGGGGTGGGGCACAAGGAGTTCCTGTGGCTGCTCCCCTGCGTATTACTGATGGTCGTGTGGGTCAGGCTGGACCCGAGGCGGCCCAAGGTAGAGTTCATCAACTGACGGTGGAGGAGGCACAGGCTACGCCTAAAGTGGTGACAGGTATATTTCATCACTTGATTTCTTTTTATTGATTATTGTATGTAGTTGCATTTTGCTTAAACTGTGTGATTAAGTACGTTCTTAGTTAACTCGGTGCCTGCTGTAGTGATGTTTGATAGCGGGGCCACTCATTCCTTCGTGTCTCACACTTTTAGCGAGCTTTTGGGCCGTAGTGTAGGACGGTTAGGTTGTCCACTTATGGTTGAGGTTGCTGATGTTAGGACCTTGACGGTTACTGACGTGTGTTGTGGGTGTACTCTGGAAATCTTGGGTGTGAGATTCCCTATTGATTTGTTTCCGATCGCTATGCGTGAGTTGTGCGTGATTGTGGGCATGGACTGGATGGATACTTGCGATGCGGAGATTGTTTGTCATCGCAAACAAGTACGAGTTCGAAGTCGAAGGAAGAGCGCGCGACGCAGCTGCGAGAAGTATTAGTGGTTTTGAGGCGGGAGAAGCTTTATGCTAAGTTCTCCAAGGGTGAGTTCTGGTTACGAGAGGGCCAAATTCCTAGGACATGTCGTGAACCAGAAGGGTATTATGGTCGATCCGGCCAAGTTTGCAGCAGTGATGCGGTGGGAGGTGCCGAAGACTACCACTGAAGTGCGGAGTTTCCTACAACAACAACTTTCTTTCCAATATTGGCATGTCGCCGTACGAGATGTTGTATGGTAGGAAGTTCAGGACGCCCATTTGCTGGGGCGAGATTGGTCAGCGAGTGTTGGGGAGTACTGATATTGTGCTGAAGATGACTGAGAGGATACAGATGGTGCGGAACCGTCTAGTTACTGCACAGAGTCGGCAGAAGAGTTACGCCGACAAGAGACGATCAGACTTAGAGTTTCAGGTGGGAGGTTACGTTTTGTTGAAGGTTTCACCCTGGAAAGGGGTGATTCAGTTTCGTAAGCGGGGAAAGTTGGGGCCCCGTTACATTGGGCCTTACAAGGTAATTGCGCGTGTGGGAAAGGTAGCTTATCTCTTAGAGTTACCGGACGAGCTGAGTTTGATCCACAACACTTTCCACGTGTCTCAATTATGGTAATGCGTGGTGGATGAGCCTGCGGTGATTCCCCTCGAGGATATCCAGGTCGATGAACGGCTTAATTACGTGGAAAAGCCGGTTGCCATCCTTGACAGGAGGACGAGGACCTCGCGTAACAAGGTAATTGGGTTGATGAAGGTCCAGTGGAAGCACCGAAAGGGTTCCGAGTGGACTTGGGAACCCGAGGCTGAGATGCAGGAGAACTATCCGGAGCTGTTTGCGGGCGTAGACTTCGAGGGCGAAGTCTAATTCAAGCGGGGGAGAGTTCTAAAGCCCGTGTCCCGGCACGGTCTTAATTTTTTCGTTTTCATTTTATTTAATGCGTTTATCTTTTCGATCTCGTAATAATAAGTTTCGTTGGGAAAAACCATAGTTGTAAACATTTTTGCCCTTAGGGGTTAATTAATAAAAAATCCTAAATCAAGTGGGTCAAGATTTGACAAGGCTTTAATGTCGAGGGGCTAAATATGGCACTTTGTGAAAGTGTTGCATGGATCGGCCCATGAGGACCGATCCCATCCATCTCTTCTCGTTTTCTTCCTTAAGGCTACGATCACACAAGAGTAAACCCTATTTTTACTTGGTTTCTTCTTCCTTGCGCTGTGAGACCCCAAAAACCAAACACCCTTCTCTTTTCTTGCGGCTGCCTTGAAACCCAACAACCACCAGCACCGGTGCTGCTGGTTCCTGCCGGCGAAGAGGAGTGCAACGAGAGTGAGAAGAAGCTGGACGTCTGGTTTCCTCTGTGCCATCGACGAGGTAAAGCTCCCCTTCCCTTCGGTTCTTTCTTGTCGTTTCAGCCACAAAACAACCACCATCGCCGCTGCAGCCTTGGCTGCCGGCGGTGTTGTCGCCGCCGTGCACCGCCAGAGTGATGGTGGCATGGTGCGTAGTCGGGGATGACAGGCCGAGCTCGTGGGTATGCGGCCGTATAGTTCCTTTTGTGTAAACATTGCCTCGTCGGGTTTGTATGTCAAACCGCCATCACCGCCGGTGGCCGCCGCCGCCGACCACCACTGCCGGAGGTGGCAGTGGGTGGTGCTGGGTTTTGTCCAGACCTTTTTGTAACCCTAAATGCTCAACCCTAGCTTGCAAACCGAAAACCTTAAACCGTTTTTAAAAGTTATGATTTTATGTGATGAACGTCTTTTCTGCCGCTGTTTTGTTTCTTCCATTACTTTTCCGTCATAGCTCGGTTTAAGGCGATTTTGGTGCCCACTGTTCACATTCTGTGTCGGGCACATTTTTCGTGTTTTGGCGAAAACCTGGTTAGGCCTCTAACTAGGTGCAAAGTGGGCGTTTTAGCAGCAGGTCCGAATCTGCCAGCTTTACGTTTCAATCTTAGAATAATTGTATAAAATTGTAGGAAAATCGTTAGAACGCGTATAATATGTCCTTGGAAAGCTAATACCTAGACCCTCCTGTTTGTGGGACTTAATCTCTGGATTAGTAGGTCTAGAGGGGGATAAGCAGGTCCCGAATGGACCTGCAGTTTAGACCGAAAATCTAAAATGCCGCTCGTTTAGTCTTACGTTTATATTTGAGGGTCAGGGCGTCGTGTTGACACGTTGTAGCACTTCTTTAGGTGACGAGAAGTGATTTTGGAGTTGGCAAGCTCTTGTGGTCATCCGAGAACTCCTGCTTTGCTTTTTGAGGTGAGTTCTCTCACTGCGTAGAATAGGGATTATATGTACATCGCGGTAGTTTGTGTGTAGTAGCTGAATTGTTGTGTGTACTAGCTGAATTGTGGTGCGTAGTACTACGTTGAATTAATGCCTAGTATAAATGAATGTTATATACACCTCGGTGGGACCGAGGGCTCGGTGGGACCGAGGAATTGTGTACAAGTGTTGTGTGAACTCGGTGGGACCGAGGAATTGTGTAAAAGTGTGGCATGAACTCGGGGAGACCGAGGGATGCCTACACGACTGTTGTGTGATTTTGGGGAGACCGAAGGATACATGCGAGGGTGTTTTGCATGAGTTTGCTTGTATAAAATGTAACTGCTTGTGGTAGTCGTCTATCTATGTGTGGATAGGAGTGGTGTGTATATAATTGCTACCTGCGTATGTGTTTGAATTCACTAAGCTTCGTGCTTACCCCTTCCCTTTACAATGTTGTTTTAGGTACGAGTGGCTCGAAGGCGTGACGGTACACATTGGCGCATGCGAGAGACTTCCCGTATTTATGATTTCAAACTTTATAATTGAATTAATTATTATCTTCCGCTGTTTAGACTTTTGTGGTTGAATACATAACGAGATTTCAGTTGAAACGGTTATTTTGGGAATTAATGATTTGGTCTAATTAAATAAATTATTGTATTTTAAAAGTTCAAATTTATTGAAATTTTTGGGACGTTACAATGTGCGCGACCTCCTCTTGGCTTATCAAGTCAACAAGGACGGAAGTCGACGCTACAACTTGTTCTCCAAGTATAAGGGCGATCGTATCTTGGTCTTGAAGACTGCTGTTAACGACCGTAAGTGGAAGACCAGGTACGCGTTCGTGCGTAAACCGACGCTCGACTCTGAGAGCGGCTGGATTAGGGCCGGTTGGAATATGTTGGGTGAGATATTCTAGCTTTTTGTCGCATGTCGTATGTTAATTTCAACTTATTTCTAACCTGTCTTCTATGTGTCGACAGATATTAAGTTTGAGGACGTGAAGCCTTACGCCAACTCTCAAGCAAAGGTCGACGCATTCTTGGAATTTAGAGCTGTTGAGCGATCGTTTTTCACACGACATCTGGTGGACGACGACGACGAAGACTTCGTGTATCTAGGAGAGAATCGGGGAGAGAAACGTGAGGAGGAGGAGGAAGAAGAGGAGATAGAGGAGAAAGAGGAAGAGTCGAGAGAAGAAGAAGAAGAAAAAGAGATGACCGGTTAGTATATTTTATTCTTTTCTACTCGACCCCGATCTTCTCGCTTATGTCTATCGTGTAACATTTCTCTCTTCTTTGTCTCCAGGGGAATCTCAGGTAAAGGTGCCGACTGCCAATGCCAAAAGAGCAGCTCAACTTGAGCTTGCCCGTAAGGGCAAGGAAAAAAGAAAAGGGACCTCGACCACTGGGTCGGGGGTTTTAAAGAAGACGAGGATGACGATCCCGAGTGAACCATCTTCAAGGGTTGATGACTCGTCGAGAGTCGTCACGCCTGAGAAGGCGATGGTATCGGTCGCATCGCCTGTGAAGACGAAGACGTCTTCTGGTGCGATCGATGTGACACCTATCAGTTCGGCACCTCCGGCGAAAACGACGAAGTCTCCGTCTACCACGTCGACCCCTTCGTCGGCCAACAAGGGCATAGGCCATGCGACGGGTGAGGCTAAGGTCACGACGATCAACTTTACGTTGTCGTCAGACTTTATGGCTGATCACGTCCTAGATGGGACGAATCTGTTTCCTCATCTGGGGAAATATCTGCTCCCTTCTTTCAAGGAGCGTTTTGAGGGAGTCCCAGTTGAGGAGACAAGATCTCACGTTGCCGGATTGGCGATCCTGGTAATTTTTTCTTTCAAAACTTGTGTTTTCTGTGTTTGCAATTTTTGTCGATCGTTTTACTAACATGCTCCCTTATGTTTTACAGGCGTTCCAGTCTTCCCTTGCCTTGCACGCTGAAACGATGAAGATAAGGGGTTTGGTGTCTTCTGCTCACGAGAGGGGGGAACGTGGCATTGGACAGGAAGAAGGTCGCTCTAGAGCGTACCGAGGCTTTGTCTAAACGTCTCGATGAAGCCTTGAATGAGCTAGAGGCCGTCGGACGTGCGAAGGATGAGGCAAACCACCGTCTGAAGTAGTCTTTGTCCATGATCGTCGATCAAAGGGATGAGTTGGATAAGATCAAGGAGGCTTTGACTGCGAGTGAAAAAGAGGCTGAAGACTCTAAATCTAGGGTGACGAAGTTAGAGGATGAGGTAAAAGAGTTGAAGGACGAGGCGAAGTCTATCTTCGCTTTTGCTCGATTCACTTCGCGGGCGGCGATTATGCGGCGACACCTCTTGGGCAAGAATCCTCTGGCTTTGGCGTCGGACGAGCTTGCCTTCTTCTTGAAGGACGTCGGGACCGAAAGAGACCTCGACTCGGATGATGAGAAGGAGGTCGAGGATGAGGAGGTGGACGAAGGTTCCAAAGGCGAGGCCTCTGGCAAGGACGCGACTGATGATCCTCCTCAATCTTAGAAAGAATCTTTATTATTTTTGTTTTTTACTGCTCGACCGTTGGTGGTTGAGCCATTTTGGGTTGTAAATGACCGATCGTTCAATGGATGAAACTTACATATCTTTCGAACTTATGTCTTATATAGTTTGCGAATGGATACAATATCAATTGTGAAATTCATTAAGAACAGAAATGAACAAGAGGACGTGCGACTTAGGCATCCACTGTAATACAACGACTAGAACATAAGTCATAAGACTTTTATACTTTTGAATCGTGTTGGCAAACATAAGCACATGCGATCGAAGCATTCATTCAGAACATGAAATTCTTCTAAGTTAAAAAACCTAGATCGGGGGGTCGCTAGACCTTACGATCGTACAACTAGATCGTACGATGAACTTGAATCATGCGTCCCTGCGGAAGGATAATTAAGTCATAGACCTGATCGCTTACGTTGTATGATCCAAAGTCGTACGATAGACTTAACAACTTAGGTCATGCGATCCTGCGACAAAACAATGTCAGAGGTTGGTCGTTGGCTAACCAACGACCCTCCGATGCTTAAGTCAGTAATCGTTATGATGAATACAAATTGTATGAGAAAAAAAAGACTTAGAAGAAATATCTTTTCAAATGTGTCGCATTCCAACTACGTGGGACATCTCGATTGTCGAGGGTTTGGAGCTGATAGGCACCTTTACCTACGACTTCTGAGATACGATAAGGACCTTCCCCTTTGGTGGAAAGTTTACTTGCATTGAGCTCTTGAGTGCTTTGGAACACTCGTCGGAGGACATAGTCGCCTGCTCGGAAGACTTTAGCTTTGACATTCTTGTTGAAATGTCGCTCGACCGTTTGCCTCTGCGACGCCATTCTGATCAATGTTGATTCTCTGAACTCTTCCAGGGCGTCGAGGTCATAACTTAAATCAACCAGGTTATGGTCGACGGAAGTATGCCTCGAGGTTGGGAGGTGGACCTAGACCGGCAAAACTGCTTCACAACCGTAGACCAAAGAGAAAGGGGTTTGTTCTGTGGACGTGCGGGGTGTCGTGCGATTCACCCACAGGACCGAAGGGAGTTCTTCGACCCATTTTCCCTTTGCATCTTTTAATCTTTTCTTGATCGAAGCAATAATGGTCTTATTGCTTGACTCAGCAAGTCCATTTGCCTGGGGATACCTGGGTGTCGAGGTTGTCAACCTGATGCTACGATCTTCACAGAACTGTCGAGTCTTGTTGCTTATGAGCTGGGATCCATTGTCGCAGACAATTTCGGATGGGATCCCAAATCTGCATATAATGTTTGTCTGGATAAAAGGGACGACTTCCTTGTCCCGAACTTGGGAAAAGGCAGCTGCTTCTACCCATTTGGAAAACTAATCGGTAAGTACGAGGAGAAATACCTTTTGCCCTGGGGCAGGTGGCAGCTTGCCGACAATGTCCATCCCCCATCTCATGAAGGGCCATGGGATCAATGTCGAGTGCAAAGGTTCAGAAGGTTTGTGGGACGTACCTGAATGACGCTGAGAAGGATCACAGTTCTGGACATACTTGACGGCGTCTTATCGCAGTGTTGGCCAAAAGTAGCCCTGTCAAGAGATACGATTAGCCAAACTGCGGCCTCCTGAGTGGTTGCCACACTCCCCATCGTGCATTTCTTGAAGGATCTTCTGAACATGGCTTTTGCTAGTGACGCATCTTAGGTTTAAGCCTGTCGATGATCGTCGATAGAGCCTATCTCCGATCATGACATACCTGGATGCCTTGAACCTGATTTTCGGGCTTCCATCTTGTCCTCTGGAAGTTGGTCGTGCATAAGGAAATTTCTGATGTCGCACGACCAATCATCTTCTTGGACTTCGATCTGGACGACATCGTCATTTTCGATGGACGACGTCGCTCGGTGGATCATAGGAATACTGTCGAATATTGGTTTGACTAGAGCAGATCCAAGGTTTGCTAGAGCGTCGGCTTGAGTATTCTGATCCCTTGGAATCTGTGCAATAGAAAACGATTTGAATTTTTTTGATTTTTCTTTTGCTACCTTTAGGTACGCTGTCGTCTTTAAATCTTTGGCCGCAAATTCTCCATTCATCTGGTTCACGACCAGAAGAGAATCGCTTTTGACATGTAGCGCGGTTGCCCCCGAGTCATGGGACATATTCATTCCCACGATCAGGGCTTCGTACTCAGCTTCGTTCTTGGTGGTTTTGAAATCGCATCGAACGGAATACACCATATTGCCCCCCTGTGGCGACTTTAAGACGACGCCTAGTCCTAAACCTCTAATGTTGGACGATCCGTCGACATGTAAAGTCCAGGGTACGTCGTCGTGAGTCGCCACAGTAGACACTTCGAGCTCTGCTTCTTTTTCCAACTCAGGACTAAAGTCGGCGATGAAATCTGCCAATGCTTGCGATTTAATTGCTGTCCTGGGCTTGAAATCGATGTCGTAACCACTGAGGTATATGCTTCATTTCGCTAATCGACCTGTCAACTCAGGTTTCCTCAAAACAGACTTAAGAGGAAAGTTAGTCACGACAATAATAGGATGTGATTCAAAATAATGTCGCAATTTCTTTGCGGCTGTTACTAGTGACAAAAGCAACTTTTCCATTGAGGAATACCTGGTTTCGGCGTCTGTTAATGCCAAAAATCGCACCAAAGTACAACTTAAGGTCGATGTGGACTTTAACAACTAAATAACGGAATCATTCGACAAAAGCGTGCGACAAAGACGAAAATATAAATGAGACAGAGATTTTGGTGACGCGGGAAAAACCTCAACGAGGAAAAAACCCGCGGACGACTGTAGATGTCGTCGCTGCACTATGGTCGCCAAACAGGGGCGATGTCCTTGTGTTTCTGGTGTCGATCGTACAGAGATTACAATACAAATGAAGGAAAGACTTCGAAAATGTAAAGTAACAAGTGTTTTCTAATGTAAAACAGTGTGCGTCGTGTGTAAAAGTGAAGTGTCGTGTGCTGATGTCGTGCGTCGAGAGCGATTCTTCTGTGAGCGATTTCTGTGCTTCAAGTGTTCTTCAGAGTTCGAGTGCTTGTGTCTGATGTTCTATGTTGTATCTGTGTTCCGTTCTCTGAAATGATGATTCTCCTTGATATTTATAGTCTTCGGGCACTTTAACTGGATCATTAAGGACTTTGGTAACTGCCGTAACGGTCGATGTCTTTAATGCGGGATTAGATGTTCCGTTATTCCCAGTTTGACAGGTAACAATATAATCAATGGATATGAACACGAACAATTGATGATTTCAACTCGTCATCCCTCTCGTATTCATTCAATCAAAGTAAAGGAACGATTCTTACAATAAGCTCTCTAATCTCTCTAATGAATCGTTAACCTAATTCAAGGTTAACATAACCTTATATACCTAGGCCTTAAACACATCGGCCCATGGCCCATCAAACACAAAGCTAAGCCCAATTAACAATAATTAAGGCTTTTACAATAATTAGCCTCTATAATTAAACTAATTACTCTCTATATAAATATTTATATATATTTCTAATATGTAGGACATTTATGGTCCTAACAATCTCCCCCTAAAGATATATAAATAAAAATCGGTCTTGAAACCTTCAGGTCTTGATCTTCTATTCCTTCTTGAATCTTTGAAATACAATGATGTTGCTTGACTTCATGTCATTTCAGCGCTCCCCCTTGAATAAAGCTATTGGTCTTCAAATCTTCAACGAATCTGTCTTTGAACCGCGAGTTGAATTTGCTTTCAGCTTCAGCTTTAAGAACTTTGTAGAATCGAAATACTTGAAGGAGTAAATACTGAATTGAAGCAAACACCACTTGATAAGGAACGAGAAGAGTTGATCACTTGTATGCACTTTGAACTCTTTTTGCGTTGAGCTCTTTTCGAAACTTGACCGTTACTCCCCCTTGGCTTTTGCATGGGGATTTCTTTACTCCCCCTCATCTTTACTCCCCCTCGTCTTTTGCTAACTCCCCCTCAACTTGATCTTCGGTGTCTTTGAATCTGTACCCTTTCTCCCCCTCATGATGAGAAGGAGCATCCGGAGCATCATGCACGTTCAAAGACAATAGTGACGAGTAGTAAAAAATCAGATTAAAACGTTTAGTAACCAGACTGGGGTAATCAACTAACACAGAAACACGTTAGTAACTGTTATCACAACAATTTAAAAAATTGTGTGGCCTATGTTCAGAGCTGGCAAGGGATATCTCTGATAGGCATTCCAGTTATCACAGAAGTAAAATATATAAAAAATTACTTCTCAAACTGTTCCGGCAATATCACAAAGATATGCAATGGGAATCACAAAGACTCGTGCATGTGTGAAAGAAATAAATTAAGTCGGTTTGGCTCAAATATTGATTTAACTCGGGACGCAAGTTAAAATTAATTGACACAGTGATTAGAATATGAAGTTCGGAGACCGGAGCTGATGTCTTCCATTTTCAATATCTAAGACCTACGAGTGAGGAATAGATAGATTATGTGCTAATTCTCCGTGAATATATGAAACAAGCATATGTTGTGAGATACTTGAGTGGCTAGGTGGGGTGACACGAGTTATCGACACTGGGTTCATGTCTGTTTCAATATTCATCTCTAAAGAATGAGAATGAATAGATTGTGTGGTTACCCGGATAACTGACTCAGTTTGGTAAGGACCAATAATTCTTTTAAGTCCTGTCACAGCCTCACCATATTCTTTTCACTCCAAACTCATCTATCATCTATACCCCTCACTGATGTCTATAAGTGGATGTGTTTCTTGGGTAGGTCCTTCCGGTTCTGGATAGGCCATAGAAACGATGTAAGTCCTAACACTCCTTTCATGCATCGAGTAGAACAGTTTAGTAAAACAGTGAAGTACGATTTCTAAACTGAAATGTTTAGAAGTCAAAACATTTAAGAACAAGTCCTGATCTGAGATGATTAAACTGGAACTCATTATTTGTTATTGTTATTCCTCATTATTTGTTATTGTTATTCCTCATTGAATCGTTTTTACCTGATTAAACTGGAACTCACAATTGGTATCAGAGCAGACGGACGGATTCGATTCAAAGCATCCAAGTTGACTTTTGGTAGATCCTTGACTTTTCTCGTCTGTGTCATTCTTGAAAGTTCAAAATCTCGATTCTGATAAAATTGATTGTTTCTGCTTATTGGGTTGTGTTAGCATTATTGTTAGTTCCAGATTCGTGCAACGATTATGAAATCAAACAGATAAAACAATAGAGTGTAACGATTTCAACTGGTCATCTCTGATTAGCTTTCAATATTAGAGAGAATTACAATAAGAGCAAACGAAAGCAAATGAAACAACTACCCTATTTTTCTAAGGCTAGATTGCTTTATATACGGCGGGCTCGTGGTTAACAAGCCCACGGCCCGTTCACTAATAGAGCTCAAAATAAAGAATTACAATTTAAACCCTGAACTTTAAATCAACATAAAACGACCCTAACGATCTACCCCTTTGATTTGAAGTTCGATTTGGCGCCAGTTCTCGACATATCTTTTTAGAAGCGCGAAGTGAATCTCGAACCATCTGATAGCACGGCGGTAGTCGATGCGATCTTCAACCAATTCCAAGGCATTCCGAGCAGTTATTTCATTCGGATTAGAAACATATGAAACCCTTGGATTTTCAGACTCGTGCTGAATGATCTTTCGAAGAGCATCTCGAACTTTGAGGAGTGTGCCGTCGCAGAATCTGTCTACCTGACTGAAACGCAGAAACTTCTTTTCGTTCTGTTCGTTGTTGTAGACTATCCTAAATTCAGGTTCTAGAAGCAGATAGTTCTCGGGATACATCTTCAACTCAGGAGCATTCAGATTCAGTCTTATCAGATTTATCTTCTTTGCCCTGTTCTCGATATCCATTTGAAAATCCGTTAGATATGACATCATAATGGTACGGACCAGGTATCGACGAACAGCTTCGAGCGCCTTTGTAACTTCAAGCGGTCGGATGGTTCTTGTACGAAGGTCTTTCAGAATAGCCAGGAAGTCGAACGGTCGGAGGTGCTGGAAGTCGGCTTCAGAGAATTTCCATTCATTCCCATCTTCACGTCGGACAGTGAATACTGGGTAGATGATTTTCATGATGCGTCTTGAATGGATATTAAGTACCTCTGTGATCTGATGCTTGGTTCTGACTTGGCTGACTGGAAGACACCGCTGCATTGCGCTGATATAACGTCGTTGGTATTCGGGGTTGAGGTTGTAAATACCAAGGCAAAAGGTCGGCTCGATCGGGCGAAGCTTGTGGACGAACAACTTCTTCAAAGATTCCTCCAGATGAGGGATAAGTACCATGATCTTCTCCCAACGGATTTGTTGCTGAGGAGGGGGAGGAAGATCAGAAGCTGTCGTTTGCAAAGGAGTTGTCGGAATATTGGCAGTAGTATTTTCAGGTCTTGTTGAAGTTCCAGTGGGTTGAGCACAGTGAACAGCAAAAGACCCCTATAAATTCTGTAGCAGGAACTGATCATAGTCAATATTGTCATCGGCATCAGTAGGGAAAACCAAGTTAACCTGGATATTTACGGCACTGACGGCTTTTTCATACCATGCATCTTTGGTCTCCGGGTTGGTTTCACAGTCTGGATCTATCATGTCCAATAACGGTCTGTCTGATGAGTCAAAATCAGTCAATTCCTGTGTTGAACCCTCTGGCTTTTCAACCGTTGGGTCTTCATCATCTGATATATCCATATCAATTACCATTTCTGTTAGAGGCAACTCGGCTTCGGCTGTACCTTCGGTTGTTGTAGCCGCAGTTGGAAGTTCCGGTTGAACCACAGTTGTCGTTGTCGTTTCGGTGAGGATAGGGGCGGTCTCGGTTTGTCTTAATCTTTTCTCCCCCTCACGGTGATTAGGGTCATCCTGGTCATCGTGTTTGCGCTTCAGACCGCCTGATTGACTCTTGCAGTTGTCTTCTAGGGAACGGACTCTGTCGGACAGCGTTGAGAGCGCTTGGTTGTAGTCCTTGAGAGTCGAGTCAATGCTATCCAGACGGGAGGTAATTGATGAAGAAGGAGCAGTGACCTGTGTTTTCAGAACGGATATCAGGTCTGCTTTAGTCGAGGCATCGGATTCAGATTGCTGGAGTAGTTGAGGTAACAGCATCATCTTCAGGGTATCCACCGAATATATGGGTTGAACGATTGTCGGTGGTGGTGTAGGTGCTGTTTCGGTTTCGACGAGCATTTCTTTGCCTTTGATCAAGAGCTTGATGTTGGCGAGCTCGGCGGCGACGTGCTGCTCCATTGCCTCGTGGACAGCCTTAAGGGTGCTGTCCAGGGACCCTTGTGACACAAAGTCTGGGTGAATAACTCCGGGATCACATAGATTTCCCGTTGAGGCATCTGCCGCAGAGACAGAGCCACCTACGTTCATGGTTGGCGCAAGGATAGCCGTGGTAGGATTTCCGTCCGATCCTCGTGTTCTGCCAGACGGAGACACTACAGACGTTCCGATCGAGTCACGAAGAATCTCGATTTGGTGTTGTTCCTCTTGTTGTGTCCTAGCCGAAGAATGTATAATATCAATTGGCTCTAAACTCAACTGTGCACTGAAAGAAGTCGAGACCGGGGGTTGCTGGTCTCTTATTTCAACACCAGTACTCTCCGAGTGAGAGACCGGTGGAAGTTGTGCTATGTCCCCGTGAGAAACTGAAACATCCGTCTTTTGAGAGACGGATGAGTGGATAAGGGGGTCGTGCAATTGCTCCGCTGGGTCCACAGAGGCTTCTTCAATATCCTGTCCCAACTCATGAGACAGGATAGCAGATGTGGCTACCCGGATATCACGTGGCTGGGTTCGCTCAGGAGCCTCGTTATCTTTACGGCTCAATATTTCTTGGTTCTCTTTCGACCTTAACTCCCTCCTTCTCACATGTTCTATGTCCCGGGGAAGGTCCCTCCGGCGCTGGCTGGACCATGGGATTCCCTAACTCTCGTCTATATGCTATCACAGGTAGGGCTTTAGGTATATGCAAAGCACGGATATTATCCTGCTCCCCCTCAAAACATACATGGGGATTGACTTGCTCCCCCTCAGAGTGAGAGTGTTATTTACTTGGGAGACATCGACACAAGGAAAAATTATTTAGACTTTTAAGAAAAACAGTGTGACATGTCCCCTCGGATTTTGTTGAGGTTGTTGATCCGCCATGGAATATCTGTAAAAGACCCAAAGTTAGTAAACAAGATGGATAAACAAGTTCCGGCGCGTACCTTTGCTGTAAATTGATCAATCTGAGACAGATTGAGGACTAGCAGTGATGAAACAGGTACTGGATTGACAAACACAGAGGTGTCCGGACAACATATTGGAAAACAACAGTTTCCGGACAAGCCATTGTATCCGGACAAAAGGTGTTCGGACAGCAACAGTTTTCGGATGGCAAGATAGTTTCCGGATAACGAGGAGCATTCCGGACAAAAATAGGATTGTCCGGATACTCTGGGATTGTCACAAAAATTTCTTTGGCCTTGTAGATTTTGCCAAAATAGGACTGTTTGGATTTAAAAATGAACCTTCTCTAGCTCCCCCTCAAACTGAGTATGGGGACGAATGTGCTCCCCTTCGAATAATGAAAAATTGTGCAATGGAGAGTCCGACACACAAAAAAGTTTTAGACATTTAAAGAAAAACTTGTGTCACTCCACCTCAAATGATGAGCATTAGATGACATGCTCCCCCTCAGAATGTGCGCGTAGAGTGAAGTGCACCCGTGAGTATCCACACACACAAAAAACTTTTCATCAGTTAAAAAATTGTGTGTGACACTCCCCCTCAACAGTAGAGTATACTTACCTGATGGCTGATCATGCTCCCCCTAAACACATGAGCAGTCGTGAAAGTACAGGTATAGGCAAACCTCATGTCTTCTTAGTATTGTTCCTTGTAGATCATGAGCAGCTCCCTCCTTCCGGTCATGTGTGTGGAGCATCCAGTGTTTAAGTACCACACATGACCGTCCTGCAAAACAAGATTAGCGGACCTTTGGTACCCAGATTTGCCTGGGTCCGGGAGGGTTAGGTTTGGCACCTCGAGGAGGAACTTGCTTTGACTCAAACTTCCCCTTAGGTGCAGATTGTACACCGTTTGGAGTAACTGGTTTTGGCACATGTTGCCTCTTAGGTGTAGAATTTACACCTTTTGGAGGAACAATTTTTGTAGCAGGTTGCCTCTTGGGTTCCGGTCTAACCTCAGTAGAAGAAGCCCGTTTTGGAATGGGTTTGGTCTCCCGCTGTGGTTTAACCTCTGATTGGAAACCCCGTTGTTTATAGTATTTTCTTTTGTTATTACGGGGTTTGCGTTTGGGTGTCGAATTGTACATGTGATATGACCCAAACCAATCATTGTTATGGATATCATCAAAGTAATTCCAACCACAACTAGAACAACATAAACAATCACGTGATAACCGAATCAATTGATTAAGAGAATTAAGTTTAATTGGAAAAGAAACTTCAAAATGATTCCAATGATTCCAAGCATAATTGTCTTTGTTTATCCTAGAATTAAAGACAGCAGGGAATGACTTTGATGCTGCATCCTTGACAGGTTCCTTGTTTAGCCACTTGGGTTTTTCTTGTTTAGCGCGACCGGCTTTATCCGAAACAACAGGGACAGTGTGGTCAGTGACCTTTGAGGAAACAGGATTTTTGACAGGCAATCGCACGGTCTTTTGCCTCGGCTGTGATTGGTTTTGAGAAACAGGTTTAGGTTTGGGAACCTCAATCACAGCTGGGGCCTTGGTGTTAGAACAAGTACCCTTTTCAAAGTTGACCGGTCGATTAACTACGGGGGATAGAAAATCAGTATGGCTCGGAAGAGGTTTATGGAAAGGGAACGACTCAAACTCTCCATCAGAATTTCCTTCAGAGTTCATATATTCTGAAAAATCGACTTCCGGAATTACAGGACTTGGATCGGTCGAGGAAGGCGAGGAACACGCTGTGCTTTCGGTTGTGTGTTTTGGGGAATTCGGTGCGGAAGCGTTTGAAAAATCAGAGTTTAAATTCCTTTTAACACACTCATCTTGAGAAACTTTACTTTCTTGTGAAGGGATATTTCCGATGAAGGCTTTACACGAGGATGTGTCAGATGAGTTCGAGGAAAGTTCAGGTGAAATCTTTGTTAAATTTTAGAGTAGATCAATCTGCACTTGGAGTTGACCATTTCTGATGTGCTCTTTCATCGTTTCTCTTGTCATATCAGACAATTTCGATGATAGCTTATTGATTTCACACTGAAGAGTTTCCTTTTCTTCACTTGACACAACTTCGGTTTTCTCAGATTTGAGTTTCTCAAGTTCCTGAATTAGCGCTTTCTTTTCGTTTTGAAAAACAGACCTTTCTTTCTCAAGTGACTCCTCCAACTCGACAATCTTTGCTTCCAAGATGAGAGGGGGAACATAGAGTTTAAACTCGTCCGTCTCAGTCTTGGTTGTGGTTAGTTGGACCTCATCCTTTTTGGAGGAATCCTTGGACGTAGCAACCTTGTAGGGGTCGAAGTAGTCATTTGAGAGATACTTTTTGTTCTTTTGATAGGAATAATTTAAAGGTTCATAACAAAACGGAAGTTGTATTCCTCGTTTGTGTGCGCGTTTATATTCCTCGGTTTCCTCTTCCTTTTCAGGTTCAAGAGGGCCAGTCCATTGAATGGCATATTCCGGATACGTTTTATCTAACCCAAAACATGCAAAATCATACAGAGTAGGAGTTTGATATCTTCCCTTTTTCAAATAGTGTGGGTTATCATATCCGATTCCCCACTCTTTGTTAAAATAAATGAACTCCTTAGGTTTATTTAGAAAGATGGTTTGATCAGTTTGACCCCTTTTGTGGAGTTTGGTTTCAAGATCAAGAATTTTAGTAACAAACTCCTTGTGCTGAATTTGAAGAGAGGAACATTGATAAACAAGTTCTTCTTTCTCATTCATGCACTGATCAAACTGAGACTGAAGATCAGATAATTTGGCCCTTAAGTCTTTGGGTGCTATTGAAAGAATTTTGCATCTTTCCTTTAACATAGCATTTTCAGACTTATGTTTTTCAGTTATTCTTCTTTGAACATCTAGCTTTTCGGTTAGTGAACTAATCTTAAGCTTTTGTTCTTTAGTGGTGGCCTTAAAGGAATCTGCCTGGTCGGTAAAAGATTGCATTTTATTCAAGAAATCTTGTTCGGAAGAATCACATACCTGACTTGTCTTCTCTTCATCAGCTGGAGAGTGATAACCCATGAAAGCATTTGCACCATCAGTATCGCTTTCATCATCAGAACGACCCAACCAGTAGTCGTTTTCCACAAACATAGCTTCTCCAGCTTCCTTTTGCCCAGCCAATGCGAGTTTTGCCTTGTAGTAGTGAGAATTCTTTACCACAGGCCTCGTACAATCTTTAGCAAAGTGACCAAGCTTTCCGCAGTTGTAACATGTCACTGGCTCATCCTTCTTCTTACTTTCTGATTTCTCAGTCTTCTCCTTCTTCTCTGACTTCCCTTGCTCATCTGCTTTCTTCTTTCCCTCATACTTGTCCTGATGGTCATGGCGCTTGTTAGAGGAGGTGGAGTAGCGCTGATTGTTGGACGAAGGCTTCTTACAGTACTTTTGTTGTTGGAAAGATTTCGTAAGCAGAGCTATCGCTTTCTTGAAGTCAGATACTTCATCATTAGAGTCACTTTCTTCCTTTTCAGATTCGGAAGAGTTTTGCTTTTGAGCACGTTTAGAGTGACTGCTCGAAGATTTCTCTTTCTTGGAGGACATGAGTGCTATAGGATCAGCAGCTGGCTTTGAGTCAGTCTTCTTCTGGCTCAGAAGCTCATTCACTTCATCTTCGTCTTGAAGAAGTGTCCCATAGAGTTCATTGATGCCAATGTTCTCTATCAAGTTGTTGTGCTTGACATGAGAAGCAAACACCTTCCATTCCGGCAGCAGGTTATTGAGAAATTTGAGCGCGTTTTCTGTGTTGGAGCGAGTGATCTTATTCTTGTTCAATTCATTAAGAAGTGAGTAGAACCGTTCATAGGTATGTGTGAGAGATTCGCCGGTGCGCTGCTTGAAACCATCAAACTTGGTTATCGCACTGTTGATCTTTAGTTGATTTCCGACATTGCTCCCACGCATCATTCTGGCCACTTGATCCCACATGCCCTTTGCCGTTTCTTTGTAGCTGTCGATAGCTGTATAAGTCGGGTTGGGAAGGGCTTGGACAAGATATCTCTTTGCATGCTTTTCACCTTTGATCATGCCTCTTTCATCTTCGGTCATTTCGGTGATAGTCTTTTTCGTACTACGAGCTTCAGCAGCTGCAGTTGCTTCTATGTTATTCATTGGCCAAGGGATTGGACCATCTTCAAGAGCTCTCTTGATGTACTCGTAGTTGTCCTTGGATTCTATGAAGAGCATGAACCTGTCGCGCCATTGGATGTACTCATTTGGAAAGAGACACGGTGGTTTGGAGTCGGTGCCGATTGCAAGAGCTTCGCGCGAAGTAGACATCTTTGGTTGCAACGGAGTGATCGTCAGACGTGTGGATTGATTCAAAGTGTAAACCTAACGCACAGGCACTAAGAGTGGTATCCTAACGCAGGTTCTACGACTGGTATGAACTAAAATGAGCTTACTGGATAGGAATCCAAATAAGAGTCTGATCAGGAATTGTCCAGATCAGATCAATTTACAAAACAGTTTAAAATCACAAAGTGTCCGGATAAGGGAAAGAATCCGGATAACACTTAGATTCCGGATAGCCTATAGTTTCCGGATAACACAAGGTTACCGGAAAAACAATAGTGTCCGAATGAATTAACTAAAGCAACACTTACCGGATAATGGACTTACCGGATAGTATGAGATTCCGAATGAAAGTACTTGCCGGATAATGGATTGTCCGGGAAGATCGGTTACCGGAACTTTGAGTTTCCGGAACTAATTTACCCGGATAGAATGAAGTATCGGTGACTTACCCGGAATGAATGACTTACCCGGAAAGATGTTGCGTGTCCGGAAAGAATAGCGATTATCCGGAAACCACGGCTGGTTTATCCGGACTCTACGGTTGTTAGTTTTCAATCGCTTGGGAATCAACTAGGGTTTCTCAAAATCGGCCGTGAAAGATTAGGAACAATGCCAAACACAAAAATAACACTAACACAATCGATTTTAAAGGAAAAACAACAAGTTTTGATGGTAAAAATTTGATTTTTGTTGAATAACACAACCAAAACTTTTGATTTTGATTTGCCTAATTAACCACTCAAATGGACGAATTAGGATGTGAAAATTTGCAGAATGACTTATAACAATAATGCTAACACAACCCAATAAGCAGAAACAATCAATTTTATCAGAATCGAGATTTTGAACTTTCAAGAATGACACAGACGAGAAAAGTCAAGGATTTACCAAAAGTCAACTTGGATGCTTTGAATCGAATCCGTCCGTCTGCTCTGATACCAATTGTGAGTTCCAGTTTAATCAGGTAACAACGATTCAATGAGGAATAACAATAACAAATAATGATTTCAACTTGTCATCCCTCTCATATTCAATAATCAAGATAGTTACAAAGGTTTGAATGAAAATCCTAACTATCTCTCTCTAACAATTAAGCTCTAATGAATAATGATGAATGGTCTGACCTAATTCAAGGTTAACACTAACCTTATATACCAAGGCCTTAAACACAAAGACCCATGGCCCATTAACCTAATCTAAGCCCTTTTATGATTAAAGACTATTACAAAAGATTAATTAAACTCTATAATTGTTGGGTCACCAAAGATTTGAAATTGACTCACCGATGCTTTCCCTAAAATCCTACTTAGAATATTTTAGTTTGGTTCTTTGAATGACTTGTACAAAATAGCTATTCTTCGGTGAAGTCGAAGATCAACCGAAACCAAGCTTGAAGACTCTCTACTTGTGGAAAATAGAAGACTCTTCTCAACAAACACTACAAGTCATCTTCCACCGAATTTGTCCTCACAATTCGGTGGACCTCCTCTCCACCGATGAAGACATCAAAAATCGGTGGACATTCTTCTCCACCGATAAAGACATCAAAAATCGGTGGTAAGCTTCCACCGAAGTATTCTTAAGGAATCGGTGGACATCATCCCACCGATGAGATACTTAAATCGGTGGGATCTTTGTAAAAATGGTTCTCCTTACAGATGGTTCTTAAAACCTTGACAATATTATCGGTGGAATTCCTTCAGTGATATTATCTTGGAGTACTCATCAAGAAGACCATCTACTTCGGGACAAAATCTGCTTACAGGCAAAAGTAACCTTTTGTCTTATTATCTTTTTAGAAGATGTCCTTTCAGCATGGCTTCTATTCCTTGTTTCAAGAAAAAGGTGATGGTGACTTATCAGCTTTTTAGAAGTCCACTGGTACTTTTCAGAAGTCCTTTGGTATGTTACAAGTAACTGAAGGATATTCGTACTAAGCATTTAATGCTCAGTACCATACCTTCACTATAAAAGGAAGAAGACTCCTCCATGCAAATCACGCTTTCTGGATATCTCTCTCAGTGCAAGAAATTTCCATACTGCTCTAAAACTTGATAGCTTTGTTCTAAGTGTTCTTAGTTGTTGTTGTTAGTATACTTTGTGCAAGATTGTTAGAATAGTTTATCTGTTCTTTTCCGCAACAGTCTTAAGTTTTCTATGTGTAATTCTTGTTGAAAGATTTTCAATAATAGAATTAAAATTGTCCCCTTCTACAATACTTGTTTTAGCCATCTGGGACTAACAAGTGGTATCAGAGCAGAAAGTTTAACTCATAAACTTGATCTGCAATGGCTGCCCCCTCTTCTTCAACTATTGAAAATGCTTTTCAAAACAACTTTTCTGAAAATGGTTCCATTAACAAACCTCCTAAGTTTAACCCCAACAACTTTTCTCTTTGGAAAAGTCGTATGATGCTATTCATGGAAGGAGTGGATACTAGATATCCAACCATTCTCAAAAAGGGACCCATTATCCCTCAAGTATGGGCTCGCTATGAAACGCAGAGGCCTGGTAAGGAAACAGCTGACAAGGAGGACTCTAGTGACTCCGACACTTCCGAGCCTTCCGACAAAGAGAAAGCAAAGGGTACTGGACGTTATATTCTCAAAAATCCTAAGGAATATACTGATGAAGAAAAACGTCTAGTCACTCTTGATTCAAAGCTTAGATCTATCATTGCTCTCTCACTTCCTGATGAAGTCTATCATTCTCTAGTTAACTTTGAAACTGCTAAAGAGATGTGGACCACACTGTGTGTTCTGTACGAAGGTACAGAGGAAGTGAAGAAATGCAAAAAGATTTCTCTCATAAGAAAATATGAACTCTTCACTCATGAAAAAGGTGAATCTCTTCCTAGCTACTATAATCGTTTTAACTCTCTTCTAAATGATATGAAGTTACTGGGAAGAATCTATGATAACGAGGAAGTTCTAAACAAGTTCATGGATTGTCTCCCTGATTTCTGGGAGAACATATGCACTTGTATCAAAACTTCCAAGGACCTTGAGTACATGCCTCTAACTGTCTTATATGGAACTCTTTTCAACTTTGAACAAACCAAGTTACAAAGGAAATCCTTCATCAAAGATATAAAGGGCACCTCTATTGCTCTTGTCAGTGAAAACTCCAGAAAATCTCAAAATGTTCCAAGAATCACCTATCCTTCATCAGATTCTGACAATGAAACCCAAAGCAACTCCTCTCACCAATCGGAGGCATATCTAAGTGATGCCGATGATGAAGGTGAAGAAATCTTGGTTAAGCAGTTGTCTGATGAAATTGCTATGTTAGCTAGTGTTGGTTCCCGTTTTGCTTTAAACAAGATTATCAGATCTATTAGTTCAGGTTTAAGGTTTGATGCAGAAGCGTATTTGAAGAACTAACAGATATGTTTGATAGATTTAGAACACAATATAAATAAACAGTGAACAGGAAATAATATCTCAAAGTTTACTGAATATATATATCAAGAACAGATTTAAGAACAGTGAGTATGCAAAGCTTTAAACAGATATGACTCTAAATGTGCATAAGCTATGTGTTCTTGATGTTCTTGTTTTTTTTGTGTGTTGTTGTCTTATGTTGTGTTTGGAAGAACTCAACATGAGTCTTCCTTTTATACTACTCTTAGAAGACTATGAAGTAGGTCACTGTTCCTTTTACGGCATGAATAGTGTACTGGATGGTGTGAACAGTTGTTTGAGCTATGCGCATTTAATGGAGCAGATGTACTATTGGTAAATGCATTAAATGGCGCAGACGTCTATTTTGTACCATGCCCTATTGAGTCCACTCAGAGTTTGACACGTGTTGAAGTTGGACAGGGCAAGTTGCCATGCAAGTTGATGAACAGGTCTTGGAACAGTAGCAAGATATTATAAATATCTTCCTAGTCTTTAGAGGACCATAGAGGCTCTGTAATGTGTTACAGAGGTTCTGCGGTCTGGTTCCTCTGTAAAGTAGTCTTCACCGGATTCCGAGTCTTCTGATGTTGTCCGCAGAGGCTCTGTTATTGGTAACAGAGGTTCTGCGGTCTTGGTCTTCTGAAAGCGTCCTTCTGTAGTTTCCTCGGTCTTTGTTCACTCTTGATCAAACTTCCTTTGATTCTTCTGAGATGCCCGGCAAAGCTTCTGTTGCACTCAGCAGAGCTTCTGTGGAAGTTCTTCTGTACTTGGTCATTTTTCAATACTTCTAGTATTTCATAATATTGGAGCTAACAATCTCCCCCTAAGTATTGAAAAATGGTTGAATTTATGCATTTTAACCTAAGTAAAGAAGAGGTTAAACAATACCTCAGAAGTTTATTTCTTTCATTTGGAATTTATGCCAGAGGCATTTACATTTGAGTACATTTAATGAACAAAAATAAATGTTTGACAGAGGTTTTTTGAAGAGACTCAGATTTTTGCATTTGGGAAGTTGTCGAATTTTCTGTTGTCTTTTCCCACTTCCTTGAGTTCTTCATAGAATTTGAGGCAGAGATTTCTTAAGCCTAGAGTAGCATCAATATCTTTGATCATCATTTGAGCAGATTCTTCGTCCATAAGCTCTGTTGCTTTATTCTCCTCTAGTATCTTTCTGAACATGTTCAGAGTACGAGTTGTGTACTTCTGACAGTCCATTGTCACAAACAGTTTCAGTTGATCAGCAGGATTCTTGAATACTAACCCGTACCTTGGAGTTTTGATGATTGAATTTGGTATGGCATTGGGTGGGCAGAAATCCTCTGGTGGTCTGATACTTAGAGTAGTTACGCCTAGATCGATGGCTAATTGAATGTCGAGCATGCTGTAGATTTGGAGCTTTTCCCGCATCGCCTTTCTGAGAACTCGATAAGACCTTTTGTGGCAGTCGTCATTGAAGTTGTCTTTAGTCCATTGCAGAAGGTCAGGTAAGTCATAGAGATTAAGGTTTCAGATATCAGCATCAGAGAATTGATTCTCTGATCTGTCAGACCTTTTGACTTTACAGATTGTATACACCGTATGAGGATAGGTTCTCATCTTGGAGTATTTGCAATAGATTACCTTCTTTATTTTGTGAATGGAGTAAACTTGATTGACTGGTTTTGACTTTGTAGAGGTGAAGATTGCATCGAATTCCTCTCTTAGCTTCTGATCTCGGACATGGGCTGGCAGATCGCTCTGGAAGTGCTGTCTGTAGAGATAACTGTAGACTTGTTCTTCCATTTGTTCAATGGTTGATGTAGATCTTGGAATTGGTCTCCTTAGCTCATCCATCTTTCGAGTGATGTCTGCTACTCTACCTTCTGTTACCTTAGCTGTGGGATCTAGGGTTGGGTTTTCTGACAGAGGATTCAAGTTGAATGCCCAGTCTTCCTCTTCGGGTTTAGGAGTGACGAAGGCATTAAAAGCACCTTTCATCAATTTCTCTGTAGCAACTGGCATCTTCTTCTTTGGCTCTTCTTCTGTCATTATTTCCTTGCCTTTATCTTTTGGCTTTGAGGTTTCAGATACTGGTTTTTGGATTTGTGTGGGTGGAACCTCTGTTGATTTGACAGTTGGAGGTTCTGTGGGTTTTGGGGTTGTATGCTCTGATGTTTTGGTTGTTGCCTCTGAAGGTTTTGATACTTCGGGTTGTGAGGTCTCTGTTGGTGAGGAGTCTTCGGGTCTTGGAGGTGGAATGTCAAAACGCTTTGCTGATTGAAAAGCAGATACAAATTCCATTCTGCGAAGAATGAACTCTGCAGAGCGTTTTGGTCTTTGGGGTTTTCGAGCTATGGTTTTGACTCTAGTTTTGTGCGGGATTGGTTGTGAGGTTGGTGTTGGTTCTTTGGGTGAGGGTGGAGTTTGTTCTGAGGATGAGGATGCAAGATTGATTACCTTAGGTTCTGTGGTTGGTGCATCCTTTGGTGAGATAGAGGTGTTTTGCCTCTGTTGTTTTCCCTTCTGGGTTTCTGTTGTAGAGGGTTCTGCTGATTTCTCTGTAGTTTTTGCAGAAGCAGCCTCTGTAGTTTCCTTTGTTTTCTCCCCCTCAGGATGACCAGATGCTCCATCATCAGGATCATCCTGCCTTCTTTTAGCAGTAACTTCTGTTCTACAGGTGTCTTGAGCTGCTTGCCTTGCTGCATTTTTCTTCATTGTTTCAAAGTAGATTTCGATCGAAGTTTTGAAGGCTTTGGTCGCACTTTTCTCGAAGTCTGCAACGGTTGTTTTGGCAATGTTAGTGGCAGAGGCGATCGCAGCAGCAGCAGAAGTTTCTGTAGCTGACTTCATTTCTGCAAGGGCTGCTTTAACCTCTGTGGATAAGGTATCCACTTTGGTATTTAATCCTGTAAGTGCGCCTGAAGTTGACTCTGTAAAAGACGTGAATGAGCTTTGCAACTCATTCAATGTTTGAGTTACAGAGGTTACAAAGGCTTGGAACTCATCCTTCGTAACATGTTCCTCTTGGGTAACCTCTGGAGGAACAACTCCTTCTCCAGAGTGAGTCCCTGTTCCTGGGACACCTTCGTTCACCCTTGTTTGTACGTTGGGGGTGGAAGGATTTCCATCTGATCCTCGAGAAGAAACCTGAGTTTCAGTCTCTACAGAAGTTCTGTGAAGAATATTGTCCAAATCCACTCCAGAGGTGGGTATCGGAATATTCTTCTGTTGACTTGGAGACTTGTCTAGAGTCTCTTCGTCATGGTGCTCTCTACTTCTCTTTGAAAGAAGTTTTGGCCCTATATTGTGCGTGTCAGAGGAAACGAATTCCTCTGTAGGGTGTTCTAGTGTGATCTGGGGCGATTGATCACGAACTATAGGTGAGTCTCTCTGAGGAGACTCCCTAGGAATGGATTCCCCGGCTTCGGTGGGCACAGAGGTTGAAAGAGTAACCTCTGGCTGGATGGGTTGGGATAGGTTCGAGCTGTGCTGCTCTTTTTCAATGACACCTTCTGCAGCTAGACCTGCGGTGTCAGATGTGTGGGTTACACTGGGAGGGGTTGAGGGATGTGTGCCTTCTGCAACTTCGGCATCTTTTCCTTTTTCATTTTGTTTTCCTCCAGACTTTTCTACCCTATCCTCTAAACCTATTTGCACCTCTTCTTCTGCAGTCTCTTGTCTTGGCAGAAGTGAATCAAGAACCTCTGTGAAGATTTGAGTTTGCAGAGGTGGTTCGATTCCTTCTGTTATTGTTTGCAGAGGAGAAGATGGTTTCTTCTTCTTTGATTTCCTCTTCTTTGGTTTTGGTGCTCCCTCCTCTGTAGATTTTGACTTTCTTTTTCTTTTGGAAGAGGGAGGGGCAGAGGGACCTTGGATTTGTGGTGGAGATGAGGGTTCTGTGGGATGTTCAGTGGGTGGAGAAGATGGTTCTGCAGGATTTTGTTGGATAGCAGAAACAGAGGCAAGTTGTTCCTCTGTAGGGGTCTTGGTTTTCTTTCCCTTTTTCTTCTTCTTTTTAGATCCCTCAGATGACTTCCTCTTTGAAGAATAGAGGTCTTTTCTTATATCTCTGAAGTTCTTCTGGTTGGCCTTGTGTTTAGCCAACTTTATCTTCCATTCTTCTTCTGTAAGTCTCTCTACTACATTACCTCCTATGGGCATTCCTATACGCGGGGGTGTTACAGAACTGGGTTCAGGAGTTCTGTAAACGCGTGTGTACTCACTAACTAGTTCTTCATCACTAGCATAACCTAACATTACATTTGATAGTGGCCTGATGTGTGGGTAGCCATCCTCATGTTCTGTAGGGGTGTTCTTGGACATAGGAAATTGCTTAGGTTTGGGACCGTCCATTGGCCATTTTTGTATAAGGAGTAGGGGTTCGAAAAGTACACTGAGGATTCGCTGGAACTGCAGAGGGGGTAACCAGTTGCGATCAGACATTTTGGCTTTCTGGGAGGCGATTTTGCGATCGATGGTGTTGATGATCTCTTGCATCATTATGGTGGCATAATCTAGGGGTAGATCATAGTATACACCATACATGATTGAGAGAATTTGAGGTGAGCTTTGATCGATGTTCCCGATTTTTCCCGTGAGGCAACGATTTAGGATAGAGAATAAGGTATTCCACAGAGGAGGTAGTCTTGCTCTGCGGAAATCGTTCCTCTTTTTCAACTGTTGGTTGTACCCTAACATGTGCAGAAAGTCGACAAGTTCTTCATTTGTTGGTTGGGGTGCATACTTTTTGATTCCCATGAGTCCTCTTGTTGGAAGGCCAAATTCTAATGAGAACATGGTGCGATTGAACATCAGTTCAAGGCTCTTACTTTGGTCAGGTTTAGAAATGTAGCCTCTGATCAAATCGGTGTCAGCGTCATAACGGCAAGATTGCCAAAACTGATGTAGGTAACGTATTGGTATTTGTTCAACGGTTTTGCTCAGAAGAGGGTAAAAAAAGTGGTTCTCTAGGATGTTTAGCAGGATGGCATGTTCTTTGCCAAATGCCGTAGGAGAAGGAACAAGATAACAATTGTTCGATTTAATGGGAAGGGTTTGCTCGAAATGGTCATTTGAGAAAAATTGTTGCAGGTGGGTAGTGGGTACGAAGGATGCCTCGTCGCCGGAGTCGTGTCTGTCGGCATCGACGGCGATGTTTGGGTTGTGGGAGTGCTCAAAATGCACTGGAGAGGATGTCGGAGAGTTCGTTGGTGAAACGTGAGCAGATTTGGAACTGGAAGCCATTTGTAGGTTTTGAAAGCTCTAGGTTTTCAGAAAGAAATAAGCAAGTTCGCCGGAGAAAATGAGAGAATAGTAAAGTTTTGAAAGTGATTTTATCTTGGGTTTTATACTGTGGTAACGGATAGAATTCGGAACGGTGAAAATGTGAGAAAGTTAATAAAATTTGAGGTCCACACTCGAGTTCATTCGGCGTGGTGCAAGTTTCTAGGACGACGTGATATGTACGTCAATGAAAACTTGACACGTCATCAATGTCAGTGACGACGAGACGTCGTGGGCGGCCACATTAAATGAAAAACGCGTGGGTTTTAAATTTTCACCACAGAAAAGTTACCGTTACAGATACAGAAATTCCCAAGTGGAAATCTTTACAGAGGCTCTGTGGGTACAGAAGCTCTGTGAAATTTTTTTTTAAAAAAAATTATCTCTGTAGATTGTATCTTCAATGAAAAATCGTTTGAAAAACACGGAGAGGATCAATAAATTTTTAGTAGAGAGAAATTATCCTACAGAGGTTTTTGGACCTCTGCCAGAGCCAGCTGAGGCTCTGTGACAGGAAATTTCTAATAACTAATAATTTATAAACATTTTTAATCATCCAAGTTTTTGATCAGTTTTAACAATGTATTTAGGACTTATTTGAAAGTTGGTGTCCTAGAAAATTGTAAATCTCAAAGATTTTGTGCAGCAGAAGTCATTTGAATGATTTGAGTGATCTACATAGGTTCTTTGGTTGAAAGAACTCTGTGGCTTATGACTTCTGTGGCAAGATACCAACCTATTTCCTTTTGATCGGTGAATGTGATCTCTTCTGTCGCATTCTTTGCTCCCCCTTGACTTATGAATCTCTGTAGATCAAGTATTTTCCTTTTTGCTCCTCCTTGAATGATCAACCTCTGTAGATTAATTTGAGGTCTCCTTCTGCTCCCCCTTGACCTATGCTTGAATCAAATAGAGATAAATAATGCACAGAACATAGGTCAACCTCATCAGAGGTTCTGTGGAGATTGTCATAGGTTCTGAGCAATTCCACAGAGGCTCTGTGAAGTATAGAATCTTTGAAGGATGAGTCTTAAACAAAGAGTTTAAGAGTCATAGTGTATTTTGAAGCCTGAGTCCTTAATAGAAGTATTAAGGAGTCCATTGTTTGCTGAAGAGTGAGTCCTGATCTGTAATGGTCAGAAGTCATTTTCTGATGAAGCTCGAGTCTTAAACTGGTTTGTTTAAGAGTCTTTTTCACTAAAGTGCGAGTCCTAAACTGATGTGTTTAGAAGTCCTTATCTACTGAAGAGCGAGTCCTGATCTGTAATGATCAGAAGTCCGTTTTCCTGCAAGACAGATCAAATAACTTTTGGTACCCATATCCAAATGGGTCCTTTTTTGTTAGGATTTGGAGCTGTCTTTAGGTCCTCTGGTTTGCCAATCTCTGTTGGTTTGCCAATTTTCTTTCTATGACCTTTCTCATTTTGGGTCTTTGGATTTTTCTTTTGAAATGACCCATTTTGTACACAGAAAGATTTAGAGAAAAGGTTTCTTAATTGAAGCAGAAGATCAAAGCATTTATATGAATGAAAAGATGAAGGCTTTGTAGAAACAAATGGTTTTGGAGCATTTTTGTCAGGAATAGAGTTTTTGACTTTCCAAACCATTTTCATCTTTTTGTAAACAGGATTATTTGAATTTTTAGCACAAGAGTTTGCTAAGACAAGGTCTTTAAGCCTTTTAGCTAAAACATCTTTTTCTTTAAGGTTTAAATCAAATTTTCTTAGAAGATCTGATTTATACCTCTTCTCCAACATAATCTTGTTTGACAAATCGGATAATCTTTTTATTAAATTTGACATTTCAGCTTTAAAGACCTTTCTTTCCTTCTCAAACTTGTCTTTTAAACACTTTGTTTGAAATCCTTCTATCTTCACCTTTTCAGACTCTTTTCTTTCAAAATCCTGCTCTTTCCTCTCTTTTTCAAGAGATTTCTGTAATTTTGAGATTTTGAAAGAAAGTTCCATATTCTTTGTCTCAAGAAGAGTTTTCTCTTTTTCAAACTTTTCATTTTTACTGATTATAAGTTTTTCAAAGTTGGAAATCAGTTTAGAAAAGTTTAGACACTTAAGCTCAAGGCTTTTCTTCTCTTCTTTAAAAACAGTCTTAACTTCCTCAAACTTCTCTTTCTCCTTTTTACCAAGCTCTTCTGACTCAGATAGTTTCTTTTTCAGTTCAAGATTTTCACAGTTTAGGAGTTTACCTGATTCTTCAAGCTTGGCAATGTTGTCTGAGTCAATAAGAATACTCTTGTTTCTTTCCTCTAATTCTTTCTCAAGAGTAGGAATTATTTTCTTAAAATTTGTGCTGAGTTTGAAATAATAATGAAAATCAGCATCAGCACTAAATTTTAGTCTTGACATATTGAATGAAGTTTTTAACGAAAGAAACAGTTTCTTGGATGTTACCAGATCGAATAAATCGAAAATGGCAGTAAAACAGAATCTGTTTGAAGGAATGAAGAATAGGTTAAGAACAGACAGTTTCTATCAAGAATCTTGTCTAAACGAGGATCACTTGATATTGAAAACCAAGCTTAGCTCTGATACCAATTGTTGGTTCCCGTTTTGCTTTAAACAAGATTATCAGATCTATTAGTTCAGGTTTAAGGTTTGATGCGGAAGCGTATTTGAAGAACTAACAGATATGTTTGATAGATTTAGAACACAATATAAATAAACAGTGAACAGGAAATAATATCTCAAAGTTTACTGAATATATATATCAAGAACAGATTTAAGAACAGTGAGTATGCAAAGCTTTAAACAGATATGACTCTAAATGTGCATAAGCTATGTGTTCTTGATGTTCTTGTTTTTTTTTTGTGTGTTGTTGTCTTATGTTGTGTTTGGAAGAACTCAACATGAGTATTCCTTTTATACTACTCTTAGAAGACTATGAAGTAGGTCACTGTTCCTTTTACGGCATGAATAGTGTACTGGATGGTGTGAACAGTTGTTTGAGCCATGCGCATTTAATGGAGCAGATGTACTATTGGTAAATGCATTAAATGGCGCAGACGTCTATTTTGTACCATGCCCTATTGAGTCCACTCAGAGTTTGACACGTGTTGAAGTTGGACAGGGCAAGTTGCCATGCAAGTTGATGAACAGGTCTTGGAACAGTAGCAAGATATTATAAATATCTTCCTAGTCTTTAGAGGACCATAGAGGCTCTGTAATGTGTTACAGAGGTTCTGCGGTCTGGTTCCTCTGTAAAGTAGTCTTCACCGGATTCCGAGTCTTCTGATGTTGTCCGCAGAGGCTCTGTTATTGGTAACAGAGGTTCTACGGTCTTGGTCTTCTGAAAGCGTCCTTCTGTAGTTTCCTCGGTCTTTGTTCACTCTTGATCAAACTTCCTTTGATTCTTCTGAGATGCCCGGCAGAGCTTCTGTTGCACTCAGCAGAGCTTCTGTGGAAGTTCTTCTGTACTTGGCCATTTTTCAATACTTCTAGTATTTCAGAATATTGGAGCTAACAGCTAGTTTTAAAAACAGATCTCGTTTTTTGAACAAATCCAAATCTTTCAGAAAACCCTTCTCTTCTACAAAAGTTTCCTCAACTGATAAGACAAATGAAGAATGTTTTAATTGTGGAAAGAAAGGTCACTTTGCAGCTGAGTGCAGAAGTAAGCGTGTGATAAACTCCAGAAATTCATCTTCAAACAAGTTTTCCTCAAATTATGAAAAACCCAAAAATATCTCTTTCAAATCAAACCTTGCCAAGAAAGAAACTCAGTCTTCAACCAAAGATCATCAAGAAAGGGCTGAGAAATACAAAGCCAAGTACAAGAAAGAAAAAGAGAGAAATGAGGGTCTCCTTAGAAAAGGAAAGGGTCTCATGGCCAAAATTCATGATTGGGAAGAAGAGACCTCTGACAGTGACAACAACTCTCCCAACAAATGCTTTATGGCCATCTCAGAAGATGTGGAAGATTCAGAAAAAACAACCTCTCCAATGGCTCTTGTGTCGTCTGGGTGCTCGACATCTTATGCTCAGGTACATCCCTTTAATGATATGTCAAATAGGGAAAAGATAGATGCTTATGAATCTTTAACTAAAGACTTTCACTCTGTTAAGGATGGTAAGAAAAGGAAATTTGTTCAGGTTAAAAATCTCACTCTCAACTTGAAATCTGCATGTCTAAACTTGAAAAGTTTGAGGAAATCAAAGCTGAGCTTGAGGATCTGAAAACCATAAATCACATGATTTCCAAAGAGAAAAATAAACTTTTCAAGAAACTAAAAAGAGAACAAGAGGTTGTCAGAAAGTGGACAACTTCTTCAAAAAATCTTGAGCAACTTTTTCAGGACCAAATCGGTGGAAATAGCAAATTTGGGCTAGGATTTGGAAAAGATTCTCCCAAAACTTCATCTCATGCACTCACTCCTCTCTCAAATGTATGGGATGATGCTTCAGAGTCTAGCTCTTGTGACTCTGTCTCTTTAAACTCTCTTGATCTAGGTGAAGCTTTAAAATATGGAATGTTCATAAAAGCAAAAGAATCTTCTTCAAATCAGTCCACTAAGAAACAAGATTCCAATGATTTTTCAAAACCCATCCATGATCTTCTAAAGGTGTTAACTATTGATGAAGCCTCTTCCTTCAACTCTTCAAAGACCAAGTTTCTCAAAAGATTTCATGACACCGATGTCTCTTCTTTCAGAAAGTGCTCAGATCTTGAAAAAGACCATCTAAAAAATACTTCTAAAAGTATTTCCAAATTTGCTATCACCTCTGGAAATGGAATTTTAAGCTTTCCTCCTCACATCTCATCTGTTGGTCCTAAAGCAATTCAAATTAATGTCTTAGAAAAGGGAAAAGAAAAGGAAAGTCTGCAAACTTCTAAAAAGACCTTTTGTCCTAGAGCCATTCAATTAAATGCCTTAGGAAAAGGAAAAGAAAAGATTCAAGAACATAAAAAGACTTTCATCTACAGAAAATGCTATAACTGTGGTGACACTTTTCATCTTGCCAAAGATTATCCAAAAGATAGAATGGACAGAACCAAACTTAAGGACTCGTCTTCTTCTAACCCAAAAGGACCCATCTCTAAATGGGTACCAAAGAACTTATCTGTTTGTGCATGCAGGTTTTTGAGCACCATCAAATATGGTATCTGGATAGTGGGTGCTCACGTCACATGACAGGAAATAAATCTCTACTAGTTAACTATGTGTCTGGAAAAGGTCCATCTGTAACTTTTGGAGATAATGCTAAAGGCTAATAGATCTGTCACATTCAATAAAGTGGCATTTGTTGAAGGCCTCATGCATAATCTTCTAAGCATTAGCCAACTGTGTGATCATGGATATAAAGTTATCTTTGACCTTGTATCTGTACTGTTGTGGACAAGAACTTCAAAGTGGTGTTATCTGGAAAAAGGATGGAAAATGTTTATGTCATAGATATGGGACAAAGAAACAATTCTTCCAATATTTGCTTTATGTCTGATGACACATCCAAAAGGAACTGGTTGTGGCATAAACGTCTCTCTCATCTAAATTTCAAAACCCTTCATAAAATCTCCAACAAAGAGCTGGTGACGGGAATGCCAAAGTTAAATTTTGTCAAGGAGAAGCTATGTGATGCTTGTGAAAAAGGGAAGCTTACCAAAACTTCTTTCAAGACCAAGCAATGCTCTTCCGTTACTCTTCCTCTTCAGATGCTGCACATGGATCTATGTGGACCAGTCAGCACTCCCAGTCTTGGTGGCAAAAGGTACATTTATGTTATTGTTGATGAATTTACTAGATATACTTGGGTCTCTTTTCTCAGGTATAAAAGTGATGCAACTGAAGAAATCATCAACTTTGTCAAGAAAAATGAAGTTCTAAATGGTCAACTTGTTCGTTCTGTAAGAAGTGATAATGGCACTGAATTCAGAAACAGTGCTCTTGAAGACTTCTTCACTGAGAAAGGAATTTCTCAAAACTTTTCTGCAGTCCGGACTCCTCAGAAAAATGGAGTGGTAGAAAGGAAAAACAGAACTCTGTGTGAGGCTGCTAGATCCATGCTAAGTGAATCAAACCTTCCTACCTACTTTTGGGCTGAAGCTGTTAATACTGCCTGCTTTACCCAAAATAGGTCGGTGTTATCCAAAAGACATGATAAAACCCCCTATGAAGTTTTCCATGGCAGAAAACCAAATATTGGCTTTCTTCATGTCTTTGGCTGTGTGTGTTTTATCCTAAATGATCGTGACAATCTTGGGAAGTTTGATCCCAAAACTGATGAGGGAATCTTTGTTGGATACTCCATATCTTCCAAAGCATATCGTGTGTACAATCTCAGGAGAAAATGCATTGATGAGTCCATTCATGTCAAATTTGATGATCTAAGATCATCATCTCTTTCAAATAATGATGACGAATTGCACAGATGGATCTCCTCATGCATAGGTGATGTTCCCATAGTCAACTCCACCGATGCATCTTCCATTCCCTCGAATCCTTCCCCATCAAGTAATCAGGCTGGGTCACCATTCATAACTCCCACCGAATTTGAATATCCCACCGAAATGCTCTCTCCCACCAAAATTCCCTCTACCGATCCTACTCCTTCCACCGAAAATCCAGCCCTCCACCGAACCACCGATCCCACTACTTCGATTCATCTCACTCAAAATAATCCTTCACCTTTGCCCCCAGCCACAAAATGGACCAAAGATCATCCCATTGATCAAATCATCGGTGATCAACAAGCAGGTGTTCAAACACGTAGAGGAGTTGGAAATATTTGTCTCTATGTAAATTTTCTCTCTCTTATTGAACCCAAAAAGATTGATGAAGCTCTCTCAGATCCCTGTTGGATCACTGCCATGCAAGAAGAGCTTTCTCAATTTGAGAGAAACAAAGTTTGGAGATTGGTTCCCAAACCCCGAAATAAGACAATCATTGGAACCAAATGGATCTTCAGAAACAAAATGGATGAAGACGGTACAGTTATCAGAAACAAGGCAAGACTGGTTGCTCAAGGATACAGACAGGAAGAAGGCATTGATTATGATGAAACTTTTGCCCCTGTTGCAATACTTGAAGCAATAAGAATCTTTCTAGCTCATGCTGCCTACCGAAATTTCAGAGTCTTTCAAATGGATGTCAAATGTGCTTTCCTCAATGGGGAACTTGCAGATGAAGTCTATGTGAAACAACCTTTTGGCTTTGAAGACCCAACTCATCCAGACTATGTGTACAGACTAGACAAAGCTCTTTATGGTCTCAAGCAAGCTCCACGTGCTTGGTATGACACTCTTGCCAACTTTGTTCTAAAAATGGATATTCCAGAGGTAAAATTGACAACACTCTCTTCATCAAGGAAACCTCAGGTAATATTATTCTTGTCCAAATCTATGTTGATGACATCATCTTTGGTGCCACTGATGAATCACTTTGTGATAAGTTTGCTTCTCTCATGATAAGTGAATATGAGATGAGCATGATGGGAGAGCTTACATTCTCTTTGGGCCTTCACGTCAAACAATCTTCAGAAGGGATATTTATAAACCAAAGTAAATACATCCGTGACCTTCTGAAGAAATTTAACTTTTCAGATAGCTCTCCTATGAAAACTCCCATGGCACCACCTTTGAAACTCAATGCTGATCTTAAAGGTGAATCTGTGGACGTTACCCTTTATCGAGGAATGATTGGTTCTCTTCTGTACTTAACTGCCAGCAGACCGGATATTATGTTTGCTACTTGTCTATGTGCCCGTTATCAAGCCAATCCAAAAGTATCACATTTGAAGGCTGTAAAACGGATTTTTCGGTATCTCAAGGGTACTTTGCACCTGGGTCTTTGGTATCCCAAAGACTCCGGTTTTGAACTAATTGGGTACTCAGATTCAGATTTTGCAGGTTCTCAGATTGATAGAAAAAGTACCACAGGTAGCTGCCAACTTCTTGGTGGAAAATTAGTAAGCTGGTCCAGCAAGAAACAAAATTCAGTCTCAACATCAACTGCTGAGGCTGAATATATTGCTGCTGGAAGTTGCAGTGCCCAGATCCTGTGGATGAAAAATCAACTAAGGGACTACAATCAATTCTTTTCAAAAGTTCCCATTCTGTGTGACAATTCCAGTGCAATAGCTATTGCAAACAACCCTGTTCTTCACTCCAGATCTAAACACATAGACATCGGGTATCACTTCATCAGGGACCACATTTCCAAAGGTGACATTGAGCTGCATTTCATTCCCACCGATTTGCAACTTGCTGATTTATTCACAAAACCCCTTGATGAAACCAGGTTCAACTTTCTGATAAGTGAACATGGAATGTGAAACCTACAAGTCTAAATAAGTATTTTATTCTCCACCGATCTCACATCGGTGGACAACTTCTTCTGTTTCTTTCTACACCGAAATCCTTCATCCTGTCGGTAGCTCTTTCTCTACCGAAATAACTCACAACTTGGTCAAACACAACCACCGATTGATCCTCACCACCGATTCTCTTGTATCGGTGGTATGCTCATCCTTTTGATCCTCACCACCGATTCTCTTCCTTTCACCGAATTATTTCTCATATCGGTGGTATGCTCTCAACAACATTATCGGTATCACTCTACCCCGAAGCAATCATTCACCGAAAGCATTTTCACCGACACCACAAATCTCGTTGCTTCCACCAATTCTCTTATCGGTGGCAGATCGGTACAGATTCCACCGAAATCTTACCGATTTCCTTATGCTTATCAAGTGCGATTTTCTATGCTAAAAACCCTAGTGTCAGGATGATGTATGACGTTTCCCATTCCAAGCCGTATTCCATCACGTATCCCAAAACTTCATCATTACCTTTTACAAAACCCTAAACCTCTCTTTCCACTCTATAAATACCCATCTCCTTCACTTTCATTTTCTTTTCACAAAACCTGCAACTCTCTAAACCTCTCCATCTCTTTTCGCTCAATCACTCACGATGGCGTCTTCAAGAACTACAGTGCCCACACGATTTGAAGATCTCAAGTTCAACTTATGCAATCACGTTGCTCGTTTCGAATCTGATCCATCTCATCCCGAGTTCTCTACGGTAACTAAATTTCTCTCTCGATCCCCTCTCCTCCATGCTTTTACCCACAACCCAAAGATGAGCAAAATGCTCATTGGGAAGTTTTGGTTAACTTGTGTTTACGACCCGTCAAACGAAGCTATTCATGGCTCCATTCTCACTAACGACGAAGGTGATCACGACCTTACTTTTGGGGTCGATGATGTTCGCCAAGCTCTCAAGATCCAATCCTTTTCTCAATATGATGACTTATATGTGGACACCATACATGAAGATGTTGTTCAAACGATTGGTTACGTTCTTGACGATTCATCCAAAAGCTCCAAGGGTCCCGGTACTCTCCTTCGCAGCAAAATGGGAGGAGTGTGGAATTTCTTCTTTGCCCATATCATTCACTGCCTCTCTCGTAAAACCAGTGGGCACGATCAATCCCCGTCATACATCACAAAGCTCGCACATGCCCTCATCTTTCAAAGACAAGTCGACTTTGCTCAATACTTCTTTACTGAACTCGTCGAAGTGATTAAGCACCCCAAAAAATGCCATGTTGCCTAGCCGCATTTCATCTCGATGATCATTCAGCACAAACTTAACAAGGAGTTGGAGACCGATCGAAAATCTCAATCGCCCCGATTCACTTATGATTGGTCTTCCCCGGTCGTTGGTCTCAAAACTTTAAATGTCGGACCTCTCGCCACCGATCGCCCTTTACGACAAGGTATGATTTCACTCGCTCACTCTCCCGATCTACATTGGGGTGATACGGAAATTCCCGGATTTAAACACCCGGAAATTTCTGAGATCAGTCCAACTGTAGTGGCCCCTTCTCCCAAATCCCGAGTTAAGTCGGGGGGCGCACTAAAGAAAAAATCAAGGGCCCCCGACACCCCCGCCACCGATTTTAGGACTACATCACCGATAAAACCATCGGTGGCTTCCCCGGTCCGCAAACCTTCTAAGCGGAGGCACTCGTCACCCCCCCCCCCCCCCCCCCCCCCCCGAAGTCTTCTCTAAAAAGATCTCCGATACCTTTGACCGAACAATCCCATCCTCGGGACTTTGTTAAACCCACAGCCGACTCCTCTGCGGTCTCTCAAAAGACCACAGTTGTAGAAATGGAGCTCCCATCTTTTGCCTCTTCACCCACCTCTTCGGGTAAAAGAGATGACTTCGGGGTCTCTCCCCCCGAAGGAATTGATTTGTCACTTCACGGCCTTTCACCCAATCAGTTTATGATTGAAGAAGATGCACCACCCAATCAGGCCATCTGCTTTTCTACAATCCACCATTTCCTTAATTTCTCAGGCCAACTCTAGAATCTCGGTGCTAGAGTCTCAGTTGCCACAATTACTTGCTGCTGCCCTTGCCGATGCACTTCAGCCTTTAAATAATACCCTTGTTTCTCTGTCTTCGAAAGTGGACTCTCTATCCACTGCTTCTACCACCGAAAACATATCGACAAAATCCGAATGGGAAATGGACTTGGGTGATTTTTCTCTAATCCCCGATGCCACCACTACAAGCATGGCTTTTCTTCACTCAAAGTTTGACAGTGTATTTACACAGTTGGGTTTTAAGGTTTCGGCTGCTGCTGAGGGGGAGAAAACCGTTGCTCCACCGAAACTACCCTCTCTCAAGAAATCTATCAGCAACAAGCCTCCACCGAAAACCTCCTCACCACCGAAACATACAGGCTCCACCGAATCAATCTCTACACCGATCCAGTCTTCATCGGCAGTGGAACCAAATGCATCAACTGAGGGGGAGCAATCTAGCAAAGCTCCCAAAATCAAAGGCAAGGAAGTCATTTCGGCAGAAGAATTGGAAACAGAAGAAAAGAAGAAGAAGGATTTGGCTAAGTATGGGGCTCGACCTGAAGGTGCTGAAACTCTTAAACTCAAACCTCCATCCCAAGCAACCACCACCGATCTCGGCCTTTCTCCTCAGGAACTTGAAGAAGCTAAACTTGCTCAAACTGCTTTAGATAAATCTAAAGCCCTCTCTCTGAAAGCTGCCGAAGAAGAAGCCGCAAAAGCAAAACCCACCGATGCCATCGAAATCCAGAAATCGGTACTGAGTGCCATTGAAGAAGAAAAGAATGACGAAATAAGTTGGTATAAGAAGACCATGCACCACCGAAGTAGCAGAGCCCAAATCTCAAATGTTAAAATTGCTACTTCCAAAGTCAACCCGAAGGATATCAGGCTGATCATCAACAGAGATGATGGTTCGCTAAAAAGTTTAACAGATGTTGTAACGTCTCAAAAATTACAATAAATTTTGACTTTAAAAATAGGCATTTTAATAAATAAAACCTTATTAAATATCCAACACCGTTTCGTTTGCAATTCAATAATAAATAATCTCAGTAATAATATACAGCGGAAATTAATTTGTTTAATAATAACTCTAATCTCATGATTATAAAAACTCTTCCCGCGCGCCAGTGTTTACCCGTCACGCCTTGGAGCCACAAGCACCTGAAACCACATTAAAATAGGAAAGGGTAAGCACAAAGCTTAGTGAATTCAAACCATAAATAGGATCGCAATTATATCAGCATCACCCTTAAACAGCTAGTTATCGCAACCAACTCATACCATGCAATCACGTCTTGCACCCAAATTTATATATACCAAATATACCAGCACATATATTTCTTGGAACATCCATCAAGAAAATATATCACAATTAATAATAAGCCTTATACTTCTTGGAACGACCATCAAGAAAATATAATCGCAACTCATTATACAAACACATATACTTCTTGGAACAACCATCAAGAAAATATATCACAATTAATAATAAGCCTTATACTTCTTGGAACGACCATCAAGAAAATATAATCGCAACTCATTATAAGCCATATACTTCTTGGAACACCCATCAAGAAGTACATCAATCACAGTTCGATATATATACACAATCATATATACCCCATAACACAATAATATCAACAAACAATCATAACTATCACACTCGAGCTATAGTAACACAAATATAATTCCCATCCTATATAGTGAGAGAACTCACCTCAAAAGCAAAGATTATGTCCTCAACAGCAACACGAACCGGCCAACACCAACTCACCTTTTTCCACCTAAATAAGTGATATCAAACGTCACCACGAAGTCCTAGCCCAAATTCACAACTACTAGATTACAAGTTACAAATTCCAGCTTTTACTCTAAAAACACAGGTCTGTTCGGGACCTGTTTAACCCCTTAAAAACTGATAAACCCAGAAATATTATTCCATAATCACAAAGTCCCATGTCTTAGGGTTCCAGGGACATATCGCACGTGCTCTAACGATTTTTCTACAATTTACTATGGATTTTACAAAACCGACTTGCAGAACAGTGAAAAACAGGACCTTTCAGTACAAAACAACAATTTGACACCAGCTATGGTCCGAACTGGTTTTTCCGTAAGACATATGAAACTTACTAGACTCAGAATGGGAGATTTTGGCACTGATTTCACCCCAATACGATGTTCCTAGAAAAAGTTATGGCTTTCACAAAACAATGGCAGAAACTGTGAATTTCACATGAAATGACAAATATTGATTATAAATCCATTAAGTCATAGCTTAATCCAAACAGACCGAACAGCCTACAAGCTTACTGGAGAAAGGTCATACTAGGCTGGTCGACAGCCGTGCACCACCCACTGCCGCCTCCGGCGGTGGTGGTGGTTGGCAGCGACGACGGTGGTTACGGTAACACCCTCCGGCGGAACATCCCAACAATAACCATACCGACACACCCGCAACGTCACCCCCACACACACCCGCACACCTGCACACACCTGCACCCACCCCTCTGCCGCCACCACGGCGGCGTGCAGCGGCGGCCCCACCGCCGGAAGCCGTGGCTGCGGCGGTGGTGGCGGCGGTACTCGGCAGAAAATTGGCAAACGGCAACAACGAGAAGGGAAGAACACTTACCTCGACGAACCCTTCTTCCTCCTCTTTTCCGGCAGCAAAACGACGGCGTCTCCCTCCTTTCCGGCGAACTCTCTCTCTCTCCGGCGAGCTCTCTCTCCGGCGAACTCTCTCTCTCTCCTTCTCTATCACTCACGGCCGAAACTACAAGGGGAGGGGAGGGGCCGTAGGGTTTTCTCTCCTCTCTCCTCATTCCTTGCTTGCTAAGTCACGAGACCAACCCCAAAAGTGAAATATGGATTTTGGTTTGGGTTTTGCATGGGCCAAACATCATCTTTTGGCCCTTTACAACATTGGTCCCCCAACTATCTTTTCCTCGTAAACTAACTAAAGTTTCGACATAATTAATTATTAGGTCCAAATCGTCTAACCCCGTTAACGGAGACCACGTTAAATAAATCTTAAAAAAAGATTTAATACAAAGAAATTACATACCGGGATACGGGCTTTACAACTCTCCCCCACTTGGATTAGACTTCGTCCTCGAAGTCTACGTCCGCAAACAGCTCTGGATAGTTTTACCACAACTCAACCTCGGGTTCCCAAGTCCACTCGGAGCCCTTTCTGTGTTGCCACTGGACTTTCCTCAACTAGAATCTAAATTTCTCACCCCGTCTAGAATTTCTCGAATACTTTTCTTACTAACAAAACTCCTTCAAGGACACTAAATTTATGATCGGAAGAACACTCCGACAACTGGATTCATTCCTAGCCAGCCGACTTCGGTTGTCTCCCAACCATAGATAATCCATATATCCCGATTCAAATTTCGAGCTTTAACTATTCTAAAGGTGCTCACCAATATACCCTACAGGATACTCGAATTCGATCATACTTACCATTAACTGTCGATTAACTTCCACGAGTTCTAAAAAGGCTCCCAAAATTTATTTCACACGAATCGTCAAACTAGTAAACTTATAATCACCCACGAAGGTCATTCCACCATAACCATTCATCACAATTAAGCATCTCAGGGTTACTACTACCATCATCATATTTATTTTAAAATCGGCTACAAATCTCCGATTACACTAAAGGTGTTTGGCCTCAAGCCCAAAAGTCGACACCTAAATATACTACTTACTTCAAAAGGTTATTGCGCATTTATTCTCTTAATTACAAAGGGCATCATTCCCTTAACCGACACTATTCGGTCTACACTAACAACACGTGTGGAATACCCAATCCTCCACCGTCTACTTATCTTCCACGCTCGCTCTAGGAAACCTAGCTACACCGTATCAAGATACACCTTAACGCCTACCTCCCAGGTACGTCTCAAGGCCCGGCACATCGGAACTACCTCCTAGGTAAGTGCCCAAGACTATATCCTCTTAGTGCCTACTGGAAAGTCAAGGTCATAACACATGAATACCGGGGTCTCACCCCGAGATACCCAACCGACCGTTACCAACGACTGACTGACATGACCAAGGATCCAATGCAAAACAGTCTACCAACAACATGCCTATCCCGGAATGACTCACTCACCCAAACATGCAAATACTCAACACGGGTTAAACAAAAGAGTTTTCCAAAAGGACTCACACCCTTAAAATTCTCAAAATGACACATAACACTTAAAAGCGCATTTCCCAAATTGTTTACAAAATCATTTACAAAATATTTTCAACGTCAAGATTTTTTTTCATTTCGAAAAGACCGTATGCAATAAAACTACTATTACCAGGTCGGTAGTTACGCAAAAATGGACACGCTTATCTCACACAGTAAAATCATGTTGAAAATCATTCCATTTCCGTTCAGTTTACTTACAAAACACAAAGCGTAATGAATAATTTCAAAATCGGTTCCACGACATTTGATCCCAAAATTTCTCTCTTTAAACATAAAATGTCGTGGCACAGGGTTCACCAACAAATCTTACGCGCGTCGGCTAGTCATACAAAACGATGAAACGGTTTACAAATATATTTTTGTTAAAACACAACTGTCTCGTGTAAGTTTCAAACATAAAGATAAAAACCAATCCGTTTTCATCATTTGAAAATATCGACTAAAACCTCATAAAATCTCAAAAGGTGGGGTTCTTTAAATTGATTTCCAAGAATTCCCCAAATGGTCACATAAACAAATGAGATATGCACCTCGTGAAATTAAACCCACACGACTCAACATGCCGTAAAACAAAACTTATTTTAACCAAATCGCTCAAATAGTTTTATACAGACATCGTAGAATGTAACTTTCCGTCTCAACTCTAACATATGTGGAGGAGTTCCAATGTTAAAGTCACAAGCCGTAGTCACTTGCCCAATATTTTAAACACCACAAAACACGGATATCATCTTACCCGAAAGAACCGTTGGAAAAATAACGAAATGAGACAAATTCTAACAAAGTTTGCACTCCCGTGATAAAACGATTTCATACACTTTCAAAACCATATTTCAAAATCTTGTGTGTGTGCTGAACATTTCCCAAAATTCCAAAACACTATCCATAAAATGATTTGAAACACAAGAATTTGTTAATGCAATCTATTTCAAAATCAAACTTTGTGCATGACTTAGTCGGCATTCTACGCCTCGACTCCTACTCCTCCAAATCTCTCCGGTCCACTAACGTCATCCGGACATTTAAACCTCTTAGGCAAGTTGGGAAATTACGTCAAATAATCCTTACGATTTTTCCTCAAATCAAAGTCGGCTCTATAAGCCTATGATTCTAGCACAATCATCCACCTTGGCCCGAAACAAACATCATCCTCATCGTCAATCCAAGTGATTAATACTAGAATCGTCCTTTTATTCCAACGACTACTAATTTATAACCTTCATCACTACCCCAACGATCATCCCATCAAAGCAAATCAAGTACACACCTGTACTAGTAGGTTTACTATAGTCGTTCCTCCTTGTGATGGCTATTCTGGGTAGATATTACAACGAGTTATTAGCACATAATAACTCACACTAACAACGCTCACGCTCAACTCCTTAGATTCCTCGTGACTTTCCCCGACTCGAGCATTGATCCTGTGTTTCCGATAGTAGGAGCTCTACTACTACCTTCCACACCTATCATCACTCGTTCCGAGTTCCATCCGATGGGTCCAAGTAGTTTCTCGCCGATAACTACACACATATGCCTGCACCAGCATATGTACACACTCTTCCTAGCTCCCTAGGTATTCCACCCAACTCCACTACCCTTGCTATGACGAAATCCCCACTAGTCATGACGAGTCGCCTCGCGAATGCACAGTCGCACACAGTGTAAAACCAGATAGACATTCGAATATAAGATTCTATCCTACAACGGTTGGACTCAAACAAGAGCTGCACAATAGAACTAAATCCGACATTCTAGGGCTATTCGGTTCCTATCGCATACAACCTATAGTGCATTCACTTAACAACCCATCAAGGCTAGCATAAACTCCTATTAGCAAGCAACAAATATGCGGTACAGTGTAATAAGCACCAAGCAATCTAACACACATACTCCTATGTTCTAGAAAGCAATCTAGCATACATACTCATATGTAAACACTCTTCCCAGCTCTCTAGGAATTTCATCTCATCCCACTACCCTTGCTATAACAGAATCCCTATTAACCATAACGAGTTGCCTCGCGAATACCCAGTCGCATGCAGCGTGAATCAAATAGACATTTGAATACAAGATTCTATCCTAAAAAGGTTGGACTCAAACAAGAGCTGCGCAATAGAACTAAATCAAATATTCTAAGGCTATGTGATTCTTACTGCATACAACCTATAGGGCCTTCGCTTAACAACTTATTATAACTAGCATTAATTCCCACTAGCAAGCAATCATCATACAGTACAATGTAAACCACATAGGCAATCTAGCATGCATACCATATGATCTAGAAAGCGATAAATACACTAAGTACTGTACCTTTCCCTTTTGCTCCGGCTGACTGTACACACTGCGCCCTCGATCACCGTTTCCCAAACGGGTTTTCCTTTCTTTTATTTTTCCAAAATTTTAAGAGAAGAATTTCCTAGCCGCAACTTGAGATCAAACACACCGAGATGTGTTTGATTCACTCAAGCTGTGCTCTGATACCAAGTTGTAACGTCCCAAAAATTACAATAAATTTTGACTTTAAAAATAGGCATTTTAATAAATAAAACCTTATTAAATATCCAACACCGTTTCGTTTGCAATTCAATAATAAATAATCTCAGTAATAATATACAGCGGAAATTAATTTGTTTAATAATAACTCTAATCTCATGATTATAAAAACTCTTTCCGCACGCCAGTGTGTACCCGTCACGCCTTGGAGCCACAAGCACCTGAAACCACATTAAAATAGGAAAGGGTAAGCACAAGGCTTAGTGAATTCAAACCATAAATAGGATCGCAATTATATCAGCATCACCCTTAAACAGCTAGTTATCGCAACCAACTCATACCATGCAATCACGTCTTGCACCCAAATTTATATATACCAAATATACCAGCACATATATTTCTTAGAACATCCATCAAGAAAATATATCACAATTAATAATAAGCCTTATACTTCTTGGAACGACCATCAAGAAAATATAATCGCAACTCATTATACAAACACATATACTTCTTGGAACAACCATCAAGAAAATATATCACAATTAATAATAAGCCTTATACTTCTTGGAACGACCATCAAGAAAATATAATCGCAACTCATTATAAGCCATATACTTCTTGGAACACCCATCAAGAAGTACATCAATCACAGTTCGATATATATACACAATCATATATACCCCATAACACAATAATATCAACAAACAATCATAACTATCACACTCGAGCTAGAGTAACACAAATATAATTCCCATCCTATATAGTGAGAGAACTCACCTCAAAAGCAAAGCTTATGTCCTCAACAGCAACACGAACCGGCCAACACCAGCTCACAGTTTCCCACCTAAATAAGTGATATCAAACGTCACCACGAAGTCCTAGCCCAAATTCACAACTACTAGATTACAAGTTACAAATTCCAGCTTTTACTCTAAAAACACAGGTCTGTTCGGGACCTGTTTAACCCCTTAAAAACTGATAAACCCAGAAATATTATTCCATAATCACAAAGTCCCATGTCTTAGGGTTCCAGGGACATATCGCACGTTCTCTAACGATTTTTCTACAATTTACTATGGATTTTACAAAACCGACTTGCAGAACAGTGAAAAACAGGACCTTTCAGTACAAAACAACAATTTGACACCAGCTATGGTCCGAACTGGTCTTTCCATAAGACATATGAAACTTACTAGACTCAGAATGGGAGATTTTGGTACTGATTTCACCCCAATACGATGTTCCAAGAAAAAGTTATGGCTTTCACAAAACAGTGGCAGAAACTGTGAATTTCACATGAAATGACAAATATTGATTATAAATCCATTAAGTCATAGCTTAATCCAAACAGACCCGAACAGCCTACAAGCTTACTGGAGAAAAGTCATACTAGGCTGGTCGACAGCCGTGCACCACTCACTGCCACCTCCGGCGGTGGTGGTGGTTGGCGGCGGCGACGGTGGTTACGGTAACACCCTCCGGCGGAACCTCCCAACAATAACCATACCGACACACCCGCAACCTCACCCCCACACACACCCGCACACCTGCACACACCTGCACCCACCCCTCTGCCGCCACCACGGCGGCGTGCAGCGGCGGCCCCACCGCCGGCAGCCGTGGCTGCGGCGGTGGTGGCGGCGGTACTCGGCAGAAAATTGGCAAACGGCAACAACGAGAAGGGAAGAACACTTACCTCGACGAACCCTTCTTCCTCCTCTTTTCCGGCAGCAAAACGACGGCGTCTCCCTCCTTTCCGGCGAACTCTCTCTCTCTCCGGCGAACTCTCTCTCTCTCCTTCTCTATCACTCACGGCCGAAACTACAAGGGGAGGGGAGGGGTCGTAAGGTTTTCTCTCCTCTCTCCTCATTCCTTGCTTGCTAAGTCACGAGACCAACCCCAAAAATGAAATATGGATTTTGGTTTGGGTTTTGCATGGGCCAAACATCATCTTTTAGCCCTTTACAACATTGGTCCCCCAACTATCTTTTCCTCGTAAACTAACTAAAGTTTCGACATAATTAATTATTAGGTCCAAATCGTCTAACCCCGTTAACGGAGACCACGTTAAATAAATCTTAAAAAAAGATTTAATACAAAGAAATTACATACCGGGATACGGGCTTTACAGATGTTTATCTCAAAAATCTCGGCCTCACCGAATGGTATGAGATCTCTCAGCATCTTGTCAAAAGTGCAAACCCGAAGAAAGATACCTTTATCAAATGCATTGAAGGATTGATGGAAAGGATGAAGGAGATTAAAAGAAAACACAACATCATCCTTTCCTCCGATGAAAGGGAGAAACTTCAATCGATGAAAGAAGAAATTCGTCTTCCCAAAGTCAAGAATCCTACCGACAAGGTGTTCAAAGAAATGGCAACGGAAGGGAAGATTCCAAATGTGAGCAACTTAAATCTTTCCCTCCCTACTTCGGTGCCATATCCTACTACGACGTTGAGCCTCTCACCGATTCCCAGGCTGTTCTTCAATGATGGTTACGGTCGTCGTGCTTTCTTCAGATTTGCACAAATTGACATAGCCGACACCCTGTTTCTTCAAAGCATCACCAACCTATTTCCAAACATTCCCGAAGCTCAACCTTTCTTCCGAAATGTGTTGGAAGAAATCAAGCGCAGACAAACCACCGAGAAATAGGCTCTCACTCTCAATAGGTACTTGTAAAAGGTTGTTTCTCATTTTGATAAATGTACGAGAAAAATTATGTTAATACAAGTACCCTTCTATTTGAATTTACTTTCGATACATAACTTTACTTTCTTTTATTCATATATACTGTACATAGTTGTTGATCCAAACCCTCAGTGATTTGATAATGACCCTCTCTTAAATACTTAGTGAAAATTGTAAGTAAACAATATGTATCAGAGTTTCACTATCGCTGATAAGTACTAAGATCTTACAGTACCGCTGATAGGAACTCTCGCTCTTTAAATTAAACATTCAGCGAACACTGTTCATCATTAATGCGCTGAGTCTGTTCAGTCATTATGATGATCGCTGATAAGTTAGTTGTTTACTTATGATCCCTGAAGACAAGTTTCACGTCAACAAAGGTTCTACGCTGAAGTCGAAGATCAAGCTCAAGAACCAGCGACAAGTCTCCTAATGAACTGATGCGGATCAGTGAAGACTCAGATTTGTCCACTCAACGTGAAGTATCAAGTACAAGACTTCAGCTATCGCTGAACTTTATCATCTGCTGAATAGTAAATGATAATCGCTGAATCAACGAAAGCTGATCATGAAGTCCTTCGTACAAAGTACTTTTGTCTTAACCACCCTTGCACGCCTCCGTACGAAATGTCAGAAAAGAACCTCCGAATATCTGAAATCGTACAACCACTCTGATACTACACTGTTCATCCTTACGGCTACTAAGGTTGTCAACCAAGGTCAATGACATGCAACCAACCAACTGATGACACGTGTAAAGTATATATTGATTTGCATTTAATGCATGTAGTATATAAAGAGATGAACTCACTTCATTTGAAGTAACTTGCTAACTCTGGACAAGTTCAAATCTCTCTCAAGATAGGATTTTATTAGTAATCTCCTTATCTTTCTTAGTGCAAGAAACCTTAGTGTTCCAACTTGTTTAGATTTAGGTTTATCCTTAATCTTGTTTCCGCAACAAGCTGTAAATTGTTAATGATTTATCAATAAACAATTTAGAAAAGTAAAATAGTGTGTTTGTATTCAACCCCCCCCCTTCTACAAACTTGTATAGGCCTTTCGGGACCAACAAGTGGTATTAGAGCGGATTTGTTTAATCTCATAAACAAGATCTAATCTAAGATATTTCTCTTCCTTGCTATTATCTGAAAATGGCCAACACAAACACACACTATATAGACAATGGTTCTCTTGCAAAACCCCCTAGATTTTCCAGAGATAACTTCAACTTATGGAAAAATAGGATGATGCTCTTCTTAGAAGGTGTAGACCCTACTATGACCTACTATCTTGAAAACGGCCCACACATCCCTGTAACAATTGATCCTTTAGTTCCAGCCACTGCAACTAGAGCTGCTATTCCAGAAAGGCTGATTCCAAAGGAAATACACATGTGGACCGATGAAGATAAGAAGAAAGTGGCTATAGATACAAAAGCCAGATCCATACTATCCATGGCCCTTCCTGACGAAGTCTACCATTCCGTCATGAACCTGAAGTCATCAAAAGCCATGTGGGACACAATATGTGTTCAGTATGAAGGAACGTCTGAAGTCCAGGACTCGAGAAAGATCAACCTGGTAAGACAATACGAAAGCTTCATTTCTGGTAAGAATGAAACTCTCTCTGAAGTTCACCAACGTTTTAATTTCTTAATTATAGATCTAAAAACTGTTGGTAAGGAATATTCTAACTTTGAAGTGCTGACAAAGTTTCTAGAATGTTTACCTGAAAGCTGGGACAATTATTCCATGTGTCTCAAGCTATCAAAGGATCTTAAATCAAGGACCCTTTCAACCTTATATGGTACATTGCTGAATCATGAGCAATCTAGCCATCTTAAGAAGAATCTTGTAAAAGATTCCAAAAGCACCCCTGTTGCTTTAATCTCAGAGGAACCTTCTACTCAGCGACCTTCGGTCACTATCACTGAGTTAGAAAGTAACTCTGAAAGGTCATCAGATTCTGATTCTTCAGATGATGATGAATCCTTGGCTCTCCTAACTAAAAAGTTCAGGAGATTCGCCAAGAAGAAAATGTTTAGAAAGAACAAAACTCTTTCCATAGCTGACAAGCCTAAAACATTAGCTTTTGTTGATAAGGCTACTGCTACTTGTTTCAACTGCGAAAAGACAGGTCATTTCGCTAATGAGTGCAGGTCAAAGAAAATCACGAGACCTTCAGCTTTTACAAAGAAATCCTTTGTTCCAAGGAATAAAGATGATAAATACTCAATGCTGAAGGAGAAGTATGCAAAGCTGAAAAGCTTTAAGAAGAAAGGAAAAGGCCTTATGGCTGACTATGATTGGGCTGCTTCTGATGAAGAAGCCTCATCATCTGATTCTGAAGATGATGAAGCAAATCAATGTCTCATGGCTAAGATTGAAGAAGAGGAAGAAAGTTCAGACATTCCCTCCACTTCAACATCTGCCATTCAGGTATCACCTTCTTTCTTTACCAATATTGCAAATATTGATGAAGCTGATAGTCTCCGTAAAATCGATCTATTGACTAGAAGTTTATACGAAGCCATGAACGGCAAAGCTGTGGTTGAAAACCAAAATCTTGATCTCGCTGAAAAGCTTAAAAACTGGCACCTTCAAATAGAAAAGCTTTCTAAAATTGAAGATGATTTTAAAGATCAAGTCTATTTAAATCAGCTAGTCAAAATCGAACGAGCAGAAGCTATCGCTGCATTAAAAGCTGAACAAGCTACTGTTGAAGGATGGTGTAATTCTTCAACAAAGATCACTGAGATAATTAAGGCTCAGATTCCTCTGAGTGATAAACGTGGTCTGGGTTATAAGTATGAAACTCCAAAACCAACCACTGAATGTTCAATGCTTAAATTTGGAACGTTCGTATCCTCAGTCGCTGACACTTCATCATCTCAGTGCTCCTCGTCCATTACACCAATCCCTGAGGAAACTCCTACCTCCTCAAAAGGTAAGGAGAAAATGGTTTATTCAAAACCTACCTCTGTCTCTAAAGACAAAGGTAAAGGAATTGTTATTTATCAAAATCCTCAGAAGGGTACCTTAGTACCAAAGCTGAATGCTTCTAAAGCCTCAGTGACCAACCCCTCTGGATCTAGAAAGCTGATCTCTGGATCTATTCAGCGATCTACTCCTAGACTCAGAGTGGATGTCCTTGGTAAGAAATCTGAAGAACTGAATGTTCGTCCCATTTCTAAAGCCAATAGCTTACTTGGTGCTGGTACTTCTAATTCTAAATTAAAAGCTCAGCATACAAGTGGTCCTAGAACTATTTTCAGTTATAGGAAATGTTATCATTGTGGTGTAAGATCCCACATCGGATGGGGAGGTGAACGAAGGTTGCCTTATAAGAGGAACTTGAGACCTTCCCTACAAGACGCGTTTTGGGGCCACAAGCATGCGGGTTCCTTGGGAACTCTGTGGTTAAGCGTGCTTGGGTGGGAGTAGTACCAGTGGGTGACCACTGGGAAGTCCTTGCGAAGTCCTCTCCAGGTCGCCAGAAACAAAACCGTGAGCGGTGCCGGCATGCTGTTATGCATAGGGTACGCGCAAAGCGGACAATATCTTGTACGGTGGACTTGGGATGTTACAAATGGTATCAGAGCCAGTCACCGATTCGATGTGTCAGCGAGGACGCTGAGTCCACTTAGGTGGGTGGATTGTAAGATCCCACATCGGATGGGGAGATGAACGAAGGTTGCCTTATAAGAGGAACTTGATACCTCCCCTATCAGACGCGTTTTAAAACCGTGAGTCCGGGTGTGTGGACAAAGCGGACAATATCTGGTACGGTTGGCCTGGGATGTTACAGATGGTATCAGAGCCGGGAACCGGACTGGTGTGCCAGCGAGGACGCTGGGCTCCCAAGGGGGGTGGATTGTAAGATCCCACATTGGTTGGGGAGGGGAACAAAGGTTGCCTTATAAGAGGAACTTGATACCTCCCCAACCTTTGTGGCCCCAACCAGCGTGAATCAACTTGTTATTGAAAATCTTTGGAGTCTATTAGAATTCGTGGAAGTTAATCGACAGTTAAGGGTAGGAATGATCGTAGTCGAATGGTTAAAGCTTGAAAGTGGATTGAGTTTGGGATATCATCAAATGCGAGAGAATTATTAAGAGCTGTTTGCGGACGTAGACTTCGGGGACGAAGTCTAATCCAAGTGGGGGAGAGTTGTAAAGCCCGTGTCCCGGTATGTAATTTCATTTTATTAATTATTTTTCTAAGATTTATGTATCGTGGTTGCCGTTAGCGGGGTTAGACGAATCGGACCTAATTGTTAAAAATGTCGGAATTTTGGTTAGTTGCGAGAGGATTGTAAGTTGAGGGACTATATGTGTCAAAGGCCAAAACCCCTTCTTGGGTTCGGCCCACATGCAGGAAATGTCGAGACCCCTTTTAGTTGTTAGAATGTTGGTGCCGTGAGGAGGAATCAAAAAGAAAAAAAAAGAGGAAAAGGAAAGCAACCAGAAATGAACCCTACGGCATCCTTTGTGTCTTGTGTTTGCCGGCCGGAGGAAAGAACCGAGAGAAAGAGAGATAGCCACCGAGAGTAGAGAAGAGAGAGTTCGCCGGAGAAGAGGAAGTACCGCCGGAGCCTGCTGTTCGCCGGAGACTGCTGTCCGCCGGAGCCTGCGTCGTCAGAGAAGTCGAGGAGGACAGCGGTTGCGCCGTCGTGGGATCTCGCGAGGTAAGGTTTCGTCGTTTCTTTTCCTTTGTTTTGTTTTCGTCACCGGCGAGAAGTGCCACCGCCGGCCGGCCGCCGCTGCCGCTGCCGCGCCGCCACTATGATGGTTGGGTGTCGGGTGGCGGTGGTGGTGTGAGTCGTTGGTGCATGCGGTAGGGTGATCGAGAGGGTAGTGGTCTCGCGGTGGTTTGCGGGTTGTTTTATTTCCTCGTCGATGAACCGCCGCCGGCCGCCGCCGGCGACCACCACTTCCGGAGGGCAGTGGGTGGTGCGTGGCCATGTCTTACTAATAATCACCGTAGACTCCTTTAAGCCATAACTTAATCGCTTAAGCCAAACCGATCGAACCGTTGTTTTTAGAGTCGTCATTTCTTATGAGTAATTGTTCAGCCACTGTTTTTGCGGCGGCCATAACTTTTCTGTCGTAACTCCGTTTGAGCCGAAACTGGCGCCCACGGTTCAAGTTCGGGGTCGGGCACGTTTTCTGTGTTTTAGCGGAAAACTGGTTCGGTCTCTAGCTGGGCGATGAAGTGGTCTCAAGTTCGGTGATTCGTCATTTCATGTGAAAATTTCTGGAATCTGCCTTAATCTTGCGAAAGCCTTAACTTTTTACTCGTAACTCGTTTTGGGGTGAAATTGGTGCCCAGAGTTCCCTAATCGAGTTGGGAAGGTTTTTCGTGTTTTGCCGAAAGTCCGATTAAGCCCGTAGCTAGGCTGTATTGGGCTGTTTGTGCAGGCTGGACCGAAAACTGGCAGCTTTGGTAGTCGTTCGTATTTAATTCATAATAAATTGTAGAAAAATCGTTAGGAGGCGTATAATATGTCCTTGAAACCCTATCTCAGAGTACTTTCTAACCATGAAATGATATTGGGAATTTTCTGGGTTTAAAGAGGTCGAAACAGGTCCCGAACAGACCTGTTTGGCGAGAGCAGAAAATAGTTGTAGTGACGGTTTAAGCGTGTGTCGTGTCATAGGGTCCGGGTCTCGTATTGACACGTTTTAACATGCGTTTAGGTGCTGGGAAGTGACCGCATTTGTGAAGCTTGAATTGTGTTGTTAAGCTAGGCGCGCATTCGAGGTGAGTTCTCTCACTATATCTAATAACGGTTGTTTTATCATTGTTGTAGTACGTGTGTGGTAGCTTTATGTGATTGTGTTGTGGAACTAGATAGTGGGGTGTCTAGTTGATACTATGTTGTCATGTTAACTCGGTGGGACCGAGGATCCGGCGGGGCCGGAGGGTTTATACGCTGGTGGCGTAGAGACTCGGTGGGACCGAGGGTCCGGCGGGGCCGGAGGTTTTATACGCGGGTGGCGTAGAGACTCGGTGGGACCGAGGGTCCGGCGGGGCCGGAGGTTTTATACGCGGGTGGCGTAGAGACTCAGTGGGACCGGGGATTCGGCGGGGCCGAAGATGTTATCATGTGGTCGGTGGGACCGACTTTTGCCTCTTAGGCGGGTGGTTGTGGATATACATGTTTATGATTTGTTCGTAGACCGGTATGATCGTTTATGTGTCACTATCTGTTTTAGGGGTAGTGTGGAATAACTGTATTATTTATGGTGTTTGAATTCACTAAGCTTCGTGCTTACCCTTTCCCAATAGTTTGTGGTTTCAGGTACGGGCGGCTCCAAGGCGTGACGAGTACACACTGGCGCGCGAGGAGAGCTGGTTGCTTTATGATCTTAATAATTAAACGTTTATTCCGCTGGTTTTATTTTATAAAGATATTAATTATGTGTTTGCAAACGAAACGTTGGGATCATTTAATGAGTTGTTTTAAATGAAATGTTTATTTTAAAATTTTAAATTTGCTTGTAATTTTTGGGACGTTACAACTTGGTATCAGAGCCACTCTTGTGCCGTTCGGGACGGTGGGGCAAACCTCATCGAGGACGATGAGTCCCTAAGGGGGGGTGTGTGTAACACCATAGGCATATCCCACATCGGCCGTGGACAGGAGAGATGCTGGGTATATTAGTAAACCTTGGCCTTACCAGACACAACGCGTTTTGGGGCCACAAGCATGCGGGTTCCTTGGGAACTCTGTGGTTAAGCGTGCTTGGGTGGGAGTAGTACCAGGATGGGTGACCTCCTGGGAAGTCCTTGCGAAGTCCTTGCCAGGTCGCCAAGAACAAAGCCGTGAGCCAGTGGGGCAAAGCGGACAATATTGTGTCGTGGTAAGCGGGGTGTTACAAATGGTATCAGAGCACGACTTGAGTGAATCAAACGCATTTCGGTGTGTTTGATCTCAAGTTTGCGGCTATAAAAATTTTCTTTAAGTTTTTGGGAAATAAAACGAAGGAAAGATCCGTTTGAGAAACGGTGATCGGAGGCGCAGTGTGTACAGTCAGCCGGAGCCAAAGGGGAAAGGTACAGTACTTAGTGTTTTATTGCTTTCTAGATCATAGAATATGCATGCTAGATTGCCTGTTGTGGACACTATGTTGTATGTTGAACTACTTGCTATTAGGAATTTATGCTAATTATGATAGGTTACTAAGTGGATGCCCTCTAGGTTGTATGCAGTAAGATATTTATAGCCTTAGAATATTCGATTTAGTTCTATTGCGCAGCTCTTGTTTGAGTCCAACCGTTCTAGGATAGAGTCTTGTATTCGACTGCCTATTTATTTCGCACTGCATATAATCGGGTATTCGCGAGGTCACCCGTTATAATTAGTAGGGATTCGGTAGTAGCAAGGGTAGTGGGATAAGAGGAAGTTCCTAGGGAGCTAGGAAGAGTGTGTACATATGCCGGTGCGGGCATATGTGTATAGTTTCGGCGAGAAACTACTTGGACCCCTTGGGATGGAACTCGGAACGGGCGATGATAGGTGTGGATGGTAGTAGTAGAGCTCCTACTACCGGAGGCACAGGATCAATGCTCGAGTCGGGGAAGTCACGAGGAATCCAAGGAGTTGAGCGTGAGTGTTGTTAGTATGAGTTATTATGTGCTATTAACGCGTTGTATTGTCTACCCAGAATAGCCATCACAAGGAGGAACAACTATAGTAAACCTACTAGTACAGGTGTGTACTCGAAGTGTTTTGAGGTGATGATCGTTGGGGGTAGTGATGAAGGTCCTAAACTAGTAGTCGTTGGAATAGAAAGACGATTCTGGTATTAGTCACTTGGAGTGACGATGAGGATGATGTTTGTTTTGGGCCAAGATGGATGATTGTGCTAGAATCATAGGCTTATAGAGCCGACTTTGATTTGAGGAAAAATCGTAGGGATTATTTGACGTAATTTTCCCAACTTGCCTAAGAGATTTAAATGTCCGGATGACGTTAGTGGATCGGAGAGATTTGGAGGAGTAGGAATCGAGGCGTAGAATGCCGACTGAGTCATGCACAAGGTTTGATTTTGAAATAGATTGTATTAACAAATTCTTGTATTTCAAATCATTTATTGGATGGTGTTTTGGAATTTTGGGAAATGTTCAGCACACACACAAGATTTTGAAGTATGGTTTTGAAAGGGTATGAAATCGTTTTATTACGGGGGTGTTACAAATGGTATCAGAGCCACTCCTGTGCCGTTCGGGATGGTGGGGCAAACCTCATCGAGGACGATGAGTCCCTAAGGGGGGGGGGGTGTAGCACCTTAGGCATATCCCACATCGGCCGTGGACAGGAGAGATGCTGGGTATATTAGTAAACCTTGGCCTTACCAGACACAACGCGTTTTGGGGCCACAAGCATGCGGGTTCCTTGGGAACTCTGTGGTTAAGCGTGCTTGGGTGGGAGTAGTACCAGGATGGGTGACCTCCTGGGAAGTCCTTGCGAAGTCCTTGCAAGGCCGCCAAGAACAAAGTCGTGAGCCAGTGGGGCAAAGCGGATCTGTAACATCCCAGGCTAACCGTACCAGATATTGTCCGCTTTGTCCGCACACCTGGACTCACGGTTTTAAAACGCGTCTGATAGGGGAGGTATCAAGTTCCTCTTATAAGGCAACCTTTGTTCCCCTCCCCAACCAATGTGGGATCTTACAATCCACCCCCTTGAGAGCCCAGCGTCCTCGCTGGCACACCAGTCCGGTTCCCGGCTCTGATACCATCTGTAACATCCCAGGCTAACCGTACCAGATATTGTCCGCTTTGTCCGCACACCTGGACTCACGGTTTTAAAACATGTCTGATAGGGGAGGTATCAAGTTCCTCTTATAAGGCAACCTTTGTTCCCCTCCCCAACCAATGTGGGATCTTACAATACGCTGTTGGTGCTCTGATACCAAGTTGTAAAGCCCGTATCCCAATATGTATTTTCTTTTTATTAATTCTTTTCTCTTAAGTTTTATTTAACGTGGTTTCCGTTAACGGGGTTAGACGAATTGGACCTAATAGTTAATTATGTCAAATCGTTGGTTAGAGTGCGAGATGGAATTAGTTGAGGGATCAAATTGTTAAAGGGCCAAAACAATGTACATTTCGGCCCATGCACAACCCAAAACCGATTTCATGTTTCATTTTGAGGGGTTGGTTTCGTGGCTTGGCAAGGAAGAAAAGAGGAAAGAAAGGGAGAAGGAAAAACCCTACGGCCCCTCCCTCCCCTTCTCTTGTGAGTTCGGCCGAGAGAGAGTAGCAACAAAAGAGAGAGTAGAGAGAAACAAGAAAAAGTGAGAGAGCTCCATTTTTCGTATTTGTAAACCTAGCTGCAGAAAACTTCTGTTTCCCAACTTGCCTAAGGGGTGTAAATATCCGGATGACGATAGTGGACCGGAGAGATTTGGAGGGGCACGAGTCGAGACGTCGAATGCCGACTGAGTCATGCACAAAGTTTATTTTGAAAATAAATTGCATTAACTAATTCTTGTGTATCCAATCCTTTTATGGATTGTGTTTTGGAACTTTAGGAAATGTTAAGCACACACGAAATCTCGAATTATGGTTTTGAAAGTAGATGAAATCGTTTTATCACGGGAGTTGCAAACTTTGTTATAATTTGTCTCATTTCGTTATTTTCCAACGGTTCTTTCGGGTAAGTTGATATCCGTGTTTTGTGGTGTTTAAAATTTTGGGCAAGTGACTACGGCTTGTGACTTTAACATTGGAACTCCTCCACATATGTTAGAGTTGAGACGGAAAGTTACATTCCACGATGTCTGTATAAATTTGAGTGATTTGGTTAAAATAAGTTTTGTTTTACGGCATGTTGAGTTGTGTGGGTTTAATTTCACGAGGTGCATATCTTATTTGTTTATGTGACCATTTGGAGAAATCTTGGAAATCAATTTAAAGAACCCCACCTTTTGAGATTTTATGAGGTTTTAGTTGATATTTTCAAATGATGGAAACGGATTGGTTTTTATCTTTAAGTTTGAAACTTACACGAGACAGTTGTGTTTTAACAAAAATATATTTGTAAACCGTTTCATCGTTTTGTATGACTAGCCGACGCGCGTAAGATTTGTTGGTGAACCCTGTGCCACGACATTTTATGTTGAAAAAGAGGAATTTTGGGGTCAAATGTCGTGGAACTGATTTTGAAATTTTGTGCACACTTTTGTCGCACTCGGTGTAAGGTCGAGCGGTTACTTTGAGTACATGTCATGAGTCAATCCATACTAGAACCGTGACGGTCCATTTTTTTTAAAGAAATTATTCATTACGCTTTGTGTTTTGTAAGTAAACTGAACAGAAATGGAATGATTTTCAACATGATTTTTCTGTGTGAGATGAGCGTGTCCATTTTTGCGTAACTACCGACTTGGTAATAGTAGTTTTATTGCATACGGTCTTTTTGAAATGAAAAATCTTGACGTTGAAAATATTTTGTAAACGATTTTGTAAACCATTTGGGAAATACGCTTTTAGGTGTTATGTGTCATTTTGAGAACTTTAAGGGTGTGAGTCCTTTTGGAAAACTCTTGTTTAACCCGTGTCGAGGTTGGGACTAATGTTGATTTTAGAGTATTGCTTGCTTAAACTTTATTTAAACGCGTTTTGACCGACTTATGGGTCTAGCAAGCGTGGAGCATTTTGCTCGGTTTTGACTTTGAGATAGTCAGGGGTCAATTGCACGGTTCTAATGGCTCGATGGGGAGTCTTGATGTTGGGTTGTTTTGTTGCACAGTTTTGCACTTATTGCACGTTAAGTATTTACATGTTGGGTGAGTGAGTCATTCCGGGATAGGCATGTTGTTGGTAGACTGTTTACAATGGATCCTTGGTCACGTTAGTCAGTCATTGGTAATGGTCGGTTGGGTATCTCGGGGTGGGACCCCGGTATTCGTGTGTTATGACCTTGACTTTCCAGTAGGCACTGGGAGGATATAGTCTTGGGCACTTACCTGGGAGGTAGTTCCGATGTGCCGGGCCTTGAGACGTACCTGGGAGGTAGACGTTAAGGTGTATCTTGATACGGCGTGACAAGGCTTCGTAGAGCGAGTGTGGAGGATAAGTAGACGGTGGAAGGTTGGGTATTCCACGCGTGTTGGTACTGTAGGCCGAATAGTATCGGTTAAGGGAATGATGCCCTTTGTAATTAAGAGCATAAATGCGGAGTAACCTTTTTGAGGTAAATAGTATATTTAGGTGTCGACTTTTAGGCTTGAGGCCAAACACCTTAGTGTAATTGGAGAATTGTAGCCGATTTTAAGGAAATTATGGTGATGGTAGTAGTAACCCAAAGATGCTTAATTGTGATGAATGGTTATGGTGGAATGACCTTCGTGGGTGATTATAAGTGTACTAGTTTGATGATCCGTGTGAAATAAATTTTGGGAGCCTATAGAACTCGTGGAAGTAATCGGCAGTAATGGTAGGAATGATCGGATTCGAGTATCCTGTAGGGTATATTGGTGAGTACCTTTAGAATGGTTAGAGCTTGAAAGTTGAATCGGGATGTATGGAACATCTAAGGTTGGGAGGCAACCGAAGTCGTTTGTCTAGGAATGAATCCAGTTGTTGGAGTGTTCTTTCGGTCATAATTTCAGTGTCCTTGAACGAGTTTTGGTAGTAAGAAAAGTATTCGAGAAATTCTAGACGGGGTGAGATTTTTAGATTCTAGTTGAGGAAAGTCCAGTGGCAGCACCAAAGGGGTTCGAGTGGACGTGGGAACCCGGAGCGAAGATGCGCAAGAACTATTCCGAGTTATTCGCTAGCCTAGACTTCGAGGACGAAGTCTAATCCAAGTGGGGGAGAGTTGTAAAGCCCGTATCCCAATATGTATTTTCTTTTTATTAATTCTTTTCTCTTAAGTTTTATTTAACGTGGTTTCCGTTAACGGGGTTAGACGAATTGGACCTAATAGTTAATTATGTCAAATCGTTGGTTAGAGTGCGAGATGGAATTAGTTGAGGGATCAAATTGTTAAAGGGCCAAAACAATGTACATTTCGGCCCATGCACAACCCAAAACCGATTTCATGTTTCATTTTGAGGGGTTGGTTTCGTGGCTTGGCAAGGAAGAAAAGAGGAAAGAAAGGGAGAAGGAAAAACCCTACGGCCCCTCCCTCCCCTTCTCTTGTGAGTTCGGCCGAGAGAGAGTAGCAACAAAAGAGAGAGTAGAGAGAAACAAGAAAAAGTGAGAGAGCTCCATTTTTCGTATTTGTAAACCTAGCTGCAGAAAACTTCTGTTTCCCGGAGATTGAACGGTCGGATCGTCGTGATTTTTGGTGAAAAGCTTCACGACATCTTCTTCAACATTCGGGATGGTGGGATCGTGGTTTTGAGGTCCGTAGGTCATGGTTTCGTGGGGTTCTGCACAGCAGTAACTTTGTGGTGATTTCTCTCCATTCTTGCTCTATTTTGGTTCCATACATCTTGATGTGCTTATTTCCAAGTGTATGATGGTTTTGTATGCCTTTATTATAATCTAGAGAAGACTTTGTATTGCGCTAATATTGGTGGTAGTGGATTTGAAGCGGCTCTAGTAGTACTGTGGTTTTTACTCTCGATTTTGAGGGGTTTTCCACGCTAAAATTTTGGGGTCTCATTGTGGTTGTTGATTGTATGTTTGGGGGTTGTTTTTACTTTCATTTAGAATACCTTATTTGTTTGCATCCTCAAAGGTTCATTCGGGTTTGTTTGGGTTAAGCTATGACTTAATGGATTTATAATCAATATTTGTCATTTCATGTGAATTACACAGTTTCTGCCACTGTTTTTGGGAAAGCCATAACTTTTTATAGGAACGTCGTATTGGGGTGAAATCAGTTCCAAAAGCTCCCATTCTAAGTCTAGTAAGTTTCATATGTTTTACGGAAAAACCAGTTCGGACCATAGCTAGTGTCAAATTATTGTTTTGTACTGAAAGGTCCTGTTTTTTCACTGTTCTGCAAGTCGGTTTTGTAAAATCCATAGTAAATTGTAGAAAAATCGTTAGAGCGCGTGCGATATGTCCCTGGAACCCTAAGACATGGGACTTTGTGATTATGTATTAATATTTATGGATTTATCAGTTTATAAGGGGTTAAACAGGTCCCGAACAGACCTGTGTTTTTAGAGTAAAAGCTGGAATGTGTATGTTATAATTTAGTAGTCGTGGTTTGGGGTTGGGGCGTCACTTTGACATTTGTTAACACGTAATTAGGTGGGAGAAGGTGAGTGAAGTTGGCCGGCTTGTGATTGCGTTTGCGGATACTCGCGTTGCTTTAAGGTGAGTTCTCTCACTGTGTAGTTAGGGGTTGTATGCATGTCATAGTAGTTTGTATGTACTACTGTCTTTGTGGTGTGAACTAGTTGTTTGTGGTGTGTAATATTTGATTGGTTTAAATGCTTAGTATAAATGTTTTACATTACACCTCGGTGGGACCGAGGGCTCGGTGGGACCGAGGAAGTGGAAAGAAACGTTGTGGGAACTCGGTGTGACGAGTGTGTTACATTACAACTCGGTGGGACCGAGGGCTCGGTGGGACCGAGGAAGTGGAAGGAAACGTTGTGGGAACTCGGTGTGACGAGTGTGTTACATTACAACTCGGTGGGACCGAGGGCTCGGTGGGACCGAGGGCTCGGTGGGACCGAGGTGTTGGATACATAATTACTTGTAGATGTTTACTCGTTTTATGTAACTGTGATGTTGTTGCTTATGTACGGATAGGGGTGACGTGTATATAATTCCTATCTGCGCATGTGATGGAATTCACTAAGCTTCGTGCTTACCCCTTCCCAATATCTTATGATTTCAGGTGCGAGTAGCAGTCGGGCATGACGGTACACACGGGCGCAAGGCGAAGGCTGTTTAAGTATAACTTTTTAAATGGGGATTTAATTATATAACTTTTCCGCTGCTTAAATTTCATTTGACGGTTTTAATTAACGACGTTTATTTTTATTGTAATGGGATTTGTTAACTTATGGTTTGATTGTAACGAAATGCATTATTTTTAAAATTTTAAATTCCTTGTAATTTTTGGGACGTTACAACTAAGTTGGGAAATTACGTCCAATAATCCTTACGGTTTTTCCTCAATTCAAAGTCGGCTCCATAAGCCCATGATTCTAGCACAATCATCAATCTTGACCCGAAATGACCTACTTAAAACAAACCTCATCCTTATCGTCACTCCAAGGGATTAATACTAGAATCGTCCTTCTATTCCAACGACTACTAGTTTAGAACCTTCATCACTACCCCAACGATCATCTCCTCAAGCAAATCAAGTACACACCTGTACTAGTAGGTTCACTATTGTTGTTCCTCCTTGTGATGGCTATTATGGGTAGATATTGCAACGAGTTATTAGCACATAATAACTCACACTAACAACGCTCACGCTCAACTCCTTGGATTCCTCGTGACTTTCCCCGACTCGAGCACGGATCATGTGCTTCAGATAGTAGGAGCTCTACTACTACCTTCCAGACCTATCCTCACTCGTTCCGAGTTCCATCCGATGTGTCCAAGTAGTTCCTTGCCGAAAAACTATACACATATGCCCGCACCGGCATATGTACACACTATTCCTAGCTCCCAAGGAATTCCACCCAATTCCACTACCCTTGCTATGACGAAATCCCCACTAGTCATGACGAGTCGCCTCGCGAATGTACAGTCGCACATAGTGTAAAACCAGATAGACATTCGAATATAAGATTCTATCCTACAACGGTTGGACTCAAACAAGAGCTGCGCAATAGAACTAAATCCGACATTCTAGGGCTATTCGGTTCCTACCGCATACAACGTATAGTGCATTCACTTAACAACCTATCAAGGCCAGTATAAACTCCTATTAGCAAGCAACAAACACGCAGTACAGTGTAATAAGCACAAAGCAATCTAGCACACATACTCCTATGTTCTAGAAAGCAATCTAGCATACATACTCATATGTAAACACTCTTCCCAGCTCACTAGGAATTTCATCTCATCCCACTACCCTTGCTACAACGGAATCCCTATTAGCCATAACGAGTTGCCTCGCGAATACCCAGTCGCATGCAGCGTGAATCAAATAGACATTCGAATACAAGATTCTATCCTACTATCTTGCTACAACGGAATCCCTATTAACTACAAGACGCGTTTTGGGGCCACAAGCATGTGGGTTCCTTGGGAACTCTGTGGTTAAGCGTGCTTGGGTGGGAGTAGTACCAGTGGGTGACCACTTGGAAGTCCTTGCGAAGTCCTCGCCAGGTCGCCAGAAACAAAACCGTGAGCGGTGCCGGCATGCTGTTATGCAGAGGGTACGCGCAAAGCGGACAATATCTTGTACGGTGGACTTGGGATGTTACATGTGGACTTACCGATCATATTGCTAGTAAGTGCCCCACAGCCACCAAAGCTGAAAAGATAGCTAAGGTGAAGATTGCCCCCAAGGCAAAGAAGACCAACCCTGGTGCAAATCAGGTCAAGGTGAATTCTACCACTGAAGTTAAGAAATTAACCAAAGTGAAGAAAGACAAAGCTGAATCTTCAAATGCTGCGAAGACCGCTGAACCTTCTATTCCAACTAGCTCCACTGACAAACGTGTATACATGGTTAAGTGGGTACCCAAGCAAAACTGATCTTCCTTTGTATTGCAGGTTAAGAAGGGTATCTGGTATCTCGATAGCGGATGCTCTAGACACATGACTGGAAAGAAAAACCTGCTCGCTGAATACAAGGAAGAGAAGGGTCCCTCTGTGACTTTCGGTGGAAATGGAAAAGGACACACCCGAGGGTATGGTGTACTTTCAAATGGTACAACCTCCTTCATAAAAGTCGCATATGTTGAAGGGCTGAAGCATAATCTTCTGAGCATCAGTCAGCTTTGCGACATGGATAACAAAGTGATTTTCACTAAGGAATCCTGCTTTGTCTCTGACAAAAAGGAGAAGATAGCTCTCAGCGGTTATCGTTTGGAAAATGTTTATGTAATAAACATGGACTCAACAACCACTGAGAACTCCTGTTTCTTCTCAAAGGCATCTTCTGATGTTAACTGGCTATGGCACAAGAGGCTCTCACATCTAAATTTCAAGACACTAAATACTCTTTCCTCCAAAGAGTTAGTCACTGGTCTACCTCAGCATTCATACGCCAAAGAGTCTTTATGTTCAGCGTGTGAAAAAGGGAAGCAGACCAAGGAAAGCTTTAAGTCAAAGCAAGTTTCCTCAGTGTCATCTCCTCTACAATTACTACATATGGATTTGTTTGGCCCTGTTAACAAACAATCCATCGCTGGAAAGAAATATACGCTAGTCATAGTTGATGAATTTTCTCGTTATACATGGGTAATGTTTCTCCGTTCTAAGAGTGACACCCCTGAAGAACTCATCACCTTTGTTCGGAAGATGGAAACTCTGAACAATATGACTGTTCGCTCAATAAGGAGTGATCATGGAACTAAATTCAAAAACAGTTCTCTTGATTCCTTCCTTGAAAGTAAGGGTATTTCTCACAACTTTTCGTCAGTGAGAACACCGCAACAAAATGGAGTCGCTGAAAGAAGAAATAGAACAATTATTGAAGCTGCACGTTCAATGCTCAACGATTCTCACCTGCCTACTCAGTTTTGGGCAAAAGCTGTCAACACTGCTTGTTTTACGCAAAACAGGTCGCTGATAGTTAAAAGATTCAAAAAGACAGCCTATGAACTCTTTCATGGGAGAAAGCCTTCAATCAGCTTTCTTCACATCTTTGGATGTCAGTGTTTCATACTGAACAACAGAGATGCCCTTGGAAAGTTTGATCCTAAGGCTGATGATGGAATCTTTCTTGGATACTCCTCTGTCTCCAAAGCCTTCAGAGTCTTCAACCGTAGAAGACAAACTGTAGAAGAAACTATTCACGTCACGTTTGACGAATCCCGTTCAGCGAACTCTAAACCGAACGCTGATACAGAAGAACTGAATCAATGGATGTTCTCTCATCTTGGTGATTCAGAAGAAGTTCCCACTCCTCATGCTCACACCGTAGAAAATGATGGTCCTACTATCATTCCAGATATGCAGAATAGTGAAGCTGAAACATATTGGGTCTCAGCTGTACCTATAAACACTATACCTGCAGTTGATCCAAATGTCTCAGAAATTCCATCTATTTCTCAACAATCAGTGAATGAAGTGACAAATGCAAACATTCCTCTCTTAAATGATAATCCAGAAGTAGCTGAAGCCTCATCTTCAGTTTCTCCAGTTCAGACTGAATCAGCGACGTATGCTCCTGCTCAGCGATGGACTGTAAATCACCCAATCGATCAAATTCTTGGTGATCCCAACGCTGGTATTCAGACTCGTAGAAGTGCAGGTAATATTTGTTTATTTGTTAACTTTATTTCTCTAACTGAACCAAAGAAAATAGATGATGCCCTCAGAGATCCAAACTGGGTCAGCGCTATGCAAGAAGAGCTGACTGAATTCGAAAGAAACAAAGTTTGGAAACTCGTTTGTAGACCAACTGACAAAACGGTGATAGGCACTAAATGGGTCTATCGAAACAAGTTGGACGAACATGGTACTGTAACTCGCAACAAAGCTCGTCTTGTTGCTCAGGGATACAGACAAGAGGAAGGCATAGATTATGACGAAACTTTTGCTCCAGTAGCAAGACTCGAATCTATTCGTCTTTTTCTTAGCATATGCTGTACACAAAAACTTCACTATACATCAGATGGATGTTAAGTCAGCGTTTCTAAATGGAAAGCTGAATGAAGAAGTGTATGTGGAACAACCTCCAGGATTCTCAGATCCTAAGCGTCCAGGTTATGTTTATAAACTGGACAAGGCACTCTATGGCTTAAAGCAAGCTCCTCGTGCATGGTATGATACTCTCTCTACTTATCTCCATATTGAAAAATTTGAGAGAGGTAAGATTGACAAAACTCTATTTTTTAGAAAAGTGAAAGGTCATATCATTTTATTTCAAATATATGTTGATGACATTATATTTGGTTCTACTAACCCTGAGCTTTGTACTCGTTTCGCTGATAGAATGAAAGATGAGTATAAAATGAGCATGATGGGTGAACTAACATATTTCCTTGGTCTTCAAATTAAGCAAACTGAAAAAGGAACTTTCATAAATCAGGGAAAGTATGTTAAAGATATGCTGAAGAAATTCGACTTAACTGAAAGTTCAGCTATGAAAACCCCTATGGCACCACCGCTGACACTTGATAAGGACACAAAGGGTGTTCCTGTCAATGTCACGCTGTACCGTGGGATGATCGTCTCACTATTGTATCTTACAGCTAGCCGACCCGATATTATGTTTGCAACATGTCTGTGCGCACGATATCAAGCTGAACCTAAGATATCTCATATGAAAGCTGTAAAGCGAATCTTTCGATATCTTAAGGGTACAGCGAATCTAGGTCTTTGGTATCCCAAAGACTCAGGATTCCATCTAACCGCCTATTCAGACAGTGATTTTGCAGGTTGCAAAATGGATACGAAAAGCACCACAGGAGGATGTCGGCTCCTGGGTGGAAAGCTGGTAAGTTGGACAAGTAAGAAGCAAAACTCAGTGTCCACTTCCACAGCTGAAGCTGAATATGTAGCCGCTGGAAGCTGTTGTTCCCAAGTCTTGTGGATGAGAAATCAGCTACTAGACTATGATCTTCAGCTCTCCAAAATTCCAATCTATTGCGACAGCACTAGTGCCATCGCTATAGCAAACAATCCAGTGCTACACTCAAAGACAAAACACATAGAAATCAGATATCATTTTATCAGAGATCATGTGATGAATGGTGATATAGAACTTCATTTTATCCCAACTGATTATCAGTTAGCTGATTTATTTACCAAACCTCTTGATGAGACAAGATTCAACTTTCTCATCAGCGAGCTTGGAATGCTGAACTTTGAAGGGTAAAATCTTCAGCGGTTCACATTTGATCAGCGATACGTTTATACAAACTTGTATAGCCTTCGGGATAAAATCAACTTATATAATCCATTTCATCATCTTCTCTCTGAATAAACTTGGTTAAACTGATATCCATGTATGTTTTCTCTCTCTGACAATCGCATGTAAATGCAAGATTTCAAAATAAATTGCATCACTGAATATCTCTTCCTTAACAGCGATATTTGGAAAGTTCTTTAAACCTTCACTGATGTTTTTCAAAATAGTCCCTGAGCTTTCAAAACCTCAGAGACATCCTAAAAGAATGTGAAAGGACAGTTGTGACGTCATTGCAACGGATAACACTAGGCACGATTTCTTTCTGACACACGTTTGCACGTTTCGTTCAAACTTCCAATCAAATGCAAACACGTGTCCGTGTCATGATGAAAACCTTTTCCCGCTCAAGGTTTTCTCTCTCTAAAACTCCCTATATAAACAACTCTTGGTTTATATTTGTCTTTTACGCGAACAATCTTTCTCCACAAGAAAAGAATTACTGTTGCATTTGTGCTCTCAAATCTTCAAAGAACTGTTCATCATCTTCTTCATCAAAACATCAAGGTTAATATGTTCTTACTTTTCAAATGCTGATAACTTGTTTCTGATCTTCTCATTGTTTTAACAAGATCAAACAAAAGAACTTTGTAAAATAAAATCATTTCTTTCATGGTTTTATGAACACAACCATTTCATGGTTGTTCTTCAAGTTTTAAATCTAAAATCTTAAACTTGTTCTTCATTCGTATCCAGTTTTCTTTCAGAAACTAGAATACAAGACTTTATGGGTTTTACATTTCATTTCAAAAATCAAGAAAAACCCTAATCTTCATTAAGACATTTTTGTCTGAATGAAATGGACAAAATTCGAAAAATCTTAATGGAAAATTCTTTCCACATTAAGATAATTCTTATTTGTTAACATCTATGGTTGAACTGATAATACAGTGAAATGGCAACTTCAAAGATCAATGTTACCGCTGAGAACATCTCCGCTGACTCTGAGGAAGTGGATATCATCAAAGCCCCTCAGGTTAAGTTCGAGCTGGATCAACTAGATTGGACTAAGGCCAACAACCTCTCAGCTCTTCTCGAGTTTCCTCCTCGGAAGCAAGTATCACATCTGGACGATGCTGTGAGTTTTCTGAAGAACAGCCCCATCTACACAGCCCTAACCATAACACCTCCTGCAAGTTAGCGGCTCTTATCCCAGTTCTGGTACTCTGCCAGACACACTGAGCTACCCTCTGCCAAAGATACTTCCAAAACCATCGACTGCATACTCAGCGATACTGAGTATGGCACCATCAAGATCACACCCGCCATAATCCGAAAAGCCCTGAACTTCCCAAATGCTACCAAAGAAAAACCCTTCGTTCCATTCCCTGACCACAAGAAGCACGCTGACAAAGAAGAAATCATTGTTTTCCTTGACGCAATGGGTTATATCTGGGATATTGGAAGGGACAAGAAGCCTGAGAAGAAGCTGACGCTGATAAAGAAATCCAAGATGCCCAGCGAGATGAACTTCATCTTCGCACACCTGATCAGCTGCATGACAGCGAAGTCCGACTCTTCTGATCAAGCCACCCAACCTCAGCAGTCCATGGGATACGCACTGCTGAAAGGTCTAAACATTGACTGGGCCTCCATTATTTATGATGACCTGATTCAACGTGTCGATTCTGCCGCTGACAGACCAGCATGGGTTCCTTACCCACGATTCATCAGCGCCATCTTTCAATATGGCCTAAAGGACAGCTATCCTGAAGAGGGTGATCTGAAACTTTCTCAGATTGGCCCTAAGGTTCTCGACTTCAAGCCTGTCGCCAATGAGGCACGTCTCTCTACTCTTCTCACTCTTCTAAATTCTCCGCTTTCTGTGGCTCCTTCAGCGACAATACCCATCGCTGATACCCCGACCACAAAATCCTCTCCTTCTAAGAAAAGGAAACCCTCTCACACCCAACTTGATTCCAAAAGGATCAAGAAAACCAAGGAGCAACCCCAGAAATTCCATGCTGAAGACTCCTCAGCTCATTCTGACGAGCTGAAGGAAAGTTCCGTGGTACGCTCTGCCACACCCGTGCAAGCCATCCCTCCAATCCAGACTTCAGCGTCTCTAAACGCTGAGGTTAGAAACTTGGAAACTACCCAACCTCCCTCAGTCTCTCAAAAGACTGATGAAGTGATTGTCAGCGATTCCAACGCTGAACTCAGAACCCGAACCCAAATCTTATCCTTCGCTTCTCCCTCCACTCACTTGGACACTCCTCCAAAGATCACTGGAGATGCCATCATTCCAGAAGCCACCGCTGACGCTTCTCAACATATGACGAAGAAAGGAACTGCAGAGATCACCATACCTCACCGTACTTTCGAAGAGGATATGGAACATTATTCAGGAACTTGCAACTTTGACGAGTTCGTCAATCCTCCTGCAGGTACAAATCCCACCTTAAACACTGTAACTAAACCTGAAACTTCTGAGCTTTCCTTTGTTCACAAGTACTTATATGTTACAGGTCCTAATTTGGGAGACATCAACGCTTCTCTGAAGTCCGTGGAAACAAAGCTGACCAGTCTCACCACCACACTCTCCAACAATTCTACAGCTGTAACAAACGCTGGAGAAAATTTGACAAAGCTGACAACGGTGGTGGAGAAGAAGGCTTCCACAGATGACATTAAGAGTCTTGATAAGACGCTCAGCGATTTTGCCAAGGTGCTCTCTGACATCTACACTGACTACACCAGCCTCAAAAACTCAGTTTCGACCGTGTCCAGCGAAGTAACAACGCTGAAGACATCGGTTGGAAAACTCGAGGGTGATATGTCAGCGGTCAAGACTGACTTAGGCTCTGTAAAGACCGACGTTGGTTCTATGAAGACGATGATCGAGACGCTGGTCAACAAGGCAAATAATCCAGCTCCTGCCCCTGCCCCTATTTTGGAATCTTTCACAGCGGCGGATCGCACAGAGCTGAAGAGAATCACGCCTGCTATTTCTGGCCTAGAAGACAGAATAGCAAAGCTTGAAGGTTGTGTGAAAATCTCTGGCCCAGAAGACAGAGATAACACCAATGCTGAGTCTACCCATTCCTCCCCCAGTCATCATAAAAAAGAGGGGGAGAAGAGCGCTGAACATTCCGGTGAGAAGAGCGCTGAAAATCTTGAGAAAAGCGCTGAAGATCTGAACAAGAGCGCTGAAGACATTTCCCATGATGAATCTATCAGGGGAGAGAGGAATGAAGATCTGACCGCTGGACCTCAGGGAGATGAAAACCCTGAGGGAACCGAGAAGCTCGCCTCTGTATCTGAGGGGGAGCAACTCGAAGAAGATGCTGAGGAATCCGAAGCAGAAGAAGATGAAGACATCGACATCCCTGAAGATGAACCATCCTTCTCTCCAAGAAAGGATGATGATGATGATGATGATGATGACGATGATTTCTTTATCGTCAAACCTGCCCCAAGGATCAAAGCTCTTAAGGGAATCTCAATAAAAGAACCTTCAGGGGAGAAGACAAAGACAAAGCCCTCAGCCTCTGGCGCTGAGAAAGGCAAAGGCAAAGGCCTCGCTGAAGATGAAAATCTGGCGATCTTGCTTGAAAAGCCGGTTTGTCAGGTACACTAAACTTTACTTATATTCCTTCCCTGAACATCTCTATACACAATCAGTTCTCTACTCCACAACCTCTCTACACATCCACATTCTTTTTCTATCTTTTCTACCCAAGTTCTTCTACCCAGTTCTTATTTGTAAGATCGCTGCGTTTCAGCTAGTCCTCTCCCCTGTTTGAGGATGTCGCTGAAGGTTCTTCTATTGCGACTTCACAAATAAAGCCAGCTGCTGCTGATGAAATAATCCCAGTCTTGGATTTGATCTCTGAGACTGATGAAGTAGAAGAACAACCTCTCTCGCACAGAAACAGACCTTCCTCAGCTCCTCAAAAGCTGAGTGAAGAGGATCAAAAGAGAAGAGAAGAAATAATAAAGCGATTCGAGGATCAGCGAATCATTCTAAGGCTTGATCAAAAGCTGAATACAAGGAACACCTCAGAGCTGAACGCCTCATCGCTGAAAGGAAGGAAGATGAAGAGAAAGACATAGAATACGCCATCAAGCTTACTCAATGATCAATCAAAGACCCCAAGCTGAAAAGAGTCCCCATTGATGTTCAACGCCAGCTCTGGGATGATGCTCAAGAAATCGTTAGAGAAAAGACAAAGGTCTCTGATACAACCTTGGAATGGGCTAATCAAATGCTGACCTATCGATCAAGACCATCCAAGATAATCAAAGCCAACATCAGAGGAAAAATGTTCGTTGATGTTCCTGTTGTTGAAGTGGATGTCTACAGAGATGACGAAACCAAGAAAACCTTCTATGCTGCTTCATTAGAAAAGTTTGGTCTCTCTGAATGGTTAGAAACGAAATTAGCCATTCAGGGATCACGCTCAAAATTCAAAAGCCATGTTGAGATGATCTTAAACAAACAGATCGACTTGCTTTCATCTGCTGTGGATATTCCCCCTACTCTTCCTCAACCGAAGAAAGCCTCTGCTAAGAAGAAGAAAGTTTCTGATTCAGGTCCAATCATTCGAAATGAAACAGGTATTGGTTTCTCTCGTGCTGAAGTTCTTGGCCCTGATGCTGGTCTTTCAATGCTTGACACCTCCCTACCACCTGGAGAAATCTTCATCCCTGGCACAGTGGTAAGTGATCCATATGGTATATTCTTCTTAGACTATGATGGAAATCATCACTTTCAACGTGTCTCTGAGCTCCAAATCGCTCCCATCGAACAAGTCAGAGATCTCGTACACTGGTGTGAAGTCAGACGCGACATCAAAGCTAGACACCTGAAGCCCTTGAGTTTTGAAGTTGCTCTGAAGTTAAAGAATCAAGGAGTAAATGTCCCTGACTGGATGATCCCCACTAAAAAGACCCTTGATGAACTTCTCATTAAGGAAGAACCCTATGATAACTGATATAATCGCCTTTTTCTCTATTGTATCAGTTATACTTCTGTACTTGTAATTTATTTCGCTCGTACTTGTAATCTTTCTGTTCTTCATTGTAACCTGATTCAAAGATTTAAAGAAAGATTTCAGCGAATATACTTTACTCCATCAGTACTGAAAAGATCCCAGAAAACAGTAAAAGGGACAAATATTTTATGAGTTCTTTTTATCCTTATGTTTTCATTAAATAGCAATTTTCTTTGTTGCTATGTCATAATCAAATAGGGGGAGATTGTTGATCCAAACCCTCAGTGATTTGATAATGACCCTCTCTTAAATACATAGTGAAAATTGTAAGTAAACAATATGTATCAGAGTTTCACTATCGCTGATAAGTACTAAGATCTTACAGTACCGCTGATAGGAACTCTCACTCTTTAAATTAAACATTCAGCGAACACAGTTCATCATTAATGCGCTGAGTCTGTTCAGTGATTATGATGATCGCTGATAAGTTAGTTGTTTACTTATGATCCCTGAAGACAAGTTTCACGTCAACAAAGGTTCTACGCTGAAGTCGAAGATCAAGCTCAAGAACCAGCGACAAGTCTCCTAATGAACTGATGCGGATCAGCGAAGACTCAGATTTGTCCACTCAACGTGAAGTATCAAGTACAAGACTTCAGCTATCGCTGAACTTTATCATCTGCTGAATAGTAAATGATAATCGCTGAATCAACGAAAGCTGATCATGAAGTCCTCCGTACAAAGTACTTTTGTCTTAACCACCCTTGCACGCCTCCGTACGAAATGTCAGAAAAGAACCTCCGAATATCTGAAATCGTACAACCACTCTGATACTACAGTGTTCATCCTTACGGCTACTAAGGTTGTCAACCAAGGTCAATGACATGCAACCAACCAACTGATGGCATGTGTAAAGTATATACTGATTTGCATTTAATGCATGCAGTATATAAAGAGATGAACTCACTTCATTTGAAGTAACTTGCTAACTCTGGACAAGTTCAAATCTCTCTCAAGATAGGATTTTATTAGTAATCTCCTTATCTTTCTTAGTGCAAGAAACCTTAGTGTTCCAACTTGTTTAGATTTAGGTTTATCCTTAATCTTGTTTCCGCAACAAGCTGTAAATTGTTAATGATTTATCAATAAACAATTTAGAAAAGTAAAATAGTGTGTTTGTATTCAACCCCCCCCCCCCCCCCCTTCTACAAACTTGTATAGGCCTTTCGGGGCCAACAATAGTATACATACTCGTACAAAAGAAAAAGATCAAAAAGAACAAAAAGAATGGTCTATGTGAAAAGAACCCAAAAAAAGAGAGTAAAAAGGGTCAAAATGCATTTTAATCTTTCATACTCCTAAATATTCTAAGAAAGGAGCTCAAATTCAAATAGGGGGAGATTGTTAGGTCACCAAAGATTTGAAATTGACTCACCGATGCTTTCCCTAAAATCCTACTTAGAATATTTTAGTTTGGTTCTTTGAATGACTTGTACAAAATATCAATTGTTCGGTGAAGTCGAAGATCAACCGAAACCAAGCTTGAAGACTCTCTACTTGTGGAAAATAGAAGACTCTTCTCAACAAACACTACAAGTCATCTTCCACCGAATTTGTCCTCACAATTCGGTGGACCTCCACTCCACCGATGAAGACATCAAAAATCGGTAAACATTCGTCTCCACCGATAAAGACATCAAAAATCGGTGGACAGCTTCCACCGAAGTGTTCTTAAGGAATCGATGGACATCATCCCACCGATGAGATACTTAAATCGGTGGGATCTTTGTGAAAATGGTTCTCCTTACAGATGGTTCTTAAAACCTTGACAATATTATCGGTGGAATTCCTTCGGTGATATTATCTTGGAGTACTCATCAAGAAGACCATTTACTTCGAGACAAAATCTGCTTACAGGCAAAAGTAACCTTTTGTCTTATTATCTTTTTAGAAGATGTCCTTTCAGCATGGCTTCTATTCCTTGTTTCAAGAAAAAAGTGATGGTGACTTATCAGCTTTTTAGAAGTCCACTGGTACTTTTCAGAAGTCCTTTGGTATGTTACAAGTAACTGAAGAATATTCGTACTAAGCATTTAATGCTCAGTACCTTACCTTCACTATAAAAGGAAGAAGACTCCTCCATGCAAATCACGCTTTCTGGATATCTCTCTCAGTGCAAGAAATTTCCATACTGCTCTAAAACTTGATAGCTTTGTTCTAAGTGTTCTTGGTTGTTGTTGTTAGTATACTTTGTGCAAGATTGTTAGAATAGTTTATCTGTTCTTTTCCGCAACAGTCTTAAGTTTTCTATGTGTAATTCTTGTTGAAAGATTTTCAATAATAGAATTAAAATTGTGAAAAATTTTGTGTATTGTATTCAACCCCCCCCCCCTTCTACAATACTTGTTTTAGCCATCTGGGACTAACAATAATTTACCTATATAATTATTTATATATCTTTCTAATATGTAGGACATTTATAGTCCTAACAATCTCCCCCTAAAGATATATAAATAAAAATCGGTCTTCAAACCTTCAGGTCTTGATCTTCTCTTCTTCTTGAATCTTTGAAGCACTTCGGCGTTGCTTGTCTTCATGTCTTTTTCCGCTCCCCCTTGAATAAAGCTCTTGATTAAAGCTCTTGAATTAGCTTTCAGCTTTAAAAGAACGTGTAGAACCAATATGCTCGAAGGAGAAAACAATTTGAAGCGAACACCACTTGATAAACGATGAGAAGAGTTGATCACTTGTAAGCACTTTGATTACTTGAATGCACTTTGAAGCTCTTTGAAAGTCGGAACTTTGAAAGTCGGAACTGACCAAATAACTGATAAGATCAATCAACAGTTACTCCCCCTCGGCTTTTGCATGGGGAGTTCTTTACTCCCCCTCGACTTTTGCTAACTCCCCCTCAACTTGATAATCCGCGTCTTTGAATCTGTACCCTTTCTCCCCCTCATGATGAGTAGGAGCATCCGGAGCATCATGCACGTTCAAAGACAATAGTGACGAGTAGCAAAAAAAATCCAGATAAAACATTTTAGTAACCAGAATAGGGTAATCAACTAACACAGAAACACGTTAGTAACTGTTATCACAACAATTTAAAAAATTGTGTGGCCTATGTTCAGAGTTGGCAATGGGGTATCTCTGATAGGACTTGCAGTTATCACTGAAGAATTTTTTTTTAAAATTAACTTCTCAAACTGTTCCAGCAATATCACGAAGATATGCAATGGGAATCACAAAGACTCGTGCATGTGTGAAAGAAAAAGATTATATATCTGTTAGGCTCAAAAATTGATTTAACTCGGGACGCAAGTTAAAATCAATTGACTCAGTGAGTAGAATATGAAGTTTGGAGACCGGAGCAAGTGTCTTCCTTTTTCAATATCTAAGACCTCCGAGTGAGGAATAGATATATTATGTGTTAAATCTCCGTGAATATCTGAAACAAGCATCTGTTGTGAGATACTTGAGTGGCTGGGTGGGGTGACACGAGTTATCGACACTGGGTCCATGTCTGTTTCAATATTCATCTCCAAAGAACGAGAATGAATAGATTGTGTGGTTACCCGGATAACTGACTCGGTTTGGTAAGAACCAATAATTCTTTTAAGTCCTGTCACAGCCTCACCATATTCTTTTCACTCCAAACTCATCTATCATCTAGACCCCTCACTGTAGTCTATAAGGGATGTGTTTCATGGGTAGGTCCTTCCGGTGCTGGATAGACCATAGAAACGATGTAATTCCTAACACTCCTTTCATGCATCGAGTAAAGCATTTAAGAAAACAATGAAATACGAGTTCTAAACCGAAATGTTTAGAAGTCACATCATTTAAGAACGAGTTCTGATTTGAGTTGATCAGAAGTCATTACATTTAAGAACGAGTTCTGAACTAAATTATTCAGAAGTCAAATTTGAAATACCAGAATTTCAAGAAACATAATCAATCGCAAAACAGAATGACTCAGTAAGCACAGTATTTGCAAAAATGAGACAATGATCAGAAAGTTTAATTGTGAAGAAAAAATAACAATTAATATATCTGATAAGAATGGAATCATTTGCAAAAATAGCGAACTTTGCAAAACAACTAGGAATTCAAACGAGTGTATTTCCATCGAAAATCAACGAATACGTGAGACATGGAAATAACTAATTCAAGAAAAATGACACGTGGCAATCATGGAAGTTAACATTGAGAATAACAAACACAAGTAAGTTACTCAGAATAAATTACCATGGTTTTTGAATTCAGTTGAAATTCACTTACCTTTCATAGTACTCCCCCTCAAATGTGGCCTAACCTTTGAATGCTCGTCATGTGAAAAGAATCTTCTAATTTAAATGCACATGACGTTCCTGCAAAACAGATTAGAGGGATTTTGGTATCCATCTTTGGATGGATCCTTGTCGGTTAGATGCCCTATGAGGACCAGGGATACTATAAGTACCATACCAATACTTAGCATGGTCTTTCTTTACAAACTCACTTGTTCCACAATAAGAGCAACACAACTTCTGTGTTGATAAGCTGATCAGTTTATTGACAGAGTAAACTCGATCAGTTTTCACAAAAGGTTTAGCGTGGAACGTTGTGTTGTTCTTTTCACTCTTAACAGGGACAAATGGCTTTGGAGTAGGAGCGGATCCTTTAACTCTCCAAACCATGTTTACTTTCTTGAAAGATGGATTATCTTTATTGTCAACACGAGAATTATAGAAAATATTGGAAGGTCGAATCTGATCTTTTGAAAAATCTTTTGATTTGACAAAATTCTTTGAATCAAATTTAACCATTTGTTTCTTCAAACTCTAGGTTGCAAATCCAGATAATCTCTGTGTAAGTTTAGAAATCTCAGTCTGAAAGGTCTTTCTTTCTTTTGCAAAATCATCTTTCAAACATTTAGTTCTAAAGCCTTCAACCTTCATTTTCTCATTCTCTTTGCTTAGAATGTCTAATTCTTTCTCCAGATCGGATATTTTCAAAGAAAGTTCTCCATTCCTTTTAGAAAAAGATTTGCGTTCAGTTTTAAACTTTTCTCTTTCTAAAATCAGAACTTTTTCAAAGTCGGAGATTTGTTTTGAAAGTTTTACACATATAAGCTCTAGACTCTTCTTTTCTTCAAGAGATTTGGTTGAAAACCCATATTGCTTTTGAATAAGCAATTGTCTTTCTTTTGCAAAACATTCTTTCTCCTTTTCAGAAACCTTTTCAAAATTAGATAGTTTACTTTTAAGCTCATGGTTTTCACAGATCAGGAGTTTACCTTTCTCTTCTTCTTCTTCAGCAAGCTTCTCAAAACTGTTCCAGATTTGAGATTTCAGTTCCTTCAGCTCCTTGATGTACTTGCTGCACAAGTCATCTGCTTGCTTGATATTCTTTTCATGTAGCTTTGCTTTCTCTTTCTCAGTCTCCTTGATATCACCTCATGATAATAAGTCAGATAGCTTCTTTTTCAGCACTGTGTTTTCAGTTTCTAATAAGCTCTCCTTCAACTCAAACTTTTCTTTGTCTTTTGTCATTTGGTTTTGAAGCTCAGTGAATTTCTCTGACAATTCAGCATGGTTATTTCTTAACCTAACGTTGGTAGCTTCAAAATCTTTCGACTTTCTATCAGCCTCTTGAAACTTCTTGAGTAAATCGTTAACTTTGTCTTTTGTATAATAAGGTAGATACAAAATATAAAGCCTTTCTTCTAAATTAAAATAATCCATTGTTACCTGAAAATTTATGATCGTTAATCGGTGTTGATTTTGAAGAATCAAAAATGCGGAAGAAAAAATCAAATATTAAATTTGAAAAACAAATCTAAAAATAAATTCGTTTCCAAAAATTAAGATCTGATTATTGACGAATTCGAACGAACGAAGTCACTCTTCGAGAGTGAAATCTGCAAGATAAACAACCCAAGTTAGATCAAGAGCGACGACAATAAATCACAAAAATAATAATAGTCGCTAAAAAGATCAAATCGTCGCAAATAATCTCAAGCGTCACAAAAAATAGCAAATCAATCGTTAAGAAAAATTGCAACTTTCGTTAAAAACTTTTAATCACGAGACGTGCGGTAACTCGGGTACCGATCAGAAATTACCAACCAAAACTTACCAAACACAACTTACCGGATGGAATAGTAAAATTGTGACTTACCGGACAACAAAGAACTTACCGGGTACGAAGATACCGGATGGACTTAAAATGAACTTACCGGATGTGAATGCTTACCGGGTGATTGAGGTTCTCACAAAAAAATTCTTACCGGATGAGGTTTCCGGATGAAAAATTAAGTGAACTTACCGGACAAAATAGTGCCTTACCGGGTGATGGACAACTTACCGGAAGAAGATGTTTGTCCGAATGGGAAGTTTACCGATATCTCATTTTAAACTAAATAAAAAATAACTAAATAAAACAAAAAAAATTAAAATAAACAAAACAAAAACAACGAATTATATATATATGTATGCAATATGGAAATGGTCAAACTCAATCAAAACAAAAGTCAACAAGTGCGGCCCAAAAAAAAATTCAAAAAGTTGGTTTTGACCGGAATGTTTTTGACCGGAAAGTTTGGTTTGACCGGAAAGATGGTGTGGTTGACCGGAAACTTGATTCAAAGAAATTATCGGGATAGTTTTGATTTCATCCGGACAAAGACCAAAAAATCATCCGGACACTTTAGTTTATCCGGAAAAATTTGTGTAATCCGGGTAAATTAAAGTTTTGTCCGGAAAGTGATGAAAATTAGAAAAACTTACCCAGAAAGATTGGAAACGTCCGGATACTGCGGCTGGTTGAGACAAATCGGATCAGGGTTCGATAGGGTTGCTTGATTTTACTTCTGTAGGGTTAGATTTTGACCAAAAACACAAAAACAAACACACCCAAATCGATTTCTAAGCAGAATATATCCTATTTTTCAATAACCACCACAAAAATTCAAGAACACCAAAAAAAGCTCAAGAATTGATTTTTAACATGAAAAATTAAAAACTTTGAGTCCTTGTAAACGCAGATAGAGACTAGATATAACCGAGCAAACAATCGGTATTTGACAAACGAATTATTAAATCAATGGAAAAGATTTTCAAACACGATTGATGAACGATTTAACCACAAAATTGCTGCACTATTACGAAAACAAATCAGATACCTTCTGGACCTCGAACGATTAATCGAACCGTTCAGAATGTGAAACGGAATGTCTTGAAGCTACTGTCCAAAAATCGTGATGATCCGACGGTTCAATCTCCGGGAATAGCCGAAACGGCTTGCTGCGATTTTCCAGAAAATTTTCTGCGAATTTTCTTGCCTTTTCTCGCTTTCGTTCGATTTCTTTCGTATCTTCAAATCACCGATTAGGCTCTGATACCAATTGTTATTCCCAGTTTGACAGGTAACAATATAATCAATGGATATGAACACGAACAATTGATGATTTCAACTCGTCATCTCTCTCGTATTCATTCAATCAAAGTAAAGGAACGATTCTTACAATAAGCTCTCTAATCTCTCTAATGAATCGTTAACCTAATTCAAGGTTAACATAACTTTATATACCTAGGCCTTAAACACATCGGCCCATGGCCCATCAAACACAAAGCTAAGCCCAATTAACAATAATTAAGGCTTTTACAATAATTAGCCTCTATAATTAAACTAATTACGCTCTATATAAATATTTATATATCTTTCTAATATGTAGGACATTTATGGTCCTAACATGTTCTTAACTGACTTCGTCGGTTATAGCCGTTGTCCATTAATGGTGTTGACTCCTGCATTAAACATTGAACAAACATAACAGTCGTATAGCGCGTTAGTCGGTCGAGGTCGCATGGTTTTATGCGACGGTCATGTGAACTAGGCGACGTCGAGGTCGAGTGTCATGAGGTAAAAGACTTTCGATTTTATCTTCAATCGTGAGAGAAAGTACTATGATTTTACCTTCGTTATAAGAAAAAGGAATAGGTGTTTTCCTTACCTTGGTCGTGGTCGAGACTGGTGAAATTTTGCCCAAACAGTTTGCCCCCAAAATTTGAAAGTAGGATGGCAAATTCGAATTTTAAATTTTGCTTGTCGGGTGCTCGGGATCGTGACACGTGTTGAGAATTATCTTGGAATTGGATTAGTCCAATTCTAACTGAACGAGGAGTCGAAAAGGAAACGGGATCGTGACGTCATACTGACGCACGATGTTGCTTACTAGCTGTCGCTGCCAGGTGTCGATGATCCGTGCAGTCATACGAAAGGACGAGGGTACGTGGCGATCATCAGAAGGGACTCGACCTGACCCGATTTCTTGCATAAATAGAGATCAGAATGGATTGTTTTCTTTTGTGGCCTTCGAAAAGTTTCTAAAGCGAGATTTCTTGTTGTTCTTTGCTCAATATTTTCCAAAATTGCTAGGATTTCTAACTTGCTGAAAATCTTTCGAAACTTTTAAGCGTCTATATAAGATATAGTCTTTCAATCTTTCTCAAGTCTCCAAAGGTCGATGACCCATTGAGAGTTATTCTGTATGAGTTGGTGAAGGTATTGATTGCGATAGACGCGACATTCGTGGATCCTGCGCAACTGGCGACGATGTCCTCTGTAGCCACGTCAACCCCTTCATCAGCCGAAGAGGGCAAGGGTGAAAAGACGGGAGAGGGTGTGGAGGACGTTATAACGATCAACTCTATGCTGCCGTCGGTCTTCCTGATTGACTGTGTCCTTGTCGGGACGGAGTCACTTCCGCATCCGGGGAAATATCAGCTCCTATCTTTCGAGGAGCGTTTTCGAGGGGTCTCCGTCGTAAGAACGGGACTGCATATGGCCATACAGGCGTTCGTTGTAAGTTTTTCTTTCAAAACTTATGTTTTCGATGTTTTTCTTAGTTTGACATATTCGTTTTTATAGATGCTTCGATCTCTGCTCATTCGATATGCCAAGACAGAGAAGTCGTTGGACCGGAAGTCGATCGTCGAGAGCGTCATATTCCTTCCTCCAACCTTTAACGTTAATCTTAAGAGTCATATTCTCAAAATACTATGGACTCTTCTTTATCACATGTCGCGGCAAAATGTTGGGAGACAGCCCTGTCATACTCGTTTGATCCATGCATAAGCTCCATAGCGTGCGTCGAGGATTCAAGGGTCGAGACTTCGGGCTGAGTATGCGATCGACACACTTCCCTATTTTTGGTTTTACGAACTATGTTTTTCATGCTCGCCCGTTGGTGGTCGAGTTATTGGCATGTAATAAGTCTTGACTGTGTTTTTGTTTTCGAATACTCGACCGTTGGTCGTTCGTATGTAACTGTGTGTTTCGTAAATGAAGTTCATCCTTTTGTTGAACTCACGCTTTTATCTTGATTTACATATGCCGTAGATAAATGTAAAATTCACCAAGTATATAATGAGCGAAGAATCATGCGACTTAGGCATTCATTAAAATATGACGATGAAAACATAAATTATTTGAATTTCATTGAAAAACTCGAATATACGTCATCGATGTGTGCAAGGTTTTCTAAGTTCAGAAACTTAGGTCGAGGGGCCGTTTGGACCTTGCGATCGTGTAGCTAGATCGTACGCTGAAACTTGTATCATGTGCCCATGTAATAAAACGATCAAGTCTTATACTTGGGCACTTATGTCGTATGTTCCTGCGATAGAATTTTGTCAAAGGTCGGTCGTTTGGCTAATCAACGACCCTCCGATGTTTAAGTCAGTAATTTATCGAGATGAATAGAAATTTGTGTAAGAGGAAAGTGAGTTCAAAAGAAATACTTTTTTAGATGCGTTGCATTCCAACTACGCGGAATTTCTTGATTGTCTAGGGTCTGGAGCCGATAGGCTCCCTTACCAACGACTTCGGAGATGCGGTAAGGACCTTCCCATTTAATGGAAAGCTTCCCTGTATTGAGCTCTTGAGTGTTTTGGAACACTCGACGGAGGACGTAGTCGCCTTCTTGAAAGATTTTGGCTTTGACGTGTTTATTGAAATGTCGCTCGACTGCTTGTTTCTGTGACGCCATTCTGATCAAGGATGATTCTCTGAGCTCTTCGAGGGCGTCAAGGTCATAAATTAAATCAACCAGGTTATGGTCGACGGAAGTGTGCCTCGAGGTTGGGAGCTGGACTTCGATCGGCAAGACTGCTTCGCAACCATAGACGAGAGAGAAAGGGTTTTGACCTGTGGACGTGTGTGGCGTCGTGCGATTTGCCCACATTTCTGAAAGGAGTTCTTCGACCCATCTTCCATTTGCATCTTTTAGCCTTTTCTTGATCGAAGCTACAATGGTCTTATTGCTTGACTCGGCCAGTACGTTGGCTTGAGGATATCTGGGGGTGGACGTCGTCAGCTTGATGCTCCCGTCTTCGCAGAATTGTTGGGTCCTGTCACTTATGAACTGGGATCCGTTGTCACAGACGATTTCGGATGGAATCCCAAATCTGCATATGATGTTAGTCTGGATAAAAGCGATGAATTCTTGTCCCTTACTTGGTAAAAAGCAGCCGCCTCAACCCTTTTTCCAAGGAGGAATACCTTTTGTCCCGGGGCCGGGGGTAGCTTGCCGACAATATCCATTCCCCATCTCATGAAGGGCCATGGGATAAGCGTCGAGTGCAAGGGTTCAGAGGGTTTATGTGACATACCTGAGTGTCGTTGACAAGGATCACAGTTCTGGACATACTGGACGACGTCTTGCCGCAATGTTGGCCAAAAATACCCTTGTCGAGAGATACGATTAGCCAAACTGCGACCGCCTGAATGATTGCCACATTCACCGTCGTGCATCTCTTGAAGGATTTTATGGGCCTGTCTCTTGCTAATGACGCATCTTAGGTTTAAACCTGTCGATGATCGTCGATAAAGCTTATCCCCAACTATGACATATTTAGATGCCTTGAATCTGATCTTCCGGGCTTCCATCTTGTCTTCTGGAAGTTGGTCGTGCGCGAGGAAATTTCGGATGTCGCACGACCAATCTTCTTCTTCCTCTTCGATTTGGGTGACATCGATGTTTTCGATGGACGATGTCGCCAGATGGATCATGGGAATAGCGTCGAATATAGGTTCGACCAAAGCAGACCCGAGATTTGCTAAAGCGTTGGCCTGAGCATTCTAGTCTCTCGGGATTTGTTCGATAGAAAAGGATTTAAATTTTTCGGATTTTTATTTTGCTACCTTTAAGTACGCTGTCATTTTCGAATCTTTGGCCGCGAATTCTCCATTGATCTGGTTTACCACCAGGAGAGAATCGCTTTTGACGTGTAATGGGGTTGCCCCCGAGTCGTAGGCCATATTCATTCCTATGATCAGGCCCTCGTATTCAGCTTCGTTATTGGTGGTTTTGAAAATCGCACCGGATCGAATATACCATCTTACCCCCTGTGGCGACTTCAAGACGACGCCTAGTCCTGAACCTCTAACGTTCGATGAACCGTCGACAAGTAAGATCCAAGGTGTGTCGTCGTGAGTCGCCACAGCTGACACTTCGAGTTCTGCTTCTCTCTCCAGTTCAGGGCTGAAATCAGCGATGAAGTCTGCCAAGGCTTGTGATTTGATCGCGATCCTGGGTTTGAAATCGATGTCGTAACTGCTGAGATATATACTCCATTTCGCTAGGCGACCTGTCAACTCAGGTTTTCTTAAGACAGACTTAAGAGGAAAGTTAGTTACGACAGTAATAGGATGCGATTCAAAATAATGTCGCAGTTTTTTAGCAGCTGTGACTAGCGATAAGAGCAATTTTCCATATAAGAATACCTGGTTTCTGCGTCCAGAAGAGATTTACTTACATAGTAGATTGGCAGTTGTTTCTTTTCATCTTCTCGTGTTAGGACGACACTTACCGCGTTTGGACTAACAGCCAGATATAGTTGCAAGACTTCATGATCGCGAGGTTTCGACAATAAGGGAGGCGACGTCATGTACTCTTTAGGTTTTTGCAATGCCCTCTCATGGCCGTCGGTCCAGTCGAAACCTCTATTTTTCCTGAGGACATTGTAAAACAGATGGCATTTATCTGAGGATCGAGAGATAAACCTGTTCAGCGCTGCTACTCGACCAGTGAGCTTCTGGACCTCCTTGAAATTTCTAGGAGATTTTATTTCGATAATCGCTTTTATCTGGTCTGGATTAGCCTCGATTCCTCGACGAGTGACCATGTAGCCCAAGAACTTCCCAGCGCTGACACCAAAGGAACATTTCGTCGGGTTAAGCTTCATGCTGTATTCCCGAAGGATGTCGAACGATTGCCTCAGATGCTCGACGTGGTCGCTGGCTTGCTTCGATTTGACCAACATATCGTCGATATATACCTCCATCGTGTCGCCAAGATGGTCTTTGAACATCTTGTTCACCAGGCGCTGGTAAGTAGATCCTGCATTTTTAGTCCGAAAGGCATAACCTTATAACAATAAATACCTCGGTCTGTCATAATGCGGTTTTTTCTTGGTCCTCGGTGTGCATTAAGATTTGATTATATCCAGAATAGGCATCCATGAACGTCAGTAATTCATGCCCCGCTGTCGCGTCGACCATGGCATCGATGGAGGTAGTGGAAAGGGATCTTTTGGACAAGCTTTATTGAGGTCTGTGAAGTCGATACAGATCCTCCATTTGCCATTTTTCTTCGCGACAACCACGACGTTAGCCAGCCAATCGGGGTACTTTACTTCTCGAATCTTCCCTGTTTTGAGAAGGTTGTCGACTTCGTCGTTTATCACCTTATTCCTTTCAGGAGCAAACTTCCTTCGCTTCTGTTTGACTGGCTTGAACGATGGGTCGACGTTGAGTTTGTGGGAGATGACATCAGGATCTATGCCAACCATATCTTCATGCGACCAGGAAAAACAGTCAGCATATTCCTGCAAAAAAGATATTAACTTTTCCCTGAGACAGGGACTGAGGGATGATCCGATAAAGATTTTTTGCTCAGGCTTGCTTTGATCGAGGATGACTTCGTCCAGGCGATAATCGTTGACTGCCATAGGAGCATCTTGTGCATTTTCAAGCCCCTCACGTGATGGGATGGCGGTTGGTTCTGGGTTTCCACTATTCGCCATTTTCCTGAAACAGAGAACAGAAGGGCTACAAGAAACCGTTAGTAAGACGCATGTTCGTCGAAGATTTTCTCTAGATGGGGTCCCACGGATGGCGCCAAACTGTTAATGCCAATAATCTCACCAAAGTACAACTTAAGGTCGATGTGGACTTTAACAACTAAAGAACGGAATCATTCGACAAAAGCGTGCGACAAAGACGAAAATATAAATGAGACAGAGATTTTGGTGACGCAGGAAAAACCTCAACGAGGAAAAAACCCGCGGACGACTGTGGATGTCGTCGCTGCACTATGGTCGCCAAACAGGGGCGATGTCCTTGTGTTTCTGGTGTCGATCGTACAGAGATTACAATACAAATGAAGGAAAGACTTCGAAAATGTAAAGTAACAAGTGTTTTCTAATGTAAAACAGTGTGCGTCGTGTGTAAAAGTGAAGTGTCGTGTGCTGATGTCGTGCGTCGAGAGCGATTCTTCTGTGAGCGATTTTTGTGCTTCAAGTGTTCTTCAGAGTTCGAGTGCTTGTGTCTGATGTTCTATGTTGTATCTGTGTTCCGTTCTCTGAAATGATGATTCTCCTTGATATTTATAGTCTTCGGGCACTTTAATTGGATCATTAAGGACTTTGGTAACTGCCGTAACGGTCGATGTCTTTAATGCGGGATTAGATTTTCTTAACTGACTTCGTCGGTTATAGCCGTTGTCCATTAATGGTGTTGACTCCTGCATTAAACATTGAACAAACATAACAGTCGTATAGCGCGTTACTCGGTCGAGGTCGCAAGGTTTTATGCGACGGTCGTGTGAACTAGGCGACGTCGAGGTCGAGTGTCGTGAGGTAAAAGACTTTCGATTTTATCTTCAATCGTGAGAGAAAGTACTATGATTTTACCCTCGTTATAAGAAAAAGGAATAGGTGTTTTCCTTACCTTGGTCGTGGTCGAGACTGGTGAAATTTTGCCCAAACAGCGTCCAAGAGAGATTTACTTACATAGTATATCGGCAGTTGCTGCTTTTCATCTTCTCGTGTTAGGACGGCACTTACTGAATTTGGACTAACAGCTAAATATAGCTGCAAGACCTCATGATCTTGAGGCTTCGACAGCAAAGGCGGTGACGTCATGTATTCTTTCAGTTTTTGCAGTGCTTGGTCATGATCGTCGGTCCAGTCGAAGCCTTTATTTTTCCTGAGGACATTGTAAAATAAATGACATCTATCTGAGGATCGAGAGATAAACCTATTAAGAGCTGCCACTCGACCAGTGAGCTTTTGGACCTCTTTGAAATTTCTTGGAGATTTGATCTCGAAAATAGCTTTGATCTGTTCGGGATTAGCCTCGATTCCTCGACGAGTGACCATGTAGCCCAGGAATTTCCCAGCACTGGCACCAAAGGAACACTTCGTAGGGTTGAGCTTCATGCTATACTTCCGAAGGATGTCGAACGACTGCCTCAAATGTTCGACGTGGTCGACTGCTTGCTTTGACTTAACGAGCATGTCGTCGATATAAACTTCCATCGTGTCGCCAAGATGATCCTTGAACATCTTATTCACTAGACGCTGGTAGGTAGAACCTGCATTTTTTAGTCGAAAAGGCATAACCTTATAACAATAAATACCTCGGTCTGTCATGAATGTAGTTTTCTCCTGGTCCTCGACGCGCATCAGGATCTGATTATATCCAGAATAAGTGTAACACCCCAAAACAGGGGTTAAGAAAAACTTCCATAAAACGGAAGAGTGGTACTCAATACTAGAGTATAAGTCTACATAAATCATTACATAACCGATAATACGAAGATTTAGTTAATCATAACTACTAATAGGCCACTAACTTATTTGATCACTACTATAGCGGCCAAATATCAAAAGTGTGCCGGAAAGTTCTATCATCAATCTTCCAATCTTTATCTCTCTAACAATGATCCCATGCTCACAACCCCGTTCTAGACCTTCTTGTCCGGAGCCACTAAAATCTGTAACACATTAAATACATAGCAAGTGTTAGGCTTTTAAAGCCTAAGTGAGATTTACACATAGCACATAGAGCATAATGATAGCATGCAGGAATAACAATTCGATACATTCACAAATTGGATTCCATGGAGAAGGCCCATATTGCTACCAGTTACATCATAATCAAAGATATCCAATGATCGGTACCCCACGGTAGAGTCACAAGACATATCACAACAGAAAACCCCACGGTATCCGAAGGTATAAATCCATTACATTTACCCCACGGTATGTAAGGATATATCCTCCAATGCATACTAGGTGCTCCTCCAATTATGTGAATACCAAATATGTTAATCCTAATAATATTCAAGCATATTCAGTATATAACAATGGTCCAACCATTTAACATAACAATGGTCCAACCATTTAACATAACAATGGTCCAACCATTTAACATAACAATTCTACTTCCATGTAGTTCATATACATCCATATGTAATAAATCATATTCTATAAGATATCAAGCATATTTAACACATATCAATGGTCTAACCATTTAACATAATCAATACTACTTCCATGTAGTTCATATACATCCATATGTATTAAATCACTTTCTATATGAATTCAATAATAAACCACCATGTTTACAACTCAGTAATATGTCCATTTTGACCATTAAGCCATCAATTCATCATTAAGACATCTATTAAGCCCTCATCAAAATCACATCCTATTGATGTATAATCAAAGCTAAACTCTTAGCATCAACATTTAACATGACATACTAAGCCATAAATACAATTAAGCCACCATGACTTACTTGAAATCTTCTTGTTTCCCTCTCAACCATTAAGAGCTTATTCATCAAGATTTCTCATTAATCATACCAAATCAAGATAAAATGGTAAATAAGTATAATACAATCAATTAGATAGATGTTACTCACCTTTAAATCTTCAATTGCAATAACCCTAATCTTGAGGATTTGAACTCAAACACTCCAATAAGAAGGATGAAGATATATAGCCCTAAATGGAGTTTAAATGGTAAGATTCATCTAATAGTTGGTTGAATTGAATTAGGATTAAGAAATAAGAGTTTACCTTAGGTTTAGATGGGGAATCGCTTGCAAGGTGAAGAGCAGAGCAAATTTTCAGTTTTGAGAGTTCTTAGTGATAAATGAGATGACTAAGGACTAAGGGGTGGGTTTTAACCCCCTTTCAACACGTCAGGTGCTCGGCGCCAGCGCCCGCGCCAGTGCATCGGCGCCACCATCCGCGCCAACCTCTGTTTGTTTGTTTCACGTTTTCCACTAATTTGGCCGTAATTTCTTCGTTATAGCTCCGTTTTTGCTCCGGAAAGAACCGTTGGACTCGTATTCGAATTCCTCATCCAACTAGACCATAAAATCTAATATTTAACTTTATCATCTATTTTTCATTAATTTCCTTAAGGAATAAACTTACGAATTTCTATCGGAAGTTCTCAAATAACAAGTAACACTCACGGAAATTACTTAGAAAATCAATTATAATCTAAGAAGTCAAAATATAAAGAAATATTAGGACTATTATTACTCACAAGGATTTTCCGGGTGTTACAATTCTCCCAACCTTAAAACGATTTCGTCCTCGAAATCTATATTCTTTACGACCCAAAGTCAACCGACTCACTATCGATCAAAATTCAACAATTCCTAACAGGAATCTAAATTCCATCCACACGGTCTTTAAAGATAATTCCTCGGACAATTGTTTATTAACAAAGCCCCTACACATACGTTGTACTCATGTACAGATAAACATTCCAACCATAGAGAAACTCCCAACCATACGACTTCAGTCATCTCCCAACCTTAAAATGTTCTATACATCTTGATTTCAGTTTCAAACTCTAAATCAATTTAAGGTTCAATTAATACTGAGACCAACCGAATCTCTAATTTCAATTGTCCCTATCGTTAAAGGCCATTCACATCCAAAGAGCTCTAATAGATTCCAAAATCCATCTCAATAATTAATCATTAAACAGACAGGTTCATTAACCATACACAAAGATTAGTTCACTAAAACCACTCATCACAAATGAGTATCTTAAGGTTACTACTACCATCACCATCATTCTTTTTAAAATCGGCTACAATTCCCCGGTTACACTAAAGATGTTTGGCCTTAAGCCCAAAAGTTGATACCTAATTATCACCAACCTTTGCACTCTAACCAAACCCACACATGAGTTCCATTCACAAATAAAAAAATCTAGAAGGAACAAGGATTCATCTTTCATATTTCCTGAACCTTACTTCTTTCCTCATTATCCGCTCCCCAACTTAGATTTGTAAGCCTCTTTAAAGTAACCGTTTACCATCAAACCTTTATCCGACTATTGCTTGGTTTTCAATACCGTCACCATCCACATCTCAATCTCCAGGTCTCAAAATAACATTAACGTATACTGCTTGAAAATCCATACTCACTTTAAATTGAGCATACTCACCACTTTTGAATACTTCTATATCTACGGCACCCATCACTGCATCTATGACCCACACATTTCTTCAGTATATAGTATTACCACTTCCTCACATCAATATCGTACTACGCGACCACATCGCAACCAAGCACTAAAATATTATATATCAAAGGTGATAATTCCATTGAACCTATAGTATAACTACATTCTTAGGTCCGACCTTTCTATCATTACTTCCTACGTTAGCATGGAGTACTACCCTCCAATCAATATTTGTCTCTTTCCCCCAACTTTTCCACATACCGATAACACTTTCTCATCTTTATTAAACTTCCTATGATTCAAAATCATAAACTTATTTAGCGACTCACACAACCAAATTCACTTTGGATAAACTCATACTACCGCTCGGCATTCTATTCCAATAATAGCCAAATCACTACACCATCTTACAATCACTTATTCCAACAGTTTTATTGACAACTAGCACTATTCATCTGGAATCCCCGAAAAGACTTTCATCTAATGTTCCCTCTTTATAACTTCTTATTACTGTTGACACATTTATCTTGATAATTAATGCTACTACTCGTTTGTACATTCTCCACTCATAACATTTCACAGCAGACCAGATACCTCCTGGTCATTCATACACAAATCAAATTTACCTTCATGCTCTCCCGCACAATTAACCGAATCTATTTCATTACTTTATTCCTCCCCAACTTTAGTTTGGACTGCAACTCACGAGTTTCTAATCAACTTAAACTTACCCGCTTCATACTACTTCTTTGTGATTCCAAACCATTTTATATACTGTGCACACTCCATCACGAGTCGACATAGTCCATACCCTTACCATGTTCGTTCCTAATTCTTCATTCTATATAAACCATCTACACCATAAGTAGAATGTTCATCTACTACTATAGTCTTTCACTTTGCTAACACCCCCCCACAAGGTGATCCTTCAACTTTTAGTCTTCCGATTCTGACTTAACATTCATACATGATCTCAAAAGAAAACTTAATGTATTCATATTATGTAAACTTTAATTATAATACAATTCATGTAATTCCAGCCCCCATGCCTACAACGAGCTTATTAAATCGGGTCAATGGTCTTAAAACTCAACCAAGTTCAAAACCTAGCCATCTACTCCAAGGATCAATGATCATTATGCAACATACGTTCCAAGGTATAGTAAATCTATGACTCCTTCATTGCTACTCTCCCAACGAAGTCAATTTATATAAGTATGCTATACTTCACAATGTATATACCTCGCCAAGGTTCGCTAGTTCCTAAGGTATTAAAAACGCGAAAGTTATCAAACAGTCTTTACACTTAAGACCAACACGTATTCCATTAAAATGCAGTTAAGCATATAATACAACCAAGACTCCATCTCAAGTCATTTAAAACTGACAAACATTCAAAAGGCTCATTTGAATATCAATCAAGCCTTTAAGGCTAAAATAAACGTTTGGTTAAACATGTGCCACGCACACGAATACAAAAACCAAAATACATTGTTACCCAAATCTTTACTATTTTTAATCTCTTAATTGGCCATTGGCCCCAAAACAAAGTTTTACCAAAATTCCCCAACTCACATGTGCACATTTCTAAAACGTAATACCTCATAAATATTGCACAACTACAATAAACTTCTAAAAGTGTATTTTGACCACCTAACTTCCACTTATGTAATAATTTAACTAAAACCTCTTCCACTCGTGATTTATTTACCAATCACTCAAAATCCACACATGTGGTGTTTCGCAAGATATGTATTGTCCGCATTCTATAACATTCCCAATTCACCGTACACGATATTGTTATGACCGTAGTATATTTAATGAAAATCTTTTTATACGACAAAGTTGCAAGAAATTACCGACACAAAGTAAGCTAGTCGGTTCTCAAACTCATCTATATTTAACTTTTCCTGTAAAGTATAATATATTTTGCAAATTACTAAACTCAAAATTTGACTGCGCGACGTAAATGGTATTACCTCTTTCTTTAAATACCCACGTGTACCTACTGACTCATCATCAACTAAATTGTTATTTACGCATTTGTTTTGAAATCACAAAAACCCATGTAACACACACTCGAGGACACCATGCATAAAACTCTACTTGCAATTGAAGGCTATTTTGCTCAAACAAGGTCTATCGTTTAACTCACGCAACTGATCATTGACACCCTATTTTCAACCAGTGGTTACCCTCTCAACATTCTAACATTTGTTATACATGCCTTCCAAAGCTCACTTACTCAACCATTTCAGACTATACCCGTCTTGATCAAACATCTTACATTCTATTTCCACACATTTTAATCCACTTACTTAAGGTTGTCTTGGCGGACTTTCATGAGTCCCACCAGTTCCAGGTTGTCTTTCCAATCCTCAATCATTTACCGATCTGTCCTCCAAAGAATTGAAAGACCTTGGTAGTGTTTTTACCATCACTACGTTATCGAACAAAAGTTAACCCTGAAAAATGATTATATAAATATAAACACACGAAGCGTACCTTACCGATCATTAGTCATTGGAACAATTTAGAAACAAGTATACTTATGTAATAATATATTCATAATAACAGTAGCTAATTGCGATTATGAATGTATCATACATGAGAATCCTCATTACCGTCGTTACTGTACTAATTTCACGTATTTCTGTCGACCCTAAGGCCATCCCGTCTTAATACTTCTACCCACTCTCACAATTCATAACTTAATTCATCTCAGCTTAAGTCTAAGTATTTCCTCATCATACTTAGTTCACTTAAACTAAAGCTCTGATACCAACTTGTAACACCCCAAAACAGGGGTTAAGAAAAACTTCCATAAAACGGAAGAGTGGTACTCAATACTAGAGTATAAGTCTACATAAATCATTACATAACCGATAATACGAAGATTTAGTTAATCATAACTACTAATAGGCCACTAACTTATTTGATCACTACTATAGCGGCCAAATATCAAAAGTGTGCCGGAAAGTTCTATCATCAATCTTCCAATCTTTATCTCTCTAACAATGATCCCATGCTCACAACCCCGTTCTAGACCTTCTTGTCCGGAGCCACTAAAATCTGTAACACATTAAACACATAGCAAGTGTTAGGCTTTTAAAGCCTAAGTGAGATTTACACATAGCACATAGAGCATAATGATAGCATGCAGGAATAACAATTCGATACATTCACAAATTGGATTCCATGGAGAAGGCCCATATTGCTACCAGTTACATCATAATCGAAGATATCCAATGATCGGTACCCCACAGTAGAGTCACAAGACATATCACAACAGGAAACCCCACGGTATCCGAAGGTATGAATCCATTACATTTACCCCACAGTATGTAAGGATATATCCTCCAATGCATACTAGGTGCTCCTCCAATTATGTGAATACCAAATATGTTAATCCTAATAATATTCAAGCATATTCAGTATATAACAATGGTCCAACCATTTAACATAACAATGGTCCAACCATTTAACATAACAATGGTCCAACCATTTAACATAACAATTCTACTTCCATGTAGTTCATATACATCCATATGTAATAAATCATATTCTATAAGATATCAAGCATATTTAACACATATCAATGGTCTAACCATTTAACATAATCAATACTACTTCCATGTAGTTCATATACATCCATATGTATTAAATCACTTTCTATATGAATTCAATAATAAACCACCATGTTTACAACTCAGTAATATGTCCATTTTGACCATTAAGCCATCAATTCATCATTAAGACATCTATTAAGCCCTCATCAAAATCACATCCTATTGATGTATAATCAAAGCTAAACTCTTAGCATCAACATTTAACATGACATACTAAGCCATAAATACAATTAAGCCACCATGACTTACTTGAAATCTTCTTGTTTCCCTATCAACCATTAAGAGCTTATTCATCAAGATTTCTCATTAATCATACCAAATCAAGATAAAATGGTAAATAAGTATAATACAATCAATTAGATAGATGTTACTCACCTTTAAATCTTCAATTGCAATAACCCTAATCTTGATGATTTGAACTCAAACACTCCAATAAGAAGGATGAAGATATATAGCCCTAAATGGAGTTTAAATGGTAAGATTCATCTAATAGTTGGTTGAATTGAATTAGGATTAAGAAATAAGAGTTTACCTTAGGTTTAGATGGGGAATCGCTTGCAAGGTGAAGAGCAGAGCAAATTTTCAGTTTTGAGAGTTCTTAGTGATAAATGAGATGACTAAGGACTAAGGGGTGGGTTTTAACCCCCTTTCAACACGTCAGGTGCTCGGCGCCAGCGCCCGCGCCAGTGCATCGGCGCCACCATCCGCGCCAACCTCTGTTTGTTTGTTTCTCGTTTTCCACTAATTTGGCCGTAATTTCTTCGTTATAGCTCCGTTTTTGCTCCGGAAAGAACCGTTGGACTCGTATTCGAATTCCTCATCCAACTAGACCATAAAATCTAATATTTAACTTTATCATCTATTTTTCATTAATTTCCTTAAGGAATAAACTTACGAATTTCTATCGGAAGTTCTCAAATAACAAGTAACACTCACGGAATTTACTTAGAAAATCAATTATAATCCAAGAAGTCAAAATATAAAGAAATATTAGGACTATTATTACTCACAAGGATTTTCCGGGTGTTGCAATAAGCATCCATGAACATCAATAGTTCTTGTCATGTTGTCGCGTCGGCCATGGCATCGATATGTGGCAATGGAAAAGGGTCTTTTGGACAAGCTTTATTAAGATATGTAAAATCGACACAGACCCTCCATTTGCCATTTTTCTTCTGAACGACCGCGACATTCGCAAGCCAGTCGGGGTACTTTACTTCTCGAATTTTCCCTGTCTTGAGGAGGTTGTCGACCTCGTCATTTATCACCTTACTCCTTTCAGGAGCAAATTTCCGCCGCTTTTGTTTGATAGGTTTAAATGACGGGTCGACATTAAGCTTATGGGAAATGACGCCAGGGTCTATGCCGACCATGTCCTCGTGCGACCAGGCAAAACAATCGGTATGTTCCTGCAAGAAAGATATTAGCTTGTCTCTAAGGCAGGGATCGAGGGACGATCCTACAAAGACTTTCTAGTCAGGCTTGCTCTGGTCCAGGACGATTTCCTCCAGGCGATAGTCGTCGACTGTCCCAGGAGCATCCTGTGCACCCTCAAGCTCCCCATGCATCTGGGCAATGATCTGCTCTTGGTTTCCGTTACCTGCCATTTTTCCTCAAAAGGAGAAGAAAGGAAACTCCAAGAAAGCGTTAGTAAGACGCACGTTTGTCGAAGATTTTCTCTAGATGGGGCCCCACTGTGGGCGCCAAACTGTTAATGCCAAAAATCGTCAAGAAGGATAACTTAAGGTTGATTGTGGAGCTTAACAACTAAAGAATGGAAATATTTCGACAAACCGTACGATAAAGACAAAAAATGTAAAAGAGACGAAAGATTTTGGTGACGCAGGAAAAACCTCAACGAGGAAAAAACCCGCAGACGACTTTGGATGTCGCCGCTGCACTATGGTCGCCAAACAGGGGCGATGTCCTTATGTTTCGGGTGTCGAGAGTACAATGATTACAATACAAATGAAAGAAAGACTTTAAATGTAAAGTAACAAGTGTATCGAATGTAAAAACTGGTGCGTCGTGTGTAGAAACTAAGCGTCGTGCGTGTAAGTCGTGCATCGTGAGCGATCCTTCGAGAGAGAATTCTTTGCTTCGAGTGTTCCTGAGAGTTCAGTTATGCCAAGATGTCCGAAATGATGATTGAGCCCCTATATTTATAGTCTTCGAGCGCTTTAAATGATTCTCTAAAAGCTTCAAATAACGGTCGTAACTGATGCTGAGTTTAATGTTGTTAATGGCCTTCGTCGGTTATAGCCGTTGGTCATCAATGACATTGACCCTGCATTAAACAGTGAAAAACTAACAGTAATATCGCATGTTAGTCGGTCGAGGTCGTAAGGCTCCTTACGACGGTCGAGTGTCGTGAGTAACTTTCGATTTTCACTTATTATGAAAAAGTGTAATAAATGTTTTCCTTGATTTGGTCGTGGTTGAGACTGGTGAAATTTTACCCAAACAGGGTATATAAAGCTTTTGTGTCTTTTATCTTGTAACTTGAATATGTCATTTGTACTTTAGAGCTTTTGAACATTCTATCACTTTCCTCTATCAAGAGCATTGATCTTGTATTCTTGATTGTATCCATTGATTGATCACTGATAACTCTCATTTGAGTATTATTTACACATTTTATGTGTGTGTATTTCTCCCATTTTAGTGTGGTTTCCCTTTATGTGTTCGTGTTTCTCCTTTTTAATTATTTATTTTCATTTAGAGCTGTTGAGGATAAAAGTTTGCGTTCTTATGGTTGAACGTATCATTTTTGGGTTAAATGTTGGACTTGCAGAAAGTGGCCACTTTGTTCGCCACTGTGGTGAGCGTCGTAAATCTGAGGACATCTGAGAAATATCATTTTTTGCATGTATTCTTTTGCCTATTTCAACAGCATTATGGCATTCTTCAAGGTCAAACTCTAGGTACCAAGGAAGATGAAGAAAAGACAAAAACAAAACCCATATCTTGGTGTAAGAATTTGTTAACCCAAAATACGTACTAAAAGCTTAAAAAAGATAAAGCAAAGGTTGAGCTTTCATGAGAGAGTGGAGGAAGAAACAAACCAACCTTTGGGTCAATTGATGCTTGAGCTCTTCGAAAAACCGTTATGGGTAAAAGCCTCAATCACCTTTTTCATTCTCCCTTATAAATAGAGGTCTTGGATTTCATTTAGAGGAGAGCTCCAACAATGTAGAACACTTCAGCCATTTATCTCTTCTATTTTATTTTCCTAGATAGTTTGTAGTTGTAATTTACTTTCTTGTGTTAAATTTCCAGCACTGTTGGCCACGGTGGCGACATAAGTGGCCACTGTTTGTAGTTTATTTCTCAATGCAAGTAATCTTTATGTTTTTTCTTCTTCTACCATGTCTTTTACTTTCATTATGAGCTAAACACCCCTTTAGGTGTGGGTATGAACCAACTCTAAGACTATTAGGCAACACTTGGGTGTTGCCATCGATGCTAACTCTTAGACTTAGTCACTTGATTCGGGACTCCAACTCAACGCATACAAGCCGATCACTTGTAAGTGTTAATATTAGATCTTAGACCCAGAGATGGGCGGATCCGAAAATACGACTTGAGTGATGCAAGAAGATTTGAGAGTCTTTTATAACCACGTAGAGATACAGGTTTTAGCATGATTTCAACTATGATTCAAGATGCCAGTCAATATAGTTGTCACAAAGAGATTTGGGCATCTATATCCATACTGGTGGAACTAAGACACTTAGAAGTCTACTTGGTTAAATCGGCAAGTCTTGAGTCGGCGATAGTGGTAACTTTGTGGGGACAAGTGGCCACTCTCTGTGAGAGTTCACTTTCGAGAGAAGGGGATTCTTATAGATGTTTTGTGGCACTTTTTTCTGACCACGAGGTTACTATAAATGTCTTAGATAAAGCTTACACCCATACCCTTTTCCTTATATTAATTGTTTTACTTAGTTGTTAAAATCACCAATCTCGCTCATCACATTTTCTTTTTCTCTTTAAATCGATGTAATCTCGACTTAGTACTCGAAACTCTGAAGTCTGATCCCTATGGATACGATCTCATCATTTTTACCACTTTATTACTTTATAGCGATCATAGTGTCTGGTGTGCATTTGCACCACCACTTTGGTAATACTGTGGCCATTTCGTGGACCTATACGATTTTCCGCTATCAAGTTTTTGGCGCTGTTGTCGGGGATTGGCGTATTTCCGGAGTTTCTTGAGTTATAGGTTGAGTTTTTCGTTGGTTTTTCTTTCACCCTAATGGAAGGTTTTAGTTGGGATGCCCCGTATTTTAATTCTTTCGATTATTCATGGGAAAAACATCCTAACTTTTTGAAAAATATTCAAGATGATGACACCTACAACTCATTTTCACCTCCCTATCAAGATTGGAATGACACGTTTATAAATACATTTGACCAATCATGGGAGGAGAATTTTGATTACTCGTGTAATTTTCAAGGGACCGATCCTTACTATGAATTAACGACCTTTGTTCCCAACTACCGACCCGAGAATTATTTTGAACAATCTGAACCATATCACTCTTTTAAAAAATTTCCCCAAGCTTAATGGAAAATTTTACAACATTTTTGGGAAATTACACATCCTCTTTTGAAGCCTTGAACACTAAGATGGGAGTATGGGACAACTAGTCGACGAGTTGAAAAATCAAAGTCGAGGTCCCTTACCAAGTGATAATAAAAAATTAAAATGTGTTGGTAATGAGAGTGATGTTAAGAAAGATTTGGAGATTTTTGAGGCAAATTTCAAACACATGAGCATTCCTTCTTTACTCCCCTATAGTAAAGAGGCGGTTCAAGATGCTAAAATCCCTAACTTAATGATTTTTGCTCCCCTATGGACTTGTATTAGCCCCACCCCTCTCAGGTTGATTTTCCACAGATTCATTTGCCACACGATCCTCTAAATAAGTAGAAGGTCTTTTTGGTGTATTAACCATCGTATTCTGCTGAAGTGCATAAAGATAACCATAAGAAATGGCTATACACACCAAAACACAAGGAAACATACTTTAACGTTCGTTAATCGCCATAACAATTAGAAACTAGTACGCTTATGTAACAATATATTCATAATAACAGTAGCTAATTGAAATTATGAACATACTACACATACGAATTCTCGTTACCATCATCACAGTTCTTAATTCATGTATTTCTGTCGACTCCAAGACCATCTCGTCTTATTATCTCTACCCAATCTCACAAATCATAACTTACTAATCTCAGCTTAAGTCTAGGTATCTTTCATTCATACATAGTTCACTTAAACTATAACTCTGATACCAAACTGAAACACCCTAAAATTTTGAATAAATTTAAACCTTAAATAAACAAGGTTTACAACTACATCTTCCAAAAACTTTCATTCATATATGGAGAATTGGTGACAAAGGTTCATAATTACAAATTAAAATATCATAAACAACCTACTAATCTAATTCATAACAAACAAGATCAGATTATAAGGGTTGTCTATGTGATCTCCCAAAATATCTTTGATTCAACTAATTTCTCCACTACATCTCTAAAAGCTATGATTCTGGTACCCCTCTTCACTCGTCCCCTCGATTCCTTACCCGTGCTAGTACCTGGTAAGAAAATTAGTTTTGGAAATATTAGCCTTGCGCCTAGTGAGAACATCCAGTTTTAAAATCAAAACATTTATAAGCTTTGAAGAGCACATATGTAAACAAAGCATATAAAGTAACCTTTTTGCAATTTCCATAACGTACACATAACATCTTTCGATGACGGGAATCATACCCGACTCCATGAGTATGACGAACACCAAGTAAGTCATAATATCATGTTTAAGAGCGCCACTACGAACCACTGAGGATTCTAGATTTTAGCTCATGTCCAAGAAATTACGATTAAACCATGCTTATTTCTTGGTGTGGAAGTAGGGATTACAATTAAACCATGCCTATCCCTTATCTTCCAATAGAAAACGGGAATTTCAATTTACCTTGCCTATTCCACGTTTCCACGTCACAATAAACAGGAATTTCAATTTACCTTGCCTATTCCACGTTTATCCTTTATCTCTCAATAGAAAACGAGAATTTCAATTTACCTTGCCTATTCCACGTTTTCACGTCACAATAAATGGGAATTCCAATTTTCCTTGTCTATTCCACGTTTATCAAATAATGCTAGTGCCTATGGATCCATTACACTTACTAGCATACGTGCGTACCAAATCAAAACATATATCCAATCGTATCATACCCGAATTTGAGTTATAATGATATTCGTATACGTCAGCTACCAGAGTTATAATCAAAATAATCAAAGAATTTCTCATATCAGGATGTTACAGGAAAACAACCTTTCCCGGAAACTACTAGAAAATCTGCATTTTATCCGGACCTTACCGGAACTTAGTATTTACCGGATTATATCGGAAAATTAAGGTTTATCGGATACTTTCAAAATTTAGGATTTACCGGATACTTCCGAAAAATAGAGTTTACCAGATACTACCGGAAATAAGAGTTTACCGGATACAACCAGAAAAACAAAACTTACCCGAAAACCTACGACCTTTACATCAAATTTTCCAACACAAATCGCAAACCCTTCAAGTTATAATTACCAAGGTTCACCAATACCAGTAATAAGTTTAAATCATTCATGAATTTGATAAAAACATAAAAAGTTCAACAAAGAAAATGAACTAACCGTGTTCTAGAACTCAAGTCGGTGGAGGTTAAAACCCACCAAGAATTCAGACTTCTAAGTCTTTTCCACCCAGAATTGATTCAAAACCTAATTGAATTACGATTGATATTTATGAGTATCAACCCTTGAAGAAATTGATATGAGAACCTGATTAAAATTCTTATAGAGGAAGCAAAAACTTGATTTTCCTTCTCTAGTTTGGGAACCGACTTCAGGCCCTTTCACATACAAATATCTTTCTCAAATATCCGATTTCTTCTCAATTTAATCCTACACTTTCAATTGACAAAATTTTAACCTAACACCCTTCAACTTATAACTTAAACCACTTCTAGTCCTTCCATATCAACTAATAATAAAACCTCAAAAATACACAACTTCACAAAATAAATGTACAATAGCTATTGAAAATTCAGGGTGTTACAAGGTAGTCCTATATCTCGGCTGTGTACCCCATCCTACAGTTTGAGTTTAGACCCATCCGGTCACCTAAATCCCTTAAACTATGGCTCTGATACCATTTGTAACAGCCCAAAATACCATACAAAACATGCACAATAAACATCACAAAATGTGTAACGTCCCAAAAATTACAAGGAATTTAAAATTTTAAAATAATGCATTTCATTATAGTCAAACCATAAATTAACAAATCTCATTACAATTAAAAACTAAACGTCGTTAATTTAAACCGTCCAATAAAAATTCATGCAGCGGAAAAGTTATAAAATTAAATCCCCATTTAAAAGTTAAATTTGAATAGCCTTCGCCTTGCGCTAGTGTGTACCGTCATGTTCGACTGCTACACGCACCTGAAATCATAAGATATTGGGAAGGGGTAAGCACGAAGCTTAGTGAATTCTACCACCTACGCAGGTAGCAATCACACATATATCACCCCTACTCGCAAATAGGCAAACAACACCGCAATTACAAGTATAACAACATATCAAAGTTTAAACATGTAATCACATACCTCGGTCCCACCGAGTCCTCGGTCCCACCGAGATGTAATGTAACACACTCGTCCCACCGAGTTCCCACAACGTTTCTATCCACTTCCTCGGTCCCACCGAGTCCTCGGTCCCATCGAGATGTACACAAAACATACACAATTCACATATTATATAATTTACAACTAGCTATCACACCACAACTAGTTCACGTAAGCATACAATAACACGCAGAACCAAACACAACATATATGTAACTCCTAGTCTACGCAGTGAGAGAACTCACCTTAAAGCAACGCAAGTATCCGCAACCGCAACACAAGCCGGCCAACTTCACTCACCTTCTCCCACCTAATTTTGTGTTAAAAATGTCAAAGTGAAGCCCCGACCCAAAACCACGACTACTAGATTACAAGTTAAACATTCCAGCTTTTAACCTACAAAACACAGGTCTGTTCGGGACCTGTTTAACCCCTTATAAACTGATAAATCCAGAATTATTATTCCATAATCACAAAGTCCCATGTCTTAGGGTTCCAGGGATATATCACACGCGCTCTAACGATTTTTCTACAATTTAATATGGATTTTACAAAATCGACTTGCAGAACAGCGAAAAACAGGACCTTTCAGTACAAAACGACAAATTGACACTAGCTATGGTCCGAACTGATTTTTCCGTAAAACTTATGAAACTTACTAGACTCAGAATGGGAGATTTTGGCACTGATTTCACCCCAATACGATGTTCCTAGAATAAGTTATGGCTTGTACAAAACAGTGGCAGAGACTATATTTTTCACATGAAATGACAACTATAGCTTATTAACCCATTAAGTCATAACTTAACCCAAACAGACCCGAACTCAGCTGTGACTTATTGATTAAAGCTATAAGGGCTGTGCAAACCGTGCACCACCCACTGCCACCTCCGGTAGTGGCGGCCGTTGGCGGCGGCGGCGGTACGGTTAATAACTTCCGGCGAAACCACACCAAAACGCACACCCCGACTTACCCACACACCCACCCGCGCGCACACACACACACACACGTACACCTCCTGCCGACACAGCGGCGGCGTACGGCGGCGGCCACACCGCCGGCAGCCATGGCTGCGGCGGTGGTGGGGTGGTTTTGCGGCTGAAACGACGAAGGAAAGGAGAACGGAGAGATGATTCTTACCTCGCGACGACGACGATACAGCAGCAACCACACTGAATCCGATCGCCGGCTTCTCCTTCTCTTTCTCGCTACTCTCTCTCTCTCTCTCGGCAGAAACTGCGCCGGCGACGCCGACGGTGGTGGTTCTCGGGGGTGGTCGACGGCCGCAACTAGGGAGGAGAGGGAAGTAGGGTTTCGGTTTGTTTGCGAGAGTGAAAACGAGAGTCACCTAGAAGGGGGGTCGGTTCTTAACCCAAAACCGTTCCCATGCAAACTAAACAAACAAAAGCCACCTTTAGTCCCTAGGTTATTAAGGTATTTCCATTTTCTAACACAACTTAGGATTTTAACATTTTGTCAATTCCGTTAACCCCGTTAATAAACATTTCACTACGAGAAAATATTAAACAATAATTAATCAAGAAATAACCATACCGGGACACGGGCTTTACAAAATAGGTCCCAATACATCTCATTATAATCATAGTTTACAGAAGAAATAGCAGCGGAAACACACTTCCACAGCCGAGATGTCTAAAACTAAGCAAAACTACTACAGTGCTCTAGACCAGCTACCATCATCTATAAGCCTTCTGAACTTCTCCTTCCCTTTGGAGATAGCATCACAAATCCTCTTGCCTGAAAATGGGTTTGGTTTTGGAAAGACGAGGGTTAGACCATGAGGTCTAGTGAATTCCCTCTCGAAAACAGTTTAATGCAGTCTCATCTTTAAAGCACGTAACGGTTATAAGATAAAATAAAATAGCAGTTAAACACACTTAACCTCCACGCAAGGGTATTTGCATAGTGGTCTCCACGCCCATCACCTCCACGTGATGTCCTCACTCGGGGCCCCTAGTAGATCCTCACGGCCCCCAGTAGATGCCTTTTTCTGTGTGCGCGAGAAACGAATTCAAGGCACACAGTTCAACCACACACCAAGGATCCTAAACGTCCAAGGTACCACTAGACCCACTGTGCAACCCGACTCCACATAATAGCATATAATCATGAAAACACACGCATCATGAATATACGGTAAAACATGCTTGTCATTATAGAAACAGCCATAACTCATTGCATGGTACGTATCAAAATTCATGTTACCATCATCAGATATAGAAAACAAGTTCAATTAGATCTATCATAGAAAGGGTACAAGGGAACTCACCTGATTATCGGGATTAGAAGCACATACACCTCACTTCTGACTGACCAAAACGCGCACCTAAAACCTACTATCGGACCACTACCGGAAAACCTACTATCCGGACCACTTATCCGGAAGCCTTACCCAAAAACCTGCTCCCGGAACCCACTACCGGAAAGCCTACTATCCGGACCACTACCGGAAAGCCTACTATTCGGACCACTACCGAAAAACCTACCCAGAAACTAATATCCGGAAACTGTCGATTACCCGGAAAAGTCGCGATTGTGAAACCCAAAATTCCCATAGATCGATTGTAAGCAAGGGTCTTATGCCCTGTCCAAACCCTACCCTCAATTGGTTCATAACAACAAGTGAATACACCAAAATGGTCCGATTAAAGCACTTTAATGATCCAAAATCAACCCAAAATCACCCCAGCTCTCCTTATCGAACTTTAAGGAAAAGGAACAGTGAAAAATGGGATTTTTCCCTTAATCTAACATGCCCAGCCATAGAAACTGATTTGGTATACATAGAAAGAGAGAATTGATTAAATGATTACCTTAGAAGAAGATGTTGCCTTCAAGCAATCCTTCCCACAAGACGCTTGCAAATTTTCCCCATTTTCTTCTTCTCCTCTTTGCTCTGATTAGAGCCGCAACCCAAAAATGAATGAGGAATTAGGGATTTTATTCCCTTATATACTTTCAACAAATTTAAACTCAAGTCCCCAAGTTACCACATTTCGCACTTTGACCACATATTTGTCCAAGTTTCGACAATTGAGGATAATGGTTGTTACACCAGAATTATTTGTTCCCTTCATTTATCTGTTCTATATCGTGTCTACTTTTGGATAGGATCTAGCCGAAGATAATTGTAATAGAATCAAATGCGGTTTATGACTTTTCAATCTCTTTATTTTTTTTTTCAAAATTGGGATGACATTATTATGTTGCTATCAGGAATTGGATCAACTCAATGCTAGCGGACAAGTTTGGAGCGAGCGCGTGTAAAGCAATGCGAGTGGGAAAAATTGAGGGCGGAATTAGAGGGGGGTTGGGGAGTGAACAATTCCCAAAGACACGAGGTGGGTCGTGGGGGACACAGCTATTCGGTGGGCTTTCTCGTTTTGTTTGGAGTGGGACACGCCGCACGTGATGGCACTTGCCTCTGAACCCTCCCTCCCTGCGTGCACATGGACAAAACCTTCCAATTTTAGGAGTTATCTTTTCCTTTTCAAACAAAGATTTGTAGTATTAAAATTAAGTAATTTCATTTTGAAAAGTTTATTTTTAAAATAAAATTAGAACTTAAATAATTATTCTATATATTTAAATTGGTATTTTAACAAAAAGAATATTCATTTTTATCATAGTGTCATTATTCTATAATAGTGAGATTTATAACTTGCAAACCTACATAAAAACATAAAAAAATATGTTTCTTTTTCTTAAAACAACTTGGTAGAAAAATATGATCAATCCCACAACTATTATGGAATTAGTGAAATTTTAGTTAATCCAGAAAATAAATGACTAGGCGATTAATTTACGTGTGTAAAATAACTTTTTAAGTTAATTTCCCTTTTTAAAAACATTAAAAACTTATTAATTTTTTATACAATTAATTAAATATGCTATCGAAACCTCTCTTATAAGGATTTGGCGTCAAAAACCAGAACCGGGCTATTCACTTTCTCATGAGTTGCTAAAGCGCTGGATAGCAAAACTATCGGGAGGGTGAATTCATATTTTAATAACAACTAAAAGAGACAAGACGGCATTGATTGAACTGTATTTCAAGAGACGCCTTGGCGTTGACAATGCTTAATTTATGATCGAAAAATTGAACATAAACAATAAGAAAATTAAGTCTTTTTATTAAAATATATATTGTGATAAGTACCACAATTAAAGTTGTAAAATAAGTATGTCAAAACATATAATAAATCAAAATTTATTATGTTTTTTTTTCTATATCATGTTTTGTTGTTTATCATAATTATAAAATTTCAAAAGTAATTAAATTTCTAATGTGAACGATTTTGACCTAAATTTTACTTTACATAAATTGTTGGTGTGAAATACTTTTCTTTTTTTTGCAAACGTTTAGTTAACTTGAATAAATGAGAATAATCATATATTTATATTAAAATAACCATTTACATAATTTATATAAAGTTTTAGTTCAATCAACGAATATAAATTATAAATAATTGGTGAAATCATTTTTAATGATTTTAAATTATCCTATTTTACATGTTATTTGGATCTCATACGAATCAACATAAAGTTTTCTATTTTCTAATTTTAAAATACTCCATGTCAAATGAGGAAGAGATTTAAAAAAGGTTTGTGATACATTAAATAAACATGTTATTTTTAAAAAAAATCGTATATTTAGATTGTTAAAAATGGACTTGATAGTGATGTTTTTGTATGTAAAATTTGTTCGAGAATTTACATGTCATAGAGAGATTAATTTAGAATAACTTTAGATTTAAAAAAAACCCTTTTCATCTATTTAAATGACATTATGAAAAATTTCATTTAAACACTATAAATTTTGATTTATCAAAACCTAATACTACAAGTCTCATTCATTTGCTAACCATCACATTGCTATTAATCATGCTAAATAAATTTCAACCAATCATAATTCTATTTACCTTGAGGTTGCTTTACATGCGTGACTTCTCAAATGGAATTATTTTTGGAATTTGCTTTTCACGCCTCAATTATCAAGATTCCATTCATTTATTGTTTCCTTATATCTTTCATTTTTAAAGTTGATAGTTATTTTATTTGCATTATTTTTGTTTATCTTTTTATTTATCATTAAATTTTTAATATTGATATACATCTTATCAATCTTGACCTTATTCTATCTAAAATACAGACCTATCATTATTATTTTTTTTCATAAAGAAGATACAAAACTGTTTGTTTATTGTGTACAAAGAAGATCAAATTTTCGCTTCTTTCATAATGAGCGACATGTTTTTACCTTCTGATGTTGACAATGATGCTTTGTTGTACACACAAATGCACACATGCACATATACACACAAATGCACATATGCATATATGCACAAATACACAAATGCTTAACCATCTAAGGATGTTTAATGTCTGTTTTTGTATTTGTTCATGTATGCACAAATTCAAGATCCCCTCCGTGTATTGTTTCCATATTTTTCAATTTTTTAATTTGGTAGTTATTTTATTTGAATTTATTCATCTATTCACAAATTATGTAAAGGGTTTAATGTGTATTTTTGAATTTGTGCATGTATGCACAAATTAAGGTTTGATATTATGTATTAACTTATTTTATTTATTTATGAATTTTTAGTAATGGTTTAATGTCTGCTTTTGAATTTGTTCATTAATGCACAAATTCAAGATTTTCTACATGTATTGTTTCCATATTTTTCTCTTTTTTAAATTTGTTAGTTATTTTATTTGAATTTGTTCATGTATGCACAAATTAATTGTTTTGGGAACCAGTTACATTGGATAACACTTGCCATGTTTATGATTCTTGTGTTTTGACAAAATTACCCATATGCACATATGCATAAAGTGCAAAGCGCGTGTAACTTACCAAATCAATTATAAAAATAAATATTAATCCTAGCCATTGATCTGATTGTAACAACCCAACTCAAGATAACGCAAAAACAACATGAATTAAGCAAGTCGTCGAAACGACTCCAGAATTTTATCATAAACATAAGAGTACATAACAAGGTTTGCGCAAACAACCTATTACACAACTGAGATTTCTAAAGACTAATCTTGACATGCTAAATAAAACTGCTTCTTTCTAACTCAAAGCTTCACGCTCGCGCTTTCTCTTTGCCCTTACTAGAGTCTTCTACTAAGTGCTTACCTGAAAAGGTTTAGTTTGGAAAATGCGAGGGTTAGACCATGAGGTCTAGTGAGCTCCCTCAATACCACAGTTCTCAAAACATATTTAAAAACAGTTCATAACTTTCAAAAGCAACTTTGAATAAAACTTTCAAACAACATCACACTCGTAAATGGCACACTGAAGTCACTCGGAAGTGACAACGTGTCAGTCTCACACTGCCTTACTGGGTTGCTCCTCCCATGGCATAGACGGGTCACTCCTCCCGGTATGAGCACTGGCGGGCCCATCCCCCGACTTAGCCAATTTACGTCTAACCACAATGTATGCATACATCTCAATTAATCTTTCACACATGCATTTCATGCAATAAAAACATCACATTTCTATCCATCTACTTACTTCAGAAAACACGTTAAAAGCACGTATTTTTAGTTAGAAAAACTCACATGTCGTCCTGCAAAAGTACTTCTCGCGAATTCTCCCGGTTTCTAGATGGAACACCTAAGAGGTCGACAAGATTTAGAATAATAAGGCTCACAATAACCTGACATATCCACAACACCTTACTTAACAACATGACCGAACCCGGAACCAAAGTCCCGGACTCCTCTTCTGATCCGGGTTCAAACCCGGTCCCAGTCCACACCGGATCCCAAATCCAGTTCCACTCATCCGGTTCCGGTTCCACTTCCAGTTCCGGTCCATTTCGGATCCTAGACCAACTTCGGATCCATTCCGGATTCTTAGACCAACTCCGGATCCACTCCGGATCTAGACCAACACCGGATCCATTCCGGTTCCTAGGCCAACACCGGGTCCATTCCGGATCTAGACCCACAACGGATCCATTCCGGATCTAGACCAACACCGGATCCATTCCGGATCTAGACCCACACCGGATCCATTCCGATTCCTAGGCCAACACCGGGTTTCTATTCCGGATCGAAATCCGGACTCTCGCAATCCGGTATTTGGCGATGCGATACTGAACAATATTAGGGCCGAAGATTAGCCCATCCCAATCGATTACTAAGTCTCGTTCTCAACAAAATGATTATTCCAACTCTAATAACTCTCTCTTATGGTTATTAAGCTGTAAACAGACCTACTCTTATAAGTTAATCAAGTTATTAGACAATACTATCTATGCTCAACCATTTTGCTACAAAACGAACATTATCTAAGGGATGATGGAGTTTACCTTGGAATGATTGATGTAGGAACCTCCTCTTTTCCTTCCCAATGCAGCTTGCAAGAATTTCCTCCTCCTCTTCTCAGCTCACACACACACAGCCGCCCTCACAAAATGAAAGTCCCTAGGGTTTTGTGCCAATAAGGAGATTTTATACTCTCCTCCCAAAAGTTCACTTTGGCCCCTCCAAGTCTTTAGCTTTCGATTTCCTTCCACTTATATTACATTTCTTTAAATTTACCTTGGTTATTACACTGATGCATCTACGATTGTGGTTGGTTAACACAGTTAGTACCAATTGAGTAGTTACATGTCATAGAAAGATTAATTTAGAATAACTTTAGATTAAAAAACAAAAAAAAAACCTTTCATCTGTTATAATGACATTATGATAAATTTAATTTAAACACTATAAATTTTCATTTATCGAAAGCTATATATAGCCTTATGTTCAAATGAGAAATGCTAAATATATAAGAAGTAGAGAAGTGATATTGGCCATTTATTCGGTCAAGATCGGCTTTAATTGGTCAAAAGTTGCGGCTGTTCCAAAAATAGAAGGGCAGTTTCGTAACTTTTACAAAAACACGGGACGAGTTATATATGAACCTGTGTGTTTCATATATGAACTATCTGTTCATATATGAACCCATGTAATTCACATATGAACTCTTTTTAACTAATTCATATATGAACCTTTGTGTTTCATATATGAAACTAATTAACTGTAGGTTCATATATGAATCAGTGAACCAATTAACGGATTCATATATGAACCTTTGTGATTCATATATGAACCTTTGTGTTTCATATATGAAACTAATTAACTGTAGGTTCATATATGAATCAGTTGAACCAATTAACTGATTCATATATGAACCTTTGTGATTCATATATGAAGTTTTTTTTAACTAATTCTTATATGAACTAATTAACTGATTTATATATGAAGCACAAAGGTTCATATATGAATTAGTTAAAAAAGAGTTCATATGTGAATTACAAAAGTTCATATATGAACGTATAGTTCATATGTGAATCACACAGATTCATATATGAACTCGTCCCGTATATTTTTATGAAACTACCCCTCTATCTTGTGCAGACCACGCGCAGACCACGCGAGAAATTATCCGATGCTTCTCGGTCAAAGTCGTCGATCTTGACCGAATGAATGGCTACGATCACTTCTTTGCTTCTCAATATATTTAGCACTTCTCATTTGAACCTCTCCCTATATATATATATATATATATATGTATATATATATATACAGGACAGTAATCAAATAGGAACCACAAAAAGATCGAGAACGTAAGAACCGATCTAAGCCGTAATTTGGTTTTGATCCTATGGTTTTAATTAAAAGTTGTTTCATCACATGAAAAGGGCATAATCATCGTTTTGGTAGCAGTGATTAACCAGATGAAACAAATAAGTATTCAACCTCATGAAGTAAAAACAAAATTTTCATAAATATGTTATTTCACCTCATGAAGCACATATTATTTCACCTCATGCAATACAAACAAATTTTTTTATTTATAAATATGCTATTTCACCTCATAAAATTCAAACATAATGTTCATATAAATGGTATTTCACCACATGAAATCAAACACAATTTCTATCTATAATCTAATTCACCTTATGAATCAAACATAATTTCTATCTATGTGCTATTTCACCTCATGAAATCAAATATAATATCTTCTATATGTATTTCACCCCATGAAATCGTCAATCTCGATCATTGGCGAAACGTTGGATGGCAAGATGGACAAGTGTTGGTCCCGAAGGGTTATACATGTATTAAGTTTGTAGAAGGGGGGGTTGAATACGAACACAAGATTTTATCTTTCTAAATTGTTTTATTGATAAATCAAACAATTTACAGCTTGTTGCGGAATAAGACTAAGTACAAGACTCAATCTAAACAAACTACGAAAATCACACAGATTTCTTGCACTAAGAAATAGGGAGAAAAGAAGGAAAAAAAGTTAAGGATAATTTTTTAAGGCACAAAGTAGGTTCAGGGATGACCGCTCTTCAAAAAAATGAAGATGCATTACATGCATTTAATGCATGTCAGGATGACTTTACACGTCTCACTATTTGGTTGGATGCTTGCTTCTGACTTTTGCAAACATGCTTTTGGCCGCATGGTGAACAGTGTAGTGGCCGAGTGGTTTGTACGATTCTGGACAAAGACATGTCTCTCTGACAAATCGTACAAAAGTGTGCAAGGAGATAAGCCAAACATTTCTTGTAGAACATGCTTCATGATCAGCGATCGCTGAGTTCATCTTCTTCAGTGAGACAATCGCTGAAGTCTTCTACTTGAAATCTCGCGTGTTGTGGACTTGTCTTGGTTTCACTGATATCCGCATCATATCATTAGTAGATTTGTCACTTGTTCATCAACTTTGTCTTCGATTCAGCGATGAACTCCTTTGTCGCGAAACTTGAATTCTGGGATTACAAGCAAACATTTACAGATAATCAACCAGTGATCATCAGTGAAACTGAATAGGCTCAGTTATCACTGATGTACATTTATCACTGAGGAATAATAGAGAGCAGTGGTTCCCCATCAGTGATTCTGAACAGACTCAATTTTCTTATCGCTGATAGTGAAACACTAATACATAATATTTACATATAATTTTCACTAAGTGATTCTAAGGGTCATCATCAAATAACTGAAGGGTTTGGATCAACAATAAGTCGTAGAGTGCCCGCAAACAACTTGAGTAACTTATGTAAATTACACTCATACTTTAATTATACACAATCATCGCTCAAAACTTCTTGATACACCACATTTGATGTGTACACTCCCTGCCTGAACTTTTTGGGAGGTTTCACTAACACTTTTGTACTACGACGTGATATCCATATGGACAATGCCATGTAAAGTTGGTCGTGCAACAATACCGATTCTGGTAGATAAACACCTATCGTTGGAATTGTCTGCCCTTGAGCTTTATTTATTGTCATAGCAAAACAAAGCCTGATGGAAAAGTATTTCCTCTTTAGTTTAAACGGTAACATGTCAGGTTTAGACGGGCATAGAGAAATTATTGGTAAAAATATCCTTTTACTAGCATGCTGACCAACAACTATTTCTACATCGACGACGTTCTGCTGAAAACCTCTACATATCAACATCATGCCATTACACAATCCGTTTGAGTGGTGGTATTCTGCAATAATATTATTGGGCATCCAATTTTAAGCCAGAGGAAATGAGGGGAAGCCTCCACTAGGGTACGATTTCTCCGTTCAACCACCCCATTTTGCTGAGGGGTGCGAGCAGCGGAGAAGGTATGGGTGATACCGACTGATTCTAGATACCCATCCAGTGTCTTGTACTTGAACCCCGTATCATTGTCAGTCCTGATGGTTTGAATCGCTTCTCTCAGATTGACTTCTACACCCTTGAGATAAGTGATAATCAACTCCGGGGTCTCATCCTTAGAACGAAAGAACTTGACCCAGGTGTATCGAGAGTAGTCATCCACCACAACGAACACATATTTCTTTCCGTTGATGCTATGGACACGCATTGGTCCATATAGATCCATGTAAATTAGCTCGAGCGTCCTTGACGTGCTTGGTGCAGCATTCGGTTTATGAGATGCATGCTTCATCTTCCCCATCTCACATGCCGCGTAGATATGTGCCTTCTCGAACTTCATCTCAGGCATTCCTTTGACTAGTCCACTCAGCACCAAGTTGTTGATGTTCTTGATGTTCAGGTGCGAGAGCCTTCTATTCTACAACCAGTTTTGTTGCATAGATGCTTTGGACAAGAGGCAAACTGCTTTCTCGTTCTTCAGTGTGGATAGGTCGATAGTGTAGAGGTTGGTCCAACGCATTCCAGCCAAGAGTTTTTTGCAATCTTCAATCCGGATGTTGTACCTTTTTGCTTTGAATTTGACCTCTAAGTTCTTATCACAAAACTGATCTATGCTAAACAGATTATGCCCTAGGCCTTCAACATATGAAACCTTCTTAATTGTAATGTTGTCTTGAACAATGTCTCCGTATCCCATAATAGGAGAGTAGTGATCGCTCCTAAATCTCATATTGCCGCATAATTTGTCGGTGAAGTTCGTGGGAAGCTCCTACTTTTCGGTTATGTGCTTGGAGCAACCAGATTCTAGACACCACACATGGTCGGTCTGCAAAAACATTTAAGAAGATTTAGGTACCCATTTGAAAATGGGTCGTTTGGAGTTAGGTGTAGCACCTGATTTTGGAACCCATTTGGAATTGGGTCATTGTCTTTTGGATGGTGTCTTAATACTAACGCGACAATTATAAACATGATAAGTACCAACCTAGTCAGATGCATATTTACGATCAACAAAATCATCTAAACCACACTTAAAACGACAAACACAATCATAAGAAAGTTGAATCAACTGCTGAATTTAATAAAGTTGTAAAGAAAACACCATGTTCAACATAAGTACTAGAATTAAAAACATCATGATTACTATTGTTTATCCTAGAATGTGAAACGGAACTAAATTACTTTGTCTTCGTGGTGCTTTGCTTAGACTTCTTTTCTACCCAAACTTGTTTGACCCCATGTCTCTGACCGTGATTATCTGAAATATCATAAAACTCACTGTCAGATGAACTGTAGTAGTAAGAATGTCGTTTACTTGAGTTACCGGTCTTGCGTTATTCTGTGAACGTCGTTTAGATTTTGATTTTGAAATTTTGTTCACATAAACTTTATGAGGGACAGATGTAGAACATTCGCCCTTATAAAATCTGACCAGGGGCTCTTTTGTTTGATCAAGAAATTGAAAGTGACTAGGAAGGTTAGGCGCAAAGTCAAAAGTGTCCAGATCAGCATTTGAACATACTTTGGAGTTTGTAGATCCCAGATTAACAATCAAGTAACAATAATAATCAACAACTCAGATCAATAGGTCGTCATCCATATGATTGATATTCAAAAAAGGTTACAATACGTTCAGAGAGAATATTCAATAAGAGTAATGAACGATTAACCTACAAACTAGGTTTAAGAAAACTATTTATACCTAGGGCTTAAGCTTAAAGCCCATGGCCCATTAACACACTAAAGCCCAATTAACAATTAAAGGATTTTACAAATAAACTAATAAGCCTATTAATTTCTTTATATCATTTTCTATTTTATAGGACATTTAGTCCTAACAATCTCCCCCTAAAGTTATATAAAGAAAAAATGGTCTTGAAATCTTTAGGTCTTGATCTTCTTTCCCTCTTGAATATTTGACAAACTTTGGTGTTGCTTGTCTTCATGTCTTTCCAAACTCCCCCTTGAATAAAGCTCTTAGTCTTCATATCTTCAATTTTATCACCAGATTGAATGAACAATAACATTGACTGAGTGCACTAAAAGCAACTTTCAACTGTAGATACTTAACACATCCGATAAGCACACAAGAATGATAATGTGCAAGTTGCGTGACATTCCACAGTGCGACTTCAGTTTACAATAAAGAATCTGTCTTTGAACCACGATTTGAATATGCTTTCAGCTTTAGCTTTAAGAACTTGTAGAACCGATATGCTCAAAGGAGGAATCAACTTGTTGCATACCCCACTTGAATAAGGGATAGAAGAATCAATCAAGTAAACAATTTGTAATCTCATCAGAACAAAATACTTTAATCTTTTTAGCATAAATCATAACAGTTACTCCCCCTTAACTTTTGCTAACTCCCCCTCAACTTGATATTCGATGTCTTTAAATCTGTACCATTTATCCCCCTCATGATGAGTAGGAGCATCTGGAGCATCATGTAATTTCAAAGACGAAACTGATGAGTAGCAAAATATCAGATAAAACAATGAGTAACCATAATGGGGTAATCAACTAACACAGAAATACAATAGTAACTGTTATCACAACAATTAAGAAATAGTGTGGCCTATGTTCAGAGTTGGCATCGGGGTATCTCTGATAGGATTTCCAGTTATCACTGAAGTAAAATTTTGAAAATTACTCCTCAAACTGTTTCGTCAATATCACGAAGATATGCAAATGGAATCACAAAGACTCGTGCATGTGTGAAAGAAATAAGTTATATCTTTTTGGCTCAAATATTGATTTAACCTGGAACGCAAGTTAAAATTCAATAGACACAGTGATTAGAATATGAAGTTCGGAGACCGGAGCTGATGTCTTCCGTTTTCAATATCTAACACCTCCGAGTGAGGAATAGATAAATTATGTGCTAAACCTGGGTGAATATATGAAATAAGCATCTTTTGTGAGATACTTGAGTGGCTAGGTGGGGTGACACGAGTTATCGACACTGGGTCCATGTCTGTTTCAATATTCATCTCCAAAGAACGAGAATGAATAGATTGTGTGGTTACCCGGATAACTGACTCGGTTTGGTAAGGACCAATAATTCTTTTAAGTCCTGTCACATCCTCACCATTTTTCTTTTCACTCCAAACTCGTCTATCAAGCTAGACCCCTCACTGATGTCTATAATTGGATGTGTTTCTTGGGTAGGTCCTTCCGGTTCTGGATAGAACATAGAAACAATATGATTCCTAACACTCCTTTCGTTCATCAAATAAAAACAGTGAAGTAACATTTAAATACGAGTTCTAAACTGAAATATTTAGAAGTCAAGGCATTTAAGAACGAGTTTTGAACTGAATTATTCAGAAGTCATAAAAATGAAGTCCGAGTTCTGATTTGAGGTAATCAAAAGTCATTAAAATCATTTGAAAATAGAATTTCAAGAAACAAGATTAAGCGCTAAACAAAGTGACTCATTGAGCACATTTTGTTAAAAAATGAAACAATGATCAGAAGGTTTAATTGTGAAGAACAAGTCACAATTAATGTGTCAGATAAGAATTGAATCATTAATGTGAAATGACGAACGACGAAAACAAATTGGAATTCAAGCGAGTGTATTTTCATCGAAATAAATCAACAAGTATACAAGACATGGAAATAACTAAATAAGGAAATTATAACATGTGGCATTTCTGGAAGTTAGAAGCGAAGAAAAAAAACACGAGTAAGTTTTTCAGAATAAGTTACCATGGTCTTTGAATTCACAAAAAATGCATTTATGTGACAAATACCTGATACTCCCCCTCAAATGTGGCATAACCTTTGAATGTTTGTCATGTGATGTGAATAATATGAATTAAAACGCACATTGCATTCCTGCAAAATAGATTAGAAGGATTTTGGTATCCATCTTTGATGGATCATTGACGGTTAGATGCCCTATTATAGTGAGGACCGGGGATACTATAAGTACCATACCAATGAGATGAATATTTACGGTCAACAAAATCATTCATACCACATGCAGAACAACAAATAAAATCATGAGAAAGTTGAAGCAACTTTTGAATTCAGTAAAGTCTTAAAGGAATCATCACACTTTGTTCAACAGAAGTACGAGAATTAAAGACATCATGATTATGATTGTATGTCCTAGCATGCGAAACTGGCTTAAATGAATTTGTATTCGTTGTGCTTTCATTAGCTTTCTTCACTACCCAAACTTGTTTGAACCTTTTTCTCTGACCATTATTATCAGAAATATCAGTAAAGTCACAGTCGGAAGAACTGGAAAAGTAAGAATGTCTATTTTGAGAGCGAGCGGTCATTTTCCATCTCTGTGAACGTCTTTCAGATTTAGAATGGTTTTTGGAACTTTGTTCACAGAACGGATTTGAGGGGCAGATGTAGAACATTCACCCTTCTGAAAATTGACCAATCGTTCAGGCATTTTTGAAAGAAAATCAGTATGGCTGGGAAGGGATTGATCAAATGCAAACTTTGGAAACTCCTCATCTGAAAAAATGTTAGAATTCATGAACGTTGAAAAATCAATTTCATTTTCGGGTGGAACATCAGTAGATGAAGGAGGCGAGGACCAATTAGGAACGGTGTTTTGCAAAGAATCGGTTGTGGAAGCTTTTTGAAAATCAGAGTTTAGATTCTTTGGCAAACATATTACTTGAGGTTCTTTTCCTTTTCTTGAAGAAATTTTGCCTATAAAAGCCTTACAAAAAGATGTATCGGATGAGTTGGGGGAAGGTTCAGACATAGTGACTTTCTTGTCTTGAAGTCGGTAAAACTTCTTTTGAAGTTCACCCTTACTAACTTGCTCTTGCATCACTTCTGTCGCCAAGGCAGACAGTTTGGATGTGAGACGGTTGATTTCTACCTTAAGAGCTTCCTTTTCCTCACTAGATACAGTTTCTGTTTTTGTGGAATTGAAATTCTCAAGTTTAAGTAAAAGTTCTTGTTTTTCCTTTTGAAATTTAATCCTTTCCTGTTCAAATGATTCCTCTAACTCGACTATTTTAATTTCTAAAACAAGAGGGGGAACATAGCATTTAAACTCGTCCCTCTCTGTTTTAGTTTCAGTTGCTGGGGCCTCATACTTTTTAGAGGAATCCTTGGGCTTTGCAAATTTGTAGCCGTCAAAGTAGTCATTCGAAAGGTACTTGGATTTCTTTTTCTCATAAGAGGTGTTAAGAACTTCGTATACAAAAGATAATTGCATTTTAGTTGTATGCTTGCGTTTATATTCCTCAGTTTCCTCTTCATTCTCTTCGAGTGGTCCCGTCCATTTGATTTTATATTCGGGATATTTTTTCTCGAGGCCAAAAAAATTAAACTCGTATAAAGTAGGCCTCATTGTCAAACCTTTTTCAAATAATGTGGGTTGTCGTACCCAATTCCCCATTTTTTGTTAAAGTACCTGAAATCCTTTGGTTTGTTCAGATGGATCGTTTGATCAGTTTGTCCTCGTTTATAAAGCTTAAGGTCAAGATCTTTTATTTTTGAAAGAAGCTCTTTGTTATCTATTTGAACAGAGGAGCATTGATAGACAATCTCAGCTTTCTCATTCTCACACTGATCAAGCTTTGCAGTTAAATCAGATATCTTGGCCCTAAGGTCTTTAGGTGCTATTGAAAGCTTTGCACACTTTTCTTTTAGTTTGGAATTATCGGACTTAAGTTTCTCTGTAACCTTACTTTGGACAACTAACTTCTCATTTAAAGTGGATATTTCAAGAAAGTGTTCATTAGTGGTAAACTTACAGGACTCTATCTTTTGAACAAGCAGTTGAATTCGATCGACTAAAGTATTATGCATTGGTAGATATACCTGACAAGCTGCTTCAGACTGAGATGAATAAGACATTGTTACCTGAAAAATTATGATCGTTAATCGGTGTTGTTTTGAAGATCAAAAATTGCGGAAGAACATCAAAATTAAATCACGAAAACAAATCTAAAAAATAATTTCGTTTTGAAAATTTAAAATCTGATTATTTAATCGGAACGAACAAAATTAAATTTCGAGAATGACACCTGCAAGATAAACAAACCAAGTTAGATCAAGACGTCAACCAAAATCACATAAAATGATAAGCGTCGAGAATAAGCTCAAACTGTCGCAACATATCTCAAATTGTTACTAAAACTCAAAACATCACAAAAACTTCAAATCATAAAACCATGCAATTCATGCAAACCGTCACTAAACAGTCTCAAAACCGTCACAAAAACTCGTTAAGAATCTCTCAAACTATCGTTAAACTCGCATGTGATATAATCAAACTTTTGGTTAAGAGACGTACGGAAAGCTCGTGTACCGATCGATCGACAAACTATTTGCGGTAAACTCGTGCACGTGATATATATATACCAACAAGACCAAACGATGGAACGAGAAATAGACTTATCCGATATCTAACAATTCAAACTAAACAAATAAATAACTAAAAACAAGACAAAACAAACAAAAGGGTGGTGGCGTGTTGGCAAGGGCTTGGGGGGATGTGGTGGAATATCCCATCCACCCCGGGTTCGAGTCCAGGCGTCAGCATTCTGTGGCCCGACTTAGTCTCAGACGGCCGCTTTGTATGTTTGTTTCCAAATTGCCAAGGATGTAGTCTAGGCAAAGCCTAGATGGACCTTATAAAATATATATATATATATATATATATATATGCAACGTATGGAAGCAAGAGGTGGTGATTTATGATGTAAAAGATATATGTATGAGTGTAAGCGATGTGTATGCATGCAATGACTTATGGATACGATGATGTGTAGCAAAAAAAATAAAAATTGATGGCAGCGAAAGACAAATGATAAGCTCCTAAAAAAGGCCAGCGTGGAATGATGAAACAGTAAGTGTATGTGTATGGTGTATGTATGTGAAGTGAAGTTTGGATGAATGCTTTGGTCAACGTTTAAACACACAAAAGAAATTTGGTCAACAAAGGATGGCCGGGTGTGAATGTATTCAACAAGAGTGGGCTATTGGTTTCTTCCGAAAAAGTGCTTCATCAGGATACCGGAAATGTTATTTCGTCCGGAATACAAACATCCGGAAAACTTAACCTTTTATCCGGAAAGTAAGACTTTCATCCGGAAAAAGAAATCATCCGAAACTTGGCTTATCCGGAAAATAAATTGTGTCCGGAAAAAGTGAGTTATCCGGAAAGAAAATTTATCCAGAGAAGTGAGTTATCCGGAACTACGAAAACTTACCGGAAAAGTCGATTAATCGATTTCTTCGGACCTGGAACTCGGCGCAATTAATTTTAACACTTTCCTGGAAATTGACAAATAATATAGAAACACCAAACACACTAACCCAATTCGATTAGTACCAAAATATGCTCAATTTCTCAAAAATTACCAAAAAAATATAAGAACAACACCAAAAACATAAGAACCGATTTATTCAAAATTGATGCTTTAACCTTCGATTTCGAATCTGAAACTTTACCAAACGCGATTAATTAATCAAAGAAATATAATGAAGCAACTAGAGATCAAGAATTTGAGCAAAAATAAAAAAAATCAGAAATCTTACCAAACAACGCCGTTTTTCCGGATTTTGAAGAACACAGATGTAAAATTAATACCTTTGGATCGAAATCAAAATGTTTTTTCAAATCACCAATTTTGCTCTAATACCACGTGTATATCCTAGATTAACAATCAAGTAACAATAATAATCAACAACTCAGATCAATAGGTCGTCATCCATATGATTGATATTCAAAAAAGGTTACAATACGTTTAGAGAGAATATTCAATAAGAGTAATGAACGATTAACCTACAAACTAGGTTTAAGAAAACTATTTATACCTAGGGCTTAATCTTAAAGCCCATGGTCCATTAACACACTAAAGCCCAATTAATAATTAAAGGCTTTTACAAATAAACTAATAAGCCTATTAATTTCTTTATATCACTTTCTATTTTATAGGACATTTAGTTATAACAAAGTTCATGAATGCGGAGAACTCGAATTCTTCACCAGACTTATCATGATCGTCTGTTTGAGGTGGGAACTGGTTGGACTTGGACCTTTTATAGAATCAGTAGCGGAAGCATTTGCAAAATCAGAGTCAAGATTCTTTTTGAAAAAGTTAAGTTGAGGTTCTTTTCCTTTATTGGACTTATTTACATCCTTGTTCTTAAAAACTGGTGATGAATTAGCTAAGAAGGCTTTGCAAGAAGAAGCATCTGATGGTGTAGAGGAAGGTTCAGACAGGTTAATTCTTTCCTCAAAGAGCTGGTCAAGCTTCTTTTGTAATTCAACCCTACTCTTTTGTGACATCTGTTGCTAAGGCAGATAGTTTAGAGGCGAGTTTCTGAATTTCTGTCTTAATGCTCCTTTTCGCCCTCAGATACCTTTTCTGTTTTGTTGTAATTCAAACTCTCAATTTTAGTTAAAAGCTCCTTCCGTTCTTTATCAAAATTGATCCATTCCTGTTCAAATGACTCCTCAAGCTGAACTATTTTATTTTCTAATATCAGAGGTGGAACATTACGTTTGAACTTAGTAGGTTCCTCCTTAAGTTCAACAGGTGTTGCCTCACCTTAAACAGGAGTTGCTTTGGGTTTGGACTTTGGCATTAGAATAACTGATAAAGTAGTCATTTGAAAGGTAAGTGGACTTATATTTCTTATAAAACGCATTTACTGAATCATACACAAAAGGAAGTTGCATTTTAACAGTGTTTTCCATTTTAATTCCTCTAGTTCCTTATCCTGTTCATCAGGTGACTCAGTTCATCTGATTCCGTACTCAATATATTTCTTATCGAGACCCAGAAAATTGAATTCGTACAAAGTGGGAACCTCGGATAAGATTCTCTTTCGATAATGAGGATTATCATATCCTATTCCCTATTCTGAATTATAGTATCTGACATCCTTAGGTTTGTTCAGATGGATTGTTTGATCGTTTTGACCGCGTTTATAAAACTTTATTTCTAGATCTTTTAGCTTTTCAGTTAACGATTTATTTTCAATTTGAAGAGACGAGCTTTGATAAACTGTCCCAACTCTCTCATTCTTTGACTGTTTGAGCTTTTCAGATAAATCAGACAATTTGGCCTTTAAGGACTCACTCTTTTTAGAGATGGTCTCGCATTTTTCTTTGAAGTTTTCAATTATGCATAGTTACCGGCATTTTCTACACTGATTTTATCCATTAAGTTACGCTGTTTTTCTACCTTGGCTTCCAAGTGAGATACTTGGATTGTCTTTGCCTTAAGACTATCCTTAAAGGTGTCTAATTTACTCACCATAACTTGCATCTGATCAATTAAGGCTTTATGAGTGTTAATGCCAAAAATCGCACAAAAGTACAACTTAAGGTCGATGTGGACATTTAACAACTAAAGAAACGTATCTCAAGCCAAATAACACAAATGCGAGAAAAAAGTAATAAAGACAAGAGATTTGGTGACGCGGAAAACCCCAAAACGAGGGAAAAAACCGCGGTCGACTCTGTGAGAGTCGACAGTGCACTATAGTCGCCAAACAGGGGCGAAAGTCCTTGTGTTACAGGTGATTTGTATACAACAGATTACAAATAAATGTAAATATAAACTTAGTCGTGTGCAAACGACGTGGGTCGTGCGTAAATCGTGCGAAATAACTTGTCGTCGTGTGGTCTGAACTGTCGTCGTCAGGTGGTTCGAACTGTCGTCGCGCGATACTTGCATGTTTGAATGCCTCATTGTATTGAGAGAAAAATATAGAAGTGAGTATAAGTAGCTCTGTCCGTTCTCCATTTGCTCGAAGGTGGAGCAGTCTTTATATAGCTTCGGTCGGTACTGAATGTGCTTTAATTGTTGGTCTTGTAACCGCTGTCGACATTAAATGCGTTGATGATTCGTCTGTTACTGGTCATTGTGCCATAAATGCCTGTAGACCTGCATTAATGAACAAAAGAAACGGCTGTTGACCATGAATGGTTAGTGTCATCGTAAGACCATCTTAAGTTCAGGACGTCGGTCTTATGGAGCATACGACCGTTGTCGAAATACAAGACCATGACTGTAAATGTATTGTAAGACCTTATCTTAGTATAGGAATGGTCTTATAAAAATGTCGTGAGAATAGGATAAAAATGTCGTAAGACCACTAGGTCGTCAGACCAAGATGATGGTGTCGTAGGTCCAGAGCGATATAAGATCGACGATAGGGGACTGTCGACGTAAGACCGACGAGTCGTAACTGGCGACATAAGACTAGTGACGTAAGACTAATAACGTAAGACTAGTGACGAGTGACATGCGACGCATGGCTGGCGATAGGTGTGACATGCGATGCGTGTCGAGCGATCATGAGATGTAAAGTCACTATCCTGAGTGACTATTGACACATGATGTCGTTTAATAATCAACTATCGTATGTCGGGGATAAGGCAATAATGGGTATTACCTTCATCGATCGGGGGTATGACTTTTGTAGGCATTAGGGTAATCGAAGTCCATGGGTCATGTTGAAGGAATTCCCCAAGTCGGTCGAGGGTGTGATTTTTACCCAAACAGTTAGCCCCCCGAGATTTGAATTTCAAAGCCATTTGAATTTCAGATCTCGTACCAATGTGTTTCTATGGAGACGTGTCACTTTTGCTAATTGGATCATTTAGAAGAAAATTGGCTTGGTCAGCTAGAATCGCGTGACCAGTCGATGGTATGAAGTAAGTCGCGGTGATCGAAAGATGATCCTTAATGCGCGATATACTTGTGGTATTCATTCGACGATCGTAAGACGATCTTAATACGTGAGGAACCGATGGTGATCGTAAGACGATCTTTATCGAAATGAGACGTATGGGATGGGAGACAATCGTAAGACGATTGTGTCGAAATAAAGCTTGGCGGCGATCATAAGATGATCGAAACAAGATAAAATTTAAGGATCTTGTGATACAGTCGTTAAATACTTATGTTCTGGCGTTCCGAGCCGATACAGTCGTTATAGATTTGTGATCTGGCGTTTAGAGCCGATACGGTCGTTATAGACTTGTGATCTGGCGTTCGAGCCAATACGGTCGTTATAGACTTGTGACCTGGCGTTCGAGCCGATACGGTCGCTAGAGACCTTCGATCTGGCGTTCGAGCCGGTATGGTCGTTAGAGACCTATGATCTGGCGTTCAAGCCGATACTGTCGCTAGAGACCTTCGATCTGGCGTTCGAGCCGGTATGGTCGTTAGAGACCTATGATCTGGCGTTCATAGCCGATATGGTCGTTAGAGACCTTTGATCTGGTGTTCCGAGCCGATACGGTCGTTAGAGACGTATGTTACGTTGTGTAAGTTTTGATTTAGCGATAATCGGTAAACAATTTACCTTTCTATTGAACCTGAGTATTATGTCGACTCATACATGTCATGGACAAATGTAATGTCAACTGTAAAAATTCATTAAGTACAAAAATGAATAAGAAGTCGTGCGACTTGGGCATCCATTGTAATACAACGATTAGAACGTAAGTCATAAGACTTTTTGAATCGTATAAGCAAACATAAGCGCATGCGATCAAAGCGTTCATTCAGAACATGAAAAGTTTTCTAAGTTAAAGAACTTAGCTTGTGGGGTCGCTAGACCTTACGATCGTGTGATTTGATCATACGATGAACTTGAATCATGTGTTCCTGTAGTTATACAATCGAGTCGTCTAATAAAACTGATTGTTTATATTGTACGATTTTACTGAAGTCGTACGATAGACTTAGTAACTTATGTCGTGCGATCCTGCAATAAAGCAATGTCAGAGGTTGGTCTTTGGCTAGCCAACGACCCTCCGATGCTTAAGTCAGTAATCGTCGTGCTGAATAAAAAATCGTATGGAAGAAGGAAAAGGACTTAGAAGAAATACCTTCTCAGATGCGTTGCATTCCAGTTGCGTTGGATATTTCGACCGTCGTGGGTTTGGAGCCGATAGGCACCTTTACCCACGACTTCTGAGATACGATAAGGTCCTTCCCACTTGGTGGAAAGTTTACCTGCATTAAGCTCTTGAGTGCTTTGGAACATTCGACGGAGGATGTAATCGCATTCTTGAAAGACTTTGCTTTTCATTATACGGTTAATCTTGCGACTTGCCTTTATTGGCAATCATGAGATTAAAATATGCGAGTCGTACTTATTGGCGACTTTTGCGTTTTGACATGTGTCTTACCATGACTGGTGATTATGAGATTCAATGTACAAGTCGTCTTTATAGACGACATATGTATGACTAGCGATCGTGCGAGTCGCTTTTATTGGCGACCAACAATTTTTAACCTGCGCTTGCCGTGACTGGCGATCATAAGATAAAAATGTGAGTCGTCATTTATCGATGATTATAAGTCGTAACTTGCGTTTGCCACGACTGGCGATCATAAGAAAAACGTAAGTCGTCTTTTACTGACGACTATAAATAGCAACCTGCATTTTTAAGTCGTAGAGACTTTGGTTTCTCACGATGTAAATCGTAAGACCTGTATTCATATGATCTAATGTAAAATCGGGGGTGGTCGTTGATTTTGACCAATGATCTTTTGATGCTTGAATCAACGATCATATATCAGATCAAAATAATTAACGAGGAGAATATACTTTAGAGTATATATATAGAGTTGTTCTAAATGGGACGTCACAGTTACCGTAACATGGAGTCGATAAGCGCCTTTTTCCGAGGACTTTTGAAATCAAATGCGGTATTTTTTTTGAGTTTGTGAAGGATGTTCCGAGCCCCCGAGTCCTTTGGATGATGCGATACATGCGATACTTTGACGGATCATTTTTTTATCATGGCTTGAATCTGGCTTCGAGCTGCATTCAATTCCGATTGAAGTTGAATCAGGGGATCTTGATAATTTGCCATGTACCTGAAAGACTTTACAAGATCGTTAGAGCGATATATGTGTTGTCTTGAGATTTTCTCTAGATGGGGTCCCACGGATGGCGCCAAACTGTTAATGCCAAAAATCGCACAAAAGTACAACTTAAGGTCGATGTGGACATTTAACAACTAAAGAAACGTATCTCAAGCCAAATAACACAATTGCGAGGAAAAAGTAAAAGAGACAAGAGATTTGGTGACGCGGAAAACCCCAAAACGAGGGAAAAAACCGCGGTCGACTCTGTGTGAGTCGACAGTGCACTATAGTCGCCAAACAGGGGCGAAAGTCCTTGTGTTACAGGTGATTTGTATACAACAGATTACAAATAAATGTAAATATAAACTTAGTCGTCTGCAAACGACGTGGGTCGTGCGTAAATCGTGCGAAATAACTTGTCGTCGTGTGGTCTGAACTGTCGTCGTCAGGTGGTTCGAACTGTCGTCGTGCGATACTTGCGTGTTCGAATGCCTCGTTGTATTGAGAGAAAAATATAGAAGTGAGTATAAGTAGCTCGGTCTGTTCTCCATTTGCTCGAAGGTGGAGCAGTCTTTATATAGCTTCGGTCGGTACTGAATGTGCTTTAATTGTTGGTCTTGTAACCGCTGTCGACATTAAATGCGTTGATGATTCGTCCGTTTCTGGTCGTTGTGCCATAAATGCCTGTAGACCTGCATTAATGAACAAAAGAAACGGCTGTTGACCATGAATGGCTAGTGTAATCGTAAGACCATCTTAAGTTCAGGACGTCGGTCTTATGGAGCATACGACCGTTGTCGAAATACAAGACCATGACTGTAAATGTATTGTAAGACCTTATCTTAGTATAGGAATGGTCTTATAAAAATGTCGTGAGACTAGGATAAAAATTTCGTAAGACCACTAGGTCGTCAGACCATGATGATGATGTCGTAGGACCAGAGCGATATAAGATCGACGACAGGGGACTGTCGACGTAAGACCGACGAGTCGTAACTGGCGACACGTAACTGGCGACATAAGACTAGTGACATAAGACTAATAACGTAAGACTAGTGACGAGTGACATGCGACGCGTGGCTGGCGACAGGTGTGACATGCGATGCGTGTCGAGCGATCATGAGATGTAAAGTCACTATCCTGAGTGACTATTGACACAGGATGTCGTTTAATAATCAACTATCGTATGTCGGGGATAAGGCAACAATGGGTATTACCTTCATCGATCGGGGGTATGACTTTTGTAGGCATTAGGGTAATCGAAGTCCATGGGTCATGTCGAAGGAATTCCCCAGGTCGGTCGAGGGTGTGATTTTTTACCCAAACAATGAGTAGGAAGAAATACTTGACAAGCTGCTTCTGAGCTGAATGAATTGCGATCATAGTCGTCCAAGTCGCTCAGCTTGGATTGATTGCCCATCAAGCACATATGGGCGTCAACATCTTCTTCTTCCTCCTTATCATATAAGTTAAGCAAATGGTCGTCTTCTGCCATGAGAACTTTTCCAGCTTCCTTCTGCTTAGCTAGCAACATCTTGTTCTTGTAGTAATCAGAGTTGCGTACCACTGGATTTCGATAGTCTCTAGCAAAGTGCCCTAGCTTACCACAATTGTAGCACTTTATTGTCATCTTGATCTTTCTCCTCAGACTTGTTGTCACGCTGCTTTCTATCGTCAGGCCTCTTCTTGCTTTCATTGCGATCCTTGTATTCATGGCGCTTGTTGTTGGTCGAGAATCTCTGGTTGTTCAAATGTGGCTTCTTGTAGAACTTCTTCTAAATAGCTCTGGTCACTAAAGCCACCACCTTCTTGATGCCATGAAGCTCAGTATTAGACTCGCTTCCATCTTCCTCTTCATTCTCAGATTCTCTCTTTGCTTGCTCTCTCCGGGAGCTACGACTCGAGTGTCTCTCTCGCTTGTCAAAGACCAGTGTTAGCGGACCAGTGTCGGTTTCTCGACTTGCTTCTTCTCATCCATTAAATCCATGACTTCGTCTTCATCTTGCTTAAGCATATCGAATAATTTGTGGAGAGGAACATTCTCCAAGATATGGTTCTGTCGGATGTGTGAAGCAAATCTTTTCCATTCTGGCTGAAGATTGTTCATGAACTTGATGTTGTTCTCGGTATTTGTCTTCATGATCTTGTTCTTGAGAAGATCATTCAGAAGAAGACATAACCTTTCGTTGGTTTCAGTGAGTGACTCTCCTTTCCTGGCTTTGAAACCATCATAGCGAGTGATGCAGTTGGTGATCTTCAGCTGATTTCCCACCTTTCTACCCATCATCAACTTCTCAATCTGATCCCACATGCCTTTGGCCGTATCATAGTGGCTGTCTATGCTTGTGTAAATGTCATTCGGCAGACTGTGAAGTAGGTAGGTCTTCGCGAGCATGTCTCCATGGAACCCACCCTTTTCCTTTTCGTTCATTTGAGCATATGTGTTCAAGACAATCCATGTTTGTTCGCCGTTTTCTTGGGCTGGGACCTCCATCATTGGTGTAGCTTGTGGCCCTTCTTACAAGGAGGCTTTAATGTCTAGATAGTTGTCCTTGGACTCGATGAAGTCCATGAACCGATCTTGCCATTGTTGATACTCTTCTCTATACAGCACTGGGGCTTGGTCTCAGACCCTATCGCGAAAGCATCACATGTATTCATCTTATAGTGCACTTGTGTGATCGTGAGACAGTTTAGTGATGATCCTAAGGAATTGATAGATAGTACTAAACGGGATGAACTTTGAGTGAAACTTACGCAAGAAACTACGAGTGAAAGAGTGTCCTAACGCAAGATTCTAATAGCGATCAGAAAAGAAAAATGGACAAAACAACAAAACAAATCCGGATAAAATTCTGCACGGATATGAAGAATCTGGATATAAATGTTCGAGTAACAAAGAATCCAGATAATGTATGTCCGGGTAGTGAGACCCGGATAACAAAGCCCAGATAAAAATGTTTCGGGTAAGAATCCTGTTAGCCCCAAGTATAAAAGATGTAAAAGTATTGAAAATATTACAAGTCAGAAGACCACCAGAGATCCGGCAGAAGACTTAGAAGAAAACCAACCAGAAGATCATCAGAGCTCGATAGAGCTCTGGCAGAAGACTTCTTCTGTTCCACCAGAAGAACTGTTCACACCAGAAGACCATCAGAGCTCTGGTGAATGAAGACCTCTGTGAAGCTTAAGTCTCGTAGAAATCTCTAAGTGTTAGACACGTGTCCGTACTTTCCACGTCAGCCCTAAAAGGACGAAGACACGCTTTCCACGTGTCATCCCAGGGTTAGATAGTACACTGTCTCTCACTTTATCAGGCTATAAATAGAAGGGTAGTGGAACACACATTTGTAAGCTTTTGGAAGAATTGTTTTCCACAATTGTGAGAGCACACACTGCAACATTCTATTCCACTATCAATGTACGATTTGTTTCCGGAGAGATTTCAGAATACACACACTTGAACGTGTTCTTGGTGTTATTCAAATATATCAATATACGAGCAGCTTATTTACTTGATCTTGTTATCATTTACTGTTCACTATTGATACTCTCACTGTTACATAATCGTTTACACAATCACTCGTATTTAATAGCTTTATATTATGCTTCCACTATCTGTGTTTATGCTATTTATATGAGACAAACTTGAATCTGGGAACCTACAGTTGGTATCAGAGCTGATTGATTTGCTCAAATCAAACGATCCAATCTAACCAGGTTGATTCATTGTTGTTGATTGTGTCTGTTTTCAAAAGCTTCACAGTATACTCTGTTTTATTGCTTAAAAGTTCAAAGTCTTTTAACACCTGTTTTAAGCTTCCTAGTTAGTCTGAATATCTTCTCTACTTAAGTTACTGTTCCATTGGGTACTGTTCATCTACTTTCAGTTTAAAATCCTTTTAAAATCTTTCGAAACCTTCGTACTCTGTTTTCTGAAAAAATGGCTAACAACAACATAAACGCTATCTACACAGCTGGTTCTCTAACCAAACCTCCTACTCTACTGAGAGATGAATATCCTCAATGGAAGATTAGGATGGTTAACTTCTTTGATGGGATGGTCCTAAAGTTTTTCAATCTCACACACCATATAACCCACAGATGTTGAAAAACAGCAATATGCATCAATCATCTTCATGTTCTATCAACTGCAATTGCATTCAACTTGTGTTAAAGTTGCAGAATCACCTGAATGGTCCTTACTGTATTCTAAATCAGTCATCTGAAAGGAAAAATTCTAAGACTGCTCAGAATATACAGAGAAAATCCTCTAGCACATCATCACAGAATGGAAAGCCAGCAGGTAAGTCTAACACCCCCAAGCCTAACCAAAAAGGACCCATTATGAAATGGGTACCTAAAAAGAACTAATTTGTCTTGCTGAAGCCTCATGTGCAGATCTGGTACTTAGATTCAGGATGTTCCAGGCACATGACAAGCAATAAGGAGTTGCTGACTTCTTTTAAAGACAAAATGGGAAGTGCAGTAACTTTTGGAGGCGATGGACAAGGACATATTAAAGGCTATGGTATTTTAAATAATGGTGGTGTTTCAGTTTCGAAAGTTGCTTATGTTGAAGGTTTAAACCATAATCTGCTCAACATAAGTCAACTATGTGATCATGGATTCGATGTCAATTTTAAGAAGAAATATTGTTCTTTGTTACTTTCCGAGTCTGGTCAAGAACTTTTAAGAGCCGACAGAAAAGGAAATCTGTATAAAATGAATTTTAATCCAAATCAAATTTCTACAACAGAAAAACTCTGTTTAGTCTCTTTGAAAAAGGAAGATGCATGGCTCTGGCATAAAAGATTTGCTCATCTGAATTTTTCAAATCTTGACAAGCTCGTGAAACTTAACTTAGTGAAAGGTCTGCCTTCACTTAAATTTGACAAAGACCATCTTTGTTCTGCTTGTGAATTGGGTAAGCTGAAAAGAGCTTCACATAGAACAAAGAGTGATCACAATTGCCCTAGACCTTTGCATATGCTTCATGTGGATCTTTGTGGTCCAATCTCTGTGCAAAGTTTGTCTGACAAAAAGTATATTCTTGTCCTTATTGATGAATATTTTCTAGATATACTTGGGTTGAGTTCATCAGAGTAAAATCTGATGTCCCAGAAATTCTGATAAGTTTGTTGAAGAGGTTACAGGTTCTGTTAGGTCTTAAAGTCCAAAAGTTGAGAAGTGATAATGGGACAAAGTTTAAGAATGCCAGAATTGATGCCTGCCTATCAGAGGAAGGAATCTCCCAGAACTTCTCAGCTGCCAGAACTCCCCAACAGAATGGTGTTGTGGAGAGAAAGAACAGAACTCTGGTAGAAGCCGCCAGAACTATGTTGGCAAGTTCTATTCTCCCAATCAACTTCTGGGCAGAGGCAGTCTCAACAGTCTGTTTTACCCAGAATAGAGTTGTAATTGTGAAAATACTCAAGAAGACTCCCTATGAACTCATCAACAACCGAAGGCCAAATATGAAATTCTTTCATGTTTTTGGCTGCAAATGCTACATCTTGAATGACAAAGATCAGTTGGGCAAATTTGACAAAAAGGCTGACGAAGGATTCTTTATTGGTTATTCCTTAACCTCTAAAGCATACATAGTCTACAACACAAGAACCAAAGTCATTCAAGAAAGCATAAATGTGTCCTTTGATGAAAATACATCAAGTTCCTCTGATTGCAAATCACCAGAGGGGACACAGACAAAAGAGAAGCCTAGTTCTTCAAAGTCAAGGGAAGACATCAACTCGATATTCAACAACTTCTTCGATGATGATGATTCCTCTGACAAAATCACCAGAGGCAATCAGGCTCAAAACTCTGCTGAACAGAATCTAACAGGTACATCTCTTACAGGTCCCTCAAATTCTTCACCATCTATTTCTCTGTCTACAGGTGTAATTCAGAAAAATGAGGGACTACAATCAGATGTAAGAGAACTTGAACAAGAGCCATCATCACCCCCTTTGACTCATATTGGAAGAAGTTCCCTGTATGAAAGCTCACCCTCTCAGAGCCCTGTTGGTACATCACAGAGCAATGAGGCCACTCTCCAAAGTAGTATGCCACAGAGCCCTGGTGCCAATCCTCAGAGCTCTGATGCTGACATACATCTTTTCCCATCAGAAGCACATACTCCACCTGTTGTCCATGCTCCAATGACCAGATGGACAAAGGATCACCCCCACCATCAGATTATAGGTGCTGCTGAAGATGGTGTAAAGACAAGATCGACAACAATCAATGAGGCTTTCTTTGTAAATTTCCTAAGTATGATTGAGCCGAAGAAGATTTTTGAAGCACTGGAAGACCCAAACTGGATTGAAGCCATGCAAGAGGAGCTTCTGGAGTTTGAAAGAAATAAAGTTTGGTCCTTGGTTCCACTTCCAGAAAACAAAGCTGATATTGGAACCAAGTGGGTGTTCAGAAACAATAAAGATGAGGATGGTATTATCATCAGAAACAAAGCTCGGCTGGTTACAAAGGGATATTTCCAAGAAGAAGGCATTAATTATGACGAAACCTTTACACCTGTGGCTAGGCTAGAAGCTATTAGAATCTTCTTAGCCTATGCTGCCCATAAAGGTTTCTAGGTCTATCAAATGGATGTGAAATCTGCTTTTCTGAATGGCAAACTCCAAGAAGAAGTCTACGTCCAGCAACCACTAGGTTTTGAAAGTTCAGAGTTTCCAGACCACGTATACAAGCTAGACAAAGCCCTGTATGGCCTTAAACAAGCCCCCAGAGCATGGTATGAAACTCTATCAAATTTTCTGTTGGTCAACCATTTCGAGAAAGGTACTGTCGATACAACCTTATTCATTAGGAGGTATAAAAATGATATTTTTCTGGTCCAGATATATGTTGATGACATTATGTTTGGGTCTACAAGGCAGGAATACGGTGACAGGTTTGAGGATTTGATGAAAAGTGAATTTAAAATGAGCATGATGGGAGAACTTTCTTTCTTCCTTGGTTTACAAGTTAAACAATCCATCAGAGGCACTTTTATAAGTCAATCTAAATATGTCTCTGATATTTTGAAAAAATATAAGCTCAATAATTCAAATCCTATGAAAACTCCTATTGCCACTGGAGTTAAACTTGACCATGATCCACAAGGTCAATCTATGGATGTCAAGAACTACAGAGGCATGATAGGGTCACTTCTGTATTTAACTGCAAGCAGGCCTGATATAATGTTTGCAACCTGTCTTTGTGCCAGATTTCAAGCAAATTCTAAGGAATCCCATTTGTCTGCTGTCAAACGAATCTTTAAATATCTCAAAGGGACTCAATTTTTGGGTCTCTGGTATCCTCTTAACTCTGGTTTCGAGCTTATTGCATACACAAATTCAGATTATGGAGGATGCAGGAATGACAGAAAGAGTACTTCTGGTAGCTGTCAATTGCTTGGAGATAAGCTAGTCAGCTGGACATCCAAGAAACAGAATTGTGTCTCAACTTCTACAGCAGAAGCAGAATATGTTGCTACTGCTAGTTGTTATTCTCAATTAATCTGGATGAAAACACAGCTCAAGGACTATGGCCTGGAGTACAACAAAGTCCCAATTCTGTGTGACTCCAATAGTGCAATAGCAATTACAGCCAATCCAGTTCAGCACTCAAAGACAAAACATATCGACATAAGGTACCATTTTATAAAGGATCATGTTGAAAATGGGACGATTGAAATGTACTTTGTTTCAACCGACTTTCAACTTGCTGATTTGTTTACAAAAGCCCTTGATGAAAGGATATTTAACTTCTTAATCAGCAAGATGGGTATGCTGAACATGTCCTCCTAACTCTGTTTAAAATTCACCAGAGCTTCTGATGATCATACCAGAGCTCTGTCAAATTAGTTGGGTAGGATATTTCACCAGAGCCTCTGATGTTCACCTCAGAGCTCTGCCAGCACACTTTTTCATTATTTTCTTCTGTGAATTTCTAATCTGTATATATTTTTGTTTCTTTTTGTAAATATTTTTTTAAAAGGTTGCAAGAAAAGAAAAGCTGAAAAGAAAAAATCTGTTAATTAAGCTCATGATTTTAGGGGGAGCTTAAAAGGAAAAATAAGCATGGTTTAAGGGGGAGCAAGTCAAAACAATTTCAAATCAAAATGACTTGGCTCATTGAACAAAAAGGAAAATCTTTTTAAGGAAGGAAAAACTTGTTCTGATGAAAACATTTTTGATAATATGAAGAACTTACCAGAATTCTGATATTTCACCAGAGCCTCTGATGATGCTCACCAGAACTCTGTGAAATTTCTGAGTCAGTTTTGCTTTCGTTCTTTGACTATTTTCACATCAGATACATGATTTGTAAATGATTTTAGGGTAAAGGTGAAACACTTTGGGTTACTTGAAAAGAATGAACATGATCACTCAACCGAGGCAAAATTGTGCTGAGTTCTGTAGGTTCCCAGATTCACGTTGTATCACATTAATGGTAGTAATATAGACAGCGGAAGCATTTAAATATAAAGCCATTAAGGTGAGTGATTGTGTAAATGATATTGTAATAGTGAGAATCAATTATAGAACAGGATAATGATAACAAGATAAAAAAAGAAACGCTGCTCGTATATTGATAATGGATAACACCAAGAACAAGATTAATGGTGTATCATGAAATCTCACAGGGAACAATATCGTACGGAGGTAGTGCTCGGGATTGATGCAGTATGTCCTTAAACAATTGTGGAAAACTATTCTTCCCAAAGCTTACAATTGTTTGTTCCACTACCTCTCTTTTTATAGCCCTGATAAAGTGAAGACAGTGTACTATCGTACCCTAGAATGACACGTGGAAAGGGTGTCTCCTAATTTTAGGGCATACGTGGAAAGTATGGACACTTGTCTAACACTTGGGATTTCTTACGAGACTTAGGCATCACAGAGGTCTTCACTACAACAGAGCTCATAGACCAGAGCTCTGTTGGTCTTCGATTGTGAACAGTTCTTCTGTTGATCTTCTGACAGAGCTCTGTTGAGCTCTGTTAGTTCCACCAGAACTCTGTTGAGTTCTGTTGATCTTCTTGAAGATTTTTCTTCTAAGTCTTCTGCTGCATCTCTGATGGTCTTCTGACTTGATAATATTTTCAATACTTTTACATTACAGATACTTGGGGCTAACAATCTCCCCCTAAGTATTGAAAATAAAAAATTTGAAACAGAGATGTAAACAAAAAGAACAGAGAATATTTACCTCTGTTAGCCTTTGTACTATTCTTCTAAGATATTACAGTGCATGGTAAGAAGTAGTACATTTATGCATAGTTATCTCCCCTAAGAATTCTGTCGAATCTTCTGATTAGAGTACGGAAGTCCAGCATCAGATCAATCTGGTCGATGAAGAGTTTCTGCTGTTCTTCTGGACAATTACTTCTTGAGAGATTTTGGATTATGTTCTTGAGGTATACTAGCGACTCACTCGAGTACTTGTGGGCTTCAGCTGCTCTGATGGCCTTCTTTGTGCCCTTCTGTCGGAAGACAAAGACTGGAGGATCTTCTACTACGGTTCCAGTTCCGTGATGGCCGTAACCCTCAAGGTTTTTATTTGGTGGTGCAATCGCTAGTTTTCCTACTTCAAACTCTATGCCTAGCTGATAATTAATCTGTATTCTGAGATTGATGTGCTCTTGCATAGCGAATCTGACTTCTCGTAGCGCAGTTCTGGCCGGCGTGTATCTTTCTGAGAAGTTCAAGCAGTATGCGTGAAGTAAGATCAGGTCATATGGGTTCAGAAGGACGAGATCATTGTCATTGAAGATTTCATTTCTGCCTTCTGTTGATTCCACAGTATACTCATGGTATGTGACTCTGTCATATTGAAACTTCTTGTGCTTGATGTCCAGAATTCTGCGAATACCGAAGTTTATATTGATGGCTCTGTTCTGATTTGACTTGGTTTGGATGAACTTTAGCCTTGCATCAGAAATGGTGTTTATTCTGATTGGGTTAAGGTATGGGTTAATGGGTACGGCATTTACAGGGATGATGTCTCTGTCAGCATATAGAAATGCAAATACCGTTTCTAAGGCAGGTTTTTCGGTATGAAAGGTAGAGGTTTATGGGTTCTGTTCTGTTACCATTGGGTTTGGGTCATCATGGGTTTCTGCCATAAGAGTGTCGATGTGATCAGATTTCTGAGTGACTTGAGGTTGGTCTTGACTTGTTTGTCCTTCAACAGAGGATGGTTCTATCCTCTCTGGTTCTTTTCTTGGAGATGTAGGAGGGGTATCTAGGCAGATGATCTCTGGTGGTTTTTGTGTTGACGCTTCTGTTGGTTTGATGACTCTGTTCTTGAACATGTAGTCAAATGCCACCACCGTCATTTCTGGCGTGTGTTCCTCTGTTATCCCCTTTTCTTCTCCTGTAGCCTCTGCCTCAGTTGCTTCTGTGATTTTCCCTTTACCCTTGGCTTCTTTCTCTTTTTCAACCTCTTTCTCTTTCTCTGCCTCTTTCTCCTTTACTTTCTCCTCATTCTCCTTCTCCTTCTCCCCCTTTTGTTGTTCTGAGGACTCACCCAATTGATCGTCTGATTGACCTTCTTGAGCATCTTCGAAATCATCATCATCGCCAGAATCGTCAATTCGAGCTTTTGGTGAAGGCGGAACAACAAATCTCAGATAAGCTTTGTGTCTCTTTCCTGAAGGTTCATCTGTAGGTGCTTCTTCTGCAGGTCTTTTCAATGTAGAGGTAGCCTGTAAAATAATATTAGTAAAGTTTGAGGCTGCCTTTGTCATTACATCTTCTACCTCTGTTGCAGCACCTCTGATCTCTTCTACTTGAGCCTCAAAGTTGACCTTGTGAGTATCAAGAGACTCTTTCACGTGTTGTTCTATCGCCTTCGCTTTCATTACAAATTTTGATGAGATCGTCATCATTCGGCTAAGAATTGATTTTCTGAAGTCTCCCATTTGGCCAACTGTCATGGGTAGGTCATTTGGGTTAGGGCTGGAGATGTTGAGTGGAGTAGCAGATAAGGTGGTTGCTTCTTTTATGGATTCCTTAACAGAGTTGGTAATTATCTCTGTCAAGGTTCTGACGTTAGATTCTGAAAGAATAACCGTGGGGATGGGAAGGGTTCTGTTCATCTGCGCTGTGTGGTTCTCTGTTATGAGTCGTTTTAGCTCTGCAAGATCTGTCGAAGTCTTTTTAACTTCCTCTGTTCTGACTGATCTTAGGTCGGCTATCTCTGTTGTCAGCTTTGCAATCTCTTCTCCTCTGACCCGTTCAGACTCTGTTCTGAGTGCTTCAGCCTCGGCATATTTTTGAGTTATCTCAGCGTGCTTGTTCGAGATGTTCAGCAGTTTTTCCTTGAGAGAAGCATTTTCCTTGCGGATCAGCTCCTCCTTTTGTTCATTGATAAGTTTATACTCGTTCAAAGAGTTGTTGATACTGTTACATAAGCTTTCAAACTCTGCTCTTGTGACAGTGTCTACGGGGGTCTGCTTGGTTCCAACACATGGATCCAATTCTGCCTCGAGTTCAGAGGCGCCTCCGTCAAGAGTTGTGTTGATGTTGGCTCTTGGAGGACTTCCACCTGATTCTTGATGTTCCCTTTGAGGGGAAACAACTACAGGTGTTCTGACCAAAGTTTCCTCTTCCAGCTCAGGTTCTGAAGAAGGAAATCTGGTGTGATGAGAAGCATTTGGATCAAGCAATGTCTTCCCTTGTTCTACTATGGTCTCCCATTGTCCCTGAGTCGGACAGATGCTACGTGAGATTACAAAGATCTCTGGCCTATTTTGTGACCTGTCTATATGAGCCACAGAGGCATCATCGTGTGGAGGTGACCTATTGATGTTCTAGGGCGAATGAACATCACTACCAAAGATAGCTTCCCCGGCTTCGTGCGTATCAGAGGCATGAAGAGGTGCCTCTGATGGTATAGGTTGGTTGGGGTTCGAGGTGTGCACCTCTGTTTCAATAATCCTTTGGTCTTGATCACTAGGATTAGATTATGTGGAAGCACTGGGATTTTGGATAAGGATACCCTCAGATGTGCTCTGTTTAGCATCTTTTTCTATTCTCACATTTTCCTCGGCTCCTATGGCTGTAGAACTCTCAGGATTCTCTCTGATGTTTTCCTCTCGCTCACCACTATCAGAAGAGATTGTTTCTACCTCTGGTGTTTCCTGTACTTCCTCATGGACAGCCTCTCTAGGAGATGCTCTGTCCTCTACTTTCTCTCTTCTAGAGGAAGACCCCACTTCGGGTACTCTTGCCTTTGGTCTGTTAACTTCCTCACCAATCTCCTCACTCACGCTCTCCAAGGAAGGCTCATATCCTAAGTATGCTGGGGTTCTCACCTCAGGTTCTTGAGGTTGAGCAGCACTCTGATAGTTCTGGATAGAGATGTGGTCAGGGGCGATAAGGGAAAGCATTGTACCTGGAATTCTTCTTATGAAGGGGTATTCGCCTGAAATGGTGGGGAGGAATTTGGACATCGTCCAAACAGGTGTGGAGCGACCCTGATGAGTTAGTTCCAGTCTGTCGAAGGCTCTTCTGATCACCAGACTGATGAAGCATGGAAACTTGATCACTTCAAGAACTTGTGGGATCCAACGACTCCTCCTCTTGCGATGGATGAGGTTTTTATATTAACATCCGTAAGAAGATCGTTGTAGAGAATGTTGGCGTAGTGAAAGTTTCGATTGAAGAACAATCCATACCTGATTTGTAGGATTTTCGTTGTGGCTTGGTCTTGACTACCAGATTTGCTGGTAAGGGTTCTGTTTAAGGTGGAGAACATGAAATTCCACATAGTGGGTAGATTCTGTCGCTTGAACTCTCCTATCCTATTCAGATCCTTGTTGTAACCCAAAAACTTCATGAAATCAAGAAGGACAGCTGTTTTTGGTGGTTTCTCATAGGCGTCTATTCCTAGCTGTCGTTTGGTTTACATTCTGAAGATTCTTCTTAGGGTACTTGCTCTAATGCGTATTGTTCCCGCTCCTCCATTACTTGCGTTGACGCTCCCAACTATCCCGTCTTGTTCTTCGATATATTGGCATGTGGTCCACCATTGTTGAACATAGATCGCAGGAAGATGGTCATCGAATTCTGTTAGGGCTCTAAAGATATCAGAGTTTCTAAAGAACTCAATGAAGACATGATACAGGGGTAGATAGAGTCCTGGAGTGGGATTGAATCTGTAGTTGTTGTCAGCAAAGTCGTATGGAAGAACAATGATATCATCAGTGGGTTCTATTCGGCTAGAATCAGCAGAGTTTTGGGGTTCCGCCATTATTGCAGCTTTGGGGTTTTCTTGAAGAATACTAAGGATTAGAATAAAAGAGGGAAAGGTGAACGGTTTAGGAGGTTTAGAAATGAAATGGGTCAAGGTTATGGATATTTATAATCAGAACTTGTGGCTGGGTAATCGCCGTAGATACTGTAGGCACTCGAGTGTCAGAAAGTGGAGTGGCCTGAATTGTGTATCGTGGGGACAGCTAGTGGTTTGGCTTTCAATTAGAGAGTGCCACGTGGATTTGTTCTGACCACTTTTGTGCAAGTAAACCGCCGCGGTTAGAGATGTGTGGGTGACAAGTGGTTGACGCTTAGAAATAACCTGCACCTCTGATGACGTTACTTCTGATGATGTGGCATAAACCGACAAAGTTCTGTTGGAGCTTTGCAAGTTTTGCCTCTGACGAGTGACCTTTTTTTTCTTTTCAAGTCTCCTTTGGTGTTTCACCTTACCCAAAATCATTTAAAATTATGTATCTGATGAGGAAATGGCCAAAGAACGAGAACAGAACTTGACTTTAGAAATTTCACAGAGTTCTGGTGAAAAACAGCAGAGGCTCTGGTGAAATATCAGAGTTCTGGTAGGTTCTTGACATTATCAAAAATATTTTCATCAGAACAGGTTTTCCCTTTTTCTTCAAAAAGATTTTTCTTTTCAGAACAGAAAGCGAAGTCATTTTTTTTTAAAATTTGACTCGCTCCCCCTAAAACCATGCGCAAAACTTTATAAACTCCCCCTTGAAATATGAGCAATAAAAACTTTTTACAAAAAAAACTATGTACAAGCAGATTCACTAAGCATGTTGAAAAAGTATGCTTGACAGAGTTCTGGTGAAATACAGAGACTCTGTTGAACTATCCTTCCTAACTTTTGACAGAGCTCTGTTGGAACATCAGAGGCTCTGTTGAATTTGAACAAAGTTAGGAGGACATATTCAGCATACCCAGTTTGCTGATTAAGAAGTTAAATCTCCTTTCATCAAGGGCTTTTGTGAACAAGTCAGCAAGCTGGAGGTCAGTTGAAACAAAATACATTTCAATAGTCCCTTTTTCAACATGATCCTTTATGAAGTGGTACCTTATGTCGATGTGTTTTGTTTTCGAGTGTTGAACTGGATTGGCTGTTATGGCAATGGCACTCTTGGAGTCGCATAGAATTGGAATTTTACCATACTCCAAGCCATAATCTTTGAGTTGTGTTTTCATCCATATCACTTGAGAGCAACAACTAGCAGCAGCAACATATTTTGCTTCTGCTGTAGAGGTTGAAACACAGTTCTGTTTCTTGGATGTCCAACTCACCAACTTTTCTCCAAGCAGTTGGCAGCTACCAGAAGTACTCTTTCTGTCATTCTTGCATCCTCCATAGTCTGAATCTGTATATGCTATAAGCTTAAAACCAGAGTTAAGAGGATACCAGAGACCCAAAAATTGAGTCCCTTTCAGATATTTAAAGATACGCTTGACAGCTGTTAAATGAGTTTCTGTAGGATTTGCTTGAAATCTGGCACATAGACAGGTTGCAAACATTATATCAGGTCTGCTGGCAGTTAAGTACAGAAGTAACCCTATCATGCCTCTGTAGTACTTGACATCTGTTGGTTCACCATTAAGATCAGAGTCAAGCTTAACTCCAGTGGCAATAGGAGTTTTCATTGGTTTTGAATCATTGAGCTTATATTTTTTCAACATATCAGAGATGTACTTGGACTGACTTATGAAAGTCCCTCTGTCAGATTGTTTAACTTGTAAACCAAGGAAGAAAGAAAGTTCTCCCATCATGCTCATTTTGAATTCGCTTTTCATTAAAATTTCAAACTTATCACAGTACTCCTGCCGTGTAGACCCAAAGATAATATCATCAACATATATTTGTACCAGAAGTATATCATTCTTATACCTTCTAAAGAATAGAGTTTTATCGACAGTACCTTTCTCGAAGTGATTGATCAACAGAAATTTGGACAAAGTTTCATACCAGGCTCTAGGAGCTTTCTTAAGGCCGTACAGAGCTTTGTCTAACTTGTAAACGTGGTCTGGAAACTCAGAACATTCAAAACCAGGTGGTTGCTGGACATAAACTTCTTCTTGTAGTTTGCCATTCAGAAAGACAGACTTGACATCCATTTGTTAGACCTTAAAACCCTTATGAGCAGCATAGGCTAGGAAGATTCTGATGGCTTCTAGCCTAGCCACAGGTGCAAAGGTTTCGTCATAATCAATGCCTTCTTCCTATCTGTATCCCTTTTCAACCAGACGGGCTTTGTTTCTGATGATAATCCCATCTTCATCCTTTTTGTTTCTAAACACCCACTTGGTTCCAATGGCCGCTTTGCCTTTTGGGAGTGGAACCAAGGACCAAACTTTATTTATTTCGAATTCCAGAAGCTCTTCTTGCATAGCTTCGATCCAATTTGGGTCCTCTAGGGCTTCAGAAATCTTGTTCGGCTCAATCATGCTTAAATTTTTTACAAAGAATGCTTCATTGATTGTGGCCGATCTTGTCTTTACACCATCTTCAGCAGCACCAATGATAAGATGATGAGGATGATCCTTTGTCCATCGTGTCATGGGAGCATGGACAACAGGCGGGGTTTGTGCTTCTGATGGGAAAAGACGAACTTCAGCGTCAGAGCTCTGTGGATTTGGACCAGGGCTCTGTGGCACAAAACTTTGGGGAGTGGCCTCATTGCTCTGTGAGTTATTGACAGGGCTCTGTGAAGGTGAGCTTTCAAACATGGAGTCTCTGCCAATATTAGTTAGCAGAGGTGATGATGGCTCTTGTTCAGGTTCTCTCTCGTTCTGATGTGGTTCCTCATTTCTCTGAATCACTCCTGTAGACAGAGAAGTAGATGGTGAAGTATTAGAGGGACCAGTGAGAGATGTACCTGTCAGATTCTGTTCTGTTGAGTTCTGAGCTTGATCTCCTCTGTTGATGTTATCAGAGGAATCATTATCATCGAAGAAATCGTTGAACATGAGATTGATATCTTCTTCCCTTGTCTTTGAAGAACTTGTCTTCTTCTGTTCTGTCTGTGTCCCCTCTGTTGATTTACGATCAGAGGAGCTTGATGTACTTTCATCAAAGGACACATTTACACTCTCTTGAATGACCCGACATCTGGAGTTGTAGACTCTGTAGGCTTTAGAGGTTAAGGAATAACCAATAAATATTCCTTCGTCTGCTTTCTTATCAAACTTTCCCAGCTGTTCTCTGTCATTCAATATGTAGCACTTGCAACCGAAAACATGAAAGAATTTCACATTTGGTCTTCTATTGTTGATGAGTTCATAAGGAGTCTTCTTAAATCTCTTTACTATCACAGCTCTGTTTTGGGTAAAACAGGCTGTTGAGACTGCTTCTGCCCAAAAGTTTATTGGAAGGACAGAGCCAGCCAACATGGTTCTGGCGGCTTTTACCAGCGTTCTATTCTTTCTTTCCACAAATCCATTCTGTTGTGGAGTTCTTGCAGCTGAAAAGTTCTGGGAAATACCTTCCTCTGTTAGGTAGGTATCATTTTTGGCATTCTTGAATTCTGTCCCTTTATCACTTCTCAACTTTTGCACATTTAATCCTAACAGAACATGTATCCTTCTCAACAAACTTATTAGAATTTCCGGGACATCAGATTTTACTCTGATGAACTCAATCCAAGTGTATCTAGAAAATTCATCAATAAGTACTAGAATATACTTCTTGCCCGATAGACTTTGCACAGAGATTGGACCACAGAGATCCAAGTGAAGCATATGCAAAGGTCTGGGACAACTATGATCACTCTTTGTTCTATGTGAAGAACTTTTCATCTTACCCAGTTCACAAGCAAAACAGAGATGGTCTTTGTCAAACTTCAGAGAAGGAAGTCGTTTTACTAACTTCAGTTTCACGAGCTTGTCAAGATTTTGAAAGTTCAAATGGGCAAATCTTTTATGCCAAAGCCAGGCATCTTCATTTTTCAAAGACACTAAACAGAGTTTCTCTGTTGTAGAGTTTTGGTTTGGTTTAAAATTCATTTTGTAAAGATTGCCTTTTCTGTCAGCTCTTAAAAGTTCTTGACCAGACTCGGAAAGTAACAAGGAACAATATTTCTTCCTGAAGTTGACATCGAATCCGTGATCACAGAGTTGACTTATACTGAGAAGATTATGATTTAATCCTTCAACATAAGCAACCTCAGAGACTGAAACACCACCATTAACTAATGTACCATAGCCCTTAATCTGTCCGCCATTGTCTCCTCCGAAGGTTACTGCACTTCCCATCTTGTTCTTAAAAGAAGTTAACAGCTCCTTATTCCCCGTCATGTGCCTGGAGCATCCAGAATCCAAGTACAAGATCTGCACATGAGGTTTCTGCAAGACAAATTAGTTCTTTTTAGGTACCCATTGAATAATGGGTCCTTTCTTATTAGGCTTAGGTGGGTTAACAGACTTTCCTTTGGGCTTTCCATACTGTGATGGTGTGCCAGAGGTTTTCCTCTGTGTATTCTGAACAGTCGTGGGATTTTTCCTTTGAAATGACTGATTTAGAACACAGTGGGGACCATTCAGATGATTTTTCAATTTTAGTAACAGCTGAATACAATTGCAGTTGATGGAGCATGACTGATGCACATTGTTTTTATTCAAAAACTGTTTGAATGGAGCTTGATTCTGAAATTTTTTAGGACCAGATGTCTTTGCATACAATCTGTCCCGGTTTTGTTTCTTAAAACTGTTATTCCTTGGAACAGACTCGGTTGACATGAAGTTCTTTGGAATAGATTCATTTGCCCAGAAAGAATTTCTTCTTTGATTTACACCAGAATTTGGAATAGATCTGTTTGCTATCCATTTTCCCTTCTGTTCTGGTGTGAATTTTACTGGTTTGAATGCAAGAGGAACATTTGGGTTTACAAAAACACTTTTGTTTTTCTCTCTCTTCTCCACTTCTACTGCATTAGAAGCAAGAATCTTAAAACCTTTGTTGTTAAACTCAGTTACCGGTATAAATCTTGATTGTTTATTAAAGAAAGAAACATCCTCTTTTAGATCCGTAGATCCTATCGGTATCTGCTTTAACTTGTGTAAAATTTTCTTTTGACCACAAAAGATCTGTTCATCTACTTCAGAATCAGAGTCACAGTCAGAGGCTAGAAAGTCTCTAGTGGCTCTGTTAGAGGTATTAGATTCAATGGGTATGACAGAGATATTTGTCTTGACAGTTCTGAACCTTCTCAACTTTGGCTTTAGAGAATCTAAAACAGCATTTTCCTTGATAACTTTCAACAAATCTTCCCCAAAAGATGTTCTTATGGATTCAGGGGTAGGAGGGAAGACCGGGGCTTCTGGATTGAGTTTCCTCTGTGGGATTTCAACAGAGGACTCAGTCACAGAAGTAACAGACTTCTGTCCTTTGAATGAGTTGAAGTTAAAAATCTCTTTTGAATCCAAGTCTTTGACAGAGTTAGGAAGTATGATTCTAGCTCTTCCTTGATCAAGAATAAACTCAGAGGATGGTTTTAAAACCTTTTCATGATCAGAGGAATCATAGCTGACGTTCCTAAAGTCAAGATTTCTTGGTTTTGGGAAAGCATATGAAGTTTTGGTTCTTTTGAAAACAGCATTACCAGATATCACGTCCTCTTGGATTTTCCCAACACAAAAGGCAGAGGACAGAGATGTCTTCTTCCTTTCGTCATAGGGAGCAAGGTCAGAGAAACCAAGACCTTGCGTATCCATCTGTGAATTTATCTTGATGTGCACATCTTGTGCATCCTGGTACTTTTTAATCTGAATTTCTTTTTTCTGTAGGGATTGATGCAGAATTTCCCTTTCTCTTTGAAAATAATCAGTTAGAGCAACAGAGTTAAGTCTCTCTGTTTCAGACTTTTTCAAAATTTCAGACTTCTATTTCAAAACGTTTTCATATTCTTTAATCTTGTCAGAAAACAGGCTCTATTTCTTCTTTTGCAAGATTTCTAGCTCAGATTTTTCTTTGAAGATTTCTTCCTTTTCTTGTTCTAAGAGAGTTTTCTCTCTCTTGTAAAAGGACAGATCCTCTTAGCTCCTTTTCTTCAGAAAGTTTTTGTTTAAGAAGTTGAAATTCCTCATTCAGCATAGAAACATGCATTTCTAATTCTGAGTCAGACTTGGATTCTGATGAACATACCTTGGCACTGGGTCTGGTGGTCTCCAGCGCTCTGTCGTAGTAAGAGCAAATGCATGAGCTAGATCTTCTTCTTCTGTTGTTCCCTTCGTTATCTCTGGTTCTCCGGTCATCCAGTCAACAGTTTCTTCTAGACTTTCATCATCCACAGCAACTCCACAAAAGTTGGCTTGTTCTGGTTCATCATCAGAAGATGAATCAGAAACCCAGTTCTCCATTTCTGCAACATAGCTTCTTTCTTTATAGTTGTACTTGTATTTGTTCTTGTAGTAGTCCTGGTCTTTTTCCAGTTTGCCTCTACAATTAACAGAGAAGTGCCCAGGTTTGCCACATCTGAAGCAACGTCCATCATTCTGATTGATGGGTTGGGCAACATCGGCCTTCTGTTGTGCTGGTGGATTTTCTCTTCTGTTTTGTGGAGGTTGTCTTTGATCTGTGGTAAATCTGTTGTTACTTTGTTCTGGTGCAGCATATTCTCTTCTATCTTCTTTTCCTTTTCTCTCATACCTACCTCTTCTGTCAAACTTATTGCCAAATCTCTTGTTAAATTGTTGAGTTATTAAAGCAAGAGATTGAGCAAAAGCTTGAATGTCATCATACTCTGATGAGCTTTCCTCTGTTTCACTCTCTGCAACCAAACTTTTCTTTCTTTTCTTTTTAACGGACTTTTCTTTCTTTTTCTCTCTGTTTGAACCCTCTCTGTTGGACTTATCTGATGTGGTTTTCTTAGAGTCAGAAACTAAAGCGATTGGGCCAACAATAGTGGATTTGCCTTTTTGCTTGACAACATCCTTCTCTTGTGCGGCCAAAGTGCCATACACATTTGTTAGAGACCATGCATCTAAGTCCTGGTTAGCTTGTAAAGACATGGACAGATTTAACCATTCATCATTCAAACTTTTCAAAAACAGAACATTGTTATCTTCCTTCGACCTGACAACCCCACATTTTTTGCATTTGTTGATCAATACATTAAATCTGTTGTAGGTTTGTTGTAAGGTTTCCCCAGGAAGTGCCTTGAAATCGTTGTATTCATTTATACATTGGGTCCTTCTGTTCTTTTGGGTCTTGATACCACCCTCAAGTTGGTTAAGAAGTTGATCCCAGATTTCCTTAGCAGTAACACATGAATCTAGTTCTTGAAATATTTCGTTTGGAATGGCCATTATTAGTAGTCTAACTGCTTTAAGATCATTTTCCATTTTTAGATTTTCCTCATCTGTAAAACCTGTGGTTTTAATCTCATAATGAGATGGAATCTCAGCAGTAGTTCCTGTTGCGGGTATACGAGGAACAAAAACCATGGGTTGGTATGGTCCATCCGTGACAGATCGCATTAAGTCTTTATCCATACCATCGAAAAAGTTAACCATCCTGATCTTCCACTGAGCATATTCATCTCTCAGAAGAGTAGGAGGTTTTGTTAAAGAACCAGCAGTATAGATAGCATTTATACCGTTGTTCGCCATTTTTGAGAAAAACAGAGTACCGTTTTTACAAAAAGAGTTTCAACTAGAAGATGAGTTTTAAACAGTAACCAATGGAACAGTAACTTTTGAGAGAAACGTTTAAACTAAACTAGAAAGCTTTAAACACAGTTATATGAGCTATGAAGGCTTGTTTAGACTAGAAAGCAGTAAAAACAGAGTATATAATGAAGCTTTTAAAGACACACAGACACACTCAACAACAGTGAGTCAACCTTGGTAGATTGGATCGTTTGGTTTAAGAAAACCAAAGAAGCTCTGATACCAATTGTAGGTTCTCAGATTCACGTTGTATCACATTAATGGTAGTAATATAGACAGCAGAAGCATTTAAATATAAAGCCATTAAGGTGAGTGATTGTGTAAATGATTTTGTAATAGTGAGAATCAATTATAGAACAGGATAATGATAACAAGATCAAATAAGAAACGCTGCTCGTATATTGATAATGGATAACACCAAGAACAAGATTAATGGTGTATCCTGAAATCTCACAAGGAACAATATCGTACGGAGGTAGTGCTCGGGATTGATGCAGTATGTGCTTAAAGAATTGTGGAAAACTATTCTTCCCAAAGCTTACAATTGTTTGTTCCACTACCTCTCTATTTATAGCCCTGATAAAGTGAAGACAGTGTACTATCGTACCCTAGAATGACACGTGGAAAGGGTGTCTCCTAATTTTAGGGCATACGTGGAAAGTATGGACACTTGTCTAACACTTGGGATTTCTTACGAGACTTAGGCATCACAGAGGTCTTCACTACAACAGAGCTCATAGGCCAGAGCTCTGTTGGTCTTCGATTGTGAACAGTTTTTCTGTTGATCTTCTGACAGAGCTCTGTTGAGCTCTGTTAGTTCCACCAGAACTCTGTTGAGTTCTGTTGATCTTCTTGAAGCTTTTTCTTCTAAGTCTTCTGCTGCATCTCTGATGGTCTTCTGACTTGATAATATTTTTAATACTTTTACATTACAGATACTTGGGGCTAACAAGTTCCACCAGAGCTCTGCCAGTTTTCTACCACGTCATCAGATGTGCTGTCATCAGAGATGTGGGTTATTTCTTGAGCGTCAACCACATGTCACCCACAAATCTCTAACCGTGATGGTTTGATAGCCCAAAAGATGTCAGAACCAAAACCCACGTGGCATCTTCTGATTGAAAGACCAACCGTTAGCTGTTTCCACGTTCTACTGTAGAGGCCGTTCCACTATCTGACACTCGAGTACCTATAGTACCTACGATGGTTATCCAGCCAGATATTTGAGTATAAATACCCATTCCCTTGACCCACTTCATTTCTTACGACATCTAAGTATTCAAACCTTCATATTCTTCCCTCCTTTGTTCAAATATCCTTGTGTTCTTCAAAACCCAGAAACCTGCAACAATTTTTGAACACGCAAACTCGGCGGAATCGAGCAGAATAGTACCCGTTGATCAAATAGTGATCCAACTCTTCGATTTTGTAGATAACAACTACAGATTCGACGCCAATCCAGCCAACTATTTGCCCATTTACCATGTGTTCGTGGAGTTTTTCAGAAACTCTGAAATCTTCCAAGCCCTCACAATGTTCGATGATGACCTTCCAGAGATTTATGTCCAACAATGGTGGACAACTTGTCAGTACATTCGAGAAAGGAAAGGTATTATTGGGAAGGTTGATTCAGGAAGTCAAGGCGGAGCAAGAACGGTTCGCATTCGCGACAAAACCCTCAGAAGAATTTTTGGAATGCAGACCACTAGACAGTTGGGGATTCCTGCATATGAAAAACCCCCAAAGGTCCCTGTTCTTATTGCATTTATTAAATTCTTGGGCTACAACAAAGGTTTAACCAAGATTGGAGATTTCAAAAGAGGTAATCTACCCCCTGTGTGGAATTTCATGTTTTCCACACTCAACAGAACCCTAACCTGCAAAAGTGGTAGCCAAGACCAAGCTAGCACTGAAATCCTTCAAATCATGTACGACATATACTTCCACAAGCATTTCGACTATGCCAATATCCTCTACAAAGAACTTCTGACCGCAGTGAACACCAAGACGACGACTCTGGCAAGAGAAGGTGTTGTGGGAGACCACAGGAATCTGAAACACATCAGATTTCCAAGGTTCATCAGCCTTGTCATCAGAGAAGCATTCCCAACTCTTCAACTAGTTCAACAGGGCAATCCAACTCCTATATGGGTATTGTCCATGTTGGTTCCCGTTTTGCTTTAAACAAGATTATCAGATCTATTAGTTCGAGTTTATGTTTGATGCGGAAGCGTATTTGAAGAACTAACAGATATGTTTGATAGATTTAGAACACAATATAAATAAACAGTGAACAGGAAATAATATCTCAAAGTTTACTGAATATATATATATCAAGAACAGATTTAAGAACGGTGAGTATACAAAGCTTTAAACAGATATGACTCTAAATGTGCATAAGCTATGTGTTCTTGATGTTCGATTGAAGTGTTCTTGTTTTTCTGTTTTTGTGTGTTGTTCTATATCCTTACTTAGGAAGAACTCACATTGAGTCTTACTTTTATACTACTCTTAGAAGACTATGAAGTAGGTCAATGTTCCTTTTACGGCATGAATAGTAAACTGCATGGTGTGAACAGTTGTTTGAGCCATGCGCATTTAATGGAGCAGATGTACTTTTGGTAAATGCATTAAATGGCGCAGACATCTATTTTGTACCTTGCCCTATTGAGTCCACTCAGAGCTTGACACGTGTTTTGACAGTACTTTTCCATGCAAGTTGATGAACAGGTCTTGGAACAGTAGCAAGATATTATAAATATCTTCCTAGTCTTTAGAGGACCACAGAGGCTCTGTAATGTGTTACAGAGGTTCTGCGGTCTGGTTCCTCTGTAGAGTAGTCTTCACCGGATTCCGAGTCTTTGGTTGTTTACTTCTGCAGAGCTTCTATCAAGGGTGGCAGAGATTCTGTGGCTCGGTCCTCTGTGAGAAGTCTTCTTGGTTCCTTGTCTTCTGATGTTGTCCGCAGAGGCTCTGTTAATGGTAACAAAGGATCTGCGGTCTTGGTCTTCTGAAAGCGTCCTTCTGTAGTTTCCTCGGTCTTTGATCACTCTTGATCAAACTTCCTTTGATTCTTCTGAGATGCCCGGCAGAGCTTCTATTGCACTCAGCAGAGCTTCTGTGGAAGTTCTTCTGTACTTGGCCATTTTTCAATACTTCTAATATTTCAGAATATTGGAGCTAACAATCTCCCCCTAAGTATTGAAAAATAAAAGGTTGAATTTATGCATTTTAACCTAACTAAAGAAGAGGTTAAACAATACCTCAGAAGATTATTTCATTCATTTTGGAATTTATGCCAGAGGTATTTACATTTGAGTACACAGAAGTAAATGTTGACAGAGGTTCTTTGAAGAGACTCAGATTTTTGCATTTGGGAAGTCGTTGAACTTTCTGTTGTCTTTTCCTACTTCCTTGAGTTCTTCATAGAATTTGAGGCAGAGATTTCGTAAGCCTAGAGTAGCATCAATATCTTTGATCATCATTTGAGCAGATTCTTCGTCCATAAGCTCTGTTGCTTTATTCTCCTCTAGTATCTTTCTGAACATGTTCAGAGTATGGGTTGTGTACTTCTGACAGTCCATTGTCACAAACAGTTTCAGTTGATCAGCAGGATTCTTGAATACTAACCCGTACCTTGGAGTTTTGATGATTGAATTGGGTATGGCATTAGGTGGGCAGAAATCCTCTGGTGGTCTGATACTTAGAGTAGTTATGCCCAGATCGATGGCTAGTTGAATGTCGAGCATGCTGTAGATTAGGAGCTTTTCACGCATCGCCTTTCTGAGAACTCGATAAGACCTTTTGTGGCAGTCGTCATTGAAGTTGTCTTTAGTCCATTGCAGAAGGTCAGGCAAGTCATAGGGATTGAGGTTTCGGATATCAGCATCAGAGAATTGATTCTCTGATTTGTCAGACCTTTTGAATTTCCAGATTGTATACACCGTATGAGGATAGGTTCTCATTTTGGAGTATTTGCAATAGATTACCTTCTTTATTTTGTGAATGGAGTAAACTTGATTGACTGGTTTTGACTTTATAGAGGTGAAGATTGCATCGAATTCCTCTCTTAGCTTCTGATCTCGGACATGGGCTGGCAGATCGCTCTGGAAGTGCTGTCTGTAGAGATAACTGTAGACTTGTTCTTCCATTTGTTCAATGGTTGAAGTAGATCTTGGAATTGGTCTCCTTAGCTCATCCATCTTTCGAGTGATGTCTGCTACTCTACCTTCTGTTACCTTAGCTGTGGGATTCAGGGATGGGTTTTCTGACAGAGGATTCAAGTTGAATGCCCAGTCTTCCTCTTCGGGTTTAGGAGTGACGAAGGCATTAAATGCACCTTTCATCAATTTCTCTGTAGCAACTGTCATCTTCTTCTTTGGCTCTTCTTCTGTCATTATTCCCTTGCCTTTATCTTTTGGCTTTGAGGTTTCAGATATTGGGTTTTGGATTTGTGTGGGTGGAACCTCTGTTGATTTGACAGTTGGAGGTCCTGTGTGTTTTGGGGTTGTATGCTCTGATGTTTTGGTTGTTGCCTCTGAAGGTTTTGATACTTCGGGTTGTGAGGTCTCTGTTGGTGAGGAGTCTTCGGGTCTTGGCGGTGGAATGTCAAAACGCTTTGCTGATTGAAAAGCAGATACAAATTCCATTCTGCGAAGAATGAACTCTGCAGAGCGTTTTGGTCTTTGGGGTTTTCGAGCTATGGTTTTGACTCTAGTTTTGTGCGGGATTGGTTGTGAGGTTGTTGGTTCTTTGGGTGAGGGTGGAGTTTGTTCTGAGGATGAGGATGCAAGATTGATTACCTTAGGTTCTGTGGTTGGTGCATCCTCTGGTGAGATAGAGGTGTTTTGCCTCTGTTGTTTTCCCTTCTGGGTTTCTGTTGTAGAGGGTTCTGCTGATTTCTCTGTAGTTTTTGCAGAAGCAGCCTCTGTAGTTTTCTTTTGTTTTCTCCCCCTCAGGATGACCAGATGCTCCATCATCAGGATCATCCTGCCTTCTTTTAGCAGTAACTTCTGTTCTGCAGGTGTCTTGAGCTGCTTGCCTTGCTGCATTTTTCTTCATTGTTTCAAAGTAAATTGCGATCGAAGTTTTGAAGGCTTTGGTCGCACTTTTCTCGAACTCTGCAGCGGTTGTTTTGGCAATGTTAGTGGCAGAGGCGATGGCAGCAGTAGCAGAAGTTTCTGTTGATGACTTCATTTCTTCAAGGGCTGTTTTAACCTCTGTTGATAAGGTATCCACTTTGGTATTTAATCCCGTAAGCGCGTTTGAAGTTGAATCTGTAAAAATCGTGAATGAGCTTTGCAACTCATTCAATGTTTGAGTTACAGAGGTTACAAAGGCTTGGAACTCATCCTTCGTAACATGTTCCTCTTGGGTAATCTCTGGAGGAACAACTCCTTCTCCAGAGTGAATCCCTGTTCCTGGGACACCTTCGTTCACCCTTGTTTGTACGTTGGGGGTGGAAGGATTTCCATCTGATCCTCGAGAAGAAACCTGAGTTTCAGTCTCTACAGAATATTCACTCCAGAGGTGGGTATCGGAATATTCTTCTGTTGACTCGGAGACTTGTCTAGAGTCTCTTCGTCATGGTGCTCTCTACTTCTCTCTGAAAGAAGTTTTGGCCCTACATTGTGCGTGTCAGAAGAAACGAATTCCTCTGTAGGGTGTTCTAGTGTGATCTGGGGCGATTGATCACGAACTATAGGTGAGTCTCTCTGAGGAGACTCCCTAGGAATGGATTCCCCGGTTTCTGTGGGCGCAGAAGTCGAAAGAGTGACTTCTGGCTGTTTGGTTTGGGTAGGGATCGAGTTGTGCGACTCTATTTCAATGACACCTTCTGCAGCTAGACCTGCGGTGTCAGATGTGTGGGTTGCACTGGGAGGGGTTGAGGGATGTGTGCCTTCTGCAACTTCGGCATCTTTTCCTTTCTCATTTTCTTTTCCTCCAGACGTTTCTACCCTTTCCTCTAAACCTATTTGCACCTCTTCTTCTGCAGTCTCTTGTCTTGGCAGAAGTGAATCAAGAACCTCTGTGAAGATTTGAGTTTGCAGAGGTGGTTCGATTCCTTCTGTTATTGTTTGCAGAGGAGAAGATGGTTTCTTCTTCTTTGATTTCCTCTTCTTTGGTTTTGGTGCTCCCTCCTCTTTAGATTTTGACTTTCTTTTTCTTTTGGAAGAGGGAGGGGCAGAGGGACCTTGGATTTGTGGTGGAGATGAGGGTTCTGTGGGATGTTCAGTGGGTGGAGAAGATGGTTCTGCAGGAGTTTGTTGGATAGTAGAAGCAGAGGCAAGTTGTTCCTCTGTAGGGGTCTTGGTTTTCTTTCCCTTTTTCTTCTTCTTCTCTTTAGATCCCTCAGAAGACTTCCTCTTTGAAGAATAGAGGTCTTTCCTTATATCTCTGAAGTTCTTCTGGTTGGCCTTGTGTTTAGCCAACTTTATCTTCCATTCTTCTTCTGTAAGTCTCTCTACTACATTACCTCCTATGGGCATTCCTATACGCGGGGGTGTTACAGAACTGGGTTCAGGAGTTCTGTAAACGTGTGTGTACTCACTAACTAGTTCTTCATCACTAGCATAACCTAACATTACATTTGATAGTGGCCTGATGTGTGGGTAGCCATCCTCATGTTCTGTAGGGGTGTTCTTGGACATAGGAAATTGCTTAGGTTTGGGACCGTCCATTGGCCATTTTTGGATAAGGAGTAGGGGTTCGAAAAGTACACTGAGGATTCGCTGGAACTGCAGAGGGGGTAACCAGTTGTGATCAGACATTTTGGCTTTCTGGGAGGCGATTTTGCGATCGATGGTGTTGATGATCTCTTGCATCATTATGGTGGCATAATCTAGGGGTAGATCATAGTATACACCATACATGATTGAGAGAATTTGAGGTGAACTTTGATCGATGCTCCCGATTTTTCCCGTGAGGCAACGATTTAGGATGGAGAATAAGGTATTCCACAGAGGAGGTAGTCTTGCTCTGCGGAAATCGTTCCTCTTTTTCAACTGTTGGTTGTACCCTAACATGTGCAGAAAGTCGACAAGTTCTTCATTTGTTGGTTGGGGTGCATACTTTTTGATTCCCATGAGTCCTCTTGTTGGAAGGCCAAATTCTAATGAGAACATGGTGCGATTGAACATCAGTTCAAGGCTCTTACTTTGGTCAGGTTTAGAAATGTAGCCTCTGATCAAATCGGTGTCAGCGTCATAACGGCAAGATTGCCAAAACTGATGTAGGTAACGTACTGGTATTTGTTCAACGGTTTTGCTCAGAAGAGGGTAAAGAAAGTGGTTCTCTAGGATGTTTAGAAGGATGACATGTTCTTTGCCAAATGTCGTAGGAGAAGGAACAAGATAACAGTTGTTCGATTTAATGGGAAGGGTTTGCTCGAAATGGTCATTTGAGAAAAATTGTTGCAGGTGGGTAGTGGGTACGAAGGATGCCTCGTCGCCGGAGTCGTGTCTGTCGGCATCGGTGGCGATGTGTGGGTTGTGGGAGTGCTCAGAATGCACTGGAGAGGATGTCGGAGAGTTCGTTGGTGAAACGTGAGCAGATTTGGAACTGGAAGCCATTTGTAGGTTTTGAAAGTTCTAGGTTTTTAGAAAGAAATAAGCAAGTTCGCCGAAGAAGATGAGAGAATAGTAAAGTTTTGAAAGTGATTTTAACTTGGGTTTTATACTGTGGTAACGGATAGAATTCGGAACGGTGAAAATGTGAGAAAGTTAATAAAATTTGAGATCCACACTTGAGTTCATTCGGCGTGGTGCAAGTTTCTAGGACGACGTGATATGTACGTCAATGAAAACTTGACACGTCATCAATGTCAGTGACGACGAGACGTCGTGGGCGGCCACATTAAATGAAAAACGCGTGGGTTTTAAATTTTCACCACAGAAAAGTTACCGTTACAGGTACAGAAATTCCCAAGTGGAAATCTTTACAGAAGCTCTGTGGGTACAGAAGCTCTGTGATTTTGAAAAACGTTTATCTCTGTAGATTGTATCTTTAATGAAAATCGTTTGAAAAACACGGAGAGGATCAATAAATTTTTAGTAGAGAGAAATTATCCTACAGAGGTTTTTGGACCTCTGCCAGAGCCATCAGAGGCTCTGTGACAGGAAATTTCTAATAACTAATAATTTATAAACATTTTTAATCATCCAAGTTTTTGATAAGTTTTAACAATGTATTTAGGACTTATTTGAAAGTTGTTGTCCTAGAAAATTGTAAATCTCAAAGATTTTGTGCAGCAGAAGTCATTTGAATGATTTGAGTGATCTACAGAGGTTCTTTGTTTGAAAGAACTCTGTGGCTTATGACTTCTGTGGCAAGATACCAACCTATTTCCTTTTGATCGGCGAATGTGATCTCTTCTGTCACATTCTTTGCTCCCCCTTGACTTATGAATCTCTGTAGATTCAGCAAGGTCTCCTTTTCCGCTCCTCCTTGATCTAACAACCTCTTTAGGATTGATCTCTGTGGTTTGAAACCTGCCTTTTTATCTCTTGAAGCTTGTACTTTTACCAAAAACGTTTGAAAAACATTGGAGAGGATCGTTAAATCTTTAGTAGAGAGAAATTATCCTACAGAGGTTTTTGGACCTCTGCTAGAGCCAGCAGAGGCTCTGTGATAGGAAATTTCTAATAACTAATAATTTATAAAACTTTTTGATCATCCAAAGTTTTTATGGTTTTAAACATTGTTTTTAGGACATATTTAGAAATTTTTGTCCTGGAAAATTGTTTTTGGAAAAAGATTTTGTGCGACACATACCTTTTAGAGTGTCTAGTTTGGACGACAGAAACTCTTGTTGATCATAATCCTCCTTTGGCTCCCCCTTTAATGATCAACCTCTGTAGATTAATTTGAGGTCTCCTTCTGCTCCCCCTTGACCTATGCTTGAATCAATAGAGATAAATAATGCACAGTACATAGGTCAACCTCATCAGAGGTTCTGTGGAGATTGTCATAGGTTCTGAGCAATTCCACAGAGGCTCTGTGAAGTATAGAATCTTTGAAGGATGAGTCTTAAACAAAGTGTTTAAGAGTCATAGTGTATTTTGAAGCCCGAGTCCTTAATAGAAGTATTAAGGAGTCCATTTTGCTGAAGAGTGAGTCCTGATCTGTAATGGTCAGAAGTCCTTGTACCTGCAAGACAGATCAAATAACTTTTGGTACCCATATCCAAATGGGTCCTTTTTTGTTAGGATTTGGAGCTGTCTTTAGGTCCTCTGGTTTGCCAATCTCTGTTGGTTTGCCAACTTTCTTTCTATGACCTTTCTCATTTTGGGTCTTTGGATTTTTCTTTTGAAATGACCCATTTTGTACACAGAAAGATTTAGAGAAAAGGTTTCTTAATTGAAGCAGAAGATCAAAGCATTTATATGAATGAAAAGATGAAGGCTTTGTAGAAACAAATGGCTTTGGAGCATTTTTGTCAGGAATAGAGTTTTTGACTTTCCAAACCATTTTCATCTTTTTGTAAACAGGATTATTTGAATTTTTAGCACAAGAGTTTGCTAAGCAAGGTTTTTAAGCCTTTTAGCTAAAACATCTTTTTCTTTAAGGTTTAAATCAAATTTTCTTAGAAGATCTGATTTATACCTCTTCTCCAACATAATCTTGTTTGACAAATCGGATAGTCTCTTTGTTAAATTTGACATTTCAGCTTTAAAGACCTTTCTTTCCTTCTCAAACTTGTCTTTCAAACACTTTGTTTGAAATCCTTCTCTCTTCACCTTTTCAGACTCTTTTATTTCAAAATCCTGCTCTTTCCTCTCTTTTTCAAGAGATTTCTGTAATTTTGAGATTTTGAAAGAAAGTTCCATATTCTTTGTCTCAAGAAGAGTTTTCTCTTTTCCAAACTTTTCATTTTCACTGATTATAAGTTTTTCAAAGTTGGAAATCAGTTTAGAAAAGTTTAGACACTTAAGCTCAAGGCTTTTCTTCTCTTCTTTAAAAACAGTCTTAACTTCCTCAAACTTCCTCAAACTTCTTTTTCTCCTTTTTACCAAGCTCTTCTGACTCAGATAGTTTTCTTTTTAGTTCAAGATTTTCACAGTTTAGGAGTTTACCTGATTCTTCAAGCTTGGCAATGTTGTCTGAGTTAATAAGAATGATCTTGTTTCTTTCCTCTAATTCTTTCTCAAGAGAAGGAATTATTTTCTTAAAATTTGTGCTGAGTTTGAAATAATAATGAAAATCAGCATCAGCACTAAATTTTAGTCTTGACATATTGAATGAAGTTTTTAACGAAAGAAACAGTTTCTAGGATGTTACCAGATCGAATAAATCGAAAATGGCGGTAAAACAGAATCTGTTTGAAGGAATGAAGAATAGGTTAAGAACAGACAGTTTCTATCAAGAATCTTGTCTAAACGAGGATCACTTGATATTGAAAACCAAGCTTTGCTCTGATACCAATTGTTGGTTCCCGTTTTGCTTTAAACAAGATTATCAGATCTATTAGTTCGAGTTTATGTTTGATGCGGAAGCGTATTTGAAGAACTAACAGATATGTTTGATAGATTTAGAACGCAATATAAATAAACAGTGAACAGGAAATAATATCTCAAAGTTTACTGAATATATATATATCAAGAACAGATTTAAGAATGGTGAGTATACAAAGCTTTAAACAGATATGACTCTAAATGTGCATAAGCTATGTGTTCTTGATGTTCGATTGAAGTGTTCTTGTTTTTCTGTTTTTGTGTGTTGTTCTATATCCTTACTTAGGAAGAACTCAACATGAGTCTTCCTTTTATACTACTCTTAGAAGACTATGAAGTAGGTCACTGTTCCTTTTACGGCATGAATAGTAAACTGCATGGTGTGAACAGTTGTTTGAGCCATGCGCATTTAATGGAGCAGATGTACTTTTGGTAAATGCATTAAATGGCGCAGACGCCTATTTTGTACCTTGCCCTATTGAGTCCACTCAGAGCTTGACACGTGTTTTGACAGTACTTTTCCATGCAAGTTGATGAACAGGTCTTGGAACAGTAGCAAGATATTATAAATATCTTCCTAGTCTTTAGAGGACCACAGAGGCTCTGTAATGTGTTACAGAGGTTCTGCGGTCTGGTTCCTCTGTAGAGTAGTCTTCACCGGATTCCGAGTCTTTGGTTGTTTACTTCTGCAGAGCTTCTGTCAAGGGTGGCAGAGATTCTGTGGCTCGGTCCTCTGTGAGAAGTCTTCTTGGTTCCTTGTCTTCTGATGTTGTCCGCAGAGGCTCTGTTAATGGTAACAGAGGATCTGCGGTCTTGGTCTTCTGAAAGCGTCCTTCTGTAGTTTCCTCGGTCTTTGATCACTCTTGATCAAACTTCCTTTGATTCTTCTGAGATGCCCGGCAGAGCTTCTGTTGCACTCAGCAGAGCTTCTGTGGAAGTTCTTCTGTACTTGGCCATTTTTCAATACTTCTAATATTTCAGAATATTGGAGCTAACAGTCCAGATTCAGTCCAACAACCACAGGTGAGTACCTTAACACCAGGAGAGTCCCACGAACCATGCTATCTCTGATAAGTCTAACCCATATCTCTTTACAAAACTATAGACATGATGCTCAACCTCAAGAACCTGAGATGAGATCCCCAGTATACATAGGTACTGAACCTTCATTAGAGTCTGTCAGTGAGGTAAGAGTAGAGGCAGAAGTACAAAGACCAGAGGTAAGAGTACCCGAAGTGGGGTCTTCCTCTGCCAATCGAGAGGAGAAGGAAGTAGTGGATAGAGCATCCCCTCTAGAGGCTGTCCAAGAGGAAGTATGAGAAACTGTAGAGGAGAGTGAGGGAGAGACATCTGAGTCTTCTGAATCCCTAGGAGCCGAGGGAAATGTGAGTTTAGAAGAAGATGTTCCTAAGAACACACATGTGCGTTTCCCCAGCCAACTCCCAGTGCTACCACACAACCTATCCTTGGTGATCAAGACCAAATGGATATTAAAACAGAGGTGCACACCTCGAACCCAACCCAGCTTGAACCACCAGAGGCAACTCTTCACGCCTCTGGTATGCACGAAACCGGGGAATCCATTTTTGGTAATGATGTTCAATCGCCCCCGAACATCAATAGGTCACCTACACACGCTAAAGCCTCTGTGGCTTGCATAGACCTGACACAAACTAGCCTGAGATCTTTAGAATCTCACGTAGGCTCTTCCCAACTCAGGGGCAGTGGTATGACCTAGTCTCACAAGGAAAGACCTGTCTTGATCACATATCTTCTCAACACATCAGATTTCCTTCTCCAGAACCTGAGCTGGAAGAGGAAACTCTGATCAGAACACCCAGAGATGTATCCCCTGAAAAGGAACATCAAGGATCGGGTGGAAGTCCTCCAAGAGCCAACATCAAAACAACTCTTGAAGGAGGCCCCTCTGAGCTCGAGGCTGACTTGGATCCTTGTGTTGGAACCAAGGTTACCCCCGCTGACACTGTCACCAAAGCAGAGCTCAAAAGCTTCTGTGACAGTATTAGCAACTCCTTGAATGTGTATAAACTTATCAATGATGGCAAAGAGGAGCTGATCCGCAAGGAGAATGCTTCTCTCAAAGAAGAGCTGCAACAGATTACAAGGAAATATGCAGAGACTTCTCAGAAGTTTGTTGATTGTGAAAGAGCCAGAGCAGAGGAGACAACGAAACTGACAATAGAGCTCTCTGATCTAAAGAGAATCATGGTAGAGAACCACACCGCGGCAATGAACAGAACTCTGCCCATGCCTTCCATTCTCCTCTCTGACTCCAATATCAGAAACTTGACAGAGATGATCAACAACTCTGTCAAGGATGCAATTAAAGAGGCCATGCCTTTGGTCCAAGCCCCAACGAACTACCTATGACAGTTGGCCAGATAGGAGAGTTTAGCAGAAACGTACTAAGCAAAATGATGACCATCTCGTCCAAATTCGTCATGAAAGCTCAAGCGACAGAACGACATGTTCAGACATCTCTTGACTCTCACAAATTCAACTTTGAGAGTCAAGTGGATGAGATCAGAACTGCTGCAACAGAGGTCGAAGATGTTTTGAAAAAGGTAGTCGTTATCTTCACAGATTCCATCTAACAGACTGCTACGCACAAAAGACCTGCAGACGAAACCCCAGAGGGAGAACCTTCATGGAAGAAGGGTAAGTTTGTTGTTCCGGACTCACCCGATGCCGGCATTGCAGTTTCTGATGATGATGATGACTTCCAAAATGCTGCAACAGAGCCGTCAGACAACCAGATGGGAGAGTCCTCGGAGCAACAAAAGGGGGAGACAGAAAAGGGGAAAGAGAAAGAGATAGAGACAGAGACAGAGACAGGGGCAGAGAAAGGAAAAGAAACACAAGTGGAGAAGGAGACAGAGGAAACTCCAACAGAGATGATGATGGTAGAATTCGACTACATGTTCAAAGACAGAACGTTCACAGCACCAGAAGAAGTGTCGACATCTCAACCACCAGAGATCATCATCCTAGACACTCCTCCCCAATCCCCAAGGACTAAACCAGAGATAACATAACTATTCTCTGTTGAAGAACAAATAAACCAAACCCAAACTGAAGAAGAACCACAACCTGAAAACCAACTCCAAAACCCACCTGAGCAAAACCCTCAACAGAATCCAGAATCCTCAACCCAACACACAGATAAACCTTCTCTAGAAGAAGTGTTTGCATATATCTATGCTGACAGAGATATTATCCCCATTAATGCTAGACCCAATAACCCTTACCTTAATCCGATCAGAGCTAACAGACTTACAGATGATAGGCGGAGATTCATCGAAACAAAATCCTATCTCAACAATGCGATCAACTCATCTTTCGTCTTCAATAGGATCCTGAAGATCGAGCACAGAAAATTTTCACATAACAGGATCATGTACCATGTTTACACAGTGGATTCAGAGAACAGGAAGATAGAGATGTTCAACGACAATGACTTAGTTCTTCTGAATCCCTATGATCTAATAACACTTCATGCCTACTGTGTGAACAACAGCGACATGTACAAACCCGCAAGAACTGCACTGGTTGAAGTTCAGTATGCTATGCAAGAGCACATAAACCTCAGAACAAAGGTTGACTTCCAGCTTGGCATAGAATTTGAACTCGAGAGACAAGCGATTGCACCTCTAAATGAAAGTCTTGAGGGACTCGGCCAACATAGAATAGGAACCGTGATTGAAATCCACCAATCTTCATCTACCGACAGAAGCACATCAAGAAGGCCATCAGATCTGCTGAATCCCACAAGTACTCAAGTGAATCGCTGCAGTATCTCAGGAACATCATAGAAAATCTACCAAGAGAAAAATTCCCAGAAGATGCGATGAGGTTCTACATCAACCAGATAGACCTCATGTTAGAATTCAGAGACTTAATCAGAAGATTCAACAGAATTCTAAGAGGAAATTACTATGCTTAAGTGTACTAACTCTTTTGTACTGTATTGTAATTATTTTAAAAGATTAGTGCCATGTTTCACAGAGGATGATCTTCTACTCTTTGTCTTTTGTTTACATCTATGTAATTAGCATAAATTGTATTTTCAATACTTAGGGGGAGATTGTTAGCCCCAAGTATACAAGATGTAAAAGTATTGAAAATATTACAAGTCAGAAGACCACCAGAGATCCGGCAGAAGACTTAGAAGAAAATCAACCAGAAGATCATTAGAGCTCGACAGAGCTCTGGTAGAAGACTTCTTCTGTTCAACCAGAAGAATTGTTCACACCAGAAGGCCATCAGAGCTCTGGCGTAAGAGATATGGTGAATGAAGACCTCTGTGAAGCTTAAGTCTCGTAGAAATCTCTAAGTATTAGACACGTGTCCGTACTTTCCACATCAACCCTAAAAGGACGAATACACACTTTCCACGTGTCATCCCAAGGTTAGATAATACACTGTCTCTCACTTTATCAGGCTATAAATAGAAGGGTAGTGGAACACACATTTATAAGCTTTTGGAAGAATTGTTTTCCACAATTGTGAGAGAACACACTGCAACATTCTATTCCACTATCACTACACGATTTTTTTCCTGAGAGATTTCAGAATACACACACTTGAACATGTTCTTGGTGTTATTCAAATATATCAATATACGAGCAACTTATTTACTTGATCTTGTTATCATTTACTGTTCACTATTGATACTCTCACTGTTACATAATCGTTTACACAATCACTCGTATTTAATAGCTTTATATTATGCTTTCGCTATCTGTGTTTATGCTATTTATATGAGACAACTTGAATCTGGGAACCTACAAATCCAGATAGAGATTTTCGGTCAAAATGATCGGGTATCGATGAATCCAGATATATGAAAACCGGATAAACTTGTCCGGGTATTAGGTATATCGGGGAAAGTTATCGGATATTTAGTGTTCAGGAAATGGACTTACCGGGAAATATGAACGATTGGGATACTCTGTGTTCACGTTGTTTGACTTTTCCAGATCGAAACTCAACAAAAATTGATTTTTATTGATCCTAGACACCAAAGTAAGCACAAAAACACCAAAATAAGACACATCCAATACGAGATACTCCAAAATAAGCTTGATTTTTTGAAAATCAGCAAGAAATCTTGAAGAACAGTAAACACAGACCAAAACTAGATTTTCTAAATTACTACTAAAAAACTTTGATTTTGAAGATGAAACTCTACCAACAGCAATTAACAATTTGTATGAATAGATTGGAGTAACTAGAAATCGATAATTTAAACAAATTCGAAAAAGATTTAGAACTAACCACTTAGCGCCGTTTAGTCAAGAAAGAGTAAACTGGGTTGAAAATTAAATACCTTTGGATCGAAATCACTGTCTCTCTGCTCTGATACCAAATGTGAATCCTAATAACAAGTGCAATCAAGCAATCAATCAATACTGGACAAAGATTAATCAATGAAACTCGTCATATGATTGAAGAAGAGAGGTTTTTACATGTTAAGAACAATTAGGCTAATGATTTCTAGGGTTAAACCTAGATTAGCAAAACTATTTATATCTTTGAAAGATTTACATTTCCAGCCCCTAACTTTCATTAAAGTAATATTAACCCCAACAAACATGCAGTCTCTATCTTGATGTACATATCTACCATAAAGTGGTGAAATAATCTTCCCCCAATCGAATCATGTTCTCACTCGACCGAATCTGGAACTTGTAACAATTTTAATCTCGCATCGTTACAATTTTCCTACCCCTTCATAAGCTAACCTGTTGTTCCAGTATAAGTGATCAACCAAAGAAAACAAAAAAGGAATACAAGATCATTACACAAATCATATGTCATATATTGATGTAGAAAGATACAGAGAGAATATCCAAAATGCTTAAAGTACAAAACACATATCCAAGTTACAAATCTAACTAGACAAAAGCTATTTATACCACAAGGGTATTTACACAATAAGCCCGTTTAATTACAATTATCCTTAACAATCCCCCTCTTTGTATCAAAGTAGCATAGATCAAACAACTGGAATATACTTTCTTCTAATGTAAAATATGTGCTCAAATATTCTTATGGAGTCTCTGTAGTTGAATCTCTTATGAATCAGCTCCAAATCTCTTTTAATTAGCTGTCTGCCATTAACATTCATTTTCTTCAAGTCTTTGTCATCCAGAGCAAGGTTACTATTCAATTGCATCTTTATCAACTTCAAAGTTCCATCATAGTATTTCTGAATTTCACTGAATCTTAAAAATCACTTTTATCCATTTCCATTCTTGTAGATTAAGCCAAAGTCTGGTTGTTAAAATATCATGTATAGAGGAAAGTTCTCCATGTCTGGTAAGTTCTGTTGAGGCTTCAACATGTTGACTTTTGGTTGATTTCTCTCCCAATCCATTTGAATATCAGTCACATAAGAAAACTTTATTACATTCCTTATATACCTCTTAACTATAACCAATGCTCCAGTAAACTCAATTGGTCTTATAATCCTCCTTTTTATAATATCAATCAAATCTTCAAAGTCATCCAATTCAAGAAACTTGAAATCATCTTTAGAGAAGACCCAATCTTTTGCATCTTGTCTGACAGCTGTAAACTCTAGATACCATACTTTCATCAACCTTCTTGAAACAATATTCTTTATGCCCACAATCCTTTTATTAGTTTTCACCATCATTTCTCCTCTTTCTTTGTCTGTCATCTTGTGTATGTATTCAGTCTGTTCTTTTGGACTAAAATGGGAAATGTTGTAAAGTTTAACTAGATCCAACTCTTTGATTATCGTGCGCAAAGATTCTCTTATCACTGTCTTCCAGGAAAGGACCTCTGGTTTTTGTACGCTCCCATTTAGCAGTAGCTTCTGATTATGCCGGTGCACTTCATGTCTTTGTGAACTTTCAAGTCTTCCTGTTACAGTTTAGGCATCTGGTTCCCTTTCCGGTGATAGAGGCAAAGATTCATTCAACTGACGTACTATGTTAAAATTCTCTTGCCTTTCCACTTAATAGTCAGAATGGTGGAATGCCTCTTCTATTTCCTCTATGATAGTTTCTGTTACCATTTCATGCTTATCATCACTTTCCTCATCAGAATCAATATAAATGATGTCAGCAAGTAAACTATCAGCTAAGATCTCCTCCTCGATTCTTTTGTCAGCAACCTCGGGGTTTTCAATCGTTGGTCTGACATCAGTAAGATCCGGTATCTCATCCTCCCAGACAATATTATTAGCTTGTCCATGTCCCTTTCCTTGTACATCCAAGTCATCAACCATCACTGTCGCAGAAGCTTCAACCCTTGAACCAACAACCTCAAAGGTTCTTTGTCTCTTGTTCTTCTCCTAATGGTGATCAGAATCATCCTGGTTGTTGATCCAAACTCTCTCAGTGATTTAATAATAACCCTTAGACTTACTTAGTGAAAATTTCATTTGACTTGTATGTATTAATGTTTTTCCATTAGCGATAAGCATTATGAGCCTGTTCAGTATCGCTGATGGAATCTAATGTATTAATGTTTTGCTTTCAGTGATAAACGTACTGAGCCTGTTCAGTATCGCTGATAGTATCCTTTGTAACATGTTAAATCTAATCCCTGAAGACAAGTTTCGCGACAACGAGTTCGTTGCTGACATCAAAGACGAATCTGAATGAACAAGTGACAAGTCTACTAATGATCTAATGCGGATATCAGTGAAACCAAGACAAATCCACACACGCTACATTTCAAGAAGAAGACTTCAGCGATAGCTGACTTACAATAGCTCTTCCTTGATGGAAGAACTACTCAGCGATCGCTAATCAAGAAGCTTCTACTTCAAGAAATGTTTTTCTTATCTCCTTGCACATTTTTACGAAATGTCAGAAGATACATGCTTTTGTCCAAGATCGTACAACCACTCTGCCACTACACTGTTCACCATACGGCCCAAAGCATGTTGTGCTAAAAGTTAGAAGCATGCGCCCAACCATATGATGACACGTGTAAAGTCCTCCTGCCATGAATTAAATGAAATAAGTATAAATAGGAGGAATGCCCCTTGATAACTTCGTTATCTGACGGGTTTTTACCCTCCAAATCATACGTTTGTGGCTTGTCTTGAAGTAAGAATTGGCATTTCGGACTAATATTTCGTGCAAGTGTTATGCAGTCATACATAGTGTCAATTGGAAGGAGAAATGCTTAATTATACTCCATTTGGACACCTCGGGTGAAGGAAACGTCGAACCAAGTGAACGAGCGAAGAAAAACCAAAGTTCAGCAATTGTGCTACTATGACACGCGACAATAACCATGTCATTGTCGCTGTATCAATGTCGCGCCCAGTGTACCGTATGCGGGTAAGAGAGGGCGACAATGCCACGCGACTATGACATGGTCATTGTCGCTATGTCATTGTCGTGGTCGGGGCCTGAGAGTATAAAAAGCTGCAGATTTCTAGAGTCTAGGGTTATCTGGGGATTGTTGGAGGCTAGGCTTCTAGAGGAGCTGTTGGAGGCGATTTTTAACTGAAGAGAAGACTTTTCATTGATATTGAAGGTGGAGACTCATTTTAGAGCTACAAATCGGTAGTGTGTATCAATCTTGAGGGAGTTTTCATCATTTCCATTGTATTTGTTGAGAAACAATGTTTTTGGGTGTTGTTATCTTCTTCTCTTTGATGTTAATTGCTACTAGTAACATGAGCTAAACATTTTGAGGTTGGGGGAAAGATGGATTTTGGATTTTCACCGTTATATATATTATTATTGCATTTTTTAGTCATTACACTTGTGGGTTGAAGTTTATTTTGCTTGTTCTTCTTGTTTGTAAGATTGGCCTTCTTACTCATCTTTTGGTTGTATTTCCTTTTGAGAATTGGGTTGTATAACTTGATAAAAGCTAGATAAACCTAGGGTGAGATATTGGATAGAGATATACCAAGTAAACCCTAGTTTTGTGTATGTGATTCTTTTGCTTAATGAGTTGATTGTTATGTTTATTTGTTGAGAGACTTAAATATATATTACATGATACATACTTGCTATTACTTAAGAGAGAATAGTAAGTATTTTAGGAATTGCTAAATTCAACCTTGTGTATTGATTTATGAATGTGTGTTATCTATTTGTTGGTGAAGTCTAAATGAAATCTAACCCCTAGCCTTTTCTCATCATCTTGGTAACTTCGTTGTGGTGTATGAATCGTTGTTGACTTGCTCTTCTTTGTTTACTTTCATTTCTTGAGATATTTAGTTAATTAATCAAAACTCAAACCAAATTTTATCAACCATCCATTTTAGATGTGTGGCTAGCCTTTGTGATAGTTAAACTCGTAGTTCCTTGGATCGATACTCGTACTTGGTACATATTACTTGATTGACACCGTACACTTGCGGTAGATTTGGAGGGTTGCATAAACATTCTATCAAGTTTTTGGCGCCGTTGCCGGGGAACTATTTGTAGTGTTAATATCACTACCAGTTATAGCGCTGCTGGATTGGACACCATTCTTTTATTTAATTATTCGTTGTCGCTCACTATTCTATTGGTTTGTTTTCAGGCACTCTCTATAGTGTATGCCAAGAAGACGCAACCGCGGAAGAGCGCAAGTGCCCTTAGATCCCGAAATCGAACGTACACTTCGACAAAGGAGAAGAGCACGTGAGCAAAAAATGGCGGATAATCGACCGCTAAGGGATTTTGCAATCCCCACTTATGATGGGAACCGACAAGGCATCCGCCCACCAAATACGACGGAAAATTTCAAAATCAAGCCGGCCATCATAAATAGGGTTCAACAAGAACAATTTTGCGGGTTACCCTCCGAAGACCCGGTAGCTCACCTCGATAGGTTCACCGAAATTCTTGGCACATTTAAGTTGAACGGGTTAACAAATGAAGTCGTTCGTCTTAAATTGTTTCCATTCACCTTGAGGGATCGAGCCAAGTCGTGGGAAAAGAGTATACCCGCCGGACAAATCACTACTTGGGATGAATTGGTGAAGGCATTTTTGACAAAATTCTTTCCTCCCGGCCGTACCGCACGGTTGAGAGCGGAGATCACACAGTTCCAACAGATGGACCAAGAATCGCTATATGATGCTTGGGAAAGGTATCGGGAGTTGCTCCGAAAGTGCCCTCACCATGGTCTCGAATCATGGCTTGTCGTCGAAATGTTCTACAATGCACTCACCCCGCATTACAAGGGTATTGTCGATTCTGCGGCGGGAGGTGCACTTATGGCCAGACCTCACGATGACGCATACGCCTTAATCTGTGAAATGGCCGATAACAACTATCAATGGCACTCCGAGAGAAGTAACCACTCCCGAAGGCCAATTGGGTCAACTTCACAAGATACATCCGAAATCGCGACCTTGAAGGCTCAAGTTACCGGATTAACAAACCAATTGCGGGGTATGTCGGTGAGAGCGGTTGGCACCCCAAGTTATCAAATTTGTGGTGAGCTTCACCACACCGAAGAATGCCGATTTGTTGCATCTTTGAACGACAACAATGTTGAACAAGTTAATTACATGCAAAATCGCCCAAACCGACAACCCAACGACCCTTTCTCCAACACATACAATCCGGGTTAGAGGAATCATCCCAACTTTTCTTGGTCCAACCAATCGAACCAAACGGACCAACAAGGGGGTGACGCGGGTCGGCAACAATCGCAACAACAATTTACCCCATCCCGAAATTTTAGACCTCCCAGTTTCCAAAACCAAGGAAATCAAAACATGAGAAACAATGGGGAGGGGTCGTCAAATGAAAAGAAATCGGGTTTGGAGGAAATGATGATGAAATGCTTATCGAAGATGGACACGGTTATGCAAGGTCGCGAGCAAAATACCGCCACCATCAAAGCGGTTGCCCAAAGCAGTGAGCAAAATACGGTGGCTATCCGAAGTCTTGAACGACAATTTAGTCAATTGGCCCACGCACACTCATCAAGGAACCAAGGTGACTTGCCTAGCCAACCTGAGAAAAATCCTCGAGAACAATGCAAGGCCATTACGCTAAGAAGTGGAAAGCCGTTGATCAAGGACCCGACAAGAGATGACATGGGTCCCGAGGAAGAGAAAGTGCCACCCACGCAAGAGCCCGATTTCGTGGAAATAGAGGTTGAAGATGTTGTGGAAACATCCAAGAAGACACACGAGGCACCATCATCATCCAAACCGGTCGTGAAAGCTTACAAGCCGCCGATACCATTCCCAAACCGTCTTAAGGAATACAAGGACCAACAACAATTTGCTATGTTCTTGGACGTTTTCAAGAAGTTACAAATCAACATTCCTTTTGCGGACGCTTTAGCTCAAATGCCGTCGTATGCCAAGTTCTTGAAGGACATTTTGTCCAATAAGAGGAAGATTGAAGAACACATTACCGTAGCACTCACCGAAGAGTGTAGTGCCATCATCCAAAACAAACTTCCACCCAAGATTAAAGATCCAGGGAGTTTTACTGTCCCTATTCAAATTGGTGATTTTGAGTTTGGTAAAGCTTTATATGATTTAGGATCAAGCATTAACCTTATGCCGTTATCTATTTTCAGGAAACTCGGTCTTGGAGAAATCAAATCCACAAGAGTTACTCTTCAACTTGTGGACCGATCGATAAAGCACCCACACGGAATCATTGAAGATGTCCTAACCAAGGTCGGGAAGTTCTACTTCCCCGTAGACTTTGTGGTCTCGGATATGGAAGAAGATGTCGATGTGCCTCTCATTCTAGCGAGACAGTTCCTAGCAACCGAGGGTGCGTTAATCGATGTCCAAGGGGGTAAATTGACCCTTCGTGTGGGAGATGAGGAAGCGATCTACAATGTGTTTAATTGTGCTAGAAGCCAAAGCGACATGAATGCATGCTTTAGTGTGGACGTTGTGGATGAAGTGGTGCAAGAGGTTTTTGAACAAGAATCAACCGATGACGAGGTCGGTAATGTGTTGACTAATGGTCTTTTTGAAGAAGACGGTGATGAGAGCGAAAGAAAAGAATATGTGATGCAATTGGGAGCAACACCCTTCCGAAAAACCCCAACCGTCTGCGGAAGTGCCTCCGCAACTCGAGCTTAAGCTATTACCATCTCATTTAGAGTACGCTTACTTAGGGGCAAACTCTACCTTGCCCGTGATCTTATCATCACATCTAGGTAAGTTGGAAAAAGAAAAACTACTAAGAGTGTTGAGGGAGCATCAATCCGCCATCGGGTGGACAATTGCCGACTTGAAGGGGTTAAACCCTTCCTTTTGCATGCACCAGATTAATATGGAGGATGGGTTTAAGCCATCCATTGATCATCAAAGGAGGTTAAACCCCAATATGAAAGAAGTAGTACGAAAGGAAGTGATGAAGTTACTTGACGCGGGCATTATTTATTCGATCTCCGATAGTCCTTGGACTAGCCCCGTTCAAGTGGTTCCCAAGAAAGGTGGGGTAACGGTGGTGAAAAACAACAAGAACGAATTAATTCCAACAAGAACTGTTACCGGTTGGAGAGTGTGCATTGATTATCGCAAACTCAACAACGCCACTAGAAAAGATCATTTTCCTCTACCATTCATCGATCAAATGTTGGAGAGATTGGCCGGGCACGCCTACTATTGTTTCCTTGATGGCTATTCGGAATATAACCAAATCCCTATAGCCCCCGAAGATCAAGAGAAAACAACATTCACCTGCCCATATGACACTTTTGCCCATCGGCGTATGCCCTTCGGATTATGCAACGCTCCCGCCACATTTCAACGTTGCATGATGACCATTTTCTCCGACATGATAGAGAAAACAATGGAAATATTCATGGATGACTTCTCTATTTTTGGGGATTCTTATGATGTTTGCTTGGAAAATCTCAAATTGGTCCTCAAGAGATGTCAAGATACCGATCTAGTCTTGAATTGGGAGAAGTGTCACTTCATGGTGACGGAAGGTATTGTGTTGGGCCACAAGGTGTCGTCTAAGGGCATTGAAGTTCATAAGGAAAAAGTTGAAGTGATTGAGAAACTTCCATATCCCACTTCCGTGAAAGGGATCCGTAGCTTCTTGGGTCATGCGGGGTTCTACCGACGGTTCATCAAGGATTTTTCCAAGATTGCCAAACCCCTCTCCGAGTTGCTATTCAAAGATGCCAAGTTTGACTTCTTCGAGAATTGTGAAATAGCCTATGATAGGCTAAAGAAAGAGCTCACATCCGCACCGATTCTTACCGCACCGGATTGGACTTTACTCTTCGAAGTCATGTGTGATGATAGTGACTTGGCCGTGGGGGCTGTTTTGGGCCAACGAAAGGACAAGAAACTCCATGCCATATACTACGCTAGCAAAACCTTGGACGAGGCACAAGTCAATTATGCCACTACGGAAAAGGAGTTGCTAGCGGTTGTATTTGTATGTGAAAAATTTAGATCATATCTTATTGGGTCTAAAGTCATTGTTTACACGGATCATTCCGCATTTAAATATTTTACGTCCAAGAAAGATGCAAAACCTAGACTAATCCGTTGGATTTTACTTTTGCAGGAATTTGATATCGAGATCGTAGACAAAAAGGGAACGGAGAATCTAGTAGCAGACCACCTATCCCGACTAGAGGGAATAAAACAAGAGGACGCCATCCCAATCAATGAATCATTTCCGTATGAGCGATTGTATGCCATTGGGGTAACCGACCCATGGTACGCGGATGTGGTTAACTTTCTAGCAAGTGGTGTGACTCCTCATGGCCTAAGCTAACATCAAAGACGGAAATTCTTTGCCGATGTGAAGTACTATTTTTGGGAGGAGCCATATCTTTATAAGCATTGTGGGGATGGGATGATTCGGCGTTGTGTGACCGATGAAGAAAAATCGAATGTACTAAAGCATTGCCACTCTCTCGAGTGTGGCGGTCACTTTAGCACCGATCGCACCGCGTCGAAGGTCTTACAATCCGGCTTCTATTGGCCGACCTTATTCAAAGATGCCCGGAACTTCATTGCTTATTGTGACCGATGCCAAAGAGTTGGAAGGATCTCAAAAAGGAACGAAATGCCATGAAGATATTCATGGAGGTAGAGATCTTCGATGTGTGGGGCATCGACTTCATGGGGCCATTCCCGCCGTCCTACAAGAACGAGTACATTTTGGTGGCGGTGGACTATATGTCCAAGTGGGTCGAAGCAATCGCAACCCCCAAGAACGACTCAAAGGTAGTAATAAACTTTCTATGGAAGTATATCTTCGCTAGGTTTGGAGTTCCTAGAGCATTGGTGAGTGACGGAGGTAGTCACTTTTGTAACCGTTATTTGGATGCCGTGCTGAAAAAGTACTCCGTCACACACCGAGTCACTACCCCTTATCATCCCCAAGGTAATGGGCTAGCCGAAGTGTCAAACCGAGAGCTCAAACAAATCTTGGAAAAGACAGTTAGTTCATCTAGAAAATATTGGTCGGCAAAGCTCGATGATGCACTATGGGCGTATCGTACAGCATTTAAAACATCCATAGGCATGTCACCATACCGACTAATCTTCGGAAAATCATGTCATTTACCGGTGGAATTGGAGCACCGCGCTTATTGGACAATCAAGGCCCTGAATTTCGAGCTAAATGCAGCGGGAAAGAAGCGAACTTTACAACTAAACGAGCTCGACGAAATCCGTTTAGAAGCGTACGAGAATGCACGCATCTACATGGAGCAGACCAAATGCTTTCATGATAAATTTATCGTGAATCGGACGTTCTATGAAGGTCAAAAGGTGTTATTGTTCAATTCTCGTCTCCAATTACTCCCGGGTAAATTGAAGTCACGATGGTACGGTCCGTTCACGGTGGTAAAAGTTCACTCATATGGGGCCATCGAGCTAAAGGGTGATGATGGAGAGGTGTTCAAGGTCAACGGTCAAAGAGTGAAGCCGTATCTCGAAGGCGAGTCGATGCACGTGAAAGACTCGATCCCATTATCCGTACCGACCTAAGATCGTCAAGGTCGTGCCACGACCCTAAATAAAGCATTAGGTGGGAGGCAACACACCAAGGTTAGTCGTATTTTTGTCAATACTTAGCCCGGTTTTTCTTTGGCAATGTGTTTTCTCGCGAAAACCAGCCAAAATACCTCGTTTTTGTTACAAGGAAGATAGTATGGCACACCCGAGGTCAAATTTTGTTCTCGTCAATTTTTGAGCTTCTGGATCGGAAAAATTCGTCGCGCGAAATAGCAGCTGGTACACACAGAGCGACATTGACACGCGACTATGACATGGTCATTGTCGCTGTGTCAATGTCGCGAACAGAATGCATGCTACGGTACAAGTTGGGCGACAATGAGACGCGACATTGCCCTGGGCATTGTCGCTCTGTCATTGTCGCGGTTGGTGTCTGAGTATTTAAAAATCCCTAGCCGATTTTTGTGTCATTCTTGCACTCACACCTCTCGAACTCAGCTGCGATTTTGACACTCCTTGCGGCGATTTTTCCGATTTCTCTCAAGCTCTCCCTCTCCCACTTCGATTTCTTCCATTTTAGTTGTTTCTTTTGGGTTCTCCATCTTCAAGTAAGTGTTTCTCATCTTCTCCACTCTCATTTAACCTCCATTGTTGAGGTTTTGAAGGTTTTTGGTAACTCTTCTTCCATGTTTCAATAATTGTGAAATTATGCTCAACTTAGGTTTGGAGTTGCTAATTGTTAGTAGTTTACTCATCAATTTGCTCCACATTGTTCATATTGTGCTCAATTTCACCATCGATGGAGTTAGGTCACATTTTGACTTTTATGCTCAAATGACTTGTGCATTGTGGTTTTGATTATGTTGCTAGTGTAAATGAACTTTTTGAGTTTTTATGTACTAGTTAATTTACATAGTCCTTTGTATGAGTATCACTCTTGTGTTGTCAAAATGTGAAAAAATGCATAATTTTGCTTAATTTGTTTAAAATTTCTCATTGCATGTTGTTCGTTTGACCATTACATACCATTTTGAGCACTTTAATTTTACCTAGTTTGTGAACTAGTGTAGTTGTCATATTTGGTATGCTTGTATTGTTTTGAAATTGTGGTTCATGGATGGTATGACAAATTGCTCACATTGAACATTGTTTTGGGTCATATCATGCAACTTCGTTCCGAGTAATTGTTTCGCGCAAATTTTTGGGATTGTTAACTCTCATTTCATGTTTTAGGGATAATCTAAGTTATAATGATCGAATGTTTTGACTGTATGCATTCCCTTTTATATGAAACTGCGTTAACTGTCCGTTCTTTCTTAAACAATCTACTCGTGGCTTAGCCTTCCAATTTTTCTTGCAGATTCCCACAATGGTACGATTGCGTGGCAATGTCGTGGACAGGTTTCAGGCTTTTGAGCAACTTCCAGAAGATGAATGGCTCAGGGTGGCATGTGCCCCAAATGCGCGGGCCAACGAGAGATATGCCCAACCTCACAACCGCGGATTCTTGGCGGAAAGGGGCATTGACCCCAAGGGTCTTGAGTCGACCCCATCCCTGCCACTATTGTACAGTGTGCATGGACTCGTGACATCAGTACCCCGTGTAGAAATCACCCCGAGTTGGTGTGCGAGTTCTATGTTGCGATGGTCCCGGAGGTGTTCAAAACCGAGGGCATTGTATGGGCCAAGGACACACAAGTGGAGAGGTCGACTGAAGCAATCAATGAATATCTAGAGACACCGTCACTCCCGGAGTTCGATCTTTATGATGGCATGCCCACAGACGTTATCGTTCAATTCAGCCTCGGCGAGTTATCTGCTAGCCTGCGCCGTGATGGCTCCAACGTATGGGGGTGGATGATGATAATATGAATCACGGTGACCTTCACCCCGACATGGCGTTTTGGACTGTTTTCATCAAGCACAGTCTGATACCCTCTTCGCACCGCACCGATGTTACGGAGGACACCGCCCGCCTCTTATTTGCCATTCAGCACGCGTATAGGTTTGATGTTGGGCAAATCGTCATAAACCAGATCCTTAAGTTTGGTACCAACATGCGGGGCCTCATCTATTTCCCGTGCCTCATTACACACTTTTGTAGGATGGTGGGGATCGCATAAGCGTCTGATGAGGGTGCCCTTCAAGCACCTAAGTCGGACATAGGCAAGAAAGCATACATCTATTTTTGCACGCACCACAATCTTCCCAACCTTCCTACAGAAGGACGTCGATACCGAAATAGAGGGCAAAGGGCAGCCGCGCAGCCATAGGATGTCGCACAGCCACACGATGCCGCGCAACCACCACGCCAGCCACGCCGACCACGACAGCAGCAGCCACCACCAGCCGATATCATAGCTTCGATTCAGGAGGTGAGGACCAAGCTACTTGATCACGGGGAGCAATTACGAAGACTGAACACGGGACAAGATCATCTCCTTGTGCGTGTGGATTTAGCTATGCATGAGGGTTCCACATACCATCGCCGTCGTTACAGAACCGACGCATCTTCCTCTCGGCAACCCTAGGGTGAAACATGACAGCTCGGTTTGTTTTCTTTTTCACTTGTATTCGCTTAAATTTTTAGTTGTATGTCGATGGTCTTATCTCAATGTGATGGTTAAAATCCCACAAACGATACTTTTAAACTATTTGTGTACATTGGGGACAATGTATCTCAAAGGTTTGGAGTTGTTGTTTTTTGGTATTTTCCTTTGTGGGTTGATTTGTATGAACCCTTATTTTGATTATTAAAATGTGTTGTGGATATAATGTTGAATTAATCGAAGTGAATACATATGCTCGATGTTATTGTTTAGGCGAATTGGAAAAACTTTCATTGACATGTAGTATGTATGTTGAGTCATGCTTGTGGAGGGATAAAATATTTGTGTACACTAACTGTGGACATTAGTGGAGACCACCTTAGTGAGACTTTGAGCCTTAATGCCATCAATTCTGAGTGATGTTCTATCTTTGTTCGCCATCCTTATACACGTCTAAATTCTTTTAATTTGATAGTGATCTCATTTTTTTCCTTGCATTGAGTAGTAAAGATTAAACTTCAAATTGAACATGTTTATTACTTGTGAATTTTGTGTACCTTGAGAAATGATATCGGGTTATGTGTGCAAATTCTTTGGTCTATCATCTTTATCCTCTTTTCTCTTACCCCCTTGTTGATGTGTGATTCCCTTAGCCACTTTGCAACCGCTACTAAGCCAAATACTTTGATTTATCCGGATACACTAACCTACCCGTAGTCTAAGTGCATCATGGAGTGAGATATGTGGCCAATAGCGCAAAATAGCTGGGAATGATCGTTGAAACATTTGATAATAAAAAAAAATCCAAAAAATAGAATAAAACTTGCATCTGTTGTAAGCAAGTCTCCGTACAAGTATGATAGTCGAAATTGTGCATTACATGCATGGATGAAAATTGGGCAACTCAAAGAAAGGAAGACGAGAAAGGAAGTAATACTATTAGTTTTGATGCACTTAGGACTAATTGTACCTTGCCATTCTTTCTATTCCACTATCTTAAACCATTTCTTACCCCTTAAGCCCCGATTGATCTTTTGAAAAACATAATTTGTGAGTAATACATGTTTAATTCGTTTCTTGCTACTCAATTCCTTTCATGAGATCTTATTTGACTACTACGTGTTTCTATACTATCACATGCGGATGATCTTGTGAATTTTTGTATATCAACTCCCCCACATGTATTTGTGATGTGTGTGAACCTAGGATTCAAGAGTAAGAGAGCATCCCATGAGGCTAGGGTCGAAGCGAAATCCTCCACTAGTTGTGTGCATGATGAAATTGATCAAAACGAACATCCGCTTGATAATTGTCTCATGTCAATGATAGTTTTATCTAAACTCGGTTAATAAAGAAGCTAGGTAGTGTACGTTGGTTCTTATTAATTTCATATTAGTCTTGCTACGCTGTTGATGATTAAAATGTTTGTTCATATTATACCCTTTCGAAAACCCATCACTTTGGAAGCTTGCCTGTTTTTTCGCTATCATATTGTCTTACGCCAATTTTTGCTTGAGGACAAGCAAAAGCTAGGTTTGGAGTTGTTGATAACTTCGTTATCTGACGGGGTTTTACCCTCCAAATCATACGTTTGTGGCTTGTCTTGAAGTAAGAATTGGCATTTCGGACTAATATTTCGTGCAAGTGTTGTGATGTCATACATTGTATCAATTGGAAGGAGAAATGCTTAATTATACTCCATTTGGACACCTCGGGTGAAGGAAACATCGAACCAAGTGAACGAGCGAAGAAAAACCAAAGTTCAGCAATTGTGCTACTATGACACGCGACAATAACCATGTCATTGTCGCTGTATCAATGTCGCGCCCAGTGTACCGTATGCGGGTAAGAGAGGGCGACAATGCCACGCGACTATGACATGGTCATTGTCGCTGTGTCATTGTCGCGGTCGGGGCCTGAGAGTATAAAAAGCTGCAGATTTCTAGAGTCTAGGGTTATCTCGGGATTGTTGGAGGCTAGGCTTCTAGAGGAGCTGTTGGAGGCGATTTTTAACTGAAGAGAAGACTTTGCATTGATATTGAAGGTGGAGACTCATTTTGGAGCTACAAATCGGTAGTGTGTATCAATCTTGAGGGAGTTTTCATCATTTCCATTGTATTTGTTGAGAAACAATGTTTTTGGGTTTTGTTATCTTCTTCTCTTTGATGTTAATTGCTACTAGTAACATGAGCTAAACATTTTGAGGTTGGGGGAAAGATGGATTTTGGATTTTCACCGTCATATATATGATTATTGCATTTATTTAGTGATTACACTTGTGGGTTGAAGTTTATCTTGCTTGTTCTTCTTGTTTGTAAGATTGGCCTTCTTACTCATCTTTTGGTTGTATTTCCGTTTGAGAATTGGGTTGTATAACTTGATAAAAGCTAGATAAACCTAGGGTGAGATATTGGATAGAGATATACCAAGTAAACCCTAGTTTTGTGTATGTGATTCTTTTGATTAATGAGTTGATTGTTATGTTTATTTGTTGAGAGACTTAAATATATATTACATGATACATACTTGCTATTACTTGAGAGAGAATAGTAAGTATTTTAGGAATTGCTAAATTCAACCTTGTGTATTGATTTATGAATGTGTGTTATCTATTTGTTGGTGAAGTCTAAATGAAATCTAACCCCTAGCCTTTTCTCATCATCTTGGTAAATTCGTTGTGGTGTATGAATCGTTGTTGACTTGCTCTTCTTTGTTTACTTTCATTTCTTGAGATATTTAGTTAATTAATCAAAACTCAAACCAAATTTTATCAACCGTCCATTTTAGATGTGTGGCTAGCCTTTGTGATACTTAAACTCGTAGTTCCTTGGATCGATACTCGTACTTGGTACGTATTACTTGATTGACGCCGTACACTTGCGGCAGATTTGGAGGGTTGCATAAACAGTCTATCAAGTTTTTGTCCAAGATACATGCTTTTGTCCAAGATCGTACAACCACTCTGCCACTACACTGTTCACCATACGGCCCAAAGCATGTTGTGCTAAAAGTCAGAAGCATGCGCCCAACCATATGATGACACGTGTAAAGTCCTCCTGCCATGCATTAAATGAAATGAGTATAAATAGGAGGAATGCCCCTTCAGTTTGAAGGTGGTCTTCCCTGAACTACTTAGTGCATAGAAAAATATCTTTATTTTTCTACATCCTCTTTTCTCTCTGATTTCTTGTGCAAGAATACTTAGTGATTCTCTAGTTTGTTTAGATTATGTTCTGCTTAATCTTATTCCGCAACAAACTGTAAATTGTGTTTGATTTATCAATAAACAATTTATAAAACTATAAATCTTGTGTTTGTATTCAACCCCCCCTTTCTACAAACTTTTGTACTTGTATAACCCTTTCGGGGCCAACAAGTGGTATCAGAGCAGATTGTTTAATCTCATAAACAAGATCTTGCTTATACTAATCTCTTCCTTGCCATTCTACAAATGGCACAAAACACAAACACAAACTATATCGACAATGGTTCTCTTGCAAAACCTCCTCGATTCAGCAGAGATAACTTTAATCCCTGGAAAAATCGAATGATACTATTTCTAGAAGGTGTAGATCCCACTATGCTCTACTATATGGAAAATGGTCCATATGTTCCAATTATTTATTATCTCTGCTGCTGTTCCTGCCACTACTACCACTGCAGCCATACCTGAAAGGGAGATTATTAAATAGGTCTTCTAATGGACAGATGAAGACATGAAGAATGTGGCGATCGATACCAAAGCCAAATCAATAATATCTATGGCTCTACCTGATGAGATTTATCATTCTGTTATAAATCTCAAAACTTCCAAAGCCACGTGGGACACAATCTGTGTTCAATATGAAGGTACATCTGAAGTACAAGAATCCAGAAGAATAAATCTGGTAAGACAATATGAAAGCTTTATCTGTGGTAAGAATGAAACTTTATCTGAAGTACACCAACGGTTTAACTGCTTATTAATTGATTTAAGAATTGTTGGTAAGACCTATTCTAGTTCTGAGACCCTGACAAAATTCCTGGAATGTCTTCCTGAAAGTTGGGAAAGTTTTACCATGTGTTTTAAACTCTCCAAGGATCTCAAATATATGACTTTAAGAACTCTTTATGGCACTTTGCTCAATCATGAGCACTCTTGTCAGCTTAAGAAGAATGTTCTAAAAGACTCAAAAGATTCTAAAAGCACATATGTTACTTTACTCTCCTCAGAGATGACTCCCTCTCAACGATCCTCTATCATTATCACTCAGTTGGAATCAAACTCTGATGATTCATTAGAAAATGACTCTTCAGAACTTGATGAATCGCTGGCACTCTTGACAAACCCTTTCAAGCGATTTACAAGAAAGAGTAACTTCCGAAGAAATAAACCCCTCTCAATCACTAACAAGCCTAAATCATCTTCTATTGATAAGGCAACTGCCACTTGCTATAACTACAAAAAGAAAGGACATTTTGTTAGTGAATGCATGTCAAAGAAAGTCTTCAAGGCTTCTTCATCTCTCAAACACTCCTCAACCTCTAAACCAGAGATGACAAATACCTTAAACTTAAGGAAAGTACCTGAAGTTGAAAAACTTTCAGAAGAAAGGTAAAGGTCTGATCGCTGAAGGAAGAACTACTCAGCGATCGCTAATCATGAAGATTCTACTTCAAGAAATGTTTGTCTTATCTGTTGGGTCATTGACCAGCATCTCCCTAAATCGAAACGTGGCGCTGGCTGCTACGCTATATGGAAATAAGTTGCACCTTCTCCACCAGCAATTGCTTTTGGCGTAGTGGTAAGCGCTTGGATCCTAACATGTGGTATCAGAGCAGGTCACGGGTTCGAATCCCATGGAGTGCATTATAATGCCAAAGGCATGCTGTGCAGCCAAGAGTGCTGGCAGATGCTGGGGGGGGGGATTGTTGGGTCATTGACCAGCATCTCCCTAAATCGAAACGTGGCGCTGGCTGCTACGCTATATGGAAATAAGTTGCACCTTCTCCACCAGCAATTGCTTTTGGCGTAGTGGTAAGCGCTTGGATCCTAACATTATCTCCTTGCACATTTTTACGAAATGTCAGAAGATACATGCTTTTGTCCAAGATCGTACAACCACTCTGCCACTACACTGTTCACCATACGGCCCAAAGCATGTTGTGCTAAAAGTCAGAAACATGGGCCCAACCATATGTTGACACGTGTGAAGTCCTCCTGCCATGCATTAAATGAAATGTGTATAAATAGGAGGAATGCCCCTTCAGTTTGAAGGTGGTCTTCCCTGAACTACTTAGTGCATAGAAAAATATCTTTATTTTTCTACATCCTCTTTTCTCTCTGATTTCTTGTGCAAGAATACTTAGTGATTCTCTAGTTTGTTTAGATTATGTTCTACTTAATCTTATTCCTCAACAAACTGTAAATTGTGTTTGATTTATCAATAAACAATTTAGAAAACTATAAATCATGTGTTTGTATTCAATCCCCCTTTCTACAAACGTTTGTACATGTATAACCCTTTCGGGGCCAACAAGTGGTATCAGAGAAGATTGTTTAATCTCATAAACAAGATCTTGCTTATACTAATCTCTTTCTTGCTATTCTTCAAACGACACAAAACAAAAACACACAGTATATCGACAATGGTTCTCTTACAAAACCTCCTCGATTCAGCAGAGATAACTTTAATCTCAGGAAAAATCGAATAATACTATTTTTAGAAGGTGTAGATCCCTCTATGCCCTACTATATGGAAAATGGTCCATATGTTCCATATATTATCTCTGCTGCTGTTCCTGCCACTGCTACCACTGCAGCCATACCTGAAAGGGAGATTATTAAAGAGGTCTCCCAATGGACAGATGAAGACATGAAGAAGGTGGCGATCGATACCAAAGCCAAATAAATAATATCTATGGCTCTACCTGATGAGATTTATCGTTCTGTTATGAATCTCAAAACTTCCAAAGCCATGTGGGACACATTCTGTGTTTAATATGAAGGTACATATGAAGTACAAGAATCCAAAAGAATAAATCTGGTAAGACAATATGAAAGTTTCATCTGTGGTAAGAATGAAACTTTATCTGAAGTACACCAACGGTTTAAGTGCTTATTAATTGATTTAAGAATTGTTGGTAAGACCTATTCTAGTTCTGAGACCCTGACAAAATTCCTGTAATGTTTTCCTGAAAGTTGGGATAGTTTTACCATGTGTCTTAAACTCTCTAAGGATCTCAAATATATGAATTTAAGAACTCTTTATGGCACTTTGCTCAATCATGAGCACTCTTGTCAGCTTAAGAAGAATGTTCTAAAAGACTCAAAAGATTCTAAAAGCATACATGTTGCTTTACTCTCCTCAGAGATGACTCCCTCTCCGCGATCCTCTATCACTATCACTCAGTTGGAATCAAACTCTGATGTTTCATCAGAAAATGACTCGTCAGAACTTGATGAATCTCTGGCACTCTTGACAAACCCTTTCAAGAGATTTACAAGAAATAGTGACTTCAGAAGAAATAAACCTCTCTCAATCACTGACAAGCCTAAATCATCTTCTATTCATAAGGCAACTGCCACTTGCTATAACTGCAAAAAGAAAGGACATTTTGTTAGTGAATGCAGGTAAAAAAAAAGTCTTCAAGGCTTCTTCATCTCTCAAACACTCCTCAACCTCTAAACCAGAGATGACAAATACCTTAACCTTAAGGAAAAGTACCTGAAGTTGAAAAACTTTCAGAAGAAAGGTAAAGGTCTTATCGCTGAAGGAAGAACTACTCAGCGATCGCTAATCTTGAAGCTTCTACTTCAAAAAATGTTTGTCTTATCTCCTTGCACATTTTTACGAAATGTCAGAAGATACATGCTTTTGTCCAAGATCGTACAACCACTCTGCCACTACACTGTTCACCATACGGCCCAAAGTATGTTGTGTTAAAAGTCAGATTCATGCGCCCAACCATATGATGACACGTGTAAAGTCCTCTTGCCATGCATTAAATGAAATGGGTATAAATAGGAGGAATGCCCCTTCAGTTTGAAGGTGGTCTTCCCTGAACTACTTAGTGCATAGAAAAATATCTTTATTTTTCTACATCCTCTTTTCTCTCTGATTTCTTGTGCAAGAATACTTAGTGATTCTCTAGTTTGTTTAGATTATGTTCTACTTAATCTTATTCCGCAACAAACTGTGAATTGTGTTTGATTTATCAATAAACAATTTAGAAAACTATAAATCTTGTGTTTGTATTCACCCCCCCCCCCTTTCTACACACTTTTGTACTTGTATAACCCTTTCGGGGCCAACAAGTGGTATCAGAGAAGATTGTTTAATCTCATAAACAAGATCTTGCTGATACTAATCTCTTCCTTGCTATTCTTCAAATGGCACAAAACACAAACACAAACTATATCGACAATGGTTCTCTTGCAAAACCACCTCGATTGAGCAGATATAACATTAATCTCTGGAAAAATCGAATGATACTATTTCTAGAAGGTGTAGATCCCTCTATGCCCTACTATATGGAAAATGGTCCATATGTTCCATATATTATCTCTGCTGCTGTTACTACCACTGCTACCATACCTGAAAGGGAGATTATTAAAGAGGTCTCCAAATGGACAAATGAAGACATTAAGAAGGTGGCCATCGATACCAAAGCCAAATCAATAATATCTATGGCTCTACCTGATGAGATTTATCGTTCTGTTATGAATCTCAAAACTTCCAAAGCCATGTGGGACACAATCTGTGTTCAATATTAAGGTACATCTGAAGTATAAGAATCCAGAAGAATAAATCTGGTAAGACAATATGAAAGCTTCATCTGTGGTAAGAATGAAACTTTATTTGAAGTACACCAACGGTTTAACTGCTTATTAATTGATTTAAGAATTGTTGGTAAGACCTATTCTAGTTCTGAGACCCTGACAAAATTCCTGGAATGTCTTCCTGAAAGTTGGGACAGTTTTACCATGTGTCTTAAACTCTCTAAGGATCTCAAATATATGACTTTAAGCACTCTTTATGGCACTTTTCTCAATCATGAGCACTCTTGCCATCTTAAGTGTTGGTCCCAAAGGGGTTATACAAGTTTGTAGAAGGGGGGGTTGAATACAAACAAACGATTTTTACTTTTCTAAATTGTTTATTGATATGTATCAAACAATTTACAACTTGTTACGGAACAAGATTAAGGAATAAACCTAATCTAAACAAGCTATGAGAATCACTAAAATTTCTTACACTATAAATAAGATAGAGAGAAAATAAGAATACTAAGAATAATATTCTAACACACAGAATAGTAAGGAGAAGGAAATGACAGAGCACTTCAGAAATGAAGTAGGGTTTCCTTTATATACTGCATACATTTAATGCATGTCAGTACAACTTTACACGTGGCAGCTTCTAGTTGGTTGCATGTTTTGACCTTGGTGGACAACCTAGTAGCCGCATGATGAACAATGTAGAATCAGAGTTGGTTGTACGATTATAGACAAAAGGGATGTCCGTTCTGACATTATCGTATAGAGGCGTGCAAGAGGGTAAGACAAAAGTTACTTGTAGAGGAAGCTTCATGATCAGCGTTCGCTGAATGATATTTTATCAGCGAGTGATAAAGTTCAGCGTTCGTTGAAGTCTTCTACTTGAAAATTCACGTTGAGTGGACAGGTCTTGGCTTCGCTGATATCCGCATCAGTTCATTAGTAGACTTGTCGCTGGTTCTTCGGCTTGATCTTCGACTTCAGCGTAGAACATGATTGACGTGAAAGTTGTCTTCAGGGATCATAAGTAAACAATAGCAGTTATCATCGATCATCAGTGAGCCTGAACAAGCTCAGAGCTAACTGATGAACAACGTTAGCTGAATGTATAAATTAAAGAACGAGAGTTCCTATCAGCGGTACTAAAACAGTCTTAGTACTTATCAACGATAGTGAAACTCTAATACATATTGTCTACTTACAATTTTCACTAAGTGTTTCTCAGAGTCATTATCAAATCACTGAGGGTTTGGATCAACAATCTCCCCCTATTTGATTATGGCATAGCAATAAAAGAAAATTGCTAAGTAAGAAAACATAAAGTTAAAAAGGACTCATAAAATATTTGTCTCATTTACTGTTTTCGGGAATCTTTTTAAGTACTGATGGAGTAAAGTACATTTGCTGAAAATTGTCATTAAACTTCGTATCAGTTACAAAAGGAGGTGGAAAAGTTATAAGTACAACAAATAATAATTACAAGTACAAAAAGATACAACTTGATAAAGATAGAAGAATTAAAAAAAGAAATACTATAAGCTAATCAGGTTCATTCTTGATGAGAAGTTCATCAAGAAAGTTTGTGGTAGGGATCATCCAATCTCTGAAACCGCACCAGTAGACGAGATCTCTGAGATGTTCTCCAAGATCCCTTCTTCGCTTTGCTTCTTTAAAGATCAGGGGCTTCATGAAGTGTCCGATAATACCATCTGTGAAACCGCACCAGTAGAAGAGATCTCTGAGATGTTTGATAGGGGCAATGCATAGCTCAGTGACGTGTTGGAAACATTCTCGTCCATTGCAGTCGTTGAAGAAAATACCGTAAGGATCACTTAAGACTTTTCCAGGGATAAAGCGTTCACCAGGGGGCAGGGAGATGTCTAGAGCTGAGACATCAGGATCAGGACCAAGAACTTCTTCTTGTGAAAAACCAATTCCGGTTTCATTTCTGATAGGAGGACCTGAAGCTGAAGGTGGTTTCTGTTTCTTTGCAGCAGGCCTTCTTCGTTGAACTGGAGGAGGAGGAGGAGGAATATCCACAGCTGATGTAACCAAGTCGACCTGCTTGTTTAGAGCTTTTTCGACAAAGGTTTTGAAGTTTTAACGTGATCACTGAATGGCTATCCGCATCTCCAACCATTCAGATAAACCGTACTTGGCAATCGACGACGGGTAGATGGTTTCCTTTAGACCACTTTCTCTGAAGATATCGATGTCAACGAATGGAACGTCTATTGACATCTTTCCCCGATGTTCACCTTGTTGATTCTGGACGCATGACATCGAAAGTGAAGTCTTTCTTTGCACCATTCTAGAGTGGAGTCAGAGACCTTGGTTTTCTTCTCGATGATCTTTGTGGCGTCCTTTCACAGTTGTCGCTGAACAGAGATAGGAGTCTTCTTCAGTTCAGGATCTTTCACCAAACTTTGGACGGACTCAATAGCGTAAGCTTTATCTTTTTCTTCAGCTCTCTTCCATTCGGCGAGGAGTTTCTCAGCTTTGAGGTGTTCAGCGATTTCCCTTTTTGTAATCTTGAATCTAGAAGCACAGATGATTCGCTGATCCTCAAGCTGTTTAATCATAGCTGCTCTCCTTTTTAGGTCTTCTTCACTTAGTTGTTGAGGAACCAAGGAAGGTCTATTTTTGTGAGAGAGTAGTTCTTCTTCTTGTTTATCAGTCTCAGCGAAGTCTAAGACCAAGATTATTTCATCAACACACGGGACTGGGATTATTGGAGTTGTAGCAGGAGCAGCTTCAGCTTATCCCTCAAGCAGGGGAGAGGACTAGCTGAAACAAAACGATCATATAGATAAGATCATTTGGGAGAAGAGATTGATAAATAATGTGGTTTAAGTGTATAGGGATTTTTTGGAGAGTAGAACTGAGGTTGAGAAGGGATAGAGGAGGGATATTGAGTAAGGGAATAATAGATAAGTTACCTGACAAACTGGCTTTTGGAGACGGATAGTCAGATTGTCCTCTACAGCGATGCCTTTGTTTTTGCCTTGGTCGGCTTCAGTCGCTGCAGGCTTTTTAGTGTTCCCCTCCCCTGATGATTCATTGATAACTACCCCTTTTTGAGCATGGGCCTTTTTAGGTTTGAAGGAGAAGGCGAGATCATCATCATCATCATCATCATTTTTAGGTGATGCTGATGGTTCATCATCATGAAGTTCGAGATCTTCTTCTTCTTCTTCTTCCTCAGCTTCTTCTTCGGAAGGAATAAGAACTTCAGCATTTTCCAGTTCTTCATCGAGTTGCTCCCCCCTCAGAATCAGCGTTGTGTAGGGAGAACTCAGTTCCCTCAGGGTTTTCAACTCCCTGAGGTTTTTCAACTGCATCATCAGCTTTCACCCCCTCAGAGTTATGGGGAAGGTTTTCTTGATTCTTCTCCCCCTCTTCCACATGACGGATGGGGAGGTAGGAGGGTCAGCAGCAGCATCCTTTTGGTCACTGTCTTCTAGGCCAGTGATCCCAACAGCAGTTTCGACCGCTGCCATTCTATGTTCTAGGCTAGAAATAGTAGGGTTGATCTTTTGGAGAGTTTCCCAATCTACCTGAGTGAAATGTGAGGGAGGACAGGTTGGAGCATTCAGGCGATCAAGGATTTGTTGTAGGAGTCTTGTTGCAGTGCTCACTTCTGTCTTCAAGGACGTAACCTCTCCCTGAAGATTGCCCACCACTGTCTTCAACGATGTGACTTCGTTGGACAGTGTGGTGAAGTTGGTGGAGAGGTTGTCGTTGGTGGTGTTCATGGTGTTGATGGAGGTGGAGTTGTCAACGAGAGTCTGAGCAACTTGAGAGAGAGTACCTTCCAGCTTGTTCAGATCAACGCTGGAATCCTTTTCCTTCACCTCAGTGGTGAGTGTCTTTAGAGCTTCCCCAACGTTTGTAACCGCTGAGGAGTTGGAGGAGAGAGTAGTTGTGAGAGATTCCACTTTTGTAGACAAATCCTTGAGGGCGTTGTTGATGTCGCCCAAGTTAGGACTTGTAGAAGATAAAAACTTATGAACAAAGGAAAGCTCAGAAGTTGGGGGTTTTGAGAGAGAAGTGTTTAGGTTGTTATGTATACCTGTGGGTTAGTTGACGAAGTCATCAAAATTTCGGTAACCTGAGAATTGTTCGTAGTCGTCTTCCATAGATGCCCGCGTAGAGGTGCCCGCAGGTCCTTTATTCTGATCCATCAGCCATTGTAGATCTTCAACGGATGTGTCATGCAGATGAATGAAATTTGTTGTAGAGAAGGGGGGAAATAGAGGTTTAGTGACCAAAGAAGTTGAGGGAGGAACAAAAGTTGAGAAGAGGGATTAGGTGCCAGGTTTAGTGTTGGATCCGCCGAATAATACTTCCGCAGTACTTAGAGGTACTGAAGGAGGGGGGTTCTGTTCCAAGACAACTTCAGCGTTATGAGACGCTGAAGTGGGTATCGAAGGGGTTGGTTCAGCAGTTGTGGATGAGCGGTCCACAGAACTTTACAGCGTCTTCTTTGGAGAGACAGACGTGGAGTCTTCAGCCTGCAAAGGCTTAGGGGTTGCTCCTTGGAGGTCTTCTTGGGCTTATGAATGCCAAGTGTGGTGTCAGAATGTTTTCTTTTTCGAGAAGGAGTGGATGGTGCGGCGTGGGTACCAGCGGTTGGGATTACCGCTACCAAAGTGGTAGCCGCAGAAGTAGAAGAAGGAGGAGGTCTGAGAAGAGGTAAGAGAGTAGAGAGACATACCTCGTTTTCCACTGGCTTGAAGTCGAGAATCTTAGGGCCAACCTGGGATAGCTTCAGGTCGCCCACCTTTGGGTACTTATCCCCAAGTGCGTGCTTGAAGAGAGCACTGAGGAAACGGGGATAAGGCAATTCAGTGGGCGCTTCTTTTCTTCGACCCTTAGCATCATGTCGTCGAAAACGATCTTTGGCCAGTCGATGTGAAGGCCCTTCATCAGCGCGTACCCCACAGCCTGTTGAGGTTGAGAGGCCTGATCAGTTGACCCAACCTTAGCTGTCATACAGCTGATGAGGTGTGTGAAGATGAAGTTCATCTCGCTTGGCATTTTGGACTTGAGGACGGAGGTCAGCTTTTTCTCAGAGAGTTTATCTCTCCCTGTGTTCCATGTGTAGTTCATTGCATCCAAAAATGCAATGATTTCAGCTTGTCCTGGCTTAGATTTGAAGTCAGGTAAATGAACGAAACGTCTTTCCCTTGAGCTTCCAGGGAGGTTTAGAGCAGACCTGATAGCCCCAGGATATATTTTTGCTTTACCATGCTCAGTGTCGAAGAGGATGACATCTATCATCTTTTTAGAGTCTTTGATGGAGGCCACCTGAGATTTTTCTGGTAGTATACCAGAACTGAGCAAGGAGGTTCTTGTGAACAGGGGGTTTGATGGTCAGGGTTGTCGCCAGAGGACAGGACTTGAGGAAGTTAACGGCGTCATCCAAGTGAGTGATGTTTTTCCTTGGAGGAAAGTCGAATAGAGCATAGGGGTTGTTTCCTTGGAATGTGACTTGTTCCAATGTAAAGTTGACTTGAGGTGCTTTGACAACCTCAGTTTTGTCAGAGGTAGTAGGAGACTGGGTAGCGTCAGTGGTTGCCATTTCTGTTCTTAACAAATAAACATTAAGAAGATGAAGAGAAGTTCTTAAAATGGGTAAAATTCCAAAATAAGGGTTTTTAGGGTTTACAGTATCCATTTTGAGAAAGAAATGGAAACTATGGTTTTTCTAGTTTTTTTTTAAAAATAAAACATAGTGAAAGTTCTTGTTTTCCAGTTTCCATTTATGGAAAGGATTATGGAAAAACATATGAAAATGTCAAGTTTAAGATTTTGTTTTTAAACTCGAAGAACATTCTGTAAACAGATTGTGTTCATAAAACCACAAAGAAAATGATTTCATTTTGAGAAAGTTCGTTTGTTTGATCTTTTAGAAACAATAATAAGATCAAAACAAGTTTGTCTGATGGAAAATAAAAGAAATATTAACCTTTGTAGAAGATGAAGAATATGAATGAGTTCTTGAGAAATTTGTTCAAATGCAATAGTTGATTCTTGCTTGAGAGAGATTAAGTTCGCGTAAAAGTAAAAATATAAACGCAAAGGGTTTATATAGTGAGAGTAGAGAGAAAAAAACTATGAGCGGGAAAAGTTTTTCATGATGACACGGACACGTCCCTTGAATTTGATTGGACAAGGAAACGAAACGGGCGAACGTGTCAGAGAAAAGTCGTGCCATTGTTTATCCATTGTGATGACGTCACAAAAGTCCTTTCATATTTTAAGTTGTCTCTGAGGATTTAAAAAACTCAGGGACATTTTAAAAATAAGAAGCACTGATTAGAAATATCAGTGTTAGTTTTGAATTTAAAAAAAAATCACTGAAAGGAAGAGATATTCAGCGATGCAATTTGTTTTGAAATCTTGCATTCTTAGGCGAACGTCAGCGAGTAAGAGAGAACATACCTTGATATCAGCGAATCAATTTTGTTCAGAGGTAGAGTGACTAATAGGGTTATACAAGTTTATTTTATCACTGCTCAAATGTGAACCACTGAAGATTTTACTCTTCTAAGTTCAGCATTCCAAGCTCGCTGATGAGAAAGTTGAATATTGTCTCATCAAGAGGTTTGGTGAAAAGATCAACTAACTGAAAGTCAGTTAGGATAAAATGAAGTTCTATATCACCATTCATCACATGATTACTGATAAAATGATACCTGATTTCGATGTGTTTGGTCTTTCAGTGTAGCACTGGATTGTTTGCTATGGCGATGGCACTGGTGCTGTCGCAATAGATTGGAATTTTGGAGAGCTGAAGGTCATAGTCTAGTAGTTGATTTCTCATCCACAAGACCTGAGAACAACAGCTTCCAGCAACTACGTACTCAGCTTCAGCAGTTGAGGTGGACACTGAGTTTTACTTTTTACTTGTCCAACTCACCAGCTTTTCACCCAGGAGCTGACAGCCTCATGTGGTGCTTTTCCTATCCAATTTGCAACCTGCAAAATCACTCTCTGAATAGGCGATTAGGTCAAACCCTGAGTCTTTGGGATACCAAAGACCTAGGTTAGGAGTACCCTTAAGGTATCGAAAAATACGTTTTACAGCGATCAAATGGGGTTCCTTAGGTTCAGCTTGATATCGTGCACACAAACAAGTTGCATACATAATATCAGGTCGGCTAGCTGTTAGATACAGAAGAGAGCCGATCAACCCACGGTACGTTGTGACATTAACAGGTTTCCCTGAAGGATGTTTGTTAAGTGTCAGCGGTGGTGCCATTGGGGTTTTCATAGTTGAGCTTTGAGTTAAATCAAACTTTTTCAGCATATCTTTAACATATTTTCCTTGGTGAATAAAAGTACCTTTTTCATTCTGTTTGATCTGAAAACCAAGGAAATATGTCAGTTCACCCATCATACTCATTTTCTATTCATCTTTCATTCTTTCAGTGAAACGAGTACATAAGTCAGGGTTAGTAGAGCCAAATATAATATCATCGACATATATTTGAACAAGAATGATATGACCTTTTACTTTCCTGAAAAATAGGGTTTTATCGATTTTACCACGCTCAAAATTTTCAATATGGAGATAATTAGAGAGAGTGTCATACCATGCACGAGGAGCTTTCTTTAAGCCATAAAGTGCCTTATCCAGCTTATATACATAACCTGGATGCTTAGGATCAGTGAATCCTGGAGGTTGTTCCACGTAGACTTCTTCATTCAGCCTTCCATTGAGGAATGCTGATTTCACATCCATTTGATATACTTTGAAGTTTCTGTGAACATCGTAAGCTAAGAATAGACGAATGGATTCAAGTCTTGCCACTGGGGCAAATGTTTCGTCGTAGTCTATGCCTTCCTGTAAAGCCCGTGACCGGTATGGATTTATTTATTTAATTGTTTTTCCTCTTATCGAATTTGTTTTAACGGGAATTGTCGAATAAGACCAAAATGTTAAAAGATTGTGGTTAAGGGGCTTAATGGGAAAAACTTTAACTCCAGGGACTGTTTGTGTACATTGGGTATGTAGGGTTGCATGGGATCGACTTTAAGAAACCGACCCCTTCCCCTCTCTTGTTTCTGTTTTTGTGGAGCACAAGAACAAACCACACAACCCTACCTTTCTTCGCCCTTTTTCTTGCGTCACCACCGAACCACCCCCAAGCACCGCCGGCGCCGCCGCCGTTACTCCCTGCCGGCGAGAGCGAAGAGAGAGAGAGAGAGACAGCCGGCGACGGGGTTGAGGACAAAACCGAGTTTTTTCGTTGTGTGTTGCTGCGTTGTTCGCGAGAGGTAACGTATCTTCTTCTTCTTGCTTTCTTTTTCTTTCGTCGCCAACGACTCACCGCGAAACCACCGCCGCCGCTGCAGCCATGACTGCCGCCGGCGTGGCCCCATACATCACCGGTCCGGTGGTCATGATGGTAAGTTTACGGCTGTAGGTTAGGCGCGTGTGGGTGTGTGGCCGATTTGGGTGGGTCAGATTACTTCTTTGGTTTCGCCGGAGTTTCCCTTCGAACCACCACCACCGCCGGTGATGGCTGTCGCCGCCGCCGCCGGCACCACTGCCGGAGGTGGCAGTGGGTAGTGCTCGTATGGTTGAACCTTATATGTCTAAACCTTAATTGCGTAAACCCTAGCTTGCAAACCGAAAACCCTAAACCATTTTTAAAGGTTATCATTTTATGTGAAATCGTCAAATCTGTCCCTGTTTTGTAAAATCCGTAGTTTAATCTAGGAAACTCGGATTGAGGTGAAACCAGTTCCCAAATCTCCTAAATTGGGTCTAGTATGTTTCGTACGTTTTGCAGAAAAATTAACGAGGCTTCTAGCTAGGGCCAATTTGGCAATTAGTACAGGCTGGTTCGGTTTTCGCTGTTCGGGTAGGCTGCTTTGTAAAATTCCTATAAAATGGTAGGGACCTCGTATGAATGCGTGCGATATGTCCATGGAACCCTAAGACATAGAACTTTCAGACCATGGAATTATAATTCTGGTTTGATGGCTTTAAGGGGACTTAAACAGGTCACGAACAGACCTGCAAATCTGGACCAAAAGCTGGAAAGTGCACGTTTAGATTTGTAGTTGTAATTTCGGGTTAGGACTTCACTTTGACACTTGATAACACTTCTTTAGGCGGAAAGAAGTGAGTTGGAGTTGACGGGTTCTTGTCGCGGGTCGTGGAGTTCTGCTTTGCTGATCGAGGTGAGTTCTCTCACTGCGTAGGATAGGGATTATATGTGCATTGCGGTAGCTTGTGTGTATTAGCTGAACTGTTGTGAGTAGTACTAGGCTGAATTAATGTCTAGTATAATACTTTGAGTGTTGTATAAAACTTGGGGAGACCGAGGAATACGTACACGGGTGTTGTATGGACTCGGGGAGACCGAGGGATACGTGTACGGGTGTTGTATGAATTCGGGGAGACCGATGAATATATGCATAGGTGTCTTGCATGGGTTTGCTCGTTTAAGATATGTTCCTAAACTGGCATGTAATGTTTGTTATTTGTCTATCTGCGGATAGGGTGGTGTGTATATGATTGCTATTTTGCGTATGTGTTTGAATTCACTAAGCTTCGTGCTTACCCTTTCCATATAAATTACTGTTTCAGGGGCGAGTGGCAGTAAGGCGTGTCGGTGCACACTGGCGCATTGAGGCTTTCGGCATTTTCACTTTGAGACATTATGTTTTATTATTTACATTTTTCGCTGTGTTAATTGGTTGGTAATTTAACTTAACGAGTTTTGGGAAAACGTTTGATTGGATTTAAATACTTATGGTTTGTTTTAAATAAAATGGTACTTTTAAAAAGTTCAAATGTATTGTAATTTTTGGGACGTTACAAGTTGGTATCAGAGCACAGCTTGAGCGAATCAAACACATTTCGGTGTGTTTGAACTCAAGTTTGCGGCTCGGGATTATCTTTTTCCTTTAAATTTTTGAGAAATAAAAGAAAAGGAAAAGTACGTTTTAGAAACGGTGACCGGAGGCGCAATGTGTACAGTCAGCCGATGCCAAGGGAAAAGGTAAAGTACTTAGTGTAATCTATTGCTTTCTAGAACATAGGAGTATGTATGCTAGATTGATTGGTGCTTATTACATTGTTTTGCATGAGTGCATGGTTATTACTTGCTAGTAGGAATTTATGCTAGTCCTGATAGGTTGTTAAGTGAATGCCTTATAAGTTGTATACATGAGGAACCAAATAGCCTTAGAATGCCTGATTTAGTTCTATTGCATAGCTCTTGTTTGAGTCCAACCGTTGTAGGATAGAATCTTTTATTCGAATGTCTATCTGATTTCACACTGTATGCAACTGTGCATTCGCGAGGCGACTCGTCATGACTAGTGGGGATTCGTCATAGCAAGGGTAGTGGAATGGGGTGAAATTCCTAGGGAGCTAGGAAGAGTGTTGGCATATGCTGGTACGGGCATATGGGTTTAGCTGTCGGCAAGAAATTATTTGGGCACTTCGGGATGGGACTCGAAACGAGTAAGGATAGGTGTGGAAGGTAGTAGTAGAGCTCCTACTACCTGAAGCACAGGATCCGTGCTCAAGTCGGGGAAAGTCACGGAGAATCCAAGGAGTTGAGCGTGAGCGTAGTTAGCAGGATTTATTATGTGCTAGTAAATCGATGTAACTACCCAGAATGGCCATCACAAGGAGGAACAACAATGTTGAACCAAATGCTGGTACTGGGTTTACTGTTGAGCAGATTCGTGAGATGATTGCGGCTGAAGTGACGCATGCTTTTGGGGAGGTGATCCTCGAAATTATTACCACCATTCGTGATGAGGTAGTAGTGTTGATGGAGGCTGCCCGAAGACGGGAACTTGAGTTGGAGACGCAGGCTAAGAAGAGGAAAGCGGTACAGGCCGTGGCACCAGTATCGGCTGTTCCAAAGGAAACGAGGTTTTCGGACTCGCGCTCGAATCAAAGGAGCGGTGGTTTCAAACCCAGAGATAGTAGCGGAAGGAGAGATGACAAATGTTTCAAGTTCGGCCAAGTGGGACACTACGGTCGTGATTGCAGAGTAACACTAATGGTATGTTTCAACTGCAAATAGACGGGTCACGTGAAGGCCAACTGCCCGAATCCGAGGGTTGCTGATGGAGTTGGGGCACAAAGAGTTCATGCGGCTGTCCCCTTGCGTATTACTGATGGTCGTGTGGGTCAGGCTGGAACCGAAGCGGCCCGAGGTAGAGTTCATCAACTGAAGGGGGAGGGGGCACATGCTACGCCTAAAGTGGTGACGGGTGCGTTCTTAGTTAACTCGATGCCTGCTGTAGTGATGTTTGATAGCGGGGCTACTCATTCTTTCGTGTCTCACACTTTTAGTGAGTGTTTGGGCCGAGTAGTAGGACAGTTAGGTTGTCCACTGGTGGTTGAGGTTGCTGATGACAGGACCTTGACGGTTACTGACGTGTATCGGGGGTGCACTTTGGAAATCTCTGGTGTGAGATTTCCTATTGATTTGATTCCGATCGCTATGCGGGAGTTGTGCGTGATTGTGGGCATGGATTGGTTGGATGTTTTCGATGCAGAGATAGTTTGTCGTCGCAAACAAGTACGAGTTCGAACCCCAAGCGGGGGAGAATTGCTAGTTCAGGGCGACTCGCCCAGGCGGACCTCAGCGATATGTTCGGCTGCGAGGGCGCGGAGGTACTTACAGCACAGTGGCCAGGGGTATTTAGCGTATGTGATAGATACACGCGGCGACGAAGAGAAGAAGACTGTGGAGGATGTGCCAGTTGTACGGGAGTTTGCTGATGTATTTCCCGACGGTTTACCGGGGAAACCTCCCGAGCGACAGGTAGAGTTCCGCATTGACTTGATTCCGGGTGCTGCACCGGTGGCCAAGGCACCTTATCGACTGGCTCCACCGGAAATGAAGGAGTTGTACACTCAATTGAAGGAACTTCTCGAGAAGGAGTTCATCAAGCCGAGTTGTTCACCGTGGGGAGCTCCGATTCTGTTTGTGAAAAAGAAGGACGGGTCCCAACGGATGTGTATAGATTACCGTGAGTTGAATAAGCTTACAGTGAAGAATCGTTATCCTCTGCCAAGGATCGATGACTTGTTCGACCAGCTTCAGGGAGCCTCGTGGTTCTCTAAAATTGATTTGAGATCGGGGTATCATCAGATGCGGGTGACGAGTGAGGATACGGAGAAGACGACATTTCGTACACGTTACGGCCATTACGAGTTTGTGGTGATGCCTTTCGGGCTCATCAATGCACCAGCAGCGTTCATGGACCTCATGAACAGGGTGTGTAGCCCGATGTTGGATCGGTCGGTGATTGTGTTCATCGACGATATCCTCGTGTATTCGAAGTCGAAGGAAGAGCACGAGATGCATTTGCGGGAAGTTTTAGAGGTTCTGAGAAGGGAGAAGCTTTATGTTAAGTTCTCCAAGTGCGAGTTCTGGTTACGAGAGGTCCAATTTCTAGGACATGTCGTGAACCAGAAGGGCATTATGGTCGATCCGACCAAGATTTCAGCAGTAATGCGGTGGGAGGTACCGAAGACTCCCACTGAGGTACGGAGTTTTCTTGGGTTAGCAGGGTACTACCGGAGATTCATTCAGGATTTCTCCAAGATTGCATTACCTATGACCCGATTGACGAAGAAATATGCGGTTTTTAGTTGGGGTGAGGAGCAGCAAAGGGCTTTTGAGGAGCTGCGCAGACGTTTATGCGAGGCTTCGGTGTTGACTTTGCCCGAGAGTATGGAGGATCTGGTAGTGTATTGTGACGCTTCTCACCAGGGTTTGGGCGCCGTGCTCATGCAGCGCGGTAAGGTCATAGCTTATGCTTCGAGGCAGTTGAAGCCTCATGAGGCGAAGTACCCGACTCACGACCTAGAGTTGGGAGCAGTGGTGTTTATCCTCAAGATTTGGAGGCATTACTTGTATGGCGTCAAGTGTACGATATACACTGACCATAAAAGCCTCAAATACTTGATGGATCAGCAAAACCTCAATATGCGTCAGAGGAGGTGGCTTGACGTAGTCAAGGATTATGATTGTGAGATACTTTACCACTCGGGTAAAGTAAATGTGGTTGCGGACGCACTTAGTCGACATCCGGTCGGTGAGACACTTCGGGGTTTGTGTCAACGGTTAACAGTGGTTGCACCTCTCCTTGAGTCGATAGGTAGCGCTCAGGAAGTGGCAGTTCTGGACGAGAATGCCAAACGTGAGAGAGTTTCAGGTGAAATTCCGAATTTTGCCCGTGATAGTCGAGGATTATTGACCCGGTATGGTCGAGTGTGGGTTCCCTTCACCGGCGGGAACAGGCAAATATTGTTGGACGAGGCGCACAAGTCCAAGTTTTCGATTCATCCTGGTGCCACAAAGATGTACCGCGACCTGCAGGAGAATTATTGGTGGCCGGGCATGAAGCGGGATGTCGCCAAGTGTGTAGAGGTATGCTTGACTTGTCGGAAAGTCAAGGCTGAGCATCAGCTGCCGCATGGGAAGTTGCAGCCTTTAGAGATTCCGGTATGGAAATGGGAGCAGATCACAATGGATCTCATTACGAAACTCCCAAAGACTCCACGTGGGAATGATGCTATTTGGGTGATTGTCGATCGTCTGACCAAGAGTACTCACTTTTTGGCCATCAGGGAGAGCTCCTCGGCGGAGAAGCTCGCGGAGATTTTCGTGCGAGAGATTGTAGCCAGGCACGGGGTGCCAGTTTCGATTGTCTCTGACAGGGACACTCGTTTTACCTCCCGGTTTTGGGAGAAGTTTCAGGTGGAGATGGGTACGCGGTTACATTTTAGCACAACTTTTCATCCACAGACCGACGGGCAGAGTGAGCGGACTATTCAAACACTCGAGGATATGCTTCGGGCATGTGCCATTGATTTTGGAGGTAGTTGGGATCAGTACCTTCCGTTGGCGGAGTTTTCCTACAACAACAGCTTTCATTCTAGTATTTGCATGCCGCCGTACGAGATGTTGTATGGTAGGAAGTGCAGGACGCCCGTTTGCTGGGGCAAGGTTGGTCAGCGAGTATTGGGGAGCACCGATATTGTGCTGAAGACGACGGAGATGATACAGATGGTGCGGGACCGTCTGGTTACTGCACAGAGTCGGCAGAAGAGTTACGCCGACAAGAGACGATCAGATTTGGAATTTCAAGTGGGGGATTATGTTTTGCTGAAGGTTTCGCCCTGGAAAGGGGTGATTCGGCTTCGTAAACGGGGGAAGTTAGGACCCCGTTACATTGGACCTTACAAGATCATTGCTCGAGTGGGAAAGATAGCTTATCGCTTGGAATTACCGAACGAGCTGAATTTGATCCACAACCCCTTCCACGTGTCTCAGCTGCGGAAGTGTGTGGTGGATGAGTCCGCGGTGATTCCTTTCGAGGATATTCAGATCGACGAGCGGCTTAATTACGTAGAAAAGCCGATCGCCGTTATTGACAGGAGGACGAGGACCTCGCGTAACAAGGTAATTGGCTTAGTGAAAGTCCAGTGGCAACACCGAAAGGGTTATGAGTGGACTTGGGAACCCGAAGCTGAGATACGGGAGAGCTATCCGGAGCTGTTTGCGGACGTGGACTTCGAGGACGAAGTCTAAATCAAGCGGGGGAGAGTTGTAAAGCCCGTGACCGGTATGGATTTATTTATTTAATTGTTTTTCCTCTTATCGAATTTGTTTTAACGGGAATTGTCGAATAAGACCAAAATGTTAAAAGATTGTGGTTAAGGGGCTTAATGGGAAAAACTTTAACTCTAGGGACTGTTTGTGTACATTTGGTATGTAGGGTTGCATGGGATCGGCTTTAAGAAACCGACCCCTTCCCCTCTCTTGTTTCTGTTTTCGTGGAGCACAAGAACAAACCACATAACCCTACCTTTCTTCCCCCTTTTTCTTGCGTCACCACCGAACCACCCCCAAGCACCGCCGGCGCCGCCGCCGTTACTCCCTGCCGGCGAGAGCGTAGAGAGAGAGAGAGAGAGACAGCTGGCGACGGGGTTGAGGACAGAACCGAGTTTTTCCGTTGTGTGTTGCTGCGTTGTTCGCGAGAGGTAACGTATCTTCTTCTTCTTTCTTTCTTTCTCTTTCGTCGCCAACGACTCACCGCGAAACAACCGCCGCCGCTGCAGCCATGGCTGCCGCCGGCGTGGCCCTGTACATCACCGGTCTGGTGGTCGTGATGGTAAGTTTACGGCTGTAGGTTAGGCGCGTGTGGGTGTGTGGCCGATTTGGGTGGGTCGGATTACTTCTTTGGTTTCGCTGGAGTTTCCCTTCGAACCACCACCACCGCCGGTGATGGCGTCCCTGCCGCCGCCGGCCACCACTGCCGGAGGTGGCTGTGGGTAGTGCTCGTATGGTTGAACCTTAGATGTCTAAACCTTAATTACGTAAACCCTAACTTGCAAACCGAAAACCCTAAACCATTTTTAAAGGTTATCGTTTTATGTGAAATCGTCGAATCTGTCCCTGTTTTGTAAAATCCGTAGTTTAATCTAGGTACTCGGATTGAGGTGAAACCAGTGCCCAAATCTCCCAAATTGGGTCTAGTATGTTTCTTAAGTTTTGCAGAAAAATTAACGAGGCATCTAGCTACGACCAATTTGGCAATTAGTACAGACTGGTTCGGTTTTCGCTGTTCGGGTAGGCTGCTTTGTAAAATTCATATAAAATGGTAGGGACCTTGTATGAACTCGTGCGATATGTCCCTGGAACCCTAAGACATAGAACTTTCAGACCATCTAATTATAATTCAGGTTTGATGGGTTTAAGGGGGGTTAAACAGGTCACGAACAGACCTGCAAATCTGGACCAAAAGCTGGAAAGTGCACGTTTAGATTTGTAGTTGTAATTTCGGGTTAGGACTTCACTTTGACACTTGATAACACTTCTTTAGGTGGAAGGAAGTGAGTTGGAGTTGACGGGTTCTTGTCGCGGGTCGTGGAGTTCTGCTTTGCTGTTCGAGGTGAGTTCTCTCACTGCGTAGGATAGGGGTTATATGTGCATTGCGGTAGCTTGTGTGTATTAGCTGAACTGTTGTGAGTAGTACTAGGCTGAATTAATGTCTAGTATAATACTTTGAGTGTTGTATAAAACTCGGGGAGACCGAGGACTTGGGGAGACCTAGGAATACGTACACGAGTGTTGTATGGACTCGGGGAGACCGAGGAATACGTACACGGGTGTTGTATGAACTCGGGGAGACCGAGGGATACGTGTACGGGTGTTGTATGAATTCGGGGAGACCGATGGATATATCCATAGGTGTCTTGCATGAGTTTGCTCGTTTAAGATATGTTCCTAAACTGGTATGTAATGTTTATTATTTGTCTATCTGCGGATAGGGTGGTGTGTATATGATTGCTATTTTGCGTATGTGTTTGAATTCACTAAGCTTCGTGCTTACCCTTTCCCTATAAATTACTGTTTCAGGGGCGAGTGGCAGTAAGGCGTGACGGTGCACACTGGCGCGTTTAGGCTTTCGGCATTTTCACTTTGAGACATTATGTTTTATTATTTACATTTTCCGCTGTGTTAATTGGTTGGTAATTTAACTTAACGAGTTTTGGGAAAACGTTTGATTGGATTTAAATACTTATGGTTTGTTTTAAATAAAATGGTACTTTTAAAAAGTTCAAATTTATTGTAATTTTTGGGACGTTACACTACCTCTTGTCTGTATCCCTGAGCAACAAGACGAGCCTTGTTGTGGGTTACAGTTCCATGTTCATCCAACTTGTTTCGATAGACCCATTTAGTGCCTATCACTGACTTGTCAGATGGTCGTGGAACGAGCTTCCAAACTTTGTTTCTTTCAAATTCTGTCAGCTCTTCTTGCATAGCGCTGACCCAGTTTGGATCTATGAGGGCATCATCTGTTTTCTTTGGTTCAATAAGTGAAATAAAGTTAACAAATAAAGAAATATTTCTTGCACTTCGTCGAGTCTAAGCACCAGCGTTTGGATCACCAAGAATTTGATCGATGGGGTGATTTATAGTCCATCGCTGAGTCAGAGCATAATTCGCTAACTCGATCTGAACTTCTGGAGGAGCTGAAGAAGAGGTTTCAGCAACTTCAGGTATTTCAGGTAGAAGAGGTAGGGGTCCAGATGTCGTTTCATTTACTGATTGCTGAGAAGTAGTTGGGATATCTGAGGTAGAAGGTTCAGAAGCAGGCATTGTGTTGAGAGGAACAGCTGAGACCCATGAGGATTCAACTTCCCTTATTTGCATGCTTGGGATGATAATAGGATCATCATCTTCAGCGATAGGAGTATTCATTTGAGGAATAGGAGTGGCTTCTGAATCACCAAGATGAGAAAACATCCATTGATTCAGTTCTTCATTATTAGAAGAAGGAATGGGGTTCGCTGATCGGGATTCGTCAAAAGTGACGTGGTTTGTTTCTTCCACAATTTTTCTTCTTCGATTGAAGACTCTGTAGGCTTTAGAGATATAAGAGTATCCAAGAAAAATTCCATCATCAGCCTTGGGATCAAACTTTCCTAGGGCATCCCTGTTGTTCAGTATGAAACACTGACATCCAAAGATGTGAAAAAATCTAATTGAAGGCTTTCTCCCATGGAAAAGTCCATAGACTGTCTTCTTGAATCTTTTGACAATTAGCGACCTATTTTGAGTGAAACAAGCAGTATTGACAGCTTCTGCCCAAAACTGAGTAGGTAGATGAGAATCGCTGAGCATTGAACGTGCAGCTTCTATGATCGTTCGATTTATTCTTTCAGCGACTCCATTTTGTTGCGGTGTTCTCACTGAAGAAAAGTTGTGAGAAATACCCTTGCTTTCAAAGAAGGAATCAAGGGAACTGTTTTTGAATTCGGTCCCATGATAACTCCTTATTGAGCGAACGGTCATATTGTTCAGGACTTCCATTTTCCTGACGAAAGCGATGAGTTCTTCAGGGGTGTCAGTCTTTGAACGGAGAAACATAACCCAAGTATAGCGAGAGAATTCATCAACTATGACCAGTGTATATTTCTTTCCAGCGAGGGATTGTTTGTTAACAGGGCCAAACAAATCCATATGGAGAAGTTGAAGAGGAGATGACACTGAGGAAACTTGCTTAGATTTGAAGCTTGCTTTTGTTTGTTTCCCTTTCTCACACGTTGAACATAGAGATTCCTTAGCGTATGAGTGTTGAGGTAGATCAGTGACCAACTCTTTAGAAGAAAGAGTATTCATTGTCTTGAAGTTGAGATGAGAGAGCCTCTTATGCCATAGCCAGTTGACATCTGATGAGGCTTTTTGAGATGTAACACCAGCGTGGAATCGATCGTTTAAGAAAAATATGAAAAATAGGATTTTGGGTTAAATCCTAAATTTTATGATCTTGTTGGATGTGAAATTCGAATACGAGTCCAATGGTTCTTTCCGGAGCGAAAACGGAGGTATAACGAAGAAGTTATGGCCAAAACAACTTTCGGTACTATCTCGGCTAAAGTGACCAGCGAAAGTGACACTTGTGTCACTCTCGCGTGTCACTCTCGCCGGTTTTGTACCGAGAGCTATTTGAGCCTGGCGAGAGTGCCCAGCGAAAGTGTCACCCTCGCACGTCACTTTAGCCGTCGGGTACCTGGAGCATAAATACGATATTTTTAGCCCTCAAACTTCATTTCTTCATATCTCTCTCATTTCAACTCCGATTTTGGTCATTCAAGTAGCTATGGTTCCGATTTTGAGAGCTCTTCAAGGGTCTAGAAAGAATTTTGAAGTTCATAGGAAGATTCAAGGGTGTTTGGTGGTGGTAAGTCTCTCAAATCTCTTCCTTTTCTCTCCAAAATCGTTTTTCCTTCCTTCCTCACAAACCCTAACCGATTTTTGGGCTTTTCTTGGAGATTAATGTGTTTCTTATCCACTTTATTATAGTGATTTCATTTATTGATGCAAGAGCAAGTTTCATCCACAACACTAGAGATGTTTGGGGTTTTCTAGGTTTTCATCAAAACCTAAGTGGTGAGTTTATCCTACTAGCTTCTATACTTTCATATGAGTTAGAAATGTTCCATTGATGATCTTCTAGTATTTTGCTTATCCAATTTCGGTTTGGATGATTTTGGAGAAGTTAGGTCAAATTGAGGTTTTGGGTATAAATGGAGATTTTGATGGTTGATGTTTGGAGAACAATTCTAAATGGTTAAATGTAGTTATTCATGGTTGGAATTTATGAATTTAGGTTTTTGGAAAATTTGGCTTGAGGATCCGAGTTGCATCAAAGGAGCTTACGTTGGGAAAATCTAGATTTAGCCTAATCTAGCAAGGTGAGTTCAAGTTGCTTTGTGAAAATTTTGTACATGCCAAAATGTTTATTTTAAAGTATTTGTGTGCTTTATATAAAATTATCACTTGTTGAGTAATTAGTGGGCTTTGATTAATTAAAGTGTTGAGCTTTACAAATCTTGTAAAACACCCACCTTTGGGGATTTTGGTCAATCTTGACCGTATGAATACTTTGAGAGTTGTAAACCTTTATTTTGGGCAGATGGCCAATTGAGAAATCCAAAGAGTCAAGAGTTTGAGAAACGATGTATTTTGGTTTACGTAACCGCGTGAGTGACATGTATTTAACTAAACGACTATTTTGGCTTTTAAAGGCTTGATTTATACTCAAATGAGTCTTTTGAGTGTTTGCCGATTTTGGTGACTCGAGGTGGAGTCTTGGGTGTGTTATATGCGTAATTGCATTTTATTTGAATACGTGCCGGTTTAAGTGTTGGTCTTGTGTGTGAAGACCGTTTGATGGTTTTGTATTCTTAGTACCTTTGGAACTAATGAACCTTGGTGAGTTATATGCATTGTTGAGTTATGAAAGAGTTACATATACGTGTACATGTAGATGCATATGTGATTTGGCTTCATTAGGAAGGTGGCAATGAAGGGGTTGTGAGATTATCATGCCTCGGAGCATGTGTTGCATGATGCAAGTTAGATGCATTTCATTTGCGTGAATTGATATTGATAAATGATCATTAGATCTTTTGAGCAGAGGGCTCGGTTGAGTCTCGAGGGCATTCGCCCGATTTTTAATAAGCTCGACGTGGGCTTGGGGTTTGAGTTGCATTATATTTGATGTTTACATGATTTGAATGCATTAGTTATTCTTTTGGGGTCATGTATATATTTACGTCAAGTAACCTTGTTTTGGATGGTGGGTTTCCAAGGTAAAGACCTATTATGGTTGAACTTGGTAGTTTTAAATGGACTAAAGACCTAGTATGGTTGATGTCTAAGATGGGCTAAAGACCTAGCATGGTTGATGCAGAAGATTGACTAAAGACCTAGTATGGTTGATGTCAAAGATGGGCTAAAGATCTAGTATGATTGATGCCGGAAATGGACTAAAGACCTAGTATGGTTGATGTCAAAGATGGGCTAAAGATCTAGTATGATTGATGCCGGAAATGGACTAAAGACCTAGTATGGTTGATGTCTAAGACGGGCTAAAGACCTAGTATGGTTGATGCCGAAGGTTGACTAAAGACCTAGTATGGTTGATGTCATCTGCTTTCCACATCCAAGAAGCTTACTTACGTTTATTAATTGTAGTTTAATTTATGTGTTATCTCCACCTTCAACGGATACGGGCCTCCCCCGTTTATGGTATTTGGATTTTAATACATTTTACGTTTGCGTAAGTATTGCTTCGTATTATGTTTTCAATGAAAGGTTATATTTAAATGGATGGTTTCCATGTTTTACGGGTTGAGTAAAGATTGTCAACCGTATTTGAAGGTTTTGACTAAACTAGATTTATTCACGTATTTGGGTGAGTTGGGTTTCGTAACTCATTTTGGAAAACGCTTTACATTTTTGGGAATGGTTCCCATGGATTTTGAGTGCGTTGGAAAATGAGTCATTTATGCCGTTTGGGAAACCTTTTGGAAATGATAGTCTTTGTCGCGAACTTTCATTTAAAGATTTATTTAAATCATGACTATAACAACTACCTTCCGATTTATGATTTTATATAGTCATGATAAAATGCTTGAACTCACTAGGCGTAATCCTAACCCTTTTTATTTGTCGGCATGTGCAATAGGATCAGGTTGGGTAGCTCTAGCTACATTGTGAAGTGGCGAGTGCTAGTAGAGTGCATGAGAGGTGACTTGAGTAGTGAAGTCTTCCGCAATAGTTTGGACTAGCAACTGATGTTGTATTAAGTAACGGCCGTCTTAAGTTACAAACTGTAGAATTTATGATGTTTTAATTCTAAGGTAGTTTGAGGGATGAATTGTAGAAATGATTTTATATATTTTGGTTATTTTATCGAAATTAAAGTTAGTTGCTCGTTCCAAATTTGAGGGTGTTACAAGTTGGTATCAGAGCATAAGTTTGAGAGATTTAGGTGTTGATTTTGGATACCTAGACTCAAACTAGCGTTTGTTTAAGTAAATGAGAGTGAAATTCACCCTTTGACACTTTAAGATAGGATGTTTTGAGGTCAATGGATGTTGTTAGAAACGAGAATCACGCTGAGAGTAGCAAGGATAATCATGTACAGTTCGTTCACAGTGACACCTGGCTAGTGTCATGGTGAACCTACTAGTACATGTGCATACTTGAATTGCTTTCATGTAATGATCTTTGGGGTAGTAAAGGAGGTTATAAGCTAGTAGTCATTGGAACAGATGGACGATTCTAGTATTAGTCACTTGGAGTGACGATAAGCATGATATTTGCTTTAAGTAGACCGTTTCGGGTCGAGATTGATGGTTGGACTAGAACCATAGGCTTATTGATCCAACTTTGATTTGAGGAAAAACCGAAAAGTTGATTGATGTATTTCCCAACTTGCTTTAAGAGGTTTGAATATCCGGGTGACAATAGTGGACCGGAGGATTATGGAGGAGTATGAGTTGAGACGTTGAATGCCGACTAAGTCATGCACAAAATTTATTTTGAAAATAAATTGCATCAACTAATTATTGTGTTTCCAATCCTTATATGGATTGTGTTATGAATTTTGAGAAATGTTTAGCGCACACACAAGATTTCAAATCATGGTTTTGAACGTGCATGAAACTATTTTATTGCGGGAGTTGCAAACTCCGCCGGGATTTGTTTTGCTTTATTTCATTGTTGTTCAACATTTGTTTTGGATATAATGACAATCATATTTTTATGATAATTAAGATGTTGGGCAAGTAACTACGACTTGTGACTTTAACATTGGATCTCCTCCACATATGTTAGAGTTTGGACGGAAAGTTATCTTCCATGATGTCTGTGTAACACTATTTTGGAGAATTTGTTTAATGTGTGTTGTTAAACAATGTTGTTTATGTGGTATTACCCTAGAAGGGGATTTTTGGGATTTTGGCGTTTCATTCATGATTTTGCTTATAGCAACTTAGCCTTGGAAGCACAATGTTTGGTGCTGTTTTGTTGACTTGGAGTCATCGAGTTCGTTGAATTTCATGGAGCTTTGTTTTACGACGTGTTAGGTCGTGTGAGTATAATTTCACAATGTGCATACTCTATTTGCTTATGTTAAAAGTTTACGAGTTATGTTGGGCATTTGGTCCCACTTGAGTTTTGTTGAGAAAAGTTAATTTTATGCCATAAGGCGACTAAGAAAAGATGAGCTTGGAACTCTAGTGTCGCGCAACTTCTCTTTCAAAAGTTTGTGTTATTAAGCATTTTGTTGCAAATAGTTCAGTGTATGGATTGATTTGTATGTTGCTTAAGTGAGGCATGAAAGAACATTTTGATGACATTTCATAATAAATTGATTGGTGCGCATTTGGTCAGCTAAATGTTTTATTTGCATTTTTATGTAAAATGTGTTATATCGACTTAGGGGTATGCATAGCTTGGTGACCATGTTTCTTGACACTTTGTTAAACGAAACAAAAGTGGAACTATTTTATTAACTCATTGTATAAATGGTGACCATTTGGTCAAAGAGTATTTTGGTGTTGTAGAAGTCATGCATAGTTCGCAATACTTACGTTTTGAAAAAAAAAACACGAAAGTATGAGTCGTTGACATTGGTCAATTTTGATTTGCCGAATGTTTTGGAAAGTTGAAAACCTTTTGATTTTGGAGGAAATGTGCGTTTTGAGTATTTTTAACAATTACATTTTAAGCATTGATGTTTTGACGTTTTATGTTCCAAGTACGAAACTTTGAGGAAATGCTTCGTGATGAAGATTTTAGAAAAATTGTTTGTATAAAACTATGGTGTGTGTAATTTCTTATGTTTTTGAACATTGACGGGCACCGCTAGTGCAATTTGAGATTTGAAAATTGGTTTGAACCCTTTTTGGTGTCAATAAATTATTAACACATACTTCCTCGTATGTTTTGGAAAAACGCATTGTTGTGTACAGTTTGTCAGAAACATTCTGCTCGTGTGTCGTCATGTGACCATTTGAGGAAATTTTTGGAAAACGAATGTAAAGAATTTCATCTTTTTGAAATTTTGGTATGAGTTATTTAGTGCATGTGTACCATTGCAAGAAAACCTTAAGGAAATGTTACAAGCTTGCATGCCTCCCACCAATTTGAGGTTTTAAGATGTTTTAGTCGATATTTTCAAGTGATGGAAACGTATGGGTTTTGTTTTAAATATGGAATTTGCACAAGTTATCTTGTGTTGACTAAGGTGTATTTGTAAACCGTTTCATCGTTTTGTGTAATAAACTGACGCGTGCAAAATTTTGTTGGTGAACCTTGTTCCACGCCATTTTATGGTAAAAAGGGAAACTTTGGAGTCAAATGTCGTTGGACTTCTTTTGAAATACGTGCACACCTGTTGTTGCACCCTATTTAAAGTCGGGCAGTTACTTTACGTGCATGTCATGAGTCAATCCATACTAGAACCGTGGCGGTTCATTTTAAAGAAGTTGTTTATTACACTTTTGCGTTTTGTGGGTAAACTGAACTGCAATGAAATAAATTTCAACATGATTTTCATATGTGGGACGAGCGTGTCCATTTTTGCGTAACTACCAAATTGATAATAGTAGTTTTGTGCGTACGATTATTTTGATATGAAAATCCTTGTGTTGAAAATTTCTATGAAAAGTTTTGTCGATTGGCATATTTATTGAATAATGCACTTGAAACCTTGAACTCATTAGGACCTTGGGAAAGGTTAAGTAACCCGATTAAGAGTAAGTTGTATAGAACCTCAACTGTGAAAAATCGAGCGTTCGGGCACGTGTTGTGACTATAGGCCGGATGATATCGGCAGCATAGTCGAGGTACTTGAGGCAATTGGAGGGTTAGACTTGCGGTAACGCATGTTGAGGTTGGTATAACCGTTTTGTTGACAACCTTAGTTTCTTGGAAACACTCGGTAAACGGAACTCGTGTGTGGAGTCCTGTTAGAGTTCAAAACTTGGTGGTATAACTAGGTGTCAAGCTTGTGGGTCTGAGGTTGGAGACCGTTAGCAAATTCGGAGGGTGTAGTCCGATTCTAAATGAAATAATGGTAACGGTTGTAGTAACCTTAAGATGCTCAATTGTGACGAGTGGTTTTGGTGGAATAACCTTCGTGTATAGTTACAGAACCTGTCGGTTTAATGATTGATGTGGGGATGGATTCTTGGGGTCTATTAGAACTCGTTGGATGTAGATGGAAAGTAACGGTAGGAATAATCAAAATTGATGATTCTGTTGGGTTCGTTAGCGAACAATCCTTGAATTGACTTAAAGTCGGAAATCGAAATCGGGATGTATGGAACATCTAAGGTTGGGAGACAACCGAAGTCGTCTAACTAGGAATTATTCCAGTTGTCGGAGTGTTCTCCCGGACATAAGTACAATGTACGTGAAGGGGCTTTGTTGATAAGCAATTGTTCGAGGATTTATCTTTATAGACTGTGTGGAAGGAATTTAGATTCCAGTTAGGAATTGATAAATTATAGTCGGTGTTGAGTCGGTTAGCCTTGGGTTGTAAACGATGTATATTTCGAGGACGAAAATATCCTAAGGTTGGGAGGATTGTAACACCCGTAATTTTCGGATAAGTACAACTTCGAATCAGCGTGGAATCGATCTTTTAAGAAAAATATGAAAAATAGGATTTTGGGTTAAATCCTAGATTTTATGATCTAGTTGGATGTGGAATTCGAATACGAGTCCAACGGTTCTTTCCGGAGCGAAAACGGAGCTATAACGAAGAAGTTATGGCCAAAACAACTTTTGGTACTATCTCGGCTAAAGTGACCAGCGAAAGTGACACTTGTGTCACTCTCGCGTGTCACTCTCGCCGGTTTTGTACCGAGAGCTATTTGAGCCCGGCGAGAGTGCCCAGCGAAAGTGACACTTGTGTCACCCTCGCACGTCACTTTAGCCGTCGGGTACCTGGAGCATAAATACGAGATTTTTAGCCCTCAAACTTCATTTATTCATATCTCTCTCATTTCAACTCCGATTTTGGTCATTCAAGTTGCTATGGTTCCGATTTTGAGAGCTCTTCAAGGATCTAGAAAGAGTTTTGAAGTTCATAGGAAGATTCAAGGGTGTTTGGTGGTGGTAAGTCTCTCAAATCTCTTCCCTTTCTCTCCTAAATCGTTTTTCCTTCCTTCCTCACAAACCCGAACCGATTTTGGGGCTTTTCTTGGAGATTAATGTGTTTCTTATCCACTTTATGCTAGTGATTTCATTTATTGATGCAAGAGCAAGTTTCATCCACAACACTAGAGATGTTTGGGGGTTTCTAGGTTTTCATCAAAACCTAAGTGGTGAGTTTATCCTACTAGCTTCTATACTTTCATATGAGTTAGAAATGTTCCATTGATGATCTTCTAGTATTTTGCTTATCCAATTTCGGTTTGGATGATTTTGGAGAAGTTAGGTCAAATTGAGGTTTTGGGTATAAATGGAGATTTTGATGGTTGATGTTTGGAGAACAATTCTAAATGGTTAAATGTAGTTATTCATGGTTGGAATTTATGAATTTAGGTTTTTGGAAAATTTGGCTTGAGGATCCGAGTTGCATCAAAGGAGCTTACGTTGGGAAAATCTAGATTTAGCCTAATCTAGCAAGGTGAGTTCAAGTTGCTTTGTGAAAATTTTGTACATGCCAAAATGTTTATTTTAAAGTATTTGTGTGCTTTATATAAAATTATCACTTGTTGAGTAATTAGTGGGTTTTTATTAATTAAAGTGTTGAGCTTTACAAATCTTGTAAAACACTAACCTTTGGGAATTTTGGTCAATCTTGACCGTATGAATACTTTGAGAGTTGTAAACCTTTATTTTGGGCAGATGGCCAATTGAGAAATCCAAAGAGTAAAGAGTTTGAGAAACGATGTATTTTGGTTTACGTAACCGTGTGAGTGACATGTATTTAACTAAACGACTATTTTGGCTTTTAAAGGCTTGATTTATACTCAAATGAGGCTTTTGAGTGTTTGCCGATTTTGGTGACTCGAGGTGGAGTCTTGGGTGTGTTATATGCTTAGTTGCATTTTATTTGAATACGTGCCGGTTTAAGTGTTGGTCTTGTGTGTGAATACCGTTTGATGGTTTTGTATTCTTAGTACCTTTGGAACTAATGAACCTTGGTGAGTTATATGCATTGTTGAGTTATGAAAGAGTTACATATACGTGTACATGTAGATGCATATGTGATTTGACTTCATTGGGAAGGTGGCAATGAAGGGGTTGTGGGATTATCATGCATCAGAGCATGTGTTGCATGATGTAAGTTAGATGCATTTCATTTGCGTGAATTGATATTGATAAATGATCATTAGATCTTTTGAGCAGAGGGCTCGGTTTTGGACTCGATTGAGTCTCGAGGGCATTCGCCCGATTTTTAATAAGCTCGACGTGGGCTTGGGGTTTGAGTTGCATTATATTTGATGTTTACATGATTTGAATGGATTAGTTATTCTTTTGGGGTCATGTATATATTTACGTCAAGTAAGCTTGTTTTGGATGGTGGGTTTTCCAAGGTAAAGACCTAGTATGGTTGAACTTGGTAGTTTAAAATGGACTAAAGACCTAGTATGGTTGATGTCTAAGATGGGCTAAAGACCTAGCATGGTTGATGCCGAAGATTGACTAAAGACCTAGTATGGTTGATGTCAAAGATGGGCTAAAGATTTAGTATGATTGATGCCGGAAATGGACTAAAGACCTAGTATGGTTGATGTCAAAGATGGGCTAAAGATCTAGTATGATTGATGCCAGAAATGGACTAAAGACCTAGTATGGTTGATGTCTAAGACGGGCTAAAGACCTAGTATGGTTGATGCCGAAGGTTGACTAAAGACCTAGTATGGTTGATGTCATCTGCTTTCCACATCCAAGAAGCTTACTTACGTTTATTAATTGTGGTTTAATTTATGTGTTATCTCCACCTTCAACGGATACGGGCCTCCCCCGTTTATGGTATTTGGATTTTAATACATTTTACGTTTACGTGAGTATTGCTTCGTATTATGTTTTCAATGAAAGGTTATATTTAAATGGATGGTTTCCATGTTTTACGGGTTGAGTAAAGATTGTCAACCGTATTTGAAGGTTTTGCCTAAACTAGATTTATTCACGTATTTGGGTGAGTTGGGTTTCGTAACTCATTTTGGAAAACGCTTTACACTTTTGGGAATGGCTCCCATGGATTTTGAGTGCGTTGGAAAATGAGTCATTTATGCCGTTTGGGAAACCTTTTGGAAATGATAGTCTTTGTCGCGAACTTTCATTTAAAGATTTATTTAAATCATGACTATAACAACTACCTTCCGATTTATGATTTTATATAGTCATGATAAAATGCTTGAACTCACTAGGCGTAAGCCTAACCCTTTTTATTTGTCGGCATGTGCAACAGGATCAGGTTGGGTAGCTCTAGCTACATTGTGAAGTGGCGAGTGCTAGTAGAGTGCACGAGAGGTGACTTGAGTAGTGAAGTCTTCCGCAATAGTTTGGACTAGCAACTGATGTTGTATTAAGTAACGGCCGTCTTAAGTTACAAACTGTAGAATTTATGATGTTTTAATTCTAAGGTAGTTTGAGGGATGAATTGTAGAAATGATTTTATATATTTTGGTTATTTTATCGAAATTAAAGTTAGTTGCTCGTTCCAAATTTGAGGGTGTTACATGAGAAGAAACAGGAGTTCTCAGTGGTTGTCGAGTCCATGTTTATAACATAAACATTTTCCGGACGATATCCGCTGAGAGCAATCTTCTCCTTTTTGTCAGTAACAAAGCAGATTCCTTGGTGAAAATCACTTTGTGATCCTTGTCACATAGATGACTGATGCTCAGAAAATTGTGCTTCAGTCCTTCAACATATGCGACTCTTCTGAAGGTAATTGTACCATTAGAGAGTACACCAAACCCTCGGGTATAGCCTTTTCCATTTCCACCGAAGGTCACAGAGGGACCCTTCTCTTCTTTATATTCAGTGAGCAGTGTCTTTTTGCCAGTCATGTGTCTAGAGTATCCGCTATTGAGATACCAGATACCCGTCAGAACCTGCATACAAAGGAAGATTAGTTTGACTTGGGCACCCATTTTACCATGGGTCCACATTTGTCAGTGGTGGTACAGGAAGTGGAAGGTTCGCAATCTTCACAGCATTTGAAGATTCAGCTTCAGGACTAGTCTTCACTTTGGTTAATTTCTTAACCTCAGTGGTTGGTTTCACCTTAAACTGATTTGCATCAGGATTGGTCTTCTTTGCCTTGGTGGCATTGATTTTCACCTTAGCTAACTTTTCAGCTTTGGTGACTGTGGGGCACTTACTAGCAATATGATTGGTAAGTCCATAGTGATAACATTTCCTATAGCTAAAAGTAGCTTTAGGACCATATGCATGCTTAGCCGATAAATTGGAGGAACTATCAGTTCTTCGGATTTCTTACCAATTATATCCACTCTGATTCTAGGAGTGGGTCGCTAAATAAATCCAGGGATATTGTTCTTAGAAGTAGAGGGATAATTTACTGAAGGTTTAGAAACATTCAGCTTAGGTACAAAGGTACCCTTCTGAGGTTTTTGATTAAAAACTTTTTCTTTACATTTACCTTTCAGTTTAGAACTTGAGGTAGAGGTTTCCTCAGGAGTGGGATTTTTAGAAGAACACTGAGATGAAGAAGTGTCAGGGATAGAGGACACGAACATTCCAAACTTAAGCATGGAACGATCAGTGGTTGGTTCTTCAGCGTCAGCTTTGTAACCAAGACCACGTTTGTCACTCAGGGGAATCTGAGCTTTCAATATCTCAGTGATCGTTGTTGAGGATTTAGACCATCCTTCAACGGTAGACTTTCAGCCTTTAGTGCCTCAACAACATCTTCTCGCTCGATACGAGTGATTTGATTTATACAGACCTGATCTTTTAAATTTTCTTCTATTTTATAAAGCTTTTGAATTTCTAAGTGACAATTCTTAAGCTGTTCAGCAAGATCAATATTTAGTTTTTCAGCTTTGGTCTTGCCATTCATGGCATCATATAAATCAATAGTCAGAAGATCGACGGCCCGGCGTCTTTCGATGTCACTAGGAGCTGAAGTTTGAGTATCAGTGAAAGAGTTTGATACCTGAGAGGTAGAGGTAGAAGTAGAGGGAATTTCAGTTTGTTCTTCCTCTTCTTCTATTTTGGCCATGAGGCGGAGATTGGCCTCATCATCATCTTCAGAGTCAGATGATTATTCTTCAGAAAGACCCCAGTATGATCTTCAGTGATCATGCCTTTGCCTTTCTTCTTAAAGATTTTATGCTTTTCATACTTTTATTTCAGCTTCTTATATTTGTCATCTCTAGCCTTGGGGTTAGAGGATTTCTTGGAAGAAGATGAGGGTTTAAAGACTTTCTTTGACCTGCACTCACTAGCAAAGTGACCTATCTTTTCACAGTTATAGCAAGTAGCAGTAGCCTTATCAACAGGGGTTGACGATTTTGGCTTGTCAGTGAGTGCAAGAGGTTTGTTTCTTCTGAAGTTACTCTTTCTGGTGAATCTCCTGAATGTATTAGTCAGGAATGCCAGTGACTCATCAACTTCTGAAGGATCAGCTTCTGATGAGTTATCAGAGTTACATTCCAACTCAGTGATGGTAGCAGTGGAGCGCTGGGTTGGCGTTAACTCTAAGAGTAAAGCAACAGGTGTGCTTTTGGAATCTTTTACAAGATTCTTCTTAAGATGACACGACTGCTCATGATTGAGCATAATGCCAAATAAGGTAGAAAGGTTCATTGATTTTAGATCCTTTGAGAGCTTGAGACACATTGAATAACCGTCCCAGCTTTCTGGAAGACATTCTAGAAAGTTTGTCAGGATCTCAAAGTTAGAATATTCCTTACCAACAGTTTTTAAGTCAATGATTAAACAGTTGGAACGTTGGTGAACTTCAGAGAGAGTTTCATTCTTGAGTCCTGGACTTCAGATGTACCTTCATATTGAACACAGATTGTGTCCCACATGGCTTTAGAGGTTTTCAGGTTCATGACGGAATGGTAGACTTCGTCAGGAAGAGCCATAGATATGATGGATCTGGCCTTAGTGTCGATGGCGATCTTCTTCTTGTCTTCATCAGTCCATGTGTTAGGCGCCCTGGGAATTTCTCTTTCAGGGATTGCAGCTCTAGTAGTAGTGGCTGGAACAACATCTAACATGACAGGGTTATATGGACCATTCTCGATGTAGTAAGGCATAGTGGGATCTACACGTTCCAAGAATAGCATCATCCTATTTTTCCATAGATTAAAGTTATCTCTGGAAAATATAGGGGGTTTTGCAAGAGAACCATTGTCGATATAGTTGGTGTTTGTGGTGTTAGCCATTTTAGAAAATAGCAAGGAAGAGAAAAGAAATTAGTATAAGCAAGATCTTGTTTATGAGATTAAACAAACTACTCTGATACCACTTGTTGGTCCCAAAGGGGTTATACAAGTTTGTAGAAGGGGGGGGGGGGGTTGAATACAAACACACAATTTTTATTTTTCTAAATTGTTTATTGATATGTATCAAACAATTTACAACTTGTTGCAGAACAAGATTAAGGAATAAACCTAATCTAAACAAGCTATGAGAATCACTAAGATTTCTCGCACTAGAAATAAGATAGAGAGAAATTAAGAATACTAAGAATAATATTCTAACACACAGAATAGTAAGGAAAAGGAAATGGCCGAGCACTTCAGAAATAAAGTAGGGTTTCCTTTATATACTGCATGCATTTAATGCATGTCAGTACGACTTTACACGTGGCAGCTTCTGGTTGGTTGCATGTTTTGACCTTTGTAGACAACCTAGTAGCCGCATGATGAACAGTGTAGAATCAGAGTTGGTTGTACGATTATGGACAAAAGGGATGTCCGTTCTGACATTATCGTACAGAGGCGTGCAAGGGAGTAAGACAAAAGTTACTTGTAGAGGAAGCTTCATGATCAGCGTTCGCTGAATGATATTTTATCAGCGAGTGATAAAGTCCAGCATTCACTGAAGTCTTCTACTTTAAAATTCACGTTGAGTGGACAGGTCTTGGCTCTTTAGTAGACTTGTCGCTGGTTCTTCGGCTTGATCTTCGACTTCAGCGTAGAACATGATTGACGTGAAACTTGTCTTCATGGATCGTAAGTAAACAATAGAAGTTATCAGCGATCATCAGTGAGGCTGAACAAGCTCAGATCTCACTGATGAACAGTGTTCGCTGAATGTATAAATTAAAGAACGAGAGTTCCTATCAGCGGTACTGAAACAGTCTTAGTACTTTTCAGCGATAGTGAAACTCTAATACATATTGTCTACTTACAATTTTCACTAAGTGTTTCTCAGAGTCATTATCAAATCACTGAGGGTTTGGATCATCATTAAGAAGAATGTTCTAAAAGACTCAAAAGATTCTAAAAGCACACATGTTGCTTTACTCTCCTAAGAGATGACTCCCTCTCAGCGATCCTCTATCACTATCTCTCAGTTGGAATCAAACTCTGATGATTCATCAGAAAATGAATCGTCAGAACTTGATGAATCTCTGGCACTCTTGACAAACCATTTCAAGAGATTTACAAGAAAAAGTAACTTCAGAAGAAATAAACCTCTCTCAATCACTGACAAGCCTAAATCATCTTCTATTTATAAGGCAACTGCCACTTGCTATAACTACAAAAAGAAAGGACATTTTGTTAGTGAATGCAAGTCAAAGAAAGTCTTCAAGGCTTCTTTATCTCTCAAACACTCCTCAACCTCTAAACCAGAGATGACAAATACCTTAAACTTAAGGAAAAGTACCTGAAGTTGAATTTCTTTCAGAAGAAAGGTAAAGGTATGATCGCTGAAGAACACGATTGGGCTGAATCTGATGAAGAAGATGAAGCCAATCTCTGTCTTATGGCCGAAATCCAAGAGGTGAAGGAAGAACCTACTGGTATGCCCTTCACATCCTCCAATTCTCAGGTATCAACCTCCTTTATCCCAGCTCTCATTGATGCTGATACACTTCGTGCTATCGATCTGCCAACGATTGATTTATATGATGCCCTGAATGGCAAAACACAAGCTAAACAAATGAATCTCGATTTAACTGAACAACTTAAGAAATGTCAATTAAAGATCCAAGAACTATCTAATATAGAAGAAAGTTTAAACGATCAAGTTTATGTAAATCAAATAATCAACATTGAACGTGAACAAGCTATCGCTGATCTGAAAGCTGAAAAAGCAATTGTTGAAGGATGGTGTAAATCCTCAGCAAAGATCACTGAGATAATCGGTGCTCAGATCCCTGTCCATGACATAAGTTGTCTTGGTTTTTGTGCTAACACAGAAAAACCAACCAAAGATCGTTCCATGCTTAAGTTTGGAATGTTCGTTTTTCCATTGCACCTCCACATATGCTATCAAAAATGATTTTTTTCACACTCCACTGCTACTTTGGAGTAGCCTAATCTATAACAAAGCATCAGACCAAAAAGGGGAGCTCTGGCTTCTACAAATGTGTTGGTACCTGGGCCATTAAAAGTAGGAAAAGCAACCAAAGCGGAGCCCTTATAGTCCCTAATAATGCCTGTTAGGTCACGTTAGTGGAATAGAAGTATAGGGACTAATCATGACATATCTTGTAAATACCTTTTGGGTATAAATAGTTTTCTTAATCCTAGTATTAGGGTTTGATGTTCATTATTGCTTATTAGTTTACCATTGTACGGCTCTTCCAAAACCTTTACTGTTCCTGAATGACAAGTGAGGTTTATGACTATATTGTGTTGATTCATTGTGATTGATTGTTAATCTGGTATCCACAATTGGTATCAGAGCAGAAAGACGTTTGATTCAAAGGTAATTTTCTTAGTCTGATCATTCAAGTTTTTATTCTATTGTTTCATCCAAAAAGAATTTTCTTTGCTTTGATTTAAGTGTAAAAAGCTTGAATTGAGGCTTGAAAAATCTTCTCTATTGTGTTTCTGAAATCATATCGAGTTTTGGGTTGTTTTGGTTAAGCATAAAATCATCAATTTTTGAGTTTTTGATTTCTGGGTTTCATACTCTCAGTTCTTGATAAAAACTCAATTTTGCTTCAAAAAGTGCTTGATTAATCGATTTGGTTAGTTATTTTTGCATTCCCTACTTGTTTGTTTTGGTTCTAAAGTGATTGCAGAAATTTTCCAAGTCAAAAGTGGTGCAGATTCGATTTCCAGGTATGTTTTTCGACTTCCAGTGTTTGAATTCGGAACTCAGTTCTTGAGTTCCGGTTCCTTTACATTCCAGATCCACAAAAATACCGGATCCTCTCTCGGGTCAGGTATCTCAATACCGGATTTGTTTTTGTTTCCGGATCCTTACTAATTTCGGTTCCTTAAACTTCCGGTATACACTTCCGGATCCGGACCCTATTTTCGATATTGTTTCCGGATTTCTTAATTCCGGTACTTGATTCCGGATCACTTAATTCCGGTACTTGATTCTGGATTACTTAATTCAGGCACTTGATTCCGGATCACATAACTCTGGATCTTGCACTTCGGATCATCTATTCCGGATCTTGCCATCTGCACACTTGTTTTTTCCCAGTTTCTGTTTGGTTCTATTTTTTTGTGTTCCTTCTGCCTATTGTTGATCATTTATAGGAATTGCGTTAGGTTTCCACTCCCTTAGGATTTCGCGATAGTTGTGCGTTAGTTTGTGCGTTAGATCACTCGTTACCTTTGAATCATACCATTCATCTTACGATCACACCAGTTCACACAATGAATGCTCAAGACGCATTAGCTATCGGATCGGAATTCAAGCCTCCGATCTTGTACCGCGGGGAGTATAATGTCTGGAGGGATAGGTTAATGTGCTTCATCGAGACTAAGCCGCTATATGAAGAAATTATCCAATCGCTGAAGGAAGGTCCGACTATTCCACCATTGATGGACGTCACTGCACAAGAAGGTGGACCTCCAGCCCATAAGGTGCCTAAACCATACGACAAGTTGACGGTTGAAGAAAACCGGAAAACGATGGAGATACGCTGGCGAAGACTTATCTAGTATACAGTCTTCCCAACAATATATACTGCAACATCGACAGTTACAAGGATACGGCTAATGGTATGTGGGACCAGCTTGCGAAGATCATGCAAGGCAGTCGTGAGGGTAATCAAATGAAGATCACCAACTGCCTCACCCGCTACGAATCCTTTAAAGCCAAAATAGGGGAATCACTCACTGAAACCTACGAGCGTTTCTGCACTATACTCAACGACCTGCACAAGAACAACATCTTCAAGTCAAACCTTGAGTGCAACCTTAAGTTTCTCAACAACCTTCAAACTGAATGGAAGGGATTTGTTCTACACGTCCGCCACAACCGATCATTTTAGAGCGTTCCGCTGCATGAGCTCTACGAGATGTTGCTCCAAGATGAAGATGATGTACGTGAGCTGATGGGAGATCAAAAGTCAAATGAAAAGATGAAAGAAGATCCTCATGCCCTCATGTCTCAAAAGAAAGAAAAGCAAGCACATCGCAGTTCGTATAGAGAGGAAGCGCCAAGTGAATCTGAACATGAAGATGACGAACCCGAAAGTGATTCTGATCCCGAGCTCGATAGTTTCAAGAAAGTTGTTGCCTTGCTCTCTCGGGAATATGCTAGGAAGAAGTTCTTCAAGAAACCAACCAATAACAACCAGCGATATTCCACAAACACAAAGCGTCGGGATGATAAAGACAAGTACGAAGGCAAACGCAAGTTTGATGATGGAAGAAAGAGGAACAATGAATGGAAGCGATCTGAAGGAGAGTCTGATGATAGAGCTAATGATGAACCTATGAAATGCTACAATTGCGGTAGGCGAGGCCACTTCACCAAAGACTGCCGGAAACCAGTAGTACGCAATGTTGAGTACTACAAGAATAAGATTCTTCTATCAAGGTAGAAAGAAAGCGGGTAAAGCGTTACTGGTGGAAGATGATAATTGGCTCCAACTGACTGATGAAGAGAACGACGACGAGGAAGCTCATATGTGTTATACTGGCCTCAACCTGGAAGAATCCGATTCTGATGACGACTCTTCTGAAAAGAAGAAAGACAAAAGCGAGTGCCAGGTATGATGAGTTAATTAATCGGATGCAAGTAATGGTGCGTACCTTAGATTCCTTCAAACTTAAGGTTAAAACCAAAGACGCCCAAATCTCTAAGCTAGAAGCTGAGGCTAAGATTAAATACGATACCATAGGCATGCTAGCTATTGAAAAGGCTGAGGACAAACGTGTGATAGAAAACTATCAAACAGAGTGCGCGGTCATTTCAAAATGAGCTGAAATCCTCGAGACTCAACTATCTGAATTTACTCAAAAGTTAGAAAAGTATCAGGAGGAGTATTCTAAAAGAGTTGTAATTCAAGAGAACGTTAGAAAAGAAAATGAGTTGTTGACCACTAAGCTTAAGGATCTTGAATCTAAACTCTATAAACTTGGTCAATCCGAACAAACCATCCACTTGAACAAGCCAAAGGAGTTCAAATATTACAACTCACAATGGGGACTCGGATATGATAATCCGTGTTACCTAAAGAAAATCTTGTCTAAGGTTCCCACTCTTTATGAATTCAATTTCATGGGCCTAGATAAGAAATATCCTGAGTACAAGATCAAGTAGACTAAGCCATCTCCGAAAGACGAGGAGAAAGAGGATATTAAACGAAAAACAGGGATTCCTCTACCACCAATAGAGGCTAAACCTAAAACTAATAATCCTAATTCTGAAAAGAACACAAAATCGGAAGATGAGCCGCCTAGGAAAAACATAATTGTACAGATACCTTTCGTGTATGAAACGCTTAATGCGTCATATTTAAAGAGCAAAACTCCTTATCTCTCCAACGATTACTTCGACATCTGTTCGCTTGCCAAAACGGTTGAAACTCCGGTTCCAGTTATGGCAACACCAGATGAAGATTCTAACGATAAATCAGAGTTCAAACGTTATGTTCCACCTCTGATTTTGGAAAACATAATTTTTAAACTTGAAGAATCGATTGCAAGGGATAAGGTCATTTATGAAACTGAAAGAACTGTACTCTTAGCTTCTATCGAAGAGCTCAAAAAGAACAAACCCGAGACATTACCCGAATTTGAAAGAGAGAGTTATCGAACCGAGATTGCTAAGCTGACTTCTCAACTGTCCGCTTTGGCGACAGAAGCTTTAACGCTGAGAATGGCTAAGGAAAATCCAGTGGATACTCCGATGACGCCTGTCACTCCTGAAACAATCTCGTTTGACTTCGCTCCAATTTATTTGGATAGTTCCTCGTGTAAAGCTTTATAGTAGTGTCTGATGACAAAAATGACAAAGATTTGAGCTTTAAAGATAAAGGTAAGGCCATCCAATCCGATTCTGTTCAAAAGAATCTTTATCCCGTTTTTGATAATCCCTTTGCGGATAACTCCTCGTCCGACTCTGATGGCACACACCACTTGATTCTGCACTACGGTTTTCCGAGTTTATGAATTCCTCTGTGTGTCATGATGATGAATGTTCTAAGATTGATTTTGCTCCAAAGCTTGCTTGTCACACTCAATTTTTAGAAAAAAATGCCCACATCGGTTAATTTTGAAAAAGTTGAATGTTCTAATTCTAAAACCGTTTATGCGACCATTTCTAAATCTAAATCAAAACGTCGGTCCAAGAAATGTGCTAAAACCGGTAAGAGCTCTTCCAAACAACCAGTTTTCTCAAGCTCCTCTGACAATAACTCTAATGTAATTTCAGAAAGAACGGGTCGGGGGAAAGCGGTTCGGAAAGAGTGGGTAGAGAAGAAGGCTAAGAGACGACCTGACAAGACCGAGTCATTTACTCCTTTTTCGCTTATTAGGAAAAATAACAACAATCATGATTTTGATTTGAATAACTCTGTTGAACATGGTTTTAAATTTCCTGTTAAACTTAATAATGTTCAGCAATTGATTGAAATTTCGCGTGATTTTATTTGTTGTTCTTTATGTGGAGTGAATGATTTGATTGTGTCTAAGCATGCATCTGATTGGTTTGGTACATATCATGTTTTTAATTCTAATGCTTCTCGTAAATCCAATCGGAAAAGACCCAGATATAAAAGGGTCTCAAACAAATGTGCTGCACCTAACACCCAAGGACCCATTTACATATGGGTACCTAAACGACCTTAACTTTGTTTTGCAGCCCGGTCATGTGTGGTTTCTCGACTCTGGATGCTCCAAACACATGACTGGTAAAAGGGAGCTACTCACCAACTTCAAGGAGAAGTATTGTGGTGATGTAAGATTTGTTAATGATAACGTGGCCCCGATCATGGGTTACAGCGACCTCGTTCAGGACAACCTCACGATCAAGCGTGTGTCCTACGTCGAAGGCCTTGGTCACAACCTCTTCAGCAATGGGCAGTTTTGTGACAAGAATCTTGAAGTCAGATTCAAAGGGAAGCGGTGTAGTATTCGTGATGACGACGGAACGGAGATCCTCGCCGGTACTCGACGGATGAACCTCTACACCATCAATCTTGCCGACGTGAAGACCGACAAAGCCGTGTGCCTTATGTCAAAAGCCACTACTCAACAGAACTAGCTGTGGCATCGACGACTCTCACATTTGAACTGGCTGTGTCAAAAGCCACTACTAAACAAGCTGGTGTTGGGTGGACTCGTCAAGGGTATGCCAGAACTAAAGTTTGCGAAAGAACATCTCTGCTCCGCCTGCAAGATGGGAAATATGAAGAAGGTGTCACACAAGCCGAAGTCGGTGTCTAGCACGTCAAGACCTTTAGAGCTGATCCACATGGATCTCTGCGGCCCAATGCGCGTTCAAAGCATAAGTCACAAGAAGTATGTGTTGGTGATGGTGGACGACTACTCAAGATACACTTGGGTCAAGTTCCTTCGTTCAAAGGACGAGACTCCTGGTGTCATTGTCAACCACCTGAAGGGAGTTCAAAATAATTTGCAGTTGACCGTCATCGCGATTCGCACGGATAACGGAACCGAGTTCAACAATCGCATCATCGGTGATTTTCTCACATCAGCTGGAATTTCACACGACTTCTCGGCACCCAGGACTCCACAACAGAACGACATGGTGGAACGACGCAACCACACTTTGGTGGAAGCGGCACGGGATAACTGTATCTTTAGCAGTTACACTTGTCTCGCAGCGTGGTTTAGGTGTTTCAAGCACATCGGTGACGTGTTCTCTGTATTTCCGTTTTTAGTGTTTCTTTCGTTTTTCGATTTTTACATGTTTCTTTAACTTTTATTCGTCTAGTCTTTGTTTTTCAATTTTTTCCCGTGCTACTAACCTCTTGCACTATAAGGTGTTACCTCGCAGGCAAAGTCTCTAAGGTATGTTTTCTCGTTTCTGTAAGGAGAGAGTAGCAATTTTTGAGAAATTGAGGGGGAGAAGTGTCAGTTTGACAAATCGAGGGGGAACTTTGTCACTTAATCGAGTTTAAAAGGGGAAATCTTTCAAGTTTTTTGTTTATGTTTTTTTTTTTAAAAAGGGGTCTTTTATTGAAAACTTGAGGGGGAGAGTTGTTTTCGATAAGTTGAGGGGGAGAAGTAAAATTTTCAAGACCCGAGGGGCTGAAAGTGTAAATTTTAAGTTCAGGGAAAATTTTAGAAGTTTTTCAAACATCAGGGGTAATTTTCGCCAAGTGTCAAAAGTTGAGACAAAGTTGGCACCGGGAGAGTTAAGGCATCCGGTACCGAATTCACTTCCGGTATCGACTGATATAAATACCGGATTTTTGACTAATGTTTTCACAATTTCAAAACTTCGCGCCCAAACTCTCTCAACCCAACTTCTTCTCACATCATCTTCTACTTGTGGTTTTTGCATCAATCCGACTCCGATCTTCCATCCAATCTACAGGTATGTGTTCTAAACTCCGATTCCTTGATTTCCAACTAGAAATCGGTTTACACAGATCCAACTTTCGATCGATTTTATGGGGGTCGGCGCTGATGGGTTTCTAAACCCTTCGGTTTGTGTTATTTATCCCCAATCTAACTCAAATCGTCTAAAACTAGAATCTAATCGAAAAATAGTTGAGTTCTTGACCTTCTATTTGGGCCTCAGTTGCTTTGATTTTGTTTTAGGAATCGACTTTTCTCCCGATTAGGGTTCCGACTTGGTTCCGGAACTCAATTGTTCCGGAACGAGTTCCGGTATACGAGCGTTCCGGATTGCGTCCCATTTTTTCGAACAGTTCCGGAATGAGTTCCGGTGTACATTTTCTGGTATGTGTTGTTCCAGAATTCCATACTTCCGGTATGTGTTCCGGAATTTCAAACTTCTGGTACGTCTTCCGGTATCTCCAATTCCGGATCTGTTCTCAATTAGACTCCGGATCCTATGTGGTTCCGGAAGACATTTTGGTTCCGGATTACTCTATGTTCCGGTACACATTCTGGTTCCGGATCCCTTTGGATTCTGGATTTGATTCCGGGAGCACTGTTTTATTGACGCTAAATGGCTATTAGTGGGCTGCTTACACATATATGCATTCATTCAACTCAGAATCATCATGATACGAATAGTGACTTGTTTCGGACCGACATCGACTCTCGGTATGCCAAATCCGATAATTCACACCTGTGACTGTACACATGCCATGAAAACTCAACACCTACTGTCTTTAAAAACGTACATCATGGCTCAACCGAATCCACAAGGTGATGTCCCACTATTACCCGAAGGACCGAACCTACCCCTCGTTGCAAACAACTTCCACCTGGACACGGAAAATCTAATATGCCAATGTCCAGTAATTGTGGAGATTCTGAAGGGCCACACCCTCAATCGAGCACTGACGGCCACCGCCCCAGTTCCAGCTGTTTACGTGCACCAACTATGGTTTTAACTCACCTGTCGCTCGCGACCAAAACTTCGACCTCCGAGGACGTATTGGTGACTCCACGGTACTGATCACTCATGATATCTTCTGCTAGATCCTCGACCTGCCGCAACCGACATCCATTCCAGGACGTACAGCCTACAACGCTCAGGTCTCAGATGCAGTTCTCTGCCGAGATATTCGCACCCTCGGTTACAGAGCCGCACTCGCCCATCCATCGCACTTCTCAAGGATTCACCTTCAGCCTGTCTGGTACACACTGTTCACAATTTTGAACAGGTGCCTATCAGCAATCAACAAAGGCATCGATCAGACGACAGTCAACATGCTCGGACTATTCCATGTCGTCGTATACAGCCGACATGTCGACTACGCAACAATACTATGGATGTAGTTGATCGCGCAAGTTCAAGAGAAGCAAGGCAGCCGACGCCTCACATTCCTACCGTTTCCAAGATTTCTACAGCTGATAGCCGCCCACTTCATGGCGACCGACCCCACCATTCCTTAAACCGCACCGACCATGAGGTACTTCTTTCGACTCGAATGACTAGGATCCAGAACAAGCTAGTGATTGAAGACCTAGAACCCTTGGTAATCCCTAACGACTTACTAGTTATCGCGGACCAATCGGCACCGAGTGTGATAGCTTGTAGGAGTGAGAATAATCTACACGCTCCGATGGTCCAGCCAGATCTGGCAGGACCTGCCCAAGGAGCGCAAGCCGAGAGGGTCCACGTATGCGAGGCAGAGGGGTCCGACGACCAGGGGCTCGCGGATGGGGCGTGGTGAGAGAAAATATAGTGAGGGGAACAGGCGTGGGCGGTGCAAGTAGGTCAACACGTGATGCTAGTTCGTCCATACCCCTATCCACTCCACCACGTACACCGATACCTCCTAGAGACGAAGATCCAGCACTACACGACGTGGAGGTGGAAGGTGTAACCCGAGTACAAGTAGCGGAAGAGGCAGCCTCCTCTTCCAGCTCTGAGCCCGGCTCAGTCTCCGGACCATCTTCCGAGTCCATCTCTGGCTCCCAATCCGGGTCCGAATCCGAGTCTCAATCAGGCTCGGATTTCGGTTCCCAATCAGGGTCAGAGGAATCCGTAAGTGAGGCAACTGAGTCAGATGATGATGATGATGATGATGACACCCCCCAAACCGAAGCCTTATCTAGAGAGAAAAGGAGAGCGGAGGGTGTATTAGTTGAAAAAGAAAAAGTAAGTGAGGTTGTGCATGAAAGGAGGAGTAAGCAAAAGAATGAGAGTGAAAGAGTGATGGAGCAATCTTCACAGGTTGCTCCCAACCAGTCTCGACCTAGCCAGGCAGCCACATCTGCTATCCCGTCGCATCCGTTGCGACAGGATATTGAAGAAGACGTTGTGGGCCTAGCGACACAACTGCACACCCTACCTAGCCACTCAGTTTCCTCTCATAAGGAAACTGTTTCACTTTCACACGGGGATTAAGCACAACTGCCACCGGTCTCTCACTTGGAGAGTTCCAGTGTTGAAATAAGAGAACACCAGCCCCGGTTATCGACTTCCTTTGATGCACATATGAGTCTAGATCCAATTGCTGAATCTATTCATTTGCTAGGACACCGGTCATACATACTGCTAACGTCGAGAGTCTACGTGCCTCGACCGGAACGCCCGAGAAAGTCTACCTTTTGGTAGCTTGCAAGGACAGGGCGAAGGACCTACCACGGCTATCATCAAGCCAACCGTGAGCGTAGGCGGTACTGCGGTGCAATCCACCACAGCTACTACAACTGAGAGGCTAAGTGCTTCAGGTGTTAGTCACCCGGAGTTCGTCTCCAAGGAACAAATGGACGGCACCTTAAAAGCTGTCCAAACAGAGATCTTGAAGAAGATATCCGACGAAATGGCCTTTATCAGAAGGGCAGTCGCGGGTAAAGGCGTGGCTACAGATATTCCCCCTACACAACCACAGATCCGAATGCCTCCGCCAACCCCAACCCCAACCCCGAACATACAGAATATGAGCGTCGAGGCTCTCAAAGCCGCCTTACTGGATAAACTACTGTCCCAATCCAACATCGATGCCTAATCCAAAGCTGATCTAGTGAGTATTCTACTCTCACAATCCCAACCACCACCCCAGTCACTCCAACTGATCCACAAGCCCAAACAAACGCCAAGCTTGATACACTTACCAACACTCTAACCGAAGTCAAGAAAGCCCTCGACACTCTATCCGAGAGGGTTGCCAGATTAGAAGATACATGTAAGGGTCAGGCATAGGGCTCAAAGCGAGGCATGATGATAAGGAGGATCCTGACCAGCATGAGGGGGAGAAAAGTGTTGGTCCCGAAAGGCCTATACAAGTTTGTAGAAGGGGGGGGGGGGGGGGTTGAATACAAACACGCTATTTTACTTTCTAAATTGTTTATTGATAAATCATTAACAATTTACAGCTTGTTGCGGAAACAAGATTAAGGATAAACCTAAATCTAAACAAGTTGGAACACTAAGGTTTCTTGCACTAAGAAAGATATGGAGATTACTAATAAAATCCTATCTTGAGAGAGATTTGAACTTGTCTAGAGTTAGCAAGTTACTTCAAATGAAGTGAGTTCATCTCTTTATATACTGCATGCATTTAAGGCAAATCAGTATACGCTTTACACGTGTCATCAGCGGATTGGTTGCATGTCATTGACCTTTGTTGACAACCTTAGTAGCCGCATGAATGAACAGTGTAGTATCAGAGTGGTTGTACGATCTCAGATTTTCGGAGGTTCTTTTCTGACATTTCGTACGGTGGCGTGCAAGGGAGGTTAAGACAAAAGTACTTTGTACGGAGGACTTCATGATCAGCTTTCGTTGATTCAGCGATTATCATTTACTATTCAGCGAATGATAAAGTTCAGCGATAGCTGAAGTCTTGTACTTGATACTTCACGTTGAGTGGACAAATCTGAGTCTTCGCTGATCCGCATCAGTTCATTAGTAGACTTGTCGCTGGTTCTTGAGCTTGATCTTTGACTTCAGCGTAGAACCTTTGTTGACGTGAAACTTGTCTTCAGGGATCATAAGTAAACAACTAACTTATCAGCGATCAACATAAGGACTGAACAGACTCAGCGCATTATGGTGAACAGTGTTCGCTGAATGTTTAATTTAAAGAGCGAGAGTTCCTATCAGCGGTACTGTAAGATCTTAGTACTTATCAGCGATAGTGAAACTCTGATACATATTGTTTACATACAATTTTCACTAAGTATTTAAGAGAGGGTCATTATCAAATCACTGAGGGTTTGGATCAACAATCTCCCCCTATTTGATTATGACATAGCAACAAAGAAAATTGCTATTTAATGAAAACATAAGGATAAAAAGAACTCATAAAATATTTGTCCCTTTTACTGTTTTCTGGGATCTTTTCAGTACTGATGGAGTAAAGTACATTCGCTGAAATCTTTCTTTAAATCTTTGAATCAGGTTACAATGAAGAACAGAAAGATTACAAGTACAAGTGAAATAAATTACAAGTACAGAAGGATAACTGATACAATAGAGAAAAAGGAGATTATATCAGTTTTCAAAAGGTTCTTCCTTAATGAGAAGTTCATCAAGGGTCGTCTTTTCAGTGGGAATCATCCAGTCAGGAACCGTTACACCTTGTTTTCTTTTCTTCAGCGCTTCTTGAAAGATCAAGGGTTTTAGGTGTCGTGCCTGAATGTCCTTTCTGAAGTCACACCAGTAGATAAGATCTCTGAGCTGTTCGATTGGAGTGATTGGGAGCTCAGCGATCCGTTAAAAGCATTTTCGTCCGTCGTAGTCAAGAAAGAATATTCCATAAGGATTACTGATGACTTTACCAGGGACGAAAAGTTCACATGGTGGCAGAGAGATGTCAAGGGCAGATAGATCAGGATCAGGACCAAGTACTTCAGCGCGAGAGAAACCAATTCCAGTTTCATTTCGTATGACAGGTCCTGAATTTGAATCTTGACGTTTCTTCCTTGGAGAACCTCTTTTTCTTTTCGGCTTTAGATCAGGAACAGGAGGAATATCCACACAGGAAGATATCAAGTCAATCTGTCTGTTTATCAGTTTTTCGAAATGATTCTTGTACTTTGATTGTGATGGTTGGATAGCTAACCTCATCTCCAGCCATTCAGAGAGACCATACCTTTTTACAGTGTCAGCACGAAAGGTTTCAGATGTGCCATCTTCTCTGAACAGTTTGATGTCAACAATAGGTACTCCGATAGATGTTCTTCCAGAGATGAATACCTTGTTGATCTTCGTTGGACGATATCTGAAGTGAATTTTCTCTTTACACCAGATCAAGGTGGTCTGAGAAACTTCAGTTTTCTTTTCACGATCTTCTGGGCTTCTTCCCACAGCTTTCGTTGGATTTGAATGGGAACACGCTTCAGCTTGGGGTCTTTGACAGATTCTTGAGTGAGCTTGATGGCGTATTCTCTGTCTTTCTCTTCAGCTTCCTTTCTTTCAGCAATGAGGCGTTCAGCTCTAAGGTGGTCCTGATATTCAGCTTTTGAAATTCTGAACTTAGGAGGAACTGAAGGCAGTTGATCAGGCCTTAGAATAATTCGCTGATCCTCGAATCGCTTTATTATTTCTTCTCTTCTCTTTTGATCCTCTTCACTCAGCTTTTGAGGAACTGAGGAAGGTCTCTTATTGCGCGAGAGAGGTTGTTCTTCTAGTTCATCAGTCTCAGAGATCAAGTCCAAGACTGGGATTATTTCATCAGCAGCAGCTGGCTTTATTTGTGAAGTCGCAACAGTAGAACATTCAGCGACATCCTCAAACAGGGGAGAGGACTAGCTGAAAAGCAGCGATCTTACAGATAAGAATTGGGTAGAAGAACTTTGGTAGAAAAGATAGAAAAATAATGTGGATGTGTATATAGGTTTGGAGAACTTAGTGAGCTGTTGAGAAGTTCAGGGAAGGAAAAAGTAAAGTTTTAGTTTACCTGACAAACCGGCTTTTCAAAGAGAATCGCTAGATTTTCATCTTCAGCGAGGCCTTTGTCTTTGCTTTTCTCAGCGCCAGAAGCTGAGGGCTTTGTCTTTGTCTTCTCCCCTGATGGTTCTTTTATTGAGATTCCTTTAAGAGCTTTGATCCTTGGGGCAGGTTTGACGATAAAGAAATCATCGTCATCTTCATCATCATCATCATCCTTTCTTGGAGAGAAGGATGGTTTGTAGTCAGGGATGTCGATGTCTTCATCTTCTTCTGCTTCGGAATTCTCAGCATCTTCTTCGAGTTGCTCCCCCTCAGATACAGAGGCGAGCTTCTCGGTTCCCTGAGGGTTTTCATCTCCCTGAGGTCCAGTGGTCAGATCTTCATTCCTCTCTCCCCTGATAGATTCATCATGGGAAAGGTCTTCAGCGCTTTTGTTGTTCAGATCTTCAGCGCTTTTCTCCTTGGAATGTTTAGCGCTCTTCTCCCCCTCTTTTTCATGATGACTGGGGGAGGAATGGGCAGACTCAGCATTGGTGTTATCTCTGTCTTCTGGGCCAGAGATTTTCACACAACCTTCAAGCTTTGCTATTCTGTCTTCTAGGCCAGAGATAGCAGGCGTGATTTTCCTCAGCTCTGTGCGATCCTCCTCTGTGAAAGATTCCAGAATAGGGACAGGGGCAGGAGCAGGAGCTGGACTATTTGCCTTGTTTACCAGTGTCTCGATCATCGTCTTCATAGAGCTAACGTCGGTCTTTACAGAGCCTAAGTCAGTCTTGACCTCTGACATATCACCCTCGAGTTTTTTAACCGATGTCTTCAGCGTTGTTACTTCGCTGGACATGGTCGAAACTGATGTTTTGAGGCTTGTGTAGTCAGTGTAGATGTCACAGAGCACCTTGGCAAAATCGCTGAGCGTCTTATCAAGACTCTTGATGTCTTCAGTGGAAGCTTTCTTCTCCACCACCGTTGTCAGCTTTGTCAAGTTCTCTCCAGCGTTTGTTACAGCGGTTGAGTTGTTGGAAAGTGTGGTGGTGAGACTGGACAGCTTTGTTTCCACGGACTTCAGCGAGGCGTTGATGTCTCCCAAATTAGGACCTGTAACATATAAGTACTTGTGAACAAAGGAAAGCTCAGAAGTTTCAGGTTTAGTTACAGTGTTTAAGGTGGGATTAGTACCTGCAGGAGGATTGATGAACTCGTCGAAGTTGCAAGTTCCTGAATAGTGTTCCATATCCTCTTCGAAAGTACGGTGAGGTATGGTGAACTCTGCAGGTCCTTTCTTCATCATTTGTTGAGAAGCATCAGTGGCGCCTTCTGGAATGATGGCATCTCCAGTGTTTGCTGGAGGAGTGTCCAAGTGAGTGGAGGGAGAAGCGAAGGTTAAGATTGGGGTTCGGGTTCTGAGTTCAGCGTTGGAATCGCTGACAATCACTTCATCAGTCTTTTGAGAGACTGAGGGAGGTTGGGTAGTTTCCAAGTTTCTAACCTCAGCGTTTGGAGACGCTGAAGTCTGGATTGGAGGGATGGCTTGCACGGGTGTGGCAGAGCGTACCACGGAACTTTCCTTCAGCTCTTCAGAACGAGCTGAGGAGTCTTCAGCATGGAATTGCTGGGGTTGCTCCTTGGTTTTCTTGATCCTTTTGGAATCAAGTTGGGTGTGTGAGGGTTTCCTTTTCTTATAAGGAGAGGATGTTGTGGCCGGGGTATCAGCGATTGGTATTGTCGCTGAAGGAGCCACAAAAAGCGGAGAATTTAGAAGAGAGAGAAGAGTAGAGAGACGTGCCTCATTGGCGACAGGCTTGAAGTCGAGAACCTTAGGGCCAATCTGAGAAAGTTTCAGATCACCCTCTTCAGGATAGCTGTCCTTCAGGGCATATTGAAAGATGGCGCTGATGAATCGTGGGTAAGGAACCCATGCTGGTCTGTCAGCGGCAGAATCGACACGTTGAATCAGGTCTTCATAAATAATGGAGGCCCAGTCAATATTTAGACCTTTCAGCAGTGCGTATCCCATGGACTACTGAGGTTGGGCGGCTTGATCAGAAGATCCGGATTTCGCTGTCATGCAGCTGATCAGGTGAGCGAAGATGAAATTCATCTCGCTGGGCATTTTGGATTTCTTTATCAGCGTCAGTTTCTTCTCAGGCTTCTTGTCCCTTCCAATATCCCAGATATAACCCATTGCGTCAAGGAAAGCAATGATTGCTTCTCTGTCAGCATGCTTTTTGTGGTTAGGGAAAGGAATGAAGGGTTTTTCTTTGGAGGCATTTGGGAAGTTTAGGGCTTTGCGGATAATTGCGGGTGTGATCTTGATGGTGCCATACTCAGTATCGCTGAGTATGCAGTCTATGGTTTTGGATGGATCTTTGGCAGAAGGTAGCTCAGTGTGTCTGGCAGAGTACCAGAACTGGGATAAGAGCCGCTGACTGACAGGAGGTGTTATGGTCAGGGCTATGTAGATGGGGCTGTTCTTCAGAAAACTTACAGCATCGTCCAGATGTGATACTTGCTTCCGAGGAGGAAACTCGAGAAGAGCTGAGAGGTTGTTGGCCTTAGTCCAATCGAGTTGATCCAGCTCGAACTTCACCTGGGGGGCTTTGAAGATTTCCATTTCCTCAGAGTCAGTGGAGATGGATTCAGCGGTAACATTTAGCTTTGAAGATGCCATATCACTGTATTATCAGTTCAACCAAAGATGTTAACAGATAAGAATTATCTTAATGTGGACAGAAATTTCCGTTAAGATTTTTCGAATCTTGTCCATTTCATTCAGACAAAAAATGTCTTAATGAAGATTAGGGTTTTTCTTGATTTTAAAAGAAAAGTAAAACCCATAAAATCTTGTATTCCAGTTTCTAAAAGAAAAATGGATACGAATGAAGAACAAGTTTAAGATTTAGATTTAAAACTTGAAGAACAACCATGAAATGGTTGTGTTCATAAAACCATGAAAGAAATGATTTTATTTTAAAAAAGTTCTTTTCTTTGATCTTGTTAAAACAAAGAGATGATCGAAAACAAGTTATACGCATTTGATAAAAAATAAGAACATATTAACCTTGAAGTTGATGAAGAAGATGATGAACAGTTATTGAGGTTTTTGAGAGCACAAATGCAACAGAGAATTCTTTTCTTGCGGAGAAAGATTGTTCGCGTAAAAGACAAATATAAACCAAGAGTTGTTTATATAGGGATTTTTACAGAGAGAAATCCTTGAGCGGGAAAAGGTTTTCATCATGACACGGACACGTGTTTGCATTTGATTGGAAGTTTGAACAAAACGTGCAAACGTGTGTCAGAAAGAAATCGTGCCGAGTGTTATCCGTTGCAATGACGTCACAATTGTCCTTTCACATTCTTTTAGGATGTCTCTGAGGTTTTGAAAAACTCAGGGACTCTTTTGAAAAACATGAAGCACTGAATAGAAATATCAGTGAAGGTTTAAGGAATTTTCAAAATATCGCTGTTAAGGAAGAGATATTCAGCGATGCAATTTATTTTGAAATCTTGCATTTACATGCGATTGTCAGAGAGAGAAAACATACCTGGATATCAGTTTAACCAAGTTTATTCAGAGAAAAGAGGATGAAATGGATTATAAAAGTTGATTTTATCCCGAAGCCTATAAAATAATGTATAAACGTATCGCTGATAAATGTGAACCGCTGAAGATTTTATCCTTCAAAGTTCAGCATTCCAAGCTCGCTAATGAGAAAGTTGAATCTTGTCTCATCAAGAGGTTTGGTAAACAAATCAGCTAACTGATAATCAGTTGGGATAAAATGAAGTTCTATATCACCATTCATCACATGATCTCTGATAAAATGATATCTGATTTCTATGTGTTTTGACTTTGAGTGTAGCACTGGATTGTTTGCTATAGCGATGGCACTTGTGCTGTCGCAATAGATTGGAATTTTGGAGAGCTGAAGATCATAGACTAGTAGCTGATTTCTCATCCACAAGACTTGAGAACAGCAGCTTCCAGCGGCTACATACTCAGCTTCAGCTGTGGAAGTGGACACTGAGTTTTGCTTCTTACTTGTCCAACTTACCAGCTTTCCACCCAGGAGCTGACATCCTCCTGTGGTGCTTTTCCTATCCATTTTGCAACCTGCAAAATCACCTTCTGAATAGGCGGTTAGATCGAACCCTGAGTCTTTGGGATACCAAAGACCTAGATTCGCTGTACCCTTAAGATATCGAAAGATTCGCTTTACAGCTTTCATATGGGATATCTTAGGTTCAACTTGATATCGTGCACACAGACATGTTGCAAACATAATATCGGGTCGGCTAGCTGTAAGATACAATAGTAAGCCGATCATCCCACGGTACAGCGTGACATTGACAGGAACACCCTTTGTGTCCTTATCAAGTATCTGCGGTGGTGCCATAGGGGTTTTCATAGCTGAACTTTCAGTTAAGTCGAATTTCTTCAGCATATCTTTAACATACTTTCCCTGATTTATAAAAGTTCCTTTTTCAGTTTGCTTAATCTGAAGACCAAGGAAATATGTTAGTTCACCCATCATACTCATTTTATACTCATCTTTCATTCTATCAGCGAAACGAGTACAAAGCTCAGGGTTAGTAGAACCAAATATAATGTCATCAACATATATTTGAACTAAAATGATATGACCTTTTACTTTTCTAAAAAACAAAGTTTTGTCAATCTTACCTCGCTCAAATTTTTCAATATGAAGATAAGTAGAGAGAGTATCATACCATGCACGTGGAGCTTGCTTTAAGCCATAAAGTACCTTGTCCAGTTTATAAACATAACCTGGACGCTTAGGATCTGAGAATCCTGGAGGTTGTTCCACATATACTTCTTCATTCAGCTTTCCATTTAGAAATGCTGACTTAACATCCATCTGATGTACAGTGAAGTTTTTGTGTATAGCATATGCTAAGAAAAGACGAATAGATTCAAGTCTTGCTACTGGAGCAAAAGTTTCGTCATAATCTATGCCTTCCTCTTGTCTGTATCCCTGAGCAACAAGACGAGCTTTGTTGCGAGTTACAGTACCATGTTCGTCCAACTTGTTTCGATAGACCCATTTAGTGCCTATCACCGTTTTGTCAGTTGGTCTACGAACAAGTTTCCAAACTTTGTTTCTTTCGAATTCAGTCAGCTCTTCTTGCATAGCGCTGACCCAGTTTGGATCTCTGAGGGCATCATCTATTTTCTTTGGTTCAGTTAGAGAAATAAAGTTAACAAATAAACAAATATTACCTGCACTTCTACGAGTCTGAATACCAGCGTTGGGATCACCAAGAATTTGATCGATTGGGTGATTTACAGTCCATCGCTGAGCCGGAGCATGCGTCGCTGACTCAGTCTGAACTGGAGAAACTGAAGATGAGGCTTCAGCTACTTCTGGATTATCAGCTAAGAGATGAATGTTTGCGTTTGCCACTTCATTCACTGATTGCTGAGAAATAGATGGAATTTCTGAGACATTTGGATCAACTGCAGGTATAGTGTTTATAGGAACAGCTGAGACCCAAGATGTTTCAGCTTCACTATTTTGCATATTTGGAATGATAGAAGGACCATCATTTTCTACGGTGTGAGCATGAGGAGTGGGAATATCTTCTGAATCACCAAGATGAGAAAACATCCATTGATTCAGTTCTTCTGTATCAGCGTTCGGTTTAGAGTTCGCTGAACGGGATTCGTCAAACGTGACGTGAATAGTTTCTTCTACAGTTTGTCTTCTTCGGTTGAAGACTCTGAAGGCTTTGGAAACTGAGGAGTATCCAAGAAAGATTCCATCATCAGCCTTAGGATCAAACTTTCCAAGGGCATCTCTGTTGTTCAGTATGAAACACTGACATCCAAAGATGTGAAGAAAGCTGATTGAAGGCTTTCTCCCATGAAAGAGTTCATAGGCTGTCTTTTGAATCTTTTAATTATCAGCGACTTGTTTTGCGTAAAACAAGCAGTGTTGACAGCTTCTGCCCAAAACTGAGTAGGCAGGTGAGAATCGCTGAGCATTGAACGTGCAGCTTCAATAATTGTTCTATTTCTTCTTTCAGCGACTCCGTTTTGTTGTGGTGTTCTCACTGACGAAAAGTTGTGAGAAATACCCTTGCTCTCAAGGAAGGAATCAAGAGAACTGTTTTTGAATTCAGTTCCATGATCACTCCTTATTGAGAGAACAGTCATGTTGTTCAGAGTTTCCATCTTCCGAACAAAGGTGATGAGTTCTTCAGGGGTGTCACTCTTAGAACGGAGAAACATTATCCATGTGTAACGAGAGAATTCATCAACTATGACCAGCGTATATTTCTTTCCAGCGATGGATTGTTTGTTAACGGGGCCAAACAAATCCATATGGAGTAGTTGTAGAGGAGATGACACTGAGGAAACTTGCTTTGACTTAAAGCTTGCCTTGGTCTGCTTCCCTTTTTCACACGCTGAACATAAGGACTCTTTGGCGTATGAATGTTGAGGTAGACCAGTGACTAACTCTTTGGATGAAAGAGTATTCAGTGTCTTGAAGTTGAGATGTGAGAGCCTTTTGTGCCATAGCCAGTTAACATCAGAAGATGCTTTTGAGAAGAAACAGGAGTTCTCAGTGGTTGTTGAGTCCATGTTTATAACGTTAACATTTTCCAAACGATAACCGCTGAGAGCTATCTTCTCCTTTTTGTCAGAGACAAAGCAGGATTCCTTAGTGAAAATCACTTTGTTATCCATGTCGCAAAGCTGACTGATGCTTAGAAGATTATGCTTCAGCCATTCAACATATGCGACTCTTCTAAAGGATGTTGTACCATTTGAAAGTACACCATACCCTCGGGTATGTCCTTTTCCATTTCCACCAAAAGTCACAGAGGGACCCTTCTCTTCCTTGTAATCAGCGAGCAGGTTTTTCTTTCCAGTCATGTGTCTAGAGCATCCGCTATCGAGATACCAGATACCCTTCTTAACATGCAATACAAAGGAAGATTAGTTTTTCTTGGGTACCCACTTCACCATGTATACGCGTTTGTCAGTGGAAGTAGTTGGAATGGGTTCAGCAGTCTTCGCAGCATTTGAAGATTCAGCTTTGTCTTTCTTCACTTTGGTCAATTTCTTGACCTCAGCGGTAGGAGTCACCTTGACCTGAATTGCAACTGGTTTGGTCTTCTTGGGTGCTATCTTCACCTTAGCTATCTTATCAGCTTTGGTGGCTGTGGGACACTTACTTGCAATATGATCGGTAAGTCCACAGTGATAACATTTCCTATAACTAAAATTAGTTCTAGGACCACTTGAGTGCTGAGCTTTTAATTTGGAATTAGAAGTGCCAGCACCAAGTACACTATTGGTTTTTGAAATAGGACGAACATTCAGTTCTTCAGATTTCTTACCAAGGATATCTACTCTGAGTCTAGGAGTAGGTCGCTGAACTGATCCAGAGGTCTGATTTCTAGAACCAGATGAATGAATCACTAAGGCTTTGGAAGCATTCAGCTTAGGTACTAAGGTACCCTTCTGAGGATTTTGATAAATAACAATTCCTTTACCTTTGTCTTTAGAGACAGAGGTAGGTTTTGAATAAACCATTTTCTCCTTACCTTTTGAGGAGGTAGGAGTTTCCTCAGGGATTGGTGTAACCGACGAGGAGTACTGAGATAAAGAAGTGTCAGCTACTGAGGATACGAACGTTCCAAATTTAAGCATTGAACGTTCAGTGGTTGGTATTGGAGTATCATATTTATAACCCAGACCACGTTTATCACTCAGAGGAATCTGAGCCTTAATTATCTCAGTGATCTTTGTTGAAGAATTACACCATCCTTCAATAGTAGCTTGTTCAGCTTTTAATTCAGCGATAGCTTCCGCTCGTTCGATTTTGACTAGCTGATTTAAATGGACTTGATCTTTAAAATCTTCTTCAAATTTAGAAAGCTTTTCTATTTGAAGGTGGCAGTTTTTAAGCTTTTCAGCGAGATCAAGATTTTGGTTTTCAACCACAGCTTTGCCGTTCATGGCTTCGTATAAACTTCTAGTCAGCAGTTCGATTTTACGGAGACTATCAGCTTCATCAATATTTGCAATATTGGTAAAAAAGGAAGGTGATACCTGAATGGCAGATGTTGAAGTGGAGGGAATGTCTGAACTTTCTTCCTCTTCTTCAATCTTGGCCATGAGACATTGATTTGCTTCATCATCTTCAGAACCAGATGATGAGGCTTCTTCATCAGAAGCAGCCCAATCATAGTCAGCCATCAGGCCTTTTCCTTTCTTCTTAAAGCTTTTCAACTTTGCATACTTTTCTTTCAGCTTTGAGTATTTGTCATCTTTATTCCTTGGAACAAAGGATTTCTTTGTAAAAGCTGAAGGTCTCATGATTTTCTTTGACCTGCACTCGTTAGCGAAATGACCTGTCTTTTCGCAGTTGAAACAAGTAGCAGTAGCCTTATCAACAAAAGCTGATGACTTAGGCTTGTCAGCTATAGAAAGAGTTTTGTTTTTTCTAAACATTTTCTTCTTGGCGAATCTCCTGAACTTTTTAGTTAGGAGAGCCAAGGATTCATCATCATCTGAAGAATCAGAATCTGATGACCTTTCAGAGTTACTTTCTAACTCAGTGATAGTGACCACGGGTCGCTGAGTAGAAGGTTCCTCTGAGATTAAAGCAATCGGGGTGCTTTTGGAATCTTTTACAAGATTCTTCTTAAGATGGCTAGATTGCTCATGATTCAGCAATGTGCCATATAAGGTAGCGAGTGTCGTTGATCTTAGATCTTTTGACAGCTTGAGACACATGGAATAATTGTCCCAGCTTTCAGGTAAACATTCTAAAAACTTTGTCAGCACTTCAAAGTTAGAATATTCCTTACCAACCGTTTTAAGATCTATAATTAAGCAATTAAAACGTTAATGAACTTCAGAGAGAGTTTCATTCTTACCAGAAATGAAGCTTTCGTATTGTCTTACCAGGTTGATCTTTCTTGAATCCTGGACTTCAGACGTTCCTTCATACTGAACACATATTGTGTCCCACATGGCTTTTGAGGATTTCAGGTTCATGACGGAATGGTAGACTTCGTCAGGAAGGGCCATGGATAGTATGGATCTGGCTTTTGTATCTATAACCACTTTCTTCTTGTCTTCATCGGTCCACATGTGTATTTCCTTTGGAATCAGCCTTTCAGGAATAGCAGCTCGAGTTGCAGTGGCTGGAACTAAAGGATCAATAGTTACAGGGATGTGTGGGCCGTTTTCAAGATAGTAGGTCAAAGTAGGGTCTACACCTTCTAGGAAGAGCATCATCCTATTTTTCCATAAGTTGAAGTTGTCTCTGGAAAATCTAGGGGGTTTTGCAAGAGAACCATTGTCTATATAATTTGTGTTTGTGTGGGAGGCCATTTTCAGAAAATAGCAAGGAAGAGAAATATCTTAGATTAGATCTTGTTTATGAGATTAAACAAATCTGCTCTGATACCACTTGTTGGTCCCGAAATGCCTATACAAGTTTGTAGAAGGGGGGGGGGGGGTTGAATACAAACACGCTATTTTACTTTTCTAAATTGTTTATTGATAAATCATTAACAATTTACAGCTTGTTGCGGAAACAAGATTAAGGATAAACCTAAATCTAAACAAGTTGGAACACTAAGGTTTCTTGCACTAAGAAAGATATGGAGATTACTAATAAAATCCTATCTTGAGAGAGATTTGAACTTGTCCAGAGTTAGCAAGTTACTTCAAATGAAGTGAGTTCATCTCTTTATATACTGCATGCATTTAATGCAATTTAGTATACGCTTTACACGTGTCATCAGCGGATTGGTTGCATGTCATTGACCTTTGTTGACAACCTTAGTAGCCGCATGAATGAACAGTGTAGTATCAGAGTGGTTGTACGATCTCAGATATTCGGAGGTTCTTTTCTGACATTTCGTACGGTGGCGTGCAAGGGAGGTTAAGACAAAAGTACTTTGTACGGAGGACTTCATGATCAGCTTTCGTTGTTTCAGCGATTATCATTTACTATTCAACGAATGATAAAGTTCAGCGATAGCTGAAGTCTTGTACTTGATACTTCGCGTTGAGTGGACAAATCTGAGTCTTCGCTGATCCGCATCAGTTCATTAGTAGACTTGTCGCTGGTTCTTGAGCTTGAGCTTTGACTTCAGCGTAGAACCTTTGTTGACGTGAAACTTGTCTTCAGGGATCATAAGTAAACAACTAACTTATCAGCGATCAACATAAGGACTGAACAGACTCAGCGCATTATGGTGAACGGTGTTCGCTGAATGTTTAATTTAAAGAGCGAGAGTTCCTATCAGCGGTACTGTAAGATCTTAGTACTTATCAGCGATAGTGAAACTCTGATACATATTGTTTACATACACTTTTCACTAAGTATTTAAGAGAGGGTCATTATCAAATCACTGAGGGTTTGGATCAACAAAAAGACTCAGACTGACCGAGTTGTCAACCGCTACGACAGAACCTGCAACTGTAACACCCGGAATTTTACTAAAGTGAAGGTTTAACGTTGGGAAGAAGTGTACGAAGGAAGCTCAGCAATCGGGTTCATTCGAGACGAAAATTGAGCTTCGGTACCATCTCAGCGAAAGTGACATGGCGAGAGTGCCATGTCACAATCGCATGGTCACTTTCACATGGAAGGAATTGGCTGGGCAAGAGGAGAGTCTCAGTACATTCTCAGCGAGAGTGACATGGCGAGAGTGCCATGTCACAATCGCATGGTCACTTTCGCCCGTGGGTGTTCAGATCACTTAAATGCCCGATTTTGTTAGCCTTTTCTCATTTCTCTCATTCCCTTTCTTCACAAACCCTCTCAACCGAACCCCTTTGTTTCCATGGTCGATTTTGGAGCTGCTCTCTTAGAAATCAACCATTTCTTCACCATCTAAGTTGTAATCAAACCCCTTCCTCCATTGTTGAGCATATTTGGAGAGCTTGGAGCTTTAGTAGAGATTAGGAGTTCGTCTTGGAGGATCCAAGTGGTTTAAGGTAATCTCTTCCCATCTAAAGATGTTATTGTTATTAATTTCATCTTCTTTCCATCTCGTGGTGCTGTTGTGGATCGATTTTGGTAATGATTGGGTAAGGAAATCTTGTTTTCTTCATCTTCAAAACTAGGGTTTGGTGTAAGTTGGGTATTTTGGTATAAATTGGGGGTTTTTGATGTTGTATGTTTAAGAGAAGGATCATACATGGTTGGATTGTGATATTGATGGTTGGAAATTCATAAAACTAGGTTTTGGATGTTTTGCCTTGAAGATGCAAACTTCAACAAAGGAGCATACGTTGGAGAAACACTAGATTTAACCTAATCTAGCGAAGTGAGTTCAAGTTACTTTGCGAAAAATTTGTACATGCCAAAATGTTATTTTCCAAGTAATTATGTGTTTTACTTGAAAGGTATAAATGTGGAGTTATTTGGTGAGTTTTATCTTTTGAGGTATTAAATGTGGTAAATGTAGTAAAGCACTACTTTTGGAAATTTGGAAAATATGATAGGTAAATCATACATGAAAATGGATTATTGATTTATGTGGTAGATGGGGTCTATTTGTTATGAAAATGCATTTCTGGATAGTTTGGAAAATATGCATATAACACATCATGAGGTGTTTTGAAAATGTAAAAGTTGAGTCCTTTTTGGAAAGGAGGGTTATCCCGATCCAAGATTTTATTTCGGGTTTTCATGGGTTCAAAGTACTTATTGGCAGAGGTGTGTGTTTCTATGTTTAATGTCATTTTATTCATTTTTGAACTATCTTTTGAGTTAGTTGAGCTTGTGGCTCGGTATTGGATTTTATTAAGTTTTGGGGACACTTGTCCAGTTTGATAACTCAATGTTGATTTTTGATCATGATTTATGTTAATTAGGGAATTGCATGTTTTGAATGCATTTGTTTAATTATTTGGGGTCGTGTAATATTTTAGACCTTGTTAGCCGTGGATCCATAGGCATTTGAGTTTCCCCTAGTCTCGCGGGCAAGATGTCGGAGTTGATTGAGCTTAGTTTACGAGACGTTAGTTTATTTTGTAGCACGGAATAGGCATCAGGTTCCATGATAAGTAAGGCGTGGGCTTAGATGGTCGGGCGTCGTCTCATGGGCAGTAAGGTGTAATTCCATATATGTGCTTAGCACGGGATAGGCATCGGGATCCATGATAACTAAGGCGTGGACCTAGATGGTCGGGCGTCGTCTCTTGGGCAGTAAGGTGTAATCCCTAATGTGCTGTTGTGGATTTGGAATGAACCAATGTATAGACCCGGAGTGGTTGTAGTTGGGGACTCCCTAGTCTCGCGGGCAATAGATCTGGAGTGGTTGAGCCCGGTTTACGAGAGTAATCCACGTGGGTGTTTTATTGCATAGTAGGTGACCCACTTATGTGTTCCGTCACGTGCAATGTATACGGGTCTCCCCCGTCACCGAAAGGTGTTGTTTTGGGTATATGTGTTTATCCATGTTTTCGGTGGCGTATCATTTTATACGAATTGTTTTCCCACGTTATATGAATTATGGGTTATGTTTATCCATGTTTGGGATGTTTGGAATAATGGTGATTTAATTATGAATTCAATCGTTTGAGTATCAAATGCGGTTTCACCTATCACATCGGTTTTGGAAATGAGTATTTCGGGAAATCGTATTACATTAAAGATTTCATCATGGGGATTGTGTGAGTTGGAAAATGGGTGATTTGCATTTAAAGTAAACTCTTTTGAAATCATGACTACAACTATATTTCTCTCTATTTATGAATTTATATAGTCATGTTAAAATGCTTGAACTCACTAGGCGTAAGCCTAACCCTTTTTATTTGTCGGCATCTGCAACAGGCTCAGGTTGGGGTAGCTCTAGCTACACATTGAAGTGGTGAGTGTTAGTAAAGTGCACGAGAGGTGACTTGCTTAGTGAAGTCTTCCGCAATAGTTTGGACTAGCAATTTTGTGTGGTGTTAAGTAACGCTCGATTAAGTTAATTGTTTGTGGAACTTATGATGTTTTAATTCTGAGGAATTGTAGGAATGATTTGTAGAAATGAATTTATCTATTTTGGATAATTTGTTGAACTTTAAAGTTAATTGCTCGTTCCAAATTTGAGGGTGTTACAAGTTGGTATCAGAGCATAAGTTTGAGAGATTTAGGTGTTGATTTTGGATACCTAGACTCAAACTAGCGTTTGTTTAAGTAAATGAGAGTGAAATTCACCTTTAGGCACTTTAAGATAGGATGTTTCGAGGTCAATGGGTGTTGTTAGAAACGGAGATCACGTCGAGAGTAACAAGGATAATCATGTGCGGTGCGTTCATAGTGACACTTGGCCAGTGTCGTGGTGAACCTACTAGTACATGTGCATACTTGAATTACTTTAATGTGGTGATCGTCGGGGTAGTGAAGGAGGTTCTAAGCTAGTAGTCGTTGGAATAGATGGACGATTCTAGTATTAGTCACTTGGAGTGACGATAAGCATGATATTTGCTTTAAGTAGACCGTCTCGGGTCGAGATTGATGGTTGGATTAGAACCATAGGCTTTTTGAGCCAAATTTTTGATTTGAGGAAAAACCGTAAAGTTAATTGATGTGTTTCCCAACTTGATCCGGGTGAAAATAGTGGACCGGAGGATTTGGAGGAGTATGAGTGAGACGTTGAATGCCGACTAAGTCATGCATAAAGTTTAATTTGAAAATAAATTGCATCAATCATTTCTTGTGTTTCAAATCCTTATTTGGGTTGTGTTATGAATTTTGAGAAATGTTTAGCACACACACAAGATTTCAAATCATGGTTTTGAGCGTGCATGAAACCATTTTATTTCGGGAGTTGCAAACTCCGCCGGGATTTGTTTTGCCTTATTTCAATTGTTGTTCAACATTTGTTTCGGATACAATGATAATCATATTTTATGATGTTTAAGATGTTGGGTAATGACTACGGCTTGTGACTTTAACATTGGATCTCCTCCACATATGTTAGAGCTTGGACGGAAAGTTATCTTCCATTACGTCTATGTAAAGTTATTTTGGATTTTGGCATTTTAGCCATGATTTTGCTTAATGCAATTTAACTTTGGAAGCACAATGTTTGGTGCTATTTTGTTGACTTGGAGTCATTGAATCCATTGAGTTTCATGAAATTTCGTTTTACGACGTATGTTGATTTTGGAGTTTATTTGGGCATTTTGACTCAATTGGGTTTTGTCGAGAAGTGTTATTTGAGCCGGAAGGCAACCAAACGGGACGCTTGAGAATTTTGATGTCGCGTTGTTTCTCTTTTAAAGAATTGTGTCAGCACGTTTTGGTTGCAATTTGCCTAATTGTACAAATTGACTCATATGTGGCGTGAGTAGTGCATGAAAGAATATGCAGATTGTATTTCTTAATGATTTGCTTATGTGAAAAGTTTACGAGTTATGTTGGACATTTAGTCCCGCTCGAGTTTTGTTGAGAAAAGTTAATTTTATGCCATAAGGCGGCTAAGAAGAGATGAGTTTGGAACTCTAGTGTCGCGTAACTTTTCCTTAAAGAGTTGGTGTTATTAAGCATTTTGTTGCAAATAGTTCAATGTATGGATTGATTTATACATGACTTAAGTGATGCATGAAAGAACATTTTGGTGACATTTCATAATGATTTACTTAGTGCGCCTTTGGTCAGTTAAATGTTTGTTATCATTTTATGTAAAATGTGTTATATCGACTTCGGGGTATGTATAGCTTAGTAACCATTGTCTCGCAACACTTTGTTAAAAGAATCGTGAGTGACTACTAATTCATTGTATAAATGATGACCATTTGGTCAAAGGGTGTTTTGGTGTTGTAGAAATCATGCATAGTTCGCAATATTTTACATTCTGAAACCACAAAGGTATGAGTCGTTCACATCGGTCAATTTTGATTTACCGAGTATTTTGGAAAAATTGAAAATCTTATTGGTTTGGAAGAAATGTGTATTTTGAGTATTTGGACAAATACATTTTAAGCAATTACGTTTTGACGTTTTGTGTCCCAATTACGAAACCTTGAGAAAATGCTTCGTAAGGAAGATTTTAGAAATTTTTTGTATAAAATTATAGTACGCGGGATTTCTTATGTTTTGGACATTGATACGCATCGTTGGTGCAATTTGGGATTTGAAAATAGGTTGGAACCCTTTTGGTGCCAACAATTATTAACACTTAATTCCTTGTGTGTTTTGGAAAACGCACTGTTGAGTGCAAGTTTGCCGAGAACGTTTTATTCAAATGGCATTATGGGACCGGACGAGAAATTTTGAGAAATTGATTTAAATAGTTTTCTCTTTTGGGAAAATTTGTCGCGAACTGTTTGATGCATGTAATTTCGTTTCAAGGAAATTTGTAATGGTAATGTTACAAACTTGCATGTCTACCCCAATGTGATGTTGTATAATGTTTTAGTCGATATTTTCGAGTGATGGAAACATATGGGTTTTTGTATTAACTAAGGAATCTGCACAAGTCATTTTGTGTTTTGTATAAGAGTATTGTTAAACCGTTCCATCGTTTTGTGTAATAAACTGACGCGCGCAAAACTTTGTTGATGAACCTTGCCTCATGCCGTTTTATGGTTGGCAAGGAAATGATGGGGTCGAATGTCGTTTGGAACGCTTCTGAAATACGTACACACTTTGTGTTGCACCCCGTTTAAGGTCGAGCAATCACTTTACATGCATGTCATTAGTCAATCCATACTAGACCTGTAGAGGTTTCTTCTAGAAAATTTGTTTGTTACGCTTTTGCGTCTTGTGGGTAAACGGAATTGCAATGAAATGATTTTCAACATGATTTTCACAGGTGGGACGAATGTGTCCAGTTTTACGTTACTACCTGAAAGTAGTATTTTTGTGCGTACGGGTATTTGAGATGAAAATCTTGGTGTTGAAAATGTTTTACAAATGATTTTGATTATTGGCATATTTATTGAGTAACGCACTTGAAAATCTTGAACTCGTTAGGACCTTGGAAAGGGTATGTAACCTAGTTAAAGGTAAGTGCGTGTAACACTTCGACGGTGGAAGGTTGAGTATTCCACGCGTGTTGGTAATAAGGGCCGAATGATATCGGTAGCAAGGTAAATGTATTGGTGGTAATTGGAGGGCAGACTTGCGGTGACGCTTTTCGAGGTTGGTATAACCGTTTTGATGACGACATTAATTTTGTGGAAACCTTAGTAAATGGAACTCGTGTGTGGGGTCCTGTTAGGGTTCCGAGTTTGGTGGTATAACTAGGTGTCAACCTTTGCTTGTTTGAGGTCGGAAACCGTTAGTGTAAACGGGGGTTGTAGCCAATTTTAAAAGAACATTGGTAATGATAGGGGTAACCTTAAGATGCTCAATTGTGATGAGCGGTTTTGGTGAAATAACCTTCGGGCGTGGTTGATGAACCTATCAGTTGATGATTCATGTGAGATGAATTTTGGAATCTATTAGAACTCTTTGGAGTTAATCGGCAGTTGATGGTAGGGATGATTGGAGTTGATGATTTTGTTGGGTTCATTAATAAACAAACCTTGGGGTGATTTAGAATCCGAAACTGAAATGAGATATATGGAACATCTAAGGTTGGGAGACGACCGGAGTCGTCTAACTAGGAGTTATCCCAGTGGTTAGAACGTTGTTACGGACAAGTAACGTGTACTTGAAGGACTTTTGTTGGTAAGAAATTATTCGAGGAATTGTCTTTATAAGACTGTGTGGGGGAAATTAGATTCCAGTTAGGAATTGATTAATTAAAGCCGGCATTGAGTCGGTTAGCCGTGGGTTGTCAAGGGCGTAGATTTCGAGGACGAAATCATTCTAAGGTTGGGCGGATTCTAACACCCGGAATTTTACTAAAGTGAAGGTTTAACGTTGGGAAGAAGTGTACGAAGTAAGCTCAGCAATCGGGTTCATTCGGGACGAAAATTGAGCTTCGGTACCATCTCAGCGAAAGTGACATAGCGAGAGTGCCATGTCACAATCGCATGGTCACTTTCGCATGGAAGGAATTGGCTGGGCAAGAGGGGAGTCTCGGTACATTCTCAGCGAGAGTGACATGGCGAGAGTGCCATGTCACAATCGCATGGTCACTTTCGCCCGCGGGTGTTCAGATCACTTAAATGCCCGATTTTGTTAGCCTTTTCTCATTTCTCTTATTCCCTTTCTTCACAAACCCTCTCAACCGAACCCCTTTGTTTCCATGGTTGATTTTGGAGCTGCTCTCTTAGAAATCAACCATTTCTTCACCATCTAAGTTGTAATCAAACCCCTTCCTCCATTGTTGAGCATATTTGGAGAGCTTGGAGCTTTTGTGGAGATTAGGAGTTCGTCTTGGAGGATCCAAGTGGTTTAAGGTAATCTCTTCCCATCTAAAGATGTTATTGTTATTAATTTCATCTTCTTTCCATCTTGTGGTGCTGTTGTGGATCGATTTTGGTAATGATTGGGTAAGGAAATCTTGTTTTCTTCATCTTGAAAACAAGGGTTTGGTGTAAGTTGGGTATTTTGGTATAAATTGGGGGTTTTTATGTTGTATGTTTAAGAGAAGGATCATACATGGTTGGATTGTGATATTGATGGTTGGAAATTCATAAAACTAGGTTTTGGAAGTTTTGGCTTGAAGATGCAAACTTCAACAAAGGAGCATACGTTGGAGAAACACTAGATTTAACCTAATCTAGCGAGGTGAGTTCAAGTTACTTTACTTGAAAGTTATAAATGTGGAGTTATTTGGTGAGTTTTATCTTCTGAGGTATTAAATGTGGTAAATGTAGTAAAGCACTACTTTTGGAATTTTGGAAAATATGATAGGTAAATCATACATGAAAATGGATTATTGATTTATGTGGTAGATGGGGTCTATTTGTTATGAAAATGCATATGTGGATAGTTTGGAAAATATGCATATAACACATCATGAGGTGTTTTGAAAATGTAAAAGTTGAGTCCTTTTTGGAAAGGAGGGTTATCCCGATCCAAGATTTTATTTCGGGTTTTCATGGGTTCAAAGTACTTATTGGCAGAGGTGTGTGTTTCTATGTTTAATGTCATTTTATTCATTTTATGAACTATCTTTTGAGTTAGTTGAGCTTGTGGCTCGGTATTGGATTTTATTAAGTTTGGGGGACACTTGTCCAGTTTGATAACTCAAAGTTGATTTTTGATCATGATTTATGTTAATTGGGGAATTGCATGTTTTGAATGCATTTGTTTAATTATTTGGGGTCGTGTAATATTTTAGACCTTGTTAGCCATGGATCCATAGGCATTTGAGTTTCCCCTAGTCTCGCGGGCAAGAGGTCGGAATTGATTGAGCTCAGTTTACGAGACGTTAGTTTATTTTGTAGCACGGAATAGGCATCAGGTTCCATGATAAGTAAGGCGTGGACTTAGATGGTCGGGCGTCGTCTCATGGGTAGTAAGGTATAATTCCATATATGTGCTTAGCACGGGATAGGCATCGGGATCCATGATAAGTAAGGCGTTGACCTAGATGGTCGGGCGTCGTCTCATGGGCAGTAAGGTGTAATCCCTAATGTGCTGTTGTGGATTTGGAATGAACCAATGTATAGACCTGGAGTGGTTGAAGTTGGGGACTCCCTAGTCTCGCGGGCAATAGATCTGGAGTGGTTGAGCCCAGTTTACGAGAGTAATCCACGTGGGTGTTTTATTGCATAGTAGGTGACCCACTTATGTGTTCCGTCACGTGCAATGTATACGGGTCTCCCCCGTCACCGAAAGGTGTTGTTTTGGGTATATGTGTTTATCCATGTTTTCGGTGGCGTATCATTTTATACGAATTGTTTTCCCACGTTATATGAATTATGGGTTATGTTTATCCATGTTTGGGATGTTTGGAATAATGGTGATTTAATTATGAATTCAATCGTTTGAGTATCAAATGCGGTTTCACCTATCACATCGGTTTTGGAAATGAGTATTTTGGGAAATCGTATTACATTAAAGATTTCATCATGGGGATTGCGTGAGTTGGAAAATGGGTGATTTGCATTTAAAGTAAACTCTTTTGAAATCATGACTACAACTATATTTCTCTCTATTTATGAATTTATATAGTCATGTTAAAATGCTTGACCTCACTAGGCGTAAGCCTAACCCTTTTTATTTGTCGGCATGTGCAACAGGCTCAGGTTGGGGTAGCTCTAGCTACACATTTAAGTGGCGAGTGTTAGTAAAGTGCACGAGAGGTGACTTGCTTAGTGAAGTCTTCCGCAATAGTTTGGACTAACAATTTTGTGTGGTGTTAAGTAACCCTCGATTAAGTTAATTGTTTGTGGAACTTATGATGTTTTAATTCTGAGGAATTGTAGGAATGATTTGTAGAAATGAATTTATCTATTTTGGATAATTTGTTGAATTTTAAAGTTAATTGCTCGTTCCAAAGTTGAGGGTGTTACAGCAACCGTCACTCCAGCTAAACCTGAATCACAACAACAGCCTGAAGACTAAAAAATGGTTCAAGATATGGAGCTTTCAACACCGGTCAGAGATACAGTGCTAGAGTCAGCAGACCCAACGGTTGAAAAGCCCGAGGGTCAATCAGAATAAATCTTATTGCTGACGGTTCCGGAGCGGCCAGTCCTGGAATTGATCGATGAGGACTCTGCTGGCGATCCGGAACAAGAAAGAGAATGGAGATAGAAAGCCGTGATAGCTATTCTGTCAGAGACAGATGCATTATGAAACTTTTCTGACGAAGAAGAGCTTATGAATGACGATGACTATCACCAGTTCCTCTTTTAGAGCGAACAGGTAACCACCTCTCAGCTTGATATACACGACACTGCAGGTACTTCAGAGCTTCCAACTCCAGTCCCATAACCGACTCAGCCTCAACCGGCTCAACCAACTCATTGGGAAAGAGTCTGGATCCTGGTTCCATATCTAGAGGAATCACAGAAGAAGATTTTCGCTCACTGGATCAGACCTCTCGACCCGGTAATGTGCCATGGGATCTTGTTTTTGAAAGATCCAATCCGAGCTCAGTATTTGGAGGTAATGAAGCGATGCAAAATGGTCTACCAAGTCCGAATGCGAAGAGATTGTGGAGATCGTGTCTGATAAGGTACTCAGCGTTTGGTTCCCGGTTTTCACTGTCAAAAGGGACGAAGAAAAGGAATGGACAATCTCGGAAGCCGACTTCAGGCATTTGAACCTGAACGACTTTCCAGTACCGCTTAAATTGTTGAAGACTCACACCATTCGACCATTACCCTACACCAAAGCTCTCGAGACGATAAAGAGATATATGAAGTGCACTATCACGCTCGCCTACAACAACGACTTCCAGATGGGTTTAGAAAGCAACCAGAAAAAGATCAACATTCTGAAGCCCAATATGAATCTTCCCGAAGACGTACAGGTACATACTATTCTTTCCAAACCAGAAACAGGTATTGTGTATCTGAACAACCAAGGGGAGAAAAGGTACATGAGAATCAGCGAGATGCACAAGTTCAGTGAGGGAACTTTGATGACCATACAGAATGTGCTGAAGATGATAATCGAAGAAGAAAAGAAATCATCACCACAAAGCTACGTCAACGTCAGAAAGTATCTTGCTGAAGATATTCTCAAAGAAATCGAAGAACGGCTAGAGTTCAGAACATCCATTCGGCACTTTGAGATCTTATTCGCTATTCGAAAGCGATATGTCCCTAACTGGCGTGATATCGAACTTTAATTCCAAGGGGGAGATTGTTAGGTCACGTTAGTGGAATAGAAGTATAGGGACTAATGTTGACATATCTTGTAAATACCTTTTGGGTATAAATAGTTTGCTTAATCCTAGTATTAGGGTTTAATGATCATTATTGCTTATCAGTTTACCATTGTACGGCTCTGCCAAAACCTTTTCTGTTCATGAATGACAAGTGAGATTTATGACTATATTGTGTTGATTCATTGTTAATCTGGGATCCACAATGCCACCACCTGCTTCCATGCCATTCGTTGAAGAACCATCTGTGTTCCTCTTCATCTCAGTGCTCTTCTTCTAATAATCCCATTCCTGAGAAAAAATTTCCTTTGAGCCCAAACTCAAAGATAAAGGAAAAACTGTTTTACAAAATCCTCATTAGGGTACCAAAGTGCCAAAGTTGAAGAAGACTAAACCATCAGTAATCAACCTTCAGTTTCAAAAGTTAAGATCCCTAAACATGTTTGGCGATCAACCTCCAAAATCAAGGTTAATGTATTAGCTAAGAAATCTCCGATCACTGATGCTAAAGGCATTCTTGGTATGGGCCCTGCTCATTTAAAGATTTCAAATACTCATGCCTATGGTCCTAAAGCTACTTTCAACTATAGAAAATGCTATCACTGTGGACATACTGGCCATATTGCTAGTAAGTGCCTCACAACCACCAAAGCAGAGAAATCAGCTAACGTGAAGATGACCGCCTCCAAGGCAAAGAAGATAACCCTATGTGAAAATCAAGCCAATGTGAAGAATACCAGTAAGGTAAGAAATTAACCAAAGTGAAGGTTACCACTAACGCTGAATCATCAAATGTTGTGAAGACCGCTGATCCTTCCACTTACTATTCCACTGACAAATGTAGACCCATTGTAAAGTGGGTACCAATTCAAAATTAATCTTCCTTTTGTGTGTAGGTATCGAATGGTATCTGGTATCTAGATAGTGGATGCTCCCGACACATGACTAGAGAAAAGAACCTGCTCATTGAATTCAAGGAAGAGAAAGGTCCCTCAGTGACCTTTGGTGGAAATGGAAAAGGCTACACCCGAGGGTTTGATGTACTCTCAAATGGTATAGCTACCTTCAAAAGAGTCGCTTACGTAGAAGGACTGAAGCATAATCTTTTAAGCATCAGCCAACTATGTGATAAAGATTACAAAGTATGCTTTACAAAGAAAGCTTGTTTTGTCACTAACAAGAAAGAAAAGGTTGCTCTTAATGGTTATCGTTTGGAAAATGTTTATGTCATAAACATGGACTCAAATAAAGGCTAATTTGAGAGTGAAAAAGGAAAACAAATAAAGGGTAATTTCAAATCAAAACAAGTGTCATCAGTGACAAACCCTCTTCAGCTCCTCAATATGGATTTATTTGGCCCTGTCAACGTACAATCCATCGCTGGAAAGAAATATACTCTCGTCATAGTAGATGAATTCTCTCGCTATACCTAAGTAATGTTTCTCAGATCTAAGATTTACACTCTAGAAGAACTCGTCTCTTTTGTCAAGAAAATGGAACTTCTGAATAATACGACGGTTCGCACTATAAGAATTGATCATGGAACTGAATTAAAAAATAGTTCTCTTGATAACTTCTTCCAAAGCAAGGGCATTTCTCACAATTTCTCAACGGTGAGAACACCTCAGCAAAACGTAGTCGCTGTAAAAAGAAACAGAACGATCATCGAAGATGCTCGATCTATGCTCAGGGATTCTCATCTTCCAACTCAATTCTGGGCAGAAGCCGTCAACACTACCTGTTTCACTTAAAATAGGTCACTGATTGTCAAACGTTTCAACAAAACTTCCTATGAACTTTTCCAAGGGAGATAGCCATCTATAATCTTTCTTCATATCTTTGGTTGTCAGTGCTTCATTTTAAACAATAGAGATACTCTTGGAAAGTTCGATCCCAAACCTGACGATGGAATCTTTCTTGGATATTCCTCAATATCTAAAGCCTTCAGAGTCTTCAACAAGAGAAGACAAACTATCGAAGAAGCCATTCATGTCACTTTTGATGAATCCCGTTCAGCAAAATCATGACCTACTGCTAATAACGAAGAACTGAATTAGTGGATGTTTTCTCATTATGGGGAATCAGAAGCAAATTTCAATCCTGACCCTCAGGTCATTAACTCAACCGCTGATGATGATCCTCTCATCATTCATAGCATGCAATAAAGTGAAGCTGAATCCTGATCCTGGGTATCAGCCGTTCCTATAAACACTTTGCCTCCTTCTGAACCATCAACCTTTGAAAACCCATACACTTCAAATTAACAACCAGTGAACGAAACAATATCTGAACCACAACAATTATTACTTGACATACCTCAAGCTATCGCTGCCGAGGCCTCTTCTTCAGCACCTCCAGAATTCCATTTTGAGCCATCGATTCGTGCTCCTGCTCAGAGATAGACAGTGAATCACCCAATCGAGCAAATTCTAGGTGATCCAAATGCAGGTATTCAGACACGACGAAGTTCAAGTAACATTTGTCTTTTTGTAATTTTATTTCGCTGATTGAACCAAAAACAACTGATGATGCCCTTAGAGATCCAAACTAGGTCAGTGCTATCCAAGAAGAGCTGATTGAGTTTGAAAGAAACAGAGTTTGGAATCTTGTTCCAAGACTATCTAATAAAACTGTAATTGGCACCAAGTGGGTGTATCGAAATAAGTTAGATGAATTTGAAACTGTGACCCACAACAAAGCTCGACTAGTTGCTAAGGGATACAGAAAAGAGGAAGGCATTGACTATGATGAAACCTTTACCCCAATGGCAAGACTCGAAGCAATTCGATTTTTTTTAGCCTATGCAGTTAACAAAAACTTCAAAGTTCACCAAATGGATGTTAAATCATCATTCCTCAATGGAAAGCTGAATGAAGAAGTTTATGTTGAACAACCACTAGGATTCGTTGATCCTAATCATACATAATATGTCTATAAGATGGATAAGGCCCTTTATGATTTAAAACAAGCACCTCGTGCATGGTATGACACTTTATCCTCCTTTCTTATCACTGAAAACATTGAACGTGGTAAAATCGATCACACTTTATTTTTTAGAAAGGTTTTAGGTTATATTATTGTTTTTCAAATATATGTCGATGATATTACATTTGGTTCTACTAACCCGTCTCTATGTACTCGATTCGCTGAAAGAATGAAGAATGAATATAAGATGAGTATGATGGGTGACCTAACATACTACCTTGGATTTCAGATCAAACAGAGCGATAAAGGTACATTTTTCCACCAAGGTAGGTACGTTAAAGATATGCTGAAAAAATCCGATCTTACTTAAAGCTCAGCTATGAAAATTCCTATGGCACCTCCTCTGACACTTAACAAGGATCCCTCTGAAAACCTGTTAATGTCACTGCCTGTAGAGGAATGATCGGCTCTCTTATCTATCTTACAACGATTCGTCCTGATATCATGTATTCTATTTGTCTTTGTGCACAATATCAGTCTGAACTCAAAGAATCTTATCTGATCGCTGTAAAGCGAATTTTCAGATATCTGAAGGGTACACACAACCTAGGACTTTGGTATCCCAAAGACTCAGTGTTCGATCTAACTGCCTATTCAGATAGTGATTTTGCAGGTTGAAAACTGGATAGAAAGAGCACCACAGGAGGCTGTCAACTTCTGGGTAAAAAGCTAGTGAGTTGGACTAGTAAAAAGCAAAACACGGTGTCCACCTTCACCGCTGAAACCGAGTATGTAGCTGCTGGAAGCTGTTGCGCTCAGGTCTTATGTATGAGAAATAAGCTATTAGACTATCACCTTCGGCTATCTAAAATTCTTATCTATTGCGACATCACTAGTACCATCGATATAGCAAATAACCCAGTGCTACACTCAAAGACCAAACACATCGAAATCCGATATCATTTTATCAGAGATCATGTGATGAATGGAGACATAGAACTTCATTTCATTCCCACTGACTATCAGTTTGCTGAATTATTTATTAAACTTCTTGATGAGGCAAGATTCAACTTTCTCATCAGTGAGCGTGGAATGCTAAACCTTGAAGAATAACTCTTTAGCGGTTGCGCATTTTGTCAGTAACAAGGTTCTATCTCTAACATTCATCGCTTAATCTATGAGTAAATGTTCTCTGATACTAAGGTATGTTCTCTATTTTAAACTCCCTGAAATTCTGTTCAGCGAGTTGTCTTTCAAAAGAAAAACCTATCACTAACATTTCTTTTATCAGTGATCCTTTTTTGAAAAAGAAACTCATCACTGATATTTCTCATCAGTGATTCTTCGAAAAACAAAATCCAATCCTGATGCTTTTTACTATCAGGGATGCCTTTTTGAAAAACGAAAAGACAAATTTTCTTTTGACGTCATCCAAGAGGATAGACCACGACACGCCTTTTTGTCTGACACGTTCGTCTGTTACACTTCCTGTCCAATCACCTTCGTGGGACATGTCCATATCATGATGAATGTTTTTCCGCTCATCACCCTTTCTCTCTCCTCCCTCACTCCTATATAAACAACCCTTGTTTGTAAATTTTCTCTTTACACGCACAAAACACTCTAAAGGCAAGAATTTCCTTTGCATTCGAACAAAACTAAGAACCTACGAACTCGATCCTCTAAACCTCAAGACTACAGGTTCTTATTTCTTTAATCTAAATGCCTTTATGGACAAAAACCTTTTCTTTGGTCTTAAATCTTTGCTATCCAAGCTCAATTTTATTTTCTTCTTAAAAATAAATTTCTTTCATGTTTTTTTTTCAAAAACAATAAGCATTTCTAAAGTTTAAAATGTTCTTTAAACTTTATCTTTCCTAATTCTTTCCTAAAAAGGAAACTGGCAACACATATTTGTCTACCTCTTTTAGAATACTTCACACTGGAAAACTGCTTTTTGTTGTTTCTTTCCTTCAAAAGATAGTGGTAAAACCCTAAATCTTATTTTTAGAAACTCTTTCCATACTAAGAAATCCTTGTTTTTCTTCTTCTTTGTTTTATGTTTCTCAGACATGGCCTCCCATGCTGCTACTCACGTAAAATCGAAGAATGTCAAGTTTGACCTTTCTCAGGTTCAACTTGTGGTCAAAGACCACATAGCCCTCCTCACCTTCCCTGAGAAGAAGCCCAGTCTGCATCTGGCAGACATAGTGAACATGTTACGGAACTCCTCGTCGTTTTATGCCCTGACTGTCACCCCACCTGCTCACAAATCCTTACTTTAGTAGTTCTGGTATATTGCTGAACGTACTGAAGTAACCCTGAAAAAGTCGAAGAAGACAGTGACTGTAATCGCCTTCCAAACTGAAAATGGGTTTGGCAGCATAACTGCCAATGGAATTCGCACAGTTCTCCAACTATTCGTCGAACCCTTCACTGAACCCCCAACCGACGAAGAGTTGATCCAATTCTTGGATCACATGGGATACGCATGGGATCTCAAGCCCAAGACTCAGATCCCGGACACGAAGCTCACTAATGTCCTGAAGGCCAAAATGCATTCAGAGCTCAACTACATCTTCTCTCATATCATTCAAGCTATGAGTGGGAAGACAGGTTCTCACGATCAGGCAAATCGCTACAAGCTTCATATGGGATACAACCTGATCACTGGGCAAAACATCGATTACGCCTGCATGATATTCGACGACCTAATGGTGAAGGTCGAGAAACCTGAACACGAGGTGAAGGTCCCCTACGTACGCTTCATCTCCGCTCTCCTCCAATTCTTTCTCAAGGAGGGATACCCAGTTGAGGGTGACTATTAGCTCCCACGCCTTGGGAACAAAATTCTTGACGTGACAAGGGCTAACGACAAGGTAAGTATTTCTTCCCTTACACAACTCCTTCTTTCTCCTACTTCTTCCGCTTCTACGACAGCTATACCCATGGCACAATACTCCGTGGCTTCCCAAGCTACCACAACCACATCCTCAGTGAATAGGAAACCATCTCAAGCCCCTCTTGGTCAATCGAAAAAGACCAAGAGAGTTTCAAAGGAGAAACCACCCCAACAACAACCGGCTACTACATGATCAGGGATCGCCTCATCACTGGCGACCCTAGATACTTTGGTGGTACACTCCACCACACCTGACACCGCAACAACCACTTCAGCAACCTCTTCGATCGCTGAATTATCGTTGGCAACTACTTCTCCGCTCTCAGTGCCTCAAAGCACTTAGGAGTTTGTTCGTAGCACCGCCAGTGCACGACTTTCTCTACAATTTTCACTTCTCCTACCATTTTATTCGTCAACACTACTGCTGCACCAACGACATCGGTCGCTGATCACAAGAAACGCTGCTATAGAATCGCATGCGCATCAATACCATACGACCTAAAGGTCTCCCTCTCGGGGGCTCTCAGAGCATTCCACCTGTGTCGCCAACTCCTATCTAGCACGACATGGAATTCTATGGCAGCAGTAGTCATTTTAACCATTTCTCCCAGCCATCAGGTATCCCACCTCTCATACCCCTTTCCTTTGCTCAGCCTTCTTTTTCAATTACAGGTCCTAACTTGGGCACCATCACCACCTCAATCAAAGAGGCCAGTGATTGCGTAAATTCTCTCTCCAACAACCTCACCAACAACACCAACATCATGAAAACTGCCGACGAATCGCTGAAGGAGATTTCCACTTCCCTCTCATCAAAGGCTGATAACTCTCAACTTTCAGCTTTGAAGGACGAGGTGTCCAAGTTGAAGACGGTTGTGGACACCAACTTCTCATCCATGAAGTTGCTGAACTACACTGTTACTTATCTCAACACTGCAGTCGGCTCACTGCAATCTTCTTTCAACGACCACGGTTTTAAGGTCGATAATTCCAATACTCTCCTCCACGACATCCTTTGCAAGTTGAATGAACCAGTGGCTCCCCATCCTTCACAACTGATGATCGTTTATAGCTGGGGATGGCGACTGACTTTGTTTTTTCAGCTACTGATGCAATCTCTGGCCTTGAAGCCAGAGTGGACAAACTTGAGGCCGCCCCTGACTCAACCTTAGTGATTCCTGGCCTAGAAGACAAGAACACTGAGGCTGCAGCTGCTGATGCTGCTGGTGCTGGTAAGCCAAACTCTCCCTCCCCTATTGATGATGACAAAGAGGGGGAGAATGGGAAGGAAAATAAAGAAGACCATCCTCATGATGAAGGGGTGGAAAATGTTGAAGACCTCCCTCATGCTGAGGGGGAGGATAAAGAAATCCCTCCTTCCTCTTCTACCCAAAATGTCACGTTTAATATTCCCTCTGATGAGGAAGAGGAAGAAAATGAGGAAGATGAGGAAGAATTGGAGATCTTCGTTGAACCCAACAACGATGAAGGGGGAGAATAAAAGGATGATGAAGATGGATCAGTCCTCTGGTTCAATCCTACTCCTATCAGCATCCCTTCCCTCAAAGGCATCTCCATAAATGAAGCAGGAGAGAGGATCAAGAAGACCCCCACGAAGAAGACTTCACATTGAAAACAGAAGGAAATCACTACCATTGGTAATCTGTAGATCTGCTTCACGTATGAGGGGGAGCAACCTTCTCAGGTATGCCTCTCCATCATCCCATACTCTGCTTCTATTTATTCTCACTTAAAACCCCTCTTATATGCTTAACCATTTTTTCTATTTTTTCTTCCCTCAAAGCTAACTCTTTTCATTTGTATTCAGCTAGTTCTCTTTTTTTTAAGGAAGAAGTTGAACAACAAATAATCCCAACAACCACTGTTGAGACCTTCCAATAATCCTAGTCTCAGTGATGGAGACTGATGAACAAGATGAGGAAGAAGAAACATTCCTGAGTCATCCGAAAAGACCCTCACAACCAATTGAAAGGTCTGAGGAGGAAGAACAAAAGAGACGATCTGCAATGATTCAACAGCTAGAGGACCAGCGTATCAAAATCCTCTCTCAATAAAGTTTTGGAATTGTAACTCCATAAGATCTCAAGGAATCTCTCAGAGCTGAGGAGTTACTTGATGCATACCAAAAGGATGCTCAACTTGCCTTAAGGTAGCGCAAGCCTCAGTCTCTGAGAAGAAGCTGAAGAAACTTCCCATCAGAGTTCAGGAGCAATTGCTGAACGAGGTTGAGAAGGAAGCCCGGAAAGAAAAAGTAGTCGTCAATGATTCCTTGTTAGAATGGTGCAGAGAAAAAGTTGATCACAGATACCATCCAAGCCGAATCATTGATGTGAACCAAAAGGGAAAGTGTGTAAAGAAGACATTGTTGGCGGAAGTCACCATATTCAGGGAGAATGACTCGTCACAAACTTTCTACATGTCAAAGTTGGAGCTCTTTTGTCTTGATGAATGGCTAGAAGTCAGTAGTGCCATCCAAAAGTCTAAGTCTAAGTTCAAATCCCATGTGGAGAAGTTCAAATCCCAGAATGGATATGCCTCCTCCTCCAGCTCTTCTTCAGAATCAAAGACCTGCACCAGCTAAGGCAAAATGAGCTTCGACCTTTGATGGGCCTGCCATTCGAAATGAAACAAGTATCGAATACTCAAGAGTGGCAGTGCTAGGACCCCCACCTGATCTTTCAGCACTAAACTTATCACTGCCACCAGGATGACCTTTCAAACCTGGCCAAGTGATAAGTTACCCTTATGGTATCATCTTCCCTGGATGGGATGGTATAATGCGCTTTCAACGTTTTTCAGAGATACCTATATGTCCAGTCGAACAACTCATAGATCAAGTCCACTGGTGCAATCAATCAAGATCAAGCCTCTTCCTTAAAACTCACGTGCTTAGCGAAGCAAAACTTAGAAGGCAACAAGGACAAAATGTACCTGACTGGATGATCCCTGAAACTGACTCTTTCGACGAAATGCTTTTCAAGGACGAACCTCTATAGCTGATAGATTCCGCACTTGTAATCTTTTGTAATTTATCAGTGGTTCTTTTAGTACTTGTAATTTTTTCACTTGTACTTGTAACTTTCAATTTCTCTTGTAATCTTTTACGAAATTAACAAAAGTTTCAGTAAAAGTGCTTTACTCCATCAGTAATAGAAAAGAGCCCTAAAAACAGTCAAAGGGACACACATCTATGAGTCCTTTTTATCCTTATGTTTTTATATTTAGCAATTTTGTTATGTTTCTTTGTCATCATTAAGGGGAGATTGTTGATACAAACTCTCTCAGTGATTTGATTATGACCCTTATGCTTATTTAGTGAAAACAACATTTAACTTGTATGTATTAATGTTTTGCCATCAGCGATAAGCACTATGAGCCTGTTCAGTATCGCTGATGGAATCTAATGTATTAATGGTTTGCTATAAGCGATAAGCATATTGAGCCTGTTCAGTATCGCTGATAGTATCCTTTGTAACAAGTTAAATGTAATCCCTGACGACAAGTTTCGCGACAAAGAATTCATTACTGACATCAAAGACGAAGCTGAATGAACAAGTGACAAGTCTACTAATGATCTGATGCGGACATCAGTGAAACCAAGACAAGTCCACACACACGACATTACGATAAGAAGACTTCAGCGATAGTTGACTTACATCAGCTCTTCTCTGATGGAAGACCAACTCAGTGATCGATGATCATGAAGCTTCTACTTCAAGAAATGTTTGTCTTATCTCCTTGCACACATCGTATGAAATGTCAGAAGATACATGCTTTTGTCCAAGACCGTACAACCACTCTGCCACTACACTATTCACCATACGACCCAAAGCATATTGTGCTAAAAGTCAGAAGCATGCGCCCAACCATATGATGACACGTGTAAAGTCCTCCTGCCATGCATTATTGGATGGGTATAAATATGAGGAATGCCCCTTCAGTTTGAAGGTGGTCTTCCCTGAACTACTTTGTGCATAGAAAAATATATTTATTTTTCTATATCCTCTTTTCTCTCTGATTTCTTGTGCAAGAATACTTAGCGATTCTCTAGTTTATTTAGATTAGGTTCTACTTAATCTTATTCCGTAACAAACTCTAAATTATGTTTGATTTATCAATAAACAAATTAGAAAACTATAAATCTTGTGTTTGTAATCACCCCCCCCGGTTCTACAAATCTTTGTACTTGTATAACCCCTTCGGGACCAACACTGGTCATCATGTCTTCGTTTGGAACCTCCAGCTTAAGTTCTACGTATCTCCTCCAAAGCCCTAAGCCTTTTGGATAGTGTAGATATAGAAGAATTCACATATTCGGCATAACTCTAAATGGTGTTCTGCAACTCAAAAAAATCAGATTTGGTGGTACTTTGGCTTTGAAGTTTCTGTTTGTCTTCTGAGCAACCCAATCACTCTACTTCATCCTGATTGACATCGTTGCTTTGGGATAGTATTTTTGCATACAGAAGGGATTTAAGCTCATCAACTATAGGATCTCTTTCTGGTTGTCTTGGTGGAGGTGGAGGTTGGAGTAGGAGTTGGAGTTGGAGAATGTGTAGGTACCTGATTTCCTTTCACCAAGGTATGCACTTCCTTTGCCAGGTACTGAATATTATCATGGTATTTCTTGGAATGCTGAAGAAATGCCTTCAAGAATAAATCCATCCCTGTTTTCAGAAGGTCCATTGTTAAAAGAAACTAGGGTCCAATTGTAACAATGGTTGAATTAACCATTGCACATGTGTTCAGTGTTGGCATGATGTTAGCACTGACAGGATCTCCATCTAATCCTCGTGATGAACCTACATGAGGTATCCCTATGGATGTTTAGGATGGGCCACTAAGGCTCTCAAGAGTTGTAGTAGCAACTTGTGTCTAAGTATGTATAGGCACTAGACTCAATGTGTTCAAAGAAGTTGACGACTGGAGCTGGTGCCTGTCTGCTTCAATATCAATAGCTTCTGAGTGAGGTACCGATAGTGGATATGTTAAGTCTCTGTGAGAAGTTGAAATAATAACTTGTTGAGAAGCTATTGAGTGGTTAGGTGGGGTTATGCATTGCATAGTTAGGTCCAATATGTCTTATTCAATGCTGGACGACAATGTATGCACGTCGATAGTAGATGTGGCTACCCGACTGACACTGGTATGGGAAAGACCTTCTTCATTTTTTGGTCTTGTCTCGCTCTCACCGTGTTCTTTTCCTTCCCCTTCTCTCAATCTCACAACAATTTATGTTTCAACTAATACACCCTCATCCGTCCTTGAAACTCCATCAATGGTTCTGTGTACCACTAAGTTTAGTTCCATAGTATCATTGTTATGGATAGATAAATCTTCTGATTCAGTTTTTTGTATATGTAGTCTCGGGCCAACATGCTTTGGTATTCTATGTAGCTCAAGTTCATGAGAGTCACCATCATTGTCATCATCACTATCATAAGATGAAGGCTAAAGATCAATTTCTATGTCTCCGTCATCACCTTCAGAAGGATATACGTCCAAATCATCATCGTGAGCAATATCATCTTCATCATCTTCATAACTATGAGCGTTAGAATCAACAATATTATTAGTAGTTTCATGCACATCTGCTGAGTATGCAAGATCAGTAGCACCCATAACGCCTGATCCCCTCTCATTTACATTTTCACTCTGCTCTCCCCGATCAGAAACTCCTTGTTCCTGACCCTCCTCACCTATAACTAGACCATCACTACGTACAACTGACGCATGGGAGACATTGTGGGTAGGTCCCTCCGGTTCTGGCTGGACCATCAATGCATTTTATCTCATATACTCTATCACACATGGTGCTAACTGATCTACATATGAAAGTAATTCACGAGAAAGTATATGGGTATTAGCAAACTCCGTGTCAGGATAATTCAAGAATTGCATATGGTTTTTCGGTCCAAGTTCAGTGGTTTCCCTCCATGGTATTTGGTCATTCCCGTTGATCATATACTGAATGAATATTTGAAGAAATCTCTGAAATGGAATGAAGTCCTGAGCTTTTGAAACATTTGAATTAGCAGTAACAACCTCAATAAGCTCATCCCACATTAATATAGCATAGTCAATATGTCTGTTCTAGACTGTTGCATGAAACTTTTTCAGAATTGAAATGTTGCAACTATCAATCCCCATGTGTTTGGAAATCACGCATCGGTTAGTAATTGCGAATAAGGTGTAATAGATAGGTGGCAAGTACTTCTTTCTAAATGCAGAGGCTTTGGGTAGATCAACTGAGTATCCCAATGCAAGAACATCAACACATGACTCAACTTCAGGAATTTGCTCCTAAAATCAGCAAGTCCTGGAAATTAGTCTTTCTATGGAAGTCGAGAACCCTTCTAACTCTGTTGATAGTCAGCTTAGTAAAGAAATGATCAATCTGAGATGTAAAGTATTGGTTGTTGGCTGATATTGGGTGGAATGTCAGTGTCTTCTAAAACTGCTGTAAGTAGATCAATGGCATCTTGACGATCTTAATCAAAGCTGTGAAGATCGGATGACCTTGTAATATCTCTATTATTACTGGTTCGTCTGATTTCATATGAACATCAAATACGTGGTTATTCGGCTACAGTGCAAGAAATCCATATCTTTTGATTAGTTGACCATCAGGATTAGCAACAGTGATTGATGGAATAGATGATCTGACTAAAAGCATGTGATTTTCCTTATCAGAATGATTGCCATCAAATTGTTCAACATGATGTGCCATTGGAATGCCTGGAAGAATCATTGTTAGCATGGAACTTGATCACCCTTTAAAAAGCCAAAATTTGTCTAAGTCCTGGGTTGTCGGATAACATATCGGAAGACCTTGTCAAACGACATATTAGATAAGGGTTGTCTGACAAGGAATGAAAGTTGGACAAAGCTTGCCCGATAAGAATGAATCTTTGTGTTGTTTGTTAAATATGAATTTGATGAACACAGTGTCGTCCGACATGTATGAACACTTGAATCTGCTTAAGTGGTCGACCCAGATTTTGAAAGTTTTTGATGCTTTAGCCCAAAAAGATTATAGCATTTGACTCGTAATGATAGTATAAGACACTTTTATGAACAAATACAGACCCAAGCCTTATAAAAATAGCATTTTTAATACAAAACATGAACATTCACATGATAAAGGATTTGAAATCGATACAAACCCAACAAAATTAGAATAAACTGTATCAAATAGTGAATAAGAACACATAACCTGATTTTAAAGAATCGAACACGAACAGAGATCAAACGGAAATCTCGAAGATGAATAGTAACTGCCTTGAGAGAAACTCGTACGAATATCGAAGTGAGTAGTGAAAAATAACTATTCAAAAATTTAAATCTATGTATGACTTTTCAGAAAAAGACAAGTGGCAAACACCAATTGGTCAATAAAGACTTTGGCCAAAAAGTCAACTTGACGGATGAAACGATATCTGACAGGGTAAAGGTTGTCGTACAACACATGTACGATAACCAAGCAGTGTGTTGTCGGTCAAAGCTTGTCCGATAACTTGGTGTTGTCGGTCAAAGCTTGTCCGATAACATGGTGTTGTCGGACAAAGCCTATCCGATAACCACTAATCACTAGTGTTGTCGGACAAAGCTTGTCCAATAAGATGGTTTGTCGGACAAAGCTTATCCGATAACCAAGGTTTGTGGGACAAGGCTTGTCCGATAACCTTCCAACACTTAAAACAATTTTGAAAAAGTTTCAATAAACTCAAAAAGTTTTCCAAATTAAAAGATGTCAAACTTAAATTTGGTTAAGCACACACGAATTTTCAAAACATTTTGATCCCCCTCAAATGATGCACATGATTTGAAGAATTATTGTACATCATCTAGGGTTACTTTATGTATCTAGCAAGCTTTCGCTATGATCAACATCTAAATAAGCGGTTAACTAGTCCGCTTCGGATACCATAGACCCAAATAGGTTGTACCTTTCAAGTATCTAAGTATTCTTCTGACCGCTGCAAGGTCACATTCAATTGGATGCGCCTGAAAGCATGCACACAGACATGTTGAGAACATGATGTCAGGCCTAGTCGCTGTCAATTACATATGGCATCCAATCATCCCTCTATAATTCTTCAGATCAACATCCTTTCCAACTGGATCAGGACCAATCTTTGAACCTGGTGCCATCGGGGTCTTCATTGAAGTAGGGTTCTCCATCTTGAATTTCTTCAAAATATCAAATATGTACTAGAATTGATTGATTAAAATCCACATTGAAAATTTATTGACTTGCAATCCGAGAAAGAAATTCATCTCGCTTATCATGCTCATCTGAAATCTTTTCACCATAAAAGTTCAGAACCGCGTACAATATTCTGGATTCGCCGAGCCAAAAATAATACATGAACATAAATATGTATCATAAAATATCACCCTTCTCTTTCTTGATGAATAAAGTTGTGTTGATCTTCCCCTTGGAGAAGCCTGACTTGATTAAGAACTTTGAGAGAACATCGTACCAAGTGCGAGGAGCTTATTTTAATCCGTAAAGAGTTTGTTGAGTATGTATACACGATCTGGTTTTGATTTTTCGACAAACCCTTCAGGATGTGGAACATATACATCTTCTTTAAGAACTCTGTTCAGGAATGAGGTCTTCACGTCCATTTGAAAAACATAAAATTCTTGTGAGCCGCATATGCTAAGAACATCCTGATAGCTTCAATCCTTGCTACCGGTGCATATGTTTCATTGTAATCAACTCCCTCTTGCTGACAATATCCGTTAACCATAAGTATTCGAACAACAATTCTATCTTCATCTTTCTTATTCTTAAATATGCATTTGGTGCCTATTATGGTCTTATGCTTCTGTCTTGGAACAAGTCTCCACACTTTTAGAGCTTTGAACTTATTGAGCTCTTATTTCATTGTTGAAATCAAGTCTGGATCATCCAAGAGCTTTAGAAACAGTAGTCGGTTCAATCTTTCTTATGAATGTAGCATAGAAACACTCATTTGCAATATGTGCTCTTGTTCGTACAAGTAACGAAACCTATCCAATGATTTGGTGAATCATGTGATCCTTTGTCCACTTTGTAGAGTGTGGGAGAGAAGTATATGAAGCTTGATCATTCCGAGGATCAATATACATATTTTCTTCAATAGAAGGGTCTATCATGGAATTTTTCTCTAACTGAGTTACTCAAGAACAATTATAGACTGATCTTGTGGAGTTTCAAATTTTGTTTCACTCAAAGAATCTTCTGTTAAATTAGAAACTTGTTGTGACTCTCACTTGAAGAAATATTCTCTTGTACTGCTTGAAGAGTCAATAGAATAGATGTAGTCACAATAGAATAAGAATTTGTCAATTCTGTCGAAGGACCAGACTGGTTCAACTTCTCTTGCAGCTTCTTCCCTATTTGGAACAAAAGATGTAGCATTATAAGTTCCAAAGTATTCATCATAAAGGTTTTAAAATAAAATATCCTAATTAGTTAAATGAGATTTAGAAGTAGTGGATTGATCTGTACTTGCAGATGTCATTATATGTCTTGGACTTATTTGTCTAGAAGCTAATACTTCGGATATCACGTGATCTGAACTGTTCTGTTTAGAAGCCAAGTCTGCCATTTCATCAAATGTAACATTGACGCTTTCAACTATAGACTTTGTCTTCAAGTTGTAGACTCTAAATGCTATGTATGATTGAGACTATCCGATAAAGATTTCCTCGTCTGCATTTGAACTAAACTTCTTAAGAGTCTCCTTGTCGTTCAATACAAAACACCTGCATCCAAAAACGTGAAAGTATTTGATGCAAGGTATCCCATTGTTAATAAGTTCATAGGAAGTTTTACCAAACCGACGATCAATGATCGAACAATTTTGAGTGTAACACGCAGTGGCGACAACTTCAGCCCACATAAATAAAGGTAAATCGGATTGACTAAGCATAGTCCGCATTGCTTCGATCAAAGTTCTATTACACTTTTCTACTACGCATTTTGTTGCGGCGCTCTAGCTGCAGAAAACTGATATGCAATACCAATCGATTCCAAGTATTCACCCATAACTTTGTTCTTGAATTATGTGCCTTTGTTAGTGCGTATAGCCTATACTGACTTCTGCATGTTAACTTGGACTTTTTTATGAATGAGATGATCATTTCAAGAGCCTTATGCTTCGTTCGAAAAAACTTGACCCATGTATACTGAGAAAAATCATCAACAATAACCAAAATGTACTTCTTCCGATTGATACTTTGTGTTCGTACAGGTCCCCAAGTATCTCTTTCCTCTTTCCTTTTTCACACACACCACATAAATGTTCCTTTTCAAATTTCAACTATGGTAAGCTCTTTACTAACCCTCCCTCGACAAGCTTATTGATGTACTTGAAATTCAGGTGAGATAGTCATCTATGCCTCAACCATCTCTGTTTCATAGAGGCTTTGGCAATAAGGCACACAACATTTTCAGGATTTACATTGGACAAATCAATCGTATAGAGGTTTGACTTTCTCGTCCCGACTAAGTTCTTTTTTCCGTCTTCAGATCTTACGCTGCATCTCTTTGCCTTAAAATTGGCCTCTAAATCTTTTTCACAAAATTGTCCTATGCTAAATAGATTGTGCCTCAATCCCTCTATATATTTGACTTTCTTAATTGGTATATTATCTCGCACGACGTCCCCATAACCCAAAATCAGAGAGTAATGATCCTTTCCAAATCTGACGTTTCCAAAAAATTTCTCAGTATAGTTTGTCAGAATCTCCTTTCTTCCAGTCATATGCTTCGAACATCCTGAATCTAAATACCACATATGACCGATCTGCAAGAAACGATAATCAAGAAGATTTAGGTACCATTTGAATATGGGTTCTTTTGGGCTAGTTGATGGTTCATATTTTCGCAGCCATTTACAATTGGGCCCTCTTTGCTTTTGCACAAAAATATTTTCAACAACAACAAGAATATGATATGAACAAACTAATCAAATGAAATATGCTTGTCAATGAAATCATTCACCCCGCAAAAGGAGCAACAAATTTTATCATGAGTAAATTGAGTCAATTTCTTTATTGTAAAAACTTTTTAAGGAGACACAAAATTTTGTTTATGAGTAGTAACATCATCAATTACAGCACAATGATACTTGTTTTTCCTATCACTATGCTCAACAATAAATGATTTCAGTGAGTCCATTTTAGATGTGGAGTTCTTCAAACGCCATATGTACTTTACTCCATTCCTTTTCAAACCATTATATGATAAACCAGAAGAATGATAGTTAGAAAAAATTGAAGTCCAAGGACGTTGTTTTTTAGACTTACCAGATATCTTGTGTTTCTGTGAACACTTCTTTGGTTTTCTTTTGGAATAGTAATAATTCACAAGAACTTTTTCATTAATATACTTTGATGATTATCCTTTGAAAACCTTTTCTTGTATCTCATTTTCTTTGATAATAAAATCTTCATGATCCGAAAGCTTCACAGAGAAATCAAATTTACAAACTTCCTCATCAAAACAATCCCCAGAGTTCAGAAAATCAACATCTGAAAGAACATCCTCATCTAATTCTTTTGATTTACAAGAAGATTTTGAACCACTTGAATCATTTACATGATTACCAAAATTGCTTTACAAGAAGATGCATCCGAATGATTAGAATGTCCACTCATTGTTTCTGATTCACATATCTCTTCAAGTTTAGAAATAGATTTTGATTCAAGGTTTTTGAATACAGTTAACAATACATCCTTCTACATTTCAAAATAAATTCTTTCATCTTCAAAATCATTTTCTAGCTGAATAATTTTACTTTCTAAAACAATTGGTCGAACATAGATTTTTCCTTCAATAGGTTTTGCCTCAATCTCAACATCTGAATAACTCTTGAAATAATCATTTGAAAGAAACTTTGACTTAGTTGAATAACTGTTGCTTAACTTTTTATATGAAAACGAAAGGTACATGTGGATCCCAGATTAGTGCAAACAGTAAGAAATCAATAGATAAACAATGATCAGTATGATTTCAACTCGTCATCCATATAACATTCATAAACAATTCAGAGTGTTTACAATATGTTTTGCAATTCAATTATGACGATTAACTTAAAACTAAGGTTAACAAAGCTATTTATATCTAGGCCTAAACTAATCAGGCCCATGGCCCATTACAATAATAAAGCCCAAATACAATTTACATTTTATTCCCTTGACCTTCCATTCAATCAGATTTATTCCCAACAATCTCCCCCTTTGAATCGAAGTTCAATCTCGTGCCAGTTCGTGACGTATCTCTTTCGGAGTGCGAAAATAATCTCGACGCTTCGGATTGCTTTACGAAACTCTATGCGGTCTTCAACAAGTTCCAAGGCTTCTCGGGCGTTTATTTCGTTTCGATTTGCAACAAACGAATTCCTGAGTTCTTTTTCGTTGGAGATTATGTCTCTAAGCGCATCTCTGACCTTTCGTAAAGTTCCGTCGCATAATCTTTCAACTTGACTGAATCGTAGAAACTTCTTCTCGTTCTGTTCGTTGAGATATACGATTCCAAATTCTGGTTGTAACAACAAACTGTTGACGGGATACATCTTCAGTTCATGGGATTTCTGATCAGCTTTCAACAGGTTGATCTTCTTCGTTTGGTGCTCAACTCCCATCTAAAAATCCGTAATATATGACATCATTACCTCGTGTTTTAGGAATCGCTTTACAGCTTCAAGCGCTTTGGTGATGTGGAGCGGTCGGATAGTTCGAGTTCGGAGGTCTTTGAGTAAGGCATGAAAGTCGTTCAGTGGAGATTCTTGAAGTCGGCTTTGGAGAATTTCCATTCATTTCCATCTTCTCTTTTGATTGTAAAGACTGGGTACCAGATCTTCAAGATTCGGCCAGATTGGATGTTCAGAACTTCGGTGATGTTGTGCTTTGTTCTGACCTGCTTGACTGGTAGACACCTTTTCATGGCCTCTAAGTACTGTTTCTTATACGCATCGTCGAACCTTGTTAATCCAAGACAGAAAGTTGGATCAAGCACACGCAGTTTGTGTACGAACAACCTCTTCAGGGAATCCTCTAGGAAAGGGATGAGGATAATGATTTTCTCTCATCAGACAGGTTGTGGTGGTTAATCAGAAGCAGTTTGTTGCTGAGGAGATGTCAGATGTGTTGTTTTAGAAGTCTCGGGAATCTGATTAGCGTAAACTGGGGTACTCTGAAGGTTTTGAAGCAGGAACTGATCGTAATCTATTTCATCGTCGGCATCGGTAGGAAAGAGCAGGTTTACCTCGAAGTTTATCGCACTGGAGGCTTTTTGATACCATGCGTGTTCGATCTCCGGGTCGATCTCAGAATCAGGATCTATCAAATCAATTACGGGCCTTTCCGGGGCAGTATATACGATCAGTGCCTGGGATTCTCCCTCGGGCTTTTCAACCATTGGGTCTTCATCGTCTGAGATGTCCATATCGATGACCATCTCGGCTAGACTCAGCTAGGCTTCAGGTTGATCTTCGGATTGTGCCACAGTTGTTTCAGGGTTGATTGGTTCGGACTCTGTCAATCTTTGCGGTTTGTTCTCCCCCTTACGGTGATCAGGATCATCCTGGATATCGTGTCGTCATTTGAGTCTGCCAGCTTGACTCTTACAGGTATTCTCGAGAGAGGCGACCCTGTCGGACAGAATTGTAAGGGCGTTCTGAATGTCCTTCAGAGTCATGTCAAGATGATCCAATCGGTTTGTAACGGATGATGGCTGAGCAGAGGCTTGTGATTGGAGTACTGAGATGAGGTTTGCTTCAGTCGAGGAGTCAATATCGGTGTGTTGGAGCAATTGGGCGAGGAGCATGGTCTTTAGATCATCCACCGAATAAGTGTGCTAAGGAGGTGTCGGTGGAGGTATCGGTGCAGTTTCAGCTTCTACCACTTTCTCCTTCCCTTTGAGTAGGCTCCTAACTTTATCGAGCTCCATTTTGATCTCATTTTCCATCGCTTCCCGGACAGCCTTTAAGGCACCGTCCAGATATTTCCTTGACACAAAGTCAGGTAAATCACCGCAGGGATCACTTAGATTACCCGTTAAGGTTACGATTGTTAATTCAACAAAAATACCACCTACGTTAATAGCTTGCATGATGTTGACTATGGTAGGATTTCCATCCGATCCTCGTAATCTGCTCAACGGCAGACTTACTACAGATGTTTCGATCGGGTCACTAAGAGCCCCGATGTTAGCAGTCTCGATATGTGTCCTAGCCAATGAAGAGGTTATAATATCAAAGGGCTCTAGACTCAATGGTGCACAGAAAGAAGTCGAGAACGGGGGAGGCTGTTCTCTTGTTTCAGTAACGACACTCTTCGAGTGAGAGAACAATAGACTTTGTGCTAAGTCCCTGTGAGAAATTGAAACAACTAGCTGTTGAGAGATACTTGAGTGGCTAGGGAGGTTGTGCATTTGCGTTGCTAGGTCCACGACGTCTTCTTCAATGTCTCATCCCAACAAATGAGACTAGGCAGCAGATGTGGCTACCTGGGCGACACGGGCTCGGATTCGCTCATTCTCTGCTCTATTTTGTACGCTCGCCCTCTCATGATTTTGTTTTGACCTCCATTCTCTCCGACTCGCATGTTCTAAATTTTCAACTAATACTCCCTCCGTTCTCCTTATGTCTCCCGTATTAGGCTCGGGGTTAGGTGTTTCAGAAGATGTGGTTGAGGTAGAGGGAATGTCATCGGTCATGGTTGGTCGAAGACCGATACGGGGTGGTATTAATAATGCTCGGATGGTTTGATCCGTATTGGTGTCAGTGCTGTCGGACTCGAAAACATCGGCTTGGGTGAACGGCGAGATCGGTTCAGTTGTGTTCGTTCCAGGGTCCTGATCGAGCATTTGGGGGGCAGTGACGACCGGGACCTCGTGTAGAGTAGTCTACGATCCGGCGTCATCGGTCGTACGGGTATGTGGGTGGTAAGTGGTCTACTTGTAAACGGTCGGGAAGGTTGGCTTGTAGAGGGTCGGGTGGCATGGTTTGTGCTGGCACGTGTATCCAATGCATCGCCCACTTCATTTCCTCTCACATTGTGTACTCTCAACACGTCCCGTCCGGGAGCCCCAGCTACCCGGACTCTACCTCCTCGTGTCCTTGGACCCTCAAGTCGCTCCTTGGGGAGGTCCCTTTGGCTCTGGCTGGACCATAAGAGCACCTACACCTATCGCTCTTCTATATGCTATCACACTCGGTGCATTGGGATCTGTGTATGCCAGTAGGGCTTCGGGTATACGGATGGCTTGTGCGTTAGCTGGGTTACGGATCACAAGATAATGTAGGCTAAAAGGAGGACATACCAGATGGTTGATGCAGCATGGAATAGTCGGGTTTGTGTCCATGTGTTGACGGACGGCCAATGACAGGAACCTTGGGTATGGAAGGAATTTGCATTCCTTGGTGTCGCCGATCGCACGGATGGTGTTGACGAGTTCATGCTATATAATGGCGGAGAAGTCCACATGACGATCGTAGATGACCGCATGAACGAGTCTTAGAAAGTTGCTAGTGCACTGGTCGATTCTCTTCCACCGATAGGATAGACACCTGTTCAGTATGGTGAACAGGGTATACCAGTTAGGCGCCAAGTATTTACGGTTGAAGGCGGATGCGCGGTTGAGTGCGTCGTTGTATCCGATTGCACGGATCTCAGCACAGAGAGTTGCATCGTCTATGACAGGGTTGAACGCAGCTCGTCCGCTGGCAGTGGCCTCTGGTAGTGAGAGTAGGCGTCGGAAGGCGTCTGGTGTAAGAGTGAACGGATGGTTGTCAATCCTTGCATGAATAGTCTGGGAGTTGTGAGCGGTGTCAACTCGGATGGTGTTCCACACTTGTTTTACGTATTTGACGGGCACATCGGTGGTCGCTGTGAGTGCGTAGTTGAGTGGATGACCTAGTAAGATGTCCACGACCACACGGTGTTGTGGTCGGAACTCAGCAACGTCGAGGTGGTGGTTGTTCCCCTCGATTTCAGAGATATGATCTGGGTCGAGGATTGCATTATCAGCTGCCTCGTCAATGAATTCCTCTTGAGGAATGTTGTCTTGTGGTTGTTGATCCACCATGAGTACCTGATAGAGACAATGTTAGACTATAGGCGGGATCAAATGAATGTTGGTGCGTACCTTGGCGAAGTTCGGCGCAATCTGGAATAGATTGAGATATGGTAGTGAGGAACAGGGCATTTGGGATGACAGAGTGTCCGGACAGAATGGGTATCTGGTAAGATAGAGTGTCCGAATATATTGAGAGTTACCGGACAACTGAAAACTTACAGGACAAAATGAAGTTACCGGACAACCATGAACCTTCCGGATAGTTGAACTTACCGGAAACTGTAAGGTTTCCGGACAACTAGGGTTACCGGATGATCAAGGTTACCAGACAAGCATGAACATCCCGGATAGTTGAACTTACCGGATACCAAAAGGTTTCCGGACAACTTGGGTTCCCGGGTGATATGCTTACCGGATAAAATATCTTAGCAATTTGAATGTTTCCGGGTAACTTGAATTTGTCCGGATAGTTTGAAACTATCCGGACGACATCCGGTTACATGAAATCGGCCCAAATAACTACCACAACTCAGATCTATGCATACAAAATTCATCTAAACAACAAGATACGCAGTAAATAGCCAATAATCGGTCCAAACATAACCTCAATGAGATGGAATGTTAACCAACATTGAGTCGGGGTCCGAAAACCCCAATCGGTCGATATGAAGATCGATTTAAGCCTTGATTTGAGGGTGTATGAGTGCGAAAATGATTAGAGATCGGAGATAGATGTACATACCTGTGATTTGTGGAGAAGTCGATCGAAATGAATAAAAATCGCGAGTATCCGTACAGGGTTTTTGCGAGAGAGGGTTTTTTGTGTGAGTTTTCGGAAAAAGAAAAATAGAGTCTCCGAGTGATTTAAATAAGGGACAAGTATCCGGGTAGGTTGTCCGGATACGTATCCGGTCCGTATACCTATCCGGATAGGGAGGTGTCCGGATGACTTGTCTGGGTAGCTTGTCCGGAAAATATGAAAATGACCAAATTGACCCTGGACCTATCAAAAAAAAATTCTTTAGTCTTCTAAAGATTACCGCTCCCCCTCGAACTTAGCATAGAGGAAAAGACTTGCTCCCCCTCGGATTGTGTATGTGATTCTTTTAAGAAAAATTGGAATGTCCACACACAAAAAAAACTTTTGAGATTAAAAAAAAAGTGAGACACTCCCCCTCAAACGTAGAACAGACTTACCTGATAAGCTTATGTGATCCCCCTGGACACATGAACAAAATGTGAACCGCACAAATGTATCGAAGATAAGTGTAGATGACAGTAAATGAACATAAAAGGAAATCACAAACGAAACGAAGATAAACAAACGAAATGTACCTAATTAATATAGAGATTTACGAAGAATATGTGTACGATACAAGTAGAATACAGATGCGAGGAATGTGTATTCGATCACCTGGAGTTTAGACAACAGATGAAGAATAGGAAGTTCCTCGTAGGTGTATGGAACTTGTATCCGGCGCACGATTCGATCAAATCTTCAGATTTAGCATACCAAGCTTGGACACAACATAGTTAAAGCGTTTTTCATCCTAGGGTTTTGAAAATAGGTCTGCTAACTGATGTTCCGTATTAACAAAGTAGAGTTCGATTGTACCTCTTTCGACGTGATCCTTGATAAAATGGTACCGAACGTCTATGTGCTTCGTCTTAGTGTGCTGGACCGGATTGCTGGAAATAGAAATCGTGCTCTTCAAGTCGCAGTAGATGGGCACTTGAGAGTAGGTGAAGCCGTAGTCCTTGAGCTGGGTGCGCATCCATATGACTTGAGAACAGCAGCTTGCGGCGACCACGTATTCCGCCTTGGCAGTTGATGTGGAAACGCACTGCTGCTTCTTGGATGCCCAGCTGACTAAGCTATCTCCCAGAAACTGCACGTGACCCAATGTGCTCTTCTGATCCAGCTTGCTTTGCGCGTGGTCCACTTCCGAGTACGCTGTGAGCTCAAAACCTGTCTCTTTTGGGTACCACAAGTCAAGATCAGCAGTACCTTTTATGTAACGAAAAATTCATTTTACCGCAATTAAGTGAGACTCTTTTGGTTTTGACTAAAAATGGGCGCAAAGAAATGTCGGGAACATCATATACGGTCTACTTGTTGTCAAGTACATTAAAGAACCTATCATCCCTCGGTATGTTTTGGTATCCACATCCTTTCCGTTAGGATCGACGTGTAACCGCGTACCGGGGATCATGGGAGTTTTAATGGGTGAGGACTGTTCCATCTGGTATTTCCGAAAAATATCCCGTATGTACTTAGCCTAGTTTATAAATATCCTGGTCGACAGTTGTTTAACTTGAAGACCGAGGAAGAAATTCATCTCACTTAACATGCTCATTTGAAAATATTCTCCCATGAGTTTTGAAAAGTTCTTACAATATTGAGGGTTAGTGGAACCGAAAATGATATCATCAACATAGACTTGGACTAGTATTATGTGACCTTCTTCATTCTTAATAAACAGGGTTGTGTCGATTTTATGTTAGGACCATAAATGTCCTACATATTAGAAAGATATATAAATAATTATATAGTGCTTAATTAGATTATTTAATTATTGTAAAAGCCCTTAATTGTGTTATTTGGGCTTATTTGCTTAATGGGCTTAGGCTTTGTTTGTTTAAGGCCTATGTATATAAGGTTTAGTTAACCTTAGAATTAGGTTAGCAACTGATAGCCATTCAGAGAGAGATTCATTAGAGAGCTTATTGTTTAGAAATCGTTCCATTACTCTTAACTGTAATATTCTCTGAACGATACTTTGAATGAATACGAGAGGGATGACAAGTTGAAATCATCAGTTGTTCTTGTTATTTCTTATTGATTTATTGTTACCTGATCAAACTGGAACTCTCATTTTACCTTTTGAAAAAACTGATTTTATTAAGAATTTAGACAGAGCGTCATACCAGGCACGTGGAGCTTGCGTAAGACCGTATAATGCCTTGCCGAGGATATATACGTGATTTGGCTTGGAGTCATCCATGAACCCGTCCGGTTGCGATACGTACACTTCTTCCTTGATAACGCCGCTGAGGAAGGCGATCTTGACATCCATCTGGAAGACCGTGAAGTTCTTATGTGCGGCGTATGCAAGGAACATACGAATCGCCTCGATTCTGGCTACCAGAGCGTATGTCTCATCGTAGTCAATGCCCTCTTACTGGCGGTATCCTTTGGCCACGAGGCGTGCCTTGTTGCGAACAACGATACCAATTCCATCCTTCTTGTTCTTGAAGATCCACTTCGTGCCGATGACCGTCTTATGAGCTGGACGTGGGATGAATCACCATACCTTGAGGGCCTCAAACTGGTTGAGTTCCTCTTGCATCGCCATGACCCAGTCCGGACCATTGAGTGCTTTAGAGACGGTGTTTGGATCGATCTTGCTGAGAAAGCCGAAGAACAAGCAGAAGTTGGCCGATGCACCTCGCGTCCGAACTGGTCTTGAAGGATCGCCTATGATCTGGTGTAGAGGGTGTGCTTTGGTCCATTTGGTGGTGTGTGGAAGTGGCTGTTGAGTCGCGTAAGAGTTGTCCGGGTCCACATACTCAATAGCAGGAAAGTCTTGAACTGCTTCAAGAGATGACTGACGATTCTTTGGAGGAGATGGAACAGGATTCGTCGTTGGCTGAGCAACTTCCGGTTTCGAGGAATTCAAAGGATGATCCTTGGGAGCTGTCGAGGGCGAATCTTCAAGAACGATCTCCAGAATTGACACAGGTTCCTCCGAGGGATTAGATGTTTCAGTCGAGGTGTCCGTTGAACTTTGAGGGGATTCTAATGTAAAGGCTGGAGTGCTCGTCGAAGGCGGCAGACCAGAGAGATTCGCCGAGTTCTTGATTTGAGCAACTTCATTCCGGGGTTTCACAAACATACTAGGGTTGGGCAAGTTAAAGAATTCATCGTAAAATTGCTGAAATAGTAAATCTAAATCAGAAAGATGTGATTTTGACGTAGATGCATGATTTGGATTTACTGGAGTTTGTGTAGATCCCGAACGTGAGAGTTCGGAAGCTAACACGCCAGTTAAAACGGGTTCTAAACTGATTTGTTCAGAAGACAAATCTGTGGCTTCGTCAAAAGTCACGTTTACGCTTTGGATGACGGATTTGGTTCACCGTATGGTTCTTAAACTCCGTCCCGTTGTCATTCCTGATTGTCTGAACTTGCTGTCGGAGGTTCAGATGAATGGTCTTCAGGTGGGTGATGATTAGTTCCGGGGTTTCGTCTTTGGAGTGCAGGAACTTCACCCATGTGTAGCGCGAGAAATAGTCAACCATCACCAGGACATACTTCTTCTTATTGATACTCTGAACACGCATCGGTCCGCACAAATCCATATGGATGAGTTCGAGGGACCGGGACGTGCTCGGAGCGGCATTCGGCATGTGAGTTGCTCGCTTCATTTTTCCCATCTCGCATGCCCCGCAGAGTTTGTCCTTTTCGAACTTGAGCTCGGGCATGACTTTCACGTGGCCGCCTAGCACCAGCTTGTTGATGTTCTTGAAGTTGACGTGCGAGAGTCGTCGATGCCATATCCACGCTTGTTGAGAGTTGGCTTTCGACATGAGGCAGACAGAATCATTGGTCTTTAGGGCAGAGAGGTCTATGGTGTAGAGGTTGGTCTTCCGAGTTCCAACAAGTAGCTCCTTTTCGTCTTCAGTGCGGACGCTACACCTTTTAACTTTGAAGTTGACCTCGAGATCTTTATCGCAGAACTGGCCGATGCTGAACATATTGTGTCCCAATCCCGCGACGTATGACACTTTCTTGATCGTGATCTTATCTTGAACAATATCGTCGTATCCCATGATAGGCGCTTTGTCATCGTTTCCAAACCTCACGTCTCCGCAGTATTTCTCTGTGAAGTTCGTGAGTAGCTCCTTTCTTTCGGTCATGTGCTTGGAGCATCCTGAGTCTAAATACCACACATGACCATCCTACAAAAACGAGATTAAGGATTTTTAGGTACCCATTTGAAAATGGGTCCTGGAGGGTTAGGTTTGACACCTGACTAAGGAACCCATTTTGAATTGGGCTTCCTTTTGGGTTTACGAGATTTACGTTTTGGCTTTGAGTTATAAACATGGTCAGAACCAAACATATTAGATGCATGTCTATTATCATCAAAATCATTTAATCCACAGTTAGAACAACACAAACTATCTTGGGATAATTGAATCAAATGTTGAATTGAATAAAGTCTAATCGGAAAATTAACACTTTGTTCAACAAAATTGTTCGAATGATTCAAACCACAATCATTAATGTTATTCCTAGAATTGAAAGCATAATTAAATGACTTCGACTCCGACTTGTTCTTGATCGATCCTTTGGCTACCCACTTTTGTTTGTCTTGTTTTGCTCGACCATTTTTATCTGAAAAGTCATTAACGGCATGGTTAGCAGGGTTTGAGTAGGAAGGATTTCTATCGTTTGATCGACCGGTCTTTTTCCGTGGTTGTGAACGGTTTTCTGAATGAGAACCATTTTAGAAACTTTGTTCACAGCTGGGGTCTTGAGTTTTGAAGAACTCTCGTCTTTAAGAAATTTGACCGGGCGATTTACAGCTTTAGATAGAAAGTCGACGTGATTCGGAAGAGGTTTGTCAATCTGAAACTTAGGAAATTCTTCATCAGAACTTGCATCGGAATTCATGTATGCAGAAAAATCAATATCAGGGACAGATGGACTGGGATTGGTAGAGGTAGGTGAGGAACACTTTGTGTCTGTGTTTTTAGAAGAATTTGGTGCGGAAGGTTTTAAAAAATCAGAGTTTCAATCCTTTTGAACACAGTCAGCTTGAGACTCTTTTCCTTTTCGTGAAGAAGTTTTGCCAATAAAAGCTTGACACGAAGATGTATCGGAGGAGTCCGAGGAAGGTTCGGGTGAAATCATCTTTTCGTTTTGTAGTTGATTAAGTTTCTCTTGAAGTTGAAACTTGCTCACTTGCTCTTGCATCACTTCTGTTGCCAAAGCATACAGTTTTAATGTGAGCCGATCGATTTTATTCCGAAGGATTTCTTGTCCCTCACTCGACACAAATTCGGTTTTGGAGGATTTGAGTTTCTCAAGTTCGTTTAGAAGCGCTTGTTTTTCCTTCTGAAAATCAGTCTTTTCCTTTTCAAGTTTCTCCTCTAACTCTACTATTTTTTATTCCAAAATGAGGGGAGGAACATAGAGTTTAAACTCGTCCGTCTCAGTTTTGGGTTCAGGTGCTTGGGCCTCATCTTTTTTGGAGGAATCCTTGGGCTCAGCAACCTTATAGACGTCAAAGTAGTCATTCGAAAGATACTTAGACTTATTTTTCTTGTAGGAGTAGTTAAGAGGCTCATATGCAAAAGGTAACTGTATTTTAGTGGTGTGTGCGCGTTTGTATTCCTCAGTTTCCTCTTCCTTTTCCTTTTCGAAAGGACCAGTCCAATCAATTTTGTATTCGAGGTACTGTTTGTCGAGACCAAGAAAACTAAAGTGGTAAAGAGTAGGTCTCATCGTCAAAATCTTTTTAAAATAATGAGGGTTATCGTACCCAATTCCCCATTCCTTGTTAAAATACGTGAATTTCCTTGGTTTGTTCATGTAAATTGTCTGATCAGTTTGACCTCTTTTGTGAAGTTTAGTTTCAAGATCAGTTATTTTCGCAACAAACTCTTTGTGTTGGATTTGAAGATAGGAGCATTGATAGATAATCTCTGCTTTCTCATCCTCACACTGATCAAGCTTTGAATCAAGTCAGATATCTTGGCCCTTAAGTCCTTTGGTGCTACTGAAAGATTTGTGGATTTTTATTTTATATTAGCATTTTCGGACTTGTACTTTTCATTGATACGCTTTTGAACATCTAGCTTTTCTTTTAACGAGTTAATTTCAAGCAGTTATTCATTAGTGGATGCCTTATATGATTCTATTCGTTGAATAAGAGGTTGCATCTGTTCGATTAAGTTTTGATGAATAGGGTCACATACCTGACAAAGATTTGCTTTTTCTGACGGAGGAGAATGGTTGCCCATGAAAGCATCAGCATCTTCAGAATCGCTGTCACTTTCGGAACGATTGAGCCAATGGTCGTCTTCAACTAGCAGTGCCTTTCCTGCAGCTTTTGGTTCGGCCAATAGAAGTTTCGCCTTGTAGTAGTGTACGCTTTTCTCAACTGGCTTTCTACAGTCCTTGGCAAAATGACCCAATTTGCCGCAGTTATAGCATGTGATAGGCTCGTCCTTCTTTTTTGACTCGGGCTTGCGATCATTATTCTCATCCTTCTCCTTGTGGTCAGATTGCTTGTGCTCATCAGTCTTTTTATTTCCTTCATATTTGTTCTTATAGTCATGGCACTTGTTGGGGGTAGTAGAGTAGCGTTGATTATTGGACGATGGTTTCTTGTAGAACTTGTTCCTCTGAAATGACTTGGTGATGAGGGCCATTTATTTCTTTATCTGAGTCAGCTCAGGGTCAGAGTCGCTTTCTTCTGATTCTTCAGACTCTGGTTCTGACTCGCTGGACTCCGGGGTTCTCTTGGAGTGACGGCTGGAAGATTTGCCGCTTTTTAAAGATACAAGAGCTAGTGGATCGGCATGAGACTTGGTAGAGGATTTCTGACTACTCATAATCTCCATGACCTCATCCTCGTCCTTCATGAGCATCTCGTAGAGTTCATGGATTGGAACGTTCTCAATCAAGTTGTTGTGTTTGATGTGAGAAGCGAACACTTTCCATTCAGGCAGGAGATTGTTCAGGAACTTGAGGGCATTCTCCGTGTTGGATCGAGTGATCTTGTTCTTGTGGAGCTCGTTCAGAAGAAGGCAAAATCGTTCATACGCCTGAGTGATTGATTCTCCCTTGCGCTGCTTGAAGCCATCAAATTTGGTGATGCTGTTGTTTACCTTCAGTTGGTTCCCTACTTTACTCCCACTCATCATCTTCTCTACTTGATCTCACATGCCTTTGGAAGTGTCCTTGTAGCTGTCTATGGCCGTGTAGATCTCATTCGGTAGATTCTGGACTAGATATCGCTTGGCATGTTTTTCATCATCAAATCTGCTCCTTTCCTCTTCGGTCATCTGCAAGTATGTCTTAGACTTAGGTAGAGCTGCTGCACCGGTTGCTTGAGCTAGTACGACTTCCATAGGAGTTTCTTGTGGGCCTTCAGATAGAGCTCGCCAGATGTAGTCGAAATTGTCTTTAGCTTCAATTAAGATGAGGAATATGTCTCGCCATTGACTGTATTCGCCCCGATAGAGAGTAGGAGGCTTGGCGTCGGTACCGATAGCTAGCACGTCGTGAGACATCTTTGATGTGTGCACTAAAGTGATCGTCAGACGGTAGGTTCGATTCAAAGTAAAAACCTAACGCAAGGCACTACGAGTGAAAGTCCTAACGCAGGTTCTAAGAGTGAAACTAATTAAGGTCCTGGTAATGGATTAAACCCAAAACTTACCGGATAGGAATCTGGAAGACAGAAGTGTCCGGATATGGTAGTGACCGGATCTGGGTGTGTGAAGTGTCTGGATAGCAAAGTAACCGGATAAAACTGAAGTTACCGGATAACACAAAGTTACCGGATAAAACAGACTTATCAGATAGTGAATAGTGTCCAGGAGAAAAAAGTTACCAAATAGACAAAGAAAAACTTACCGGAAACTAGGAGTGTCCGAATGCGTCCGAGAAATGAGACTTACAGGGTAAAATGCATCTGAAAAGATAGAGTGTCCGAACAGAGCGTATCTGGGAACAGGTACTACCGGGAAGTAGGCTTTCCGGATACAAATGTTGTCCGGAAACTAGAAACAATCCGGATGAAATCTTCCGGATAGTAGCGTGAAAAGGAAACTTACCCAGAATAGATGGGAACGTCCGGTAACTGCAGCTGGGTTCAACAAACAGACTCGGATGCGATTAGGATTGCTAAAGATTACTCCTGAAAGATTAGAAAACCAACACAACACCAAAATAACAACACCTTAAACGATTTCTAAGACAAATAACAAGATTTTGATGGAAAACATTTGATTTTTGACAAGAACAGAGACAAAACTTGTTGACTCAATTTTGCACAAAATTCTACTCAAACGATCGAATTAGACTGAGAAAACTTGTAGAAACGCTAATGATATCAATACTAATCGAATGATATAAGCAGAAACACACAATTTTGTCAGAATCAAAAGATGATATTATGAACCTCAAGAACACAGTCGACAAAACTAACCGAACACTTACCCGAAACCTTTGAATGCTTTGAATCAAATCGTCTGTATCGCTCTGATACCAATTGTGGATCCCAGATTAGTGCAAACAGTAAGAAATCAATAGAATAAACAATGATCAGTATGATTTCAACTCGTCATCCATATAACATTCATAAACAATTTAGAGTGTTTACAATATGTTTTGCAATTCAATTATGACGATTAACCTAAAACTATGGTTAACAAAGCTATTTATATCTAGGCCTAAACTAATCAGACCCATGGCCCATTACAATAATAAATCCCAAATACAATTTACATTATTCTCTTGAACATCCATTCAATCAGATTTATTCCCAACAGTACATTTTAACTTTATTTTTCCTATTATGATTTTCTTGTTACTCAACTTCTTTAGATGTTTTAGTCCACTTGATGTTATATTGGGGGTTTATCTTACCAAGACTCAGAAAATCAAACTCATAGAGAGTCGAGACATTTGAAAGAACCTTATCTAAATAATGAGGATTATCATAACCAATACCCCATTTTAAATTAAAATATTTGAATTCTTTTGGTTTGTTCAAATAAATAGTTTGGTCGGTTTGACCTATCTTATAGCTCTTTTCTTCCAAATCATTAGTTTTTCGATCAAACTTTTGTTAACACTTTTGATGGAACTAAATTTACGAACAAACTCGTTCTTCTCACTTTCTGATTTTTTACATTTCTTAGTAATTTCAGATAATTGCTTGTTTAAAGTTTTCTTTTCATTGTCAAAATTTTCCTTTTCAGCATTTAGATAATCAATCAAGTCTCATTTTTCAGCGTCTTCTTTTGATTGAACAAAATTTATGAACAAACTCATTCTTCTCACTTTCTGATTTTTCACACTTCTCAGTAATTTCAGATAATTGTTTGTTTAAAATATTCTTTTCATCACCAAACTTTTCATTTTCAGCATTTAGATAATCAATCAAGTCACGTTTTTCATCACCCTCTTTCTTTAATCTGAAAATGACTTGATGCTTTCTTTCAACATTAGCTTCATCCTTTTTAAGTTTATTTTGTAACTCCTGGAGATTAAGCATCATGACCTGCATTTCTTTCATGAAATCAGTTTCAGATAGAGAATTTACCTTCTATCCCGATTCAGAAACACATTAATCATCAATGATTTCATCTTCAATTTGTTTTTTCCCATCAAACGCATATGGGCCAGCTCATCATTCCCCATTTCATCATTTGTGAGATCCAACCAGTGATCATCTTCCGCCATTAAATCCTTTCCAACTTCCTTTTGCTTGGCAATGAGCATTTTGTTCTTATAATATTCTGAATTGCGAATTGTAGGCTTACGGCAGTCTTTCGCATAGTCACAAACTTCCCACAGTTATAATATTTCACTACATCATCAGTCTTCTTATCCTCATACTTCTTTACGAACTTCTTCTCATCACTTCTCTTCTTATCATATCTCTTGTCGTCAAAATTTTATCCTCGAATATACTTCTCCCTTCATACTTGTTTGTGTATCCAAAATTCCGCGACCCAATGAATACCTTTGATTGTTAGAACCAGTTTTGTTGTTTCATCTCTATCGTAGTTAGAAGACTCATTGCTTTTTCAAAGTCTCACCATCGTCTAAATCACTTGCATCATACTCTTCCTTTTTTGACTCACTAACTTCCCTTTCTCTTTGGGAACTACCTGACCCTCCTCTCAAAGAATATATTTCTTTTCTATCATCCACAAGTGCTAGAAGATCAGCAGGTAGTTTTTCTGTCTTTTTCTGTCTTCTCTAATATCTTCCACTTCTTCATCATTCTGCCTTAGAGTCTCATAAGCCTCATGCAAAGACATCTCACCCAACATCTTGTTGTTTTCATCTGCCTTGCAAACTTTTTGCATTCTGGTTGCAGAATGCTCAAAACCTTTATGTGTTTTCTATCAACTGTTTAGCTGTCTCTTTCTTACTCAAATCATTCAATAACAAATTTGTCATAACTATTAATGCAATTGGCTACCTTCCTATAATTCTCATCCTCGGATCCCATCATCATCTTCTCAAGGTAATCCCACATCAACTTTCTAGTTGCTTTGAAACTATCCATCTTAATGTAAATGTCATTCGGTACACTTTGAATTTGTAATGACTTAGCCATATGATCAGCTTTTAACCTCAATTTTTTTAGGACTATAATTCTTAGGATTTTTCACTTCAACAGCTGCAACTATACCTTCATCTGGAATTGCAGGAGTGACTACCTTTATCTCTTTTATCGGACCATTATCTATTGATTCCTTAATATTTTCACCATTTTCATTACGTTCCAAAAATTCTAAGAATCTCTCTCTACTGTTAAAGTACTCATCTGAATAGAACATGAGGCTTAGTGTTAGTACCAATAGCTAGAGCATCTTTTGTAGTCATCTTTATAGCACTTGTAATGATCGTAACATCGCAGAATCTATCTCAGTCAAAAAGTCAAACACCACATAAAGTCAACACTAAAAAGTCAAACTTCAGTCAAAATAGTCAAACATGAGCAAGTCAGACAAAGCTTGTACGAGTTCCCAATAATACCAACTCTTGGCAGAAAGTCGGACACCACTTGAAAGACAGCCTGATGTTGTCGGATGAAACCTGTATGACAAAGCGCCATGTCGGATGAGAAGTGTCCGACAAAATCACTATTCACACCTCTTTGTTGTACGAAAACCCACCAGGTTGGAAAATTTTGTATGTCAACCTACCTCTTGTCGAATAAAGGTTGTTCGACAAGGTACTGTTCCTTCTCAGTGTTGTCCGAAAACGTGAGCACATAGATAAAATTTCATCTTTTTTTCCGACAACTATGAACACTAGTGTTTTCCGACAACTTTGAAGACTATGAACGCTAGTGTTGTTTGATAAGTTTGAAGATACACAGAAAACTTGTCCGAAATTCACCTTTCAGTCCAAAACACTTCTAATCGATCTAAAACAACTACAGCTAGTTCGAAATCACTTTTCTAACAACTTTAATTCTAAATGAAACACCAAAAACCCACTGATTAACGTCCTTTGATCCCGAAACAGTGAGTATGACATTCGAACCCAAAGCCCTTCAATTTCACAGACTCTTGACCTGAAAGGATTCTAATACGAAATTAACTAACACAGATTGAATTTACGGCAAAAACTAAATCAATTTACCAAGAAATCGTTCAAATCAAATCACCACAACCGACTTTCACTTTCTTGAAAAACAATTCACAAAAAAACTTAGATTTTATAGATTATCTGCTCTAATACCAATTGTTGTTTCAATACAAGTGATCAATAAAAGAATACAAGATCAATGCTCAAATCATATGTCATATATTTATGTAGAATGTACAAACTTAGAGAGAATATCCAAAATGCTTAAAGTACAAATGACATATCCAAGTTACAAATCTAACTAGACAAAAGCTGTTTATACCCCTAAGGTATTTACACAATAAGCCCCTCTGCTTTGATTCAATTACAATTAGTCCAAACACAACCTCTACGTAGTAGTGATTTTTAATAATATAGATTAATAAATGAGTGAGTAAGGTAATAAATATTTGTGATAATATTTGTACTTTCAAGATCTTCGTCGAAGTTTTTATCTTCATTAACAATTTCATTAATGCATACTCCATGTGTGGGTATTCCAGCATGCCAGCGAGACTCACCTTTGGGGAAAAAAATAGGATAAGACAAAGGATCATAACAACCATAGCGATGTTCAATATTTTTACTGTAGTCGAACCTCCCATACACAACAATACTTCTACTGTATGTAGTGACATTGTCATTACCTTCAAACCGAATACCAACAACCTAGATAATTGTAGACCTTGATTAAGTACCATGCATATGATACATTTTGTTTTAAATAAGATAAAATAAATACTTGTATTTCAAACTTAGTCGTGGTCGGTCGGTTGTACACCCTCTAGTCAAGTTCCATAGAATCATACAAAGTGAGTCAATAATTGTCGAGTGGTCCTAGCTCAACAAGGCTTCGAAATATTCTCACATATAGGTTTATAGAAAGTACATGGATCAACATTTCAATGATGTTTCTATCAAGATTTCGCAATTGTAGTCTATGCAAAAACTTAGATTCGACATCATAAGAATAAGTTGTAAGTACCTAGGTTTACCATCCCTAAGAACAAACTGATCGATTCTATGATACATTACTCTTTGAGCATCAAACGCATATACTCCAGATATCATATTGCTCACAGTACTATCCAAAGTTACTCCTATTGACGTGAAAGAAATTTTTGTGTTGTATTCACGAATATGGTGCCTAAACATTTTTCCTAATTCTGATTGTGTTGTGAATAGATGGTATAGTTCTTCAGAAATGGGTGAGTATGTCAACTTTGTATTCCCACTCATGCAACAAAAGGAAGGGAATTGAAATTAGAATTGTTTTGCTCAACATTGTTCATATACATTTTGTTCCTTCAAGACACAATGTTGTTTATGGACACCATCATAAACAATATTGTATGGATCCTCCTGTTGGATCTCAACATTTCTGTTATTTTCCATTCTTTGTTGATAATAGTTTCAATTAATAATTTCTCTCCTCTAAGCAATAGTTAGTGTACTGACGGGGGTTGTTTTAATGACATTCCCTTGTGTCGTCTCCGTTGGAGCGATATTTGTCATATGTGTCATAGATTGACTACTTTCTTCACCAAGCGTTGTCTAAAACATTTGAATACGAAAAATATAGATTATTATAAAAAACATTAAGACCGAGTTAAAAAATATTAACTTGTCAATTCTTGATTCACTGTTGGGAACTGATGATTTGCCAAGTCTGGTTAGTACTGCCAGAACAACAATACTACTGCCAGAGCAAAGTTAGTACTACAAGTAAAAGTTAATGCTGCTGGAACAATGTTAGTACTGCTTGTGCATAACGATGTTAATGCTGTTTGTGATCATAATTATGGAATGCGAGAATGTTGGAGATAAAGATGGAATGATTGAAGATAAGCATGAAAGAATATTCTGAATATCAATTTTGTTTTGATAGTTATCTTGTAATTATTTAGTATAAATAGATTTTGATAGATAGCTATTCGGAGAGATTTTTTAGAATTCGTTTTTGTTTTAGAGAGAATTAACCTCAAGGTATAGAACCCTATTTCTAGAGAAGTAGAAGTCGTCTTGTTGAGCCTGTTCAACAAGATTGAGGTTTGGTTGTAAACTTGTGAGTTGAAGTATTGAATACAAACAGATTGTGTTTTCTGATTAGTTGTTCATTGAGTGTGTTTGAATTAAAGTTCTATTCCGCAAGATTCTTTAATTCTGATTTCTAAGTATAATTATTCTTGTTTGGAATCGATCCTGACAAGTGGTATCAGAGCTTGGTTTCTTAGAAATCTACAATCATTATGGACAACACAGTTGAATCAAACAGTACTCTTGTTTCAAAGGTTCCCATGCTCAGGCCTAATGAGTTTGACATGTGGAGGATTAGAATCAAGCAGTATATTTTGCTTACTGATTATTCCATCTGGGATATTATAGAGAATGGTCCATGTGCTGAAGGAAGGGTTGGACCAGATGGCAAAAGACCCCCTCCAAAGACTGATGCAGAAAGAAAGGTTAGACGAACAGAGATGAAAGCCTTAAGCACTCTGCTTTTGGCTATTCCCAATGAGTATCAGCACCAATTTCATCACTGCACTGATGCTCAGATTTTATGGAATGCATTGGAAAAGAGATTCACTGGTACCAAGAGCACCAAGAGGAACCAGAAGGCAATTCTTAAGCAACAATATGAAAATTTTACTTCTACAAAGAATGAGTCTATGACTCAAACTTTTGATAGATTTAATAAGTTGATTGGAGAATTGGCTACAGTTGGAGTTCTTATGGAGGCTGATGATGTAAACAGGAAGTTTCTAAGATCATTAGGTGAGGAATGGACAATGTATACTGTGTCTTTCAGACAAAATGACCAGTTAGAAGATAAAGAGCTTGATGATCTTTACAATGATCTTAGGGTATTTGAAGCAGAGGTTGAAGCCAAGAAGAAGCCCTCAGGATATGTGTATAATGCTGCACTCCTATCAGCATCAACTGATTCTACTGCTAACCCTGAATCAGTTAGTACTACTGGTGGAGTCAATCAGGAGAAGGCCAATGATTCTGTACTAGAAGCTTTCTTTTCTAGTCATGTTAACTCCTCATTAATTAATGATGACTTAGAACAGATTAATGCTGATGATCTTGAGGAGATGGATATCAAGTGGCAGATGGCTATGCTTTCTATGAGGGTGAAGAAGTTTATAAAGAGGACTGGGAGAAACAAATTTTCCCAAAGAAGAGAAGATGGTGCTGGGTTTGACAAGTCTAAGGTGGAATGCTACAAGTGTCATAAGATGGGACACTTTGCCAGAGAATGCAGAGGTGGAGTATCTCAAAACAACCATCAACAAGCTCAGACTGGAAGCTTCAACCAGAACAGAAACTCTGTTCAAGCCCTTGTTTCTCAACAAGGAATGGGATTTGATTGGAGTGATCAAGCAGAAGAGGCAATTCAGAATCATGCACTCATGGCAGAAGTCTCAGATCTTCCTACTGAGGTAAAATCTAATCTCTGTTCTCAAGCTTGTATAGACACTGTGAAAAAGTATAGAGATAACAACCAGGGAATGTGTGATGACCTTAAGAGATTAGAAAAGGATAGAAGAGATTATGTAGTGATTGTTGTTGATCCAAACCCTCAGTGATTTGATGATGACCCTATCTTAAATACTTAGTGAAAATTGTAAGTAAACAATATGTATCAGAGTTTCACTATCGCTGATAAGTACTAAGATCTTACAGTACTGCTGATAGGAACTCTCGCACTTTTAGATTAAACATTCAGCGAACACTGTTCACCATATCGCTGAGTCTGTTCAGTCCTTATGGTGATCGCTGATAAGTTAGTTGTTTACTTATGATCCCTGAAGACAAGATTCACGTCAACAAAGGTTCTACGCTGAAGTCGAAGATCAAGCTCAAGAACCAGCGACAAGTCTCCTAATGAACTGATGCGGATCAGCGAAGACTCAGATTTGTCCACTCAACGTGAAGTATCAAGTACAAGACTTCAGCTATCGCTGAACTTTATCATCTGCTGAATAGTAAATGATAATCGCTGAATCAACGAAAGCTGATCATGAAGTCCTCCGTACAAAGTACTTTTGTCTTAACCTCCCTTGCACGCCACCGTACGAAATGTCAGAAAAGAACCTCCGAAAATCTGAAATCGTACAACCACTCTGATACTACACTGTTCATTCATGCGGCTACTAAGGTTGTCATCAAAAGTCAATGACATGCAACCAATCCGCTAATGACACGTGTAAAGTATATACTGGATTGCATTAAATGCATGCAGTATATAAAGAGATGAACTCACTTCATTTGAAGTAACTTGCTAACTCTGGACAAGTTCAAATCTCTCAAGATAGGATTTTATTAGTAATCTCCTTATCTTTCTTAGTGCAAGAAAACCTTAGTGTTCCAACTTGTTTAGATTTAGGTTTATCCTTAATCTTGTTTCCGCAACAAGCTGTAAATTGTTAATGATTTATCAATAAACAATTTAGAAAAGTAAAATAGTGTGTTTGTATTCAACCCCCCCCCCCCCCCCTTCTACAAACTTGTTTAAGCCTTTCGGGACCAACAAGTGGTATCAGAGCAGATTTGTTTAATCTCATAAACAAGATCTAATCTAAGATATTTTCTCTTCCTTGCTATTATCTGAAAATGGCCAACTCAAACACAAACACTCACTATATCGACAATGGTTCTCTTGCAAAACCCCCTAGATTTTCCAGAGATAACTTCAACTTATGGAAAAATAGGATGACACTCTTCTTAGAAGGTGTAGACCCTACTATACCTTACTATCTTGAAAACGGTCCACACATCCCTGTAACGATTGATCCTGCCGTTCCAGCCACTGCAACTAGAGCTGCTATTCCAGAAAGGCTGATTCCAAAGGAAATCCATCATTGGACCGATGAAGACAAGAAGAAAGTGGCTATAGATACAAAAGCCAGATCCATACTATCCATGGCCCTTCCTGACGAAGTCTACCATTCCGTCATGAACCTGAAATCCTCGAAGGCCATGTGGGACACAATATGTGTTCAGTATGAAGGAACGTCTGAAGTCCAGGATTCAAGAAAGATCAACCTGGTAAGACAATACGAAAGTTTCATCTCTGGTAAGAATGAAACTCTCTCTGAAGTACATCAACGTTTTAACTGCTTAATTATAGATCTTAAAACGGTTGGTAAGGAATATTCTAACTTTGAAGTTCTGACAAAGTTTTTAGAATGTTTACCTGAAAGCTGGGACAATTATTCCATGTGTCTCAAGCTGTCAAAAGATCTAAGATCAATGACACTCGCTACCTTATATGGCACATTGCTGAATCATGAGCAATCTAGCCATCTTAAGAAGAATCTTGTAAAAGATTCCAAAAGCACCCCTGTTGCTTTAATCTCAGAGGAACCCTCTACTCAGCGACCCGTGGTCACTATCACTGAGTTAGAAAGTAACTCTGAAAGATCATCAGATTCTGATTCTTCAGATGATGAATCCTTGGCTCTCCTAACTAAAAAGTTCAGGAGATTCGCCAAGAAGAAAATGTTTAGAAAGAACAAAACTCTTTCTATAGCTGACAAGCCTAAGTCATCAGCTTTTGTTGATAAGGCTACTGCTACTTGTTTTAACTGCGAAAAGACAGGTCATTTCGCTAACGAGTGCAGGTCAAAGAAAATCATGAGACCTTCAGCCTTTACAAAGAAATCCTTTGTTCCAAGGAATAAAGACGACAAATACTTAAAGCTGAAGGAGAAGTATGCAAAGCTGAAAAGCTTTAAGAAGAAGGGAAAAGGCCTAATGGCTGACTATGATTGGGCTGCTTCTGATGAAGAAGCCTCATCATCTGATTCTGAAGATGATGAAGCAAATCAATGTCTCATGGCCAAGATTGAAGAAGAGGAAGAAAGTTCAGACATACCCTCCACTTCAACATCTGCCATTCAGGTATCACCTTCCTTCTTTACCAATATTGTAAATATTGATGAAGCTGATAGTCTCCGTAAAATCGAACTACTGACTAGAAGCTTATACGAAGCCATCAACGGCAAAGCTGTGGTTGAAAACCAAAATCTTGATCTCGCTGAAAAGCTTAAAAATTGCCACCTTCAAATAGAAAAGCTTTCTAAATTTGAAGAAGATTTTAAAGATCAAGTCCATTTAAATCAGCTAGTCAAAATTGAACGAGCGGAAGCTATCGCTGCATTAAAAGCTGAACAAGCTACTGTTGAAGGATGGTGTAATTCTTCAACAAAGATCACTGAGATAATTAAGGCTTAGATTCCTCTGAGTGATAAACGTGGTCTGGGTTATAAATATGATACTCCAATACCAACCACTGAACGTTCAATGCTTAAATTTGGAACGTTCGTATCCTCAGTAGCTGACACTTCTTCATCTCAATACTCCTCGTCGATTACACCAATCCCTGAGGAAACTCCTACCTCCTCAAAAGGTAAGGAGAAAATGGTTTATTCAAAACCTACCTCTGTCTCTAAAGATAAAGGTAAAGGAATTGTAATTTATCAAAATCCTCAGAAGGGTACTTTAGTACCTAAGCTGAATGCTTCCAAAGCCTTAGTGATTCATTCATCTGGTTCTAGAAATCAGACCTCTGGATCAGTTCAGCGACCTACTCCTAGACTCAGAGTAGATGTCCTTGGTAAGAAATCTGAAGAACTGAATGTTCGTCCTATTTCAAAAACCAATAGTGTACTTGGTGCTGGCACTTCTAATTCCAAATTAAAAGCTCAGCACACAAGTGGTCCTAGAACTAATTTTAGTTATAGGAAATGTTATCACTGTGGACTTACCGATCATATTGCAAGAAAGTGTCCCACAGCCACCAAAGCTGATAAGATAGCTAAGGTGAAGATAGTACCAAAGAAGACCAAACCAGTTGCAAGTCAGGTCAAGGTGACTCATACCGCTGAGGTCAAGAAATTGACCAAAGTGAAGAAAGACAAAGCTGAATCTTCAAATGCTGCGAAGACTACTGAACCCATTCCAACCACTTCCACTGACAAACGCGTATACATGGTAAAGTGGGTACCCAAGCAAAACTAATCTTCCTTTGTATTGCAGGTTAAGAAGGGTATCTGGTATCTCGATAGCGGATGCTCTAGACACATGACTGGAAAGAAAAGCCTGCTCGCTGAATACAAGGAAGAGAAGGGTCCCTCTGTAACTTTCGGTGGAAATGGAAAAGGACACACCCGAGGGTATGGTGTACTTTCAAATGGTACAACATCCTTCAGAAGAGTCGCATATGTTGAAGGGCTGAAGCATAATCTTCTGAGCATCAGTCAGCTTTGCGACATGGATAACAAAGTGATTTTCACCAAGGAATCCTGCTTTGTCTCTGACAAAAAGGAGAAGATAGCTCTCAGCGGTTATCGTTTGGAAAATGTTTACGTTATAAACATGGACTCAACAACCACTGAGAACTCCTGTTTCTTCTCAAAGGCATCTTCTGATGTCAACTGGCTATGGCACAAGAGACTCTCACATCTCAACTTCAAGACACTGAATACTCTTTCATCCAAAGAGTTAGTCACTGGTCTACCTCAACATTCATACGCCAAAGAATCCTTATGTTCAGCGTGTGAAAAAGGGAAGCAGACCAAGGCAAGCTTTAAGTCCAAGCAAGTTTCCTCAGTGTCATCTCCTCTTCAACTACTCCATATGGATTTGTTTGGCCCCGTTAACAAACAATCCATCGCTGGAAAGAAATATACGCTGGTCATAGTTGATGAATTCTCTCGTTATACATGGGTAATGTTTCTCCGTTCTAAGAATGACACCCCTGAAGAACTCATCACCTTTGTTCGGAAGATGGAAACTCTGAACAATATGACTGTTCGCTCAATAAGGAGTGATCATGGAACTGAATTCAAAAAAAGTTCTCTTGATTCCTTCCTTGAGAGCAAGGGTATTTCTCATAACTTTTCGTCAGTGAGAACACCACAACAAAACGGAGTCGCTGAAAGAAGAAATAGAACAATTATTGAAGCTGCACGTTCAATGCTCAGCGATTCTCACCTGCCTACTCAGTTTTGGGCAGAAGCTGTCAACACGGCTTGTTTTACGCAAAACAGGTCGCTGATAGTCAAAAGATTCAAAAAGACAGCCTATGAACTCTTTCATGGGAGAAAGCCTTCAATCAGCTTTCTTCACATCTTTGGTTGTCAGTGTTTCATACTGAACAACAGAGATGCCCTTGGAAAGTTTGATCCTAAGGCTGATGATGGAATCTTTCTTGGATACTCCTCAGTTTCCAAAGCCTTCAGAGTCTTCAACCGAAGAAGACAAACTGTAGAAGAAACTATTCACGTCACGTTTGACGAATCCCGTTCAGCGAACTCTAAACCGAACGCTGATACAGAAGAACTGAATCAATGGATGTTTTCTCATCTTGGTGATTCAGAAGATGTTCCCACTACTCATACTCATACAACTGAAAATGATGGTCCTACTATCATTCCCAATATGCAGAATAGTGAAGCTGAAACATCTTGGGTCTCAGCTGTTCCTATAAATACTATACCCGCAGTTGATCCAAATGTCTCAGAAATTCCATCTATTTCTCAGCAATCAGTGAATGAAGTGACAAATGCAAGCATTCCTCTCTTAGCTGATTATCCAGAAGTAGCTGAAGCCTCATCTTCAGTTTCTCCAGTTCAGACTGCGTCAGCGACGCATGCTCCGGCTCAGCGATGGACTGTAAATCACCCAATCGATCAAATTCTTGGTGATCCCAACGCTGGTATTCAGACTCGTAGAAGTGCAGGTAATATTTGTTTATTTGTTAACTTTATTTCTCTAACTGAACCAAAGAAAATAGATGATGCCCTCAGAGATTCAAACTGGGTCAGCGCTATGCAAGAAGAGCTGACTGAATTCGAAAGAAACAAAGTTTGGAAACTTGTTCGGAGACCAAATGACAAAACAGTGATAGGCACTAAGTGGGTCTATCGAAACAAGTTGGACGAACATGGTACTGTAACTCGCAACAAAGCTCGTCTTGTTGCTCAGGGATACAGACAAGAGGAAGGTATAGATTATGACGAAACCTTTGCTCCTGTAGCAAGACTTGAATCTATTCGTCTTTTCTTAGCATATGCTGTACACAAAAACTTCACTGTACATCAAATGGATGTTAAGTCAGCGTTTCTAAATGGAAAGCTGAATGAAGAAGTTTATGTGGAACAACCTCCAGGATTCTCAGATCCTAAGCGTCCAGGTTATGTTTATAAGCTGGATAAGGCACTTTATGGCTTGAAGCAAGCTCCTCGTGCATGGTATGACACTCTTTCTACGTATCTCCACCTTGAAAAATTTGAGAGAGGTAAGATTGACAAAACTTTGTTTTTTAGAAAAATAAAAGGTCATATCATTTTAGTTCAAATATATGTTGATGACATTATATTTGGTTCTACTAACCCTGAGCTTTGTACTCGTTTCGCTGATAGAATGAAAGATGAGTATAAAATGAGTATGATGGGTGAACTAACATATTTCCTTGGTCTTCAGATTAAGCAAACTGAAAAAGGAACTTTTATAAATCAGGGAAAGTATGTTAAAGATATGCTGAAAAAATTCGACTTAACTGAAAGTTCAGCTATGAAAACCCCTATGGCACCACCGCTGATACTTGATAAGGACACAAAGGGTGTTCCTGTCAATGTCACGCTGTACCGTGGGATGATCGGCTCACTACTGTATCTTACAGCTAGCCGACCCGATATTATGTTTGCAACATGTCTGTGCGCACGATATCAAGCTGAACCTAAGATATCTCATATGAAAGCTGTAAAGCGAATCTTTCGATATCTTAAGGGTACAGCGAATCTAGGTCTTTGGTATCCCAAAGATTCAGGATTCGATCTAACCGCCTATTCAGACAGTGATTTTGCAGGTTGCAAAATGGATAGGAAAAGCACCACAGGAGGATGTCAGCTCCTGGGTGGAAAGCTGGTAAGTTGGACAAGTAAAAAGCAAAATTCAGTGTCCACCTCAACTGCTGAAGCTGAGTATGTAGCCGCTGGAAGCTGCTGTTCTCAAGTCTTGTGGATGAGAAATCAACTACTAGACTATGATCTTCAGCTCTCCAAAATTCCAATCTATTGCGACAGCACAAGTGCCATCGCTATAGCAAACAATCCAGTGCTACACTCAAAGACAAAACACATAGAAATCAGATATCATTTTATCAGAGATCATGTGATGAATGGTGATATAGAACTTCATTTTATCCCAACTGATTATCAGTTAGCTGATTTGTTTACCAAACCTCTTGATGAGACAAGATTCAACTTTCTCATCAGCGAGCTTGGAATGCTGAACTTTGAAGGATAAATCTTCAGCGGTTCACATTTAATCAGCGATATGTTTATACATTTTTGTATAGGCTCTGGATAAAATAAACTAGTACAATCCATTTCATCATCTTCTCTCTGAATAAATTGGGTTAAACTGATATCAAGGTATGTTTTCTCTGACAAAACGCATGAAAATGCAAGATTTCAAATTCTTTCATCGCTGAATAATATTTTGAAATTTCTTAAAACCCTCACTGATATTTCTATTCAGTGCTTCATATTTTTCCAAAGAGTCCCTGAGTTTTTCTTTCAAAACCTCAGAGACAACGAAAGAATGTGAAAGGACAGTTGTGACGTCATTGCAACGGATAACACCAGGCACGTTTCTTTTTCTGACACACGTTTGCACGTTTCGTTGTCTACCCAATCAAATGCAAACACGTGTCCGTGTCATGATGAAAAACTTTCCCGCTCAAGTTTTTCTCTCTCTACTCTCTTCCTATATAAACTCTCTCAAAGTTTATATTTGTCTTTTATGCGAATCAATCTTTCTCCGCAAGAAAAGAACACTGTTGCATTTTGTGCTCTCGATCTTCAAGAACTGTTCATCATCTTCTTCATCAAACTCAAGGTCAATATGTTCTTATCTTTTATCAAATGCAAATAACTTGTTTTCGATCTTATCATTGTTTTACACAAGATCAAACAAAAGAACTCAAAAATAAAATCATTTTCTTTCATGGTTTTATAAACACAACCATTTCATGGTTGTTCTTCAAGTTTTAAATCTAAAATCTTAAACTTGTTCTTCTTTCGTATCCATTTTTTTTCTAAAAACTGGTATACAAGGCTTATAGGTGTTATATTCGTTTTCCTTAAAAACAAGAAAAACCCTAATCTTCATTAAGACTTTTTTGTCTGAATGAAATGGACAAAATTCGAAAAATCTTAATGGAAATTCTCTTTCCACATTAAGATATTTCTTATTTGTTAACATCTTTGGTTGAACTGATAATACAGTGAAATGGCAACTTCAAAGCTGAATGTTACCACTGAGTCCATCTCCAGTGATTCTGAGGAACTGGAAATCACCAAAGCTCCTCAGGTTAAGTTTGAGCTGGATCAACTAGACTGGACAAAGGCAAACAACCTTTCAGCGCTTCTCGAGTTTCCTCCTCGGAAGCAGGTATCCCATCTAGACGACGCTGTGATTTTCTTGAAGAATAGCCCCATATACACAGCACTGACAATCACACCTCCTGCCAGTCAGCGTCTATTATCCCAATTCTGGTACTCTGCCAGACACACCAACCTACCCTCAGCCAAAGATCCATCTAAAACCATCGACTGCATACTCAGCGATACTGAGTATGGCACCATCAAGATAACCCCCGCAATAATCCGTAAAGCTCTGAAATTCCCTAACGCTACCTCAGAAAATCCTTTCATTCCATTTCCTGACCACAAGAAGCACGCTGACAGGGAAGAAATCATTGCTTTCCTTGATGCGATGGGTTACATCTGGGAGACTGGAAGAGACAAGCTACCTGAGAAGAAGCTGACGCTGATAAAGAAATCCAAGATGCCCAGCGAGATGAACTTCATCTTCGCTCACCTGATCAGCTGCATGACAGCGAAATCCGGATCTTCTGATCAAGCCGCTCAACCTCAGCAGACCATGGGTTACGCACTGCTGAAAGGTCTCAACATTGACTGGGCCTCCATCATCTATGAAGACCTCATTCAACGTGTTGATTCTGCCACTGACCGACCAGCATGGGTTCCTTACCCGCGATTCATCAGCGCCATCTTTCAATATGGCCTGAAGGACAGCTATCCTGAAGAGGGTGATCTGAAACTCTCTCAGATTGGCCCTAAAGTTCTCGACTTCAAGCCTGTCGCCAACGAGGTACGTCTCTCTACTCTTCTCACTCTTCTTAATTCTCCGCTTTCTGTGGCTCCTTCAGCGACAATACCCATCGCTGATACCCCGGCCACAAAATCCATTCCTTCTAAGAAAAGGAAACAATCTCTTACCCCTCTTGATTCCAAAAGGATCAAGAAAACCAAGGAGCAACCCCAGCAGTTGCATGCTGAAGACTCCTCAGCTCATTCTGAAGAGCTGAAGGAAAGTTCCGTGGTACGCTCTGCCACACCAATTCAAGCCATCCCTTCTAAACCTACTTCAGCGTCCCTAAACGCTGAGGTTAGAACTTTGGAATCTACCCAACCTTCGTCAGTCTCTCAAAAGACTGATGAAGTACTTCTCAGCGAATCCAACGCTGAACTTGAACCCCAACCCCAATTCTTATCCTTCGCTCCTCCCTCTACTTCTTTGGACACTCCTCCAGTCAAAACTGGAGATGCCATCATTCAAGAAGCCGTTGAAGCTTCTCAGCGAATGACGAAGAAAGGACCTGCAGAGATCTCCATTCCTCACGGAACTTTTGAGGGAGATATGGAACACTATGGAGGGACTCGAAACTTTGATGAGTTCGTCAACGCTCCTGCAGGTACAGATCCCACCTTAAACACTGTAACTAAACCTGAAACTTCTGAGCTTTCCTTTGTTCACAAGTACTTATATGTTACAGGTCCTTTTTTGGGAGACATCAACCAGTCTCTGAAGTCTATGGAGATGAAACTTACGGATCTCACCACCGGTCTATCAAATAACTCTACAGCTGTAACAAACGCTGGAGAGAATCTGACGAAGCTGACTACTGTGGTGGAAAAGAAGGCCTCCTCTGATGACATCAAAGATCTTGATAAAACTCTCGCCGACTTTGCCAAAGTGCTCTCCGACATCTACACTGACTACACCAACCTCAAATCATCAGTTTCCACCATTTCCAGCGAAGTTACAACACTGAAGAAATCGGTTGGTACACTCGAAGGTGATATGTCAGTGGTCAAGACCGACTTGGGCTCAGTGAAGACCGACCTTGGTTCCGTCAAGACAATGATCGAGACGCTGGTGAACAAGGCAAATAATCCAGCTCTTGCTCCGGCCCCTGCACCTGTTTTGGACTCATTCACCGCAGAGGATCGCCAAGAGCTGAAGAAAATCACGCCTGCTATTTCTGGCCTAGAAGACAGAATAGCTAAGCTTGAAGGTTGTGTGAAAATCTCTGGCCCAGAAGACAGAGACAACACCAATGCTGAATCTACCCATTCCTCCCCCGCCCATCATGAGAAAGAGGGGGAGAAGAGCGCTGAACAGGAGAAGAGCGCTGAAGACCTTTCCCATGATGAATCTATCAGGGGAGAGGGTAATGAAGATCGGATTACTGGACCTCAGGGAGATGAAAACCCTGAGGGAACCGAGAACCTCGCCTCTATATCTGAGGGGGAGCAACTCGATGAAGATGCTGAGGAATCTGAAGCAGAAGAAGACGAAGACTTCGACATCCCTGAAGCTGAACCATCCTCCTCTCCAAGGAACGATGATGATGATGATGAAGATGACGATGATTTCTTTGTTGTCAAACCTGCTCCTCGAACCAAAGCTCTTAAAGGTATTTCAATAAAAGAACCTTCAGGGGAGAAGACAAAGACAAAGCACTCAGCCTCTGGCGCTGAGAAAAGCAAAGACAAAGGCATCGCTGAAGATGATAATCTGGCGATCCTACTTGCAAAGCCGATTTGTCAGGTACACTAAACTTATTTTTCCTTCCCTGATCATCTATGAAAAATCAATTATCCATTCCACAAACACCATACACATCCACATTTTTTTCTATCTTTTCTACCCAAGTTCTTCTACCCAGTTCTTATTTGTAAGATCGCTGCGTTTCAGCTAGTCCTCTCCCCTGTTTGAGGATATCGCTGAAAGATCTGTTGCGACTTCACCAATAATTCCAGCTAACTCTGAAGACATAATCCCAGTCTTAGATTTAATCTCTGAGACTGATGAACCAGAAGAACAACCTCTCTCGCACAGAAACAGACTTTCCTCAGTTGCTCAAAGGCTGAGTGAAGAAGATCAAAAGAGGAGAGAAGAAATGATAAAGCGATTCGAGGATCAGCGAATAATCCTAAGGCGCGATCAACTACCTTCAGTTCCTCCTAAGTTCAGAATTTCAAAAGCTGAATACCAAGATCATCTCAGAGCTGAACGCCTCATCGCTGAAAGGAAGGAAGCTGAAGATAAAGACAGAGAATACGCCATCAAGCTCACTCAAGAATCTGTCAAAGACCCCAAGCTGAAGCGTATTCCCATTCAAATCCAACGAAAGCTTTGGGAACAAGCCCAGAAGATCGTGGAAAAGAAAGCTGAAGTTTCTCAGACCACCCTGATCTGGTGTAAAGAGAAAATCCACTTCAGATATCGTCCAGCGAAGATCAACAAGGTATTCATCTCTGGAAGAACCTCCGTCGGAGTACCTATTGTTGACATCAAACTGTTCAGAGAAGATGACTCATCTGAAACCTTTCGTGCTGACACTGTAAAAAGGTATGGTCTCTCTGAATGGCTGGAGATGAGGTTAGCTATCCAACCGTCAAAATCTAAGTACAAGGATCATTTCGAAAAGCTGATAAACAGACAGATCGATTTGATATCTTCTTGTGTGGATATTCCTCCTGTTCCTGATCTAAAGCCGAAAAGAAAAAAGGACTCTCCAAGGAAGAAACGTCAAGATTCAAACTCAGGTCCTGTCATACGAAATGAAACTGGAATTGGTTTCTCTCGCGCTGAAGTACTTGGTCCTGATCCTGATCTATCTGCCCTTGATGTCTCTTTGCCACCATGTGAACTTTTCGTCCCTGGTAAAGTCATCAGTAATCCTTATGGAATATTCTTTCTTGACTACGACGGACGTAAATGCTTTCAACGGATCGCTGAGCTTCCAATCACTCCAATCGAACAACTCAAAGATCTCATCTACTGGTGCGACTTCAGAAAAGACATTCAGGCACGACACCTAAAACCCTTGATTTTTGAAGCTGCTCTGAAGCTAAAGAATAAAGGAGAAAAGGTTCCTGACTGGATGATTCCAACTGAAAAGACAACCCTTGATGAACTTCTCATTAAGGAAGAACCCTTTGAAGGCTGACAACAATCACCATTTTCTCTATTGTATCAGTCATCCTTCAGTACTTGTAATTTATTTCGCTTGTACTTGTAATCTTTCTTATTCATATTGTAACCTGATTCAAAGATTTAAAGAAAGATTTCAGCGAATGTACTTTACTCCATCAGTACTGAAAAGATCCCAGAAAACAGTAAAAGGGACAAATATTTTATGAGTTCTTTTTATCCTTATGTTTTCATTAAATAGCAATTTTCTCTGTTGCTATGTCATAATCAAATAGGGGGAGATTGTTGATCCAAACCCTCAGTGATTTGATGATGACCCTATCTTAAATACTTAGTGAAAATTGTAAGTAAACAATATGTATCAGAGTTTCACTATCGCTGATAAGTACTAAGATCTTACAGTACTGCTGATAGGAACTCTCGCACTTTTAGATTAAACATTCAGCGAACACTGTTCACCATATCGCTGAGTCTGTTCAGTCCTTATGGTGATCGCTGATAAGTTAGTTGTTTACTTATGATCCCTGAAGACAAGATTCACGTCAACAAAGGTTCTACGCTGAAGTCGAAGATCAAGCTCAAGAACCAGCGACAAGTCTCCTAATGAACTGATGCGGATCAGCGAAGACTCAGATTTGTCCACTCAACGTGAAGTATCAAGTACAAGACTTCAGCTATCGCTGAACTTTATCATCTGCTGAATAGTAAATGATAATCGCTGAATCAACGAAAGCTGATCATGAAGTCCTCCGTACAAAGTACTTTTGTCTTAACCTCCCTTGCACGCCACCGTACGAAATGTCAGAAAAGAACCTCCGAAAATCTAAAATCGTACAACCACTCTGATACTACACTGTTCATTCATGCGGCTACTAAGGTTGTCATCAAAAGTCAATGACATGCAACCAATCCGCTAATGACACGTGTAAAGTATATACTGGATTGCATTAAATGCATGCAGTATATAAAGAGATGAACTCACTTCATTTGAAGTAACTTGCTAACTCTGGACAAGTTCAAATCTCTCAAGATAGGATTTTATTAGTAATCTCCTTATCTTTCTTAGTGCAAGAAAACCTTAGTGTTCCAACTTGTTTAGATTTAGGTTTATCCTTAATCTTGTTTCCGCAACAAGCTGTAAATTGTTAATGATTTATCAATAAACAATTTAGAAAAGTAAAATAGTGTGTTTGTATTCAACCCCCCCCTTCTACAAACTTGTTTAAGCCTTTCGGGACCAACAATTGTTGAGAGGTTTGAAGAACAAATTAAGGCTTTTCAAGCCAATAAACTTCAACACTCATATGTTACAAACTACTGGAAGTGGGAAAAGAATGGTCTGGAGTTCCAACTGAAAGAGTCTAGGGAGGAATGTGAGAAATTAAAAGGAGAACTTGAGAAAGTAAAACTTGATGTTGAAAAGTTTTCATGTGCTTCTAAAGTCCTGGACACCATAATAAATGCTCAAATCCACAGTAAGATGAAACCAGGCCTAGGGTACAATGCCACACCCCCACCCTACAACAACACATACATCCCTCCTAGGTCAGACCTGTTAGAAACCAAGGATAGGAAGGACTTACCTGAAGGAGCTACTAAAGTAGATCCATTATATGAAGTTGTTGTTGAGGATAAAACTGAAAAAGAAGAGTCTAAGAAAAGGAACAAGAATGTCAGTGGTGAGATCCCCTTAGAGAATTACATCAAGACTAATGAGGAAGGTGGAAGTCCCGGGGATAAGAACAATGAGATGAAAAGATCTGAAAAAGGAAAGGGAGTTCATTATACACAGACCACTGTTGTGAATTCCAATACTTGTGAACATTGTTCTTGCAAGAATTCTCAAAAGAATGAACCCCAAAAACATGATAAAAAGAGGGGAAATCAAAGAAACTGGAATAATCAGTGGGCTCAAAAACAAGGAGTTGATCTGCAAAGGATTAACAGACCAAAACATTGTTTTATCTGTGGCAAATTGAATCACCTTGCCAAACACTGTTATTTCAATCCTATTAACCGAAGGATAAATTTTCAAAGAACTTTTCAAAAATCAAATGGTTATAGGAAGCCTGTAAGAAACCATGTGGCTAAGAAACAAGCTAAATCCAAAAGCCACATGAGGAAAAAGACTGAAAAAGAATGTGTCACAATGTGGGTTCCTAAAAGCACTAGTGTTAGTACTGCTGCCTCAGATAGTACTGCTGCTAGCAGTGTTAGTGCTTCTAACACTGTTATTACTTCTTCTAGAAGCAATACTACTGCTAGCAGTGTTAGTACTGCTAACACTGTTAGTACTTCTTCTAAAGATAATACTGCTTCTAGTGTTTGTGCTGCTAGACCAATCATCTTGACAAAGTACTCCAGTACTGAAGTTCCTCAGGTTGAAAAACTTATCCAAACTGAATGTAAGTACTTTGATGAGCAAGGGAGACCCAAGACCACTTTGGCTTGGGTTCCCAATAAAAACTAATTGATTTATCTTATGTGCAGGGCAACCAACAGCTCAAGGGGAAGAGCATCTGGCATGTTGATAGTGGTTGCTCCAGGCACATGACAGGTAACATGGCCTGCCTCAAGAATTTCAAAAGAATTGATGGAGGACATGTTGCTTTTGGGAATAATCCTGCAGGAGGTAAGATAAGTGGTAAAGGTGATGTATCAAAAGGTAAGATGACATTTGAGGATGTTTACTATGTTGAGCAATTGAGATACAACTTGTTAAGTGTATCACAGGTCTGTGACAAGAAACATAGTATATTATTTACTGATTCTGAATGCATTATTCTTGCTCCTGGATTCAAAGTAGTTGATGAAAACATGATACTATTGAGAACTCCTAGAAAGGATAATGTGTATTGTTTAGATTTAGAAAGTGTTTCATCTGATTCATCCCTAAACTGTTTGGTATCAAAAGCTTCAATGGATGAATCATCACTTTGGCACAGAAGGATGTGTCACATGAATTTTAAAACAATGAATAAACTTGTTAAAAATAATCTTGTTAGGGGTTTACCATCAAAAGTTTATTCATGTGATGATCATAGTGTTCCTTGTCTCAAAGGCAAACAACACAAAACTTCTCATAAGTCCAAAGAGATAAACACTATCCCAAATCCTCTTCAGTTGTTGCATATGGATCTGTTTGGCCCTACAAATGTCATGAGCATTGGAAAGAAGTCATATTGTTTAGTTATTATTGATGATTACTCTAGATTTACTTGGGTATATTTTCTGAGAACTAAAGATGAGACAAGTGGACTGATCAAATCTTTTATTCTTAGAATTGAAAAACAATCAAATCAAAAAGTGAAAGTCATTAGATCAGATAATGGGACTGAATTTAAAAACCTTGATCTAAACACCTTTTGTGAGGAAAAAGGAATTGAGAGATAATACAGTGCTCCTAGGACTCCACAACATAATGGTGTTGCTGAGAGAAGGAATAGGACACTGATTGAGGCTGCTAGATCTCTGTTAGCTGATTCAAAATTACCCACTACTTTTTGGGCAGAAGCAGTTAATACTGCTTGTTATGTCCAAAACAGAGTTTTAGTAATAAAGCCTAAAAACAAGACACCTTATGAGCTTTTTCAGAAAAAGAAACCATTTATTGGATTTTTCAAACCATTTGGGTGTCCTTGTACAATTCTCAATACCAAATCTCACTTAGGTAAGTTTGATAGCAAAGCAGATGATGGTTTTCTTGTTGGTTACTCATCTCATAGTAAGGCTTACAGAGTGTTTAATACCTCTTCTAGAATAATTGAAGAAAGTGACAATGTCAAATGCAATGAGAACACACCAAATCCTATTGGTTCAGGTCCTGATTGGCTATTTGACATTGATTCACTCACTAATTCTTTGGGTATCAGTAGTGATGTAAATGCAGGACAAAGGGATGCACCACCATCAGATCACAAAATTCAGTCTGTGATATTTCCACTCCCTACCATTGATCCCGTTGACTTCTGTGAACAAGAAAAGGAAGTTGAACCCATTCAGAATGAAGAAGAGAGAAGAATAGAGGAAAATCAGCCTTCAAGTCCAAATTCAAGAGAGTCTGAAGTGACTGAAGAAGCTGAAGAAAATCCAGACTTAAATGAGTCAAATCTGGATGTGAACTTACAAGAGGAATCTGGTCATCCATCAAGAACTCAGAAAAATCATCCTCCTGAGTTGGTAATTGGAGACATTGCTTCTCCCATGATGACTAGGAATCAAAGCAGACTTCAAGAGCTACAAGATCAGCAAAATACAGTTAATACTGTACTCACTTGCTTTCTATCCCAAATTGAGCCCAAAAAGGCTTATGATGCTATGAAAGATCCAAGTTGGATAGAAGCAATGCAAGAGGAGCTGCTACAGTTCAAGCTACAGAATGTTTGGAACTTGGTGGACCTTCCAAAAGGTCATAGGGCAATTGGCACCAAGTGGATTTTCAGAAATAAGAAGGATGAGAGAGGAATTGTGATCAAGAACAAAGCCAGGCTGGTTGCACAAGGGTATACTCAGGAAGAGGGTATAGACTATGAGGAAGTCTTTTCTCCAGTTGCAAGGATTGAGGCAATTAGGTTGTTTCTAGCCTATGCCTCATATATGAAGTTCAAGGTCTACCAGATGGATGTAAAAAGTGCTTTTCTATATGGGACTGTAGATGAAGAAGTGTATGTCTGTCAACCCCCTGGATTTGAGAATCCATTGTATCCTGACAGAGTGTACAAGTTAAAGAAGGCACATTATGGTCTACATCAAGCCCCAAGAGCATGGTATGACACCCTGTCTACCTATCTCTTGGAAAATGGTTTGAAAGAGGAATCATTGATAAGACCTTATTCATTAAAAGGAAAAAGCAGGACACTCTACTTGTTCAGATCTATGTGGATGACATTATCTTTGGATCTACAAATGATCACATGTGTAAAGACTTTGAGGAGTTAATGCGCAAGAGCTTCAAGATGAGTTCCATGGGTGAACTTACTTTCTTCCTTGGGCTTCAGGTGAAACAGAAGAAGGATGGGATTTTCATATGCCAATCCAAATATGTGAAAGACATCCTGGATAAGTTTGGATTATCAGACTCAAAGCCAGCAAGCACACCAATAGAGACACACAAACAGATCAATGTTGATCTTGAGGGGGAGGATGTGGATGTCCTTCATTACAGATCAATGATTGGATCACTCATGTATCTCACAGCCTCTAGACCAGATATTATGTTTCCAGTATGTGTATGTGCCAGTTTCCAAGTTACACCAAAGCAATCACACCTTCATGCAGTCAAGAGGATATTTAGATACCTAAGAGGGCAACCTAGATTAGGTCTCTGGTATCCTTATGAATCATCCTTTGATTTACTTGCATACTCAGATAGTGACTTGGGTGGAGCTAACATGGATAGGAAGTCTACTTCAGGTGGATGTAAGAAACAAACCACAGTGTCCTTATCTACAACAGAAGCTGAGTATATAGCTGCTGCAAGCTGCTGCTCTCAGGTTCTATGGATACAGAATCAGATGTTGGACTATGGGGTAACATTTCTTCACACTCCAATCTTCATTGACAACAACAGTGCTATTAGCATTGTTAACAATCCAGTCAAACACTCAAAAACAAAGCACATGGAGATCAGGTATCACTTTATTCGAGACTGTAATGAAAATAAATTAATTCAAGTTGCTAAAGTTCATACCAATGACCAGTTTGCTGATCTATTCACAAAAGCTTTTGATGTGGGTAGATTCACTTTCTTGGTAACAAGTGTGGGCATGATCAACCTTGAATAAAGTCATGTTTTCAGTTTTTATACCTGTATTTCCTTCTATATTTGGTACTACTAACTCTTCTTCTCAGGATCTTCTGTATGACTCAGATTGACAAGTGCTGAAAAGTTACTACTGCCAGTGCATAGTTACTACTGCCAGTGCATAGTTACTACTGCCAGTGCATAGTTACTACTTCCAGTACATAGTTAATACTGCTTCATACTTAATACTGCATGTGTCGTTAATACTGCTTTAAAAGAAAAATTAGGGCTACTACTGCTATAAATACCTCTTTCAGCCCGCCAAAGTTCATAACGTCTCTTTGAATTCTATTCATCTCTCTCTCTTTCTAACTATTCTCTCCCAAGAATCTCTGTTTTCTGTCAAGAATCCTCAGGTACAATGGAGTTTATCGACGAACACAACGAGATTGCCATGCTCCAGAAGGCAAAACAGTCCGCAGGTTTTCACGACATTGTGGATTTCCTCAAGTACACGCATATATCCTATGCCCTAACGGTGACCCCGACAATCTACACCGAGCATCAGAAGCAGTTCTGGGAAAATGCCACCGTGGTGTCTGAAGATGGGCAGAAAATCATCAAAACAAGGGTGTGTGACAAACCCTTGAATGTTACAGAGGAGCTTATTCGCATCACTCTTCGATTGGATGATGCCTCAGGTATGACGTCTATTCCTAATGACGATCTATACTCAACTTTAACGAGAATGGGGTATGAAGGTCCCATTGGAATCTTTAAGTTTTTCAAGTCTAAATTTTCTACACAATGGCGATTCTTTGTTCATACCTTATTACATTGCATTTCAAAGAAAACTACTGGATGGAGTGAGTTTAGCAGTACCATTGCTTATGCCCTGGTCTGCTTGGCCACTGCCAGGAAGTTTAATTTTTCACAAATGATTTTCAATGATCTTGTGTCAAACCTGGAATCCAAAAAGAGTTTTTATATGTACCCAAGGTTTGTCCAAGCAGTGATTACTCAGGAATTGACGGATTTGCCTCAATTTACTGAGGTATATGTACCTAAACCCCCTAAAGGAAAGGTCTTCTCAAATATGAGAAGAACTTCCAGGGACTCGGAAGGAGTTGACACTCCATTGTTCTCTACAATGATGGGTGTGTCCCACACACAAGAAGGTATGGCATCAGGGTCAAGGCCCTCATTAGACTAATCCACTGATAGCCAAACCCCACCTTCAATCACCAAAGTAATTCCTCAGTCCATTCTTCAAAGACCCACTCCTCACATAACCAAAAAGTTTACAAGAAGAATAGTACACAAGGCTCCTTCCCTTGATGTACCTCCTACAAGCCCAAAGCCTTTAAGCCCTCTATTGGAGCATTCTCCAATAGAGAATATCGAAAGGGAAACCACAGGGGTGTCTCCCAACCCCAAGAAGGTGCTCACTAAGGACAAGGTTGAGCATGTGAGTAGCAAGGCTGCCACTACTTCTGCTAGCACAGAGAAGGACAGTGGTAACATAACTAAGACCTTCCTCACGGCAACTCAGAATGAGAAATCATTCAGAGGTCCCAGGTGCCAAGAAACCACGGGGGTAGGCAGTGCTTTTGCTAGGCAAAAGACACCTACTAAAATTTCTAGTGATCCTTTAAAGTAAGTAAAAACTCCTAAACAAGGTGAGGATAGATATACATATGAGGAATTGATGGAAACCATTGCCAATATCAACACAGATGTTGTAAGTCAGCAAAAGGAGATAGATGGACTCAAGAAAGTGGTCCTATATCAACAAACACAGCTTGAGAAGCATAAGAAGCTGATTACAAAGTTGATGCACAGGAAGAAGAAAGCTCAGTATGTTCTTAAAAGAAGAAGCCCCAACAATGATGCTCCCAAAAAGGGGGAGTCAGAAGCTGATTTCAACATGGAGAGTGCACAGGAAAAGGGGGAGAATGAGTGTGTTGAAGAAATTTCAAAAGAAGCAGAAACTGATCATGCAGCAGACAAGGTTAATGCTGCTGAAATTCAGAAAGAAGAAGAAACTGAACCAATAGCAGAAACGGTTAATGCTGATGAAAGTCAGAAAGCAGAAACGGCAGAAACCATTCCAAAGGCAGCAGAAACAAAAGAAGCAGCAGAAACCATGCAAGAAGCAGTATCTACAAAGGAAGAAGCAGCAGAAACAAAGGAAGCAACAGAAACTAAAATGCCTACTTTGGAAGAAGTTGAAGTTGCAGAGGCTTTGATTAAATCCAAACATGACACTCCTAAAAAGCAAGAAGAAACCCTGGGTGAAAAGCTGGTGTCACTGAAAAGAACAAGAACCAAGTCTATAACTACCAAGAGGAAATTTGTCAAGAAAGATGATACAAAGGTTGCTGAAGAAGAAGTAGCAACTCCATCAGGTCAACCAAGTAATGCTCAATGTGATATGTATATCACTATGGTTGATACTGATCCAATCAAAGTTGACCCATTATCTTCCATGCCTCCTGAGATCATCTTCTGGGATACCTTGGTAGATCAGAGAAAGGAGTACATTAGAGTCAAAAGAGCAGATGGGAAGTATGAGGTATGTTCTAGATGGGGAAGACTTATCAGAATGTGCTCTAGATCTGACGTAGAGGATATGTACAAGGTTGGAATGAAGCTGTATGGAAATATGCTGAATGAGAAAGGGATGTCTATCACCAAATTGGTTCTTGAATACCTGTGCCTAATGTTCAAACCAGAAGCAGTTCAGCATATGATAGAAAGAAATTTTCAAGCCATTACCAACTGGATGCTCATTGAAAAATGTGGAGTGTATGTCATCACACTTAACTATACATATCATGAGTATTATTTGGTGGATGTTGCATACAAGCACAGCAAGAAAAGGTTGAATGGAATGCTACATGCTAAGTTGGCTTGCAACAAGGATTCTGAAATGGGAAGATACTTGGTGAGAAGGATTATCAATCAAAGCCTGGGTTTGAATCCTGATTTATGTGTTCATGATTAGGTTTTGGAAGCATCATCTGAAGAACTTGACTTCTCAACCTAAAAAGTCAAGTTAGGGGGAGATTGTTGGGAACTGAAGATTTGCCAAGTCTGGTTAGTAATGCCAGAACAACAATACTACTGCCAGAGCAAAGTTAGTACTACAAGTAAAAGTTAATGCTGCTGGAACAATGTTAGTACTGCTTGTGCATAACGATGTTAATGCTGCTTGTGATCATAATTATGGAATGCGAGAATGTTGGAGATAAAGATGGAATGATTGAAGATAAGCATGAAAGAATATTCTGAAGATCAATTTTGTTTTGATAGTTATCTTGTAATTATTTAGTATAAATAGATTTTGATAGATAGCTATTCGGAGAGATTTTTTAGAATTCGTTTTTGTTTTAGAGAGAATTAACCTCAAGGTATAGAACCCTATTTCTAGAGAAGTAGAAGTCGTCTTGTTGAGCCTGTTCAACAAGATTGAGGTTTGGTTGTAAACTTGTGAGTTGAAGTATTGAATACAAACAGATTGTGTTTTCTGATTAGTTGTTCATTGAGTGTGTTTGAATTAAAGTTCTATTCCGCAAGATTCTTTAATTCTGATTTCTAAGTATAATTATTCTTGTTTGGAATCGATCCTGACATTCACGACTTCATCAAAAAGTGGTAGCAGTATTCCATGCTAAATGGATGTAGATATATAACATACGGATCTACGCGTTTCATGTTTTGAGTTTTAATAGATTCAGACTGTAGAAGGGTTTTACGTACTGTTGAAGTAGAAAATAGTGTGCTGAGGCAAAGTTGTTATGCATAGAGTCATATCTGCTTATTAATAGAAGGTCTAGAGCCCCTAATATGAAAGCCTAGAGCCTCTAATATAAAGTTTATAAACTATAAAATACTTTAGGGCTAATAATGAATTGTGTGCTTTTGATAAAACTGTGCACTAAATCAGAAGTTAACACATTGAGTTATAAGAGATAAGGCTACCTCTAGAGGTAGCTAAGCCTTCATGTCAAGAGGTTTTAATGTGCTCTGAATAAGTTTATAAGAGATAAGGCTACCGCTAGACAAGCCAATTGGAGAGCACATAGACCAGAAGGTGGATACAGATGTTGCAATGTATTAAAGCATAAGGTGCTGACTAATAAATACGCGAAGCTTTGGAATTTTGAAAGCTTATCACTCGTATTAGCACCAATATATATGAAATCAAGTTATACATAAATCTAACACACTTATCTATGTTTCATGGTCAAAACCATTTTGGACAATATTCTTCTTTGTCGTCATTTTTTTTTTCTGAATGATGGGTGGTATTGTGGATTGCACCAAGACACGTCTAACTTTAAAATATATTTCTTAACACTATCATCAAGTATATTTTTTAAGTTCAAAATGGTCACGAGTTCAATTAATCTTAGTTATTGACTTGTTCTTCATTAGAAATTGCCTCTAAACAACAAATGTTCAAGAAGCACAGTTCAAAACTAATAATTCATCACATATACCTTCTTTAAATAAAAAAAAGGATGTTGAAATTCTGTCAAGGATCAAAGATTTTTCCAAGTCTTTTTCTCTTCCTTTGATCTCACATTGGGACTCCTAGAGTTACACATATTTGGTGGTTTCAAGGCCCTCTATTGGAACAATAAGTTTTTGTTGATACTTAATCCGGGTTCTTCATCTTTTTGAAGATTTATTCATCAGAGCATCACATTTAGGGATATCTCAGAATGATTTTCGACAATCGAATATTTATTTCCATAAATTTACTTCCATAGTTTTCTTTTCATTACTTTGGGGAGATTGTGTGAAATATAACCCCATTATATTGAATGTTTCAAGTCCAAACCCTCTCTGAAGATTCAAAGCCTTGAACGTCAGTGTAGCAGGCCTTCTTATCCAAAGCTTTTGAAGACCTCTAGGAAATCCTCCTAGAGTCACAACTTCTCCTCGATAAGCACATCAAAGAGTACCATGGACTTAAATGGAATTGTGTGAAGATTAGTTCTAGCCACTCTCTAACGTAGTTGATTGAAAAAACCCCAAAGGTAGAATCCCTTCAATGCGAGAGGCCCGAGTTCCTCTAGACATGTATCACACAAAAGTGCTACTTCTGGAGAAGAACGTCAGAGGGCACCTAGACATAGACAATTTTGCTAGAGAATGGAGTTGATACATCAAGGAGGATGTCCTAGAATTATAAAGAAAACGGGAAAGATAATTTAAGATGTAAAGGTGATTTTTCATTTTATTGTTTTTCTTTTAGCACTTTAGGGGAAAATTGTTAGTCCCAATTATAGAGTTAAAGGTGTGAAAAAAAAAACTTAAGTGTAAAGTAAGAAAACCACTATTTCTTTAATTCCCTATAAATAGGAGTCCATTTCCATTTGTAATTTGTGATTGTGAGTTATTTCTTACAAATACTCCATCTTCAAGTACCCCCATTATTTTAATCCTTGTAAGATTGATGGCCACGAGTAATCATATGACTAGGATTTTATGATCGTATTGTTCTTCATGTTGATTAATTATTCTTCCATATATAAACTATTTAGATCTAAATTGCTCCCGCATTACTTTTTTTTGGGATCATTGGTTCAATATGAGATCCAACATTTCTGCTGCTAGATGTGTTAAAATATTCCATCATGTGCATCATGTGTGATAGAAGCCATTAAACAACAGTTGGCTACTACATGTTCTTCTTCATTAGCTTCCTCAGTAACAAAGCCTCTAGCCTTCTTGCCTCTGCTAATAGATTCAAGATATTTAGCCTTGTAGGAAGCAAATTTTTTCTTAGTGGATATGTTGTTGACCGGTTTTTTCTTTGCATTCAAATGCAAAGTGTCGTGGCTTCTGATAGTTGTAGTTGATGGGTATAGCATATTCTTTTGAAGAAACAATAAATTTTTTGTCATTTATGTTTTCTTCACAAAGGCCATACAACTCCCCCTTGGTTTGAATCCACCACATTTGGTGTACTTCTTATATCTCTTGATCGTCGTTATCATACAGTCGGTGAGACTCTAGATTTCTAAATCACTGTCAATTCTTTCATTTTTTATCTATCAACAGCATGCCATGATATGCCCAACACCATCGCTACCAATTCTTTCATTCTTTTATCTATCAACAACATGCCATGATATGCCCAACCATGTTTTGTCTTGATCTCTTTTGATCTAGATAGGGCAATGATCATAAGTGCCAAAGAGGTGTTTTTATCCTTGGTTTTTCCAGACATTTGATTTAACTTAAGTTCATGACTCATTAAACGACAATATAAAGTTTGTAAAGACATCTACTTTAAATACTTAGAATGTCTAAGGACTTTGGCAATATCGTACCAAACCAGAGGAGGATGTTTACATAATTTAACAAGTAGATCCTTGTATCTAAATACAATTTCTTGATCTTTTAACTCATTTACCAAGATATTAAACTTCCCATATGCTTGAGTTAGAGATTCACTTGATTTGATCCTAGAATGTTGTAACACCATGTTTTCACTATTATAATAACGACAATAGTATGTCCTTTTAGGTATTTTAAATATTTAAGATAAATATTAATCATGAGATTACTACAACAATATTAACAATTTGGTTGATAATTTAAGACATTTTATTCAGTATAGAGATATTCACATCAGATAGAATTTTTGTATTATGTATCATAGGTAAGATCATATATGTATCATATGTAAGATCAAATTAAGACATGGATGGACTAGGATAAGAGTTATAGTTCCTAAAATATCCAATATACATGCTAGGGTATTGAACTATTGTTAGAAAACTTCTGCAAATGTAAGTTTAGGAAGTTGTTTAAGGAACTAATTTAAGTTTGAAATAGTAAATAAGAAATTTTGAGTTCGCATACAAGCAACGATAAGGAATGAAAGATAGTTGGTGATGACACCTAATGTTGTGGGAACAGGGTGTGATAAGTTGGTATCAGAGCATTAGATTATGTGCACTAGGGTAGCGTTAGATTAGGTAACTTAGACTTACACTTTGGTGGATGGCCCTAAGTTTCAAAATACTACATTGCTATAAAATAACTAACATATATCTAAACTCAATAATTTATTCTGCAAATTTCTTATCATGGTCGATATAACCATATGGGATGGTGTCCAGGATGGTTGAAATGGATAAGTTGTGGACATGTAAAAGGTGGTAGATTGTATTTGCATCAAACATATCCTAACTCCCGATGATACCAGCATGGCTATTTCATATTGATAATCAGATGCATGTATAAAAAGTGGTGATTTAAATTGAATAAAAAGATACGTGGAGTAAGAGAAATAGACTATGCGATCGCACAACATTGATACCTTAAGACATGTGAAAAGTCAGGACACACATAAAGGAAGTATCTAGACAGATGCACTTGCCAAAAGTGCGATATGATGGGGAATAGTGGATAAAGTTACCTCAACAATAGTTTTGATGTACATATGAGGAAGTTTAGTTAAGAGTGGAAATGGGAAAGGAAGAACCAGAGGTATGGAACATGGCATGTGTCATTACAATAAATGAAGCCAACGAAACTAATGACAATGTTTCAGGTGCGTTTTTCTTATAAATAATTATTGTACCCTAGTTTTATTCAACTCAAGTACATCTAGAAGCATTATTCCACTACTTGAATAGAAAATCAAAGCAGTTAGAAAAAGATTTTGGTATTAGTGATTGCTAATTATGGTTAGATAAAGATTAACAAAAATTCTTGCATACTACATTCCAAAGGAAGAAGAATATTAGAGTACGGAAGATGTTCAGAAAGTTAAAGGTGAACGATAGGCAAAAGATTACACATCACGTAAAAATGCTAGAGACATATGGGATGAAGTTGCAAATCAACCTGAAGGTGGTATTAAGGCTAAGAAGAAGATCACATTTCAATGCTTGAATGAGTACATGTTAGATCAAAGTTTTGTCAATAAACTAAGTGTTGAATTCTGACTAGAAGGCTCAGAAGTTCTGAAGTGAAGAGTCGAAGTTCTGAAGTGAAGAGTCAGAGTTCTGACTAATAAGACTCAGAAGTATTGCTCGGAAAGTTGGCTAAGTATAGAAGTCTGAGAAGAAGAGTCAGAAGTTCTAAGAAGCCTAATCAGAATAATGTTCAGAAGTTCTGAACAACATGTTCAGAACTTATAACTAGATGCTTTACTTTGTATTTAGTTAACTAATTAGGACACGTGTATTGTTCCTATTAGTCATTCTTATATGTACTGTAGCTTTAGTGTTTCCTTTACAGTATATATAGTGGTTAGCACTGTTACGCTAACTGACTTTCCCCGCATATATTTGTATTCATCTTTTGTAATCTTTGAGATACTCTCTCTCTAAGATCTGTAAATCTGTTCTTCATTGAATACAAGTTGGTTCGATCATATTACTTCTCAATTACTGTTATATACATTGATATATTGATTGTAAGAGTGGATCCAAAACTTTCAATTGGTATCAGAGCCAATCAACAAACAAATTCATTCAAGATCGTGTTCTCGAGGGTTTCTTGATCGCATTCTTGAAGTTTTCTTGATCAATTCGTCAATTGATTCCGCTGCTATTTGAATTTCTTGAATTCTTAGCAATTCTTGAAATTCTCTCTGTGTTTGTTCGAGAAATTGAATTCGTCTCTCTGTTGAAATACCTTACAATCATGTCTTCAAAAGAGTATCTAGCCATGGGATCTGAAACAAAGCCACCTGTTCTCATACCTGAAGAGTACCAGCAATGGAAAATCCGAATGATCCAATTCTTGGATAACATAGATGAAAATCTGATGGTTTCTATCCGAGAAGGTCCTATCGAAGTCTATGTCGATGTGGCTGCAACTCCTGAAACAGAGACAACTCCAGAAATTCCTGCAACAAGGGTGAAGAAGAATTTCTCTCAATACACAGCTGAACAGAAAAATAGGCATGCTATAGACAAAAGAGCTATCACATTGATGAAATTGGCCGTCCCAAATGAAGTTCTAAACAGAATTGACAGTGGATCATCTGCCAAGGAAATGTGGGATGAACTGGAAAGACAGATGTTAGGAACTGTCAGATCAATACAAGCAAAGTTAAATCAAAGCATAAATGCTTATGAAAGGTTCAAGGCTAAAGAATCAGAAAGTTTGACTCAGACGTATAGTAAATTTTGCACTATACTGAATGATTTGAGAAGAAATGGGCTGAAAAAGACAAAGTCAGAAATAAACTACAAATTTCTGAACAGTCTAAATTCAGAATGGTCATCGTTTGCTATCAGTCTACAAATGAATAAGGATATGTGTGAAGAAGATCTCAATGATCTATTTTGTGTACTTAATCAGCATGAAGACTCTGTTAAGATTGTTGTTGAAGAAAAGAAAAATGTTGCAGAACAGTTAGCTTTTCTGTCAAAGTCCAAAATTGTTAAAGCACCCAAGAAGACTGCGTATCTATCTGAGATACCAAAGCTGGAGGAATCTGATAAGGAAGAGGGATCAGAAGAAGATGAACATATCAAAATAATTGCTGAGAAGTTAGCTTTGTTGACTAACACTTTTAACAAGAGGTATGGAAAGGGTAAATTTCAGGGAAATTACAAGAGAGAGCAGGGAAATTCATATTTTAAGAGAAGAGAAGAAAGAGGAGAGAGTAAATATGAAAAGAAGAAAGAGAGAAGAGAAGAAAATAGAGAAGAGAAGGAAGAAAGAAAAGAAAAGAATATGTGCTTCAAATGTGGAAAGTCTGGTCACTATGCAAAGGATTGCAAAGTAAAAATTGTGAAGGATTATGAGTACTACACCAAAAAGGCTTAGCTAGCCAAAAAAAGAGATGATGAAGTGGCAATGTTAGCTGAACAGGAAAATTGGTTGTATTACACTTCAGATGAAGATGACTGCATTCACTTTTCACAGATGCAGAGTTATATGGCAAAGATGAGGAATGAGGATGATTCTGACTTTGAAGATGCTGATTCTGAGTCATCCACTGAGGTTCATTATGCACTTCAAATTGATTTAATGACACAGATTGCTGACATGAAAACTGAGTTTGTTAAACTGAGAAAACAGATAAAAGGAGAAAGAAGTCTGGTTAACACATTCAGAATTGAAAAAGAAGTAATAAGAGAACAGTATGAGGAATCTGAGGTTGAGAAACAGAAAGTTAAAACTGAAAATTCTGAATTGTTGAAAAATCATTCTGAATTAAAAAATGAGCTTTCAAAGGTTAAAGATGAAAAGGGTGATTTACAAATAAAGTTTGATATGCTATTTGAGGAAAGAAAGAATTTGTACACCAAAATTAAAGAATTAGAAGATCTTAACTTGAAAAGAGGTCAGACTCAGCAAACATTAAATCTTTTAACAAGCAATGTTAAAGATACAAGATTTTATAATCCAAAGAAGGGATTGGGATTAGAAGAAAATGTTGTTTTGAAAAGAGCTCCAATCAACTTGTATGATTTTGAAAAGCTTCAAGTTCCTAAACCAAAAATTCCAGAAATTGTTGAAATTTTCATCAGACCTGCAAGTTCTATAACAAGTTCTGATAGTTTGCAGAAATCAAATTCTAAAAAGACAAAGGAAACAGTTTCTGAATCAAAAACAGAAAAATCAGATGTTTCAGAAGATAAGGTTAAGAAATAAGTTTCTAAACCAACAAAAGAGAAACCCAGATATAATGACACTAAATTCAAATATGACTCTCTAAATGTCAGTTACAAAAATAAACAACAAAGTTTTTCTCATTCTACATAGAAAGTATATTTGATACTAGTAAGGTTTCTGAAACAGTTAGTCAGAAATCTGAATCTTCTAATCAGAATTCTGATTGTTCAAGTCAGATCTCTGATTCTGAAGGTCAGAAGTCTGAGTCTGTTAATCAAAATTCTGATTCAAAGAGTCAGAATTCTGAGTCAACTAAATATTCTAAAACAAAGTCAGAAGATTTTTTAGAACTTGAAAAGAGATTTAATCTTGTAAGTCAAGAACTTGAGGACTTAAGGAAATATTTTGATGAACTTGAAAATGATTACTGTGAAGTGGATTTTAAACTTGAAGAAGTTGTAAAAGAAAAGAGTGTCTTTATTCAGAAAATAACAGAGCTTGAGAAACTGAAAGCTGAATATGATCTTTCCAAGATTAAAGCTCTAAAAATTAATGATAAATTCTTTAATGAATCAAGTACATATGAAAAAGGTGAATCATCTACTTCATCCTCTAACATAAACAAGTTGAATTTTTCAGAAAAAGAGGAAAGCAAAAGGAAAGATGATCTGAAAAGAGTTTCTGAGAAGATTGGATTGAATTCTGCTTCTATACCAAAAGCACATAGTTTTTGTAATAAATGCTCATGTACTTTGAAAAATAGCAATAACAGTGAAAAGACTTATGGTACAGATCTGTTGTTACTTGCAAAGAAAAATCTCATTTGTGTTCAATGTAGAAGTGATTCTTTTCAATATTCTCAGAAATGTCTAATCACAATAACATCTGTTTCTTTTATAAGAAAAGATATCCAGAATACAGAAAAGAAGAATGTTTCTGTTCCTCAAACTCAGAGAAAAGAAAAGATAAAAGAAGAAAAGCCTCAAACTAAAATCAAAGGAAAGAATGAGAAAGAGCTTAATATGAGAGAAAATAAAGTTGAAAACACTGCAACATCCAAATTTAAAACTTTCAAGAAGAAATTGAACAAGTTTGTGAACAGAAAATGTTCTGACTTCATAAAAGTTCAAGGTAAATGGTGTTTAAAGAAAGATTTTGAATGGAAAGTAAAAGGCACTTTTGTTAAATCAAATGACAAAGCTAACAAAGAAGGACCCATTCCAAAATGGGTACCTAAAACTAACTGATTGTTTTTGCAGGGCTGTCATGTGTGGTTTTTAGATTCAGGAGCTTCAAGACACATGACAGGTTAGAAGTCTTTTCTATCAAATTTCACAGAAAAGGCTGGAGGAGCAGTTAACTTTGGAAATAACAGCAAAGGTCAAGTTAAAGGTTATGGGGATTTAACAAAAGGAGATCTTACAATTCAAAAAGTTTTCTATGTTGAAGGATTACAACATAATCTTTTCAGCATAAGTCAATTTTTAGCCAGTCTTTGTCAAATCAAGTTCAAAATAACAGGTTGCATGATTTTAACTGAGAATGATCTTAAAGTCTTCTGGGCCAAAAGACACATGGACTTATTTGTGGTTAAGTTTTCAAAATTACAAACATTAAATCCTGTTTGTCTTTTATCAAATTCAACTACAAATTAATGCTTCCTGTGGCACAGAAGATGTTCTAATTTAAACTTCAAAGACCTAAATAATCATGTTGCAAAACATCTGGTTAAAGTTTTACCAAAGATTAAATTTGAAAAAGAATCATTATGCTCAGCTTGTGAAATGGGCAAGATGAAAAAGAGTTCTCACAAATTAAAAATGGACTCATCTTGCAAAGCACCATTGGAAATGATTCATACTGATCTTTGTGGTCCTATTTCAGTTCAGTCTATGGGAGGAAAGAAGTATATGCTTGTAATTGTTGATGAATATTCCAGATACACATGGGTTGAATTCTTAAGAGCTAAGTCAGAAGCTGCTACTACCTTGATAAACTTTATCAAAAGAATTCAAGTGTTCTTACAACTTCCAGTTCAGAACATCAGAAGTGATAATGGAACAGAGTTCAGAAATGAGACTCTTCAGAATTTTTTAGAAAATTCTGGGATTTCTCACAATTTTTCTGCAGTCAAAACTCCTCAACAAAATGGTGTTGTTGAAAGGAAAAACAGGACTCTAGTTGAAGCTGCAAGAACTATGCTGGCTTATTCAAATCTTCCAACTTTCTTATGGGCTGAAGCAATTACAACTGCTTGCTTTACACAGAACAGAACTTTAATAAATAAAAGATTAAATAAGACTGCTTATGAACTGATAAATAAAAGAAAACCATTAATCAAATTCTTTCATGTCTTTGGTTGCAGATGCTATTTTATTAAAGACAGAGAAAATCTTGGTAAATTTGATAAAAAGGCAGATGACGGATACTTTGTGGGTTATTCATTAACTTCCAAAGCATTCAGAATCTACAACAGAAGAACCAAGAGGATGATGGAAAACATCAATGTAACATTTGATGAAGACAGAATGAAGACTTCTGAACAAGACAGTTCAGAACTCATGCAGAACAAGACAAAAATGACTTCTGATACAAATTCTAATCCTATTTGTTCAGAACTCAATTTATTGTTTAAGGATGCTTTTCTAGAACTAATTTCTGATTCATATTCAGAGTTTGAAAACCCAAAGATGGTTAAAGAGATGAAAAGAAGAACCCCAGAAGTAGCTCAATCAACTATAATTTCTGATAAAAGTCCATCTGAGGATTGCCCAAATTTGATAAATACAAGTGAGGAAAATTCTGAACCTTGTAATCAGAATTTTGAACCTTATATTCAGAACTCCGAACAAGTCAATTAGAATTCTGACTTCATTGCTCAGAATCCAAACTTGGATGGGACGCCTACCCATATATCAGAACAAGGGGATAGTTCAGAATTGCAAGACATCATTGATGAGAATGATACAAACAACAATTTTTCAGAGATTGATGTGCTTCCTAGTTCACACAAGTGGACTAAAGATCATCCTATTCATCAAGTGATAGGTGATCCATCAGCAGGAGTAAAAACCAGATCAGCTACAGCAAATGAAGCAATGTTTGCTGGTTTCTTAAGTGTGATTGAACCTAAGAAAGCCAATGAAGCCCTAGAGGATCTAGATTGGATTTCAGCAATGCAAGAGGAATTGCTCCAATTTGAAAGAAACAAAGTCTGGAGACTAATTCCAAGGCCTGAAGGTAAATCTATCATTGGAACTAAATGGGTGTTCAGAAACAAAAAGGATGAGTCATGTGTTGTTGTCAGAAACAAGGCAAGATTGGTTGCTAAGGGATACTGTCAACAAGAAGGAATTGATTATTATGAGACATTTGCACCAGTGGCAAGAATAGAGGCAATCAGAATATTTTTGGCATATGCTGCACACAAAAATTTCAAAGTATATCAAATGGATGTCAAATCAGCCTTTCTGAATGGTATACTTAATGAAGAGGTGTATGTTCATCAACCTGAAGGTTTTGTTGATCCAGAATTTGGTGACCATGTTTATATTTTAGAAAAAGCTTTATATGGTCTAAAACAAGCACCAAGAGCCTGGTATGACACTCTTACTCAACACTTGTTAGTTTCAGGGTTCAAGAAAGGTAAGATTGACACTACTTTGTTTTTAAAGAAACAGGGTGAGCATTTAATTCTTATTCAGATTTATGTTGATGACATAATATTTGGCTCTACTAGTGCAGAATTATGTGATGATTTTTCTAAAGTCATGAAATCCGAATTTGAAATGAGCATGATGGGTGAACTGAATTTTTTCCTTGGTCTTCAAGTCAAACAATTACCAAATGGTTCAAGATATCTGATTGTGCTTCTATGAGAACACCTATGGCAACTAACATAAAGTTAGATGCTGATCTCAAAGGAGTTTCAGTAGATAAAAAACTCTATAGAGGCATGATTGGATCTTTACTTTATCTAACTGCAAGTAGGCCAGATATCATGTTTTCTACTTGTTTATGTGCTAGATTTCAGTCTAACCCAAAAGAATCACATATGTTGGATGTCTGGTATCCAAAAGAAACTGACTTTAAATTGACTGCTTTCACTGATGCTGATCATGCATGAAGTAGGTTGGACAAAAAAAGTACTTCTGGTGCTTGTCACTTTTTGGGGGATAAAATAGTGAGTTGGGCGTCAAAGAAGCCGAATTGTGTGTCTACTTCAACTGTTGAGGCAGAGTATGTTGCTGCTGCTACTTCATGCATCTTCATAACTATGAGCGTTAGAATCAACAATATTATTAGTAGTTTCATGCACATCTGCTGAGTATGCAAGATCAGTAGCACCCATAACGCCTGATCCCCTCTCATTTACATTTTCACTCTGCTCTCCCTGATCATAAACTCCTTGTTCCTGACCCTCCTCACCTATAACTAGACCATCACTACGTACAACTGACGCATGGGAGACATTGTGGGTAGGTCCCTCCGGTTCTGGCTGGACCATCAATGCATTTTATCTCATATACTCTATCACACATGGTGCTAACTGATCTACATATGAAAGTAATTCACGAGAAAGTATATGGGTATTAGCAAACTCCGTGTCAGGATAATTCAAGAATTGCATATGGTTTTCCGGTCCAAGTTCAGTGGTTTCCCTCCATGGTATTTGGTCATTCCCGTTGATCATATACTGAATGAATATTTGAAGAAATTTCTGAAATGGAATGAAGTCCTGAGCTTTTGAAACATTTGAATTAGCAGTAACAACCTCAATAAGCTCATCCCACATTAATATAGCATAGTCAATATGTCTGTTCTAGACTGTTGCATGAAACTTTTTCAGAATTGAAATGTTGCAACTATCAATCCCCATGTGTTTGGAAATCACGCATCGGTTAGTAATTGCGAATAAGGTGTAATAGATAGGTGGCAAGTACTTCTTTCTAAATGCAGAGGCTTTGGGTAGATCAACTGAGTATCCCAATGCAAGAACATCAACACATGACTCAGCTTCAGGAATGTGCTCCTAAAATCAGCAAGTCCTGGAAATTAGTCTTTCTATGGAAGTCCAGAACCCTTCTAACTCTGTTGATAGTCAGCTTAGTAAAGAAATGATCAATCTGAGATGTAAAGTATTGGTTGTTGGCTGATATTGGGTGGAATGTCAGTGTCTTCTAAAACTGCTGTAAGTAGATCAATGGCATCTTGACGATCTTAGTCAAAGCTGCGAAGATCGGATGACCTTGTAATATCTCTATTATTACTGGTTCGTCTGATTTCATATGAACATCAAATACGTGGTTATTCGGCTACAGTGCAAGAAATCCATATCTTTTGATTAGTTGACCATCAGGATTAGCAACAGTGATTGATGGAATAGATGATCTGACTAAAAGCATGTGATTTTCCTTATCAGAATGATTGCCATCAAATTGTTCAACATGATGTGCCATTGGAATGCCTGGAAGAATCATTGTTAGCATGGAACTTGATCACCCTTTAAAAAGCCAAAATTTGTCTAAGTCCTGGGTTGTCGGATAACATATCGGAAGACCTTGTCAAACGACATATGAGATAAGGGTTGTCTGACAAGGAATGAAAGTTGGACAAAGCTTGCCTGATAAGAATGAATCTTTGTGTTGTTTGTTAAATATGAATTTGATGAACACAGTGTCGTCCGACATGTATGAACACTTGAATCTGCTTAAGTGTTCGACCCAGATTTTGATAGTTTTTGATGCTTTAGCCCAAAAAGATTATAGCATTTGACTCGTAATGATAGTATAAGACACTTTTATGAACAAATACAGACCCAAGCCTTATAAAAATAGCATTTTTAATACAAAACATGAACATTCACATGATAAAGGATTTGAAATCGATACAAACCCAACAAAATTAGAATAAACTGTATCAAATAGTGAATAAGAACACATAACCTGATTTTAAAGAATCGAACACGAACAGAGATCAAACGGAAATCTCGAAGATGAATAGTAACTGCCTTGAGAGAAACTCGTACGAATATCGAAGTGAGTAGTGAAAAATAATTATTCAAAAATTTAAATCTATGTATGACTTTTCAGAAAAAGACAAGTGGCAAACACCAATTGGTCAATAAAGACTTTGGCCAAAAAGTCAACTTGACGGATGAAACGATATCTGACAGGGTAAAGGTTGTCGTACAACACATGTACGATAACCAAGCAGTGTGTTGTCGGTCAAAGCTTGTCCGATAACTTGGTGTTGTCGGTCAAAGCTTGTCCGATAACATGGTGTTGTCGGACAAAGCCTATCCGATAACCACTAATCACTAGTGTTGTCGGACAAAGCTTGTCCAATAAGATGGTTTGTCGGACAAAGCTTATCCGATAACCAAGGTTTGTGGGACAAGGCTTGTCCGATAACCTTCCAACACTTAAAACAATTTTGAAAAAGTTTCAATAAACTCAAAAAGTTTTCCAAATTAAAAGATGTCAAACTTAAATTTGGTTAAGCACACACGAATTTTCAAAACATTTTGATCCCCCTCAAATGATGCACATGATTTGAAGAATTATTGTACATCATCTAGGGTTACTTTATGTATCTAGCAAGCTTTCGCTATGATCAACATCTAAATAAGCGGTTAACTAGTCCGCTTCGGATACCATAGACCCAAATAGGTTGTACCTTTCAAGTATCTAAGTATTCTTCTGACCGCTGCAAGGTCACATTCAATTGGATGCGCCTGAAAGCATGCACACAGACATGTTGAGAACATGATGTCAGGCCTAGTCGCTGTCAATTACATATGGCATCCAATCATCCCTCTATAATTCTTCAGATCAACATCCTTTCCAACTGGATCAGGACCAATCTTTGAACCTGGTGCCATCGGGGTCTTCATTGAAGTAGGGTTCTCCATCTTGAATTTCTTCAAAATATCAAATATGTACTAGAATTGATTGATTAAAATCCACATTGAAAATTTATTGACTTGCAATCCGAGAAAGAAATTCATCTCGCTTATCATGCTCATCTGAAATCTTTTCACCATAAAAGTTCAGAACCGCGTACAATATTCTGGATTCGCCGAGCCAAAAATAATACATGAACATAAATATGTATCATAAAATATCACCCTTCTCTTTCTTGATGAATAAAGTTGTGTTGATCTTCCCCTTGGAGAAGCCTGACTTGATTAAGAACTTTGAGAGAACATCGTACCAAGTGCGAGGAGCTTATTTTAATCCGTAAAGAGTTTGTTGAGTATGTATACACGATCTGGTTTTGATTTTTCGACAAACCCTTCAGGATGTGGAACATATACATCTTCTTTAAGAACTCTGTTCAGGAATGAGGTCTTCACGTCCATTTGAAAAACATAAAATTCTTGTGAGCCGCATATGCTAAGAACATCCTGATAGCTTCAATCCTTGCTACCGGTGCATATGTTTCATTGTAATCGACTCCCTCTTGCTGACAATATCCGTTAACCATAAGTATTCGAACAACAATTCTATCTTCATCTTTCTTATTCTTAAAAATGCATTTGGTGCCTATTATGGTCTTATGCTTCTGTCTTGGAACAAGTCTCCACACTTTTAGAGCTTTGAACTTATTGAGCTCTTATTTCATTGTTGAAATCAAGTCTGGATCATCCAAGAGCTTTAGAAACAGTAGTCGGTTCAATCTTTCTTATGAACGTAGCATAGAAACACTCATTTGCAATATGTGCTCTTGTTCGTACAAGTAACGAAACCTATCCAATGATTTGGTGAATCATGTGATCCTTTGTCCACTTTGTAGAGTGTGGGAGAGAAGTATATGAAGCTTGATCATTCCGAGGATCAATATACATATTTTCTTCAATAGAAGGGTCTATCATGGAATTTTTCTCTAACTGAGTTACTCAAGAACAATTATAGACTGATCTTGTGGAGTTTCAAATTTTGTTTCACTCAAAGAATCTTCTGTTAAATTAGAAACTTGTTGTGACTCTTCACTTGAAGAAATATTCTCTTATACTGCTTGAAGAGTCAATAGAACAGATGTAGTCACAATAGAATAAGAATTTGTCAATTCTGTCGAAGGACCAGACTGGTTCAACTTCTCTTGCAGCTTCTTCCCTATTTGGAACAAAAGATGTAGCATTATAAGTTCCAAAGTATTCATCATAAAGGTTTTAAAATAAAATATCCTAATTAGTTAAATGAGATTTAGAAGTAGTGGATTGATCTGTACTTGCAGATGTCATTATATGTCCTGGACTTATTTGTCTAGAAGCTAATACTTCGGATATCACGTGATCTGAACTGTTCTGTTTAGAAGCCAAGTCTGCCATTTCATCAAATGTAACATTGACGCTTTCAACTATAGACTTTGTCTTCAAGTTGTAGACTCTAAATGCTACGTATGATTGAGACTATCCGATAAAGATATCCTCGTCTGCATTTGAACTAAACTACTTAAGAGTCTCCTTGTCGTTCAATACAAAACACCTGCATCCAAAAACGTGAAAGTATTTGATGCAAGGTATCCCATTGTTAATAAGTTCATAGGAAGTTTTACCAAACCGACGATCAATGATCGAACAATTTTGAGTGTAACACGCAGTGGCGACAACTTCAGCCCACATAAATAAAGGTAAATCGGATTGACTAAGCATAGTCCGCATTGCTTCGATCAAAGTTCTATTACACTTTTCTACTACCCATTTTGTTGCGGCGCTCTAGCTGCAGAAAACTGATATGCAATACCAATCGATTCCAAGTATTCACCCATAACTTTGTTCTTGAATTATGTGCCTTTGTTAGTGTGTATAGCCTATACTGACTTCTGCATGTTAACTTGGACTTTTTTATGAATGAGATACTTTGCGATTCGTACAGGTCCCCAAGTATCCTCTTTCCTCTTTCCTTTTTCACACACACCATATAAATGTTCCTTTTCAAATTTCAACTATGGTAAGCTCTTTACTAACCCTCCCTCGACAAGCTTATTGACGTACTTGAAATTCAGGTGAGATAGTCATCTATGCCTCAACCATCTCTGTTGCATAGAGGCTTTGGCAATAAGGCACACAACATTTTCAGGATTTACATTGGACAAATCAATCGTATAGAGGTTTGACTTTCTCGTCCCGACTAAGTTCTCTTTTCCATCTTCAGATCTTACGCTGCATCTCTTTGCCTTAAAATTGGCCTCTAAATCTTTTTCAAAAAATTGTCCTATGCTAAATAGATTGTGCCTCAATCCCTCTATATATTTGACTTTCTTAATTGGTATATTATCTCGCACGACGTCCCCATAACCCAAAATCAGAGAGTAATGATCCTTTCCAAATCTGACGTTTCCAAAAAAATTCTCAGTATAGTTTGTCAGAATCTCCTTTCTTCCAGTCATATGCTTCGAACATCCTGAATCTAAATACCACATATGACCGATCTGCAAGAAACGGTAATCAAGAAGATTTAGGTACCATTTGAATATGGGTTCTTTTGGGCTAGTTGATGGTTCATATTTTCGCAGCCATTTACAATTGGGCCCTCTTTGCTTTTGCACAAAAATATTTTCAACAACAACAAGAATATGATATGAACAAACTAATAAAATGAAATATGCTTGTCAATGAAATCATTCACCCCGCAAAAGGAGCAACAAATTTTATCATGAGTAAAGTGAGTCAATTTCTTTATTGTAAAAACTTTTTAAGGAGACACAAAATTTTGTTTATGAGTAGCAACATCATCAATTACAGCACAATGATACTTGTTTTTCCTATCACTATGCTCAACAATAAATGATTTCAGTGAGTCCATTTTAGATGTGGAGTTCTTCAAACGCCATATGTACTTTACTCCATTCCTTTTCAAACCATTATATGATAAACCAGAAGAATGATAGTTAGAAAAATTTGAAGTCCAAGGACGTTGTTTTTTAGACTTACCAGATTTCTTGTGTTTCTGTGAACACTTCTTTGGTTTTCTTTTGCAATAGTAATAATTCACAAGAACTTTTTCATTAATATACTTTGATGATTATCCTTTGAAAACCTTTTCTTGTATCTCATTTTCTTTGATAATAAAATCTTCATGATCCGAAAGCTTCACAGAGAAATAAAATTTACAAACTTCCTCATCAAAACAATCCCCAGAGTTCAGAAAATCAACATCTGAAAGAACATCCTCATCTAATTCTTTTGATTTACAAGAAGATTTGGAACCACTTGAATCATTTACATGATTACCAAAATTGCTTTACAAGAAGATACATTCGAATGATTAGAATGTACACTCATTGTTTCTGATTCACATATCTCTTCAAGTTTAGAAATAGATTTTGATTCAAGGTTTTTGAATACAGTTAACAATACATCCTTCTACATTTCAAAATAAATTCTTTCATCTTCAAAATCATTTTCTAGCTGAATAATTTTACTTTCTAAAACAATTGGTCGAACATAGATTTTTCCTTCAATAGGTTTTGCCTCAATCTCAACATCTGAATAACTCTTGAAATAATCATTTGAAAGAAACTTTGACTCAGTTGAATAACTGTTGCTTAACTTTTTATATGAAAACGAAAGGTACATGTGGATCCCAGATTAGTGCAAACAGTAAGAAATCAATAGAATAAACAATGATCAGTATGATTTCAACTCGTCATCCATATAACATTCATAAACAATTCAGAGTGTTTACAATATGTTTTGCAATTCAATTATGACGATTAACTTAAAACTAAGGTTAACAAAGCTATTTATATCTAGGCCTAAACTAATCAGGCCCATGGCCCATTACAATAATAAAGCCCAAATACAATTTACAGTTTATTCCCTTGACCTTCCATTCAATCAGATTTATTCCCAACAATCTCCCCATTTGAATCGAAGTTCAATCTCGTGCCAGTTCGTGACGTATCTCTTTCGGAGTGCGAAAATAATCTCGACGCTTCGGATTGCTTTACGAAACTCTATGCGGTCTTCAACAAGTTCCAAGGCTTCTCGGGCGTTTATTTCATTTCGATTTGCAACAAACAAATTCCTGAGTTCTTTTTCGTTGGAGATTATGTCTCTAAGCGCATCTCTGACCTTTCGTAAAGTTCCGTCGCATAATCTTTCAACTTGACTGAATCGTAGAAACTTCTTCTCGTTCTGTTCGTTGAGATATACGATTCCAAATTCTGGTTGTAACAGAAAACTGTTGACGGGATACATCTTCAGTTCATGGGCTTTCTGATCAGCTTTCAACAGGTTGATCTTCTTCGTTTGGTGCTCAACTCCCATCTAAAAATCCGTAATATATGACATCATTACCTCGTGTTTTAGGAATCGCTTTACAGCTTCAAGCACTTTGGTGATGTGGAGCGGTCGGATAGTTCGAGTTCAGAGGTCTTTGAGTAAGGCATGAAAGTCGTTCAGTGGAGATTCTTGAAGTCGGCTTCGGAGAATTTCCATTCATTTCCATCTTCTCTTTTTATTGTAAAGACTGGGTACCAGATCTTCAAGATTCGGCCAGATTGGATGTTCAGAACTTCGGTGATGTTGTGCTTTGTTCTGACCTGCTTGACTGGTAGACACCTTTTCATGGCCTTTAAGTACTGTTTCTTGTACGCATCGTCGAACCTTGTTAATCCAAGACAGAAAGTTGGATCAAGCACACGCAGTTTGTGTACGAACAACCTCTTCAGGGAATCCTCTAGGAAAGGGATGAGGATAATGATTTTCTCTCATCAGACAGGTTGTGGTGGTTGATCAGAAGCAGTTTGTTGCTGAGGAGATGTCAGATGTGTTGTTTTAGAAGTCTCGGGAATCTGATTAGCGTAAACTGGGGTACTCTGAAGGTTTTGAAGCAGGAACTGATTGTAATCTATTTCATCGTCGGCATCGGTAGGAAAGAGCAGGTTTACCTCGAAGTTTATCGCACTGGAGGCTTTTTGATACCATGCATGTTCGATCTCCGGGTCGATCTCAGAATCAGGATCTATCAAATCTATTATGGGCCTTTCCGGGCAGTATATACGATCAGTGCCTGGGATTCTCCCTCGGGCTTTTCAACCATTGGGTCTTCATCGTCTGAGATGTCCATATCGATGACCATCTCGGCTAGACTCAGCTAGGCTTCAGGTTGATCTTCGGATTGTGCCACAGCTTATGGTTCCGTTTGAACCGCTGGATTTGTTTCGGGGTTGATTGGTTCGGACTCTGTCAGTCTTTGCGGTTTATTCTCCCCCTTACGGTGATCAGGATCATCCTGGTTATCGTGTCGTCATTTGAGCCTGCCAGCTTGACTCTTACAGGTATTCTCGAGAGAGGCGACCCTGTCGGACAGAATTGTAAGGGCGTTCTGAATGTCATTCAGAGTCATGTCAAGATGATCCAATCGGTTTGTAACGGATGATGGCTGAGCAGAGGCTTGTGATTGGAGTACTGAGATGAGGTTTGCTTCAGTCGAGGAGTCAGTATCGGTGTGTTGGAGCAATTGGGCGAGGAGCATGGTCTTTAGATCATCCACCGAATAAGTGTGCTAAGAAGGTATCGGTGGAGGTATCGGTGCAGTTTCAGCTTCTACCACTTTCTCCTTCCCTTTGAGTAGGCTCCTAACTTTATCTAGGTCCATTTTGATCTCATTTTCCATCGCTTCGCGGACAGCCTTTAAGGCACCGTCCAGATATTTCCTTGACACAAAGTCAGGTAAATCACCGCAGGGATCACTTAGATTACCCGTTAAGGTTACGATTGTTGATTCAACAAAAATACCACCTACGTTAATAGCTGGCATGATGTTGACTATGGTAGGATTTCCATCCGATCCTCGTAATCTGCTCAACGGCAGACTTACTACAGATGTTTCGATCGGGTCACTAAGAGCCCCGATGTTAGCAGTCTCGATCTGTGTCCTAGCCAATGAAGAGGTTATAATATCAAAGGGCTCTAGACTCAATGGTGCACAGAAAGAAGTCGAGAACGGGGGAGGCTGTTCTCTTGTTTCAGTAACGACACTCTTCGAGTGAGAGAACAATAGACTTTGTGCTAAGTCCCTGTGAGAAATTGAAATAACTAGCTGTTGAGAGATACTTGAGTAGCTAGGGAGGTTGTGCATTTGCGTTGCTAGGTCCACGACGTCTTCTTCAATGTCTCATCCCAACAAATGAGACGAGGCAGCAGATGTGGCTACCTGGGCGACACGGGCTCGGATTCGCTCATTCTCTGCTCTATTTTGTACGCTCGCCCTCTCATGATTTTGTTTTGACCTCCATTCTCTCCGACTCGCATGTTCTAAATTTTCAACTAATACTCCCTCCGTTCTCCTTATGTCTCCCGTATTAGGCTCGGGGTTAGGTGTTTCAGAAGATGTGGTTGAGGTAGAGGGAATGTCATCGGTCATGGTTGGTCGAAGACTGATACGAGGTGGTATTAATAATGCTCGGATGGTTTGATCCGTATTGGTGTCAGTGCTGTCGGACTCGAAAACATCGGCTTGGGTGAACGGCGAGATCGGTTCAGTTGTGTTCGTTCCAGGGTCCTGATCGAGCATTTGGGGGGCAGTGACGACCGAGACCTCGTGTAGAGTAGTCTACGATCCGGCGTCATCGGTCGTACGGGTATGTGGGGGGTAAGTGGTCTACTTGTAAACGGTCGGGAAGGTTGGCTTGTAGAGGGTCGGGTGGCATGGTTTGTGCTGGCACGTGTATCCAATGCATCGCCCACTTCATTTCCTCTCACATTGTGTACTCTCAACACGCCCCGTCCGGGAGCCCTAGCTACCCGGACTCTACCTCCTCGTGTCCTTGGACCCTCAAGTCGCTCCTTGGGTAGGTCCCTTTGGCTCTGGCTGGACCATAAGAGCACCTACACCTATCGCTCTTCTATATGCTATCACACTCGGTGCATTGGGATCTGTGTATGCCAGTAGGGCTTCGAGTATACGGATGGCTTGTGCCTTAGCTGGGTTACGGATCACAAGATAATGTAGGCTAAAAGGAGGACATACCAGATGGTTGATGCAGCGTGGAATAGTCGGGTTTGTGTCCATGTGTTGACGGACGGCCAATGACAGGAACCTTGGGTATGGAAGGAATTTGCATTCCTTGGTGTCGCCGATCGCACGGATGGTGTTGACGAGTTCATGCCAGATAATGGCGGAGAAGTCCACATGACGATCGTAGATGACCGCATGAACGAGTCTTAGAAAGTTGCTGGTGCACTGGTCGATTCTCTTCCACCGATAGGATAGACACCTGTTTAGTATGGTGAACAGGGTATACCAGTTAGGCGCCAAGTATTTGCGGTTGAAGGCGGATGCGCGGTTGAGTGCGTCGTTGTATCCGATTGCACGGATCTCAGCACAGAGAGTTGCATCGTCTATGACAGGGTTGAACGCAGCTCGTCCTCTGGCAGTGGCCTCTGGTAGTGAGAGTAGGTGTCGGAAGGCGTCTGGTGTAAGAGTGAACGGTTGGTTGTCAATCCTTGCATGAATAGTCTGGGAGTTGTGAGCGGTGTCAACTCGGATGGTGTTCCAGACTTGTTTTACGTATATGACGGGCACATCGGTGGTCGATGTGAGTGCGTAGTTGAGTGGATGACCTAGTAAGATGTCCACGACCACACGGTGTTGTGGTCGGAACTCAGCAGCGTCGAGGTGGTGGTTGTTCCCCTCGATTTCAGAGATATGGTCTGGGTCGAGGATTGCATTATCAGCTGCCTCGTCAATGAATTCCTCTTGAGGAATGTTGTCTTGTGGTTGTTGATCCACCATGAGTACCTGATAGAGACAATGTTAGACTATAGGCGGGATCAAATGAATGTTGGTGCGTACCTTGGCGAAGTTCGGCGCAATCTGGAACAGATTGAGATATGGTAGTGAGGAACAGGGCATTTGGGATGACAGAGTGTCCGGACAGAATGAGTATCTGGTAAGATAGAGTGTCCGAATATATTGAGAGTTACCGGACAACTGAAAACTTACCGGACAAAATGAAGTTACCGGACAACCATGAACCTTCCGGATAGTTGAACTTACCGGAAACTGTAAGGTTTCCGGACAACTAGGGTTACCGGATGATCAAGGTTACCGGACAAGCATGAACATCCCGGATAGTTGAACTTACCGGATACCAAAAGGTTTCCGGACAACTTGGGTTCCCGGGTGATATGCTTACCGGATAAAATATCTTAGCAATTTGAATGTTTCCGGGTAACTTGAATTTGTGTAACGTCCCAAAAATTACAAGGAATTTTAAATTTTTAAAAATAATGCCTTCCATTATAAACAAACCATAAATTAGCAAATCCCATTACAAATAAAGATAACGTCGTTAATTTGAACCGTCAAATAATATTTATGCAGCGGAAAAATTATTAAATTAAATCTCGACATTTAAAAATGAAACTCGATCAGCCTTCGCCTTGTGCTAGTTTGTACCGTCACGCTCGACTGCTACTCGCACCTGAAAACATAAGATAATGGGAAGGGGTAAGCACGAAGCTTAATGAATTCTACCACCTACGCAGGTAGTAATCACACATATATCGCCCCTACTCGCAAGTAGGCAAACAACACCACAATTACAAGTATAATAACCTATCAAGATTTAAACATGTAATCACACACCTCGGTCCCACCTAGTACACATTATATGATGTCCATACTAGCTCAGTCCCAATGAGCCCTCGGTCCCACCGAGTACACATTAAACGATATCCATACTAGCTCAGTCCCACCGAGCCCTTGGTCCCACCGAGCCCTCGGTCCCACCGAGCCCACATTATATGATATTCTTACTAGCTCCGTCCCACCGAGCCCTCGGTCCCACCGAGCCCTCGGTCCCACCGAGCCCTCGGTCCCACCGAGCCCCTCAGTCCCACCGAGGTGTACACAAAACACACCATTCACATAATAAATAATTTACAACTAGCTATCACACCACAACTAGTTCACGTAAGCATACAATAACACGCTAGAGCAAACGCAACACATATGTAACTCCTAGTCTACGCAGTGAGAGAACTCACCTTAAAGCAACGAAAGTATCCGCAACCGCAACACAAGCCGGCCAACTTCACTCACCTTTTCCCACCTAAATAAGTGATATCAAACGTCAAGCGAAGTCCTAACCCAAAGTCACAACTATGAGCCCAAACATGTAAATTTTCCAGCTTTTACTCTAAAAACACAGGTCTGTTCGGGACCTGTTTAACCCCTTAAAAACTGATAAATCCAGAAATACTATTCCATAATCAGTTAGTTCTATGTCTTAGGGTTCCAGGGACATATCGTACGCGTTCTAACGATTTTCCTACAGTTTACTATGAATTTTCTAAAAACAGGACACGAATCTGTCACGTGCAGACCTGCTGTGAAAACAGCCAATTTACGTCTAGTTAGAGGCCGAACCAGACTTCCGCTAAAACACGAAAAGTGTGTCCGGCACACAATGTGAACCGTGGGCACCGGATTCGCCTCAATCCGAGCTACGACGGAAAGGTTATGGCCGTCGCAAAACAGGGGCAGAAAAACGTTTTCACATAAAATGACAACTATAGCTAATTAACTCATTAAGTCATGGTTTAATTCAAACAGACCCGGAAAGCCTACAAGCTTACTGGAAAAGGTCATACTAGGCTGGTCGACAGCCGTGCACTACTCACTGCCGCCTCCGGCGGTGGTGGTGGTTGGCGGCGGCGACGGTGGTTACGGTAACACCTCCCGGCGGAACCTTCCAACATCGCCCATCCCGACTCACCCGCAACCACACCGCCGCACACACACCCGCACACCTTCACACACCTGCACCCACCCCTCTGCCGCCACTACGGCGGCGTGCAGCGGCGGCCCCACCGCCGGCAGCCGTGGCTACGGCGGTGGTGGTGGCGGTTTACGGCGTTCCGACAACGAAACTACAACGAAAACGAAGGGAACACGGGATTACCTCGACGTGACTTCTCCTCCACTCTTTTCCGGCAGCAACGACGACGCTCCTCCTCTTCCCGGCGTCCCTCTCTCTCTCTCCGGCGAACCCTCTCTCTCTTCGCACCTCTCTCTCTCTCGAACTCTCTCTCTCTTCTTTCCGACAGAAAAGCGCCGGCGGTAGCTGTGGGGTTACACGACAGCTGCAAAGAAAATGAAACCGACGAGGGGGGGGGGGAAGGGACCGGTCGAGAGGGAAAACGTGAGGGAGAGAGAAACCTAAGGGTTTTCTTGTTTGTTTGATACTCACGAAAAGGACACTCAATCTAAACGTGGGTTTGGTTTGGGATTGCATGGGCTAAGTCTTGAAACAAACACACAAACACCTCAAAGAAACATGGATTTCGGTTTGGGTCTTGCATGGGCCGAATACATCACAATTTGGCCCTTAAACAATTTTGGTCCCTCAACTATATTCTTCTCGCAAAGTAACCAACGTTTGACAGCTTTAACAATTAGGTCCAATTCGTCTAACCCCGTTAACGGAAACCACGTTAAATAAAACTTTTAAAAAGAATTAATACAAAGAAATTACATACCGGGATACGGGCTTTATAACTCTCCCCCACTTGGATTAGACTTCGTCCTCGAAGTCTAGACCGGCGAATAACTCGGAATAGTTCTCGCGCATCTCCGCTTCGGGTTCCCACGTCCACTCGAACCCCTTCGGTGCGGCCACTGGACTTTCCTCAACTAGAATCTAAATTTCTCACCCGTCTAGAAATTCTCGAATACTTTTCTTACTAACAAAACTCCTTCAAGGACACTGAAATATGATCGGAAGAACTCTCCAACAACTGGATTCATTCCTAGTCAAACGACTTCGGTTGCCTCCCAACCTTAGATGTTCCATACATCCCGATTCAACTTTCAAGCTCTAACCATTCTAAAGGTGCTCACCAATATACCTTATAGGATACTCGAATCCGATCATTCCTACCATTATTGCCGATTAACTTCCACGAGTTCTAATAGACTCCCAAAATTTATTTCACACGGATCATCAAACCAGTAAACTTATAATCACTCACGAAGGTCATTCCACCATAACCATTCATCACAATTAAGCATCTCAGGGTTACTACTACCATCACCATAATTATTTTAAAATCGGCTACAAATCTCCGATTACATTAAAGGTGTTTGGCCTCAAGCCCAAAAGTCTACACCTAAATATACTATTTACCTCAAAAAGGTTACTCGCATTTATTCTCTTAATTACAAAGGGCATCATTCCCTTAACCGACACTATTCGGTCTACACTAACAACACGTGTGGAATACCCAATCTTCCACCGTCTACTTATCCTCCACGCTCGCTCTAGGAAACCTAGTTACACCGTATCAAGATACACCTTAACGCCTACCTCCCAGGTACGTCTCAAGGCCCGGCATATCGGAACTACCTCTCAGGTAAGTGCCCAAGACTATATCCTCTTAGTGCCTACCGGAAAGTCAAGGTCATAACACATGAATATCGGGGTCCCACCACGAGATACCCAACCGACCATTACCAACGACTGACTAACGCGACCAAGGATTCAGAGCAAAATAGTCTACCAACAACATGCCTATCCCGAAATGATTCACTAACCCAAACATGTAAATACTCAACGTGCAATAAATGCAAACTGTGCAATAAGACAACCCATCGACAAGACTCCACATCGAGCCATTAAAACCGTGCAATTGACCCACGACTATCTCAAAGTCAAAACCGAGCAAAATGCTCCACGCTTGCTAGACCCATAAGTCGGTTAAAAACGCGTTTAAATAAAGTTTAAGCAAGAAATACTCTAAAATAACATTAGTCCCAAACTCGACACGGGTTAAACGAAAGAGTTTTCCAAAAGGTCTCACACCCTTAAAATTCTCAAAATGACACATAACACTTATAAGCTCACTTCCCAAATGGTTTACAAAATCATTTACAAAATATTTTCAACGCAAATATTTTTCATTTCAAAAAGACCGTAAGCAATAAAACTACTATTGCCAGGTCGGTAGTTACGCAAAAATGGACACGCTCGTCCCACATATGAAAATCATGTTGACAATCATTTCATTGCAGCTTAGTTTACTCACAAAACGTAAAGCGAAATAAATAATTTCTTTGAAAATGAACCGTCACGGTTCTAGTATGAATTGACTCATGACATGTATTTAAAGTAACCGCTCGACCTTACACCGGGTGCGACAAAAGTGTGCACATAATTTCAAAATCAGTTCCACGACATTTGACCCCAAAATTCCTCTTTTTCAACATAAAATGTGGTGGCACAGGGTTCACTAACAAATCTTACGCGCGTCGGCTAGTCATACAAAACGATGAAACGGTTTACAAATATATTTTTGTTATAACACAACTGTCTCGTGTGAGTTTCAAACTTAAAGATAAAAACCAATCCGTTTCCATCATTTGAAAATATCGACTAAAACCTCATAAAATCTCAAAAGGTGGGGTTCTTTAAATTGATTTCCAAGATTTCCCCAAATGGTCACATAAACAAATAAGATATGCACCTCGTGAAATTAAACCCACACGACTCAACATGCCGTAAAACAAAACTTATTTTAACCAAATCACTCAAATAGCTTTATACAGACATCGTGGAATGTAACTTTTCGTCTCAACTCTAACATATGTGGAGGAGTTCCAATGTTAAAGTCACAAGCCGTAGTCACTTGCCCAACATTTTAAACACCACAACACACGGATATCATCTTACCCGAAAGAACCGTTGGAAAAATAACGAAATGAGACAAATTCTAACAAAGTTTGCACTCCCGTGATAAAACGATTTCATACACTTTCAAAACCATATTTCAAAATCTTGTGTGTGCGCTGAACATTTCCCAAAATTCCAAAACACCATCCATAAAATGATTTGAAACACAAGAATTTGTTAATGCAATCAATTTCAAAATCAAACTTTGTGCATGACTTAGTCGGCATTCTACGCCTCGACTCCTACTCCTCCAAATCTCTCTGGTCCACTAACGTCATCCGGACATTTAAACCTCTTAGGCAAGTTGGGAAATTACATCAAATAATCCCTACGATTTTTCCTCAAATCAAAGTCGGCGCTATAAGCCTATGATTCTAGCACAATCATCCATCTTGGCCCGAAACAAACATCATCCTTATCGTCACTCCAAGTGATAAATACTAGAATCGTCCTTTTATTCCAACAACTACTAATTTTATAACCTTCGTCACTACCCCAACGATCATCCCATCAAAGCAAAACAAGTACACACCTGTACTAGTAGGTTTACTATAGTCGTTCCTCCTTGTGATGGCTATTCCGGGTAGATATTACAACGAGTTATTAGCGCATAATAACTCACACTAACAACGCTCACGCTCAACTCCTTGGATTCCTCGTGACTTTCCCCGACTCGAACATTTATCCTGTGTTTCCGATAGTAGGAGCTCTACTACTACCTTCCACACCTATCATCACTCGTTCCGAGTTCCATCCGATGGGTCCAAGTAGTTTCTCGCCGATAACTACACACATATGCCCGCACCGGCATATGTACGCACTCTTCCTAGCTCCCTAGGAATTCCACCCAATTCCACTACCCTTGCTATGACGAAATTCCCACTAGCCCTGACGAGTCGCCTCTTAAATGCACAGTCGTATACAGTGGAAACCAGATAGACATTCGAATATAAGATTCTATCCTACAACGGTTGGACTCAAACAAGAGCTGCACAATAGAACTAAATCCGACATTCTAGGGCTATTCGGTTCCTACCGCATACAACCTATAGTGCATTCACTTAACAACCTACCAAGGCTAGCATAAATTCCTATTAGCAAGCAACAAACATGCAGTACAGTGTAATAAGCACCAAGCAATTTAGCACACATACTCCTATGTTCTAGAAAGCAATCTAGCATACATACTCATATGTAAACACTCTTCCCAGCTCACTAGGAATTTCATCTCATCCCACTACCCTTGCTACAACGGAATCCCTATTAGCCATAACGAGTTGCCTCACGAATACCCAGTCGCATGCAGCGTGAATCAAATAGACATTCGAATACAAGATTCTATCCTATAACGGTTGGACTCAAACAAGAGCTGCGCAATAGAACTAAATCAAATATTCTAAGGCTATATGATTCTTACTGCATACAACCTATAAGGCCTTCACTTAACAACCTACTATAACTAGCATTGATTCCTACTAGCAAGCAATCATCATACAGTACAGTGTAAACCACATAAGCAGTCTAGCATGCATACCCTATGATCTAGAAAACGATAAATACACTAAGTACTGTACCTTCCCACTTAGCGTCGGCTGACTGTACACACTGCGCCCTCGATCACCGTTTCCCAAACGGGTTTTCCTTTTTCCTTTATTCTAAAAGATTTTAGTAAAAGAATTTAAAATTTCATAGCCGCAACTTGAGACCAAACACACCGAGATGTGTTTGATTCACTCAAGCTGTGCTCTGATACCAAGTTGTAACGTCCCAAAAATTATAAGGAATTTTAAATTTTTAAAAATAATGCCTTCCATTATAAACAAACCATAAATTAGCAAATCCCATTACAAATAAAGATAACGTCGTTAATTTGAACCGTCAAATAATATTTATGCAGCGGAAAAATTATTAAATTAAATCTCGACATTTAAAAATGAAACTCGGTCAGCCTTCGCCTTATGCTAGTGTGTACCGTCACGCTCGACTGCTACTCGCACCTGAAAACATAAGATAATGGGAAGGGGTAAGCACGAAGCTTAGTGAATTCTACCACCTACGCAGGTAGCAATCACACATATATCGCCCCTACTCGCAAGTAGGCAAACAACACCACAATTACAAGTATAATAACCTATCAAGATTTAAACATGTAATCACACACCTCGGTCCCACCGAGTACACATTATATGATGTCCATACTAGCTCAGTCCCAACGAGCCCTCGGTCCCACCGAGTACACATTAAACGATATCCATACTAGCTCAGTCCCACCGAGCCCTTGGTCCCACCGAGCCCTCGGTCCCACCGAGCCCACATTATATGATATTCTTACTAGCTCAGTCCCACCGAGCCCTCGGTCCCACCGAGCCCCTCAGTCCCACCGAGGTGTACACAAAACACACCATTCACATAATAAATAATTTACAACTAGCTATCACACCACAACTAGTTCACGTAAGCATACAATAACACGCTAGAGCAAACGCAACACATATGTAACTCCTAGTCTACGCAGTGAGAGAACTCACCTTAAAGCAACGAAAGTATCCGCAACCGTAACACAAGCCGGCCAACTTCACTCACCTTTTCCCACCTAAATAAGTGATATCAAACGTCAAGCGAAGTCCTAACCCAAAGTCACAACTATGAGCCCAAACATGTAAATTTTCCAGCTTTTACTCTAAAAACGCAGGTCTGTTCGGGACTTGTTTAAACCCTTAAAAACTGATAAATCCAGAAATACTATTCCATAATCAGTTAGTTCTATGTCTTAGGGTTCCAGGGACATATCGTACGCGTTCTAACGATTTTCCTACAGTTTACTATGAATTTTCTAAAAACAGGACACAAATCTGTCACGTGCAGACCTGCTGTGAAAACAGCCAATTTACGTCTAGTTAGATGCCGAACCAGACTTCCGCTAAAACACGAAAAGTGTGCCCGGCACACAATGTGAACCGTGGGCACCGGATTCGCCTCAATCCGAGCTACAACGGAAAGGTTATGGCCGTCGCAAAACAGGGGCAGAAAAACGTTTTCACATAAAATGACAACTATAGCTAATTAACTCATTAAGTCATGGCTTAATTCAAACAGACCCGGAAAGCCTACAAGCTTACTGGAAAAGGTCATACTAGGCTGGTCAACAGCCGTGCACTACTCACTGCCGCCTCCGGCGGTGGTGGTGGTTGGCGGCGGCGACGGTGGTTACGGTAACACCTCCCGGCGGAACCTTCCAACATCGCCCATCCCGACTCACCCGCAACCACACCGCCGCACACACACCCGCACACCTTCACACACCTGCACCCACCCCTCTGCCGCCACTACGGCGGCGTGCAGCGGCGGCCCCACTGCCGGCAGCCGTGGCTACGGCGGTGGTGGTGGCGGTTTACGGCGTTCCGACAACGAAACTACAACGAAAATGAAGGGAACACGGGATTACCTCGACGTGACTTCTCCTCCACTCTTTTCCGGCAGCAACGACGACGCTCCTCCTCTTCCCGGCGTCCCTCTCTCTCTCTCTCTCTCCGGCGAACCCTCTCTCTCTTCGCACCTCTCTCTCTCTCTCGAACTCTCTCTCTTCTTTCCGACAGAAAAGCGCCGGCGGTGGCTGTGGGGTTACACGGCAGCTGCAAAGAAAATGAAACCGACGAGGGGGGGGGGGGAAGAGACTGGTCGAGAGAGAAAACGTGAGGGAGAGAGAAACCTAAGGGTTTTCTTGCTTGTTTGATACTCACGAAAAGGACACTCAAACTAAACGTGGGTTTGGTTTGGGATTGCATGGGCTAAGTCATGAAACAAACACACAAACACCTCAAAGAAACATGGATTTTGGTTTGGGTCTTGCATGGGCCGAATACATCACAATTTGGCCCTTAAACAATTTTGGTCCCTCAACTATATTCTTCTCGCAAACTAACCAACGTTTGACAGCTTTAACAATTAGGTCCAATTCGTCTAACCCCGTTAACAGAAACCACGTTAAATAAAACTTTTAAAAATAATTAATACAAAGAAATTACATACCGGGATACGGGCTTTACAACTTGTCCGGATAGTTTGAAACTATCCGGACGACATCCGGTTACATGAAATCGGCCCAAATAACTACCACAACTCAGATCTATGCATACAAAATTCATCTAAACAACAAGATACGCAGTAAATAGCCAATAATCGGTCCAAACATAACCTCAATGAGATGGAATGTTAACCAACATTGAGTCGGGGTCCGAAAACCCCAATCGGTCGATATGAAGATCGATTTAAGCCTTGATTTAAGGGTGTTTGAGTGTGAAAATGATTAGAGATCGGAGATAGATGTACATACCTGTGATTTTTGGAGAAGTCGATCGAAATGAATAAAAATCTCGAGTATCCGTACAGGGTTTTTGCGAGAGAGGGTTTTTTGTGTGAGTTTTCGGAAAAAGAAAAATAGAGTCTCCGAGTGATTTAAATAAGGGACAAGTATCCGGGTAGGTTGTCCGGATACGTATCCGGTCCGTATACCTATCCGGATAGGGAGGTGTCCGGATGACTTGTCCGGGTAGCTTGTCCGGAAAATATGAAAATGACCAAATTGACCCTGGACCTATCAAAAAAAAATTCTTTAGTCTTCTAAAGATTACCGCTCCCCCTCGAACTTAGCATAGAGGAAAAGACTTGCTCCCCCTCGGATTGTGTATGTGATTCTTTTAAGAAAAATTGGAATGTCCACACACAAAAAAAACTTTTGAGATTAAAAAAAAGTGAGACACTCCCCCTCAAACGTAGAACAGACTTACTTGATAAGCTTATGTGATCCCCCTGGACACCTTAACAAAATGTGAACCGCACAAATGTATCGAAGATAAGTGTAGATGACAGTAAATGAACATAAAAGGAAATCACAAACGAAAGGAAGATAAACAAACGAAATGTACCTAATTAATATAGAGATTTACGAAGAATATGTGTACGATACAAGTAGAATACAGATGCGAGGAATGTGTATTCGATCACCTGGAGTTTAGACAACAGATGAAGAATAGGAAGTTCCTCGTAGGTGTATGGAACTTGTATCCGGCGCACGATTCGATCAAATCTTCAGATTTAGCATACCAAGCTTGGACACAACATAGTTAAAGCGTTTTTCATCCTAGGGTTTTGAAAATAGGTCTGCTAACTGATGTTCCGTATTAACAAAGTAGAGTTCGATTGTACCTCTTTCGACGTGATCCTTGATAAAATGGTACCGAACGTCTATGTGCTTCGTCTTAGTGTGCTGGACCAGATTGCTGGAAATGGCAATCGTGCTCTTCAAGTCGCAGTAGATGGGCACTTGAGAGTAGGTGAAGCCGTAGTCCTTGAGCTGGGTGCGCATCCATATGACTTGAGAACAGCAGCTTGCGGCGACCACGTATTCCGCCTTGGCAGTTGATGTGGAAACGCACTGCTGCTTCTTGGATGCCCAGCTGACTAAGCTATCTCCCAGAAACTGCACGTGACCCAATGTGCTTTTCTGATCCAGCTTGCTTCGCGCGTGGTCCACTTCCGAGTACGCTGTGAGCTCAAAACCTGTCTCTTTTGGGTACCACAAGTCAAGATCAGCAGTACCTTTTATGTAACGAAAAATTCATTTTACCGCAATTAAGTGAGACTCTTTTGGTTTTGACTAAAAATGGGCGCAAAGAAATGTCGGGAACATCATATCCGGTCTACTTGTTGTCAAGTACATTAAAGAACCTATCATCCCTCGGTATGTTTTGGTATCCACATCCTTTCCGTTAGGATCGACGTGTAACCGCGTACCGGGGATCATGGGAGTTTTAATGGGTGAGGACTGTTCCATCTGGTATTTCCGAAAAATATCCCGTATGTACTTACCTACTTTATAAATATCCTGGTCGACAGTTGTTTAACTTGAAGACCGAGGAAGAAATTCATCTCACTTAACATGCTCATTTGAAAATATTCTCCCATGAGTTTTGAAAAGTTCTTACAATATTGAGGGTTAGTGGAACCGAAAATGATATCATCAACATAGACTTGGACTAGTATTATGTGACCTTCTTCATTCTTAATAAACAGGGTTGTGTCGATTTTATGTTAGGACCATAAATGTCCTACATATTAGAAAGATATATAAATAATTATATAGTGCTTAATTAGATTATTTAATTATTGTAAAAGCCCTTAATTGTGTTATTTGGGCTTATTTGCTTAATGGGCTTAGGCCTTGTTTGTTTAAGGCCTATGTATATAAGGTTTAGTTAACCTTAGAATTAGGTTAGCAATTGATAGCCATTCAGAGAGAGGTTCATTAGAGAGCTTATTGTTTAGAAATCGTTCCATTACTCTTAACTGTAATATTCTCTGAACGATACTTTGAATGAATACGAGAGGAATGACAAGTTGAAATCATCAGTTGTTCTTGTTATTTCTTATTGATTTATTGTTACCTGATCAAACTGGAACTCTCATTTTACCTTTTGAAAAAACTGATTTTATTAAGAATTTAGACAGAGCGTCATACCAGGCACGTGGAGCTTGCGTAAGACCGTATAATGCCTTGCCGAGGATATATACGTGATTTGGCTTGGAGTCATCCATGAACCCGTCCGGTTGCGATACGTACACTTCTTCCTTGATAACGCCGCTGAGGAAGGCGATCTTGACATCCATCTGGAAGACCGTGAAGTTCTTATGTGCGGCGTATGCAAGGAACATACGAATCGCCTCGATTCTGGCTACCAGAGCGTATGTCTCATCGTAGTCAATGCCCTCTTACTGGCGGTATCCTTTGGCCATGAGGCGTGCCTTGTTGCGAACAACGATACCAATTCCATCCTTCTTGTTCTTGAAGATCCACTTCGTGCCGATGACCGTCTTATGAGCTGGACGTGGGATGAATCGCCATACCTTGAGGGCCTCAAACTGGTTGAGTTCCTCTTGCATCGCCATGACCCAGTCCGGATCATTGAGTGCTTTAGAGACGGTGTTTGGATCGATCTTGCTGAGAAAGCCGAAGAACAAGCAGAAGTTGGCCGATGCACCTCGCGTCCGAACTGGTCTTGAAGGATCGCCTATGATCTGGTGTAGAGGGTGTGCTTTGGTCCATTTGGTGTTGTGTGGAAGCGGCTGTTCAGTCGCGTAAGAGTTGTCCGGGTCCACATACTCAATAGCAGGAAAGTCTTGAACTGCTTCAAGAGATGACTGACGATTCTTTGGAGGAGATGGAACAGGATTCGTCGTTGGCTGAGCAACTTCCGGTTTCGAGGAATTCAAAGGATGATCCTTGGGAGTTGTCTTGGACGAATCTTCAAGAGCGATCTCCGGAATTGGCACAGGTTCCTCCGAGGGATTAGATGTTTCAGTCGAGGTGTCCGTTGAACTTTGAGGGGATTCCAATGTAAAGGCTGGAGTGCTCGTCGAAGGTGGCAGACCAGAGAGATTCGCCGAGTTCTTGATTTGAGCAACTTCATCCCGGGGTTTCACAAACATACTAGGGTTGGGCAAGTTAAAGAATTCATCGTAAAAGTGCTGAAATAGTAAATCTAAATCAGAAAGATGTGATTTTGACGTAGATGCATGATTTGGATTTACTGGAGTTTGTGTAGAACCCGAACGTGAGAGTTCGGAAGCTAACACGCCAGTTAAAACGGGTTCTAAACTGATTTGTTCAGAAGACAAATCTGTGGCTTCGTCAAAAGTCACGTTTACGCTTTCGATGACGGATTTGGTTCACCGTATGGTTCTTAAACTCCGTCCCGTTGTCATTCCTAATTGTCTGAACTTGCTGTCGGAGGTTCAGATGAATGGTCTGCAGGTGGGTGATGATTAGTTCTGGGGTTTCGTCTTTGGAGTGCAGGAACTTCACCCATGTGTAGCGCGAGAAATAGTCAACCATCACCAGGACATACTTCTTCTTATTGATACTCTGAACACGCATCGGTCCGCACAAATCCATATGGATGAGTTCGAGGGACCGGGACGTGCTTGGAGCGGCATTCGGCATGTGAGTTGCTCGCTTCATTTTTCCCATCTCGCATGCCCCGCAGAGTTTGTCCTTTTCGAACTTGAGCTCGGGCATGACTTTCACGTGGTCGCCTAGCACCAGCTTGTTGATGTTCTTGAAGTTGACGTGCGAGAGTCGTCGATGCCATATCCACGCTTGTTGAGAGTTGGCTATCGACATGAGGCAGACATAATCATTGGTCTTTAGGGCAGAGAGGTCTATGGTGTAGAGGTTGGTCTTCCGAGTTCCAACAAGTAGCTCCTTTTCGTCTTCAGTGCGGACGCTACACCTTTTAACTTTGAAGTTGACCTCGAGATCTTTATCGCAGAACTGGCCGATGCTGAACATATTGTGTCCCAATCCCGCGACGTATGACACTTTCTTGATCGTGATCTTATCTTGAACAATATCGTCGTATCCCATGATAGGCGCTTTGTCATCGTTTCCAAACCTCACGTCTCCGCAGTATTTCTCTGTGAAGTTCGTGAGTAGCTCCTTTCTTTCGGTCATGTGCTTGGAGCATCCTGAGTCTAAATACCACACATGACCATCCTACAAAAACGAGATTAAGGATTTTTAGGTACCCATTTGAAAATGGGTCCTGGAGGGTTAGGTTTGACACTTGACTAAGGAACCCATTTTGAATTGGGCTTCCTTTTGGGTTTACGAGATTTACGTTTTGGCTTTGAGTTATAAACATGGTAAGAACCAAACATATTAGATGCATGTCTATTATCATCAAAATCATTTAATCCACAGTTAGAACAACACAAACTATCTTGGGATAATTGAATCAAATGTTGAATTGAATAAAGTCTAATCGGAAAATTAACACTTTGTTCAACAAAATTGTTCGAATGATTCAAACCACAATCATTAATGTTATTCCTAGAATTGAAAGCAGAATTAAATGACTTCGACTCCGACTTGTTCTTGATCGATCCTTTGGCTACCCACTTTTGTTTGTCTTGTTTTGCTCGACCATTTTTATCTGAAAAGTCATTAACGGCATGGTTAGCAGGGTTTGAGTAGGAAGGATTTCTATCGTTTGATCGACCGGTCTTTTCTGTGGTTGTGAACGGTTTTCTGAATGAGAACCATTTTTAGAAACTTTGTTCACAACTGGGGTCTTGAGTTTTGAAGAACTCTCGTCTTTAAGAAATTTGACCGGGCGATTTACAACTTTAGAGAGAAAGTCGACGTGATTCGGAAGAGGTTTGTCAACCTGAAACTTAGGAAATTCTTCATCAGAACTTGCATCGGAATTCATGTATGCAGAAAAATCAATATCAGGGACAGATGGACTGGGATTGGTAGAGGTAGGTGAGGAACACTTTGTGTCTGTGTTTTTAGAAGAATTTGGTGCGGAATGTTTTAAAAAATCATAGTTTCGATCCTTTTGAACACAGTCAGCTTGAGACTCTTTTCCTTTTCGTGAAGAAGTTTTGCCAATAAAAGCTTGACACGAAGATGTATCGGAGGAGTCCGAGGAAGGTTCGGGTGAAATCATCTTTTCGTTTTGTAGTTGATTAAGTTTCTCTTGAAGTTGAAACTTGCTCACTTGCTCTTGCATCACTTCTGTTGCCAAAGCATACAGTTTTAATGTGAGCCGATCGATTTTATTCCGAAGGATTCTTGTCCCTCACTCGACACAAATTCGGTTTTAGAGGATTTGAGTTTCTCAAGTTCGTTTAGAAGCGCTTGTTTTTCCTTCTGAAAATCAGTCCTTTCCTTTTCAAGTTTCTCCTCTAACTCTACTATTTTTTATTCCAAAATGAGGGGAGGAACATAGAGTTTAAACTCGTCCGTCTCAGTTTTGGGTTCAGGTGCTTGGGCCTCATCTTTTTTGGAGGAATCCTTGGGCTCAGCAACCTTATAGACGTCAAAGTAGTCATTCGAAAGATACTTAGACTTATTTTTCTTGTAGGAGTAGTTAAGAGGCTCATATGCAAAAGGTAACTGCATTTTAGTGGTGTGTGCGAGTTTGTATTCCTCAGTTTCCTCTTCCTTTTCCTTTTCGAAAGGACCAGTCCAATCAATTTTGTATTCGAGGTACTGTTTGTCGAGACCAAGAAAACTAAAGTGGTAAAGAGTAGGTCTCATTGTCAAAATCTTTTTAAAATAATGAGGGTTATCGTACCCAATTCCCCATTCCTTGTTAAAATACGTGAATTTCCTTAGTTTGTTCATGTAAATTGTCTGATCAGTTTGACCTCTTTTCTGAAGTTTAGTTTCAAGATCAGTTATTTTCGCAACAAACTCTTTGTGTTGGATTTGAAGATAGGAGCATTGATAGATAATCTCTGCTTTCTCATCCTCACACTGATCAAGCTTTGAATCAAGTCAGATATCTTGGCCCTTAAGTCCTTTGGTGCTACTGAAAGATTTGTGGATTTTTATTTTAGATTAGCATTTTCGGACTTGTACTTTTCATTGATACGCTTTTGAACATCTAGCTTTTCTTTTAACGAGTTAATTTCAAGCAGTTATTCATTAGTGGATGCCTTATATGATTCTATTCGTTGAATAAGAGGTTGCATCTGTTCGATTAAGTTTTGATGAATAGGGTCACATACCTGACAAAGATTTGCTTTTTCTGACAGAGGAGAATGGTTGCCCATGAAAGCATCAGCATCTTCAGAATCGCTGTCACTTTCGGAACGATTGAGCCAATGGTCGTCTTCAACTAGCAGTGCCTTTCCTGCAGCTTTTGGTTCGACCAATAGAAGTTTCGCCTTGTAGTAGTGTACGCTTTTCTCAACTGGCTTTCTACAGTCCTTGGCAAAATGACCCAATTTGCCGCAGTTATAGCATGTGATAGGCGCGTCCTTCTTTTTTGACTCGGGCTTGCGATCATTATTCTCATCCTTCTCCTTGTGGTCAGATTGCTTGTGCTCATCAGTCTTTTTATTTCCTTCATATTTGTTCTTATAGTCATGGCACTTGTTGGGGGTAGTAGAGTAGCGTTGATTATTGGACGAAGGTTTCTTGTAGAACTTGTTCCTCTGAAATGACTTGGTGATGAGGGCCATTTATTTCTTTATCTGAGTCAGCTCAGGGTCAGAGTCGCTTTCTTCTGATTCTTCAGACTCTGGTTCTGACTCGCTGGACTCCGGGGTTCTCTTGGAGTGACGGCTGGAAGATTTGCCGCTTTTTGAAGATACAAGAGCTAGTGGATCGGCATGAGACTTGGTAGAGGATTTCTGACTACTCATAATCTCCATGACCTCATCCTCGTCCTTCATGAGCATCTCGTAGAGTTCATGGATTGGAACGTTCTCAATCAAGTTGTTGTGTTTCATGTGAGAAGCGAACACTTTCCATTCAGGCAGGAGATTGTTCAGGAACTCGAGGGCATTCTCCGTGTTGGATCGAGTGATCTTGTTCTTGTGGAGCTCGTTCAGAAGAAGGCATAATCGTTCATACGCCTGAGTGATTGATTCGCCCTTGCGCTGCTTGAAGCCATCAAATTTGGTGATGCAGTTGTTTACCTTCAGTTGGTTCCCTACTTTACTCCCACTCATCATCTTCTCTACTTGATCTCACATGCCTTTGGAAGTGTCCTTGTAGCTGTCTATGGCCGTGTAGATCTCATTCGGTAGATTCTGGACTAGATATCGCTTGGCATGTTTTTCATCATCAAATCTGCTCCTTTCCTCTTCGGTCATCTGCAAGTATGTCTTAGACTTAGGTAGAGCTGCCGCACCGGTTGCTTGAGCTAGTACGACTTCCATAGGAGTTTCTTGTGGGCCTTCAGATATAGCTCGCCAGATGTAGTCGAAGTTGTCTTTAGCTTCAATTAAGACGAGGAATATGTCTCGCCATTGACTGTATTCGCCCCGATAGAGAGTAGGAGGCTTGGCGTCGGTACCGATAGCTAGCACGTCGCGAGACATCTTTGATGTGTGCACTAAAGTGATCGTCAGACGGTAGGTTCGATTCAAAGTAAAAACCTAACGCAAGGCACTACGAGTGAAAGTCCTAACGCAGGTTCTAAGAGTGAAACTAATTAAGGTCCTGGTAATGGATTAAACCCAAAACTTACCGGATAGGAATCTGGAAGACAGAAGTGTTCGGATATTGTAGTGACCGGATCTGGGTGTGTGAAGTGTCTGGATAGCAAAGTAACCGGATAAAACTGAAGTTACCGGATAAAACAGACTTATCGGATAGTGAATAGTGTCCAGGAGAAAAAAGTTACCAAATAGACAAAGAAAAACTTACCAGAAACTAGGAGTGTCCGAATGCGTCCGAGAAATGAGACTTACAGGGTAAAATGCATCTGAAAAGATAGAGTGTCCGAACAGAGCGTATCTGGGAACATGTACTATCGGGAAGTAGGCTTTCCGGATACAAATGTTGTCCGGAAACTAGAAACAATCCGGATGAAATTTTCCGGATAGTAGCGTGAAAAGGAAACTTACCCAGAATAGATGGGAACGTCCGGTAACTGCAGCTGGGTTCAACAAACAGACTCGGATGCGATTAGGATTGCTAAAGATTACTCCTGAAAGATTAGAAAACCAACACAACACCAAAATAACAACACCTTAAACGATTTCTAAGACAAATAACAAGATTTTGATGGAAAACATTTGATTTTTGACAAGAACAGAGACAAAACTTGTTGACTCAATTTTCCACAAAATTCTACTCAAACGATCGAATTAGACTGAGAAAACTTGTAGAAACGCTAATGATATCAATACTAATCGAATGATATAAGCAGAAACACACAATTTTGTCAGAATCAAAAGATGATATTATGAACCTCAAGAACACAGTCGACAAAACTAACCGAACACTTACCAGAAACCTTTGAATGCTTTGAATCAAATCATCTGTATCGCTCTGATACCAATTGTGGATCCCAGATTAGTGCAAACAGTAAGAAATCAATAGAATAAACAATGATCAGTATGATTTCAACTCGTCATCCATATAACATTCATAAACAATTTAGAGTGTTTACAATATGTTTTGCAATTCAATTATGACGATTAACCTAAAACTATGGTTAACAAAGCTATTTATATCTAGGACTAAACTAATCAGACCCATGGCCCATTACAATAATAAATCCCAAATACAATTTACATTATTCTCTTGAACATCCATTCAATCAGATTTATTCCCAACAGTACATTTTAACTTTATTTTTCCTATTATGATTTTCTTGTTACTCAACTTCTTTAGATGTTTTAGTCCACTTGATGTTATATTGGGGGTTTATCTTACCAAGACTCAGAAAATCAAACTCATAGAGAGTCGAGACATTTGAAAGAACCTTATCTAAATAATGAGGATTATCATAACCAATACCCCATTTTAAATTAAAATATTTGAATTCTTTTGGTTTGTTCAAATAAATAGTTTGGTCGGTTTGACCTATCTTATAGCTCTTTTCTTCCAAATCATTAGTTTTTCGATCAAACTTTTGTTAACACTATTGATGGAACTAAATTTACGAACAAACTCATTCTTCTCACTTTCTGATTTTTTACATTTCTTAGTAATTTCAGATAATTGCTTGTTTAAAGTTTTCTTTTCATTGTCAAAATTTTCCTTTTCAGCATTTAGATAATCAATCAAGTCTCATTTTTCAGCGTCTTCTTTTGATTGAACAAAATTTATGAACAAACTCATTCTTCTCACTTTCTGATTTTTCACACTTCTCAGTAATTTCAGATAATTGTTTGTTTAAAATATTCTTTTCATCACCAAACTTTTCATTTTCAGCATTTAGATAATCAATCAAGTCACGTTTTTCATCACCCTCTTTCTTTAATCTGAAAATGACTTGATGCTTTCTTTCAACATTAGCTTCATCCTTTTTAAGTTTATTTTGTAACTCCTGGAGATTAAGCATCATGACCTGCATTTCTTTCATGAAATCAGTTTCAGATAGAGAATTTACCTTAGATCCCGATTCAGAAACACATTAATCATCAATGATTTCATCTTCAATTTGTTTTTTCCCATCAAACGCATATGGGCCAGCTCATCATTCCCCATTTCATCATCTGTGAGATCCAACCAGTGATCATCTTCCGCCATTAAATCCTTTCCAACTTCCTTTTGCTTGGCAATGAGCATTTTGTTCTTATAATATTCTGAATTGCGAATTGTTGGCTTACGGCAGTCTTTCGCATAGTCACAAACTTCCCACAGTTATAATATTTCACTTCATCATCAGTCTTCTTATCCTCATACTTCTTTACGAACTTCTTCTCATCACTTCTCTTCTTATCATATCTCTTGTCGTCAAAATTTTATCCTCGAATATACTTCTCCCTTCATACTTGTTTGTGTATCCAAAATTCCGCGACCCAATGAATACCTTTGATTGTTAGAACCAGTTTTCTTGTTTCATATCTATTGTCATAAAAATTTCTTCTGAAATGCTCTAGTTAGAAGACTCATTGCTTTTTCAAAGTCTCACCATCGTCTAAATCACTTGCATCATACTCTTCCTTTTTTGACTCACTAACTTCCCTTTCTCTTTGGGAACTAGCTGACCCTCCTCTCAAAGAATATATTTCTTTTCTATCATCCACAAGTGCTAGAAGATCAGCAGGTAGTTTTTCTGTCTTTTTCTGTCTTCTCTAATATCTTCCACTTCTTCATCATTCTGCCTTAGAGTCTCATAAGCCTCATGCAAAGACATCTCACCCAACATCTTGTTGTTTTCATCTGCCTTGCAAACTTTTTGCATTCTGGTTGCAGAATGCTCAAAACCTTTATGTGTTTTCTATGAACTGTTTATCTGTCTCTTTCTTACTCAAATCATTCAATAACAAATTTTTCATAACTATTAATGCAATTGGCTACCTTCCTCTAATTCTCATCCTTGGATCCCATTATCATCTTCTCAAGGTAATCCCACATCAACTTTCTAGTTGCTTTGAAACTATCCATCTTAATGTAAATGTCATTCGGTACACTTTGAATTTGTAATGACTTAGCCATATGATCAGCTTTTAACCTCAATTTTTTTAGGACTATAATTCTTAGGATTTTTCACTTCAACAGCTGCAACTATACCTTCATCTGGAATTGCAGGAGTGACTACCTTTATCTCTTTTATCGGACCATTATCTAATGATTCCTTAATATTTTCACCATTTTCATGACGTTCCAAAAATTCTAAGAATCTCTCTCTACTGTTAAAGTACTCATCTGAATAGAACATGAGGCTTAGTGTTAGTACCAATAGCTAGAGCATCTTTTGTAGTCATCTTTATAGCACTTGTAATGATCGTAACATCGCAGAATCTATCTCAGTCAAAAAGTCAAACACCGAATAAAGTCAACACTAAAAAGTCAAACTTCAGTCAAAATAGTCAAACATGAGCAAGTCAGACAAAGCTTGTACGAGTTCCCAAAAATACCAACTCTTGGCAGAAAGTCGGACACCACTTGAAAGACAGCCTGATGTTGTCGGATGAAACCTGTATGACAAAGCGCCATGTCGGATGAGAAGTGTCCGACAAAATCACTATTCACACCTCTTTGTTGTACGAAAACCCACCAGGTTGGAAAAATTTGTATGTCAACCTACATCTTGTCGAATAAAGGTTGTTCGACAAGGTACTGTTCCTTCTCAGTGTTGTCCGAAAACGTGAGCACATAGATAAAAAAATTTCTTTTTTTTCCGACAACTATGAACACTAGTGTTGTCCGACAACTTTGAAGACTATGAACGCTAGTGTTGTTTGATAAGTTTGAAGATACACATAAAACTTGTCCGAAATTCACCTTTCAGTCCAAAACACTTCTAATCGATCTAAAACAACTACAACTAGTTCGAAATCAATTTTCTAACAACTTTAATTCTAAAAGAAACACCAAAAACCCACTGATTAACGTCCTTTGATCCCGAAACAGTGAGTATGACATTCGAACCCAAAGCCCTTCAATTTCACAGACTCTTGACCTGAAAGGATTCTAATACGAAATTAACTAACACAGATTGAATTTACGGCAAAAACTAAATCAATTTACCAAGAAATCGTTCAAATCAAATCACCACAACCGACATTCACTTTCTTGAAAAACAATTCACAAAAAAACTTAGATTTTATAGATTATCTGCTCTAATACCAATTGTTGTTTCAATACAAGTGATCAATAAAAGAATACAAGATCAATGCTCAAATCATATGTCATATATTTATGTAGAATGATACAGAGAGAATATCCAAAATGCTTAAAGTACAAATGACATATCCAAGTTACAAATCTAACTAGACAAAAGCTATTTATACCCCTAAGGTATTTACACAATAAGCCCCTCTGCTTTGATTCAATTACAATTAGTCCAAACATAACCTCTACGTAGTAGTGATTTTTAATAATATAGATTAATAAATGAGTGAATAAGGTAATAAATATTTGTGATAATATTTGTACTTTCAAGATCTTCGTCGAAGTTTTTATCTTCATTAACAATTTCATTAATGCATACTCCATGTGTGGGTATTCCAGCATGCCAGCGAGACTCACCTTTGGGGAAAAAAATAGGATAAGACAAAGGATCATAACAACCATAGCGATGTTCAATATTTTTACTGTAGTCGAACCTCCCATACACAACAATACTTCTACTGTATGTAGTGACATTGTCATTACCTTCAAACCGAATACCAACAACCTATATAATTGTAGACCTTGATTAAGTACCATGCATATGATACATTTTGTTTTAAATAAGATAAAATAAATACTTGTATTTCAAACTTAGTCGTGGTCGGTCGGTTGTACACCCTCTAGTCAAGTTCCATAGAATCATACAAAGTGAGTCAATAATTGTCGAGTGGTCCTAGCTCAACAAGGCTTCGAAATATTCTCACATATAGGTTTATAGAAAGTACATGGATCAACATTTCAATGATGTTTCTATCAAGATTTCGCAATTGTAGTCTATGAAAAAACATAGATTCGACATCATAAGAATAAGTTGTAAGTACCTAGGTTTACCATCCCTAAGAACAAACTGATCGATTCTATGATACATTCCTCTTTGAGCATCAAACGCATATACTCCAGATATCATATTGCTCACAGTACTATCCAAAGTTACTCCTATTGACGTGAAAGAAATTTTTGTGTTGTATTCACGAATATGGTGCCTAAACATTTTTCCTAATTCTGATTGTGTTGTGAATAGATGGTATAGTTCTTCAGAAATGGGTGAGTATGTCAACTTTGTATTCCCACTCATGCAACAAAAGGAAGGGAATTGAAATTAGAATTGTTTTGCTCAACATTGTTCATATACATTTTGTTCCTTCAAGACACAATGTTGTTTATGGACACCATCATAAACAATATTGTATGGATCCTCCTGTTGGATCTCAACATTTCTGTTATTTTCCATTCTTTGTTGATAATAGTTTCAATTAATAATTTGTCTCCTCTAAGCAATAGTTAGTGTACTGACGGGGGTTGTTTTAATGACATTCCCTTGTGTCGTCTCCGTTGGAGCGATATTTGTCATATGTGTCATAGATTGACTACTTTCTTCACCAAGCGTTGTCTAAAACATTTGAATACGAAAAATATAGATTATTATAAAAAACATTAAGACCGAGTTAAAAAATATTAACTTGTCAATTCTTGATTCACTGTTGGGAACTGAAGATTTGCCAAGTTTGGTTAGTACTGCCAGAGCAAATTAGTACTACAAGTAAAAGTTAATGCTGCTGGAACAATGTTAGTACTGCTTGTGCATAACGATGTTAATGCTGCTTGTGATCATAATTATGGAATGCGAGAATGTTGGAGATAAAGATGGAATGATTGAAGATAAGAATGAAAGAATATTCTGAAGATCAATTTGTTTTGATAGTTATCTTGTAATTATTTAGTATAAATAGATTTTGATAGATAGCTATTCGGAGAGATTTTTTAGAATTCGTTTTTGTTTTAGAGAGAATTAACCTCAAGGTATAGAACCCTATTTCTAGAGAAGTAGAAGTCGTCTTGTTGAGTCTGTTCAACAAGATTGAGGTTTGGTTGTAAACTTGTGAGTTGAAGTATTGAATACAAACAGATTGTGTTTTCTGATTAGTTGTTCATTGAGTGTGTTTGAATTAAAGTTCTATTCCGCAAGATTCTTTAATTCTGATTTCTAAGTATAAGTATTCTTGTTTGGAATCGATCCTGACATTCACGACTTCATCAAAAAGTGGTAGCAGTATTCCATGCTAAATGGATGTAGATATATAACATACGGATCTACGCGTTTCATGTTTTGAGTTTAAATAGATTCAGACTGTAGAAGGGTTTTACGTACTGTTGAAGTAGAAAATAGTGTGCTGAGGCAAAGCTGTTATGCATCGAGTCATATCTGCTTATTAATAGAAGGTCTAGAGCCCCTAATATGAAAGCCTAGAGCCTCTGATATAAAGTTTATAAACTATAAAATACTATAGGGCTAATAATGAATTGTGTGCTTTTGATAAAACTGTGCACTAAATCAGAAGTTAACGCATTGAGTTATAAGAGATAAGGCTACCTCTAGAGGTAGCTAAGCCTTCATGTCAAGAGGTTTTAATGTGCTCTGAATAAGTTTATAAGAGATAAGGCTACCGCTAGACAAGCCAATTGGAGAGCACATAGACCAGAAGGTGGATACAGATGTTGCAATGTATTAAAGCATAAGGTGCTGACTAATAAATACGCGAAGCTTTGGAATTTTGAAAGCTTATCACTCGTATTAGCACCAATATATATGAAATCAAGTTATACATAAATCTAACACACTTATCTATGTTTCATGGTCAAAACCATTTTGGACAATATTCTTCTTTGTCGTCATTTTTTTTCTGAATGATGGGTGGTATTGTGGATTGCACCAAGACACGTCTAACTTTAAAATATATTTCTTAACACTATCGTCAAGTATATTTTTTAAGTTCAAAATGGTCACGAGTTCAATTAATCTTAGTTATTGACTTGTTCTTCATTAGAAATTGCCTCTAAACAACAAATGTTCAAGAAGCACAGTTCAAAACTAATAATTCATCAGATATACCTTCTTTAAATAAAAAAAAGGATGTTGAAATTCTGTCAAGGATCAAATATTTTTCCAAGTCTTTTTCTCTTCCTTTGATCTCACATTGGGACTCCTAGAGTTACACATATTTGGTGGTTTCAAGGCCCTCTATTGGAACAATAAGTTTTTGTTGATACTTAATCCGGGTTCTTCATCTTTTTGAAAATTTATTCATCAGAGCATCACATTTAGGGATATCTCAGAATGATTTTCGACAATCGAATATTTATTTCCATAAATTTACTTCCATAGTTTTCTTTTCATTACTTTGGGGGAGATTTTGTGAAATATAACCCCATTATATTGAATGTTTCAAGTCCAAACCCTCTCTGAAGATTCAAAGCCTTGAACGTCAGTGTAGCAGGCCTTCTTATCCAAAGCTTTTGAAGACCTCTAGGAAATCCTCCTAGAGTCACAACTTCTCCTCGATGAGCACATCAAAGAGTACCATGGACTTAAATGGAATTGTGTGAAGATTAGTTCTAGCCACTCTCTAACGTAGTTGATTGAAAAAACCCCAAAGGTAGAATCCCTTCAATGCGAGAGGCCCGAGTTCCTCTAGACATGTATCACACAAAAGTGCTACTTCTGGAGAAGAACGTCAGAGGGCACCTAGACATAGACAATTTTGCTAGAGAATGGAGTTGATACATCAAGGAGGATGTCCTAGAATTATAAAGAAAACGGGAAAGATAATTTAAGATGTAAAGGTGATTTTTCATTTTATTGTTTTTCTTTTAGCACTTTAGGGGAAAATTGTTAGTCCCAATTATAGAGTTAAAGATGTGAAAAAAAACTTAAGTGTAAAGTAAGAAAACCACTATTTCTTTAATTCCCTATAAATAGGAGTCCATTTCCATTTGTAATTTGTGATTGTGAGTTATTTCTTACAAATACTCCATCTTCAAGTACCCCCATTATTTTAATCCTTGTAAGATTGATGGCCACGAGTAATCATATGACTAGGATTTTATGATCGTATTGTTCTTCATGTTGATTAATTATTCTTCCATATATAAACTATTTAGATCTAAATTGCTCCCGCATTACTTTTTTTTGGGATCATTGGTTCAATATGAGATCCAACATTTCTGCTGCTAGATGTGTTAAAATATTCCATCATGTGCATCATGTGTGATAGAAGCCATTAAACAACAGTTGGCTACTACATGTTCTTCTTCATTAGCTTCCTCAGTAACAAAGCCTCTAGCCTTCTTGCCTCTGCTAATAGATTCAAGATATTTAGCCTTGTAGGAAGCAAATTTTTTCTTAGTGGATATGTTGTTGACCTGTTTTTTCTTTGCATTCAAATGCAAAGTGTCGTGGCTTCTGATAGTTGTAGTTGATGGGTATAGCATATTCTTTTGAAGAAACAATAAATTTTTTGTCATTTATGTTTTCTTCACAAAGGCCATACAACTCCCCCTTGGTTTGAATCCACCACATTTGGTGTACTTCTTATATCTCTTGATCGTCGTTATCATACAGTCGGTGAGACTCTAGATTTCTAAATCACTGTCAATTCTTTCATTTTTTATCTATCAACAGCATGCCATGATATGCCCAACACCATCGCTACCAATTCTTTCATTCTTTTATCTATCAACAACATGCCATGATATGCCCAACCATGTTTTGTCTTGATCTCTTTTGATCTAGATAGGGCAATGATCATAAGTGCCAAAGAGGTGTTTTTATCCTTGGTTTTTCCAGACATTTGATTTAACTTAAGTTCATGACTCATTAAACGACAATATAAAGTTTGTAAAGACATCTACTTTAAATACTTAGAATGTCTAAGGACTTTGGCAATATCGTACCAAACCAGAGGAGGATGTTTACATAATTTAACAAGTAGATCCTTGTATCTAAATACAATTTCTTGATCTTTTAACTCATTTACCAAGATATTAAACTTCCCATATGCTTGAGTTAGAGATTCACTTGATTTGATCCTAGAATGTTGTAACACCATGTTTTCACTATTATAATAACGACAATAGTATGTCCTTTTAGGTATTTTAAATATTTAAGATAAATATTAATCATGAGATTACTACAACAATATTAACAATTTGGTTGATAATTTAAGACATTTTATTCAGTATAGAGATATTCACATCAGATAGAATTTTTGTATTATGTATCATAGGTAAGATCATATATGTATCATATGTAAGATCAAATTAAGACATGGATGGACTAGGATAAGAGTTATAGTTCCTAAAATATCCAATATACATGCTAGGGTATTGAACTATTGTTAGAAAACTTCTGCAAATGTAAGTTTAGGAAGTTGTTTAAGGAACTAATTTAAGTTTGAAATAGTAAATAAGAAATTTTGAGTTCGCATACAAGCAACGATAAGGAATGAAAGATAGTTGGTGATGACACCTAATGTTGTGGGAACAGGGTGTGATAAGTTGGTATCAGAGCATTAGATTATGTGCACTAGGGTAGCGTTAGATTAGGTAACTTAGACTTAAACTTTGGTGGATGGCCCTAAGTTTCAAAATACTACATTGCTATAAAATAACTAACATATATCTAAACTCAATAATTTATTCTGCAAATTTCTTATCATGGTCGATATAACCATATGGGATGGTGTCCAGAATGGTTGAAATGGCTAAGTTGTGGACATGTAAAAGGTGGTAGATTGTATTTGCATCAAACATATCCTAACTCCCGATGATACCAGCATGGCTATTTCATATTGATAATCAGATGCATGTATAAAAAGTGGTGATTTAAATTGAATAAAAAGATACGTGGAGTAAGAGAAATAGACTATGCGATCGCACAACATTGATACCTTAAGACATGTGAAAAGTCAGGACACACATAAAGGAAGTATCTAGACAGATGCACTTGCCAAAAGTGCGATATGATGGGGAATAGTGGATAAAGTTACCTCAACAATAGTTTTGATGTACATATGAGGAAGTTTAGTTAAGAGTGGAAATGGGAAAGGAAGAACCAGAGGTATGGAACATGGCATGTGTCATTACAATAAATGAAGCCAACGAAACTAATGACAATGTTTCAGGTGCATTTTTCTTATAAATAATTATTGTACCCTAGTTTTATTCAACTCAAGTACATCTAGAAGCATTATTCCACTACTTGAATAGAAAATCAAAGCAGTTAGAAAAAGATTTTGGTATTAGTGATTGCTAATTATGGTTAGATAAAGATTAACAAAAATTCTTGCATACTACATTCCAAAGGAAAAAGAATATTAGAGTACGGAAGATGTTGAGAAAGTTAAAGGTGAACGATAGGCAAAAGATTACACATCACGTAAAATTGCTAGAGACATATGGGATGAAGTTGCAAATCAACCTGAAGGTGGTATTAAGGCTAAGAAGAAGATCACATTTCAATGCTTGAATGAGTACATGTTAGATCTAAGTTTTGTCAATAAACTAAGTGTTGAATTCTGACTAGAAGGCTCAGAAGTTCTGAAGTGAAGAGTCAGAGTTCTGACTAATAAGACTCAGAAGTATTGCTCGGAAAGTTGGCTAAGTATAGAAGTCTGAGAAGAAGAGTCAGAAGTTCTAAGAAGCCTAATCAGAATAATGTTCAGAAGTTCTGAACAACATGTTCAGAACTTATAACTAGATGCTTTACTTTGTATTTAGTTAACTAATTAGGACACGTGTATTGTTCCTATTAGTCATTCTTATATGTACTGTAGCTTTAGTGTTTCCTTTACAGTATATATAGTGGTTAGCACTGTTACGCTAACTGACTTTCCCCGCATATATTTGTATTCATCTTTTGTAATCTTTGAGATACTCTCTCTCTAAGATCTGTAAATCTGTTCTTCATTGAATAAAAGTTGGTTCGATCATATTACTTCTCAATTACTGTTATATACATTGATATATTGATTGTAAGAGTGGATCCAAAACTTTCAATTGGTATCAGAGCCAATCAACAAACAAATTCATTCAAGATCGTGTTCTCGAGGGTTTCTTGATCGCATTCTTGAAGTTTTCTTGATCAATTCGTCAATTGATTCCGCTGCTATTTGAATTTCTTGAATTCTTAGCAATTCTTGAAATTCTCTCTGTGTTTGTTCAAGAAATTGAATTCGTCTCTCTGTTGAAATACCTTACAATCATGTCTTCAAAAGAGTATCTATCCATGGGATCTGAAACAAAGCCACTTGTTCTCATACCTGAAGAGTACCAGCAATGGAAAATCCGAATGATCCAATTCTTGGATAACATAGATGAAAATCTGATGGTTTCTATCCGAGAAGGTCCTATCGAAGTCTATGTCGATGTGGCTGCAACTCCTGAAACAGAGACAACTCCAGAAATTCTTGCAACAAGGGTGAAGAAGAATTTCTCTCAATACACAGCTGAACAGAAAAATAGGCATGCTATAGACAAAAGAGCTATCACATTGATGACATTGGCCGTCCCAAATGAAGTTCTAAACAGAATTGACAGTGGATCATCTGCCAAGGAAATGTGGGATGAACTGGAAAGACAGATGTTAGGAACTGTCAGATCAATACAAGCAAAGTTAAATCAAAGCATAAATGCTTATGAAAGGTTCAAGGCTAAAGAATCAGAAAGTTTGACTCAGACGTATAGTAAATTTTGCACTATACTGAATGATTTGAGAAGAAATGGGCTGAAAAAGACAAAGTCAGAAATAAACTACAAATTTCTGAACAGTCTAAATTCAGAATGGTCATCGTTTGCTATCAGTCTACAAATGAATAAGGATATGTGTGAAGAAGATCTCAATGATCTATTTTGTGTACTTAATCAGCATGAAGACTCTGTTAAGATTGTTGTTGAAGAAAAGAAAAATATTGCAGAACAGTTAGCTTTTCTGTCAAAGTCCAAAATTGTTAAAGTACCCAAGAAGACTGCGTATCTATCTGAGATACCAAAGCTGGAGGAATCTGATAAGGAAGAGGGATCAGAAGAAGATGAACATATCAAAATAATTGTTGAGAAGTTAGCTTTGTTGACTAACACTTTTAACAAGAGGTATGGAAAGGGTAAATTTCAGGGAAATTACAAGAGAGAGCAGGGAAATTCATATTTTAAGAGAAGAGGAGAAAGAGGAGAGAGTAAATATGAAAAGAAGAAAGAGAGAAGAGAAGAAAATAGAGAAGAGAAGGAAGAAAGAAAAGAAAAGAATCTGTGCTTCAAATGTGGAAAGTCTGGTCACTATGCAAAGGATTTCAAAGTAAAAACTGTGAAGGATTATGAGTACTACACCAAAAAGGCTTAGCTAGCCAAAAAAAGAGATGATGAAGTGGCAATGTTAGCTGAACAGGAAAATTGGTTGTATTACACTTCAGATGAAGATGACTGCATTCACTTTTCACAGATGCAGAGTTATATGGCAAAGATAAGGAATGAGGATGATTCTGACTTTGAAGATGCTGATTCTGAGTCATCCACTGATGTTCATTCTGCACTTCAAATTGATTTAATGACACAGATTGCTGACATGAAAACTGAGTTTGTTAAACTGAGAAAACAGATAAAAGGAGAAAGAAGTCTGGTTAACAAATTCAGAATTGAAAAAGAAGTAATAAGAGAACAGTATGAGGAATCTGAGGTTGAGAAACAGAAAGTTAAAACTGAAAATTCTGAATTGTTGAAAAATCATTCTGAATTAAAAAATTAGCTTTCAAAGTTTAAAGATGAAAAGGGTGATTTACAAATAAAGTTTGATATGCTATTTGAGGAAAGAAAGAATTTGTACACCAAAATTAAAGAATTAGAAGATCTTAACTTGAAAAGAGGTCAGACTCAGCAAACATTAAATCTTTTAACAAGCAATGTTAAAGATACAAGATTTTATAATCCAAAGAAGGGATTGGGATTAGAAGAAAATGTTGTTTTGAAAAGAGCTCCAATCAACTTGTATGATTTTGAAAAGCTTCAAGTTCCTAAACCAAAAATTCCAAAAATTGTTGAAATTTTCATCAGACCTGCAAGTTCTATAACAAGTTCTGATAGTTTGCAGAAATCAAATTCTAAAAAGACAAAGGAAACAGTTTCTGGATCAAAAACAGAAAAATCAGATGTTTCAGAAGATAAGGTTAAGAAATAAATTTCTAAACCAACAGAAGAGAAACCCAGATATAATGACACTAAATTCAAATATGACTCTCTAAATGTTAGTTACAAAAATAAACAACAAAGTTTTTCTCATTCTGACATAGAAAGTATATTTGATACTAGTAAGGTTTCTGAAACAGTTAGTCAGAAATCTGAATCTTCTAATCAGAATTCTGATTGTTCAAGTCAGATCTCTGATTCTGAAGGTCAGAAGTCTGAGTCTGTTAATCAAAATTCTGATTCAAAGAGTCAGAATTATGAGTCAACTAAATATTCTGAAACAAAGTCAGAAGATTTTTTAGAACTTGAAAAGAGATTTAATCTTGTAAGTCAAGAACTTGAGGACTTAAGGAAATATTTTGATGAACTTGAAAATGATTACTGTGAAGTGGATTTTAAACTTGAAGAAGTTGTAAAAGAAAAGAGTGTCTTTATTCAGAAAATAACAGAGCTTGAGAAACTGAAAGCTGAATATGATCTTTCCAAGATTAAAGCTCTAAAATTAATGATAAATTCTTTAATGAATCAAGTACATATGAAAAAGGTGAATCATCTACTTCATCCTCTAACATAAACAAGTTGAATTTTTCAGAAAAAGAGGAAAGCAAAAGGAAAGATGATCTGAAAAGAGTTTCTGAGAAGATTGGATTGAATTCTGCTTCTATACCAAAAGCACATAGTTTTTGTAATAAATGCTCATGTACTTTGAAAAATAGCAATAACAGTGAAAAGACTTATGGTACAGATCTGTTGTTACATGCAAAGAAAAATCTCATTTGTGTTCAATGTAGTAGTGATTCTTTTCAATATTCTTAGAAATGTCCAATCACAATAACATCTGTTTCTTTTATAAGAAAAGATATCCAGAATACAGAAAAGAAGAATGTTTCTGTTCCTCAAACTCAGAGAAAAGAAAAGATAAAAGAAGAAAAGCCTCAAACTAAAATCAAAGGAAAGAATGAGAAAGAGCTTAATATGAGAGAAAAGAAAGTTGAAAACACTGCAACATCCAAATTTAAAACTTTCAAGAAGAAATTGAACAAGTTTGTGAACAGAAAATGTTCTGACTTCATAAAAGTTCAAGGTAAATGGTGTTTAAAGAAAGATTTTGAATGGAAAGTAAAAGGCACTTTTGTTAAATCAAATGACAAAGCTAACAAAGAAGGACCCATTCCAAAATGGGTACCTAAAACTAACTGATTGTTTTTGCAGGGCTGTCACGTGTGGTTTTTAGATTCAGGAGCTTCAAGACACATGACAGGTCAGAAGTCTTTTCTATCAAATTTCACAGAAAAGGCTGGAGGAGCAGTTAACTTTGGAAATAACAGCAAAGGTCAAGTTAAAGGTTATGGGGATTTAACAAAAGGAGATCTTACAATTCAAAAAGTTTTCTATGTTGAAGGATTACAACATAATCTTTTCAGCATAAGTCAATTTTTAGCCAGTCTTTGTCAAATCAAGTTCAAAATAACAGGTTGCATAATTTTAACTGAGAATGATCTTAAAGTCTTCTGGGCCAAAAGACACATGGACTTATTTGTGGTTAACTTTTCAAAATTACAAACATTAAATCCTGTTTGTCTTTTATCAAATTCAACTGCAAATTAATGCTTCATGTGGCACAGAAGATGTTCTAATTTAAACTTCAAAGACCTGAATAATCTTGTTGCAAAACATCTGGTTAAAGGTTTACCAAAGATTAAATTTGAAAAAGAATCATTATGCTCAGCTTGTGAAATGGGCAAGATGAAAAAGAGTTCTCACAAATTAAAAATGGACTTAACTTGCAAAGCACCGTTGGAAATGATTCATACTGATCTTTGTGGTCCTATTTCAGTTCAGTCTATGGGAGGAAAGAAGTATATGCTTGTAATTGTTGATGAATATTCCAGATACACATGGGTTGAATTCTTAAGAGCTAAGTCAGAAGCTGCTACTACCTTGATAAACTTTATCAAAAGAATTCAAGTGTTCTTACAACTTCCAGTTCAGAACATCAGAAGTGATAATGGAACAGAGTTCAGAAATGAGACTCTTCAGAATTTTTTAGAAAATTCTGGGATTTCTCACAATTTTTCTGCAGTCAAAACTCCTCAACAAAATGGTGTTGTTGAAAGGAAAAACAGGACTCTAGTTGAAGCTGCAAGAACTATGCTGGCTTATTCAAATCTTCCAACTTTCTTATGGGCTGAAGCAATTACAACTGCTTGCTTTACACAGAACAGAACTTTAATAAATAAAAGATTAAATAAGACTGCTTATGAACTGATAAATAAAAGAAAACCATTAATCAAATTCTTTCATGTCTTTGGTTGCAGATGCTATTTTATTAAAGACAGAGAAAATCTTGGTAAATTTGATAAAAAGGCAGATGAAGGATACTTTGTGGGTTATTCATTAACTTCCAAAGCATTCAGAATCTACAACAGAAGAACCAAGAGGATGATGGAAAGCATCAATGTAACATTTGATGAAGCCAGAATGAAGACTTCTGAACAAGACAGTTCAGAACTCATGCAGAACAAGACAAAAATGACTTCTGATACAAATTCTAATCCTATTTGTTCAGAACTCAATTTATTGTTTAAGGATGCTTTTCTAGAACTAATTTCTGATTCATATTCAGAGTTTGAAAACCCAAAGATGGTTAAAGAGATGAAAAGAAGAACCCCAGAAGTAGCTCAATCAACTATAATTTCTGATAAAAGTCCATCTGAGGATTGTCCAAATTTGATAAATACAAGTGATGAAAATTCTGAACCTTGTAATCAGAATTCTAAACCTTATATTCAGAACTCTGAACAAGTCAATCAGAATTCTGACTTCATTGCTTAGAATCCAAACTTGGATGGGACACCTACCCATTTTCCAGAACAAGGGGATAGTTCAGAATTGCAAGACATCATTGGTGAGAATGATACAAACAACAATTTTTCAGAGATTGATGTGCTTCCTAGTTCACACAAGTGGACTAAAGATCATCCTATTCATCAAGTGATAGGTGATCCATCAGCAGGAGTAAAAACCAGATCAGCTACAGCAAATGAAGCAATGTTTGCTGGTTTCTTAAGTGTGATTGAACCTATGAAAGCCAATGAAGCCCTAGAGGATCTAGATTGGATTTCAGCAATGCAAGAGGAATTGCTCCAATTTCAAAGAAACAAAGTCTGGAGACTAATTCCAAGGCCTGAAGGTAAATCTATCATTGGAACTAAATGGGTGTTCAGAAACAAAAAGGATGAGTCAGGTGTTGTTGTCAGAAACAAGGCAATATTGGTTGCTAAGGGATACTGTTAACAAGAAGGAATTGATTATGATGAGACATTTGCACTAGTGGCAAGAATAGAGGCAATCAGAATATTTTTGGCATATGCTGCACACAAAAATTTCAAAGTATATCAAATGGATGTCAAATCAGCCTTTCTGAATGATATACTTAATGAAGAGGTGTATGTTCATCAACCTGAAGGTTTTGTTGATCCAGAATTTCCTGACCATGTTTATATTTTAGAAAAAGCTTTATATGGTCTAAAACAAGCACCAAGAGCCTGGTATGACACTCTTACTCAACACTTGTTAGTTTCAGGGTTCAAGAAAGGTAATATTGACACTACTTTGTTTTTAAAGAAACAGGGTGAGCATTTAATTCGTATTCAGATTTATGTTGATGACATAATATTTGGCTCTACTAGTGCAGAATTATGTGATGATTTTTTCTAAAGTCATGAAATCTGAATTTGAAATGAGCATGATGGGTGAACTGAATTTTTTCCTTGGTCTTCAAGTCAAACAATTACCAAATGGTTCAAGATGTCTGATTGTGCTTCTATGAGAACACCTATGGAAACTAACATAAAGTTAGATGCTGATCTCAAAGGAGTTTCAGTAGATAAAAAACTCTATAGAGGCATGATTGGATCTTTACTTTATCTAACTGCAAGTAGGCCAGATATCATGTTTTCTACTTGTTTCTGTGCTAGATTTCAGTCTAACCCAAAAGAATCACATATGTTGGCTGTCTGGTATCCAAAAGAAACTGACTTTAAATTGACTGCTTTCACTGATGCTGATCATGCAGGAAGTAGGTTGGACAAAAAAAGTACTTCCGGTGCTTGTCACTTTTTGGGGGATAAAATAGTGAGTTGGGCGTCAAAGAAGCCGAATTGTGTGTCTACTTCAACTGTTGAGGCAGAGTATGTTGCTGCTGCTACTTCATGCTCTCAAACTTTGTGGATGAGGACACAACTCATGGATTATGGATATCAGCTCAACAAAATTCCTATCTACTGTGACTCAGAAAGTGCAATTGCCATTACTCAGAATCCTGTTCAACATTCAAAGACTAAACACATAGATGTGAGGTATCATTTTATAAAGGACTATGTTGAAAAGGGAACTATAGAGATGCACTTTGTGCATACAAAGTATCAATTGGCTGACTTGTTCACAAAGCCTCTTGATCACAAAAGGTTCTCTTTTCTCATATGTAAAATAGGAATGCTTAATCTAACTAATTGAGTATATTTTTTTTGAAATGGAATTTTTTTAAGTAAGATTTTCTGAGTAGTATACTCAGAACTCTGAATCTTGTATTCAGAATTCTGACTCTTGAGTTCAGAACTTCTGAGTCTTGAGTTCAGATATTTTGAGTCAATACTTCAGAAATCTAACTTTAATTTTTTTTTCATTTCTGGGAAATACAAGTACTTCAATTTTGTGGATTACTTTCTTTCTATTATTTTTATATCTCATCTCTATGTCTCATATATGTTTAAGTACATGCTAAAGTCAAGGGGGAGCATTAATATCTTCTGGAAATCATTTCATAATGCTTAAAAGGTTTGTTTTCATTTCTTATCTATGATCATTCTAAGACGAACAAGCTTTTGATGATAAAATTTTTTGATTACTTGTTCAAACTATGTCTGAATTTCAAAAAAAATTCATATTCAGATGTAAGATTTTAAATGATTTTTTTAATATCTCAAATCATCATTATTTGAACAGAATTATGATGATAAAATATTTTTCTATCTGTTAAAACCTCTTCTGAATAATAAAAGATTTTACATTCGTCAGAAGTTGATTTTAAATAAATTTGGTTACAAGGCAAAATTCTTCTGAATCAAGGACTCAGAACTCTGAGTAGAATAATCAGATCTCTGATAAAGGAAAGCCAATCTTCTGAGCGTGTTATTCAGATCTTTGACTTGTGTCAATATTCTATCCAATAACACGTGTCAGCTTCATATTTGGTTGATTATGCAACGTATTTCATTTAAATCCTCTGTGGCATTTCAAATGTGTTGACTCCGCTATAACTTTGACATCGTTTTTTCAACAAACCCTTCAACTTCGCGGATTTTAAATAGGTCTTAAAATCACTCTTTCAAATTCTTTCAAATTTCAGAGCGAAAAGTGAGATACGAATCAATCCAGAGTTCTTTGAGTTTGTTTTCTTCTTAATCATGTCTGGTTTCCGAAGAAGTAGTCAAATATCTCTGCATTCTGCTAAGTCTTTAATGGATTCATCCGATTCTGATAATGATGAAGTACAAAATAGAGTTGTTGAAGAAGTAGTAATAAGGAATGATGAAATAAATGCAGAAGATGAACAGATGGCCGAATCAGAAGGAAATGCAGATGAGGGAAACATGAATGTTGAACATGAACAGAGTGCTGCAGGGTCGATAATGTCAAATAGACCAATCTTTGTGGAAAGAGTTGTACCTGAAGGCGAATGGTTGAAATTGTTAGAGAATAATTGTGTCTTATTATTTGAGGAGAGTAGATTTAAGCCTGAACACAAAATCATAATGGAGTTATTCAAATATCATCCCTACAGGAAATGGTTTACAAGGTGCAAAACAGTCCCTGTTCAATATATTCAACAATGGTGGAGATATCTTAGGTTAGAAGGAAACAAGTTTATATCTAAAATTGGAGGAGTAACTTTTGCCTTATCAATTCCTGCACTTAGAGAAATTCTAAATCTTCCAGAAAAAGATGATGTACAAAGAAGGTCAGATTTTGAAGACTCACCTTTAACTGAAGAATTAATTGCAGAGTTTATGAAGTTAGGATACAATAAAGGATTAAGGACTCTTAGTTTTTTCAGAAGGAACAAATTGCCACCAATTTGGGCATGTTTCTTTCATGTGGTGAACAAGTGTTTGTCAGGGAAGAATAGTTCTGCAGATCAAGCTTCAAAACAGATTCTTCAAATCTTTCAAGTTTTAGTAAAGAATAGTTTGGGAAGACATGAAGAACACGTTTGAGAAAAATCAGAAGGCTATTCAAAAGAAAACAAAGGATACACCTCTGTCATACATACCTTACATAAGGTATTGGCAACTTGTGATTTGGTATGCAATGCAACAAAACAGAACCATTCCTAGAAGATCGAATGAACAGCATGGCCCTATTTTCTATTTGGGTAAGATGTCTTTTGTTACTAAAATCCAGCATTATCCTAATCATAAAATTTTGCCAAGATCACTTAGGAATTACATACCAAGGGAGAGTGAGATTTTAAAAGCATATTGCACCTCTATGGGAATTGAAGAACCTCAAATCCCTACCCAAGAGGACCAACCTGAGGAGAGAGGTGAGGGGTCTAGTCAAGTTAGAGAGGGGGAGGATGTTCAAATGGGTGAACATTCTGAGAGATATGAGGGGTAAAATTCTGAGAGCTCGGTTAGAATATGTGAGGAAAAACAGAATGAGGGTGGTGAGGATGAGAGATTGTCACCAGAGGTTCAAACAGAAAGAGATGCCTCTGCACTAGCTAATCTTAACCAGGTAACCACATCTGCTATTGGTTCACAATTCTTGGTGTCCAATATTGAAAAAATCACCATGGACCTAGTGGTGGAACATGAACAACCCATCCATACCCACTCAGAAGCATTTCAACATGCTACTGTTTCATATAAATCAGGGGAACCATCCCAAACTCATTTGGAGGGAGGTGATAAATCCCAACCTGTTATTCTTCACATTGAGTCTGGATCTCACAGTCCTATCCAATTTGAGCCTGAAATTCCTTCTAACACTTGCACAAATCAGGAATTTCGTATTCCTGACAAAACATTCATAGACATACCTAATTTTGGATGTCAAGGATTGGATGGAAGACCTGGTGAGGTGAACATTTCAAAAGCCTCATTAAAATGTGCATCTGTTGTACAAGATGACTTAGTGTTATCTACAGGCCATGAGCCCTCTGGGCACATGAAAGCTGGACCATGTGTTGGCTCAGGTTCACAGTTAGACTCTTCTGAATTTGCAAGGATTCAGAATCAAAACAAGGTGCTGGGGGATAAAGTTGAAAAATTGGAGGGAAAGGTGGATAAACTGAATGATGAGGTGAAGGACATGAAAAATATGTTGGAAGGAAGGATAACATCTGTTGAAACTAAAATGAATGATGTAAAGCTATCTTTGGAATCTCATAGAAAGGAGATCAAGGATATTGTGTCTGAATTTCGGAAGGATTTGGTTAAACAAATGCAGAATATGCAAGAGTCTGTACTTAAAGCACTGAGTACTTCTTTGGCTTCAACTTCAAAACCACTTCAAATTGTTCCACTATCAGAAGCTGAACCTGAAGGTGTTCCTGCTCAGAACCTCAAAAGGAAGTTTGATGATAATGAGTTTCATGATCATCAAAAGGGGGAGAAAAAGCAAAGGTTGAGTTCTGATGATGATATTGGTATAGAAGATTTTGAAATAGCAGATATGCAGTTAGCCAATACAAAGAGCATAGAAGTTCAGACAGATTAAACTACTCAGATAGTGGATAATCAGATAGTTCAGATACAGAGGAAATGGAAGTTGAATGTACAGATGGTGCTGATTCCGATAAAACAGAAGAACTGAACTTAGACACAGAGATGGAAGTAAATTCTGATGAAACTGAAGCCATTGAGGAACCTGTGTTAAGGTCAGAGGAAACAGTTGAGAGTTCAGTTGTTGAAAACAGGTGTACAGACATTGTTCCCTATGTCAAAGTTAGTTTGGTGGACTCTGAGTCAGAAGAAAGGAGACTGAATGAGGTATTGATCAGAAGGATGCAAAGTGAATTAGTCAGAGCTCTAAATGTTCAGAATATTCAAAGAGTTTTGAAAACAGTAAGGCTTATTGATCTGATGGGAGAAGAAGATAATACTGTTGATTATTCTCAGAAGTTTCAAGAGGAGTTTCAGCTCAACTATGCTGATGATATTGATACAACAGAAGAATATGAGAGAGTGGAAGAATACTTTATGCCTTCAGAATACCTATTCAGAAAGCCAATTGAAATTCCTAAGATTGACTTGCCAATCTTAGAGGAGCCTTTATGTGATTTTATTCTGGAATTAAGTGATGTACCACTTTCTAGACAATTTCATGATGATATCTTTCCAGAGGAAATATATGAGAATCTCTATCACACAGAAGGAAATTATGTAGTTTTGGAGAACAATATTGATGGTTTCTTGGATGAGAGATCTCAGATGACTTATGCAGAAGCTTCAAACAGATTCAGAATTCCTGATTCAAGATTGCATATTCAGAAAAAGATTGAGAAAGTGTTGATGTTTCAAACAGAAGAGTTTGATGGTCTGATGTATGTAAGATTGGAAGTACTGAAAGAAAGAAGTGAAAAAGTTTCCATGTCCAGCTTTGATTTTCACAGATTAACTCTTGATGATCAGATCTTCCTAGTTAAGTTCTTTGCCAGTACTGAAGAGACCTGGATAGAGATTGAATGCAGAAGACTTCTGGGCATTTATGTCAGAAATATGCATATGTATGATTTTCAGTTGGCTATTGAAGGAAGAAAAGAAAAATGCAACTTGAGTTGTCCAGCAAAGATTTCAGGGTTTGGTGTGAATTTGAAGGGATTTATAAATGAAGGAATGGAAACTGAAGGATTTGCATATACAGTTCAAAGAAGACTTGAAATATTCAAATTAAAGGAATTGGTGAAGTATAGTAATGCAACTTTGAGTTGGTTACTAAGTGAAATGAAAGGAAGTGCTACTACTGAAAGAGAAAATCTAAAGAAAAGATGTGTGAATTCTGTGGAAAGAAGATTAAATCTCATAAGTAAGATCAGAAGCTGTGGTGAATGGTTGTTATCATAAGTAAATCCCAAAAAGATGCTGCACAGTGACTTTGTATTTCCTGCTGAATATGAAGTGAATGAAATACTTTCAGATGAAGTTGAAGAAGTTCAAGACATAACTCCTCAGAATGTTCAAATGACAAGTGTTGATCAAGCTGAACAATTTGAACCAAAAGAAGATGAAATATCTATTGATTTGAATGGATATTTTCTTGAATTTGATCTACCCATGTTTTTCAAGCCTAAAGAGATACAATTTCTGGATGTATATTATGACTGACCAAAAGAGACTCAGATCTGGTTGGCAGAGAAGTCAAGGTGTCTTGGGAAATCAAAACAAGCTGTGTATTCAGATTTCTCAATAACAGGGATCAGAGAACTAAAGGTTAAGCAATTCAGAAAGCAAGAGTACTTGTCCTTTGAAGTTTTGAGAGAGGATGGAAAAGTGTACTATTTTACTGATGCAGACTTTGAGAAGTTGTCAGTAGTTGATTTCTACAGATTACATAGTCTTTTGTGCTTCAAAGATTCAAGCCAAGACAAGAATGAAAGAAAGGCAAGAAGTGTGGTGATTGAAGCTATGTTCTATATCTTAAGGTGGCTTTGTTATACAGATTTTCAAATAGCTCTGTATCTACAAAGGACATGTGTCTATCTTTCAAATCCCAACACAGATCATGATCAGAAAAATGTGTTGAAGACTGGAAGTGTATCTAAGCATCCAGAATTGGGAGTCTTTCTGAAGAACAAAATTGAAAAGATATTCTTCAGAGCAAAGGAAACTGCAAAGTATAGTTCTGGAACTTTAAGGATCATTAAGCACAATTTGGAGAAAAAGATGCTGAAGGTGAAGCAAGCCAACATGACACAAGAAGTGATCAATCAGCAAGTTGAAACCATTCAAGAAATCATTGTTAAAATTGACAAGAGGCTTACTCAGAGAAATGTGCTTTTACAGAAGATTGTTCCTGCCTTAAAAGAATTGGATGATGCAAAGTACAAGTTTATTTGACAAAAAGGGGGAGATTGTTAGATCTAAGTTTTGTCAATAAACTAAGTGTTGAATTCTGACTAGAAGGCTCAGAAGTTCTGAAGTGAAGAGTCAGAGTTCTGACTAAGAAGACTCAGAAGTATTGCTCGGAAAGTTGGCTAAGTATAGAAGTCTGAGAAGAAGAGTCAGAAGTTCTGAGAAGCCTAATCAGAATAATGTTCAGAAGTTCTGAACAACATGTTCAGAACTTATAACTAGATGCTTTACTTTGTATTTAGTTAACTAATTAGGACACGTGTATTGTTCCTATTAGTCATTCTTATATGTACTGTAGATTTAGTGTTTCCATTACAGTATATATAGTGGTTAGCACTGTTACGCTAACTGACTTTCCCGCATATATTTGTATTCATCTTTTGTAATCTTTGAGATACTCTCTCTCTAAGATCTGTAAATCTGTTCTTCATTGAATACAAGTTGGTTCGATCATATTACTTCTCAATTACTGTTATATACATTGATATATTGATTGTAAGAGTGGATCCAAAACTTTTAGTACACTAGCTTCTCTGGTCTTCTTGAGGAATCTCTAAAGATAACACATGGTCGATTTAATACACTTATCAATAGGTTTAAGAAGAATTCCATCATTAGATCCAAATAGGAACATAATCTCTTGTTTATAAAAAGTTTAAATGATGAATGGACCCAACTTTTCAATGTATGTACAGGCAAATCGGGATCTGGAAGGATGGACTCTTCATGATATCTATGGCACTCTGGCTTCCCAAGAGAAAAAATTAAGAAGAAAAAGGTGTCTCTTGGAGGTCCTTTGGCCCTTGTTTCTAAAGAAAAAGATAAGACAATGAAATGCACGTCTAGAGACAGTGGGAAATAGAAAAGCAAGAGCAAGGTTCTATTGACTGAAAGTGACTCAGAAGCAAAGAACTTTGGATTTAAAAATGATGATTATAGTGTATTTGCACGTTCTCTATATTTACTCAACATTCAAGAAGGATTACAAAAGGGAGTACAGGGGAGAGAGATCCCAGAAGATAATCTTGCATCAAAGACCATACAAGAACTACTAGAGAAAAGGGAAAATAGATGAGAATGAAACCAAGAAGGTGTTAGATACCTAAAAGTGCTACAGACGTGGAAAACTTGGTCATTTTGTTACTCATTGTGGAGGAGTCTTATGGCAGAAAGGGAGAATTGGATCTCTAACTCCTCATTTGGAGAAGAATCAAATCAAGAAGATTTTTGTATTATGGTCAGAACAACACCCCATCTCTAATGCTTTTATCACTTACTCTAAACCCAAGGAATGTCCTATAAGTAACCAAACTAACTCTATTCTTGAGACGCCTATTAAAAACATGCTAAATATTTTCTTAAGATTAAACAAAAGAAAATTGGCTAAAATAGGAAAAGATTAAGACGTTATAATTGGGCTAAAATATGTATAAATTGACTAAATGTTAAAACATAAAAAATTAGCTAATTAAAAATGTATATATGATCTCCAAAAAAATTGGAGCCCCTATTCTATATCTTACACTTGAACACCCTCACACACAAAACAGAAAGATAAAGGGTTACGAAACAGAACCTTAGTTGAAGCTATAAGAACCATGCTCGTTTCATATGATCTTCCAATTTCTTATCTTCTTTTTGGGTAGAATCTATATCAACAACTTGTTTTACACAGAACAAATGTATAATTAACAGAAGCTTTCATAAAACCTTTTATAAGATAATCAATCAAAGAAGGCCGAATGTAAAATTCGACTAGCATGTGGGTGGGGCTCTTGGCTCTAACATCTTCAAAGGACTTAACAAGATATTTAGTTAAGTCCACATATAACTCGAACTCTTCTACTAACCCCCTTTCATAAGTTTCAATTGTTGTCATTATGTCTCTATTAGGATGCTAATCATTTTTGAATTGAAGCAATTGCGTACGGATTAACCATTATTTTGACTGACATAATATAGATCACTTGTTTGGTTTTCCATTTTTCCTGGTAGTCGTAAATTGTTGGAAAAATTGATTAACCAACTGAACGAACGGATTTATTGACCTAGGCTTTCAGATTCGTAAGACATTGAAGATCAACCCCGGTTAATCTAGCTCCAAAGATTTTTACACATGCGAACCTCATGATAGTTTTGAGGAATCAAGGTTGTCCACATTAATTTCTTGTATTGAGCAACATGTTCATTAGGGTCAGTAATCCTATAATACATGGGATTAAATGGTGGAATATTATATTTTATAGGGATATGAACAAGGGGTATATGGTCAAAAAAAGGTAAGACTGGAATCCTCTTGGAGGATCCACGTTAACGGGGACAGCAACTCCAGGAATCTTCGATAATAAAGACAAAACATTGGAATTTTGTTCTTCCACTGTTGATCCAAACTCTCAGTGATTTGATGATGACCCTTAGAAATACTTAGTGAAAATTATGAATAACATCTGTATGTATTAGTGTTTCACCATCAGTGATAAACATACTGAGCCTGTTCAGTGAACCGATGGTGACCACTGTTCTTGTTAGTGCCAAATTTATTGTGTTGTATTTCGTTGAGGGACTTGTTTTATATATTTCCTATTGTAGGTATAAATAGGAGTTTGTTAGCCTTTTTTATTACATGTCATGCTTAGCCCTTCCATTCCAAATTCTCTCTACATTGTAATTCTTACATTGAGATCTAATAGAGAGATGACTTTATACATTTCATTGTGTGATTGATACTTGTTCTGAGATCACAATTGGTATCAGAGCAAGGCAATCATATCAGATTACAAAGTTTTTCACGATTTTTTGAGCTATTTTGAGTGTTCGACATTTTTGAACTATTTTCATTGATTTGGATCGATTTTCATTGATTTGAACTATTTTCACTTTGAGATAAATTTTTATCGTGGGTAGTTTGTGCGACAACTTTTTCTGAAAGTTTCGATGTGCGATAAAACAGTGGGTTAGTGGTGTTTTCTTCTGATCAAGATTGTTTAAAGATCGTTGACAAGTAAAAACACAATGACGACTATGGACATGTTGGTGATTGGAGCTAAAGATAAACCTCCTGTTTTGTTCCCTAATGAATTCAAGATTTGGAAAGATAGAATCTGGGATTATGTAGAACGACAAGAGAATGGAGATTTCATTGTTGAATCCTTGAAAGAAGGTCGTATGGGGAAAGTTTTTGAAAAAAAACAGGTGCAGAAGCAGGGCAAATAATAAAAATAGTTGTACTTCCTAAGAACTATACTGGTAAATAACTGAAGAGATATAATGCCGACAAAGTCTCAAGATCACTAGTGATGAAAGATTTAACCAATGGCATTTATCTGAAGGTTGATAGTTTGAATGAGACTGGGTAAGGTATGTTTGATGAGTTGATAAAGTTGTATCAAGGTTCAGAAGTTGAGAATCAAATGAGGATTTCAAATGTGATAAACAAGTATGAGAATTTTAAGCAGAAGGAAGGTGAGACACTTGATACACTTATGATCGGTTCACAACGATTTCGAACGAGTTGAACAGACAATGTGAAGTTTTTAAGTGTGTGAAGTTTTTAAGTGTTCTCCAGCCTGAGTGGAAGAAATATTCTCATAGGATAAAACAACATTCCAAGCTGAATGTACTACCTTTGCAAGAAATGTTTGAGATGCTCAAACAAGATGAAGATGATGCTGATGAGAAGAGAGAGAAACAGAAGAAGAAAGAAAAGAAGGAAAGGAAAGAGGAAAAGAGAGAAAAGAAGGAAGAAACAGTTGAGGATGATCCTATTGCTCTATTGACTAGCATGTCTGGGAAGCGTACAGTTAAAAGGGAAAGTAAGGGTATAGATTCAGAAGATGGTGGTTTGGATAGTGATCACTAAGACGAGGCTGATAGTTTGAAACATGCCATGATTCTGCTGACAAAGGCTTTCCAGAAAAGTTTTGTTAAGAAGACAGGATCCAACAATCAACGGTATTCTTCTGGGTCTAAGAATTTTGAGCACAACATATAGAGTCAAGGAAAAGGTTTGAGAAAAGGAAAGATGAGGGTAAGAAGTTTGAAGAGAATAAATTTGTTGAGAAAAAGGGCGAAGAGCAGAAGTGCTACAATTGTGGGAAAACCGGACATTTCGCCAAAGAATGCTGGAAACCAAAAGTGCGAGATTCTGATTATTACAAGAATAAGATGTTGCTGGCAAAGCAAAAAGAATCTGGCAAGGCACAACTGGCGGAGGAAGAGTACCGGTTGGACGAGACATGTGATGAGGAAGAAGAGGAAACTGTTGCTCTTGCTAAGATGTGTCTGATGAGCAAGTGTGCTGAGGAGACTGAAGATGAAACAACATCTGAGACACATGAGGTAGATTCCTTTACCGTTAGTCATTTGTTCAAACAAGTGGAAATCATGCAAACCAAGTTAGACGATTTAACTGTGAAACTAAAAAAAGCTCATAAAACAATAGATTTTCAAAAGAAAAGAATAAATGAATATAATGAGTTAAGTGAAGGTTTGAAAAAGAGTAGAGCCGAATTTGATGAAATCAAGCTTGTTTCGAAGAAGAATGGATGATTTATCAGAAAAACTAGAACATTCAGAAGCTAAGAAAACAGAGTTTGAACAACTGTGGCATGCTTACAAAGACATAAACACTTAACTTACTGAGAATGCGAGTAGTCTGGAAGAAAAGTAATATAAGATAGGTCAAACTGAACACACGATTCATCTTAATACGCCTAAAAATTTTAGATACTATAATACAAAATGGGGATTGGGGTATAATAATTCTCAATATTTGAAGACTGCCTTATCCAAATCTCGAACCTTGCATAAGTTTGAATGGCTTAAACTTCTATCACAGGATCCTCAATATAAAATCATTTCGCTTAAAACGGATGGTGCTAACTATGAGGCTGAAAAAGAAGTTAAAAGAAAAACAATTGTTAAAATGCAACTTCCTTTTGTCTATGGAATGGAAAACAGGAAGGCATTGGTTTGAAATTGTAAACAAACTTTGTCTAATGACTACTTCCAAAGCTATGCAGTTGAGAAAGCAAAGGAAAGTGCAATAAAACCTACTTTTGAAGGAAAAAACTATTTTCCACCTTTGGTTCTTGAACAGAAGCTTGTAGAACTCGAAAGCTGTTGGGTTTTTGTTCAAAAATCCGATTTCAAGAATCATAAAATGTGCAACGGAAGCTTTAAAATTTTTGAACAACATTAAAACATTTTAATACCCACCAAGGATCCATTTGCATGAACATGAAAGATTTAAAACCATACATAAGGGGGTTTATAGAAATTACAACCTTTGAAGTCTTTGATAAAACCTTCTAGTATGATGGATGAAGATGGCAAGAACTCAAGAAGAATTCCTCTAGAGAAGTCCACCACAAGCTTCAACACCTTACGAAATGCTAGTTCCTTCTCTTCAAGATGCAAGAATGATGTTTTGATCAAATCTACTATGGACTTGAATAGCCAAAACAACAAAACACAAAACACACACACTTGGTGTGTGTTTCGGCCGAAAAAGGGAGAGGAGAAAAAAAAAGAGTGAAAAATGCAAGTATTTTCTCTTCAAGACCATCTCACCTATTTACCTTCAACTCCTTTTGATAACACATCAATTTCAATTGGCTATGAATAAGGTCCAATGAAAACACATGCAATCTTACAATAACACCCCTCTAGTTGTAAGATGTTAAAAACATGACATAAGTTAGTTAAAAAATATCTCCTCAAGTCCCTCCCTTTTCTTTTGGTTATAAAATAAATCCATCACATGTATTATTTCATTTTACCAAAATTTTATTTGTATCAAATATTATAAATCATATTTATCAATATTTTTAAGAATTAATATTTATCAAGAATCAAATTCTTATAAATATCTATTTGGTGTCTACTTGTTGTTCGGTGTGATCCTATAGGATCATATATTACCGGTAATATTATTTTATAATCATTCTTGAGCATATAGAACCAACAATCTCCCACTTGCTCAAGATTGGATTATAGAATAATATAGACAGTGGTGGACGTCTAGCAACATCTCACTGCCCCCGGCAATATATGACTGTAAGTGCCATTCAACAACATCCAATTCCCATGAGCTCATAACTTCAATTGATGTATTAGGTGTGGTATCAGTTATCCCTTTATTTGGACATCATGTTGAACATGAGACATGGATCACTATCATTCTCATCTATTGTTCAACTTTTGGTAAGGCGCCTTAGATGTCTCACTCTTAATATATTTAGAGAAACAAATCCCATCTTGACTACATACGCCTCTTATGCAGTTCATGCTATCCTCGATAATGGCCTTTATAGCTGCCTTTTTCAAGAACAACGGTTAACCATATCAAAGCATAACACTCCCTACACTTGAGTCCCTAATATGCATCTCAGGTCAAAGGATACAAAGATACTACCTTTATTCAAGAATCACTTATGACGACGATCCATGAGGTGATCTTGAAGCGGGTCAGGTCCAGTACTCGTTCCCTAACAAGTACCTATGAACTTGGTTGCAACACTTTGCCACTTTTACTCTTAAAAGTCAACCAATCCAATTCATATTAGTCTTACTTCATAGTTGCTCCCACAACTATGATCGACTATGGACATTTAGAATAATTAATTTATTCAAGGATTTAAACATGCTAATATAGAACACAACGAGTATGAAAAGATTATATCCTATATATCTAACTAAATACTATACTTGTTGCTTTACTTGTTCCAATATCCAAATACTAAATTCAAATCAAATCCCATCACTAGAATAACGAAGTCCTATAGCTCAAACTTGACACTTCAAGTATAGCTTATGAAAGGAGCTTCGTGAATGGGTTCATCCAGAAACTTGATTTGAGTAAACTTTGTGAACACTAACATCTCCATTTTTAACTTTATTCCAAATATAGTTAAATGTTTGGAATAGATGCTTGGTATTCTGATGTGAGATAGGGTCCTTTAGCATGCGTAATGGCACTGTATTCTCACAAAGGATTTCTAGATGATCCTGAATGGGAGGCATCTACCTAGCTTTTCAATGAACTCTTTCATCCAAGCATCTTTCTTTTGCGGCTTCTAAAGCGGCAGTGTGTTCTTATTTGTAGTGTATTATGCAATTTGACCTTCGCCTTGAACCTTTTCAAACGAACTAGTTCTTCATTCACAATGAAGACATTTCCCTTTTGTGATTGAGAACCTTCTCAATATTTATGGAAGCTATCATTAGTGCAGCATTTTGCTATGATCTTCTTCCATTCCTCAGTTAAAGAACACTTCCTTGGTTCTTTCTAAGTACCTTAAATCGTTCTTTATAGTCATCTAATGACCTTCCCTCGTTTTTCGTAGGTATCGTTTTCAAATGCTCTAAAGCATTTTGGCACGCTCGATCTAGTGCATGTCATGGCATATATGATAGATCCAATTGCCGAAGCATATGGAATACTAATCATTTTATCTAGCTCAGCTTTTGTGCTAGAATATTGAGACATGCTCAAAATGATGTCATATCATATTTGCAAGAAACTACCTTTAGAGCCTTGCATCTTGAATCTTTTAAGATAATGTCAACATATGCACTTTGACTTAAACCTACAAGTCGTCTTGATCTAATCTCTAAAGATCTATATTCCAAGAACAAAATTAGCCCTTTCTAAGTCTTTTATTGAGGAAATACTGTCCGAGCCAAAACATGATGTTTTGCTATGTCGGAAAGTTAATTTCCAAAAACTAGTATGTCTTGCTCATATAGGTTTAGGAATTTTACTGCGCTCCCACTAGTTTTAGTAAATACATGAGTCATCTTTTATTTTGATGAAAATTAAACTTTTAATTTTCCTGTTAAAATAAAGATTCCAGTTTTGAGATACTTTGTACTGATCCATGAATGGATTGTATCTTAGTGTTCATGACTCTAAGCCACTCACCAGATTCAGAATCTGACATAGCACTTTAGCAGTTGATGGGTTTACTAGTACCCAATCATACATCATTCTTTATAAGTTATAAGAAATCGATATCTCTCGAATTTCTGAATGATTCTACTAGATTTGCGAACACTTGGTGTTTTTACTAAGTTTCTGATCAATCAAATCGCTCAGTTTTAACGACTTTTGTTTGATCACTAGTACCAACCAATAAGTGCATTAGGTTATGAAGTTCTTGATTCCCTTCAAGTTCCTTAACACTCCCACTTGCCTTGTCCATTAAAAACTTGTTTTCTAACAACTTGGCTTTGGAACAATAAACTAATTTGTTGTTTGTGGGATTGTAGAATCGGTATATAAAAACAATTTATAGTATATTCTACAATATATGCATTTGGTAGATATTGGGTCGAGTTTACTTGAAGCTTATTGTCTCACATGAGCTTCATAAACCCACGCCTTCAACTAAGATTAAGGATGAAAAAAAATTTCATACGAAATCTTATAAGGTGTTTTGTCTACCTTTTTGGTTGGTGTCAAAAAGTACGGATTACTTTAACTAGGGAATAATTCCGAATTTGATATAGGAATAGTACTTCTACTTATCATAGAGCGAACCATATTTAATAAGGTTCGGTTCATCCTTTCGGATGTACACAATTTCTATGATGATCCAAGAGTTCTTGGTTTAGTTACTATCTTCCTATATTAGAAAAGACTTTAATGGTCCTGCTGAGTTGTTTTCTTAATCTTGAAACAACTTGAATTACATCAAGTGCTTCATCTTTATGTTCCATAAATTTCAACAATTGAAATCGTCAGTGAAGGTATTATCTATCACCATATCTAGACTTGGTTTTGAGAGACCATATACATCAACATGCATCAATTCTAAATTTTTTTTTTCTTCTCTATGAATTAGAGAAAATAGCTATATTCAACTTTATCAAGATCGCATATATCAAATGAAAAATTTATATTTAGTTCCAAAAATACCACAGTTTTGAACAAGATATGCGTTTAATTTTCTTGATTAAGTTGACTATTTCATGTGTAGACTTGATTCAAATCACATTTGAGTCTCATGGTGTTTATATGGAATTATGTTTTGGAAGGCTTTTGAGATTCACTTTATTATTCAATTAAGAGAACTATTTCTCGAAATAGAATAATTCATTTTGAATATGAATATAATCGTTTCCAAAACGGTTAAATGAACTCCATCCAAACAATAAACATGTGACTGAAAAACAATAATTTAGTCAAACTAAATTTAAATATTGTTCGAAACAAACATTGTTTAATGATACAAGCCAAATGGTTTCAAAATAAAATCTCTTATAAGCTTGGAATGCAATCCTGCTTCCTTGCCCATATGAATCATCATTTTGCCTGTGATTCAGTCATCCACCTTTCTAGATCATCTGTAACATATTACAAAACGGAGTTTTACACTTAGTATCAAATACTCAAATGCAAACTAGAAAGGTAGAAGTTCTATTTGACAAATAGATACCTAAAGGACTTTCCTTCGTTAGGAAACATTCAGATGACAATTTTCTCTTCCATGTCCAAGGTAACCACACTTACCACATGTAAATGCTTCCATAGAAAGATTCTTATCAAACGTCTCTAGCATTGAATGCAACTGTGAGACCGAAGAAACTCTGATGCCCAACCTTTTGATAAAGGCATCAAATTTTGGGGTTAATGATCTAAGAATCATATCTATGGCCAACAGTTCGGGATAAGGATAACCAATCTTATCCAAATAATCAAAGTGCGTCCTCATCCTTTGAACATGTGTGGAAACATCTTGACCTTCCTCCAATTTAGTTTTATAAAGTGCCTGAAGAGTCTTTAAGCGTTCATCGACCTTATAGCTTTCATGAAGCTCCGCCAGCTTAATTATCATTTCATGTGCTGTATATGAGAAAATCTCCATATCTTCTCGTAAGATTGGATCCATAGTCTCAAGCATAAGTTATAATACTTCGATTAAATCATCTTTATGTTTCAACCATGACTCGTGAGCTTCAGTGTTAGGAGGAGGTTCTTGACGAAGAGGTACTATAATTACGTATAATTTGTTCTCTTGTTTGAGAAAGTGTCTCAATTTGAAAAACCAAAACGGGAAGTTTTAAGTGTTTAACTTTTCCGTGTTAAGCCAAGCTCTAGGAGATGAATTAATCGTGGTGTTTGAACTTTGGGCCATCTACAAAATTTTAACAAAGTTAATATAGTATTTTCAATATTAATTTTAGCAAATTAATTACCCTTTAGTTTTCTAAAAACATTAATTTGCATAAAATCTAGGATCCAACGTTGCATAACAAATGAAACGGTTAGGTGACCTTTATCCCGTCCATTTAATCCAACAAGGTAGATAACGTTTATCGATTACATCGAATGTAATTCCTAGCGTTATGGGATCCTTAACAACTTGTTTGTTAATTGGCATGTTTGATCCCATCTATGCCTTGGGTTTCTAATGCTTAGGTGACATTTATCACAAAAGATTCCCAATCAAGTCATCCTACTTGAAACAACGTGTGAAACTTACATCCATGCGGTTAGGTGACCTTTATCCCACAAAGACATAAGAATCACCTCATCCATCACAAGACAATCCAAGTGGTTAGGTGACCTTTATCCCACAAGGGTGTCATAGTGACGTATTGAGTGTTTCTCAAAAGGACGGCATATGACTTGCGTTTTGAAAAAGGGATTTATAATGTTTTTATAATTCTAGTTTTAAAAACATTTTAGTATTGCATGCATTTAATAATATATGGTACAAACTTATTTCTCATCAAATGGTTCCTATTAGTTTAAATAAAATCTTAATTTTATTAACTAAGTATGTGTCATCAATTTTAATATCAAATATTATTTTTTGAGTTTGAGCACTATAAGAACCATTTATAGTCTCTTAATAAACATTTTTATTAATAATAGACTATGAGTTTGTATGAGTTTTGAAATTTCCATTTAAAATCTCAATTTTAATTTTTTTTAAACTCATGGTACCATATTATTGCATGCATCCAATAATCATATTAGTCTTTTAAGAAACTATTTCTCATAACAAATTAAAATCTTTATTTTAAATAATTTGGTTAATTTTAAAATCTCTATTTTAAAACTAGGTTCATCATAAAATCTAATTTTAAAACTTGCCGCTTCAATTTTAAACGATATTTAAATAAGCGCTTTTGAACCAATTTTATGTTCCTCTAAAATATCCTATATTTTAAAGCAAATAAAATCTAGAGTTTTATAATCATATAATGTCATGTATATATTGCATGCATCCAATATCACATGACACTTGGAGTTTGTAAGAGTTTTTAAAATCACCATTTTAATTTACTTTGACATTTCAAAATTTTATGGGTTTTTAGAATAAAACTCATTTTATTTATAAAACCCATTTTAACCATTTTACTTTTAAAATGTTACCTTTTAAAATAAACTCCTTTTATTTAAAACTCATTTTTATCACTTTACTCTAAAATGTTATTTTGAAAAGCCAAACTCCAAAAGATGATTTATTTTAGGTTCAAAATATTATCTAGCATGCAAGAACCTATTTCAATCATACATGATAATATCAACATAAAATATAACCATATAAAATATGTAGAAAATGTATAAACCAAGCCAAAAACTAATGACAAATCTTGTGAACCAAACAAGAATGTCAAGTCCATTCCTAAGGGACCAAAAAAACTTTATGCTCCCACTTGCTTTGTCATCTCCATGCAAAGAAGTCACCAAGCTCCATCTTCATGCTTCATGTTGGTCTCCATTTCTTTGTAATTTTATAAATAAATAAAAACTATTTCTAATAACTAATCTAAAATTTATAAAAGAACACAATGAAGAATAATAAATCCTACTTACTATTACATAACCAACATGAAAAATGAACAAACAAAATTACAACCATAAAACAAGGGGTCTTGGCTTGTTTATACACTTCATCCACATGTAACAAAAATAAACAACACTTTGTTTTTCTAAGACAACTTTTATGACCAAAAATGCATGTAAAATTTTGGTCACATAAAATAACAATTATAGACAAATTTTTTTTGCCAAAGATGCCATGTATGAACATCTTCATACAAAATGAAAAATCATCCATGGCTTCCAAAAACCAAGCATTTTTCATATCAACAAAAAATCTAAACATGCATGCAAAAGAGGCTCTGATACCACTTGTTGGGTTTTTGTTCAAAAATCCGATTTCAAGAATCATAAAATGTGCAACGGAAGCTTTAAAATTTTTGAACAACATTAAAACATTTTAATACCCACCAAGGATCCATTTGCATGAACATGAAAGATTTAAAACCATACATAAGGGGGTTTATAGAAATTACAACCTTTGAAGTCTTTGATAAAACCTTCTAGTATGATGGATGAAGATGGCAAGAACTCAAGAAGAATTCCTCTAGAGAAGTCCACCACAAGCTTCAACACCTTACGAAATGCTAGTTCCTTCTCTTCAAGATGCAAGAATGATGTTTTGATCAAATCTACTATGGACTTGAATAGCCAAAACAACAAAACACAAAACACACACACTTGGTGTGTGTTTCGGCCGAAAAAGGGAGAGGAGAAAAAAAAAGAGTGAAAAATGCAAGTATTTTCTCTTCAAGACCATCTCACCTATTTACCTTCAACTCCTTTTGACAACACATCAATTTCAATTGGCTATGAATAAGGTCCATTGAAAACACATGCAATCTTACAATAACACCCTTTAGTTGTAAGATGTTAAAAACATGACATAAGTTAGTTAAAAAATATCTCCTCAAGTCCCACCCTTTTCTTTTGGTTATAAAATAAATCCATCACATGTATTATTTCATTTTACCAAAATTTTATTTGCATCAAATATTATAAATCATATTTATCAATATTTTTAAGAATTAATATTTATCAAGAATCAAATTCTTATAAATATCTATTTGGTGTCTACTTGTTGTTCGGTGTGACCCTATAGGATCATATATTACCGGTAATATTATTTTATAATCATTCTTGAGCATATAGAACCAACAAAAGCCAAATTGAAGACATCAGAAATGATGACAATTTTTTTTTGAGATCGAGAAGGAAGTTATGTTTACTATATTTTGAAACAACTTAAATGAGATAAAAACAAAACATGAAGAAAAATCGAAAGAAAATTTTTCAAAAGAAAAACATTCTTCAGATTCAGATGTTTCTTTAAGCAAGGATTTAATGGGAACCACTTTCTTTAAAAGCATGTCCATGGATGGTCAAGAGGATTCTGAATCTTGGGTTTTGGAAAATCAATATGTTGATATAACTCCTGAAAAGTTCATTCCATCGGAAGCTGAAAAAGAAAGTTGTAAAAAGTTCAATGATTTTATGTATCCAAAGTCTTACGGTAATCTTCACACCACCAATGAGGGGCATTCTGATCATAATATTGAAAATCCTTGTGAAGATAAAGGTAAAGGTATAGATGAAACACCTGTTCAATTTGATTTCAATACTAAACTTCCAGATCATACTAAATTCTTAGTTAAGGAAGATGAACCAAAGAAGAACTTTTTCAAAGGTGATTTTTCAAAATCAGTTGAGAAAACTCCTGTTAACGATTATTACTCTAAATCTAAATCCAAAAGGTCGTTACAGAAGAAGAGAAGAAAAACCCAGAGATGTAAATCTTTTCAAACTCCAAATTCTAAAACTTCTGACTCTTATTTTTCTAGTGTTTCAGATCGTTATTTGAGAAACAACAAAAAGCTTGAGTGGAGAGTTAAGGAGTCCACACACGATGTGGCCTAGACAAAATCATCCAATGTTCCTATTAATTCAATGAAAAACAGTTTTGATTCTGCTGTAATAAATCATGTTGCTTTCCATAAACAAAAACTTGTTGTTCCATACAAGATTTACTCTATGCAACAATTGATCAATTTTGCACATGACAAGATTTGTTGTTCATTTTGTGGTGTGGATGATTTTATCTGTAAGAGTGATTTCTTTAACTGGTTTGGCTATGATATTTCTGGTGTTAAAAAGTTTTATTCTAAAGGAATTTATATAAGAGATTTTAGAAACAACAATGGTACGAATTTCAAACATGTACCAACTCCTAACCCAAAAGGACCCATTTACAAATGGGTACCTAAAACCACTTGATTTTATTTGCAGACCAGTCATGTATGGTACTTAGATTAAGACTACTCAAAACACATGACTGGAAGAAAAGAGATGCTCACTAACTATGTAGAGAAAAACGGTGGTCGAGTCAAGTTTGGTAACAATCGGTACTCACCAATTTTGGGATATGGATACATCGTAAAAGACAACGTCAGGATAACCAAAGTCAACTATGTTGAGGGTATGGGGCACAACCTTTTCAATATCGGTCAATTTTGTGACAAAGACTTAGAAGTCAACTTCAAAAAGAAAAGATGTTCAGTTACTTCTAGTTGGTACTCGAAGGTCAAATCTGTATACAATTGATCTTTCAACAGTCAAACCCAAGAATGACGTTTGTCTGTTATCTAAAGCTTTCGTAGAAAAGAGTTGGTTATGGCACCGACGTCTATCTCACCTAAATTTCAGATACATTCAAAAGCTAATCATAGGTGATTTAGTCAAACGTCTACCGGTTTTGAAGTTTGAAAGAGAAAATTTTTGCACCGCTTGCGAGAAGGGTAAGATGAAGAGAGTTCCTCGCCCGCCGAAAACTTAACCAAGCACAAAGAAGATATTGGAAATCTTGCATATGGATCTTTGTGGGCCTATGAGAACTGAAAGTATTAGCGCCATACGGTATGCGTTAGTGGTCGTTGATGATTACTCGAGGTAGACGTGGGTAAAATTCCTACGATAGTCATTTCCTTAGTGAAGATGCTTCAGGTCAGTCTACAACAATCAGTTCAGACAATAACGTCAGATAACGGGACATAGTTCAAGAATAAAACTCTGGATGATTTCTTGGAATCATTGGGAGTGACTCATCAATTCTCCACGGCAAGAACACCACAACAGTACGGGGTTGTTGAACGACGAAACCGTACTCTAGTTGAAGCCGCAAGAACGATGTTATCGTATTCTGATCTTCCTTTATTTCTTTGGGCTGAAGCAGTGTCAACGGCTTGCTATAAACAAAATCGCTCAATTATACACCGACGGTTTGGAACAACACCATATGAGATAATAAACAATAGAAAACCAAATATTAATTTCTTTCGTGCTTTTGGTTGCAGGTGTATTGTTCTAAATGACAAGGACAACTTGAACAAATTCAGCCCTAAGGCAAACGAGGGTGTGTTCATTGGATACTCATCCACCTCAAAGGCATACATAATTTATTTCAAGTCTTTAAGAACCGTGATTGGGAGAATCAATGTCAAATTTATTTCAAGTCTTCAAATTTATTTCAAGTCTTCAAGATGTTCTGAATAGAAGAGTCAGAGTTCTGACTAAGAAGGCTCAGAAGGATTGCATTGAAGAATTGTTCAAGTATAGAAGTCTGAGAAGAAGAGTCAGAGTTCTGAGAAGCTTTATCAGAAGAACGTTCAGAAGTTCTGAACAACCTGTTCAGAACTTATAACTAGATACTTTCCTTAGTGTTTAGTTAACTAATTAGGACACGTGTATTGTTCCTATTAGTCATTCATATTTGTACTGTAGCTTTAATATTTCCATTACAGTATAAATAGAGTGGTTAGCACTACATAGCTAACTGATTTTCCCGAATATCGTTGTATTCATCCTTTGTAATCTTTGAGACTATTTCTCTCTAAGATCTGTAATTCTGTTCATCATTGAATACAATTGGGCTTGATCATACAACTTCTCAATTACTGTTTTCTATATTGATTGTAAGATTAGATCCTGAACTTACAATTGGTATCAGAGCCAATCAACAAACAAATTTGTTCAAGATTGTGATCGCGAAGATCTGTTGATCAATTTCTTGAAGATTTCTTTATTCGTGCAAAATCGATTCCGCTGCTTGGGCTAGTTCTTGAATTCTTGGCAATTCTTGAATTAACTGTTACCTTTCGATCAAGAAACTCGAATTTGTCTCTCTGTTGAATACTCTTACGATCATGTCTTCTAAAGAATATCTAGCCATGGGATCTGAAACGAAGCCACCTGTTCTAATCCCTGAGGAGTACCAGCAATGGAAAATACGAATGATCCAATTCTTGGATAACATAGACGAGAATCTGATGGTCTCGATCCGAGAAGGTCCTATCGAGGTATACATCGATGTTGAAGCAACTCCTGCGACAGAAACAACTCCAGAAATACCGGCAACAAGGGTGAAAAAGAACTATTCTCAATACACAGCTGAACAGAAGAATAGGCATGCAATCGACAAAAGAGCAATCACATTGATGACACTTGCAGTTCCAAATGAAGTTCTCAACAGGATTGACAGTGGTTCATCCGCCAAGGAAATGTGGGATGAACTGGAAAGACAAATGTTAGGTACTGTCAGATCAATTCAAGCGAAGTTGAATCAAAGCATAAATGCTTATGAACGATTCAAGGCAAAAGAATCTGAAAGCTTAAGTCAAACGTATAGTAAATTTTGTACTATACTGAATGATCTGAGAAGGAATGGCCTGAAAAAGACAAAGTCAGAAATAAACTACAAATTTCTGAATAGTTTAAACTCTGAGTGGTCATCATTTGCTATAAGTCTACAAATGAACAAGGATATGTGTGAAGAAGATCTAAATGATCTATTTTGTGTTCTTAATCAGCATGAGGACTCTGTGAAAATTATGGTTGAAGAGAAGAAGAGTGTTGCAGAACAATTAGCTTTTTTGTCAAAGGCCAAAACTGTGAAAGCACCCAAGAAGGCTGCATATATATCTGAGATACCTAATCTGGAGGAGTCTGACAAGGAAGAAGGATCAGCAGATGATGAAGATATAAAAATGATTGCTGAAAAGCTAGCCTTGTTGACTAACACTTTCAACAAGAGGTATGGAAAAGGAAAATTTCAGGGCAAGTATAGGAAAGAGCAGGGAGGTTCAGACAACAAGAAAAGAGAAGAGAAAGGAGTGTGTAAGTATGAAAAGAAGGAAGAAAGAAGGGAAGAAAATAGAGAAGAGAAGGAAGAAAGAAAAGAAAAGAATTTGTGCTTCAAGTGTGGAAAGTCTGGCCATTTTGCAAAGGATTGCAAAGTGAAAATAGTGAAAGATTATGAGTACTATACCAAGAAGGCTCAGCTGGCAAAGAAAAGAGATGAAGAAGTAGCAATGTTAGCTGAACAAGAAAACTGGCTGTACTACACTTCAGATGAAGATGACTGCATTCACTTTTCCCAGATGCAAAGTTACATGGCAAAGATGAAGAATGAGGATGATTCTGACTTTGAAGATGTTGATTCTGAGTCATCTGCTGAGGTACATTCTGCACTTGAAATAGACTTAATGACACAGATTGGAGAAATGAAAACTGAATTTGTTAAACTAAGAAAACAAATAAAAGGAGAAAGAAACTTAGTTAACAAATTCAGAATTGAAAAAGAGGTGATAAAAGAACAATATGAGGAATCTAGGGGTTGAGAAACAGAAAATTAAAACTGAAAATTCTGAGTTGTTGAAAAACCTTTCTGAATTAAAAATCGAGCTTTCAAAAGTTAAGGAAGAAAAGGGTGATTTACAAATAAAGTTTAATATGCTATTTGAGGAAAGAAAGAATTTATACTCTAAAATCAAAGAATTAGAAGATCTTAACTTGAAAAGAGGTCAGACTCAGCAAACATTAAATCTTCTAACAAGTAATGTTAAAGATACAAGATTTTATAATCCAAAGAAGGGATTGGGATTGGAAGAAAATGTGGTTTTAAAAAGAGCTCCAGTCAACTTGTATGACTTTGAAAAACTTCACGTTCCAAAACCAAAAATTCCAGAAGTTGTTGAAGTTTTTAGAAGATCTGCAAGTTCTATCACAAGTTCTGACAACTTACAAAAATCAAGTTCTAAAAAGACAAAGGAAATAATTTCTGAGTCAGAAACAGAAAAGAAAGATATTTCAGAAGAAAAGGTTAAGAAAGAAATTTCTGAACCAAAAGAAGAGAAACCAAAATATAATGATGCTAAATTCAAATACGACTCTTTAAATGTCAGTTACAAAAATAAACAACAAAGTTTTTCACATTCTGACATAGAAAGTATATTTGATACTAGTAAGGTTTCTTATCAGTTTTCTGATTCTGAAGGTCAGAAATCTGAGTTCTTTAATCAGAATTCTGAATCAAAGAGTCAGAATTCTGAATCAAAGAGTCAGAATTCTGAATCAACTGAAGATTCTGAAACAAAATCAGAAGAATTTTTACAACTTGAAAAGAGGTTTACTCTTGTAAGTCAAGAACTTGAGGACTTAAGGAAAGCATATGATGAACTTGAAAATGACCTCTGTGATGTGGATTTTGATCTTAAGAATGCTTTAAAAGTGAAAAATGATTTTATTCAGAAAATAACAGAACTTGAGAAACTGAAAGCTAAGTATGATCTGTTCAAAATTAGTGCTCTAAAAGAAAATTATAAATTCTTTAATGAATCAAGTACATATGAAAAAGGTGAATCATCTACTTCTTATTCTAACAAAAAGAAGTTGAATTTTTCAGAAAAAGAGGAAAACAAAAGGAAAGATGGTGTGAAAAGAGTTTCTGAGATGAATGAAGAGGTTCCTGCAACTGTACCAAAAGCACATAGTTATTGTGATAAATGTACTTGTACTTTGAAAAACAACAATAAAAATGACAAGGCTTATGGTACAGATCTGTTATTACTTGCAAAGAAAAATCTTAGTTGTGTTCAATGTAAAAGTGATTCTTTTCAATATTCTCAAAAATGTCCAATCATAATAACATCTGTTTCTTTCATAAGAAAAGATATTCAGAAAGCAGAAAAGAAGAATGTTTTTATTCCTCAGAAAACAGAAAAGAAAAATGTTTCTGTACCTCAGAATACAGAAAAGAAGAAGGTTTCTGTTCCTCAAACTCAGAAGAAAAATAAGATAAAAGAAGTGAATTCTTAGATAAAAATCAAAAGAAAGAATGAGAAAGAAATTAATGTAAAAGAAAAGAAAGTTGAAAACACTGTAAAATCTAAATTTACAACTTTCAAAAAGAAATTGAACAAGTTTGTGAACAGAAAATGTTCTGACTTCATAAACGTTCAAGGCAAGTGGTGTTTAAAGAAAGATTTTGAATGGAAAGTCAAAGGTACTTATGATAAATCTAATGTCAAATCTAACAAAGATGGACCCATTCCAAAATGGGTACCTAAAACTAACTGATCCTTTTGCAGGGCTGTCATGTGTGGTTCTTAGATTCAGGAGCTTCAAGACACATGACAGGTCAGAAGTCTTTTCTATCAAACTTCACAGAAAAGGCTGGAGGAGCAGTAAACTTTGGAAATAATAGCAAAGGACAAGTCAAAGGTTATGGGGATTTAACTAAAGGGGATCTGACTATCCAAAAGGTTTTCTATGTTGAAGGATTACAACATAATCTTTTCAGCATAAGTCAGTTTTTAGACAGTCTTTGTCAAATAAAGTTTCAAATAACAGGTTGCATGATTTTAACTGAAAATGATGTTAAAGACTTCTGGGCCAAAAGACATATGGACTTATTTGTGGTTAATTTCTCAAAATTGAAAACAATAAATCCAGTTTGTCTTTTATCAAACTCAACTGCAAATGAATGCTGGCTTTGGCACAGAAGATGTTCTCATCTAAATTTCAAAGACCTTAATAATCTTGTTGCAAAACATCTGGTTAAAGGTTTACCAAAGATTAAATTTGAAAAAGAATCATTATGCTCAGCTTGTGAAATTGGCAAGATGAAAAAGAGTTATCACAAATTAAAAATGGACTCATCTTGCAAAGCACCATTAGAAATGATTCATACTGATCTTTGTGGTCCTATTTCAGTTCAGTCTATGGGAGGAAAGAAATATATGCTTGTGATTGTTGATGAATACTCCAGATACACATGGGTTGAATTCCTAAGAGCCAAGTCAGAAGCTGCTACAACACTGATAAACTTTATCAAGAGGATACAAGTTTTCTTACAACTCCCAGTTCAGAAAATCAGAAGTGATAATGGAACAGAGTTCAGAAATGAGACTCTTCAGAACTTTTTAGAAAGTTCTGGGATTTCTCACAATTTTTCTGCTGTCAGAACTCCTCAACAAAATGGTGTTGTTGAAAGGAAAAACAGAACTCTAGTTGAAGCTGCGAGAACAATGCTGGCTTATTCAAATCTTCCTACCTTCCTATGGGCTGAAGCAATTGCAACTGATTGTTTTACACAGAATAGAACTTTAATCAATAAAAGATTAAATAAGACTGCTTATGAACTGATAAATAAAAGAAAACCATTAATCAAATTCTTTCATGTTTTTGGTTGCAGGTGCTATGTCCTCAAAGACAGAGAAAATCTTGCCAAATTTGATAAAAAGGCAGATGAAGGATACTTTGTTGGTTATTCTTTAACTTCCAAAGCATTCAGAATCTACAATAGAAGAACCAAGAGAATGATGGAGAGCATAAATGTAACTTTTGATGAAGCCAGAATGAAGACTTCTGAACAAGACAGTTCAGAACTCATGCAGAACAAGACAAAAATGACTTCTGATACAAATTCTAATCCTATTTGTTCAGAACTCAATATACTGTTTAAGGATGCTTTCATTGAACTAATTTCTGATTCTTATGCAGAGTATGAAAACCCAAAGATGGTCAAAGAGATGAAAAATAAGACTCCAGAAATAGTTCAATAAACTGTAATTTTTGATAAAGGTCCATCTGAGGAATGTCCAAATCTGATAAATACAAGTAGTGAAAATTCTGAACCGTGTATTCAGAATTCTGAACCTTGTAATCAGAATTCTGAACCTTATAGTCAGAACTCTGGTCAAGTTACTCAGAAGTCTGACTTCATTACTCAGAATACAAACACACATGGAACTCCTACAAGTATATCAGAATGAGGGGACAGTTCAGAATTACATGCAATCATTGATGAGAATGATACAAACAACAATTTTTCAGAGATTGATGTGCTTCCCAGTGCAAACAAGTGAACTAAAAATCATCCTATTCATCAAGTAATAGGTGATCCATCCGCAAGAATAAAAACCAGATCAGCGACAGCAAATGAAGCTATGTTTGCAGGTTTCTTAAGTGTCATTGAACCTAAGAAAGCTAATGAAGCTCTAGAGGATCCAGATTGGATTTCAACAATGCAAGAGGAATTGCTACAATTTGAAAGAAACAAAGTCTGGAGACTCATTCCAAGGCCTGGAGGTAAATCTATTATTGGAACTAAGTGGGTGTTCAGAAACAAAAAGGATGAGTCAGGTGTTTTTATAAGAAACAAAGCAAGTTGGTTGCTAAGGGATACTGTCAACAAGAAGGAATTGATTATGATGAGACATTTGCACCAGTGGGAAGAATAGAGGCAATCAGAATATTTTTGGCCTATGCTGCACACAAGAACTTCAAAGTGTATCAGATGGATGTTAAATCAGCTTTTCTGAATGGTAAACTTAATGAAGAGGTGTATGTTCATCAACCTGAAGGTTTTGTTGATCCAGAATTTCCTGACCATGTTTATATCTTAGATAAAGCACTATATGGTCTAAAACAAGCACCAAGAGCCTGGTATGACACTCTTACTCAACACTTATTAGTTTCAGGGTTCAAGAAAGGTAAGATTGACACAACTTTGTTTTTAAAGAAACAAGGTGAGGATTTGATTCTTATTCAGATTTATGTTGATGACATAATATTTGGTTCTACCAGTCAAGAATTATGTGATAATTTCTCTAAAATCATGTCATCTGAATTTGAAATGAGCATGATGGGTGAACTGAACTTTTTCCTTGGTCTTCAAGTCAAACAGTTACCAAAAGGTATTTTTATAAATCAAGGAAAATATGTCAGAGATATTCTGAAAAAGTTCAAAATGTCTGATTGTGCTTCTATGAGAACTCCTATGGCAACCAACATAAAGTTAGATGCTGATCTCAAAGGAGTTTCAGTAGACAACAAACTCTATAGAGGCATGATTGGATCATTACTTTATCTGACTGTAAGTAGGCCTGATATTATGTTCTCTACTTGTTTCTGTGCTAGATTTCAATCCAATCCAAAACAATCTCATATGTTGGCTGTTAAAAGAATTTTAAGATATCTAAAAGGCTCACCTGATCTAGGTTTATGGTATCCTAAAGAAACTGATTTCAAATTGACTGCTTTCACTGATGCTGACCATGCAGGAAGTAGGTTGGACAGAAAGAGTACATCTGGTGCTTGCCACTTTTTGGGAGATAAAATAGTGAGTTGGGCATCAAAGAAACATAATTGTGTGTCCACTTCAACTGCTGAAGCAGAGTATGTTGTTGCTGCTGCTTCATGCTCTCAAACTTTGTGGATGAGAACACAACTTATGGACTATGGCTATCAGCTCAACAAAATTCCCATCTATTGTTGACTCAGAAAGTGCGATTGCCATTACTCAGAATCCTGTTCAACACTCAAAGACTAAGCATATAGATGTGAGGTATCATTTTATAAAGGATTATGTGGAAAAAGGAACTATAGAAATGCACTTTGTGCATACAAAGTATCAAATGGCTGACTTATTCACAAAGCCTCTTGATCACAAAAGGTTCTCTTTTCTCATATGTAAAATAGGAATGCTTAATCTAACTAATTGAAAATATTTCTGTTTCTTAAAAATGATAAATTTTTCTAAGAAAAATTTTCTGAGTAGTGTATTCAGAACTTCTGAGTCTTAACTTCAGAAATTTTGAGTCTTAACTTCAGAACTTCTGAGTCTTGGTTTCAGAACTTCTGAGTCAATACTTCAGAAATTTATATTCAAGAATTTATTTTTGAGAAACACAAATACTTCAAATTTTTTTGGTATATTTCTTTTCTATTATCTTTTTACTTCATCTTTATGTATCATATATGGTCATATACATGCTAAAGTCAAAGGGGAGCATCAATATTTTTTTGAAAATTATTTCATGATGCTTAAAAGGTTTGTTTTCATTTCTTATCTCTGATCATTCAAAGAAGAACAAGCTTTTAATGATAAAATTTTTTATTTGTTCAAACTATATCTGAATTAAAAAATTTCATATTCAGATATAAGATTTTAAATGATTTTTTTTAAAACATCATTACATGGACATAATTTTGATGATAAAATGTGTTTCTATCTGTTCAAACCTCTTCTGAATAACTAAAAGTTTTACATTTGTCAGAAGTTGATTTTAAATAAATTTTGATTACAAGGAAAAATTCTTCTGAATCATGGAATCAGAACTCTGAGTAGAACAATCAGATCTCTGATAAAGGAAAGTCAATCTACTGAGCGTGTTATTCAGATCTTTGACTTGAGTTAAAATTCTATCCACTAACACGTGTCAGCTTCATATTTGGTTGATTATGCCACGCATTTCATTTAAATCTTCTGTGGCATTTCAAATGTGTTGACTCCGTTATAACATTGATTTCGCTTTTCCGTCAAACCTTTCAACTTCGCGGATTTTAAATAGGACTTAAAATCCTTATTTCAAATTCTTTCAAATTCCAGAGCGAAAAGTGAGATACGAATCAATCCAGAGTTCTTTGAGTTTGTTTTCTTCTTAAATCATGTCTGGATTCCGAAGGAGTGGTCAAATTTCTCTACATTCTACTAAATCTATAATGGATTCATCTGATTCGGATAATGATGAAGTACAAAATAGAGCTGTTGAGGAAGAGGCAATAAGAAATGATGAAGTTAATGAAGAAGATGAACAAATGGCTGAATCAGAAGGAAATGCAGATGATGTAAATATAAATGTGGAACATGAACAGAGTGCTGCAGGTTGTATTATGTCGAATAGACCTATTTTAGTGGAAAGGGTTGTTCCTGAGAGTGAGTGGTTGAAATTATCTGAAAATAATTGTGTTATAGTATTTGAGGAAAGTCGATTTAAGCCTGAACACAGAATTATCATGGAGTTATTCAAACATCATCCTTACATAAAATGGTTTACAAGAAGAAAAAATGTTCCTGTTCAGTACATTCAACAATGGTGGAAACATCTTAGGTTAGAAGATAATAAATTTGTAGCTGAGATTGGAGGAGTGACATTTGCCTTATCTATCTCTGCACTAAGAGAAATGCTGAATCTACCAGAGAAAGATGATATACAGAGAAGGACAGATTTTGAAGACTCACCCTTAACAGAGGAATTAATAGCAGAGTTTATGAAGTTGGGATACAATGAAGGATTGAGGACTCTCAGTTTGTTTAGAAGGAACAAATTGCCACCTATTTGGGCTTGTTTCTTTCATGTGGTAAATAAGTGTTTGTCAGGGAAGAATAGTTCTGCTGATCAAGGTTCAAAACAGATTCTTCAAAATTTTCAGGGTTTAGTGAAGAATAGGCATTACGACTACACTTCCATTCTGTGGGAAGACATGAAAAATACTTTTGAGAAGAATCAGAAAGCAATTCCGAAGAAGACAAAGGATAATCCTCTGACATACATACCTTACATAAGGTATTGGCAAATTGTAATCTGGTATGCAATGCAAGAAAATAGAACCATATCAAGAAGATCAAATGAAGAGCATGGTCCTACTTTCTACTTGGGTAAGATGACCTCAGTTCCTAGACTTGAAAATTATCCAAATCACAAACTGTTGCCAAAATCACTTAGGAATTATATACCAAGGGAGAGTGAGATTTTAAAAGCTTATTGCACCTCTATGGGAATTGAATTACCTCAAATCCCTACCCAAGAGGACCAACCTGAGAAGAGAGGTGAGGGGTCTAGTCGAATTAGAGAGGCGGAGGATGTTCAAATGGGTGAACATTCTGAGAGAATTGAGGGGGGAAATTCTGAGAGCTTGGTTAGACTTGGTGAGGAAAAACAGAATGAGGGTGGTGAAGATGAGAGATTGTTAACAGAGGTTCAAACAGAAAGAGATACCTCTGCACCAGCTAATCTTGACCAGGTAACCACAACTACTATTGGTTCACATTTCTTGGTGTCCAATATTGAAACAAACACCATGGACCTAGTGGTGGATCTTGAACAACCCATCCATACCCACTCAGAAGCATTTCAACATGCTACTGTTTCACATAACTCAGGGGAACCATCCCAAACTCATTTGGAGGGAAGTGATAAATCCCAACCTATCTTTCAACACACTGAGTCTGAATATCACAGTCCTATTCAATTTGAGCCTGAAATTCCTTCTAACACTGGCACAAATCAGGAATTTCGTATTCCTGACACAACATTCATAGACATACCTAATATTGGGTGTCGAGGATTGGATGGAAGTCCTGGTGAGGTGAACATTACAAAAGCCTCATTCAAACGTGCATCTGTTGTACAAGATGACTTTGTGTTTTCTACAGGCCATGAGCCCTTTGGGCACATGAAAACTGGACCATCTGTTGGTTCAGGTTCACTGTTAGAAACTTCTGAATTTGAAAAGATTCAGAAACAAAACAAGGAGATGGGGGAAAAAATAGAAAATTTGGAGAAGGTGGAGGATTTGAATGATGAGGTGATAGATTTGAAAGATGTGTTGCAGAGAAAGTTGAATTCTGTTGAAACCAAAGTAGATGATGTAAAGAAATCCTTGGATTCTCATAAAAAGGAGATCAAGGATATAATGTCTGATTTTCAAAAAGATATGTTAAAACAAATTCAAGGTATGCAGGGATCTATACTAAAAGCACTGAGTGAATCAATGGCTTCTACTTCAAAGCCTCTTGAGCCTGTTCCTGTTGAAGAAGCTGAACCTGAAGGTACTTCCAATCAGAACTTGAAAAGAAAGTTTGATGATAATGAACCTCATGATCATCAAAAGGGGGAGAAAAGACAGAGGTTAAGTTCTGATGATGACATTGGCATAGAAGATTTTGAGATAGCAGATATGCACGTAGTCAGTATAAAGAATACAGAAGTTCAGACAGAGGAAGTTGTAAAAACAGTGGATACTAAGATAGTTCAAATTGATAGTTCAAATTGATAGTTCAGATACAGAGGAAATGGAAATGGGAAACATAGATGGTGGTGACTCAGATAAAACAGAAGAATTGAATCTAGACACAGAGATGGAAGTTATCTCTACAGAGATGGAAGTTATTTCTGATGAAACTGAAGCTATTGAGGAACCAATGTTGAGATCAGAGGAAACTTTGAGGTCAGAGGAAACAGAGGAAAGTTCAGTGGTCAACATGTGTACAGATATTATTCTTTATGACAGAGATAGTGCAATGGGTACTGAATCAGAAGAAAGAAGGTTGAATCATGAATTGATCAGAAGGATGCATAGTGAGGTAGTCAGAGCACTTAATGATCAGAATATTCAACAAGGTGTAAAACTGATAAGGCCTATTGATCTGTTGGGAGAAGAAGATAGAACTGTTGATTATTCTCAGAAGTTTAAGCATGAGTTTCGATATAACTATGCTGATGAAATGAACACAGAAGAAGAATATGAGAAAGTGAAAGATTACTTTATGCCTTCTGAGTATATATTCAGAAAACCAATTGAGATTCCCAAGGTTAACATGCAAATTTTGGAGGAGCCTATATGTGATTTTATCCTAGAGTTGAGTGATGTACCTCTGGCTAAACATTTTCATGATGATATTTTTCCTGAGGAAATATATGAAAATCTCTACCACACAGAAGGAGAGTATGAGCTTTTGGAGAGCAATGTTGATGGTTTCATGGATGGCAGAGCTCAGATAGTCTATGCAGAAGCTTCTAACAGATTCAGAATTCCTGACTCAAGACTGCATATTCAGAAGAAAATTGAGAAAGTATTAATGTTTCAACCAGAAGAATTCAATGGTCTAATGTTTGTCAGATTGGAAGTGCTGAAAGGAAGAAATACAAAGGTTTCCATGTCCAGTTTTGATTTTCACAGATTAACTCTTGATGATCAGATCTTTCTAGTTAAGTTCTTTGCTAGTACTGAAGAAACCTTGATAGAGATTGAGTGCAGAAGAATTCTGGGGATTTATGTCTGAAATATGTACATGTATGATTTTCAATTGGCAATTGAAGGAAGAAAAGATAAATGCAATTTGAGTTGTCCAGCAATGACTTCAGGGTTTGGTGTATATTTGAAGGGGTGTATAAATGAAGGAATGGAAACTGAAGGGTTTGCATATCCAGTTCAAGGAAGACTTGAAATATTCAAACTGAAGGAATTGGTGAAGTATAGTGATGCAACTTTGAGTTGGTTACTAATTGATATGAAAGTTATTGCTTCTACTGAGAGAGAAAATCTAAAGAAAAAATGTATGAACTATGTGGAAAGAAGATTAAATCTCAGAAGATAAATCAGAAGCTGTGGTGAATGGTTATTATCAGAGATCAATCCTAAAAAGATACTACATAATGACTGTGTGTTTCCTGCGGAATATGAGGTGAATGAGATTCTTTCAGAAGAAGTTGAAGAAGTTCAGAACACAACTCCTCAGAATGTGCAGATAACTAGTGTTGAGCAAGTTGAACAATCTGAACCAAAAGAAGATGAGATGTCAATTGATTTGAATGGATACTTTCTTGAGTTTGATCTACCTGAGTTTTTCAAGCCTAAAGAGATTCAGATCTGGTTGGCAGAGAAATCAAGATTCCATGGGAAATCAAAGCATGCTGTATATTCAGACTTCTTAATCACAGGGATCAGAGAATTAAAAGTTAAACAATTCAGAAAGTTGGAGTACTTGTCCTTTGAAGTTTTGAGAGAAGATGGCAAAGTGTACTACTTTACTGATGCAGATTTTGAAAAGTTATCAGTAGTGGATTTCTACAGACTACATAGTATGTTGTGCTTTAAAGAATCAAGCAAAGATAAAACTGAAAGGAAGGAAAGAAGTGTGGTGATTGAAGCTATGTTTTACATCCTGAGATGGCATTGTTATACAGATTTTCAAATAGCTCTGTATTTACAAAGGCCATGTGTTTATTTGGCAAATCCCAACACAGATCATGATCAGAAAAAGGAGTTAAAGACTGGAAGTGTTCACAGATATCCAGATTTGGGAGTATTTTTGAAAAACAAGAGTGGAAAGATCTTCTTCAGAGCAAAGGAAACTGCAAAATACTGCTCTGGAACTTTAAGAATTATTAAGCATAATTTGGAGAAAAAGATGCTGAAGGTGAAGCAAGCAAATATGATTCAAGAAGCAATCAATCAGCAAGTTGAAATTATCCAAGAAATCATTGTCAAAATTGACAAGAGGCTTAATCTGAGGAATGTGCTCTTACAGAAGATTGTTCCTACTTTGAAAGAACTGGATGATGAAAAGTTCAAGTTTATTTGACAAAAAGGGGGAGATTGTTAGATCTGAGTTTTGTCAATAAACCAAGTGTTAAAGATCTGATGAGAAGGCTCAGATGTTCTGAATATAAGAGTCAGAGTTCTGACTAAGAAGGCTCAGAATGATTGCATTGAAGAATTGTTCAAGTATAGAAGTCTGAGAAGAAGAGTCAGAGTTCTGAGAAGCTTTATCAGAAGAACGTTCAGAAGTTCTGAACAACCTGTTCAGAACTTATAACTAGATACTTTCCTTAGTGTTTAGTTAACTAATTAGGACACGTGTATTGTTCCTATTAGTCATTCATATTTGTACTGTAGCTTTAATATTTCCATTACAGTATAAATAGAGTGGTTAGCACAACATAGCTAACTAACTTTCCCGAATATCATTGTATTCATCCTTTGTAATATTTGAGACTATTTCTCTCTAAGATCTGTAATTCTGTTCATCATTGAATACAATTGGGCTTGATCATACAACTTCTCAATTACTGTTTTCTATATTGATTGTAAGATTAGATCCTGAACTTACAAAGTGCAAGTGTACACTGTCCACTACGATCGTCACAGCAAGTAATAGTTGGTAAAATACCAGAATCGAATCCACAGGGACTGGACAATCAAGACAATATGGTTCTCATGAGCTCCTTTTACAGGTTTCAATTAGAGAGGAAACAATAGTTTGGTTTGTTTGGTGAAAAGCTACTTTTAACGATTTTACTAAGGTTTAAAAGAAGGAATGTAGGTTAGATTTTCCCTAGATTTTATACTAAATACTCGGTCCTAAAAATGATCCTTGTATTCGAGGTAGACATTTTTGCTAGAAAAGCCCGGTTACAAAATACTCACACCGTTTAGATAAAAATCCCATACTCTTATTACTTATTGTTATGTCAATGGTAATCTCAAGAATGGACCTTTTCAGGTCTCGATGGAATGTGTAGAGGCAAATACTCTAAGTGTTTTTAATACACAAATTAGCTTGCCTACTACTCCAATGGGATGGGATTAGCTCACTGTGCCGACCTCACTTTCGTAAGTGTCATAAGAATTCTTTCGAATCCCCTAGCATCATTCAAGCTCGTGTCACTATGTTCTACTTATTTCTAAGTTAAGAACTAGACTTTAGATCCTTGCAAGTGATCGGCTTGTTCGCATCCTTGGGTAAATATCGAGAATGAATGACCAAAACAACAAATATTATAAGTATAAAGATTACTCAAGCATTTTTAATAAAATCCAGGTACTTCTCCTTCCTACATCCCAAAGGATGTTTAGCCCATAATTGAAGTAAAGAAAGCAAAAGAGTAGAAGTTGCACATAATTAAACTGAAAGTGACTTTAATTAAACTGCTCACAGTGGGGAACGAGAAGTCGTCCCTGCACTGTGTAGTTTAAATTACAATTAAACTAAGAAAGTAAATTACTGAAAATTAAATCTAGTTACTGCAGTAAATAAAAGACTAAAGCTAATGTGATAGTTGAGAGAATTTAAGACTAAGCAACAACTCAAGGATGATAATAAATGATACCCAAGTGCTCCTTTATATACTAGGAGAAGGAGTTGGGTATTACACAAAAGAGGTGGGTCTTCCAATGGGTAAACACTGCTGTGTTGTGGCAGAAATCAGTTCCTTGTGTAATCCTTTTACCCAATGGACCATTTTCCAAGTCAATCTTCAAGTACAAGGAGGTGTACTTGATGCTATCTCCAATGAAAACTACCTTGTACTTCTCCAGTCCATATTTTCCTGCCATATGAACCTTCTAAACTCCAGGTTTTATATTTCCAGCCCATGGTTTTCTTTTGTTTTCTTGATCTGCTCGAAGAGTGGGGAACCGGAGTGGGCACAAAAGTGGTCACTGCAGGATAAAATGTGAAAAACACCCAAATTCTACCAAATAATTTATTAAAGACCATGGTTCACTCCTTTTGCTCGTTTTCGTGAAATATACCAAGAATGGGGGTTTTAAGAAGTGAAATGGCTAAAATTTACAAAATAAAGTGGAAAATAAATGGAAATAATAACTCTAAAAATAGAGTTATCATTATGTCTCTTGGTTATCAAGACGCAAGTGCTGGAGTTCTAACCCGTTCATCCAATTCAAGAGGAAGTATCTGTCGAGAATCGGGTACACATTATTTAGCATTCTGAACAGGTGCATGACACCAAAGCATACCGGCCTGGATAAGTGCAACATTGGGATTCTCATAATGTTCTATGTTGTGGCTTTCAACCGAGGGATAGATTATGCAGTCTTAATATGGAATGAGCTGATAGAGCTAGTTGGTGACAAGTCTGAATCTAGAAAAGCCCGCACCTTTGTACCGTTCCAGAGATTCCTACAGATTCTGATTCATAGTATCATGGAATACAATCAAGATATTCCTAGACGTCCTAACTCATTTCAAGGCCCGCAACAGTGGATGCACTTTCTGAAACTGCCTGCATTGATCAACTTTGCTCATATTGCAGTGATACCTGAAGCGGTATTAGCTTATGCTAACCAGCAGTCACCAATCATAGAATGAGTATAGGTTAGAAAATGCACTCATGGTCCAGCCAGATCCGGAGGGACCTCCCCAGGGTGCAAACCAATTAGGTGGCGAGGGTCAAAATATTGAGCAGGTTCAAGAACATGTGGTTCTTGAACGGGATAAGTTGAGAGAAAATGCTGATGTGGGGGGAACAGGAGAAGGGGGTGTTGCTGGTCATGTATCTACATCTGTTCTACACCATTATGGTATCTTTGATGACGATGACTCTTCTTGGGATTCTCAGTATGATGCAGACAAAGTTATATCTGCCTCTACTACTGATGATGAGGATAATGCAAATGGTGAAAATGGTGATGGATCCCGTAGTGACTCTGACTCTGATCACGATCCCGATGTGAACAAAATCCCGAAACATGTTCGCCCGAGACCACATGTAGAAAGTTCCGATGCTGATTCCACTTGGAACATCGAGAACATTTGTGAAACCGAAGGCATAAGGATGGATGAGGGAGTAAAAGTTGAAACAGGAATGAATGTGAGTTGTGTGGAGGGGAGAAAAGAAAATGCAGAGTGTGAGACAGGGTCTGAAAATTAAATAATGATAGACCCTTCCCAAACCGTGTATAGCCGGGTAGCCGCATCTACTGTCAACGTGCGTTCGTCGCCGTTAGACATTGAAAAAGATGTAGTGGACCCAGCTACGCAATGCACAGCCCCACCCAGCCACTAATCAGTTTACGAACAAACTGGTGTTTCATTTTCACAAGGGGATATAGCACAACCACTATAGGCAATCGCCCCGGCCATCGACTTCGTTTCAACGCACTTTGAGTCCAAAGCCTTTTGGATACACATCTTTTTTTAGGACACGTGCTCCGGTAACTTCTTAAATGGTGACACAGACCATTGGTAGCTTTCGTGCACCAATCAGAACACCCCGAGTGTTGCCGCCATTCGTTGTTGATTCACGAGGATGGGGTGGAAGTCCTGTCAATGTCAATACCATGCCAGCATTGAGCACATGCCATGTAGTTGCTTCAACCGTCATGTCAACCGGTAACCTACGTGGTCCGGGTGTTAGACTTTCTCATGTACAACAATTGTTTGCTACGCTGGGCCACCTCCTAATTACATTACACTGGATTTTTTGCATGCGGCGTTGGGTTCACTGAACGTATCGTATAATAATCAGACTAAGGAGATGCAAAAGATTGTCAATCAATTGTCTGCTAAGGTTCAAAGACCTGTTAGAGGTAAATCTATCTTGGAGACACCAACCTTTATGCCTGAGACAACAAACCCTACCCAACCAATATCAAACACTCAACCCATACCAAATATTGCCAGATCAACTCCCGATACATCATCTCAACCCGAAACCCAAATTCCCACACATGAACTCAAATCCCAACTTTTAGCTCGGTTACTTGAACAAGGAGAGAACATTAATGCTGAAGAAGTTGACTTACTTGGATTGTTAAGGAAAGATGTTGAGGTTCAGTCACAAATGGCCACAAAGTCAGATATTCAAGCCATTCAGCAGTCTTTGAATCAACTTACTCAAGCAGTGGCTTCAGCTTTCAAGACAATCTCTGACATGGTTACAGTTCTGGAAGAGTCACGTAAAGCTCAAACTTAGTCAAACAAGAGGAAGCATGATGATCAGGATGATCCTGATCACTATGAGGGGGAGAAGAGGGCCATAGTCGAATTATTTGTTGATGCTGAGAATGTTAGTGTTGGTGGTTCTGATCAGGTTGTTACTGAAGTTCTAGATGATGTCACCCCTACGGTTGAAAAGCCTCAAGGTGGTGATAATAGAACTGAAGAAGAGAGGATGGTAGAGGATATGCTCCAAGAGATTGTTTATATTGATTCAGGGGATGAGCCAGACAGAACAGATTTTAAGATCAAAGAAGGAATTGGTGATGTATTTGATGCTACTATTGGTGATGTTCAAACTGCTAACTCTGATTCAGATAATGACAATGATCAGGTGCTACCACAACAAGATGATATGGTGATAGGTATTCCTGAACTCAACATTCCTTTTATTCCTTATGGTAAAATCAAGGACCCAGTATCAGAAGCTGAAGTCATACTTTTTCAAAGATTGGTTGACAATGAACCTAACCTTGCTCGAAGAGGGCACAAGATAAGAATTCTGACTCCTTTTCAAGAGGATATCAGGAGAGACTTATTTGTGAAAATTGTTCAAAGAATTGATCTGGTGAAGCTGTACTCCATTGAAAAATGTCCGTAAATTCATCAGACTGAATTCTTGCATGTGATGAAGTACAAGGATCAAGATATTGATTGGGTCAGAACTGATAAAAGAATTGTGAAGATAGTAAAGATTGAATCTCAGAAACTACTGAATGTGTGGTATCCTGAATTTACCGTGTACATAACAGATGGGAAAGAATGGTTCTTCATTGAATCTAATTACAAGAGCCTAAACCTTGACGATATTTTGAGCTTATATGACATATTGGCACGTACCTCAGATAAGAAGAAAGATTGGTCAGAAGCCTTCTAGTCTGTCAAAAGTTTCATGAAAAACATGGTAAAGTTCTCCTGTCTCACTGACTTTCAAATGGCACTAGAAGCAGGTCAAGAGAGAGTCAACATTTTGAAACCCAACAAGAGATTGTCCGATATTCAAGGTATCCCGATCTACAGTGTTCTAGAAAAGCCAGAATTTGGTATTGTTTACTTCAATGAACAGAAGAAAGAGAGAAAGCTGATTGACCAAGCTTTGAAAGCTATCAACAAAAGAAAGGAATACTGGAATGCACTGAGACGCTGTGAGATTATCTTTGGGATCAGAAAGAAGTACATTGTACCAGATCAAGCCCAGTAGCCGCCTCAACTTTTGATACGAAGGGGGGGAATGTTAGTGCCAAATTTATTGTGTTGTATCAAGTTGAGGGACTTGTTTTGTATCTTTCCTATTGTAGGTATAAATAGGAGTTTGTTACCCTTTTTCATTACAAGGCATGCTTAGCCCTAGCATTCCAAATTCTCTCTACATTGTAATTCTTACATTGAGATCCAATAGAGAGATGACTTTTTGCATTTCATTGTGTTATTGATACTTGTTCTGGGATCACAGTTCTTCATAGTATTCCTGAGTGATAATTGTACATCAGTGATAACCTGTGTCTTTTCAGTATCACTGATGATCACTGATTGTTTCATATGTAAAACAATGTTGTTTGTACTCCCAGAAGATAAGAGTCGCGACAAAGAGTTCATCGTTGACATCGAAGACAAAGCTGATGAACAAGTGACAAGTCTACTAATGATCTGATGCGGACATCAGTGAACCCAAGACAAGTCCACACACGTGACGTTTCAAGAAGAAGTCTTCAGCGATAGCTGACTTACAGCAGGTCTTCACTGATGGTAGTTCAACTCAGCGATCGCTGATCATGAATCCTCCTCTCCAAGAAATGTTTTGTCTTATTTATCTTTCACAACTCTGTACGATTTGTCAGAAGACATGCATTTGTTGAGAATCGTACAACCACTCTGCTACTACACTGTTCACCGTGCGGCCCAAAGCATGTTTTGCAAAAAGTCAGAAAGCATGCGCCCAATCAGATGCTGACACGTGTAAAATCCTCCTGCCATGCATTAAATGCATGGGGTATAAAGAGGAGGAATACCACTTCAATTTGAAGGTGGTCTTCACTAAACTTCTTAGTGCCTTAGAAAACTAACCTTAATTTTCTATCTTCCTTTTTTCTCTCTATTTCTTGGGCAAGAACACTTGGTGCTTCTCAAGTTTGTTTAGATTAGGTTTTACTTAATCTTATTCCGCAACAAACTATAAATTGTTTGATTTACCAATAAACAATTTAGAAACTATATATCTTGTGTGTTTGTATTCAACCCCCCCTTCTATAAACTTATACTTGTATAACACTTCGGGACCAACATCCACCAATTTGAAGTGATGAGCAGTATAATCTTCTTCTCATCGTGGATAAGCTAACATAGGAATTGACATTATGGGGGAGTAAATCTTGAACCTTGAGCACTAAGCCAAATAATCCCAAGAAATCCATTTATGAGATATGACTCTGTATCATTAGGGATACGAGGTATGGAAAAGGAAATACTTTATATAGGAATCTTTGACTTCACATAAGTAGTTTCCGTAGATATCGACGACAACGGGTTAGGGGCTCGAGGGAAGGATGTCAAATTTGCGAAAGAGAAGTCGTTGGGGTAGTACTAAGAAAAGGTGGTCCAATATATGAGGGCATATTCATAGAATTCAGAGGTATGAGTAGAGATATCGAATATGTAGCGACATTAGTATAGATCACTCTGATCCTTTGAATTTTTTTGCAGAAGATTTGAATTTTTCCCAAATAATTGTGCAATTTGTTGTCAAGCTGCATCCATTTCTACTTAATTTTAGTCAATGATAACATGGTCAGACCCTGCAGATGACATAGTAAGATATGGAAAAATATTTGTTAGTATACAAGTTCGCGTTTTTTTGAGGAGGGCCCTACGGTGGACGCTAAACTATTTATGCCAAAAATTACCTAAATCATTTAAGGCTTAGATTGTGGAGCTAATCAGATATAGAATGAACATTCAAGTCAATAAACAAGAGAAACAAAAATGACTAGAGAAATAGTGACACAAAAAACCAGTCGAGGGAAAAATCATGGACGGTCAAAGTTATCGTCGAACAGTCAAAATTATCGTCGATGCACTACTAACATCAATCAGGGACGTCGTCCTTATTAACAATAATTCCTATTATAGAACATGGATAATATGTAACGTTGTAAATAAACTTATAAAAATAGTTTAGTGGCAGGGATTTCGTTTAAAGCACTTCAGTGTATAGAGTTGATATGATATTATGTACTTTAGTTTAATTCCTTGTTCCTTCGTTTGCATGGGTCATCTTTGTATATTCGAGATTTGTAGCCATTTGCTTTAATTTTCATAGTGATGATTGTTGTGTCTTTAGTAAGAAAATAATGAAATGGTTGTCGAACTTAAGTAATATAATTTATGGTCAGGTATATTGTAACGACCCGGTTTCCCAAACATACAACAAATAACATACATTGCATAACTTCATTACATTCATAATAAAAGGTACATCACAAACCAAGTACGGTCTCAATAGTCTTGACATTACAAAACATATAAAAGCTTCCTAATCAACATCCGTCAAAAGCTTCCTACACTTCATCCTCTCCTGCCGATCCTTAACCTGGAAAACATATTTTTGAAAACAAAATGAGGGTTAGACCAAACGGGTCTAGTGAGTTAATCCCGGTCTTTTCCAAAATCGTTATAAAACCTTTTCATGTAAATCCTTTGTATCAAAATAGTTTATATGAAACCTTTCGCCCATACACACATATACCTCTTGTATATAAATACCACATATACCACACATATATAAATACCAAACAAGACTCGTGCATCGTGCTCCACTCATCCTCATCCTCGTTTCCATGGCCACATTAGTCGGTAGCAAGCCAACTAATCATCGTCACTGTACAATACAGTCGACCCCACTGTAATTACATACAGCCCCGCTGCAATTACCTACAGCTCCACTGCAATTTCATGCAGCCCTGCTGTATTTCCATACAGCCCCGCCGAACAATAATTCGGCTCACCTATACTCGTTTCGTGCAATATAAACACAACATATATCTCAATATATTATCAATCACGTACACCATACATATAAGCACATTAATCACTAATTATCACATTCCCAAACCATACGTATGTATTCCAGTTGAAAATACTTTTAAAGTAAAACTCACCTGAATGCTTATTACAACTCTTCCAAGCCTTTTCCAAAGATTCAGTCTATCAATCCCAATCCACAGAGTCTGCAAATAGATTAAATACAAATATCCTCTTACTAACTGATCACATAAAACATACTAGAAGACCAAGGACTCTAGATAACTCAAATCCTCGAAAGTGACCAAAACAACTAAAATATCCGGACAACCCAAACAACCCGGACAACACCACCTTTTCCGGATAACATGACTTTTCCGGACAACCTCAGTAATCCGGACAGCAAGACTAATCCGGACAACACGATTTATCCGGACAACACAAGGAATCCGGATGCAATCCAGACTCTAAATCATCCGGAAATCCTCAAACAAATCATCCGGACACTATCAACAACTTACCCGGACACCACCCAAGAATTTACCCGGACACATTCAACATATCCGGACACCACTGTCGGTTTACCCAAAAATCACCCAGATTTGACAGAAAACTTTACCAGATGTGTTTGTGATGTTTCTACTCCGATAGGAACTACTTACTAGCAATTATAGACATAAAATGTAAAGCAACATACCTCAATTTCTCTTCCAAATACACCAAATGAAGTCTTAACCACAAGAACCCTTCTTTCTTCTTTTGCTCCCAAAACACACACACACACACACACTAAAAATCTGATTTTCTGAAATATCTAAACACTAAAGAGATAATATCTAACAAAATTTTCCTTTTAGCCCTTAAACTATTCAACAATAACCCAAACACCCTTAACTTATAAACTTATCCAAACTTTCCCTAAATAGAAACTTTAAAGTTAACTAAACTTAACGGAACTAGGATTGCACTAACGAACTTTTTCGGGGTATTACATTATCTCCCCCTTAAAAGAATTCCGTCCCGGAATTCGGTTAAGCAACGAACTGGGATAACTACTATACTTTACTAACAACTTCACCATACCTCTTATCAGAAGCTTAATCGAGTCAATCCGAAATCACACTCAATGCTCAAAATAACTTCACATTTTCCATTTCTCAAACGGTAATATTCTATTCTTTAGCTAACCATCTACTGCCACTCCATTCTCTTATTCTTGAATAACACTACTACACACCGCCTAGACATCCATACCTCTCCCCACATACTTTAGGCACCTTTACACAACTTACAAACAAAATTCCGAGCAGAGGTTTCCACTTATACTCACTCCATATCCTCACAAATCCACCACTTAATCTCACGAAATTCATTACTACTACACCTCGCACATTCACTAATTATAAACTGCCACCATCTTATCCATATTACCCCACACATTTAAACAATACCTTTCTTGATAGCGTCAACAATCACATTAAGTATAATCTACACAACATACTAAACTGTCGCCTTCATGACTAGGTCAAGACTTTACGCACTATCGTTACCTTCCACACACAATTCATCACGTTCTACATACTGCTATTAATCTTTACACTAAAGCCATCACACTCCACACACTAACAAATTAGAACAACAATAATTAAACACACCCTTCTATATCTCTAACACAATTATCAAATATTTTTCTAACACAAATAATAAAATTGAAAACACAAAAGAATCGGTTTGCAGCGAAGTCAGATAACACTTTAGCACGTATAAAGTTTATAGAAATATACCTGTCTTCATCTCTATCCATACGTCGAGTTCGACTTGCCACTCTGTTGATTTCAACAAGGTTAATATACACGTAAGCACATACCCAATATAACAAGATATTCCGGTTCAACATGTACTTGTAAGTTCCCGCTTACACTGGCCAGGTGTAATTTGAACATACCTTACATGATGTTCCTTCTACCTTTTTATACTTAACATCCCAAGGTTCTAAAATAATAAGGACATCCTACTTCACATGCAGTTTAAGTCTAGGTATAAATCCAAATACCTAAATCTCTTAAACTAGGGCTATGATACCATTTGTAACGACCCGGTTTCCCTAACATACAACAAATAACATACATTGCATAACTTCATTACATTCATAATAAAAGGTACATCACAAACCAAGTACGGTCTCAATAGTCTTGACATTACAAAACATATAAAAGCTTCCTAATCAACATCCGTCAAAAGCTTCCTACACTTCATCCTCTCCTGGTGATCCTTAACCTGGAAAACATATTTTTGAAAACAAAATGAGGGTTAGTCCAAACGGGTCTAGTGAGTTAATCCCGGTCTTTTCCAAAATCGTTATAAAACCTTTTCATGTAAATCCTTTGTATCAAAATAGTTTATATGAAACCTTTCGCCCATACATACATATACCTCTTGTATATAAATACCACATATACCACACATATATAAATACCAAACAAGACTCGTGCATCGTGCTCCACTCATCCTCATCCTCGTTTCCATGGCCACATTAGTCGGTAGCAAGCCAACTAATCATCGTCACTGTACAATACAGTCGACTCCACTGTAATTACATACAGCCCCGCTGCAATTACCTACAGCTCCACTGCAATTTCATGCAGCCCCGCTGTATTTCCATACAGCCCCGCCGAACAATAATTCGGCTCACCTATACTCGTTTCGTGCAATATAAACACAACATATATCTCAATATATTATCAATCACGTACACCATACATATAAGCACATTAATCACTAATTATCACATTCCCAAACCATACGTATGTATTCCAGTTGAAAATACTTTTAAAGTAAAACTCACCTGAATGCTTATTACAACTCTTCCAAGCCTTTTCCAAAGATTCAGTCTATCAATCCCAATCCACAGAGTCTGCAAATAGATTAAATACAAATATCCCCTTACTAACTGATCACATAAAACATACTAGAAGACCAAGGACTCTAGATAACTCAAATCCTCGAAAGTGACCAAAACAACTAAAATATCCGGACAACCCAAACAACCCGGACAACACCACCTTTTCCGGATAACATGACTTTTCCGGACAACCTCAGTAATCCGGACAGCAAGACTAATCCGGACAACACGATTTATCCGGACAACACAAGGAATCCGGATGCCATCCGGACTCTAAATCATCCGGAAATCCTCAAACAAATCATCCGGACACTATCAACAACTTACCCGGACACCACCCAAGAATTTACCCGGACACATTCAACATATCCGGACACCACTGTCGGTTTACCCAAAAATCACCCAGATTTGACAGAAAACTTTACCAGATGTGTTTGTGATGTTTCTACTCCGATAGGAACTACTTACTAGCAATTATAGACATAAAATCTAAAGCAACATACCTCAATTTCTCTTCCAAATACACCAAATGAAGTCTTAACCACAAGAACCCTTCTTTCTTCTTTTGCTCCCAAAACACACACACACACACACTAAAAATCTGATTTTCTGAAATATCTAAACACTAAAGAGATAATATCTAACAAAATTTTCCTTTTAGCCCTTAAACTATTCAACAATAACCCAAACACCCTTAACTTATAAACTTATCCAAACTTTCCCTAAATAGAAACTTTAAAGTTAACTAAACTTAACGGAACTAGGATTTCACTAACGAACTTTTCCGGGGTATTACATTATCTCCCCCTTAAAAGAATTCCGTCCCGGAATTCGGTTAAGCAACGAACTGGGATAACTACTATACTTTACTAACAACTTCACCATACCTCTTATCAGAAGCTTAATCGAGTCAATCCGAAATCACACTCAATGCTCAAAATAACTTCACATTTTCCATTTCTCAAACGGTAATATTCTATTCTTTAGCTAACCATCTACTGCCACTCCATTCTCTTATTCTTGAATAACACTACTACACACCGCCTAGACATCCATACCTCTCCCCACATACTTTAGGCACCTTTAAACAACTTACAAACAAAATTCCGAGTAGAGGTTTCCACTTATACTCACTCCATATCCTCACAAATCCACCACTTAATCTCACGAAATTCATTACTACTACACCTCGCACATTCACTAATTATAAACTGCCACCATCTTATCCACATTACCCCACACATTTAAACAATACCTTTCTTGATAGCGTCAACAATCACATTAAGTATAATCTACACAACATACTAAACTGTCGCCTTCATGACTAGGTCAAGACTTTACGCACTATCGTTACCTTCCACACACAATTCATCACGTTCTACATACTGCTATTAATCTTTACACTCAAGCCATCACACTCCACACACTAACAAATTAGAACAACAATAATTAAACACACCCTTCTATATCTCTAACACAATTATCAAATATTTTTCTAACACAAATAATAAAATTGAAAACACAAAAGAATCGGTTTGCACCGAAGTCAGATAACACTTTAGCACGTATAAAGTTTATAGAAATATACCTGTCTTCATCTCTATCCATACGTCGAGTTCGACTTGCCACTCTGTTGATTTCAAGAAAGGTTAATATACACGTAAGCACATACCCAATATAACAAGATATTCCGGTTCAACATGTACTTGTAAGTTCCCGCTTACACTAGCCAGGTGTAATTTGAACATACCTTACATGATGTTCCTTCTACCTTTTTATACTTAACATCCCAAGGTTCTAAAATAATAAGGCCATCCTACTTCACATGCAGTTTAAGTCTAGGTATAAATCCAAATACCTAAATCTCTTAAACTAGGGCTCTGATACCATTTGTAACGACCCGGTTTCCCAAACATACAACAAATAACATACATTGCATAACTTCATTACATTCATAATAAAAGGTACATCACAAACCAATTACGGTCTCAATAGTCTTGACATTACAAAACATATAAAAGCTTCCTAATCAACATCCGTCAAAAGCTTCCTACACTTCATCCTCTCCTGCCGATCCTTAACCTGGAAAACATATTTTTGAAAACAAAATGAGGGTTAGACCAAACGGGTCTAGTGAGTTAATCCCGGTCTTTTCCAAAATCGTTATAAAACCTTTTCATGTAAATCCTTTGTATCAAAATAGTTTATATGAAACCTTTCGCCCATACACACATATACCTCTTGTATATAAATACCACATATACCACACATATATAAATACCAAACAAGACTCGTGCATCGTGCTCCACTCATCCTCATCCTCGTTTCCATGGCCACATTAGTCGGTAGCAAGCCAACTAATCATCGTCACTGTACAATACAGTCGACTCCACTGTAATTACATACAGCCCCGCTGCAATTACCTACAGCTCCACTGCAATTTCATGCAGCCCCGCTGTATTTCCATACAGCCCCGCCGAACAATAATTCGGCTCACCTATACTCGTTTCGTGCAATATAAACACAACATATATCTCAATATATTATCAATCACGTACACCATACATATAAGCACATTAATCACTAATTATCACATTCCCAAACCATACGTATGTATTCCAGTTGAAAATACTTTTAAAGTAAAACTCACCTGAATGCTTATTACAACTCTTCCAAGCCTTTTCCAAAGATTCAGTCTATCAATCCCAATCCACAGAGTCTGCAAATAGATTAAATACAAATATCCCCTTACTAACTGATCACATAAAACATACTAGAAGACCAAGGACTCTAGATAACTCAAATCCTCGAAAGTGACCAAAACAACTAAAATATCCGGACAACCCAAACAACCCGGACAACACCACCTTTTCCGGATAACATGACTTTTCCGGACAACCTCAGTAATCCGGACAGCAAGACTAATCCGGACAACACGATTTATCCGGACAACACAAGGAATCCGGATGCCATCCGGACTCTAAATCATCCGGAAATCCTCAAACAAATCATCCGGACACTATCAACAACTTACCCGGACACCACCCAAGAATTTACCCGGACACATTCAACATATCCGGACACCACTGTCGGTTTACCCAAAAATCACCCAGATTTGACAGAAAACTTTACCAGATGTGTTTGTGATGTTTCTACTCCGATAGGAACTACTTACTAGCAATTATAGACATAAAATCTAAAGCAACATACCTCAATTTCTCTTCCAAATACACCAAATGAAGTCTTAACCACAAGAACCCTTCTTTCTTCTTTTGCTCCCAAAACACACACACACACACACTAAAAATCTGATTTTCTGAAATATCTAAACACTAAAGAGATAATATCTAACAAAATTTTCCTTTTAGCCCTTAAACTATTCAACAATAACCCAAACACCCTTAACTTATAAACTTATCCAAACTTTCCCTAAATAGAAACTTTAAAGTTAACTAAACTTAACGGAACTAGGATTTCACTAACGAACTTTTCCGGGGTATTACATTATCTCCCCCTTAAAAGAATTCCGTCCCGGAATTCGGTTAAGCAACGAACTGGGATAACTACTATACTTTACTAACAACTTCACCATACCTCTTATCAGAAGCTTAATCGAGTCAATCCGAAATCACACTCAATGCTCAAAATAACTTCACATTTTCCATTTCTCAAACGGTAATATTCTATTCTTTAGCTAACCATCTACTGCCACTCCATTCTCTTATTCTTGAATAACACTACTACACACCGCCTAGACATCCATACCTCTCCCCACATACTTTAGGCACCTTTAAACAACTTACAAACAAAATTCCGAGTAGAGGTTTCCACTTATACTCACTCCATATCCTCACAAATCCACCACTTAATCTCACGAAATTCATTACTACTACACCTCGCACATTCACTAATTATAAACTGCCACCATCTTATCCACATTACCCCACACATTTAAACAATACCTTTCTTGATAGCGTCAACAATCACATTAAGTATAATCTACACAACATACTAAACTGTCGCCTTCATGACTAGGTCAAGACTTTACGCACTATCGTTACCTTCCACACACAATTCATCACGTTCTACATACTGCTATTAATCTTTACACTCAAGCCATCACACTCCACACACTAACAAATTAGAACAACAATAATTAAACACACCCTTCTATATCTCTAACACAATTATCAAATATTTTTCTAACACAAATAATAAAATTGAAAACACAAAAGAATCGGTTTGCACCGAAGTCAGATAACACTTTAGCACGTATAAAGTTTATAGAAATATACCTGTCTTCATCTCTATCCATACGTCGAGTTCGACTTGCCACTCTGTTGATTTCAAGAAAGGTTAATATACACGTAAGCACATACCCAATATAACAAGATATTCCGGTTCAACATGTACTTGTAAGTTCCCGCTTACACTGGCCAGGTGTAATTTGAACATACCTTACATGATGTTCCTTCTACCTTTTTATACTTAACATCCCAAGGTTCTAAAATAATAAGGCCATCCTACTTCACATGCAGTTTAAGTCTAGGTATAAATCCAAATACCTAAATCTCTTAAACTAGGGCTCTGATACCATTTGTAACGACCCGGTTTCCCAAACATACAACAAATAACATACATTGCATAACTTCATTACATTCATAATAAAAGGTACATCACAAACCAATTACGGTCTCAATAGTCTTGACATTACAAAACATATAAAAGCTTCCTAATCAACATCCGTCAAAAGCTTCCTACACTTCATCCTCTCCTGCCGATCCTTAACCTGGAAAACATATTTTTGAAAACAAAATGAGGGTTAGACCAAACGGGTCTAGTGAGTTAATCCCGGTCTTTTCCAAAATCGTTATAAAACCTTTTCATGTAAATCCTTTGTATCAAAATAGTTTATATGAAACCTTTCGCCCATACACACATATACCTCTTGTATATAAATACCACATATACCACACATATATAAATACCAAACAAGACTCGTGCATCGTGCTCCACTCATCCTCATCCTCGTTTCCATGGCCACATTAGTCGGTAGCAAGCCAACTAATCATCGTCACTGTACAATACAGTCGACTCCACTGTAATTACATACAGCCCCGCTGCAATTACCTACAGCTCCACTGCAATTTCATGCAGCCCCGCTGTATTTCCATACAGCCCCGCCGAACAATAATTCGGCTCACCTATACTCGTTTCGTGCAATATAAACACAACATATATCTCAATATATTATCAATCACGTACACCATACATATAAGCACATTAATCACTAATTATCACATTCCCAAACCATACGTATGTATTCCAGTTGAAAATACTTTTAAAGTAAAACTCACCTGAATGCTTATTACAACTCTTCCAAGCCTTTTCCAAAGATTCAGTCTATCAATCCCAATCCACAGAGTCTGCAAATAGATTAAATACAAATATCCCCTTACTAACTGATCACATAAAACATACTAGAAGACCAAGGACTCTAGATAACTCAAATCCTCGAAAGTGACCAAAACAACTAAAATATCCGGACAACCCAAACAACCCGGACAACACCACCTTTTCCGGATAACATGACTTTTCCGGACAACCTCAGTAATCCGGACAGCAAGACTAATCCGGACAACACGATTTATCCGGACAACACAAGGAATCCGGATGCCATCCGGACTCTAAATCATCCGGAAATCCTCAAACAAATCATCCGGACACTATCAACAACTTACCCGGACACCACCCAAGAATTTACCCGGACACATTCAACATATCCGGACACCACTGTCGGTTTACCCAAAAATCACCCAGATTTGACAGAAAACTTTACCAGATGTGTTTGTGATGTTTCTACTCCGATAGGAACTACTTACTAGCAATTATAGACATAAAATCTAAAGCAACATACCTCAATTTCTCTTCCAAATACACCAAATGAAGTCTTAACCACAAGAACCCTTCTTTCTTCTTTTGCTCCCAAAACACACACACACACACACTAAAAATCTGATTTTCTGAAATATCTAAACACTAAAGAGATAATATCTAACAAAATTTTCCTTTTAGCCCTTAAACTATTCAACAATAACCCAAACACCCTTAACTTATAAACTTATCCAAACTTTCCCTAAATAGAAACTTTAAAGTTAACTAAACTTAACGGAACTAGGATTTCACTAACGAACTTTTCCGGGGTATTACATTATCTCCCCCTTAAAAGAATTCCGTCCCGGAATTCGGTTAAGCAACGAACTGGGATAACTACTATACTTTACTAACAACTTCACCATACCTCTTATCAGAAGCTTAATCGAGTCAATCCGAAATCACACTCAATGCTCAAAATAACTTCACATTTTCCATTTCTCAAACGGTAATATTCTATTCTTTAGCTAACCATCTACTGCCACTCCATTCTCTTATTCTTGAATAACACTACTACACACCGCCTAGACATCCATACCTCTCCCCACATACTTTAGGCACCTTTAAACAACTTACAAACAAAATTCCGAGTAGAGGTTTCCACTTATACTCACTCCATATCCTCACAAATCCACCACTTAATCTCACGAAATTCATTACTACTACACCTCGCACATTCACTAATTATAAACTGCCACCATCTTATCCACATTACCCCACACATTTAAACAATACCTTTCTTGATAGCGTCAACAATCACATTAAGTATAATCTACACAACATACTAAACTGTCGCCTTCATGACTAGGTCAAGACTTTACGCACTATCGTTACCTTCCACACACAATTCATCACGTTCTACATACTGCTATTAATCTTTACACTCAAGCCATCACACTCCACACACTAACAAATTAGAACAACAATAATTAAACACACCCTTCTATATCTCTAACACAATTATCAAATATTTTTCTAACACAAATAATAAAATTGAAAACACAAAAGAATCGGTTTGCACCGAAGTCAGATAACACTTTAGCACGTATAAAGTTTATAGAAATATACCTGTCTTCATCTCTATCCATACGTCGAGTTCGACTTGCCACTCTGTTGATTTCAAGAAAGGTTAATATACACGTAAGCACATACCCAATATAACAAGATATTCCGGTTCAACATGTACTTGTAAGTTCCCGCTTACACTGGCCAGGTGTAATTTGAACATACCTTACATGATGTTCCTTCTACCTTTTTATACTTAACATCCCAAGGTTCTAAAATAATAAGGCCATCCTACTTCACATGCAGTTTAAGTCTAGGTATAAATCCAAATACCTAAATCTCTTAAACTAGGGCTCTGATACCATTTGTAACGACCCGGTTTCCCAAACATACAACAAATAACATACATTGCATAACTTCATTACATTCATAATAAAAGGTACATCACAAACCAATTACGGTCTCAATAGTCTTGACATTACAAAACATATAAAAGCTTCCTAATCAACATCCGTCAAAAGCTTCCTACACTTCATCCTCTCCTGCCGATCCTTAACCTGGAAAACATATTTTTGAAAACAAAATGAGGGTTAGACCAAACGGGTCTAGTGAGTTAATCCCGGTCTTTTCCAAAATCGTTATAAAACCTTTTCATGTAAATCCTTTGTATCAAAATAGTTTATATGAAACCTTTCGCCCATACACACATATACCTCTTGTATATAAATACCACATATACCACACATATATAAATACCAAACAAGACTCGTGCATCGTGCTCCACTCATCCTCATCCTCGTTTCCATGGCCACATTAGTCGGTAGCAAGCCAACTAATCATCGTCACTGTACAATACAGTCGACTCCACTGTAATTACATACAGCCCCGCTGCAATTACCTACAGCTCCACTGCAATTTCATGCAGCCCCGCTGTATTTCCATACAGCCCCGCCGAACAATAATTCGGCTCACCTATACTCGTTTCGTGCAATATAAACACAACATATATCTCAATATATTATCAATCACGTACACCATACATATAAGCACATTAATCACTAATTATCACATTCCCAAACCATACGTATGTATTCCAGTTGAAAATACTTTTAAAGTAAAACTCACCTGAATGCTTATTACAACTCTTCCAAGCCTTTTCCAAAGATTCAGTCTATCAATCCCAATCCACAGAGTCTGCAAATAGATTAAATACAAATATCCCCTTACTAACTGATCACATAAAACATACTAGAAGACCAAGGACTCTAGATAACTCAAATCCTCGAAAGTGACCAAAACAACTAAAATATCCGGACAACCCAAACAACCCGGACAACACCACCTTTTCCGGATAACATGACTTTTCCGGACAACCTCAGTAATCCGGACAGCAAGACTAATCCGGACAACACGATTTATCCGGACAGCACAAGGAATCCGGATGCCATCCGGACTCTAAATCATCCGGAAATCCTCAAACAAATCATCCGGACACTATCAACAACTTACCCGGACACCACCCAAGAATTTACCCGAACACATTCAACATATCCGGACACCACTGTCAGTTTACCCAAAAATCACCCAGATTTGACAGAAAACTTTACCAGATGTTTTTGTGATGTTTCTACTCCGATAGGAACTACTTACTAGCAATTATAGACATAAAATGTAAAGCAACATACCTCAATTTCTCTTCCAAATACACCAAATGAAGTCTTAACCACAAGAACCCTTCTTTCTTGTTTTGCTCCCAAAACACACACACACACACACACTAAAAATCTGATTTTCTGAAATATCTAAACACTAAAGAGATAATATCTAACAAAATTTTCCTTTTAGCCCTTAAACTATTCAACAATAACCCAAACACCCTTAACTTATAAACTTATCCAAACTTTCCCTAAATAGAAACTTTAAAGTTAACTAAACTTAACGGAACTAGGATTTCACTAACGAACTTTTCCGGGGTATTACATATATTCACGATCGCATGTCAAAAATATCTTCTTCGTTGAGGATGTCATCCTCATCATCATAATGACTTATCCTAGTCGTTCATTTTATGGATGTTTCACCGGAACACCGCCCTTAAACCAATGCTCTGCTATCCGACACCTTACTTGCCTCCCTGCAAGCTACCATTCCTCACCCCCCACCTTTCTCTCATCGCTCCTCTTGTATTTCTCGTCTATGCCATAGAACAACTAGATGAGTAATAAATACAAATAGAAAAGTTGATACCATTAGTTGTATTAAAAGTCTTACCAAGAAAAACAACAAATCTAAAAATGACAAAGTAAAATATGACGTTCATTTAAATAGAATCATTGTTATAATATTTTTTTCAAAGCCAAAATTGAAATATGCAAATTGGCTAAAATAGGAAAAGATTAACTCATTATAATTGGGCTAAAATATGTATAAATTAGCTAAAGGTTAAAACATAAATAATTAGTTAAGCCTTAAAAATGTATATATGAGCTCCAAAACTTTTGGTGTCCAAGTTCTCTATCTTACACTTGAACACCCTCCGACACAAAACAGAAAGAGAAAGTGTCAAGAAATAGAAAACTGTCAATAAACCCAACAAGAAACAGAAAACTGTCAACAAACCCAACAAGCCTTTATCAATAATTAAAAAACTGTTCATAGCTACAAAAAAAATACCATTTCAAAATAACTTCAAATTACTTCATGTTCATAGCTACATGTTGAAAAATACAATCACACACGCATGTCAACGTTCTTTGTGCCATAAATTACAGAAGCATAATTTAAGGTTGGTTTGTGTAGCTTTAAATAACTACAAATCGATCCTTGGAAATAAACAAGATAAAAAACGTAAAAATATATGAGATAAAATATTTGGTGTTGCAAAATAACTCAGTCGAGCGTAAAAACCGCAGACGATCATAGAGATCGTGCATGCACTAATAATCTGAACTGCTGATTAGTTCACATATATAAACAAGAATACAATCAATTAAGAACAAATTGGCTCGAGACTATCGTATGTCAAATATCTTCAAAGATTTCAAGCTTTAAGAAATAAATACTGAAATGTGAAATACAACTGAATGATAAAAGCTACTTCAACTAACTCTCTACCACTGTCTTATACATAGACAGAAAGACTAAAGATACAAGCCATAATAGTGAAAGCAAAACAAAAAAATGATACATGTTCTAATATGCAAAGGTCTTCTATCTTCAAAAGTGAGAGTTAGTTATCGTCAGACTTTAAATCTTTTAAGTGTGAAAGTCTCAATTAGAGTATTCAGACTTTGTACCCGAACTCTTGTTAGAAATTGATAAGAAACCTTTTAGGCTTATAGTGATGGAGAGGTTTTATGTGAATGAAAGGAGAATACTTTAAAGAGAGAAACTTGAAGAAAGTATTTGATATTTTTAACTTTGCTTAATTTACAATGTAAGACTTCACACCTATTTATACAACTCCATGGAAGGTTCTACATTTCTAGATATTTCCATGGATGTATCTAGAAACTTATATATCTCTTGAATTTTCTTATCTAGATTATTCTATGTTTCTTCCACATGGTTCTTCCAAAGATTATTCTAGATATTTCTATAGCTATGGATTTGGGTCTAGGCAATTATAATGGGTGATCCAATGTTAATTGGATGAAATCAAGTTTATGATCCAACATCACCCCTTAAACTTGATTTTCCGACTCCAAGCATCATTCTGAATCTTGAAAACTCTTTCTCCTTGAGTGGATTCATGAAAATGTCCGCGACTCGATCTTCTGATCTTGAATGTATCACTTAAACATCGTTTCTTGCGATGCATTCTCGAATAAAGTGATATCAAGTGTTGATATGCGTACTTCGATCATGGTAGACTAGCTTTTTTGCAAGATCAATCGATGACTTGTTATCCATGTAGATTTCAGTTGCATCTTCTTGCGGCATCTGTAGCTCCTTTAACATGTTTCTGAGCCAAAGCGCGTGACATACACATGAAGTTGCGGCTACGTACTATGCTTCATAAGTAGAGAGCGTAACAATTGGTTGCTTCTTTGATGACCATGTAAAGGCAGTGTCACCAAGGAAGAATAAAAAAATCCTATTGTACTTTTATTATCATCAAAGTCACCTGCCCAATCACTGTCGCTATAGCCAACAAGCTTGAAGTCTTCAGATGATGAATAGAACATACCATAGTCAATGGTACCTTTAATATAACGAAGGATCATCTTGGCAGCCTTCAAGTGAGATGTAGTAGGTGCTTCCATAAAACGATTGGTTAATCCCACGACAAAGAGAATGTCATGTCTTGTACATGTCAGATAGCGCAAACTTCTAACGAGACTCTTGAATAGAGTTTCATCAACCGCCTCTCCTTCATCATTTTTAGATAGTTTTACTCCATATTCAAAGGGGGTGCCAATAGGTTTGCAGTTCTCCATGCCAAACCTCTTTAAAAATTCTTTCGCATATCCTTCTTGGCTTATGAAAATTCCTTCTTTTGTTTGCTTTACCTCAATGCCAAGATAATAAGTCATAGGTCCAATATCAGTCATCTCAAACTCTTGGACAATATACTTCTTGAATTCATCCAGCATGCTTGGAGAATTTCATGTGACAATAAGATCATCCACATACGAACAAACTAGATTCTTCATTTGAAAATTTCACGTAAAGTGCATACTCTCTTAAACACTTTGTGAAACCATTTTGTTGAAGATACTTATCAATTCTAGTATTCCAAGCACGTGGTGCTCGCTTCAGGCAATATAAGGCCTTTTTCAACCTTAGCACTTTACCTTCTTGTCCTTTGACAACATAACCTTGAGGTTGCTCCACATAAACTTCTTCCTCGAGAAGTCCATTCAGAAAAACGGACTTCACATCCATTTGGTGAATTTTCCATTTTTGTTGAGCAGCAATAGCAATTATCATTCTTATAGTTTCTAAGCGAGCAATGGGAGCAAATACCTTATCATAATCGATGTCATATTTCTGCTTGAAACCTTTTGCTACAAGTCTTGCCTTGTATTTCTCCACTTCTCCTTTAGTATTTTTCTTTTCTTTGTAAACCCAGTTGACTCCGATAGCCTTTTGGCCTTCTGGAAGATATGTCAACTCCCACGTGTCATTCTTCTCTATTGACTTTATCTCCTCATCCATTGCTTGTCTCCATTTCTTTCTTTGCATAGCTTCCTCAAAACCTAAAGGTTCACAATCAACATATAAACAAAAGAGTGTAAGCTCATTTGTTACCTCATAGAGTTCCTGCAAGCTTCTCGTTTTTGGGGACTCTTCGGTTGAACTTGAAGGTGAATCTTGAGTTAGAGTTAGACTTGAAGGTGGTTGTCCATCTTCACTTGTGTCACATGCCTCTTCACTTTCACTGATAATGGGAAGAAACTCATATCCTTCGTTGTTGTTTATGTTTCAATCCCATAGTCCTTCTTCATCGGACTCCACAACTCTACTTACAATCACCTTTCTTATGTTTGGATTGTTGGTACGTGCAAAATATGTGATTAATCGCAGTGGGATGCAAACTAACCCCAGTGGGAAGCGCAAGTGTACACTGGCCACTATGATCGTCACAGCAAGTAATAGTTGGTAAAATATCAGAATCGTATCCACAGGGACTGGGCAATCAAGACACTATTGTTCTCATGAGCTTCCTTTTACAAGTTTCAATTAGAGAGGAAGCAATAAGTTGGTTGTTTTGTTGGAATACTATTTTTAACGAGTTTCTTAAGATTTAAAAGAAGGAATGTAGGTTATATTTTCCCCATATTTTGTACTAAATACTCGATCCAGAAGAGTGCTCACTACACTTGTTGCTGAGTGGACACTCTCGTTAAAGAAGCCCGGTTACACAAACACTCACACCTCCTAGTAAAAATCGCATACTTTTAGTCCTTATCGTCTTGTCAATGGTAATCTCAGAATGGAACTATTCAGGTCTCGATGGAATGTGTAGAGACAAATACTCTAAGTGTTTTTAAGTACACAAACTAGCTTGCCTACTACTCCAGTGGGTTGAGATTATCTCACTGTGCAGACCCCACTTTCTTGAGTGTCATAAGAATTCTTTCGAATTCCCTAGCATCATCCAAGCTCGTGTCACTGCGTTCTACTCATTTCTGAGTTAAGAACTAGACTTTAGATCCTCACAAGTGATCGGCTTGTTCGCATCATTGGGTAATAATCAAGAATGAATGACCAAAACAATAAATATTCAAAGTATGAAGATTACTCAAGCATTTTTCATAAAATCTAGGTACTTTTCCTTCCTACATCCCAAAGGGTGTTTAGCTCATAATTAAAGAAGTAAATAAAACAAGAGATGAAAGGTTGTAAACAAACATACTAAGATACAAACTTTGATTGAAATCCGCAGTGGGCACTGCAGGAACAACACTGCTGCAGAATCGTAAACTACTTCTAACTAAAGGTTACACTAGGAATTAAAATGCAGAAAATTAAAGACTAACTTCAGTGAATTCTAGAGCTAAACTAAAAACTAAAGTGCACTAAATGTGTGGTAGATGGATATGAAATAAATGAACCCAAAACCTCTTTATATACTTAGAGGAAAAAGGTGGACAAAACAAAAGTGGGAAATTACCTAAAGGCTAAAACTCTAAGTGGTAGACATAAGATTTAATTCTATTGAGCCAAGCTTCCTTCCAAGAGTTTGTAGATAATTATCCCATGGTCATTTCACCTTTTCCAAAAAACAACTTTAAAGTACCATTGATTTCATTAAAATAATGCAATTGCCATCTTGTAGGAGACAAGCTTCTTTTTGCTTTTCTCCCATGCTTCTGCTGCCTCGATGCTTCCATTCTCTAGAGTCAACTTCAAGCTGATTTGTGAATTTTATTTGTCTTCTTCTTGGCTCGTCAGTGGGAACCGGAGTGGGCACTCTCAAAGTCACTGCAGATTTTACGTGAAAGTGCAGCAAAAACCTACTAAATAGTTTATAAAAACTATAGTTCACTCTTTTTGCTCAATTTTGGGAATACGGCCAAGAATGGGTGATTTCAGACGCAAAATGGCTAAAATTTGACAAAAGAAAATATAAATAAAAGGAAATAATAACTCTAAAAATAGAGTTATCACAATCTCAAACTTAAATCATTACTTGTCCCCAAGTAATAAAAAGAATAAAAAAAATATATGCACTTCGAGCTTTGAGGGACTTACCAAATTTCACCCCTTGAATGAATCTTGATCTTTCTCCATGGATGCTTCTTTCGGTCCCCACAACTGAATTGTCACTTTTGTGTATTTAAAATATCCTTTCTCTTGTAACAATTGATCCATAGGACTTGATTGGGCTTTGAAAGATTAGTGGTTTTGAATGTGTTTCCCAAGGGTTTTGTAGTAACTTAACCAAACTTGAACCGGAAATCCCATTTTGGGATTTTTATTTTACGAGATATTCTCGTTTTAAGAAGTGAACATTTCTGAGTTTTGCAAGTGTAAACAAGTACACTTCAGGCTTTATTCGGATATGGGTATATATATATATATATATATATATATATATATATATATATATATATATATATATATATATATATATATATATTTGTGAGAGTGGGTATTCTGATGGTCCATAATAGGCACACCATCTTTTTCTGGGAGTGGGCACTCTGATGGTCCAGAACAAGCACACCATCATTTTCTTGGAGTGAGCACTCTGATTTTTTTCATTTTCTTATTTTGGAGGGGGGTACTGTCTACCCACCTCAAACTTAAGACTTCACAATGCCCTCATTGTGACTAGACTGGTAGTCCCCACCTCAAACTTAAAATTGCACAATGTCCTCATTGTGACTTAGAAAATAAGGATGAAGAGGTGGTTGGGGTACAAAAAGGGTCGTGTTTGGGCAAGTGTATGCAAAAATGGCCTATATCATTTCAATGTGACAAGTTGAGGATCTAGAACTTACAAAAGTGAGTTTTTATTTCAGAGTCCGAAAGTTGTGCACCTTGAAATGGAAAAGGATCAAAAAGCATTCAAACAATAAAATGGTTAGTAACCCAAAAGCACCTACACAACAATAGGGATCCATGCATCATAAACCAAAAGATAACAAAGTAGCAATTGTCAACAGCCAACCATGAGAAAATACCAAATAAACATAGAATTAAAATTGTTTTTGAGAGCATCAAGATTGGGCACTACAGTCCCAACAAACCATTAGTAGGGAGGATTTGCCTCTGGGGAGTTTTCTGCAACATTATCAGTGGGGGAGTCGTCACTAGCCTGAGTGGGGCAAATTCCAGAGGGGAGAAAGTGGGGAGTTCTCGATGGGTTACTGATGTGGCCACTCAAAATGTGACACCTTACCCTTTTGTCATTATTGCTGTTAAACACGAAGTGGGGAGGCGTAGTGAGATAATCGATCCCACTACGAGCATTTTTGTAGAGCTTGGCTTCAAAAAGGCATTCAATCTGCACACAACCCAAATTAAACTACAAATGTAATTAAAACAACCAAAAACATCAAAAAGTCGGCAAATAAAAGAAATAAAAATATTTACAAGGTTTTGACTTTTCCTCAACCAGAGTGGGATGGGGAGTGGGCACTCTCACTCAGAAAGTGTTTCACCCTTTGTCCATTAACTTTAAAGATTTGTTCGAATTGAGGAGCCATTAAGTCCAGAGTTCCAAATGGACTTACCTTGACCACAGTGTAAGGCTCTTTCCATCGTGATTTTAACTTTTCCGGAAACATCCTTAACCTTGAATTAAAAAGTAGCACTTTTTGTCCCTCCACAAACTTTCCATGAGTGATTTTTTGGTCAGGCCACCTCTTGATCTTCTCCTTGTTGGTTTTTTCATTTATGTAGGAGTGGTGATAGAGTTCTTCTAACTCATTGAGGTAGGCATATTTTAAGTGGGAAGGCAATGACTCAAATTCAAGTCAGGGGGATATTTAGATGGAAGTTTTACATGTCTATCCTTGAAATCTAGTTGCTCAAAAGTTGCCAAAATTTCGTTACACTCATCCTCAAAAGTGTCATCGTTTACTGAGTCGGAGTGCTCACTCCCACTTCCCACTAGATCAAAACTTGGGGTACCATTAATCAAACTCACAGCCAAGCAATCTTCAGTTTCAATGAATTTATGGGATTTGAAGACATTAAAGGTTACTTCTTGGTCATTGACTCTCATTGTGAGCTCTCCTTTATGGACATCGATCAAAGTTCGTTCGGTCGCAAGGAATGGACGTCCTAAGATGATTGGTATATTTTTATCGGCCTCATAATCTAAGATAAGAAAATCAGCCAGAAAAATAAACTTGTCCACTTGGACCAAGACGTCTTCTATTTTTCCCTTGGGGTAGGTTATGGATCGACCGGCTAGTTGTAATGTCACGGTTGTGGGTCTAGCCTCTCCAATACCTAACTTGGTGAATATGGACAACGGCATCAGGTTTATACTATCCCCCAAATCACAAAGTGCATGGCCTACTTCTTGTCCTCCTATGGTGCATGGAATGGTGAAACTACTCAGATCTTTCAACTTAGGTGGAATCTTACTTGTAAGGAGGGCACTGCATTCCTTAGTTAGTGCCACAGTCTCAAACTCACCCAACTTTCTATTTTTGTTCACAAATATCTTTTAAAAACATAACATAGCTTGGCATTTGCTCAAGAGCCTCTACCAAGGGTATGTTAATGTGAAGTTGTTTAAAAATGTCTAAGAATTTTTTAAATTAAACATCAACATTTTTATCTTCATTCTTTTGGGAAATGGAACATTTCGTGTGTCAATTTGAGTTTGTTGTGGCACTTGCTTTGGAACAGTGGTTTTCTGAGTGGTCACTGGACTGGGAGGCTCATGGACATGGATACTCACTCCCTCAGGGAGAGTTAGTTTGTCAGTGATTTTAGGAGTGGGCACTGCGGTTTTAGAGGCAGTGAGTACTCTCGGTGGCTCTTCGGATTCAATGATGACATCATTTTTAACCCTTTACACTCCTAAGTGTTATGGACTTGATTTGTTCTTTTCCTATTACCTTAGGGTGCTCGGTGTGACTAGGCAATGTACCCGGTGGTCTATTCTTAACTTCGGCGGCTAATTGTCCTAGTTGAGTCTCAAAATTTCTCATGGCTGCTTGAGTTTGATTCATGAAACCTTTCAGTAATGATTCGAGTGAAGATGGTGCGTCAGGTGCGTGTTGTTGTCTTTGTTGAAATTGTTGTGGGGACTGCCCATTGTGAAACTTTTGTGGGGAGTGCCCACTGTGAAAATGACTAGGCTGATGAAATCCAGGTGGATTTTGTGGCCTATTTTGTCCTTGACTCACCCCTGGGTGTTGGAGTCCTTGATTCAAAGTCCAGAAGAAGTTAGGGTGATTTCTCCAATTGGGATTGTAAGTCTGTGAAAATGGGCTATTTCTAGATTGTGTCCCCATCAAATTAACAGCCTCAGGTTTTCAGGACAGTAGTCAAAAGTATGCTCCTCTCCACAAAAAGAACAACTCTCAGGGAGATGTGGAGTGGCCACAGCCGAATTGGCATGTTCTCTATTTCCCTTTAAAACTAGTTTAGGTAAGGCTACTAGTTGTGCATTAATGGCTTTAAGTGCATCTGAGTCAATGGAGTTGGTTTTTGGTATGTTTGCCCTAGGGTTTGACCATTCGGTGTTGTTGTTGGACACTTTCTCTAGGATTTGATACCCTTCATTGTAAGTTTTAGCTGTGAAAGCTCCACCAGCTGTGGCATGTAGCATGATCTTGGCATCATTGGAAAGACCATTGTAAAAGGTCTCCAATTGGATGCAATGTGGGATGCCGTGATGTGGGCACTTTCGTAAAAGTTCCTTAAAACGTTCCCATGCATCAGAAACTACCTCAGAAATAAAATTATATCATTTCAAAACTTGACATTCCTCGTAGGAGGAAAGTGTTTTTGTAAAAACTTTTCAGCAAGGTTTGCCCATGTACTTATTGAGTTTGGTGGTTGTGAATTTAGCCAAGCTCTGGCTCTATCCCTCAATGTAAAAGGGAACAGTTTCAGCCTAATAAGTTTCAGGGCAAGTACAGAAGAGAACAGGGGAGTTCAGAAGAGAAATACAAGAAGAAGGAAGATAGAGAAGAAAGTAAGAATGAGAAGAAAAAGGAGAAGGAAGAAAGAAAAGAAAAAGATCTTTGTTTCAAGTGTGGAAAACCTGGACATTTTGCCAGAGATTGCAGAGTGAAAGTAGTTAAAGATTATGAGTACTATACAAAGAAGGCTCAACTGGCTAAAACTAAAGATAGTGGAATTGCAATGTTAGTAGACAAGAGAACTGGCTATATTATTCTTCTGATGAGGAAGATTGCATTCATTTTTCTCAGATGCAAAGCTATATGGCTAAGATGAAGAATGAAGATGATTCTGACTATGAGGATGCAGGTTCTGAATCTTCAACTGAGGTACATTCTGCCCTTGAAATTGATTTAATGACTCAGATTGGAAATATGAATGCTGAATTTGTTAAACTCATAAAACAAATAAAAGGTGAAAGGATTTTGGTTAACAAATTCAGAACAGAAAAAGAAATAATTAAAGAACAGCTTGAAGAGTCTGAGGTTGAGAAACAAAAAGTCAGAAAAGAGAATTCTGAGCTTTTAAAGAAGATTTATGAATTAAAAACTCAATTCTCAGAAATAAAAGATGAAAAGATTGATTTGCAAATTAAATATGATATGTTACTTGAGGAAAGGAAAAATCTTTATACAAAAATCAAGGAGTTGGAAGACCTTAATCTAAAAAGAGGTCAAACTCAACAAACCTTGAATCTTCTCACAAGCAATGTTAACGACACAAGATTTTATAATCCAAAAATGGGATTAGGTTTGGAGGAAAATGTGGTTTTGAAAAGAGCACCAACAAATCTTTATGATTTTGATAAACTACAAGTTCCTAAACCACAAATCCCAGAAATTGTTGAAGTTTTTGTGAGACCTGCAAGTTCTATAACAAGTTCAGATAGTTTGCAAAAATCAAGTCCTGTAAAAGCGAAGGAAACAATTTCTGAATCAAAAACTTAGAAGTCAGAAGTTTCAGATGACAAGGTTAAGAAAGAAATTTCTAAACCAGCAGAAGAGAAACCAAAATATAATGATGCTAAATTCAAATATGACTCTCTGAATGTCAATTACAAAATAAACAACCAAGTTTTTCATATCCTGACATTGAAAGTATATTTGATGCAAGTAAGGTCTCTGAAACAGTCAGTCAGAAGTCTGAGTCTACTAGTCAGAATTCTGACTCCATTAGTCAGAACTCTGAGTCTGAAGGTCAGAATTCTGAGTCAACTGAAAATTCTCAATTCACTTCAGAAAGTTTTTCAGAACTTGAAAAGTGGTTTAAACTTGTTAGTCAAGAACTTGAGGACTTAAGGAAAACTTTTGATGAGCTTGAAAATGATTACTTTGATGTAGATTTTAAACTGGACCAAGTTTTAAAGGAAAACGACACTAATGTTCATAAAATAACAGAGCTTGAGAAGTTAAAGGCTGAGTATGATCTTTTCAAGATTAATGCTTTAAAGGAAAACAACAAATTCTTTGATGAATCAAGTACATTTGAAAATGGTGAATCATCCAAATCATCTGCTAATTCTGTGAAATTGAATGTTTTAGAAAGAGAGGAAAGCAAAAGGAAAGATGATCTGAAAAAGATTTCTAAGAAGATTGTATTGAATTTTACTTCTGAACCTAAAGCTAGTACTTCTTGTAATGATTGCAAAAAGACTTATGTTTCAGATCTATTGTCACTTGCAAAAAAGAATCTCAAATGTGTTCAATGTGGTAGTCATTCATTTCAATCCTCTCAGAAAAGTAAAGTTATAATAACATCTGTTTCTTATATAAACAAAGCTTATCAGAATTCAGATAAGAAAAATGTTTTGATTCATCAAACTCAGATAAAAGGAAAGAAGATTGAAAACATTTCTCAATCTAATTCAAAAGAAAAAAAGAATGAAAATATGTTTCAAAATAAAGAAAAGAAGACTGAAAATGTTTCTCAGTCTCAACCAAAAGTTTTCAAAAAGAAAATAAAACAATTTTGTGAACAAAAAATGTTCTGACTTCATAAAAGTACAAGGAAAGTGGTGCTTAAAAGAAGATTTTGAATGGAAAGTCAAAGGAACTTTTGTTAAATCAAATACCAAAGCTAACAAAGATGGACCCATTCCCAAATGGGTACCTAAATCTAACTAATTGTTTTTGCAGGGCTGTCATGTGTGGTTTTTAGATTCTGGAGCATCAAGACACATGACAGGTCATAAGTCTTCTCTGTCAAATTTCACAGAAAATGCTGGAGGAGCAGTAAACTTTGGTAACAACAGTAAAGGACAGGTTAGAGGTTATGGGGATTTAACAAAGGGAGATCTGACTATTCAGAAGGTTTTCTATGTGGAAGGCTTACAACATAATTTGTTCAGCATAAGTCAGTTTTTGGACAGTTTTTGCCAAATCAAGTTCAGTATAACAGGTTGTTTAATTCTAACTGAGAAAGATATAAAGGTGTTTTGGGCCAAAAGACATATGGACTTATTTGTGGTAAACTTTTCTAAGATTCAAGCTTTAACTCCAGTATGTCTATTGTCAAATGCTGTGGCAAATGAATGTTGGCTCTGGCACATAAGATGTTCTCATTTGAATTTTAAGGATCTGAACAATATGGTTAGCAAACATCTAGTTAAAGGGTTACCAAAGATCAAGTTTGAGAAGGAATCATTATGTTCAACATGTGAAATGGGCAAAATGAAGAAAAGTTCTCATAAGATGAAAATGGATTCTTCATGCTTGTCACCATTAGAAATGATTCACACAGATCTATGTGGTCCAATTTCAGTTCAATCAATGGGAGGAAAGAAATATATACTTGTCATTGTGGATGAATATTCAAGATATACATGGGTTGAATTCTTAAGAGCAAAGTCAGAAGCTGCTATAACACAGATTAATTTCATCAAAAGAATTCAAGTATTCTTACAACTTCCAGTCCAGAAAATCAGAAGTGACAATGGAACAGAGTTCAGAAATGAGACTCTTCAGAACTTTTTACAAAGCTTTGGGATTTCTCATAATTTTTCTGCTGTCAGAACTCCTCAACAAAATGGTGTTGCTGAAAGGAAGAACAGAACTCTGGTTGAAGCTGCAAGAACCATGTTGGCTTATTCAAATCTTCCAACCTTCCTATGGGCTGAAGCAATTGCTACTACTTGTTTTACACAGAACATAACTTTGATTCATAAGAGATTGAATAAAACTTCTTAGGAACTGATTAACAAAAGAAAACCACTGATTAAATTTTTTTCATGTTTTTGGTTGCAGATGCTATGTTCTCAAAGACAGAGAAAATCTTGGTAAATTTGATAAAAAGGCCGATGAAGGATACTTTGTTGGTTACTCACTAACTTCCAAAGCATTCAGACTCTACAACAGAAGAACCAAGAGGATAATGGAAAGCATTAATGTGACATTTGATGAGTCAAGAATGAAGACTTCTGAACAGAACAGTTCAGAACTCAAACAGGATAAGACAAAAATTACTTCTGAAACAGCTTCTAATCCTAACTGTTCAGAACTCAATTTATTGTTTAAGTATGCATTTCTGGAACTAACTTCTGAATCTTATGCAGATTTTGAGAAACCAAAAATGATTCAAGAAATAATGAAGGGAACATCAGAAGTGGTTCAAACAACTGTAATTTCTGATACTGGTCCATCTAAGGAATGTCCAACTTTGATCAATAGAAGTGATGAAACTCCTGAGCCTAGTACTCAGAATTTTGGACAAGGAACTCAGAATTCTGAACAAGACAATCAGAATTCTGAACAAGGTAATCAGACTTCTGGTCCAGAGACTCAGAACTCTGAGCAAGTCAATCAGAATTCTGACTCTACTACTCAGAATCCAAACTTGGATGTTTCACCTCAACGAGTACTAGAACAAGGGGACAGTTCAGAATTACAAGCTATTATAGATGAGAATGATACAAACAACAATTTTTCAGAGATTAATGTGCTTCCTAGTTCAAACAAATGGAAAAAAGACTATCCTATTCATCAAGTGATAGGAGATCCATCAGTGGGAGTACAGACTAGATCAGCAACAGCAAATGAAGCAATGTTTGCAGGATTTTTAAGTGTGATTGAACCTAAGAAAGCCAATGAAGCCCTAGAGGATCCAGATTGGATTTTAGCAACGCAAGATGAATTGCTACAGTTTGAAAGAAACAAAGTCTGGAGACTTGTTCCAAAACCTGAAGGAAAATCTGTTATTGGAACAAAATGGGTATTCAGAAACAAGAAAGATGAGTCAGGTGTTGTAGTCAGAAATAAGGCTAGATTGGTTGCAAAGGGATATTCTCAACAAGAATGAATAGATTACGATGAGACATTTGCACCTGTGGCAAGAATAGAAGCAATTAGAATTTTCTTGGCATATGTTGCACATAAGAACTTCAAAGTATACCAAATGGATGTCAAATCAGCTTTTCTGAATGGTATACTTAATGAAGAGGTGTATGTCTACCAACCAGAAGGTTTTGTTGATCCTGAATTCCCAGATAATGTGTATGTTTTAGATAAAGCATTATATGGTCTAAAACAAGCACCAAGAGCCTGGTATGACACTCTAACTCAACATTTATTAAACTCTGCCTTCAAGAAAGGAAGTAGATTGGACAGAAAAAGTACTTCTGGTGCTTGTCACTTTCTGGGAGACAAGATAGTGAGTTGGGCTTCAAAGAAGCAAATCTGGGTATCCATATCCACTGCTGAAACAGAGTATGTAGCTGCTACTGCCTGTTGTTCTCAAACCTTGTGGATGAGAACACGACTTATGGATTATGGATATCAACTCAACAAAATTCCCATATATTGTGATTCAGAAAGTGCTATTGCAATTACTCAGAATCCTGTTCAGCACTCAAAGACCAAGCATATTTATGTAAGGTATCATTTTATTAAGGACTATGTGGAAAAGGGAACAATAGAAATGCACTTTGTGCATACAAAGTATCAATTGGCTGACTTATTCACAAAGCCTCTTGATCACAAAAGGTTCACTTTTCTCATATGTAAAATAGGGATGCTTAATCTAACTAATTGAATATATTTGTTATTTTTTCAGAAATGAAAATTTTTCTAAGTAAGATTTTCTTAGTAGTATACTCAGAACTCTGACTCTTGAATTCAGAATTCTGACTCTTGAGTTCAGAACTTCTGAGTCTTGAGTTCAGAACTTCTGAGTCAATACTTCAGAAATCTAACTTCAAATTCTTTACTTCTGATTAGGTTAACCAAAACTTCTGACTACCTTTCAGAAAACATTTCTGAGAATTATAAATGTTTCAATATGTTGTTAAGTTCTTTCTGTTTTATTTTTTTCTCTTTCCTTATGTCTAATATGTTGGGTTTTGTTCAAAACATGATTTCAAGAATTATAAAATTTGCAACGGAAGCTTTAAAACTTTGAACAACATTAAAACATTTTAACACCCACCAAGGATCCATTTGCATGAACATGAAAGATTAAATAAAACATAGAGAGTTTTAGAATATTACAACCTTTGTAGACCTTTGATTATGATAGTTGAAGATGGCTAGAATCCAAGAAAGAACTCCTCTCTAGTAGTCCACCAACAAGCTCCACCACCAATGTATGCTAGTACCCTTCTTGATCAAAATGCAAAAACTCTAACAAGCTCTATAATAGACTTGAGAAGGAAGAACAAAAAAACACAAAACACACACACTAGGTGTGTGGTTTCGGCCGAAGTAGAGAGACAGTGAGAGGAGAGAGTTAGCTTATTTTTAAGTGTAGTTCTTTTTCCAAGCCTTCTCATCCCTTTTGTCCAAAAACACTAGACTTGGTAACCCCTTTCTATTGGACCTCAAAAATGGTCCAATAGTATTTGAGCCTTCCATGCAAATTTACACTTAGGACCCCTCTAGTTTAAATTTAGTTAAAATCACTATTTAACTATTTAAACTTATTACACATAATCCCTCCTTCTAACTTCTAGTTTAAAATAACTCATCTTATGTTAATATTATGAATTATATTCAATAATATAATTAATAATATTTTATCAAGAAATAATAATATTTATCAAGAATCAAATCCTTACAAATATTAATTCGGTGTCTACTTGTTATTCGATGTGACCGTATAGGATCATATATTACCGGTAATATTATTTTATAATCATTCTTGAGCATATAAAACCAACAATCTCCCACTTGCTCAAGATTGGATTATAGAATGATATAGACAGTGGTGGACGTCTAGCAACATCTCACTGCCCCCAGCAATGTATGACTGTAAGTGCCATTCAATAACATCCAATTCCCATAAGCTCATAGCTTCAATTGATATATAAGGTGTGATATCAGTTATCCCTTTGTTTAGACATCATGTTGAACATGAGACATGGATCACTATCATTCTCATCTATTGTTCAACTTTTGGTAAGGCGCCTTAGATGTCTCACTCTTAACATATTTAGAGAAACAAATCCCATCTTGATTACATACGCCTCTCATACAGTTCATGCCATGCCCAAAGATAGCCTTTATAGCTGCCTTTTTCAAGAACAACGGTTAACCATATCAAAGCATAACATTCCCTACACTTGAGTCCCATAATATGCATCTCAGGTCGAAAGATACAAAGATACTACCTTTTATTCAAGAATCACTTATGACGACGATCCATTAAGTGATCTTGAAGCGAGTCAGGTCCAGTACTCGTTCCCTAACAAGTACCTATGAACTTGGTTGCAACACTTTGCCACTTTTACTTTTAAAGTCAACCAATCCAATTCATATTAGTCTTACTTCATGGTTGTTCCCACAACTATGATCGACTATGGACATTTAGAATAACTGGTTTATTCAAGGATTAAAACATGCTAATATAGAACACAACAAGTATGTAAACAATCATATACTATATATGTAACTTAAACAATATACTTGTTGCTTAACTTGTCCCAATATCCAAATACTAATTCCAAATCAAATTAATTTGGGTGAACTTTGTGAATACTAACTTCTCCATTTTTAACTTTATTTCGAATATAGTCAAAAGTTTGGAGTAGGTGCTTGGTACTCTGATGTGACATCGGGTCCTTTAGCTTGCATAATGGCACCCACATACTCACAAAAGATTTCTAGATGATCCTGAATGGGAGGTATCTACCTAGCTTTTCAATGAACTCTTTCATCCAAGCATCTTTCTTTTGCAGCTTCTAAAGCAGCGGTGTATTCTTATTTTGTAGTGTATTATGCAATTTTACCTTCGCTTGGAACCTTTTTCAAAACGAACTACTTCTTCATTTATGATGAAGACATTTCCCCTTTTGTGATCGAGAACCTTCTCGATCTTTATGGAAGCTATCATCAGTGCAACATTTTACTATGATCTTCTTCCAGCCATCAGTTAAGGAACACTTCCTTGGTTCTTTGTAAGTACCTTAAATCGTTTTTATAGTCATCCAATGACCTTCCCTCGTATTTCGTTGGTATCTCCTTCTAATGCTCTACAGCATTATGATACACTCGATCTAGTGCATGTCATGGTATATATGATAGATCCAATTGCCGAAACATATGGAATACTAATCATTTTATCTAGCTCAACCTTTGTGCTAGAATATTGAGACATGCTCAAAATGATGTGATATCATACTTGCAAGAAACTACCTTTAGAGCCTTGCATCTTGAATCTTTCAAGATCATGTCTACATATGCACTTTGACTTAAACCTATAAGTCGTCTTGATCCAATCTTTAAAGATCTCTATTTCAAGAACAAAATTAGCCATTTCTAAGTCTTTTATTAAGGAAATACTGTCCGAGCCACAACATGATGCTTTGCTATGTCGGAAAGTTAATTTCCAAATACTAGTATGTCTTGCACATACAGGATTAGGAATTTTACTGCGCTCCCACTAGTTTTAGTAAATTCATGAGTCATCTTTTATTTTGATGAAAATTAAACTTTTAATTTTTCCTGTCAAAATGAAGACTTCTGCTTTGTGATACTTGTACTGATCCATGAACGGATTGTATCTCAGTGTTCATGACTCTAAGCCACTCACCAGATTCAGAATCTGACATAGCACTTTAGCAGTTGATGGGTTTACTAGAACCCAGTCATACATCATTCTTTATTAGTTATAAGAAATCGATATCTCTCGAATTTCTGAATGATTCTACTAGATTTGCGAACACTTGGTGTTTTTACTAAGTTTCTGATCAATCAAATTGCTCAGTTTCTACAACCCTTGTTTGATAACTAGTGCCAACCAATAAGTGCATTAGGTTATGAGGTTCTTGATTCCCTTCAAGTTCCTTAAATCTCCCATTTGCCTTGCCCAAAAAAAACTTGCTTTTCTAAGAACTTGGCGTTGGAACAATAAATAATTTTATTGTTTGTAGAATCGGTATCTTAAACAATTTATAGTATATTCTACAAAATATGCATTTAGTAGATTTTGGTTCGAGTTTACTTAAAGCTTATTGTCTCACATGAGCTTCATAAACCCATGCCTTCAACTAAGATTAAGGATGAAAAACTTTTCATACGAAATCTTATAAGGTGTTTTGTCTACCTTTTGGTTGGTGCCATAACATATGGTTTATGGTAACTAGGGCATAAAATTCCGAATTGATATAGGGATAGTACTTCTACTCATCGTAGAGCGAACTATATTTAATAAGGTTTGGTCTATCCTTTCGGATATACACAATTTCTTAGATGATCCAAGAGTTCTTGGTTTAGTTACTATCCTTCTATATTAGAAAAGACTCTAGTGGTCCTGCTGAGTTGTTTTCTTAATCCTCACTTTGAAACAACTTGAATTACATCAAATGCTTCATCTTTATGTTCCAAATTCGTCAGTGAAGACTTTGTATTACCTATCACCATGTCTAGACTTGGTTTTGAAAAACCACATACATCAGCATGTATTAGTTCAAACAAAAAACTTTTCTCCTTTTCTATGACCAGAGAAAGGGGTTATATTCAACTTTATCAAGATCGCATATTACAAATGAAAATATTTATATTTAGTTTCAAAAATACCACAGTTTTGAAATTTAGATATGCGTTTAAGGTTTACTTGATTAAGTTGACTATTTCATGTGTAGACTTGATTCAAAACACATTTGAGTCTTATGGTGATTATATAGAACTATGTTTTAGAAGACTTTTGAGATTCACTTTATTATTCAATTAGGAGGACTAGTTCTCGAAATAGAATAATTCAATTTGAATATGAATATAATCGTTTCCAAAACGGTTATGTGAATTTCATTCAATCAATAAACATGTGACTGAAAAATAATAATTTAGTCAAACTAAATTTAAACATTGTTCGAAACAAACTTGTTTAACAATACAAGCCATATGGTTTCATAAAAAAATCTCCTATAAGCTTGGTACGCAATCTTGCTTCCTTACTTATATGGATCACCATTTTGCTTGTCATTCAGTCATCTTTCTTGATCATCTGTAACATATTACAAAAGCGAGTTTTACACTTAGTATCAAATACTCAAGTGCAAAATAGAAAGATAAAAGTTCTATTTAACAAATAGATACCTGAAGGATATTTCTTCGTTAGAAAACATTCAGATGACAATTCTCTCTTCCATGACCAAGGTAACCACATTTACCACATGTAAATGCTTCCATAGAAAGATCTTTATCAAACGTCTCTAACATTGTATGCAACTGTGAGACCGAAAAAACTTTGAGGCCTAACCTTTTGATAAAGGCATCAAATTTTGGGGTCAATGATCTAAGGATCATATCTATGGCCAACAGTTCGGGATAAGGATGACCAAGGTTATCCAAATGATCAAGGTGCATCCTCATCCTCTGAACATGTGTCGTTACATCTTGGCCTTCCTCCATCTTAGTTCTATAAAGTGCCTGAAGAGTTCTCAGGCGTTCACCGAACACATAGCTTTGATGAAGCTCCCCTAAGTGGATTATCATCTCTAGTGCCGTATATGAGAATATCTCCACATCCTCTCGTAAGAATGGATCCATAGTCTCAAGCATAAGTCGTGATATGTCGATTGAATCATCATTATGTTTCAACCAAGCCTTTTGATCTTCAGTGGAGGTAAGAGGAGGTTCTTGACGAAGAGGTACGTTAAGAAGGTATGATTTGTGTTCACTTTTGAGAACGTGTCTCAATTTGTGAAACCAACTCGGGAAGCTTTGAGTGGTTAACTTTTCTTGGTTAAGCCATGCTCTTAGGGATGAAACAATTGTAGTGTTTGCATTTTGGGCCATCTACAAAATTTTAACAAAGTTAATATAGTATTTTCAATATTAATTATTAAGCAAATTAATTACCCTTTCGTTTTCTAAAAACATTAATTTGCATAAAATCTAGGATCCAACATTGCAAAACAAATGAAACGGTTAGGTGACATTTATCCCGTCCATTTAATCCAACAAGGTAGATAACGTTTATCGATTACATCGAATGTAATTCCTAGCGTTATGGGATCCTTAACAACTTGTTTGTTAATTGGCATGTTTGATCCCATCTATGCCTTGGGTTTCTTATGCTTAGGTGACCTTTATCACAAAAGATTCCCAATTAAGTCATCCTACTTGAGACAACGTGTGAAACTCACATCCATGCGGTTAGGTGACCTTTATCCCACAAAGACATAAGAATCACCTCATCCATCTTAAGACAATCCAAGTGGTTAGGTGACCTTTATCCCACAAGGGTGTCATAGTGACGTATTGAGTGTTTCTCAAAAGGACGGCATAGACTTGCATTTTGAAAAAAAAGGGATTTATAATGTTTTATAATTCTAGTTTTAAAACATTTTATTGCATGCATTCAAAGATACATGGTACTTTGATAATTTGAAACTTATTTCTCCTCAAATGGTTCCTATTAGTTTAAATAAAATCTCAATTTTATCAACTAATTATGTGTCATCAATTATTAATATCAAATATTAATATTTGAGTTTGAGCACTATAAGAACCACTTATAGTCTATTAGTAAACATTTTTATTAATTTAGACTATGAGTTTGTATGAGTTTTGAAATCCTATTTTAAATCTCAATTTATTTATATAAAACTTTTAGTACCATATTATTGTATGCATCCAATATTCAAGGTTCTCTTTTAAGAAACTATTTCTCAAAATTTAACATCTCTATTTTAAATAACTTGGTTAATTTAAAATCTCTATTTTAAAAACAGGTTCATTTAAAATCTAATTTTAAAATTTGTCGCTTCATTTTAAACAATTTTAAATAAGCGCGTTTGAACCAACTTTATGTTCTTTACTAGCATGTAATATCCTATATTTTAACGCATCAAAAATAACATAATATGTCACATATATTGCATGCTACTAATAATACATGACACTTGGAGTTTGTATGAGTTTTAAAATCGCCATTTTAACTCACTTTGATTTTTCAAAATTTTACGGGTTTTAGAATAAAACTTATTTTATTTATAAAACCCATTTTAACCATTTTTCTTTAAAATGTTACTTTTGAAAAAACAAACTCCATATGTTGATTTCCAATTGCATATAAATTATTATCTAGCAATTAAAGTCCTATTTCAACCATGTAAGATAATAATAAAGCAAACAACCAACAAACATAATGTAAAAGTGCAATAAACAAGCCATTTTAACTAATGACAATTCATGCATGCCACATGCATGAATCATCAAGTCTATTCCTAAGGGACAAGGGACAAAAAAAACTTGATGCTCCCACTTGCAAAAACATCCATATGCATGCAAGATCTTCAAGACTCCATGAAGTGTTGTGTTGCTCCTCATCGATTCCGAGAAAAGGTAGTGAACTTCGCCAAGAGGCCTCCATTCTTCAATCTTTGTATATTTATGTAAAATACTAATCTATCATTCAACTTTTACATTAAAAAAAATAAAAAATACCTATTTACTATTACATACCTTATGAATAATAAATATTACATTTTTTTTTTGAATAAAACAACACAACCAACAACAAAGGGTCCATGGCTTGTTTATGCACAAACAAACACAAAAATAAATAAAAACACAAAACATCTCTTTGTAATTTTATTTTAAAGGCAAATTTTATGACCAAAATGCATGCAAAATTTTGGTCACAAAAATCATACATTTTAACTATAAATCAACAAGTTGCCAAAAAGAAAACATGAATGAACTTTTCATGCAATATGAAATTCATCCATGGCTTCCAAAAACCAAAATTTCATAACTATATAAAAAAAAATCTAAACATGCATGCCAAGATGACTCTGATACCACTTGTTGGGTTTTGTTCAAAACATGATTTCAAGAATTATAAAATTTGCAACGGAAGCTTTAAAACTTTGAACAACATTAAAACATTTTAACACCCACCAAGGATCCATTTGCATAAACATGAAAGATTAAATAAAACATAGAGAGTTTTAGAATATTACAACCTTTGTAGACCATTGATTATGATAGTTGAAGATGGCTAGAATCCAAGAAAGAACTCCTCTCTAGTAGTCCACCAACAAGCTCCAACACCAATGTATGCTAGTACCCTTCTTGATCAAAATGCAAAAACTCTAACAAGCTCTACAATAGACTTGAGAAGGAAGAACAAAAAAACACAAAACACACACACACTAGGTTTGTGGTTTCGGCCGAAGTAGAGAGAGAGGGAGAGGAGAGAGTTAGCTTATTTTTAAGTGTAGTTCTTTTTCCAAGCCTTCTCATCCCTTTTGTTCAAAAACACTAGACATGGTAACCCCTTTCTATTGGACCTCAAAAATGGTCCAATAGTATTTGAGCCTTCCATGCAAATTTACACTTAGGACCCCTCTAGTTTAAATTTAGTTAAAATCACTATTTAACTATTTAAACTTATTACACATAATCCCTCCTTCTAACTTCTAGTTTAAAATAACTCATCTTATTTTAATAAATAAGAATATTTATTTGCATCTAATATTATGAATTATATTCAATAATATAATTAATAATATTTTATCAAGAAATAATAACATTTATCAAGAATCAAATCCTTACAAATATTAATCCGGTGTCTACTTGTTATTCGATGTGACCCTATAGGATCATATATTACCGGTAATATTATTTTATAATCATTCTTGAGCATATAAAACCAACATAATATATGTTTGAGTATATGCTAAAGTCAAGGGTGAGCATTGAAATCATTCAGATATCGTTCTGAGGTGCTTATAAGGTTTGTATATTTTTTCTCATCACTAATCATTCTAAGGGGAACAAGCTTTCAATGATAAACCTTGTTCACTTGTTCAAACTACTTCTAAACCCTGAAAATGGTTTTAAAGGTCAGATGTTCGATTTTAAATGTTTTTCAGAAATTCCAAATCATCAAAAGAAGGACAGAATTTTGATGATAAAATAATTTTCTATCTGTTCAAACTACTTCTGGATGATTAAATGTTTTATATTAATCAGAAGTTGATTTTAAATGAATTTTTGCTCTAAGGGAATTTTCTTCTGAACTGTGTACTCAGAACTTCTGAGTATGCATTCTCAGAACTCTGAGCGTGTTATTCAGAACTTTTAACTTGTGTTAATTTCTATCCAATAACACGTGTCAGCTTCTCATTCAGTGAACTTACCGCGTTTCATTTAAATATCTTTTGTGGTACTTCACAGTGTTTGAATTCGTTATAACTCTGACAAAAAGCACTTTTCACCGTTAAATCCCTTCAGCTTCGCGGATTTTAAATAGACCTTGAAATCCCTCTTTTAAATTTTATTTTAATTCCAAGAGCGAAAAGTGAGATACGCATAAATCTAGGGTTCTTTGATCCTGTTTTCTTTCAATATTCCACATTACAATCATGTCAGGTTCGAGAAGAGTAAACCTATTTCCTTACACTCTGCAAAATCAATGATGGAATACTCGTCCGATTCAGAGGATGATGAAGTACAGAGGCCTGAGAATAGAGCCGTAGAAGAAGGGGCAATAGGTGAAAACATTGTGCAAGGAAATGTTGAAGGGGAAGCAGGGGATGAACATATGGTTGAATCTGAAGGAGATGTAGATGGGGGAAATGACAACATCCAACATGAACAAAGTGCGGTTAGGTCAGTAATGTCTGGAAGATCTAATTCTGGTGAGAGGATTGTTCCTGAGAGTGAGTATTTAGAGTTGATTGAAAACAACTGTGTGTTAATACTTGATGAAACTAGGTTAAAAAAGGAACATAGGATAATCATAGAGTTGCTGAAGTACCATCCTTTTAAGAAATGGTTTACAATGAAGAAATCGGTTCCTGTTCAGTATATTCAGCAGTGGTGGAAGAATTTAGAGTTACAAGGTAACAATTTTGTATCTGAAATAGGGGGAGTCACTGTAACTTTGAATATACAGTTTATGAGAACAATGCTGAGGCTACCAGAAAAGGATGATTTACAGGGGAGATCAGATTTTGAAGATTCTCCATTAATAGAGGAATTAATAGCTGAAGTTAGAAGATTAGGGTATAATGAAGAATTGAAGACTCTAAGCTTATTCAGAAGAAACAAATTGCCACCAATTTGGGCATGTTTCTTCAATATAATCAACAAGTGTCTATATGGGAAGAACAGTTCTTTAGATCAAGGTTCGAGGCAAATTTTGCAGATCTTTCACGGGTTAGTGAAAAATAGGCATTATGATTATACTTCTATTCTATGGGAAGATATGAAGAATACTTTTGAGAGGAATCAGAAGGAAAAAGAAGGAAGAACAAAGGATAGGATACTCACTTATATACCTTATCAGAGGTATTGGCAGTTGGTGATCTGGTATGCAATGGATCAAGACAGAAATATACCAAGAAGATCAAATGAAGAGCATGGACCAATCTTCTACATGGGTAAAATGATTTATGCTCTTAAACTTGAAAATTTTCCAAATCACAGACCTCTTCCAAGGTCTCTTAGGCAATATATTCCAAGGGAGAGTGAGATATTAAAAGCATATTGCACCTCAATGGGACTTGATCAGCCTCAAGCCCCTACCCATGAGGAACAACCTGAGATAAGAGGTGAGGGGTCTAATCAAAATAAAGAGGGGGAGAATGTTCAGGTGGGAGAACATTCTGAGAGAATAGAGAGGGAAAATTCAGAGAGATTGGTTAGTATGGAAGTTCAAAAACGGAAAGAGAAAAGTGAGGCTGAGAGATTGTTAACAGAATTAGAAACAGAAAGAGATAATTCTAATCCAGCCAACTTAATCCGGGCAACCACATCTACTATATGTTGGTTCACAATTCTTGGTGACCAACATTGAAGAAAACACCATGGAGCCCGTGGTGGAACTTGAACAACCCATCCCTAGCCACTCAGAAGCATTTCAACATGCTACTGTTTCAAAACAAACAGGGGAACCATCCCAAACTCATTTGGAGGGAGGTGATAAATCCCAAGATTTTATTCAACACATAGAGTCTGAATTGCACAGTAAAATTCAATTTGAGCCTGAAAATCCTTTCAACACTAGCACATCACAAGAATTTCGTATTCCTGTAACAACATCCATAGACACTCCTAATATTGGTTGTCAAGGATTGGATGGAAGTCCTGGGGAGGTGAACATCCTAAAAGCCTTCTTACACAGTGAATCTGTTGTACATGATGTCTTTGTGGCATCTACAGGCCATGAGCTCCCTGAGCACATGAAAACTGGAACATCTGTTGTTTCTGGTTCACTGTTAGAAAATTCTGAATTTGAAAAGATTCAGAAACAAAATCAGGTGTTGGGGGAGAAAGTTGAAAAATTGGAGAGTACTGTTGATTCTTTGAAAAATGAGGTGAATGAGCTCAAGATTATGTTGGAAGGGAAAGCAAATTCTGTTGAGACAAGAGTGGATAAAATGAAAGAATCCTTGGATGCTCACAAAAAGGAGATCAAGGATGAAATGTCAGAATTTCAAAGGGAGCTTTTCAAGAATATGGAGGATTTGAAATATTCATTGTTACAAGCTGTCAGTTCAACTTTGGCTAGTGTTTCAAAGCCATTAGCCATTATGTCTGTATCTGTAGCTGAACCTGAATCAGAATCAACTCAGCACTTAAAAAGAAAGTTTGATGATAATGATCCTCGTGATCATCAAAAGGGGGAGAAAAGGCAAAAGCAAAGTACTGAGGTTGAAAATGAAAGCACTGATGAGATAGAAAATGTTGTAAAGTCAGCAGATATTGGGTTAGCAGATTTTGAGTTTGCAGATATGCAGCTTGCAGATGCAGAGGTTCAAAATTCAGAGATTCAGATTTCAGAGAATGTTCAGAATTCACAAGATATTGGAAAGATGGTTGATGAATCAGCAGATGTAGAAAAATCAGTGGAGGTTCATGAAATAAGTTCAGATACTAAAAATGCTATGGAAACTGAGAATGAGGGAAATGAAAACTCTTCTGGTAATGTTACTGATAAAACAGAGGAATTGGTGTTAAATACTGAGATGGAGGTAAACTCTGATGAGACTGAAATACTTATGGCTGATAAGGAGATTATAGCTGATGAAAATATTGAGATGGTTGATATGGTGATAGCAGATCAGAGTATTAATGCAGAAGTAACAAGCATTTTTGGATCAGATGAGGTTATAGTGACAGATCAGAATGTGATTGCAGAAGAAGTAGTGACAGATTCTTTTGAAGAAGGTTGTGAGATCAGTATGGCAGATATTTCTGAGGAACGTTTGATTGAAAGTTCTGAAGTGAACACTTATACAGAGATTGTACCTTATGCCAGTGGTGAGCTTCTCAATTCTGAGTTGGAAGAAAGAAGGTTGAATGAGATTCTGATAAGAAGAATGCATAGTGTGTTGATCAGAGCTCTTAATGTTCAGAAAGTTCAAAGAGTTATCAGAACAGTGAAGCCAAAAGAGTTGTTAGGAGAAGAAGATCATTCTGTTGATTATTCAAAGAAGTCTCAAATGGATTTTCAAGAGCATTTTGGTGATGAATTGGGAGGAATTGATGCAGAGTATGACAGAGTTAAAGATTTCTTCATGCCTTTGGGTTATGTGTTCAGAAAACCCATTGTGATTCCTAGAATTGAGCTGCCAGTTCTAAAAGAACCCTTGTGTGATTTTATTCTTGATATGAGTGACACTCCACTTGTCAAGCATTTTTTCAAAGATGTATTTCTAGAAGAAACATATAAGTATCTTTACTGCACAGGAGATGATCATGTGATTATAGAGAATTTTATTGATGGATTCATGGATGAAAGAGTTCAGATGGTTTATGTGGAAGCCTCTAATAGATTCAAAAAGCCTGATGAAAGACTACATGTTCAGAGAGCAATTGTGAAAGTTCTGGAGTTTCAGACTGATGAATTCGATGGGTTAAAATATGTGAGCCTAACAGATCAGAAGGAAGGGAATCTGAAAGTAAGCATGACCAGTTTTGACTTCCATCGACTATTTTTGAATGATCAAGTGTTTCTAGTGAAGTTCTTTGCTAGTACTGAAGAATCTTGGATAGAACTTGAATGCAGAAGGATTTTGGGAATATATGTGAGAAATATGTACTTCTATGATTTCCAGTTGGCAATTGAAGAAAGAAAGGAGAAATGTAACTTGAGCAAACCAATTAGAAAGCCTATTCATGAAATTGGAGGTCGTGGATTTATTGCTGAAGGAGTTGAAAATGAGGGTTTTGCATATATAGTTTGTGGAATAAGAAAGTTTTTCAGGCTAAATGATTTGATAAAGTACTGTGATGCTACTTTACAATACTTGTTGCAAGATATGGCAGTAAATGTTGAGGGTAAGAAAGCAGTTCTGAAAGAAAAATTCAAAAGGCATATCAAAGAGAGGTTGGATCTCAGAACAAGAATCAAAGATTGTAGTGAATGGATGCTCTCAGAAGAAAACCCAAAGAAACTGTTACACAAAGACTTTGTATTCCCTGCTGAGTATGAAGTAAATGGAGTTTATTCAGAAGAAGTTGAAGAAGATATTCCTGATGTCTCTTCACAAGATGTTCAAATGAAATATGCAGATCAACCAGAAAAGTCTGAGGCTAATGAAGATAAAATACCTGTTGATGTTAATGGTTACTTTCTGGAGTATGCTCTTCCTAACTTCTTTCAACCAAGAGAAGTCAACTTTCTAAGTGTATATCATGACAGAACAGATGTACATAAATGGCTTCGTGGAGAGATGTCAAGATGCTTAGCAAAACGAAAAGAGGCAGTGTACTCAGATTTCTTAATCACTGGAATAAGAGAATTGAGTGTTAAGAAGTTCAGAAAACATGAGTATTATTCGTTTGAAGTATTAAGAGAAGATGGAAAAGTATACTACTTCACTGAAGCAGACTTTGACAAGATCTCAGTAACAGATTTCTACAGGCTGTATAGTCTTTTGTCAAATAAAGACTGTAGTAAACATAAAAAGGAGAGAGGAGCATTGGCTGCAGTGAGAGATGTTATGTTTTACATTCCGAGATGGTATGCATATACAAATTTTCAGATTGCTCTGTATATACAAAGACCATGTGTATATCTTTCCAAGCCAAACAATGATCATGAACAAGTGAGTCTTCTGAAGAGTGGAAATGTTGTAAGACATCCAGAGTTGGGAGTTTTCTTAAGGAATGACAGAAAAGAAAAGATTTTCTTCAGACCAGAAGAAGTAGCAAAATATTGTTCTGGAACTCTAAGGTTCATCAAACACATCTTGGAGAAAAAGTTAACAAGAGGAAAACAAGTTGAAGAAATACAAGTGATCATAGAAAAGATTGAAAGAAGGCTTAATCTGAGAAATGTAATTCTTTTGAAGATTGTACCTGCTTTGAAAGAGTTCAATGTTGATAAGTACATGACTGTTTGACAAAAAGGGGGAGATTGTTAGATCTGAAGTTTTGTCAAAAGTTACAAGTGTTCGATCTGGATAGAAGACTCAGAGTTCTGAGTAAGAAGACTCAGAAGCTCTGGCTGAGAAGTCTTGAAAAGATTACAAGTGTGAAAGTCTGAACAGAAGGATCAGAGTTCTGAGTAGGAGACTCAGAACCTCTGAAGATGAAGTTGGAAAACGACCAAGTGCTTGAAGGAAGTTCTGATGTGCTTATTCAGAAGAATGTTCAGAAGTTCTGAACATGTTCAAAACTTATGACAGGATATTTTCCTTTATATTCTGTTAGTTAAATAGGACACGTGTAATAGTTCTATTAGTCTTTCATTCATATGTACTGTAGCTTTAGCATTTCCTTACAGTATATATAGAAGTTAGCACTGTTAAGCTAACTAACTTTCCCGCATAACTTTGTATTCACTTTTGTAATCTTAGAGAGATTCTCGCTCTAGATCTGTAATCTGTTCCTGATTGAATACAAGTTTGTTTGATCCAATTCTCTATCATTTACTATTTGATTGTTCATATTTGATTGTAAGATTGAATCCTGGACTAACAAAAAGAGTCCGACATTTCCAAAAAAGATATTAAGTGCGAGTGTGGATCCTCAGACGATAATCCTCCAAATTGACCCATGGCTTGGATCATTTGAAACATCAATGGTTTGAGTTCAAAGTCTTGTGCAATAATGTTGGGCCTCAGAACCCCGGAGCTTAAATTAGTAACTCCGAGAGTAGCATAGTCCCGTATCCTTCGATCTTTGCTATCGGCAATCGTCACCGTGGTCTCCACTACTGGTGGGTTGATGGGTCTTTCACGTCCCACACCTTCCATGTTTACAGTGGGGTTCATATGGGGTTGTCGACTTGTATTTTTGTTTTTGCGTCTTCTTCGGAAGGTTTTTTCTATTTCAAGATCGATTGGTACCAAAGGTTCGTGTTGTTGCTTTGCCATGCAACACGAAAAGCTTAGAGAAACGAGTTACTCGGGCTCGAATAAAAACTAATGTCTTGAGATTTAAAATCACGCCAGTCTCCGGCAACGGCGCCAAAAACTTGGTACGTGCGAAATATGTGATTAATCACAGTGGGATGAAAACTATCCACAGTGGGAAGCACAAGTGTACACTGGCCACTATGATCGTCACAACAAGTAATAGTTGGTAAAATACCAGTTTGAAGACCTGATATCTAAAGCCTGAAGAGACTCCGTAATGCCTTGGATCTGCCAAGGAAACCCAATTTTGAAGACTTGATATCTAAAGCCGATCTATGCCAAGACATTATGTCTCTTGGTTATCAAGACGCAAGTGCTGGAGTTCTAACCCGTTCATTCCAATTCAAGAGGAAGTATTTGTCGAGAATCTGGTACACATTATTTAGCATTCTGAACAGGTGCATGACACCAAAGCATACCGGCCTGGATAAGTGCAACATTGGGATTTTCAGAATGTTCTATGTTGTGGCTTTCAACCGAAAGATAGATTATGTAGTCTTAATATGGAATGAGATGATAGAGCTAGTTGGTGACAAGTCCGAATCTACCAAAGCCCGCACCTTTGTACCGTTCTAGAGATTCCTACAGATGTTGATTCATAGTATCATGGAATCCAATCAAGAGATTCCTAGACGTCCTAACTCAATTCAAGGCCCGCAATAGTGGATGCACTTTTTGAAACTGCCTGCATTGATCAACTTTGCTCATATTGCAGTGATACCTGAAGCGGTATTAGCTTATGCTGACCAGCAGTCACCAATCATAGCTGAGTATATGTTAGAAAATGCACTCATGGTCCAGCCAGATCCGGAGGGACCTCCCCAGGGTGCAAAACAATTAGGTGGCGAGGGTCAAAATATTGAGCAGGTTCAAGAACATGTGGTTCTTGAACGGGATAAGTTGAGAGAAAATGCTGATGTGGGGGGACCAGGAGAAGGGGGTGTTGCTGGTCATGTATCTACATCTGTTCTACATCATTATGATATATTTGATGACGATGACTCTTCTTGGGATTCTCAGTATGATGCAGACAAAGTTATATATGCCTCTATTACTGATGGATCCCGTAGTGACTCTGACTCTGATCACGATCCTGGTGTGAACAAAATCCCGAAACATGTTGGCCCGAGACCACATGTAGAAAGTTCTGATGCTGATTCCACTTGGAACATCGAGAACATTTGTGAAACCGAAGGCATAAGGATGGATGAGGGAGTAAAAGTTGAAACAGAAATGAATCTGAGTTGTGCGGAGGGGAGAAAAGAAAATGCAGAGTGTGAGACAAGGTCTGAAAATTAAATAATGATAGACCCTTTCCAAACCGTGTATAGTCGGGTAGCCACCTCTACTGTCAACGTGCGTTCGTCACCGTTAGACATTGAAAAAGACGTAGTAGACCCAGCTACGCAATGCACAGCCCCACCCAGCCACTCATCAGTTTATGAACAAACTGGCGTTTCATTTTCACAAGGGGATGTAACACAAACACTATAGGAAATCGCCCAGGCCATCGACTTCGTTTCAACACACTTTGGGTCCAAAGCCTTTTGGATACACATCTTTTCTTAGGACACGTGCTCCGTTCACTTCTCAAATGGTGACACAGACCATTGGTAGATTTCGTGCACCAATCGGAACACCCCGAGTGTTGCCACCATTCGTTGTTGCTTCGCGAGGACGGGGTGGAAGTCCAGTCAATGTCAACACCATGCCAGCATTGAGCACAGGCCATGTAGTTGCTTCAACCGTCATGTCGACCGTTAACCTACGTGGTCCGGGTGTTAGACTTGCTCATGTACAACAATTGTTTGCTATGCTGGGCCACCTCCTAATTACATTACATTGGATTTTTTGCATGTGGCGTTGGGTTCACTGAACGTATCGTATAAGAATCAGACTAAGGAGACGCAAAAGATTGTCAATCAATTGTCTGCTAAGGTTCAAAGACCTGTTAGAGGTAAATCTATCTTGGAGGCACCAACCTTTATGCCTGAGACAACAAAACCTACCCAACCAATATCAAACACTCAACCCATACCAAATATTGCCAGATTAACTCCCGATACATCAACTCAAATCCCAACTTTTAGCCCGGTTACTTGAACAAGCAGAGAACATTAATGCTGAAGAAGTTGACTTAGTTGGATTGTTAAGGAAAGATGTTGAGGTTCAGTCACAAATGGCCACAAAGTCAGATATTCAAGCCATTCAGCAGTCTTTGAATCAACTTACTCAAGCAGTGGCTTCAGCTTTCAAGACCATCTCTGACATGGTTACAGTTCTGGAAGAGTCATGTAAAGCTCAACCTCAGTCAAACAAGAGGAAGCATGATGATCAGGATGATCCTAATCACCATGAGGGGGAGAAGAGGACCAGAGTTGAATTATCTGTTGATGCTGAGAATGTTTGTGTTGGTGGTTCTGATCAGGTTGTTACTGAAGTTCTAGATGATGTCACACCTAGGGTTGAAAAGCCTCAAGGTGGTGATAATAGAACTGAAGAAGAGAGGATGGCAGAGGATATGCTTCAAGAGATTGTTTATATTGATTCAGGGGATGAGCCAGATAGAACAGATTTTAAGATCAAAGAAGGAATTGGTGATGTATTTGATGCTACTATTGGTGATGTTCAAACTGCTAACTCTGATTCAGATAATGACAATGATCAGGTGCTACCACAACAAAATGATCCGGTGATAGGTATTCCTGAACTCAACATTTCTTTTATTCCTTATGGTTAAATCAAGGACCCAGTATCAGAAGCTGAATTCAGACTTTTTCAAAGATTGGTTGACAATGAACCTAACCTTGCTGGAAGAGGGCACAAGAAAAGAATTTTGACTCCTTTTCAAGAGGATATCAGGAGAGACTTATTTGTGAAAACTGTTCAAAGAATTGATCTGGTGAAGCTGTACTCCATTGAAAAATGGATGTCAATTCATCAGACTGAATTCCTTCATGTGATGAAGAACAAGGATCAATATATTGATTGGTTCAGAACTGATAAAAGAATTGTGAAGATAGTAAAGATTGAATCTCAGAAACTACTGAATGTGTGGTATCCTGAATTTACCGTATAGATAACAGATGGGAAAGAATGGTTCTTCATTGAAGCTAATTACAAGAGCCTAAACCTTGACGATATTTTGAGCTTATATGACATACTGGAACGTACCTCAGATAAGAAGAAAGATTGGTCAGAAGCCTTCCAGTCTGTCAAAAGATTCATGAAAAACATGGTAAAGTTCTCCTGTCTCACTGACTTTCAAATGGCACTAGAAGCAGGTCAGGAGAGAGTCAACATTTTGAAACCCAACAAGAGATTGTCCGATATTCAAGGTATCCCGATCTACAGTGTTCTAGAAAAGCCAGAATTTGGTATTGTTTGCTTCAATGAACAGAAGAAGAAGAGATTCCTTGGATTAGCTGAAGTAAACAAATTCGATGATGGGACTTTCAAGCTTATTCAGATTCAACTTGAGAGCAAGCTCAGACTAGATGATGAGGGTCGTGTTAAACTAAAGCCAAAAGAGAGAAAGCTGATTGACCGAGCTTTGAAAGCTATCAACAAAAGAAAGGAATACCGGAATGCATTGAGACTCTCTGAGTTTATCTTCGGGATCAGAAAGAAGTACATTGCACCAGATCAAGCCCAGTAGCCGCCTCAACTTTTGATACAAGGGGGGGGGGGGGAATGTTAGTGCCAAATTTATTGTGTTGTATCAAGTTGAGGGACTTGTTTTGTATCTTTCCTATTATAGGTATAAATAGGAGTTTGTTAGCCTTTTTCATTACAAGTCATGCTTAGCCCTTGCATTCCAAATTCTCTCTACATTGTAATTCTTACATTGAGATCTAATAGAGAGATGACTTTATGCATTTGAAGACAAAGCTGATGAACAAGTGACAAGTCTACTAATGATCCGATGCGGACATCAGTGAAACCAAGACAAGTCCACACACGTGACGTTTCAAGAAGAAGACTTCAGCGATAGCTGACTTACAACAGGTCTTCACTGATGGTAGTTCAACTCAGCGATCGCTGATCATGAATCCTCCTCTCCAAGAAATGTTTTGTCTTATTTATCTTGCACAACTCCGTAAGATTTGTCAGAAGACAAGCCTTTGTTCAGAATTGTACAACCACTCTGCTACTACACTGTTCACCATGCGGCGCAAAGCATGTTTTGTAAAAAGTCAGAAAGCATGCGCCCAATCAGATGCTGACACGTGTAAAATCCTCCTGCCATGCATTAAATGCATGGGGTATAAAGAGGAGGAATACCCCTTCAGTTTGAAGGTGGTCTTCACTAAACTTCTTAGTGCCTTAGAAAACTAACCTTAATTTTCTATCTTCCTTTTTTCTCTCTATTTCTTGTACAAGAACACTTAGTGCTTCTCAAGTTTGTTTAGATTAGGTTTTACTTAATCTTATTCCGCAACAAACTATAAATTGTTTGATTTATCAATAAACAATTTAGAAAACTATATATCTTGTGTGTTTGTATTCAACCCCCCTTCTACAAACTTATACTTGTATAACACTTCGGGACCAACATCCACCAATTTGAAGTGATGAGCAGTATAATCTCCTTCTCATCGTGGATAAGCTAACATAGGAATTGACATTATGGGGGAGTAAATCTTGAACCTTGAGCACTAAGCCAAATAGTCCCAAGAAATCCATTTATGAGAGATGACTCTGTATCATTAGGGATACGAGGTATGGAAAAGGAAATGCTTTATATAGGATTCTTTGACTTCGCATAAGTAGTTTCCGTAGATATCGACGACAACGGGTTAGTGGCTCGAGGGAAGGATGTCAAATTTGCGAAAGAGAAGTCGTTGGGGGTAGTACTAAGAAAAGGTGGTTCAATATATGAGGGCATATTCATGGAATTCAGAGGTATGAGTAGAGATATCGAATATGTAGCGACATTAGTATAGATCACGCTGATCCTTTGAAAATTTGAATTTTTCCCAAATAATTGTGCAATTTGTTGTCAAGCTGCATCCATTTCTACTTAAATTTTGTCAATGATAACTTGGTCAGACCCTGCAGATGACATAGTAAGATATGGAAAAATATTTGTTAGTATACAAGTTCGCGTTTTTTTGGAGGAGGGCCCTACGGTGGACGCTAAACTATTTATGCCAAAAATTACCTAAATCATTTAAGGCTTGGATTGTGGAGCTAATCAGATATAGAATGAACATTCAAGTCAAGAAACAAGAGAAACAAAATTGACTAGAGAAATAGTGACACAAAAAACCAGTCGAGGGAAAAATCATGGACGGTCAAAGTTATCGTCGAACAGTCAAAGTTATCGTTGATGCACTACTATCATCAATCAGGGACGTCGTCCTTATTAACAATAATTCCTATTATAGAACGTGGATAATATGTAACGTTGTAAATAAACTTATAAAAATAGTTTATTGGAAGGGATTTCATTTAAAGCACTTCAGTGTATAGAGTTGATATGATATTATGTACTTTAGTTTAATTCCTTGTTCCTTCGTTTGCATGGGTCATCTTTGTATATTCGAGATTTGTAGCCATTTGCTTTAATTTTCATAATGATGATTGTTGTGTCTTTAGTAAGAAAATAATGTAATGGTTGTCGAACATAAGTAATATAATTTATGGTCAGGTATATTCACGATCGCATGTCAAAAATATCTTCTTCGTTGAGGATATCATCCTCATCATCATAATAACTTATCCTAGTCGTTCGTTTTTATGGATGTTTCACCCGAACACCGCCCTTAAGCCAATGCTCTGCCATCCGACACCACACTTACCTCCCCTGCAAGCTACCATTCCTCCCCCTCCCCCCCCCCCCCCTTCTTCTCTCATCGCTCCTCTTGTATTTCTCGTCTATGCCATAGAACAACTAGATGAGTAATAAATACAAATAGAAAAGTTGATACCCTTAATTGTATTAAAAGTCTTACCAAGAAAAACAACAAATCTAAAAATGACAAAGTAAAATATGACGTTCATTTAAATAGAATCATTGTTATAATATTTTTTTCAAAGTCAAAATTGAAATATGCAAATTGGCTAAAATAGGAAAAGATTAACTCAGTATAATTGGGCTAAAATATGTATAAATTAGCTAAAGGTTAAAACATAAATAATTTGTTAAGCCTTAAAAATGTATATATGAGCTCCAACACAAAACACCCTCCGACACAAAACAGAAAGAGAAAGTGTCAAGAAACAAAAAACTGTCAACAAACCCAACAAGAAACAGAAAACTGTCAACAAACCCAACAAGCCTTTATCAATAGTTAAAAAAGTGTTCATAGCTACAAAAAAAATACCATTTCAAAATAACTTCAAATTACTTCATGTTCATAGCTACATGTTGAAAAATACAATCACACACGCATGTCAACGTTTTTTATGCCATAAATTACAGAAGCATAATTTAAGGTTGGTTTGTGTAGCTTTAAATAACTACAAATCGATCCTTGGAAATAAACAAGATAAAAAAAACATAAAATTATATGAGATAAAATATTTGGTGTTGCAAAATAACTCCGTCGAGCGTAAAAACCGCAGACGATCATAGAGATCGTGCATGCACTAATAATCTGAACCGCTGATTAGTTCACAGATATAAACAAGAATACAATCAATTAAGAACAAATTGGCTCGAGACTATAGTATGTCAATTATCTTCAAAGATTTCAAGGTTTAAGAAACAAATACTAAAATGTGAAATACAACTAAATGATAAAGGATACTTCAACTAACTCTCTACCACTGTATTATACATAGACAGAAAGACTAAAGATACAAGCCATAATAGTGAAAGAAAAACAAAAAAATGATACGTGTTCTAATATGCTAAGGTCTTCTATCTTCAAAAGTGAGAGTTAGTTATCGTCAGACTTTAAATCTTTTAAGTGTGAAAGTCTCAATTAGAGTATTCAGACTTTGTACCCCGAACTCTTGTTAGAAATTGATAAGAAACCTTTTAGGCTTATAGTGATGGAGAGGTTTTATGGGAATGAAAGGAGAATACTTTAAAGAGAGAAACTTGAAGAAAGTATTTGATATTTTTAACTTTTCTTAATTTACAATGTAAGACTTCACACCTATTTATACTACTCTATGGAAGGTTCTACATTTCTAGATATTTCCATCGATGTATCTAGATACTTATATATCTCTAGAATTTTCTTATCTAGATTATTCTATGTTTCTTCCACATGGTTCTTCCAAAGATTATTCTATATATTTCTATAGCTATGGATTTGGGCCTAGGCAATTATAATGGGTGATCCAATGTTAATTGGATCAAATCAAGTTTATGATCCAACATCACCCCTTAAACTTGATTTTCCGACTCCAAGCATCATTCTGAATCTTGAAAACTCTTTCTCCTTGAGTGGTTTCATGAAAATGTCCACGACTTGATCCTCTGATCTTGTATGTATCACTCAAACATCGTTTCTTGCGATGCATTCTCGAATAAAGTGATATCGAGTGTTGATATGCTTACTTCGATCATGGTAGACTAGCTTTTTTGCTAGATCAATCGCTGACTTGTTATCCATGTAGATTTCAGTTGCATCTTCTTGCGGCATCTGTAGCTCCTTTAACATGTTTCTGAGCCAAAGCGCGTGACATACACATGAAGTTGCGGCTACGTACTATGCTTCACAAGTAGAGAGCGTAACAATTGGTTGCTTCTTTGATGACCATGTAAAGGCAGTGTCACTAAGGAAGAATAAAAATCTTATTTTACTTTTATTATCATCAAAGTCTCCTACCCAATCACTGTCGCTATAGCCAACAAGCTTGAAGTCTTCAGATGATGAATAGAACATACCATAGTCAATGGTACCTTTAATATAACGAAGGATCCTCTTGGCAGCCTTCAAGTGAGATGTAGTAGGTGCTTCCATAAAACGATTGGTTAATCCCACGGCAAAGAGAATGTCATGTCTTGTACATGTCAGATAGCGCAAACTTCCAACGAGACTCTTGAATAGAGTTTCATCAACCGCCTCTCCTTCGTCATTTTTAGAGAGTTTTGTTCCATATTCAATGCGGGTGCCAATAGGTTTTTATTTCTCCATGCCAAACCTCTTTAAAATTTCTTTCGCATATCCTTCTTGGCTTATGAAAATTCCTTCTTTTGTTTGTTTTACCTCAATGCCAAGATAATAAGTCATAGGTCCAATATCAATCATCTCAAACTCTTGGACAATATACTTCTTGAATTCATCCAGCATGCTTGGAGAATTTCATGTGACAATAAGATCATCCACGTACGAACAAACTAGCAATATTTCTTCATTTAAAAATTTCACGTAAAGTGCATACTCGCTTAAACACTTTGTGAAACCATTTTGTTGAAGATACTTATCAATTCTAGTATTCCAAGCACGTGGTGCTCGCTTCAGGCCATATAAGGCCTTTTTCAACCTTAGCACTTTACCTTCTTGTCCTTTGACAACATAACCTTGAGGATGCTCCACATAAACTTCTTCCTCGAGAAGTCCATTCAGAAAAACAGACTTCACATCCATTTGGTGAATTTTCCATTTATGATGAGCAGCAATACCAATTATCATTCTTATAGTTTCTAAGGGAGCAACGGGAGCAAATACCTTATCATAATTGATGTCATATTTTTTCTTGAAACCTTTTGCTACAAGTCTTTCCTTGTATTTCTCCACTTCTCCTTTAGCATTTTTCTTTGCTTTGTAAACCCACTTGACTCCGATAGCCTTTTGGCCTTCTGGAAGAGATGTCAACTCCAACGTGTCATTCTTCTCTATTGACTTTATCTCCTCGTCTATTGCTTGTCTCTATTTCTTTCTTTGCATAGCTTCCTCGAAACCTAAAGGTTCACAATCAACATATAAACAAAAGAGTGTATGCTCATTTGTTACCTCATAGAGTTCCTTCAAGCTTCTCATTTTTGGGGACGCTTCGGTTGAACTTGAAGGTGAATCTTGAGTTAGAGTTAGACTTGAAGGTGGTTGACCATCTTCACTTGTGTCACATGCCTTTTCACTTTCACTGATAATGGGAAGAAACTCATATCCTTCGTTGTTGTTTATGTTTCAATCCCATAGTCCTTCTTCATCGAACTCCACATCTCTACTTACAGTCACGTTTCTTGTGTTTGGATTGTTGGTACGTGCGAAATATGTGATTAATCGCAGTGGGATGCAAACTATCCACAATGGGAAGCGCAAGTGTACACTGGCAACTATGATCGTCACAGCAAGTAATAGTTGGTAAAATACCAGAATCGTATCCACATGGACTGGGCAATCAAGACACTATTGTTCTCATGAGCTTCCTTTTACAAGTTTCAATTAGAGAGGAAGCAATAAGTTGGTTGTTTTGTTGGAATACTATTTTTAACGAGTTTCTTAAGATTTAAAAGAAGGAATGTAGGTTAGATTTTCCCTAGATTTTATACTAAATACTTGATCCAGAAGAGTACTCACTGCACTTGTGCATAGTGGGCACTCTCGTTAAAGAAGCCCGGTTACACAAACACTCACACCTCCTTGTAAAAATCGCATACTTTTAGTCCTTATCATCTTGTCAATGGTAATCTCAGAATGGACCTTTTCAGGTCTCGATGGAATGTGTAGAGACAAATACTCTAAGTGTTTTTAAGTACACAAACTAGCTTGCCTACTACTCTAGTGGGTTGAGATTATCTCACTGTGCAGACCCCATTTTCGCGAGTATCATCAGAATTCTTTCGAATTCCCTAGCATCATCCAAGCTCGTGTCACTGCGTTCTACTCATTTCTGAGTTAAGAACTAGACTTTAGATCCTCACAAGTGATCGGCTTGTTCGCATCATTGGGTAATAATCGAGAATGAATGACCAAAACAATAAATATTCAAAGTATGAAGATTACTCAAGCATTTTTCATAAAAATCTAGCTACTTTTCCTTCCTACATCTCAAAGAGGTGTTTAGCTCATAATTAAAGAAGTAAAGAAAACAAGAGATGAAAGGTTGTAAACAAACATACTAAGATACAAACTTTGATTGAAATCCGCAGTGGGCACTGCAGGAACAGCACTGTTGCAAAATCGTAAATTACTTCCAACTAAAGGTTACACTAGGAATTAAAATGCAGAAAAATAAAGACTAATTTCAGTGAATTCTAGAGCTAAACTAAAAACTAAAGTGCACTAAATGTGTGGTAGATGAATATGAAATAAATGAACCCAAAACGTCTTTATATACTTAGAGGGAAAAGGTGGACAAAACAAAAGTGGGAAATTACCTAAAGGCTAAAACTCTAAGTGGGATACATAAGATTTAATTCCATTGATCCAAGCTTCCTTCCAAGAGTTTGTAGATAATTATCCCATGGTCACTTCACCTTTTCCAAAAAACAACTTTAAAGTACCATTGGTTTCATTAAAATAATGCAAATGTCATCTTGTAGGAGACATGCTTATTTTTGCTTTTCTCCCATGCTTCTGCTGCCATCGATGCTTCCATTCTCCAGAGTCAACTTCAAGCTGATTTTTGAATTTTATCTGTCTTCTTCTTGGCTCGTCAGTGGGAACCGGAGTGGGCACTCCCATAGTGTTAGTGCATAAAATGTATTCAAGATTTATTATATATTTGTACAATTGTAAAGAGTCAAATATCTTGTTAAAAGTTAAAGTAAGGGTGATGGAAGTCAAAGTCAAAGTAACTAATGTGGAAAGTCAAGGAGTATATAATGTGTGTGTAATAGAGTTGTAATGGAGAGAGTCTCATTAAGGCAAGTCATTGAAAGTCTCATTCTAGCAATTCATACGTGAGAGAGAAATAGGAAGTGTGTAGTGAGAGGGATGACTTCCTAGAGAGAGAAGTTAGAGAGAGAAAGTGGATCTCATTCTCATCTTTGTATTCTTTCTCTATTCTAATGAAGATCTAAGTGTTCATTTCATTGTTACTTGTTTAGATTTGGGATTACAAGTGGTATCAGAGCTTAATCAGATCGAATTAGGCACAAATCAGTCCAGAATTGAAGATTTTTTTTTGTCAATTTTTGAAGAAAATTGATGTTCTTGAGTTTTTGAGATTTTTCTTGAAAAAATCTTCATAAATTCGAAATTTGTGTGTGTTTCTGAATGGTTCCAGTTCACAAATTGTTATCATTTGATGTTTGAAACATTTTTCAATCATATATTTTGATTTTCAAACAACAAAATTGTTTTTAATTTTTTTTTAACTGCAGGTTACTGTTCATCGAAGATGTTCTTGAAGATTACATTGAATTGTTGATTTTATGTGTTGTTTGATGTGTTTCGATATTACTGATCGACTTGTTTTGCAGTTCAGATCTTAATACAAGTCATGGATTCGAAAAACATCATATCATCTATATTCAAACAGATCTGAGACCACAGTGTTCATCGAGAATGCTATCATACGTTAACATATCGTTATTCATAGATTTAATGGTTTTAATCTGTTTTTGATTCCACAGATCTGCTCGTTTTGGAATTTAAATCATGCAGCAATCTTCAGAACTAAAAATCGTGGAGTTTTCAGTGTGTTTGAGGTGTTGAAAGGTCTCACCGGAAAACGTGTTCGCCGGAGTTACTGTTCACTCGCCGGAAAACTCAAAACTGTCGTACCCGTTTCATACGACTAGTTCATAATTGTCGTATGACTTTGATCATCATAACTGTCGTATCCCATTAACTCTCATACGACTGTCGCATGCTATTAACTGTCGTACGCCATTGAAGTTTTTTAGTCGGATGGCCGGAGTTCGTTCTTGAGATGCCATTCATCGATTTTGTTTGCATGATCATACATATTTCGTTCCATTCGATTTGTATTTGTTTGTGGAACACATAGAAACAAAAAAACATCGAAGTTGGTTGAGAAACGAAAGAGATAATTGAAAAAGAAACCTGCAGATCGTGGATTTCTTCGTAAAGGTGATGATGAACAGTGTTTTAACGGACTGCCGTTAAGTGTCCGTTAAATCTGTTACAATATTGGTCCTTTTTCCGTTAAATCCCTGTTAGAATCGTTAGATTAGTTAAATTTTGTTTCATTTTTAGTCCTAAGTCAGTTAGTTAGGTTAAGTGTCAGTTAGTTAACTTTTTCGTTAGAACCGTTAGCATACGACAGTTCTAACCGTTAAGTTTCTTACATTTTTGGTCTGTTTTCGTTAGTTCTGTTAAGTAGTTTTAGGATATGTCAGTTTTGGTCCCTGCAGTATAGACTTTAGGTTAGTTTCAAGTTTGGTCCCTATAGTTTAAGTTTAAGTTTTTGTTAGATTTAGTCCCTGAACTTAGTTTTTGATATTTTTTTGTTATTCTTCATTTGAGTCAGTTTTAGTCCCTAGACTTTTAAGTGTTTCAGAATTTCTCAATTTTAGTCCTTTGAGTCTTAAGTTTTAGACTTTTTGTCATTTTTAGTCCTTGTCTTTTATAAGTGTTAGGATTTTACACTTTTAGTCCGTATTTTTCGTTTTAGTTTCGTATTTTGTCATTTTTAGTCCCTATTTTTTGTAATTTTTCAATTTTTGTCCGTTTTATCAATTTTTACATGCTTTTGCACGAAACTGATATATTTTTCTTATCTTTTGCAGGTTTGCCGATTTAAAGTCCAGTATTCCGCATTAATTTTTCGAAATTAATTTTTGAACGACAAATTTATAATTTGTTATTCAAAATTTTAATTTTGAAAGCTTTTCTGACTTTAATCGATTTTTCTCTGATTATTGTGTGTGCATAATTCTACTTCTCACGAAGTATCTGATAACGATCATTTTCAATCTTTTCAGGTAACAATGGATGATGATGAATATTATGGATGGGAGTCACTTAAGGACAGAGACAATAGAATAAAAATCCAAGATCTTGAACAAAAAGGAGTCAATTATAGGATAACAATTGAAAAGTTGAACAAAAGGTTGAGTGTGTTGGAGAACTCAACGATTGTTCAAGATATCAAAAGCAAGGATGCTGAGATCAGTAATCTAAAGAAGAAGAATTTAGAATCTTCTAAAGAACTTTCTGTTTTGGAAACAAAAATGAGAAAGGAAAGAAGAGTGTCAGAGAATTTATTGAAAGCTGAAATCAATACATTACAGAAGAATAATCAAGATCTCCAGCAACAACTTTCTGACTTGAAGACTCAACCTGATTTGAAGCAATGTGAATGTGATTCCAAATCAAACCTGATAATCTCTTTAGAACAGAAGAATGCTGATTTGTCAAAAGCTTTAAATGATTTTAAAGAAGAGATGATAATGAAAAGACATGTTTTTGAAAAAGAAAGAAATACTTTTGAAACCGAAAGAAATATTTTTCAACAAAAGTTTTCTAATTTTTCAAAGAAATGTATTAAGGAAAGAATGTTTTGGAATTAAAATGTATCAAACTTTCAAAACAAATTTCTGATTTTGAGAAAGTTTTGATTCTTGAGCGTGAAAAGTTTGAAAACGAGAAAGCTATTTTTGAAACTGAACGCATATTTTTTAAAACGGAGAATAGTGAGCTTTCAAAGAAAATATCTGAGTTGGAAATAGTGTTGGAAAATGAGAGAAAAGATTTTGTTAAACTGAGAGATATTTTTGAAAATGAAAAGAAGTGTTTTCAAAAGAAAAACATGGAAATTTTCAAAGAAATATCTAAGAACAGTTTTGATGAAGAAAAATACATCTTTAAGGCTGAAATTACAAAGCTTACAAGGAAGTTATCTGCTTTAGCAACGGAGGTTATGAAAGAGCAGAAGCTCAAGTCTGATCTACAAAAGGCATTTGACCTGACTGTTCAAGAAAGGAATGTTCTATCCGGTAAAGTTCAGCAATTGGAAGAAATTAAGATCAGAGTTAAATCATCAGAACAATTTAGTGCCGATACTATTGTTCAATCACCGAATGATGGTTCAACTGATTCTGATTGTTCATCAAAGATTGCTTCTAGTTTTGTTCATGAACGTTCTTCTGTTTCTTCGACAACGTCTGTCAAATCAAAAGATCAGATGCGACCTTCTAATCCTTTCTACAACCGTGATGCTACCAGTTCAGATACACCTATCTACAAGCCTGTAAATATGGTTTGGAAAGTTAAAGGATCTACTCCTGAGAAAGATGCCCCGAAATTATCTGTTCCTCTACCGAAGGTAAACAAGAAGCACAATGCTCACAAAGGTAAGTCTTACGCTAAACCTAATCCTATATATTCTGCAAATTATTTGATTAGGTTGGCACAAAAGAAATTGTGTTGTTCTTCTTGTGGAACTCATGATTTCATTAAGCAAGAAAATGTTCATTTTTGGTACGGTACTTACAGTATTCCTTCAAAGAGATCTGCACCTAACACACTAGGACCCAAATCCCATTGGGTACCAAAATTTGCTTAATCTGTTTTGCAGGTTCATCATGTGTTGTGCTGAATGTTACATATATATCACACACATGAATGAAAACAGAAGAGAAGCGGTGCAAATTTTTGAAGAGTACATGTGCCATTAAGGGGGAGAAAAAGAAACAATGGCTTCTAAACATATCATTTTAGGACCCGTACTTCAACGAGTTTGACTTCTAAACACATCAGTTTAGAACTCGTATTTCATTGTTTTATACTTTGACTGTTTCATATACTAACTTTGTTTCATTAAGATCTTTTGCAGATTTTGAGGGGGAGCTTATCTGATTTTTAATCAGTCTATCATGATTTGAGGGGGAGCTTAAACATCTTATTGTAAGTATCTTCTGAACTTAATCTGAGATTGTTTGAAAGAAGAACGACTTTCAAGCATGAAAAATATTTTGCTAAATGTTCAAACCACTTCTCGATTCTCATACAGATTTTATGAATTTTAGAAGTGCGGTTTTAAATGTTTTTCATATATATACATATATATATATATATATATATATATATATATATATATATATATATATATATCTCGGATTGTCGTTATATTCTTTCTGACCGTGTGTTTCTAAAGATTAATACCTGCGTATTATCTTTTCTATATACTTTCAAGTATTCACACACATCGGTTCAGCTTCATATTGACTTTGTTATTACCATGTCTCAAAATGAAACATTTTTCGATGGTAATACTCCCGTTTGAATTTTCCTATTTTGATTGAGCATCATATTCATTTCAGCGTTCGAACTTAAACGTTTCATTCAAAGATTGTTTATATTTGGTCATATAAACAAAATATCCAATTCTTTGATACCCTAAACCTTACATGATTATCATTCATGTGATTTGATCTGATTAATACATTGTCAGATTCTCAAACAAGTCTTTCGAATTCATTTCATTCTTTCAATATTCTTGTTTTGAGAAATCTTCAAAGATCAAATGCTCAAATTTTCATGATATTTTTGAAGAGCATACATTCTGATGGCAATGTTATCAAATGCCGATACTCTTAATTGTTCAAGATAAATTGTTGAACAACGCAACATTTTAGGACAACATTTCATGGGAATCAGTGTGAGGATTTACAAAACTTCTATGGATTCACGTTAACTAGTGTTTCCTACCCAAGAAGTTATCCTTGAGTGATTGAGGGGTCGAAATCAAAGAGTGGGGGAGATTACTCATACGGTTGAGTATCTCATTGTGCTAAGGTAAAATGAAAATGAGAGTTTGGTTAGAAGTGAGCGGATTAAAAACAGAAAGAGGGTGTGAGAACAGAGTTAAAAGAATAAGAGAACTCTGCACCATCCATTTTCTGAGCCGGGCAGCCACATTACTGATTGGTTCACATTCTTTGGTGACCATCATTGAAACAGGCAACTAGCCCATGCCAACTCTTGCATTAACCCCACCAGCTACTCATTTCTTTCTTAACAAAAGAATGTTTCATTTTTCTTGGGGACGCAGCATATCATCTATCTGATCTTCACTCTGAAGGTCTAGATATTGAAAAAGAAGGAAGTTTGCCCCACCTTCGCTCTTCATTCATGCACATTGAGTCTGTGGAAAACTTGTTGTTGTCTCAACAGTTTACACACTTTGAGCCTATTATTATTCAAGCATAAGTTGCTTCATTCTTTCTACACTTGCACGTACACACAAGGAATATGTTTTCTTGTCATAACGTTCATAGAAATTCATTTGTGGTTTTTCGGTAATTGAATGGAAGCCCTGGAGGAGTGAACATCAAAAAGCTCCTTTCCAAAGTGCATTCGTTGTACTAAGTGGCTCCGTGCAACTTACAGGCATTTTAACTGATTCATTAGTTGTTTCAGGGTTACCACTTTATTTTGTCTGAATTTGAAAAGATTCGGATAAATATTTTTGGAATTGACGGATATTCAGATCAGAAGGAGGAGATTGCTATTGGTATATTCAAAGGCGGCTGAAATTGAAAAGGATTTTGATGATCATGTTGCTCACAATCATCAAAAAGGGGGAGAAACTATGAAAGTTTTAATTTCAAGATACAGAGAAGTTTTGTTAAAGTCAAGAAGCTAGAGTTATAAAGTGTCAAGATGTTTTCAAGATGTTTCGAGATGATTCGACAAAGATTCAAAGTTCGAAGAATGTTATTTTTGAAGAGATGAATATACGCAGTTCAAGATATTCGAAAAGCTCAAAACCACGTTAAAGCTCAAAAGCCATTTCATGTTCAAAGACCGAAGATATATTTCAAATCTCAAAGATGCAAAGATCTGTGCTACAATGTTTCAAAGACCAGTGATACGAAGATTCAAAAAGATGAAGATTATGTTTGAAGACTTTGACCAACACCACAAAGATTTGAAGATTGTGTTTCAATAATTTGACGAGTATTTGAATTTTGAAGATCCAGTTGAAGACTAAAGCAGTCAGATTGGATTTCTGAAGACAACGCCTACTTGAAGATTCTTCAGAGTTATTTTTCGAAGATTGTTCTTCCTTCAAAGCGAAGAGGGAGATTGTTCAAAGAGCTAAAATGTTGAAGATCTGAACATCACAAAGAGCTGAAGACTATCGTCATCTATTTTTTAAATCTTGAATCCATAGGGGATATTGTTAGTGCATAAAATGTATTCAAGATTTATTGTATATTTGTACAATTGTAAAGAGTCAAATATCTTGTTAAAAGTTAAAGTAAGGGTGATGGAAGTCAAAGTCAAAGTAACTAATGTGGAAAGTCAAGGAGTATATAATGTGTGTGTAATAGAGTTGTAATGGAGAGAGTCTCATTAAGGCAAGTCATTGGAAGTCTCATTCTAGCAATTCATACGTGAGAGAGAAATAGGAAGTGTGTAGTGAGAGGGATGACTTCCTAGAGAGAGAAGTTAGAGAGAGAAAGTAGATCTTAACTCACATTCTTGTATTCTTTCTCTAATTCAATGAAGTTCTTGAAGATTATCATTGTTACTTGATTAGATTAGGGATTACACATAGTCACTGCAGATTTTACGTGAAAGTGCAGCAAAAACCTACTAAATGGTTTATAAAAACAGTAGTTCACTCTTTTTGCTCAATTTTGGGAATAAGGCCAATAATGGGTGATTTAAGAAGCAAAATGGCTAAAATTTGACAAAATAAAATAAAAATAAAAGGAAATAATAACTCTAAAAATAGAGTTATCAATTGTAAAGCTTATAACCCTTTGATTGCTTGTCGTAGCCAACAAACACATGTTTCTCACTCCTGTCGTCAAGCTTGCAACGCCTCTGTCTTGGTACGTGAACATAAGCTATGCTTCCAAACACTCGTAGATGAGATACAGTAGGCTTTATCCCATTCCATGCTTCCTGTGGACTCTTGTTATCCAAACTCTTGGATGGACACCAATTAGAGAGATATGCTGCACAATCAACAGCTTCTGCCCAAAACTCCTTTGGCATATTCTTACATTTTAACATGCTACGAACCATATTGAGAATGGTTCTATTCTTCCTCTCAACGACTCCATTTTGTTGTGGAGAGTAAGGAGTTGTTAGAAATCTTCGAATCCCATTTTCTTCACAAAATTTGTTGAATTCTTTTGATAAGAATTCTCCACCTCTATCAGATCTCATGGCTTTAATTTTTAAGTCTTTCTCTTTTTCGACCATGACTTTGAATGTTTTAAAGGCATCAAAATCTTGGGATTTTTCTTTTAGAAAATATACCCAAGTCTTTCTAGAAAAATCATCAATAAAGACTATGAAATATTTATTCTTACCATGAGATGGTGGAGTAATGGGTCCGCACAAATCTGCATGAATAAGTTGTAAAGGCTCCTTAGCTCTTGACGTTGCTTCTTTTGGAAAGAAATTTCTTGCATGTTTCCCAAGAAGACATCCTTCACATACGTGATTAGGATGATCAATAGCAGACAGACCTTTCACCAAGCCTTTAGTACAAAGCAACTTTAAGTCATCAAAGTTTAGGTGCCCATACCTCATGTGCCATACCCATGAATGATCCTTCAAGCAAGCCTTTAGGCACTTGACATCATCATGTTGAACGTTTAGAAGGAACATTCGATTTTTAGCCATTGGCACTCGGGCTATAAGTTTTCCTTGATGGTTTTGGATTATAACACTACGATCTTTCAAGTGAATATCGTAGTTTTTCTCCAAAAGTTGCCCCAAACTCAAAATATTGTTTTTAAGGCTAGGCACGTAATAAACTTCATAAATAAATTGGTGACTTCCATCTTTAGCAAGGATTAGTATTTAACCTTTCCCTTTCACCATTGCTTTTGAGTTGTCTCCAAATGTCACATTTCCTTTAATTTTCTCGATCTCTACGAACAAGTTTTTTTCCTCTGTCATGTGATTACTCGCAGCGGAATCCAGGTACCATATGGTTCTTTTATCTTCTTGTTCATCATGTGTTTCCATTAGCAAAGTAAGCTCGACTTCATCTTTCAACTCCATAAGATTAGCTTTCCCTTCTACTTGTCTCGAGCTTCTACACTTTGTAGCATAGTGACCATACTTTTGACAATTATAGCATTGTATGTGGGGCTTACCTCCTCTTTGGGCTTGCATACCCCTTCCACGACCTCTTCTAGAAAGAGAACTTTGGTTCTCGTCTTCTTTGTTGACTTGTATGTAACCTTCCCTTCCTTTTCCTCGTCCTCAACCATGGAAGGCACCACGACCTCGGAAAGCTCCACGTCCTCGTCCTTGCTTCTTTCCATGTATAAAGATTCTTTCTCTTTCTTTGAAAGAGAGTTTTGAGTATAAAGCATGCTCCAAGGGCTCTTTATCTCTTATCTTCTTTATTTTGTCTTCATGGGCTTGTAGGGAACCCATGAGTTGATCAATGGTCATAGAGTCAATGTCTTTCGATTCCTCTATGGCCACAACGATATAGTCCAAGCTTGGAGTCAAAGTGCGAAGAATTTTTTCTATCACCCTTGTGTCACTCAAGCTTTCACCATTTCTCTTCATTTCATTTGAGATAGTCAAACCACGAGTGAAATAATCTGAAATCGTCTCAACCTCCTCCATTTGTAACTTTTTGAAGTCTCCTCTAAGAGTTTGAAGGCGTACCTTTTCACCTTGTCAATGCCTTTGAATGTATTTTGTAGAATCTCCCATGCTTCTTTGGAAGTGGTTGCATTTGCAACTTTCTAAAACATAGCATCGTCAAGACGTTGATAGATGAGTGTGAGAGCACTTTGATCCTTTTTTCTTGGTTTATGCAACTCCCCCTTTTGGGCGGCACTCAACTGACTTTCATCTCTAATTTCTTCATAGCCTTTCTCGACTATCTCCCATGCATCATGTGAGCCGAACAATGCCTTCATCCGGATGCACCAACTTCCATAGTTATCTTTTGTAAGACGAGGAAATTGGAATGAGTTCATCACATTTGACATATTGATCTTCAAGCTCTGATACCACTTTGTTAGAAATTGATAAGAAACCTTTTAGGCTTATAGTGATGGAGAGGTTTTATGAGAATGAAAGGTGAATACTTTAAAGAGGGAAACTTGAAGAAAGTCTTTGATATTTTTAACTTTGCTTAATTTACAATGTAAGACTTCACACCTGTTTATACTACTCCATGGAGGGTTCTACATTTCTAGATGTTTCCATGGATGTATCTAGATACTTATATATCTCTAGAAATTTCTTATCTAGATTATTCTATGTTTCTTCCACGTGGTTCTTCCAAAGATTATTCTAGATATTTCTATAGCTATGGATTTGGGCCTAGGCAATTATAATGGGTGATCCAATGTTAATTGGATCAAATCAAGTTTATGATCCAACAAGAAGCTTCTATATCAGATCTCTGAAGTCCACAATAAGTGGTTGTCTGGTCGAACTCTGGTCTGTCTAATTCTACACTTTCATATGCAAACTTTTATACTTAGCTTCATAAAGACTTCAACTTAACTGGTTTGCCTATTTCAGATCTCTAGACATGCCTTTCCAGATCTGACAATTAGGCAATATGTACAACTCTGAGTATTATCTCCATGTATATGGACTTGCCATTCCAGAGTTAAACACTTGAACAAAACTTTGAACCTACATAGAAAGTTGACTCAACATGCACTATGGACGTCAATCAGGGACGTCGGCCTTAATAACAAAAATTTCTATCACAAGATGTGGATAATCAGCAAATAAACGTAAGAAACTGTGATGTAAATAATCATGGGCGGATATATCAAGAGAGATAATGTTCGTTGAGAGTGATAGTTCAATACTGCAATTCTTATCAACCCAGGTAAATACATTAAGGACCTTCTTAAGAAATTGAATCTCAGTTACTCTTCTACCGTGAAAATACCAATGTCAAATGAAACTAAACTTGACTCTGATCCTAAGGGGAAATCAATAGATGCCAAGAACAACATAGGCATGATAGGTTACCTTTTTTAACTGAAGTAGGCTAGATATTATTTTTAGTACATGCTTTTGTGCTTAATATCAGGTTAATTTTAAGGAATCTCACCCAATGAGCAGTCAAGAAAATCTTTAGATATCTCAGAGGCATAACATCATTCATATGGTATCGTATTGTTCATAGGAGATCATGCGATAGAACATCTAGATCATTTGACCTAGGAAAATTCTGGCCTGAAGCCTTATTAGGAGCCTATTGAATGGATAAGTTAAGGATATTCTCGTCCATTGATATGTTATTATATCATTTACCGACGATCATGCGATAGAGCATACGCTTCTTGCGTCGTGCCAAACCTGGTGATCATGCTTATATGTAAGGCAAAATAAGTTAGGGGTAAAAAACTAGAAGCACGACCGAGGAGGATAATCTCATTGACAATAGAAACTTCGATACAAGGCCATTTATAATATCAATAACGTTGATATCCTTGACTTTTGGTCATGAATAACAAAGACCATCAACACCAGTAATGGTTTATCCTCGACAAAGTTATTGTTGCCAATTACCGATATCGAGACGATAGTAATATCGACGACGAACTATAGGCGACCACCTAAATCGCTATTATCTATTTACTATCAATACTAACACATGCTTATCTTTCTTATTTATTGCGAGTCACGATAAATTTATGACCAGGATTCATTCCATTATGGCATAGAGCGTGATCGACGAATGATGCTTAAGTAATCAATCAAGGCATGACATTTGCCAACATAATGACTATTAACACGACTGTTACGGCCATTACTCAATCACCTATAAAAGAGACTCAAGAACATTCACATCGGAATCAACATCATAACCAACTTCGGCATACAAGATTTTTATGTACTACACAAGTGCTTCCAATGAACATGACCTTTGCTCTTGAAGACATCTACTCACGACTATCTATGACACCATAGTTTACTTTTATTTATTTTCTTATTATTTAGGCCTGGTAATAGCAATCGATATTATTAAGTCGACGTCCCTGTTTGACGTCTATAATGCATCGACGATATCTTCGATTGTCGGTGGTTTTTACCCTCTACTAGATTTTCTGCGTCACCAAATTCTTTAGTCTCATTTATTTTTCGGTTGTTCATCTTGTTTATTTTGAATGATGGATCTGTAGTTGTTTAAATCTCTATAAACCACCCTTAAATTATATTTGTGTAATTTTTAAAATAAACGCCAAGCATTCAATGTTACTAGAAGGTGTGCATATTAACTTTTTTAACCATAGTATTTGATTGTTGACTTTAAACAGTATTTACATGAATCCATGATACAGTTCTACTAGTATTAGTCCTACCAAATGGCCCAATTATGGCCCTCAAGTTCTGTAGCCTTTATTGTCCTCGATCGTCCATGTATGTTGACCAAATTATTTGGAAAAATGTCCATGATGAACAATTACTCCCATTATGGCTCATAATGCTTACAAATGTGTGGGTCTCATGTACTTTGGCCTGTTATATATGGAGTTTGAAATTCAAATTTGATGTTCATTTACTTCTTGAAAACACACAAAAACATGTGATAACCTGTTTAAAATTCGTTAATTAAATAAGATAATCCGGTCGTAATAATCTGTGGACATAGTTTGGTGTTTCAAAACTTTTATATTGACATGTATTCGTCCCGGTTACTTTTAACTCTCTTCTTCATCCGTATTATTTATTATGTTTGTTATTTGCTTGCACACACTTCTCTCTCAAGTAAAAAAAACAAAATTCGCAATTTCTCTCTTGTCCTTCCAAAACATTTACTACTAAATAATTAAGGGGCCGTTTACAAAACGCTTACCCGGATAAGTGTTTACCAAGTCACATTAGCTTACCGGATGAATATAGCAAGGACTAGGAATCTTACCAGGTAAGAGCGGAAGCAAGGACCGAGAGAGAGTCTTACCGGCCGGTAAGTGAGTGCGACGGCTCTTACCACGGTTAGCGCTTTACCGGCTAAATTGTTGCATACGATGCGATTTTGGTGGACTAAAATCTTACCCGGGAAGTAAGTGATAGTGTTGAAGTTTACCGGTAAGCACTTACCCAAATAAGTGATTAGGTAAACGGCTCCTAAATTTACTTATTACCCACAACATGGTTGGTCCAAGAACACACTCTCTATTGGTTAATATGTGTGAAATTTAAACATTAAAATTAAAATTTGTACAAGTTGTATAGTTGAGAAGACATGATGGAAATGAGACATAAAACATAAAGAAATATACAAGATGAAGGCAAAATACTGATAAGCTGTTATGTTTTTTTCTTCCTTTAAATCAGGATTTACGGTTGAGATTTGACGTGTGTGGGGTGCTTAAGGAGGGATGTGATTGATTATGTCTTCACCCATACCAAACTTGGGGAACATTAATTATTATAAAAATTATGGAGGGGGAGAAGGGAGTGGATTTGATAATAGACACAATGGACGTAGACAGACACTGCGATCTTCAGCTCATTTTGATTTTTTCCTTAAAAAAACTCATTTAAAATTTTATTATATATATAGTCGGGTTCAAACGAAAATAATATATATTTAAAATAATAAGAGAATAATTTTGGACCAACCATTTACTAAATAATACCTTAAATAAAACTTTCTTAAATATCACCTAAAGGGCATCTGTGTCATTTGTTGTATGTATTATATATGAAAACTCATTTATTTTTATATTGATTATGTAATAAATTTAATTAAGGTATTCATTCATTTTTTTTATAATTTTGTATTTTAAGCATGAATATGTAATTATTTTTTTATTATTTTTTACAACATTAAAATAATTGTGATTTAGTTTTTCATTTTAAATATTTATTTCTATTAGATTAGGTTATTTAATAATTTTATACATTTTTTGTCAAAAATCACTTGTGATATTCACAATTAATTCATGATGAATCACATTTGATACCCACAATTAAATTTAAATCACATGTGATTAGAAAAACAGTTTGAAAAAAAGTTAATTCATTGTGAATCACATGTGATTTTGATGAAAAATTCTGAATTACATGTGATTTTATACATTTTAAATGTATTTTGCTACACACCATAAATGATTATGTTTTTATTAATTTTCTTTTTCAATATTGAAGTTGAATCATTGTTTTCATATTTAAAATCATATATGATTAGTAAAAAATTTAAAAAATAATAATAATCACGAATCACATTTGATTTTAAATATTACTTTAAATTAAAAGAATTATTTATTTATAAAAGAAAATTAAATATGCTTATTTTAAATGTGAGTTCCAGATTAGTGCATACAATCAATAGAAATCAATAAGTATAAACAATCGTTATGATTTCAACTGGTCATCCAATTCACTTTCAATAACTTGAGAGAATTATAATACGTATGAAAGTAGATGATTAGACGATTAAGTCGATTAGCCTAAATTTAAGGCTAACTAAACATTATATACTAAGGGCCTAAACTGGCAAGCCCATGGCCCGTTTACACATTTAAGCCCAAAATACACCTTTTACAATATAAGCCCTTGAACTTCTATTCAACATGATTTTTACCCTAATAATCTCCCCCTTTGAATTGAAGTTCGAGTTCGCGCCAGTTCTCGACATATCTCTTTCGAAGAGCAAAGTAGATCTCGAAACTTCGGATGGCTCGGCGGTAGTCGATGCGGTCTTCAATCACTTCTAAGGCTTCTTGAGTGTTTATCTCGTTTAAGTTGCAAACAAACAATGACTTTCGATTTTCGGATTCTTTGTTGATGATGTTTCGAAGAGCATCTCTGACTTTCAGGAGTGTGCCATCGCAGAATCTGTCGACCTGGCTGAAGCGGAGAAACCTCTTTTCTTTCTGTTCGTTGAGGTAAACAATCCCAAATTCTGGTTCTAGAAGCAGTGAGTTATCGGGATACATCTTCAGCTCGGGTGCTTTCAGGTTCGGTTTCAACAGGTTTATCTTCTTAGTTTTGTGCTCGATTCCTATTTAGAAGTCTGTGATGTAAGAAATCAGTACCTTGTAGTGCAGGAATCGACGGACAGCCTCGAGCGCTTTGGTAACATGAAGTGGTCGGATGGTTCTGGTTCGGAGGTCTTTCAGTAGAGCATGGAAGTCAAACATTCTGAAGTTCTTAAAGTCAGCTTCGGAAAATCTCCATTCATTTCCGTCTTCGCGTCGGACGGTGAATACTGAAAACATGACTCTAAGGATTCGGTCGGTTTGGATGTTGAGCACTTCAGTGATTTAGTGCTTTGTTCGGACTTGGCTAACTGGAAGACACCGCTTCATTGCTTTTACGTACTGGCTTTGGTATTCCTTGTCGAACTTGGAAATCCCAAGGCAGAAAGTAGGATCGATCGGGCGTAACCTGTGAACATAGAGCTTCTTCAGAGATTCCTCCAGATGAGGAATAAGGATCATAATCTTTTCCCATCGGATTTGTTGCGGGGGTGGAGGAGGTAGATCAGAAGTTGTCGGTTGTTGAGGAGATGTCGGAGGTATAGCAGTAGAAGTCTTGGGGATCTGAGTAGTGTGGGTTGGTGGGGAATACGAGATTTACCTCTAAGTTCATTGCACTTGTGTCTTTTTGATAACATGTGTCTTCAGTCTCCGGGTCAATCTCTAATTCGGGATCAATCAGGTTAAGAGCATCCCCTTCCAGTGCAGGTTATACGATCAACGCCTGTGATTATCCCTCAGGCTTTTCAACCATCGGGTCTTCTTCGTCTGAGATATCCATGTCTATTTCCATCTCAGCTAAGCTCAATTGGGCTTCAGGTTGATCTTCGGTTTCGGTTTGTGCCACAGTTGATGGTTCCGGTTGAACCGTTGCTGTTGTTGTTGTTTCGGTGAGGATTGGCTCGGACTCAGACAGTCTTTGTCTCCTGTTCTCCGCCTCACGGTGATCAGGATCATCCTGGTCATCGTGTTGTCTCTTGAGTCCGCCAGCCTGACTCTTGCATGTGTCTTCGAGTGAGGTGACTCTTTCGGACAGAAGGTTTAAGGCTTTCTGAACGTCCTTAAGAGTCGAATCAAGCTGGTCTAATATGCTATTCACGGATGACGAAGGAGTAGATACCTGGTAGCGTAGAACGGAAATCAGGTCTGCTTTTGTGGAGGCATCGGTGTCAGTGTGTTGGAGCAGTTGAGTCAGAAGCATAGTCTTGAGAGTGTCCACCGAGTAAGATGGCTGAACGGGAGCCGGTGGAGGTGTTGGTGCGGTTTCAGGTTCGACTATTGTAACATCCCAAATTTTATAAAAGATGATGTTTGGGTTTATTTATTTGATAGGTTGTGATTGGATATTTGGTAGATTAATTTTAGAGTTTAACCTTGTGTAAGTTTTATTAATTGTTTGGTAAAATAATATGTTGAGGGTGAACTTTAATTTTAATTTATAAATGAAGGGGTAAAACTTGCCAATATGTGAAAGATGGAGATTGGTTTGGTTAAAACAACCCACTCACCGCCTCATCTCATTTAAGAGAGTGAGGTGTCTCATAATTGGGATTTTTGGTCATAAGTGTATGTGTGTGTATTGTGTTCGGTCAAGAAAGAGAGAGAGGGAGAAGAACCGAGAAAGAAGAAGGAAGAAGAAGGTGTTGAGATTGTTCAAAAGCTGGAAATTAAGGTGTAAACCTGTGAGAAATCAAGGTATGTTCTTCATCTTAATTGATGTTATTTAGATTGTAAGTTTTCTATAAGTATAGAAATGGATTTTGGTAAATTTTGATGATTATGAGAATCTGAGTTTTTGGATATGTTAAGATAGGGATATTGAACTTATCTGCAGGTTTGCATAAACAAACATAGCTTAAAAGTATAAAAATCTGGGTTTTAGATAATTGCAGAGGGTTGAGACATTCAAGCAAGTCGCAGTAGTGCATTGCGACATTCAAGCAAGTCGCAATAGAAGGTTGCGATTTGGTGTCGAAATCGCAATAGAGGGTTGCGACTTGGCATTGGAGTCGCAACAGTTGATTGCGACTTGGTGTCGAAATCGCAATAGACGGTTGGGATTTGGGTTGAAGTCGCAATAGACGGTTGCGATTTGGTGTTGAAGTCGCAATAGAGAGTTGCGACTTGGCATTGGAGTCGCAACAGTTGATTGCGACTTGGTGTCGAAATCGCAATAGAAGGTTGCGACTTGGGTTGGAATCGCAATAGTGGGTTGCGATTTGGGGTTGGAGTCGCAGTAGTTGGTTGCGACTTGGTCCAGTGCGTTGCGACTTGAGACGTAGATTTTAGAGATTAAGGATTCTTAGTTCTTAGAAAGTCCTGTTCTGTAAATTAATATCGGTATATTTTATATTGGATATTACAGTAAACTGTGGTGGTGAAAACAGAAGTCCCTACGACTTTAAAAGAATTAAAGGAAGTGTGACTTCGCATCAGGTGAGTTTATTCAACTCTCTTTAAAATTCAGCAATTAATATTGAAATAGATATATATATATATTATGTATGTCGGAACATGTTACGAAGGACTCGTCTTAATTAGTAATGAGTCCAAATAGATGACTAAAAGTTATGATATGTTGATCCCCATGCTAAATTGCAATGAGGGGATAGTTAAGAAGTTGAGATACCAAGACTATAAATATTCCTTATAAATGTTATATATGTAGAATATGTTTTGGAGACGGATATATTATATGTTATGTACATATAATGGTAAGAATAATAATACTTATGTATTGTGTGGCGATTGCTAGAAATAGGCATCCGGTCATAGTAGGGCAACTGGGTACGGTCTAATGGAAACCGTGATACTCGCCATTTGACCAAGGGATGTAATTTCTAGTGAATGAGCGTATCTTGAATCATCGTGAGGGCCCTGGTTGTGTATCGCGATATATTAATCCCATTAGGGTCAGTGATTCTGAGATGGTGAGGACGTGAAATGTGGAATAGGCAGATTTTGATTTGTAATTCCCATTTCGAATGGAAGATCGGAGATTTCCATTTTATAGGGAAGATCGGAGATTTCCCGTTGTGAAAGGAAGATTAGAGATAGGCATAAAGTAATTTGTAATCTCTACTTCCGGATTAAGAAATAGGCAGGTTTTGACTTGTAATTTCTTAGATAAGAGTAATGACTTTAAATCTGGGATGATTTATAGTAAACTCTTGATAGTGATATTATGGCTAGACGAATTAGTCATAAGTATGGGAGTGGGGTAGATTCCCAGTATTGAAAGGAGTTGTTGTACGGTAAGATGGGCGAGAACAGGTTTGTTTTATCTGTTGAGATTTTAATTGTTAAACTTTAATTTGATTTGAATATTCTCACTAGGCGAAAGCCTAATGTTTCAAGTTGAATTTTCTTACCAGGTACAAGCTCCGGGAAGTAAGCGGGAATGAGAGAAGAGAACTTTTGGGAAGACTCAAACTTAGAGATAACGAAGGATCTAGCTTTACTTTTGAGGCTTTTTGGGACAAAGGATTAGATAACTTAATTAATCTGATTGTGATGTATGATTAGATTAATAGGTTATTTGAATCAGTGATGTTGTATATAAAACCTTTACATTTGATCCTCAGGTTATAGAAGTTTGAAGTTTTATGATCATAACTTGTAGAAATTTTTAAGTTTTAAATTGGCCCTGTTTTAGGGTGTTACAATATGGTATCAGAGCAGTAGTTTAAGCGAACTAGGTATGATTTTGAGATACCTAGACTTAAGATGTGATGAATTAAGTTATGATCCGTGAGTTATGGGTAGAAGTACTAAGACTGGGTAGTCTTAGAGTCGACAGAAATACGCGAAGTTAGTACTGTAACAATAGTAATGAGAATTCTCATGTATGATATGTTCGCAATTTCAATTAGCTACTGTTATTATGAATATATTGTTTCACAAGCATGCTTGTTTCTAAATTGTTACAGTGACTGATTAGCGGTAAAGTACGTATTGTATGTCTAGTTGTATAAACCATTAATGATGAGTATTCTGTTGTGCTCATTTAGATCAATGGTGAATACACCTCCGAGGTCTCCAGATTCTTCTATGAATAGAAATTGGTTAGATGATACGGGAGAAAGGCAAACTGGAGTAAGCGGAATTCAGGAGACGCCACCAGATTTTCTTTCTTTAGGAGGAATGCGAAATCGGGTACAACGAGGGGGTTCCATTACGGCCGATCAAACACCACCGGATTCAGGCATGGAAGGGCGGATATTGGATAATGTGACTAGATTGATGAATGCATCAATGGAAAGGCAAACTGAAATGAAGAATACCGCTATGGGAAGGCAGGCAGAAATGTTTATGAAGATGTTTAATGATCGAAGTGTGGAACCAAGATGAAACACCCTAAAAACAGGGTCAATTTAAACCTTGAAATTTACCACAAGTTATGATCAAAGACTTTCAAACTTATATAACTTGAGGATCAAATGTAAGGTTTCTATATACAAACGTCATTACTTAAATAACTTATTAATCTAATCATGACATAACAATCAGATTAATCCAGTTATCTAAACAACCGTCCCAAAAGCATCAAAAATCTCTAGATCCTCCAGTATCTCTAAGTCTGAATCTTTCCAAAAGTTCTCGTCTCTCATTCCCGCTATTTCCCGGAGCTTGTACCTGGTAAGAAGATTCAACTTTAAACATTAGGCTTTCGCCTAGTGAGGATACTCAAATCAAAATAAAATTTAATAATTAAAACATGAACAGATAACTCAAACCTGTTCTCACCCATCTTACCGTACGACAACTCCTTTTCAAATCGGGGAATCTACCCCACTCCCAATTTCCTACGACTAACTCATTTAATCGCAACAACAATATAAGCGTTAACTCGGAATCGTTCCAGATTCATAATCAATAATCACACACAAGAAATTACAAGTCAAAACCTGCCTATTTCTTAATTAGGAAGTAGAGATTACAAAGTACTTTATGCCTATCTCTAGTCTTCCTCTCATCACAGGGAAATCTCCGATCTTCCCAAATCGAAATGGGAATCATTAAGCACAACTGCTTATTCCACATTCCACCTCAGAATCAATGGTCCCCATGGGATTATAATATCGCGATACTCAAATCGAGACTCATGATTCGAGGTACACCCAATTACTAAAATTACATCCCTTTGGTCTATGGCGAGTAATCGGTTCCCATCATACCGTACCCAAGTGCCCTCGGTGACCGGATGCCTATTTTAGTAAAAGCACATAATCACATAATATAATATATGTAATAATCGATACTACTATATGCGTCCAGCATCCAGTATATCATTTCTCCGAACATATTCTATATATATAAAAATATCAAGAATATTAGTATCTCCTCATCTCAATCTCTTAATTACCTCCTCTTTAACTTAGCATGGAAATTAATATCTCAATAAAGCTTCACATCATATTTAGAGTTCATAACCACATAGTAATTTCATGTAGTAGATAATCAAACTTAGCATGCAAGATTAATAATAATACTAGTGCATCAATTTCATAGATAACTCATCTTGGAAACTTTAACATGGTAACCAACATAACACAACTTTTAATCACCCTCTTGGCTTATCTCTAATTTAATCAAATCCACATAAAACATATTCATGCATACATATAAAGCATCTAATTCAAGATTAATTACTGAATTTTAAAGAGAGTTGAATAAACTCACCTGATGCGTTATTACTCCCTTTAATCCTTTTTAACTTGAAAGTCTCCTTTCTTCACTATTATAGCTTACTGTATTAACCAATTAACATATACTGATGTTAACTTCTAAAACAGAACCCTCTATAACTGAAAATCCTTAATTTCTAAAAATCACGTCTCAAGTCGCAATGAACTGAAATCGCAGTCCACTATTGCGATTTCATATCCAAATCGCAGTGAACTGAAGTCGCAGTCCTCTATTGCGATTTCAATTCCAAGTCGCAGTGAACTGATGCGATTTCAAAAGCCAAGTCGCAACTGCCCATTGCGATTTCGACCCAAGTCGCAACCAACTGTTGCGATTCTAAAGCCAAGTCGCAACTGCCCATTGCGATTTCACTCCGAATCGCAACCAACTATTGCGATTCCAAAGCCAAATCGCAATGGTCTGCTGCGACTCCAACTCCAAGTCACAATTGCCTATTGCGACTTCGATGATCTTCATCCAAGTCTCAGTCCACTAAGTTCATCTAAAACCCAGATTTTTATACTTTTAATCCATGTTTGTTTATGCCAATTTGCAGATATGTTTATTACACTTATCTTAACATATCCTAAAACTCAGATTCTCTTTATCATCAAATTTACCAAAACCCAACATAAAACTCCATAGAAGATTTTAATCTAAGAGGATGAAGAATTAAATGATATAATTACCTTTATGATTCTTCAACTAACACCAAAACCTCAACTGAATTCCTTGTTTTTCCTTGTTCTTCCTTTCCTTTCCCGACTTCACTCTCTCAATCTATCTCTCGGTTTTCTCCTTGTCAAACCGTAACACACCCACCAACATAAGATACACACAAAACTCAATTACTTAGCTTATATGTCTAAATTAATGACACCTCACCAAGTTAAGCATGAGTCATAGGCATAATACCAAATGGACCCCCAATTTTAATAGCATGACACTTCAAACCCTCAATCTATAAAGAAATAACATAACACACCTTATACACAAATAAAATCATAATAATCTTTAAGTTTATTTATTCTCAAAAGAAATCTTTCAACTTTCTTCATTTGCATTTTAACCCTATTTGAATTATAATTTCTCTATATAATTTAAGGTTACTCCAAATACCAAAACATTCTATTAATAAAATAGAAACAGTAAAATTTAGGATGTTACAATACTCCCCAACTTGAAAATGATTTCGTCCCCGAAATCAAAGTCAGGTAAACAAATGAGGATACTTAGCCCTCATACTCTCTTCTGACTCTAAAGTTACATTAGTACCTCTATGATGTTTCCACTGTACTTTCAACATCGCTACCTCTTTACCACTACGTAACTTTCTAACCGATCTTTCTAAAATCGCCTCTGGTTCCTCTACACAACGACTCTTTTCATCTATTCTCACATCTGTGAGTGGAATCACATCCTCTTCTTCGGCCAAACACTTCCGAAGATAACATACATGAAAAGTATTATGAACTCCTTCCAATTCTGGTGGAAGATCTAACTTGTAAGCTTGTAACCCAATTCTTTCAACAATGGTGAAAGGTCCTAGAAAACGAGGACTCAACTTCACACGTTTTCCAAACCTTATCACACCTTTCCATGGGGATACCTTGAGCATCACACGCTCCCCAACTTGAAATTCCTTTGGTCTCCGCTTCGGGTCATCATAACTTTTCTGTCTATCTTGGGCTGCTTTCATATGCTGTCGAATCTCTTTTACTTTATCCGCTGTTTGCTGTACTAACTCTGGACCAGCAAACTGTTTCTCCCCGGCTTCTAGCCAACACACCGGAGTTCTACACTTACGACCATACAACGCTTCGAAGGGTGCTCTCCCGATGCTCGAATGATAACTATTGTTATACGCAAATTCTACTAACGGTAGATGCGTATCCCAGTTACCACCAAAATCTAAAACACAACACCTGAGCATATCCTCCAAAGTTTGAATAGTCCGCTCACTCTGTCCATCGGTCTGTGGATGAAAAGCAGTACTCAAATTAACTTTAGTACCCAATTCTTCTTGCAATGATTGCCAAAATCTCGAGGTAAACCGACTATCACGATCTGACACTATCGACACCGGTATACCATGCCTTGACACCACTTCATCAATATACAACTTTGCTAATTTCTCAATTGGTGATGCCTCTTTCATTGCTAGAAAATGAGCACTCTTAGTTAATCTATCCACGATTACCCATATTGTGTCGTTACCTTTTTGCGTCTTTGGTAACTTCGTCACAAAGTCCATGGTAATCTTCTCCCACTTCCATTCCGGAATTATCAAGGATTGGAAACTTCCGTAAGGTTTCTGATGTTCGGCTTTCACTAACGAACATGTTGTACACATTTCTACCTTTCGAGCCACATCTACTTTCATCGCTGGCCACCAATAATGCAATTTCAAATCTCGATACATCTTCGTACTCCCAGGATGTATGGAATACTTAGATTTATGAGAATCTTCGAGAATCAACTCTCGATTTCCTCCAATTTTAGGCACCCAAACTCTTCCTTGAAATAATTTAATCCCCCGACCATCTTCAGTCAACTGAAGATGTTGCTTACCCATTACTTCTTCTTTCAGATTTTCCTCTCGCAAAGCAACCACTTGTGCTTCTTTAATCTTTTCCATCAAACTTGATGTTACATCAATTCTAACGTTTACCGATTTCAAACACCCACCATACTCTTTTCTACTTAAGGCATCAGCCACGACATTTGCTTTACCAGGATGGTAATGCAATTCACAATCGTAATCCTTAAGCAATTCTAACCATCTTCGCTGCCTCATGTTTAATTCTTTCTGATCAAAAACATGTTGCAAACTCTTGTGATCAGTAAAAAGAGTACACTTCGTTCCATACAAATAGTGTCGCCACAACTTCAAAGCGAACACCACTGCTGCTAACTCTAAATCATGGGTAGGATAATTCTTTTCATGCTCTTTAAGCTGTCTTGAGGCATAGGCAATCACTTTGCCCCTTTGCATTAGCACACATCCTAAACCCATCTTTGAAGCATCACTATATACAACAAAATCTTCTGTCCCTTCTGGCAGGGCAAGAATAGGTGCTTCACACAGTTTTTGACGTAAAATTCTGAAAGCTGTTTCCTGTTTCTCCGTCCAAACAAACTTCTCATTCTTTCTGGTTAACAACGTCAAAGCAGATGCAATCTTAGAAAAATCTTTTATGAATCTTCTATAATAACCTGTTAATCCCAGAAAGCTTCTTATCTCAGATGCACTTCTAGGTGTCTCCCAATTCGTCATCGCTTCAATCTTTGAAGGATCTACTTTAACTCCTTCAGAAGTAATTACATGACCTAGAAACTGCACTTCCTTCAACCAAAATTCACACTTTGAAAACTTGGCGTATAACTTCTCTCTTCTTAAAACTTCTAAGACTTCACGAAGATGTTGCTCATGATCTTCCTCGGTCTTTGAATAAATAAGTATGTCATCAATAAACACAATGACAAACTTATCTAAAAATGGTCGACACACTCTGTTCATCAAATCCATAAATACTACAGGAGCATTTGTCAACCCAAATGGCATCACAAGTAACTCATAATGCCCATATCTTGTTCTAAACGCTGTTTTTGAAACGTCTTCATCTCTTACTCGCACTTGATGGTATCCAGATCTTAAGTCTATCTTTGAAAAGCATCCCGCACCTTGGAGTTGATCGAATAGATCATCAATCCTCGGAAGCGGATACTTGTTCTTAATAGTTACCTTGTTCAACTCTCGGTAATCAATACACGTTCTCATGGTACCATCTTTCTTCTTGACAAATAAAACTGGAGCTCCCCAAGGTGAAGAACTTGGTCTTACGAAACCCTTATCCAATAACTCCTGAAGTGAGTCATCATCTCTTTCATCTCAGCAGGTGCTAAACGATAAGGTGCTCGTGCAATTGGTGCCGATCCAGGAATAATATCGATACGAAATTCCACCTGTCTTTCAACTGGCAAACCTGGAAGGTCATCCGGGAACACATCCGGAAACTCACGCACCACGTTGATATCTTGAATATTTTTCTTTTCTAACTTTGTATCAATAACATAGGCTAGATAAGACCAACACCCTTTCGTTAAACATTTCTGTGCCTTCATCACTGAAATCAACGGAATTTCTCCTTCCTGATTTTCTCCGAATACGAATACACTATCTTTCTCGCCCATTGGAATTCGAATCAGCTTCTTTGCGCACATAATTTCTGCCTGGTTGTTGCTCAACCAGTCCATCCCTATCACAATATCAAAACTCCCAATTTCCATTAACAACAAGTTAATCGTAAATTCTGTTCCCTCTATCATAATCTTACAATCGGCCAGGCTCTCCTTAACCAAAGTCTGAACTCCATTAGCTATCTCGACTACTAAGGCATCTCCTAGAGTAGTAACAGGCATAGCTAATTTATGTTGAAACAACTTGGATACAAACGAATAATTTGCACCACTATCAAACAACACACGTGCAGGAACAGAGTTTATAAGAAATGTACCCGAGACCACGTCCTTTGACCCCTTCGCTTCATCAGCAGTCATTTGGAATGCACGACCGGTTGGTTTGGGAATATCCAGCTTTCTTCCCTGATCTCTTCCTCTTTTCAACTTCGGACAATCTTTTCGAAAATGACCCGGTTGCTGACATTCAAAACAAACCGACCCAGGCACTGTACAACTCGACGCCATATGTCCCATCTTCCCACACTTGAAACATTGATTTCCGACCACACGGCATTGGCCAAAATGTTTACTTTTGCATTTTGAACACTAACCCGGTTCTCTACGAGAATCATTGCGAATGTTCTTTCCGAATAATCTTAATTTCGGAGAAGGTTCAGAACGACCCTCCCATTTTCTCTTTTCTCCAACCTGCGCTTTCTCCTCCTTATCCTTCACATACATCTCTTCTATGACCTTAGTTTCCTCAATCGTCTCCCTCAAAGTAGCAGATTTTGAACTACGAACTCTTGTCATCATATCTGCTGGTAAACCTTTCAAGTAATACTTAATCTTTTCTTTCTCTGTTGAAGCCACGTGCCCCACAAGATTTAGCTTCTCCATAAAGACCTCGGTATAATTTCTCACCGACATATTACCCTTCTTAATATTCCGAAACTCCTCTTCAATTCGGTCCATCTCGTGCTCGTTACAATATTCTTCTAAAATCTTTGCTTTAAACTGACTCCAAGTTACAGAATTCAAAGCGGCTTCCGTCACAGTTGATGACAACACATTCCACCACTGCAACGCTTTTCCACGTAACATTTGCGACCCAAATCTCACCTTTGATCTCTCATCTGTACATTCACAGGCGCGAAAAGCCTGCTCGATTTCTCTTATCCAGTTCATACAAACCACTGGATTATCATCTCCCTTGAATTCTGGTGGTTTACAACTTAGAAACCTCTTGTAGGAACAGTTTCTGTCAACCCTTCTAACTGTCTCCACTCCTGGATTTACAGTCGGATTTATCACATTAGTGTCGGCCACTGTTCGTCTTGGTTCCACGTTTCGATCATTAATCAATTTCGTAAACATCTCTGCCTGTCTCCCCATTACAGTATTCATCATCTCTACTTGCCTCTCCATTGAAGCATTCATCAGCCGAGTCACATTAAACATTATTCGCCCCTCCATACCTGAATCTGACGACGTTTGATCAACATTACTAGTACCTCCTGGATGTACTCGACTTCGCATTCCTCCCAAGGAAAGAAAATCTGATGGCGTATCAGGAACTCCGCCCAATCCAGTTTGTCTCTCTCCAGCATCGTCTAACCAATTCCTATTCATCGAAGAATTTGGAGACCTCGGGGGCGTATTCACCATCGTTCTGATGGAGCATAAAAGAATACTCATCAGATAATGGTTTATACAACTAAACATACAATACATACTTTACCGCTAATCAGTCACTGTAACAATTTAGAAACAGGTATGCTTGTGTAATAATATATTCATAATAACAGTAGCTAATTGAAATTGCGAACATATCATACATGAGAATTCTCATTACCATTGTTACAGTACCAACTTCGCGTATTTCTGTCGACTCTAAGACTACCCATTCTTAGTATTTCTACCCAAAACTCACGGATCATAACTTAACTCATCTCAGCTTAAGTCTAGGTATCTCAATTCCATACCTAGTTCGCTTAAACTAAAGCTCTGATACCATACTGAAACACCCTAAAAACAGGGTCAATTTAAACCTTGAAATTTACCACAAGTTATGATCAAAGACTTTCAAACTTATATAACTTGAGGATCAAATGTAAGGTTTCTATATACAAACGTCATTACTTAAATAACTTATTAATCTAATCATGACATAACAATCAGATTAATCCAGTTATCTAAACAACCGTCCCAAAAGCATCAAAAATCTCTAGATCCTCCAGTATCTCTAAGTCTGAATCTTTTCAAAAGTTCTCGTCTCTCATTCCCGCTATTTCCCGGAGCTTGTACCTGGTAAGAAGATTCAACTTTAAACATTAGGCTTTCGCCTAGTGAGGATACTCAAATCAAAATAAAATTTAATAATTAAAACATGAACAGATAACTCAAACCTGTTCTCACCCATCTTACCGTACGACAACTCCTTTTCAAATCGGGGAATCTACCCCACTCCCAATTTCCTACGACTAACTCATTTAATCGCAACAACAATATAAGCGTTAACTCGGAATCGTTCCAGGTTCATAATCAATAATCACACACAAGAAATTACAAGTCAAAACCTGCCTATTTCTTAATTAGGAAGTAGAGATTACAAAGTACTTTATGCCTATCTCTAGTCTTCCTCTCATCACAGGGAAATCTCCGATCTTCCCAAATCGAAATGGGAATCATTAAGCACAACTGCTTATTCCACATTCCACCTCAGAATCAATGGTCCCCATGGGATTATAATATCGCGATACTCAAATCGAGACTCATGATTCGAGGTACACCCAATTACTAAAATTACATCCCTTTGGTCTATGGCGAGTAATCGGTTCCCATCATACCGTACCCAAGTGCCCTCGGTGACCGGATGCCTATTTTAGTAAAAGCACATAATCACATAATATAATATATGTAATAATCGATACTACTATATGCGTCCAGCATCCAGTATATCATTTCTCCGAACATATTCTATATATATAAAAATATCAAGAATATTAGTATCTCCTCATCTCAATCTCTTAATTACCTCCTCTTTAACTTAGCATGGAAATTAATATCTCAATAAAGCTTCACATCATATTTAGAGTTCATAACCACATAGTAATTTCATGTAGTAGATAATCAAACTTAGCATGCAAGATTAATAATAATACTAGTGCATCAATTTCATAGATAACTCATCTTGGAAACTTTAACATGGTAACCAACATAACACAACTTTTAATCGCCCTCTTGGCTTATCTCTAATTTAATCAAATCCACATAAAACATATTCATGCATACATATAAAGCATCTAATTCAAGATTAATTACTGGATTTTAAAGAGAGTTGAATAAACTCACCTGATGCGTTATTACTCCCTTTAATCCTTTTTAACTTGAAAGTCTCCTTTCTTCACTATTATAGCTTACTGTATTAACCAATTAACATATACTGATGTTAACTTCTAAAACAGAACCCTCTATAACTGAAAATCCTTAATTTCTAAAAATCACGTCTCAAGTCGCAATGAACTGAAATCGCAGTCCACTATTGCGATTTCATATCCAAATCGCAGTGAACTGAAGTCGCAGTCCTCTATTGCGATTTCAATTCCAAGTCGCAGTGAACTGATGCGATTTCAAAAGCCAAGTCGCAACTGCCCATTGCGATTTCGACCCAAGTCGCAACCAACTGTTGCGATTCCAAAGCCAAGTCGCAACTGCCCATTTCGATTTCACTCTGAATCGCAACCAACTGTTGCGATTCCAAAGCCAAATCGCAATGGTCTGCTGCGACTCCAACTCCAAGTCGCAATTGCCTATTGCGACTTCGATGATGTTCATCCAAGTCTCAGTCCACTAAGTTCATCTAAAACCCAGATTTTTATACTTTTAATCCATGTTTGTTTATGCCAATTTGCAGATATGTTTATTACACTTATCTTAACATATCCAAAAACTCATATTCTCTTTATCATCAAATTTACCAAAACCCAACATAAAACTCCATAGAATACTTTAATCTAAGAGGATGAAGAATTAAATGATATAATTACCTTTATGATTCTTCAACTAACACCAAAACCTCAACTGAATTCCTTGTTTTTCCTTGTTCTTCCTTTCCTTTCCCGACTTCACTCTCTCAATCTCTCTCTCGGTTTTCTCCTTGTCAAACCGTAACACACCCACCAACATAAGATACACACAAAACTCAATTACTTAGCTTATATGTCTAAATTAATGACACCTCACCAAGTTAAGCATGAGTCATAGGCATAATACCAAATGGACCCCCAATTTTAATAGCATGACACTTCAAACCCTCAATCTATAAAGAAATAACATAACACACCTTATACACAAATAAAATCATAATAATCTTTAAGTTTATTTATTCTCAAAAGAAATCTTTCAACTTTCTTCATTTGCATTTTAACCCTATTTGAATTATAATTTCTCTATATAATTCAAGGTTACTCCAAATACCAAAACATTCTATTAATAAAATAGAAACAGTAAAATTTAGGATGTTACACAAGACGAACAGTAGTTGATACTAGTGTGATAAATCCAACTGGTAACCCAGGGTCGGAGACGGAAATAAGGGTTGAAAGAAACTGTTCCTACAAAACTTTTCTGAGTTGTAAACCGTCGGAATTCAAAGGAGATGACAATACAGTGGCTTGTATGAACTGGATAAGAGAGATTGAACAAGCTTTTCAAGCTTGTGAATGTAATGATGAAAGGTCAAAAGTTAGATTTGGGTCGCAAATGTTACGCGGTAACGCGTTGTCGTGGTGGAATGTACTGTCAACTTCTGTGACAGCTACAGTTCTGAATGCCATGACTTGGAAAATGTTCAAAGCAAAGATTTTGGAAGAATACTGTAATGAAACTGAAATGGACGGAATCGAGGAAGAGTTCAGAAATCTCAAGAAAGGTAACATGACAGTGAGAAAGTATACCGAATCCTTTATGGAAAAGCTGAACTTGGTGGGGCATGTGGCTCCAGCTGAGAAAGACAAAATTAAAGCTTATCTGAAGGGTTTACCAGCGGATATGATGACCAGGGTCCGAAGTTCAAAGGCTACTACTTTAAGGGAGACGATCGAGGAAGCGAAAGTGTTAGTCCCATTTAAACAAGGCAACGATTCATATATTGATATAGATAGTAACAAGAAGATAGATAATCAAAGTGGTGTATTATTCAAGATGAAAGCAACCTAGAGAGAGAATGGATCTCTCTCTAGAACACACACAAACACCTTGGATGCTACATTGCAATGACTAACTTAACCCTAATTACACACACTAAACATTATATACCTCTTGTTACATAGTTAAGCCCAAGCCCATTACACTATATCCAAGCCCATATTACTATTAATTACCCCTTTACAAAACTATCTTATAATTAGGACATTTAGTGTCCTAACAGAAAGTGATAGAGGAGATGTACGCCAAAGACAAAGAAGAGAAAGCGCATGTGGGAGAAAAGAGAAAGTGGGAAGGTCGTTCAGAACATTCTCAGAAAACCAGGTTGTTTGGAAAGAACATTCGTTTTGACTCTCGTAGGGAACCAAGCTGGTGTTCCAAATGTAGAAGCAAATATTTTGGATTGTGTCGTGTGGGTGGAAATGAATGTTACAAGTGTGGGAAGGCGGGGCATATAGCGGTGAACTGCACAATGCCGGGGTCAGTGTGTTTTGAATGTAAGCAACCGGGCCACTTTCGGAAAGATTGTCCGAAGCTAAAGAAGGAGGGAGATCAGGGAAGGAAGTTGGTTATCCCTAAACCAACTGGACGTGCTTTCCAAATGACTGCTGAAGAGGCGAAAGGATCGAAAGATGTCGTCTCGGGTACATTCCTTATAAACTCCATTCCTGCACATGTGTTATTTGATAGTGGCACAAACTATTCTTTTGTATCCAAGTTGTTCTACCATAAGCTAGCTATGCCTGTCACTACGTTAGGAGATGCCTTAGTAGTTGAGATAGCTAATGGAGTTCAGTCTTTGGTTAGCGAAAGCCTGGTCGATTGTAAAATTTTGATAGAGGGAGCAGAATTTCCGATTGACTTATTGTTAATGGAAATTGGAGGATTTGATGTTATTGTGGGGATGGACTGGTTGAGCAATAACCAGGCAGAAATAATGTGTGCTAAGAAGCTGATTCGAATTCCAATGACTGATAAAGATGACGTATTCATATTTGGAGAAAAGCAGAAAGGAGATTTTCCGTTGATTTCAGTGGAAAAGGCGCGTAAATGTTTATCGAAGGGATGTTGGTCCTATCTAGCTTATGTTATAGATACGAAGTTAGAAAAGAAACAAGTGCAAGATATCAAAGTGGTGCGTGAATTTCCAGATGTATTCCCGGATGATCTTCCAGGTCTACCAGCGGAAAGACAAGTAGAGTTTCGCATCGATCTTATTCCTGGAGCAGCACCGATAGCTCGTGCACCTTACCGCCTAGCGCCAGCTGAGATGACAGAAATGATGTCTCAATTGCAAGAGCTGTTAGATAAAGGTTTTGTTAGACCGAGTTCTTCACCTTGGGGAGCTCCGATATTGTTTGTTAAGAAGAAAGATGGCACTATGAGAATGTGCATAGATTATCGGGAGCTGAACAAGGTAACAATTAAGAATAATTATCCGCTTCCAAGGATAGATGATTTGTTTGATCAACTCCATGGTGCAGGATGCTTTTCCAAAATTGATCTAAGGTCGGGGTATCACCAAGTGCGGGTAAGAGAAGAAGACGTTCCAAAGATAGCGTTTAGAACGAGGTACGGGCATTATGAATTTCTCGTGATGCCATTTGGGTTGACTAATGCTCCAGCTATATTCATGGATCTGATGAATAGAGTGTGTCGACCGTTTCTAGACAAGTTTGTTATCGTTTTCATCGATGACATACTTGTTTACTCGAAGAATGAGGAGAATCATGAACGCCATCTTCGTGAAGTGTTAGAAGTGTTACGAAAAGAGAAATTGTACGCAAAATTCTCTAAATGTGAATTTTGGTTGAAAGAAGTACAATTTCTGGGACGCGTGATTTCTGTGGAAGGCGTGAAAGTAGATCCAGCAAAGATAGAAGCAATGATGAATTGGGAGACTCCGAAAAACGCGTCTGAAATAAGAAGTTTCTTGGGTCTCGCAGGGTATTATAGAAGGTTTATTAAAGACTTCTCAAAGATTGCTTCTACTTTGACTATGTTGACTCGTAAGAATGTGAAGTTTGTCTGGACCGAAAAACAGGAGACAGCTTTCAGAACCTTACGGCAGAAGTTGTGTGAAGCTCCTATTCTTGCACTGCCAGAAGGAATTGAAGATTTGGTAGTCTATAGTGACGCATCGAAAATGGGTTTGGGATGTGTGTTGATGCAACGAGGTAAGGTAATTGCCTATGCGTCAAGACAGTTGAAAGAACACGAAAAGAACTATCATACCCACGATTTAGAATTAGCAGCTGTTATGTTTGCTTTAAAGTTGTGGCGTCATTATCTCTATGGAACGAAGTGTACACTCTTCACTGATCATAAAAGTTTACAGCATGTTTTTGATCAGAAGGAGTTGAACATGAGGTAAAGGCGATGGCTTGAATTGTTGAAGGACTACGATTGTGAATTGCATTACCACCCAGGTAAAGCGAATGTTGTAGCCGATGCCTTGAGTAGAAAAGAGTATAATGGGTGCTTGAAATCGACAAACGCCAGAATTGATGTAATGTCAAGTCTGATTGAAAGAATAAAAGCTGCTCAAGTGGAGGCTTTGTTAGAAAGCAACTTGAAAGAAAAGTAATGACCAAGCAACATCTTCAATTGACTGAAGATAGCCGTGGGATTAAATTGTTCCAAGGCCGTGTTTGGGTACCAAAGTTAGGTGGAAATCGGGAGTTGATTTTGGAGGATGCGCATAGATCGAAGTATTCTATACATCCGGGAAGTACCAAAATGTATAGAGATTTGAAACTGCATTATTGGTGGCCGGCTATAAAAGTGGATGTGGCACGAATAGTAGAGAAATGCGGAACTTGTTCGTTAGTAAAAGCAGAACACCAAAGACCATACGGAAGTTTTCAATCTTTGGAAATTCCGGAGTGGAAATGGGATAAGATTACCATGGATTTTGTGACAAGGTTACCAAAGACGCAAAGAGGTAACGATACCATTTGGGTAATTGTCGATCGACTGACGAAGAGTGCTCATTTCTTAGCTATGAAAGAAGCATCACCAATAGATAAATTGGCGAAGCTATATATTGACGAAGTAGTGTCACGACATGGTATACCGGTGTCTATTGTGTCCGATTGTGACAGTCGGTTTACTTCCAGGTTTTGGCAGTCGCTACAAGAAGAGTTGGGTACGAGGGTTAATCTAAGTACTGCTTATCACCCACAGACTGACGGCCAAAGTGAAAGAACCATACAAACTTTGGAAGACATGCTCAGGTCTTGTGTACTGGATTTTGGAGGTAACTGGGATTCTCATTTGCCATTGGTAGAATTTGCTTACAATAACAGTTACCATTCCAGTATTGGAAGAGCACCTTTCGAGGCATTGTATGGTAGGAAGTGCAGAACTCCGGTGTGTTGGTTAGAAGCCGGAGAGAAACAGTTTGCTGGTCCGGAACTTGTGCAACAAACCGCGGACAAGGTGAAGGAAATTCGGCAGCATATGAAAGCGGCTCAAGATAGACAGAAAAGTTACGTCGATCCAAAAAGGAGACCAAAAGAATTTCAAGTTGGGGAGCGTGTAATGCTTAAAGTATCCCCATGGAAAGGTGTGATTCGGTTTGGAAAGCGTGGGAAATTAAGTCCTCGTTTTCTAGGACCATTCACTATTACTAAAAGAGTTGGTCTTCAAGCATATCAACTGGATCTTCCACCTGAGTTGGAAGGGATCCATAATACTTTTCATGTGTGTTATCTTCGGAAATGCTTAGCCAAAGAACAGGATGTGATTCCACTTACTGATGTTAGAGTGGATGAAGGGAGCCGATGTGTAGAAGAACCGGAAGCAATTTTGGAATAGTCAATTAAGAGATTACGAAGTGGTAAAGAGATGGTAATGTTAAAAGTGCAATGGAAACACCATCGAGGTGCCAATGTGACCTTAGAGTCAGAGGAAGATATGAAAGTTAGATATCCTCAATTGTTTAACTAGATTTGATTTCCGGGACGAAATCATTTTCAAGTTGGGGAGTATTGTAACATCCCAAATTTTATAAAAGATGATGTTTGGGTTTATTTATTTGATAGGTTGTGATTGGATATTTGGTAGATTAATTTTAGAGTTTAACCCTGTGTAAGTTTTATTAATTGTTTGGTAAAATAATATGTTGAGGGTGAACTTTAATTTTAATTTATAAATGAAGGGGTAAAACTTGCCAATATGTGAAAGATGGAGGTTGGTTTGGTTAAAACAACCCACTCACCGCCTCATCTCATTTAAGAGAGTGAGGTGTCTCATAATTGGGATTTTTGGTCATAAGTGTATGTGTGTGTATTGTGTTCGGTCAAGAAAGAGAGAGAGGGGGAAGAACCGAGAAAGAAGAAGGAAGAAGAAGGTGTTGAGATTGTTCAAAAGCTGGAAATTAAGGTGTAAACCTGTGAGAAATCAAGGTATGTTCTTCATCTTAATTGATGTTATTTAGATTGTAAGTTTTCTATAAGTATAGAAATGGATTTTGGTAAATTTTGATGATTAAGAGAATCTGAGTTTTTGGATATGTTAAGATAGGGATATTGAACTTATCTGCTGGTTTGCATAAACAAACATAGCTTAAAAGTATAAAAATCTGGGTTTTAGGTAATTATAGAGGGTTGAGACATTCAAGCAAGTCGCAGTAGTGCATTGAGACATTCAAGCAAGTCGCAATAGAAGGTTGCGATTTGGTGTCGAAATCGCAATAGAGGGTTGCGACTTGGCATTGGAGTCGCAACATTGATTGGGACTTGGTGTCGAAATCGCAATAGACGGTTGCGATTTGGGTTGAAGTCGCAATAGACGGTTGCGATTTGGTGTTGAAGTCGCAATAGAGAGTTGCGACTTGGCATTGGAGTCGCAACAAGTGATTGCGACTTGGTGTCGAAATCGCAATAGAAGGTTGCGACTTGGGTTGGAATCGCAATAGTGGGTTGCGATTTGGGGTTGGAGTCGCAGTAGTTGGTTGCGACTTGGTCCAGTGCGTTGCGACTTGAGACGTAGATTTTAGAGATTAAGGATTCTTAGTTCTTAGAAAGTCCTGTTCTGTAAATTAATATCGGTATATTTTATATTGGATATTACAGTAAACTGTGGTGGTGAAAACAGAAGTCCCTACGACTTTAAAAGAATTAAAGGAAGTGTGACTTCGCATCAGGTGAGTTTATTCAACTCTCTTTAAAATTCAGCAATTAATATTGAAATAGATATATATATTATGTATGTCGGAACATGTTACGAAGGACTCGTCTTAATTAGTAATGAGTCCAAATAGATGAATAAAAGTTATGATATGTTGATCCCCGTGCTAAATTGCAATGAGGGGATAGTTAAGAAGTTGAGATACCAAGAATATAAATATTCCTTATAAATGTTATATATGTAGAATATGTTTTGGAGACGGATATATTATATGTTATGTACATATAATGGTAAGAATAATAATACTTATGTATTGTGTGGCGATTGCTAGAAATAGGCATCCGGTCATAGTAGGGCACCTGGGTATGGTCTAGTGGGAACCGAGATACTCGCCATTTGACCAAGGGATGTAATTTCTAGTGAATGAGCGTATCTTGAATCATCGTGAGGGCCCCGGTTGTGTATCGCGATATATTAATCCCATTAGGGTCAGTGATTCTGAGATGGTGAGGACGTGAAATGTGGAATAGGCAGATTTTGATTTGTAATTCCCATTTTGAATGGAAGATCGGAGATTTCCATTTTATAGGGAAGATCGGAGATTTCCCGTTGTGAAAGGAAGATTAGAGATAGGCATAAAGTAATTTGTAATCTCTACTTCCGGATTAAGAAATAGGCAGGTTTTGACTTGTAATTTCTTAGATAAGAGTAATGACTTTAAATCTGGGATGATTTATAGTAAACTCTTGATAGTGATATTATGGCTAGACGAATTAGTCATAAGTATGGGAGTGGGGTAGATTCCCAGTATTGAAAGGAGTTGTTGTACGGTAAGATGGGCGAGAACAGGTTTGTTTTATCTGTTGAGATTTTAATTGTTAAACTTTAATTTTATTTGAATATTCTCACTAGGCGAAAGCCTAATGTTTCAAGTTGAATTTTCTTACCAGGTACAAGCTCCGGGAAGTAAGCGGGAATGAGAGAAGAGAACTTTTGGGAAGACTCAAACTTAGAGATAACGAAGGATCTAGCTTTACTTTTGAGGCTTTTTGGGACAAAGGATTAGATAACTTAATTAATCTGATTGTGATGTATGATTAGATTAATAGGTTATTTGAATCAGTGATGTTGTATATAAAACCTTTACATTTGATCCTCAGGTTATAGAAGTTTGAAGTTTTATGATCATAACTTGTAGAAAATTTTAAGGTTTAAATTGGCCCTGTTTTAGGGTGTTACAACTATCTTCTCCTTCCCTTTGATCAAGCTCCTTATTTTGTCGAGCTCTGTGGTGAACTGCTGCTCCATTGCCTCGCGGACAACCTTTAGGGTGCCGTCCAGCTATTCCCTTGACAAGATATCGGGTAACTTAACTCTGGGATCACTTAGATTGCCCGTTGAGGTATCTACCGTAGAGGTAATACCACCTACATTCACGGATGGCAATGGTGTGACACCCAAAAAACAGGGTCAACAAAAACTTCCATAAAACGGAAGAGTGATATATACAATGCCATTGCACGAGCTATTAAAAGGGAATATACATATGCCTGTTTACAAACAAGATGTAATATTGACTACTAAATGACAACCAACTAATCTAATCTCTACTATAGAAATAAGATTAAAAAAGGTGTCATAATTAGTCCGGTTTGATCTTCTATCTTTGGCATCTCAAAATATCCCCATGCTCACAATTCCCCAACTATGCCTTCTTAAAGACAGCACCACTAGAACCTGTGATACACATTAGACAAGCAACAAGTGTTAGGCTTTGAATGCCTAGTGAGTCAAATATATAAAAGACCTGCAATTATTTCATATAACGAATATCAACATGATCATTCACAATTTGGACTCTATGGGGAAAATCCAAACACCAACCTGAGTTACACCGTAATTGAAGATATACCTTAACGTCTACTTCCAAGGTAACGCCTCAAGGCCCGGCACATCGGGACTACCTACAAGGTATAATCCCGAAGGCGTGGATCGATACACAAACCTCCAAGGTAGGTGCCCAAGACTATATCTTCCTACTGCCTACTTAGGGACTCATCCAATTTGTGAATACCATCATACAACTACTCCAAGCAGTTCACAAAACCATGTATTACTTCCATGAAACAGTCCAACTATCTCATTAAGCATATAATTCCTACATCCAAGTAATATTCCAATTAACCACATACATACAAGTGATAATATCAGTTTTGTCATCTAGTACAGAAACATACACCAATTTGCATATTTAATTATTTTCATCATGGAGTTATAATTCTTCCATTGAGACACAGCTTAATCCATTAAGCTCCAAACCCTAATATTTAGATCTAAGAAATCCCAAATGAATATTATCATAAACTGTACAAATTCAAGTAGAGTGAGATGTTTCATAACCTTTATCTTACCCTTAAGCTCCTTTAAATCTCCTCTTTAGAGATATAAGAGCTTATTGGTCCAAAATCCACTTTTAAGATAAAATCATTAGAACAATCAAATAATAGTGTGATTCATGTGTCAAATATACTTTTAAGTTCAGTTTACTCACCTTAAAAGATTTGTAGTAAGACCCCAAAACCCTAGGTGAAGTGGGTGGAGCTGATTCTTGAAGAGAGGTTAGAAACTTTGCACTAAGAGGAGATTGACCACCTAAGATTCATCATAAAAGTACATAAACACTTCTAACAATCAACAATAGATGGAAGGGATAAAGGTGATAGAACCCTACCTTGAGAGGAAAAGAAATCGTCTACCAAACTGTTTCCCGAATCACAAAATAAGCTATCAACCCGTAACCCCCTTTTTATACCAAACAGGCCCCGACGATTATGACATCGCGATAGTGACACTGTCACTATCGTCGGGGCATTCTCGCCCAACTCCCCCAAACCCGCGGTACAAAACGCGCGAGAGTGACCTTGCGATAGTGACACTGTCACTATCACTCAAGTCATACTCGCCCAAAATCCCTAAATCCTGAAATTCGAACTTGCGGTACACTTTGAGCGAGAGTGACACCCGCGATAGTCACATGGGCACTCTCGTCGGTCACTATCGCCTAAATGGTACCGAGCCTCATTTGGTCCTCTTTTCAGTCCTTGATCAGATCCTAACAAGCTACAATTCATGGTAAATTGATAAAACACTTGAACATGTACAACAACTACATAAATAACTTATAACGAAATTTCGGGGTGTTACAATTCTCCCCAACTTGAACAAAATTTCGTCCTCGAAATTTAGGGTTGTACGAATAAACGCGGATAACGGCGTCTCATGTCCTCTTCCGGTTCCCAAGTCACGTTAGCACCCCTATGATGCTTCCACTGCACTTTGACCTTTGCTACCTCTTTGTGCCGGAGTTTCGTAACCACTCTGTCCAAAATAGCTTCAGGTTCTTCGATATATCGGTTGTCATCCACCCGGATTTCCGACAAAGGTATCATGCTTTCTCCCTCCGCTAAGCATTTTCGTAGATAACACACATGGAAAGTTGGATGGATTCCATCCATTTCCTGAGGTAAATCCAATTTATAGGCTTGCGAACCCACACGTTCTAGAATAGTGAACGGTCCAAGGAAACGGGGACTTAACTTCCCGCGTTTTCCAAAACGAATTAATCCTTTCCAGGGGGACACTTTCAACATCACTCTTTCTCCTACTTGGAACTCTATCGGTTTTCGCCTCTTGTCAGTGTAGCTCTTTTGTCGATCTTGGGCCGCTTTCAACCGTTCTCTAATGAATTTAACCTTATCGGCCGTTTCTTGTACAATTCCCGGCCCGGAAAATTGCTTTTCTCCCGCCTCTAACCAACATGCGGGAGTCCTACACTTTCTCCCATATAAGGCTTCGAACGGTGCCGCCTTCAAGCTCGAGTGATAACTATTGTTGTAAGCGAACTCCACTAATGGTAGGTGAGTATCCCAGTTGCCCCCAAAGTCGATTACGCACGCCCTCAACATATCCTCTAAGTCTGAATGGTCCTTTCGCTTTGACCATCCATTTGTGGGTGGTATGGCGTGCTCAAATTCACCCTCGTGCCAAGTTCTTCTTGTAACGCTTGCCAAAATCTTGATGTAAATCGACTATCCCGATCGGAGACTATGGACACGGGCACTCCATGTCGCGAAACCACCTCATCAATGTAAAGCTTTGCCAACTTGTCCATTGGTAAAGTTTCTCACATAGCCAAGAAGTGTGCACTCTTCATCAACCGATCCACTATCACCCAAATGGTGTCGTGACCCTTCATAGTCCTTGGCAATTTAGTCACAAAATCCATTGTGATTTTCTCCCATTTCCACTCGGGAATTTCCAAAGGTTTCAACTCACCATAGGGTAATTGATGTTGAGCCTTTACTTGAGAACAAGTCGTGCACTGTCCCACATATCGCGCCACATCTACTTTCATGACCGGCGACCAATAATGCAGCTTCAAATCCCGATACATTTTGGTACTTCCGGGATGAATGGAGTACTTGGATTTATGAACCTCATCCATGAGTAGCTCCCGATTCCCACCGATCTTAGGCACCCACACTCGCCCATTGAACAACTTAACTCCACGACCATCTTCGGTTAACTGATGTTTTTGTTTCACCATTACTTCATCCTTGAGGTTTTCTTCTTTTAGGGCCTCGGATTGTGCTACTCTAATCCGTTCCACTAAGCTTGACACTATGTCTATTCTCGAGAGGTTGGCGCGTAAACATCCGCTATACTCCTTTCGGCTTAAGGCGTCAGCGACCACATTAACTTTACCCGGATGGTAAAGCAGTTCACAGTCGTAATCTTTGAGTAACTCCAACCATCTTCGTTGTCTCATGTTCAGCTCCTTTTGGTCGAATACATGTTTCAAACTCTTGTGATCCGTGTACAACGTGCATTTTGTGCCGTATAAATAATGACGTTACAACTTCAATGCAAATACCACCGCGGCAAATTCCAAATCGTGTGTAGGGTAGTTCTTTTCGTGCACCTTAAGTTGTCTCGAGGCATAAGCGATCACCTTTCCCCGTTGCATTAACACACATCCCAAGCCCAACCTGGATGCGTCGCTATAGACTACAAAATCTTCCGATCCTTCGGGTAAGGATAGGATTGGTGCTTCACACAATTTCTTTTGGAGAGTACGGAATGCCTTCTCTTGTACATCGGTCCAAACAAAGTTCACACTCTTCCGCGTCAACGCCGTCAATGAAGAAGCAATCTTGGAAAAATCTTGAATGAACCTCCGATAGTAACCCGCTAATCCCAAGAAACTTCGGATTTCTCCCGGACTCTTGGGCGGTTCCCAATTCATCATTGCCTCGATTTTGGACGGATCTACTTTCACTCTATCCCGAGTAACTACATGACCCAAGAATTGGACCTCCTTCAACCAAAAGTCGCACTTTGAGAATTTTGCGTAAAGCTTCTCTTTCCTCAACACTTCTAACACTTCTCGTAGGTGCAGCTCGTGTTCTACTTCATTCTTGGAGTACAAAAAAATATCATCTATGAAAACAATTACCGTCTTGTCAAGAAAAGGTCGGCACACCCGATTCATCAAATCCATGAACACCGCTGGTGCATTCGTCAGCCCAAACGGCATTACTAAGAATTCGTAATGGCCATATCGCGTTCGGAACGCTGTCTTTGAAACTTCGTCCTCCTTAACCTCCACTTGATGATAGCCCGAACGTAAGTCGATCTTTGAGAAGCATCTCGCCCCGTGAAGTTGGTCGAACAGGTCATCGATTCTAGGAAGTGGGTATTTGTTCTTCACGGTTACCTTATTCAACTCCCGGTAGTCTATGCACATGCGCATAGTGCCATCTTTCTTCTTTACAAATAGAACCGGCGCTCCCCAAGGAGATGAACTCGGCCTTACGAACCCCTTCTCCAAAAGTTCTTGAAGCTGCGTCATCATTTCTTGCATCTCGGACGGAGCCAAACGATAGGGTGCTCTAGCTATTGGAGCCGCCCCCGGTACCAAGTCTATCTTAAATTCCACTTGGCGATCCGGTGGTAAACCCGGTAAGTCTTCCGGAAACACGTCAGGAAACTCGCGTACCACTTTTACATCTTCTACCTTCCTTTTCTCCAACTTGGCATTGATAACGTATGCAATGAAGGATGCACACCCTTTGACCAAGCATTTCCGGGCCTTCATCATTGAAATAAGTGCTATATCCCCCTTCCTTCGTTCCCCATAAATAATTACGTGACTCCCGTCCGGAGAAGGTATGCGAATCAGTTTCTTAATGCACAAGATTTCGGCTTGGTTTTCGGATAACCAATCCATTCCGACCACCACGTCAAACCCTCCGATCACTATTGGCATTAAGTCGATTAAGAATTTCCTCCCTTCGATTTCAAAAGTGCAACCCCGCAAAATATCTCGAACTAAGACTCGACCACCGTCGGCTATTTCTACCACTAGGGCTTCGTCTAAACGTTTAGTGGGCATAGACAACTTTTGACAAAATGACCTCGACACAAAAGAAAAACTTGCACCCGAATCGAATAATACTCGCGTAGGTACGGAGTTTAGAAGAAACGTACCCGACACTACGTCCTTTGAAGTCCTTGCCTCCTCGGTTGTCATCTGAAAAGCTCTCCCCTTTACCTTCGGTGGCTCCGCCTTGGATCCCCCACTTCCACTTGACTTTAACTTTGGGCAATCCCTCTTTACATGACCCGTTTCACGACATTCGAAACAAGTCAGTCCCTTCGTGGGACAATCCCGACCATAATGCCCACTCTTTCCACACTTGTAACACCATTGCGAGTTCGAATGCGATTGGGTATTACATGAGCCAACATGGTGTTTCCTGCATCGGTTATACCACCTTGCGTTACGGCGGTTATCCCCACTTCGATTCCCGGTAAACTATCTTTGTTGTCGAATGGGTCCGGACGGTCCTTCCCACTTTCTTTTATCACTTGCATGCCCACTTTCCAACTTTCCCTGAGTCAAATCGTCTTCCACCAACAATGATTCTTCAATTGCTTCCTGTACAGTCGTCACCTTAGCGTTCCTCACGGCCGTCTTCATCTCAGCTGGCAATCCCCGTTGGTACGCCTTTATTTTCATCTTCTCATCGGGAGCCAGGTGCTCCACCAAACTTAAATTTTCAAGAAACGCCTTTGAGTAGTCGATCATGGTCATATTCCCTTTCTTCAATCCCCGGACTTCCTCTTCAATCTTGTCTAGAGCCCTCTCACTACAATACTTGTCGAGAATCTTCTTCTTGAACGTTGGCCACGTGAGTTTGGCCAATACTTCGGGCGTGAGAGACGAACGGGTGAGATTCCACCAAGTAAGGGCCTCGCCTTTGAGAAGATGAGAAGCAAACTTAACTCGTTGGGAGTCTTCGCATTCACTAGCCTCGAACGCCATTTCCATCTCCCGGATCCAATACATACACCGCACAGGGTCGGTAGTTCCGGCGAATTCCGGTGGTTTGCAACCAAGGAAAGTCTTATACGAACATCCCCTTTCTCTCTTCCCGTCACGCACGTTTGCTTGCTCTTGTACAACTGCTACATTCCCAAGACCGCCTGACCCATTTCCTGCATTATCCGCCACTGTCTCAATGCGTCGATGACTGTGGTCCCGGTCCTCCAACAATTTCATGAGCATTTCTTGCTGTTGAGCCATGGCAGAGGTCATAGCTTGAAGCATACTATCTTTCAGTCGGTTTTCGAGGGTATTTTCCTATATTACAGGATTGGAGGTGCCGATGTGGGTTCTTGGTATATGATCCGATCCTCCACCTATGATGGGTGGCCTCGGAGGACGTCCGGCCGCTGCTTCATTAGGCAGTTGGTCGGCCGTAGATTCGGTCGCGGCGTGACCGTCCAGTGCTGATTGAAGTTGACCTCGCGTGTTCACCATCTTAGTCTTCCAAACATGCGAGAATAATGGTAAGGAATAGACTAAAGTTGCTTACTCATACATTCATTAATCATCACAATAATAGTAGTCAAGCATACTTACGTAACAACGCATTCATAACAGCATTAGCTAGGTGAAATTATGAACATGTTTCACACAAGCATTCTAGTTACAGTCATCATAATTCTCAACAAACGTAATTCCACAATTCCTAACACTCTCCCATCCTAGCATATCTACCCAATGTAGTGATTGTCGATGACTCTTTCTCAGCTTAAGTCTAGGCATACTACAGTCAATACCTAGTTCACTTAAACTAGAGCTCTGATACCAACTTGTGACACCCTAAAAACAGGGTCAACAAAAACTTCCATAAAACGGAAGAGTGATATATACAATGCCATTGCACGAGCTATTAAAAGGGAATATACATATGCCTGTTTACAATCAAGATGTAATATTGACTACTAAATGACAACCGACTAATCTAATCTCTACTATAGAAATAAGATTACAAAAGGTGTCATAATTAGTCCGGTTTGATCTTCTATCTTTGGCATCTCAAAATATCCCCATGCTCACAATTCCCCAACTACGCCTTCTTAAAGACGGCACCACTAGAACCTGTGATACACATTAGACAAGCAACAAGTGTTAGGCTTTGAATGCCTAGTGAGTCAAATATATAAAAGACCTGCAATTATTTCATATAACGAATATCAACATGATCATTCACAATTTGGACTCTATGGGGAAAATCCAAACACCAACACGAGTTACACCGTAATTGAAGATATACCTTAACGTCTACCTCCAAGGTAACGCCTCAAGGCCCGGCACATCGGGACTACCTACAAGGTATAATCCCGAAGGCGTGGATCGATACACAAACCTCCAAGGTAGGTGCCCAAGACTATATCTTCCTAGTGCCTACTTAGGGACTCATCCAATTTGTGAATACCATCATACAACTACTCCAAGCAGATCACAACACCATGTATTACTTCCATGAAACAGTCCAACTATCTCATTAAGCATATAATTCCTACATCCAAGTAATATTCCAATTAACCACATACATACAAGTGATAATATCAGTTTTGTCATCTAGTACAGAAACATACACCAATTTGCATATTTAATTATTTTCATCATGGAGTTATAATTCTTCCATTGAGACACAGCTTAATCCATTAAGCTCCAAACCCTAATATTTAGTTCTAAGAAATCCCAAATGAATATTATCATAAATTGTACAAATTCAAGTAGAGTGAGATGTTTCATAACCTTTATCTTACCCTTAAGCTCCTTTAAATCTCCTCTTTAGAGAGATAAGAGCTTATTGGTCCAAAATCCACTTTTAAGATAAAATCATTAGAACAATCAAATAATAGTGTGATTCATGTGTCAAATATACTTTTAAGTTCAGTTTACTCACCTTAAAAGATTTGTAGTAAGACCCCAAAACCCTAGGTGAAGTGGGTGGAGCTGATTCTCGAAGAGAGGTTAGAAACTTTGCACTAAGAGGAGATTGACCACCTAAGATTCATCATAAAAGTACATAAACACTTCTAACAATCAACAATAGATGGAAGGGATAAAGGTGATAGAACCCTACCTTGAGAGGAAAAGAAATCGTCTGCCAAACTGTTTCCCGAATCACAAAATAAGCTATCAACCCGTAACCCCCTTTTTATACCAAACAGGCCCCGGCGATTATGACATCGCGATAGTGACACTGTCACTATCGCCGGGGCATTCTCGCCCAACTCCCCCAAACCCATGGTACAAAACGCGCGAGAGTGACCTTGCGATAGTGACACTGTCACTATCGCTCAAGTCATACTCGCCTAAAATCCCTAAAGCCTGAAATTCGAACTTGCGGTACACTTTGAGCGAGAGTGACACCCGCGATAGTGACATGGACACTCTCGCCGGTCACTATCGTCTAAATGGTACCGAGCCTCATTTGGTCCTCTTTTCAGTCCTTGATCAGATCCTAACAAGCTACAATTCAAGGTAAATTGATAAAACACTTGAACATGTACAACAACTACATAAATAACTTATAACGAAATTTCGGGGTGTTACAAATGGTGTGGCCGTGGTAGGATTTCCATCCGATCCTTTTGTTCCGCTCAACGGCAGAGTCACTACGGAAGTTCCGATCGGGTCACTAAGAGCACCGATTTGTGGAGTCTCGTCCTGTGTCCTAGCCGAAGAATGTATAATATCAAGTGGCTCTAGACTCGAACGTGCATCGAAAGAAGTCGAGATCGAGGGAGGCTGGTCTCTTGTTTCAATACAAATACTTTCCGAGTGAGAGATCAGTAGATGTTGTGCTAATTCCCTGTGTGAAAGTGAAACACCCATCTGTTGAGAGACGGGTGAGTGGCTAGGGAGGTTGTGCAATTACGCCACTAGGTCCACGGTGGCTTCTTCAATACCTTGTCCCAATAGATGAGGCAAGATAGCAGATGTGGCTACCTGGCTGACGCTGGTTTGGGTTCGCTCACGAGCCTCTCTAGTTCTTATGCTCGTTCTCTCTTGATTCTTTTTAGATCTCCATTCTCTCCGACTCGCCTGTTCAAGATTTTCAACTAATACTCCCTCCTCTTTCCTTATGTCTCTCGTAATAGGCTGGGATGTAGGAATGATGGGAGGTGTGGGTGAGTCCGAAGGAGATCCTTCGGTCATCGGAGGTCGACGTCCGATACGGGGTGGAATGAGTGATGCACGGATGGTTTGGTCCGTATCGGTGTCAGTGCTGTCGGATTCAACAGTTTCGACCTGGGTGAATGGAGAAATCGTCTCCGTTGTGTCAGTGTCGGGGTCCTCTTCGAGTAGAGGGGCAGTTACAACGGGGACCTCGTGTAATCTAGTCGATGGTCCAGCTTCAGTCGAGGTTCTGGTGGGTGGAATGAGGGGTTGTTGGCTAGTTCCGGCTTGGCTGGAATGGGTAGTACTGGCATGCGTATCCAATGCACCGCCCGCGCCTGTTCCTCTCCCATGTACTCTCAACACACCCTGTCTGGGAGCCCCAGCTACCCGGACTCTACCGCCTCGAGTCCTTGAACCCTCACGCCTCTCAGGTCTAGCTCCTTGGGGAGGTCCCTTCGGTTCTGGCTGGACCACAGGAGCACCTATCTCTTGTCTATATGCTAACACACTCGGTGCATTGGGGTCCTCATGTGCCAGTAAGGCTTCAGGTAAGGGCATTGGTTGGGCGTTGGACGGGTTTCGAGTCACTAGATATCGTAAATGAAAAGGAGGACATATCGGATGGTTAATGCCTCGCGGTATCCCCGGATTCGCCTCCATGTGCTGACGAACAGCCAGCGAGAGGAATCGTGGGTATGGTAGGAAGTTTTTCTGCTTTGTACCACCGATCTGTCTGATGGCTTGAACCAATTCGCGCCAGATCACCATTGCATAGTCGATGTGGCGGTTGTAGTAAATGGCATGGAAGAGCCGTAGGAAGTCGCCGGTACACTGATCTATGCCCCTCCATCTGGATGAAAGACATCTGTTCAGAATTATGAACAGTGTGTACCAGATGGGCGTAGATGGGCGTCAGGTACTTTCGGTTGAATGCTGATGGGCGGTCGAGCGCGTAGTTGTAGCCGAGTGCGCGGACTTCGGCACACAGAGTCGTGTCATTGACCACGGGGTCGTAAGCTGCGCGTCCGCCGACGGTGGCTTCAGGTATAGATAGAAGACGTCTGAAGGATTCTGATGTGAGCGTGAAAGGCTGATTGTCGATCATCGCCGTGATCGTTTGTGAATTAGCAGCTGTTACTACTTGAGCTGACAGCCAGACTTGTTAGACATATAAAACTGGGACGTCGGCCGTTGCAGTGAGTGCCTCGTGAAGCAGATGGCCGAGGAGAATGTCCACGACCACACGATGTTGTGGTCGGAACTCGGCAACGTCAAGTTGATGGTTGTTGGCCTCGATTTCAATGCCATGGTCTGGTTGTACCAAAGCATTGTCCGCCTCTTCATCGATGAATTCCTCTTGAGGAGGAATGTTCTCTTACGGTGGTTGTTGTTCTTAATTCGCCATAGGAATACCTGAAAGATACTATGTAAGAATTCAGTCGAATGAACAATTGTCGGCGCGTACCTTGGCATACATCGGCTCAATCTGGAACAGATTGAGGACGGGTAGTGACAAACAGGGTACTGGACTGTTGGAAGTGTCCGGACAAAATTCATCTAAAAACATAAAGTATCCGGACACACAAAGTATCCGGACATAACATTTGTTTCCGGATAAGGCAAAGGGATCTGGATAAGACATGGGATCCGGACAAATGAGGTTTCCGGATAAACAGGGTATCCAGACAATCGAGGTATCCTGATGATTAGGGTATCCGGACAAACATAACTGACCGGGCAATCACGAACACCCGGATAGTTGAACTTACTGGAAACCCTAAAGTTTTTGTACAACTATGGTTTCCGGGTGACATGACTATCCGGATAAAATATCTAAAGTACATGAATGTTTCTGGGTACGTTTGAATGTGTGCGGATAGTTTGAAAACTATTCGGACGGCATCCGGGAAAATTAAATCAACCAATAACTCAAAGCAGACATAGAACCATTCATTCTGGATGCAACGAATGTAGAATATAAGACATAAAGCCATTTGAATCGATCTAACACAGTGAAATGGGTCAAATGTGTATCGACGTGAAAAAGGGGTTTCGGTAACCCTTAATCGATCCTTCGATGGATCGATTTGACCATTTTGCGTGGGTGTGAAAGATCAAATAAACATGATATATCAAGATTAGAAACATACCATAGGTTTGGAAGTCGAAATCGAGCACAAATGAGAAAAACCGAGAGTTTCCAGTCAAGAGAGAAATACGAGAGGTTTTGAGGGTTTTTGTGAATATCCGAAAATAATCGACATTAGGGTTTCCGGATTGCTTTATATATGGGCAAACCCTTCCGAGTGGGTCATCCGGATACCCATCTAGTCCGGATAGGTGTCCGGTCCGGAAACCTATCCGGATAGGGGTATCCGGGAACCTGTCCGGACAGTTTTGAAAAATTTCCAATTTTAGCCCCTTGACTTAAAAAAATCCCTTTTAGCATGGAAAGAAAATTTTCCCGTTCCCCTCGAACTTGGCATGGGACTTTCTATACTCCCCCTCGGATCATGCATGTAAGTGAGTTTGAGAGACAACCACACATAAAAACTTTTGACATTTGAAAGGAAAAACTGTGTGTCGCTCCCCCTCAACTGATGAACAAATAGAAACTTGCTCCCCCTCGGATTGTGCAAGTAGTGTGATATGAAGAACACTTGGGAATGTCCACACACAAAAACTTTTGGAGGTTAAAACCAGTTGTGTGTCACTCCCCCTCAAAAATAGAATATACTTACCTAATACTCTTACGTGCTCCCCTGAACACATGAACGAAGTTGTGAAAGCACAGATATAACACATAAAGTAGACGACAGTGATAAACGGAAAAAGGAAACACATGTTAAAAGAAAACAAACAGACGAAATCTACCTAATTAATACATAGATTTAACCGAAAATGGTATACGATACAAGTAGAATACAGATGCGAGAAAGTGTGTATGCAATCATCTGGAGTGTAAACAACAGATGATGAATAGACAGTTTCTCGTAGATGTATGGAACTTGCATCGGGCGCACAACCGGATTAAATCTTCAGATTTAGCATACCTAACCTGGACACTAGATAATTAAAGCGTTTTTCGTCCTGGGGTTTTGTAAACAGGTCTGCTAACTGATGTTCTGTATTCACAAAGTAGAGTTCGACTGTACCTCTTTCGACGTGATCCTTGATAAAGTGGTACCGAACGTCTATGTGCTTCGTCTTTGTATGCTGGACCAGATTGCTTGATATGGAAATAGCGCTCTTCGAGTCACAGTAGATGCGCACCTTGGTGTATGTGAAGCCGTAATCCTTGAGTTATGTGCGCATCTAGATAACTTGCGAACAACAGCTTGCGGCGGCCACGTATTCCGCCTCGGCAGTCGACGTAGAGACGCACTGCTGCTTCTTGGATGCCCAACTCACCAAACTGTCGCCCAAAACTGCACATGTCCCGATGTGCTCTTCTGATCCATCCTGATGCCCGCGTGGTCCGCATCGGAATATGCCGAAAGCTCAAAACCTGTCTCTTTCGGGTACCACAAGCCAAGATCAGCAGTACCTCTCAAGTAACAAAAAATTTGTTTAACAGCAATTAAATGAGACTCTTTAGGTTTTGACTGAAATCGGGCGCAAAGAAAAGTAGAAAACATGATGTCCGGTCTACTAGCAGTTAAGTACATTAAAGAACCAATCATTCCCCGATTCATTTTTGTGTCCACATTCTTTCCGTTAGGATCGGCATGTAACTTTGTATCGGGTACTTAGCCTGATTTATGAATATCCCGGTCGACAGTTGTTTAACTTGAAGACCGAGGAAAAATTCATCTCACACAACATACTCATTTGGAAATATTCTCCCATTAATGTGGCAAAGTTCTTACAATATAATGGTTTAGTAGAACCAAAAATTATGTCGTCAACATACACTTGAACCAACACAATGTGACCGTTTTCGTTTTTAATAAATAGGGTTGTATCGATTTTACCTTTTGAAAATCCCGATTTTATTAAAAAACTTAGACAACGCATCATAGCAGGCCCGTGGAGCTTGCTTCAAACCGTATAAAGCCTTGTCTAGTATGTAGACGTGGTTAGGCTTCTTTTCGTCCACGAATCCGTCCGGTTGCGATACGTACACCTCTTCCTTGATCTCGCCATTGAGGAATGCAGTCTTCACATCCATCTGGAAGACTGTAAGTTTTTGTGCGCGGCGTATGCAAGGAACATACGTATGGCTTCAATTCTGGAAACCGGAGCGTATGTCTCGTAGTAGTCAATCCTTCTTGTTGACGGTATCCCTTGGCCACGAGACGCGTCTTATTCCGCACGACGATACCATCCTCGTCCTTCTTGTTCTTGAAGATCCATTTTGTGCCGATCACCGTTTTATGAGTTGGACGTGGGACAAGTTGCCATACCTTGAGGGCCTCAAATTGATTGAGTTCCTCTTGCATGGCCATGACCCAGTCCGGATCTTCTAATGCTTCGGAGACGGTCGTCGGTTCGATCTTACTTAGAAAGCCGAAAAAGAGGCAGGAGTTTGCCGATGCGCCTTGCGTTCGTACTGGAGTAGAGGGATCACCGATAATTTGGTGCAAGGGATGAGCTTTAATCCATTTAGTGGTGTGTAGAAGCGGCTGTTGAGTCGAGTGTGAGGTGTCCGGCTCCACATAGCCACCAGTTGGAAGGTCTTGAACAGCTTGAAGTGTAGCAGGTTGGTTTTTCGGAGAAGACTTGGCAGGATTCGTCGAAGGTTGAGCAACTTCTAGTTCCGGGGAAGTCAGAGGTTGATCAATGAGTGTTGTAGAGGAAGAATCTTCAGGAGAAATCTCCGGGTTTTGTACTGGTTCCTCCGGGGGAATGATCGTATCAGTTGATGTTGATGTTGATGTTGAGGGCTGAGATGTCTCCAGAGTGATCGTTGGAGTGCTGGTCGAAGGCGGCGGACCAGAAAGATTCGCCGAGTCCTCGATTTGAGCATCTTCAATTCTAGGTTGCACTGAGACACGAGGGGTAGGAACGTTAAATAAATCATCATAAAAATATTGAAACAGTAAATCTAAATCAGAAAGTTGAGTATTCGACATAGATGCATGATTTGATTTGGATTTACTGTAGGTTGTGCAGATCCCGAACGTGAAAGTTCGGAAGCTAGCACGCCAGTTAAACCGGGTTCTGAACTGAGTTGTTCAGAAGCCAAATCCGCGGCTTCGTCGAATGTCACGTTTACACTCTCAAGAACGGTTTTGGTCCATTTATTGTAAGCGCGATACGCCTTAGCCTGCATGGGGTATCCTATGAAAACTCCTTCGTCTGCCTTCGGACTGAATTTCCCGAGATCATCCTTGTCATTGAGGATGTAGCACGTGCATCCGAACGCATGGAAGTACTTGATGTTCGGAATGCGATTGTTGATGATCTCGTACGGTGTCTTGTTGAACCGCTTGTTGATAATGGAGCGGTTTTGCATGTAGCAGGCCATTGACACCGCTTTAGCCTAGAGAAATAGAGGCATCTTTGACTGTGACAGCATCGTGCGAGCGGCTTCGACTAGAGTACGGTTGCGTCTTTCCACCACTCCGTTTTGCCGAGGAGTGCGTGCGGCTGAGAAGGTTTGTGAGATACCGACGGATGTCAGGTATTCGTTCACCGTTTGATTTTTAAATTCTGTCCCGTTGTCGGTCCTGATGGTCTGAACTTGCTATCGAAGGTTCAGTTGGATGGTCTTCAAGTGGTTGATTATCAGCTCTGGGGTTTCGTCCTTCGAGCGCAGGAACTTTACCCAGGTGTAGCGTGAGAAGTCATCCACCATCACCAGGACGTACTTCCGTTTGTTGATGCTTTGAACACGCATCGGTCCGCATAAATCCATATGGATAAGTTCGAGGGACCAGGACGTGCTCGGAGCGGCCTTCGGCTTGTGTGTCGCTCGCTTCATCTTCCCCATCTCGCATGCCTCGCAGAGTTTGTCCTTCACGAATTGAAGTTCGGGCATGCCTTTCACGTGTCCACCGAGCACCGGCTTGTTAATACTCTTGAGGATTAGGTGCGAGAGACGTCAGTGCCAAATCCACGCTTGCTGAGAATTGGCCTTTGACATCAGGCAGACAGAGCATCGATCTTCAGGGCTGAGAGGTCGATGTTGAACAAGTTGTGTCCCAATCACGCGATGTATGAAACCTTCTTTATAGTGATCTTGTCTTGGACAATGTCGCCGTAGCCCAAAATCGGTGCCTTGTCATCGTTCCCGAATCTCACGTCTCCGCAGTATTTCTCTTTGTAGTTCGTAAGCAGCTCCCTCCTCCCGGTCATATGCTTGGAGCATCCTGAGTCTAACTACCACACATGACCGTCCTACAAAAACGATATTAACGGACTTTAGGTACCCATAAGAAAATGGGTCCAGGAGGGTTAGGTTTGACACCTGGTTGAGGAACCTGTTTTGAAGCAGGTTCCCTTTTGGGTGTAGGTTTAACCTCTGTTTTGGGAACCCGTTTTAAAATGGGTTTCCTTTCTTGTTTAGGTTTAACCTCTGATTGGGGACCCCATTTTGAATTGGGCTTCTTTTTGTTTTTACGTGGTTTGCGAGTTGGTTTTGAATTATAGACATGATAAGAACCAATCCAATCAGTTGAATTTCTAATTTAATCAAAGTCATTCCAACCACAACTAGAACAACACAAGCAATCATGCGATAATTGAATCAATTGCTGAATAGAATAAAGTTTAATCGTAAAATTAACATCTTGTTCAACAAAATCATTCTTGTGATTCAAAGCACAGTCATTCTTGTTCATTCTTGGTTAAAAGACAGCATTAAATGACTTCGATGCTGCATTGTTCTCGATAGATTCCCTGGCTACCCACTTTGGTTTGTCTTGTTTAGCGCGACCATTTTTATTTGAAACAACATTAATGGTTTGGTCAGCAGAGTTTGAGTAGACAGGATGTTTATCAGTCGATTGACCGGTCTTTTGTCGCGGCTGTGATTGTTTTTTAGAACAAGAATCAGTTTTAGAAACCTTGATCACAGCCGGGGTCTTAGGTTTTGTAGAACATTCGCCTTTTTGAGAATTGACCGGGTGATTTACCACTGGCGAAAGAAAGTCGGTATGACTTGGAATAAGTTTGTCAAATGGAAATGATTCAAACTCTTCATCTGAACTACCCTCGGAATTCATGAATTTGAAAAAATCGATATCCGGAATCGATGGACTAGGATTGGTCGAGGGATGTGAGGAACACTTTGTGTCTGTGTGGTTAGGTGAATCTGGTGCGGAAGCTAAGAAAAAGTCAGAGTTTAGATTCTTTAAAACACACTCATCTTGAGACTCTTTACCGTTTAAAGAAGATGTTTTGCCAATGAAAGCTTTGCACGAAGATGTGTCAGACGAGTCCGAGGAAGGTTCGGGAGAAATCGTCTTTTCTTCTTGGAGTAGGTCAATCTTCTCTTGAAGTTGACCCCTTCTCACATGCTCCTTCATCGCTTTTGTTGCCAAAGCAGACAGTTTTGATGTGAGCCGATCAATTTCGTTCCGAAGGATTTCCTGTCCCTCATCCGACACAAATTCGGTTTTTACGGATTTAAGATTCTCAAGTTCAGTTAAAAGCGCTTGGTTTTCCATTTGAAAATATGATCTTTCCTTCTCGAGTGACTCCTCTAATTCGACTATTTTTGCTTCCAAAATGAGAGGAGGGACATAGAGTTTACACTCGTCCATCTCAGTTTTGAGTTCAAGTGCTTGGACCTCATCCTTTTTGGAGGAATCCTTGGGCGTAGCAACCTTATAACCATCAAAGTAGTTATTCGAGAGGTATTTCTTTGGATTTTTTTTGTACATGTAGTTCATTGGCTCGTAGCAAAAAGGAAGTTGCATTTTAGTGGTGTATTTGCGCTTGTATTCCTCAGTTTCCTCTTCTTTCTCCGGTTCAAGAGTACCAGTCCATTTGATTTTATATATTCCGGATACTTCTTATCAAGACCGAGAAAACGAAAGTGATAAAGTGTCGGTATTTTGGCCAAAATCCTTTTCAAGTACTGAGGGTTATCGTATCCGATTCCCCATTCCTTGGGTTTATTCATGTGAATGGTCTGGTCTGTTTGACCTCTTTTGTGGAGTTTGGTTTCAAGATCAGTTATTTTGGAAACCATTTCTTTGTGCTGGATTTGAAGAGAAGAGCATTGTTAAACAATCTCGGTGTTCTCATTCTTACACTGATCCAGCTGTGAATTCAGTTCAGATATTTTGGCCCTTAAGTCCTTAGGTGCTATTGAAAGATTTGTACATGTTTATTTTAAATTAGCATTTTCGGACTTATACTTTTCAGTTATGCGCTTTTGAACATCTAGATTTTCAGTTAACGATTTGATTTCAAGCAGTTGTTCATTAGTGATGGCCTTATAGGAATCTATTCGTTCAACTAGAGGTTCCAACTATTCGATTAAGCCTTTATGAATAGGTTCACATACCTGACACAGCTTTTCCTGTTCTTCTGGAGGAGAATGGTAGCCCATGAAAGCATCCGCATCATCAGATTCTCTTTCACTATCAGAACGAGCCAGCCAGTGATCATCTTCGACAAAGAGAGCTTCTCCTGCCTCTTTCTGTTCTGCCAGCAGGAGCTTGGCCTTGTAGTAGTGTGCGTTCTTCACGACAGACTTCCTACAGTCCTTTGCAAAGTGACCCAGTTTCCCGCAGTTGTGGCAAGTGACGGGTTCGTCCTTCTTCTTTTTTTTTCGGGCTTGCGGTCTTCTTTCTCACTCTTCTCCTTCTTGTCAGGCTGCTTGTGCTCATCTGCCTTTTTCTTGCCTTCATATTTATCCTGATAATTATGGCGCTTGTTGGAGGAAGTGGAGTAGCGCTGATTATTGGATTTAGGCTTCTTGAAGAATTTCTTCTACTGGAAAGATCTGGAGAGCAGGGCCATTGCTTTCTTTACAGCTGTCAATTCAGGATCTGAATCGCTTTCTTCTTCTTCCTCAGATTCTGGTTCCGATTCACTTGGCTCTTGGGCTCGTTTGGATCGACGACCGGAAGATTTGCCTCGTTTTGAAGAAACAAGAGCTAGTGGATCAGCAGGTGACTTGGGAGAGGACTTCTTGTTGCTCAGAATCTCCATTACTTCATCTTCGTCCTGAAAAAGCAGCTCATAGAGTTCATGAATTGGGACGTCCTCCATCAAGTGGTTGTGTTTGACGTGAGAAGCAAACACTTTCCATTCAGGTAGGAGGTTGTTTAAGAACTTGAGCGCGTTCTCCGTATTTGAACGATTGATCTTATTCTTGTGGAGCTCGTTCAGTAGGAGACAGAACCGTTCATAAGTTTGGGAGAGAGATTCGTCGGAGCGCTGCTTGAAGCTGTCAAACTTGGTTATACAGTTGTTGATCTTCAATTGATTGCCGACTTTGCTCCCACTCATCATCTTCTCCACCTGATCCCACATGCCCTTTGTTGTGTCCTTGTAGCTATCTGTGGATGTGTAGATCGGATTCGGTAGAGCCTAAACAAGATACCTCTTGGCATGCTTTTCACCATCATACATGCCCTTTTCGTCCTCGCTCATCTCCAAGTATTTCTTGGTCTCCCTTCGAGGTTGACCACCTTCTTCTGCTGCTGGAACCATATTGAAGGGTTCAGGTTGTGGGCCATCGATTAGAGCACGCCAGATGAACTCGTAGTTATCCTTCGACTCGATGAATATGAGGAATTTGTCCCGCCATTGGCTGTATTCTCCCTGGTAGAGGGTCGGCGGCTTGGAGTCGGTACCGATAGCAAGAGCGTCTCAAGAAGACATCTTTGATAATTGCGCTAATGTGATCGTCAAACGTTTGTTCGATTCAAAGTGGTATCCTAACGCAAGGCACTAAGAGTGATGTCCTAACACAGGTTCTAAGAGTGGTGTAGGCTAAGACTGGTAAGAAACTAGATAATCAGAACTTACCGGATAGGAATCCGGATGAAATAGTGTCTGATCTGGAAGTGTCCGGATCAGATGTGTGTGAAATTGTTCAGATAGCAAAAGTGTCCGGGTAGTAAAAGATTTCGGATAAACTAAGGTTACCAGATAACAGGGAGTTACCGGATACAATAAGTTTACCGGACAGAACTAATCTTACCGGATAAAACCAAAGCAAGAACTTACCGAATGAAATTGAAAGAACTTACCGGATGAAATTTAAAGAACTTACCGGATGCTGAGTGTCTGAATGATGAAACTTACCGAGAACAAGTGAATCCGGATAGATGTCCGGAATGATCAGGGTACCCGAAAACCTTGAGTTACCGGGTGAGGTGTGTCCGGAGACTATCAGTATCCGGAAAGTTACCGGATACTTTGAGTTACCCGGAAAGTAGCGACTAAATTGAACTTACCCGGAAAGTAAGAGAAGTTTCGGAAAGCGCGGCTGGTATCCGGAAACTGCGGCTGTGGTTGAAATTTCGACTGGAATGCGATTAGGGTTGCCCAAAGTGACACCTGAAAGATTAGAAACCTTCCAAAACAACGAAATAACACTACCCTAGTTGATTTTGAAGCAAAATAACACGATTTTGGATGAAAATTTCGATTTTTTTCAATGAACAGAGACCAAAAACTTGTGAGTTTAAGTTTGCTCAAAAAACTAACCAGATGATCGAATTAGGCTACGAAAAAATTGCAGAAACGTTTATAATGATGATGTGGATCGAATGCAATAAACGAAAACGAGCAATTTTACCAGAATCAAAATATGAGTTTTGAATGCCAAGAACATAGTCGATAAACTGAACAGAATTCTTACCAGAAACCTTTGAAAAACTTTGAATCGAACCGTCCGTATGCTCTTATACCAATTGTGAGTTCTAGATTAGTACATACAATCAATAGAAATCAATAAGTAGAAACAATCGTTATGATTTCAACTAGTCATCCAATTCACTTTCAATAACTTGAGAGAATTACAATACGTATGAAAGTAGATGATTAGACGATTAAGTCGATTAGCCTAAATTCTAAGGCTAACTAAACATTATATACTAAGGGCCTAAATTGGCAAGCCCATGGCCCGTTTACACATTTAAGCCCAAAATAAACCTTTTACAATATAAGCCCTTGAACTTCTATTCAACATGATTTTATCCCTAACATTAAGTGAAATAAATATAAGATATTTTATGAATAAAAATTAAATCATATTAAATTTAAAAATATGGTAAAAATAACTTATAAATAAATACCTAAAATAACTTTTATATGACTAAATTACTTTTATACCCTTATTTAGTTATTTTTAGAATTAATTAATTAAGGTATTATTTAATGAAATGATTGGCTTACAATTATTCTCTTATTCTTTTAAATAGATAGCATTCTTGTTTTATCCTCCCTCCCTCTCTCTCTCTCTCTGTCTATATATATATATATATATATATATATATATATATATATATGGAGGTGGAAAAACATTAAAAAAACGAAAAACTAAGAAACACTTTAATAACCATTTATTTGGACGGTATCCACAAGTACATATAAGTAATTGGAACTGTTTTTTTATTTTTTATACACGTGTGCATGTTAAACTTCCCATGAACTTGACCCTACACACACACACACACACACACATATATATATATAGAGAGAGAGAGAGGTTAAAAGAAAACCACAAAAAAATGGAAAACTAAGGAACACCCTAGTAGCTATGCATTTGTGCGTACAGGTAAATTAAGTTTGTTTATGCACTTGTGCATTATGCATTTGTGCATATGCATGTCCACATGTTACAAATTATTTGTATGCACAAGTGCATACCGTATAGATGAAGGGCTATCAAAGTGTTCCTTAGTTTTTCGTTTTTTAAGCTTTTCCCTTGAACCTGTAGGTTAATACGAGAATGTTAACTATTTAAGAAAACAAGAAAACGGTCGTTAATGTACAAAATCATACATGATTCACGTACAAAATCATATAGGATTCATGCGGACTTTGCCTCGCTAATTAAGTCGCAGCCAAAGTAGTTCGTGACCATTTTTTGCAGTTAACATAATATCACCTGTAATTTTGTACATGATTTGTTGTTTTCTTGTTTTCTTAAATAGTTAGCGTTCTCGTTTGAATCTCTCTCTCTCTCACTATATATATAGCGCCAGGTTCACGGCAAAATCTCAAAGACATGGAAAACTGAGGAACACTTTGGTAACCCTTCTGGATGCTACGCAATTGTGTATACAAGTAATTTGTAGCATGCAAACGTGTAAATGCACATGTGCATAATGCACACGTGCATAAAAAAACAACAACTTAATTTACTTGTATGAAGGCTATCAGAGTGTTCCCTCAGTTTTTCATTTTTTTGAGATTTTCCCCTAAACCTCCATATATATTAAACTTTTTTAAGATACAATAAATTTTACAATTCAGTTAAAATGTATTTTGTTATGTTATTAATTAACTTTTGGTACATGAAAATAAGAGAATATATTAAATAAAAGGGAAACGGAGTCAAATAGCCTAATCACAATGAGGAATTGGTTTCTTAGCCATTTTCACACATTTTTATATAAATGTTAATAGGTTCACAATGTGTGAAGCCCAATCCGCAATCAACATGCTAAATGACAAGAAAAACCGTCAAAATGACTACATCTGCACCGAGCACATCCGAAATATTACGGATGTGCCACATGTCGAAGCCTCGAGACACCCTAATGTAATGCAATCAGCGTTCTCAGGTCCGCAATGGCAGACGTGGCAGTTTCGTAACCTGCACGTCCGTCATCGCAGGCGTAGCTTTTTGTTGAAATTTTTTTACTCTTAAATGTTGCTAACCAGCCCAAACCCGACCCCACCCCCACCAACCCTCTTAATGTAACACCCGTAAAATCCCATGTTTGTTGCGTGTACGTGTGTGCTTATAGATTAGATCTTTCATCTATTTTATGCTTTTATCTGCCATTTTACTTATTAATAATCTATGAGGGACTTGCATGCAAGAAACCGAGCCAAGGGGGAGAGGGGTACACTTTTGGCACCCTTTGTGCGACAGTGCCTGGCGAAAGTGCCAATGGCACAATCGTGAGAGGCATTATCGCGGGGGATGTACCGCGAGGTGGTGGGTGTAGTGTGAGAGTGACTCACGAGAGTGCCAAGGGCACAATCGCTTGTTAGTATCGCTGCATCTGTACCGTGGGTCGAGGGGAAGTCGGCGAGAGTGCCGGCGAGAGTGCCCTATGGCACAATCGCCGGACACAATCACCCGCGTGTGCTGGTCGGGTATAAATATCCCATTTTGAGACTCAGATCAGTACACACTTCTGCTACTCGTTTTTCTCCTTCCCAAAGACGATTTCCTCCATTAAATGCTCTCTCTTTCATAAATGCTACATCAAATCTTGAGAGAATCAACTAGAAATCATCAAAGGGTTGTTGGGAACATTTAGTGTGAATATTAAAGTGCATCTCTCATCTTTTCACCTCGAGACTTTACTTCTCCAACATTTTCTAGGGTTTCCTCCATTTTCTAAGTTTTGGTCAAAAACCTAGATAGTGAGTATTCTAACCTATCTTGTACTAGATCCATGCTTTCTACTTGCTATTTTGCTTATTACTTCATTTTGTTGGAAACCCTAATTTTATGGACATAATTTGTTGTCTTAATGGTAGTGTATTTGGATCATGGGAGTATTGATGGGTTCTATATGTTGATGCTATGATCATTTTGTCTTAGTAAATTTAGGGTTTCATACCCAAAAGTTATAAACCTACTATAAGGGTATTAAGCATGTCTTAATGATTAATCTATTCCGACAATGTGGCTTATTGGGTGTAAATGACCCTACATGAACTATGTGCATCCTTCGTTTGTGAAATATGTACTTCGATATATGATGGATCATGTGCTAATGTTGGAAACACTTAATATGGATTATGTATATTGATATGGCATTGTGGCTACATTGATCATTGAATGAATCAAGTTAAGGGTTCACTAGGAGGACATAGTCTTGGGCACCACCACATGGGTATGTGCCTAGACCCTCACCATTTTGGGGCAATGCCTTGTTGTATCCCCGGATGTGTCGGGCCTTTGGTGTCGCTTTTATGCGGATGACACTAACATATCTCGACTCTTTGGGTGGAACTTCTTGATGTTATGGGTCTCCCCCATTGACTTCAATTTTACTTGTGGAATACCAGATATTAGATTATTACATAATATGATATTACTATTATGTGTTATTATGTGGAATTACTCACCAAGCCTTGTCTTGACACTTGTTTGATTGTTGCCTTGGATCTCAAGTTCTAGTGGTGCCATTGTTAAGAAGGATTAGGCGGTGCGTGTGAGCCTTGGGGGAAAGTTTTTGGGATCCGAACCATAGAAGATTTATACGATTAGAAATGAAAACCTTTTTGTAATCTTAGTTCTATAATAGGATTTAGATTAGTCGGTTGTTATAATCTTTCAGTTGGTGTACATTTACAATTAACTCTTACACTTGTAACTTCCCCTTTTTGGGATGGCTCTCGTTGATATATTTATACCGCTCTTTCGTATTATGAAAGTTTTTCTTTACCCCTATTTTAGGGTGTTACACTTAACTTCTTTTTTTCTTCCTTTAAAGACACGGCAGGGGACCATAAAACCGCAGAAGATTATAAAATTTATGTTTCTCCTACATGCGCTTTGCATCTGAGTGAACATCACGCACCTTGTGCAAGTCGATACACCAGATGAAAATTGACCACCACACACGCTTTGGCTGATGAGGTTAAATTCGTTTTCTTTTCGTTACCGTCAAACACCACACACGATATTCAACCACCACCGCACACTGCCACAATTGTGGACCCACCACCGCAAATGCGGACGTGGCCTTAAAACACAAATTTTCGTATTTTTTTTAAGAATATAATACATGTATATTAATTTTCATATTTTACAGATTAGGTCCCCATAGTTTTTTACAACTTAAAGATTAGGTCCCTAAAGGTTTTTAGAATTTACGAATTAGTTCCCTGTAGTTTAAGTATTTACACTTTAGGTCCCTTAACTTTCAAAATTTACACCTTAGGTCTCTATAAGTGGATTTTAGACAAAACTACAAGTACACTAAAAACATTTACATATTTGACATTGTTTTTAGAATTTACAGATTAGGTCCCTATGGTTTAAAAATTGATACTTTAGGTCCCTTAACATAGAAAATTTACACTTTAGGTCCATCATAAGTGGATTTTAGACAAAATTATAGAGTAAATTACATGATTGGTCCATGTGGTTTGGTCCAAATCTGGATTAGGTCCAAATATGGATTGGGTCCTTTAAATAAAATAAGTACACCAGGCGTCTTTGTGGTTGTCATTTTGTTTCACGTCGGGTCCTGTCACTAACACCGTTAAAATCAATCCGTTAACTTAAGGGCATTTTTGTCACTTTATCTATTAACTAAAAACCCCTTTTAAATCACCACTCTGATGGTGACACCTCCATCCCCTTTTACCCCTCCTTTCATGGTCATCACCTCCATCCCCTTTTACACCTTGTCTCATGAACCAGCAAAAAAACCCATATATGAAAAACCTGTAAAAAAAACCTCATATGAAAAAACCCATATGAACCCTTACTTCAATATATATATATATATATATATATATATATATATACTCTCTGGTACACACATTTTTCTCACATTTAAAAAAACCCATACGCATACATACACTGATACACATATATACTTGATATATATATATACATGCATATATATACACACACACGTGTATATACATACGTCTAATGTCTTTTCACATCATCTCCGGGAATGTTCTAGCCGCTGCCTCCGATCACACCAACACACGCACACACATGCATAACACATACACATACAGAAAAAAAAACTCACACCGGGGATGGAAGTGGGTGCCGAAGATGGTGGTTGGAGAAAGAAGGGGAAGTCGATCTAAAGGAAGGGGGAATTTTTCTGTGGATTTATATGTGTGTTGCATCCTTATCCTTGCAGGTGGGTTTTTTTCTTCTTCTAGAGGTCGAGAGGTGATCGGAAAAGAGGGGGATGGTCGGGGCGGCATATATTTGTGGTGTGTGTATTTGTGAAGGAGGGTGATGTGGGTTTGTGATGTGTGTTGCAGGTAGGGTTTTTTTATGTGCTTAGTGAGGAGGTCAGAGGTGGGAGATGAACGGAGATGGTTGTCGATCGGAAGGAGAACGGAGGGGGAGCATCTGCGTATATATATATATATATATATATATATATATATATATATATATATATGTGTGTGTGTGTGTGTGTGTGTGTGTGTGTATGTGTGTGTGACGGTAATCAAATAAGAACCGTAAAAAGGTTGAGAACCGTGAAAATCGATCTAAACCATTAATTGATTGAATCTATTATGGCTTAGATCGGTTCTCACGATTCTCAATCTTTTAATTATAACCATGTGATCAAAATTTTAATTATAACCATCAGATCAAAACCAAATTACGGCTTAGATCGGTTCTCACGGTTCTCAATCTTTTTTTGGTTCTCACATGATTTAACCCCTATATATATATATATATATACACACACTAACAAATATATTAAGATAAAAATAGTATATTAATATAATATTAAATCTATTTAATTATTATTGTAAAAATAGTCAAAATAGTAAAATGACCTATATACCCTTAAGTTAACGGATTGATTTTAACGGTGTTAGTGATAGGGACAGACGTGAAACAAAATGACAACCACAGGGATGCCTGGTGTACTTATTTTGTTTAAGGGACCCAATCCAGATTTGGCCAAACCACAGGGACCAATCATTACTCAAAATTATAAGTAGACTAACAACATATACAAAATTGCCATTGTTTGTTTACAATTTTCAATTTGGGTCCTTATAATTTAAAAACTAACACTTTGGGGGTGTTTGGTTCGCAGAATGGAATTTGGTGGAATTAGAATCCATCAAAGGAATTTGACTTCTAAGGAATTGGAATAGAATTCGATGGAATCTGACCATGAATTTCGATTGCGTTTGGTTGTATGGAATTGGAATGGAATCTCTCAAAATGATTGGAATCTCCATCTTTGTTTAGGGTAATGGTGGTAGTTGTGACGACGACAGCTACCCCCACCCACCACCGCCCCCATTCTTGCCCCCACCCCGACTACTATGCTACTACTGTCGTCGTGACATCTACTACCCCACCCACCCTAATCGTATTGGTGATGGGGGGCTCGACCTACCCCACCCCCACTACCACACCCCACCCACTGACCACCATGGGGTGGGTGGAGTGTGTGGGTTGGGCAAGGTGAGGTGGTTGTTGTGATAATGATGGTAGTGGCATGGTGGTCGGTGTGGTGAGGGTGGTAGTTGTGACGATGACAATAGTGGCATGATGGTTGGTCGGGTGGGCATGGGTGGGTAGCGGTTGTGACGACGACAATAGTGGTGTGGTGGTGGGGGTTAGGGGTGGGGGTGTGACAATGACAATAGTATCATGGTCATAGTACGGGCAAGGGGTGGGTGGTGTTGGTTAAATTAGATGCAAATAGATGGAATTCAAATCCTTCACTTATGCCAAGGATTGATGAATTCCTTAATTTGTGGATTTCAAAGAAATTCATAGGATTCCATCCATTTCAATATGTGAACTAAACAAAAGAAATTGGAATTTGGTCAAAGGAAATAATCATTCCAATTCCTTTGAAATCCCTTGAATTCTTCAAACCAAACAACACCTTTAGGTTCCTTAACTTACAAAATTTACACTTTACGTCCCAAAAAGTGAACTTTAGACAAAATTATAAGTACACTAACAACATGTACATATTTGCCACTATTTTCTAGAATTTAGAGATTAGGTCCCAATAGTTTGAACTTGAAACTTTAGGTCCCTTAACTTAAAAAATTACACTTTAGGTCCCTATAACTGCATTTTAGACAAAATTTTAAGTACACCAACAACATTTACATATTTGCCAAATGTTTTTTATAATTTATAGATTAGGTCCCTATTGTTTAAACGTTGACACTTTAGGTCCCTTAACTTACAAAATTTACACTCTAGGTCCCTATTTTAGGCGAAATTATAAATACACTAACAACATGTACATATTTTCCACTATTTTTTTATAATGTACAGATTAGGTCCCTCTACATTTCAAATTGACACTTTAGGTCCCTTAAGTGTATTTTAGACAAAACTCTAAGTACACTAGTCATAAAAATTGAATTAATACGGTGGGTCGTTTTTACAAGGCTTCATTGACATGGAAGTCCAAACTTACTGTCATAAAAGATATTGAGGCGGCCTAGGATAACCATATTTTGTTCCACCAAGGTTGGACCTTATCGACAATTCAGGAGACCCATTGCTTATTTATACATTCTTACAAACGCAACTCTTCCTAGAGAGTGTACGGGGAGATGTAATGTTTTTTGAGGTTGTAGACCATGTACTTGGGAATGGGGGGTTCTATTTTGTGACAGAACTTCGTTTTGGATCGGAGTCGACCATCTAAACAGTTAGGGAGCGTGATATTGCCATCCGTAGGATTTTTTGTGACGGGAGGCTGGTGATCTGTAATATAGTTAGTGCATTTAGCTGTGTGGGAGTTGTGGAGAGCATTTTACGGATGATGATGTTTTGTCCGAGTATGTTTGATGATGATGAGTGAGGTCTTCTGTCTTGGCTGTCAGCCTAAATTGCCTATTGTGGATACCGTGCTTAGGGTGATTTTCAGATTTTTGGATTTGGAACCGATATCCTTGGGGATCTTATATATGGGCACCAACTTTTAGGAAAATGAATGGTTGTAACGTCCCATAAAACATAGCATGCAATATCAATAAATTAAGCATTCGAATTACATAAATAAACTTGTCTTTGATCAATCATAAATCTAAGCTAGATAAAATTGGACAGCGGAAACTTCTAATCCACAGCTGAAAGCTTCTATCTATAACTCTATCAGCCAAAATCTTGGAGTCGCTCAAAGCTCCAAATCCTTCAAGTGCCATCTCATAGTTCTTACTGGAAGAACCAATGCTACGCTTACCTGTAAAATGGTTTAGTTTTTGAAAAGCGAGGATTAGACCAAAAAGGTCTAGTGAATTCCCTTTGAAAACAACATATATAAACAGTTTAAAAATCATTTATAAAACTCATCGTCATTCTTCATATAGGCATAAATCATGGTACTGCACCGTGTTGAGGATCACATAAACTAACCACGATCGGGGCCCAAGCAGACTCCCCTCTCGCCTCATACCGGGGCCCAAGCAGACTCCCCTCTATCCGAATAGGAGGGAAACTGTGAAATCCCAAATCTAGCAATATGTAAAGAACAAATGTAGAGAGAATTTAGAAAGCAAACTTGTCATCCATATATTGATCTCTAAAGTACAAATGACAAAATGCTCAAGAGGTTCCTAAAGGGATCTAGATTCCTTTCTAACTAAGAACTAGACATGCCTATTTATACCCATAACATACAAGGTATAAAGGCATTAGCAACTAATACAGTACATTGACTTTACAGTAAATCTTGAATACAATAATGCTCTAACAATCTCCCCCTTTGGATTCAAGATTTAAAAAAAATATAGCAGCAGTCTTCAGTACTTGATCTTCAATACTTTATCTTTGACCGCTTTAAACTTTGAGGCTCAGATAATCTTCAAATAGCTTTATCTCCACTAGTTCACGGCGAACTATATGCTTTGACACTCTTTAAGAACTCAGCTTTGAAGAATCTTCAGACAAACATGAAAAGTCTTTGTCTTTCTCTTCGAAAAATCAATCTTCTTCAATAAAATCTTCAACAGATTGTCTTCAAGTCTTGAACATGAAATTCCGATCTTTGTATAAAACCATCAATTCGGAACAAGATGAATCAGAAACAATTAGAGTTTGGATCAGAAAGATGTGAAACCATCCACATTGTTGAACTTTTAGGTGTAAGCGCATTCCGAGAACCACTCAGAACTAAGATAACCAAATTCGGTGTAAGCGCATTCCGAGAATCACTCAGAACTAAGATAACCAAATTCAGCAACATTTGGACTTCACATGATCCTTCTTCCCCTAATCTTTAGTCTTTGTTCACGAATCTTTGACTTGAAATATCTTTGATTTGAAAGCTCTTTGACATGAAATTGAAATTAAACTTTTCTCCCCCTTTTTCGATGATGGTGAGCATCATAATCATCGAAAACCATTTTCAATTTCAGTCGTGTCTTTGAGTATTGCTAACAATCTCCTCCTTAGAGAATAACCTTGCTCCCCCTCAAAGTAAGAATTCTGGAGCAATTTGTTTTCTCCCCCTGAATATATGCATATATTTCAATAACGCACAGTATTTGAAATTGTAGCAAAAACACATTGAACAAGGAAAGTAAAATTCATTGAATTTTATTTTATAACTACTAACTTTTGATCATTTGAAAGGTTTACAAAAGAAATTCAACTTAATGAAATTTAACAGATATTTCAATCAAGTGAAATCAAATACATGTGTTTGGATTCAAACAAGACATCATTGCATATCAAGTTACAAACGTTCGGTTTCAACCCCTTTATTAAATCTATTTGGTGTGCTAGCATGCGAAATATGATTAGCATCAAGCGTATGCAATTCTAAAACATATAAGAATACTTTGCTCTACTCACACTATTTGTCCAAAATCAGAATTTCACAAATTTACGGGTTTATCGCGACTTTGTATTTTCCCCAAGTTTCAAGAGATGTGTGCTCATTGGCATCTTTTAGTTTTGTGCACATTGGCATCTTTTAATTTTGTGTTCATTGGCATCTTTTGATTTGTGCACATTGGCATCTTTTGATTTTGTGCACATTGGCATCTTTTGATCAAAAAGTTTAGTAAGAATAAGATACACCGTTAAACATGACTTTCTATCTGGTTCTATAGCAGGATTTGGGTTAGCAGATCCCAGACCAGTTGGCCTTAGGTGCTAGGTGACGAGCACCCCTTAGAACTTAATTTCCCAAACCAGAAAGGCCACATCGATATATCTTAAACCCATTTGTACCAGTAGAACATGGCTTTCTATCTGGTTCTATTGCAGGATTTGGGTCAGCCGATCCCAGACCAGTTGATCTTAGGGACTAGGTGTCGAGCACCCCTTAGGACTTACTCTCCCAAACCAGAAAGGCCACAGGCACAAACTTTCAAAACTAAATGATAGTGCAACAATTTATCTCAATCACTTGGTTCTAAAACATAGTGTTTCTCCCATATTTTCATTTCCATCCATCATTCTGACAAATAGGCTTTTTGAGCATTATATTCTATATAAGTCCAGATTCACATAACTTTGAGCATTCAGCATAATTTCATTCATGTTTTGCTGACCTTTCGATTTATTTCAGAGGTGAAAATTGAAGCAAATCTAACTCAGATAATACAAAGTTTCTTGTAAAATCATCTTTTAGCACACATTTAATTCATTGAGTGAAGATTGAAACTTTCATGTTATTGAATTAAATTTGTTAAAGATTCAAGTATTCAAAGTAGTAGAAACAAAATATAATTCAATGTTACCTTTCACTACTTTTTCCTTGAAGTAAAAGATAGAACAGTTAAGGATATTACCTGAGAAATGTGAGTTCTAAACTGATTTGTTTAGATGTCTTAGTCTTTTTAAGTACGGGTCCTGAACTGAATTGTTCAGAAGCCATAGTCTTTGAAGAACGGGTTTTGAACTGATATGTCCAAAAGCCAAAGTCGTTGAAGCACGGGTTTTGAACTGATATGTTCAAAAGCCAAAAAACGTTTAAGCACGGGTCCTGAACTGTTGTATTCAGAAACCATAATCTCTTTTAAGTGCGGGTCCTAAACTGATATGTTTAGAAACCATAGGTCTTTGTCTCCCCCTTAATGGTACAAATATTCTTCAAAAAATACGCCGCTTCTCTTCTGTTTTTAGTCATGTGTGTGGTATGGATCTACAAATCAGTACAACACATGAAGAACCTACAAAACAGATTAAGCAGATTTTGGTACCCAACGGCACTTGGGTCCTAGTGGGTTAGGTGTAGATTTCTTAAAAGGAATACTGTAAGTATCGTACGAATAAGAAGTATGATTTTTATGCACAAAATCATTTGAACCACAATAGGAACAACAAATTTTCTTATGTGCCAACCTAATTAGATAATTTACAGAATGAATAGGATTAGGTTGAACAAAAGATTTACCTTTCGGTGCATTGTTCTTTTTGGCATTTGTTGTGGAGACAAATGATTTTGGCACATCTTTCTTTGGAACTGTTGTGCCTTTGACTCTCCATTCCATCTTCACCTTTTTGAAGACTGGAACTTCTTCAGGTTTGGAAGTAATAACTTTAGGCACATTTGTTTTGTTATCTGATTTATCAAGCAGAGGATTATAGAAGAGATTTGTTGAACGAATCTGATCTTTTGAGAAATCAGTTGATCTATTAAATTGTTTAGAATAAATGTTTTTAAAACTTGAACTTGAAGCATTTTTGAAAGAGCATTCAGAATCATTTGTATTAACAAATGGAGTTTGAAAGATAGAATTATGACTGGTCTGCTTTGAGACATCAAATTTAAAAATGACGTCTTCAAGTTCTTTGACTTTGTTTATCAAAACATTTTTCTCTTTAGAAATTAGATCAAATTTCTTTTAGAGATCAGATTTTATCAATTGATCCTTCATAATGTCAGCTGATAAACCAGATAATCTTTTGGTAAGATTAAGAATCGTATCTTCAAAATATTCGCGTTCCGATTCAAAATCTTTTTCCAAAAACATTCCTTTATCAGTAATCTCTTTGAAAATTTCCATATTTTTCTTTTTAAGGGTTTTACTTTCCTTTTCAAAGAGATTTTTCTTTTCCGTTAAATCTTTCCTTTCTTTTTCCAAAATCTTTTCTAGTTCAGAGATTTTCACGGAAAGTTCAGAACTTTTGATCTCAAATGATTTTCGTTCAGTGTCAAAAATAGCTCTTTCTTTTTCGAGCTTCTCTTTTTCAAAAAATAAAACTTTCTCAAAGTCAGAAACTTGTTTTGAAAGTTTTATACAATTAAGTTCAATTACTTCCTTTTCTTTAAGAATCTTCTTTTTCTTGTCTTAAATGCTCTTCAGATCAGCATTTTCTTTTTGAAGAGTTGTTACTTTCTCTTGAAGTTTCTCGATTTGATCGTGCAGGCTTGAGTTGTCTTTGTCTTTCTTTGTTTCAAGACCTGCAATATATACTTCAAGATCAGTAATTCTTTTAGTAAGTTTAGCATTTGAAGAAGAAAAGTCTAAAATTTGTCTCTTTAGATCAACATTTTCTTCCTCCATTGCTTTTATACTCCCTTGAAGCTCCTTTATGTTATCTTGATGAGTTGTGATCTTAGGTGACTTATTTTTCTCTTGAGTAACTTCAAGCACTACAGTCTTGTCATTCAAATCTTTCAGTTCGGATTCAAGAGAAGAGACTTTGTCTTCTAATAAAGCTTTCTGAGACATGAGCTTTGTATTTTTCCTTGCATCTTCATCAGAATGTCTTATGTATCTATGAAGAAAATCTTCAAGACGCTTGATCTCATCTTTAGCTTCAGAAAGAGTCCATTTTCTCTCTTTTCCTAACTGACTCCATATTCTCCCACTTAAATCCTGTATGTCAGACATCTTGATAAAATCCTGAAAAAATTTAACAAAAAAATTAGATGAAAAATTACCAAAAACCTAGAACTTTAAATATTGCTAGAAATTTATCGTTCAGAAGATCAAGCAGAAAGTGTATGAAAATACAATATACAAAAAAAATTTATATTAAATTTTTTTTTGAAAAGCTCTTACAGTGTATGAAATACACTATAGAAAAAATTTCTCAAAAAACTCGTTTTTTTTTTGGTTAAATCACAAGATTTCGTATGTATAAGGATTCGAAATCAATGAATTCGGATGTAGTTGGATCCGAAATCAATGAATTCGGATGTATAAGGATTCGAAATCAATGAATTCGAATGAAGTTGGATCCGAAATCAATGAATTCGGATGTAGAAGGATTCAAATTCAATGAATTCGAATGCAGAAGAATTCGAATGCAGAAGGGTTCGAATTCAATCAATTCGAATGCAGAAGGGTTCGAATTCAAGACTTGTAAAAATTAAGAACACTCTGAATTGTCCGAAATCAAGTAGAAAATCCCTTGAATGGTCCGAATTCCGTATGAATGATCCGAATTCACCAAGAACAATCCGAATTCTTCACTTTGAACACGAAAATCACTGATTCTGCCATAACTCTTTCAATTCTTGATCAAATGAGATGAAACTTATATCGATTTGTTCGTAATCAAAATCCGCACACTTTTCTTGTTGATCACAACTCGCAATTCGATCGATTTAAACGAATTATGATCCAAAACAGTGAACTGTGGGTTTTCGAACAAAAATCCAAGAATCGATCAAATAAGATGAATCTGTGCAGTAAATGATGATGATCCAAGAATTAAATGTATTCAGGAATCAAATCCGAGTTCAGTGATGCCAAGAAATGATCAAAAAAATCAAAATCTAGAAAAAAAATTCATGTCTTAATGATAAGTGATAAGATGAACAGTAACAAGTGAAGGATCCGAATTCTTCAAATCAGTGTAAAAAATCTTCAATTTGGTCTTTGATCTGCTTGAATCTCCTGTTTAGCTCTGATACCAAATGTGAAATCCCAAATCTAGCAATATGTAAAGAACAAATGTAGAGAGAATTTAGAAAGCAAACTTGTCATCCATATATTGATCTCTAAAGTACAAATGACAAAATGCTCAAGAGGTTCCTAAAGGGATCTAGATTCCTTTCTAACTAAGAACTAGACATGCCTATTTATACCCATAACATACAAGGTATAAAGGCATTAGCAACTAATACAGTACATTGACTTTACAGTAAATCTTGAATACAATAATGCTCTAACAGAAACGAATTCCAACCTACCAGCTCATCATACATGTCCAAGGGATCATCGGATCCCGAGGCACTCTGATCCCACGGTGCAGACCGACTCCACATAGCATACACATAACATGTCATAAATCATGCAACTTAGAATCTTTGTAAACCATAATAATCATTTCATCATGCTAAATATTCTTTTAAATAAAATATGAAATTTCATAGGAAACATGCATATCAGTTGGTAAACATTTCATGCTCATAATGAACCATAATCAGTTAAAAACATTTAACATCTTACGTCGTAAAAAGGGTTTAGGGAACTCACCTGATTGTAGTTACTTTACTAATCACGCGTCTCGTTCCGAACCGTTCTTACACCTAAAGCATATCGTATAAAATAATTAGTGACAACTCAACCTCTAATCCTAAGTCCTTCTCTTAATCCGGTCTCAAATAATAACCTCGGATTATTCATTAAATATCGGATCTCGTCTAATCCATTACTAAAGCCCAAGAATTAAATACCTTTGGCCCACGTGGCTTTAATCCAAACTTTAACAAGTTGGGCTCACGTGATATTACACCTTTGGCCCACATGGCTTTACTCCATTAAATAACAAGACTCGAGCCCATATAAACACATACTGGAACTGAATTCCTATTGGGCCTCGAATAAGGCCCAAGTACCGGGTTTCTATTGGACTCCGGATCAACTGAGATGCGAAATAGGTTCCGGATCTTAGATCGGTTCCGGATCATGGTTGGTTCCGGATCACCATTACATTCCGGCCCATTAGGTTTCGGTATTTATCAATTCACTCCGGATCCTATTTTTTCTAAGTCCAATTCCGGAACATGTAGTTCCGGATCCTAAGTTCGGCCCAGTTCCGGACTATTATAGTTACAGGATCCAATAAATTTCACAAGCTCCGGAACCTGCGGTATCGAACCTTAGAACAAATTTTAGAATTTAACTCCTCCTAATCAACCCAATCAGAGAGATTTTATCATTACATCCTTACTCAAAAATTGATGCGTATTGCTCTTTAACATATAAAATCCTTATAATCATTTGGTTTCACCAACTACCCATCCCATTAAGAGTTTAAAAACCCCAGGAATGTTGTTACCACAATATTTACACATCTTAACCAGTGAGATACCAAGGAATTGATTTACTTAGCTATTTAATGTGTAGGAATTAACAAGGGAAGGATTTCTTACCAAAACTGAAGTTCTCCAAATGGAAATCGTTGTCAAGGCTCTTGCTACTCCTTTCTCCCACTCCTCAGCCGCCACAATCAAACAATAATGATCAGTAATCAAATACCTAGGGATTTGTATCCCTTTATATCTTTCACAATTTGCATAAGAGCCCCTTATCTTTAACTTTTAATTTCTTTGACATCCACCACCCAACTTCTCAAAGGTTTGACTTTGGCCACCAAGCCTTCAAGTCTTAAATTAGAATTCCGGGTTATTACAACACTCCCCCCTTAAAAGAATTCCGTCCCCGGAATTCCTTAAGGGAAAAGGTGCGGGTACCTCGCTCTCATTGGACCAGTCCTTTGACATGTAACCGAGCAATCCACACCGGTAGCACGAATTGGAACCTGCCATACATTCTCCCCGATGTGCCTTGTTACGCTTCTTACACGGTTTGCCCGCTGAATCCCTACTCACACGATTTTCTGGCCGAAATACCTTTCCCTTCCTTGCATCATTTCCTGACCCTTCCCACTTGCGTTTCTACCCACCTTTCTCGGACATTTGACGATTCTTTTCTTTTTTAGTCAGCTCGGCCGTATTGCTGGCCGCCTGAAAAGTAGTGGGGTTTCTCGTCAATACCAATTCCCGGATGCTGCTCTTCAGCCCATAAAGAAACGTTCCACCCGACGTTCCTCTGTTGGTACATACAGATATGCAAAGCGAGACTTCTCGATAAACTTAGAAGTATATTCTCGCACCGACATTTCCCCCTGTTCCAATCCCATAAACTCTTCCTCTAACTTCTTTACTGCCGCGAGTGGACAAAACTGTACTTTAAATCTGTCCACAAACGTCTCCCACATCATTCCCTTAGCCATTGCCGAAACCTTTCCCCCAGTTTTGGCATCCCACCAATAAACTGCATCAGACTTTAGCATGGATAGGGCAAACATCACCCTATCCCCATCGGCACACTTGCACATATCGAATACCAGTTCCATCTCCTTAACCCATTTCATAGCTAGAACGGGGTCACATTCACCTTTGAAAGTAGGGGGCTTGCATGAGGCAAAGGCCTTGTAGCTGCATCCCTTAGCTGCTGACTCATTCACTACCAAAGGGGTCGATTTCGAGTGACTTCCAGTATCGGTCACTAGTGGACTTGACAGCTCCACACTTTCCCTGTTCTCACTCGCCACTTTGCTTCCCGATGCTGAATGATCCAGTTTGGTAAGGAGAGCTTGCAAAGTCTCCTGAATTTTACCCAACTCAGCAGCCAGATTCTCTCGGGTCACGAATGCAGATCCACGGCCTCGACCACGTCCCCTCGGCTGATTTACCCTTCTCGTAGTAGCTGAACTCTCTTGATGATCGTCTTATTGGTGGGGGGATTTCCACACTCCTCGCCCTTCGAGTCACACGAGTCGTTCTTCGAATCGGGTTTCCCCCATCCCCGACCACTTAGGTGGCGTCCCGGCAGGGCCGGTCCTATGGTTTTGGATGCCCTGGGCGGAAAGTAAAAAAATATGCCCCTAATCTAAGACAAACATTTAAGGGGGTTGAAACCTAGTCAAGTTACGCGGTTCATCCCCACACCGATTTTTATTGTAATAAAGAAAGCTAGGAGGCACATCCTGACAATTTTCCAGCTCTTGTGGACACATATGTTTTGCCTCTCTACCCTGACCATGTTCCTTATAACGAGCTTAAAGTTACACATCTTCATATGACTACTGATTGTACTAAATAATTGATTACATGTTTCCTTTTTTCCCCATGCTCCTTATAAGGAGTAAGCAAAAGTTCAAGGAAGAACTCATATTTGATAGATTGATGATGAAGAGATTAAGAATGAATTCTAACATTTAAATTAAGTTCTATTATATTTTAATTTATGTATTCAAACCATTTAATTTGTTTTGACTTTTCCACTAAATTGCTGCAGCATGGGTACACCCTTTTCACTAGTCACCTCTTCAGTCTTCAACAGCTAAGGTTTTGATTTTCACAAGTATAAAGGGTTTAATTTCAATAAAACTTTGATTTCCATTTGTTATATTTGTTTTGATAATCCTAGAGGTGAGTGATATGGATGCACAAAAGGACAACTTATGCATAACTGCATAGTGCATAAACTCTTTGTTTCAGAATTTAGAATTGCTAGCAATGACCCTAATTCCGAAACTTTAGATGCTTTAACATTCAAGAGGTTTTTTTCTACAGTTCTATGTGCTCAAATCGGAATATACGCAAATAATCAAATAGCCTAATATTTGATATTGAATAAGCAAATGATCAAATGATCAAACTCAAATAGGCAAATAATCCAAATAACCTGATATTCTAGTAATTAATAACATAATAACCCTTTTTTTGAAGTACAAAACCTAATAACGTTATTAACCTAATATGTAATCAATTAATTAGAAAACAATATCTGGCCTTGAAGAACTGAAGAAGACTAGGGCAGATTGCAGAAGGTGAGAAACCAAGAGGTTGAGGGGCAAAGGTTCACATCAGAGTGAAGCGAGACCATGAGAGGTTGAGGGGCAAAGTCGCAGAACGAGAGGCTGAGAGGAGAGCGAGAGCGTAAAGTGTGTTGGGTAAGTCGAGAGCGTAGTCAAAACAATGTGGAGTCGAGACTAGAGCGAGGGCATCGACAGGGAGATTGAGAGTGTATTGGGTAAAGTTTCTGCTAAAAACTTGAAAAATTGGGCCTATTAAAACATATTTATAGGTTGGGCTTGATGCCCCTTGGGCCTCTGCTGCCCTGGGCCACCGCCCATCTTGCCCAGCACCAGGCACGGCCCTGCGTCCCGGTGGGGCGTTCTTCCCTGACCCCTACCACGACCACTTCCCCTTCCGCTGGTAACAGTTGCCCTTGTGGGTTCCAACGGTTCGTTAGCTATGACCTCCTCATCTTGATTCCTTGGAACAGCAGGTACTGACCTACTCCTCAACGTTCTCCTAGCCATAGCGCTAAACTGAAAGAAATCAACAATTAACCTTTGCTAGACCTGACACAACAAATTTGCTATATAAGGCAATTTAAGCACGCACATGTACCTGTAAGTTCGTAATTACACTGGCCAGGTGTAATCCCAAAATTACCTTACACGTTTGTCCTTGGCACCTTATTCCTAAGTGCATTTATAGCGATCGTTCCTAGAGGTAATCCTACGTTTCGGCTGTGTTCCTCATCTTACAGTTTAAGTTTAGGCCCGACTGGTCACCTAAATCCCTTAAACTAAGGCTCTGATACCATTTGTAACGTCCCATAAAACATAGCATGCAATATCAATAAATTAAGCATTCGAATTACATAAATAAACTTGTCTTTGATCAATCATAAATCTAATCTAGACAAAATTAGACAGCGGAAACTTCTAATCCACAGCCGAGAGCTTCTATCTATAACTATATCAACCAAAATCTTGGAGTCGCTCAAAGCTCCAAATCCTTCAAGTGCCATCTCCTAGTTCTTACTGGAAGAACCAGTGCTACGCTTACCTTAAAATGGTTTAGTGTTTGAAAAACGAGGATTAGACCAAAAAGGTCTAGTGAATTCCCTCCGAAAACAACATATATAAACAGTTTAAAAATCATTTATAAAACTCATCGTCATTCTTAACATAGGCATAAATCATGGTACTGCACCGTGTTGAAGATCACATAAACTAACCACGATCGGGGCCCAAGCAGACTCCCCTCTCGCCTCATACCGGGGCCCAAGCAGACTCCCCTCTATCCGAATAAGAGGAAAACGAATTCCAACCTACCGGCTCATCATACATGTCCAAGGGATCATCGGATCCCGAGGCACTCTGATCCCACGGTGCAGACCGACTCCACATAGCATACACATAACATGACATAATTCATGAAACTTAGAATCTTTGTAAACCATAATAATCATTTCATCATGCTAAATATTCTTTTGAATAAAATATGAAATTTCATAGGAAACATGCATATCAGTTGGTAAACATTTCATGCTCATAGTGAACCATAATCAGTTAAAAATATTTAACATCTTACGTCGTAAAAAGGGTTTAGGGAATTCACCTGATTGTAGTTACTTTACTAATCACGCGTCTCGTTCCGAACCGTTCTTACACCTAAAGCATATCGTATAAAATAATTAGTGACAACTCAACCTCTAATCCTAAGTCCTTCTCTTAATCCGGTCTCAAATAATAACCTCAGATTATTCATTAAATATCGGATCTCGTCTAATCCATTACTAAAGCCCAAGAATTAAATACCTTTGGCCCACGTGGCTTTAATCCAAACTTTAACAAGTTGGGCTCACGTGATATTACACCTTTGGCCCACATGGCTTTACTCCATTAAATAACAAGACTCGAGCCCATATAAACACATACCGGAACTGAATTCCTATTGGGCCTCGAATAAGGCCCAAGTACCGGGTTTCTATTGGACTCCGGATCAACTGAGATGCGAAATAGGTTCCGGATCTTAGATCGGTTCCGGATCATAGATCGGTTCCGGATCATGGTTGGTTCCGGATCACCATTACATTCCGGCCCTTTAGGTTCCGGTATTTATCAATTCACTCCGGATCATATTTTTTCTATGTCCAATTCCGGAACATGTAGTTCCGGATCCTAAGTTCGGCCCCGTTCCGGACTATTATAGTTACGGAATCCATTAAATTTCAAAAGCTCCGGAACCTGCGGTGTCGAAGCTTAGAACAAATTTTAGAATTTAACTCCTCCTAATCAACCCAATCAGAGAGATTTTATCATTACATCCTTACTCAAAAATTGATGCGTATTGCTCTTTAACATATAAAATCCTTATAATCATTTGATTTCACCAACTACCCATCCCATTCAGAGTTTAAAAACCCCAGGAATGTTCGTACCACAATATTACACAGCTTAACCAGTGAGATACCAAGGAATTGATTTACTTAGCTATCTAATGTTTAGGAATTAACAAGGGAAGGATTTCTTACCAAAACTGAAGTTCTCCAAATGGAAATCGTTGTCAAGGCTCTTGCTACTCCTTTCTCCCACTCCTCAGCCGCCACAATCAAACAATTATGATCAGCAATCAAATACCTAGGGATTTGTATCCCTTTATATCTTACACAATTTGCATAAGAGCCCCTTATCTTTAACTTTTAATTTCTTTGACATCCACCACCCAACTTCTCAAAGGTTTGACTTTGACCACCAAGCCTTCAAGTCTTAAATTAGAATTCCGGGTTATTACAATGGTGCCATCCGGCGAACTGTTGATAAGAAGTCGAAAATGACGTAGACAGGCTTCTTATATGCGTTGAAGGTTATGTTGGGTTTTGATGGAATTTGTAACCGTTAAACGCATCGGAAATAAAATATTTTGGTTACAAAATATTTAGAAAACATTTCTAAAAGACAAAACCTAATCGGATCCACTAATGCATTTAATTAAATTATACCACACCATAGGGTGTTTAGTATTGTACCTTTTGAGATCTGTCGTGGTTGAACGATCGGGGCATTTAGAAACCAACAGAGGTTTCCTCTAATGGTATCCACACACGTACACGCGAATTCCACCGAGTGCTAGCCTAAAAAAAACCTATTTGCTAATATGTGTATGTGTCAGATCCAGAGGATTTAATGAGTTCTAAAACAACTGACCTGACCTCCTATTTATATATAAAGTAAATAGGATTTATGTTTCTCTGTATTTTTTTGAATTCAAATCATTTGAATTCGAATAATTATCTGAATTTGAATACTAATATTTATCTAAACAAATAATTTCATATTTACAGATAAAACCCTGTAATTATCATAGTTACATTTTACATGTATTATCTAATTATTATTTCAAGAATAACTATTTAACTGTCAAACATGACTTTAACGGGATTTCTTTCTAATGGAAGCAAATGTGTTCTTTTGTGTGCGACCCTTTAGGTTTACATACTCATTGGTAGCATTTCTGTGTGACACGTGTCGTGGGCATATAATAACATACAATCTCCCACTTGCACACGATACACAGTAACACAAACGGTGGTAAGCGTCTAGCAACACGTCACCGCCCCCAAGGCTATGTAAATTTGCTTTTATCTTCGAGCAATTTGATTGACCCAATCAATTACATAGTAGAATCATTAATTATCCTTTTGCTTCATGATATTTTGTTTTGAACTTAAGGCATATATCTATCTCATCCTTTATAGTTCAAAGATTATGTTTCTCGATCCCAACATATTTGATTATACAAGTGCCATTAGTCCAACTAATCCACTTGTTCATGCATGTAAATCAAACTATGTCATCGAGGGGCCCATAAATATCTCTCTCATCTTGAGAGGAGCAAATCCCATGTTGCATGTACACGACTAACTACACAATTCGTGTTATACCTAATATAACCCTTATGGCTACCCGGTTAAGGGTAACATTAGACTATATCAAGGCATAACACTCATTGTGCATTAGGTCCCAATGCACATCTCAGGTTTGAGAATAAAAGAGTGTTTTACTATCTCATGACTCACCTTATGATGCCGATCTATGAGGTGATCCTGACCGTGGGTCTTGTCCAACGCTTAGTGTACCAACAAACGCATGTGACTCTGGTTGCACCCAGTGCACTTCCAACTTGGACTATGACCAGACTTCACAATGATCTTGATTTATTACCAGTCCCCTAGTAATAATCGATCAAGGACGGTTCTAAACAATATAAACATCATATTTGTTTATGGATGCTTAAACATGCTAATAGAGAACACGGTAATGTTTAATGTATATACTCATACCTAGTATGCCATATCATATGGAAAAACATAACTGTTTAATGTTTCAAAATATAAAGTTTACTAAAATTATTAACTGGAAAAACTTTAAGCCTATAGAACTACCATGAGCATCATGATTGTTCTAACACATAGGAATTATTAAGTAGATATGCATTTAATCTCTAACAGCTTATATTACCTCCATTCTCTCTCTCTCTCTCTATATATATATATATATATATATCTTACTGCAATTTTAGTCATCATGGTTGGTTTGGAAACTAGCATCTAGGTATCCTAAGACACACGGATCTCTTTCCTAACCATTGTACAGTAAGAACATATCTTTAGTTCTTCTCAGATACTTCAGATTGTTCTTCATTGTTATATAGTGAGCATCACTTGGGTCTGACTAATATCTGCTCGTCATGCTTAAGGCATACAAGATGTCCGGTCTTTTAGTACATAAACATGGTCTACATGTTTGAACCAATGTTTGAAGCATGGGAACACCCTTTATTTGGCTTATGTGCTATTGACAAACTTCCTTTCTTAGAACCCTTCATCTTGAAGTGTTTCAAGATCTTCTCAATGTATGTACTTTTCTCTTAATCTAGTTAAGCACTTTGATCTATAACAATAAATATTTATACCAAGGAATTGTCTTTTCTAGATCCTTTATCATGAAATACTTCCTTAGTCAGGTTTTTACACCTTCAAGCACTAGGATGTCATTTCTGATGATCTAGAGTACTATTATGCTCCCACTGACCTTCTTGTATATACAATATTTTAATAACGAGATGATTGTCCTAGTCCATAACTGGACTTTTGCAACTTGCAATTTTAGGTTTGATGTTTTAAAGCCTTGTATACATCCTCGCTTAAATATTCTTTTTGAGGAATGTGGCTTTAACATTAGTCTTCATGGCATCTTGCCATTTATCAGTAATCATCAGTAATCCGATCTTCAGATTGTTTTGCATCTCGTTTATTATTTTCAACAACTTGTTGAAACTCAACATCTTGTTGTTTGTCAGAGTCAACCATTGTTCCATCTTTGTGGTTCTTGAATTTCTTCAAGATCTACTGTGTCTCCCCATTTTGATTTTTGTCTGAATATCATTTTCTAAGAACTCATTATGGTGCGCAACAAAACTTTTGTTCTCGATGGATCTTGTATAAATGATATCTAATTGGATATTTTATAAAAATGTACATTTCAGACCTTTTACTCAAGCTTCCCAGAAGCTTCATGCTTATCTCAAGCATTATTACCACATATTCTCATATATGACAACTTTGGGATCTTCCCAATTTATATTTGAGAATAGGTTTTAACGGTCTTTGTTGGTTGATGCATAATTTAGTATTGGGTAGTTGTTTCTAGGAATCATCCTCAGAAAACTCTTTTAGGAAGATTCGTGAGACTCATCATAGAGTTAATCATGTTCAACAGGATTCTATTTCTCCCTTTGACACACCATTAAGATGCAGTGTTCCGGGAGAAGTCACTTGGGATACAATCCCAATCTCTAGGATGATCTTTTGGCTTAGATATTCATAACCTCAATCTGACTGAAGCATATCTATCTTTGCCAACAATATTCACTACTTCTTTTGAAAACTCTTTGAAAAAATAAAAGATTTCACAATTTCTTTCCTTTTGGTAAACATGCCCATATCTACTAGACTTAGTAGAGTGTCATGAAGTAGTGATGACCGTGTCTTGTGACTAAACTTTAAGGCTCACATACATCAGTATGGATAACTCCTATTAGTTCTTGTGACCCCTAAGGGTTTTCTTTTAAAACATTATTTTGTCATCTTGACTAACAAGACACACATGTATCATATGAATCATCATACGATTCCAACCCTCCGTCCGTCTAGAGTTTGGTTATGTGTTTCTTGTTTAAGTGTCACAAATAGGTCGGACTTAAGCCCCTCTTAATTCATTATTTTATTTTATAATTACAACTATCAATTTGATAAAACATTTATTGAGATAAAAAGAAAATCTATTTCTTGAAAACATAAATATAAATTCGGTTTGTTGTAATCGAGAAAATTAAACTAGAATCCTAGGTACATCAATACACTTGCCAAGTGTTAATGTAAGACCGTTTAAAAGTTCATATCATATGTCCTTTTGAGAAACATTAGCTAACTTAGGTCCATTCGGTCTGGTTTCATCTTCTCTTCACTTCTTACTTTCTGAAAAGTAGTATTAATATGAGTATCATACCTAATACTTAATACCTAGTCAGAAGTGAACAAATCAATGGTAAACATACCTGAAGTTCCGGCTTCATTAGCCTTCTTCTTCCTCATTTATGCCAATAAGGCAGGGCAGTTTCTCTTCAAGTGTCCCTTCTGGTTGCAAATGAAGCAAATTGCATCTTCAGGAATCTTTCCATTGCCCATTATCTTGTTGAGCTTCCAACATTTGTTTTACCCTTGGTAAGTCCCTCTTCTTCTTGATTATCCCACTTTTAGGTTTGATCATAAAGACCTGTTTTGGTTTGGATAAATCCAACTTGGATTTCATATTTCTCTCAACAGTTTTAAGCACGTTGTGAAGCTCTGTGAGAGTTTTCTCCAAACCATTCATATTATAGTTCAGAACGAACTGATCATATGATTTTGATAAAGAAATAAGAACCACATCAATTCCTAATTCTTGACCTAGTGGGTATCCAAGACGGATTAATCGGTCAATATACCCTTTCATTTTCAAATTTTGGGTACTAACAGAGGAACCCTTGGTCATCTTACAGGCATGCAATGCCCTGACTGTATCAAACCTTTATTGTCTTGCCTGTAAATGAAACATAGATTTCAAAGAGGATATCATATCCCATGCAGGAATGTCTTCATGTTCCCTTAGAAGCTCGGTAGTCATTGATGCAAGCATCAAACAACTAACAACTAGTGAGTCATTAAAATGCTTATCATAAGCAGCTATATCCTCAGCTGAAGCATTTATGGCGGGAGCTTTTGGAAGGGTTTTTTCTAGAACGTACAGCTTCTTTTCGTGCTTAAGGACAACCCTCAAGAAACGAAACCAATCGACGAAGTTCGTACCGTTCAGTTTATCCTTATAAAGGATTGACCGTAACGAAAATCAAATGAATCGTTTGTGTTTGTAGTTTGGTAGGAGGTGTTAGTAGACATCTACAAAAATGTTTAATGTTAGTAACTTTATGATCTCAAATAAATGAATTAACCATTCAAAAATCATTTAATTTGAGCTAAGATCCGTATTTCACCTACTTCCATAAATGGCCAAGCTCTATCTATGGAGTTAGGCTATTTAGGTAAGCATCATCCAATTATATTCAACATAACTCTTAGATGTTGTGGTATTCTATTCAATACATCATATATTGAATTTGGCATGTTTAATCCTACTTCAACGCCTTGAAAATACTCATAGATGGCTAGACACTGTCTATGATATTTCCAAGTAAACTAACCATATTAAGGTATCATGATCCCACCTAAAATCTCAACTTAGGGTTTATTGAGATCAGTCGTCCAAAATACGACTATTTAAAGGAATGGCTAGGTGACTGTCCACTTAAATCTGGTTATCTAGGCACCATGTCTCACACTACAATCATCCGATATGATTGGCTAGGCACTTACCATACCGAAATCTTGTAAGCTCGACAAGTACCTTAAATGGGTGGCGTTTAGTTTACATTTTGTAAAGGTTCAATTTTAGAGAACATTCTAATTCTTTTAAAACACTTTGATTTTAAAATCATGTTTTAAAAGCTCATCCAATTAAATCGGTATAATTTTGATAAACATATCAATTTTAAAATATCATATTTTATTTACCGATTTAAAATTTATTTTGTGTTTTATTTTATTTAAAAACCGTTTGCAAGTATTATAACAATAATAAAGCAATTAAATAAAATAAAAGCAAACACAAAATAAACAACCACAAACAAACAGATAATATACGGTTTTGGCCCTAATGTGGTGTTGTGAGGCAACACAACAACCACGGTCTTTCTAAGGACGTCTTCAAGCTCCCACTGGCCTCGCCATCTTGGTGAACTCCAGGGACTTCGTATCGACTTCTTGAAACTCCGTCTTCGGGTTTGATTTACAATTTAAAATAGGAAGATAACATATCCTAATATATTTTACAATTGTCCATATCTAGTAAAATCAAAATTAAAAATTACATCTCATGCAATTAATACATTTTAATTTTCCAAAATAGAATAAACAATCCAAACCACGGGCCTTTCGAGGCAAACCGTATATTATCTAATATTATTTTAAACATAAAAAAAATAATTGGCCAACACATAATTAACATAGTTAAAAGCCAATTAATGGAACAAAATTTCATATGGCAAAATTAAGTTAATCGACCAAATCTTTTAAAACATGGGTTACTAACCCTTGACCCAATCAAGAAAAACCTAGTTTCCATTTCATTATTTTAAACATAAAATACTTGGTCAAAATGTAATTAACATAATTAAAAATGACCAATTTATGGGAACAAAAACTATACGTTGGATCTAATTTTATAAACGACCCAGTTTTAAAACAATGTGACTTCAGTTCAAAACCCAAACACTCGAGTTACTAGCCCAGGCCCAACTCCCAAAGTACGACATTGGTCAAAAAGAACGACTCCAGATTTGACGTAACCGAAAAATAACGCAGATTTTACCGGCCTAAAACATCGACCCAGTAAACCAGGGCATTGGTCCAATTTCAACACAAAAGAACATTTGGACCTATTTGGCCTAGCCCGTGGCCCAAACGAAAACGTCACAACGTTGGGTCGTTTGACCTGATATTTTAATGTACACGCCCAATTGCAATTGGATTAAGGAAACATTCCAAAATCGTGATTCCAAGGTCGACGATGGGCAGACCATGACCGAGGCCTAAGAGGAACTTGATTGGCAGCAACCGAACAAAACAATATCCCAATCAAAATGAAAACTTTCAGGTCTGTAATCTTAGTTGCGCTAAAACCATTATTGAAATAGTTGCAAAGCCGCCGCCGGGACACGTGCCATTGATGAGGTCAAAAACCCACTGACATATTTTAGCATGGCGATCGAGCATAAAAGAAACGTGAGTTGAAGGGACCTGAGACCTAATGGTGGCTACAACAGTTTAATTATTGAATGTTGGGACTAGGTCAACAACAATAAAGAAAAACGTTTAATGAAACTGCATTGGCAGTCGAATCAGGATCACCCGATGACTATATTACAATGGCAACATCACGAAACCACTGCTCAAAAACGTCATTGGCATAAGCAAGCACAACTAATCGACAACATCTATTCGACGCTGACAACCAACAAGAGAAAGACACCGACCTGCCGTGGGGTTCGACGTGGACCAAAAACAAACTGAGAGTCCATGGCACCAACCACATAGCTTATGGGCCAACAGACGACCAAGCCACAAAAAAACTGAAGTCTAGCGGCGACCTGAGCACCAACATCGACAACGACAAACAAGATGGGAAAACAAACACCGCCCCGATATCTCACGTCGACGGACAACATCGCTATCAAGAGAAGAGATTGGCTTAACTAAATAGGGTCATATCCCCTTTTCTTAGCCAGAGACGAGGGTCAGCAGCAGCAGCCGGCGATGACCAGAAGATGACGTACAGACATCGACAGTCGGAGACCGGCGGTGACATAGGGTTACTGGTCTAGGACTCCGACGATTTTTGAATAGAAGTAGCCGACAAAAAGGGTTTCAAAAGTGGAACTATATTCTTTCAAGTTTAAAGAAAAGAGAAAGAAGGCCGTGGTTTTTCAAAACCCTAATTTTGTTATTACCCTTTTTCATTAAATTACTTAACAAAAATAAAGTTTTTAAAGACCCTTTTGAACTTGCGGCATAATATATATATATATATATATATATATATATATATATTTTGTTGGGTAGGATTCGGTTTAAATTTTAATTGCCAAATCAATATTTGTTTCATTTTAATAAAATGCACTCAAAGCGGCTCTGATACCATTGTTGGGTTTTGATGGAATTTGTAACCGTTAAACGCAACGGAAATAAAATATTTTGGTTACAAAACATTTATAAAAGACAAAACCCAATCGGATCCATTGATGCATTTAGTTAAAGTATACCACGCCATAGGGTGTTTAGAATTGTACATTTTGAGATCTGTCATTGTTGAACGATCGGGGCACTTAGAAATCAACAGAGGTTTCCTCTAACGATATCCACACACGAACACGCGAATTCCACCGAGTGCTAGCCCAAAAGAAACTCTATGCTAATATGTGTATGTGTCAGATCCAGAGGATTTAATCAGTTCTAAAACAACTGACCTGACCTCCTGTTTATATAGACAGTAAATATGATTTATGTTTATCTGTAATTATTTGAATTCAAATCATTTGAATTCGAATAATTATCTGAATTTGAATAATTATATTTATCTAAACAAATAATAATTATTCATATTTACAGATAACAACCCTGTAATTATCATAATTACATTTTACACATATTATCTAATTATTCTTTCAAAAATAACTATTTAACTGTCAAACATGACTTTAACGGGGTTTTTTTCTAATGGAAGCAAACGTGTTCTTTTGTGTGCGACCCTTTAGGTTTATATACTCATTGGTAGCATTTCTGTGTGACACGTGTCGTGGGCATATAATATCCTACAGGTTAGTTAACTTACTATAATCTTAAATATTTATACTTTGTGTTTGGATTTCTATTTTAACAACTTTTTCACATATATGCATTTTGGAGACATTTTCTGTGGGGTCCCAGTATTTTGTTCGGCATGGCAGGATAAGCTTCTTATGACAGTTCGTGGATTAGGTGTAACACCCTAAAATTTAAACGACAAATATAGAGGAAATTCCGAAAAATGGATAGAAATATAACTTCTAAATGCCACAACTATAACCCACCAAAAGGGGAAGTTCGTACAACCAAAAGAATATATGTATCGAGACATAAACATAACAACCTACTTAATATAGACATACTTTAAACTAGATTAATAGGGGTATCAATATGTCTTCAAAATCTCTCTCCACAAAAGCCCAAAAGTCTCCGGTCCCTAAGGTAGGCACAAGAATGATGCGGGGACATGGCGGGGACCTCAATCCCCATCCCCGTCCCCGATCCCAATCTCCATCCCCGTCCCTGTCCCCGTCCCTGTCCCCACCGGGGAATATGATCACATCCCCATCCCCGTCCCCGACGGGTAACGGGGATCCCCAACGGGTAGTCGGGGATTTTTCCGTATTAATATTAGATGTTTTAAATTAAATATGTTAAATATCACACTCGATCGATAATGGTTCATGTTTAAATCCTACATAATTTTCATTTTTTTTTTGATTTTACAGAGTATCAAATATTCATATTTGAACAAAGTTGCAACATCATACATAATTGTTGATCAAACGCTTTCGGCTTTCAACATTTTTTTATCTAAAAAGGTTAAACAACTCAAAAAGGTATATAAGAAGAATGTCAAACTAATATTTCTGAATCTAAAAGATATTTAATTTAATTTTGTATAAATAATAAAATTAATAATAAACATATATAATATATTTAATATTCGGGGACGAGCCAGGGCGGGGACCACGTTACCCCGCCCCCGTTCCCATCCCCGGTTTTAACTTTTGAGGATCCCCATCCCCATCCACGTTCCCCTATTTTGCGGGGAATCCCCGTCCCCATCGGGGCGGGTACACCGGGTTCCCCGATGGGGCGGTTTTAAGGTGCTCCTAGGAGCACCAACTGGTTGCTCATCCCGTCCTACTTTCCACCGCTAGTGGGACCTGTGAACTAAAGAACACCACAACAAGTGTTACGATAAAAGCCTAGTGAGATCTTATAAATTAAACAGTTCACGGGTGAGATAATAATATCATAAATTATATGTTACCGGGATCTCTTTGATTGTGTAAATACCAAATTCTAATCTTTGCAATCGAGGTTCCACACCTGAACATAAACTCAAAAGAGAAGAACACGTGAATGGAGTCACCCATGATGTTATTGGGTTACACCTCAAGTCCCGATTTTAGTTCCCATGCCATTTAGACATCCCAACCTCAAAACCTCAAAACATAGCCTTTATTGCATACTTCGCTGAGTTACACCTCAAGGACCTACAAGACTTTATTGCCTACCCAATCTAGACGAGTTCTACCTCAAGGACTTTGATGTCATTTATTGTATACTCACTAGCTGCCAAGAACGGCCTACAAAATATGAACATAAAATCCATATAATCTAAATCCTCGTGCATAAGGAGATCGACACGAAATAACCCAAACATGATCATGTATAGATGTTAACAAATGAACATAACACATAACAAGATACCCAACATATGTATCCACAATTTTATTTACCACATATAATTAAATGGTCATTCATTTGAGTCTACATCCTTATTCCTCCCAAATCAACAACTCTTATCAAAAGGATAAATACTTTCTTTCAATACTATAAAGTTCTTGTTTAGAGACCCATAAAGTCCCTTATTCCATCAAATTCCAATAAACCCATTATAATTCCAAAAACCCCATTTCCTCACTTTATGGGTCCTATTCCAGAAAACATATTCATATGGATACAAGGGTTAATAAAGCATAATATTCACAAATAGAGCATTTTTAATAACAGAAATATCCATATTTGACCAACACCTAGAAAAACCCTAGTTTTTAGTAAAACTCCAATGGTCACAAAACGATGGCTAAACATGTAATACATAACTAATAACATCTTTAGAGGAAAAGAAACTCACCAAGGGTTTGTAAGGAGAAAACTTTAAAATGTGGAGGAAACCCTAAGAGTAACTGTAGATAAATCACATGGATCATGAGTGTACTTGAAGCTCTTCTCCCTAAGAACCCTAACACGAGAACATTAAATGTTATCATCTAACTAAGCATTAAATGATGCGAGGATGGAGTAGAAGTGTGTGAAAAGCACATTGGAGTGTGTGAAAGTCCTCTACGCTGGAAATCCTGAAAATAAGAAACCCTCCCACCAAAAAGTGGCTTTAAGTGAAAAAAAAAACGTTCAGACGTGCAAGCGATTGTCCCATGTGAGACTGACCATGGAACTCTTGCCAGGCACTCTCGCGGCATATGTACCGCAACCCCAAGCCTCCCAGCAATTGTGACTAAGTGAGAGTGACCAAGGCACGGTCTAATGGCCTTGTGCGATTGTGCCTGTGCCACTATGCCACTGGAAAGGTCGCCGGGCATAGTCTCCGGTCTTGTCCCGGTCCTCCAAACACGTTTCCTCGATTCGTTAAGTCCCAAATCCGACAAACGACTAAGATTATTATTGCCATACGTGTATGAGGTCCTAACATGAAACTCCAACGTATATATATTTATATCTTAAAATTTCGGGGTGTTACATTCCTCCCCTCCTTAGAAAATATTTCGTCCTCGAAATCTTGAGCTAGAAAAAAAAGATGAGGATATCGCCTCTTTATGTACTCTTCCGATTCCCACGTAACGTTGGCACCTCGGTGGTGTTTCCACTGAACCTTAACCATGACCCCCTCCTTATGACGAAGTCTCTTTGATTTCTTTTCTAAAATAGACTTGGGTTCTTCCACATACCGGTTATTGTCCACACGTATATCTGACAGCGAAATAACACTTTCCTCTTCCGACAAACACTTGTGGAGATAACACACATGGAAGGTAGGATGGATTCCGTTCATCTCGGGTGGTAGCTCCAACTTGTAGGCTTGAAGTCCAATACGTTCAATAATAGAAAGGATCCAAGAATCAAGGACTGAGCTTCCTCCGCTTCCCGAACCTAATAATTCTTTTCTAAGGCGATACTTTCAACATCACATGATCACCTACTTGGAACTCTACAAGTCTTCTTTTTCTATCGGCATAACTCTTTTGGCGATCTTGTACCGCCTTTAGCTGCTCCCGGATACTCTTTACCTTGTCCACCGTTTCTTGCACGATTTTCGATCCGGTGAGTTGTTTCTCACCCGCCTCAAGCCAACAAACCGATGTCTTACATTTTCATCCATACAAGACTTCAAATGGAGTCGCGCCTAAGCTTGAGGGATAACTATTGTGGTAAGCGTATACTACTAAGGGTAGATGAGCATCCTAATTTCCCCCAAGGTCGATAACACACTACCGCAACATGTCTTCTAACGTTTGAATAGTCCGCTCGCTTTGCCCATCCGTTTGAGGGTGATATGTCGTGCTTAGTTTCATTCTAGTACCCAATTCCCTTTGAAAAACATCCCAAAAATGCGAAGTGAAACCTCTATCACGATCGGCCACAATAGACAATGGCACCCTGTTCCTTGAGGCCTCTTCATTTATGTACTACCTTGCCAACTTGTCTAACGGTAAAGTTTCCCACATGGATAAGAAATGTGCGCTCTTGGTCAACCAATCTACTATCACCCATATGGTGTCGTGGCCCCTCAAAGTCTTTGGTAGCTTCGTTACAAAATCCTTTGTAATGTGATCCAATTTCCATTCCGGTATCTCCAATGATTGCAAACTACCTTAAGGTCGTTGGTGCTCGGCCTCTAATCGTAAACAAGTAATGCACTTTTCCACATAGCTAGCCACATCATGTTTGATTACCGGCCACCAATAATTTAGAAAAGATTTTTCAAGATCAGATTTCTTGTGATGACAAAACTGGTTTAGGCTTTGGAAAAATGGAAATTGATCAATCTTCAAAAGCTCATGCTTACACGTCCTGTGCTTCACCAACTTTTTATGAAACCTTCGAATCAAGTTTAATTGGGTATGTGTCCATGAATCCCGCTGATTTATCTGAAACTCTAAAATTTGGTATGTTTATAAAGGCTAAAGATCCCATCTCCCTTCCAAATAAAGAAGCTCAAGATTCGAATGACTCTCCCAAACCTATTTATCATCTTCTGAAAATCTTGACTTTAGACGGAGCTTCCTCCTCTGAACCCATGTCTTCTAAAATTCTTAAAAGAAATCTTTCCAACTCAAACAAATAAATTTCTACATCTGAAAAAGTCAAGTCTTTGGTTGCCGATTTTTTCTTAAAAAGAAAATCCTCATATATTTCAAAATTTATTTTTGTGGCTTCCTCTATCGATTTTGTTCCCCGATCTGTGAACTTCAAAATGTCAAACCTAAAAGAGAAGATTCATTTCCTCCCAAATTCTGAAAAGGGAATCTTAGGTTCTGCACCCCAAATCTTTGATACTTCATCAAAATCTTTGAAAATAAATACAAAAGGCAAAAGTAAGGAAAAATATCGAGGTTCTAAAAAGGCTTTTATTTATAGAAAATGATATATATGTGGTGATATTTTTCATCTTGTCAAAGACTGTCCGAAAGAAAGAATTGACCTGAATGATACCAATTATTTTTCTTCAACATCTAACCCAAAAGGACCCACTACCAAATAGGTACCTAGGAAATACTTTTTTTGTGATTGCAGGTTCTGAGCTAGATAGATGGATATCTTCATGCATTGGCGATGGCTCTCTTACAACCTCTACCGACCCAAATTCCTCAGCTCTCTTCACTCATGATCTTCCATATCAAAATGGTGATCTACCTATGTCTTCAAAACTCATTCCTGATCAGCATTATTCCACCTACTTATCTACCTCCCAAACATATACTCAAATAAAGTACCGATTTTTGCTCCTACCGATTTTTTAGCCTTACCTCCTAAATTTTGGTGGGTTTCCTCAAAAATCGGTGGTTCTTCTTATGTTGATGAATTGTGTTGGCGTAGGACCTCAACTTACTTCACTAGACCCAACTCTCTATGTGTCATTTTTCAGGATATTTCCTCTCATTATGGTGATCCTCCTACTTCACTAAATTTCACTCTTGGTCAGCAATCCAACTCTCCCTCTTTTCAAAACCCTCCTACTACAAACTCTCAATAAGATGTTATCCCAAATTCTTCTCCTCAACATATTCCTCCTAGTTCACCAAACCTTCCACTTGATCATCAATCCAATTTAAACCTCCCTTCATAAAATCTTCCGAACTTAATCTCTATTGGGTCATCAAAGATTGGAATATGCAATTCCAATCTCCTCTTCACCTTGAATATTTCTTGAAGATGGCTTGAAGATTTCCTCCAAACTCTCCTGAAGATGCCTTGAATATTTCCTCTTGAAATTATCTTGAAGATTTTTACTTTTGAAGATGTCTGGAGAATTAAAATCGTTGGTAAAAAAAAAATTCTACCGAATTTTCTACCGATTTTTTTGCCAAAATTTGCTAAATTTCGGTGGGTACCCTTAAAAATCGGTGGTTTTCAAAACAAAAAAACTACCAAATTTCCTACCGATTGTTTTGCCAAATTATGCTAAATTTCGGTGGGTATCCTTAAAAAATCGGTGGGTTTCAAAAAAAAAAATCTACCGAATTTTCTACCAATTTTCCTACCGATTGTTTTGCCAAATTTTGCTAAATTTCGGTGGGTATCCTTAAAAATCGGTGGGGTTCAAACAAATATTGCCGAAATTTTCCATTTTTTCATGGTGTTTCTTCTCCGTCAGCCGCTGAAGGGGAGAAACCATCTGAGGGGGAGCATCACCATCGTCCAACTCGAATAACACCAACCCTCAGTACTCATATTCAGCATCCAACTCAAACTTTGGTCAAAGATAAAGGAACCGACGGACCAACCCAGGGGGAGCAGATCAGTTCAGCCAATGTAACTAAGGGGGAGGCAAGCAAAGACAAAGGAAAAAGGGTGATGACTGCCGAATAGGAAGCTGAAGATACTAAGAGAAAGAAAGAAGATGCAAGATATGGGCGAAGGCATTCTGAGGCTGATTCACTCAAACTTAAACCCCCCTCAAAGATTGTCACCGATTTGGGTTTGGGTAGATCAGTTTCTTCTATGATGGAAGTACATTCTATTTCATTCATATTGTTTATTGTTTATTCTTTCATTCATTTGTAAATATCAGATATACAAAAAAGGACTATGTGAAAAAAAACCCAAAAGAGTAAAACAGGGTCAACATGTATTACTCATTGCCTTACTCATGTTTTTCTAAGTATGGATGTCATCCTCAAATAGGGGGAGATTGTTGGGTCATCGAAGATTTGAAGATGACCTCCTGATCTCCTTACATTCTTTGAAAAACATCTTTTATACTTAGATAAATTTTAGGTTCTTTGTAATAGCTTAGTCATGTTTTCAAAGTTCGGTGAAGTCAAAGATCAACCGAAATCAAGAAGAAGTAAATCTACCAATGCGGATTGAAGATGGACTTCTCAACCCAAACTAAACTATCTCACCGATTTTCTCCATGACAAATAGGTGAGATCCTCATAATAGGAGAATCCTCCCTTGTCTCTTTGCTAAGAAGATTTTCATCAAAGAGGTAATACTTGCTATCTCACCGATTTTCTCCATGACAAATCGGTGGGATCCTCAAAATAGGAGGACCCTCTCTTGTCTCTTTGCTAAGAAGATTTTCATCAAAGAGGTAATATCTGGTGTGGGGGAAAAAGGTTCATCTGTCATTTTTCCCTTTCTTAGATATTGTCACCATCAAATCTTTTTAGCACCATGAAAAATAGGAAAAGACACTTCAACTTTTGAGAGTCAAACCTGACCTTCAAATGACAAAGTGACAAGCGTCTCATGCATTAAATGCTCATGGTACTATTTAAAGATGAAGACTTCTCCATGCAAAGTACTCCTCTTGAAGATTTCTCAGTACATAAGACATTCTGCTCTTCTCCTCCATTGAACTAAATAGCTTTCAATCTTTGTGTTTTTAGAAGTTGTGTAGTTTTCAGTTTTACTGTGTGAAGATTGTTAGAATAGATTTCATATGTTCTTTCCGCAACAATCTAAGTGTTCTATGTATAATTCTTGATTTTATAAACCCATAAAGAATTAATTAAGTGAAAAATTTGTGTATTGTATTCAACCCCCTTCTACAATACCTGTTCTTGTTCTTATTAGCCATCTGGGACTAACAATATATGTGTGTGTGTGTGTGTGTTATATGTCTGTGGAGAGAGAGTTAGAAATAAGCATACCTTTATCAAAATCTTCTAATTAATGAAGCTTAAAACATGAAAATAAAATTGGAAAGTCTAACCTACACAACGTTTATCAAAATCGTCTAAACAGTTGCCGCCATATCTAAATGAGAAGAGTAAAAACATACATTTATTTAACCTAGGTAATTGTACAGATAAGACGGACCAAATGTTACCCGATTCCTTAAAGGAACTGAGTACGATTAATACAATAACGCGTCCCTGAAACCATCCCAACAAATGCTACCCGTGTCCTCAAAAGAACCAGGTGCGATTGGTAAAATACCACGCGTGCTCAATGAACACACCAAATGCTAACCACAAGGCTTGTGGCGTACTAGTTAAGGCTTATGGGAGATGTGGCTAGTAACCCATCTACCCCAAGTTCGAATCCAGGCGCTTCCAACTTGTGGCTACTAGGGATAAACTCAGGGCTGCACGCTTTAGCAGCTGGGGCAATTGCCTCACCTTGCCGGGATTAGTCGGGGCAATGTCCTCGGATACCCTTAAAAAAAACACCAAATGCTCACTGGCTGGATTGTATATCGGTTAGATTTGTTTAAATGAAACTCGATTCTATTTAAAGAATCGGGTACTACTCGAGTTATCGATTCGCAAACCCAATAAACCCCAGTTTACTAGGAAGAAACAAGTACAAATGTCGTAACTAATTAATAGAACCCGGTTTCTTTTTATCCGGATTATATTTTGAGAGTTCCATTAGATTTTCTTGTAATAGGGTATATTAAATAAGAATAAAACATTTCTGTATAATAGACTTTTCCTGGTGCATTCTTTCTAATTTTAAATGCATTAACTATTTATCCAATGCATTTTAAAGGTCCGTTCAATGTTTTTTTTATTAACTATCTATATTGAAACATTGTTATATTATAGCTAACAATTAAGTCGCGGTTACTCCCTACCCACAAGTTGATGCATTTAATAAAAAATGGTACAAGTGATTCATTTATCAACCATTCATTTCACATCCTTAAGACCATGATTACCGCTTCCTATCATACCCTCTAAACCCTGATGCCACCTCAGCGCCACATCAGCTTTTCTCTTTTCTACCCTCCTTACCCTAAAATGGAGTAGCCGTTTACACCTTGAAATTACACCGGGTTCCCGAACCCACCCTTACCCGCGACCCACTGAACCCGCTACCCCGTACCGCCTACCCTGCTACCCGCCCCCAACCCGGTGTGAACCCGGCCGTGGTACCCGATGGCGGTTCGCACGGCCTTAATGATCACAAAATGATAAAATAGAAACTTGTGAAGTCAAATATTAGAATATGCCTGATTATTAAATATCTTTCCATTTCAAAACATCAGTTTCATCTCATTAACTTCAAATCAATTTATATATTTAAAAGTAACACTTAAAAGAGATGAGATGATACATTATAAATTGATATTTTTAAAATAGTTAAAAGTAGTTAACTTTGGGTATTTTATATTTCACTTCATATCGTTTATTTTTATGTATTGATATTAATAGCATAGCTAAGTCAAAGTCAAGTTAACTTCTAAAAGTTGTTGTGAGTCTGTTTGTGTTGTTTGTATGTTTGGCTACCTGACTATAAATAGGGCCTATCATATGTTTTCTTTTACTCAAGATAATGAAACCAAAACTCTCTCTTTCTCACTTATTCTCTCTCTCTCTCGTACCTTTACTTTTCTTTCTTCTTTTACATTTTCATGGTATCAGAGCACATCTCTGTGCATGCTCCCTTTGCTATTCCTATTTCATTGATTTCTCAATACTATCGTACAATAACAAGATCCAGATCCAAGATCCAGTTGCTGTTTTTTTTCTTCAAAAGATTTGCTGAAATTTTAGATTCAGATCTGTTGTCTATTTTCTGTAAAATGCCAGAAACCACAGGAGAAAGAGGTATGAATAATACTTCTTTTACGCTACCTAATATGACGAATTTCATATCGATTAAGTTGAATGGAGAAAATTATTTGTGTTGGAAGCATCAATTGCTCACAATTCTGAAGACGTTAGGTCTGGAAAAACATGTCGATTTTTCACATGTTCCTTCAAATTCTTCTTCTGAAAGTGTGGATCGGTGGAATAAGGAGGATAATTTTGTATCTGCTTGCATAAATGCCACTTTAGATGCATCTATTGCACATCTTGCAATAGACACTAAATCTGCTGCAGATCTATGGAAAATAATTGAAGACTCGTACTTACAGCAAGCCTATGCAAAGAAATCACAGTTGAAGACACAGTTTCAAAACATCAAGCAAGGCTCAAGTTCAATTACTCTTTACTGTGATTCAATAAAAAGAATTTGTGATTCGTTGAGATCTATTGGAGAACCAGTGACAGAGGCGAATTTAGTTCTTCAAACTCTCCATGGATTGAATGCAAACTATAATATGTTTGTTCTTAATATTGAAAATTCTGATTCTCAACCAAGTTTTGCTCAACTTCGGTCAAGATTACTGATGTATGAGGAAAGAGTTAATCAACAGTCTGAGTCGGTACCTATTTCAGCCATGTCGGCTTTGAAATTTACAGATCCGCCACCTCACAATGTTATGAACAACACTAATATTTCTTGTCAGATTTGTCGGAAGCAAGGCCATTCAGCTGACAAGTGTTACTACAGATACAATCCTCCTGACAGTGGACGTGGTCGAGGAGATGTTAGTTTTGATCGAAGAAATAATGGTGGAAATCGGGGTCGTGATAGTTATGGCCGAGGATGGCGTGGCCGGTCAAATTTTCGGGGTAATAAAGGAGGTCGATATAGTGGCAATCGACCGTATAATCATTTTGATCAAAATGGAAATACATCTGGTTATTTCATTGGTACTGAATCAGGATTGTTGTTTGGGCCCCAAGATCCACGATCTTCAGATGTAAGAAGTATGGGTGAACCTGTGGTTGACAGCTTTTATGATCAGAGATTTCATATCGGGTCGAACTGGTCTGATCAACATAATCATGCAAAATTGGGATCAAATAAAAATGAGTTCTATGGCAGTCAGGTTGGGTCAAACGTGAACTTTGGATCTGGAAATTTTAATGGTAATGGTCAGCCTTCTCAAACTCACAGTGGGCATCCTCAAGCCTACATGGCAGATTTTGGTCCAATGCACTTTGCTAAGTGGACTGGGCAGCATGGTACAACAACTAACGTGAATTTCTCGGATACATGTGCGATGGTTGATTCATGGATTCCGGATTCTGGCGCTACTACTCATATGACATCCAATCCGCAACTAGTTCAAGGAGCAGTGGCTTATACCGGACCTGAAAGAGTGATTGTAGGTAATGGACAATCTCTTAGCATTTCTCACATTGGTCATGCCTTTATTTCTCTTCCTTCATGTCGAATAGTATTAAAGTGTGTTCTGCTTGTTCCCGAACTCACTAAAAATCTTTTATCTATTTGTCAACTTGTGGCTGATAATCCCATTCTCGTTGCTTTCTCGTCTTTTGGTTTTTCTATTCAGACCATCATGGGGGATCTACTCCACCGCATTCCGCGTAGCTGTGGAAATCTTTACTCTCTCTCAGCAGCTACATCTGTTTCATCATCCTCGATCATGTGGCATTCTAGACTTAGGCATCCTTCCGATTATGTGTTGCAAAAACTTTGTCTTCCATTAGATTCGAATAAACGAAATAGTCATTGTAGTGCTTGTAATATGTCTAAAAGCACCAGATTACCTTTTCCTGTTCATGTATCACGAAGTACATTTCCACTACATATAATTCATTCAGATATTTGGGGACCATCACCAGTTGTTTCTCGTGCCGGATTTCGATACTTTGTTACGTTTATAGATAATTACAGTCGTTTTACTTGGTTGTATCCTTTATCAAATCGTTCTCAAGCTTGTGATTCGTTTCGACATTTCAAAGCTCATGTCGAAAATCTTTTCTCCACAAAAATAAAATGTTTTCAGTGTGATGGAGCTCCTGAATTAACAAAAGGGCTTATGAAACAATTTCTTGATGAATCCGGCATTTCTCTTAGAATTTCATGTCCATACACGCCTCAACAAAATGGGATTGCCGAGCGTAAAAATCGTCATTTATCTGAAACTGCTCGTGCCTTGTTATACCATTCTCATCTACCAAAAACTTTTTGGTATGATGCTTATGCCACAGCCGCATTTCTTATCAATCGGCTTCCGTCCAAAACTTTGTCTCATTCTTCTCCATATGAGTTACTTTTTCATAAACAACCAGATTATCATTGTCTTCGCACTTTCGGTTGTTTGTGTTATCCTTTTCTAGGTGCCACTCGTCAAGACAAATTATCACCCAAATCGGTTGCTTGCGTTTTTCTTGGTTATGCTCCACATTATAAAGGATATATTTGTTATGAGCCTAACTCTTCTACCGTTTATACATCTCGACATGTGCAATTTTATGAAACCATTTTTCCATATTTTACTTCATCACCATCTCCTATTTCCACCACTATATTACCATCTTTCTCTGTTAGTCCTTTGTCCCAAGAGTCAAATTCATTCACATCTTCTCCTCACTCTGAAGTTCATCCTTCTGTCCCTACTTCCTCATTAGACGTTCCTTCGGTTCCTTCATCTGATGGTCCTCCTCCTCCAACTTCTCAGTCTACTCATCCAATGGTCACACGTACACGTGACCATACACGTCGTCCGAAACAATTTTCTGATCATTTTCTTTACCAAGCATCATCTGATGTTGTACCTGATTGTGAGCCATACACTTTTTCTCAAGCCCAAAAATGGTCAGTATGGTGGGATGCTATGAGAGAAGAAATTTCTGCACTTCACTCTAACAGGACTTGGATATTAGTTCCACTTCCTCCGGGTGCTAATGTGGTTGGATGCAAATGGGGGTACAAAGTTAAAAGACATTCTGATGGCTCGGTGAGTCGCTATAAAGCCCGGTTAGTGGCTAAAGGGTTTCTTCAAACTGAAGGAATTGATTATACAGAGACGTTTAGTCCCGTGGTTAAGCCTACAACTATCAGATTAGTTCTATCTGTTGCTTTTTCACGCGGATGGGATATAAGGCAAGTTGATGTGAACAATGCCTTTCTTCATGGTGATCTTTCGGAAACGGTTTACATGACCCAAGCTCGAAGTTTTGTTAATGCTACACGGCCCAATCATGTTTGCCTTCTTAAAAAGGCTCTTTATGGACTTAAACAAGCACCACGTGCTTGGTTTGCTAAGTTGTCTAACACGTTAGTTACGTTCGGGTTTATTCAATGTGTATCAGATACCTCGTTGTTTGTCTATTCCAAATCCACCGTTACGGTTTATGTTTTGGTGTACGTGGATGATATTATTATTACCGGTAACTCTTCTGAATTTGTTTCTGATCTAATTCAACAGTTACATGCTCGTTTTGCCTTGAAAGATTTGGGAAAGCTGAACTATTTTCTCAGGGTACAATCTATGTTTTCTGATGCCGGGCTTCATTTGTCGCAACAACGCTATTTGCTGGATCTTTTGAAACGTACCGGGCTTAGTCAGTGTAAACCTCTCTCATCACCTGTTTCTCCTGGTCGACAACTATCTCGTTTTTCTGGAGTTCCATTAGCTGATCCGCTTTTATATCTTGCGCTTACTCGGCCTGAGATTTCTTATGCTGTCAGCAAGGCTTCTCAGTTTCTGCAAAAGCCAACCGATCGACATTGGCTAGCTGTAAAACGGATCTTACGTTACTTAAAGGGTACGAGTACTCATGGGTTGTTGATTCAACGATCGTCTTCTCTTGTGATACATTCGTATGCAGATGCTGACTGGGCCGGTTGTCCAGATGATCGACGATCTACTAGTGGTTATTGCATCTTTCTTGGGCCAAACTTGATCAGTTGGAGTTCTAAGAAACAACACATAGTAGCTCGATCGAGTACCGAGGCAGAATATCGTGCTTTGGCTCATGCTTCTACAGAACTATGTTGGCTTATGTCTTTGATCAAAGAATTACGGATAGGACATAGCTGTCCTCCAACGATGTGGTGTGACAATATCGGTGCTACGTATTTGGCCATGAATCCTGTTTTTCATCAACGAACGAAACATATGGAGATTGATTTGCATTTTGTTCGTGATATGGTCATGAATAAACAGTTGATCATTCGCTATGTTCCCACAGCTGTTCAGATTGCTGATGTCTTGACAAAGGGTCTCACAGCTACACGTTTTTCCTTGCTGACGTCCAAGCTTCACATTGTACCCGATGTTTCGCTTGCGGGGGGATAATAGCATAGCTAAGTCAAAGTCAAGTTAACTTGTAAAAGTTGTTGTACCTTTACTTTTCTTTCTTCTTTTACATTTTCAGATATAATTAAAAGTAAGAACTAAGAGAGATGACATGGATCAATTTGAATTGATAAGTATGGTGGTGATTATATAAGAAGTAGGATGCCAATTTTTTATATGTTTTTTTTCCTTTAATCCAATTTGGATTAAATAGTTAATTTTAGCTACAAAGTTTTCATGTTGAATAGATATTACATTTTAAAAAACAACTGATAACATACACATATATTAGTTTATGTTGTTTATTTTTATATTCTTAAAAGTAGGAATCAAAAGAAATAAGATGACACAATATGAATTTCAAATTCTAAAATATTTCATTGTAGTTAACGTTGGCTATCCCAAGTTGATAAGACGATATGTTTGGAGCACGAGGGTGTTATATGACGAGAATGTGGCAAACTTTTTTTTACATTATTTTGATTTCCTTTAATCTATTTTGGACAAAATAGTTAATTTTTGTTACAAATTTTCTTCATATTGAATGGATATTACATTGTTAATACAATTAATGAGATATACATATTTCATTCGAAGTTGTATATATGTGTATGTTTAAAAGTAAGAACCATATTTATATCTTTATCTTATAAAAGTAAGAACCAAGAGATATGACTTTGCAACAAAGATTGAGATTTTTAAAATATTAAATTGTGGCTAACTTTGGGTATCTCACATTAATTAAAAAAATGTGATATGTTAGAACAAGGGGTGATTATATAAGGAGAAATCTTTTAACACAGATTTTGATTTATGATTTACTTTAATCCGTTTTGGACTAAATTGTTAATTTTCGTTTATATACATATGCTTCATGATTAATGGATATTATATATATTTTTTAAAATATCTGTATACATCTAAAAGGAAAAAACAAGAAGAATGTGATGACACCACAAGATTTTAGTATTTAAAAATCATGAATAGTGATATTGATTTGGTTATGCCATGTTAGGGTGGAGATGATAATTTGGAAGAAGGATGTAAGTATATGAAAGGAGTAACATGACTTACCTAATTTAAACGGTTTGTAGCAACATAAAGAGCTAACTCTTTTTGGTCGACTCAGTTTTAGCAAAAACTATATATGACTATATATGTAACGACTCAAAAACCAACAATATCATAATCATAGCATTACAACCCCAAACAGTCCCAAAGTATACCAAAATACCACATTCTCAATTTAAAACACGCAACGGACATACACCTTCACAACTGAGATATCTACTCTAGAGAAGGAGAACTAAAAGAACAAACTGTTAATCCAAGATCTATCAAGATTAGAGAGAAATTCTAGAGAGAGAGTGTAGAGAGAGAAAGTAGATCTTGATTCATAAGCTCTCAATATTACAAGATGTGAATTATGCTCTAGAAGTGTTACAAGAGTGTTACAAGATTACTCTAGCCACATGCTTATATACCTAAGACTAACAAGGCATTAAGCTAAGATTGACTACTCTAAATATAAAGACTTTGACTTTATACAATGACTTTGACTTTGACCTTTCTATATTTAAACCTTGAAGACATATTGCACTAACAATACCCCCCTTGGATTCAAGGTTTAAACAAATGCGATCAGTAAGCTTTAACTTTCTTGAATCTTCGGTCTTCATCAAAGCTTGTCAAAGTCAAAACGTCATCCAATCTTCAAACAGCAAATAATGAACTTCTTTCTTCGAACAAGAGAATAAGAATCTTCACACAAAGCTTTTTAACACCTTAAGCACAAGTTCAAGAAAAAGAGATCCCAGAAGGATCAATCGATTTTCCTCAAACTCTTGAAGAATTCTCCCCATTTCCATTGATTTGAGAATTTCATTCTTTAGTGTCGATCTTCATAAACGCGCGAGTTCAAAAGAAAGAGATCACTGAAATGATCAATCGATTTCTTAAAAACTCTTGAAGAATAAAACTCCCCCTATCATTTCTTGAAACGACGTCTTCTTTCTACAAATCTCCCCGTTGACATTAAAACGAATCTTTGACATGAAATTGATGTAGACATTCTCCCCCTTTTTCGATGAAAGTGAGCATCACGAGCATCGAAAATCTTTTCAATTTCAGTCACGAACAATCTCCCCATATACGAAAGATCTTGCTCCCCCTAAAAATAAGAATTGTAGAGCAAGATGATTTTCTCCCCCTGAAAATTTGCATAAAAATCATATAAGCGCACATTTTAACAAACTTATATAAAGAAAATAGAATTCATTAAACAACATTTTATTACTACTAACATTTAATCATTTGAACACCAAACAAAAGAAATTCAACTTTATGAAATGTAACAGATATTTCCATCAAGTGAAATCAAATGCATGCGTTTGGATACAAAAACAAGACATCATCGCATATCGAGTTACAAAATGTTCAGTTTCAACTCCTTTATAAAATCTATTTGGTGGAGTAGCATGCGAAATATGATTAGCAACAAGCAAATGTACCTGTAAAACCTATAAAAATACTTTGCTCTTACTCACACTATTTGTCCAACACCAGAATTTTCACAAATTTACAGGTTTATCGCGACTTTGTATTTTCCCCAAGTTTCAAGAGATGTGTGCTCTTAGGCATCTTTTCATATTGTGCACATTGGCAACTTTTATTATGTGCTCATTGGCAACTTTTATAATCAAACAGTTTATTAAGACTAAGATACACCGTAAACGTAACTTTCTAACTGGTCCTATAGCAGGATTTGGGTCAGCCGATCCCAGACCAGTTGGCCTTAGGGGCTAGGTGACAATCACCCCTTGGAACTTACTCTCCCGAACCAGAAAGGCTACATCGGTATACCTTAATCCCATCTGTACCAGTAGAACATGGCTTTCTACCTGGTTCTATAGCAGGATTTGGGTCAGCCAATCCCGTATCAGTTGATCTTAGGGCTAAGTAACGAGTACCCCTTGGGACTTAATCTCCCAAACCAGATAGGCCACAGGCACAGACTATCAAACTGAATGATTTTATTATATATATATATATATATAATAATTTTTTTTATAGCATCTCAATCACTTGGTTCAAAAACGTAGTGCTTCCCCCATATTTTCGTTTACATTCATGATTAAAACGAATAGGCTTTGTGAGCATTGTATTCTAAATAAGTCTAGATTTACACAATTTTGCACTTATATCAAAATCTCAAACATGTTTCGCTGACCTTTCGACTTATTTCAGAAGCGAAAGTAGAAACAAATATAACTCTGACGATACAAAAATGCTCGTAAAATCATCCTTAACACACATTTTATTCATTGAATGAAAAATTGAAGAATTTTTCACTTCATTGAATTAAATTTGTGAAGGTTCAAACTTTCAACGTTAGTAGACATAAAATATAACACAATGTTACCTTTAAGCACATGTCATAAAAATAGAAAGATATGACAGTGAACGGATATCACCTGATAAGTACGAGTTCTAAACTGATATGTTTAGAAGTCATAGCCTTTGAAGTACGGGTCCTGAATTGATGTATTCAGAAGCCATTACCGTTGAAGTGCGGGTTTTGAACTGATGTGTTCAAAAGCCATAAACTTTGAACTTCGGGTTCTAAACCGATGTGTTTAGAAACCATTCTCTTTACTCCCCCTTAATGGCACAAATAATCTTCTTCCGAGAGTTCAATGCTTTGCTTCTAAATCTGCAAAAACAGATTAAGTAGATTTTGGTACCCAACATGTCTTGGGTCCTGGCTTGTTAAGCGGAGCTCTATAGGAAGGAAAATGATAAGTACCATACCAATATTGAACACTATCATTTTTAACAAAATCATTAGTTCCACAAAAAGAACAGCAAATATTCTTTTGTGCTAATCTGATTAAATGATTTGCGGAATAGAATGAATCAGGATTAGCAAAAGATTTAGCTTTCAGATTAGTGTTCTTTTTGTGAACAGATGATTTTGGTAACTCTGTTCTAGGAGACGTACCTTTTACTCTCCATTGCATGTTTACTTTCTTGTATGTAGGAAGATCAGCAGATTGAAATTTGGAAGAATTATCCACTGAAGTATCATAGAAAAGACTAGATGGACGAATCGGACATTCAGAATAGCGTTTGGATTTGTTAAGTGACTTCACTTTGTAGGATAAGTCGTTCCGTTCCTTGGTCACCAAATCTAGCTTCTTCTGAATATTAGACTTGACCCTCTTCTCTTTCATGATGTCAGTCGATAATGCAGCCAAATTCATTGTCAATTTATGAATTTCCTGCTGAAATATCTTCCTTTCTTTAGAAAATTCGTCTTTAACGCACCTAGCCTGAAAGTCAACTTTCTTCATCTTTTCTAGCTCTTGACTTTCTTTATCTAGCTCTTGTCTTTCCTTTTCTAAGTCCTTCTGAAGTTCAGATATTTTCTCTGACAATTTCCCATTCTTCGCTTCAAACTCTTTTCTTTTATCTTCAAATTCAAGCCTTTCCTTCTCCAACTTCTCCTTTTCAAGAAATAAAACTTTCTCAAAATCTGAATTCTGCTTAGAAAGTCTTAAGCATTTGAGTACAAGGGCTTTCTTTTCTTCATTTTCTTTCTTCTTAGAAAATGAAGCCTTTTCTAGTTCAGAGACTTTCTGGGAAAGAGAAAGAATTTGCTTTTCATAGCTCTTTTTGTCATTTGTATGATTCGCTCTTTCCTCTTTTAGCAACATTTCCTTGTCAGAAAGTCTCTTTGTAAGCTCTATAACCTTTTCCTTGAGTTCTTCATTTTCAACATCCGATGATTTCTGTTCCGCATCCTCTTTTTCAGCTTTCTTTTCTTCTTCTTTTCTCTTAAAATCAACTTTAGATCCAAGCAATTGCTTTGACAATTCATTCCACATCTGCATCGGGTTGTTTTTTAAAGCTTCAACGCGTTTATAAATGTGTTGTGGAAGTGCAAGAATCAAGTAGTACGAAGCGTCCTTATCAGCTTTCTTTCTTTTATTCTCTTCTTCTGTAAAGTCATTCTCCATTTTATATATGATAATTGGACCTTCGGAGAAAGTTTTTATCATATATTCACCATTTTCTCGACTTGAAATGAAATCGATGAACGAAACACTCCATCGTTGAAAATCAGATTCTTTGATCAGCACTGGAAGCCGCTTCATGTTTGAAGAATTAATCTGAAAAATTCAAACAATTAACAATTAGTAAAACTCGAAAAAGAAAAAAAATATCTAAGTCAGAAACTCGCAACCCAAAGAAGCGCAATATGAGAATCTCGCAAGTAACGGTCGCGAGAAGTGAGAATTGCGCAACCAAGGAATGCGCAATGTAGACTTGGGAAAATCTGAAAAACTGAAATTCTATCAAGATCTATCAATTGTTAATCCAAGATCTATCAAGATTAGAGAGAAATTCTAGAGAGAGAGTGTAGAGAGAGAAAGTAGATCTTGATTCATAAGCTCTCAATATTACAAGATGTGAATTATGCTCTAGAAGTGTTACAAGAGTGTTACAAGATTACTCTAGCCACATGCTTATATACCTAAGACTAACAAGGCATTAAGCTAAGATTGACTACTCTAAATATAAAGACTTTGACTTTATACAATGACTTTGACTTTGACCTTTCTATATTTAAACCTTGAAGACATATTGCACTAACACAAACTCTAAAACCACCGTCTCTATCACTTCAAACTTTCTCCTTCCCTTTGGAAAAAGCGCCAAGAACTCCCTTACCTGAAAATGGTTTTAGTTTTAAAAATCGAGGGTTAGACCATAAGGTCTAGTGAATTCCCTCCTAAAAAAAGTCCAAACAATTTTCATATATAAAGCAATAGTCAAATCCGCCATAAGACCCAACGAAACAATTCAACTCCACGCAAGGGTATTTGCACAATGTTCATAGACCAATTCCACCAAACGATAGTATCCGTGATCGGGGCCCAAACAGACTCCCCTTTCGCCTACGGGGCCCAAGCAGACTCCCAATTCACTAGTACAAAAACTCATATTTGCCACGGTTAAAAACCGTGGCGATAGGCCTTTGGCCACAGTTTTTTACTTCAATCAAACCGTAGCCTACTCTTGCGTGACCATTGATACCTTTTCGCCATGTATAAAATGTGTCACCATATCAAATAAAAAACATAGCCATAGCCTAAAAACCATGGCTATAAACGTATCTAATATTTAAGGTACCAGAGCATTTTTACTATAACCGTGGCAATAAACTATTTATCGCCACACAAGCTCACGTTAAACATGGCCGTTAGCTACCTTTTGGTTACACAAAATAAAGAAAATCATGGCAAAAAAATATTTATGTTCACATAACTTGTTTTTAAGGTGGCTAATGATTACCCTATAGTCACGTATATTTGTTTTAACGTGGCCATAAACTACTTATCGTCACGCAAAATTTATATTAATCGTGACCATTTCATGACATATGGTTACCATAAATGTCCTAACCATGGCTATTTGTTATCTTCTAGTCATATGAACTAACTAAAACCGTAACGATAAATGAGTTTTTGCCACACAAATGTCATATTAACCATTTGATAACATTTGGTTATACTAAATTGTTAGAAATGTGGCTATTGATTAACTTTTGGTCATATAAGTTAATTAAAATTGTGACCATAAACTACTTATAGCCATGTAAAATTTTACATTAACCATGGCCATTTCATATGGTTACGGTGACATATGGTTACGGTAAATTGTTAAAAACTGTGGCTATTGGTAGCCTTTTGGTTATGCGAAATAGCTAAAATCGTGATCATACACTATTTATAGGCATACAAATTTTATATTAATCGTTGTCTTTTAATAATATGGTGACGTTGAATTGTTAAAACCGTGACTACTGGTTACCTTTTGGTTACACGAAATAACTAAAATCGTGGCCATAAACTACTTATAACCATGAAAATTTCATATTAACCGTGGCTAACTCGTGACATATGGTTATATTGAATTGTAAAAACTGTGGCCATTGGTCACCTTTTTGTCACATGAAATAACCAAAACCATGTCAATAAACTAGTTCCAGTCACAAATTTCATGATAAACGTGACCGATTCATGATGTATGGTTACATTTTTAATAACCGTGGCTATTTATTTTCTTTTGGTCACACAAAATAACTAAAACTGTGGCAATAATTTATTTACAGCCACACAAATATTATATCAATCGTGGCCAATTCTTGATGTATCATTGCACTAAATTGTAAAACCGTGGTCATTGATTGCTTTTTGGTCACACAAAATAGCTAAATTATGGTCGTAAAATTTAAATTGAATATCATATGTTCATTATAAAGGTTGACCAAAACAATAACAATCTTTAGCAACGGTTTTAATAATACATTAGAAAATGATAAATAAATCTTTTTAAAAAGTTTAATATAATGAGTATTTGAAAAACATCATACAGTCATACGAATAAGGTATAAAAACACAAATTACAAACTTTTCACTACTAGTTCTCTAATATTGTAGATTTTTGCTTATCAAAATTGCTCCTCGTATGCTTCACCTTCTGTAACTCGTTGACGGTTGTACAATTTTCTCTCTTCTTAAGATTTTGTTTCTCATCATGTTGATTATAAGTTGGCTCTGGTACCTGCAAGAAGAATAAAACTGCTTCTTATTATACTTGTAGAAATTTTATGCTAATAGAAATTGTCTACTAATCTTCTCAGGTGAAAGATTTAATATTATTACACATAACACAATCATCAACACTACATCCCAATGTAATACATATAGAAAATAGAAAACCTACATTAACACAATATTGAAGTCAACCATACTCGTTTAGGATACACCTTTCCTAGATTAAGGGGCCGTTTACAAAACGCTTACCCGGGTAAGTGCTTACCAAGTCACATTAGCTTATCGAATGAATATGACAAGGACCAAGAATCTTACTCGGTAAGAGCGGACACTACAAAACAAATGACTTTTACCCACAAAAATTTACCCAGGGAAATTTTCGTCGCTATTACCCAGGGATCACCCATGAAATATCAATGGGTCGGTAAAATCCGATGTTTTTCGGGAAAATACCCATGGATCACCCAGAAAATCTCTGGGTAATCTGTTACTAATTTGCATTACCCACCAAAAATTTACCAACCAAGTTTTGTGATGGTTTTGTGACGAATCACCCTTTAGCGACAGATTTCCCAGGGAAAACGTCGTAGGTAAAAGTCTTTCGTTTAGTAGTGGGAAGCAAGGACCGAGAGTCGAAAGCAAGGACCGAGAGTCTTACCCGGTAAGTGAGTGCGACGACTCTTATCACGGTTAGCGCTTACCGGCTAAATTGATGCATACGATGCCATTTTGGTGGACTAAATCTTACCCGAGAAGTAAACGATAGTGTTGAATTTTACCGGTAAGCACTTACCCGGGTAAGTGATTACGTAAACGGCCCCTAAGTCATTTGGTTACCTATAAGGCAATCAAATGAATAGCAAATTCCATTAATTAGGGAAAACTGGACAGTTGAAAGAATAGCAAGGTGAGGAAATCAAAGCGATTTGATATAGTTGTGCAGAATGCAGATGTGCAAAACTAACCAAGTGCCAGATTGGTTTGAAGTTAGATTAAAATGGCTTTAAAAATGGGTTGTAAGTATTGTGAGTGTGAATGTATACCCAGTCGTGGAACAACACCCTAATTAAATTAAACATGATTATGTGTGGGAGGTCTACAACATCCAATCGACTATGATCTGAGACCATACAATAACTTACAACAACCAAACGTTGCACCAGTAGCAAAAAATTGGCAGCCATAGGGGCTATCAAGGCTGCACTATAGTAGCGGTAAAGCAACAACCTTGGGGCTATATATGGTGCATGGGGTAAATGTCGTATCAGCAGCATACAACGACAACTGCAGGCTATGGCCCAAGGTTGGAGCAGCAGCGAGAAACCAAAAGAAATAGAAGGTTGTGCATGCAGCATAAGGGTTGCACCAGCAACAGAGAGAAGGCAGCCTCCAGGTTGCCTTAGGCCCAAAGTTTGGGCATTCTATTAGATGTCGATGGCCTATAGATATGATCAAGGACCAAGTAATGTATATGAGGCATCGATGGCTATAGATTATCTTTTGGTCACACAAAATAATAGAAAATCGTGGCTAATTCATGAGATACAATTACACTTAACATGTAAATTATTTTTACTAGTTACCCTTTGGTCATAAAAAATATTAATAACCATAGTAAAATTAATGACATATAGTTATACTTAATTTTTAGAAACGTGGCTATAAGTTATCTTTTGATAACACAAAAAAAGAAAATCGTGGCCAATTCACGACATATAATTACACTTAACATGTAGAGTTATTGCTACCAGTTACCCTTTGGTCACAAAAATGTTAAAAATCATAGCCAAATTGATGACATACTGCTACGCTTAATTTTTAAAAACGTGACTATAGATTACCTTTTGGTCACACAAAATAATAGAAATCGTGGCTAATTCACGACATAGAATTACACTTAACATGTAAAATTATTGCTACGACTTACCCTTTGCTCACAGAAAATATTAAAAATCATAGTCAAATTTATGACATATAGCTATGCTTATAGAAACGTGCCTATATGCTATCTTTGGTCACAAAATAATAGAAAATCGTGGGTAACTCACGGCATAAAATTACGCTTAGTATGTGGAATTATGGCTACCAGTTACCTTTTGGTTACAAAAAATATAAAATACCATAGCCAAATTCATGACGTATAGTTACACTTAATTTTTAGACACGTGACTATCGTTTATGTTTTGGACACACAAAATATTAAAAACTATAGCCAAATTCATGACATATAGTTACGTTTAATTATTAGAAACGTGGCTATAGGTTAAGTTTTGGTCACACAAAATATTAAAAACCATAGCCAAGGTAATGACATATAGTTATGTTTAATTTTTAGAAACGTGGCTATAGGTTACCTTTTGGTCACACAAAATATTAAAAACCATAGCTAAATTCATGATATATAGTTACTTTTAATTTCAACAAACGTGACTATAAGTTACTTTTTGGTCATACAAAATAAGAAACCAGTGGCCAACCGGAATTGGGTTTACGAGCTCGTTTGGTAAAGAGATCGAGGACGGGACGGATACGAGATTCTGGACAGATTTGTGGGCTGGAAGCGGTGCTTTAAAAAGCGAATTTCAACGCTAGTTTAGCTTAGAAACACAAAAAATTGTTTTGGTGTCGGAAAGGGGGGAATGGATTGGAGATAGGTGGAATTGGAAATGGGAGTGGAGAAGAGAACCGAGAGGTAGAGAGTGTGGGGAATTGGAGCTCTTAGAAAGGAGGATACAAGAAAAAGCACCGGTGAAAGATCGAAAAGATAAGTTGGTGTGGAGTTTAGATGTAACAAATGCATTCAAGGTCAAGACTCTTAGAGGATTAATCGAGGAGAGACGAGGGGAAGGCAAAGATAACGTTAGTGGGATGTAGGGAGGTAAAGAAGCTAGGGATTTTAACCGGAAAATGGTGGAGGAAGAACGTCGAAGATTTCGATTCGCTACAAACGTTATTGCAAGAAAATCAATCGGTCGAAGAAGACAAGAGAAAATGTATCTTATGGGAAGCGGTGTGTTGGAGTTTCCTATATTACATTTGGACACACCGAAACAAAATGGTATTCGATAAGGAGAAAAGCAATCTTGAAGATTTGTTTATTGAATTTCAAAGAAAATCGTTCTAGTGGATAAAGAGAAGGGATAAAGGGGAGTCCTTGGATTGGGCGAACTGGTTGGTAAACCCAACCGCGTAAAGGACAAACGGGATGTCTATGTTTCATCGAGACTACTACTCGGGGAAGAAAATTGACCGATAGACAGAGGGCTGTTGCGGATAGTGCGGTCCAGGTAGTGCAGTTCGCGGCTGAAATAAAGGGGCTGTTTTGTTTCAGGACAATAGGTTGAATGGGTTGAGATAGGGACTGGAATGTTTTTGGACGTGGCGTGGGTGCGCAGACGCAGCTGTGGACAGTTGGCTGCTCGCAAACCAAACCAAGCTGAAGACGGCACGAGATGGGAATTCTAGTTAATTTTTTCCTTTCACCTGCTGTGATGTTTTGTTTAGTTTGCTGCACTTTTGTTTATGTTGGGGACTATCTTGGTGATTGTTTTGTATGGATGGTATTGGTTTGGTTAATAAATTTGGATGCCTTTAAAAAACATATAGTTACACTTAAATCTAGAAGCATGACTATTAGTTACCTTTTGGTCATGCAATCTACTAAAAATCGTGACAAACTATTTATTAGTCACGCAATTGATTCATCAGAATCATGGCTAATGGTCAATTTTTTGTGACATAAATTATTTTAATCATGGTTTTAACCATACTAATAGCTACACATATTGCATATTAACTGTGGCGAAATCATCATATATAGTTACGCTTCATATTTATAATCGTGACTATTGTTGGCTTTTAGTCACACAAAATAATAAAAACCATGAGTATTAACAACGTGACTTTCGGCATTGTTTTACAAATTTTTGTGGCTATATATTTATTCTTTTGGTCACGGAAAATTTTCTTTATGTGGCCATATGTTGGTCTATGGTCACGGATAATAACCATCAAAATACAAAACCATGGTTTAGACAAAAACCATGACTATATGTTTGTCTATAGCCACGGTTTTTAGTCACTACTTGCCACAGAAAAAAATCGTGGCAGTAAAGAACCATTTAGTCACTGTTTTATGTAAACCATGACGTTATGTTTAAACATTTTTGTAATGGTCACGCTTTTTGAGTTAAGTCGTGACTAACCCAATACTCAAACTTTATTTATGACTTTTAGCCACGGTTCTAAACCTAACCGTGACTAACTTTATTTTCAAAACTCTGGCAAAAACCCATTTTTGTACTAGTGATTCCCGCGTAGACAGGAAATAGATTCCATGAATATGGGGTATATAAACCAACTCCCAAGGGATTTATGAAATCCCAAGGTATACTAATCCCATTGTGCAACCCGACTCCAAATAGGCATGACAAATAAGGATAAAATCACGTAAACAATGCATGTGCTGTTAGAGACAATTTCATAACACGCGTGATCAAAGTCGCCATAGAAACTCATTTCATGCAAAGAAGTATTTATGCATTATGAATGAAAACCATGTTCATACGTCATACCATAATCAGTGTTTAAAACATTTATCATCACGGCTCACGTAAAAAGGTTTGAGGGAACTCACCTGAACGTTGGCAATCCGACACACACACCGAATCACACTTCCGATTAAATTGAACACCTACTTTCCAACCAAACATACAAGAGTGATAAGTCACTCAAATATCCCCAAAGTTGTATCTCAATTCCTCTTAGAGACTCTCTAATCGACACCTCAGACCTAGCTCGAAGAAATCGTGGAACAATACGGAAAGAAAACCCGACAGAGCCCATATAACAAATTCCTGGGCATAACTCATTCGGGTATAGCGAATCCGGATATGACCAGTCCGGGCACGGCGAATCCCGGATATATCCCCTGTCCGGGATATAGTACTGTTGACCTGCACACGATTTTTAGCTAGGAGTCTCACCCAAACTCAATCTCAACTCACCCTAAATCGATTTAGGCCTCCAAAAAAAGGGTTTAGTGACTAAACCCTTCTTAACAATGACCGAATAATGAATCAACCAATAATCCATAGAAATCCATCTATTTGAGGTCACATTTCACCAAATCATCAACAATGGAGAAAACTGGAAGAAAACACAATTCATAGGGATGCTTGACCAAGACCTCAATGAAATCAAACATAACTAAAAAAATGATATCTCCTTGAGGGTTTCACTCCAAAACACATGAATAATAGTTCCCTAACCAAAGTCAACCCATTAACCCAAAATCTCAACCTCCCAAAATCCATTACATCCAATGGAAATTAGGAGAAGATGATTACCTTGGTTGAGGATGATGAAGAATCCTCACAAGCTAGCTCCCTTATCTGATTTCTCCAAGATTCCACCACAATTTCTCAAAGCTCTCCAAAACCCTCTCTTAGCCTCCACATACGTTTGTAGAGAAAGAGAAGAGATATGAGGGGTTTTACCCTCATCACCGATAATTACAAGATGGTCTATACACTTTGTGATTCTCTTAATTTTTACCCATGACTTCTATTCTTCTCAAAATTACAAGGGTCATGGTTATTACAATATATGTATAGAAATTAATTTTTCTCTTTATATCTTTATACATATAAAAGGAAAAATGTTAGCCTAAAGTATACAAAATGTAAAAGTATTGAAAATATTACAAGTCAGAAGACCATCAGAGATCTGGCAGAAGACTTAGAAGAAAATCCACCAGAAGATCATCAGAGCTCGACAGAGCTCTGGCAGAAGACTTCTTCTGTTCCAGAAGAACTGTTCACACCAGAATACCATCAGAGCTCTGGCATAAGAGCTCTGGTGAATGAAGACCTCTGTGAAGCTTAAGTCTCGTAGAAATCTATAAGTGACAGACACGTGTCCGTACTTTCCACGTATGCCCTAAAAGGACGGAGACACACTTTCCACGTGTCACATCAGGGTTAGATAGTACACCGTCTTTCACTTTATCTGGCTATAAATAGAAGGGTAGTGGAACACACATTTGTAAGCTTTTGGAAGAATAGTTTTCCACAATTGTGAGAGCACACACTGCAACATTCTATTCCACTATCATTGTATGATTTGTTTCTTGAGAGATTTCAGAATACACACACTTGAACGTGTTCTTGGTGTTATTCAAATATATCAATATACGAGCAGCTTATTTACTTGATCTTGTTATCATTTACTGTTCACTATTGATACTCTCACTGTTACATAATCGTTTACACAATCACTCGTATTTAATAGCTTTATATTATGCTTCTGCTATCTGTGTTTATGCTATTTATATGAGACAACTTGAATCTGGGAACCTACAATTGGTATCAGAGCGGATTGATTTGCTCAAATCAAACGATCCAATCTAACCAGGTTGATTCATTGTTGTTGATTTTGTCTGTTTTCAAAAGCTTCATAGTATACTCTGTTTTATTGCTTAAAAGTTCAATGTTCATTTAACACCTGTTTTAAGCTTCCTAGTTAGTCTGAATATTTTGTCTACTTAAGTTACCGTTCCATTGGTTACTGTTCATTTACTTTCAGTTTAAAACCTTTCTAAAAACTTTTGAAACCTTCATACTCTGTTCTCTAAAAAGATGGCTAATAACAACATTAATGCTATCTACACAGCTGGTTCTCTAACCAAACCTCCTACTCTTCTGAGAGATGAATATCCTCAATGGAAGATTTGGATGGTTAACTTCTTTGATGGGATGGATATAGACTTAATGTGATCTGTCACTGATGGACCATTCCAACCCATGGTTTTGGTTCCTCGTGTACCCGCAACAAAAACTACTGCTGAGGTTCCAGCTCACTTCGAGGTTAAAACCACTGGATTTACTGAGGAAGAAAAGCTCAAAATAGAAAATGACCTCAAGGCAGTTAGACTTCTGATTATGGCCATTCCAAACGATAATTTCTAAGAACTAGACTCAAGTGTTACTGCGAAAGAAATCTGGGATCAGCTTCTAAATCAACTTGAGGGTGGTATCAAAACCCAAAAGAACAGAAGGACCTAATGAATTAATGAATACAATGATTTCAAAGCACTTCTTGAAAAAACCTTACAACAGACCTACAACAGATTCAATGTTTTAATAAACAAATGTAAAAAGTGTGGGGTTGTTCGGTCGAAAGAAGATAACAATGTCTTATTCTTGAAAAGTTTAAATGATGAATGGTTGAATCTATCCATGTCTCTACAAACTAACCAAGATTTGGATGCATGGTCTCTTACTGATGTGTATGGCACCCTTGCTGCACAAGAGAAGGATGTTGTCAAACAAAAGGGAAAATCCACCATTGCAGGTCCAATAGCTTTGATCTCTGACTCAAAAACTCCCAATGAAGGAAAATCCAACAGAGAAAGCTCTAGCAGAGAGAAGAAGAAAGAGAAAGCTATGAAAAAGAAGGAAAAGAAAAGTTTGGTTGCTGAAAGTGATGCAGAGGAAAGTTCATCAGACGATGATGATGATATCAATGCTTTCGCCCAATCTCTTGCCTTAATAACTCAAAAGTTTAACAAGAGATTTGGTAACAAAGTATTTGATAGAAGAGGAAGATATGAGAGAGAAGAGAAAGACGAGAAGAGAGGTTATGTTGCACCTCACCATCAGAGTAACAACAGAGCTCCACCAGAACAGAGACCACAACAAAAATACAATCCTCCAGCCCCCCCAGAAGCAAGCTGATGCTGCCCAACCCATCAACCAGAATGATGGACGATGTTTTCGATGTGGCAAACCCGACCATTTCTCTGCTAATTGTAAGGGTAGACTGGTAAAAGACCAGGACTACTACAAGAACAAGTACAAGTACAATTACAGAGAGAGAAGCTATGCTGAGATGGAAAATTGGATCTCTGACTCGTCCTCTAATGACGAACCAGAGCAAGCCAATTTTTGCGGGGTTGTTATAGATGATGAAAGTTTAGAAGAGGTAGTTGACTGGATGACTAGAGAAATGCCAGAAAGATCAACAGAGGCAGATGTGTCTCAGAATGCATGTGCTCTTTCTGTAACAGAGCCAAATGACAGAGCACTGGAGACTACCAAACCCAGTGCCAAGGTAAGTTCTACTTCTGAATCAAAATCTGACTCTGAGTTGGAAATGCATGTGTCTTTACTTACTGAGGAATTTCAACTGTTGAAACAAAAGCTTTCAGAAGAAAAAGAGTTAAGAAAGCTAGCTCAGAAGGATCTGTCCTTCTACAAGAGAGAGAAAACTCTCTTGGAACAGGAGAAGGAAGAGATCTCCAAAGAAAAAGCTGAGCTAGAAGTCTTACAAAAACAGAAAAAAATTCTTTTTTTGAAAAGTGTAAAGAGTATGAGGAAGTGTTAAAGCAAAAGGCAGAAGAGGTTAAGAAATCTGAATATGAAAGGCTTAACTCTGTTGCTCTAAAGGACTATTTTCAAAGAGAAAGAGAGGTTTTGCACCAATCTTTATAGAAAAGGAGATTTTGATCAAAAAGTACCAGGATGCACAAGATGTGCATATAAAAATCAATTCTCAAAAGGATACGCAAGGTCTGGGTTTTAGTAACCTTGCTCCCTACACTGGAAGGAAGAAGACATCTCTGTCCTCTGCCTTCTGTGTTGGGAAAATCCAAGAAAATGTGATCTCTGGTACTGCAGTTTTTAAAAGAGCCAACACCTCAGATGTTTCAAAAACAAGAAGACTGAATTTCAGGAATCTCAGCTATGACTCCTAGGATCATGAAAAGGTTACAAAACCATCTGCAAAGTTCATTCATGATCAAGGAAAAGCTGCGATCAAATTTCCTGATTCTGTCCAAAGTCTAGATCCTAAAGAAATTTTTCACTTCAACTCTTTTAAGGGCCAGAAGTCTGTTACTTCCGTGGCTGAGTCCTCTGGTGTCAAAACACAGAGTGAGCTCAACCTTGAAGCCCCAGTCTTCTCCCCTACCTCTTAATCAATAAGAACATCTTTTGGAGAGGATATTAAAAGAGTTCTTGAGGAAAATGCCGCATCTGATGCTTTGAAACCAAGATTAAGAAAGTTTAAGTCCAGCAGAGCAAATATCTCTGATTTACCCAAAGAGCCTCACACCTCTACCAGAGCCACCAGAGACTTTCTAGACTCTGACAGTGACTCTGATTCTGAGGTGGATGAGCAGATTTTATGTGCACAAGAGAATGTCTTGCACAAACCCAAGCAAGTACTTGTTGGGTCTGGAGATTTGAAAACTGTCTCATTTTTTAAGAATCAATCCAGATTTATACCAGTTCCTGATTTCAAAAACAAGGGTATCAGGATTCTTTCTTCTGATGAGGTAGAAGAGAAGAGAAGAGAGAAAGCAAAAAGTATTTATGTGAACCATACTTTAGTTCCCTTTGCTTATAAACCAATCAGATTTACCCCCGAGCAAAAGGGGAAATGGAAAGTCAATAATGACCAACCTATTCCCAACTCTGCAGTAAATAAAAGGAAAAACACTTTTTGGTCAAAAGAATCTGCTCCAAGGAACAATGCCAACTTTAAGAAACCAAATCAGGACAAAATGTATGTGAAGACATCTGGTCCAAAAGTTTTTCAATCTAAAGTGCCATTTAATCAACAAATGTTGAACAGAAACAACAATATGCATCAATCAACTTCATGTTCTATCAACTGCAATTGCATTCAACTTCTGTTAAAGTTGCAGAATCACCTGAATGGTCCTCACTGTATTCTAAATCAGTCATTTGAAAGGAAAATTCCTAAGACTGCTCAGAATACACAGAGAAAATCCTCTGGCACACCATCACATAATGGATAGCCAGCAGGTAAGTCTAACACCCCCAAGCCTAACCAGAAAGGACCCATTATGAAATGGGTACCTAAAAAGAACTAATCTGTCGTGCAGAAGCCTCATGTGCAGATTTGGTACTTAGATTCAGGATGTTCCAGGCACATGACAGGCAATAAGGAGCTGCTGACTTCATTTAAAGACAAAATAGGAAGTGCAGTAACCTTTGGAGGCGATGGACAGGGACAGATTAGAGGCTATGGCATTTTAAATAATGGTGGTTTTTCAGTTTCGAAAGTTGCTTATGTTGAAGGTTTAAACCATAATCTGCTCAGCATAAGTCAACTATGTGATCATGGATTCGATGTCAGTTTTAAGAAGAAATATTGTTCTTTGTTACTTTCCGAGTCTGGTCAAGAACGTTTAAGAGCCGACAGAAAAGGCAATCTGTATAAAATGAATTTTAATCCAAATCAAAGTTATACAACAGAAAAACTCTGTTTAGTCTCTTTGAAAAAGGAAGATGCCTGGCTCTGGCATAAAAGATTTGCTCATTTTAATTTTTCAAATCTTGACAAGCTTGTGAAACTTAACCTAGTGAAAGGTCTGCCTTCACTTAAATTTGACAAAGACCATCTTTGTTCTGCTTGTGAGCTGGGTAAGCTAAAAAGAGCTTCACACAGAACAAAGAGTAATCACAATTGCCCTAGACCTTTGCATATGCTTCATGTGGATCTTTATGGTCCAATTTCTGTGCAAAGTTTGTCTGGTAAAAAGTATATTCTTGTTCTAATAGATGAACTTTCTAGATATATTTGGGTTGAGTTCATCAGAGTAAAATCTAATGTCCCAGAAATTCTGATAAGTTTGTTGAAAAGGATACAGGTTCTGTTAGGTCCTAAAGTCCAAAAGTTGAGAAGAGTTTAAGAATGCAAGAATTGATGCCTACCTATCAGAGGAAGGAATCTCCCATAACTTCTCAGCTGCCAGAACTCCCCAACAGAATGGTGTTGTGGAGAGAAAGAACAAAACTCTGGTAGAAGCCGCCAGAACTATGTTGGCAGGTTCTACACTTCCTATCAACTTCTAGGCAGAGGCAGTCTCAACAACCTGTTTTACCCATAACAGAGCTGTAATTGTAAAGAGATTCAAAAAGACTCCCTATGAACTCATCAACAATCGAAGACCAATTGTGAAATATTTTCATATTTTTGGCTGCAAATGGTACATCCTGAATGACAGAGATCAGCTGGGAAAATTTGATAAGAAGGCCGACGAAGGAATCTTTATTGGTTATTCCTTAACCTCTAAAGCCTATAGAGTCTACAATACAAGAACCAGAGTCATTCAAGAGAGCATAAATGTATCCTTTGATGAAAATACATCAAGTTCCTCTGATTGCAAATCACAAGAGGGGATACAGACAAAAGAGAAGCCTAGCTCGTCAAAGTCAAGGGAAGAAGACATCAATCTAATATTCAACGATTTCTTCGATGATGATGATTCCTCTGTCGACATCACCAGAGGCAATCAGGCTTAGAACTCTATTGAACAAAATCTAACAGGTCCCTCCAATTATTCACCATCTACTTCTCTGTCTACAGGTCAAATTCAGAGAAATGAGGGACAACAATCAGATGTAAGAGAACCTGAACAAGAGCCATCATCACCTCCTGTGACCCATATTGGAAGAAATTCACTATATGAAAGCTTACCTTCTCAGAGCCCTGTTGGTACATCACAGAGCAATGAGGCCACTCTCCAAAGTAGTGTGCCACAGAGCCCTGGTGCCAATCCTTAGAGCTCTGATGCTGACATACATCTTTTCCCATCAGAAGCACATACTCCACCTGTTATCCATGCTCCAATGACCAGATGGACAAAGGATCACCCCCATCATCAGATTATAGGTGCTGCTGAAGATGGTGTAAAGACAAGATCGACAACAATCAATGAGGCTTTCTTTATAAATTTCTTAAGTATGATTGAGCCGGAGAAGATTTCTGAAGCCCTGGAAGACCCAAACTGGATTGAAGCCATGCAAGAGGAGCTTCTGGAGTTTGAACGAAATAAAGTTTGGTCCTTGTTCCACTTCCAGAAAACAAAGCTGCTATTGGAACCAAGTGGGTGTTCAGAAACAAAAAGGATGAAGATGGTATTATCATCAGAAATAAAGCTCGGCTGGTTGCAAAGGGATATTGCCACGAAGAAGGCATTGATTATGACGAAACCTTTGCTACTGTGGCTAGGCTAGAAGCAATTAGAATCTTCTTAGCCTATGCTGCTCAGAAAGGTTTCAAGGTCTATCAAATAGATGTGAAATCTGCCTTTCTGAATGGCAAACAGCAAGAAGAAGTCTACGTCCAGCAACCACCAGGTTTTGAAAGTTCAGAGTTTCCAGACCACGTATACAATCTAGACAAAGCTCTGTATGGCACTAAACAAGCCCCCAGAGCCTGGTATGAAACTCTATTAAATTTTCTGTTGGTCAATCACTTCGAGAAAGGTACTGTCGATACAACCTTATTCATTAGGAGGTATAAGAATGACATTCTTCTGGTCCAAATATATGTTGATGACATTATCTTTGGGTCTACAAGGTAGGAATACGGTGACAGGTTTGAGGATTTGATAAAAAGTGAATTTAAAATGAGCATGATGGGAGAACTCTCTTTCTTCCTTGGTTTACAAGTTAAACAATCCATCAGAGGTACATTTATAAGTGAATCTAAATATGTCTCTGATATTTTGAAAAAATATAAAGCTCAATAATTCAAATCCTGTGAAAACTCCTATTGCCACTGGAGTTAAACTTGACCATGATCCACAAGGTCAATCTGTGGATGTCAAGAACTACAGAGGCATGATAGGGTCACTTCTGTATTTAACTGCAAGCAGACCTGATATAATGTTTGCAACCTGTCTTTGTGCCAGATTTCAAGCAAATCCTAAGGAATCCCATTTATCTGCTATCAAACGCATCTTTAAATATCTTAAAGGGACTCAATTTTTGGGTCTCTGGTATCCTCTTAATTCTGGTTTCGAGCTTATTGCATACACAGATTCAGATTATGGAGGATGCAAAAATGACAGAAAGAGTACTTCTGGTAGCTGTCAATTGCTTGGAGATAAGCTAGTCAGCTGGACATCCAAGAAACAGACCTGTGTCTCAACTTCTACAGCAGAAGCAGAATATGTTGCTGCTGCTAGTTGTTGTTCTCAAGTAATCTGGATGAAAACACAGCTCAAGGACTATGGCCTGGAGTACAACAAAGTCCCAATTTTGTGTAACTCCAAGAGTGCAATAGCAATTACATCTAATCCAGTCCAGCACTCGAAGACAAAGCATATCGACATAAGGTACCATTTTATAAAGGAGCATGTTGAAAAAGGGACGATTGAAATGTACTTTGTTTCAAACGACTTCCAACTTGCTGATTTGTTCACAAAAGCCCTTGATGAAAGCAGATTTAACTTCTTAATCAGCAAGATGGGTATGCTGAACATGTCCTCCTAAATCTGTTTAAAACTCAACAGAGCCTCTGATGATCATCCCAGAGCTCTGTCAAAATAGTTAGGTAGGATACTTCAACAGAGCCTCTGATGTGCATCTCAGAGCTCTGCCAGCATACTTTTTCAATATTTTCTTCTGTGAGTTCCAAATTTGTATATATTTTCTTTGTAAATATTATTTAATCTTTCCAAGAGTTGCAAGAAAAGAGAAGATGAAAAGATAAATCTGTCAATTAAGCTCATGATTTTAGGGGGAGCTTAAAAGGAAAAATAAGCATGGTTTAAGGGGGAGCAAGTCAAAACAATTTCAAATCTAAATGACTTGGCTCGTTGAACATAAAGAAAAATCTTTTGTAAGGAAGGGAAAACCTGTTCTGATGAAAACATTTTTGATAATGTCAAGAACTTAGCAGAACTCTGACATTTCATCAGAGCCTCTGATGATGTTCACCAGAACTCTGTGAAATCTCTTGAGTCAGTTCTGCTTTTGTTCTTTGACTATTCTCACATCAGAAACAGGATTTGTAAATCATTTTAGGGTAGAGGTTAAATAATTTGGATTACTTGAAAGAAAGGACAAATTCACTCATCAGAGACAATGTACTGAGAGTTCCACCAGAGCTCTGCCATTTCTCTGATAATGGTCATCAGAGATGCGGGTTTTTTCTTGAGCGTCAACCACTCGTACCCACAAATCTCAACCGTGACGGTTTGATAGCCCAAAAGTTGTCAGAACCAAAACCCACCTGGCATCTTTTGATTGAAAGATCAACCGTTAGCTGTTTCCATGTTTTACTATAGAGGCCGTTCCACTACTCTGACAATCAAGTACCTACAGTACCTACGATGGTTATCCAGCCAGATATTTCGAGTATAAATACCCATTCATTTGACCCATTTCATTTCTTACGCATTCTCAGTATTCAAACCTTCATATTCTTCCCTCCTTTGTTCAAATATCCTTGTGTTCTTCAAAACCCAGAAACCCGCAACAATGGCGGAACAAGCAAACTCGGCGGAATAGAGCCGAATAGTACCCGTTGATCAAATAGTGATCCAACCCTACGAGTTTGTAGATAACAACTACAGATTCGACGCCAATCCAGCCAACTATTTGCCCATTTACCATGTGTTCGTTGAGTTTTTCAGAAACTCTGAAATCTTCCAAGCCCTCACAATGTTCGATGATGACCTTCCAGATATTTAAGTCCAACAATGGTGGATAACTTGTCAGTACATTCCAGAAAGAAAAGGTATTATTGGGAAGGTTGATTCAGGAAGACAAGGCGGAGCAGGAACTATTCGCATTCGCGACAAAACCCTTCGAAGAGTTTTTGGAATGCATACCACTAGACAGTTGGGTATTCTTGCATATGAAAACCCCCCAAAGGTCCCTGTTCTTCTTGCACTTGTTCAGTTCTTAGGCTACAACAAAGGCCTAACCAAGATTGGGGATTTCAAGAGAGGCAATCTACCCCTAATCTGGAATTTCATGTTTTCCACACTCAACAGAACCCTAACCTGCAAAAGTGGTAACCAAGACCAGGCTAGCACTGAAATCCTTCAGATTATGTATGGCCTATACTTCAAAAGGCATTTTGATTATGCCAAAACCCTCTACAAAGAGATTCTGAGCGCTGTGAATACAAAGACTTCAACTCTGGCAAGACGAGGAGAAGTGGGCGTGCACAGGAATCTGAAGCACATCAGATTTCCAAGGTTCATTAGCCTTGTCATCAGAGAAGCATCCCAAACCCTGCAACTAACTCAACAGGGAAATCCAACTCCTGGATGGGTGATGTCCAGATTCAATCCGACAACCACAGGTGAGTACCCTAACACCAGAAGAGTTCCATGAACCATGTTATCTCTGATACAACCAAACCACATCTCTCTCCAAAACTATAGACATACTGCTCAACCTCAAGAACCTGAGGTGAGATCCCCAGTATATATAGGTCCTGAACCATCATTAGAGTCTGTGAGTGAGGTAAGAGAAGTGGCAGAAGTGCAAAGACCAGTTGTAAGAGTACCCGAACTGGGGTCTTCCTCTGCAAATCATGAGGAGGAGGAAGTAGTGGACAGAGCATCCCCTCTGGAGGATGTCCAAGAGGAAGTACGGGAAACTGCAGTGGAGGTGGTAGAGAGTTCGTCCTCCTCTGGCAGTAGTGAGGAAGAGGAGAGTGAGGGAGAGACTTCTGAGTCTTCTGAATTCCTAGGAGCCGAGGGAAATGTGAGCTTAGAAGAAGATGTTCGTATGAACACACATGTGCGTTTCCCAAGCCCAACTCCCAGTGCTACCACACAACCTATCCTTGGTGATCAAGACCAAATGGATATTGAAACAGAGGTGCACACCTCGAACCCAAACCAGCTTGAACCACCAGAGGCAACTCTTCACGCCTCTGGTATGCATGAAACCGGGGAATCCATTTTTGGTAATGATGTTCAATCGCCCCAGAACATCAATAGGTTACCTACACACGCTGAAGCCTCTGTGGCTTGCATAGACTTGACACAAACTAGCCCTGATATCTTTAGAATCTCGCGTAGGCTCTGCCCAACTCAGGGGCAGTGGGATGACTTAGTATCACAAGGGAAGACCTGTCTTGATCCCAGGTCCTCCCAACACATCAGATTTCCTTCTCCAGAAACTGAGCTGGAAGAGAAAATTCTGATCAAAACACCCAGAGATGTATCCCCTGAAAAGGAACATCAAGAATCGGGTGGAAGTCCTCCAAGAGCCAACATCAAAACAACTATTGAAGGAGGCCCCTCTGAGCTCGAGGCTGACTTGGATCCATGTGTTGGAACCAAGGTTACCCCCGCTGACACTGTCACCAGAGCAGAGCTCAAAAGCTTCTGTGACAGTATTAGCAACTCTTTGAATGAGTATAAACTTATCAATGATGTCAAAGAGGAGCTGATCCGCAAGGAGAATGCTTCTCTCAAAGAAGAGCTACAACAGATTACAAGGAAATATGCAGAGACTTCTCAAAAGTTTGTTGATTCTGAAAGGGCCAGAGCAGAGGAGACACAGAAGCTGAAAATAGAGATCTCTGATCTGAAGAGAACAATGGCAGAAAACCACACTGCGGCAATAAACAGAACTCTGCCAATGCCTTCCATTCTTCTCTCTGAATCCAACACTAGAACTCTGACAGAGATGATCAACATCTCTGTCAAATATGCAATCAAAGAGGCCACGACATCTTCTGCCACTCCACTCAATGCCTTTGGTCCAAGCCCCAACGAACTACCTATGACAGTTGTCCTGATGGGAGAGTTAAGCAGAAAGGTTCTAAGCAAGATGATGAGCAGCTCGTCCAAATTCGTCATGAAATCTCAAGTGATAGAAAGACATATTCAGACATCTCTTGACTCTCACAAATTCAACTTTGAGAGTCAAGTAGATGAAGTCAGAGTTGTTGCAACAGAGGTCGAAGATGTTTTGAAAAAGGCAGTCGTCACCTTCACAGATGCTATCATACAGACTGCCTCACACAAAAGACCTGTAGACTGGATCCCAGAGGGCGAGCCTTCCTAGAAAAAGGCTAAGTTTGTTGCCCCGGACTCTCCTGAACGTACTGTGGCAACCTCTGGCGATGATGATGATAATGATGACACCCACATAGATGCCACAGGGCCTTCAGATAATCAAATAGGAGAGTCCTCGGAGAAACAAAAGGGGGAGACATAAAAGGGGAAAGAGAAAGAGACAGAGACAGAGGCAGAGAAAGAAAAAGAAGCACAAGGGGAGAAAGAGACAGAGGAAACTCCAACAGAGATGATGATGGTAGAGTTCGACTACATGTTCAAAGACTTAACATTCAAAGCACCAGAAGAAGCGTCGGCATCTCAACCACCAGAGATTATCATCCTAGATACTCCTCCCCAATCCCCAAGGACTGAACCAGAGAGAACAAAACCATTCTCTGCTGAAGAACAAATTAACCAAACCCAAACTGCAGAAGAGCCACAAAACCAAACTGATACAATCATGGCTGAAACCCAACCAGAAAACCAACCCCAAAACCCACCTGAGCAAAACCCTCAACAGAATCTAGAATCTTCAACCCAACACACAGACAAACCTTCTTTAGAAGAAGTGTTTGCATATCTCTATGCTGACAGAGATATTATCCCTATTAATGCCATACCCAACAACCCTTACCTTAACCCTATAAGAGCAAACATACTTAATGATGATAGGCGACGGTTCATCACAACCAAATCACAACTGAACAAAGCCATAAATTCATCATTCGTCTTCAACAGAATCTTGAAGATTGAGCAACAAAAATTCGCTCATAACAGAATTGTGTACCATGTCTACACAGTGGAGACAGAGAACAATAAGATAAAAATGTTCAACGACAATGATCTTGTTCTTCTGAATCCCTACGATCTGATAACTCTACATGCCCACTGTGTCAACAACAGCGACAGATACACAACTGCAAGAACTACACTGGTTGAAGTTCAATACGCTATGCAAGAGCACATAAACCTCAGAACACAGGTTGACTTCCAGCTTGGCATAGAATTTGAACTCGAGAGACTGGCGATTGCACCCCCGAATGAAAGTCTTGAGGGACTCGGCCAACACAGAACAAGAACCGTTATTGGAAATCCACCAATCTTCATCTGCCGACAGAAGCGCATCAAGAAGGCTATCAGATCTGCTGAAACCCACAAGTACTCAAGTGAATCGCTGCAGTATCTCAGAAATATCATCACAAATCTACCAAGAGAAAAATGTCCAGAAGATGCGATGAGGTTCTACATCAACCAGATAGACCTCATGTTAGAATTCAGAGACCTGATCAGAAGATTCGACAGAATTCTAAGAGGAAACTACTACACTTAGTATACTTGTTCTTTGTATTGTATTGTAATTATTTTAAAGAATAGTATCAAGTTTCACAGAGGATGACCTTCTCCTCTTTGTCTTTTATTTACATCTCTGTAATTTGCATTATTTGTATTTTCAATACTTAGGGGGAGATTGTTAGCCCCAAGTATACAAAATGTAAAAGTATTGAAAATATTACAAGTCAGAAGACCACCAGAGATCCGGCAGAAGACTTAGAAGAAAATCCACCAAAAGATCATCAGAGCTCGACAGAGCTCTGGCAGAAGACTTCTTCTGTTCCACCAGAAGAACTGTTCACACCAGAAGACCATCAGAGCTCTGGCGTAAGAGCTCTGGTGAATGAAGACCTCTGTGAAGCTTAAGTCTCGTAGAAATCTCGAAGTGACAGACACGTGTCCGTACTTTCCACGTAAGCCCTAAAAGGACGGAGACACACTTTCCACGTGTCACCTCAGGGTTAGATAGTACACCGTCTTTCACTTTATCAGGCTATAAATAGAAGGGTAGTGGAACACACATTTGTAAGCTTTTGGAAGAACAGTTTTCCACATTGTGAGAGCACACACTACAACATTCTATTCCACTATCATTGTACGATTTGTTTCCTGAGAGATTTCAGAATACACACACTTGAATGTGTTCTTGGTGTTATTCAAATATATCAATATACGAGCAGCTTATTTACTTGATCTTGTTATCATTTACTATTCACTATTGATACTCTCACTGTTACATAATCGTTTACACAATCACTCATATTTAATAGCTTTATATTATGCTTTCGCTATCTGTGTTTATGCTATTTATATGAGACAACTTGAATCTGGGAACCTACAAAAAACCATTAAGAATGAGCTGACACCATACGCTTTTAATATTCTAAAATCTTGAATTCTGATGTTGGTTTGATTAATCTACATAGGTGTGGATATAATAAATTGGAAGAAGGAGATAGATATACGAGAGGAGTATGGATGCGTAACTTAATTAAAATATTTATATATAAATGTATGAACCAAGAGAAATGACTTGGAACGTTTTAAATTAAAGCGAACTGCCCAAAAAGGGTACCAAAATTTAATCGAGTACATTCATAACAAAACTACGTTTGCAGAACAACCTATTCACAACTGAGAATGAAACTAAAGTCTATAAAAAATGGAAACATCTATCAACTAGAAACATCCTCACGCTAGACCTTCTCCTTGCTCTTGCCAGAACTGCCTACCAACTACTTTCCTGAAAAGGTTTAGTTTTGGAAATGCGAGGGTTAGACGATGAGGTCTAGTGAGCTCCCTCTAGTGGCAACAGTTTCATCATCAAATGTTTAAAGCATTTCATAATAATTAAATCAACGAAAGTTATACATCAAGCTTTCACACAAAACTGCCCATGTACATGGCACACTGAAGTCACACATTAGTGACAACGTGTCAGTCTCACACTGTTTTACTAGGTCACTCCTCCCATGGCATGAACGGGACACACCCCCACGGTATGAGCACTGGCGGGACACCCCCCCGACTTTGCCAATACACGCCTGCTTTCAATGTATCCATACATATAATTTACTTTCTCAACATGTATCATCATATAATAAAACATATCATTTCATAAACTCATCCGGAATTAATTTGCATTATATATCTTTCAACATTTAGAGAACTTACATGTCCTTATTCGGTGTACCCACTTTTACTTCAAGTCGTTGAGCCGAAACCTATGTAAAAGTAAATACACGATCGATAAGTTACTTAATCCGAACCTCCCATTTACCTACTACATTTCCCAACAGCTTCCCGCCTTCCGACTCTACTGTCCGGACAGAACCATCCGGACTCTCTACTATCCAGATTACACCTTTCGGAACTATCCGAGTTACACTTTCTGGAACTATCCGGACTACACCTTCCAGAATACTATCCGGACTACACTTTCCGGAATACTATCCGAATTACGCTTTTCGGAATACTTATCCGGACTACAAATTCCGGAATACTATCCGGATTACGCTTTCCGGAATACTTATCCGGATTATGCTTTTCGGAATGCTATCCCAACTTCTAGAATTCTTGTCCGTACTCTGAGCTTCATCCAGAAACGTACTTGTCCGGAACCCTCGTCCGGATTCTCTGGTTTTCGCTGCACACAGTCCCAAAACGGGATTCTCTCACAGAAATGAACCATATGAGGACTTGCACATCAAGCATAATTTATACGAACAACCTAGGCTAAACTCAATAAACCGTTAAATGGTTCTCTCCTCTAAAACCCATTTAAACTCCCAAAAGTTTTCCCCAAAACGTAACATTCAAGATTCAATCAATAGAATGAGAGAGATAGATGGAGAATTGATGCTTACCTTGAAACTTGCTGACCTAGATGATCTTAACTCGTCAATCTCTCATGGACTGTGTTCAAACGTTGTAGCTAGAAACTTGATTTCTTCAATTTTCTCTCACACAACCGCTCCCAAGGTAAAATATCAAGACCTAGGGTTTTGTGCCATTCGTTGTGGGTTTTATACCCTCTCACTCAATTTTTCATAATCACCCCTGAAGTTCCATATTTCCCATTTTCTCCTTAGAGTTCTTATTTCGACAAACCAAGTCACCTCTTGTCTCTTATGGTACCGCCACTGAACCTTTACCAATATGATCTCCTTATTCCTCAATCTTCGGACCTTACTGTCCACAATTTCTTTTGGTTCCTCTACATATGTCAACCTCTCGTCAACACTGATATCCTCCAATGGTACTTTCACATCGGTCTCAGCCAAACACCTTTTCAAGTTCGAAACATGGAACATTGGATGAACTCCCTTTAATTCTTCCGGCAAGTCCAATTTGTAGGCTACCACTCCAACTCATTCAATAATGACGAAAGGTCCCACGTACCTTGGTCTCAGTTTTCCTTTCTCTCCGAAACGAACTACGCCTTTCCAAGGCGAGACTTTTAGCATCACTTTATCACCAACTTGAAATTCGATGGGTTTCCTTCTTTGGTTAGCATAATTCCTTTGCCGATCTTGCGCGACTCTCATTTTCTCGCGGATCAGTTCTATTTTATCAGCTATCATTTGCACAATTTCTGGACCTGCTAGTTGTCTTTCCCCCACTTCGTTCCAACATAACGGCGTCCAACACTTTCGTCCGTATAATGCTTCAAATGGTGCCGCTTGGATTCTCGCGTGGTAACTGTTGTTATATGAAAATTCTATTAATGGTAAATGTATTTCCCAAGAACCCTTGAAATCAATCACGCATGCTCGGAGCATATCCTCTAACGTCTATATAGTTCTTTCGCTCCGACCATCCGTTTAGGGATGATATGCTGTACTTAGCTTGAGTTTCGATCCCAACTCTCTTTGAAGACTTCCCCAAAATGACGACGTGAACCAACTATCACGATCTGACACTATAGATCGCGGTACTCCGTGTCTCGACACAATTTCATTTATATACAAGCTTGCCAACTTCTCCAACGGATCCGCTTCCCTAATTGGTAGGAAGTGTACCGACTTGGTGAAGATATCCACAATCACCCATATTGCACCGTGACCCTTTGAAGTCCTTTGTAATTTCGTGACAAAATCCATGGTGATGTTATCTGTAACACCCTCAAAATTGAAACGAGCAACTAACGGTAATTTCAATAAAATAACTAAAAGATGAAAAAACATTTCTACAAAACATCCTTGAAAATACCTCACAGTTTAAACATCACAAACTTCTCAACTAATAACTCAAGGCGGATGTTACTTAACCCAATTGCAAGTTGCTAATCCCAAATAAGTGCGGAAGACTTCGCTAAGCATCTCACTTCTCGTGCACTCTACTAGCACTCATCACTTCACAGTGTAGCTAAAGCTATTCCAAACCTGAACCTGTTGCACATGCCGACAAATAAAAGGGCTAGGCTAACGCCTAGTGAGTTCAAGAGTTTATATCACGAGCAAATCATTTGATAAACCAAAATATTCAACTTAATAAGTGATTATCAAAACGGGTTTGTATAAAAGGCAACGACGACCCGTTTTCCAAACACACACAATCCCTGTGAGGAAAGCTTCCAATGAAAATCGTTTCTCTGCAAAGGATTCAAATCCAAAACTCATCTCAAGAGTTAATTAAGTAATAATTTCTCAAGTAATCGTTACTGCGAATAAAACTCCAATAGTTAAAAGATCAAATATGGATGTAACATAAATCCGTCCATCAATCATGGAAAACAATCTATAGGCATATAATATAACCTCAACAATGTGAATAATAAAATACCGAAATCAATATCCTTCGGTGACGGGGGAGACCCGATCTCATCGAATGTGGCCAACACATAAATTAAACCACAATTAATAAACGTAAGTAAGCTTCTTGGATGTGGAAAGCAGATGACATCAACCATACTAGGTCTTTAGTCAATCTTTGGCATCAACCATACTAGGTCTTTAGCCCGTCTTAGACATCAACCATACTAGGTCTTTAGTCCATTTCCGGCATCAATCATACTAGATCTTTAGCCCATCTTTGACATCAACCATCCTAGGTCTTTAGTCAATCTTCGGCATCAACCATACTAGGTCTTTAGCCCATCTTAGACATCAACCATATTATGTCTTTAGTCCATTTAAACTACCAAGTTCAACCATACTAGGTCTTTACCTTGGAACCCACCATCCAAAACAAGCTTACTCGACGTAAAATATATATATATATATATATATACATGATCCCAAAAGATTAACCAATGCATTAAACTCATGTAAGCTACAAATGTAATGCAACCCATGCAATTCAAACCCCAAGCCCACGTCGAGCTTACTAAAACCGGGCGAATGCCCTCAAGAGTCAATAGAGTCCAAAACCGAGCCCTCTGCTCAAAAGATCTAATGATCATTTATCAACATCGATTTATGCAAATGAAATGTATCTAACCCACAACATGCAAACACATGCTCCAAGGCATGGTAATCTCACAACCCCTTCATTGCTACGTTCCCAATGAAGTCAAATCATATATGCATCTATATGTACACGTATATGCAACTCTTTTATAACTCGACAATGCATATAACTCACTAAGGTTCATTAGTCCCAAAGGTAATAAGCATATAAAATCATCAAACGGTCTTCACACATAAGACCAACACTTAAACTGGCACATATTCAAATAAAACGAAATTAAGCATATAGCACCTCCAAGACTCCATCTCGAGTCACTAAATCCAACAAGCACTCAAAAGACTCATTTGAGTATAAATCAAGCCTTTAAGGCCAAAATAAACGTTTGGTTAAATACGTGTCACTCACACGGTTACGTAAACCAAAATACATCGTTACTCAAACTCTTTACTCTTTTAATTCCTCAATTGGCCATCGGCCCCAAAAATAAAAGGTTTATAAGTCTCAAAACATTCACATGATCGGATTGACCAAAATCCACAACCTACACATTTACACTTTAAAAAAATGTAACACATCATAGTTATCGCATAATCACCAAATCCTCTTCACTTATGCAATAATTTAACAAAACCTCTTTTACTCGTGATTTATTCCTCAATCACTCAAAATCCCCAAATGTGGGTGTTTTACAAGATATGTAAAGTTCAACACTTTGATTAAATCAAAACCCACCAAATAACTCAACAATAGATAATTTCACATAAAGCACACAAATACTTTAAAATACACATTTTGGCATGTACAATATTTTCACAAATCAACTTGAACTCACCTTGCTAGATTTAGGCTAAATCTAGATTTTCCCCAAACGTAAGCTCCTTTGATGCAACCCGAATCCTTAGGTAAAATCTTCTAAAACCTAGATCCACAAGTTTCCAACCATAAATAATCATTCCCAAACACTTATATACACTTCCCCCAACATAAAAATACCAAAACCACCACAAATACCAAAACCCTAACTTCTTAGATGAAGAAAAGTGAGAAGCTTACCTCAACCACCACCAAATACTCTTGGATCATTCATCATACTTCAAAAATCTTTCTAGATGCTTGAAGAGCTCCCAAAAATGAAACCATAGCCACTTGAATCATCAAAATCGGAGTTGTGGTGAGAAAGTTATGAAGGTTTGAAGTTTGGGGTTGAAAGTTCGCGACTTAATAGACTTCAGAGAGTTGCGCGGTTTGTCCCGCGGTTATAAGTCGCGTGGAAAGCCGCGCGGCTCCCTGTTTGGTCGATTGGTCGGATACTGTTTCGGCCGTAACTTCTTCGTTATAGCTCCGTTTTTGCTCCGGAAAGAACCGTTGGACTCGTATTCGAATTCCCTATCCAACAAGACCATAAAATCTGGGATTTAACCCCAAAACTTATTTTTCATATTTTTCTTAAAAGACCGGTTTCACACTGATTCGAAATTGTACTTATCCGAAAATTACGGGTGTTACAATCCTCCCAACCTTAGAATGATTTCGTCCTCGAAATCTAGTTCTCACACCATCCATGGCTACCGCGCCCAACGCATTCCAAGTTCCTTCTGTTTCAACCAGATTCGAATCTTAATCCCCACAGAATTGCACATAACAATTTCTTGGTGTTACTCACAACGAGTCCCTCCTTAGGCATAATACACTTACATCCAATTGAAGGCCTATTTTACTAGTTTGGGCTTTCGACCACTAAACTTAAGTTGTCTCCCAACCTTAAGTGATCCATACTATCCCAACGATAGATTCGAGCTCCCCAATCACTCCACATCCACATGTTCTTAAACTTTCTTTCTAAATCCGTCCAAGGTTTAATCACTACCAAAATAAATCAAAACCTCTGAATCCCAAATCTTCCCGCTACTGAACCAACATTTACCCTTAACGAATTCCATTAAACTCCCATACCGACGGTCATCATTGACCCATCAATTACACAATCTCCAAAAGTTACGCCTAATCACCAATCATCCGATCGACAAATTCTTCTACCACACAAGGAGAGTCATCACGCTAAATTTATTTACCACAATCGAACTTCTTAGGATCATCATAGCCGATACCACAATTTATAGGAATTGGTCACACCTTCCAATTACACTACTGATTATTGACCTCGAACCTCAAAAGTTGACGCCTAGTTACACCACTAAACTCGACCCATCATAGGGCTCCACACACGAGTTTCATCCCTCGAACATCCCCACTAATCCATGGTCATCCCCACTGTCTAAAGAATCCTACACGACCCTCACACAACACCGACAACCCAAGACAAGGTTGTCAAAGTGAACGGTTACCAAAGCACTAGCAAGAGACACCGCAAGTCCCACCTTTTAGTTGTCCACAAGAAATAATTCGACCCCGCAAACGACATCATACGACTCACGACAAAAACACGCGCTAGAAACCCAATCTTTCATCAAAAGGTTCTACACGCCCTCACCCCTAACTGGGGTTGCTCAACCTCACCAAGCCTAAAGAGTTCAAGGTTTTCAAGTGACAGGCTCAATAAATATGCCAAGAAAGTTTTCGCTGGATTTTTCAATACAAAGGTTTTTATACTAACATCACGTACGTACAAAAACTTACCACTACCCAGCTGGTGGATGCACAAACATGGACACACTCGTCCCACGTATGAAAAATCATTTTTTGAAAACTTTTTCATCGCAAATCAGTTTACTACCGAAATGTAAAACCGTACTCGACAACTTTTAAAATGACCCGTCAAGGTCCCATCACAGATTTACTTATGCCAAACGCGCAAGGTAAACATCCGACATTAAAATAGTGTTCAACAGCCTATTTATACGAACTTCAAAAGAAGGATTTACACGACATCAATTTCCAAAATTCTCTTTTTAACCATAAAATGACATGAATTGTAATTCATTAATAACTTCGCATGTGTCAGTTTTGTTCGCAGGGAAACGAAGTACATTCTCTACACACTTTGGTTAAAACACGACATGGTCTGGGCCATCTCCCAGTTTTTTTAATCGAATAACAGGATATTTTCATCATTTGTAAATATCGGTTTAAACATCGAAAAGAAATCTCGAATCAAAATTTTGCATGCCAATCTGCAGCACTTTCTTAGTAGTCACTCTGAAATGGTATAACACATACCGAATAGTCATTACTAATTTTCAAAGTAGAAATTCATTAACTCATATTTCAAAACTTCTCATTCAGTCGTATAGTGACAAGTAAATTAAAATCTTTTGACCAGGCTCGCACACCTCAATGTGTTTTTCTCAAAACCTCAGAAACAATACGTGCACATAATTTGATTAACACATAACACAACTCAAGTCATCTTCAAGCCTTAAACCGCACAGACAATGCACACTAACATCTCAAAATAGTGGCTACAAAACTATTCATGTCAACGAATTAATACAGTGCATGCGTGAGAAAGAATATCAATAATATCAACGAATGAGAGTGCATAAAACAGGACAATAGAGATGTACTATCATGATGCTCTTATATGCATTACCCACACCACGTATAAATCAATTTGCACATCTAGCAAGTTGCGACAAATATGCAACCACAATCCTCAAAGGAGAAGCCATGCGGCATCAAAACTCCAAAACCACTATCTTTGATGCAAAACGTCATGAAGCATATTTTCAACAAAATTCACATGAGACGCGATGCAAACTCAACCCTTATATTAACGCATTCAATCATTCAAGTATACACTCAACAAAGTGTCACCCATGCACCGCAAAACGTCGTAAAGGAAACTCGGTCATATTTCACAAAACTTCCATAAAACTCAATGGAACTCAACTGCATCAAACCAATTAAATGGCGTCCAAGTTTTCGTTTTTAATAAACAACTCGCATAAAACAATGCTGTGATTAAATCATCCCAATCATAAAACCTCTCTTTTTGTTGCAACACCAAAAATAAAACGACACTCTTTCGTCAAGACTCGCAAAATCAAAATTCCCATTAAAGATCAATACTAAAACAAGGGAATGTAACTCCCCGTCCAAACCTTAACACATGTGGAGGAGATCCAATGTTAAGGTCAATAGTTGCGGTTACTTATCCAAAATCATAAACGAAATTAAAACATGGACATCACAATATTCAAAAGTAGTAGTGGACGACTTCAAGGAATAAAATAAATCCCGACCAGGTTCACAACCGCCTGTCGTAAAATAATTTCATGCATTTCCCAAAATCATGGTTCAAAAATCCTGCGTATGTCAAACTTTTCCAAGATTTAGCAGTACCGTCCATCCGACGATTTGACGCACAAGAAACATTCAATGCAATTTATTTTAAAAGAAAAATAAATTTTGTGCATGCATTATGTCGGCACTCAACGTTCGGGTCACATTCCTCCAATTTCTCCGATCACACTATTGTCATCCGGATACTCACACATCTTAATGCAAAATGGGAAGTCACATCGACCAACCTTACATTTCTCCTCGAATCAAGTCAATTCAATAAGCCTACGGCTCCCATCCAACTATGAAGTCCGACCAAAATGGTCTACTTAATACAACCAATCATGCTTACCGCCACTCTCAATGGCAAATGCTAAAGTCGTCAACCTCTTCTAACGACTACTCACTTAGAACTCCTTTACCACCCCAACGGTCATCACGCTAGAGTCGTCCAAGTACTCTCATGTAACCGGCCAGGTGCAATTCTGAACATACCGTACATGATCACCCTTGCTACTCCTGACGTGACTTCTCGCTTCTAGTGACCCCGGCAACTTTCGAATATCTTATCTTAGAGTGCCTAATGGTGCAATCTCGCTCTCATTTACTTAAAACAACACTAGTTTGAGTCTAGGTATCCAAAAATCAACACCTAATTCTCTCAAACTTATGCTCTGATACCAACTTGTAACACCCTCAAAATTGAAACGAGCAACTAACGGTAATTTCAATAAAATAACTAAAAGATGAAAAAACATTTCTACAAAACATCCTTGAAAATACCTCACAGTTTAAACATCACAAACATCTCAACTAATAACTCAAGGCGGGTGTTACTTAACCCAATTGCAAGGTGCTAATCCCAAATAAATGCGGAAGACTTCGCTAAGCATCTCACTTCTCGTGCACTCTACTAGCACTCATCACTTCACAATGTAGCTAAAGCTATTCCCAACCTGAACCTATTGCACACGCCGACAAATAAAAGGGTTAGGCTAACGCCTAGTGAGTTCAAGAGTTTACATCATGAGCAAATCATTTGATAAACCAAAATATTCAACTTAATAAGTGATTTTCAAAACGGGTTTGTATAAAAGGCAACGACGACCCGTTTTCCAAACACACACAATCCCTGTGAGGAAAGCTTCCAATGAAAATCGTTTCTCTGCAAAGGATTCAAATCCAAAACTCATCTCAAGAGTTAATTAAGTAATAATTTCTCAAGTAATCGTTACTGCGAATAAAACTCCAATAGTTAAAAGATCAAATATGGATGTAACATAAATCCGTCCATCAATCATGGAAAACAATCTATAGGCATATAATATAACCTCAACAATGTGAATAATAAAATACCGAAATCAATACCCTTCGGTGACGGGGGAGACCCGATCTCATCGAATGTGGCCAACACATAAATTAAACCACAATTAATAAACGTAAGTAAGCTTCTTGGATGTGGAAAGCAGATGACATCAACCATACTAGGTCTTTAGTCAATCTTCGGCATCAACCATACTAGGTCTTTAGCCCGTCTTAGACATCAACCATACTAGGTCTTTAGTCCATTTCCGACATCAATCATACTAGATCTTTAGCCCATCTTTGACATCAACCATCCTAGGTCTTTAGTCAATCTTCGGCATCAACCATACTAGGTCTTTAGCCCATCTTAGACATCAACCATACTAGGTCTTTAGTCCATTTAAACTACCAAGTTCAACCATACTAGGTCTTTACCTTGGAACCCACCATCCAAAACAAGCTTACTCGACGTAAAATATATATATATACATGATCCCAAAAGAATAACCAATGCATTAAACTCATGTAAGCTACAAATGTAATGCAACCCATGCAATTCAAACCCCAAGCCCGCGTCAAGCTTGCTAAAATCGGGCGAATGCCCTCAAGACTCAATAGAGTCCAAAACCGAGCCCTCTGCTCAAAAGATCTAATGATCATTTATCAACATCGATTTATGCAAATGAAATGCATCTAACCCACAACATGCAAACACACGCTCCAAGGCATGGTAATCTCACAACCCCTTCATTGCCACGTTCCCAATGAAGTCAAATCATATATGCATCTATATGTACACGTATATGCAAATCTTTTATAACTCGACAATGCATATAACTCACTAAGGTTCATTAGTCCCAAAGGTAATAAGCATATAAAATCATCAAACGGTCTTCACACATAAGACCAACACTTAAACCGGCACATATTCAAATAAAACGAAATTAAGCATATAGCACCTCCAAGACTCCATCTCGAGTCACTAAATCCAACAAGCACTCAAAAGACTCATTTGAGTATAAATCAAGCCTTTAAGGCCAAAATAAACGTTTGGTTAAATACGTGTCACTCACACGGTTACGTAAACCAAAATACATCGTTACTCAAACTCTTTACTCTTTTAATTCCTCAATTGGCCATCGGCCCCAAAAATGAAAGGTTTATAACTCTCAAAATATTCACATGGTCGGATTGACCAAAATCCCCAACCTACACATTCACACTTTAAAAAAATGTAACACATCATAGTTATCGCATAATCACCAAATCCTCTTCACTTATGCAATAATTTAACAAAACCTCTTTTACTCGTGATTTATTCCTCAATCACTCAAAATCTCCAAATGTGGGTGTTTTACAAGATATGTAAAGTTCAACACTTTGATTAAATCAAAACCCACCAAATAACTCAACAATAGATAATTTCACATAAAGCACACAAATACTTTAAAATACACATTTTGGCATGTACAACGTTTTCACAAATCAACTTGAACTCACCTTGCTAGATTTAGGCTAAATCTAGATTTTCCCCAAACGTAAGCTCCTTTGATGCAACCCGAATCCTTAGGTCAAATCTTCCAAAACCTAGATCCACAAGTTTCTAACCATAAATAATCATTCCCAAACACTTATATACACTTCCCCCAACATAAATCATCCAAAACCACCACAAATACCAAAACCCTAACTTCTTAGATGAAGAAAAGTGAGAAGCTTACCTCAACCACCACCAAATACTCTTGGATCATTCATCATACTTCAAAACTCTTTCTAGATCCTTGAAGAGCTCCCAAAAACGAAACCATAGCCACTTGAATCATCAAAATCGGAGTTGTGGTGAGAAAGTTATGAAGGTTTGAAGTTTGGGGTTGAAAGTTCGCGACTTAATAGAATCCAGAGAGTTGCGCGGTTTGTCCCGCGGTTTATACGTCGCGTGGCTCCCTGGTTGGTCGGTTGGTCGGATACTGTTTTGGCCGTAACTTCTTCGTTATAGCTCCGTTTTTGCTCCGGAAAGAACCGTTGGACTCGTATTCGAATTCCCCATCCAACAAGACCATAAAATCTGGGATTTAACCCCAAAACGTATTTTTCATATTTTTCTTAAAAGACCGGTTTCACACTGATTCGAAATTGTACTTATCCGAAAATTACGGGTGTTACATTATCCCATTTCCACACTGGTATATCCAAAGATTGAAGTTCTCCAGAAGGTCGTTCATGTTCCGCTTTGACGTTCAGACAAGTCACACATCGTTCCACAAAGTGAGCGATGTCCTTCTTCATTCCGGGCCACCAATAAAACTGCCTTAAATCCCAGTACATCTTATTCTTCCCTGGATGTACTGAATATCGCGACCTATGCGCTTCTTCCAGAATGCCTACCCACAAGTTCCCCAACTTAGGAACCCACACCCGGTTCTTCAAGCACCTCAAACCACTACTGTTGACACTAAGAAAGGACGTAACTCCAACTATTCTTTCACTCTTTACATTTTCTTCTAGCAACGCCTCCTCTTGAGACTTCTTGACCTTATCCAGAAGATCTGAAGTCGCCTCGACCCTGAGGGCCACTACTCTGGTCGATTCTCCTCGCCCCTTCCGACTCAACGCGTCGGCAACCACATTCGCTTTACCCTGGTGGTAAAGGATTTCACAGTCATAATCATTCAGTAGTTCCATCCATCTTCTCTCTCTCATGTTTAACTCCTTCAGATCAAAGAGATGCTTAAGACTGTTGTGATTGGTGTAGATCTGGCACTTAACTCCATATAAGTAGTATCACCATATCTTTAAAGCGAACACCACCGCAGCTAGTTCCATGTCGTGCGTGGGGTAGTTATTTTCGTGATCTTTCAATCGCCGGGACGCGTAAGCGATCCCTTTCTCTCGTTGCATCAAGACACACCCTAACCCAAACTTAGACACATCACTGTAGATAACAAATCCTTCAGATCCGTCGGGGGTAATGACAGAATCGGAGCGCTACTCAGACTTTCTTTCAACTTACCAAAAGTGGCCTTCTGGGCCTCGGTCCAAATGAATTTAATGTTTTTCCTCGTCAATGCGGTAAACGGTGTGGCTATTCGAGAGAAGTCCTGAATGAACTTCCGGTAGCAGCCCGTCAATCCGAGAAAACTCCTTACTTCTGATGGCGACTTTGGCGGCTCCCAATCTTTAATTGCTTCGATCTTAGCCGGGTCCACTTTGATACCGTCTGCTGACACCACGTGACCTAGAAACTGAACTTCTCTCAACCAGAACTCGCACTTCGAGAACTTAGCATACGATTTCTCATGCTTCAACAGTTTTAGCACTGCCCGAAGGTGTTCCTCGTGATCTCTCCAAGATCGGGATTAGATCAGAATGTCATCAATGAAGACGATTACAGACTTATCTAACAATGAACTATGCACTCTATTCATCAAGTCCATGAATACTGCTGGGGCGTTAGTCAGGCCAAAGGGCATAACTAGAAACTCGTAGTGTCCATATCTGGTGCGAAAGGCCGTCTTAGGTATGTCTTCCCCCCTCACCTTCAGCTGGTGGTAACCAGACCTTAAATCTATCTTCGAGAAAGGCCGTATTAGGTATGTCTTCCTCCCTACAACTTAGGTATGTCTTCCTCTTAGTGTCCATATCGGTGCGAAAGGCCGTCTTAGGTATGTCTTCCTCCCTGCAACTGGTCGAAGAGATCATCAATTCTCGGAAGCGGGTAGTTGTTCTTAACTGTCACCTTGTTGAGCTATCGATAGTGTATGCACATCCGCATAGACCCATTCTTCTTCTTAACAAATAGTAACGGCGCTCCCCAAGGCGATGAGCTCGGACGAATGAAGCCCTTGTCGAGTAACTCTTGCAGCTGCGTCATCATCTCCTTAATTTTCGCTGGTGCCAATTGATAGGGCGCACGCGTAATCGGTACCGCTCCAGGAATCAAATCTATTATGAACTCTACTTGACGATCTGGGGGCAGACTTATCAAGTCATCCAGAAACACTTCTGGGTACTCACTTACTATATACACATCCTCCACTCGCTTCTTTTCTTTCTTAGCATCTAGCACATAGGCTAAATACCCAAGACATTCCTTCCCCAAACATACTCTAGCTTTCATCATAGATATCATACACGACTTCTTATCCTGACGATCCCCATAAATTACTACTTCTTTCTTATCAGGTAAGGCGATACGAATCAACTTCTTATTACATACAATGTTAGCGTCGTTATCGGCTAACCAATCCATTCCTATTATCACATCAAACTCCCCCATACCCATTGGGTATAAACGTAATGAAAATAAATGGCCATCTATGTCGATACTACACTCTTCATAGACCTCCTTCACCTAGATTCGACTATCATCCGCTACCTCTCCCTCAAACCCAAAGTTCAACCTCTTGGGTTTCAGTTGCAAATTCCAAATAAAATTCGGCGACACTGAAGAATGATTTGCGTCCGAATCAAACAACACTTTAGCAAAATTCGTGTCAATGGGGAAAATACATGTCATCACATTTGGCGTATTCACAGCTTCCTCCGTCGACATGTGAAATTCCCTCGCCTTCGCGCGAGCAGGCTCTACCTTCCTATCTCCGTCCCTTCCACTGTTATTACCACCATAGTTACCCGCAAATCCCTTCTTTAGATGTGGGCAATCCAACTTGATGTGGTCTGGCGAACCACATTGATAACATGATCTCGGACTACGGCAATCCCGTGCCATGTGCCCTGTCTTCCCACACTTGTAGCATCCTTCTTTATCTGCCAAGCATTCTCCTTTAAGCATCCGGTTACATTTCCCACACGGTTTCTCTCCTGCTCTAGGTACCACTCATAGCTCGGGTCTAGGAGCAGTCGGCCTCTTGACGTCATGATTTGGCCCTTCCCCGTTCCGTTTATCACCAACTCTGTCACCTAAATCTCTTAAACTATGGCTCTGATACCAACTGTAATAACCCACCATCTTAAATCAGGCATAACATTTAACATTAAAGTGAAAATTTAATCGAGTACATTCATAACTGTGAATAAAACTAAAGTCTATAAAATAAACTGAAACTTCTATCAACTAGAAGCATCCTCACGCTAGACCTTCTCCTAGTGAGCTCCCTCTAGTGGCAACAGTTTTATCGTCAAAAGTTTAAAGCATTTCATAATAATTAAATCTATTACTACATTTCCCAACAGCCTCCCGCCTTCCGACTCTACTGTCTGGACAGAACCATCCGGATTACACCTTCCGAAACTATACGGGTTACACTTTCCGAAACTATCCGAAGTACACCTTTCGGAATACTATCCGGACTATGCTTTCCGAAACTATCCGGACTAAGCTTTCCGGAATACTTATCCGGATTACACTTTCCGGAACTCTTGTCCGGACTCTGAGCTTCATCCGGAAACGTACTTGTCCCAAAACGGGATTCTCTCTCAGAAATGAACCATACGAGGACTTGCACATCAAGCATAATTTATACGAACAACCCAGGTTAAACTCAACCACCTTTAAGTGGTTCTCTCCTCTAAAACCCATTTAAACTCCCAAAAGTTTTCCCCAAAACGTAACATTCAAGATTCCAATCAATAGAATGAGAGAGATAGATGGAGAATTGATGCTTACCTTGAAACTTGCAGACCTAGATGATCTTGACTCATCAATCTCTCCTGGACTTTCTTCAAACGTTGTAGCTAGAAACTTGATTTCTTCAATTTTCTCTCACACAGCCACTCCCAAGGTAAAATAGCAAGACCTAGGGTTTTGTGCCATTCCTTGTGGGTTTTATACCCTCTCACTCAACTTTTCATAATCATCCCTGAAGTTCTATATTTCCCATTTTCTCCTTAGAGTTCTTATTTCGACATACCGCGTGCCTTGGTTATTACATGTTATAGCTACTTTACTTATCTCATTCATATATTCATGACATACATGATATATTCAACCATAAGCATTAAAACATCTTACAATCAACCGATTAATAGGAATTAAAATCAACCTACATGACGAAAGTCTTATAAAACTAAACGTAAATGCTAAATGTTTAAAAACCATTAGCTTGTCGTATACCAAATTAATACATTATAAAATAACTTAAACACAACTAAAAGTTGAAAAATCGAAATGCTATTGGTGAGCAATTAGTGTCAACAACTATACAATAAGAACCGAAACGATAAGTATATATCAACCACAATGTTGTCAACAAATTTACAATAAATAGGACCGAAACCATCTTAAAGCATGAAAAACCTACGCCTTGTACGTTTGAAGATTGCCAAAATAAGGTAGATGCGCTTGGGGTTGGAATCAAATGACTTGTTATATGGTGTTCCAGTTGCTTTTTCAGTGACCAAACGATCATTGTTGGCAGTCGTGGACCAATATAGGACTTAGGGGGCCTGAGCACTCGCTCAACCAATTTTGTCAAATAGAATTTGTTTTGCGCTATGAAAGTTGAACATGACAAATTTGAGGCGTCCTTCATAATAAAAAAAGGAAATAAAAAACTTAACATCAAAGAGTTTTGAATACTACAATATATCAAAAAATAGTATCCCAAGATCAAACACTTACATTGTAGCGAAAAGTAAAATATATAACGTTACAACTTTGACGAACATAACTTTGCTCTATTTGTTAGTGTCTTGATCTGCATATATTTGTAACAACCCAAAATCAGTAACATGACATAAATAAAATAATGCCCAAAAAGGGGTCCCAATACATCTCAAATCCGTACAGAGTTTTCAAAACTTGGCAGCGGAAACACACTTCCACAGCCGAGAGATCTAGCTAAACATAGATGCTAAAATAAAGAACTACAGTGCTCTATTCCGGCAGTCTTCGTCTCTACCTTCAGACCCTTTCGTTCTCTTTTGAGGAAGCTCCACTAACACTCTTACCTAAAAATGGTTTTAGTTTGGGAAAACGATGGATAAACCATGAGGTCTAGTGAATTCCCTCTCGAAAACAGTTTAAACAATTCTCAACTTTAAAGCGTGTAAACTGTCACATGAGTATACAAAATAACAGTTTAAATGACAAACTCCACATAAGGGTATTTGCACAGTCGACACCAGTCCCATCACCTCCTCGTGATGTCCGCACTCAGGGCCACCAGTAGATCCCCACGGCCCCCAGTATATGCCACTTCCGAATGTGCAAGAAACAGATTCAAGGCTTACGGAACAACCAACCTCCTAAGGATTCTCAAAAATCCAAGGTACGCAAATTCCACTATGCAATACAACTCCACATACAAGCATTAATTCATGAAGAACATATAAACAATGTGTAAGTGGGAAAAATGCTTCATAATATATATAATAACATGCTTCATTTCAAACGTATATACATATCATCATCTCGATACCAATTTCTATAGAAAACTTTCATAAATCCTTTCCCATGTATAAAAGGGTTTAAGGGAACTCACCTGAATGTTGGAAATCAGTCACACACCGAGTCTCACTTTCGATAGAACCGAACCCCTACAATTCGACCAAACAGAGTAGATTAAACCCTATTCGGATTTTACTCAGTTCCCGATTAAGTCTTTACGAATTTCTTTATTTTCCGAATAAACCCATACAGGCTCTTCCTAGTTCTCGATCAAATCCGGGATTCCCTGGTTTCCCGAACACAGGGTATCGGGTTTCTACCCGATTTCCAGATGCATAAGACATTCGGGTTCTACCCGTTTTCTGAACGTATGAGACATCTGGGTTCTATCCGATCTCCGGACACATGAGACATCCGGGTTCTACCCGATTTCTGGATAATATGTATCCGGGTTTCGCTTGTTTCCCGATCTGAACCTTGTCCGTGTTTGGGCGATTTCGTGATACTCAGGACTGTTTCTTCTTTGCATCGATTTTGCTATGAGGTTTTCCACCTTTTTCATTCCCAAAACATAGAGGGCCAACACCCTAGCCCGTATTAACCTCCCAAGAAAAATAAAAAGACAATACACTTAATCAATTAACTAAATCAAACAAATCCCTTAGAAGTAAGAACACAGTGGCTTAATGGCTTATTCCCAAATTAATACATACCAAGACAGATAGAAATCATCAGGGGATGAATGTGGTTTACCTTGTAGATGATGATATTTCCAAGAAATCCTCTAGCACAAAACCCTTGCCAAAATCCTTTATCAACCTCCTCTCCTCTTTTTCATGATAGCAATCACCAAATGGGGAATTAGGGGTTTTAGCCCCTTTTATATACCTTTTTAGAATTGCACCAAAATCCTTAAGTTTCTACTTTTCCAACTTTGGCCCCCAAACCTCTCAAGTACTTAGACTTTAAAAGTAATGGTTATTACAACACCTCCCCCTTAAAAGGATTTCGTCCCCGGAATTCCAATGCTGAACATATGCGGGTATTTAAACCTCATCTCCGATTCTGCCTCCCAAGTCACTTATTGTCCCTTGTGAAATCGCCACTGAACTTTCATAAGGCTGATCTCTTTAGTCCTCAGTTTCTTAACCTTACGGTCGACGATCGTTTGTAGGTTCCTCTATAAAGTTTAACTTCATGTCTACTTGCACATCCTGCAATGGCACATCCATATCAACTTCCGCTAAGCACTTCCTCAAGTTGGAGTCGTGAAACGTGTTGTGGATGTGCCGCAACTCTTCACGTAGATCTAGTTTGTACGCTACTTCTCCAATTCGTTTAACAATTTCAAACGACCCAATGTAATGTGGGCTTAGCTTCCCCCTTTTTCCAAAACATAACACTCCTTTCCATGGGGATATCTTAAGCATCACCTTATCCCCGACTTGAAATTCTATATCCTTCCTTCTTTTGTCCTAGTAGCTCTTTTGTCGAGCACGTGCTACTTTCAATCTTTCCCGCACTTGGACAATCTTATCCACAATCAACTGCACTATCTCGGGTCCTGCCAGTTTCTTTTCCTCAACCCTACTACTACATAGGGGTGTCCGATATTTCCTACCCTAGAGCACCTCATACGGAGTTGCCTCAATGCTCGTGTGGTAACTGTTGTTGTAGGCAAACTTGATCAACGGAAGATGACTCTCCCATGAATCCTGATAATCCAAGGCACACACCCTCAGCATGTCTTCCAAAGTCAGAATAGTTCGCTTACACTGACCGTCGGTCTGAGGATGGTAGGCAGTACTCAACTTGATTTGTGACTCCATTTCTCTTTGGAAGCTCCTCCAAAACGTCGATGTGAAGCGACTATCACGATCTGACACGATCGATAGCGGTACGCCATGTCAGGTCACTACCTCATCAATATATAACTGTGCTAGTCTTTCCAATGAGTAAGTCTCCTATATGGGTAAAAAGTGCGCCAACATAGAAAGTCGATCCACGATCACCCATATCGCATCGTAACCCTTTTGGGTCCTAGGCAACTTCGTCACGAAGTCCATTGTGATATGATCCTACTTCCAAACTAGAATGTCCAGCGGTTGGAGTTTTCCATAAGGTCGTTGGTGCTCTGCTTTCACCCGTCAAGCACCTCTCAACAAAGTGTGCTATATCTTTCTTCATACCCGACCACCAATAACGTTTTCATAAATCCTCAAACATCTTATTGGTTCTCGGATGAATAGAATATTTCGACCTATGCGCTTCCTCCAATATTACCTTCCTAACCTTCCCGAGCTTCGGAAGTCGTATTCTCCTATTAAAACATTTCAGCCCACGACTGTCCTCCACTAAAGAGGATGCATGCCCTACCATTTGCTCTTTCTTAACGTTCTCCGTTGCTAACGCTTCTACTTGCTACTTCTTTATCTCGTCCAGTAAGTTAAATGTCAGTTCGGCTCTCATGCCCACAATTTTTAAAGTCTCATTCCTCTCTTTACGACTCAAGGCGTCGGCCACTATGTTGGATTTCCTGGGATGATACTTAATCTTACAATCATAATCCTTTAGTAGCTCCATCCACCTCCTTTGGCGCATATTCAACTCCTTTTTATCAAAGAGATGACAAAGGCTCTTATGATCCATGAAAATCAGACATTTCGTTTCGTAGAGATAATGTCACCAAATCGGAGCAAAGATGACGATCGCCAACTCTAGATCGTGAGTGTGGTATCGTGTTTCGTGATCCTTCAGCTGGTGAGATGCATACGCGATCACTTTTCCACGTTTCATTAGAACATACCACAATCCTAATTTAGACGCGTCGCTATACACCACAAAGTCATCTGTACCATCTGACAACGTTAAGATCGGAGTGCTACTCAACATATTCTTCAGTTTCTGAAAGGCCCCACTTTGAATATCCAACCACATAAACTTAACACTTTTCTTAGTCAAGAAGGTCAACGGGGTTGTAATGCATGAAAAGTCCTTGATGAACTGACGGTAATAACCCACTAATCCGTGGAAACTTCAAACTTCAGACGAATTTGTAGGCGGTTCCCAATCTCGAATAGCCTCTACCATAAACAGATCCACCTTGATCCCATCTTGAGACACTACATGTCCAAGGAATTGCACTTCCCGTAGCCAAAACTAGCACTTCGAGAACTTTTCATAAAGCTTATCTTGTTTCAACAACTCTAACACGATCTAAAGATGGCCCTCGTGCTCCATTTTGGACTTTGAGTAGACTAGGATATCATCAATAAACACGATCACAAACTTATCCAAGTAGGGTTTCCACACCCTATTCATGAGATCCATAAAATCAATGGGGCATTTGTTAGCCCAAACGACATCACCAAAAACTCATAATGTTCGTACCTATTTCGAAAAGCCATTTTTGGTATGTCCTCTTCCATCACCTTGAGTTTGTGATATCCCGACCTCATGTCTATCTTAGAGAAATAACTAGCTCCTTGCAATTGATCAAACAAAAAATCTATTCTCGGAATCGGATACTTATTCTTAACCGTGACCTTGTTAAGATTAGAGTAATCTATGTGCATCCGCATAGACGAAGTACCGGCGCTCCCCATGGTGAGGTACTTGGTCTGATAAATCCTTTATCAAACAACTCTTGTAGTTGCTTCATCATCTCCTTCATTTCGGAAGGTGCTAATCTATATGGCGCGTGAGCTATTGGAGCGGCTTCAGGCACTAAATCGATTCGACAATCCATGGGTAGGCTCGTCAAATCAGTCAGAAACACTTCTAGGTACTCACTCACTATAAGCACTTTCTCTACCCCCACGCTTTTCCTTCTTAGCATCCACTACATAGGCTAAGTAGCCCTGACACCCTTTCCTCAAACACCTATCACAGAAATAAGGCTAGTGCTCCTATCCCGCCGATTTCCATAAATCACTATTGTTCCCTTATCGGGTAACTGAACACGAATCAGCTTCTTATTGCATATGATATTGGCACTATTCTTAGCTAGCCAATCCATACCAAGTACTATGTCAAACTCCCCCATTGCCTTCGGATGCAGCTGTAACGACACCAAACTCCCTTCTATTTCTATGACACAATCGTCAACGACATCGCTAATAGACACCCGATTATCGTCGGCGGTCTCAACCTCTAACGCTTGCTCTAATCGCTTAGGTTTCACCCTCAAGCATTTCACAAATTCCAGAGACACAAAAGAGCGATTTGCTCTCGAATCGAACAACAACTTGGCACATAAAGATTTCACTAGAAATGTACCTATCACGACATCCAAAGTATCCATCGCTTCTACCGCAGTCATATGAAATACACGTCCTTTCGGGCGTGTTGGTTCCAACCTCCTCTCCTCCCTTTTGCTCCCTTGACGGTCTCCAAACTGAACCGGTCCTTCGTTATTCACTTGAGAGCAATAAAACTTCATATGGTTAGGTGATCCACACTGATAGCACGACCTCTTACTCTAGCAATCCCTGGAAACATGACCCAGAAACCCATACTGGAAACATGACCTAGTCTCCACCATACACTCTCCTCGATGAACACGACATCACTTCCCACACGGCTTATCTCCCGCTCTACGATTTCCACGAATCGCCGGTCTAAATGTCTTTCCCTTCCTCGCATCACCTTTCGGTCCATCCCATTTCTTCTTTTCTCCGACCCTTTCAGTCACTTGGCGGTTCTTTTCTTTCTTAGTTAGTTCATCCGCATTAATCGCCGCTTGGAAAGTGGTACCTTGTAGAAACCAACTCCAGGATACTGCTCTTTAACCCACAGATGTATCGTTCCACACGACGCTCTTCAGTCGGCATGTACAATTCGGCAAAACGAGATTTCTCCAAAAACTTGGAGGTATACTCTCGCACGATCATCTCCCACTATTCCGACCTCAAAAACTCCTCTTCCAATTTCTTGATTGCCGTCAGCGGGCAGAACTGAGCCTTAAACTTCCCAACAAATGTCTCCCAAGTCATATTACAAGTCGTAGACGATTCTTTCCCTCCCGTCTCGGCATCCCACCAGAAAACAGCATCCGACTTCAACATAGACAAAGTAAACATCACTTTATCTCCGTCAGCACAATTACAAGTGTCAAAAACCAGTTCCATCTCCCTGATCCACCTCATTGCTAAAACCGAGTCGCATTCTCCTTTAAACGTAGGAGGCTTGCACGAGGCGAATACCTTGTAATTGCACCCTTTAGTTGTCGCCTCGTTTGCCACCAACGTGGTCGATTGAGAATGGATACCTACCCCTGTCACGGGCGGGCTAGACATCTCTGAGCCATCCTAGCTCTCACTCTTTTCTTTGCTCCCCAATTTTTGCTGGGCTAAAAGGGATTGTAAGGTTTCTTGGATTTTGCCCATCTCGGCGGCAAAGTTCTCTTGGGTTCACGAAATATTGGGTGCGGCCCCATCCACGCGCTCTACACTGATTCCTACCCCTTACAGTAACTGAACTCTCATGTTAATATACTTCCCGCTCAACTGGGATCTCCACACTTCTTGTCCGATGGGCCACATGAGTCTTCCTCCGTACTTGAGTTCTCACATTGGCTCCATCCACTTGGGTGGTAGCCTTTTGGGACGTATTTCCTTGTCCCCCTCCACGACCCTTTCCCCTCCCCCGAATGGCCACTTGCCTTCGAGGGTTCCTCGGTCCATTCTCAAGGACTTCATTGGTCGGGATTGCTCCATCAGCGGGTACCGACCTACTCCTTAGTGATCTTCCAGACATGAAGAGAACTGAAATAATCACATATAAACAAACACTCAACCGACAGCTTCACATAATAAGGCAATGTAATCACATACATATACCTGTAAAATCGCAATTACATCAGACAAATGTGTTTTCAAAATTACCTTACGGGTGCGTTTGGTAAGCAGACATGACAGAACATGACAAGACGGGACAGTACAGAACAAAACAGGACAAAACAATTGTTTAGCGTTTGGTAGACAGAACTACAAAGAATAGGACATATAACATTAGATAGAACAGAACATATAAAACTCTGTTCCTGTCTGTTCCACATAAAAGTCCTGCCAAACATGGGACAATGATCTCTGTTCTATTCTGTTCTGTCCTGTCCACTGTACCAAACGCACCCTACATGACAGTCCTCACTACCCTATTATTCGTGCACCTGGAGTGATATTTTATAAAGGCATCTTATATCTCGGTTGTGTCACACATCCTACAGTTTAAGTTTAGGCCCATCCAGTCACCTAAATCCCTTAAACTATGGCTCTGATACCATTTGTAACAACCCAAAATCCATAACACGACATATATAAAATAAAGCCCAAAAAGGGGTCCCAATACATCTCAAATCAGTACAGAGTTTTCAAAATTTGGCAACGGAAACACACTTCCACAACTCAGAGATCTAGCTAAACATAGATGTTAAAATAAAGAACTACAGTGCTCTATTCCTGCAGTTTTAGTATCTACCTTCTGACCCTTTCCTTTCCTTTTGAGGAAGCTCCACTAACACACCTACCTGCAAATGGTTTTAGTTTTGGAATGCGAGGGTTAGACCATGAGGTCTAGTGAATTCCCTCTCGAAAACAGTTAAATGATTCTAAACTTTAAAACATGTAAACTGTCACATTAGTAAATATAATAACAGTTTAAATGACCAACTCCACATAAGGGTATTGGCACAGTGGACACCAATTCCCATCATCCCTTTGTGATGTCTGCACTCGGGGCCACCAGCAGATCCCCACGACCCCCAGTAGATGCCTCTTACGTATGCGCAATAAACAAATTCAAGGCATACAGAACAACGAACTTCCCAAGGATTCTCAACAATCCAAGGTACGCAAATACCACTGTGCAACCCGACTCCACATACGAGCATTAATTCATGAAGAACATGTAAACAATGTGTAAGTGAGAAAAATGCTTTCACAGTATATAATAACATGCTTCATTACAAACGTATATGCATATCATCGTCTCGATACCAATTTCAGTTATAGAAAACTTTCATAAATAATTTCCCATGTATAAAAGGGTTTAAGGGAACTCAACTGAATGTTGGTAATGCGACACACACCGAGTCTCACTTCCGACAGAACCGAACACCTACAATTTGACCAAACAAAGCAGATTAAACCCTATCCAGAATTTACTAAATTCCCGATTACGTCTTTACAGATTTACTTGTTTTCCGGATAAACCCGTCCGGGCTCTTCCCAATTCCCGATAAAATTCGGGTTTCCCGGGTTTCCCGAATATAGGGCATCGGGTTTCTACCCGGTTTCGGACGCTTGAGACATCTGAGTTCTACCCGATTTTTGGACACATGAGACATCCGGGTTCTACCTGATTTCCGGATAATACGTACCTGGGTTTCACCCGTTTCCCGATCATAACCCTGTCCGGGTTTAGGCAATTTCCAGACACTCGGGACTGTTTCTTCCTGGAATCGAATTTGCTATTGAACCAAAATCCTTAAGTTTCTACTTTTCAAACTTTGGCCCCCAAACTTCTCAAGCACTTAGACTTTAAGATTAATGGTTACTACAATATTCTTCTTCAAGTGACAATAGTTTTAAAAGAGTTTGGATAAGCCTAAGGCCCTGTGAATGCACGGTTTTCATGCGCGAACAAAAACCTTTACAATAAACCATTTTCATAAAGCTTCATAAATTAGCCATGTAATCGAGAAAAATAACACTTCTCACAAAGCAATAGCTTTATGGTGGGTGTCTACTTCACATAGCTTTATCCAGCGAAACCACACTTCATGTCCGCTCTTATGGATTAAATACAACAACTAGACATGCTAACAAAACATGTATGTTTTAACATTAAATTGTAGTACAACCATATTGTTACACAAATATTAAAATATACATGATCATGTATATTCAAGATTTCACACAAAATTATCAATATGTAACGTACGATAAAATAAAGAAAAATATTAGCAATCTTGCATAAAATTTTAAATAACGCATGCAACCCATTATAAAAAGGATGGTATAGCTCACCGTCCAAGTCGTAACACCAAGATGTTCCTCCGAAGTTTCTCACGCCCTCCCAACAATTTATGATCATATTTTAACTCTAAGATACAACACCCACTACAACAAAATTGGTTGGATGCTTGTTTATAAGACCAAGCAATGAATCGTCCTATCTAAAAGTGTTACAATACATTTATAGGATACTTTTAGGCATTTTATTATGTTTAGTTAGGATACTTGTTGGTGCTAACATGTTAATTGTATCCAAGTTAAAGAACTTGTTTTGTAACTTCATAGTCTAGGTATAAATAGCCTAGGTTCCCTCTTCGTTCATAACTCTTGTCACTCTTGCAACTCAATCACTTGTAATATTTTGTCTACATTTTGTAACTCAATCCTTGATGTTAATGAGAGATGACTAGTGATTCTTGATCATATGTTTACATACTTGTTTCTAGGATCACAAGTGGTATCAGAGCAAGCAGATTCAAGCAAGATTTGATCAGATTTGAGGATTTTTTGGGGTATTTTTGAAGTTTTCGGACCTAGGATCGAAATTAGTGATTTAGGATGTTTTGTGTTTGATTGTTTATTCAGAGGTGTTCGTTTTGATTGTGTGAATAAATATGTGCAAGAATTTTGATCGAAAGAACTGATTATAGTGGATGTTGATGGATTTTTAGGATTTTTTGGTGACTTACTGTTTTGGATCGAAAGGTATTGATTTTGTTAGTTTTTGGTGTTGTTTTCTTCACAAGAACTACTCAGAATAGCATTGCAATCCTTCGTTCAAAGTTTGGTATCAATTGGCGGAGTTTAGAGTGATAATTCGGACTTAGAAGAAAGTTTGGTTCGAACTTCATAGAAGTCACACAAAGCTATTCTTCAAGTATTTAAAGTTGTCGCATAAAACTGATATTCATCCTTATCGCACAGAACTTGAGCGATAAGAATGTTTCATCGCACACGGGTTGAGCGACAAGTACTATTCATCAAGTCTGATCGCACAAGTAGTGACCGATAACTACTGTTCATTGCCCTTTGTTGACCGACAACTTTACCTAATCGCACAGAGTTTTGACCGATAACCCTCCTGATCGCACAAGTATCACCCGAGAACTACTGTTCACGATCCTCATCGCACAAGTATCGTGCGACTACCACTGTTCATCGCATACTTGTTGTGCGATAATGTTTTACTATTCATTGATTTTGCTTGTTTGTCTGTTTAAAGATCATTAACAGGTAAATTGTAAAGATGATGAAAAACGAAGTGATGACGTCACTTGGAACCGAATCTCGTCCTCCAATTCAATTTGAAAATGAGTATGAGCAATGGAAGGATAGATTCTTGAACTTTATTGAAAGACAACAAAATGGAGAATATCTACTTTTGTCTCTGGAACATGGACCGATGCAACCAATAATGTCTCATGTTTTTGCTCCGAATGCACAACAAGGAACTCTAAAGGTGAAACCTATTGGGGAATACACAGTTGAAGAAAAGGCACAATTCGATGCAGATAAGAAAGCCAGATCTTACTTAATCATGGGCATACTGAATGAAATCTACAACAAGATAGATAGCTATAAGGATAATGCACATGTGATGTGGGTTCAATTACAGAAAGATGTTACAAGGCTCTCAAATAGGAAACCAAATGAAACTAATTGTGTATTAATAGATATGAGGAGTTCAAGGCAAAAGAAGATGAGAGCTTGTCTCAAACTTATGACGGATTTATCTTTCTTCTAAACGAGCTGAGCAAGAACAAGATAAGGAAAGAGACAATTGAGGTCAATGTTAAATTTCTAAGTATATTACAACCTGAATGGAAGAGTGTGTGTCGGAGAATGAAACAGAACCCAAGACTATCCACAATGCCTTTACATGAGTTATTCGAAACCATACAACAAGATGAAGAAGAAGTGGAAGAAGTCAAAGAGAAATGGAATAAGAAGAAGAAGAAAGAAGCTCCTGATCCGGTGGCACTCATGGTTGATACGCATTCAAACAGTTATCTGAATGAGAGTTCTGATATTTTTAATACTGGTTATAATGGGAATATCTCAGATGACGAAGCTGAGTTAGAACAAGCTATGCTTTTACTAACCAGGCATTTTCAGAATAGATTTTATAAGATGCCGTCTTCTAACAATCTTAGATACACATCTGGTTCGAGGAAGTTTGAGAACAAGAATAGATTTGAGGGAAAGCAGTCTGAGGAAAAGAAGTATGAGGAAGTTGAGAAAAAGTTTGAGGAAAGGAATAGAGGTGATGGTAAGAAAATGTTTGATGAGAAAAAGGCAACTTTCGTTCCAAAGTGTTACAACTATGACACACCCGGTCATTATGCTAAGGATTGTAGGACGAAGGTCGTTCGGAATTCTGACTACTACATAACAAAGCTGATGTTAGCCAAACAAAAGGAAGAAGGGATGGCTTTACTTGTTGAAGATGAATACTGGATAGACATGACCGACGATGACGCTGAAAATGAAGAGGAAGCCAATATGTGCCAAGCAGAAGTTGATTCAGATCAAGAGGACACTTCTAACAGTGACTCTGAGGTAAATTCAATTCCTATACCTCCCTTTGTTGATCATGAAATAGCTACTTTACGTCATGAATTAGCAAATTCACGTAGTGAATTAGCTACTTTATACCGTGAATTAGAAATCATGACACGAGATGTTCAAGATTTAAGAGCCAAGTTGGAAAAGCAAAGAGAAGAAAACAAAGATCTAAGTCAAACTATTCTTGATGATAATCTTGAGAGAGAAAAGAAAAATGATGAAATTAAAACTGTCAAAGATCAACAAGAAAAGCTTGAAAAGGATAAGACATTTGCTGATTCTCAAATATCTGATCTAACAAAGAAAATCAAAGAGCTAGAAGATAAGAATAGTGAAAGTGAAGTTTCTTTGAAAGATATTACCACTCAAAATACAGAGTTTTTTTTGACAAAATTATTGATTTGGAAAAGAAGCTTTATTTGAGAGATCAAACTAAGCAAACTATTCATATGAACAAACCAAGGTTAGTGAGTTCTCTCAACAAATATTGGGGACTTGGTTATGAAAATCCTAAACGTTTGGAAAAGGTATGTAATTGTCTACCAACGTTATATCATTTTAAATACATAAGATATGCTAGATATTTTCCTGAATTTCTTCTCCAATAGACGAACGATGCATAAATAAGAGAAGATGAAGTAATGAAAAGATTAACCACAACAAAATGCCACTTCCATTTTGTTATACTAAAGAGACTGAAAAATATCAAAAGAATCCGAAAGGAACACTTTCAAATGATTATTTTGACATCTATGCTGTTAAACCTAATTGTGAAAAACCTATTGAAGAAAAAAGATATGTTCCACCTTTGATTCTGGAAGGAAGAATTTGCGAACTTGAAAATTCTATTCTGGAACAAAGAATAAAATTTGTTTATGAAAAGGATTTCCTTGCATCTATTTTTACAAATAGTGTTAAGGAATTATCTTCTGAGTTCGAGAAAAGGTTTGAAAAAGAAAAGGACATTCTTGAAAAATCTCTAATTAAAAGGTTTTCAGACTCCTTCAAGAAATCATTTGATGAAAAACAGAAAGTTAATCAAAAGTGTTTCCAACTTTCAAAGAAAGTTTCGGATCTTTAGAAAATTTTGGTCTCTGAGCATGAACAATTTGAGAATGAGAAAGCTAATTTACAATTGAATGCAAATATTTTGAAGAAAAGATTAGTGAGCATTCCCAGGAAGTAACTAATTTGGAAATTGCTTTGGAAAAAAGAGAGAAAAAAATTTGCTTCAAAGATGTGGTCTACTCCTGAAAATTCTTCTTCTAAAAAGGATTTCGAAGTTCATTCTGTTGATTCTGATTCTGATGAGGATTTTCAATCTAACCCTGGTTCCAAGGAGAATTCAAAACCTGAAGTTCGTGATAAAGGAAAAGCCTGTGAATTTGATTTTTCCAAGAAGCTTCCGCACCATAATGCTTTTATTTTGAAAAATGAAATACCTTCTTGTACTTTTTGTAAGGGAGAATGTTCAAATACAGAGAATGATTCTTTTTCTTAAAAACCCTCAAAGAAAAGAAAGAAGAGTAGAGAAAAAAAACACACTTCTCATCATTCTAAGGCTTCTGAATTTTCTGACTTTTCAGATAAGTTTGTGAATGAGAAGAATGTGAAGAAAGAATGGCGGGTGATGCAAAAGACTACTTTACCAACCAAGCAGAATGTCAAAAATACTTGTTTTTCAAATAAGAAACAACATGTTGAGAATGATAAACGACAACTTGTAAATTCTTACAAGCGTTACTCAAACAAGCAATTGTTGATTTTTTCAAATGATGATTGTTTTCTTTCTGCTTGGGGTCATAATAATCTTTTTGCCAAACCTGGTTCATGTTGTTGGTTTAATTCCTACTATGTTCCTTATTCTAATGCTCAAACCAATTTTTCAAAGAAAAAGAGACCACCAGTTTTCAAAAAGATGTCTCGCACAACTAACCAAAAAGGACCTATTTTCAAATGGGTACCTAAAACTGCTTGATCTGGTTTTTTGCAGAAGAATAATTTATGGTATATAGACTAAGGATGTTCAAAACATATGTCCGGCCAAAAAGACAGGCTCTCGAACTATGTTGAGAAAAATGACGGTCGAGTCAGATTTGGAGACAACCAATTCGCACCAATTCGCGGTTTTGGTGATATTGTGCAAGACAAGTTAACCATAAAGAAGGTCAGTTATGTTGAGGGACTAGGACACAATTTGTTTAGCATCATACAGTGTTGTGATAAAGATTTTGAAGTTAATTTCAAAGCAACAAGGTGTTGTGTCAGAACCGAGGAAGGAAAAGAACTCCTAGTTGGCACGCGAAAATCAAATCTTTATACAATAAATTTGTCAGTGGTGAATCTAGAAAGTGATGTGTGTCTATTGTCAAAGGCTTCAATTCAACAAAGTTGGTTATGGCACCGAAGGTTATCTCATCTAAATTTCAGATATATCCAAAAGTTGGTTATAGGTGAGTTAGTTCGAGGTCTTCCGATGTTGAAGTTTGGTACTGAAAGTTTATGTGATGCCTGTGAGAAAGGTAAGATGAAAAGGGTTCCTCACAAGCCGAAACCTGAACCTACGACAAAGAGTGTATTGGAATTAATACATGTGGATTTGTGTGGCCCCATGAAGACTGAAAGCATAAATGGTAGGAAATACGTATTGGTGATAGTTGATGATTTTTCTCATTACACATGGGTTAAGTTTCTTTGTTCAAAGGATGAGACTTCAGGCCATTTGATCAACGTCATCAAGTCAGCACAGAACAATATGCAATTATCTGTTAAGATAGTTCGTTCAGACAATTGCACGGAATTTAAGAATAAAATATTGGGAGATTTTTATGAATCGAACGAGATTACTCAACAATTTTCCGCGGCTAGAACTCCTGAACACAATGGTGTTGTGGAAAGGAGAAAAAGAACGTTAGTCGAATCCGCACAAACATTGCTGGCTTATTCTAATCTACCGTTATTTTTATGAGCTGAGGTTGTCGCAATTGCGTGTTACACTCAGAATGGTTCAATAATTCATCGCCGGTTTGGTAAAACTCCTTATGAGATAATGAATAAACGGAAACTAACCATACAACATTTTCATTTTCTTGGTTGCAAATGCTTTGTTTTGAACGACAAAGAAAATCGCAACAAGTTCATTCCAATGGCTATTGATGGGATCTTTGTAGGTTATTGAGAGCGTTAATGTAAAGTTTGATGAAACTAAAGTAGTGGATTTTGATCATAACTTCAGAACCCGTGATAACTGGAATTTTAGCTTCTGGACAAATCAGTTCAGGACCTGTTCCAAAACCAAATCAGGATCAACCTTCAACATCTAACTCTCATTTGCCTGATCTTGATTTATTATTTGAAGATTTCTATGATGAATATTTTGGTATTTACAATTCTTCTGATGTTCTTAACAGGAAGAAACCTGCATCTACAACAATTTCTGCTGCCAATACAGAAAAAGATGCAACTCAGCATTCGCATCTTGACATTTCTACTCCTGTTCAAGACAATACTGTACAAAAAGAATTCTGTTTCACAAGACTCAATTTCTACAAATATGGAAACTCCAACACAAGATCCTATTTCTTCAGTCAATGATACAACTGACTCTCAGCAACAACATGTATCTTCTGGAGAACCCATTCTTTCACATGATAATCCTCCAGAAAGTCCAAGTGCTGACGTGGATGTACCATTGGTTGCTGAAGAAACAAATGCTAATCTTGACAATGTTCAAACATCGTATATTCCACACCCACACTCAACAAAGTGGACGAAGGCTCATCCAATTCATCAGATAATAGGTGATCCAAATTCGTCTGTTCAAACGCGAACGTCTGCTCTCAAAGTGACTGCAAATGAGTGTCTTTTTGCGATCTTTCTGAGTAATATTGAACCTTTAACGGTTTTTGATGCTCTGAATGATCCAGATTGGGTGTTAGCCATGCAAGATGAGCTAAACCAGTTTGAAGCATTAAAAGTTTGGAGGCTAGTTCCACGACCTACGGATAAGAGTATCATAGGTACCAAGTCGGTTTTTAAAAACAAAAATGATGAAGATGGAATAATGGTTTGTAACAAAGCCAGACTCGTAGCAAAAGGTTACCGTCAATAAGAGGGAATAGATTACGACGAAACATATGCTCCAGTTACGAGAATGGAAGCCATAAGAATCTTTCTAGCTTTTGCGGCATGCAAGAATTTCACCGTCTATCAAATGGACGTGAAAACAACTTTTCTGAATGCCGTTCTTAAGGAAGAAGTATATGTTTCTCAACCAGAAGGTTTCGTCGACAAGGAACATCCAAATCATGTCTATATTCTGGATAAAGCCTTGTACGGACTGAAACAAGCCACTCGCTCATGGTATGAAGTTCTTTCAACCTTTCTACTCGAGTCAGGATTTGACAAAGGTAAAATCGATACGACATTATTCATTAAGAGCGAAGAAGGTGATATCATTATTGTACAGATTTATGTAGATGATATTATATTTGGTTCGACTAACCCTGGTTTGTGTACATGGTTTTCTAACCTCATGATGACTAGGTTCCAAATGAGCATGATGGGAGAGATCAACTTCTTTCTCGGATTGCAAGTGAAGCAATTCTCGACGGGAATCTTCATCAATCAATAAAAATACATATTCGATAATTTGAAGAAATTCAAAATGGAGAATTGTACATCAATTGGAACACCTATGACACCAACATCTAAGATCGGTCCAGATCCCAATAGTAAGAAGGTAGATCTAAGGACTTATCGAGGTATGATCGGATCACTCATGTATTTAACTGCAAGTCGTCTAGATATTATGTTTGTTACATGTTTATGTGCAAGATTTTAGGCAGATCTGAAAGACGTTCATCTAGGTGCGGTTAAGGGCATCTTCAGATATTTGAAAGGAACGACTTATCTTGGACTATGGTATCTGAAAGGGACGGGATACGAGCTAACAACTTATTCTGACACACATCATGGTCGAAGCTTAATGGATAGGAAAAGCACTACCGGGCATGTTCAATTTTTGGGAGATAAATTAGTCAGTTGGGCGTCAGTGAAACAGAATTGTGTTTCAACATCTATGGCGGAGGTTGAATATGTTGCTGCCGCAAGCTGTTGTTCACAAGTCTTGTGGATGATGACTCAACTAATGGATTTTGGTTGTAAGTATGATAAACTTCCCATTTATTGTGACAGTAAATCTACGATTGCAATTTCAGTGAATCGTGTCCAACACACGAAGACGAAGCACATTGATATTCGATATCATTTCATCAAAGACCATGTGGAGAAAGGTACAATTGAACTTTACTTTGTATCTACTGAATTTCAACTTGCCGATCTTTTCACTAAAGCTTTGGATGAGAAACGTTTCAAAATTTTAATTTCAAAGCTTGGCATGTTAAACAAGAAAGTTTGAATGTTCATAATATTCATTCAATACGTTGAAAATCTCTATTATTCATTCAAGCTCAATATCTTGATTGAAAAATATTAATTTTCATCATATTGAATCTTTATTATGATTATTTCAAAAGTTTATGTCTTTATGTAGTACACAAAGTTTATTTCAATTTTTTATCTTTTGTTTGACAATTTCAATTCTATATCTTTATGGTATTTGTGCAGTTTGATGTGTTTGTGCATGTGTTTAGGGGGAGAAAAGAAATGTTTTGATCATTTGTCTAGGGGGAGCATGATGAGTTGATCACATGCATTCACGAGCAAAGTAAGTGTTTCTAATCTGAATTTTGTGCAAACTCTACTTGATGAAAAATTATTTTGCAAAATCTATGCATCAATGTAGGGGGAGCAAAATGTTTTTGAAAAAAAAAGATTTGGAAAGAACCAGTTAAAAGTTGGACATCTTTTAACTTGGAAAATCATTTTACGAAAAAGTTGAAATTTTCTTGAAAAATGTCTAAGTGTTGGAAGTTGTCGATCAAGGCATCATGCGATCAAGATTTTTATCGCCTAAACTTTGACCGAGCACCTTCCTCATCGCACAAGATTTATGCGCTAACTATTGCTCATCGCATAAGTTTCATGTGTTAGATCTAGAGTTTTGTCAAAAACACAAGTGTTGAGATCTGAAATGAAGACTCAGAATTCTGAGTAGGAGACTCAGAAGTTCTGATTAAGAAGTCTTGAAAAGATTACTAAGTGTGAAGTCTGAACAGAAGGCTCAGAATTCTGAGTAGGAGACTCAGAAGTTCTGAAGGTGAAGACGAAAATGTCCAAGTGCTTAAAGTGTGTTCTAAAGTACTTAATCAGAAGGATGTTCAGAAGTTCTGAACATGTTGTTCAGAACTTATGTCTTAGACATTTTCAGTTATATTCAGTTACTAATTAGAACACGTGTATTAGTTCTATTGGTTTATCATGTATATGTACTGTAGCTTTATCTTTTCATTACAGTATATATAGAAGTTAGCAACTGTAAGCTAACTAACTTTTCACATAACTTTGTATTCACATTGTAATCTTTAAGAGATTCTCTCCATAGATCTGGAATCTGTTCTTGAATGAATACGATGCTTTTTGATCCAATTCTCTATCATTTTACTGTTTGAATGTTCTTAATTGATTGTAAGATCGAATCCTGGTTTCTACAATTGGTATCAGAGCCAATCAACAAAAAAATTAGGTCAAGATCGCGTTCTTGGAGGTTTCTTGATCGTGTTCTTGAAGATTTCTTGATCAATTGGACAATTGATTCCGCTGCTACTCGTAGTTATTGGATGCTTAGTAATTCTTGAATTCGTTCTGTTTTTGTTCAAGAAATTCGAATTTGTCTTTCTGTTGAATCGATTCAATTCAATTCATCTTACAAATCATGTCTTCTAACGAATTTCTCTCGATGGGGTCTGAGACGAAGCCACCTATTCTTATTCCTTAAGAATATCAACAATGGAAGATATGTATTATTCAGTTCTTGGATAATATTGATGAGAATTTGATGATTTCTATTCGCGAAGGTCCAATAGAAGTATATGTTGATGCTGCTGCTACACCTGCAAAAGAAACTACACCTGAGATTCCTGCTACCAGAGTGAAGAAAAGTTTTTCACAATACACAGAAGCACAAAAACAGAGACATGCAATTGATAAACGAGCTGTTACTTTGTTAACTTTGGCTATTCCTAATGATAATTTCAACCGAATTGATAGTGGAACATCCGCAAAAGAGATGTGGGATGAACTCGAGAAGCAAATGCTGGGCACTACCAAATCAATTCAGGCAAAGTTAAATCAATGCATCAATGCATATGAAAGATTCAAAGCAAAAGAGTGTGAAAGCTTAACTCAGACATATAACAAATTTTGCACTATTTTGAATGATCTCAGAAGGAATGGGCTGAAGAAGACTAAGTCAGAGATAAACTACAAGTTTCTGAATTGTCTTAATTCAGAATGGTCAACTTTTGCAATTAGTCTTCAGATGAACAAAAATATGTGTGAGCAAGATCTAAATGATCTGTTTTGTGTTCTGAATCAACATGAGGATTTTGTTAAGCAAGTGGTTGAGGAAAAGAAAAGTGTTTGTGATCAATTAGCTTTGCTTTTAAAATCCAAAATCACCAAAACATCCAAAACATCCAAAACATCCAAAACATCCAAGAAATCTGTGTTTTTGACTGAAATTCCAAATCTAGATGAGGAATCTGATAAGGAAGAAGGATCTGAGGAAGATGATGATATCAAGTTAATTGCTGAGAAATTGGCATTGTTGACTAATACCTTCAATAAAAGGTATGGAAAGAAGAGTTTTGAGGGTAAGTTCAGAAAAGAGGGACAGGGAAGCTCAGAAGAAAAATATAAAAAGAGGGAAGATAGAGAAGAGAATAAGTATGAGAAGAAAGAAGAGAAGGAAGACAGAAAAGAGAAGGATCTTTGTTTTAAGTGTGGAAAGCCTGGTCATTTTGCAAGGGATTGCAGAGTGAAAGTGGTTAAAGACTATGAGTATTATGCAAAGAAAGCTCAGCTGGCCAAAACCAAAGACAGTGGAATTGCATTATTAGCAGAACAAGAGAATTGGCTGTACTATTCTTCTGATGAAGAGGATTGCATCCACTTCTCACAAATGCAGAGTTATACGGCTAAGATGGGTGATGAGGATGATTCAGATTATGAAGAAAGAGGTTCTGAATCTTCAGCTGAGGTACACTCTAGTCTTGAAATTGATTTAATGATTCAAATTGGAAATATGAAATCTGAATTTGGTAAACTCAGAAAACAGATAAAAGGTGAAAGGATTCTGGTTAACAAATTCAGAACAAAAAAAGAAATAATTAAAGAACAATTTGAAGAATCTGAGGTTGAGAAACAAAAAGTCAGAAAAGAGAATCATGATCTTTTGAAAAAGATTTCTGAATTAAAAGGTGAACTCTCAGAAGTAAAAGATGAAAAGGTTGATTTGCAAATTAAATTTGATTTGTTGCTTGATGAAAGAAAGAATTTATATACTAAAATCAAAGAGTTGGAAGAACTTAATCTGAAAAGAGGTCAAACTCAACAAACTTTGAGTCTTCTCACAATCAATGTTAAAGACACAAGATTTTATAATCCAAAAATGGGATTAGGTTTGGAGGAAAATGTTGTTTTGAAAAGTGCTCCAACAAATCTTTATGATTTTGATAAACTTCAAGTTCCTAAACCAGAAATCCAAGAGATTGTTGAAATTTTTGTGAGACCTGCAAGTTCAATAACAAGTTCAGACAGTTTACAAAAATCAAGTCCTGAAAAAGCAAAGGAAATAATTTATTAACCAAAAACTGGGAAGTCAGAAGTTTCAGAAGACAAGGTTAAGAAAGAAATTTCAAAACCAACAGAAGAGAAACCAAGTTATAATGATGCTAAATTCAAATATGACTCTCTGAATGTTAGTTATAAAAATAAACAACCAAGTTTTTCTTATACCTAAATTGAGAGTATATTTGATGCAAGCAAGGTTTCTGAAAACAAAGAGAATTCTGAGACAATCAGTCAGAAATCTGAGTCCTCTAGTCAGAATTCTGAATCCATTACTCAGAATTCTGAGTCTGTAGGTCAGAATTCTCAGACTGTTAGTCAAAATTCTATGTCAACTGAAAATTCTCAATCTAATTTAGAAAGTTTCTCAGAACTTGAGAAGAGATTTAAACTTGTTAATCAAGAACTTGAAGAGTTAAGGAAAAGTTTTGATGAGCTTGAAAATGATTTATGTGATGTGGATTTTAAACTTGGAGAAGCTTTAAAAGAAAATAAATATTATGTCTTTAAAATAGAAGTGCTTGAGAAGTTAAAGGCTGAGTATGATCTTTTTCAAGATTAAAGCCTTAGAACAGAATAAGAAATTCTTTAATGAATCAAGTACTTATGACCATGGTGAATCATCTGAATCATCATCTAATTCTGTAAAATCAAATGTTTCAGAAAAGAAGAAAGCAAAAGGAATGATGACCTGAAAAAGACTTATGAGAATAGTGGACTGAATACTACTTCTGAACCAAATGTCAATAGTTCTTGTATTAGATGCAAATGTAATCTGAATACTATCAATAAAAATAAAAATATTTTTCATTCAGATTTGTTGTCTCATGCAAGAAAACATCTACAATGTGTTCAATGTGGTAGTCATTCATTTCAATTATCTCAGAAAAGTCAAAATTCAAAAACATCTTCTAAAACATCTTTTAAGACCAACGCAAATCAGAATTTAGAAAAGAAGACTGTTTTGGTTTCTCAAACTCAGATAAAAGGAAAGAAGATTGAAAAAATCTCTCAATCTAAATCAAAAGGAAAGAAGAATGAAAACTTGTTTCAAACTAAAGAAAATAAGACTGAAAGAGTTTCTCAGTCTCAACCCAAAGTTTTCAAGAAGAAAAGAAACAATTTTGTGAACAGAAGATGTTCTGATTTCATAAAAGTACAATGAAAGTGGTGCTTAAAAGAAGATTATGAATGGAAAGTTAAAGGAACTTTTGTTAAATCTGATATTAAAGCTAACAAAGAAGGACCCATTCCAGTATGGGTACCTAAATCTAACTAAATGTTTTTGCAGGGCTGTCATGTGTGGTTTTTAGATTCTGGAGCTTTAAGACACATGACAGGTCATAAGTCTTCTCTGACAAATTTCACAGAAAAGGCTGGAGGAGTTAACTTTGGCAACAACAGTAAAGGACAAGTTAGAGGTTATGGGGATTTAACAAAGGGAGACTTAACTATTCAGAAAGTATTCTATGTGGAAGGCTTACAACATAATCTGTTCAACATAAGTCAGTTTTTGGACAGTTTTTGCCAGATCAAGTTCAGCATAACAGGTTGCTTAATTCTGACTGAGAAAGATATAAAGGTGTTCTGGGCTAAAAAACATATGGACTTATTTGTGGTTAACTTTTCAAAGATTCAAGCTTTAACTCCAGTATGTCTATTATCAAATGCAACTGCAAATGAATGTTGGCTATGGCACAGAAGGTGTTCTCATTTGAATTTTAAGGATCTGAACAATCTTGTTGGCAAACATTTGGTTAAATGATTACCAAAGATCAAGTTTGAGAAGGAATCATTATGTTTAGCATGTGAAATGGGCAAGATGAAGAAAAGTTCTCATAAGATGAAAATGGACTCTTCAAGCATATCACCATTAGAGATGCTACATACAGATTTGTGTGGTCCTATTTCAGTTTAATCAATGGGAGGGAAGAAGTATATACTTATCATTGTGGATGAGTATTCAAGATACACATGGGTTGAATTCTTAAGAGCAAAATCTGAGGCTGCTGAAACACTGATTAATTTCATCAAAAGAATTCGAGTACTCTTACAGCTTCCAGTTCAGAAGATCAGGAGTGACAATGGAACAGAATTCAGAAATGAGACTCTTCAGAACTTTCTTCAAAGTTCTGGGATTTCTCATAATTTTTCTGTGGTTAGAACTACTCAACAAAATGGTGTTGTTGAAAGAAAGAACAGAACTTTAGTTGAAGCTGCAAGAACCATGTTGGCCTATTCAAATCTTCCAACTTTCCTATGGGCTGAAGCAATTGCTACTGCTTGTTTTACTCAAAACAGGACTTTGATCAATAAAAGACTGAATAAAACTGTTTATGAACTAATTAACAAAAGAAAACCACTGATTAAATTCTTTCATGTTTTTGGCTGCAGATGCTATGTTCTCAAGGATAGAGAAAATCTTGGTAAATTTGACAAAAAGGCAGATGAAGGATACTTTGTTGGTTATTCATTAACTTCCAAAGCATTCAGAATCTACAACAGAAGAACCAAGAGGATTATGGTAAGCATCAGTGTCACTTTTGATGAGTCAAGATTAAAGACTTCTGAACAAAACAGTTCAGAACTCGGACAGAATAAGACAAAAATGACTTCTAAATCAACTTCTAACCCTAACTGTTCAGAACTCAATATATTGTTTAAGGATGCATTTCTGGAACTAACTTCTGAATCTTATGCAGATTTTGAGAATCCAAAAATGGTTCAAGAAATGAAAAAGGGAAGTTCAGAGGTTCAAACAACAGTAATTTCTGATTCTGGTCCATCTGAGGAATGTCCAATGTTGATCAATACAAGTGATGAAATTTCTGAGCCTAGTACTCAGAATTCTGGACAAGGTACTCAGAATTCTGGACAACGTACTCAGACTTCTGGGCAAGATACTCAAGACTCTGAGCAAGTTATTCAGAATTCTGACTCTACTACTTAGGATCCAAATTTGGATGTTACACCTCAACACATCTCAGAACAAAGGGACAATTTAGAATTACAAGCTGTTATGGATGAGAATGATACAAACAACAATTTTGAAGATATTGATGTGCTTCCAAGTTCAAACAAATGGACAAAAGACCACCCTATTCATCAAGTGATAGGAGATCCATCAGCAACAGCAATTGAAGCAATGTTTGCAGGTTTTTTAAGTGTGATTGAACCTAAGAAAGCTACTGAAGCCCTGGAGGATCCAAACTGGATTTTAGCAATGCAAGATGAATTGCTACAGTTTACAAGAAACAAAGAATGGAGACTCATTCCAAGGCCTGAAGGTAAATCAATTATTGGAACAAAATGGGTGTTTAGAAACAAGAAAGATGACTCAGGTGTTGTAGTCAGAAACAAGGCTAGATTGGTTGCAAAGGGATATTCACAACAAGAAGGAATTGATTATGATGAGACATTTGCACCAGTTGCAAGAATAGAGGCAATCAGAATATTCTTGGCATATGCTGCATACAAGAACTTCAAAGTATACCAAATGGATGTCAAATCAGCATTTTTGAATGGTACAAGCAATGAAGAAGTTTATGTCTATCAACCTGAAGGATTTGTTGATCCTGAGTTTCCAGATCATGTGTATGTTGTCGATAAATCATTGTATGGTCTGAAACAAGCACCAAGGGCCTGGTATGACACTCTAACTCAATACTTATTTGAATATGTCTTTAAGAAAGGTAAAATTTATACTATCTTATTTTTAAAGAAAGAAGGTGATGAGTTGATTCTTATTCAGATATATGTAGATGATATAATATTTGGTTCTACAAATGCAAAATTATGTGATGAATTCTCAGAAATCATGAAATCAAAATTTGAAATGAGCATGATGGGAGAATTGAACTTTTTCCTTGGTTTTCAAGTAAAACAATTACCAAATGGAATTTTTATAAATCAAGGAAAATATGTAAAAGATATTTTGAAAAAGTTTAAGATGTCTGATTGTGCTGCTATGAGAACACCTATGGCTACAAATGTCAACTTAGAAGTTGATCTCTCTAGAGTTTCAGTAGATAACAAGGTTTATAGAGGCATGATTGGTTCTTTGCTTTATCTGACTGCAAGTAGACCAGATATCATGTTTGCTACGTGTTTCTGTGCTAGATTCCAATCTAATCCAAAAGAATCTCATTTGCTAGCTGTTAAAAGGATCTTAAAATATCTCAAAGGTTCACCTGAATTAGGCCTTTGGTATCCAAAAGAAACTGATTTCAAGTTAACTGCATTTACTGATGCTGATCATGCAGGAAGCAGATTGGACAGGAAAAGTACTTCTGGTGCTTGTCACTTTTTGGGAGATAAAATAGTGAGTTGGGCTTCAAAGAAGAAAATTTGTGTGTCCACATCAACTGCTGAGGCAGAATATGTAGCTGCTGCTGCTTGCTGTTCTCAAACTCTGTGGATGAGAACACAACTCATGGATTATGGCTATCAACTAAACAAGATTCCCGTATATTGTGATTCAGAAAGAGCCATTGACATTACTCAAAATCCTGTTCAGCACTCAAAGCCCAAACATATTGATGTAAGGTATCATTTTATTAAAGACTATGTGGAAAAGAGAACTATAGAAATGCACTTTGTGCACACAAAGTATCAATTGGATGACTTGTTCACAAAACCTCTTGATCACAAAAGGTTTACTTTTATCATATGTAAAATAGGAATGCTTAATCTGACTAATTGATTATATTTGTTATTTTTCAGAAATGAATATTTTTCTAAGTAAGATTTTCTGAGTAGTGTACTCAGAATTCTGACTCTCTTACTCAGAGGTTTTGAGTCTTGAGTTCAGAACTTCTGAGTCAATACTTCATAAATCTGACTTCAAATTTCTTTCTTCTGAATAGGTTACTCAGAACTTCTGACTACCTTTCAGAACTCATTTCTGGAAATTACAAGTGTTTCAACTTGTTGTTAAGTTCTGTCTATTTTTGTTCTTTTCATATTTTTTATATCTAATATGTGTTTGAGTATATGCTTAAGTCAAGGGGGAGCATTGATATCTTTCAGAAATCATTCTGAAGTGATTACAAGGTTTGTATTCTTTCTTATCTCAAATCATTCTAAGGGGAACAAGCTTTCAATGATAATTTTTTTTCCACTTGTTCAAACTACTTCTGGGTGATCAAATGTTTTATATTATCAGAAGTTGATTTTAAATGAATTTTGGTTCTAAGGGAATTTCTTCTGAAATGTGTACTCAGAATTTCTGAGTATGCACTCTCAGAATTCTGAACGTGTTATTCAGAACTTTTACTTGTGTTAATTTCTATCAAATAACACGTGTCAGCATCTTATTCATTTGAACATACCACGTTTCATTTAATATATTTTGGGGGATTTCACAGTGTTCGAAACCGTTATAACTCTGACAAAAAGCAACTTTTCACCGTTTAAATCCTTTCAGCTTCGTGGATTTTAAATTCATTTGAATCTAAGAGCGAAAAGTGAGATACGCAAAATTCTAGAGTTCCTCGATTCTGTTTTCTTTCAATCTTCCATACTGTAATCATGTCTGGTACAAGAAGAAGTAGAACTGTATCATTACACAAAGCAAGAACATTCATGGAATCCTCTTCCGATTCAGATAATGATGAAGTTCGAATGCCAGATAATATAGCCGGAGAAGAAGAGGCTATGGGTGGGAATATTGGAGGTAATGCAGAGGCAGAACAAATGGTTGAATCTGAGGGAAATACAGAGGAAGGGAATGCAAATATTGATAATGAACAGAGTGCTGTAAGGTCAGTAATGACTTCTAGACCTAATTTTTTGGAGAGGATTGTACCTGAAAATGAATATTTAGATCTAGTTGATGAAACAAATTTCAAGGAAGAACATAGGATTATAGTAAGGTTGTTGAAGTATCACCCTTTCAAAAAGTGGTTTACTATGAAGAAGACTGTACCAATACCATATATACAACAGTGGTGGAAGAATTTGGAATTAAAAGGCAATAAGTTTGTGTCTAATATAGGGGGAGTTACTATAACTCTGACTGTTAGTTTTATGAGAACTATGTTGAGATTGCCAGAGAAAGATGACTTGGAGGGAAGATTAGACTTTGAGGATTCACCTTTAACAGAGGAATTGTTGGCTCAATTCAGAAGATTAGGGTATAATGAAGAGTTGAGGAATCTTAGCTCATTCAGAAGGAACAAACTACCACCGATTTGGGCATGCTTCTTTACTATTGTCAACAAATGCCTTGCTGGAAAACACAATTCAGTAGATCAAGCATCAAGGCAAATCTTGCAAATCTTTCATGGGTTAGTGAAGAATAGGCATTATGATTATGCTTCTATCTTATGGGAAGATATGAAAAACACATTTGAAAGAAATCAGAAGGCATTAGAGGGTAAAACAAGAGACAATCCACTAACATATATACCTTATCAGAGGTATTGGCAGATGGTGATATGGTATGCAATGAGGCAAGATCCTAACATTCCAAGAAGAGCAAAAGAGGAACATGGGCCAATTTTCTACATAGGTAAAATGATCTCATCTCTTAAACTTGCAAATTTTCCTAATCACAGACCATTGCCAAGGTCACTTAGGCAGTACATTCCAGGGGAGAGTGATATTTTAAAAGCTTATTGCACCTCTATGGGATTTGAACAACCTCAGATCCCTACCCATGAGGAAAACCCTGAGATGAGAGGTGAGTGGTCTAATGCAAATAGAGAGGGGGAGAATGTTCAGGTGGGAGAACATTCTGAGAGAATTGAGAGGCAAAATTCTGAGAGCTTGGTTAGAATTGAAAGTGAAAAACAGAATGAGAGAGGTGAGGATGAGAGAATGTTGAAGAAAACACCATTGAGCCCATGGTGGAACTTGAACAACCCAATCCCATCCACTCAGAAGCATTTCAACATGCTACTGTTTCATTTCAAACAGGGGAACCATCCCATACTCATTTGGAGTCTGGATTGCACAATGATATCCAATTTGGGCCTGAATTTTCATTTCACACAAGCACATCACAGGAATTTTGTATTCCTATATCAACATCTATAGACATACCTAATATTGGGTGTCAAGGATTGGATGGAAGTCTTGGGGAAGTGAACATCTTAAAAACTTCCTTACACAGTGCATCTGTTGTACATGGTGACTTTGTGGCACCTACAGGCCATATGTTCTCTGAACATATGAAAACTGGTTCATCTGTTGTTCTAGGTTCACAGTTAGACTCTTCTAAATTTGAAAAGATTCAGAAACTAAATCATGATTTGGGAGAAAAAGTTGTGAAATTGGAGAACACAGTAATTTCCTTGAAAGATGAAATCAAGGAACTCAGAACAATGTTGCAGAGCAAAGTGAAATCTGTTGAACAAAAGGTAGATGGAGTCAAAGGATCTTTGGAATCTCACAAAAAGGAGATCAAAGATGGGTTATCAGATTTTCAAAAGGAGATTCTGAAGAATATGAATGATATGAAGTCTTTTCTGCTTCAAGCTTTTAGTTCAAATCTGGCTAGTGTTTCAAAGCTTCTAGCTATCATGCCTTTGTCTATAGCAATACCAGAATTTGAATCAACTCAGTCTTTGAAGAGAAAGTTTGATGATAATGAGCCTCATCATCATCAAAAGGGGAATAAAAAGCATAAGCAAAACACTGAGTTAGCAGATGTTCAAACAATAAGCTCTGAATCTGAGGATGTTGTAGAATCAGAAAATGTGGTACTTGAAAATACTTCTGAAGACATTACTGATAAAATTCTGGAAAGTACTTCTGAATTGGAGATAAATTTTGATGAAACTGATGTAATTATGTCAGATGAGATGGTTAGAGCAGATGAGAAAGTTATGGCAGATGAGATGAGTATTTTTGGAACAGATGAGTTAGTTATGGCAGATGAAACAATTATGGCAGATGAGACAGTTATGGATGATGAAATGGTTATGGCAGATGATATGATAATTGGTTCTGAAATGAATACAGAGGTTTCATGCTTAGATATTGTTCTGGAGGTGATCTTAGCTCTGAGGTTGAAGAAAGGAGGTTGAATGATGTTCTGATAAGGAGAATGCACAGTGAATTGGTGAGGGTTCTTAATGTTCAGAATGTTCAAAGATGTATCAGAATGGTGAGGCCTATTGATTTGATGGGAGAAGAGGATCACTCAGTGGATATTCACGTAAGTTTCAAGATGAATTTGAATTACATTTTCTGGATGAGTTGTCAGCTATTGATGAAGTGTATGACAGAGTTGAAAATTACTTCATGCCTTTGGAATATGTATTCAGAAGACCAATTGTGATTCCTGTTGATCCAAACCCTCATTGATTTAATAATGACCCTCTCTTAAACACTTAGTGAAAATTGTAAGTAAACAATATTTATTAGAGTTTCACTATCGCTGATAAGTACTAAGACTTTACAGTATCGCTGATAGGAACTCTCACTCTTTAGATTAGATATTCAGCGAACACAGTTCATCATCATATAGCTCTAAGCCTGTTCAGTTCTATTGATGATCGCTGATAGTTTAGTTTGTTTACTTATGATCTCTAAAGACAAGTTTCACGTCAACCAAAGTTCTACGCTGAAGTCGAAGATCAAGCTCAAGAACAAGCGACAAGTCTACTCATGAACTGATGTGGATATCAGCGAAGCAAGACCTGTCCATTCAACGTGAAGTATCAAGTAGAAGACTTCAGCAATCGCTGAACTTTATCATTCGCTGATAAATATCTGACTCAACGAAAGCTGATCATGAAGTATCCCTGCATGTTACTATTGTCTTACCTCCCTTGCACATCTCCGTACGATCTGTCAGAACGGACATCGCTTTTGTCTGTAATCGTACAACAATTCTGATTCTACATTATGCACCATGCGGCTACTAAGGTTGTCTACAAAGGTCAATGACATGCAACCACTCAGCTGCTGCCACGTGTAAAGCAATACTGCCATGCATTAAATGCATGCAGTATATAAGAAGAACCCTACTTCAAAAATGAAGTGTGCTCGGACCATCTTCTTATTTCTCTCTTATTGTTAAGTTATTATTCGTAATTTCTTTAACTCTTTCTAGTGCAAGAAACTTAGTGTTTCTCAAGACTTGTTTAGATTAGGTTTATCCTTAACCTTGTTCCGCAACAAGTTGTAAATTGTCTTCATTTATCAATAAACAATTTAGAAAAGTAAAATCGTATGTTTCTATTCAACCCCCCCCCCCCCTTCTACAAACTTGTATAACCCTTCGGGACCAACAAGTGGTATCAGAGCAGATTTGTTTAATCTCATAAACAAGATCTGATCTATACTAAGATTTCTCTTCCTTGCTATTTCTTAAAATGGCTACCAACACAAACACCAACTATATTGACAACGGTTCTCTTGCAAAACCCCCTAGATTCTTCAGAGATAATTTTAATCTATGGAAAATAGGATGATTCTGTTCTTAGAAGGTGTAGACCCTACTATGCCTTACTATCTTGAAAACGGCCCATATATTCCTATAAGAATTGATGTTGCAGTTCCAGCCGCTGAGAATAGACCTGCTATTCCAGAAAGGCTGATTCCCAAGGAAATTCATATGTGGACTAATGAAGATAAGAAGAAAGTGGCTATCGACACCAAAGCCAGATCCATACGCTCCATGGCTCTTCCTGACGAAGTCTACCATTCCGTCATGAACCTGAAAACCTCAAAAGCTATGTGGGACACAATCTGTGTTCAGTATGAAGGTACTTCTGAAGTCCAAGACTCTCGAAAGATCAACCTGTTAAGACAGTACAAAGGCTTCATTTGTGGTAAGAATGAAACTCTCTCTGAAGTACACCAACGTTTTAACTGCTTAATAATAGATCTGAAAACTGTTAGTAAGGAATATTCTAACTTTGAAGTACTGACAAAGTTCTTAGAATGTTTACATGAAAGCTGGGACAGTTATTCTATGTGTCTCAAGCTGTCAAAGGATCTAAAATCAATGACCCTTTCTACCTTATATGGCACGATGCTGAATCATGAGCAATCGAGTCATCTTAAGAAGAATCTTGTAAAAGATTCCAAAAACACCCATGTTGCTTTAATCTCAGAGTCACCATCCACTCAACGATCGACTATCACTGTCACCGAGTTGGAAACTAACTCTGAAAGATCATCAGACTCTGACGTTTCAGATAATGATGAAACTCTGGCATTCCTGGCTAATAAGTTCAGGAGATTTGCTAGAAAGAGTAATTTCAAGAAGAACAAACCTCTTGCTATTACTGACAAGCCAAGATCATCAACCCATGTTGATAAGGCTACTGCTACTTGCTATAACTGTGAAAAGATAGGACATTTTGCTAGCGAGTGCAGGTCAAAGAAAGTCTCTAGACCCTCAGCTTTTCCCAAGAAAAACTTTACTTACAGGACTATAAATGAAAAATACAAAAAGCTGAAAGAAAGGTATTCAAAGCAGAAAACCTTTAAGAAGAAAGGCAAAGGCCTTATGGCTGACTATGATTGGGCTGCCTCTGATGAAGAAGAATCATCTGACTCTGAAGATGATGATGAAGCCAATCTATGTCTCATGGCCAAACTTGAAGACGAGGAAGAAAATTCTGACATTCCCTCTACTTCAACCTCTGCTACTAAGGTATCACCTTCCTTCTTTACCAATATTTTAAATATTGATGAAGCTGATAGTCTTCGAAAGATCGATCTCTTGACTAGAAGTGTATATGAAGCCATGAATGGCAAAACTGTTGTTGAAAATCAAAACCTTGATCTCGCTGAACAGCTTAAAAACTGTCACCTTCAAATAGAAAATCTTTATAAAATTTAAGAAGATTTTAAAGATCAAGTTCACTTAAATCAGCTAGTCAAAATTGAGCGCGAAGAAGCTATCGCTGCATTAAAATCTGAAAAAGCTACTGTTGATGGATGGTATAATTCCTCAACAAAGATCACTGAGATAATTAAGTCTCAGATTCCCCTGAGTGATAAACGTGGTCTTGGTTACAAAGCTGATACTCTAGAACCAACCACTGACCGTTCCATGCTTAAGTTTGGAATGTTCGTATCCTCTATCCCTGACACTTTCTCATCTCAGTGTTCCTCTTCTAATCCGCCTATCCTTGAGGAAATTTCTACCTTAACTTATAAAGGTAAAGAAAAAGTTGTTTATCCAAAACCTACCCCAGTCTTTAAAAACAAAGGTAAAGGAATTATTTTTAATCAAAATCCTCAGAAGGGTACCTCTGTACCAAAGCTGAATGCTTCTAAAGCTTCAGTGACTTATCCCTCTGGTTCAAAGAATAAGATCCCTGGATTTATTCAGCGTGGATCTATTCAGCGATCTACTCCTAGAATCAAAGTAGAAATTATTGGTAAGAAATCTGAAGAACTGAATGTTCCTCCCATTTCAAAAGCCAATAGCTTACTTGGTGTTGGTCCTTCAAATTCAAAATCAAAAGCTCAGCATGCAAATGGTCCTAAAACTACTTTTAGTTATAGGAAATGTTATCATTGTCGACTTACCAATCATATTGCTAGTAAGTTCCCCACAGCCACCCAAGCTGAAAAGATAACTAAGGTGAAGATCATTGCCCCCAAGGCAAAGAAGACCACTGAGGTTAAGAAATTAACCAAAGTGAAGACTGACAAAGTTGAATCTTCAAATGCTGCGAAGACTGCTGAACCTTCCACCTCCTCTTCTACCCCCACTGACAAGTGTGTACACATGGTTAAGTGGGTACCCAAGACAAACTAATCTTCTTTTGTAATGCAGGTTACGAAGGGTATCTGGTATCTCGATAGCAGATGCTCTAGACACATGATTGGTATGAAGAACCTGCTCACTGAGTACAAAGAAGAGAAGGGTCCCTCTATTACCTTAAGGGTACTATGAACCTAGGTCTTTGGAATCCCAAAGATTCATGGTTTGATCTAATCGCCTATTCAGATAGTGATTTTGCAGGTTGCAAATTGGATAGGAAAAGCACCACAGGAGGCTGTCAGCTCCTGGGTGGAAAGCTGATGAGTTGGACAAGTAAAAAGCAAAACTCAGTGTCCACCTCAACTGCTGAAGATGAGTATGTAGCCGCTGGAAGCTGTTGTTCTCAGGTCTTGTGGATGAGAAATCAACTACTAGACTATGACCTTCAGCTCTCGAAAATTCCAATCTATTGCGACAGCACAAGTGCTATCGCTATAGCCAACAATCCAGTGCTACACTTAAAGACCAAACATATCGAAATCAGGTATCATTTTATCAGAGATCATGTGATGAATGGTGATATAGAACTTCATTTTATCACAACTGACTATCAGTTAGCTGATCTGTTCACCAAACCTCTTGATGAGACAAGATTCAACTTTCTCATCAGCGAGCTTGGAATGCTGAACTTTGAAGAGTAAAATCTTCAGTAGTTCACATTTGATCAGCGATCGGATAAAACCAACTTATATAACCAATTCTATCATCTTCTCTCTGAACAAAATTGATTCGCTGATATCAAGGTATGTTCTCTCTTTACTCGCTGACATTCGCATGTAAATGCAAGATTTCAAAACAACTCACATCGCTGAATAACTCTTCCTTAACAACGATACTTTGAAATTTCTTAAACAAACACTGATATTTCTATTCAGTGCTTCAAGTTTTTCAAAACCTCAGAGACATCCTGTTGATCCAAACCTTCAGTGATTTGATAATGACCCTCTCTTATATACTTAGTGAAAATTGTAAGTAAACAATATGTATCAGAGTTTCACTATCGCTGATAAGTACTAAGATCTTCCAGTACCGCTGATAGGAACTCTTGTTGTTTAGATTAAACATTCAGCGAACACTGTTCATCATTAACGCTGAGTCTGTTCAGTCATTATGATGATCGCTGATAAGTTAGTTGTTTACTTATGATCCCTGAAGACAAGTTTCACGTCAACAAAGGTTCTACGCTGAAGTCGAAGATCAAGCTCAAGAACTAGCGACAAGTCTCCTAATGAACTGATGCGGATCAGCGAAGACTCAGATTTGTCCACTCAACGTGAAGTATCAAGTACAAGACTTCAGCTATCGCTGAACTTTATCATCTGCTGAATAGTAAATGATAATCGCTGAATCAACGAAAGCTGATCATGAAGTCCTCCGTACAAAGTACTTTTGTCTTAACCCCCCTTGCACGACTCCGTACAAAATGTCAGAAAAGAACCTCCGAATATCTGAAATCGTACAACCACTCTGATACTACACCGTTCATCCATGCGGCTACTAAGGTTGTCAACCAAGGTCAATGACATGCAACCAACCAGCTGATGACACGTGTAAAGTGTATACTTACTTGCATTAAATGCATGCAGTATATAAAGAGATGAACCCACTTCATTTGAAGTAACTTGCTAACTCTGGACAAGTTCAATCTCTTATCTCAAGATAGGTTATTATTAGTAATTTCCTTATCTCTCTTAGTGCAAGAAACCTTAGTGTTCCAACTTGTTTAGATTTAGGTTTATCCTTAATCTTGTTTCCGCAACAAGCTGTAAATTGTTAATGATTTATCAATAAACAATTTAGAAAAGTAAAATCTGTGTGTTTGTATTCAACCCCCCCCCCCCCCCCACCCCCCACCCCCCCTTCTACAAACTTGTATAGGCCTTCGGGACCAACAAGTGGTATCAGAGCAGATTTGTTTAATCTCATAAACAAGATCTAATCTAAGATATTTCTCTTCCTTGCTATTATCTGAAAATGGCCACCAACACAAACACAAATTATATAGACAATGGTTCTCTTGCTAAACCCCCTAGATTTTCCAAAGATAACTTCAACTTATGGAAAAATAGGATGACACTCTTCTTAGAAGGTGTAGACCCTACTATGCCTTACTATCTAGAAAATGGTCCATTCATCCCTGTAAGAATTGATGTTGCTGTTCCAGCCGCTGAGAATAGACCTGCTATTCCAGAAAGACTGGTACCTAAGGAAATCTTTCAATGGACTGACGAAGATAAGAAGAAAGTGGCTATAGATACAAAAGCCAGATCCATACCATCCATGGCTCTTCCTGACGAAGTCTACCATTCCGTCATGAATCTGAAAACATCAAAGGCCATGTGGGACACAATATGTGTTCAGTATGAAGGAACGTCTAAAGTCCAGGATTCAAGAAAGATCAACCTGGTAAGACAATACGAAAGCTTCATTTCTGGTAAGAATGAATCTCTCTCTGAAGTTCACCAACGTTTTAATTGTTTAATTATAGATCTGAAAACTGTTGGTAAGGAATATTCTAACTTTGAAATGCTGACAAAGTTTCTAGAATGTTTACCTGAAAGCTGGGACAATTATGCTATGTGTCTCAAGCTATCAAAGGATCTAAAATCAATGACCCTTTCAACCTTATATGGCACGTTGCTGAATCATGAGCAATCGAGCCATCTTAAGAAGAATCTTATTAAAGATTCCAGAAGCACCCCTGTTGCTTTAATCTCAGAGGAACCTTCTACTCAGCGACCCTCGGTCACTATCACTGAGTTAGAAAGTAACTCTGAAAGTTCATCAGATTCTGATTTTTCAGATGATGAATCTTTGGCTCTCCTAACTAAGAAGTTCAGGAGATTTGCCAAAAAGAAAATGTTTAGAAAGAACAAACCTCTTTCCATAACTGACAAGCCTAGATCATCAGCTTTTGTTGATAAGGCTACTGCTACTTGTTTTAACTGCGAAAAGACAGGACATTTCGCTAACGAGTGTAGGTCAAAGAAAGTTTCTAGACCCTCAGCTTTTACAAAGAATCCCTTTGTTCCAAGAAATAAAGATGACAAATATTCAAAGCTGAAAGAAAAATATGCAAAGCTGAAAAGATTTAAGAAGAAGAATAAAGGCCGGATGGCTGACTATGATTGGGCTGCTTCTGATGAAGAAGCATCATCATCTGAATCTGAAGATGATGAAGCAAATCTATGTCTTATGGCCAAGATTGAAGAAGAGGAAGAAAGTTCAGACATTCCCTCCACTTCAACATCTGCTATTCAGGTATCACCTTCCTTCTTTACCAATATTGCAAATATTGATGAAGCTGATAGTCTCCATAAGATCGATCTCTTGACTAGAAGTTTATACGAAGCCATGAACGGCAAAACTGTGGTTGAAAACCAAAATCTTGATCTCGCTGAAAAGCTTAAAAACTGCCACCTTCAAATAGAAAAGCTTTCTAAAATTGAAGAAGATTTTAAAGATCAAGTATATTTAAATCAGCTAGTCAAAATCGAACGAGCAGAAGCTATCGTTGCATTAAAGGCTGAAAAAGCTACTGTTGAAGGATGGTGTAATTCTTCAACAAAGATCACTGAGATAATAAAGTCTCAAATTCCCTTGAGTGATAAACGTGGTTTGGGTTACAAATATGAAACTCCAAAACCAACCACTGAGCGTTCAATGCTTAAATTTGGAACGTTCGTATCCTCAGTCGCTGATACTTCATCTTCTCAGTGCTCCTCGTCCATTACACCAATCCCTGAGGAAACTCCTACCTCCTCAAAAGGCAAGGAGAAACTGGTTTATTCAAAACCTACCCCTGTCTCTAAAGACAAAGGTAAAGGAATTGTTATTTACCATAATCCTCAGAAGGGTACCTTAGTACCAAAGCTGAATGCTTCTAAAGCTTCAGTGGCTCATCCCTCTGGATCAAAGAAGCAGATATCTGGAGTTATTCAGCGATCTACTCCTAGACTCAGATTGGATGTCCTTGGTAAGAAATCTGAAGAACTAAATGTTTGTCCCATTTCTAAAGCCAATAGTTTACTTGGTGCTGGCACTTCTAATTTGAAATTAAAAGCTCAGCATTCAAATGGTCCTAGAACTACTTTTAGCAATAGGAAATGTTATCACTGTGGACTCACTGATCATATTGCTAGTAAGTGGCCCACAGCCACCAAAGCTGAAAAGATAGCTAAGGTGAAGATTGCCCCCAAGGCAAAGAAGACCAACCCTGGTGCAAATCAGGTCAAGGTGAATTCTACCACTGAGGTTAAGAAATTAACCAAATTGAAGAAAGACAAAGCTGAATCTTCAAATGCTGCGAAGACTGCTGAACCTTCCATTCCAACTACGTCCACTGACAAGTGTGTATACATGGTTAAGTGGGTACCTAAGAAAAACTAATCTTCCTTTGTATTGCAGGTTAAGAAGGGTATCTGGTATCTCGATAGCGGATGCTCTAGACACATGACTGGAAAGAAAAACCTGCTCGCTGAATACAAGGAATAGAAAGGTCCCTCTGTGACTTTCGGTGGAAATGGAAAAGGACATACCCGAGGGTATGGTGTACTTTCAAATGGTACAACCTCCTTCAGAAGAGTCGCATATGTTGAAGGGCTGAAGCATAATCTTCTAAGCATCAGTCAGCTTTGCGACATGGATAACAAAGTAATCTTTACTAAGGAATCCTGCTTTGTCACTGACAAAAAGGAGAAGATAGCTCTCAGCGGTTATCGTTTGGAAAATGTTTATGTAATAAACATGGACTCAACAACCACTGAGAACTCCTGTTTCTTCTCAAAGGCCTCATCTGATGTCAACTGGCTATGGCATAAGAGGCTCTCTCATTTAAATTTCAAGACACTGAACACTCTTTCTTCAAAAGAGTTAGTCAGTGGTCTACCTCAGCATTCATACGCCAAAGAGTCGTTATGTTCAGCGTGTGAAAAAGGGAAGCAGACCAAAGCAAGCTTTAAGTCAAAGCAAGTTTCTTCAGTGTCATCTCCTCTACAACTACTCCATATGGATTTGTTTGGCCCTGTTAACAAACAATCCATCGCTGGAAAGAAATATACGCTGGTCATAGTTGATGAATTCTCTCGCTTCACTTGGGTAATGTTTCTCCGTTCTAAGAGTAACACCCCTGAAGAACTCATCACCTTTGTTCGGAAGATGGAAACCCTGAACAATTTGACCGTTCGCTCAATAAGGAGTGATCATGGGACTGAATTCAAAAACAGTTCTCTTGATTCCTTCTTTGAGAGTAAGGGTATTTCTCACAACTTTTCTTCAGTGAGAACACCGCAACAAAATGGAGTCGCTAAAAGAAGAAATAGAACAATTATTGAAGCTGCACGTTCAATGCTCAGCGATTCTCACCTGCCTACTCAGTTTTGGGCAGAAGCTGTCAACACTGCTTGTTTTACGCAAAACAGGTCGCTGATAGTTAAAAGATTCAAAATGACAGCCTATGAACTTTTTCATGGGAGAAAGCCTTCAATCAGCTTTCTTCACATCTTTGGATGTCAGTGTTTTATACTGAACAACATAGATGCTCTTGGAAAGTTTGATCCTAAGGCTGATGATGGAATCTTTCTTGGATACTCCTCAGTTTCCAAAGCCTTCAGAGTCTTCAATCGTAGAAGACAAACTGTAGAAGAAACTATTCACGTCACGTTTGACGAATCCCGTTCAGCGAACTCTAAACCGTCCGCTGATACTGAAGAACTGAATCAATGGATGTTTTCTCATCTTGGTGATTCAGAAGTTATTCCCACTACTCATGCTCATCCAGTAGAAGATGATAGTCCTATCATTCCAAATATGCAGAATAGTGAAGCTGAAACTTCTTGGGTCTCAGCTGTTCCTATAAACACTATACCTAACGCTGAACCAAATGTCTCAGACATTCCATCTACTTCTCAGCAATTAGTGAATATAATGACAACTGCATCCATTCCTCTCTTGGCTGATACTCCTGACGTCGCTGAAGCTTCATCTTCAGCTCCTCCATTTCAAGTTGAGCCAGCGTCTCACGCTCCGGCTCAGCGATGGACTATAAATCACCCAATTGATCAAATTCTTGGTGATCCAAACGCTGCGATTCAGACTCGACGAAGTGCAGGTAATATTTGTTTATTTGTAAATTTTATTTCACTAACTGAACCAAAGAAAGTAGATGATGCCCTCAAAGATCCAAACTGGGTCAGCGCCATGCAAGAAGAGCTGACTGAATTCAAAAGAAACAAAGTTTGGAAACTTGTTCAGAGACCAACTGATAAAACAGTAATAGACACTAAATGGGTCTATCGAAATAAGTTGGACGAACATGGTACTGTAACCCGCAACAAAGCTCGACTTGTTGCTCAAGGATACAGACAAGAGGAAGGTATAGATTACGACGAAACATTTGCTCCAGTAGCAAGACTTGAATCTATTCGTCTATTCTTAGCATATGCTGTACACAAAAACTTCAAAGTACATCAGATGGATGTTAAGTCAGCGTTTCTAAATGGAAAGCTGAATGAAGAAGTGTATGTGGAACAACCTCCAGGATTCTCAGATTCTAAGCGTCCATGTTATGTTTATAAACTGGATAAGGCACTTTATGGCTTGAAGCAAGCTCCTCGTGCATGGTATGACACTCTCTCTACTTATCTCCATATTGAAAAATTTGAGCGAGGTAAGATTGACAAAACTCTATTTTTTAGAAAAGTGAAAGGTCATATCATTCTAGTTCAAATATATGTTGATGACATTATATTTGGTTCTACTAACCCTGAGCTTTGTACTCGTTTCGCTGATAGAATGAAAGATGAGTATAAAATGAGCATGATGGGTGAACTAACATATTTCCTTGGTCTTCAGATTAAGCAAACTGAGAAAGGAACTTTCATTAATCAGGGAAAATATGTTAAAGATATGCTGAAGAAATTCGACTTAACTGAAAGCTCAGCTATGAAAACCCCTATGGTACCACCGCTGACACTTGATAAGGACACTAAGGGTGTTCCTGTCAATGTCACTATGTACCGTGGGATGATCGGCTCTCTATTGTATCTAACAGCTAGCCGAGCCGATATTATGTTTGCAACATGCTTGTGTGCACGATATCAAGCTGAACCTAAGATATCTCATATGAAAGCTGTAAATCGAATCTTTCGATATCATAAGGGTACAACGAATCTAGGTCTTTCGTATCCCAAAGATTCATAATTCGATCTAACCGCATATTCAGATAGTGATTTTGCAGGTTGCAAAATGGATAGGAAAAGCACCACAGGAGGATGTCAGCTCCTGGGTGGAAAGCTGGTAAGTTGGACAAGTAAAAAGCAAAATTCAGGGTCCACCTCCACAGCTGAAGCTGAATATGTAGCTGCTGGAAGCTGTTGTTCTCAAGTCTTGTGGATGAGAAATCAGCTACTAGACTATGATCTTCAGCTCTCCAAAATTCCAATCTATTGCGACAGCATAAGTGCCATCGCTATAGCAAACAATCCAGTACTACATTCAAAGACCAAACATATAGAAATCAGATATCATTTTATCAGAGATCATGTGATGAATGGTAATATAGAACTTCATTTTATCCCAACTGATTATCAGTTAGCTGACTTATTTACCAAACCTCTTGATGAGACAAGATTCAACTTTCTCATCAGCGAGCTTGGAATGCTGAACTTTGAAGGATAAAATCTTCAGCGGTTCACATTGATCAGCGAAAGGATAAAATCAACTTGTATAGCCCATTCTATCATCTTCTCTCTGAATAAACTTGATTCACTGATATCAAGGTATGTTCTCTCTCCCTCTGACAAGCGCATGAAAATGCAAGATTTCAAAACAAAATGCATCGCTGAATATCTCTTCCTTAACAGCGATATTTTGAAATTTCTTAAAACCTTTACTGAATATTTTCATTCAGTGCTTCATATTTTCAAAAGTATCTCTGAGTTTTTCAAAACCTCAGAGACAACCAAGAATATGAAAGGACAGTTGTGACGTCATTGCAACGGATAAAACCCCGGCACGTTTTCTCTTCCTGACACACGTTTGCACGTCTCGTTCAAACTTCCAATCAAATGCAAACACGTGTCTGTGTCATGATGAAAATCTTTTCCCGCTCAAGATTTTCTCTTTCTAAAATCTCTATATAAACAAATTCTTTGTTTATATTTTTCTTTTACGCGATCAATCTTCCTCCGCAAGAAAGAATTCACTGTTGCATTTGTGCTTTCAAACTTCAAGAACTGTTCATCATCTTCTTCATCAAACATCAAGGTTAATATGTTCTTATTTATTACCTAATGCAAAATAACTTGTTTCTGATCTACTCTTTGTTTTAACAAGATCAAACAAAAGAACTTCTTAAAATGAAATCATTTTCTTTCATGATTTTATGAACACAACCATTTCATGGTTGTTCTTCAAGTTTAAATGCAAAAATCTTAAGCTTGTTCTTCATTCATTTTTCCAGAATCCCAATCTTCAAAGAAAACTGGAAAATAAGAAAATGGGTTTTACATTTCGTTTCAAAAATCAAGAAAAACCCTAATCTTCATTAAGACATTTTGTCTGAATGAAATGGACAAAATTCGAACCATCTTAAATGGAAAATCTTTCCACATTAAGATTATTCTTATTTGTTAATCTTTGGTTGAACTGATAATATAGGAAATGGCAACGTCTAACATTCCTACTACCGCTGAGAACATCTCTTCTGACTCTGAGGAAATGGAATTCTTCAAGGCTCCTCAGGTTAAGTTGAACTCTGGATCAACTAGACTGGACTAAGATAAACAACCTTTATGCGCTTCTCGAGTTTCCTCCTCGAAAGCAAGTCACACATCTGACAGATGCTGTGAATTTCCTGAAGAATTGCTGCATTTCAACAGCCCTGACCATCTCACCCCATGCAAGTCAGCTGCTACTATCTCAGTTCTGGTACTCTGCCAGACACTCTCAGCTACCATCCGCCAAAGATCCCTCCAAAACAGTTGATTGTATCCTCTGCGATACTGAATATGGCACGATAAAGATCACACCTGCCATCATTTGCAAAGCTCTGAACTTTCCCATCGCTACAAAGGAAAAACCTTTTGTTCCTTTCCCTGACCATAAGAAGCTCGCTGACAAAGAAGCTCTTATTGCATTTTTGATGCAATTGGGCTATGTATGGGAAATGGGCAGAGACAAGAAGCCTGAGAAGAAGCTAACACTGCTGAAAAAATCGAAAATGCCCAGTGAGATGAACTTCATCTTCGCTCACCTTATCAGCTGCATGACTGCCAAGACCGGCTCTTCTGATCAAGTCGCTCAACCTCAACAAGCTATGGGATACGCTCTGCTGAAAGGTCTACACATTGACTGGGCATCTCTCATCTATGATGACTTGCTGCAAAGAGTAGACTCTGCCGCTGACAGGCCTGCATGGGTTCCCTACCCCCGATTCATAATATTCATTCAATACGTTGAAAATCTCTATTATTCATTCAAGCTCAATATCTTGATTGAAAAATATTAATTTTCATCATATTGAATCTTTATTATGATTATTTCAAAAGTTTATGTCTTTATGTAGTACACAAAGTTTATTTCAATTTTTTATCTTTTGTTTGACAATTTCAATTCTATATCTTTATGGTATTTGTGCAGTTTGATGTGTTTGTGCATGTGTTTAGGGGGAGAAAAGAAATGTTTTGATCATTTGTCTAGGGGGAGCATGATGAGTTGATCACATGCATTCACGAGCAAAGTAAGTGTTTCTAATCTGAATTTTGTGCAAACTCTACTTGATGAAAAATTATTTTGCAAAATCTATGCATCAATGTAGGGGGAGCAAAATGTTTTTGAAAAAAAAAGATTTGGAAAGAACCAGTTAAAAGTTGGACATCTTTTAACTTGGAAAATCATTTTACGAAAAAGTTGAAATTTTCTTGAAAAATGTCTAAGTGTTGGAAGTTGTCGATCAAGGCATCATGCGATCAAGATTTTTATCGCCTAAACTTTGACCGAGCACCTTCCTCATCGCACAAGATTTATGCGCTAACTATTGCTCATCGCATAAGTTTCATGTGTTAGATCTAGAGTTTTGTCAAAAACACAAGTGTTGAGATCTGAAATGAAGACTCAGAATTCTGAGTAGGAGACTCAGAAGTTCTGATTAAGAAGTCTTGAAAAGATTACTAAGTGTGAAGTCTGAACAGAAGGCTCAGAATTCTGAGTAGGAGACTCAGAAGTTCTGAAGGTGAAGACGAAAATGTCCAAGTGCTTAAAGTGTGTTCTAAAGTACTTAATCAGAAGGATGTTCAGAAGTTCTGAACATGTTGTTCAGAACTTATGTCTTAGACATTTTCAGTTATATTCAGTTACTAATTAGAACACGTGTATTAGTTCTATTGGTTTATCATGTATATGTACTGTAGCTTTATCTTTTCATTACAGTATATATAGAAGTTAGCAACTGTAAGCTAACTAACTTTTCACATAACTTTGTATTCACATTGTAATCTTTAAGAGATTCTCTCCATAGATCTGGAATCTGTTCTTGAATGAATACGATGCTTTTTGATCCAATTCTCTATCATTTTACTGTTTGAATGTTCTTAATTGATTGTAAGATCGAATCCTGGTTTCTACAATTGGTATCAGAGCCAATCAACAAAAAAATTAGGTCAAGATCGCGTTCTTGGAGGTTTCTTGATCGTGTTCTTGAAGATTTCTTGATCAATTGGACAATTGATTCCGCTGCTACTCGTAGTTATTGGATGCTTAGTAATTCTTGAATTCGTTCTGTTTTTGTTCAAGAAATTCGAATTTGTCTTTCTGTTGAATCGATTCAATTCAATTCATCTTACAAATCATGTCTTCTAACGAATTTCTCTCGATGGGGTCTGAGACGAAGCCACCTATTCTTATTCCTTAAGAATATCAACAATGGAAGATATGTATTATTCAGTTCTTGGATAATATTGATGAGAATTTGATGATTTCTATTCGCGAAGGTCCAATAGAAGTATATGTTGATGCTGCTGCTACACCTGCAAAAGAAACTACACCTGAGATTCCTGCTACCAGAGTGAAGAAAAGTTTTTCACAATACACAGAAGCACAAAAACAGAGACATGCAATTGATAAACGAGCTGTTACTTTGTTAACTTTGGCTATTCCTAATGATAATTTCAACCGAATTGATAGTGGAACATCCGCAAAAGAGATGTGGGATGAACTCGAGAAGCAAATGCTGGGCACTACCAAATCAATTCAGGCAAAGTTAAATCAATGCATCAATGCATATGAAAGATTCAAAGCAAAAGAGTGTGAAAGCTTAACTCAGACATATAACAAATTTTGCACTATTTTGAATGATCTCAGAAGGAATGGGCTGAAGAAGACTAAGTCAGAGATAAACTACAAGTTTCTGAATTGTCTTAATTCAGAATGGTCAACTTTTGCAATTAGTCTTCAGATGAACAAAAATATGTGTGAGCAAGATCTAAATGATCTGTTTTGTGTTCTGAATCAACATGAGGATTTTGTTAAGCAAGTGGTTGAGGAAAAGAAAAGTGTTTGTGATCAATTAGCTTTGCTTTTAAAATCCAAAATCACCAAAACATCCAAAACATCCAAAACATCCAAAACATCCAAGAAATCTGTGTTTTTGACTGAAATTCCAAATCTAGATGAGGAATCTGATAAGGAAGAAGGATCTGAGGAAGATGATGATATCAAGTTAATTGCTGAGAAATTGGCATTGTTGACTAATACCTTCAATAAAAGGTATGGAAAGAAGAGTTTTGAGGGTAAGTTCAGAAAAGAGGGACAGGGAAGCTCAGAAGAAAAATATAAAAAGAGGGAAGATAGAGAAGAGAATAAGTATGAGAAGAAAGAAGAGAAGGAAGACAGAAAAGAGAAGGATCTTTGTTTTAAGTGTGGAAAGCCTGGTCATTTTGCAAGGGATTGCAGAGTGAAAGTGGTTAAAGACTATGAGTATTATGCAAAGAAAGCTCAGCTGGCCAAAACCAAAGACAGTGGAATTGCATTATTAGCAGAACAAGAGAATTGGCTGTACTATTCTTCTGATGAAGAGGATTGCATCCACTTCTCACAAATGCAGAGTTATACGGCTAAGATGGGTGATGAGGATGATTCAGATTATGAAGAAAGAGGTTCTGAATCTTCAGCTGAGGTACACTCTAGTCTTGAAATTGATTTAATGATTCAAATTGGAAATATGAAATCTGAATTTGGTAAACTCAGAAAACAGATAAAAGGTGAAAGGATTCTGGTTAACAAATTCAGAACAAAAAAAGAAATAATTAAAGAACAATTTGAAGAATCTGAGGTTGAGAAACAAAAAGTCAGAAAAGAGAATCATGATCTTTTGAAAAAGATTTCTGAATTAAAAGGTGAACTCTCAGAAGTAAAAGATGAAAAGGTTGATTTGCAAATTAAATTTGATTTGTTGCTTGATGAAAGAAAGAATTTATATACTAAAATCAAAGAGTTGGAAGAACTTAATCTGAAAAGAGGTCAAACTCAACAAACTTTGAGTCTTCTCACAATCAATGTTAAAGACACAAGATTTTATAATCCAAAAATGGGATTAGGTTTGGAGGAAAATGTTGTTTTGAAAAGTGCTCCAACAAATCTTTATGATTTTGATAAACTTCAAGTTCCTAAACCAGAAATCCAAGAGATTGTTGAAATTTTTGTGAGACCTGCAAGTTCAATAACAAGTTCAGACAGTTTACAAAAATCAAGTCCTGAAAAAGCAAAGGAAATAATTTATTAACCAAAAACTGGGAAGTCAGAAGTTTCAGAAGACAAGGTTAAGAAAGAAATTTCAAAACCAACAGAAGAGAAACCAAGTTATAATGATGCTAAATTCAAATATGACTCTCTGAATGTTAGTTATAAAAATAAACAACCAAGTTTTTCTTATACCTAAATTGAGAGTATATTTGATGCAAGCAAGGTTTCTGAAAACAAAGAGAATTCTGAGACAATCAGTCAGAAATCTGAGTCCTCTAGTCAGAATTCTGAATCCATTACTCAGAATTCTGAGTCTGTAGGTCAGAATTCTCAGACTGTTAGTCAAAATTCTATGTCAACTGAAAATTCTCAATCTAATTTAGAAAGTTTCTCAGAACTTGAGAAGAGATTTAAACTTGTTAATCAAGAACTTGAAGAGTTAAGGAAAAGTTTTGATGAGCTTGAAAATGATTTATGTGATGTGGATTTTAAACTTGGAGAAGCTTTAAAAGAAAATAAATATTATGTCTTTAAAATAGAAGTGCTTGAGAAGTTAAAGGCTGAGTATGATCTTTTTCAAGATTAAAGCCTTAGAACAGAATAAGAAATTCTTTAATGAATCAAGTACTTATGACCATGGTGAATCATCTGAATCATCATCTAATTCTGTAAAATCAAATGTTTCAGAAAAGAAGAAAGCAAAAGGAATGATGACCTGAAAAAGACTTATGAGAATAGTGGACTGAATACTACTTCTGAACCAAATGTCAATAGTTCTTGTATTAGATGCAAATGTAATCTGAATACTATCAATAAAAATAAAAATATTTTTCATTCAGATTTGTTGTCTCATGCAAGAAAACATCTACAATGTGTTCAATGTGGTAGTCATTCATTTCAATTATCTCAGAAAAGTCAAAATTCAAAAACATCTTCTAAAACATCTTTTAAGACCAACGCAAATCAGAATTTAGAAAAGAAGACTGTTTTGGTTTCTCAAACTCAGATAAAAGGAAAGAAGATTGAAAAAATCTCTCAATCTAAATCAAAAGGAAAGAAGAATGAAAACTTGTTTCAAACTAAAGAAAATAAGACTGAAAGAGTTTCTCAGTCTCAACCCAAAGTTTTCAAGAAGAAAAGAAACAATTTTGTGAACAGAAGATGTTCTGATTTCATAAAAGTACAATGAAAGTGGTGCTTAAAAGAAGATTATGAATGGAAAGTTAAAGGAACTTTTGTTAAATCTGATATTAAAGCTAACAAAGAAGGACCCATTCCAGTATGGGTACCTAAATCTAACTAAATGTTTTTGCAGGGCTGTCATGTGTGGTTTTTAGATTCTGGAGCTTTAAGACACATGACAGGTCATAAGTCTTCTCTGACAAATTTCACAGAAAAGGCTGGAGGAGTTAACTTTGGCAACAACAGTAAAGGACAAGTTAGAGGTTATGGGGATTTAACAAAGGGAGACTTAACTATTCAGAAAGTATTCTATGTGGAAGGCTTACAACATAATCTGTTCAACATAAGTCAGTTTTTGGACAGTTTTTGCCAGATCAAGTTCAGCATAACAGGTTGCTTAATTCTGACTGAGAAAGATATAAAGGTGTTCTGGGCTAAAAAACATATGGACTTATTTGTGGTTAACTTTTCAAAGATTCAAGCTTTAACTCCAGTATGTCTATTATCAAATGCAACTGCAAATGAATGTTGGCTATGGCACAGAAGGTGTTCTCATTTGAATTTTAAGGATCTGAACAATCTTGTTGGCAAACATTTGGTTAAATGATTACCAAAGATCAAGTTTGAGAAGGAATCATTATGTTTAGCATGTGAAATGGGCAAGATGAAGAAAAGTTCTCATAAGATGAAAATGGACTCTTCAAGCATATCACCATTAGAGATGCTACATACAGATTTGTGTGGTCCTATTTCAGTTTAATCAATGGGAGGGAAGAAGTATATACTTATCATTGTGGATGAGTATTCAAGATACACATGGGTTGAATTCTTAAGAGCAAAATCTGAGGCTGCTGAAACACTGATTAATTTCATCAAAAGAATTCGAGTACTCTTACAGCTTCCAGTTCAGAAGATCAGGAGTGACAATGGAACAGAATTCAGAAATGAGACTCTTCAGAACTTTCTTCAAAGTTCTGGGATTTCTCATAATTTTTCTGTGGTTAGAACTACTCAACAAAATGGTGTTGTTGAAAGAAAGAACAGAACTTTAGTTGAAGCTGCAAGAACCATGTTGGCCTATTCAAATCTTCCAACTTTCCTATGGGCTGAAGCAATTGCTACTGCTTGTTTTACTCAAAACAGGACTTTGATCAATAAAAGACTGAATAAAACTGTTTATGAACTAATTAACAAAAGAAAACCACTGATTAAATTCTTTCATGTTTTTGGCTGCAGATGCTATGTTCTCAAGGATAGAGAAAATCTTGGTAAATTTGACAAAAAGGCAGATGAAGGATACTTTGTTGGTTATTCATTAACTTCCAAAGCATTCAGAATCTACAACAGAAGAACCAAGAGGATTATGGTAAGCATCAGTGTCACTTTTGATGAGTCAAGATTAAAGACTTCTGAACAAAACAGTTCAGAACTCGGACAGAATAAGACAAAAATGACTTCTAAATCAACTTCTAACCCTAACTGTTCAGAACTCAATATATTGTTTAAGGATGCATTTCTGGAACTAACTTCTGAATCTTATGCAGATTTTGAGAATCCAAAAATGGTTCAAGAAATGAAAAAGGGAAGTTCAGAGGTTCAAACAACAGTAATTTCTGATTCTGGTCCATCTGAGGAATGTCCAATGTTGATCAATACAAGTGATGAAATTTCTGAGCCTAGTACTCAGAATTCTGGACAAGGTACTCAGAATTCTGGACAACGTACTCAGACTTCTGGGCAAGATACTCAAGACTCTGAGCAAGTTATTCAGAATTCTGACTCTACTACTTAGGATCCAAATTTGGATGTTACACCTCAACACATCTCAGAACAAAGGGACAATTTAGAATTACAAGCTGTTATGGATGAGAATGATACAAACAACAATTTTGAAGATATTGATGTGCTTCCAAGTTCAAACAAATGGACAAAAGACCACCCTATTCATCAAGTGATAGGAGATCCATCAGCAACAGCAATTGAAGCAATGTTTGCAGGTTTTTTAAGTGTGATTGAACCTAAGAAAGCTACTGAAGCCCTGGAGGATCCAAACTGGATTTTAGCAATGCAAGATGAATTGCTACAGTTTACAAGAAACAAAGAATGGAGACTCATTCCAAGGCCTGAAGGTAAATCAATTATTGGAACAAAATGGGTGTTTAGAAACAAGAAAGATGACTCAGGTGTTGTAGTCAGAAACAAGGCTAGATTGGTTGCAAAGGGATATTCACAACAAGAAGGAATTGATTATGATGAGACATTTGCACCAGTTGCAAGAATAGAGGCAATCAGAATATTCTTGGCATATGCTGCATACAAGAACTTCAAAGTATACCAAATGGATGTCAAATCAGCATTTTTGAATGGTACAAGCAATGAAGAAGTTTATGTCTATCAACCTGAAGGATTTGTTGATCCTGAGTTTCCAGATCATGTGTATGTTGTCGATAAATCATTGTATGGTCTGAAACAAGCACCAAGGGCCTGGTATGACACTCTAACTCAATACTTATTTGAATATGTCTTTAAGAAAGGTAAAATTTATACTATCTTATTTTTAAAGAAAGAAGGTGATGAGTTGATTCTTATTCAGATATATGTAGATGATATAATATTTGGTTCTACAAATGCAAAATTATGTGATGAATTCTCAGAAATCATGAAATCAAAATTTGAAATGAGCATGATGGGAGAATTGAACTTTTTCCTTGGTTTTCAAGTAAAACAATTACCAAATGGAATTTTTATAAATCAAGGAAAATATGTAAAAGATATTTTGAAAAAGTTTAAGATGTCTGATTGTGCTGCTATGAGAACACCTATGGCTACAAATGTCAACTTAGAAGTTGATCTCTCTAGAGTTTCAGTAGATAACAAGGTTTATAGAGGCATGATTGGTTCTTTGCTTTATCTGACTGCAAGTAGACCAGATATCATGTTTGCTACGTGTTTCTGTGCTAGATTCCAATCTAATCCAAAAGAATCTCATTTGCTAGCTGTTAAAAGGATCTTAAAATATCTCAAAGGTTCACCTGAATTAGGCCTTTGGTATCCAAAAGAAACTGATTTCAAGTTAACTGCATTTACTGATGCTGATCATGCAGGAAGCAGATTGGACAGGAAAAGTACTTCTGGTGCTTGTCACTTTTTGGGAGATAAAATAGTGAGTTGGGCTTCAAAGAAGAAAATTTGTGTGTCCACATCAACTGCTGAGGCAGAATATGTAGCTGCTGCTGCTTGCTGTTCTCAAACTCTGTGGATGAGAACACAACTCATGGATTATGGCTATCAACTAAACAAGATTCCCGTATATTGTGATTCAGAAAGAGCCATTGACATTACTCAAAATCCTGTTCAGCACTCAAAGCCCAAACATATTGATGTAAGGTATCATTTTATTAAAGACTATGTGGAAAAGAGAACTATAGAAATGCACTTTGTGCACACAAAGTATCAATTGGATGACTTGTTCACAAAACCTCTTGATCACAAAAGGTTTACTTTTATCATATGTAAAATAGGAATGCTTAATCTGACTAATTGATTATATTTGTTATTTTTCAGAAATGAATATTTTTCTAAGTAAGATTTTCTGAGTAGTGTACTCAGAATTCTGACTCTCTTACTCAGAGGTTTTGAGTCTTGAGTTCAGAACTTCTGAGTCAATACTTCATAAATCTGACTTCAAATTTCTTTCTTCTGAATAGGTTACTCAGAACTTCTGACTACCTTTCAGAACTCATTTCTGGAAATTACAAGTGTTTCAACTTGTTGTTAAGTTCTGTCTATTTTTGTTCTTTTCATATTTTTTATATCTAATATGTGTTTGAGTATATGCTTAAGTCAAGGGGGAGCATTGATATCTTTCAGAAATCATTCTGAAGTGATTACAAGGTTTGTATTCTTTCTTATCTCAAATCATTCTAAGGGGAACAAGCTTTCAATGATAATTTTTTTTCCACTTGTTCAAACTACTTCTGGGTGATCAAATGTTTTATATTATCAGAAGTTGATTTTAAATGAATTTTGGTTCTAAGGGAATTTCTTCTGAAATGTGTACTCAGAATTTCTGAGTATGCACTCTCAGAATTCTGAACGTGTTATTCAGAACTTTTACTTGTGTTAATTTCTATCAAATAACACGTGTCAGCATCTTATTCATTTGAACATACCACGTTTCATTTAATATATTTTGGGGGATTTCACAGTGTTCGAAACCGTTATAACTCTGACAAAAAGCAACTTTTCACCGTTTAAATCCTTTCAGCTTCGTGGATTTTAAATTCATTTGAATCTAAGAGCGAAAAGTGAGATACGCAAAATTCTAGAGTTCCTCGATTCTGTTTTCTTTCAATCTTCCATACTGTAATCATGTCTGGTACAAGAAGAAGTAGAACTGTATCATTACACAAAGCAAGAACATTCATGGAATCCTCTTCCGATTCAGATAATGATGAAGTTCGAATGCCAGATAATATAGCCGGAGAAGAAGAGGCTATGGGTGGGAATATTGGAGGTAATGCAGAGGCAGAACAAATGGTTGAATCTGAGGGAAATACAGAGGAAGGGAATGCAAATATTGATAATGAACAGAGTGCTGTAAGGTCAGTAATGACTTCTAGACCTAATTTTTTGGAGAGGATTGTACCTGAAAATGAATATTTAGATCTAGTTGATGAAACAAATTTCAAGGAAGAACATAGGATTATAGTAAGGTTGTTGAAGTATCACCCTTTCAAAAAGTGGTTTACTATGAAGAAGACTGTACCAATACCATATATACAACAGTGGTGGAAGAATTTGGAATTAAAAGGCAATAAGTTTGTGTCTAATATAGGGGGAGTTACTATAACTCTGACTGTTAGTTTTATGAGAACTATGTTGAGATTGCCAGAGAAAGATGACTTGGAGGGAAGATTAGACTTTGAGGATTCACCTTTAACAGAGGAATTGTTGGCTCAATTCAGAAGATTAGGGTATAATGAAGAGTTGAGGAATCTTAGCTCATTCAGAAGGAACAAACTACCACCGATTTGGGCATGCTTCTTTACTATTGTCAACAAATGCCTTGCTGGAAAACACAATTCAGTAGATCAAGCATCAAGGCAAATCTTGCAAATCTTTCATGGGTTAGTGAAGAATAGGCATTATGATTATGCTTCTATCTTATGGGAAGATATGAAAAACACATTTGAAAGAAATCAGAAGGCATTAGAGGGTAAAACAAGAGACAATCCACTAACATATATACCTTATCAGAGGTATTGGCAGATGGTGATATGGTATGCAATGAGGCAAGATCCTAACATTCCAAGAAGAGCAAAAGAGGAACATGGGCCAATTTTCTACATAGGTAAAATGATCTCATCTCTTAAACTTGCAAATTTTCCTAATCACAGACCATTGCCAAGGTCACTTAGGCAGTACATTCCAGGGGAGAGTGATATTTTAAAAGCTTATTGCACCTCTATGGGATTTGAACAACCTCAGATCCCTACCCATGAGGAAAACCCTGAGATGAGAGGTGAGTGGTCTAATGCAAATAGAGAGGGGGAGAATGTTCAGGTGGGAGAACATTCTGAGAGAATTGAGAGGCAAAATTCTGAGAGCTTGGTTAGAATTGAAAGTGAAAAACAGAATGAGAGAGGTGAGGATGAGAGAATGTTGAAGAAAACACCATTGAGCCCATGGTGGAACTTGAACAACCCAATCCCATCCACTCAGAAGCATTTCAACATGCTACTGTTTCATTTCAAACAGGGGAACCATCCCATACTCATTTGGAGTCTGGATTGCACAATGATATCCAATTTGGGCCTGAATTTTCATTTCACACAAGCACATCACAGGAATTTTGTATTCCTATATCAACATCTATAGACATACCTAATATTGGGTGTCAAGGATTGGATGGAAGTCTTGGGGAAGTGAACATCTTAAAAACTTCCTTACACAGTGCATCTGTTGTACATGGTGACTTTGTGGCACCTACAGGCCATATGTTCTCTGAACATATGAAAACTGGTTCATCTGTTGTTCTAGGTTCACAGTTAGACTCTTCTAAATTTGAAAAGATTCAGAAACTAAATCATGATTTGGGAGAAAAAGTTGTGAAATTGGAGAACACAGTAATTTCCTTGAAAGATGAAATCAAGGAACTCAGAACAATGTTGCAGAGCAAAGTGAAATCTGTTGAACAAAAGGTAGATGGAGTCAAAGGATCTTTGGAATCTCACAAAAAGGAGATCAAAGATGGGTTATCAGATTTTCAAAAGGAGATTCTGAAGAATATGAATGATATGAAGTCTTTTCTGCTTCAAGCTTTTAGTTCAAATCTGGCTAGTGTTTCAAAGCTTCTAGCTATCATGCCTTTGTCTATAGCAATACCAGAATTTGAATCAACTCAGTCTTTGAAGAGAAAGTTTGATGATAATGAGCCTCATCATCATCAAAAGGGGAATAAAAAGCATAAGCAAAACACTGAGTTAGCAGATGTTCAAACAATAAGCTCTGAATCTGAGGATGTTGTAGAATCAGAAAATGTGGTACTTGAAAATACTTCTGAAGACATTACTGATAAAATTCTGGAAAGTACTTCTGAATTGGAGATAAATTTTGATGAAACTGATGTAATTATGTCAGATGAGATGGTTAGAGCAGATGAGAAAGTTATGGCAGATGAGATGAGTATTTTTGGAACAGATGAGTTAGTTATGGCAGATGAAACAATTATGGCAGATGAGACAGTTATGGATGATGAAATGGTTATGGCAGATGATATGATAATTGGTTCTGAAATGAATACAGAGGTTTCATGCTTAGATATTGTTCTGGAGGTGATCTTAGCTCTGAGGTTGAAGAAAGGAGGTTGAATGATGTTCTGATAAGGAGAATGCACAGTGAATTGGTGAGGGTTCTTAATGTTCAGAATGTTCAAAGATGTATCAGAATGGTGAGGCCTATTGATTTGATGGGAGAAGAGGATCACTCAGTGGATATTCACGTAAGTTTCAAGATGAATTTGAATTACATTTTCTGGATGAGTTGTCAGCTATTGATGAAGTGTATGACAGAGTTGAAAATTACTTCATGCCTTTGGAATATGTATTCAGAAGACCAATTGTGATTCCTGTTGATCCAAACCCTCATTGATTTAATAATGACCCTCTCTTAAACACTTAGTGAAAATTGTAAGTAAACAATATTTATTAGAGTTTCACTATCGCTGATAAGTACTAAGACTTTACAGTATCGCTGATAGGAACTCTCACTCTTTAGATTAGATATTCAGCGAACACAGTTCATCATCATATAGCTCTAAGCCTGTTCAGTTCTATTGATGATCGCTGATAGTTTAGTTTGTTTACTTATGATCTCTAAAGACAAGTTTCACGTCAACCAAAGTTCTACGCTGAAGTCGAAGATCAAGCTCAAGAACAAGCGACAAGTCTACTCATGAACTGATGTGGATATCAGCGAAGCAAGACCTGTCCATTCAACGTGAAGTATCAAGTAGAAGACTTCAGCAATCGCTGAACTTTATCATTCGCTGATAAATATCTGACTCAACGAAAGCTGATCATGAAGTATCCCTGCATGTTACTATTGTCTTACCTCCCTTGCACATCTCCGTACGATCTGTCAGAACGGACATCGCTTTTGTCTGTAATCGTACAACAATTCTGATTCTACATTATGCACCATGCGGCTACTAAGGTTGTCTACAAAGGTCAATGACATGCAACCACTCAGCTGCTGCCACGTGTAAAGCAATACTGCCATGCATTAAATGCATGCAGTATATAAGAAGAACCCTACTTCAAAAATGAAGTGTGCTCGGACCATCTTCTTATTTCTCTCTTATTGTTAAGTTATTATTCGTAATTTCTTTAACTCTTTCTAGTGCAAGAAACTTAGTGTTTCTCAAGACTTGTTTAGATTAGGTTTATCCTTAACCTTGTTCCGCAACAAGTTGTAAATTGTCTTCATTTATCAATAAACAATTTAGAAAAGTAAAATCGTATGTTTCTATTCAACCCCCCCCCCCCCTTCTACAAACTTGTATAACCCTTCGGGACCAACAAGTGGTATCAGAGCAGATTTGTTTAATCTCATAAACAAGATCTGATCTATACTAAGATTTCTCTTCCTTGCTATTTCTTAAAATGGCTACCAACACAAACACCAACTATATTGACAACGGTTCTCTTGCAAAACCCCCTAGATTCTTCAGAGATAATTTTAATCTATGGAAAATAGGATGATTCTGTTCTTAGAAGGTGTAGACCCTACTATGCCTTACTATCTTGAAAACGGCCCATATATTCCTATAAGAATTGATGTTGCAGTTCCAGCCGCTGAGAATAGACCTGCTATTCCAGAAAGGCTGATTCCCAAGGAAATTCATATGTGGACTAATGAAGATAAGAAGAAAGTGGCTATCGACACCAAAGCCAGATCCATACGCTCCATGGCTCTTCCTGACGAAGTCTACCATTCCGTCATGAACCTGAAAACCTCAAAAGCTATGTGGGACACAATCTGTGTTCAGTATGAAGGTACTTCTGAAGTCCAAGACTCTCGAAAGATCAACCTGTTAAGACAGTACAAAGGCTTCATTTGTGGTAAGAATGAAACTCTCTCTGAAGTACACCAACGTTTTAACTGCTTAATAATAGATCTGAAAACTGTTAGTAAGGAATATTCTAACTTTGAAGTACTGACAAAGTTCTTAGAATGTTTACATGAAAGCTGGGACAGTTATTCTATGTGTCTCAAGCTGTCAAAGGATCTAAAATCAATGACCCTTTCTACCTTATATGGCACGATGCTGAATCATGAGCAATCGAGTCATCTTAAGAAGAATCTTGTAAAAGATTCCAAAAACACCCATGTTGCTTTAATCTCAGAGTCACCATCCACTCAACGATCGACTATCACTGTCACCGAGTTGGAAACTAACTCTGAAAGATCATCAGACTCTGACGTTTCAGATAATGATGAAACTCTGGCATTCCTGGCTAATAAGTTCAGGAGATTTGCTAGAAAGAGTAATTTCAAGAAGAACAAACCTCTTGCTATTACTGACAAGCCAAGATCATCAACCCATGTTGATAAGGCTACTGCTACTTGCTATAACTGTGAAAAGATAGGACATTTTGCTAGCGAGTGCAGGTCAAAGAAAGTCTCTAGACCCTCAGCTTTTCCCAAGAAAAACTTTACTTACAGGACTATAAATGAAAAATACAAAAAGCTGAAAGAAAGGTATTCAAAGCAGAAAACCTTTAAGAAGAAAGGCAAAGGCCTTATGGCTGACTATGATTGGGCTGCCTCTGATGAAGAAGAATCATCTGACTCTGAAGATGATGATGAAGCCAATCTATGTCTCATGGCCAAACTTGAAGACGAGGAAGAAAATTCTGACATTCCCTCTACTTCAACCTCTGCTACTAAGGTATCACCTTCCTTCTTTACCAATATTTTAAATATTGATGAAGCTGATAGTCTTCGAAAGATCGATCTCTTGACTAGAAGTGTATATGAAGCCATGAATGGCAAAACTGTTGTTGAAAATCAAAACCTTGATCTCGCTGAACAGCTTAAAAACTGTCACCTTCAAATAGAAAATCTTTATAAAATTTAAGAAGATTTTAAAGATCAAGTTCACTTAAATCAGCTAGTCAAAATTGAGCGCGAAGAAGCTATCGCTGCATTAAAATCTGAAAAAGCTACTGTTGATGGATGGTATAATTCCTCAACAAAGATCACTGAGATAATTAAGTCTCAGATTCCCCTGAGTGATAAACGTGGTCTTGGTTACAAAGCTGATACTCTAGAACCAACCACTGACCGTTCCATGCTTAAGTTTGGAATGTTCGTATCCTCTATCCCTGACACTTTCTCATCTCAGTGTTCCTCTTCTAATCCGCCTATCCTTGAGGAAATTTCTACCTTAACTTATAAAGGTAAAGAAAAAGTTGTTTATCCAAAACCTACCCCAGTCTTTAAAAACAAAGGTAAAGGAATTATTTTTAATCAAAATCCTCAGAAGGGTACCTCTGTACCAAAGCTGAATGCTTCTAAAGCTTCAGTGACTTATCCCTCTGGTTCAAAGAATAAGATCCCTGGATTTATTCAGCGTGGATCTATTCAGCGATCTACTCCTAGAATCAAAGTAGAAATTATTGGTAAGAAATCTGAAGAACTGAATGTTCCTCCCATTTCAAAAGCCAATAGCTTACTTGGTGTTGGTCCTTCAAATTCAAAATCAAAAGCTCAGCATGCAAATGGTCCTAAAACTACTTTTAGTTATAGGAAATGTTATCATTGTCGACTTACCAATCATATTGCTAGTAAGTTCCCCACAGCCACCCAAGCTGAAAAGATAACTAAGGTGAAGATCATTGCCCCCAAGGCAAAGAAGACCACTGAGGTTAAGAAATTAACCAAAGTGAAGACTGACAAAGTTGAATCTTCAAATGCTGCGAAGACTGCTGAACCTTCCACCTCCTCTTCTACCCCCACTGACAAGTGTGTACACATGGTTAAGTGGGTACCCAAGACAAACTAATCTTCTTTTGTAATGCAGGTTACGAAGGGTATCTGGTATCTCGATAGCAGATGCTCTAGACACATGATTGGTATGAAGAACCTGCTCACTGAGTACAAAGAAGAGAAGGGTCCCTCTATTACCTTAAGGGTACTATGAACCTAGGTCTTTGGAATCCCAAAGATTCATGGTTTGATCTAATCGCCTATTCAGATAGTGATTTTGCAGGTTGCAAATTGGATAGGAAAAGCACCACAGGAGGCTGTCAGCTCCTGGGTGGAAAGCTGATGAGTTGGACAAGTAAAAAGCAAAACTCAGTGTCCACCTCAACTGCTGAAGATGAGTATGTAGCCGCTGGAAGCTGTTGTTCTCAGGTCTTGTGGATGAGAAATCAACTACTAGACTATGACCTTCAGCTCTCGAAAATTCCAATCTATTGCGACAGCACAAGTGCTATCGCTATAGCCAACAATCCAGTGCTACACTTAAAGACCAAACATATCGAAATCAGGTATCATTTTATCAGAGATCATGTGATGAATGGTGATATAGAACTTCATTTTATCACAACTGACTATCAGTTAGCTGATCTGTTCACCAAACCTCTTGATGAGACAAGATTCAACTTTCTCATCAGCGAGCTTGGAATGCTGAACTTTGAAGAGTAAAATCTTCAGTAGTTCACATTTGATCAGCGATCGGATAAAACCAACTTATATAACCAATTCTATCATCTTCTCTCTGAACAAAATTGATTCGCTGATATCAAGGTATGTTCTCTCTTTACTCGCTGACATTCGCATGTAAATGCAAGATTTCAAAACAACTCACATCGCTGAATAACTCTTCCTTAACAACGATACTTTGAAATTTCTTAAACAAACACTGATATTTCTATTCAGTGCTTCAAGTTTTTCAAAACCTCAGAGACATCCTGTTGATCCAAACCTTCAGTGATTTGATAATGACCCTCTCTTATATACTTAGTGAAAATTGTAAGTAAACAATATGTATCAGAGTTTCACTATCGCTGATAAGTACTAAGATCTTCCAGTACCGCTGATAGGAACTCTTGTTGTTTAGATTAAACATTCAGCGAACACTGTTCATCATTAACGCTGAGTCTGTTCAGTCATTATGATGATCGCTGATAAGTTAGTTGTTTACTTATGATCCCTGAAGACAAGTTTCACGTCAACAAAGGTTCTACGCTGAAGTCGAAGATCAAGCTCAAGAACTAGCGACAAGTCTCCTAATGAACTGATGCGGATCAGCGAAGACTCAGATTTGTCCACTCAACGTGAAGTATCAAGTACAAGACTTCAGCTATCGCTGAACTTTATCATCTGCTGAATAGTAAATGATAATCGCTGAATCAACGAAAGCTGATCATGAAGTCCTCCGTACAAAGTACTTTTGTCTTAACCCCCCTTGCACGACTCCGTACAAAATGTCAGAAAAGAACCTCCGAATATCTGAAATCGTACAACCACTCTGATACTACACCGTTCATCCATGCGGCTACTAAGGTTGTCAACCAAGGTCAATGACATGCAACCAACCAGCTGATGACACGTGTAAAGTGTATACTTACTTGCATTAAATGCATGCAGTATATAAAGAGATGAACCCACTTCATTTGAAGTAACTTGCTAACTCTGGACAAGTTCAATCTCTTATCTCAAGATAGGTTATTATTAGTAATTTCCTTATCTCTCTTAGTGCAAGAAACCTTAGTGTTCCAACTTGTTTAGATTTAGGTTTATCCTTAATCTTGTTTCCGCAACAAGCTGTAAATTGTTAATGATTTATCAATAAACAATTTAGAAAAGTAAAATCTGTGTGTTTGTATTCAACCCCCCCCCCCCCCCCACCCCCCACCCCCCCTTCTACAAACTTGTATAGGCCTTCGGGACCAACAAGTGGTATCAGAGCAGATTTGTTTAATCTCATAAACAAGATCTAATCTAAGATATTTCTCTTCCTTGCTATTATCTGAAAATGGCCACCAACACAAACACAAATTATATAGACAATGGTTCTCTTGCTAAACCCCCTAGATTTTCCAAAGATAACTTCAACTTATGGAAAAATAGGATGACACTCTTCTTAGAAGGTGTAGACCCTACTATGCCTTACTATCTAGAAAATGGTCCATTCATCCCTGTAAGAATTGATGTTGCTGTTCCAGCCGCTGAGAATAGACCTGCTATTCCAGAAAGACTGGTACCTAAGGAAATCTTTCAATGGACTGACGAAGATAAGAAGAAAGTGGCTATAGATACAAAAGCCAGATCCATACCATCCATGGCTCTTCCTGACGAAGTCTACCATTCCGTCATGAATCTGAAAACATCAAAGGCCATGTGGGACACAATATGTGTTCAGTATGAAGGAACGTCTAAAGTCCAGGATTCAAGAAAGATCAACCTGGTAAGACAATACGAAAGCTTCATTTCTGGTAAGAATGAATCTCTCTCTGAAGTTCACCAACGTTTTAATTGTTTAATTATAGATCTGAAAACTGTTGGTAAGGAATATTCTAACTTTGAAATGCTGACAAAGTTTCTAGAATGTTTACCTGAAAGCTGGGACAATTATGCTATGTGTCTCAAGCTATCAAAGGATCTAAAATCAATGACCCTTTCAACCTTATATGGCACGTTGCTGAATCATGAGCAATCGAGCCATCTTAAGAAGAATCTTATTAAAGATTCCAGAAGCACCCCTGTTGCTTTAATCTCAGAGGAACCTTCTACTCAGCGACCCTCGGTCACTATCACTGAGTTAGAAAGTAACTCTGAAAGTTCATCAGATTCTGATTTTTCAGATGATGAATCTTTGGCTCTCCTAACTAAGAAGTTCAGGAGATTTGCCAAAAAGAAAATGTTTAGAAAGAACAAACCTCTTTCCATAACTGACAAGCCTAGATCATCAGCTTTTGTTGATAAGGCTACTGCTACTTGTTTTAACTGCGAAAAGACAGGACATTTCGCTAACGAGTGTAGGTCAAAGAAAGTTTCTAGACCCTCAGCTTTTACAAAGAATCCCTTTGTTCCAAGAAATAAAGATGACAAATATTCAAAGCTGAAAGAAAAATATGCAAAGCTGAAAAGATTTAAGAAGAAGAATAAAGGCCGGATGGCTGACTATGATTGGGCTGCTTCTGATGAAGAAGCATCATCATCTGAATCTGAAGATGATGAAGCAAATCTATGTCTTATGGCCAAGATTGAAGAAGAGGAAGAAAGTTCAGACATTCCCTCCACTTCAACATCTGCTATTCAGGTATCACCTTCCTTCTTTACCAATATTGCAAATATTGATGAAGCTGATAGTCTCCATAAGATCGATCTCTTGACTAGAAGTTTATACGAAGCCATGAACGGCAAAACTGTGGTTGAAAACCAAAATCTTGATCTCGCTGAAAAGCTTAAAAACTGCCACCTTCAAATAGAAAAGCTTTCTAAAATTGAAGAAGATTTTAAAGATCAAGTATATTTAAATCAGCTAGTCAAAATCGAACGAGCAGAAGCTATCGTTGCATTAAAGGCTGAAAAAGCTACTGTTGAAGGATGGTGTAATTCTTCAACAAAGATCACTGAGATAATAAAGTCTCAAATTCCCTTGAGTGATAAACGTGGTTTGGGTTACAAATATGAAACTCCAAAACCAACCACTGAGCGTTCAATGCTTAAATTTGGAACGTTCGTATCCTCAGTCGCTGATACTTCATCTTCTCAGTGCTCCTCGTCCATTACACCAATCCCTGAGGAAACTCCTACCTCCTCAAAAGGCAAGGAGAAACTGGTTTATTCAAAACCTACCCCTGTCTCTAAAGACAAAGGTAAAGGAATTGTTATTTACCATAATCCTCAGAAGGGTACCTTAGTACCAAAGCTGAATGCTTCTAAAGCTTCAGTGGCTCATCCCTCTGGATCAAAGAAGCAGATATCTGGAGTTATTCAGCGATCTACTCCTAGACTCAGATTGGATGTCCTTGGTAAGAAATCTGAAGAACTAAATGTTTGTCCCATTTCTAAAGCCAATAGTTTACTTGGTGCTGGCACTTCTAATTTGAAATTAAAAGCTCAGCATTCAAATGGTCCTAGAACTACTTTTAGCAATAGGAAATGTTATCACTGTGGACTCACTGATCATATTGCTAGTAAGTGGCCCACAGCCACCAAAGCTGAAAAGATAGCTAAGGTGAAGATTGCCCCCAAGGCAAAGAAGACCAACCCTGGTGCAAATCAGGTCAAGGTGAATTCTACCACTGAGGTTAAGAAATTAACCAAATTGAAGAAAGACAAAGCTGAATCTTCAAATGCTGCGAAGACTGCTGAACCTTCCATTCCAACTACGTCCACTGACAAGTGTGTATACATGGTTAAGTGGGTACCTAAGAAAAACTAATCTTCCTTTGTATTGCAGGTTAAGAAGGGTATCTGGTATCTCGATAGCGGATGCTCTAGACACATGACTGGAAAGAAAAACCTGCTCGCTGAATACAAGGAATAGAAAGGTCCCTCTGTGACTTTCGGTGGAAATGGAAAAGGACATACCCGAGGGTATGGTGTACTTTCAAATGGTACAACCTCCTTCAGAAGAGTCGCATATGTTGAAGGGCTGAAGCATAATCTTCTAAGCATCAGTCAGCTTTGCGACATGGATAACAAAGTAATCTTTACTAAGGAATCCTGCTTTGTCACTGACAAAAAGGAGAAGATAGCTCTCAGCGGTTATCGTTTGGAAAATGTTTATGTAATAAACATGGACTCAACAACCACTGAGAACTCCTGTTTCTTCTCAAAGGCCTCATCTGATGTCAACTGGCTATGGCATAAGAGGCTCTCTCATTTAAATTTCAAGACACTGAACACTCTTTCTTCAAAAGAGTTAGTCAGTGGTCTACCTCAGCATTCATACGCCAAAGAGTCGTTATGTTCAGCGTGTGAAAAAGGGAAGCAGACCAAAGCAAGCTTTAAGTCAAAGCAAGTTTCTTCAGTGTCATCTCCTCTACAACTACTCCATATGGATTTGTTTGGCCCTGTTAACAAACAATCCATCGCTGGAAAGAAATATACGCTGGTCATAGTTGATGAATTCTCTCGCTTCACTTGGGTAATGTTTCTCCGTTCTAAGAGTAACACCCCTGAAGAACTCATCACCTTTGTTCGGAAGATGGAAACCCTGAACAATTTGACCGTTCGCTCAATAAGGAGTGATCATGGGACTGAATTCAAAAACAGTTCTCTTGATTCCTTCTTTGAGAGTAAGGGTATTTCTCACAACTTTTCTTCAGTGAGAACACCGCAACAAAATGGAGTCGCTAAAAGAAGAAATAGAACAATTATTGAAGCTGCACGTTCAATGCTCAGCGATTCTCACCTGCCTACTCAGTTTTGGGCAGAAGCTGTCAACACTGCTTGTTTTACGCAAAACAGGTCGCTGATAGTTAAAAGATTCAAAATGACAGCCTATGAACTTTTTCATGGGAGAAAGCCTTCAATCAGCTTTCTTCACATCTTTGGATGTCAGTGTTTTATACTGAACAACATAGATGCTCTTGGAAAGTTTGATCCTAAGGCTGATGATGGAATCTTTCTTGGATACTCCTCAGTTTCCAAAGCCTTCAGAGTCTTCAATCGTAGAAGACAAACTGTAGAAGAAACTATTCACGTCACGTTTGACGAATCCCGTTCAGCGAACTCTAAACCGTCCGCTGATACTGAAGAACTGAATCAATGGATGTTTTCTCATCTTGGTGATTCAGAAGTTATTCCCACTACTCATGCTCATCCAGTAGAAGATGATAGTCCTATCATTCCAAATATGCAGAATAGTGAAGCTGAAACTTCTTGGGTCTCAGCTGTTCCTATAAACACTATACCTAACGCTGAACCAAATGTCTCAGACATTCCATCTACTTCTCAGCAATTAGTGAATATAATGACAACTGCATCCATTCCTCTCTTGGCTGATACTCCTGACGTCGCTGAAGCTTCATCTTCAGCTCCTCCATTTCAAGTTGAGCCAGCGTCTCACGCTCCGGCTCAGCGATGGACTATAAATCACCCAATTGATCAAATTCTTGGTGATCCAAACGCTGCGATTCAGACTCGACGAAGTGCAGGTAATATTTGTTTATTTGTAAATTTTATTTCACTAACTGAACCAAAGAAAGTAGATGATGCCCTCAAAGATCCAAACTGGGTCAGCGCCATGCAAGAAGAGCTGACTGAATTCAAAAGAAACAAAGTTTGGAAACTTGTTCAGAGACCAACTGATAAAACAGTAATAGACACTAAATGGGTCTATCGAAATAAGTTGGACGAACATGGTACTGTAACCCGCAACAAAGCTCGACTTGTTGCTCAAGGATACAGACAAGAGGAAGGTATAGATTACGACGAAACATTTGCTCCAGTAGCAAGACTTGAATCTATTCGTCTATTCTTAGCATATGCTGTACACAAAAACTTCAAAGTACATCAGATGGATGTTAAGTCAGCGTTTCTAAATGGAAAGCTGAATGAAGAAGTGTATGTGGAACAACCTCCAGGATTCTCAGATTCTAAGCGTCCATGTTATGTTTATAAACTGGATAAGGCACTTTATGGCTTGAAGCAAGCTCCTCGTGCATGGTATGACACTCTCTCTACTTATCTCCATATTGAAAAATTTGAGCGAGGTAAGATTGACAAAACTCTATTTTTTAGAAAAGTGAAAGGTCATATCATTCTAGTTCAAATATATGTTGATGACATTATATTTGGTTCTACTAACCCTGAGCTTTGTACTCGTTTCGCTGATAGAATGAAAGATGAGTATAAAATGAGCATGATGGGTGAACTAACATATTTCCTTGGTCTTCAGATTAAGCAAACTGAGAAAGGAACTTTCATTAATCAGGGAAAATATGTTAAAGATATGCTGAAGAAATTCGACTTAACTGAAAGCTCAGCTATGAAAACCCCTATGGTACCACCGCTGACACTTGATAAGGACACTAAGGGTGTTCCTGTCAATGTCACTATGTACCGTGGGATGATCGGCTCTCTATTGTATCTAACAGCTAGCCGAGCCGATATTATGTTTGCAACATGCTTGTGTGCACGATATCAAGCTGAACCTAAGATATCTCATATGAAAGCTGTAAATCGAATCTTTCGATATCATAAGGGTACAACGAATCTAGGTCTTTCGTATCCCAAAGATTCATAATTCGATCTAACCGCATATTCAGATAGTGATTTTGCAGGTTGCAAAATGGATAGGAAAAGCACCACAGGAGGATGTCAGCTCCTGGGTGGAAAGCTGGTAAGTTGGACAAGTAAAAAGCAAAATTCAGGGTCCACCTCCACAGCTGAAGCTGAATATGTAGCTGCTGGAAGCTGTTGTTCTCAAGTCTTGTGGATGAGAAATCAGCTACTAGACTATGATCTTCAGCTCTCCAAAATTCCAATCTATTGCGACAGCATAAGTGCCATCGCTATAGCAAACAATCCAGTACTACATTCAAAGACCAAACATATAGAAATCAGATATCATTTTATCAGAGATCATGTGATGAATGGTAATATAGAACTTCATTTTATCCCAACTGATTATCAGTTAGCTGACTTATTTACCAAACCTCTTGATGAGACAAGATTCAACTTTCTCATCAGCGAGCTTGGAATGCTGAACTTTGAAGGATAAAATCTTCAGCGGTTCACATTGATCAGCGAAAGGATAAAATCAACTTGTATAGCCCATTCTATCATCTTCTCTCTGAATAAACTTGATTCACTGATATCAAGGTATGTTCTCTCTCCCTCTGACAAGCGCATGAAAATGCAAGATTTCAAAACAAAATGCATCGCTGAATATCTCTTCCTTAACAGCGATATTTTGAAATTTCTTAAAACCTTTACTGAATATTTTCATTCAGTGCTTCATATTTTCAAAAGTATCTCTGAGTTTTTCAAAACCTCAGAGACAACCAAGAATATGAAAGGACAGTTGTGACGTCATTGCAACGGATAAAACCCCGGCACGTTTTCTCTTCCTGACACACGTTTGCACGTCTCGTTCAAACTTCCAATCAAATGCAAACACGTGTCTGTGTCATGATGAAAATCTTTTCCCGCTCAAGATTTTCTCTTTCTAAAATCTCTATATAAACAAATTCTTTGTTTATATTTTTCTTTTACGCGATCAATCTTCCTCCGCAAGAAAGAATTCACTGTTGCATTTGTGCTTTCAAACTTCAAGAACTGTTCATCATCTTCTTCATCAAACATCAAGGTTAATATGTTCTTATTTATTACCTAATGCAAAATAACTTGTTTCTGATCTACTCTTTGTTTTAACAAGATCAAACAAAAGAACTTCTTAAAATGAAATCATTTTCTTTCATGATTTTATGAACACAACCATTTCATGGTTGTTCTTCAAGTTTAAATGCAAAAATCTTAAGCTTGTTCTTCATTCATTTTTCCAGAATCCCAATCTTCAAAGAAAACTGGAAAATAAGAAAATGGGTTTTACATTTCGTTTCAAAAATCAAGAAAAACCCTAATCTTCATTAAGACATTTTGTCTGAATGAAATGGACAAAATTCGAACCATCTTAAATGGAAAATCTTTCCACATTAAGATTATTCTTATTTGTTAATCTTTGGTTGAACTGATAATATAGGAAATGGCAACGTCTAACATTCCTACTACCGCTGAGAACATCTCTTCTGACTCTGAGGAAATGGAATTCTTCAAGGCTCCTCAGGTTAAGTTGAACTCTGGATCAACTAGACTGGACTAAGATAAACAACCTTTATGCGCTTCTCGAGTTTCCTCCTCGAAAGCAAGTCACACATCTGACAGATGCTGTGAATTTCCTGAAGAATTGCTGCATTTCAACAGCCCTGACCATCTCACCCCATGCAAGTCAGCTGCTACTATCTCAGTTCTGGTACTCTGCCAGACACTCTCAGCTACCATCCGCCAAAGATCCCTCCAAAACAGTTGATTGTATCCTCTGCGATACTGAATATGGCACGATAAAGATCACACCTGCCATCATTTGCAAAGCTCTGAACTTTCCCATCGCTACAAAGGAAAAACCTTTTGTTCCTTTCCCTGACCATAAGAAGCTCGCTGACAAAGAAGCTCTTATTGCATTTTTGATGCAATTGGGCTATGTATGGGAAATGGGCAGAGACAAGAAGCCTGAGAAGAAGCTAACACTGCTGAAAAAATCGAAAATGCCCAGTGAGATGAACTTCATCTTCGCTCACCTTATCAGCTGCATGACTGCCAAGACCGGCTCTTCTGATCAAGTCGCTCAACCTCAACAAGCTATGGGATACGCTCTGCTGAAAGGTCTACACATTGACTGGGCATCTCTCATCTATGATGACTTGCTGCAAAGAGTAGACTCTGCCGCTGACAGGCCTGCATGGGTTCCCTACCCCCGATTCATCAGCGCTATCTTTCAATATGGCCTGAAGGACAGCTACCCTCAAGAGGGCGATCTGAAACTCTCTCAGATTGGCCCTAAGGTACTCGACTTCAAACCTGTTGAAAATGAGGTACGTCTTTCTACCCTCTTCACTCTTCTCAACCCTTCTTCTTCTACTTGTGTGGCTCCTTCAGCGACAATACCCATCGCTGATACCCTGGCCACAAAATCCTCTCCTTCTAAGAAAAGGAAACATTCATCTACCCCACTTGATTCTAAAAGGATCAAGAAAACAAAGGAGCAACCCCAGCAATCTCGTGCTGAAGACTCCTCAGCTCTTTCTGCAGAGCTGAAGGAACGTTCAGTGGTACGCTCTGCCACACCTGAACAAGCCATCCCTTCCATCCCAATCTCAGCATCTCCAAACGTTGAGATTACAGACTTGGAAACTTCCCAACCTCCCTCAGTCTCTCAAAAGACTGATGAAGTGATTCTCAGCGATTCCAACGCTGAACTCAGAACCCAACCTCCAATCTCATCCTTCCCTTCTCCCTCTACTCGTTTGTTCTCTCCTCCAGTTATCGCTGGAGATGCCATCATTTCTACGGAAGCTAAAGCTGATAATCCAGAGATGATGAAGACAGGACCTGCAGAACAATCCATGGGCACTTTTGAAGATGACATGGAACTTTACTCAGGAACCCGTGATTTCGATGAATTCACCAATCCTCCTGCAGGTAAACAACAACCCATAAACACTATAACTAAACCCCAAACTTCTGAGCTTTCCTTTGTTCACAAGTTCTTATCTGTTACAGGTCCTAATTTGGGAGATATCAACGCCTCTCTGACGTCCGTGGAGACAAAGCTGACAGGTCTCACCACTACTCTCTCCAATAACTCTACAGCTGTAACAAACGCTGGAGAGAATCTGAACAAGCTGACAACGGTGGTGGAGAAGAAGGCTTCCACAGATGACATGAAGCAGCTTGACAAAACTCTCAGCGACTTCGCCAAAGTGCTCGCTGATATCTACACAGACTACACCTCTCTCAAAAATTCAGTTTCATCCATGTCCAGCGAGGTAACAACGCTGAAGACATCGGTTGGAACACTAGAGGGAGATATGTCTGCTGTGAAGACAAATGTCAACACTCTGACGACTGACTTAAGCTCTGTAAAGACTGACGTTGGTTCGATGAAGACTATGATCGAACAGCTGCTGCACAAGGTGAATACTCCTGCTCCTGCCCCTGTCCGTGAATCTGAACATTTTACAGCGGCAGATCGCATTGAGCTCGGGAAGATCAATCTTGCTATTTCTGGCCTAGAAGATAGATTAGCAAAGATTGAAGTTCGTGTAGGTCTCTCTGGCCAAGAAGACAGAGAACCTACCAACGTTGCTGAATCTACCCATTCCTCCCCCAGTCATCATGAAAAAGAGGGGGAGAAGAGCGCTGAAAATCCTTCCAAGAGCGTTGAAGACCTTTCCCATGATGAATCTATCAGGGGAGAGAAGAACGAAGACCTCACCTTCGCTGAAGAGGGTGAGAAGACTATTGAAGCTGAAGCAGCCGCTGGACCTCAGGGAGATGAACACCCTGAGGGAACCGAGAAGCTCGCCTCTGTATCTGAGTGGGAGCAACTCAAAGAAGACGCTGAAGAATCCGAAGCAGAAGATGATGAAGCCGTCGACATCCCTGATAATGAACCATCTTCTTCTCCAAAGAATGATGATGATGATGATGATGAAGATGACGATGACTTCTGTATCGTCAAACCTGCTCCGAAGATCAAAGCTCTTAAGGGAATCTCGATAAATGAACCTTCAGGGGAGCGGACAAAGACAAAGCCCTCAGCCTCTGGAGCTGAGAAAGGCAAAGGCAAAAGCGTCGCTGAAGATGACAATCTGACGATCTTGCTTGAAAAGCCGGTTTGTCAGGTACACTAAACATCTCTTACTCCATCCCTCCTCTATCATACACTATCAGTTCCTCTACCCAAGCCTATACACTTGAACCAATTCTCTCTATATGATTCTACCCAAGTTCTTACTTGTAAGATCGTTGTGTTTCAGCTAGTGCTCTCCCCTGTTTGAGGATATCGCTGAAGGCTCCACAACTATACCAGCTGATGCTGAAGAAATAACCCCAGTCTTGGATTTGATCTCTGAGACTAATGAACCTGAAGAACATACTCTCTCTCACAAACGCAGACCTTCCTTAGTTCCTCAAAAGCTAAGTGAAGAGGATCAGAAAAGAAGAGAGGAAATAATAAAGCGATTCGAGGATCAGCGAATCATTCTGAGGCGTGATCAACTTCCTTCAGTTCCTCTAAAGTTCAGAATTTCAAAAGCTGAATACAAGGAACACCTTAGAGCTGAACGCCTAATCGCTGAAAGAAAGGAAGCTGAAGAAAAAGACAGAGAATACGCCATCAAGCTTACTCAAGAATCTGTCAAAGACCCCAAGCTGAAACGTGTTCCCATTCAAGTCCAACGAAAGCTTTGAGAAGAAGCCCAGAAGATCGTGGAAAAGAAAACTGAAGTTTCTCAGACCACCCTGATCTGGTGTAAAGAGAAAATACACTTCAGATATCGTCCAGCGAAGATCAACAAGGTATTCATCTCTAGAAGAACCTCTATCGGAGTACCTATTGTTGACATCAAGCTTTTCAGAGAAGATGGCCAATCTGAAGCCTTTCGCGCTGACACTGTAAAAAGGTATGGTCTCTCTGAATGGCTGGAGATGAGGTTAGCTATCCAATCATCACAATCTAAGTACAAGGATCATTTCGAAAAGTTGATAAACAGACAGATCGATTTGATATCTTCTTGTGTGGACATTCCTCCTCTTCATGATCTTAAGCTGAAAAGAAAAAGGGCCTCTCTGAAGAAGAAACGTCAAGATTCAAACTCAGGTCCTGTCATACGAAATGAAACTGGAATTGGTTTCTCTCGCGCTGAAGTGCTTGGTCCTGACCCTGATCTATCTGCCCTTGACATTTCTTTGCCACCATGTGAACTTTTCGTCCCTGGTAAAGTCATCAGTAATCCTTATGGAATATTCTTTCTCGACTACGACGGACGTAAATGTTTTCAACGGATCGCTGAGCTTCCAATCACTCCAATAGAACAGCTCAGAGATCTCATCTACTGGTGTGACTTCAGAAAAGACATTCAGGCACGACACCTAAAACCCTTGATCTTTGAAGAAGCGCTGAACAAAAGAAAACGAGGTGTAACGGTTCCTGACTGGATGATCCCCACTGAAACGACCCTTGATGAACTTCTCATTAAGGAAGAACCTCTGTAAGCTGATAGGATCGCCTCTTTCATCTATTTTATCAGTTATCCTTTTGTACTTGTAATTTATTTCGCTCGTACTTGTAATCTTTCCATTTTTCTTTGTAACCTGATTCAAAGTTTTAAAGAAAGATTTCAGCGAATGTACTTTACTCCATCAGTACTGAAAAGATCCCAGAAAACAGTAAAAGGGACAAATATTTTATGAGTTCTTTTTATCCTTATGTTTTCATTAAATAGCAATTTTCTTTGTTGCTATGTCATAATCAAATAGGGGGAGATTGTTGATCCAAACCCTCAGTGATTTGATAATGACCCTCTCTTATATACTTAGTGAAAATTGTAAGTAAACAATATGTATCAGAGTTTCACTATCGCTGATAAGTACTAAGATCTTCCAGTACCGCTGATAGGAACTCTTGTTGTTTAGATTAAACATTCAGCGAACACTGTTCATCATTAACGTTGAGTCTGTTCAGTCATTATGATGATCGCTGATAAGTTAGTTGTTTACTTATGATCCCTGAAGACAAGTTTCACGTCAACAAAGGTTCTACGCTGAAGTCGAAGATCAAGATCAAGAACCAGCGACAAGTCTCCTAATGAACTGATGCGGATCAGCGAAGACTCAGATTTGTCCACTCAACGTGAATTATCAAGTACAAGACTTCAGCTATCGCTGAACTTTATCATCTGCTGAATAGTAAATGATAATCGCTGAATCAACGAAAGCTGATCATGAAGTCCTTCGTACAAAGTACTTTTGTCTTAACCCCCCTTGCACGACTCCGTACGAAATGTCAGAAAAGAACCTCCGAATATCTGAAATCGTACAACCACTCTGATACTACACTGTTCATCCATGCGGCTACTAAGGTTGTCAACCAAGGTCAATGATATGCAACCAACCAGCTGATGACACGTGTAAAGTGTATATTGACTTGCATTAAATGCATGTAGTATATAAAGAGATGAACCCACTTCATTTGAAGTAACTTGCTAACTCTGGACAAGTTCAATCTTTTATCTCAAGATAGGTTATTATTAGTAATTTCCTTATCTCTCTTAGTGCAAGAAACCTTAGTGTTCCAACTTGTTTAGATTTAGGTTTATCCTTAATCTTGTTTCCGCAACAAGCTGTAAATTGTTAATGATTTATCAATAAACAATTTAGAAAAGTAAAATCTGTGTGTTTGTATTCAACCCCCCCCCCCCTTCTACAAACTTGTATAGGCCTTCGGGACCAACACATCCTAAAATATGAAAGGATGTTTGTGATATCATCACAACGGATAAACCCTGGCACGTTCTTTTTCTAACACACGTTTGCACGTTTCGTTTACCATCCAATCAAATGCAAACACGTGTCCGTGTCATGATGAAAAACTTTCCCGCTCTAGTTTTTCTCTCTCTCTAATCTCTCTATATAAACTATTTCCAGTTTATATTTTTCCTTTACGCGAACAAAACTTCTCCTCCAAGAAAGAAAAGATTTACTGTTGCTTATTTCCAGGAATCTGTTCATCTTCTTCTTCGACAACCAGGTTAATATTCTCATTATTTACCTGTTAACTTGTTTCTGATCTTCTAATTGCTTTTAACAGATCAAACAAAAGAAACCTTTCTAAAATGAAATCATTTCTTTCATGGTTTTATGAACACAACCTTTTCATGGTTGTTCTTCAAGTTTAAAACTCAAAATCTTAAACTTGTTCTTCATTCGTTTTTTCCAGAATCCTTATCTAAAGGAAAATGGAAAACAAGACTTTTACTGGGGTTGCATTTCTTTTCCAAAACAAGAAAACCCTAATCTTCATTAAGACATTTCTGTCTAAATGAAATGGACAAAATTCGAAAACATCTTATTGGAAAATCGTTCCACATCAAGACTGTATTTTTTTTGATTCATGGTTGATATGTTAAACAGAAATGGCATCTTCTACTCCTGCTCCTACCGCTGAGAAATCCACGGCTGCAAATAAACTGTCTCTCATCAAAGCTCCTCAGGTCAAGTTCAAGCTTGAGGAAGTCAATTTTTCAAAATCGAACAACCTCCATGCGCTTTTCGAGTTTCCTCCTCGAAAGCAAGTCACACATCTGGATGATGCTGTGAATTACCTCAAAACATGTTGCTTATCTAGAGCCCTGACTATTACACCCCCTGCTCATCAATTCCTACTATCTCAGTTCTGGTATACTGCTAGAAGAGCTCAGGTACCCCATGCCAAAGACCCAACGAAGATCGTTGACTCCATTCTGTGTGACACCAAATTTGGCACCACCAAAATCAACCCTGCCATTATCAGGAAAGCACTGAGTCTTCCTACCTCTACCAAAGAAAACCGCTTTGTCCCTCTCCCAAACCACAAAAACCATGCTGATAGGGAAGCCATCACTGCATTCTTCGATGCAATGGGTTACGCATGGGACACTGGAAGGGACAAGAAGCTTGAGAAGAAACTGACCATAATCAAGAAGTCCAAAATGCCCAGCGAGATGAACTTCATCTTCGCACATCTGATAAGCTGCATGACAGCGAATAGTGGCTCTTCTGATCAAGCTGCTCAACCTCAGCAAGCAATGGGCTGTGCATTGCTGAAAGGTCTAAATGTTGACTCGGCCTCAATCATCTACGACGAACTTGCGTTCAGAGTAGATATGGATGAAAGACCTTCATGGGTTCCTTATCCCAGATTCATCAGCACCGTCTTTCAACAAGGACTTGGCGAGAGGTACCAAACAGAGGGTGATCTGAGACTCTCTCAGGTTGGTCCTAAGGTGCTCGACTTCAAGCCACTGGAAAACGAGGTACGTCTTTCTACTATCTTATCTCTTCTCAATCCTCCTTCTTCTACTTCTGCAGCTCACTCAGTGGAAATCCCCACCGCTGATACCCACGCTGCACCCTCCACTCCTTCTCGAAAAAGGAAACACTCATCTTCCCAACTTGGTTCCAAAAGAATCAAGAAAACCAAGGAGCAACCCCCCCCCCCCCCCCCCAGCTGTCACACGCTGAAGACTCCACAGCTCATCTTGAAGAGCTGATGGAAAGTTCCGTGGTACGCTATGCCACAGCTGATCAAGCCACCCCTTCCATCCCAGCTTCAGCGTCTCTAAACGCTGAAGTTATAAACTTGGATATGAACCCACCTCCTTCAGCCTCTCTATAGACTGAAGTGATTGTCAGCGGATCCAACGCTGAACAACGCACCCAACCATCACTCTCATCCTTCATTCCTCCTACTCAATCTTTGGTCTCTCCACCAATTTTCCCAACTTTCTCAGGGACACCCTTCATCGTACATGACTCTGCTGCACACACTCTAAATACGATGTTGGTTGCAAACTTAGGATCTGCAGGAACCTCCATGCGCCAAGGTACTCTTGAAGGCGACATGGAATATCATTCTGGACACAAAGGGTTCGACAACTTCGCCAACCCGCCTGCAGGTATACACATTATCCCAAACACTCCTCTCTCTCAACCCCAAACTTCTGAGCTTTCCTCTGTTCATAAGTTAATAACTGTTTCAGGTCCTAATTTGGGGGATATCAACACCTCCTTGAAGGCCCTGGAAACAAAGGTGGAAAATTACAACACCATTCTCTCCACGAACTCTTCAGCGGTTACAGACGCTGGAGAGAAACTCAAAAAGTTGACCGAGATCGTTGATACGAAAGCCTCCAAAGCTGATCTGGAGAAGGTGGATGGTAGCATTGCTCAATTTGCTACCACCTTCGCTGACAATTCAACCGCCACCACCTCTCTTTCAACAAACTTCACCACTCTGTCCAATGAAGTCACATCATTGAAGACAGAGGTTGGTTCTCTTAAGGGTGAAGTATCCACGATCAAGGCTGAGGTCTCCGCCGTCAAAGAAATTGTTCAGAAAGTACTCGATCGCCTGAACTCCCCAACTTCTCATTTTACTCAGGTCGATCGAGAGGATCTTCAAAAGATCAATCCTGCTATAACTGGCCTGGAAGTCAGATTAGCAACGATTGAGAACTGTGTTAGGATCTCTGGCCTGAAAGACAGAGACCAAATACAAACTGCTGCTGCTGAACAATCTGTTACCTCCCCCAACCATAATGTGGAAGAGGGGGAGAAGACTAAAGAAGACCTTCCCCATAATGCTGAAGGGGAGGGTATTGAAACTGCTGCTGCTGCTACTTCTACTTCACAACCTCAGGGAGTTAAAAACCCTGAGGAAACCTCTATACACTTAACTACATTCTTTTCTCTATCTCTTTCTTCCCAACTTTTCTTACTTAAACGATCGATGTGTTTCAGCTAGTCCTCTCCCCTGTTTGAGGATCCCGCTGAAGCTCCTACAACTACACCAGAAATAATCCCAGCTACAAGAGCTGAAGAAATAATCCCAGTTTTGGATTTAACCACTGAGACTGATGAACCTAAAGAACATATGCTCTCTCACAAAAACAGACCTTCCTTGGCTCCTCAAAAGCTAAGTGAAGATGATCAAGAAAAGAGAGATGCAATGATCAAACAGCTTGAAGATCAGCGAATCATTCTTCCTCGTGACAAAATCCCTGCTCCCACAAAGTTCAGGATATCAAGGAAAGAATACGAGGATCATCTAAGAGCTGAAAGATTACTCGCCGAAAAGAAGAAAGCTGAAGAAAAAGATAAGGCTCTAGTCATCCAACTTGTCCAACAATCGGTGAAGGACCCCGCGCTGAAAAGAACTCCCATTGATGTCCAACGTCAGCTATGGAATGATGCTCAAAGGATCGTTGAAGAAAAGACTAAGGTATCTGATTCGACTTTGGAATGGTGTAAAGAAATGATGAACTATCGATCTCGACCATCCAAAATCATCAAGGTAAATATCAGAGGAAAATTGTTCGTAGACGTTCCTGTTGTTGAAGTTGACGTATTCAGAGAAGACAAAACCAAGCAAACTTTCTATGCTGCTACTTTAGAGAAATTTGGTTTCTCTGAATGGTTGGAAGTGAAATTAGCCATTCAGCGATCTCACTCAAAGTTCAAGAGCCATGTCGAGAAAATTTTAAATTCTCAGATCAACTTGGTTTTTTCTGCTGTGGATGTTCCTCCTTCCACTCTTCTTCCTCCTCAACAAAGAAGAGCCTCTGCAAAGGAAAAGAAAACCTCAGACTCAGGTCCTCCTATACGGAATGAAACAGGTATTGGTTTCTCTCGTGCTGAAGTTCTTGGTCCTGATGCTGACCTCTCAGCGCTTGACACCTCCCTACCACCTGGTGAAACTTTCATCCCTGGCAAAGTCCTGAGTGATCCCTATGGTATATTCTTTCTAGACTACTATGGAAATCAACACTTTCAACGCATCTCTGAGCTTCCAATCACTCCCATCGAATAACTCAGAGACTTAATACACTGGTGTGAAGTCAGACGCGACATTCAGGCACGTCACCTCAAGCCCCTGATCTTTGAAGAAGCAAAGAACAAAAAGGATCAAGGTGTAACTGTCCCTGACTGGATGATTCCCACATCAAAGACCCTTGATGAACTTCTCATTAAGGAAGAACCTTTTGACGGATAGGATCGCCTTGTAATTCTTTCTATCCTTATATGTCTACATCTTCTGTACTTGTAATTTTATTTGTTGTACTTGTAATTTTTCCACTTCCCTCTGTAATCTTTACGAAGTTTAAAGAAAAATTTCAGCGAATGTACTTTACTCCATCAGTACTGAAAAGATCCTAGAAAACAGTAAAAGGGACAAATATTTTATGAGTTCTTTTTATCCTTATGTTTTCATTAAATAGCAATTTTCTCTGTTGCTATGTCATAATCAAATAGGGGGAGATTGTTGATCCAAACCCTCAGTGATTTGATAATGACCCTCTCTTAATCACTTAGTGAAAATTGTAAGTAAACAATATGTATTAGAGTTTCACTATCGCTGATAAGTACTAAGACTTTACAGTACCGCTGATAGGAACTCTCACTCTTTAGATTAGATATTCAGCGATAACTGTTCATCATCATATAGCACTGAGCCTGTTCAGTTCTATTGATGATCGCTGATAGTTTAGTTTGTTTACTTATGATATCTGAAGACAAGTTTCACGTCAACCAAAGTTATACGCTGAAGTCGAAGATCAAGCTCAAGAACCAGCGACAAGTCTACTCATGAACTGATGCGGATATCAGCGAAGCAAGACCTGTCCATTCAACGTGAAGTATCAAGTAGAAGACTTCAGCAATCGCTGAACTTTATCATTCGCTGATAAATATCTGACTCAACGAAAGCTAATCATGAAGTCTCCCTGCATGTTACTATTGTCTTACCACCCTTGCACGTCTCCGTACGAACTGTCAGAACGGACATCCCTTTTATCTGTAATCGTACAACAACTATGATTCTACATTGTGCACCATGCGGCTACTAAGGTTGTCTACAAAGGTCAATGACATGCAACCAGTCAGCTGCTGCCACGTGTAAAGCAATACTGCCATGCATTAAATGCATGCAGTATATAAGAAGAACCCTACTTCAGAAATGAAGTGTGCTCGGACCATCTTCTTATTTCTCTCTTATTGTTAAGTTATTATTCGTAATTTCTTTAACTCTTTCTAGTGCAAGAAACTTAGTGTTTCTCAAGACTTGTTTAGATTAGGTTTATCCTTAATCTTGTTCCGAAACAAGTTGTAAATTGTCTTGATTTATCAATAAACAATTTAGAAAAGTAAAATCGTGTGCTTGTATTCAACCACCCCTTCTACAAACTTGTATAAACCTTCGGGACCAACAATTCCAAGACTTGAATTGCCAATACTGGAAGAACCATTATGTGATTTCATTATTGAACAGAGTGATACTCCACTTGCCAGGCAATTTCATCGTGATATCTTTCCAGAAGAAATCTATGAGCATCTCTATTGCAAAGAAGATGAGTATGTTGATATTGAGAACTTTATTGATGGTTTTATGGATGAAAAAGTACAAATGATATATGTAGAAGCTTCAAACAGATTGAGAAAACATGATGAAAGGTTACATGTTTAGAAAAGAATTGAGAAGGTGTTGAAATTTCAAACTGAAGAGTTTGATGGTCTGAAGTATGTAAGTATGGAAGTTCTGAAGGAAGGAAACTTGAAAGTAAATCTGACTAGTTTTGACTTTCATAGATTGTTCCTTGATGATCAAATCTTTATGGTAATGTTCTTTGCAAGTACAGAAGAAACTTGGATGGAAATTGAATGCAGAAGGATTTTGGGAATATATGTTAGAAACATGCATGTTTATGACTTTCAACTGGCCATTGAATCAGGAATGATAAATGCAATTTAAGTTGTCCAATCAGAAAGCCTTGCAATGAAAACTGTGTTCGTGGATTTGTGATTGAAGGAATTGAAAATGAAGGTTTCTTCTACATAGTTTCTGGTGTACCAATATTTTTCAGACTGAATGTTCTTGTAAAGTACAGTGATGCTACACTACAATGGTTGTTGATAGAAATGGAAGTAACTTCTGAAGGTGAGAAAGCAATTCTGAGGGATAAATGTACAAAGCATATCAAAGAAAGGTTGGATCTCAAAACAAGATCCAAAGAGTGCAGTGATTGTATGCTTTCAGAAGAAAATCCAAAGAAGTTGCTACATATTGATTTTGTATTTCCTGTTGAATACCAAGTTAATGGTGTTTACACTGATGATGTTGAAGAAGGTATTCCATATGTATTATCTTCACAAGATGTTCAGATGCAAGAGGCTGAACAAGCAGAAAAATCTGAAGCCAATGAAGAAGAAATACCTGTTGATCTAAATGCCATATTCTTGGAATATACTTTACCAAATTTCTTTCAGCCAAGAGACGTGAATTTCCTAAGTGTGTATCATGATAAGTCAGAATTTACTCAATGGTTTCGTGCTGAATTGACAAGATGTGTGGGAATGAAAAAGCAGTATGTATATATTCTGATTTCATGATCACTGGAATAAGAGAACTTTGTGTCAAGAAATTTAAGAAGAATGAATACTATGGGTTTGAAGTTCTGAGTGAGGATGGAAAAGTCTACTACTTCACTGAAGCCGACTTTGATAAGATCTCAGTAACAGATTTCTACAGGTTGTATTGTCTTCTATAAAATAAAGATTGTAGTAAGTACAAAGTAGAAAGAGGAGCACCAGCTGTAGTGAGAGAAGCAATGTTCTACATTCTAAGATGGTATGCATATACTGATTTCCAGATTGCTCTATATGTGCATAGACCATGTGTATACCTGTCTAAGCCAAACAATGATCATCTGCAACTAGATATTCTGAAGACTGGATATGTTAGTGAAAGGCCAGAATTGGGAGTTGTACTGAAAAATATTCAAAAACAAAAGATCTTTTTCAGAGCTAGTGAAGCTGCCAAATACTGCTCTGGAACTCTTAGATTTATCAAGAACAATTTGAATAAAAATGTACAAAAAAGAGTTCAAGTTGAAAAGACAGAAGATCTCATTGAAAAGATTGATAGAAGACTTGCTTTGAGGAATGTGAATCTTCTAAAGATTGTACCTGCTTTAAAAGAATTCAATGTTGACAAATACAGGAGTGTTTGACAAAAAGGGGGAGATTGTTAAATCTAGAGTTTTGTCAAAAACACAAGTGTTGAGATCTGAAATGAAGACTCAGAATTCTGAGTAGGAGACTCAGAACTTCTGATTATGAAGTCTTGAAAAGATTACTTAGTGTGAAGTCTGAACAGAAGGCTCAGAATTCTGAGTAGGAGACTCAGAACGTCTGAAGGTGAAGACGAAAATATCTAAGTGCTTAAAGTGTGTTCAGAAGTACTTAATCAGAAGGATGTTCAGAAGTTCTGAACATGTTGTTCAGAACTTATGTCTTAGACATTTTCAGTTATATTCAGTTACTAATTAGAACACGTGTATTAGTTCTATTGGTTTGTCATGTATATGTACTGTAGCTTTAGCTTTTCTTTACAGTATATATAGAAGTTAGCAACTGTAAGCTAACTAACTTTTCGCATAACTTTGTATTCACTTTGTAATCTTTGAGAGATTCTCTCTCTAGATCTGGAATCTGTTCTTGAATGAATACGAAGCTTTTTGATCCAATTCTCTATCATTTTACTGTTTGATTGTTCTTAATTGATTGTAAGATCGAATCCTGGTTTCTACATCAAGCGATCAAAAGTCTAATCGCACATGTGTCATGCGATTAAACACTGTTCATTTGTGCTCATCGCACAAGTTTTTGTCGATAACTTTTAATCCTTTATCGCATATGCTTCATGCGATGAAGATGAACTACTCGCATATCGTTCATGCGACTAGTTTGACGCGTGGAAGGTCAATCATTGGACCAATCAGATTGTGCCACGTGTCACAAAACCCTGAGTTGTATATATAGAGCGGTTCTTCAAAATTTTTAGTTTTTCACGAATACTTTGAAACCCATACTCTCTCAACTGAAATTTGTGAAAATCGAGTTTTGTTGTTGTTTCTTTGTTACATTCGAATCACAATCACTCAAGGTAAGTGATTTCTTGATTTTCATTTCAGTTATCCACTCATTTGCAATCGATTTGATGTTTTGTTGAGAAAAAGTCGAACAAAATGCAACTGTTCATATTCATGATTGTAATCATTCATTGTGTTAGTGTTTCGATTAAAACATGATAAGATAGGATTTTTGCTAGTTAATCGACACTAAGGCATTCATTTTTATGCGATTTCATTCACTCTATAGAATCTGGGTTGAGTATTTAAAATAGGTTCTAAGTGTTCAACGTTGTCACACAAGACTTGTATTCAAACATTCAATGTTGTCGCACAAGTCTGTCATTCATCCTAATCGCACAAGCTTTACGCGATTAACTGTGTCATGCGACTACCTTAGTGTTTTGTACGATAACTTCCCAGACTTAGGAATTTTTTAGATTTTTCTCAAAGGTGATGACTTGCAACTTTTATCCCGGTGTTCTAATATGTTCTCAAACATATCAAATAGCACAAGTTCATGAGCATGGTGATGGAAATTCTTCTAACGAAAACACCATTATTCCATCACATCGTTCATCCCATCCGTCGGTGAACGCCAGAAACCTTGATGATGACTTAGTCCGACCTGCTGATCGTCTGAAGATTCAGCATTGTTGAAATTCTGAAGGGTCATCCGCTCAGAACTGCTTTGGAAAAGACACAACTTGTACCTGTAATCTATCTGCAACAAGCGTGGTTCACTATTCAATTTGTGTCAGTTTCAAAAACTAATCAGTACTTTACACTTAAAGTTGATCATTTTGATGCTAAGCTTACACTGAATAGACTCAGAACCGTTCCGGATCTTCCATTTTCAAAAAACTTTGCTGATATGATTTCTGAAGAGGATTTGTGCAGAGATATCATGGCGTTGGGATACAATGATATTGTGGATGGTGTACTAGTCCGTGCATCGAATTTAAAATGGAAGTATCTACCACCAGTCTATTATACTCTGTTCAGCATCATCAACAGATGTATGACTTCTAAACATACTGGACTAGACAGATGCAAGCATTTCCGTGCTAAGGATTTTTCATGCTATCGTCTATGATCGAAAGATTGATTGCGTGGTTCTTATCTGGAATGAATTGAACGAGGTAGTGATGGATAAATCTAAACCATCAAAGGCACGGAATTTTGTACCATTTCAGAGATTTCAATAGATCGTTATTCAATACATCATGGATGCAAATCAGGAGATACCAAGGAGACAAGGAGCAGAACTTGGTCCAGCCCAATGGATGCACTACATTCGTATTCCAACCAACTTGGACTTTCACAATGTGATGATCTTACCCGAAGCTGTACTTGCTTACGCTGACCAGCAATCACCATATGTGACTGAGTATAGAGAAGAAAATGCACGTATGGCCCGGCCAGAACCAGAGGGGCCTACCCAAAGTGCCATCCAATTAGAAGAGAGGAGTGAAGGTATAGATCGTAGACATTGAGAGAGTTCAGGATACTGGTGTACCTGAACAGGGCGTTCTGAGAGGTAAAAATACTGTGAGGGGAACTGGAGAATGGGGTGCTCTTGGTCAGTCGTCTCGTGCTCTTGATGAAGAAAGTCTTGGTTCTTCAGATTCCGAGGACAAAAACGATGATGTATTTGCTGATATAGATGATCCTGCCAATGTTTATTCTGCAAGCTCAAGTTTTGATGAGGCAGATGATGAGGCAGATGATGATAGTTCTAATGATGATGATCAACCTGATGGTCATAATGATTTTGAGATTGTTGTAAATACCAAGACCAACTTTGGTGCTCAAGGAGATATAAGGTGTGCTGAAGGAAAATTAGTTGAAACAGAAAATGAAGTGAGGTTAAGTGAGAAGGAAAGAAAAAAAAGAAGTGAGTGTGAGACAGGATCAACAAAAGTTTTAACTACTGATCCTATCCAAACCGAGTCAACCTGGGTAGCCACATCTACTGTCAATGAGCGTTCGTCGCCATTAGACATTGAAACAGACATAGTGGACCCAACTATGCGTTGAACAACCCCACTCACTTCTCAACAATTTGATGTTTCAATTTCTCATAGGGGATTAGCACAAAATCTATCTGCAACACAATCGGTGTTTGCTGGTATTGAAACAGGTAGGCAATTGCCCCGACCACCGCCTTCATTTCAAAGCACTTTGAGTCTAGGACCCCTTGGAACAACTTCATTTCCTAGGACACTTTTGACGACAATCACGACACCGTTGGTGACACCAAACATTAGAATTCTTCGTGATCCAATCGAAACGCCCAGAGTATTGCCACCATTTGTTGGTGCTTTATGAGGATCGGGTGGAAGTCCTGTCAACGTTAACACCATGCCAGCGTTGAACACAGGCCATATAGTCTCTTCGACTCTCATGCAAACCAGAAACCTAACTGGTCTGGATGTTACCTCGGTTCAGGCTCAAAATATCAGATCTTTGATGGGTCCTCCTCCTCATAGTTTTGTATCGGTCAAATTGATGGAGTTAGCAATTGGTTCGTTGAATAATTCGTACAAAACTCAGTCTGCAGAATTGAAAGAGATTGTTGGGAAACTGTCTGACGAAGTGAGTCGAGAAGTGAAAGGAAAATCTGTTATTGAAACACCAGCTGCTGAATCCAAAGCTCAACCTGGTCCAAAATCTCAGCCTACACCTCAAAGCAAGGTACCTCCTAACCTTCCTTTACATGAACTTAAATCCCAGTTGTTAACCCGATTGTTAGAGCAAGGTGATAATAACTCCAGAGAAGAGTTGGAGTTAGTTGGTTTATTGAGAAGACAAACCGAGATACAAAACCAGTTACCTACCCAAGCTGATATTCATACCATAAACCAATCCATTTTTGATATGACCGAAGCCATTTTCTTTGGTTTCAAAACCCTTTCTGACCGTATCACCGTTTTAGAGCAAACTTGCGGTGTTCAAGCCCAATCTAGTAAGAGAAAGCATGATGATCAAGATCCTAATCCTGATCACCATTAGGGGGGATGAGTAAGAGGGAGAAAGTGGGGGAAGCAAGTAGTTCTGGTACTCAAATTGAAACAGTTGATGTGGATATTGGTACAAGTGGTGGTGGTGGTGATAATGTACAAGAAGGTGATGTACATGGAGTTCTTGATGATATCATTCCTATGGTTGAAAAGCCTGACGGAAGTGATAAACGAACGGAAGAGGGGAAAATGGTTGATGATCTCATTCAGGATGTCATTTATGTGGATTCTGAAGATGAACCTGAAAATACAGTCATTAAGATAAAAGAGGAACTTGATGATGTGTTTGATGTTGTGAATGTACAACCTGTTGGTTCAGATTCTGATGATGAGAATGCTTCTAAAGCAGCTGATACAGATATAGATGTTCCAGTCATACTAGATCTACCTAAAAGGAAGATAAAAGATCCGGTATCTGAGGCTGAGATGAGAGTGTTCCAGATGTTGATTGATAGAGAATCTTTAATTGAAAGAATATGGCACAGAATAAGGATTATTACTCCTTTTCAAGAAGATGTGAGAATAGATCTTTTTGTGAGCAAAGTTCAACCGATTGACAAGATAAAGCAATATTCCATTGAGAAGTTACTATCCTTACACCAGATTGAATACCTAGACTTGATAAAACACAAAGACCAAGAGCTGAAGTTTGTAAGAACAGAAAAGAGAACGTGAAGATTACAAAGATTGAATCAGAAAAGATACTGAACGTGGGTATCCAAGATTCACAATCTTCCGAACAGGTGGTAAAGAATGGTCGTTCAGTGAAACAGATTTTAAGTCTTTGACATGTGAAGACTTTTTCCGGTTATATGACATTATTGCCATGCTTCCAAACAAAGATAAGATATGGTCTGAGGCGTATGAATCTGTGTTTTATGAAGAATCTAGTAAAGCTGGCTTACCTGACTGACTTTCAAATGGCGTTGGAGGCAGGTCAAATCAGAGTAAATGTGTTAAAACCTTACAGAATATTGCCTGATGCTCAAGGCATACCTATGTACAAGATTCTAGAAAAGCCGGAGTTTGGAATTGTTTACCTTAATGGGCAGAAGAGGAAGAACTTCTAAGATTCACCGAAGTCAACAAGTACTGTGATGGAAGCTTCAAAGTGATAAAGATTCGGTTGGATGAAAAGATTAGGTTGGATGAACAAAAGCTTGTGTTTTTGAATGAAAAAGAGAAGAATTTGATCAAGAAAGCTCTGGATGTTATCGAGAAAAGACTGGAGTACAGAAATGCTCTTCGATGATTTGAAATCATCTCTGGGATAAGAAAGAGGTACATACCACCAGAGCAGCTGAGATAAATGTTGTGTTCTTCCAACTTGGATACAAAGGGGTAGATTTGTTGGTGCTAAAATGTTAAATGTATCCAAGTTAAAGGACTTGTTTTGTAACTTCATAGTCTAGGTATAAATAGCCTAGATTCCCTCTTAGTTCATAACTCTTGTAACTCTTGCAACTCAATCACTTGTAATATTCTCTCTACATTTTGTAACTCAATCCTTGATGTTAATGAGAGATGACTAGTGATTCTTGATCATATATTTACATACATGTTTCTAGGATCACAATACTTTTAAAATAAATGTCGTATCATATTCTTCAACAATTTCTTCAATGTCGTAAAGTATCGCGTTCTTCATCATTGTAACCCAACACCCATCGAGACGAATCGAGAACCTATCGATAAAGCTCAAGAATCCGTTCATTGACTTGGTGTGTGTGTGTGTGTGTATGTGTTAAACCATACCCTACCACATTCATTTTCCATCAAGAACCTATCAATTGATTTATTATCTAGTTGTGTGTCTAAAATCATAGCATATTACTTTCAACTTTTATCGAGACGGGTCAGGAATCCATCGAGACCAATCAAGAACACATCAAGATCGACCAAGAACCCATGAGGCTGATCGAAACCAATTGAGACTAATCGAGAACCCATCGAGACCAATCAAGACTAATCAAGAACCCATCCATTGACTTGGTGTGTGGTTGTGTGTTCAAATCATAGCCTAACACATTCATTTTTAATCGAGACCGATTGAGAACCTATTGATTATTTTATTGTATGTTTGTTTGTGTAAAACCATAACCTACCTCTTTTAACTTCTATTGAGATGGATCGGGAAATCTATCGAGAAGAATCGGAAACTTATCGAGATCAATTGATAATCCAATACAGAAAAAGAAAGGAAAATAGAGTTTGTAGAGTTAAAACTGTAGTTATTTTATTATGAATAATATGTATAGGTATGATGAATATTATGGTGAAAATTAATATTTACGATAAATAGCATACTACATGCTGGTTCAAAGGAAAACCAATTTTCGGTTGTGAACCAGGGAATAAAGGAGAGTGTGCCACATGTTCACACATTCATGGGCCATTCACGTATTATTCATAATGTCTCATTCAGGATGAATAATACAACATTCAGTTTGAATAATACACGATTCATGATAATAAAACATGAATCATGAATTCGTGCATTATTCATCATGAATGTTGTATTATTCATCTTGACTAGTGCATGAACGCTCACTTTTGTTATTGATACTAAATGTGGACACCCGAGACACTTGTCGCACTCTCCTTTGTCCCCCGGTTCACAGACAAAAACTTGGTTCCCAATTGAAGTTTTCCATATCATGCTAATATAAGTATTAGAGAGTTATTGTATACATGTGATTATACATAAATATTCATGATGAATATTATATATTAACAATGAATGTTATAGTGAAAAGGTATATTCATGGCGAATATCATACTAATGTATGAATGTTGAAATGATGTTGTATACACGTGAACATATGTTGTATACATCATAATGATGTATGAATACTGAAGATTCATTGAATACACATGAAAATACATAAATGTTAGTCCTAGATGGCTTAAACAAGTATTGTAGAAGGGGGGGGGTGAATATAATGAACAAAATTTCACTTAATTAATTCTTTTATTGATTTTTCAAATCAAGAATTACACACAGAAAAACTTAGATTGTTGCGGAAAAAACAAAAAAACTATTCTAACAATATTCACAAAGTAAAATGGAAAACAAAACAACTTTTAATGCACAAAGACTGAAATCTATAAAATTCAAAGGAAAGAAAACCTTGTTGCACTGAGAAAATTCTTTAGGAACGCGTAACATTGCATGGAGAACCATGTTCTCTTTATATAGTGCATGAAGTATTAAATGCTTAGGACACTTGTCATCTGGAGATTCAAGAATAGGAGTTGACTCTGAAAAAGTTGACAAGTCACTTTCACACTTTTTCTCAGTACTAGGAAGAACAAGTATGCTTGATTGAGATATTATCTGAAATTGAATAAAACGACAAATAGTCACTTTTTCCTGATATTAGATATTGTCCCATAATAAATGATCTTCAACTGCTGGCTTCCATGAGGAGGGATCTCATCGATTTTCACCTAGAAATTGGTGAGATGATTGACCGAAATAGAGGAGGAATTCGGCAATGTGACTGCCGCTTTTCATCTACAAATCAGTGAGGTATATTGACCGATATTGAGGAGGAGTTCAGCCATTTGTTCACCGAATTTCTAGATGGAAATCGGTGGATAATAACTTAGCCTTTTGGTTGAGAAAAGTATCTTCACTTCCACAATGAGAGATTTCTTCAAACTTGGTTTCGGTTGATCTTTAATTTCACCGAACTTTTGATGTCTTATCTAAGTTATCATAAAGAACCAAAAAAATATTCTAAGTAAGATTTTTCAAGGATAAAATCGGTGAGTCAATTTCAAATCTTTGGTGACTCAACAAACTCCTCCTATTTGAATTTGAGCCTTATACTTAGAAAATTTAAGAGTAACTGAACATGAAATGCATTTTTGACCCTTTTTACTCTTTTTGTGTTCTTTTCACATAGACCATTCTTTTTGTTCTTTTTGATCTATTTTGTCTTTTATGGATTTGTTAAGTATATCCAACATTTACAGAAAAAAAAAATTATGTGCAACAAGGAAATGAAATTCAAATAGAATCTAAGTTATGAAAAGGAAAATACTTGTATTTATTATCCAATCCGATACATCTGGAAAGAAAGTTACAAGTACTTAGGAAAAATATCAAACATGTCACTTGGGGTCTCTTCTTTTTCGGCGCTTAATTTCAGAGACAATGTCTTGGTAAAATGATTGAGCTTCGGGCAGATTAGGTATGAGGTTGGAGATGCCTTCCAGGAAGAAAATATCTGCAAGATGGATCTGAGAAAATCGGAAGAAGCGTCGGTGACCGAAATCATCGTTGAAAAAAAGACCTGCAATCGATGAAAGAGCCAAGGTGGTGGAAGGATATGTTCGCGAAGTTGGAATAAACAGGTCAAGATTTTCAACATAGGGAACTTTTCCTTTGGCAGCCATATCCTTGAAGACAGTGTCCTTTACCGTTTTGGTTCTGGTGGCTGGAAGTTTCACTTCTTCTTTCAATGTTCGGACGCGTGCAACTTCTTCGGATGAGAGGACAATCTGGTGCTTCTTCTGGATCTCTTTCATCGGATTCATCAATCTACCGATGTAGTTGATGAAGATTTCTTTCTTTGGGTTAGCACACTTGACTAGAAGTTTTGAGAATTCAAGCCATTCAAAGAGGCCGAATTGCTTTAGGTGATAGTCTTTGATGCTTCTTGATGAACCATCCTCTCTTTCTATGATGACCCGAATATCAGAAGGGGTGATTTTGGAGGTTGATTTTTTTACACAAGAAATTGCTGACCGGTCTGTTCGGTAGGACATAGATTTCTTGTACCAGCTGATTTCTCTCTCCTTTAACTCTTCAGCCTTTTTCACCGATTCTTCAAGAGAACCCAACTCAAATTTTTGGGCTTCTATCGGATCCTGAGTTTTGGCTTTCACGGCTTTTTCCTTGGAAACTTTCAGAGATAGAGCTTTGTCGGCATCCAAGGCTTTTTGAGCAAGAAGGCTACCTCAATTTCTTGAGGGGAGAGCCCCAAATCAGAGACAACTCCTTGGGAAGGAGGTTTAAGTCTAAGGGATTCAGCATCAGAAGGGAGAGCTCCATACTTGGCAATCTCTTTGTTTTTCTTCTCTTGTAAGGCTTCTACCTCAGCAAAAAGAATACCCTTTCCTTTATCTTTAGGGCCATCGGCCGGACCAGATTTCTCCCCCTGAACTGGTCTGTCGGTTCCCTCCACCGATGGAATTTCAGGTTCCATCGAAGTGACCTGAGGAGCAGCTAGCGAAGGTGTTTGAGGAGTGGCCACCACCGATTTATCGGGAGCAACCACCGATTTTTGGATCTGAGCAGAAGCATCCACAAACTTTGACGGTTCAACTAAAATTTCGGTGGGTTTGGGTTGAGTGGAGAATCTAATGGATGAAGTGTCGGTGTTGGACGGAGGTCTGTTGCTGCCAACATGTTGAACAGAAGGTTTTCTAGGACCCTTCATTGGACTTTTCTCCCCCTCAGCAACAGGCGGAGAGGAGACACCCAAATGCTCAGAAACACGATTCATACGCCGATGAATCTGATTGAGCCTCTCCCTATCCACATTATCAAAAGAGAAGTCACCAAGATCCAATTCCTAATCCAGATTATTATTGAGGAAGTCGACCTTTTGGTGGAGAGACGTGAGAGATGCCATGATATCAGAATTGAGGGATTGTTGCTGAGAATCCTTATCACGAAGTCTTTGGAGTTCGGTATCATTGGCATCGGCAGAGGCTTTCAAGGCTCCCAAGGAGAGATCCAAATTAGAATTGGAGGTTGTCATGTCCCCAAATTTTCGACCAACAGTGCCAATGGTATTTGTGGGGGGCTTTAGGAGAGCCTGAAGAAAAGCTTCAAAAGATGGACGACGATCCTGATCCTCCAAAACTCGAACCCGATCTGCCGTCTATGAAATAAATTTTAAGCGGCTTGCTTGAATGCCTCAAACTGAGTATCCACCATCCGACATTGGTGAGCGCTCTCGTGAACATTGGTAAGGAGATCAGAAGGTAGTCTGATGTTGGAAGTGGAAGAAGTACCAACATGAACATCGGGAATATGGAACCAGGGAGTGGTCGGAGATAATGGAGTGTGGGGAAGTGTTCTTGAATTGGGTATAGTGGAGGAGGATGGTTGATCAGATAATGGGTTAGGGAAAAGTGTTCTTGTAGGTGAGGGATAGGGAGAGGGTGAGGAGCTACCTTCAGATGAAGTTTGCGTCGGTGAGGTGTGCTTCGGTGAGATATGAGTCGGTGAGTTGGGTGTCGGAGAGGTTGGGGTTTTTGGTGGTGGCGAATTTCGGTGTGAAGACGTGCTGTGTTTCGGTGAGGGTTCCTTTGGTGGAGTTTACGCCTTCGGTGGGATGCCAATTTTTCGGTTGTGTTGATTGGTGGTGAGTTTAGTCGTTCGGTGGAACCAGGATGCGATGATGGTTCCTATCGGGGAGAAGCGGTGTCCTGTAACAAAAAGTCCAGAAAGTCCAAGCCCTCAGGAACGACCGCTGGACCGGCCGAACCTTCACAGGGTTGTGCATCATCAACCATAAAATGGTCGGGTGATAGGCCATGTAGTGTGCAAAATCGGAGCCTCTGAGGGGAGAGACCTCAAAGTCATCTGCACACCTAATGAAGTAGGTGATGAGGAAAGTTGAGGGTTGTCCAATTGTACAACCGAAGCCTTTTGAGAGACAACGGAGGAGTCGGTTTTGGGGATGTCAGATTCCCATGGCCCAGATGGGACAATTTCAACACACACCGATTGTTAGGAATCGGTGACTGGCTTGTGTGGCTGGGCCAAAGGTTTCCTAGACCACTTTAGAGGAAATATAGGAGGGGATTTTGAGTGCCTCTGCTTGTGAGAAGGGATGTGGACTTGGGTAGCCTTCGAAGGAGATTTCGAAAGCGTAGTCCCGGAAGCGGATACGGAGGTATCAGTGGTCTTTGAATATTTTTTCTTAGAGCTACCCAATTTCACTCGGGTAGAGGAGTCATGAGTCACTACGGCTGGAGGATACGCCGAAATCTCTAGGTGTACAAACCCAGGAATTTCGGCATCTCCCCAGTGTAGATCAAGAGAATGAGCAAAAGTAGACATACCTCAGCGAAGCGGCAGATCGGATACAAGAGGCGGCACATCTAGTGTAGTTTTCCCAACCATAGGAGCAGACCAATCATAGACAAATTTGGGAGTCGTGGACTTACGATCAGCATCCAAAGCAGCAACCATTTTGTGAGGTAGAATCATGGAGATGAAACGTGGGTAGGCAACATGACACTGTTTGGAATGAGAGATCACATTGGTTAACTTAGTAAAAAAGTACTGAGCAAAATCAATCTTTCTCTGAAAGATTAGTACATGGGCTAAAGAAGTGATGTAGGAAGGAGATTGGTCGTGTCCACTTGTCTTTTTGGAAAGACAATAGATAATATGTGTGAAGAAAAAGTTCCAGATACCACCCATTTTGTTTCTCAGAAGAGTACCTGGACCTTTAGATGATTTGGAGGAGGATTGATGTTGATATCCTAAAGTGCGTACCACTTCTTCATGCTCATTCCCAACGATCATGTCTTCATATTTAGGGAAGGAAGGAATCCGTAAAGCTTCACGGACATCATTAACACTAAATGTAATATCGTGATCTCCATCATCATCATCAGTAAGAATGAAAGCATTGATGGAGTCATTCGATGGATCATAGACACAACTAAGCCAAAACTTATCAATAAGGAACTTCTCATCTTGGGATTGCAAGTAAAAGCCTGGAGGAGAGGGGGTCCTGACAAAACATTGATACCTTATTGAATTCCGGATGAGCGGGATCAGCGTCGAACCTTGCAACATGATTGCAAGGGTTGAATTTCAGATCATCAAAGCACGAGGGAACATCTTTGACGATCTTGGGGTTCTTTGGAAGCTTGGAGGAGGTTGAATATGCCATGGATCAAGAATCAAAGTAGTTGCAGGTTTGTGCTTGAGATACAGTTTGAGGAGTTGCAGGTTTGTGAAAAGGAAGAGTGAAGAAGAAGATGCGTTTTTATAGGAGAGAACTTGAAGGGTTGAAGTTGGCGCCAACGGTTATAAAGAGTTCAAAATATCTCTTATTTTAAACAAATATTAAATAAGTTTAAAGAGGTAATGATGACTATTGAAAAGGATGTGGCCAAAAATTGTTTTCATAAGAAAGGGAATGGGAAGGGTCAAAGTCTAGATCTGTCAGAAAGAGTAGGTGTGACATGAGCCTTGGAATGCGCATAGGATAAGAATGAAATACCGGTGAGTTTTCGAAGGGACATCGGTGAACGGTGATCTTCGGAGAGGAGGCCCACTGATCAGTGATAAGTATCGAAGATAAGAGTTTCGGTAAGACACGGGTTCGGTGAGATGGATCTGCTCACCGATGCGAATGATTTTGGTAAGGTGTGGATAAGGTTTTGTGGGTCGGAGAAGGTTATCGATGAGATCGTATCTCCCACCGATGATCGATTGCTTGGTGATAAGATCGGTGAGAGCACACCGAAAGTACTGGTGAGATACCTAGGTGGAAGTTTCGAGGGTCGGGGAGGCCAAGTCTTGGAGGATCGGTGGTGTGATCTTCACCGATTGGAGAGGAATCAAGGGGTTCGGTGAGGTTGGTCCCCCGAAGACTAGGGTTTAGGATCGATGAGGAGGAGATAAGGTTTCGGAGGCGGTGTTTACCGAAAATGGAATTAGTGAGACCAAGGTTTCGGTGGAATGTATCACCGATGGGTCCTTCGGTGGGATTTGAGACTGGAGACCACCGATGCCTAATAATAATAATAATAATAATAATTTTTTTTAATCTAGTCATGAGTTTCAGCAATAAGTCCTTTTCATTTTCTAAGAAGACCCTCATTCCCTTCTGTTGATCCAAACCCTTAGTGATTTGATAATGACCCTCTCTTATACTTAGTGAAAATTGTAAGTAAACAATATGTATCAGAGTTTCACTATCGCTGATAAGTACTAAGATATTACAGTACCGCTGATAGGAACTCTTGCTCTTTAAATTAAACATTCAGCGAACACTGTTCATCATTAACGCTGAGTCTGTTCAGTCATTATGATGATCGCTGATAAGTTAGTTGTTTACTTATGATCCCTGAAGACAAGTTTCACGTCAACAAAGGTTCTACGCTGAAGTCGAAGATCAAGCTCAAGAACCAGCGACAAGTCTCCTAATGAACTGATGCGGATCAGCGAAGACTCAGATTTGTCCACTCAACGTGAAGTATCAAGTACAAGACTTCAGCTATCGCTGAACTTTATCATCTGCTGAATAGTAAATGATAATCGTTGAATCAACGAAAGCTGATCATGAAGTCCTCCGTACAAAGTACTTTTGTCTTAACCCCCCTTGCACGACTCCGTACGAAATGTCAGAAAAGAACCTCCGAATATCTGAAATCGTACAACCACTCTGATACTACACTGTTCATCCATGCGGCTACTAAGGTTGTCAACCAAGGTCAATGACATGCAACCAACCAGCTGATGACACGTGTAAAGTGTATACTGACTTGCATTAAATGCATGTAGTATATAAAGAGATGAACCCACTTCATTTGAAGTAACTTGCTAACTCTGGACAAGTTCAATCTCTTATCTCAAGATAGGTTATTATTAGTAATTTCCTTATCTCTCTTAGTGCAAGAAACCTTAGTGTTCCAACTTGTTTAGATTTAGGTTTATCCTTAATCTTGTTTCCGCAACAAGCTGTAAATTGTTAATGATTTATCAATAAACAATTTAGAAAAGTAAAATCGGTGTGTTTGTATTCACCCCCCCCCCCCCTTCTACAAACTTGTATAGGCCTTCGGGACCAACAAGTGGTATCAGAGCCAGGTTTGTTTAATCTCGTAAACAAGATCTAATCTAAGATATTTCTCTTCCTTGCTATTATCTGAAAATGGCCACCAACACAAACACAAATTATATAGACTATGGTTCTCTTGCTAAACCCCCTAGATTTTCCAAAGATAACTTCAACTTATGAAAAAATAGGATGACACTCTTCTTAGAAGGTGTAGACCCTACTATGCCTTACTACCTAGAAAATGGTCCATTCATCCTTGTAAGAATTGATGTTGCTGTTCCAACCGCTGAGAATAGACCTGCTATTCCAGAAAGGCTGGTACCTAAGGAAATCTTTCAGTGGACCGACGAAGATAAGAAGAAAGTGGCTATAGATACAAAAGCCAGATCCATACTATCCATGGCTCTTCCTGACGAAGTCTACCATTCCGTCATGAATCTGAAAACATCAAAGGCCATGTGGGACACAATATGTGTTCAGTATGAAGGAATGTCTAAAGTCCAGGATTCAAGAAAGATCAATCTGGTAAGACAATACGAAAGCTTCATTTCTGGTAAGAATGAGTCTCTCTCTGAAGTTCACCAACGTTTTAATTGTTTAATTATAGATCTGAAAACTGTTGGTAAGGAATATTCTAACTTTGAAGTGCTGACAAAGTTTCTAGAATGTTTACCTGAAAGCTGGGACAATTATGCTATGTGTCTCAAGCTATCAAAGGATCTAAAATCAATGACCCTTTCAACCTTATATGGCACGTTGCTGAATCATGAGCAATCGAGCCATCTTAAGAAGAACCTTGTAAAAGATTCCAAAAGCACCCCTGTTGCTTTAATCTCAGAGAAACCTTCTACTCAGCGACCCTCGGTCACTATCACTGAGTTAGAAAGTAACCCTGAAAGGTCATCAGATTCTGATTTTTCAGATGATGAATCTTTGGCTCTCCTAACTAAGAAGTTCAGGAGATTTGCCAAAAAGAAAATGTTTAGAAAGAACAAACCTCTTTCCATAACTGACAAGCCTAGATCATCAGCTTTTGTTGATAAGGCTACTGCTACTTGTTTTAACTGCGAAAAGACAGGACATTTCGCTAACGAGTGCAGGTCAAAGAAATTTTCTAGACCCTCAGCTTTTACAAAGAAACCCTTTGTTCCAAGAAATAAAGATGACAAATATTCAAAGCTGAAAGAAAAATATGCAAAGCTGAAAAGCTTTAAGAAGAAGAATAAAGGCCTGATGGCTGACTATGATTGGGTTGCTTCTGATGAAGAAGCATCATCATCTGACTCTGAAGATGATGAAGCAAATCTATGTCTTATGGCCAAGATTGAAGAAGAGGAAGAAAGTTCAGACATTCCCTCCACTTCAACCTCTGCAATTCAGGTTACGAAGGGTATCTGGTATCTCGATAGCGGATGCGCTAGACACATGACTGGAAAGAAAAGCCTGCTCGCTGAATACAAGGAAGAGAAAGGTCCCTCTGTGACTTTCGGTGGAAATGGAAAAGGACATACCCGAGGGTATGGGGTACTTTCAAATGGTACAACCTCCTTCAGAAGAGTCGCATATGTTGAAGGGCTGAAGCATAATCTTCTAAGCATCAGTCAGCTTTGCGACATGGATAACAAAGTAATATTTACTAAGGAATCCTGCTTTGTCACTGACAAAAAGGAGAAGATATCTCTCAGCGGTTATCGTTTGGAAAATGTTTATGTAATAAACATGGACTCAACAACCACTGAGAACTCCTGTTTCTTCTCAAATGCCTCATCTGATGTCAACTGGCTATGGCATAAGAGGCTCTCTCATTTAAATTTCAAGACACTGAACACTCTTTCTTCAAAAGAGTTAGTCACTGGTCTACCTCAGCATTCATACGCCAAAGAGTCGTTATGTTCAGCGTGTGAAAAAGGGAAGCAGACCAAAGCAAGCTTTAAGTCAAAGCAAGTTTCTTCAGTGTCATCTCCTCTACAACTACTTCATATGGATTTGTTTGGCCCTGTTAACAAACAATCCATCGCTGGAAAGAAATACTCGCTGGTCATAGTTGATGAATTCTCTCGCTTCACTTGGGTAATGTTTCTCCGTTCTAAGAGTGACACCCCTGAAGAACTCATCACCTTTGTTCGGAAGATGGAAACCCTGAACAATTTGACAGTTCGCTCAATAAGGAGTGATCATGGGACTGAATTCAAAACAGTTCTCTTGATTCCTTCTTTGAGAGTAAGGGTATTTCTCACAACTTTTCTTCAGTGAGAACACCGCAACAAAATGGAGTCGCTGAAAGAAGAAATAGAACAATTATTGAAGCTGCACGTTCAATGCTCAGCGATTCTCACCTGCCTACTCAGTTTTGGGCAGAAGCTGTCAACACTGCTTGTTTTACTCAAAACAGGTCGCTGATAGTTAAAAGATTCAAAAAGACAGCGTATGAACTTTTTCATGGGAGAAAGCCTTCAATCAGCTTTCTTCACATCTTTGGATGTCAGTGTTTTATACTGAACAACAGAGATGCTCTTGGAAAGTTTGATCCTAAGGCTGATGATGGAATCTTTCTTGGATACTCCTCAGTTTCCAAAGCCTTTAGAGTCTTCAATCGTAGAAGACAAACTGTAGAAGAAACTATTCACGTCACGTTTGACGAATCCCGTTCAGCGAACTCTAAACCGTCCGCTGATACTGAAGAACTGAATCAATGGAGGTTTACTCATCTTGGTGATTCAGAAGTTATTCCCACTACTCATGCTCACCCAGTAGAAGATGATAGTCCTATCTGTAACACCCTAAAATAGGGGTTAACAAAAACTTCCATAAAACGGAAGAGTGGTACACCTTCTTAAAGCACAAGTGTACTTAAATATCTTTACATAACTTTCAATACAAAGACTTAGATAAATATAACTAATAATGGACCATTAGATTATCAAATCTCTACTATAAAATCCGATTACGAAATGTGTCGGAAAGTTCTATCATTAATCTTCTAATCTTTAGCTTTTCCAACAATGATCCCATGCTCTCAAACCCCGGTCTAACCTTCTTGTGTCCTGAACCACTAATATCTGTAACACATAAAACACATAGCAAGTGTTAGGCTTTTTAAAGCCTAAGTGAGGTTTACACATAACACATGGAATATAAACATAGCATGCAGGAATAATAATTCGATACGTTCACAAATTGGATTCCATGGAGAAGGTCCATATCGCTACCCAATTACATCATAATTGAAGATATACCTCGATCGGTACCCCACGGTATTGTCACAAGGCATAACACAACGGAACACCCCACTGTATCCGAAGGTATGAATCAATTACACTTACCCCACGGTGTGTAAGAATATATCCTCCAAATGCATACTAGGTGCTCCTCCAATTATGTGAATTACCAAATATATTAATCCTAAAATAATATTCAAGGGTATTTAACACATAACAATGGTCCAACCATTTAACATGAATAATAACAATGGTCCAACCATTTAACATGAATAATAACAATGGTCCAACCATTTAACATGAATCAATACTACTTCCATGTAGTTCCTATACATCCATATGTAACAAATCTTATTCCATATAATATCAATAATAGACATTCGTGTTTACAATTCAATAGTAGGTCCATTTCAATCATTAAGCCATCATTACTTAATTAAGACATATCTTAAGCCATCAACATAATCACACACTAATGATATGAAATCAAACCCAAATCTTTAACACTAACATTTACCATGGTATTGTAAGTAATATATCACAATTAAACCATCATAACTTACTTGAACTCTTCTTGTTTCCCTCTTATCCATTAAGAGCTTATTAGCCAAGATTTCTCATTAACAATAACAAAATCAAAGTAAAGGATGATGATAAGGTGTAATACAACTAATTAAGTACAAGTTACTCACCTCAAACTCTTCAATTGAAATAACCCTAACTTGAAGATTTGAACCCTAGTACTTCCACAAGAAAGATGAAGATGACAAGCCCTAGATGAAGTATAATTGGTAAGATTCATCTAATAATTCTTTGAATGGAATTAGGATTGAAAGATTATGAGTTTACCTTAAGCTCCAGATGAAAAATCGCCCAAAACTCAGAAAGAAGAAGCTGGAATTCGTTTTAGAAGAAGTGAGAAAGATAAAGGAATTAAATATCCTAAATTGAGTCGGCCAGTGCTCGGCGCCGATGGCTGGCGCAGATTGATCGGCGCCGAGGTCGGCGCCGGGTTCTGTTTGGTGTTCTTCTCGTTTTAGCACTTAATCCCTCGTAACTTCTTCGTTAAAGCTCCGTTTTCGCTCCGGAAAGAACCGTTGGACTCGTATTCGAATTACCCATCCAACCAAACCATAAAATCTAGGATTTAACCCAACATTCTATTTTTCATTATATTCTTAAGAATGACTCATACGAATTCCTAAAGTACGGTCTTCGTGTAACGATCAAATAGAATTTCTCATAAATTTACACAAGGCCTATAATTCACTTTAAAGAAACATTAGAAAGATTTTACCTATAAAATAAATTCCGAGGTGTTACAATTCTCCCAACCTTAAAAGGATTTCGTCCCCGAAATCTACTTCCTTCACACTCCAACAACATAGAGCGTAATGTCAATCATAAACCATAAATCCTTAACAGGAATCTAAATTTCCCTCACAGCCATAACAGTAGTTCTTCGAACCAATTCCTTACTACAACACCCTTATCCACGTACACTGTACTTACGATCGGGAGAATACTCTAACTAATGGAATAACTCCTAGTTAGACGGCTTCGGTTATCTCCCAACCTTAGATGTTCCATACATCCCGATTCCGATTTCAGACTTCAAGTCAATCCAAGGCCTAATTAATCCTGAAATCAACCGATTCATCAATTCTGATCATTCCTATTATTAACTGTCGACTAACTCTGACGAGTTCTAACAAACTCCAAAGTCCATCCCAACATCAATCACTAAACCGGTAAGTTCATTAATCACCCCCGAAGGTTATCCTACCAAAACCGCTCATCGCAATCGAGTATCTTACAGTTACTACCACTATTATCAACTTCCTATTTACTGCGATTTCCTGATTACACTAACGATTTCCTGTCTTAACCCTACAAAGGTTGATACTTAGTTATATCACCGAGCTTTGAACTAACAATATCCCACACATAAATTCCCTTCTCGGAAAAGATTTCGTCCTTGAAGTCTAGTCTTCATACAAACAATGGTTACTACACCCCCAATACATTCCAAGTCTCCCGGTTTCAACTCTGTTCAAAATGACTTCCCTAAAGAATTGCCCATAATGGCTTCTCGGTAATGTTCACCACAATTTCTCGCTTACAGTTAATTACTTACATCCACTTTAAGGTCAAATTTTCTAGAATGATCTCTGACCACCATACATAAGTTGCCTCCCAACCTTAAGTGATCCATACCATTCTATCAACAAAAACAATTTCCCCAAACATACCCCGTTCACGTGTTCTCAAATTTTCTCTCTATGTCAATTATAGCCAGGTTTTGTACCACACATGGAAAGTCATTTCACTAAACTTCTTATCACAAACAAGCATCTTAAGGATACTACAACCATCACTATTATTCATTTAAATCGAACTACAATTTCACGATTACAATAATGGTGCTTGGTTCCTAGCCCATAATTCAACACCTAACATATCACCAAGTCAAATCCTTGCGGACTCTTCCCACGAGTTCATTCTTCAAATAATCCTATCAAGATCAAATTATCACTATGATGTCCAAAGGGTCTCATATTCGAAAGCTGGACAAGACCCTAAAAGACTGGGTTACTTACCAAATATAAGATCCTAACGAGTTCAAAGTTTTCAAGCGCGACATCAAATAAATATACCAATTTAAAATCAAAATCAATCACAAAATAATTTCAACACTAAAACTTTTATATCAAGTACACCGTACACACAAAACCATTACTATTAGTTCGGTGGTTACGTAAAACTGGACACCCTCGTCCCACATATGAAAATCATGTTGAAAACCATTTCATTGCAGTTCAATTTATCCACAAAATGCTATACGAGTAAAAATAACTTCTTTAAAACAAACCACTACGATTTTGGTATGGATTGACCAATGACATGCATTCAATGTAACTACCCTCTTTAACGATGTGCACATTTTTTTCATACGTACTTCAAAAGAAGTCCAAACAACAGTTGACTCAAAATTCTTTTCTGACTATTCAAATGATATGAAACAAAGTTTGCCAACCAAAATTTGCGCACGTCAATTCATTATACGAAGACTAAAATATGACTTCTAAATTACACCTCAGTCAACACACCAAACGACTTATGCAATTTCCAAGTTTAAACATAACCAATATATTTCCAATATTTAAAATTATCTACCTGAAACATCATAAAACTTCAAATTGGGGTAGACACGCCAACTTTAACCCTTCCTTAGAATTTTCTTGAAATAAGATAATCATGCACAACTCAACTTACACTATCATTTCAAAAGATGAGGTCCTTCAGTTTGATTTCTAAAACTTTCCCAAATGGTCACATAGTAATAAACTAGCAATTCATCTTCTACAGAACCGTACTCAACAATACATTTTCCAAAAGAGAAACCAAGAAGAACATTTGCTAGTAACTGGTTGACATTAAAAAGGGTCAAGTCGACTTCAATCCATAATTTTAACAAAGATATACGTCAAAGTCCAAAACATAAGAAATCCCGTATACTTATGATTTTATACAAAAAGAAAACTTCTAAATTTTTCCTCATGAAGCATTTTCCTCAAAATCTTGCACTTGTGCATAAAAGTCAAAACGTCTATGCTTACAATGTATTTTGTTAAAACACTCCGATAAACATTTCTCAAAAACCAACAAGGTTTTTAAATTCTCCCAAACTAGTCAACAATTCAAAGTTGACAAAATGTTGACAACTAATATTACAAATCAAATTGTAAGACATTGCGAATTATGCATGATTCCTACAACCCAAAACACCCTTTTAACCGAATGGTCATCTTTTAAACAATAATTTATCAAACACTTCAAGTATGACTCGATCATTAAGGTATCGAAAACAACGATTACTGAGCTTATGCACATTCCTAAGTTGATATAACATATTTTTCCACAAAAATGAAGATAAAACAATTAACCGATCAAAAGTGCATCAAGCAAAATTTTATGAAGCATTGCCAAAATCATTCTTTCATGCATCACTTAATCCATGTCTCCATCAATCCATACCTTGAACTTATTTGCAATGGAATACTTAATAGGATAAATCTTCGAAGAAAGAAAAGAAGAGAAAAAAAAAAGAAATTTCACATCACACACGGGTTCCAAACTCAACTCTTCTTAGTCGCCTAGCGGCATAAAATTAACTTTTCTTTAACAAAATTCGTGTGGGATCAAATGTCCAACATAACTTAAAACTTAACCAAGTAAGCAATTAAGACATTTACTTTGTGAAATCATACTCACACGACCCAACATGTCACAACACTAAACTTCATGAACCTCCATTGGACTTAATGACTCCAAGTCATAAAACGGCGTTAACATTACGTTTCCAAAGCAAAATTTGTTATGAACAAAGTCATAAAAGAAATGCCAAATCTCCAACAATCTATTCCATATAAAAACTTTATTAGCAACACCGTTTAATATCTCATCAAAACAAATTTCTTTTCCAAAATAACTTTACATATATAAAATGGGAAAATAGTTCACCGCTCCAACTCTAACATACGTGGAGGGAATCCAATGCTAGAGGCACAAGCCGTAGCTATTCGCCCGTCACCTCAACTTCATAAAATATGATTATTATTAGTTTCAACACATGACTCAAAAACAGCCCTCAAATCGATGACTTGGTCCTAGACCCGAACGAACAACAAAACAGAAAATGAAGTTGAAATGGCAGACTCCTGCGCCGATGGTGGCGCCGATTCATCGGCGCCGAGGTCGGCGCGGATGACCTGCACTATTCTCTTCCCAAAATTTTCCCAAATTTGGTTCTAATTCTCCCAAAATTAATATTCCATTTACAATCTTAATCAAGGAACAAACTCATATTTTATCAACGTAAAGTATAATTATCATTGTATCTAAAACAAGATTGATTATTAACAGAATATAACAAATTCTAACAGAGTTTGCAACCCCTTACTAAAACGATTTACATATTTCCAAATTCATGATTTGAAATCTTGTGTGTGTGCCAAACATTTTCTCAAAATTCATAATACTATCCACATAAGGGTTGGAAACACAAGCAATAGTCGATGCAATTTATTTCTAAAATAAATTTCGTGCAATAACATAGTCGGCATTCAACCTATTGACATTATACTCTTCCGGTCTACTATTGTCATTCGGCCATTCAAACCTCTTAAGGCTATATCAGAAAACACATTGATCAATCTTACGACTTTCCTCAAATTAAGGTCGGCTCACAAACCTATGGTCCTATTCCAACCATCAATCTCGACCCAAACAATCTTCTTAGAGCAATTATTATGCCTATCGTCACTCCAAGTGACCAATACTAGAATCGTCTTTCTAATTTAAACGACTACTAATCTAAGACTTTCCTTACTACCCCCAACGATCATCACACTAAAGTAGTTCAAGTATGCACATGTACTAGTAGGCTCATCATGACACTGGCCAGGTGTCATTATAAACGTGCCATACATGATTATCCTTGCTACTCTCGACGCCATTCTAGTTTCTCTCCATATTCATCGATCCCAAAGCATCCTATCTCAAAGTGCCTAACGGAGAATTCTACTCTCTTTTACTTATACAAACGCTAGTTTGAGTCTAGGTATCCAAAATCAACACCTAAATCTCTCAAACTTATGCTCTGATACCAACTTGTAACACCCTAAAATAGGGGTTAACAAAAACTTCCATAAAACGGAAGAGTGGTACACCTTCTTAAAGCACAAGTGTACTTAAATATCTTTACATAACTTTCAATACAAAGACTTAGATAAATATAACTAATAATGGACCATTAGATTATCAAATCTCTACTATAAAATCCGATTACGAAATGTGTCGGAAAGTTCTATCATTAATCTTCTAATCTTTAGCTTTTCCAACAATGATCCCATGCTCTCAAACCCCGGTCTAACCTTCTTGTGTCCTGAACCACTAATATCTGTAACACATAAAACACATAGCAAGTGTTAGGCTTTTTAAAGCCTAAGTGAGGTTTACACATAACACATGGAATATAAACATAGCATGCAGGAATAATAATTCGATACGTTCACAAATTGGATTCCATGGAGAAGGTCCATATCGCTACCCAATTACATCATAGTTGAAGATATACCTCGATCGGTACCCCACGGTATTGTCACAAGGCATAACACAACGGAACACCCCACGGTATCCGAAGGTATGAATCAATTACACTTACCCCACGGTGTGTAAGAATATATCCTCCAAATGCATACTAGGTGCTCCTCCAATTATGTGAATTACCAAATATATTAATCCTAAAATAATATTCAAGGGTATTTAACACATAACAATGGTCCAACCATTTAACATGAATAATAACAATGGTCCAACCATTTAACATGAATAATAACAATGGTCCAACCATTTAACATGAATAATAACAATGGTCCAACCATTTAACATGAATCAATACTACTTCCATGTAGTTCCTATACATCCATATGTAACAAATCTTATTCCATATAATATCAATAATAGACATTCGTGTTTACAATTCAATAGTAGGTCCATTTCAATCATTAAGCCAGCATTACTTAATTAAGACATATCTTAAGCCATCAACATAATCACACACTAATGATATGAAATCAAACCCAAATCTTTAACACTAACATTTACCATGGTATTGTAAGTAATAGATCACAATTAAACCATCATAACTTACTTGAACTCTTCTTGTTTCCCTCTTATCCATTAAGAGCTTATTAGCCAAGATTTCTCATTAACAATAACAAAATCAAAGTAAAGGATGATGATAAGGTGTAATACAACTAATTAAGTACAAGTTACTCACCTCAAACTCTTCAATTGAAATAACCCTAACTTGAAGATTTGAACCCTAGTACTTCCACAAGAAAGATGAAGATGACAAGCCCTAGATGAAGCATAATTGGTAAGATTCATCTAATAATTCTTTGAATGGAATTAGGATTGAAAGATTATGAGTTTACCTTAAGCTCCAGATGAAAAATCGCCCAAAACTCAGTAAGAAGAAGCTGGAATTCGTTTTAGAAGAAGTAAGAAAGATAAAGGAATTAAATATCCTAAATTGAGTCGGCCAGTGCTCGGCGCCGATGGCTGGCGCAGATTGATCGGAACCGAGGTCGGCGCCGGGTTCTGTTTGGTGTTCTTCTCGTTTTAGCATTTAATCCCTCGTAACTTCTTCGTTAAAGCTCCGTTTTCGCTCCGGAAAGAACCGTTGGACTCGTATTCGAATTACCCATCCAACCAAACCATAAAATCTAGGATTTAACCCAACATTCTATTTTTCATTATATTCTTAAGAATGACTCATACGAATTCCTAAAGTACGGTCTTCGTGTAACGATCAAATAGAATTTCTCATAAATTTACACAAGGCCTATAATTCACTTTAAAGAAACATTAGAAAGATTTTACCTATAAAATAAATTCCGGGGTGTTACACTATCATTCCAAATATGCAGAATAGTGAAGCTGAAACTTCTTGGGTCTCAGCTGTTCCTATAAACACTATACCTAACGCTGAACCAAATGTCTCAAACATTCCATCTACTTCTCAGCAATCAGTGAATATAATGACAACTGCATCCATTCCTCTCTTGGATGATACTCCTGACGTCGCTGAAGCTTCATCTTCAGCTCCTCCAGTTCAAGTTGAGTCAGCGTCTCACGCTCCGGCTCAGCGATGGACTATAAATCACCCAATTGATCAAATTCTTGGTGATCCAAACGTTGGGATTCAGACTCGACGAAGTGCAGCTAATATTTGTTTATTTGTAAATTTTATTTCACTAACTGAACCAAAGAAAGTAGATGATGCCCTCAAAGATCCAAACTGGGTCAGCGCCATGCAAGAAGAGCTGACTGAATTCGAAAGAAACAAAGTTTGGAAACTTGTTCAGAGACCAACTGATAAAACAGTAATAGGCACTAAATGGGTCTATCGAAATAAGTTGGACGAACATGGTACTGTAACCCGCAACAAAGCTCGACTTGTTGCTCAGGGATACAGACAAGAGGAAGGTATAGATTACGACGAAACATTTGCTCCAGTAGCAAGACTTGAATCTATTCGTCTATTCTTAGCATATGCTATACACAAAAACTTCAAAGTACATCAGATGGATGTTAAGTCAGCGTTTCTAAATGGAAAGCTGAATGAAGAAGTGTATGTGGAACAACCTCCAGGATTTTCAGATTCTAAGCGTCCAGGTTATGTTTATAAACTGGATAAGGCACTTTATGGCTTGAAGCAAGCTCCTCGTGCATGGTATGACACTCTCTCTACTTATCTCCATATTGAAAAATTCGAGCGAGGTAAGATTGACAAAACTCTATTTTTTAGAAAAGTGAAAGGTCATATCATTCTAGTTCAAATATATTTTGATGACATTATATTTGGTTCTACTAACCCTGAGCTTTGTACTCGTTTCGCTGATAGAATGTAAGATGAGTATAAAATGAGCATGATGGGTGAACTAACATATTTCCTTGGTCTTCAGATTAAGCAAACTGAGAAAGGAACTTTCATTAATCAGGGAAAATATGTTAAAGATATGCTGAAGAAATTCGACTTAACTGAAAGTTCAGCTATGAAAACCCCTATGGCACCACCGCTGACACTTGATAAGGACACTAAGGGTGTTCCTGTAAATGTCACGCTATACCGTGGGATGATCGGCTCTCTATTGTATCTAACAGTTAGCCGACCCGATATTATGTTTGCAACATGCTTGTGTGCACGATATCAAGCTGAACCTAAGATATCTCATATGAAAGTTGTAAAGCGAATCTTTCGATATCTTAAGGGTACAGCGAATCTAGGTCTTTGGTATCCCAAAGATTCAGGATTCGATCTAACCGCCTATTCAGATAGTGATTTTGCAGGTTGCAAAATGGATAGGAAAAGCACCACAGGAGGATGTCAGCTCCTGGGTGGAAAGCTGGTAAGTTGGACATGTAAAAAGCAAAATTCAGTGTCCACTTCCACAGCTGAAGCTGAATATGTAGCTGCTGGAAGCTGTTGTTCTCAAGTCTTGTGGATGAGAAATCAGCTACTAGACTATGATCTTCAGCTCTCCAAAATTCCAATCTATTGCGACAGCACAAGTGCCATCGCTATAGCAAACAATCCAGTACTACATTCAAAGACCAAACATATAGAAATCAGATATCATTTTATCAGAGATCATGTGATGAATGGTGATATAGAACTTCATTTTATCCCAACTGATTATCAGTTAGCTGACTTATTTACCAAACCTCTTGATGAGACAAGATTCAACTTTCTCATCAGCGAGCTTGGAATGCTGAACTTTGAAGGATAAAATCTTCAGCGGTTCACATTGATCAGCGAAAGGATAAAATCAACTTGTATAGCCCATTCTATCATCTTCTCTCTGAATAAACTTGATTCACTGATATCAAGGTATGTTCTCTCTATCTCTGACAAGCGCATGAAAATGCAAGATTTCAAAACAAAATGCATCGCTGAATATCTCTTCCTTAACAGCGATATTTTGAAATTTCTTAAAACCTTTACTGAATATTTTCATTCAGTGCTTCATGTTTTCAAAAGTATCTCTGATTTTTTTTAAAACCTCAGAGACAACCAAGAATATGAAAGGACGGTTGTGACGTCATTGCAACGGATAAAACCCCGGCACGTTTTCTCTTCCTGACACACGTTTGCACGTATCGTTCAAACTTCCAATCAAATGCAAACACGTGTCCGTGTCATGATGAAAATCTTTTCCCGCTCAAGATTTTCTCTTTCTAAAATCTCTATATAAACAAATTCTTTGTTTATATTTTTCTTTTACGCGATCAATCTTCCTCCGCAAAAAAGAATTCACTGTTGCATTTGTGCTTTCAAACTTCAAGAACTGTTCATCATCTTCTTCATCAAACATCAAGGTTAATATGTTCTTATTTATTACCTAATGCAAAATAACTTGTTTCTGATCTACTATTTGTTTTAACAAGATCAAACAAAAGAACTTCTTAAAATAAAATCATTTTCTTTCATGATTTTATGAACACAACCATTTCATGGTTGTTCTTCAAGTTTAAATGCAAAAATCTTAAACTTGTTCTTCACATTCGTTTTTCCAGAATCCCAATCTTCAAAGAAAACTGGAAAACAAGAAAATGGGTTTTACATTTCGTTTCAAAAATCAAGAAAAACCCTAATCTTCATTAAGACATTTTGTATGAATGAAATGGACAAAATTCGAACCATCTTAATGGAAAATCTTTCCACATTAAGATTATTCTTATTTGTTAATCTTTGGTTGAACTGATAATACAGGAAATGGCAACGTCTAACATTCCTACTACCGCTGAGAACATCTCTACTGACTCTGAGGAAATGGAATTCTTCAAGGCTCCTCAGGTTAAGTTCACTCTGGATCAACTAGACTGGACTAAGATAAACAACCTTTCTGCGCTTCTCGAGTTTCCTCCTCGAAAGCAAGTCACACATCTGACAGATGCTGTGAATTTCCTGAAGAATTGCTGCATTTCAACAGCCCTGACCATCTCACCCCCTGCAAGTCAGCTGCTACTATCTCATTTCTGGTACTCTGCCAGACACTCTCAGCTACCATCCGCCAAAGATCCATCCAAAACAGTTGATTGTATCCTCTGCGATACTGAATATGGCACGATAAAGATCACACCTGCCATCATTCGCAAAGCTCTGAACTTTCCCATCGCTACAAAGGAAAAACCTTTTGTTCCTTTCCCTGACCATAAGAAGCTCGCTGACAAAGAAGTTCTTATTGCATTTTTTTGATGCAATTGGGCTATGTATGGGAAATGGGCAGAGACAAGAAGCCTGAGAAGAAGCTAACACTGCTGAAAAAATCGAAAATGCCCAGTGAGATGAACTTCATCTTCGCTCACCTTATCAGCTGCATGACTGCCAAGACCGGCTCTTCTGATCAAGCCGCTCAACCTCAGCAAGCTATGGGATACGCTCTGCTGAAAGGTCTACACATTGACTGGGCATCTCTCATCTATGATGACTTGCTGCAAAGAGTAGACTCTGCCGCTGACAGGCCTGCATGGGTTCCCTACCCCCGATTCATCAGCGTTATCTTTCAATATGGCCTGAAGGACAGCTACCCTCAAGAGGGCGATCTGAAACTCTCTCAGATTGGCCCTAAGGTACTCGACTTCAAACCTGTTGAAAATGAGGTACGTCTTTCTACCCTCTTAACTCTTCTCAACCCTTCTTCTTCTACTTATGTGGCTCCTTCAGCGATAATACCCATCGCTGATACCCTGGCCACAAAATCCTCTCCTTCTAAGAAAAGGAAACATTCATCCACCCCACTTGATTCTAAAAGGATCAAGAAAACAAAGGAGCAACCCCAGCAATCTCTTGCTGAAGACTCCTCAGCTCTTTCTGCAGAGCTGAAGGAACGTTCAGTGGTACGCTCTGCCACACCTGAACAAGCCATCCCTTCCATCCCAATCTCAGCGTCTCCAAACGTTGAGATTACAGACTTGGAAACTTCCCAACCTCCCTCAGTCTCTCAAAAGACTGATGAAGTGATTCTCAGCGATTCCAACGCTGAACTCAGAACCCAACCTCCAATCTCATCCTTCGCTTCTCCCTCTACTCGTTTGTTCTCTCCTCCAGTTATCGCTGGAGATGCCATCATTTCTACGGAAGCTAAAGCTGATAATCCAGAGATGATGAAGACAGGACCTGCAGAACAATCCATGGGCACTTTTGAAGATGACATGGAACTTTACTCAGGAACCCGTGATTTCGATGAATTCACCAATCCTCCTGCAGGTAAACAACAACCCATAAACACTATAACTAAACCCCAAACTTCTGAGCTTTCCTTTGTTCACAAGTTCTTATCTGTTACAGGTCCTAATTTGGGAGATATCAACGCCTCTCTGAAGTCCGTGGAGACAAAGCTGACAGGTCTCACCACTACTCTCTCCAATAACTCTACAGCTGTAACAAACGCTGGAGAGAATCTGAACAAGCTGACAACGGTGGTGGAGAAGAAGGCTTCCACAGATGACATGAAGCAGCTTGACAAAACTCTCAACGACTTCGCCAAAGTGCTCGCTGATATCTACACAGACTACATCTCTCTCAAAAATTCAGTTTCATCCATGTCCAGCGAGGTAACAACGCTGAAGACATCGGTTGGAACACTAGAGGGAGATATGTCTGCTGTGAAGACAAATGTCAACACTATGACGACTGACTTAAGCTCTGTAAAGACTGACGTTGGTTCGATGAAGACTATGATCGAACAGCTGCTGCACAAGGCGAATACTCCTGCTCCTGCCCCTGTCCGTGAATCTGAACATTTTACAGCGGCAGATCGCATTGAGCTCGGGAAGATCAATCCTGCTATTTCTGGCCTAGAAGATAGATTAGCAAAGATTGAAGTTCGTGTAGGTCTCTCTGGCCAAGAAGACAGAGAACCTACCAACGTTGCTGAATCTACCCATTCCTCCCCCAGTCATCATGAAAAAGAGGGGGAGAAGAGCGCTGAAAATCCTTCCAAGAGCGTTGAAGACCTTTCCCATGATGAATCTATCAGGGGAGAGAAGAACGAAGACCTCACCTTCGCTGAAGAGGGTGAGAAGACTATTGAAGCTGAAGCAGCCGCTGGACCTCAGGGAGATGAACACCCTGAGGGAACCGAGAAGCTCGCCTCTGTATCTGAGGGGGAGCAACTCAAAGAAGACGCTGAAGAATCCGAAGCAGAAGATGATGAATCCGTCGACATCCCTGATAATGAACCATCTTCTTCTCCAAAGAATGATGATGATGATGATGATGAAGATGACGATGACTTCTTTATCGTCAAACCTGCTCCGAAGATCAAAGCTCTTAAGGGAATCTCGATAAATGAACCTTCAGGGGAGCGGACAAAGACAAAGCCCTCAGCCTCTGGAGCTGAGAAAGGCAAAGGCAAAAGCGTCGCTGAAGATGACAATCTGACGATCTTGCTTGAAAAACCGGTTTGTCAGGTACACTAAACATCTCTTACTCCATCCCTCCTCTATCATACACTATCAGTTCCTCTACCCAAGCCTATACACTTGAACCAATTCTCTCTATCTGATTCTACCCAAGTTCTTACTTGTAAGATCGCTGTGTTTCAGCTAGTCCTCTCCCCTGTTTGAGGATATCGCTGAAGGCTCCACAACTATACCAGCTGATGCTGAAGAAATAATCCCAGTCTTGGATTTGATCTCTGAGACTGATGAACCTGAAGAACAGACTCTCTCTCATAAACGCATACCTTCCTTAGTTCCCCAAAAGCTAAGTGAAGAGGATCAGAAAAGAAGAGAGGAAATAATAAAGCGATTCGAGGATCAACGAATCATTCTGAGGCGTGATCAACTTCCTTCAGTTCCTCCAAAGTTCAGAATTTCCAAAGCTGAATACAAGGAACACCTCAGAGCTGAACGCCTAATCGCTGAAAGAAAGGAACCTGAAGAAAAAGACAGAGAATACGCCATCAAGCTTACTCAAGAATTTGTCAAAGACCCCAAGCTGAAACGTGTTCCCATTCAAGTCCAACGAAAGCTTTGGGATGAAGCCCAGAAGATTGTGGAAAAGAAAACTGAAGTTTCTCAGACCACCCTGATCTGGTGTAAAGAGAAAATACACTTTCAGATATCGTCCAGCGAAGATCAACAAGGTATTCATCTCTGGAAGAACCTCTATCGAAGTACCTATTGTTGACATCAAGCTTTTCAGAGAAGATGGCCAATCTGAAGCCTTTCGCGCTGACACTGTAAAAAGGTATGGTCTCTCTGAATGGCTGGAGATGAGGTTAGCTATCCAAACGTCACAATCTAAGTACAAGGATCATTTCGAAAAGCTGATAAACAGACAGATCGATTTGATATCTTCTTGTGTGGACATTCCTCCTCTTCCTGATCTTAAGCTGAAAAGAAAAAGGGCCTCTCTAAAGAAGAAACGTCAAGATTCAAACTCAGGTCCTGTCATACGAAATGAAACTGGATTTGGTTTCTCTCGCGCTGAAGTGCTTGGTCCTGACCCTGATCTATCTGCCCTTGACATTTCTTTGCCACCATGTGAACTTTCCGTCCCTGGCAAAGTCATCAGTAATCCTTATGGAATATTCTTTCTCGACTACAATGGACGTAAATGTTTTCAACGGATCGCTGAGCTTCCAATCACTCCAATCGAACAGCTCAGAGATCTCATCTACTGGTGTGACTTCAGAAAAGACATTCAAGCACGACACCTAAAACCCTTGATCTTTGAAGAAGCGCTGAACAAAAGAAAACGAGGTGTAACGGTTCCTGACTGGATGATCCCCACTGAAAAGACCCTTGATGAACTTCTCATTAAGGAAGAACCTCTGTAAGCTGATAGGATCGCCTCTTTCATCTATTTTATCAGTTATCCTTTTGTACTTGTAATTTATTTCGCTCGTACTTGTAATCTTTCCATTTCTCTTTGTAACCTGATTCAAAGTTTTAAAGAAAGATTTCAGCGAATGTACTTTACTCCATCAGTACTGAAAAGATCCCAGAAAACAGTAAAAGGGACAAATATTTTATGAGTTCTTTTTATCCTTATGTTTTCATTAAATAGCAATTTTCTTTGTTGTTATGTCATAATCAAATAGGGGGAGATTGTGGATCCAAACCCTCAGTGATTTGATAATGACCCTCTCTTATACTTAGTGAAAATTGTAAGTAAACAATATGTATTAGAGTTTCACTATCGCTGATAAGTACTAAGATCTTACAGTACCGCTGATAGGAACTCTTGCTCTTTAAATTAAACATTCAGCGAACACTGTTCATCATTAACGCTGAGTCTGTTCAGTCATTATGATGATCGCTGATAAGTTAGTTGTTTACTTATGATCCTTGAAGACAAGTTTCACGTCAACAAAGGTTCTACGCTGAAGTCGAAGATCAAGCTCAAGAACCAGCGACAAGTCTCCTAATGAACTGATGCGGATCAGCGAAGACTCAGATTTGTCCACTCAACGTGAAGTATCAAGTACAAGACTTCAGCTATCGCTGAACTTTATCATCTGCTGAATAGTAAATGATAATCGCTGAATCAACGAAACCTGATCATGAAGTCCTCCGTACAAAGTACTTTTGTCTTAACCCCCCTTGCACGACTCCGTACGAAATGTTAGAAAAGAACCTCTGAATATCTGAAATCGTACAACCACTCTGATACTACACTGTTCATCCATGCGGCTACTAAGGTTGTCAACCAAGGTCAATGACATGCAACCAACCAGCTGATGACACGTGTAAAGTGTATACTGACTTGCATTAAATGCATGCAGTATATAAAGAGATGAACCCACTTCATTTGAAGTAACTTGCTAACTCTGGACAAGTTCAATCTCTTATCTCAAGATATGTTATTATTAGTAATTTCCTTATCTCTCTTAGTGCAAGAAACCTTAGTGTTCCAACTTGTTTAGATTTAGGTTTATCCTTAATCTTGTTTCCGCAACAAGCTGTAAATTGTTAATGATTTATCAATAAACAATTTAGAAAAGTAAAATCTGTGTGTTTGTATTCAACCCCCCCCCCCCTTCTACAAACTTGTATAGGCCTTCGGGACCAACACCTTCCTTCTCTCTCTTATATTTGGCTTTGTATTTCTCAGCACGTTCCTGGTGTTCCTGAGAAGAAGGTTGACTACTTTTTATAGGAAAAGTCTATTTTGAAAAGTTGTTCCTGGACTTGTTGTTTTTGGAATAATGTTTGTCGGAGTAAGTGGGTCTAGTTCTTTCAATGCGTTTACTTCTGCATTCAGAAGCAAAGTGGCCTTTCTTACCACAATTGAAACATTCCTTATTTGACTTGTCAGTCGAGGAACCTTTTGTGAAAGAAGAGGGTTTTCTGAAAGGTCTAGATTTGCCAGAAAAACGAGGTTTGTTTTTCAATCCAATTACCATAGCCATTTCATCAATTATCTGTTGGACAGAGGTCTCTTCACCTTCATCATCGGCATCACATAGATATGCCTCCATTTGGTAAGTAGAGTCATTTTGACTGTCAATGTCAGATTCATATGAAGGGTAGGTGATTCTGGGCACATACTGAGCTTTCTTGGAAGTATCACTGACAAGGGCTACAGAAAACCCTTTTATCTCCTTTATGATAGACTTCCTTTGGATTTTGGTTTGTTCATAATTAAATAAAGTTCCATAGAGAACAATGAGAGGCATGTATTAAAGATCCTTGGTTGCTTGATGCAAGTGCAGATGTTTTCCCAAAAGTCAGGAAGACGGTCCATAACATCTTTAAATCATTCAGGAGACTATTAAAGCGATTATAGTAACTGGAAAGAGATTCTCACTTTTCATTTTCATATACTCTGCCTAACATCTTTAAATCATTCAGGAGACCATTAAAGCGATTATAGTAACTGGAAAGAGATTCTCACTTTTCATGAGTAAAAAGCTCATACTTTCTAATGAGAGCAATTTTCTTGCTTTTCTTGACTTCCTCTGTACCTTCGTACAGAACACACAGTGTAGTCCACATTTCTTTAGCTATAAAGAAATTAACTAAAGAGTGGTAGACCTCATCAGGAAGAGAAAGTGCAATGATTGCTCTAACTAACTTTAGAATCAAGATAGACAAGGCGTTTTTCTTCGTCAGTATATTTCTTTGGATTTTTTAAGAATGTAACGACCAGTAGCAACAGATTTTTCTTCATTAGAGGAATCATCAGAATCATCTTTGTCAACAACTTCGTTACCGGATTTTTGCGTTTCATAACGAGCCCAGACTCTAAGGACTATGTGTCCCTCTTTGAGAATTGTTCGATATCTAGTATCCATCCTTCCATGAAAAGCGTCATCCGACTTTTCCATAGAGAAAAGTTGTTGGCGTTAAACTTGGGAGGTTTGGCAATAGAGCCATTTCAGAGAAATTGTTTCAAGAGGGAACTTCATTGTTTGACGAAGAGGCAGCCATTGCAGATCAAGTTTATTGAGATTAAACTTTCTGCTCTGATACAACTTTAGTCGCAAATGGCTTAAACAAGTATTGTAGAAGGGGGTGGGGGTGTTGAATACAATATACAAAATTTCACTTAATTAATTCTTTTATTGATTTTTCAAATCAAGAATTACACATAGAAAAACATAGATTGTTGCGGAAAGAACAAAATAAACTATTCTAACAATCTTCACAAAGTAAACTGGAAAACAAAACAACTTTTAATGCACAAAGATTGAAAGCTATAAAGTTCAACGGAGAGAAAGCCTTGTTGCACTGAGAAAATATTTCATGAACGCGTAACATTGCATGGAGAACCCTCTTCTCTTTATATAGTGCATGAAACATTAAATGCTTTGGAAACTTATCATCTGGAGATTCAAGAATAGGAGTTGACTCTGAAAAGTTGACAAGTCACTTTCACACTTTTTCTCAGTACTAGGAAGAACAAGTATACTTGATTGAGACATTATCTAAAATTGGATAAAATGACAAATAGTCACTTTTTTCTGACATTAGATATTGTCCCATAATAAATCATTTTCAACAGCTGGCTTCCATGAGGAGGGATCTCACCGATTTTTCACCTAGAAATCGGTGAGATGATTGACCGAAATAGAGGAGGAATTCGGCAATGTGACTGCTGATTTTCATCTACAAATCGGTCAGGTATATTGACCGATACTGAGGAGGAGTTCAACCATTTGCTCACCGAATTTCTAGATGGAAATCGGTGGATAACAACTTAGCCGTTTGGTTGAGAAAAGTATCTTCACTTCCACAATGAGAGATTTCTTCAAACTTGGTTTCGCTTGATCTTCGACTTCACCGAACTTTTGATGTGTTATCTAAGTTATCATAAAGAACCAAAATAAAATTTTCTAAGTAAGATTTTTTAAGGAAAAATCGGTGGGTCAATTTCAAATCTTTGGTGACCCAACAATAACTATTCGTGATAAATGTTATAGTAAGTTGCATATTTCACGATAAATGTCATGCTAATAGATGAATATTAAAGAGTTGTTTTAATATATGAAAGAGCATAAATATTCATAATGAATATAACACATATATAACATTTCACGTAAAACGGTAAAATGAAGAGCATGAAATTCTTGTTTTTTTTAAATTGTAGGAACCCAGATACAACAAGTAACAATAATAATAGCAATAATCTTGTATTGATTGATAAAGCGAAGAGTTTACAATATAGGAAATGAAGAACAACTCACTCTTTGAAGCTCTCTTTTCTTTCTCTTTCAACGTCTGACTCTTTCAAATGGAGGCTGGGAGATTTTAGAGGCTTAACCTTAAAAGTCTCACAAACAAGACTTTATATACCTAGGTTTTAAGGCCTAAGTCCATTAGCAACTAAAGCCCACATATTTAATTTGGGCTTTTACAATTTAACTAAGTAATCTTGAATACAATATAAAATAAAAGCTAACAATCTCCCCCTTTGTATTCAAGATTAAAAATAGGCCGATCTTCCACAAGGTCAGTTGCTTCAATTCCTTCTTTGACTCCCCCTTGATCGTTGCATACTCTTCTGGTCTCAGTTATCTCTCAAACGATCAGAGAACGATTTAAAGTGCGGAAGCTTGTATAACCAGTTTGAGTAATAGTCGTTGGTAGATAAACTGATAAGATGGTTGAGTAGCAAGCATATTCGGCTCATGAGAATCTGCATTAAAGAATAAGTTACCAAGGGTAATCATCTAACATAGAAGCACAATAGCAACTATTATCACAACAATTTAAAAAATTGTGTGGCCTATGCTCATAGTTGGCAATGATGAAGCTCTGACAGGACTTCCAGTTATCATTGAAGTAAATTAAAAAATAAACTTCTCAAACTGTTCTTGGCAATATCACATAGATAAGCATGTGGAATCACAAAGATTCATGATATTGTGTGGAATAAAATAGAATATTATCTATTAAGCTCAAAAGTGTGTAAACTGTTTGGACATAACAGGTTTCCACAGACTCAATGTGCATGAGTGAAGTGTGAAGGTGGGGCAACTTTCCTTCTTTTCAATATCCAACCTTCCAAAGAAAGATCAGATAGCATATGTGTTGCTTCCCCGTGGAAAAGTGAAACAGTTCCTTGTGGAGAAGGAAGTGAGTAGCTGGTGGGGTTAATTCAAGAGTTGGCATGGGCTAATTGCCTGTTTCAATGACAATCACCAAAAATTTGTGATAAATCAGAAATGTGGTTTGCCCGGCTCAGAAAAGAGATGGTGCAGAGTTGTATAATTCTTTTGACTCTGTTCTCACACCCTCTTTCTTTTTATCATGTAGCTCACATCTAACCAAACTCTCTTTTTAAATTTTACCTCTTAAGCACAATGAGAAAAACTCATATAGTTATCTCCCCCACTCTTTGATGTAGACCCTTCACCTCTCAAACACTCAAGGTTTACTTCTTGGGTAGGAAACACAGGTTTAAGTGATCCATAGAAGATCTATAAAACTCACACATTGATCCCGTGAAAATTGTTGTCCTAAAGATTGTATTGTTCCACACACTGACTCTTTGAAGTCTCAGAAAAAACATTTAAAATCCATCTTCTATATCAGAAAAAGCATTTAGCACCTAGAAGTGGTTTGATCATTTTAGAAAGGTTTTATCATTTTAAAGATGGCCATTCTCTAAAAATGATGAAAGGTTCAGAGATTTTACCTTTGCATGAATATGGTCAGATTGGCATTCTCCCCCTCAAATTGAGCAATAAATCTCATTTAGGCTCAACTTGTAATCAGATATCCTGTAAGAATCAAAAAGTGTTGGTAATCATCTTTGATGATTCCACATTTGTTCGGAATATCCAGAAGCACAGTTAATTCAAATTAAAAGGAAACATGGTGCTGGGGTTAGAGATTAGAAATACCAGTCAAAGTATGATCTGTTGAGGTACTGGTCCTACACTGATGTGTGTAGAAACAACAGTCAGTTGAAGTACTGGTTCTATACTGATGTGTATAGAAGCAACCTCAGTCTGATCTGAATATGGCAATGGAGAGAGTGAAGTGATGCTTTCGATCCAGCAAGTATCCATCGACTTTGACACAGATTCTGACCTTTAAGCACACATAATTTGAGAAAACTCAGAACACCAAAGTCGTGCGTCTCTGAATTATCTTTCCAATGCAACTGGAATCGAGTAATTTGGAGCACCGAGTCAAAAGTTATGCGCATGTTTCTGAAGCAGCGCTAAGCTGACAGCAAGTAAACAAAAACCGGGCTCTGAGGTTGAGTCGCAGAGGTTCAATCCACAGAGGCTCTGTTGGATTTCACAGAGGCTCTGTGGTGAACAGTACCACAGAGGTTGGTCGGTAGAGGTTGGTCGGCAGAGGTTGCTCGTAGTGCCGACAGAGCTCTGATGATGACTTGTCAAACACAACTTTATGTCCAGCAGAAGTATAATGTGTTTACCAGAGGTTCTGACCAAGAAGAACACCGATTCAGACCAAACTCAAAACATGAAAAAGTTTCATCTGTGTCTTAGGAATCCAACGCATCTAGACTCATAAAATTTGGTGCTTCGAGGAAGGAGTTCTGTTGAAAATACGACAGGTGCGCAAAGCTGACAGCAGAAACCAAGACGTTGGGCTACGGGCTCTTAGGCTCGGTTGCAGAGGTTCGGTCCACATAGGCTCTGTTGGGTTTCACATAGGCTCTGTGGTGAACAGTACCACAGAGGGTGGTCACAAAAAATCTGAGCCAAAGTATGAGTTGTCGACAGAAGTTGGTCTGAGTGGTCGACAAAAAAATGATCGCGGCTTGACAAACGCTTGACAAAGGTTCTGCAGAGGTTTGGTCGCTGCTCGGCAGAAGTTGGTCGCGTGCGGCAGAGGTTTGGTCGCGTGCGGCAGAGGCTTGGTCGCGTGCGACAGATGCTTGGTCGCGTGCGGCAAAAGCTTGATCGCGTGCGGCAGAAGCTTGATCGCGTGCGGCAGAAGCTTGACAGAAGTGTTACACTTACTTTGACACTGCTTTACACCATTTTACCTCTGGAGTTTGAAAAAACTCAAAACATAAAGAGTGTGCATTCGTTTGTTATGTATTCAGAGCAACTAGAATCACCTCTTTTCGAATTCGTACGACAAAGATATGGTTGATTTACTACAGTCGCGCAGATCTGTCCATCAGCTTTCCATCAGCACACTGTTGTCTACTTCAACGATGCATATGACCCTTATAAATTTCGAATCTCTGAATTCTCAAAACACAAAAATTGTTCGTCTGTGTCTTAGGAATCCAGGGCCTTTTGAATCGCATCAATCGGTGTCTTAATCAGTGAGATATGATCAATTTACTACAGCATCGCAAATCTGCCAGCATGCTGTCATCGCACTAGATTGTTGTGCACCGAAATCAATTGCTTTTGACGGATGAGTCTTAAACTGAGTGTTTAAGAGTCCATTATTCACTGAAGTGTGAGTCCTTAACATATGTATTAAGGAGTCCATGTACCTGCAAAACAGATTAAACAATTTTTGGTACCCATTTCCAAATGGGTCCTATTTTGTTAGGATTTGCATGAAGTGCTTTGCTGATCTTGTTATGTTCAACATAAACAAATGGCTTTCGAACATTTTGAACTAGTGAAGAGCCTTTGACTATCCAAACCATTTTTACTCTTCTAAAAACTTGATTAACTGATTGATCAACACAAGAGTTTGCTAAGTCAAAATCCTTAATCCTTTTAGCTAAAACTTCCTTTTCTTTTAAATTCATATCAAACATCTTTTGAAGATCAGATTTATACCTCTTCTCCAACATGATCTTAGTTGACAAAAGAGAAAGTCTTTTTATCAATTTGGACATTTCAGCTTTAAAAACCTTTCTTTCTTTCTCAAAATCATCTTTCAAACACTTTGTTTGAAATCCTTCAACCTTCAACTTTTCAGACTCTTTTCTTTCAAAATCATGCTCTTTCCTCTCCTTTTCAAGAGTTTTCTGTAATTTTGAAATTTTACAAGAAAATTCCATAGATTTTGTTTTAAAAGTAGTTTTCTCCTTTTCAATCTTCTCTCTTTCACAAATCACAAGTTTTTCAAAATCAGAAATCAATTTAGAAAAACTTAAACATTTAAGTTCAAGTCGTTTCTTCTCTTTTTCAAAAACAGTCTTATCTTCGTCAAACTTCTCTTTCTTCTTTTCACAAAACTTTTCAGACTCAAATAGTTTCCTTTTCAGTTCAATATTCTCATTGGTTAAGAGTTTACCTGCCTCTTCTAGCTTGGAAATTTTATCAGAATCAATAAGAATGCTCTTGTTCCTTTCTTCCAACTCTTTCTCAAGATTAGGAATAATTTTGCGAAAATTAGTACTGAGTTTAGAATAATAATGAAAATCAGCATCAGCACTAAATTTTAGTCTTGACATATTGTTACTTGAAAAAATGATCGTTAACAGATACTTTGTGAGAAGTAGAATTTGTGCACTTGAGTCAATTTTTCAAATCTTATCGGATTGAGCTGAAATTTGGTAGGTAGGTGCACGAGAATATTCCGGGCAACTTTAATTCTTCGAGTTTTGTCCAAAAACCGACAGAAAATGGTTTTTCGAAGCAAAAACGTGTGCAGCAAATAAAAGTTAAGGATGAAGATTCAAATGTTCTTGAGTCAAATTTTTCAAAAATGATCGGATTGAGCTGAAACTTGGTACACAGGTTCGTGACACTATTCTAAGAAACTTTAATGCTTGGTGTTTTGTCCAAAAACCAACAGAAAGTGGTTTTCCGAAGCAAAACAGAGTGCAGCAAAATAAAACTCCGAAAATTGATAAAAAAACAATGGATTGAAGCACAAATCCGAATCTGTTTGGCTCTGATACCAATTGTAGGAACCCAGATACAACAAGTAACAATAATAATAACAATAATCTTGTATTGATTGATAAAGAGAAGAGTTTACAATATAGGAAATGAAGAACAACTCACTCTTTGAAGCTCTCTTTTCTTTCTCTTTCAACGTCTGACTCTTTCAAATGGAGGCTGGGAGATTTTAGAGGCTTAACCTTAAAAGTCTCACAAACAAGACTTTATATACCTAGGTTTCAAGGCCTAAGTCCATTAGCAACTAAAGCCCACATATTTAATTTGGGCTTTTACAATTTAACTAAGTAATCTTGAATACAATATAAAATAAAAGCTAACATGTAATTTGTTTGATTAATAGTAATTTTTAAAATAATTTATTTTAAACTTTAAGGAGATATAAGTTTTTTAATAAAAAAATAAAAAGTCAATAATATATATATATATATATATATATATATATATATAGCCCTAGTTTCAAATGAGAAGTGCTAAATATATAAGAAGTAGAGAAGTGATCTTGGCCATTTATTCGGTCAAGATTGACTTTAATTGGTCAAAAGTTACGGTTGTTCCAAAAATAGAAGCCAGTTTCGTAACTTTTACAAAAACACGGGACGAGTTCATATATGAACATGTGTGTTTCACATATGAACCCATGTAATTCACATATGAACTCTTTTTAACTAATTCATATATGAATCTTTGTGTTTCATATATGAAACTAATTAACTGTAGGTTTATATATGAATCAGTGAACTAATTAACTGATTCATATATGAACCTTTGTGATTCATGTATGAACCTTTGTGATTCATGTATGAACCTTTGTGTTTCATATACGTAACTAATTAACTGATGGTTCATATATGAATCAGTTGAACCAATTAACTGATTAATATATGAACCTCTATGATTCATATATGAAATGTTTTTTTAACTAATTCTCATATGAACTAATTAACTGATTCATATATGAATAACAAAGGTTCATATATAAATTAGTTAAAAAAGAGTTCATATGTGAATTACAAATGTTTCATATATGAACGTATAGTTTATATGTGAATCACACAGATTCATATATAAACTCGCCCCGCGTATTTTTACAAAACTATCCCTCTATCTTGTGCAGACCATGTGCAGACCAAGAGAGAAATTATCCGTTGCTTCTCGGTCAAAGCCGCCGATCTTGCCGAATGAATGACTAAGATCACTTATTTACTTCTCATATATTTAGCACTTCTCGTTTGAACATCTCCCTATATATATATATATATATATATATATATATATATATATATATATATAGTGTTAGGTTGATTTGAGAAGTCTAAATATTTTGAGAAATAGAGAAGTGATCGTGACTCTTCGATTAAATGCGCTGATTTTGAACACGGAAGGGTATTTTGGTAATTAGTCATCCCGTTTACAAAAAACACGGGCTGAGTTCATATATGAATCTGTGTGATTCACATATGAACTATACGTTCATATATGAACCTTTGTAATTCACATATGAACTCTTTATAACTAATTCATATATGAATCTTGTGATTCATATATGAACCTTTGTGTTTCATATATGAAACTAATTAATTGTAGGTTCATATATGAATCAGTTGAACCAATTAACTGATTCATATATGAATCTTTGTATTCATATATGAACCTTTGTAATTTACATATAAACTTTTTTTAACTAATTCATATATGAACCTTTGTGTTTATATATGAACCTTAATGATTTATATATGAATTTTTTTAACTAATTCTCATATGAACAAATTAACTTATTCATATATGAATCACAAAGGTTCATATATGAATTAGTTAAAAATATTTTATATGTGAATTACAAAGGTTCATATATGAATCACACAAATTCATATATGAACCTGTCCCGCGTATTTTTTACGAAACTACCCTAAATACTCCTGAGCGTCGTTTATTAATTAATGTGGACGCGTGCATTAATCAGGTGTAACGCGAATTTCTTGACCGTGGATTATTTAATCCAACGGATATGATCACTTCTCTATTTCTCAAAATATTTAGACTTCTCAATTGAACCCTTCCCTATATATATGAGGGAGACTAATTTGAAATCCTCCAAAAGGTTGAAACCAATGCAACCCATGATCTCACCATTGATTAAATATTTAACGATTGAGATCAACTTCAGAAATAACTACTGATCCACTAAGCTTAATTTTAGGAGATCTCTGAAGTTGATCTCAACCGTTAAATATTTAATCAATGGTGAGATCATGGGTTGCATTGGTTTCAACCTTTTGGACGGTTTCAAATTATCCTCCCTCTATATGGATATATATATATATAGGTTAAATAAAATCAAAGTCACAAATGTTACAAACTCGTGAAAACCGATATAAAAAAAATTCATGATATCAAATATATGTTACAATATCTTAAATCGTAGGTTTTAATTAAAATTAATCATATAAAAAAATTATATTAATTTTTATAGGTTTTTAACATATTTGTGTTTTTATTTAATTATGTTCCTATATATGTATGTAAATATCTTGCTGATAAACTCGATGACAACATCACTCTCATGACTCATCCAATAATCCAATCCATTAATAGTCTTCGGACCTTTCATAAATTGTTAATTCTCTCTAATATTTGCCTTAAAATCCGAGGGCTCCACACTTGTGTCGATACCTCCTCCCACTTTCAATCAACTGAACATCAAATTATCAATCATTATCTTATTTAACATTTCGTGGAATTGATTGATTAATTTATGTTTTTGGTAACCTTAGGCCATCAGTACCCTATGGAGGACATCTTTCAAAGATTCCACTCCACATCAGCGCCACATCAGTTTTTCTTCCATCCCTCACTCGATCCCTCACGATCCATAAACACCCATACCCCATTCCCTCAAACCCTTTTGCCACCTCATTTATTTTAATTCTTTTATTTATACATTTAATTATTTAACAAAATAAAAATATTTATATATTTTTTAATAAATAAAAATTAGATAAATAATTATAATTATAATTAAAATTCATATCATTCATTAAAAATAAAAATTACAAAATACAAAACACTACCAATTATGAAATTTTTGGATTTGCTCTTTTCTCGCTAAAGTAGCCCTCAAAGTGTTTCCCGTAAGGTGATCATGCGGGGTTATGAAATACTCGAAGTCTTTCTCAAATCGTTTATCTCGTTCGATTTCTCGTTCGTGTTCTAACCTTTGAAGTTCGAGATCGATTTTTTTCATTTTGTATTTCGTCTGTATTCGCCCCGGAAGTATTACTCGTTGATGATTTTTTTGCCTTGTTTCTCCCGATGGGTCGTTGAATTTGCTCGTCATCGTCATCATAGGAAGGTTGGGTACGTTTTGAACCCCGCGATGAAGTTGTCGTCATCGTTGGAACGACTCCCCATTTTGGACATTTTTTTAGGACGTCCCAAACTTGTTCGTGAGTGAAAGCAACTTTATGGCGTGCTAGATACCGTTCGTGTGCCGTTCGGGATATATCGGCCTCACTCATCCCGCTTGATCTATTATTGAGCAAGTTGTTGTAGATGCCGCCAAACGAATTAACTCTTTTATTGAGGTCGTTGAACTTGCTATTGAGTTGATGGGTTGATCTATAACCTGGTTCACGACCCATGCGAGTAAAGAACACATGCCCGATTCGGCCCCAAAAACTTCCTACATTTATGTAAAATTAAGTATAATAATAATAATATCAATAAAAATAATTACCACCGCTTTGTGCGTTACCGACCACGGGGTCCTCCGAAACGTCAACCCACGCCGACACTAACGCGAGTTCCTCGGCTTTACTCCACGTTTGTTTGGCGGCTTTCGTTGGTCTCGGATTTGATGGTTCCAGGTTAGATTGTTGTGCCGGGATAGATTGTGGTGTGTTCGGGGTAGAAGGTTGGGTTTCCGGAACAATGTCGTCGTCGAGATTGAAGTTGGCCGGAGTAAAACCTTGTTCAATCAACCCGGGACGTGTAAATTGGTAAGGAATTTGTTGGTGAAATTGTTGGTGAAATTGTTGGGGAAATTGTTGGGGAAATTGTTGCGGATATTGTGGCGGATTTTGTTGCGACCATTGTGGCGGAATTTGTTGCGAGAATTGCGGATGATAACCTTGTTGTGTAAACGCTTGGAAACCAAGCTCTTGATCTTCTTGCGATTGTAGTGTATTCGGTCGGTTACGACGGGATGTAAGTGTTCTGTTTGAATTCATGATGAGAGAGGTGTGAAAAATAAGAAGTTGAGAGAATTTGAGAGAGTTTGAGAGGTGTGAGAAATAAGAGAATTTGATAGTGTGAAAAATAAGAGGTTGAGAGGTGTGAGAAATAAGAGGTTGAGAGGTGTGAGAAATAAGAGGTTGAGGGTTAAATATATAGTGGGATTAAATTGAGAAAAATAATTTTTTTTTAATAATAGAGCCGTTCAACGGTTATATATTTTTAAAAATTTAATTAATTTTTTTTTTTAAAAAGCTTCGGGATGATCCGGGATCCCATCCCCGGATTCATCCCCGCCCCGCTTTCCCCGCTCGCCCCGTAGCCCACCCCGCAGGACCCCGAGCCCATCCCGAGCCCCATCCCGCACCGGCTACGGATGGCCTTAGGGAGTGTTTGGTTAGGGGTATTGAGGAGTAAGAAATGAGAATGATAATGAAAACTCTTGTTTGGTTTGATATAATATAATGGACTCGTTAATCCAAACCCATTAATTTTCATTCCTTACCAAATTGGAGGGAGTGAAAATTTTATTCCCACTCAGTCATTTTTTCTCATGCGTCTCTTCATTTCTCGACGTTGAATGAAAAATATTTTTTTATTTTCATGTTGGACGCACATATTTGTATTAAAAATATTATATAAAATATTTTTTTATTAATTATATTGGTTTAACCAAACAAAATCAATGGAATGCTCATTTCTATTCTCATTCTCCTGTATTAATTTCCATTTTCATTTTCTTTTTCATTTTCATTCTCATTCTTTAAAACGAACCAAACGCTCTCTTAATTTTTCACTGTTTTTAATCCAACACTAAAAACACTAAAAAAACATAAAAATGAAGGGTTTTTTTTTCACCTAACACTAAAACACTATAAAGTAAGCTCTATATTTAAAAGTCAATAAATACCTCTAAAATTAAATATTACTATTTAATTCAACTTTTTTAATTATATATATAGATTAATAATTTTGTACGTAATATTATTTTATAATTTCTATAATAATAAAGATATTTTTAGTGTTGTTTTTTTAGTGTGGTTGGAATTGAATTTTTTTAGTGCTCAAGGCATGTAACGTCCCAAAAACATAACATGCATTCATCTAGAAGATAAGCATTCACATTACATACATATCTTGTCTTTACATCATCAATAAAGTGATCTAAATAAAATTGACAGCGGAAGACTCTACGTCCACAGCCGAGATTCTATCTATAGTCATCATTCAAATCTTGGAGTCGCTATGAGCTCCACATCTTTCTTGTCTCCATCTAACTATTACTAGAATTTCCCACTGTACGCTTACCTGAAAATGGTTTAGGTTTTGAAAAGCGAGGGTTAGACCAAAAGATCTAGTGAATTCCCTCCATAAACATTTATCATAGTATAAAGATCATTTCATAAAGAAAATACTTTCACATCTTTCTCATAACATCATCCAAGGTTAAACACGGGGTTCAGGGAATTACATCAGCTACTCCGATCGGGGCCTAACGGACACCCTTTCGTCTACGCCGGAATCCAAATGGACTCCCCGTTCCTTCATGTAGGAGAAAACGAATTCCAACCTACAAGCTAACCTCCATATGTCCAAGGGATCAGAGATCCCAAGGTACCCTGACCCCACCGTGCAACCGACTCCACATAGCATACACATACATTTGAAACCATATACATGAAAACTTTAAACATCTTTCGTTTGTATGTAAACATGTAAATTATGAAAGCATGCATAACTTTTATAAATCAATTCATGCTCGATAAAGGAACCATATTCAGTAAAAATGGTACGTCATAAAAAGGGTTGAGAGAACTCACCTTGGTAACGCTGAACGTACTCCTTACTACCTCCAAGCTAATCCAATCGACCACCTAAGGGCATTAGGTTTAAATCAGATTACACGATTCAATTCTACTAACCAGCTAATACTTTCCGGATACAGGGCTTTCCGGACACTTAGAGCTTTCCGGACGCACCATCCGGATTCTACTCCTTTCCGGTTACCTATCCCTTTCCGGATACTTATCCGGATTCTACCCCTATCCGGATACTCACATAACCAAACAGTTGCACCAAGATCTTATCTTAAAGCATTCAACCAAGCCGTCTTGAAACAAGACCATTGTTCGACGTCACTACACATTATTTAATCTCCAACTTTTACCTTCTCAGACATTTCATTCACACATAAGCAACAATTCACATTCTTTAAGGATTTCACATCTATCCCACCACATTTTGACTAACACAACCCTCGTCCTCTTTAATGACCCCAAAGTGTGTTCACACATAGCTCAAACACAAACATCCTAGCTAGCTCTTTATGATCCGAGTCCTTTCTTAGACACGACACATTTTCTTACTGACTGGTATAGTCTACACTCACTCCGCTTGTGTTACACACCTTGTCCTTCTACGGACCCTCCTCACCTCGTAAATAGAACGCTTATTCAACAACAACAGTCTCTTACTAATTTAACACCTCTACAAGATATTCTATCAACTTACACTCATCTGGTTTGAGTCTTCGGCCTCGCCCAACATACACCGTTGCCGACTTCAACAACAAAAGACACTCTTAACTACTTCCTTAACCTATCCTTTAACATAAGTTCCTTACGGGACCTATTCCTCCCTACACATCATAGTTAACTTTATAATCCGTCGCCCCTATTTCGAAACTTACTCATGTAACATCAATATTACAAGCTCCCTTCGAAACTCATGGCCCACACCGCGGACCTTTCATTCCTGCCTCACAACACCACTCATAAAGAGTTGCTAAAACTAGTCCTTCCTCCGGACACCATCGCCCCTCGGCAACTGTGTTCTCAGTCACCGAGCAAAGGTACAGACCCTCATACACCTGACACTAAAATCCATTCCCGACTCTTCCAAGGTCCAACTCTCCCCTTGAACACATATACCAAAACTACATACGTTCTCCCTTGACTTGACCAACGCCTCTCCGCTCTCGGAGTTCTTCCTTAGCTTAAGACGTAATACTCTACGACCTAGTGGGTTCATAGCCTTCATGCATGACAATAAAGTAAATAAATCCTTTTACACATTTTACCATTTTAAATAAACAACATTTAGAAACAACTCGGGTACCCGTGACCCCATCACTCTTATAACTTCAAAACCCTGCACAACGATTCGAGAATCGTTGGCATGCATCTTCCCGTGAACCTCAATCTTGCTCAATCCGAACAATGTTATTACGACAGTAATATATTGCATGAAAATCTTTTCGTATGAGACAATTCTGAAAGAATTACCGACACAAAGTAAACCAGTCGGTTCTCACACTCAATTGTATGATATCAAAAGGTCAATAAGCATTTTGGTTATAAGTGAAATGCAGGTAACCATTTTCTTGACCATTTTGTAACAATTTAACTTATCATTAAAAGTGTGGAATACTTTGCAAATCGTTAACCTCAAAATTTCAATGTGCGACGTACTAAAATCGCTTTTTCTTTAAACGTGCACTCGTACAAGCTGACTCATTTTGTTCAAAGTTGACATTTACATTTTTATTTTAAATCGTGAAAATTTCATGTTACATAAAAGAACGCCATGCATGAGAATCTATTTGCAATAGAAGGCTACTCACTCAACGAGGTCAACCGCTTTACTCACGCAGCTTATCCTTGATACTCCATTTACGACCAAGGGTCGCCCTCTCGGTCAAGCACTAACTTGATGTACATGCGTTCCACATCTCACTTACTCAACCATTTCACACTATTTTCGCTTTGATCGACTACCTCACTTTCTACTTCTACATGCTTTCAATTCACTATAAGTATCTTATTCCATTTGTCCTGCCAATGAAAAGCTCGACTAAAAAGTCAGGGTTCTATTGATACTTTCAAGGTTTTGACATTGTTCTATCTTACCATCACAACTGATCTATCCCATGATTTCCATAACTAGGACTCTCCCGAAACTGGAGTCTTACTCAAACTCAAACATTCATCCTCTCCGAATCCACGAATAGCTACCCCTAGACGACTCATAACATTCTTTACATCGTTTCTTCTCTACGATGTCTACATATATCACCTCATAATGACTCTTACACGACACTTCCCCAGGCAATGGAGCTCGGTCTATCCCTCAGGGATCTTGCTGACCTATTCAACATTCTCCTAGCCATAGCGCTAAACTGAAAGAAACCGATAGTTAATCCTTGCTAGACGTGACACAATAAATTTGCTATAAGTAAGGTATTGTAAGCACGCACATGTACGTGTAAGTTTGTAATTACACTGGCCAGGTGTATCTCAAACTTACCATACACGTTTGTCCTTGGCACCTTATTCCTAAGCGCATTTATAGTGATCGTTCCTAGAGGCAATCCTATGTCTCGGCTGTGTTCCTCATCTTACAGTTTACGTTCAGCGTTACCAAGGTGAGTTCTCTATGATAACATTTGTAACGTCCCAAAAACATAACATGCATTCATCTAGAAGATAAGTATTCACATTACATACATATCTTGTCTTTACATTATCAATAAAGTGATATAAATAAAATTGACAGCGGAAGACTCTACGTCCACAGCCGAGATTCTATCTATAGTCATCATTCAAATCTTGGAGTCGCTATGAGCTCCACATCTTTCTTGTCTCCATCTAACTCTTACTAGAATTTCCCACTGTACGCTTACCTGAAAATGGTTTAGTTTTTGAAAAGCGAGGGTTAGACCAAAAGGTCTAGTGAATTCCCTCCATAAACATTTATCATAGTATAAAGATCATTTCATAAAGAAAATACTTTCACATCTTTCTCATAACATCATCAAAGGTTAAACACGGGGTTCAGGGAATTGCATAAGCTACTCCGACCGGGGACTAACGGACACCCTCTCGTCTACGCCGGAATCCAAATGGACTCCCCGTTCCTTCATGTAGGAGAAAACGAATTCCAACCTACAAGCTAACCTCCATATGCCCAAGGGATCAGAGATCCCAGGGTACCCTGACCCCACCGTGCAACCGACTCCACATAGCATACACATACATTTGAAACCATATACATGAAAACTTTAAACATCTTTCGTTTGTATGTAAACATGTAAATCATGAAAGCATGCATAACTTTTATAAATCAATTCATGCTCGATAAAGGAACCATATTCAGTAAAAATGGTACGTCATAAAAAGGGTTGAGAGAACTCACCTTGGTAACGCTGAACGTACTCCTTACTACCTCCAAGGTCCAACTCTCCCCTTGAACACATATACCAAAACTACATACGTTCTCCCTTGACTTGACCAACGCCTCTCCGCTCTCGGAGTTCTTCCTTAGCTTAAGACGTAATACTCTACGACCTAGTGGGTTCATAGCCTTCATGCATGACAATAAAGTAAATAAATCCTTTTACACATTTTACCATTTTAAATAAACAACATTTAGAAACAACTCGGGTACCCGTGACCCCATCACTCTTATAACTTCAAAACCTTGCACAACGATTCGAGAATCGTTGGCATGCATCTTCCCGTGAACCTCAATCTTGCTCAATCCGAACAATGTTATTACGACAGTAATATATTGCATGAAAATCTTTTCGTATGAGACAATTCTGAAAGAATTACCGACACAAAGTAAACCAGTCGGTTCTCACACTCAATTGTATGATATCAAAAGGTCAATAAGCATTTTGGTTATAAGTGAAATGCAGGTAACCATTTTCTTGACCATTTTTGTAACAATTTAACTTATCATTAAAAGTGTGGAATACTTTGCAAATCGTTAACCTCAAAATTTCAATGTGCGACGTACTAAAATCGCTTTTTCTTTAAATGTGCACTCGTACAAGCTGACTCATTTTGTTCAAAGTTGACATTTACATTTTTATTTTAAATCGTGAAAATTTCATGTTACATAAAAGAACGCCATGCATGAGAATCTATTTGCAATAGAAGGCTACTCACTCAACGAGGTCAACCGCTTTACTCACGCAGCTTATCCTTGATACTCCATTTACGACCAAGGGTCGCCCTCTCGGTCAAGCACTAACTTGATGTACATGCGTTCCACATCTCACTTACTCAACCATTTCACACTATTTTCGCTTTGATCGACTACCTCACTTTCTACTTCTACATGCTTTCAATTCACTATAAGTATCTTATTCCATTTGTCCTGCCAATGAAAAGCTCGACTAAAAAGTCAGGGTTCTATTGATACTTTCAAGGTTTTGACATTGTTCTATCTTACCATCACAACTGATCTATCCCATGATTTCCATAACTAGGACTCTCCCGAAACTGGAGTCTTACTCAAACTCAAACATTCATCCTCTCCGAATCCACGAATAGCTACCCCTAGACGACTCATAACATTCTTTACATCGTTTCTTCTCTACGATGTCTACATATATCACCTCATAATGACTCTTACACGACACTTCCCCAGGCAATGGAGCTCGGTCTATCCCTCAGGGATCTTGCTGACCTATTCAACATTCTCCTAGCCATAGCGCTAAACTGAAAGAAACCGATAGTTAATCCTTGCTAGACGTGACACAATAAATTTGCTATAAGTAAGGTATTGTAAGCACGCACATGTACGTGTAAGTTTGTAATTACACTGGCCAGGTGTATCTCAAACTTACCATACACGTTTGTCCTTGGCACCTTATTCCTAAGCGCATTTATAGTGATCGTTCCTAGAGGCAATCCTATGTCTCGGCTGTGTTCCTCATCTTACAGTTTACGTTCAGCGTTACCAAGGTGAGTTCTCTATGATAACATTTGTAACGTCCCAAAAACATAACATGCATTCATCTAGAAGATAAGTATTCACATTACATACATATCTTGTCTTTACATTATCAATAAAGTGATATAAATAAAATTGACAGCGGAAGACTCTACGTCCACAGCCGAGATTCTATCTATAGTCATCATTCAAATCTTGGAGTCGCTATGAGCTCCACATCTTTCTTGTCTCCATCTAACTCTTACTAGAATTTCCCACTGTACGCTTACCTGAAAATGGTTTAGTTTTTGAAAAGCGAGGGTTAGACCAAAAGGTCTAGTGAATTCCCTCCATAAACATTTATCATAGTATAAAGATCATTTCATAAAGAAAATACTTTCACATCTTTCTCATAACATCATCAAAGGTTAAACACGGGGTTCAGGGAATTGCATAAGCTACTCCGACCGAGGACTAACGGACACCCTCTCGTCTACGCTGGAATCCAAATGGACTCCCCGTTCCTTCATGTAGGAGAAAACGAATTCCAACCTACAAGCTAACCTCCATATGCCCAAGGGATCAGAGATCCCAGGGTACCCTGACCCCACCGTGCAACCGACTCCACATAGCATACACATACATTTGAAACCATATACATGAAAACTTTAAACATCTTTCGTTTGTATGTAAACATGTAAATCATGAAAGCATGCATAACTTTTATAAATCAATTCATGCTCGATAAAGGAACCATATTCAGTAAAAATGGTACGTCATAAAAAGGGTTGAGAGAACTCACCTTGGTAACGCTGAACGTACTCCTTACTACCTCCAAGCTAATCCAATCGACCACCTAAGGGCATTAGGTTTAAATCAGATTACACGATTCAATTCTACTAACCAGCTAATACTTTCCGGATACAGGGCTTTCCGGACACTTTGAGATTTCTGGACGCACCATTCGGATTCTACTCCTTTCCGGTTACCTATCCGGATTCTACACCTATCCGGATACTTATCCGGATTCTATCCCTTTTCCGGACGCACTATCCGGAAAGATGCACATCCGGTAACACCCAAGAATCCTTACCCGGACACATGCATACCACCCGGACACTACCGAAACATCGGTGTCCGGAAACTACGGCTGTTCGAACCCCATAATTCTAAAAGTGATTAAAACTCAATTATTTTATGTCATCTCGATTAGACAACCATAGAGGTTCATTAACTAGTCATAAACACTAAATAAATTCCATTTTAAACCACCAAATCGGCACATTATCAATAAAACTCCAAAATACTCAATAAGGAGATGTTTAGATAAAAACCCTAACAATCCCTCATGATTTCCTCCCCAAATCATGAACAAATAAGAGTAATGGACCTGAATTAAGTAGAAGAAACATGCTAGATGATTACCTTAACAATTTATTTGCACAAATTGAGAGATTCTAACCTTTAGCTTCTTCTCCTCTCTATTTCCTCTTAGCCGCCAAACACCAAGAGCACACACACACACACACACACACACACACACACACACACACTCACACACACAATACTGAATTCAGCAAATAGAGGCTGCCCTAGGGATTGGAGTCTTTATATACATTTCACTAATTGCTAAATAGTCCCTCAACTTAACTTTCATTTCTTCCACAATAGACACAAATCTTATGCATACTTGCAAACGAAACCCGGTTGTTACAAGGCACCCGCCAGTTTTAGTGTTTTTACTTTTGTTTTTACATGGTTGGGTTGGAGATGCATTTACAACTTACAAGGGTATCTTCAACCCAACCACTAAAAAAATAACACTAAAAAATTATCAACTCGAACCATACACTAAAAATAACACCAAAAGCCATTTTTACTATTATAATAATAAACATCTTAATATATTAATCTTTTAATCAATAAATAGGTATATAATTACAAAAATCTAATATTATATTAGGGGTAAATCAAATGAGAACCACAAATATGTTACAAATCCGTGAGAACCGATATAAAAATATTTTTTACATGATATGTTTTCATCAAATGCTAGAATTCAAGATGTTTTGCTTCATATATATTTGTTTCAAAATATGATAGTTTCACATGAATTTGTTTCACCATGTGAATATTTTTTTACGTGTATTTTTCATTTCACTTGGTGAATCAATTTTTTTCCACATGTAATCTTTTCACAAGGTAAACCTGAACATATGTGAAACAATATATTAAATCATAGGTTTTGATGAAAAAAATCATGTAAATTGTTTTTATATTGGTTTTCACGGATTTGTAACATATTTATGGTTCTCTTTTGATTATCATCCTATTATATTAATATATATTTTTGAGTCTTAGGTGGTGTTTGTTTCGCATAGTGTTTTTGGATGAAATGAAATCTATCAAATGAATCTGACTTTAAAGGAATTGGAATGGAATGTTGTCAGGTTTGACTAGGTGTTAGGTTGACAAAATTGGAATGGAATATGTTAAAGGAATTGGAATCTGTCTGTACTATCTCTGGCTCGGATGTGTGTTTGAACCCCCTGAGCTTAACCCTTGCAAGTGTTTTCGAGGGAGGCAACTCTATCAGACAGTGTAGCTAAAGTTTGCTGCATAGAGTGAAGAGTGGTTGTGAGGGTTTGAATGGCATCAGGTGAGATAGCTTGGGTAGGTGCGAGTATAGTGGCTTCGACCTGAGATCGGATTAGGCCGGCTATATCTGCTTCAGTAGAGGTGTCAGTATTGGCTTGGGACATGAGTATGTCAAGGAGTAGGACTTTCAGGTCATTTATGGACAGGTTGTTTGTATTTTGAGGTGGTGGAGTAGGTAAATTGATAGCTGGTTCGGGCTTGGATGTGCGTTGGAGTGTTGTCAGGTTTGACTAGGTGTTTGGTTGACAAAATTGGAATGGAGTCTGTTAAAGGAATTGGATTCTGTCTGTACTATCTCTGGCTCGGATGTTTGTTGGCGCTTCTCCCTCTCATGGTGATCAGGATCATCTTGATCGTCATGCTTGCGCTTGAACCCCTGAGCTTGACCCTTGCAAGTGTCTTCGAGAGAGGCAACTCTATCAGACAGTGTAGCTAAAGTTTGCTGCATAGACTGAAGAGTGGTTGTGAGGGTTTGAATGGCATCAGGTGAGATAGCTTGGGTAGGTGCGGGTATAGTGGCTTCGACCTTAGATCGGATTAGGCCGACCATATCTGCTTCGGTAGAGGTTTCAGTATTGGCTTGGGGCATAAGTATGTCAAGGAGTAGGACTTTCAGGTCGCTTATGGACATGTTGTTTGTATTTTGAGGTGGTGGAGGTGGTGGAGTAGGTAAATTGATAGTTGGTTCGGGCTCGGATGTGCGTTGGAATGTTGTCAGGTTTGACTAGGTGTTTGGTTGACAAAATTGGAATGGAATCTGTTAAAGGAACTGGAATCTGTCTGTACTATCTTTGGCTCGGATGTGCATTGGCGCTTCTCCCTCTCATGGTGATCAGAATCATCTTGATCATCATGCATGCACTTGAACCCCTAAGCTTGACCCTTGCAAGTGTCTTCGAGATAGGCAACTCTATCAGACAGTGTAGCTAAAGTTTTCTGCATTGACTGAAGAGTGGTTGTGAGGGTTTGAATGGCATCAGGTGAGATAGCTTGGGTAGGTGCGGGTATAGTGACCTCGACCTGAGATCGAATTAGGCCGACCAGATCTGCTTCAGTAGAGGTGTCAGTATTGGCTTGGGACATGTGTATGTCAAGGAGTAGGACTTTCAGGTCGTTTATGGACAGGTTGTTTGTATTTTGAGGTGGTTGAGATGGTGGAGTAGGTAAATTGATAGCTGGTTTGGGCTGGATCATCACAACTTTACCTTTGAGTAAACGTTTCAAATCATGCACCTGTTTCTTCATCTCCTTTTCCATGTGATCGCGGATAGCCTTTAGGGCGTCGTCCATATATTCCTTGGAAACAAATTCCAGAAGTGTAACTCCTGGATCACATAGATTTCCAGTTGAAGTGACAATCGTTGAGATAACGGCTGTACTGCTTACATTCACAGCTGACGTGATGTTGACTGTGGTAAGACATCCACCAAGTCCTTGTAATCCAACAAGTGGTAGAGTTACTATGGGTGTTCCGGTTGGGTCACTGAGACTTCCAACTATAACCGATGTAGATAATGGTGTCCTAACCAAAGAAAATAATATTATCAAGTGGCTCTAGACTCAATTGTGCATCGAAAGAAGTCGAGAACCGGGGCTGGTGTTCTCTTGTTTCGATACAAGAACTCTCCAATTGAGAGACTGGTAGATTGTGAGCTAAGTCCTCGTGCATAAATGAAACATAAATCTATTGAGCGATGTTTGGGTGGGTAGGAGTGATGTGTACTTGCGTCGCTAGGTCCACGACGACTTCTTCAATACCCTGTCCTAACGAATGAGACTGGGTGGTAGATGTGGCTAGCTGGGTGACTCTGGTTTTGGGAAGGCTAATAGGAGGTTGTTGCGTTGTCACACTCAAACACTCATTATATATTTTTTATCGCCTTTCCCTCCCGCTCACATTTTCCGTATTTTCAATTGAAACTCCCTCCGCTCTCCTTATCCCTCCAATATTGTTTAATGGGTCGGAGTTGGTAGATGGTGTGGTTGAGGTCAAAGGGTCATCATCAGCAGGTGTAGGGAGAAAACCGATGCGAGGTGGAATGAATCTGGCACGTTGTTCATGCTCGGCATTGGAGTCGGTGCTATTAGATGATGATGATGATGCTTGCTGATGAGGTGAGTTACCTTCGGTGTCATCTGAATCTTCATCTCAAGTAGTAAAGCATCGTTGACTACTAGAACCTCGTGGAGCGAGGTCTCAGGTTCAGTAGTCTAAATGCGTGCAACACGACTTGTAGTGACCAGAGGTGTACGGGTTGAGGTTGATTGGGTTTTTGGGCTTGTACTAGCCTGTACGTCCACGACACCGGCCGCGCTAGTTCCCCTAACCATATTTTCTCGTTGCACACCCCGTCTGGGAGTCCCATGTCTCTTAGGTCTAGCTCCTTGGGGAGGTCCTACCGGTTCTGGCCGGTCCATAGGAGCACCTAACATGTTCCTATACTCTATCACACCCGGTGCCGTGGGACGTGCATAAGCTAATAGGGTTTCGGGTATGCGTATAGGATTAACATTGGGTGTCTCTTGACGATTGGCGATGCATGCGGAAAGGTGGACATACCTCATGGGATAAACGCCGTAGACCGGCAAGGTTCTAGTTCATCTCTTGGCGAATAGCTAGCTGGAGGAAGCGCATAAATGGGACAAATGTTCGCTTCCTCGAGCCATCTTTGTCTCGAACATTATGGACGACCTCGTTCCATATCAAGCCAACGTAGTCCACATGTCGGTTGAAAACAACACCATGGAAAATTCAGAGGAAATTGGCGCTGCATTGGTCAATTCTGTGCATCTTGGATGATAGACACCGATGGAGTATGCTGAAGAGGGTATACCACACCAACGTCACGTATTTGCGATCAAATACCGATGGGCGGTTGAGTGGTTCCGAGTAGCCGAGTGATTGGACATCAGTACACATTGTTGATTTGGTGATCGGTGGGTCGTACATGGCTCTTCCATTGTCAGTAGCAACTGGAAGGCGAAGATGTAGTCGTAGACTTTCGCGCGTTAGAACAATTGGTGTCTGGTCCAAACGAGCTTCGAGCCAGTTGGCATGATACCCCACTACGTAGCGAATGGTATACCACACTTATTACATGTACATGCAAGGGACCTCTACAGTTGATGTGAGAGAAAAGTGTAGAGGGTGACCTTGGAGAATCTCCACGATCACTCGGTGGCGACATCGAAAGGCCACTAAATCCAGGTGATAGTTGTTGCCTTCGATTCCCAGATATTTATCTTGCGGGATGAGAGCATCATCCGCGTTTTGGTCGATGTTGTGATCACGGTTATTGTTCGTTTGCCATGGTAGTACCTGAAAAAGCAAACAGTTAGCACATCGAACCCATTAAAAATAGTTGCAACGTACCCGTTGAGTCTGTCTCGATGGATGGCACTGTGTACATGAACCATAAGGCTATTTCTCGGATTGGATAATAAGCAGTGAATGTTCCAAAAAACAGAGGTAGTATGATGATGACACTATCCGGGTGAGATGATTTTTCGGATATACAAGATATCCGGAAACCAGAAAAGAATAGGATTGTCCGTATGTAGGAGTATCTAGAAATAGATGTAACCGGAATATCTAGAATCCGTATCAAAATGGATCCGGAAAGCATAGGTGTCCAGGTATGATTTACAATCGAAAAAAGGTGCATCCGAAAAGTATTGTGTATCCGGAAAACGAGATGCATCCGGAAAACGGCAATCACCCGTAAAACTAGGGTTCGAAACCTGTATAAGGAAATCTAGTGAATGAGCAACATAATAAACACCAAAACAACACATATACGGTTCTAGCAAAGCAACCACAACTAAGCTAAGCTAAATGAAGCAAATGATCGATTAGAAACACCATAGCGACGGTAGTCGAACCGACGAACACGATCAACAGAAATTGGTCCATTTATCCACTAATTCTTATGGGATTTAAGTGTGAAAAGCGATAAATGAGATGAATTGAACACGTACTTGAGAACTGGTGAGAAATCGTTTGAAAAATGAAGCTAGATCGAGTGAGAGATGGTGCGAAATCGAGAGGTTTATCGGAGGTTTTTTTGAAAGAGAAAGTGTGGGAGTGATGGTGTTGTTTGAAAAACGTATTTAAACTCGAATGAATACGGATGGCAAGACCGTGTAACCCGGAAACTTGGTGTCCGAATTTAAGGCATATTCGGGTATGGTTTTTTATGGTTAAAATGAATCCGGATTACGTGTCGTCCGGATATGATGTGAATCCGGATAGGGCTGCGGTTTCCGATAAGGGGTATCCGGATAAAGAGGATCCAGATTTTGTTGTATCCGGATGTGAGTCCGGATAAGTCTAAGTGCAAACCACTCTGATTTTTTTCAACAATGATAGTAATTGAAAAAGCAAACCGTTAGCACATCGAACCCATTAAAAATAGTTGCAACTTACCCGTTGAGTCGGTCTCGATGGATGGCACTGTGTACATGAACCGTAAGGCTAGTTCTCGCATTTGGATAATAAGCAGTGAATGTTCCAAAAAACAGAGGTAGTTTGATGATGACACTATCCGGGTGAGATGATTATCCGGATATACAAGATATCCGCAAATCAGAAAAGAATAGGATTGTCCGGATGTAGAAGTATCCGAAAATGGATGTAACCAAAATATATAGAATCCGATCAAAATGGACCTGGAAAGCATATGTGTTCAGATATGATTTACAATCGAAAAAGGTACATCCGGAAAGTACTGTGCATCTGGAAAACGAGATGCATCCGTAAAACGGCAATCACCCGTAAAACTAGGGTTCGAAACCCCTATAAGGAAATCCAGTGAATGAGCAACATAATAAACACAAAAACAACACATTTACGATTCTAGCAAAGCAACCACAACTAAGCTAAGCTAAATGAAGCAAATGATCGATTAGAAACACCCTAGCGACGGGAGTCGAACCGACGAACACGATCGACAAAAATTGGTCCATTTATCGACTGATTCTAATGTGATTCAAGTATGAAAAGCGATAAATGTGATGAATTGAACACGTACCTGAGAACTGGGGAGAAATTGTTTGAAAAATGAAGCTAGATCGAGCGAGAGATGGTGCGAAATCGAGATGTTTATTGGAGGTTTTTCTGAAATAGAATGTGCGGGAGTGATGGAGTGGTTTGAAAAATGTATTTAAACTCGAAGGAGTCCGGATGGCTAGACCGTGTAACCCAAAAACTTGGTGTCCGAATGTAAGGCATATCCGGGTATAGTTGTTTTCGGTAAAAATGAATCCGGATTACGTGTCGTCCGGAGATGATGTGTATCCGGATAGGGCCGCGGTTTCCGATAAGGGGTATCCGGATAATGAGGATCCAGATTTTGCTGTATCCGGATAAGTCTAAGTGCAAACCACTCTGATTGTTTTCAGCACGGATTTGGACTTTTTGAAAATGAAAGATTATCACACTTCCCCTCAAATGAATAAAATCTTTTTCTCGCGCTCCCCCTCGATATGTGCATAAAAATCTTAGATGAAAACACGTGCAAATATTTACGGTGTGTCACTCCCCCTCGACTTGTGAAGAAACTTTTGAAGAAGATGTGAGACACATGAAAAAAAACTTTGTAAGTAGAGGAAAAATATGAGACTCCCCCTCAATATGTGAACACTGAGAACTTACTCAAATCCACGTGTAAATTCTCCCCTGAATACACGAACAAATTGTCAAACGTACGAGTATCTAATAAAAGATAAAGAAGGACAAACGATATAAATGTCACTAATGGAAATACTAAAAAGGAAACGGAGGAAATCTATGTTATTAATACATAAGTTTAAACATGTTATGGAGGCGGTACAATTAGAATTCAGGAAATAAGGAGTGTTACGTTGATCATCCATAGAGCAATCACAATTGAGAAGGTAATAGTCCTATGTTACTGAAAAGAAATTGTGCCGGATATTAACGAAGTTAAACTTTCAAATTTAGCATACCCAACTTGGACACTAGAAAGTTAAATCGTTTTTCGTCCAAAGCTTTGGTAAATAGGTCTGCTAACTGATGTTCTGTATTGACAACGTAGAGTTCAATCGTACCTCGTTTGACGTGATTCTTTATGAAATGATACCGAACGTCGATGTGTTTCGTCTTCATGTGTTGTACCGGATTGCTAGATATGGCAATGGCGCTCTTTGAGTCACAGGAGATGGGGATCTTAGAGTACTAAAACACCCTAGTGACGGGAGTCGAACCGACGAACACGATCGGAAAAAATTGGTCCATTTATCGACTGATTCTAATATGATTCAAGTTTGAAAACTGATAAATGAGATGAATTGAACACGTACCTGAGAACTGGTGAGAAATCGTTTGAAAAATGAAGCTAGATCGAGCGAGAGATGGTGCGAAATCGAGAGGTTTATCGGAGGTTTTTCTGAAATAGAAAGTGCGGGAGTGATGGAGTGATGGAGTGGTTTGAAAAAACGTATTTAAACTCGAAGGAATTCGGATGGCTAGACCGTGTAACCCGAAAACTTGGTGTCCGGATGTAAGGCATATCCGGGTATGGTTGTTTCCGGTTAAAATGAATCCGGATTACGTGTCGTCCGGAGAAGATGTGTATCCGGATAGGGTCGCGGTTTTCGATAAGGGGTATCCGGATAATGAGGATCCAGATTTTGCTGTATCTGGATATGAGTCCAGATAAGTCTAAGTGCAAACCACTCTGATTGTTTTCAACAAGGATTTAGACTTTTTGAAAACGAAAGATTATCATACTTCCCCTCAAATGAATAATATCTTTTTCTCGTGCTCCCCCACGATATGTGCATAAAAATCTTAGATGAAAACACATGCAAATATTTACGGTGTGTCACTCCCCCTCGACTTGTGCAAAAACTTTTGAAGAAGATGTGTGACACATGAAAAAAAAACTTTGGACACTAGAAAATTAAATCGTTTTCGTCCAAAGATTTGGTAAATAGGTCTGCTAACTGATGTTCTGTATTGACAACGTAGAGTTCAATCGTACCTCATTCGACGTGATCCTTTATGAAATGATACCGAACGTCGATGAGTTTTGTCTTCGTGTGTTGTACCAGATTGCTAGATATGGCAATGGCGCTCTTTGAGTCACATGAGATCAGGATCTTAGAGTAATGAAATCTATAATCTTTAAGTAGAGTGTGCATCCAGATGACTTGTGAGCAGCAACTGGCGGCAGCATCGTACTCCGCTTCAACTTTAGATGTATAGACGCAGTTCTGCTTCTTCGATGCCCACCTGATGAGTTGATCCCCCAAAAACTGAACATAACCTGACGTGCTCTTTCGGTCCATCATGCTACCAGCATGGTCAGCATCAGAGTAGGCTGTCAATTCAAAACCTTACTCTTTTGGGTACCATAAATCAAGATCAACAATACCTTTTAGGTAACGAAAAATACTCTTAGTTGCTACTAAGTGAGACGCTTTCGGTTTTGACTGAAAACGTGCGCAAAGAAATGTCGAAACATAATATCAGGCTGACTTGCCGTCAAATACATCAGTGAACCAATCATTTCTCTATAAGTCTTAGTATCTACGTCCTTTCCGTTAGGAACGGGGTGGAGTCTAGTACCAGTTGACATAGGAGTTTTCATGGGTGCATAATTTTCCATCTTGAACTTCCGAATAATGTCCACGATGTACTTAGACTGATAAAAATCCCTGTCAACACTTGTTTAACTTGTAGTCCAAAGAAATAGTTCATCTGACCCATCGTACTCGTTTGAAAATGTTTGCTCATGAGGGCTGAAAAGTTGTGACGGTATTGAGGATTCGTTGACCCAAAAATTATACCGTCCACATAAATTTGAACATGTATAATATATTTCTTTTCCTTTTTGATAAACATGGTTGTATCTATTTTACCTTTGGAAAATCCAGCCTTTATTAAGAATGTAGAGAGAGCGTCATACCAGGCACATGGTGCTTGTTTGAGGTCGTATAGGGCCTTGTCAAGGATGTATACATGATTCGGCTTAGAACCACTTACGAAGCCTTCTTGTTGTGAGACATAGACTTCCTCCTTCAGTACACCGTTGAGGAAAGCGGTATTCACGTCTAACTGGAATATCGTAAAGTTTTTGTGTGCGGCGTATGCGGGGAACATCCTGATCGCTTCAATTTGTGCAACTGGTGTTGATGCCTTCCTGTTGCCGATAACCTTTTGCAATGAGTCGTTCCTTGTTTCTGACCACGATATCATCTTCATCTTTCTTGTTCTTGAAGACCCACTTTGTGCCGATCACCGTCTTGTGCTTTGGTCATGGGACTAGTTGCCATACTTTGAGGCTCTCGAATTGATTGAGCTCTTCTTGCATGGCGATCACCCAGTCGGGATCATCGAGGGCCTCCGAGACGCTTAGTGGTTCTATGCGACTCAGGAATACAGAGAAGAGGCACTCGTTTCCAGATGCGACTCTAGTCTGGACAGCACTTGAGGCGTCACCGATGATCTGGTGAAAAGGATGAGCTCTTGTCCACTCAGTGGTGTATAAAAGCGGTTGATAAGTGCGTTGAGAATTGTCCGGATCCACATAGCCACTTGGGGTAGATCTTGAATAGCTTCAAGTTTTGATGGTTCGCTGACCGGTGGTGCTTGTGTTGGATTTGTCGTAGGTGAGGCATCCTCCAGGGCATTTTCTGGTGTAACTTCCAGTGTGTCCTCTGGTGTGTGAAGGATGGCTCATACATGTAGCAGATGACGAATCAGCAGTAGCGATTTCCGGTATGTCGGTGATTGGTGGAGTATCACTTGAGCTCGGAGTACCTTGGTCAGTCGGAGGAGTAGACAAAAATGCCGTTGAATCATAGGTAATTGATGTCCACGGACCAGACAGAGGTTCAGAATCCTCGATGCGAGCAGCTCCGTTCCTGTTTGCAAAATAGCATTTGGATTAAATGGACCAAAGTATTCATCGTAAAAATATTCAAATAAGAGATCTAAATCAGAAAGATGTGCAATTGATGTAGAGGAATGATTTAGATCTACTGGTGTTTGTGTAGATCCTGAACGAGTTTGTTCAGAAGCTAGCACACTGGTTAGCACGAGTTCTGAACTAAGGTGTTTAGAAGCCAAATCAGCCACTTCATCAAACGTCATGTTTACGCTCTCGACGACAGTCTTCATTCGCTTATTATAGACTCTCAACGCTTTCGCTTGTGACGAGTAGCCGATGAAGACTCCTTCGTCCTCCTTGGGGCTGAATTTGCATAGATCATCATTGTCATTCAAGACGAAGCATGTGCACCCGAATGCATGAAAGTACTTGATGTTCGGTACACGGTTGTTGATGACCTCGTATGGTGTGTTGTTGAACCATTTGTTGATGATGAAGCGATTTTGAGTGTAGCATGCGGTTGCAACTGGCTTAGCCCAGAGGAATAACGACAGGTTGGACTGTGTAGGCATCGTGTGAGCGGCTTCCACCAGGGTACGATTGCGTCTTTCTATGATTCTGTTCTGCTGAGGAGTATGTGCCATGGAAAAGATACGAGTGATAACTTCTAAGTCCAGGTAGTCACCTAGAGTGCGGTTCTTGAATTCCGTACCGTTGTTCATCTGAATTGTCTGTACTGATTGTTGCAGGTTTACTTGGACACTCTTTAGATGGGAAATGATCAACTCCGGGGTCTCATCCTTATAAAGAAGGAATTTGACCCATGTGTATCTTGAAAAGTCACCCACCATGACAATGACGTACTTCTTGTGGTTGATACTCTGAACATGCATCGGTCCACATAGATCCATATGAATGAGCTCTAATGACCTTGACATGCTCGAAGTGGCCTTCACTTGTATGGGGTCCGCTTCATCTTGCCCATTTCGCAAGCAGAGCATAGATGCTCTTTCTCGAACTTCAATTATGGCATTCCTTTGACGTGTCCGTCGAGTACTGATTTGTTGATGTTCTTGAAGTTGCGATAGTCGACGATGCCACAACCAATTTTGTTGTGTCGAGGCTTTGAAAATTAGGCACACTGATTTGTCGGTCTTCAGAGAGGAGAGGTCGATTGTATACAAGTTGGCGCGACGCGTTCCAGCTAGGAGTCGTTTCCCTTCTTCATTTATGATGCTACACCGCTTGGATTTAAAGTTGACCTCCAAGTTCTTGTCACATAACTGATCGATGCTAAATAGATTGTGTCCTATACCCTCCACGTATGATACTTTCTTGATAGTGAGGTTGTCCTGAATGATGTCTCCGTATCCTAGTATCAGAGAGAAGTAATTGTTCCCAAATCTCACGTCGCCGTAGTATTTATCAGTGAAGTTCGTGAGAAGCTCCTTCCTTCCGGTCATGTGCTTGGAGCAACCAGAGTCTAAATACCACACATGACCGGTCTGCAAAAACAATTAAGCAGAGTTAGGTACTGTTTGGGCAAAAAATCACGTCGCTCGATCGCGACCAGAACAGGTAAGACGTATGATTAAGGACTATATCTTGTATTAAGATAAGGTCTCGACAAAGACCCAGAACACCATCGTCATCCCTCATAAAAGGTAAGTCGAGAGTTCCTCACGACGCTCGACCATAGCGTCGCCCGATCCGCACGACTATTATATAAAGACGCGCGACCTCGACCAAATCTAACGTTAACCATGACCGTTTGTTAAGTGTTTATGCAGGAGTAAAAGTCATTAAGGAGGAACGACTATAACCGACGCAATCATTAAACAGCCGGCAACCGTAACGGACGAAGATCAATACTCCGGAGACCATTTCCAACCGTTAAGGCCATTAAAGGAGCATTCATGGAGCTAATTAAGGATGCAAAGACTATAAATATCAAGCTCAATCAACATTTCAACACATCGAATATCCGGCGATTAACAACCGAAGCAATATTCAAGAACACCTGAAGTGAAGAACCATTATTCTAAGTATCGCTCTCGACGCACGACAACAGCCCCCGACCAGCAATTCACACTTTGTTTCGTACACGACAAACACCTATTTTTACATTCAAACACTTGTACTTTACATTTCGAAGCATTTCCTTCATTTGTATTGTAATCACTGTACGATCGACACGAGTATCCAAGGACATCGCCCCTGATTGGCGACCATAGTATAGCGACGACACCCACTGTCGTCCGCAGGTTTTTTCGTCGTTTGAGGTTTTTCCTGCGTCATCAAATCCCTTTTTTCTTTATTTTATTTATCGTCGCACGTCTCGTTGAAAGATTCTTTCTTTAGTTGTTTAAGCCCACATCGACCTTAAGTTGTCCCTTTGGTGCGATTTTTGGCATTAACAGTTTGGCGCCATCCGTGGGACCACATCTAGAGAAAATCCTCGACGAACGTGCATTCTACTAATAGTTTCTTGGAGTTTCTTCTATTTTCTGTTGCAGAAAAATGGCAGCCCCTGGAAATCCGCAGCAAGCCGTCGCTTAGATGTATTAGGAGCTCGAGGTTGCCAGGAATCAACTCAATGCAATGGCAGAGCAGAATCGCAGAGCAGCTGAAGTGATCGCGCGGCTAAGGAATCCTTTTGGACCACAGAATGGTCCTAGACCATTCATCCAGAATCCAGGTCCGGAACCAGGCCCGTTCGCGCAGAATCAACATCTAGGTCCATTCATGCAGAATCAGCAACCGGGTCCGTTCATTCCGAATCCCCAGTCTGGGCAGATTCCCAGCCGTTTTCCCAGCCGTTCATTCAGAATGGATCCCAACCGTTTTCCCAGCCGTTCCAAAGTGGTCCGCAACCTTTCCAGCAAGGATCGCAACCTTTCCAGCAAGGATCGCAATCTTTCCAGCAGAGATCGCAGCCATTTCAGTATGGGCCGCAATCATTTCAGAATGGACCGCAGCAATTCCACTATGGGTCGCAGCCATATTTTGTTCCGTTCAACGGGGACACTAATGGTTCGTCGCATGGTAATGGCACTAGTCCAGGGACCAATCCCTCGACAGGGGCAAATCCTGATCTTAACGATCCCGTCGCCCAGCGTTTGAAGATGTTAGAAGACCAAAATGAGCGCGTCCTGTCCTTGCTCGCCAAGTTGCCTGGGGTAGCCGTGCCTCTCGACGTCGAACCTCGCTCGGGGTATCAGGCGTCGCCCTTCATCGACGAGATCGCCACCGTCGAGGTCCCAAAGAAGTATAACATTCCTGCCTTCACTCCCAAGTATTCGGGTGTGACCGATCCAACCGAGGATGTCGCGCAGTATAAGCAGCTCATGTGGACAATCTCGATTCCACACATGTACCAGGAAGTATGCATGTGCAAAAGTTTCGGGGCAACTCTCACTGGTCCAGCTCTTCAGTGGTTGATCAATCTCAAACCCAAATCTATCGGGTCGTTCGCCGAATTGGTCAACCAATTCTCCCGGCAATTCGCCAGCAGTCGTAAGATGGAAAAACAGACTAGTGATCTGTACTATATCGTGCAGAAGACCAATGAGTCTATTCGAAGTTATTTCAATAGATTCAATGCCGAAATGATCAGTATCCGCAATTGTGACATCAAAACTGCGATCGAAGCTTATAAGCGTGGTCTAGACGATAGTTCAGGTTTATATATCGATCTGACCAAGTATCCCCAGAGACTTTCGAAGACGTCTGAGCTCGAACCTTAGCATATATGAGGGTCGAAGACGATGCAGCCTTTCGTCGCAAACACACTGACGACAAGAAGCCGTTAGGTGTCAAGAAGCCAGAATTCAAGCCGAAAGCCATATCCAGAATAGAGCCAGCGCGTCAGATTTCAAACGTTCGTTTCAAGATGAAGGCAGAAGCTAAAACCGCGACTAAATTCCCCGTGTACCCCAACATCTCCTCTTATGGGTTGAAAGGGCCAGCTAAAGACTTAGTCGAAGCTCTGAAGACCACCCAAGAAACCATCCGGTGGCCGAAGAAGTCTGACTTGGACGATGCTAAGAAGGATAAATTAAAGTGGTGCGACTTCCACGTCGACCATGGTCATGCGACAGATGATTGTATCGCACTCAAGAAGGAATTGGCATATCATGTTCCACAAGGTAATCTCAAAGATATTATTGATGATGTCGTTCTTCCAGCTAATAGCCACCGATCGTCGGTGCCCAAGCCTGCAAAGATCATCAATTGCATCACTGGTGGTTCGGACGTGTGTGGTCTGACGTACTCCGCAGCTAAGCGTCATGCCAGTCAAGCGCCCGACGACTGGCCTATTCCTCGTTCATCCAGACCCAACGGAGATTTGGAACTAGAAGCCACGAAGATCGTGTTCGACCAAGTCGACCTCGGCGACTCGTACCAAAGCATCGCGACGGGTTGATCATTCAACTCACGGTCGGTAACTGTTTGACGCGTCGAGTATTGGTAGACGGGGGCAGTTCAGCAAACGTCATTTTTCTCAACACTATCAAAGCCATGGGAATTGATCGCTCAGAAATCACACGACGGTCAACAACTTTGGTCGGTTTCAATGGAGAAGCGACGAGCACTTTTGGAGAGATTATCCTGCCTGTCTACGCCGGAAGAATCAACAAGCAGACCAAGTTCAGCGTCATCGACTGTGCGTCGGCCTATAACATCATTTTAGGTCGACCATGGATTCATGATATGAAAGCCGTCCCTTCGACATATCATCAAATGTTGAAATTCCCTACGCCATGGGGAATCCAAGAAATCAAGAGTGAGCCGAAAGTCGCTCATGAATGCCATAAGTCCACCTTGAAGCCGCGAAAATAGACTGTCAAGCAGTTGTAAGAGACATAACAGCAAAATCTCGACAGGTTCATCCCTCTATCCCTGACTTCTTAGATTAATTGATATCTTTTCCGCAAGTCGACTATCTTGCCCTGTCGCACGAAAGTACGGTCGAAGCAGACATGGACGATATTCTTCAAAATCTCTGTGTCGATCTGTCATTTAAAACCCACTTTCTCCCGAGAAGAATGGGATATTAAATGACAGGGGGCAACCCCACTAAAAACAGAATCTGAAAAGGTATGTTCCCTATCTCTTTTTCATTCCTTTCATACGATTTTTTATCACAAACGACTACTGACTTAAACATCGATGAATCGTTCGTTAGCCAACGACCAGCCCATGACATTGTTTTATCGCAGAATCGCACGACAGTAGTCACCAAGTCTACTATATGATTTTAATTTCGCATGGTCGCACGGCGTAAATAATCAAGTCCATGACTTGATCATTCTCCTGCAGGAACACATGATTCAAGTTCATCGTATGATCAAATCATACGATCGTAAGGTATAACGACCCCACAATCTAAGTTCTTCAACTTAGAAAAATTTCATGTTCTGAATGAATGCTTTGATCGCATGCGCTTATGTTTGCTTATACGATATAGAAATATGAAAGTCTTATGACTTACGTTCTATTCGTTGTATTACAATGGATGCCCAAGTCGCACGACTCTTTGTACCTAATGAATCTTTACAGTCGATATTACATATGTCCATGACATGTATGAGTCAAAATAATACTCAGGTTCAATAGAAAGGTAAACTTTTTTACCTTTCATCGCAAAAGCAAAACCTACACAACGTAACATAGGTCTCTAACGACCATATCGGCTCGGATCTCCAGACCATAGGTCTTTAAAATGACCATATCGGCTCGGAACGCCAGAACATATGTCTCTAACGACCGTATCGGCTGTGAACGCCAGATCACAGGACCACGTCGACCGAGAACATCAACCCGGCGACATGGGTCCCTGTCTCCTCGATAGGAAAACGTTCCCTGAAAGGCGGGAGCAAATATTTTTCCAGATGAGGAAACAACGTCATCCCGTCTAGGACATCATCGGCCGATGACCCGTCCCCCTTGCCGGCAGACGCTGGGGACAACACCTTAGACACTAGCTTCGTCACTGTCGCCGGAAGCGCCGAACTTGCTGGTGTCGCGTCCATCGCGCATGGACGGCTGGATGACGCCTTCGCCTCTTTAGGCTTGACAAATCTCGACGAAATGTCAGCCCTCGAAGACTGTTCCTTCAGAACTTCGTCTTCTTCAAAGATTCCCGACCCAGCTGTCGGGGCATTCTTTATCCTTTCCCAGCCTCGAAGGTGTAATACCCCGGGTAAGTCCGTTAGTTAAATTCCCTATTTTCCGTTAAATAAAGTTAAATTAAAGTTAGATGTTTAGGGTATGTTTGGAATAATTATAAGTTTAGGGGTGTTTGGGTTATATGTGAGAAGTTCAAGGTTCAAATGGTAAGATTTGGATTGATATTACCTCATCAACCTCAGATGTTATTCAGATACCTAAAATTAGAAAGAGTGAGAGTTGTGCGGGAGTTTGGAGGCGAAGAAAGCGAAAGAAGAAAGTTACGGTCTGAGCATCAATCGACTGGGTTGAATTCGATTTTGAGGTAAGCTCTTTGGTCTTTTATGTTAGTAATCATCTTTAGATAGTTTTTATCGGATTAGAATGGTTAGATTGAAGTTGTATAGGTTTAATTTGAAACTGGGTAAATTGGAACCGACAGTGTTCTTGAGACTCCCGGTGAAGTCCCGGTATAGTCAACTCCCGGTAGTGGGAATCCCGGTAGTGTGGAATCCCGGTAGAGTTAACTCCCGGTATAACAGACTTCCGGTAGTGGAGAGTTCCGGTATTATGAACTCCCGGTATAGGAACTCCCGGTACTGTATAAGTTCCGGTACCCTGTATAGTCCCGGTAGTGAGTTCAATTCAGGTGTGTAATGAAACAGTTGGGGATGGGAAATTGTTAGGCTTTACATATTTGGTTAGTAAAGCAATTTGTGTATATTAACTTGTTTCAGATTCCGTGGAATCGTGGTAAGGGATAGGATCGTTTTGAAAGAAGCTTACGAACGTGTGAAGTAACCAGAACAGGTGAGTTTTGCTTTGAAAACACTTTTTAACTGGAATACATACATGTGTGGAGTTGGGAGTGAAACTGTTGATAATTATGTGCTCGTATGTGAATTATAATATAGTGAGGTATTATATTTACATGTGTATTATGAATGTGTTATAATACGTTGGCCGGGTTTAAGACCGGTGTGATTGGCTATAGAACCTGTATAGCGTTGTTTGGCTGTAGTTGTTGTACAGCGTTGTATATTATTAGTTGGCTTGCTACCACTAATATGGCCAGGAGGAATGAGAAGGGAAGGTATATGGTATGTGGGCTTAATTGGATATATGTAATTGGGTTGCGTGATTTATATGAACGAAGTTATATAAATGGTTTTCAAACTAACAGGGATTTCTCACTTAGACCATCAGGTCTAACCCTCATTTTGTTTTAAAATATGTATTCCAGGTGGTGGTTCAAGTAAGAGCAAGTAATTAGAGTATTCAATGGATGGCTTTTGTGAAGGGTTATAAGAAGAAGATTTTGGATTGTTTAGCAGTTGTATCATCTTATTAAATGTGATGTATGTAATAGTACAATGTTAGTAGTAGAATGGTTTCTTTTATTTGTAAAAGACTGCGGAACCGAACTTTTAATTTGATGTTTCTTTTGTTATATGAATGTTATGTTACTATATGTGAATTGTTGTGTATATGGGATTTGGGGTCGTTACAAATGGTATCAGAGCCTTAGTTTAAGGGATTTAGGTATTAGTATCTGTACCTAGACTTAAACTGCATGTGAAGTAGGATGTCCCTATTATTGTAGAACCTCGGGATACTAAGTATAAAAGGTAGAAGGAACATCATGTAAGGTAATTTCATACTACACATGGCCAGTGTAATTGTGATCTTACAGGTACATGTTTGAACTGGAATACCTTGTTATACGGGGTATGTGCTTATGTGTATATTAACCCTGTTTAAATCTACAGAATGGCAAGCGGTACAAGAAATTCGAATCGAGGAGGAGGAAGAAATCCAAACAGAACAAATCCGTCCGTAGGAACAGGGGACAGGGGAGGCAGAACAGGGGGCAGAGTTGGGGGTAGAATTGGAGGTAGAGTTGGAGGTCGAACCGGAGGCAGAACCCAACAAAATAGTACGGATTTCATTACCAGGGCTGATCTAATGGCAGAAGTTGGAAGATTACAAGACAATATTCAAGCTATGTTCAACCAAACTCATAATACCAAAACAGAAGGACCAGACCCTACTCATGACGAAGAGATGCCAATCACCCCTACGGTCTTACCGGTAATGAGAAGATGTGATTACAAAATGTTTCTTAGTTGCAAACCTCCTACGTACTCAGGGGATCGGGATCCAGTAAAAGCAATGAGATGGATGAAGGAAATTGAAGCCATTTTCAAAACAAGCAAGTGCGCGGATGAAGATAGAGTATTGAATGGGGCAGCTATGTTAAAAGGAGATGCATTGTATTGGTGGGAGTCTTTCATTCATTCAAAAGGATCCGATGTCTATTCTACCCTCTCTTGGGAAGAATTTGTGGTAGCCTACAGGGAACAATTTTGTCCACAAGCAGCCGTCAAACAACTGGAAGGAGAATTCATGAATCTGCAACAAGGAAACTTATTTGTTCGAGATTATACTGCTAGCTTTCTGGAAAAGTCTCGATTTGCAGAATACTATGTTGCCATGGAGGCGATGAAGACGGAAAGGTTTATTTTTGGATTGAACTCAGAAGTTAGAAGGTTAGTGTCTGCAACAAGACCCGATACCTTCTCGGCTGCAGTTAATACCGCGGAGAATGTTGAGCGGGATATTAGAAGAGATGCTGGTGATAAAAGTATCGGGAAGAGAAAGTGGGAAGGACCACAATATGATCCGAAGAAGTCCCGATTTCAGAGGTATGATAGCCGTCCGCCGTTTCGACCAGCGGAAAGACCATGTCAGAAGTTCAACCGTGTCCATCAAGGAAACTGTCAAGGTGATTTACGAGCATGCTATAAGTGTGGGAAGACCGGACACGTCATCAAGGATTGTAAGGTGACACGGTTATGTTTCTTATGCAATTCTCCGGATCATCTTCAGTCAAACTGTCCACGGGGAAGGATACAACAAGGTGGGTCATCGGGCAGGCCAGTGATTGTTAAACCAGTAGTACCAAGACTGGAACCGCCAGTAACTAGGGGTCGCGCATTTCAAATGACTGAGAAAGAAGCGGAGGAAACTCCGGACGTGGTCACAGATACATTTTTGATAAACTCTACCCGTGCTAAGGTGTTATTTGATTCCGGTGCAAACCGATCGTTTGTGTCTCCTACATTTGCTGCTTGTCTGTGTTTGAAACCTAAAATGTTAGAGAATTCTCTATTAGTAGATACTGCAAATGACAACCAAGTGTCGGTTAGTGAAGTATTTGATGGTTGTGTGATTAATATAGAGGGGTGTGGAGTGCCTATACAATTGTTTCCTATAACTTTAATAGAGTTTGATGTAGTAGTGGGAATGGACTGGTTAGCCGAGAATCAGGCTAATATAGTGTGTGATAAGAAGATAATAAATGTTGTATTACCTGGGAGGGGACCAGTAGTGATTTATGGTGATCGCAAGAATCAACGGTCTTGTCTTATATCAATATTAAAAGCACGTAGGTGTGTTAATAAGGGTTGTCAGAGTTACCTGGCCTACGTGATAGATATTAAGCCGGAAAAGAATAGGATGGAAGATATTCCTATCGTTAGTGAATTCCCTGAAGTATTCCCTGAAGACTTGAACATTCTTCCGCCTGTTAGACAAGTAGAGTTCGGTATAGACCTGATTCCTAGAGCCACTCCTGTAGCCCGTGCACCGTATCGTTTGGCGCCTCCAGAGATGAAAGAAATGATGGCACAACCACAAGACCTATCCGATAAAGGCTTCATCAGACCTAGTTCTTCGCCGTGGGGAGCACCAGTGTTATTTGTGAAAAAGAAAGATGGGTCGATGAGAATGTGTATTGACTACCGAGAATTGAATAAGCGCACGATAAAGAACAAGTATCCGCTACCCCGAATTGATGATCTCTTTGATCAGTTAGTTGGAGCTTGCTATTTCTCCAAGATTGACATAAGATCCGGTTATCACCAGTTGAAAGTTAAAGAAGAAGACGTTTTAAAGACTGCTTTTCGAACGAGGTATGGTCATCATGAATTTTTAGTAATGCCATTTGGATTGACGAACGCTCCAGCTGCCTTTATGCACTTAATGAATCGAGTATGTAAGTCGTATCTCGATAAATTTGTAATTGTATTTATCGATGATATCCTTATCTATTCTCGATCTAAGGAAGAGCACGCGCAGCACCTTCGTTTGATTCTAGAGTTGCTGAAGAAGGAAAAGTTGTACGTAAAATTTTCTAAATGTGAATTCTGGCTACGGAAAGTACAATTTCTGGGGCACGTGGTTTCTGAGAAAGGTATACAAGTCGATCCGATGAAAGTAGAAGCAGTTGAAAAGTGGGAACAGCCGAAGACAACAACAAAAGTACGTAGCTTTCTGGGTTTAGCCGGCTACTATCGGAAATTCATAAAAGACTTCTCTCGTATTGCAACGCCTTTGACCAAGCTGACCCGGAAGAATTTAAAGTTTGAATGGAAAGCAGAACGGGATGAGGCATTCCGTATATTGAAAGAGAGGCTGTGCAGCGCGCCGATTTTATCACTACCTGAAGGTTCGGAAGACTTTGTGGTTTATAGTGATGCGTCCAAATTAGGATTGGGATGTGTGCTTATGCAGCGTGGCAAAGTTATTGCTTATGCTTCTCGACAATTAAAAGATCATGAAAGACAGTACCCTACGCACGATATGGAACTAGCAGCAGTCGTCTTTGCGTTAAAGATTTGGAGGCATTATCTATATGGTTCCAAATGTCAGATTTATACCGATCACAAGAGTCTCCAACACCTCTTTGATCAGAAGGAACTAAATACAAGACAAAGGAGATGGCTAGAATTGTTGAACGATTACGACTGTGAAATCCTTTATCACCCAGGAAAAGCAAATGTGGTAACTGATGCATTGAGTCGTCAAGAAAGGGGTGGATCAATAAAAGTTATTTCGCTACGAACTGAGCTTCTACCCAACATATTTGACGAACTGCCGAAGTGTCAAATGGAGGCATATCAGGATGAACATTTGAAATCAGAACGGTTAGTGGGGATGTCAGCATTGTTAATAAAAGATGATCGGGGGTTATTGTGTCTGGGAAACAGAGTGTGGGTACCTCGATTGGGTGGGTTACGTGATCGTGTTTTACAAGAATCTCATCAATCCCGTTTCTCTATTCACCCAGGTACAAACAAGATGTATAAAGATTTAAAACAATTCTATTGGTGGCCGGGGATAAAAAGGGGAATTGCTTAGTATGTGGAAAGATGTGATACTTGTAAGAAAGTAAAGATCGAACACCAAAAGCCATTTGGTCAACTACAACGGCTAGAAATACCTATGTGGAAGTGGGAGCAGATTACCACAGATTTCATCACGAAGCTACCAAGGACTCCGAAGGGATTTGATTCTATTTGGGTGATCGTCGACAGATTGACAAAGTCTGCACACTTCCTACCGATTAAAGAAACCGACTCGATGGAGCGATTAGCTAAGTTATACATTGATGAAATAGTAACTCGACATGGAGTTCCAATCTCGATCATTTCTGAACGTGATAGTTGTTTTACTTCAAGGTTTTGGAGAAGTTTTCAAAGGGAAATGGGGACTCAGATAAAGTTAAGTACAACGTATCACCCTCAAACAGATGGGCAGAGCGAACGAACAATTCAGACCTTAGAAGATATGCTCCGGGCTTGCATTGTTGATTTTGGGGGATCGTGGGATAGGCATTTACCGTTGATTGAATTCGCTTACAACAACAGTTATCATTCCAGCATACAAGCGGCATCGTTCGAAGTACTGTATGGTAGAAAATGCCGAACGCCTCTGTGTTGGAACGAAGTGGGAGAGAAACAGTTAGCGGGGCCGGAAATAGTTCAGCTAACCGCCGATAAGGTTACTCAGATTCGAGAAAGGTTGAAAGTGGCTCAAGATAGACAGAAGAGCTATGCTGACCGCCGTCGAAAGCCATTGGAATTTCAAGTTGGGGATTTCGTAATGTTAAAGGTTTCGCTGTGGAAAGGAGTCATCAGATTTGGAAGACAAGGTAAACTTAGCCCAAGGTATATCGGACCATTTGCAATAACAGAAAGGATCGGTGAAGTGGCTTACCGATTAGATCTTCCTCCGGAATTGAGCAGGATTCATAATGCATTTCACGTATCGAACTTCCGAAAGTGTTTGGTTACTCCAGATCAGTGTGTCTCCCTACCAGAAATACAAGTCGATGAAAGACTGAACTATGTGGAAGAGTCGGAAGCTATAGTTGATTATAAAGTTAAAGTGCTACGGAATAAGGAGATCAGGCAAGTGAAAGTTCAGTGGAGACATCATAGAGGTCAAGATGCTACGTGGGAATCCGAATCAGAAATGAGAGCCAAATACCCTCATCTTTTTGCTTAACTGAATTCCGGGACGAAATTCTTTTTAAGGGGGAGATGATGTAATACCCCGGGTAAGTCCGTTAGTTAAATTCCCTATTTTCCGTTAAATAAAGTTAAATTAAAGTTAGATGTTTAGGGTATGTTTGGAATAATTATAAGTTTAGGGGTGTTTGGGTTATATGTGAGAAGTTCAAGGTTCAAATGGTAAGATTTGGATTGATATTACCTCATCAACCTCAGATGTTATTCAGATACCTAAAATTAGAAAGAGTGAGAGTTGTGCGGGAGTTTGGAGGCGAAGAAAGCGAAAGAAGAAAGTTACGGTCCGAGCATCAATCGACTGGGTTGAATTCGATTTTGAGGTAAGCTCTTTGGTCTTTTATGTTAGTAATCATCTTTAGACAGTTTTTATCGGATTAGAATGGTTAGATTGAAGTTGTATAGGTTTAATTTGAAACTGGGTAAATTGGAACCGACTGTGTTCTTGAGACTCCCGGTGAAGTCCCGGTATAGTCAACTCCCGGTAGTGGGACTCCCGGTAGTGGGACTTCCGGTAGTGGGACTCCCGGTAGTGGGACTCCCGGTAGTGGGAATCCCGATAGTGTGGAATCCCGGTAGAGTTAACTCCCGGTATAACAGACTTCCGGTAGTGGAGAGTTCCGGTATTATGAACTCCCAATATAGGAACTCCCGGTACTGTATAAGTCCCGGTACCCTGTATAGTCCCGGTAGTGAGTACAATTCAGGTGTGTAATGAAACAGTTGGGGATGGGAAATTGTTAGGCTTTACGTATTTGGTTAGTAAAGCAATTTGTGTATATTAACTTGTTTCAGATTCCGTGGAATCGTGGTAAGGGATAGGATCGTTTTGAAAGAAGCTTACGAACGTGTGAAGTAACCAGAACATGTGAGTTTTGCTTTGAAAACACTTTTTAACTGGAATACATACATGTGTGGAGTTGGGAGTGAAACTGTTGATAATTATGTGCTCGTATGTGAATTATAATATAGTGAGGTATTATATTTACATGTGTATTATGAATGTGTTATAATACGTTGGCCGGGTTTAAGACCGGTGTGATTGGCTATAGAACCTGTATAGCGTTGTTTGGCTGTAGTTGTTGTACAGCGTTGTATATTATTAGTTGGCTTGCTACCACTAATATGGCCAGGAGGAATGAGAAGGGAAGGTATATGGTATGTGGGCTTAATTGGATATATGTAATTGTGTTGCATGATTTATATGAACGAAGTTATATAAATGGTTTTCAAACTAACAGGGATTTCTCACTTAGACCATCAGGTCTAACCCTTATTTTGTTTTAAAATATGTATTCCAGGTGGTGGTTCAAGTAAGAGCAAGTAATTAGAGTATTCAATGGATGGCTTTTGTGAAGGGTTATAAGAAGAAGATTTTGGATTGTTTAGCAGTTGTATCATCTTAGTAAATGTGATGTATGTAATAGTACAATGTTAGTAGTAGAATGGTTTCTTTTATTTGTAAAAGAGTGCGGGACCGAACTTGTAATTTGATGTTTCTTTTGTTATATGAATGTTATGTTACTATATGTGAATTGTTGTGTATATGGTATTTGGGGTCGTTACAGAAGGGCAGGCACAACTTGCGTCCCCTTCTTTGATGATCGACACGCGTCTATGTCCTTTCGTATATCCGCCCGGATCTTCGACACTTGTCTTCGACAGCTGGTAAGCATCATCGCGCGTCAGTATGATGTCACAACTTTTCAACTTCTCGTTCAGTTAAAGGCGAACCGGTCTAGTTCCACGACAACCAGGTAAGTCCCTCAACCCAGGTCACAAGTCTAAGCGTTCGACAAGCAAAATTTAAAACTTAAATTTGACATTCAATTTTCAAATTTTGGGGGCAAACTGTTTGGGCAAAAAATCACGTCGCTCGACCGCGACCAGAACAGGTAAGACGTATGATTAAGGACTATATCTTGTATTAAGATAAGGTCTCGACAAAGACCCAGAACACAATCGTCATCCCTCATAAAAGGTAAGTCGAGAGTTCCTCACGACGCTCGACCATAGAGTCGCCCGATCTGCACGACTATTATATAAAGACGCGCGACCTCGACCAAAGCTAACGTTAACCATGACCGTTTGTTAAGTGTTTAATGCAGGAGTAAAATTCATTAAGGAGCAACGACTATAACCGACACAATCATTAAACAGCCGGCGACCGTAACGGACGAAGATCATTATTCTGGCGACCGTTTCCAACCGTTAAGGCCATTAAAGGAGCATTCATGGAGCTAATTAAGGATGCGAAGACTATAAATATCAAGGTCAATCAACATTTCAACACATCGAATATCCGGCGATTAACAACCGAAGCAATATTCAAGAACACCTGAAGTGAAGAACCATTATTCTAAGTATCGCTCTCGACGCACGACAACAGCCCTCGACCAGCAATTCACACTTTGTTTCGTACACGACAAACACCTATTTTTACATTCAAACACTTGTACTTTACATTTCGAAGCATTTTCTTCATTTGTATTGTAATCACTGTACGATCGACACGAGTATCCAAGGACATCGCCCCTGATTGGCGACCATAGTATAGCGACGACACCCACTGTCGTCCGCAGGCTTTTTCCTCGTTTGAGGTTTTTCCTGCATCATCAAATCCCTTGTTTCTTTATTTTATTTATCGTCGCACGTCTCGTCGAAAGATTTTTTCTTTAGTTGTTTAAGTCCACATCGACCTTAAGTTGTCCCTTTGGTGCGATTTTCGGCATTAACAGGTACACATTTGAAAATGGGTCCTTTGGGGTTAGGTGTAGCACCGGTCTTGGGTTTCCATTTTGAAATGGATCCTTTTCTATTTGTCGATGCTTTAGAAATAGTGCGAGAATTAAAAACATGATAAGAACCAAACCAATCAGATGCGTGTTTACGATCAACAAAATCATTCACACCACACACAGACAACAAATACAATCATTTGAAAGTTGAATCAACTGCTGAATTGAATTAAGTCTTAAAGGAAACATCACTTTGTTCAACAGAAGTACAAGAATTAAAAAAACATTATGATTGAAATTGTTTGTCCTAGAATGTGAAACGGAAGTAAATGACTTTGTCTTCGCGGTGCTTTGCCTAGACCCTTTTGCTACCCAAACTTGTTTGATGCTTTTTCTTCGACCCCAACTATCTGAAATATCATTAAGTTCTCTGTTAGAAGAGCTCGATTAGTAAGATTGTCTTTTGTTTGAGTTACCAGTTTTGCGTTTATGTGAACTTCTATTGGACTTAGATTTTGAAAACATGTTCACTGACACTTTTGGAGGGGCAGATGTAGAACATTCACCCTTATAAAATTTTACCGGTAGCTCATTTGAACGATCAAGAAATTGAATATGACTTGGAAGAGTAGGAGCAAAATCAAACTTATCTAGACCAACACTCGAACAAACTTTGGAATTCATAAACTCGGAGAGCTTGAGTTCATCATCGGATTTTTCATTGTCAACAGTTTTAGATGAGGAACTGGTAGGATTTAGATTTTGCATGGAATCGGTAGCGAAAGGATTTTCAAAATAAGAGATTAGATTCCTTTTGCAAAAATCGGTTTGATGGTTTTTTCCTTTATCAAGTTTGTTTGACTTCTTGTCCATTGAAACAGGTGATAGATTACCTATGATGGCTATGCAATAAGAGCTATCTGATGGTGTAGAGAAAGGTTCCAACAGATTACTTCTTTCCTTAAGAAGCTGATTAAGCTTCTTTTGTAGGTCAGCTTTGCTCAAATGCTCTTTCGTTATTTGTTTCCAAGGCAGACAAATTAGAGGCGAGCTTCTGAATTTCTGTCTGAAACGTTTCCTTTTCACCTTCAGATACTCTTTCTATTTCAGTGGAAGTTAAACTCTCAATTTTCTGTAAAAGTTCTTTCTTTTCGGTGTCAAACTTTATCCTTTCCTTTTCAAATGACCAGTTGAACTATTTTTGTTTTTAACACCAATGGGGGAACATACCGTTTGAACTCATAAGTTTTCTCCTTAAGTTCAACAGATGTACCCGCACCTCCAGCAAGAGTTGCTTTGGGTTTGGCATTAGAGTAACCGTCAAAATAGTCATTGGAGAGGTATTTGGACTTATTTGTCGTATATGAAGAATTAAGTGTCTCATAAACGAAAGGAAGTTGCATTTAAACGATAGTCTTTCTTTCCAAATCTTCCAGTTCTTTATCCTCGGATGACTCAGTCCATCTGATTTTATACTCAGAATATGTCTTATCTAGCCCCAGAAAGTTAAATTCATACAACGTTGGCACTTGAAATAAGATTTGCTTTAAGTAGTGAGGATTTCCATATCCTATTCCCCTTCCAAATTAAATTACTTGAATTCCTTGGGTTTGTTCAGGTGGATCGTTTGATCAGTTTGACCACGTTTGTAGAGCTTTTGTTCAAGATCTTTTAATTTCTCAATAAGCTCTTTGTTTTCAATTTGAATGGAGGAGCTTTGGTAGACAATCTCAACTTTCTTGTTTTCAGTGTTATTGAGTTTTTCAGTTAATTAAGATATTTTGGTCTTTAAAAGCTCAGATTCTTCAGAATCTGCATCGCGCTTTTCCATAAGGTTGTCAATTATGCACAAATTTCCAGCATTATCCACACTTAGATTATCAATTATTGGGTTCTGTGTGGCTACCTTATCTTCTAATGTGGTTTAAAAGTGCATTTTCCTTGACGGTTAGCTTATATGAGTCTAATTTACGCACACAAATTTGCATCTGATCAATAAGTTCTTTATTTTTAGCTTGAATGGAAAAACATACGTGGCAAGCTGCTTCGGAGGTTGTAGATTAGCGGTCTTCATTATCTGAATCAGACTGTTGGATTGGTTGCCCATGAAGCAAATTTTAGCTTTAGCGTCTTCTTCTTCTTCCTCATCAGACAGATTCAGCCAGTGATCATCTTCGGCCATTAGTGCTTTTCCTGATTCTTTCCGCTTTTCCTGATTTTCTGCTTTTCCAGTAGCATTTTGTTCTTGTAGTACTCCGAGTTGCGCACTACTGGCTTCCAGCACTCTTTTGCGAAGTGTCTTGATCTGCCACAGTTGTAGCATTTCACCGGCTCATCTTTTTCTTTCTCGTCATGCTTACTTTCAGATTTCTTTCCCTCGTCTGATATCTTCTTTCCCTCGTACTTTTCTTTGTAGTCATGGCATTTGTTTTGAGTAGTGGAATACCTCTGGTTGTTTGATGATTGTTTTATGATGGCTTCTTAAAGAACTTCCTCTTCTGAAATGCTCTAGTCATGAAAGCTACAACTTTCTTGATGTCTGCAAGTTCTGAATCGGACTCGCTTTCAATCTCCACGCCAGGCTCGGAATCACTCTTGACTTATTATATCTTGGAGCTTCGGTTGGAATTTCTCTCTCGCTTCTCAGAAACCAACGCCAGGGGTTGACAGTTGGTTTCTCAACTGGCTTCTGTTCTCCCATAATTTCCAACACTTCATCTTCATCTTGCAGCAACATCTCATACATCTCATGGAGAAGAGTGTTTTCTAGGATGTGGTTGTGTCGGATGTGTGAGGTGAATCTTTTGCATTCTGGTTAAAGATTATTCATGAACTTGATGTTGTTCTCCGTGTTGGTCTTCGAGATGTTGTTCTTGAGAAGATCATTCTAGAGTAGCAAGATGCTTTTGTAGGTTTCAGTGAGAGTCTCTCCTTTTCTCGCCTTGAATCCGTCATATCGAGTGATGCAGCTGGTGATCTTCAGTTTATTTCCCACCTTGCTGCCCATCATCATCCTTTCAATCTGATTCCACATTCCTTTTGTCGTGTCCTTGTAGCTGCTTATGCTCGTGTAGATGTCGTTCGGCAAACTGAGGAGTTTGAAGGTCTTCGCCATCTTGTTTCCATCAAATCTTCTCTTCTTAGGGTCAGTCATCTGTGTGTAAGTCTTTGGAAGTATTCGTGATGCTCCGCCGCTGGCTTGGACTAGAACCTCCATCATTGGAGTTTCTGGTGGTCCTACCTCCAAGGCGAGCATGATCTCAACATAGTGGTCTTTTGGTTCGATGAAATTCATGAATTTGTCTCGCCATTGCTAATACTCTCCTCTGTATAGGACAGGAGGTCTGTGTGGATCCTAGATTAGTGCAAACAATATGAAATCAGTAAACAATATGCAATGAACACGATTGATTTCAATATGTCATCCCTATATTTCAATAACCATTCAGAGGATAAGGTTACAATGGTTATGAGACGATTCTGAACGATTAACCTAAACAATTAAGCTAAGCTATCTATTGATACCTAGGCCTTTTATTATTAAGGCATAAGCCCATTAACGCACTAAACTAAGCCCATTAAACAAATAAAGGCTTTTTACAATTATATTCTTTTATTTATATCACTTTCTATATTATAGGACATTTATGGTCCTAACAGTTTGGACTTAGATCGTATTGCTAGAGCGTCTTTGGTATTCATCTTAAGTGCACTTAAAGTGATTGTGAGAAAATAGGTTTATGATTCAAAGGTAGTGACTTAACACAAGGAACTAGAGTGAGTGTCCTAACGCAAAGTTCTAAGTGTGAAAGATAAACAACTGAAGTAAAAAGAATTAAATAGATACTGAGAAATTAATATACTGAAAGTTGGAAGAGTGAGATCTGGATGCAGTATCCAGATGTGGAATGCGGATATGAGATAACCCGGATGGAAAAACCGGATGGTGTATAATCTAGGTGACAAAACCAAGTAAGGTTCCAGACATGATAAAATTCGGATGTGAAACCCGAATGCAATTTCGGAGGAATAATGTCCGGATAATGAAGATCGGTATGTAATATACGGACAGGCGAATTAGGAAAAACGAACTGGACAACTGTAATCCGAATATAATGGTATCCGGTTAACATTTCCGGATTAGGAGAAATCCGGTACACACGGTCCAGATTGTGTCCGGATAAGAGTTATACGGATAAGGATACGTACCTAGATTAGGCGAAGAACACGGTCCGGATAGCTTTTCTAGGCAACAAACACGGATCTGAAGCAGATTTTTCTTAAGGATTTTGGTTCCAGAAGATCGTGAAATCAAAACGAAACACAAAAACACCAAACCCAACTCGATTTTGAACCTAAAACTATCCTATTCCTTGAAAATTACATGGAAATTAATGAACAGAGACCAAGAACAAAAAATCCGATTTTTATCACATTCATGCTTAAAACTCTAGAAATGGAAAGTGAAACTTTGTCAAAATCAATTTAAGACTAAATGAGATGGAATGGAGCAATAAGATTTCAACAATTTTGCAAAATTAAAAAAACTCAGAAATGAAGAACTTACAGCGCCTTTTTTCGATTTTGATGAAAAGGAGAATACCTTTGAATCAATCAACTTGTCTCTCTGCTCTGATACCAATTGTGGATCCCAAATGTAGTGCAAGTATCAATCAAACAATCAAACACACAATAGATTCAATGATTATGTAATACGGTTGATTGTAAGACAAAGAGTAAAACCAAAGTACGACCAAAAGTATAACAATGATGATTAACCCTAATCTACGGTAAACAAAAGCTATTTATACCTGATTAAGGTATTTACCCATTTAGCACTAAACTTTAATACGATCAACTTTTAACCCTAACATAAGAGACTCGTGGTGAGGATCCCATGGTGGCAACCGCTTACGCCATTGAGTATGTGAGGGGGTTTCAAGGGGAGAAATCAAGGGAACATAGAATCAGAATTGATGATAAGAAGAAGAGGAGTAGGCAGCAATTAATTGGTTAATATTAAATTAAATATGTAGTTTAACATAGTGAATTCATATATAGGACTCAGCCACCGCTAACAGATTAAAAAGTTTTTATTTTCTTTGGTGGAATTTTCTTGGTGCAACCCATATTTGGTATAACAATGGTAACACAATGAGTATCATAGTGGTATTATAGTGTGTATCACAATTGTTTTGTGTCTTGCTCGTTAGAAGTTCTTGGTATCATGGTAGAGGAGAGGGATAGAGAGAGAGAGAGAGAGAGAGAGAGAGAGAGAGGAGGGAACACTAGTTAGAAATCATAAATTTTTTTAGACCCGAGAAACTACATATTTTATATAATATTTATCATGAATGTTATATATAGAGAAAAATTCAATTGCAAACTCCATTTTCATTGTGAAATTGAATACTGATTTGTGCCCTTCACCTTTATTGATCCAACAACTCACATCCATTTTCATTGTGAAATTGAATACTTATCTGGGCCCTTCACCTTTATTGATCAAACACCTCACATTAAATAGAGTTTTTGATTAAAATTATTAATTTAGGTCATTAGGGGTAAAAAAGAAAGTTAATTAGCTTATTTGACTTTTTATTTTCGTTTTTTATTAAAATCTTTCACCCCCTTATAGTTTAAATTTTTTTTATCTAAAAGTTACTAATATTAGTCAAACAAGTTATATCATAATAACGAGAATTTTGCGCTATTCGATATGACATCCACCTCGATATAGTTTTTTTGTTATTTTAACCGTTTTTACGTGAAATGCTATATATGTGTCATACTCATTATGAATATTTATGATCGTTCAAGTGTGTATAGCAGCTCAACACCGTAAGTCTGTAACTCGACATCACCTTCTTCAATGTCGTAAGGCAATACATTCTCCATCACCATAACCCATCACCTATCGAGACCAATCGAGAATCCATCGAGACCGAGTAAGAACCTATCACGAACTTGTCGAGAAAGGTCGAGAATCCGTTCATTGACTTGGTGTGTATTGATCCGGAACCCATCAAGACCAATAAAAAACACATCAAGATCGATCCGGAACCCATCGTGAACTATCGATATTAATCGAGACTAACCGAGATCCCATAAAGACGAATCGAGACTAATCAACAACCGATCAATTAACGTGGTGGGTGGTTGTGTGTTAAAATCATTACCTACACCTTCATTTTTCATTGAGACCGATTGAGAACCTATTGATTAATTTATTGTGTGTTTGTTTGTGGAAAATCATAACCTACCACTTTTAAATTTTATCGAGATGCATCGGAAATCTATCGAGACGAATATGGAACTCATCGACATCAATCGATAATCCAATAATAAATAAAAAATGAAAAATAGTGAGTTGAAACAGCAGTATATGCATGATGAAGAATATGTATATGCAATGAATATTATGGTGAAAATTATTATTTATGATAAATATCATACTAATACAAACACTAGAGAGTTATTTTATACACATGATCATACATAAATATTCATAACGATAATATGTATATTCATGATTAATGTCATGGTGAAAATGTATATTAATGACAAATATGTAACACCCTAAAAATAGGGGTAAATTAAAACCTGGATAATCGTAAAAAACTACAACCCGTATAAAAATAAATAACCCAACAAAGGGGAAGTAGTAGCGTTTACAACCTTAAACAAATAAGAGATACATATCGACAACCTACTAATCTAAAACAATTCCAGTTTAGATTAAGGACCGGTGTCGTCATATATCTTCCCAAAAGGACGCCATCTCTATAATTCACCAAAAATGATATTTCCGATCACACGACTCTCTGCTTAAGCCCGAGAAGCCCTACCGCTAGGATTTCCTCATATACATGTCAAAAAATGTTAGGCTAAAGCCTAGTGAGATCAAACAGTTGACAAGTAAAACTATTAAAATGGGATTATAAAATATAGCTTTCAATGATTCTCAAATGATATTACATGTTACATAATTCTTGGAGAGGCCTTCGATAAATGTGGACATCAACTATATTTGAGTCTCTAGTCATATTTGACATCAGCTTAAACTGAGTCTTTAGCCATATTGGATATCAACTCAAACTGAGTCTTTAGTTATATTGGACATCAACCCAAACCGAGTCTTAGGCACATTGGACATCAACCCAAACCGAGTCTTTAGTCACATTGGACATCAACTTAAACCGAGTCTCAAGTCCTACAATTAATATAGAGTTCAACTCTATGCGAGTCTTTACCTTGACCCCTCTCCATCCAAGACAAATCATAGTTTAGAAAACACATCATATTTAATAGCACATTTTCCATTTATAATTCGAAAGTCAATAGTCCAAAATATACACAATGATAGGCTTCCACATATATAATTCCACATCACAAATTTCCCAATACCTTCCAAGTATGCATAACCAACAAGTATGTGCCATAAATGTCTGTACCACAAATACATATTTCATTCCAAACACTACAATCATAGTGAACACTCATTTCCTTCCAAAATCTATAATACTTGAGAATAATGACCATTGAACTATAACACGTTATTTTCCAAATTTATTTCACCAACAACAATGAGTTCTCAAAAACCCTAACTTGATGTAAAGTTGCCTACATTCCATAAATATAAGAAAGGATCAACATTCATCTTAAGGAGACATAAATGTACATAAAAACTCCTTAAAATCTCATTTGAGTATTTTTACCAACAATGATCAAAACCCTAAAATTGCTCAAAATCATGAGTTTTGATGAAACCTTCATATAACTAATCATAAAGACAAATAGATAATTATAGGTAAGAAAAGATGATTTTAACATGTATATAGTTTAGAAAATGAGAATGACTCATAACTTAGCTTTTGTTAGAAAAACCTAGAAAACCCTAGCAAAATCTTGAAGAAAAGAATGGAGACGAAGAGCTCTTGATCCTAGTTTCCACTCTTTAGTTTGATGATGATATACCACTTTAATGCTAAAGGTTTTGAACCATTAATGCTCCAAAATCATAAAAAATGAAGTAGGAACGTTTTTGAGAGGGTTTGGGAGAGAAAGGGGCTGTTAAAATGAAGTGAGAAATACCAAAATGCTGAAAATCGCGACTTTAAACAGCTCAGTCACACCTGGCGACTATGCCATACGACATTACCCTGGCAAAGTCGCTTGGCAATCTAACCAGGTGTGCCTCAAAATCCTAACTATGCAAATAAATGGGGATATCTCCGCTTCATATCCTCTTCGGCTTCCTAAGTCATGTTGGCACCCCGATGATGTTTCCATTGCACTTTGACCATTGTGACTACCTTGTGATGAAGTTTCTTAGACTTTCTCTCAATGACCGTCTCAGGTTCTTCGATGCAATGGTTGCCCTCATCCACTCTTATTTCCAAAAGTGGTATGACAGTTTCCTCTTCGGCTAAGAACTTCTATAGATAGGAAATATAGAATGTGTTGTGAATTCCCTTCATTTTCGGTGGAAGTTCTAATTGGTATGCTTGTAGTCCTATACGTTAAATTATGATGAACGGTCCAAGGAAACGGGGAATTAGCTTCCCACACTTTTCTAACCGGATTATGCCTTTCCAAGGGAACACCTTCAACATTACACGATCTCCACTTGGAACTCCATCGGTCGTCTTTTCATGTCGGCATAACTCTTTTGCACATCTTGAGCCACCTTCAAGCGTTGTTGTATTTGTGAGATCCCACATCGGCTAGGAGGGGGAACGAAGTCCTCCTTATAAGGGTGGATGGATACCTTCCTTGCATGAGGCCTTTTGCCTGTCACAGGGTGCGGTCTGGGTGCGTCCCGCGTATGCCTGTGCGGGCAGGAACAAAACCGTAAGTGGTGCCGGCATGCTGTTATACAGAGGGTATCTGTAAAGTGGACAATATCGTGTATGGTGGACTGGGGATGTTACAGAATGGTATTAGAGCCGGTCACCGGGTCGATGTGTCAGCGAGGACGCTGATCCCACTTAGGTGGGTGGATTGTGAGATCCCACATCGGCTAGGAGGGGGAACGAAGTCCTCCTTATAAGGGTGGATGGATACCTTCTTTGCATGAGGCCTTTTGCCTGTCACTGGGTGCGGTCTGGGTGCGTCCCGCATATCCCTGTGCGGGCAGGAACAAAACCGTAAGCGGTGTCGGCATGCTGTTATGCAGAGGGTATCCGCAAAGCAGACAATATCGTGTACGGTGGACAGGGGATGTTACAGAATGGTATCAGAGCCGGTCACCGGGTCGATGTGTCAGCGAGGACGCTGATCCCACTTAGGTGGGTGGATTGTGAGATCCCACATCGGCTAGGAGGGGGAACGAAGTCCTCCTTATAAGGGTGGATGGATACCTTCCTTGCTTGAGGCCCTGTGCCTGTCACAGGGTGCGGACTGGGTGCGTCCCGCGTATGCCTGTGCGGGCAGGAACAAAACCGTGAGCAGTGCCGGCATGCTGTTATGCAGAGGGTATCCGTAAAGAGGACAATATCATGTACGGTGGACTGGGGATGTTACAGAATGGTATCAGAGCCGGTCACCGTGGCGATGTGTCAGCGAGGACGCTGATCCCACTTAGGTGGGTGGATTGTGAGATCCCACATCGGCTAGGAGGGGGAACGAAGTCCTCCTTATAAGGGTGGATGGATACCTTCCTTGCATGAGGCCTTTTGCCTGTCACTGGGTGCGGTCTGGGTGCGTCCCGCATATGCCTGTGCGGGCAGGAACAAAACCGTAAGCGGTGTCGGCATGCTGTTATGCAGAGGGTATCCGCAAAGCAGACAATATCGTGTACGGTGGACAGGGGATGTTACAGAATGGTATCAGAGCCGGTCACCGGGTCGATGTGTCAGCGAGGACGCTGATCCCACTTAGGTGGGTGGATTGTGAGATCTCACATCGGCTAGGAGGGGGAACGAAGTCCTCCTTATAAGGGTGGATGGATACCTTCCTTGCATGAGGCCCTTTGCCTGTCACAGGGTGCGGTCTGGGTGCGTCCCGCGTATGCCTGTACGGGCAGGAACAAAACCGTGAGCTGTGCCGGCATGCTGTTATGCAGTGGGTATCCGTAAAGAGGACAATATCATGTACGGTGGACTGGGGATGTTACAGAATGGTATCAGAGCCGGTCACCGGGTCGATGTGTCAGCGAGGACGCTGATCCCACTTAGGTGGGTGGATTGTGAGATCCCACATCGGCTAGGAGGGGGAACGAAGTCCTCCTTATAAGGGTGGATGGATACCTTCCTTGCATGATTCCTTTTTCCTGGCACTAGGTGCGGTCTGGGTGCGTCCCGCGTATGCCTGTGCGGGCAGGAACAAAACTGTGAGCGGTGCCGGCATGCTGTTATGCAGAGGGTATCCGCAAAGCGGACAATATCGTGTATTGTGAGATCCCACATCGGCTAGGAGGGGGAACGAAGTCCTCCTTATAAGGGTGGATGGATACCTTCCTTGCATGAGGCCTTTTGCCTGTCACTGGGTGCGGTCTGGGTGCGTCCCGCGTATGCCTGTGCGGGCAGGAACAAAACCGTGAGCGGGGCCGACATGCTGTTATGCAGAGGGTATCCGCAAAGCGGACAATATCGTGTACGGTGGACTGGGGATGTTACAGAATGGTATCAGAGCCGGTTACCGGGTCAATATGTTAGCGAGGAAGCTGATCCCACTTAGGTGGGTGGATTGTGATATCCCACATCGGCTAGGAGGGGGAACGAAGTCCTCCTTATAAGGGTGGATGGATACCTTCCTTGCATGAGGCCTTTTGCCTGTCACAGGGTGCGGTGTGGGTGCGTCCCGCGTATGCCTGTGCGGGCAGGAACAAAACCGTGAGCGGTGCCGGCATGCTGTTATGCAGAGGGTATCCGCAAACCGGACAATATCGTGTACGGTGGACTGGGGATGTTACAGTATTGCTTAGACTTTGTCGGATGCACAATCTCTGGACCGGTAAATTTTTTCCCTCCCGCCTCTAATGAAAACATGGGAGTTCTACATTTCCTACCATACATAACCTCAAATGTCGTCGCACCAAGACTAGAATGACAGCTATTGTTGTAGCCAAATTCCACTAAGGGTAGATGAGTATCCCAACTACCACCAAAGTCGATCACACATGATCTTATCGTATCCTCCAACGTTTAAATTGTCCTTTCGCTTTGCTCGTTGGTTTGGGGATGGTACGTCGTGCTCAACTTCACTCTTGTGCCCAAATCGTTTTGTAGTCCATCCCAAAAATTGAAGTGAACCGACTATCGTGATCTGAGACAATGGACAATGGCACACCATGGCTAGAGACTACTTCATCGATATACAATTCTGCCAACTTGTTCATTGGCAACGTCTCTCGCATGGCTAGAAAATGCTTACTCTTCGTCAAACGGTAAACCATCAACCAAGTGGTATGATGACCTCTTAAGGTTTTTGGCAACTTAGTCACAAAGACCATAGTAATATGATCCCACTTTCACTCGGGTATCTCTAGAGATTGGGTACCTTCATAAGGTCGTTGATGTTTGGCCTTCACTTGCAAGCAAGTCATACACCGCTCTACATAGCGTGCTACATCTAACTTTATAATCGGCCACCAATTGTGCAATTTCAACTCCCTATACATGTTGGTACTTCCAGGATGGATGGAGTACTTGGACATATATGCATCTTCTAGAAGTAGTTCCTAGTTTTCTCCAATCTTGGTCACCCACACACGCCCATCAAACAACTTCACCCCACGACTATCCTCCGTTAGGAGTAGTCGTTGCTTTGCCATCACCTCCTCTTTGAGATTTTCATCAATAGAGCTTCGGCTTGCGATGCCTTAATCTGCTCTTTGAGGCTTGAAACGAATTCGATCCTCGAATGGTTGGCCCGGAGGATATGTGGATCCTAATATCAAGTGCAATCAAAGAATCAACACTGTTAGCCCCAAGTATCCCAATGTAAAAGTATTGAAAATATCACAAGTTAGAAGGACGTCAGAGAACATGACTTCAAAGATCAAACTGAAGACTTAGCAGAAGAACAACAGAAGACCATCATAGATCGTCAGAGCTCTGGCAGAAGACCTCTGATAAACCCTCATAGAACAAGTTTGCCAGAAGACCTTCAGAGCTTTGGCATATAACCTATGGTGAATGAAGACCTCTGTGAAGCTTAAGTCTCGTAGAAATCTCTAAGTGATAGACAAGTGTCCGGACTTTCCACGTCAGCCCCAGAAGGACGAAGATATACTTTCTACGTGTAATCACAGGGTTAGATAGTACACTATCTATTGCTTTATCAGGCTATAAATAGAACATTAGTGGAGCACACAATTACAAAAGCTTTTGTAAGAATCGTTACTAGAATTATGAGAGCACAAACACTACACATTCCATTCCACTTCTATTGTACGATTTGTAACTTGAGAGATTTTAGAATACACACACAAGAAAAGTGTTCTTGGTGTTATTCATATTTCAATATACGAGCAGTTTGTTATTCAATCTTGTTATCTTTTACTGTTCATTATATTGTCATTCTTTCGTTGCTTAGTGTTACACACAATCACTCATACACAAATAGATTTATTATGCTTCCTCTATCTTTGATCTCTTTGTTTGTATGAGACAACTTGAATTTGGGAACCTATAATTCGTATCATAGCAGATTGATTTGCTTAAATCAAATGGATCCAATCTTACCAGGTTGATTCACACTTGTTGATTGTGCCTTGTTTTTCATGAGTTTCTAAGAATACCCTGTTTTTGTTTAAAACCTGAAACTCTCTTTCTTAAGCTAGAAATAGAAGTTTGAAATCCCTGAAAGCTTTGTTTATTGTTTTTACTGTTCTATTACATTTATGCTCATCTCTTAAGTATAAAACTCGTTCAAACTCTGTTGTCCTTGAAAATGGCGAACAACAACATAAATGTCATTTACACTGCTGGTTCTTTAACCAAACCTCCTACTCTTCTGAGGGATGAATACCCTCAATGGAAGATCAGGATGGTTAACTTCTTCGATGGCATGGATAGAGATCTTATGCGATATGTCACAAGAGGACCATTCCAACCTATGGTATTGGTTCCTCGTGTTCCTGCTACAGAAACAACTGATGAGATTCCTTCTCACTTCGAGCCTAAAACCACTAGTTTTACGGAACAAGAAAAGCTTAAAATGGAAAATGATCTTAAAGCAGTTAGACTTTTTAATATGGCCTTCCAAACGATATTTTTCAAGATTTAGACTCTGGTGTTACTGCTAATGAAATCTGGGATCAACTTCTGAACCAACTCGAAGGGGGTATTAAAACCCAAAAGAACAGAAGGACCCAATGTATTAATGAATACAATGATTTCAAAGGTCTTCCTGAGGTAACTTTACCACAGGCCTATAACAGATTCAACATTCTGATAAACAAATGTAAGAAATATGGGGTTGTGAGGTCGAAGGAAGATAACAATGTCTTGTTCTTAAAAAGTTTGAATGATGAATGGTTAAATCAGTCTATGTCTCTACAAGATAACCAGGACCTGGATACATGGTCCCTCACAGATGTGTATGGCACTTTAGCTGCACAAGAAAAGAATGTTGTCAAGCAAAAGGGCAAATCCCTCAGAAGGGAAATCTAACAGACACAATGCTGTTAGAGACAAGAAGAAAGAGAAAGCCATAAAGAAGAAGGGAAAGAAAAGCCTCGTAGCAGAAAGTGATGATGAGGAAAGTCTGTCAGAAGATGATGATGATGATGATGACATCAATGCTTTTGCCCAATCTCTTGCCTTGATCACTCAACAGTTTAACAAGAGGTTTGGCAAGAAAGTGTTTGACAGAAGAGGAAGGTTTGAGAGAGAAGAGAAGGATGAGAAGAGAGTTTATGAGTAGAGGACTACACCTCACCACCAGAACAATCACAGAGCTGCACCAGAGCAGAGACCACCTTAGTATCAACAGAGATACAACCAACCATCTCCACAGAAGCCAGCAGATGCTGCCCAACCCATCAATCAAAATGATGGAAGATGCTTTAGATATGGCAAACCAGGCCATTTATCTGCCAACTGGAAGGGTAGACTGGTAAAAGAGCAGGACTACTACAAGAACAAGTACAAATACAACTTCAGAGAAAAAAGTTGTGTGGCAGAGATGGAGAACTGGATCTTTGATTCATCTTCTGACGATGAACCAGAGCAGTCCAAATTCTGTGGGATGGTTGTTGAAGAAGGGAGATATTGAGAAAAGACTGAAGGGATAGCAGAGGAAATGACAGGGAGGCCAACATAGACTGGCTCTTCCTTAATGTATTATGCATTTTCTATGACTGGCTCTGCCGACAGAGCGCTGGAGACTTCCAAACCCAATGCCAAGGTATGTTCATCCTATTAATCCAAATCTGATTCTAAATTGGAAATGAATGTGTCCAAGCTTGCTGAGGAATTTCAAAACCTTAAACAAAAACTTTATGAGGAAAAAGAACTGAGGAAACTAGCTCAGAAAGACCTATCTTTCTACAAGAGAGAGAAAGATCTCTTGGAGATTGAGAAGAAAGAGTTTTTCAAAGAAAAATCTGAGCTAGAGGATTTACAGAAACAAAAGGAATCCTCATTTTCTGAAAAATGCAAAGAATATGAAGAGGTTTTGAGATTAAAGGCTGAAGAGGTAAAGAGATCAGAGTATGAAAGGCTTAACTCTGTTTCTCTTAAGAATTATTTTCAAAAAGAAAGGGAAGTTTTCCATCAGTCTTTATAGGGGAAAGAGCTTCTGATAAAGAAGTACCGGATGCACAAGATGTGCACATTAAAATTAATTCTCAAAAGGACACTCAAGGTCTGGGTTTCAGTGACCTTGATCCCTTCATTGGAAGAAAGAAGACATCTCTGTCGTCTACCTTATGTGTTGGGAAAGTCCAAACACCTGACTGTGCATCTTCTGGTACAAATATTTTCAAAAGAACAAAAACTTCAGATGGGTCAAGGGCTAGAAAGCTAAGTTTCAGAAATGTCAGCTATAACTCCTCTGGACATGAAAAGGTTACAGAACCATCTTTAAAGTTAATTCATGATCAAGGAAAAGCTGAGATCATGATTTCAAACTCTGCCAAAAGCCTTGATCCAAAGGAGATCTTCAACTTTAACTCTTTCAAGGAGCAGAAGCCTGCTGCTTCTGTGGCTGGTCCCTCTGATGTCAAAACTCATAGTGAACTCAATCCTGAAGCTCCAGTCTTCTTTCCATCCTCTGAAGGTGTGAGGACTTCATTTGAAAAAGATTTACAAAGAGTTCTGGAAGAAATATCCATTTTTGATGCTTTAAAACCTAAGCTCAGAAAATTCAAAACCTGCACTATACAAGATTTGAAATTCTCTGATTCCTCCAGAGCAAACTTCTGTCAGAAACCAACAGAGACTCTCACCTCTGACAGAGCCACCAGAGACTTTTTAGACTCTGATTCTGAATCTGACTCTGACTGTGAGGTGGATGAGCAGATTTTTTGTGCACCAAAAACTATCTTGCAAAAACCAAAACAGGCATTTGTTGGGTCTGGAATTTTAAACAATGTTACACATGTTTCAAAGAACCAATCCAGAATCCCACTATGCCCTGATTTTTAAAACATGGGTGTTAGAATCCTGTCTTCTGAGGAGTTGGAAGAGAAAAGAAAAGAGTAAGCCAATAATGTTTCTATAAACTAAACCCCTGTGCCTTATGTCTAAAAACCTAAAAGGTTAACCCCAGAACAGAAAGGAAAATGGAAAGTTACTCACTCACCTATTTCTCATTCTGCAGTGAATCAAAGTTGAAATTTTTTTTGGTCCAAGGAATCACATCCAGAGAGGAGTGCCAATTTCAGAAAAACCAATCTAGATAGGAAGTTTGTAAAAACATCTGATTCTAGAATTTTTTATTCTCAAAAGGCATGTAATCCAAAGATGATCAATAGAAACAACAATTTGCATCAATCATTCCCATGTTCTGTCAATTGCAATTGTTTCAAGCTTCTGTTAAAGTTACAAAATCACCTTAATCGTCCTCACTGCATGCTGAATTGGTCACCAGAAATGACAAATCCTAAGACCAACTCTCAGAAGAAGCAGAGAAAAACATCTGGCACAACATCAAAGAATGGAAAGCCATAAGGTAAATCAACAAACACCCCCAAACCTAACAAGAAAGGACCCATTATGCAATGGGTACCTAAAAGAAACTAATCTGTCTTGTAGAAGCAGCATGTGCAAATCTGGTACTTGGACTCAGGATGTTTAAGGCACATGACTGGCAATAAAAAGCTACTCACCTCATTCAAGGATAAAATGGGATGTGCAGTAACTTTTGGAGGAGATGGACAAAGACAGATTAGAGGATATGGTGTATTAACCAATGGAGGTGTTTCAGTTTCAAAAGTTGCTTATGTAGAAGGGTTAAATCATAACTCGACCTCCCTACACCCTCGCTCAACCTCTCAGTCCTGACCACGCACAAACCACCACCAGGTCTGGTGGTGCACGCCGGTGGCCACACCGCCGACAGCCAAGGCTGACGGCGGCGGCGGTGGTTTTCACGGTGAACTGACGACGAAAGAAAAACAAAAGAGAGAAGACCTTACCTCGAAGCAATGAACCAACGAGACCCGACCCCTTCTTCAAACTGATCGCCGGCTCTCCCTCACTCTCCCCCTCGCTTCTCTTTGCTCTCGCTGACGTGAACCGGCGGCGGCGACAGTCTTAGGGTGGCACGGCGGTGGTCGCTAGATGGAAAAGAAAATAGGGTTTCGTGGGGTTCCTTCTTGTGTGGGACGAAAACAAATGGGAGAGGAGGGGGTCGGTTCCTATGTGGGCCGATCCCATGCAAAATTAGATTCAAATTACATTTTTAGTCCCTGAGCATTAAAGTAACTTCATTTATTTACCAACTTAAATTAGGATTTTACCATTTAGCCCCCTAACGACAATATCTTATCATTTATGGTCTTTCCCGTCAAATCTCATTAATACAAATTCGTTTAGAGAACGATATTAAAACCATAAATAATAAAGAAATATCCAAACCGGGACACGGGCTTTACAACTCTCCCCCGCTTGAATTAGACTTCGTCCTCGAAGTCTACATCCGCATATAGCTCCGGATAATTCTCCCGCATCTCAACCTCGGTTTCCCAAGTCCACTCGGAACCCTTTCGGTGCTTCCACTGGACCTTCACTAACTGGAATCTAAATTTCTCACACCGCCTAAAATTTCTCGAATACTTTTCTTACTAACAAAACTCCTTCAAGGACATTGAAAATATGATCGGAAGAACACTCCAACAACTGGATTCATTCCTAGACAAACGACTTCGGTTGTCTCCCAACCTTAGATATTCCGTACATCTCGATTCAAATTTCAAGCTCTAACCATTCTAAAGTTGCTCACCAATATACCCTACAGGATACTCAAATTCGATCATTCCTATCATTAACTGTCGATTAACTTCCACGAGTTCTACTAGACTCCCAAAATTTATTTCACACGAATTATCAAAGCAGTAAATTTATATTTACCCACGAAGGTCATTTCACCATAACCATTCCTCACAAGTGAGCATTTTAGGGTTACTACTACCATCAACATAATTTCCTTAAAATCGGCTACAATTCTCCAATTACACTAAGGGTGTTTGGCCTCAAGCCCAAAAGTCGACACCTAAATATACTGCTTACCTCAAAAAGGTTACTGCGCATTTATGCTCTTAATTACAAAGGGCATCATTCCCTTAACCGGCACTATTTGGCCTACAGTACCAACACTCGTGGAATACCCAACCTTCCACCGTCTACTTATCCTCCACACTCGCTCTACGAAGCCTAGTTACACTGTATCAAGATACACCTTAATGTCTACCTCCCAGGTACGTCTCAAGGCCCGGCACATCGGAACTACCTCCCAGGTACGTCTCAAGACTATATCCTCCCAGTGCCTACTAGAAAGTCAAGGTCATAACACATGAATACCGGGGTCTCACCCCAAGATACCCAACCGACCATTACCAACGACTGACTGACATGACCAAGGCTCCAATGCAAACAGTCTACCAACAACATGCCTATCCCGGAACGACTCACTCCCCCAAATATGTAAGTACTCAACTGACACATAACACTTAAAAGCGCCTTTCCCAAAATTCTACAACACAATCCAAATAAGAATTGGGAACACAAGAATTAGATAATGCAATTCTATTTTCAAACTCAAACTTTGTGCATGACTTAGTCGGCATTCTACGCCTCGACTCCTACTCCTCCAAATCTCTCCGGTCCACTAACGTCATCCGGACATTTAAACCTCTTAGGCAAGTTGGGAAAATTACGTCAAATAATCCCTACGATTTTTCCTCAAATCATAGTCGGCTGTATAAGCCTATGATTCTAGCACAATCATCCATCTTGGCCCGAAACAAACATCATCCTCACCGTCACTCCAAGTGACTAATACTAGAATCGTCCTTTTATTCCAACGACTACTAATTTATAGCCTTCGACACTACCCCAACGATCATCCCATCAAAGCAAATCAAGTACACACCTGTACTAGTAGGTTTACTATAGTCGTTCCTCCTTGTGATGGCTACTCTGGGTAGATATTACAACGGGTTATTAGCACATAATAATTCACACTAACAACGTTCACGCTCAACTCCTTGGATTCCTCGAGACTTTTCCCGACTCGAGCATTGATCCTGTGCCTCCGGTAGTAGGAGCTCTACTACTACCATCCACACCTATCATCGCCCGTTCCGAGTTCCATCCCAAAGGGTCCAAGTAGCTCCTTGCCGATAACTATACCCATATGCCCGCATCAGCATATGTACACACTCTTCCTAGCTCCCTAGGAATTCCACCCCCAAACACTACCCTTGCTACAACGAAATTTCTACTAGTCATGACGAGTCGCCTCGCTAATGCACAGTCGCACACAGTGCAAACCAGATAGACATTCGAATGTAAGATTCTATCCTACAACAGTTGGACTCAAACAAGAGCTGCGCAATAGAACTAAATCCGACATTCTAAGGCTATTCGGTTCCTATCAAGGCTAGCATAACCTCCTATTAGCAAGCAACAAACATGCAATACAGTGTAATAAGCACCAAGCAATTTAGCATACATACTTCTATGTTCTAGAAAGCAATCTAGCACACATACTCATACATAAACACCCTTCCCAGCTCTCTAGGAACTTCCTCTTATCCCACTACCCTTGCTACTACCGAATCCCTACTAATTATAACGAGCGACCTCGCGAATACCCGATTATATGCAGTGCGAAATAAATAGACATTCGAATATAAGATTCTATCCTATAACGGTTGGACTCAAACAAGAGCTGCGCAATAGAACTAAATCAAATATTCTAAGGCTATAAATCTCTTACTGCATACAACCTAGAGGGCATCCACTTAGTAACCTATCATAATTAGCATAAATTCCTAATAGCAAGTAGTACAACATACATCATAGTGTCCACAACAGGCAATCTAGCATGCATACTCTATGATCTAGAAAGCAATAAAACACTAAGTACTGTACCTTTCCCCTTTGGCTCCGGCTGACTGTACACACTGCGCCTCCGATCACCGTTTCTCAAACGGATTTTTCCTTCTTTTTATTTCCCAAAAACTTTAAAGAAAATTTCTATACCCGCAAACTTGAGATCAAACACAGCGAAATGCGTTTGATTCACTCAAGCCGTGCTCTGATACCAAGTTGTAACGTCCCAAAAATTAAAAGGAATTTATAAATTTTTTTAAAAATGACATTTCATTAATTAAACTCGTTAAATAACCCAAAACGTTTCGTTTGCAACCCAAGAATAATTATTCTCTAAAAACAGTAAACAGCGGAATAAATAGTTTAAAAATGATAATTATAAAACGATATAATAATCAGCTCTTCACGCGCGTCAGTGTGTACCCGTCACGCCTTGGAGCTACTCGCACCTGAAACAATGATTTATTGGGAAAGGGTAAGCACGAAGCTTAGTGAATTCAACCACCATAGATAACACAGTTATTCCACACTACCCCTATAACAGATAGTTGCACATAAACAAGCATACAAGTCTACGAACAAATCATAAACATGCATACCTACCCCTACGCCACCCGCGTATAACATCTTGGGCCCCACCGAGATTCTACGCCACCCGCGTATACAATCTTTGGCCCCGCCGAGTTCCTACGCCACCCGCGTATACAAACACCGGCCCCCGAGTCCCTACGCCACCCGCGTAGGCCCCCGAGTCCCTACGCCACCCGCGTATATAAACACCGGCCCCCGAGTCCCTACGCCACCCGCGTAGGCCCCCGAGTCCCTACGCCACCCGCGTATACATGACAACGCCACCCGCATATACATGTCAACAAAGGTCTAACTAGCCACCCCACTATCTAGCCCCGCATCACAAATAATTAAGGCTACCACACACGAGCTACAGTAATGTAAAACAACCAATATTAAATATAGTGAGAGAACTCACCTCGTAAGCGCGCCTAGCTCACAAACAATAATTCAAGCTCCACAAATCCAAGATCACTTCCCGACACCTAAACGAACGTTAAAATGTATTAACACGAGACCCGGACCCTAAAACACGACGCACCCTTAAATCGTCACTAAAACGACTTTTCGGTCTAACCAAACAGGTCTGTTCGGGACCTGTTCCGACCTCCATAAACCCAGAAAATCCTCAATTAAATTACATAACCAGAAAGTGCTCAGAGTTAGGGTTCCAAGGACATATCGTACGCGTTCTAACGATTTTTCTACAATTTACTATGAATTTTCTAAAAACAGGACACGAAGCTGCCATGTGCAGACCTGCTGTGAAAACAGTCATTTTACGCCTAGTTAGAGGCCGAACCAGACTTCCGCTAAAACATGAAAAGTGTGCCCGGCACAGAATGTGAACCGTGGGCACCGGATTCGCCTCAATTCGAGCTACGACGGAAACGTTATGGCCGTCGCAAAACAGGGACAGAATGGGATTTTTCACATAAAATGATAACTTTATTTTCGCTTCGGGTTTACGCGATCGGGTCACGGATCAGGGTTAGCAATTTGGGTTTTATGGCTACAAGGTGCTGGACTCAACCGCGTACCACCCACTGCCACCTCCGGCAGTGGTGGTCGCCGGCGGCGGCGTCGGTTTACTAAATTCCGGTGAGACAAATAAAACAACCCGCAAACTAACTCGACCTCCCTACACCCTCGCTCAACCTCTCAGTCCTGACCACGCACAAACCACCACCAGGTCTGGTGGTGCACGCCGGTGGCCACACCGCCGGCAGCCAAGGCTGACGACGGCGGCGGCGGTTTTCACGGTGAACTAACGATGACGAAAGAAAAACAAAAGAGAGAAGACCTTACCTCGAAGCAATGAACCAACGAGACCCGACCCCTTCTTCAAACTGATCGCCGGCTCTCCCTCACTCTCCCCCTCGCTTCTCTTTGCTCTCGCCGGCGTGAACCGGCGGCGGCGACAGTCTTGGGGTGGCACGGCGGTGGTCGCTAGATGGAAAAGAAAATAGGGTTTCGTGGGGTTCCTTCTTGTGTGGGACGAAAACAAATGGGAGAGGAGGGGGTCGGTTCCTATGTGGGCCGATCCCATGCAAAATTAGATTCAAATTACATTTTTAGTCCCTGAGCATTAAAGTAACTTCATTTATTTACCAACTTAAATTAGGATTTTACCATTTAGCCCCCTAACGACAATATCTTATCATTTATGGTCTTTCCCGTCAAATCTCATTAATACAAATTCGTTTAGAGAACGATATTAAAACCATAAATAATAAAGAAATATCCAAACCGGGACACGGGCTTTACAACTCTCCCCCGCTTGAATTAGACTTCGTCCTCGAAGTCTACGTCCGCATATAGCTCCGGATAATTCTCCCGCATCTCAACCTCGGTTTCCCAAGTCCACTCGGAACCCTTTTGGTGCTTCCACTGGACCTTCACTAACTGGAATCTAAATTTCTCACACCGCCTAAAATTTCTCGAATACCTTTCTTACTAACAAAACTCCTTCAAGGACATTGAAAATATGATCGGAAGAACATTCCAACAACTGGATTCATTCCTAGACAAACGACTTCGGTTGTCTCCCAACCTTAGATATTCCGTACATCTCGATTCAAATTTCAAGCTCTAACCATTCTAAAGTTGCTCACCAATATACCCTACAGGATACTCAAATTCGATCATTCCTATCATTAACTGTCGATTAACTTCCACGAGTTCTACTAGACTCCCAAAATTTATTTCACACGAATTATCAAAGCGGTAAATTTATATTCACCCACGAAGGTCATTTCACCATAACCATTCCTCACAAGTGAGCATTTTAGGGTTACTACTACCATCAACATAATTTCCTTAAAATCGGCTACAATTCTCCAATTACACTAAGGGTGTTTGGCATCAAACCCAAAAGTCGACACCTAAATATACTGCTTACCTCAAAAAGGTTACTGCGCATTTATGCTCTTAATTACAAAGGGCATCATTCCCTTAACCGACACTATTTGGCCTACAGTACCAACACTCGTGGAATACCCAACCTTCCACCGTCTACTTATCCTCCACACTCGCTCTACGAAGCCTAGTTACACTGTATCAAGATACACCTTAATGTCTACCTCCCAGGTACGTCTCAAGGCCCGGCACATCGGAACTACCTCCCAGGTACGTCTCAAGACTATATCCTCCCAGTGCCTACTAGAAAGTCAAGGTCATAACACATGAATACCGGGGTCTCACCCCAAGATACCCAACCGACCATTACCAACGACTGACTGACATGACCAAGGCTCCAATGCAAACAGTCTACCAACAACATGCCTATCCCGGAACGACTCACTCCCCCAAATATGTAAGTACTCAATTGACACATAACACTTAAAAGCGCCTTTCCCAAAATTCTACAACACAATCCAAATAAGAATTGGGAACACAAGAATTAGATAATGCAATTCTATTTTCAAACTCAAACTTTGTGCATGACTTAGTCGGCATTCTACGCCTCGACTCCTACTCCTCCAAATCTCTCCGGTCCACTAACGTCATCCGGACATTTAAACCTCTTAGGAAAGTTGGGAAAATTACGTCAAATAATCCCTACGATTTTTCCTCAAATCAAAGTCGGTTGTATAAGCCTATGATTCTAGCACAATCATCCATCTTGGCCCGAAACAAACATCATCCTCACCGTCACTCCAAGTGACTAATACTAGAATCGTCCTTTTATTCCAACGACTACTAATTTATAGCCTTCGACACTACCCCAACGATCATCCCATCAAAGCAAATCAAGTACACACCTGTACTAGTAGGTTTACTATAGTCGTTCCTCCTTGTGATGGCTACTCTGGGTAGATATTACAACGGGTTATTAGCACATAATAATTCACACTAACAACGCTCACGCTCAACTCCTTGGATTCCTCGAGACTTTTCCCGACTCTAGCATTGATCCTGTGCCTCCGGTAGTAGGAGCTCTACTACTACCATCCACACCTATCATCGCCCGTTCCGAGTTCCATCCCAAAGGGTCCAAGTAGCTCCTTGCCGATAACTATACCCATATGCCCGCATCAGCATATGTACACACTCTTCCTAGCTCCCTAGGAATTCCACCCCCAAACACTACCCTTGCTACAACGAAATTTCTACTAGTCATGACGAGTCGCCTCGCGAATGCACAGTCGCACACAGTGCAAACCAGATAGACATTCGAATGTAAGATTCTATCCTACAACGGTTGGACTCAAACAAGAGTTGCGCAATAGAACTAAATCCGACATTCTAAGGCTATTCGGTTCCTACCGCATACGACCTATAGTGCATTCACCTAACAACCTATCAAGGCTAGCATAACCTCCTATTAGCAAGCAACAAACATGCAATACAGTGTAATAAGCACCAAGCAATTTAGCATACATACTTCTATGTTCTAGAAAGCAATCTAGCACACATACTCATACATAAACACCCTTCCCAGCTCTCTAGGAACTTCCTCTTATCCCACTACCCTTGCTACTACCGAATCCCAACTAATTATAACGAGCGACCTCGCGAATACCCGATTATATGCAGTGCGAAATAAATAGACATTCGAACCTATGGTATTGGTTCCTCGTGTTCCTGCTACAAAAACAACTGATGAGATTCCTTCTCACTTCGAGCCTAAAACCACTAGTTTTACGGAACAAGAAAAGCTTAAAATGGAAAATGATCTTAAAGCAGTTAGACTTTTTATTATGGCCTTCCAAACGATATTTTTCAAGATTTAGACTCTGGTGTTACTGCTAATGAAATCTGGGATCAACTTCTGAACCAACTCGAAGGGGGTATTAAAACCCAAAAGAACAGAAGGACCCAATGTATTAATGAATACAATGATTTCAAAGGTCTTCCTGAGGTAACTTTACCACAGGCCTATAACAGATTCAACATTCTGATAAACAAATGTAAGAAATATGGGGTTGTGAGGTCGAAGGAAGATAACAATGTCTTGTCCTTAAAAAGTTTGAATGATGAATGGTTAAATCAGTCTATGTCTCTACAAGATAACCAGGACCTGGATACATGGTCCCTCACAGATGTGTATGGCACTTTAGCTGCACAAGAAAAGAATGTTGTCAAGCAAAAGGGCAAATCCCTCAGAAGGGAAATCTAACAGACACAATGCTGTTAGAGACAAGAAGAAAGAGAAAGCCATAAAGAAGAAAGGAAAGAAAAGCCTCGTAGCAGAAAGTGATGATGAGGAAAGTCTGTCAGAAGATGATGATGATGATGACATCAATGCTTTTGCCCAATCTCTTGCCTTGATCACTCAACAGTTTAACAAGAGGTTTGGCAAGAAAGTGTTTGACAGAAGAGGAAGGTTTGAGAGAGAAGAGAAGGATGAGAAGAGAGTTTATGAGTAGAGGACTACACCTCACCACCAGAACAATCACAGAGCTGCACCAGAGCAGAGACCACCTTAGTATCAACAGAGATACAACCAACCATCACCACAGAAGCCAGCAGATGCTGCCCAACCCATCAATCAAAATGATGGAAGATGCTTTAGATATGGCAAACCAGGCCATTTATCTGCCAACTGGAAGGGTAGACTGGTAAAAGACCAGGACTACTACAAGAACAAGTACAAATACAACTTCAGAGAAAAAAGTTGTGTGGCAGAGATGGAGAACTGGATCTTTGATTCATCTTCTGACGATGAACCAGAGCAGTCCAAATTCTGTGGGATGGTTGTTGAAGAAGGGAGATATTGAGAAAAGACTGAAGGGATAGCAGAGGAAATGACAGGCATGCCAACACAGACTGGCTCTTCCTTAATGTATTATGCATTTTCTATGACTGGCTCTGCCGACAGAGCGCTGGAGACTTCCAAACCCAATGCCAAGGTATGTTCATCCTATTAATCCAAATCTGATTCTAAATTGGAAATGAATGTGTCCAAGCTTGCTGAGGAATTTCAAAACCTTAAACAAAAACTTTATGAGGAAAAAGAACTGAGGAAACTAGCTCAGAAAAACCTATCTTTCTACAAGAGAGAGAAAGATCTCTTGGAGATTGAGAAGAAAGAGTTTTTCAAAGAAAAATCTGAGCTAGAGGATTTACAGAAACAAAAGGAATCCTCATTTTCTGAAAAATGCAAAGAATATGAAGAGGTTTTGAGATTAAAGGCTGAAGAGGTAAAGAGACCAGAGTATGAAAGGCTTAACTCTGTTTCTCTTAAGAATTATTTTCAAAAAGAAAGGGAAGTTTTCCATCAGTCTTTATAGGGGAAAGAGCTTCTGATAAAGAAGTACCGGATGCACAAGGTGTGCACATTAAAATTATTTCTCAAAAGGACACTCAAGGTCTGGGTTTCAGTGACCTTGATCCCTTCATTGGAAGAAAGAAGACATCTCTGTCGTCTACCTTATGTGTTGGGAAAGTCCAAACACCTGACTGTGCATCTTCTGGTACAAATATTTTCAAAAGAACAAAAACTTCAGATGGGTCAAGGGCTAGAAAGCTAAGTTTCGGAAATGTCAGCTATAACTCCTCTGGTCATGAAAAGGTTACAGAACCATCTTTAAAGTTAATTCATGATCAAGGAAAAGCTGAGATCATGATTTCAAACTCTGCCAAAAGCCTTGATCCAAAGGAGATCTTCAACTTTAACTCTTTCAAGGAGCAGAAGCCTGCTGCTTCTGTGGCTGGTCCCTCTGATGTCAAAACTCATAGTGAACTCAATCCTGAAGCTCCAGTCTTCTTTCCATCCTCTAAAGGTGTGGGACTTCATTTGAAAAAGATTTACAAAGAGTTCTGGAAGAAATATCCATTTCTGAAAATTCAAAACCTGCACTATACAAGATTTGAAATTCTCTGATTCCTCCAGAGCAAACTTCTGTCAGAAACCCACAGAGACTCTCACCTCTGACAGAGCCACCAGAGACTTTTTAGACTCTGATTCTGAATCTGACTCTAACTGTGAGGTGGATGAGCAGATTTTTTGTGCACCAAAAACTATCTTGCAAAAACCAAAACAGGCATTTGTTGGGTCTGGAATTTTAAACAATGTTACACATGTTTCAAAGAACCAATCCAGAATCCCACTATGCCCTGATTTTTAAAACATGGGTGTTAGAATCCTGTCTTCTGAGGAGTTGGAAGAGAAAAGAAAAGAGTAAGCCAATAATGTTTCTATAAACTAAACCCCTGCGCCTTATGTCTAAAAACCTAAAAGGTTAACCCCAGAACAGAAAGGAAAATGGAAAGTTACTCACTCACCTATTTCTCATTCTGCAGTGAATCAAAGTTGAAATTTTTTTTGGTCCAAGGAATCACATCCAGAGAGGAGTGCCAATTTCAGAAAAACCAATCTAGATAGGAAGTTTGTAAAAACATCTGATTCTAGAATTTTTTATTCTCAAAAGGCATGTAATCCAAAGATGATCAATAGAAACAACAATTTGCATCAATCATTACCATGTTCTGTCAATTGCAATTGTTTCAAGCTTCTGTTAAAGTTACAAAATCACCTTAATCGTCCTCACTGCATGCTGAATTGGTCACCAGAAATGACAAATCCTAAGACCAACTCTCAGAAGAAGCAGAGAAAAACATCTGGCACAACATCAAAGAATGGAAAGCCATAAGGTAAATCAACAAACACCCCAAACCTAACAAGAAAGGACCCATTATGCAATGGGTACCTAAAAGAAACTAATCTGTATTGTAGAAGCAGCATGTGCAAATCTGGTACTTGGACTCAGGATGTTTAAGGCACATGACTGGCAATAAAAAGCTACTCACCTCATTCAAGGATAAAATGGGATGTGCAGTAACTTTTGGAGGAGATGGACAAAGACAGATTAGAGGATATGGTGTATTAACCAATGGAGGTGTTTCAGTTTCAAAAGTTGCTTATGTAGAAGGGTTAAATCATAATTTGCTTAGCATAAGTCAACTTTGTGATCATGGTTTTGATGTCAATTTTAAGAAAAAGTACAGTTCTATGTTAGTTTCAGAATCTGGTTAAGAGCTTCTCAAAGATGACAGAAAAGACAATCTTTATAAAATGAATTTTAATCCAAACCAAAAATCTAATTCAGAGAGACTCTGTTTAGTTTTTGTGAATAAGGAAGATGCCTGGCTCTGGCACAAAAGATTTGCACACTTGAATTTTTCAAATCTCGACAAGCTTGTGAAACTTAACTTAGTAAATGGTCTGTCTGCTCTTAAATTTAACAAAGACCATCTTTTTTCTGCTTGTGAATTGGGTAAGATGAATAGAGCTTCACACAGAACAAAGAGTGCTCACAATTGCCCTAGACCTCTGCACATGCTTCATGTGGATCTCTGCGGTCCAATCTCTATGCAAAGTCTATCTGGCAAAAAGTATATCCTTGTTCTTGTTGATGAATATTCTAGATATACTTGGGTTGAGTTCATCAGAGCAAAATCTGATGTCCGAGAGATACTAATCAATCTGTTGAAAAGAATTCAGGTTCTGTTAAGTCTGAAGATCCAAAAGTTGATACGTGATAATGGGACTGAGTTCAAGAAAGCCAAAATTGATTCCTACCTTAAATAGGAAGGAATCTCCCAGAACTTCTCTGCTGCAAGAACTCCTCAACAAAATGGTGTCGTTGAGACAAAGAACAAAACTCTAGTGGAAGCTGCCATAACCATGATAGCAGGATCTGATCTTCCCATCAACTTCTAGGCAGAAGCAGTCTCAACAACATGTTTTACCCAAAACATGGATGTCATTGTAAAAAGATTTAAGAAGACTGTTTATGAACTCATCAACAATAGAACACCAAATATGAATTACATTCATATTTTTGGTTGCAAGTGCTACATCTTGAATGACAGAGATCAATTGGGAAAGTTTGACAGAAAGGCTGATGAAGGAAAACTCGTTGGATATTCTCTAACTTCAAAAGCCTACAGAGTCTACAACTTAAGAACAAAGGTCATTCAAGAAAGCATCAATGTATCCTTTGATAAAAGATCATCAAGTGTCTCTAAAAGCCTACCATCAGAGAGGATACATACAACAGAAGAGCCTAGTACCTCCAAAACAAGAGAAGAAAATATCAATCTGAGAGGATACATACAACAGAAAGGCTGATGAAGTCATCATCAGAGGAATTCATGTTTAGAGTTCTAAAGGACATCAACAATTAGGTACATCTCTGTCTGGTCCTTCAAATACTTCACCATCTACTTCTCTGACTACAGGTCAAACTCAAGGAGAAAAATCCAGACAACAATCAGAAGAAGAAAAACTTGAACCTGAACCATCATCACCAGTGATGACAAATGTGGGAAGAAATTCCATATATGAGAGTTCACCTTCTCAGAGCCCTGCTAGCACTCTACAGAGCAATGAAACCACTGTTCAGAGCAGTGTGCCTCAGAGCCCTGTTGCCAATCCCCAGAGCTCTGGAGTTGTAACACACCCTTTTCCTTCAGAAGCACAGACACCACCTCTTGTCCATGCTCTAATGTCTAAATGGGCAAAGGACCACCCAATCATCAGATCATTGGTGATGCTGAAGATTGTGTAAAGACAAGGTTAGCTACAGCAAATGAAGCCTTCTTTGTGAACTTTTTGAACATGATTGAGCCAAAGAAGATAACTGAAGCCTTGGAAGACCCAAACTGGATTGAGGCCATGCAAGGGGAGCTTCTGGAATTCGAGAGATATAAAGTTTGGTGCTTGGTTCCACTTCCAAAAGATAAAGAAACTATTGGAACCAAGTGGGTTTTCATAAATATGAAAGATGAAGATGGGATAATCATCAGAAACAAAGCAAGGTTAGTTGCAAAAGGATACTGCCAAGAAGAAGGCATTGATTATGATGAAACATTTGCACCAGTGGCTAGGCTAGAGGAAATTAGAATCTTTCTGGCCTATGCTGTTCACAAATGGATGTAAAATCTGCCTTTCTGAATGGCAAACTAAATGAAGAAGTAGATGTCCAGCAACCTCCAGGCTTTGAAATCTCATAGTTTCCAGATCATGTGTACAAGCTAGACAAAGCTATGTATGGCCTTAAACAAGCTCCAAGAGCCTGGTATGAAGCTTTGTCCATTTTTCTGTTGATCAACCATATTGAAAAATGTATTGTGGATACTATCTTATTCAATAAGAGATATAACAATTATCTAGTTTTGGTACAGATATATGTTGACCATGATCGAGAGGGTCAATCTGTGGATGTCAAGAACTACAAAGGCTTGATAGGGTCACTTCTGTACTTAACTGCTAGCAGACCTGGCATAATGTTTGCAACTTGTCTTTGTGCTAGATTTCAAGCTAATCCTAAGGAATCTCATTTGTCTGATGTCAAAAGAATTTTCAAATATCTCAAAGGGACTCAATTCATGGGTCTCTGGTATCCTCTTAACTCTGGCTTTGAGCTTGTAGCCTATACAAATTCAGATTATGGAGGATGCAGGAATGACAGAAAGAGTACTTCTGGTAACTGTCAATTGGTTGGAGATAAGCTGGTAAGTTGGACATCCAAGAAGCAGAACTGTGTATCAACTTCTACAGTAGAAGCAGAATATGTTGCTGCTGCAAGTTGTTGTTCACAAGTCATATGGATGAAAAAACAACCCAGAGACTATGGACTAGAGTACAACAAATTTCCAATTCTCTGTGATTCCAAGAGTGCATTAGCAATTATAGCAAATCCAGTTCAGCACTAAAAGACAAAGCACATTGATATAAGGTACCACTTTATCAAATATCATGTTGAAAAAGGGACAATTGAAATGTACTTTGTTTCAACTGAATTCCAACTTGCTGATCTGTTTACAAAAGCCCTTGATGAAAGGAGATTCAACTTCTTAACCAGCAAGATGGGTATGCTGAACATGTCTTCCTAAACTCTGATAAAATCATCAGAGACTCTGACATCCATCTCAGAGATTTGACAGAGTAGTTAGGTGGTTCATGTCAACATAGTTTTTCAATATTTTCTTGTTTTTTCAGCAAAAATGTTTTTTTTGGAGAAGGGAAAACCTATTCTGATGAAAACAACTTTGATTATATCCTTGAACTTATACTCAGAATCAAGTCTCTGAGATTTCATCAGAGCCTCTGACATAATCATCAGAGCTCTGTGACTTCTTTGAGAAACTTCTGTCGTTTTAGTTCTCTGATTATTTTCCTCATCAGATATAGGATTTGCAAATTATTTTAGGTTAAAGGTGAAACATCTTGAGAAACTGGGTTACTTGAACGAATGTCAGAAGTCACTCAACACAGGAAAGTATGAGTAAAGAGTTCCAACAGAGCTCTGCCATTCCTTGATGCCTTGTACATTTTCTGATTAATCTCAGATTCTGAGTGCGGGTTATTTCTAAGCCTCAACCACTTGTCACCCACCAATCTCTAACCGTGACGGTTCCATATTAGAAAGGTTGTCAGATCCAATACACACGTGGCATCTTTCGCTTGGGCAACTGACCATTTGTTATACCCACGTCCCACTATAGGAGACGTTCCACTATATGATACTCGAGTACCTACAATCGTTATCCCTGAGAATCATTCGAGTTGAAATACCCACTCAAACATTCTCTTCACTCTTTAGGCTATTTGATTATTTGAAATACCTGCAAATTCCCTCTCGTATTGCAAATCCAAAACCCTTGTTCTTCAAGCTTATTGAACCTGCAACCATGACACAACAAGACTCTACAGAATCAAGCATAATCGTACCTGTCGACCAAATCATCATCCAACCCTATGTATTCAACGATAATAACTACAAGCTTTCCATCAACACCGCACTTTATGAGCCTTTGTACCACATTATCTTGGAGTTCTTCCGTCGCTTTGAACTATTTCTTGCCCTTACAAAAGCCGACGAGAATCTGCCACAAGTCTACGTACAACAATGGTGGACTAACTGTCAGTTTATCGAAGAAAGAGGCGGAATCATTGGAAAAGTCGATGCTGGACCCAACGCTGGAGCAGGAACACTTCGCATTCGTCCCAAAAGCATCCGAAGGATCTTCGAGCTCAAAACCCCTGCATAACTAGGAATCCCTGCTTATGAAATACCCCCTGAACAACCCATCCTCTTAGAATTCATTAGGTTTCTGGGATACAATGAAAACCTTGAAAAACTTAGTGCTTTCAAGAGAAGACGATTCCCACCCCTATAGAAATTCATGTTCTCAGCCTTGAACAGAACCCTCACCTGCAAATATGGTAGCCAAGACCAAACAAGCCCTAAAACCGTGACTATCATGTATGGTATCTACTTCCAGAGGAATTTCGACTACGCCACAAACATCTACGAAGAGCTTCTAGCCGCAGTAACTACAAAGAACAATGCTCTCGCTAGAGGCAACCGTGTGGGGGAAGACAATAATCCGAAGATAATCCTTTTTCCCAGATTAATTAGCTTGGCCATCAGAGAAGCTTTCGATACTCTTCAGCTCACGCAAAAAGAATCTCCAACTCCAGTCTGGACGACGTCTTCCTTCAGACCAACAATCGTACGTACGTATCCCTCTACTCGCAGAATCCCCAGGACTGTGCTAAATTTGATTCATCCAGATCATCTAACCATCCGCAACTATAGACACGCTGCCCAACCTCAAGAACCTGCGGTGGGATCCCTAACATACATAGGTCTTGAGCCTCAAATTTATGAATCCTAAGAGAGTGAAGCAGAGGAAGAAGGACCAGGGGTAAGAGTACCCACAGAGGGGTCTTCCTCAGAGAGAGAGAGATGGAGAATGAAAACGAAGTAGTTGACAGAGCACCCACAAAGAGAGCAGAAGGTACTTCAGAGGGACGGGCATAGAATTCGATCTCCTCTGACAGCAGTGAGTCTGACCCTGCAAATCCCAAGTCTTCTAACCCTTTAGAAGCCGAGATCATAGAGAGATTAGAAAAGGATGTTCCAAGGAACACACATGTGCATTTTAGGACACCCCCTCTCATTCCCAGTGCTTCCACGTAAACTGTCCATGAGCATCAAGCTCATATGGACATTGAATAAGAGGTGCACACCTCGAACCCAAACCAGCCTGACCCGTCAGAGGCAGTCCTTCATGCCTCTGATGCGCACTTAGCCGGGGAAGTAAACTTTGATAGTGGTGTCTAGTTGCCCCTGGACACTAATAGGTCACCTACACACAATGATGCCTCTGTGGCTCATTTAGAAGGATCACACAATAGACCTGGGATTTTCCATATCCCGCGTAGTCTCTGCCCAACTCAGGGGTAGTGGGAAGACCTAGTTGCCACAGGAAAGACGAGTCTTAGTCATGACTCTTCCCATCACATCCGTTTTGCCTCTTCTGATTCTAAAGAGGAAGAGGAAAACGTGAACATAACACACAAATATGTATCTCCTCGGAGGGAACATCAAGAAAAGGGTGGAAGACCTTCCAGAGTCAATGCAACTACAACTCTGGTAGGAGGCGCCTCTAGACTCGAGGCTCAATTAGAAACATGTGTTGGTTCCAATGTTCCCACCTCTGATCTTGTCACAAAAACAGAGTTCAAAGGTTTTTGTGATGAGATTAGAAACTCCTTGAATGAGTATAAAATTATCAATATAGGATTGGAGGAGCAGAAAATAAATGTTGATACTTTCCTGCAAAATGAGCTCAAAAACGTCAAAACTCAGCTAGTAGAGACTTCTGAAAAACTGGCAGATTGGGAAAAGAAGAGCTCTGAGGAAAACCGAAAGATGCAAGCAGAGATCTCAGCTCTGAAAACCCAACTTACTGACTACCAGAAGGAAACCTCAAACATAGATCCACCATCTGTCACTCTGTCAGAAGCAAACATCAGAGCTCTGACATAGGTGATAAATAACTCTGTAGCTGCTGCCATCAACAATCTACCAACATCCTCTGCTACACCAACTGCTGCTACGCCAACCCATATCTCTACTATCCCATGCCCTAACGATAAACCAATCACCATATGATACATGGGAGAATTCGGAAAGGAGGTCTTGAGTCGCACGATGACCATTTATGCAAAATTTATGGGTAAATCCCAGGCCGCAGAGATCCCTGTTCAACAAACTCTGGACACCCATAAATTTAACTTTGGCGATTTAGTTGACGAAGTGAGGTCTACTGCTGCTGAACTCGAAGATGTACTGAAGAAGGATGCTCTTGAGTTCTGTGATCTCATCATAGAGACCACTTCAAGGAAGAGATATGCTGGTGAATCATCTGCTGCTAGGGAACCTAAGAAGGCCAAGTTTGTCGATCCAGACGTTCACAAGATCTGTACCTCTGAAGATGACGATGATGATATGGAAGATCGGTCTGATCAACAAAAAGGGAGAACTACGAAGACAAACTTAACTACGCCTTTAAAGACAGACAAATCAAAACCCCAACAGAAACCTCAACTCTAACAGAACCTCCATCAGAAACCATCCTTCTTGATACTCCTTCTCAATCCCCAACCAGAACTGAACCAGAGAGGACAGACCCATCCTCTGCTGGAGAAACCTTAAACCAACCACCCAATACAACCACAACCCTGATGATCCATGATGCACACTAGAACGACATAGCAGAATCTCTGGAAATCTTAACCAGAGGAACTACTGCAACAGAGAATCCAATAGCGGGAAACACATCAAAAGTTTGAATTGACAAAGGAAAGAAGAAGATTACAGAAGAACAAACTACTGATGCTCAACCACAGCCACCACCATCCACCAGACAGGATACATTTCTACCTTCTCTTGAAGAGGTATATGCCAACCTATATGCTAAAAGAGATCTGATTCCAGTCAACTTTGTGCCCATCAACCTTTACTTAAATCCTAAATGAGCAAACCAGCTGACAGATGAGAGAAGAAGATTAATTTCAACGAAGACCAACCTATCTGGAAGGATAAATACTTCTTTCAGCTTTGTAAGAATTCAGAGGATCTACCTAAAGAACTTCTCTTACAACAAGGTTGCCTACCACACATACATAGTTGAGTTAGAAAATGAAGATTCAGAAACCTTCAACGACAACGACCTTGTTCTGCTCAATCTATATGATCTCCTCAATTTTCATGCTTATTGCCTCAACTTCACAGAAAGGTAAAAGGCCGCCAGAACTGCACGAGCCGAAATTTTGCTAGTTATGGAAGAGCATGTGAACCTCAGAACCCAAATCAACTTCCAACATGGAATCGAATTTGAAATGAAAAAACTGAGCATTGGGCCTCCAGATGAGAGTCTTGTGGGACTTGAACACTACCCCACGGGATCCCTTGTACCCAATCCAGAAGCATTCATCTGCCGATAGAAAGGGATCAAGAAAGCCATCAGATCAACAGAAGCCCACAAGTACTCATCACAATCTCTAAAATATCTCTGAAAGATCGTACAAGAGAGAGACCCAAGCTCCAAGTGCCCTCAAGAAGTCATTAATAGTTTCATTAGGCATCTAACGATCACTCTAGAATTCTAGGACTTAATTATTAGATTTGATAGGATTCTAAGAGGAAACTATTATGACTAGATTTTACTATCTTTTCTGTATTGTAATGTACTCATCTCTTGAAAGAAGTAAAAAGTTTTACAGAGGATGTTTTCTCCTCTTTCTCTTTATTTGTGCTTAATCTCTGTAAAAATAGCATAGTTTAAATTTTCAATATTTAGGGGTAGATTGTTAGGCCCAAGTATGCCAATGTAAAAGTATTGAAAATATCACAAGTCAGAAGGACGTCAGAGAACATGACTTCAGAGATCAAGCTGAAGACTTAGCAGAAAAACAACAGAAGACAATCAGAGATCGTCAGAGCTATGGCAAAATACCTCTGATAAACCATCAGAGAACAAGTTCGCCAGCAGACCTTCAGAGCTCTGGCATATGACCTCTGGTGAATGAAGACCTCTGTGAATCTGAAGTCTCGTAGAAATCTCTATGTGATAGACAAGTGTCTGCACTTTCCACGTCAGTCCTAAAAGGACGAAGACATACTTTCCACTTGTCATCACAGGGTTAAATAGTACATTGTCTATTGCTTTATTAGGCTATTAATAGAACGTTAGTAAAAAAGCTTTTGTAAGTATCATTACTAGAATTGTGAGAGCACAAACACTGCACATTCCATTCCACTTCTATTGTACGATTTGTAACCTGAGAGATTTCAGAATACACACACAAGAAAAGTGTTCTTGGTGTTATTCATATTTCAATATACGAGCAGTTTGTTATTCAATCTTGTTATCTTTTACTGTTCATTATATTGTCATTCCCTCATTGCTTAGTGTTACACACAATCACTCATACACAAATAAATTTTCTATGCTTCCGCTATCTTTGATCTCTCTGTTTGTATGAGACAAGTTGAATCTGGGAATGTTGATCCAAACCCTCAGTGATTTGATAATGACTCTGAGAAACACTTAGTGAAAATTGTAAGTAGACAATATGTATTAATGTTTTGTCATCAAAGAAAATATACTAAGTCTGTTTAGTATCGCTGATGAGAAACATACGCTTAAAATTTATACTTCAGCGAACACTGTACATCAGTGAGCCCTGAGCATGTTCAGTCTCACTAATGATGGCTGATAACTTATGTTGTTTATTTATGATCCCTGAATACAAGATTCACGTCAACTATGTTCTACACTGAAGTCGAAGATCAAGCAAAAGAACCAGCGACTAAGTCTACTAGTGACCTGATGTGGATATCAGCGAAGCCAAAACTTGTCCATCCCACGTGAAGTTTCAAGTAGAAGACTTCAGCGAACGCTGGACTTTATCATTCGTTGATAGAGAATCATTCAGCGAACGCTGATCATGAAGCCTCCTCTACTAGCAACTTTTGTCTTATCCCCTTGCACGACTCCGTACGATTTTGTCAGAACGGACATCCCTTTTGTCCAGAATCGTAGCACCAACTCTACTACTACACTGTTCATCATGCGGCCACTAGGTCGTCTACTGAAGTCAAATCATGCAACTAACCAGAGGCTGCTATGTGTAAAGGTATACTGACTTGCAATAAATGCATGCAGTATATAAAGGAAACCTACTTCATTTTTGAAGAACTCGACCATTTCCTTCCGCTGAACTTCTGTATGAAAGAAAGCCTTCTTTAGTTTTCTTAATCTTCTTTCTGTCTATTTCTAATGCAAGAACTCTTAGTGTTCTCATAGTTTGTTTAGATTAGGTTTATTCCTTAATCTTGTCCTGCAACAAACTATAAATTGTTTGATACATATTAATAAAAAATTTAGAAAAGTAAAAATCGTGTGTTTGTATTCAACCCCCCTTCTACAAACTTGTATAACCCCTTTGGGACCAACAAGTGGTATCAGAGCGGTTTGTTTAATCTAATAAACAAGATTTTCTTATACTGTCTCTTTTTTCTGTTCCTTGCTATTCTTCATTATGGCAAACTCCACAAATACAAACTATATCGATAATGGCTCTCTTGCCAAACCCCCTAGATTTAGCAAAGATAATATCAATCTTTGGAAAAATAGGATGATGCTCTACATGAAATGTGTAGATCCCACTATACCTTACTATATTGAAAATGGACCATATGTTCCTTTCATTATAGACCCTGCTATTCCAGCCACTGCTACTAGAGCTGCCATCCCTGAACGAATCATTCCCAGGGAAGTTAACACGTGGACTGATGAAGACAATAAGAAGGTGGCCATCGATACTAAGGCCAGATCTATCGTCTCAATGGCTCTTCCTAATGAAGTCTACCACTCCATCATGAACCTGAAGAGTTCCAAATCCATGTGGGACACTATATGTGTTCAATATGAAGGTACTACTGAAGTCTAGGATTCGAGAAAGATCAACCTGGTAAGACAATATGGAAGTTTCATCTGTGGTAAGAATGAAACCCTCTCTGAAATACATCAACGGTTTAACTGTTTAATCATTGACGTAAAAACTATTGGTAAGGAATATTCTAACTTTGAGATCCTGGCAAAGTTTCTGGAAAGTCTTCCTGAAAGCTGGGACAATTATTCCATGTGTCTTAAGCTCTATAAGGATCTTAAATTCATGACCCTCTCTACCTTATTTGGCACTATGCTCAATCATGAGCAATCGTGTCTACTTAAGAAGAATATTGTAAAAGATTCCAAAAGCACACCTGTTGCTTTACTCTCTTCAGAGTTGGTGCCCACTCAGCGTTCTACTGTTACTATCACTGTGTTGGAATCTAACTCTGATGTTTCATTAGACGTTGATCCTTCCGAACATGATGAATCTCTGGCATTTCTGACTAATACATTCAGGAGATTCGCTAGAAAGAGTAACTTCAGAAGAAATAAACCTCTTTCCCTCGCTGACAAGCCCAAATCTTCAACTCCTTCAGATAAGGCCACTACTACCTGCTTTAACTGTGAAAACGTAGGACACTCTGCTAGTGAATGCAGGTCAAAGAAAATCTTCAAACCTTCATCTTCTTCCTACAAGAAATCCTCTAACCCCAGGGCTAGAGATGACAAATACCAGAAGATGAAAGAAAAGTATGCTAAGCTGAAAGCATACAAAAAGAAAGGAAAAGGTTTGATCGTTGAAGATCTTGACTGGGCTGCTTCTGATGAAGAATCATCTGACTCTGATGATGATGATGAGGCAAATCCCTGCCTCATGGCCCAAATTAAAGAAGAGGAAGAAAAAGCTGAAATTACCTCTACTTCTACCTCCACATCTCAGGTATCAAATCCTTCTACTGATACTTCTACTTCAGCCGTTAATGACATTGATAGACGTCGAACCATCGATCTATTAACCGTTGATTTGTATGATGCCATGAATGGCAAGACCAAAGCTGAAAAACAAAATATTGATCTCGCTGAACAGCTTAAAAACTGTCACTTACAAATTCAGAAGTTTCTAGTATAGAAGAAAATTTGAAATATCGGGTCTACTTAAATCAAATCATCGGTATTGAGAGAGAAGAAGCTATCGCTACATTAAAGGCTGAAAAGGCTACTGTTGAAGGATGGTGTAAATCCTCAACAACGATTACTGAGATAATTGTTGCTCAGATTCCCCTAAATGACAAACATGGTCTTGGTTATAAAGTTGACGCTGAAGAACCAACCACGGATCGTTCCATGCTTAAATTTTAAATGTTCGTGTCCTCTATCCCTGACACCTCTTCGTCTCAGTGTTCGTCTTCTAAAACTCGCATCCCTGAGGGAAAACATACCTTGATCTCTTAAGGTAAAGGTAAGGAAAACGTTTTTAATCAAAAACCTCAGAAGGGTACCAAAGTACCTAAGCTGAATGTTTCTAAAACTTCAGCAAGTCATCCCTCTACTTCTAGGACCAAGATTCCTGGATTCGTTCAGTGATAACTCTATTTTTAGAGTTATTATTTCCATTTATTTTCCACTTTATTTTGTCAATTTTAGCCATTTCACTTCTAAAAACCCCCATTCTTGGTATGATTTACGAAAACGAGCAAAAGGAGTGAACCATGGTCTTTAATAAATTATTTGGGGAAGTTTTGGGTGTTTTCTCGATTTTTCATCCGCAGTGACGTATACAGTGCCCACTCCGGTTCCCCACTCTTCGAGCTGATCAAAAAGAAATCAAAAAGAAACTTTTAGTTGGGATCTAATTTTCTGGAGGAGGAAGGTTCATATGGCAGAGAAATGGCTGGAGAAGTACAAGGTAGTTCTCATTGAAGATAGCATCAAGTACACCTCTTTGTACTTGGAGATTGACTTGGAGAAGGGACCATTGGATAAAAGAATTGCACAAGGAGCTGAATTCTGCCACAACTCAGCAGTCTTTACCCATTGGAAGACCCACCTCTTTTGTGTAATACCCAACTCCTTCTCCTAGTATATAAAGGAGCACTTGGGTGCCATTAAATGCATGCTTGGTTATCATCCTTGAATACTTTTAGTCTCAAATTCTCTCAACTACCACATTAGCTTTAGTCTTTTATTTACTGCAGTAACTAGCTTTAATTTTCAGTAATTTACTTTCTTAGTTTAAATTGTAGTTCGTATTACACAGTGCAGGGACGACTTCTCGTTCCCCACTGTGAGCAGTTAATTCAAGTCACTTTCAGTTTTATTATGTGCAAATCTTCATCTTTTGTTTTCTTTACTTCGGAAATGTTAGGCTAAACATCCTTTGGGATGTAGGAAGGAGAAGTACCTGGATTTTATCAAAAATGCTTGAGTAATCTTTATACTTAGAATATTTGTTGTTTTGGTCTTTCATTCTCGATATTTACCCAAGGATGCGAACAAGCTGATCACTTGCAAGGATCTAAAGTCTAGTTCTTAACTTAGAAATAAGTAGAGCGCAGTGACACGAGCTTGAATGATGCTAGGGGATTCGAAAGAATTCTTTTGACACTTACGAAAGTGAGGTCGGCACAGTGAGCTAATCTCTGCCCACTGGAGTAGTAGGCAAGCTAATTTGTGTATTAAAAACACTTAGAGTATTTGTCTCTACACATTCCATCGAGGCCTGAAAAGGTCCATTTAGAGATTACCATTGACAAAACAACAAGTACTAAGAGTATGGGATTTTTATCTAACGGTGTGAGTATTTTGTAACCGGGCTTTTCTAGCGAAAATGTCCACCACGAATACGACGATCACTCTAAGGACCGAGTATTTGAGATAAAATTTAGGGAAAATCCAACCTACATTCCTCCTTTTTAGCATTTAGTAAATCGTTTCAAGTAGCTATTTTACCAAACCAAACCAAAGTATTATTTTCCTCTCTAGTTGAAACTTGTAAAAGGAGCTCATGAGAACCGTATTGTCTTGATTGTCCAGTCTCTGTGGATTCGATTCTGGTATTTTACCAACTATTACTTGCTGTGACGATCATAGTGGACAGTGTACACTTGCACTTCCCACTGTGGACAGTTTGCAACCCACTGCGATTAAAACACACATTTCGCACGTAACAAGTTTTTGGCGCCGTTGCCGGGGACTGGCGTGATTTTAAATCTCAAGACATTAGTTTTTGTTCGAGCCCGAGTAACTAGTTTTACTAAGCTGTTCGTATTGTATGCCACGGCGACAACTCGAACATTTGGTTCCAATAGATCTCGAAATAGAAAAAACGTTGCGAAAAACACGAAGAAGCAAGAAAACAAATCGACAACCTCCTGTGATCCCCACTGTGAACATGGCTGCAGTACCGCCACCTATAGTGGAGACCACAATCACGATTGCCGATAACAAAGATCGAAAAATACGGGACTATGCTACTTCCGGAGTTGGTGATTTAAGCTCCGGAATTTTGAGACCCAATATTGTTGCAACGCATTTTGAACTCAAACCGGTGATGTTTCAAATGATCCAAGCCATGGGTCAATTTGGAGGATCGCCATCTGAGGATCCGCACTCGCACTTAAAATCTTTTTTAGAAATGACCGATTCCTTTCAATTGCAAGGTGTTAGTGATGAGGCATTAAGACTAAGGCTTTTCCCTTTTTCATTAAGGGACAAAGCAAAATCTTGGCTGAACGCACATGCACCTCACTCGATAACCACTTGGCAAGAACTTGCCGATAGATTTTTGCAAAAATACTTTCCTCCAACAAGGAATGTTAGATTTCGAAATGATATAATTTTATTTAGGCAAGAGGAAGATGAGGCTGTTTCGGATGCATGGGAACGATTTAAAGATTTACTTCGAAAGTGCCCACATCATGGCATCCCACATTGCATCCAATTGGAGACCTTTTACAATGGTCTTTCCAATGCAGCCAAAATCATCTTAGATGCAACAGCCGGTGGAACATTTACGAGTATGACTTACAACGAAGGATATCAAATCTTAGAAAAAGTGTCCAACAACAATACCGAATGGTCAAATCCGAGAGCACCCATGTCTAAGACCAACACCATAGATTCCGAAGCACTCAAAACCATGAATGCACAATTAGTGGCCTTGACAAAAATCGTTTTAAATCAAAATCGAGGCCAAGTCAATTCCGCAACCCATCTCGCTGATAACTGCTCCCTTTGTGGAGAGGAGCATGTTTTCGACTATTGTCCAGCAAACCCCGAATCTGTTAATGTCATAGGGACCAACCAAAGGAACAACCCTTATTCGCAGACTTATAATCCAGGTTGGAGAAATCATCCGAATTTCTCTTGGTCCAGTAATCAAGGACTCCAACCCCAAGGACCGAGTCACATCCAGCAAAGACCATACAATCCCCCGGGATTTCAGCAACATCACAGTGGGCAATCCCCACATCACAGTGGGCAGTCCCCACAACCATACCAACCACGATCCAACCAACCAGCTGAGGCTCAACAATCGATCGAGTCGATTCTCAAAGGTTTTATGAATCAAACCCAAGCAGCCATTAGGAATATAGAGACCCAAGTAGGACAGCTAGCCGTTGAAGTTAAGAATAGACCACCAGGAACGTTACCGAGTGATACCGAGCAAGCTAGAGTGATAGGAAAAGGACCAGAACATGTCAAGTCCATAACTTTAAGGAGTGGAAAGGATCTGAAAAATATCATTTTTGAATCTGATGATTCGCCTCAAAAACCCACTGTGAGCACCACAGTGGGCACTCCTCAAGTCACTGTGATCCCCACAGTGGGGACCGACATCCCTGACCTTCCCACTTTTGGACCTGTCCCAAAGACTACTGTTCCAAAGCCAATACCACAGCAAACTCAGATTGACCCACGAAACATTCCATTTCCTCAAAGAATGAAGCCTAAAAATGTCGATGTTCAGTTTAAAAAATTCTTAGACATTTTTAAGCAACTTCACATTAACATACCCTTGGTAGAAGCTCTCGAGCAGATGCCAAGCTATGTTAAATTCTTAAAAGATATTTTGAACAAAAAGAGGAAGTTGGGTGAATTTGAAACTGTGGCTTTGACCGAAGAATGTAGTGCCCTCCTAACAAGCAAGATTCCACCTAAGTTGAAAGACCCGGGTAGTTTCACCATTCCATGCATTATAGGAGGACAAGAAGTAGGCCAAGCACTCTGTGATTTAGGAGCTAGTGTCAACTTGATGCCTTTGTCCATTTTTAACAAGTTAGGGATTGGAGAGGCTAGACCCACAACCGTGACATTACAACTAGCCGACCGATCCATTGCCTACCCCAAGGGAAAAATAGAAGACGTTTTGGTCCAAGTGGATAAATTTATCTTCCCCGCCGATTTTCTTGTTTTAGATTATGAGGCCGATAAAGAAATCCCAATCATCTTAGGACGTCCGTTTCTTGCAACCGGACGTACTTTGATCGATGTGCACAAAGGAGAACTCACGATGCGAGTTAATGACCAAGAGGTAACTTTTAATGTTTTCAAATCTCTCAAATATATAGACACCGAAGATTGTTTTGCCTTAAGTTCGATTTATGAAACCCACAATTTTGGCAATTTGCCCACAGTGGGGAGTACAGTTCCCACAGTGGGGATTGACAGTGAGCACTCTGAATCAGAGAGTAATGACACTTTTAAGGATGAGTGTAATGAAATGGTTGCAGCTTTTGAACCTCTGGACTTCAAAGATAGAGATGTTCAATCCCCTTCAATAGAACAACCTCCCGAGTTAGAGCTTAAACCATTGCCTTCCCATTTAAAGTATGCTTATCTCGCTAAGGATAATAAACTTCCCGTCATTATCTCTTCCAAACTTAGTGAGAAACAAGAACAACTTCTGATTGATTTGTTGATAAAGCATAAGGGAGCAATTGGTTGGACCATAGCGGACATTCGAGGGATTAGCCCCTCTTTATGTCAACATAAGATTAACTTGGAGAGTGACCACCCGGGGAAAGTCCAACCCCAAAGAAGGTTGAACCCCATCATGAAGGAGGTAGTTAAGAAAGAAGTCTTGAAATGGTTAGATGCCGGTATTATCTATCCCATTGCCAGTAGTAGTTGGGTGAGCCCCGTTCAATGTGTCCCTAAAAAGGGAGGAACAACAGTGGTCAGAAATGAAAAGAACGAACTCATTCCAACTAGGACTGTTACGGGATGGAGAATATGCATGGACTATAGGCAACTGAATCTACCAACAAAGAAAGACCATTTCCCGTTACCTTTTATTGATCAAATGCTTGATAGATTAGCGGGAAAGGAATTTTATTGTTTTCTAGATGGATACTCCGGATATAACCAAATCCACATCGCACCCGAAGACCAAGAAAAGACCACCTTTACTTGTCCATATGGTACTTTTGCATTCCGGAGAATGCCTTTTGGTTTATGTAATGCTCCCGCTACTTTTCAACGCTGTATGATGGCCATTTTTACTGATATGATAGAAGATACCATAGAAGTTTTTATGGACGATTTTTCTGTGATCGGCACATCATTTGATAACTGTTTGAGGAATCTAGAAAAAAGTTTGGTGAGATGTGAAACCCACGACCTTATTCTAAATTGGGAAAAATGTCATTTCATGGTCGAAGAGGGCATTGTTTTGGGTCATCTTGTGTCGAAAAAGGGTTTGGAAGTTGATAAAGCAAAACTAGAAGTAATCTCCCAACTTCCCGAGCCCACAACGGTAAAAAGCATTCGCAGTTTTTTAGGTCACGCAGGTTTCTATAGGAGGTTCATAAAAGATTTTTCCAAAATAACTAAACCCCTATGTAACCTGCTGCAACATGAAAGAGAGTTTGTTTTTACCAAAGAATGTAGAAACGCATTTGAAATAATCAAAAATGCCTTAGTTACTGCACCCATAGTGACCACTCCTGACTGGTCACTCCCATTTGAAGTCATGTGTGACGCCAGCGATTGGGCTATAGGTGCAGTACTAGGCCAACGAAAAGATAAGATTTTTCATCCAATATACTATGCAAGCAAGACTTTGATCGAGGCTCAAATCAACTACACTGTAACCGAAAAAGAACTACTTGCAGTAGTTTTTGCTTTTGATCGTTTCAGGTCTTACTTAATTGGAGCAAAGGTCATAGTACACACCGATCACGCAGCCATCAAATATTTGATCAACAAGGCTGACTCTAAACCGAGGTTGATCAGATGGGTGCTGTTGCTGCAAGAATTTGACCTCCAGATCGTCGACAGAAAAGGAACGAGCAATCAGGTTGCCGATCATCTGTCCAGGCTCGAGAAGACAGTGGGCACTGTTGACCCCACTCCTGACCCCACTCCGGTAAAAGAAACTTTTCCCGATGAACAATTATTATCTGCGCAACATCATAATGAAACTCCTTGGTATGCTGATATTGCAAACTTTTTAGCAAGTGGACTTAAGCCCCACGGGATGAGTGGACAACCATTCAAGAAATTTTTACACGACACACGACAATACGTTTGGGACGATCCCTTCTTGTACAAGATAGGGGCGGACCAAATATTGAGGCGTTGTGTCCATGGGAGTGAACAACATCAAATACTCCATGGTTGTCACACATCCCACTACGGTGGCCACTTCGGTGGAAACCGTACCGCAGCAAAAATTTTGCAAAGTGGATTCTTTTGGCCCACTGTTTTTAAAGACTCATTTGAATTCGTGAAAAATTGTGAGCAATGTCAACGTACGGGGAATATATCGCAAAGAAATGAAATGCCTCTTAACAACATTCTAGAGGTCGAACTTTTTGATGTATGGGGGATAGATTTTATGGGACCTTTTCCAAATTCCAACAATAACTTTTACATCTTGGTTGCGGTAGATTATGTTTCAAAATGGGTAGAAGCCATTGCTTGTCACTCCAATGATGCTCACACTGTGGTGAAGTTCTTACACAAAAATATATTCACTCGCTTCGGAACACCACGAGCATTAATTAGTGACGAAGGCACCCATTTTGTAAACAAAGTCATGGCCTCGGTTCTTGCTAAATATGATATTCATCATAGAGTGGCCACCGCATACCACCCACAAACCAATGGGTTGGCCGAGCTTTCAAATCGTGAGATCAAGGGAATTTTGGAAAAAGTTGTTAAGCCACACCGTAAAGATTGGTCAATCAAACTCGATGATGCTCTTTGGGCCTATCGAACAGCCTATAAAACTCCTCTGGGAATGTCTCCATTCAAATTAGTTTTTGGCAAAGCTTGCCATTTACCGATTGAATTAGAGCACAAGGCGTTCTGGGCCCTTAAAGAGCTTAACATGAGTGAGGATGCTGCGGGAATCAAAAGGAGTCTGCAAATACATGAGCTAGAGGAGTTGCGATATCACTCCTATGAGAATGCAAAGTTGTACAAGGAAAAGACCAAGATGTGGCACGATCGTCGAATCAACCATAGGGAGTTCATGGAAGGACAACAGGTACTATTGTTCAATTCCCGTCTCAAACTCTTTCCAGGTAAACTTAAATCAAGATGGACGGGACCATACACCATTGTCAAGGTGAGTCCTTTCGGAACAGTGGAGTTGAAATCCCCACAATCGGGACAAACCTTTAAAGTCAATGGGCAAAGGGTAAAGCATTTTTTGCATGAAAGTGCCCACATCCCTGCCCACTCTCCGCCTCGCTATGGTTAGAGAAATTCACAACCGTTTGTAAATATTTTATTTCACTTATTTGTTGTCTTTTTATTATTTTTGGTCTTTTTAATTCTGCATGGTAGTTTGTTTTAATGTGTGTAGAAGAACGTGCCACCTTTTGAAGAAAAATCAAGGAAAGTACTTTGCAGTGGGGAAGGCTCAGGTCACTGCGCTCCCCACTCCCCACCTGACGAATGAAAGGACTATTTTTGGGGCCCAATGCTGACAAGCTTTCACCTTTTGCTGCCATCAAGTCTACTTTTAGGCCATGGTGTCATAGTTCATCATTTCCCAAGCAAAGCTATCATTGTCAATCCTCTCCCTCTCTCCTAAAATCGGCTGTTTCCCCCCATTTTTGAAAAGAAAACATTTCCAAAAACCACCTTAACCTCCTTTGCTTCCAAAATTTACCCAACAAACTTTCTCTTCTTCATTTCTCTCTCTACGAAAAACCCACCAGCAAAACCCTTCCAAAACCCTAAAAATGGCAAGAACCAAGAGAATGAACCCCAACCCCGATGCACTAACACGTGCGGCCGTCCGCCGCAGGACCGCCGAGGAACAACCACCGGAAGCCGTCACCAATGACCTGAACGAACCGCCACCGGTCTCCGGCGAAAACCCGATCATCTCCGGTGCAGCCGACGAGGGTTCTTCAAAGCACGAAAGCCCAAAAGCTACTTCATCATCGCAAGTCTCAGACAACAGTATCACCCATTTCGAGACCGAGACACTTCTAGCCGAAGAAGAAGAGAGACGGTTAGCAGAGGAGTTCAAACAGAAAATGGAAGCCATTAGAAAAAGAAAGGAAGAGGTCGAGAGGAGGCGTCGAGAGGAAGAAGAAAGAATCAGAAAGGAAGAAGAGGAAAGAATCAAACGAGAGGAGGAAGAAAGATTAAAAAGAGAGGAGGAAGAGAGATTGAGGAGGGAAGAAGCCGCAAGATTGGCTAGAGAGGAGGAGGAGCGATTGAAAGAGGAAGAACGAAAGAAGGATGAAGAAGCAAGGATATTCGAGCAGAAAAAGAAACAAGCAGAGGAGGAGTGTTTGGCTCGTGAGGAAGAAGAAAGACAGAAGAAGATTAAGGAGCAGACTCAGACATTAGACATTCCCCAGAACAAAAATGCTGATAGTGTGGAGGATGTCCACACCACTGCCCACAGTGAAGAAACCCCAACCAGAGCACTCCAGAGGAACAGGGGAATGGTTACACGATCTGGTGCATCCAAGAAGGCATCGTCTGCAAAACCGAAAAGAAAAGCGTCGAGGAAAGGTAAGGGTATCGAACCCTCTTTAAGTTCTTCTTCTAGTGATACTAATACGGGAAGTGAACAAAACCTTTCTGAAAATCCACATCTGTCCACTGTGGGGACTGCTCATGCCCCCAGTGGGATACCGAGCCAATTCACTTCCCCAGCTGCTAGAACCCACTTTGAGTGTATTTGCACTCGGAAGTTGAATTTAGAGAGGGGTTTCGACCCCGACTTTGTAGAAGCAAATCCCTTTGTCAAAGATAAACTTGTAGCGCAAGATTGGGCAACCATTGCCACTGCCAATCGCCGCGCTAATGCATCATTAGTCCGAGAATTTTATGCTGAGGCCTCCCAAGCCAAAGAATCATTTGTTAAGATCAGAGGAAAGGTTGTGGACTTTACTCCAGGCAATATAAACCGAGTGTTAGGTAGAGGAGCTCCGGAACCTTGTGCTTTCGGACAGTTCCTGGCAAAGATGACTCCGGCTGATGAGGAATTGATTTTAAAAGAAATAGCAGTTGAGGGAAGGCCATGGAATCAGGATGGCCAAAGAAGGTGTCTATATGCTGGCAGCCTCACCACTGAGGCTGCTGTGTGGTTCCAATTCCTAAGGGCCTCGGTGGCCCCAACATCGCACGACACGACTCTCTCCATGCATAAGTGTGCCATGCTTTACTGCGTTCTCACTAAAAAGAAGATCAATCTGGGAATCATAATGCATGGTGCCATCCATCAGGCCAGAACACGAACCAAGGTAATCCTACCCCTTCCTTGCCTTATTACACTATTGCTAATAGATGCCGGAGTGCCCACAGCTGAAGAAGACCAGTGGATCATTTCCACGAAAAACATCAGTATTCAAACAATTAAGAAGATGAGAAGAGAGATAGGAGGCCCGTCTGTTGAGCCTGCCCAGGTACAGCCCAATGTGCGAATAGCCGACGAGCACATAATGGGCACTGAAGTGCCCACTGTGGAGAAGAAGGGTACCCCACTCCATTCAACCGAGGCCGGATCATCAAGCAACCAAATGGGAGAGATTTTGGCAGCTTTAAAGAAGCTCACATACAGGATCGAGTTGCTGGAAAGTGAGCAGCGATATCAGAACCGGGCCACGCAGAAATTTTGGATGTATACAAGAGAACGAGATGAGGTGACGGGCCTGATGATGAAAGAGGCCAACCCAATGCTAGCTGCTCAGCTACCAGAATTCCCGAAAGATATCTGCCCGGTTAATGACAGTGAGGATGAGTTCGATGATGATGATGCGGATCTGTCACCGCAAGCCACCCAAACCCCGTGAATGGTTTGTTTTAAAACAATGGTTTCGCTCTTTTGCTCACCAAAAACAATTTTATTTTGTTTGGTTGATCTTTTTGTGCCTATGGCTAGGCATTGACACTATTTGCTGTTTTAACTTTTTAAATATCGATGCATGAAAATCCTACCGGTAGGTAGGTACTTTTGGGTACTAACGTATTGATTGTTTGAATGCTTGTTTGACCTCGTTTCCATTTCAAGGTACAACTTTCGGCTTCCGACTTAAAAGGTCACTTTTGTAAGTACAAATCTCAACTTGTCCCGTGAAATGATTTAGGCCATTTTTTGCATCTAAACACGATCCTTTTTGTACCCCAAACCACCACCTTTGTTCGTTATTTCAATGTCACAGTGGGGACACTGTGAGATTTTAAGTTTGAGGTGGGAACTTCCAGAGTGACCTCCAGTTTGCTCACAGTGAGGACACTGTGAAGTCCAAGTTTGAGGTGGGTAAGCCGTACCCCCCTCCCAAAAAAAAAAGAGAAAACACAAAAATACAAAAACAGAAGAAAATCGGAGTAGCACTAACAAAATTGATGGTGTGCCTTTTCTGGACCATCAAAGTGCTCACTCCCAGAAAACGATGGTGTGCCTATTCTGGACCATCAGAATACCCACCCTCACAAAAAATAGCCATACTCATTATACCCAAATAAAGCCTGAAAGTGTACGTTCTTATCATAGCAAAATACTAAACACCCACTTCTTGAAATAAAAATCTCAAAGCGAGATCTTCGGTCCATGTTTGGAAATTTTTGCCAAAACCCTTGGGAAAAGATTCAAAGCCATAAACCCTTCAAACCCAAGAAAGCCCTATTGATCAAAAGGTAAACAAGGGAAAGGTTTCGTCAAACACAAAAGTGAAATTTTCAAGTTTGGAACCGAAGGAAGTATCGAAGGAAGGAGATCAACGCCCATTCAAGTCAAGAAGTATGTAAGTCCCTCAAAGTTTCAAATGCATTTTTTTTATTTTATTTCTTTCTTTTTATTACTTGGGGACAAGTAATGATTTAAGTTTGAGGTTGTGATAACTCTATTTTTAGAGTTATTATTTCCATTTATTTTCCACTTTATTTTGTCAATTTTAGCCATTTCACTTCTAAAAACCCCCATTCTTGGTATGATTTACGAAAACGAGCAAAAGGAGTGAACCATGGTCTTTAATAAATTATTTGGGGAAGTTTTGGGTGTTTTCTCGATTTTTCATCCGCAGTGACGTATACAGTGCCCACTCCGGTTCCCCACTCTTCGAGCTGATAAAAAAGAAATCAAAAAGAAACTTTTAGTTGGGATCTAATTTTCTGGAGGAGGAAGGTTCATATGGCAGAGAAATGGCTGGAGAAGTACAAGGTAGTTCTCATTGAAGATAGCATCAAGTACACCTCTTTGTACTTGGAGATTGACTTGGAGAAGGGACCATTGGATAAAAGAATTGCACAAGGAGCTGAATTCTGCCACAACTCAGCAGTCTTTACCCATTGGAAGACCCACCTCTTTTGTGTAATACCCAACTCCTTCTCCTAGTATATAAAGGAGCACTTGGGTGCCATTAAATGCATGCTTGGTTATCATCCTTGAATACTTTTAGTCTCAAATTCTCTCAACTACCACATTAGCTTTAGTCTTTTATTTACTGCAGTAACTAGCTTTAATTTTCAGTAATTTACTTTCTTAGTTTAAATTGTAGTTCGTATTACACAGTGCAGGGACGACTTCTCGTTCCCCACTGTGAGCAGTTAATTCAAGTCACTTTCAGTTTTATTATGTGCAAATCTTCATCTTTTGTTTTCTTTACTTCGGAAATGTTAGGCTAAACATCCTTTGGGATGTAGGAAGGAGAAGTACCTGGATTTTATCAAAAATGCTTGAGTAATCTTTATACTTAGAATATTTGTTGTTTTGGTCTTTCATTCTCGATATTTACCCAAGGATGCGAACAAGCTGATCACTTGCAAGGATCTAAAGTCTAGTTCTTAACTTAGAAATAAGTAGAGCGCAGTGACACGAGCTTGAATGATGCTAGGGGATTCGAAAGAATTCTTTTGACACTTACGAAAGTGAGGTCGGCACAGTGAGCTAATCTCTGCCCACTGGAGTAGTAGGCAAGCTAATTTGTGTATTAAAAACACTTAGAGTATTTGTCTCTACACATTCCATCGAGGCCTGAAAAGGTCCATTTAGAGATTACCATTGACAAAACAACAAGTACTAAGAGTATGGGATTTTTATCTAACGGTGTGAGTATTTTGTAACCGGGCTTTTCTAGCGAAAATGTCCACCACGAATACGAGGATCACTCTAAGGACCGAGTATTTGAGATAAAATTTAGCGAAAATCCAACCTACATTCCTCCTTTTTAGCATTTAGTAAATCGTTTCAAGTAGCTATTTTACCAAACCAAACCAAAGTATTATTTTCCTCTCTAGTTGAAACTTGTAAAAGGAGCTCATGAGAACCGTATTGTCTTGATTGTCCAGTCTCTGTGGATTCGATTCTGGTATTTTACCAACTATTACTTGCTGTGACGATCATAGTGGACAGTGTACACTTGCACTTCCCACTGTGGACAGTTTGCAACCCACTGCGATTAAAACACACATTTCGCACGTAACAAGTTTTTGGGTAAAGACTGCTGAGTTGTGGCGATCTACACCTAAAATAAGAGTGGATGTCACTAGTATGAAATCCAAAGAACTGATAGTTCCTCCAATTTCCAATGCCAAAGGTATTCTTGGTGCTGGCCCTGCCCATTTAAAAATCTCTGCTAAGCATGCAAATGGTCCTAAAGCTACTTTTAGCTATAGGAAATGTTATCACTGTGGACTTACCGATCATATTGCTAGTAAGTGCCCCACAGCTACCAAGGCTGAAAAATTAGCAAAGGTAAAGAAGACTGCCCCCAAGGTAAAGAAGACTGCCCCCAAGGCAAAGAAGACCAATCCTGGTGCAAATCAGGTTACGGTGAAAACAACCAATGAGGTTAAGAGTTTAACCAAAGTGAAGAATGTCACTGAAGCTGAATCTTCAAATACTGCGAAGATTGTTGAACCTTCAACTTCCTCAACCACCACTGAGAAATGTGGACCCATAGTAAAATGGGTGCCCAAGTCAAACTAATCTTCCTTTGTTTGCATGTCCTGAAGGGTATCTGGTATCTTGATAGCGGATGCTCTAGACATATGACTGGCAAAAAGAACCTGCTCACTGAATAGAAGGAAGAGAAAGGTCCCTCAGTGACCTTTGGTGGAAATCGAAAAGGCTATACCCGAGGGTTTGGTGTACTTTCTGATGGTACAACTACCTTCAGAAGAGTCGCATACGTCGAAGGGCTGAAGCACAATCTTCTGAGCATCAGTCAGCTATGTGACACGGACTACAAAGTGTGTTTCGCTAAGGAATCCTTCTTTGTCACTGACAAAAAGGAGAAAGTCGCTCTCAACGGATACCGTTTGGAAAATGTTTATGTTATAAACATGTACTCGACAACACTTGAGAATTCTTGTTTCTTCTCCAAATCCTCATCTTATGTCAACTGGCTGGGGCATAAGAGGCCATCTCATCTCAACTTCAAGACACTGAATACTCTTCCTTCAAAAGAGTTAGTTACTGGTCTTCCTCAACATTCATACGCTAAGGAATTCTTATGTTCAGCGTGTGAAAAAGGGAAACAAACCAAAGCAAGCTTCAAGTCAAAGCAAGTTTCCTCATTGTCATTTCCTCTTCAACTTCTTCACATGGTTATGTTTGGCCCTGTCAACAAACAATCCATCGCTGGAAAGAAATATATACTGGTAATTGTTGACGAATTCTCTCGCTACACCTGGGTTATGTTCCTCCGTTCTAAGAGTGACACTGTTAGATCTGAAGTTTTGTCAAAAGTTACAAGTATTGGTTCTGGATAGAAGACTCAGAGTTCTGAGTAAGAAGACTCAAAAGCTCTGGCTGAGAAGTCTCGAAAAGATTACAAGTATGAAAGTCTGAACAGAAGGATCAGAGTTCTGAGTAGGAGACTCAGAACTTCTGAAGAAGAAGTTAAAAAGACCAAGTGCTTTAAAGGAAGTTCTGATATGCTTAGTCAGAAGATTGTTCAGAAGTTCTGAACAACATGTTCAGAACTTATGACAGGATACTTTCCTTTGTATTCTTTTAGTTAATTAGGACACGTGTAATATTCCTATTAGACTTTCATGAATATGTACTGTAGCTTTATCTTTTCCTTACAGTATATATAGTTGTTAGTAACTGTAAGCTAACTAATTTTTGGCATAACTTTCCGCATATCTTTGTATTCACTTTTGTAATCTTTGAGAGATTCTCTCTCTAGATTTGTAATCTGTTATTGATTGAATACAATACTTTTGGATCCAATTCTCTATCATTTACTGTTTGATTGATCTTAATTGATTGTAAGATTGAATCCTGATTTCTACAATTGGTATCAGAGCAATCTGGTTAGCAAACATCTGGTCAAAGGTTTACCAAAGATCATGTATGAAAAGGAATCATTATGCTCAGCATGCGAAATGGGCAAGATGAAGAAAAGTTCTCACAAAATAAAAATGGATTCATCATGCAAATCACCATTAGAGATGCTACATACAGATCTGTGTGGTCCTATTTCAGTTAAATAAATGGGAGGAAAGAAATATATGCTTGTTATTGTGGATGAATATTCCAGGTACACATGGGTTGAATTCTTAAGAGCAAAGTCAGAGGTTGCTACAACACTGATTAATTTCATCAAAAGAATTCAAGTATTCTTACAACTTCCAGTCCAGAAAATCAGAAGTGACAATGGGACAGAGTTCAGAAATGAGACTCTTCAGAATTTTTTGCAAAGCCTGGGGATTTCTCATAACTTTTCAGCTGTCAAAACTCCTCAACAAAATGGTGTCGTTGAAAGAAAGAACAGAACTCTAGTTGAAGCTGCAAGAACCATGTTGGCTTATTAAAATCTTCCAACCTTCTTATGGGCTGAAGCAATAGCCACTGCTTGTTTTACACAGAACAGAACTTTGATAAATAAGAGACTAGATAAAACTGCTTATGAACTGATTAACAAGAGAAAACCACTAATTAATTTTTTTCATGTTTTTGGATGCAGATGCTATGTTCTCAAAGACAGAGAGAACCTTGATAAATTTGATAAAAAGGCAGATGAAGGATACTTTGTTGGTTATTCACTAACTTCCAAAGCATTCAGAATCTACAACAGAAGAACCAAGAGGATAATGGAGAGCATAAATGTAACATTTGATGAGTCAAAAATGAAGACTTCTGAATAAAATAGTGACTTCTGAAACAAATTCTAATCCTAACTGTTCAGAACTCAATTTATTGTTTAAGGATGCATTTCTGGAACTAACTTCTGAATCTTATGCAGATTTTGAAAATCCTAAAATGATTCAAGAAATGAAAAAGCGAACCTCAAAAGTGGTTCAAACAACAGTAATGATACTTCTGAGCCTAGAACTCAGAATTCTGGACAAGTTAATCAGACTTCTGGTCAAGGTACACAGACTTCTGGTCAGAGTACTCAGAACTCTGAACAAGTTATTCAGAATTCTGACTCCACTACTCAGAATGCAAACTTGGATGTTTTACCTAAACAAGTACCAGAACAAGGGGACAGTCTAGAATTACAAGCTATTATTGATGAGAATGATACAAAAAACAACTTTTCAGAGATTGATGTACTTCCTAGTTCAAATAAATGGACTAAAGACCATCCTATTCATCAAGTGATAGGAGATCCATCAGTGGGAGTACAGACCAGATCAGCAACAGCAAAGGAGGCAATGTTTGCAGGATTTTTGAGTGTGATTGAACCTAAGAAAGCCAATGAAGCCCTAGAGGATCCAGATTGGATTTTAGCAATGCAAGATGAATTGCTACAGTTTGAAAGAAACAAAGTCTAGAGACTTGTTCCAAAACCTGGAGGAAAATCTATTATTGGAATAAAATGGGTATTTAGAAACAAGAAAGATAAGTCAGGTGTTGTGGTCAGAAATAAGGCTAGATTGGTTGCAAAGGGACATTCTCAACAAGAAGGAATAGATTATGATGAGACATTTGCACCTGTGGCAAGAATAGAAGCAATCAGAATATTCTTGGCATATGTTGCACATAAGAACTTCATGGATGTCAAATCTAATTTTCTAAATGGTATACTAAATGAAGAGGTTTATGTCTATCAACCAGAAAGTTTTGTTGACCCTGAATTTCCAGATCATGTTTATGTTTTAGATAAGGCCTTATATGGTCTGAAACAAGCACCAAGAGCCTGGTATGACACAATAACTCAACATTTATTAAAATCTGGCTTCAAGAAAGGTAAAATTGACACTACTCTATTTCTAAAGAAAAAGGGTGATGATTTGATCTTAATTCAGATATATATAGCAGAATTATGTACTGAATTCTCAAAAGTCATGGAATCAAAATTTGAAATGAGCATGATGGGAGAACTGAATTTTTTCCTTGGTCTTCAAGTAAAACAATTGTCAAATGGAATTTTCATAAATCAAGGAAAATATGTAAAGGATATTTTAAAGAAATTTAAAATGTCTGATTGTGTTTCTATGAGAACACCAATGGCAACAAATGTCAAGTTAGATGCTGATCTCTCTAGAGTTTCAGTATATATCAAGATTTATAGAGGCATGATTGGTTCTCTACTTTATCTGACTGCAAGTAGACCAGATATCATGTTTGCTACATGCTTCTGTGCTAGATTTCAATCTAATCCAAAAGAATCTCATATGCTAGCTGCTAAAAGGATATTAAGATATCTTAAAGGTTCACCTGATTTGGGCCTTTGGTGTCCTAAAGAAACTGATTTCAAACTAACTGCTTTCACTGATGCTGATCATGCAGGAAGTAGATTGGACAGGAAAAGTACTACTGGTGCTTGTAATTTTCTAGGAGACAAGATAGTGAGTTGGGCTTCAAAGAAGCAAAATTGTGTGTCCACATCCACTGCTGAAGCAGAGTATGTAGGTGCTGCTGCTTGTTGTTCTCAAACCTTGTGGATGAGAACACAACTTATGGACTATGGATATCAACTCAACAAACTTCCCATATATTGTGATTCAGAAAGTGCCATTGCAATAACTCAGAATCCTGTCCAACACTCAAAGACCAAGCATATTGATGTAAGATATCATTTTATTAAGGACTATGTAGAAAAGGGAACAATTGAAATGATCTTTGTGCATACAAAATATCAATTGGCTGACTTGTTCACAAAGCCTCTTGATCACAAAAAGTTCACTTTTCTCATATGTAAAATAGGAATGCTTAATTTGACTAATTGAACATATTTGTTATTTTTCAGAAATAAAAAATTTTGTAAGTAAGATTTTCTGAGTAGTGCTCTCAGAACTCTGACTCTCTTAATCAGAATTCTGACTCTTGAGTTCAGAACTTCTGAGTTTTGAGTTCAGAACTTCTGAGTCAATACTTCAGAAATCTAACTTTAAATTCTTACTTCTGAATAGGTTAATCAGAACTTCTAACTACCTTTCAGAACACATTTCTGAAAATTACAAATATTTCAATATGTTGTTAAGATTTTTTCTGTTTTATTTTTATATTCCTTATAATATGTGTTTGAGTATATTCAAAAGTCAAGGGGGAGCATTGAAATCATTCAGATATCGTTCTGAGGTGCTTATAAGGTTTGTATATTCTCTTCTCATCACTAATCATTCTAAGGGGAACAAGCTATCAATGATAAATCTTTTTCACTTGTTCAAACTACTTTTGAATCCTTAAAATATTTTTAAGATCAGATGTTAGATTTTAAATGTTTTCAGAAATTTCAAATCATCAAAAGGACAGAACTTTGATGATAAAATAATTTTCTATCTGTTCAAACTACTTCTGGATGATCAAACGTTTTTTATATTAATCAGAAGTTGATTTTAAATGAATTTTGGTTCTAAGGGAATTTCTTCTGAACTGTGTACTCAGAACTTCTGAATATGCTTTCTCAGAACTCTGAGCGTGTTATTCAGAACTTTTAACTTGTGTTAATTTCTATCCAATAACACGTGTCAGCTTCTTATTCAATTGAAATTACCACGTGTCATTTAATATCTTTTGTGGTATTTCAAAGTGTTTGACTCCGTTATAACACTGACAAAAGCAACGTTTTTTCGTAAAACCCTTCGGCTTCGCGCATTTTAAATAGTTCTTAAAATCCCTCTTTCAAAATTATTTGAATTCCAAGAGCGAAAACGTGAGATACACACAAATCCAGAGTTCTTTGTTCTTGTTTTCTTTCAATCTTCGATTTTAAATCATCTCGGGTTCGAGAAGAAGTAAACCTATTTCCTTACACTCTGAAAAATCAATGATGGAATCCTTGTCCGATTCAGAGAATAATGAAGTTCAGAGACTTGAAAATAGAGTTGTAGAAGAAGGGGCAATAGGAGAAAACATTGTACTAGAAAATGTTGAAGAAGAAGCAGGGGATGAAAACATGGATGAATCAGAGGGAGACGCAAATGAGGGAAATGAGAATATTCAACACGAACAGAGTGCAGTTAGGTCAGTCATGTCTGTAAGATCTAATACTGGTGAGAGGATTGTTCCTGAGAGTGAATATTTGCATTTGATTGAAAACAACTGTGTGTTAATACTTGATGAAACTAGGTTCAAGAAAGAACATGGGATAATCATAGAGTTACTGAAATACCATCCTTTTAAGAAATGGGTTACAATGAAGAAATCGGTTCTTGTTCAGTATATCCAACAATGGTGTTAGAGCATTATTGTATTCAAGATTTACTGTAAAGTCAATGTACTGTATTAGTTGCTAATGCCTTTATACCTTGTATGTTATGGGTATAAATAGGCATGTCTAGTTCTTAGTTAGATAGGAATCTAGATCCCTTGAGAAACTTCTTGAGCATTTTGTCATTTGTACTTTAGAGATCAATATATGGATGACAAGTTTGCCTTCTAAATTCTCTCTACATTTGTTCTTTACATATTGCTAGATTTGGGATTTCACATTTGGTATCAGAGCTAAACAGGAGATTCAAGCAGATCAAAGACCAAATTGAAGATTTTTTACACTGATTTGAAGAATTCGGATCCTTCACTTGTTACTGTTCATCTTATCACTTATCATTAAGACATGATTTTTTTTTCTAGATTTTGATTTTTTGGATCATTTCTTGGCATCACTGAACTCGGATTTGATTCCTGAACACATTTAATTCTTGGATCATCATCATTTACTGCACAGATTCATCTTATTTGATCGATTCTTGGATTTTTGTTCGAAAACCCACAGTTCACTGTTTTGGATCATAATTCGTTTAAATCAATCGAATTGCGAGTTGTGATCAACAAGAAAAGTATGCGGATTTTGATTACGAACAAATCGATATAAGTTTCATCTCATTTGATCAAGAATTGAAAGAGTTATGGCAGAATCAGTGATTTTCGTGTTCAAAGTGAAGAATTCAGATTGTTCTTGGTGAATTCGGATCATTCATACGGAATTCGGACCATTCAAGGGATTTTCTACTTGATTTCGGACAATTCGGAGTGTTCTTAATTTTTACAAGTCTTGAATTCGAATCCTTCTGCATTCGAATTGATTGAATTCGAACCCTTCTGCATTCGAATTGATTGAATTCGAACCCTTCTGCATTCGAATTCCTTGAATTCGAATCCTTCAGCATCCGAATTGATTGAATTCGAATCCTTCTTCATTCGAATTCATTGATTTCGAATCCTTATACATCCGAATTCATTGATTTCGGATCCAACTACATCCGAATTCATTGATTTCGAATCCTTATACATCCGAAATCTTGTGATTTAACCAAAAAAAAATTAATATTGTATTTCATTCGAATTTTTTGAGAAAATTTTTTATTCCGAATTTTTTTCTATAGTGTATTTCATACACTGTAAGAACTTTTCAAGAAAAATATTTATATAAAATTTTTTGTATAGTGTATTTTCATACACTTTCTGCTTGATCTTCTGAACGATCATTTTCTAGCAATATTAACCTTAACCTTAACCAATCTGAACCATTAACCTTAACCATTAACCTTAACCAATCTACTTCAGCTCACACCACAATACCAGTATCTGAACCACATCATTCTCATGATCCATTACCTAAAGAGCCAAAACCCGAAGAGACTGATCCTCAATCCACTACATCTTTAGTACCTCCTATCATTCCTAGTCATGATGAAGCTGGTCCTTCTAATCCAGCTGATCAACCTGGTCCTTCATCCTCGCGGAACAGAAAATTGACTGAACTTGAACAACGACAAAGAACTTTGTATTTGAGAACACCTTTCCTAGAAGAAGAAGAAAGAAGACTGTTTGTGCACAGAATCAGAACTTTGAATCCCTACAAGTTCGAGTATATGTACTTTCTAAGAGACAAGTGTCAAAAGAAAAAAGACGCGAGGAGCAAGAAATTGATTGTGACTATAAAGGAGGTAACTGCCAGATTATACTACAAATTGTGGTATCCAGAGTTTCTTGTTCAAAGGCAAGATTGCAGAGATTATAGATTTACTGAAGCAGATTTTTGCCACCTAACGATAGAAGATTTTGAGTTCATGTATCATTATTTCCGAGATCTTCAGATCAGAAGGGAAAATGTGTCTCTTGCTTTGAATGACATTAAGAGATTTCTGAGAAGACACATTTTGTTCACACAGTGTCATGATTTGCAGATGGGTGTGGAAAGCTATCAACCAAGAGTAAATCTGTTAAGACCGAATCAAGAATTGACTGGATTGATGAGGATGCCTTTATATTGTGTAATTGCAGATCCAGAGTTTGGTGTTGTGTTCAGTAATGGTGCAAACAAGATATTCATTCGGTTTAATGAGTTGGAAAAATATTCTGATGGTACGCTTAAAATTGTAAGACTTCAGTTAGTCGAAAAGCTCAAGAGACATGATGCTGAAAGAAAGATTAATTGGATGTCTTCAAGACCTAGAAGAGTCTTATCCAGAGCCATTGAAGAGATTGATGAAAGATTGAACTTCAGAATGGTTATGAGAAGAATTGAAACCTATCTTGGTTTCCGAAGAAGAAGAAGACCCTTCCTGCCTTGATAGCTAAGGGGGAGATTGTTAGAGCACTATTTGTAGCTATCAAGTCAGTATTAAATCTTTGTTCTGTTTCTCCTTGGTAGAGGCACGGGCTTGTCATGTCCTACTATATAAAGGAGTTCCTTTGTTATTTTGTATAACTTCTTGATCATTTGTCATTTACACTTTAGAGATCAATATATGGATGACAAGTTCTCTCTAGATTCTCTCTCTACATCATTCTTGATTTCTTGCTAGATTTGGGATTTCACATATGGGTTTGAAGCAAATTATTATAACAGAAATACCTTCAACTCCACAAGTTTCTGTTAAACCAAATAATGAAAGTTTGAAACAATACATTGCTAAAGATGTTGCTTCAAGTCCTTCATTTTCTGATTTAAATAAAGCATTGGAGGGAGAAAATGTTGATCTGAAAAGACAAAATTTAGACATTTCTTCTTCAAATGATAAACTTACTAAAAGAATAACTGATCTTGAAGTTTATATTGTAGATCTTGAAACAAAGAAAGACAACTCAAGTTTGCACGATCAAATCGAGAATCTTCAAGAGAAAGTAACAACTCTTCAAAAAGAAAATGTCGATTTGAAGAGAAGAGAAGAAAAGAGAGTGAAGTGGACCTTAAAGTTACATACTCAATTAAAAGAAGTTCAAGATAAAGAAAAGAGTTTGGACAGTGAAAATGCCGAGCTAAAGAGAAAACTGTCTAATTTTTCTTTTGAAGAAAAGAAAGTTTTTGAAGAAAAGAAAGTACTTGAACTGAAACGCATAAAACTTTCAAAACAAGTTTCTGACTTTGAGAAAGTTTTATTTCTTGAAAAGGAGAAGTTGGAGAAGGAAAGGGTTGAGTATGAAAAAGAAAGGAAAAGCTTTGAAGCGAAGAATGCGAAACTGTCAAAGAAAATTTCTGATCTTCAAAAGGACTTAGAAAAGGAAAGACAAGAGCTAGATAAAGAAAGTCAAGAGCTAGAAAAGATGAAGAAAGCTGACTTTCAGGCTAGGTGCGTTAAAGACGAATTTTCTAAAGAAAGGAAGATATTTCGGCAGGAAATTCATAAATTGACAATGAATTTTGCTGCATTATCGACTGACATCATGAAAGAGAAGAGGGTCAAGTCTAATATTCAGAAGAAGCTTGATTTGGTGACCAAGGAACGGAATGACTTATCATACAAAGTTAAGTCATTTAACAAATCCAAATGCTATTCAGAATGTCTGATTCGTCCTTCTAATCTATTCTATGATCACTCGGTGGATAATTCTTCCAAGTATCAATATGCTGATCTTCCTTCATATAAGAAAGTCAACATGCAATGGAGAGTAAAAGGTACGTCTACTGAAAAAGGTGAGCCAAAATCCTCTGTTCCCAACAAGAACACTAATCTGAAAGCTAAATCTTTTGCTAATCCTGATTCATTCTATTCCGCAAATCATTTAATCAGGTTAGCACAAAAGAATTTTTGTTGTTCTTATTGTGGTACTAATGATTTTATTAAAAATGAGAGTGTTCAATATTGGTATGGTACTTATCATTTTCCTTCCTATAGAGCTCCGCTTAACAAGCCAGGACCCAAGACACGTTGGGTACCAAAATCTACTTAATCTGTTTTTGCAAATTTAGAATCAAAGCGTTGAACTCTCGGAAGAAGATTACTTGTACCATTAAGGGGGAGTAAAGAGGTATTGGCTTTTGAACATATCAGTTTAGGACCCGCACATAAAAGAGACTTTGGTTTCTGAATACATCAATTCAGGACCCGTGCTTCAATGTTTTTGGCTTTTGAACATATCAGTTCAAAACCCGTGCTTCAACGACTATGGTTTCTAAACATATCAGTTTAGGACCCGCACTTAAAAGAGACTTTGGTTTCTGAATACATCAATTCAGGACCCGTGCTTTAATGTTTTTGGCTTTTGAACATATCAGTTCAAAACCCGTGCTTCAACGACTTTGGCTTTTGAACATATCAGTTCAAAACCCGTGCTTCAACGACTTTGGCTTCTGAACAATTCAGTTCAGAACCCGTACTTCAAAGACCAAGACTTTTAAACAAATCAGTTTAGAACTCACACTTCTCAGGTGATATCTTTAACTGTTACATTTTCTGTTTCAAGGAACGTGGTAAAAGGTAACATTGGATTATATTTTGTTTCTACCACTTTGAAAACTTGAATCTTTACAAATTTAATTCAATGAGATAAAATTTTCAATTTTCATTCAATGAATTAAATGTGTGCTAAAAGATGATTTTACAAGTATTTTTGTATTATCTGAGTTAGATTTGTTTCAACTTTCACCTCTGAAATAAATCGAAAGGTCAGCAAAACATGAATGAAATTATGCTGAATGCTCAAAGTTATGTGAATCTGGACTTATATAGAACATAATGCTCAAAAAGTCTATTTGTCAAAAAGATGGATGGAAACGAAAATATGAGGGAAGCACTATGTTTTAGAACCAAGTGATTGCGATGCATCAAGTAAACAAATAAAAATCATTTAGTTTGAAAGTTTGTGCCTGTGGCCTTTCTGGTTTGGGAGAGTAAGTCCTAAGGGGTGCTCGACACCTAGTCCCTAAGATCAACTGGTCTGGGATCGGCTGACCCAAATCCTGCAATAGAACCAGATAGAAAGCCATGTTCTACTGGTACAAATCGGTTTAAGATATATCGATGTGGCCTTTCTGGTTTGGGAAATTAAGTTCTAAGGGGTGCTCGTCACCTAGCACCTAAGGCCAACTGGTCTGGGATATGCTGACCCAAATCCTGCTATAGAACCAGATAGAAAGTCATGTTTAACGGTGTATCTTATTCTTACTAAACTTTTTAATCAAAGGATGCCAATGAGCACAAAATCAAAAGATCCCAATGAGCACAAAATCAAAAGATGTCAATGTGCACAAAATCAAAAGATGCCAAAGAGCACACATCTCTTGAAACTTGGGGAAAATACAAAGTCGCGATAAACCCGTAAATTTATGAAATTCTGATTTTGAACAAATAGTGTGAGTAGAGCAAAGTATTCTTATATGTTTTAGAATTGCATACGCTTGATGCTAATCATATTTCGCATGCTAGCACACCAAATAGATTTAATAAAGGGGTTGAAACTGAACGTCTGTAACTTGATATGCAATGATGTCTTGTTTTTGAATCCAAACACATGCATTTGATTTTATTTGATTGAAATATTTGTTAAATTTCATTAAGTTGAATTTCTTTTGTAAAGTTTTCAAATGATCAAATGTTTGTAGTTATAAAATGAAATTCAATGAATTTTATTTTCCTTGTGTAAATTTGTTTTAAAATTTGTGCTACAAATTCAAATATTGTACGTTATTGAAATATATGCATACTTTCAGGGGGAGAAAATAAATTGCTCCAGAATTCTTATTTTGAGGGGGAGCAAGGTTATCCAAAGGAGGAGATTGTTAGTAATACTAAGAGACACGACTGAAATTGAAGAAGGTTTTCGATGATAATGATGCTCACTTTCATCGAAAAAGTGGGAGAAATGTTTAATTCAATTTCATGTCAAAGAGCTTTCAAGTCAAAGATATTTCATGTCAAAGAACTTTCAAGTCAAATATATTTCAAGTCAAAGATTCGTGAACAAAGACTGAAGATTTGGGGAAGAAGGATCATGTGAAGTCCAAATGTTGCTGAATTTGGTTATCTTAGTTCTGAGTGGTTCTCGGAATGCGCTTACACCGAATTTGGTTATCTTAGTTCTGAGTGGTTCTCGGAATGCGCTTACACCTAAAAGTTCAACAATGTGGATGGTTTCACATCTTTCTGATCCAAACTCTAATTGTTTCTGATTCATCTTGTTCCGAATTGACGGTTTTATACAAAGATCGGAATTTCATGTTCAAGACTTGAAGACAATCTGTTGAAGATTGTATTGAAGAAGGTTGACTTTTCAAAGAGAAAGACAAAGACTTTTCATGTTTGTCTGAAGATTCTTCAAAGCTGAGTTCTTAAAGAGTGTCAAAGCATATAGTTCGTCGTGAACTAATGAAGATAAAGATTATCTTAGCTTCAAAGTTTAATGTGATCAAAGTTAAAGTTTTGAAGATCAAGAGCTGATGACTACTGTCATATTTTTTTAAATCTTGAATCCAAAGGGGAGATTGTTAGAGCATTATTGTATTCAAGATTTACTGTAAAGTCAATGTACTGTATTAGTTGCTAATGCCTTTATACCTTATATGTTATGGGTATAAATAGGCATGTCTAGTTCTTAGTTAGATAGGAATCTAGATCCCTTGAGAAACTTCTTGAGCATTTTGTCATTTGTACTTTAGAGATCAATATATTGATGACAAGTTTTCCTTCTAAATTCTCTCTACATTTGTTCTTTACATATTGCTAGATTTGGGATTTCACAAATGGTGGAAGCATTTGGAGTTACAAGGTAACAATTTTGTATCAGAAAAAGGGGGAGTGATAACGCCACTTTTTGGCGTTATTTTCGGTCCTCAATCCAATGAGATTGGCTTGTGTTCTAGCAAAAAGGCGAGATTTTACGCTTTATTTAGTGAAATGTGCAGGTTATTTAAAAGACGGTAATCATCGAGAAATGAAGCTAAAAAGAGCCCAAAAAGAGCCAAAACGAAGCCCGAGATCCAAGCCCAAGACCCGCGCCCGAACCAAGACCTGAATCTGACCCAAACCACATCAGAAAAGCGCGCGACTTGTTCCGCGACTTGCAAGTCGCGGGACAAATTGCCTAAGTCCCTGTTTCAGCCTATTAGTTTGGCGTTTTTCCAGATTTTAGGTCATTCTCGACATAGCTCTCACATGACGAACGAGAGCAGTTAAGGGACGATTTTCAGAGGTTTTTCAGAGCTTTTGGAGCCACCATAGAGGATCGATTGGAGTCACGTTCAACACGTAAAGTAGATACGAGCACACGAGAAGGGAGTCACCATTACATTTATCGTTTCCATATTCGTTATGTTTGCACACGTTTTTCCATCTTCTTTCTTTGTGTTTGAATCCACCGCCAACATGAACTAATGCTTAGATGTTGGGGGTTGGAATGAATTTGGTTTAAGCATGTGAACATATGACTTGAGACTTTTATCAGTTTTCTTATTTAATGAAGCATGTGATTTGGTTTTTAATGCTTTTGTGAGTCTAGCTAGCTTTCAATTGTTGTGTTGTTTTCAATTAAGTTCGAGAGAATTAATTGTCAAGTAGAACTAGAAAATTACATGCCTAAGGTGAGAAGGGGGATAGTGATATACCGAGTAAGCCTTAGTCCCATTACAATCTTGAGCTTAATGTGTTTTGAATTACATAGGTTGAGATCGAGAGATAAAACATGCGTTTTCAAGATAAAAACCGTGGTTGCTTGAAAAAGAACCATGCTTTTAAAATAAAACCCGTTGTTGCTTGAGAAAGAACAACGGTGATCTAAAGATTGGGTATTCATTAAAAAGAAATAACTGGTAATTGTTTTGAGTCAGATGTTTATATGTAAGAACCATAGGATTTCCAACCCTCAACTGTTTTCTCTATCAAAGTTTCTTAAGTTGGTTTTACTGTTCCGTGTTTGATTTAGTTTGTTTGCAATTAATTAGTTATAAACCACAACTCAAAATATCAATCGTTCAGTTAATAGAAATTGTAGTAATTGTGATACTTAGTTCCTAGTTCCCTGTATTCGATACTCGTACTTTCTAGTACTATTACTTGACTTCGACCCGTACACTTGCGGTTAGATTTAGGGGGGAGTGATACCCGCCTATCAAGTTTTTGGCGCCGTTGCCGGGGAACTAGTTGCAACTGATAGCACTACCAGCTATAAGCGCTATTAGATTGAACATTTTTTTTATTTACCTTTTTCCATCACTTTCAGTTTTTGGGTTGCTAAATTTGTTGTTTCTCGTTTCAGGTACTAATTGGTTTATGCCAAGGAAAACCCGAGGGGAGCAAGTCGAACCGATCGATCCAGAAATCGAAAGAACCGCCCGTCGATGACTCAAGGAATCAAAAGTTAAAAGGCAATTAAAGATGGGCGACGAGAGACCTGTTAACAACCCACCTCCACCTCCTCCGGCGAGAGTTCCGATGCGGTCATTTGCCAATCCAAACCTGGCAGCCGCACGCATAGGCATCCAACCGCCCACTACTGGGGCAAACTACTTCGAGATTAAACCAAGTACCATTGTCATGGTACAGCAAAACCAGTTCGGAGGGGCCCCGACAGAAGATCCTCATGCACATCTTTGTGCATTTGAGAGGATATGCAACACGTTCAAAATCAATGGGGTGAACGAGGATGCCATAAATCTAAGACTGTTCAGCTTCTCACTCAAGGGAAGAGCGGAAATTTGGACTGAGAGCCTACCAGCGGATTAGATCACTACATGGGCAGACTTGAAGGCCGCATTCCTCCAGAAATTCTTCCCACCGGGAAGAACTGCTCAACTAATGGCCGATATTACCCACTTCGCACAATGGGATCAAGAGACCTTGTATGAAGCGTGGGAGAGATACAAAGACCTGATCAAGAAATGCCCTCATCATGGATTGCAAGGGTGGGTCATTATCCAAACCTTCTTTAGAGGCCTTCACCCGCAGTTCAAAAATGATATCACTGCTGCAGCGGGTGGAGCCCTAATGAAGAAGACATATGAGGAAGCATGCGAGCTGATCGAGAACCTAGCCGAACATAGTTTTTCTACTCCACGATCAGCTGTTAGAAGAGTTGCAAGTGTTCATGAATCGGATGAGCTGAAAGAAATAAAAGCTCAATTAGCTGCGATCACGAACCACCTGAAAGGAGGAAGTCCACAAGAACCTGAGCAAGTTCAGTTCTTACAGAACCGGAACAACCAACCGAGGAATGATCCTTTCTCGAATACCTATAATGAGGGGTAGAAGAAGCACCCGAACTTCTCTTGGAGTCAACCCAGTCAACAACAACAAGGTTTTAACCAAAGGAATTTTAATGAGGGACCATCTATGGAGAAGAAACCGGGGCTGGAGGATATGATGATGAAGTTCATGACCAAGATGGACAACACGGTTGGAGAGTTAGCGAGCACAGTTAATACGGTCATGGCAGCAACGGATCAGAACACCGCATCGATCAAGATCCTCGAAAGACAAGTTGGGCAGATTTCGGAAGCCCTACAAAACCGACCTCCCAGAACGTTTCCGAGTCAGACCGAAAGGAAAAACCGGGAAGAATGTAACGCCATCTATCTGAGAAGTGGCAAGGAGCTGACTGGAGACCCTACACGAGAACCACCTTCAAAGGAAATAGATCATAAAGAGAAAGAGGTTGAGACTGTAGACATGGATGAGTGGAAGGCCGATGAAGATATTGAGATGGAAGAAAACCCGGAGGATGAAGAGAAGAAGAAGGAGCAATCAAGGGTCCCAAAGAAAACACCGGTCTAGTCGGTAGCCCCGAAAGTGCCACATCCAAACATGCTTAAAGCCCAAAGGGAGGATCTCAATTTTTCTAAATTTCTTGAAGTTTTTAAGAAATTACATATTAACATCCCTTTTGTAGATGCATTGGCACAAATGCCCTCATACATGAAGTTCATGAAAGAGATCCTATCCAAGAAAAGGGCACTCGAGCACCAGTCCACCATTACACTTACTGAAGAGTGTAGTGCTATCATTCAGAACAAGCTTCCCCCGAAGCTCAAAGATCCAGGGAGTTTTTCGATCCCTATTCAAATTGGGAAGTTTAATTTTGATAAGGTATTATGTGATTTAGTAGCTAGTATTAATCTAATGCCTTTATTTGTTTTCAGGAAACTCGGATTGGGAGAAGTGAAGCCGACGTACATGACACTTCAACTCGCGGATAGATCGCTCATATATCCATATGGAGTGATAGAAGACGTACTGATCAAGGTTGACAAATTCTACTTCCCGGTAGACTTTGTGGTGCTGGATATGGATGAAGACGAAAAGGTTTCGCTGATATTAGGAAGATCCTTTCTAGCCACGAGTAGAGTGCTGATAGATATGGAGGAAGGAGAGATGACATTGAGAGTCGGAGGCGAGAAAGTTGTGTTCAAGATGTTCGAGAGTGGAAGGCGTAGAGTCGGAGCTGGTTAAGGAGAGCCAGATGTGGAAGAATCCGCGAAGAACCGCAAGTGTGGGTGATTCAATTCCGCGGATACCGAACCAAGTTGAGAGCCACACAGTCGTGCCACGACATTAACTACGGCGCTGGGTGGGAGGCAACCCACCGAGGTTCGATTTCATTTTTACTTAGGTTTTGAGTGAGATTATTTATAAAAAAAAATATTATTTTTTTAAACAGAGACATACGCGGGTTTGGCCGCGGTTTACAAGTCGCGCGCTGTTAGAGCATTATTGTATTCAAGATTTACTGTAAAGTCAATGTACTATATGAGTCTATACAGTATTGTGAATGCCTTTATACCTTGTATGTCATGGGTATAAATAGGCTTGTCTAGTTCATTTGTAAGAAAAGCTTTTGTAATCTTTTAGAAACCTTTTGTAATCCTTTGAGCTCAATACATGGATGACATATTTGCTCTCTAGATTCTCTCTCACTACATTCATATCTTATTACTAGAGATCTGGGATTTATCAATTGGTATCAGAGCTAAACAGAAGATTCAAGCAAATCGAAGAGCAAATTGAAGAAATTTTACACTAAGTGCTCAAGAATTCGGACCACTCATTCTTTACTGTTCATCTGAAGTCTTATCATTAAGACATAAATTTTTCTTAAATTTTTCTTAAATTTTGATCTTTTGATTCGATTTCTTGCATCACTGAACTCGGAATTGATCACTGATCATCTTTAATTCTTGAATCAACATCAAAAACTGCACAGAATCGACAGATCTGATCAATTTTTGAAGTTTTTTTTCAAAAAAGTTCAAAATCACTGTTTGGATCTTAATCTGGTTAAATTGTCTGAATTGTGAATCGTGATTAACAGGAAAAGTGTGCGGATTTGAATTACGAGCATTTTGATATAAGATTCATCAAAATTGATCAAGAATTGAAAGAGATATGGCAAATTAAGTGATTCTGAAGTTCGAAGTGGTGAATTCGGATCATTCTTGGTGAATTCGGATCATTCTTGGTGAATTCGGATCATTCAAAGAAGAATTCGGAGTGTTCTTGGAATTACAAGTGTAGAATTCGACTCAACAAGCATTCGAATTCATAGAATTCGAACTCTGTTAAGTTCGAATTGAGGCTGAATTCGAACCCTTTAGATTCGAATTGAGAAGTTGAGAATTCATCTGAGTTGGTTTATTTTTCAAGTAAAGAATTCGAACCCTGATGAATTCGAATTGATTGAATTCGAATCAAGCTACGTTCGAATTGAGTGAATTCGAATCAAGTTAAGTTCGAATTGAGTGAATTCGAACCCAGTTACATCCGAATTGAGTGAATTCGAATCCTTCTTCATCCGAATTCATTGAATTCGAACCCTTATTCATCCGAATTCATTGAATTCGAATCCTTCTTCATCCGAATTCATTGAATTCGAACCCTTATTCATCCGAATTCATTGAATTCGAATCCTTCTTCATCCGAATTCATTGAATTCGAACCCTTATTCATCCGAATTCATTGAATTCGAATCCTTATACATCCGAATTCATTGAATTCGAACCCTTATACATTCGAATTCATTGATTTAAAAAAAAAAAAAAGAGCTTTTCATTGATTTGAAAAAAAAAATTCGAACCCTTATACATTCGAATTCATTGATTTGAAAAAAAAAATTATCCCGAAATTTTTCCTATAGTGTATTTCATACACTGTAAGAGCTTTTCAAGAAAAAATTTTATATAATTTTTTTTGTGTATTTTCATACACTGTCTGCTTGATCTTCTGAATGATCAATTTCTAGCAATATTCAAAATGGTTTTACAACAAGTTATTGTTAAAAGCAGTGGTGAAGATTTGAAGCAAACTCTGAAAAAGGAGATTCCTCCAATTGCAAAAGTTTTTGTTAAACCAAATGTAAAGTTGCAACAAGTCATTATAACAGAAACATCTGTTAATTCACATGTATCTGTTAAACCAAATAATGAAATGTTGCAACAAGTCATAATAACAAAAACACCTCCAAAGCCACTTGAAAAAGCTAAGGCAAATAATGGAATTTTGCAACAAGTTATTTTATCAGAAACATCTCCTATATCAGAAACTCCTGTTAAAGATAATGCTTCAAATTCTTCAACTCCTATTTTAAATAAAGCATTGGAAGAAGAAAAATGTTGATCTGAAAAGACAAATTTTAGACATTTTTTCTTCAAATGCTAAACTTACTAAAAGAATAACTGATCTTGAAGTTTATATTGCAGATCTTGAAGCAAAGAAAGACAACTCAAGTCTGCACGATCAAATCGAGAATCTTCAAGAGAAAGTAACAACTCTTCAAAAAGAAAATGCCGATTTGAAGAGTAGAGAAGAAAAGAGAGTGAAGTGGAACTTAAAGTTACATGCTCAATTAAAAGAAGTTAAAGATATAGGGAAAATTTTGGACAGTGAAAATGCCGATCTAAAGAGAAAAATGTCTAATTTTTCTTTTGAAGAAAAGAAAGTTTTTGAAGAAAAGAAAGAGACTGAGCTGAAATGTATAAAACTTTCAAAACAAGTTTCAGACTTTGAGAAAGTTTTATTTTTAGAAAAAGACAAGCTCGAAAAAGAAAGAGCTAAATTTGAAACTGAACGAAATTTTTTTGAGATTAAAAGTTCTGAACTTTCCATGAAAATCTCTGAATTAGAAAATCTTTTGGAAAAGGAAAGAAAAGATTTCACGGAAAAGAAAAATCTCTTTGAAAAGGAAAGTAAAACCCTTAAAAAGAAAAATATGGAAATTTTCAAAGAGATTACTGATAAAAGAAAGTTTTTGGAAAAAGATTTTGAATCGGAACGTGAATATTTTGAACATGTGATTCTTAATCTTACCAAAAGATTATCTGGTTTATCAGCTGATATTATGAAGGATCAGTTGATCAAATCTGATCTCCAAAAGAAATTTGATCTAATTTCTAAAGAGAAAAATGTTTTGATAAACAAAGTCAAAGAACTTGAAGACGTCATTTTTAAATGTGATGTCTCAAAGCAGACCAGTCATAATTCTATCTTTCAGACTCCATTTGTTAATTCAAATGATTCTGAATGCTCTTTTAAAACTGCTTCAAGTTCAAGTTTTAAAAACATTTCTTCTAAACAATTTAATAGATCAACAGATTTCTCAAAAGGTCGGATTCGTTCAACAAATCTCTTCTATAATCCTCTGTATGATAAATCAGATAACAAAACAAAAGTGCCTAAAGTTAATACTTCCAAACCTGAAGAAGTTCCAGTCTTCAAGAGGGTGAAGATGGAATGGAGAGTAAAAGGCACAACAGTTCCAAAGAAAAATGTGCCAAAATCATCTGTATCCACATCAAATGAAAAGAAGAACAATGCGCCAAAAGGTAAATCTTATGCTAAACCTAATCCTACTTATTCTGTAAATCATCTGATTAGGTTGGCACATAAGAAAATATGTTGTTCTTACTGTGGATCAAATGATTTTGTGCATAAAGATTATACTTCTTATTGGTATGGTTCTTACAGTATTCCTTGTAAGAAATCTACACCTAACCCACTAGGACCCAAATGCCATTGGGTACCAAAATCTGCTTAATCTGTTTTGCAGGTTCTTCATGTGTTGTACTGAATTGTAGATACATACCACACACATGACTGAAAACAGAAGAGAAGCGGCGTATTTTTTGAAAAATATTTGTACCATTAAGGGGGAGACAAATATTATTGGCTTTTGAACATATCAGTTCAAAACCCGTGCTTCAACGACTATGGCTTCTGAACAATTCAGTTCAGGACCCGTACTTCAACGACTAAAACTTCTAAACAAATCAGTTTAGAACTCACACTTCTCAGGTGATATCCTTAACTGTTACATCTTTCTGTTTCAAGGAACGTGGTAAAAGGTAACATTGGATTATATTTTGTTTCTACCACTTTGAAAATTTGAATCTTTACAAATTTAATTCAATGAGATAAAATTTTCAATTTTCATTCAATGAATTAAATGTGTGCTAAAAGATGATTTTACAAGTGTTTTTGTTTTATCTGAGTTATATTTGTTTCATCTTTCACCTCTGAAATAAATCGAAAAGTCAGCAAAACATGAATGAAATTATGCTGAATGCTCAAAGTTATGTGAATCTGGATATATATAGAATATAATGCTCAAAAAGCCTATATGTCAGAATGATGGATGGAAATGAAAATATGGGCAAAGCACTATGTTTTAGAACCAAGTGATTGAGATAAAAAAGTTGCACTATCATTTAGTTTGAAAGTTTGTGCCTGTGGCCTTTCTGGTTTGGGAGAGTAAGTCCTAAGGGGTGCTCGACACCTAGTCCCTAAGATCAACTGGTCTGGGATCGGCTGACCCAAATCCTGCAATAGAACCAGATAGAAAGCCATGTTTTACTGGTACAAATGGGTTTAAGATATATCGATGTGGCCTTTCTGGTTTGGGAAATTAAGTTCTAAGGGGTGCTCGTCACCTAGCACCTAAGGCCAACTGGTCTGGGATCTGCTTACCCAAATCCTGCTATAGAACCAGATAGAAAGTCATGTTTAACGGTGTATCTTATTCTTACTAAACTTTTTGATCAAAAGATGCCAATGAGCACAAAATCAAAGGATGCCAATGAGTACAAAATCAAAGGATGCCAATGTGCACAAATCAAAAGATGCCAATGAGCACAAAAGAAAAGATGCCAATGAGCACACATCTCTTGAAACTTGGGAAAATACAAAGTCGCGATAAACCCGTAAATTTGTGAAAATTCTGATTTTGGACAAATAGTGTGAGTAGAGCAAAGTATTCTTATATGTTTTAGAATTGCATATGCTTGAAGCTAATCATATTTCGCATGCTAGCACACCAAATAGATTTAATAAAGGGTTTGAAACTGAACATTTTTTAACTTGATATACAATGATGACTTGTTCTTGAATCCAAACACATGCATTTGATTTCATTTGATTGAAAAATCTGTTAAATTTCATTAAGTTGAATTTCTTTTGTAAAGTTTTCAAATGATCAAATGTTTGTAGTTATAAAATGAAATTCAATGAATTTTATTTTCCTTGTTTAAATTTGTTTTAAAATTTGTGCTACAATTTCAAATACTGTACGTTATTGAAATATATGCATACTTTCAGGGGGAGAAAATAAATTGCTCCAGAATTCTTATTTTGAGGGGGAGCAAGGTTATTCTGTAAGGAGAAGATTGTTAGCAATACTCAAAGACACGACTGAAATTGAAAATGGTTTTCGTTGATTATGATGCTCACCATCATCGAAAAAGGGGGAGAAAAGTTTAATTTCAATTTCATGTCAAAGAGCTTTCAAATCAAAGATATTTCAAGTCAAAGATTCGTGAACAAAGACTGAAGATTGGGGAGAAGGATCATGTGAAGTCCAAATGTTGTTGAATTTGGTTATCTTAGTTCTGAGTGGTTCTCGGAATGCGCTTACACCTAAAAGTTCAACAATGTGGATGGTTTCACATATTTCTGATCCAAACTCTAATCGTTTCTGATTCATCTTGTTCCGAATTGATGGTTTTATACAAAGATCGGAATTTCATGTTCAAGACTTGAAGACAATCTGTTGAAGATTTTATTGAAGAAGATTGACTTTTCAAAGAAAAAGACAATGACTTTTCATGTTTGTCTGAAGATTCTTCAAAGCTGAGTTCTTAAAGAGTGTCAAAGCATATAGTTCGCCGTGAACTAGTGGAGATAAAGCTATTTGAAGATGGTTTGATAGAGTGTCTGTTTGAGAAGATTGACTTTACAAAGAGCTGAAGACTGCTGTCATATTTTTTTTAAATCTTGAATCCAAAGGGGGAGATTGTTAGAGCATTATTGTATTCAAGATTTACTGTAAAGTCAATGTACTATATGAGTCTATACAGTATTGTGAATGCCTTTATACCTTGTATGTCATGGGTATAAATAGGCTTGTCTAGTTCATTTGTAAGAAAAGCTTTTGTAATCTTTTAGAAACCTTTTGTAATCCTTTGAGCTCAATACATGGATGACATATTTGCTCTCTAGATTCTCTCTCACTACATTCATATCTTATTACTAGAGATCTGGGATTTATCACGCGCCAAACCGCGCAAGTCTCTGTTTGGTTTTTCTTTTCCTTCTTCGTGTGTTTCACTTCCTTGTTTTCTTTCGTCGTTTGCTTTGTTTCCTTTTGCTCCCAGTTTCTCTCTACTTCCGCTCCGATGTCTCTCGTCCGAGGTCGCTCAAATCTTTCAAGAGAATCTCCTCCATCCGGGCAAACAGGTATGCTCTAACTTTGAATGTAATGAGTGGTGTATGATGTTATGTTTCCTGATTAGGTAAACGAGATGCAACAAACCTAAGTTTCACTTAGGTTTGGGGTGCCTCATCTTTTCAAACATCAACACACTCACTTTTAATCCTGTGCAAACCTCGGTTTTACCGAGGTTTGGGGTTGGCTTTGTTTGACAAACCTAGGCCACGACCTAGGTTTGTGGTGGCCATGTTTTTGAAAACGCTAGAATAGCTCTTTGTTGCTTCATGTTATACTATGCCTTGCATGTCTAACACCTGTAATAACCACACAACGATACTTGTCTTAGTATCGCCTACGCCGACACTTGCACATTGGGGCCAATGTGTGGGTAAGGTTTGGGGTTGCCCAATCGGGCCCACGTTTATGCACGTAGATTTCTCGCACGTCTGCATGCTTAGATCGCATTAGCTAAAATTTTTGTTTTGAATGATTGAGACCAACCATTGTGGGAAGAATCTTGTGATAGTGACGTGACCATTAGGGAAGGGCCGGGAAAAGAAATGACTAGGGACATTAGTGGAGACCACCCAATAGCGAGTTTTGAGCCTAATGACGTTCTTCACTTCGAGGGATTTAAACACTTAAGTCATATACACTTTTTCGAATTCCTTGTCGTGAACATAAAGTGATCTCGCTATATTATTGCATTGAGTAGCAAAGACAACCATCGGGATATTAGGTAAAGGTGTAGTAGACCATATCGTGTGGACCTTAAGAGATGATTCCAGACATTATGAGCAGTATTAACCCTGTTTTTAGCTATCGTTCCTTTTCACCCATTATGTGTGTAACCATAACCCATTTTTGCAGCCAAACACTCACCTTATTCGTTTCTAAACCCACCATTAAGCCCTAATTGAATAAATAGATAGAAAATAGGGCCTTAGCTAACCCTTACCCGAAAGTGTGTCAATCAGAAGCAATACAGGCCAGTTATGAAAGTAGATAGAAAAGAGGACCAATGCAGCCCCAAATTGAATAAATAGGACCAATGAAGTCCAACAAAAAAAACAAATAAATACAGTTGGTTAAATAGTTATTATAGCAGCTAAATAAGAGAGTCAAAGCGACTCCAATAGTGAAAAAGAGGGCCAAGTGATAGAATCGAACCCAGCAAAGTTCAGAACTGCTAAAAATTGACACACCGAGGATTTTTGTTCCTTTTTACCCTTCGTTTCTTAGCCATAACCCTAACCCCATTACAACCCTTGTGAAGACCTGGATGATCTTTTGCAAAATGTGATTAGGGTATATGACCACCTTTACTGGTTTTCCCTGTCTTGCTACTCGATTCCTTTCTGAGATCAACTTTTTGGACATTTGTGCGTCATTCAATAGAGTTGTCATGTAAATATTGAGTATTCTTGCACATAGATTCCTATACATGACAACATGTGCGACAACCTAGGTTCGAGTGACAATGAGAGTATCCTGTAAGGTAGGTTCGAGGCGAAATGTTTTCCCTAGTATGTTTGGACCTAGTACAACCTTGATGTAATCGGAACAGTCACGAGTTCAACTCACAATGTAAGGTCATAGATCAAACAGAATAAGGATGAGGCGAGAGTGAGATACGCATTCACGTGTATGGGAAATCACCAGTGCATTACGTGGTACCGATTGAGAGTTGTGCAGTTATTATATTTCACTGATGTGTGCTTTTATTCTATTTTATCGCTAATTTGCATGGGGACAAGCAACACTCGGTTTGGGGTTGTTGATAACGCCACTTTTTGGCGTTATTTTCGGTCCTCAATCCAATGAGATTGGCTTGTGTTCTAGCAAAAAGGCGAGATTTTACGCTTTATTTAGTGAAATGTGCAGGTTATTTAAAAGGCGGTTATTATCGATAAAAGAAGCTAAAAAGAGCCCAAAAAGAGCCAAAACGAAGCCCGAGATCCAAGCCCAAGACCCGTGCCCGAACCAAGACCTGAAGCTGACCCAAACCGCATCCGAAAAGCGCGCGACTTGTGCCGCGACTTGCAAATCGCGGGACAAGTCGCCTAAGTCCCTGGCATTTTTCCAGATTTTAGGTCATTCTCGACACAGCTCTCACACGACGAACGGGAGCAGTTAAGGGGCGATTTTCAGAAGTTTTTCGGAGCTTTTGGAGACACGATAGAGGATCGATTGGAGTCACATTCAACATGTAAAGTAGATACGAGTACACGAGAAGGGAGTCACCATTACATTCATCGTTTCCATATTCATTATGTTTGCACACGTTTTTCCATCTTCTTTCTTTGTGTTTGAATCCACCACCAACATGAACTAATCCTTAGATGTTGGGGGTTGGAATGAATTTGGTTTAAGCATGTGAACATATGACTTGAGACTTTGATCAGTTTTCTTATTTAATGAAGCATGTGATTTGGTTTTTAATGCTTTTGTGAGTCTAGCTAGCTTTCAATTGTTGTGTTGTTTTCAATTAAGTTCGAGAGAATTAATTGTCAACTAGAACTAGAAAATTGCATGCCTAAGATGAGAAAGGAGATAGAGATATACCGAGTAAGCCTTAGTCCCATTGCAATCTTAAGCTTAATGTGTTTTGAATTACATAGGTTGAGATCGAGAGATAAAACTTGTGTTTTCAAGATAAAAATCGTGGTTGCTTGAGAAAGAACCATGCTTTTAAAATAAAACCCGTTGTTGCTTGAGAAAGAACAACGGTGATCTAAAGATTGGATATTCATTAAAAGGAAATAACTGGTAATTGTTTTGAGTCGGATGTTTATATGTGAGAACCATAGGATTTCCAACCCTCAACTGTTTTCTCTATCAAAGTTTCTTAAGATGTTTTCACTGTTCCGTGTTTGATTTAGTTTGTTTGCAATTAATTAGTTATAAACCACAACTCAAAATATCAATCGTTCAGTTAATAGCAATTGTAGTAATTGTGATATTTAGTTCCTAGTTCCCTGTGTTCTATACTCGTACTTTCTAGTACTATTACTTGACTTCGACCCGTACACTTGCGGTTTGATTTAGGGGGGTGTGATACCCGCCTATCAGGGAGTCACTGTAACTCTGAATATACAGTTTATGAGAACAATGCTGACGCTACCAGAAAAGGATGATTTACAGCGAAGATTAGACTTTGAAGATTCTCCATTAACAGAGGAATTATTGGCTGAAATTAGAAGATTAGGCTATAATGAAGAGTTGAAAACTCTAAGCTTGTTCAGAAGGAACAAATTGCCACCAATTTGGGCATGTTTTTTTTAATATAATCAACAAATGTCTTTCTGGGAAGAACAACTCTCTAGATCAAGGTTCAAAGCAGATTTTGCAGATCTTTCATGGATTAGTGAAGAATAGGCATTATGACTACACATACATACCATATCAGAGGTATTGGCAGTTGGTAATTTGGCATGCATTGGATCAAGACATAAACATTCCAAGAGGATCAAATGAGGAGCATGGACCAATATTCTATATGGGTAAAATGATTTCTACTCTGAAACCTGAAAATTTTCCAAATCACAGACCTCTTCCAAGGTCACTTAGGCAATACATTCCAAGGGAGAGTGAGATATTAAAAGCTTATTGCACCTCAATGGGACTTGAACAACCTCAAGCCCCTACCCATGAGGAACAACCTGAGTTGATAGGTGAGGGGTCTATTAAAAATAGAGAGGGGGAGAATGTTCAAGGGGGAGAACATTCTGAGAGAATTGAGAGGCAAAATTCAGAGAGCTTGGTTAGAAGTGAGCCTGAAAAACAGAAAGAGAGTGGTGAGAATGAGAGATTGTTAACAGAATTTGAAACAGAAAGAGATAATTCTGATCCAGCCAACTTAATCCGGGCAGCCACATCTACTGTTGGTTAACAACCCTTGGTGACTAACATTGAAGAAAACACCATGGAGCCCGTGGTGGAACTTGAACAATCCATCCCTAGCCACTCAGAAGCATTTCAACATGCTACAGTTTCAAAACAAACAGGGGAACCATCCCAAACTCATTTGGAAGGAGGTGATAAATCCCAAGATTTCATTCAACACATAGAGTCTGAATTACACAGTAAAATTCCATTTGAGCCTGAATTTTTTTTTCAACACAAGCACATCACAGAAATTTCCTATTCCTATAACAACATCCATAGACACTCCTAATATTGGTTGTCAAGGATTGTGTTAGCCCCAAGTATCTGTTATGTAAAAGTATTGAAAATAGTTCAAGTCAGAACACCAATAGAGACCAGACAGTAGACTTGGAAGAAGTTCAAGAAAACCAACAGAGCTCAACAGAGCTCTGTCGAAGACTTCCAACAGAAGAACAAGTGTTTAACAGGAGACCAACAGAGCTCTTGCGAAAGAGCTCTGGTGAAGTGGAGACCTATGTCAGCCTAAGTCTCGTAGGAAATCCCAAGTGTTAGACACGTGTCCATACTTTCCACGTATGCCCTAAAGATTGGAGACACACTTTCCACGTGTCAATCCAGGGTACGATAGTACACTGTCTACGCTTTATCAGGCTATATATAGTGAGGTAGTGGAACAAACAATTGTAAGCTTTGGGAAGAGTAGTTTTCCACAATTGTTTAAGCACACACTACAGCAATCCCGAGCACTACCTCCGTACGATATTGTTGTTGTCCTGTGAGATTTCCGAACACACTTGAACATGTTCTTGGTGTGATTCATTATCAATATATGAGCAGCTTTTATATCTGATCATGTTATCATTTACTGTTCAATATTTGATTCTCATAGTTCATTTATCGTTTACACAATCACTCATTTTAATGGCTTTATTTAATATGCTTTCGCTGTCTATTTCACTACCATTAATATGATACAACGTGAATCTGGGAACCTACAATTGGTATAAGAGCTTCTTTGGTTTTCTTAAACCAAACGATCCAATCTACCAAGGTTGACTCACTGTTGTTGATTGTGTTTGTGTGTCTTTAAAAGCTTCATTACATACTCTGTTTTTACTGCTTCCTAGTCTAAACAAGCTTTCATAGCTCATATAACTGTGTTTAAAGATTTCTAGCTTAATTTAAACGTTTCTCTCAGAAGTTACTGTTCCATTAGTTACTATTTAAAACTCATCTTCGAGTTGAAACTCTTTTTGTAACAACTATACTCTGTTTTTCTTAAAATGGCGAACAACGGTATAAATGCTATCTATACTGCTGGCTCTATAACAAAACCTCCCACTCTTCTGAGAGATGAATATGCTCAGTGGAAGATCAGGATGGTTAACCTTTTCGATGGTATGGATAAAGACTTAATTCGATCTGTCACGGACAGACCATACCAACCCATGGTTTTTGTTCCTCGTGTACCCGCAACAGGAACTACTGCTGAGATTCCAGCTCATTATGAGATTAAAACCACAGGTTTTACTGATGAGGAAAATCTAAAAATGGAAAATGATCTTAAAGCAGTTAGACTATTGATAATGGCCATTCCAAACGAAATATTTCAAGAACTAGATTCATGTGTTACTGTTAAGGAAATCTGGGATCAACTTCTTAACCAACTTGAGGGTGGTATCAAGACCAAAAAGAACAGAAGGACCCAATGTATAAATGAATACAACGATTTCAAGGCACTTCCTGAGGAAACCTTACAACAAACCTACAACAGATTTAATGTGTTGATCAACAAATGCAAAAAATGTAGGGTTGTCAGGTCGAAGGAAGATAACAATGTTCTGTTTTTGAAAATTTTGAATGATGAATGGTTAAATCTGTCCAAGTCTTTACAAGCAAACCAGGACTTACATGCATGGTCTCTAACAGATGTGTATGGCACTTTGGCCGCACAAGAGAAGGATGTTGTAAAGCAAAAAGGCAAATCCACCATTGCAGGCCCAATCGCTATAGTTTCTGATTCTAAGAAAACCACATCAAAAAAGTCCAACAGAGAGAGTTCAAACAGAGAGAAAAAGAAAGATAAGTCAGTTAAAAAGAATGGAAAGAAAAGTTTAGTTGCAGAAAGTGATACAGAGGAAAGCTCATCAGAGGATGATGACATTCAAGCTTTTGCTCAATCTCTTGCTCTAATAACTCAACAATTTAACAAGAGATTTGGCAATAAGTTTGACAGAAGAGGTAGATATGAGAGAAAAGAAGACATAAGAGAATACGCTGCACAAGAACAAAGAAACAACAGAGTTACCACAGAACAAAGACAACCTCCACAAAACAGAAGAGAAAATCCACCAGCACAACAGAAGGTCGATGCTGCTCAACCCATCAATCAGAATGATGGACATTGCTTTAGATGTGGCAAACCTGGGCACTTCTCTGTTAATTATAGAGGCAAACTGGTAAAAGTCCAATACTACTACAAGAACAAATACAAGTACAACTACAGAGAAAGAAGCTATGTTGCTGAAATGGAGAACTGGGTTCCTGATTCATCCTCTGATGATGAACCAGAACAAGCCAACTTTTGTGGAGTTGCTGTGGATGATGAAAGTTTAGAAGAAGCTGTTGACTGGATGACTGGAGAACCAGAGATAACGAAGGGAACAACAGAAGAAGAAGATCTAGCTCATGCATTTGCTCTTACTACGACAGAGTCCGACGACAGAGCGCTGGAGACCACCAGACATAGTGCCATGGTATGTTCATCTGAATCCAAGTCTGACTCGGAATTAGAAATGCATGTTTCTATGCTGAATGAGGAATTTCAACTTCTTAAACAAAAACTTTCTGAAGAAAAAGAGCTAAGAAAGCTAGCTCAGAAGGATCTGTCCTTTTACAAGAGAGAGAAAACTCTCTTGGAACAAGAAAAGGAAGAAATATTCAAAGAAAAATGTGAGCTAGAAATCTTGCAAAAGAATAAAGAGAGCCTGTTTTCTGACAAAATTAACGAATATGAAAACGTTTTGAAACAGAAGTCTGAAAAATTGAAAAAGTCTGAAACAGAGAGACTTAATTCTGTTGCTCTAACTGATTATTTTCAAAGAGAAAGGGAAATTCTGCATCAATCCCTATAGAAAAGAAATTCAGATTAAAAAGTACCAGGATGCACAAGATGTGCACATCAAGATAAATTCACAGATGGATACGCAAGGTCTTGGTTTCTCTGACCTTGCTCCCTATGACGAAAGGAAGAAGACATCTCTGTCCTATGCCTTTTGTGTTGGGAAAATCCAAGAGGACGTGATATCTGGTAATGCTGTTTTCAAAAGAACCAAAACTTCAGATGCTTTCTCAAAACCAAGAAATCTTGACTTTAGGAACGTCAGCTATGATTCCTCTGATCATGAAAAGGTTTTAAAACCATCCCCAGAGTTTATTCTTGATCAAGGAAGAGCTAGAATCATACTTCCTAACTCTGTCAAGGACTTGGATACAAAAGATATTAACTTCAACCCATTCAAAGGACAGAAGTCTGTTACTTCTGTGACTGAGTCCTCTGTTGAAATCCCACAGAGCAAACTCAATCCAGAAGCCCCCGTCTTCTCTCCTACCCCTGAATCCATAAGAACATCTTTTGAGGAAGATTTGTTGAAAGTTATCGAGGAAAATGTTGTTTCAGATTCTTTAAAGCCAAAGTTGAGAAGGTTCAGAACTATCAAAACAAATATCTCTGTCATACCCATTGAAACTAAAACCTCCGACAGAGCCACCAGAGACTTTCTAGGCTCTGACAGTGACTCTGACTCTGAAGTAGATGAACAGATCTTTTGTGGTCAAAAGAAAATTTTACACAAGTTAAAGCAGATACCGATAGAATCTACGGATCTAAAAGAGGATGTTTCTTTCTTCAAGAAACAATCAAGGTTTATACCGGTAACTGAGTTTAACAACAAAAGTTTTAAGATTCTTGCTTCTAACGCCGTAGAAGTGGAGAAGAGAGAGAAAAACAAAAGTGTTGTTGTAAACCCAAATGTTCCTCTTGCTTTCAAACCAGTAAAATTCACACCAGAATAGAAGGGAAAATGGATAGCAAACAACAGATCTATTCCAAATTCTGGTGTAAATCAAAGAAGAAATCCTTTCTGGTCAAATGAATCTATTCCAAAGAGCTTCATGTCAACAGAGTCTGTTTCTAGGAATAATAGTTTTAAGAAACTGAACCAGGACAGATTGTATGCAAAGACATCTGGTCCTAAAATTTCTCAGAATCAAGCTCCTTTCAAACAGTTTTTGAATAAAAACAATGTGCACCAGTCATGTTCCATCAACTGCAATTGTATTCAACTGTTACTAAAATTACAAAATCATCTGAATGGTCCCCACTGTGTTCTGAATTAGTATGTTCAAAAGAAAAATCCCACGACTGTTCAGAATACACAGAGGAAAACCTCTGACATACTATCACAGTATGGAAAGCCCAAAGGAAAGTCTGTTAACCCACCTAAGCCTAACAGGAAAGGACCCATTATGCAATGGGTACCTAAAAAGATCTAACCTGTCTTGCAGAAACCTCATGTGCAGATCTGGTATTTGGATTCTGGATGCTCCAGGCACATGACGGGGAATAAGGAGCTGTTAACTTCTTTTAAGAACAAGATGGGAAGTGCAGTAACCTTCGGAGGAGACAATGGCGGACAGATTAAGGGTTATGGTACATTAGTTAATGAAGGTGTTTCAGTCTCTGAGGTTGCTTATGTTGAAGGATTAAATCATAATCTTCTCAGTATAAGTCAACTCTGTGATCACGGGTTCGATGTCAATTTCAGGAAGAAATATTGTTCCTTGTTACTTTCCGAGTCTGGTCAAGAACTTTTAAGAGCTGACAGAAAAGGCAATCTTTACAAAATGAATTTTAAACCAAACCAAAACTCTACAACAGAGAAACTCTGTTTAGTGTCTTTGAAAAATGAAGATGCCTGGCTCTGGCATAAAAGATTTGCCCATTTGAACTTTCAAAACCTTGACAAGCTCGTGAAGTTGAAGTTAGTAAAAGGGCTACCTTCTCTAAGTTTGACAAAGACCATCTCTGTTCTGCTTGTGAACTGGGTAAGCTGCAAGAACTCCACAACAGAACGGAGTTATGGAGAGAAAGAACAGAACGCTGGTAGAAGCCGCCAGAACAATGTTGGCTGGCTTTGTCCTTCTAATAAACTTCTGGGCAGAAGCAGTCTCAACAGCCTGTTTTACCCAAAACAGAGATGTGATAGTAAAGAGATTTAAGAAGACTCCTTATGAACTCATCAACAATAGAAGACCAAACGTGAAATTCTTTCATGTTTTCGGTTGCAAGTGCTACATATTGAATGACAGAGATCAGCTGGGAAAGTTTGATAAGAAAGCAGACGAAGGAATCTTTATTGGTTATTCCTTAACCTCTAAATCCTACAGAGTCTACAACTCCAGATGTCGGGTCATTCAAGAAAGTGTAAATGTGTCCTTTGATGAAAATACATCAAGCTCCTCTGATCGTAAATCAACAGAGGGGACACAGACAGAACAGAAGAAGACAAGTTCTTCAAAGACAAGGGAAGAAGATATCAATCTCATGTTCAACGATTTCTTCGATGATGATGATTCATCTGATAACATCAACAGAGGATATCAAGATCAGAACTCAACAGAACATAATCTGACAGGTACATCTCTCACTGGTCCCTCTAATATTTCACCATCTACTTCTCTGTCTACAGGAGTGATTCAGAGAAATGAGGAACCACATCAGAACGAGAGAGAACCTGAACAAGAGCCATCATCACCTTTGCTAACTAATATTGGCAGAGACTCCTTGTTTGAAATCTCACCTTCACAGAGCCCTGTTAATGACTCTCAGAGCAATGAGGCCACTCTCCAAAGTCGTGTGCCACAGAGCCCTGGTCCCAATCAACAGAGCTCTGATGCTGAAGTTCGTCTTTTCCCATCAGAAGCACAAACCCCGCCTGTTGTCCATGCTCCCATGACACGATGGAAAAAGGATCATCATCATCATCTTATCATTGGTGCTGCTGAAGATGGTGTGAAGAGAAGATCGGCCACAATCAATGAAGCCTTTTTTGTAAATTTCTTAAGCATGATTGAGCCGAAGAAGATTTCTGAATCCCTAGAGGACCCAAATTGGATCGAAGCTATGCAAGAAGAGCTTCTGGAATTCGAAAGAAATAAAGTTTGGTCCTTGGTTCCACTCCCAAAAGGCAAAACGGCCATTGGAACCAAGTGGGTGTTTAGAAACAAAAAGGATGAAGATGGGATAATCATCAGAAACAAAGCTCGTCTGGTTGCAAAGGGATACAGACAGGAAGAAGGCATTGACTATGACGAAACCTTTGCACCTGTGGCTAGGCTAGAAGCCATCAGAATCTTCCTAGCCTATGCTGCTCATTAGGGTTTTAAAGTCTACCAAATGGATGTCAAGCCTGCCTTTCTGAATGGCAAACTACAAGAAGAAGTTTATGTCCAACAACCACCTAGTTTTGAATGTTCTGAGTTTCCAGACCACGTTTACAAATTAGACAAAGCTCTGTACGGCCTTAAGCAAGCTCCCAGAGCCTGGTATGAAACTTTGTCCAAATTTCTGTTGGTCAATCACTTCGAGAAAGGTACTGTCGATAAAACTCTATTCTCTAGAAGGTATAAGAATGACATACTTCTGGTACAAATATATGTTGATGATATTATCTTTGGGTCTACACGGCAGGAGTACTGTGATAAGTTTGAAAGTTTAATGAAAAGCGAATTCAAAATGAGCATGATAGGAGAACTTTCTTTCTTCCTTGGTTTACAAGTTAAACAATCAGACATAGGGACTTTCATAAGTCAGTCTAAGTACATCTATGATATGTTGAAAAAGTATAAGCTCAATGATTCAAAACCAATGAAAACTCCTATTGCCACTGGAGTTAAGCTTGACTCTGATCTTAATGGTGAACCAACAGATGTCAAGTACTACAGAAGCATGATAGTGTCACTTCTGTACTTAACTGCCAGTAGACCTGATATAATGTTTGCAACCTTTCTCTGTGCCATATTTCAAGCAAATCCTACAGAAACTCATCTAACAGCTGTCAAGCGTATCTTTAAATATCTGAAAGGGACTCAATTTTTGGGTCTCTGGTATCCTCTTAACTCTGGTTTTCAGCTTGTAGCATATACAGATTCAGACTATGGAGGATGCAAGAATGATAGAAAGAGTACTTCTGGTAGCTGCCAACTGCTTGGAGAAAAGTTGGTGAGTTGGACATCCAAGAAACAGAACTGTGTTTCAACCTCTACAGCAGAAGCAGAATACGTTGTTGCAGCTAGTTGTTGTTCTCAAGTGATATGGATGAAAACATAACTCAAAGATTATGGCTTGGAGTATGGTAAAATTCCAATTCTATGCGACTCCAAAAGTGCCATTGCCATAACATCCAGTCCAGTTCAACACTCGAAAACTAAGCACATCGACATAAGGTACCACTTCATAAAGGATCATGTTGAAAAAGGGACTATTGAAATGTATTTTGTTTCAACCGACCTCCAGCTTGCTGACTTGTTTACAAAAGCCCTTGAAGAAAGGAGGTTTAACTTCTTAATCAGCAAACTGGGTATGCTGAACTTATCCTCCTAACTCTGTTCAAATCAACAGAGCCTCTGATGATTCTACCAGAGCTCTGTCAAACAGTTGGATAGGATAGTTCAACAGAGCTTCTGTTTTTCATCAGAACTCTGTCAAGCATACTTTTTCAACACGCTTTCGGTGAACATTCTGTTTGTATATAAAGTTTTTTTTGGATTTAAGCTCAATTTTATAGGGGGAGCTTAAAAGAAAGTTAATGCATGGTTTTAGGGGGAGCAAGTCAGTGCTAAATTTCCAAATCCAAATTGACTTTGCTTTTCTGGTCTTCATTGACAAAACTTTTTGAAGAAAGAGGGAAAACATGTTCTGATGAAAACCTTTGTGATAATGTTAGGAATCTGCCAGAACTCTGACATCTCACCAGAGCCTCTGTTGTCTCTCACCAGAGCTCTGTTGTTTGTCTAAGTTCTGTCTCTGTTCTTACTTTCACATCAGAACAGAATTTTTAAATGATTTAATGGTAAAGGTGCAACATCTTGGGTTACTTGATACGATATGGAGAGATTACTCAACAGAAGCAACTTAACAAAGCTCCACCAGAGCTCTGTTAGTTTGTTCTGCCACGTCATCAGAAACACGTCATCAGAGATGCGGGTCATTCTTTAAAGATCAACCGCTTGTCATTCACACATCTTTAACCGTGACGGTTTACTTGCCCAAAAGATGTCAGATTTAAATCCACGTGGCAATCTCTGATTGAGAAACCAACTGTTAGCTGTTCCCACGTTCATACTGTAGCAAACGTTCCACTATCCAAAACTCGAGTACCTACAGCACCTATGATCGTGATCCAGCCACACATTCCTCATATAAATAACCATTCCCTTAAAACCATTTCATTTCTTACGCCTTCTGAATATTCAAACCTTTACTCATCTTTCCCTCCTTGTTCAAAACCTTCAAGAACCCTAACCTGCAACAATGGCACAGCCCCAACATTCTGCTGATTCAAGCAGAATCGGCCCTGTAGATCAAATCGTCATTCTTCCATATTAACTCGCTGACAACAACTACCGTCTTGACCCAAACCCTAGTCTCCATTTACCCACTTACCACATCTTTTTGGAGTTTTTCAGAAACTCTGAACTTTTTAGAGCCTTAACCGACTTCGACGATGATATTCGAGAGTTGTACATTCGTCAATGGTGGACCACCTGCCAGTTTATTGAAGAACGAGAAGGAATCATTGGCAACGTCGATGCTGGTAGAGACGGTGGTTCAGGAACAATCCGTATCAATGACAATACCCTGAGAAGAGCATTCGGATTGAAGACGACGACCCAACTGGGAATTGTAGCATATGAAAAACCTCCCAAAGTTGAAACCCTACTCGACTTCATAAAGTTTCTAGGTTACAACAAGGACATTACCAGGATCGGTGCTTTCAAAAGACAAAACCTTCCCCCTTTGTGGAACTTCATGTTCTCCACATTGAACAGAACCCTGACCTGCAAATCTGGTAGTCAAGATCAAACCGGCACAGAGATTTTGCAGATCATGTATGGCCTATTCTTCAACAGAAACTTTGACTATGCCAAGATTCTGTACAAAGATTTCCTCAATGCTGTAAACCTAAAGACATCAGCCATTGCCAGAGGAGGAGAAGTTGGGAAGCACAAGTTCCTGAAAAACATCAAATACCCTCGGTTCATCAGCTTAGTGATCAGACGTGCATTCAGACGATTGGACTTGACGTTACAAGGTACCCCTTTCAAATGTTGGGTTATGACCAGATTTCTTCCAACAACATCAGGTACGTATCCCTTCATCAGATGAGTACCAGGAACCATGCTCGCTCTGATTGATCCTGAACACATTTCTATACAAAACTATCAGAGTGCTGCTCAACCTCAAGAACCTGAGGTGAGAACCCCAGCATACATAGGATCTGAACCTGTGTTGGAGAGCTTGAGTGAGGAAGTAGCAGAAGAACATAGACCAGAGGTAAGAGCACCCGAAGTGTGGTCATCCTCTAGAGTGATGGAGGAAGTACAAAACAGAGCATCCAATATGGAGGCTGTTCACGAGGATGAAAGGGAAATTATAGAGGAGATGGCAGAGAGTTCGCATCCCTCTGGTAATCGTGAGACAGAAATTCATGTGATAGAGAGTTCACCCGAGAATTCTATACCCCTAGAATCCGAGAGAAATGAGAATTTAGAAGATGTTCAAAACATGAACACAAATGAGCGTATCCAAAGCCCAAATCCCCATGCTACCACACAACCTAATCCCGGTGACCAAGACCAAGGGATTATTGAAACAGAGGTGCACACCTCGAACCTTAACCAACAAGAACCGCCAGAGGAAACTCTTCATGCCTCTGGTATGCACAAAACCGGGGAATCTCTATTTGGTAATGATGTCAATTCGCCCCATGACATCGATAGGTCACATCCACACAATGATGCCTCTGTGGCTCATTTAGACTCGTCCCAACATAGACGAGAGATCTTTCAGATCTCACGTAGGCTCTGTCCGACTCAGGGACAATGGGAGACCATAGTTGAACGAGGGCAAACCTTGCTTGATCCAAATGCCCCTCATCACATCAGATTTCCTTCTTCAGAACCTGAGCTGGAAGAGGAACCTCTTATCAGAACATCTGTAGATGTTTCCCCTCAAAAGAAACATCAAGGATCAGGTGAAAGTCCTCCAAGAGTCATCATCAATACCACTCTTGACGGAGGCGCCTCTGAACTCGAGGCAGAATTGGATCCATGTGTTGGAAACAAGGACACCCCCGTTGACACTGTCACAAGAGCAGAGTTCGAAAGCTTCTGTGACAGTATCAACAACTCCTTGAATGAGTATAAACTTATCAATGAACAAAAGGAGGAGCTGATCCGCTAGGAGAATGCTTCTCTCAGAGAAGAGCTACAGAATGTAGCATCCTCTCTTACAGAAATAACTCAGAAAAATGACGAGGCTGAACTGCTCAGAGCAGAAGCAATACGGATCAGAACAGAAGCCGAACGGGTCAGAGCAGAGGCAGAAAGAGTCAAAGTAGAAGAAATTGCCAAGTTAAGAACAGAACTAGCGGAACAGAGAAGAGTCCGCACAGAGGAAGAAAGAGCCAGAACTGATGAAAGAACAAAGTTCTCAGCAGAACTAGCCGCTCTGAAGACGCTCATAGTAGAAAACCACTCGACCCAAATGAACAGAACCTTGCCAACCCCTTCCGTGCTTCTGTCAGACTCCAACGTCAGAACCTTGACAGAGCTAATTAACAACTCTGTTAAGGTTGCTATCACAGAAGCCACGACTTCCTCTGCTACCCCTATCAACATCTCTGGCCCCAGACCCAATGATTTACCGATGACAGTTGTCCAGATGGGTGAGTTCAGCAAAAGAGTCCTAAGCAGAATGATGACGATCTCATCAAAATTTGTAATGAAAGCTAAGGCGACAGAACAACATGTGAAGGCGTCTCTTGATACTCACAAGGTCAACTTCGAGGCTCAAGTAGACGAGATCAGAGGTGCTGCAACAGAGGTAGAAGATGTAATGACAAAGGCATCCTCAAACTTTACTAATATTATTTTACAGGCTACCTCTACATCGAAAAGACCTGCAGAAGAAGCACCTACAGATGAACCTTCAAGCAAAAGACACAAAGCTGGTCTGAGATTTGTTGTTCCGGCCTCACCGGCAGCTCGAATTGACGATTCTGGCGATGATGATGATTTCGGAGATGCTCAAGAAGGTCAATCAGACGATCATTTAGGTGAGTCCTCAGAACAACAAAAGGGGGAGAAGGAGAAGGAGAAAGAAAAGGAGAAAGAGGCTGAGGGAACTGAGGAGAAGGAGAAGAAAAAGGAAAAAGAGGCCGAGGGAACTGATAAGGGAAAAGGGAAAGCAACAGAGGCTGAGGAAACAGAAAGAGGAGATCAAGGGAATACAACTGAAGACTTACCAGAGATGACTATGGTAACTTTTGAATACATATTCAAAGACAGGGTCATTAAGCCAACAGAACCCTCATCTCAACAACCACCAGAAGTCATCATCTTGGATACCCCTCCTACTTCACCAAGAACAGAACGAGAGAGAACAGACCCATTCTCTGCTGAAGAACAACCAAGCCAAAACCAACCTCAAAAGTTTGTTCAACACATCGAAAGATTAATGACAGAAACTCATGAAGACCCAAATCCGATGCAAACAGAACAGAACCCTGAAACCTCAAACCAACATTCTGGCAAACCACCGCTAGAAGAAATTTTTGCCTATCTCTATGGTGACTGTGATACAATTCCTGCCAATGTTGTGCCCATTAACCCATATTTCAGCCCCTGTAGGATAAATACGATCTCTAACGTAAGACGTAAGTTCATCGAAACAAAGTCCGGTTTGAACAGAAACATAAACTCTGACTTTGGAATCCGCAGAATCGTGGACATCAAATAGAAGGTCTTTCGGCACAACAGAACGCAAATGAGTTATCACGAGTTCATAGTTGAATCAAACAACGACAGGGTTGAGCACTTCAACGATAACGATCTGGTACTACTAAACCCGTATGATCTGATTCAACTTCATGCCTACTGTTACAACTTCAGTGACAAATACAAAGAGGCAAGAATGACACTTCCTGAGGTACGCTTCGCTATGCAAGAGCACATCAACCTAAGGTTTCAGATTGATTTTCAGCTAGGCATAGAGTTCGAAGTCGAGACACTAGCGACCGCACCACCAAATGAGAGCCTTGAAGGCTATGGGCACTATAAAACTGGAAGAGTAGTTGGAGATCCTCCAGTGTTCATTTGCCGACAGAAGAAAACCAAGAAGGCCCTCAGAGCTACTGAAACTCATAAGTACTCAAGTGAGTCGCTAGTATACCTCAGAGACATCATTCAGAATCTCCCAAGAGAGAAATATCCGGAAGAACAACAGAGAAGCTTCATCACCCAAATCAACCTTCTGCTGAACTTCCGAGAACTCATCAGAAGATTTGACAGAATCTTAAGGGGAGATAATTATGCTTAAATGTACTTGTCTTTTAATCATAATGTAATATTCTAAAAGACTAGTGCAAGGCTTCGAGAGAGGTAAAAGTTCTCTGTTCTTTTGTTTAATCTCTTGTCAATTGTAAATTTCTATTTTCAATACTTAGGGGGAGATTGTTAGCCCCAAGTATCTGTTATGTAATTAAAGTGCAGGATCTATTCTTACAATCAATATAGAAAGAAGTAATTGAGAAATTGTATGATCAAGCCCAATTGTATTCAATGATGCACAGAATTACAGATCTAAGAGAGAGATAACCTCAAAGATTACAAGGAATGAATACAAGTAATATGGGAAAATCAATCAGTTAGCAACGTAGTGCTAACCACTCTATTTATACTGTAACGGATATATTAAAGCTACAGTACAAATAAGAAAGACTAATAAGAACAAAACACGTGTCCTAATTAGTTTACACACTACTAAGTAACGAAACTCGTCATAAGTTCTGAACAGGTAGTTCAGAACTTCTGAACATTCTTCTGATCACGCTTCTCAGAACTTCTGACTTCTCTTTCTCAGATCTCTGACTCTTCTTCTCAGAACTTCTGACTCTTCTTCTCAGAACTTCTGAACCTTCTTATCAGATCTTCAACACTTGGTTTATTGACAAAACTTCAGATCTAACAATCTCCCCCTTTTTGTCAAATAAACTTAAACTTTGCATCATCTAATTCTTTCAGAGCAGGAACAATTTTCTGAAGTAGCACATTCCTCAGATTAAGCCTCTTATCAATCTTGTCAATAATTTCTTGAATAACTTCAACTTGCTGATTTATTGCTTCTTGAGTTATGTTTGCTTCCTTTACTTTCAGCATCTTTTTCTCCAAATTGTGCTTTATGATCCTTAAAGTTCCAGAACAATATTTTGCAGTTTCCTTTGCTCTGAAGAAGATCTTTCCACTTTTGTTCTTCAAAAATACTCCCAGATCTGGATACTTGTGAACACTTCCAGTCTTTAACACCTTTTTCTGCTCATGATCTGTATTGGGATTTGCCAGATAAACACATGACTTTTGCAAATACAGAGCTATTTGGAAATCTGTATAGCAATGCCACCTTAAGATATAGAACATGGCCTCAATCACCACACTTCTTGCCTTCCTTTCATTTCTGTCTTTACTTGACTCTTTAAAACATAGAAAGCTGTGTAATCTGTAGAAGTCAACCACTGACAGTTTCTCAAAATCTGCATCAGTAAAATAATAAACCTTGCCATCTTCTCTCAAAACTTCAAAGGATAAGTACTCCATCTTTCTGAATTTCTTAACCTTCAATTCTCTGATTCCAGTGATTAGAAAATCTGAGTAAACGGCTTGCTTTGTTTTGCCAAGACATCTTGATTTTTCAGCCAACCAGATCTGAGTCTCCTTAGACCTATCATAATACACATCCAAGAATTGTACTTCTTTTGGTTTGAAAAACTCAGGCAGATCAAATTCAAGAAAGTATCCATTCAGATCAATGAATATTTCATCTTCTTTGGGTTCAGACTGTTCAGCTTGGTCAATATTAGTTATCTGCACATTCTGAGGTGTTGTGTCCTGAACTTCTTCAACTTCATCTGACAAAATTTCATTCACTTCATACTCAGCAGGGAACACAAAATCACTGTGTAACATCTTCTTGGGATTAACTTCAGATAGCAACCATTCACCACAACTTCTGATCTTTCTTCTGAGATTCAACCTTCTATTCATAGAGTTTACACACCTTTTCTTTAAGTTCTCTCTTTCAGTTTTAGCACTTACTTCCATTTCAATCAGTAACCAACTCAGAGTTGCATCACTATATTTTACCAGTTCTTTCAGTTTGAACATTTCAAGTCTCTCTTGAACTTTATATGCAAACCCTTCAGATTCCATTCCTTCATTTACGAATCCTTTTGTACACACATCAAATCCTGCAATATTTGTTGGAGACCTCAGATTGCACTTCTCTTTTCTTCCTTCAATGGCTAGTTGAAAATCATATAAGTACATGTTTCTGACATAGATACCCAGAAGTCTTCTGCATTCAATTTCCATCAAGGCTTCTTCAGTACCAGAGAAAAATTTGACTAGAAAGATCTGATCATCAAGTGTTAGTCTGTGGAAATCAAAACTGGACATGGCAACTTTTGTATTTTTCTCTTTCAATACTTCCATTCTAACAAACATTAAACCACTGAATTCTTCTTCTTGAAACATTAGAACTTTCTCAATTCTTTTCTGAATATGCAGTCTTGAGTCAGGAATTCTGAATCTGTTTGAAGCTTCTGTGTAAATCATCTGAGCTCTTTCATCCATGAAACCATCCACATTACTTTCTAAAAACTCATATTCTCCTTCTGAGTGGTAGAGGTTTTCATACATTTCCTCAGGAAAAATATCATCATGAAATTGTCTGGCCAAAGGTACATCACTTAGTTCCAGGATGAAATCACATATGGGTTCTTCTAACGTCTGCAAGTTAATCTTGGAAATCTCAATTGGTTTTCTGAATACATACTCAGAAGGCATGAAGTAATCTTCTAGTTTCTCATATTCTTCTTCTGTGTTCATCTCATCAGCATAGTTATATCTGAACTCATGCTTAAAATTCTGAGAATAATCAACAGTTCTGTCTTCTTCACCCATCAGATCAATAGGTCTTATTACTTTTATCCCTTTATGAATTTTCTGAACACTCAAAGCTCTGACTACTTCATTATGCATTCTTCTGATCAATTCTTCATTCAACCTCCTTTCTTCTGATTCAGACTCCATTGCCCTTTCACTGTTATAAACCACAATATCTGTACACCTGTTTACCACTGTACTTTCCACTATTTCTTCTATTCTCAAATCAGATTCCTCAATAGCTACAGTTTCATCTGAGTTTCCTTCCATCTCAGTATCCAAGTTCAATTCCTCTGTTTTATCTGATTCATTACTATCAATACTTCCCAACTCCATTTCTTCTGTATCTGAACTGTCAAGCTGTACTATCTGAATCATCTTCTTTAAATTTTCCTGTGTCTGATCTTCTGAACTTTTTGTATTGGCTAAGTGCATGTCTGCTATCTCAAAATCTTCTATGCCAATGTCATCATCAGAACTTAACCTTTGTCTTTTCTCCCCCTTTTGATGATCATGAGGCTCATTATCATCAAACTTTCTTTTTAAGTTCTGATTAGATGTACCTTCAGCTTCAGCTTCTGCAATAGGAACAGGATCAAGAGGCTTTGAAGTAGAAGCCAGTGATACACTCAGTGCTTTCAGTATAGAATCCTGCATATCTTGCATTTGTTTCAACATATCTTTTTGAAAACCAGACATTATATCCATGATCTCCTTTTTGTGAGAATCCAAGGATTTCTTTACATCATCTACCTTGGTTTCAACAGAAATTAACTTTTTCTCCAACACATCTTTCAAATCTGATACCTCATCATTCAGATCCTCCATCCTCTTCTCCAAATTTTCTACTTTTTCCCCCATCTCCTTGTTTTGTTTCTGAATCTTTTCAAATTCAGAAGTTTCTAACAGTGAACCTGAACCAACAGATGGTCCAGTTTTCATGTGCCCAGAGAGCTCATGGCCTGTAGATAACACACAGTCATCTTGTACAACAGATGCACGTTTGAATGAGGCTTTTGTAATGTTCACCTCACCAGGACTTCCATCCAATCCTCGACACCCAACATTAGGCATGTCTATGAATGTTGTTTCAGGAGTACGAAATTCCTGATCTGTGCAAGTGTCAAAAGGAATTTCAGGCTCAATATGAATAGGACTGTGATATTCAGACTCAATGTGTTGAAAAATAAGTTGGGATTTATCACCTCCTTCCAAATGAGTTTGGGATGGTTCCCCGGATTTGTGTGAAACAGTAGCATGTTGAAATGCTTCTGAGTGGGTATGGATGGGTTGTTCAAGATCCACCACTAGGTCCATGGTGTTTGTTTCAATATTGGACACCAAGAGATGTGAACCAATAGCATGTGTGGTTACCTGGTCAAGATTAGCTGGTTCAGAGGCATCTCTTTCTGTTTGAACCTCTGTTAACAATCTCTCATCCTCACCACTCTCATTCTGTTTTTCCTCACTGAGTCTAACCAAGCTCTCAGAATTTTCCCCCTCAAGTCTCTCAGAATGTTCACCCATCTGAACATCCTCCCCCTCTCTAATTCGACTAGACCCCTCACCTCTCTTCTCAGGTTGGTCCTCTTGGGCAGGGATTTGAGGTAATTCAATTCCCATAGAGGTGCAATAAGCTTTTAAAATCTCACTCTCCCTTGGAATATAATTCCTAAGTGATTTTGGCAACAGTTTATGATTGGGATAATTTTCAAGTCTTGTTACTGAGGTCATCTTACTCAAATAAAATGTAGGACCATGCTCTTCATTTGTTCTTCTTGAGATTGTTCTGTTTTCCTGCATGGCATACCAAATAACAATTTGCCAGTACCTTATGTAGGGAATGTATGTCAGTGGAGCATCCTTTGTCTTCTTCTGAATTGCTTTCTGATTCTTCTCAAATGTATTCTTCATATCTTCCCAAAGTATTAAAGTATAGTCATAATGCCTATTCTTCACTAAACCTTGAAATATCTGAAGAATTTGTTTAGAACCTTGATCAGCAGAACTATTTTTCCCTGACAAACATTTATTTACCACATGAAAGAAGCAAGCCCAAATAGGTGGTAATTTGTTTCTTCTGAACAAACTGAGAGTCCTCAATCCTTCATTGTATCCCAACTTCATGAACTCTGCTATTAATTCCTCTGTTAGGGGTAAATCCTCAAAATCTGTTCTTCTTTGTACATCATCTTTCTCTGGTAGATTCAGCATTTCTCTTAGTGCAGAGATAGATAAGACAAATGTCACTCCTCCAATTTCAGACACAAACTTATTATCTTCTAACCTAAGATATTTCCACCATTGTTGTATGTACTGAACAGGCACATTTTTACTTCTTGTAAACCATTTTCTGTACGGATGATGTTTGAATAACTCCATGATAATTCTGTGTTCAGGCTTAAAACGATTTTCCTCAAACAATATAATACAGTTATTTTCAGATAATTTCAACCATTCACTCTCAGGAACAACTCTTTCCACTAGAATAGATCTATCTGACATAATAGAACCTGCAGCACTCTGATCATGTTCAATATTAACGTTTACCTCATCCGCATTTCCTTCAGATTCATCCATTTGTTCATCTTCTTCATCATTTCTTATTGCCCCTTCCTCTGCAACTCTATTTTGTACTTCATCATTTTCCGAATCGGATGAATCCATTATCGATTTTGTAGAATGTAGAGAAATTGGACCACTTCTTCGTATTTCAGACATGATTTAAGAAGAAAACAGATTCAAAGAACTCTGGATTTGATTCGTATCTCACGTTTCGCTCTGGAATTTGAAAGAAATTTGAAATAGGGATTTTAAGACCTATTTAAAATCCGTGAAGTTGAAAGGTTTAACGGAAAAGCGAAATCAATGTTATAACGGAGTCAACACATGTGAAATACCACAAAGGATTTAAATGAAATACGTGGCATTGTCAAACAAATATGAAGCTGACACGTGTTAGTGGATAGAATTTTGACTCAAGTCAAAAATCTGAATAACACGCACAGATGTTCTGATTCCATGACTTAGAAGAATTTTGCCTTGTAACCAAAATGTCTTTTAAAATCAACTTCTGACCAATATAAAACATTTTGATTATTCAGAAGAGGTTTGAACAGATAAGAAATGAAAACAAATCTTTTAAGCATCACAAAATGATTTCCAAAAGAATTTTGATGCTCCCCCTTGACTTGAGCATGCATTTGAGTATTAATGATACATAAAGATGAGATTAAAAGATAATCAAAGAAGCATAATCCATACAGTTGAAGTTATTTGTATTTCTCAAAAGTAAATTTTTGAAAGTTAGATTGCTGAAGTATTGACTCAGAATTTCTGACCTTAAGATTCAGAGGTTCTGATCTCAGGACTCAGAAGTTCCGAACTCAAGACTCAGAAGTTCTGAATACACTACTCAGACAAGTTTACTTAGAAAAATTTAGCATTTTTAAGAAAAAAAATATTTTCAACTAGGCAGATTAAGCATTCCTATTTTACATATGAGAAAAGAAAACCTTTTGTGATCAAGAGGCTTTGTGAACAAGTCAGCCAATTGATACTTTGTATGCACAAAGTGCATCTCTATAGTTCCTTTTTCCACATAGTCCTTTATAAAATGATACCTCACATCTATATGCTTAGTCTTCGAATGTTGAACATGGTTCTGAGTAATAGCAATTGCACTTTCTGAGTCACAATAGATGGGAATCTTATTAAGCTGATATCCATAGTCCATGAGTTGTGTTCTCATCCACAATGTTTGAGAGCATGAAGCAGCAGCAGCAACATACTCTGCTTCAGCAGTTGAAGTGGATACACAGTTCTGTTTCTTTGATGCCCAACTCACTATTTTATCTCACAAAAAGTGACAAGCACCAGATGTACTCTTTCTGTCCAACCTACTTCCTGCATGATCAGCATCAGTGAAAGCAGTCAATTTGAAGTCAGTTTCTTTTGGATACCATAAACCTAGATCAGGTGTTCCTTTGAGATATCTTAAAATCCTTTTGACAGCCAACATATGTGATTCTTTCGGGTTAGATTGAAATCTAGCACAGAAACAGGTAGAAAACATGATATCTGGTCTACTTGCAGTCAAATAAAGTAATGATCCAATCATGCCTCTATAAAGTTTGATATCTGCTGAAACACCTTTGAGATCAGCATCTAACTTTATGTTAGTTGCCATAGGTGTTCTCATAGAAGCACAATCAGACATTTTGAACTTTTTCAGAATATCTCTGACATATTTTCCTTGATTTATGAAAATACCTTTTGGTAGTTGTTTGACTTGAAGACCAAGGAAAAAATTCAGTTCACCCATCATGCTCATTTCAAATTCAGATGACATGATTTTTGAAAAATTATCACATAATTCTGGACTGGTAGAACCAAATATTATGTCATCAACATAAATCTGAATCAGAATCAAATCATTACCCTGTTTCTTTAAAAACAAAGTTGTGTCAATCTTACCTTTCTTGAATCCTGAACCTAACAGGTGTTTAGTAAGAGTGTCATACCAGGCTCGTGGTGCTTGTTTTAGACCATATAAAGCTTTGTCTAAAATATAAACATGATCAGGGAATTCTGGATCAACAAAACCTTCAGGTTGATGGACATACACCTCTTCATTAAGTTTGCCATTTAGAAAGGCTGATTTGACATCCATTTGATACACCTTGAAGTTTTTATGTGCAGCATAGGCTAAAAATATTCTGATTGCCTCTATTCTTGCCACTGGTGCAAATGTCTCATCATAATCAATTCCCTCTTGTTGACAGTATCCCTTAGCAACCAATCTTGCCTTGTTTCTGATGACAACACCTGATTCATCCTTTTTGTTTCTGAACACCCATTTAGTTCCAATTATAGATTTACCTTCAGGCTTTGGAATGAGTCTCCAAACTTTATTTCTTTCAAATTGAAGCAATTCCTCTTGCATTGCTGAAATCCAGTCTGGATCCTCTAGGGCTTCATTAGCTTTCTTTGGTTCAATTACACTTAAGAAACCAGCAAACATTGCTTCATTTGCTGTAGCTGATCTTGTCTTTACTCCTGCTGATGGATCACCTATTACTTGATGAATAGGGTGATTTTTAGTCCATTTATTAGCACTAGGGAGTACATCAATCTCTGAATAATTGTTGTTTGCATCATTCTCATCAATGATTGCTCGTAATTCTGAACTGTCACCTTGTTCTGACGTATGAGTAGGAGTTGCATCCAAGTTTGAGTTCTGATTAATGAAGTCAGAGTTCTGATTGACTTGTTCAGAGTTCTGAGTACAAGAATCAGAATTCTGATTACAAGGTTCAGAGTTTTCACCACTTGTATTTATTAGATTTGGGCACTCCTCTGATGGACCTTTGTCAGAAATTACAGTTGATTGAACTATTTCTGGAGTCTTATTTTTCATCTCTTTGACCATCTTTGGGTTTTCATATTCTGCATAAGAATCAGAAATTAGTTCACTAAAAGCATCCCTAAACAGTAAATTGAGTTCTGAACAAATAGGATTAGAATTTGTATCAGAAGTCATTTTTGTCTTGTTCAGCATGAGTTCTGAACTGTCTTGTTCAGAAGTCCGTATTCTGGCTTCATCAAAAGTTACATTTATGCTCTCCATCATCCTCTTGGTTCTTCTATTGTAGATTCTGAATGCTTTGGAAGTTAAAGAATAACCCACAAAGTATCCTTCATCTGCCTTTTTATCGAATTTGGCAAGATTTTCTCTGTCTCTGAGAACATAGCATCTGCAACCAAAAATATGAAAGAATTTGATTAATGGTTTTCTTTTATTTATCAGTTCATAAGCAGTCTTATTTAATCTCTTATTGATTAAAGTTCTATTATGTGTAAAACAAGCAGTTGCAATTGCTTCAGCCCATAGGAAAGTAGGAAGATTTGCATAAGCCAGCATTGTTCTCGCAGCCTCAACTAGAGTTCTATTCTTCCTTTCAACAACACCATTTTGTTGAGGAGTTCTGACAGCAGAAAAATTGTGAGAAATCCCAGAACTTTCTAAAAAATTCTGAAGAGTCTCATTTCTGAACTCCGTTCCATTATCACTTCTGATTTTCTGAACTTGAAGTTGTAAGAGAACTTGAATCCTTTTGATAAAATTTATCAATGTAGTAGCAGCTTCTGACTTAGCTCTTAGGAACTCAACCCACGTGTATCTGGATAATTCATCAACAATCACAAGCATATATTTCTTTCCTCCCATCGATTGAACTGAAATTGGACCACAAAGATCAGTATGAATCATTTCTAATGGTGCTTTGCAAGATGAGTCCATTTTTAATTTGTGAGAACTCTTTTTCATCTTGCCCATTTCACAAGCTGAGCATAATGATTCTTTTTCAAATTTAAGCTTTGGTAAGCCTTTAACCAAATGTTTTGCAACAAGATTATTAAGATCTTTGAAATTCAGATGAGAACATCTTCTATGCCAAAGCCAGCATTCATTTGCAGTTGATTTTGATAAAAGACAAACTGTATTTAATGTTTTCAATTTTGAAAAATTAACTACAAATAAGTCCATATGTCTTTTGGCCCAGAAGACTTTGACATCATTTTCAGTTAGAATCATGCAACCTGTTATTTGAAACTTAATTTGACAAAGACTGTCTAAAAACTGACTTATGCTGAAAAGATTGTGTTGTAATCCTTCAACATAGAAAACCTTTTGGATAGTTAGATCCCCTTTAGTTAAATCCCCATAACCTTTGACTTGACCTTTGCTATTGTTTCCAAAGTTTACTGCTCCTCCAGCCTTTTCTGTGAAGTTTGATAGAAAAGACTTCTGACCTGTCATGTGTCTTGAAGCTCCTGAATCTAAAAACCACACATGACAGCCCTGCAAAAGGATCAGTTAGGTTTAGGTACCCATTTTGGAATGGGTCCATCTTTGTTAGCTTTGTCATTGGATTTAACATTAGTACCTTTTACTCTCCACTCAAAATCTTTCTTCAAACACCACTTTCCTTGAACTTTTATGAAGTCAGAACATTTTCTGCTTACAAGTTTGTTCAAATTCTTTTTGAGAGTTGTAACTTTTGGTTTTGCTATGTTTTCAACTTTCTTTTCTTTTATCTTTTCTTTCTTCTGAGTCTGAGGAACAGAAATTTTCTTCTTTTCTGTATTTTGAGAAACAGAAACTTTCTGAATATCTTTTCTTATGTATGAAACAGAAGTTATTTTGACTTGACATTTGTGAGAATATGGGAATGATTCATTTTTACATCTAACACAAACAAGATTTTTCTTTGCAAGTGACAATAAATCTGAAACATAGATCATTTCATTTTTATTTATACTGTTCAGAGTACAATTGCCCTTATTACAAGAATTTCTAGCGTTTAGTTCAGAAGTAGATTTCATTCTAAGCTTCTCAAGTTCCCTTTTCAGATCATTCAACTTTGCAAGATCATCTTTCCTTTTGCTTTCTTCTTTTTCTGAAAAATTCAAGTTCTTTTTGTTAGAAGAATTAGATGATTCACCTTTTTCATATGTACTTGATTCATTAAAGAATTTATCATTTTCTCTTGAAGCATTAATTTTAAAAAGATCATACTCAGTCTTCAGTTTTTCAAGCTCTGTTATTTTCTGAATAAAAATATTCTTTTCTTTCAAAGCTTCTTCAAGTTTAATATCCACCTCACAGAAATCATTTTCAAGTTCATCATAAGCTTTCCTTAAATCCTCAAGTTCTTGACTCACAAGATTAAATCTCTTTTCAAGTTGCAAAAATTCATCTGATTTTGTTTCAGAAAATCCAGTTGAATCAGACTTCTGACTACCTGAGTCAGAGTTCTGATTTACAGACTCAGATGTCTGATCTTTAGACTCAGAATTCTGACTACAAAGTTCAGAATCCTGACTAGAAGTTTCAGACTTCTGATTGACTGTTTCAGAATTTTTACTTGTATCAAATATGCTCTCAATGTCATGATATGAAAAACTTGGTTGTTTATTTTTGTAGCTGACATTTAAGGAATCATACTTGAATTTAGTATCATTGTATCTTGGCTTTTCATCTGTTGGTTTAGAAACTTCTTTCTTAACCTTTTCTTCTGAACCAACTGACTTTTCTGTTTTAGACTCAGAAATTGTCTCATCTGACTTTTTAGAGTTTGGTCTTTGCAAATTGTCAGAACTTGTTATAGAACTAGCAGGTCTTATGAAAACTTCAACAATTTCTGGGATTTTTGGCTTAGAAACTTGAAGTATTGGAGCTCTTTTTAAAATGACATTTTCTTCCAATCCCAATCCCTTCTTTGGATTGTAAAATCTTGTATCTTTAACATTGCTTAATAAAAGATTTAATGTTTGCTGAGTCTGACCTCTTTTCAAATTCAAATCTTCCAATTCTTTGATTTTGGTGTATAAATTCTTTCTTTCTTCAAATAACATATCAAATTTTATTTGTAAATCACCTTTTTCATCCTTTATTTTTGAAAACTCAACTTTTAGTTCAGAAAGCCTTTTCATCAATTCAGAATTTTCATCTTTAACTTTCTGTTTCTCAGCCTCAGATTCTTCATATTGTTCGTTTATTACTTCTTTTTCAATTCTGAATTTGTTAACCAAAGTTCTTTCTCCTTTTATCTGTTTTCTTAGATTAGCAAATTCAGTTTTCATTTCACCAATCTATGTCATTAACTCTAATTCAAGTGAAGAATGTACCTCAGCAGATGACTCAGAATCAGCATCTTCAAAATCAGAATCATCCTCATTCCTCATTTTTGCCATATAGCTTCGCATCTGTGGAAAGTTGATATGATCATCTTCATCAGAAGTGTAGTACAGCCAATTCTCCTGTTCAGCCAATAGCGCACTCTCGTCATCTCTCTTCTTTGCAAGCTGAGCCTTCTTCGTGTAGTATTCATAATCTTTCACAACTTTAACTCTGCAATCCTTGGCATAATGGCCAGATTTTCCACACTTGAAACACAGATTCTTTTCTTTTCTCTCTTCTTTCTCTTCCTTGTTTTCTTCACTTCTCTCTATTCTCTTTTCAATCTTATTTTCTTCTCTGTCATCTTTCTTCTTATAATCTGAACTTCCAGCTCTCTTATAATTTCCTTGAAATCTGCCCTTCCCATACCTTTTGTTGAAAGTATTTGTCAGCAAAGCTAGCTTTTCAGCCATTATCTTGATATCTTCATCATCTTCTGATCCTTCTTCTTTGTCAGATTCCTCCAGACTCGGTATTTCTGATAGATATGCAGTCTTTTTGGGTGCTTTGATTGCTTTGATTGCTTTGGACTTTGATAAGAACGCTAACTGATCAGCAACATTTTTCTTTTCTTCCACAACTAACTTGACAGAGTCTTCATGTTGATTAAGAACACAGAACAAATCATTTAAGTCTTCTTCACACATATCCTTGTTCATTTGCAGACTTATGGCAAATGATGACCATTCTGAATTTAGACTGTTCATAAATTTGTAATTTATTTCTGATTTTGTTTTCTTCAGTCCATTTCTTCTCAAGTCATTTAGAATAGTGCAAAATTTACTGTATGTCTGTGTCAAACTTTCTGACTCTTTTGCTTTGAACCTTTCATAAGCATTTATGCTTTGATTTAACTTTGCCTGAATAGATCTCACAGTTCCTAACATTTGCCTTTCCAATTCGTCCCACATTTCTTTAGCTGATGATCCACTGTCAATCCTGTTAAGAACCTCATTCGGGACAGCCAAAGTCATCAAAGTAATTGCTCTTTTGTCAATAGCATGCCTATTTTTCTGTTCAGCAGTGTATTGGGAATAATTCTTCTTTACTCTGGTCGCTGGAATTTCTGGAGTTGTCTCTGTAGCAGGGGTTGCGGCGACATCGATATATACTTCGATTGGACCTTCTCGAATAGAAATCATAAGATTTTCATCGATGTTGTCAAGGAATTGGATCATACGAGTTTTCCATTGCTGATACTCTTCTGGTATAAGAACAGGCGGTTTGGTTTCGGATCCCATGGCTAGATATTCTTTAGAAGACATGATTGTAAGAAAATTCAACAGAAAGACAAATTCGATTTTCTTGATCGAAAAGTAGCAGGTAATTCAAGAATTGCTAAGAATTCAAGAACTAGCCCTAGCAGCGGAATCGAATTTTGAATGAATCAAGAAATCTTCAAGAAATTGATCAATCGATCTTCGCAATCACAATCTTGAACGAATTTGTTTGTTGATTGGCTCTGATACCAATTTAAAGTGCATGATCTATTCTTACAATCAATATAGAAAGAAGTAATTGAGAAATTGTATGATCAAGCCCAATTGTATTCAATGATGCACAGAATTACAGATCTAAGAGAGAGATAACCTCAAAGATTACAAGGAATGAATACAAGTAATATGGGAAAATCAATCAGTTAGCAACGTAGTGCTAACCACTCTATTTATACTGTAACGGATATATTAAAGCTACAGTACAAATAAGAAAGACTAATAAGAACAAAACACGTGTCCTAATTAGTTTACACACTACTAAGTAACGAAACTCGTCATAAGTTCTGAACAGGTAGTTCAGAACTTCTGAACATTCTTCTGATCACGCTTCTCAGAACTTCTGACTTCTCTTTCTCAGATCTCTGACTCTTCTTCTCAGAACTTCTGACTCTTCTTCTCAGAACTTCTGAACCTTCTTATCAGATCTTCAACACTTGGTTTATTGACAAAACTTCAGATCTAACATGTAAAAGTATTGAAAATAGTTCAGGTCAGAAGACCAACAGAGATCAGACAGAAGACTTGGAAGAAGTTCAAGAAAACCAACAGAGCTCAACAGATCTCTGTCGAAGACTTCCAACAGAAGAACAATTGTTTAACCGAAGACCAACAGAGCTCTTGCGAAAGAGCTCTGGTGAAGTGAAGACCTCTGTCAGCCTAAGTCTCGTAGGAAATCCCAAGTGTTAGACACATGTCCATACTTTCCACGTACGCCCTAAAGATTGGAGACACACTTTCCACGTGTCATTCCAGGGTACGATAGTACACTGTATACGCTTTATCAGGCTATATATAGTGAGGTAGTGGAACAAATAATTGTAAGCTTTGGGAAGAGTAGATTTCCACAATTGTTTAAGCACATACTGCAGCAATCCCGAGCACTACCTCCGTACGATATTGTTGTCCTGTGAGATTTCCGAACACACTTGAACATGTTCTTGGTGTGATTCATTATCAATATATGAGCAACTTTTATATCTGGTCCGGTTATCATTTATTGTTCAATATTTGATTCTCATAGTTCATTTATCGTTTACACAATCACTCATTTTAATGGCTTTATTTAATATGCTTCCGCTGTCTATTTCACTACCATTAATATGATACAACGTGAATCTGGGAACCTACAATTAATTGTTGGTCCCATTTAGGACAAGCAGACAATAGAAGAAATAAAATCCATATATAAATAGAGATAAGATGAACAATAAGAACAATCATAAATAAACTCATCTCATATTCATTTGAGATAATATGGAGAGGAAAATGAAGAACACCACACTTTACATTTTAGATGACTCTCATGAGATTAGTCAGTGTGTGTTACTCCAAAAATGACCTAAATGATAAATGAAAACCCTAAACTTCTTTTTAAAGGGTCCATTTACAATAAAAGGCTCAAGCCCATAAAGTTAACTAAAAATATAACTAAAAAGCCCATACACTTTTCTTTATAAAACATTTAATTAAATTAGGAGCTAATTTAATTTAACAATCTCCCCTAATGTTTTATATAGAAAGCATCATCTTGTTGTCTCCCCCTTGCTTTCTTTAGAAACTTTGGTGTTTCGATCTTCGAGTCTTCAAAGCATCACGAGACAATTAACCCCATTTTGTCTAGTTTTCATGATTCAACTTCACTGTTGAGTAAGCATTCAGTACCGAACATTGAACTTGAATAACAGAGGAGTGAGTGAAAATCAATATGTCACAAATAGCATCATGAAATCGTGAAGAACCGTTGAAAGAACACCGTTCATGAAAGCAGAAAGAGCATGAATTAATTGCAATGCTTTCGGTCCAGCACCTTACAGCAGATTTTGAGGTTGGTTTTGGCATATCAGCTCACATAATTTGAGAAAACTCAGAACATCAAAGTCGTGCGTCTGTGAAATATCTTTCTAATGCAACTGGACTCGTGTCAATTGGAGCACCGAGTAAAACGTTGTGCGCATGTTTCTGAAGCAGCGCAAAGCTGTCAAACAAACTGAAAATTTTAGGGCTCCGGGCTTTTGGCTTGATTTGTTTTTTGGACCAACGAACTCTAATAAACATGCTTGAGTCTGCTTCTGGTCCCTTCTCGTCATTCCTCCTATTTCTGAAAAAAAATTGATCCATATAGCCTCTGACGAATCAACAGAGCTCTGGTGTCCCAAAAAAAATCAACAGAGCTCTGGACAACTTCTGTCGATGATCAGAGCTTTGGTAAACTCTATCAATTGCCTCTGATCTTTTGAATAACCTCTGATAAATCAACAGAGCTCTGGTTAGCTCTGATGTCTGAAAAAATCAACAGAGCTCTGATGAGAGAAACTTTCTGTCCAGCAGATGTATAATGAATTTAGCAGCGATTCTGACCAAGAAGAACACTGATTCAGACCAAACTCAAAACTAAAAAAAATTTCATCTTTGTCTTAGGAATCCAACGCATCAGGACTCATAGAATTTGGAGCTTCGAGGAGGGAGTTCTGTTGAAAATACGACAGGTGCGCAAAGCTGACAGCAAGTACCTCTGCTCTGTTGTACCTCTGCTCTGTTGGTGTACCTCTGCTCTGTTGGTGTACCTCTTCTCTGTTGGTTATCTATAGTGGAACATAAGTTTCTGACAGAGCTCTGATGAGGTCTAACAGAGCTCTGGTGAGCTCTTGCTGATTTCTTCTAAGTCATATGCCAGAAGTTTTACACCAACTTCGACACTACTCTACACCATGATAGCTCTGGAGTTTACAAAAACTCAAAACATAAAGAGTGTGCATTGGTTTGTTATATTTTCAGATCATCTGGAATCACCTCTTTTGGAACTCGGACGAATAAGATACGGTTGATTTACCATAGTCGCGCAGATCTGTCCAACAGCTTTCTGTCAGCACACTGTTGTCCACTTCGACGATGCATATGACCCTTCTAAATTTCGAATCTCTGAAATCTTAAAACACGAAAGTTGTTCATCAATGTGTTTTGAATCCAGGGCTTTTTGAATCGCATCAATTTGTGTCTTGATCAATGAGATATGATCAATTTACTACAGCATCACAAATCTGTCAGCATGCTGTCATTAAATCTGATTTGATGTAGAAAATAAGACGATCTCCATATAACTTTTAGAACCGTGAGTGCAAATAATTAGATCTCTAATTGATCAGGTCAGAAAACTAATTAGAAACACTCATAGTTATAAAAACTTTTCAGATCAGACTTTGAATACATAGCACACCACAAAATCTTTCTCAATCAACTTTTTTTCAAGACCCAAATGATTTTGTTTTCATTTAAATGATTATGAGCAGCGGAATATAAACAAAATCTGGATCAAAGAGAGTCCAATCTTGGATTTAAATAAAGGTCAGATCAAAGATCAACAACCTTACTACCAAGATGCCAAAAAAATGCTATGGACTCAAGCACACACAAGGATGAGATCATAGATCAACCATCTACTTAGTTCTTATCAAATAAGACCAATGAATGAGAAAGAATCAACACACACACATGTATTAAATATGATCAGATTTGATCCAAACAGAACCAAATCTTCACTTAGGCATTTTATCAAACATGTGGTGTGCAGAATCAGATCTTGTGAAGAGAAACACTAATTTTCTGTCAAAACTTATCCAAATCTTATTGAAATCAAAGATTGGATTTCCAATAAGCACAAAACAGAAAATAAGTATCAAATATGATATTTGTGTTTAGTCTCATGTGATTGAATCAATCTAAGCACCAAAATAACAAATAAATCATCTAATCTTCTATTGTTGCATAGATGACCGATTGAAGAAGAGTTTCTTCAATCCAGCTCTGATACCAATTGTTGGTCCCATTTAGGACAAGCAGACAATAGAAGAAATAAAATCCATATATAAATAGAGATAAGATGAACAATAAGAACAATCATAAATAAACTCATCTCATATTCATTTGAGATAATATGGAGAGGAAAATGAAGAACACCACACTTTACATTTTAGATGACTCTCATGAGATTAGTCAGTGTTGATCCCACTTTTGAGCAACAATAGAAGAAATATAAAGTCCATATTTAAATATAGAGATAAGATATACATGAAGAACAATCATAAAGAAACTTATCTCATATTCATTGATGATTAAATATGGAGAGGAGAAATGTTGAAGAACACCACACTAAACATGAAATCGACTCTCATAAGAAACAAGTCTATGTGTGTTTTTGTGTGCTTTCCATATTTCTCACTTCTTGAAATAAGACTATGGACACCTCTTATATAGGGCCATATTTACACATTAGATATTTAAGATATCTAAAATCTAGACAAAAATATCTAAGTAAATATCTATTACAAAATATCTAAAACATTAAAATATCTTTATAAAACATTCATTAAATTAGGAGCTAATTAAAGCTAACAGAGCTCTCGTGAGCTCTTGCTGATTTCTTCTAAGTCCTCTGCCAGATGTTTTACACCAACTTCGACACTACTTTACACCATGATAGCTCTGGAGTTTACAAAAACTCAAAACCTAAAGAGTGTGCATTCGTTTGTTATATTTTCAGATCATCTGGAATCACCTCTTTTGGAGCTCGGACGAATAAGATACGGTTAATTTACCATAGTCGCGCAGATCTGTCCAACAGCTTTCTGTCAGCACACTGTTGTCTACTTCGACGATGCATATGACCCTTCTAAATTTCGAATCTCTGAAATCTTAAAACACGAAAGCTGTTCATCAATGTGTTTTGAATCCAGGACCTTTTGAATCGCATCAATTGGTGTCTTGATCAATGAGATATGATCAATTTACTACAGCATCACAAATCTGTCAGCATGTTGTCATTAAATCTGATTTGAAGTAGAAAATAAGACGATCTCCATATAACTTTTAGAACCGTGACTGCAAATAATTAGATCTCTAATTGATCAGGTCAGAAAACTAGTTAGAAACACTCATAGTTATAAAAACTTTTCAGATCAGACTTTGAATACATAGCACAACACAAAATCTTTCTCAATCAACTTTTTTTTCAAGACCCAAATGATTTTGTTTTCATTTAAATGATTATGAGCAGCGGAATATAAACAAAATCTGGATCAAAGAGAGTCCAATATTGGATTTAAATAAATGTCAGATCAAAGATCAACAACCTTACTACCAAGATGCCAAAAAAAAAATGCTATGGACTCAAGCACACACAAGGATGAGATCATAGATCAACCATCTACTTAGTGCTTATCAAATAAGACAAATGAATGAGAAAGAATCAAAACACACACATGTATTAAATCTGATCAGATTTGATCCAAACAGAACCAAATCTTCACTTAGGCATTTTATCAAACACGTGGTGTGCAGAATCAGATTTTGTGAAGAGAAACACTAATTTTCTGTCAAAACTTATCCAAATCTTATTGAAATCAAAGATTGGATTTCCAATAAGCACAAAACAGAACTGAGTTAGAAAAACAAAGCACTGGTGAGTTTGAAAATATTGAAAAGTTAGTAGATATTGGAGTGACAGATTTTGAGTTTGCAGATATGGAGTTAGCAAATGCAGATGTTCAGAACTCAGAAAAGGTTGTTTTTGAATAATTAGCAATTGTTGAGAAATCAGCAGAGGTTCAAAAGGAAATAAGTATTCAGACAATAAGTTCAGATTCTGAAGATGATATGGAAACTGATAAAGTGGTAAAAGATAACTCTTCTAAAAGTGTCATTGATAAAACAGAGGAACTGGATTTGAATACTGAAATGGAGGTAAATTCTGATGAAACTGAAGTTCTTATGGCAGATGTTCATGTTGTCATGGAAGTTCAGAATGTCAAGTCAGCAAGTATTTTTGGATCAGATGAGGCAGTAATGACAGATCAGAATGCTATGACAGAAGAAGTAATGACAGATTCTTCTGAAGAAGGTTGTGAGATCAGTATGGCCGATATTTCTGAGGAAAGTTTGACTGAAAGTTATGAAGTAAACAGTTGTAAAGAGATAGTTCCTTATGTCAGTGGTGAACTTCTAAATTCTGAGTTAGAAGAGAGAAGACTGAATGAAATTCTGATAAGAAGAATGCATGGTGAGTTGGTCAGAGCACTCAATGTTTAGAAAATTCAAAGAATTATGAAGACAGTGAGACCTATTGATTTGTTGGGAGAAGAGGATCATTCAGTTGGATACAAAAGTAATTTTCAAGATAATTTTGAACTTCATTTTCTGGATGAGTTAAATGTTCTAAGTGGAGAATTTGAAAGAGTTGAAAACTACTTCATGCCTTTGAAGTATGTGTACAGAAGACCCATTGTGATTCCTAGGATTGAATTACCAGTATTAAAAGAGCCTTTATGTGATTTCATTATCAGTCAGAGTGATACTCCTCTGGCTAATCCGTTCTTTAAAGATATCTTTCCAAAAGAAACATATGAGAATATCTATTGCGAAGAAGATAACGCAGTAATAATTGAGAATTTTATTGATGGATTTTTGGATGAAAGAGTTTAGATGGTTTATGTGGAAGCTTCTAATAGATTCAGAAAGCCTGATGAAAGACTACATATTCAGAGAGCAATTGTGAAAGTTCTGGAGTTTCAAACTGATGAATTTTATGGGTTAAAATATGTGAGTCTAACAGTTCAGAAGGAAGGTAATCGGAAAGTAAGCATGACCAGTTTTGACTTTCATAGACTATTTCAAAATGATCAAGTATTTCTGGTGAAGTTCTTTGCTAGTACTGAAGAATCTTGGATAAAACTTGAATGCAGAAGAATTCTGGGGATTTATGTCAGAAATATGTACTTCTATGATTTTCAGTTGGCAATTAAAGCAGGGAAAGAGAAATGTAACCTGAGCAAACCAGTCAAAAAGCCTATTAATGAAATTGGAGGTCGAGGATTCATTACTGAAGGAGTTGAAAATGATGGTTTTGCATACATAGTCTCTGGAGTAAGAATGTTTTTCAGATTAAATGATCTGGTGAAGTACAGTAATGCTACTTTACAGTACTTGTTACTAGAAATGGATGTAAATGTTGAGCGTGAGAAAGCAGTTCTGAAACAAAAATGCAAAATGCATATCAAAGAGAGGTTGGATCTCAGAACAAGAATCAAAGACTGCAGTGAATGGATGCTCTCAGAAGAAAACCCCAAAGAAATTGTTACATAAAGATTTTGTATTTCCTGCTGAGTATGAGGTTAGTGAAGTTTATTCAAAAGAGATTGAAGAAGATACTCCAAATGTGTCCTCACAAGATGTGAAAATGAAAGATACAGATCAGCCAGAAAAGTCTGAGGCTAATGAAGAAGAAATACATGTTGATGTTAATGGTTACTTTCTGGAGTATGCTCTTCCTAATTTCTTTCAACCAAGATAAGTAAATTTTCTAAGTGTGTATCATGACAGAACAGATGTACATAAATGGCTTCGTGCATAGATTGCAAGATACTTAGCAAAACCAAAAGAAGCAGTATACTCAGATTTCTTAATCACTGGAATAAGAGAATTGAGTGTTAAGAAGTTCAGAAAACATGAGTATTATTAATTTGAAGTATTGAAAGAAGATGGAAAAGTCTACTACTTTACTGAGGCAGATTTTGACAAGATCTCAGTGACAGATTTCTACAGGCTGTATAGTCTTTTGTCAAATAAAGACTGTAGTAAACATAAGAAGGAGAGAGGAGCATTGGCTGTGGTAAGAGATGCCATGTTTTACATTCTGAGATGGTATGCATATACAGATTTTCAGATTGCTTTGTATATACAAAGACAATGTGTATATCTTTCAAAGCCAAAAAATGGTCATGAACAGTTGAATCTTCTGAAGAGTGGAAATGTTGTAAGATATCCAGAGTTGGGAGTTTTCTTGAGAAATGACAGAAAAGAGAAGATTTTCTTCGGACCAGATGAAGTGGAAAAATACTGTTCTGGAACACTGAGATTCATTAAACATAGCATGGAGAAAAAGTTAACAAGAGGATCTCAAGTTGAAGAAATACAAGAGATCATAGAAAAGATTGAAAGAAGGCTTATTTTGAGAAATGTAATTCTTTTAAAGATTGTACCTGCTTTGAAAAAGTTCAATGTTGATAAGTACATGACTGTTTGACAAAAAGGGGGAGATTGTTAGATCTAAAGTTTTGTCAAAAGTTACAAGTATTGCTTCTGGATAGAAGACTCAGAGTTCTGAGTAAGAAGACTCAGAAGCTCTGGCTAAGAAGTCTCGAAAAGATTACTAGTATGAAAGTCTGAACAGAAGGATCAGAGTTCTGAGTAGGAGACTCAGAACTTCTGAAGAAGAAGTTAAAAAGACCAAGTGCTTTAATGGAAGTTCTGATATGCTTGGTCAGAAGATTGTTCAGAAGTTCTGAACAACATGTTCAGAACTTATGACAGGATACTTTCCTTTGTATTCTGTTAGTTAATTAGGACACGTGTAATATTCCTATTAGACTTTCATGTATATGTACTGTAGCTTTAGCTTTTCCTTACAATATATATAGTTGTTAGTAATTGTAAGCTAACTAATTTTTGGCATAACTTTCCGCATATCTTTGTATTCACTTTTGTAATCTTTGAGAGATTCTCTCTCTAGATTTGTAATCTGTTCTTGATTGAATACAATACTTTTGGATCCAATTCTCTATCATTTACTGTTTGATTGATCTTAATTGATTGTAAGATTGATTCCTGATTTCTACAGACACCCGTGATGAACTCATCGCTTTTGTCAAGAAAATGGAAGTCCTGAATAATATGACCGTTCGCTCAATAAGGAGTGAAAAACAGTTCCCTTGAAAACTTCTTTGAATGCAAGGGTATTTCTCACAACTTTTCTTCAGTGAGAACACCACAACAAAATGGAGTCGCTGAAATTAGAAACATGACAATCGTTGAAGCTGCCAGATCTATGCTCATCGATTCTCATCTTCCAACTCAGTTCTGGGCAAAAGTTGTCAACACTGCTTTTTCACGCAGAATAGGTCACTGACCGTCAAAAGATTCAACAAAACGGCCTACGAACATTTCCATGGGAGAAAGCCATATATCATCTTTCTTCACATCTTTGGTTGTCAATGCTTCATCTTAACAACATAGATGCTCTTGGAAAGTTCGATTCCAAAGCAAAAGATAGAATATTTCTAGGATTCTCTTCAGTGTCCAAATCCTTCAGTGTCTTCAACAAGAGAAGACAAACTGTAGAAGAAACCATTCATGTCACCTTTGATGAATCTCATTCAGCGAACTCTAGACCCACTGCTGATAACGTAGAACTGAATCAGTGGATATTTTCTCGTTATGGGGAATCAGAAGCTAATTTCAACCCCGACCCTCGGGTCAACAACCCTATCGCTGATGATGATCATATCATTATTCCTAGCATGCAGAAAATTGAAGTTGAATCCTCCCATTGGGAATCAGTTGTCCTCATTAACACTTTGCCTCCTTCTGAACCCTCAACTTCTGAAATCCCATCTACTACTCAACAATTAGTGAATGAAATCTCATATGAACCTCATCGAATTCTACTTGGTTGTTAGGTTTAAAGTTTTGTCAAATCACTAAGTGTTGGGATCTGGACAGAAGACTCAGAAATTCTAAGTAGAATACTCAGAATTTCTGAGTAGAAGACTCAAAAGTTCTGAGAGAGATCTTGAGAAGATTACAAGTGTGGAATCTGAATAGAAGATTCAGAGTTCTGAGTGGGAGACTCAAAACTTCTGACTATGAAGATAAATGTTCTGAAGTGCTTATTCAGAAGTATGTTCAGAAGTTGTGAACAACATGTTCAGAACTTATGTCTTGGAATACTTTCAGTTATATTCTGTTACTAATTAGGACTCGTGTAATTGTTCTATTAGTCTGTTTCTCATTTGTACTGTGGCTTTAGCTTTTCTTTACAGTATATATAGGAGTTAGCAACTGTAAGCTAACTAATCTTGCGTAAATCTTTCACATAACTTTCCCGCATATCTTTGTATTCATCTTTTGTAATCTTTGAGAGATTCTCTGTCTAGATCTGTAATCTGTTCTTAATTGAATACAAGTGCGTTGATCCAAATCTCTATCATTTTATTTTTTTATTGTTCATATTTGATTGTAAGATTGAATCCTGCTTTCTACACTGGTATACCTGAAACGACCGTTGCAGAAGTTTCCTCTTCAGCACCTCCAAAAGTTCTATTTGAGTCAGGGATGCAAGCTCCTTCTCAGCGATGGACTTTAAATCACCCAATTGATCCAAGCGCATGTGTTCAGACTCGGCGAAGTTCAGGTAACATTTGTTTATTTGTTAATTTTATTTCACTGATTGATCCAAAGAAAACAGATAATGCCCTTAGAGATCCAAACCGGGTCAGTGCTATGTAAGCAGAGCTGACTGAATTTGAATGAAACAAAGTTTGGAATCTTGTTCCCAGGCCATCTAACAAAACAGTGATAGGCACTAAATGGGTTTATAGAAACAAGTTAGATGAGTTTGGAATTGTAACCCGCAATAAAGCTAGGCTAGTTGCTCAGGGATACAGACAATAGGAAGGCATAGACTATGATGAAACTTTTTCCCCAGTGGCAAGACTCAAAGCAATTCGACTTTTCCTAGCCTATGCAGTTCACAAAGACTTCGAAGTTCACCAAATGGATGTCAAGTTAGCGTTTCTCAATGGAAAAATGAATGAAGAAGTCTATGTCAGACAACCACTAGGATTCGCTGATCCTAAGCATCCAGGTTATGTCTATAACCTGGATTAGGCCCTTTATGGCTTAGAACAAGCACCTCGTGCATGGTATCACACTTTATCCTCCTTTCTTCTCACTGAAAAATTTGAACGTGGTAAAATTGATAATACTCTATTTTTCAGAAAGGTTAAAGGTCATATTATTCTTGTTCAAATTTAAGTCGATGATATTGTATTTGGTTTTACTAACCCATCTCTGTGTACTCGTTTCGCTGATCTAATGAAAAACGAATATAAAATGAGTATGATGGGTGAACTGACATACTTCCTTGGACTTCAAATCAAGCAAAGTGAGAAAGGCACTTTCATTCACCAAGGTAAGTACATTAAAGATATGGTGAAGAAATTCGATCTTACTCAAAGTTCAGCTATGAAAACTCCTATGGCACTTCTGCTGAAACTTAGCAAGGATCCCTCTGGAAAACCTGTTAATGTCATTGCCCTTAGAGGAATGATCGGCTCTCTTTTATATCTTACAGCGATTCGTCCTGATATCATGTATTCTACTTGTCTTTGTGCACGATATCAATCTGAACCCAAAGAATCACATCTGATCGCTGTAAAACGAATTTTCTGATATCTAATGAGTACACCCAACCTAGGTCTTTGGCATCACAAAGGCTCAGGGTTCAATCTAACTGTCTATTCAGATAGGGATTTTGCAGGTTGCAAACTGGATAGAAAAAACCCCACAGGAGGCTATCAGCTCTTGGGTGGAAAGCTGGTAAGTTGGACAAGCAAGAAGCAAAACTCAGTGTCCACCTCTACCACTGAAGCTGAGTATGTAGCTGCTGGAAGTTGTTGTGCTCATCTATTATGGATGAGAAATCAGCTCTTAGACTATGACCTTCAACTATCTAAAATTCCTATCTATTGCGACATCACAAGTGCCATCGCAATAGCAAACAATCCAGTGCTACACTCAAAGACAAAAACATCGAAATTAGATATCATTTTATCAGAGATCATGTGATGAATGAACATATAGAACTTCATTTTATTCCAACTGATTTCCAGTTAGCTGACCTTTTTACCAAACCTCTTGATGAGACAAGATTTAAATTTCTCATCAGCGAGCTTGGAATGTTTACCTAAGAAGAATAACTCTTCAGTAGTTACACATTGGGTCAGTGATAAAATCTATCTCTCTTATTCATCATCTAATCTCTGAATACATGTTCACTGATACTAAGGTATGTTTCTCTATCACTGAATACTGAAATTCACTTCAGGAAGATGTATTTCAAAACTAAAATTTGATCACTGATATTTCTCTATCATTGATCTCCTTTGAAATAACATAAAATTCCATCTCTGAAATTTCTCATAGTGATTCTTCATTAAACAAAATCATCCCTGAAAATTTCAAACCATCAGGGCTGCCTTTTGAAAATGAAAAGACAATTTTACTTTGTGACGTCTTCAAACGGATAAACCATGGCACGACTTTTCGTCTGACACGTTCGTCTGTTTGGAATTCTTGTCCAATAAGCTTCGTGGGACGTGTCACGTGTCATGATGAGTATTTTCCCCGCTCATCATTATGCCTCTCTCCTCTCACTATATAAACCACTTGAGTTTATATTTTTACCTTTTACGCGCAAGTATCTCTCTTAAGCAAGAAAATTTTCTGTGCTATTTGTGTTCTCGGATTATTTTGAAACTTTAGACCAAGTTCTTCATCCTTCTCAACGCAACAGGTTTATATTCTTTTCTTAATTCTTCTTTAATCCACTAAAACCATGTTTTTGATCTTAGTCTTTTTTTTAAGATCAAAATACATGTTTTTTAAGAAATCATCTTCTTCATGATTTTCTAAACAAAACTTGAAATAAAGTTTTTTCGTAAAGTTTAAAACAAATATTAAACTTTCTTCTTCTTCATACGTTTTTCCAGAATCCTTCCTTAAAAAGAAACTGGAAAACTATGTTTTCTACCTAGTTTTTGCTCTTTACAAAACTAGAAAACAACTTTTTTTAGTTCCTTTTCCCAAAAAAGAAACTGGAAACCCCTAAAAACTCTTATTTTGGAAATCTTTCCTTACTAAGAAAGTTCTTTCTTCCTTCTATTTTTTGGTTGATCTTTTTCTCAAAAATGGCATCTGCAACCATGATCAAATCCAAGAATATGACTGGAGAGTTGAACCAGTTCATATTCAGCTCCAACAACCACCAAGCCCTGATTGAATTTCCCAAGAAGAAACCCTGCCCTCACATCACTGAGGCTGTAATCTTCTTGAAAAACTCTCCCATCCACACTGCTATTACTATCGCTCCTCCTGTCCATCACCATCTACTCCAACAATTCTTGTTCACCGCTGATAAAACTACCCAAACCACCTGCTCTGGAAAGCAAGTCACCGTGATTGGTTTACAAACCCAATTTGGCTAAGATTTTATCTCTGCCAACGGAATTCGCACTGCCCAACACCTGCCCGTCGGCACATTCGAACCACTGCCCGAAGATGACAATGAACTCATCGCTTTCCTTGACCTGATGAAATATTCATGGGACAAGAAGAATCGCTCTGACAAAGATGACAAGAAGCTGAAAAAGATACTCAAGGCAAAGATGCCGACTAACTTGAACTACATTTTTGCTCATGTGATGTCATGCATGAGTGCAAAGCTAGGATCACTATATTAGGCTAGCCGTATTCAGGTGCAAATGGGGTACTCACTGCTAGTTGGGCGAAAGATTGACTATGCCCGCATTATCTTCGACGACCTGATGTCTAAGGTCAAAAAGCCTGATATCTCCAACTCATCCTCAAGGAGAAGTACCCACAGCAGGGAGACTACAAGCTCCCTCAGCTTGGCACCAAAATCCTCGACTTCCAGCCGATTAAAGGTGAGGTACGTCTTTCTACTCTCTTAACTCTTCGTCCTCCTTCTTCTACTTCGGCGGCTACATCAGCGGTAAAACCCCCCACTGAGACCCAAGCCACCACAACCAAGTCTTCCTTGAAAAGGAAACATTCAGACACCAATTGTTAGGTCCATGATCTTCAACAATCCATGATTTAGTAACAAGAAGAGGTAGAAGAGGACTAAAACTTTACTAGAAAAGTAAGTCTAAACTAGAGAGAACACAAGATTGTTTAAGAGCTACATCTTGAATTATGAAAGTGTTATTTACAAACTACATTACATGTCATATTTATAGTCTCCCTCCCTTGTTACAATACTTAAGCCCAAGCCCATTTACAAAGCCTTTGCTTTACAAAACTTTCTAATATTTAGGACAACTTTAGTGTCCTAACATTCTCCCCCCTAAAGTTTTGGAAAGAAAAATCATCTTGAAATCTTTAGCTCCTCTCCCCCTTGATTTTCTTGAAAAACTTTAGCGGTGCATTCCTTCAAATGTAAGCTCGGCTCGCCCTTGAAAGTTGCTCTTAGAGAAACCAAGTCTAAATCTGATCACTCTTGATTTTAATTCTGAATACATAAGATCATAATTCTGAATGCACTTAGTCAGAACTTTGAATTCTAAATGCACTTACTCAGAATTTTAAAATCAAGGACTTAGAACTTTGAATGCACTTAGTGAAACCTTTGAATTCTGAATGCATTTAGTCAGAGTTCCGAATCAACTCTAAAAATATTTCAAAGCAGTCATGATCAATTATAGAGGATTAAGAGCTTGGTCCGAATTTGCTCGAAGGAGAAACGGTAAAAAGCACGCGCTACTCGGTTGGGATGAGACGACCCAAGCAAATAACATTGTTCAGCAACTGCAGAGAAATGCTCATCTTCAAAATACTTCGAACCACTGAATGAACAGAATCCAGAACTACAATCTTCAAGAAATAGCTGGATGATTATAGGCATTCAAAAGTATGAATCACAACCAAAGCACCAGAACAATGATTGCAAGCACTCATAATTCTGATTGATCAGGTCAGAAGAATGATTAAGAGCACTCAAAGGTCTAGCATCGTCAACAACACTTCAGAATAATGATTGCAAATACTTAAGCGTCTCTACCAATCGAATCAAAGATTGAATTCCAACACTCACCTTCTGAAAATCTTGAAAGACTTGAGCTCTTTTAAACTTTGACAATTGCTAAAAGTATGTGGCAAACTGAATATGAGAATGATGTCACACATGCTTTATGCTAAAGTCCATGAACAATGTCCCCTTCCTGAGACTTAGCATGGGGGTTCCAAAACCATCAGAATTCAGATCAAATGGAATCCAAAACCAAATGAATTTGGATCAGGCTGATGCGAACCATTCGAATTCGGATCAGGCAGATGCGAAACCATTAGAATTTGGATCAGACAGATGCGAAACCATCAGAATTCGGATCAGATGGATGCGAAACCTTCACATTTTTGAACTTTTCGGTGTAAGCACAATCCGAGAATTATACTTCTCATATCAAAGATATCCAAATTCAGCAACATTTCAGACTTCACATGATCCGAAATCTTCAACTTTCGGTACAAGGAGATACAAATTTTATACTTGTAAAATTTTTAATCCGAAGAACACCAGATGAATGATCCGAAACCATAATGAAATCATCTGAATCCTATATGAATGATCCGAATCCACTTACGAATGATCCGAAACCTTCAATAACATCTGAAAATCACTAAAATGATCATAACTCTTTCAATTGTTGAAGAAATTCAGTGATTCTTGCACAGACAGATTCGCAGGATGAATGTGCACAGATTTCTAGTTGATAGCAAGTTCTAATTCGATCGATTTGATAGAGTTTTGATCCAAAACAATAGGTTTGACCTATTTCGAACAAACAGTCACAAATTTACAAATTTCCAAATTATGTGCAGAAATGGGTTAAATTCACTTGAATTATTGAGATCCGATGATCATATCGAAAAAAAATTCGTCGATTTGGCTCTGATACCACACCAACCTTGGCTCCCATAAGTCCAAGAAGATTTCAAAGGAGAAGCCTCAGCCCTCTCTCGGTACTAGCTCGTTGATCGCTTCTTCACAAGCGACCATTGAATCTTTCGTGGTATGCTCCACCAAACCGAACCCGCAACGAATGTCAGTGACAACGGTCACTGACATGCATGCATCTCTGCTCCACAACCTGATGCAACAAAATTCTCAAGGACCTGATGGCTTTCCCATCCCTTCTACCTCTGTGTCTAACACGGAGTATTATGGTTTTGACCCTCTCACCAACCCATCAGGTATCCAAACCAATCCCATCTCCTCTTCTCAACCCCTTTCATATGTTGGGCTTTCCTTTGCTCAAAAGTTCTTTTCTTTTACAGGTCCTAACTTGGGTTCTATCACTACATCCCTCAAGGATGTCAGTGATAAGGTGGATTCGCTCTCAACGGATCTCACCAATAACACCAGCGCCGTGAACGCAACCGGCGAGACGCTGAAGATACTCTCCATCACCCTCATCAGCAAAGCCGACCACGCTTATCTTTCCAAGCTGACTGAGGAGGTGAAGAACCTACAGAGGGATGTGGTGAACAACTCCACTTCCATCAAGACTCTCACCACCACCGTCTAAACCATCAGCAGCGACGTAGAGTCCATGCAAGGTGAGGTCTCAGCGCTCATGGGCCAGGTAAGTAATCTCACCACAAAGGTTGATTCTTCTAACAACCTGGTATCACAAATCCTGAACCGCCTGAATGCTCCCACAGTCCTTGTCTCCTACTTCACTGCGGATGATCGTGGCAAGCTCGGCATGGCTGCAGATTTCATCGTCCAAGCTACAACAGTGATCCCTGGCCTAGAATCCATGGTGGAATCTTTAGAGACAAATCGTGCCTCCGCCTCAGCAGAACCTGGCCTGGAAGACAAGTCCGCTGAAGCTGTTGATGTTGCTGATGTTCCATCCCCCAATGTTGATGATGACAAAGAGGGGGAGAAGAAAAAAAAGACCTTCCCCGACAAGCTGATGGGGATGATATCAATGAAGATCCCTCTCTTTCTAAGGGGGAGAAAGAGGAAGAAAAGGAACCCACTCTCCCTCATCTCCCTTCATTCCTGAAATTATTGAAATCCCTTCTGAAGAAGAAGAGGATGAAGAGGAGGAAGAGGGAGTGGAGATCCCTGGTGAAGAACTCTCATCACACCCTGGTGGCCAATATAATGATGATGATGATGATGATGAATGAGAGTGTTGGTTTCAACCTGTTTCCGTCAGGGCCCCTGAGCCCAAGGGGGTCGTCTTCAATGAAGCAGGGGAGACGACGAAGAAGCCTCCAGTCAAGAAAGCTCCCAATGGCAAGCAAAGGGGACTTGCTCCCACGAGACTTGGCGATACTCTTCAACGCTGAGAGTCTTCCAACCTCTCAGGTATGTCTCTCACTAATCTCATACTCTTCTTCAATCCACACTCATCTCAAACCCATATCCTCAAACACTTAGCCAAAACTATCTTTTTCTCATCCTCAAAAGATCTAACTCGTTGTTCTTTTGATTCAGCTAGTCCTCTCCCCTACTTGAGGGACCCGCTGAAACTCCACAACCACTGCATAAAATCCCAGCTGTTATAGCTGATGAAACTCCAATAATCCCGGTCTTAGTGATTGAGACTGATGATCAAGAAGAAGAAGAAGAGCTGCTCACACACCTCAACAGACCCTTTCGACCTCTTCAAATGTCAGAGGATGAATCACAGAGAAGAGCATCTATGATCCAACAACTAGAGTGTCAGCGCTTAAAAATTACTCCTACCTCCGATCTTGGCTTCCTAACTCCTGAAGAAATTGAAGAATCCATCAGAGCTAAAAAACTACTTTCTGAAAACTAAGAGACTGCACTTAAATACAAAGCTTTTGCTCTCAAGGTTGCTCATCAGTTAGTCAACGATAAGAAGCTGAAACAATTTCCTCTCAGAGTTAAGGCAGAATTGCTCAAGAAAGTTGGGATGGAAATCCAGAAGAAGCAAAAGGTCAGCGACTCGACGTTGAAATGGTGAAAAGAAAAGCTTAACTTCAGATTTCACCCAAGTCGGATCATGAATTTGTCTCTGAAAGAAAAACGGTAAATGGCGTACCAATGGTGGAAGTCACTAAACACATAGAGAATGTGGAAGTACTCACTTGATATATGTCAAAGATGGATGATCTTGGATTTTCTTAATGGTTAGAAGTTAGGAGCACAATTCAGCGATAAAAGTTGAAGTTCAAACCTTATGTTGAAAAGTTCCTGAACTCTATGATCAATCAGGTTACTTCCAATGTCGATGTGCCTCCTTCCCCAACGATTAATCAAAACCGAAGTCCTGCTCCATCCAAACGAAAATGTGCATCCTCTTCCTCATGGCCTGTTATCTGGAACGAAACTGGAATTGAATTTTCAAGGGAAGCAATGCTCGGAGCTCCTCCAGACTTATCAGCCCTGAACCTATCTCTGTCACCTGATGGACCTTTTATATCTGGTAAAGTGGTCAGTGATCCTTATGGAATAATATTCTACGACTTCTATGGTGTCATGCGCTTTTAGAAATATTCAGAACTGCCTCTTTGTTGTGTCGACCAACTAAGAGATCTCGTCTACTTGTGCAATGAATCTAGATCAGGACTCTACTTCAAGACTCATGTGCTGAACGAAGCCAAGCTCAGAAGACAACATGGTGAAGTGGTCCCTTATTGGATGACCCCAGAGACACATGCCTTTGATGAAATGCTCTTCAAGGAAGAACTACTTTAGTTGATAGATCATCTCTTTGTATTCTTATATTTATCAGTAAAACCTTTTGTACTTGTAAATTATTTCATTGTACTTGTAATTTTCCATCTTCCCTTGTAATCTCTTACGAAGATTTAATGAAAATTTCAATGAAGTACTTTACTCTATCAGTACTAGAAAAGATCCCCGAAAACAGTAAAAGGGACATGCATATATGAGTCATTTTTATCCTTATGTTTTTACACTTAGCAATTTTCTTTATGTTGCTTTGTCATCATCAAATAGAGAGAGATTGTTGATCCAAAACCTTCAGTAATTTGATGATGACCCTTAGAATCACTTAGTGAAAGTTATAAGTAAACATTATGTATAAGTGTTTCACCATCAACGAATATAACCACAACTCTTTATTATTCCTCAGTGATAAATGTACATCAGTGATAACTAAGTCTGTTCAATTTCAGTGATGATCACTGATTGATAATCTGTAAATGTTTGCTTGTAATCCCTGAAGACAAGTTTCGCGATGAAAGAGTTCATCGCTGAATCGAATACAAAGTTGATGAACAAGTGACAAGTCTACTAATGATCTGATGCAGATATCAGTAAAACCAAGACAAGTCCATCACACACGATATTTCATGTATAAGACTTCAACGATAGCTGACCTTCATCAGGTCTCACTGATGAAGATCAACTCAGCGATCAATGATCATGAAGCTTGCTCTACAACAAAAGTTTGTGTTATCCCCTTGCACACTTTTGTACGATTTGTCAGAAGGACATGCCTTTGTCCGGGATCGTACAAACCACTCTTCTACTACATTGTTCACCATGAGGCCTAGAGCATGTTTGCAAAAGTCAGAAGCATGCATCCAACCAATTAGTGACACGTGTAAAGTCCTCCTAACATGCATTAAATGCATGTAGTATAAATAGGAGGAATGCACCTTCATTTCGAAAGTGGCCATCCCTGAACCTACTTTGTGCCTTAGAAAATTACCCTTAATTTTCTTTGTTCTTCTCTCTATTTATTAGTGCAAGAAATATGTGTGATTCTCATAGTTTGTTTAGATTAGGTCTTGTACTTAGTCTTATTCCACAACAAGCTGTAAATTGTTTGATTTATCAATAAAACAATTTAGAAAGATAAAAATTTTGTGCTTGTATTCACCTCCCCCTCCTTCTACAAACTTAATACTTGTATAACCCATCGGTACCAACACAATCTAAGTACATCGTGGATAGTCTTCGGAAGTTCCAGATGTGAAATTGTACGCCCATGAAGACTCCAATGTCTCCGGGTACTATGCCACACTCCGATCCTAACGGACGGAAAGGATGTGGACACTAGGACCTATCGAGGAATGATTGGATCGTTGATGTATCTGACAGCTAGTAGACCGGACATTATGTTATCTACCTTTTTATGTGCTCGATTTCAGTCCAAACCTAAGGAGTCACACTTTTCTGCGGTCAAACGCATTTTGCGCTATTTAAAAGGTACTGCTGATCTTGGCTTCTGGTACCCAAAGGATACAAGTTTTGATTTAACGACGTTCTCGGATGTTGATCATGCGGGAAGTATGCTAGACCGAAAGAGTACAACGGGCCATGTCCAATTCTTTGGCGACAAGATGGTTAGCTGGGCTTCAAAAAAGCAAACATGTGTCTCCACATCTACTGCGGAAGCGGAGTACGTGGCCACCGCTAGTTGTTGTTCCCAAGTCATTTGGATGCGCACACAACTGAAGGACTACAAACTTCACTACTCGCAGATTCCAATATACTGTGACTCGAAGAGAGCTACTGCCATCACAAGCAATCCGGTCCAACACACGAAGACTGTAAAATCCCAGATCTAGCATACAAACATAATCCAATGTAGAGAGAATCTAGAGAGCAAATGTGTCATTCATATATTGAACATATGATTACAAATGACATTAGCATGAAGTGTTTTGTAAATAACAAAGGAATCTTCTTTATATGGTAGGGCCATGACATGTCCATGCCTCTACTGAGAAGATACAGTACAAAAGATTAATATTGTCTTGATAGCTACAAAAGTGCTCTAACAATCTCCCCCTTAGCTATCAAGGCAGAAAGGGTCTTCTTCTTCTCCAGAACCCTAGATACGTTTCGATTCTTCTCATAGCCATTCTGAAGTTCAATCTTTCATCAATCTCTTCAATAGCTCTACGTAAGATAATTCTTGGTCTAGCAGACAACCAGGTAATCTTCCGTTCAGCATCATGTCTTTTGAGCCTTTTTTCCAACTGAAGTCTTACAACCTTGAGTGTACCATCAGAATACTTTGCCAGTTCATCAATTCGAATGAAGATCTTGTTTGCACCATTCTTAAAAACAACCCCAAACTCTGGCTCATTAATCACAGAATCTAAAGGCATCCTCATCAATCCAGGCAGATCTTGATTAGGCCTTATCAAATTTACCTTAGGTTGATCGCTTTCCACGACCATCTGAAAATCATGACACTGTGTGTACAAGACGTGTCTTCTCAGAAATCTTTTAATGGCATTCAATGCAAGAGTCACATTTTCTCTTCTGATCTGAAGATCTCTGAAATGATGATACATGAACTCAAAGTCTACAATCATTAGATGACAAAAATCAGCTTCTGTAAACCCGTAGTCTCTACAATCCTGCCTTTGAACAACAAACTCCGGATACCACATTTTGTAGTATAATCTGGCAGTCACTTCCTTTATAGTCACAATCAACTTTTTGCACCTCACATCTTTTTTATTCTGACACTTGTCTCTCAGAAAGTACATGCATTCGCACTTATATTCGGCTGACTGATCTGTAATTCCCAACACGGCGTAGGGATTCAATCTCCTGATTCTATGCATAAACAATCTTCTTTCAGAATCTTCTATGAAAGGTGTTCTCAAATACAAAGTTCTTTGCCGCTGTTCAAGTTCAGATAAGTTTCTGCTTCGTGAAGTTGATGGACCAGGTTGATCAGATACGGGTGGATTAGAAGGACCGGCTTCATCATGTGAAGGGATGATGGGTGGTACAAAGGGTGTGGTGAAAGGTGGTTCTGTTTCCTCAGGATTTGGTTCTTTAAGGAATGGATCATGAAAAGGTTGTGATTCATGTTGAACGGGAACGGATTTTGAGATTGGTTGAGTTACATGTTGAACATGAATGGTTTCAGAAATAGGTTCAGATAATGGTATGGTGGTATGTGTTGAGTTGGGTTGGTTAAGGTTAAAGGATAATGGTATAACATCAGATTGAATTGGCATCAAGGTAGTTAAGATATGTTCGGGTGAGTGTATGGGGCTTACGGCTATTTCTTCAGGTGACTTTGGCTCATATATTTCAGTCAAAATGTCTACTTCCTCTTGTGTGAACCCAACACCTTGATCATCTGGTTCATATGTAATCATTAAGAGCGGTTCAGTTTCCTCATTTACTCTCCACTACTTCTCATACTCACTTGCCCTTTCATCATTTTCATCATCAGAGCTGACATCAATCACTTCAACAGTTTCCACAAATCTGTCTACAGCTTTTCAACCGTCGGTTCTGCATTTGAATCCACATATAATACAATCTGTTTTCCGCTTTCTTCTCCCATTACACCAGATTCAAACATATCACCTATTTCAGAAACTGATGGATTTTTCTTTTCACCTTTAGAACTTTCAGACTCAACCCTTCGTTTCTCACTCTTCTCCCCCTCATGATCATGATCATCAGGATCTTGATCATGTCCACGCTTAGTGCCTTGGGCTTGAGTCTTACAAGATTGTTTCATCAGTTCTTTCAACTAATCTATGGACTGCTTCATATCGGTTAGAGACTGTACAACTTCAGACTTAAAAGAATTAAACTCCGTGATAGTTACTGTTGGTGTAGGTGTAGGTTGTGGTGGTGGTGGAGGTGGTGGTGGATGTGGAGTAGATTGGAAGTTCTCGAGTAAAGACAATAGAGTTTTACTTTGTTGATCTTCAGGACTTATTGACATCAGCTTAGCATAGAACAAATCTCTTAACTCATCAACTGTTTGATCAACCGGATTTTGCTGAACTGGAGGAGGTTGAGTTACACGACTTTGCGGAGGAGGAGGCAAAAATATTTCTGGTCGAGGAAGTACAGCAAGCTCATCAATCATCGACCCTTTGTCTTTCAATAAAGCTTTCACTCCTTGTAACTCCCGAATGAATGTTTCCTCAACAGCCTTTAGGGCGCCGTCGAAAGTTTTCCTTGTCACGAAGACGGGTAAAGTAACACCGGCACCACTTAGGTTAGCCGTTGGCACAACAGTTGTAGAAACTGTGTGACCTACGCTTAGTGTTGGCATAGTTTTAGCACTGGTAGGATTTCCACTCTGTCCTTGTAGTCCTGTGAGAGGATCTACTCTGAGTGTTCCGGATGGGTCACAAAGATCAAATGATTTCTCAAAGGATCAGATTTATCCTTCCAATCTTTTCTATAATTCTCTGTTTGATAAATTAGATAATAATTCGCATGTGCCTAAAGTGAATAATTCTTCTAAGCCTAAAGATAATCTTATCTTCAAAAGAGTTAAGATGGAATGGAGAGTTAAAGGAACAACTTCCAAGAAAGAAGTACCAAAATCAAAAGTTCCTAATTCAAATGTCAAGAAGAACAATACATTTCAAGGCAAATCTTTTGTTAAACCTGATGTGATTTATTTTGTAAATCAATTAGTCAGAATTGCAGAAAAGAAACCTTGTTGTTCATATTGTGGAACTGATGATTTTGTGAACAAGAATTTTAGTCAACACTGGTTTGGTTTTTACAGACTGTCTGCATATGCCACTGCACCTAACAGACTTGGACCCAAGTTCAAATGGGTACCAAAGACAATTAATCTGTTTTGCAGGTTATTCATGTGTAGAGATGAATGATCATACTGACACATGACTGAAAACAGATGATGTGCTTAAATTGGGAATATTGACTTTTGGATACTTCAGTCCAAAACTCGGTCTGAATGTGATTATGGATTTCTAATTCATACAGATCAATTTATTGATTCTGAAGTATGATCGAACTCATAGTTGTGGGTGTTTTTGGTTGAAAAATTCTGATTTTTGAGCAAGTTATGGTGATTTGAAGTTCTGAAAGTTCAAAAATCTCAAAATCCAAACATTTTTCTAAGGCATTTTTTCTGGATAGTTTTATCAGAATTTTGAACAGGGTACTCAGAATTCTGAACAAGTTAATCAGAGTTCTGACTCTACTACTCAGAATTCTGAACAAGTTAATCAGAGTTCTGACTCTACTACTCAGAATTCTGACTCTACTACTCAGAATTCTGACTCTACTAATCAGAATTCTGTCTCTACTACTCAGAATTCTGACTCTACTGCTCAGAATTCTGACTCTTTGGATTTTTGATAGCTAATGAGGAATCATCGTAGATGATTACCAAAATCTGTTGGTTTTGCAGGATTATCTTGATTAGAGAGGAAGTATTGTCTCAAAATTTGATCTAATCGTTTCAAGATAAAGGTAAATTTCTAAACTTCATACTCAAATCATGTTTAAAGAAGAACACTTTAAAAATGATAAAAAATTTCAAATGTTCAAACCACTTCTACTGTTCTAAAAGATTTTTCCTACATAGAAGTTGAATTTTAAATTTTTTATCTCAATCTGACTGGTTGTTTCCAAAGATAAATACTTGTGTATTATCTTTTCTATCATTTCAAGTATTCTTACACACCAGTTCAGTTTTTTTTAATCTTGTTATTACCATGTCTCAAATTGATTCATTTTTTCGATGGTAATACACTTCTCTTGTATTCTTTACACCAATTTATCCATTAAGTTTGTCTTATGGATAAAACTTCAGATCTCATTCAGATTTAATCTTTCTGAAATTCATTCATACTTCCTGGTTCATTCAATTTCATTTTCTTATCTTGTGGAAGTAATAAAAAAAGAAGGGCTGATATATGTGCATTCAAATTAAAAGTGCAGGATACTTCAATGGATAATATTTAAGTGGTGAGAATTTTTTTTTCTACCTCTATGGATCTACAAGAACCTGTAGTACCTACCCATGAGGTCATCCATGAGTATTTCAGGGGTGAGGGGTCACAAATCATAAAAGAGAGGGGGAGAATGTTCATGGGTATTTACAAACTCAAAGTGATGAGTGGTAAAATTCTGAGAGTGGGTAGTGGTAAGGCTAAAAACAGAATGAGTGAATGTTAACAGAGATAGAAAATTGAGATATCTCTGATCTAGCCATTTCAAGAAGGGCACCCACATAAACTATTGATTCACACTTTTTGGTGGTCAATATTGAAAAAGGCAGTGAGCCCATGTCAATCTTGATATAATCCCACTCATCCACTCATTATCTTCTTAAAAAGATGGTGTTTCATTTGATTTGGGGACGCATCATATATTCTATCTAATCTTCATTCGGAAGGTTTGGATATTGAAAAAGAAGGAAGTTTCCCCACCTTCACTCTTCATTCATGCACATTGAGTCGGTGGAAAATTGTTGTTGTCTCAACAGTTTACACACTTTGAGCCTATTATTCAAGCATATGTTGCTTTATTCTTTCTACACATGCACTAACACACAGAAAATATGTTTTCTGTCAGAACTTCTATAGAATTGCTTTATGCTACTCAATGATTAGAAGGAAGTCCTGGAGAGTGAAAATCACACAAGCTCTTTAATTAGATATATCTGTTGTATCTAGTGGCTTTGTGCTACAAACAGGCCAAGCTTTTCTTCAAAGGCTTGAAAACAAGATCATTTGTTGATTTTGGGTTACACTTAATATGAATTGACAGCTGATTCAAATTTCGGAAGATTTCTCTAAATGCTAGATTGGTACATTGCAAATCCGTTTCATTATCATTTTGATGATCATGGTCATGATAATCAAAAGGGGGAGAAGAGGAAAAGGAAACTGATTTGTACAAAAACTACAAAAGAGAGAAATGTTATTTTAAGGGGGAGAAGAGGAAAAGGAAATTAATTTGTTGTTCTTATAAAGAAATGTTATGAAAGCTGATTGATTGATTCAAAAGGGAGAAGAAAGTCAGAAAAAGACAGAAATATAATTTGATCACATGAAGATGAGAATTGTCATTTCAAGGGGGAGCAAAGAAAAAGTAAATTTGCAACAGAAATCAGTTTGGAAATCGCTGTTGTTGTTTGATTAACAGAAATTTGTTTGGATAATCGTACCCGAAAGTTGTTGGGTTTAAAACAAGAAGTTGCAGATTTGGATTAAAGACTGGCCAGAAGTTGTTAACTCAGATTATTCAGACTTCTGAGCAGAAGTTATCAGAGTATTCAGAATTCTGATTGTGAAGTCAAAAGTATTCAGAATTCTGATTATGCTATTCAGAAGAATTTACTCAGACCATTCAGAGGTGTTCAAGTTCAGAAATATGATCGTGTTTAGTCAGAATTATGATCAAGGCTACTAAGAAGTTATACTTAGCCAATTTCAGAGCAAAGTAATTTTTTTCAGAATTATTTGACAGATTTGCGCACCAGTCATCTTTTGATCAGAACTTTCTCCTCGTAGATTCAAATTTGATGAATCCAGATGCGTTGGATTCCTAAGACACAGATGAATATTTTTCATGTTTCGAGTTTGTTCTGAATTAATGTGCTTATTGGTCATATTCTGTGTCAAAGTCAGTGAATTTATAATTTGTCCATAAACTTCAAAGAAACTGCACAAGCATTCAAAGAAGAAAGTTGATAGAAGATTATCTCTGAGAAATTTAATTCTTCTCAAGTTCGTTATTGGTTTCAAACAATTCAACGTTGATAAGTACATAAGTTTTTGACAAAAAGGGGGAGATTGTTAGGTTTAAAGTTTTGTCAAATCACTAAGTGTTGGGATTTGGACAGAAGACTCAGAAATTCTAAGTAGAAGACTGAGAAGTTCTGAGTAGAAGACTCAGAAGTTCTGAGAGAGATCTTGAGAAGATTACAAGTGTGGAATCTGAATAGAAGATTCAGAGTTCTGAGTGGGAGACTCAGAACTTCTGACTATGAAGATAAATGTTCTGAAGTGCTTATTCAGAAGTATGTTCAGAAGTTCTGAACAACATGTTCAGAACTTATGTCTTGGAATACTTTCAGTTATATTCTGTTACAAATTAGGACACGTGTAATTGTTCTATTAGTCTGTTTCTCATTTGTACTGTAGCTTTAGCTTTTCTTTACAGTATATATAGGAGTTAGCAACTATAAGCTAACTAATCTTGCGTAAATCTTTCACATAACTTTCCCGCATATCTTTGTATTCAGCTTTTGTAATCTTTGAGAGATTCTATGTCTAGATCTGTAATCTGTTCTTAATTGAATACAAGTGCGTTGATCCAAATCTCTATCATTTTACTGTTTGATTGTTCATATTTGATTGTAAGATTGAATCCTGCTTTCTACACTGGTATACCTGAAACGACTGTTGCTGAAGTTTCCTCTTCAGCATCTCTAGAAGTTCTATTTGAGTCAGGGATGCAAGCTCCTTCTCAGCGATGGACTTTAAATCACCCAATTGATCAAGTTCTTGGTGATCCAAGCACAGGTGTTCAGACTAGACGAAGTTCAGGTAACATTTGTTTATTTGTTAATTTTATTTCACTGATTGATCCAAAGAAAACAGATAATGCCCTTAGAGATCCAAACTGTGTCAGTGCTATGTAAGCAGAGCTGACTGAATTTGAAAGAAACAAAGTTTGGAATCTTGTTCCCAGACCATCTAACAAAACAGTGATAGGCACTAAATGGGTTTCTAGAAACTAGTTAGATGAGTTTTGAATTGTAACCCGCAACAAAGCTAGGCTAGTTGCTCAGGGATACAGACAAGAGTAAGGCATAGACTATGATGAAACTTTTTCCCCAGTGGCAAGACTCGAAGCAATTCGACTTTTTCTAGCCTATGCAGTTCACAAAGACTTCAAAGTTCACCAAATGGATGTCAAGTTAGCGTTTCTCAATGGAAAGATGAATGAAGAAGTCTTTGTCAAACAACCACCAGGATTCGCTGATCCTAAGCATCCAGGTTATGTCTATAACCTGGATTAGGCCCTTTATGGCTTAGAACAAGCACCTCGTGCATGGTATGACACTTTAGCCTCCTTTCTTCTCACTGAAAAATTTGAACGTGGTAAAATTGATAATACTCTATTTTTCAGAAAGGTTAAAGGTCATATTATTCTTGTTCAAATTTAAGTCGATGATATTATATTTGGTTTTACTAACCCATCCCTGTGTACTCGTTTCGCTGATCGAATGAAAAACGAATATAAAATTAGTATGATGGGTGAACTGACATACTTCCTTGGACTTCAAATCAAGCAAAGTGAGAAAGGCACTTTTATTCACCAAGGTAAGTATGTTAAAGATATGGTGAAGAAATTCGATCTTACTCAAAGTTCAGCTATGAAAACTCCTATGGCACCTCTGCTGAAACTTAACAAGGATCCCTCTGGAAAACCTGTTAATGTCATTGCCTTTAGAGGAATGATCGGCTCTCTTTTCTATCTTACAGCGAGTCGTCTTGATATCATGTATTCTACTTGTCTTTGTGCACGATATCAATCTGAACCCAAAGAATCACATTTGATCGCTGTTAAAACGAATTTTCAGATATCTAATGAGTACACCCAACCTAGGTCGTTGGCATCACAAAGACTCAGGGTTCAATCTAACTGTCTATTCAGATAGGGATTTTGCAGGTTGCAAACTGGATAGAAAAAACCCCACAGGAGGCTGTCAGCTCTTGGGTGGAAAGCTGGTATGTTGGACAAGCAAGAAGCAAAACTCAGTGTCCACCTCTACCACTGAAGCTGAGTATGTAGCTGCTGGAAGTTGTTGTGCTCATGTCTTATGGATGAGAAATCAGCTCTTATACTATGACCTTCAACTATCTAAAATTCCTATCTATTGCGACAGCACAAGTGCCATCGCTATAGCAAACAATCCAGTGCTACACTGAAAGACAAAACACATCGAAATCAGATATCATTTTATCATAGATCATGTGATGAATGGACATATAGAACTTCATTTTATTCCAACTGATTTCCAGTTAGCTGACCTTTTTACCAAACCTCTTGATGAGACAAGATTTAACTTTCTCATCAGCGAGCTTGGAATGTTAACCTAAGAAGAATAACTCTTCAGTAGTTACACATTGGGTCAGTGATAAAATATATCTCTCTTATTCATCATCTAATCTCTGAATACATGTTCACTGATACTAAGGTATGTTTCTCTATCACTGAACACTGAAATTCACTTCAGGAAGATGTATTTCAAAACTATAATTTGATCACTGATATTTCTCTATCATTGATCTCTTTTGAAATAACATAAAATTCCATCACTGAAATTTCTCATAGTGATTCTTCATTAAACAAAATCATCCCTGAAAATTTCAAACCATCAGGGCTACCTTTTGAAAATGAAAAGACAGTTTTACTTTGTGACGTCATCAAACGGATAAACCATGGCACGACTTTTCGTCTGACACGTTCATCTGTTTGGAATTCTTGTCCAATAAGCTTCGTGGGATGTGTCACGTGTCATGATGAGTATTTTCCCCGCTCATCATTATGCCTCTCTCCTCTCACTATATAAACCACTTGAGTTTATATTTTTACCTTTTACGCGCACGTATCTCTCTCAAGCAAGAAAATTTCCTTCTCAACGCAACATGTTTATATTCTTTTCTTAATCCTTCTTTAATCCACTAAAACCATGTTTTTGATCTTAGTCTCTTTTTTTTAAAGATCAAAATACACGTTTTTTAAGAAATCATCTTCTTCATGATTTTCTAAACAAAACTTGAAATAAAGTTTTTTCTTAAAGTTTAAAACAAATATTAAACTTTCTTCTTCTTCATACGTTTTTCCAGAATCCTTCCTTAAAAAGAAACTGGAAAACTATGTTTTCTACTTAGTTTTTGCTCTTTACAAAACTAGAAAACAACTTTTTAGTCTCTTTTCCCAAAAAAGAAACTGGAAAACCTTAAAAACTCTTATTTTGGAAATCTTTCCTTACTAAGAAAGTTCTTTCTCCCTTATATTTTTTGGTTGATCTTTTTCTCAAAAATGGCATCTGCAACCATGATCAAATCCAAGAATATGACTGGAGAGCTGAACTAGTTCATATTAAGCTCCAACAACCACCAAGCCCTGATCGAATTTCCCAAGAAGAAACCCTGCCCTCACATCATTGAGGCTGTAATCTTCTTGAAAAACTCTCCCATCCACACTGCTATTACTATCGCTCCTCCTGCCCATCACCATCTACTCCAACAATTCTTGTTCACCGCTGATAAAACTACCCAAACCACCAGCTCTAGAAAGCAAGTCACCGTGATTGGTTTACAAACCCAATTTGGCTAAGATTTTATCTCTGCCAACGGAATTCGCACTGCCCAACACCTGCCCGTCGGCCCATTCGAACCACTGCCCGAAGATGACAATGAGCTCATTGCTTTCCTTGACCTGATGAAATATTTATGGGACAAGAAGAACCGCTCTGACAAAGATGACAAGAAGCTGACAAAGATACTCAAGGAAAAGATGCCCGCTGACTTGAACTACATTTTTGCTCATGTGATCTCATGCATGAGTACAAAGCTTGGATCACTATATCAGGCTAGCCGTATTCAGGTGCAAATTGGGTACTCACTGCTCGTTGGGCGAAAGATTGACTATGCCCGCATTATCTTCGACGACCTGATGTCTAAGGTCAAAAAGCCTGATATCTCCAACTCTTCCTCAAGGAGAAGTACCCACAGCAGGGAGACTACAAGCTTCCTCAACTTGGCACCAAAATCCTCGACTTCCAGCCGATTAATGGTGAGGTACGTCTTTCTACTCTCTTAACTCTTCTTCCTCCTCCTTCTACTTCGGCGGCTACATCAGCGGTAAAACCCCCCACTGAGACCCAAGCCACCACAACCAAGTCTTCCTTAAAAAGGAAACATTCAGACACCAACTGTTAGGTCCATGATCCTCAACAATCCATGATTTAGTAACAAGAAGAGGTAGAAGAGGACTAAATTAGAAAAGTAACTCTAAACAAGAGAGAACACAAGATTGTTTAAGAGCTACATCTTGAATTATGAAAGTGTTATTTACAAACTACATTACATGTCATATTTATAGTCTCCCTACCTTGTTACAATACTTAAGCCCAAGCCCATTTACAAAGCCTTTGCTTTACAAAACTTTCTAATATTTAGGACAACTTTAGTGTCCTAACATTCTCCCCCTAAAGTTTTGGAAAGAAAAATCATCTTGAAATCTTTAGCTCCTCTCCCCCTTGATTTTCTTGAAAAACTTTAGCGGTGCATTCCTTCAAATGTAGGCTCGGCTCGCCCTTGAAAGTTGCTCTTAGAGAAACCAAGTCTAAATCTGATCACTCTTGATTTGAATTCTGAATACATAAGATCATAATTCTGAATGCACTTAGTCAGAACTTTGAATTCTAAATGCACTTACTCAGAATTTTAAAATCAAGGACTTAGAACTTTGAATGCACTTAGTCAAAACTTTGAATTCTGAATGCATTTAGTCAGAGTTCCGAATTAACTCTAAAAATAATTCAGAGCAGTCATGATCAATTATAGTGGCTTAAGAGCTTGGTTCGAATTTGCTCGAAGGAGGAACGGTAAAAAGCACGCGCTACTCGGTTGGGATGAGACGACCCAAGCAAATAACATTGTTCAGCAACTGTAGAGAAATTATCATCTTCAAAATACTTCAAACCACTAAATGAAGAGAATCCAGAACTTCAATCTTCAAGAAATAGCTGGATGATTATAAGCACTCAAAGGTCTGAATCACAACGAAAGCAACAGAACAATGATTGCAAGCACTCACAATTCTGATTGATCAGGTCAGAAGAATGATTAAGAGCACTCAAAGGTCTTGCATCGTCAACAACACTTCAGAATAATGATTGCAAATACTCAAGCGTCTCTTCCAATCCAATCAAAGATTGAATTCCAACACTCACCTTTTGAAAATCTTGAAAGACTTGAGCTCTTTTAAACTTTGACAATTGCTAAAAGTATGTGGCAAACTGAATATGAGAATGATGTCACACACGCTTTATGCTAAAGTCCATGAACAATGTCCCCCTCCTGAGACTTAGCATGGGGGTTCAGAAACCATCAGAATTCAGATCAAATGAAATCCAAAACCAAATGAATTCGGATCAGGCTGATGCGAAACCATTCGAATTTGGATCAGGCAGATGCGAAACCATCAGAATTCGGATCAAATGGATGCGAAACCTTCACATTTTTTAACTTTTCGGTGTAAGCACAATCCGAGAATTATACTTCTCATATCAAATATATCCAAATTCAGCAACATTTCAGACTTCACATGATCCGAAATCTTCAACTTTTCGGTACAAGGAGATACGCATTCTATACTTGTAAAAAATTTTAATCCGAAGAACACCAGATGAATGATCCGAAACCTTCATGAATCATCCGAATCCTATATGAATGATCTGAATCCTCTTATGAATGATCTGAAACCTTCAATAACATCTGAAAATCACAAAAATCATCATAACTCTTTCAATTGTTGAACAAATTCCGTGATTCTTGCACATACAGATTCGCAGGATTAATGTGCACAAATTTCTAGTTGATAGCAAGTTATAATTCGATCGATTTGATAGAGTTTTGATCCAAAACAGTAGGTTTGACCTATTTCGAACAAACAGTCACAAATTTCCAAATTATGTGCAGAAATGGGTTAAAATTCACTTGAATTGTTGAGATCCGATGATCATATCGAAAAAAAAATTCGTCGATTTGGCTCTGATACCACACCAACCTTGGCTCCCATAAGTCCAAGAAGATTTCAAAGGAGAAGCCTCAGCCCTCTCTCGGTACTAGCTCATTGATCGCTTCTTCACAAGCGACCATTGAATCTTTCGTGGTATGCTCCACCAAACCGAACCCGACACATCGGCCACTTCAGTGGCTCAGGACGCTAAAGCTTCTCTGGCAGCTTCACCAACCTTCTCAGTGCCTGAAAGCACTGAAGGACTTGTTGTCAGCAACGCCAGTGTTGAACCCGTCAACACTATCTTCTCAGCCATTTCCTCCTCTCCAGCTACTTTGGTCATCACTTCTGCATAAGCGACAACGATCACTGACACACATGCCTCTCTGCTCCACAACCTGATGCAGCAAAATTCTCAAGGACCTGATGGCTTTCCCATCCCTTCTACCTCTGTGTCTGACATTGAGAAGAACATGGAGTATTATGGTTTTGAATCTCTCACCAACCCATCAGGTATCCAAACCAATCTCATGTCCTCTTCTCAACCCCTTTCCTATGTTGGCCTTACCTTTGCTCAAAAGTTCTTTTCTTTTACAGGTCCTAACTTGGGTTCTATCACTACATCCCTCAAGGATGTCAGTGATAAGGTGGATTCGCTCTCAACGGATCTCACCAATAACACCAGCGCCGTGAACGCAACCGGCGAGACGCTGAAGAATCTCTCCATCACCCTCATCAGCAAAGCCGACCACGCTTATCTTTCCAAGCTGACTGAGGAGGTGAAGAACCTCTAGAGGGATGTGGTGAACAACTCCACTTCCATCCAGACTCTCACCACCACCGTCTAAACCATCAGCAGCTACGTAGAGTCCATGCAAGGTGAGGTCTCAGTGCTCAGGGGCCAGGTAAGTAATCTCACCACAAAGGTTGATTCTTCTAACAACCTGCTATCATAAATCCTGAACTACCTGAATGCTCCCACAGTCCTTGTCTCCCACTTCACTGCAGATGATTGTGTCAAGCTCGGCATGGCTGCAGATTTCATCGTCCAAGCTACAACAGTGATCCCTGGCCTAGAATCCATGGTGGAATCTTTAGAGGCAAATCGTGCATCCGCCTCAGCAGAACCTGGCCAGGAAGAAAGGTTCGCTGAAGCTGTTGCTGCTGCTGATGTTCCATCCCCCAATGTTGATGATGAGAAAGAGGGGGAGAAGAAAAAAAAGACCTTCCCCGACAAGCTGAGGGGGGTGATATCAATGAAGATACCTCTCTTTCAAAGGGGGAGAAAGAGGAAGAAAAGGAACCCACTCTCCCTCATCTCCCTTCATTCCGGAAACTGTTGAAATCCCTTCTGAAGAAAAAGAGGATGAAGAGGAGGAAGAGGGAGTGGAGATCCCTGGTGAAGAACCCTTATCACACCCTGGTGGCCAAGATGATGATGATGATGATGATGATGATGATGAACGAGAGTGCTGGATTCAACCTGTTTCCGTCAGGGCCCCTGAGCCCAATGGGGTCGTCTTTAATGAAGCAGGGGAGACGACGAAGAAGCCTATAGTTAAGAAAGCTCCCAAAGGCAAGCAAAGGGGACTTGCTCCCACGAGACTTGGCGATACTCTTCAACGCCGAGAGTCTTCCAACCTCTCAGGTATGTCTCTCACTAATCTCATACTCTGCTTCAATCCACACTCATCTCAAACCCATCTCCTTAAACACTTAGCCAAAACTATCTTTTTCTCACCCTCAAAAGATCTAACTCGTTGTTCTTTTGATTCAGCTAGTCCTCTCCCCTACTTGAGGGACCCGCTGAAACTCCACAAGAACTGCATAAAATACCAGCTGCTATAGCTGATGAAACTTTAATAATCCCGGTCTTAGTGATTGAGACTGATGATCAAGAAGAAGAAGAAGAGCTGCTCACACACCTCAACAGACCCTTTCGACCTCTTCAAAGGTCAGAGGATGAATCTCAGATAAGAGCATCTATGATCCAACAACTAGAGAGTCAGCGCTTAAAAATCACTCATACCTCCGATCTTGGCTTCCGAACTCCTGAAGAAATTGAAGAATCCATCAGAGCTGAAAAACTACTTGCTGAAAACTAAGAGACTGCACTTAAATACAAAGCTTTTGCTCTCAAGGTTGCTCATCAGTTAGTCAACGATAAGAAGCTGAAACAATTTCCTCTTAGAGTTAAGGCAGAATTGCTCAAGAAAGTTGGGATGGAAATCCAGAAGAAGCAAAAGGTCAGCGACTCGACATTGAAATGGTGAAAAGAAAAGCTTAACTTCAGATTTCACCCAAGTCGGATCGTGAATTTGTCTCTGAAAGGAAAACGGTAAAGGGCGTACCAATGGTGGAAGTCACTAAACACAGAGAGAATGGGGAAGTACTCACTTGCTATATGTCAAAGATGGATAATCTTGGAATTGCTTAATGGTTAGAAGTTAGGAGCACAATTCAGCGATTAAAGTTGAAGTTCAAACCTTATGTTGAAAAGTTCCTGAACTCTATGATCAATCAGGTTACTTCCTATAAAGCCCGTGTTCCGGTATGGTTTTTCTCCTATTTTATTTACATAATTATTTGCTTCCCTCCTTTCATTTTTTTTTTGCGGTTAGCGTTAGGTGGCATAGTTATTATATCGTTAAATTTTTAGAACTTAGTGTTATTTGTTATATTAGGATTGTAGAGGGGCTATTTGTGCATGTCTGACAAAACCTCTCGGTTCACACTCACGACACACACCATTTCCCATATTTTGGTTTTCCTTGTTTCCCTTCTGGTTCCCCAATCCACGACACACATACTTAGCTAGAAAGAAAAGAAAAACCCTAGGTGACCTCCTCTAGTTTTCTTTCACGGCGCAACCAAGGGAGAACTCAATCGCACCCAAACGTTCTCTCCTTCCTCCTTCCTTGCTGCCGCTGCTAGCCACCGTGAACCACCAGCAGCAGCCGCCGCTGCCATCGCCGGACAGCAACAGCAGCCGCCGGCGCCGTTGTTTTCGCCGGCGAGCGAGAGAGAGAGAGAGGAGCCAGAGAAAGAGAGAGAAGAGCGTGTAAGAGAGAGAGGGGCAGAGAGAGGGAGAAGGACGACGGGAAGAAGAAGAAGCCGACGATTCAGTTCTGCTACTGCTGCTACGTTTAAACGAGAGGTAAATCTTCCTTCCGTTCGTTTTCCTTGTCGTCGCTGCGTCGCCGGAAAAACGGCCTTTGCCGCCGCAGCCGCCGCCGCCGGCGACCACCCCTGCCGGGGGTGGCAGTGGGTGGTGCCGTGTGTTGTCCAGTTTCCGTTAAACCGTGATAGCTAAACCCTAACCCGAAACCTTAATCGCGTTACCGTTTATAAAATCGTCATTTTATGTGAAACGTCGTTTCTGCCACTGTTTTATTTCGATCGTAACTTTTCCGTCGTAACTCGGTTTGAGACGAAACTGGTGCCCACGGTTCACATTCTGTGTCGGGCACGTTTTTCGTGTTTTAGCGAAAGACTGGTTCGGCCTCTAGGCAGGCGAAAAACTGCTGTTTTTACAGCAGGTCGGTAATCCGACAGCTTTGACGTTCGTTCGTATTTAATCCGTATTTAATTGTAGAAAAATCGTTAGGAGGTGTATAATATGTCCTTGGAACCCTAACTCATAGTACTTTCTGACCATGTAATAATATTGAGGATTTACTGGGTTTAAGGAGGTCGAAACAGGTCCCGAACAGACCTGTTTGGCGAGACCGGGAAGTAGTTTTAGTGACGGTTTAAGCGGGTGTCGTGTCGTAGGGTCCGGGTCTCGTATTGATACGTTTTAACGTGCGTTTAGGTGCTGGGAAGTGACCGTAATTGGGAAGCTTGAATTTGTATTGTTGAGCTAGGCGCGCATTCGAGGTGAGTTCTCTCACTATAACTAATGTCGGTTATTTTTACATTACGTTGTGTATGTATGTGGTAGTTCTATTTGCCTTTGATGCGAGGTTAAATAGTGGGGTGTCCAGTCGGACCTTATTGTTGTGACTACGCGGGTGGCGTAGGAGTTCGGTGGGGCCGAGGGCCACATACGCGGGTGGCGTAGTAATTCGGTGGGACCAAAGGTTGTATACGCGGATGGCGTATGAACCCGGGGGTGCCGGGTTGCGTTTGCACGATATCTAATAACGGTTGTTTTATCATTGCTGTAGTACGTGTGTAGTAGCTTTATGTGATTGTGTTGTGGAACTAGATAGTGGGGTGTCTAGTTGATACTATGTTGTCATGTTAACTCGGTGGGACCGAGGATCCGGCGGGGCCGGAGATTTTATACGCGGGTGGCGTAGAGACTCGGTGGGACCGGGGATTCGGCGGGGCCGGAGATGTTATCATGTGGTCGGTGGGACCGACTTGTGCCTTTTAGGTGGGTGGGTGTGGATATACATGTTTATGATTTGTTCGTAGACTTGTATGCTGTTTATGTGCAATTATCTGTTTATGGTGGCGTGGAAATAACTGTGTTACTTATGGTGTTGAATTCACTAAGCTTTGTGCTTACCCTTTCCCAATAAACTGTGGTTTCAGGTACGGGCGGCTCCAAGTCGTGACGAGTACACACTGGCGCGCGAGGAGAGCTGGTTGCTTTATGGTTTTTAATAATTAAACGTTTATTCCGCTGGTTTTTATTATGAAGATATTAATTATGAGTTTGCAAACGAAACGTTGGGATCATTTAATGAGTTGTTATAAATGAAATGTTTATTTAAAAATTTAAATTTGCTTGTAATTTTTGGGACGTTACAACTTGGTATCAGAGCACAGCTTGAGTGAATCAAACGCACCTCGGTGTGTTTGGTCTCAAGTTGCGGCTGGGAAAATATTCAAATTCTTTATTAAACTTGTTTGGGAATAAAAGAAAAGGGTAAAAACACGTTCGAGGAACGGTGATCGAGGGCGCAGTGTGTACAGTCAGCCGGAGCCAAAGGGGAAAGGTACAGTACTTAGTGTTTTATTGCTTTCTAGATCATAGGGTATGCATGCTAGATTGCCTGTTGTTGACACCATGCTGTATGTGGTACTACTTGCTATTAGGAATCCATGCTAATTATGATAGGTTACTAAGTGGATGCCCTCTAGGTTGTATGCAGTAAGAGATTTATAGACTTAGGATATTAGATTTAGTTCTATTGCGCAGCTCTTGTTTGAGTCCAACCGTTCTAGGATAAAGTCTTGTATTCGAACGTCTATTTATTTCGCACTGAATATAATCGGGTATTTGCGAGGCCACTCGTTATGATTAGTAGGGATTCGGTAGTAGCAAGGGTAGTGGGAGGAGATGGAATTCCTAGAGAGCTAGGAAGGGTGTTTACGTATGAGTATGTGTGCTAGAGTGCTTTCTAGAACATAAGGGTATGTATGTTAAATTGCTTGGTGCTTATTACACTGTGTTGCATGTTTGTTGCTTGCTAATAGGAGTTTATGCTAGCCTTGATAGGTTGTTAAGTGAATGCACTATGAGTTGTATGCGGTAGGAACCGAATAGCCTTAGAATGTTGGATTTAGTTCTATTGCGCAGCTCTTGTTTGAGTCCAACCGTTGTAGGATGGAATCTTATATTCAAATGTCTATCTGGTTTTCCACTGTATGCGACTATGCATTCGTGAGGCGACTCGTCAGGACTAGTGGGAACTTCGTCTTGGCGAGGGTAGTGGAATTGGGTGAAACTCCTAGGGAACTAGGAAGAGTGTGTACGTATGCCGGTGCGGGCATATACGTTTAGTTTCGACGAGGAACTACTTGGACCCCTTGGGATGGGACTCGGAACGGGCGATGATAGGTGGGGATGGTAGTAGTAGAGCTCCTACTACCGGAAGCACAGGATCAATGCTCGAGTCGGGGAAAGTCACGAGGAATCCGAGGAGTTGAGCGTGAGTGTTGTTAGTGTGAGTTATTATGTGCTATTAACGCGTTGTGTTATTTACCCAGAATGGCCATCTTTAGGAGAAACAACCATATTAAATCTAGTAGTACAGGTGTGTACTTGATTTGCTTAGATGAAATGATCGTTGAGGGTAGTGGCGAAGGATCTAATCCAGTAGTCGTTAGAATAGAAGGACGATTCTAGTATTAGTCACTTGGAGTGACGATGAGGATGATGTTTGTTTCGGGCCAAGATGAATGATTGTGCTAGAATCATAGGCTTATAGAGCCGACTTTGATTTGAGGAAAAATCGCAGGGATTATTTGGCGTAATTTCCCAACTTGCCTAAGAGGTTTAAATATCCGGATGACGTTAGTGGATCGGAGAGATTTGGAGGAGTAGGAGTCGAGGCGTAGAATGCCGACTGAGTCATGCACAAAGTTTGATTTTGAAATAGATTGCATTAACAAATTCTTGTGTTTCAAATCATTTTTATGGATGGTGTTTTGAAATTTTGGGAAGTGTTTAGCACACGCACAAGATTTTGAAATATGGTTTTGAAAATGTATGAAATCATTTTATTACGGGGGTGCAAACTTTGTTAGAATTTGTCTCATTTCTTTATTTTTCCAACGGTTCTTACGGGTAAGATGATATCCGTGTTTTGTGGTGTTTAAAATGTTGGGCAAGTGACTACGGCTTGTGACTTTAACATTGGAACTCCTCCACATATGTTAGAGTTGAGACGGAAAGTTACATTCCATGATGTCTGTATAAAGCTATTTGAGTGAGTTGGTTAAGATAAGTTCTGTTTTACGGCATGTTGAGTCGTGTGGGTTTAATTTCACGTGGTGCATATCTTATTTGTTTATGTGACCATTTGGGGAAATCTTGGAAATCAATTTAAAGAACCCCACCTTTTGAGATTTTATGAGGTTTTAGTCGATATTTTCAAATGGTGGAAACGGATTGGTTTTTATCTTATGTTTGAAACTTACACGAGACAGTTGTGTTTTAACAAAAATATATTTGTAAACCGTTTTATCGTTTTGTATGACTAGCCGACGTGCGTAAGATTTGTTAGTGAACCATGTGCCACGACATTTTATGTTGAAAAAGAGGAATTTTGGGGTCAAACGTCGTGGGACTGATTTTGAAACTATGTGCACGCTTTTGTCGCACCCGGTGTAAGGTCGAGCGGTTACTTTAAATACATGTCATGAGTCAATTCATACTAGAACCGTGACGGTTCATTTTCAAAGAAATTATTTATTTCGCTTACGTTTTGTGAGTAAATTAAGCTGCAATGAGATGATTTTCAACATGATTTTCATATGTGGGACGAGCGTGTCCATTTTTGCGTAATTACCGACCTGGTAATAGTAGTTTTCTTGCTTACGGTCTTTTTGAAAAGAAAAATCTTGACGTTGAGAATATTTTGTAAATGATTTTGTAAACCATCTGGGAAGTGCGTTTATAAGTGTTATGTGTCATTTTGAGAATTTTAAGGGTGTGAGTCCTTTTGGAAAACGCTTTTGTTTAACTCGTGTCGAGTTTGGGACTAATGCTATTTAAGAGTATTGCTTGCTTAAACTTTATTTAAACGCGTTTTTGACCGACTTATGGGTCTAGCAAGCGTGGAGCATTTTGCTCGGTTTTGACTTGGAGTTAGTCATGGGCTAATTGCCCGGTTTTAATGACTCGAGGTGGAGTCTTGTTGATGAATTGTTTTGTCGCACCGTTTGGCATTCATTGCACGTCGAGTATTTACACGTTTGGGTGAGGGAGACAATCCGAGATAGGCACTTGTGGGTAGGATGTTTTACTTTGGATCCTTAGGCACGTTAGTCAGTCGCTGGTAGTGGTCGGTTGGGTATCTCGGGGTGAGGCCCCGGTGTTCAGGTGTTATAGCCTAGGCTTTCTAGTAGGTTCTAGGAGGATATAGTTGTGGGCACTTACCTGGGAGGTAATTCCGATGTGAGGGGCCCTGAGGCGTTACCTGAGAGGTAGGCGTCAGGGTGTATCCTCGGTTCAGATAAATTAGCTTTGTAGAGCGAGTGTGGGGGATACGTCGACGGTGGGAGGTTGGGTATTCCACGCGTGTTGGTAATGTAGGCCGGGTAGTATCGGTTAAGGGAATGACCTACGTGTGTGTTAGTTGACTTGATTGTGGGGGATATCTATTTGTGTTAGTGTCTAGGATAATACCACGCTTATGTGATTTATTATAATCGGTTGGACCGATGTTCGGCGGGTGGCCGATGTTTGTTATGGTAATCGGTTGGACCGATGTTCGGCGGGTGGCCGATGTTTGTTATCGTAATCGGTTGGACCGATGTTCGGCGGGTGGCCGATGTTTGTTATCGTAATCGGTTGGACCGATGTTCGGCGGGTGGCCGATGTTTGTTATCGTAATCGGTTGGACCGATGTTCGGCGGGTGGCCGATGTTTGTTATGGTAATCGGTTGGACCGATGTTCGGCGGGTGGCCGATGTTTGTTATCGTAATCGGTTGGACCGATGTTCGGCGGGTGGCCGATGTTTGTTATCGTAATCGGTTGGACCGATGTTCGGCGGGTGGCCGATGTTTGTTATCGTAATCGGTTGGACCGATGTTCGGCGGGTGGCCGATGTTTGTTATTGTAATCGGTTGGACAGATGTTCGGCAGGAGGTCGATGTTTTGTTAATATAAGTTATTGAAAATCTTTGGAGTCTATTAGAATTCGTGGAAGTTAATCGACAGTTAAGGGTAGGAATGATCGTAGTCGAGTATCCTGTAGGGTATACTGTGAGCAGCTTTAGAATGGTTAGAGCTTGAAATTTGACTCGGGATGTATAGAATATCTAAGGTTGGGAGACAACCAAAGTCGTTTGACTAGGGATGATTCCAGTTGTTGGAGTGTTCTTCTGATTATAATTTCAGTGTTCTTGAAGGAGTTTTGTGGTAAGAAAAGTATTCGAGAAATTTTTGGGCGGTGTGAGAAATTTAAATTTCAGTTAGTAAAAGTCCAGTGGCATCTCAGAAAGGGTTCTGAGTGGACTTGAGAACTCGAGTTTGAGATGCGGGAGAACTATCCGGAGTTATTTGTGGACATAGACTTCGAGGACGAAGTCTAATTCAAGCGGAGGAGAGTTGTAAAGCCCGTGTTCCGGTATGGTTTTTCTCCTATTTTATTTACGTAATTATTTGCTTCCCTCCTTTCATTTTTTTTTTGCGGTTAGCGTTAGGTGGCATAGTTATTATATCGTTAAATTTTTAGAACTTAGTGTTATTTGTTATATTAGGATTGTAGAGGGGCTATTTGTGGATGTCTGACAAAACCTCTCGGTTCACACTCACGACACACACCATTTCCCATATTTTGGTTTTCCTTGTTTCCCTTCTGGTTCCCCAATCCACGACACACATACTTAGCTAGAAAAGAAAAGAAAAACCCAATCCACGACACACGGCGCAACCAAGGGAGAACTCAATCGCACCCAAACGTTCTCTCCTTCCTCCTTCCTTGCTGCCGCTGCTAGCCACCATGAACCACCAGCAGCAGCCGCCGCTGCCATCGCCGGACAGCAACAGCAGCAGCCGGCGCCGCTGTTTTCGCCGGCGAGCGAGAGAGAGAGAGAGAGGAGCCAGAGAAAGAGAGAGAAGAGCGTGTAAGAGAGAGAGGGGCAGAGAGAGGGAGAAGGACGACGGGAAGAAGAAGAAGCCGACGATTCAGTTCTGCTACTGCTGCTACGTTTAAACGAGAGGTAAATCTTCCTTCCGTTCGTTTTCCTTGTAGTCGCTGCGTCGCCGGAAAAACGGCCGCTGCCGCCGCAGCCGCCGCCGCCGGCGACCACCCCTGCCGGGGGTGGCAGTGGGTGGTGCCGTGTGTTGTCCAGTTTCCGTTAAACCGTGATAGCTAAACCCTAACCCGAAACCTTAATCGCGTTACCGTTTATAAAATCGTCATTTTATGTGAAACGTCGTTTCTGCCACTGTTTTATTTCGATCGTAACTTTTCCGTCGTAACTCGGTTTGAGGCGAAACTGGTGCCCACGGTTCACATTCTATGTCGGGCACGTTTTTCGTGTTTTAGCGAAAGACTGGTTCGGCCTCTAGCTAGGCGAAAAATTGCTGTTTTTACAGCAGGTCGGTAATCCGACAGCTTTGACGTTCGTTCGTATTTAATCCGTATTTAATTGTAGAAAAATCGTTAGGAGGTGTATAATATGTCCTTGGAACCCTAACTCATAGTACGTTCTGACCATGTAATAATATTGAGGATTTACTGGGTTTAAAGAGGTCTAAACAGGTCCCGAACAGACCTGTTTGGCGAGACCGGGAAGTAGTTTTAGTGACGGTTTAAGCGGGTGTCGTGTCGTAGGGTCCGGGTCTCGTATTGATACGTTTTAACGTGCGTTTAGGTGCTGGGAAGTGACCGTAATTGGGAAGCTTGAATTTGTATTGTTGAGCTAGGCGCGCATTCGAGGTGAGTTCTCTCACTATAACTAATGTCGGTTATTTTTACATTACGTTGTGTATGTATGTGGTAGTTCTATTTGCCTTTGATGCGGGGTTAAATAGTGGGGTGTCTAGTCGGACCTTATTGTTGTGACTACGCGGGTGGCGTAGGAGTTCGGTGGGGCCGAGGGTCACATACGCGGGTGGCGTAGTAATTCGGTGGGACCAAAGGTTGTATACGCGGGTGGCGTATGAACCCGGGGGTGCCGGGTTGCGTTTGCACGATATCTAATAACGGTTGTTTTATCATTGCTGTAGTACGTGTGTAGTAGCTTTATGTGATTGTGTTGTGGAACTAGATAGTGGGGTGTCTAGTTGATACTATGTTGTCATGTTAACTCGGTGGGACCGAGGATCCGGAGGGGCCGGAGATTTTATACGCGGGTGGCGTAGAGACTCGGTGGGACCGGGGATTCGGCGGGGCCGGAGATGTTATCATGTGGTCGGTGGGACCGACTTGTGCCTTTTAGGTGGGTGGGTGTGGATATACATGTTTATGATTTGTTCGTAGACTTGTATGCTGTTTATGTGCAATTATCTGTTTATGGTGGTGTGGAAATAACTGTGTTACTTATGGTGTTGAATTCACTAAGCTTCGTGCTTACCCTTTCCCAATAAACTGTGGTTTCAGGTACGGGCGGCTCCAAGGCGTGACGAGTACACACTGGCGCGCGAGGAGAGCTGGTTGCTTTATGGTTTTTAATAATTAAAGGTTTATTCCGCTGGTTTTTATTATGGAGATATTAATTATGAGTTTGCAAACGAAACGTTGGGATCATTTAATGAGTTGTTATAAATGAAATGTTTATTTAAAAATTTAAATTTGCTTGTAATTTTTGGGACGTTACACTTCCAATGTCGATATGCCTCCTTCCCCAACGATTAATCAAAACCGAAGACCTGCTCCATCCAAACGAAAATGTGCATCCTCTTCCTCAGGGCCTGTTATCTGGAACGAAACTGGAATTGAATTTTTTCAAGGGAAGCAATGCTCGGACCTCCTCCAGACATATCAGCCCTGAACCTATCGCTGTCACCTGATGGACCTTTTCTATCTGGTAAAGTGGTCAGTGATCCCTATGGAATAATATTCTACGACTTCTATGGTGTCACACGCTTTCAGAAATATTCAGAACTGCCTCTTTGCCGTGTCGACCAACTAAGAGATCTCGTCTACTTGTGCAACGAATCGAGATCAGGACTCTACTTCAAGACTCATGTGCTGAACGAAGCCAAGCTCAGAAGACAACATGGTGAAGTGGTCCCTGATTGGATGACCCCAAAGACAAATGCCTTTGATGAAATGCTCTTCAAGGAAGAACTACTTTAGTTGATAGATCATCTCTTTGTATTCTTGTATTTATCAGTAAAACCTTTTGTACTTGTAAATTATTTCATTGTACTTGTAATTTTCCATCTTCCCTTGTAATCTCTTACGAAGATTTAATGAAAATTTCAATGAAGTACTTTACTCCATCAGTACTAGAAAAGATCCCTGAAAACAGTAAAAGGGACACGCATATATGAGTCATTTTTATCCTTATGTTTTTACACTTAGCAATTTTCTTTATGTTGCTTTGTCATCATCAAATAGAGAGAGATTGTTGATCCAAAACCTTCAGTAATTTGATGATGACCCTTAGAATCACTTAGTGAAAGTTATAAGTAAACATTATGTATAAGTGTTTCACCATCAACGCATATAACCACAGCTCTTTATTATTCCTCAGTGATAAATGTACATCAGTGATAACTAAGCCTGTTCAATTTCAGTGATGATCACTGATTGATAATCTGTAAATGTTTGCTTGTAATCCCTGAAGACAAGTTTCGCGATGAATGAGTTTATCGCTGAATCGAATACAAAGTTGATGAACAAGTGACAAGTCTACTAATCATCTGATGCAGATATCAGTGAAACCAAGACAAGTCCATCACACACGATATTTCAAGTAGAAGACTTCAACGATAGCTGACCTTCATCAGGTCTCACTGATGAAGATCAACTCAGCGATCAATGATCATGAAGCTTACTCTACAACAAAAGTTTGTGTTATCCCCTTGCACACTTTTGTACGATTTGTCAGAAGGACATGCCTTTGTCCTGGATCGTACAAACCACTCTTCCACAACATTGTTCACCATGAGGCGTAGAGCATGTCTGCAAAAGTCAGAAGCATGCATCCAACCAATTAGTGACACGTGTAAAGTCCTCCTAACATGCATTTAATGCATGTAGTATAAATAGGAGGAATGCACCTTCGTTTCGAAAGTGGCCATCCCTGAACCTACTTTGTGCCTTAGAAAATTACCCTTAATTTTCTTTGTTCTTCTCTCTATTTATTAGTGCAAGAAATCTTTGTGATTCTCATAGTTTGTTTGGATTAGGTCTTGTACTTAGTCTTATTCCAGAACAAGTTGTAAATTGTTTGATTTATCAATAAAACAACTTAGAAAGATAAAAAATTTGTGCTTGTATTCACCTCCCCCTCCTTCTACAAACTTAATACTTGTATAACCCTTCGGTACCAACACAATCTAAGTACATCGTGGATATTCTTCGGAAGTTCCAGACGGGAAATTGTACGCCCATGAAGACTCCAATGTCTCCGGGTACTAAGCCACACTCCGATCCTAACGGAATGGATGTGGACACTAGGACCTATCGAGGAATGATTGGATCGTTGATGTATCTGATAGCTAGTAGACCGGACATTATGTTATCTACCTTTTTATGTGCTCAGTTTCAGTCCAAACCTAAGGAGTCACACTTTTCTGCGGTCAAACGCATTTTGCGCTGTTTAAAAGGTACTGCTGATCTTGGCTTATGGTACCCAAAGGATACAGGTTTTGATTTAACGGCGTTCTCGGATGTTGATCATGCGGGAAGTATGCTAGACCGAAAGAGTACAACGGGCCATGTCCAATTCTTTGGCGACAAGCTGGTTAGCTGGGCTTCAAAAAAGCAAACATGTGTCTCCACATCCACTGCAGAAGCGGAGTACGTGGCCACCGCTAGTTGTTGTTCCCAAGTCATTTGGATGCGCACACAACTGAAGGACTACAGACATCACTACTCGCAGATTCCAATATACTGTGACTCGAAGAGAGCTACTGCCATCACAAGCAATCCGGTCCAACACACGAAGACTGTAAAATCCCAGATCTAGCAAACAAACATAATCCAATGTAGATAGAATCTAGAGAGCAAATATGTCATCCATATATTGAACATATGGGTACAAATGATATTAGCATGAAGTGTTTTGGAAATAACAAAGGAATCTTCTTTATATAGTAGGGCCATGACATGTCCATGCCTCTACTGAGAAGATACAGTACAAAAGATTAATACTGTCTTGATAGCTACAAAAGTGCTCTAACAATCTCCCCCTTAGCTATCAAGGCAGAAAAGGTCTTCTTCTTCTCCGGAACCCTAGATACGTTTCGATTCTTCTCACAGCCATTCTGAAGTTCAATCTTTCATCAATCTCTTCAATAACTCTACGTAAGATAATTCATGTTCTAGCAGACATCCAGGTAATCTTCCGTTCAGCATCATGTCTTTTGCGCCTTTCTTCCAACTGAAGTCTTACAACCTTGAGTGTACCATCTGAATACTTTGCCAGTTCATCAATTCGAATGAAGATCTTGTTTGCACCATTCTTAAAAACAACCCCAAACTCTGGCTCATCATTCACAGAATCTAAAGGCATCCTCATCAATCCAGGCAGATCTTGATTAGGCCTTATCAAATTTACCTTAGGTTGATCGCTTTCCACGACCATCTGAAAATCATGACACTGTGTGTACAAGACGTGTCTTCTCAGAAATCTTTTAATGGCATTCAATGCAAGAGTCACATTTTCTCTTCTGATCTGAAGATCTCTGAAATGATGATACATGAACTCAAAGTCTTCAATCATTAGATGACAAAAATCAGCTTCAGTAAACCTGTAGTCTCTATAATCCTGCCTTTGAGCAACAAACTCTGGATACCACATTTTGTAGTATAATCTGGCAGTCACTTCCTTTATAGTCACAATCAACTTTTTGCACCTCACATCTTTTTTATTCTGACACTTGTCTCTCAGAAAGTACATGTATTCGAACTTATATTCGGCTGACTGATCTGTAATTCCCAACACGGCGTAGGGATTCAATCTCCTGATTCTATGTACAAACAAACCTCTTTCAGAATCTTCTATGAAAGGTGTTCTCAAATACAAAGTTCTTTGCCGCTGTTCAAGTTCAGATAAGTTTCTGCTTCGTGAAGTTGATGGACCAGGTTGATTAGATACGGGTGGATTAGAAGGACCGGCTTCATCGTGTGAAGGGATGATGGGTGGTACAAAGGGTGTGGTGAAAGGAGGTTCTGTTTCCTCAGGATTTGGTTCTTTAAGGAATGGATCATGAAAAGGTTGTGATTCATGTTGAACGGGAACGGATTGTGAGATTGGTTGAGTTACATGTTGAACAGGAATGGTTTCAGAAATCGTTTCAAATAATGGTATGGAGGCATGTGTTGAGCTGGGTTGGTTAAGGTTAAAGGATATTGGTATAACATCAGATTGAATTGGCATCAAGGTAGTTAAGATATGGTCGGGTGAGTGGAGGTGGTGGTGGATGTGGAGTAGATTGGAAGTTCTCGAGTAAAGACAATAGGGTTTTACTTTGTTGATCTTCAGGACTTATTGACATCAGCTTAGCATAGAACAAATCTCTTAACTCATTAAATGTTTGATCAACCGGATTTTGCTGAACTGGAGGAGGTTGAGTTACACGACTTTGCGGAGGAGGAGGCAAAAATATTTCTGGTCGAGGAAGTACAGCGGGCTCATCAATCACCGGCCATTTGCCTTTCCATAAAGCTTTCACTCCTTGTAACTCTCGAATGAATGTTTCCTCAACAGCCTTTAGGGCGCCGTCGAAAGTTTCCCTTGTCACGAAGACGGGTAAAGTAACACCGACACCACTTAGGTTAGCCCTTGGCACAACAGTTGTAGAAACTGTGTGACCTTCGCTTAGTGTTGGCATAGTGTTAGCACTGGTAGGATTTCCACTCTGTCCTTGTAGTCCTGTGAGAGGATCTACTCTGAGTGTTCCAGATGGGTCACAAAGACGCGCATCAGATGTTCCCGTAAGTGTCCTATTCAAAGAATCAAAAATATTAGCAATTGGTACTAGACGCTCAACTTGTGCAGGAATAAAGGTCAAGGACCGGGGAGGAGGTCGCTCTGTTTCAATACCCGAAATCTCCAAATGAGATCCGGATAGATTATGTGCTATAACCCCATGAGAAGATGAGACAAATGTAAAATCCCAGATCTAGCAAACAAACATAATCCAATGTAGAGAGAATCTAGAGAGCGAATGTGTCATCCATATATTGAACATATGAGTACAAATGACATTAGCATGAAGTGTTTTGGAAATAACAAAGGAATCTTCTTTATATAGTAGAGCCATGACATGTCCATGCCTCTACTAAGAAGATATAGTACAAAAGATTAATATTGTCTTGATAGCTACAAAAGTGCTCTAACATAGATTCTATCTCCACCCAAGTGTCCTCTTATTCTACCATCTCCTCTGTAAGATCAAGCTCTAGGTCGTAGCTAGGAGGAGAGGCAAACAGGTATGTGTTCATCCTGCCCTCTTGGGTGTCAGCTTGGATATTTTCAGGGGTTCTATCACTCACCTCCAGATCGGAGTTAACCTCTTAGACGATAACGTTGGGGTTTGTTGTGTTCCACTCTGGGATGGCTTCTGCGGTCCACCCAGAAGTGTCCAAGGTGTTGGCAATGTCAGGGCACTTAAGGAAGGTAGGGAAATCAGCCTGCTCTGCGTGGGGGAAGGCATAGGTTGCTCATGGGTTTCTTCTTCTGCTACTACTTCCTCTGCGATGCTCTGCAGAGGAGTTTTGGGCTTCTTTTCCTTCTTCCTCTTCGGTTTTGGGGCTCCCTCCTCAGAAGATTTGGCTTTTCTCTTCTTCTTTTCCTTTAGAGGAGGGGTGTAGAGGATGCAACCACTGTTGTTTCTGGTGGTGGTTGTGGGATTTGTGCAGCACTTGTAGAGGTGCCCTCGGATGGTTTCTTGACTTTGGGAGCCTGCTTTGGGTTGGAGAGGGTGGCTACTGGTCTTTTGGATGCAGAGGAGGCCATTTTGCTTCTCTGAAGTTGTATTTTTTCTAGTTTCTGCTCATGCTTTGCGATGGCTTCTTTCCACTCTGTTGCGCTCATTTTTTCCACTAACACTGCTCCTACAGGGGCTCCTAAACGCAGGGGTGTCACAGGACTCGGTTCTGGAGTTCTGTGATCGCGTATGTATGCTCTCCTAAGTTCTTCGTCTCTCGCATATGTCAGAAGTTTGGATGGCAGAGGTCGGCAGAACTGATACCCTTCTGCGTGCTGTGTAGCGGCCATTATGGCCATGAGATAGGTTTTACTATGGGCCCTTCCATTGGCCAGTCATTGAGAATCAGCAGAGGTTCCAGAATGACTCCAATGGTCCTTTGAAATTGCAAGGAAGCGAGTTCTTTGGCTTTAGGACCCTTGGCCTGTTGAGTGGAGATTCGGTGGTCAATGCTATTTACAAGCTCTTGCATCATAAGAGCAGCAAATTCAAGGGGAAAATCATAGTACACCCCGTACATGATTGCTTGGATTTGATGAGAGGTGTGGTCAGGGCTCCCTACTTTGCCTGTTAGGCATCTATTGAGAATGGAGAATAATATGTTCCACAGAGGAGGGAAACGGTGTCTTCTGAAGTCGTTTCTCTTGTTCAGATGGGTATTATAGCCCAACATCTCTGCGAAATCACAGAGCTCTCTGTCAGATGGGATCATGGCGTATTCCTTTATCCCCAATACGCCTCTGGTAGGCAAGTTGAACTCTAAGGAAAGCATAGTTCTGTTGAACGTTAGCTCGAGGTTTTCTGACCGATCTGGTTTGGATACATACCCCATGATTTGTCTGTTTTCTTCATTGTAGTAGCAGCTCTGCCAGAACTGGTCCAGGTATCTGGCAGGGATTTGAGTGACATTCTTGGTTAGCAGAGTATTTAGGGGGTGGTTTTCCAGGATGTTCAAAAATATGGCATGTTTATCCCCAAAAGCTATTCTTGAGGGAACCAGATAATGATTGTTTGGTTTAAGGGGTAGGGAGTTCTCGAACTGGTCATGGTCCAAGAAATATTGTAGGTGGGTGGACGGAGTAAAGTTAACTGAATCGCCGCCGTGTTCTTGTTCTTGATTTATGGCCGTTGATGGGTGTTGGGAGTGCTCAGAACGAGCAGGGGAGTTCGCCGGAGAGATTCTTGCGGAAGCCATGGATGATTACTTGCAGAAATGGAGTAGGAAATGGGGGTTGCAGGTTTTGCACAATTCCCCGGAGATAATGAGGAGAGAATATTCGTAAAGGAATGAAGAAGAGAGTAAATGGGGTTTTATAAGGGTTTAACAATGGTAGAATTTGAAGAGGTAAATAATGAAAATTGGATAAATTTTGGGGTCCGCAATCGAGTACACCAGCTGGGTGCATCGTTTCAGAGGAACGTGTGGCATGTACGTCCAATGAAAACGTGCCACGTCAGAGGTGTCAGAGTACGATGAGACGTCACGCGGCGCCCATTAATGCTTGGCGTGTGGGCGTTTCTATTCACGAATGACTGTCACTGTAGAGAATAACCTGCACCTACAGAACCCGTTTCTGTGCACAAGTGTCAAATCGACAAAAGCTCTGTGGTGTAATGAGCTCTGTGATCTGAAACCTTCTTCCATTACCTCTGAGCTTGCACCTTTACCAAACACATTTGAAAAGATAGTGGAAATGGTCGATAGAGTTTCCGTATAAAACTTGCAGTTACAGAGGCTCTAGCATACAGAGGCTCTGTTGAGCACAGCAGAGGGTCTATGACTAAAAATTTCTAATAAAGGAGAGCTCATAAAGCTTTTTGATCATCCAAAGTTTTGAATGTTTTAAACTGTGTTTCTAGGACATATTTGGAAATTGATGTCCTAGAAAACTGTTTTGGAAAATGGTTTTGTGCGAGATACTCACTCTTTGATTCTCTTTTGCTCGGCAAAGTTCCTGACTTCTGTGGATTTAGTTGACCAATACTCCTTTTTGGCTCCCCCTTGAATGATTAACTTATGTAGATCATTCAAGTTCTCCTTCTGCTCCCCTTGACCTATGCTTGAATCAGATGTGATAAGTAATGCATAAAATATAGGTCAAGCTCACCGGAGGTTCTGTGGCAATTGACAGAGGCTCTGACCAATTCCGTAGAAACTCTGTTAGGTACAGAACTTTCAATGATAAAGAATTTACATACGAAAAGATTTAAATATATACATATGTACAAGAAGATCAAGTCTCACTTACAGAGGGATCAGCTCATGTTTATCATACTTAACTTACCCACCAAGAAAAGGAATCTTTTCTCATCAAGTGCCTTGGTGAATAAGTCTGCAAGATGAAATTCCGTGGACACAAAGTATATCTCGATAGTCCCATGTTCAACGTGATGCTTCAGAAAGTGGTACCGTGGACACAAAGTATATCTTTGAGTCACAGAGGATGGGAATCTTTTTGATGTCCAAACCATAGTCCTTTAGATGAGTTCTCATCCACAGAACCTGGGAGCAACAGCTTGCAGCAGCAACATATTCGGCTTCTGCTGTAGATGTCGACACACAATTCTGCTTCTTTGAAGTCCAGTTGAATAATTTACCACCCAGGAATTGGCAACTCCCAGAGGTACTATTTCGGTCAAGCTTACAACCTTCGTAGTCTGAATCTGTATAAGCCATGAGATCAAAGCCAGAGTTCTTTAGATACCAGAGGCCAATATTCTTGCATCCCTTTAGGTATCTAAAGATCCTCTTTACAACAAGTATGTGGGATTCCTTAGGGTTAGCTTGATATATTGCACAGAGGCACGTGGCATACATTATATCTGGTCTACTGGCTGTTAAGTATAAAAGAGATCCAATCATGCCTCTGTAGAGCTTGCACTCTACAGACTTTCCCTCTAGATCTGCGTGTAACTTAGATCCAGTGGCCATGGGGGTCTTCATGATAGAGGCATCAGAGAGTTTGAATTTAGAAAGTATGTCGGAGAAATATTTTGATTGGTTTATGAAAATTCCCTCTGATGATTGTTTGACCTGTAGTCCTAGGAAGAAGTTTAGTTCTCCCATCATGCTCATTTCAAACTCACTCTGCATGAGTTTTTCAAAATCTGTGCAATATTGTGCATTTGTAGAGCCAAATATAATGTCGTCCACATATATCTGCACAAGCATAATCTCTTCACCATTTCTCTTATAGAACAAAGTAGTGTCCGTGGTACCTCTTTCGAAATCAGTACCAAGGAGAAAGGTTGAGAGTCTCTCGTACCATGCTCTTGGAGCCTGTTTCAGTCAATACAGCGATTTATCAAGGTAATAGACATGGTTTGGGTACTTAGCATTTTCAAACCCTGGTGGCTGCTGGACGTATACTTCCTCTTGAATTTGACCAATCAGAAAGGCGGATTTAACGTCCATTTGAAAAACCTTGAAACCGCTGTGGGCTACGAAGGCTAAGAAGATCCTTATCGCTTCTAGCCGTGCAACAGGGTCAAAGGTCTCATCATAGTCTATTCCTTCTGCTTGGGTGGCCACCAATCTTGCTTTGTTTCTGATGACCACCCCATCCTCGTCCTTCTTGTTTCTAAAGACCCATTTTGTCCCTATAGCTTGTTTCCCTCTTGGCAGAGGAACTAAGGTTCATACTTTATTTAGCTCAAACTGGATAAGCTCTTCTTGCATAGCTTCAACCCCACTTAGATCATCTATGGCATCAGAAACATGTTTGGGTTCGATCATACTGATAAAGTTTGTAAAGAAACAAAAATTAGCAGTGGCTGATCTTGTCTTGACCTTTTCAGAAGGATCGCCGATTATTGGCTCTGAGGATGGCTCTTTGTCCACTTTGGCATCCTTGGGAGATGGTCATTAGCATCATCTAGTTGAACTTCTGTGGTTACACTCGGTGGTTCTGGTGCAACCTCTGTAGTAGAAGGTACTTATGTGCTGGAACATGGTGTCTCAGCTTGTCAAGGTATTTCGATTAGAGTTGGTATTGATTCCTCTGCGGATATTGAGACAGAATCCTTGTTCTCCTATGGTATTGCTTCCTCTGTAGTTGCTGGAGTTGGTATTTCCAGTGCCTCTGTACTGGTATTCTTGCTCACATTATCCTCTGCTTGCTCCCCCTCGACACTTGCATCCGCGTTATTAACAGAAGACGGTGAAGTATTTGAGGGACCAGTTAAAGATATACCTGAATCAGTCTGATCGCCAGAGGATGTTTCTCCAGAGGCTCTGGTGGCTCCAGCAGAGGGGTCAATATCATCATGGAACATTTCTTCAAATAGTAGATTGAGATATGCTTCTCTTGTCTTGGAAATGCCAGAGGATTCCTATTTTAGACCGAGTTTTGAACTGATTTGTTCAGAAGTCTTCTGAAAAGAATTGTAAAAAGAGACATTGATACTCTCCACAGAAGATAAACTCTGTAGGCCTTTGAGATGGAAGAGTACCCAATGAACTTGCCTTCGTTAGCTTTCACATCAAACTTTCCTCTAGCTTCTCTGTCGTTGAGGACAAAGCACTTGCATCCAAATACATGGAAGAACTTGATGTTTGGTCGCCTTTGGTTGATCAAGTGGTACGGTGTTTTGATGTGTCTTTATACTATTGTTGATCGATTCTGGGTGTAACAAGCGGTTGACACAGCTTCTGCCCAGAAATATATGGGCAATCCAGATGCTGTCAGCATTGTTCTTGCAGCCTCCACAAGCGTGCGATTTTTGCGTTCGACCACACCGTTCTGTTGTGGGGTGCGTGCAGCCGAGAAGTTCTGAGATATGTCTTCTTCTGTAAGGTAAGCTTCAATGACAGAGTTTTTGAATTCTGTGCCATTGTCGCTTCTTAACTTTTGAATCCTGCACTCATAAAGGATCTGGATTATTTTCATTAGATTAATCAGAATGATTGGAACATCTGATTTCTTTCTGACAAATTTCGCCCACGTATATCTTGCGAATTCATCAATCAACACTAGCATATACTTCTTGCCACCTAGGCTCTGTGTAGCGATGGGACCGCAGAGGTCAACATGAAACATGTACAGAGTCCTAGGGCAAGACACATCAGTCTTGCCTTTATGGGAAGCCCTCTTGAGTTTTCCCATTTCGCAAGCAGAACACAAATGATCTTTACTAAATTTTACATTTGGCAGACCTTTAACTAGATCAAGTTTAACAAGCTTATCTAGAGTGTGAAAATTTTGATGGCAGAACCTGTTATGCCATAACCAAGCTTCTTCGTTCTTACAGGCAACAAGACAGAGCTTGTCCTTTTTGTTCTTGACACTAAAGTTCATGAGGTACAAATCACACTTTCGTTCGGCTCGTAGAAGTTCAACTCCTATATCTTCCCCTTGCAGAGAGTAGAAGGTTCTTTTGAACATGACGTCGAAATCCGTATCGCAAAGTTGGCTAACACTGAGAAGATTGTGCTTAAGGCCATCCACATATGCAACTTTGCATACGGTTATATTTTCTTTCTTTATGACTCCACAGCCTTTTATATATATCCTTTCTTGTTGTCGCCAAAGGTTACAGATCCTCCATCAAGTTTATCTTTGTATGAGGATTGTAGACCTCTATCGCCAGTCATGTGCCTTGAGCACCCGGAGTCTAGGTACCATATCGGTACATACTGCTTCTGTAACACAATCAGAGATTTTTAGGTACCCATTTTCAAATGGGTCCAGTTCTGTTAGGGGGCTTCAAGGTTGCCTTAGCATCCTTGGGTTTGGTTTTATCTTCTGATGAAGAACCAGTTTGTTTCTTCTTACCCTTGAATTTTGCATTATTTTTGGGTTTAGAGAGGAAACAGTGAGGATTAGAGAAGTGTTGATTCAGTTGATGCATAAGTTCAAAGCAATGACAATAATTGATATGCGAAGAAATTTGCTTAAATTTTTCATTAAAATTACTGAACATTGGCACAGAGGCTTTATGATTACATGCTTTCCTAGCATTAGACTTCCTATTACAAGAAGACCTATCTAGGCTAGATTGCATTTTTGAAAATTATCTCTTTGGAGTAGCCTTCTATTGTGCCAATCCTCTGTGGTGAACTTCTGTCGATTTCACTGTCACAGAAGCAAAAGACTTGTCATTTTCAACCCATTTACCTTTTTGTTTCCAAGTTAATTTTTCTTGAAATGGCCTAAAAGGTTTTGGTGCTTTTGAACATAGAGAGGATTTTTTCTTTTGTTGGTTTATTTTCTCAAGCTCTTGAGAGGTTTTTGCTTGTATACACATGTCCAAAAAGTCCAGACAGATAGGAATACTTGTGATTTTCTCCTTAAGAGGAATGGTTCTGTTAAGAATTCCAGGGGGAAGTTTAAATCCCTCTGATTCACAAGGAACTGTCTCTGACTCAATTGAATCAGTCTCAGATTCGTCAGAGGATGAATCTTCCTCGTATACAGAGGTTGAGTCACTGAGATCTCTTTCGACAGAGACATGACTTTCTAAGCATGTGCCATACTCGCTTTTTTCCTTTCTTTTGGGAATATCTTCCAAGTCAACAGAAGTATTCATCAATATTTCCTCAGAGAGATTTTGTTCGATAAAGGATGTACAGAGGTTTTCATAAAAATTGTTTTTGCCAATTTCCACCAACTCATTTTCAGAAATGTGTTTCAGTTTTTCTTCTGAAGAAGCAAGCATGAACTCAGGTGCCTCTGCCGGTAGTTTCGTTTCAGAATCTATAGTGCAGACAAAAGCAACATGGGTTTGCGTCTCAGGGTCACCAAACTTGAAGATTCCTATCTGATCTTGAGTTTTCAGATATCTCTTAGGTTTGGAGTCTCTTTTGACAGAGGCTGAGGGTGACAAATCTGCGTTTTGATACCACACATTTATCATCTTCAGAGGTTTCCTCTTGTGAGGTTCCCAGAGATTTTCTGCCTTTTGCTTATAGAGAGTAAATTTGGAAATCCTGGTTTTCTTGTACTTCCAATACAAAACAGAAAAGACAGGGACTTGTCTCTTTTGGTACCAGTATGTGGATCTATATCACAGAAGCCAATTCCCCTTCTTCCTATTTGTGTATTGACCTTTTCGTATACCTTCTTTGCATCTTGATACTTCTTAATTAAAAGGTCTCTGCTGAGTAAGTCTTGATGAAGGACTTCTCTTTCTTTTTGAAAGAAGTTCTTAAGAGCATGAATATTCATTCTATCACTTTCATTGTCCAAAAGTTCCTTCGTTTTAGCTTTAAGGGCATAATTGAGTTCTGAAATCTTTTCTTTTAAAGGATTTAGATTTTTATGCCAATTAGTCTCAATCTCTTCCTTTTCTAAAGATATTTGTGCCTTTTCTTGAGTGAGAAGTCTGGCTTCTCTCTTAATGAATGCAAGCTTTTTCTGAATATTATCACAACTCTTTTTCAGTTCAGTGTAATCTTCTGTCAGTTTAAGCAGATTAACTTCAGTTTCATTAGAGGTAGAGTCAGAATTGGATACCTCACTGTCAGAATCTGAGGAGCTGACTTTTACCATTCCGCAGAACAAGGCATTCTTCTTCTCACCATCGTCATAGGATTCATCTGACTGCCAGTTTTCTTGCTCCACCATGAGCGACTTCTGAGCGTAGTACTCTGCCTTCTTCTTACAAAAGGCAGAGTCTCTCCGTGGGCAATTGGGTTTGCTACTGCAGAGTGGCCTGGCTTGCCACAGTTAAAACATCCCTGGTTTTGGGGTACATTTCCAGCTCTGTCACCTAACTTCTGTTGATCACCAACTATGTCACCTCTGTCACTTGACCTCTTTTGGTCATTCAAACTTTCTCTTCCCTGGTTCCTCGATTCGTACTTCTCACCCCGATCATCTCTCCCATCACGTTCATATCCACCCTTCTTTCGGTATCCTCTGCTGCCAAACTCTCTTGTCAATAGAGCTAAAGATTTGGCTATTGAGGCCATCGTTGCCTCCTCTTCTTCCATTAATTCCTCTTCATCACTGTCCACAACCAGTATCTTCTTCTTCTACTCTTTCTTCTCTTCCACAGCCTTCTCCTTCTTTGGCTTCTCCTTTGCTTCTGTAGCCTTACCAACAAGTGCAAGAGGCCTACCGGTTTGCGCTTTTGCCTGAGCAATCTGCGGTTCTTGGGCAGCCAGTGTTCCGTAAAGATCTGACAGAGTCCAGGTGTCTAAGTTCTGATTAGTTTGCAGAGACATAGACAATTGGAGCCATTCGTCGTTTAGGCCCTTAAGGAACATGGCATTGTTCTCCTCAGAGGTTCTGTGAATCCCGAACTGCTTACACTTGTTAAGAAGTGAGTTGAACCTGTCGTATGTTGACTGCAGAGATTCTGTCGACGGAGCTTTGAAAGCATAGTACTCGTTGATGTATTGAGCTATGCGGTTCTTCTAAGTCTTGGCCCCGCCTTCCAATTGCTTCTCTAGTTCTTTCCACATATCGTAGGCAGATTCTCATGCGTCTAGGGATTGAAAGAGGTCATTTGGTATGGCCATTATCAGAAGTCTCTTGGCCTTCTGCGCAACTTCGTATTTCTCCCAGTCTGTAGTAGACCATTTGGTCATTGCCTTTGGTTTTTCATACTCGGGAACCTCTGGAGTATCATCTGTGGCTGGTACCCTTGGTACTGTAACCATGGGAACATGAGTAGGATTGTGGATATATGTTAGAAGCTCTCTGTCAGAACCCTCGAAGAAGTGAATCATTTGTATCTTCCATTGGGGATACTCATCTCTGAGCAGAGTAGGTGGCTTGGTTAAAGAACCAGCAGTAAAGAAGTTGTTAGTGTTCGCCATTTTGAGCAGTTTTGAAAATACCAGAAAAACATAGTATGAATAGAAAGTTTTCAAATGATGGGACAAACTCTTCAAAATGCGTTAAGAGCTTTAAAACCTTGAACAATGCACTTAATGGAAAGATTTAACCGAAGAAACAGTGCCTGTCAATTTACTAAAGTTGAACAAGTCGAGAATAGCAGAAAAACAGGGGCTGTTTTGAAATGGATAAAGAACAGGTCAAAATCAGGCCAAATTTCTACCAAAAAGAGTCGAGATCATTGTTAGAGTGGATCCTTTGATATTGAAAATCAAAGACAGCTCTGATACCAGTTGTTGATCCCAATGCTGACTCAACAATGATATTAATCTCGATAGTTCAAACGAAATTATATGCGGAAGCGTTTTTAAACAGAACTAAAGAGATATGCTCGGTAGAAATCACACACAGAATTACAATAGACAAAGCAGTAATGAGACAACAGTTTAGCTCAAAGATTCACTTCTATTTAATTCTTCATAAACACCAAGAACACTGAAAGTGTGCGGAAATAATCTGCTCTAATCTAGTGTGTGTGTGTGTGTGTGTGTGTGTGTTATGCAAAGTTACTTGAAAAGCTCTACAGAAAGGTACAGAGACAGAATCGTGGGACTGAGTTCAGGTACATGTGGAATGTGCAGGGCACGCCTTGTATGAATGATCTTCATGATCTTCGTACAGCAGAGGCACGTGAGATGCACGCTCGTCTTTGTCTTCATCTTCAAGTATCTTCAATCTTCAAGTCTTCATACCACAGAGGCTCTGTCAAGGGTGACAGAGGCTCGGTGGCCCTGTCCTCTGAAAAGTCTTGTGCAGAAAGGTTTGCTCTTGGTGTCTCGGCAGAGGCTCTGTCAACGATCTTGACTTAGCCTATTTTCAATACTTCTTCTAACAGAAGTTGGAGCTAACATTGTCTCCGATTCTCTCCTGATTTCACATCAGGTAAGTTTTCTACTACCCTAATCACTCGTCGATTACCAATTTGTATCTGATTAGGCGTCTAAAATGATCGAACGAATCGTTCAATCGATGTCGGCCGACTAGGGTTTCAAAACCCATCGGTTTGCTCTTTTTGATCGCAATCGGTCCCGGTTTCAACTGGGTCGATATTGGTTTCGTGCTCATTTCCATTCGATTTGATTTAGCGTTCGTCGATATTGATTTTGTGTTCATTGCCATTTGATTTGATTTATGTGTGTCCTGATTTGATGTGTTATCAATCGACACCCGGTTCGCCATCTCCCGGAACCGTCCCTGGTTTGCATTTCGTGGATTCCTTGGAATCCCGGGATCCGCCCTGTCTCAGGTCGTAATTGGGGTTGCGATTCCCGGTATGGACCATGTCCCGGCCTCAATATAGCTTTAGGGTCCCGGTCCCAGGGTGTGACCATTCCCGGACTCAGTCCCGGGTTAGGTCACTCCCGGGCCACCCCATATAGTTTACCGGTTTCCATTCCTTGCCCGGCCCCGGACAATAATTTCCCGGGTTTGCCTTGTTTCCCGGTCTGGTCCTTATAGTTTCCCGGTTCCCTTGGTTTCCCCGTTCTTATCAAACCCGCGACAACTTAAAATCCGGGAAACCTTTATAAATCTTGCTTTGGCTATTGGTCGACCATGGTTCGTCCATTTCTCAATAACCATGCATTATATCTCACATGTGCACTTTTACAGACGATCAAATGGCACAACCAAATGTCATCGATCAGAATGTCGATGTCGCCCTCCTACCGGCTGGTCCGAATCTGCCCCTCACGCCAAACAACTTACACCTCGACGACATCCATTCTCTACCAATGTCAGGTGATTGTCGAAATTCTGAAGGGCCACTCACTGAACTATGCCCTGTTGATCCAAACCCTTCAGTGATTTGATGATGACTTTAGTGAAAAATTATAAGTAAACATTATGTATAAGTGTTTCACCATCAGTGATAATATACTGAGTCTCTTCAACATCGCTGATGGGTAACCACTGTCCTTCATTATTTATCAGTGATAAAAGTACAACAGTGATAACCGAGTCTGTTTAGTTTCGATGATGATCACTGATTGTTTATTTGTAAATGTTTATTTGTAATCTTTGAAGACAAGTTTAACGACAAAGGGGTTCATCACTGAATCGAAGACAAAACTGATAACAAGTGACAAGTCTACTAGTGATCTGATGCGGATATCAGTGAAACCAAGACAAGTGCACAACATGCGAGATTTCAAGTAAAATACTTCAGCGATAGCTGACTTACATCATGTCTCACTGATGGAAGATCAACTTAGCGATCGCTGATCAAGAAGCATGATCTACAAAAAATGTTTGTCTTATCCCCTTGCACACTTTTGTACGATTTGTCAGAAGGACATACCTTTGTCCAGGATAATACAAACCACTCTGCCACTACACTGTTCACCATGCGGCCCAAAGCATGTTTGCAAAAGTCAGAAGCATGCATCCAAACAAATGTTGACACGTCTAAAGTCCTCCTAACATGCATTAAATGCATGTAGTATAAATAGGAGGAATGCACCTTCATTTCGAAGGTGGTCATCCCTGAACCTACTTTGTGCATTAGAAAATTATCCTTAATTTTCTAACTTCTTTTCTCTCTATTTCTTAGTGCAAGAAATCTGTGTGATTCTCTTAGTTTCTTTAGATTAGCTATTGTACTTAGTCTTATTCCGCAACAAGCTGTAAAATGTTTGATTTATCAATAAAACAACTTAGAAAGATAAAAATCTTGTGTTTGAATTCAACCCCCCCCCCCCCCCTTCTACAAACATAATACTTGTATAACCCTTCGGGACCAACAAGTGGTATCAGAGAAGCTTGTTTAATCTCCATAAACAAGATCTTGCTTATGCTAATCTCTTCCTTGCTATTATTCATATGGCAAATAACACACACACAAACTACATTGATAATGGTTCTCTTACCAAACCTCCTCGATTTAGCAGAGACAACTTTAATCTCTGGAAGAATGGAATGATGCTTTTCTTAGAAGGTGTATATCCCACAATACCTCACTATGTGGAAAATGGACCCTATATCCCATTCATCATCGATGTTGTTGTTCCTGCCACTACCACCACTCCCTTCATTCCTGAGAGACAACTTGTCAAAGAAGTTTCTCAATGGACTAAAGAAGATAAGAAAAAGGTGGCCATCGATACAAAGGTCAGATCAATCATTTATATGGCCCTACCTGATGAGGTCTATCATTCCAGAATGAACCTTAAAAGCCCCAAAACCATGTGACGTACAAGAGTCCAGAAGAATAAATTTGTTAAGACAATATGAAAGTTTTATTTGTGGTAAGAATGAAACTTTATCTTAAGTTCACCAACGTTTTAACTGGTTACTCATTGATTTGAAAACTAATGGTAAGATCTATTCTAACTCCGAGACTCTGACAAAGTTCTTGGAATGTCTTCTTGAAAGTTGGGACAATTATATGTAGAAACCAGGATTCAATCTTACAATCAATTACGAGAAATTAAGAACAATCAAATAGAGAATTGGATCAACACACTTGTATTCGATCAAGAACAGATTACAAATCTAGAGAGAGAATCTCTCAAAGATTACAAAAGTGAATACAAAGATATGTGGAAAGTTATGCCAAAGATTAGTTAGCTTACAATTGCTAACTCCTATATATATACTGTAAGGAAATACTAAAGCTACAGTACATATGAGAAACAGACTAATAGAACAATTACACGTGTCCTAATTAGTAACAGAATATAAATGAAAATATCCTAAGACATAAGTTCTGAACAACATGTTCAGAACTTCTGAACATCCTTCTGATCAAGCACTTCAGAACTTCCTTCAAGCACTTGTGATATTTTCATCTTCATCATTAGAAGTTCTGAGTCTCCTACTCAGAACTCTGACCCTTCTGTTCAGATTCCACACTTGTAATCTTTTCGAGACTTCGTAGATCAGAACTTCTGAGTCTTCTAACTCAGAACTCTGAGTCTTCTATTCAGAACCAACACTTGTAACTTTTGACAAAACTTCAGATCTAACAATCTCCCCCTTTTTGTCAAATGGTCTTGTACTTCTCATCGTCATATTCTTTTAGTGCTGGAACAATCTTCCAAACCAGTACATTTCTCAGAGTAAGCCTTCTGTTAATCTTTTCTATGATCTCTTGAATCTCTTCAACTTGTTTTCCCTTTTGTAACTTTTTCTCCAGACTATGTTTGATGAATCTTAAAGTTCCTGAACAATACTTTGCCACTTCTTCTGGTCTGAAGAAAATCTTTTTATCTCTGTCATTTCTTAAGAAGACTCCCAACTCTGGATATCTTGTAACATTTCCAGTTTTCAGAAGATTCAGATTTTCATGCTCATTATTTGGTTTTGAGAGATATACACATGGCCTTTGTAAATACAGTGCAATCTGAAAATCTGTGTATGCATGCCATCTAAGAATATAAAACATAGCCTCTCTCACTGCAACCAATTCTCCTCTCTCCTTTTTCAGTTTACTACAGTCTTTATTTGACAAAAGACTATACAATCTGTACACATCTGTTACTGAGATTTTTTCAAAATTTGCTTCAGTAAGTAGTAGACTTTCCCATCTTCTCTTAAGACTTCAAATGAGTAATATTCATGTTTCATGAACTTCTTCTCTTTCAATTCTCTAATCCCTGTGATTAAGAAATCTGAATACACTGATTCTTTTGGTTTTCCTAAGCGCTTTGACATTTCACCACGAAGACATTGATGTATTTCTGTTCTGTCATGATAAACAGTTAGAAAATTGACTTCTCTTGGCTGAAAGAAGTTCGGAAGACCATACTCCATAAAGTAACCATTTACATCAACATATTTCTTCTTCATTAGCCTCAGACTTTTCTGGTTGATCTGCATCATTCATTTGAACATCGTGTGAAGACACATCTGGAATATCTTCTTCAACTTCTTCTGAGTAAACACCATTTACTTGATATTCAGCTGGAAAAACAAAATCTCTGTGTAACAACTTCTTTGGATTTACTTCTGAAAGTAACCATTCATTGCAATTTCTGATTTTGTTTCTGAGTTCAAGTCTTTTAGTAACACATCTGATACATTTTTCTCTCACATAAACTCTGACATTCTCAACATAAGCTTGCATCTTCATTACTGTCTTCTTCAGAGTAGCATCACTATACTTTACTAGATCATTCAATCTGAATAGAATGATTTGGTTGAATTCTGAATGAATGAATCTTTCATTTCCAACTTCTTCACTCACAAAGCCATCAAAGTTGCTTATTACTTCAAGAGTTGTGATTGGACTTGTCAAGTTACATTTCTCTTTCCTTGACTCGATTGCCAACTGAAAATCATACAAATACAGATTTCTGACATATATTCCCAGAACTCTTCTGCATTCAAGTTGTATCCAAGCATCTTCAGTACCAGTAAAGAATTTCACCAAGAAAATTTGATATTCCAAGAACAATCTGTGGAAATCAAAACTTGTCATGTTCACCTTTAAGTTTCCTTCTTTCAACACATTCAGAGTAACATATCTCAGACCATAACATTCTTCACTTAGAAAGTCTAACACCTTCACAATTCTTTTCTGAACATGTAGCTTTTCATCAGTCTTTCTTAACCTGCTTGAAGCTTCCACATATGTCATCTGAATCCTCTCATCCAAAAATCCATCAATAAAAGTCTCAATGTCAACAAACTCATCATCTTTGCAGTAGACAGATTCATAATTGTCTTCAGGGAAAATACTATCATACAAGTTTCTTGCCAATGGTGTATCTTCTCTTTAAACAATAAAGTCACACAAAGGTTCTTCAAGAACGGGTAAATCAATTATGGGAATCACAATTGGCCTTCTGTAAGTGTAGACAGGCATAAAGAAGTTTTCAACTTTCACAAGATCTTCTTCTGATACATCTTCAAAGAAATATTCTGCAATGTCTTTTCCAAAATGCTTCGTGTATCTTACAGAGTGGTCTTCTTCTCCCAACAAGTCAATTGGCCTCACCAATCTGATAACTCTTTGAACATTCTGAATGTTAAAAGCTCTGACCAACTCACTATGCATTCTCCTTATCAAAATATCATCCAGTCTTCTCTCTTCAAGTTCAGAACTGGTATAAGGAACTATCTCTAAACAAGTGTTAATCTCAGAACTATCACTCAATCTTTCTTCAGAGATATCTGCCATAGTTATTTCACACCATTCTTCAGAAGAATCTGTCATTTCTTCTATAACATCATTCTGATCTGATATAGCCTTATCTGATCCAAAAATATCCATCTTTTCAGTCTCATCATTCTGATCACTATCTGCCATGAGAATTTCAGTTTTATCAGAATTAATCTCCATCTCTGTATTCAACACCAATTCCTCTGTTTTACTTGAGTTGTCACTTCCCATCTTTTCTATTTCCATTTCTTCCTCAGTATCTGAACTAATAGTCTGAACCTCAACCAACTTCTCAACTTTTGTTGATTTTTCCACTTCTGATGATTCATCTACTTGAATATTTTCCGAATCTTGAACCTCTGCAACTGCTAACTGCATATCAGAAATCTCAAAATCTGCTAAGTCAATATCAGCTGACTTTTCAACCTTTTCTAACTTATCAGTGCTTTGTTCATCAACCTCAGAATTATGCTTTTGCCTTTTCTCCCCCTTTTGATGATCATGATGATCATTATCATCAAATTTCCTTTTTAAATTCTGAGTTGATTCTTCTTCAGGTTCAGCTACAGACATAGGCATGATGGCTAATGGCTTTGAAACGCTAGCCAATGTTGAACTGAAAGCTTGTAACAATGAAGATTGCATATCATTCATATTCCTTACTAACTCCTTCTAAAATTCTGACATACTATCCTTGATCTCCTTTTTGTGAGATTCCAAGGACACTTTCATTCCATCCACCTTTTGTTCAACAGATTTTTCTTTGCATTCCAACAAGAGTTTGAGATCTTTCACCTCATTTTTCAAAGAATCCACCGTACTCTCCAATTTTTCAACTTTTTCCCCCAACACCTGATTTTGTTTCTGAATCTTTTCAAATTCAGAAGATTCTAACTGTGAACCTGAACCAACAGATGGTCCAGTTTTCAAGTGTTCAGAGAACTCTTGGCCTGTAGGTGCCACAAAGACACCATGTACCACAGAGGCACTGTGTAATGAAGCTTTTGAGATGTTCACTTCACCAGGACTTCCATCAAATCCTTGACAACCAATATTAGGAGTGTCTATGAATGTTGGTACATGAATACAAAATTCCTGTGATGTGCTAGTGTTGAAAAAAACTTCAGGCCCAAATTGGATATTACTGTGTAATCCATACTCTATGTGTTGAATGAAATCTTGGGATTTATCACCTCCCTCCAAGTGAGTTTGGGATGGTTCCCCTGTTTGTTTTGAAACAGTAGCATGTTGAAATGCTTCTGAGTGGCTAGGGATGGGTTGTTCAAGTTCCACCACTGGGTCCATGGTGTTTTCTTCAATGTTAGTCACCAAGAATTGTGAACCAACAGTAGATGTGGCTACCCGGATTAATTCAGCTGGATCAGAACCATCTCTTTCTGTTTGAGATTCTGTTAATAATCTCTCATCCTCACCACACTCTATCTGTTTTTCAACTCCCATACTAACCAATCTCTCTGAATTTTCCCTCTATATTCTCTCAGAATGTTCTCCCCCTTGAACATTCTCTCCCTGTCTATTTTGATTTGACCCCTCACATCTCATCTCAGGTTGTTCCTCATGGATAGGGTCTTGAGGTTGTTCAAGTCCCATTGAGGTGCAATAAGCTTTTAAAATCTCACTGTCCCTTGGAATATACTGCCTAAGAGACCTTGGAAGAAGTCTTTGATTTTGAAAATTATGATTTTTTGAACTAGAAATCATCTTACCCATATAAAAGATTGGACCATGCTCCTCATTTGCTCTTCTTGGAATATTTGTGTTTTCTCTCATAACATACCAAATCACAATCTGCCAATACCTTTGATAAGGTATATATGTAAGTGGAGTATCCCTTGTCTTCTTTTCTTTGGCCTTCTGATTCTTCTCAAAGGTGTTCTTCATATCTTCCCAAAGAATTGCAATATAATCATAATGTCTGTTTTTCACCAACCCATGAAAGATGTGCAGAATTTGCCTTGAGCCTTGATCAAGAGAACTATTCTTCCCAGATAAACATTTATTCACAATGTTGAACAAACAAGCCCAAATTGGTGGTAATTTGTTTCTTCTGAACAAACTTAGGGTCCTCAACTCTTCATTATACCCCAATCTCATAAATTCAGCAATTAATTCTTCTGTCAATGGAGAATCCTCAAAATCTGATCTTCCTTCTAAATCATCTTTATATGGTAAATTCAGCATATCTCTTAAAACTTGTATAGTCAAAGTTAAAGAAACTCCCCCAACTTCAGATATAAATTTATTTCCCTCTAGCCTTAGATGCTTCCACCATTGTTGTATATACTGAACAGGAACTGATTTCTTCTTTGTAAACCACTTTTTGAATGGATGATACTTCAATAATTCCATGATTATCTTATGTTCTTCTTTAAATCTGCTTTCATCAAACAATAACACACAATTGTTTTCCAATAGCCTCAAATACTCTCTCTCAGGAACAATCCTTTCACCATGATTAGGTCTTTCTGACATTACTGACCTAGCTGCACTCTGTTCGTGTTGAATGTTCTCATTTCCCTCATTTGTGTTTCCCTCTGATTCATCCATATGTTCATCCACTGCTTCTCCTCCAACATTACCTTGTACAATGTTATCTCCTATTACCCCTTCATCTACAGCTCTATTTTCAGGCCTTTGAACTTCATCATCATCTGATTCTGATTCAAACAATGATTTTGATGAACTTCAGACATGATCGTAATGTGGAATTTTGAAAGAAAACAAGATCAATGAACTCAGGAATTGTGCGTTTCTCACTTTTCACTCTTGGAATTCAAATAATTTTGAAAGAGGGATTTTAAGATCTATTTAAAATCCTCGAAGCTGAAAGGGTTTAACGGTGAAAAGGCGCTTTTTGTCAAAGTTATAACATATTCAAACACTGTGAAATGCCACAAAGGATATTAAAATGAAAAGACGTAGCATTTTAAATTGAATAAGAAGCTGACACGTGTTATTGGATAGAAATTAACACAAGTTAAAAGTTCTGAATAACACGCTCAGAGTTCTGAGAATGCATACTCAGAAGTTCTGAGTACACAGTTCAGAAAAAAATTCCCTTAGAACCAAAATTCATTTAAAATCAACTTCTGATTATATAAACATTTAATCATCCAGAAGTAGTTTGAACAGATAGAAAATTATTTTATCATCAATATTCTGTTCTTTTAATGATGATTTGTGATTTCTGAAAAAACATTTCAATTCTAACATCTGAATTTGAAAACTTTTGAAACATTCCGAAGTAGTTTTGAACAAGTATAAAAATATTTTATCATCGAAAGCTTGTTCTCCTTAGAATGATTAGTGATAAGAGAGGAATACAAACCTCTTAATCATCTTGAAATGATTTCTGAAGAATATCAACGCTCCCCCTTGACTTTAGCATATACTCAAACACATATTAGACATAAAGGTAGAGAAAAAAAAATTCAGGAAAAAATAATCTACAGAATCGAAATACTTGTATTTCTTAGAAATGAATTTTTGAAAGATAGTCAGAAGTTCTGAATAACCTAATCAAAATTTAAAATGATTTGAAGTTGGATTTCTGAAGTATTGACTCAGAAGATCTGAACTCAAGACTCAGAAGTTCTGAACTTAAGAGTCAGAATTCTGAATAAGAGACTCAGAATTCTGAGTACACTACTCAGAGAATCTTACTTAGAAAAAATTTATCATTTCTGAAAAATAGCAAATGTAATCAATTTGTCAGATTAAGCATTCCTATTTTACATATGAGAAAAGTAAACCTTTTGTGATCAAGATGATTTGTGAACAAGTCGGCCAATTGATACTTTGTATGCACAAAGTGCACCTCTATAGTTCCCTTTTCAACATAGTCTTTAATAAAATGATACATTACATCAATATGCTTAGTATTTGAGTGCTGAACAGGATTCTGAGTTATTGCAATGGCACTTTCTGAATCACAATATATTGGAATTTTGTTGAGTTGATATCCATTGTCCATGAGTTGTTTTCTCATCCACAAAGTTTGAGAGCAGCAGGCAGCAACAGCAACATACTCTGCTTCAGCAGTGGATGTGGATACACAGTTTTGTTTCTTTGAAGTCCAACTCACAATCTTATCTCCCAAAAAGTGACAAGCACCTTATGTACTTTTCCTGTCCAACCTGCTTCCTGCATGATCAGCATCAGTAAAACCAGTTAATTTGAAATCAGTCTCTTTTGGATACCAAAGGCCCAAATCTGGTGAACCTTTTAGATATCTTAAGATCCTCTTAACAGCTAGCAAATGAGATTCTTTTGGATTTGATTGAAATCTAGCAGAAAAACAAGTAGCAAACATATATTTGAATCAGAATTAAATCATCACTCTTCTTCTTTAAGAACAAAGTAGTGTCAATCTTACCTTTCTTGAAACCAAATTTTAATAAGTGTTGAGTAAGAGTGTCATACCAGGCTCTTGGTGCTTGTTTTAGACCATATAATGCCTTATCTAAAACATAAACATGATCTGGAAATTCAGGGTCAACAAAACCTTCTGGTTGATAGACATAAACTTCTTCATTAAGTATACCATTTAGAAAAGCTGATTTGACATCCATTTGGTACACTTTGAAGTTCTTATGTACAGCATATGCCAAGAATATTCTGATTGCTTCTATTCTTGCCACATGTGCAAATGTCTCATCATAATCTATTCCTTCTTGTTGAGAATATCCCTTTGCAACCAATCTTGCCTTGTTTCTGACTATAACACCTGACTCATCTTTCTTGTTTCTGAATGCCCATTTAGTTCCAATAACAGATTTTCCTTCAGGTTTTGGAACTAGTCTCCAGACTTTGTTTCTTTCAAACTGTAGCAATTCATCTTGCATTGCTAAAATCCAATCTGGATCCTCTAGGGCTTCATTGGCTTTCTTAGGTTCAATCACACTTAAAAATCCTGCAAACATTGCTTCATTTGTTGTTGTTGATCTGGTCTTAACTCCTACTGATGGATCTCCTATCACTTGATGAATATGATGGTCTTTAGTCCATTTGTTTGAACTAGGAAGCATATCAATTTCCGAAAAATTGTTGTTTGTATCATTCTCATCAATGATTGCTTGTAATTCTGAACTGTCCCCTTGTTCTGATACTTGTTGAGGTGAAACATCCAAGTTTGGATTCTGAGTAGTAGAGTCAGAATTCTGAATGACTTGTTTAGAGTTCTGAGGCACTTGTTCAGAAATCTGAGTAACTTGGTTAGAATTCTGATTGGCTTGTCCAGAATTCTGAGTACTAGGATCAGAAGTTTCATTACTTGTATTGATCAAAGTTGGACATTCCTCAGATGGACCTGTATCAGAAATTACAGTTGTTTGAACCACTTCTGAAGTTCCCTTTTTCATTTCTTGAACCATTTTTGGATTTTCAAAATCTGTATAAGATTCAGAAGTTAGTTCCAGAAATGCATCCTTAAACAATATATTGAGTTCTGAACAGTTAGGATTAGAAGTTGTTTTAGAAGTCATTTTTGTCTTATTCTGTCCGAGTTTTGAACTGTTTTGTTCAGAAGTCTTCATTCTTGACACATCAAAGGTGACATTGATGCTTTCCATAATTCTCTTGGTTCTTCTATTGTAGATTCTGAATGCTTTGGAAGTAAGTGAATACCCAACAAAGTATCCTTCATCTGCCTTTTTATCAAATTTACCAAGATTTTCTCTATCTTTGAGAACATAGCATCTGCAACCAAAAACATGAAAAAATTTATTCAGTGGTTTTCTCTTGTTAATCAGTTAATAAGCAGTTTTATCTAATCTTTTATTGATTAAAGTTCTATTCTGTGTAAAACAAGAAGTGGCTATTGCTTGAGCCCATAGGAAGGTTGGAAGATTTGAATAAGCCAACATGGTTCTTGCAGCTTCAACTAGAGTTCTGTTCTTCCTTTAAACAACACCATTTTGTTAAGGAGTTTTGACAGCTGAAAAATTATGAGAAATTCCAAGACTTTATAAAAAGTTCTGAAAAATCTCATTTCTGAACTCTATTCCATTGTCACTCCTTATTTTCTGAACTGGAAGTTGCAAAAGGACTTGAATTCTTTTGATGAAGTTAATCAAAGTTTCAGCAACTTTTGAGATAGCTCTTAAGAATTCAACCCATGTGTATCTTGAATATTCATCCACAATAAGTAGCATATACTTCTTTCCTCCCATAGATTGAACTGAAATAGGACCACAAAGATCTGTATGTAGCATTTCTAATGGTGATTTGCAGGATGAGACCATTTTTATTTTATGAGAACTTTTCTTCATCTTGTCCATTTCACATGCTGAACATAATGATTCCTTTTCAAACTTGATCTTTGGTAATCCTTTGACTAGATGTTTGCCAACCAGATTGTTCAGATCCTTGAAATTTAAATGAGAACATCTTATGTGCCAAAGCCAACATTCATTAGCAACTACATTTGATAATAGACAAACAGGGTTAAAGCTTGAATTTTTGAAAAGTTAACCACAAATAAGTCCATATGTCTTTTGGCCCAGAAGACTTTTATGTCATTCTCAGTTAAAATCAAGCAACCTGTTATGAAGAATTTAATATGACAAAAACTGTCCAAAAACTGACTTATGCTGAACAGATTATGTTGTAATCCTTCAACATAGAAAACCTTCTGAATGGTCGGATCCCCTTTTGTTAAATCTCCAAAACCTCTGACTTGTCCTGTGCTGTTATTACCAAAATTTACTGGTCCTCCAGCCTTTTCTATGAAATTTGTCAGAGAAGACTTATGACCTGTCATGTGTCTTGAAGCTCCAGAGTCTAAAAACCACACATGACAGTCCTGCAAAAACAATCAGTTAGATTTAGGTACCCATTCTGGAATGGGTCCAACTTTATTAGCTTTGGTATATGATTTAACAAAAGTTCCTTTGACTTTCCATTCAAAATCTTCTTTTAAGCACCACTTTCCTTTTACTTTTATGAAGTCAAAACATTTTCTGTTCACAAAATTGTTTCTTTTCTTTTTGAAAACTTTTGGTTGAGACTGAGAAACATTTTCAGTCTTCTTTTCTTTAGTTTGAGAAAAGTTTTCAATCTTCTTTCCTTTTATCTGAGTTTGAGGAATCAAAACAGTTTTCTTTTCAGAATTCTGATATGGTTTGTTTATATAAGAAACATATGTTATTAAAATTGAACTTTTCTGAGATGATTGAAATGAATGACTACCACATTGAACACATATGAGATTCTTTCTTGCAAGAGACAATAGATCTGAAACATAAGTCTTTTCACTTTTATTGCAAGATTTCAGATTACAATTGCATGTCATACAATAACTATTGACTCTAGGTTCAGAAGTAGTATTTAATCCAATCTCCTCAGAAACTCTTTTCAGATCATCTTTCCTTTTGCTTTCCTTTTTTTCTGAAACATTGAATTTCACAGAATTAGCAGATGATTTGGATGATTCACCATTTTCAAATGTACTTGATTTATCAAAGAATTTATTATCTTCTTTTAAAGCATTAATATTGAAAAGATCATACTCAGCCTTTAACTTCTCAAGCTCTGTTATTTTCTGGACATAAGATTATTTTTCTTTTAAAACTTGGTCCAGTTTAAAATCTTCATCACAATAATCATTTTCAAGATCATCAAATTTTTTTCTTAAGTCCTCAAGTTCTTGACTAACAAGTTTAAATCTCTTTTCAAGTTCTGAAAAGCTTTCTGAAGTGAATTGAGAATTATCAGTTGAATCAGAACTTTGACTAACAGTTTCAGAATTCTGACCTTCAGATTCAGAGTTCTGACTTGTGGAGTCAGAATTATGACTAGAAGACTCAGATTTCTGACTGACTGTTTTAGAAACCTTACTTGCATCAAATATACTTTCAATGTCAGAATATGAAAAACTTGGTTGTTTATTTTTGTAACTGGCATTCAAAGAATCATATTTGAATTTAGCATTATTATATTTTGGTTTCTCTTCTGTTGGTTTAGAAATCTCTTTCTTAACCTTGTCATCTGAAACTTATGACTTCTCAGTTTTTGGTTCAGGGATTGTTTCCTTTGCTTTTACAGGACTTGATTTTTGTAGATTATCTGAACTTGTTATAGAACTAGGAGGTCTCACAAAAACATCAACAATCTCTGGGATTTTTGGTGTAGGAACCTGTAGTTTATCAAAATCATAAAGATTTGTTGGAGCTCTTTTTAAAACAACATTTTCTTCCAAACCTAATCCCATTTTAGGGTTATAAAATCTTGTATCTTTAACATTGCTAGTGAAAAGATTCAAGGTTTGTTGAGTTTGACCTCTTTTCAAATTAAGGTCTTCCAACTCTTTGATTTTTGTGTACAACTTCTTTCTTTCCTCAAATAACATATCATATTTAATTTGTAAATTAACCTTTTCATCTTTTATTTCTGAAAATTGAGTTTTTAATTCAGAAATCTTCTTTAAAAGATCAGAATTTTCATTTTGACTTTTTGTTTCTCAACTCCAGATTCTTTAAACTGTTCTTTAATTATCTCCTTTTCTATTCTGAACTTGTTAACCAGAATTCTTTCACCTTTTATTTGTTTTCTGAGTTTAACAAATTCAGAATTCATATTGCCAATTTGAGTCATTAAATCAATTTCAAGTGCAGAATGTACCTCAGCAGAAGATTCAGAATCAGCATCTTCATAATCAGAATCATCCTCATTCTTCATCTTGGCCATATAACTTTGCATTTGAGAAAAGTGGATGCAATCCTCTTCATCTCAAGTATAATACAACCAGTTTTCCTGTTCTGCCAACATTGCAATCTCATTATCTCTTTTCTTAGCCAGCGGAGCCTTCTTTGTGTAGTATTCATAATCTTTTACTACTTTCACTCTGCATTCTCTGGCAAAGTGACCAGGTTTTCCACACTTAAAACACAAATCCTTCACTTTTCTTTCTTCCTTCTCTTCTTTCTTTTCAAACTTACTTTCTTCTCTATCTTCTTTCTTCTTATATTTCTCTTCTAAACTCACCTGTTCTCTTATGAACTTACCCTGAAACTTGTTCTTTCCATATCTCTTGTTGAAAGTGTTAGTCAACAAGCCCAATTTTTCTACAATCAGCTTGATATCAGCATTTTCCTCTGATCCTTCCTCCTCATCAGATTCTTCTTCTAACTTTGGTATTTCAGACAAAAATACCGATTTCTTTGCTGTTTTGATCACCTTAGATTTTCTTTCTGAAAGTAAGGCTAGTTGATCAGAAACACTTTTCTTCTCCTCTACTACTTGCTTAACCGAATCCTCATGTTGATTCAGAACACAGAATAGATCATTTAAAGCTTCCTCACACGTGTCTTTATTCATTTGAAGACTAATTGCAAAAGATGACCATTCTGAATTAAGAGAATTCAGAAATTTGTAATTAATCTCAGAGTTTGTCTTTTTCAACCCATTCCTCCTGAGGTCATTCAAAATAGTGCAAAACTTTTCATAAGTTTGATTTAAACATTCACACTCTCTTGCTTTGAATCTTTCATAAGCATTGATGCATTGGTTTAACTTTGCTTGAATTGATTTTGCAATGCCAAGCATTTGCTTTTCAAGTTCATCCCACATTTCTTTTGCGGATGTTCCACTATCAATCCTATTAAAAACCTCATTGGGAACTGCCAAAGTTAACAACGTAACAGCTCTTTTGTCAATTGCATGTCTGGCTTTCTGTGCTTCTGAGTACTGTGAAATTTTTTCTTCACCTTAGTAGCAGGAATCTCTGGAGTTGTATCAGTTGCAAGTGTAGCAGCAACATCGACATAAACTTCAATTGGACCTTCTCGTATTGTGATCATCAAATTCTCATCGATATTATCCAAGAACTGTATCATACGAATTTTCCATTGTTGATATTCGTTAGGAATAAGAACAGGTGGCTTCGTTTCAGATCCCATCGAGAGAAATTCTTTCGAATACATGATTAGTAAAATTGAATTTGATCGATTCAACAGAAAGACAAATCAAATTTCTTGAACAAACGTAAAACGAATTCAAGAATTACAAAGAATTCAAGAATTGTGAGTAGCAGCGGAATCAATTGACGAATTGATCAAGAAATCTTCAAGAACGCGATCAAGAAACCCTCAAGAACTCGATCTTGAATGAATTTGTTTGTTGATTAGCTCGGATACCAATTGTAGAAACCAGGATTCAATCTTACAATCAATTACGAGCAATTAACAACAATCAAATAGAGAATTGGATCAACACACTTGTATTCGATCAAGAACAGATTACAAATCTAGAGAGAGAATCTCTCAAAGATTACACAAGTGAATACAAAGATATGCGGAAAGTTATGCCAAAGATTAGTTAGCTTACAGTTGCTAACTCCTATATATATATATACTGTAAGGAAATACTAAAGCTACAGTACATATGAGAAACAGACTAATAGAACAATTACACGTGTCCTAATTAGAAACAAAATATAACTGAAAATATCCTAAGACATTGTGACAACTGTCAAATTTACACCTCAGGTTAGAACTGCACTGGATATTTCAATTATTCATGTCATAGTTCACTCAATGCGATTTTAGCAGTAAACTCGGTACGGTAGGAAAATTTGAGAAATTTTGCCTAGGAACCCCTTGATTTAGGAAATTATCCATAAATCTCATAAAATGCCAACTTAAGCTACAATTATACCACAAATAATATATAATTAACAACTTGATCTATTTTCAACTAAATAATATAAATACTTTACTTTTATATAATTACTTTGCTATTTATAATTTATGAGAAAATACTTGTGTTTTAAATAAATCAAAAAGACAAGATTAGACTTTATTATTGCATCACACCACACCCCCCCATGGAGAGGCTGCCCCCCCCCCCCTTCTCTACTATTTATGTATTTCTTTTGGCTATCACAATTCATTTACAAAACATTTCATTCTCTCTCTAAATTCTCACAAAAGAATTCTCTCTTCTCTCTCTCCATCTTCATCCATCTTCATCAAATCTTCATCCACAAATTCAGCCTCTAAACACCTCTTTTCAAAGAGATAAAAGTGTTCAAGGTAAATACAAGTGTATTGGATGAAATCCACACTCTCTTTTGTCTAAATTTTCATTTCTTGCATTTTCTTATGAATGTTCTTCACCTTCTTCTACATTTCTTTAATATTGTTAAAAATCATCTTTACACATCTTAATGTTTGTAGATTTACCACCATAACACTTGCATGTTAGTAAAAAGGTGGTGAATACATAATCAAACCCATGTTAAGATCAAAGATGAACTTTTAAACACATGCATGTAGTTTTCTTGAAAACTCCATACCTTTTGATTCAAAGGTTTCATGGGTGGATCTTTAAATCCATTAAAAACATGTTTTAACCAACATGCATGAGCTAAAAATACACAATTTTACGATACATGATGAAGATTTTGACATAAACACCAAAAAGAACCATTTTCAAGATTTATAAAAGATGAGATGATGGGTAAACTTGAATGTAATTTAAATGGCTCAAAAACCTGTTTTAGAACTGAAAATAATTGTATGGGGATGAGTCAAATCGGATTGCATGCAAAGGAATATGAATTTTGGGTAAAAAGTCAATATAGGTGCACATGCACAAAGGGTGGTTTTGACAGCTTGCTGCCAGATTCCACACCTCTTTTCAAAAGTTCATATCTCACTTAATACTACTCCAAATTAAGTAATTCTTTTTCTGAAAATTATTTTTATGTGTTAGGATTCAAACCCAAGTGGTGTCACTCAAAAAATCAAAGGTTCCGTCTACCAAACAGTCTTCACAAAAACAGTGCACAAACAGCAACATTTTTTGTCGAGTTTTACGTCAAGTATTTTTCACGTACTCAAACACTTCTAAAAATTATGAAACTTATGCCAAAAGTTTCCTAACTCATTAAACCACTTGGACATAAAATATCATGACCTAAATATACCTGGAAGTTATCCAAAAATGGACACAAAATGACACCAAAATCTGGACAGTAAATGACAATTTTCTTGTTATGATTGAAAGTTAACTCTTGATCCCATTTCATCATTTTACGAAGAAATTGTGGAATATATATATATATATATATATATATATATATATATGTACACTATATATTTATATATTTATGCATTTTATATACTCTTGATCCCATTTCATCATATTATGATGAAATTGTGGAATATATATATATATATATATATATATATATATATATATATATATATATATATATATATATATATATATATATATATGCTATATATATTCATATAATTATGCAATTTATATACTTTAAACCCTTTTCATCAGTATTATGATGAAATTGTGGTATGTATAAATATATATATGTACTATACATTTATAAAGTTATGCACTTTAAATACTTCATCTTTACATTTTGAACCCTTTTTATCATTCTTATGATAAAATTTCGGTATAAATATATATACTATATATAAAGTCTTTGGACCCTTTTCGTTACTTATTGTGACGAAATTGCGGTAACTTTAATCTAACAAGAATGAAGCATACTTACGTTCCGATTACAAATGTTGGTAACTCCCTACAATTTATAATATTTAAATCACAATAAAGGCATTTTATGACGATTTGGATAGTTAGTACCGAACCTGCGAAATTAAAAACTCACTAGTGACCTTACGTTCATAGGTTTGAAGTAGGATCATCTCGAAGTACTTGTGCGAGATTCCCGGATTATATCGCTTATCAAGTGAGTTATCACAGCCCCTTTTTCAATATTTTACATATTTGGGGTGAAAAGCATGTCGTTATTGCAACTACTTTACGCACCGTTTAACTCGTTTTCTTGAAAATGTAAACTTTGTTGTACTCTTTTATGCTCTATGGTATGTATAGGTTACGCATGTTGTATGTTTTTGAGCTTTTCTCTATCGTACGTAAGTCCCCATTTGACTCTACGTTACCCGTTTAACTCACGAGTGTGAGCCGTTGGTAATTATGGATAGCGCTATTTGGTTGACACCCCACTCACAACTCGCGCTTGTTTGAATGCATAATTATTGTTGTTCGTGCGCATTGTTGGCGATAGAACATGCGTTGGGGCGGCTGTCATATAGGTCGGGTAATGGGCTCACTACTTAAACATAATACATACAATTTCCATGAGCAAGTGTTTTCATAACCGGTTGCCTTATCCACTTGTGCGGATTTAAACTATTTTGCTATGATAAACAATGTTGTACTCATTAAACCTGTGATCTCACCAACTAGTGCATTAGTTGACCTTTTCATTGACATGCTTTTCAGGAGAACGTCTTTAAGGTTGGGATCTAGGAGGGCTACACGTGATGAAGCTTTCTTCATTATCTTTTACTTATGTCATTTCCCCTTTTGAAAAATGATTGTAAAAGACAATGTCTTCATCTTTTGAATGTATTTTGATGGTTGGTGTAATCCTGTAACTCTTGCTATGAAACTTGAGCTGCACATCCCGTGTTTCCGCTTTAGCGGGGTGTGACAGACTTGGTATCAGAGCCAAAGGTTATAGAGAATACCGGTTTTCCTTTGGAAAACTGCAACTATAACCAAAAATGGGAAAGAACACTTCAATTACTAAACATGTTGCTAGTATAACTAATTCAGGTATTGCATCATCGGTCTTTAATTAAACAAAGCCTGATCACCTATGTTTAATTAAAGAAAGAGTAATGCGAGACAGGAAATGGATATACTAGGAATATGTGTGTTTTCGCACTTGATGCTTCACGTTGTATGCCTAGTATGAGCGTAGTTATTGCCTATAGTATGCAATAGTATAGTGCACCTAGCCTTTATATTTGCGCGATAGTAATGTTATACACTCTTACTTCAGCACCACTATGTCGTCATCATCATCATCACACTCTCAACCCTCCTACACGCCGTCGAGCGAGCGATCATCGGAAGGCGAACAAGACCCGTATGATGGACCGAGGATACCACCGACTGTGGTTCCACCGCAACCCACTCCTATAGTGATACAACCAAACTCTAGAGGGCCACGCATGAGACAAACCACTAGGAAAAGCGTTCCTATACCTAGACGAGTGAGTTTGAGGTCCGATCGACAAGAGGCGCCGGAACCCTCGCGAGTTATCGAAGGAGTGCCTATTGGTCGTACGTCTGGCATGACCTGGGCCGAAGAGCAGCACCTTAGGGTTGTGACAGCGGATTTGCACGGATGTCAAATGAGGGTCAGTCACCAGAGTCAAGTCCTAACGGAGCTAGTAGAGTTAAGTCACATTTTGACCAACATGTCGTCTGACGCCCTAAACGGAGCGAGAATAGCTCGGAGGATAGCTTTACGGGCCGAGATAGTGTGCATAGTAGTAGTGATGCTACTGACGTTATTGGTGTTGTGGGTTTTGATTGAAGTGTATCGGGGCGGATATTGACGTGGATGGTGGAAGATTTAGAAAACGAATTTTTTTTAGCTGTTTCAACCTTGTATTTCAGTTTGTAATTCTGTACTGATGTTCGATGCACATCAGAAAATTTGTATCAACGGCTATTATTAACGACCTTAATGAATAGGAAATTTCGCATTTTAATTACATATGTGTCGAACATGCGACATTTATTCTTTTTATTTATTTCCAATATTTCGAAATTACAAATGTATTCTTTACAAAACATCCGACTTTATCTACTCAAAATTTTAACCAAATCGATATTTGCAAATGTATTTTAGAAAAATGCCACCAAGAAGATCCACACGTCGCACGGGAGAAAATCCTGATGATCAAAACCCCGATATTGCTCAGATCATAGCTCAACGTATCCAAGAGGCGATACCCGAAATCGTAACCCAAGTCACCGCGGGCATCAATGAGCGTCATAGGAATGTCAATGTGGGAGGAGGAACTCCCAATGATGTTCATGACAGTAGAGGATGCAGCTACAAGACATTCATGACTTGCAAGCCCAAGGAATTTCACGGAACCGAGGGTGCTACAGGATTACTTTCATGGTTTGATAGCATGGAGTCGGTACTCCATATCAGTAAGTGCTCAGAGGATCGCATGGTGGAATATGCGGCCTGCCAGTTCCAGAAGCGAGCTTTGACTTGGTGGAACATTCATGTCCAAACCCGTGGAAGGGAGGAAGCTTACAAGCTGTCATGGACAGAGTTTAAGGAATTACACAATGAGGAATACTGTCCCAAGAGCGAAGTTCAGAAACTGGAGGTTGAACTTTGGGATCTTACCATGGTTGGTTCGGGGATAGATCGATACACCGCTCGTTTTCACGAACTTGCAAAGTTAGTGCCCCACATGGTTATCCCGGAGAGCAAACGTATCGACCGATATTTGTATGGATTGGCCCTGGAGATCCGAGGGATGGTTAAGTCAGCAAGTCCGACCACGATCCAAGCCGCAGTGGCATTAGCAACTAGTTTGACTCATGATGCGGTCAGGGCAGGAACTCTGACTCCGAAAGGTGTCGGTAGTAAGAGAAAGCCAAAAGAGTCAGTCAGGAAAGGCGATTGGAAGTAGTTCAAGTAGGAACAAGAAAGTAGTGGGAAACTTTGGGATAAATGCTAAGGAAGTAGGGCGTTACCATGGACCCCTCCTGAAATGCAATCAGTGCAATTTGCATCATGAAGGAACCTGTCCTACCTGTGACATTTGTAAGCAAAAGGGTCATTTCACCCGGCACTACAAGACGGTAAAGAATGTAAAGGAGGAAGGAAGGGTATGCTATGAGTGCGGAAGTCCAGATCACTTCCGGAATGCGTGCCCAAGGCTGAAAAGAGGACCAACCAATAACAATGCTGGGTATCAAGCAAGGCAAGCCAATCAGGGAAACCAAGGAGGACAAGCTCGAGGACGGGCATTTGTTTTAGGAGCAGAAGAAGCACGCCGAGACCCCAATGTAGTGACATGTACATTCCTACTAAACGATTAATACGCGTCAGTATTATTTGACACTGGTGCCGATAAGAGCTTTGTTTCGTTAGAATTTAGGCCTTTGATCAATCTAGAATCTAAGAAAATGTCGAATGCTTATATTTTTGAGGTTGCTAATGGATATGAGTTAGAAGCTAAGGATGTAATCTTAGGCTATACTTTGAACTTAGCTGATAAGCTATTTAGTGTTGATCTTATTCCAATTGAATTAGGGAGTTTCGATGTAGTGATAGGCATGGATTGGTTATCTATGAATCGAGCAGAGGTTAGTTGTTTTGAAAAGACTGTCAAGTTACCATTACAAGGCGGAGAAACCCTTGTTTCCAAGGAGATAGAGCTGGAAGGAGCCTAAAGATAGTGTCCTGTATGAAGGTCCATAAGTATTTGAGGAAGAAGTGCGTTGCGTTCTTGGCGCAAGTAATCGAGAAGAAGTCTGAGGAGAGGCGAGTCCAAGATATTCCTGTGGTGAAGGATCACCCGGAAGTGTTTCCAGACGATTTTCCTGGACTTCCACCGTGTTGACAAGTCGAATTTCAGATTGACCTTATACCCGGAGCGACGCCTGTAGCCAAGGCTCCATATCGTTTAGCACCTGCCGAAGTGCAGGAGTTGTCGAATCAACTTCAGGAACTTCTGGATAAAGGATTCATTCGACCAAGTCCATCACCCTGGGGAGCCCCGATTCTCTTCGTCAAGAAGAAGGATGGATCGTTATGAATGTGTATCGATTATAGGGAGCTAAATAAGATAACAATCAAGAACCGATATCCTCTCCCTCGAATAGACGATTTGTTCGACCAGTTGCAGGGTGCAACTTACTTCTCGAAGATTGACCTTCGATCGAGATATCATCAGTTAAGAGTTCGAGAGGAAGACATTCCTAAAACAGCTTTTAGAACTCGCTATGGACACTACGAGTTTTTAGTTATGCCTTTTGGATTGACGAACGCGCCAGCTGTGTTTATGGATCTAATGAATAGAGTATGTAGGCCATACCTTGATAAGTTTGTGATTGTATTCATCGATGATATATTGATCTATTCTCAGAGTGAGAAAGATCACGAGCAGCATCTAAAAGTGATTCTAGAACTTCTCAAGGAGCATAAAATGTATGCCAAATTCTCCAAGTGTGAATTTTGGATTCGGGAAGTACATTTCTTAGGTCACGTGATTGGAGAAAAATGGATTCACGTGGACCCGGCTAAAGTGGAAGCCATTAGGAAATGGGAAGCCCCAAGGACTCCAACGGAAATTCGCCAATTTCTAGGTTTGGCAGGATATTATCTGCGCTTTATCGAGAATTTCTCTAAGATCGCTAAACCCCTCACCACGTTAACCCAAAAGGAAAAGGAATTCGTTTGGGGAGCTTCACAAGAAGAAGCGTTTCAACTTTTGAAGAAAAAGTTGTGCCATGCACCGATTTTAGCTTTACCGGAAGGAACGGAAAATTTTGTGGTGTATTGTGACGCATCACATCAGGGATTAGGTTGCGTACTATTGCAAAATGATAAGGTGATAGCATACGCCTTGAGACAATTTAAAGTTCATGAGATGAACTATACCACACACGATTTGGAACTCGGAGCTGTGGTATTCGCTCTAAAGATATGGAGACATTATCTATATAGTACCAAGTGCACTATTTTCACTGATCACAAGAGTCTTCAACACATCTTTGATCAAAAGATGCTTAATATGAGGCAAAGAAGATGGGTAGAACTGCTCAGCGACTACGATTGTGAGATACGTTACCACCCAGGTAAGGCCAATGTGGTAGCCGATGCCCTGAGTAGGCAACTATCTAGTCCGGACATTGTTCAAGAAACCACCGACAAGATTGCAATCATCAGAGATAGGCTTAAATGTAAAGCCCGTATCCCGGTATGTAATTTCTTTTATTAATTCTCTTCTTTTAAGTTTGATTTAATGTGGTTTCCGTTAACGGGGATAGTCGAGTCGGACCTAATTGTTAAAAATGTCGGAATTTTGGTTATTTGCGAGAAGGATGTAGTTGAGGGGCTAAAAGTGTTAAGGGGCCAAAACACTTCTTTGGTTTCGGCCCATACAAGTTAGAACCGAACCCATATTTGTTTTGTTGAATTGTTGTCATAGCTTGCAAGAAAAAGAAGAGTTAAGGAAAGGAAACAAAGAACAACCCTACGGCTCATTACTTGTTTTGGTTTATGTGTGTGGTGCCGTGAGGAGCAAACCAAAAGAAAGAAAACCAAAGAAACCCTACGGCTCCATGATTGCTTGTTCTTGTGGTTGCCGGCCGGAGAAAGAAACCGAGAAGAGAGGGAGAGAAATCGAGGAAAGAGAGAAGCTGAGAGAGAGGTGCAGCGAGAGTGAGAGAGTCCAGCGAGAGAGGGAGGGATCGAGAAAGAAAGAGGTGCCGGAGGTGGTGCCGCTGCTGTGTCGTCATCATCAAGGTAAGTCTCGTTCTCTTTGTTCTTTTCTTTCGCTGCCATCAAAACGCCACAACCCCACCACCGCCGGCATAACTATGGCTGCCGCCGGCGGGTGCCGCCGGAAACCACTAGCGTGGTGGTCGTGAGGGCAGGGACGAAGTGTGTGTGTGTGTGTGTGAGGGCGTGTGGTCAAGTGGTTAGTCGGGTCATCTAGTTGTCTCGTTATGTTTCGTAAAACACCGGTGGCCGCCGCCGCCACCCACCACTGCCGGAGGTGGCAGTGGGTGGTGCTGGTAATTGTCCAACTCGTGGAACCTTAATCCTAATCGAGAAATCTAAACTGATCGCGTAACTCGACTCGTTAAACCTTGAACCGTTTTGATAAACCGTCATTTTATGTGAATTCCAGCTTTCTGTCCAGTTTTTACTTCGCACGAAACTTTTTACTCGTAGCTCGGATTGGGGTGAAATCGGTGCCAAAGGTTCCCATTCTGAGTCTAGTAACTTTTCTGTGTTTTGTGCAAAATCCAGTTCGGAACGTAGCATAGGTAAAATCGTCGTTTATTACTGAAAGGTGCTGTTTTTCACTGTTCTGTGAACCGTTCTTATAAAATCTGTATTAAAATGTAGAAAAATCGTTAGGAGGTGTATAGTGTGTCCTTGGAACCCTAACTCAGAGCACTTTCTGGTTATGTAATTTAATTGAAGATTTTCTGGGTTTATGGAGGTCGGAACAGATCCCGAACAGACCTGTTTGGTTAGACCGAAAAGTCGTTTTAGTGACGATTTAAGGGTGCGTCGTGTTTTAGGGTCCGGGTCTCGTGTTAATACATTTTAACGATTGTTTAGGTGTTGGGAAGTGATCTTGGATTTGTGAAGCTTGAATTATTGTTTGTGAGCTAGGCGCGCTTACGAGGTGAGTTCTCTCACTATAACTAATGTCGGTTATTTTTACATTACGATTTGTACGTGTGTGGTAGTTTTAATTGTTTGTGATGCGGGACTAAATAGTGGGGTGTCTAGTCGAACCTTTATTGTTATGACTACGCGGGTGGCGTAGGAGTTCGGTGGGGCCGAGGTTTATATACGCGGGTGGCGTAGTAACTCGGTGGGGCCGAGGTTTATATACGCGGGTGGCGTAGTAACTCGGTGGGACCGAAGGTTGTATACGCGGGTGGCGTAGGAACCCGAGGGAGCCGGGTAATGCTTGCACGGTTAACGTGTGGTCGGGTGGACCAGCTTATGCCTTTGGGTGGGATGGTGTAGGTATGCATGTTTATGATTTGTTCGTAGACTTGTATGCTGTTTATGTGCAATTATCTGTTTAGAGGTGGTGTGGGAATAACTGTGTTAATTATGGTGTCTGAATTCACTAAGCTTCGTGCTTACCCTTTCCCAATAAATTGTGGTTTCAGGTACGAGTGGCTCCAAGGCGTGACGAGTACACACTGGCGCGTGGGAAGAGTTGATTACTTTTATGATTTTAATTTTAGACATTTATTCCGCTGTTTATTGTTCGTGAGAATATTAATTATGAGTTTGCAAATGAAATGATTGAATTATTAAATGAGTTTTTATTAATGAAATGTTACTTTAAAAATTTTAAATTCCTTGTAATTTTTGGGACGTTACAACTTGGTATCAGAGCACAACTTGAGTGAATCAAACGCATCTCGGTGTGTTTGATCTCAAGTTTGCGGCTATAAAATTTTCTTTAAAGTTTTTGGAAAATAAAAGGAAGGAAAAATCCGTTTGAGAAACGGAGATCAAAGGCGCAGTGTGTACAGTCAGCCGGAGCCAAAGGGAAAGGTACAGTACTTAGTGTTTTATTGCTTTCTAGATCATAGGGTATGCATGCTAGATTGCCTGTTGTTGACACTATATTGTATGTTGTACTACATGCTATTAGGAATTTATGCTAATTATGATAGGTTACTAAGTGGATGCCCTCTAGGTTGTATGCAGTAAGAGATTTATAGCCTTAGAATATTTGATTTAGTTCTATTGCGCATCTCTTGTTTGAGTCCAACCGTTCTAGGATAGAATCATGTATTCGAATGTCTATTTGTTTCGCACTACATGTGATCGGGTATTCGCGAGGCAACTCGTTATGATTAGTAGGGATTCGGTAGTAGCAAGGGTAGTGGTTTGGATGGAATTCCAAAGGAGCTTGGAAGAGTGTGTACATATGCCGGTGCGGGCATATGTGTATAGTTTCGGCGAGAAACTACTTGGACCCCTTGGGATGGGACTCGGAACGGGCGATGATAGGTGTGGATGGTAGTAGTAGAGCTCCTACTACCGGAAGCACAGGATCAATGCTTGAGTCGGGGAAACTCACGAGGAATCCAAGGAGTTGAGCGTGAGCGTTATTAGTGTGAGTTATTTTGTGCTAATAACTCGTTGTAATATCTACCCGGAATAGCCGTTACAAGGAGGAACAACTATAGTAAACCTATTAGTACAGGTGTGTACTTGAATTGCTTTGACGTGATGATCGTTGGGGTAGTGGTGAAGGCTTTAAATTAGTAGTCGTTGGAATAGAAGGATGATTCTAGTATTAGTCATTTGGAGTGACGATAGGGATGATAATTGTTATAAGCAGGTCATTTCGGGCCAAGATGGAAGATTGTGCTAGAGTCATCGGCTTATAGAGCCGACTTCGATTTGAGGAAAAATCGTAGGGATTGTTTGACGTAATTTCCCAACTTGCCCTAAGAGGTTAAATGTTCGGAGGACGATAGGGGATTGGGGAGGTTTGGGGGAGTATGAGTCGAGACGTTGAATGCCGACTGAGTCATGCACAGAGTTTATTTTGGAAAATAGGATTGCATCGATTAATTCTTGTGTTTCCGATCCTTATATGGATTGTATTTTGGAACTTTGGGAAATGTTTAGCACACACACAAGATTTCGAATTATAGTTTTGAAAGTGCTTGAAACCGTTTTATCACGAGAGTTGCAAACTTTGTTAAAAATTGTTTCACTTGATTAATTTCCAACGGTTCTTTCGGGTACGATGATATCCGTGTTTTGCGGTGGTTAAGATGTTGGGTAAGCGACTACGGCTTGAGACTTTAACATTGAAACTCCTCCACATATGTTAGGGTTGAGACGGAAAGTTACATTCCACGATGTCTGTATAAATCTATTTTGGTGGCTTGTTTAAAACGAGTTTGGAACTCTAGTGTCGCATAACTTTTCTTTCGAGAGTTTGCGTCACTAAGTATTTCATTGCAAATGGTTCAGTGTGTGGATTGATTCATGCGTGGCATAAGCGATGCGTGGAAGAATTTTGGTAATATTTCAAATGAGTCGTTTAGTGCGTTTTTAGTCAGCTAGATGTTTTATTGACATTTCCATGAAAATACGAATTATCGATTTAGGGGTATGCATACTTGGGTAAACTTTGTTCTCGACATTTTTGATAAACGAGTCGTGCATGGAAAGGTTTTAGTCTCTTTTTGTTGAAATGAAAGACATTTGGTCAAAGGAGTGTTTTAATGTTGTGAATATCATGCATGCGGTTACAATGTGTTATATTTTGGAAAAATAAACGCGTAGATTGTTGAAATTCGGTTAATTTAGAATTGCCGATCATTTTTGGGAAATTAAAAACTTTTGCTTTAGAGGAAACGAGTATTTTGAGCATTTTCGATAAATACATATTTTTTTTAACTATAAGGTCTTGACGTCATGTGTCCCAAGTACGAAACTTTGAGGAAGAGTTACAAACTCGCATGCCTACCCCCAGTTAGAGATTTTATGAGGTTTTAGTCGATATTTCCAATTGATAGAAGCGGATTGGTTTCTACCTTGAAGTTTGAAACTTACACGAGACAGTTGAGTTTTAACAAAAATATATGAGTAAACCGTTTCATCGTTTTGGATGACTAGCTGACGCGCGAAAAATTCGTTGGTGAACCCTGTGTCACATCATTTTATGACTAAGAAGAAGAATTTGGGAATCAAATGTCGTGAAACTTATTTTGAATTATGTGCGCACCTTTGTCGCACCCTATTTAAGGTCAAGCGGTTACTTTAAGTGCATGTCATGAGTCAATCCATACTGGAATCGAGGCGGTTCATTTTAAAGAAATTAGTTATTACACTTTGTTTTTATGTGAGTAAACTGAACTGCAAATGGACGATTTTCAACATGATTTTTCTATGCGGAACGAGCGTGCCCAGTTTTGCGTAACTACCGGTCTGGTAATAGTAGTTTTATTGCATACGATCTTTTTGGGATGAAAAACTTTGACGTTGGAAATATTTTGTAAAGGATTATTGTAAACCATGTGGGAAATGCGCTTTTATGAGCTATGTGTCATTTTGAGAATTTTTAAGGGTGTGAGTCCTTTTGGAAAACTCTTTTGTTTGAACCGTGTTGAGTTTTGGGGCTAATGTTGATTTCAGATTACTGTTTGCTTAAACTTTATTTTAAACGCGTTTTGACCGACTTATGGGTCTAGCAAGTGAGGAGCACTTTGCTCGGTTTTGACTATTGAGATAGTCATGGGTCAATTGCACAATTTTAATGGCTCGATGTGGAGTCTTGTTGATGAATTGTTTTGTCGCACCGTTTGGCATTCATGGCACGTTGAGTATTTACACATTTGGGTGAGTGAGTCAATCCGGGATAGGCATGTTGTTGGTAGGCTGTTTTGCTTTGGAACCTTGGAAACGTTAGTTAGTCGTTGGTAGTGGTCGGTTGAGTATCTCGAGGTGCGAACCCGATATTCATGTGTTATAACCTAGGCTTTTCGTAGGTACTAGGGAGATTTAGTCGTGGGCACATACCTGGGAGGTAGTTCCGGTGTGCTGGGCCTGGAGGCGTTACCTGAGAGGTAGGCGTCAGGGTGTATCCTCGATTCAGTATAACTTAGCTTCGTAGAGCAAGTGTGGGGGATACGTCGACGGTGGAAGGTTGGGTATTCCACGCGTGTTGGTACTGTAGGCCGAATAGTATCGGTTAAGGGAATGATGCCCTTTGTAATTAAGAGAATAAATGCGCATTAACCATTTTGAGGTAGGTGGTATATTTAGGTGTCGACTTTTGGGCTTGAGGCCAAACACCTTTAGTATGATCGGAGAATTGTAGCCGATTTTAAGATAATCATGGTGAGGGTAGTTGTAACCCTGAAATGATCACTCGTGATGAATGGTTATGGTGGAATGACCTACGTGTGTGTTAGTTGATTTGATTGTGGGTGATATCTATTTGTGTTATTGTCTGGGATAATACCTCGACTATTGTAATCGGTTGGACCGATGTTCGGCGGGGGGCCGATGTTTGTTAATGTAATTTATTGAAAATCTTTGGAGTCTATTAGAATTCGTGGAAGTTAATCGACAGTTAATGGTAGGAATGATCGGATTCGAGTATCCTGTAGGGTATATTGGTGAGCATCTTTAGAATGGTTAGAGCTTGAAACTGGACTCGGGACGTAGGGAATATCTAAGGTTGGGATACAACCGAAGTCGTTTGACTAGGAATGAATCCAGTTGTCGGAGTGTTCTGCCGATCATAATCCCAGTGTTCTAGAAGGAGTACGTTAGTTAGAAAAGTATTCGAGAAGTTTTAGAAGGGATTTCAAGTGGACTTAGGAACCTGAGGTTGAGATGAGGGAGAACTATCCGGAGTTATTCTCCGGTCTAGACTTCGAGGACGAAGCCTAATCCAAGTGGGGGAGAGTTGTAAAGCCCGTATCCCGGTATGTAATTTCTTTTATTAATTCCCTTCTTTTAAGTTTGATTTAATGTGGTTTCCGTTAACGGGGTTAGTCGAGTCGGACCTAATTGTTAAAAATGTCGGAATTTTGGTTATTTGCGAGAAGGATGTAGTTGAGGGGCCAAAACACTTCTTTGGTTTCGGCCCATACAAGTTAGAACCGAACCCATATTTGTTTTGTTGAATTGTTGTCATAGCTTGCAAGAAAAAGAAAAGTTAAGGAAAGGAAACAAAGAAGAACAACCCTACGGCTCATTACTTGTTTTGGTTTATGTGTGTGGTGCCGTGAGGAGCAAACCAAAAGAAAGAAAACCAAAGAAACCCTACGGCTCCATGATTGCTTGTTCTTGTGGTTGCCGGCCGGAGAAAGAAACCGAGAAGAGAGGGAGAGAAATCGAGGAAAGAGAGAAGCTGAGAGAGAGGTGCAGCGTGAGTGAGAGAGTCCAGCGAGAGAGGGAGGGATCGAGAAAGAAAGAGGTGCCGGAGGTGGTGCCGCTGCTGTGTCGTCATCATCAAGGTAAGTCTCGTTCTCTTTGTTCTTTTCTTTCGCTGCCATCAAAACGCCACAACCCCACCACCGCCGGCATAACTATGGCTGCCGCCGGCGGGTGCCGCCGGAAACCACTAGCGTGGTGGTCATAAGGGCAGGGACGAAGTGTGTGTGTGTGTGTGAGGGCGTGTGGTCAAGTGGTTAGTCGGGTCATCTAGTTGTCTCGTTATGTTTCGTAAAACACCGGTGGCCGCCGCCGCCACCCACCACTGCCGGAGGTGGCAGTGGGTGGTGCTGGTAATTGTCCAACTCGTGGAACCTTAATCCTAATCGAGAAATCTAAACTGATCGCGTAACTCGACTCGTTAAACTTTGAACCGTTTTGATAAACCGTCATTTTATGTGAATTCCAGCTTTCTGTCCAGTTTTTACTTCGCACGAAACTTTTTACTCGTAGCTCGGATTGGGGTGAAACCGGTGCCAAAGGTTCCCATTCTGAGTCTAGTAACTTTTCTGTGTTTTGTGCAAAATCCAGTTCGGAACGTAGCATAGGTAAAATCGTCGTTTATTACTGAAAGGTGCTGTTTTTCACTGTTCTGTGAACCGTTCTTATAAAATCTGTATTAAAATGTAGAAAAATCGTTAGGAGGTGTATAGTGTGTCCTTGGAACCCTAACTCAGAGCACTTTCTGGTTATGTAATTTAATTGAATATTTTCTGGGTTTATGGAGGTCGGAACAGGTCCCGAACAGACCTGTTTGGTTAGACCGAAAAGTTGTTTTAGTGACGATTTAAGGGTGCGTCGTGTTTTAGGGTCCGGGTCTCGTGTTAATACATTTTAACGATTGTTTAGGTGTTGGGAAGTGATCTTGGATTTGTGAAGCTTGAATTATTGTTTGTGAGCTAGGCGCGCTTACGAGGTGAGTTCTCTCACTATAACTAATGTCGGTTATTTTTACATTACGATTTGTACGTGTGTGGTAGTTTTAATTGTTTGTGATGCGGGACTAAATAGTGGGGTGTCTAGTCGGACCTTTATTGTTATGACTACGCGGGTGGCGTAGGAGTTCGGTGGGGCCGAGGTTTATATACGCGGGTGGCGTAGTAACTCGGTGGGGCCGAGGTTTATATACGCGGGTGGCGTAGTAACTCGGTGGGACCGAAGGTTGTATACGCGGGTGGCGTAGGAACCCGGGGGAGCCGGGTAATGCTTGCACGGTTAACATGTGGTCGGGTGGACCAGCTTATGCCTTTGGGTGGGATGGTGTAGGTATGCATGTTTATGATTTGTTCGTAGACTTGTATGCTGTTTATGTGCAATTATCTGTTTAGAGGTGGTGTGGGAATAACTGTGTTAATTATGGTGTCTGAATTCACTAAGCTTCGTGCTTACCCTTTCCCAATAAATTGTGGTTTCAGGTACGAGTGGCTCCAAGGCGTGACGAGTACACACTGGCGCGTGGGAAGAGTTGATTACTTTTATGATTTTAATTTTAGACATTTATTCCGCTGTTTATTGTTCGTGAGAATATTAATTATGAGTTTGCAAATGAAATGATTGAATTATTAAATGAGTTTTTATTAATGAAATGTTACTTTAAAAATTTTAAATTCCTTGTAATTTTTGGGACGTTACAACTTGGTATCAGAGCACAACTTGAGTGAATCAAACGCATCTCGGTGTGTTTGATCTCAAGTTTGCGGCTATAAAATTTTCTTTAAAGTTTTTGGAAAATAAAAGGAAGGAAAAATCCGTTTGAGAAACGGCGATCAAAGGCGCAGTGTGTACAGTCAGCCGGAGCCAAAGGGAAAGGTACAGTACTTAGTGTTTTATTGCTTTCTAGATCATAGGGTATGCATGCTAGATTGCCTGTTGTTGACACTATATTGTATGTTGTACTACATGCTATTAGGAATTTATGCTAATTATGATAGGTTACTAAGTGGATGCCCTCTAGGTTGTATGCAGTAAGAGATTTATAGCCTTAGAATATTTGATTTAGTTCTATTGCGCATCTCTTGTTTGAGTCCAACCGTTCTAGGATAGAATCATGTATTCGAATGTCTATTTGTTTCGCACTACATGTGATCGGGTATTCGCGAGGCAACTCGTTATGATTAGTAGGGATTCGGTAGTAGCAAGGGTAGTGGTTTGGATGGAATTCCAAAGGAGCTTGGAAGAGTGTGTACATATGCCGGTGCGGGCATATGTGTATAGTTTCGGCGAGAAACTACTTGGACCCCTTGGGATGGGACTCGGAACGGGCGATGATAGGTGTGGATGGTAGTAGTAGAGCTCCTACTACCGGAAGCACAGGATCAATGCTTGAGTCGGGGAAAGTCACGAGGAATCCAAGGAGTTGAGCGTGAGCGTTATTAGTGTGAGTTATTTTGTGTTAATAACTCGTTGTAATATCTACCCGGAATAGCCGTTACAAGGAGGAACAACTATAGTAAACCTATTAGTACAGGTGTGTACTTGAATTGCTTTGACGTGATGATCGTTGGGGTAGTGGTGAAGGCTTTAAATTAGTAGTCGTTGGAATAGAAGGATGATTCTAGTATTAGTCACTTGGAGTGACGAAAGGGATGATAATTGTTATAAGCAGGTCATTTCGGGCCAAGATGGAAGATTGTTCTAGAGTCATTGGCTTATAGAGCCGACTTCGATTTGAGGAAAAATCGTAGGGATTGTTTGACGTAATTTCCCAACTTGCCCTAAGAGGTTAAATGTTCGGAGGACGATAGGGGATTGGGGAGGTTTGGGGGAGTATGAGTCGAGACGTTGAATGCCGACTGAGTCATGCACAGAGTTTATTTTGGAAAATAGGATTGCATCGATTAATTCTTGTGTTTCCGATCCTTATATGGATTGTATTTTGGAACTTTGGGAAATGTTTAGCACACACACAAGATTTCGAATTATAGTTTTGAAAGTGCTTGAAACCGTTTTATCGCGAGAGTTGCAAACTTTGTTAAAAATTGTTTCACTTGATTAATTTCCAACGGTTCTTTCGGGTACGATGATATCCGTGTTTTGCGGTGGTTAAGATGTTGGGTAAGCGACTACGGCTTGAGACTTTAACATTGAAACTCCTCCACATATGTTAGGGTTGAGACGGAAAGTTACATTCCACGATGTCTGTATAAATCTATTTTGGTGGCTTGTTTAAAACGAGTTTGGAACTCTAGTGTCGCATAACTTTTCTTTCGAGAGTTTGCGTCACTAAGTATTTCATTGCAAATGGTTCAGTGTGTGGATTGATTCATGCGTGGCATAAGCGATGCGTGGAAGAATTTTGGTAATATTTCAAATGAGTCGTTTAGTGCGTTTTTAGTCAGCTAGATGTTTTATTGACATTTCCATGAAAATACGAATTATCGATTTAGGGGTATGCATACTTGGGTAAACTTTGTTCTCGACATTTTTGATAAACGAGTCGTGCATGGAAAGGTTTTAGTCTCTTTTTGTTGAAATGAAAGACATTTGGTCAAAGGAGTGTTTTAATGTTGTGAATATCATGCATGCGGTTACAATGTGTTATATTTTGGAAAAATAAACGCGTAGATTGTTGAAATTCGGTTAATTTAGAATTGCCGATCATTTTTGGGAAATTAAAAACTTTTGCTTTAGAGGAAACGAGTATTTTGAGCATTTTCGATAAATACATATTTTTTTTTAACTATAAGGTCTTGACGTCATGTGTCCCAAGTACGAAACTTTGAGGAAGAGTTACAAACTCGCATGCCTACCCCCAGTTAGAGATTTTATGAGGTTTTAGTCGATATTTCCAATTGATAGAAGCGGATTGGTTTCTACCTTGAAGTTTGAAACTTACACGAGACAGTTGAGTTTTAACAAAAATATATGAGTAAACCGTTTCATCGTTTTGGATGACTAGCTGACGCGCGAAAAATTCGTTGGTGAACCCTGTGTCACATCATTTTATGACTAAGAAGAAGAATTTGGGAATCAAATGTCGTGAAACTTATTTTGAATTATGTGCGCACCTTTGTCGCACCCTATTTAAGGTCAAGCGGTTACTTTAAGTGCATGTCATGAGTCAATCCATACTGGAATCGAGGCGGTTCATTTTAAAGAAATTAGTTATTACACTTTGTTTTTATGTGAGTAAACTGAACTGCAAATGAACGATTTTCAACATGATTTTTCTATGCGGAACGAGCGTGCCCAGTTTTGCGTAACTACCGGTCTGGTAATAGTAGTTTTATTGCATACGATCTTTTTGGGATGAAAAACTTTGACGTTGGAAATATTTTGTAAAGGATTATTGTAAACCATGTGGGAAATGCGCTTTTATGAGCTATGTGTCATTTTGAGAATTTTTAAGGGTGTGAGTCCTTTTGGAAAACTCTTTTGTTTGAACCGTGTTGAGTTTTGGGGCTAATGTTGATTTCAGAGTACTGTTTGCTTAAACTTTATTTTAAACGCGTTTTGACCGACTTATGGGTCTAGCAAGTGAGGAGCATTTTGCTCGGTTTTGACTATTGAGATAGTCATGGGTCAATTGCACAGTTTTAATGGCTCGATGTGGAGTCTTGTTGATGAATTGTTTTGTCGCACCGTTTGGCATTCATGGCACGTTGAGTATTTACACATTTGGGTGAGTGAGTCAATCCGGGATAGGCATGTTGTTGGTAGGCTGTTTTGCTTTGGAACCTTGGAAACCTTAGTTAGTCGTTGGTAGTGGTCGGTTGAGTATCTCGAGGTGCGAACCCGATATTCATGTGTTATAACCTAGGCTTTTCGTAGGTACTAGGGAGATTTAGTCGTGGGCACATACCTGGGAGGTAGTTCCGGTGTGCTGGGCCTGGAGGCGTTACCTGAGAGGTAGGCGTCAGGGTGTATCCTCGATTCAGTATAACTTAGCTTCGTAGAGCAAGTGTGGAGGATACGTCGACGGTGGAAGGTTGGGTATTCCACGCGTGTTGGTACTGTAGGCCGAATAGTATCGGTTAAGGGAATGATGCCCTTTGTAATTAAGAGAATAAATGCGCATTAACCATTTTGAGGTAGGTGGTATATTTAGGTGTCGACTTTTGGGCTTGAGGCCAAACACCTTTAGTATGATCGGAGAATTGTAGCCGATTTTAAGATAATCATGGTGAGGGTAGTTGTAACCCTGAAATGATCACTCGTGATGAATGGTTATGGTGGAATGACCTACGTGTGTGTTAGTTGATTTGATTGTGGGTGATATCTATTTGTGTTATTGTCTGGGATAATACCTCGACTATTGTAATCGGTTGGACCGATGTTCGGCGGGGGGCCGATGTTTGTTAATGTAATTTATTGAAAATCTTTGGAGTCTATTAGAATTCGTGGAAGTTAATCGACAGTTAATGGTAGGAATGATCGGATTCGAGTATCCTGTAGGGTATATTGGTGAGCATCTTTAGAATGGTTAGAGCTTGAAACTGGACTCGGGACGTAGGGAATATCTAAGGTTGGGATACAACCGAAGTCGTTTGACTAGGAATGAATCCAGTTGTCGGAGTGTTCTGCCGATCATAATCCCAGTGTTCTAGAAGGAGTACGTTAGTTAGAAAAGTATTCGAGAAGTTTTAGAAGGGATTTCAAGTGGACTTAGGAACCTGAGGTTGAGATGAGGGAGAACTATCCGGAGTTATTCTCCGGTCTAGACTTCGAGGACGAAGCCTAATCCAAGTGGGGGAGAGTTGTAAAGCCCGTATCCCGGTATGTAATTTCTTTTATTAATTCCCTTCTTTTAAGTTTGATTTAATGTGGTTTCCGTTAACGGGGTTAGTCGAGTCGGACCTAATTGTTAAAAATGTCGGAATTTTGGTTATTTGCGAGAAGGATGTAGTTGAGGGGCCAAAACACTTCTTTGGTTTCGGCCCATACAAGTTAGAACCCAACCCATATTTGTTTTGTTGAATTGTTGTCATAGCTTGCAAGAAAAAGAAAAGTTAAGGAAAGGAAACAAAGAAGAACAACCCTACGGCTCATTACTTGTTTTGGTTTATGTGTGTGGTGCCGTGAGGAGCAAACCAAAAGAAAGAAAACCAAAGAAACCCTACGGCTCCATGATTGCTTGTTCTTGTGGTTGCCGGCCGGAGAAAGAAACCGAGAAGAGAGGGAGAGAAATCGAGGAGAGAGAGAAGCTGAGAGAGAGGTGCAGCGAGAGTGAGAGAGTCCAGCGAGAGAGGGAGGGATCGAGAAAGAAAGAGGTGCCGGAGTTGGTGCCGCTGCTGTGTCGTCATCATCAAGGTAAGACTCGTTCTCTTTGTTCTTTTCTTTCGCTGCCATCAAAACGCCACAACCCCACCACCGCCGGCACAACTATGGCTGCCGCCGGCGGGTGCCGCCGGAAACCACCAACGTCGTGGTCGTGAGGGCAGGGACGGCGTGTGTGTGTGTGTGTGAGGGCGTGTGGTCAAGTGGTTAGTCGGGTCATCTAGTTGTCTCGTTATGTTTCGTAAAACACCGGTGGCCGCCGCCGCCACCCACCACTGCCGGAGGTGGCAGTGGGTGGTGCTGGTAATTGTCCAACTCGTGGAACCTTAATCCTAATCGAGAAATCTAAACTGACCGCGTAACTCGACTCGTTAAACTTTGAACCGTTTTGATAAACCGTCATTTTATGTGAATTCCAGCTTTCTGTCCAGTTTTTACTTCGCACGAAACTTTTTACTCGTAGCTCGGATTGGGGTGAAATCGGTGCCAAAAGTTCCCATTCTGAGTCTAGTAACGTTTCTGTGTTTTGTGCAAAATCTAGTTCGGAACGTAGCATAGGTCAAATCGTCGTTTATTACTGAAAGGTGCTGTTTTTCACTGTTCTGCGAACCGTTCTTATAAAATCTGTATTAAATTGTAGAAAAATCGTTAGGAGGTGTATAATATGTCCTTGGAACCCTAACTCAGAGCACTTTCTGGTTATGTAATTTAATTGAGGATTTTCTGGGTTTATGGAGGTCGGAACAGGTCCCGAACAGACCTGTTTGGTTAGACCGAAAAGTCGTTTTAGTGACGATTTAAGGGTGCGTCGTGTTTTAGGGTCCGGGTCTCGTGTTAATACATTTTAACGATTGTTTAGGTGTTGGGAAGTGATCTTGGATTTGTGAAGCTTGAATTATTGTTTGTGAGCTAGGCGCGCTTACGAGGTGAGTTCTCTCACTATAACTAATGTCGGTTATTTTTACATTACGATTTGTACGTGTGTGGTAGTTTTAATTGTTTGTGATGCGGGACAAAATAGTGGGGTGTCTAGTCGGACCTTTATTGTTATGACTACGCGGGTGGCGTAGGAGTTCGGTGGGGCCGAGGTTTATATATGCGGGTGGCGTAGTAACTCGGTGGGGCCGAGGTTTATATACGCGGGTGGCGTAGTAACTCGGTGGGACCGAAGGTTGTATACGCGGGTGGCGTAGGAACCCTGGGGAGCCGGGTAATGCTTGCACGGTTAACGTGTGGTCGGGTGGACCAGCTTATGCCTTTGGGTGGGATGGTGTAGGTATGCATGTTTATGATTTGTTCGTAGACTTGTATGTTGTTTATGTGCAATTATCTGTTTAGAGGTGGTGTGGGAATAACTGTGTTAATTATGGTGTCTGAATTCACTAAGATTCGTGCTTACCCTTTCCCAATAAATTGTGGTTTCAGGTACGAGTGGCTCCATGGCGTGACGAGTACACACTGACGCGTGGAAAGAGTTGATTACTTTTATGATTTTAATTTTATACATTTATTCCGCTGTTTATTGTTCGTGAGAATATTAATTATGAGTTTGCAAATGAAATGATTGAATTATTAAATGAGTTTTTATTAATGAAATGTTACTTTAAAAGTTTTAAATTCCTTGTAATTTTTGGGACGTTACATTAAAGCAGCTCAAGATCATCAAAAGAGCTATGCGGACAATTGTAGGAAGCCTTTAGAATTTCAAGTTGGTGACAGAGTCTTTTTGAAAGTGTCCCCTTGGAAGGGAACTGTCCGGTTTGGGAAAAGAGGAAAATTGAGTCCACGGTATGTTGGACCATTCAAGATCACGAAAAGAATTGGACCAGTAACTTATAAGCTGGAATTGCCAATGGAGTTAAGTGCTATCCACAACACGTTTCACGTGTCAAACCTGAAGAAGTGTTTAGCTGACGAAGCAATAACCGTGCCTTTGGAAGAAGTCCAAAACAACGATAAGTTGCACATCATAGAGGAACCAATTGAGATACTTGATAGAGAGGTTAAGCGTCTGAAGCGAAGCAAGATTCCAATAGTAAAAGTCCATTGGAACACAAGGCGTGGGCCTGAGTACACTTGGGAACGGGAGGATTACATAATGCATAAGTATCCTCATTTCTTTGCTAGCAAACCTGTTAAAGCTAGTAACACATGAATTTCGGGACGAAATTCTTTTAACCGGGGGAGACTGTGACAACTGTCAAATTTACACCTCAGGTTAGAACTGCACTGGATATTTCAATTATTCATGTTATAGTTCACTCAGTGCGATTTTAGCAGTAAACTCGATACGGTAGGAAAATTTGAGAAATTTTGCCTAGGAACCCCTTGATTTAAGAAATTATCCATAAATCTCATAAAATGCCAACTTAATCTACAATTATACCACAAGAATTATATAATTAACAACTTGATCTATTTTCAACTAAATTATATAAATACTTTACTTTTATATAATTACTTTGCTATTTATAATTTATGAGAAAATACTTGTGTTGTAAATAAATCAAAAAGACAAGATTAGACTTTATTATTGCATCACACCACCCCCCCCCCCCCCCTTCTCTACTCGTTATGTATTTCTTTTGGCTATCACAATTCATTTACAAAACATTTCATTCTCTCTCTAAATTCTCACACAAGAATTATCTCTTCTCTCTCTCTCTCTCCATCTTCATCAAATCTTCATCCACCTTTATCCACAAATTCAGCCTCTAAACACCTCTTTTCAAGGAGATAAAAGTGTTCAAGGTAAATACAAGTGTATTGGATGAAATCCACACACTCTCTTTTGTCTAAATTTTCATTTCTTGCATTTTCTTATGAATGTTCTTCACCTTCTTCTACATTTCTTTAATATTGTTAAAAATCATCTTTACACATCTTAATGTTTGTAGATTTACCACCATAACACTTGAATGTTAGTAAAAAGGTGGTGAATACATAATCAAACCCATGTTAATATCAAAGATGAACTTTTAAACACATGCATGTAGTTTTCTTGAAAAATCCATACCTTTTGATTCAAAGGTTTCATGAGTGGATCTTTAAATCCATTAAAAACATGTTTTAACCAACATGCATGAGCAAAAAATACACAATTTTACGATACATGATGAAGATCTTGACATAAACACCAAAAAGAACCATTTTCAAGATTTATAAAAGATGAGATGATGGGTAAACTTGCATGTAGTTTAAATGGCTCAAAAACCTGTTTTAGAACTGAAAATAATTGTATGGGGATGAGTAAAATCGGATTTCATGCAAAGGAATATGAATTTTGGGTAAAAAGTCAATATAGGTGCACATGCACAAATGGTGGTTTTGACAGTTTGCTGTCAGATTCCACACCTCTTTTCAAAAGGTCATATCTCACTCAATACTACTCCAAATTAAGTAATTCTATTTCTGAAAACTATTTTTATGTGTTAGGAATCAAAACCAAGTAGTTTCACTCAAAAACCCAAAGATTTCGTCTACCAAACAGTCTTCACAAAAACAGTACACAAACAGCAACGTTTTCTGCCGAGTTTTACGTCAAGTATTTTTTCACGTACTTAAACACTTCTAAAGATTATGAAACTTATGCCAAAAGTTTCCTAACTCATTAAACCACTTGGACATAAAATATCTGGACCTAACAATACCTGGAAGTTATCCAAAAATGGAAACAAAGTGACACCAAAATCTGGACAACAAAGGACAATTTTCTTGTTATGATTGAAAGTTAACTCTTGATCTCATTTCATCATTTTACGATGAAATTGTGGAATATATATATATGTACACTATATATTTATATATTTATGCATTTTATATACTCTTGTGTAACAACCCAATTCCCATATACACAACAGATCACATAATGTAACATAACATTGATATGACAAACGAAACATCATATTACAAGTACGGTCCCGTAGTCTTCTACAATCAGAAAAAGCCATTCTACTACAAACTTTATACTAAATACATACATAACATTTAATTATTATAATACAACTGCTAAACATGCTAAAATCTTCATCATGCATTCCTTCACAAAAGCTATCCATCGATTACTCTAATCATTTGCCCTTACTCGATCCACCACCTGGAATACATATTTTTAAAACAAAATGAGGGTTAGACCTAAGGGTCTAAGTGAGAAAATCTCTGTTAGTTTGAAATCATTTATATAAACCTTAATTATATAAATCACACAGCACGATCAAATATATCAATTTGAACTCACACATCATATACCTTCCCTTCTCATTCCTCCTGGCCATATTAGTTGGTTGCAAGCCAACTAATAAATTTACAACGCTGTACAACATCTACAGCCAAACAACGCTATACAGATTCTATAGCCAAACACACCGGTCCTAAGCCCGGCCAACGTACTATAACACATTATAATACTCATGTAAATATAATACCTCAATATATTATAATTCACATATGCCGCACATATAAACACACAATCACCAATTATCACATTCCCAAACCATACGTATATGTCTTCCAGTAAAAATATTTTTAAAGTAAAACTCACCTGTTTTGATTATTACACAGTTCACAATCTCCTTTCAAAATGGTCTTATCTCTTATCACGACTCCACATAATCTGAAACAATTTAAGATACATACACCGCTTTACTAGCCAAACATATAAAGCCTACCAGTTCCTGTTCTCAATTGTACCACTAAACTTAGTAAACTACCGGGACTACACAGAGTACTGGGACTTCGCAGTACCGGTACTCCTTGGTACCGGGAGTCTCGATCACCGGGAGTTAACAATACCTGGAGTTCACTATACCGGGAGTCGACAGTACCGGGACTCCACCGGGAGTCCTCAAGAACACAGTCGATTTCCACTTACCCATAAATCGATTGAAATCTAATCAAGACGCGAAATTAGAAATTCTAAACCGATAGATATCTTCTATTCGTGATTACAAATACATACTGTAAAGAAACTTACCTCAAAATCGCCTCTAACCCAATCGATTGATGCTCTAACCGTAGGTTTCGTCCACTGCTTCTTTTCGCCTCCAGAACTCCCGCACACACACACTCTTTCTATTTTAGGCATCTGATGAGTATACGAGGCTTAAGAGATAATATAGGTCAAAATTACCTTCTTGGCTCAAACTATTCCAAAATGACCCAAAACACCCTTAACCTTATAACTTATCTCAAACTTAACCAAATCATTATATCTTATGGTTAAATTAATTTGACGGATAGGTAAAATATCTAACGGATTCCCCTTAAAAGAATTCCGTCCCGAAATTCAGTTAAGTAAAAAGATGAGGATATTTGGCTCTCATTTCCGATTCGGATTCCCACGTAGCATCCTGACCTCTATGATGCCTCCATTGAACCTTTACTTGCTTGATTTCCTTATTCCGCAACACTTTGACTTTATGATCAACTATTGCTTCTGGTTCTTCCACATAATTCAATCTTTCATCTACTTGTATCTTTGGTAGGGAGACTGACTGATCTGGAGTAACCAAACACTTTCGGAAGTTCGATACATGAAATGCATTATGGATCCTGCTTAATTCCGGTGGAAGATCTAATCGGTAAGCTAATTCACCGATCCTTTCTGTAAATGCAAACGGTCCGATATACCTTGGGCTAAGTTTACCTTGTCTCCCAAATCGGATGACTCCCTTCCATGGTGAAACTTTTAACATTACGAAATCCCCAACTTGAAATTCCAATGGCTTTCGGCGTCGGTTAGCGTAGCTCTTCTGTCTATCTTGAGCCACTTTCAATCATTCTCTAATTTGAGTAACCTTATCGGCAGTTAATTGAACTATTTCCAGCCCCGCTAACTGTTTCTCTCCCACTTCGTTCCAACATAGAGGCCTTCGGCATTTCCTACCATACAGTACTTCAAACGGTGCTGCTTGTATGCTGGAATGATAACTGTTGTTATATGCAAACTCGATCAACGGTAAGTGCTTATCCCATGATCCCCCAAAATCAACAATGCAAGCCCGGAGCATATCTTCTAAGGTCTGAATTGTTCGTTCACTCTGCCCATCTGTTTGGGGATGATACGCCGTACTTAACTTTATCTGTGTCCCCATTTCCCTTTGAAAACTTCTCCGAAATCTTGAAGTAAAACAACTATCACGATCAGAAATAATCGAGATTGGAACTCCATGCCGAGTTACTATTTCGTCAATGTACAGTTTAGCTAATCGTTCCATCGAATCGGTTTCCTTTATCGGTAGTAAATGTGCAGACTTTGTCAATCTGTCGACGATCACCCAAATAGAATCATATCCTTTCGGAGTTCTTGGTAGCTTCGTGATGAAATCTGTGGTAATCTTCTCCCACTTCCACATAGGTATTTCTAGCCGTTGTAGTTGACCAAACGGCTTTTGGTGTTCGATCTTCACTTTCTTACAAGTATCACATCTTTCCACATACTGAGCGATTCCTCTTTTTATCCCTGGCCACCAATAGAATTGTTTAAGGTCTTTAAACATCTTGTTTGTACCTGGGTGAATAGAGAAACGGGATTGATGAGCTTCTTGTAAAACACGATCATGTAACCCACCCAAACGAGGTACCCACACTCTACTTCCCAGACACAATAACCCACGATCATCTTTTACTAGCAATGCTGACATCCCCGCTAACCGTTCTGATTTCAGATGTTCATCCTGATAAGCCTCCAGTTGACACTTCTGCAATTCGTCAAATATGTTGGGTAGGAGTTCAGTTCGTAGCGAAATAACTTTTATTGTTCCACCCCTTTCTTGACGACTCAATGCATCAGTTACCACATTTGCCTTTCCCGGGTGGTAAAGGATTTCACAGTCGTAATCATTCAGCAATTCTAGCCATCTTCTTTGTCTCATATTTAGTTCCCTCTGGTCAAAGAGATGTTGGAGACTCTTATGATCGGTATAAATCTGACATTTGGAACCATACAGATAATGTCTCCAAATCTTTAACGCGAAGACGACTGCTGCAAGCTCCATGTCGTGCGTAGGATACTGTCTTTCATGATCCTTTAATTGACGAGAAGCATAAGCAATAACCTTTCCACGCTGCATAAGTACACATCCCAACCCCAGTTTTGACGCATCACTATAAACAACAAAGTCTTCCGAACCTTCAGGTAGTGATAGAATCGGCGCGCTGCACAGTTTCTCTTTCAATATCCGAAATGCCTCGTCTTGTTCTTCTTTCCATTCAAATTTCAAGTTTTTCCGGGTCAACTTAGTCAAAGGCGTTGCGATACGAGAGAAGTCTTTTATGAATTTCCGATAGTAGCCGGCTAAACTCAGAAAACTACGTACTTCGGTTGGCGTCCTCGGAGGTTCCCACTTTTCAATCGCTTCCACTTTCATTGGATCAACTTGAATACCTTCCTCGGAAACTACATGCCCCAGAAACTGAACTTCTCGTAACCAAAATTCACATTTCGAGAATGTAGCGTACAATTTCTCCTTCTTTAATAGCTCCAGAATTAAACGAAGATGTTGCGCATGTTCTTCTTTGGATCAGGAGTAGATAAGTATATCATCGATAAATACAATAACAAATTTATCGAGATACGACTTACATACCCGATTCATTAAATCCATAAAGGCAGCTGGAGCGTTCGTCAGCCCGAACGGCATCACTAAGAATTCGTGATGTCCATACCTTGTTCGAAAAGCAGTCTTTAGAACGTCTTCTTCTTTAACTTTCAACTGGTGATATCCGGATCTTAGATCAATCTTGGAGAAATAGCAAGCTCCAACTAACTGATCGAAGAGGTCATCAATTCGGAGTAACGGATACTTGTTCTTTATCGTGCGTTTATTCAGTTCCCGATAGTCGATGCACATCCTCATCAAACCATCCTTCTTTTTCACAAATAACACTGGTGCTCCCCACGGCGAAGAACTAGGTCTGATGAAACCCTTATCGGATAAGTCTTGTAGTTGTGCCATCATCTCTTTCATCTCTGGAGGTGCCAAACGATACAGTGCACGGTCTACAGGAGTGGCTCCAGGAATCAAGTCTATACCGAACTCTACTTGTCTAGTGGGCGGAAGACTATTCAAGTCTTCGGGGAATACTTCAGGGAATTCACTAACAATAGGAATATCTTCCATCCTATTCTTTTCTGGCTTAATATCTATCACATAAGCCAAGTAACTCTGACAACCCTTATTCACACACTTACGGGCTTTTATCATATATATAAGGCTAGACTGATGATTCCTACGATCACCATAAATCACTACTGGTCCCTTCTCAGGTAATACCACATGTATTAACTTCTTATCACACACTATGTTAGCCTGATTCTCGGCTAACCAGTCCATTCCCACTATGACGTCAAACTCTATTAAAGTTATAGGAAACAATTGTATCGGCACTCTACATCCCTCTATATTTATCACACAGCCATCAAATACTTCTATAACTGACACTTGATTATCATTTGCCGTATCTACTGATAGAGCATGTTCTAGCATTTTAGGTTTCAAACACAGGCAAGCAGCAAATGCAGGAGACACAAATGATCGGTTTGCACCGGAATCAAATAACACCTTAGCACTTGTAGAGTTTATAAAAAATGTACCTGTGACCACATCCGGAGTTTCCTCCACTTCTTTCTCGGTCATTTAAAATGCACGACCTCTGGTTACTGGCGGTTCCAGTCTTGGTATTACTGGTTTAACAATCGCTGGCCTGCCCGATGACCCACCTTGCTGTATCCTCCCCCGCGGACAGTCCGACTGAAGGTGATCCGGAGAATTGCATAAGAAACATAACCGCGTTACCTTACAATCTTTAATGACGTGTCCGGTCTTCCCACACTTATAACACGCTCGTAAATCACCTTGGCAATTTCCTTGGTGGACACGGTTGCACTTCTAACATGGTCTTTCCGCCGGTCGAAACGGCGGACGAATATCATACCTCTGAAATCGGGACTTCTTCGGATCGTGTTGTGGTCCTTCCCACTTTCTGTTCCCGATACTTTTATCGCCAACATCCCTTCTAATATCTCTTTCGACATTCTCCACGGCATCAACTGCAGCTGAGAAGGTATCGGGTCCTTTTGCAGTCACTAGCCTTCTGACTTATGAGTTCAGCCCAAAGATAAACCTTTCCGTCTTTGTTGGTCCCGAAAGGCCTATACAAGTTTGTAGAAGGGGGGGGGGGGGTTGAATACAAACACACTATTTTACTTTTCTAAATTGTTTATTGATAAATCATTAACAATTTACAGCTTGTTGCGGAAACAAGATTAAGGATAAACCTAAATCTAAACAAGTTGGAACACTAAGGTTTCTTGCACTAAGAAAGATATGGAGATTACTAATAAAATCCTATCTTGAGAGAGATTTGAACTTGTCCAGAGTTAGCAAGTTACTTCAAATGAAGTGAGTTCATCTCTTTATATACTGCATGCATTTAATGCAATTCAGTATACACTTTACACGTGTCATCAGCGGATTGGTTGCATGTCATTGACCTTTGTTGACAACCTTAGTAGCCGTAAAGATGAACAGTGTAGTATCAGAGTGGTTGTACGATCTCAGATTTTCGGAGGTTCTTTTCTGACATTTCGTACGGTGGCGTGCAAGGGAGGTTAAGACAAAAGTACTTTGTACGGAGGACTTCATGATCAGCTTTCGTTGATTCAGCGATTATCATTTACTATTCAGCGAATGATAAAGTTCAGCGATAGCTGAAGTCTTGTACTTGATACTTCACGTTGAGTGGACAAATCTGAGTCTTCGCTGATCCGCATCAGTTCATTAGTAGACTTGTCGTTGGTTCTTGAGCTTGATCTTCGACTTCAGCGTAGAACCTTTGTTGACGTGAAACTTGTCTTCAGGGATTATAAGTAAACAACTAACTTATCAGCGATCACCATAAGGACTGAACAGACTCAGCGCATTATGGTGAACAGTGTTCGCTGAATGTTTAATTTAAAGAGCGAGAGTTCCTATCAGCGGTACTGTAAGATCTTAGTACTTATCAGCGATAGTGAAACTCTGATACATATTGTTTACATACAATTTTCACTAAGTATTTAAGAGAGGGTCATTATCAAATCACTGAGGGTTTGGATCAACAATCTCCCCCTATTTGATTATGACATAGCAACAAAGAAAATTGCTATTTAATGAAAACATAAGGATAAAAAGAACTCATAAAATATTTGTCCCTTTTACTGTTTTCTGGGATCTTTTTAGTACTGATGGAGTAAAGTACATTCGCTGAAATCTTTCTTTAAATCTTTGAATCGGGTTACAATGAAGAACAGAAAGATTACAAGTACAAGCGAAATAAATTACAAGTACAGAAGGATAACTGATACAATAGAGAAAAAGGAGATTATATCAGTTTTCAAAAGGTTTTTCCTTAATGAGAAGTTCATCAAGGGTCGTCTTTTCAGTGGGAATCATCCAGTCAGGAACCGTTACACCTTGTTTTCTTTTCTTCAGCGCTTCTTGAAAGATCAAGGGTTTTAGGTGTCGTGCCTGAATGTCCTTTCTGAAGTCACACCAGTAGATAAGATCTCTGAGCTGTTCGATTGGAGTGATTGGGAGCTCAGTGATCCGTTGAAAGCATTTTCGTCCGTCGTAGTCAAGAAAGAATATTCCATAAGGATTACTGATGACTTTACCAGGGACGAAAAGTTCACATGGTGGCAAAGAGATGTCAAGGGCAGATAGATCAGGATCAGGACCAAGTACTTCAGCGCGAGAGAAACCAATTCCAGTTTCATTTCGTATGACAGGTCCTGAATTTGAATCTTGACGTTTCTTCCTTGGAGAACCTCTTTTTCTTTTCGGCTTTAGATCAGGAACAAGAGGAATATCCACACAAGAAGATATCAAGTCGATCTGTCTGTTTATCAGCTTTTCGAAATGATTCTTGTACTTAGATTGTGATGGTTGGATAGCTAACCTCATCTCCGGCCATTCAGAGAGACCATACCTTTTTACAGTGTCAGCACGAAAGGTTTCAGATGTGCCATCTTCTCTGAACAGTTTGATGTCAACAATAGGTACTCCGATAGATGTTCTTCCAGAGATGAATACCTTGTTGATCTTCCCTGGACGATATCTGAAGTGAATTTTCTCTTTACACCAGATCAAGGTGGTCTGAGAAACTTCAGTTTTCTTTTCCACGATCTTCTGGGCTTCTTCCCACAGCTTTCGTTGGATTTGAATGGGAACACGCTTCAACTTGGGGTCTTTGACAGATTCTTGAGTGAGCTTGATGGCGTATTCTCTGTCTTTCTCTTCAGCTTCCTTTCTTTCAGCAATGAGGCGTTCAGCTCTAAGGTGGTCCTGATATTCAGCTTTTGAAATTCTGAACTTAGGAGGAACTGAAGGCAGTTGATCAGGCCTTAGAATGATTCGCTGATCCTCGAATCGCTTTATTATTTCTTCTCTTCTCTTTTGATCCTCTTCACTCAGCTTTTGAGGAACTGAGGAAGGTCTCTTATTGCGCGAGAGAGGTTGTTCTTCTGGTTCATCAGTCTCAGAGATCAAGTGAAAGAACAGGATCTAATCTCACAATCAATATAGAAAGCAGTAATTGAGAAGTTGTATGATCAAGCCCAATTGTATTCAATGATGAACAGAAATACAGATCTATGAGAGAGAGAATCTCAAAGATTACAGAGAATGAATACAAAGTTATACGGGAAAAAATCAATCAGTTAGCAACATAGAGCTAACTACTATTTATACTGCAACAAACATCTTAAAGCTACAGTACAAATAAGAAAGACTAATAAGAACATAACACGTGTCCTAATTAGTTTATAAAATACTAAGTAAAGTATCTTGTCATAAGTTCTGAACAGGTAGTTCAGAACTTCTGAACATTCTTCTGATAAAGCTTCTCAGATCTTCTGACTCTTTCATATCGCTGACTCCTCTACTCAGATTATCTGAGTCTTCTACTCAGACCATCTGACTCTTCTTATCAGACATTTGACTTCTCTTTCCACTGATTAATACTTCGGTCTTCACAGTCAGACCTCTGACTTCTCTACTCAGAACATCTGAGTCCTCTTATCAGATCTTCAACACTTGGTTTATTGACAAAACTTCAGATCTAACAATCTCCCCCTTTTTGTCAAATAAACTTAAACTTTGCATCATCCAGTTCTTTCAGAGCAGGAACAATCTTCTGAAGTAGCACATTTCTCAGATTAAGCCTTTTATCAATTTTGTCAATGATTTCTTGAATAATCTCAACTTGCTGATTAATTGCTTCTTGAATCATGTTTGCTTCCTTCACTTTCAGCATCTTTTTCTCCAAATTGTGCTTTATGATTCTTAAAGTTCCAGAACAGTATTTTGCGGTTTCCTTTGCTCTGAAGAAGATCTTTCCACTTTTGTTTTTCAAAAATACTCCCAACTCTGGATATTTGTGAACACTTCCAGTCTTTAAATTCTTTTTCTGTTCATGATCTGTGTTGGGATTTGCCAGATAAACACATGACTTTTGTAGGTACAAAGCTATTTGAAAATCTGTATAGCAGTGCCACCTTAAGATGTAGAACATGGCCTCAATTACCACACTTCTGGCCTTCCTTTCATTTCTGTCTTTGCTCGACTCTTTGAAGCATAGAAAACTGTGTAATCTGTAGAAGTCAACTACTGATAGTTTCTCAAAATCTGCATCAGTAAAGTAATAAACCTTGCCATCTTCTCTCAGAACTTCAAAAGATAAGTACTCCATCTTTCTGAATTTCTTAACCCTCAACTCTCTGATTCCAGTGATTAAAAAATCTGAGTAAACAGCTTGCTTTGTTTTGCCAAGACATCTTAATTTTTCAGCCAACCAGATCTGAGTCTCCTTAGGTCTATCATAATACACATCCAAGAATTGTACCTCTTTTGGTTTGAAGAACTCAGGTAAATCAAATTCAAGAAAGTATCCATTTAGATCAATGGATATTTCATCTTCTTTTGGTTCAGACTGTTCAGTTTGATCAAAACTAGTTATGTGCACATTCTGAGATATTGTGTTCTGCATTTCTTCAGCTTCATCTGACAAAATTCCATTCACTTCATACTCAGCCGGGAACACAAAATCATTATGTAGAATCTTTTTGGGATTCACCTCAGATAGCAACCATTCACTACTGTTTCTGATTTTTCTTCTAAAATCCAACCTCCTCTTCACACAGTTTATGCATCTCTTCTTTAAACTCTCTTTTTCAGCATCCATACTTACTTCCATTCTAATCAACAACCAATTCAGAGTTGCATCACTGTACTTCACCAACTCTTTTAATCTGAACAATTCAAGTCTTTCGTGAACCATATATGTGAACCCTTCTGTCTCCATTCCTTCATTCACAAAACCCTTCACATGCAAATCAACTTCTGTTTTCTTTGTGGGAGAACTCAGATTGCACTTTTCTTTTCTTTCTTCAATAGCCAACTGGAAGTCATACAAGTATATATTTCTGACATAAATACCCAGAAGTCTTCTGCATTCAATTTCTATCAAGGCTTCTTCAGTGCTAGCAAAGAACTTGACTAGAAAGATCTGATCATCAAGAGTCAATCTGTGAAAATCAAATGTAGACATGGAAACCTTTGTATTTCTTTCTTTCAGTACTTCCATTCTAACAAACATTAAACCATTGAATTCATCTTGTTGAAACATCAGAACTTTCTCGATTCTTTTCTGAATATGCAGTTTTGAGTCAGGAACTCTGAACATGTTAGAAGCTTCTGAGTAGACCATCTGAGCTCTGTCATCCATAAAACCATCAATGTTACTTTCCAAAAGCTCATACTCTCCTTCTGTGTAGTAGAGATTATCATATATTTCCTCAGGAAAAATATCATCATGAAATTGTCTGGCTAATGGCACATCACTTAACTCTAGAATGAAATCACACACAGGTTCTTCTAGTCTTTGCAATTTAATCTTTGGAATCTCAATTGGTTTTCTGAATACATATTCAGAAGGCATAAAGAAGTCTTTCACTTTCACATACTCTTCTTCTGTATTTAACTCATCACAAAAGTTAAACCTAAAATCATCTTTAAAATCCTGAGTATAATCCACAGTTCTGTCTTCTTCTCCCATTAGATCAATGGGTCTTATCACTTTTATCCCTTTATGAATTTTCTGAACACTCAAAGCTCTGACTACTTCATTATGCATTCTTCTGATCAATTCTTCATTCAACCTCCTTTCTTCTGATTCAGACTCCATTGCCCTTTCACTGTTATAGACCACAATATCTGTACACCTGTTTACCACTGTACTTTCCACTATTTCTTCTATTCTCAAATCAGATTCCTCAATAGCTACAGTTTCATCTGAGTTTCCTTCCATCTCAGTATCCAAGTTCAATTCCTCTGTTTTATCTGATTCATTACTATCAATACTTCCCAACTCCATTTCTTCTGTATCTGAACTATCAAGCTGTACTATCTGAACCATCTCCTTTAAATTTTCCTGTGTCTGATCTTCTGAACTTTTTGTATTGGCTAAGTGCATGTCTGCTATCTCAAAATCTTCTATGCCAATATCATCATCAGAACTTAACCTTTGTCTTTTCTCCCCCTTTTGATGATCATGAGGATCATTATCATCAAACTTCCTTTTCAAGTTCTGATTAAAAGCAACTTCAGGTTCAGCTTCTGCAATAGGAACAGGATCAAGAGGCTTTGAAGTAGAAGCCAAAGATACACTCAGTGCTTTCAATATAGATTCCTGCATACCTTGCATCTGTTTTAACATATCTTTTTGAAAACCAGACATTATATCCACGATCTCCTTTTTGTGAGAATCCAAGGATTTCTTTACATCATCTACCTTGGTTTCAACAGAAATCAACTTTTTCTCCAACACAACTTTCAAATCTGATACTTCATCATTCAAATCCTCCACCCTCTTCTCCAAATTTTCTACTTTTTCCCCCATCTCCTTGTTTTGTTTCTGAATCTTTTCAAATTCAGAAGTTTCTAACAGTGAACCTGAACCAACAGATGGTCCAGTTTTTATGTGCCCAGAGAGCTCATGGCCTGTAGATAACACACAGTCATCTTGTACAACAGATGCACGTTTGAATGAGGCTTTTGTAATGTTCACCTCACCAGGACTTCCATCCAATCCTCGACACCCAACATTAGGTATGTCTATGAATGTTGTTTCAGGAATACGAAATTCCTGATTTGTGCAAGTGTCAAAAGGAATTTCAGGCTCAATATGAATAGGACTGTGATATTCAGACCCAATGTGTTGAAAAATAAATTGGGATTTATCACCTCCCTCCAAATGAGTTTGGGATGGTTCCCCGGATTTGTGTGAAACAGTAGCATGTTGAAATGCTTCTGAGTGGGTATGGATGGGTTGTTCAAGATCCACCACTAGGTCCATGGTGTTTGTTTCAATATTGGACACCAAGAGATGTGAACCAATAGCATTTGTGGTTACCTGGTCAAGATTAGCTGGTTCAGAGGCATCTCTTTCTGTTTGAACCTCTGTTGACAATCTCTCATCCTCATCACTCTCATTCTGTTTTTCCTCACCAAATCTAACCAAGCTCTCAGAATTTTCCCCCTCAAGTCTCTCAGAATGTTCACCCATCTGAACATCCTCCCCCTCTCTAATTCGACTAGACCCCTCACCTCTCTTCTCAGGTTGGTCCTCTTGGGTAGGGATTTGAGGTAATTCAATTCCCATAGAGGTGCAATAAGCTTTTAATATCTCACTCTCCCTTGGAATATAGCTCCTAAGTGATTTTGGCAATAGTTTATGATTAGGATAGTTTTCAAGTCTTGTTACTGAGGTCATCTTACCCAAATAAAATGTAGGACCATGCTCTTCATTTGTTCTTCTTGAGATTGTTCTGTTTTCCTGCATGGCATACCAAATAACAATTTGCCAGTACCTTATGTAGGGAATGTATGTCAGTGGAGCATCCTTTGTCTTCTTCTGAATTGCTTTCTGATTCTTCTCAAATGTATTCTTCATATCTTCCCAAAGTATTAAAGTATAGTCATAATGCCTATTCTTCACTAAACCTTGAAATATCTGAAGAATTTGTTTAGAACCTTGATCAGCAGAACTATTTTTCCCTGACAAACATTTATTTACCACATGAAAGAAGCAAGCCCAAATAGGTGGTAATTTGTTTCTTCTGAACAAACTGAGAGTCCTCAATCCTTCATTGTATCCCAACTTCATAAACTCTGCTATTAATTCCTCTGTTAAGGGTAAATCCTCAAAATCTGTTCTTCTTTGTACATCATCTTTCTCTGGTAGATTCAGCATTTCTCTTAGTGCAGAGATAGATAAGACAAATGTCACTCCTCCAATTTCAGACACAAACTTATTATCTTCTAACCTAAGATATTTCCACCATTGTTGTATGTACTGAACAGGCACATTTTTACTTCTTGTAAACCATTTTCTGTACGGATGATGTTTGAATAACTCCATGATAATTCTGTGTTCAGGCTTAAAACGACTTTCCTCAAACAATATAACACAGTTATTTTCAGATAATTTCAACCATTCACTCTCAGGAACAACTCTTTCCACTAGAATAGATCTATCTGACATAATAGAACCTGCAGCACTCTGTTCATGTTCAATATTAATGTTTACCTCATCCGCATTTCCTTCAGATTCATCCATTTGTTCATCTTCTTCATCATTTCTTATTGCCCCTTCCTCTGCAACTCTATTTTGTACTTCATCATTTTCCGAATCGGATGAATCCATTATCGATTTTGTAGAATGTAGAGAAATTGGACCACTTCTTCGTATTTCAGACATGATTTAAGAAGAAAACAGATTCAAAGAACTCTGGATTTGATTCGTATCTCACGTTTCGCTCTGGAATTTGAAAGAAATTTGAAATAGGGATTTTAAGACCTATTTAAAATCCGCGAAGTTGAAAGGTTTAACGGAAAAGCGAAATCAATGTTATAACGGAGTCAACACATGTGAAATACCACAAAGGATTTAAATGAAATACGTGGCATTGTCAAACAAATATGAAGCTGACACGTGTTAGTGGATAGAATTTTGACTCAAGTCAAAGATCTGAATAACACGCACAGATGTTCTGATTCCATGACTCAGAAGAATTTTGCCTTGTAACCAAAATGTCTTTTAAAATCAACTTCTGACCAATATAAAACATTTTGATTATTCAGAAGAGGTTTGAACAGATAAGAAATGAAAACAAATCTTTTAAGCATCACAAAATGATTTCCAAAAGAATTTTGATGCTCCCCCTTGACTTGAGCATGCATTTGACTATTAATGATACATAAAGATGAGATAAAAAGATAATAGAAGAAGCATAATCCATACAGTTGAAGTTATTTGTATTTCTCAAAAATAAATTTTTGAAAGTTAGATTGCTGAAGTATTGACTCAGAGTCTCTGACCTTAAGATTCAAAGGTTCTGATCTCAAGACTCAGAAGTTCTGAACTCAAGACTCAGAAGTTCTGAACTCAAGATTCAGAAGTTCTGAACTCAAGACTCAGAAGTTCTGAACTCAAGACTCAGAAGTTCTGAACTCAAGACTCAGAAGTTCTGAACTCACTACTCAGACAAGTTTACTTAGAAAAATTTAGCATTTTTAAGAAAAAAATTATTTTCAACTAGGCAGATTAAGCATTCCTATTTTACATATGAGAAAAGAAAACCTTTTGTGATCAAGAGGCTTTGTGAACAAGTCAGCCAATTGATACTTTGTATGCACAAAGTGCATCTCTATAGTTCCTTTTTCCACATAGTCCTTTATAAAATGATACCTCACATCTATATGCTTAGTCTTCGAATGTTGAACAGGGTTCTGAGTAATAGCAATTGCACTTTCTGAGTCACAATAGATGGGAATCTTGTTAAGCTGATATCCATAGTCCATGAGTTGTGTTCTCATCCACAATGTTTGAGAGCATGAAGCAGCAGCAGCAACATACTCTGCTTCAGCAGTTGAAGTGGATACACAGTTCTGCTTCTTTGATGCCCAACTCACTATTTTATCTCCCAAAAGGTGACAAGCACCAGATGTACTCTTTCTGTCCAACCTACTTCCTGCATGATCAGCATCAGTGAAAGCAGTCAATTTGAAGTCAGTTTCTTTTGGATACCATAAACCTAGATCAGGTGTTCCTTTGAGATATCTTAAAATCCTTTTGACAGCCAACATATGTGATTCTTTCGGGTTAGATTGAAATCTAGCACAGAAACAGGTAGAAAACATGATATCTGGTCTACTTGCAGTCAAATAAAGTAATGATCCAATCATGCCTCTATAAAGTTTGATATCTGCTGAAACACCTTTGAGATCAGCATCTAACTTTATGTTAGTTGCCATAGGTGTTCTCATAGAAGCACAATCAGACATTTTGAACTTTTTCAGAATATCTCTGACATATTTTCCTTGATTTATGAAAATACCTTTTGGTAGTTGTTTGACTTGAAGACCAAGGAAAAAATTCAGTTCACCCATCATGCTCATTTCAAATTCAGATGACATGATTTTTGAAAAATTATCACATAATTCTGGACTGGTAGAACCAAATATTATGTCATCAACATAAATCTGAATCAGAATCAAATCATTACCCTGTTTCTTTAAAAACAAAGTTGTGTCAATCTTACCTTTCTTGAATCCTGAACCTAACAGGTGTTTAGTAAGAGTGTCATACCAGGCTCGTGGTGCTTGTTTTAGACCATATAAAGCTTTGTCTAAAATATAAACATGATCAGGGAATTCTGGATCAACAAAACCTTCAGGTTGATGGACATACACCTCTTCATTAAGTTTGCCATTTAGAAAGGCTGATTTGACATCCATTTGATACACCTTGAAGTTTTTATGTGCAGCATAGGCTAAAAATATTCTGATTGCCTCTATTCTTGCCACTGGTGCAAATGTCTCATCATAATCAATTCCCTCTTGTTGACAGTATCCCTTAGCAACCAATCTTGCCTTGTTTCTGATGACAACACCTGATTCATCCTTTTTGTTTCTGAACACCCATTTAGTTCCAATAATAGATTTACCTTCAGGCTTTGGAATGAGTCTCCAGACTTTATTTCTTTCAAATTGAAGCAATTCCTCTTGCATTGCTGAAATCCAGTCTGGATCCTCTAAGGCTTCATTAGCTTTCTTTGGTTCAATCACACTCAAGAAACCAGCAAACATTGCTTCATTGCTGTAGCTGATCTGGTTTTTACTCCTTCTGAAGGATCACCTATTACTTGATGAATAGGATGATTTTAGTCCATTTATTTGCACTAGGAAGTACATCAATCTCTGAATAATTGTTGTTTGCATCATTCTCATCAATGATTGCTTGTAATTCTGAACTGTCCCCTTTTTCTGATGTATGAATAGAAGTCATATCCAAGTTTGGGTTATGATTAATGAAGTCAGAATTCAGAGTGACTTGTTCAGAGTTCTGAGTACAAGAATCAGAATTCTGATTACAAGGTTCAGAATTTTCACCACTTGTATGTATTAGATTTGGACATTCCTCTGATGGACCTTTGTCAGAAATTACAGTTGATTGAACTATTTCTGGAGTCTTATTTTTCATCTCTTTGACCATCTTTGGGTTTTCATATTCTGCATAAGAATCAGAAATTAGTTCACTAAAAGCATCCTTAAATAGTAAATTGAGTTCTGAACAAATAGGATTAGAATTTGTATCAGAAGTCATTTTTGTCTTGTTCAGCATGAGTTCTGAACTGTCTTGTTCAGAAGTCCGCATTCTGGCTTCATCAAAAGTTACATTTATACTCTCCATCATCCTCTTGGTTCTTCTATTGTAGATTCTGAATGCTTTGGAAGTTAAAGAATAACCCACAAGGTATCCTTCATCTGCCTTTTTATCGAATTTGGCAAGATTTTCTCTGTCTCTGAGAACATAGCACCTGCAACCAAAAACATGAAAGAATTTGATTAATGGTTTTCTTTTATTTATCAGTTCATAAGCAGTCTTATTTAATCTCTTATTGATTAAAGTTCTATTTTGTGTAAAACAAGCAGTTGCAATTGCTTCAGCCCATAGGAAAGTAGGAAGATTTGCATAAGCCAGCATTGTTCTCGCAGCTTCAACTAGAGTTCTATTCTTCCTTTCAACAACACCATTTTGTTGAGGAGTTCTGACAGCAGAAAAATTGTGAGAAATCCCAGAACTTTCTAAAAAATTCTGAAGAGTCTCATTTCTGAACTCTGTTCCATTATCACTTCTGATTTTCTGAACTTGAAGTTGTAAGAGAACTTGAATCCTTTTGATAAAATTTATCAATGTAGTAGCAGCTTCTGACTTAGCTCTTAGGAACTCAACCCATGTGTATCTGGATAATTCATCAACAATCACAAGCATATATTTCTTTCCTCCCATCGATTGAACTGAAATTGGACCACAAAGATCAGTATGAATCATTTCTAATGGTGCTTTGCAAGATGAGTCCATTTTTAATATGTGAGAACTCTTTTTCATCTTCCCCATTTCACAAGCTGAGCATAATGATTCTTTTTCAAATTTAAGCTTTGGTAAGCCTTTAACCAAATGTTTTGCAACAAGATTATTAAGATCTTTGAAATTCAGATGAGAACATCTTCTGTGCCAAAGCCAGCATTCATTTGCAGTCGATTTTGATAAAAGACAAACTGTATTTAATGTTTTCAATTTTGAAAAATTAACTACAAATAAGTCCATATGTCTTTTGGCCCAGAAGACTTTAACATCATTTTCAGTTAAAATCATGCAACCTGTTATTTGAAACTTAATTTGACAAAGATTGTCTAAAAACTGACTTATGCTGAAAAGATTATGCTGTAATCCTTCAACATAGAAAACCTTTTGGATAGTCAGATCCCCTTTAGTTAAATCCCCATAACCTTTGACTTGTCCTTTGCTGTTATTTCCAAAGTTTACTGCTCCTCCAGCCTTTTCTGTGAAGTTTGATAGAAAAGACTTCTGACCTGTCATGTGTCTTGAAGCTCCTGAATCTAAAAACCACACATGACAGCCCTGCAAAAGGATCAGTTAGGTTTAGGTACCCATTTTGGAATGGGTCCATCTTTGTTAGCTTTGTCATTGGATTTAACATTAGTACCTTTTACTCTCCACTCAAAATCTTTCTTCAAACACCACTTTCCTTGAACTTTTATGAAGTCAGAACATTTTCTGCTTACAAGCTTGTTCAAATTCTTTTTGAGAGTTGTAACTTTTGGTTTTGCTATATTTTCAACTTTCTTTTCTTTTATCTTTTCTTTCTTCTGAGTCTGAGGAACAAAAATTTTCTTCTTTTCTGTATTTTGAGAAACAGAAACTTTCTGAATATCTTTTCTTATGTATGAAACAGAAGTTATTTTGACTTGACATTTATGAGAATATTGGAATGAATCATTTTTACATCTAACACAAACAAGATTTTTCTTTGCAAGTGACAATAAATCTGAAACATAGATCATTTCATTTTTATTTATACTGTTCAGAGTACAATTGCCCTTATTACAAGAATTTCTAGCTTTGAGTTCAGAAGTAGATTTCATTCTAAGCTTCTCAAGTTCCCTTTTCAGATCATTCAACTTTGCAAGATCATCTTTCCTTTTGCTTTCTTCTTTTTCTGAAAAATTCAAGTTCTTTTTGTTAGAAGAATTAGATGATTCACCTTTTTCATATGTACTTGATTCATTAAAGAATTTATCATTTTCTCTTGAAGCATTAATTTTAAAAAGATCATACTCAGTCTTCAGTTTTTCAAGCTCTGTTATTTTCTGAATAAAAATATTCTTTTCTTTCAAAGCTTCTTCAAGTTTAATATCCACCTCACATAAATCATTTTCAAGTTCATCATAAGCTTTCCTTAAGTCCTCAAGTTCTTGACTCACAAGATTAAATCTCTTTTCAAGTTGCAAAAATTCATCTGATTTTGTTTCAGAAAATCCAGTTGAATCAGACTTCTGATTACCTGAGTCAGAGTTCTGATTTACAGACTCAGATGTCTGATCTTTAGACTCAGAATTCTGACTACAAAGTTCAGAATCCTGACTAGAAGTTTCAGACTTCTGATTGACTGTTTCAGAATTTTTACTTGTGTCAAATATGCTCTCAATGTCATGATATGAAAAACTTGGTTGTTTATTTTTGTAGCTGACATTTAAGGAATCATACTTGAATTTAGTATCATTGTATCTTGGCTTTTCATCTGTTGGTTTAGAAACTTCTTTCTTAACCTTTTCTTCTGAACCAACTGACTTTTCTGTTTTAGACTCAGAAATTTTCTCATCTGACTTTTTAGAGTTTGGTCTTTGCAAATTGTCAGAACTTGTTATAGAACTAGCAGGTCTTATGAAAACTTCAACAATTTCTGGGATATTTGGCTTAGAAACTTGAAGTTTTTCATACAAGTTAATTGGAGCTCTTTTTAAAGTGACATTTTCTTCCAATCCCAATCCCTTCTTTGGGTTGTAAAATCTTGTATCTTTAACATTGTTTAGTAAAAGATTTAGTGTTTGCTGAGTCTGACCCCTTTTCAAATTCAGATCTTCTAATTCTTTAATTTTAGTGTATAAATTCTTTCTTTCTTCAAATAACATATCAAATTTTATTTGTAAATCACCTTTTTCATCCTTTATTTTTGAAAATTCAGCTTTTAGTTCAGAAAGCCTTTTCATCAATTCAGAATTTTCATCTTTAACTTTCTGTTTCTCAGCCTCAGATTCTTCATATTGTTCTTTTATTACTTCTTTTTCAATTCTGAATTTGTTAACCAAATTTCTTTCTCCTTTTATCTGTTTTCTTAGATTAGCAAATTCAGTTTTCATTTCACCAATCTGTGTCATTAACTCTAATTCAAGTGAAGAATGTACCTCAGCAGATGACTCAGAATCAGCATCTTCAAAATCAGAATCATCCTCATTCCTCATATTTGCCATATAGCTCTGCATCTGTGGAAAGTTGATGTGATCATCTTCATCAGAAGTATAGTACAACCAATTCTCCTGTTCAGCCAACAAAGCAATTTTATCATCTCTCTTCTTTGCAAGCTGAGCCTTCTTGGTGTAGTACTCATAGTCTTTCACAATTTTAACTCTGCAATCCTTAGCATAGTGGCCAGATTTTCCACATTTGAAACACAGATTCTTTTCTTTTCTTTCATCCTTCTCTTCATTGTTTTCTTCACTTCTCTCTATCCTCTTCTCAAACTTATTTTCTTCTCTGTCTTCTTTCTTCTTATAGTCTGAACTCCCAACTCTCTTATAATTTCCTTGAAATCTACCCTTCCCATACCTTTTATTGAAAGTATTTGTCAACAAAGCTAGTTTCTCAGCCATTATCTTGATATCTTCATCATCTTCTGATCCTTCTTCCTTGTCAGATTCTTCCAGATTAGGTATCTCTAATAGATATGCAGTCTTTTTGGGTGCTTTGATTGCTTTGGACTTTGATAAGAACGCTAACTGATCAGCAACATTTTTCTTCTCTTCCACAACTAACTTGACAGAGTCTTCATGTTGATTAAGAACACAGAATAGATCATTTAAGTCTTCTTCACACATATCCTTGTTCATTTGCAGACTTATGGCAAATGATGACCATTCTGAATTTAGACTGTTCAGAAATTTGTAATTTATTTCTGATTTTGTTTTCTTCAGTCCATTTCTTCTCAAGTCATTTAGAATAGTGCAAAATTTACTGTATGTCTGTGTCAAACTTTCTGACTCTTTTGCTTTGAACCTTTCATAAGCATTTATGCTTTGATTTAACTTTGCCTGAATAGATCTCACAGTTCCTAACATTTGCCTTTCTAATTCGTCCCACATTTCTTTAGCTGATGATCCACTGTCAATCCTGTTAAGAACCTCATTTGGGACAGCCAAAGTCATCAAAGTAATTGCTCTTTTGTCAATAGCATGCCTATTTTTCTGTTCAGCTGTGTATTGGGAATAACTCTTTTTCACCCTGGTCGCTGGAATTTCTGGAGTTGTCTCTGTAGCAGGGGTTGCAGCAACATCGATGTATACTTCAATTGGGCCTTCTCGAATAGAAATCATAAGGTTTTCATCAATGTTGTCTAGGAATTGGATCATTCGGATTTTCCATTGCTGATACTCTTCTGGTATAAGAACAGGCGGTTTGGTTTCAGATCCCATGGCTAGATATTCTTTAGAAGACATGATTGTAAGAAAATTCAACAGAAAGACAAATTCGAGTTTCTTGATCGAAATGTAACAGGTAATTCAAGAATTGACAAGAATTCAAGAACTAGCCCTAGCAGCGGAATTGAATTTTGAATGAATCAAGAAATCTTCAAGAAATTTATCAATTGATCTTCGCGATAACAATCTTGAACGAATTTGTTTGTTGATTGGCTCTGATACCAATTGAAAGAACAGGATCTAATCTCACAATCAATATAGAAAGCAGTAATTGAGAAGTTGTATGATCAAGCCCAATTGTATTCAATGATGAACAGAAATACAGATCTATGAGAGAGAGAATCTCAAAGATTACAGAGAATGAATACAAAGTTATACGGGAAAAAATCAATCAGTTAGCAACATAGAGCTAACTACTATTTATACTGCAACAAACATCTTAAAGCTACAGTACAAATAAGAAAGACTAATAAGAACATAACACGTGTCCTAATTAGTTTATAAAATACTAAGTAAAGTATCTTGTCATAAGTTCTGAACAGGTAGTTCAGAACTTCTGAACATTCTTCTGATAAAGCTTCTCAGATCTTCTGACTCTTTCATATCGCTGACTCCTCTACTCAGATTATCTGAGTCTTCTACTCAGACCATCTGACTCTTCTTATCAGACATCTGACTTCTCTTTCCACTGATCAATACTTCGGTCTTCACAGTCAGACCTCTGACTTCTCTACTCAGAACATCTGAGTCCTCTTATCAGATCTTCAACACTTGGTTTATTGACAAAACTTCAGATCTAACATCAAGTCCAAGACTGGGATTATTTCATCAGCAACAGCTGGCTTTATTTGTGAAGTCGCAACAGTAGAACCTTCAGCGAAATCCTCAAACAGGGGAGAGGACTAGCTGAAAAGCAGCGATCTTACAGATAAGAATTGGGTAGAAGAACTTGGGTAGAAAAGATAGAAAAAATAATGTGGATGTGTATATAGGTTTGGAGAACTTAGTGAGCTGTTGAGAAGTTCAGGGAAGGAAAAAGTAAAGTTTTAGTTTACCTGACAAACCGGCTTTTCAAAGAGAATCGCTAGATTTTCATCTTCAGCGAGGCCTTTGTCTTTGCTTTTCTCAGCGCCAGAGGCTGAGGGCTTTGTCTTTGTCTTCTCCCCTGATGGTTCTTTTATTGAGATTCCTTTAAGAGCTTTGATCCTTGGGGCAGGTTTGACGATAAAGAAATCATCGTCATCTTCATCATCATCATCATCATCCTTTCTTGGAGAGAAGGATGGTTTGTCGTCAGGGATGTCGATGTCTTCATCTTCTTCTGCTTCGGAATTCTCAGCATCTTCTTCGAGTTGCTCCCCCTCAGATACAGAGGCGAGCTTCTCGGTTCCCTCAGGGTTTTCATCTCCCTGAGGTCCAGTGATCAGATCTTCATTCATCACTCCCCTGATAGATTCCTCATGGGAAAGGTCTTCAACGCTCTTGTTCAGATCTTCAACGCTTTTCTCAAGATCTTCAGCGCTTTTCTCCTTGGAATGTTCAGCGCTCTTCTCCCCCTCTTTTTCATGATGACTGGGGGAGGAGTGGGCAGACTCAGCATTGGTGTTATCTCTGTCTTCTGGGCCAGAGATTTTCACACAACCTTCAAGCTTTGCTATTCTGTCTTCTAGGCCAGAAATAGCAGGCGTGATTTTCCTCAACTCTGTGCGATCCTCCTCTGTGAAATATTCCAGAATAGGGACAGGGGTAGGAGCAGGAGCTGGACTATTTGCCTTGTTTACCAGCGTCTCGATCATCGTCTTCATAGAGCTAACATCGGTCTTTACAGAGCCTAAGTCAGTCTTGACCTCTGACATATCACCCTCGAGTTTTTCAACCGATGTCTTCAGCGTTGTTACTTCGCTGGACATGGTCGAAACTGATGTTTTTAGGCTTGTGTAGTCAGTGTAGATGTCACAGAGCACCTTGGCAAAATCGCTGAGCGTCTTATCAAGACTCTTGATGTCTTCAGTGGAAGCTTTCTTCTCCACCACCGTTGTCAGCTTTGTCAAGTTCTCTCCAGCGTTTGTTACAGCTGTTGAGTTGTTGGAGAGTGTGGTGGTGAGATTGGACAGCTTTGTTTCCACGGACTTCAGCGAGGCGTTGATGTCTCCCAAATTAGGACCTGTAACATATAAGTACTTGTGAACAAAGGAAAGCTCAGAAGTTTCAGGTTTAGTTACAGTGTGTAAGGTGGGATTAGTACCTGCAGGAGGATTGATGAACTCGTCGAAGTTGCAAGTTCCTGAATAGTGTTCCATATCCTCTTCGAAAGTACGGTGAGGTATGGTGAACTCTGCAGGTCCTTTCTTCATCATTTGTTGAGAAGCATCAGCGGCGGCTTCTGGAATGATGGCATCTCCAGTGGTTGCTGGAAGAGTGTCCAAGTGAGTGGAGGGAGAAGCGAAGGTTAAGATTGGGGTTCGGGTTCTGAGTCCAGCATTGGAATCGCTGACAATCACTTCATCAGTCTTTTGAGAGACTGAGGGAGGTTAGGTAGTTTCCAAGTTTCTAACCTCAGCGTTTGGAGACGCTGAAGTCTGGATTGGAGGGATGGCTTGCACGGGTGTGGCAGAGCGTACCACGGAACTTTCCTTCAGCTCTTCAGAATGAGCTGAGGAGTCTTCAGCATGGAATTGCTGGGGTTGCTCCTTGATTTTCTTGATCCTTTTGGAATCAAGTTGGGTGTGTGAGGGTTTCCTTTTCTTATAAGGAGAGGATGTTGTGGCCGGGGTATCAGCGATTGGTATTGTCGCTGAAGGAGCCACAGAAAGCGGAGAATTTAGAAGAGAGAGAAGAGTAGAGAGACGTACCTCATTGGCGACAGGCTTGAAGTCGAGAACCTTAGGGCCAATCTGAGAAAGTTTCAGATCACCCTCTTCAGGATAGCTGTCCTTCAGGCCATATTGAAAGATGGCGCTGATGAATCGTGGGTAAGGAACCCATGCTGGTCTGTCAGCGGCAGAATCGACACGTTGAATCAGGTCTTCATAAATAATGGAGGCCCAGTCAATATTTAGACCTTTCAGCAGTGCGTATCCCATGGACTGCTGAGGTTGGGCGGCTTGGTCAGAAGATCCGGATTTCGCTGTCATGCAGCTGATCAGGTGAGCGAAGATGAAATTCATCTCGCTGGGCATTTTGGATTTCTTTATCAGCGTCAGTTTCTTCTCAGGCTTCTTGTCCCTTCCAATATCCCAGATATAACCCATTGCGTCAAGGAAAGCAATGATTGCTTCTCTGTCAGCATGCTTTTTGTGGTCAGGGAATGGAATGAAGGGTTTTTCTTTGGAGGCATTTGGGAAGTTTAGGGCTTTGCGGATAATTGCGGGTGTGATCTTGATGGTGCCATACTCAGTATCGCTGAGTATGCAGTCTATGGTTTTGGATGGATCTTTGGCAGAGGGTAGCTCAGTGTGTCTGGCAGAGTACCAGAACTGGGATAAGAGCCGCTGACTGGCAGGAGGTGTTATGGTCAGGGCTGTGTAGATGGGGCTGTTCTTCAGAAAACTTAAGATATCGTCCAGATGTGATACTTGCTTCCGAGGAGGAAACTCGAGAAGAGCTGAGAGGTTGTTGGCCTTAGTCCAATCGAGTTGATCCAGCTCGAACTTCACCTGGGGGGCTTTGAAGATTTCCATTTCCTCAGAGTCAGTGGAGATGGATTCAGCGGTAACATTCAGCTTTGAAGATGCCATATCACTGTATTATCAGTTCAACCAAAGATGTTAACAGATAGGAATTATCTTAATGTGGAAAGAAATTTCCGTTAAGATTTTTCGAATCTTGTCCACTTCATTCAGACAAAAAAATGTCTTAATGAAGATTAGGGTTTTTCTTGATTTTAAAAGAAAAGTAAAACCCATAAAATCTTGTATTCCAGTTTCTAAAAGAAAAATGGATACGAATGAAGAACAAGTTTAAGATTTAGATTTAAAACTTGAAGAACAACCATGAAATGGTTGTGTTCATAAAACCATGAAAGAAATGATTTTATTTTATAGAGTTCTTTTGTTTGATCTTGTTAAAACAAAGAGAAGATCGAAAACAAGTTATACGCATTTGATAAAAAATAAGAACATATTAACCTTGAAGTTGAATACCAAGATGAAGAACAGTTCTTGAGGTTTTTGAGAGCACAAATGCAACAGAGAATTCTTTTCTTGCGGAGAAAGATTGTTCGCGTAAAAGACAAATGTAAACCAAGAGTTGTTTATATAGGGATTTTTAGAGAGAGAAAATCTTGAGCGGGAAAAGGTTTTCATCATGACACGGACACGTGTTTACATTTGATTGGAAGTTTGAACAAAACGTGCAAACGTGTGTCAGAAAGAAATCGTGCCGAGTGTTATCCGTTGCAATGACGTCACAACTTTCCTTTCACATTCTTTTAGGATGTCTCTGAGATTTTGAAAAACTCAGGGACTCTTTTGAAAAACATGAAGCACTGAATAGAAATATCAGTGAAGGTTTAAGAAATTTTCAAAATATCACTGTTAAGGAAGAGATATTCAGCGATGCAATTTATTTTGAAATCTTGCATTTACATGCGATTGTCAGAGAGAGAAAACATACCTGGATATCAGTTTAACCAAGTTTATTCAGAGAGAAGATGATGAAATGGATTATAAAAGTTGATTTTATCCCGAAGCCTATACAAGAATGTATAAACGTATCGCTGATTAAATGTGAACCGCTGAAGATTTTATCCTTCAAAGTTCAGCATTCCAAGCTCGCTGATGAGAAAGTTGAATCTTGTCTCATCAAGAGGTTTGGTAAACAAATCAGCTAACTGATAATCAGTTGGGATAAAATGAAGTTCTATATCACCATTCATCACATGATCTCTGATAAAATGATATCTGATTTCTATGTGTTTTGTCTTTGAGTGTAGCACTGGATTGTTTGCTATAGCGATGGCACTTGTGCTGTCGCAATAGATTGGAATTTTGGAGAGCTGAAGATCATAGTCTAGTAGTTGATTTCTCATCCACAAGACCTGAGAACAGCAGCTTCCAGCGGCTACATACTCAGCTTCAGCTGTGGAAGTGGACACTGAGTTTTGCTTCTTACTTGTCCAACTTACCAGCTTTCCACCCAGGAGCTGACATCCTCCTGTGGTGCTTTTCCTATCCATTTTGCAACCTGCAAAATCACTGTCTGAATAGGCGGTTAGATCGAATCCTGAGTCTTTGGGATACCAAAGACCTAGATTCGCTGTACCCTTAAGATATCGAAAGATTCGCTTTACAGCTTTCATATGGGATATCTTAGGTTCAGCTTGATATCGTGCGCACAGACATGTTGCAAACATAATATCGGGTCGGCTAGCTGTAAGATACAGTAGTGAGCCGATCATCCCACGGTACAACGTGACATTGACAGGAACACCATTTGTGTCCTTATCAAGTATCAGCGGTGGTGCCATAGGGGTTTTCATAGCTGAACTTTCAGTTAAGTCGAATTTCTTCAGCATATCTTTAACATACTTTCCCTGATTTATAAAAGTTCCTTTTTCAGTTTGCTTAATCATGCACGTGGAGCTTGCTTTAAGCCATAAAGTGCCTTGTCCAGTTTATAAACATAACCTGGACGCTTAGGATCTGAGAATCCTGGAGGTTGTTCCACATATACTTCTTCATTCAGCATTCCATTTAGAAACGCTGACTTAACATCCATCTGATGTACAATGAAGTTTTTGTGTACAACATATGCTAAGAAAAGACGAATAGATTCAAGTCTTTCTACTGGAGCAAAAGTTTCGTCATAATCTATGCCTTCCTCTTGTCTGTATCCCTGAGCAACAAGACGAGCTTTGTTGCGAGTTACAGTACCATGTTCGTCCAACTTGTTTCGATAGACCCATTTAGTGCCTATCACCGTTTTGTCAGTTGGTCTACGAACAAGTTTCCAAACTTTGTTTCTTTCGAATTCAGTCAGCTCTTCTTGCATAGCGCTGACCCAGTTTGGATCTCTGAGGGCATCATCTATTTTCTTTGGTTAAGTTAGAGAAATAAAGTTAACAAATAAACAAATATTACCTGCACTTCTACGAGTCTGAATACCAGCGTTGGGATCACCAAGAATTTGATCGATTGGGTGATTTACAGTCCATCGCTGAGCCGGAGCATGCGTCGCTGACTCAGTCTGAACTGGAGAAACTGAAGATGAGGCTTCAGCTACTTCTGGATTATCAGCTAAGAGGGGAATGTTTGCATTTGCCACTTCATTCACTGATTGTTGAGAAATAGATGGAATTTCTGAGACATTTGGATCAACTGCAGGTATAGTGTTTATAGGAACCGCTGAGACCCAAGATGTTTCAGCTTCACTATTTTGCATATTTGGAATGATAGAAGGACCATCATTTTCTACTGTGTGAGCATGAGGAGTGGGAACATCTTCTGAATCACCAAGATGAGAAAACATCCATTGATTCAGTTCTTCTGTATCAGCGTTCGGTTTAGAGTTCGCTGAACGGGATTCGTCAAACGTGACGTGAATAGTTTCTTCTACAGTTTGTCTTCTTCGGTTGAAGACTCTGAAGGCTTTGGAAACTGAGGAGTATCCAAGAAAGATTCCATCATCAGCCTTAGGATCAAACTTTCCAAGGGCATCTCTGTTGTTCAGTATGAAACACTGACATCCAAAAATGTGAAGAAAGCTGATTGAAGGCTTTCTCCCATGAAAGAGTTCACAGGCTGTCTTTTTGAATCTTTTAACTATCAGCGACCTGTTTTGCGTAAAACAAGCAGTGTTGACAGCTTCTGCCCAAAACTGAGTAGGCAGGTGAGAATCGCTGAGCATTGAACGTGCAACTTCAATAATTATTCTATTTCTTCTTTCAGCGACTCCGTTTTGTTGTGGTGTTCTCACTGACGAAAAGTTGTGAGAAATACCCTTGCTCTCAAGGAAGGAATCAAGAGAACTGTTTTTGAATTCAGTTCCATGATCACTCCTTATTGAGCGAACAGTCATATTGTTCAGAGTTTCCATCTTCCGAACAAAGGTGATGAGTTCTTCAGGGGTGTCACTCTTAGAACGGAGAAACATTACCCATGTGTAACGAGAGAATTCATCAACTATGACCAGCGTATATTTCTTTCCAGTGACGGATTGTTTGTTAACGGGGCCAAACAAATCCATATGGAGTAGTTGTAGAGGAGATGACACTGAGGAAACTTGCTTTGACTTAAAGCTTGCCTTGGTCTGCTTCCCTTTTTCACACGCTGAACATAAAGACTCTTTGGCGTATGAATGTTGAGGTAGACCAGTGACTAACTCTTTGGATGAAAGAGTATTCAGTGTCTTGAAGTTGAGATGTGAGAGCCTTTTGTGCCATAGCCAGTTAACATCAGAAGATGCTTTTGAGAAGAAACAGGAGTTCTCAGTGGTTGTTGAGTCCATGTTTATAACGTAAACATTTTCCAAACGATAACCGCTGAGAGCTATCTTCTCCTTTTTGTCAGAGACAAAGAATGATTCCTTAGTGAAAATCACTTTGTTATCCATGTCGCAAAGCTGACTGATGCTTAGAAGATTATGCTTCAGCCCTTCAACATATGCGACTCTTCTGAAGGATGTTGTACCATTTGAAAGTACACCATACCCTCGGGTATGTCCTTTTCCATTTCCACCGAAAGTCACAGAGGGGCCCTTCTCTTCCTTGTATTCAGCGAGCAGGTTTTTCTTTCCAGTCATGTGTCTAGAGCATCCGCTATCGAGATACCAGATACCCTTCTTAACCTGCAATACAAAGGAAGATTAGTTTTGCTTGGGTACCCACTTCACTATGTATACGCGTTTGTCAGTGGAAGTAGTTGGAATGGGTTTAGCAGTCTTCGCAGCATTTGAAGAGTCAGCTTTGTCTTTCTTCACATTGGTCAATTTCTTGACCTCAGCGGTAGGAGTCACCTTGACCTGAATTGCAACTGGTTTGGTCTTCTTGGGTGCTATCTTCACCTTAGCTATCTTATCAGCTTTGGTGGCTGTGGGGCACTTACATGCAATATGATCGGTAAGTCCACAGTGATAACATTTCCTATAACTAAAATTAGTTCTAGGACCACTTGAGTGCTGAGCTTTTAATTTGGAATTAGAAGTGCCAGCACCAAGTACACTATTGGTTTTTGAAATAGGACGAACATTTAGTTCTTCAGATTTCTTACCAAGGATATCTACTCTGAGTCTAGGAGTAGGTCGCTGAACTGATCCAGAGGTCTGATTTCTAGAACCAGATGAATGAATCACTAAGGCTTTGGAAGCATTCAGCTTAGGTACTAAGGTACCCTTCTGAGGGTTTTGATAAATAACAATTCCTTTACCTTTGTCTTTAGAGACAGAGGTAGGTTTTGAATAAACCATTTTCTCCTTACCTTTTGAGGAGGTAGGAGTTTCCTCAGGGATTGGTGTAATCGACGAGGAGTACTGAGATGAAGAAGTGTCAGCTACTGAGGATACGAACATTCCAAATTTAAGCATTGAACGTTCAGTTGTTGGTTTTGGAGTATCATATTTATAACCCAGACCACGTTTATCACTCAGTGGAATCTGAGCCTTAATTATCTCAGTGATCTTTGTTGAAGAATTACACCATCCTTCAACAGTAGCTTGTTCAGGTTTTAATGCAGCGATAGCTTCTGCTCGGTCGATTTTGACTAGCTGATTTAAATAGACTTGATCTTTAAAATCTTCTTCAAATTTAGAAAGCTTTTCTATTTGAAGGTGGCAGTTTTTAAGCTTTTCAGCGAGATCAAGATTTTGGTTTTCAACCACAGCTTTGCCGTTCATGGCTTCGTATAAACTTCTAGTCAGCAGTTCGATTTTACGGAGACTATCAGCTTCATCAATATTTGCAATATTGGTAAAGAAGGAAGGTGATACCTGAATGGCAGATGTTGAAGTGGAGGGAATGTCTGAACTTTCTTCCTCTTCTTCAATCTTGGCCATGAGACATTGATTTGCTTCATCATCTTCAGAATCAGATGATGAGGCTTCTTCATCAAAAGCAGCCCAATCATAGTCAGCCATCAGGCCTTTTCCTTTCTTCTTAAAGCTTTTCAGCTTTGCATACTTTTCCTTCAGCTTTGAGTATTTGTCATCTTTATTCCTTGGAACAAAGGATTTCTTTGTAAAAGCTGAAGGTCTCATGATTTTCTTTGACCTGCACTCGTTAGCGAAATGACATGTCTTTTCGCAGTTGAAACAAGTAGCAGTAGCCTTATCAACAAAAGCTGATGACTTAGGCTTGTCAGCTATAGAAAGAGTTTTGTTCTTTCTAAACATTTTCTTCTTGGCGAATCTCCTGAACTTTTTAGTTAGGAGAGCCAAGGATTCATCATCATTTGAAGAATCAGAATCTGATGACCTTTCAGAGTTACTTTCTAACTCAGTGATAGTGACCACGGGTCGCTGAGTAGAAGGTTCCTCTGAGATTAAAGCAACATGGGTGCTTTTGGAATCTTTTACAATATTCTTCTTAAGATGGCTAGATTGCTCATGATTCAGCAATGTGCCATATAAGGTAGCAAGTGTCATTGATCTTAGATCTTTTGACAGCTTGAGACACATGGAATAATTGTCCCAGCTTTCAGGTAAACATTCTAAAAACTTTGTCAGCACTTCAAAGTTAGAATATTCCTTACCAACCGTTTTAAGATCTATAATTAAGCAATTAAAACGTTGATGAACTTCAGAGAGAGTTTCATTCTTACCAGAAATGAAGCTTTCGTATTGTCTTACCAGGTTGATCTTTCTTGAATCCTGGACTTCAGACGTTCCTTCATACTGAACACATATTGTGTCCCACATAGCTTTTGAGGATTTCAGGTTCATGACGGAATGGTAGACTTCGTCAGGAAGGGCCATGGATAGTATGGATCTGGCTTTTGTATCTATAGCCACTTTCTTCTTATCTTCATCGGTCCACATGTGTATTTCCTTTGGAATCAGTCTTTCAGGAATAGCAGCTCGAGTTGCAGTGGCTGGAACTAAAGGATCAATAGTTACAGGGATGTGTGGGCCGTTTTCAAGATAGTAGGTCATAGTAGGGTCTACACCTTCTAGGAAGAGCATCATCCTATTTTTCCATAAGTTGAAGTTGTCTCTGGAAAATCTAGGGGGTTTTGCAAGAGAACCATTGTCTATATAATTTGTGTTTGTGTGGGAGGCCATTTTCAGATAATAGCAAGGAAGAGAAATATCTTAGATTAGATCTTGTTTATGAGATTAAACAAATCTGCTCTGATACCACTTGTTGGTCCCGAAAGGCCTATACAAGTTTGTAGAAGGGGGGGTTGAATACAAACACACTATTTTACTTTTCTAAATTGTTTATTGATAAATCATTAACAATTTACAGCTTGTTGCGGAAACAAGATTAAGGATAAACCTAAATCTAAACAAGTTGGAACACTAAGGTTTCTTGCACTAAGAAAGATATGGAGATTACTAATAAAATCCTATCTTGAGAGAGATTTGAACTTGTCCAGAGTTAGCAAGTTACTTCAAATGAAGTGAGTTCATCTCTTTATATACTGCATGCATTTAATGCAATTCAGTATACACTTTACACGTGTCATCAGCGGATTGGTTGCATGTTATTGACCTTTGTTGACAACCTTAGTAGCCGTAAAGATGAACAGTGTAGTATCAGAGTGGTTGTACGATCTCAGATTTTCGGAGGTTCTTTTCTGACATTTCGTATGGTGGCGTGCAAGGGAGGTTAAGACAAAAGTACTTTGTACGGAGGACTTCATGATCAGCTTTCGTTGATTCAGCGATTATCATTTACTATTCAGCGAATGATAAAGTTCAGCGATAGCTGAATTCTTGTACTTGATACTTCACGTTGAGTGGACAAATCTGAGTCTTCGCTGATCCGCATCAGTTCATTAGTAGACTTGTCGCTGGTTCTTGAGCGTAGAACCTTTGTTGACGTGAAACTTGTCTTCAGGGATTATAAGTAAACAACTAACTTATCAGCGATCACCATAAGGACTGAACAGACTCAGCGCATTATGGTGAACAGTGTTCGCTGATTGTTTAATTTAAAGAGCGAGAGTTCCTATCAGCGGTACTGTAAGATCTTAGTACTTATCAGCGATAGTGAAACTCTGATACATATTGTTTACATACAATTTTCACTAAGTATTTAAGAGAGGGTCATTATCAAATCACTGAGGGTTTGGATCAACAGTCTTCATCGTCTCCGTAGCAACGTAGTATTCTGCGAACCGAGACTTTTCCAGAAAGCTAGCGGTGTAGTCTCGAACGGATAAGTTTCCTTGTTGTAAGTTCATAAATTCCCCTTCCAGTGGTTTGACGGCTGCTCGGGGACAAAATTGTTTCCCGTAGGCTATCACAAATTCTTCCCAAGAGAGGGTAGAATAAACATCAGATCCTTTAGAATGAATAAAAGATTCCCACCAATACAAAGCATCCCCTTTTAACATTGTTGCCCCGTACAATACCCTATCTTCATCCGCACACTTGCTTGTCTTGAAAATAGCTTCTATTTCCTTCATCCATCTCATTGCTTTCACGGGATCCCTGTCTCCTGAGTAGGTCGGAGGTCTACAGCTTAAAAACATTTTTTAGTCGCACCTCCTTTGTATTGGTATAACAGTTGTTGTAATTGGCATTTCATCTTCTGGCCCGGGATCCGGTGTTTCAGCTTCATTGTGACAACTTTGATCAAACATTGCTTGTATACTAGTTTGCAGTCTTCCCATTTCTGCCATCAAGTCATCCCTTGTAACAAACTCTGTACCTCGTGGCTGAGCTCTGCCCCTGTTCGACCTCCAGTTCTGCCCCCGGTTCTGCCTCCAGTTATGCCTCCCCTTTCCCCTGTTCCTATTGGAGGATTCGTACTATTCGGATTTCTTCCTCCTCCTCGATTCGAATTTCGTGTACCGCTTGCCATTCTATAGATTTAAACAAGGTTAATATACACATAAGCACATACCCCATATAACAAGGTATTCCAGTTCAAACATGTACCTGTAAGATCACAATTACACTGGCCAGGTGTAATATGAAATTACCTTACATGATGTTCCTTCTACCTTTTATACTTAATATCCCAAGGTTCTACAATAATAGGGACATCCTACTTCACATGCAGTTAAAGTCTAGGTACAGATACAAATACCTAAATCCCTTAAACTAGGGCTCTGATACCATTTGTAACAACCCAATTCCCATATACACAACAGATCACATAATGTAACATAACATTGATATGACAAACGAAACATCATATTACAAGTACGGTCCCGTAGTCTTCTACAATCAGAAAAAGCCATTCTACTACAAACTTTATACTAAATACATACATAACATTTAATTATTATAATAGAACTGCTAAACATGCTAAAATCTTCATCATGCATTCCTTCACAAAAGCTATCCATCGATTACTCTAATCATTTGCCCTTACTCGATCCACCACCTAGAATACATATTTTTAAAACAAAATGAGGGTTAGACCTAAGGGTCTAAGTGAGAAAATCCCTGTTAGTTTGAAATCATTTATATAAACCTTAATTATATAAATCACACAGCACGGTCAAATATATCAATTTGAACTCACACATTATATACCTTCCCTTCTCATTCCTCCTGGCCATATTAGTTGGTTGCAAGCCAACTAATAAATTTACAACGCTGTACAACATCTACAGCGAAACAACGCTATACAGATTCTATAGCCAAACACACCGGTCCTAAGCCCAGCCAACGTATTATAACACATTATAATACTCATGTAAATATAATACCTCAATATATTATAATTCACATATGTCGCACATATAAACACATAATCACCAATTATCACATTCCCAAACCATACGTATATGTATTCCAGTAAAAATATTTTTAAAGTAAAACTCACCTGTTTTGATTATTACACAGCTCGCAATCTCCTTTCAAAATGGTCTTATCTCATATCACGACTCCACAGAATCTGAAACAATTTAAGATACATACACCGCTTTACTAGCCAAACATATAAAGCCTACCAGTTCCTGTTCTCAACTGTACCACTAAACTTAGCAAACTACCGGGACTACACAGAGTACCGGGACTTCGCAGTACCGGGACTCCTTGGTACCGGGAGTCTCGATCACCGGGAGTTAACAATACCGGGAGTTCACTATACCGGGAGTCCACCGGGAGTCGACAGTACCGGGACTACACCGGGAGTCGACAGTACCGGGACTCCACCGGGAGTCCTCAAGAACACAGTCGGTTTCCACTTACCCAGAAATCGATTAAAATCTAATCAAGACGCGAAATTAGAAATTCTAAACCGATAGATATCTTCTATTCGTGATTACAAATACATACTGTAAAGAAACTTACCTCAAAATCGCCTCTAACCCAATCGATTGATGCTCTAACCGTAGGTTTCGTCCACTGCTTCTTTTCGCCTCCAGAACTCCCGCACACACACACTCTTTCTATTTTAGGTATCTGATGAGTATACGAGGCTTAAGAGATAATATAGGTCAAAATTACCCTCTTGGCTCAAACTATTCCAAAATGACCCAAAACACCCTTAACCTTATAACTTATCTCAAACTTAACCAAATCATTATATCTTATGGTTAAATTAATTTGACGGATAGGTAAAATATCTAACGGACTTACCCGAGGTATTACATCTTGATCCCATTTCATCATATTATGATGAAATTGTGGAATATATATATATATATATATATATATATATATATATATATATGCTATATATATTCATATAATTATGCAATTTATATACTTTAAACCCTTTTCATCATTATTATGATGAAATTGTGCTATGTATAAATATATATATGTACTATACATTTATAAAGCTATGCACTTTAAATACTTCATCTTTACATTTTGAACCCTTTTTATCATTCTTATGATAAAATTTCGGTATACATATATATACTATATATAAAGTCTTTGGACCCTTTTCGTTACTTATTGTGACGAAATTGCGGTAACTTTAATCTATCAAGAATGAAGCATACTTACGTTCTGATTACAAATGTTGGTAACTCCATACGATTTATAATATTTAAATCACAATAAAGGCATTTTATGACGATTTGGATAGTTAGTAGCGAACCTGCGAAATAAAAAACTCACTAGTGACCTTACGTTCATAGGTTTGAAGTAGGATCATCTCGAAGTACTTGTGGGAGATTCCCGGATTCTATCGCTTATCAAGTGAGTTATCACAGCCCCTTTTTCAATATTTTACATATTTGGGGTGAAAAGCATGTCGTTATTGCAACTACTTTATGCACCGGTTAACTCGTTTTCTTGAAAATGTAAACTTTGCTATACTCTTTTATGCTCTATGGTATGTATAGGTTACGCATGTTGTAAGTTTTTGAGCTTTTCTCTATCGTACGTAAGTCCCCATTTGACTCTACGTTACCCGTTTAACTCACGAGTATGAGCCGTTGGTAATTATGGATAGCGCTATTTGGTTGACACCCCACTCACAAGTCGCGCTTGTTTGAGTGCATATTTATTGTTGTTCGTGCGCATTGTTGGCGATAGAACATGCGTTGGGGCGGCTGTCATATAGGTCGGGTAACGGGCTCACTACTTTAACATAATACATACTATTTCCATGAGCAAGTGTTTTCATAACCGGTTGCCTTATCCACTTGTGCGGATTTAAACTATTTTGCTTTGATAAACAATGTTGTACTCATTAAACCTGTGATCTCACCAAATAGTGCATTAGTTGACCTTTTCATTGACATGCTTTTCAGGAGAACGTCTTTAAGGTTGGGATCTAGGAGGGCTACACGTGATGAAGCTTTCTTCATTATCTTTTACTTATGTCATTTCCCCTTTTGAAAAACGATTGTAAAAGGCAATGTCTTCATCTTTTGAATGTATTTTGATGGTTGGTGTAATCCTGTAACTCTTGCTATGAAAGTTGAGCTGCACATCCTGTGTTTTCGCTTTAGCGGGGTGTGACAGACATAAGTTCTGAACAACATGTTCAGAACTTCTGAACATCCTTCTGATCAAGCACTTCAGAACTTCCTTCAAGCACTTGTGATATCTTCATCTTCATCATCAGAAGTTCTGAGTCTCCTACTCAGAACTCTGACCCTTCTGTTCAGATTCCACACTTGTAATCTTTTCGAGACTTCTCAGATCAGAACTTCTGAGTCTTCTAACTCAGAACTCTGAGTCCTCTATTCAGATCCAACACTTGTAACTTTTGACAAAACTTCAGATCTAACATTATACCATGTGTCTTAAACTTTCAAAGGATCTTAAATACATGACCTTAAGTACTCTTTTTGGCACTATGCTCAATCATGAGCAGTCGTGTCTACTTAAGAAGAATCTTGTCAAATATTCCAAAAGCAAATCGGTTGCTTTACTCTCTTCAAAGTTAATGCGCACTCAGCGATCTTCTGTCACTATCACTGAGTTGGAATCTAAGTCTTATGATTCATCAGAAACTGATCCTTCAGAACTTGATGAATCTCTGGCACTCCTGACTAACTCTTTCAAGAGATTCGCGATAAAGAGTAACTTTAGAAGAAATAAACCTCGCACTATCACTGACAGGCCCAAATCATCTCCTATTGATAAGGCTACTGCCACTTGCTATAACTGTGAAAAAATAGGTCACTTTGCTAGTGAGTGCAGGTCAAAGAAAGTATTCAAACCTTCTTCATTCTTCAAGAAATCCTCTACTTTTAAGACTAGAGACGACAAATACCTTAAACTCAAAGAAAAGTATGAAAAGCTGAAAAGCTACAAGAGAAACGGTAAAGGTCTAATCGATGAAGAACACGATTAGGCTGAATCTGATGAAGAATCAGATTCTGATGAAGAAGATGCAGCCAATCTCTGTCTTATGGCCGAAATCCAAGAAGTAAAATGAAGAACCACCTGAAATTCCCTCTATTTCTACGTCTCAGGTATCTACTTCTCCTTCTCCAGCTGTTATTGACGCTGATAGACATCGTGCTATCAACGTACTGACTATTGATTTATATGACGCCCTGAATGGTAAGACCAAAGCTGAACTACAAAATCTAGATTTATCTGAACAACTTAAAAATTGTCGTTTAAAAATATAAGAGCTTTCTAAAATCGAAAAATCTCAAAGATCAGGTCTATGTAAATCAAGTCATCGGCATTGAACGCGAGCAAGCTATCCCTGAACTAAAAGCTTAGAAAGCTACTTTTGAAGGATGGTGTAAATCCTCAGCAAAGATCACTGAGATATCGGTGCTCGGATTTCTATCAATGACAGAAGTGGTCTTGGTTATCATGCTAACGCTGAAGAACCAACCAAAGATCGTTCCATGCTTAAGATTGGAATGTTTTTTTCTTTTATCCCTGACACCTCATCATCTTAGTGCCCTTCTTCTAATAATTAAATCTCTGAGGAAAAATCCACTTTAAGCCCCAAACTTGCACATAAAGGAAAAAATGTTTTAGAAAAACCTCAGAAGGGTACCAAAGTGCCAAAGCTGAAGAAGTCTACACCTTTAGCTAATCAACCCTCTACTTCAAAGAACAAGCTCCCTGAACATGTTCAGCGATCAACTCCAAGAATAAGGGTTGACGTCATAGGTAAGAAATCTGATGCTAAAGGTATTCTTGGTACAAGCCCTGCTAATTTAAAAATATCAAATGATTATGCCTATGGTCCTAAAGCTACTTTCAGCTATAGAGAATACTATCATCGTGGACTTACTGATCATATTGCTAGTAAGTACCCCACAGCCACCAAAACTGAGAAATCGGCTAAGGTAAAGATGACTGCCTCCAAGGCAAAGAAGATCACCCCAGGTGAAAAACAAGCCAAGGTGGAAAACGCCACTAAAGTTAAGAAATTAACCAAAGTTATGATTACCGATGATGCTGAATCTTCAGATGTTGTGAAGACCGCTGATCCTTCCACTTCCTCTACCACTGACAATTGTGGACCCATAGTTAAGTGGGTACCAATTCAAAATTAATCTTCCTTATGTATGCAGGTCTCGAAGGGTATCCGGTATCTTGATAGTGGATGCTCTCGACACATGACTGGGAAAAGAAACCTGCTCACTGAATACAAGGAAGAAAAAGGTCCCTCAGTGACCTTTGGTGGAAATGGAAAAGGATATACCCGAGGGTTTGGTGTACTTTCTAATGGTACAACCACCTCAGAAAAGTTGCTAACATAGAAGTACTGAAGCACAATCTTCTTAGCATCAGTCAGTTATGTGATAAAGACTACAAAGTTTGCTATACTAAAGAAGCATGCTTTGTCACTGATAAGAAAAAAAAAAGATTGCTCTCAGCGGCTATCGTTTGGACAATGTTTTATGTCATATACATGGACTCAACAACCACTGAGAACATATGTTTTCCCTCCAAAGCTTCATCAGATGTCAACTGCTATGGCATAAGAGGCTCTCTCATCTAAATTTCAAACGCTGAACACTCTCTCCTCTAAAGAACTAGTCATTGGCTTGCCTCAGCACTCATATGCTAAGGAATCTCTCTATTCAGTGTGTGAAAACGAAAAACAAACAAAATCAAGTTTCAAGTCAAAACAAGTGTCTTCAGTGACAAATCCTCTTCAGCTCCTCCATATGGATTTATTTGGCCCTGTCAACATACAATCCATCGCTGGAAAGAAATACACTCTGGTAATAGTGGATGAATTCTCTCGCTATACCTGGGTTATGTTCCTCCGTGCAAAGAGTGACACTTCAGAATAACTCATCTCATTTTTCAGGAAAATGGAAGTCCTGAACAATATGATTGTTCGCTCAATAAGAAGTGATCATGGAACTGAATTCAAAAATAGTTCTCTTGATAACTTCTTTGATAGTAAGGGCATTTCTCACAACTTCTCAGCCTTGAGAACACCTCAACAGAATGGAGTCGCTGAAAGAAGAAACTGAACGATCACCGAAGCTGCCAGATACATGCTCAGCGATTCTCATCTTCCAACTAAATTCTGGGCAGAAGCTGTCAACACTGCATGTTTCACACATAATAGGTCGCTGGTCGTCAAAAGATTAAAAAAAACGGCCTATGAACTTTTCCTTGGGAGAAAGCCATCTATCAGCTTGCTTAACATCTTTGGTTGTCAATGTTTCATTTTAAACAACAGAGATTCTTTTGGAAAGTTCGACCCCAAAGCTGACGATGGAATTTTCCTAGGATACTCTTCAGTGTCCAAAGCCTTCAGAGTCTTCAATAAGAGAATACAAACTGTAGAAGAAACCATTCATGTCACCTTTGATGAATCCCGTTTAGCGAACTCTAGACCTACTGCTGAAAACGAAGAACTAAATCAGTGGATGTTTTCTCATTATGGGGAATCAGAAGCGAATCTTAACTCTGACCCTCAGGTCAACAACCCTATCGCTGATGATGATCCAATCATCATTCCTAGCATTGCAGACAAGTGAAGCTGAATCCTCTTCTTGGGAATCGGTTTTCCCCATTAACACTTTGCCTCCTTTTGAACCCTCAACCTCTGAAATCCCATCCACTTCCCAACAACCAGTGAATGAAATCTCATCTGAACCTCAATAAATTCTACCTGGTATACCTGAAACTGCTGCTGTTGAAACCTCCTCTTCAGCACCTCCAGAAGTTCTATCTGAGTCAGTGATTCAACCTCCTGCTCAGCAATAAACCTTAAATCACCCAATTGGTCAAATTATTGGTGATCCAAACGCAGGTATTCAGACTCGACGTAATTCAGGTAACATTTGTTTATTTGTTAATTATATTTCACCGATTGAGCCAAAGAAAACTGATGATGCCCTCAGAGATCCAAACTGGGTCAGTGCTATGCAAGAACAACTGACTGAATTTGAAAGAAATAAAGTTTGGAATCTTGTTCCCAGACCATCTAACAAAACAGTGATAGGCACTAAATGGGTTTATAGAAACAAGTTAGATAAATTTGGTATTGTAACCCGTAACAAAGCTAGACTACTTGCTCAGGGATACATACAAAAGGAAGGCATAGACTATGATGAAACCTTTGCCCCACTGGCAATACTCGAAGCAATTCTGACTTTTTCTAGCCTATGCAGTTCACAAAGACTTCAAAGTTCATCTAATGGATGTCAAGTCAAGGTTTCTCAACGAAAAGCTGAATGAAGAAGTCTACGTTAAACAACCATCAGGATTCGCTGATTCTAAGCATCCAGAGTATGTCTATAAACTGGATAATGCTCTCTATGGATTAAAGCAAGTACCTCGTGCATGGTATGATATTTTATCCTCATTTCTTATCACTGAAAATTTTGAATGTGGTAAAATCGATAATACTCTATTTTTCAGAAAGGTTAAAGGTCATATTATTTTTGTTCAAATATATGTCGATGATATTGTATTTGGTTCTACTAACCCATCTCTGTGTACTCGTTTCGCTGAACGAATGAAAAACGAATATCAAATGAGTATGATGGGTGAGCTGACATACTTCATTGGACTTAAAATCAAGCAAAGCGATAAGGGTACTTTATGCACCAAGGTAAGTACGTTAAAGATATGCTGAAGAAATTTGACCTAACTCAAAGCTCAGCATTGAAAACCCCTATGGCACCTCCGCTGACACTTAACAAGGATTCCTCTGGAAACCTGTTAATGTGACTGCCTATAGAGGGATGATCGGCTCTCTTCTATATCTTACAGCGAGTCGTCTTGATATCATGTATTCTACTTGTCTTTGTGCACGAATTAATCTGAACCTAAAGAATCACATATGATCGCTGTAAAGCGGGTTTTCATATATTTGAAGGGTAAAGCCAACCTAGGTCTTTGGTAGCCCAAAGACTCAAGGTTCGATCTAATTGCCTATTCAGATAGTGATTTTGCAGGTTGCAAACTGGATAGAAAGAGCACCCCAGGTGGTTGTCAGCTCCTCGGTGGAAAGCTGGTAAGTTAGACAAGCAAAAAGCAAAATTCAATGTCCACCTCTACCGCTGAAGCTGAGTATGTAGTTGCTGGAAGTTGTTGTGCTCAGGTCTTATGGATGAGAAATCAGCTATTATACTATGACCTTCAACTATCTAAAATTCCCATATATTGCGACAACCCTAGTGCCATCGCTATAGCAAACAATCCAGTGCTACACTCAAAGACAAAACACATCGAAATCAGATATCATTTTATCAGAGATCATATGATGAATGGAGATATAGAATGTGGATCCCAAATTTGTGCAAATAACAATAATGTCAATGTTCAATAAGCAATAACACAGATTGATTTCAACTTGTCATCCATCTATCATTCATTCAAAGTGATAAACCATTCAGAGAGTTTTACAATACGTATCAGAATGATTAAGAATGATTTATTTTCCTGTCTAACCTAAAACTAGGCTCAACTAAAGCTATTTATACCTAGGCCTATTATTACCAAGGCCCAAGCCCGTTAACGCACTAAAGCCAATTAACACAATAAGTCTTTTACTAACAATATTCTTTTCTTTATATCACTTTCTATTTTATAGGACATTTATGTCCTAACAATCTCCCCCTAAAGTTATATAAAGAAAAAATGGTCTTGAAAACTTTAGGTCTTGATCTTCTCTCCCTCTTGAATCTTTGAAACACTTGAATAAAGCTCTTCGTCTCATATCTTCAACTTTATCACCAGATTCAATGAATTTGTCTTTGAACCGCGAGTTGAATTGGCTTTCAGCTTTAAGAACTTGTAGAACCAATATGCTCGAAGGAGGAAATAATGATTTGTAGCGAACACCACTTGATAAGGGATTAGAAGAATTGATCACTTGTAATCTTTTCTTGCACAAGTAAAACAGTTACTCCCCCTCAACTTTTGCTAACTACCCTCAACTTGATTATCGATGTCTTTGAATCTCATGACGAGTAGGAGCATCCGGAGCATCATGTAATCTCAAAGACAAAACTGGCGAGTAGCAAAATATCAGATAAAGCGTTTTAGTAACAAAGACGGGGTAATTAACTAACACAGAAACACATTAGTAACTATTATCACAATAATTAAAATAATTGTGTGGCCTATCTTCAGAGTTGGCATTGGGGTATCTCTGATAGGACTTCCAGTTATCACTGAAGTAAATTTTAAAAATTACTCCTCAAACTATTCCGGCATTATCACAAAGATATGCGATTGGAATCAGAAAGACTCATGCTTGTGTGAAAGAAATAATTCATATCGATATGGCTCAAAAACTGATTTAACATGGGACACAAGTTAAAAATCAATTGACACAGTGATTAGAATATGAAGTTCATAGATCGAAGCTGATGTCTTCCTTTTTCAATATCTAAGACGTCCGAGTGACGAATAGATAGATTATGTTCTAAACCTCCGTGAATATATGAAACATGAATCTTTTGTAAGATACTTGAGTGGCTAGGTGGGGTGACACAAGTATCGACACTGGGTCCATGTTTGTTTCAATATTCATCTCCAAAGAGCGAGAATGAATAGATTGTGTGGTTACCCGTATAACTGACTCGGTTTGGTAAGGACCAATAATTCTTTTAAGTCGTGTCACATCCTCACCATATTCTTTTCACTCCAAACTCACATATGCATCTAGACCCCTCACTGTTTTCTATAATTGGATGTGTTTCTTGGGTAGGTCCTTCCGATTCTAGACAGACCATAGAAACAGTATAAGTCCTAACACTCCTTTTCATTTACCAAGTTAAAGCATTGGAGTAAACATTTAAATACGAGTTCTAAACTGAAATGTTTAGAAGTCAAAGCGTTTAAGAACGAGTCCTTATATGAGATGATCAGAAGTCATTAAAATTATTTGAAATCAAGTATTTCAAGAAACAAGATCAAGCGCTAAACAGAATTACTCATTGAGCACATTATGGTCAAAAATAAAAGAATGACCAGTAAGTTTAATTATGAAGAACAGGTCACAATTAATATGTCAGATAAGAATTGAATCATTTATAGAAAATGACGAACTTTGAACGCAAATAGGAATTCAATCGAGTGTATTTCCATTGAAAAATCAACAAACATATGAGACATGAAAATAACTAATTCAAGAAAAATATGACACATGGCAATTCTGGAATTTAGAATCGAAGAAAAACAAACACGAGTAAGTTCTTCAGAATAAATTACCACGGTTCTTTGAATTCACTAAAAAACTCATGTATGTGTCAAATACCTTATACTCCCCCTCAAAAATGGCATAACCTTTGAATGTTCATCATGTGTTGTGAATAATATGAATTAAAGCACACATGACATTCCTGCAAAATAGATTAGAAGGATTTTGGTATCCATCCTTTGATGGATCCTTGACAGTTAGATTGTAACACCTCGAAATTTCCAATGTTAAAGTATTTTTATTTTGGGAAGAATTTTTAAAATAAAGAAAGTATTATTTTAAACGGAATGACGGAAGGGTTGAAATTGTATTTGACCCAAAGAGTAAGTTATGTATGAGTGTAGAAACTGTAGGGTTGGTTTCGTCATTATTCGATAGTTGTATCTGTATTTATTAGGAGGGTCGATTTCAATTGAGGTCTTATCTCAATTATGTCCTATGAAGTTGGTTTAGGAAACATCAGAGAGAGAAAGAAGACTGAGTTCGATTGGTAAGAACTATATCACTTGGTTGGATGACTCTATTTCAGTTGATAACTATGTTCTACTTTTAATTAGAACAATGATTCAGTAATAGGAAAGGATTGGAAGATTGAGAAGGTTTATACCAACTTCGGACACAATCCAGGTGAGTTCATCTTCTTATAAATGATTTCAATTGAAATTGAATAAGATATTTGGTAGCAAACTATTTGAATCATTTGGTAAATATGTATTGAGATGGAAGAGACCAAGAAATTGAATTTAGATGAGCTTTTAGAATAAAATTGACGTGTAGATCGAAGTCCCGGCTTCAAAGATCTGGTGTGGGATCCGGCCTCGTTGATATCCGGTGTGAGATCCGGTTTGGGATCCGGACTCGTTAAGATCCGGTGTGGGATCCGGTTTCGTTGAGATCCGATTTGGGATCCGTGTTCGATATACGTTCCGGTCTAAATTTGAGTCCCGGTTCCGGACAGTTCTGAACTTGGTACTGGATTCCGGATGGTTCCGGACTTTGAGTCCGGAATACTTTTCCGGACGAGTTTTCGGACAGTCCGGATATAGGTTCCAGATAAGGGATTTTTCCGGATATAGTTTCTGGATTTGTTATCCGGGTAAGATTTTCTAAAAAAATTCTAGGGGCGCTGTCCCCAGACCCCGCAAGGGCGTTGCCCCTTGACCCCATCCGCTAAGTCGCCGAAGAGGGATAATTGAGAATAAGGGTATGATATTATTGGGATTCTCAGCTTTGAGAATATGATATGAAATGATTGTGCATTCGAGTAAATATGCACGTATGCTAGTAAGTGTAATGGATCCATAGGCACTGGCATTAAGTGAAACGTGGAATTGGCATAAAATAATTTGTAATTCCCGTTGACCTGAAATGTGGAATAGGCATAAAGTAAATTGTAATTCCTATTTCGTAAGGTGATGTGAAATAAGGAATAGGCATAAAGTAATTGTAATTCCTATTTCATAGTGTGACATGAAATGTGGAATAGGCATAAAGTAATTTGTAATTCCCGTTTACGTGGAAATGAGGAATAGGCATAAACTAAATTGTAATTCCCATTTCGTATTGTGATGAGAAATCTAGGAATAGGCGAGAGTTAATCGTAATTCCTGATTTCTATGGGAAGGTAAGAGATAGGCATAAAGCACATTGTAATCTCTACTTCCACTCCAAAAAATAGGCATAAAGTAAATTGTAATTTCTTGGACATGAGCTACGATCTCGAATATGTGATGATTCGTAGTAGGCTCTCGAACGTGATGATATTACTTACTGAGTGTTAGTCATATTCATGGAATCGGGTATGTTCCCGTCATCGAAAGATGAGTACGTGTACAGTAAGAATGGTGGCAAACCAGGTTTGTTTATATGCTTTGTTTACATTGGTTTCCAAAGCTTATAAAGTTTTAATTTGAAATTGGATGTTCTCACTAGGCGTAAGCCTAATGTTTCAAATTAAATTTTCTTACCAGGTACGAGCTCGGGGAAGTAACGGGAAGAGGGACGAGTGATATCTGGTATTCAACTTTTGGTGATAAGTGGAGAAGTTAGCATATACGAGGATGCTTTGGAGAATGGTCTAAACAACTAGAATAATCTGATCTTAATGTTCTGGATTAGATTAGTAGGTTGTTTTGATAAGCTCAATTTGTATATATGTGAAGCCTTATAGCTAATTCTCCATTTATGTATAAAAGTTTGGATGAAATTATGTATAACTTTGATAAATTTTAAGGTTTAAGTTTATCCTGGTTTTTTGGATGTTTCATAGATGCCCTATTATAGTGAGGACCGGGGATACTATAAGTACCATACCAATGGGATTCATATTTTCGATAAACAAAATCATTCAAACCACATGCAGAACAACAAATACAATCATGAGAAAGTTGAAGCAACTATTGAATTGAGTAAACTCTTAAAGGAAACATCACATTTTGTTCAACAGAAGTACGAGAATTAAAAGCATCATGATTATGATTGTATGTCCTAGCATGCGAAACTGACTTAAATGAATTTGTATTTGTTATGCTTTCATTTAACATTTTCACTACCCAAACTTGTTTGAACCTTTTTCTCCGACCATTATTATCTGAAATATCGTTAAGTCATGATCAGTAGAGCTTGAGTAGTAAGGATGTCTATGTTGAGGTCGGCCGGTTTGTTTCCATGTCTGTGAACGTCTTTTGGATTTAGATTTGTTTTTAGAAACATTGTTCACATATCGGGTTTGAGGTGCGGATGTAGAACGTTCGCCCTTTTGAAATTTGACCGGTCGATCAACCATCTTAGAGAGAAAATCGGTATGGCTTGGAAGAGGTTTATCGAATTCAAACTTTGAAAAATCCTCATCTGAACAAATGTTAGAATTCATGAACGTTGAAAAATCATTTTCACTTTCGAGTGGAACATCAGTGGATGAAGGAGCTGAGGAACAATTAGGAATGGTGTTTTGCAAAGAATCGGTTAGAAGCTTTTTGAAAATCAGAGTTTAGATTCTTTGGCAAACATATTACTTGAGGTTCTTTTCCTTTTCTTGAAGAGATTTTGCCTATAAAAGCCTTACAAGAAGATGTATCGGATGAGTTGGATGAAGGTTCAGACAGAGTGACTTTCTTGTTTTCAAGTCGCTCAAACTTATTTTGAAGTTCACCCTTACTAACATGCTCTTGCATCACTTCTGTCGCCAAGGCAGACAATTTGGATGTGAGACGGTTGATTTCTGCCTTAAGAGCTTCTTTTTCCTCACTAGATACAGTTTCTGTTTTTGTGGAATTGAAATTCTCAAGTTTAAGTAAAAGTTCTTGTTTTTCCTTTTGAAATTTAGTCCTTTCCTGTTCAAGTGACTCCTCTAACTCGACTATTTTCATTTCTAAAACAAGAGGAGGAACATATCGTTTAAACTCGTCCGTCACTGTTTTAGTTTCAGTTGCTGGGCCCTCATCCTTTTTAGAGGAATCCTTGGGCTTTGCAAGGTTGTAGCTGTCAAAGTAGTCATTTGAAAGGTACTTGGGTTTCTTTTTCTCATAAGAGGTGTTGAGAACTTCGTACGCAAAAGGTAATTGCATTTTACTTGTATGCTTGCGTTTATATTCCTCAATTTCCTCTTCCTTCTCTTCGAGTGGTCCCGTCCATTTGATTTTATATTCGGGATATTTTCTATCAAGGCAAAGAAATTAAACTCGTATAAAGTAGGCCTCATTGTCAAAACCTTTTTCAAATACTGTGGGTTGTCTTACCCAATTCCCCATTCTTTGTTAAAATAACTGAATTCCTTGGGTTTGTTCAGATGGATCGTTTGATCAGTTTGACCTCGTTTATAAAGTTTGAGCTCAAGGTCTGTTATTTTCGAAACATGTTCTTTAGATTGTATTTGCAGAGAAGAGCATTGATAGACAATCTCAGCTATCTCATTCTCACACTGATCAAGCTTTGAGTTTAAATCAAATATCTTGGCCCTTAAGTCTTTAGGTGCTATCGAAAGGTTTGCACACTTTTCCTTTAGATAAGCATTATCAGACTTAAGTTTCTCTGTAACCATACTTTAGACAACAAACTTCTCATTTAAAGTGGATATTTCAAGCAACTGTTCGTTAGTGGTAAACTCATAGAACTCTACCTTTTGAACAAGCAGTTGAATCTGATCGACTAAAGTTTGATGGATAGAAATACATACATGGCATGAATCTCAGAGCTCTGGAGGATTGTTGTGTTTGCCCATTGCAAGAGCATCTCGAGAAGAAATCTTAAATTGCACTTAGATGATCGTCAGACAGTATACAGTTCGATTCAAGGATATCAAGAATACCCAAATGTACCCCTTCGGCGACTTAGCATGGGGGTCCCGCTAAGTGATCCGGGAGTAGTTTACGGATAGGGAATCTGGAAAAAGGTGTATGGATCGGAAGTGTCCGAATAAAATAAGTTACCAAATAAAGAAAAGAGACCGGATAAATAAGTATCCAGATAAACAATTGTCCGGGAAGAAAGACTTACCGGATGGGGTGTATCCGAATGATGCAGTTACCGGATAGGGGATCCTTCCGAACAATGAAGAACAAACCGGATGATGAAGTTACCGGATAGCTATCCGTACGAGTTCCGGGAAGTATGAGTAACCGGGAAAAGTTCCGGCAAGTATAACTTACTTGAAATATGAGCAACCCGGATAAATGCGTCTGGCTTCAGGGAACTTACTAGGAAATATGAGAAACCCGGATGAGTACGTCCGGATACAAGGAGTACCCAGAGAGATCGTCTGGTAAGTGACGAGAAAATTGGAAACTTACCCGGGAACTACGCAGACTTCTGGATACGGTGGCTGTTCGAGAAAATCGGATCATGGTTCGATTAGTGTTGTTCGATTTCAATCCTGAAAGGTTTGATTTTGACCAAAACACAAAAACAAACACACCTAAATCGATTTCTAAGACAAAATAACTTGATTTTGATGAAATTTTTTGATACTTTTCAAGAACAGAGACAAAAAAATAAGAACACTATTTTGCTTCAAAAATTACTCAAACGGTCAAATTGGACTCTAAAAAACATGCAAAAATGATAACAAAACTACTATGAATCGATTGTGAAGAGTGGAATCAAACGATTTTACCAGAAACGCAAGAATGAGATTTTTAGAAAAATTGGCAGTCGATAGAAACTTACCAGGAGACCTTGAATCGATGTATGTCTACTCTGATACCAATTGTGGATCCCATATTAGTGCAGAAACAATGAAATCGGTAATCAATAAGCAATAACAACGTATGATTTCAACTTGTCATCCATCTATCATTCATTCAAAGTAATAAACCATTCTGAGTGTTTTACAATGCGTATAGGAATGATTAAGAATGATTAACCTAATTCTAAGGCTAAAGCAAACTATTTATACCCTTTAGAGGTATTTACATATTTCACCATTGAACTTCTATTCAACATATATTTGACCCTAACATAGAACTTCATTTTATTCCAACTGACTATCAATTAGCTGAACTTTTTACCAAACATATTGATGAGACAAGATTTAACTATCTCATCAGCGAGCTTGGAATGTTGAACCTTGAAGATTAACTCTTCAGTGGTTACGTGTTAGGGATTAATTCGTGTTGAATAGAAGTTAGAGTAAATAGTTTTTTGCCCAAAAGATGTAACGGGCCATGGGCTTGAATTATGTGGGCCCATGGTATATAATGTTTTGTTAGCCTTAGAAAATAGGCTAGTTGTCATATTCTACTTTCAAGCTTATTGTAATTCTATCTGATTAATGAAAATGAATTGGATAACCAATTGAAATCATTCTGTTTGTTTACATCTATTGATTTCTACTATTCGTTTGCACTAATCTGGAACTCACAATTGGTATCAAAGCATACGAACGAATCGATTCAAGGTGATCCATAGATTTCTGGTAAGATTTTTTGTTCAGTCGACTGTTTTCTTGATTACTTTTGCTCAGATATTGATTCGGTGAAAATTGGTTATTCTCGTTTATTGCATTCCGTTAGCATCATCATTATAAGCGTTTCTGCAATTTTTCATAGTCTAATTCGATCATCTGACTAGTTTTTGAGCAAATTCAAGTTCTTGGTTTTCGGTCTCCGTTCATAGCAAAAATCAAAATTTTTTTGTCAAAATTGTGTTATTCTGCTTTAGATTCGATTTGGGTATTGTTAGTATTGTGTTTTGTTAGGTTTCTAACCTTTGAGGATTGATTTTAAGCAACCCTAGTCGAATTCCATCGATTTTGGAAACCACAGCCGTGGTTACCGGAACTTCTCTTCTAGTTACCGGGTAAGTTTTTTTTTCTCTCGCAAGTTACCGGGTAAATCCAAGTTTCCGGGTAGTTCTTACCGGGTAACTTAAAGTTACCGGTTATCATTACTATCCGGATTCCCACAAGGATACCGGTAAACACATCCGGTAAACTCTCACTGACCGGACACTCCACCCGGTAAGGCTCACTCCACTCGGTAAGGTCTCACATTATCCGGTAAATTCTTATTTCATCCGGTAAGCTATTTTTTCCATACTCTATCCGGTAAACTGAGATCATCCGGTAACCTCTAGTTATCCAGTAACCTTAGTTTATCCGGACACTCCTGCTACCCGGACCGGATACTTCTGCTAATTGAACAATTTCACACAATCTGATCTGGACACTTCCAGATCAGACTATTTTCATCCGGATTCCTATCTGGTAAGTTTAAATTAGTCAATTTGTTACCTGTTTTAGTATAAATCACTCTTAGAACCTGCGTTAGGACATCACTATTAGTGCCTTGCGTTAGGATCTCACTTTGAATCGAACCCATCGTCTGACGATCACATTAGTGCAACTTTAAGGTGACTTCGCGTGATGCTCTTGCTATTGGCACCGACTCCAAGCCGCCCTGTCTCTACCAAGGTGAATACATCCAATGGCGGGACAGATTTCTGATCTTTATTGCGTCAAAGGATAACTTCGAGTTCATCTGGCGAGCTCTAACTGACGGGCCAATTCCTAACCCTGTGAAGACTATACCAGCAACTGCAGAAGGTGGTCAAGTTCGTTATGAGGATAAGTCATACGCAGAAATGAGTGTGGACGAAAGAGGCATGACTGAGGGAGAAAAGCATGCAAAGAGGTACCCTATTTAGGCTCTACCTAACACGATCTACACAGCCATAGACAACTACAAAGTGACAACAAAGGGCATGTGGGATCAGGTGGAGAAAATGATGCGCGGGAGCAGAGTCGGGAACCAACTAAAAATCAACAGCTGCATAACCAACTTTGATGGGTGTAAGCAGTGCACCGGCGAATCCCTCTCCCAGACTTCTGAACATTTTTGCCTCCTTCTCAACGAGCTTCACAAAAACCACATCACTCGATCAAACACGAAAAATGCGCATCTCACGTCAAGCACAACCACTTGACGGAGAACGTGGGCATACACGAACTCTATGAGATGCTTCTTCAAGACGAAGATGAAGTTGTAGAAATCAGGATTCAATCTTACAATCAATTAAGATCAATCAAACAGTAAATGATAGAGAATTGGATCCAAAAGTATTGTATCCAATCAAGAACAGATTACAAATCTAGAGAGAGAATCTCTCAAAGATTACAAAAGTGAATACAAAGATATGCGGAAAGTTATGCCAAATATTAGTTAGCTTACAGTTGCTAACAACTATATATACTGTAAGGAAATACTAAAGCTACAGTACATATATGTGAAAGTCTAATAGAAATATTACACGTGTCCTAATTAACTAACATAATACAAAGGAAAGTATCGTGTCATAAGTTCTGCACATGTTGTTCAGAACTTCTGAACAATCTTCTGACTAAGCATATCAGTACTTCCTATAAAGCACTTGGTCTTTTTAACTCCTTTTTCAGAAGTTCTGAGTCTCCTACTCAGAACTATGATCCTTCTGTTCAGACTTTCATACTTGTAATCTTTTCGAGACTTCTCAGCCAGAGCTTCTGAGTCTTCTTACTCAGAACTCTGAGTCTTCTATCCAGAACCAATACTTGTAACTTTTGACAAAACTTCAGATCTAACAGAAGTGATAGAGATTCTGAGCGAAAAGAAGTTTGCGTCCAAGTCACCTGCTGATCCACTAGCTCTTATGTCTTCAAAACGAGGCTAATCTTCCGGCCGACGTTCCAAACGTGCCCAAGAGCCAAGTGAATCTGAGCCAGAACCTGAGGAAGAAGAGGACCGTGATTCAGATCCCGAATTAATAGCTATGAAGAAAGTAATGGCTCTGCTCTCCAGATCCTTCCAGCAAAAGAAGTTCTTTAAGTAGCCGACGTCCAATAATCAGCGCTACTCCACCTCCTCCAACAAGTGCCATGATTATCAGGATAGATATGAAGGAAAGAAGAAAGCAGATGATAACACGCAGCCTGACAAGAAGGAGAAGACTGAGAAAGAGGACCGCAAGCCCGAGACAAAGAAGGACGAACCTGTTACTTGCTACAACTGCGGGAAGTTGGGTCATTTTGCCAAAGACTGTAGAAAGCCTGTCGTGAAGAATGCACACTATTAAAAGGCAAAACTAGCATTGGCAAAACAAAAGGAAGCAGGAGAAACTCTATTTGTGGAAGATGACTAATGGTTGGGTCGTTCTGATGTCGAAAGCGATTCTGAAGATGCCGACGCTTTCATGGGCTACCACTCTCCTACAGAAGAACAGACAAAGTAGTGTCAGGTATGTGAACCTATCTGTCAAGATCTTTTTAACCGAACGCAACCTCTTGTTGAACGGATAGATTCCTATAAGGCCACCGCTAATGAACATCTGCTTGAAATTGAATCCTTATCTGAAAAGCTAGATGTTCAAAAGCGGATAACTGAGAAACATAAGTCCGAAAATGCTAATTTAAAAGACAAATGCAAAAATCTTTCAATAGCACCTAAGGACTTAAGGGCCAAAATATATGAACTACAGTCACAACTAGATCAGTGTGAAAATGAGAAAGTAGAAATTGTTTATCAATGCTCTGCTCTTCAAATTCAGCACAAGGAGTTTGTCACTAAAATAACTGATCTTGAAACCAAACTCCACAAAAGAGGCCAAACTGACCAGACCATTCACATGAACAAACCCAAGGAATTCACATATTTTAACAAGGAATGGGGAATCGGATACGATAACCCACAGTACTTGAAAAAGGGTATATTCCAAAGTCCAACACTTTATGACTTTGGCTGTCTCGATATAGACAAAAAGTATCCAGGATATGGGATAAAATGGAGTGGTCCTCTTGAATATGAGAAAGAAGAGGAAACTGAGGAATATAAGCGCAAACACACGACCAAAATGTAACTTCCTTTTTGCTACGAGCCTACAAACTATTATTATGAGAAAAATCCAAAGAAATACCTCTCAAATGACTATTTTGACGGCTATAAGGTTGTGACGCCCAAGGATTCCTCCAAAAAGGATGAGGTCCAAGCAACCGAACACAAAACTGAGACGGATGTGTTGAAACTCTATGTTCCCCCTCTTGTTTTTGAAGCAAAAATAGTTGACTTAGAGGAGTCACTCGAGAAAGAAAGGTCATGTTTTCTAAAGGAAAAGCAAGCGCTTATCACAGAACTTGAGAATCTCAAATCCGTGAAAACCGAATATGTGTCAGATGAAGGACAGGAAATCCTTCGGTGTGAAATCAATAGGCACACGTCAAAACTGTCTGCCTTGGCAACATAAGCGATGAAGGAGCATACGAGAAATGGTCAACTCTAAGAGCATATTTGACTTACTCCAGAATGAAAAGCTGATTTCACCCGAACTTTCTTCCAACTCCTCTGATACATCTTCGTGTAAAGCTTTCATTGGAAAAATCCCTTCACAAGATGGTAAAGACTCTCAAGATAAGTGTGTTTTAAGGAATTTAAACTCTGACTTTTTCCTAGCTTCTGCACCGAATTCCCCTAAACACACCGACACAAAGTGTTCCTCGCCTTCCTCGACCAATCCAAGTCCACCTACTTCGGATATCGATTTTTCAAAATTCATGAATTCCGAGGTTTGTTCAGACGAAGAGTTTGATTCATTCCCTTTTGACAAACCTCTTCCACGTTATACCGATTTCCTTTCGCCAGCAGTAAATCGCCCGGTCAATTTTCAAAAAGGCGAATGTTCTAAAAACCCGGCTGTGAACAAGTCTTCTAAAACTAATCCCTGTTCTCAAAATCAATCACAGCCGCGGTAAAAGACCGGTCGATCAACTGATAGAAATCCTGTTTCCTCAAAATCCACTGACAATGCCGTCAATGTTGTTTCAGATAAAACCGGTCGGGCTAAACAGGACAAACAAAAGTGGCTAGCTAAGGAATCTATCGAGAAAGAGGCGTCGAAGTCATTTTGTTTTCTATCCAAGAATGAACATGCATGATTGTGCTTTGAACCATAAGAATGGTTTGGTTCTTACCATGTCTTTACCTCAAAACCAAATCGCAAACCCTGTAAAAACAAAAAGAAGCAACATACAAAACGGGGTTCCCAATCAGAGGTTAAACACAAGCAAGAAAGGAAACCCATTTCAAAACGGGTTCTTCCTACTGAGGTTAAACCTACACCCAAGAGGAAACCTGCCTCAAAACAGGTTCCTCCGACAGGTGTAAAACCTAACCCTCTAGGACCCATTTTCAAATGGGTACCTAAAGTCCGCTAAACTTGTTTTTGCAGGACAGTCATGTGTGGTAGTTAGATTCTGGATGCTCCAAGCACATGACCGGAAGGAGGGAGCTGCTCACGAACTACAAGGAAAATATTGCGGAGACGTGAGATTCGAAAACGATAACAAGGCGCCGATTTTGGGCTACGGCGATACTGTCCAAGACAAGATCACCATAAAGAAAGTCTCATACGTCGCGGGATTGGGACACAACTTGTTTAGCATCGGCCAATTCTGCGATAAAGATCTCGAGGTCATATTCAAAGCCAAAAGGTGTAGCATCCTTACTGACGTCGAAACGGAGCTACCGGTTGGAACGCGAAAGACCAACCTCTACATCATTGACCTTGCAGCCCTGAAGACCGATGATTCTGTCTGCCTGATGTCAAAGGCCAATTCCCAACAAGCGTGGATTTGGCATCGACGTCTCTCGCCCCTGAACTTCAAGAGTATCAACAAACTGGTGCTGGGCGGACACGTGAAATGCATGCCCGACCTTCAATTCATGAAGGACCGACTCTGCGGGGCATGCAAAATGGGAAAAATGAAGCGAGCGACGCATAAACCGAAGGCCGCTCCGAGCATGTCCCGGTCCCTCGAACTTATCCATATGGATTTGTGTGGACCGATGCGTGTTCAGAGCATCAACAAACGCAAGTATGTCCTGGTGATGGTGGATGATTTCTCGCGCTACACTTGGGTTAAGTTCATACGCTCGAAGGCCGAAACCCCGGAGTTGATTATCAACCATCTAAAGACTATCCAACTAAACCTTCGACAGCAAGTTCAGAGCATCAGGATCGACAACGGGACGGAGTTTAAAAATCAAACGGTGAACGAATACGTGAATTCAGTCGGTATCTCGCAAACCTTCTCGGCCGCACGCACTCCTCAACAAAACTAAGTTGTGGAAAGACGTAACCGTACTCTAGTCGAAGGCGCTCGCACGATGCTGTCACAGTCAAAGCTGCCTTTATTTCTCTGGGCCGAAGCGGTGCCAACTGCATGCTACACGCAAAACCGCTCCATCATCAACAAGCGGTTCAATAAGACGCCGTACGAGATCATCAACAACCGTATTCCGAATATCAAATACTTCCACGTGTTCAGATGCACGTGCTATGTCCTCAATGACAAGGATGATCTCGGAAAATTCAGTCCAAAGGAAGACGAAGGAGTTTTTATATGATACTCCATACAGGCTAAGGCGTATCGCGTTTAGAACAACCGGACCAAAACCGTTACTGAAAGTGTAAACATGACATTCGACGAAGCCGCAGAGTTTTCTTCTGAACATATCAGTTCAGAACCCGGTTTAACTGGCGTGCTAGCTTCCGAACTCTCACGTTCGGGATCTACACAAACGACAGTAAATCCGAATCATGCATCTACATTGAATTCTCAACTTTCTGATTTAGATTTAATGTTTCAACATTTTTATGATGACATATTTAACACTTCTACCCCTCGTGTCTCAGCGCAACCAACGATTGAAGCTGCTCAAATCGAGGACTCAGCGAATCTCTCCGGTCCGCCGCCTTCGACCATCACTCCAACAATAACTGTGGAGACACCTCAACCCTCATCATCAACATCATCTGATACAACTATCCCCCCGGAGGATCCAGTACAAAACCCGGAGATCGCTTTTGAAGATTCGTCCTCTACTACACTCATTGATCAGCCTCTGCCTTCCTCAGAACCAGAAGTTGCTCATCCTTCGGCGAATACTCCCAAGTCTCCTCCAAGAAACCAACCCGCTACACTTGAAGCTATTCAAGACCTTCCAACTGGTGGATACGTGGATCCGGACACCTCACACTCAACTCAGCAGCCGCTTACACACACCACCAAATAGACAAGATCTCATCCCCTGCATCAAATTATCGGTGATCCCTCTACTCCAGTTCAAACACGAGGCGCATCGGCCAACTTCTGCCTCTTCTCTGGATTCCTGAGTAAGATCGAGCCTACAACCGTTTCTGAAGCATTAGAAGATCCGGACTGGGTCATGGCCATGCAAGAGGAACTCAATCAATTTGAGGCCCTCAAAATATGGCGACTTGTCCCACGTCCAAAGCACAAGACGGTGATCGGCACTAAATAGATCTTCAAGAACAAGAAGGACGAGGATGACATCATCGTACGAAACAAGGCGCGTCTCATGGCCAAGGGATACCATCAACAAGAAGGGATAGACTATGACGAGACATACGCTTCGGTGGCGAGAATCGAATCAATACGTATGTTCCTTGCATATGTCGCGCATAAAAACTTCAAAGTCTTCTAAATGGATGTGAATACCGCATTCCTCAACGGCGAGATCAAGGAAGAGGTATACGTATCTGTTGGTTCCCATTTTGTTTAAACAAGATTATCAGAACTATTAGTTCAAGTTTGAGTTTGATGCGGAAGCGTATTTGAATAACTAACAGATATGATTGATAGATTTAGAACACAATATAAATAAACAGTGAACAGGAAATAATATCTCAATGTTTACTGAATATATATATATTAAGACCAAATTCAAGAACAGTGAGTAAGCAAAGCTTTAAAACAGATATGACTCTCAAAGTGTTTAAGCTGTGTGTTCTTGTGATGTTTTTCTCTCAAAGTGTTCGATTTATCGATCGATGGATTGATTAAAATTAATTAATTAATAGGAAGAACTCAACATGAGTCTTCCTTATATACTACTACTAAGGGGACCATAAAGCATATGCTACTATTCACAAAGGACAGTATGAATAGTTGGACGGATGGCATGAAGAGTTGGACGTGCTGTATTGCATTTAATGCAGCAGACGTCTATTATGTACTAAGCCCTATTGAATCCAACCAGAGTTTGACACGTTGCAGTTGGACAGGGCATGCTACCATGCAAGTTGATGAACAGGTCCTGTAACAGTAGCAAGATATTATAAATATCTTTCAAGTCTTTGTTGAAGACCGCAGAGGCTCTGTGAAGTGCCACAGAGGTTCTGCGGTTTGGTCCTTAGAAGAGCAGTCTTCACCGGATTCCGAGTCTTTGGTCTTGTTTGCGCGTATGGCAGAGCTTCTGTAGGGCGCCTCTTTAGCTTCTGTAGCTTCTTGACCTTGATCTCTCGGTAAGGCCGGCAGAGCCTCTGTAAGAGGCTTTCTTCACTTAGCCTATTTTTCACTACTTCAAAATACTTCTATGATTAGGAAGATTGAAACTAACAATCTCCCCCTAAGTAGTGAAAAATAAAAAATTTAACTTGAGTTTAGTTAGGCTAAGTTAGATAAGACAGAGGTTAAACAATACCTCGAAAGTTCTTTCATTCAGAAATATGCCAGAGGCATTTTACATTTGAGTACAATGAAAGATAAACTTTTGACTTGGTTTGCAGAGATTTAAGGTTTGAGAATAAGATTTTGGCATCTTTGAAATCGTTGAAGCTTCTGTTGTCTCTTCCGATTCTTCTGATCTCTTTGTAGAAACTGATGTAGAGTTCTCTTAGGCGAATTGTGGCATCAATCTCTCGGATGAAAGTATCTGCAGCATCTCTATCCATTTTCTCTGTACCTCTGTATTTTACAAGGCTTGCTCTGAACTTGTTCAGAGTACTAGTTGCGTACTTCTGACAATCCATGCACACAAATAGTTTGATTTCGCCTTGTGGGTTTTGAAATACTAACCCGAATATTGGTTCTGTTATGATAGAGTTGGGCACGGCGTCGGGTGGGCAGCGATCTTCTGGTGGTCGTAAATTTAGATGTTTGAGACCAAGATCCTTTCCCAGTTGAAAATCTATCATACTGAAGATCAGAAGCTTTTCCCTCATTGCTTTTCTTAACACTTGACAGGCTCTTGTGTTTGCCTCTGTGTTGTAGTTGTCCTTTGTCCATTGCAGAAGGTCAGGTAGATCATAAGGATTGATATTTCTTAGGTCAGCATCAGCGAAGTTGGTTTCTGAATTGTCTTCTCTTCTGACTTTGTAAAGATTGTACCTGACCCTTGGATAGGTTCTTGTAAAGGAGAACTTGCAGATGATTACCTTTTTGATCTTGTGGATTGAGAAGACATCTGCTTTGGTTCTTGGCTTTGTCCTTGTGAAGATGTTCTCAAATTCTTCTCTGATCCTTGAATCTGTCACATGATCTGTTGGATGATTGGTCTGAAAGGTTTGTTTATAGAGGTATTTGTATACCACTTCTTCCATCTCTTCATGTGTTGGACCAGGTTGTGGTACTTGTCTTCTAAGACTCTCCATCTGTTGAACAACTTCTGCAGCTCTACCAGTAAGTGGAATGTCTGATAGGGGCTTTAATCCATATGCCCAATCAACTTCTTCAGGCTTTGGAGTTTGGAAGGCATCAAAGGCGCTCTTCATCAATTTCTCTGTAGGCTTGGGCAATGATTTCTTTTTCTTTGGCTCTTCTATCAGTATTGCTTTGCCCTTGTCTTTGGCTTTTGGAGGTGCAGAACCTGTTTCTTCTGTAGGTTTGGAGTTTGGTGCTTCTGTTGGCTTGATGGTTGCCTCTGTAGGTTTTGACACTTGTGATTTAGAGGACTTTTGTGGCGATGGTTCTGTTGGCTTGAGTTGCTCTGTAACCTCTGTTGGAGGTTCTTTGGTGACTTCTTCTGTGAGCTCTATTTCTGTTGGTGAAGATTGGACATCGAATCTTCTTGCCATTTTGAAAGCTAATGTGAACCTGTGCCTTTCTTCTTCTCTATGCGACATTCGATCAGTCATTGTATTGTGCTCTTATTGGTTTGGTGGCAATCGACTTTCTTCTTGGTATGGTTTGGGGTTTTTCTGTTGATTTTGTTGAAGGACTCTTTTCCATGTTGATTACCACAGGGGTGGTTGTTGCCTCTGTGGTATGCTGATCAATTTCTGGAATGTTGGTTTCTTCAGGACTTGATTTCACAGAGATGGGTGTTGTGTCTGTGGTCTGTTGCTTTTGTTGTTGATTTTGGGTTTGTTCTGGAGGAGTTTGACTGATTGGTTCTGCTGCGATTGGCGGCGTTTGTATTCCTCTGGTCGTAGCTTTCCCCCTTGTATTCTCCCCCTCAGGATTATCTGATGGACCAGGATGGTCATCATCAGAATCATCCTGACTTTTATCAGAAGTACCCTATGCTTTGCAGGAAGCTTTGGGTTTCTTTGGTAGTTCTGCTCCTGCGGCCATCAACTTCGCACATACATCATCACAGAGGCCGAAAAGAGTTGCAAGCTCTGCTTCTGTGTTGAAGCGCATTCTGCCGACACTTTTTCTGAACTCTTTGACGTAGTTGGCATTTGCAGTAGTGAAGGAGATAATAACTTCTGTGACCTGGTTTATGACATTCTGGCCGAGCTCTGTTAGCTGTGCTCTGGTCATGTAGTCTTTAGGTTGCATCAGTATTGTGTTGCGCATTGCTTCTGCTTGAACGTTTTGCAGAGCCTTCTGTAGATCTGCGGGTGTGATGCTCTGTGATTTGTTTGATTGCTTGTTCATTTGTTCAAGGAAATGTTTTACTGATTCCTTGAATGCAGAAGTTGCGGTAATTCCAAAATCTTTAGCAGCAGAAGTGGCTGTAGTTGTTGCAGTTGTTTGCGCAGAAGATTTCATCTCTGTGATGGCTGTTTTTACCTCTGTGGACAGATTGTCCATTTTGGTGTTCAGATTCAGCATGGCCGTTGATGTTTTCTCTGCAAAAGATGTGAAAGAGCTTTGCAACTCTTTCATGGTTTGGTTCACAGAGGTAACAAGGGTTTGGAACTCATCCCTTGATACTTGTGTCCCTGGTGTAACCTCTGGAGGAACACATTCGTCTCCAGAGTGAGTCCCTGCTCCTGGGATACCTTCGTTCACCCTTGTTTGTACGTTAGGGGTGGAAGGATTTCCATCTGATCTTCGAGCAGAAGCATCTTGTGCTTCAGACTCTACAGAAGTTCTGTGAACGACATTGACTAGATCCACTCCAGAGGTGGGTACTAGATTATCCTTCTGTTGACTCGGATACTTGTCTAGAGTCTCTTCGTCGTTGTGCTCACTACTTCTCTCTGAAAGAAGGGTTGGCCCTATTTCGTGTGTGGCAGAGGAAACGAATTCCTCTGTAGGGTGTTCTAGTGTGATCTGGGGCGATTGATCACGCACTATAGGTGAGTCTCTCTGAGGAGACTCCCTAGGAATGGATTCCCCGGATTCTGTGGGCGCAGAAGTCGAAAGAGTAACTTCTGGTTGGATGGGTTGGGTTTGGATCGAGCTGTGCTGCTCTATTTCAATAACTCCTTCTGCAGCTAGACCTGCGGAGTTAGATGTGTGGGTTGCACTGGGAGTGGGTGAGGGATGTGTGCCTTCTTTATCTTCGGCATCTTTTTCTTTTTCATTCTCTTTTCCTCCAGATGTTTCTATCCTATCCACTGTTGAAGTTCTTTGTTCTGTGCCTAAAAAGTCGTATATTTGATGAGAGCCGTATAACTTCATGACATTGGGATGATAGAGACCTTTTCGTATCCAGACAGCTTCTTCTTCGTCTGAATCTACCTCTGAGACCTCCATTCTTGTCTCTGTTAGTTCATCTCTATTCCACTGAGCTTCTGTTTGTCCTATTTCTTCTGAAGCTGGGCTTGGACTCCTTCTGTGAACGTCCAATCCTTGCTGAATGAAGGGGTTCTGTAGAATAATAGGTGTCTCAGCTGATTGATCTCTGGGTGTTTGATCATCTTCTTGCAGATGTGTGTCAATGCCAGAAATAGAGAAGTATTGTTCTTCTGGGGAATGGTGGTCGAGAGGTTGTGCCGTCCACCCTGCTGTATTTAAAGTGTTGGAAATGTCGGGGTTCTGTAGGAAATCGTTAATGTTTCCTTGGTGAGCAAATCGATTTGGGGATTGATAGGGCGATTGATATCCCTCTCCTGTCATTTCTTCTTCTGCATCTTCTTCTTCTGCAGTTCTTTCTTCTGTGATTGCTTCCTCTTCTATGGTAACCAATTTTTCAAGTGGTTTACCATGCTTCTTTTTGGATTTCCTCCTCTTTGGTTTTGGTGCCCCTTCCTCTGTAGTTTTTGATTTTCTTTTCTTCTTCTGTTTTGGAGAAGAGGGAGGAGCAGAGGAGCCAATTTCTGTGGCATGAGGAGGTGAAGGTTGATCTTCTGCAGCGCTTGTAGAGGTGCCTTATGCAGTTTTCCTCCTTTTTGATTTTGAAGAGGACATCTTTCCCATGAGCTCTGCACGTTTGGCTATGAAGCTGAGTTGAATAGCCATGTGTTTTGCTAATTTGTTATCTTTTTCTTCTTGAGTGGAAAGGGGTTCTGCAATCATTGTTCCTAGGGGGACACCTAAACGCGGGGGTGTCATAGGACTCGGTTTAGGAGTTCTATGATCGCGTACATACTCTTTCTTAAGGGTTTTATTCTTGGCATACTTCAGAAGTTTCCTTGACAAAGGTCTGCAGTGTGTGTAGCCATCTACATGATCAGTGGGAATATTTTTGCTCATTAGAAACTGTTTGGGAATTGGCCCTTCCATTGGCCATTTTTGTATTAGTAACAGGGTTCGAACAAGATTCCCAATATTCTTTGGAATTGCAGAGGTGGTAGAAACTTAGGATCGTTCTCTTTGACCCTTCTTGTGTTGTTCTTTCTGTCGATGGTGTTAATGATCTCTTGCATCATTATGGTCGCGTAATCCAGTGGGAGATCATAGTAAACCCCATACATGATGGTCAATATCTGATGTGAGCTCTGGTCAATACTGCCTATCTTCCCTGTCAGGCATCTGTTAAGAATTGAGAACAAGGTGTTCCACAGAGGAGGTAATCTTCCTCTGCGGAAGTCATTTCTCTTCCTTAGTGGTGTGTTGTACCCAAGCATTTCTAGGAAACGACAGATCTCGTCGTCTGTTGGTTGCTCTGCGTACTTCTTTAATCCAAGAAGACCCCTTGTTGGTAGGTTGAATTCAAGTGAGAACATTGTTCTATTGAACTTGATTTCCAGATGCTCAGATTTGTCGGGTTTTGAAATGTATCCTTTGATAAGAGAATCATCTTTATCAAATCGGCAACTTTGCCAAAATTGGTTCAGATATCTTACTGGAATTTTCTTTGGGGTTCTTGAGAGTAAAGGGAAGAGGACATGATTTTCCATTATGTTTAGAAGAATGGCATGGGCTTCGCCGAAAGCAGTGGGTGAGGGAACTAAATAGAAATTGTTGGATTTGATTGGTAGCATTTTTTCGAAATGATCCTTTGCTATGAAGTTTTGAAGATGTGTGGTTGGAGCAAAGTCTGTTGAATCGCCGGAATCTTCTAGTTCAATGTTTTGGGCAGGGTTAGGGTTTTCTGAATGTTCAGAATGAGCAGGTGAATGTTCTGGTGAGGTCGCCGGAGAGTGTGCAGGGGAGATAGCTTGAGAAGATGAAGCGATTTGGTACTGAGAATAAGAAATTTGCAGGTTTCGCCGGAGAAGAATGAGAGTTTGTAAAACGTTTATGAGAGGTAAGCTTGGTTTTTATAGGAGGGTAAAACGGTACAATTCGAAAGAGTAAAATATATGGCAATGGATTAAAATTTGGAATCCGAACTCAAGTTAGAACAGCGGGTTCAACTTTCCACATAAAACGTTCCATGTACGCCCAATGAAAATGGGACACGTAGGCCATGTCAGAGGATGACAGGACGTCGTGTGCGGCCCATTAATGCTAGGCGCGTGGGGTTATTCTTAGCCACATGTAATTCACTCTCAGTAAAAGTAACCGTTATTACTACAGAAATGCCCAAGTAACAGATTGACAGAACTTCTGTAGTTTACAGAGGTTATGTGAATTTGAAAATCTTTGATGTGTATCCCTTTCTCATATATCTCATTGTTATCATGACTTCTGTGGGGTTTCCTTTTAACCAAAAACGTTTTGTAAAGGCATTGGAGAGGATCAAATAGGATTTTAGTTAAGAGTTTTTACTCGCAGAGGTTTTGTGGCTCTGTTGGAACTTGCAGAAGCTCTGGGAGGGCCAGCAGAAGCTCTGTGAGGGAAAAAATCTCATAACGAAAATTCTATTAACTTTCCTGATCATCCAATTTTTGATTTGTGTTAAGAGATGTTTTTCGGACATATTTGAAAGTTGGTGTCCGAAAAAATTGTTATGGAAAAAGTTTTGTTCGAGAAGGTCATGGTCAGTCTGTTTGGTTTCCGAGATAACATTTCAAAAGATCGATAGAGGTTAAAGTTGCGATCTCAGAGTATATTTCTGGCAGAGCTTCTGTTGAGCTCAGCAGAAGCTCTATGACCTTAAATTTCTCATAACTCACATTTTATGAAACTTTTTGATCTTTTGATTTTTGAAATGTTATCCACAATATATTTAGGACATATTTGACAATTTGTGTCCTAGAAAACTGTTTTCAAAAACCTTTTGTGCGAGAGACATACCTTTTGGTTCTTCTTTTCTCGGCAGTGATGTATGACTTCTGTCGATATAGATTCATTGACTTCTTCTTTGGCTTTCCCTTGAATGTTTTACCTCTGTAGATCATTTCAGGATCCCTTTTTGCTCCCCCTAGATCTAATCACTTCTGTAGATTAGGAATTTTCCTTTTGCTCCACCTTGACCTATGCTTGGATCAAAGAATGATAAGTTTTGCATAGAACATAGGTCATATTTTCCAGAGGTTCTGATTAGACTTACAGAAGCTCTGTGATTTTAAGAACTATTTAAGATTGAGAACTTACATACAGAAATAAATTAATTAAAGCAAAAATATTTAGAAATATATACATATTTACAGAAGATAAAGCTATACTTACAGAGGATTTTCACGTCATATTGATCATTCCTAACTTACCCACCAAGAAATTGAATCTTTTCTCGTCTAAAGCTTTGGTGAATAAGTCTGCGAGTTGGTATTCTGTGGGCACGAAATGCATCTCGATTGTACCATATTAAACATGATGTTTCAAGAAATGGTACCTTATATCGATATGCTTGGTTTTTTAGTGTTGCACAGGATTGGCAAAGATAGCAATGGCACTCTTGGAATCACAGAAGACAGGTATTTTAAATAGGATGTGGCCGTAGTCTTTTAGCTGAGTCTTCATCCATAAAACCTGAGAACAACAGCTAGCAGCAGCAACGTATTCAGCTTCTGCAGTGGATGTTGAGACACAATTTTGCTTTTTGGAGGTCCAACTAACTAGTTTACCACCTAGGAATTGACAACTCCCAGAGGTACTCTTTCTGTCGAGCATGCATCCTCCATAGTCTGAATCTGTATAAGCTTTAAGACTAAAACCAGAGTTCTGTGGATACCAGAGACCGAGATTTTTGGTCCCCTTTAGATATCTAAAGATTCTTTTCACAGCATCATAGTGTGATTTCTTTGGATTAGCTTGATAACGTGCACAAAGACATGTGGCATGCATAATGTCAGGTCTGCTTGCAGTTAAGTATAACAGAGATCCAATCATGCCTCTGTAGAGAGTGCATTCTAAAGAGATGCCATCTGGATCTAAGGATAACTTATTTCCAGTGGCCATTGGAGTTTTCATTGCAGAGGTATCAGAGAGGCTATACTTGAAAAGAATGTCAGAGACATATTTGGCCTGATTTATAAAAATTCCCTCTGATGTTTGTTTGACTTGGAGTCCGAGAAAGAATGTTAGTTCTCCCATCATACTCATTTCAAACTCACTCTGCATGAGTTTTTCAAAACTTTTGCACACTTCTGTGTTAGAAGACCCAAAAATTATGTCGTCCACATAGATTTGTACAAGCATTATTTCACTGTTTTTACGTTTATAGAATAAGGTAGTATCTGTTGTACCTCTGTTGTAGCCATTTACTAGAAGAAAGGTAGAAAGTCGTTCGTACCATGCTCTTGGAGCCTGTTTCAGTCCGTACAGAGCCTTTTCAAGGTAGTATACATGCCTTGGGAACTTTGAGCTTTCAAACCTTGGTGGCTGATTTACGTAAACCTCTTCTTGGATTTCACCGTTGAGAAAAGCTGATTTTACGTACATCTGATAGACTTTAAAACCTCTGTGGGCTGCGAAGGCTAAGAATATTCTTATTGCTTCGAGCCGTGCGACAGGAGCAAAAGTCTCATCGTAATCTATGCCTTCTTCTTGTCTATAACCCTTTGCCACTAATCGTGATTTGTTTCTGATGACCACTCCATCTTCATCCTTCTTATTTTTGTAGACCCACTAAGTCCCAATGGCCTGTTTCCCTCGTGGCAGAGGTACTAAAGTCCATACTTTGTTACGCTCAAACTGCAGAAGTTCTTCTTGCATGGCGTCTACCCAGTTTGGGTCATCTAGTGCTTCAGAAATCTTCTTTGGTTCTATCACACTAATAAAATTTGTAAAGAAACAAAAATTAGCAGTGGCAGACCTGGTTTTTACTGAGTCAGAAGGTTCTCCGATTATTTGGCTTGGAGGATGGCTTTTTGTCCACTGAGTGGTGCGAGGAAGATGATCATCAATGTCATCGAACCTTTCTTCAGAAGCTTCTTGTGGATCTTCTTCTTGTATAGCCTCTGTCGTTCTTCTTACCTTGGTAGAAGATTCTACCATTTGTGGAATGATTGGTATGAGTGGTGGTGGAGTTTGTTCCTCTGAGGACGTATAGTCTTGGTCCTCAAATACCTCTGTAATTGGTTCTTCTGTGGATTGTGGAGTTTGTTTTTCTGCAGCTTCTGTGGTCGTTTTTCTTGATGTTTCATTTCTACATTTTCTTCTTCGGCATTTGCATCTGTAGTATTTATAGAAGAAGATGAAGCATTATTTGGACCAGTTAGAGTCATACCTGTAGGATTTTGTCCAACAGAGGATGGTTCTTCAGAAACTCTGATGGTTCCAACAGAAGGATCAATGTCATCGTGGAACATCTCTAAAAATAGACGATTCAAGTCTTCTTTCATTTGCGAGATGCCAGAGGTTTCTCCTTTAAGTTCGAGTTCTGAACGGATTTGCTCAGAAGTCATTTGGAAGGAATCATCAAAAGAAACATTGATACTTTCTACGATTTTGCGAGATCTTGTAAGGTATACTCTGTAGGATTTGGAAGTGGCAGAGTATCCAATGAATTTGCCTTCGTCATCTTTTACCTCAAACTTTCCTCTTGAATCTCTGTCGTTTAAAACAAAGCATTTACATCCAAACACATGGAAAAACTTGATGTTTGGCCGCCTTTTGTTGATCAGTTCGTAAGGAGTCTTGATATGTCTTTTCACAATGGTTGATCGATTCTGTGTGTAACAAGCGGTAGAAATTGCTTCTGCCCAAAAGTTCATCGGTAATCCGTATGCTGATAGCATAGTTCTTGCGGCCTCCACGAGCGTTCGATTCTTCCTTTCGACTACGCCATTTTGATGTGGAGTGCGTGCGACAGAGAAGTTCTGTGATATTCCTTCTATAGATAGATAGGCTTCAATGACAGAGTTTTTAAATTCTGTGCCATTGTCACTTCTTAACTTCTGTATTCTGCATTCATAAAGAACTTGGATTCTTTTCATTAGATTAATCAAGATGATTGGAACATCCGATTTTTTTCGAACAAATTCAACCCATGTGAAGCGCGAATACTCATCAATTAAGACAAGTATATATTTCTTGCCACCTAGGCTCTGTATGGCAATAGGACCGCAGAGGTCGACATGAAGCATGTACAGAGGCCTAGTGCACGACACATCTGTTTTGCCTCTGTGGGAAGCTCTTCTGAGTTTTCCCATCTCACAGGCAGAACACACGTGATCCTTATTAAATTTACATTAGGCAAACCTTTAACTAGATCAAGTTTGACCAGTTTATCCAAGGTGTGAAAGTTCAAGTGACAGAACCTGTTATGCCATAACCAGGCTTCTTTACTTTCGCATGCTACAAGGCAAACTTTATCCTTGGTTGTTGAACAAAAGTTCATCAGATACAGATCACCTTTTCTTTCGGCTCGCAGAAGTTCCATTCCTGTGTCTTCACTTTGCAGAGAGCAGAAAGTCCTTTTGAACAAGACATCAAATCCTGTATCACAGAGTTAACTTACACTGAGTAGGTTGTGTTTAAGGCCATTCACATATGCAACTTTGTATACAGAGACGTTTTCCTTCTGTATGACTCCATAGCCTTTGATGTGTCCCTTCTTGTTGTCTCCAAAAGTTACAGATCCACCATCGTGTGTTTCTTTGTATGTGGATAGTAAACTTCTGTCGCCAGTCATGTGCCTTGAGCATCCGAAGTCAAGATACCAAATTGGCACATACCGCTTCTGTAAGACAATCACAGAGACTTAGGTACCCATATCCATATGGGTCAAATATTGTTAGAATTTTTCAAGTTTGCCTTAGCATTCTTGAAATACATTTTATCTTTTGTAGAAAGATCAGATTGTATCTCTCTAGGTTTTGACTTTGGAGGTTGAATTTTAGTGGAGAGTAAGCAATCTGGTCTTGAGAAGTGATTTTTTAATCTGAACATAAGATCAAAACAATGACAGTATTTAATATGAGACGTGATTTGTTTGAACTTTTCATTGAATTCATTGAACTGAGTCACAGAGGCATTACATTCATTCTTAACATTAGATTTCCTATTACAAGAAGATCTATGAATACTAGAATGTTTTTTGCAAAAATCTTGTTTAGGTCCTGCCTTCTGTGAGTCTCTTCTGTGGTGAACGTCTGTCTTCACCGTCACAGAGGAAAGATATTTGTTAGTTTCTGGCCTTAAAGGTTTTGAAAATTTTGAGCTTTTAGGATTTTCAGAGGCCTTTTTCAAATTATCAAGCTCTGTAGAGATTTTGACTTGTATACACATTTTTAGAAAATCTGGACAGATAGGTATCTCTGTGATTTTCTCTTTTGGAGAAATTGTTCTGTTAAGAACATCAGAGGAGAATTTAACATCCTCTGTGTCACAGTGAATTATCCCTGATTTAGAATCAGTCTCTGAGTCGTCAGAGGATGAATCGTCCTCATATACAGAGGTTGAGTCATTTCTTTCGACAGAGGCTGGATTTTCTGAGCATGTATCGTACGAGTTTTCTTCCTCTGTAGAAAAACTTTCATAGATGGCAGAGGTTTCAGATGAGATCTCTTCAGCGAGAATTTGATCTATAGAAGATGTACAAAGATTTTCTAAAGCATTTGATTTCAAAACTTCCAAAATTTGTTTTTCAATTGATCTTTTAAGATATTCTTCTGAAAAGATGGGTTTAAACTCAGGAGCTTTTGCAGATAAATTCTTTTTGACATCTATCATACAGACAAAAGCGACCTGTGTTTGAGTCTCTGGTTTACCAAACTTAAAGATACCAATCTGATCTTGTGTTTTCAGATATTTCTTTGGTTTGATTCCTCTATTGACAGAGGTTGAAGATGATGAATTTGTGTTTTCAAACCACACATTGATCATCTTCGTATGTTTCCTCAAGTGAGGTTCTTCAGAGATTTTAACCCTTTTACTTACAGAGAGTAAGTTTGGAAAAATTGGTTTATTTGTTTTTCCTATCACAAACAGAGACGATAGAGGTTTAAGTCTTTTGCCTTCAACGCCTAGAGTAATATCATTGTACCCTATACCTCGTCTTCCTATTTGTGAGTTTACTTTCTCATACACCTTCTGTGCATCTTTATAGTTTTTAAGTAAAACCTCTCTTCTGAGTAGATCTTGCCAAAGTACCTCTCTCTCTTTTTGAAAGTATTCTTTGAGAGCTCTTATGTCAGTTGTTTCACTCCTAGAAACTGAAAGCTCTTTAGTTTTGACTTTTAAAGCAGAGGTTAATTCAGAAATTTGCCTTTTTAAAGGATCTACATTTTTGCTCCAATATTTTTCTACTCTTTCCTTTTCTTCAAAAATTTTGGCCTTTTCTTGAGTGAGAAGCCTTACTTTTCTCTCAATAAAGGTGAGTCTTTTCTGAATACTTTCATTTATCTCTTTGAGTTCAATCAGTTCAATGTTAAGTCTAACTGAATCATTTTCTACATATTTAATACAAGAGGTAGAGTTTGAAATGGATACCTCATTGTAAGTGCCCGAGTCGACTTCTGCCATGCCACAGAACAAGGCATTGGTGGTGAATTCATCATCAGAGGTAGAGTCTGACTCGAAGTCCTCCTTATTTGCTTCAGAATGCCCTTTGTTCGCCATTAGGGATTTTTGTGCATAATATTCAGCCTTCTTTTTGTAAAAAGCTGAGTCCTTCTGTGGGCGACTTTGTATACTTCTGCAAATCTTTTGCGAAATGGCCTGGCTTGCCGCAGTTGAAGCAACCTTGGGAGGTGTTTCCAGTTCGATCGTCGGACTTCTGTTGGTCTCCACCTTTCTCTGTTCGGCATTCGTTTGCATAATGACCAGGCTTACCACATTTGTAGCATTCTTGTGTGTGGCCTACCTTGTCATCTGACCTCTGTCGGTCATTTCCTCTGTAGATTTTGTCGCTCGACCTCTGTCGGTCACTTCTGTAGTCTGACCTCTGTCGGTCACTTGATTCTTCTCTTCTTTCATCATCTCTTCTATCTCTCTGGTTGTCTCTGCTATATCTGTCATTTCCAAAATTTCTTTGGTTACCTCTGAACTCTCTTGTCAATAGAGCCAATGATTTAGCTAATGACGCAAGAGTTATTTCTTCCTCTATCAGCTCGTCTTCTTCGCTATCAACCATCACTATCTTCTTCTTTTCCTTCTTCTTCTCCTCTATTGCTCTCTCATTTATCGGTATCTCTGTAGCCTCTGTTGATTTACTAACCAATGCGTATGGTGCAATGGCTATTGTTTTAGCCTGTGCTATTTGAGGCTCTTGTGCAGCTAGTGTTCCATAGAGATCAGAGAGTGTCCATGAGTCTAGATCTTGGTTTGTTTGTAAAGACATAGACAGTTGAAGCCACTCATCATTCAGACTCTTTAGAAACATGACGTTATTTTCTTCCGAGGTTCTGTGAATGCCAGACTTTCTACATTTGTTTATGAGAGAGTTGAACCTATCGTACGTTGTTTGCAGAGATTCTGTTGCAGAGGCTCTGAATGCATGATACTCATTTATGTATTGTGCCCTTCGGTTCTTCTGTGTTTTAGCACCCACTTCCAACTGTCTTTCTAATTCTTTCCAAAGATCGTGCGCAGTTTCACATGCATCTAAGGATTGAAAAAGCTCGTTGGGGATAGCCATTATCAGGATTCTTTTTGTTTTCTGTGCAACTTCATCTTCTGCCTTATCTTCATTTGACCATTCTTCTTTTGGCTTTGGTGTTTGATGTTCAGGGATTTCTGGAGATTCAGCAGTAGCTGGTACTCGTGGTACTGCTATCATGGGAACAGGAGGAAGGTTGTAAAGATATTGTACTAGATTTTTTTCAGTACCCTCAAAGAAATGAACCATTCTTATCTTCCATTGAGGATACTCATCTCGTAGGAGAGTAGGAGGCTTGGTGAGTGAACCAGCAGTAAAGAAGTTATTTGTATTTGTCATTGTTAAGGTTCTGAAAAGATAGTATGATTAAAAAGTATGAGTCTGAATATCTGGAAAGTTTTATGGGTTTGAACAGTTCTCAGAGTACACTTTAATGGAGTTTTAACCTTGAGATGAAGAAAAAAAATGATTTCTATCACTAATCATGTAAAAACGAGGATCACTTGATATTGAAAATCAAGCTTTGTTCTGATACCAATTGTTGGTTCCCGTTTTGTTTAAACAAGATTATCAAATCTATTAGTTCAAGTTTGAGTTTGATGCGGAAGCGTATTTGAATAACTAACATATATGATTGATAGATTTAGAACACAATATAAATAAACAGTGAACAGGAAATAATATCTCAATGTTTACTGAATATATATATATATTAAGACCAAATTCAAGAACAGTGAGTAAGCAAACCTTTAAAACAGATATGACTCTCAAAGTGTTTAAGCTATGTGTTCTTGTGATGTTTTTCTCTCAAAGTGTTCGATTTATCGATCGATGGATTGATTAAAATTAATTAATTAATAGGAAGAACTCAACATGAGTCTTCCTTATATACTACTCTAAGGGGACCATAAAGCATATGCTACTATTCACAAAGGATGGTATGAATAGTTGGACGGATGGCATGAACAGTTGGACGTGTTGTATTGCATTTAATGCAGCAGACGTCAATTATGTACTAAGCCCTATTGAATCCAACCAGAGTTTGACACGTTGCAGTTGGACAGGGCATGCTACCATGCAAGTTGATGAACAGGTCCTGTAACAGTAGCAAGATATTATAAATATCTTTCAAGTCTTTGTTGAAGACCGCAGAGGCTCTGTGAAGTGCCACAGAGGTTCTGCGGTTTGGTCCTTAAAAGAGCAGTCTTCACCGGATTCCGAGTCTTTGGTCTTCTTTGCGCGTATGGCAGAGCTTCTGTAGGGCGCCTCTTTAGCTTCTGTAGCTTCTTGACCTTGATCTCTCGGTAAGGCCGGCAGAGCCTCTGTAAGAGGCTTTCTTCACTTAGCCTATTTTTCACTACTTCTAAATACTTCTATGATTAGGAAGATTGAAGCTAACAGTATCGCAACCGGACGGGTTCCTGAACGAGAAGAAGCCTAACCATGTCAACATTCTAGAAAAGACGCTTTACGGTTTGAAGCAAGCTCCACGGGCCTGGTATGATACGTTATCCATGTTTTTAATTAAATCGGATTTTTCACGAGGTAAAATCGATACAACTCTCTTTATTAAAAACGAAAAAGTTCATATAGTGTTTGTTCAAGTGTATGTCGATGACATAATTTTCGGTTCTACTAATCCACTATATTGTAAGAACTTTGCCACTTATATGGGACAATTTTTTAAAATGAGTATGTTATGTGAGATGAATTTTTTCTTCGGTCTTCAAGTTAAACAAATGTCGACCGGGATATTCATAAATTAGGCCAAGTACATCCGGGATATTCTTAAGAAATTCCAGATGGAACAGTCCTCACCAATGAAAACTCCCATGGCACCCGGTACAAAGTTACACGCCGATCCTAACGGAAAGAATGTGGACACTAAAACATATCGGGGAATGATTGGTTCCTTAATGTACCTAACTGCTAGTAGACCGGACATCATGTTTTCTACATTTCTTTGCACCCGGTTTCAGTCAAAACCTAAGGAGTCTCACCTTATTGCTGTTAAACAAATATTTCGTTATTTGAGAGGTACTACTGATCTTGGCTTGTGGTACCCGAAAGAGACAGGTTTTGAACTTTCAGCATACTCTGATGCGGATCACGCGGGCAACATGCTAGATCGGAAGAGCATATCGGGTCACGTGCAATTCCTAGGCGGCAGCTTGGTGAGTTGGGCATCCAAGAAGCAACATTGCGTCTCCACATCGAATGTCGAGGCAGAATACGTTGTCACCGCAAGCTGGTGTTCTCAAGTTATATGGATGCGCACAAAACTTAAGGACTACGGCTTCACATACACCAAGGTGCCCATCTACTGCGACTCGAAGAGCACTATTGCAATATCCAGCAATCCGGTCCAGCATACCAAGACGAAGCACATAGACGTTCGGTACCATTTTATCAAGGATCACGTCGAAAGAGGTATAGTCGAACTCTACTTTGTGAATATAAAACATCAGTTAGCAGACCTGTTTACAAAACCCCTGGACGAAAAACGCTTTAATTATCTAGTGTCCAGGTTAGGTATGCTAAATCTGAAGATTTAATGAGATTGTATGCCTAATACAAGTTCCATACATCTACGCGATACTGTCTATTCATCATCTGTTGTTTACACTCCAGATGATTGAGTATACACTTTCTCGCATCTGTATTCTACTTGTATCGGTTACATTTTTCGGTTAAATCTCTGTCTTAATTAGGTAGATTTCGTTTGTTTGCTTTCTTTTAGCGTGTGTTTCCTTTTTATGTTTAATACTGTCGTCTACTTTAATTTGCTTATATCTGTGCTTTCACAAGTTGTTCATGTGTTCAGGGGGAGCACGAACAAGTATCAGGTAAGAACTTCTACCTTTGAGGGGGAGTGTCACACAACTATTGTTTAACTGTCAAAAGTTTTTTTGTGTGGTCATTCCAAGTGTGTTTCATTTCACTCTACGCGTACATTCCGAGGGGGAGCATATTACTATCTATTCATCATTTGAGGGTGAGCAACACACCATTTTTCTTCAAATGTGTAAAAGCTTTTTGTATGTGTTCGTCTCTCCATTGCACTCAAATGCACATTCCGAGGGGGAGCGGGAGAATTCTTTTTCCACGCTAAAGGGGATTATTTTTTAAAAGTCCAGGGGCATACTCTGCAATTCTTTAAAAGGTTACCGGGTAACACCCAGTTACCGGGTAACCACAGTTACCGGGTACCCCAGTTACCGGATATGTTACCGGTAAGTATCCCCTATAAAAGGTATCCGGACCCTAAAACGCTCCAAAATCCTCTCGCCTCTCCTAGATCGGATTTCCATTGTTTTGGTCGATTTCAGTCTCGATAATCACAGGTATGCATCTTTATCACTCTCCAATGGTGCTCGATCACGTATACGCACACACATCACCGAATCGATGCCTGATTCAATCGATTCGTCGACCGACAGGGTTCCCGAACCCCATTTCGTGCGTGGTTTCGCATTCGGCCTCATATGAGTCAATAAGGCCACCGACTTGCCACGTCTAGTTCTCTTACACTCTTAGTATACAATGTGCATCATTAGATCTTTGTGTGCAACTGGGTTTTGGTCAAAATGGTTGTAACTAAATTCGTCCGGTAACTTGCTTATATCTGGTAACATTCATGTTACCCGGTAACTCGCAAGTTACCCGGTAACACTCATTCATCCGGTCACTTTGCTTTTTGTTCGGTAACCTTGTCCATCCGGTAACCCATGTCGTCCGAATACTCTTGTATCCGGTAAGTTCGACAATCCAGATTGGATTTCATCCGGTAACCCTTAGTGTGTCCGGTAACCATGACCAATCACTTTGTCTACTCATCCGGTAACCATACGATTATCCGAACACTTCACTTCACCCGGTAACCGTTTATCTCATCCGGTAAGTATCAATTGTCCGGACACTCTGTCTGTTCGGATACCCTGTTTATCCGGACACTTCATGCCTCTATTTCCTTATAATCTGGACAAGAGCAATTGGGTCCAGTATATTTGACCTTTTATCAAATATTGGCATTCCCAATGTCCTGCTCCAACTGCCAGTCATCAACCTCCTCAAGGATGAGCCACTCAAATGCTAAGGTACGCATCGCCGTTAATTTGGTCCGTCCACACACTAACACTGCTTCTTTCAGGTATACTAATGGCGGATCAACAAGATCAACAACAGTAGAACATTCCTCCTCAAGAAGAATTTATCGACGAAGCGACCGACAATGCTTTGGTTCCCAAGGACCATGGCATTGAAATTGCACCGAGCAACCACCATCTCGACGACGCCGAATTCCGACCCACACACCGAGCGGTCGTCGACATCATGCTCGGCCACCCACTTCGCCTACCACTCACCGCCACCACTGACGTACCCATTCTATATGTCTATCAAGTGTGGCGTACGGCTATAGTTGTCACTGCCAACAACACCCAGGCCATCACAGCACGCATCGACAATCACCCTTTCACGCTCACACTAGAATCACTCCGACGACTATTGTTACTTCCGAAACAAACTGTCGGAGGTAATGCCGCATACGCCCCCGCTGTTGATGACGCAACTCTTTGCGCTCAAATCCGCGCTCTTAGATATCATCACGAGCTCAACCACCCCTCAGCCTTCAACCGCAAATACATCGCGCCCGTCTGGTACACGTTGTTCACCATCTTGAACAGATGTTTATCCTCCAGATGGAAGGGGATCAACCAATGCACCGTCGACTTCCTACGCTTATTTCACGCCGTGTGCTACAACCGTCACATCGACTTCGCAGCAATCATCTGGCGGGAACTCGTGCAAGCAATTAGACAAGTCGGAGGATCTAAAGAAAAGATGTTTCTATCATTTCCGAGTTTCCTTTCCCTGACCATCCGACAACACAAGGAGGCGATTCCACTCATCCCAAAGAGTATCAATCACCCGGTATGTCCTCCTTTCAACTTACAATATCTAGTGATTCGCAACCCACCGACTACCCCAGATGGGGCTATCCCAGAAAACCTATTGGCACACGCGGACCCCAATGCACCGAGTGTGATAGAGTACATGCGAGAGTTAGGGAATCCCATTGTCCAGCCAGAGCCGTAGGGACCTCCCTAGGGACATAGACCTGAGCGACGTGAGGGTCCAAGGACGAGAGGAGGTAGAGTCCGGGTAGCTGGGGCTCCCGGACTGGGTGTGAAGAGAGTAAATCAAGGGAGAGGAACAGACGCGGGCGGTGCATAGGATATGCATGCCAGTACTACCTATTCCAGCCAGGACGGAATTAGCCGACAACCCCACCTTCACACCACTCGAACCACGACCGAAGCAAGACCGTCGACTAGACTACACGAGGTCCCGATCATCACCGGAATAGAAAGACCAATGCTTCACCGTGACCCCAGAGGCATACATATCTGAGCCTCCTTCGCCGCCCAGACAAGTTGAAGAAGTGGTATCTGTTTGGGCAAAAAATCACGTCGTACGACCACGACCAGAGCAGGTAAGACGCACCTTATAATCCAAATCTTGTATTAAGATAAGGTCTCGACAAGAACCCAGAAAACATCCGTCGTCTCCCGTAAAAGGTAAGTCGTACGTCTCCTATGATGCTCGACCATAGCATCGCCCGTCTCGTACGACCATCGCGTAAGATCATTGCACCTTCGACCAAAGCTAACGTTAACCTTGACTGTTACGTTTGTTAAGTATTTAATGCAGTAGTCAAAGCCATTAACAACAAGCAGCCGTAACGGACGAAGAGCATTATGGATAATCACTCCGGCGACCATTTCCAGCCGTTGATCAAATCATTAATGGAGCTAATTAATGGCACGAAGACTATAAAAGTCAAGCTAAAGCCTCATTTCAAGGGACATCAGTTAACATCTAATATACATCAGCGAACATCACCAAACAGCAGAAAAAATCATCCAAACTCATAGCAAAGAACATTCAAACTCTGGAGATCAAGTATTGAAAGCCAGAACCTTACAGCGAACTCAAGAACACTCGAAGGAAAGCTCAAGTATCGCTCTCGACGCACGACAATAGCCCTCGACCAGAAGTTCACACTTTGTATTCACACACGACAAACACCTGTTTTTACATTTAAACACTTGTACTTTACATTTCGAAGCTTTTCCTTCATTTGTATTGTAATCATCGTACGATCGACACCCGTACCAAGGACATCGCCCTTGATTGGCGACCATAGTGCAGCGACGACACCTCTTGTCGTCCGCAGGTTTTTTCCTCGATTGAGGTTTTTCCTGCGTCATCAAATCCCTTGGCTTGTTTATTTTTTCCCTCATCGCACGTCTCGTCGAAAGATCCTTTCTTTAGTTGATTAAGTCCACATCGACCTTAAGTTGTCCCTTTGGTGCGATTTTTGGCATTAACAGTATCTGAATCCACTGAATCCGATACGGAGCGTGCCATACGCATATCCTTAATACCACACCGTATCGGACCACACCCATCATTGATCGAAGGATCCCCATCTGACTAACCTACACACCCCTTTATCCCTACTTCTCAGCCTATTATGGGAGACACAAGGAAAGCGGAGGGAGATATATTTGAAAATCTTGAACAGGCGAGCCGGAGAGAATGGATATCGAAAAAGAACCAAGAGAGAACGACCATTAGGACTAGAGAGGCTCGAGAGCGACCCCAAACCAACATCAGCCAGGTAGCCACATCTACTATCTTGTCTCATCCGTTGGGACAAGGTATTGAAGAAGCCGCCATGGACCTAGCGGCGCAATTGCATGACCTCCCTAGCCACTCACCCGTGTCTCAATAGATGGGTGTTTCAATTTTACACGGGGACTTAGCACAACATCTACCGATCTCTCACTCGGAGTGTATTTGTATTGAAACAAGAGACCAGCCTCCCCCGGTCTCGACTTCTTTGGATGCACGTTCGAGTCTAGAGCCACTTGATATAATATTTTCTTCGGCTAGGACACAGGACGAGACTCTACAAATCGGTGTTCTTCGTGACCCGATCGGAACTTCCGTAGTGTCTCCGCCTTTGAGCGGAACGCGAGGATCGGAAGGAAATCATACCACGGCCACACCTTTGCCAACCGTGAACGTAGGTGGCACTACCTCTACGGTAGATGCCTCAACGGGTAATCTAAGTGATCCCGGAGTTAAGTCACCCGACGTAATGTCAAGGGAATCTCTGGATAGCACCCTAAAGGCTGTCCACGAGGCAATGGAGCAGAAGTTCACCACCGAGTTTGACAAACTCAAGAGCTTGATCAAAGGGAAATAGAAGATAGTCGAACCTGAAACAGCACCAACACCTCCACCGGCTCCCGTTCAGCCATCATATTCGGTGGACACCCTCAAGACTATGCTTTTGGCTCAACTGCTTCAGCATACCGATACTGATGCCTCTACTGAAGCAGACTTGGTATCAGTTCTACGCTCCCAGGTATTTGCTCCTTCGTCATCCATTACCAATAGATTGGACCAACTTGATTCGACTCCCAAGGACGTTCAGAAAGCATTAAACCTTCTATCCGAGAGAGTCGCCTCACTCGAAGAAACTTGCAAAGGTCAAGCTGACGGACTCAATAGACGGCACGATGACCAGGATGATCCTGATCACCGTGAGGGGGAGAACAAGAGACATAAACTGTCTGAGTCTGAGCCAATTATCATTGAAACAACTGTGGTTCAACCGGAACCATCAAATGTGGAAACTGCAACCGAAGACGAACCTGAAGCCCAGATGAGCTTAGCTGAGATGGTTATCGTCATGGATATCTCAGATGACGAAGACCCAACGGTTGAAAAACCCGAGGGAGAATCACAGGAATTGGTCACTTACTCCGCATCAGAAAGGCCTACACTTGATCTGATTGATCCAGATTCCGAGATCGACCACGAGACTGAAAATGCATGGTACGAAAAAGCCGCCAGTGCAATAAATCTCCAGGTAAATTTGATCTTTCCTACTGATGAAGACGACAACGTTGATTATGACTAGTTTCTGCTACAAAATCTGTATGGTACACATGCCCATACTACACAGGCTCCCGAGACTTCTACTATACCACCGACATCTCCTCAACAACCAACAGCTTCTGGTCATCCTCCTCCTCCACAGCAACAAATCCGATGGGAGAAGATTATGATCCTTATTCCTCACCTGGAGGAATCACTGAAGATGCTCTATGTTAACAGGTTACGCCCCATCAAGCCAACACTCTGCCTTGGGATTTCCAAATTCGACAAGGAATACCAAAGCCAGTACATAAATGCCATGAATCGGTGTCTGCCAGTTAGCCAAGTCCGAACTAAGCACAAAATCTCTGAAGTTCTCAACATCCAAATAGGCCGAATCCATAGAGTCATGTTTCCAGTATTCACCATCCGACGTGAAGACGGAGATGAATGGAGATTTTCCGAAGCCGACTTTAAGAACCTCAGACCGTTCGACTTCCTCGCTCTACTGAAAGACCTCCGAACCAGAACCATCCGACCACTTCATGTAACTAAAGCGCTCGAAGTTGTCCGTCGATTCCTAATTCACATGATCATGATGTCCTACCTCACAGACTTCCAAATGGGGATCGAGAACAGATCAAAGAAGATAAACCTGCTAAAACTGAACCTGAAAGCACCCGAGCTGAAGATGTATCCCGAGAACGCACTTGTTAGTGCATAAAATGTATTCAAGATTTAGTGTTTAATTGTAAATGGTCAAAGCATTGTAAAAGTCAAAGTAGAGGCTTAAAGGTCAAAGTCAAGGTATTTAGAGGTGAAAGTCAAGATGTATAAATAGAGAGTTTGTAATAGAATTAGATAGGAGTCTTACAATATTGATTCATACGTGTAAAGAGAGATGACTTCCTGGAGAGTGAGTTTAGAGAGAGAAAGTGGATCTCAATCTCAATCTTTGTATTCTTTCTCTATTCTATGAAGAAGATCATGATTCTTACATTGTTAATTGATTAGATCTGGGATCACAAGTGGTATCACAGCTTAATCAGGTCAGATTATGCACAAATCAGTTCAAATTGAAGAATTTTTTTGCATTTTTTGAAGAAATTGATGAGTTCTTGAGATTTTGAGATTTTTCTGGAAAAATCTTAAAAAATTCGGAATTTGTTTGTGTTTTGATTGATTCAAGTTCACAAAAATGATTTGATTTGTTGTTTGAAACGATTTTAAATCAAATGTTTTGATTTTTAAACAACAAATTTTGTGATTTTGAATTTTTTTAGGGTTACTGTTCATCGAAGGGTTAATTGATGGTGATCAATTTTGTTGTTTGATTATGTTTTGATTTGTTTGCTGCAACAGATTTGTTTGTTTTGCAATTTTGATCAGATTACAATATTCATATCTGAAAATCATCAAGGAATAAGTAAAATTCAGATTCTATAAATTGACAGTTTGGTGTCCTTCGTTAGTCTCAAATATTGTAATCGATCTCACAAGATTAATATGTTTGTAATCTGTTTTGATTTGATGAATCTGTTCGATTTTTGAATTCCATTAGATTGCAGTTTTTGGAATCGAAAAGCAGCAAGAAATTCATGTGTTTGAGGTGCTGAAAATCGTCACCGAATTCTGCAAAATACTCGCCGGAAAATTCGTTAACGCCGGAAAAATCATAACTGTCGGACACACTTTGTCCGATTTGTTCATCATAGTCGTACAACACTAACGCTCATAACTGTCGGACACCATTGCTTCATAACTCTCGTACAACCCACTTGTTCATAACTGTCGTACAACCCTTTGTCCGATCAGATTTTTTAGTCGCACACAACTCCTAGTCGTACACAACTCCTAGTCGTACAACATTCTAGTCGCACAAAAAGCTCGCCTGAAACTTTCTCTCATCGGAAAAACGAATTCACGCCGGAGTTTGTTCAAGCTTCATCATCGACTGTTTTCTTGTGCATGATCGACGAATTGTTGTTGCAATACATTGGTTTTCGATTAAGGAGCAAATAGAAACCAATATCACTGAGTTTGGTCGAGATTTGAGCGAGATATCGAATCTGAAAAACAAACAGATCGTATATTTCAAAGATGATGAACAGTACCATAGTTAATCTTTCAGGTTTTAGCAGATTTGGTGGTTGTAGTTAAGTTTTTGGCTTTGTCAATTCCAGCCCCTCTAGTTTGTAGTTTAGGCTTATTACAGTTTTGGTATTTTCATTTCGTTTTAGTTTCGTATTTTCTCATTTTTACCTGCTCTTGCTCGAAACTGATATATTTCTCTAATTTTTTGCAGTTTTGCCGATTTAAAGTCCAGTATTCCGCATTAATTTTTCGGAATTAATTTTTGAACAACAAATTTTATAATTTGTTTTACAAATTTTAATTTTTGAATTTTTTTCGGACTTTAATCGATTTTTCTCTGATTAATCGTGTGTACATAATTCTACTTCTCACGAAGTATCTGACAACGATAATTTTTAATCTTTTACACGTAACAATATATGAATTTCAAAGTTGGTGGTGTGATTTACAAAAGATATGCCATTTAACACAGAAACTTGAAGAAGCAAAAATAAGTGGTGGCATACTACAAGGCAAGGTTTTTAAATATATGGCCGAAATTGAAGAACAAAATAAAGATATTAGTCTTTATAGAAAAGCACTTGCTGAACTGCAAACACAAGCTAATGTGAAGAAGTTCACTGAGTTTCAAAACCAAGTGACAAGAGACAAAGAAGAGTTTGAGTTAAAGGAGAATTTGTTAAAAACTGAAATCGCCGAGCTGAAAAAGAAGCTACCTGATTTGTTATCACGAGATGATATCAAGGAGATTGAGGAAAAAGCAAATTCTTTGGAAGCTGAAAACGCTAATCTAAAGAAAAAGCATAATGAGAGTGAACTTTCTTTGAAAAATATTACCTCTCAAAACACAGAATTTTTAGACAAAATCAAATAATTGGAAAAGAAGCTTTATTTGAGAGATCAAACAGAACAAACAATTTTCATGAACAAGCCAAGACTTGTAAGCAATGTCAATAAGTATTGGGGACTTGGTTACAAAAACCCAAAACATTTGGTCAAAGCTATCGTTCCATTACCGACATTGTATAATTTCGAATGTTTAAGATATGCACGATATTGGCCCGATTTTGAAATTCTTTGGACTGGTGTAAAGGAAACGAGAAAAATATCATTAACAACTCATATACAACTTCCATTTTGTTATACTCGTGAGACGGAGACGACTCTCAACATTCTAAATGGACCACATCCAAATAACTATTTTGACATATGTGCTACAAAGCCAACCACCAACCAAGTATTTGAAACTAAGAAATATGTTCCTACATTGGTTCTAGAAGGGTGAATTGTTGAACATGAACTCTCCATTTTAGAACAAAGGATCAAATTTGAATTTGAAAATGATCTCCTTTCAACTGTTTATTCAAATAGTTTTAAGGAAATATCTTCTAGTTTCAAAGATGAGGTGGAAAAGGAGACGGTTAAAATTGAACATGCTTTGATCAAAAAGTTTTATGTTTCATCATAAGCCATTTTTGATGCTAAACAAAAAGTTGATCAAAAGTGTCTCCAACTTTCTAAGAAAGTGTCGGATCTTGAGAAACTTTTAATCTCCGAGCATGGACAATTTGAAAGTGAGCAAGCCAATTTTGCAAATGAAAGCAAATCTTTTGAAGCAAAGATAAGTGCGCTTTCCAAGAAAGTCATTGACTTGGAAAATGTTTTGGAAATAGAAAGAAAAGGATTTCGATTTTCATTCTAACCATGTTTCCAAAGAGAATTCAAAGCCTGAAGTTTGTGACAAAGGAACGAATAGTGAATTTGATGTCTCAAAGAAGCTTTTTGACCATAATGCTTTGATTGATGAAAAGACAGTTATTTTGGAGAAGGAAAAGAAAGCTCTTGAACTAAGATGCATAAATCTTTCAAAACAAGTTTCGGATTTTGAGAAGGTATTATTTCTTGAAAAAGAAAAATCTGAGAAGGAAAGAGTAGATTTTGAGGTTGAAAGAAAAGTTTTTGAATCACAAAGTGTCGAGCTTTCAAAGAAAATATCTGACATGGAAAAAGTTTTGGAAGAAGATAGAAAAGAGTTTGGTGAAAAGAAAAATGCTTTTGAAATGGAAAAGCAAAGGTTTCAAAAGAAAAACATGAATATTTTCAAAGACATATCCGAGAAGAATTTTGGAGAGGAGAGAAACATCTTTAAGGCTGAAATCTTAAAGCTAACAAGTAGGTTATCTGCTTTAGCAACGGAGGTTATGAAAGAGCAGAAGATCAAATCTGATCTATAGAAGAAACTTGATCTGACTGTTCAAGAAAGAAATGTTATGTCCGATAAAGTTCAGAAATTGGAAGCAATGAAGATCAAAGTTAAATCATCTGAACAATTTAGTGCCGATACTATTCGGTCGCCGTGTGATGGTTTAACTGATTTTGAATGTTCTATCAAGACTGCTTCTAATTCCATTCCTGAACACATTTCTTCGACAACGTCTGTCAAATCAAGAGATCAGATGCGACATTCTAATTTTTTTTACAATCGAGCTGCTACAAGTTCTGATTTACCTATCTTTAAGCCTGTGAAGATGGTATGGAAGGTAAAAGGTTCTTCACCTGAAAAAGATGCCCCGAAATCATCTGTTCCTCCACCTACGGTGAACAAGAAACACAATGCTCACAAAGGTAAGTCTTTTGCTAAACCTAATCCTATATATTCTGCAAATTATTTGATTACGTTGGCACAAAAGAAACTTTGTTGTTCTTTTTGTGGAACACATGATTTCATTAAGCAAGAAAATGTACAATTTTGGTATGGTACTTATAACATTCCATCAAAAAAAGAAAAGCACATAACACACTAGGACCCAAGTGCCATTGGGTACCAAAATCTGCTTAATATGTTTTTCAGGTTCATCATGTGTTGTGCTGAATGTTACATATGTATCACACACATGACTGAAAATAGAAGAGAAGCGGTGCAAATTTTTGAAGAGTATATGTGTTAGCTCCAATTCTACTGTTAATAGAAGTATTGAAAAATAGGCTAAGTGTTGACACCGACAGAGCTTCTGTCGATTCAACAAGAAGACCGAAGAGAAGAATCATCAGAAGACGCTTCGCAAAAGACAAGGCCACAGAGCCTCTGCCATACTTGACAGAGCCTCTGTGGTATGAAGACTGAAGATTTAGAAGAATACTTGCAGATCAAAACAAGGACGATCGTGCTTCTCACGATTACTGTTGTACGAAGATCTTGAAGATCATTCATACAAGGCACGCCCTGCTGCCTCCACGTGTCAACCTCTGATGGGTCACATTCCTTTATAGAGTGCGGCGCACTACAGCAACGTTGTACCTATCACTGTTCCACGATAGTTTCTTTGTACCTTAGTACTTCTTGTCTCCACCTTTTCCCCTGTAGAAGTAGTATAAATAGAAGACTCATGTTGAGCTCTTCTATTAAGCTTTGCACGATACACACACCATTAGAGCAGAATTCTTGTATTACCTTCGGTGTTCTTAGGTGTTCTTATTATATCAAATACAGTGAATCATTGAGTTAATTATCTGTGTTATTTACACATCACGTATTTGATATTGTGTATTTATGTACCAAGTAATACCTCTTTAGTTCGTTAATACGCTTCCGCATCCTAATCTGTTTGAACTAATAGGTATATAAATCATTGTTAAGCAAAATAGGAACCAACAATTGGTATCAGAGCGGTTCTTGATTTTCTATATCAAGAGATCCTCACTTACAATGATTTTTGGTAGAAACTTGGCTTGTGTTGGTCCCGAAGGGCTATACAAGTTTGTAGAAGGGGGGGGTTGAATACAAACACACAGATTTTACTTTTCTAAATTGTTTATTGATAAATCATTAACAATTTACAGCTTGTTGCGGAACAAGATTAAGGATAAACCTAAATCTAAACAAGTTGGAACACAAAGTTTCTTGCACTAAGAAAGAGAAGGAAATTACGAATAAAAACCTATCTCAACATAAGAAGGATGAACTTGTCCAGAGTTAGAAAGTTACATCAAAATGAAGTGAGTTCTTCTTCTTATATACTGCATGCATTTAATGCATGGCAGTTTACACTTTACATGTGGCAGCAGCTCATTGGTTGTATGTCATTGACCTTTGTTGACAACCTTAGTAGCCGTATGTTTGAACAGTGTAGTATCAGAGTGGTTGTACTATTTCAGACAATAAGGAGGTTCTTTTCTGACATATCGTACGGAGTCGTGCAAGGGTGGTTAAGACAAAAGTACTTTGTACGGAGGACTTTATGATCAGCTTTTCGTTGATTCAGCGCCGTACCATTGTTTATCAGCGAATGATAAAGTTCAGCGATAGCTGAAGTCTTGTACTTGATACTTCACGTTGAGGGGACAAATCTGAGTCTTCGCTGATCCACATCAGTTCATTAGGAGACTTGTCGCTGGTTCTTGAGCTTGATCTTCGACTTCAGCGTAGAACCTATGTTGACGTGAAAGTTTTCTTCAGAGATCATAAGTAAACAATTAACTTATCAGCGATCACCATAAGGACTGAACAGACTCAGAACATTATGGTGAACAGTGTTCGCTGAATGTTTAATCTAAAGAGCGAGAGTTTCTATCTGCGGTACTCTAAGGTCTTAGTACTTATCAGCGATAGTGAAACTCTGATACATATTACTTACTTACAATTTTCACTAAGTATTTAAGAGAGGTTCATTATCAAACCACTGAAGGTTTGGATCAACAATCTCCCCCTATTTGATTATAGCAACAGAGAAAATTGCTATTTAATGAAAACACAAGGGTAAAAAGAACTCATAAAATATTTGTCCCTTTTACTGTTTACTGGGATCTTTTCTGTACTGATGGAGTAAAGTACTTTCGCTGAAATCTTTCTTTAAACTTCGAATCAGGTTACAAAGGGAAGTGGAAAGATTACAAGTACAAACGAAATAAATTACAAGTACAAAAGAATAATTGATACAATAGAAGAATGAGGCGATCCTATCAGTTTATAAAGGTTCTTCCTTAATGAGAAGTTCATCAAGGGTCTTTGATGTGGGAATCATCCAGTCAGGGACATTTACTCCTTGATTCCTTTTGTTTAGCGCTTCTTCAAAAATCAAGGGTTTAAGATGCCGTGCCTGAATGTCGCGTTTGAATTCACACCAGTAGATGAGTTCTTTCAGCTATTCGATGGAAGTGATGGGAAGTTCAGAGATACGTTGAAAACGTTTTCGTCCATCATAGTCAATAAAGAATATCCCATAGGGTTTGCTTATGACTTTCCCAGGGATGAAAGTCTCACCAGGAGGAAGAGATGTGTCAAGTGCAGAAAGGTCAGGTTCTGTACCAAGAACTTCAGCAAGAGAAAAACCAATACCTGTTTCGTTCCTTATACGAGGACCTGAGTCTGAAGATTTAGTCTTTTTCTTTGCAGAGGCCCTTCTTTTCTGACTTTCGAGAGGAGGGGAGGAGGAATATCCACACAAGAAGAGACTAAGTCGATCTATTTATTTATCAGCTTTTCAACATGATCTTTGTACTTAGATTGAGACTTCTAGATGGCTAATCTGATCTCCAACCATTCAGAGAAACCGTACTTCGTGATGGCTTCAGCATAGAATTTTTCGTACTGTCCATTCTCTCTGAATATCTCGATTTCAGTGATAAGTACCTTGTTGATTCTGGCAGTTCGATATCTGAAGTGTTCCTTTTCTTTTTACCAGATTAAAGTAGATTGATACACAGTTCTCTTATCCTTAAATATCCTCTTGGCGTCTTCCCATAGCTGACGTTGAACTTCGATTGGAGTTCTTTTCAGCTTGGGGTCTTTCACTGATTGTTAAGTAAGCTGGATGGCAAGTTCTCTGTCTTTTTCTTCAGCTTCCCTTCTTTCAGTGAGTAGACGTTCAGCTCTGAGGTGATCCTTGTATTCCTTTTGTGAGATTCTGAACTTTGGAGGAATAGGAGGAAGTTGATCACGCTTCAGAATGATTCGCTGATCTTCGAACTTCTTTATTATTGCATCTCTCTTTTTCTGATCCAAGGAAGGTCTGTTTTTGTAAGAGAGCATATGTTCTTCAGGTTCATCAGTCTCAGAGATCAAATCCAAGACCGGGATTATTTCTTCAGCGTTGGGAGCTGGGATTATTGTTGCTGTAGAAACTTCAGCGATATCCTCAAACAGGGGAGAGGACTAGCTGAAACACAGCGATCTTACGAATAAGAACTTGGGTAGAACAGAGAAAGGAAATTGGTTTAAGTGTATAGGTTGTGGAGAGTAGAGCTGATAATGTGTATAGATAGAGGAGGGATGAGTGTAAGGAAGATTTAGTGTACCTGACAAACTGGCTTTGGAAGCGAGATCGTCAGATTATCATTGTCTTCAGCGACACCATTTCCTTTGCCTTTGTCAGCTTCAGACGCTGAAGGCTTTGCTTTGGTCCGCTCCCCTGAAGGTTCGTTTATCACGATCCCTTTAAGAGCTGTAGTCCTCTGAGCAGGCTTGACGATAAAGGAGTCATCATCATCATCATCATCGTCATCATCATCATTCTTTGGAGAAGAGGATGGTTCATCATCAGATAAGTCAATGGCTTATTCATCTTCAGCTTCAGATTCAGATTCTTCAGCATCTTCTTCGAGTTGCTCCCCCTCAGATACAGAGGTAAGCTTCTCGATTCCCTCAGGGTTTTCATCTCCCTGAGGTCCAGCGGTTGTTTCCTCGTTTGTCTTCTCCCCCTCTTCAGTAAGGGGAAGGTCTTCAGTCTTCTCCCCCTCGATAGATTCATCATGGGGAGGGTCTTCAAAGTTCTTCTCCCCCCATCCTCATGATGAGTGGGGGAGGAATGTGATGACTCAGCAGTTGGTTTTGGTTCCCTGTCTTCTTGGCCAGGGATCCCCATATAATCTTCAATCGCTGCTATTCTGTCTTCTAGGGCAGTAATAGCAGGATTTATCTTCAAAAGTTCTTCACGATCCGCCGTAGTAAAATGCGTCGGTACAGGGGCAGGGGCTGTCATTTTATTTAGGATCTGTTGTATCATTGTCTTCATTGAATTGACGTCGTTCTTTACAGAATTCATGTCAGTCTTCACTGAATTCATGTCAGTCTTTACTGAACTTACGTCAGTCTTTACAGCAGTCATCTCTCCCTGAAGATTTCCAACCGATGTCTTCAGCATTGTAAACTTGCTGGACATAGATTGAACTGAAGTTTTGAGAGAGGTGTAGTCTGTGTAGATGTCAACAAGAACTTTGGCAAAGTCACCAAGAGTTTTATCAACATTCTCCAAATCAGCTTTGGAGGCTTTCTCTTCCACCACTGTTGTTAGCTTGTTGAGATTCTCTCCAGCATTTGTTACAGCTGTAGAGTTGTCTGAGAGAGTAGTGGTGAGACCTGTCAGCTTCGTATCCAGGTTCTTCAGAGAGGCGTTGATGTCTCCCAAATTAGGACCTGTAACATATAAGTACTTATGAACAGAGGAAAGCTCAGAAGTTTGGGGTTCAGTTACAGTATATATGGGTTGGTGTATACCTGCAGGAGGATTGATGAATTCGTCAAACCTTTTGTGTCCTGAAAAGAGTTCCATGTCGTCAGCTTGAGTGCGTGTACGCATGGTCATATGTGCAGGTCCTACATCCATCATTCCTTGAAGAGTATCAGCTTTAGCTTCTGGAGGAATGACGGGTGTTCCAGTGGTCGTGGTGAAAACTGGATTAAAGTCCAATGGAGTCGAGAGAGAAGCGAAGGTTGAGAATGTTGGTTGGGTGCAGGGTCCAGCGTTGGATCCGCTGAGAATCGCTTCTTCAGTCTGTAGAGAGACTGAAGAAGGTTGGGTAGATTCCAAGTTTATAACCACAGCGTTTAGAGACGCTGAAGCTGGGATGGAATGGGTGGCTTGTTCAGCTGTGGCAAAGCGTACCACTGAACTTTCCTTCAGCTCTTCGAGATGAGCTGAGGAGTCTTCAGCAAAAGATTGCTGGGGTTGCTCCTTGGTTTTCTTAGTTCTTTTGGAACTAAGTTGGGTAGAAGAGTGTTTCCTTTTTCTTGAAGGAGAGGAGGTTGCAGCTGAGGTATCAGTGGTAATGAATCAGAGAAAGAAAGCAAGGGTTTGTTCATCAAATTGGTAAGGAATTTGTATTGGTTTCTGATAAAACTTGTTGGTAATGATAGTTTATGAACGAATCTGTGTATTGGATTAATTTACAGAATCATTATCAACAGATTGGGAGAAATCAGATTTGTGCAGGAAGTGGGCTTTGCAAACATAAGGTGAGTTCATTTGTACTTTGCTTAAATCAATGTTCTTATGTTAAATTGAACCGTGAAATAGTTGTATAAAGTGATTATGAACTGTATGGTTGTATTGGGATTGAGCTGAATCGAACAGACAAGAGGTTAGATTGAATTTTAGGCTGCAGACCCGACTTTTCCGGATGAATCGTCGTATCCGGAAAACCCCAATGATGAATGTTTCCGGACGCAGGAAGTATCCGGGTAGGTTTTATGTATAACGAGAATCCGGATGAAGTAGGTACCGGATGGTATCCGGATGACTATAGAGTCCGGATGTTGTCCGGATTTGAAATATGTCCGAAAAACTGGGAATTTACCAGAAAGGATGGGTTGTCCGGATAAGTTAGGTTATCCGGAAACATCTTGTTGTCCGGACACTTTGTGCAGACTGGGCAATTTTTAGTCCTGTTAAGTGTGAATCGTTGTGATTTAGTGATTGAGACATAATTAGTTTAGCATGAACATACGTACATTCGAAGGGTAGTATGTTAGGCTTGATGACTGTGCCAATTTGATACTAGGCAGGTGTTTGGTATAGGTTAAGGAGATTGGCTCATACTGAATGATATGAGGAATCTATATGGTATAAAGGTGATTTGCTCATACTGGATGATATGAGAAATCTGTATTAAGCATTTACTTGCACGAGTAGAAATAAGTGTAATGGATCCATAGGCATTAAAGTTTGGTAATCACTTGGAATAGGCGTGTGGTATTACTCATTTAATCGTTATTCCAGTGTGTGTGGGAAATCATGGAATAGGCGTGTGGTATTAATCGTTATTCCTAATTTCTAAGGCAGAGAGTGAGGTTGACACAAGTACTTGTAATCTCTGCTTCCTTACTGATAAATGGGCGTGTGTAATCGCGATTTATTGGAGGAGAGCATTGATCTAGAATCTTTGAAGATTCGTAGTGTGGCTCTGGGGTATGATATGCTGATGTATTTGTTGTCAGTCATAGTCATGGGATTGGATAAAATTGTATAATGAAATAGAATTATACGTACGGTAAGAGAAGGAGTAACTAGGTTTGTTGTAACTTATTTACATTGATTTTTGCAATTGAAATGAATGTTCTCACTAGGCGTTGTCCTAATCGTTTCATATGATGTTTTCTTACCAGGTACAAGCTCAGGCAAATAAAGGGTTGTGGGACGAGTGTTTTTGGACTAGCAGAAGTGGAAATTAACAAAGAGGAGATTTTTGGAGGATAGCTTAGATAACTCAATTAATCTGATTATAGTGACATGATTAGATTGATAGGTTATTCGAAGTATCCTGTATTGTAATTACACTCTTGATGGTTAATTCCTTTGCTATCTATATAAGTTGAAATTTTATTGTCATAACCTGTTGTAATTTGAAGTTTAAATTGGCATGGATTTTTTGGGCGTTACAATATGGTATCAGAGCTGTAGTTTAAGCGAACTAAGTATGTTGATGAGATACTTAGACTTAAGTTGTGATGAATTAAGTCATGATTCGTGAAAATGGGTAGGAATACTAAGACGGGATAGTCTTAGAGGTGACGGAATTACGTGAAATTAGTACTGTAATGATGGTAACGAGGATTCTCCTGTATAATATATTCACAGTTTCAATTAGCTACTGTTATTTATGAATATATTGTTACATAAGCATGCTTGTTTCTAAATGGTTACAGTGATTGATTAGCGGTAAATTACGTTTTTGTATGTCTAGTTATGTATAAACCATTACTGATGGGTATTCTTTTGTGCTCATCCAGAACAATGGTAAATACTCCGCCGAGGTCTCCTATTTCTTCTATAAATAGGAATTGGTTAGATGATACGGGAGAAACACAAACTGGAGTAGGCGGAATTCATGAGACGCCACCAGATTTTCTTTCTTTAGGAGGAGTACGTAATCCGGCACACAGAGTGGGTACCAGTACTGTCGATCAAACACCATCGGACGCAAGTATGGAAGGACGCATTATGTATAATGTTACTAGATTGATGAATGCATCAATGGAAAGACAAGCTGAAATGATGAGCACCACCATGGGAAGACAAGCAGAAATGTTCATGAAATTGTTTAACGGTCGAAATACGGAACCAAGACGGACAAGAGTTGATACTAGTGTGATAAATCCAACTGGCAACCCAGGGCCGGAGACTGAAAGAAGGGTTGAAAGAAATTGCTCTTACAAAACCTTCTTGAGCTGTAAACCACCGGAATTCAAAGGAGAAGATAGTCCAATAGCTTGCAGGAATTGGCTAAGGGAAATTGAACAATCTTTTCGAGCTTGTGAGTATTATGATGAAAAGTCTAAAGTTAAATTTGGATCACAGATGTTACGCGGTAACGCGTTATCTTGGTGGAATGTGCTAGCAGCTTATGTGTCAGCTTCTGTTTTGAATGCTATGACTTGGGATCAGTTTAAAGCAAAGATTATGGAGGAGTACTGTAACAAAACTGAAATGGATCGAATCGAGGAGGAGTTCAGGAACCTCAAGAAAGGCAATATGACTATGAGAAAGTATACAGAATCCTTCATGGAGAAGCTGAACCTGGTGGGGCATGTGGCTCCGACTGAGAAAGACAAAGTTAAAGCTTATCTGAAGGGTTTACCAGCAGATATGATGTCAAGGGTGCGGAATTCAAAAGCTTCAACATTGAGAGAATCGATCGAGGAAGCAAAGGTTATAGAGGAAGTGTATGCTAAGGATAAAGAAGAAAAGACCCAAGTTGGGGAGAAGCGGAAATGGGAAGGTCGATCAGAGCATTCACTGAGGTCAAGGAACACTGGTAAAGGTACTTCTTATGAATCAGGTCGTGAACCAAACTGGTGTCCAAAGTGTAAGAGCAAACATTTCGGGCAGTGTCGAGTGATAGCATCTGAATGTTTTAAATGTGGAAAGAGTGGGCATACTATGAATAATTGTCCAGTGCGGGGAAATACATGTTTTGAGTGTAAGCAACCGGGTCACTTTCGTCGGGAGTGCCCAAGGCTGAAAAAGAGCGAGGATCAGAGTAAGAAACCAGTTATTCCGAAGCCAACGGGTCGAGCTTTTCAGATGACCGCTGATGAAGCTAAGGAATCAAGGGACGTTGTCTCGGGTATATTCCTTGTTAATTCTTGTTCTGCGCATATTTTGTTCGATTGTGGAGAAAATTTGTCATTTGTGTCCAAATCATTCTATCCTATGATAAATCCCAGATCTCTAGCAATAAGATATGAATGTAGTGAGAGAGAATCTAGAGAGCAAATATGTCATCCATGTATTGATCTCAAAGGATTACAAAAGGTTTCTAAAAGATTACAAAAGCTTTTCTAACAAATGAACTAGACATGCCTATTTATACCCATAACATACAAGGTATAAAGGCACAGCTAACAAATACAGTACATTGAATTTACAGTAAATCTTGAATACAACAATGCTCTAACAATCTTCCCCTTTGGATTCAAGATTTAAAAAATTTGACAGCAGTCTTCAGCTCTTTGTAAAGTCAATCTTCTTCAACAGACACTTTATCAAACTATCTTCAAGCCTTGTACATGAAAACAGATCTTTACAGCTTTATCAGTCTTTAACAAACAGTAACTTCTCGTATCCTTTTTGATGCAAGAACCTTAGTTCTCATATTAACTTTAAGAATCCGAAATCATCAATTCGGATGTAGGCAGATCCGAAACCATCAATTCGGATGCTAGAGGATGCGAAATCAGCTCAATTCGGATCAAGTAGGATTCGAATTCAAGTAAGTTGGAACAAGAAGGGTCCGAAATCAGGGCAATTCGAATCATGAAGGATTCGAAATCACTCAATTCGAATCATGAAGGGTGCGAAATCAGGACAATTCGAATTATGAAGGGTTCGAAATCAGGGCAATTCGAATCATGAAGGATGCGAAACCATCTATATTTTTGAACTTTTAGGTGTAAGCGCATTCCGAGAACCACTCAGAACTAAGATAACCAAATTCAGCAATATTTAGACTTCACATGATCCTTCTCCCCAATCTTCAGTCTTTGTTCACGAATCTTTGACTTGAAATATCTTTGATTTGAAAGCTCTTTGACATGAAATTGAAATTAAACTTTTCTCCCCCTTTTTCGATGATGGTGAGCATCATTATCATCGAAAACCTTCTTCAATTTCAGTCGCGTCACTGAGTATTACTAACAATCTCCTCCTTAGTGGATAACCTTGCTCCCCCTTAAAATAAGAATTCTGGAGCAATTAGTTTTCTCCCCCTGAAAGTATGCATATGTTTCAATAACGCACAATATACAAATTTTAAAAAATTTACACAAGGAAAATAAAATTCATTGAACTTCATTTTATAACTACTAACATTTGATCATTTGAATGCTTTACAAAAGAAATTCAACTTAATGAAATTTAACAATATTTCAAACAAATGAAATCAAATGCATGTGTTTGGATTCAATGACAAGACATCATTGCATATCAAGTTACAATTGTTCAGTGTCAACCCCTTTATCAAATCTATTTGGTGTGCTAGCATGCGAAATATGATTAGCATCAAGCGTATGCAATTCTAAAACATATAAGAATACTTTGCTCTACTCACACTATTTGTCCAAAATCAGAATTTCATAAATTTACGGGTTTATCGCGACTTTGTATTTTCTCCAAGTTTCAAGAGATGTGTGCTCTTTGGCATCTTTTAATATTGTGCACATTTGAATCTTTTGATTTTGTGCTCATTGGCATCTTTTGATTTTGTGCGCATTGGCATCTTTTGATCAAAAAGTTTAGTAAGAATAAGATACACCGTTAAACATGACTTTCTATCTGGTTCTATAGCAGGATTTGGGTTAGCAGATCCCAGACCAGTTGGCCTTAGGTGCTAGGTGACGAGCACCCCTTAGAACTTAATTTCCCAAACCAGAAAGGCCACATCGATATATCTTAAACCCATTTATACCAGTAAAACATGGCTTTCTATCTGGTTCTATTGCAGGATTTGGGTCAGCCGATCCCAGACCAGTTGATCTTAGGGACTAGGTGTCGAGCACCCCTTAGGACTTACTCTCCCAAACCAGAAAGGCCACAGGCACAAACTTTCAAACTAAATGATATTCTATATAAGTTTGAATTTCCATCACAAAATATGAATGATATCTCAATCACTTGGTTCTTAATCATAGTGCTTCCCCCATATTTTCGTTTCCATTCATCATTCTGATAAATAGGCTTTTTGAGCATTATATTCTATATAAGTCCAGATTCACATATATTTGAGCATTCAGCATAATTTCATTCATGTTTTGCTTACCTTTCGATTTATTTCAGAGGTGAAAGTTGAAGCAAATCTAACTCAGATAATACAAAGATTCTTGAAAAAAAACATCTTTTAGCACGCATTTAATTCATTGAATGAAAATTGAAAATTGCATCTCATTGAATTAAATTTGTAAAGATTCAAGTTTTCAAATCAGTAGAAACAAATATAATCCAATGTTACCTTTTGCCACGTTCCTTGAAACAGAAAGATGTAACAGTTAAGGATATCACCTGAGAAGTGTGAGTTCTAAACTGATTTGTTTAGAAGTCTTAGTCGTTGAAGTACGGGTCCTGAACTGAATTGTTCAGAAGCCATTGTCGTTGAAGCACGGGTTTTGAACTGATATGTTCAAAAGCCATCAATATTTGTCTCCCCCTTAATGGTACAAATATTTTTCAAAAAATACGGCGCTTCTCTTCTGTTTTCAGTCATGTGTGTGGTATGTATCTACAATTCAGTACAACACATGATGTACCTACAAAACAGTTTAAGCAGATTTTGGTACCCAATGGCACTTGGGTCCTAGTGGGTTAGGTGTAGATTTCTTACAAGGAATACTATAAGTACCGTACCAAAAAGAAGTATAATTTTTATGCACAAAATCATTTGATCCACAGTAAGAACAACAAATTTTCTTATGTGCCAAACTAATCAGATGATTTACAGAATGAATAGGATTAGGTTTAGCATAAGATTTACCTTTTGGCGTATTGTTCTTCTTTGCATTTGATGTGGATACAGATGATTTTGGCACATCTTTCTTTGGAATTGTTGTGCCTTTTATTCTCCATTCCATCTTCACCCTCTTGAAGACTGGAACTTCTTCAGATTTGGAAGTATTAATTTTAGGCACTTTAACAATATCATCCGATTTATCAAACAGAGGATTATAGAAAAGATTAGAAGAACGAATCTGACCTTTTGAGAAATCTGTTGATCTATTAAATTGTTTAGAAGGAATGTTTTTAAAACTCGAACTTGAAGCAGTTTTAAAAGAACATTCAGAATCATTTGAATCAACAAATGGAGTCTGAAAGATAGAATTATGACTGGCCTGCTTTGAGACATCAAATTTAAAAATGACGTCTTCAAGTTCTTTGACTTTGTTTATTAAAACATTTTTCTCTTTAGAAATTAGATCAAATTTCTTTTGGAGATCAGATTTGATCAACTGATCCTTCATAATATCAGCTGATAAACCAGATAATCTTTTGGTAAGATTAAGAATCACATCTTCAAAATATACACGTTCCGATTCAAAATCTTTTTCCAAAAACCTTCTTTTATCAGTAATCTCTTTGAAAATTTCCATATTTTTCTTTTTAAGGGTTTTACTTTCCTTTTCAAAGAGATTTTTCTTTTCCGTGAAATCTTTTCTTTCCTTTTCCAAAAGATTTTCTAATTCAGAGATTTTCATGGAAAGTTCAGAACTTTTAATCTCAAAAGATTTTCGTTCAGTTTCAAATTTAGCTCTTTCTTTTTCGAGCTTGTCTTTTTCTAAAAATAAAACTTTCTCAAAGTCAGAAACTTGTTTTGAAAGTTTTATACAATTAAGTTCAATCTCTTTCTTTTCTTCAAAAACTTTCTTTTCTTCAAAAGAAAAATTAGACAGTTTTCTCTTTAGATCGGCATTTTCACTGTCCAAAATTTTCCCTATATCTTTAACTTCTTTTAATTGAGCATGTAACTTTAAGTTCCACTTCACTCTCTTTTCTTCTCTACTCTTCAAATCGGCATTTTCTTTTTGAAGAGTTGTTACTTTCTCTTGAAGATTCTCGATTTGATCGTGCAGACTTGAGTTGTCTTTCTTTGCTTCAAGATCTGCAATATAAACTTCAAGATCAGTTATTCTTTTAGTAAGTTTAGCATTTGAAGAAGAAATGTCTAAAATTTGTCTTTTCAGATCAACATTTTCTTCTTCCAATGCTTTATTTAAAATAGGAGTTGAAGAATTTGAAGCATTATCTTTAACAGGAGTTTCTGATATAGGAGATGTTTCTGATAAAATAACTTGTTGCAAAATTCCATTATTTGCCTTAGCTTTTTCAAGTGGCTTTGGAGGTGTTTTTGTTATTATGACTTGTTGCAACACTTCATTATTTGGTTTAACAGATACATGTGAATTAACAGATGTTTCTGTTATAATGACTTGTTGCAACTTTACATTTGGTTTAACAAAAACTTTTGCAATTGGAGGAATCTCCTTTTTCAGAGTTTGCTTCAAATCTTCACCACTGCTTTTAACAATAACTTGTTGTAAAACCATTTTGAATATTGCTAGAAATTGATCGTTCAGAAGATCAAGCAGACAGTGTATGAAAATACACAAAAAAATTATATAAAAATTTTTCTTGAAAAGCTCTTACAGTGTATGAAATACACTATAGGAAAAATTTCGGGATAAATTTTTTTTTCAAAAAACTCGGATGAAGAAGGATTCGAATTCAATGAATTCGGATGAATAAGGGTTCGAATTCAATGAATTCGGATGAAGAAGGATTCGAATTCACTGAATTCGGATGAATAAGGGTTCGAATTCAATGAATTCGGATGAAGAAGGATTCGAATTCACTCAATTCGGATGTAACTAGGTTCGAATTCACCCAATTCGGACTTAACTTGGTTCGAATTCACTCAATTCGAATGTAATAGGGTTCGAATTCACTCAATTCGAATGTAATAGGGTTCGAATTCTATGAATTCGAATTCTTCTTGAGTCGAATTCTACACTTGTGATGCCAAGAACAATTCGAATTCTCTATGAATGTTCCGAATTCTCTTTGAATGATCCGAATTCTCCAAGAATGATCCGAATTCTGCACTTCGAACTTCAAAATCACTTAATCTGCCATAACTTCTTCAATTCTTGATCAATTGTGATGAATCTTATATCAAATTGTTCGTAATTGAAATCCGCACACTTTTCCTGTTGATCACAATTCACAATTCGATCAATTTAATCGAATTAAGATCCAAACAGTGAACTTGAAGTTTTTTAAAAAAAATATTCAAGAATCGATCAGATCTATCAATTCTGTGCAGATTTTGATGTTGATCCAAGAATTAAAGATGTTTAGGAAGCAAATCCGAATGCAATGATGCAAAGAATTGATTCAAAAACTCAAAATCTGGAAAAACTTCATGTCTGAATGATAAGACTTCAGATGAACAGTAAAAGATGAGTGGTCCGAATTCTTGAGCACTTAGTGTAAAATTTCTTCAACTTGCTCTTCGATTTGCTTGAATCTTCTGTTTAGCTCTGATACCAATTGATAAATCCCAGATCTCTAGCAATAAGATATGAATGTAGTGAGAGAGAATCTAGAGAGCAAATATGTCATCCATGTATTGATCTCAAAGGATTACAAAAGGTTTCTAAAAGATTACAAAAGCTTTTCTAACAAATGAACTAGACATGCCTATTTATACCCATAACATACAAGGTATAAAGGCACAGCTAACAAATACAGTACATTGAATTTACAGTAAATCTTGAATACAACAATGCTCTAACATCCTAAATTAGCTACGCCTGTTACTACTTTAGATGATGCTTTAGTAGTAGAGGTAGCTAATGGGGGTCAAGCTTTGGTTCGAGAAAGGCTTGATGGTTGTACTATTCTTTTAGAAGAGACGAAATTTTCGATCAACTTGTTGTTGATGGAAATTGGAGGGTTTGACATAGTTGTGGGTATGGATTGGTTGACAGCCAATCAAGCAGAAATATTTTGCGCAAAGAAATTAATCAGGATTCCGATGACCGATAAGGATGACGTATTCATCTTCGAGGAAAAGCAAAAAGGAGAAATTCCGTTAATCTCTGTTGTGAAGGCGCGGAAGTGTTTAATGAAAGGATGTATGTCCTATCTGGCGTATGTCTTTGATGGAAGGTTGGAAAAGAAACAATTGGAAGATATCAAGGTGGTACGTGAGTTTCCTGACATATTTCCTGATGATCTTCCTGGTCTACCTACTGAAAGGCAGGTGGAGTTTAGAATTGATCTCATTCCAGGTTCGTCTCCGATAGCGCGGGCACCTTACCGTCTAGCGCCGTCTGAAATGAAAGAGATGATGACTCAACTCCAGGAGTTATTAGATAAAGGTTTTGTCAGACCGAGTTCTTCTACAAGAGATTATAAACACAATCGACCACAGGATCTCTTCACAGAGGGCAAAGGGATCCTCAACCGAAAATCTTCCCCCACTACAATATCAGAGGATTCTAGGTGTTCTTCTAGAACCTCTGCTACGCATAGAGAAATGGCCAATGGAGGGACCCGTCGTAAAAACTTACCCTATGGCAAAGAACACCCCCACAGAGCACTTAGAAGGATACAATTTCAACAGACCTCTGCCAACCAAACTTCTGGCATATGCAAGTGACGAGGAGCTTAAGTTAGTATATATATACGCGATCACCGGACTCCTGAACCAAGTCCAGTGACACCCCCGCGTCTAGGAGCCTCTATAGGAGACCAGGTACTTGAGCGAATGACTGATGAAAAGTGGGCAGAGGCCTTAGCTAAACACCTACAAATTCAGGAAAACTTCCATCTACAGAGAATCCAGCTAGAAATTTCTGCTTCTAAACGCAAACCCTCTGCCATCACTCCCAAAAAGAAGAAAGCCCACAAGGAAAAGAAAACTACAGCGGGCACCTCTACCAGTGCTGCACAAACCCAACAGTCTCCACCAGCAGAAACTGTGGTAGGATCCTCTGCACCTCCCCCTCCTCCTAAAGACAAAAAGAAGAAGAGAAAACACAAGTCCTCTGAGGAGGGTGTCCCCAAACCAAAACGAAAGAAGCACAAGAAGAAATCCAGGAAATCCCTCACTCCTCTGCAAACAATTGCAGAAGAAGAAGAAGAAGAACTGGCAGAAGAAACCCGTGAACAGCCTCTGCAAACCCCAATTCCTATCCACTATGCAGATCAGGGTGACTTCTTTGCCTTACTCCAACGCTCTGATATAGCTGACTCTTTAGACACTTCTGGCTGGAACGCAGAAGACCTCTCAAATCAATCCATAGAAGAACCAGACTTTAGAATATCTTCTGACTTGGATGAGGATGACCAAACCCCCAAGGATATTCAGAGTGCAACACCAGAAGTGCTACAGAACCCCTTCCTCCATCCAGGATACGGTGTTCTAAGAAAGAGTCCAGAGGAAGAAATAACCACAGAAGATATGGTAGACTCTGTGATAGGGGCCGTTGATAGAACCTCAGAAGACATTCAGGCACAAACATCAGGACCTCTGCATCCACATGTCCAAAGCCTAGTTGGTTCTCATCCATGCTATGATTCCTTAGCATCAAGAATAGAAACCCCGGTGGTAGCCACAGAGGAAACTAAAATGGTTGATTTTGATAAGATAGACACTAGCAGAGAAACCATCAGGTTAGGGTGTATGACAGAGGTTGAGGCCCTAAAAGATGCCGAAGTTGGAAGAGGCACACAACCCCAACCAACTCCTAGTACAACCCACATTTCTAACACCGCCAGTCTAGTGGCAGAATGTGTTATTGAAAAAGAGTAGCACAGCTCGACCCCACCCTAAACTGACCGGCCAGAGGAAACTCTTTCTACCTTTGTGCCATTAGAATCCGGGGAAACCATTCCTAGGGAGTCCTCTCCAAAGGACTTGCCTTTAGTTCGTGATCATTCTCCCCAGATCACAACAGACATCCCTGCAGAGGAATTTGTTTCCTCTGCCACACGCACACACATAAGTCCAATCGGCTCTTCAGAGGAGTTTAGAGTGCACATGGACGAAGGGACTCTAGACAAGTCCCCAAGTCAACTTGAGAGTACTCCTGTACCCGTCTCTGGAGCAGATCAGGACAATGTTCTCAACAGAACTTCTATAGAGTCTGAGGCTCAAAAAGCCCCTGCTCAAGGATTAGAAGGAAAATCCTTCCGCCCTCAACGTACAAACAGGGGCGAAAGAAGGTGTCCAAGGAACACTGACACACTCTGGGGACGAATGTGTTCCTCCAGAGGTTACCCATAGTCCACACATCTCAAGGGATGAGTTCCAAACCCTTGTCACCTCTGTGGACAACACGTTGAAGAAGTTGAAAAGCTCTTTTGATTCTTTTGCAGCTACGACTTCCAGGGCCCTTAATGATCTGAACACCAAAATGGACAACTTGTCCACAGAGGTGAAAAATGTTTGTGCCCAGATGAATGCAACGACAACAACCTCTACTACCACCACTACCTCTGCATTCGAGAGGGCAACAACCTCAGCCTTCCAAACCTCTGTCAAAGACCTACTGGAAAAGCTAAAGAAAGAGCAAACCCCAACTTTTACAGGCCTTACACCAGAAGACCTGAAGAAGGCCTTAGAGCAAATCCAGGAACATACAACAAGAGAAACTCTGGCCATGAAGCCCTCCGACTACATGACCAGAGCTCAGATCACAGAACTTGGGCAAGGGGTACTCGATCAGGTCACATAGTTCATCCGAGCCTTCACTGCTGCCAACGCAAACTACGTCAAGGATTTCCGAGCAAGCGTTGGCAAAATGCGCTTCAACACAGAGGCAGAGGTCCAAAACCTTATAGGCATCTGCGATGACTTGTGCGCAAAAATGATAGCCGCAGGTGCCACTCCACCAAAGAAGCCTGAAACGACTTGTAGAGCAGAGGGTACCAAAGATAAGGGTCAGTATGACTCTGATGATGATTCTGATGGATCGTCAGATCATCCTGAGAGGGAGAACAGAAGGGAGAAAGCTGCGAACAGAGGTCTACCAGCTCCACCGATTGCAGCAGAACCCATATCCCAAGCACCCCAATTCAAACCCAAGGAGAAACCCAACAGAAGTCCACAAAGGCAACAACTACCTCTGTGGAAACAACCCCTGAAGAAATCCAAATTCAAACCCAAGCAACAGAAACAACCCATGTAACCATCGAAGATCTACCATCTCCAACCCCCAAATCAATAGAACAAGTACAAATCCTCACATACTCAGAAGAACACCAACCATCCAAATCACCAAAACCAACAGAAGACATCACCAACACCAAAAACATCAGAGGAACATAAACTACCATCCCCTACACCAAAAGCTGAACAAACAAAACCTCCATCTCCCACACCAAAAACCATATCCAAGACTTTAGCTCACAAAAGAAAATATTTGAGCAAGTCTACAGAAGCCTCACCAACCAAACTTCAAACCAAACCCACATCACCAACTAAGTCCCCTGCAAAACCAACAGAGGCAACCCCTACAACAACAGAAGCACCTCCATCTAAGCCCTCAGAAACTTCAAAGCCAAAACCTACAGAGGCAACCCAATCTCAACAAACTGGTCAGCCTAACACCAAAGACAAAGGGAAGGGAATAATGACAGAGTAACCCAAAAAGAAAAATCCGAAGCATCAACCCACAGAGAAATTGATGAAGAGCGCCTTCGATGCCTTTGTCACCCCGAAACCTAAAGAAGAAGACTGGGCTTTTTGTTTCGACACTCTATCAAACAAGCCAGTACTTGACCCTAAGGCTAAACATACAGAAGATCGAGTGGTCAAACTAAAAAGCGACTTCGATGCTCTGCGGAAACCAATGCCACCACCTCCTATTCAGCAAAGAAAAATGGAATAGGTGGTGCACAAGTATCTATATAGCAGAGCAGTCAACGATCCTCTGCCACCATCCAAACTGCACCCTCACCTTCAGAAAGAGCTACAAAGGCAATTCTTCAGTAAGAAGGCCAAATCAGTCAAAGAGGTCTTTTCGAACTCCAAAATCGACAAGGTCATCTACTGTAAACTGTCCCATACCCACGGAGGAGAGGTTCTCTACAACCTCTACAGAGTAAAGAAGGTAGACAGATCAGAAACTACTTTCTCTGATGCAGATCTGAGAAATCTAAACCTCTATGATCTGCCTGATCTTCTGCAATGGGCAAGACAGAACTACGGCCACAGACTCGAAGTACAAAGTGCTTACAGAGAAATCAGAGTGGCCATGCGAGAAAGACTTCTGTTGTATAGCATGACCGACTTCCAGCTTGTACTTGACCTTAGAATAAGAGGGTTGAGTATTCCCCCACCAGAAGATGACTGCACACCTTCTACAAGACCAAACTCTATCATCACTTTTCCAAGGATTGGGTATGTCTTTCAAGATCCGGCTGGAAAATCAAAGTTGTTCCTAGAGGTTGATTGTCAAAAATATGCTACACAGACTCTGATCGGATTCAGAAGCAACCACATGGAGCACAGAGGAACGGAGTTCATGGATGCAGCACTCGCCGATAGACTGATAGAGGTCATTGATTCTGTCATCAACATCAGAAACCTCTGCATCAGAATCTACCGTGAACTAAAAGATGGAGGACTCAGAGGACACAAAGTTGACGACTTCCCACATGCCAGAATCTGACATCCATAACTCACCTCTGCTTATTTTTCATATCATGTTCTGTAATCAAATGTAAATGCCTCTGGCATATCTTATATGAAAGTAAGCATTCAAGAGAGGTCAAATACCTCTTGTCGTGTTCTTAGCCTAGAAAACCATGCACTTTTAAATTTTTTATTTTTCATACTTAGGGGGAGATTGTTAGCTCCAATTCTACTGTTAATAGAAGTATTGAAAAATAGGCTAAGTGTTGACACCGACAGAGCTTCTGTCGATTCACCAAGAAGACCGAAGAGAAGAATTATCAGAAGACGCTTCGCAGAAGATAAGGCCACAGAGCCTCTGCCATACTTGACAGAGCCTCAGTGGTATGAAGACTGAAGACTTAGAAGAATACTTGCAGATCAAGACAAGGACGTTCGTGCTTCTCACGATTACTGTTGTACGAAGATCTTGAAGATCATTCGTACAAGGCACGCCCTGCTGCCTCCACGTGTCAACCTCTGATGGGTCACAGTCCTTTATAGAGTGCGGCGCACTACAACAACGTTGTACCTATCACTGTTCCACGATAGTGTCTTTGTACCTTAGTACTTCTAGTCTCCACCTTGTCCCCTGTAGAAGTAGTATAAATAGAAGACTCATGTTGAGCTCTTCTATTAAGCTTTGCATGATACACACACCATTAGAGCATAATTCTTGTATTACCTTCGGTGTTCTTAGGTGTTCTTATTATATCAAATACAGTGAATCATTGAGTTAATTATCTGTGTTATTTACACTTCACGTATTTGATATTGTGTATTTATCTACCAAGTAATACCTCTTTAGTTCGTTAATACGCTTCCGCATCCTAATCTTTTTTAACTAATAGGTATATAAATCATCGTTAAGAAAAATAGGAACCAACAATATGTACCATTAAAGGGGAGCAAAGATTATGGTTTCTAAACACGTCAGTTTAGAACCCGGATTTCAAAGAAACAATGGCTTCTAAACATATCAGTTTAGGACCCGCACTTCAATGTGTTTGACTTCTAAACACATAAGTTTAGAACTCGTGTTTCATTGTTTTTAGACTTTGATTGTTTCAGATACTAATCTTCTTTTGTTAAGATCTTTTGCAGATTTTGAGGTGGAGCTTATCTGATTTTTAATCAGAATTTGAGGGGGAGCTTAAACATTTAACTGTACGTATCTTCTGAATTTAATCTGAGATTGTTTGAAAGAAGAACGACTTTCAAGCATGAAAAACATTTTGCTAAATGTTCAAACCACTTCTCGATTCTCAAACAGATTTTATGAATTTGGAAGTCTGATTTTAAATGTTTTTCCTATATCTATACTACATATATAAGCATTTAAGCAAAATGTCTTAAAGACAATCTTTAAAGCATATAGTCCAACACTTAAAAGCATAAAACTTGAAAATCTCTTAAAGACAACTAAGAATGCATAATGTACAAGTTACAAAAGCTTTTGGTTTACAAGGCCGACCCATACCTACAACATGCTTTCTGACATGTCTTACTACCTCTTCACGTCTCAACTCTCAACCATACTTTTTTGCTATCTAAGACCTCTTGCTCCTACCTGTTCACGTCTCAGCCATACCTAAATAGAAGAATTCACACGCTTCCTTCTACCGACCAATACCGAAACGTGCATATCAACAGCGTGAGACGGAGAAGTTGAGGTTGCATATAAACATTGTGAGACGAAGACAGATTCCACATCGAGTCCTGAAGCCGTCGTTTGAAACTTGAAATTTGTCCGACCTCCGATATCACAAAGCCCCTTAGCCCTAAAGGTAACACTTTCTACCTACGAATGATTTGTTATTTGTGTAGGTTACTTTTTATTTTGATGACCAAATTCGTTAAATTGTTTTTGTTCTTTTTCAATCTGTGGTTGCAGGGATTTCCAATTCGTCTAGGGGGACTGGAATTTCCGAGGTTGGGCTTATTGAAACGATTGTATATGGTTTATTTTCAGCATCTATTGATAAATTTTTCTTCTATCCAAAAAGAAATGCTAAGGTTGCGGTTTGAGAAAGATTAATGATGTGTTAGTTCAATATAATCTGAATTTCATGTTCTGTTGAGAATGCTGCAGTATGATATTGGTGGTTTAGTATCAAAAATACAAGATTTGCAGAAAAGGAATGCTGAACTGGACAAGGAGAATAAAAACACTGAGTCCAAAGGTTTATTCTCTGTTTTATGATTCATGATATTTTGTTGTTGTTGTTTTTGATCTTTTTTGTGCTTCACCTTCATTTTAAAGAAACTGAGAATGACATGTTTCAGAAGCGAGTGAATGGCCTGGTATGTGTTATCTTGTGGAATCCTGTTTTTCTTGTTTGAATTTCAAAACCGAACCAAATGTATCACACTCAGAATTAGGGTTAGGGGTAAGATGTAAAGAAACATTTTATTTCTCCTCCGCCTCAAGGAGTAGAGAGGTTGTCTCCTTAAAGACCCTCAATCTGAGAAAAAAGTTAAAAGGAATCGTGAAAGAGTCTAGAAGCACTGGAATCCTGTGTTTGAAGACCTTTGTCTATATTTTTGGACATCTGTTTGCATGAGGTGTTTTTTCATGATCTAAAAAGTTTATAATGGAATCTCAAGTTAACAGGTTTCTGCTTCTGTCTGTGGTCTGTGAAGTTAGCTGATGCACGCATGAATCAATTTATATGATATACAAGCATGAGATTATTCCATTAGGTTTTTCTTGATAGGAACCGTTGGGAAACTACTACATAAATATAAGCATGAGATTATTCCATTAGGTTTTTCTTGATAGGAACTGTTGGGAAACTACTACATAAATATAAGCATGACAAGTGTGGTCAATTCTAAAGCCTACCATCTGTTGCTTTAATGGTGTTTTGCTTGGGTTGGGTTGGGTCCATCCATATCCATGGGGTGTCTATCTTCAACTGGTTTGGGATTTCAGAATTTTTGGATGGAGTTTTGATTTTAATGATGCTAAAAAAAATTACACAAAATAACTCTGGCAAAATAACTGAATAAGAAAAAACAACCTTAAAAATGTAAAACAAGTGCTGATAATGAATACATCCCTTCACCTCACGTCCTCACCATCCATTGCTTACCATAAATATCTTTTTTCATTTGCCTACTGCCTACTGCCTACTAAATCCACCAACCATAGACAAAGATCTCACTTGCACCCGTAAGTCTTTCTCGGATTACCTTGAGGTTCAGAAATTCGCCAAGAATTGATGTAATTTTCCGTTATAATTTGTCATTCGTATTGTTTGCTCATTTAAAACAAGTTCTGGTTTCACATTTAAGGTGTATAATATGTGATTTTTCGGGTAATATTTCACCTTTAGGAGTAAGAGTAACCACCGGCACATAAACATTCTTATAATATTTCATGATCATACCTTATAATATATTCGTTGCATAAATTTGTTTGTATGTTCATGATCATCCATTAAAAGATTCAAAACCAGAGCTTGTTTATGGTTCATGTTGTTAGATTGCATATTTACTGAATGTGGTCAAGAATATAATTAATAAGATTTGAGAGAGTTTTCTTAGTGGTTGCTTGTCATCTAATTTAATTACTAGACATGGTACCAGATTAAGTAAGGGGTGTATTTGGATATCTATATTTGTGTATAATGTTATTCTTTATATAAATTAATGATATATCGTGTGGTTAGAATATTTATAAACCAAGGAAAAGACTAACTAAAGATGGCATTTAAACAAGTTTTGCTAGAATGTTTTTCAAACTAGGAAACATAACATAAATTTACCTTCTATGTATTTTCATTGTTTATTAGATACCCAAGTATACATTTTATTTGGTAAAAAGCATTTTTTCTTTGTGTTCTTGCTTACATCCCGCCGCATTGTGCGGGTACACAACTAGGGATGCGGCCCAGAGATCCAGAATGGGCCGATCTCAAACTTGCCCAGGCAAAATATCTATTATCACGTGTAGCCCAATTCAAGAAAATGGTATCAGACAAATTTGAGTGCACAGTGTCAGTACTTATCGCCAGGGGTTTCAATTCGGTTCCTGTAGATAAGGTACACATTGAGGTCTTATAATGTTTCTATTTTGTTTGCCTTATTACTGGTTGCTATTTCAATTTTACCCACCTGCACTCACCTTTTTAGCGAGCACACAAAATGAACATAGATTTACATTAATTTTCAAGAAACCCATAGTTGGGTATTTTAGGGCAAAGTGCAACTAAATTTTCCTTAGTTCATATTTATTTAATGTAAGAAATAGTTCTTTTCCCCTCAATTGATGTAATAAAGTTTCAAAAGTTCTTATTTTGTACCTATTTTGACCGGTAACCAGTTGATTTTTTAGCATCTGATGACGTGGATGTCAAGTTTATCGTCTACTTGACGTGGATGTCAAGCCTGCTGCCTGCTGTCTGTTGTCTGCTGCCTGCTGCTTACTAAATCCACCAACCATAGACAAAGATCTCACTTGCACCCGTAAGTCTTTCTCGGATTACCTTGAGGTTCAGAAATTCGCCAAGAATTGATGCAATTTTCCGTTATAATTTGTCATTCGTATTGTTTGCTCATTTAAAACAAGTTATGGTTTCACATTTAAGGTGTATAATATGTGATTTTTCGGGTAATATTTCACCTTTAGGAGTAAGAGTAACCACCGGCACATAAACATTCTTATAATATTTCATGATCATACCTTATAATATATTCGTTGCAGAAATTTGTTTGTATGTTCATGATCATCCATTAAAAGATTCAAAACCAGAGTTTGTTTATGTTGCTTAATGTTGTTTCTTGATGCAAATGCAGTTATATATATTTCTTTTTCTTTTTCTTTCTGATCTGTAAATTTTACCCTTGTATGCCAGGTGTGGGACATGGCAAAACTTGGACGTATGGGCAGTTGTAAGTCATCCAACTTGTTTCCTTTCCTCAAATTACCTTGTTCTTATTTGAAATTTTGAAACAATAAAGAAGACCATCTCTTGATGATGTATGCCATAATAAAATATGGGGTGTTAAAACTTGCTGGTGTCAGCTATGTTGCAGGGTGAAAATGATTCAGCTCCCAATGAAAACACACTTGGATCAAATGGTGGAAAAAGATCTTACACATTATATCAGGGTCATTCTGGACCTGTTTATTCAGCCTCGTTTAGTCCATTGGGGGATTTTCTTCTATCATCTTCATCAGATTCAACAAGTATGGTATTTGAACATGGTTGCATCTTTTATTTGTTTCAGTATATAGAAATACCAACTGATTAGCTTATGATCTACTGCAGTTCGACTATGGAGCACAAAGTTCAATGCAAACATCGTCTACTACAAGGGCCACAACTACCCTGTATGGGATGTTCAGGTAGAAAGCCTTGGCTAAGGGAGCTCTGGATATTTTTTGGTCAAAAGGACAGGAATATTTGTTAATGGAAGATTTATTATTTTCATGTCTATTATGTTTATTTTCTAATTTCTTACTCAATGCTTCTACCTTATAAAATTGTGTATGCAGTTTAGTCTAATTGGACATTATTTTGCAAGCGCATCTCATGACAGAACCGCAAGGATTTGGTCAATGGATAGAGTTCAGCCTCTAAGGATACTGGCTGGACACCTATCTGATGTTGATGTGAGTAATTCTATTTCTCTAAGGGTTACATTAGTATTTAGTGCATCATATGTCATGTGGGTCTTAATTATAGTCTTAAAATATCACCTTTTATGCACAACCAGTATAAAGAAATGTTTATAAAGTGGGCCCCTTTTTGGCAGTGTGTACAATGGCATATGAACTGCAATTACATCGCAACTGGATCTAGTAAGACTGTTCGGTTGTGGGATGTGGGTTGGGCCGTGGCCGGGCTGGGGATGGGGCCAGGGTGGGGTGGAATAAAATATGATTAGGATAAAATACAAGATTATAAGGATAATAAAGCCTTTGTTACGTTTCCACATCAAAGTAATATATAGTACTTAGGAATATCAATTTACCACTATGACTTTTGAAATTGCATAATGGAATCTTTTGAAATCTTCATAATGAAATTGCCAATCTCATGTTCTATATATTTCTTGAAGCTCAAGTTTTCTTAATGAAGGGATAAAACACCTCTAGCTAGGATGAGTGGAATTAAAAATAGTATATATTATAGTGATGTGCTTATATGTTGAAGTATGTGGTGCAGAAAGGTGATGAAGTACTAGACAATTGAAGCTTAGGTTTCCCCATTGAATTTCATTATTTTATGATCACTTGCCATGGAACTAATTTGGATACCATATATGCCTATTGTTTCTTTTGATTGGAAGTTCCATTATTTTATTATACACTCCCGAAATTGAGGGTCCACTTTGAGTTTGTAGATATGTTCGGCTACTTATTACTCCATTTAAATGATATTTGTTATGTAAGGAAAACAAGTTTAAACAATACCCAATTAAGATGGACATAGAATCACCTAAATGTGTCCAGAATCTAAGGGAGCACTGAGTTTTTTTGGTCAAAAGGACAGGAATATTTGTTAATGGAAGATTTACGTTTTTCTAATTTTTTACTTAATGCTTTTACCTTGTAAAATTGTGTATGCAGTTTAGTCCAATTGGACATTATTTTGCAAGCGCATCTCATGACAGAACCGCGAGGATTTGGTCAACGGATAGAGTTCAGCCTGTAAGGATACACCTGATGTTGATGTGAGTAATTCTACTTTTCTATGGGTTACATTAGTCCATCATATGTCATGTAGGTCTTAATCAAAAAGTCATAAAGCTTACATTTAGCTAAAATACAAGATGTGAACAGCAGCTGCTGTTTATCATTCTTTCATCTATGTTCATGTCATTACTTTTGTCATCACAAAAGAGATTCCCTCCATCCCATGCAAACTGCAATACTGATTATAAAAGTGGACACATTTTGGCAATGTGTACAATGGCATATGAACTGCAATTACATCGCAACTGGATCCATAGGAGTATGATCTTATCCTTGGCCATGTCACCTGATGGTCGATACATGGCTTCTGGTGATGAAGATGGAACTATAATGATGTGGGATATTTCTAATGGTCGTTGTGTCACTCCTCTCGTGGGCCATACATCCTGTGTTTGGTCCCTTGCTTTTAGGTAAAGAAAGTTTCATCTTGAGATCCATGTATTCATTCATACTCTATTCATAATTTTAACCTAATTTTTCAGTTGTGAGGGATCATTTTATTAAATAAGTTTTGATTTAACAGTATTGTTAGCCTATCCATAAAAACGTAAATAAATAAAAACACACAACATTAAAATTACTTTTCATTTGTAACAATTGTTATCTATAGATAACAAACATAACCTATTAAAATAACTATTTGATTTATAAGAATTGCTAACTTTCTTTCTTTTATGTACAATTTTTTTTTGGCAAATTTTGTGGCTTATGGTTGTGCTTGCAATATTTTATTTTTCCTTATTGGCATAGAGGAGAGGAAACACAACATCACTTGGTATATGCATCTTCAACATGAGATAAATAATTTTCGTGGCTTATGGTTGTGCTTGCAATATTTTATTTTTCCTTACTGGCATAGAGGAGAGGAAACACAACATCACTTGGTATATGCATCTTCAACATGAGATAAATAATTTTCCTTAGGGACATTCTCTGCTTCCTTTGTGTTTGTTCATGATCATGGTTATGGGGGTCTTAATTTTCGTATTCTTTCTAAGGTTGCGTCTGAAGACTAAAGTCTTATTTCGCTTCTGATTAATAAGAGGTGGTGCTTTAAGAGGGTATAAGACATTAGGTTACCTCTTCTAAAATCAGAGGTATTTCAGACATAAGAGCCTCTGAAGTCTGAAAAAAAAACGGTCTGAATGCAACAACGTCTGAACGATTAAGACTTCAGAGGTATTAAGAGGTTTTTTTAGAAAAAACAGACAACCCCTAAATGTTTCTCTTGTTTTTATGATACAAAATATGATATAATAAACAAACTGGTCAGTTTATTACATCCTTGTGTGAATTTGTCTTGCACTCATGGTGTATATAATTTTTTTATGTAAATTTCTCACGTGTCATCGGTTGGGTTGTCGTATGACACATGGTATTTGGTTGTTCAAATGTCCTACAAGATTTGACTATTAAACTGCTTATGTGAGAAATTTATTTTTTCTTTTATTTTCACTCAGTATAAGGATATGACAAAGTCTCACTCTTCATATCGTTTGGACTGCAGGTCTTATTCTATTAATTTGATCATTATACGAACTTGAAAGTTGTTGATACACCGTTGCTCCCCATTCTCCTTCAGAAATCAAGTAAGCTATATATAAATTTGTGTATTTTGTGGGTATTTAAGTATGATATTCAACTATGGCATTGATTCAATAAACAACTACTGCTACATTTGGATTTGACTCAAGAAGGCATGAAAGCCCATTTGGTTTTGACTCTCTTTAAGAACTTTGTTTATTTATTTTTTTAGTTGTTGACTTCTTGGTGGATGATTCGTTTCCTCGTTGGTTTATATTAGAACTTTTTTTGTTTTATTTGGATTGTCGTTTGCCATGGGTGAACTGGAAGTTACAAACTTGGCTGATTGGTTAACAACAAACAAACACTAATTTTTCAAAGTTTTAATCTGCATTAAAATTTCACACCCCGCCGCATTGCGCGGGTACACAACTAGTATATATATATACATATATAGATATCGGATTATCGTAACATCAATTCTGACCGTGTGTTTCTAAAGATTAATACTTGCGTATTATCTTTTCTATATTTTCAAGTATTCATACACACCGGTTCAGCTTCTTATTGACTTTTTTATTACCGTGTCTCAAAACGAAACATTTTTCGATGGTAATACTCCCGTTTGATTTCACAGTTTGTTGAGCATCATATTCTTTCAGCGTAAGAGCTTAAACGTTTCATTAAAAAATGTTTATATTTGTTCATATAAACAACATTCAATTCTTTGATACCCTAAACCTTACATGATTATCCTTCATGATTATATTTCATTTTTGATCTAATTGATACATTGTCAGATTCTCAAACAAGTCTTTCGAATATTCTTGTTTTGAGAAATCTTCAAAGATCAAATGCTCAAATCTTCATGATATTATTGAAAAGCATACATTTTGATGGCAATGTTAATCAAATGCCGATATTCATATATGTTCAAACTTAACTGTTGAACAACGCAACATTTTAGGACAAAATTTCATGGGAATCAGTGTGAGATTTTACAAAACTTCTATGGATCCACGTTAACCAGTGTTTCCTACCCAAGAAGTTATCCTTGAGTGATTGAGGGGTGAGGGGTCGAAATCAAAGAGTGGGGGAGATAACTCATACGGTTGAATATCTAATTGTGCTGAGGTAAAATGTAAATGAGAGTTTGGGTAGAAGTGAGAGGATTAAAAACAGAAAAGGGTGTGAGAACAAAGTTAAAAGAATAAGAGAACTCTGCACCATCCATTTTCTTAGTCGGGAAGCCACATTTCTGATTGGTTCACATTCTTTGGTGACCATCATTGAAATAGGCAGTTAGCCCATGCCAATTCTTGCATTTAACCCCACCAGCTACTCATTTCTTTCTTAACAAAGAAATGTTTCATTTTTCTTGGGGACGCAGCATATCATCTATCTGATCTTCACTCGGAAGGTCTGGATATTGAAAAAGAAGGAAGTTTTCCCCACCTTCGCTCTTCATTCATGCACATTGAGTCCGTGGAAAATTGTTGTTGTCTCAACAGTTTATACAATTTGAGCCTAATTTTCAAGCATAAGTTGCTTCAATCATTTCTACACGTGCACGTACACATAAGGAATATGTTTTCTTGTCATAACGTTCATAGAAATTTCATTTGTGCTTTTTCGATGATTGAATGGAAGCCCCGGAGGAGTGAACATCAAAAAGCTCATTTCCAAAGTGCATTCGTTGTACTAAGTGACTCCGTGCAACTTACAGGCATTTTAACTGATTCATCCGTTGTTTCAGGGTTACCACGTTACTATTGTCTGAATTTGAAAAGATTCGGATAAGTATTTTTGGTTATTCAGATCGAATGGAGAAGATTGTTATTGATATATTAAAAGATTGCTGAAATTGAAAAGAATTTTGATGATCATGATGATCACAATCGTCAAAAAGGGGGAGAAGATTTGAGAGTTTCAATTTCAAGATAAAGTGAGGTTTTTGTTGAAGTCAAGAAGCTCGAGATAGAAAGTCAAGATGTTTTGAGATGTTCGAGAAAGTTCAAAGTTCGAAGATTGTTATTATTGAAGAAGTCAAGATACGCAGTTCAAGGTACTCAAATCTACAAAGATTCAAGCTCATTCAAGAATGTTTTCAAAGCTCAAAACCCCGTTAAAGCTCAAAGACCAGTTCATAATCAAAGACTGAAGATATTTCTTTCTCAAAGATGCAAAGATCCGTGCTACAATGATTCGAAGAATCAAGAAGATGAAGTTTTTATTTGAATACTTTGACCAACACCGCAAAGATTTGAAGTTTGTGCTTCAAGACTTTGATGACTATTTGATTTTGAAGATCCAGTTGAAGACTAAATCAGTCATATTGAATTTCTGAAGACAACGCTTATTTGAAGATTCTTAAGAGTTATTTTTGAAGATTGATTTTCCTTCAAAGCGAAGAGGGAGATTGTTCAAAGTGCTTAAAGCGTTGAAGATATGAAGATACAAAGAGCTGAAGACTATCGTCATCAATTTTTTAAATCTTAAATCCATAGGGGGAGATTGTTAGTGCATAAAACGTATTCAAGATTTAGTGTTTAATTGTAAATGGTCAAAGCATTGTAAAAGTCAAAGTAGAGGCTTAAAGGTCAAAGTCAAGGTATTTGGAGGTAAAAGTCAAGATGTATAAATAGAGAGTTTGTAATATAATTAGATAGGAGTCTTACAATATTGAATCATACGTGTAAAGAGAGACGACTTCCTAGAGAGAGAAAGTGGATCTCAATCTTAATCTTTGTATTCTTTCTCTATTCTATGAAGAAGATCATGATTCTTACATTGTTACTTGATTAGATCTGGGATCACAGCACTGCTTCTAGAACCAGAATTTGGGATCGTATACCTCAATGATCAGAAAGAAAAGAGGTTTCTCCGCTTCAGCCAGGTTGACAGATTTTGCGATGGCACGCTCCTCAAAGTCAGAGATGCTCTTCGTAACATCATCACTTATGAATCCGAAAATCAAAAATCGTCGTTTCTCCCCAATTCAAATGAGACAACAGCACGAGAAGCATTAGAAGTGATAGAAGACCGCATCGACTACTGCTGAGCCATCCGAATGTTCAAGATCCACTTTGCGCTTCGAAGGAGATACGTCGAGAACTGGCGCTGACTCGAACTTCAATTCAAAGGGGGAGATTGTTAGGGATTAATTCATGTTGAATAGAAGTTAGAGGATCCTTTTGTAATAAATAGTTTTTAGCCCAAAAGATGTAACGGGCCATGGGCTTGAATGATGTGGGCCCATGCTATATAATGTTTTGTTAGCCTTAGAAAATAGGCTAGTTGTCATATTCTACTTTCAAGCATATTGTAATTCTCTCTGATTAATGAAAGTGAATTGGATGACCAATTGAAATCATTCTGTTTGTTTACATCTATTGATTTCTACTGTTCGTTTGCACTAATCTAGAACTCACATTACACATTGGGTCAGTGATAAAATATATCTCTCTTATTCATCATCTAATCTCTGAATAATTGTTTGCTGATACTAAGGTATGTTTCTCTATTCCTGAACACTGAAGTTTACTTTAGTAAGATGTATTCCAAAACTAACATTTGATCACTGACATTTCCCTATCAGTGATCTCTTTTGAAATAACATAAAATTCCATCACTGATATTTCCCATCAGTGATCCTTCATTAAACAAAATCATCCTTGATAATTTTCAAACTATCAGGGCTGCCTTTTTTAAAATGAAAATTCAATTTTATATTATGACGTCATCAAACGGATAAGCCTTGGCACGACTTTTCGTCTGACACGTTCGTCCTTTAGAATTCTTGACCAATACGTTTCGTGGGACGTGTCACGTGTCATGATGAGTTTATTTTCCCGCTCATCAATTCTTTTCACTCCTCTCACTATATAAACTCCTCATGTTTATATTTTTACCTTTTAGACGCACATATCTCTCTAAAGCAAGAAAAACTTCTTGTGCTATTGTGTTCTCGGATTAAAACTTAAACTAAGACTTGTTCATTTCAATCTTCAACACAACAGGTTCATATATATTCCTTAACTTCTTCTTGAATCTTCTTAAAACATGTTTTTATCTAAGTTTTTGTTTTTAAAAGATCAAAACATACGTTTTCTTCAAAAGAAATCATCTTCTTCATGATTTCTTGAAATAAAACTTTAACAAAGTTTTTCCTAAAGTTTAACCTTTAATCTTAAACTTTCTTCTTATTCTTCATATGTTTTTTCAGAATCCTTCCTAAAAAAGGAAACTGGAAAACTGTATTTTTTACCAAGTTTTGGACTTTACAAAACTGGAACACACCTTTTTAAGTTTCTTTCCTCTAAAAGGAAACTGAGAAAAACCCTAAAATCTCTTATTTTGGAAATCTTTCCTAACTAAGAAAGCTTCGTCTACCTTCCATTTTTTGGTTGTTCTTTCTCTGAAATGGCATCTGCTACACCTGCAACCCCTGTCACCATGGTGAAATCAAAAAACATGCCTGGAGAGCTGAACCAAATTACCTTTGTCTCTAACAACCACTTGGCCCTACTCGAATTCACAAAGAAGAAACCTTGCCGCCATCTCGCTGAAGCCATCATATTCCTGAAGAACTATCCTATCTTTAAGGCAATAACCATCGCTCCCCCTACCCATCGCCATCTACTTCAACATTTCTGGTACACCGCTGACAAGACTACCCACACCACTCGCTTCGAAAAGCAAGTTACTGTTATTGGTTTCCAAACCCAATTTGGCCAAGTATTTATCACTGCCAATGCCATTCACACCGCTCTCGCTCTTTTCACCGTCCCATTTGAATCCATGCCTACTGACGACGAACTCATCAGGTTCCTAGACCTGATGAAGTATACTTGGTACAATAAGCCCCGAATCGAAGAGCCTGACAAGAAACTCACCAAGATACTAAAGGCATAAATGTCCTCTGAGTAGAACTTCATCTTCGCTCATGTCATTTCATGCATGAGTGAAAAATTCGGATCACTAGGCCAAGCCAGCCACTACCAGGTACAAATGGGGTATTCGCTGAAAACAGGGCGAAAGATCGACTACACCCGCATTATCTTTGAGGACCTCATGATAAGGGCGAGAAGCCTACCAAGGACACAAAGGTTCGCTATGTCCGGTTTGTGTCAGCACTCTTTCAGATGTTCCTTCAAGTCAAATACTCAAAGCAGGGAGACTACAAACTCTCTCAGCTAGGCGGCCGATTCCTCGACTTCGAGCCCAGGGAAGATAAGGTACATCTCTCTCAACTCTTAACTCTTCTCACCTCAAATTCTTCATCTTCGACGGCTACTTCAGCGGTACAAATCCCCGCTAAGACCCAAGCCACCACCACCAAGCCCTCTTTGAAGAAGAAACAATCTGATACAACCTTTGGCTCCCATAACTCCAAGAAGAATTCAAATGAGAAGCCCCAGCCCTCTCATGGTACTAGCTCAGTGACCGCTACTTCACAAGCGACCATCGAATCCTTCGTGGTACGCTCCACCACAGTTGAACCTGCAACACCGGCCACTTCAATGCCTCAGAACGCTGAAGCTTCTCTGGCATATTTACCAACCTTCTTAGTGCCAGAAAGCACTGAAGGAGTTGTTCTCGGCAACGCCAGTGCTGAACCCGTCAACACTATCTTCTCAGCAGTTGCCTCCTCTCCTCCCAATTTGGTCATCACCACTGCATCAACGGCTCGCTTGCTGATACACAGACATCGATGTTACACAACCTTATGCAGCAAAACTCTACATGCCTTGATGGCTTCCCCATCCCTTCCACCTCTGTGTCTGATATGGAGAAAGACATAGAGTATTATGGTGGAAGTAGAGATTTTGACACTTTCTCTAACCCTTCAGGTATCCAAACCAATCCCATTTCTTCTTCTCAACCCCTTTCCTATTCTGCGCTTTCCTTTGCTCAAATTTCCTTTCTTTTTACAGGCCCTAACTTGAGCACAATCGCTACATCCATCAAGGATGCCAGTGATAAGGTGGATTCGCTCTAAATGGATCTCACCAACAACACGAATGCTGTAAACTCAGCCGGAGATAGGCTGAAGAACCTGTCCACCTCCCTCAGCAGCAAAGCCGGCAACACTCAATTATAAGCGCTGACTGAGGAGGTGAAGACCCTCTAGAAGGATGTTGTCAACAACTCCTTTTCCATTCAAGCCCTCACCACCACCGTCTCCACACTCAGCATGGATGTGGGGTCTCTGAAAGGCGAAGTCTCAACGCTCATCGGTCAGGTAAGCAACTTAACGACCAAGGTTGATTCTTCCAACAACCTACTCAATCAAATCCTGGACCACCTGAACGCTCCAACGGTCCCCTTCTCCTACTTCACTGCTGACGATCGCCTTAAACTGTGGATGGTTGCCAACTTCATCGTCCTGTCAACCTCGGCGATCCTTGGCCTAGAAGCCAGGGTGGGCTCTCTTTAGGCAAACCATTCCTCCGCCTCAGCGGGACCTAGCCTGGAAGACAGGTTTGTTGAAGGTGTTATCACTGCTGCTGCTGATACTTCTATTCCTCTCATATTGATGATGGCAACGAGGGGGAGATGAATGCATAAATAGACCCTCCTCATGTTGAGGGGGAGGGAACCGCTGACCAGCTCAACACTGATGAAGACCCCTCTCAATCTGAGGGGGAGAAAGAGTTAGAAAAAGAACCCACCCCTCTTTCTTCTCCTTGGAATGAAACAGTTGAAATTCCCTCTGAAGAAGAAGATGAGGATGAGGAAGTAGAGATACAAGATGAAGAACCCTCTTCACATCCTGATGGCAATAACAACATTGATGATGATGAAGAACCAGAATGTTGGTTCCAACCTGCTGCCATCAAGGTTCCTGAGCCCAAAGGGGTCGTCTTTAAAGAAACAGGGGAGACGGCGAAGAAGTCTCCTGCCAAGAAATCCTCCAAGGGCAAGAAAAAGGGACTTGCTCCTTCAGCGAACTTGTCAATTCTCTTCAACATTGAGAGCATGTCAACCTCTCAGGTATGTCGTTCACTGATCCCTTACTCTGCTTTTATCCACCCTCTCCTCACACCCATCTTAAACACTTAGCCAATTTTCTCTATCTTTTTCTCACCTTCGAATGAATCTAACTCTATTTTCTTTTGATTCAGCTAGTCCTCTCCCTTGCTTGAGGGACCCGCTGAAGAACCACAACCACTCCAACAAATAATCCCAGCTGCTACAGCTGATGACTTACTAATAATCCCAGTCTCAGTGATTGAGACTGATGATCAAGAAGAAGAAGAAGAAGAAGAGCTGCTCACATACCCCAACAGACCCTCTCGACCTCCTCAAAAGTTAGATGATGAATTCCAAAGAAGGGCAACTATGATCCAATAGCTAGAGAGTCAGCGAATAAAGGTCATCCTCCAACCATCCTTGCTTTCTTGTCCCCCGAAGAGATTGAAGAATCAATCAGGACTGAGAAGATTCTTGCTGTGAACCAAAAGGCCATAATTAAGGACAAAGAGTTTGCCCTTGAGGTTGCTCAGCGCTCAGTTGCTGATAAAAAGCTAAAGCGATTTCCTCTAAGGGTTCAAGAAGAACTACTCAAGGAGGTTGGGAAGGCTCATCAAAAGAAGAAGAAAACTGTCAGCGACTCTACGATGAAATGGTGCAAAAAGAAGATAGACATCAGGTATCATCCAAGCCGAATCGTGAACGTCAACCTGAAATGAAAAATGGTAAGGGGTGTTCCATTGGTAGAAGTCACAGTGATAAGGGAAAATGGGGAGATAAAGGTATGTCACTTATCAAAGCTATAGTCTATGGGTTGGATGAATGGTTAGAACTAAGGAATGAAATTCAGAGGTCAAGGTCAAGTTTCAAGCCTCATGTTGAAAAGTTCCTAAACAAGCTGATCGACAGAGTATCTTCAATGGTTGACCTGCCTCCTCCTCCAGCACTTCTCCAAAATCAAAAACCTGCTCCTGCCAAGAAGAAACGTGCCTCCTCTTCATCAGGGCCTGCTATCCGGAACAAAACTAGAATAGAATTCTCAAGGGAAGCAGTGCTCGGACATCCTCCAGACTTATCATCCCTGAACATATCACTGCCACCAGATGAACCTTTCATCCCTGATCAAGTGGTCAGTGATCCCCTCGAAATTTTCTTCTATGACTGGAATGGAAGAAAGTGCTTTCAACGCTTCTCTGAATTACCTATCTGCCCAGTGAATCAACACAGAGACCTTGTCTACTGGTGCAACGAAACAAGACTCAGACTCTTCCTAAAGCCCCAAGTGCTGAATGAAGCCTAACTTAGAAGACAACAAGGTGAAGTAGTCCCTGATTGGATGATCCTAGAGACAAACGCCTTTGATGAAATGCTCTTCAAGGAAGAACCTCTTTAGCTAATAGATCTTCGTTGTATTCTTTTGTTTATCAGTGTAACTTTTTGTACTTGTAATTATTTCATTGTACTTGTAATTTTCCATCTTCCCTTGTAATCATTTACGAAGATTTAATGAAAATTTCAATGAAGTACTTTACTCCATCAGTACTGAAAAAGATCCCTAAAAACAGTAAATTGGACACGCATCTATGAGTCCTTTTATCCTTATGTTTTTACACTTAGCATTTTTCTGATGTTGCTTTGTCATCATCAAATAGGGGGAGATTGTTGATCCAAACCATTCAGTGATTTGATGATGATCCTTAGAATCACTTAGTGAAAAATTATAAGTAAAAATTATGTATAAGTGTTTCACCATCAGTGATATTATACTGAGTCTGTTCAGTATCGCTGATGGGTAACCACTGTCCTTCATTATTTCTCAGTGATAAAAGTACATTAGTGATAACTGAGTATGTTCAGTTTTGCTGATGATCACTGATTGTTTATCTGTAAAAGTTTATTTGTAATCTCCGAAGACAAGTTTCGCGACAAAGGAGTTCATCGTTGAATCGAAGACAAAGTTGATGAACAAGTGACAAGTCTACTAATGATCTGATGTGGATATCAATGAAACCACAACACGCGAGATTTCAACTAGAAGACTTAATCGATAGCTGACTTACATCACGTCTCACTGATGGAAGATCAACTCAGCGATCGCTGATCATGAAGCCTGATCTACAAGAAATGTTTGCCTTATCCACTTGCACAATTTTGTACGATTTGTCAAAAGGACATACCTTTGTCCAGAATCGTACAACCGACTCTGCCACTACACTATTCACCATGCGGATCAAAGCATGTTTGCAAAATTCAGAAGTATACATCCAACCAAATGTTGACACCTGTAAAGCCCTCCCGACATGCATTAAATGCATGTAGTATAAATAGGAGGAATGCACCTTCATTTCGAAGTTGGTCATCCCTGAACCTACTTAGTGCATTAGAAAATTATCCTTAACTTTCTAACTTCTTTTCTCTCTATTTTTTAGTGCAAGAAATCTGTGTGATTCTCATAGTTTGTTTAGATTAGGTCTTGTACTTAGTCTTATTCCGCAACAAGCTGTAAATTGTTTGATTTATCAATAAAACTATTTAAAAAGATAAAAATCTTGTGTTTGTATTCAACCCCCCCCCCCTTCTACAAACTTAATACTTGTATAACCCTTCGGGACCAACATGCCCTGACTGCCACCGCGGAGGTCCCGAAAGTATACGTGCAACAGCTCTAAAGAGCATTGGCCACTGTCATTAATGGGGCCAAGACAGTTCTTGAAGGACGTATCGACGTCACACCAGTCATCATAACACGCGATCTATTCCGACAGATCCTCCAGCTACCTGATGCTACCTCAATTCCTGGCAGGGTCCGATTCGATGCTTCAGTCATGGATGCCACCCTCTGCCAGGGATTGCATGCACTTGGATATGCCAAGGAACTCAACCATCCTACCCATTTCACTCGAGCTCATCTGACGCCAGAATGGTACACTCTATTTACCATTCTAAACCGTTGCTTGTCTGCCATCACGAAGGGAATCGACCAAACCAGCACCAACCTGCTCAGACTAATTCATGGTGTTGCGTACCATAGACACATGGATTACGCCTCGCTCCTTTTGCAAGTGCTAATCCAGAAGATTACAGTGAAAGAAGGAGGCAAGAGACTGACATGCCTTCCGTTCCCGCGCTTCCTACAATTGATCGTCGCCTACTTCCTAGACGCCTATCCGACGATACCATGCATGTCCGCTTATGAGGTTTGTCCCTCCACTCGAATGAACAGGGTGCAAAATATACAGGAGATCACCGGCCTTATCCCAATGGTAATTCCTGAAGGACTGCTAGTTATCGCTAATCAATCGGCACCTAGTGTAGAAGCATATAGAAGATAGCACAACCTTGTCGCTCTGATGGTCCAGCCAGATCTGGCAGGACCTGCCTAAGGAACGCGCTCCGAGCAATGTGAGGGTCCCAGAACTCGATGAGGAAGGGTCCGGAGAGCAGGGGTTCCCAGACAGGGTGTGATGAGAGAAACCATAGTGAGGGGAACAGACGCGGTAGGTGCCGAACGATTAATACGCGGAGCTAGCACGTGTTGTCGCCAAGCCTCCCCACCCCACACATCCACGCAGGCCCGAGATGATGACCTCAACCACCATGATGTGCAAGTCATCGACAACACACGAGTGGCTGCACAAGAAGAACCCGCATCATCCTCCAGTATGGAATCCGGTTCCAAATCCGGGTCTGCCTCTAGATATGGCTCTGGTTTGGCGTCGGGATCAGGATCCGGTTCTGAATCAGGTTTTGAGTTTGGATCTGAATCAGGGCCCTCCGGATCAGATGATAAGTCAACCAACTCAAATGATCACAATGACGATCATTTTGTCACGTGCCCATACCCAACGTTCAAACTACTTCTAGAGAGATAAGGAGAGCGGAGGGAGTTCAAGTTGAAAATACAAATGAAAGTGAGCGAGTGAGGGAAAGAAGAAGCAAACAAAATAATGAGAGATATCGAGCGAAGAGGCAATCTACACAGATTTACCCCAACCAGCCACAATCTAGCCAGGTAGCCACATCTACTACCCTGTCTCATTTGTGGGGACATTGTATTTAATAAGACATCATGGACCTAGAGACGCAATTGCACACCCACCTAGCCACTCAGAGGTCTCTCACAAGACGCCTGTTTCATTTTCGCACGGGGACGTAGCACAACTTCAGTCGGTATCTCACTTGGAGAGTTCCGGTTTTGAAACAAGAGGACCCATGCCCCAGTCCTCGACTTCTTTAGGTGCACCATCGTGTCTAGAGCCACTTGTAGAATTACTCTATTTGGTTAGGACAAAATCCATCTCTACAACTACTGTCGAGACTCTTCGTGACTCGACCGAAACACCCCGAGTAACTCTACCACTTGGTGGATTACGAGGATAGGGTGGAAGTCCTGCCACGGCTACCATCAAGCCAACCGTGAGTGCATGAGGTACAATGGTGCAATCCACTGCTGTTACTTCAACTGACAATCTACGTGACCCAGGCGTTAGTGTCTCGGAGTTCGTCTCCAAGGAGATTCTGGATGGCGCCTTAAAGGCTATCCAAACCGAGATTTTACGAAAATTGCAGGAGGAAATGGATTTCATCAAAAGATCCATCAAATTGAAAGAGATCTTGACCGAGCCACCATCCCAAATACCTACTCCACCTCCGCAATCTCAACCAACCCCACAGAACATGAGCATCGACGCTCGGAAAGCTGCACTTCTAGGCAAGCTCATGTCACAAGCCAACATCGATACATCTTCTGAAACAGATCTTGTGAGTCTTCTCTGATCACAAGGTCCACTCCCTACCCCTTAACCTGATTCCCAAACCCAAATAAATGCCAAACTTAACAACCTTACCACCACTCTTGAAAATGTTCAACGCACCCTTTCCACTCTATCCGACAGGGTTGTCAGCCTTGAATAGAAGTGTAAAGGTCAGGTACAGGGTTTAAAGCACTAGCATGATTATCAGGATGATCCTGATCAACATAAGGGGGAGAAGTGCCAGAGAATGACCGAGTTGACAATCCCAGAGGTAATCACCGAAAATCCAGCTAGTACAGAGACAATTTACCAAAGTTCAGATCAGAATATGGTCCAAGACATGTAGTTAGCGTCACCGGTCAGAGAAGAACAAGTGCCAGAGTCAGCAAACCCAACGGTTAAAAAGCCCGAGAAAGACTCAGACGAGATCATAATGCTGACAATTCCGGAAAGACCAGATCTGGAATTCATTGATGAAGAGTCTGAGATTGATCCAGAAACGAAGAGACAATGGAATGCGAAAGCTATAGTAGCTATCAGATCATAGACAGATATGTTGTGGCACATATCGAATGAAGAAGCTATGGATGACGATGACTATGATCATGTCCTTCTTTACAGTACACAGGTATCAGCAACCCATCAGCAGACAGAACAAGACACCGTAAGAACTCCCTATAAGATACCAATACCACAACCAGAAACGGCTCAACCTCAACCTAACCAATCGGTACGTTGGGAGAGAGTTCGGATTCTGGTACCCTATCTTGAAGAATCTCAGAAGAAAATTTTCGTGCACTAGATTAGACCTCTAGACCCGGTCATGTGCTATGGGGTATCCGACTTGACTGATCCGGTTCGGTCTCAGTATTTGGAGGTTATGAAAAGGAGTTGAATGGTGAGTTAAGTCAAGACTAATCATCGGATTACAGAGATCGTCGACATAGTTTCTGACAAAGTCTTGAAGGTGTGGTTCCCCGTGTTCACTGTCAAAAGAGAAGATGGTAAAGAATGCGTCTTCTCAGAGGCAGACTTCAGAAATCTGAACCTGAAAGACTTTCCAGTTATCCTGCGTAAGTTAAAAACCCGAACAATCAGACCTCTTCATGTTACTAAAGCTCTAGAAATGATCAAACGCTTCATGAAGTGCACAATCACCTTATCCTACATAAATGACTTTCAGATGGGTATTGAAAGCAACCAGAGGAAAGTTAATTTGCTCAAGCCCAGATCTTTAAGACTTGTAGGTACATAATCTTGTGTCCAAGCCTGAACCAGAATTGTATACCTGATCGAGAATAAAGAATAGAGTTTCATGAGAGTCAGTGAGCTACATAAATTCAGTGAAGCAACATTGATGGAAATCCGTCAAGTGCTGAGAAGAATAATTGATGAAGAAGAGAAGGACTCGTCCAAGAAGATCATAAATATAAGAAAGTTCCTAGCTAAAGAACTTCTCAAATAAATCGAAGACAGGCTAGAGTACAGGAACTCAATCCGGCACTTTGAAATTCTGTTTGCTATTCGGAAGAGATACGTCCCGAACTGGCATGGAAATCGAACTTCAATTCAAAGGGGGAGATTATTAGGTCTCAATTTTATGTTGAATAGAAGTTCAATTTTATATTGTAAATATCCCTTTGGGGGTATAAATAGAGATGACATCATTAGTTTTAGGGTTAATGACTATTTGCTTTCTAATCACTTTCTACGGCTATTGAATGACTTTCTGCTTTTCAAAATTATAACACTCCCGCTCAACTTTTCAAAATTATAACACTCCCCCTAAACTTTTCAGAAATGACAAAAATTCTCCCTCATCTTGAGATAACTTAAAAGACTTACCTCGTTTGTCGTGGACTTGGGTGTGGAACCCATTGGAGCAGGTGTTAGTATCACAAGTATGACAAATAAGGAAGACTAAGAAATAAAAGGAACAAGGAAAACATGCAGAAAAACAAAATATAAACGAAACCTATCTAGAAAATATAGAGGTTCAGACGACGATGAACGCGAGACACGTAGAATACACTGAGAGAGAAGTGGAACTGGAACATGTCCGAGAAACTCTGAACGTGTAGAAGAGACAGTTTCCGCTTAGTGTATGGAAGGTGTTTCGAGTGTAGGGCAGTCATAAACTTTTAGATTGAGCATACCTAACTTGGACACAAGTTCATTAAAGCGTTTTTCATCCAAGGCTTTTGTAAATATGTCTGCCAGTTGATTTTCTGTATTTACAAAATAGAGTTCGGTCGTACCTCGTTCAACATGATCCTTGATAAAATGGTACCGAGCGTCTATGTGTTTGGTCTTCGTGTGTTGGACCGAATTGCTTGTCATAGCGATAGCGCTCTTCGAGTCACAGTATATTGGAATCTGCGAGTAGTGAAACCCGTAGTCCTTCAGTTGTGTGTGCATCCAAAAGGCTTGGGAACAACAACTAGCAACGGCCACGTACTTCGCTTCCGTAGTGGATGTGGAGACACATGTTTGCTTCTTTGAAGCACAGCTAACCAGCTTTTCGCCAAGGAATTGGACGTGACCCGTTGTACTCTTTCGGTCTAGCATACTTACCGCATGATCAACATCCGAGAACGCCGTTATATCGAAACTTGTATCCTTTGGGTACCAGAGGCCAAGATCAACAGTACCTTTTAAATAGCGCAAAATACGTTTGACCGCAGAAAGGTGTGACTCCTTAGGTTTGGACTGAAACCGAGCACACAGAAAGGTAGAAAACATAATGTTCGGTCTACTAGCCGTCAGATACATCAACGATCCAATCATTCCTCGATAGGTCCTATTGTCCACATCCTTTCTGTTAGGATCAGTGTGTAGCTTAGTACCCGGAGACATTAGAGTCTTCATGGGCGTACAATTTTCCATCTGGAACTTCCGAAAAATATCAGCGATGTACTTAGATTGATTGATGAATATCCCGGTCGACAATTGTATAACTTGTAAACCGAGAAATAAATTCATCTAGCTCATCATACTCATTTAAAATGTGATTTCATGAGGACTGAAAAATTAGGATAGTATATGGGGTTTGTAGAGCCAAAAATGATGTCGTCGACATATATTTGAATTAGTATAGTATCCTTACCTTCTCTCTTGATGAGAAGAGTTGTGTAGATTTTACCTTTCGAGAACCCTGCCTTCATGACAAATGAGGACATGACATCATACCATGCGCGTGGTGCTTGCTTCAGGCCATTGAGAGCTTTGTCGAGGAGGTACACGTGGTTAGGATGCGAAGAACTTACAAATACGTCAGGATCTGAGAGACATACAACTCTACTTGCTTTCTCATCCTTCTTCGTCCAAGTCATCGAAGACACACCCTTCCAACTTAGATCTACTGTTTGAGCATTTTTATAATGATTTCTATATTCCCACTACTTCTAATGTCGAGCTTTTCAATGTAGATGGAGTTGTAGTTGTTTCTTCGCAGATCACTGGTCCCCCCGCGACCCCCAACTCAATATCTTCGGAGGCTTCACCTTCTACACCAGTGGTCAACTCATCACCTTCGTCAAGCACTAATATGGTCTCAACAACCGACTCCCTAGCAGTTCCATCATCTCAACCATCTCCAGATGCAAGTAATAATGTATCCACTTCTCAGTCAACGGATGGTACGACCGAAGCTTCCTCTCAAATACTCTGCCTGAACAACCATCGGTCGTCACCTCTCTTCATCTGACTCTGTCCCTAGAAGAAGTACATGATCTTCCACCTGGCTCATATCGTGATCCCGACAATTCTCAACCATCGTCAGAACCCCTACCTCATACCCGGAAGTGGACTCGAGCACACCCTACTAATCAGATTATTGGCGACCTGTCTGCTCCAGTTCAGATAAGATCTACCATGGAGTCTGAAGACACCACCCCAGTATTACTTAGCAACGTCCAGAAACGAGCTGCCATGGGTAATGAGTGCCTCTTTTCCATCTTCCTGATCAATATTGAAGCATCTACGGTCAACGAAGCTTTGAACGACCCTACTTGGGTGATTGCCATGCAAGAGGAACTAAACGAGTTCGAAAGCCTCAAGGTATGGCATCTAGTCTCGCGTCCAAAGGACAAGACGGTCATTGGCACCAAATGAATCTTCAAGAACAAGAAGGACGAGAACGGGATTGTCGTTCGGAATAAAGTAAGACTGGTAGCCAAAGGGTATAGACAATAGAAAGGGATCGATTATGAAGAGACGTTTGCCCTGATCGCTCGAATCGAGGTATCCGAATGTTCCTTGCGTACGCCGCTCACAAGAATTTCACTTTCTTCCAGATAGATGTGAAGACGACTTGTCTCAATGGCAAACTCAAGGAAGAGGTATATGTCTTTCAACCTGACTGATTTGCAATTGCTTCGCATCCCAACGCAGTGTACCTCCTCGGCAAAGCTCTCTATGGCCTGAAGCAAGCACCATACGCATGGTATGATGCCCTTTCCTCGTTTCTCACGAAGGCAGGGTTCTCGAAAGGTCAAACCGACACAACTCTCTTCATCAAGAGAGAAGGTAAGGATATTATACTAATTCAAATATATGTCGACGACATCATTTTCGGCTCTACAAACCCCAGATACTGTCATAGTTTTTCAGTCCTCATGAAATCACATTTTAAAATGAGTATGATGGGCCAGGTGAATTTCTTTCTCGGTCTACAAGTTGAACAATTCTCGACCGGGATATTCATCAATCAATCTAAGTACATCACGGATATTCTTCGGAAGTTCTAGATGGAAAATTGTACGCTCATGAAGACTCCAATGTCTCCGAGTACTAAGCTACACTTCGATCCTAACGGAAAGAATGTGGACACTAGGCCCTGTCGAGGAATGATTGGATCATTGATGTATATGACGGCTAGTAGACCGGACATTATGTTTTATACCTTTCTGTGTGCTCGGTTTTAGTCCAAACATAAGGAGTCACGCCTTTCTACGGTCAAAAGCATTTTGTGTTATTTAAAAGATACTGTTGATCTTGGCCTCTGGTACCCAAAGGATACAGGTTTCGATTTAACGGTGTTCTCGGATGCTGATCATGCAAAAAGTATGCTAGACCAGATAGTACAACGGGTCACGTCCAATTCCTTGGTGACAAGCTGGTTAGCTGGGATTCAAAGAAGCAAACATGTGTCTCCACATCCACTGCGGAAGCGGGGTACGTGGCTGCCGCTACTTGTTGTTCCCAAGTTATTTGGATGCACACACAACTGAAGGACTACGGGTTTCACTACTCGCAGATTCCAATATACTACGACTCAAAGAGCGCTATCGCCATCACAAGCAATCCGGTCCAACACACGAAGACCAAGCACATAGACGTTCGGTACCATTTTATCAAGGATCATGTTGAATGAGGTACGATCGAACTCTGTTTTGTAAATACATAAAATCAACTCGCATAACTGTTAACAAAAGCCTTGGATGAAAAACGCTTTAATGAACTTGTGTCCAAGTTAGGAATGCTTAATCTAAAAGTTTAGAACTGCCCTGCACTCGAAACACCTTCCATACACTAAGAGGAAACTGTCTCTTCCACATGTTCTGAGTTTCTCAGACATGTTCCAGTTCCACTTCCCTCTCAATGTATTTGAGGTGTCTTACGTTCATCGTCGTCTAAACCTCTGTATTTTCTAGAAAAGCTTCGTTTATATTTCGTTTTTCGTGCATGTTTTCCTTGTTCCTTTTATTTCTTAGTCTTCATTATTTGTCATACTTGTGATACTAACACCTACTTCCAAGGGTTCCACACCGAAGTCCACGGCAAACCAGGTAAGTCTTCTAAGTTATCTCAAGATGAGAGAGAATTTTTGCCATTTCTGAAAAGTTTAGGGGGAGTGTTATAATTTTGAAAAGTTGAGGGGGAGTGTTATAATTTTGAAAAGTTGAGGGGGAGTGTCATAATTTTGAAAAGTTGAGGGGGAGTGTTATAATTTTGAAAAGTTGAGGGGGGTTTTATAACTTTGAAAAGTTTAGGGGGAGTTTTATAATTGGAAAAGTTGAGGGGGAGTGGTATAATTTTAAAAACTTGAGGGGGAATTATTGCCATTTCTGAAAAGTTGAGAAACGTTTGAGACCGGGAATGGGACAACCTGGGGTTGGACCCGGATCCGGGAAACCCACTACCGGGTTCCACCTCTATATAAACCGGAAATCATTCAGTTTCCTCACAACTTCAAATTTTTCGCGCTCAAACTTCTCCCGGACGAACTTCTACTCACACCAACTGTTTTTGCTCGTTTTTGCTCGTTTTTTTCCCCGATTCTCGCACGATTTCACATCAGGTAAGTTTTATACTACCTTAATCACTCATCGATTACCAATTTGTATCTGATTAGGCGTCTAAATCGATCGAACAAATCGTTCAATCGACGTCGGCCGACTAGGGTTTCAAAACCCTTCGGTTTTCTCTTTTCGATTGCAATCGGTCCCGGTTTCAACCGGTATAGCGTTCGTCGATATTGATTTCGTGTTCATTTCCATTCGATTTGATTTAGCGTTCGTCGATATTGATTTCGTGTTCATTGCCATTCGATTTTATTTCATTGTGTCCCGATTTGATGTGTTATCGATCGACACCCGGTTCGCCATCTTCTAGAACCGTCCCTGGGTTGCATTTCCCAGATTCCTCGGAATCCCGAGATCCGCCCTCTCCTGGGTCGTAACCGGGGTTGCGATTGCTGGTATGGACCATGTCCCGGCCTCAATATAGCTTTAGGGTCCCGGTCCCGGGGTATGACCATTCCCGGACTCAGTCACAGGTTAGGTCACTACCGGGCCACCCCATATCGTGTCCAACTTTACATCCCTTGCCTGGCCCCGGATCATAAATTTCCCGGGTTTGCCTTGTTTCCAGGTCTAGTCCTTATAGTTTCCCGGTTCCTATCAAACCCGGGATAACTTAAAATCCGGTAAACCTTTCCAAATTTTATTTTGGCTACTGGTCGACCATGGTTGGTCCATTTCTCACTAATCAGGCATCATATCTCACATGTGAACTTTTACAGGCGTTCAAATGGCACAGCCAAATGTCATCGATCACAATGCCGATGTCGCCCTCTTACCGGCTAGTCCGAATCTGCCGCTCACGCCAAACAACCTTCACCTCGACACGGCATCCGTTCTCTGCCAATGTTAGGTGATTGTCGAAATTATAAAGGGCCGCTCGCTGAACTATGCCCTGACTACCACGGCGGAGGTCCCGAAAGTATATGTGCAACAGCTCTAGAGATCATTGGCGTTAATGGGGCCAAGACAATTCTTGAAGGACGTATCGACGTCACACCAGTCATCATAACACGCGATCTATTCTGACAGATCCTCCAGCTTTCTCCATTGAGAAAAGACGAAGCGGAAAGCGGCTCTGATACCAATTGTGGATCCCAATATCAAGTGCAATCAAAGAATCAACACAATGAATCAACACAAAATAGATTGAATTGTGATTAAGCAGAAAATCGTTCAATAGCCTTACAAAGTGATTAGAAAGCAAATAGAGTCATTAACCCTAAAACTAATGATGTCATCTCTATTTATACCCTAAAAGGGATATTTACAAGATTAGTCCTTAAACTTCTATTCAACATAAAATTGAGACCTAACAGGCTCCCTCTATAATCCTTCCGACTTAGAGCGTCGGCCACTACGTTTGCCATACTCGGGTGGTAGAGCGGGCTATCTTTGTTGCCTCATACTCACCTATTTTTATCAAAAACATACTTTAAACTCTTATGATTCGTGTAGAGCGTACACTTCATGCCATAGAGATAGTGTCGCCATAACTCAAGGCAAACACCACCACCGCTAACTCCAAATCATGAGTAGGATAATTCTTTTCGTGCACTTTGAGTTGTCTCGGTACGTAGGCAATTACCTTTTCTCTTTGAATCAAAACAAAACCTAAACCTATTTTTGACGTGTCGCTATAGACTACCATACCTTCTGATCCTTCGAGTAGAGACAAAATTAGAGCTTCACAAAGCTTCTTTTGTAAAGTCCAGAATGCTTTCTCTTGCGCCTTAGCCCACACGAATTTCACGTTCTTCCGAGTTAAAGTCGTCAACGAAGAAGCAATCTTGGAAAAATCTTGAATAAATCTCTTGTAATAAAAACCCGCCAGTCCTAAAAAGCTTCGAATCTCTGACGGACTCTTTAGAGATTCCCAATTAATCATAGCTTCTATCTTAGAGGGATCTACTTTCACTCCATCTTGAGTGACAACGTGGCCCAAAAATTGTACTTCCTTCAACCAAAAATCATACTTGGAGAATGTTGCATACAACTTCTCCTTTCTTAGGTAATCTAAGACCTCCTGAAGGTGTTTCTCATGATCTGCCTGGTCCTTAGATTATACTAAAATGTCATCGATAAACACTATTATTGACTTATCAAGGAACGGTCGACACACTCGTTTCATCAAATCCATGAACACCGTCGGTGCGTTAGTTAAACACAAAGGCATCACCAAGAATTCATAATGTCCGTAACGCATCCTAAACTCTGCTTTGGAATATCGACCTCCTTCACCTTCACTTGATGATAACCCAAACTTAAGTCGGTCTTTGAGAAACATCCCACTCCTTGAAGTTGATTAATCAAGTCGTCTATTCTAGGGAGTGGATACTTATTCTTCACGGTCGCCTTATTTAGCTCTCTATTATCTATGCACATCCTCATCGTGCCATCTTTCTTCTTTACAAACAAACCGGTGCTCCCCAAGGCGAAGAGCTCGGTCTCATAAACCCCTTCTCTAGAAGATCTTGAAGTTGCGCCATTATCTCTTGCTTCTCGGATGGAGCTAAATGATAGGGAGCTCTAGTAATCGGAACCGCTCCCGGAACAAAATCAATTTTGAACTCCACTTGACGGTCGGGTAGCAATCTGGGCAGGTCGTCCTGAAATACGTCAGAAAATGTACCACCTTAACGTCCTCGAGTTTCTTCTTCTCGAGTTTGGAATCTATCACATACGCTAAAAAGGATGAGCATCCCTTCACCAAACATTTACGTACCTTAGCCATGGTGATAATCGCCACCTCTCCCTTTCTCCTTTCGCCATATATGGTTACCTCTTCACCATCCAAAATTGGGATTCGAATCAACTTATTTGAGCATAAGAATTCGGCGTGGTTTTTCGCTAACCAATCCATCCCTATCACTACATCGAATCCTCCAATGACCTTGGGCATTAAATTGATCAGAAACTTCCTTCCCCCGGTCTCTAACATACAACCCATTAATACATCGTGTATTATCATTTGACCACCATTCGCTATTTCTACCACTAATGCGTCTTCTAGACTATTAGTGGGCATGGATAACTTTTGGCAAAAAGAACTCGACACGGACGAGAAACTTGCACTTGAATCAAATAGTACAAGCGCATGTATGGAGTTTAGGAGAAACGAACCCGATACCACATCCGTCGACGCTTTTGCTACCTCGGTCGTCATTTAAAAAGTTCTTCATGGCGCTCTCGAAGGGCCCACTTTTTTCCTTGGTTTACTCCCGGCTTCAACTTTGGGCATTCACTACGAACATGGCCCGCTTCTTTGCCCTCAAAACACGTGATTCCCTTGATCAGGCAATCACTACGAGCATGACCCATCTTCCCACACTTGAAGCAACTTATCCCGCTCGAATTGCACGGGCCGAAATGTTTTCTTTGACACTTGGGACACCACCTAGCCTCTTGCCTAACATCGGCTCCACGGTGGTTGTAGTTAAAAGTTCTTGGTTTCTTGGAGGGCATAGAGTTTCCCTCCCACCTTCTCTTCTTCACCATCATACCTTTCTATTCCTTTCCCCGGTTGTAAACAACTTCCAACACATAATCTTCTTCAACATTCTCTCGAAGAAGAGGGGCCTTAGACACACGAACCATGGACATCATGTCCGCCGAAAGGCCCTTGATGTAAGCCTTAATCTTTTCTTTTTCAGTCAGAGCCACATGCCCCACCAATCCAAGTTTTTCCAGGAACATCCGATCGTACTCTCTCACCGACATGTTCCCTTTCTTCAGGTATGATCCATCCCCCATTCATTACAGTATTCTTCCAACATCTTTTTCTTAAAAGTGGCCCAACTCATCTTGGCCAATATCGAGGCCTCTAGAGTAGAGGTGAAGACATTCCACCAAGTGAGGGTCGATCCCCTAAGAATCTGCGAGCCAAACCTCACTTTCTGGTCTTCATCACAATCACAAGCTCTGAAAGCCTGCTCCATCTCTCGGAGCCAATTCATGCATGCCACTGGATCATCAAAACCGGCAAACTCTAGGGGTTTGCAACAAAGAAAGGTTTTGTAGGAGCAAGTCCATCATACTGGCCTCGTGTCAATTGTTACAATCCCATCAGTTGGGATTTCATTTTTGGTACCTCCGAATCTTGCAATCTCCCCATTGTCGTCAACCGTCTCGTGTCTATGATTGTTAGCATCCTTGTCCTCTAACAACTTCATGAAAAACTCTTGTTGTTGGCCATGGCCGCATTCATGGCCTGTAGCATGTTGTCCATCATCCGTGTCTCGGGGGTCACTTCTGTCATGAGAGTGTTGGAAGAAGCAATATTGTTTCTCGGAATATGCTCTTCTCCCTCGCCAAAAGGGGGCGGCCTTGAAGGGATCACAGTTGTCATGGCCCCTTCCGGTTGATCGACCGTGGATTCAGCCATTGCATGGCCCTCCGGTGAAGATTGGAGTCTACTCCGAGTATTTACCACTTTAGTTCTACAACACATACGGGAATAGAGGTAGGAGATAGGCTACAAATAAATTAACATAAGAAAATGTTAGAGCATTTAATTGTATTCAAGATTTATTGTAAAGTCAATGTAATTGTCAATATTGTAAAGTCAAAGTCATAGAAAGTCAAAGTAATTTAAATGTAAGTCAAACTAGATTAGATTTAATGTGTTGTAATTAGATAGTATAAATAGCTTGCTTAGTTGTTAAGCAAGGTTAGATAAGCTTACTTGTAATATTCTAGAGAGAGGATAGGGAGAGAATCTAGAGAGAGAGCTAATATTGTAATATTCTAGAGAGAGAATCTAGAGAGAAAGCTCCAATCTTATGTAAATCTAGATTTCTCAAGATCAATAACATGACATGAGTTTTACCTAATATATCTGGTTCTATCAGAAGATGTACTACTACATTCATCAACGCCATGACAAGAGTATGTCAAGCATGCTCAGGTAACAATGCATTCCTAATAGCAATAGCTAATTGAAATTATGAACATACTACACATAAGGATCCTCATACCATCATCACGACTTTCAATTAGTGTATTTTCGTCGACTCTAAGACCATCCTATCTTAGAAACTCTACCCAATCTCATAATTCATAACTTAATCATCTCAGCTTAAGTCAAGGCATCTTACATTCATACCTAGTTTACTAAAACTATTGCTCCATACCAAATTGTAACACCCTAAAATTAGGGGTAAATTAAAACCTGGATAATCGCAAAATACTACAACCCGTATAAAAATAAGTCACCCAACAAAGGGGAAGTAGTACGGCGTTTACAGCCTTAGACAAATAAGAGATACATATCGACAACCTACTAATTTAAAACAATTAAGTTTAGGTTAAGAATGGGTGTCGCTATCTCTTCCTAAAAGGATCTTTCAATGTATGCCATCTCTATAATTCACCAAAAATGATATTTTCGGTCACATGACTCTCTGCTCAAGCCCGAGGAGCCCCACCACTAGAATGACCTAATATACATGTCATTTTAAGAAAAGGTGTTAGGCTAAATCCTAGTGAGATCAAACAGTTGATAAATTATAGCTTTCAATGATTCTCAAATGATATTACATCATATATAATTCTTGGAGAGGCCTTCGATAAATGAGGACATTAACTATATCCCAGCCCCTAGTCATATTTGACGTCAACTCAAACTGAGTTTTTAGCCATATTAGACATCAACACAAACCAAGTCTTTAGTCATATTGAACATCAACTCAAACGGAGTATTTAGTTATATTGGACATCAACACAAACCGAGTCTTTAGTCACATTGGACATCAACTCAAACCGAGTCTTTAGTCACATTGGACATCAACTCAAACCGAGTCTCTAGTCCCACAATATAGAGTTCAACTTTATGCGAGTCTTTACCTTGAGCCCTCTCCATCCAAGACAAATCATAGTTTAGAAAACACATCATATTTAATAGCACATTTTTCATCTATAATTCGGAGGTCAATAGTCCAATATATACACAATGATATGCTTCCACATTTATAGTTCCACATTACAAATTTAACACTCAATACCTTCCAAGGAATTACTTGATCGCATTAAGATAAAAGGTAATTCATCGGTTAATACTAATGAGATACGATTTAAAACGAAAAATGCAATTCCATAAGTGGTTCATTTTCATCTACTGATTACCATTTGTTGTTACGAATAAATTGAGATTTATTGGTAATAATTTTGTTGTTATATTGTTTAGAACTCAAACGACACACCAAACATCTTGTTGTTACGAATGGTTTGAAGAATTTTTTTTCCCAAAAAGGGTTTGACTAAACTTAGTGAACTCTATGAGTTTCCACAAATTAAACATGTATCCCTCTCTTGTTGTCAATATATGTTAACATGTTTCATAAAAATGTTAATCTTCTTATGAGTGTGAGATTACCAAACTCATTTCAAATTTATATACAACTTTCCTTCATCATTTCTTGTAGTTCATTTCATTCTCCAATCTAGCATTCCCTCGTCAATGTGGAATGACTAAATAATACCACAATGCAAGATTTAAGAATAAAAAATCTTACAATGTCACTTCAAATACCCTAGATTATTTCTTTTATACATATAACTAAAGAAAGATAGAAAAAGTAAATATTTTTCTATATATATATATAGATTGTTTAATTCAATATTTGAAAATTCTAAAATCTTATGGCTTTTGGGTCGTACCTTATTGATTGTTTAATTGTGTTTGTAAACAAACTTCGTTTTGACAATCATTAATCTCTTATTAATTTTCAATGACACTTCTCCTGTTGATACACTCATTTTCTAATATATCACAATTCACTATTTGAAAATACTAAAATCTTATGGCTTGACATAATGTCAACACATCCATCTTTTTAATACAAACATCTTTATTCCAATGTTTCAACTTCTTACCAATGTGGGATAGCTACAACTAAACCACAATCCACAATCCACTATCCACTATTTGATACTCAACTCTCATGGTGCTAACTCGTATCTTTTGGGTTTTCCTTTTATCTATTTAAAGATATGAAATGTTTAACTATTACATGCAATATTTTGTCATGTAAATAAAAAATAACTATTTAACCCAAAAATGGATCAAATTTTGTATGAACCATCAAGCCATATCTTATCTTTTTATATAGCCACTCACAATTCCAACTTTTCACTTTGGTCGCCAATATGGGACGTTGAAGAATCAACCACAATTACCATTTGATGAATACTTGATTCTCATGATGCCACCTCATTACTCTTGGGTTTTCCTTTAAGGATATGAAAATGTTTAACTATTACATCAAATTTTTAACTATTACATGAAATGTTTTGTCATGTAAATAAAAAATAACTATTTAACCCAAAAATGGATCAAATTTTGTATGAACCTTCAAGCCATATCCACCAATGTGAGACAATGAAGAATCAACCACAACTCACAATTTGATGAATACTTGATTGTCATGATGCCACCTCATCAACCATGGATTCTCCTTTTATATACATAAAGATTATGTTTTAACCATTTGTTAGTTTTCTAAATTTTAATCAATGACCCAAACTAGGGGTGGCAAAAAGTGACCCAACCCGCCAACCAAACCTGAACCCAACCCAATAGTAGCAGGTTGGTTGAGATTTTCAACCCATTTAAGTTAAATGGGTCAACCTGTCTAACCCAATTAATAAATGGGTTGGGTTGGGTTGAAACTTTCGACCCATTTTCAACCTGATTTCAACCTGGTCCAAAACTTATCCTCATCTTCACAATAAAAGTATGGCTTTTATTTAAACTTGCCCCATATATATATATATATATATCGAGTGACAGAGAGAGAGAGAGAGAGAGGAGGTTCAATGAAAACCTCCAAAAAAATGAGTAACACCCTCATAGCCCTTAATCTGGACGTTATTCACTTGTGCATGCAAGTAAAATTAAGTTGTTTTTCGATTATATGCACTTGTGCATGTTTCAAATTACTTATATGCACAAATACATATCATCAAGATAAAGGGCTACCAGGGTGTTTTTTAGTTTTCCATTTTTTGGAATTTTTCTATATATATAGGCTCACTAAATTGTAAACTATGAATTTTCTGTAAACTATGAAACTTAATCCTGACCATTGATCATTTTAATCAATGAATCAGATTCTAGCGGTGGCAATGTGGCAAATTTCTATGAAATCGGGGGGTATTATGGTCACAAGTGAGTTATGAAAAAGGTAAAATAGGGAATTAATAGGCGTTTCTAATTTGGGATGACGGTAGTTTTTTGGAACGAATCGTGAAATCAGGGATACACCTCAATCCCTTCTAGATTCCATGGCGACCACAATCCATCGAAAAAGAAATTCTACGAAAAATCCAAACTTAGTTCTGCCATTAGTTTGAACGACAACCGAATATCCTTCTTGTGCTAATCGTTTGATAACAATGGTGGACCAGAACATAGGCGTAAGAGGTTAGGTTTTTTCATACGTTTTCTGTTGATGTGTTCAATTTTGTTCATAGAAGGTGGATTCTCACATTATTATGGTTACCAGCAAAGAAGAAAAGTGACAGGATACAGTTGTTGAACTCGTTTTTAAAGTTCAAAAACACCAAGGACAACCCCGTTGATGGGAATTGGAGGGCGTGGGGAATGAAGCTCAGAGTAGAGAATGTATGAACAGAAGTCAGTTCCCCTCACATTGTTGTATGAAAATCGATGACCATAATAATTTTAAGTTAAAAATTGATTTTATGGCAAAAGGGTATGAAAATCCCTAATTAAAAATTAGTGTTTAACATTCCTATGGAAAAGATGAAAAGGTGTTTTAAATTACATATGAAAAAGCCCTAATTTGATGATGACAAAGTTGAAAAATATGTGTTGTTGCTATGACAACATTTTGGAATTGGGTATTTTGATTGTATGAAAATATATGTGTTGTTTCATATGAAAAAAAAAACTGTGAAGAATCTGAGCATTGTAATATGAAAAAAATATGATAACAGTTACAATTTCGATATTTCATTGATATGAAAAAATCTGTTGTGATATGAAAAAATCTGAGCATTGTGATGTCATAACATAAACTATTCATATTAAATTTGTATATGAAATATGAGTACATAGGTATGAAAAAATTTCGTATGAAAAAATTTCGTATGAAAAAATTTCGTATGAAAAAATTTCGTATGAAAAAATATGGGTTGGTGATGCCATAATAGAAACGACTCATATGAAATTTATATATGAAATATGAGTTCACATATAAGAAAAAATTTCCTATGAAAATTTGGGTTGTTTCCCGTTAAAAATGAGAAACTGTGTTTTCGTATTGAGGTAATAGGTTGTAAGATTTTAAAATAAAAAGATGTGTTGTGGTAATGAAGTGTATGTTATTTGTAGTTTGGTATAAATAGAAAGACATTTAATAGGATATCAAATTATTACAAAGCATGTGGACTATTAGTTGGTATGTGAATGTATGATTTTGTACATGGAGAAAGAAAGATATGAACATGCGAAATTGTAATATACAATCCAGTTTTCATATGAACATATCACTAAACAGGTTGATTGTTTTATTAAACAAATTGAACATTGATCAGGAAATGATAAGGAAATGTTTCTTAAATACGTTACATGTCATACCTAACTTATTTCAACTTTGACCAATTTTTCATAAGGTACGGTGGGCGGAAAACCAAAGAGGGCAAATGATGAATCTGCCATACATAACCATTCAGGTAATTTCATTTCGTTGTATACGATTAACTGTTGTACATTACTTCATAAAAATTACACTTATTATATATAACTCAGCATAAGTGGATATCAACTCTTTGATAGGAGAAGTGAAATCAATTGCAGCATCAGAAGAACCTAGAGAAGAAGAAACGGAAGAGATAATTGAAGTTCCGGGACGGAGCCAGAAATCATCGAAAAAAGAAATTAGGTATGACTGTTAATCATTCCGTATGAGCTTTTAAATTATTTCATTTATATTCATTCTATATGTAAATTATTTCATTTATATTCATTCTATATGTAAATTATTAAAGAAGACACGGAAGAGATAATTGAAGTTTCGGGACGGAGCCGAAAAACATCGAAAAAGAAAGGTATGACTGCTAATCATTTCATATTAGGTTTTAGAATTATTTCATTTGTAGGTTACTATATGCCCACGACACGTGTCACACAGAAATGCTACCAATGAGTATGTAAACCTAAAGGGTCGCACACAAAGAACATGTTTGCTTCCATTAGAAAGAAACCCGTTAAAGTCATGTTTGATGGTTAAATAGTTATTCTTGAATGAATGATTAAATAATATGTGTAAAATGTAATTATGATAATTACAGGGTTCTATCTGTAAATATGAATAATTATCTTTTAGATAAATATAATTATTATTTAGATAACTATCCAGATAATTATTCGAATTCAAATGTTTTGAATTCAAATAATTATCTGGATAAACATAAATCCTATTTACTGTCTATATAAATAGGATGTCAGGTCAGTTGTTTTCAGTTGACTGATTCAACTCTCTGAATCTGAATTATACACTTAGACATATTATAGTTAGCACTCGGTGAAATTCGCGTGTTCGTGTGTGGATACCGTTAGAGGAAACCTGTGTTGGTTTCTTAGTGCCCCGATCGTTCAACCACAACCGATCCCAAAAGGTACAATTCTAAACACCCTATTGTGTAGTTTAATTTAATTAAATGCATCAATGGGTCCGATTGGGTTTTGTATTCAGAAATGTTTTCTATAATTTTGTAACCAAAATGATTTAACTTCCGCTACATTTTATCGGTTATGAATTGAACCAAAATCCCAACAGTGGTATCAGAGCCGCTTTGATGATATTTAATTAAAATCGGATGCAAAATGTTATATGGAAAATCAAATTGAACCGCAATTTTAAATTGGATTTAGAATTCTGATAGGGCCTCCTGTTGAATGTTTTTTTATCCAAAGCCTAAAAGGGTTTTAGACCCTAATTAATTTTAAAAGAAAAAAGGGATATGGTCGGCTGTAGAAAGGATTGTAATCCTTATTTTGAAAAGTCAAAAAGGATTTAAAAAAAACCCTAGCCGCATAGCTTCCTTCGTCAGCTGCAAACGGCTTCTTTGCTATCGTCCTTCGATGTCGCCGGTAGTGAGCGGCAATCCGCTCCTACTTTTCTCGTTGATCTCTTGGAGCCGAGTAACGACTAGCAGTTTGGACTGTTGTCCAGGCTCCCGATCTACGCCTTTGAATGGCTGGTATGGTCACCAGTAAAACGGACTTGCCCATTGCTCATGTTAGGTCGTTGTCTTCGACAAGTGTATGGTGTCACCGTCTTTTCACAAGCCATTGGGTCGTTCTTCATTTTCTGCTCGTAACTTTCAAAACCTTAAATTTGCAACACTGTCAAAGTTTACTGGTTGTTTTTGTTAAACACCGCAAGATTGCCCCCCTGGACCATGACAAAGATCGTAAGGGTTGGTCTTGTCGACTTTCATCCATGATTGTGTCTATATGTGTTCACATCAGCAAGAAACCCATACGGGTTTAACTTCTGCCGACTTCGGCCTGTTTCGTTTGGGTAAATCTTCCTGATATTTTTAAAAACAACGAGATGGTGCCAACCGCACAGTTTATGTTTTGTTTTAATGTTAATGCGGTTGCTAACCTACGGGTTGTGCAACAAGCGTTTTTTGGATCGCCACTGATGTGGCTTGTAATGGTGTTGTTGCGAGTCTGTGTACCTACGCCTGCTCCACGTGGCTAGCACCGTAGGCATGTGGTTTGTAACGTTGCTCGTCGATGGTCCGGCTGTTAATAGCCATGGGCTAGACGGTTGGCTTGTGCCCTAAGTGGTCAGATCGGGGGTCGGGCCAGAGGCCCAAATTCCATTTATGTTTTGGGTCAATTGATTTGTTCTTATTTTGAGCCCAAACTTTTATTAGTTTTAAACTGCCAAACAAAGTTTTGCAAATTGAGTTTTTCGAATCGTCGATCACGATATCTTGGTAGACCGATTGTTGGTTGTTTGGATTTGTTGGTATGAGTCAATGTCTTTTGGGCCAGTAAAGTTTTGGGTTGCTATCCTGGTTATAAGGCTTTATTTTAAAACTCAATTTTTGGGTTCAGAAATTTGTAATTTTAAACTTTTATTGTGAAAATTATTTTCGGACTTTTCCGTTATAAATTGGCTTTTATATATGTTTATATAATTAGCCATTAACGTGAATTTTATGTTTAAAATTATCGTACGGGTTTGTAACCCACGTTAAAAAGGGATAGGTCGTTTTTAAGTTTTAATTTGCCATATAATAATTTGTTTACACTAATTCGCTATTTTAATTATGTTGATTAAATATTGGCCAAATTGCATTTATTTTATGTTTAAAATATTATTAGATAATATATGGTTTGTCGCGAAAGACCCGTGGTTGATTTATTGTTTTGTTTGGAAAAATTAAAATGTATTAATTGCATGGGATGTAATTTTAATTTTAAAATTTCCTAGATAGGTTTACATATATATAGAATAGACATGTTATATTTTCTATTTTCAAATTGTAATCATCCGAAGACGGAGTTTCAAGATATCGAGACGGAGTCCCCGGAGTTCACCAATATGGCGAGGCCAGTGGGAGCTTGAACACGTCCTTAGAAAGACCGTGGTTGTTGTGTTGGCTCGTAACACCACATTAGGGGCAAAATCGTATATTATCTGTTTGTTGTGGTTGTTTATTTTGTGTTTGCATTTTATTTATTTTATTGCTTTATTATTGTTATAATAGCTGCAAGCGTTTTAAAATAAAATCAAACACAAAATAATTTTTAAATCGGTAAATAAAATATGATATTTTAAAATTGATATGTTTATCAAAATCAAACCGATTTAATTGGATAAACTTTTAAAACAAGGTTTTAAATCAAAACGTTTTAAAAAAAACTTAGAATGTTTTGTAAAATTAAACCTTTACAAAATGTAAACTACACGCCACACATTTAAGGTACTTGTGGAGCTTACAGGATTTCGGTGTAGTAAGTGCCTAGCCAATCATATCGGATGATTGTAGTGTAAGACAAGGTGCCAAGATAACGAGATTTAAGTGGACAGTCGCCTAGCCATTCACTTAAATAGTCGTATTTTGGACGATTGATCCCAATAAACCCTAAGTTGAGATTTTAGGTGGGATCATGGTTAGTTTACTTGGAAATATCATAGAAAGTGCCTAGCCATCTATGAATATTTTCAAGGCGTTGAAGTGGGATTAAACTTACCAAATTCAATATATGATATATTGAATAGAATCCCACGACATCTAAGAGTTATGTTGAACATAGTTGGATGATGCCTACCTAAATAGCCTAATTCCATAGACAGTGCATTGACCATTTATGGTAGGTGAAATATGGATCTTAGCTTAAATCAAATGATTTTGAAAGGTTAATTCATTTATTTAAGATATTAAAGTTACTAAAATTAAAATTATTTTGTAGATGTCTGCTAACACCTCCAAGCAAATTACAAACACAAACGATTTATCTCAATTTACGTAACGGTCAATCCTTTATAAGGATAAACTAAATGGTACGAACTTCTTCGATTGGTTTCGTTTCTTGAGGATTGTCCTTAAACACGAAAAGAAGTTGTACGTTCTAGAAATACCCATTCCAAACGCTCCTGCCATAAATGCTTCAGCTGAGAATAGAGCTGCTTATGATAAGCATCTCGATGACTCACTGGATGTTAGTTGTTTGATGCTTGCATCCATGACTCCCGAGCTTCTAAGGGATCATGAAGACATGCCTGCATGGGATATGGTATCCTCTTTGAAATCTATGTTTCACTTACAGGCAAGGCAAGAGAGGTTTGATACATTCAGGGCATTACATGTATGTATGATGACTGAGGGTTCATCTGTCAGCACCCACGTTTTGAAAATGAAAGGGTACATTGACTGATTAGCCCGTCTTGGATACCCACTAGATCAAGAATTAGGAATCGATATGGTTTTTAATTCTTTATCAAAATCATATGAACAATTCGTTTTGAACTATAATAATATGAATGGTATGGAGAAAACTCTCACAGAGCTTCACGGCATGCTTAAAACTGTTAAGAGAAATATGAAATCCAACTTGGATTCATCCAAACCAGAACAGGTCTTGATGATCAAGCCTAAAAGTGGGATAATAAAGAAGAATGGGGGAGTTACATAGGTTAAAATAAATGTTGGAAGCTCCAACAAGAAAGAGGACAAAGGAAAGATTCTTGTAGATGCAGTTTGCTTCAATTGCAACCAGAAGGGACACTGGAAGACAAACTGCCCTGCCTTATTTGCAGAAATGAGGAAGAAGAAGGCTAATGAAGTCGGACCTTCAGGTATGTTTACCATTGATTTGTTCACTTCTGACTAGGTATTAAGTATCGAGTATGATACTCATATTAATACTACTTTTTAGAAAGTAAGAAGTGAAGAGAAAATGAAACCAGACCGGATGGAACTAAGTTAGCTCGAAAGGACATATGATATGAACTTTTAATAGTCTTACATTAACACTTAGCAAGTGTATTGATGTACCTAGTATTACTAGGATTTTTAGTTTCATTTTCTCAAATTACAACAAACCGAATTTGTATTTATGTTTTCAAGAAATAGATTTCATCTCAATAAACGTTTTTCTGAAATTAATAGTTGTAATTATAAATCAACATATTGAATTAAGCAGGGCTTAAATCAAGACCTCTTTGTGACACTTAAGATACACATAACCAAACTCCAGACGGACAGAGAGTTGGAATTATGTGATGATTCACATGATATATGTGTGTTTTGTTAGTCAAGATGACAAAGAATGTTTTAAAGGAAAACCCTTAGGGGTCACAAGAACTAATAGGAGTTATCCATACTGATGTATGTGAGCCTTAAAGTTCAGTCACAAGACACGGTTATCACTACTTCGTAACACTCTACTAAGTCTAGTAAATATAGGTATGTTTACCAAAAGAAAGAAAATGTGAAAGCTTTGAGTTTCAAAAGAAGTAGTGAATATACTTGGCAAAGATAAAGATGCGTCAGTCAGATTGAGGTTATAAATATCTAAGCCAAGAGATCATCCTAGAGATTGGGATTGTATCCCAAATGATTTCTCCCGGAACACCGCATCTTAATGGTGTGTCAAAAGGAGAAATAGAATCCTGTTGGACATGATTCACTCTATGACGAGTCTCACGAATCTGCCTAAAAGAGTTTTCTGAGGATGTTTCCTAGAAACAACTACCCAATACTAAATTATGCATCAACCAACAAGGACCGATAAGACCTATTCTCAAAATATGAATTGGGAGGATCCCAAACTTGTCAAACATGAGAACATGGGGTAATAATGCTTAAGATAAGCATGAAGCTTCTGGGAAGCTTAAGGAAAAGGTCTAAAATGTACATCTTTATAAAATATCCAATCGGATATCATTTATACAAGATCCAGCGAGAACAAAAGTTTTGTTGCGCACCATAATGAGTTCTTAGAAAATGATTTTCTAACAAGAATCAAAATGGGGAGACATAGTTGATCATGAAGAAATTCAAGAACCACAAAGATGGTACAATGGTTGATACTGACAAACAACAAGGTGTTGAGCTTCAACAAGTTGTTGAAAACAATGAACGAGATGCAAAACAATCCGAAGATCGGATTACTTATGATTACTGATAAATGGCAAGATGCCATGAAGACTGGTGTTAAAGCCACATTCCTCAAAAGGGAATTTCTGAGCGAGGACGTATACAAGGCTTTAAAACATCAAACCTGAAATTGCAAGTTGCAAAAATCCAGTTATGGATTAAGACAATCATATCGTAATCTTGTATATACAAGAAGGTCAGTGGGAACATGATAGTATTCTAGATCATAAAAAATAACATCCTAATTCTTGAAGATGTAAAAACGTGTCTAAGGAAGTATTTCATGATAAAGGATCTAAGAGACAATTCCTTGGTATAAAGATCTATTGTTATAGATCAAGGTGCTTCATTAGATTAAGACAAAAGTACATACATTGACAAAATCTTAAAACACTTCAAGATGAAGGGGTTATAAGAAAGGATGTTTGTCAATAGTACATGAACCGAACAAAGGGTGTTCCCATGCTTCGGCCATTGGTTCAAACTTGTACTCCATGTTTATGTACTAAGAGACCGGACATCTTGTATGCCTTAAGCATGATGAGTAGATTTTAGTCAAACTCAAGTGATGCTCACTTTAGAGCAGTAAAGAACAATCTGAAGTATCTGAGAAGAACAAAAGATATGTTCTTATTGGACAATGGTTAGGAAAGAGATCATTGTGTCTTGGGATACACGGATGCTAGTTTCCAAACAAACCATGATGACTAAAATTGTAGTAAGATATATATATATATATAATGGAGGTAATATAAGTTGTGAGAGCTTAAATGCACATTTACTTATAAATCCTATGTGTTAGAACAATCATGATGCTCATGGTAGTTCCATAGGTATAAGTTCTTTTTAATTAAGAATTTTAGTTAACTTTAAATTTTGGAACATTAAACAGTTGTGTTTTACCCTGTGATATAGCATATTGGGTATGAGTATATACATTAAACGTTAATGTGTTCTTTATTAGCATGTTTAAGTATCCATAAACAAATATGATGTTCATATTGTTTAGAACCGTCCTTGATCGATTATTACCAGGGGACTGGTGATAAATCAAGATCATTGTGAAGTCTGGTCATAGTCCAAGTTGAAAGTGCACTAGGTGCAACCAGAGTCACATGCGTTTGTCGGTGCACAAAGCGTTGGACAAGACCCACGGTCAGGATCACCTCATAGATCGGCGTCATAAGGTGAGTCCTGAAATAATAAAACACTCTTTTATCCTCAGACCTGAGATGTGCATTGGGACCTAATGCACAACAAGTGTTATGCTTTGATATAGTCTAACGTTACCTTTAACCAGGTAGCCATAAGGGCTACGTTGGGTATAACACGAATTGTGTAGTTAGTCGTGCATATGCAACATGGGATTTGCTCCTCTCAAGATGAGAGAGATATTTATGGGCCCCTCGATGACATAGTTTGATTTACATGCATGAACACGTGGATTAGTTGGACTAATTGCACTTGTATAATCAAATATATTGGGATCGAGAAACATAATCTTTGAACTACAATGGATGGGATAGATCTATGCCTTAAGTTCAAAACAAATATCGTTAGGCAAAAGGATAATGAATGATTCTACTATGTGATTGATTGAATCAATCAAAATTGCTCGAAGACAAAAGCACATTTACATAGACTTGGGGGCGGTGACGTGTTGCTAGACGCTTACCACCGTCTGTGTGTTACTGTGTATCGTGTGCAAGTGGGAGATTGTAGGTAACTATATGCCCACAACACGTGTCACACAAAAATCCTACACATGAGTATGTAAATCTAAAGGGTCGCACACAAAGAACATGCTTGCTTCCATTAGAAAGAAACCCGTTAATGTCATGTTTGACAGTTAAGTAGTTATTCTTGAATTAATGATTAAATAATATGTGTAAAATGTAATTATGATAATTACAGGGTTCTATCTGTAAATATGAATAATTATCTTTTAGACAAATACAATTATTATTTAGATAATTATTGAGATAATTATTCGAATTCAAATGATTTGAATTCAAATAATTACAGATAAACATAAATCCTATTTACTGTCTATATAAATAGGATGTCAGGTCAGTTGTTTTCAGTTGACTGATTCAACTCTCTGAATCCGAATTATACACTTACACATATTATAGTTAGGGGTTCTTTTGGGCTAGCAATCGGTGGAATTCGCGTGTTCATGTGTGGATATCGTTAGAGAAAACCTGCGTTGGTTTCTTAGTGCCCCGATCGTTCAACTACAACAGGTCCCAAAAGGTACAATTCTAAACACCCTATGGTGTGGTTTAATTTAATTAAATGCATCAATGGATCCGATTGGGTTTTGTATTCAGAAATGTTTTCTATAATTTTGTAACCAAAATGATTTAACTTCCGCTGCATTTTATCGGTTACGAATTGAACCAAAATCCCAACATCATTTATATTCATTCTATATTTAAAGTATTACATTGATCAAAAATTAACATTTATTATGATCGTTTATTATATGAAATGATACTTTAAGGGTGTATAGTGGAATTAGCAAACAAACGAACCACCCGGAGCGCGACGGAAATGGCTAGATTAAAGAAGGGATCAACATCTAAAGGTAAAAATTTAATCATAAAATACTTGGTTTAAAAATAGTAGATGTAACACTCGCGATACCATCTTAACCCATATTACCATCTTAGCATCTTCACGAAACAACCGAAAGCTTACTTGGATGACGACGACGATTTCGCATCAACGGTTCCTCTCACAAAGTCAGGTATCGATAAAAAAACGTACAAATTGAATATAATTATATTAATATTGTGAGATTTGAACTAATGTTTTGTTTCGTTATGAAACAGCTGTGGTTGCGATGAAGCAGGCAAGTCCACCGGAAAAAAAAGGAAAAGTAAAAAGCCTGCAAAAAGGAAAAGAAGGTGAAAATGGGTACGAATGTAAATGGAATCAGGACTCGCACATCACCAATGAATCTACATGAGACATGTCTGCTGTTAAATGAGGAACAAAAGAGTGCGTTGACCAACATGGGGCTTGGATCGTTGATGAAAATGACAAAGGATAGCATCCCGTCAAAGTTGGGATATTACGTTGTCGACAATTTGGACACAGATCGGATGGTGCTCGAGTAAGACGGGGCAACAATCAAGATAGATGAGGAAGTGGTGCACAGGATACTAGACGTGCCAGTGGGAGGAATCAACCTGGACACGATCGAAGTGGACGCCAGAAGTTCGTAGTTGATAAAGCGATAGTAGCGTAAGTATAACAAGGATAAGCTACGACCATCAGACGCGTCGAACGCAATAATCGATTCAAGAGATGCTGGAGAAATGTTCAAGATGAACTTTCTAGTTTTGTTAGTGAATTCAATGGCGGAGTGCAGCCCATCGGGAGGCTGCCATAACGCGTTCCTAACCAAAATTGGCAGCACATATATGATACCAAAAATAAATTAGTGCCGATACATCTTGGAGTCAAACGGAAGTGGAAACGAGACACGTACGATAGCTTCTATTCGGGTCCACTTACATTCCTAATGGTAACATTTTTTTTCATTTCAAAATATTAAATTTAAATTTTAAATGTCATTTGAAAGTAACTACATCCACTTCAAACACAGTTTCTTTACGTTCAAATGACGGTGCGTGAATCCATCAAAGTTGATCGAAAACTACTACTGTTACACACGTGGACAATGGAGAAGCTTCGGGATAGAACCAAGGCAGGATTCGAAGAAGGAGGGTTGCACAAGGCCAGATTAGCAAGTGATACTGCAGTTGTGGAAACATGTTAGATTAAATTATCTCCTAATTTAATTAAATGTTTTATAAAAAAAAGTGTATCGGCTTTTAGTTAGCTTTATAATTAGCTTATGGGCTTTTAGCTAGTTGTATGGGCTTAGCCCTTTTTATATTGTAAATGGACCCTTTATAAATAATTTTAGGGTTCCATTTTTCTTTTAGGTCATTTGGAGTAACACACAAAAACACATACTGACTAATCTCATGAGAGTCATCTAAAATGTAAAGTGTGGTGTTCTTCATTTTCCTCTCCATATTTTGAATCAATGAATATGAGATGCGTTCTTGAATATTATGTTTTTTATATTTCATCTTATCTCTACATCTTAAATATGGATTGTTTTTCTATTGTTTGCTTGTCCAAAATGGTACCAACAATTGGTATCAGAGCCGATTAAAGAAACTTTTCTTCAAAATCCGTCATATATGGCAACAATAGAACTTATTAGATGATTTATTTGTTGTTTTGGTGCTTAGATTGATTCAATCACATGAGCCTAAACACAAATATCATTCTAATGGGTTATTTTCTGTTTTTGTGCTTATTGGAAACCCATTTCTTCATTTAGATAAGATTTGGATGATCTTTCATAGAAAACTTTATTGTTTCTTCACAAAATCTGATTCTGCACACCACATGTTTGATGAAATACATGAGTGAAGATTTGATTCTATTTGGCTTAAATCTGATCTAATTTATTACATGTGTGTGTTTTGATTCTTTCTTATTCATTGGTCTAATATTTGATAGCACTAAGTAGATGGTTGATCTATGATGTCATCCTTGTGTGTGCTTAAGTCCATAGCATTTTTTTTGGCATCTTGGTTGGAAGGTTGTTGATCTTTGATCTGACCTTTATTAAAATCCAAGATTGGACTCTCTTTTACTCATATTTTGTTTGTTTTCCGCTGCTCATAATCATTTAAATGAAAAAAAATCATTTGAGTCGTGAAAATGATGTTTGAGAAATATTTGGTGTTGTGCTACATATTCAAAGTTTGATCTGAAAAGATTTTATACCTTTGAGTGCTTCTAATCAGTTTTTCTGACCTGATCAATTAGAGATCTGAGTATTTGCACTCATCGTTTTAAAAGATTTATGGAGATCGGCTTATTTTTACATCAAATCGGTGTTGATGAGCATTTGATATAATTGGAGAAAAATGACAACATGCTGAAAAATTTTGGGATGCTGCAGTAATATGATCATATCTCACTCATCAAGGCACCAATCGATGCGATTCAAAAGGCCATGGATTGAAAACATATTGATTAACAAATTTTATGTTTTGAGCTTTAACAGATTCGAAGTTTAGAACTGTCAAACATATAACAAAAAAAGAGGTGATTCAAAATGATCTGAACAGATAACAAAAAATGAATTTTTTTTATGTTTTGAGTATTTGGAAACTACAGAGCTATAATGGTCTAAATTAGTGTCAAAGTTGGTGTAAGTTATCTGTCAGAGGTTGTTATGCGTAGAGGTTACCATGCATAGGTTTGTGCAGAGCCTCTGTAAAGAGACACATAAGCTATACAGAGGGAGATCATAGAGCCTCTGAGGCTGAGCACAGAAGATCACAAGTACAAAGAGCTTAACCGCAGAAGACTACAGAGGATGCTTTCTTCAATGAGCAATAGATCAGATCACATCTGCAGAAGAAGAATTCAACCAGAGTTTAATCAAGCTTGCAGAGCTTAACCACAGAAGCTCTGTGAGTTTTTCCAGACCCTCTGTGGATGTGCACAAAGCCTCTGCAAAGGCTTTACGAAAGACGTGCCTAAGCTGTACCACAGAAGGTGTGTATACGCAGAAACATTAGGTTCTAAGAGCAAAACATATAAGTGACAGAGGCAGATCCTAGAGCCTCTGTACTGATGTGCAGAGCTGTAGAAACCAGGATTCAATCTTACAATCAATTATGAACAATTGAACAGTAAATGATAGAGAATTAGATCCAAAAGCTTTGTATTCGATTAAAAGCAGATTACAGATCTAGAGAGAGAGTCACTCAAAGATTACAAGTGAATACAAAGATATGCGCAAAAGTTAGTTAGCTTAACAGTGCTAACTTCTATATATATTGTAAAGACATGCCAAAGCTACAGTACATATAAGTGAAAGACTAATAGAACAATTACACGTGTCCTAATTAGTAACAGAATATAAAGGAAAATATCCTAAGACATAAGTTCTGAACAACATGTTCAGAACATCTGAACATCCTTCTGATCAAGCACTTCAGAACATCCTTTACGCACTTGGACATTTTCATCTTTAACATCAGAAGTTCTGAGTCTCCTACTCAGAACTCTGACTCTTCTGCTCAGATGTCAACACTTGTGTTTCTGACAAAACTTCAGATCTAACAATCTCCCCTTTTTTGTCAAACACTCCTATATTGATCTTCGTTAAATTCTTTAACTGCAGGAACAATCTTCAATAGGATCACATTCCTCAGAGCATGCCTTCTATCAATCTGCTCAATGAGATCTTTTGTCTTTACAACTTGAACTCCTTTTTCTATCTTTTTAATCAAACTTTTCTTGATGGATCTGAGTGTTCCAGAGCTATATTTGGCAGCTTCACTAGCTCTAAAAAAGATCTTTTGCTTTTGATTATTCTTCATTGCAACACCCAAATCTGGCCATTCATTCACATAACCAGGCTTTATCTCATTCAGTTGCACATGCTCATTGTTAGGTTTTGACAAATAGACACATGGTCTATGCACATGCAGAGCAATTTGAAAGTCAGTATATGCATACCATCTCAAAATGTAAAACATGGCTTCTCTGACTGTTGCCAATGCTCCTCTCTCCTTTTTGTACTTTCTACTGTCTTTATTTTGCAGAAGATTATACAGCTTGTAGAAATCAAATACTGAGATCTCATCAAAGTCAGCTTCAGTGAAGTAATAGACTTTTCTATCTTCTTTTAAAACCTCAAATCCATAGTATTCATGTTTATTGTACTTCTTCACAACTAACTCTCTGATTCCAGTGATCAAGAAATCAGAATATACAGACTTCCTTTTCTTTCCCACAACTTTCTTCAATTCTGCACGAAGCTTTTGAGAAAACTCTGTCTTATCATGATATACACTCAGAAAGTTTACTTCTCTTGGCTGGAAGTAGTTAGGCAAAGTGTATTCCAAAAACGCATCCTTAAGATCAACAGATATTTCTTCTTCATTGGCTTCAGATTGTTCTGGTTGTTCAGTCTCTTGCATCTGAACATCTTGTGAAGATACACCTGGAATAATTTCTTCAACATCATCTGAATAAACCCCATTTACTTCATACTCAACAGGAAATACAAAGTCTATATGTAACAACTTCTTTGGGTTTTCTTCTGAGAGCATACATTCACCATATTCTTTGATCCTTGTTCTGAGATCCAATCTTTCTTTGATGTGTCTTATACATTTTTCCCTCAGTATTGCTCTCTGATCTTTAACAATCTTTTCCATTTCTTTCAATAACCATTGCAGTGTAGCATCACTGTATTTCACAAGATCATTCAGTTTGAAAAACATAAGTCTTTCAGTATCTTTGTAGATGAACCCTTCATTCTCCATTCCTTCATTTACAAACCCACAAAAACTGATTGTATGTACTGGATACTCTGACTGGACGACTTAGATTGCACTTTTCTTTTCTTGATTCTATTGCTAACTGGAAATCGTACACATGCATATTTCTGACATAGATCCCCAGAATTCTTCTGCACTCAAGTTCTATCCAAGTTTCTTCTGTGCAAGCAAAGAACTTCACCAAGAATATTTGATCATCAAAAAATAGTCTATGGAAGTCAAAACTTGTCATATTTACATTCAGATTCCCTTCCTTTAGAACTTCCATACTAACATATTTCAGTCCATCAAACTCTTCAGTTTTAAACTCCAGTACTTTTTCTATTCTTTTCTAAACATGTAACCTTTCATCAGGTTTTCTCAGTCTGCTTAAAGCCTCTACATAAATCATCTGTAATCTTTCATCCATAAAGCCATCAATAAAATTCTCTAAGTCAACATATTTACCTTCTGAGCAGTAAAGATTCTCTTATGTTTCTTCTGGAAAAATTTCTCTATAAAAATGTTTAGCCAGAGGAGTGTCACTCTGATTAATGATGAAATCACACAAAGGTTCTCCTAACATTGGTAATTCAAATCTTTGAATCACAATGGGTCTTCTGTACACATACTCCAAAGGCATGAAGTAGTTTTCAACTCTTTCATATTCTCCATCAAGAACATTCAACTCATCCAGAAAATGTAGTTCAAATTCATCTTGAAACTTGCTTGTGTATTTAACCGAGTGATCCTCTTCTCCCAACAAATCAATAGGCCTCACTGTTCTGATACATCTTTGAATATTCTGAATATTAAGAGCTCTAACCAACTCAATATGCATTCTCCTTATCAGAACCTCATTCAACCTTCTTTCTTCCATCCCAGAGTTAAAGAGCTCACCTCTGATATAAGGAACAATCTCTAAGCATGTACTCACTTCAGATCTTTCCATTAAGATTTCTTCAGAAACATCTGCCATACTTATGTCATAACCTTCTTCAGAAGAATCAGTCATCATTTCCTCTTCTGCCATAACATTTTCATCATTCAAAGTAACTTCATCAGATCCAAAGATACTCACTGTCTTAACATTTTGATTTGCCATAATCACATCTGTTTCATCCGAATTCACTTCTACTTCAGTATTTAACTCCAATTCCTCTGTTTTATCAGAACCAATTTCAGAAGTCTTTTCATGCACTACTTTTTCTGATTCTATTGCATGTTCAGATTCAGAACTGATTGTAACAACTGCTAGCTTTTCAACATATGCTGACTTCTCAACATCTTCTAACTCATTACTTAGCTTCTGCCTTTTCTCCCCCTTTTGATGATGATGAGGTTCATTATCATCAAATTTCCTCTTTAAGGACTGAGTTGATTCTGATTCTGGCTCTGCTACATACAAAGGCATGATGGCAAGAGGCTTTGAAATACTTGCCAAATTGGAACTGAATGCTTGCAGTAGTGAAGACTTCATATCATCCATATTTTTCAAAAGCTCTTTTTGAAATTCTGACAATTCATCCTTGATCTCCTTTTTATGAGATTCCAAGGACTCTCTCACTCCATCCACCTTTAATTCAACAGATTTAGCTTTGCCCTCCAACATTGTTTTGAGATCCTTGATTTCATCTTTCAAAGAATCAATAGTTTTCTCCAACTTTTCCACCTTTACACCAATATCATGATTTTGTTTCTGAATCTTTTCAAATTCAGAATAGTCTAACTGTGAACCTGGATCCACAAATGATCCAGTTTTCATGTGTTCAGAGAACTCATGGCCTGTAGGTGTCACAAAGTCACCATGTACAACAGATGCACTGTGTAAGGAAGCTTTTAAGATGTTCACTTCCCCAGGACTTCCATCCAATCCTTGACAACCAATAATAGGAATGTCTATGGATGTTGATACAGGAATATGAAATTCTTGTGATGTGCATGTGTTCAAAGGAATTTCAGGCTCAAATTGGATATTACTATGTAATCCAGACTCTAAGTGTTGAAGAATATCTTGGGATTTATCACCACCCTCCAAATGAGTATGGGATGGTTCCCCTGTATGAAGTGAAACAGTAGCATGTTTGAATGCTTCTGAGTGGCTAGGGATGGGTTGTTCAAGTTGCACCACGGGCTGTTGATCCAAACCCTCAGTGATTTGATAATGACCCTCTCTTATATACTTAGTGAAAATTGTAAGTAAACAATATGTATCAGAGTTTCACTATCGCTGATAAGTACTAAGATCTTACAGTACCGCTGATAGGAACTCTTGCTCTTTAAATTAAACATTCAGCGAACACTGTTCATCATTAACGCTGAGTCTGTTCAGTCATTATGATGATCGCTGATAAGTTAGTTGTTTACTTATGATCCCTGAAGACAAGTTTCACATCAACAAAGGTTCTACGCTGAAGTCGAAGATCAAGCTCAAGAACCAGCGACAAGTCTCCTAATGAACTGATGCGGATCAGCGAAGACTCAGATTTGTCCACTCAACGTGAAGTATCAAGTACAAGACTTCAGCTATCGCTGAACTTTATCATTTGCTGAATAGTAAATGATAATCGCTGAATCAACGAAAGCTGATCATGAAGTCCTCCGTACAAAGTACTTTTGTCTTAACCTCCCTTGCACGACTCCGTACGAAATGTCAGAAAATAACCTCCGAATATCTGAAATCGTAAAACCACTCTGATACTACACTGCTCATCCATGCGGCTACTAAGGTTGTCAACAAAGGTCAATGACATGCAACCAACCAGCTGATGACACGTGTAAAGTATATACTGACTTGCATTAAATGCATGCAGTATATAAAGAGATGAACCCACTTCATTTGAAGTAACTTGCTAACTCTGGACAAGTTCAATCTCTTGTCTCAAGATAGGTTATTATTAGTAATTTCCTTATCTCTCTTAGTGCAAGAAACCTTAGTGTTCCAACTTGTTTAGATTTAGGTTTATCCTTAATCTTGTTTCCGCAACAAGCTGTAAATTGTTAATGATTTATCAATAAACAATTTAGAAAAGTAAAATCTGTGTGTTTGTATTCAACCCCCCCCCCCCCTTCTACAAACTTGTATAGACCTTCGGGACCAACAAGTGGTATCAGAGCAGATTTGTTTAATCTCATAAACAAGATCTAATCTAAGATATTTCTCTTCCTTGCTATTATTTGAAAATGGCCACTAACACAAACACAAATTATATAGACAATGGTTCTCTTGCTAAACCCCCTAGATTTTCCAAAGATAACTTCAACTTATGGAAAAATAGGATGACACTCTTCTTAGAAGGTGTAGACCCTACTATGCCTTACTATCTAGAAAATGGTCCATTCATCCCTGTAAGAATTGATGCTGCTGTTCCAGCCGCTGAGAATAGACCTGCTATTCCAGAAAGGCTGGTACCTAAGGAAATCTTTCAATGGACCGACGAAGATAAGAAGAAAGTGGCAATAGATACAAAAGCCAGATCCATACTATCCATGGCTCTTACTGACGAAGTCTACCATTCTGTCATGAATCTGAAAACATCAAAGGCCATGTGGGACACAATATGTGTTCAGTATGAAGGAACGTCTGAAGTCCAGGATTCAAGAAAGATCAACCTGGTAAGACAATACGAAAGCTTCATTTCTGGTAAGAATGAATCTCTCTCTGAAGTTCACCAACGTTTTAATTGTTTAATTATAGATCTGAAAACTGTTGGTAAGGAATATTCTAACTTTGAAGTACTGACAAAGTTTCTAGAATGTTTACCTGAAAGCTGGGACAATTATGCTATGTGTCTCAAGCTATCAAAGGATCTAAAATCAATGACCCTTTCAACCTTATATTGCACGTTGCTGAATCATGAGCAATCGAGCCATCTTAAGAAGAATCTTGTAAAAGATTCCAAAAGCACCCCTGTTGCTTTAATCTCAGAGGAACCTTCTACTCAGCGACCCTCGGTCACTATCACTGAGTTAGAAAGTAACTCTGAAAGGTCATCAGATTCTGATTTTTCAGATGATGAATCCTTGGCTCTCCTAACTAAGAAGTTCAGGAGATTTGCCAAAAAGAAAATGTTTAGAAAGAACAAGCCTCTTTCCATAACTGACAAGCCTAGATCATCAGATTTTGTTGATAAGGCTACTGCTACTTGTTTTAACTGCGAAAAGACAGGACATTTCGCTAACGAGTGCAGGTCAAAGAAAGTTTCTAGACCCTCAGCTTTTACAAAAAAAACCCTTTGTTCCAAGAAATAAAGATGACAAATATTCAAAGCTGAAAGAAAAATATGCAAAGCTGAAAAGCTTTAAGAAGAAGAATAAAGGCCTGATGGCTGACTATGATTGGGCTGCTTCTGATGAAGAAGCATCATCATCTGACTCTGAAGATGATGAAGCAAATCTATGTCTTATGGCCAAGATTGAAGAAGAGGAAGAAAGTTCAGACATTCCCTCCACTTCAACATCTGCTATTCAGGTATCACCTTCTTTCTTTACCAATATTGCAAATATTGATGAAGCTGATAGTCTCCGTAAGATCGATCTCTTGACTAGAAGTTTATACGAAGCCATGAACGGCAAAACTGTGGTTGAAAACCAAAATCTTGATCTCGCTGAAAAGCTTAAAAACTGCCACCTTCAAATAGAAAAGCTTTCTAAAATTGAATAAGATTTTAAAGATCAAGTATATTTAAATCAGCTAGTCAAAATCGAACGAGCAGAAGCTATCGCTGCATTAAAGGCTGAAAAAGCTACTGTTGAAGGATGGTGTAATTCTTCAACAAAGATCACTGAGATAATAAAGTCTCAAATTCCCCTGAGTGATAAACGTGGTTTGGGTTACAAATATGATACTCCAAAACCAACCACTGAGCGTTCAATGCTTAAATTTGGAACGTTCGTATCCTCAGTCGCTGATACTTCATCTTCTCAGTGGTCCTCGTCCGTTACACCAATCCCTGAGGAAACTCCTACCTCCTCAAAAGGCAAGGAGAAAATGGTCTATTCAAAACCTACCTCTGTCTCTAAAGACAAAGGTAAAGGAATTGTTATTTACCAGAATCCTCAGAAGGGTACCTTAGTACCAAAGCTGAATGCTTCTAAAGCTTCAGTGGCCCATCCCTCTGGATCAAGGAAGCTGATCTCTGGATCTATTCAGTGATCTACTCCTAGACTCAGGGTTGATATTCTTGTTAACAAATTTGAAGACCTAAATGTTCGTCCCATTTCTAAAGCAAATAGCTTACTTGGTGCTGGTACTTCTAATTCTAAATTAAAAGCTCAACATACAAATGGTCCTAGAACTACTTTTAGCTAGAGGAAATGTTATCACTGTGGACTCACTGATCATATTGCTAGTAAGTACCCCACAGCCACCAAAGCTGAAAAGATAGCTAAGGTGAAGATTGCCCCCAAGGCAAAGAAGACCAACCCTGGTGCAAATCAGGTCAAGGTGAATCCTACCACTGAAGTTAAGAAATTAACCAAAGTGAAGAAAGACAAAGCTGAATCTTCAAATGCTGCGAAGACTGCTGAACCTTCCATTCCAACTACTTCCACTGACAAACGTGTATACATGGTTAAGTGGGTACCTAAGAAAAACTAAATCTTCCTTTGTATTGCAGGTTAAAAAGGGTATCTGGTATCTCGATAGCGGATGCTCTAGACACATGACTGGAAAGAAAAACCTGCTCGCTGAATACAAGGAAGAGAAAGGTCCCTCTGTGACTTTCGGTGGAAATGGAAAAGGACATACCCGAGGGTATGGTGTACTTTCAAATGGTACAACCTCCTTCAGAAGAGTCGCATATGTTGAAGGGTTGAAGCATAATCTTCTAAGCATCAGTCAGCTTTGCGACATGGATAACAAAGTAATCTTTACTAAGGAATCCTGCTTTGTCACTGACAAAAAGGAGAAGATAGCTCTCAGCGGTTATCGTTTGGAAAATGTTTATGTAATAAACATGGACTCAACAACCACTGAGAACTCCTGTTTCTTCTCAAAGGCCTCATCTGATGTCAACTGGCTATGGCATAAGAGGCTCTCTCATCTAAATTTCAAGACACTGAACACTCTTTCTTCAAAAGCGTTAGTCACTGGTCTACCTCAGCATTCATACGCCAAAGAGTCCTTATGTTCAGCGTGTGAAAAAGGGAAGCAGACCAAAGCAAGCTTTAAGTCAAAGCAAGTTTCTTCAATGTCATCTCCTCTACAACTACTCCATATGGATTTGTTTGGCCCTGTTAACAAACAATCCATCGCTGGAAAGAAATATACGCTGGTCATAGTTGATGAATTCTCTCGCTTCACTTGGGTAATGTTTCTCCGTTCTAAGAGTGACACCCCTGAAGAACTCATCACCTTTGTTCGGAAGATGGAAACCCTGAACAATTTGACCGTTCGCTCAATAAGGAGTGATCATGGGACTGAATTCAAAAACAGTTCTCTTGATTCCTTCTTTGAGAGTAAGGGTATTTATCACAACTTTTCTTCAGTGAGAACACCGCAACAAAATGGAGTCGCTGAAAGAAGAAATAGAACAATTATTGAAGCTGCACGTTCAATGCTCAGCGATTCTCACCTCCCTACTCAGTTTTGGGCAGAAGCTGTCAACACTGCTTGTTTTACGCAAAACAGGTCGCTGATAGTTAAAAGATTCAATAAAACAGCATATGAACTTTTTCATGGGAGAAAGCCCTCAATCAGCTTTCTTCACATCTTTGGATGTCAGTGTTTCATACTGAACAACAGAGATGATCTTGGAAAGTTTAATCCTAAGGCTGATGATGGAATCTTTCTTGGATACTCCTCAGTTTCCAAAGCCTTCAGAGTCTTCAATCGTAGAAGACAAACTGTAGAAGAAACTATTCACGTCACGTTTGACGAATCCCGTTCAGCGAACTCTAAACCGTCCGCTGATACTGAAGAACTGAATCAATGGATGTTTCCTCATCTTGGTGATTCAGAAGTTATTCCCACTACTCATGCTCATCCAGTAGAAGATGATAGTCCTATCATTCCAAATATGCAGAATAGTGAAGCTGAAACTTCTTGGGTCTCAGCTGTTCCTTTAAACACTATACCTAATGCTGAACCAAATATCTCAGACATTCCATCTACTTCTCAGCAATCAGTGAATATAATGACAACTGCATCCATTCCTCTCTTGGCTGATACTCCTGACGTCGCTGAAGCTTCATCTTCAGCTCCTCCAGTTCAAGTTGAGTCAGCGTCTCACGCTCCGGCTCAGTGATGGACTATAAATCACCAAATTGATCAAATTCTTGGTGATCCAAACGCTGGGATTCAGACTCGACGAATTGCAGGTAATATTTGTTTATTTGTAAATTTTATTTCACTAACTGAACCAAAGAAAGTAGATGATTCCCTCAAAGATCCAAACTGGGTCAGCGCCATGCAAGAAGAGCTGACTGAATTCGAAAGAAACAAAGTTTGGAAACTTGACAGAGACCAACTGATAAAACAGTAATAGGCACTAAATGGGTCTATCGAAATAGGTTGGACGAACATGGTACTGTAACCCGCAACAAAGCTCGACTTGTTGCTCAGGGATACAGACAAGAGGAAGGTATAGATTACGACGAAACATTTGCTCCAGTAGCAAGACTTGAATCTATTCGTCTATTCTTAGCATATGTTGTACACAAAAACTTCAAAGTACATCAGATGGATGTTAAGTCAGCGTTTCTAAATGGAAAGCTGAATGAATAAGTATATGTGGAACAACCTCCAGGATTCTCAGATTCTAAGCGTCCAGGTTATGTTTATAAACTGGATAAGACACTTTATGGCTTGAAGCAAGCTCCTCGTGCATGGTATGACACTCTCTCTACTTATCTCCATATTGAAAATTTTGAGCGAGGTAAGATTGACAAAACTCTATTTTTCAGAAAAGTGAAAGGTCATATCATTCTAGTTCAAATATATGTTGATGACATTATATTTGGTTCTACTAACCCTGAGCTTTGTACTCGTTTCGCTGATAGAATGAAAGATGAGTATAAAATGAGCATGATGGGTGAACTAACATATTTCCTTGGTCTTCAGATTAAGCAAACTGAGAAAGGAACTTTCATTAATCAGGGAAAATATGTTAAAGATATGCTGAAGAAATTCGACTTAACTGAAAGTTCAGCTATGAAAACCCCTATGGCACCACCGCTGACACTTGATAAGGACACTAAGGGTGTTCCTGTCAATGTCACGCTGTACCGTGGGATGATCGGCTCTCTATTGTATCTAACAGCTAGCCGACCTGATATTATGTTTGCAACATGCTTGTGTGCACGATATCAAGCTGAACCTAAGATATCTCATATGAAAGCTGTAAAGCGAATCTTTCGATATCTTAAGGGTACAGCGAATCTAGGTCTTTGGTATCCCAAAGATTCAGGATTCGATCTAACCGCCTATTCAGATAGTGATTTTGCAGGTTGCAAAATGGATAGGAAAAGCACCACAGGAGGATGTCAGCTCCTGGGTGGAAAGCTGGTAAGTTGGACAAGTAAAAAGCAAAATTCAGTGTCCACTTCCACAGCTGAAGCTGAATATGTAGTTGCTGGAAGCTGTTGTTCTCAAGTCTTGTGGATGAGAAATCAGCTACTAGACTATGATCTTCAGCTCTCCAAAATTCCAATCTATTGCGACAGCACAAGTGCCATCGCTATAGCAAACAATCCAGTACTACATTCAAAGACCAAACATATAGAAATCAGATATCATTTTATCAGAGATCATGTGATGAATGGTGATATAGAACTTCATTTTATCCAAACTGATTATCAGTTAGCTGACTTATTTACCAAACCTCTTGATGAGACAAGATTCAACTTTCTCATCAGCGAGCTTGGAATGCTGAACTTTGAAGGATAAAATCTTCAGCGGTTCACATTGATCAGCGAAAGGATAAAATCAACTTGTATAACCCATTCTATCATCTTCTCTCTGAATAAACTTGATTCACTGATATCAAGGTATGTTCTCTCTCTCTCTGACAAGCGCATGAAAATGCAAGATTTCAAAACAAAATGCATCGCTGAATATCTCTTCCTTAACAGCGATATTTTGAAATTTCTTAAAACCTTTACTGAATATTTTCATTCAGTGCTTCATGTTTTCAAAAGTATCTCTGAGTTGTGACGTCATTGCAACGGATAAAACCCCGGCATGTTTTCTCTTCCTGACACACGTTTGCACGTCTCGTTCAAACTTCCAATCAAATGCAAACACGTGTCCGTGTCATGATGAAAATATTTTCCCGCTCAAGATTTTCTCTTTCTAAAATCTCTATATAAACAAATTCTTTGTTTATATTTTTCTTTTACGCGATCAATCTTCCTCCGCAAGAAAGAATTCACTGTTGCATTTGTGATTTCAAAAACTTCAAGAACTGTTCATCATCTTCTTCATCAAACATCAAGGTTAATATGTTCTTACTGTTTACCGAATGCAAATAACTTGTTTCTGATCTACTCTTTGTTTTAACAAGATCAAACAAAAGAACTTCTTAAAATGAAATCATTTTCTTTCATGATTTTATGAACACAACCATTTCATGGTTGTTCTTCAAGTTTAAATGCAAAAATCTTAAACTTGTTCTTCATATTCGTTTTTCCAGAATCCCAATCTTCAAAGAAAACTGGAAAACAAGATTTTTTTTTGGGTTTAAATTTTTCGTTTTCAAAATCAAGAAAAACCATAATCTTCATTAAGACATTTTGTCTGAATGAAATGGACAAAATTCGAACCATCTTAATGGAAAATCTTTCCATATTAAGATTATTCTTATTTGTTAATATTTGGCTGAACTGATAATACAAGAAATGGCAACGTCTAACATTCCTACTACCGCTGAGAACATCTCTACTGACTCTGAGGAAATGGAATTCTTCAAGGCTCCTCAGGTTAAGTTCACTCTGGATCAACTAGACTGGACTAAGATAAACAACCTTTCAGCGCTTCTCGAGTTTCCTCCTCGAAAGCAAGTCACACATCTGACAGATGCTGTGAATTTCCTGAAGAATTGCTGCATTTCAACAGCCCTGACCATTTCACCCCCTGCAAGTCAGCTGCTACTATCTCAGTTCTGGTACTCTGCCAGACACTCTCAGCTACCATCCGCCAAAGATCCCTCCAAAACAGTTGATTGTATCCTCTACGATACTGAATATGGCACGATAAAGATCACACCTGCCATCATTCGTAAAGCTCTGAACTTTCCCATCGCTACAAAGGAAAAACCTTTTGTTCCTTTCTCTGACCATAAGAAGCTCGCTGACAAAGAAGCTCTTATTGCATTTTTTGATGCAATGGGCTATGTATGGGAAATGGGCAGAGACAAGAAGCCTGAGAAGAAGCTAACACTGCTGAAGAAATCGAAAATGCCCAGCGAGATGAACTTCATCTTCGCTCACCTTATCAGCTGCATGACTGCCAAGACCGGCTCTTCTGATCAAGCCGCTCAACCTTATCTGCTGAAAGGTCTACACATTGACTGGGCATCTCTCATCTATGATGACTTGCTGCAAAGAGTAGACTCTGCCGCTGACAGGCCTGCATGGGTTCCCTACCCCCGTTTCATCAGCGCTATCTTTCAATATGGCCTGAAGGACAGCTACCCGCAAAAGGGCGATCTGAAACTCTCTCAGAATGGCCCTAAGGTACTCGACTTCAAACCTGTTGAAAATGAGGTACGTCTTTCTACCCTCTTAACTCTTCTCAACCCTTCTTCTTCTACTTATGTGTCTCCTTCAGCGACAATACCCATCGCTGATACCCTGGCCACAAAATCCTCTCCTTCTAAGAAAAGGAAACACTCTAACACCCCACTTGATTCTAAAAGGATCAAGAAAACAAAGGAGCAACCCCAGCAATCTCATGCTAAAGACTCCTCAGCTCCTTCTGTAGAGCTGAAGGAACGTTCAGTGGTACGCTCTGCCACACCTGAACAAGCCATCCCTTCCATCCAATCTCAGCGTCTCCAAACGTTGAGATTACAGACTTGGAAACTTCCCAACCTCCCTCAGTCTCTCAAAAGACTGATGAAGTGATTCTCAGCGATTCCAACGCTGAACTCAGAACCCAAACTCCAATCTCATCCTTCGCTTCTCCCTCTACTCGTTTGGTCTCTCCTCCAGTTATCGCTGGAGATGCCATCATTTCTACGGAAGATAAAGCTGATAATCCAGAGATGATGAAGACAGGACCTGCAGAACAATCCATGGGCACTTTTGAAGATGACATGGAACTTTACTCAGGAACCTGTGATTTCGATGAATTCACCAATCCTCATGCAGGTAAACAACACCCCATAAACACTGTGACTAAACCCCAAACTTCTGAGCTTTCCTTTGTTCACATGTTCTTATCTGTTACAGGTCCTAATTTGGGAGATATCAACGCCTCTCGGAAGTCCGTGGAGACAAAGCTGACAGGTCTCACCACCACTCTCTCCAACAACACTTCAGCTGTAACAAACGCTGGAGAGAATCTTCAAAAGCTGACAACGGTGGTAGAGAAGAAGGCTTCCACAGATGACTTAAAGCAGGTTGATAAAACTCTCAGCGACTTCGCAAAAGTGCTCGCTGACATCTATACAGACTACACCTCTCTGAAAAACTCAGTTTCTTCCATGTCCAACGAATTTACAACGCTGAAGACATCGGTTGGACATCTAGAGGGGGATATGTCTACTGTGAAGACTGACTTAGGTTCTGTAAAGACCGATGTTGGTTCGATGAAAACGATGATCGAGCAGCTGCTGAACAAGGCGAATACTCCTGCTCCTGCCCCTGTCCCTGAATCTGAACATTTTACAGCGGCGGATCGCATTGAGCTCGGGAAGATCAATCCTGCTATTTCTGGCCTTGAAGACAGAATAGCAAAGATTGAAGCTTGTATAGGTCTCTCTGGCCAAGAAGACAGAGAACCTACCAACGCTGCTGAATCTACCCATTCCTCCTCCAGTCATCATGAAAAAGAGGGGGAGAAGAGCGCTGAAAATCCTTCCAAGAGCGCTGAAGACCTTTCCCATGATGAATCTATCAGGGGAGAGAAGAACGAAGACCTCACCTTCGCTGAAGAGGGTGAGAAGACTATTGAAGTTGAAGCAGCCGCTGGACCTCAGGGAGATGAACACCCTGAGGGAACCGAGAAGCTCGCCTCTGTATCTGAGGGGGAGCAACTCGAAGAAGACGCTGAAGAATCTGAAGCAGAAGATGATGAAGCCGTCGACATCCCTGATAATGAACCATTTTCTTCTCCAAAGAATGATGATGATGATGAAGATGACGATGACTTCTTTATCGTCAAACCTACTCCAAAGATCAAAGCTCTTAAGGGAATCTCGATAAATGAACCTTCAGGGGAGCGGACAAAGACAAGGCCCTCAGCCTCTGGAGCTGAGAAAGGCAAAGGCAAAAGCGTCGCTGAAGATGACAATCTGACGATCTTGCTTGAAAAGCCGGTTTGTCAGGTACACTAAAAATATCTCACTCCATCCCTCCTCTATCATACACTATCAGTTCTACTACCCAAGCCTATACACTTGAACCAATTCTCTCTATCTGATTCTACCCAAGTTCTTACTTGTAAGATCGCTGTGTTTCAGCTAGTCCTCTCCCCTGTTTGAGGATATCGTTGAAGGCTCCACAACTATACCAGCTGATGCTGAAGAAATAATCCCAGTCTTGGATTTGATCTCTGAGACTGATGAACCTGAAGAACAGACTCTCTCTCACAAACGCAGACCTTCCTTAGCTCCTCAAAATCTAAGTGAAGAGGATCAGAAAAGAAGAGAGGAAATAATAAAGCGATTCGAGGATCAGCGAATCATTCTGAGGCGTGATCAACTTCCTTCAGTTCCTCCAAAGTTCAGAATTTCCAAAGCTGAATACAAGGAACACCTCAGAGCTAAACGCCTAATCGCTGAAAGAAAGGAAGCTGAATAAAAAGACAGAGAATACGCCATCAAGCTTACTCAAGAATCTGTCAAAGACCCCAAGCTGAAACGTGTTCCCATTCAAGTCCAACGAAAGCTTTGGGAAGAAGCCCAGAAGATCATGGAAAAGAAAACTGAAGTTTCTCAGACCACACTGATCTGGTGTAAAGAGAAAATACATTTCAGATATCGTCCAACGAAGATCAACAAGGTATTCATCTCTGGAAGAACCTCTATCGGAGTACCTATTGTTGACATCAAACTTTTCAGAGAAGATGGCCAATCTGAAGCCTTTCGCGCTGACACTGTAAAAAGGTATGGTCTCTCTGAATGGCTGGAGATGGGGTTAGCTATCCAAACGTCACAATCTAAGTACAAGGATCATTTCGAAAAGCTGATAAGCAGAAAGGTCGATTTGATGTCTTCTTGTGTGGACATTCCTCCTCTTCCTGATCTTAAGCTGAAAAGAAAAAGGGCCTCTCTATAGAAGAAACGTCAAGATTCAAACTCAGGTCCTGTCATACGAAATGAAATTGGAATTGGTTTCTCTCGCGCTGAAGTGCTTGGTCCTGACCCTGATCTATCTGCCCTTGACATTTCTTTGCCACCATGTGAACTTTTCGTCCCTGGTAAAGTCATCAGTGATCCTTATGGAATATTCTTTCTCGACTACGACGGACGTAAATGTTTTCAACGGATTGCTGAGCTTCCAATCAATCCAATCGAACAGCTCAGAGATCTCATCTGGTGGTGTGACTTCAGAAAAGACATTCAGGCACGACACCTAAAACCCTTGATCTTTGAAGAAGCGCTGAACAAAAGAAAGCGAGGTGTAACGGTTCCTGACTGGATTATCCCCACTGAAAAGACCCTTGATGAACTTCTCATTAAGGAAGAACCTCTGTAAGCTGATAGGATCGCCTCTTTCATCTATTTTATCAGTTATCCTTTTGTACTTGTAATTTATTTCGCTCGTACTTGTAATCCTTCCATTTCTCTTTGTAACCTGATTCAAAGTTTTAAAGAAAGATTTCAGCGAATGTACTTTACTCCATCAGTACTGAAAAGATCCCATAAAACAGTAAAAGGGACAAATATTTTATGAGTTCTTTTTATCCTTATGTTTTCATTAAATAGCAATTTTCTTTGTTGCTATGTCATAATCAAATAGGGGGAGATTGTTGATCCAAACCCTCAGTGATTTGATAATGACCCTCTCTTATATACTTAGTGAAAATTGTAAGTAAACAATATGTATCAGAGTTTCACTATCGCTGATAAGTACTAACATCTTACAGTACCGCTGATAGGAACTCTTCCTCTTTAAATTAAACATTCAGCGAACACTGTTCATCATTAACGCTGAGTCTGTTCAGTCATTATGATGATCGCTGATAAGTTAGTTGTTTACTTATGATCCCTGAAGACAAGTTTCACGTCAACAAAGGTTCTACGCTGAAGTCGAAGATCAAGCTCAAGAACCAGCGACAAGTCTCCTAATGAACTGATGCGGATCAGCGAAGACTCAGATTTGTCCACTCAACGTGAAGTATCAAGTACAAGACTTCAGCTATCGCTGAACTTTATCATTTGCTGAATAGTAAATGATAATCGCAGAATCAACGAAAGCTGATCATGAAGTCCTCCGTACAAAGTACTTTTGTCTTAACCTCCCTTGCACGACTCCGTACGAAATGTCAGAAAATAACCTCCGAATATCTGAAATCGTACAACCACTCTGATACTACACTGCTCATCCATGCGGCTACTAAGGTTGTCAACCAAGGTCAATGACATGCAACCAACTAGCTGATGACACGTGTAAAGTATATATTGACTTGCATTAAATGCATGCAGTATATAAAGAGATGAACCCACTTCATTTGAAGTAACTTGCTAACTCTGGACAAGTTCAATCTCTTATCTCAAGATAGGTTATTATTAGTAATTTCCTTATCTCTCTTAGTGCAAGAAACCTTAGTGTTCCAACTTGTTTAGATTTAGGTTTATCCTTAATCTTTTTTCCGCAACAAGCTGTAAATTGTTAATGATTTATCAATAAACAATTTAGAAAAGTAAAATCTGTGTGTTTGTATTCAACCCCCCCCCCCTTCTACAAACTTGTATAGGCCTTCGGGACCAACACGGGCTCCATGATGTTTTCTTCAATATTGGTCACCAAGGGTTGTGAACCAATAGTAGATGTGGTTGCCCGGATTAATTCAGCTGGATCAGAATTATCTCTTTCTGTTTCTAATTCTGTTAACATTCTCTCATCCTCACCTTTCTCTTTCTGTTTTTCACTCTCCATTTGAATTTTCCCTCTCAATTCTCTCAGAATGTTCTCCCTCCTGAACATTCTCCCCCTCTTTAACTACACTAGACCCCTCACCTCTCCTCTCAGGGTTGTCCTCATGGGTAGGGATCTGAGGTTGTTCAAATCCCAGAGAGGTGCAATATGCTTTTAATATCTCACTCTCCCCTGGAATATATTGCCTAAGTGACCTTGGAAGAGGTCTGTGATTGGGAAAATTTTTAAGTTTAAGTGAACAAATCATTTTACCCATGTAGAAGATAGGCCCATGTTCCTCATTTGATCTTCTTGGGATGTTTCTGTCTTGATCCATTGCATACCAGATTACCAACTGCCAATACCTCTGATAAGGTATATATGTAAGTGGTTTATCCCTTGTTTTTCCCTCTAATGCTTTCTGATTCCTCTCAAAACTATTCTTCATATCTTCCCATAAGATAGAAGCATAGTCATAGTGCCTATTCTTCACTAACCCATGAAAGATCTGCAAGATTTGCCTTGATCCTTGATCTAAAGAACTGCTCTTCCCAGATAAACACTTGTTGATAATGTTGAAGAAACAAGCCCAGATTGGTGGTAATTTGTTCCTTCTGAATGAGCTTAGATTCTTTAATTCTTTATTATACCCTAATTTTCTGAATTCAGCTATCAATTCCTCTGTCAATGGAGAATCCTCAAAATCTAATCTCCCCTGTAAATCATCTTTTTCTGGTAGCCTCAGCATTGTTCTCATAAACTGTATAGTCCAAGTTACAGTAACTCCCCCTATTTCAGATATAAATTTGTTACCCTGTAACTCCAAATGTTTCCACCACTGTTGAATATACTGTATTGGAACACTCTTCTTCATTGTAAACCACTTCTTGAATGGATGGTACTTCAACAACTCTATGATTATCCTGTGTTCTTCCTTAAATCTGGTTTCATCAAGCACTAGTACACAATTATTTTCAACTAACTCCAAATACTCACTCTCAGGTACAACTCTCTCCAAAGAATTTGATTTTCCAGACATTACAGACCTAACCGCACTCTGTTCATGCTGTATATTTTCATTTCCCCCATCTGCGTTTCCTTCTGATTCAGCTATATTCTCATCCTCTGCATCTCCTTCAACATTTCCTCCTCAAACAATGTTTTCAGGCATTCGAACTTCATCGTTCTCTGAATCCGAGGATTCCATCAAGGTTTTCGAGGAATGTAATGATATAGCTCTACTTCTTCTTGAACCAGACATGATTAATATATAGGATTGAAAGAAAACAGAATCGAAGAACTCTGGATTTATGCGTATCTCACTTTTCACTCTTGGAATTCAAATGAAATTGAAAGAGGGATTTTAAGGTCTATTTAAAATTCGCGAAGCTGAAAGGTTTCAAACGGTGAAAAGTTACTTTTTGTCAGAGTTATAACGGATTCGAACACTGTGAAGTACCACAAAAGATATTAAATGAAACGTGGCAACATCAATTGAATTTGAAGCTGACACGTGTTATTTGATAGAAATTAACACAAGTTAAAAGTTCTGAATAACACGCTCAGAGTTCTGAGAATGCATACTCAGAAGTTCTGAGTATACAGTTCAGAAGAAATTTCCTTGAAACACAAAATTCATTTAAATCTCAACTTCTGATCATATAAAGCATTTAATCATCCAGAAGTAGTTTGAACAGATAGAAAACTATTTTATCATCAAAATTCTGTCCATCTTTTGATGATATGAAATTTCTGAAAATTATTTAAAATCTAACTTCTGACCTTGAAAATATTTTTAAGATCCAAAAGTAGTTTGAACAAGTGAAAAAGTATTCTTATCATTGAAAGGTTGTTCCCTTTAGAATGATTAGAGATAAGAAAAGAATACAAACCTTGTAGTTACTTCAGAAAGATTTCTGAAATATATCAATGCTCCCCCTTGACGTTAGCATATACTCAAACACATATTAGACATAAGGAACATGAAAAAAAATAAAACAGAAAAAACTTACCAACATATTGAAACACTTGTAATTTTAAGAAATGTGTTCTGAAAGGTAGTCAGATGTTCTGATTAACCAATTCAGAAGAATAGATTTGAAGTCAGATTTCTGGAGTATTGAATCAGAATTTCTGAATTCAAGACTCGGAGGTTCTGAACTCAAGAGTCAGAATTCTGAACAAGAGAGTCAGAGTTCTGAGTACACTACTCAGAAAATCTTACTTAGAAAAATTATTTATTTCTGAAAAATAACAAATATAATCAATTAGTCAGATTAAGCATTCCTATTTTACATATGAGAAAAGTGAACCTTTTGTGATCAAGAGGCTTTGTGAACAAGTCAGCCAATTGATACTTTGTATGTACAAAGTGCATTTCTATAGTTCATTTTTCCACATAATCCTTAATAAAATGGAACCTTATATCAATATGCTTGGTTTTTGAGTGCTGAACAGGATTCTGAGTGATGGTAATTGCACTTTCTGAGTCACAGTAAATTGGAATCTTATTAAGCTGATATCCATAGTCCATGAGTTGTGTTCTCATCCACAAAGTTTGAGAACAGCAAGCAGCAGCAACTACATACTCTGCCTCAGCTGTTGATGTGGAAACACAATTTTGCTTCTTTGAAGCCCAACTCACTATCTTGTCTCCTAAAAAGTGACAAGCACCAGAAGTACTTTACTTGTCCAACCTGCTTCCTGCATGATCAGCATCAGTAACAGCAGTCAATTTAAAATTAGTTTCTTTTGGTTACCAAAGGCCCAAATCAGGTGAACCTTTGAGATATCTTAAGATCCTTTTAACAGCTAGCAAATGAGATTCTTTTGGATTAGATTGAAATCTAGCCCAGAAGCATGTAGCAAACATGATATCTGGCCTACTTGCAGTCAGATAAAGCAAAGACCCAATCATGCCTTTATAAACCTTATTATCTACTGAAACTCCATAGAGATCAGCATCTAACTTGATATTTGTTGCCATTGGTGTTCTCATAGCAGCACAATCAGACATCTTAAACTTTTTCAGAATATCTTTTACATATTTTCCTTGATTTATGAAAATTCCATTTGACAATTGTTTTACTTGAAGACCAAGGAAAAAGTTCAATTCTCCCATCATGCTCATTTCAAATTCTGATTCCATGACTTTTGAGAATTCATTACATAAATCTGCACTTGTAGAACCAAATATTATACCTTCTACATATATCTGAATCAAAATCAAGTCATCGCCTTTTTCCTTTAAGAACAAAGTAGTATCACTTTTACCTTTCTTGAAGTCAGATTTTAATAAATGTTGAGTTAGAGTGTCATACCAGGCTCTTGGTGCTTGTTTCAGACCATACAATGCCTTATCTAAAACATAAACATGATCTGGAAACTCAGGATCAACAAAACCTTCTGGTTGATAGACATAAACTTCTTCATTAAGTATACCATTTAAAAATGTTGATTTGACATCCATTTGGTATACTTTGAAGTTCTTATGTGCAGCATATGCCAAAAATATTCTGATTTCTTCAATTCTGGCAATTGGTGCAAATGTCTCATCATAATCAATTCCTTCTTGTTGTGAGTATCCCTTAGTAACCAATCTAGCTTTATTTCTGACTACAACACCTGACTCATCTTTCTTGTTTCTGAATACCCATTTTGTTCCAATAATAGATTTTCCTTCAGGTCTTGGAATGAGTCTCCAGACTTTGTTTCTTTCAAACTGTAGCAATTCATCTTGCATAACTAAAATCCAGTCTGGATCCTCTAGGGCTTCAGTGGCTTTCTTAAGTTCTATCATACTTAGAAATCCTGCAAACATTGCTTCATTTGCTGTTGCTGACCTTGTCTGAACTCCCACTGATGGATCTCCTGTCACTTAATGAATAGGATGGTCTTTTGTCCATTTGTTTGAACTTGGAAGCAACTCAATATCTGATAGATTGTTGTTTGTATCATTCTCATCTGTAACAGCAAGTAATTCTGAACCATTCCTTTGAGGTGTGACATTCAAGTCTGGATTCTGAGTAGCAGAGTCAGAATTCTGAATAACTTGTTCAGAGTTCTGAGTACCTTGTTCAGAATTCTGATTAACTTGTCTAGAATTCTGAGTACCTTGTCCAGAATTCTGAGTAGTAGGCTCAGAAATTTCATCACTTGTATTGATCAACATTGGACATTCCTCAGATGAACCAGAATCAGAAATTACTGTTGTTTGAACCTGTGAACTTCCCTTTTTCATTTCATGAACCATTTTAGGATTTTCAAAATCTGCATAAGATTCAGAAGTTAGTTCCAAAAATACATCCTTAAAAAATAAATTGAGTTCTGAATAGTTAGGATTAGAATCTGATTCAGAAGTCATTTTTGTCTTATCCTGATTGAGTTCTGAACTATTTTGTTTAGAAGTCTTCATTCTTGACTCATCAAATGTTACATTGATGATTTCCATAATTCTCTTGGTTCTTCTGCTGTAGATTCTGAATGCTTTGGAAGTTAATGAATAACCAACAAAGTATCCTTCATCTGCCTTTTTATCAATTTTACCAAGATTTTCTCTGTATTTGAGAACATAGCATCTGCAACTAAAAACATGGAAAAATTTAATCAGTGGTTTTCTTTTGTTAATTAGTTCATAAGCATTTTTATTCAATATCGTATTAATCAAAGTTCTGTTCTGTGTAAAACAAGCAGTAGCTATTGCTTCAGCCCATAGAAAGGTTGGAAGATTTGAATAGGCCAACATGGTTCTTGCAGCTTCAACTAGAGTTCTGTTCTTCCTTTCAACAACACCATTTTGTTGTGGAGTTCTAACAGCAGAAATTTTTTGAGAAATCCCAGAACTTTGCAGAAAGTTCTGAAGAGTTTCATTTATGAACTCTGTTCCATTGTCACTCCTGATATTCTGAACTGGAAGTTGCAAAAAGACTTGAATTCTTTTGATGAAGTTTATCAATGTTTCGGCAGCCTCAGATTTTTCTCTTAAGAATTCAACCCATATGTATCTTGAATACTCATCAACAATAACAAGTATATACTTCTTTCCTCCCATTGATTGAACTGAAATAGGACCACACAGATCTGTATGTAACATCTCTAACGGTGTCTTGCAAGATGAGTCCATTTTCAACTTATGAGAACTCTTCTTCATCTTGCCCATTTCACATGCTGAACATAATGATTCCTTCTCAAATTTGATCTTCGGTAGCCCTTTAACCAGATGTTTGCCAACCAGATTGTTTAACTCCTTAAAATTTAAGTGAGAACCTCTTATGTGCCAAAGCCAACATTCATTTGCAGTTGCATTTGATAACAGACAAACAGGGGTTAATGCTTGAATCTTTGAAAAGTTAACCACGAATAAGTCCATATGCCTTTTGGCCCACAAGACTTTTATGTCATTTTCAGTTAAAATCATGCAACCTGTTATACTGAACTTGATCTGACAGTAATTGTCCAGAAACTGACTTATGCTGAACAAATTATGTTGTAAGCCTTCCACATAGAAAACCTTTTGAATGGTCAAATCTCCCTTAGTTAAATCTCCAAATCCTCTAACTTGTCCTTTGCTGTTATTACCAAAGTTAACTGCTCCTCCAGCCTTTTCTGTGAAATTTGTCAGAGAAGACTTATGACCTGTCATGTGTCTTGAAGCTCCAGAATCTAAGAACCACACATGACAGCCCTGCAAAAACATTTAGTTAGATTCAGGTACCCATACTGGAATGGGTCCTTCTTTGTTAGCTTTAATCTCAGATTTAACAAAAGTCCCTTTAACTTTCCATTCAAAATCTTCTTTTAAGCACCATTTTCCTTGAACTTTTATGAATTCAGAACATTTTATGTTCACAAAATTATTTCTCTTCTTATTGAAAACTTTAGGTTGAGACTGATAAACACTTTCAGTCTTCTTTTTTTAGTTTGAAATAAGTTTACATTGCTTTTTCCTTTTGATTTAGATTGAGAAATGTTTTCAATCTTCTTTCCTTTTATCTGAGTTTGAGGAACATTTACAGTCTTCTTTTCTGAATTCTGTTTTGCTTTGTTTGTATAAGAAATTTTAGAAAATGTCTTTGAATTTTGACTTTTCTGAGATAATTGAAATGAATGACTACCACATTGAACACATTTAAGATTCTTTCTTACAAGTGACAACAGATCTGAATCAGAAATCTTTTCACTTTTATTGATAGTATTCAGATTACAGTTGCAACTATTACAAGAATTTCTAGCTTTAGGTTCAGAAGTAGTGTTCAACCCAATCTCCTCAGAAATCCTTTTCAGATCATCTTCCCTTTTGCTTTCTTCCTTTTCTGAAACTTTCAACTTTTTAGAATTAGCAGATGATTTGGATGATTCACTATTCTCAAATGTACTTGATTCATCAAAGAATTTCTTATCTTCTTTTAAAGCATTAATCTTAAATAGATCATACTCAACCTTTAGTTTCTCAAGCTCTGTTATTTTTTGGACATAAGTGTTGTTTTCCTTTAAAACGTGTTCCAATTTAAAATCAACATCACAATAATCAATTTCAAGCTCATCAAAAGTTTACCTCCAGTCCTCAAGTTCTTGGTTAACCAATTTAAACCTCTTTTCAAGTTCTAAGAATCTTTCTGAATTAGATTGAGAAATTTCAGTTGACTCAGAATTTTGACCAACAGTCTCATAGTTCTGACCTTCAGACTCAGACTTCTTACACATGGAGTCAGAATTCTGACTAGAAGACCCAGATTTCTGATTGACTATCTCAGAAACCTTACTTGCATCAAATATACTTTCAATGTCAGGATATGAAAAACTTGGTTGTTTATTTTTGTAACTAACATTTAGAGAGTCATATTTGAATTTAGCATCATTATATCTTGGTTTCTCTTCTGTTGGTTTTGAAATTTCTTTCTTAACCTTGTCTTCTGAAACTTCTGGCTTCTCAGTTTTTGGTTCAGAAATTATTTCCTTTGCTTTTACAGGACTTGATTTTTGTAAACTATCTGAACTTGTTATAGAACTTGCGGGTCTTACAAAGATTTCAGTAATCACTGGGATTTCTGGTTTAGGAACTTGTAGTTTATCAAAGTCATAAAGATTTATTGGAGCCCTTTTCAAAACAACATTTTCCTCCAACCCTAATCCCATTTTTGGATTATAAAATCTTGTGTCTTTAACATTACTTGTGAGAAGATTCAAGGTTTGTTGAGTTTGACCTCTTTTCAGATTAAGGTCTTCCAACTCTTTGATTTTTTAATATAAATTCTTTCTTTCATCAAGTAACATATCAAATTTAATTTGCAAATCAACCTTTCCATCTCTTATTTCAGAATTCTCTTTTTTGACTTTTTGTTTCTCAACCACAGATTCTTCAAACTGTTCTTTAATTATTTCTTTTTCTGTTCTGAATTTGTTAACCAAAATTCTTTCACCTTTTATTTGTTTTCTGAGTTTAACAAATTCAGCATTCATATTGCCAATCTAAGTCATTAAATCAATTTCAAGGGTAGAATGTACCTCAGTAGAGGATTCAGAACCTGCATCCTCAAAGTCAGAATCTTCTTCATTCCTCATCTTAGCCATATAGCTTTGCATTTGAGAAAAGTGGATGCAATCCTCTTCATAAGAAGTATAATACAACCAGTTCTCTTGTTCTGCCAACATTGCAATCTCATTGTCTCTAGTTTTGGCCAGCTGAGCTTTCTTTGTATAATATTCATAGTCTTTCACTATCTTTACTCTACAATCTCTGGCAAAATGACCAGGTTTTCCACACTTGAAACACAAATCCTTCTCTTTTCTCTCTTCCTTCTCTTCTTTCTTCTCAAACTTACTTTCTTCTCTATCATCCTTCTTCTTATATTTCTCTTCTGAACTCCCCTGTTCTCTTCTATACTTACCCTCAAACTTCTTCTTTCCATATCTCTTGTTGAAAGTGTTAGTCAACAAAGTTAATTTCTTAGCAATCAACTTGATATCATCATCTTCATCAGATCCTTCTTCCTCAGCAGATTCCTCTAACTTTGGTATTTCAGACAGAAACACAGATTTCTTGGATGTTTTAGATGTTTTGGTGATTTCGGATTTTGAAAGCAAAGCTAATTGATCAGACACACTTTTCCTTTCCTCAACCACTTGCTTTACAGAATCCTCATGCTGATTCAGAACACAAAACAGATCATTCAGATCTTTCTCACACAAATCTTTGTTCATCTGGAGACTAATTGCAAAAGATGACCATTCTGAATCAAGACAATTCAAAAATTTGTAATTGATCTCTGACTTTGTCTTCTTCAACCCATTCCTTCTGAGATCGTTCATTATTGTGCAAAACTTGCTGTAAGTCTGAGTTAGACTTTCAGATTCCTTTGCTTTGAATCTTTCATACGCATTTATACTTTGATTCAGTTTTGCTTGAATTGATTTGAGTGTACCCAGCATTTGCTTCTCCAGTTCATCCCACATTTCCTTTGCTGATGTTCCACTATCAATTCTGTTGAAGACTTCATTTGGAACTGCCAAAGTCAACAAAGTAACAACTCTTTTGTCTATTGCATGTCTCTGTTTCTGTGCTTCATTATATTGTGAAAAAAATTCTTCACTCTGGTAGCAGGAATCTCTGGTGTAGTATTAGTTGCAGGTGTGGCAGCAACATCAACATAAACTTCAATAGGACCTTCGCGAATTGAAATCATCAAGTTCTCATCAATATTATCTGGAAATTGAATCATACGAATTTTCCATTGCTGATATTCTTCAGGAATAAGAACAGGTGGTTTCGTCTCAGATCCCATAGAGAGAAATTCTTTAGAAGACATGATTGTAAGATGATTCAACAGAAAGACAAATTCGAATTTCTTGATAGAAAACAGAACGAATTCAAGAATTACTAAGAATTCAAGAATTACGAGTAGCAGCGGAATCAATTATCGAATTGATCAAGAAATCTTCAAGAACATGATCTAGAAAATCTCAAGAACACGATCTTGAACAAATTTGTTTGTTGATTAGCTCTGATACCAATTGTAGAAACCAGCATTCAATCTTACAATCAATTATGAACAATTGAATAGTAAATGATAGAGAATTAGATCCAAAAGCTTTGTATTTGATTAAGAACAGATTACAGATCTAGAGAGAGAGTCTCTCAAAGATTACAAGTGAATACAAAGATATGCGCAAAAGTTAGTTAGCTTAACAGTGCTAACTTCTATATATACTGTAAAGAGATGCTAAAGCTACAGTACATATAAGTGAAATACTAATAGAACAATTACACGTGTCCTAATTAGTAACAGAATATAAAGGAAAATATCCTAAGACATAAGTTCTGAACAACATGTTCAGAACTTCTGTACATCCTTCTGATCAAGCACTTCAGAACATCCTTTGCGCACTTGGACATTTTCATATTTAACATCAGAAGTTATGAGTCTCCTACTCAGAACTCTGAGTCTTCTGCTCAGATGTCAACACTTGATTTTTTGACAAAACTTCAGATCTAACAAGAGCTTCTGTGAGCAATAAGCCAAAAGCCCGAAGCCCGAAATTTTTAGATTTTTCTGTCAACTTTGCGCTGTTTCAGAAACACGTGCACAACATTTTACTCGGTGGTCCGATTCACATGATTCCAGTTGGTTGAATTCCTAAGACACATATGAAACTTTTTCATATTTTGAGTTTGGTTTGAATCAGTGTTCTTAATGGTCAGAATCTGTGTCAAAGTCAATGGACTCTTGCTGGACCGAAATCATTGCATTTCACTCGTGCTCTTTCCGCTTTCAAGAACGGTGTTCTCTCGAAGGTTCTTCACGGTTTCATGATGCTATTGTGACATATTGATTGTCACTCACTCCTCTGTTATTCTTGTTTAAAGCTCGGTGCTGAATGCTTACTCAACGGGATCTTAAGCGTCAAATTTTCTGTTTTGACGACCGTTATGCGCAGCTGAGGGAAAACTTGCACAACTCACTCATTTTTCATCCAAAATGGATGAATTATAGCTCATTGGAGAGCTAAGAGGCTGGAGTTCAATGTGCATGCTTTATGGTTTCTCTCAAAAAGGCTCCTTGATGGTTCAAAACAATGGTGAAGTTGAGACATGAAAGCTGCACAAAATGGGGTTAATTGTCTCGGTCTTTCAAGAATATGAGCCTACATTTGAGGGGAGCTAATGATGCTTTGAAGACTCGAAGAACGGAAAACCAAAGTTTCTAAAGAAAGCAAGGGGGAGAATATAAGATGATGCTTTCTTTATAAAACATTAGGGGGAGATTGATAGATTAAATTAGCTCCTAATTTAATTAAATGTTTTATAAAGAAAAGTGTATGGGCTTTTAGTTAGCTTTATAATTAGCTTATGGGCTTTTAGCTAGTTGTATGGGCTTAGCCCTTTTTATATTGTAAATAGACCCTTTATAAATGATTTTAGGGTTCCATTTTTCTTTTAGGTCATTTTGGAGTAACACACAAAAACACATACTGACTAATCTCATGAGAGTCATCTAAAATGTAAAGTGTGGTGTTCTTCATTTTCCTCTCCATATTTTGAATCAATGAATATGAGATGAGTTCTTGAATATTATGTTCTTTATATTTCATCATATCTCTACATCTTAAATATGGACTGTTCTTCTATTGTTTGCTTGTCCAAAATGGGACCAACAGTATCGGGTTCTCTGACTCACAAAGCTACGTTGAATGTTGTAGACAAGGGGATTGCAGAACCGGAAGATAATCAAATGGATGAGGATGATCATGTGACGACTACTAAGAATACGTTCGATATACATGAAACGAAAAAACAGGTAAGAATACATTAATTATGATTTCATGTGGCTTCTAAATTGAAAACAATTTCATAGTTTCAAATAAAACAGTTAAGACATTTATATATGTAATAATCTGTTAATACGATAATAAGTAACCGTATTTGGTAATTTAACCGATATTATATTCATAGAAGACTACTGAATCAATTGAAAAGGAACCAGAAAAGACGGTTCAAGTGGAGGGTGAAGAGACTGTGATGGAAAAGAAGGTAACAGATCTCATAAATTAAAAAGAATAGCAAAAATTAATTTTAATTAACTACATATTTATATATGATCAGTTCGTCATATTTCATAAATTTACAACTAATGATTGGTTGAGATCGGAAACGGAAAAGGAGTGTGAAGTGGATAATGCTAAGACAGAGACGGGAAAAAAGGTAACGTCAAGTCTTTGAACAACATTTAATATTTCAGATTTGTTTCACAAAAAACATACAGGTTATTGATTGTAAAATCTCTTAATAAGATAGTAAATTTTTGATATTACATATTTTTCAACTATTATCTTGTATGCAAACTAATGGTTGTATTAGAGAGGAAACGGAAAAGGAGTTGGACGTGGAAGTTACCGATATTGAGATGGCGTACAAAGTAGTGAATAAGGTGGTTCATGCTATAAAGGAAACAGAAACAGTTCGGAGTGAGGAAGACAAGGAAGATGTTGAAGGTGGTGGACTTGTTGATAACTGTGGAGATGAGGAAGATTATGCGGATGAAGAGGAACTGAAAAAGGTACAAATTATAACATTATCATATGACATTCTGTAACTTTGAATCCATACATCCAATGGCAATCTGCATCATAACTTGATAAGTCTGTTTCAAGCATATGAAATTGTTGGTCCCGAAAGGGTTATACAAGTTTGTAGAAGGGGGGGGGTTGAATACAAACACACGATTTTTACTTTTCTAAATTGTTTATTGATATGTATCAAACAGTTTACAACTTGTTACGGAACAAGATTAAGGAATAAACCTAATCTAACAAGTTAAGAGAAACACTAAGATTTCTTGTACTAGAAATAAGATAGAAAGGAGATAAGAATATTAAGGATAATATTCTAACACACAGAATAGTAAGAAGAAGGAAATGGCCGAGCACTTCATTTCAGAAGTAGGGTTTCCTTTATATATTGCATGCATTTAATGCACAATAGTATCACTGTACACGTGGCAGCAGCTGATTGGTTGCATGGTTTTACTTTAGTAGACAACCTAGTAGCTGCATGATGAACAGTGTAGAATCAGATTTGGTTGTACGATTCTGAGCAAAAGGGATGTCCATTCTGACTTTTCGTACGGAGGTGTGCAAGGGGGTAAGACAAAAGTAACTTGTAGAGGAAACTTCATGATCAGCGTTCGCTGAATAATTTTTTATCAGCGAGTGATAAAGTTTTGCATTCGCTGAAGTCTTCTACTTGAAACTTCACGTTGAGTGGACAGGTGTTGGTCTCGGAGGGGTTATACAAGTTTGTAGAAGGGGGAGGGGGGTTGAATACAAACACACAGATTTTACTTTTCTAAATTGTTTATTGATATTTATCAAACAATTTACAACTTGTTGCGGAACAAGATTAAGGATTAAACCTAATCTAAACAAGTTAAGAGATACACTAAGTTTTCTTGCACTAGAATTAAGTAAGAAGGAAGATAAGAATATTACGAATAATATTCTAAAACAAAGTAGTAAGAAGAAGGAATGGCCGAGCACTTCATTTCTGAAGTAGGTTTCTTCTTATATACTGCATGCATTTAATGCATATCAGTACAACTTTACACGTGGCAACAGTTGATTGGTTGCATGGTTTGACCTTTGTAGACAACCTAGTAGCCGTATAATGAACATTGTAGAATCAGAGTTTGTTGTACGATTCTGGACAAAAGGGATGTCCATTCTGACATTTCGTACGAAGGGGTGCAAGGTGGTAAGACAAAAGTAACTTGTAGAGGAAACTTCATGATCAGCGTTCGCTGAATAGATCTTTATCAGCGAGTGATAAAGTTCAGCGTTCGCTAAAGTCTTCTACTTGAAACTTCACGTTGAGTGGACAAATCTTGGCTTCGCTGATATCCGCATCAGTTCATTAGTAGACTTGTCGCTGGTTCTTTGACTTGATCTTCGACTTCAGCGTAGAACATTGTTGACGTGAAACTTGTCTTCAGGGATTATAAGTAAACAACTAAGATTATCAGCGATCATCAGTAAGACGGAACAAGCTCAGGGATTGCTGATGAACAGTTTCGCTGAATGTGTAAATTAAAGAGCATGAGTTTCCTATCAGAAGTACTGTAGAGACATAGTACTTATCAGCGATAGTGAAACTCTAATACATATTGTCTACTTAAAATTTTCACTAAGTGTTTCTTAAAGAGTCATTATCAAATCACTGAGTGTTTGGATCAACAATCTCCCCCTATTTGATTATGACATAGCAACAAAAGAAAATTGCTAACTATGAAAACATAAGGATAAAAAGAACTCATAAAATATTTGTCCCTTTTACTGTTTTCTGGGATCTTTTGAGTACTGATGGAGTAAACTACATTCGCTGAATTTTTTCTTTAAACTTCGTATAAGTTACAGAGGGAAGTGGAAAAATTACAAGTACAACAAATAAATTTACAAGTACAAAAGATATAAGCTGATAAAGATAGAAGAATTATAAGGAATCCTATCAGCTATTCAGGTTCATTCTTAATGAGAAGTTCATCAAGGGACTTTGTTGTAGGGATCATCCAGTCAGGGACTTTTTGTCCGAGATCCCGTCTTCGCTTAGCTTCTGTAAATATCAGAGGCTTGAAGAAGTGTCCGAGAAGATCATCTCTAAAACCACACCAATAGACGAGATCCCTGAGTTGTTCAATAGGAGCAAGGGGTAGCTCAGAGACGCGTTGGAAGCATTCTCGTCCATCGTAGTCTCTGAAGAATATGCCATAAGGATTGCTTAGGACTTTTCCAGGAATGAAGCGTTCACCAGGGGGCAAGGAGATGTCGAGCAGAGAGAGATCAGGTTCAGGACCAAGAACTTCAGCACGTGAAAAGCCAATTCCGGTTTCGTTTCGTATAGGAGGACCTGAGTCTGAAGGTATTATCTTTTTCTTTGCAGAAGCCCTTCTTCGTTGAACTGGAGCAGGAGGAGGAGGAGGAATATCCACAGCAGATGTAACCAAGTCGATATGAGAATTTATAATTTTCTCGACATGGTTTTTAAACGCTGAGCGAGATCGCTGAATGGCTATTCGCATCTCCAACCACTCAGAGAAACCGTACTTCTTGATCTTAGTAGCATATATGGTCTCCTTGGTACCATTTTCTCTGAATATGTCAGCTTCAACAATAGGAACGTTTATGGATGTTCTTCCCCTGATGTTCACTTTGTTGATTCTAGAGACATGGAATCAAAAGTTAAGTCGTTCTTTGCACCATTCCATGGTAGAGTCAGATACATTGGTCTTCTTTTCGACTATCTTTTTGGCGTCCTTCCGCAATTGACGTTGGACATCAATGGGAGTCTTCTTCAGATTAGGATCTTTCACCGAACGTTGAGCGAGCTCGATAGCATAAGCTTTATCTCTTTCTTCAGCTCTTCTTCGTTCGGCGAGTTGTTTTTCAGCTTTGTGATGTTCAGCGATTTCCTTTCTTGTGATCTTGAATCGAGGAAGGATGATCCGCTGAATCTTCAAGTTGTTTGAACTTTGAATCTCTCTTTTTCTGATCTTCTTCACTTAGCTTTTGAGGAGCTAAGGAAGGTCTGTTTTTGTGAGAGAGCAGTTCTTCTTCTGGTTCATCAGTCTCAGCGAGGTCTAAAACTGGGATTATTTCTTAAGCGCTTGGAGCTTGAATTATTTTTGTTGTAGTAGCTGGAGGAACTTCAGCTAGATCCTCAAGCAGGGGAGAGGACTAGCTGAAACACAGCGATCGTTTAAGTAAGATCATTTGGGAAAGAAAGAGATAGAGAAAAGAATGGAATTTAAGTGTATAGAGGTTTTATGGAGAGGAGAACTGAGGTTGAGAAGGGATAGAGGAGGGATGCAGTGTAAGGGAAGAAAATATATTGTACCTGACAAACTGGTTTTCGAAGCAAGATCGTCAGATTGCCTTCTGTAGAGACGCCTTGGTTTTTGCCCTTATCGGCCTCGGTCGTTGCAGGCTTTTTCGTTGTCCCCTCCCCTGAGGTTTATCAGCAGCAGCATCAGAAACAATACCCTCCCCCTCAGAGTTATGGGGAAGGTCTTCTTGATTTTTCTTCTCCCCCGCAACATTATGGGGAAGGTCTTGATTATTCTCCCCCTCTTCCACATGATGGATGGGGGAGGAAACAGAAGCAGTAGCAGCAGCATCAGCAGTCTTAGGAGCACTATCTTCCAGGCCAGTGATTCCCATGAAGGTTTCAATCACTATTATTCTGTCTTCCAGGCCAAAAATAGCAGGACTGATCTTTTGGAGATCTTCTCGATCCGTCTGAGTGAAGTGTGATGGTGTGCAATTTGGAGCATTCAAACGTTCGAGAATCTGCTGCAGGAGAGTCTTCACAGCGCTTACATCCATTTTCACGGAGGACATTTCTCCCTGAAGATTTCCAACCACTGTCTTCAATGATGTGACTTCAGTGGACAGGGTGGAGTAGTTTTAGGAGAGAGTGTTGTTGGTGGAGTTGAGATTGTTGATGGAGGTGGAGTTTTCAGCAAGAGTAGTACCCAGGATTGAAATGCTACCTTCCACTTTTTCCATAGCAGCATTGGAAGCTTTTCCTTTCACCTCATCGGTGAGCGTCTTGATAGCCTCTCCAGCGTTTGTAACCACTGAAGAGTTCGTAGAAAGAGTTGTGGTGAGATATTCCACCTTTGTTGACAAATCCTTGAGAGAGGTGTCGATATCTCCCAAATTAGGACCTGCGTGGTGGTTGACGAAATCCTCGAAGCTTCGATAACCAGAAAAGGTTTCCATGTCACCTTCCAGAGAGCCTTTTCGCTGAGAGGTGCCCGCAGGTCCTATGTTTGTATCCATCATCTGCTGTAGAGTTTCAGCAGATGTATCCTGGAGGATGATTGTTTCAGAGAGTGGGGGGAAAACAGGTGGAGTGACCAAAGAAATAGTAGGAGGAATGAAGGTTGAGAAGAGGGATTTGGTAAGAGGTTCAGCGTTAGATCCGCTGAGAATTACTTCCGCAGTACCTAGAGGTACTGAGGGAGAGAGGTTCTGTGCCAAGTTAATAACCTTAGTATTTAGAGACGCTAAAGTTGGTATGGAAGGATTTGTTTAATCAGTTGTGGCAGAGCGTACCACTGAACTTTCTAACGGTTCTTCTGAAGAGAGAACCGTGGAGTCTTCAGCCTGAGAATGCTTGGGAGGTTGCTCTGTTGAGGACTTCTTGGGCTTAGGGGCGCCAAGTGGGGATTTAGAGGGTTTCCTTTTCTTGGAAGGAGTGGAGGTTGCATCCTGGGTGCCAGCGGTTGGGATTACCGTGGAGGTAGCTGCAGAAGTAGAAGAAGTAGGAGGTTTGAGAAGAGATAAGAGAGTAGAAAGACGTACCTCGTTTGGCATGGGAGAGTAGTCGAGGACCTTAGCACCAACCTGTGAGAGTTTCAGGTCGCCCACCTTAGGGTATTTGTCCCCGAGTCCTTGTAGGAAGAGAGCGTTGACAAATCGAGGATATGGAATAGTCTTTTGTCTCTTTTCTTCTTCGACTCACTGAATCATGTCGTCAAAGATGATTTTGGCCCAATCGATGTGTAGGCCTTTCAGCAGTGCATACCCCATAGCCTGCTGAGGTTGGGATGCTTGGTCAGAGGAACCAACTTTAGCTGTCATGCAGGTTATCAGATGAGCGAAGATGAAATTCATCTCGCTTGGCATTTTAGATTTCTTGATCAGGGTCAGCTTCTTCTCATGGAGACCGTCTCTCCCTGTTTCCCATACATACTTCATTGCATCAAACAATGCAATGAGTGCTTCTCTGTCCGCTGGGTTTTTAGGATTTGATAGAGGGATAAAGCGTTTTTCTTTTGTGCCAGCGGGGAGGTTTAGGGCACACCTGATAGTACCAGGTGTGATCTTGGAGGTACCATGTTCAGTGTCAAAAAGGATTACCTTGATTTCCTTTTTGGGGTCTTTAGTGGAGTAGATCATAGCTCTTCTGGCAGTATACCAGAATTGAGCGAGTAGGTTCCTAGTAGCAGAAGGTGTGACGGTTAGAGCTGTGGATAAAGGACAAGTTTTAAGAAAAATCACAGCGTCGTCTAGGTGTGTGATCTGCTTTCTTTGAGGGAAGTTGAAGAGATCATAAGGGTTGTTGCCTTGAAAGTTAATTTGCTCGAATTTGAACCCAACTTGAGGAGCTGGAGTGAGTTCAGTTCTTTTAGGAGCAGTAGGAGACTGAGTTGAAGGAGCTTCAGTAGATGCCATTTCTGTTTATAATTACAAACATGAAGAAAGATAAAGAATAAAGTCTTAATGTGGAAAGATTTTCCAAAATAAGATGTTTTTGGGTTCTGCACATTCCATTCAGACAAAAGATATCTTAATGGAGATTAGGGTTTTCTTGTTTTGAAAAAGAGTACAAAACATAGTGAACATTTGTTTTCCAGTTTCTTTTTAAAGAAGAGATTCTGGAAAAAACATATGAAGATGCAAGTTTAAGATTTTTGTTTCAAACTTGAAGAACAATCTGTTTCTAGATTGTGTTCATAAAATCATGAAAAGAAAATGATTTCATTTTAATAAAGTTCGTTTGTTCGATCTTATAAAAACAAGGATAAGATCTAAAACAAGTTTGTAAAGGTAAAAAATAAGAAGATTAACCTTTGATGTTGAAGATGAAGATGAACAGTTTTCTAGAGAAAAAGAGTTCGAATGCAATAGCTGTTCTTGCTTGAAGGAGATGATGTTCGCGTAAAAGGTAAAAATATAAACTCAAAGGACTTATATAGTGAGAGTAGAGAGAGAAAAATTGTGAGCAGGAATGTTTTTCATGATAACACGGACACGTCCCTTGAATTTGATTGGACAAGGAAGACGAAATGGGCGAACGTGTCAAAGAAAAGCGTGCCATTGTTATCCGTTTGATCACGTCACAAACGTCCTTTCAAATTTTAGGATGTCTCTGAGGATTTGAATAACTCAGGGATATTTTGAAAACATGAAGCACTGAATAGAAATATCAGTGAGATTTAGAAATTTCAAAAGTATCACTGAAAGGAAGAGATATTCAGCGATGCATTTTGTTTTTGAAATCTTGCATTCATAGGCGAATGTCAGCGAGTAAGAAAGAACATACCTTGATATCAGCGAATCAATTTTATTCAGAGAGTAGATGATTAATAAGGTTATACAAGTTCATTGTTATTACTGATCAAATGTGAACCGCTGACGATTTTACTCTTCTAAGTTCAGCATTCCAAGCTCGCTGATGAGAAAGTGGAATCTTGTCTCATCAAGAGGTTTGGTAAATAGATCAGCTAACTGAAAGTCAGTTGGAATAAAATGAAGTTCTATATCACCATTCATCACATGATCTCTGATAAAATGATACCTGATTTCGATGTGTTTGGTCTTTGAGTGTAGCACTGGATTATTGGCTATAGCGATGGCACTAGTGCTGTCGCAATAGATTGGAATTTTCAAGAGCTGAAGGTCATAGTCCAGTAGTTGATTTCTCATCCACAAGACCTGAGAACAACAGCTTCCAACAGCTACATACTCAGCTTCAGCGGTTGAGGTGGACACTGAGTTTTTCTTTTTACTTGTCCAACTCACCAGCTTTCCACCCAGGAGCTGACAGCCTCCTGTGGTGCTATTCCTATCCAATTTGCAACCTGCAAAATCACTATCTGAATAGGCGATTAGATCAAACCCTGAGTCTTTGGGATACCAAAGACCTAGGTTGGGAGTACCCTTAAGGTAACGAAAGATTCGCTTTACAGCGATCACATGAGATTCCTTAGGCTCAGCTTGATATCGTGCACACAAACAGGTTGCATACATAATATCAGGTCGGCTAGCTGTAAGATACAGAAGAGAGTCGATCATCCCACGGTACGTTGTGACATTAACAGGTTTTCCAGAGGGATCCTTGTTTAGTGTCAGCGGCGGTGCCATAGGGGTTTTCATAGCTGAACTCTGAGTTAAATCAAACTTTTTCAGCATCTCTTTAACATATTTTCCTTGGTGAATGAAAGTTCCTTTTTCTCTCTGTTTGATTTGAAGACCTAGGAAATATGTTATTTCACCTATCATACTCATTTTATATTCAGCTTTCATTCTATCAGCGAAACGAGTACAAAGATCAGGGTTAGTGGAACCAAATATAATATCATCGACATATATTTGAACAAGAATAATATGACCTTTTACTTTCCTGAAAAATAGAGTTTTATCAATTTTACCTCGCTCATATTTTTCGATTTGGAGATAAGAGGAGAGAGTGTCATACCATGCACGAGGAGCTTGCTTTAAGCCATAAAGTGCCTTATCCAGTTTATAAACATAACCTGGATGCTTAGGATCTGAGAATCCTGGAGGTTGTTCCACGTAGACTTCTTCATTCAGCTTTCCATTGAGGAACGCTGACTTAACATCCATCTGATAAACTTTGAAGTCTATGTGTACTGCGTAAGCTAAGAATAGACGAATAGCTTTGAGTCTTGCCACTGGAGCGAATGTTTCGTCGTAATCTATACCTTCCTCTTGTCTGTATCCCTGAGCAACAAGACGAGCCTTGTTGCGGGTTACAATTCCATGTTCATCCAACTTGTTTCGATAGACCCACTTAGTGCCTATCACTGACTTGTCGGATGGTCTAGGAACGAGCTTCCAAACTTTATTTCTTTCAAATTATGTCAGCTCTTCTTACATAGCGCTGACCCAGTTTGGATCTCTGAGGGCATCATCTGTTTTCTTTGGTTCAATCAGAGAAATAAAGTTAACAAATAAACAAATATTACCTGCACTTCGTCGAGTGTGAACGCCAGCGTTTGGATCACCAAGAATCTGATCAATAGGGTGACTTATGGTCCATCGCTGAGCCGGAGCATGGGTCGCTGGCTCAACCTAAACTACTGGAGGAGCTGAAGATGAGGCTTCAGCAACTTCTGGTATTTCAGCCAAGAGAGGAAGAGGTTCAGATGTCATTTCATTCACTGATTGCTGAGAAGTAGATGGTATATCTGAGATAGAAGGTTCAGAAGCAGGCATAGTGTTAATACGAACAGCTGAGACCCATGAGGTTTTAGCTTCACTAGTCTGTACGCTTGGGATGATAGTAGGATCATCATCTTCAGCAGGATGAGTATGAGATGGAGGAGTAGGAGCGTCTTCTGAATCACCAAGATGAGAAAACATCCATTGATTCAGTTCTTCAGTATCAGTAGAAGGTCTAGAGTTCGCTGAAATGGGATTCATCAAAAGTAACATGAATTGTTTCTTCTACAGTCTGTCTTCTTCGATTGAAGACTCTGAAGGCCCTGGAGACTGAGGAGTATCCAAGAAAAATTCCATCATCAGCCTTAGGATCAAACTTTCCAAGGGCATCTCTGTTGTTCAGTATGAAACACTGACATCCAAATATGTGAAGAAAGCTAATTAAAGGCTTTCTCCCATAGAAGAGTTCATAGGCTGTCTTCTTGAATCTTTTGACTATCAGCGACCTGTTTTGCATAAAACAAGTAGTGTTGACAGCATCTGCCCAAAACTGAGTAGGTAGATGAGAATCGCTGAGCATTGAACGTGCAGCTTCGATGATCGTTCGATTTCTTCTTTCAGCTTCTGCATTTTGTTGCGGTGTTCTCACTGAGGAAAAGTTGTGAGAAATACCCTTACTTTCAAAGAAGGAATCAAGGGAACTATTTTTGAATTCATTCCTATGATCACTCCTTATTGAGCGAACGGTCATGTTATTCAGGACTTCCATTTTCCTGACAAAAGTAATGAGTTCTTCAGGGTTGTCACTCTTAGAACGGAGAAACATTACCCAGGTATAGCGAGAGAATTCATCAACTATGACCAACGTATATTTCTTTCCAGCGATGGATTGTTTGTTAACAGGGCCAAACAAATCCATATGGAGAAGTTGTAGGGGAGATGACACTGAGGAAACTTGCTTAGTTTTGAAGCTTGCCTTGGTTTGTTTCCCTTTCTCACGCGCTGAACATAGACACTCCTTAGCGTATGATTGTTGAGGTAAACCAGTAACCAACTCTTTAGAAGAAAGAGTATTCAGTGTCTTGAAGTTTAGATGAGAGAGCCTCTTATGCCATAGCAAGTTGACATCAGATGAGGCTTTTGAGAAGAAACAAGAGTTCTCAGTGGTTGTAGAGTCCATGTTTATAACATAAATATTTTCCATACGGTATCCGCTGAGAGCTGTCTTCTCCTTTTTGTCAGTGACAAAGCAGGATTCCTTAGTGAAAATCACTTTGTTATCCTTGTCACACAGCTGACTGATGCTTAGAAGATTATGCTTCAGTCCTTCAACATATGCGACTCTTCTGAAGGTTGTTGTACAATTAGAGAGTACACAAAACCCTCGGGTATGTCCTTTTCCGTTTCCACCGAAGGTCACTGATGGACCCTTTTTCTTCCTTGTATTCAGTGAGCATGTTTTTCTTTCCAGTCATGTGTCTAGAGCATCTGCTATTGAGATACCGGATACCCTTCTTAACCTGCAAATAAAGGAAGATTAGTTTAACTTGGGCACCCATTTCACCATGGGCCCACACTTGTCAGTGGTGGTAGAGGAAGTGGAAGGTTCAGCATTCTTCGCAGCATTTGAAGATTCAGCTTCTGAACTATTCTTCACTTTGGTTAATTTCTTAACCTCAGTGGTAGGTTTCACTTTTACCTGATTTGCACCAGGATCGGTCTTCTTTGCCTTGGGAGAATTGATCTTCACCTTAGCTAACTTTTCAGCTTTGGTGGCTGTGGGGCACTTACTAGCAATATGAGTGGTAAGTCCACAGTGATAACATTTCATATAGCTAAAAGTAGCTTTAGGACCATTTGCATGCTGAGCCGTTAATTTTAAATGAGCAGGGCCAGCACCAAGTATACCTTTGGCATTGGAAATAGGAGGAACAATCAGTTCTTAAGATTTCTTACCAATAATATCCACTCTGATTCTAGGAGTAGATCGCTGAATGAATTCAGGGATCTTGTTCTTAGAAGTAGAGGGATAAGTCACTGAAGTTTTAGAAGCATTCAGCTTAGGTACAAATGTACCTTTCTGAGGTTTTTGGTTCAAAACGTTTTCTTTGCCTTTACCTTTAAAGATTAAGGTAGGTTTTTCTTCAGGGATGGGAGATTTTGAAGAGGAACACTGAGATGAGGAAGTTTCAGGGATAGAGGACACGAACATTCCAAACTTAAGCATGGAATGATCAGTGCTTGGTTCTAGAGTATCAGCTTTGTAACCAAGACCACGTTTGTCACTCAAGGGAATCTGAGACTTTATTATCTCAGTGATCGTTGTTGAGGATTTACACCATCCTTCAACAGTAGCCTTTTCAGCTTTTAATGCAGTGATAGCTTCTTCTCGTTCGATTTTGACTATCTGATTTATATGGACCTGATCTTTTAAATCTTCTTCAATTTTAGAAAGATTTTCTATTTGAAGGTGACAGTTTTTAAGCTGTTCAGCGAGATCAAGATTTTGATTTTCAACTAAGGTCTTGCCATTCATGGCATCATATAAATTCATAGTCAGCAGATCGATTTTCCGAAGACTATCAGCTTCATCAATATCTGAAATATTAGTAAAGAAGGAAGTTGATACCTTAGTAGTAGAGGTTGAAGTAGAGGGAATGTCATAATTTTCTTCCTCATCTTCTATTTTTGCCATGAGGCAGAGATTGGCCTCATCAACATCTTCAGAGTCAGATGATTCTTCTTCATCAGAGGCAGCCCAGTCAAAGTCAGCCATCAGTCCTTTGCCTTTCTTCTTAAAGCTTTTCAGCTTTGCATACTTTTCTTTCAGCTTTTGATACTTGTCATCTCTAGCCCTGGGGTTAGAGGATTTCTTGGAGAAAGCTGAGGGTTTAGAGACTTTCTTTGACCTGCATTCACTAGCAAAGTGTCCTACTCTTTCAGAGTTAAAGCAGGTAGTAGTAGCCTTATCAACAGGGGTTGATGATTTTGGCTTGTCAGTGAGTGCAAGGGGTTTGTTCCTTCTGAAGTTACTCTTTCGGGCAAATCTCCTGAACTTATTAGCTAGGAGTGCCAGAGATTCATCAAGATCTGAAGAGTCAGCATCTGATGAGCATTCAGAGTTATTTTCCAACTCATTGATAGTGATAGTTGATCGCTGAGTGGAAGGTGACTCTAAGAGTAAAGCAACAGGTATGCTTTTGGAATCTTTTACAAGATTCTTCTTAAGATGACACGACTGCTCATGATTGAGCATAGTGCCAAAGAAGGTAGAGAGAGTCATAGAATTTAGATCCTTTGATAGCTTCAGACACAATGAATAATTGTCCCAGCTTTCAGGTAAACATTCTAGGAACTTTGTCAGGATCTCAAAGTTAGAATATTCCTTACCAACGGTTTTCAGATCAATAATTAAACAGTTAAACCGCTGATGTACTTCAGAGAGAGATTCATTCTTACCACAAATGAAGCTTTTGTATTGTCTTACCAGGTTGATCTTTCTTGAGTCCTGGACTTCACACGTACCTTCATATTGAACACAGATTGTGTCCCACATGGCTTTGGAGGTTTTCAGGTTCTTGACGGAATGGTAGACTTCGTCAGGAAGAGCCATAGAGAGGATAGATATGGCTTTAGTGTCGATATCCACCTTCTTCTTATCTTCATCAGACCAATTGTGAGGTTCCTTAGGAATGATTCTTTCAGGAATAGCAGCTCTTGTAGTAGTGCCTGGAACTTCAGGATCAATCCTAACAGGAATATATGGGCCATTTTTGATGTAATAAGGCATAGTAGGGTCTACACCTTCTAAGAAGAGTATCATCCTATTTTTCCACGGATTAAAGTTATCTCTGGAAAATCTAGGGGGTTTTGCAAGAGAACCATTGTCAATCCAGTTTGGGTTTGTGTTGGCAGCCATTATGAGAAATAGCAAGGAAGAAAAAAGATTAGTATAATCAAGATCTTGTTTATAATATTAAACAATCTGCTCTGATACCACTTGTTGGTCCTGGAGGGGTTATACTAGTTTGTAGAATGGGGGGGTTGCATACAAACACACAGATTTTACTTTTCTAAATTGTTTATTGATATTTATCAAACAATTTACAACTTGTTGCGGAACAAGATTAAGGATTAAACCTAATCTAAACAAGTTAAGAGATACACTAAGTTTTCTTGCACTAGAATTAAGTAAGAAGGAAGATAAGAATATTACGAATAATATTCTAACACAAAGTAGTAAGAAGAAGGAATGGCTGAGCACTTCATTTCTGAAGTAGGTTTCTTCTTATATACTGCATGCATTTAATGCATATCAGTACAACTTTACACGTGGCAACAGCTGATTGGTTGCATGGTTTGACCTTTGTAGACAACCTAGTAGCCGCATAATGAACAGTGTAGAATCAGAGTTTGTTGTATGATTCTGGACAAAAGGGATGTCCATTCTGACATTTCATATGGAGGCGTGCAAGGTGGTAAGACAAAAGTAACTTGTAGAGGAAACTTCATGATCAGCGTTCGCTGAATAGATCTTTATCAGCGAGTGATAAAGTTCAGCGTTAACTGAAGTCTTCTACTTGAAACTTCACGTTGAGTGGACAAATCTTGGCTTCCCTGATATCCGCATCAGTTCATTAGTAGACTTGTCGCTGGTTCTTTGGCTTGATCTTCGACTTCAGCGTAGAACATTGTTGACGTGAAACTTGTCTACAGGGATTATAAGTAAACAACTAAGATTATCAGCGATCATCAGTAAGACTGAACAGGCTCAGGGCTTGCTGATGAACAGTTTCACTGAATGTGTAAATTAAAGAGCATGAGTTTCTTATCAGCGGTACTGTAGAGACATAGTACTTATCAGCGATAGTGAAACTCAAATACATATTGTCTACTTACAATTTTCACTAAGTGTTTCTTAAAGAGTCATTATCAAATCACTGAGGGTTTGGATCAACAACATGTCTTGGTTTCGCTGATACCCGCATCAGTTCATTAGTAGACTTGTCGTTGGTTCTTTGGCTTGATCTTCGACTTCAGCGTTGAACTTTGTTGACGTGAAACTTGTCTTCAGGGATCATAAGTAAACTAATAAACAATATATTTTATCAGCGATCATCAGTAAGACTGAACAGGCTCAGGGCTCACTGATGAACAGGTTCGCTGAATGTAACAAATAAATAGCTTGAGTTTCCTATTAGCAGTACTGAAACAGACTTAGTACTTATCAGCGATAGTGAAACACTTATACATGATGTTTACTTACAATTTTGACTAAGTGATTCTAAGAGAGTCATTATCAAATCATTGAGGGTTTGGATTAACAATCTCCCCCTATTTGATTATGACGTAGCAATAAAAAGAAAATTGCTAAATATGAAAACATAAGGATAAAGAGGACTCATAAAATATTTGTCCCATTTACTGTTTTCGGGGATCTTTTGAGTACTGATGAAGTAAAGTACATTTGCTGAAATTTTTCTTTAAACTTCGTATAAGTTACAGAGGAAAGTAGAAAAATTACAAGTACAGCAAATAATAATTACAAGTTCAAAAGATACAAGCTGATAAAGATAGAAGAATTACAGAAAATCCTATCAGCTACTCAGGTTCTTTCTTGACGAGTTCATCAAGAGTGTCAGTCTCTGGAATCATCCACTCAGGGACAGTGAATCCCTGTTTCCTTCTTTTCTTGGCTTCGTGGTAGATTTGGGTTTTTAGGAGTGATCCAAGAAGACTTCGTTTGTACTCACACTAGTATAGTAAATCTCTAAGTTGTTCAACTGGAGTTTTGTATAACTCAGAGATGCGTTGAAAGCGCGGGCGACCAAGGAAGTCATAAAAGAAGATGCCATAGGGATTGCTAATAACTTTACGAGGGACGAACTCATCATCTGGAGGTAGAGATGTGTTGAGTCCAGAGAGGTCAAGGTTAGGACCAAGAACTGTTTCACGAGAATGTTCAATCCCTGTCTCATTCCTTATTGTCGGGCCTAGAGAGGAAGGAGCCTTCTTTTCTCTTGGAGCAGCTCGTTTCTTCTGAATCGGTGGTGGAGGAATGTCAACCGCTGATGTAACTAAGTCAATCAGTCTGTTTATGGCTTCTTGAACATAAGTTTTGAAAGTTGAGCGGGATCGCTGGACGATGATTCTCATTTCCAACCATTCAGGGAAGCCGAACTTGTCCAGGTCTGACATGTAGCAAGTTCTGAACTGGCCATTCTCTCTGACTATTTGAACATGAACAATCGGTACCTTTATGTTATTTTTCAGAGCGTATCTCCCTTTCACGTTTACAGCTTTCACCCTTGAGGCATGTTGTCTGTAATGGCACATCTTCTTACACCGCTCGAGTGTGGTGCCACTGACTTTGGTCTTTTCTTGGTGAGTCTTCTGTGCGTCCTTTAGTAGTTTCTTCTGGACAGCAACAGGAAATCTTTTTAAGTCTGGATCGTCGAATGAACGTTGAACGAGCTCTAGGGCATATTCTCTGTCATTATCTTCAGTCTTCTTTCTTTCAGCAAAGAGTTTCTCATCTTTGAGAGATTTAACGACTTCATCTTTTGAAAGAATGTTGAGATGAGTAGGAACAAATCGGTGATCCTCTAGATGTTTGATCATAGTTGCTCTCCTTTTCAGCTCTTCTTCACTTAGCTTGTGAGGAACTAAGGAAGGTCTTTTGTTGTGTGAGAGCAATTCTTCTTCTTCTTCAAAAATGTCATCAGTCCCATCGAGATTCAGGACCAGGCTTATTTCTTTAGCTCTTGGGGCTGGATTTATTGTTGAAGTAGCTGGAGGAACTTCAGCTGGATCCTCAAGCAGGGGAGAGGACTAGCTGAAATATAACGATCGTTTATGTTAGATCATTTGGGAAAAAAGAGATAGAGAAAAGAATGAGGTTTAAGTGTATAGAGGTTTTATGGAGAGGAGAACTGAGGTTGAGAAGGGATAGAGGAGGGATGCAATGTAACGGAAGAAAAAGTATTGTACCTGACAAACTGGCTTTTGTCTTCTGGTCAGATTGTCTTCTGAAGCGATGCCTTTGTTTTTGCCCTTATCGGCTTCAGTCGCTGCAGGCTTTTTCGTGGTCCCCTTCCCTGAAGTCTCTTTGATGACTACCCCTTTTTGGGCAGGGGCCCTTCTGATTGGCTGGAAGGAGAAGTCAATGCCATCATCATCGTCATCATCATCATCAATATTTTCAGGTGATGTTGATGGTTCGTCGTTCTCAAGATTGAGGTCTTCTTCTTCTTCTTCTTCAGCTTCTTCCTCATCATCAACAGAAGGTTCTAGGACTTCAACATCATCGTCCTCTTCGAGTTCCTCCCCCTCAGATTCATCGTTGGGTTGGGAGAACTCGGTTCCCTCAGGGTTTTCATCTCCCTGAGGTTTATCGGCAGTTGTCTCCTCTCAACATTATGGGGAAGATCTTCTTGATTCTTCTCCCCCTCTTCCACATGATGGATGAGGGAGGTAGTAGGAATATCAGCAGCAGCAGCATCAGTATGCTTTGGGTCATTGTCTTCTAGGCCAGTGATCCCAACGCATGTTTCAATCCTTGCTATTCTGTCTTCCAAGCCAGAAATAGCAGGACTGGTCTTTTGAAGATCCTCTCGATCCGCCTGAGTAAAGTGTGAGGGTGTACATGTTGGAGCATTCAGACGTTCGAGGATTTTCTGCAGTAGACCAGTGGTAGTGCTTACCTCTGACTTTAAAGTAGTCACTATCCCTGAAGGTTACCAACCAATGTCGTCAACGATGTGACTTCGTTGGACAGGGTGGTGAAGTTGTTGGAGAGGGTGTTGTTGGTAGCGTTCAGGGTGTTGATGGAGGTGGAGTTTTCAGCAAGAGTAGTAGCCAAATTTGAAAGGCTACCTTCCACCTTCTCCAGATCAGCACTGGAGGCTTTGCCTTGTACCTCGATGGTGAGAGTTTTGAGAGCCTCTCCAGCGTTTGTAACTACTGAAGAGTTTGCAGAGAGTGTGGTGGTGAGAGATTCCACCTTTGTTTGCAAATCCTTGAGAGAGGTGTCGATATCTCCCAAATTAGGACCTGTAACAGTTAAAAACTTATGAACAAAGGAAAGCTCAGAAGTTGGGGGTCCAGAGAGAGGAGTGTTTAGGATATTATGTATACCTGCTGGATGGTTGACGAAGTCATCGAATTTCGAAAACCTGAGTAGTGTTCCATGTCGCCTTTCAGATAGCCTTGACGCATAGAAGTGCCTGCATGTCCTGTGTTTTTATCCATCATCCTCTGTAGAGCTTTAGCATATGTATCGCTGAGGATGATGTTTGTTGTAGAGAGTGGGGGGACAATAGGTGGAGTGACCAAAGAAATAGTGGGAGGAGTAAGAGTTGAGAAGAGGGATTGGGAAGCAGGTTCAGCGTTGGATCCGCTGAGAATTACTTCCGTAGTACTTGGAGGTACTGAGGGAGGGAGGGAGGTTCTAGTGCAACCTCAGCATTTAGAGACGCTGAAGCGGGAATGGAAGGGGTGAATTCAGCAGCTGTAGCAGAGCATACCACTAAACTTTCCAATGGCTCTTGTGCAGAAAGAGTCATGGGGTCTTCAGCGTGAGAAGGCTTGGGGTTGCTCCTTGGTTTTCTTGGGCTTAGGAGTGCCAAGAGTGGTTGAGGATTGTTTTCTCTTTCGAGAAGAGGTTGATGTTGCAGCCTGGGTGCCAGCGGTTGGGATTACCGTGGAGGTAGCTGCAGAAGTAGAAGAAGTGGGGGATTGAGAATAGATAAGAGAATAGTAAGACGTACCTCGTTTGGCATGGGCGTGTAGTCGAGAACCTTGGTGCCAACCTGTGAGAGTTTCAGGTCGCCCACCGGTGGGTATTTGTCTTCGAGTGCTTGTCGGAAGAGAGCGCTGAGAAACCTGGGATATGGAACCATCCTTGGTCTCTTTGTTTCGTCGACTCTCAGCATCATGTCGTCGAAGATGATTTTGGCCCAATCGATGAGTAGGCCCTTCAACAGTGCGTACCCTATAGCTTCTTGGGGTTTGGAGGCTTGGTCAGTGGAACCAACCTTAGTTGTCATGCAGCTGATCAGATGAGCGAAGATGAAATTCATTTCGATGGGCATTTTGGACTTCTCAATCTTGGTAAGCTTCTTCTCAGGGAGTTTGTCTCTCCCTGTTCCCCATACGTACTGCATTGCATCAAAGAATGTAATGAGGGCTTCCCTATCAGCGGGGTTTTTGGGATTTGGCAGAGGGACGAATCATTTTTCTTTGGAACTACCAGGGAGGTTTAGGGAACACCTGATAGCACCAGGTGTTATCTTGGAGCTTCCATGTTCGGTGTCAAACAGGATGACATCGATTTTCTTCTTTAGGTCCTTGGTGGATGACATCTGAGCTCTTCTGGCAGTATACCAGAACTGAGCTAGTAGGTTCTTGTGAGCAGGTGGTGTCACAGTCAGGGTTGTCGATAGAGGACAGGTCTGGAGGAAAATGACAGCATCGTCCAGGTGAGTAATCTTCTTCCTTGGAGGGAAGTTGAAGAGGGCATAAGGATTTTTTCTTTGAAAGGTAACTTCCTCCAGTCTAAATCCAACACGAGGAGCTATGACGAGCTCAGTGCTTTTCGAGTTAGTGGGGGACTGAGCAGTGGGAGCTTCAGTAGATGCCATTTATGTTTATTAGCGTACAAACATGAAGAAGATGAAAAGAAGTTCTTCAAATGGAGAAAATTCCAGAGTAAGGGTTTTTAGGGTTTTGTAATTTCCATTTAGAGAAAGAAATGGAAATTAGGGTTTTTCTAGTTTTGAAAAGAAGTACAAAACATAGTGAATGTTCTTGTTTTCTAGTTTCCTTTTAAAGAAGGGATTATGGAAAAACGTATGAAGATACAAGTTTAAGATTTTTGTTTTAAACTTGAAGAACAATCATGAAGATTGTGTTCAATCATGAAGAAAATGATTTTATTTTAAAAAGTTCTTTTGTTTGATCTTGTAAAACCAATAATAAGATCAAAAACAAGTTTGTAAAGGTGAATAGCAAGAATATTAACCTTTGATGTTGAAGATGAAGATGAACAGTTTCTAGAGAAAATGAGTTCAAATGCAATAGTGGTTCTTGCTTGATAGAGATAAGTTCGCGTAAATGGTAAAAATATAAACGCAAGAGGTTTATATAGTGAGAGTAGAGAGAGAAAAACTATGAACGGGAAAGTTTTTCATGATGACACGGACACGTCCCTTGAATTTGATTGGACAAGGTAAACGAAACGGGCGAACGTGTCAGCGAAAAGCGTGCCATGGTCTATCCATTGTGATGACGTCACAAACGTCCTTTCATATTTTAGGGTGTCTCTGAGGATTTTGAAAACTCAGGGACATTTTTAAAACATGAAGCACTGATTAGAAGTATCAGTGTTTGGTTTTGAAATTTCAAAGTATCACTGAAAGGAAGAGATGCAATTTGTTTTGAAATCTTGCATTCATAGGCGAACGTCAGCGAGTACGAGAGAACATACCTTGATATCAGCAAATCAATTTTGTTCAGAGAGAAGGAGATTGAAAGGGTTATACAAATTCATTTATATCACTGATCAAAGGTGAACCACTAAAGATTTTACTCTTCTAAGTTTAGCATTCCAAGCTCGCTGATGAGAAAGTTGAATCTTGTCTCATCAAGAGGTTTGGTGAATAGATCAGCTAACTGAAAATCAGTTGGATTAAAATGAAGTTCTATATCTCCATTCATCACATGATCTCTGATAAAATGATATCTGATTTCGATGTGTTTGGTCTTTGAGTGTAGCACTGGATTGTTGGCTATAGCGATGGCACTAGTGCCGTCGCAATAGATTGGAATTTTCGAGAGCGAAAGGTCATAGTTCAGTAGTTGATTTCTCATCCACAAGACCTGAGAACAACAGCTTCCAGCGGCTACATACTCAGCTTCAGCGGTTGAGGTAGACACTGAGTTTTGCTTTTTACTTGTCCAACTCTCCAGCTTTCCACCCAGGAGCTGACAACCTCCTGTGGTGCTTTTCCTATCCAATTTGCAACCTGCAAAATCACTATCTGAATAGGCGATTAGATCAAACCCTGAGTCTTTGGGATACCAAAGACCTAGGTTAGGAGTACCCTTAAGGTAACGAAAGATTCGCTTTACAGCGATCAAATGAGATTCCTTAGGTTCAGCTTGATATCGTGCACACAAACAGGTTGCATACATAATATCAGGTCGGCTAGCTGTAAGATGCAGAAGAGAGCCGATCATCCCACGGTACGTCGTGACATTAACAGGTTTCCCTGAAGGATCCTTGTTTAGTGTCAGCGGCGGTGCCATAGGGGTTTTCATAGCTGAACTCTGAGTTAAATCAAATTTCTTCAGCATATCTTTAACATATTTTCCCTGATGAATGAAAGTTCCTTTTTCATTCTGTTTGATCTGAAGACCAAGGAAATATGTTAGCTCACCCACAATACTCATTTTATATTCAGCTTTCATTCTTTCAACGAAACGAGTACATAGGTCAGGGTTAGTGGAACCAAATATAATATCATCGACATATATTTGAACAAAATAATATGACCTTTTACTTTCCTGAAAAATAGAGTTTTATCGATTTTACCTCGCTCAAATTTTTCAATGTGGAGATAAGTAGAGAGAGTGTCATACCATGCACGAGGAGCTTGCTTTAAGCCATAAAGTGCCTTATCCAGTTTATAAACATAACCTGGATGGTTAGGATCTGAGAATCCTGGAGGTTGTTCCACGTAGACTTCTTCATTCAGCTTTCCATTTAGGAATGCTGGTTTAACATCCATCTGATAAACCTTGAAGTCTCTGTGTACTGCATAAGCTAAAAATAGACGAATTGCTTCTAGTCTTGCCACTGGGGTGAATGTTTCGTCGTAATCTATACCTTCCTCTTGTATATATCCCTGAGCAACAAGACGAGCCTTGTTGCGGGTTACCATGTTCATCCAACTTGTTTCGATAGACCTATTTAGTGCCTATCACTGACTTGTCAGATGGTCGTGGAACGAGCTTCCAAACTTTGTTTCTTTTGAATTCTGTCAGCTCTTCTTACCTAGCGTTGACCCAGTTTGGATCTCTGAGGGCATCATCTGTTTTCTTTGGTTCAATCAGAGAAATAAAGTTAACAAATAAACAAATGTTACCTACACTTTGTCGAGTCTGAATACCAGCGTTTGGATCACCAAGAATTTGTTCAATAGGTTGATTAATAGTCCATCGCTAAGTCGGAGCATGACTCGCTGACTCAATCTGAACTTCTGGAGGAGCTGAAGATGAGGCTTCAGCAACTTCTGGTATATCAGCCAAAAGATGAATAGGTTCAGATGTCATTTCATTCACTGATTGCTGAGAAGTAGATGGTATGTCTGAGACAGAAGGTTCAGAAGCAGGCATAGTGTTAATAGGAATAGCTGAGACCCATGATGTTTCAGCTTCACTAGTCTGCATGCTTGGGATGATAGTAGGATCATCATCTTCAACGGTATGAGTATGAGATGGAGGAGTGGGAGTATCTTCTGAATCACCAAGATGAGAAAAAATCCATTGATTAAGTTCTTCAGTATCAGTAGAAGGTCTAGAATTCGTTGAACGGGATTCGTCAAAAGTGACGTGAATTGTTTCTTCTACAGTCTGTCTTCTTCCATTGAAGACTCTGAAGGCTTTAGAGATTGAAGAATATCCAAGAAAGATTCCATCATCAGCCTTAGGATCAAATTTTCCATGGGCATCTCTGTTGTTCAGTATGAAGCACTGACATCCAAAGATATGAATAAAAGCTAATTGAGGGCTTTCTCCCATGGAAAAGTTCATAGGCTGTCTTCTTGGATCTTTTGACAATCAGCGGTCTGTTTTGAGTAAAACAAGCAGGGTTGACAGCTTCTGCCCAAAACTGAGTAGGTAGATGAGAATCATTGAGCATTGAACGAGCAGCTTCGATGATAGTTCGATTTCTTCTTTCAGCGACTCCATTTTGTTGAGGTGTTCTTACTGAAGAAAAGTTGTGAGAAATACCCTTACTTTCAAAGAAAGAATCAAGGGAACTGTTTTTTAACTCAGTCCCATGATCACTCCTTATTGAGCGAACGGTCATGTTGTTCAGGACTTCCATTTCTTCAGGAGTGTCGCTCTTAGAACGGAGAAACATTACCCAGGTATAGCGAGAGAATTCATCAACTATGACTAATGTATATTTCTTTCCAGCGATGGATTGGTTGTTAACAGGGCCAAACAAATCCATATGGAGAAGTTGTAGAGGAGATGACACTGAGGAAACTTGTTTAGATTTGAAACTAGCTTTTGTTTGTTTCCCTTTTTCACACTCTGAACATAGAGACTCCTTAGCGTATGAGTGTTGAGGTAGACCAGTGACCAACTCTTTAGAGGAAAGAGTATTCAGTGTCTTGAAGTTGAGATGGGAGAGCCTCTTATGCCATAGCCAATTGACATCAGATGAGGCTTTTGAGAAGAAACAGGAGTTCTCAGTGGTTGTAGAGTCCATGTTTATAACATAAACATATTCCATACGATATCCGCTGAGAGCTATCTTCTCCCTTTTTTAGTGACAAAGCAGGATTCCTTAGTGAAAATCACTTTGTTATCCTTGTCACACAGCTGACTAATGCTTAAAAGATTTTGCTTCAGTCCTTCAACATATGCGACTCTTCCAAAGGTTGTTGTACCATTAGAGAGTACACCAAAACCTCGGGTATAGCCTTTTCTGTTTCCACCGAAGGTCACTGAGGGACCCTTCTCTTCTTTGTACTCAGTGAGCAAGTTTTTCTTTCCAGTCATGTGTCTAGCGTATCCGCTATCAAGATACCAGATACCCTTCCGAACCTGCAAATAAAGGAAGGTTAGTTTGACTTGGGCACCCATTTCACCATGGGCCCACATTTGTCAATGGTGGTAGAGGAAGTGGAAGGTTTAGCAGTCTTCGCAGCATTTGAAGATTCAGCTTCAGAACTAATCTTCACTTTGGTAAATTTCTTAACCTCAGTGGTAGGTTTCACCTTAACCTGATTTGCACCAGGATTGGTCTTCTTTGCCTTGGGGGCATTGATCTTCACCTTAGCTAACTTTTCAGCTTTGGTGGCTGTGGGGCACTTACTAGCAATGTGATCAGTAAGTCCATAGTGATAATATTTCCTATAGCTAAAAGTAGCTTTAGGACCATTTGCATGCTTAGCCGATAATTTTAAATGAGCAGGGCCAGCACCAAGTATACCTTTGGCATTGGAAATGGGAGGAACAATCAGTTCTTAAGATTTCTTACCAATAATATCCACTTTGATTCTAGGAGTAGATCGCTGAATAAATCCAGGGATCTTGTTCTTAGAAGTAGAGGGATAAGTCACAGAAGCTTTAGAAGCATTCAGCTTTGGTACAAAGGTACCCTTCTAAGGTTTTTGGTTGAAAACTTTTTCTTTTCCTTTACCTTTAGAGATAGAGGTAGGTTTTTCCTCAGGGATGGGAGTTTTTAAAGAGGAACACTAAGATGAGGAGGTGTCCAGGACTGAGGATAGGAGCGTTCCAAATTTGAGCATTGAACGATCAGTGGCTGGTTCTAGAGTATCAGCTTTGTAACCAAGTCCACTCTTATCACTCAGGGGTATCTGAGATCTTATAATCTCAGTGATCGTTGTTGAGGACTTACACCATCCTTCAACAGTAGCCTTTTCAGCTTTTAATGCAGCGATAGCTTCTTCTCGTTTGATTTTGACTAGTTAATTTATATGAACCTGATCTTTTAAATCTTCTTCAATTTTAGAAAGGTTTTCTATTTGAAGGTGACAATTTTTAAGTTGTTCAGCTAGATCAAGGTTTTGATTTTCATCTATGGTCTTGCCATTCATGGCATCATATAAATTCATAGTCAGAAGATCGATTTTCCGAAGACTATCAGCTTCATCAATGTCTGAAATATTAGTAAAGAAGGAAGTTGATACCTTAGTAGTAGAGGTTGAAGTAGAGGGAATGTCATAATTTTCTTCCTCATCTTCTATTTTTGCCATGAGGCAGAGATTGGCCTCATCAACATCTTCAGAGTCAGATGATTCTTCTTCATCAGAGGCAGCCCAGTCAAAGTCAGCCATCAGTCCTTTGCCTTTCTTCTTAAAGCTTTTCAGCTTTGCATACTTTTCTTTCAGCTTTTGATACTTGTCATCTCTAGCCCTGGGGTTAGAGGATTTCTTGGAGAAAGCTGAGGGTTTAGAGACTTTCTTTGACCTGCATTCACTAGCAAAGTGTCCTACTCTTTCAGAGTTAAAGCAGGTAGTAGTAGCCTTATCAACAGGGGTTGATGATTTTGGCTTGTCAGTGAGTGTAAGGGGTTTGTTCCTTCTGAAGTTACTCTTTCGGGCAAATCTCCTGAACTTATTAGCTAGGAGTGCCAGAGATTCATCAAGATCTGAAGAGTCAGCATCTGATGAGCATTCAGAGTTATTTTCCAACTCATTGATAGTGATAGTTGATCGCTGAGTGGAAGGTGACTCTAAGAGTAAAGCAACAGGTATGCTTTTGGAATCTTTTACAAGATTCTTCTTAAGATGACACGACTGCTCATGATTGAGCATAGTGCCAAAGAAGGTAGAGAGAGTCATAGAATTTAGATCCTTTGATAACTTCAGACACAATAAATAATTGTCCCAGCTTTCAGGTAAACATTCTAGGAACTTGGTCAGGATCTCAAAGTTAGAATATTCCTTACCAACGGTTTTCAGATCAATAATTAAACAGTTAAACCGCTGATGTACTTCAGAGAGAGATTCATTCTTACCACAAATGAAGCTTTCGTATTGTCTTACCAGGTTGATCTTTCTTGATTCCTAGACTTCAGATGTACCTTCATATTGAACACATATAGTGTCCCACATGGATTTGGAGGTTTTCAGGTTCATGATGGAATGGTAGACTTCGTCAGGAAGAGCCATAGAAAGGATAGATCTGGCTTTAGTGTCGATAGCCACCTTCTTCTTGTCTTCATCAGACCAATTGTGAGGTTCCTTGGGAATGATTCTTTCAGGAATGGCAGCTCTAGTAGTAGTGTCTGGAACTTCAGGATCAATTCTGACAGGGACATATGGACCATTCTCGATGTAATGAGGCATCGTAGGGTCCACACCTTCTAAGAAGAGTATCATCCTATTTTTCCACAGATTAAAGTTATCTCTGAAAAATCTAGGGGGTTTTGCAAGAGAACCATTATCAATGCAGTTTGTGTTTGTGGTGTTAGCCGTTATGAGAAATAGCAAGGAAGAGAAAAGAGATTAGTATAAGCAAGATCTTGTTTATGAGATTAAACAATCCGCTCTGATACCACTTGTTGGTCCCGAAAGGGTTATACAAGTTTGTAGAAGGGGGGTTGAATACAAACACACGATTTTTACTTTTCTAAATTGTTTATTGATATGTATCAAACAATTTACAACTTGTTCTGGAACAAGATTAAGGAATAAACCTAATCTAAACAAGTTAAGAGAAACACTAAGATTTCTTGCACTAGAAATAAGATAGAAAGGAGATAAGAATATTAAGGATAATATTCTAACACACAAAATAGTAAGAAGAAGGAAATGGCCGAGCACTTCATTTCTGAAGTAGGGTTTTCTTTATATACTGCATGCATTTAATGCAAAACAGTATCACTTTACATGTGGCAGCAGCTGTGATTGGTTGCATGGTTTGACTTTAGTAGACAACCTAGTAGCCGCATGATGAACAGTGTAGAATCATAGTTGGTTGTACGATTCTGAGCAAAAGGGATGTCCATTCTGACTTTTCGTACGGAGGTGTACAATGGGGTAAGACAAAAGTAACTTGTAGAGAAAACTTCATGATCAGCGTTCGCTGAATAATTCTTTATCAGCGATTGATAAAGTTCAGCGTTCGCTGATGTCTTCTACTTGAAACTTCACGTTGAGTGGACAGGTCTTGGCTTCGCTGATATCCGCATCAGTTCATTAGTAGACTTGTCGCTGGTTCTTTGGCTTGATCTTCGACTTCAGCGTAGAACTTTGTTGACGTGAAACTTGTCTTCAGGGATCATAAGTAAACAATATATTTTATCAGCGATCATCAGTAAGACTGAACAGGCTCAGGGCTCACTGATGAACAGGTTCGCTGAATGTAACAAATAAATAGCTTGAGTTTCCTATCAGCGGTACTGAAACAGACTTAGTACTTATCAGCGATAGTGAAACACTTATACATGATGTTTACTTACAATTTTCACTAAGTGATTCTAAGAGAGTCATTATCAAATCATTGAGGGTTTTGATAAACAGAAATATGTTTCATAAAATGTGAAATGTGTCTAATAATATGTGAAATCTGTTTCATAACTTTAAATATGTTTTTCATAATATGTGAAATGTATGTTATAACATGAGATATCTGTTTTAAAACCAATTCAAATGTTACATTAACAGGAATACATGGCAAGGATCGAGGCGCATTTCGAACAAATCTACTACACCAAGTCTGATTTTAACAAGTTGATAAAGGAGGTTATGGACTTGTTCTCGGAAGAAGTCCGCTTCGATAACTACCAAGAGACATTCGATAACGAGAGAGATGATGCGGGAACGGAGCGGTGTGGATCAGAAAATGTTACGGAATACAAGAACTTGGATGTGCATCGAACGACGGAGGTTACACCGACAAAGTTAGACTTTGACATATCGGGATCAGTGGAAGAGCTGACACCCGTTTCACAAATAAGGTGAACTCAGACGTTCAATGCCATCAACAATGATATACTGCACAGGTCGGCGAAGGATGCACAGGCAGTTTCATTAGATGCTGAGATGGTGGCTAATGTTTTGGGTGATAGGCAATTAGTTCCGTACACAGTAAACGAAAAAGGCAAGGAGAAGGTGATGGATGAGATTGGGCCTCGTAGAGCGAGTAACAGAGACATCAGACTCGGCAATCAAATGAGATCACCGTACGTAAAGCGGACGGTCAAACTCCGAATGGCGCTAACGGAACCTGAGAAGAAAGTACACGAGTTATGCTTGGCAGCATTTGGTGGACCCTAGTAAGTACATGTGACATATGAATTAATTTACTTTAACGTAAACTACTTGATGCACACATATATCCAGTTTTGCATAATTAAATCTAAAAGAATTATAGTCACATACGAAACTTGTCGACCGCTTATTCACACAATTCAATCTAAAATAAATCGAATTGTTTTTTGACATTCAATGACATGTTGTACTCATCAACTACGGGGCAAAGGATAGTACGGGCTGGAATGGAAAGCCTTGCGGGACAGGAATACATATTCACGCATGTCATCAATGGGTGGGCTGCAATCTTGAATTATGAGGAACGTTACCGAAACGTACATTCACCGAGGCGGATTTTTTTTAAAACATCAGTTTTGGTGGTAAGCATTATAAAACACATTTACTTCCAATCACTATAATTCATATGTACGATTCTGACATCTAATATTTTAGGAGGGTGGGGTATTATTGAGCCACATATACAATTACAACAAGAGGTACGAATGGTTCAAGAAGAATATATGGGATGTGGAGAACAACCACATCGAAAACGTGTGCTTAAGAAACGTTGATTTGGTATTAAAAAAATTCCATACCGTTATTTGTTTAATATCGTTAGGATAGTATCGTATTTAATTAACTAACTAATTCATGTTGAACATGTATTCTTTCCGGTGATGCAAAATAGGCATTACTATTGTGTGGTGATCAATATTAAAACCAACTTGATTGAGATAATGGACAATAAACAGGCCACAAATTATGAGAACGGAATCGACAATCAATGTGATTGCGATGTTAGCATATTGGTAAGATAAGCTACTAACATGTAAGAAAATAAGTTATATTTTTCACGTGACAATATACATTTATAACATAATATGTATTGTGCAGGAAGCGATGTTGGCCCATCACTTAAAGGATACGGGTCACACAGCTAGAAAGGTGATAGAAAATTTTCCAAGGGTACGACTTGTGGCTAGCTGGCAGACGAAAAGGAATTTCATAGATTGTGGTGTGTTCGTGATGAGAAATATGGAGTGCTACATGGGGGAGGCAGTCGGGGTTTATGCACACAGCTGGAGAAGGAAGGGCCTCTACAAGACAAACAACTAGAGTGTTTATGGAAAAAAAAAATACACAGCGAAGATTCTATTGTGCGATTGGAACACAAGACGGGGTTATGTGGAGTCAGAAATAACAAGATTCAACAAAAATGGACAAAGGGACGCGATCACAAATTCTAGAGCGTGCACGCGCAACACGGACCGAGCGCCTTGACAAGTTTTGAGCTATGAAAACACTTTAAGATTAATTGCTATTTAATTTAGAGGATTTTTATTCGTAGACCGTTTTGAACTATGACTTGGAATGTTTTTTAAAGTACAATTGTTCGTATAATGTTTTGAAATTTGACTTAGATGTGTTTCCGTATACTTAAAATGGTATTTTGGTTGGAACCTTTCAATGTAATGTTCTTGTTTCATATGTTTTATTTTAGTAAATATTTTACAACATCTTGTTTTATATCAAACTCAAACATAGATTACTATTATGTTTCATATATATGACATTCATAATCTATGACTTTGTACTATATATGGTTTCATAGTCTATTGTTTGCATATATGGTTTCATATATATATTGTTTCATATGAAACTAGTACATAGTTGTTCACCGGCTTATTGACATGAGTTTAAAAATCTGTTTCGTAGATGGCTCTATGTGATGATTACTAAAAAATGGACTTGAATGATCATAGAAACAAAGAAACACGATTGCATTACGATAAACAAACCCACCATACAAACCACCACAAAAAAAACGGAACATACAATAATAGACTAAACACCCGAGTAGAATTGATTTTGCACAACAAAATACTTGGACGACCAAAGGGGACCTACACATCAACGGCGCGATATAGCTTACTCCAACGGGGGGGCACTTGCAATCCATCCTGAGAACATCGTAAGAGGCCCTAACACTCTTTATATCGGTATCGTACTTCCGCACCATCTCCTGCACAACCGCGTTTTGGGACTCAAGATCTTCAACTTTGTGACACTGATCATCAAGGTGATATTTCGTCCATTCCAACTCATCAACGGTGTCCTGGTGTTTCTCTTGAAGACGTTTTAATTCGGCCCTAAGAGAACGGTTGTCACAAATGAGAGCATCTATCACCACAACCTGGTTAGAATGCGAACCGATGGGGTTAACACCATTTTGATTTTGTTGGTTGTTGTGTGCCATGGCTAACAAGAGGAAGAGAAATAGTTTTGGTGAAAATGATAAGGATATGAGTTATGAAAAAATTTAGGAGATGCAAGAAATGGAAGTATCGGTATGGCAAATAAAGGGACGGTTGCATGCTTATTTAATGAAGGATTTGATTCACCATGTTGTGGCTATAATCGTGACACCTAACATAGATCCACTTCCATCCTATATGTGAGGACAAAGAGAGTTTATTGACCCAATAAAGGAATCTCTAAAAGTAGCATGCATGGAATATTATTGATAGGGTTAGTGCTATTTGATGTAGATAATGATTTGAAAGTTATGAAAAAAAAAATTAAAGGGTTATAAATAAAAAGAAACAACACGCATAATACCATGATATGAATTTGGTCCACAAATCCCTATTTTTTGTGGTTTCGTAATTTGCATTTGTGAAACGATAATATGAAAAAGTGTATCTTAAAAGATAGTAACAATATTGTAATAAAACAAACAACCAACAAAAAATGTAACGAAATACACACCATAAACATGTCACGAAAATTATTTTGAGTAACTTGAAATTTCAATGTCTCAAAAAATTAAATTTGTCCATAATATAATTAAATTGGAATAAAAGTATTTGTAACCAATGTATCAAAAGGACAAAAACACCATAACTATAGCCTAGTGCTCAAACATATGAAAAAACCCAAACCTACCCATCATTCTGATGCGAAGGACAATTCCTTGAATCATGGTTCGCCAATGTCTTACACCTCCTACACAATCGTTTTTGCCTCTTACACTTCTTGGTTGCTTTCTCCAACGCCCTTACCAACCGTTTTCCTGTACCACACCCCTTGTTTCATATACCTGACGAGGGTAAAATCTGTACCTCCTGAGGTATATCTACTCCATAACATTCCCTAAGCGCTTCAGCTCTATCTACGGAAGCGGATGGAAGGATATTGTCCACTTCAAACTCGGAGTTCATGTTCTCCAACATTTCCGTAAGCACATTCAACTTACCTTTATCGTTCCTAATTCGGCTAACCAACAAATCAAGCTTAGAATACAAACCGCTAATCAAGCGCTCCTTCTTTACGTTAGCCTAACCATACCTTGCACGGGCAGCCTGAACTTCGACATGACCAAAGATCTAGTCCATCGACTAGAATTGAGAATGTCAGGAATTGAACCAAAACCATCGTTTAGCAAAACTTTGAACATGTGACAACACGGGTATCCATTCCGAGGAAAGAAATTGCATTCACAATCTATCATGTCTGTTGTTGTATTGTGTGAAACCTATGAAACAAAAAAATAATTATTATAAGTTACACATTTCATATAACTGTAGAACAAAAAAATTATAACTTAGTAGTATTATGAAAAAAAATGAATTCAAGTAACATACATGGTATGAAAACTTTATAACATCCTTCATGTTTTTATGTAAAACCCTGTACTTCCTGATATCACCGTCTTCTCCAGTAAACACCACGCCACAGTGAAAAGCAGCTTTCTTGATCTCCTTTTGAACTTCGTTAAAAACGGTACGAGTATAGACCTACGACGCATGCCTCTCGATTACCAACAGAGTAGCACAACGAGGGAATGTGTTTATGGTGATGAACTCAAGGATACGATGCTTATTCCTTTGCTTCTCGATCGCACCATCGAACGCATGCAAAAACTTGACCAAATCATTACGATACGATGCATAAATTCGGAAGAACGCATGAGCACTCTCCGACTGGGATGTTGTTCTCATCAACCCAGACATGGGGACATCCCTGTAATATGCAGATATCCAAGATTGCCTAATTGCGTACATATCTCTCAACCAATCGTTGTGATGCAACTCATAATCATCAGTTATACTGCACCACTCCATCTCGAATTCCTCCAGACTCATATGCGTATTCCAAACCAATTTATTAAATCTTCTTTTGAATGAAACGTTAGCGTCAAGATCAGCGGTTATCTACAACAATTATATACGATTCAAGGAATTAAGGAATGAATACATTTACGATATTAAAGGTATGCATACACCTAAACAGTTAATACAAATGCAATAAATTTTAACACTGACCTTCCCAGGAAGTTTCTTCATAATGTGCCACATGCACAACCGATGTTTGGACTCTGTCAACACAGCAGGTATTGCTTGTTTCATAGCAGCACATTGATCCGTATTGACAAACGTAGGCTGCTTCCCGTGAGCTTTCAAGAAAGCAGACAGCACTCACTTAAAATTCTCTATGTTCTCATGGCTTATCAATGCAGAGCCTACCATAACTGACCTCTTATGGTTGTCAATAACTATGAACGGTGCAAAATTCATAGCATGCCTATGAAAAAAATAAAACATATGAAACAATCAATAATTTCACATAGAATAAAAGTGAAAACACAAAACAACATATTATGAAACATACCGATTCGTACGATATGTCGCATCAAAGGATATAGTGTCACCAAAATATTTATAATTTTTCTTAGCAATCTCATCGGCCCAAACAATCGCCTGCAACTCCCCATCAATAACCAATATAACAAACTAATAATCCGGAACGACGGTTCAACGTTTACACAACAAATCACCGAACATTTGAGCATCTTTCTTCCCCACAAATGTACCCACGGCGATCTTGGCATTCTGATTGTCAACTTGAGTGGCATTAACACGTTCGTATCCACCCTTAAGAGCAGCCTGAATATTATAAGACTTTGCCCCACCAATACAAGATGATGACGCATTATACACATTCCTAAAATTCGTATATTGCAAACGTCTTTTAGAGCGTGACATTCCCTTGTCTTCGGAGTTGTATAGAGCATGGTTGTGTCTTTCCTCAAACTTATAAACAACATAACTACTAGACTCCTTCCTAAAACGAAACTTAATACAAGCTCTACAATTAGTCCTTTTAACGTTGGAATTCCTAGACATACGCTCAACATCTTTACTAACCGGAACACCTTGCTTACTACACAATAGGTAACGAGTTTGCACATCGCCAAGCTTATTTTTTTCTTATTAGACTACCTAACATCGAAACTAGCTTCTTCAACATATTTCATATAAGCAATGTCGGCAAGATCAATGGACCTAAATTCATAACCCAAGCCTATCTTTACACTGTCATCCATACATGGTATCCAGTATTTCGTACCTCCTAGTGAAACAAACGTTTCATGTTGTACTAGAACAACACAGTAAAATACTTATACCATGAATATATTATATTAAACATGCTATAAAAATGAAAGCGCATATCAATAAATAAAACATGAAAAACTTGAGAATAAAGCTAGACATGTCATACGATCATGTGAAAAATTTAAATTAACACACACATAACATCTTAAAAGTGGCAGCCTACGTTAAACAATTACAAACAATACTCTTTTCACATAAAATCATTCTAAAACCATGAACAAGTGAATACGTTACATATGAAAAGCCAATAGAAACAAATAACAAACAATACAGTTTCATAATTAATATGTCATAACAATATTTCCATATGACAAAAAAGGAGAATGGATGTGAAAGAAACAATTTTCATGTGAAATACACCATGAAAAATTAAAACATATCATGAGATCATACTAAAAACAAAAAAACATACACAATACCTATGAAAACATTAAATTAATGGTTATAATATCTATGAAGCGATAATCGACGCAAGGTACGAAAGATAGATAGAGGAGAAAACTTTTCACATAAAATCATATTTTTCATATTACATATTAAATAAAAACAGTAAAACGGAAAACTTAATAGTTTCATATATATATATATATATATATATATGAAACTTGGTTCGGGAATGGGGAAGAAAAGCCGTCATGGTGATGAATACGATTTTTGAAAACTGCCAGATGAAGAAGACGATCATGAAAATCTCGGATATGATAAAAAAAGTAAAAATATAAAATAAAATATTTCACTACCTAAATAAAGGATAATTATCCTCCATTATCTACTTACCGAAATGAAACAAAATGTGTTAAAAGACTTAATTACCCTTATGACATGTTAATCTAGATTAAAAATCAATGGCTAGGATTGGTTTGCATAATTTAAACACGTTTATAGGTTTACAGTTTATTATCTATATATATATATATATATATATAATAGATAGTTCATATGTTAGCTCCAACTTCTATGTTTAAAGAAGTATTGAAAAATAGGCTATGTGTAAGTTCATCGACACAGCCTCTACCAAGACACCAAGTGAAGATTCTACATAAGACTTTCTCAGAGGACAAGGCCACAGAGCCTCTGTCACCCTTGACAGAGCTTCTGTGGTATGAAGACTTAGAAGAATGAAGAACTCTGAAGTTCAAGACAAAGATGATCGTGCCTCTCACGTGCCTCTGCTGTACGAAGATCCTGAAGATCGTTCGTACAAGGCGTGCCCTGCACATTCCACGTGTCCACCTCTGATGGGTTGCAGTCTTTACAGAAAACGGCGCACTACATTAACGTTGTACCTACTGCTTTTTCACGATGTCGTCTTTGTACCCTTAGTACTTTTTGTCTCTCACTTGTCCCCTGTAGAATACTATAAATAGAAGGCTCTTGTAGAGCATTTCTGTTAACTTTGCACAATTACACACACCAGATTAAGGCATTTCTTATTGTATTTCACGCACTCACGGTGTTGTTGGTGTTTTATGAGAATCAATAGAAAGTGAATCTTTGGGCTAAACTCTTGTTTATTATAAGTTCATTTGTTTGTTTCTGTGTGTATTTTCTACCGAGCATCTCTTTAGTTCTTTAAAACGCTTCCGCATACTTATTTGTTCGAACTAGTAGAGATTAATATCATTGTTGAGTCAATATTGGGATCAACAATTGGTATCAGAGCAAACTTTGATTTTCTATATCAAAGGATCCACTCTAACAATGATCTCGACTCTTTTTGGTAGACACTTGGACTGATTTTGACCTGTTCTTCATTTATTTCAAAACAGCCCCTGTTTTTCTGCTATTCTCGACTTGTTCGACTCTAGTAAACTGACAGGATCTGTTTCTGTGGTTAAATCTTTCCATTTAAGTGCATTGTTCAAGGTTTTAAAGCTTCAAACTCTTTTCGAAGAATCTGTACCATCTTTTGAAAACTTTCAGTTTATACTCTGTTTTTCTGATATTTACAAATCTGCTCAAAATGGCAAACACAAACAACTTCTTTACTGCTGGTTCTTTAACCAAGCCACCTACTCTGCTCAGAGATGAGTACCCCCAATGGAAGATACGAATGATTCATTTCTTTGAGGGTACTGATAAATATCTCCTCACTTATATTCGAAATCCACCTTATGTTCCTATGGTCACAGTACCACGGGTACCTGCCACAGATGATACTCCAGAGGTTGCTGAGTACGAGAAACCAAAGATAAAGGATAAATGGTCTACTACAGACTGGGAGAAATACGAAATTGCTCAGAAGGCCAAGCGACTTCTGATAATGGCCATTCCAAATTACCTCTTTCAGTCTCTGGATGCATGTGAATCAGCCTACGATCTGTGGAAAGAACTTGAGAAGAAATTAGATGGTGGTGCTAAGACTTAGAAGAATCGCAGAGCCCAATGCATCAACAAGTACTATGCTTTCAAAGCTCTGCCGACAGAGTCTCTGCAGTCAATATACGACAGGTTCAACTCTCTTATTAACAAGTGTAAGAAGTTCGGGATTCACAGAACTTCTGAAGAGAACAACGTCGTGTTCCTAAAGAGCCTAAACGAAGAATGGCTCCAGCTGTCTATGTCTCTGCAAACTAATCAAGACCTAGACACCTGGACTCTGTCAGATCTTTACGGAACATTGGCTACCCAAGAACCTCAGATTGCACAAGCAAAAGCTCAAACCGGTGGGCCTCTTGCACTTGTTGGTAAGGCTACAGAAGCAAAAAAAAACAAAGAAGGAGAAGTCTGTGGAGGAGAAGAAAGAGAAGAAGAAGAAGAAGAAGGTGTTAGTTTTTGACAGTGAGGAAGAGGAATTGGTGGAAGAAGAGGAGGCAATAATGGCCGCAATAGCTAAATCTTTAGCTCTATTGACAAGAGAGTTTAGCAGAGGGTACCAGAAGAAGTCAGGATATGAACGCAATAGGAGAGATGATCGAAGCGGGAAGTATGAGCCAAGGAAACAGGGAAGAGAAGATATTAATGACCAACAGAGGTCAAATAAAAAAGTGACAGAGGTGGTGACCAACAGAGGTCAGGTGACAGAGCTGGGAATACACCCCAGAACCAGGGATGCTTTAACTGTCGAAAGCCAGGACACTATGCTGCTGTCACACCCCGCTAAAGCGGAAACACGGAATGTGCAGCTCAAGTTTCATAGCAAAAGTTACAAGATCACAACAACCATCAAAATACATTCAAAGGTCAAACCTTGTCTTTTACAATTGTTTTTACGGAAGGGAAATGAACATGAAATTTAAAGATAGTAAAGAAAAGCTTCATCACGTGTAGCCTTCCTAAATTCCAACCTTAAGAATGTTCTCCTGAAAAGCATGTAAATGAGAGTGTCAACTAATGCACTAGTTGGTGAGATCACAGGTTTAATGGGTATAACATTGTTTGCCATCACAAAATAGTTTAAATCCACACATGGGATAAAATAATACGGTTATAAAAACCACTTGTTTGCCATTGCAAAATAGTTTAGATCCACACAAGGGATAAATAAAACGGTTATCAGAACCACTTGCTCGAGGTAATCATATGTAAAATGCTAAGTTATTGAGCCCGTTACCCGACCTATACTGACATAATTTTCCCCTACCACAACGGTGGAATCATTCCACATACGCGCATGTTCTATCACCAACAATACGCAATACAACAATAATTATGCACTCAAACAAGCGCTACTTGTGAGTGGGGGTGTCAACCCAAATAACGTTATTCATAATTACCAACGGCTCACACTCGTGAGTTAAACGGGTAACGTATACGTGAACGGGGACTTTATACATGATAGCAAAAGAAACTCAAACTTACAACATTTGCAACAACATAGATACCATAGAGCATAAATAAGCAAGCTTCGTATTTTCAAGAAAACGAAATAATCGGTGTGTAAAATAGTTGTAGTAACCACATGCTTTTCACCCCAAAATATGTAAAACATTGAAAAAGGGGCTGTGAATACTCACTTGATACGTGATAGAATCCAGGAATCTCCCACAAATACTCCGAGATGATCCTACTTCAAACCTATGAACGTAAGGTCACTAGTGAGTTCTTGTTGGTCCCGAAAGGCCTATACAAGTTTGTAGAAGGGGGGGGGTTGAATACAAACACACTATTTTACTTTTCTAAATTGTTTATTGATAAATCATTAACAATTTACAGCTTGTTGCGGAAACAAGATTAAGGATAAACCTAAATCTAAACAAGTTGGAACACTAAGGTTTCTTGCACTAAGAAAGATATGGAGATTACTAATAAAATCCTATCTTGAGAGAGATTTGAACTTGTCCAGAGTTAGCAAGTTACTTCAAATGAAGTGAGTTCATCTCTTTATATACTACATGCATTTAATGCAATTCAGTATAAGCTTTACACGTGTCATCAGCGGATTGGTTGCATGTCATTGACTTTTGTTGACAACCTTAGTAGCCGCATGAATGAACAGTGTAGTATCAGAGTGGTTGTACGATCTCAGATTTTCGGAGGTTCTTTTCTGACATTTCGTACGGTGGCGTGCAAGGGAGGTTAAGACAAAAGTATTTTGTACGGAGGAATTCATGATCAGCTTTCGTTGATTCAGCGATTATCATTTACTATTCAGCGAATGATAAAGTTCAGCGATAGCTGAAGTCTTGTACTTGATACTTCACGTTGAGTGGACAAATCTGAGTCTTCGCTGATCCGCATCAGTTCATTAGTAGACTTGTCGCTGGTTCTTGAGCTTGATCTTCGACTTCAGCGTAGAACCTTTGTTGACGTGAAACTTGTCTTCAGGGATTATAAGTAAACAACTAACTTATCAGCGATCACCATAAAGACTGAACAGACTCAGCGCATTATGGTGAACAGTGTTCGCTGAATGTTTAATTTAAAGAGCGAGAGTTCCTATCAGCGGTACTGTAAGATCTTAGTACTTATCAGCGATAGTGAAACTCTGATACATATTGTTTACATACAATTTTCACTAAGTATTTAAGAGAGGGTCATTATCAAATCACTGAGGGTTTGGATCAACAATCTCCCCCTATTTGATTATGACATAGCAACAAAGAAAATTGCTATTTAATGAAAACATAAGGATAAAAAGAACTCATAAAATATTTGTCCCTTTTACTGTTTTCTGGGATCTTTTCAGTACTGATGGAGTAAAGTACATTCGCTGAAATCTTTCTTTAAATCTTTGAATCAGGTTACAATGAAGAACAGAAAGATTACAAGTACAAGCGAAATAAATTACAAGTACAGAAGGATAACTGATACAATAGAGAAAAAGGAGATTATATCAGTTTTCAAAAGGTTCTTCCTTAATGAGAAGTTCATCAAGGGTCGTCTTTTCAGTGGGAATCATCCAGTCAGGAACCGTTACACCTTGTTTTCTTTTCTTCAGCGCTTCTTGAAAGATCAAGGGTTTTAGGTGTCGTGCCTGAATGTCCTTTCTGAAGTCACACCAGTAGATAAGATCTCTGAGCTGTTCGATTGGAGTGATTGGGAGCTCAGCGATCCGTTGAAAGCATTTTCGTCCGTCGTAGTCAAGAAAGAATATTCCATAAGGATTACTGATGACTTTACCAGGGACGAAAAGTTCACATGGTGGCAGAGAGATGTCAAGGGCAGATAGATCAGGATCAGGACCAAGTACTTCAGCGCGAGAGAAACCAATTCCAGTTTCATTTCGTATGACAGGTCCTGAATTTGAATCTTGACGTTTCTTCCTTGGAGAACCTCTTTTTCTTTTCGGCTTTAGATCAGGAACAGGAGGAATATCCACACAGGAAGATATCAAGTCGATCTGTCTGTTTATCAGCTTTTCGAAATGATTCTTGTACTTTGATTGTGATGGTTGGATAGCTAACCTCATCTCCAGCCATTCAGAGAGACCATACCTTTTTACAGTGTCAGCACGAAAGGTTTCAGATGTGCCATCTTCTCTGAACAGTTTGATGTCAACAATAGGTACTCCGATAGATGTTCTTCCAGAGATGAATACCTTGTTGATCTTCGCTGGACTATATCTGAAGTGAATTTTCTCTTTACACCAGATCAAGGTGGTCTGAGAAACTTCAGTTTTCTTTTCCACGATCTTCTGGGCTTCTTCCCACAGCTTTCGTTGGATTTGAATGGGAACACGCTTCAGCTTGGGGTCTTTGACAGATTCTTGAGTGAGCTTGATGGCGTATTCTCTGTCTTTCTCTTCAGCTTCCTTTCTTTCAGCAATGAGGCGTTCAGCTCTAAGGTGGTCCTGATATTCAGCTTTTGAAATTCTGAACTTAGGAGGAACTGAAGGCAGTTGATCAGGCCTTAGAATGATTCGCTGATCCTCGAATCGCTTTATTATTTCTTCTCTTCTCTTTTGATCCTCTTCACTCAGCTTTTGAGGAACTAAGGAAGGTCTCTTATTGCGCAAGAGAGGTTGTTCTTCTGGTTCATCAGTCTCAGAGATCAAGTCCAAGACTGGGATTATTTCATCAGCAGCAGCTGGCTTTATTTGTGAAGTCGCAACAGAAGAACCTTCAGCGACATCCTCAAACAGGGGAGAGGACTAGCTGAAAAGCAGCGATCTTACAGATAAGAATTGGGTAGAAGAACTTGGGTAGAAAAGATAGAAAAAATAATGTGGATGTGTATATAGGTTTGGAGAACTTAGTGAGCTGTTGAGAAGTTCAGGGAAGGAAAAAGTAAAGTTTTAGTTTGCCTGACAAACCGGCTTTTCAAAGAGAATCGCTAGATTTTCATCTTCAGCGAGGCCTTTGTCTTTGCTTTTCTCAGCGCCAGAGGCTGAGGGCTTTGTCTTTGTCTTCTCCCCTGATGGTTCTTTTATTGAGATTCCTTTAAGAGCTTTGATCCTTGGGGCAGGTTTGATGATAAAGAAATCATCGTCATCTTCATCATCATCATCATCCTTTCTTGGATCGAAGGATGGTTTGTCGTCAGGGATGTCGATGTCTTCATCTTCTTCTGCTTCGGAATTCTCAGCATCTTCTTCGAGTTGCTCCCCCTCAGATACAGAGGCGAGCTTCTCGGTTCCCTCAGGGTTTTCATCTCCCTGAGGTCCAGTGGTCAGATCTTCATTCCTCTCTCCCCTGATAGATTCATCATGGGAAAGGTCTTCAGCGCTTTTGTTGTTCAGATCTTCAGCTCTTTTCTCCTTGGAATGTTCAGCGCTCTTCTCCCCCTCTTTTTCATGATGACTGGGGGAGGAATGGGCAGACTCAGCATTTGTGTTATCTCTGTCATCTGGGCCAGAGAGTTTCACACAACCTTCAAGCTTTGCTATTCTGTCTTCTAGGCCAGAGATAGCAGGCGTGATTTTCCTCAGCTCTGTGCGATCCTCCTCTGTGAAAGATTCCAGAATAGGGACAGGGGCAGGAGCAGGAGCTGGACTATTTGCCTTGTTTACCAGTGTCTCGATCATCGTCTTCATAGAGCTAACGTCGGTCTTTACAGAGTCAGTCTTGACCTCTGACATATCACCCTCGAGTTTTTCAACCGATGTCTTCAGCGTTGTTACTTCGCTGGACATGGTCGAAACTGATGTTTTGAGGCTTGTGTAGTCAGTGTAGATGTCACAGAGCACCTTGGCAAAATCGTTGAGCGTCTTATCAAGACTCTTGATGTCTTCAGTGGAAGCTTTCTTCTCCACCACCGTTGTCAGCTTTGTCAAGTTCTCTCCAGTGTTTGTTACAGCTGTTGAGTTGTTGGAGAGTGTGGTGGTGAGACTGGACAGCTTTGTTTCCACGGACTTCAGCGAGGCATTGATGTCTCCCAAATTAGGACCTGTAACATATAAGTACTTGTGAACAAAGGAAAGCTCAGAAGTTTCAGGTTTAGTTACAGTGTTTAAGGTGGGATTAGTACCTGCAGGAGGATTGATGAACTCGTCGAAGTTGCAAGTTCCTGAATAGTGTTCCATATCCTCTTCGAAAGTACGGTGAGGTATGGTGAACTCTGCAGGTCCTTTCTTCATCATTTGTTGAGAAGCATCAGCGACGGCTTCTGGAATGATGGCATCTCAAGTGTTTGCTGGAGGAGTGTCCAAGTGAGTGGAGGGAGAAGCGAAGGTTAAGATTGGGGTTCGGGTTCTGAGTTCAGCGTTGGAATCGCTGACAATCACTTCATCAGTCTTTTGAGAGACTGAGGGAGGTTGGGTAGTTTCCAAGTTTCTAACCTCAGCGTTTGGAGACGCTGAAGTCTGGATTGGAGGGATGGCTTGCACGGGTGTGGAAGAGCGTACCACGGAACTTTCCTTCAGCTCTTCAGAACGAGCTGAGGAGTCTTCAGCATGGAATTGCTGGGGTTGCTCCTTGGTTTTCTTGATCCTTTTGGAATCAAGTTGGGTGTGTGAGGGTTTCCTTTTCTTATAAGGAGAGGATGTTGTGGCCGGGGTATCAGCGATTGGTATTGTCGCTGAAGGAGCCACAGAAAGCGGAGAATTTAGAAGAGAGAGAAGAGTAGAGAGACGTACCTCATTGGCGACAGGCTTGAAGTCGAGAACCTTAGGGCCAATCTGAGAAAGTTTCAGATCACCCTCTTCAGGATAGCTGTCCTTCAGGCCATATTGAAAGATGGCGCTGATGAATCGTGGGTAAGGAACCCATGCTGGTCTGTCAGCGGCAGAATCGACACGTTGAATCAGGTCTTCATAAATAATGGAGGCCCAGTCAATATTTAGACCTTTCAGCAGTGCGTATCCCATGGACTGCTGAGGTTGGGCGGCTTGATCAGAAGATCCGGATTTCGCTGTCATGCAGCTGATCAGGTGAGCGAAGATGAAATTCATCTCGCTGGGCATTTTGGATTTCTTTATCAGCGTCAGTTTCTTCTCAGGCTTCTTGTCCCTTCCAATATCCCAGATATAACCCATTGCGTCAAGGAAAGCAATGATTGCTTCTCTGTCAGCATGCTTTTTGTGGTCAGGGAATGGAATGAAGGGTTTTTCTTTGGAGGCATTTGGGAAGTTTAGGGCTTTGTGGATAATTGCGGGTGTGATCTTGATGGTGCCATACTCAGTATCGCTGAGTATGCAGTCTATGGTTTTGGATGGATCTTTGGCAGAAGGTAGCTCAGTGTGTCTGGCAGAGTACCAGAACTGGGATAAGAGCCGCTGACTGGCAGGAGGTGTTATGGTCAGGGCTGTGTAGATGGGGCTGTTCTTCAGAAAACTTACAGCATCGTCCAGATGTGATACTTGCTTCCGAGGAGGAAACTCGAGAAGAGTTGAGAGGTTGTTGGCCTTAGTCCAATCGAGTTGATCCAGCTCGAACTTCACCTGGGGGGCTTTGAAGATTTCCATTTCCTCAAAGTCAGTGGAGATGGATTCAGCGGTAACATTCAGCTTTGAAGATGCCATATCACTGTATTATCAGTTCAACCAAAGATGTTAACAGATAAGAATTATCTTAATGTGGAAAGAAATTTCCGTTAAGATTTTTCGAATCTTGTCCATTTCATTCAGACAAAAAATGTCTTAATGAAGATTAGGGTTTTTCTTGATTAAGAGAAAAGTAAAACCCATAAAATCTTGTATTCCAGTTTCTAAAAGAAAAATGGATACGAATGAAGAACAAGTTTAAGATTTAGATTTAAAACTTGAAGAACAACCATGAAATGGCTGTGTTCATAAAACCATGAAAGAAATGATTTTATTTTAAAAAAAGTTCTTTTGTTTGATCTTGTTAAAACAAAGAGAAGATCGAAAACAAGTTATACGCATTTGATAAAAAATAAGAACATATTAACCTTGAAGTTTTGATGAAGAAGATGATGAACAGTTCTTGAGGTTTTTGAGAGCACAAATGCAACAGAGAATTCTTTTCTTGCGGAGAAAGATTGTTCGCGTAAAAGACAAATATAAACCAAGAGTTGTTTATATAGGGATTTATAGAGAGAGAGAAAACCTTGAGCGGGAAAAGGTTTTCATCATGACACGGACACGTGTTTGCATTTGATTGGAAGTTTGAACAAAACGTGCAAACGTGTGTCAGAAAGAAATCGTGCCGAGTGTTATCCGTTGCAATGACGTCACAACTGTCCTTTCACATTCTTTTAGGATGTCTCTGAGGTTTTGAAAAACTCAGGGACTCTTTTGAAAAACATGAAGCACTGAATAGAAATATCAGTGAAGGTTTAAGGAATTTTCAAAATATCGCTGTTAAGGAAGAGATATTCAGCGATGCATTTTGTTTTGAAATCTTGCATTTACATGCAATTGTCAGAGAGAGAAAACATACCTGGATATCAGTTTAACCAAGTTTATTCAGAGAGAAGATGATGAAATGGATTATAAAAGTTGATTTTATCCCGAAGCCTATACAAGAATGTATAAACGTATCGCTGATAAATGTGAACCGCTGAAGATTTTATCCTTCAAAGTTCAGCATTCCAAGCTCGCTGATGAGAAAGTTGAATCTTGTCTCATCAAGAGGTTTGGTAAACAAATCAGCTAACTGATAATCAGTTGGGATAAAATGAAGTTCTATATCACCATTCATCACATGATCTCTGATAAAATGATATCTGATTTCTATGTGTTTTGTCTTTGAGTGTAGCACTGGATTGTTTGCTATAGCGATGGCACTTGTGCTGTCGCAATAGATTGGAATTTTGGAGAGCTGAAGATCATAGTCTAGTAGCTGATTTCTCATCCACAAGACTTGAGAACAGCAGCTTCCAGCGGCTACATACTCAGCTTCAGCTGTGGAAGTGGACACTGAGTTTTGCTTCTTACTTGTCCAACTTACCAGCTTTCCACCCAGGAGCTGACATCCTCCTGTGGTGCTTTTCCTATCCATTTTGCAACCTGCAAAATCACTGTCTGAATAGGCGGTTAGATCGAATCCTGAGTCTTTGGGATACCAAAGACCTAGATTCGTTGTACCCTTAAGATATCGAAAGATTCGCTTTACAGCTTTCATATGGGATATCTTAGGTTCAGCTTGATATCGTGCACACAGACATGTTGCAAACATAATATCGGGTCGGCTAGCTGTAAGATACAATAGTGAGCCGATCATCCCACGGTACAGCGTGACATTGACAGGAACACCCTTTGTGTCCTTATCAAGTATCAGCGGTGGTGCCATAGGGGTTTTCATAGCTGAACTTTCAGTTAAGTCGAATTTCTTCAGCATATCTTTAACATACTTTCCCTGATTTATAAAAGTTCCTTTTTCAGTTTGCTTAATCTGAAGACCAAGGAAATATGTTAGTTCACCCATCATACTCATTTTATACTCATCTTTCATTCTATCAGCGAAACGAGTACAAAGCTCAGGGTTAGTAGAACCAAATATAATGTCATCAACATATATTTGAACTAAAATGATATGACCTTTTACTTTTCTAAAAAACAAAGTTTTGTCAATCTTACCTCGCTCAAATTTTTCAATATGGAGATAAGTAGAGAGAGTATCATACCATGCACGTGGAGCTTGCTTTAAGCCATAAAGTGCCTTGTCCAGTTTATAAACATAACCTGGACGCTTAGGATCTGAGAATCCTGAAGGTTGTTCCACATATACTTCTTCATTCAGCTTTCCATTTAGAAACGCTGACTTAACATCCATCTGATGTACAGTGAAGTTTTTGTGTACAACATATGCTAAGAAAAGACGAATAGATTCAAGTCTTGCTACTGGAGCAAAAGTTTCGTCATAATCTATGCCTTCCTCTTGTCTGTATCCCTGAGCAACAAGACGAGCTTTGTTGCGAGTTACAGTACCATGTTCGTCCAACTTGTTTCGATAGACCCATTTAGTGCCTATCACCGTTTTGTCAGTTGGTCTACGAACAAGTTTCCAAACATTGTTTCTTTCGAATTCAGTCAGCTCTTCTTGCATAGCGCTGACCCAGTTTGGATCTCTGAGGGCATCATCTATTTTCTTTGGTTCAGTTAGAGAAATAAAGTTAACAAATAAACAAATATTACCTGCACTTCTACGAGTCTGAATACCAGCGTTGGGATCACCAAGAATTTGATCGATTGGGTGATTTACAGTCCATCGTTGAGCCGGAGCATGCGTCGCTGACTCAGTCTGAACTGGAGAAGCTGAAGATGAGGCTTCAGCTACTTCTGGATTATCAGCTAAGAGAGGGATGTTTGCGTTTGCCACTTCATTCACTGATTGCTGAGAAATAGATGGAATTTCTGAGACATTTGGATCAACTGCAGGTATAGTGTTTATAGGAACAGCTGAGACCCAAGATGTTTCAGCTTCACTATTTTGCATATTTGGAATGATAGAAGGACCATCATTTTCTACTGTGTGAGCATGAGGAGTGGGAACATCTTCTGAATCACCAAGATGAGAAAACATCCATTGATTCAGTTCTTCTGTATCAGCTTTCGGTTTAGAGTTCGTTGAACGGGATTCGTCAAACGTGACGTGAATAGTTTCTTCTACAGTTTGTCTTCTTCGGTTGAAGACTCTGAAGGCTTTGGAAACTGAGGAGTATCCAAGAAAGATTCCATCATCAGCCTTAGGATCAAACTTTCCAAGGGCATCTTTGTTGTTCAGTATGAAACACTGACATCCAAAGATGTGAAGAAAGCTGATTGAAGGATTTCTCCCATGAAAGAGTTCATAGGCTGTCTTTTTGAATCTTTTAACTATCAGCGACCTGTTTTGCGTAAAACAAGCAGTGTTGACAGCTTCTGCCCAAAACTGAGTAGGCAGGTGAGAATCGATGAGCATTGAACGTGCAGCTTCAATAATTGTTCTATTTCTTCTTTCAGCGACTCCGTTTTGTTGTGGTGTTCTCACTGACGAAAAGTTGTGAAAATACCCTTGCTCTCAAGGAAGGAATCAAGAGAACTGTTTTTGAATTCAGTTCCATGATCACTCCTTATTGAGCGAACAGTCATATTGTTCAGAGTTTCCATCTTCCGAACAAAGGTGATGAGTTCTTCAGGGGTGTCACTCTTAGAACGGAGAAACATTACCCATGTGTAACGAGAGAATTCATCAACTATGACCAGCGTATATTTCTTTCCAGCGATGGATTGTTTGTTAACGGGGCCAAACAAATCCATATGGAGTAGTTGTAGAGGAGATGACACTGAGGAAACTTGCTTTGACTTAAAGCTTGCCTTGGTCTGCTTCCCTTTATCACACGCTGAACATAAGGACTCTTTGGCGTATGAATGTTGAGGTAGACCAGTGACTAACTCTTTGGATGAAAGAGTATTCAGTGTCTTGAAGTTGAGATGTGAGAGCCTTTTGTGCCATAGCCAGTTAACATCAGAAGATGCTTTTGAGAAGAAACAGGAGTTCTCAGTGGTTGTTGAGTCCATGTTTATAACGTAAACATTTTCCAAACGATAACCGCTGAGAGCTATCTTTTCCTTTTTGTCAGAGACAAAGCAGGATTCCTTAGTGAAAATCACTTTGTTATCCATGTCGCAAAGCTGACTGATGCTTAGAAGATTATGCTTCAGCCCTTCAACATATGCGACTCTTCTGAAGGATGTTGTACCATTTGAAAGTACACCATACCCTCGGGTATGTCCTTTTCCATTTCCACCGAAAGTCACAGAGGGACCCTTCTCTTCCTTGTATTCAGCGAGCAGGTTTTTCTTTCCAGTCATGTGTCTAGAGCATCCGCTATCGAGATACCAGATACCCTTCTTAACCTGCAATACAAAGGAAGATTAGTTTTGCTTGGGTACCCACTTCACCATGTATACGCGTTTGTCAGTGGAAGTAGTTGGAATGGGTTCAGCAGTCTTCGCAGCATTTGAAGATTCAGCTTTGTCTTTCTTTACTTTGGTCAATTTCTTGACCTCAGCGGTAGGAGTCACCTTAACCTGAATTGCAACTGGTTTGGTCTTCTTGGGTGCTATCTTCACCTTAGCTATCTTATCAGCTTTGGTGGCTGTGGGACACTTACTTGCAATATGATCGGTAAGTCCACAGTGATAACATTTCCAATAACTAAAATTAGTTCTAGGACCACTTGAGTGCTGAGCTTTTAATTTGGAATTAGAAGTGCCAGCACCAAGTACACTATTGGTTTTTGAAATAGGACGAACATTCAGTTCTTCAGATTTCTTACCAAGGATATCTACTCTGAGTCTAGGAGTAGGTCGCTGAACTGATCCAGAGGTCTGATTTCTAGAACCAGATGAATGAATCACTAAGTCTTTGGAAGCATTCAGCTTAGGTACTAAGGTACCCTTCTGAGGATTTTGATAAATAACAATTCCTTTACCTTTGTCTTTAGAGACAGAGGTAGGTTTTGAATAAACCATTTTCTCCTTACCTTTTGAGGAGGTAGGAGTTTCCTCAGGGATTGGTGTAACCGACGAGGAGTACTGAGATGAAGAAGTGTCAGCTACTGAGGATACGAACGTTCCAAATTTAAGCATCGAACGTTCAGTGGTTGGTATTGGAGTATCATATTTATAACCCAAACCACGTTTATCACTCAGAGGAATCTGAGCCTTAATTATCTCAGTGATCTTTGTTGAAGAATTACACCATCCTTCAACAGTAGCGTGTTCAGCTTTTAATGCAGCGATAGCTTCCGCTCGTTCGATTTTGACTAGCTGATTTAAATGGACTTGATCTTTAAAATCTTCTTCAAATTTAGAAAGCTTTTCTATTTGAAGGTGGCAGTTTTTAAGCTTTTCAGCGAGATCAAGATTTTGGTTTTCAACCACAGCTTTGCCGTTCATGGCTTCGTATAAACTTCTAGTCAGCAGTTCGATTTTACGGAGACTATCAGCTTCATCAATATTTGCAATATTGGTAAAGAAGGAAGGTGATACCTAAATGGCAGATGTTGAAGTGGAGGGAATGTCTGAACTTTCTTCCTCTTCTTCAATCTTGGCCATGAGACATTGATTTGCTTCATCATCTTCAGAATCAGATGATGAGGCTTCTTCATCAGAAGCAGCCCAATCATAGTCATCCATCAGGCCTTTTCCTTTCTTCTTAAAGCTTTTCAGCTTTGCATACTTTTCCTTCAGCTTTGAGTATTTGTCATCTTTATTCCTTGGAACAAAGGATTTCTTTGTAAAAGCTGAAGGTCTCATGATTTTCTTTGACCTGCACTCGTTAGCGAAATGACCAGTCTTTTCGCAGTTGAAACAAGTAGCAGTAGCCTTATCAACAAAAGCTGATGACTTAGGCTTGTCAGCTATAGAAAGAGTTTTGTTCTTTCTAAACATTTTCTTCTTGGCGAATCTCCTGAACTTTTTAGTTAGGAGAGCCAAGGATTCAGCATCATCTGAAGAATCAGAATCTGATGACCTTTCAGAGTTACTTTCTAACTCAGTGATAGTGACCACGGGTCGCTGAGTAGAAGGTTCCTCTGAGATTAAAGCAATAGGGGTGCTTTTGGAATCTTTTACAAGATTCTTCTTAAGATGGCTAGATTGCTCATGATTCAGCAATGTGCCATATAAGGTAGCGAGTGTCATTGATCTTAGATCTTTTGACAGCTTGAGACACATGGAATAATTGTCCCAGCTTTCAGGTAAACATTCTAAAAACTTTGTCAGCACTTCAAAGTTAGAATATTCCTTACCAACCGTTTTAAGATCTATAATTAAGCAATTAAAACGTTGATGAACTTCAGAGAGAGTTTCATTCTTACCAGAAATGAAGCTTTCGTATTGTCTTACCAGGTTGATCTTTCTTGAATCCTGGACTTCAGACGTTCCTTCATACTGAACACATATTGTGTCCCACATGGCCTTTGAGGATTTCAGGTTCATGACGGAATGGTAGACTTCGTCAGGAAGGGCCATGGATAGTATGGATCTGGCTTTTGTATCTATAGCCACTTTCTTCTTGTCTTCATCGGTCCACATGTGTATTTCCTTTGGAATCAGCCTTTCGGGAATAGCAGCTCGAGTTGCAGTGGCTGGAACTAAAGGATCAATAGTTACAGGGATGTGTGGGCCGTTTTCAAGATAGTAGGTCATACTAGGGTCTACACCTTCTAGGAAGAGCATCATCCTATTTTTCCATAAGTTGAACTTGTCTCTGGAAAATCTAGGGGGTTTTGCAAGAGAACCATTGTCTATATAATTTGTGTTTGTGTGGGAGGCCATTTTCAGATAATAGCAAGGAAGAGAAATATCTTAGATTAGATCTTGTTTATGAGATTAAACAAATCTGCTCTGATACCACTTGTTGGTCCCGAAAGGCCTATACAAGTTTGTAGAAGGGGGGGGGGGGGGGTTGAATACAAACACACTATTTTACTTTTCTAAATTGTTTATTGATAAATCATTAACAATTTACAGCTTGTTGCGGAAACAAGATTAAGGATAAACCTAAATCTAAACAAGTTGGAACACTAAGGTTTCTTGCACTAAGAAAGATATGGAGATTACTAATAAAATCCTATCTTGAGAGAGATTTGAACTTGTCCAGAGTTAGCAAGTTACTTCAAATGAAGTGAGTTCATCTCTTTATATACTACATGCATTTAATGCAATTCAGTATAAGCTTTACACGTGTCATCAGCGGATTGGTTGCATGTCATTGACCTTTGTTGACAACCTTAGTAGCCGCATGAATGAACAGTGTAGTATCAGAGTGGTTGTACGATCTCAGATTTTCGGAGGTTCTTTTCTGACATTTCGTACGGTGGCGTGCAAGGGAGGTTAAGACAAAAGTATTTTGTACGGAGGACTTCATGATCAGCTTTCGTTGATTCAGCGATTATCATTTACTATTCAGCGAATGATAAAGTTCATTAGTAGACTTGTCGCTGGTTCTTGAGCTTGATCTTCGACTTCAGCGTAGAACCTTTGTTGACGTGAAACTTGTCTTCAGGGATTATAAGTAAACAACTAACTTATCAGCGATCACCATAAGGACTGAACAGACTCAGCGCATTATGGTGAACGGTGTTCGCTGAATGTTTAATTTAAAGAGCGAGAGTTCCTATCAGCGGTACTGTAAGATCTTAGTACTTATCAGCGATAGTGAAACTCTGATACATATTGTTTACATACAATTTTCACTAAGTATTTAAGAGAGGGTCATTATCAAATCACTGAGGGTTTGGATCAACAGTTCTCAATCTCGAAGGTTCGGTACTAATTATCCAAATCATCATAAAATGCCTTGTTGTGTTTTAATATTATAACGTAATAAACGTATACATTGTTCTCTTAGATTAAAGTTTCTACAATTTCGTCCCAATACGTAACGAAAAGGGTTTTAAAGAACATAAACATATATAGTACATATATATGTATAAACCAAAATTTTATCGTAACGACGATAAAATTAGGGGTCGTAAACGAAATGACAAATATTTAAACGTATAAATATATAAACATAACATATATTTATACTCCACTACTTCATCATAAAATGATGAAATGGGATCAAGAATAAAATGCATCAATGTATCTAAATATATTATATATATGAACATTTCACAATTTCATCATAAAAGATGAAAAGGGATAGAGAATAAATAAAATGCATAAATAAAAGACATAAATAAATTGCATAAATAATATAAGATATACTTATATATTCCACTATTTCATCATAAAATGATGAAATGGGATTAGATATAGTCCATAATAATAGTAATAATTTGTCCTTCACTGTCCAGAATTTGATGTCACTTTGTGTTCAACTTTTGGTAACTTCCAGGTATAATTAAATCATGAAATTTTATGTCCATTAATTTCAATGAGTTAGGAAACTTTTGACACCAGTTTCATAATTTTTGGAGAAGTATAAGTACATGAAATAATACACGACGTAAAATCCGACAGAATACTTTGCTGTTTGCATCCGGATTTTGTGAGGACTGTTTGATAAATGAAATCTTTTGAGTTTTTAAATGAAACCACTTGGGTTTGAATCTTAACACACTAAAATGAATTCCAGAAAAAGAATCACTCCATTTGGAGTTAAAATGAGTGAGATATGACTCTTTGAAGTGAGGTGTAATTTCTGGCAGCAAGCTGTCCAATCAACACCTTGTGCATGTGCACCCAACTAGACTTTTAAACCAAAATTCTTATTCCTTTGCATGCAAAATCCGATTTGACTCTCATCCATACAAATATTTTCAGTTCCCAAACATATTTATGATCCATTTAAAATGCATGCAAAACAACCATCAACTCAAGCTTTGAATACTTTTTGTAAAAGACCCAATATTGATAATTGTTGATGTTCTTGCCAAGAACATCAACATGCAACTAAAAATTCAGTATTTTGAGCTCATGCATGTGGGTTTAAATGTGTTTTTAGTGGTTTTCAAAGATACATTCATAAGACTCTTGAACAAAAATGATGGATCTTTCAATATTACTACATGCATGTGTTTAAAATGTTCATCTTTGATCTTAACTTTGGTTTGATTTTGGATTCGCCATCTTTTACTAACAAAAGATGTTATGATGGTAAATCTACAAACATTAAGACCCATAAAGATGATTTTAAAAGATGTGAAGAAAGTGTAACAAAAAGATGAAGATCATACTTTTAAAAATGCAAGAATATGAAAAAGACTTAAAAGAATGTGTGTGGATTTTACCCAACACACTTATGTTTACCTTAGATTGCCTTGGACTCTTGTAGTATAAGAGTTTAGGGGCTGGAGTTGTGATGAAGGTTTGAAGGTTTGAAGATGAAAATATGAAGATTTGAAGGTGGAGAGAGAGAGGGATGATACTTGAGAGAAAATGCAAGTAAAAGAAATGATTCAAAAATGAAATGTAAGGTTTATTTTATAGAAATAGGGAGAGAGGGGGGGTTTATTAATAAAAAAATATAAATACTAAAGATAAATGTTGTATTATTGGTTAGATATAAAAATACTTGTATTCTTCTAAACTTAAAATACCAAGTAATTATAAAACAAAGTACTTTCATATATAATATGATTGAAATATATAAATTATCATTTACATAAATACTTGTAGTATATAAATATTTTAGGTTGGCATTTTATGAGATTTATGGATAATTTCCTAATTCAAGGATTTCTTAGGCAAAATTTCTCAATTTTTCCTATTGTATCGGGTTTACTGCTACAATTGCACTGTGTAAACTATGTCATAAAAAAAATAAGGTTTCCAAACAGTTCTAACCTGAGATATGAATTTGACAGTTGTCACAGTCTCCCTCGGTTAGAAGAATTTCGTCCCGAAATTCAAGTGTTACTAGCGTTAACAGGTTTGCTTGCGAAGAGGTGAGGATACTTTTGTAACATGTAATCCTCCCGCTCCCAAGTGTATTCAGGCCCACGCCTTGTGTTCCAATGGACTTTTACTATCGGGATTTTGCTTCTCTTAAGACGCTTGACTTCCCTATCGAGTATTTCCATTGGTTCCTCTACGATGTGCAGTTTATTGTTGATTTGGACTTCTTCCAAAGGCACGGTTACTGCTTCATCAGCTAAACACTTTTTAAGGTTCGATACGTGAAACGTGTTGTGAATAGCACTTAACTCCATTGGCAATTCCAGCTTATAAGCTATTGGTCCAATTCTTTCCGTGATCTTGAATGGTCCAACATACCGTGGACTCAACTTTCCTCTTTTCCCAAAACGGACTGTTCCCTTCCAAGGGGATACTTTTAAAAAGACCTGGTCACCCACTTGGAATTCTAAAGGCTTTCTTCGATTATCCGCATAGCTCTTTTGACGATCTTGAGCTGCTTTAAGTCTATCCCTGATGATTGCGATCTTGTCGGTGGTTTCTTGAACAATGTCCGGACTAGATAGTTGTCTATCCCCAATTTCCAACCAACAAAGAGGTGATCGACACTTGCGACCGTATAGAGCCTCATATGGTGCACACTGAATACTAGTATGATAGCTATTATTGTATGAAAATTCGACTAACGGCAAGTGGTTATCCCAACTTCCTCCAAAGTCTAATACACATGCCCGAAGCATGTCCTCCAACGTCTGAATGGTTCGCTCACTCTGACCATCCGTTTGAGGATGATAAGCCGTGCTTAAGTTTAACTGCGTTCCTAATGCTTTTTGGAGTGATTGCCAAAATCGAGATGTAAAACGACTATCTCTATCCGATATAATGGAAATTGGAACTCCATGCCACGTAACGATCTCCTTGATGTAGATTTGGGAAAGCTTTTCCATCTTATAATCTTCTCGAATAGGTAGGAAATGTGCGGACTTCGTAAATCGATCTACTATAACCCAAATCGTGTCATGCCCTTTGGCAGTTCTTGGGAGTTTGGTTATGAAATCCATAGTGATTTGTTCCCATTTCCACTGGGGAATCTCCGGTTGTTGTAACAGTCCCGATGGCTTTTGATAAACTGCCTTGACTTTTGCACACGTTACGCATTTTCCTACATATATGGCAATATCCTTCTTCATTCCTGGCCACCAATAGTATTCCCTTAAATCCTTATACATCTTGTCCGCTCCTGGGTGAATTGAATACTTCGATTTATGAGCCTCCACTAAAATCATTTCCCGTAGGTTATCAGCCTTTGGGATCCATACTCTGCCTTTAAAGTAACGTACTCCATCAATCTTAGTTTCAAAACTAGACTCTAAACTATGAAGAGTCTCTTCCTTCAGGTTTTCAGATTTCAATGCTTCGATCTGAGCTTCAAAAATTCGGGTTTTCAAACTTGTTTGAACCAGTGCTCCTAACGCTCGGACTCGTGAAGGTTTTACCCTTTCTTTCCTACTCAAGGCATCGGCTACCACATTGGCCTTACCTGGGTGGTAACGTATCTCACAATCGTAATCGCTGAGCAGTTCTACCCATCTTCTTTGCCTCATGTTCAGCATCTTTTGATCAAAGATGTGTTGAAGACTTTTATGATCGGTGAAAATAGTACACTTGGTACCATATAGATAATGTCTCCATATTTTCAAAGCGAATACCACAGCTCCGAGTTCCAAATCGTGCGTGGTGTAGTTCTTCTCATGAACTTTTAATTGTCTCGAGGCGTAAGCTATCACCTTATCATTTTGCATCAATACGCAACCTAATCCTTGATGTGATGCGTCACAATACACTACAAAATTTTCCGTTCATTTCGGTAAAGCTAAAATCGGTGCATTGCACAACTTTTTCTTCAGAAGTTGAAATGCTTCTTCTTGTGGAATTCCCCAAACGAATTCCTTCTCCTTTTGGGTTAACGTGGTAAGGGGTTTAGCGATCTTAGAGAAATTCTCGATAAAACGTCGATAATACCCTGCCAAGCCTAGAAATTGGCGAATTTCCGTCGGAGTCCTTGGGGCTTCCCATTTCTTAATGGCTTCCACTTTAGCCGGGTCCACGTGAATCCCTTTCTCTCCGATTACGTGACCTAAGAAATGTACTTCCCGAATCCAAAATTCGCACTTAGAGAATTTGGCATATAACTTATGTTCCTTAAGAAGCTCTAAAATCACTTTTAGATGCTGCTCGTGATCCTTCTTACTCTGAGAATAGATTAGTATATCATCGATGAACACAATCACAAACTTATCAAGGTATGGCCTACATACTCTATTCATTAGATCCATAAACACAGCTGGCGCGTTCGTCAAACCAAATGGCATAACTAAAAACTCGTAGTGTCCATAGCGAGTTCTAAAAGCTGTTTTAGGAATATCCGCCTCTCGGACTCTCAACTGATGATATCCCGATCGAAGATCAATCTTAGAGAAGTAAGTTGCACCTTGCAACTGGTCGAACAAATCGTCTATTCGAGGGAGAGGATATCGGTTCTTGATTGTTAACTTATTAAGCTCCCTATAATCGATACACATTCGGAATGCTCCATCCTTTTTCTTGACAAAAAGAATCGGTGCTCCCCAGGGTGATGAACTCGGTCGAATAAATCCCTTATCCAAAAGTTCTTGAAGTTGATTCGATAACTCTTGCATTTCCGCATGTGCTAGGCGATACGGGGCCTTGGCTACAGGCGCTGCTCCAGGTACAAGATCGATCTGAAATTCGACTTGTCTAAACGGTGGAAGTCCAGGCAAATCGTTTGGAAATACTTCTGGGTGATCCTTCACCACAGGAATATCTTGAACTCTCTTCTCCTCAGGCTTCTTCTCAATTACTTGCGCCAAGAACGCAACATACTTCTTCCTCAAATACTTATGGACCTTCATACATGATACTATCTTCAGACTCCTTCCAGCTTTATCTCCTTGGACAACTAGGGTTTCTCCGCCTTGTATTGGTAACCTAACCGTCTTTTCAAAACAACTAACCTCTGCTCGGTGCTTAGATAGCCAATCCATGCCTATTACTACATCAAAACTCCCCAATTCAATTGGAATAAGATCAACACTAAACAGTTTATCCGCTAAATTCAAAGTACAACCTAAGATTACATCCTTAGCTTCTAATTCAAATCCATTAGCAACCTCAACAATATAAGCATTCGGCATTTTCTTAGATTCTAGATTGATCAAAGGCCTAAAATCTAACGAAACAAAACTCTTATCGGCACCAGTGTCGAATAATACGGATGCATAATAATCGTTTAGAAGAAACGTACCTGTCACTACATTGGGGTCTCGACGTGCTTCTTCTGCTCCTATGACAAATGCCCTTCCTCGAGCTTGTCCTCCTTGGTTTCCCTGATTGGCTTGCCTTGCTTGATACCCAGCGTTGTTATTGTTTGGTCCTCTTCTCAGCCTTGGGCACACGTTTCGGAAGTGATCCGGACTTCCGCACTCAAAGCATACCCTTCCTTCTTCCTTCACATTCTTTATCGTCTTACAAAATCGAGCTAAGTGACCCTTTTGCTTACAAATGCTACAAATGAGACAGGCTCCCTCGTGATGTGAACTACATTGGTTACACTTTGGTTGAGGCCTATTGTAACGTCCTACTTCCTTAGCATTCATCCCAAAATTTCCCACTACTTTCTTGTTTCCACTTGAACTACCTCCACTTGCCTTTCCCGAATAATTCTCCGGCCTTCTCTTAATACCGACACCTTTCTGAGTTAGAGTTCCCGCTCTGACCGCATCATGGGTCAAACTAGTTGCTAAGGCTACGGCGGCTTGGATCGTAGTCGGACTTGATGACTTAACCATTCCTCTGATTTCCGGGGTTAATCCATACAGATATCGGTCGATCCGCTTGCTCTCCGGGGTGACCATGTGAGGTACTAACTTCGCAAGTTCGTGAAAACGAGCGGTGTAGCGATCTATGCCCGAACCAACCATAGTAAGATCCCAAAGTTCAGTCTCTAATTTCTGAACCTCGCTTTTGGGACAGTATTCCTCCATAAGCAATTCCTTGAACTCAGTCCAGGTCAGTTTGTATGCATCTTCCCTTCCACGGGTCTGTACTTGAATATTCCACCAAGTTAGAGCTCGCTTTTGCAATTGACAGGCCGCATACTCTACCATACGATCTTCCGAGCACTTACAGATATGAAGTACTGACTCCATACTATCAAACCATGAGAGTAATCCTATAGCACCTTCCGTTCCATAAAACTCCTTGGGTTTGCAAGTCATGAATGTCTTGTAGCTACATCCCCTATTGTCTTGAGTGTTATTAGGAGTTCCTCCTCCTACATTAACATTTCTTTGACTCTCATTAATACCCGCGATAACTTGAGCTATGATGTTAGGTATCGCCTCTTGGATACCTTGAGCTATGAGTTGGGTGATATCGGGGTTTTGATCATCAGGATTTCCTCCCGTGTGACGTGTGGATCTTCGTGGTGGCATTTTTCTAAAACACAATTGCAAAAATCGAGTTGATTAAAAATTTGAGTAATTAACGTCGGATGTTTTTGTAAATAATTCATTTGAAGTTTCGAAGTGTTGGGAAAATAATTGAATAGGTATTGCACGTTCCACATATAATTAAAACATAAAAATGCCTTTTCATTGAAGTCATTAATAATAGCCGACTACTTACAAAATTTCGGATGTGTATCGCACATCAGTATAGAATTACAAACTGAAATTTAAGATTGAAACAACTAGAAATTAAAAAGTTCCATTTTCTAAATTTTCCACCGTCCACGTCAATATCCGCCCCGATGTACTTCAATTGAAACCCATAACACCAATAGCGTCAATAGCATCACTACTACTATGCTCAATATCTCGGCTCGTAAAGCTACCCTCCGAGCTACTTTAGCTCCATTCACGGCATCGGACGACATGTTGGTCAAAAGGTGGCTTAATTCCACTAGCTCGGTTATCACTTGACTCTGATGAGTGACTCTTGTTTGACATCCGTGCAAGTCCATTGCCACGGCCCTAAAGCGTTGCTCTTCGGTCCAAGTCATGCCAGGCGCTCGGCTAATCGGCACTCCCTCGATCACTCGTGAAGGTTCCGGTGCGTCTCGCTGATCAGACCTAAAAGATACTCGTCTAGGTATGGGCACGCTCTTCCTAGCGGTTTGCCTCGTACGTGGACCCCTAGGTGGCATCACTACCGGGATAGGTTGTGGAGGAGCCACAACGGAGGCATCCTCGGCTCATCATAAGGGTCTCGTTCCACGTCGAACGTACGCTCACTTGATGGCGTGTAGGAAGGTTCCGAGCTCGATGATGATGACGACATGGTATTGCTGAAGTAAGAGTGTGATGAGGATGTTGACCTAGTGATACTGAAGTAAGAGTGTATAACATTACTACCGCGCAAGATAAAGACTAAGCGTACTATACTATTGCATACTATAGGCAATAACTACGCTCCTACTGGGCATACAACGTGAAGCATCAAGTGTGAAAACACACATCTTCCTAGTATATCCATTTCCGGTCTCGCATTACTCTTTCTTTAATTAAACATAGGTGATCAGGCTTTGTTTAATTAAAGACAAATGATGCAATACCCGAATTAGTTATACTAGCAACATGTTTAGCAAATTAAATGTTCATTCCAATTTTTTGGTTATAGTTGCAGTTTTCCAAAGGAAAACCGGTATTCTCTATAACCTTTAGCTCTGATACCAAATCTGTCACACCCCGCTAAAGCGGAAACACGGAATGTGCAGCTCAAGTTTCATAGCAAAAGTTACAAGATCACAACAACCATCAAAATACATTCAAAGGTCAAACCTTGTCTTTTACAATTGTTTTTACGGAAGGGAAATGAACATGAAATTTAAAGATAGTAAAGAAAAGCTTCATCACGTGTAGCCTTCCTAAATTCCAACCTTAAGAATGTTCTCCTGAAAAGCATGTAAATGAGAGTGTCAACTAATGCACTAGTTGGTGAGATCACAGGTTTAATGGGTATAACATTGTTTGCCATCACAAAATAGTTTAAATCCACACATGGGATAAAATAATACGGTTATAAAAACCACTTGTTTGCCATTGCAAAATAGTTTAGATCCACACAAGGGATAAATAAAACGGTTATCAGAACCACTTGCTCGAGGTAATCATATGTAAAATGCTAAGTTATTGAGCCCGTTACCCGACCTATACTGACATAATTTTTCCCTACCACAACGGTGGAATCATTCCACATACGCGCATGTTCTATCACCAACAATACGCAATACAACAATAATTATGCACTCAAACAAGCGCTACTTGTGAGTGGGGGTGTCAACCCAAATAACGTTATTCATAATTACCAACGGCTCACACTCGTGAGTTAAACGGGTAACGTATACGTGAACGGGGACTTTATACATGATAGCAAAAGAAACTCAAACTTACAACATTTGCAACAACATAGATACCATAGAGCATAAATAAGCAAGCTTCGTATTTTCAAGAAAACGAAATAATCGGTGTGTAAAATAGTTGTAGTAACCACATGCTTTTCACCCCAAAATATGTAAAACATTGAAAAAGGGGCTGTGAATACTCACTTGATACGTGATAGAATCCAGGAATCTCCCACAAATACTCCGAGATGATCCTACTTCAAACCTATGAACGTAAGGTCACTAGTGAGTTCTCAATCTCGAAGGTTCGGTACTAATTATCCAAATCATCATAAAATGTCTTGTTGTGTTTTAATATTATAACGTAATAAACGTATACATTGTTCTCTTAGATTAAAGTTTCTACAATTTCGTCCCAATACGTAACGAAAAGGGTTTTAAAGAACATAAACATATATAGTACATATATATGTATAAACCGAAATTTTATCGTAACGACGATAAAATTAGGGGTCGTAAACGAAATGACAAATATTTAAACGTATAAATATATAAACATAACATATATTTATACTCCACTACTTCATCATAAAATGATGAAATGGGATCAAGAATAAAATGCATCAATGTATCTAAATATATTATATATATGAACATTTCACAATTTCATCATAAAAGATGAAAAGGGATAAAGAATAAATAAAATGCATAAATAAAAGACATAAATAAATTGCATAAATAATATAAGATATACTTATATATTCCACTATTTCATCATAAAATGATGAAATGGGATTAGATATAGTCCTCAATAATAGTAATAATTTGTCCTTCACTGTCCAGAATTTGATGTCACTTTATGTTCAACTTTTGGTAACTTCCAGGTATAATTAAATCATGAAATTTTATGTCCATTAATTTCAATGAGATAGGAAACTTTTGACACCAGTTTCATAATTTTTGGAGAAGTATAAGTACATGAAATAATACACGACGTAAAATCCGACAGAATACTTTGCTGTTTGCATCCGGATTTTGTGAGGACTGTTTGATAAATGAAATATTTGAGTTTTTAAATGAAACCACTTGGGTTTGAATCTTAACACACTAAAATGAATTCCAGAAAAAGAATCACTCCATTTGGAGTTAAAATGAGTGAGATATGACTCTTTGAAGTGGGGTGTAATTTCTGGCAGCAAGCTGTCCAATCAACACCTTGTGCATGTGCACCCAACTAGACTTTTAAACCAAAATTCTTATTCCTTTGCATGCAAAATCCGATTTGACTCTCATCCATACAAATATTTTCAGTTCCCAAACATATTTATGATCCATTTAAAATGCATGCAAAACAACCATCAACTCAAGCTTTGAATACTTTTTGTAAAAGACCCAATATTGAAGATTGTTGATGTTCTTGCCAAGAACATCAACATGCAACTAAAAATTCAGTATTTTGAGCTCATGCATGTGGGTTTAAATGTGTTTTTAGTGGTTTTCAAAGATACATTCATAAGACTCTTGAACAAAAATGATGGATCTTTCAATATTACTACATGCATGTGTTTAAAATGTTCATCTTTGATCTTAACTTTGGTTTGATTTTGGATTCGCCATCTTTTACTAACAAAAGATGTTATGATGGTAAATCTACAAACATTAAGACCCATAAAGATGATTTTAAAAGATGTGAAGAAAGTGTAACAAAAAGATGAAGATCATACTTTTAAAAATGCAAGAATATGAAAAAGACTTAAAAGAATGTGTGTGGATTTTACCCAACACACTTATGTTTACCTTAGATTGCCTTGGACTCTTGTAGTATAAGAGTTTAGGGGCTGGAGTTGTGATGAAGGTTTGAAGGTTTGAAGATGAAGATATGAAGATTTGAAGGTGGAGAGAGAGAGGGATGATACTTGAGAGAAAATGCAAGTAAAAGAAATGATTCAAAAATGAAATGTAAGGTTTATTTTATAGAAATAGGGAGAGAGGGGGGGTTTATTAATAAAAAAAAATATATAAATACTAAAGATAAATGTTGTATTATTGGTTAGATATAAAAATATTTGTATTCTTCTAAACTTAAAATACCAAGTAATTATAAAACAAAGTACTTTCATATATAATATGATTGAAATATATAAATTATCATTTACATAAATACTTGTAGTATATAAATATTTTAGGTTGGCATTTTATGAGATTTATGGATAATTTCCTAATTCAAGGATTTCTTAGGCAAAATTTCTCAATTTTTCCTATTGTACCGGGTTTACTGCTACAATTGCACTGTGTAAACTATGTCATAAAAAAAATAAGGTTTCCAAACAGTTCTAACCTGAGATGTGAATTTGACAGTTGTCACAGCTGCAGACTGCAGGAGCAAAACAAATCGCCCTCAGAGGGACTCTGCTTTCTATAAAAAGAAGGCAGAGTAATACGCTCGGAAGTCGCTCATGGTGGAGCAAGAAAACTGGCAGTCAGATGAATCCTCTAACGAAGGTGAGAAGAAGAACGCCCTGTTCTGCGGGATGGCAGAAGTCAGCTCCTCCGATTCTGACAGTGAGGTATCCACTTCTGACTCTACTAATGAAACTGAAGTAAATTTTCTTAAACTGACAGAAGATTACAGTGAACTGAAAAAGACTTGTGATAATATTCAGGAAAGCTTGCATTCTTTGAGAGAGAAGCAAGACTTCTCACTCAAGAAAAAGCAAAAATATCTTTGGAAAAGGAAGAAATTGAAACCAATTGGCATAAACATTTAAATCCTTTAAAAGAAAATATTTCAGAGCTAAATTCTTCCCATAAATCTAAGACAATGAACTTTTGGACAATGAGAGTGACAGAATGAACATTCTGGCTCTTAAGAACTTCTTTCAAAAGGAAAGAGAAGTTCTACATCAAGACTTACTCAGCAGAGACCTTTTAATTAAGAAATATCAAGATGCACAGAAGGTGTACGAAAAAGTGAATACACAAATAGGGAGACGGGGAATTGGCTTCGGTGATATAGATCCTTATACTGGAACCAAAAGAGACAAGTCCCTGTCTTCTCTGTTTTGTATTGGAAGTACAAGAAAACCAGGTTTTCCAAATTTACTCTCTGTTAGCAAAAGGCAAAAAGTCTCTGGGGAACCTCACAAGAGGAAACCTCTGAAGATGATAAATGTGTGGTTTTAAAACACAGATATGTTACCTTCAGCCTCTGTCAAAAGAGACTCCAAACCTAAGAGATATCTGAAAACACAAGATCAGATAGGAATCTTCAAGTTTGGTGACCCCGAGACTCAAACACAGGTTACTTTTGTATGCACTATAGATTCTGAAACAAAACTATCTGCAGAGGCACCTAAGTTCTTGCCCGCTTCTTCAGAAGAAAAACTGAAAAACGTTTCTGAAAATGAGTTAAGGGAAATTGGCAAAAACAATTTTTATGAAAACCTCTGTACACCCTCTGATGAACAAAATCTCTCTGAGGAAATCTTGACAAACACTTCTGTTGACTTAGAAGATATTCCCAAAGGAAAGGAAGAAAGCGAGTATGGCACATGCTCAGAAAGTCCAGCCTCTGTCGACAGAGATCTCAGTGACTCAACCTCTGTATACGAGGATGACTCATCCTCTGACGAATCTGAGACTGATTCAATTGAGTCAGAGATAGTTCCTTGTGAATCAGAGGGATTTACACTTCCCTCTGGAATTCTTAACAGAATCATTACTCCTAAGGAGAAAATCACAAGTGTTCCTATTTGCCCGCATTTTTTGGACATGTGTATACAAGCCAAAACCTCTCTTGAGCTTGAGAAAATTAAACAAGAAAAGGAAAAACCCTCTCAAAGTCCAAAAGCACCAAAACCTTTTAGGCCTTTTCAAGAAAAACTAACTTGGCAACAAAAGGGAAAATGGGTTGAAAATAACAAGTCTTTTACTTATGTAACAGTGAAACCAGCAGAAGTTCACCACAGAGGAAGGGATCAACAGAAGGCTACTCTCAACAGAGAATTTTCAAAAAATCAATCTAGCCTACATAGGTCTTCTTGTAATAGGAAGTCAAATGCTAGGGTAGACTGTAATAATAAAGCCTCTGTACCCTTATTCAGTGTTTTTAATGAAAAGTTCAAGCAAATTTATTCGCATATACATTATTGTCATTGTTTTAAGCTTATGCATCAATTGAACCAACACTTCTCTAGTCCGCACTGTTTCCTCTCTAAACCCAAAAAGAATGCAAAATTCAAGGGTAAGAAGAAACAACCTCGTTCTTCATCTGAAGTTAAAACCAAGCCCAAGGATGCTAAGGCAACCTTGAAGCCCCCTAACAGAACTGGACCCATTTGAAAATGGGTACCTAAAACTCTCTGATTCTGTTACAGAAGTAGTATGTGCCGATCTGGTATCTAGACTTCGGGTGCTCGCGGCACATGACTGGCGACAGAGGTCTACTACCTCTTACAAAGACAAACTCGATGGAGGATCTGTGACCTTTGGCGACAATAATAAAGGGTATATAAAAGGCTATGGAGTCATTAAGAAGGAAAATATAACCGTATGCAAAGTTGCATATGTGGATGGCCTTAAGCACAATCTTCTCAGTGTTAGCCAACTTTGTGATACTGGTTTCGATGTCATGTTCAAAAGAACATTCTGCTCTCTGCAAGGGGAAGATACAGGAGTCGAACTTCTGCGAGCCGAACGAAAGGGAGATTTGTACCTCATGAACTTTAGTGTCAAGAACAAGAAAGACAAGCTCTGCTTTGTTGCCTGTAAGAACGAAGAAGATTGGTTATGGCATAACAGGTTCTGCCATCTGAACTTTCATACTCTAGATAAGCTTGTTAAACTCGATCTTGTTAAAGGTCTGCCAAATGTTAAATTCAGTAAAGATCATTTGTGTTCTGCCTACGAAATGGGTAAACTCAAAAGAGCTTCCCATAAAGGCAAGACTGATGTGTCTTGCCCTAGGCCTCTGTATATGCTACACGTTGACCTCTGCGGTCCAATCGCTACACAGAGCCTAGGTGGCAAAAAGTATTTGCTTGTGTTGGTTGATGAATACTCGAGATATACATGGGTGGAATTTGTCAGAAAGAAATCAGATGTTCCAAACATTCTGATTAACCTAATAAAAAAATCCAGGTTCTATATGAGTGCAGGATTCAAAAGTTAAGAAGCGACAATGGCACATAATTCAAAAACTTTGTCATTGAAGCTTACCTTACAGAAGAAGGCATATCTCAGAACTTCTCTGATGCACGCACCCCACAACAGAATGGCGTGGTAGAATGCAAAAACCGCACGCTTGTGGAGGCTGCAAGAACCATGCTGACAGCATCTGGATTGCCCACATCTTTCTGGGCAGAAGCTGTATCAACCGCAGGTTACACCCAAAATCGATCAACAATAGTAAAGAGGCACATTAAAACTCCGTACCACTTGATCAACCAAAGGCGACCAAACATCAAGTTCTTCCATGTATATGGATGCAAGTGCTTTGTCCTAAACGACAGAGAAGCTAGAGGAAAGTTTGATGTGAAAGCAGACGAGCAAAAGTTCATTGGGTACTCTGCCACTTCAAAAGCCTACAGAGTTTACCTTCTGAGGTCTCGGACAATTGTGGAGAGTATCAATGTCTCTTTTGACGACTCCTTTCAGAAGACTTCTGAACAAATTAGTTCAGAACTCGGTCTGAAAAAGGAATCCTCTGGCATCTCCAAAACAAGAGAAGCAGAACTGAATCTGCTATTTGAAGAGATGTTCAATGACGATATTGATCCCTCTGCTGGAGCTCCCAAAGCCTCTGGAGAAACATCTTCTGCCAACCAGACTGAGTCAGGTATTTCTCTAACTGGTCCATTAAATACTTCATCCTCTTCTGTGAATCGTGCAGATGCAAGTGCTGAGGGGGAGCGAGCAGAAGATGATGCAAGAAAAAATACTGCTACAGAGGCATTGGAAATACTTACTCCAGCTACAACAGAGGAAGCAATATCAGAGGAAAACGAGGATTCAGTCTCAATATCCTCAGAGGAATCAATTCCAACTCTTATTGAAATACCTCGACAAGCTGAAAAACCATGTTCCAGCACAGAAGTACCATCTACTACAGAAGTTGCACCAGAACCACAGAGGTTCAACTAGATGCTAATAATGACCATCTTCCAAAAATGACCAAGTGGACGAAGAGCCATCCTCAGAGCCAAATAATTGGCGATCCTTCTGAAAAAGTCAAGACAAGATCAGCCACTGCCAATTTTTGTTTCTTTACAAACTTTATCGGTGTGATTGAACCCAAACGTGTTTCTGAAGCCCTAGATGATCCAAACTGGGTAGAAGCAATGCAAGAAGAGCTTCTCCAGTTTGAGAGAAACAAAGTCTGGACCCTAGTTCCTCTGCCTAAAGGGAAACAAGCTATAGGGACAAAATGGGTCTTCAGAAACAAGAAGGATGAGGATGGGGTGGTCATCAGAAACAAGGCGAGATTGGTGGCCAAGGGATATTGCCAAGTAGAAGGAATTGACTACGATGAGACTTTTGCCCATGTCGCACGGCTCGAAGCAATAAGAATCTTCTTAGCCTTCGCAGCCCACAGAGGTTTTAAAGTTTTTCAAATGGATGTCAAATCTGCTTTTCTGAATGGTCAAATTCAAGAAGAAGTATACGTCCAGCAGCCACTAGGGTTTAAAAGTGCCAAGTATCCAAACCATGTTTACTATCTTGATAAAGCTCTGTATGGACTGAAACAGGCTCCAAGAGCATGGTACGAACGCCTTTCAACCTTTCTCCTTGGTAATGATTTCGAAAGATGTACAACTGATACTACCTTGTTTTATAAAAGAAAAGGTGAGGAGATTCTGCTTGTGCAGATTTATGTGGACGACACTATTTTTGGCTCTACCAATGCACAACACTGCACAGAATTTGAAAAGCTCATGCAGGGTGAGTTTGAAATGAGTATGATGGGAGAATTAAACTTCTTCCTAGGACTCCAAGTCAAACAATCATCAGAGAGAATTTTTATCAATCAAGCAAAATATGTCTCTAACATTCTATCTAAATTCAAACTCTCTGATGCCTCTGTCATGAAGACCCCCATGTCAAATGGAAATAAGTTACACTCAGATCCAGGTGGAAAATCTGTAGAGTACAAGCTCTACAGAGGCATGATTAGGTCTCTTTTATACTTAACAGCTAGTAGACCAGATATAATGTATGCCACATGCCTCTGCGCAAGGTATCAAGCTAACCCAAAGGAATCCCACCTTCTTGCTGTAAAGAGGATCTTTAGATACCTAAAGGGAACCAAGAATCTTGGCCTTTGGTATCCAAATAACTCTGGCTTTGATCTTATTGCCTAAACAGATTCAGATTATGGAGGATGCAAGTTCGACCGACAGAGTACCTCTGGGAGTTGCCAATTCCTGGGTGGTAAACTAGTCAGCTGGACTTCAAAGCAGCAGAATTGTGTGTCGACATCTACAGCAGAAGCCGAATACGTTGCTGCTGCTAGCTGTTGCTCCCAGGTTCTGTGGATGCGAACTCAGCTAAAGGACTATGGTTTCGACATTCAGAAGATTCTCATCCTCTGTGATTCTAAGAGTGCCATTGCGATATATGCCAATCCTGTACAGCACTCCAAAAAAAAGCATATTGATATCCGGTACCACTTTCTGAAGCATCATGTTGAACAAGGCAGAATCGAGATGTACTTTGTGTCAACAGAATTTCAGCTTGCGGACTTATTCACCAAGGCACTCGATGAGAAAAGATTCCTTTTCTTGGTGGGTAAGTTGGGTATGTTAAACATGAGTTGATCCCTCTGTAAGTATGTCTTGATCTTCGTGTACATATGTATATATTTAATCTTTCTGTATGTGAATTCTTAATCATCAAAAGTTCTGTACCCAACAGAGCTTCTGGGGAATTGGTCAGAGCCTCAGTCAATTGCCACAGAACCTCTGGTGAGTTTGACCTATGTTTTATGCTTTTCTTATCACATCTGATCCAAGCATAGGTCAAGGGGGAGCAGAAGGAGACCTTGAATTGATCTACAGAGGTTGATCATTCAAGGGGGAGCCAAAGAAGAGTAGTGGTCAACCAAATCCACAGAAGTCAGGAACTTTGTCGAGCAAAGGAGAATCAAGGAGTGAGTATCTCGCACAAAACATATTTCCAAAATAGTTTTCTAGGACACCAATTTCCAAATATGTCCTAAAAACACAGTTTAAAAATATGAAAACTTTGGATGATCAAAAAGCTTTATGAATTTTCAGTTATTAGAAATTTTCACTCATAGAGCCTCTGCTGAGCTCAACAGAGCCTCTGTGAATGCAAATTTTGTACGAAGAGTCTATCGATCACTTCCAATGTATTTTCAAATGTTTTTGGTAAAGGTGCAAGCTCAGAGGATATGAAAAGTAGGTTTCATATCACAGAGCTCATTCCACCACAGAGCTTCTGTCGACTCTGATACTTGGGCTTTTTATAGAAGTTCTGTAAAATGCGGATTATTTCTGAAAGTGACAGACATCTGGAAGTAAAAACGCCCACGCGCCAGGCATTAATAGGCCGCGCACGACGTCTAATCGTGTTCTGACACCTCTGAGGTGGCATGTTTTCACTGGACGTGTATGCCACACGTTCTTCTGAAACGTGCACCCAGCTGTAGTGCTCGAGTGCGGACCCCAAAGCTTTATCCAATTTTAACTAATTACCACTTCAGATTCTGCCCTTTCACTCCAGTATATAACCCCATTTACCTCTCCTTCCTTATGTTACGAATTCCTTCTCCTCATAATCTCCGGCGAACCTTGCAAAACCTGCAACTTCTTATTTCTACTCATATTCTTCAAGTTTCACAAGCAATGGCTTCCTCAAGAAACTCTCTGGTGACCTCCCCTGCTCAATCCGAGCACTCACAGCACCAATCTTTGGCCAGAAACCTTGAGCAAGAAAACTCAGGTAACTCAGTGTACTTTGCTCCGACAACCCACCTGCAAGATTTCTTTGACCATGACCAGTATGAGAATATCCTTCCTCTCAAACCAAACAACCATTATTTGGTTCCCTCAAGAACTGCTTTTGGGGACGAGCACGCCATATTGCTAAACATCCTGGAAAACCACTACCTGAACCCTCTGCTAACCAAGAACGTCACAAGGATCCCTACCAGATACCTCAACCAGTTATGGCAGAGCTGTTATTACGACCAAGAAAGTAGACAAATCAAAGGCTACATATCCAAACCTGACAACTCAGAAAACATTGAACTGAAGTTCAACAGAACCATGCTCTCCCTTGAATTTGGCCTACCCACCAGAGGACTTCTAGGCATCAAGGATTATGCAGAGGTCCCCTCAGACACAGAGCTCTGTAATTTCGCAGAGATGTTGGGCTACAATACCCATTTAAAGAAGAGAAACGACTTCAGAAGAAACAGGTTCCCCCCTCTGTGGAATACACTCTTTTCTATCCTTAACCGATGCCTGACTGGAAAAGTGGGCAGTCCTGATCAAACTTCTCACCAGATTATGATAATCATGTATGGGGTGTACTATGATTTGCCTCTAGACTACGCCACACTAATGATGCAGGAGCTGGTAAACACCATTGACCACAGAATCTCCACTCAAAAGGCAAAGGGGCCCAGAAGCAAAGAACTCCCTGCCCTGCAATTTCAGAGGACCATAGGAGTAATTCTAGAACCTCTGCTTCTAATAGAAAAATCGCCAATGGAGGGACCAGTTGTCAAAACCTACCCTTTGGCAAAGATGAGCCCAACAGATCATGTGGACATATATCAGTTTTGCAGACCTCTGCCATCCGTACTTCTGTCATATGCGAGTGATGAAGACCTTAGGTTAGCTTATATACGCGATCACATGACTCCAGAACCGAGTCCAGTGACACCCTCGCGTCTAGGATCCCCTGTAGGATTTCAGGTAGTAGAAAGGATGGGTGACGAAGAATGGGCAGCGGCCTTAGCAAAGCACGAGCAAGTACAATCAAGATTTCATCTTTTGAGAAGCACAGTTGCAACTTCTGCTTCCAAGAGAAAACCCTCTGCTACTCCTCCCAAAACGAAGAAGGCTCCCAGAGCAAAGAAAACTACAGAGGGTACTTCTACAAGAGTCGAACCTCCCCAACAATCCCAACAATCACCACCAGCAGAAATCATGGTTGGATCCTCTGCACTCCCTTCCCCTCCTAAAGAAAAGAAAAAGAAGAAAAGAAAAAGAAGAGGAAGTCAAAATCTTCTGAGGAGGGAGCCCCGAAACCGAAGAAGAAGAAGACAAAGAAGCACAGAACTCCTCTGCAGAGCATCGCAGAGGAAGTTGTAGCAGAAGAAGAAGTCATACCTGAAGAACCTCTGCAATCCCCCACTCCAATCCAATTCGCAGAGGCCACTGACTTCTCTCCCTTCCTCGAACGCCCCGACATTGCTGAATCCTTAGACACTTGGACTGCAGAAGCCCTCACAGATTGGACAATCAATAAACCAGACTTCATTATCTCAGAAGTTGACTCCGATGAAGAGGAGCTTAAAAGAACCCCTGAGGGTATTTAGGCAAATACCCCAGAAGTATACATGAACCCTCTACTCTATCCCTCTCATTCCTGCTATGATTCACTACGAAATGGTAGAAGACGAAGGCACTCAGGTAGATATAGAGTTAGGATGCATGACAGAGGAAGAAGCACGAAAAGATAACGAAGAAAGTAGAGGCACACAACCCCAACTACCTCCCAGTGCAACCCATACTTCTGATTCCGCCAGTCTAGTGGCAGAAGGAATCATTGCAAAAGAGCAGCACAGCTCGACCCAAACCCAAGCAAACCGGACAGAGGAACCTCTTTCCACCTCTGTGCCATTAGTATCCGGGGAAACCATTCCGAGGGAGTCCTCTCCAAAGGACTCACCTCCTGTTCGTGATCATTCGCCCCAGATCACATCAAAAATCCCCGCAGAGGAATTTGTTTCCTCTGCCACACTCTAGACAAGTCCCTAAGTCAACTGAAGAATACTCATGTACCCATCTCTGGAGTGGGTCAGGACAATGTTCTTAACAGAACTTCTGTAGAGCATGAGGCCTCAAAAACCTCTGCTCAAGGATCAAAAGGAAATCCTTCCGCTCTCAACATCAATACAGAAGCGAAAGAAGGTGTCCAAGGAACAAGGACAAACTCTAGGGAATAATATGTTCCCCCAGAGGTTACACCTGGTTCATATGTCGCAAGGGGTGAGTTCCAAACCCTTGTCACCTCTGTGACCAACTCGTTGAAAGAGTTGAAAAGCTCTTTTGACTCTCTTGCAGATTCCACAACAAAGGCCTTGAACGAACTGACCACCAAAGTTGACATTCTGTCAACAGAGGTGAAGAATGCAAGCTAGCTGATGACCGACTCTGCAACAACCTCTGCCAGTACAAAAGCTTCTGAACCGGAGAAAGCTTCATCTTCTGCTCTTGAGACCTCTGTCAAGGACCTTATCGAGCAACTAAAGAAAGAGAGATCCCCTGCTTCTACGGGCCTTACACCAGAAGATCTAAAGAAGGCCCTAGAGCAAGTCCAGGAACACACTACCAGAGAAACTCAGGCCATGAAGCCCTCTGACTACATGACCAGAGCCTAAATCACAGAACTTGGACAGGGGATACTAAACGAGATGACAGAGTTCATCAAGGCCTTCACCACCGCCAATGCAAACTACGTGAAAGATTTTCAGGCAAGCATGGGAAGACTCAGGTTCAACTCCGAAGCAGAGGTTGCCTATCTGCTCGGGATATGTGATGCCTCTGTGCTAAAATTGTTGGTGCAAGTGTACCACATCTCTATATATTTATATATATTTATTTTGATGATTACAAACACACCGTATTATTGTTTATCTAACAATCCAATCCAAGTGTACAGTTCTTGAAGAACACGAAGATTTTATCTGAAGAGTTCAAGACGGAAGATTTACGTTGTCATTAGTGTTTATATCTTATAATGATAAACACCCTAAAATAATATATCACTTGGATATTACGTATCTATATAAATATATTTGAATCAAATATATATATATATAATACATATTTTTTTATATTAAAAAAATATAAATCGTATATATATATATAAAAAGTATAAAGCATGGAGACATCATCTTCATCATTGCTTTTGCTTTTTTTTGCTCTTTGACAAATTGAAAAGGAGCAGTTGAAATATTTGTCAAACTCAGCTCTCAAATCAGATATCAAGAAGTGGTTACTGTTCATGCATTTATTGAAGAAGAAAAGCTGTGCATCTCTCATTGGCTGGAAGAACACTTTTCGTCAGGCGGTATACCGCCAAGGACACCGCGGTATACCGCGCCTCATATATCCGTTGGAGATGCTGATATATAAAGAAGCATGCTGGTGATGAAGAAAAAAAAAACACAAAAAAAACAGCAACAACAACAATCCAAACTCTCAGCTCTCTCACTCTCACTTATTTTATATATATATATTTTATAAAACATTTTTTATAAAATATCCAAGTGTGAGATATTATACAAGAGTGATTACCCATTGTGAGTTATACTCCTCTTGTAAGCATTTGAATAACGGGTGTGTGATCCTGTACATCTCATAGCAGAAGCTTGAGAATCAATTACGTTACCTTTGTACTTGGTTTGTATTTCTACCGTAAAGAATACATTTATTGGATCGTGTCGAGAAGTGTCTCGGCTGCTGGTTTATCACAGTTGGTGGTAAATCAGTAAATCTCCGTGTCAAGTATCTCTTACCTTTATCTCTTTATTTATTCCGCTGTGCTTTATTATATTTGTTTATATAAACTGTTTTGCATTTATATTTATTTATATAATCTCTGTGTATTTGTTTATATTTACACTCTTCTTTATTATTTGTATACTCTGATTTATTTTTACTGTTTCCGTACTGTATTTATTTATAAAAGAATTTTTGAAAGTAAAAAATATTTAAATACAACCTTACCCCCCCCCCCCTAGGTTGTCTAACAAAAATGATAGCAGCAGGGGCCACTCAGCCGAAGAAGACATCCTCCACATGTCGAGCAGAGGGGACTTCATACAAAAGACAGGATGATTCTGATGATGACTCAGAAGGACCATCTTGAGGGGGAGAGAAGAGAAAAAGCTGCGAACAGAGGTCTGCCAGCTCCACCACCATTATCTGCAGAACCACTATCACAAGTACCATCATCTGGAACCCAACAGAAGACCACAGAGGAAACACCCACCTCTATGGAAACAACCCGTATAGCCGTAGAAGATTTGCCATCACCAACTCCCAAACCAACTAAGCAATTCCAGATCCTTACCTCTTATGAAGAAGACCAACCATCCCCAACACCAAAACCATCTGAAGAAAAACTATCACCCCCTACACCAGAAGTTGAAAACACAAAATCTCCATCTCCCACACCCAAAACAACAGAAGAGCCCAAAACCAAATCCAGAACCAAGACATTAGCTCAAAAACGGAAATATCTGAGCAAAATCGCAGAAGCTTCACCAACCAAACCCCAAACCAAACCCACATCACCAACCAAGTCCCCTGTAAAACCAATAGAGGCAACCCCTCCAAAAATTGCAGAAGCACCCCCATCCAAGCCCTCAGAAACTCAAAAGGTAAAACAACAGAGGCAACCCAATCCCAACAAGCAGAACAACAAAAGCTAAAGGCAAAAGACAAGGGAAAGGGGATAGCGACAGAGGAACCGAAAAAGAAAAAGCAAAAGCATCAACCCACAGAGAAACTGATGAAAAGTGCTTTTGACGCCTTTGTCACCCCTAAGCCAGAAGAAGAAGACTGGGCTTTCGGACTTCCCCCTCTGTCATCCAAGCCCGTCATAGATCCAAAGGCTAAGCCAACAGAAGATCGAGTGGCCCAACTGATCAGCAATCTTGATGCTCTGCGGAAACCCATGCCACCACCTCCTGTTCAACAAAGACAAATGGTAGAGGTAGTGCATACATACTTATACAGCAGAGCCATCAACGATCCTCTGCCACCATCCATTCTGCAACCTAATATGCTCAAGCAGATGCGAATAGACTTTTACAGAGATAAATCCAAACCAGTACGTGAAGTCTTCTCAAACTCAAAGATCGACAAGGTCATCTACTGCAAGCTGTCCCATTCCAGAGGAACACAGATTTATTACAACCTCTACCATGTCAAAAGGGTGGATAGATCCGAGAACAAGTTCTCAGATGCAGATCTGAGAAATCTAAATGTCTATGATCTACCTGATCTTCTGAGCTGGGCAAGGCAGAACTACAACTGCAGACTGGAAGTCCAAAGAGCTTACGATGAAATCAAGAAAGCTATGCGCGAAAGACTTCTGTTATATAGCCTGACAGACTTCCAAGTGGGACTCGACCTTGGAGTACAAAGAATAAATCTCCCACCACCAGAAGACCAATGCCCCTCCTCTGCGGACATCAGACCAAACTCAATCATCACAAGTCCAAAGATCGGGTATGTCTTTCGTGATCCTACTGGTAAACTGAATCTGTTCCTAGAGATTGATTGCCAGAAGTATGCAACAAATACTCTGCTCGAGTTCAGAGCCAATCTCCTGGAACACAGAGGATCAGAGTTTATGGATCGAGCTCTCGCTGATAGATTAATAGAGGTCATTGACTCTGTCATCAATTTCAGAAACCTATGCATAAGAATGTATCGTGAACTCAGAGATGGAGGACTCACTAGAAGAATCAATGACTTCCCAAACGCCAGAGTCTGACATCCACCACTTTCTTACATCTGCTTACTTTTCATATCTTGTACTGTAATCGAATGTAAGTGCCTCTGGCATATCCTTATATGAAAAGTAAATCTTCTACAGAGGTCAAATACCTCTTGTCGTGTTCTTAGCTTAGAAAACCACACAAATTTTCAATTTTTTATTTTTCAATACTTAGGGGGAGATTGTTAGCTCCAACTTCTATGTTTAAAGAAGTATTGAAAAATAGGCTAAGTGTAAGTTCATCGACAGAGCCTCTGCCAAGACACCAAGTGAAGATTCTACAGAAGAGTTTCTCATAGGACAAGGCCACAGAGCCTCTGTCACCCTTGACAGAGCCTCTGTGGTATGAAGACTTAGAAGAATGAAGAACTATGAAGTTCAAGACAAAGACGATCGTGCCTCTCACGTGCCTCTGCTGTACGAAGATCCTAAAGATCGTTCGTACAAGGCGTGCCCTGCACATTCCACGTGTCCACCTCTGATGGGTTGCAGCCTTTACAGAAAACGGCGCACTACATTAACGTTGTACCTGTTGCAGTTTCACGATGTCGTCTTTGTACCCTTAGTACTTTTTGTCTCTCACTTGTCCCCTGTAGAATAGTATAAATAGAAGGATCTTGTAGAGCATTTCTGTTAACTTTGCACAATTACCCACACACCAGATTAAGGCATTTCTTACTGTATTTCACGCACTCACGGTGTTCTTGGTGTTTTATGAGAATCAATAGAAAGTGAATCTTTGGGCTAAACTCTTGTTTATTATAAGTTCACTTGTTTGTTTATGTTTGTATTTTCTACCGAGCATCTCTTTAGTTCTTTAAAACGCTTCCGCATATTTATTTGTTCGAACTAATAGAGATTAATATCATTGTTGAGTCAATATTGGAATCAACATCATATATTCATTATAATATTTAAGATTAATAAATAAAGCTTTTGTGTATGAAATAAAACTTCAATAAGCTTTTAAATCTAACCTATTCTTTATTATTTATTTATTTTAGATAATTTGATTTAAATAATAGGGAAAAAAAGTCATGAAACATTTATAAATATTAAAGTCCCCTATTTATTTATAGAAATAAAAAATAAAAAAAATTGTAGGCTCATTGTAGTGTATTCTTGAATATCTAATTTCAAATGCTACACTCTTTTCCAATCTATTTGTTATGTACTTTCCATGTTATTTTATTATAAATTTCTTTATATTGAAAAACCATATAACCTAGGATCAACCTTTTTTTGGTGAGTCATTCAATCATGAGGATTTTATATATGTTATATTCTTCACCTCATACATTGTATGTGGTTACTCCCTAGCCACAAAGTTAAATAGTATGTGATATATATATATATATATATATATATGTGTGTGTGTGTGTGTGTGTTTGTGTGTGTGTGTTTTTCAAATTATAGTTATATAATTTATTATAGTGAGAAAGCATTTTCTTTCCTGTCGAAATAAATAATATTAAATGAACCTATCACGTTGTTCAATATAAACCATTCATTTCACAACCTTAATCATAAAAAAATAACAAACAATAATTCCGTAAGTCAAATATTAGAATATGCATCGAGATTGATTTATAAAAATGTAATTTAATTTAAAAACTCTATCTCTCATCAACATTTATCAAATTTGAAAAAGAGTCGGAATTATTTTCTCGAACTGGGATAACCATGATTTGGGATCCTGATGTATATAGATAAAAATGGTATCATTTTTCATTTGAATTTACTTAGTTATTGTTTTAACTAATTGATTGCTTCATCGCTCAATCCTCTTTTTGTAACATACACAATTAAATATGCACATAAGATAAACAAATTATAAACATTTAAAAAAATATTATTATAAATTATGAATACATTGTGAACACACTATAAATCTATAAAATTTGGTATAACTTGTGAATATGTCAACAACAAAACTAAATCAAAATCTACCACTTGTGAACAACCGAGTACAAAATTTGTGACAGTTGGTTTCATTTTTTCTCAATATATATAATTATACCATGTATTCGTATTAAATTTTTATTATTATTTAACATATATTTTTATTTGATTTTTTTTCTCACATAAGCAAAACTTAGATGGAATGCAACAATCAATATATATATATATATATATATATATATATATAAAGGAAAATGTAGAAGAGAGAGTTAAGGAGAAGTCTCCATTGAGGCTTTAGAATTTTCTTAGAGTTTTGAATTTTTTTTAAATCAAATATAACATTAAATGGGTTAATCTTTTCATTTTCTTTACTAATTTTCATTATTTTACATATTCAATGTTAATATTTTTAACAAAACAAAATATTATTTACATCACATTTTTAACAACAATATATATAATTATACCCTGTATTCGTATTAAATTTTTATTATTATTTAACATATATTTTTATTTGATTTTTTCTCACATAACCAAAACTTAGATGGAATGCAACAATCAATATATATATATATATATATAAAGGAAAATGTAGAAGAGAGAGTTAAGGAGAAGCCTCCATTGAGGCTTTAGAATTTTCTTAGAGTTTTGATTTTTTTTTTAAATCAAAGATAGCATTAAATGGGTTAATCTTTTCATTTTCTTTATTAATTTTTATTATTTTATATATTCAATATTAATATTTTTAACAAAACAAAATATTATTTACATCACATTTTTAACAACAATATATATAATTATACCATGTATTCATATTAAATTTTTATTATTATTTAACATATATTTTTATTTGATTTTTTTTCACATAAACAAAACTTAGATGGAATGCAACAATGGTTATAAATGAAAACTTATTTTAATGGAATATATTTTTGTTATTTTTTTTATTATTTTTTTTTAGTAACCTAACAATCAATATATATATATATATATATATAAAGAAAAATGTAGGAGAGAGAGTTAAGGAGAAGACTCCACTGAGGCTTTAAAATTTTCTTAGAGTTTTGAATTTTTTTTAAATCAAAGATAGCATTAAATTGGTTAATCTTTTCATTTTCTTTACTAATTTTTATTATTTTATATATTCAATATTAATATTTTTAACAAAACAAAATATTATTTACATCACATTTTTAACAACAATATATATAATTATACCCTGTATTCATATTTTTGTTAACATATATTTTTATTTGATTTTTTTTCTCACATAACCAAAACATAGATGGAATGCAACAATGGTTATAAATGAAAACTTATTTTAATGAAATATATTTTTGTTATTTAATTTTATTATTTTTTGTAGTAAGCTAACAATGCTTATAAATAAAATTTATTTTTAAAGTGTATATTTTTAGCGATTTAGTATTTTTTTTTTCTTATTAATCTAACATATATTTTTATTTGAATTTATTTTCTTTTTTACATAACCAAAACTTAAATGAAATGCAACATCAATATATATATATATATATATATATATATATATATATATATATAAAGGAAAATGTAGAAGAGAGAGTTAAGGATAAGCCTCCATTGAGCCTTTATAATTTTCTTAGATTTAATTTTTTTTTAAATCAAAGATAGCATTAAATGGGTTAATCCTTTCATTTTCTTTACTAATTTTTATTATTTTATATATTCAATATTATTATTTTTAACAAAACAAAATATTATTTACATCGCATTTTTAACAACAATATATATAATTATACCATGTATTCGTATTAAATTTTTATTATTATTTAACATATATTTTTATTTGATTTTTTTTCTCACAACCAAAACATAGATGGAATGCAACAATCTATATATATATATATATATATATAAAGGAAAATGTAGAAGAGAGAGTTAAGGAGAAGCCTCTATTGAGGCTTTAAAATTTTCTTAGAGTTTTGAATTTTTTTTAAATCAAAGATATCATTAAATGGGTTAATCTTTTTATTTTCTTTACTAATTTTTATTATTTTACATATTCAATATTAATACTTTTAACAAAACAAAATATTATTTACATCACATTTTTAACAACAATATATATAATTATACCTTGTATTCGTATTAAATTTTTATTATTATTTAACATATATTTTTATTTGATTTTTTCTCACATAACCAAAACTTAGATGGAATGCAACAATGGTTATAAATGAAAACTTATTTTAATGGAATATATTTTTGTTATTTAATTTTATTATTTTTGTAGTAAGCTAACAATCAATATATATATAAAGGAAAATGTAGGAGAGAGAGTTAAAGAGAAGACTCCACTGAGGATTTAGATTTTTCTTAGAGTTTTGAATTTTTTTAAATCAAAGATAACATTAAATGGGTTAATCTTTTAATTTTCTTTACTAATTTTTATTATTTTATATATTCAATATTAATATTTTTAACAAAACAAAATATTATTTACATCACATTTTTAACAACAATATATATAATTATACCCTGTATTCATATTTTTGTTAACATATATTTTTATTTGATTTTTTTCTCACATAACCAAAACTTAGACGGAATGCAACAATGGTTATAAATGAAAACTTATTTTAATGAAATATATTTTTGTTTATTAATTTTATTATTTTTTGTAGTAAGCTAACAATGCTTATAAATAAAATTTATTTTTAAAGTGTATACTTTTAGCGATTGAGTATTTTTTTTCTTATTAATCTAACATATATTTTTATTTGAATTTATTTTCTTTTTTACATTACCAAAACTTAAATGAAATGCAACAATGGTTATAAATGATAACTTATTTTAATGAAATACATACTTTTTGTTATTTAATTTTATTATTTTTTGTAGTAAGCTAACAATGCTTATAAATAAAAACTTATTTTAAAAGTGTATCTTCTTAGCGATTGAGTATTTTATTTTTCCTTTTTATTAGTCTAACATATATCTTTATTTGATTTTTTTACAGAACCAAAACTTTAATGAAATGCAACAATGGTTATAAATAAAAACTTATTTTAATGGAATATATTTTTTATTATTTAATTTTATTATTTTTTTGTAGTAAGCTAACAATGCTTATAAATGAAAACATAGTTTAAAAGTGTATATTGTAACGACCGTGACCGAATCGGTTTAGTTTTAACACTTGTAAGGAAAGTATAATAAGAGCAAAAGTAGAGGGGGCTATTTAGTAAGTTTGGGATAGGGTATTTAAAGGCACAAAACCCTAGAAAGAACATTCTAATACTGAAATTGTTTGTTGACGGCTGAAATTGAGGAGAGAAAGGAGAATAGGGTTCTTAAGTGTTTTGTGTGCTTTTGGAAGAAAGAAATCATCAAGTTCAATTTCAGAAGGAAGGGAAGGATTGGAATTCGTGATCTGCAAGTAATCTCTAAGGTAATCTCTAATCCATAACTCCTTTCAAGTTTAATCTGCTGATTTCTGAGTTTTGTGGGTTTTAGCTTTTCTAAGCCATTTGAGGCCTATAGAGAGTTTTAATCTTCGTTAAATGCGTTTTGATAATGAAACTGATGGGAAATCGATTACAGATCATTTAGTGATAGTTTATTGGCTTATCTTGAGGATTAAGAGGCATGTAATAGGATCTTCAACCATTAAACTCGTCCAGCGCTCGTTCGGAAACCTTCAAGCATGAGGGTATCCGGGTGAGTGTCCGGATAACTTCTTGGTCGGGTGTGGAAGGTGTCCGGATATTGTGTTGTCCGGATGAGTTAGTCGTCCGGATAAGTGTGCCATCCGGATAGGTTAATCGTCTGGAGACTATATGTTGTCCGGTAACCTTAATGTGTCCGGATAGGAGAGTCATCCGGAAAAGTGTGGTTGTCTGGAAAAGTAGTGATGTCCGGAAAAGAGTAGGGTGACAAGTGAGAAGTGTCCGGATAGTTCTTGTCAGCTTATAAATCTGTCCCTTCGTTCAGGTAGACAATTTGGAAGTAAAGAGCCGAGTAGGGAAAAGCAAACAAACGTACCAGGTGAGTTTTCTAACTAAAATACGTGATTTTAAAGTGTCTTTCTAAAGTGAACACATGATGAGAAATACCATGTTTTGTTCTTGTGCTTTTATTGCATGAAAGTTGTTTAAAGTTTTATGTGAGATGTATGCATACATTGTGTAGACGTAAATTGGCTAAGTCGGGGGGAGGTTCCGCCAGTACTCACGTCGGGGGGAGGTTCCGTTTATGCCATGGGAATAAGTCCTAGTAAGGCAGCGTGATACTGACTCGTTGTCACCCTCGGGTGGCTTCAGGGTGCCATTTACGGGAGCGGATTTATCCGTGAAAGATTTTGCTGTTCAGCTATGTGAAAGTTTATTATTGAAAGTCTTGTATACATTTGAAAGTTATGAAAAGTTTTTAAATGATTTTGAGAACTGTCAGGAGGGACTCACTAGACCTCATGGTCTAACCCTCGCTCTTTTCAAATTAAAACCCTTTTCAGGAAAGCAGGTAGCGAAAGGCTCTAGCAGGTGAACAGAGCAGTTAGAAGATAGAAGCAGTAGAACCAATGACACTATTATCTTTTAGTTCTAGCAAATTCTCAGTTGTGTAATAGGTTGATTCCGCCAACCTGAATTTTGAGACTTATGTAAGAAATTTTGGGACCCGTTTTTGGGACTGTTGCAGTTATTATGCTTCGCATGCTTTATTTTTGTTTGGGTTGTTACAATTGGCATCAGAGCCATAGTTTAAGGGATTTAGGTGACCGGATGGGCCTAGACTTAAATTTTGGGGGAGTAGAAATCACAACTGAGAATCAGGAATGCGTTAGGAGGACACTGACTTAGGATTTGGGGCTAATAGGGTACCGAGGACGATCATGTAAGGTAAGTTTGGAGTTACACCTGGCCAGTGTAATTGTGAACTTACAGGTACATGTGCGTGCTTGAATTTCCTTATTATCCCATTGCGGTAGTACTAAACGAGCCTTTAGTATTAAATGAGCCTGTGGTAGTGAATGAGTCTTTTGTTGTTGTACCAGAATGTCTGCAAGAGCTTTGAGGAGTAGGTCAATTCCGCTAGTGGAAGAAGCGCAAACAAAGAGTACTACACTGCGCGAGGAGACAATGAGAGTTGAGGAAATTGCTGAGGACGAACCAGTGAATCAGCCAAGAGTGGCAGCCACTCGTGGGCGAGGTAGAGGCCGTGGGAGACCCAGAGGGGCGATACCGAGGAAGGCCGTTACTGAGGTGGGGGCGGCAACCACCAAGGGCAAGGGTAAGAAAAAGAAGGCGCCGGTTAGGCGCAAGGCAAAGAGTGTAGAAGAGCCTGAGGTTCGGGAGTTGTCCGAACAAGAAAGTTCAGCACCGGTGAAGAAAACAAAGACTAAAAAAGGGGGTAAACCTAAGACTGCACCGGCTTTCGTGACGTAGGATAAGTTCACAGCGGAAATGGATAAACTGCAAAAGACCTTGAAAGCAGTATTGGATAATCATAATAAGACTACATCTGGAGAACCAAGTAAAAGTGGTACTAAAAAGAAGACTGAGGAAGGTAGTGAACCCCGGACTGAGATCGGCAACAACTGGATGACAACTCCAATTGTTGTCTCTGAACCGAAAGCAGTGAAAGGGTGTTCGTTTAAAACTTTCGTGTCGTGCAAACCTCCAACGTTCAACGGAGAACGCAACCCCGTTCTGGCTGTGAAATGGGTTCGCGAGATGGAGTTAGCGTTTGATACTAGTAAGTGCGCCGAGGAGGATAAGGTGCTGTTTGCAAGATCGATGTTGAAATCTGAGGCGATCTTTTGGTAGGATGTTGAAACCGGAGGAAAGGGATCAGAGGTAGCTAAGGGCATGTCGTGGGAAACATTTGTTAGAAGATTCAATGCACAGTTTTGCCCTTTGGCAGCGGTTAAGAAATTGGAGGAAGAGTTTCTGGGTTTGGAGCAAGGGTCCATGTCGGTTCAGGAATACACGTCAAGGTTTATCGAGAAGGCCCGGTTTGCTGAGTTGTACGTACCTACTGAAGAAAGACGGATTGAGAGGTACATTTACGGGCTGAAATGCAGTATTAGAGAGTTGGTACAAGTGAAGGGTCCGTCTACTTTCCAGGCAGCGGTGGATACCGCGGAACTCACTGAGAAGGAAAAAGCTAGACAGTTAACCGAGAGGGTCGGAGACAAGCGAAAGTGGGAAGGACCAACCAGAGACGGAAAAAGGTCAGGTGCGCCTAAACCCGAGCTGCGGGTGGGGCCCAGATCAGGGGAGAAGTCTTGTGGTAAGTGAAACCGAATGCACAAGGGGGAATGTTTGGCTGACAAAGACGGTTGTTACAAGTGCGGAAAATTAGGACATATGGCTCGGGATTGTCGCAGTTCCAGGTCATGTTTTCAGTGTGGATCCTCAGATCATGTCAAGTGGGATTGCCCGCAATTGAAGAAAGGTTATGCTGGGAGTGGAGGCGGTGTTAGCGGAGGAAGGAATGAGGAGAGGAAGGTGGAGCCGGCTCGCGCGAGGGCGAGGGCTTTCCACATGTCTGCGGAGGAGGCGGTGAACACGCCTGATGTGGTAACATGTACCTTTCCTATAGACTCGTTTTTCGCTAAAGTATTGTTTGATTCGGGGGCCAACCGTTCGTTTGTGTCGCCCAAGTTTATTCAAAAATTGCAAGTGAAACCCAAGAGGTTCAATTTTGGGTTTGAAGTAGAGATAGCAGATGATAGTCGAGTCTGGGTGAAGGAGGTCTATGAGGGTTGTAGCTAGACGTGGATGGTCATCTATTTCCATTACGGTTGTATCCTATGGGAATGGGGGAATTTGATGTAGTCTTATGAATGGACTGGTTAGCGGAGAATGACGCTAACATAGTTTGTAATAAGAAGATGATCCGTATTGTCTTGCCCGATAAGAAAGAAGTGGTAATTTACGGAGATCGCCGGGATAGGAAGTCATGTTTGATTTCGTTGATGAAAGCTAGGCGGTGTTTGGGAAAGGGATGTCTGGGATATTTAGCTTTTGTGCTAGATGCTAAGAAGGAAAAGAAGGGTGTGGGGGAGGTGCCAGTAGTGAGTGAGTATCCGAAAGTATTTCCGGATGACTTGACGAGTCTGCCTCCAGATCGTCAAGTGAAGTTCAGAATAGAACTGTTGCCTGGAGCGGCACCGATTGCCCGTGCGCCCTACCGCTTAGCACCAGCGGAGATGAAGGAAATGATGAACCAGTTGCGGGAGTTACTCGACAAAGGCTTTATTCGTCCGAGCTCATCGCCCTGGGGAGCACCAGTACTTTTCGTTAAGAAGAAGGATAGATCTATGCGAATGTGCATAGATTACCGTGAACTTAATAAGGTAACCGTGAAGAACAAGTACCCGCTCCCGAGGATCGATGACCTTTACGACCAGCTCCAAGGTGCGAGTTACTTCTCAAAGATAGACTTGAGGTCGGGTTATCATCAGTTGAAGGTGAAGGAGGACGATGTGCCGAATACGGCTTTCCGTACGAGATATGGACATTACGAGTTCTTAGTCATGCCCTTTGGGTTGACTAATGCGCCCGCGGTGTTCATGGACTTGATGAATCGGGTGTGTAGCTCGTTGCTGGATAAGTGTGTGATCGTCTTCATTGACGATATCTTAATCTATTCTCGTACCCGAGAGGACCACGAGAGGCACCTTCGAGCAGCGCTAGAATTGCTTAAGCGTGAGAAGTTATATGCGAAATTCTTAAAGTGCGAGTTTTGGTTAAGGGAAGTTCAGTTTTTGGGTCATGTAGTGTCGGCGGACGGCATCAAGGTAGATCCTGCTAAGATTGAAGCCATTAAAGACTGGGAAGCGCCAAGAACCCCATCGGAGGTGAGAAGCTTCCTCGGTCTAGCAGGTTATTATCGGAAATTTATCCAAGATTTCTCTCGGATAGCTTCACCGCTGACCTCGTTGACAAGGAAGAACGCCAAATTCGTGTGGGCTGAAGCACAAGAATCGGCGTTCGAGAAGCTGAAAGAAAGTTTAAGCAGTGCTCCGATCTTGTCGTTGCCTAACGGGTCGGAGGGTTTTGTGATATACAGCGACGCTTCTAAGCTTGGACTGGGGTGCGTGTTAATGCAGAACGGGAAGGTAATTGCATATGCTTCTCGACAGTTGAAGGAGCACGAGAAGAACTACCCCACTCATGACATGGAGTTAGCGGCGGTGGTGTTCGCGCTGAAAATCTGGCGACATTACTTATATGGAGTAAAGTGTCAGATTTACACCGATCACAAAAGCCTGAGACACCTGTTTGATCAAAAGGAGTTGAATATGAGACAGAGGAGATGGATGGAGCTGTTGAACGACTATGACTGCGAAATTTTGTATCACCCAGGCAAGGCTAATGTAGTGGCCGACGCGCTGAGTCGGAAGGAACGGGGAGAACAGATCAAGGTCGTGGCTTTCAGAGTCGATGCAACCTCGAATCTCCTTGAAGAAACTAAGAGATTTCAAGAAGAAGCACTGTTAGAGGAGAACTTAAAGGGCGAAATAATAGTCGGAGTTGCATCATTGCTCGAAGTCAGCAATGGTGGGCTAAGGTGTATGAAAGACCGAGTGTGGATTCCTAAACTGGGCAATCTGAGAGCAAGCCTCTTAGAAGAAGCACACCAATCGCGGTATTCCATACACCCGGGAACGAATAAGATGTATCGAGACTTGAGACAATCTTACTGGTGGTCGGGAATGAAGAAGGATATTGCTCATTTTGTAGAGCGGTGTGTGACATGTTTGAAGGTTAAGGCAGAACATCAGCGACCGCAAGGGGAACTCCAGTCCACAGTGATACCAGTGTGGAAGTGGGATAATATCTCCATGGATTTCGTCACAAAGTTACCGAGGACCCCGAAGGGTAATGATGCAATTTGGGTGATTGTAGATATACTCACCAAATCCACACATTTCTTACCTATTAAAGAGTCAGATTCTTTGGAGAAGTTAGCCCGTTTATACATTAACGAGATAGTGTCTAGGCACGGAGTGCCGCAATCCATAGTGTCTGACCGTGATAGTCGGTTCACGTCAGCCTTTTGGAGAAGTTTGCAACGGGAGCTGGGGTCGCAATTGAAGTTGAGCACGGCCTATCATCCTCAAACGGATGGTCAGAGCGAGAGAACCATTCAAACGTTAGAGGATATGCTTCGGGCATGCGTTATCGACTTTAAGGGATCGTGGGAAGTGCACTTACCATTGATAGAGTTCTCCTACAATAATAGTTACCACGCAAGCATTCAGGCGGCACCGTTTGAAGCCTTGTATGGACGAAAGTGCCGTACACTGTTGTGCTGGAATGAAGTAGGAGAAAGCCAGTTGGCTGGACCGGAAATTGTGCAACTAACGGCGGATAAGATTGAAGTGATCCGCGAAAGGATGAGAATCGCACAGGACCGGCAGAGGAAGTATGCGAATAGAAGAAGAAAGCCTATCGAATTCCAAGTGGGTGACAAGGTCATGCTGAAAGTCTCGCCTTGGAAAGGAGTGGTACGTTTTGGAAAGAAAGGAAAGCTAAGGCCGAGGTATGTTGGACCATTTGTTATCATCGAGCGTGTTGGCGCGGTAGCATACAAGCTTGAATTACCGGAAGAGTTGAAGAGGATTCATCCGACCTTTCATGTGTCAAACTTGAAGAAGTGCTTGGCCGAGACCGATGTGGCTATTCCGTTAGAAGACGTCAGTATTGACGAGAAGTTTATGTTCGAGGAAGAGCCAGTCGAGATCGTAGACAGTAAGGTACGAAGAACGCGGAACAAGGAAGTCCGCTTGGTGAAAGTTCAGTGGAAGTATCACAAAGGAAGGGAAGCGACGTGGGAAGTGGAATCTGATATGAGGATCAGATACCCTCACCTGTTTGAAAATGGAATTCCGGGGACGGAATTCTTTTGAGGGGGGAGTGTTGTAACGACCGTGACCGAATCGGTTTAGTTTTAACACTTGTAAGGAAAGTATAATAAGAGCAAAAGTAGAGGGGGCTATTCTGTAAGTTTGGGATAGGGTATTTAAAGGCACAAAACCCTAGAAAGAACATTCTAATACTGAAATTGTTTGTTGACGGCTGAAATTGAGGAGAGAAAGGAGAATAGGGTTCTTAAGTGTTTTGTGTGCTTTTGGAAGAAGGAAATCATCAAGTTCAATTTCAGAAGGAAGGGAAGGATTGGAATTCGTGATCTGCAAGTAATCTCTAAGGTAATCTCTAATCCATAACTCCTTTCAAGTTTAATCTGCTGATTTATGAGTTTTGTGGGTTTTAGCTTTTCTAAGCCATTTGAGGCCTATAGAGAGTTTTAATCTTCGTTAAATGCGTTTTGATAATGAAATTGATGGGAAATCGATTACAGATCATTTAGTGATAGTTTATTGGCTTATCTTGAGGATTAAGAGGCATGCAATAGGATCTTCAACCATTAAACTCGTCCAGCGCTCGTCCGGAAACCTTCAAGCATTAGGGTATCCGGGTGAGTGTCCGGATAACTTCTTGGTCGGGTGTGGAAGGTGTCCGGATATTGTGTTGTCCGGATGAGTTAGTCGTCCGGATAAGTGTGCCATCCGGATAGGTTAATCGTCCGGAGACTATATGTTGTCCGGTAACCTTAATGTGTCCGGATAGGAGAGTCATCCGGAAAAGTGTGGTTGTCTGGAAAAGTAGTGATGTCCGGAAAAGAGTAGGGTGACAATTGAGAAGTGTCTGGATAGTTCTTGTCAGCTTATAAATATGTCCCTTCGTTCAGGTAGACAATTTGGAAGTAAAGAGCCGAGTAGGGAAAAGCAAACAAACGTACTAGGTGAGTTTTCTAACTAAAATACGTGATTTTAAAGTGTCTTTCTAAAGTGAACACATGATGAGAAATACCATGTTTTGTTCTTGTGCTTTTATTGCATGAAAGTTGTTTAAAGTTTTATGTGAGATGTATGCATACATTGTGTAGACGTAAATTGGCTAAGTCGGGGGGAGGTTCCGCCAGTACTCACTTCGGGGGGAGGTTCCGTTTATGCCATGGGAATAAGTCCCAGTAAGGCAGCGTGATACTGACTCGTTGTCACCCTCGGGTGGCTTCAGGGTGCCATTTACGGGAGCGGATTTATCCGTGAAAGATTTTGCTGTTCAGCTATGTGAAAGTTTATTATTGAAAGTCTTGTATACATTTGAAAGTTATGAAAAGTTTTTAAATGATTTTGAGAACTGTCAGGAGGGACTCACTAGACCTCATGGTCTAACCCTCGCTCTTTTCAAATTAATACCCTTTTCAGGAAAGCAGGTAGCGAAAGGCTCTAGCAGGTGAACAGAGCAGTTAGAAGATAGAAGCAGTAGAACCAATGACACTATTATCTTTTAGTTCTAGCAAATTCTCAGTTGTGTAATAGGTTGATTCCGCCAACCTGAATTTTGAGACTTATGTAAGAAATTTTGGGACCCGTTTTTGGGACTGTTGCAGTTATTATGCTTCGCATGCTTTATTTTTGTTTGGGTTGTTACATATATTTTGTTAGCGATTGAGTATTTTTTTCTTTTTATTATTCTAACAATCAATCATCAATATATATCAATATATAAAGCAAAGTTAAAACTTTGAATCAATGAGAAGCCGTAATTGGCCTTTATCTAAATATTTTATCATACTTATATTCATATACAATGTTAGTATACACCGTGCAACGCGCGGTGCAGTTACCTAGTTTATGGAATATGAATTTTTTTTCTCTTAAAATTAAATTAATCATCTCATTAATTATTTTGAATTTCATGAGTGTCACAAATTATAGAGTTCTCAAATGATTAAACTTTTATATATAATTTTATATAATCTATATTATATTATAAAAACGTTTGAGAAAAATACTTAATAACCAATTTTTATGCATCAAGTACAATATTGTATATTGATGCATATTACTTAAAATTCATGATTACAAGTAATTAATGCATGAGTACAACTTTTTAAAGTTGTATGTTTGAAATTATATCTAACCGATAAACATAATCAAATACAAGATAACATTTCATTTTGAATATAATTATTCTAAAATATAATTATAATAATCATTAAATTCTAACAGAATACTTAATTATTTAATTTATAAAATTATTACATTATTAAATCTAAAATAAACTATATCATTATTAATTCTAAATTGACAAAACGGTAATATAAAATTGACAAAGACAAAAAATAAAACGAAACATTAAAATCAAAATGCATCATGTTGTATTACGCGAATACACGTCCAGTATGTTTCTTATATGTCATTTCGTGGTAAAGTTATTTATATTTTTTTGGTCATTGTCGTTAGTGATAAAAGTGGGATAAAATTTAGAATTTATTGAGTATTATTATACCAAAATCTAAAAATATATAATTAAAATAAAGCTAGCTAATTAAAGTTATTCCATTTATGCTATGTTTGGCAAACTAACTAATGATTTAAAAGCAAGTTGCTAGCTAATAAGCTAACTGATGAATAATTAATGTTTGGCAAAAACTAACTTATAAACATGTAAAATGACCAAAAATGACCTCTTGAAAAAATTATCAATTATAATATTTAACAATATTATTAAAACAAATTTACAGCAATATAATATGTTAATTAATACAAACAAGGTAGTAAAGAAAAACTAAATAATATAATATGTTAATTAAAAGAATTTAAAATTTATTATTATATATATACTATAAATTTTGAATTTATTAAAACAAATTTTAGAAAGAAAAAAAACTTACATTAATTTATGATTTTAAATAACCCTTACATATAATATAATATGAAATAAAATAATCATATAATAATTAAAAGAATAATAATAATTGATAACAAAAATATATTGATTAATATTAAAAATATATATAAATTAATTGATATGATAACAATAATTCCAAATAACTAAAAATTAATATCAATGCCTAATTAAAACTTATATTAATAATTTTCAATTAATCTTTATTAATTAATAATAATTAATATTTATCTATAGTTAATAGTTAATAAATAATCATTAATATTAATGAGAGAATAATTGAAAAAAGTTACAAAAAACTTCTCATAAACTACTCCAAATAATTTATCAAAAAACTAGTTTATAAGATAACGTATGTTCATCCAAACATGTACCCAAAAAATAAGATAGCTTACTTTTGTCAAACGATGCCTTAGATAATTAAAGACTTGGAGGTGAAATTATTTGAAGATGCATTTTATAAACTAAAACTATACTCATGTATTTTATTTTATTTTAACTAATGATAATGTAATTTATTTTAAATTTATTTTATAAAATAATAATTAAGTATTTTATTATAAGTCATGATTATCCTAGTTATATTGTATATTCTCTATATTTAAAATGAGATGTTTATCTTGTATTTAATAATTTTTATCAGTTAGTTATGAATTCAAATATGCAGTTTTAAAAAATTGTACTTGTGCATCAAAAATTGTACTCTTAAATTTTAATTAATATGCATCAATAAATAATACTTGATGCATAAAAAATAAGTTTTTAAGAATTTTTCTTTTTAAAGCCAAGCAATGTATTAAACAAAAAAAAGACAAATTAAAAGAGAGTTGATTTCAATATCTACAAGAAATAGAAAGAGAACCATCGCCCCTAACTACGAGAAAATTGCATCGACAAAAGGAGTTAACCAACAAGACCTTGCCCCCCCCCCCCCCCCACAAATCAACCCACGAGATGTTGAAATTTACCGCAAAAAAATCGATCAATATGCAATGTTCTAAAAAAACCCGCCGCACAGCCGTCATGGCACCAAGGCTGGTGTCTCACGTCACGTTAAGCCCGTGGCACGCCATGGCCTAATGCGCAGTTTTAGTAATGTGATATTTGATTTTCTTTATGTTTTTGATGTCTTATTTGCAAGTTTTTTAATATATATAACCCAATTTAACTTGCTTACTACTATTGAATCATTGAGTAACACTGCAAAACATATGTTTTTGATATATAATATTATATATGAATTAGAAATTTGACGCCATAAGTCACGCCTTGAAAATATCATTGCTTCGTCGTGGCTCATAAGGCTTGAGGCTTGACATCGCCGCCACGCCACACCTCACGCCATTTAGGACCTTGTCAATATGACGCCTAGATTCCCTTTGAAAGTTCGATTGTTACAATTGCAACAAATCAAATAAAGAGTTGTCCAAATTACCGCCTTCCAAATAGCCGCCTTGACTTTGGTACATCCTCCAAATCCACAAACTTAATCAACTCAACGATCGATACCGGTGACGAGAGACACCACCCCACCAATTAAAAATACCCTTCCATAATTGAAAAGTCGTCGGACAATTAATGAAACAATGATGGATAGATTCAACGTCGTTGCCACAACACGTACAAAGAAGAGAATGGAGATCCACCCCTTTCTCATGAAGAACCTCACGAACCGGTATTCTACCCCATCTAAGTCGCCAAATGAGGATACACACCTTTTTCGGAGTTAAAACGCACCATTGCGTTGGGGTCAGACGATCTGACACCTGCAAATATTTTTTTTTCTATCATGCTCCTTAGAGCCTTGACCGAAAATAAGTCATCATCAATAAGCCATCCTCAACAAGCCATCAATGCCAACAATCTTTCTCACTCTCATTTAAGGAAGAATTCCAAACTAAAGAGCATAGTTCCTCTAACTCTCCAACTGATCTCCCTCTAGGATCTCGCACCCAACCCCGCGACCCACACCAAGAGTTGTCACTCCTCACCACTCTATTTTGGACCATAGCCCCCTCATCCATCTCTAATCTAAAAAGCCTAGGAAACCTATCAAAAAGTTTAAAACCTAACTATTGTTCCCTCAAATCTAGCAATGTAATCACAAAATGTAGAGAGAGAATCTAGAGAGAGAAATGGTCATTCATATATTGAATATTGAAAGTACAAATGACACAAACGCTTGCATTTGATACAAAAGGATCTTCTTTATATAGTAGGGCATGACAAGTCCATGCCTCATACTTAGAAGATACAGTTTAAGAGAAACACTATCTTGATAGCTATAATAATACAGTTTAAGAGAAACAATGTCCTGATCTGCGTATCCGATGAACCCTTCCGGTAGTGGCATCTCATAAGTGTATTGCTTATTTGGTAGTTGGAGATACCTCATTGATTTTTCAGGCACCCAAGGATGATTGACTCTTCTCGGGATGTCTCTGTTGGAACGCATCATACTATGTACAATGAGTTGTAAAAATCTCATGTATGGAATGTACGGTCTGCCCTTGTTTTTCTGCCTTTCCTCCACTTTCTCGTGCAGTTAATGCAAGAAAGTTGAGAACCGAATACTCAACTTCTCGGACTAAACAGATCCGAAAACAAAACTTCTCGGTACAATGAGGAACCGAAATCTGTACTTCTCCGATTAAACTTGATCCGAGTTCTGGGCTTTTCGGATTAAACTGATCCGAGATCTTTACTTTTCGAATGAAACCAATCCGAACTCTCTACTTTTCGGATGACACGCGATCCGAATTCAACACTTTTCTAATCAAACTGAATCCGAATCCTTCACTTTTCGATTCAAACACACCTCAAAACTTGAAAACTTTTCGGAATCAAGGTGATCCGAAATCTTAGCTTCTCGGTTTAAACGGATCCTAGTTCTATAGTTTTCGGACTTAACACAATCCGAATTCTATACTTGTTGATTTTCACACAATCCGAAAAACACCAGATTAACAATTCGAAAATCAGATGAATGATCTGAATCCTCTATGAATGATCCGAATCCTCTATGAATGATCCGAAAACTTCAAAAATATCCGAGAATCACTAAAACTGCCATATCTTTTTCAATTGCTGATCAATTTCAACAATTCTTGCACAGACAGATTCACAGGACAATTTCGCACAGATTCTTAGTTGATTCCAACTTCTAATTCGTCCAATTTGATCTAGTTTTGCTCCAAAACAGTCAATTCACTTTTTCGATCAAAAATATCATAAATCACTGAAATTCGTGAATTTTGTGAAGAATTGGATGAAAATTCCTAAATTAAAGATGATCAGGAGTGAAAAACGAGTCCAATGATGTCAAATTCAGTCCAATTCGATCACAAATCAGAAAAATTGAAAAATGAAAAGGAACAGTTGATCCGAGTTCTTCAAAAAACAAGAAAATCTTAAAAAAAATTGGCATTTTCTGCTTGAATTCTCTGACACCAAATGTTGTTCCCTCAAATCTAGCAATGTAATCACAAGATGTAGAGAGAGAATCTAGAGAGAGAAATGGTCATTCATATATTGAATATTGAAAGTACAAATGACACAAACGCTTGCATTTGATACAAAAGGATCTTCTTTATATAGTACGGCATGACAAGTCCATGCCTCATACTTAGAAGATACAGTTTAAGAGAAACACTGTCTTGATAGCTACAAAATACACTGACACCAACCACCTATCTTTTCAAAATGAAGTGCTCTTGTATTAAGTTGGTTTACTATTTGAATTAACCATGGAACATCATAATCAATTGGCCGAAGGTTATGTGAATTGCATTAAGTGCATTTTCAACAGATTCTTTGAAATTTCTCTAAAACAGAGATTCAAAAGTGAAAATCTTCAAAAAAAATTACATCAATCTCCAAGAGATTCATCATTTTGGAGATATATCATTGATTTTATTAGTAAAAGATTTTATATATTTATTAAAATATTATTTCTCTCACCTAAACATTTCATTTCAAAGTCTCTCGTTGGTGGGAAATAACAAAAAATCATTTCTCTCTCTTGGTAATTATTTTTGGAGATATCTCCAAACTTGGAAAATATCACACTCTATGTCCTATTTTCTCCATTTTGGAGAAGTTGTAGGGCAAAAAAATTGTCTAAAATCCCTATTTTCTCCATTTTGGAGAAGTCTGTCGGAAATGCTCTACCAATCTAAGTTTGCCTCTCTCGTGTCGGAATAAATATACTAATTATTTATACCACGAAGAGTTGTGTCCCACCTGTGAGTAAGGGGCCGTTACCTAAATGATTATCAGATAAGTGCTTACTCATATCACTTAACTTTCTAAATGAACATGACAAGGACCAATAATCTTACCCGGTAAAAAACATGACAACGATCGAGAGTCTTATCCGGTAAGTAAGAAAAACGGTAAGCACTTACCATGTTCAATATGTTTACCAACAATCCATTCCTGATGACCAATAATGTTACACGGTAAGGTAAGTGAGTCTCTTGTCGGCAAGCGCTTACCTGACTCGGTAAACATTTAGTATACGACTCCTATATATTTCATAGTTGTGTCATTAGACCACAGTATATCTTTCTTGTTATATCTAGATAATAGGTAGGAATATAAACTCAAACATTCTAAAACTACAAAGATAGTTGTACAAAAACAAGATTTTATATAATCTATATTAAACAAAGAGTTAACTTATCAAATTGTATTAAACCGTTCAATAATGGATATAATTACCACAATTCAGATGTGCAATAGTCTAAGGGGCTGTTTGTTTTTTTGAAAAAACCTCTTAATACCTCTGAAGTCTGAATCGGTCAGACGTTTTTAAGTTCAGACCGTTTTTTTTTTCCAGATTTCAGAGGCTCTTAAATCTGAAATACGCATGAATTTAGAAGAGGTAACCTAATGTCTTATAACCTCTCAAAGCACCACATCTTATTAATCAGAAGTGAAATAAGACTTCAGACCTCTTAAAAACAAACGCCACCTAAGTAAATGACCAAAATTCGATAATTACTTTTATCAAATTTCATTCTTTAAATGAAAAAATAATTAATATTTCAACTTTTACGTACATAAAAAATTATCTAGAATAAAAGATATCATAAGTTTCTATATTATACTAATAATTACATAATTTTCGTTAAATTATAATTATATTAACTTGTCCTATACTTCTAACTTCTAAGCTTATTTTTGTGATGATAGTTATCACAACCTCTCTTATATAAAGAAAGAAAATAAGATTTGTTGTTTATTTATAATCATGTAATTGTAGATTATTAATAACTTTTAACAATAACTTCAAATTAATTTAAGGGTGCGCTTGGTATGTAAACATGACGAACATGACGGGGACAGGACAAGATGGGATGGGGCAGAACAATCGTTTAGCATTTGGTAAGACATAACTGGACAGAACAGAACAGATAATATTGATCAATTTAGCCTTAACTAGAAGGGTACTCACGCAATGCAGCGCGATATATCTTGATTTTAATGTTTTGTTTTACTTTTTATCATTGTCGATTTTATAAAACGGTTTTGTGTAGTTTTGAGAAAATTATAATATTTTTTTAATAAATTTGTACAAAGAATGACGCTTTTAGAGGGTTTCATTAATTAGGTAACTAATGAGGATTAAAGAATGATGCTTTTTTTAGGGGTTTACCATTTGAGAATTTGTAAGGAGTTAGAGATAAGGACTAATTAAGTAATTAACATTAATAGTGATACATAAAGTTTCGTTAGTTGTTTTTAAAAGATTTTAAGTAATCAACATTAAATAGCAGTACATAAGGCTTTATGGATTGGTTTTAAGAGTTTTTCATAAATGTTTTATAATATAGTATAGATAATCGGTCACAAAACTACACAAAACCGTTTTATAAAATCAACAATGATAAAAAATAAAACAAAACATTAAAATCAAGATATATTGCGCTGCATTGCGCGGATACCCTTCTAGTTATCACAAATATTTGAATGAAATAAAACTTTGTTTTATAAAAACTCAACATGATCACCATAACAGAGATTGATAATACTTAACAAACTTGTAACATCTTTAGTGTAAAAGCAGCAAACTGACAGCAAACTGACACAGTAACTTGCCAATAGGGGTGTTCGTGGTCCGGTTTAGGCGGTTTAACCCCTCGGACCACAAACCAAACCGCAAGTGGCGGTTTATTAAATTTCCAAACCGAGCGGTTTGACATCAAGTGCCCAGACCGGTCAAATCGGACCGTGGTTTAGGCGATTTGGTTCGACCGGTTTAGGCGATTTTGGGCCTTTTATGGGCTTTAAAGCTTAAACTTAAAAAAAACATATATAAATTGGGATTTTAAAGCTTCATTGACTTAAGTCCACAAAAAAGAAAACAAAGTCCATAAAAAATAAACATAGTCCGCAAAAAATCTACAAAGTCCAGAAAAAAAGTAAACAAAATATTCCAACAAATGCTAAAAAAAAGTAATATGCGAAGTTGCAAACAAAGTCCACGGCTTCGCTTCTTCAGTGTCCGCTCATCACTTCTAAAGATATATACTTGGATAATAGACTTTATAGATTTTATGTTTGGGTTTGAAATAAATTTGGGCCTAACTTAAATAAATGATATATATAAAAAATAATATATATGTATATATATATATATATATATGTATTTGGCGGTCGGTTTGGTCCAAATCGCCAAAAAAAACTTCCAGACCGCAGACCGAACTAGACCGCCCAGTTTGACAATTTTTCAAACCAAACCGGACCGCCAAACCGCTCAAACCGCAAAAAACGGTACTGTTTGACTTGGTTCGACCGGTTTGAGCGGTCCAACGGTTTTTTTGAACACTCCTACTTTGCCAATAAACTTAAAAATATTGTGAAAGTTATTGGTAACTCAAGTCAAGTTGTCACAAATTACCAAAGGGTCTTTGGCCTAGCGGTATGAGAGCCTTTGTCCTTGTAGTAGATCAGGGGTTCAAACCTAACCAAAGGTGAGGAAGATGTGTAAGTTTAATTGTTGCATTTGTCGTATATGAATATCATATACTTCAAAAAAAAAGTTGTCACAAATTTCAGCAATAACATCCACGTCCGGCTTACGTGTCTTTCTTGTATATCAGCGATGTGAAATTCGTTTAAGATGTTACAAACACCTTTTTTGTGGACTCATCGTCATTGATACCATTTATAACGCCTAAACCCAAACCAACACGTTGTCATGATTACATTCAAATCGACTACAAATCATGGTGTAAGTTATTGGTAGAGATGTAAACAGTGTGGGTTTATATACCCGTATTTTTTTTTCATCCGCATTTCACCCAACTAGTTCCCTTTCGCTTCCCCATGCTCGTCTGGTGTGATGAATCGAATCCTCTCCCCCTTTGGATTATTGGCTCATCCCGGATGCATTACCGTCCCATCTTTTGCCAAAAAGAATCGATATAGTATATTGTACAAATTTCATATATGCACGTTTTTTACTTGGTTAATTATACGAACAAACTCATATAAATTTTGACTTGGGATCATGTGAGACCAACATGCTTTCGTGAGACCGGTGAGACCAAGTTTTTACACTTGAAACTTCACAGCAAAATACGTGAAGGTAACCTTTACAGTGTTTTTGCTGTGAAGGTTCGCATCTTTTTTTTACCTTCACAGTGTTTTACTGTGAAGTTTCAAGTGTAAAAACTTGGTCTCACGAAAACAGGTTGGTCTCACGTGAACCCAACCCAACCCTATATATATATATATATAAGTAGTTGAGTATGTTTCAAACTTGTAATCCCCATATATATTTCTAATCTTCTTTCCGAAAAGGTTGAAATAGTTATAGATGCTAACATATTTTTCGTTTAAAACTTTCAGTTATATATAATCACAGTGCAACAGATTTAGTTAAAATTCAAAGTAGTATTATTCAAACTCTGATATAATAAATTGATTATTGATTCTCATTAGATTATTGTATTCATGTACTTTGTGATTAAGAAAGTTTGCATATTTGAATAAAGAATACGACAATAGTGATAGATCAACAACGAATATGTATAATTGACGAATCATGCAAAATAACGTAAGATCAACAGTTACAATTGATCACAGTGGATATGAAAATGATATGTTATACTAGGGCGAGGTAAAGACCGTGTATCTCCAAAACCTGGTTGTGGCAAGTCGTCGTCACTGACTAGGTCGATCAAACCACCATTTCTAGTTTTCAGTAGCTCCTACAACTTAGCTTTATAAATATTACAGATCTTTTTTTTTTATATAAAAATTTCCATAAATAAAATCCAGAAACCCTAATGTTTCCAATAATTACTTGTTGAAAAACCTCTAGATTCGTGGCCAAAAACATAAAGCTGGAAAAGGGGCCACTAATAAAGTACAAGAATCATATAAATCCGAAAAAATTGGGGGAAATTAAAAAGAAAAGCAAAAGTTATAATAAGACATTTATGAGGTCTAATCCAATCCAACCATATGATATTGAGCGGCCCATGTGATTTGATTATGACTAATATTTGCTTATTTTTAAATATTATTAGATCATATATATATATATAGAGAGAGAGAGATGCGGGTTCAAACGAGGAGCGTAACAATTTAAAAAAATACGAGGAGCACCGCCCATGTACTGAATCACATGTGATTCACGTACAAAATCACATGTGATTCACACCTGATCGGGGGGCTTCCGCCCATGTAGTGGATCACATGTGATTCACGCCTAAAATCACATTTGATCCGGGAGACTTCCACGCGACTCGCGAACCAGGTTGCCCGCTACCCGATTTTTTCGGGAGTAGTGGATCACATGTGATCCAGTACATGGAAGACGCTCCTCGCGTTTCTCGTAAATAGGTACGCTCCTCGTTTGAATCTTCCTCTCTCTCTCTCTCTCTATATATATATATATATATATATATATATATATATATATATATATATATATCCTTCTATAGAATCAATGTAAGATTTCAAATTCGATTATAAAGAGAATTGTTGATACCATTCGTATATAAAAAATGTTTAGCTATATATATATATATATATCCTTCTATAGAATCAATGTAAGATTTCAAATTCGATTATAAAGAGAATTGTTGATACCATTCGTATATAAAAAATGTTTAGCTTCATTTGAATAATTACTATAACAAATTTTGAATACTATAATCACAGTTATGCAAATCAGTTTACGTAACCTTCGACTAATTTTACGTGTCCTTAAAAGTTAACAGCCCAATAAACCCTCCAATAACCCTGAACAAAATTAAATTGATGATAACAAATGAAAGGACCGAGAGTCTTAACCCGGTAAGTGATGGCGACTCCTCTTACCACAGTTAGCGCTTGCCGGATGAATTATTGCATACGAAACCGATTTGGCGGTCTAAAATCTTACCCAGAAAGTAAATGATTGTGTTAAATTTAACTGGCAAACGCTTACCCAGATAAGCATTTGGTAAACGGTCCGTTAGAAAAAAAAATGGTTAATCCATACAATAATTAAGGCACAATTTATGCCCCCAACTTGCATTTAACTTATTCCTCCTTTTCTGCGGCCCTCAATGCAAGTGGTTCTAATCTTTTTTTAACTATATAAAGGTTAATTTTATTTTTGGACTATTGCATATGATTATTGAGTTTGCACAATGAAGATAGAGGATTACAGTCTCCTGTATAGGTATACTGTATCAAATATAATCATTTTTAAATCTATTAATATTTTAAGCCAATTTAAAAAAAAAATGAAGTCAAATTTTAAAATCCTTATTTTATGGAAACAATTTCTAAAACATGTTCGGGCAGCATTAGAGAATCCACACGCGTCTTGCAAGTGCTCTTGCAAGATGACATGGCATGCCATGTGTCTTGTAAGGCCTTGCAAGACTACCATGATCTTGCATAATTAACAAGGTCTTTCAACCAATATAATATATTAAACAAAATCGATCATATATTAATTTAATTAGTTAGTTAGTTTGTTTATTTATATTATAATTTATTAATTTAGAAAGAAGTTTGGTTTTGCATGCGTGTGGAATGTGTTATTGCAAAACTGATGTGACACTTGTGAAAGGAGTATGGTCTTGCAGCATTAGGATCTATTATTTTTGGTCGAGTAGATGTATTTTTACATTGTGTTCTCAATTTATGGAAAGGAATAAAATAAAAGGGAAGGAAAAGATTTTTTTTATTCTTAGTGTAAATGAAAAGAAATGAAATAGAAGAAAAAAGAATGGTGTTTTTGAGTGCGAGAGAAAGAAAAGGAAGGATGTCACTTTTACAAATATACATTTATATATTTTATAGTAAAATACAATTGATGGATATATGTGTAATATTATAAAGAAATTCTTTCTTTTCCTTCCTTCTCCTTTCATTTCTCTTCTTAAAATAATACTCGAGAACACAACATTAAGGTAGATCAAACACCCACAAACTCGCTTTGATCGTGTGGACAACAAATGCGGTTTGATCCGGGGAAAAATCAATTATGTCCATTTGGGGAATAAAATAAATATTTACAAATGAAATCGACATTTTGAGCAAGACGCAAGATTACCACTTAGGCCTTCCGTACCCGGGCTCATGAGCTGCGGGATGGGCGGGGTGGGCTACGGATCATGCGGGGTTGGCGGGGCGGGGATGATTCCGGGGATGGGATCCCGGATCATCCCGAAGAGTTTAAAAAAAATTAATTTAATTTTTAAAAATAAAGCCGTTCAACGGCTCTTTGTAAAAAAAAAATTCTCAATTTAATCCCACTATATATTTAACCCTCAACCTCTTATTTCTCACACCTCTTATTTCTCACACCTCTCAACCTCTTATTTTTCACATCTCTCAAATTCTCTCAACCTCTTATTTCTCACACCTCTCAAACTCTCTCAAACACTCTTCCATTCTCTATATTTTAAACAATATGGATTCGCCACAACCCGGTTCACCAACCGCATCATCATCATCCGTAGACACCGACGAGTTGTTGAATCTACAAAGGGAAATTTTTCGACATACTGCACAATCGCTGTATGGTAGCACCGCCTCATCGTCAACAAGAGAGAGGGCCGCAAACATTGAAAGAGGTCGAGTAACTGCAAACGAGCGGCTTATGCGGGACTAATTTGGCGTCAACCCGATTTATACACCGGATATTTTTAGGCGGCGGTTCAGGATGAGCAGACAACTATTCGAACGAATAGTTGAAGATTTAGAAGTAGGGTACCCGTATTTTAGACTTCGGTTTGACGGGTTAGGCAAACAAGGTTTTTCTCCGATACAAAAGTGTACTTCCGCTATTCGGCAATTGGCGTATGGAGTAGCTGCTGACGCACTTGACGAGTACATCCGTATGAGAGAGAAAACGTCACGAGATTGTCTGTACAAATTCTGCACAGGTATTATTGAACTGTATGGTCAAAAATATTTACGCAAGCCTACTTTTATCGATATTCATAAGTTGTACGCCGCGCATGAAGCTAAACACGGATTTCCCGGCATGCTCGGCAGCATAGACTGTACTCATTGGGCGTGGGCAAATTGTCCGAATGCATGGCGAGGTCAATTCATGAGAGGTGATCATGAGCACCCGACAATCATGCTAGAAGCAGTGGCCTCTCAAGATCTATGGATCTGGCACGCATACTTTGGTGTTGCCGGTTCCAACAACGACATCAATGTTCTCAATCAGTCGCCCATCTTCAATGATGTATATGATGGAAAAGCACCCGAGTGCCCTTTTGAGGTGAATGGAGCCACCTACAAGCACGGATATTATCTAACGGATGGGATATATCCGGAATGGGCTACTTTCGTAAAATCATTTACGTGCCCACAAGACCTTAAACGACAAAAGTTCAAGTCCGCGCAAGAATCCGCACGTAAAGATGTTGAACGAGCTTTTGGCGTGCTTAAACAACGTTGGCATATACTTCATAACCCGGCACGCGGATGGGAACCGGCAATATTGAGAAACATTATGTACGCTTGTGTCATATTACACAATATGATACTCGAAGACGAAAACCATGCTATTTGTGGTGACGTGGAAAACGATTTTTTCACGAATGATATCGAAAGCCAAATCAGTGAGACACAACGCGCGGAAAATGTTCAAGAAGTCATAAACCGGGACACTCATAATAACCTTCGGTCGGATTTGGTCGAACATATTTGGCGTATCCAAGTTCCCAACAATGACGACGAGTAGATTTTTAAATTTATTTTGTAATTTTTATTTTTAATGAATGATATGAATTTTAATTTTTATTATTTATCTTATTTTTATTTATTAAAAAATATATAAATATTTTTATTTTGTTAAATAATTAAATGTATAAATAAAAGAATTAAAATAAATGAGGTGGCAAAAGGGTTTGAGGGAATGGGGTACGGGTGTTTAGGGATTGTTAGGGATTGAGTGAGGGATGAGAGAAAAGCTGATGTGGCGCTGATGTGGACATGAAATATTTGAAAGATTCCTTCATGGGGTACTGATGGCCTTAGGCGTAAGCCCAATGTATTTTTAGCTAAAATCCACCTTTTCGAGGGATTTTTTCAATTTAGTTGATTTCAAGGGACTTTTTTTTGTTTTTTCTTATTTCGAGGGATTTTTTTGGTTTTTTTGTTGACTTCAAAGGACATTTTTTGTTTTTTGGTTGATGTCCCCTGTATTTTCTAATATTCCGGAGAATAACTCAAAGTTTAACGTGTATAGCTTTTGTTTAAAAAAACGTGTATAACTTTCATACCCCAAAAAAGTTATACTGACAAGGATTGATTGAATAGGTGCACTAGACCCGTGGGTCTTTTATAGGTTCATCGGCTGTTGGTTTCAGAGAACCAAAATAAAACAAATTACTTTTTTGTTTTACTCGTCTTAATGATATGTTTAGAGAGTTAGGTGCCGTTTATTGATTCTAGTCATTTGGAGGTGGATTCTCATCCTACTAGATGGAATAGACTTGTTCCCATCAAAGTTAACGTGTTCGTGTGGCGGTTGCATCTCAATCGGCTTCCTACTCGGCTACAATGTGGATAAAAGAGTTATCGATGTTTCTTCTCTTTTATGTCCTAATTGTGATATGACGGTGTAGGATTGCAGTCATCTTTTCTTTTCATGTCCTGTCACTAAAGACTTATAGGTTCTTATTAGTTGATGGTGACAAATGGATATTCCGAATCTCCATTCCTATTCGGATTGGGTCTCTTGGATTGACTTAATTCGGTTGAAGAATGTTTTTTGTGCTTTGCGGCCGTTACGCTTACCACTTTGTGGTATATATGGGTGTTTCGGAATGGTTTTCTCTTCGGCAACCCGAAACCAATGAAGGCGGTGATTATTGAGAACATTATAACCCATGCTTACTTTGAGTAAATCGTAGAAGTAGCAATTTGTCTATTAATTGGGTTGGTTAGCTTACCAATCATTTCCTTGCCATCATTTCTATGTAATTTTTTCTTTTTCTAGTTTTTTGCTAGTTTTTATAAAATCTCGCCGTTCAACAAAAAAAAAAGTGTCGTTTACCAAACACAATATCGGATAAGTGTTTATTGGTTGATACTTACCGTACCCGATAAGCATTGCAATGACAAAGTTCCTCGGGAAAAACACAACAATGACTAGAACTCTTACGCGATAAGAAAGTGTGAAGACTTTCTAACAATCCATTTTTATAGTCGAGAATAGTATCTGATAAAGATATAAGCATATTAATTTCTTAAAACTAATATTTTGAAAGTTGATTCTTTCAAAAAAAAAAATCAAGTTTAAATCCTTTTTTATATGTTTAAAATTTAATATTAAAGTAAAACTGTTAAAACATAAATGAAATATAATATTTTGAAAGAGTTTAATTCCTACAATATTTATTAAAAGAAAAAAAAATAAAGATAAAAATGCTTTGTTAAATGTAAATTGTAACAATATGTCCAATGGGCTCAAAACAGTATGGTGATCCAAGTATCCAACCATGATATGGGAGTAGGATAGGCCCATGAAATAAAGTAGGTGCACAACCACATATACCTGAAAATATGAAATGATGAAAATAACGGGGCCCAATGGTTTTTGTGTGTGTCTTTTGTTGGTTATGCGTATCTTTGAGTTTTTTAGATCTCTTCTACTCAATAAAAGCTTAAAAGATGAAGTAAAATTAAGTTGAATACAGTTCGCAATCTGAGTTCGATGGTGCTCAATAGTACACGATGGTGCTCGATATTAGTCGACATACGACAAATTGGCAACGAGGTTTGGACTTTTAGAGATCCTCTTCAGAGGTCACTGGTTCGAGTTTTACATGGCCACTGTGATTTTTCTAACTTTTCTCTAGACCTCTTGGGTTAGTCGACATACGACAAATTGGCTCGTACACCCATGGTTAAGAAAAAAAGAGCTCAATGGAATGATGACTAAAATTAATAATTATAACATTTAACTACAACAACATTAGGTTTATATGACGTCTAGCACCCTAATATGTTCATAGGACGAAACAAAAAAGCGTCCAATCTAAAAGTGTCACAATATGTTTATAGGACACTTTTGGATGCCTTAATGTTTATTGAACATTTTTAAAAAAAGTGTCATATTAGTTATTTTATAGATACTATTTGATAAAGTGTCATATGAAGTTATGAAAACAATTGCCCTATAAATAGATGAGTTTATAAGAGACTTCTCAAAATTGTTCTGTAAAATAGTTAATAAGAAATTTTATTTAAAAAAAGCGTTCTAAAATACTTTTTAAAACGTTCAAAAACGTTCTATTAACCTATTATAACACTATTAGACATGACACTTTATATTTTGATCATATGAATTTAAGTCCTACAAAACATTCAATTTGTCAATTTTATGTAACTACTGACCCGTCCACCCAACACTACTACAGAAATAACTTTCATACGTGCTTCATTTTATAAGTTTTTATAAAAATCGTAAAAACCGTGTGTAAACGATCTGCGTGGATTTTTTACATGATTATATGGTAACCGAATGTGAAAGTAATGTTTCATACACGGTTTTTAAGAAAAAACCGTGTGAGAAGGTGAGCTCACAATTACACGCGTTTCTAAGGAAGCAAACGTGTGTGATAGTCACCGTTCGCACACACTTGTAAAAAACGTATGTGAATGTTTTTAATCCTTTTTTTACCCCTTTTGGCGTTGTTCTTCACAAAAAACAAGGTAATGATCATTATATTAAGTAGATAACAGTAATTATTCCCTTTGTATGTATTAACGTCATATTTTTGAGTAATTTTATATATGTATTAGGTTATTAACATTTATAATACTATGGTTGATTGGTAATATAATTGATATCAATCCACTCTTTACCTAAAACCATTGATAAATTTGTAGGGCATATCAATTGTATCGGATTGATCATTCGAGCATATATACATATATGATCATCATACGATTTATATTCAGACGGGTCACTTTTGTGGATCTATCCGTGAATTGTTGCATGCTGATAAGGTACATTAATTAATTATGTTAATTTTGTAATTAATAAGAATTTTAACATGCATTCATATATATATATATATATATATATATATATATATATATACACACACATATCCATGCATTTGCCTTTAGGTCACCCGTCCGAATTTTGATATAAGAGAGATCAATTTCGGATAGTCCCATGTTTGGGAATGCTTTTTGAATATTTATCTAATTTAGGATGTGAATATGTATAACATGGTTATTTTAAGAAAAATGCGATAGACGTTTCCCTTTACTTTTACGAATATGTGTTTTAATTATACACATATTTGGGGAGTTAAGGGGAACTGTTGTCAAATTTTTCTTAAATAATCAGGCTATTATACACATTCACATATGAGACAAAATATTCAAAAAGTGGGTTAGGATGACCACCGATAACCTTTTGATATCTACTTATGTCATGCATGCATTTATAATTGATAGTTTATTGTGACATTACAGATGGATCCTAGTGAATGGATGTACCAGATAGCACGAGCTACAAAGAATATTTGGTAGAGCTTGAAGGTTGCTAAGCATAATCGGTTGAACAATGGATAAAGTGAAATTTGGTGTCTTTGTCGGGATTATAGGAATTTTTGTAAATATAGTGATCAAAATTTAATTAAAGAACATCTTATTTTACGTGGGTGGAACGGTATGCCTGTTGGATTCGATATGGAGAAGATTTTGATGATTGTAATTACATGGTTGATCATGATTATAATGACTCCAGTGATAAATATGAATCAGAAAATGATGGTCGTGATAATTTAGATGAAATGTGACATGACGTGGAGGATAATATTGCCGACAAGGATTATGACAAATTTGAACAATTGTTTACCGACTCCCAAAAACCATTGTATGTTGATTGTTCAAAGTTTACCAAACTTTCAATTGTGTTGAAATTGTTTAACTTAAAAGCAAGCAACGTTTGGAGTGATAAAAGTTCCGCAAGTTTGCTGGAGATTTTGCATGAAATGCTTCCAGAAGATAACGAGTTACCTGTTTTATTATAAGCAAAAAAAACTGATGTGTACAATAAGATTGGAAATAGGGAGAATACATGCATGCCCGAACGATTGCATGTTGTACATGAATGCATATGTTGATATACACGAGTGTCGTGTATGCGCTACGTTGAGGTATAAGCGAAAGAATCAAACCGAAGACAATAGTGACGTCAAACAAAAGGATGGTCCTCCAGCTAAAATGTTGTGGTACTTACCAATCGTAAGAAGATTAAAACGGTTATTTGCAAATGCCAAAGATGCAAAGTTGTTGCGTTGGCATGCTGAAGATCGTAAAAAAAGATGAGAAATTTAGACATGTGGCAGATTCTCCTCAATGAAGGAATATCGACAACGTCTTTGAAGATTTTGGTGATGAAATTAGGAAATATTCAGTTAGATCTTAGTTCTAACGGAATTAATTGTTAGAGCAATATTTGGTTGAATAGAAGTTCAATGGCTGAATTGTTATTTCTTATATTTGAGCCTTATTAGTGAACGGGCTGTGGGCTTGTTGCCACGGGCCCATTAGTATGTAATGTTCATTAGCTTAGAAAATAAAGCTAGTTGTCATTTTACTTTCCTAAGCTTTATTGTAAACACTCTGCATATTGAAAGTGAATTGGATGACCAGTTGAAATCATACCAACCTGTTCTTCATATATTGATTTCTGTATTTTTCGTTGCACGAATCTGGAACTCACAATTGGTATCAGAGCAGACGGACGCAATTACACAAGACGGTCAAGAAACTCAAGATAAGAGTTTTTTATGGAATTTGAACTCTGATTTTTTCTTAGCTTCCGCACCAAATTCCCCAAAGCACACTGACACAAAGTGTTCCTCGCCTTCCTCGGCCAATCCAAGTCCCACTATCCCGGATATTGATTTTTCAGAATATATGAACTCCGAAAGCAATTCTGATGAAGAGTTTGAGTCGTTCCCCTTCGACAAACCTCTTCCAAGCGATACTGATTTTCAGTCACCAGTTGTCAATCGACCGGTCAATTTTCTAAAGGGCGACTGTTCTAAAACAAAGACCCCAGCTGTGATTTAGATTTCTAAAACGAAGCCTGTTTCTCAAAAACAATCACAGCCGAGACAAAAGACCGGTCAATCAACTGCTAAAATTCCTGTTTCCTCAAAAGTCACTGACCATGCTGTCCCTGTTGTTTCAGATAAAACTGGTCGCGCTAAACAAGACAAACCAAAGTGGCTAGCTAAGGAATCTATCGAGGATGTTGCATCAAAGTCTTTCAATACTGTTTTTTATCCTTGAATGAACAAAAACGATTGTGCTTTGAATCATAGGAATGATTTTGTTAAACGTGATGTTAATTTTCCAATTAAGCTTTATTCCATTCAACAATTGATTCAATTATCGCATGATTGTTTGTGTTGTTCTTGTTGTGGTTGGAATGACTTTGATGATATAAATAATAATGATTGGTTTGGGTCATATCACATATATAATCATATACCCAAAAGCAAACCCCGTAAAAACAAAAAGAAACACCATAAACAACGGGGTCCCCAATCAGAGGTTAAACCCACGCAGGAAAGGAAACCCACTCCAAAACGGGTTCCTCCTACTGAGGGTAAACCAACACCCAAGAGGCAACCTGATCCAAAACAAGTTCCTCCAAAAGGTGTAAACCCTACACCCAAGAGGCAATCTGTTTCAAAGCAAGTTCCTCCGAAAGATGTCAAACCTAACCCTCCAGGACCTATGCAAATATGGGTACCTAAAGTCCGCTAAATTTGTTTTTGCAGGACGGTCATGTGTGGTACTTAGACTCTGGATGCTCCAAGCACATGACCGGAAGGAGGGAGCTTCTCACAAACTACAAGGAAGAATATGGCGGAGACGTGAGATTCGGGAACAATGACAAAGCGCCGATTTTGGGCTACGGCGACATTGTCCAAAACAAGATCACCATCAAGAAAGTTTCACACGTCGCGGGATTGGGACACAACCTGTTCAGTATCGGCCAATTCTGCGACAAAGATCTCGAGGTCAGATTCAAAGCCAAAAGGTGTAGAATCCTCAATGACGAAGAAACGGACCTACTGGTTGGAACGCGAAAGACCAACCTCTACACCATCGACCTTGCAGCCCTGAAGACCGATAACTCTGTCTGCCTGATGTCGAAGGCCAATTCTCAGCAAGCGTGGATTTGGCATCGACATCTCTCGCACCTGAACTTCAAAAATATCAACAAGCTAGTGCTGGGCGGACACGTAATAGGCATGCCCGATCTTCAATTCATGAAGGATCGACTCTGCGGGGCATGTGAGATGGGAAAGATGAAGCGAGCGACGCACAAGCCGAAGGCTGCTCTGAGCACATCCCGGTCCCTTGAACTTATCCATATGGATTTGTATGGACCGATGCGTGTTCAGAGCATCAACAAGCGTAAATACGTCCTGGTGATGGTGGATGACTTCTCACGCTACACTTGGGTCAAGTTCCTTCGCACGAAAGACGAAACTCCGGAGCTGATCATCAATCATTTAAAGACCATCCAACTGAACCTTTAAAGTCAAGTTCAGACTATCAGGACCGACAACGGGACGGAATTCAAGAATCAAACGGTGAACGACTACCTGACGTCTGTCGGTATCTCGCAAACCTTCTCAGCGGCACACACTCTTCAACAAAATGGAGTGGTGGAAAGACGCAACCGTACCCTCGTCGAAGCAGCTCGCACCATGCTTTCTCAATCGAAACTACCGCTATTTCTCTGGGCCGAAGCGGTGTCTACGGCTTGCTACACGCAAAACCGCTCCATCATCAATAAGCGGTTCAACAAGACGCCGTACGAGATCATCAACAAGCGTGTTCCGAACATCAAATATTTCCACGCATTCGGATGCACGTGCTACGTTCTCAACGACAAAGACGATCTCGGCAAATTCAGCCCCAAGGTGGATGAGGGAGTATTCATAGGATACTCCATGCAGGCTAAGGCGTATCGCGTTTACAACAAACGAACTAAAATCGTTACCGAGAGTGTAAACGTGACATTCGACGAAGCCGCAGAATTGGCTTCTGAACACATCAGTTCAGAACCCGGTTTAACTGGCGTGCTAGCTTCCGAACTTCCACGTTCGGGATCTGCACAAGCGACAGTAAATCCGAATCATGCATCTTCATCGAATGCTGATCTTTCAGATTTAGATTTACTGTTCAAATATTTTTATGATGACATATTTAACGTTTCTACCCCTCATGTCTCAACACAACCACGACTTGAAGCTGCTCGCATCGACAAGCACGCCTTCCATCACTGTGGAGACATCTCAACCGTCATCATCCACATCATCTGATACTACTACCCCCCGGAGGAACCAGTACTTAATCAAGAGATTGCTCCTCAAGATTCGTCATCCGCTACAATCGATGATCAACCTCTGAATTCCTCGGAACCAGAAGTTGCTCAACCTTCGACGAACCCTTCCCCATCTCCTCCGAGAAACCAACCGGCTACACTTAAAGCGGTTCAAGACCTTCCCTCTGGTGACTACGTAGATCCGGACGCTTCTCACTCAACTCAGCAGCCGCTTCCATACACCACAAAATGGACAAGAGCTCATCCTCTACACCAGGTCATCGGTGATCCCTCCACTCCGGTCTAAACGCGAGACGCATCGGCCAACTTCTGCCTCTTCTCCGGATTCTTAAGCAAGATCGAGCCTACCAACGTCCGCGAAGCACTCGAAGATCCGGACTGGATCATAGCCACGCAAGAGGAGCTCAACCAATTCGAGGCTCTCAAGGTATGGCGACTTGTTCCACGTCCAACTCACAAAACGATGATCGACACTAAATGGATCTTCAAGAACAAGAAGGACGAAGACGGCATCGTCGTACGTAACAAGGCGCGTCTCGTGGCCAAGGGATACCGTCAGCAAGAAGGGATAGACTATGATGAGACCTATGCTCCGGTGGCAAGAATCGAAGCCATACGTATGTTCCTTGCATACGCCGCGCACAAAAACTTCACGGTCTTCCAAATGGATATGAAGACCGCATTCCTCTACGGTGATATCAAGGAATAGGTGTACGTATCGCAACCGGAAGGATCGTGGACGATTCGAAGCCTGATCATGTCTACGTTCTAGACAAGGCGCTTTATGGTCTAAAGCAAGCTCCACGAGCCTGGTACAACACTCTGTCCGAGTTGTTGCTAAAATCAAAATTCACACGAGGTAAGATAGATTCAACTCTATTTATCAAGAACGAAAAAGGTCATATTGTCTTAGTTCAAGTGTATGTCGATGACATAATTTTTGGTTCTACTAATCCTCAGTATGCAAAGAACTTTGCCAAACTTATGGGACAAATTTTTAAAATGAGTATGCTTTGTGAGATGAATTTCTTCCTTGGTCTTCAAGTTAAACAACTGTCGACTGGGATATTCATAAACCAGGCTAAGTACATCCGGGATATTCTTGGGAAATTCCAGATGGAACAGTCCTCACCAATGAAAACTCCCATGGCTCCCGGTACAAAGCTTCACGCCGATCCTAACGGAAAGGATGTGAACACTAAACTGTATCGGGGAATGATTGGTTCTTTGATGTACTTAACCGCAAGTAGACCGGACATCATGTTTTCAACTTTTCTATGCGCCCGATTTCAGTCAAAACCGAAAGAGTCTCATTTAATAGTCGTCAAACGAATTCTTCGTTATTTACGTGGTACTGCTGATCTTGGCTTGTGGTACCCGAAAGAGACAGGTTTTGAGCTGTCTGCATATTCTGATGCGGACCACACAGGCAGCATGATGGATCGGAAGAGCACATCGGGCCACATGCAGTTCTTGGGTGATAGCTTGGTGAGTTGGGCATCCAAGAAGCAGCAATGCGTCTCTACGTCGACTGCCGAGGCGGAATACGTGGCCGTCGCAAGTTGTTGTTCTCAAGTAATATGGATGCGCACACAACTCAAGGACTACGGATTTACCTACGTCAAGGTGCCCATTTACTGCAACTCGAAGAGCGCCATTGCAATATCCAGCAATCCGGTCCAGCATACGAAGACAAAGCACATAGACGTTCGGTATCATTTTATTAAGGATCACGTTGAAAGAGGTACAGTCGAACTCTACTTTGTAAATACCGAGCATCAGTTAGCAGACCTGTTTACAAAACCCTTGGACGAAAAACGTTTTAATACTCTAGTGTCCAAGTTAGGTATGCTAAATCTGAAGACTTAATCTGATTGTGTACCCTATACAAGTTCCATACATCTACGAGAAACCGTCTACTCATCATCTGTTGTTTACACTCCTGATGATTGAAGGTACACTTTCTCGCACTTGTATTCTACTTGTATCAGTTACACAGTTTGGACGAGTCTCTGTATTTATTAGGTAGATTTCGTTTGTTCACTTTCTTTCTACGTGTGTTTCTTTTATTTCATACTCTCGTCTAGTTTAATTGATTTTATTTCTATGCTTTCACAAGTGTTCGTGTGTTCAGGGGGAGTATGACGTGCTATCAGGTAAGTTATTCTATTGTTGAGGGGGAGTGTCACACACATTTTTATTTAACTTCCAGAAAAGTTTTTGTGTGTGTGTGGGCATTCCCGAGTGCACTTCACTTCACACTCCGTGCACATTTTGAGGGGGAGCACTACCATTAGTGTTCGTCATTTGAGGGGGAGCGTCACATCTTTTCTTAAAAGATATAAAAGTTTTTTTTTTGTGTCAACGCCTTCCAAAGCACTCACATTCTTGTTCCGAGGGGGAGCAGAATAATCCTCATGCACAGGTCGAGGGGGAGTAGGAAAATTTCCTTCGAAAAGGCTTATTTTTTCAAAAGTTGAAGATTCCGGACACTTACCCGGTAAGTTACCGGGTAATAATGGTTACCGGGTAAGCTTACCGGACCGGGTAAGTTACCGGGTAAGTCACCCGGTATGCGAGTCCCTATATATATACTCACATCCGGTATCCCTCATTATTTTCGAAATACCCGGTAACCATTATAAAAACCCTCTCAAACCCCTCACGACTCTATCTGACTCGGAAACCCTCAGATCATTTCATCCTTCATCGATTTTCGAAATCCAAACTACAGGTACTTGTCTATGATCCCTACTCGCTCTTTCATATCTAATGTTCTAGATTTTCCACCGTCGATTCGAGCATAACTCGATTGACCGCGAGTTTCGTGACCCTAGCTTGGGTGAAATCGATTTTTGATTCATACATGTGTGTTACTTTCTTGTCTCATACATGTGTTGTGGTGTTTTGCTGAACTACGAACTGGTTACACCGAATGGATTTGAGTTTCCAAGTGTTTGGGTTGATTTTTGGTACCACAGTTACATACCCGGAAACCCTAGTTACCCGGTAACATTCATGTTACCCGGTAACTAGCAAAGCTATCCGGTATCATCCAATACACCCGGTAAGTTCCTATTTTAATATGATCCAGACACCTTGATCCCCGGTAACACATGTCGTCCGGATACTCTCGTATCTGGTAAGTTCGACATCCGGTAACTTCAAGATCCGGTAACCTTGTTGACTCCGGTAAGCTTATCCCATTCAGTAACCTATGTTTCATCCGATAAGAAACCCTCACACGGTAAGTTCCATTCTATCCGGTAACCATATAGTACCCGGTAACCCCTATCTGTCAGGCCAATTTTGTTTGTCCGGATACCCTGTTTATCCGGACACTGCTCGAGTCTAATATGTTTGCATATTTCACACATTGGCAATCCCAATGTCCTACTTTTACAGCCTGTCCTCAATCAACCGATGATTGAGCCGTTAAAATGCTAAGGTACGCACTTACGTTGGTGTTATTCCGTCTAAGTTCTGACACTGGTTCTTACAGGTACTCTAAATGGCGGAACAACAACAGGAGCAACAACAGAACATCCCACCACCTGAGGATATTATAGATGACGAGGCCGACAATGCCTTGGTTCCCGCGGATCAGGACCTTGAGATCAATCCGAACAACCACCACCTTGACGCGACCGCATTCCGACCCGATCATCGAGTAGAAGTTGATATATTGCTCGGCCACCCGCTTCGCCGAGCACTGACCGCGATAACTGACATGCCGCTCATATATGTACATCAAGTATGACACACGGCGAGGGTGGTCACTGTCAACAACGTTCAGACCATCACTACCAACATCGATCACCACCCATTCACTCTAACGCTGGAATCTTTCCGCCGACTACTGTCCCTGCCGGAGGCCATGCAGCATACGCACCCACCATCGACGATGTCACACTCTGTGCAGAGGTTCGTGCGCTCGGATATAGTCATGACCTCGACCGCCCGTCCACTTTCAACAGAAAATATATCGCCCCGGTCTGGTACACGCTCTTTTCCATCCAAAACCGATGTCTATCCTCACGATGGAAGGGGATAGACCAGTGCACCGTGGACTTTCTATGCTTATTTCATGCGGTGTGCTACAATCGACACATAGACTACGCAGCAGTTATTTGGCGTGAAATGGTGCTAGCCATCAGACAGACCGGCGGTACCAAAAAGAAGTTCCTTCCATTTCCGCGGTTCTTTGCTCTAGCCGTTCGCCAACACATGGATGCGAACCCTCTGATCCCACGACGAATCAACCATCCGGTATGTCCTCATCACAATCAACAATACTTGGTGATTCGTAACCCATCTGCTACCCCATCCATGCTAATACATGAACATTTACTGGCACACGCGGACCCCACTGCACAGAGTGTAGTAGAATATAGGCGAGAGTTAGGGAATCCCATGGTCCAGCCAGTGCCGGAGGGACCTCCCCAGGGACATAGAACCGAGGGACGTGAGGGTCCTAGGACAAGAGGTGGAAGGGCCCGGGCAGCAGGGGCTCCCGGGCGGGGTGTGTTGAGAGTACGTGGGAGGGGAACAGTCGTGGGCGGTGCAGTGGATACGCGAACCAGTACTACCAAGCCGGATCTAGCCAACAACCCATTCCCATCACCTGACCAACGACCGAAGCCGGATCGTCTACTAGACTACACGAGGTCCAGGTCGTCACTGAAACCGAACACCGAATGCTCCACCGTGACACGGAAGCATACATCTCTGACCCCCCTTCACTGTCCAGACAGGTGGAGGATGTGAAATCTGACTCCACAGAATCCGATATGGACCGTACTATCCGGGCAACACTAATCCCTACCCGTATCGGACCCAACCCAGATTTTACCGAAGGAATCCCATCTGACTCACCGACACCCCACTACCCAGCCTGATACGGGAGACTTAAGGAGAGAGAAAGGAGTCTTAGTTGAACAGTTAGAACATGTGAGACGGAGGGAATTAAGGTCGAAAGCGAACCAAGAAAGATTAAGCCGTAAAGATAAAGAGGCTTCTGAGCGAATCCAGCCAAGTGTCGCCCGAGTAGCCACATCTGCTATCCCGTCTCATCCGTTGGGATGGGGTATTGAAGAAGCCGCCGTGGACCCAGCGGCGTAATTGCACAACCTCCCAAGCCACTCATCCGTCTCTCAAAAGACGGATGTTTCATCTTCACACGGGGAATTAGCACAACTTCTACCGATCTCTCACTCGGATGGTATTGAAATAAGAGACCAGCAATCCCCGGTCTCGCCTTCTTTCAGAGCACCATCGAGTCTAGAGCCACTTGTTATTGAACATTCTTCGGCTAGGACACAGGATGAGGAAACGAACATCGGTGCTCTTAGTGACCCGATCGGAACTTCCATAGGGTCTCCGCTTTTAAGCGAGATCCGAGGATCGGAAGGAAATCCTACCACGGACACACCATCGCCAACCGTGAACGTAGGTGGCTCTGCCTCTAAGGTAGATGCCTCAACGGGTAATCTAAGGGATCCCGGTGTTACTTTACCCGACTTTGTGTCACAAGGGTCTCTGGACAACACCCTCAAGGCTGTCCGCGAGGCAATGGAGCAGCGCCTCACCGTAGAGCTCGACAAACTAAAGAGTCTGATCAAAGGTAAGGAGAAAGTCAACGAAGCTGAAACCGCACCAACACCTCAACCGACTCCCGTTCAGCCTATCTATTCGGTGGATACCTTAAAGACGATGCTCCTAGCTCAGCTGCTCCAGCAATCTGAAACCGACGGCTCTACCAAAGCAGACCTGATCTCTGTTCTACGATCACAGGTCACTGCTCCTTCGTAGTCCATTACTACCAGTTTGGACCAGCTTGATACGACTCTTAAAGACATTAATCAAGCGCTCACAACGCTGTCCGAGAGAGTCGCCACACTCGAAACTACTTGCAAGAGTCAAGCTGGCGGGCTCAAGCGACGGCACGATGAACAAGACAATCCTGATCACCGTGAGGGGGAGAACAAGAGACAACGCTTGTCCGAGTCCGCTCCAATCATCCCGGAAACAACTGTGGTTCAACCGGAACCCTCAACTGCGGCACCTGCAACCGAAACCGAACCCGAAGCCGAGTTGAGTTTAGCCGAGATGGAAATTGATATGGACATCTCCGATGACGAAGAACCGATGGTTGAAAAGCCTGAGGGAACAACACAGGAATTGGTCACCTTTGATACATCAGATAGGCCTGCTCTCAATATGATAGATCCAGACACCGAGATCGACCCGGAGCCCGAAAATGCATGGTACAAAAAAGCCGCCAGTGCTGTAAATTTCCAGGTAAACCTGATATTCCCTACTGATGAAGACGATAATGTTGACTACGACCAGTTTCTGCTACAAAATGATTTCCCGACTTACGGGAATTTGTTAGGATACAATACAAAAGGATAAAAGGCATCTCCTGTGTGTGAAGATGACGCACATGATCCGAGGTTGAGAAATTTTGGGAAACATGTATACATAGGCCACCGGCGGTGTCTTCCAAAGAACCACCAATATAGCAAATTAAAGTCATTGTTTGATGGAAAAACAAGCACGAAGTAGCAAGACAACCATTAAATGGAAGAGTTGTATATTCTTGAGTTATAGATCTAGACATTGTGTTCGGAAAAGGCCGTCTAACTCATCCAAAAAAATATTTGGAAAAAGAAGTCCATATTCAGGGATTTACCATATGGGAGCATTTGACTGTTCGACACTATATGATGTGATGCATATTGAGAAAAATGTTTGTGACAACTTGATAGGTCTATTGTTGAACATTTCAGGAAAATCAAAAGATGGGCTGAAAGTTCATAAAGACATGGTGGAGATGGGGATACGATGGAAGCTTGTTCCTGTTGATAATGGAAACGATGTACTTGCCACAAGCTTGTTATACATTGTCTAAGATTCAGAAAACCAAATTCTATCAATGCTTGCATGGTATCAAGGTTCCATCTGGATATTTCTGCAAACATCAAAATCTAGTGTGTATGAAAGACTTGAAATTGGTTTGTATGAAGTCCAATGACATGTTTTAATGACACATATTATTCCTATTGCAATTCGTGGAATATTTCCAGATAGCATCCGACACACGATTACAAAGCTTTACTTTTTTTTAACATGATTCATTCTAAGGTGATCGATCCTGAGGTGTTGGATTCATGGCAAAAAGATATTATCATCACTCTATGACAACTGGAGATGTACTTCCCACCTTCCTTCTACGATGTGACGGTACACCTGGTGTCGCATATTGTTGGAGAAATAAACTTTTACGGTCCTGGAGGAGCTTTAAGGAGACGCTCGTAAATCAATACAAGAGAAATAACAAAACAACATTTGACAAGTACAACTTTATTAACAAGGAAACATGGGCAAAGTTCGTTAAACTCAAATCGACGGAAGAATTTGAGGTGTTAGAAAAACTTAATGTTTTTTTTGTGTTTATATAAATTTAAATATTTCTAATTTTGTTATTTTCATTGTCCTAAGTCACTAAGCTTAATTAATCGGGAGCATGCAAAGAAGAACAATAACCTGTATCATTTAGGATCATGGGGATATTTAGGGAAGCATTATTCTTGGGCGAGAAGAACAATAACCTGCAAAGAAGAACAATAACCTGAAATGATTTCCGCCACAGAAGTCACAAAAAACAGTTTCATATGGCCCAAACGAATATCCCATTGAATCCATATTCACAGAAAGATAAACTCAAAGCTTGTTACTTGTACACACATAAAGACGTATGACAAGCAACAAAGGTGGTAGAAAAATCAAATCTTTTAAAATACTTTTATAGACTTTTAGCGTGCCAATCCCCGGCAACGGCGCCAAAAACTTGACGGTGCTTTGAATACACCGATCGACGTGTGCTAATCAAACCTCAACGCAAGTATACATCGAGATCTAATATCGTCTTTCAAGTAATAAAGTGGTAAAATACCAGATAGCGTTCCCACAGAGATTGGAGTAAAAGTGTCATAAAAGTTTAGTAAAAGAAATGGTTTCCAAGGATCAAGTCGAAGATTAATATTTGTTTGTTGGAGTTTGGAATTATCACAGATTATATAACAATTAATAAAGGATAGCAAGGGTGTAAGATCTTGGGGTGAGATTTAAACAAAACTTCCAGCGGACCAATGCTGTGGCAATGCTACAACATTGTGTCTTTCGATACTTAAGTTCACCATCTACTTTTCAGGTTGCCCTCTCGGGTTTTCTACCATTCACTACTGATCTAGCAGCCACTCGACCCATCTCTGGTGTCATGTGTCAGAACTATCGATAGCAAAAGGAGTCCTTCCAAGTATACGGATAAACAAATCTCTTTGTTAAAAATCACTCTCTCGAGCCGATTCCCATATCAGTTAAGTTGACATGTTCTAAGTGGGTCATCTCTGACTCGCACTCTACATTATTACCATCAAAACAGATGATCAACTTATCGGGCAAAATCAACCAGAAAGAACAGAGGTGACAAATCTCTTTGTCAGTAGCTCTCTCAAGCTTACTTTCTTTGTCATTCGGATTGACGTGCATATCAATGGTTCATCTCTGATACCATGGCACTTTAACACTTTCAAAGTGATCAACCGTCCTGAAGTAACTTGATATTTTATAAAACTTAACATGAAATGGTGAACATCATTATTGAGAAACGATGCCCACTTTTCATTGTGTTTAAAACCTCACCCTTTAATCTCACACCCAAGCTATTTAAATCTAGCTACTCATACTTGAATGTAAATGACAAGAAATATAAATTACTGAAATTAAGACAGATATGTAAATGACAATAAAGTAAAATGTAAGTATTAAAAGACTATAAGTTAGTGCAGCAATGCTGTACCAATGCTGCAGCAACTCATAGCTAATAATAAGAACATGAAGAACAAGATGAAGAACTTAAAGTAAAAATGCATAAAATTAAAGTTGAGAGGTTCCCAATCAGTTGTCAACTGATCCAAAAGTCTCTACAAAATACAAATCACAAGCCTCCTATTTATATTAAATGGAGTAGAAACTAAGCCATACCAAAGGACATCTACTACACTATTTAAGCACTATTCAACTAGGTACAAAATACTATTGCACCCATACCTCCCATGATGGTCTTTTTAGAGCTGAATAAAACTTCACCAAGCATTGATTTTAGTCTTCTAGAACATGGCTGAGTCATAGCAAAAAATCAGCACCAAAAAGTCTTCTAGAAGTGGTCTCTTCATTCCAATTGTCCAGTTTTCAATGCTGTAGCATTGGGCAGGGCTACACTATATAAATAAACACAATAAGCCTTCTTAAAGCAGTAAACGACAGGTAAATCATAATCTTAGCTCCATTAAACAAAGGGTGAAAATAAGTAATTAAAAGGACTCAAATGTTGGGATAAAATAGCAAATCCTAACTAAAAAGGAGAAGAAAAAGATATAATATGCATTAATAAATAATGCATATCACCCGGTAACTAGCAAAGCTATCCGGTATCATCCAATACACCCGGTAAGTTCCTATTTTAATATGATCCGGACACCTTGATCCCCGGTAACACATGTCGTCCGGATACTCTCGTGATTGAGTATAACCATTGAAGTGTGAGGTATCCCAATTACTATCTCCCATGAAATATCTGGAATCAGGGTTCGAAGGACAATAATATGTGAAATGATTTCCGCCACAGAAGTCACAGAAAACAGTTTCATATGGCCCAAACGAATATCCCATTAAATCCATATTCACAGAAAGATAAACTCAAAGCTTGTTACTTGTACACACATAAAGACGTATGACAAGCAACAAAGGTGGTAGAAAAATCAAATCTTTTAAAATACTTTTATAGACTTTTAGCGTGCCAATCCCCGGCAACGGCGCCAAAAACTTGACGGTGCTTTGAATACACCGATCGACGTGTGCTAATCAAACCTCAACGCAAGTATACATCGAGAACTAATATCGTCTTTCAAGTAATAAAGTGGTAAAATACCAGATATCGTTCCCACAGAGATTGGAGTAAAAGTGTCATAAAAGTTTAGTAAAAGAAATGGTTTCCAAGGATCAAGTCGAAGATTAATATTTGTTTGTTGGAGTTTGGAATTATCACAGATTATATAACAATTAATAAAGGATAGCAAGGGTGTAAGATCTTGGGGTGAGATTTAAACAAAACTTCCAGCGGACCAATGCTGTGGCAATGCTACAGCATTGTGTCTTTCGATACTTAAGTTCACCATCTACTTTTCAGGTTGCCCTCTCGGGTTTTCTACCATTCACTACTGATCTAGCAGCCACTCGAACCATCTCTGGTGTCATGTGTCAGAACTATCGATAGCAAAAGGAGTCCTTCCAAGTATACGGATAAACAAATCTCTTTGTTAAAAATCACTCTCTCGAGCCGATTCCCATATCAGTTAAGTTGACATGTTCTAAGTGGGTCATCTCTGACTCGCACTCTACATTATTACCATCAAAACAGATGATCAACTTATCGGGCAAAATCAACCAGAAAGAACAGAGGTGACAAATCTCTTTGTCAGTAGCTCTCTCAAGCTTACTTTCTTTGTCATTCGGATTGACGTGCATATCAATGGTTCATCTCTGATACCATGGCACTTTAACACTTTCAAAGTGATCAACCGTCCTGAAGTAACTTGATATTTTATAAAACTTAACATGAAATGGTGAACATCATTATTGAGAAACGATGCCCACTTTTCATTGTGTTTAAAACCTCACCCTTTAATCTCACACCCAAGCTATTTAAATCTAGCTACTCATACTTGAATGTAAATGACAAGAAATATAAATTACTGAAATTAAGACAGATATGTAAATGACAATAAAGTAAAATGTAAGTATTAAAAGACTATAAGTTAGTGCAGCAATGCTGTACCAATGCTGCAGCAACTCATAGCTAATAATAAGAACATGAAGAACAAGATGAAGAACTTAAAGTAAAAATGCATAAAATTAAAGTTGAGAGGTTCCCAATCAGTTGTCAACTGATCCAAAAGTCTCTACAAAATACAAATCACAAGCCTCCTATTTATACTAAATGGAGTAGAAACTAAGCTATACCAAAGGACATCTACTACACTATTTAAGCACTATTCAACTTGGTACAAAATACTATTGCACCCATGCCTCCCATGATGGTCTTTTTAGAGCTGAATAAAACTTCACCAAGCATTGATTTTAGTCTTCTAGAACATGGCTGAGTCATAGAAAAAAATCAGCACCAAAAAGTCTTCTAGAAGTGGTCTCTTCATTCCAATTGTCCAGTTTTCAATGCTGTAGCATTGAGCAGGGCTGCACTATATAAATAAACACAATAAGCCTTCTTAAAGCAGTAAACGACAGGTAAATCATAATCTTAGCTCCATTAAACAAAGGGTGAAAATAAGTAATTAAAAGGACTCAAATGTTGGGATAAAATAGCAAATCCTAACTAAAAAGGAGAAGAAAAAGATATAATATGCATTAATAAATAATGCATATCACCCGGTAACTAGCAAAGCTATCCGGTATCATCCAATACACCCGGTAAGTTCCTATTTTAACATGATCCGGACACCTTGATCCCCGGTAACACATGTCGTCCGGATACTCTCGTGATTGAGTATAACCATTGAAGTGTGAGGTATCCCAATTACTATCTCCCATGAAATAACTGGAATCCGGGTTCGAAGGACAATAATATGTGAAATGATTTCCGCCACAGAAGTCACAGAAAACAGTTTCATATGGCCCAAACGAATATCCCATTGAATCCATATTCACAGAAAGATAAACTCAAAGCTTGTTACTTGTACACACATAAAGACGCATGACAAGCAACAAAGGTGGTAGAAAAATCAAATCTTTTAAAATACTTTTATAGACTTTTAGCGTGCCAATCCCCGGCAACGGCGCCAAAAACTTGATGGTGCTTTGAATACACCGATCGACGTGTGGTAATCAAACCTCAACGCAAGTATACATCGAGAACTAATATCGTCTTTCAAGTAATAAAGTGGTAAAATACCAGATATCGTTCCCACAGAGATTGGAGTAAAAGTGTCATAAAAGTTTAGTAAAAGAAATGGTTTCCAAGGATCAAGTCGAAGATTAATATTTGTTTGTTGGGGTTTGGAATTATCACAGATTATATAACAATTAATAAAGGATAGCAAGGGTGTAAGATCTTGGGGTGAGATTTAAACAAAACTTCCAGCGGACCAATGCTGTGGCAATGCTACAGCATTGTGTCTTTCGATACTTAAGTTCACCATCTACTTTTCAGGTTGCCCTCTCGGGTTTTCTACCATTCACTACTGATCTAGCAGCCACTCGACCCATCTCTGGTGTCATGTGTCAGAACTATCGATAGCAAAAGGAGTCCTTCCAAGTATACGGATAAACAAATCTCTTTGTTAAAAATCACTCTCTCGAGCCGATTCCCATATCAGTTAAGTTGACATGTTCTAAGTGGGTCATCTCTGACTCGCACTCTACATTATTACCATCAAAACAGATGATCAACTTATCGGGCAAAATCAACCAGAAAGAACAGAGGTGACAAATCTCTTTGTCAGTAGCTCTCTCAAGCTTACTTTCTTTGTCATTCGGATTGACGTGCATATCAATGGTTCATCTCTGATACCATGGCACTTTAACACTTTCAAAGTGATCAACCGTCCTGAAGTAACTTGATATTTTATAAAACTTAACATGAAATGGTGAACATCATTATTGAGAAACGATGCCCACTTTTCATTGTGTTTAAAACCTCACCCTTTAATCTCACACCCAAGCTATTTAAATCTAGCTACTCATACTTGAATGTAAATGACAAGAAATATAAATTACTGAAATTAAGACAGATATGTAAATGACAATAAAGTAAAATGTAAGTATTAAAAGACTATAAGTTAGTGCAGCAATGCTGTACCAATGCTGCAGCAACTCATAGCTAATAATAAGAACATGAAGAACAAGATGAAGAACTTAAAGTAAAAATGCATAAAATTAAAGTTGAGAGGTTCCCAATCAGTTGTCAACTGATCCAAAAGTCTCTACAAAATACAAATCACAAGCCTCCTATTTATACTAAATGGAGTAGAAACTAAGCTATACCAAAGGACATCTACTACACTATTTAAGCACTATTCAACTTGGTACAAAATACTATTGCACCCATGCCTCCCATGATGGTCTTTTTAGAGCTGAATAAAACTTCACCAAGCATTGATTTTAGTCTTCTAGAACATGGCTGAGTCATAGAAAAAAATCAGCACCAAAAAGTCTTCTAGAAGTGGTCTCTTCATTCCAATTGTCCAGTTTTCAATGCTGTAGCATTGAGCAGGGCTGCACTATATAAATAAACACAATAAGCCTTCTTAAAGCAGTAAACGACAGGTAAATCATAATCTTAGCTCCATTAAACAAAGGGTGAAAATAAGTAATTAAAAGGACTCAAATGTTGGGATAAAATAGCAAATCCTAACTAAAAAGGAGAAGAAAAAGATATAATATGCATTAATAAATAATGCATATCACCCGGTAACTAGCAAAGCTATCCGGTATCATCCAATACACCCGGTAAGTTCCTATTTTAACATGATCCGGACACCTTGATCCCCGGTAACACATGTCGTCCGGATACTCTCGTGATTGAGTATAACCATTGAAGTGTGAGGTATCCCAATTACTATCTCCCATGAAATAACTGGAATCCGGGTTCGAAGGACAATAATATGTGAAATGATTTCCGCCACAGAAGTCACAGAAAACAGTTTCATATGGCCCAAACGAATATCCCATTGAATCCATATTCACAGAAAGATAAACTCAAAGCTTGTTACTTGTACACACATAAAGACGCATGACAAGCAACAAAGGTGGTAGAAAAATCAAATCTTTTAAAATACTTTTATAGACTTTTAGCGTGCCAATCCCCGGCAACGGCGCCAAAAACTTGATGGTGCTTTGAATACACCGATCGACGTGTGGTAATCAAACCTCAACGCAAGTATACATCGAGAACTAATATCGTCTTTCAAGTAATAAAGTGGTAAAATACCAGATATCGTTCCCACAGAGATTGGAGTAAAAGTGTCATAAAAGTTTAGTAAAAGAAATGGTTTCCAAGGATCAAGTCGAAGATTAATATTTGTTTGTTGGAGTTTGGAATTATCACAGATTATATAACAATTAATAAAGGATAGCAAGGGTGTAAGATCTTGGGGTGAGATTTAAACAAAACTTCCAGCGGACCAATGCTGTGGCAATGCTACAGCATTGTGTCTTTCGATACTTAAGTTCACCATCTACTTTTCAGGTTGCCCTCTCGGGTTTTCTACCATTCACTACTGATCTAGCAGCCACTCGACCCATCTCTGGTGTCATGTGTCAGAACTATCGATAGCAAAAGGAGTCCTTCCAAGTATACGGATAAACAAATCTCTTTGTTAAAAATCACTCCCTCGAACCGATTCCCATATCAGTTAAGTTGACATGTTCTAAGTGGGTCATCTCTGACTCGCACTCTACATTATTACCATCAAAACAGATGATCAACTTATCGGGCAAAATCAACCAGAAAGAACAGAGGTGACAAATCTCTTTGTCAGTAGCTCTCTCAAGCTTACTTTCTTTGTCATTCGGATTGACGTGCATATCAATGGTTCATCTCTGATACCATGGCACTTTAACACTTTCAAAGTGATCAACCGTCCTGAAGTAACTTGATATTTTATAAAACTTAACATGAAATGGTGAACATCATTATTGAGAAACGATGCCCACTTTTCATTGTGTTTAAAACCTCACCCTTTAATCTCACACCCAAGCTATTTAAATCTAGCTACTCATACTTGAATGTAAATGACAAGAAATATAAATTACTGAAATTAAGACAGATATGTAAATGACAATAAAGTAAAATGTAAGTATTAAAAGACTATAAGTTAGTGCAGCAATGCTGTACCAATGCTGCAGCAACTCATAGCTAATAATAAGAACATGAAGAACAAGATGAAGAACTTAAAGTAAAAATGCATAAAATTAAAGTTGAGAGGTTCCCAATCAGTTGTCAACTGATCCAAAAGTCTCTACAAAATACAAATCACAAGCCTCCTATTTATACTAAATGGAGTAGAAACTAAGCCATACCAAAGGACATCTACTACACTATTTAAGCACTATTCAACTTGGTACAAAATACTATTGCACCCATGCCTCCCATGATGGTCTTTTTAGAGCTGAATAAAACTTCACCAAGCATTGATTTTAGTCTTCTAGAACATGGCTGAGTCATAGCAAAAAATCAGCACCAAAAAGTCTTCTAGAAGTGGTCTCTTCATTCCAATTGTCCAGTTTTCAATGCTGTAGCATTGAGCAGGGCTGCACTATATAAATAAACACAATAAGCCTTCTTAAAGCAGTAAACGACAGGTAAATCATAATCTTAGCTCCATTAAACAAAGGGTGAAAATAAGTAATTAAAAGGACTCAAATGTTGGGATAAAATAGCAAATCCTAACTAAAAAGGAGAAGAAAAAGATATAATATGCATTAATAAATAATGCATATCACCCGGTAACTAGCAAAGCTATCCGGTATCATCCAATACACCCGGTAAGTTCCTATTTTAACATGATCCGGACACCTTGATCCCCGGTAACACATGTCGTCCGGATACTCTCGTGATTGAGTATAACCATTGAAGTGTGAGGTATCCCAATTACTATCTCCCATGAAATAACTGGAATCCGGGTTCGAAGGACAATAATATGTGAAATGATTTCCGCCACAGAAGTCACAGAAAACAGTTTCATATGGCCCAAACGAATATCCCATTGAATCCATATTCACAGAAAGATAAACTCAAAGCTTGTTACTTGTACACACATAAAGACGTATGACAAGCAACAAAGGTGGTAGAAAAATCAAATCTTTTAAAATACTTTTATAGACTTTTAGCGTGCCAATCCCCGGCAATGGCGCCAAAAACTTGACGGTGCTTTGAATACACCGATCGACGTGTGCTAATCAAACCTCAACACAAGTATACATCGAGATCTAATATCGTCTTTCAAGTAATAAAGTGGTAAAATACAAGATATCGTTCCCACAGAGATTGGAGTAAAAGTGTCATAAAAGTTTAGTAAAAGAAATGGTTTCCAAGGATCAAGTCGAAGATTAATATTTGTTTGTTGGAGTTTGGAATTATCACAGATTATATAACAATTAATAAAGGATAGCAAGGGTGTAAGATCTTGGGGTGAGATTTAAACAAAACTTCCAGCGGACCAATGCTGTGGCAATGCTACAGCATTGTGTCTTTCGATACTTAAGTTCACCATCTACTTTTCAGGTTGCCCTCTCGGGTTTTCTACCATTCACTACTGATCTAGCAGCCACTCGACCCATCTCTGGTGTCATGTGTCAGAACTATCGATAGCAAAAGGAGTCCTTCCAAGTATACGGATAAACAAATCTCTTTGTTAAAAATCACTCTCTCGAGCCGATTCCCATATCCGTTAAGTTGACATGTTCTAAGTGGGTCATCTCTGACTCGAACTCTACATTATTACCATCAAAACAGATGATCAACTTATCGGGCAAAATCAACCAGAAAGAACAGAGGTGACAAATCTCTTTGTCAGTAGCTCTCTCAAGCTTACTTTCTTTGTCATTCGGATTGACGTGCATATCAATGGTTCATCTCTGATACCATGGCACTTTAACACTTTCAAAGTGATCAACCGTCCTGAAGTAACTTGATATTTTATAAAACTTAACATGAAATGGTGAACATCATTATTGAGAAACGATGCCCACTTTTCATTGTGTTTAAAACCTCACCCTTTAATCTCACACCCAAGCTATTTAAATCTAGCTACTCATACTTGAATGTAAATGACAAGAAATATAAATTACTGAAATTAAGACAGATATGTAAATGACAATAAAGTAAAATGTAAGTATTAAAAGACTATAAGTTAGTGCAGCAATGCTGTACCAATGCTGCAGCAACTCATAGCTAATAATAAGAACATGAAGAACAAGATGAAGAACTTAAAGTAAAAATGCATAAAATTAAAGTTGAGAGGTTCCCAATCAGTTGTCAACTGATCCAAAAGTCTCTACAAAATACAAATCACAAGCCTCCTATTTATATTAAATGGAGTAGAAACTAAGCCATACCAAAGGACATCTACTACACTATTTAAGCACTATTCAACTAGGTACAAAATACTATTGCACCCATGCCTCCCATGATGGTCTTTTTAGAGCTGAATAAAACTTCACCAAGCATTGATTTTAGTCTTCTAGAACATGGCTGAGTCATAGCAAAAAATCAGCACCAAAAAGTCTTCTAGAAGTGGTCTCTTCATTCCAATTGTCCAGTTTTCAATGCTGTAGCATTGGGCAGGGCTGCACTATATAAATAAACACAATAAGCCTTCTTAAAGCAGTAAACGACAGGCAAATCATAATCTTAGCTCCATTAAACAAAGGGTGAAAATAAGTAATTAAAAGGACTCAAATGTTGGGATAAAATAGCAAATCCTAACTAAAAAGGAGAAGAAAAAGATATAATATGCATTAATAAATAATGCATATCACCCGGTAACTAGCAAAGCTATCCGGTATCATCCAATACACCCGGTATGTTCCTATTTTAATATGATCCGGACACCTTGATCCCCGGTAACACATGTCGTCCGGATACTCTCGTGATTGAGTATAACCATTGAAGTGTGAGGTATCCCAATTACTATCTCCCATGAAATAACTGGAATCAGGGTTCGAAGGACAATAATATGTGAAATGATTTCCGCCACAGAAGTCACAGAAAACAGTTTCATATGGCCCAAACGAATATCCCATTAAATCCATATTCACAGAAAGATAAACTCAAAGCTTGTTACTTGTACACACATAAAGACGTATGACAAGCAACAAAGGTGGTAGAAAAATCAAATCTTTTAAAATACTTTTATAGACTTTTAGCGTGCCAATCCCCGGCAACGGCGCCAAAAACTTGACGGTGCTTTGAATACACCGATCGACGTGTGCTAATCAAACCTCAACACAAGTATACATCGAGATCTAATATCGTCTTTCAAGTAATAAAGTGGTAAAATACCAGATATCGTTCCCACAGAGATTGGAGTAAAAGTGTCATAAAAGTTTAGTAAAAGAAATGGTTTCCAAGGATCAAGTCGAAGATTAATATTTGTTTGTTGGAGTTTGGAATTATCACAGATTATATAACAATTAATAAAGGATAGCAAGGGTGTAAGATCTTGGGGTGATATTTAAACAAAACTTCCAGCGGACCAATGCTGTGGCAATGCTACAACATTGTGTCTTTCGATACTTAAGTTCACCATCTACTTTTCAGGTTGCCCTCTCGGGTTTTCTACCATTCACTACTGATCTAGCAGCCACTCGACCCATCTCTGGTGTCATGTGTCAGAACTATCGATAGCAAAAGGAGTCCTTCCAAGTATACGGATAAACAAATCTCTTTGTTAAAAATCACTCTCTCGAGCCGATTCCCATATCAGTTAAGTTGACATGTTCTAAGTGGGTCATCTCTGACTCGCACTCTACATTATTACCATCAAAACAGATGATCAACTTATCGGGCAAAATCAACCAGAAAGAACAGAGGTGACAAATCTCTTTGTCAGTAGCTCTCTCAAGCTTACTTTTTTTGTCATTCAGATTGACGTGCATATCAATGGTTCATCTCTGATACCATGGCACTTTAACACTTTCAAAGTGATCAACCGTCCTGAAGTAACTTGATATTTTATAAAACTTAACATGAATAGGTGAACATCATTATTGAGAAACGATGCCCACTTTTCATTGTGTTTAAAACCTCACCCTTTAATCTCACACCCAAGCTATTTAAATCTAGCTACTCATACTTGAATGTAAATGACAAGAAATATAAATTACTGAAATTAAGACAGATATGTAAATGACAATAAAGTAAAATGTAAGTATTAAAAGACTATAAGTTAGTGCAGCAATGCTGTACCAATGCTGCAGCAACTCATAGCTAATAATAAGAACATGAAGAACAAGATGAAGAACTTAAAGTAAAAATGCATAAAATTAAAGTTGAGAGGTTCCCAATCAGTTGTCAACTGATCCAAAAGTCTCTACAAAATACAAATCACAAGCCTCCTATTTATACTAAATGGAGTAGAAACTAAGCCATACCAAAGGACATCTACTACACTATTTAAGCACTATTCAACTAGGTACAAAATACTATTGCACCCATGCCTCCCATGATGGTCTTTTTAGAGCTGAATAAAACTTCACCAAGCATTGATTTTAGTCTTCTAGAACATGGCTGAGTCATAGCAAAAAATCAGCACCAAAAAGTCTTCTAGAAGTGGTCTCTTCATTCCAATTGTCCAGTTTTCAATGCTGTAGCATTGGGCAGGGCTGCACTATATAAATAAACACAATAAGCCTTCTTAAAGCGGTAAACGACAGGTAAATCATAATCTTAGCTCCATTAAACAAAGGGTGAAAATAAGTAATTAAAAGGACTCAAATGTTGGGATAAAATAGCAAATCCTAACTAAAAAGGAGAAGAAAAAGATATAATATGCATTAATAAATAATGCATATCACCCGGTAACTAGCAAAGCTATCCGGTATCATCCAATACACCCGGTAAGTTCCTATTTTAATATGATCCGGACACCTTGATCCCCGGTAACACATGTCGTCCGGATACTCTCGTGATTGAGTATAACCATTGAAGTGTGAGGTATCCCAATTACTATCTCCCATGAAATAACTGGAATCCGGGTTCGAAGGACAATAATATGTGAAATGATTTCCGCCACAGAAGTCACAGAAAACAGTTTCATATGGCCCAAACGAATATCCCATTGAATCCATATTCACAGAAAGATAAACTCAAAGCTTGTTACTTGTACACACATAAAGACGTATGACAAGCAACAAAGGTGGTAGAAAAATCAAATCTTTTAAAATACTTTTATAGACTTTTAGCGTGCCAATCCCCGGCAACGGCGCCAAAAACTTGACGGTGCTTTGAATACACCGATCTACGTGTGCTAATCAAACCTCAACGCAAGTATACATCGAGATCTAATATCGTCTTTCAAGTAATAAAGTGGTAAAATACCAAATATCGTTCCCACAGAGATTGGAGTAAAAGTGTCATAAAAGTTTAGTAAAAGAAATGGTTTCCAAGGATCAAGTCGAAGATTAATATTTGTTTGTTGGAGTTTGGAATTATCACAGATTATATAACAATTAATAAAGGATAGCAAGGGTGTAAGATCTTGGGGTGAGATTTAAACAAAACTTCCAGCGGACCAATGCTGTGGCAATGCTACAGCATTGTGTCTTTCGATACTTAAGTTCACCATCTACTTTTCTGGTTGCCCTCTCGGGTTTTCTACCATTCACTACTGATCTAGCAGCCACTCGACCCATCTCTGGTGTCATGTGTCAGAACTATCGATAGCAAAAGGAGTCCTTCCAAGTATACGGATAAACAAATCTCTTTGTTAAAAATCACTCTCTCGAGCCGATTCCCATATCAGTTAAGTTGACATGTTCTAAGTGGGTCATCTCTGACTCGCACTCTACATTATTACCATCAAAACAGATGATCAACTTATCGGGCAAAATCAACCAGAAAGAACAGAGGTGACAAATCTCTTTGTCAGTAGCTCTCTCAAGCTTACTTTCTTTGTCATTCGGATTGACGTGCATATCAATGGTTCATCTCTGATACCATGGCACTTTAACACTTTCAAAGTGATCAACCGTCCTGAAGTAACTTGATATTTTATAAAACTTAACATGAAATGGTGAACATCATTATTGAGAAACGATGCCCACTTTTCATTGTGTTTAAAACCTCACCCTTTAATCTCACACCCAAGCTATTTAAATCTAGCTACTCATACTTGAATGTAAATGACAAGAAATATAAATTACTGAAATTAAGACAGATATGTAAATGACAATAAAGTAAAATGTAAGTATTAAAAGACTATAAGTTAGTGCAGTAATGCTGTACCAATGCTGCAGCAACTCATAGCTAATAATAAGAACATGAAGAACAAGATGAAGAACTTAAAGTAAAAATGCATAAAATTAAAGTTGAGAGGTTCCCAATCAGTTGTCAACTGATCCAAAAGTCTCTACAAAATACAAATCACAAGCCTCCTATTTATATTAAATGGAGTAGAAACTAAGCCATACCAAAGGACATCTACTACACTATTTAAGCACTATTCAACTAGGTACAAAATACTATTGCACCCATGCCTCCCATGATGGTCTTTTTAGAGCTGAATAAAACTTCACCAAGCATTGATTTTAGTCTTCTAGAACATGGCTGAGTCATAGCAAAAAATCAGCACCAAAAAGTATTCTAGAAGTGGTCTCTTCATTCCAATTGTCCAGTTTTCAATGCTGTAGCATTGAGCAGGGCTGCACTATATAAATAAACACAATAAGCCTTCTTAAAGCAGTAAACGACAGGTAAATCATAATCTTAGCTCCATTAAACAAAGGGTGAAAATAAGTAATTAAAAGGACTCAAATGTTGGGATAAAATAGCAAATCCTAACTAAAAAGGAGAAGAAAAAGATATAATATGCATTAATAAATAATGCATATCACCCGGTAACTAGCAAAGCTATCCGGTATCATCCAATACACCCGGTAAGTTCCTATTTTAATATGATCCGGACACCTTGATCCCCGGTAACACATGTCGTCCGGATACTCTCGTGATTGAGTATAACCATTGAAGTGTGAGGTATCCCAATTACTATCTCCCATGAAATAACTGGAATCCGGGTTCGAAGGACAATAATATGTGAAATGATTTCCGCCACAGAAGTCACAGAAAACAGTTTCATATGGCCCAAACGAATATCCCATTGAATCCATATTCACAGAAAGATAAACTCAAAGCTTGTTACTTGTACACACATAAAGACGTATGACAAGCAACAAAGGTGGTAGAAAAATCAAATCTTTTAAAATACTTTTATAGACTTTTAGCGTGCCAATCCCCGGCAACGGCGCCAAAAACTTGACGGTGCTTTGAATACACCGATCGACGTGTGCTAATCAAACCTCAACGCAAGTATACATCGAGATCTAATATCGTCTTTCAAGTAATAAAGTGGTAAAATATCAGATATCGTTCCCACAGAGATTGGAGTAAAAGTGTCATAAAAGTTTAGTAAAAGAAATGGTTTCCAAGGATCAAGTCGAAGATTAATATTTGTTTGTTGGAGTTTGGAATTATCACAGATTATATAACAATTAATAAAGGATAGCAAGGGTGTAAGATCTTGGGGTGAGATTTAAACAAAACTTCCAGCGGACCAATGCTGTGGCAATGCTACAGCATTGTGTCTTTCGATACTTAAGTTCACCATCTACTTTTCAGGTTGCCCTCTCGGGTTTTCTACCATTCACTACTGATCTAGCAGCCACTCGACCCATCTCTGGTGTCATGTGTCAGAACTATCGATAGCAAAAGGAGTCCTTCCAAGTATACGGATAAACAAATCTCTTTGTTAAAAATAACTCTCTCGAGCCGATTCCCATATCAGTTAAGTTGACATGTTCTAAGTGGGTCATCTCTGACTCGCACTCTACATTATTACCATCAAAACAGATGATCAACTTATCGGGCAAAATCAACCAGAAAGAACAGAGGTGACAAATCTCTTTGTCAGTAGCTCTCTCAAGCTTACTTTCTTTGTCATTCGGATTGACGTGCATATCAATGGTTCATCTCTGATACCATGGCACTTTAACACTTTCAAAGTGATCAACCGTCCTGAAGTAACTTGATATTTTATAAAACTTAACATGAAATGGTGAACATCATTATTGAGAAACGATGCCCACTTTTCATTGTGTTTAAAACCTCACCCTTTAATCTCACACCCAAGCTATTTAAATCTAGCTACTCATACTTGAATGTAAATGACAAGAAATATAAATTACTGAAATTAAGACAGATATGTAAATGACAATAAAGTAAAATGTAAGTATTAAAAGACTATAAGTTAGTGCAGCAATGCTGTACCAATGCTGCAGCAACTCATAGCTAATAATAAGAACATGAAGAACAAGATGAAGAACTTAAAGTAAAAATGCATAAAATTAAAGTTGAGAGGTTCCCAATCAGTTGTCAACTGATCCAAAAGTCTCTACAAAATACAAATCACAAGCCTCCTATTTATACTAAATGGAGTAGAAACTAAGCCATACCAAAGCACATCTACTACACTATTTAAGCACTATTCAACTAGGTACAAAATACTATTGCACCCATGCCTCCCATGATGGTCTTTTTAGAGCTGAATAAAACTTCACCAAGCATTGATTTTAGTCTTCTAGAACATGGCTGAGTCATAGCAAAAAATCAGCACCAAAAAGTCTTCTAGAAGTGGTCTCTTCATTCCAATTGTCCAGTTTTCAATGCTGTAGCATTGGGCAGGGCTGCACTATATAAATAAACACAATAAGCCTTCTTAAAGCAGTAAACGACAGGTAAATCATAATCTTAGCTCCATTAAACAAAGGGTGAAAATAAGTAATTAAAAGGACTCAAATGTTGGGATAAAATAGCAAATCCTAACTAAAAAGGAGAAGAAAACGATATAATATGCATTAATAAATAATGCATATCACCCGGTAACTAGCAAAGCTATCCGGTATCATCCAATACACCCGGTAAGTTCCTATTTTAATATGATTCGGACACCTTGATCCCCGGTAACACATGTCGTCCGGATACTCTCGTGATTGAGTATAACCATTGAAGTGTGAGGTATCCCAATTACTATCTCCTATGAAATAACTGGAATCCGGGTTCGAAGGACAATAATATGTGAAATGATTTCCGCCACTGAAGTCACAGAAAACAGTTTCATATGGCCCAAACGAATATCCCATTGAATCCATATTCACAGAAAGATAAACTCAAAGCTTGTTACTTGTACACACATAAAGACGTATGACAAGCAACAAAGGTGGTAGAAAAATCAAATCTTTTAAAATACTTTTATAGACTTTTAGCGTGCTAATCCCCGGCAACGGCGCCAAAAACTTGACGGTGCTTTGAATACATCGATCGACGTGTGCTAATCAAACCTCAACGCAAGTATACATCGAGATCTAATATCGTCTTTCAAGTAATAAAGTGGTAAAATACCAGATATCGTTCCCACAGAGATTGGAGTAAAAGTGTCATAAAAGTTTAGTAAAAGAAATGGTTTCCAAGGATCAAGTCGAAGATTAATATTTGTTTGTTGGAGTTTGGAATTATCACAGATTATATAACAATTAATAAAGGATAGCAAGGGTGTAAGATCTTGGGGTGAGATTTAAACAAAACTTCCAGCGGACCAATGTTGTGGAAATGCTACAGCATTGTGTCTTTCGATACTTAAGTTCACCATCTACTTTTCAGGTTGCCCTCTCGGGTTTTCTACCATTCACTACTGATCTAGCAGCCACTCGACCCATCTCTGGTGTGTCATGTGTCAGAACTATCGATAGCAAAAGGAGTCCTTCCAAGTATACGGATAAACAAATCTCTTTGTTAAAAATCACTCTCTCGAGCCAATTCCCATATCAGTTAAGTTGACATGTTCTAAGTGGGTCATCTCTGACTCGCACTCTACATTATTACCATCAAAACAGATGATCAACTTATCGGGCAAAATCAACCAGAAAGAACAGAGGTGACAAATCTCTTTGTCAGTAGCTCTCTCAAGCTTACTTTCTTTGTCATTCGGATTGACGTGCATATCAATGGTTCATCTCTGATACCATGGCACTTTAACACTTTCAAAGTGATCAACCGTCCTGAAGTAACTTGATATTTTATAAAACTTAACATGAAATGGTGAACATCATTATTGAGAAACGATGCCCACTTTTCATTGTGTTTAAAACCTCACCCTTTAATATCACACCCAAGCTATTTAAATCTAGCTACTCATACTTGAATGTAAATGACAAGAAATATAAATTACTGAAATTAAGACAGATATGTAAATGACAATAAAGTAAAATGTAAGTATTAAAAGACTATAAGTTAGTGCAGCAATGCTGTACCAATGCTGCAGCAACTCATAGCTAATAATAAGAACATGAAGAACAAGATGAAGAACTTAAAGTAAAAATGCATAAAATTAAAGTTGAGAGGTTCCCAATCAGTTGTCAACTGATCCAAAAGTCTCTACAAAATACAAATCACAAGCCTCCTATTTATATTAAATGGAGTAGAAACTAAGCCATACCAAAGGACATCTACTACACTATTTAAGCACTATTCAACTAGGTACAAAATACTATTGCACCCATGCCTCCCATGATGGTCTTTTTAGAGCTGAATAAAACTTCACCAAGCATTGATTTTAGTCTTCTAGAACATGGCTGAGTCATAGCAAAAAATCAGCACCAAAAAGTCTTCTAGAAGTGGTCTCTTCATTCCAATTGTCCAGTTTTCAATGTTGTAGCGTTGGGTAGGGCTGCACTATATAAATAAACACAATAAGCCTTCTTAAAGCAGTAAACGACAGGTAAATCATAATCTTAGCTCCATTAAACAAAGGGTGAAAATAAGTAATTAAAAGGACTCAAATGTTGGGATAAAATAGCAAATCTGCATTAATAAATAATGCATATCAGACCCTCAAATTTAAAGTGTTGTTGGTCCCCAAACAACTAAAAGACCTAAAAAAGAAATTGACTCAATTTTGAAATTTCTTGCAAGAAATTGGCATTAAGTGCCCACATCATGTACATCATATCCCATGAACTAGATAGCCTTTCATAAATCCTTTATCATTCATTTTAACCCAACGTGTGTGTGTGTGTTATAGGCTAGCACCAATCTTCCCTTTGTTAGACTCAAACACATCCTAAATTTAAAGTCAATAGGGCTTTTTAGGGTTTCTCTTTGGCATATCTTTTCTCACCAAGCCTTTTCTCTCAACAAATTTTTTTTAAACATTTGGCACTTTGTGCTCTTTTCTTGTTGGATTTTTGTACCTTACCCCTATGGGGCATTTTGGTATCTTTTCCTCATGCATATCAGTTTAGAGCTTTTCTCTTTTGGTTGATCTTTTCATGCTTTTTAAGGTGTAACCTTCCCACCCTCAAATTTGCTTTACAATGTCCTCATTGTAACATTGAAGTGTATAGGTGTTTAAAGGCTACAAGTGGCTTTTTACATGTGAGAAGAAGGCCTAAATCATCCTCTAAATGTGTTTGGGATGTGTGAGTCAACTTCGGTCCCAAGAAGATAGTGGCTAGTTCTAACAAAAAGACACAACTTTTAGGTAAATGCATGGTTTCAAAAATTATTAGGGCTATAAAATCAAAAAGCATTATATAACTAATGTGTCACCTTGCAAGAGAAAATAAACCTAAAAAAATGATAACATTATCCCAGACTCAAAATAAAAATAAAATTAAAATGGAGGCTAAGGAAGATGATTTGAACCTGCCCTACTCCTTAAGAGTAGGCTGTGAATCCTTGGATGCTTCTGCCAATGCTGTAGCATCCATCTGCTGCTTCCTTTCCTTCAGCAGACTGTCCCTTTCATCTTTCAGCTTCTCATTTTCTGTGGTCAGCCTCATGTTCTCAACCTTCACCTTGCTCAACCTGATCAAAACCTTCTTGATCTGTTCTCCATGTTTTGAACTCGGCTTTCAGATCTTTCTTCATCTCTTTCAATTTTTTTTTCTCAACACATCATCTCGAACCGCGGGTATTTTCACCCTCGCCATGGTGATTGATTTTCTTGATGAACAATGGCAAGATGGTTTGAAAAACAGAGGGAAGAAGAAAGAGGTGGAAGAAATCATTTTTTTTTGGAGAGAGAAAGAGACAAAGATGGTTTTTAGGAGAAATAGAAGTTAAAAGGTTGATTTATTGGGTTGGAAAATGGAACTAACCTTTTGGTTTTATCCTAAAAAATGGACCACTTTGGTTGGAAATGGAAAGGAAATTACCATGCTAGTTGGCATAAAGTACAAGTATGGGAAAATGTTTATTTAAAAACCATGCCTCTTGTCCTTTTGTCACTATTTTGCTGAGAAGTGTGGTTGCCTAAAATAGGGCTGGAGTGTTTGGTGGGCAAAAGCACCACCAGGGTGTCTTATGTTTGACAAAGGCTCACCAACTTCTACTATTCAAGGTACTATCTTTATAAAAGCTAGCAAGTTATCAAAAAGAGAAGATAGGTCTTTGTTTAGCATGCTTCTGAATTCAACACCCATTATTTTTAGACATCTTTCCAGCAAAATTGACAGGGCCCGCTTTCAGATTTTTCACAACTTTTCCCTTTCACAAAGACACGGACTGGATGCTGAAATGATGCTACAGCATCCAATGCTTATCTTTTGTGCCTAAAGAGATATCTTCCTACAAAGCAGTAAATTTAATCTAGAAAATTAGAACTAAAGAATATTTACAAACATGTATGAACGAAGTGGTTGGAGTGAATGTTTCGGCACAAGAATCCGCATTTTCTTCTTTTAGCAATATGTTCTTCTTTTTCAACAACTGGATCTCTTGTTGACAACTTATTAAGGAGTTGTGGAATTTGTTGGAGCACCTCAGTATGCTCCTCAGCCCAAACGGTTCTCACCAACTTAAATTGGGGTTTCTCTTTCCACTTATGTTTATACACGTTTCTCATCACGTGTTTCTCTCTTTGATCATGGCACATGATTTTAATGGAATAAATGGGGGAACAGGTCATCCCCCAAAGATTTTTCCACACCACTTCACCAACAATAAAACTTGATTTTATGAAGTTTCCCGAGTCCTTGGATTGATCATCACGTCCTTTTTTAAAAACAACTTGAAAATTTTCTGCGCATCTTTGCTGCATGAATGTTGCAGCATCCGCAACAATGTGTTTTTTCTGCACATATTCAAAGTAGGGGTTAATGACAATCTGGGCATTGTGTTGCACCTCTTCACTATTTTGAAGTGAAGAGTGATTGCTTAAATGCTCAGGTTCTTCCTCGTAACTCTCCATCTCTTGACTATTTTCCAAAGTATTGACCTTCTCCTCCTCCTTACCAATACATTCAAAATTTTCAATATTACTTGGTATAGGAATTTGGTTTTGTCTGTTGATCTCTTCAAGATAAGTTGAAATGTTGGTAACAGATGTCATCATACTTTGTGTGGACTCATTCAGACTTTGTGTGAAATCATTCATCATAGTTTTAAGAGATTCGGAGTTTTCAACTTGTTCTAAAGAGCTTGTAGGGGGTAAAAATGAGTTATTAAAGTCATCCCCTTGAAAACTCTCAGAAAAATCAACTTGTTCCTCCCAAGATTGGTCAAAAGTATTTGTGTGAGTGTTACTCCAATCTTGGTAGGGTGGTGTTGGTGATGTGAAAGTGCCATGATTTTGATTATTTAAAAAAAAATTAGGATGATCCTCCCATGATTCAGTATAACCATTGAACTGTGAGGTATCCCAATTACTATCTCCCATGAAATAACTGGAATCAGGGTTCGAAGGATAATAATATGTGAAATGATTTCCGCCACAGAAGTCACAGAAAACAGTTTCATATGGCCCAAACGAATATCCCATTGAATCCATATTCACAGAAAGATAAACTCAAAGCTTGTTACATGTACACACATAAAGACGTATGACAAGCAACAAAGGTGGTAGAAAAATCAAATCTTTTAAAATACTTTTATAGACTTTTAGCGTGCCAATCCCCGGCAACGGCGCCAAAAACTTGACGGTGCTTTGAATACACCGATCGACGTGTGCTAATCAAACCTCAACGCAAGTATACATCGAGATCTAATATCGTCTTTCAAGTAATAAAGTGGTAAAATACCAGATATCGTTCCCACAGAGATTGGAGTAAAAGTGTCATAAAAGTTTAGTAAAAGAAATGGTTTCCAAGGATCAAGTCGAAGATTAATATTTGTTTGTTGGAGTTTGGAATTATCACAGATTATATAACAATTAATAAAGGATAGCAAGGGTGTAAGATCTTGGGGTGAGATTTAAACAAAACTTCCAGCGGACCAATGCTGTGGCAATGCTACAGCATTGTGTCTTTCGATACTTAAGTTCACCATCTACTTTTCAGGTTGCCCTCTCGGGTTTTCTACCATTCACTACTGATCTAGCACCACTCGACCCATCTCTGGTGTCATGTGTCAGAACTATCGATAGCAAAATGAGTCCTTCCAAGTATACGGATAAACAAATCTCTTTGTTAAAAATCACTCTCTCGAGCCGATTCCCATATCAGTTAAGTTGACATGTTCTAAGTGGGTCATCTCTGACTCGCACTCTACATTATTACCATCAAAACAGATGATCAACTTATCGGGCAAAATCAACCAGAAAGAACAGAGGTGACAAATCTCTTTGTCAGTAGCTCTCTCAAGCTTACTTTCTTTGTCATTCGGATTGACGTGCATATCAATGGTTCATCTCTGATACCATGGCACTTTAACACTTTCAAAGTGATCAACCGTCCTGAAGTAACTTGATATTTTATAAAACTTAACATGAAATGGTGAACATCATTATTGAGAAACGATGCCCACTTTTCATTGTGTTTAAAACCTCACCCTTTAATCTCACACCCAAGCTATTTAAATCTAGCTACTCATACTTGAATGTAAATGACAAGAAATATAAATTACTGAAATTAAGACAGATATGTAAATGACAATAAAGTAAAATGTAAGTATTAAAAGACTATAAGTTAGTATAGCAATGCTGTACCAATGCTGCAGCAACTCATAGCTAATAATAAGAACATGAAGAACAAGATGAAGAACTTAAAGTAAAAATGCATAAAATTAAAGTTGAGAGGTTCCCAATCAGTTGTCAACTGATCCAAAAGTCTCTACAAAATACAAATCACAAGCCTCCTATTTATACTAAATGGAGTAGAAACTAAGCCATACCGAAGGACATCTACTACACTATTTAAGCACTATTCAACTAGGTACAAAATACTATTGCACCCATGCCTCCCATGATGGTCTTTTTAGAGCTGAATAAAACTTCACCAAGCATTGATTTTAGTCTTCTAGAACATGGCTGAGTCATAGCAAAAAATCAGCACCAAAAAGTCTTCTAGAAGTGGTCTCTTCATTCCAATTGTCCAGTTTTCAATGCTGTAGCATTGGGCAGGGCTGCACTATATAAATAAACACAATAAGCCTTCTTAAAGCAGTAAACGACAGGTAAATCATAATCTTAGCTCCATTAAACAAAGAGTGAAAATAAGTAATTAAAAGGACTCAAATGTTGGGATAAAATAGCAAATCCTAACTAAAAAGGAGAAGAAAAAGATATAATATGCATTAATAAATAATGCATATCACCCGGTAACTAGCTAAGCTATCCGGTATCATCCAATACACCCGGTAAGTTCCTATTTTAATATGATCCGGACACCTTGATCCCCGGTAACACATGTCGTCCGGATACTCTCGTATCTGGTAAGTTCGACATCCGGTAACTTCAAGATCCGGTAACCTCGTTGACTCCGGTAAGCTTATCCCATTCAGTAACCTATGTTTCATCCGATAAGAAACCCTCACCCGGTAAGTTCCATTCTATCCTGTAACCATATAGTACCCGGTAACCTACATATTACCCGGTAACCCCTATCTGTCAGGCCAGTTTTGTTTGTCCGGATACCCTGTTTATCCGGACACTGCTCGAGTCTAATATGTTTGCATATTTCACACATTGGCAATCCCAATGTCCTACTTTTACAGCCTGTCCTCAATCAACCGATGATTGAGCCGTTAAAATGCTAAGGTACGCACTTACGTTGGTGTTATTCCGTCTAAGTTCTGACACTGGTTCTTACAGGTACTCTAAATGGCGGAACAACAACAGGAGCAACAGCAGAACATCCCACCACCTGAGGATATTATAGATGACGAGGCCGACAATGCCTTGGTTCCCGCGGATCAGGACCTTGAGATCAATCCGAACAACCACCACCTTGACGCGACCGCATTCCGACCCGATCATCGAGTAGAAGTTGATATATTGCTCGGCCACCCGCTTCGCCGAGCACTGACCGCGATAACTGACATGCCGCTCATATATGTACATCAAGTATGACACACGGCGAGGGTGGTCACTGTCAACAACGTTCAGACCATCACTACCAACATCGATCACCACCCATTCACTCTAACGCTGGAATCTTTCCGCCGACTACTGTCCCTGCCGGAGGCCATGCAGCATACGCACCCACCATCGACGATGTCACACTCTGTGCAGAGGTTCGTGCGCTCGGATATCGTCATGACCTCGACCGCCCGTCCACTTTCAACAGAAAATATATCACCCCGGTCTGGTACACGCTCTTTTCCATCCAAAACCGATGTCTATCCTCACGATGGAAGGGGATAGACCAGTGCACCGTGGACTTTCTATGCTTATTTCATGCGGTGTGCTACAATCGACACATAGACTACGCAGCAGTTATTTGGCGTGAAATGGTGCTAGCCATCAGACAGACCGGCGGTACCAAAAAGAAGTTCCTTCCATTTCCGCGGTTCTTTGCTCTAGCCGTTCGCCAACACATGGATGCGAACCCTCTGATCCCACGACGAATCAACCATCCGGTATGTCCTCATCACAATCAACAATACTTGGTGATTCGTAACCCATCTGCTACCCCATCCATGCTAATACATGAACATTTACTGGCACACGCGGACCCCACTGCACAGAGTGTAGTAGAATATAGGCGAGAGTTAGGGAATCCCATGGTCCAGCCAGTGCCGGAGGGACCTCCCCAGGGACATAGAACCGAGGGACGTGAGGGTCCTAGGACAAGAGGTGGAAGGGCCCGGGCAGCAGGGGCTCCCAGGCGGGGTGTGTTGAGAGTACGTGGGAGGGGAACAGGCGTGGGCGGTGCAGTGGATACGCGAACCAGTACTACCAAGCCGGATCTAGCCAACAACCGATTCCCATCACCCGACCAACGACCGAAGTCGGATCGTCGACTAGACTACACGAGGTCCAGGTCGTCACTGAAACCGAACACCGAATGCTCCACCGTGACATGGAAGCATACATCTCTGACCCCCCTTCACCGTCCAGACAGGTGGAGGATGTGGAATCTGACTCCACAGAATCCGATATGGACCGTACTATCCGGGCAACACTAATCCCTACCCGTATCGGACCCAACCTAGATTTTACCGAAGGAATCCCATCTGACTCACCGACACCCCACTACCCAGCCTGATACGGGAGACTTAAGGAGAGAGAAAGGAGTCTTAGTTGAACAGTTAGAACATGTGAGACAGAGGGAATTAAGGTCGAAAGCGAACCAAGAAAGATTAAGCCGTAAAGATAAAGAGGCTTCTGAGCGAATCCAGCCAAGTGTCGCCCAGGTAGCCACATCTGCTATCCCGTCTCATCCGTTGGGATGGGGTATTGAAGAAGCCGCCGTGGACCCAGCGGCGCAATTGCACAACCTCCCAAGCCACTCATCCGTCTCTCAAAAGACGGATGTTTCATCTTCACACGGGGAATTAGCACAACTTCTACCGATCTCTCACTCGGAGAGTATTGGTATTGAAATAAGAGACCAGCAATCCCCGGTCTCGCCTTCTCTCAGAGCACCATCGAGTCTAGAGCCACTTGTTATTGAACATTCTTCGGCTAGGACACAGGATGAGGAAACGAACATCGGTGCTCTTAGTGACCCGATCGGAACTTCCGTAGGGTCTCCGCTTTTAAGCGAGATCCGAGGATCGGAAGGAAATCCTACCACGGACACACCATCGCCAACCGTGAACGTAGGTGGCTCTGCCTCTAAGGTAGATGCCTCAACGGGTAATCTAAGGGATCCCGGTGTTACTTTACCCGACTTTGTGTCACAAGGGTCTCTGGACAACACCCTCAAGGCTGTCCGCGAGGCAATGGAGCAGCGCCTCACCGCAGAGCTCGACAAACTAAAGAGTCTGATCAAAGGTAAGGAGAAAGTCAACGAAGCTGAAACCGCACCAACACCTCAACCGACTCCCGTTCAGCCTATCTATTCGGTGGATACCTTAAAGACGATGCTCCTAGCTCAGCTGCTCCAGCAATCTGAAACCGACGGCTCTACCAAAGCAGACCTGATCTCTGTTCTACGATCACAGGTCACTGCTCCTTCGTAGTCCATTACTACCAGTTTGGACCAGCTTGATACGACTCTAAAAGACATTAATCAAGTGCTCACAACGCTGTCCGAGAGAGTCGCCACACTCGAAACTACTTGCAAGAGTCAAGCTGGCGGGCTCAAGTGACGACACGATGAACAAGACAATCCTGATCACCGTGAGGGGGAGAACAAGAGACAACGCTTGTCCGAGTCCGCTCCAATCATCCCGGAAACAACTGTGGTTCAACCGGAACCCTCAACTGCGGCACCTGCAACCGAAACCAAACCCGAAGCCGAGTTGAGTTTAGCCGAGATGGAAATTGATATGGACATCTCCGATGACGAAGAACCGATGGTTGAAAAGCTTGAGGGAACAACACAGGAATTGGTCACCTTTGATACATCAGATAGGCCTGCTCTCAATATGATAGATCCAGACACCGAGATCGACCCGGAGCCCGAAAATGCATGGTACAAAAAAACCGCCAGTGCTGTAAATTTCCAGGTAAACCTGATATTCCCTACTGATGAAGACGTAATGTTGACTACGACCAGTTTCTGCTACAAAATGATTTCCCGACTTACGGGAATTTGTTAGGATACAATACAAAAGGATAAAAGGCATCTCCTGTGTGTGAAGATGACGCACATGATCCGAGGTTGAGAAATTTTGGGAAACATGTATACATAGGCCACCGGCGGTGTCTTCCAAAGAACCACCAATATAGCAAATTAAAGTCATTGTTTGATGGAAAAACAAGCACGAAGTAGCAAGACAACCATTAAATGGAAGAGTTGTATATTCTTGAGTTATAGATCTAGACATTGTGTTCGGAAAAGGCCGTCTAACTCATCCAAAAAAATATTTGGAAAAAGAAGTCCATATTCAGGGATTTACCATATGGGAGCATTTGACTGTTCGACACTATATGATGTGATGCATATTGAGAAAAATGTTTGTGACAACTTGATAGGTCTATTGTTGAACATTTCAGGAAAATCAAAAGATGGGCTGAAAGTTCATAAAGACATGGTGGAGATGGGGATACGATGGAAGCTTGTTCCTGTTGATAATGGAAACGATGTACTTGCCACAAGCTTGTTATACATTGTCTAAGATTCAGAAAACCAAATTCTGTCAATGCTTGCATGGTATCAAGGTTCCATCTGGATATTTCTGCAAACATCAAAATCTAGTGTGTATGAAAGACTTGAAATTGGTTTGTATGAAGTCCAATGACATGTTTTAATGACACATATTATTCCTATTGCAATTCGTGGAATATTTCCAGATAGCATCCGACACACGATTACAAAGCTTTACTTTTTTTTAACATGATTCATTCTAAGGTGATCGATCCTGAGGTGTTGGATTCATGGCAAAAAGATATTATCATCACTCTATGACAACTGGAGATGTACTTCCCACCTTCCTTCTACGATGTGACGGTACACCTGGTGTCGCATATTGTTGGAGAAATAAACTTTTACGGTCCTGGAGGAGCTTTAAGGAGACGCTCGTAAATCAATACAAGAGAAATAACAAAACAACATTTGACAAGTACAACTTTATTAACAAGGAAACATGGGCAAAGTTCGTTAAACTCAAATCGACGGAAGAATTTGAGGTGTTAGAAAAACTTAATGTTTTTTTTTGTGTTTATATAAATTTAAATATTTCTAATTTTGTTATTTTCATTGTCCTAAGTCACTAAGCTTAATTAATCGGGAGCATGCAAAGATGAACAATAACCTGTATCATTTAGGATCATGGGGATATTTAGGGAAGCATTATTCTTGGGCGAGGGAGATTGAATGAGGTATAATGCCTGAGATACAGAAGATGTATAGTAAGCGGACACGCGACTTTATATTGGGGAGACGGCTCAAGGCATAGGGTCTTGAAGAATTTATCTTGCCAGATAAGATGAAACTGATAGCAGAGCTTTGGTAAGTTATAAATATTTCTATTTTGAATTTGTTTATAAGTTTATTGTCCTTCATTACTTAGCTTAAATTATTTGTTTAACATAGAAGATAGAAAAAGTTAAACAATTTTACGAGATTGCGACCTTGAGGTGGCAGTTGATCCATTGGTAGCGGTGTTAGGACCCGAACACCCACGTCGCACTAGGGGTGTCAGCCACATCGTGGGCTTACGCATGGGCCTAGGCCTTGGAATTAAAAAGAGAAAGCGTAATCAAGGAACACATCTTCTTGAAAATCGAACACGTCTTCTTGAAAATCGAACACGTCTTATGGAGGAGCATGTGCAACAACATCTTGCAAAACGATTATCAGGGAACGATGCCACCGCTGAAGGTAGCCCGGGGGTACGCAAGAGTAATGTTGGCTCAACTGCATGCGATCCACATATTGAGTCTATTCACGTGAGTTTTAATCTATATGTATTTACATTTTTAGAAGTTTTAATGGAGCCATTTTTTTTAAATTATGATTTTTATGTATTTTATTTTCAGGAGGTTACCCCATGCGATTTAGTTTTTAGGTGGGGGTGGGCAAATAGTAGTTACTAGAGGGTTGGCCTTTCCTTTGTCAAATGAGATTCTTCATGGTTATCCTCTAGAGGAAGGGGTTCATGAAGGTTGAGGTTGACATGATTATGGATGGATTTGAGGAGTATGACTTTTCGGTTCTCATAGATGATGATATTAAAAAGCTAGGTCAAGTTGTTGGAAACTTTATCCAGTAAGAACAACTTTCCGTGGTGTTGCGACAGGTAGGTATATGTTTACTTTTTATGTTAGCTTATGCAAGTGCAATATTTCTAGTTGTATCAAAGTTGAAGGGCTAAATATGTAATATTTCTCTCTAGTTATAAATAGCCTAGAACTAGCACTTTTGTGTTTAAGATCTCATTGTACACATTACTAAAACTCTCTCTGTAACTTGTTACTTGTGACATCATTGAATATAGAGATGGAGTTTGATATATGATTCTTACATTGATAATACTTGTTTCTGGGATCACAGGTGGTATCAGAGCAAGCAAATCATAGCAGAAGTTTGCCAGTTCAGTGGAATTTTATCGAAATTTTTGGACTTTTTGAGGATATCGGCTGTGGATCTGAGTTTTGAAGATTTAGGTTGTTTTTCGGGTGAAAATTGATACAACGTTGTTCGATTTTAGTAGGAGAAAGGTTATGTGCAAAGGATTTGACCTAAACATCAGATTTAGATCGAATTCAGAAGCTTTTAGACACTTTTTGGTTCGAAACTGTTACCTACTGTTTGGAGATCGAATTCGCAATTTATGTTAGTTTTTGGTGGTATTGTGTGTGTTAAAGTTGTTTAGAATCACTTTGCGATCATTCCTGCAAAGTTTCAGATCGATTGGACGTGATTTGATCGACTTTTGGACTTAGGAATTTTTTTTGTTCGACATTCATAGTTATCGCATGGTATAGATCTTCAAGTATTCATAGTTGTCGCATAAAAAGAATATTCATCCTTATCACCCAACATTTGAGCGATAAGAAGTTTTGGAAACTTTGATCGCCCAAGTATCGAGCGAGAACGTAATTTCATCGCCCAAGCTTTAGACGACAACCTCTCTCATCAACTAAGTGTTGACCGATAACCCTTTCTGACCACCTACTTGTTGACCGATAACTTCTCTGATCGCTCAAGTTTTGACCTAGAACCTCCCTGGTCGCTTACTTCTTGGCCGAGAACTTTTCATCGCCTAACCTTTGCCCGATAGTTACTGTTTACCCAGCCTTATTGACCAACCCTTGTACGAGAACTTTTTGGTTGTACACTGTGTGGCATATATTTTTCTGTATTTCTTGATTTGTTTAAAGATCACTAACAAGTATTTTATGTCAAGATGTCTAAAAACGAGATGATGATGGCTCTTGGTTCCGATACCAGACCTCCTGGTCTATTTGAAGGAGAGTATGAACAGTGAAGGGACAGGTTTATTGACTTTATTGTACGACAGTCAAATGGAGTAAATATCATGATGTCTTTAAGAGTAGGCCTGATGCAAAGACTTAGATGGATAGTTCCTGCTATTCAGGGTAGAGCTGAATTTGAAGATTGGAAACCAATTGAGAATTACACGGCTGAAGAAACTCTGTGGTTCGATGCTGATAAGAAAGCCAAGTCTTACCTGATCATGGGTATTCCAAACGAGATTTACAATAAAATTGACAGTTTCAAAGAGAATGCTAAAATGATGTGGGACCAACTTGAGAAAATGATGCAAGGATCTCATATAGGAAATCAGATGAAAATGACACTGTGCATCAATAGATATGAGGAATTTAAGGCGAAGGATGATGAGAATTTGGCACAGACTTATGATAGGTTTGTAACTTTGTTGAATGAGTTAAGCAAAAACAAGATCAACAAGACAATGATTGAGAACAAAGTCAAGTTCTTAAGCATTCTTCAGCCCGAATGGAAAAGTGTGAGTCGTCGAATGAAACAGAATCCGAGATTGTCTACGATGCCTTTACACGAACTATTTGAGACCCTACAACAAGACGAGGAAGAAGTTGATGAGATTAAAGAGAAGAAGAATAGGAAAAAGAAGAAGTTTGTTCCTGATCCAATTGCTCTAATGGTAGATAAACATGCAAGAAGTTATCTGAATGAGGTGTCTGATAGTGGTGAAATTGAGTACACGGGAAATATTTCTGATGATGGTGCTGAACTGGAACAAGCGATGATCTTATTGAAAAGGCATTTTCAAAAGAATTTTTATAGGAAACCAAGTTCAAACAACTTGAGGTACTCGTCTGGATCAAGGAATTTTGATGGAAAGAATAAGGAAAACAGGTTTGAAGGTAAGAGGAATGATGATAGAAAGTTTGAGGATAGAAAGATTGATGCAAACCGGGATGATGGTAAGAAACGTTTTGAAGAGAAAAAGCCTGCTGAAACTCCAAAATGCTATAATTGTGGCACGCCTGGTCATTTTGCGAAAGATTGCCGGAAGAAGGTGGTTAGTAACTCCGATTATTATAAGACCAAGCTGATGTTGGCTAAACAAAAGGAAGCTGGAAAAGCGTTGTTAGTGGAGGATGAGTATTGGTTGGATTATACCGATGATGAAGCCGACAACGAAGAACAAGCCAACATGTGCTTCATGGGTGCTGATTTAGCTAAGGATGATTCTGATGAAGAGAGCAATTCTGATTGAGGATCTGAGGTAAGTTCTAACTCTGAAAACTACTTTATGAATCAGATGAACACCATGAGGCCTGCACTTCAAGGTTTAAGAACCATATTTAAAACCGCAAAAGAAGAAAATGCAAGTCTAAATCAAACTCTTCTTGACATTAACTTCGAGAGGGCAAAGAATAATGATCAAATTAAATATCTCGAAGGTCAAAAAGAAAAGTTTAATGAGGACAAGCAGATTTTTAATCATCAATTGTTTGAAATGACCAAGAAAGTTAAAGAGTTAGAAGACAAGAAATGTGAGAGTGAAATTTCTTTGAAATATCTAAACAGTCTAAATGCGGATTTTTCTGATAAAATAAAAGACTTGGAAAAGAAGCTTTATACGAGAGGTCAAGCTGATCAAACTATTCATTTGAATAAGCCAAGGGAAGTTAAGTTTTTCAAAAAAAACTGGGGTATTGGATATAAAAATCCTGGATATTTAGCAAAGGCAAATGCGTATGTGTAACATACAGTTTTTAATATGCCTAACAAATGCCTTTAAATGTATAGTAATGTGTAATATATGTTTAATAAGGTGCATTATGTGATAATATAACGCTTTAATGAGGACTTATAGCAAAATCCTTAAGAAATATATATAGGGTGTCATAGGTTTGCAAAGGAAAAGCTTAACACCTAAGTTACAAATACATAAAACTGCTATTATTGGGAAGTATATCTAGAATATTTTTATTGGAAGTCATACATTATTTTGTTACGAACGCGTAGGCGAAAACCTCATCGAAAACGAAGGTCCGAGCGAAAAGTTATGAATTTTTAAGTGTTTGGTGGTCAAAATGGATGTCGGGTCAACCCGGGTCTTACAAATACGTAAAACTGCCTTTATGGGTAAGTCTTTTCTGGAATATTTTTATTAGAAGTCATACATTATCTTGTTACGAACGCGTAGGCGAAAACCTCATCGAAAACGGAGGTCCGAGCGAAAAGTTATGAATTTTTTAATGTTTAGTGGTCAAAATGGGTGTTGGGTCAACCCAGCCGGGTCAAACCCGACCCAAAACGGGTTAAGGCAATTAAGTGACGAAACTTACTCCATTTCACCTCATTTTTACTTCTACAAGCTTCTAGACCAAAGTGTGTGTGATTTCACCCACCTAAAGGCAAAACATGGCTAAATTTTGGTGAAATTGAAGAGAAATTGCAAGAAATTGAAGGTATAAATGTTGGTATTTTGATTTTCTTGATGTATTTGGTTGATTTCTTGCAACTAGGGTTCACGTTTTAGAATGCATGATGAAATTAGGGAATTATTTTGTAGAAATGTGATGAGATAACTTGTTATTTGGCCAAAAACATGAATTATATACAAATATTAGTTGAAATAATGTTGAGTTATGAACAAAAGTTGACTTTTCAAAGTCAAAGTTCTAAAATGATGATTTTGATGAATAAGGCTTGAGTTTTGCTATTAATTTTAGAAAGTTTGTAATATTTGGTGCCAAATGGGAATGGTTTGGGTACAAGATGGTTGAAAATGAGCATTTTGAAACATAAAAGTCATTTTTCTGCCCTGTCTTAGAAAATTCATATAAAATCAAAGAAAACTCCAATGTACATGAGGCCAGTGGCATCTGAAAGATAAAAGAGTATATTTTCTTTCTTGTTTAGAAGTCGGAATGTAAATCTGAGTTTAAGATGGTTAAAATTGTGTTAGAACAGGGGGCTGTACAAAAGAATTGGAATGGAATTAGCTAACTAAGGAATGGAATAGAATGAGATAGTGTACTTATATATTTATGGAATTGAATGTGTATACTCCAGGGAGTATAAGGGTATAATTGGAAGCTTTTGGAGTGTCATACATACTTGGATTACGGAGTTGGAACGCGACATTCGGTTGGACGATCGGTTGACTCATTTTGTGCACTGTGAGTTTATTTGAAATACATGTTTATGTGTACTCATATGTATATGCATTTTTTTGTTTGCATTAGTTGTGTTTCATGTTTTCGTAAGGTGTGACATATGTAAGTCCCTCTGATTCCGGTTTGTATTCTGTATGATCGTTCCGCTATGTCGGTCGAGTCCGGATCCGCAACTGTTTTGTTAATCTCTTGGTAAACCGTGAATACGGGTACTACTTCGTGTGGTACGCTGGAAAGCGGTGTATGTCCACGTATCCCATGGAGACGGAGGTTGGGTGTGGCATACCGGTTCGTTGTACTCACGTATCTCGTGTGTTAGGAGACGAGTGTGAGTATTATTCTGCACGTACCCAGTAGATGAAGGTGGGAGTGGTACACTATTCTTGATATTTTATAATTGATTCATGATATGTTTACGTGATACGGTACTTGAGCCATGTGATAGATGTTCGTATGGAACGATTGACATTTCGTTGTTGAGTTTGTCGGTAAGAGCGTATGTTGTTGTTGAACTTATGATGTATTGATTTTAATATTGGTATGTTATGTTTATGATTTTGGTATGTCTTTTGGGATGTATCCATGGAATTCTCCGAGTTGTTAGTCTTTGATGTTATAATAGCTTTTCGTTTCGAGATTTCGTTTCATTCTTCCGTTATATATATACATATATAACATTATAACCATGTACTTTCATATACAACTCACTAAGCTTTATAGCTTACCTGTTATTGATTAATTTTTTTCAGGAAAAAGGATTGTAGACAAAGGGAAAGATAAGGAAGCATAGTTCGGGTGTTGATACAAGTGTCGGTTTAGCTCTTTTGGGTATATTGGTACTTGCTTTTGGTGGTTATATATATGTATGTATTCTATCAGGTAGATATGTCCCCGGTTGATTATAAGTAAACTCCTGGATTGTAAATCTTAAACTTTTGGGTTGGTTTATGTTTTGGATAAAACGTAACAATTTAAAGCGGACATTTCAGAATTTTATTAAAATTATATCCCGTATATTTTGGTGGTTTTAAAATTTGATTATTTTGGAGATTAAACGGTAAAATGGACATTAGTGTAATCTGGGTGTTACAGTATGTTCCGACTTTATTTGTGTGTTTGGTACGCATACTAGATGAGACGTGACGGGACAAAAAAATAGTCTCATGTTTGGTATGCCATGGGACAAAAATCAGATGGGACAACATGGGACAAAAACAAGTTTTCATGGGACAAAACTTAAGATTTTTTGTTCCACCAAAATAGGTGGAACAACATGGGACTAAAACATAAGATTACTAACATACCACTTTTTTTCCAACGTAACCTAGATTAAAATTATCTCCTCCAGTCCAGTCCAGTCCAGTCCAGTCCAGTCCTGTCCCGTCCCATCCAGTCCAGTCCCATCCAGTTCCGTCCCGTCCCGTCCCATCCAGTCTGCGTACCAAACGCTACCTATACGACTTAATTTTTTAAACCTTGTTAAACATTACCCTGAGTGTGCTTTAAAGTGGATCAATTCATAGGAAATTGATGAACTTGAAAAGATAATAAGAGGGAATACCACAAAAATGAAACTTCCGGTTTGCTATTCACAAGAGAACAGAAAATATGAAAAGAATCCAAAAGTTTCATTATCAAACGATTATTTTGACATATATTCCATTGCGGCAAAACGTGAATAACCGTTTGAAGCCAAACGATATGTTCCACCTTTAGTTTGGAATGCAAAATAATGGAACTTGAGGATACAATTCTTGAACAAAAGATAAGGTTTGAAATGGAAAAAGACATTCTTTCAACTATTTTCTCAAATAGTTTTAAAGAAGCTTTTATTGATCAAAAAATTTATTTTGACATCGAAAAAGAAGTTATCTCAACTGTTTTCTCTTGTAACAAAGCAGATGTTGATTCCAAACATGTAGATACACCTGAATCAACTGATTCGGATGCATCCTCATGTAAGGCATTTGTGGGAAATTCAAATTTTGAAAATACTGCATCTAAGAAAGATTTTGATGTTTTATCTTTTGACTCTGAAGATGATTTTGAATCTTATGAAGCTGATTTTGAATCATATGAATTTGATTTTGATGAGAGTTTTAAAGTTGAGAATGAGGCTGAATTTGTTTCTGAAGAGAAAACTAAACTTGTGGTTTGTGAAAATGAAAAAGCTTGTGATTTTGATTTCTCTGAAAAGCTTCCGGATCATAATGATTTTATTTTAAAAGAAGAAGAACCTCCTAGTATTTTATGTGAAGGTGAATGTTCAAATTCAAAGAATGATAATTTTACTTCTAAAAAGCCATCACAGAAAAGACGAAGGAATCGAAAGTCAAAGAAGAAAAAATTTCACAATTCTAAATTTTCTGGTTTTTCATTTTGTGAAATCAAAAGGAGTGAAGCAAGAGTGGCGTGTGAAGCAAAAGTCATCTCCATCGGACAAGAATTTTGAGAAAATCAGTTGCAAACAACAAACAAAAACTTGTAAATTCTTACAAGAAATATTCCAATAAGCAATTGATTCGTTCTGCAAATGTTGAATGGTTTTGTTCTGCTTGTGGTCGGAGTGATTTTTCTGCTAAACTTGATTCATGATGTTGGTTTAATTCTTACTATATTCCTATTTCGCATGTAAAAAATGATTTTTCAAAGAAAAAGAGACAACATGTTTCCAAAAAGGTGTATAGCACAACTAACCAAAAAGGATCCATTTTCAAATGGGTACCTAAAGCTGCTTGATCTGATTGCTTGCAGACCAATAATTTATGGTACTTGGACTCAGGAAGTTCTAAACACATGATCGGCCGAAAAGAAATTCTGTCGAATTATAAAGAAAAAAACGGTGGTCGAGTCAGATTTGGGAACGATCAGTTCTCGCCTATTCTAGGATATGGTAATATTATGCAAGATAATCTTACAATCAAGAATGTTAGCTATGTTGAAGGTCTTGGACACAATCTCTTCAGCATTGGGAAATTTTGTGACAAAGATCTGAAAGTAAGTTTCAAGGCAAAACGATGCTGTGTAAGAACCGAAGGTGGTAAAAACTTATGGTTAGCACAAGGAAATCCAATCTTTACACAATTAATTTGTCGGCAGTCAAACCTGAAGGAGATGTGTGTCTTCTATCGAAAGCTGATATTCAAAAAAGTTGGTTGTGGCACAGGAGATTGTCTCATCTAACTTTCAGATATATGCAGAAACTAGACAAAGGTGAGTTAGTCCGTGGTCTTCCTTTGTTGAAGTTTGGTGCGGAAAATTTGTGTGATGCCTGTGAGAAAGGGAAAATGAAAAGAGTTCCTCATAAGCCGAAGCTTGAACCAATAACAAAACATGTCTTGGAGTTGTTACATGTTGATTTATGTGGACCGATGAAGATTTAGAGTATTAACGGCAAGAAGTATGTACTGGTGGTTGTTGATTACTATTCTAGATACACATGGATAAAGTTTGTTCGCATAAAGGATGAAACTTCTGATCATATCATCAACATCATCAAGTCAGCACAAAACAACATGCAGATGTCCGTAAAGATCGTTCGTTCAGATAATGGCATGGAGTTTAAAAACAGTGTCTTGGGAGACTTTTACGAATCTAACGGGATTATTCAACAATTCTTTGCAGCCAGAACACCTGAACAGAATGGTGTAGTGGAACGGCTTAATAGAACCTTAGTGGAATCGGTGCGTACTATGCTGTCATATGCCAATCTACCTTTGTTTTTATGGCTGAAGATGTGGCAACTGCGTGTTATACTCATAATCTTTCGATTATTCATCGTCAGTTTGCCAAGACTCCGTATGAGATCATGAATAACAAGAAACCTACCATAAAACATCTTCATGTTTTTGGGTGTAAGTGTTTCGTGTTAAAAGACAAGGAAAATGTAAACAAGTTCAGTCCAAAAGCTGAAGAGGGTATTTTCGTTGGATATTCTTTCTCCGCCACATCATACATAATCTATATGAAGCAATCGAAGACGATCGTTGAGAGTGTTAACGTTAAATTTGATGAATCTTGATGCCTTTCCAAGAAGATACCCGAAGAGATATTTTTGTGAAAGTGGTTCAACCAATAGACCTCGTCAAGCTATACTCGATTGAAAAGATGTTGTCTCTACATCAAATTGAGTTTCTCCACATTATGAAGAAAAAAAATCAAGATATGGATTAGGTGAGAACAGATAATGAGATCGTGAAGATTGTCAAAATAGAATCTCAAAAGCTGCTTAACGTTTGGTATCCGAAGTTCATGATGTACATAACTGACGGTAAAAAATGGTCGTTTACTGAAGCAAATTTTAAGTTTCTAACAAGTGAAGACTTCATGAGATTATATGACATCTTATCCAGAACTCCTGACAAGAAGAGAGATTGGTCTGAGGCTTATCAGTCAATGAAGTGGTTTATGAAGAATCTGGTGAAGTTCTCTTACTTGACTGATTTCCAAATGGGTTTAGAAGCCGGTCAGATCAGAGTAAACATTTTGAAGCCCAACCAAAGACTGTCTGATATCCAAGGTATTCCGGCATTCAAAATTCTTGAAAAAACTGAATTTGGCATTGTATATTTCAATGGAAAGAAGAAGAAGAAGTTTCTATGGTTCATTGAAGCAAATAAATTCAGTGACGGAACCTTCTAGCTGATAAGGATTCAGTTGAATGGCAAGCTCAGGTTATATGAAAAGAAGTTGGTACCTTTGGATCCTAAAGCGAAGAGTTGATTCATCGAGCTTTGGAAGCAATCGATAAAAGACTGGAATACAAGAATGCATTAACAAGATTCGAGATTATATTCGGCATACGCAAGAAGTACATTCCTCAAGATTAATCTTTGAATAGGTTCTTTTTCAACTTTGGATACAAAGGGGGAGACTGTTAGTGCAATATTTCTAGTTGTATCAAAGTTGAAGCGCCAAATATGTAATATTTCTCTCTAGGTATAAATAGCCTAGAACTAGCTCTTTTGTGTTTAAGATCTCATTGTACAAATTACTAAAACTCTCTCTGTAACTTGTTACTTGTGACATCATTGAATATAGAGATGGAGTTTGGTATCTGATTCTTACATTGATAATACTTGTTTCTGGGATCACAACTTATATTAAGATTTTCTTATAGATATCATATTTACTGATATTATCATATTTTCTTTATAGGCCAATGTCAATAAACTCGTGACCCCTGTCCCACCAATCGATGCGCCTATTCACCCTCGGGTACAAGAAAAAGATGTTTCTTTATCGAATAAAGCTTTTACCGTAACCCAAGTGCCACCCAAGACTGTCCCTATTCATGATCCTCATGTATTCGATAAACCTTGGCTATATGGATACCCATCCCCACCAATAATATAAGAGTATTAGTGAAACCGATTGCTAATGTAGGTACAAAAAGATGACGGGGCACATTCAAAGAGATTAGTCATTGAACTCGAGCCTCACATCAAAAAGTAGACCGCTAAAAAGACCAAATCGTTGCCTAAATCAATGCATGATCGAGCGCATGCGATGAAGGAGCTATTTAAACACTTGCATTCCAGAAAAGAAGTGTCGACGAAAGGAGTTACGGTTGAGGTCGAGGCAGGTCTTTGGCCATATTCCTATGGATATAAGGGTCGAGTATGATGACTTGAAGTTGTTAATATAATGAATGGGTGGCTCGGCCAAAATGTCATCACCTAGTTTCTAGCGTAAGTTAATATTTATGAATGCCTTATCAATTTGGTTATGTATATTCACAATGTCCAATGTTATCATATTGTAATATTTTCAGGGATTTATATTTGATTAGATCTAAAAATCCAAGAAATAAATGTGCATATATAGCCCCCGGAGGAGTTAATACATCTGAAATTGAACGAGATGATCTAGGGGTCACAAACTCAATTTTCGGAACGATGATGCACAACAAAGATAAGAACTTTTTTTAACACCATATGCACAAGAGTAAGATATATGTTAAAATATAACTATTGTGACCACCAAATACAAGTAAACTAGATGTAATCAATAAGAACACAATCTAAGCTCACAAGATTCAATCTCTATTATGTAGGGAATATGAGTGTACAGAGAGAATATATTACAAGTCTTGAATGATAAAAACTTAGTTCTCTAGTTACAAATCTAACAAAGGAACAAAAGATATTTATACCTACAAGGTATTTATAGAAAATACCCTCAACTTTGATACAACTGAAATATGACACTAACAATCTCCCCCTTTGTATCAAGATTGGAAAAAATAGCAAGTTTACTTCAGAGGTATGTACTTCTTTCTGATGCCAAAAATAACTTCAAATCTTCTCAAGGAATTCCGATATTTAATCCTCTTCTCAATCCACTCCAAAGCTTGAATGATCAACAATCTGTCTTTAGCATTCATCTTGACTTCTTCTCTGTCATCAATCTTTAACTTGTTCTGCAGTTGCAACTTCAGAATCTTTAGAGTTCCATCACAATACTTGTTTATCTCTATAAACCTCAGAAAATGCTTCTTGTACACAATCTTGAACTGTGGCTGCTCTAGAATCATGTCTACAGGAATATTCTCTATGTCTGGTAGTCTCTTATTGGGCTTCAGAATGTTGACATTTTGTTGATTAGCCTCGAATCCCATCCGAATTAGAGAATTTTATACAGTTTTTCATGAACCTCTTGATTGCCTTATAAACAACAACCCATTCAACCGGCTTGTTGAGTGTTCTTGAGAGTATGTCATACACGGAATCAAAATCATCAATTTCAAGATTATTGAAATCAGCTTCTGTGAAGAACTACTTCTTTTCATCTTGTCTAACCACCATAAACTCCGGATACCAAACTCTGTACAGTCTGTTGGATTCAATCTTTCTAATACCAACAATTAGGGGTGTTTGTGGTCCAGTTTGGACGGTTTAACCCCTCAAACCACAAACCAAACTGCAAATGGTGGTTTTATAAATTTTCAAATTGAGCGGTTTGACATCAAGTGCCCAGACCGGTCAAACCGGACCGTAGTTTAGGCGGTTTGGTCCGACGGGTTTAGGCGGTTTGGGCCTTTTATGGGTTTTAAAGTTTAAACTTAAAAAAACATGTATATCTTTGAAGTTGTGACTCGTGAAGACGTGAATGAGAACAACGAACAATGAACGCATATTAGGATTTAAGACAAAGTAGATTTATGTGGGTTATTAGGATTTAAGACAAAATTAAGCCTAAGTTTTAAAAGTTGGGCTAGAGTTTTATACAAAAGTAAATGCATATAGTATATATATATATATATATTTATATATATATATATATATATATATATATATATATATATATATATATCCGTAGGTTTAAATGAGAAATGCTAAGGGTGTGAGAAATAAAAAAGTAATCCTAGCCATTCATACGGTCAAGATCGGATTTGACTGGTCAAAAATTGTTGTGGATCCCAGTTTGATCAAGTAACAATGATATATCGAATTCTAGTCGTTTATTGAATGAATATAGAGAGGTTACAATATTGGAATGAAAAGCTCTCTCTATAAACCTATGAACGTACCCAACTAATCTCACACGGCCAGCCTAATTTCCTCACACAAAGTAACATTAAATAGCTAGGGCTTAATGCTTAAAGCCCAAACCTATTACATTCATAAGCTAATTAACATTAATAAAGGATTTTACAAAAGAATTAATAATAAATATAAAACCTTTATATAACTTTCTATTTAATAGGACATTTATGGTCCTAACAATTTCCCTAAAGTTATATAAAAAATGGTCTTGAAAACTTAGGTCTTGATCTTCTCTCCCTCTTGAATCTTCGAAACACTTTAGTGTTGCTTGTCCTCATGTCTTTCCAAGCTCCACCTTAAATAAAGCTATTGGTCTTCAGTTTCAACTTTGTAACCAGATTCAATATACGATAATCTAGACTGAATGCACGAAATGCAACTTTCAACTGTAGAAACTCAATACATCTAATAAGCACACAAGAAAGATAAAATGCGAGTCACATGAGCTTCCATAGTGCATCTTCAGTTTAGAAACAAGAACATGTCTTTGAATCGCGAGTTGAATTGGCTTTGAAAAACTTTAGAACTTGTCGAACCAATATGCTCGAAGAAGGAATCAACTTGTTGCGAACACTTCTTGATAAAGGATGAGAAAAACCATGCACTTGTAATCTTTTCTTCACATATAAAAAAACAGTTACTCCCCCTCAACTTTTGCTTACTCCCCCTCAACTTGATAATCTGTGTCTTTGAACTTTTATAGCGTTTCTCCCCCTCATGATGATGATCCGTGTCTTTGAATCTGTATCATTTCTCCCCCTCATGATGATTAGGAGTATCCTGAGCATCATGTAACTTCAAAGACAACACTGATGAGTATAAAAATACCAGATAAAACGTTAAGTAGCCAAAATGGGGTAATCAACTAACACAGAAACACATAGTAACTGTTATCCCACCAATTAAAATAATTGTGTGGCCTATGTCTGAGTTGGCATCAGGGTATCTCTGATAGGACTTCCAGTTCTCACTGGAGTAAATTTTTAAAAAAATTACTTCTCAAACTGTGGCAATATCACAAAGATATGCAATGGGAATCACAAAGACTCATGCATGTGTGAAAGAAATAAATTATAGCAGTTTGGCTCATTTATTGATTTAACCTGGGACTCAAGTTAAAAATCAATAGATACAGTGATTAAAAAAATGAAGTTCGGAGACCGGAGCTGATGTCTTCCTTTTTCAATATCTAAGACCTCCGAGTGAGGAATAGATAGATTATATGCTAAACCTCCGTGAATATATGAAACAAGCATCTTATGTGAGATACTTGAGTGGCTAGGTGGGGTGACACGAGTTATCGACACTGGGTCCATGTTTGTTTCAATATTCATCTCCAAAAAACGAGAATGAATAGATTGTGTGGTACCCGGATAACTGACTTGGTTTGGTAAGGACCAATATATTCTTTTAAGTCCTGTCACATACTCAACCAAATTCTTTTCACTCCAAACTCATCTATGAATCTAGACCCCTCATTGTTGTCTATAAATGGATGTGTTTCTTGGGTAGGTCCTTCCGGTTCTGGATGGACCATAGAAACAATATAAGTCCTAACCCTCAATGCATGTATCAAATAAATCAATTAAGTAAACAGTGAAGTAAAAGTTTAAACTGAAATGTTTAGAAGTCAAAGTATTTAACAACGAGTCCTAATCTGAGATGATCATAAGTCATAAAAATTAAGTCCGAGTTCTGATCTGAGGTAATCAGATGTAAGATCCCACATTGGTTGGGGAGGGGAACAAAGGTTGCCTTATAAGAGGAACTTGATACCTCCCCTATCAGACGCGTTTTAAAACCGTGAGTCCAGGTGTGTGGACAAAGCGGACAATATCTGGTACGGTTGACCTGGGATGTTACAGATGGTATCAGAGCCGGGAACCGGACTGGTGTGCCAGCGAGGACGCTGGGCTCCCAAGGGGGGTGGATTGTAAGATCCCACATTGGTTGGGGAGGGGAACAAAGGTTGCCTTATAAGAGGAACTTGATACCTCCCCTATCAGACGCGTTTTAAAACCGTGAGTCCAGGTGTGTGGACAAAGCGGACAATATCTGGTACGGTTGACCTGGGATGTTACATCAGAAGTCATCATAAACTGATAAATAGTATCAAAGAATAAGTTCAAGCGCGAACTAGAATGACTCAGTAAGCACAATATTTGCAACAAATGAAAGAATTGATCAAAAAGTTTAATTGTGAAGAACAAGCCACAATTAATGTGTTAGATAAGAATTGAATCATTAGCAAGAAATGATGAACTTTGAGAAACAAATAGGAATTCGAGTGTATTTCCATCGAAATAATTCAACAAATATATGAGACATGGAAATAACTAAGTCAAGAAAATATTGGACGTGGCAATCATGGAAGTTAAAATCAGAGAATAACAAACACAAGTAAGTTATTCAGAATGAATTGCCACAGTCTTTGAATTCACTTAAAAATTCATGTATGTGTGAGTCAGATACCTTATACTCCCCCTCAAAACTAGCATAACCTTTTGAATGCATTCATGTGAAAAGAATATTCCGAATTTGATCACACATGACATCCCTACAAAACAGATCAGAAAGATTTTGGTATCCATGCTTTGATGGATCTTTGGTGGTTAGATGCCTTATCTTTTAAGCTCCGAAAATGAGGACCAGGAATAGTATAAGTACCACACCAAATATTCGCATACCTTGGATGTACAAAGTCGTTCTTCCCACAATGAGTACACCAGATCTTTGCTCGGTTTAGACTGATTAACTTCGCTGTAGAATAACCATGAGTAGGTGAATCAGTCATGGAAATAAACGACTTTGTATCAACTACATGAGATTTATAAGACGTGTTTCCATCACGTTCTTGTGTATTCGACTTATTTCTCCAAACCATTTTAACTTTTAGAAACACTTGATTATCATTATTATCAACACGAGAATTATAGGAAAGATTGGAAGGTCGAATATGATCTTTTGAAAATTCATTTGATTTGAGAAGACTAGATGAACTATTTGTATAACTTGTAGCATAAGGTGACTGAACAACTTTGAAGGCGCTTTCTTCAAGTTTCTTGACTTTTGCGGATAAACGTTTCGTTCTTCGAGAATTAAGTCAAATCTATTTTGTAGATCAGATTTTACTTTTTGTTCTTTCAAAACCTCGGTTGCTAACCCATATAATTTTTGTGTAAGCTTACAAATTTCTGTCTCGAAAATCTTCCTTTCACTCTCCAAATCTTTTTCAATATTGATGCGTTTATCTGATATTTCCTTGAAGATCGCAACAATTTTCTTTTCAAGTGCTCTCTTTTCACTCTCAAAGGATTTTCTTTGATTATCAAACTTGTTTCGCTCAAGCGCTAAAACTTGTTCAAATTTAGAAATCTGTTTAGTAAGTTTAGCAATATTAAGCTCAAATAATTTTCTTTCTTCAAACACTTTCTTTGAAAGATCGAGAAGCTTTCTTTCCAATCCTTTTCGCTCATTTGACAAATCAACTTTTTCTTTTTCAAAATTCAGAAGCTGTTTTTCAAGAACAAATATCCTTTTCTTTAACTCAAGATTTTCACTTTAAGCGGCCTTTTCTTTCTCTTCTATTTCCCGAAACTTCTCTTCTTTGGCTTCAAAATATGCAACCTTCCGTTTAAGTGAGTCTATGTCGGCTTGATGCAGATAATAATATCTATCGTTAATGGCTACCTGCTCGTGAGCCACTCATTGCTGCTCTTTAAGGAACACATTTCTTTATACATATGGCTTTCCGATTTCAGATTGTCCAATTCTAACTGAAGACATGCTTTCTCATAACTTAGTTTTCCAATGGTGTTTGTCTTGGTCTCCAATTTCACTTCGAGATCTGTGATCGTTGCTTTGAGGTCGACCATGGTTGGATAAGACATTGTTACTTGAAAGAATATGATCATGAGACAAATGAGGAGATCAAAAAACAAATTCAGACAGTGTATCACAGAATACACAAATGTCCCCCTTCGAAGACTTAGCACGGGGGTCCCGCTACTCGTTTAACGGGTGGGGTTAAGGGGCAACGCCCTTGCAGAGTCTGAGGGCAGCGCCCCGAGAAAAACTGAAAGGTCAGAGAGATCCCGGATTTGTGATCCGGGAGTGGTTTCCCGGAAAGAGAATCCGGGTGGGGAAATCTGGGAATACTGAAATCCGGGAATATAGTAGGCCCGGGAAAGTAAACCGGTCGGATCCGGGAGATGTACCGGGAAAAAGGAACCCGGAAGTGGAAACCAGGACTTGAAAATCCAGTAAAGACTCCGGGAGTGATTCCTGGAAATTTGAGATCCGGAAGTGGAGACCGGGACTAGAGTACCCGGTAGTTTAAACCGGGGATTGAGACCGGGAACTGGACCCGGATGATGGAACCAGGAAAGATGAATCCGGTATGTGAAATCGGGGAATTGGGAATCGGGAAGCTGGTGTCGGGAAAGAAAACTTATCGGGTTTGATGCAATCCGGATGTGAATGCCGAATTTTGACGAACAACTTCGACAAAATCGGATCTCAAACACATAAAAAATAATCGATTGAACTTCTTGAAGATTTGAGATAGTATAGAAACACCAAACAAAGCAAACCCATATTGATTTCAACCAAAATATAGCCTAGATTTCATTTTTCAATTTAAAAATCGATGAACACAGAACAAAACCCAGAAATAGATTTTTCCAAAATTAATGCTTAATACCTTCGATTTAGAGTTTGAGACTTTACCAAAATCAATCTATGACCCAAAGAGATGGATTGAAGCAACTAGATATCAACAATTTGAATAAAAATCACAAAATTAGAAATCTTAGTTGTAGGCGTCGTTTTCCCAGATTTGAAGAACACATAATTAAAAATTGATACCTTTGAGATCGATTGCTTTGTCCCTCTGCTCTGATACCACTTGTGGATCCCAGTTTGATTAAGTGTTGATCCCACAATAAGACTCAACAATGATATTAACCTCAATAGTTCAATAAATGTTATGTGCGGAAGCGTTTGTAAAAGAACTAAAGAGATTAATCTGGTAAATTACACACACAGAATCAAACAAGTGAAACAGTAATAAAACAAGAGTTGAGCTCAATGATTCATCTTCAATTGATTCTTCATAAGTTAGACCAAGAACACCTTTAAGTGTGTGATACAGTAGACTGCTTTCTAATCTGGTGTGTGTGTAGTGCAAGAGTTACCAGAAAAGGTCTGGTAAAGGCCTTCTATTTATACTACTTTACATGGGACAAATAGTAGACAAGAAGTACAAAGGTACAAGAGACAAGGTCATGGGACTGAATCTGGTACACGTTAATGTAGTGCGCCGCCTTCTACAAAAGCTGTGACCCTTCAGAAGATGACACGTTGAAAGTGGCAGGGCACGCCTTGAACTATTGATCTTCAGGATCTTCGTACAACAGAGGCACGTGAGAGGAACGCTCGTCTTTGTCTTGGACTTCAAGTATCTTCAAGCTTCTGAGTCTTCATACCACAGAGGCTCTGCCAAGGGTGACAGAGGCTCTATGGCCTTGTCCTCTGATGGTCTTCAGGTTATCGTTCCAATAGAAGGTTACTCGTAGCTCTATGCTCTTGGTGTCCGACAGAGGCTCTATCAGTGATCTTCACTTAGCCTATTTTTCAATACTTCTTAGAACAGAAGTTGGAGCTAACAATCTCCCCCTAAGTATTGAAAAATAAAAAATTGAAAGTTTGCACGATTTCTAAGGCTAAGAAGAGCAAGAGGTAAAACATTTGACCTCTGTAAGAAATTAACTTTTCATTCACTATTATGCCAGAGGCATTTACATATTTAAATTGAAGTGCAGAACATGGAAAGTAAGCAAAAGTAAGATAGTTGCAGAGGTCAGATTTTTGCATTTGGGAATTCGTTGATTGACCTGGTGAGTCCTCCATCCTTGAGTTCTTGGTACATGGAGATGCAAAGGTCTCTGAAGTTGATGACCGAATCAATGACCTGAATTAGTCTGTTGGCGAAGTTTAGGTTCATGAACTCAGATCCTCTATGTTCCAAGAGATTGGACCTGAACTCAAGCAACGTTTTTATAGTGTACTTCTGGCAGTCAACCTCTAAGAATAGCTTCATTTTTCTTTGAGGGTCAAGGAAGACATACCCAACCTTTGGGTTGCTGATGATGGTATTGGGTTTAATGTCAGCAGAGGAGGGGCAGTGGCTTCTGGAGGTAGCAGACTGATCTTTCTTACTCCAAGATCGAGTGCTAATTGGAAATCGATCATACTATAGAGCAGAAGCTTTTCTCTTATTGCCCTTTTGATTTCATCGTATGCCCTCTGGATCTCAAGCCTTTCACAGAAGATTTTCCTAGCCCAGCTTAGAAGTTCAGGTAAATCATACGGGCTTGATGGACAGGTTTAGCTTTATCTCTGAAGAAGTCTTCTCTTATCTGTTGAAGCATGTCGCGTTTCAGAATAGGAGGTGGCAGAGGATCATTGATGGCTCTGCTGTAGAGGTACTTGTATACTACATCTTCCATTTGGCGTTGAGGCACAGAGGGTGGAGGCATGGGTTTGCACAGAGCTTCCATGTCGCTGATCATTTTAGCTACTCTGTCTTTTGTTGGCTTTGCTTTGGGATCTAGGACAGGTTTTGCTGATAGAGGAATTCCATAAGCCCAGTCTTCTTCTTCTTCTGGCTTTGGAGTAACAAAGGCATCAAATGCACTTTTCATTAATTCCTCAGAAGATTGAAGCTTTGGTTTCTTGGGCTTCGGTTCCTCTATAAGTATGGACTTTCCTTTGTCCTTCACCTTAGGCTGAGTTTCTTATGTTGGCTTGGGTTGGTTGCCTTTGTTGATTTTGGTGGGGTTGCCTCTGTTGGTTTGATAGGTGGTTGCGGTTTGGGGGATGTAGGCTTCTTTGCGTCTTGAAGTTTTGGAAATTTGGCTTGAACGATTTTGCGCAACTTAAGTTCTACGGTGAATGGATGACTGTCTACAGCTCTGTTCGCTTCTCTTTCTAAGGATCTCTGTTGTAGTTGATTCAGAACTTCTTCAGTTGATGGTTTGGGCTTCTTTAGGTATTATCTGGGTTTGTGGGTTATGGATTTGGTTCTGGGTTTTGGTTTGGATTGATCTTCTTTGGGTGTGGGTGCAGGTTGTTATTTTGTTGTTGGTGTGGGAGATGGTTGTTTGGTTTCCTCTTTTCATGGTTTTGGTGTTGGTGAGGGCAGGTCTTCTTCAAATGTAGAAGATAGTATTTGTATCTGTTTTGCCGTGGTCTTTGGTTTGGGTGAGGGCAAGTTTTCTTGTTGTTGATTGGTTTCCACAAAGATGGTTATTTTCTCTGTGGTCTTCTTCTGGTTTTGATCTTGAGTGGATGGTTGGGTGTCTTGGTTGGGTGATACTTGGGTTATGGGTTTAATGACAAGTGGTGGTGCTGGTAGACCTCTAATGTTCGTGTCTGTATTCTTCTCCCCCTCAAGATGATCTGACGGACCATTTGAATCATCGTCAGAGTCATCCTGTCTTCTGTCTGAAGTGCCTTCTGCCCGGCATGACAAGGATGTCTTCTTTGGCTGGCTTGCCCCTGCATCGATCATTTTCGCACAGAGGTCGTCACAAATGCCAATCAGATAGGCGACTTCTTCCTCTGATTTGAACCATAGCTTTCCCATGCTGTGTTGGAAGTCCTTTACATAATTGGCGTTTGCAATGGTGAAGGCTTTGATGAACTCGATCATGTCATTCAGAACACCCTGACCCAGTTCTGTCAACTGAGCTCTGGTAATGTAGTCGGTTGGCTTCAGTGCTTTATTCTTCTCGATCGTGTGGTCTTGAACCTGTTTCAGAGCCTTTTTGAGATCTTCTGTTGTAATTCCAGGCGTTGCAGGGGTCTGAGTGGAAAGACTTTTGGCCACTTTACGTGCCTTCTTTAACTGTTTGGAGAGGTTGGTGACAGAAGTTTCCAATGCAGAGGTCGTGGGTGCGTCTGGTGCAGAGGGTGTGGGTGTTGCAGATGTTGCAGCATTCGACATCAGGGCATTTGCGTTCTTCACCTCTGTTGAAAGGTTTTCAACTTTGGTGGTCAATTCGTTCAGCGCCTTTTGAGTGGATTCTGCAAGAGCTTTGACAGGGCTTTGCAACTCCGTCAAGGAAGTGGTCACAGAGGTGACAAAGGTTTGGAACTCATCCTTTGTGACTTGTGAGCTAGGTGTGACCTCTGGGTGGACAGATCTATCAACAAAGTGAGTCTCCATTCCTGAGACGCCTTCTTTCGTTCCTGTTTTTACGTTGAGAACAGAAGGACTTCCTTCTGATCCTTGAGCAGAGGTTTTTAACGCCTCAAAATCTACAGAAGTTCTGTCAAGGACCTTGTTTTGAACCACTGCAGATGTGGGATCAAAAGTATCCTTGAGTAGACTAGGGGGCCTGTCTAGAGTCCCTTTGTCTTTGTGCACTCTAAGCTCCTCTGAAGAGCTTTTGGGTCCTTTTTGTGTGTGCATGTCAGAGGAAACGAATTCCTCTATTGGGATTTCAGGTGTGATTTGGGGTGATGGATCACGAATAAAAAGAGTGTCCTTTGGAGAGGACACCTTCTGTATGGATTCCACGGCTGTGATTGGAACAGAGGAGGAAAAAGGTTCCTCTGTCCGGTTTGTTGGGGATGGGTTCGAGCTATGCGGCTCTTTTTCAATAACTCTTTCGGCCACTAGACTGGCAGAGTTAGTGATGTGTGTTGCACTCGGAGGGGGCGATGGTTGTGTGGCTCTACTTTCTGCGGCATCTTTTCTACTCTCTTCCTCTGTCAGACAACCTAACATTGGGTTTCTAACTTAGATTCTATATCTACCCAGGTGTCTTCGGCTTCCATCATTTCTTCTATGCTTTCAAGCTGTGAGTCGTAGCTTGAAGGAGAGGCAAAAAGATCAGATTTCATGGGACCTTCTGGGGTTTCGACTTGATTTCTAGTAGGGGTTCTGTCATTCGCCTCCAGGTCAGAGTCAACATCAGCTACAGTAACGTATGGGTTGGTAGTGGTCCACTATGGTATGGCTTCTGTGGTCCACCTAGAAGTGTCCAGAGTGTTGGCTATCACTGTTTGCTCAAGAAAAGAAGCAAAGTCATTAGGTTATGCGTATTGGATAGGAGTGGGGGATTGCAGAGGTGGTTCAGTGATGGCTGCTACTGCTTCTGTTTCCTCTGCGATGCACTGCAGAGAGGATCGGGGCTTCTTGGTTTTCTTCTTTTTGGGCTTTGGGACTCCCTCCTCAGAAGATTTGGCTTTTCCTTTCTTTATCTTTTCTTTTGGAGGAGGGGGTGCAGAGGATGCAACCACTGTTGCTTCTTTTGGTGGTTGATGGGTTTGTTCTGTGCTGGCAGAGGTACCTTCGGTTGCTTTCTTGGCTTTGGAAGCCTGCTTTTGTTTAGAGGGTGGCTCTGTGGTTTTACGTGGAGGTGCAGAGGTTCCAGCCTTGTTTCTCTGTAGCTGGATTTTTTCTTGTTTCAGCCTATGCTTCTCTACAGCTCTTTCCCATTCTTGTGCACTCATCCTCTCTACTACATGGGATCCTATGGCTTCTCCTAGACGTCTGGGTGGGGTGGGGGGTGGGGGGGGGGGGGGTCACAGGACTCGGTTCTGGAGTCCGGTGTCCGCGTATGTACTCTGTTCTAAGGGCTTCAACTGTGGCATAGGTGAGCATCTTTGATGGCAGAGGCCTGCAAAACTTGTATCCATCTGCGTGTTTTGTAGGGGCCACTCTGGTCAGAGGGTAGGTCTTCACAATTGGGCCTTCCATTGGCCATCTTCCAGGATAAGCAGAGGTTCTAAGATAACTCCTAGGGTTCTTTAGAATTGCAGAGCTGACAGTTATTTGCTTTTATCGCCTAGGGTCCTAGGGTCAATGGTGGCTATAAGCTCTTGCATCATCATAGATGCGTAGTCCAGAGGCAAGTCATAGTACACTCCGTACATGATGGCTAATATTTGGTGAGAGCTCTGGTCTGGACTACCCACCTTACCCGTAAGGCACCTGTTAAGTATGGAGAAGAAAGTGTTCCACAGAGGAGGGAATCTGTTCCTCCTGAAGTCGTTCCGTTTGGTTAACTTGGTGTTGTAGCCCAACATTTCTACAAAACGCAAAGCTCTCTGTCAGAAGGGCTTTCAGCGTAGTCTTTGATGCCCAATAAGCCTCTGGTAGGAAGATCAAATTCCATAGAGAGCATCGTTCTGTTGAACCTTAGCTCAAGGTTCTCTGAGTTGTCGAGTTTGGATACATAGCCGGTGATTTGTCTGTTCTCGGCATTATAATAGCAGCTCTGCTAGAACTGGTTCAGGTATCTGGCAGGGATTTTAGTTACATTATTGGTTAACAAGGTGTTCAAAGGGTGATTTTCCAGGATGTTCAAAAGGATTTCATTTTCTTCCCCAAATGCGGTTCTAGAGCTTACCAGGTAATGGTTGTTGGGTTTCAAAGGAAGGATGTTTTCAAACTGGTCATGGTTCAGAAAATCTTGAAGATGGGTGGTCGGAGGAAAATCGATCGAGTTGCCACTATGTTCTTGTTCTTTGTTCCTTGCCCTTGAAGGTTGTTGTGAATGCTCAGATTGAGCAGGAGAGTTTATTGGAGAGTTGTTTGTAGATGCCATGGATAATTTCTTAAAGAACGAAGTAGAAATAGAGTAGTTGCAGGTTTGCCGGAGAGTTCAGAGAGAGAGAGATAATCGTAAAGATGACGAAGAAGGGTAAATGGGGATTTTATAGGGGGTTAAATCGACAGAATTTGAAACGGTAAATAGTGAAAAATGGATAATATTTGGGGTCCGCACTTGAGTGCCCAACTGGGTTCAACATTTCAGAAGAACGTGTGACACGCACGTCCAATGAAATCGTGCCACGTCAGAGGTGTCAGTGTACGATTAGACGTCGTGCGGCTCCCATTAATGCTAGGCGCGTGGGAGTCTCTATACTCAGATAACTATCACTTTGGTAAATAACCCGAACCTACAGAACCCTTTTAAATGCACAAGTATCATAATCGATCGAAGCTCTGTGGTGGAATGAGCTCTGTGATTTGAAACCTTCTTCCAATATTTCTGTGCTTGCACCTTTACCAAAAGCATTTGAAAAGACAATTGAAGTGATCGATAGAGTTTTCGTACAAGATTTTCAGTCACAGAGGCTCTGGCTAACAGAGGCTCTGTTGAGCTCAGCAGAGGCTCTATGACAGAAAATTTGTAATAACTGAAAGCTCATTAAACTTTTTGATCATCCAAAGTTTTGACTGTTTTAAATTGTGTTTCTAGGACATATTTGGAAAGTGGTGTCCCAGAAAAATGTTTTGGAAATGGGTTTTGTGCGGGGAACTCACTCTTAGATTCTCCTTTGTTCGGCAAAGTCCCTGACTTCTGTTGATATGTTCGACCAATACTCTTCTTTGGCTCCCCTTGAATGATTAACCTCTGCAGATCAACTCAAGGTCTCTCCTTCTGCTCCCCCTTGACCTATGCTTGGATCAGATGTGATAAGTAGAGCATAGAACATAGGTCAAACTCATGAGAGGTTCTGTGGGAATAGACAGAGGCTCTGAGCTATTCCACAGAAGCTCTATCGGGTACAGAACTTTTAAAGGAAAAGAATTCACATACTGAAAGATTGAAATATATACATATGTACAGGAAGATTTAGTCTCACTTACAGAGGGATCATCTAATGTTTAGCATACCTAACTTACCCACCAAGAAAAGGAATCTTTTCTCATCAAGTGCCTTGGTGAATAAGTCTGCAAGCTGATATTCTGTAGACACAAAGTACATCTCTATTGTGACCTGTTCAACATGATGCTTCAAAAAGTGGTACCGGATATATATGTGCTTTGTCTTAGAGTGCTGCACAGGATTGGCAGAGATCGCAATGGCACTTTTGGAGTCACAGAGGATGGGAATCTTCTGAATGTTTAGAACATAGTCCTTTAGCTGAGTTCTCATCCACAGAACCTGGGAGCAACAGCTTGCAGCGGCAACGTATTCGGCTTTTGCTGTAGATGTTGACACACAGTTCTGCTTCTTTGAAGTCTAGCTGACTAACTTACCACCTAGGAATTGGCAACTCCCAGAGGTACTCTATCTGTCAAGTTTGCATCCTCCGTAATCTGAATCTGTATAAGCCATGAGATCAAAGCTAGAGTTCTTTGGATACCAGAGGCCAAGATTCTTGGTTTCCTTTAGGTATCTAAAGATCTTCTTGACAGCAAATAGGTGGGATTCCTTGGGGTTAGCTTGATATCTTGCACAGAGACATGTGGCATACATTATATCTGGCCTACTGGCAGTTAAGTATAAAAGAGACCCGATCATGCCTCTGTAGAGCTTGCACTCGACAGACTTTCCCTCTAGATCTGAGTGTAACTTAGATCCAGTGGCCATGGGGGTCTTCATGACAGAGGCATCAGAGAGCTTGAATTTAGAAAGTATGTCAGAGACATATTTTGATTGATTTATAAAAATTCCCTATGATGGTTGTTTGACTTGGAGTCCTAGGAAGAAGTTTAATTCTCCCATCATACTCATTTCAAACTCCCTCTGCATGAGTTTTTCAAGTTCATTGCAGTATTGTGCATAGGTAGAACCAAAAATAATGTCATCCACATATATTTTCACAAGCAAAATCTCTTCACCTTTTCTCTTATAGAACAAAGTTGTGTCGGTAGTACCTATTTCGAAATCATTATCAAAGAGAAAAGTTGAAAGTCGCTCATACCATGCTCTTGGGGCCTGTTTAAGTCCACACAGAGCCTTGTCAAGGTAGTAGACATGATTTGGGTATTTAGCACGCTCAAACCCTGGTGGTTGATGGACATATACTTCTTCTTGAATCTATCCGTTCAAAAAGGCAGATTTGACGTCCATTTGGAATACCTTGAAACCTATGTGGGCTGCGAAAGCTAAGAAGATTCTTATAGCTTCGAGCCGTGCAACAGGAGCAAAGGTCTCATCATAGTCTATCCCTTCTGCCTGACAGTATCCCTTAGCCACCAGTCTTGCCTTGTTTCTGATAACCACCCCATCCTCATCCTTCTTGTTTCTTAAGACCCATTTAGTCCCTATAAGTGTTTTCCCTCTTGGCAGAGGAACTAGGGTCCACACTTTGTTTCTCTCAAATTGGAGAAGATCTTCTTGCATTGCTTCTACCCAATTTGGATCTTATAGGGCTTCAGAAACTCTTTTGGGTTTGATCACACTGATAAAGTTTGTAAAGAAACAGAAATTAGCAGTGGCTGATCTTGTCTTGATTTTGTCAGAAGGGCCGCCAATTATTTAGCTATGAGGATGGCTCTTTGTCCACTTAGTCATCCTTGGAAGATGGTCATTTGCATCATTGAGTTGAACTTCTGTGGTTGCACACGATGGTTCTGGTGCAACTTCTGTTGTAGATGATACTTCTATGCTTGAACATGGAGTCTCGGCTTGAGGTATTTCAATAAGAATTGGAACTGAGTCCTCTGAAGATGTTGAGACGGAATACTCATTCTCCTCTGGTATTAATTCCTCTGTTGTTACTGGAGTTGGTATCTTCAGTGCCTCTGTGGTGGTATTCTTGTTCGCATTATCCTCTGCTTGCTCCCCCTCGACACTTGCATTTGCACGATTAATGGAAGAGGGTGAAGTATTTGAGGGACCAGTTAGAGAAATACCTGAATTTGTCTGGTCAGCAGAGGATGTCTCTCCAGAGGCTCTGGGGGCTCCAGCAGAGGGATCAATATTATCATTGAACATTTCTTGAAACAACAGATTAAGTTCTGCTTCTCTTGCCTTGGAAATGCCAGAGGATTCTTTGTTCAGCCCGAGTTCTGAATTGATTTTCTCAGAAGTCTTTTGGAAAGAGTCGTCAAAAGAAATATTAATACTCTCCACGATTGATCGGGTCCGCAGAACGTAGACTCTATAGGCCTTAGAAGTGGTTGAATACCGGATGAACTTGCCTTCATCTGCCTTTACATCAAACTTCCCTCGAGCTTCTCTGTCGTTGAGGACAAAGCATTTACATCCAAACACGTGAAAGAACTTGATATTTGGTCTCCTCTGATTGATCAGATGGTATGGTGTTTTGATGTGTCTCTTCACTATTGTTGATCGATTCTGGGTGAAACAAGCAGTTGAAACAACTTCTGCCCAGAAAGATGTTGGCACTCCAGATGCTGTGAGCATTGTTCTTGCAGCCTCCACAAGCGTGCGATTTTTGCGTTCGACCACGCCATTCTGTTGTGGGGTGCGTGTAGCAGAGAAGTTCTGTGAGATGCCTTCTTCTGTAAGGTAAGCTTCAATGACAAAGTTTTTGAATTCTGTTCCATTGTCGCTTCTTAGCTTCTGTATCCTGCACACATAAAGAACCTGGATTCTTTTCATTAGACTAATCAAGATGTTTGGAACATCTGATTTCTTTTGGATAAATTCCACCCATGTGTACCTTGAATATTCATCAATCAACACTAGCATATATTTCTTGCCACCTAGGATCTGTGTAGCAATGGGACCGCAGAGGTCGACATGTAGCATGTACAGAGGCCTAGTGCAAGACACATCAATCAACACTAGCTCTCTTGAGTTTTTCCATTTCGCAGACAGAACACAAATGATCTTTGTTAAACTTAACATTGGGCAAACCTTTAACCAGATCAAGCTTAACAAGTTTATCTAGAGTATGGAAGTTTAGATGGCAGAACCTGTTGTGCCATAACCAAGCTTCTTCATTCTTGCAAGAGACAAGACATAGCTTATCATCTTTGTTCTTGGCTCTGAAGTTCATAAGGTACATATCACCTTTTCTTTCGGCTCACAGAAATTCTACTTCTGTGTCTTCCCCTAGCAGAGAGCAATAGGTTCTTTTGAACTTAATATCAAAACCTGTATCGCAAAATTGGCTTACAGTCAAAAGATTGTGCTTAAGGCCATCCACATATGCAACTTTGCATACAGTTATATTTTCTTTCTTTATGACTCCATAGCCTTTGATGTATCCCTTATTGTTATCTCCAAAGGTTACTGATTCTCCTCCAAGTTTGTCTTTATATGAGGATAGTAGACCTCTGTCGCCAGTCATGTGCCTTGAGCACCCGGAGTCTAGGTACCAGATCGGCACATACTGCTTCTGTAACAAAATTAGAGAGATTTAGGTACCCATTTCCAAATGGGTCCAGTTCTGTTAGGGGGCTTTAAGGTTGCCTTAGCATCCTTAGGTTTGGTTTTAACTTCTGTCGAAGAACCATTTTGTTTCTTCTTACCCTTGAATTTTGCATTCTTTATATTGGGTCTAGAGAGGAAACAGTGAGGACCGGAGAAGTGTTGATTCAGTTGATACATAAGCTCAAAGCAATGGCAGTAATTGACATGTGAAGAAATTTGCTTAAACTTTTCATTAAAATCACTGAACATGGGCACATAGGCTTTATTACAATCTTTCCTAGCATTAGACTTTCTTTTACAAAAAGACCTATCTAGGCTAGATTGAGTTTTTGGAAAATCTCTCTTTGAAGTAGCCTTCTGTTGTGCCCATCTTCTGTGGTGAACCTCTGCCGATTTCACTGTCACAGAAGAGAAAGACCTGTTATTTTCAATCCATTTACCTTTTTGTTGCCAAGTTAATTTTTCATGAAATGGCTTTAGAGGTTTTGAACTTGTTGGATATTTAGAGGACTTCTCTTTTTGTTCTTTGATCTTCTCAAGTTCAAGAGAAGTTTTAGCTTGTATGCACATATCCAGAAAGTCTGGGCAGATAGGAACACTTGTGAATTTCTCCTTTGGAGGAATAGTTCTGGTAAGAATGCCAGATGGAAGCTTAGATCCCTCTGATTCACAAGGAACTATCTCTGACTCATCAGAGTCAGTCTCAGATTCGTCAGAGGTTGAGTCATCCTCGTATACAGAGGTTGAGTCACAGAGATCTCTGTCGATAGAGGCGGGACTTTCTGAGCATGTGCCATACTCACTTTCTTCCTTTCTTTTGGGAATATCTTCTAAAGCAACTGAAGTGTTCATTAAGATTTCCTCACAGAGATTTTGTTTGACAGAGGGTGTAACATGGTTTTCATAAAAGTTGTTTTTACCAATTTCCATCAACTCATTTTCAGAAATATGTTGCAATTTTGCTTCTGTGGAATCAGACATAAACTCAGGTGCCTCTGCCGATAGTTTCTATTCAGATTATATAATGCAGACAAAGGCAACCTGGGTCTGAGTCTCAGGGTCACCAAACTTGAAGATTCCTATATGATCCTGAGTTTTCAGATATTTTTTTGGTTTGGAGTCTCTTTTGACAGAGGCTGAGGGTGAAAAATATGTGTTTTGATACCACACATTTATCATCTTTAAAGGTTTCCTCTTGTGAGGTTCCCCAGAGGTTTTCTGGCTTTTTCTTACAAAGAGTAGATTTGGAAAACCTGGTTTGATAGTATCTCCTACACAAAATAGAGAGGACAGGGACTTGTCTCTTTTGGTTCCTGTATAAGGATCTATATCGCAGAAGCCAATTCCTCTTCTTCCTATTTGTGTATTTATCTTTTCATATACCTTCTGAGCATCTTGATACTTTTTGATTAAAAGATCTCTGTTGAGTAGGTCTTGGTGAAGAACTTCTCTTTCTTTTTGAAAAAAGTTTTTAAGAGCAAGTATATTAAGTCTATCACTCTCATTATCCGAAAGTTCATTGGATTTGGTGTTGGTCCCGAAGGCCTATACAAGTTTGTAGAAGGGGGGGGGGTTGAATACAAACACACAGATTTTACTTTTCTAAATTGTTTATTGATAAATCATTAACAATTTACAGCTTGTTGCGGAAACAAGATTAAGGATAAACCTAAATCTAAACAAGTTGGAACACTAAGGTTTCTTGCACTAAGAGAGATAAGGAAATTACTAATAATAACCTATCTTGAGATAAGAGATTGAACTTGTCCAGAGTTAGCAAGTTACTTCAAAAGAAGTGGGTTCATCTCTTTATATACTACATGCATTTAATGCAAGTCAGTATACACTTTACACGTGTCATCAGCTGGTTGGTTGTATGTCATTGACCTTGGTTGACAATCTTAGTAGCCGCATGGATGTACAGTGTAGTATCAGAGTGGTTGTACGATTTCAGACAGTCGGAGGTTCTTTTCTGACATTTCGTACGGAGTCGTGCAAGGGGGGTTAAGACAAAAGTACTTTGTACAGAGGACTTCATGATCAGCTTTCGTTGATTCAGCGATTATCATTTTCTATTCAGCGAATGATAAAGTTCAGCGATAGCTGAAGTCTTGTACTTGATACTTCACGTTGAGTGGACAAATCTGAGTCTTCGCTGATCCGCATCAGTTCATTAGGAGACTTGTCGCTGGTTCTTGAGCTTGATCTTCGACTTCAGCGTAGAACCTTTGTTGACGTGAAACTTGTCTTCAGGGATCATAAGTAAACAACTAACTTATCAGCGATCATCATAATGACTGAACAAACTCAGAGCATTAATGATGAACAGTGTTCGCTGAATGTTTAATTTAAAAGAGCGAGAGTTCCTATCAGCGGTACTGTAAGATCTTAGTACTTATCAGCGATAGTGAAACTCTGATACATATTGTTTACTTACAATTTTCACTAAGTAGAATGGAGAGGGTCATTATCAAATCACTGAGGGTTTGGATCAACAATCTCCCCCTATTTGATTATGACATAGCAACAAAGAAAATTGCTATTTAATGAAAACATAAGGATAAAAAGAACTCATAAAATATTTGTCCCTTTTACTGTTTTTTGGGATCTTTTCAGTACTGATGGAGTAAAGTACATTCGCTGAAATCTTTCTTTAAAACTTTGAATCAGGTTACAAAGAGAAATGGAAAGATTACAAGTACGAGCGAAATAAATTACAAGTACAGAAGAATAACTGATACAATAGAGAAAAGGGCGATCATATCAGCTTATAAAGGTTCTTCCTTAATGAGAAGTTCATCAAGGGTCATTGATGTGGTGGGAATCATCCTGTCAGGAACGGTTACACCTTGTTTTCTTTTGATCAGCGCTTCTTAAAAAATCAAGGGTTTTAGATGTCGTGCCTGAGGGTCATTCCTGAAGTCAAACCAGTAGATGAGATCTCTCAGCTGTTCGATGGGAGTGATGTGAAGTTCAGAGATGCGTTGAAAAAGCTTTCCACCATCGTAGTCATGAAAAAATATCCCGTAGGGTTCGCTTATGACTTTGCCAGGGATGAAAGTCTCACTAGGAGGAAGAGATGTGTCAAGCATGGAAAGATCAGGATAAGGACCAAGGACTTCAGCACGTGAAAAACCAATACCTGTTTCATTTCGAATGACAGGGCCATCAATTGAAGATATAGATTTCTTCTTCTTCGCTGAGGCCTTTCTTTTCTGACTTTCGAGAGGAGGAGGAGGAATATCCACACAGGAGTAGACTAAGTCGATTTTTTTGTTGATCAGCTTTTCAACATGTTCCTTGTATTTTGACTTGGACTTCTGGATGGCTAACCTGATCTCCAACCATTCAGAGAGACCGTATTTCGTTATGGCTTCAGCATAGAATTTTTCGTACTTCTTATCTTCTCTGAATATCTCGATTTCAGCGATTGAAACAAGGGTTGTTCTTCCAGAGATGAATACCTTGTTGATTTTGGCAGGAGAGTCTCTATAGTTGACCTTTTCTTTACACCAGGCTAAAGTTGACTGATACACAGTTCTCTTTTCTTCAGTTATCTTCTTGGCGTTTTCCCAGAGCTGACGTTGAACATCAATGGGAACTCTTTTTAGCTTGGGGTCTTTTATTGATCGTTTAGAAAGCTGGATGGCGTATTCTCTGTCTTTTTCTTCAGCTTCTTTTCTTTCAGCGATTAGACGTTCAGCTCTGAGGTGTTCCTTGTATTCCTTTTTGGAAATTCTGAACTTTGGAGGAACTGAAAGAAGTTGATCACGCCTCAGAATGATTCGCTGATCCTCGAATCGCTTTATTATTTCCTCTCTTCTTTTCTGATCCTCTTCACTTAGCTTTTGAGGAGCTAAGGAAGGTCTGCCTCTGTGCGAGAGTAGCTGTTCTTCTGGTTCATCAGTCTCAGAGATTAAATCTAAGACTGGGATTATTTCTTCAGTAGCAGCTGGTATTATTGGTGAAGTCGCAGTTGTGGAGCCTTCAGCGATATCCTCAAACAGGGGAGAGGACTAGCTGAAACACAGCGATCTTACGAGTAAGAACTTGGGTAGAATCAGATAGAGAGAATTGGTTCAAGTGTATAGGCTTGGGTAGTAGACCTGATAGTGTATGATAGAGGAGGGATGGAGTGAGAGATGTTTAGCATACCTGACAAACCAGCTTTTCAAGCAAGATCATCAGATTGTCATCTTCAGCGACGCTTTTGCCTTTGCCTTTCTCAGCTCCAGAGGCTGAGGGCTTTGTCTTTGTCCGCCCCCTGAACGTTCATTTATCGAGATTCCCTTAAGAGCTTTGATCTTCGGAGCAGGTTTGACGATAAAGAAGTCATCGTCATCTTCGTCATCATCATCATCATTCTTTGGAGAAGAAGATGGTTCATCATCAGGGATGTCGACGGCTTCATCATCTTCTGCTTCAGATTCAGTTTTCTCAGCTTCTTCTTCGAGTTGCTCCCCCTCAGATACAGAGGCGAGCTTCTCGGTTTCCTCAGGGTTTTCATCTCCCTGAGGTCCAGCGGTGGTTTCTTCAGTATTCGTCTTCTCTCCCCTGATAGATTCATCATGGGAAAGGTCTTCAGCGCTCTTGGCGAGGTCTTCAGCGCTCTTCTCCCCCTCTTTTTCATGATGACTGGGGGAGGAATGGGTAGATTCATCAGCGTTGGTAGGTTCTCTGTCTTCTTGGCCAGAGAGACCTACACAAACTTCAATCTTTGCTAATCTGTCTTCAAGGCCAAAAATAGCAGGATTGATTTTCTTCAGCTCAGTGCGATCTTCCGCTGTGAAGTTGTCAGATGCAGGGACGGGGGCAGGAGCAGGATCAGGAGTATTCGCTTTGTGTAGCAGCTGCTCGATCATCGTTTTCATCGAACCAACATCGGTCTTAACAGAGCCTAAGTCAGTCTTCATAGTAGACATATCCCCCTCTAGATGTCCAACCGATGTCTTCAGCGATGTAAATTCGCTGGACATGGACGAAACTGAGTTTTTGAGAGAGGTGTAGTCTGTGTAGATGTCAGTGAGCACCTTGGCGAAGTCACTGAGAGTTTTATCAACCCGCTTCATGTCATCTGTGGAAGCCTTCTTCTCCACCACCGTTGTCAGCTTGTTCAGATTCTCTCCAGCGTTTGTTACAGCTGTAGAGTTATTGGAGAGAGTAGTGGTGAGACATGTCAGCTTTGTCTCCACGGACTTCAGAGAGGCGTTGATATCTCCCAAATTAGGACCTGTAACATATAAAAACTTGTGAACAGAGGAAAGCTCAGAAGTTTGGGGTTTAGTCACAGTGTTTATGGGTTGTTGTTTACCTGCAGGAGGATTGGTGAATTCATCGAAATCACGGGTTCCTGAGTAAAGTTCCATGTCATCTTCAAAAGTGCCCATGGATTGTTCAGCAGGTCATGTCTTCATCATTCCTAGAGAATCAGCTTTAGGTTCCGAGGAAATGATGGCAGCTCCAGTTAGATCTGGAGTAGAGACCAAATGAGTGGAGGGAGGAGCGAAGGATAAGAATGGGGGTTGGGTTATGAGTTCAGCGTTGGATTCGCTGACAATCACTTCATCAGTATTTTGAGAGACTGAAGGAGGTTGGGTAGGTTCAAAGTTTGTAACCTCAACGTTTAGAGACGCTGAAGTTGGGATAAAAGGTATGGCTTGTTCAGGTGTGGCAGAGCGTACCACTGAACCTTTCTTCAGCTCTGCAGAAAGAGCTGAGGAATCTTCAGCAAGAGATTGCTGGGGTTGCTCCTTTGTTTTCTTGATCCTTTTAGAACCAAGTGGGGTAGATGAATGTTTCCTTTTCTTAGAAGGAGAGGATTTTGTGGCCAGGGTATCAGTGATGGGTATTGTCGCTGAAGGAGCCACAGAATGAGAAGAAGAAGGGTTAAGAAGAGACAAGAATGTAGAGAGACGTACCTCATTCACCATCGGTTTGAAGTCGAGTATCTTTGGGCCGACCTGAGAGAGTTTCAGGTCACCTTCAGTTGGGTAGCTCTCCTTCAGGCCATATTGGAAGATGGCGCTGATGAATCGGGGGTAGGGAACCCATGGAGGTCTGTCAGCGACGGTGTCCACCCTTAGAACTAGGTCATCATAGATAATCGATGCCCAGTCTATGTTGAGACCTTTCAGCAGTGCATAACCCATTGCTTGCTGAAGTTTAGCGGCTTGGTCAGAGGAGCCGCTCTTTGCAGTCATACAGCTGATAAGATGAGCGAAGATGAAATTCATCTCGTTGGGCATTTTCGATTTCTTGATAATCGTTAGCTTCTTCTCGGCCTTCATGTCTCTGCCGATTTCCCATACATAGCCCATTGCATCGAAAAATGCAATGATGGCTTCCCTGTCTGAGTTTTTCTTGGGGTCAGGGAGGGGAACGAAAGGTTTTTCCTTGGTAGCTATTGGAAGGCTGAGAGCTTTGCGAATAATGGCAGGGGTGATCTTCATCGTGCCATATTCGATGTCGCAGAGGATGCAATCGATTGTTTTGGAGGGGTCTTTGGCTGAAGGTAGTTGAGAGTGTCTGGCTGATTACCAGAATTGTGAGAGCAAAAGCTGATGTGCAGGAGGTGTTATGGTCAGGGCTGTGGAGATGCAGCAATTCTTTAGAAAGTTCACAGCATCATCTAGATGTGTGACTTGCTTTCGAGGAGGAAACTCGAAAAGCGCATAGAGGCTGTTCACCTTAGTCCAATCCAGTTTATCAAGGGCAAACTTGACTTGAGGAGCCTTGAGGATGTCCACTTCCTCAGAATCAGCGGAGATGTTCTCAGCAGTAGCAGGAATGTCAGATGAAGCCATTTCTCTGTATTATCAGTTCAACCAAAGATGTTAACAAATAAGAATTATCTTAATGTGGAAAGAATTTCCATTAAGATGGTTCAAATTTTATCCATTTCATTCAGACACAAATGTCTTAATGAAGATTAGGGTTTTTCTTGATTTTAAGAAATGAAATATAAAACCCATTTATTCTTGTTATCCAGTTTTCTATGAAGAAAGAGATTCTGGAAAAAACGAATGTGTGAAGAACAAGTTTAAGATTTTTTTGCATTTAAACTTGAAGAACAACCATGAAATGGTTGTGTTCATAAAATCATGAAAGAAAATGATTTCATTTTAAAAAGTTCTTTTGTTTGATCTTGTTAAAACAAATAGTAGATCAGAAACAAGTTATTTGCATTCGGTAAATAATAAGAACATATTAACCTTGATGTTTGATGAAGAAGATGATGAACAGTTCTTGAAGTTTTTGAAATCACAAATGCAACAGTGAATTCTTTCTTGCGGAGGAAGATTGATCGCGTAAAAGAAAAATATAAACAAAGAATTTGTTTATATAGAGATTTTAGAAAGAGAAAATCTTGAGCGGGAAAAGATTTTCATCATGACACAGACACGTGTTTGCATTTGATTGGAAGTTTGAACGAGACGTGCAAACGTGTGTCAGGAAGAGAAAACGTGTCGGGGTTTTATCCGTTGTAATGACGTCACAACTGTCCTTTCATATTCTTGGTTGTCTCTGAGGTTTTGAAAAACTCAGGGATACTTTTGAAAACATGAAGCACTGAATGAAAATATTCAGTGAAGGTTTTAAGAAATTTCAAAATATCGCTGTTAAGGAAGAGATATTCAGCGATGCATTTTGTTTTGAAATCTTGCATTTTCATGCGATTGTCAGGGAGAGAAAACATACCTTGATATCAGTTTAACCAAGCTTTATTCAGAGAGAAGATGATTGAATAGGTTATACGGGTTGATTTTATCCTATCGCTGATTAATGTGAACCGCTGAAGATTTTATCCTTCAAAGTTCAGCATTCCAAGCTCGCTGATGAGAAAGTTGAATCTTGTCTCATCAAGAGGTTTGGTAAATAAGTCAGCTAACTGATAATCAGTTGGGATAAAATGAAGTTCTATATCACCATTCATCACATGATCTCTGATAAAATGATATATGATTTCTATATGTTTGGTCTTTGAATGTAGTACTGGATTGTTTGCTATAGCGATGGCACTTGTGCTGTCGCAATAGATTGGAATTTTAGAGAGCTGAAGATTATAGTCTAGTAGCTGATTTCTCATCCACAAGACTTGAGAACAACAGCTTCCAGCAGCTACATATTCAGCTTCAGCTGTGGAAGTGGACACTGAATTTTGCTTTTTACTTGTCCAACTTACCAGCTTTCCACCCAGGAGCTGACATCCTCCTGTGGTGCTTTTCCTATCCATTTTGCAACCTGCAAAATCACTATCTGAATAGGCGGTTAGATCGAATCCTGAATCTTTGGGATACCAAAGACCTAGATTCGCTGTACCCTTAAGATATCGAAAAATTCGCTTTACAGCTTTCATATGAGATATCTTAGGTTCAGCTTGATATCGTGCACACAAGCATGTTGCAAACATAATATCGGGTCGGCTAGCTGTAAGATACAATAGAGAGCCGATCATCCCACGGTAAGCGTGACATTGACAGGAACACCCTTAGTGTCCTTATCAAGTGTCAGCGGTGGTGCCATAGGGGTTTTCATAGCTGAACTTTCAGTTAAGTGGAATTTCTTCAGCATATCTTTAACATACTTTCCCTGATTAATAAAAGTTCCTTTTTCAGTTTGCTTAATATGAAGACCAAGGAAATATGTTAGTTCACCCATCATGCTCATTTTATACTCATCTTTCATTCTATCAGCGAAACGAGTACAAAGCTCAGGGTTAGTAGAACCAAATATAATGTCATCAACATATATTTGAACTAGAATGATATGACCTTTCACTTTTCTAAAATAAAGAGTTTTGTGAATCTTACCTCGCTCAAAATTTTCAGTATGGAGATAAGTAGAAAGAGTGTCATACTATGCACGAGGAGCTTGCTTCAAGCCATAAAGTGCCTTATCCAGTTTATAAACATAACCTGGACGTTTAGGATCTGAGAATGCTGGAGGTTGTTCCACATACACTTCTTCATTCAGCTTTCCATTTAGAAACGCTGACTTAACATCCATCTGATGTACTTTGAAGTTTTTGTGTACAGCATATGCTAAGAATAGACGAATAGATTCAAGTCTTGCTACTGGAGAAAATGTTTCGTCATAATCTATACCTTCCTCTTGTCTGTATCCCTGAGCAACAAGTCGAGCTTTGTTGTGGGTTATAGTACCATGTTCGTCCAACTTATTTCGATAGACCCATTTAGTGCCTATCACAGTTTTATCAGTTGGTCTCTGAACAAGTTTCCAAACTTTGTTTCTTTCGAATTCAGTCAGCTCTTATTGCATGGCGCTTACCCAGTTTGGATATTTGAGGGCATCATCTACTTTCTTTGGTTCAGTTAGTGAAATAAAATTTACAAATAAACAAATATTACCTGCACTTCGTCGAGTCTGAATCCCAGCGTTTGGATCACCAAGAATTTGATCAATTAGGTGATTTATAGTCCATCGCTGAGCCGGAGCGTGAGACGCTGACTCAACTTGAACTGGAGGAGCTGAAGATGAAGCTTCAGCGACGTCGGGAGTATCAGCCAAGACAGGAATGGATGCAGTTGTCATTATATTCACTGATTGCTGAGAAGTAGATGGAATGTCTGAGACATTTGGTTCAGCGTTAGGTATAGTGTTTATAGGAACAGCTGAGACCCAAGAAGTTTCAGCTTCACTATTCTGCATATTTGGAATGATAGGAGGACTATCATCTTCTACTGGATGAGCATGAGTAGTGGGAATAACTTCTGAATCACCAAGATGAGAAAACATCCATTGATTCAGTTCTTCAGTATCAGCGGACGGTTTACAGTTCGCTGAACGGGATTCGTCAAACGTGACGTGAATAGTTTCTTCTACAGTTTGTGTTCTACGATTGAAGACTCTGAAGGCTTTGGAAACTGAGGAGTATCCAAGAAAGATTCCATCATCAGCCTTAGGATCAAACTTTCCAAGTGCATCTCTGTTGTTCAGTATAAAACACTGACATCCAAAGATGTGAAGAAAGCTGATTGAAGGCTTTCTCCCATGAAAAAGTTCATAGGCTGTCTTTTTGAATCTTTTCACTATCAGCGACCTGTTTTGCGTAAAACAAGCAGTGTTGACAGCTTCTGCCCAAAACTGAGTAGGCAGGTGAGAATCGCTGAGCATTGAACGTGCAGCTTCAATAATTGTTCTATTTCTTCTTTCAGCGACTCCATTTTGTTGCGGTGTTCTCACTGAAGAAAAGTTGTGAGAAATACCCTTACTCTCAAGGAAGGAATCAAGAGAACTGTTTTTGAATTCAGTCCCATGATCACTCCTTATTGAGCGAACGGTCAGATTGTTCAGGGTTTCCATCTTCCGAACAAAATTGATGAGTTCTTCAGGGGTGTCACTCTTAGAACAGAGAAACATTACCCAAGTGAAGCGAGAGAATTCATCAACTATGACCAGCGTATATTTCTTTCCAGCGATGGATTGTTTATTAACAGGGCCAAACAAATCCATATGGAGTAGTTGTAGAGGAGATGACACTGAAGAAACTTGCTTTGACTTAAAGCTTGCTTTGGTCTTCTTCCCTTTTTCACACGCTGAACAAAATGACTCTTTGGCGTATGAATGCTGAGGTAGACCAGTGACTAACTCTTTTGATGAAAGAGTGTTCAGTGTCTTGAAATTTAGATGAGATAGCCTCTTATGCCATAGCCAGTTGACATCAGATGAGGCCTTTGAGAAGAAACAGGAGTTCTCAGTGGTTGTTGAGTCCATGTTTATTACATAAACATTTTCCAAACGATAACCGCTGAGAGCTATCTTCTCCTTTTTGTCAGTTACAAAGCAGGATTCCTTAGTAAAGATTACTTTGTTATCCATGTCGCAAAGCTGACTGATGCTTAGAAGATTATGCTTCAGCCCTTCAACATATGCGACTCTTCTGAAGGAGGTTGTACCATTTGAAAATACACCATACCCTCGGGTATGTCCTTTTCCATTTCCACCGAAAGTCACAGAGGGACCCTTCTCTTCCATGTATTCAGCGAGCAGACTTTTCTTTCCAGTCATGTGTCTAGAGCATCCGCTATCGAGATACCAGATACCCTTCTTAACTTGCATTACAAAGGAAGATTAGTTTTTCTTGGGTACCCACTTTACCATGTATACACATTTGTCAGTGGAAGTAGTTGGAATGGAAGATTCAGCAGTCTTCGCAGCATTTGAAGATTCAGCTTTGTCTTTCTTCACTTTGGTTAATTTCTTAACTTCAGTGGTAGGATTCACCTTGACCTGATTTGCACCAGGGTTGGTCTTCTTTGCCTTGGGGGCAATCTTCACCTTAGCTATCTTTTCAGCTTTGGTGGCTGTGGGGCACTTACTAGCAATATGATCGGTAAGTCCACAGTGATAACATTTCCTATAACTAAAAGTAGTTCTAGGACCATTTGAATGCTGAGCTTTTAATTTCAAATTAGAAGTGCCAGCACCAAGTAAACTATTGGCTTTAGAAATGGGACGAACATTCAGTTCTTCAGATTTCTTACCAAGGACATCCAATCTGAGTCTAGGAGTAGATCGCTGAATAGATCCAGATATCTGCTTCCTTGATCCAGAGGGATGAGCCAATGAAGCTTTAGAAGCATTCAGCTTTGTTACTAAGGTACCCTTCTGAGGATTCTGGTAAATAACAATTCCTTTACCTTTGTCTTTAGAGACAGAGGTAGGTTTTGAATAAACCATTTTCTCCTTGCCTTTTGAGGAGGTAGGAGTTTCCTCAGGGATTGGTGTAACGGACGAGGAGCACTGAGAAGATGAAGTATCAGCGACTGAGGATACGAACGTTCCAAATTTAAGCATTAAACGCTCAGTGGTTGGTTTTGGAGTTTCATATTTGTAACCCAAACCACGTTTATCACTCAGGGGAATCTGAGACTTTATTATCTCAGTGATCTTTGTTGAAGAATTACACCATCCTTTAACAGTAGCTTTTTCAGCCTTTAATGCAGCGATAGCTTCTGCTCGTTCGATTTTGACTAGTTGATTTAGATATACTTGATCTTTAAAATCTTCTTCAATTTTAGAAAGCTTTTCTATTTTAAGGTGGCAGTTTTTAAGCTTTTCAGCGAGATCAAGATTTTGGTGTTCAACCACAGTTTTGCCGTTCATGGCTTCGTATAAACTTCTAGTCAAGAGATCGATCTTACGGAGACTATCAGCTTCATCAATATTTGCAATATTAGTAAAGAAAGAAGGTGATACCTGAATAGCAGATGTTGAAGTGGAGGGAATGTCTGAACTTTCTTCCTCTTCTTCAATCTTGGCCATAAGACATAGATTTGCTTCATCATCTTCAGAGTCAGATGATGATGCTTCTTCATCAGAAGCAGCCAAATCATAGTCAGCCATCAGGCCTTTATTCTTCTTCTTAAAGCTTTTCAGCTTTGCATATTTTTCTTTCAGCTTTGAATATTTGTCATCTTTATTCCTTGGAACAAGGGGTTTCTTTGTAAAAGCGGAGGGTCTAGAAACTTTCTTAGGCCTGCACCGTTAGCGAAATGTCCTGTCTTTTCGAAGTTAAAACAAGTAGCAGTAGCCTTATCAACAAAAGCTGATGATCTAGGCTTGTCAGTTATGGAAAGAGGTTTGTTCTTTCTAAACATTTTCTTTTTGGCAAATCTCCTGAACTTCTTAGTTAGGAGAGCTAAAGATTCATCATTATCTGAATAATCAGAATCTGATGACCTTTCAGAGTTACTTTCTAACTCAGTGATAGTGACCGAGGGTCGCTGAGTAGAAGGTTCCTTTGAGATTAAAGCAACAGGGGTGCTTTTGGAATCTTTTACAAGATTCTTCTTTAGATGGCTCGATTGCTCATGATTCAGTAACGTGCCATATAAGGTTGAAAGGGTCATTGATTTTAGATCCTTTGATAGCTTGAGACACATAGCATAATTGTCCCAGCTTTCAGGTAAACATTCTAGAAACTTTGTCAGTACTTCAAAGTTAGAATATTCCTTACCAACAGTTTTCAGATCTATAATTAAACAATTAAAACGTTGGTGAACTTCAGAGAGAGATTCATTCTTACCAGAAATGAAGCCTTCGTATTGTCTTACCAGGTTGATCTTTCTTGACTCCTGGACTTCAGACGTTCCTTCATACTGAACACATATTGTGTCCCACATGGCCATTGATGTTTTCAGATTCATGACGGAATGGTAGACTTCGTCAGGAAGAGCCATGGATAGTATGGATCTGACTTTTGTATCTATAGCCACTTTCTTCTTATCTTCGTCAGTCCATTGAAAGATTTCCTTAGGTACCAGCCTTTCTGGAATAGCAGGTCTATTCTCAGCGGCTGGAACAGCAGCATCAATTCTTACAGGGATGAATGGACCATTCTCTAGATAGTAAGGCATAGTAGGGTCTACACCTTCTAAGAATAGTGTCATCCTATTTTTCCATAAGTTGAAGTTATCTTTGGAAAATCTAGGGGGTTTAGCAAGAGAACCATTGTCTATATAATTTGTGTTTGTGTTGGTGGCCATTTTAGATAATAGCAAGGAAGAGAAATATCTTAGATTAGATCTTGTTTATGAGATTAAACAAATCTGCTCTGATACCACTTGTTGGTCCCGAAGGCCTATACAAGTTTGTAGAAGGGGGGGGGGGTTGAATACAAACACACAGATTTTACTTTTCTAAATTGTTTATTGATAAATCATTAACAATTTACAGCTTGTTGCGGAAACAAGATTAAGGATAAACCTAAATCTAAACAAGTTGGAACACTAAGGTTTCTTGCACTAAGAGAGATAAGGAAATTACTAATAATAACCTATCTTGAGATAAGAGATTGAACTTGTCCAGAATTAGCAAGTTACTTCAAAAGAAGTGGGTTCATCTCTTTATATACTGCATGCATTTAATGCAAGTCAGTATACACTTTACACGTGTCATCAGCTAGTTGGTTGGTTGTCATTGACCTTGGTTGACAACCTTAGTAGCCGCATGGATGTACTGTGTAGTATCAGAGTGGTTGTACGATTTCAGACAGTCGGAGGTTCTTTTCTGACATTTCGTACGGAGTCGTGCAAGGGGGGTTAAGACAAAAGTACTTTGTACGGAGGACTTCATGATCAGCTTTCGTTGATTCAGCGGTTATCATTTTCTATTCAGCGAATGATAAAGTTCAGCGATAGCTGAAGTCTTGTACTTGATACTTCACGTTGAGTGGACAAATCTGAGTCTTCGCTGATCCGCATCAGTTCATTAGGAGACTTGTCGCTGGTTCTTGAGCTTGATCTTCGACTTGAGCGTAGAACCTTTGTTGACGTGAAACTTGTCTTCAGGGATCATAAGTAAACAACTAACTTATCAGCGATCATCATAATGACTGAACAGACTCAGAGCATTAATGATGAACAGTGTTCGCTGAATGTTTAATTTAAAAGAGCGAGAGTTCCTATCAGCGGTACTGTAAGATCTTAGTACTTATCAGCGATAGTGAAACTCTGATACATATTGTTTACTTACAATTTTCACTAAGTAGAATGGAGAGGGTCATTATCAAATCACTGAGGGTTTGGATCAACATTTGGCTTTTAAGGAAAGATTAAGATATGAAATCTTCTCTTTTAAAGGTTTGAGTTCTTTATACCAGTTTGTTTCAAGATCTTCCTTTTCTAAAGTTATTTTTGCCTTTTCTTGAGTAAGAAGTCTTGCTTCTCTTTCAAAGAAGGCAAGTTTTTTCTTAACATCATCACAAGTCTTTTCAAGTTCAAGGTAATCTTCTGTTAGTTTAAGCAGATTAGCTTCATTTTCATTAGACGAAGAGTTAGAAGTGGATACCTCACCATCAGAGTCTGAAGAGCTGACTTCTGCCATCCCACAGAACATGGCATTCTTTTTCTCTCCTTCGTCAGAGGATTCATCTGACAGCCAGTTCTCTTGCTCAACCATGAGTGACTTTTGAGCGTAGTACTCTGCCTTTTTTTTATAAAAGGCAGAGTCTCTCTGTGGCCTGTTGGTCTTGCTCCTGCAGTCAGCTACATAGTGGCCTCGCTTACCACAGTTAAAACACCCCGAGTTCTGTGGTGCATTTCCAGCTCCGTCACCCTGTCTCTGCTGGTGATCACCACCTCCCTTCTGTTCGTAAAACTCTGTCATTTGACCTCTGTTGGTCATTGGAATATTCTCTTCCCTAGTTCCTCTGCTCATACTTCCCTCTATCATCTCTCCCATCTCTCCCATCTCTCTCATACCCCGTCTTCTTCATGTAACCTCTGTTAACAAACTCTCACGTCAGTAAAGCTAAATATTTAGCTATCGAGGCCATCGTTGCCTCTTCCTCATCCACCAGATCCTCTTCCTCACTATCTACCACCAAAACCTTCTTCTTTTTCTCCTTCTTCTCTTCCAGAGCCTTCTCCTTCTTGGGCTTTTCCTTCGCCTCTGTAGCCTTGCCTACCAGTGCCAGAGGTCCACCCGTTTGGGCTTTCGTCTGGGCAATCTGAGTTTCTTGTGCGGCTAACGTGCCATAGAGGTCCGACAGAGTCCAGGTGTCCAAATACTGATTTGTTTGCAGGGACATGGACAGCTGGAGCCATTCGTCGTTTAGGCTCTTGAGGAACATGACATTGTTCTCCTCAGAGGTTCTGTGGATCCCGAACTTCTTGCACTTGTTGATCAGCGAGTTGAATCTGTCGTAGGTGGGCTGCAGAGTTTCTGACGGCAGAGCTTTGAATGCGTAGTACTTATTGATACATTGAGCCCTTCTGTTCTTCTGAGTCTTGGCTCCACCTTCTAACTGTTTTTCCAGTTCCTTCCACAGGTCATGGGCAGATTCACATGCGTCCAAGGATTGAAAGAGGTCATTTAGAATGGCCATTATCAGAAATCGCTTGGCCTTCTATGCAAGTTCGTACTTCTCCCAGTCCTGTGGAGACCATTTGTCAATTGCCTTTGGTTTGTCATACTCAGGGACCTCTGGAGTGTCTGCTGTGGCAGGTACTCTTGGTACTGTGACCATGGGATTATAAGAAGGATTGTGGATGTATGTGATGAGCTCTTTGTCAGTGCCTTCAAAGAAGTGGATCATACGGATTTTCCACTATGGATACTCATCTCTGAGCAGAGTTGGGGGTTTGGTTAATGAACCTGCAGAAAAGTAGTTGGCTGTGTTCGCCATTTTTGAGCAGTTTTAAAAGTAGCAGAAAATAGAGTATGAAGTGAAAATCTTCAGATGATGGGACAAACTTGTGGAATGAGTTTATATCTTCAAATATCGGAACAATGCACTGAATGGAAAGATTTAACCAAAGAAACAATGCCTATTAGTTTGCTAGAGTCAAACAGGTCAAAAATAGCAGAAAAACAGGGGATGTTTTAAAGCAGATTAAAAAACGGGTCAAAATCAGTCCATATATCTACCAAAATGAGTCGAGATCATTGTAGAGTGGATCCTTTTATATTGAAAATCAAAGTTCGCTCTGATACCAATTGTTGATCCCACAATAAGACTCAACAATGATATTAACCTCAATAGTTCAATAAATGTTATGTGCGGAAGCGTTTGTAAAAGAACTAAAGAGATTAATCTGGTACATTACACACACAGAATCAAACAAGTGAAACAGTAATAAAACAAGAGTTGAGCTCAATGATTCATCTTTAATTGATTCTTCATATGTTACACCAAGAACACCTTTAAGTGTGTGATACAGTAGACTGCTTTCTAATCTGGTGTGTGTGTAGTGCAAGAGTTACCAGAAAAGGTCTGGTAGATGCCTTCTATTTATAATACTTTACAGGGGACAAATAGTAGACAGGAAGTACAAAGGTACAAGAGACAAGGTAGTGGGACTGAATCTGGTACACATTGATGTAGTGCGTTGCCTTCTGCAAAAGCTGTGACCCTTTAGAAGATGACACGTGGAAAGTGGCAGGGCACGCCTTGTACTATTGATCTTCAGGATCTTCGTACAACAGAGGCACGTGAGAGGCACACTTGTCTTTGTCTTGGACTTCAAGTATCTTCAAGCTTCTGAGTCTTCATACCACAGAGGCTCTGCCAAGGGTGATAGAGGCTCTGTGGCCTTGTCCTCTGATGGTCTTTAGGTTATCGTTCCAATAGAAGGTTACTCGTAGCTCTGTGCTCTTGGTGTCCGGCAGAGGCTCTGTCAGTGATCTTCACTTAGCCTATTTTTCAATACTTCTTAGAACAGATGTTGGAGCTAACATCAAGTAACAATGATATATCGAATGATAATCATTTATTGAATGAATATAGAGAGGTTACAATATTGGAATGAAAAGCTCTCTCTGTAAACCTATGAACGTACCCAACTAATCTCACACGGACAACCTAATTTCCTCACACAAAGTAACATTAAATAGCTAGGGCTTAATGCTTAAAGCCCAAACCCACTACACTAATAAGCCTATTAACATTAATAAAGGGTTTTACAAAAGCATTAATAATAAATATAAAACCTTTATATAACTTTCTATTTAATAGGACATTTATGGTCCTAACAATTGCGACTTTGACTGGTCAAGAATTGTGTCTTTGACTGGTCAAAAGTTGCGGCTATTCCAAAAATAGAAGGACAGTTTCATAACTTTTACAAATACACGGGATGAGTTCATATGTGAACCTATGTGATTCACATACGAACTATACGTTCATATGTGAACCCATGTAATTCACATATGAACTCTTTTTAACTAATTCACACATGAACCTTTGTGGTTCATATATGGACTAATTAACTGATTCTCATATGAAGTAATTAACTGTAGGTTCAAATGTGAATTAGTTGTACTAATTAACATATTCACATATGAACCTTTGTGATTCACGTATGAACTAATTAACTAATTCTCATATAAACTAATTAACTAATTCACATATGAATGTATAGTTCATATGTGAATCACACAGGTTCACATATCAACTCGTCCCGTGTATTTTACGAAACTACCCCTGTATCTTCTGCAGACCACGCAAGGAATTATTCGGTGATACTTAGTCAAAGCCGCAAATGTTGACTGGATGAAGGGCTAGGACCATTTCTCTATTTCTCACACACTTAGGATTTATCATTTGAATCTCTCCCTATATATTTATATATATAGGGGAGGGATCATTTGCAAACCTCTCTTATAGTGCAAACTTTACAAACCAATATTAACAGGGGCGTAATAGTCATTTACTTAGAATAGTTATATATATGGCATTTATCATTTTGAGTTATTTTAGGAGATATTCATATCATTATCATTTTAATTATGGTAAATGAAAAAATATTCAACAAAACACAACACACGTTTGTAAGTGAAGGAACTTGTGGGATTTATTTGTGAGATTCAATTACTTGTTTATATTTTGTTTAATATATTTTTAATTTTTAAATTTAATGCAGGTTCTTTTTATTCATCATCCTATGTAACGTCCCAAAAATTACAAGGAATTTAAATTTTCAAAAATAATGCATTTCACTATAATCAAACCACAAGTTAACAAAATCCCATTACAATAAAAATAAACGTCGTTGATTTAAACCGTCAAACAAAGTTAAGCAGCGGAAAAGATATATAATTAAATCCCCATTTAATAAAAATTTACTTAAACAGTCTTCGCCTTGCGCCCGTGTGTACCGTCATGCCCGACTGCTACTCGTACCTGAAATCATAAGATATTGGGAAGGGGTAAGCACGAAGCTTAATGAATTCAAACCATAAATAGGATCGCAATTATATCAGCATCACCCTTAAACAGCTAGTTATCGCAACCAACTCATACCATGCAATCACGTCTTGCACCCAAATTTATATATACCAATTATACCAGCACATATATTTCTTGGAACATCCATCAAGAAAATATATCACGATTAATAATAAGCCTTATACTTCTTGGAACGGCCATCAAGAAGATATAATCACAACTCATTATACAAACACATATACTTCTTGGAACAACCATCAAGAAGTACATCAACCACAGTTCAATATATATACATAATTATATATACCCCATAGCACAATAATATCAACAAACAATCATAACTATCACACTCGAGCTATAGTAACACAAATATAATTCCCATCCTATATAGTGAGAGAACTCACCTCAAAAGCAAACCTTATGTCCTCAACAGCAACACGAACCGGACAACACCAGCTCACCTTTTTCTACCTAAATAAGTGATATCAAACGTCACCACGAAGTCCTAGCCCAAATTCACAACTACTAGATTACAAGTTACAAATTCCAGCTTTTACTCTAAAAACACAGGTCTGTTCGGGACCTGTTTAACCCCTTATAAACTGATAAACCCAGAAATATTATTCCATAATCACAAAGTTCCATGCCTTAGGGTTCCAGGGATATATCGCACGTGCTCTAACGATTTTTCTACAATTTACTATGGATTTTTCAAAACCGACTTGCAGAACAGTGAAAAACAGGACCTTTCAGTACAAAACAACAATTTGACACCAGCTATGGTCCGAACTGGTTTTTCCGTAAAACATATGAAACTTACTAGACTCAGAATGGGAGATTTTGGCACTGATTTTACCCCAATACGATGTTCCTAGAAAAGGTTATGGCTTTCACAAAATAGAGGCAGAAACTATGAATTTCACATGAAATGACAAATATTGCTTATAAACCAATTAAGACATGACTTAAAGCATTCAGACCTGGAAAGCCTAAAAGCTTACTATGAATTTCACATGAAATGACAAATATTGCTTATAAACCCATTAAGACATGACTTAAAGCATTCAGACCTGGAAAGCCTAATAGCTTACTGGAAAAGGTCATACTAGGCTGGTCAACAACCGAGCACCACCTACCTCCGCCTCCGGCGGCGGTGGTGGTTGGCGGCGGCGACGATGGTTACGGTAACTCTTCCGGCGAGACCTCCCAACGTCACCCACTCCCGACTCATTCGCGAAACGCACCCGTACACACCCGCACACACCCTGCCGCCATCACAGCGGCGTGCAGTGGCGGCCCCACCGCCGGCAGCCGTGGCTGCGGCGGTGGTGGTGGCGGTTTACGGCAGTTTTAGGCAAACAACGACAACGGAAAGGGAAACGAACTGACCTCGATGAACCCTTCTTCCTCCTCTTTTCCGGCAGCAAAACGACGGAGTCTCACTCTCTTCTCCGGCGAACTCTCTCTCTCTCCGGCGAACGCTCTCCTTCTCCCCGGCGAAAACTCTCTCTCTCTCGCTCTCTTTCACTCACGGCCGATCACGATGAGGAGAGGGGAGGGGAGCCGTAGGGTTTTCCTCTATTTTCTTGTTTGCTAAACATGATCCAAGCGCACACACACCACATGAAATATGGGTCACGGTTTGGGATGCATGGGCCGAACACATCACCCTCTTTGGCCCTTTAACAATTTTGGTCCCTCTATTAATTCCTTCTCGCAAACTAACCACGTTTTGACATATTTAACTATTAGATCCAAATCGTCTAACCCCGATAACGGAAACCACGTTAAATAAAACTTAAAAGAAAAGAATTAATAAAAAGAAATTACATACCGGGATACGGGCTTTACAACTCTCCCCCACTTGGATTAGACTTCGTCCTCGAAGTCTAGACCGGCGAATAACTCGGAAAAGTTCTCGCGCATCTCCGCTTCGGGTTCCCACGTCCACTCGAACCCCTTCGGTGCGGCCACTGGACCTTCCTCAACTAGAATCTAAATTTCTCACCCCGTCTAGAAATTCTCGAATACTTTTCTTACTAACAAAACTCCTTCAAGGACACTGGAATTATGATCGGAAGAACACTCCCACAACTGGATTCATTCCTAGTCAAACGACTTCGGTTGCCTCCCAACATTAGATGTTCCATACCTCCCGATTCAACTTTCAAGCTCTAGCCATTCTAAAGGTGCTCACCAATATACCCTACAGGGTACTCGAATCCGATCATTCCTACCATTACTGCCGATTACTTCCACGAGTTCTATAGACTCCCAAAATTTATTTCACACGGATCATCAAACCAGTAAACTTATAATCACCCACGAAGGTCATTCCACCATAACCATTCATCGCAATTAAGCATCTCAGGGTTACTACTACCATCACCATAATTATTTTAAAATCGGCTACAAATCTCCGATTACACTAAAGGTGTTTGGCCTCAAGCCCAAAAGTCGACACCTAAATATACTACTTACTTCAAAAAGGTTACTGCGCATTTATTCTCTTAATTACAAAGGGCATCATTCCCTTAACCGACACTATTCGGTCTACACTAACAACACGTGTGGAATACCCGATCTTTCCCCGTCTACTAAACCTCCACGCTTGCTCTAGGAAACCTAATTACACCGTATCAAGATACGCCTTAACGCCTACCTCCCAGGTACGTCTCAAGGCTATATCCTCCCAGTACCTACTGGAAAGTCAAGGTCATAACACATGAATACCAGAGTCCCACCCCGAGATACCCAACCGACCATTACCAACGACTGACTGACGTGACCAAGGATCCAATGCAAAACAGTCTACTAACAACATGCCTATCCCGGAATGACTCATTCACCCAACATGTAAATACTCAACGTGCAATAAGTGCAAAACTGTGCAACAAAACAACCCATCAACAAAACTCCACATCGAGCCATTAAAAACCGTGCAATTGACCCATGACTATCTCAAAGTCAAAACCGAGCAAAATGCTCCACGCTTGCTAGACCCATAAGTCGGTCAAAAACGCGTTTAAATAAAGTTTAAGCAAACAATACTCTAAAATCAACATTAGTCCCAAACTCGACACGGGTTAAACAAAAGAGTTTTCCAAAAGGACTCACACCCTTAAAATTCTCAAAATGACACATAACACTTATAGGCGCACTTCCCAAATGGTTTACAAAATCATTTACAAAATATTTTCAACGTCAAGATTTTTCATTTCAAAAAGACCGTAAGCAATAAAACTACTATTACCAGGTCGGTAGTTACGCAAAAATGGACACGCTCGTCCCACATATGAAAATCATGTTGAAAATCATTTCATTGCAGCTTAGTTTACTCACAAAACGTAAAGCGAAATAAATAATTTCTTTGAAAATGAACCGTCACGGTTCTAGTATGAATTGACTCATGACATGTATTTAAAGTAACCGCTCGACCTTACACCGGGTGCGACAAAAGTGTGCACTTAATTTCAAAATCAGTTCCACGACATTTGACCCCAAAATTTCTCTTTTTCAAAATAAAATGTCGTGGCACAGGGTTCACCAACAAATCTTACGCGCGTCGGCTAGTCATACAAAACGATGAAACGGTTTACAAATATTTTTGTTAAAACACAACTGTCTCGTGTAAGTTTCAAACTTAAAGATAAAAACCAACCCGTTTCCATCATTTGAAAATATCGACTAAAATCTCATAAAATCTCAAAAGGTGGGGTTCTTTAAATTGATTTCCAAGATTTCCCCAAATGGTCACATAAACAAATAAGATATGCACCTCGTGAAATTAAACCCACACGACTCAACATGCCGTAAAACAAAACTTATTTTAACCAAATCACTCAAATAGCTTTATATAGACATCGTGGAATGTAACTTTCCGTCTCAACTCTAACATATGTGGAGGAGTTCCAATGTTAAAGTCACAAGTCGTAGTCACTTGCCCAACATTTTAAACACCACAAAACACGGATATCATCTTACCCGAAAGAACCGTTGGAAAATAACGAAATGAGACAAATTCTAACAAAGTTTGCACTCCCGTGATAAAACGATTTCGTACACTTTCAAAACCATATTTCAAAATCTTGTGTGTGTGCTGAACATTTCCCAAAATTCCAAAACACCATCCATAAAATGATTTGAAACACGAGAATTTGTTAATGCAATCTATTTCGAAATCAAACTTTGTGCATGACTTAGTCGGCATTCTACGCCTCGACTCCTACTCCTCCAAATCTCTCCGGTCCACTAACGTCATCCGGACATTTAAACCTCTTAGGCAAGTTGGGAAATTACGTCAAATAATCCCTACGATTTTTCCTCAAATCAAAGTCGGCTCTATAAGCCTATGATTCTAGCACAATCATCCATCTTGGCCCGAAACAAACATCATCCTCATCGTCACTCCAAGTGATTAATACGAGAATCGTCCTTTTATTCCAACGACTACTAATTTACATCCTTCGTCACTACCCCAACGATCATCCCATCAAAGCAAATCAAGTACACACCTGTACTAGTAGGTTTACTATAATCGTTCCTCCTTTTGATGGCTATCCTGGGTAGATATTACAACGAGTTATTAGTACATAATAACTCACACTAACAACGCTCACGCTCAACTCCTTGGATTCCTCGTGACTTTCCCCGACTCGAGCACGGATCCTGTGCTTCAGATAGTAGGAGCTCTACTACTACCTTCCACACCTATCCTCACTCGTTTCGAGTCCCGTCTCGAAGTGCCCAAGTAGTTCCTTGCCGAAAACTATACACATATGCCCGCACCGGCATAGGTACACACTCTTCCTAGCTCCCTAGGAATTCCACCCAACTCCACTACCCTTGCTATGACGAAATCCCCACTAGACATGACGAGTCACCTCGCGAATGCACAGTCGCACACAGCGTAAAACCAGATAGACATTCGAATATAAGATTCTATCCTACAACGGTTGGACTCAAACAAGAGCTGCGCAATAGAACTAAATCCGACATTCTAGGGCTATTCGGTTCCTACCGCATACAACCTATAGTGCATTCACTTAACAACCTATCAAGGCTAGCATAAACTCCTATTAGCAATCAACAAACACGCAGTACAGTGCAATAGGCACCAAGCAATCTAGCACACATACTCCTATGTTCTAGAAAGCAATCTAGCATACATACTCACATGTAAACACTCTTCCCAGCTCACTAGAAATTTCATCTCATCCCACTACCCTTGCTACCACGGAATCCCTATTAGCCATAACGAGTTGCCTCGCGAATACCAGTCGCATGTAGCGTGAATCAAATAGACATTCGAATACAAGATTCTATCCTCGAACGGTTGGACTCAAACAAGAGCTGCGCAATAGAACTAAATCAAATATTCTAAGGCTATATGATTCTTACTGCATACCACCTATAGGGCCTTCACTTAACAACCTACTATAACTAGCATTGATTCCTACTAGCAAGCAATCATCATACAGTACAGTGTAAACAACATAGGCAATCTAGCATGCATACCCTATGATCTAGAAAGCGATAAACACACTAAGTACTGTACCTTCCCACTTAGCGTCGGCTGACTGTACACACTGCGCCCTCAATCACCGTTTCCCAAACGGGTTTTCATTTTTCTTTCATTCGAAAAGATTTTAGTAAAAGGATTTAAAATTTCATAGCCGCAACTTGAGACCAAACACACCGAGATGTGTCTGATTCACTCAAGCTGTGCTCTGATACCAAGTTGTAACGTCCCAAAAATTACAAGGAATTTAAATTTTCAAAAATAATGCATTTCACTATAATCAAACCACAAGTTAACAAAATCCCATTACAATAAAAATAAACGTTGTTGATTTAAACCGTCAAACAAAGTTAAGCAGCGGAAAAGTTATATAATTAAATCCCCATTTAATAAAAATTTGCTTAAACAGTCTTCGCCTTGCGCCCGTGTGTACCGTCATGCCCGACTGCTACTCGTACCTGAAATCATAAGATATTGGGAAGGGGTAAGCACGAAGCTTAGTGAATTCAAACCATAAATAGGATCGCAATTATATCAGCATCACCCTTAAACAGCTAGTTATCGCAACCAACTCATACCATGCAATCACGTCTTGCACCCAAATTTATATATACCAATTATACCAGCACATATATTTCTTGGAACATCCATCAAGAAAATATATCACGATTAATAATAAGCCTTATACTTCTTGGAACGACCATCAAGAAGATATAATCACAACTAATTATACAAACACATATACTTCTTGGAACAACCATCAAGAAGTACATCAACCACAGTTCAATATATATACATAATTATATATACCCCATAACACAATAATATCAACAAACAATCATAACTATCACACTCGAGCTATAGTAACACAAATATAATTCCCATCCTATATAGTGAGAGAACTCACCTCAAAAGCAAAGCTTATGTCCTCAACAGCAACACGAACCGGACAACACCAGCTCACCTTTTTCTACCTAAATAAGTGATATCAAACGTCACCACGAAGTCCTAGCCCAAATTCACAACTACTAGATTACAAGTTACAAATTCCAGCTTTTACTCTAAAAACACAGGTCTGTTCGGGACCTGTTTAACCCCTTATAAACTGATAAACCCAGAAATATTATTCCATAATCACAAAGTTCCATGCCTTAGGGTTCCAGGGACATATCGCACGTGCTCTAACGATTTTTCTACAATTTACTATGGATTTTTCAAAACCGACTTGCAGAACAGTGAAAAACAGGACCTTTCAGTACAAAACAACAATTTGACACCAGCTATGGTCCGAACTGGTTTTTCCGTAAAACATATGAAACTTACTAGACTCAGAATGGGAGATTTTGGCACTGATTTTACCCCAATACGATGTTCCTAGAAAAGGTTATGGATTTCACAAAACAGAGGCAGAAACTATGAATTTCACATGAAATGACAAATATTGCTTATAAACCCATTAAGACATGACTTAAAGCATTCAGACCTGGAAAGCCTAAAAGCTTACTATGAATTTCACATGAAATGACAAATATTGCTTATAAACCCATTAAGACATGACTTAAAGCATTCAGACCTGGAAAGCCTAAAAGCTTACTGGAAAAGGTCATACTAGGCTGGTCAACAACCGAGCACCACCCACCTCCGCCTCCGGCGGCGGTGGTGGTTGGCGGCGGCGACGATGGTTACGGTAACTCTTCCGGCGAGACCTCCCAACGTCACCCACTCCCGACTCATTCGCGAAACGCACCCGTACACACCCGCACACACCCTGCCGCCATCACAGCGGCGTGCAGTGGCGGCCCCATCGCCGGCAGCCGTGGCTGCAGCGGTGGTGGTGGCGGTTTACGGCAGTTTTAGGCAAACAACGACAACGGAAAGGGAAACGAACCGACCTCGATGAACCCTTCTTCCTCCTCTTTTCCGGCAGCAAAACGACGGAGTCTCACTCTCTTCTCCGGCGAACTCTCTCTCTCCGGCGAACGCTCTCCTTCTCCCCGGCGAAAACTCTCTCTCTCTCGCTCTCTTTCACTCACGACCGATCACGATGAGGAGAGGGGAGGGGAGCCGTAGGGTTTTCCTCTATTTTCTTGTTTGATAAACATGATCCAAGCGCACACACACCACATGAAATATGGGTCACGGTTTGGGATGCATAGGCCGAACACATCACCCTCTTTGGCCCTTTAACAATTTTGGTCCCTCTATTAATTCCTTCTCGCAAACTAACCACGTTTTGACATATTTAACTATTAGATCCAAATCGTCTAACCCCGATAACGGAAACCACGTTAAATAAAACTTAAAAGAAAAGAATTAATAAAAAGAAATTACATACCGGGATACGGGCTTTACATCCTACGTTCTTTTTATTCTCCATTGGAAGAGCGAAGGAATTTCTTTTATTCATCATCCTAGGGTTCTTTTTCTTGTTCATCAGAAGAACGAAGGATATCATGTTTTGTGGAATGTCGGCTAATAAAATAAATGTTCGAGATGCAGGTACTGTATGTTGTATCATGTAATAATTATATATATTTTTTGATTTCTTGCACTTCTGCTACTAAGGAATCTGCTACGAATGAGACTATGATGAAACACGTTCATCATAGTTTCAGTATGGTTTCATTACGCTTCCTGGTTTAAGTATGGTTTCATTGGATTCACCGGATTCATCGGATTATGGTTTCATTGGATTCACTGGATTAATCGGATTATGGTTTCATTGGATTCACTGGATTAATCGGATTATGGTTTCATTGGATTCATCAGATTATGGTTTCATTGGTTGCATCGAATTATGGATTCAATGGTTCATCGGATTATGGTTTAAGTATGGTTTCATTGGTTCATCGGGTTATGGTTTAAGTATGGTTTCATTGGTTCATCGGATTATGGTTTAAGTATGGTTTCATTCGATTTAATGTAAACCCTATAATCCTACCTCCAAAACGACGTATCATCGTTGGGAGAATTTTTGAATTTGTTCTTATGGATTTTGGTAATTGGAATACATGATTATGGATCTTGATCATGTTTCCTGAATTATCGCAATTTTATTGGATTTACTATATTTAAACTTCAAATGCAATATACAATTATGCCCTTCGTACTGATTAATTTAATTTATTATATTAAAATATGTTTTTGATTACCATAATTAACCTAAATACATCTTGACCTTTGATTGATGAAATCTATGGTTTCTAGATGGGTTGCAAAGTTTGCAATATAAAGGTGGTTTGCAAATGAAACCATCTCTCTCTCTCTCTCTCTCTCTCTCTCTCTCTCTATATATATATATATATATATATATATATATGTACAAACCCGTACAAACTCAATCTACCTTCATGAATTTGAAATTTTTTTAATTTGGCTTCATGAATCTATATTTTGGCTTCATGAATATAAAATTTGGCTTCATGAATATATAATTTGGCTCCATAACTTTTTTTATAAGGGTATTTTAGGGGTCCACCGAAAAATATAGATTCATGAAGCCAAATTATATATTCATAAAGCCAAATTTTATATTCATGAAGCCAAAATATAGATTCATGAAGCCAAATTAAAAAAATTGCAAATTCATGAAGGTAGATTGAGTTTGTACGGGTTTGTACAAACTATCTGGTTTGTATTTGATACCCAGCCTATATATATATATATTGTAACACCCTAAAATCAGGGCCAATTTGAACCTTAGAATTAAACAAGGTAAATAAGAAAATCACCCAAACCTTTATTTATATAAGCAGAGAGTTAACTATAAGGGTTCCTTTATACACAAATCGAATTCGCTAAATAACCTATTAATCTAATCATATCAACTATAATTAGATTAACTTGGTTATCTAAGCAATTCATCAAAATCCTCCTCGCCTCGTCTAAGTTCTCCGCTTATCATCAAAAGTTGAATACCAAGAGCACTCGTCCCACATCCCATTACTTCCCTGAACTCGTACATGGTAAGAAGATTGAATTTGAACGATTAGGCTTACGCCTAGTGAGAACATCCAAATTCAAATTAAAACATTAACAGCTTTGGAACTCAGATATTCAAAACATATAAACAAACCTGGTTTACCACCATTCTTACCGAACTCGTACTCGTCTCAATATGACGGAAACATATCCGATCCCATGAGTATGACTAACATTCAGAAAGTCATATCATCATATTCGAGAGCTTACTAAGAATCATCACGGATTCTAGTTTATCGATCAGGCCTAAGGACTTACATTCAGTCGCCATACCATTTTCTTGGAATGGAAGCAGTAATAGCACTTATAAATTGCCTATTTCTAATCCACCAAAAGCAAGTGAAAACAACACTTACATTTTGTCTAATTCACATTTCCACATCTCAATTACGAATAGCAATTATACTTTGCCTATTCACTACAGTCAATATGAATAGCAATTATACTTTGCCTATTCCATTATTCCATTATTTCAACATGAATAGCAATTCTACTTTGCATATCCAATCAATCAACATGAATAGCAATTCTACTTTGCCTATTCAATCATTTCTTATCACCTCTCGAAATGGGAATTACAATTTACTTTATGTATATTCCACGTTACTCATGTCAAGAAATTACAATTAGCGCCATGCCTATTTCTTGAAGTGGAAGTAGGAATTACCATTCAGCGCCCGGCCTATCCCTTACCTTCCAATAGAAATTGGGAATTATGATTAGCGCCCCGCCTATTCCATGATTTCACATCATAAAACGAAATGGGAATTACCATTCAGAGCCCGACCTATTCTGCATTTCAATCAACGGGAATTACGATTAGTGCCCCGCCTATTCCACGTTTATCCAATCACAATACAAAATGGGAATTACCATTCAGAGCCCGGTCTATTCCACATTTATCTAATCAAAGGGAATTACCATTAAGAGCTCGGTTTATTCCACACGATCACATACTACTAGTGCATATGGATCCATTACACTTTATTAATGTATATGTATAATAACATATCGCACCACATTCCAAAACACTTTCAATCCTAAGAATATCGGATAACCTATCGTATCATATTCTCAATTGTTCCCTTTCGGAAATTATAAACCAAATAACATTTTGAACTCCAAGTCCATAACTATTTGAATCCAGGTTCTAAATTAAAAACCGGAACCCCAACTGAATTCTAAAAGAATCAGGCTCCATTTCGGATCCCAAAAGTCCAATTCCGGATTTCCCATTACCGGATCCCAAAAGCCCAAATTGCGGAATTCTAATACCAGATCTCACAGCCCAACTCCGGAATCCATTTAATTCCGGAACCCATAAGCCCATTCCGAAAATCATTTTAATTCCGGATCCTATAAGCCCAATTCCGGAACTTACCCATTTCCGGAACTCACCCAATTCTGGAAGTCACCCAATTCCGGAACTCACCCATTTACGGAACCACTCGATACTGGGACTCACTCAATTCCGGAACTCACCCATTTCCGGAACCTATGCCCAGTTACGGAATTCGACACCGGGACTGCGACACTAGTGTTCTATTCACGTCAAAATTCAATCAATAAGCTCATCTACAAATAAGTCTGTTAATCGATTTTATATCTAAACAATTATACCCATTCATTCAGCCAGTTTATACACAACATCTGATTCAATTTCAACTGGTAACGTTTTAGATGAAAGGATGAACTCACCTATTGAAGTTTTAACCCAACACTCCAAATTCTTCTCTTCTCTGATTCAATCAATCTATGAAAAGATTATTCAACTGATGTTACCAACTGATTTAAGAAATTAAACAGGGATGATTCAAACTCTTACCACAAGGAAATCACAATTCCAATTTCTCTCGTCTCTTTCTCTTCTCTTCTTTCTAGGCTCTGTATGTGACCGACTCCAGAAGATTGATTTGAGATAATATCTCAAATCAGATTACTTACCCCAACATTAAGTAATCTCAACTTACCAGAAATGACCAATTAGACCTCTAAGTTTAATTTTCATCAATAACATTAAACTTTGGTCAAATTACAAAATCAATCCTGTAGTTTACATTTACCAATAGTCCATAACTTAGACTAAATTACAATTCGATCCCATTTATATTAATTAAAATATCATGGAAATTCGGGGTGTTATATATATATATATATATATATATACATTTGACGGTCGGACCGGACCGGACTGGACCGGACTGCCCGATTTTGCAAATTTTCAAACCAGGTCGGACCGCCAGCCGCTCAAACCGCCAAGCGGTTCGGTTTGACTTGGTTCGACCGGTTTGAGTGGTCCAACGGTTTTTTTGAACACCCTTACCAACAATCTTCTTATCTGATCTTATCTGGTCTGGATCCCAGTCTCTTGTTTTCATCAGGTGGATGTACTCAATTTTCTTTAATCTTGGAAAGTCACCAATATTGTAGAGTCTTACAAAATCAATTGGCTTGACTCTTTTCACGAAAACGTTTTTTCTGAATCTTCCAAGAAAGGAACAAATATTCTTGATCTTTCCCATCTTTGTACTGCAACTGGATTCGTCCTTAAAGTACTGGTTTGACCTTGCTGGACATATTGACTAGATTGAGGTTGATTTTGAGGTTGAATAACAGGAAGATGATCAGATGAAGGGTGTACTGCTTCATTCAGCTGATGTACCATATCATAATCTCCATTTTTTTATCTTTCATCTTCTGGATCTGAATCTATTTCAATGTAATCCATAACTAAATTATCTGCCATTCTCTCATCCTCAGTCCTAACATCACTTTCCTTGGGCTTTTCAACTGTTGGAGAAGTAACATTAAGAATTGGCATTTCATCATGAACTGTATTACCAACACTATTTCCAGGAATTTCTTCTTGCTGGTTAGGAGTTTCACCTCTTGTAAACATAACACCTAAATATCCAATCTGTATTGGTCTCTTATTCTCCCCCTCACATCCTGATCATAATGCCTTCGTTTCAGATTACGAGATGATATTTGAAAGATTCCTCCAGGATTGAAACCCTTTCGGACAAAGAACTTAGTGATCTGGACATGTCGGAAAATTTGGTTACCATAAGCTCCTTCAGTTCCAAGAAGTCTGACTTAGTGAGAGACTGACTTTGAATTTATCTATCTTTTCTCAACATATCAATCAAATTAGTTTCACTGACATTCTCCTCCAAACTTCTTGATAGTAGATTTGCATACAACATGGACATTAAATCGTTAACTGAAAGTTCTAATTTTGATTTAGGATTGACTAGTGATGGTGGAGTTGAAATTTGATAAGGATATGTTGCAATATTCTTTCCTTTCAATGCCTTTAGTACATCTCTGGACAACTTCTCCATTGATGCATTAAAATGATTTGCTTGATTTTTGTAGGAGATATTCACAACTTCCAAACTCTGTTTCAAGAGATTCATCATCACAAATTGTGGCGGTGGTCTCAAGAAAGGTGGTCTAACGGGAAAATATGGTACACTTAGGATACCGGTTGAAACAACAGTTGAGTAAATTGTGTTTTATGTGTTTAGTGTTGGCATAGTGATAGCACAGACAAGTCTTCCATGCCATCCTTGTAAAGTACCAACAAATGGTAACGACACTCTCGGTGTTCCGGTTGGGTCACTAAGACTTCCAACAGTAGTAACAGTTGTATGTGTCCTAGAAAAATGAATATTTTCAGCAAGTGGCTCTAGACTCAAAGTACACTAAACTTGAAGTCGATCGCAGGGGTTGCTGCATGTCTTTTTCAATATCCACAAACTCTTAGTGAGTAGTAGATAGAGGTTGTGCTAAATCCCCGTGAGTATGTGAAACATTGATCTGTTGGGAGATCAATGAGTGGCTAGGGGGTTGTGCAATGCCTAGCTAGGTCTACTACGGCTTGTTCAACACTTTATGGCAACAGATGCTCATCAGTGGTAGATGTGGTTACCTGGCTTTTAGTAGGCTGGTTAGGATCTTTGTTTTCGTTTCTTTCTAATCCTTTCTCACTCTCGCCATGTTCTTTCTTTCCATCACACTTAACCTTACTTTTTTTTCCGACTGTAGCCCCCCTCATCCATCCTTATAGAACCTTCGGTAGCAAAATGAACTACTGAGTCTAGATCCATGACATTATCATGGTGTGTAGAAACACTTTCTGATTCTTCAACTTGTACATGTGGTATCGGGCCCACATGTTTTGGAATGACATGCACATTCAAATCATGATAATATCCATCATCATCATTATCATCGTCATCAGAAGTTGCTTGTAGATGAACTTCATAATAACATCATCTGGATCATCAAAAGAATCATTTTGAGAATCATCCTCGTCATCAGTTTCAAATATATTTTTCTGACAACGCACGATCAATAGCGGTCCCAACGCCTGTACCCCTCTCGGTATTTTCCTTCTGCACATCCCGACGAAGAACCACTAGTTCATGATCCTGCTCAGCTAGACCTACACCCTCTCCAAGCTCAGGGATTGCATTGTGGGGAGTTCCTTCCAATTTTGGATTGACCATCAATGTGTTCTCTCTTCTATAATATATAACACTCTCTGCTAACTGATCAGCATAAGAAATAAGCTTCTCAGATTGGAGTCTTGAAAATGCAAACTGCTCATCAAGATATTTGAAAGACATCGTGGTATTAACAGGACCAAGCATAGTTGTCTCTATCCTAAGAATTTCCTTATTATCTTGTATCATCTGATGAATAAAGATCTTCTAGAACCTTTGAAATGGAATGAAGTTCCTTGCTCTCTTCCCTTTGGACTTAGCAGTCACCACCTTGATCAACTCATTCCAGATAAGCACAGAATAGTCTATGTGACGTTTGTAAACTATAGTGTGTAACATCCTTAGAATAGAAATGTTGCAGGAATCATTACCCATGTGCTTGGATGTCATGCACCTGTTGATGATTGAAAACAGAGTATAGTAGGTTGAGGGTAGGTACTTCTTGAATTCAGATGCCTTTGTAAGCTCAGCAGAATAACCCAATGCTCTAACTTGAGCACATAACTCTTCTTCAGGAATGAGCATTTGAAAGTCATTTTAGCCTGGAAAAGAATTCTGTTTCAGAAGATCAAGTACCCTTCTGACTCTCTTGATTGTCAACTTTGAAGTGAAATGATCAATATGGACTACAAAATATTGGTTGTTGATGTCTTGAGGATAAATTGGATGGTGTGCCAGAATTGTTGCAGGTAAATCAAAGGAACCTTCACTGTCTTGGTGAGAGGAGTGAACATTGGTTGCCCCTTCAGGATTTCCATGATGACTGGATGCTCAGAGCTCATGTGTGGATCAAAGGTATGGTTGTTCGACTTCAGTGGTAAATAATCTGCTCTTTTGTTCAACTGATTGTCAGGGTTAGCAGCATTGACTGAAGATTGAGATGATCTGTGTGAGGGCATTAGATGGTCCTCATCAGATTGATTTCCATCTCTCATATTTTGATTCTGAGCCATTAGAATGCCTGGAACAATCAATGTTATTGAGCACCTTGAGTAACCAGTGAAAAATCACACTTGGATTTTTTTTTGAAAAATTAGCCCAAAAATTGACTAAGTACGGAATCTTGTCGGATGGTACTAAAAAGGACCATGCCGGATGGTATAGATAAAGGGTATGTCGGATAAAGCTCATCCGACAAGGAACAAAGTCGGATGAAGCTCATCCGACGAGGAACAAAGTCGGATGAAGCTTATCCGACAAGGATAAATATCTTTTTCATCCGACAGGTATGAATACCAAGAACATTATGTCATCCGACAAGGATGAATATTTGAATGCAATGTCATCCGACAAGGATCAACACTTGAATATGATAAGTGTCCAATTCCATATTTTTCAAAAAATGATTTTTTAAGCAATGAAAATATACCATTTTACTCGACAAACAGTCCTAAGCACATGTCTAACAAGAAAACATCTAACAACAGTTTAAAAAATTGAACTTTACACTAGAATATGAACAGTCACACGATAGGGTTTAAACAACTGAACTAAACCCAAATCGAGTAGATTTAAACAGTAATAATGAGATAAGAATGATCGAATGATGTACCTGAGATGATTATCAAACAAGATTTTGAATGATTCGAATACATTTTAATGAACATAAATATTAGATTGAGGGTAATTCAAAATTTGGAGTATTTATATGAAAAACCGCTGAATAACACGTGTCACACCCTAAATGGTCAACAAAAGGTTTGACCAAAAAGTCAACATGTCGGATGAAAGATATCTGATAGTGAACAGTGAATGTTGGAGAACACATATCCGACTTTGGGTAAAATGCTTGTGGGATAACACATATCCGATAAGCAAACAATAACTTGTCGGATAACACACATCCGATAAGCACTGTGGAAGTGTTGTTGTCAGATGATACATATCCGACAAGAAGCCTTGTCGGATGATGCTTATTCGACTTGGAGACCTTGTCGGATGAGTCTTATCCGACTTGGATGCCTTGTCGGATGAGTAGTATCCGACAACTTCCAACACTTAGACATTTTTCAACATTTTTCATGAAATCCAAAAATTTACCACATTAAAAGATGTCCAACTTTTAACTAGTTAAACTCTCAAGTTTCTTTTAAAATTCATTTTGCCCCCCGCCCCCTAAAAAGATGCATTTTAAAAATGTTAAAAAATAATTTTCATCACTTGGGGTTTGCACAAATTATCTATGACAAATCAGTTTGGAATACTTACCTTCATCGTCATATATTTTGAAGTACTTCACACAAGGAAAAAATATTAGCCACACAGAAAAATTATTATCTATGCGCCCCCTTGACATATGATTAGAATATTTTCTGATACTCCCCCTAAAAACACGAAGATACATTAAAAATACAAGCATCATAGTGAAATGATAAAGACATAAAGAAACAAGTAAAAGTGAAGTAGATTGTGTAAAATACAGAAACTGGAGAATTTAAAAGAAAAAAATGAAAATTCAATATGGTGAAAATTAATATTTTTCAAGCAGGAATATTAGTCTTGATTGAAAATAAGAATTTTCAACTTATTGAATGAACATTATATTCAAATTCAAATTTTCATACTCAACATGGCAAACTTTGAAACCGGAAATTTGAAACGTTTTTCATCCAAAGCCTTTGTAAACAAATCAGCAAGATGAAATTTTGTAGTTACAAAGTAGAGTTCAATTGTACCTTTTTCGACATGATCTTTTATAAAATGACACCGTATGTCGATATGCTTCGTTTTCGTGTGTTGGACAGGATTAGCTGATATGTCTATTGTTGATTTGCTGTCGCAATAAATGATAATTCTTTCGTATTTGAATCCATAGTCAACGAGCTCAGTCTTCATCCAAAGGACCTGTGAACAACAACTTGCTGCCACAACGTATTCGGCTTCAGTAGTTGAAGTAGACACACAGTTTTGCTTCTTCGAGGCCCAACTCACCAAGTTGTCTCCCAAGAACTGGACATGACCGGATGTGCTTTTCTTATCCAATAAGCTGCCACCATGGTCAGCATCAGAGTAAACTTTCAATTCGTATCTCGTGCCCTTCGGATACCAAAGGCCTAAGTAAGGTGTCCCTTTCAGATACCGAAATATTATTTTTAGACCTCCAAGATCAGATTCTTTTGGTTTAGCCTGGAATATAGCACACAAAGATGTTGCAAACATAATATCTGGTCTACTAGCAGTTAAGTACTTTAAAGAACCTATCATACCTCAGTAGTTTCTAAGATCTACATCCTCACCATCAGGATCCGGACCGATCTTTGAACCAGGTGCCATCGGGGTATTTATTTAAGTACAACTTTCCATCTTGAATTTCTTCAATATGTCAAATATATACTTAGATTGGTTAATGAAGATACCATTGAGAATTGTTTGACTTGCAGTCCGAGAAAGAAGTTCATCTCTCCCATCATGCTCATATGGAATCTGGTCACCATAAGGTTAGAAAACCAAGTACAATATGCAGGATTAGTAGAACCAAATATAATATCATCAACATAAATTTGTACCAGAATAATATCATCTTTTTGTCTCTTGATAAACAAATTCGTATCGAGTTTACATTTAGAAAAGCCATATTCAACTAAAAATGTAGATAGAACATCGTACCATGCACGAGGAGCTTGTTTCAAACCACATAAGGCTTTGTCTAGGATGTATACATGATTTGATTGGTCTTCTTTCAGAAATCCGCTGAGAAATGCATTTTTCACGTCCATTTGAAAAACGGTGAAATTCTTATGAGTTGCATATGTTAGGAACATTCTGATCGCTTCAATATGTGTAACTGGTGCATATGTCTCGTCATAATCGATGCTCTCATGCTGGCGATATTCCTTAGATACGAGTCTATCTTTGTTTCTTACGAGAACGCCATCTTCATCCTTTTTATTCTTGAACACCCACTTCGTACCAATGATACTCTTATCTTGTGGTTTAGGTACGAGTCTCCAGACTTTCAACACTTCGAATTGGTTGAGCTCTTCTTACATAGCTATCACCCAATATGGATCTTCTAGAGCTTCAGAAACCATAGAAGGCTATATCCTACTCTAGAAGGTCAAGAATAACACTCGTTAGCTGATGCGATGCTAGTACACACCGACGAAGAAATATCACCAATAATTTGATGAATTGAATGATTTCTCGTCCATTTAGTTGAGTGTGGGTGGGGGTAAAAGCATCTTGATTATGTTCAACAAAGATATCTTCTTCTTGTAAAGGCTCATTAACAGAATGTACTTCAGGTTGAGCGACTGAGGCTACATTAGTCGTAGGAATTTACGTAACTTCAGAAGTCGTCTCAGTCACCAGACTTTCTGTCTGGTCATTGATAGGTTGAGATTGTTCACTTGAAGAAATGTTTGTATGTGTCTAATGAATCCTTTGTGTAGATTGATCTTTTTTAATATGTGGTGAAAATTGGGTAACTAGAATTGTTGCATCTGATTCGGACGATGTTTGCTCCATTGACGGACCAGAAACTGACACTGGCTCGACATCTTGTGCAACTCCTTTCTTGTTTGGAACATTAGAATTAGGATTATAAGTTCCAAAGTATTCATCTTAATTTTTTTTAAATAAAAGATCAAGATCAATTAAATGTGATTTAGAAGTAGATGCAAGATCTTTATTTGACAGATTATGTGCAGGTCCTGGACTGAGATGTCCAAAAACTAACACTCCTGATATTGCGGGTTCTGAACTTTTTTGCACATAAACCATATCCTCTGTTTCGTCAAATGTTACGTTGACGCTCTCGATCAATATCTTTGACTTCTTAAAGTAAACTCTGTCGGATGCGGAAGATAGAGAATAATCAATAAAGATCCCCTCGTCGGCTTTAGGGCTGAACTTGTTCAGATTTTCATTGTCGTTGAGCACGTAACACCTGCATCCAAAAACATGAAAATATTTAGTGCTATGTATTCAATTACTAATCAATTCATAAGGAGTCTTTCCAAACCGACGATGTATCATTGATCTATTCTGTGTATAACACGCAGTCTCCACGGCCTCCACCTCGAGAAACAAAGGTAACTCTGATTGAGTTAACATAGTACGCGCCACCTCAACAAGAGTTCTGTTGCCCTTTCTACGACATCGTTCTATTGTGGAGTTTTAGTAGCAGAAAACTGATGTGTAATTCCATTTTATTCTAAGAAATCATCTAGGACTTTGTTCTTGAATTCCATGCCATTATCCAATCTTACAACCTGTATCGACTTCTACAAGTTAACTTGTACAATTTTGATAAGAGAAATGATCAACTCCGGAGCTTCATCTTTTGTCCGAATAAATTTGACCCAAGTTTATCTGGAGTAATCATCCACTACTACCAAAACGTACTTTTTACCATTTAGACCTTGAATTGTACATCGATCTACATAAGTCCATATGTAACAACTCCAATACGCTTTTAGTGTTCGATTCAGGTTTCAGTTGAGGTGCTCTTTTCATCTTTCCCTTCTCACACGCACCGCGCAGATGATCCTTTTCAAATGTCAGAGCTGGCAAACCTTTTACTAACTCATCTTTGACTAACTTGTCCATATATCTGAAGTTCAGATGAGATAATCTCCTGTGCCACAACCAACTCTGTTGTAAATAAGCCTTCGATAAGAGACACACGTCATTCTTTGACTTTACATTGGACAGATCTATAGTGTAGAGGTTTGTCTTTCGAGTACCGACTAGGAGTTCTTTGCCATATTCAGTTCGTACACAACATCTCCTAGCTTTAAAATTCACCTCTAAGTCTTTATCGCAAAATCGTCCTATGCTGAATAGATTATGTCCCAATCCTTCAACGTAATTTACTTTCTTTATCGTGATATTATCTTGTACCACATTCACATACCCTAAAATTGGTGAATATTGATCGTTACCGAATTTGACCCTTCCTCCATTCTTTTTGGTGTAATTGGTCAGAATATCTTTCCTCCCATTCATATGCTTAGAACATCCTGAGTCTAAATACCAAATATGGCTCGCCTGCAAACAATCATTTTAAGCATTTTTAGGTACATTTGAAGATGGGTCCTTTGGGGTTAGTAGTTGCATTTGATATTGGCACCCATTTAAAATCGGATCCTGATTTATTTTTATTAAAATTGGTTTTAGAATTAGCATGAGGAACATAACAAGAATTAAACCAATTGTATTAATCAGACTTGTCAATGAAATCATCCGCACCACAAGTTGAACAACAAATCTTATCAATTTCAATATCAACCAATTTCTTTATTGTGTAAATCTTGTAGGGAAATACAAGTTTAGATTTATTGAAAGTAATTGAATCTATTACAACATTTCTAAAATTGTTTTTCTTAGAACCCGTTGAGCTTGCAGATGATTTCATCGCATCCACATCAGACGTGGATTTCTTTACTCGCCACTCAAGCTTTACTTCAGACCTCTTCAGATAACTATCTAAATCATTTGAGGTACAGAAAGATTTTGATTCGGGTTGTTTAAAAACTTTTGGTTTTCCTTTAAAGAGAAAATTTCCCATAAAGGCTTTGCAAGAAGATGCATCTGAGTCAATAGTTGTGTTTTCACCCAACTATTGATTCAGGTATAGCTTCAAGTTTTGAACTTTCTTTTAGATCACTGGTTAAAAGCACTTTCTTTTCAATATCAAAAGCAATTTGTTCATCTTCAAAACTCTCTTCAAGTTAAATGATTGTATTTTCTAAAAGTAGAGGCGAAAAATAAATCTTTCCTTCAAAATTAATTTCAACAGGTTTAGCCTCTAATTCAGCATCAAAATAACGTTTAAAATAATCATTCGGAAGAGAATCTTTTGAACCGGATTTATACTTTTTTATTTTCCTTATCATAGCAAAATGGAAGTTGCATCTTAACAGTATTTTTCACATTTAGATCTTCCTTTTTCTCATCTTCTTTGGATGATTCAGAACATTTGATCTTATAGTTAGCATCTATAGATCTAAGATCAAGAAAATCAAACTCATACAATGTAGGACCTTTGGAGATGACTTTTTGTAAATATTTTGGATTGTCATATCCAATTCCCCAAGTAGAGTTATAATATTTAAATTCTTTAGGTTTGTTAAAATGAATCGTTTGATCCGTTTGACCTCTCTTATAAAGCTTATCTTCCAATTTTTTCACCTTTTCCATTAAATTTTTGTTCATTATTCAGTTAGAAGATAAAATCCTTTCAAACTCTTTCTTCTCATCTTCTATTGGTTGAAACTTCTTTGATAAATCAGACAGTTGCTCTTTCAAAAATTGTTTTTCCTCATGAAACTTTTCTTTTTGTTTAGTCAAATCCATAATGAGGTCATCGTTTGATGTTTTCTAGCAATTTTTTCTTTTTCAGATATAAGTTTCTGTTGTAAAGCATTAACTTCAAGCATCATAACGTTCATCTGAGTCATAAAATCATCTTCAATTAAAGAGTCTACTTTAGATCCGGATTCAGAATTTGCCTCATCATCTGAGTTATCCTCTTTCTCACGTTGCTTCCCCATGAAGCACATGTTAGCTTGTTCTTCCTTGACACCTTCATCTTTTGTCATATCTAGCCAATAATCGTCCTCGGCCATCAGTGCCTATCCAGATTCTTTTTGCTTTGCCAGAAGCATCTTGTTTTTGTAGTACTCTGAATTCCTCACTACTGGTTCCGGCAATCTTTGGCGAAGTGACCAGGCTTTCCACAATTATAGCACTTGACTTCATCATTTTTCTTCTCCTCATACTTTTTGTTGGTCCCGAAGGGCTATACAAGTTTGTAGAAGGGGGGGGGGGGGTTGAATACAAACACACAGATTTTACTTTTCTAAATTGTTTATTGATAAATCATTAACAATTTACAGCTTGTTGCGGAAACAAGATTAAGGATAAACCTAAATCTAAACAAGTTGGAACACTAAGTTTCTTGCACTAAGAAGGAGAAGGAAATTACTAATAATAACCTATCTCAAGATAAGAAGGATGAACTTGTCCAGAGTTAGCAAGTTACTTCAAAATGAAGTGAGTTCATCTTCTTATATACTGCATGCATTTAATGCATTGCAGTTTACACTTTACACGTGGCAGCAGCTGATTGGTTGCATGTCCTTGACCTTTGTTGACAACCTTAGTAGCCGCATGTTGAACAGTGTAGTATCAGAGTGGTTGTACGAATTCAGACAATAAGGAGGTTCTTTTTCTGACATATCGTACGGAGACGTGCAAGGGTGGTTAAGACAAAGTACTTTGTACGGAGGACTTTATGATCAGCTTTTCGTTGATTCAGCGATCTATCATTCTTTATCAGCGAATAATAGAATTCAGCGATAGCTAAAGTCTTGTACTTGATACTTCACGTTGAGTGGACAAATCTGAGTCTTCGCTGATCCACATCAGTTCATTAGGAGACTTGTCGCTGATTCTTGAGCTTGATCTTCGACTTCAGCGTAGAACCTATGTTAACGTGAAACTTGTCTTCAGGGATCATAAGTAAACAATTAACTTATCAGCGATCACCATAAGTACTGAACAGACTCAGAGTATTATGGTGAACAGTGTTCGCTGAATGTTTAATCTAAAGAGCGAGAGTTCCTATCAGTGGTACTGTAAAATCTTAGTACTTATCAGCGATAGTGAAACTCTGATACATATTGTTTACTTACAATTTTCACTAAGTATATAAGAGAGGGTCATTATCAAATAACTGAGGGTTTGGATCAACACTTTTTCTTTTCCTCTCCTCTCTTCTCTTCAAAATGCTTACCATCAAATCTTTTCTCTTCGAACCTCTTACGACCTTCCACTATGTCTTTATGCTCATAATTCCACGAACCTGAAGAGTACCTCTGATTGTTCTGTTTTCTTAAAATATTTCTTTTGAAAAGCACGAGTCAATAAAATCATCCCTTGTTTCAGCTCTTCCCCATCGTTTGAAACATCACAGTCAAACTCTTCAATTTCTGGTTCACTTAACTCTCTTTCAACACACGATGACAAGGAACAACCTCTAGGTGTTATCCTCTCACTTCTTTCACTAACTAAAGCAAGTGGATCAGCAAATGGATCAGCAAATGGTTTCACTTCTTGTTTCTTTCTCTTCATTCTAATCTCTTCAACCTCTTCTTCATCCTGAAGAAGAGTCTCATACATTTCATGAAGTGGCATCTCACCCACCATCTTGTTTTGTTTCATGCGGCGACATAACTTTTTCCATTCGAATTGCAAAGTGCTCAAAAACTTCAAGTTGTTCTCTATCAGACCTTTTTGTATCTTATTATTGTTAAGCATGTTAAGAAGTGTGGCAAATCGATCATATGTTTGTTCCATGGTTTTCTCCCTCCTTGGCTTTGAATTCTTCGTACTTGGTTATACAATTTGCCACTTTCGTTTGATTACCAATCCTCGAACCTAACATCATTTTCTGGAGTTGATCAAACATCATTTTCCTCGTTTCTTTGTAACTATCATTCTTTGTGTAGATATCATCCGTCAAACTTTGAATGATCGGGGATTTAGACTGTTAATCAACATTAAACCTTTCAGCGACGTTAATGTGGAAAGATTTTCCAATAAGATGGTTTGAATTTTGTCCATTTCATTCAGACAAAATGTCTTAATGAAGATTAGGGTTTTTCTTGTTTTTGAAAAACGAAATGCAAACCCAAAAAAAATCTTATTTTCCAGTTTCCTTTGAAGATTGGGATTCTGGAAAAACGAATGAAGAACAAGTTTAAGATTTTGCATTTAAACTTGAAGAACAACCATGAAATGGTTGTGTTCATAAAACCATGAAAGAAAATGATTTCATTTTTAAGAAGTTCTTTTGTTTGATCTTGTTAAAACAATGAGAAGATCAGAAACAAGTTATTTGCATCTGGTAAATAATAAGAACATATTAACCTTTGATGTTTGAAGAAGATGAACAGTTGTTCTTGAAAAATTCGAGAGCAAAATGCAACAGTGAATTCTTTCTTTGCTTGGAGTAGAAGTTCGCGTAAAAGGAAAATATAAAGCAAGAAATTGTTTATATAGAGAGATTAGAGAGATAAAATCTTGAGCGGGAAAAGATTTTCATCATGACACAGACACGTGTTTGCATTTGATTGGCGAGTAAACGAAACGTGCAAACGTGTGTCAGAAAGAAGAACGTGTCGGGGCTTATCCGTTGTAATGACGTCACAACTGTCCTTTCATATTCTTGGATGTCTCTGAGGTTTTGAAAAACTCAGGGACACTTTTGAAAAACATGAAGCACTTAATAGAAATATCAGTTGGTTTTAGAAATTTCAAAGTATCGCTGATAAGGAAGAGATATTCAGCGATGTAATTTCTTTTGAAATCTTGCATTTACATGCGATTTGTCAGAGAGAGAGAAAACATACCTTGATATCAGCGAGTCAAGTTTATTCAGAGAGAGGATGATGGAATGGGTTATACAAGCTGATTTTATCCTATTGCTGATCAAATGTGAATCGCTGAAGATTTTACTCTTCAAAATTCAGCATTCCAAGCTCGCTGATGAGAAAGTTGAACCTTGTCTCATCAAGAGGTTTGGTGAACAGATCAGCTAACTGATAATCAGTTGGGATAAAGTGAAGTTCTATATCACCATTCATCACATGATCTCTGATAAAGTGATACCTGATTTCGATGTGTTTTGTCTTTGAGTGTATCACTGGATTATTTGCTATAGCGATGACACTTGTGCTGTCGCAATAGATTGGAATATTTGAGAGCTGAAGGTCATAGTCCAGTAGTTGATTTCTCATCCACAAGACCTGAGAGCAACAACTTCCAGTGGCTACATACTCAGCTTCGGCTGTGGAGGTGGACACTGAGTTTTGCTTTTTACTTGTCCAACTTACCAGCTTTCCACCCAGGAGCTGACATCCTCCTGTGGTGCTTTTCCTATCCATTATGCAACCTGCAAAATCACTATCTGAATAGGCGATTAGATCGAATCCTGAGTCTTTGAGATACCAAAGACCTAGATTTGTTGTACCCTTTAGATATCGAAAAATTCGCTTTACAACTTTCATATGAGATATCTTAGGTTCAGCTTGATATCGTGCACACAAACATGTTGCATACATAATATCGGGTCGGCTAGCTTTAAGATATAAAAGAGAGCCGATCATCCCACGATACAGCGTGACATTAACAGGAATACCCTTAGTATCCTTATCAAGTGTCAGCGGTGGTGCCATAGGGGTTTTCATAGCTGAACTTTCAGTTAAGTCGAATTTCTTCAGCATATCTTTAACATATTTTCCCTGATTTATGAAAGTTCCTTTCTAATTTTGCTTTATCTGAAGACCAAGGAAATATGTTAGTTCACCCATCATGCTCATCTTATACTCATCTTTCATTCTATCAGCGAAACAAGTACAAAGATCAGGGTTAGTAGAGCCAAATATAATATCATCAACATATATTTGAACAAGAATGATATGACCTTTTACTTTTCTGAAAAATAGAGTTTTGTCGATTTTACCTCGCTCAAATTTTTCAATATGGAGATAAGTAGAAAGAGTGTCATACCATGCACGTGGAGCTTGCTTTAAGCCATAAAGTGCCTTATCCAGTTTATAAACATAACCTGGACGCTTAGGATCTGAGAATCCTGGAGGTTGTTCCACATAGACTTCTTCATTCAGCTTTCCATTTAGAAACGCTGACTTAACATCGATCTGATATACTTTGAAGTCTTTGTGTACAACGTATGCTAAGAATAGACGAATAGATTCTAGTCTTGCTACTGGAGCAAATGTTTCGTCATAATCTATGCCTTCCTCTTGTCTGTATCCCTGAGCAACAAGACGAGCCTTGTTGCGGGTAACAGTTCCATGTTCGTCCAACTTGTTTCGATAGACCCATTTAGTGCCTATCACTGTTTTGTCAGTTGGTTTTCGAACAAGTTTCCAAACTTTGTTTCTTTCGAATTCAGTCAGCTCTTCTTGCATGGCGCTGACCCAGTTTGGATCTTTCAAGGCATCATCTACTTTCTTTGGTTAAGTTAGAGAAATAAAATTAACAAATAAACAAATATTACCTGCACTTCGTCGAGTCTGAATACCAGCGTTTGGATTACCAAGAATTTGATCGATTGGGTGATTTATAGTCCATCGCTGAGCCGGGGCGTGAGACGCTGACTCAACTTGAACTGGAGGAGCTGAAGATGAAGCTTCAGCGACGTCTGGAGTATCAGCCAAGAGAGGAATGGATGCAGTTGTCATTATATTCACTGATTGCTGAGAAGTAGATGGAATGTCTGAGATATTGGGTTCAGAAGCAGGTATAGTGTTTATAGGAACAACTGAGACCCATGAAGTTTCAGCTTCACTATTCTGCATATTTGGAATGATAGTAGGACCATCATCTTCAACTGTATGAGCACGAGGAGTGGGAATATCTTCTGAATCACCAAGATGAGAAAACATCCATTGATTCAGTTCTTCAGTATCAGTGGACGGTAAAGAGTTCGCTGAACGGGATTCGTCAAACGTGACGTGAATTGTTTCTTCAACAGTTTGTCTTCTTCGATTGAAGACTCTGAAGGCTTTGGAAATTGAAGAATATCCAAGAAAGATTCCATCATCAGCCTTAGGATCAAACTTTCCAAGGGCATCTCTGTTATTCAGTATGAAACACTGACATCCAAAGATGTGAAGAAAGCTGATTAAAGGCTTTCTCCCATGAAATAGTTCATAGGATGTTTTATTGAATCTTTTAACTATCAGCGACATGTTTTGCGTAAAACAAGCGGTGTTGACAGCTTCTGCCCAAAACTGAGTAGGAAAGTGAGAATCGCTGAGCATTGAACGTGCAACTTCAATAATTGTTCTATTTCTTCTTTCAACGACTCCATTTTGTTGTGGTGTTCTCACTGATGAAAAGTTGTGAGAAATACCCTTACTCTCAAAATAGGAATCAAGAGAACTGTTTTTGAATTCAGTCCCATGATCACTCCTTATTGAGCGAACGGTCAAATTGTTCAGGGTTTCCATCTTTCGAACAAAGGTGATGAGTTCTTCAGGGGTGTCACTCTTGGAACGGAGAAACATAACCCATGTATAACGAGAGAATTCATCAACTATGACCAGTGTATATTTCTTTCCAGCGATGGATTGTTAATTAACAGGGCCAAACAAATCCATATGGAGAAGTTGTAGTGGAGATGACACTGAGGAGACTTGCTTTGACTTAAAGCTTGCTTTGGTCTTCTTCCCTTTTTCACACGCTGAACATAAAGACTCTTTGGCGTATGAGTGTTGAGGTAGACCAGTGACTAACTCTTTTGAAGAAAGAGTGTTCAGTGTCTTGAAATTCAGATGAGAGAGCCTCTTATGCCATAGCCAGTTGACATCAGATGAGGCTTTTGAGAAGAAACAGGAGTTCTCAGTGGTGGTTGAGTCCATGTTTATTACATAAACATTTTCCAAACGATAACCGCTGAGAGCTATCTTCTCCTTTTTGTCAGTGACAAAACAGGATTCCTTAGTAAAGGTTACTTTCTTATCCTTGTCGCAAAGCTGACTGATGCTTAAAAGATTATGCTTCAGCCCTTCAACATATGCGACTCTTCTGAAGGTGGTTGTACCATTAGAGAGTACACCAAACCCTGGGGTATGTCCTTTTCCATTTCCACCGAAAGTCACAGAGGGACCCTTCTCTTCCTTGTATTCAGCGAGCAGGCTTTTCTTTCCAGTCATGTGTCTAGAGCATCCGCTATCGAGATACCAGATACCCTTCTGAACCTGCATCACAAAGGAAGATTAGTTTTTCTTGGGTACCCACTTAACCATGTGTACACGTTTGTCAGTGGAAGTAGTTGGAATGGAAGGTTCAGCAATCTTCGCTGCATTTGAAGATTCAGCTTTGTCAGTCTTCACTTTGGTTAATTTCTTAACCTCAGTGGTCTTCTTTGCCTTGGGGGTAATCTTTACCTTAGCTATCTTTTCAGCTTTGGTGGCTGTGGGGCACTTACTAGCAATATGATCAGTGAGTCCACAGTGATAACATTTCCTATAACTAAAAGTAGTTCTAGGACCATTTGAATGATGAGCTTTTGATTTAGAATTAGAAGGACCAACACCAAATAAGCTTTTGGCTTTTGAAATGGTAGGAACGTTTAGTTCTTCAGATTTCTTACCAAGGACATCCACTCTGAGTCTAGGAGTAGATCGCTGAATAGACCCACGCTGAGTAGATCCAGAGATCTGATTCCTTGATCCAGAGGAATATATCACTAAAGCTTTGGAAGCATTCAGCTTTGGTACTAAAGTACCCTTCTGAGGATTTTGGTTAAAAGTAATTCCTTTACCTTTATCTTTAAAGACAGAGGTAGGTTTTGGATAAACCATTTTCTCTTTACCTTTTGAAGAGGTAGAAATTTCCTCAGGGATAGGAGGTCTGGACGAGGAACACTGAGAGGATGAAGTGTCAGTGACTGAGGATACGAAAGTTCCAAATAAGAGCATGGAACGATCAGTGGTTGGTTCTTGAGTTTCATATTTGTAACCGAGACCACGTTTATCACTCATGGGTATCTGAGACTTAATTATCTCAATGATCTTTGTTGAAGAATTACACCATCCTTCAACAGTAGCTTTTTCAGCTTTCAATGCAGCGATAACTTCTGCTCGTTCGATTTTGACTAGCTTTCAATGCAGCGATAACTTCTGCTTTCAATGCAGCGATAGCTTCTTCAATTTTAGAAAGCTTTTCTATTTGAAGGTAACAGTTTTTAAGCTGTTCAGCGAGATCAAGGTTTTGGTTTTCAACTATAGTTTTGCCATTCATGGCTTCATATAAACTTCTAGTCAAGAGATCGATTTTACGGAGACTATCAGCTTCATCAATATTTGCAATATTTGTAAAGAAGGAAGGTGATACCTGAATTGCAGAGGTTGAAGTAGAGGGAATGTCTGAACTTTCTTCCTCATCTTCAATCTTTGCCATAAGACAGAGATTGGCTTCATCAGCTTCAGAGTCAGATGATGATTCTTCTTCTTCAGAAGCAGCCCAATCGTAAACCATCAGGCCTTTGCCTTTCTTCTTGAAGCTTTTCAGCTTCGCATATTTTTCTTTCAACTTAGCATATTTGTCATCTTTATTCCTGGGAATAAAGGATTTCTTGGGAAACGCTGAGTTTCTCGGTACTTTCTTAGACATGCACTCGTTAGCGAAATGTCCAATCTTTTCGCAGTTAAAACAAGTAGCAGTAGCCTTATCAACAGTAGCTGATGATCTTGGCTTATCAGTTATAGAAAGAGGTTTGTTCTTTCTGAACATTTTCTTTTTGGCGAATCTCCTGAACTTTTTAGTTAGGAGAGCCAAAGATTCATCATTATCTGAAGAGTCAGAATCTGATGATCTTTCAGAGTTACTCTCTAACTCAGTGATAGTGACCGAGGGTCGCTGAGTAGAGGGTTCCTCTGAGATTAAAGCAACAGGGGTGCTTTTGGAATCTTTTACAAGATTCTTCTTAAGATGGCTTGATTGCTCATGATTCAACATCGTGCCATATAAGGTAGCAAGGGTCATTGATCTTAGATCTTTTGACAGCTTGAGACACATAGAGTAACTGTCCCAGCTTTCAGGTAAACATTCTAGAAACTTTGTCAGCACTTCAAAGTTAGAATATTCCTTACCAACAGTTTTCAGATCTATTATTAAGCAATTAAAATGTTGGTGAACTTCAGAGAGAGTCTCATTCTTACCACAAATGAAAATTTCATACTGTCTTACCAGGTTGATCTTTCGAGAGTCCTGGACTTCAGCAACACCTTCATACTGAACACATATTGTGTCCCACATGGCTTTTGAGGATTTTAGGTTCATGACGGAATGGTAGACTTCGTCAGGAAGAGCCATGGATAGTATGGATCTGGCTTTGGTGTCGATAGCCACTTTCTTCTTATCTTCGTCAGTCCATGTATGAACTTCTTTGGGTACCAGCCTTTCTGAAATAGCAGGTCTATTCTCAGCGGCTGGTACTGCGGCATCAATTCTTACAGGAATGAATGGGCCATTTTCAAGATAATAAGGCATAGTAGGGTCTACACCTTCTAGGAAGAGAGTCATCCTATTTTTCCATAGATTAAATTAATCTCTGGAGAATCTAGGGGGTTTTGCAAGAGAACCATTGTCGATATAATTTGTGTTTGTGTTGGTAGCCATTTTTAGAAATACCAAGGAAGAGAAATCTTAGTATAGATTAGATCTTGTTTATGAGATTAAACAAATCCGCTCTGATACCACTTGTTGGTCCCGAAGGGCTATACAAGTTTGTAGAAGGGGGGGGGGGGTTGAATACAAACACACAGATTTTACTTTTCTAAATTATTTATTGATAAATCATTAACAATTTACAGCTTGTTGCGGAAACAAGATTAAGGATAAACCTAAATCTAAACAAGTTGGAACACTAAGTTTCTTGCACTAAGAAGGAGAAGGAAATTACTAATAATAACCTATCTCAAGATAAGAAGGATGAACTTGTCCAGAGTTAGCAAGTTACTTCAAAATGAAATGAGTTCATCTTCTTATATACTGCATGCATTTAATGCATTGCAGTTTACACTTTACACGTGGCAGCAGCTGATTGGTTGCATGTCCTTGACCTTTGTTGACAACCTTAGTAGCCGCATGTTGAACAGTGTAGTATCAGAGTGGTTGTACGAATTCAGACAATAAGGAGGTTCTTTTTCTGACATATCGTACGGAGACGTGCAAGGGTGGTTAAGACAAAGTACTTTGTACGGAGGACTTTATGATCAGCTTTTCGTTGATTCAGCGATCTATCATTCTTTATCAGCGAATAATAGAATTCAGCGATAGCTAAAGTCTTGTACTTGATACTTCACGTTGAGTGGACAAATCTAAGTCTTCGCTGATCCGCATCAGTTCATTAGGAGACTTGTCGCTGATTCTTGAGCTTGATCTTCGACTTCAGCGTAGAACCTATGTTAAAGTGAAACTTGTCTTCAGAGATCATAAGTAAACAACTAACTTATCAGCGATCACCATAAGTACTGAACAGACTCAGAGTATTATGGTGAACAGTGTTCGCTGAATGTTTAATCTAAAGAGCGAGAGTTCCTATCAGCGGTACTGTAAGATCTTAGTACTTATCAGCGATAGTGAAACTCTGATACATATTGTTTACTTACAATTTTCACTAAGTATATAAGAGAGGGTCATTATCAAATAACTGAGGGTTTGGATCAACACTTTTTCTTTTCCTCTCCTCTCTTCTCTTCAAAACGCTTACCATCAAATCTTTTCTCTTCGAACTAACTTATGTGTTCTGTTTTTCAACAGCCAGGTACTTTGAATGTTAACAATGTTATTTAACAAAGTAATTAACTCTATGTGTTCTATTAACAATGGACGAAGCAAAGAAATATAAGAGTAGCTGAGATAGAGGACATGATAGGAACTCAAATCTGTTGTTTTGCCCTTCTTCTATGTGTTCTATTAAGTCGGGATAGGTACAAGCTTATTTGTTCTGTTAAGTCAGGATTTTTGCTATCTTCTGCTGTTTTGCCCTTCACATATGTCGCCTAATTCACCTATCTTCTTCTATGGGCTTAATATGTTGTAACAGTGATAAGTTTAGGTGGAGTCGAGTTCATTGATGGAGCCTTTATGAGATGCCTCCGTTGTTTCATATCCTTATTCTATTAATGGCATATTTGTTCGAGAGTGTACCATTAAGCTTCTTTGTTGTTCTTTTCCCAATATTCCAGCATCGGAGGTAAAATTGAATTTTGATTTTTGTTTTGGCTTTTGCCATTTATTTTCAGTTTACGAAGTTTGTTAATGGACTCTTTGAGGCGAGAGCGGACCTCTATACATTCAAGAACCACATATGGTAAATATATGGCCCTTAGGTTTTATGTGTGTGTATTATTGTGCATCTTTTAATATATTTCTTGCATCATCATTCTCTATGATTGCTACATCTTATAGCTTGCCAAACAATAGAAAGTTGGACTGAAATTGACTAAATGGATGGTAACAAATTCGTGAAAAATATTAAAAAGTATATATGTCTCATCATATACGGTTCTAGTTAGAAACTATGTATGAAAAGTGCTATTTTTTTAATACATTTATACACGGTTGTAAAAGTAATGGTGTGTGTATATACATTTGTACACGGTAAAATCATAAAACCGTGTATGAAAATAGACCTTTGTACACATTTGTATACGGTTTCATTTAAAAACCGTGTAGGATAAACACTTTCATACACGGTTATTAGCCTCTTTTTCAAACGGTTTTAAAACCATGTACGAAGACGACTTTTGCACATGGTTTTGGAAACGTGTAAAAAGATCATCAGTTTCACACACACTAGGCTTACACATGGTTGCAAAACCGTGTATGAAACCCCTAACAATCGTGTATGAAAGGTCGTCTTGTACTAGTGCAACCCAACCCGCCTCAACCCGTAAGAGTTTGGTTGGTATGAGTTGGGTTGAGATTTTTCTAAACCACCATAATTTGGTTGGATTAAATAAATACCTTAAACCGCATAACCCAATCTGTGTACATCCTGAAAATAACTCTGTTTATAAGAAAATTATTTATTAAAATTCTTTTACTAATAATCAAACAATTGTTTTATTTAAAAGGGAAAACTTAGAAAAACCCCCAATAAACTATCTGATTTTAAATGATTAAGTCATTTAACTATTTTTTTGAATGATAAATCCTTCAAATTTCTAAAACCGTTTAAATACATCTTTTCAATCTGTAAAAACAAAACAGGTTATGTGATAAAATTTTGGGAAAGGTCTAAAAAACCCAACAAAGTATCTGATTTTGAATGATTAAGTTCCTATATTTTTTAACAATTAAATCTCTAAACGTTCTCCCAAATCTTTTTACCAAATAAATTAATGAACTTTTTTTTGAACAAATAACTTTTTTTTTGAAGAAACAAAATCATGAACTTAATTTTGAACAAATAAATCTAATTTTTTTTAACAAAGTCATGAACAAAAAATATATATACAGTTCCTCTTACCGACAAAAAATAAATAAAATGAATCAATTAAATAGAGAAAGTTATATTATTTCTATTACTAAATCCAAAGCATTCAAAAGTTATATCTAAAGCATAAATAAATACTTACAAAAATTATACTCATTATTTTACAAAATATACCAAAATAACGTCAATCTTTTCACAAAATATACATAAAAACACTCATCCTTTCACAAAATACACCAAAAAAGTTATGAAGGGATGGACGTTTTTTTGGTATATTTATGAAAGATTGAACACTTTTTTGGTATATTTTGTTAAAGGATTAATATAATTTTTGTACGTATTTATTTATGTTTTATGCATAACTTTTGAATGCTTCCAAATCAGTAATGAAAACAATTTAATTTTTCTCTGTTTAATTGGTTAATTATATATAATATAGACCCAGCCGAGTCTAACCGTTTTTTATTTGATCTCGGCCGTTTAAACTCCCCTCAACTTTCGATCCTGGCCATTTAAAATCAATAAGCCACTCATTAAGCCATTCATCAATCCATTAATCCTCCCTCTCCACCTTCCTCTGCAAACCGCTCACTCCCTCCTACTCACTACCCCACTCCTCCCACGATCATCTTCTTCCTCCAGTATAACTCCTCACGATTATATCTTTAAACCCTTAGCCGTTTCTCCCTCACATGCCAACTCCCCATTTCCCACGTTCCCCGATTTCCTTCCCATTCGAAAACTATGCGGGTGTTTGGGATTGCTTATTTAAGCACTCTTCTTCACCAGACCACCCTCCCTCATCTCAGATTCTCAAATATTCATTGATTCACGGTCTCCATGGCGGTTCACGGCTGATAGATTCATCACTCTTCTTCTGTCAACAATATGGTAATTAGGGCCTTGATTCATTTCAGGTTACATTCCATTCCAATCCACGTAACTACGGCTAATCCAATTTTAGTTTGATTCTTACTGATTTATCTGATTTATTATTGGATTGAGTTGAAAAGTACAAGATTTTTGGTTCAATGGAGTGATTCAGAATGATATGATGTCGTGGATAATGAAATAGTAGAATAATGGGTTTCAGGTGGATTAGGGCAAAGGAATCGCAGACGATTAGGGGAAACGGAAGCGCGATGGAGACGAGAAATCTGGTCATCGGAAGAGAAAAAACCTCAGTGTCCTCCAGTTCTTCGAGGATTCTGCTTTTGAAATCGAGGAGAGCGATTCAAGTGACGATGACGATTTTATCAACGACGGTATAAAAACTAAAAAGATTCTTTCGATCATCTACATTGTCTGCATATCTGTTAATTTGTCATTTTAGGGCTAATTTGTGATTTCAAAATTTTGGGGGTTTTTTCAGGGTGGGTTACGTATTTCATCGTCTCAACATGGTTGAAGTTTGTTTGATGGGATTTATTTAGTTTTAGGGTTTCGTGGAAAATTTCTTTTGTTGTATGGAAATAATCCTTTCTACTATTCATGATCACCATCATTGTGTTACTGATATGGTGCTAACTAAAGTTGCAGTACTAAAACCATAAAATGAAAAATAATCCATAACTTTAGTTAGCACCATATCAGTAACACAATGATGGTGCTAACTAAAGTTATGGATTATTTTTCATTTTATGGTGCTAACCAAAATTTGCAGTACAAAATTTGCAGTACAAATCCATTCATAGCTCACATGCTGCAAATTTGTACTGCAAATTTTGGTTAGAATTTACTTTTCATAACTATGAATGGATTTGTATTCTATACCTCGATCTGTATGGATATCTTACACGAACGGGCTATAAGAAAGTCTCAACACCCCTCTAAAGAAGGGGTAATAATGTCAAAACACATGCACGATGTATTATTGCAATGTGTATGAAGACGTTGGAGTTGGAGCAACGTTACTATTTTGTCAGGAGTCATGGTTTTAAATGTAAATTTTGTTTCCACCTCTATGGTTACCATATTTATTAGCAGAAAACATGTTTCATGTGCTCTGTTTGGGGTGACTTGTGTTTGTATTGGTCAATGACTCAATGATTCAGTGTGAAAATGTGTTTTGTTCTTTTACTTTGACTCAATGTGAAAATGTGTTTTCTCTAATTGTCTCATCTTAAATTTAGTTATGTTTATTCTCTGCTGTAGTGTTTCTTGAAGATAACTTCGGCCCCGATCTTGAAGTCAAGACCGAACCAAAGACTCCTAACCTTCCCTTTTTTCCCAAAGAAGAGGATATGGATGAAGAGGAACTAGAGAAAGTTTTGGAAGCACGTTATCAGCCAAGTGCTAATTTTGTTAAATACGCGGAAGATCGAACTAAAACTGCAAGGTCGGATGAACACAACACGTCAATGCCATTTGTTATGGAGCCAACAATCTGGAAAGTCAAATGCACGGTATTTTGTTTGTAGCTGAGTTGTTCAGTTTGTCAGCCTTCTCTAGGCTCCAATAGCTGTTATTCTGAATTCTGAAACCAAAATTTGACTGTAGGTTGGACGCGAGAGGCATTCAGCTTTCTGTCTCATGCAGAATTATGTTGACTTGCAAGCTCTTGGAACCAAGTTGCAAATGCTTTCAGCATTTGCCGTGGAGCATGTCAAAGGTTTTATTTACATTGAAGCTGAAAAGCAATGTGATATCAATGAAGCAGGCAAAGAAACAACTGTTGTGAGTTGCTTTTCCATGTGTTAACTCTGATCAATCATCATATGCTACAATGTTTTTATTATATAAACTATTGACCCAGGTGAGTCAATCGTTTTTAGACTCGATCTGGGCCTTTTAAACTTAAAGTAATCAGCATTTCAACACATGGAACTTCAAATCTATATATAACCATTAAAAAGGGGAATCAGACAACAGTCCCAAGGCAATCTACTTTACAATATGCAATTATTCATACATGAAAAATTAGGATGGAAAACAATAAAAGTCGTTGAAATTTAACTACTTTTTTGGGTTCGACTGGGAGTTTGCATGGAGTTTCCATTGATTAAAGTCGTGTCGTATTGGATTAATTATACATAATATGGACGCAACCGAGTCTAACCTTTTTTGGTTAGATCTCGGCCATTTAAACTAAACCCCAACTTTTAATCTCCGTCGTTTAAATTAAAAGGTACTACATTCTATACTTATGTTAGATCTCGGCCGTTTAAACTAAACCCCAACTTTTAATCTCCATCGTTTAAATTAAAAGTTACTACATTCTATACTTAATTTACAACTTCAAATAATATATTGGTTATCAGAAGTTGGAGAAATACTCGACCCACTACTACCTAACTCCCACATCCAGCCCACTAGCCCACTCATACCCTATTTCCGCCTGTTTTCCTCCCACGTTTCCCCCTGAGTCTTCACTCGATTAGGAGGAGTTCACTTTGTGCGTGTATATATCCCCTGCATCCTTTGTTACTGAAAACTTTCCGGCGTCGTCATGAGAGCTAAGGTAAGCAATCAATAGCAAAAAACTATCAACAATCGGTCAATCAAGTATATTTTTTTGTTTTTTCATCTGATTTTTTGTTACTGTTGAACGCATAGTGGAAGAAGAGGAGGATGAGGAGATTGAAGAGGAAGCATCGAAAGATGAGACAGAGATCCAAGTAGATCGATAAAACGTTTTGCACTGAATCGTCTATCTCGTGTCTACCGATGTCGTATTGCTAGGTTTATGTTCTATAGTTTTCTTCGAATCTTCGTCCTTTTGTTTTCAGTTATCATTGCTGTAGTTGATCATACATTTTTCTTAATGAGTTTTATCATCATCTCCAAACATTTGATTTTGATGTTGATTTTACAGCATTTAGTGAAATGGATCGTTTTAGTAGCATTGAATTTTGCTTAATTAATTATAAGCTTTGTTTTGTGATGATTTGTTTATTTAATGTTTTAATCGGTTCCGTGGAATTCCAGTTTATAGTGGTTAGCAATGTCTGAACTTCTAGAATCTGATTCAACTCCATCTCTTGATATTGGTCACGGTAAGTGTTAGGGCAATATTTGGTTGAATAGAAGTTCAAGGGCTAAATGTTAAATCTTTATTTTGAGCCTTATTTGTGAACGGGCTGTGGGCTTGTTGCCACGGGCCCATTAGTATATAAAGTTGTAATTAGCTTAGAATTAAGCTAGTTGTCTATTTTGCTTTCCTAAACTTATTGTAAACACTCTCTCAATATTGAAAGCTAATTGGATGACCAGTTGAAATCATATCGTTTGTTATTCATCTATTGATTTATGTATTGTTCGTTGCACGGATCTGGAACTAACAATTGGTATCAGAGTAGACGGACAAATCGATTCAAAGTGTTCTCTTTGAATTATGGTAAGGTCTCTGAACATACGGTTGTGTTCTTATTGAAAATCCATATTTTGATTCTGTTGAAATTGATCGTTTTCGTTTATTGGATATTGTTAGCGTCATTCTTATTAGTGATTCTGCACGTTTTCACAATCTAATTCGATCATCTGAGTGATTTTTAAGCAAATTAAAGTTCAAAAGTTCTTGGTTTTGTTCTTGCAAAAATCGAATTTTTACCATCAAAACTTGTTGTTTTTGCTTCAAAATTGATTTGGGTATTGTTATTTTTGTGTTTGGTCGAGTTCCTAACCTTTCAGGAACGTTTTTGAGCAACCCTAATCGATTCCCAATCGACTTGGAAACCACAGCCGCGCTTTCCGGATAACAGCCGTAGTTTCCGGACAATCAGTCAATCTTTCCGGATACCACACACATCTTTCCGGGTAAGTACTTCTTTCCAATCTTTCCGGGTACAATTGTTCCGGAAACCCAAAGTTTCCGGTAAAATATTTTATCCGGACAACTCAAAGTTTCCGGTAACCTATTTTATCCGGACAACTAAAAAGTTTCCGTTCAAATTGATTCTTTCCGGACACCATCATCTGGAAAGCATATCATCCGGAAACCCATTTCATCCGGTAAGTTCTGTGTTTGAGTTTTTCATTCGGAAACTAATTTCATCCGGTAACCCATTGCATCCGGAAACCTTAGTTTTCCAGACACTCTTATTTTATCCGGATACTTTTGCTAAGTGATCACATTCACACTCAATCTGATCCGGACACTTCCAGATCAGACATCAAATCCGGATTCCTATCCGGTAAGTTCAGTTCTGTTGAATTCTTACCTGTTTCTAGTACAAATCTTTCATAGAACCTGCGTTAGGATACCACTCGTAGTGCCTTGCGTTAGGTTATCACTTTGAATCGAACCAATCGTCTGACGATCACTCCATTACAACTAAAGATGTCTTCACGCGACGCTCTTGGCATCGGCAACGATTCCAAACCACCTTGCCTCTACCAAGGTGAGTACAGCCAGTGGCGGGACAGATTCATAATCTTCATCGAATCAAAGGACAACTTCGAGTATATCTGGCGAGCTCTAAGAGATGGGCCAATTCCTGAACCGACGAAGACCATACCAGCAACTGCAAACGCTGAAGCTCGTGTGGAGAAAAAGACGGTCTCCGAGATGACTGATGACGAAAGAGGCATGATTGAGGGAGAAAAGCATGCTAAAAGGTACCTTGTTCAAGCTCTGCCAAATGCGATCTATACTACCATCGACAGCTACAAAAAGACAGCTAAGGGCATGTGGGATCAGGTGGAGAAGATGATGCGCGGGAGCGAAGTCGAGAATCAATTAAAGATCAACAGCTCCATAACCATGTTCGATGGGTTTAAGCAACGCACCGGCGAATCCCTCTCTCAAACCTATGAACGCTTCTGTCTCCTTCTCAATGCGCTCCACAAGAATCAGATCACTCGTTCTAACACGGAGAACGCACTAAAGTTCCTCAACAACCTTCTGCCTGAGTGGAAAGTGTTTGCATCACATGTCAAGCATAACCACTTAATGGAGAAAGTCGGCATCCATGAGCTGTATGAGATGCTTCTTGAAGACGAAGATGAGGTAATGGAAATTTTGAAAGAGAAGAAAGTTGCATCCAAGCCAGCTGCTGATCCTCTAGCTCTCATGTCTTCCAAACGAGGCAAATCTTCTGGGCGTCACTCCAAACGTACTCAAAAGCAAAGCGAATCTGAGTCAGAACCTGAGGAAAAAGAAGACAGTGGTTCTGATTCTGAAATAGCTGCCATCAAGAAAGCAATGGCCCTGCTCTCCAAATCCTTCCAACAGAAGTTCTACAAGCAACCGATGTCTAATAATCAGCGCTACTCCACCTCCTCCAACAAGCGCCATGATTATAAGGACAGATATGAAGGAAAGAAGAAAGTTGATGAGCCCGACCAGTCTGACAAGAAAGAGAAGATAGAGAAAGATGACCGCAAGAAGAAAGACGAACCCGTGACTTGTTATAACTGCGGGAAGCTTGGTCATTTTGCGAAAGATTGTCGGAGGCCCGTTGTAAAGAATTCCCACTATTACAAGGCGAAGCTTGCATTAATAGAACAAAAGGAAGCTGAAGAAGCTTTACTTGTTGAAGACGACTATTGGTTGGGTCGTTCTGATGATGAAAACGAGTATGATGGTGCTGATGCTTTCATGGGATACCACTCACCTGCCGATGAAGAGAAGGCAAAGACAAGTCAGGTATGTGAATCTAACCAACAAGAATTCTTTAATAAAATGCAATCACTAGCTGAACGGGTAGATTCCTTCAAGGACACTACTGATGAACAACTGCTTGAGATCAGATCACTATCTGAAGAGCTAGATGTTCAAAAGCGAATAACTGAGAAATACAAGTCCGAAAATGCTATGTTAAAAGAAAAATGCAAAAGTCTTTCACTAGCACCTAAGGACTTAAGGGCCAAATTATCTGAACTACAATCACAGCTTGATCAGTGTATGAATGAGAAAGCAGAAATTGTTTACCAGTGTTCTAATCTTCAAATTCAGCACAAGGAGTTTGTTAACAAAATCACAGATCTTAAAACAAAACTCCACAAAAGAGGTCAAATTGACTAGACCATCCATATGAATAAACCCAAAGAGTTCACGTATTTTAACAAAGAATGGGGAATCGGATACGATAACCCACATTATTTGAAAAAAGGGTATATTCAAAACACCGACACTGTATGATTTTGGATGTCTTGGAATAGATAAAACGTACCCGGAATATGCGATAAAATGGACTGGTCCTCTTGAACCCGAAAAGGAAGAGGAAACTGAGGAATACAAGCGCATAAACACGTATAAAATGCAACTTCCGTTTTGTTATGGACCTTTAAATTATTCTTATCAGAAGAACAAAAAGTACCTCTCGAATGACTACTTCGATTGCTATAAAGTTGTATCGCCCAAGGATGAGGTCCATGCAACTGAAACCAAGACTGAGACGGATGAGTTCAAGCTCTATGTTCCCCCTCTCATCTTGGAAGCAAAGATAGTTGAATTCGAGGAGTCACTCGAGAAAGAAAGGTCCAACTTTCAAAAGGAAAAGCAAGTGCTAATCAAGGAACTTGAGAATCTAAAATCGATCAAAACCGAAACTGTGTCTGATGAAGGACAAGAAATCCTTCAGTGTGAAATCAATATTCTCACATCAAAACTGGATGCCTTGGCAACAGATGCGATGAAGGAGTGTACGAGAAATGGTCAACTCCAAGAGCAGCTTGACCAACTCCAATCTGAAAAGCAGATTTCACCTGAACTTTGCTCAAGCTCATCTGATACGTCTTCGTATAAAGCTTTCATAAGCAAAATATTTTCAACACAAGACGGTCTAGAATCTCAAAATAAGAGTGTTTCAAGGAATTTAAACTCTGATTTTTTCCTAGCTTCCGCACCAAATTCCCCGAAACACACGAGCACAAAGTGTTCCTCGCCTTCCTCGACCGATCCAAGTCCTGTAATTCCGGATGTCGATTTTTCTGAATACATTAACTCCGAAGGCAATTCTGATGAAGAGTTTGAGTCGTTCCCCTTCGACAAACCTCTTCCGAGTCATACTGATTTTTTTTCACCAGTAGTCAATCGACCGGTCAATTTTCTAAAGGGTGATTGTTCTAAAACAAAGACCCCAGCCGTGATTAAGATTTCTAAATCTAAACCTGTTTCTCAAACACAATCACAGCCGAGGCAAAAGACCGAGCGATTGCCTACCAAAAATACTGCTTCTTCAAAAGTCACTGACCGTGCTGTCCCTGTTGTTTCAGATAAAAACGGTCGCGCTAAACAAGAACAACCAAAGTGGCTAGATAAGGAACCTGTCGAGGATGCTGCATCAAAGTCATTTAATACAGTTGTTTATCCTAGAATGAACAAAAACGATTGTGCTTGGAATCATAGGAATGATTTTGTTAAACGCGATGTTTCTTTTCCAATTAAACTTTATTCCATTCAGCAGTTGATTCAATTATCGCATGATTGTTTGTTTTGTTCTAGTTGTGGTTGAAATGACTTTGATGATATTAATAATAATGATTGGTTTGGGTCATATCATATATATAATCATACACCCAAAAGCAAACCCCATAAAAATAAAAAGAAACACCATACTCAACGGGGTTCCCAATCAGAGGTTAAACCACAGCAGGAGAGAAAACCCATTCCAAAACGGGTTTCTCCTACTGAGGTTAAAGCGGCACCCAAAAGACAGCCTGCTACAAAACCAGTTCCTCCAAAAGGTGTAAAACCTACACCTAAGAGGCAACCTGTGTCAAAGCAAGTTCCTCCGAAGGGTGTCAAACCTAACCCTCCAGGACCCATGCAAATATGGGTACCTAAAGTCCGCTAAACTTGTTTTTATAGGATGGTCATGTGTGGTACTTAGACTCTGGATGCTCCAAGCACATGACCGGAAGGAGGGAGCTTCTCACGAACTACAAAGAATAATATGGCGGAGACGTGAGATTTGGGAACAATGACAAGGCGCCGATTTTGGGCTACGGCGACATTGTCCAAGACAAGATCACTATCAAGAAGCTATCACACGTCGCGGGATTGGGACACAATCTGTTCAGTATCGGCCAATTCTGCGACAAATATCTCAAGGTCCGATTCAAAGCCAAAAGGTGTAGAATACTCAATGACAAAGAAACAGACCTACTGGTTGGAACGCGAAAGACCAACCTCTATACCGTCGACCTTGCAGCCCTGAAGACCGATAACTCTGTCTGCCTGATGTCGAAGGCCATGTCTCAGTAAGCGTGGATTTGGCATCGATGTCTTTCGCACATGAACTTCAAATGTATCAACAAACTGGTGCTGGGCGGGCACGTGAAAGGCATGCCCGATCTATAATTCGTGAAGGATCGACTCTGTGGGGCATGTGAGATGGGAAAGATGAAGTGAACGACGTACAATTCGAAGGCCGCTCCGAGCACGTCCCGGTCCCTTGTACTTATCCATATGGATTTGTGTGGACCGATGCGTGTTCAAAGCATCAACAAGCGCAAATATGTCCTGGTGATGGTGGATGACTTCTCGCGCTACACTTGGGTCAAGTTCCTTCGTAGGAACGACGAAACTCCGGAACTGATCATCAATCACTTGAAGACCATCCAACTGAACCATCAAAGTCAAGTTCAGACTATCAGGACCGACAACGGGACGGAATTCAAGAATCAAACGGTGAACGACTACCTAACTTCTGTCGGTATCTCTCAAACCTTCTCGGCGGCACGCACTCCTCAGCAAAACGAAGTGGTGGAAAGACGCAACCATACCCTCGTCGAAGCGGCTCGCACCATGCTTTCTCAATCGAAACTACCGCTATTTCTCTAGGCCGATGCGGTGTCTACAACTTGTTATACGCAAAACCGCTCCATCATCAACAAGTGGTTCAACAAGACGCCGTATGAGATCATGAACAAACGCGTTCCGAACATTAAGTATTTCCATGCGTTCGGATGCACGTGCTACGTCCTGAATGACAAAGACGATCTCGGCAAATTCAGCCCCAAGGCAGACGAAGGAGTTTTCATCGGATACTCCATGCAGGCTAAGGCGTATCGCGTTTACAACAAACGTACTAAAACCGTTACCGAAAGTGTAAACATGACATTCGACGAAGCCGCAGATTTGGCTTTTGAACACATCAGTTCAGAACCCGGTTTAACTGGCGTGCTAGCTTCCGAACTTCCACATTCGGGATCTGCACAAGCGACAGTAAATCCGAATCATGCATCTTCATCGAATGCTGATCTTTCAGATTTAGATTTATTGTTTAAATATTTTTACGATGACATATTTAACGTTACTCCCCCTCATGTCTCAGCATAACAACGACTTGAAGCTGCTCGCATCGAGGATTCGGCGAATCTATCCGGTCCGCCACCTTCGACAAGCACGCCATCCATCACTGCGGAGACATCACAACCGTCATCATCAACTTCATCTGATACTACCATCCCCTCGGAGGAACCAATAATAAACCCGGAGATCGCTCCTAATGATTCGTCATCTGCTATAATCAATGATCAGCCTCTGCATTCCTCGGAACCAGAAGTTGTTCAACCTTCGTCGAATCCTCCCCCATCTCCTCCGAGAAACCAACCAGCTACGGTTGAAGCGGTACAAGACCTTCCATCTGGTAACTATGTGGATCCGGACGCCTCACCTTCAACTCAGCAATCGCTTCCACACACCACCAAATGGACGAAAGCTCATCCCCTGCACCAAATCATCGGTGATCCCTCCACACCAGTCCAAACGCGAGGCGTATCGGCCAATTTCTGCCTCTTCTTTTGATTCTTAAGCAAGATCGAGCCTACCAACGTCCGCGAAGCACTCGAAGATCCGGACTGGATCATAGCCATGTAAGAGGAGATCAACCAATTCGAGGCTCTCAAGGTATGGCAACTTGTTCCACGTCCAACTCATAAAACGGTGATCGGCACTAAGTGGATCTTCAAGAACAAGAAGGACGAAAACGACATCGTCGTACGTAACAAGGCGCTTCTTGTGGCCAAGGGATATCGTCAGCAAGAAGGGATCGACTATGATGAGACCTACGCTCTGGTGGCAAGGATAGAAGCTATACGTATGTTTCTTGCATATGTCGTGCACAAGAACTTCACGGTCTTCCAAATAGATGTGAAGACCGCATTCCTCTATGGCGATATCAAGGAAGAAGTATACGTATCGCAACCGGAAGGATTCGTGGACGATTCAAAACCTGATCATGTCTACGTTCTAGACAAGGCGCTTTACGGTCTAAAATAAGCTCCACGAGCCTGGTACAACACTCTGTCCGAGTTCTTGCTAAAATCAGAATTCACACGAGGTAAGATAGATTCAACTCTGTTTATCAAGAACGAAAAAGGTCATATTGTCTTAGTTCAAGTGTATGTCGATGACATAATTTTCGGTTCTACTAATCCTCAGTATGCAAAGAACTTTGCCAAACTTATGGGACAATTTTTTAAAATGAGTATGCTTTGTGAGATGAATTTCTTCCTTGGTCTTCAGGTTAAACAACTGTCGACCGGGATATTCATAAACCAGGCTAAGTATATTCGGGATATTCTTAGAAAATTCCAGATGGAACAGTCCTCACCAATGAAAACTCCCATGGCACCCGGTACAAAGCTTCACGCCGATCCTAACGGAAAGGAAGTGAACACTAAACTGTATCGGGGAACGATCGGTTCTTTGATGTATCTAACTGCAAGTAGACCGGATATCATGTTTTCAACTTTTCTATGCGCCCGATTTCAATCAAAACCAAAAGAGTCTCATTTAATAGCCGTCAAACAAATTTTTTGTTATTTACGTGGTACTACTGATCTTGGCTTGTGGTACCTGAAAGAGACAGGTTTTAAACTATCCGCTTATTCTGATGCGGACCACGCGGGCAGCATGATGGACCGAAAGAGCGCATCGGGGCATGTACAGTTCTTGGGAGATAGCCTGGTGAGTTGGGCATCCAAGAAGCAGTAGTGCGTCTCTACGTCAACTGCCGAGGCGGAATACGTAGCCGCCGCGAGCTGCTTTTCACAAGTCATATGGATGCGCACGCAACTCAAAGACTACGACTTCACTTACGTAAAGGTGCCCATCTACTGTGACTCGAAGAGCGCAATTGCCATATCCAGCAATCCGGTCCAGCATACGAAGACAAAGCACATAGACGTTCGGTACCATTTCATCAAGGATCACGTAGAAAGAGGTATAGTCGAACTCTACTTTGTAAATACTGAGCATCAGTTAGTAGACCTGTTTACAAAACCCTTGGACGAAAAACGTTTTAATACTCTAGTGTCCAAGTTAGGTATGCTAAATCTGAAGACTTGATCTGTTTGTGTGCCTGATACACGTTCCATACATCTACGAGAAACTGTCTTCTTACCATCCGTTGTTCACACTCCTGATGATTAAGCATACACTTTCTCGCACTTGTATTCTACTTGTATCAGTTACACAGTTAGATTGAGTCTCTGTATTTATTAGGTAGATTTCGTTTGTTTTCTTTCTTTCCACGTGTGTTTCTTTTATTTCATACTGTCGTCTAGTTTAATTGGTGTTATATCTATGCTTTCACGAGTATTCATGTGTTTAGGGGGAGCACGAACCGGTATCAGGTAAGTTTACTCTATTGTTGAGGGGGAGTGTCACAAACAATTTTTTTTTCTAACCTGCCATAAAGTTTTTTTTATGTGGATACTCCCGTGTGCATTTCACACTACGCGCACTTTCTGAGGGGGAGCATATACCTGTATGTTCCTCATTTGAGGGGGAGCGAGAGAAGGATCTTTCAAAATCCTAATAGTCCTATTTTTTGGAAAATTGAAAGAACATGGGTGTCTTTGTTTAATTTGAAAAAGTGTCCGGATAGGATAGGTTTTCGGATAGGTTTCCGGACCGGACACCTATCCGGATAGGATGGGTATCCGGATGACCCACCTGGAAACCTGGTGCACTATTTAAAAGATCCGGATAGCACTGCTCATTCATCCGGATATTTTCAAAAACCCTCTCAAAACTCTTGTTTTTACTCTCTCGTTCGGAAACCATCAACTTCATCGCCTCTTGCTCGATTCTTGCTCACAACTCAGGTATGCTTCTAGTTTCTCCATCTCGACATCGTCTGCACACATCTCGTGATCTAAATCACTAGGATCGACCACAGATTTGGTCGATTAACGGAACCCGAATACCCATTTTGAGTCTCTACGACTTCGGGTCCTCTCGGTGTAGTTTAGGTCTACTTAGATAATTTTCTGTGCTCATATGCTTAAATCGATACCATTAGAATGTACTCACACATGGTTGGGGCTGGAAACTTGTTCGATTGATCCATCTGATTGTCGTCCGGACACATCCAAATATTCCGGACGCCACCATATCAAACATATTTTATCCGCACACCACCATCATCCGGTAACCCTAGTTGTCTGGAAACCTAAGGGTTTCCGGTAAGTTCAACTATCCAGATTGATGGGTGTCCGGTAACCAAAGACATCCGGAAACATCTCTCTTATCCGGAAACCGATTTTTGTCCGGAGTATTACATTGTCCGGAAACTTACACCATATTCGGAAACCTTGGTTATCCGGATACTATTGTCTGGACACTCTGGTTTGTCCGGAAAGTTATGTCAGAAAGTATTCTGTCCGGACACCTCTGTTTTCGTAACTCCAGTACCTTATTATCCCACTGCCAGTCCTCAATCTGACTCAGATTGAGCCTATTACTACAAAGGTACGCACCTGCACTTGTTCATCCGTCTTGGTTACTAAATTTGGTTCTTATTTTTCAGATATTCTATGGCGGATCAACAACAACAACAACAACAACATCTGGAAGAGCATATTCCTCCTCAAGAGGAATTTATCGACGAAGAAGCTGATAATGCTTTGGTCGCCCCTGACCATGGCATTGAAATAGTAGCCAACAATCATCAGTTGGACGCCGCTGAGTTTCGACCACAGGAACAACACCGTGTGGTCATGGACATCCTACTAGGTCACCCTCTCCGTGAGGCCCTCACTGCCACAGCCGACGTCCCGGTACTGTATGTCTATCAAGTGTGGCTCTCTGCCCAGGTCATCAAGGCTGGCAACACTAAAACCATCACGGCATGGATCGACAATCATCCCTTCACGCTCACACCTGACGCATTCCGCCGCCTGCTATCCTTACCTGAAGCCAATGCCGACGGACACCAAGGCTACGACCCCGCGGTCAACGACACGATGTTATGTGCTCAAGTACGCGCACTCGGATATAACCACGCCATCGACCGACCATCAACCTTCAATCGCAAATATCTGGCGCCTATCTGGTACACGCTATTCACCATACTAAACAGATGTCTCTCATCCAGATGGAGGGGCATCGACCAGTGCACCACCGATTTCTTGCGCCTGTTCCATGTTGTATGCTACAACAGACACGTCGACTTCGCGATGATCATATGGCGCGAGATGGTTCAAGCGATTCGGCAAATCAGCGGTACGAAGCAAAAGAAGTTCCTACCTTATCCTCGTTTCTTCTCACTGGCTGTGCGACATCACATGGACGCGAATCCAGGGATACCGCGACGCATTAACCATCCGGTATGTCCCCCTTTCCATTTACAATATATGGTAATTCGGAACCCGTCCAACGCCATAGCCATGCCTATACCTGAAGCCGTCCTGGCACACGCGGACCCCAATGCACCGGGTGTGGTAGAATATAGGAGAGAGCTAGTTGCTCCCATGGTCCAACCAGCACCGGAGGGACCTCCCCAGGGAGATAGACCCGAGAGACGTGAGGGTCCTAGGACAAGAGGAGGAAGGGCCCGGGCAGCAGGGGCTCCCGGGCGGGGTGTGTTGAGAGTGTGCGGGAGGGGAACAGGAGCGGGCGGTGCATTGAATACGCGTCCCAGTACTACCCAATCCCAGCAAGCCGGTACAAGCCATCAAACCATTCCCACCACCCGAACTGCGACCGAAGCAGGACCGTCGACTAGACTACACGAGGTCCAGGTCGTCACTGATACTGAACGCCCCATGCTTCACCGTGACACCGACACATACATCTCTGACCCTCCTTCGCCCACCAGGCAAGTAGAAGATGTGGAATCTGACTCAACTGAATCCGATACGGATCGTACCATACGGGCAACACTAATCGCTACCCGTATCGGACCAAACCCTGACTTTACCGAAGGCATCCCTTTCGACTCACCGACACTACCTCTGATCCCTACTACCCAGCCTGATACGGGAGATACAAGGAGACCTGAGGGGGAATTAGTTGAACAATTAGAACATGTAAGACGGAGGGAATTACGGTCGAAAGCGAACCAAGAAAGATTAAGCCGTAAAGATAAAGAGGCTTCTAAGCGACCCCAAACCAGCGTCATCCAGGTCGCCTCATCTTCTATCCCGTCTCATCCGTTGGGACGGGGTATTGAAGAAGCCGCCGTGGACCTAGCGGCGCAAGTGCACGACCTCCCTAGCCACTCATTCGTCTCTCAAAAGACGGATGTTTCAACTTCGCATGGGGAATTAGCACAACTTCTACTGGTCTCTCACTCGGAGGGTACCGGTATTGAAACAAGAGACCAGCCTCCCCTGGTCTCGACTTCTTTCAAAGCACCATTGAGTCTAGAGCCACTTGTTATTGAACATTCTTCGGCTAGGACACAAGATGAGATCCAACAAATCGGTGCTCTTGGTGACCCGATCGGAAATCCTACCACGGCTACCCCTGTGCCAACCGTGAACGTAGGTGGCTCTACCTCTAAGGTAGATGCCTCAACGGGTGCTCTAAGTGACCCCGGAGTTATTTTGCCCGACTTTGTGTCAAATGGATATCTGGACGGCGCCCTAAAGGCTGTCCGCGAGGCAATGGAGCAGCGATTCACCACTGAGCTCGACAAACTGAAGACATTGATCAAAGGTAAAGAGTAGATGGTTGAACCTGAAACTGCACCAACACCACCATCGACTCCCGTTCAACCTACCTATTCGGTGGATACTTTGAAGACCATGCTCCTTGCTCAGTTGCTCCAACACCAAGATACCGATGCCTCTACCGAAGCAGACCTACTTTCAGTGCTACAATCCCAGGTCAATGCTCCTTCGTCATCCGTTACATCACGATTGGACCAGCTTGACACGACTCTTAAGGACGTACAACAAGAGCTCAAACCATTGTCCGAGAGAGTCGCCTCACCCGAAGACACTTGCAAGAGTCAAGTTGGCGGACTCAAGCGACGACACGATGACCAGGATGATCCTGATCACCGTGAGGGGGAGAACAAGCGACTACACTTGTCCGAGTCCGATCCAATAATCCCTGAAACTACTGTGGTTCAACCGGAACCGTCAACTGCGGCAACTACAACTGAAGAACAACCCGAAGCCGAGTTGAGTTTAGCCGAGATCGAAATTGATATGGACATCTCCGATGACGAAGACCCGACGGTTGAAAAGACTGAGGGAACATCACATGAATTGGTCACCTTTGATACATCAGATAGGCCTGCTCTCAATATGATAGATCCAGGCACCCAGATCAACCCGGAGACCGAAAATGCATGGTACGAAAAAGCTGCCAGTGCTGTAAATCTCCAGGTAAACCTGATCTTCCCTACTGATGAAGACGATAATGTTGACTACGACCAGTTTCTGCTGCAAAACCTTTATGGTACACCCGTTCACTCTGCTCAAGCCACCGAGTCTTCTACAAGACCCGAAACTTCAATCGCTACAAATCCGACATCTTCTCAACTACCGACAACTTCTGATCTTCCTCCTCCTCAACAGCAACAAATCCGATGGGAGAAGATCACGATACTTATTCCTCACCTGGAGGAATCACTGTAAAAGTTGTTCGTTCACAGGTTACGCAATATCGAGCCTTCTTTTTGCCTTGGTATTTACAGTTCCGACCCAGAATACCAAAGTCAGTACATAAACGCAATGAAGCGGTGTCTGCCAGTTAGCCAAGTCCGAACAAAGCACAAGATCACCGAAGTGCTCAACGTCCAAACAAGTAGAATTCTTAAAGTTATGTTTCCCGTTTTCACCGTCCGACGAGAAGACGGAAATGAATGGCGATTTTCCGAAGCTGACTTCAAGAACCTCCGACCGTTCGACTTCTATGCTATACTGAAAGACCTCCGAACCGGAACCATCCGACCGCTTCAAGTAACCAAAGCGCTCGAAGCTGTTCGTCGATTCCTAGTCCGTACCATCATGATCTCCTATCTCACGGACTTCCGAATGGAAATCGATAACAGAGCGAAGAAGGTAAACCTGCTAAAGCCGAATCTGAAAGCGCCCGAACTGAAGATGTATCTCGAGAACGCACTTCTTTTGGAACCAGAATTTTGGATAGTCTACATCAACGATCAGAACGAAAAGAGGTTTCTTCGCTTCAGCTAGGTCGAGAGATTCTGTGATGGTACGCTCTTCAAAGTTCAAGATGCTCTTCGAAAAATCATCACTCACGAGTCCGAAAACAAAAGGTATTCGTATGTTTCCAATCCGAATGAAACAACTGCTCGGGAAGCATTAGAAGTGATAGAAGACCGCATCGACTACCGTCGAGCCATCCGAATGTTCGAGGTACACTTTGCGCTCCGAAAGAGATATGTAAATAACTGGCGCGAACTCGAACTTCGATTCAAAGGGGGGGATTGTTAGGGCAATATTTGGTTGAATAGAAGTTCAAGGGCTAAATGTTAATTCTTTATTTTGAGCCTTATTTGTGAACGGGCTGTGGGCTTGTTGCCACGGGCCCATTAGTATATAAAGTTGTAATTAGCTTAGAATTAAGCTAGTTGTCTATTTTGCTTTCCTAAACTTATTGTAAACACTCTCTCAATATTGAAAGCTAATTGGATGACCAGTTGAAATCATATCGTTTGTTATTCAACTATTGATTTCTGTATTGTTCGTTGCACGGATCTGGAATTAACAGTGAGATCTACATCTCCCTCTCTCTAAATTGATCTTTGATGTTCTCACCCTCTGTCTTCTCCGTCAGTTCCTACTCTCTGTGTCGCTTTCCAATTGATTCCCTTTTATAGTGTTGATTAATGATCTACTGATTTATGAGTAAGCTTTGTTCTTAAAGTTATCGAGGATTGAAAATATCCAACATGACTTTGTAATTATATTGTGTTTATTATAATTGATCATGATCCCACCAGGGTTTGAGTCTCTTACGGCATTTTCTCTAAAACGAGTATGACAGCAAAGTTGCATCTGCTAGCATTGTTTCTGTGAGTGCTTCTGAATTGCAGCCAGCCAAGAAGGAACTAGGGATCGAAGAAAGTGACAATGAAAAGATAAAGTGGCCAATTAGGCCTAGACCTTGGATAAACTATATCCATTGATACTCTTTCCAAGAAAATTTAATTTATTATTTATGAACATATGACTAATCGTGAAACACAACCCTTTAATAGTTTAATATCATTCTTTATTATCATTCAAAGGAAGTGTTATATTAAATTCTTAGATGATATTTTGTACATTTGAAGGAAAGTACAATAGAAAATGATTATGGAACTAGCAATTCTCAAGATCACATATATTCTTAAGAAAGTTGTTGATACTTTCATAAAGATCATCAAGACCACTTGACACCAACAATACAAAGTCCACCGAAACAATTTGTTAGTGCCTACATTGCTCTATTAAATTTAAGAAAAACAAATGGTATCGCATTGAATATTCCACTGTCTATAAATTCCAAACATATCGACATTGAATTTATATACCATATAAAACCATGAAATTAACATCGTGAATGGCATAAAATAGTAGGATGAGTTTGAAAAAAAAATTATTAGAAAATAGGACACTTGAGGATTTAAACTTGAATCTAGATTAAAGTCATGTTATATACCCGACCAACGGACGGATATAACACTAGTTTTACTTTGTTGTCGGTGAGAGAAATTGTATATATTTTTTGTTCAAAAAAAACTTTCGGATTTATTTGTTCAAACTTAAGTTCATGATTTTGTTTCTTCAAAAGAATCTTGGGATTTATTTGTTAAAAAAAAGTTCAACAAAATTTACTTGGTGGCCTAGCGGTATGTGAGTCTCTTTCCTCCTAGGAGGTCAGGGGTTCAAAGGTGTGTGAGTTTATTTGTTGCATTTGTCGTATATAAATATTATATATATACTTAAAAAAATGTTTTAGGAAATAATTTAGAGATATATTTGTTAAAAAAAATTAAAAACGTAATAATTCAAAATTAGATAGTTTATCGAGTTTTTTTCATACTTTTTCCTAATTAAAAAACCGAAACAGCTGACATGGTGTTTAGTTTAATCAAAGCATTTAACCAACGAGCTAATTTAATTGGGGTTTTTTTCCCTATTCTGAGTTATTTCAAGATCATTAAACTGTTTTCCAAATTGTTATCTTTAAGGATCCACCAAGGTATGCGTCATTAGACCCAGATCATGTATTGTATGGTAACGAAATATAGAAGATAACATAGATCGAATAATACTTATGATTCCGATGGAAGTGTATATACATATAAATAAATATTTGTATTTATTCAGGTATTGACAGTTCATTAAAGAAATGTCATTGTAGTTACTGCAAGACCGAGATTGGGGATAAGAGACGATCACACAAAAACGCAGAAATATGTAATGATTGTGGTTGAAATCCGAGCCCATGCAAAGGTTAGGTTACCACACTTGTGCTTTCTTCATCAAACTGCTCTTGTCCCACACGGATCCGGCATTTTGGCAATCTATCATTATTATTACATTTATTAGCATATCATTATATATTATTAATAATAACTTGTAATTATTAATATTGTTTGTCTAAGGGGCCGTTTACAAAACGTTTACTCGTGTAAGTGCTTATCAAGTCACATTAGTTTACCGGATGAATATATATGGCAAGGACTAAGAATCTTACCCGGTAAGAGCGGAAGCAAGGATCGAGAGTCGAAAGCAAAGACCGAGAGTCTTACCCGGTAAGTGAGTGTGACGGATCTTACCACGGTTAGCGCTTACCGGCTAAATTGTTGCATACGATGCCGTTTTGGTGGACTAAAATCTTACCCGAGAAGTAAGTGATAGTGTTGTAAGCACTTACACGGGTAAGTGATTATAAATTCAAAACTTATGGATGTACGTGTCTTAATTGCTAATCCATTTTCCACAATATAATTCCTGAGAGAAATCTAAACTAATAGATAAACTTGATGTTAGATCGAAATGTAAATTTAATGATATTAAATTATTATTATCAAGTATTTAAAACATTGACTGGTAATAATAATAATAATAATAATAAGTGCATGAAAACGATGAATGCAAATTGAACATGGACTTGAAGGCTCTGAGATATGGCAACAACAATCAATCATGCAATCATCTCATCCATGAATTGAAACGGAAGCCATTCAAGTTGTGGTGAGTACGTACAGAAGGAAATGAGGTGAGGGGGACCAAATTACTGATATATTATATATCTGCATAAGTATTTGAGACGTACATGCAGGGCCCAGTTGAGGTTTCTTAGCTGTATCGACATATATCTTCTACAGGTATATATATTCAAAAGGGCTCCACAAAACGAGATTTGTGACACAATAAATGCGAGACCAACTCCAAATATCGTCAAACAAAATAATAGCTCCTAAAGAATTAGGTACAACTTATAAAGGGACCCAACCCAAGTATAGCTAGAACGAATATAGGTGAACCAAGAATCACTACAAGAAACTGCATTTTTACCGCCTACTTAGACGAAAACCTCCGGTAAAAGTATAACTTTTTGCCGACGAATTTCTTATATGCCGCCGGTAAAGTTACTTTTCCCGACGGATTTCTCAAATCACCGGCAAAAGTACATTTAAAAATTTTAAATAACATTTTTACCAACGAATTTCACCAACTCGCCAGCAAAAGTTATTTTATTATAATAATTATTTTTTTCACTTAAACTTTTGCCGACGGATTTCTCAAACTCGCTGGCAAAAGTAATTTTGTCATTTTAATTATTTTTAATGACATTTTTACCGGAAAACTTCACTAAGTCCATGGTAAAAGCATTTTAATCTTATTAATTATTTTTTTCACACACATTCTTGCCGACAAGCTTCCCTAAGTCACCGCCAAAAACGTCGTATTCATTAATAGCCATTTTGTACTAAAACTTTTACCATTAAACTTTTCAAGACCACAACCCAAATCATTTTACTTGGTTAACTATTATTTTAATTATAATCTTACCATCGACCTTCACTAACTTGCTGACAAAGTAACCTTCGTTTATTAATATTTCTTTTACTTACATTTTTGTCGGCGAACGTCCCAAATTACTCGACATATGCCTTTTGAAATTTATTAATACAACACAATAGGGCCCACTAAAACTCAACAACACAATATAACTCAATATGATCTACTATAACCCAATACGACCATTATAACCAGATATAACCCATTATAACATAATATTTTGCTATATAACCAATTGTAACCAAAATAACTAAATATGACACATTATCGCCCAATAAGGCCCACTACAAGTCAATAGAACTCAATAAAACCAACATGACCCAATACGACACATTATCACCGAATGTTAACCAATACATCACTACACGAGTCTTTACAATCCAATAGAACCCTAGTCACTATAACCCAATAAGAGCAACATGACTCAATACGACTTATTGTAACCCAATACGTCATTATACAACTCACTATAACCCAATGTTACCCGATATGACCCACTATAACCCAATGGAACATAATACGATCTGACTCAATACGGCCCACTGTAACCCAATACGCCATTATACAATTCATTATAACCCAATGTTACCCGATATGACCCACTAGACGACAATCATTTTTTTGTTAATGTACGGAAGCACACATTTGTTTTAAGTGGGTTGTACCTTTAAGACCCCTAAAATATTCTTTTACGTCGAGAAGGTAAAGCATGTGTTGTTTGTAGGTCCACCTCTATGGCTCGTGCATTACTCCATGTTTGTTAAGTAAATGGGACATTAGTTCCAACTAATACGACCCATTACAACCCAATTGGACACCTAATGGCACATTACTACCCAATACCCATTATAACCAACATAACTCAATATGACCCACAACAAACAAAAGGTTGGGTTCTGGTGAGAAATTAAGTTATGGCGAGAAAGGTAAGAAGGGATCTCCACATTTAAGTTAATCCTAATCGTAGGTCAGCACCAATAAGATGCACCGGTTAGATTCTCAAGAGAAACGCAATTCATAGGTGAGTGATATTAAAACTGATCAAGGGTACACATCTCTTCTTACATTTTCACACTAATTTTTTTTTCCCAAACGACAATTCACTTATAAACCAATAAGAATACATATGGCCCATTATAACCCAATATGACCAACAAAACCATATACGACTCATTACAACTCAAAATAACCCAATACGAACCATTAGAAATCAATAAGACCACTATGACTCAATATGACCCATTACACACACACACACCCATATATATATATATATATATATATATATATATATATATATATATATAAGGTCAGGTTCAAGGGAAAACCTCAAAATAATGAAAACTGAGGAACACCCTCGCAGTCTTTCATCTGGACGGTATGTACTTGTGTAAATTGAACAAGTATATATATATATATATATATATATATATATATATATATATATATATATATATATATATATATGACGGTAATCAAATGAGAACCGTAAAAAGATTGAGGACCATGAGGACTAATCTTAATCGTTCAAGGGTTTTAATCAAAGGTCATTATTCACGATGATATTTTTGTAATATTAGTGAAAATTTGGTAAGTTTGAGGGAAATTTTGTAATTTGACATCGCAAAACCGCTTCCTCCCATCCTCATCTTCTCCCCCTAAATTGCACCAGTTGGATCAATATCCCTCGCCATAAAACCAAGAATCTTCAACCTTCAACTTCTTCTCAATTTTTTGACCAATATCCATCGCTGGAAACCATCGATGTTTTCTCTCCGGTACGCGAATTCGATTCTTCTTCCTTCAAACTCTCCGTTTCTTTATTAAAACTTCCAACATTACGTTCTTCTCTTTCTCAATAACCGTGACTTTGTTCGTTTTCTCCGATTTGCTCTTTTTTAATTGGTTCACCACTCATTTTAGTTCTAAGAATTCAACATATACTACTAAACAAAAGACTTTTAGCTACAAACGTTTCCTGGGAAATCTATTGCTAAAGGGTGATTCGTCACAAAAACGTCACAAAGTTGGTGGGTAAATTTTTTATGGGTAATGCAAATCAGTGACAGATTACCCAGGGATTCTCTGGGTGATCCATGGGTATTTTCTCGAAAAACATCGGATTCTACCGAACGATTAGTATTTTATGGGTGATCCTTGGGTAATCATCGATGAAAATTTTCCTGGGTGAATTTTGTGGGTAAAAGTCATTTGTTTTGTAGTGATTGGCTTCTAGCCCCTCCATCCCTGGAGAAATAGATAGTGTTGCAATATGGAAACCTCAGTCTCGAGTAGCCCTAGCAGCGATCGAATCGAAGGTCTTCTTATCGGATTTCGACATAAAGATCTCGCGTTTTAGCTATTAGATTTTATGTGTCGTCAATTGTTTAGCGTACATAAATTCTTGTTTCTCTTGCTTGAGGACCGAGAGCTTTTGCATCAAAATTCAAATACCGGAATTTGTAGTCACCGGTAGATCAGCTTCTACAGCCGATGATACGCCATTGAGGCAGAGAAACCCACCCGAAATTGCACTTGTTCCGTTTTCCGTGCTATAAGACTGGGAAATGTATGCTCTAGGGCAGTGAAATTTGTGTTTTATCTCATGAGGTGAAATAATATAGTCACTTTGTGTTTCATCCGGTGAATCTCTGTGATGAAATGAGATATATATGAACATTAAGTCTGGATTTCATATGGTAATTATAATAACATATATAAACATTATGTTTAGATTTCATGAGATGAAATATCATATTTATGAATATTTTGTTTTTATTTCATGAGGGGAATAATATGTGTTTCATCTGGTGAATCTATGTTACCAAAAAGGACGATTATGCCATTTTATGTGGTGAAACAACTTTTAATTAACACCATATGATCAAAACCAAATTACGGATTCAATCGGTGCTCATGGTTCCTCAACCTATTTTTGGTTCTTGCATGATTTAACCACTATATATATACGAAGGATGGTGTGAGAATAAAAGTTAAGATGAGAAATGAAGAAAAGATTTGGATCATTGGTCACTTTTAATTAAAGTTGATCTGATGGTTCAAATTAAGTCCTAAAATAACCCATGAATTAGCTTCGAAATGTATTTTCAATTGATGTTTAGTTATAATTGATCAAAATGTGGAGATCCATTCTTACTTTTCTTACAATGTTAATAACTACTGTTACGGAAACCATCTCTCTAAACATGTTACAAAGATAAAAACAACAAATGCCCTACATATAATGCCACAATATCATGCACATTGAACCTTTTTTTAACATTGTGTTAATCATAGTGGACATTTTATAGTCAAAGATCAATCAACTACAAACCTTCCCGACTCCAATGCCATCATATATAATTATATAATATATATATATATATATATATATATAGATGCAACTTCAAACGAAAAGCTAAACATTTTACGAAAAGTTGCAATATCATATATGATTACACGCATGATACACAAGCTTAATCATATATGATGAAACACATGTTGCATTGACAACACATAAACGTTTAATGTATTAATCATATATAATTAAATACACATAAAAAATGTAATTATATAAATATATATAAATATATATACATATATATACACATATATATATATATATAGAGAGAGAGAGAGAGACAGAGGGAGGGAGGTTCAAGGGAAAACATAAAAAAACGGAAAACTGAGGAACACCCTGGTAGCCCTTCATCTGGACGGTATACACTTGTGCATACAAGTGCAATATGCATTTGTGCATGTTACAAATTACTTGTATGTACAAGTGCATACCGTCCAGATAAAAGACTACCAGAGTGTTCCTCAGTTTTTCGTTTTTTTTAGATTTTCCCCTAAACCTGACCCTATATATATATATATATTACTACCTTATAATGCATATACATCAAAACTCTTAAAGACAAGTTTTAATGCATAATGTACTACTCTTTTATGCATGAAACTTAAAAAACTATGAATTACAAGTTAGAGTGTGTAATGTACAAACAAGAAATGCATAACAAACAGTACATTCTCCAAAGGCCCGCTTTGTATTCTGCAGCCGTGTGGTGACATTTATCCAAATTCAAATTTAAAAAATGTAATATGGAAGACGCATCTCCTTCAACCCATCGAATCCTCCATCGTTACACTGCATTCTCTCCAACTTCAAAGCTTTCCTGTATTTCAAGAACGCTATTCAAATTACTGTCATATTCAAATTTTATTGACGTCTCTTTATCTTCTATTTCTTAAGGTTACAGGTATTGTTCAAGAGCCTAATCGAAATCCCATGAACGTAAGAATCGAAACCCTAAACTCATAAATCAATTTTTTTCTCTCTACTTCTTCTTCTATTCTTCAGATTTACAGGCATTGTTCAAATGCCTAATCGAAATCCCCATGTTAAATGAAGGTAAGAATCGAAACCTTAAACCCAGAAATCAATTTTTTTTTTCACTCTCTACTTTTTTTTCTATTCTTCAGATTTACAGGTTTTGTTTGAAACCCTAATGCCTCGTATCAGGTTGGATAATTTTGAAGAAATAAGGGATCAAGCGATGTATTTGAAAGAAGATTTTGTTTGAGGCCACGGTAAGAATCGACGGAGAGTAGGGATGAAATGGTATGCCAATAGAGTTCCTTGCTGTATTTTTAGTCGATTATTATATATTTGAATCATATTTTTTAATATTATTCGTTTGAATCATTTGTAGCACTAATCTGTATTGTTCAAGAGCCTAATCGAAATCCCATGAAGGTAAGAATCGAAACCCTAAACTCAGAAATCAATTTTTTCTCTCTACTTCTTCTTCTATTCTTCAGATTTACAGGCATTGTTCAAATGCCAAATCGAAATCCCCATGTTAAATGAAGGTAAGAATCGAAACCTTAAACCCAGAAATCAATTTTTTTTTCACTCTCTACTTTTTCTTCTATTCTTCAGATTTACAGGTTTTGTTTGAAACCCTAATGCCTCGTATCAGATTGGATAATTTTGAAGAAATAAGGGATCAAGCGATGTATTTGAAAGAAGATTTTGTTTGGGGCCACGGTATGAATCGACGGAGAGTAGGGATGAAATGGTATGCCAATAGAGTTCCTTGCTGTATTTTTAGTCGATTATTATTTATTTGAATCATATTTTATATTATTATTCGTTCGAATCATTTGTAGCACTAATCTGTACATATAAATTAATATCCCACGCCCTTTTGATTTATACAAATCTAGCAGTTTTCAGAAGCTTAAGAAACCCGTAAATCGTGGCAAAATCGTCTTTATTTCTATTCTTTCTGTGTTGCTATTGGTTAATGGAAGTGTTGAAAACAGTTTATCTAACACACTTGACATATTTGGTGAAATAGAGTTCTCGGACATACCATCGTGGTCAAGTCAACATGGGAGCAAGATTCTCGTAAATGTGGATACCTTTGGTGCAGCTGGGGATGGAGTTACCGGTGATACAGAGGTGAATAGAGGGAGGTTTAGGGAATACCCCATCATTTCCCTGTCTCCCATTTGACGAAGAAGTTCCAGTTTTCGAACATCTCCGTCATCTTACACTACTTTTGGTTGCCTGGTACCATTCAGTCTTTAAACTCAAGTTGCTGGTGAAGTTTCTTTCTTTCTTTTGCTGATTACATGTTTGAAATTCAAGTTCGAAAGGTTTTCGGTAGAGATTTGTTTCTTCATCTGGGTTGTTGTTAGGGCAGGTTTTATAGTTGATTTAAAGTTCAAGGGTTGAATTGTAATAGTTTAATTCGAGCCTAATTAGTGAACGGGCCGTGGGCTTGTTAACCACGGGCCCATTGTATTTAATGTAAGATTAGCTTGGAAAAACAAGCTAATCATCTCTTTAGCTTTCTATTCGTATTGTAAACATTCTCTCTGAAAGTTAATGAAAGGGATGACAGTTGGAAATCATTGTTCTTATTGATTTATCATTACGATTTCTATATTGTTGCACGGATCTGGATTCAACAATTGGTATCAGAGCAGACGGACGGATTCGATTCACAGATTCATTCACTGATTTCTGGTTAGTTTGACTTTTTCACGTCTGACCATTCTTGAATTTTCAAATCTTTGATTCTGGCTAAATTGTTCAATTCTGTTTATTGGGTTGTGTTAGCATTATACTTGTTAGTATTTCTGCAAATTTTCGCATTCCAATTCGATCGTTTGTGTGGTTAATTTAGCAATTTAAGATCAAAAGTTTTGGTAACCTTGGTTATCCGGACAACTCAAGTTATCCGGACTCTTCCTCTTATCCGGAACCTTTTGCACCCGGTAAGTTCTTATCGTCCGGTAACTTCAATTTTCAAGATTCTTTATTCGGAAACCACCCGGATTCCATAATTCGGGAGCTTTCCGAACCCCCGTGCTAAGTCGCAGGAGGGGGACATTTAAGTATCCTTGATACTATTCCACTTTGAATCGAACAATCGTCTGACGATCACTCCAGTGCAACTGAAGATGTCTCATGCTGAAGAAGACATGACAAAGCCGTGTCAGGTATGTGAACCTATCTTTTCAGAACTTTATGACCGGATGAAACCTCTTGCTGAACGGGTAGATTCCTTTAAGGCCACCTCTAATGAACAACTCCTTCAGATTAGATCACTATCTGAAAACCTAGATGTTCAAAGGAGAATAACTGAAAAATATAAGTCTGAAAATGCTAATCTAAAAGACAAATGCAAAAATCTTTCATTAGCACCTAAGGACTTAAGGGCCAAGTTATCTGATCTTCAGTCTCAGTTTGATAAGTGCTTGAATGAGAAAGAAGAAATTGTTTATCAATGTTCTTCTCTTCAAATTCAACACAAGGAGTTTGTGACTAAAATCCTTGATCTTGAAAACAAACTCCACAAAAGGGGTCAAACTGATCAAACCATCTTTCTGAATAAACCTAAAGAGTTCACATACTTTAACAAAGAGTGGGGAATCGTATATGATAACCCACACTATTTGAAAAAGGGAAGATGGCATGTACCCACTCTGTATGATTTTGCTTGTTTTGGATTAGATAAAAAGTATCCAGAAAATGCAATTCAATGGACTGGTCCTCTTGAACCCGAAAAAGAAGAAGACACCGAGGAACATAAGCGCACACACAAACGAGGAATTCAACTCCCATTTTGTTATGAACCTTTAAATTACTTGTATCAAAAGGACAAAAAGTACCTTTCCAATGACTACTTCGATCCCTACAAGGTAGCTACAGCCAAGGATTCTGTTGATCCAAACCCTCAGTGATTTGATAATGACCCTCTCTTAAATACTTAGTGAAAATTGTAAGTAAACAATATGTATCAGAGTTTCACTATCGTTGATAAGTACTAAGATCTTACAGTACCGCTGATAGGAACTCTCTCTCTTTTAAATTAAACATTCAACGAACACTGTTCATCATTAATGCTCTGAGTCTGTTAAGTCATTATGATGATCGCTGATAAGTTAGTTGTTTACTTATGATCCCTGAAGACAAGTTTCACGTCAACAAAGGTTCTACGCTGAAGTCGAAGATCAAGCTCAAGAACCAGCGACAAGTCTCCTAATGAACTGATGCGGATCAGCGAAGACTCAGATTTGTCCATTCAACGTGAAGTATCAAGTACAAGACTTCAGCTATCGCTAAACTTTATCATCTGCTGAATAGTAAATGAAAATCGCTGAATCAACGAAAGCTGATCATGAAGTCCTCCGTACAAAGTACTTTTGTCTCAACCACCCTTGCACGACTCCGTACGAATTGTCAGAAAAGAACCTACGAATATCTGAAATCGTACAACCACTCTGATACTACACTATTCATCCATACGGCTACTAAGGTTGTCAACCAAGGTCAATGATATGCAACCAACCAGCTGATGACACGTGTAAAGTATATACTGACTTGCATTAAATGCATGCAGTATATAAAGAGATGAACTCACTTCTTTTGAAGTAACTTGCTAACTCTGGACAAGTTCAAATCTCTTATCTCAAGATAGGTTATTATTAGTAATTTCCTTATCTTTCTTAGTGCAAGAAACCTTAGTGTTCCAACTTGTTTAGATTTAGGTTTATCCTTAATCTTGTCTCCGCAACAAGCTGTAAATTGTTAATGATTTATCAATAAACAATTTAGAAAAGTAAAATCTGTGTGTTTGTATTCAACCCCCCCGTGTACAAACTTGTATAGGCCTTCGGGACCAACAAGTGGTATCAGAGCAGATTTGTTTAATCTCATAAACAAGATCTAATCTAAGATATTTCTCTTCCTTGCTAGTATCTGAAAATGGCCAACACAAACACACATTATATAGACAATGGTTCTCTTGCAAAACCCCCTAGATTTTCCAGAGACAACTTCAACTTGTGGAAAAATAGGATGACACTCTTCTTAGAAGGTGTAGACCCTACTATGACTTACTATCTTGAAAACGGCCCACACATCCCTGTAACAATTGATCCTTTAGTTCCAGCCAATGCAACTAGAGCTGCTATTCCAGAAAGGCTGATTCCAAAGGAAATACACATGTGGACCGATGAAGATAAGAAGAAAGTGGCTATAGATACAAAAGCCAGATCCATACTATCCATGGCCCTTCCTGACGAAGTCTACCATTCCGTCATGAACCTGAAGTCATCAAAAGCCATGTGGGACACAATATGTGTTCAGTATGAAGGAACGTCTGAAGTCCATGACTCAAGAAAGATCAACCTGGTAAGACAATACGAAAGCTTCATTTCTGGTAAGAATGAAACTCTCTCTGAAGTTCACCAACATTTTAATTTCTTAGTTATAGATCTAAAAACTGTTGGTAAGGAATATTATAACTTTGAAGTGCTGACAAAGTTTCTAGAATGTTTACCTGAAAGCTGGGACAATTATTCCATGTGTCTCAAGCTGTCAAAGGATCTTAAATCAATGACCCTTTCAACCTTATATGGTACATTGCTGAATCATGAGCAATCTAGCCATCTTAAGAAGAATCTTGTAAAAGATTCCAAAAGCACTCTTGTTGCTTTAATCTCAGAAGAACCTTCTACTCAGCGACCCTCGGTCACTATCACTGAGTTAGGAAGTAACTCTGAAAGGTCATCAGACTCTGATTTTTCAGATGATGATGAATCCTTGGCTCTCCTAACTAAAAAGTTCAGGAGATTCGCCAAGAAGAAAATGTTTAGAAAGAACAAACCTCTTTCCATAACTGACAAGCCTAAATCATCAGCTTTTGTTGATAAGGCTACTGCTACTTGTTTCAACTGCGAAAAGACAGGTCATTTCGCTAATGAGTGCAGGTCAAAGAAAGCCATGAGACCTTCAGCTTTCTCAAAGAAAAACTTTGTTCCAAGGAATAAAGATGACAAATACTCAAAGCTGAAGGAGAAGTATGCAAAGCTGAAAAGTTTTAAGAAGAAAGGAAAAGGTGTGATGGCTGACTATGATTGGGCTGCTTCTGATGAAGAAACATCATCATCTGACTCTGAAGATGATGAAGCAAATCAATGTCTCATGGCCAAGATTGAAGAAGAGGAAGAAAGTTCAGACATTCCCTCCACTTCAACATCTACCATTCAGGTATCACCTTCTTTCTTTACCAATATTGCAAATATTGATGAAGCTGATAGTCTCCGTAAGATCGATCTCTTGACTAGAAGTTTATACGAAGCCATGAACGGCAAAACTGTGGTTGAAAACCAAAATCTTGATCTCGCGGAAAAGCTTAAAAACTGCCACCTTCAAATAGAAAAGCTTTCTAAAATTGAAGATGATTTTAAAGATCAAGTCTATTTAAATCAGCTAGTCAAAATCGAACGAGCAGAAGCTATCGCTGCATTAAAAGCTGAACAAGCTACTGTTGAAGGATGGTGTAATTCTTCAACAAAGATCACTGAGATAATTAAGGCTCAGATTCCTCTGAGTGATAAACGTGGTCTGGGTTATAAATATGATACTCCAAAACCAACCACTGAACGTTCAATGCTTAAATTTGGAACGTTCGTATCCTCAGTCGCTGACACTTCATCATCTCAGTGCTCCTCGTCCATTACACCAATCCCTGAGGAAACTCCTACCTCCTCAAAAGGTAAGGAGAAAATGGTTTATTCAAAACCTACCTCTGTCTCTAAAGACAAAGGTAAAGGAATTGTTATTTATCAAAATCCTCAGAAGGGTACCTTATTACCAAAGCTGAATGCTTCTAAAGACTCAGTGACCAACCCCTCTGGATCTAGAAAGCTGATCTCTGGATCTATTCAGCGATCTACTCCTAGACTCAAAGTGGATGTCCTTGGTAAGAAATCTGAAGAACTGAATGTTCGTCCCATTTCTAAAGCCTATAGTTTACTTGGTGCTGGCACTTCTAATTCGAAATTAAAAGCTCAGCATACAAGTGGTCCTAGAACTATTTTTAGTTATAGGAAATGTTATCACTGTGGACTTACCGATCATATTGCTAGTAAGTGCCCCACAGCCACCAAAGCTGAAAAATAGCTAAGGTGAAGATTGCCCCCAAGGCAAAGAAGACCAACACCGATGCAAATCAGGTCAAGGTGACTCCTACCACTGAAGTTAAGAAATTAACCAAAGTGAAGAAAGACAAAGCTGAATCTTCAAATGCTGTGAAGACCGCTGAACCTTCTATTCCAACTAGCTCCAATGACAAACGTGTTTACATGGTTAAGTGGGTACCCAAGCGAAACTAATCTTCCTTTGTAAATGCAAGTTAAGAAGGGTATCTGGTATCTCGATAGCGGATGCTCTAGACACATGACTGGAAAGAAAAACCTGCTCGCTGAATACAAGGAAAAGAAGGGTCCCTCTGTGACTTTCAGTGGAAATGGAAAAGGACACACCCGAGGGTATGGTGTACTTTCAAATGGTACAACCTCCTTCAGAAGAGTCGCATATGTTGAAGGGCTGAAGCATAATCTTCTGAGCATCAGTCAGCTTTGCGACATGGATAACAAAGTGATTTTCACTAAGGAATCCTGCTTTGTCTCTGACAAAAAGGAGAAGATAGCTCTCAGCGGTTATCGTTTGGAAAATGTTTATGTAATAAACATGGACTCAACAACCACTGAGAACTCCTGTTTCTTCTCAAAGGCATCTTCTGATGTTAACTGGCTATGGCACAAGAGGCTCTCGCATCTAAATTTCAAGACACTGAATACTCTTTCCTCCAAAGAGTTAGTCACTGGTCTACCTCAGCATTCATACGCCAAAGAGTCTTTATGTTCAGCGTGTGAAAAAGGGAAGCAGACCAAGGCAAGTTTCAAGTCAAAGCAAGTCTCTCCAGTGTCATCTCCTCTACAACTACTCCATATGGATTTGTTTGGCCCTGTTAACAAACAATCCATCGCTGGAAAGAAATATACGCTGGTCATAGTTGATGAATTCTCTCGTTACACATGGGTAATGTTTCTCCGTTCTAAGAGTGACACCCCTGAAGAACTCATCACCTTTGTTCGGAAGATGGAAACTCTGAACAATATGACTGTTCGCTCAATAAGGAGTGATCATGGAACTGAATTCAAAAACAATTCTCTTGATTCCTTCCTTAAAAGTAAGGGTATTTCTCACAACTTTTCGTCAGTGAGAACACCGCAACAAAATGGAGTCGCTGAAAGAAGAAATAGAACAATTATTGAAGCTGCACGTTCAATGCTCAGCGATTCTCACCTGCCTACTCAGTTTTGGGCAGAAGCTGTCAACACTGCTTGCTTTACGCAAAACAGGTCGCTGATAGTTAAAAGATTCAAAAAGACAGCCTATGAACTCTTTCATGGGAGAAAGCCTTCAATCAGCTTTCTTCACATCTTTGGATGTCAGTGTTTCATACTGAACAACAGAGATGCCCTTGGAAAGTTTGATCCTAAGGCTGATGATGGAATCTTTCTTGGATACTCCTCAGTCTCCAAAGCCTTCAGAGTCTTCAACCGTAGAAGACAAACTGTAGAAGAAACTATTCACGTCACGTTTGACGAATCCCGTTCAGCGAACCCTAAACCGTCCACTGATACTGAAGAACTGAATCAATGGATGTTTTCTCATCTTGGTGATTCAGAAGAAGTTCCCACTCCTCATGCTCACACGGTAGAAAATGATGGTCCTACTATCATTCCAGATATGCAGAATAGTGAAGCTGAAACATCTTGGGTCTCAGCTGTGCCTATAAACACTATACCTGCAGTTGATCCAAATGTCTCAGAAATTCCATCTATTTCTCAGCAATCAGTGAATGAAGTGACAAATGCAAACATTCCTCTCTTAGCTGATAATCCAGAAGTAGCTGAAGCCTCATCTTCAGTTTCTCCAGTTCAGACTGAATCAGCGACGTATGCTCCGGCTTAACGATGGACTATAAATCACCCAATCGATCAAATTCTTGGTGATCCCAACGCTGGTATTCAGACTCGTAGAAGTGCAGGTAATATTTGTTTATTTGTTAACTTTATTTCTCTAACTGAACCAAAGAAAATAGATGATGCCCTTAGAGATCCAAATTGGGTCAGCGCTATGCAAGAAGAGCTGACTGAATTCGAAAGAAACAAAGTTTGGAAACTCGTTCGTAGACCAACTGACAAAATGGTGATAGGCACTAAATGGGTCTATCGAAACAAGTTGGACGAACATGGTACTGTAACTCGCAACAAAGCTCGTCTTGTTGCTCAGGGATACAGACAAGAGGAAGGCATAGATTATGACGAAACTTTTGCTCCAGTAGCAAGACTCGAATCTATTCGTCTTTTCTTAGCATATGCTGTACACAAAAACTTCACTATATATCAGATGGATGTTAAGTCAGCGTTTCTAAATGGAAAGCTGAATGAAGAAGTGTATGTGGAACAACCTCCAGGATTCTCAGATCCTAAGCGTCTAGGTTATGTTTATAAACTGGACAAGGCACTTTATGGCTTAAAGCAAGCTCCTCGTGCATGGTATGATACTCTCTCTACTTATCTCCATATTGAACAATTTGAGAGAGGTAAGATTAACAAAACTCTATTTTTTAGAAAAGTGAAAGGTCATATCATTTTAGTTCAAATATATGTTGATGACATTATATTTGGCTCTACTAACCCTGAGCTTTGTACTCGTTTCGCTGATAGAATGAAAGATGAGTATAAAATGAGCATGATGGGTGAACTAACATATTTCCTTGGTCTTCAGATTAAGCAAACTGAAAAAGGAACTTTCATTAATCAGGGAAAATATGTTAAAGATATGCTGAAGAAATTCGACTTAACTGAAAGTTCAGCTATGAAAACCCCTATGGCACCACCGCTGACACTTGATAAGGACACAAAGGGTGTTCCTGTAAATGTCACGCTGTACCGTGGGATGATCGGCTCACTATTGTATCTTACAGTTAGCCGACCCGATATTATGTTTGCAACATGCTTGTGTGCACGATATCAAGCTGAACCTAAGATATCTCATATGAAAGCTGTAAAGCGAATCTTTCGATATCTTAAGGGTACAGCGAATCTAGGTCTTTGGTATCCCAAAGACTCAGGATTCGATCTAACCGCCTATTCAGACAGTGATTTTGCAGGTTGCAAAATGGATAGGAAAGGCACCACGGGAGGATGTCAGCTCCTGGGTGGAAAGCTGGTAAGTTGGACAAGTAAGAAGCAAAACTCAGTGTCCACTTCCACAGCTGAAGCTGAATATGGAGCCGCTGGAAGCTGTTGTTCTCAGGTCTTGTGGATGAGAAATCAGCTACTAGACTATGATCTTCAGCTCTCCAAAATTCCAATCTATTGCGACAGCACTAGTGCCATCGCTATAGCAAACAATCCAGTGCTACACTCAAAGACAAAACACATAGAAATCAGATATCATTTTATCAGAGATCATGTGATGAATGGTGATATAGAACTTCATTTTATCCCAACTGATTATCAGTTAGCTGATTTATTTACCAAACCTCTTGATGAGACAAGATTCAACTTTCTCATCAGCGAGCTTGGAATGCTGAACTTTGAAGGGTAAAATCTTCAGCGGTTCACATTAATCAGCGATAGGATAAAATCAACTCGTATAACCTATTCAATCATCTTCTCTCTGAATAAACTTGGTTAAACTGATATCCATGTATGTTTTTCTCTCTCTGACAAACGCATGAAAATGCAAGATTTCAAAAACAAATGCATCGCTGAATATCTCTTCCTTAACAGCGATATTTTGAAAATTCTTAAAACCTTCACTGATATCTTCTATTCAGTGCTTCATGTTTTTCAAAAGAGTCCCTGAGCTTTCAAAACCTCAGAGACATCCTAAAAGAATGTGAAAGGACAGTTGTGACGTCATTGCAACGGATAACACCAGGCACGACTTCTTTCTGACACACGTTTGCACGTTTCGTTCAAACTTCCAATCAAATGCAAACACGTGTCCGTGTCATGATGAAAACCTTTTCCCGCTCAAGGTTTTCTCTCTCTAAAACTCCCTATATAAACAACTCTTGGTTTATATTTGTCTTTTACGCGAACAATCTTTCTCCGCAAGAAAAGAATTACTGTTGCATTTGTGCTCTCAAATCTTCAAAGAACTGTTCATCATCTTCTTCATCAAAACATCAAGGTTAATATGTTCTTATTTTTCAAATGCAGATAACTTGTTTCTGATCTTATCATTGTTTTAAACAAGATCAAACAAAAGAACTCAAAAATAAAATCATTTCTTTCATGGTTTTATGAACACAACCATTTCATGGTTGTTCTTCAAGTTTTAAATCTAAATCTTAAACTTGTTCTTCATTCGTATCCAGTTTTTTTCTTGACACTGGAATACAAGAATTTATGGGTTTTACATTTCGTTTCAAAATCATGAAAAACCCTAATCTTCATAAAGACATTTATGTCTGAATGAAATGGACAAAATTCGAACCATCTTAATGGAAATTCTTTCCATGCTAAGACAATTCTTATTTGTTAACATCTTTGGTTGAACTGATAATACAGAGAAATGGCATCTTCAAAGATCAATGTTACCGCTGAGTCCATCTCTGCTGACTCTGAGGAAGTGGACATCTTCAAAGCCCCTCAGGTTAAGTTCAAGCTTGATCAACTAGATTGGACTAAGGTCAACAACCTCTCTGCGCTTCTCGAGTTTCCTCCTCGAAAGCAAGTCACACATCTGGATGATGCTGTGAATTTCCTGAAAAACTGCTGCATTTCAACAGCCCTGACCATCACACCTCCCGCAAGTCAGCTACTACTATCCCAGTTCTGGTACTCTGTCAGACACACTCAGCTACCCTCCGCCAAAGATGCATCCAAAACCATCGATTGCATACTCAGCGATACTGAGTATGGTACAATTAAGATAACCCCCGCTATCATACGAAAAGCCCTGAACTTCCCCAATGCTACCAAAGAAAAACCATTTGTTCCATTCCCTGACCATAAGAAGCATGCTGATAGAGAAGCAATCATTGCTTTCCTCGACGCAATGGGTTACATCTGGGAAACTGGAAGGGACAAGAAGCCCGAGAAGAAGCTGACGCTGATAAAGAAGTCCAAAATGCCTAGCGAGATGAATTTCATCTTCGCACACCTGATCAGCTGCATGACAGCGAAGACCGGCTCCTCTGATCAAGCCGCTCAACCTCAGCAGGCTATGGGATACGCACTGCTGAAAGGTCTACATATTGACTGGGCATCTATCATTTATGATGACCTAGTGCAAAGAGTAGATTCTGCTGCTGACAGACCTGCATGGGTTCCCTACCCCCGTTTCATCAGCGCCATCTTCCAATATGGCCTGAAGGACAGCTATCCTCAAGAGGGTGACCTGAAACTTTCTCAGGTTGGCCCTAAGGTGCTCGATTTCAAACCTGTCGACAATGAGGTACGTCTCTCTACCCTTCTCTCTCTTCTTAACCCCAATTCTTCGACTTCTGTGGCTCCTTCAGCGACAATACCCATCGCTGATACCCCGGCCACACAATCCTCTCCTTCTAAGAAAAGGAAACCCTCTCACACCCAACTTGATTCCAAAAGGATCAAGAAAACCAAGGAGCAACCCCAGCAATTCCATGCTGAAGACTCCTCAGCTCATTCTGACGAGCTGAAGGAAAGTTCCGTGGTACGCTCTGCCACACCCGTTCAAGCCATCCATCCAATCCCGACTTCAGCGTCTCCAAACGCTGAGGTTAGAAACTTGGAATCTACCCAACCTCCCTCAGTCTCTCAAAAGACTGATGAAGTGATTCTCAGCGATTCCAACGCTGAACTCAGTACCCGAACCCCTTTCTTCTCCTTCGCTTCTCCCCCCACTCCCTTGGACACTCCTCCAAAGGACACTGGAGATGCCATCATTCCAGAAGCCACCGCTGACGCTTCTCAACGAATGATGAAGACAGGACCTGCAGAGATCACCATACCTCACCGAACTTTTGAAGAAGATATGGAACATTATTCAAGAATCCGCAACTTTGACGATTTCGTCAATCCTCCTGCAGGTACAAATCAACCCATATACACTGTAACTAAACCTGAAACTTCTGAGCTTTCCTTTGTTCACAAGTACTTATGTGTTACAGGTCCTAATTTGAGAGACATCAACGAATCTCTGAAGTCCGTGGAAACAAAGCTGACCGGTCTCACCACCACACTCTCCAACAACTCTACAGCTGTAACAAACGCTGGAGAGAATTTGACAAAGCTGACTACGGTGGTGGAGAAGAAAGCTTCCACAGATGACTTGAAGCAAGTTGATAAGACTCTCAACGACTTTGCTAAGGTGCTCGCTGATATCTACACAGACTACACCTCACTCAAACAGTCAGTTTCCTCCATGTCCGGCGAGGTAACAACGCTGAAGACATCGGTTGGAGCACTAGAGGGTGATATGTCTGCTATGAAGACAAATGTTCAAACTCTGACGACTGACTTAGGCTCTGTAAAGACCGGCGTTGGTTCGATGAAAACAATGATTGAAGAGCTGCTCAACAAGGCAAGAACTCCTGCTCCTGAACCTGCCCCTGCCCCTGCTTTGGAAACTTTCACAGCGGCGGATCGCAAAGAGCTGGAAAAGATCAATCCTGCTATATCTGGCCTTGAAGACAGATTAGCAGCGATTGAAAGTTGTATTAAAATCTCTGGCCAAGAAGACAGAGAAAATACAAATGCTGAGTCTACCCATTCCTCCCCCAATCATGAGAAAGAGGAGGAGAAGAGCGCGGAACATACCGCTGAGAAGAGCGTTGAGGATCTTGAAAAGAGCGCCGAAGACCTTTCCCATGATGAATCTATCAGGGGAGAGAAGAATGAAGATCTTATCGCTGGACCTCAGGGAGATGAAAACCCTGAGGGAACCGAGAAGCTCGCCTCTGTATCTGAGGGGGAGCAACTCGAAGAAGACGCTGAAGAATCCGAAGCAGAAGATGATGAAGCCATCGACATCCCTGATGATGAACCATCTTCTTCTCCAAAGAAGAATGATGATGATGATGACGAAGATGACGATGATTTCTTTATCGTCAAACCTGCCCCAAGGATCAAAGATCTTAAGGGAATTTCAATAAATGAACCAACAGGGGAGCGGACAAAGACAAAGCCCTCAGCCTCTGGCGCTGAGAAAGGCAAAAGCGTCGCTGAAGATGACAATCTGATGATCTTGCTTGAAAAGCCGGTTTGTCAGGTACACTAATCATCTCTTACTCCATCCCTCCTCCACACTATAAGTTCTACTTCCCTAGCCTACACCTGAACATATTTATCTTTCTCTTTCTACCCAAGTTCTTCTACCCATGTTCTTATTTGTAAGATCGCTGTGTTTCAGCTAGTCCTCTCCCCTGTTTGAGGATGTCGCTGAAGGTTCTACTATTGCGACTTCACAAATAAAGCCAGCTGCTGCTGATGAAATAATCCCAGTCTTAGATTTAATCTCTGAGACTGATGAACCAGAAGAACAACCTCTCTCGCACAGAAACAGACCTTCCTCAGCTCCTCAAAAGCTGAGTGAAGAGGATCAAAAGAGAAAAGAGGAAATAATAAAGCGATTCGAGGATCAGCGAATCATTCTAAGGCGTGATCAACTGCCTTCAGTTCCTCCTAAGTTCAGAATTTCAAAAGCTGAATACAAGGAACACCTCAGAGCTGAACGCCTCATCGCTGAAAGAAAGGAAGCTGAAGAGAAAGACAGAGAATACGCCATCAAGCTTACTCAAGAATCTGTCAAAGACCCCAAGCTGAAACATGTTCCCATTCAAATCCAACGAAAGCTTTGGGAAGAAGCCCAGAAGATCGTGGAAAAGAAAACTGAAGTTTCTCAGACCACCCTGATCTGGTGTAGAGAGAAAATTCACTTCAGATATCGTCCAGCGAAGATCAACAAGGTATTCATCTCTGGAAGAACCTCTATCGGAGTACCTATTGTTGACATCAAACTGTTCAGAGAAGATGGCAAATCTGAAACCTTTCGCACTGACACTGTAAAAAGGTATGGTCTCTCTGAATGGCTGGAGATGAGGTTAGCTATCCAATCGTCACAATCTAAGTACAAGGATCATTTCGAAAAGCTGATAAACAGACAGATCGACTTGATATCTTCTTGTGTGGACATTCCTCCTCTTCCTGATCTTAAGCTGAAAAGAAAAAGGGCCTCTCCAAAGAAGAAACGTCAAGATTCAAACTCAGGTCCTGTTATACGAAATGAAACTGGAACTGGTTTCTCTCGCGCTGAAGTGCTTGGTCCTGACCCTGATCTATCTGCCCTTGACATTTCTTTGCCACCATGTGAACTTTTCGTCCCTGGTAAAGTCATCAGTAATCCTTATGGAATATTCTTTCTCGACTACGACGGACGTAAATGTTTTCAACGGATCGCTGAGCTTCCAATCACTCCAATCGAACAGCTCAGAGATCTCATCTACTGGTGCGACTTCAGAAAAGACATTCAGGCACGACACCTAAAACCCTTGATGTTTGAAGAAGCGCTGAACAAAAGAAAACGAGGTGTAACGGTTCCTGACTGGATGATCCCCACTGAAAAGACCCTTGATGAACTTCTCATTAAGGAAGAACCCTTTGAAAGCTGATATAATCTCCTTTTTCTCTATTGTATCAGTTATCCTTCTGTACTTGTAAATTATTTCGCTTGTACTTGTAATCTTTCTGTTCTTCATTGTAACCTGATTCAATATTTTAAAGAAAGATTTCAACGAACGTACTTTACTCCATCAGTACTGAAAAGATCCCAGAAAACAGTAAAAGGGACAAATATTTTATGAGTTCTTTTTATCCTTATGTTTTCATTAAATAGCAATTTTCTTTGTTGCTATGTCATAATCAAATAGGGGGAGATTGTTGATCCAAACCCTCAGTGATTTGATAACGACCCTCTCTTAAATACTTAGTGAAAATTGTAAGTAAACAATATGTATCAGAGTTTCACTATCGCTGATAAGTACTAAGATCTTACAGTACCGCTGATAGGAACTCTCGCTCTTTTAAATTAAACATTCAGCGAACACTGTTCATCATTAATGCTCTGAGTCTGTTCAGTCATTATGATGATCGCTGATAAGTTAGTTGTTTACTTATGATCCCTGAAGACAAGTTTCACGTCAACAAAGGTTCTACGCTGAAGTCGAAGATCAAGCTCAAGAACCAGCGACAAGTCTCCTAATGAACTGATGCGGATCAGCGAAGACTCAGATTTGTCCATTCAACGTGAAGTATCAAGTACAAGACTTCAGCTATCGCTGAACTTTATCATCTGCTGAATAGTAAATGAAAATCGCTGAATCAAAGAAAGCTGATCATGAAGTCCTCCGTACAAAGTACTTTTGTCTCAACCACCCTTGCACGACTCCGTACGAATTGTCAGAAAAGAACCTCCGAATATCTGAAATCGTACAACCACTCTGATACTACACTATTCATCCATAAGGCTACTAAGGTTGTCAACCAAGGTCAATGACATGCAACCAACCAGCTAATGACACGTGTAAAGTATATACTGACTTGCATTAAATGCATGCTGTATATAAAGAGATGAACTCACTTCTTTTGAAGTAACTTGCTAACTCTGGACAAGTTCAAATCTCTTATCTCAAGATAGGTTATTATTAGTAATTTCCTTATCTTTCTTAGTGCAAGAAACCTTAGTGTTCCAACTTGTTTAGATTTAGGTTTATCCTTAATCTTGTCTCCGCAACAAGCTGTAAATTGTTAATGATTTATCAATAAACAATTTAGAAAAGTAAAATCTGTATGTTTGTATTCAACCCCCCTTCTACAAACTTGTATAGGCCTTCGGGACCAACAGATTCCTCCAAAAAGGATGAGGACCTAGCACCTGCAACCAAGACTGAGACGGATGAGTTTAAACTCTATGTTCCCCCTCTCATCTTGGAAGCAAAGATAGTCGAGTTGGAGGAGTCCATTAAGAAAGAAAGGTCAATGTTTCAAATGGAAAAGCAAGTCTTACTTACAAATCTTGAGAATCTACAACCGGTCAAAACCGAAGTTGTGTCTGGTGAAGGACAAGAAATCCTTCGGAATGAAATCAATCGACTCACATCACAACTGCCTGCCTTGGCAACAGAAAAGATGGAAGAGTACACGAGAAATGGTCAGCTTCAAGAGCAAATTGACCAACTGCTATCTGAAAAGCAGATCTCACCCGAACTTTCCTCAAATTCATCCGACACGTCTTCGTTCAAAGCTTTCCTAGGCAAGATTTCTAGTTCGCAAGATGGTCAAGATTCTCAAGACGAGAGTGTTTTAAGGAATTTGAACTCTGAGTTTTTCTTAGCTTCCGCACCAAATTCCCCAAAGCACACAAGCACAAAGAGTTCCTCGCCTTCCTCGACCGATCCATGTCCTGTCATTTCGGATGTTGATTTTTCAGAATATGTGAACTCCGAAGGCAATTCTGATGGAGAGTTTGAGTCGTTCCCCTTCGACAAACCTCTTCCGATTAATTCTGACTTTTTGTCACCAGTGGTGAATCGACCGGTCAACTTTGAAAAGGGTGCTTGTTCAAACACAAAGACCCCAACTGTGATTAAAATTTCCAAATCTAAACCCGTTTCTCAAAACCAATCACAACCGAGGCAAAAGACCGAGCGATTGCCCACCAAAAATCATGCTCCTTCAAAAGTCACTGACCATGCTGTCAATGTGGGATCAGATAAAACCGGCCAGCCTAAACAAGATAAACCAAAGAGGCTAGGTAGGGAATCTATTAAGAAAGAGGCATCGAAGTCATTTAACACTGTTTTCTATCCTAGGATGCATAAGCATGATTGCGAATGGAATTATAGCAACAATTTTGTTAAACGAGATGTTAATTTTCCAAGTAAGCTCTACTCCATTCAACAATTGATTCAATTATCGCATGCTTGCTTATGTTGTTCTAGTTGTGGTTGGAATGACTTTGATGATATCAATAACAATGATTGGTTTGGGTCATATCACATGTACAATCATTCACCCAAACACAAAACCCGTAATAACAAGAGAAAATATCATAAACAACGGGGTTCTCAAACAGAGGTTAAACCACAGCGGGAGACCAACCCCATTCCAAAACGGGCTTCTCCCACTGAGGTTAGACCGGCACCCAGGTGGAAATCTGCTACAAAACCGGTTCCTCCAAAAGGTGTAAACGCTGCACCTCAGAAGAAATAAGTGCCAAAACTAGTTCCCTCTAACGGTGTCCATCCTACACCTAAAGGGAAAGCTGGGACAAAGCAAGCTTCCCCAAACGGTGCCAAACCTAACCCTCCCGGACCCAGGCAAATCTGGGTACCGAAGGTCCGCTAAACTTGTTTTGCAGGACGGTCATATGTGGTCCTTAGACACTGGATGCTCCACACACATGACCGCAAGGAGGGAGCTGCTCACGATCTACAAGGAACAATATTAAGTAGACGTGAGGTTTGTCTATACATGTGCTATAACAAGCTGCTCATGTGTTTAGGGGGAGCATAATCAGTTATCAGGTATGTTACTCTACTGTTAAGGGGGAGCGTCACACACATTTTTTTAAATATGTTAAAAAGTTTTTTTTGTGTGTGGATACTCCCGTGTGCACTTCACTCTACGCGCACATTCTAAGGGGGAGCATGTCATATAATGCTCATCATTTAAGGGGGAGCGACACAAATTTTTTTCAAAATTCTACAGGTTTCATCTCTTTGAAAAATGGAATTATTCTTTAAAGTGTAAAAGTGTCCGGACACCCATCAGTCCGGATGACTTTCCGGACCGGATGGGTATCCGGGTAGGACTATCCGGAATCCCTACTCTGTCCGGAAACACCCTTTGTTCGGATACTTTGTTTAGACCGGAAAGGTTTGCCATTCCGTCCTCTTTCATCCGGATACCATGTTTGTCCGGAAACTCTATTTGTCCGGGAAGTATGGTCTGTCCGGGATGTTCTACATATCTTCATTATGTCCGGACTCCTGTGTATTTGTCAATTCAGCACCTGCCATCACACTGCCAGTACTCAATCTGTCTCAGATTGATCCATTTACAGCAAAGGTACGCGCCGGAACTTGTTTATCCGTCTTGTTTACTAACTTTGGATCTTTTACAGATATTCCATGGCGGATCAACAACCTCAACAAAATCCGAGGGGAAGCTTCACCCTGTTTTTCTTAAAAGTCTAAATGTTTTTTGTGTTGATCACTCCCAAGTAAGTAACACTCTCACTCTGAGATGACGCAAGTCAATCTCCATGTATGTTTTGAGGGGGAGCAGGATAATATCAGTGCTTTGCATATGCCTGAAGCCCTACCTGTGATAGCATATAGACGAGAGTTAGGGAATCCCATGGTCCAACTAGTGCCGGAGGGACCTTCCCCGGGACATAGAACATGTGAGAAGGAGTGAGTTAAGGTCGAAAACGAACCAAGAAAGATCGAGCCGTAAAGATAAAGAGGCTCCTGAGCGAACCCAGCCACGTGATATCCGGGTAGCCACATCTGCTATCCCGCCTCATACGTTGGGACGGGATATTGAAGAAGCCTCCGTGGACCCAGCAGAGCAATTGCACAACCTCCTCATCCACTCATTCGTTTCTCAAAAGACGGATGTTTCAGTACATCACGGGGATATAACACAACTTCCACAGGTCTCTTACTCGGAGAGTACTGGTGTTGAAACACGAGACCAACAACCCCCGATCTCGACTTCTTTCAGTGCACCATCGAGTCTAGATCCACTTGTTATTGAAGATTCTTTGACTAGGACACTTGATGCGGAACAACACCAAGTCGCGACTCTAAGTGACCCAACAGGAACGTCTGTAGTGTCTCCGTCTGCCGGAACACGAGGATCGGACGGAAATCCTACCACAACTATTATCACGCCAACTGTGAACGTATGTGGCTCTACCCCTGCGGTAGATGGATCAACGGGTAATCTAAGTGAACCCGGAGTTACTCACCCAGACTTTGTGTCACCAGGGTCCCTGGACAGCCCCCTTAAGGCTGTCCGTGAGGCAATGGAGCAAACTATGCAGCAACATGTAGCCGCTGAACTTGCCAAAGTTATGCGCGCAATCAAGGGCAAAGACAAGGTCGTCGAAACTGAATCCACACCTGTAACTCCACCGATCTCAACTCAACCTATCTATTCGGTGGACACTCTAAAGGCGATACTACTGGCCCGACTGCTCCAAGAATCAGATACAACCGCTTCTACTGAAGCAGACCTGATCTCAGCTCTCCGATCACAGGTCACTGCTCCATCTTCATCTATTACCACTCGCTTAGACACCATTGACTCGTCTCTCAAGGACTACAACCTAGCGCTCACAACGATGTCCGAGAGAGTCCGCTCACTCGAAGATACCTGCAAGAGTCAAGCAGGCGGCCTGAAGCGGAAACACGATGACCAGGATGATCCTGATCACCGTGAGGGGGAGAAAAGACAACGTCTGACCGAGACCGCCTCCCTGATCCAGACTGAAGCTACAACTGTGGTTCATCAGGAACCCCCAACTGCGGCAGCTACAACAGAAGCACCATAAGCCGAGTTGCCTTTAGCAGACATGGTTATAGACATGGAGATATCAGATGAAGAAGACCCGACAGTTGAAAAGCCCGAGGGTTCAACACAGGAACTGATTGATTTTGACTCATCAGATATACGGATTCTGGATATGATAGATCCAGATTGTGAAGCCAACCCGGAGACCGAAGATGCATGGTTCTAAAAAGCCGCTAGTGCCGTAAATCTCCAGGTAAATTTGGTCTTCCCCACTGATGAGGACGACAACATTGATTATGATCAATTCCTGCTCCAAAATTTGTATGGAACAACCCCCGTTCACTATGCTTAACCCGCCGGAACATCATCAACAAGACCCGAGTCTACTACTTCCGATCTTCTGACAACTGCTACTCCCACGACAGCTTCTGATATTCCTCCCCCTCTTCAACAGCAACAAATCCGTTGGGAGAAGATCATGGTACTTATCCCTCATTTGGAGGAATCTTTGAAAAAGTTGTTCGTCCACAAGCTTCGCCCGATCGAGCCGACCTTCTGTCTGGGTATTTACAACTTTAGCTCAGAATTTCAACGCCGGTATATACTAGCAATGCAGCGGTGTCTTCCAGTCAACCAAGTCAGAACCAAACTTCAGAACACAGAGGTAATCAGTATCTATTTAAGACGAAATATGAGGATCGTCTACCCAGTTTTCATTGTTCGACATGAAGATGGGAACAAATGGAAATTTTCAGAAGCTGACTTCAAGAACCTCCGACAACTCGACTTTCTGGTTATTCTGAAAGACTTACGTACAAGAACCATCCGACCGCTAGAGATTACAAAGGCACTCGAAGCTGTTCGTCGATACCTGGTCCGCACCATCATGATGTATTATCTAACGGACTACCAAATGGCTATCGAGAACAAGGCGAAAAAGGTAAATCTGATCAAGTCGAATCTGAAAGCGCCTGAGTTAAACATGTATCCCGAGAACGCTATGCTTCTAGAACTAGAATTCGGGATTGTTTACCTCAACGAGCAAAAAGAGAAGAAGTTCATGCGCTTCAGTCAGGTGGAAAGATTCTGTGACGGCACACTCCACAAAGTTCAAGATGCTCTTCGAAAGATTATTCAGCACGAGTCTGAAAATCCAAGGTTCTCATATGTTCCGAATCCGAATGAAGTAACTGCTCGGAATGCCTTGGAAATAGTTGAAGATCGCATCGACTACCGCCGTGCAATCAGATGGTTCGAGGTACACTTCGCGCTTCGCAAAAGATATGTCTTCAACTGGAGAGATCTAGAACGCCAACTCGAACTTCATATCAAAGGGGGAGATTGTTAGGGCAGGTTTTATAGTTGATTTAAAGTTCAAGGGTTGAATTGTAATAGTTTAATTTGAGCCTAATTAGTGAATGGGCCGTGGGCTTGTTAACCACGAGCCCATTGTATTTAATGTAAGATTAGCTTGGAAAAACAAGCTAATCATCCTTTTACTTTCCAAACAGTATTGTATTATTCTCTCTGAAAGTGAATGACAGGGATGACCAGTTGAAATCATTTGTTCTTATTGTTCATCTATTTCGATTTCTATATTGTTGCACGGATCTGGATTCAACAATTGGTATCAGAGCAGACGGACGGATTCGATTAACAGATTCATTCACTGATTTCTGGTTAGTTTTAATTATATGTATAAATTCATCTTGTTTCGTGGTAGGGTTTGATATGTTAAAGAATGGCTTTATTCAAGCTGAAAACTGTGGAATAGTTTCAACATTTGATTCTAATTTCGATGCAGGTTTGATACTTTGTTGCAACTCCATCTGTGCAAGTGTTATTCAAAACAAAAAACGTGGGGAGATATCATTGGAATGGTTGAAAATATAGAAGAATACACACCTTGAAGGGTTCACGGTTATCCAATCAGGTAATTGCGAAAGGAATAAATTCTTGTCAAACCACTAAATAACCATCACAGTTACCGTTTCCCTCAAATAGTGTAATTTATACTAAATAACATACATCTACTCGAATAATTTTAGGGTGAGTTTATTTTCTGATGTTCTGATACAATGATTGCCATGTCATAGTGGTGATTGTTGTGATCAGTTTATTTTTCTGATGTTCTGATACAACGATTTTCATGTCATAGTGAGGTTAGGTCTGAACTCAAGGAGTGGTGATCGTTGTGATCAGTTGAGTTATAGGCCGTGCCAGAGTTTCTTATTTGTTTGTATCGTTGACAACTACAACAACTGTTCTACCCATCTTTTACCCCCTTATGTTTGTACAATATATAGGTTTCATGATCACATGTATTTAAGAAGTTAGTTACCTTTAATCCATCCTTATGTAACCCATAACCTATAAAAATAAAATTACAAGTTATAATAAATAATATCGAAAGTAGAGAATTGATATGAGATCGATGCTAGAATGTATTAATGTAGAGGTGGAAGAGGTAATTGAAGAAAAGCAACACCTTGCTATTATGTTTGTCCAAGGAGTTATATGTAGCCATCAGTCTGCATGCATCTGACTCGATCGTCTGTTTTAGCAGTATGAATCATTATGATTTACGATGTTATTGGTTAAACCACTATTTCTTTATCAAGAAGGGTTAATTTGTTTTGTGAATCATATAACGTTCTATGTCACTTCATTTTAAGCTATGAATCATGGATCAGATGCCAGTTTTTCTGGCTCATATGAATCAGCAGATTTTGGATGTTGCTTTAAAAGCAGGTGATCTGCGCTTCCTGTTTCCAGGTATCTTCGACGACGATCAACACTTTTTACAGTTATACTATCTAATAAATGAATTTATCTTTATCAATATGAGTTCGTTAACTGCAATAGTAGATGGACATATTAATCCGGTAGTGACATTCGGGTTGTTTCTTGCAGAAAGTTTTGGTTGACAAGAATTGTGTACTACATAGTGAAAATCTTTAAAATTAAGAAGATGATATGAGTATAGGTTTTGTGTGATAGTTAATTGGGTTTTTGTTGTGTTTCTAGTTCACTTGGCCACCATTCCGATCACCAAAGCCAGGATTTACCGAGAATGGAGTTTGGGAGCTGCCATCATTTACAAGTTACAACAAGGAACACACATGGAACGATCACATAAGCCTGCCTATAAAATCTTGAAATATTATTATATATGTAGTTGTAAATTATTTATCGTATGCAGTGGGTGTTCTCGGTAGGACCATTGATTGGGGCAGCATTAGAACTCTGTATCAACAAGTTGTGATCAGAGCCATCCCATTGTATCAGGTCCGTCTTCAGCTGCTTTTTGGTTTCATGTGGAATCAGTCGTATCAGAAAGTCTGATTTAATTTTTTTGTGGTGAAATATGTTGTTACAGGGCTTTCATTGTTAACCATGGTGGCATGGAGAAATCCTGTTAGTAAAGTGACATGTTGTAAGCACTTAACCTGTTGGAAACGACCCCTAAATCTCTTCCCTGGAGATGATCTTTCTTTCCAGCTTAGGTTGGACTAATAGGTTGCCATCATTTTTGTGTGTGGCAATAATGGAAACTGAAGTAACTTTGGATCTCCTTTCATGAGCACCTCACCTCATCAATGGCAATAGTAACTCCTATAAAAACGAGGATCTTATGTAATAATGGTGGCAACTTCTGTCAATTCAAGTAACCAAGAAACAACACTTTCACTTAATAATTGAAAGTTACCATGGTATGTTGCAGGGGCAACCATAAAATGAACATCGAGGATGACATAAAATAGAAAAAAAATATGAAACATGATCGTCAATTTTGAGGAAAGCACTCCACTCAACAATGGAGGTATGTTCTGTTTTTTTCTATTTTTTCTTACACTGTGATATATCTCAACATCACCAGGCTTACAAATTACATATAAGACGGTCACCCAACAGTTTTCAAATGGATGTACGAAGAGAATCAGATGTTTGCTAAGCCTATTTCAAAGTGATTCAATAGTTTATCAACTTTAGTATGACTCTTAAATAAAACAAACATAGTAGTTTATTACGCATCAAAACTCAAAGATATTGCTCAAACTGATGTATATTCATGTACCGAAGGTGACCAACACTAGACAAAAAAAAATAACAAATCATCCTTAGTTTTTGTTTTCAAAGTTAAAAAATACTAAAGAAAATGAGGGTCATTTGGTATCTCATGTCAACATGCTTAACTGCATTCGTATCATTATTTTGCAGGTCTTCAAAGTTAAAAAATAATAAAGAAAGTGTGGGGCAGTTGTGTCCATTTCTTGGATGAAGGAGACTCATTAATATTTACATACATCTTATCTATGTTGGCACCATGTACTCTTTGATTTCAAGCTTTTTAGTTTTAAAGCTTGGTCTTTTCTCAACCATGTACCTTAAACCATATCTATGTTAGTAATTTGTTGTTCAAATTAGACCTACAACTTTGCCTTTGAAATCTCAAGTTAGCTGCGAAAAGCGGACATTTGTCCTTCCAATGTAGATTTACTTGTTTTGTTACATGCCAGCTAATGTGTGAGAACAGTTATGATCTTTGGTGATATGTATGTGATGCATTTGTTCCATTATGAATCTACTTTAACTAAGCACTTTTTTTAACTACTGTCTATTTGCACATGTGCAAGACTTATGTTATTCAATATGCTTCATATACATATGTAATTTATGTTGCAGATTCTTAATATGGTTTTATGTTTTCCTGTCCACCAGAGTTTTATAAGGAGTGGTTCCTTTCGACTCGTCTCCTGTGCAAAGATCACAAAATTTTGTAATACCTTTCGGGTTTGACAAATTTCACCCGCGCTGCATCGCGCGGGTAGACAACTAGTATATATATATATATATATATATATATATATATATATATAGAGAGAGAGAGAGAGGAAGGATATTTTGCAACCCTCGTAAAGGTTGTAACTCGTGCAACCTTGATCATCACCATTTATTTTCATTTGGGATTTTCTGTTTTTATTTTATTTTTTAAATATTCATGAGAGTAGATTGGATAATTGGTAAATAATTATTAATTAGACTTTTTTATTAATAATTATCTTGATGATGGGCGGATTTTAAGGAGATTATCTCCATTTTTAAAATATTTAATTAAGGTAGTTATTATCATTTTCAAATCTTGTTTTGATACAACATCAAAGCTGTCGTGGTTAGGGTTTCCAAAACCGCCACCTCCATGACCAAAGTTGGGCCTTCCACCAGCACCTCTGTTAAACGCAGGCTGATAATCAGCCGGAGCTCCACCCTTTTCTCCACCAAATTCACCGGCAGGTCCTCTAGGCCTGCCACGGTATCCATCCCCATCTACAAATCTAGGCCCGTCTCCTCCAATCTTGGTCGACCACGAGAACGATCGCCTGGAGGGCCACCCATGGGACGGCCAAGAGGCTTAGCTGACTTCTTGAGAGAAATAGGCACAATGTCGGAAGGAAGATTCAATTAAGTTCTGAGGAACTGGATCCCATCGTTGGTGAGATACCTGTAATAGTGCATCCACGCAAATGTCTCACGTACATATTCCTTTTGTTAGGTCTCATGTTAGTTGAATAGAAGTTAAGGGACTAGTTTTGCCATATCTTGTAAATATCCTTTTGGGGTATAAATAGATGGCTTAGTTTTATGATTAAGGTTAATGACCTAATCACATTATTCTAATTACCTTGTATGTATGGCTATAAAATTCTACTTTTTGTTCATCTAATCAAAGTGAGATTTATGACATTAATGCTGATTTGTGTTGATTCTTCATATTGCACTTGTTAATTTGGGATCCACAATTGGTATCAGAGCAGAAAGACGATCGATTCAAAGGTAAATTCTTCCTATTCTGGTCAATCAAACTTTGTCGATTGTTTCTTGGTTAAAGGTTATTTTTTTGCTTTGAGTGAAGTGTTAAAACTTGAAATTAAGGCTTAAGATGTTCTCTTTATTGTGTTTCTAGAGTCATATCAAAGTTTCGTTGAATTTAATCAAGTTTATGTTAATCAATTTTTGAGATTTCTAGTTTTTGGGTTTCTACACTCTGTTTTATAGAAAAATCTCAATTTTTGCTTAAAAGTGGTTCTTGAATCAATCTGGTCAGTTGTTTTTGCTTTCCCTACTTGTTTGTTTTGGTTCTAAAGTGTTTGCAGAAGTTTTCCAAGTAAAAAAGGTGCGATTTTGATCTCTAGGTAAGTTTTTCTTTCGACCAAAATTTGAATACGGGACTCAGTTGCTTGACTTCCGGTTCCACTCCCGTACCGGATCCTTATTACATCGATTCTAAATCCGGTTTCGGATAACACCGGACTCACATCCGGTTCCGGAATTCATACCGGATTAATACCGATTCCGGAATATTTGTTCCGGTTTCCGATTCTCTTGATTTCGACTTTGTTCCGCATTCACACGGTTCCGGTTCTAAACCCGGTTCTTATACGACTCCGGTTTCTACTCGATCCGGATCCCATAATCCGGTTCCGAAAGTTCGCATACCGGATCTCTAGACCGGATCTCCAATCTGGATCACCTTTGCACACACAAGTAAGTTTTTATTTAAGTCTGTTTGAATCTGTTTTTGTTCTTCCCGTGTTTATTTCCTTACTTATTCTTAGGATTGCGTTAGGTTATTGCTCCCTTAGGATTTTGCGTTAGATTGTGCGTTAGATCACTCCTTTACCTTTGAATCATCCTATTCGTCTTACGATCACACACAAGTGCCCGAAAATGAACACTTATGACGCGTTAGCCATTGGATTTGAACTCAAACCTCTGATCCTGTACCGAGGGGAGTACAATGTCTGGAAAGACCATTTTATGTGTTTCATCGAGACCAAACCTCTCTATGAAGAGATTCTCCGATCGCTGACCGACGGACCTATTGCTCCACCCATGAGGGATGTTCCGGCGTAAGAAGGCGGAGCTCCAGCTCGTCGGGTGGTCAAACCTTATGAGAAGCTGGCCGTCGAGGAAAAAAAGGAAAGTTGATGGAGATAAACTGGCAAAGACTTATCTCGTATACGGTCTTCCAAACAACATCTACTGTAGCATCAACACTCACAAGGACACACCAAAAGGAATGTGGGACCAGCTCGCAAAGATCATGCAAGGCAGTGGTGAGGGAAATCAGCTGAACATAACAAACTGCCTCACTCGATACGAAGCATTCAAAGCCAAAAGAAGGGAATCACTCACCGAGACCTACGAACGTTTCTACACACTCCTCAACGATCTTCACAAGAACAACATCTTTAAGACAAAACTCGAGTGTAACATCAAGTTCTTAAACAACCTTCAATCTGAATGGAAGGGATTTGTTCTCCATGTTCATCACAATCGTTCCTTAGAAAGTGTTCCGCTGCACGAGCTCTACAAGATATTTCTACAAGACGAAGATGATGTTCGTGAACTGATAGGAGATTAGAAGTCTGGGGAAAAGACAAAAGAAGGCCCTCTTGCTCTCATGTCTCACAAGAAGGACAAGCAAGTCCAACGTACTTCGTATAGAGATGAAGCACATAGTGAGTCTAAGCATGAGGATGCAGAACTGAAAAGTGATTCCGATCCAGAGCTTGACGGCATCAAGAAAGTCGTTGCCCTATTGTACCGGGAGTATGCTAGGAAGAAGTTTTTCAAGAAACTATCCAACAACAACCAGCGTTACTCCACCAATACAAAGCGTCGGGATTACAGAGACAAGTATGAAGGGAAGCGTAAGTCTGATGAAGGAAGGAAGAAGAAGGATGAAGGAAAGAAATCTGAAGGAAAGTTTGATGAATGAGCTGATGATGAACCGGTAAAGTGTTACAACTGCGGGAAGCGAGGTCACTTCGCCAAAGACTACTGGAAACATGTGGTACGAAATGCTGAGTACTACAAACACAAAATGTTATTGTCAAGACAGAAAGAAGCTGGTAAAGCGCTATTGGTGGAAGATGATCACTGGCTCGTACTGACTGAAGATGAAGACGACGAAGAGGAAGCTCACATGTGCTACAACGACATCAACCTGGAAGAATCCGAATCTTAAGATGACTCTTCCGGACAAAACAATGATGTTGGTCCCGTAAGGGTTATACAAGTTTGTAGAAGGGGGGGGGGGGGGGGTTGAATACAAACACACGATTTTTACTTTTATAAATTTTTTATTGATATGTATCAAAAAATTTACAACTTGTTGCGGAACAAGATTAAGGAATAAACCTAATCTAAACAAGTTAAGAGAATTACTAAGATTTCTTGCACTAGAAATAAGATAGAGAGAAAGTAAGAATATTAAAGAGTAATATTTTAACACATAGAAATAGTAAGAAGGAGATGGTCGAGCACTTCATTTCTGAAGTAGGGTTTCCTTTATATACTGCATGCATTTAATGCATATCAGTACAACTTTACACGTGGCAGCAGCTGATTGGTTGCATGGTTTGACCTTTGTAGAAAACCTAGTAGCCGCATGATGAACAGTGTAGAATCAGAGTTGGTTGTACGACTCTGGACAAAGGGGATGTCCGTTCTGACATTTCGTACGGAGGCGTGCATAGGGGTAAGACAAAAGTAACTTGTAAAGGAAGACTTCATGATCAGCGTTCGCTGAATAAATCTTTATCAGTGAGTGATAAAGTTCAGCGGTCGCTGAAGTCTTCTACTTGAAACTTCACGTTGAGTGGACAAATCTTGGCTTCGTTGATATCCACATCAGTTCATTAGTAGACTTGTCGCTGGTTCTTTGGCTTGATCTTCGACTTCAGCGTAGAACATAATTGACGTGAAACTTGTCTTCAAGGATCATAAGTAAACAACTAAAATTATCAGTGATCATCAGTAAGACTGAACAGGCTCAGGTCTTACTAATGAACAGTGTTCGCTGAATGTGTTAATTAAATAACGAGAGCTAACTATCAGCGGTACTATAGAGACATAGTACTTATCAGCGATAGTGAAACTCTAATACATATTGTCTACTTACAATTTTCACTAAGTGTTTCTCAGAGAGTCATTATCTAATCATTGAGGGTTTGGATAAACAATCTCCTCCTATTTGATTATGACATAGCAATAAAAGAAAATTGATAACTAGGAAAACATAAGGATAAAAAGAACTCATAAAATATTTATCCCTTTTACTGTTTTCTGGGATCTTTTAAGTACTGATGGAGTAAAGTACATTCGCTGAAATTTTTCTTTAAACTTCGTACAAGTTACAGAGGTAAGTAGAAAAATTACAAGTACAGCAAATAAAATTTACAAGTACAAAAGATGTAAGTTGATAAAGATAGAAGAATTACAAGGAATCCTATCAGCTAATCAAGTTCATCCTTAACGAGAAGTTTATTAAGGGATTTTGTGGTAGGGATCATCCAATCAGGGACTGTTTCTCCAAGATCCCTTCTTCGCTTTGCTTCTTTAAAGATCGGGGGCTTGAAGAAGTATCCGAGAAGATCATCTCTGAAACCGCACCAATAGACGAGATCCCTGAGTTATTCGATAGGGGCAATGGGTAGCTCAGAGACGCGTTGGAAGCATTCTCGTCCATCGTAGTCTCTGAAGAAGATACCATAAGGATCACTTAGGACTTTTCCAGGGACAAAGCGTTCACCAGGGGACAGGGAGATATCGAGCACAGAGAGATCTGGTTCAGGGCCAAGAACTTCAGTGCGTGAAAAGCCAATTCCGGTTTCGTTTCTGATAGGAGGACCTGAAGCAGAAGGTGTTTTCTATTTCTTTGCAGCAGGCCTCTTTTGATGAACTGGAGGAGGAGGGATATCAACGGTTGAAGTGACCAAGTCGATCTGCTTGTTAAGAGCTTTCTCGACAAAGGATTTGAGCTTTGACCGTGACCGCTGAATGGCTATCCGCATCTCCAACCATTTAGATAAACCAAACTTGTCGATCCATGAAGTATAGATGGTCTCCTTGTGACCATTCTCTCTGAAGATGTCGATATGAATCATTGGAACGTCTAAGGACATCTTCCCCTGATGTTCACCTTGTTGATTCTGGATCCATGACATCGATAGTGAATTCGTTCCTTGCACCATTCTAAGGTAGAGTCAGAGACCTTGGTTTTCTTTTCGATGATCTTTTTGGCGTCCTTCCACATTTGACGTTGAACATCAATGGGAGTCTTCTTCAGTGCAGGGTCTTTGACCGATTGTTGAACGAGCTCAATAGCGTAGGCTTTATCTCTTTCTTCAGCTCTTCTTCGATCGGCGAGTTGTTTTTCAGCTTCGAGGTGTTCATTGACTTCCTTTCTTGTTATTTTGAATCGAGGGGCAGGAATGAGTCGCTTATCCTCAAGCTGTTTGATCATTGCTTCTCTCCTTTTCAGTTCCTCTTCACTTAGCCTTTGAGGAGCCAAGGAAGGTCTTTTGTTATGAGAGAGCAGTTCTTCTTCAAGTTCATCAGTCTCAGCGAAGTCTAAGACTGGGATTATTTCTTCAGCGCTTGGAGCTGGATTTATTGTTGATGAGGTTGGAGGAACTTCAGCTGGATCCTCAAGCAGGGGAGAGGACTAGATGAAACGTAACGATCGTTTAAATAAGATCATTTGGGAGAAGAGATAGAGAAAGAATGAGGTTTAAGTGTATAGAGGTTTTATGGAGAGGAGAACTGAGGTTGACAAAGGATAGAGGAGGGATGCAGTGTAAGGGAAGAAAATATATTGTACCTGACAAACTGGCTTTCGAAGCAAGATAGTCAGATTGCCTTCTGCAGCGAGGCCTTTATTTTTGCATTTTGTCTGCTTCAGTCACTACAGGATTTTTAGTGTTCCCCTCCCCTGATGATTTTGTAATGGTTATCCCTTTGAGAGATGGGGTCCTTTTGATTGGCTGGAAGGAGAAGTCGACATCATCATCATCGTCATCATCATTATCATCTTTAGGGGATGATGATGGTTCATCATCAGCGATATCGACGTCTTCATCGTCTTCTTCTTCATCAGCTTCGTCGTCATCAACATATGGTTCTAGGACATCAGCATCATCTTCCTCATCGAGTTGCCCCCCCTCAAATTCAGAGGGAGGCTTCTCGGTTCCCTCAGGGTTTTTGTTAGTTCCAGATCCGTGCAACGTACAATGAAATCGATACATGTAAAACAATAGAGTTTATGATTTCAACTGGTCATCCCTATTAGCTTTCAATAAAAGAGAATTACAATAATGAGTAGGAAAGCAAAAGAGACCACTAGCCTATTTTCTAAGGCTAATGCACTTTATATATGACGGGCCCGTGGTTAACAAGCCCACGGCCCGTTCACTAACTAAGCTCAAATTCAACTATTACAATACAGACCCTTGAACTTTAAATCAACATAAATTGACCCTAACAATCTCCCCATTTGATTTGAAGTTCGTGTTCGCGCTCTAGCTCTCGCCAGTTATAAACATATCTTTTACGAAGCGCAAAATGAATCTCGAACATTTGGATAGTGCGGCGATAGTCGATACGTTCTTCAACCACTTCTAAAGCGTTCCGTGCAGTTATCTCATTCGAGTTTGGAACATACGAAACCTTCTGATTTTCCGATTCATAAGAAATGATTTTGCAAAGAGCATTTTGGACTTTGAAGAGCATGCCGTCGCAGAATCTGTCGACCTGACTGAAGCGCAAAAATTTCTTTTCATTCTGACTGTTGATGAAGACAATCCCAAATTCTGGTTTCAGAAGCAGTGCGTTCTCAGAATATATCTTCAACTCAGGAGCTTTCAGATTCAGCTTAATCAGATTTACCTTCTTTGCCCTGTTCTCGATTGCCATTTGGAAGTCCGTGAGATATGACATCATAATAGTACGGACCAGGAATCGACGAATAGCTTCGAGCGCCTTTGTGACAGGTAGCGGTCGGATGGTTCTTGTACGAAGGTCTTTCAGAATTGCCAGGAAGTCGAACGGTCGGAGGTGCTGGAAGTCAGCTTCGGAAAATTTCCATTCATTCTCATCTTCACATCGGACAGTGAATACAGGATAAACGATTCATAATGCGGCCTGACTGTATGTTGAGTACCTCTGTGATCTGATGCTTGGTTCTGACTTGACTGACTGGAAGACACCGCTTCATTGCGCTGATGTACCGGCGTTGGTATTCGGGGTTGAGGTTGTAAATACCAATGCAAAAGGTCGACTCGATTGGGCGAAGCTTGTGGATGAACAACTTCTTCAGGGATTCCTCCAGGTGAGGAATAACTATCGGGATCTTCTCCCAACGGATTTGTTGCTGTTGAGGAGGGGGAAGATCAGAAGCTGTTGGTTGCTGAGGAGATGTCGGAATATCGACAGTAGTAGTTTTGGGTCTTGTTGAAGTTTCATCGGGTTGAGCAGAGTGAACGGGAGTTCCATAAAAATTATGGAGCAGGAACTGATCATAATCAATATTGTCATCTTCATCAGTAGGGAAAACCAAATTAACCTGGAGATTTGCGGCACTGGCAGCTTTTTCATACCATGCATCTTCGGTCTCCGGGTTGGTTTCGCAGTCTGGATCAATCATATCCAGTATCGGCATATCTGATGAGTCGAAATTAACCAGTTCCTGTGTTGAACCCTTAGGCTTTTCAACCGTCGGGTCTTCATCATCTGAGATGTCCATGTCTATTACCATCTCGGCTAAGGGCAACTCAGCTTCAGGTTCGGCGTCGGTTGTTGTTGCCGCAGTTGCTGGTTCCAGTTGAACCACAGTTGTTGATTCGGTGAGGATAGGGGCGGTCTCGGTAGTTCTTAGTCTTTTCTCCCCCTCACGGTGATCAGGATCATCCTGATCATCGTGCTTGCGCTTCAGACCGCCTGCTTGACTCTTGCAGGTATCTTCGAGTGAACGGACTCTCTCAGACAGTGTTGTCATCGCTTGTTGGAAGTCCTTGAGAGTCGAGTCAATGGTATCCAATCGAGTGGTAATGGATGATGAAGGAGCAGTAACCTGTGATTTCAGAACGGATAGCAGGTCTGCTTCGGTTGTGGTGTCGGTTTCGGATTGTTGGAGCAGTTGGGCTAGAAGCATCGTCTTGAGGGTGTCCACCGAGTAGGTAGGCTGAGTAGGAGCCGGTGGAGGTGTATGAGCGGTTTCAGTGTCGACGATATGCCTTTTACCTTTGATTAATCGTTTGACGGTGTCGATCTCGGCGGCGACGTGCTGCTCCATTGACTCACGGACAGCCTTAAGGGTGATGTCCAGGGACCCTGGTGACACAAAGTCGGGTAACGTAACACCGGGATCACTTAGATTACCCGTTGAGGCATCTACCGCAGAGGCAGAGCCACCTACGTTCACGGTTGGCGCAGTGATAGCCGTGGTAGGATTTCTGTCCGACCCTCGTGTTTCGCCTGACGGAGACACTACAGACGTTCCGATCGAGTCACGAAGAGTCTCGATTTGGTGTACTTCATCATGTGTCCTATGCGATGAATGTTCACGTTCAAAATGCCCTAGACTCGATGGTGCACGAAATGAAGTCGAGACCAGGGGCTGTTGGTCTCTTATTTCAACACCAGAACTCTCCGAGTAAGAGACCGGTGGAAGTTGTGCTTGATCCCCGTGAGAAACTGAAACATCCGTCTTTTGAGAGACGGATGAGTGGATAAGGGGGTTGTGCAATTGCTCCGCTGGGTCCACGGAGGCTATTTCAATACCCCGTCGCAACGTATGAGACGGGATAGTAGATGTGGCTACCTGGATATCACTTGGTTGGGTTCGCTCAGGAGCCTCTTTATCTTTATGGCTCAATCTTTCCTTGTTCGCCTTCGAACGCAGTTCCCTCCGTCTCACATGATCTAACTCATCACCTAATACTCCCTCGGTTCTAAGTCCCTGGGGAGGTCCCTCCGGCGCTGGCTGGACCATGGGATTCCCTAACTCTCGCCTATAAGCAATTACACTCGGTGCAACGGGATCCGCGTGTGCCAGAAGGGCTTCAGTTGACAAATTCTGGATAATGATGAAGAACCTTTCCGGACCCCTTATATATGGGACAACGTTTCTGGATGGGACATCCGGATACCCATCCGGATAGATGGGTGTCCGGATACCTGTCCGGATACTTTGGGGGATTTTGATAAAAAGGATCCATGTTCTTCTATTTTCAAGAAAAACTGGGACAATTGGAATTAATGAAAGAACCTTCTCTTGCTCCCCCTCAAACTGAGCATGGGGATGACTTTGCTCCGCCTCGAATGGTGCAATGGAGAACCCGACACATAAAAGCTTTTGAGCATTTAAAGAAAAACATTGTGTCGCGCCCCCTCAAATGATGAACAGTAGTTGAAAAACACACAGGAATGCCCACACACACACAAACTTTTTGACAGAAGAAAGAAAAAACTGTGTGTGATGCTCCCCCTAAACAGGTGAGTAAACTTACTTGATACCTGATCATGTTCCCCCTAAACACATGAGCAGCTCGTGAAAGCACAGGTATAGACAAACCTCACGTCTTCGTAATATTGTTCCTTGTAGATCGTGAGCAGCTACCTCCTTCCGGTCATGTGTGTGGAGCATCCAGTGTCTAAGAACCACACATGGCCGTCCTGCAAAACTAGTTTAGCGGACCTTAGGTACCCAGATTTGCCTGGGTCCCGGAGGGTTAGGTTTGGCACATCTTGGAGGAACTTGCTTTGACACAGACTTCCCCTTAGGTGTAGATTGTACACCATTTACAGTAACTGGTTTTGGCACATGTTGCCTCTTAGATGTAGAACTCACACCTTTTGGAGGAACAGGTTTTGTAGTAGGTTGCCTCTTGGGTGCCGGTCTAACCTCAGTAGGAGACGACCGTTTTGGAATGGGTTTGGTCTCCCGCTGTGGTTTAACCTCTGATTGGAAACCCCGTTGTTTATAGTATTTTCTGTTGTTATTACGGGGTTTGCGTTTGGGTGACGAATTATACATGTGATATGACCCAAACCAATCATTTATGTTAATTTCATCAAAATCATTCCAACCACATCTAGAACAACATAAACAATCACGCGATAACTGAATCAATTGATGAACTGAATTAAGTTTAATTGGATAAGAAACTTCAAAACGATTCCAATGATTCCAAACACAATTGTCTTTGTTTATTCTAGAATTAAAAGTAGTAGGGAAGGACTTTGATGCTGCATCCTTGACAGGTTCCTTATTTAGCTACTTGGGTTTTTCTTGTTTTGCGCGACCATTTTTATCTAAAACAACAGGGACAGAATGGTCAGTGACTTTTGAAGGAACGTGATTTTTGACAGGCAATCGCTCGGTCTTTTGCCGCGGCTGTGATTGGTTTTGAGAAACAAGTTTAGATTTTGAGATCTCAATCACAGCTGGGGCCTTGGTGTTAGAACATGTACCCTTTAGAAAATTGACCGAACGATTTACCACTGGAAACAGAAAATCAGTATGACTCGGAAGAGGTTTGTCGAAAGGGAACGACTCAAACTCTCCATCAGTGTTACCTTCGGAGTTCATGAATTCAGAAAAGTTTATCTCCGGAATTTCAGGACTTGGGTCCGGTGAGGAAGGCGAGGAACACTTTGTGTTAGTGTGCTTTGGGGAATTCGGTGCGGAAGCGTTTGAAAAATCAGAGTTTAAATTCATTTCAACACACTCATCTTGAGAATCTTTACTTTCTTTAGAAGAGATATTTCCTATGAAAGCTTTACACGAGGATGTGTCCGATGAGGTAGAGGAGTGTTCGGGTGAAATCTGCTTTGCAGTTTGGAGCAGGTCAATCTGCACTTGGAGTTGACCATTTATCATATGCTATTTTATCGTTTCTCTTGTCATGTCAAACAGTTTCGATGAGAGCTTATCGATTTCACACCGAAGTGTTTCCTTTTCCTCATCCGACACAGCTTCGGTTTTCTCAGATTTGAGATTCTCAAGTTCAGTGATTAGCGCTTGCTTATCCTTTTGAAAATTCGACCTTTGTTGCTCGAGTGACTCCTCCAACGCGACAATCTTTGCTTCCAAGACGAGAGGGGGAACATAGAGTTTAAACTCATCCGTCTCAGTCTTGGTTTCAGTTGCTTGGACCTCGTCCTTTTTAGAGGAATCCTTGGGTGTAGCAACCTTATAGCCGTCGAAGTAGTCATTCGAGAGGTACTTCTTTTCTTTCTTATAGGAATAATTTAAAGATCCATAACAAAATGGAAGTTGCATTTTGGATGTGCGTGTGCGCTTGTATTCCTCAGTTTCCTCTTCCTTTTCAGGTTCAAGAGGACCAGTCCATTTAATTGCATATCCGGATAATCTTTGGCTATTCCAAGACAACTGAAATCATACAATATAGGTCTTTTGGCAATACCCTTTTTCAAATAATGTGGGTTATCATATCCGATTCCCCAGGCTTTGTTAAAATACGTGAACTCTTTGGGTTTATTCATGTGGATAGTTTGATCCGTTTGGCCTCTTTTATGTAGTTTGGTTTCAAGATCAAGTATTTTTGCGACAAACTCCTTGTGTTGAATTTGAAGAGCAGAACATTGATAAGCAATTTATGCGTTCTCATTCATACACTGATCAAATTGAGACTGAAGTTCAGATAATTTGGCCCTTAAGTCTTTAGGTGCTATTGAAAGATTTGTGCATTTGTCTTTTAAATTAGCAATTTCAGACTTATATTTTTCAGTTATTCTCTTTTGAACATCTAGCTTTTCAGTTAGAGACCTAATCTCAAGTTGTTGTTCTTTAGAGGTGGCCTTAAAGGAATCAACCTGTTCAACAAGTGATTGCATTTTATCCAAGAAATGTTGTTGGTTAGAATCACATACCTGACTTGATGTTACCTTTTCCTCATCGGCTGGAGAGTGATATCCCATGAAAGCATTAGCACCATCAGATTCGCTTTCATCGTCAGATTTTCCCAACCAGTATTCGTTTTCAACGAACATAGCTTCTCCAGCCTCCTTTTGCTCAGCCAATGCAAGCTTCGCTTTGTAGTAGTGAACATTCTTTACCGTAGGCTGGTGGCAATTTTTTTCAAAGTGGCCAAGTTTCCCGCAGTTGTAGCAAGTTACGGGTTCATCTTTCTTCTTTCGGTCATCTTTCTCCGTCTTCTTCTTATTCTCAGACTTTTCTTGCTCATCGGCTTTCTTCTTTCCTTCATACCTGTCCTTATAATCGTGGAGCTTGTTGGAGGAGGTGGAGTAGCGCTGATTATTGGACGATGGCTTCTTATAGAACTTTTGCTGTTGAAAAGATTTGGTAAGAAGGGCTACCGCTTTCTTGAAATCAGATACTTCATCATCAGACTCACTGTCATCCTATTCTTCCGGTTCTGACTCAGAAAGGTTTTGCTTTTGAGCACGTTTGGAGTGACGGATACAGGATTTCCCTTGCTTGGAGGACATGAGTGCAATGGGATCAGCAGTTGGTTTAGAAGCAGACTTCTTTTCGCTTAGAAGTTCATTCACTTCATCTTCATCTTGAAGAAGTGTCTCATACAGCTCGTGGATGCCAACTTTCTCAATCAGGTTGTTATGCTTTACGTGTGAGGCAAATACTTTCCACTCAGGCAGAAGGTTGTTGAGGAATTTGAGAGCATTCTCCGTGTTCGAACGAGTAATCTTGTTCTTGTTAAGTTCGTTGAGAAGAAGACAAAAACGTTCATAGGTCTCGGAAAGAGATTCGCCGGAACGTTGTTTGAATCCATCGAACTTAGTTATGGAGCTATTAATCTTCAGCTGATTCCCGACTTCGCTTCCACGCATCATCTTTTCCACCTAATCCCACATGCCCTTAGCTGTATCTTTGTAGCTATCGATGGCAGTATAGATCATGTTGGGGATAGCTTGAACGAGATACCGCTTAGCAAGCTTTTCTCCCTCAAGCATGCTCTTTTCCTTGTCGGTCATATCGGCAAGAGTCTTTGGCACATGGAGTGTTTTCCCACCTTCTTGAGGTGGTGGAACTTCCTTCATTGGTTGAGGAATTGGCCCATCTTCTAATGCTCGCCAAATGTACTCGAAGTTATCCTTCAACTCAATGAAGATTTTGAACCTGTCGCGCCACTGGCTGTACTCACCATGATAGAGACAAGGTGGTTTGGAGTCGGTGCCGATTGCGAGAGCGTCACGCGAAGTACACATCTTTGGTTGCAACGGAGTGATCGTCAGACGAATGATTGATTCAAAGTGTAAACCTAACGCAAGGCACTAAGAGTGGAATCCTAACGCAGGTTCTACGACTGATATGAACTAATAACAGGTAAGAAATCAAAAAACTGAACTTACCGGACAGGAATCTGGATGAGATATCTGATCTGGAAGTGTCCGGATCAGATTTAAGTTAAAGCAGTTCAAAGTCAAACCGAAGTATCCGGATAAGTAGAAGAATCCGGACAGCTTAATGTTTCCGGATAACAAAGGTTACCGGATGACAGAAGTGTCCGAATAGAAAAAGTAAAAGCAATACTTACCGGATGAAATGCTTACCGGGTAAATGGAGTGTCCGAATAAAGTACTTGCCGGATAGGATAGGTTTCCGGATGAAATCGATTACCGGATACCTTGAGTTGTCCAGATAATATGCTTTACCGGAAACTTTGGGTTTCCGGAACAAATTACCCGGAAAGATTAGAGTTCAAAGACATACCCGGAAAGAAAACGTACCCGGAAAGGAATAACACAATTATCCGGAAACTTAGAAGTTTTCCGGAAACCGCGGCTGCTGTGTCCGGGAACTGCGGTTGTGGGTTTCCAATCGATTGGGAATCGACTAGGGTTGCTCAAAAATGTTCCTGAAATATTAGAAACACTACCAAACACAAAAATAACACTAACCCAATCGATTTTGAAGCAAAAACAACAAGTTTTGCTGGTAAAATTTTGATTTTTAGTGAAGAACACAACCAAAAACTTTGAACTTAGTTTGGTTAATAAACCACTCAAACGATCGAATTAGATTATGAAAAATTGCAGAATCACTCAAAACAATGATACTAACAATACCCAATAAACGAAATCGATCAATTTTGCTCGAATCAAAATATGAATGTGCAATCAAGAACACAGACGAGAAAAACTAGAAAACTTACCAGAATTCAAATAAAAAGGCTTTGAATCAATTCTGTCCGTCTGATCTGATACCAATTGTTAGTTCCAGATCCGTGCAACGTACAATGAAATCGATATATGTAAAACAATAGAGTTTATGATTTCAACTGGTCATCCCTATTAGCTTTCAATCAGAGAGAATTACAATAATGAGTAGGAAAGCAAAAGAGACCACTGGCCTATTTTCTAAGGCTAATGCACTTTATATATGACCGGCCCGTGGTTAACAAGCCCACGACCCATTCACTAACTAAGCTCAAATTCAACTATTACAATACAGACCCTTGAACTTTAAATCAACATAAATTGACCCTAACAGTTTTCAACTCCCTGAGGTTTATCAGCAGCATCAAAAATAATGCCCTCCCCCTCAGAGTTATGGAGAAGGTCTTCTTGAGTTTTCTTCTCCCTCTCAACATTATGGGGAAGATCTTCTTGATTCTTCTCCTCCTCTTCCACATGATGGATGGGGGAGGAAATAGCATTTTCAGCATGCTTTGGGTCACTGTCTTCCAGGCCAGTGATTCCAACGCAAGTTTCAATCCTTGCTATTCTGCCTTCCAGGCCAGAAATAGCAGGACTGATCTTTTGAAGATCCTCTCGATCAACCTGAGTAAAGTGGGATGGAGTACAGGTTGGAGCGTTCAGGCGTTCGAGGATTTGCTGCAGTAGATTGGTCGCAGTGCTGACATCTGTCTTTAAGGTTGACACCTCTCCCTGAAGATTTCCAACCACTGTCTTCAATGATGTGACTTCATTGGACAAGGCTGTAAAGTTAGTGGAGAGAGGTTGTTGGTAGTGTTCAGGGTGGTGATGGAGGTGGAGTTGTCAGCAAGAGACTGAGCAACATTGGAGAGACTACCTTCCACGTTCAGCAAATCTGCACTGGAGGCTTTAGCTTTCACCTCATCGGTGAGTGTCTTGAGAGCCTCTCCAGCATTTGTAACCACTGAAGAGTTTGAGGAGAGAGTGGTGGTGAGAGATTCCACCTTGTTGGAGAGATCCTTGAGCGATGTGTTGATGTCACCCAAATTAGGACATGTAGAAGATAAGAACTTATGAACAAAGGATAGCTTAGAAGTTGGGGATTTTTAGAGAGGAGTGTTTAAGGTGTTGTGTATACTTGCGGGGTGGTTGACGAAATCATCGAATTCTCGATGACCTATAAATGTTTCTATGTCGTCTTCCAGAGAGTTTTTACGCTGAGAAGTGCCCGCAGGTCGATCCATCATCTGCTGTAAGGCTTCAGCAGATGTGTCATTCAGTTGAATGACATTCGTCATAGAGAATGGGGGATTTAGAGGTTGAGTGACCAAAGAAATAGTAGGAGGAATGAAGGTTGAGAAGAGGGATTGGGTAAAAGGTTCAGCGTTGGATCCACTGAGAATTACTTCTGCAGTACTTGGAGGTACTGAGGGAGGGAGGTTCTGTTCCAAGTTAACCTCAGCGTTTAGAGACGCTGAAGCAGGAATGGAAGGGGTGGATTCAGCAGCTGTGGCAGAGCGTACCACTGAACTTTCCAACGGCTCTTGTGCAGAAAGAGTCGTGGAGTCTTCAGCTTGGGAAGGCTTGGGGGGTTACTCCTTGGTTTTCTTGGGCTTAGGAGCTCCAAGAGTGGTTGAGGATTGTTTTCTCTTTCGAGAGGAAGTGGATGTTGCAGCATGGGTGCCAGCGGTTTGGATTACCGTGGAGGTAGCTGCAGAAGTAGAACAAGTGGGAGGTTTGAGAAGAGATAAAAGAGTAGAAAGACGTACCTCGTTTGGCATGGGAGAGTAGTCGAGGACCTTAGTGCCAACCTGTGATAGTTTCAGGTCGCCCACCGCTGGGTATTTATCCTCGAGCCCTTGTCTGAAGAGAGCGCTGAGAAACCGAGGATATGGAACAGTCTTTGGTCTCTTAGCTTCGTCGACTCTGAGTATCATGTCGTCGAAGATGATTTTGGCCCAATCGATGTATAGGCCCTTCAGTAGTGCGTACCCCATAGCCGGCTGGGGTTTGGAGGCTTGGTCAGTAGAACCAACCTTAGCTGTCATGCAGCTAATCAGCTGAGCGAAGATGAAGTTCATCTCGCTGGGCATTTTGGACTTCTTGATCATGGTAAGCTTCTTCTCAGGGAGGCCGTCTCTCCCAGTTTCCCATACATACTTCATTGCATCAAAGAATGCAACGAGGGCTTCTCTATCAGCGGGGTTCGTTGAGGGATTTGGCAGAGGGATGAATCATTTTTCTTTGGTACTACCAGATAGGTTTAGGGCACACCTGATAGCGCCAGGGGTGATCTTTGAGGTACCATGTTCGGTGTCAAAGAGAATGACATCGATCTTTTTGTTAGGGTGTCTGGTGGAGGTGACCTAAGCTCTTCTGGCAGTATACCAGAACTGAGCTAGTAGGTTCCTGTGAGCAGGTGGTGTCACAGTCAGGGCTATCAAAAGAGGACATGTCTAGAGGAATACAACAGCTTCGTTCAGGTGTGTGATCTTCTTCTTTGGAGGAAAGTTTAAGAGAGCATAGGGATTGTTTCCTTGGAAGTTAACTTGCTCGAGTTCAAAGTTGACTTGAGGGGATTTGACGAGCACGAGCTCAGTGCTTTCAGATGTTGTAGGAGACTGAGCAGTGGGAGCTTCAGTAGATGACATTTCTGTTTATAATGTACAAACATGAAGAAGATGAAAAGAAAATCTTGAAAATGGATGAAATTCCTAAATAAGGGTTTTAGGATTTTGTAATTGCCATTTACAGAAAGAAAAGGAAATTAGGGTTTTTCTAGTTTTGAACAAAAATAAAAAACATAGTGAATGTCTTGTTCTCCAGTTTCCTTTTAAGGAAGAGATTCTGGAAAAACATATGAAAATGCAAGTTTAAGATTTTTAGGTTAAACTTGAAGAACAATCTGAGAACCAGATTGCATTTATAAAACCATGAAGAAAAATGATTTCATTTTAAAAGGTTCTTTTGTTTGATCTTTTGAAAACAAGAATAAGATCAAAAACAAGTTTGTGTGAAGGAAAATAAGAATATTAACCTTTGATGTTGAAAAAGATGAAGATGAACAGTTTCTGGAGAAAATGAGTTCAAATGCAACATTTGTTCTTGCTCGAAGGAGATGATGTTCGCGTAAAAGGTAAAAATATAAACTCAAATGGGTTTATATAGTGAGAGTAGAGAGAGAAAAACTATGAGTGGGAAAGTTTTTCATGATGACACGGACACGTCCCTTGAATTTGATTGGACAAGGAAAACGAAACGGGCGAACGTGTCAGAGAAAAGCGTGCCATGGTCTATCCGTTGTGATGACGTCACAAACGTCCTTTCATATTTTAAGGTGTCTCTGAGGATTTTGAAAAACTTAGGGACATTTTTAAAACATGAAGCACTGATTAGAAATATCAGTGTTATTTAGAAATTTCAAAAGAACCACTGAATGGAAGAGATATTCAGCGATACAATTTGTTTTGAAATCTTGCATTCATAGGCGAACGTCAGCGAGTAAGAGAGAATATACCTAGATATCAGCAAATCAATTTTGTTCAGAGAGTAGGTGATTGATAGGGTTATACAACTTTACTTTATCCCTGATCAAATGTGAATTGCTGAAGATTTTACTCTTCTAAGTTCAGCATTCCAAACTCGCTGATGAGAAAGTTGAATCTCGTCTCATCAAGAGGTTTGGTGAATAGATCAGCTAACTGAAAGTCAGTTGGGATAAAATGAAGTTCTATATCACCATTCATCACATGATCTCTGATAAAATGATACCTAATTTCGATGTGTTTGGTCTTTGAGTGTAGCACTTGATTATTGGCTATAGCGATGGCACTTGTGTTGTCGCAATAGATTGGAATTTTCGAGAGCTGAAGGTCATAGTCCAGTAGTTGATTTCTCGTCCACAAGACCTAAGAAAAACAGCTTCCAGCTGCTACGTATTCAGCTTCAGCGGTTGAGGTGGACACTGAGTTTTGCTTTTTACTTGTCCAACTCACCAACTTTCCACCCAACAGCTGACAGCCTCCTGTGGTGCTTTTCCTATCCAATTGGCATCCTGCAAAATCACTATCTGAATAGGCGATTAGATCAAACCGTGAGTCTTTGGGATACCAAAGACCTAGGTTGGGAGTACCCTTAAGGTAACGAAAGATTCGCTTTATTCAAATAGTGATTTTGAAGTGACTGCCAAAATCGGGATGTGAAGCGGGTATCTCTATCTGATATGATGGAAACTGGGACTACATGTCGCGTGACGATTTCCTTGATATAGATTTGGGCAAGCTTCTCCATCTTATAGTCTTCCCGAATAGGCAAGAAATGTGCAGACTTCGTAAATCGATCTACTATAACCCAAATCGAGTCGTGCCCTTGGCAGTTCTCGGAAGTTTGGTTATAAAATCCATAGTGATTTGCTCCCATTTCCAATGTGGAATCTCTGGTTGTTGCAACAATCCTGATGGCTTTTGATAAACAGCCTTGACCTTTGAGCAAGTTATGCATTTCCCTACATATATGGCAACATCCTTCTTCATTCCTGGCCACCAATAGTACTCCATTAAATCCTTGTACATCTTATCTGTTCCTGGGTGAATTGAGTACTTAGATTTATGAGCCTCCTCCAAAATCATTTCCCGTAGGTTGTCAGCCTTTGGGATCCATACTCTGCCCTTAAAGTAATGTACTTCATCAATCTTAGTTTCAAATCTAGCCTCTAAACCATGAAGAGTCTCGTCCTTCAGGTTTTCAGACTTCATTGCTTCGATCTGAGCTTCAAAAATCTGGGTTTTCAAACTTGTTGGAACCAGCGCTCCTAATGCTCGGACTCGTGAAGGTTTTACCCTTTCTTTCCTACTCAGGGCATCAGCTACCACATTAGCCTTACCTGGGTGGTAACGTATCTCACAATCGTAGTCGCTGAGCAGTTCTACCCATCTTCTTTGCCTCATATTAAGCATCTTTTGATCAAAGATGTGTTGAATACTCTTGTGATCAGTGAAAATAGTGCACATGGTACCATATAGATAATGTCTCCATATCTTTAGAGCGAATACCACAGCTCCGAGTTCCAAATCGTGTGTGGTATAGTTCATCTCATGAACTTTTAATTGTCTCGAGGCGTATGCTATCACCTTATCATTTTGCATCAATACGCAACCTAATTCTTGATGTGTTGCGTCACAATACACCACAAAATTTTCCGTTCCCTCCGGTAAAGCTAAAATCGGTGCATGGCACAACCTTTTCTTCAAAAGTTGAAACGCTTCTTCTTGAGAAGCTCCCCAAACGAATTCCTTATCCTTTTGGGTTAACGTGGTGAGGGGTTTAGCAATCTTAGAGAAATTCTCGATAAAACGCCGATAATATCCTGCCAAACCTAGAAATTGGCGAATTTCCATTGGAGTCCTTGGGGCTTCCCATTTCCTAATGGCTTCCACTTTAGCCGGGTCCACGTGAATCCCTTTTTCTCCAATCACGTGACCTAAGAAATGTACTTCCCGAATCCAAAATTCACACTTAGAGAATTTGGCATACAGTTTATGCTCCTTGAGAAGTTCTAGAATCACTTTTAGATGTTGCTCGTGATCTTTCTAACTCTGAGAATAGATCAATATATCATCGATGAATAAAATCACAAATTTATCAAGGTATGGCCTACATACTTTATTCATTAGATCCATAAACACAGTTGGCGCGTTCGTCAATCCAAATGGCATAACTAAAAACTCGTAGTGTCCATAACGAGTTCTAAAAGTTGTTTTAGGAATGTCTTCCTCTCAGACTCTTAACTTGGTCGAATGAATCCTTTATCCAGAAGTTCCTGAATTTGATTCGACAACTCCTGCATTTCGGCAGGTGCTAAACGATATGCGGCCTTGGCTACAGGCGCCGCTCCGGGTATAAGGTCAATCTAAAATTCGACTTGTCTAAACGGTGGAAGTCCAGGCAAATCGTCTGGAAACACTTCTGGGTGATCCTTCACCACAGGAATATCTTGGACTCACCTCTCCTCAGACTTCTTCTCGATTACTTGCGCCAAGAACGCAACACACTTCTTCCTCAAATACTTATGGGCCTTCATACATGACACTATCCTTAGTTCCTTTCCAGCTCTATCTCCTTGGACAACAAGGGTTTCTCATCCTTGTAATGGTAACTTGACAGTCTTTTCAAAACAACTAACCTCTGCTCGATTCTTAGATAACCAATCCATGCCTATCACTACATCGAAACTCCCCAATTCAATTGGAATAAGATCAACACTAAATAGCTTATCAGCTAAGTTCAAAGTACAGCCTAAGATTACATCCTTAGCTTCTAACTTATATCCATTAGCAACCTCAACAATATAAGCATTCGGCATTTTCTTAGATTCTAGATTGATCAAAGGCCTAAATTCTAACGAAACAAAGCTCTTATCGGCACCAGTGTCAAATAAAACTGACGCGTTATAATCGTTTAGGAGGAATGTACCAGTCACTACATTGGGGTCTCGGCGTGCTTCTTCTGCTCCTAAAACAAATGCCCGTCCTCGAGCTTGTCCTCCTTGGTTTCCCTGATTGGCTTGCCTTGCTTGATACCCAGCATTGTTATTGGTTGGTCCCCTTTTCAGCCTTGGGCACACATTCCGGAAGTGATCTGGACTTCCGCACTCATAGCATACCCTTCCTTCCTCATTTACATTCTTTCCCGTCTTGTAGTGCAGGGTGAAATGACCCTCATTTGACATCCGTGCAAATCCGCTGTCACAGCCCTAAGGTGCTGCTCTTCGGCCCAGGTCATGCCAGACGTACGACCAATAGGCACTCCTTCGATAACTCGCGAGGGTTCCGGCGCCTCTTGCCGATCGGACCTCAAACTCACTCCTCTAGGTATAGGAACGCTTTTCCTAGCGGTTAGTCTCGTACGTGGCCCTCTAGAGTTTGGTTGTATCACTATAGGAGTGGGTTGCGGTGGAACCACAGTTGGTGGTATCCTCGGTCCATCATACGGGTCTTGTTCGCCTTCCGATGATCGCTCGCTCGACGGCGTGTAGGAGGGTTGAGAGTGTGATGATGACGATGACGACATAGTGGTGCTGAAGTAAGAGTGTGATGATGATGATGACATAGTGGTACTGAAGTAAGAGTGTATAACATTACTATAGCGCAAATATAAAGGCTAGGCGCACTATACTATTCCATACTATAGGCAATAACTACGCTCATACTAGGCATACAACGTGAAGCATCAAGTGCGAAAACACACATATTCCTAGTATATCCATTTCCGGTCTCGCATTACTCTTTCTTTAATTAAACATAGGTGATCAGGCTTTGTTTAATTAAAGACCGATGATGCAATACCCGAATTAGTTATACTAGCAACATGTTTAGTAATTTAAGTGTTCTTTCCCGTTTTTTGTTATAGTTGCAGTTTTCCAAAGGAAACCCGGTATTCTCTATAACCTTTAGCTCTGATACCAAATCTGTCACACCCCGCTAAAGCGGAAACACGGGATGTGCAACTCAAGTTTCACAGCAAAAGTTACAAGATCACATAAACCATCAAAATACATTTAAAAGTCAACAACCTTGTCTTTACAATCGTTTTTTTTTTCAGAAAGGGGAAATGACATAATTAAAGATAATTAAAGAAAGCTTCATCACGTGATGCCTTCCTAGATCCCAACCTTAATGACGTTCCCCTGAAAAGCATGTAAATGAGAGGGTCAACTAGTGAACTAGTTGGTGAAATCACAGGTTTAACGAGTACAACATTGTTTGCCATAGCAAAATAGTTTAAATCCGCACAAGTGGATAAGGCAAAATAGTTTAAATCCGTACAACTGGATAAATCAAAGTAGTTGAATCCGTACAAATGGATAAATCAATCGGTTATGAAATACTTGCTCATTGTAATAGTATGTATTATGTTTAAGTAGTGAGCCCGTTACCCGACCTATATGACAGCAGCCCCAGCGCATGTTCTATCACCAACATGCGTACGGAAAACAATAATTATGCACTCAAACAAGCGCTACTTGTGAGTGGGGTGTCAACCAAATAACGTTATTCATAATTACCAACGGCTCACACTCGTGAGTTAAACGGGGACTTACGTATGATAGAGAGAAAGCTCAAACTTACAACACGCGTAAACTATACATACTATAGAGCATAACTGAGTATCGCAAAGTTTACGTTTTCAATAAAACGAGTTAATCAGTGCGTAAAAGTAATTGTAGTAACGACATGCTTTTCACCCCAAATATGTAAAATATTGAAAAAGGGGCTGTGATAACTCACTTGATAAGCGATAGAGTCCGGGAATCTCCCACAAGTACTTCGAGATGATCCTACTTCGAACCTATAATCGTAAGGTCACTAGTGAGTTTTTGTCTCGAATGTTCGGTATTAACTATCCAAATCGTCATAAAATGCCTTGTTGTGTTTTAATATTATCAACGTAACAAGTGTATACATTGTTCTTGTTATATTAAAGTTTCCGCAATTTCGTCACAATAAGTAACGAAAAGGGTTTAAAGAACGTATATATATATATATATATAGTACATATATATATATATATATATATATATATATATATATATATATATATATATATATATATATATATAAACCGAAATTTTTATCGTATGAACGATAAAAAGGGGTTTTGAATGTAAAGACGAAATATTTAAAGTGCATAAATATAAATAGATATGTTATATATATGTATATTCCACAATTTCATCATAAAATGATGAAATGGGATCAAGAGTAAATAAAATGCATAAATATATAAACATAAGATATACATATGTATTCCACAATTTCATCATAAAATGATGAAATGGGATTAGAAGTTAGTCCTCAATTATAGTAAGAAGTTTGTCCTTTGCGGTCCTGATTTTGGTGTCATTTTGTGTCCATCTTTGGGTAACTTCCAAGTATAGTTAGGTCAATATATTTTATGTCCAAGTGGTTTAATGAGTTAGGAAACTTTTGGCATAAGTTTCATAATTTTTAGAAGTGTTTAAGTACATGAAAATTTACTTGACGTAAAACTCGACAGAAAACGTTGCTGTTTGCGTACTGTTTTTGTGAAAACTGTTTGGTAGACGAAATATTTGAGTTTTTGAGTGAAACCACTTGGGTTTGAATCCTAACACATAAAACTAATTTCCAGAAAACGAATTACTTAATTTGGAGTAGTATTGAGTGAGATATGACCTTTTGAAAAGATGTGTGGAATCTGACAGCAAGTTGTCAAAACCACCCTTTGTGCATGTGCTCCTATATTGACTTCTTAACCAAAATTCTTATTCCTTTGCATGCAAAGTCAGATTTGACCCTTCCCCAAACACTTATTTTCAGGTCCAAAACACATTTTTGAACCATTTAAATTACATGCAAGCTACCCATCAACTCATCTTTTATAAACTCTTGAAAAAGACTCATTTTGAAGAATGTTGATGTTCATGTCAAGAACTTCAACATGCAACTTAAAATTGTGCATTTTGAGCTCATGCATGTTTGTTTAAGAATGTTTTTAGTGGATTTCAAAGATCCACTCATGAAACTCTTGAACATAAAGATATGGATTTCTCAAGAAAACTACATGCATGTGTTTTAAAAGTTCATCTTTGATCTTAACACGGGTTTGATTTTCGATTCACCACCTTTTTAATAACAAGTAGGTGTTATGGTGGTAAGTCTACAAACATTAAGATTTGTAAAGATGATTTTTAAGAAAGTTAAAGAAAGTGTAGAAGGAGATGAAGAACATTCATAAAAGTGCAAGAAAGTGAAATTTAAACAAAAGAGTGTGTGTGGATTTCACCCAACACACTTGTATTTACCTTGAACTCTTTTGATCTTTTGAAAGGAGATGATTTAGGGGCTGAATTGTTGGTTGAAGATGGATGAAGGTTTGAAGATGGGATGAAGATTGTGATGAAGATTTGAAGATGGAGAGAGAAAAGGGTGAGAGAAATCTCTAGTGAGATTTTAGTGAGAGAGAGTGGAGTGTTGTTGTGAATGAATTGTAGAGATTAAAGGAATACATAAGTAGTAGAGAGGGGGGGGGGGGGTAGTGTGATGCAAATATAAAAGTCCAATCTTGTCTTTTTGATTAAATTTTAAAATACAAGTATTTTTCTTATAAATTATAAATAGCAAAGTAATTATATAAAAGTAAAGTATTTATATAATTTAGTTGAAAATAGATCAAGTTGTTAATTATATAATACTTGTGGTATAATTGTAGCTTAAGTTGGCATTTTATGAGATTTATGGATAATTTCCTAAATCAAGGGGTTCCTAGGCAAAATTTCTCAAATTTTCCTACCGTACCGAGTTTACTGCTAAAATCGCACTGTGTGAACTATGACATGAATAATTGAAATATCCAATGTAGTTCTAACCTGAGGTGTAAATTTGACAGTTGTCACAGGTGTGCTTTTGGAATCTTTTACAAGATTCTTCTTAAGATGACACGACTGCTCATGATTGAGCATAGTGCCAAATAAGATAGAGAGAGTCATAGATTTTAGATCCTTTGATAGCTTGAGACACATTGAATAACTGTCCCAGCTTTCAGGGTAAACATTCTAGAAACTTTGTCAGGATCTCAAAGTTAGAATATTCCTTACCAACGGTTTTCAGATCAATAATTAAATAGTTAAATCGCTGATGTACTTCAGAGAGAGATTCATTCTTACCACAAATGAAGCTTCCGTACTGTCTTACCAGGTTGATCTTTCTTGAGTCCTAGACTTCAGATGTACCTTCATATTGAATACAGATTGTGTCCCACATGGATTTGGAGGTTTTCAGGTTCATGACGGAATGGTAGACTTCGTCAGAAGATCCATAGAAAGGATATATCTGGCTTTAGTGTCGATAGACACCTTCTTCTTGTCTTCATCAGACGAATTGTGAACTTCTTTAGGAATGATTCGTTCAGGAATGGTAGCTCTAGTAGCAGTGCCTGGAACTTCAGGTTCAATTCTAATAGGGACATATGGACCATTCTCGATGTAATGGGGCATAGTAGGGTCTAAACCTTCTAAGAATAGTATCATCCTATTTTTCCACAGATTGAAGTTATCTCTGGAAAATCTAGGGGGTTTTGCAAGAGAACCATTGTCAATGTTGTTTGTGTTTGTGGTGTTAGCCATTATAGAAAATAGCAAGGAAGAGAAAAGGAATTAGTATAAGCAAGATCTTGTTTATAGGATTAAACAATCTGCTCTTATACCACTTGTTGGCCCCGTAAGGGTTATACAAGTTTGTAGAAGGGGGGGGGGGAGGGGGGGGGGGGGTTGATTACAAACATACGATTTTTACTTTTCTAAATTGTTTATTGATATGTATCAAACAATTTACAACTTGTTGCGGAACAAGATTAAGGAATAAACCTAATCTAAACAAGTTAAGAGAATCACTAAGATTTATTGCACTAGAAATAAGATAGAGAGAAAGTAAGAATATTAAAGACTAATATTCTAACACACAGAAATAGTAAGAAGGAGATGGCCAAGCACTTCATTTATGAAGTAGGGTTTTCTTTATATACTGCATGCATTTAATGCATATCAGTACAATTTTACACGTGGCAGCAGCTGATTGGTTGCATGGTTTGACCTTTGTAGACAACCTAGTAGCCGCATGATGAACCATGTAGATTCAGAGTTGGTTGTACGATTTTGGACAAAGGGGATGTCCATTCTGACATTTCGTACGGAGGCGTGCAAGGGGGTAAGACAAAAGTAAGTTGTAAAGGTAGACTTCATGATCAACGTTCGCTGAATAAATCTTTATCAGCGAGTGATAAAGTTCAGCGTTCGCTGAAGTCTTCTACTTGAAACTTCACATTGAGTGGACAAATCTTGGCTTCCCTGATATCCACATCAGTTCATTATTAGATTTGTCGCTGGTTTTTTGGCTTGATCTTCGACTTCAGCGTAGAACATAGTTGACGTGAAACTTGTCTTCAAGGATCATAAGCAAACAACAAAAATTATCAGCGATCATCAGTAAGACTGAACAGGCTCAGGGCTTACTGATGAAAAGTGTTCGTTGAATGTGTTAATTAAAGAACGAGAGCTAACTATCAGCGGTACTGTAGAGACATAGTACTTATCAGCGATAGTGAAACTCGAATACATATTGTCTACTTACAATTTTCACTAAGTGTTTCTCAGAGAGTCATTATCAAATCATTGAGGGTTTGGATCAACAAAGGACAAAAGCGAATGCCAGGTATGTGGTTCTTCTAATGCTGACCTTATTGATCAGATGCAAGTTATGGTACGTACATTAGATTCTTTTAAACTTAAAGTAAAAACCAAAGATGCCCAAATTTCTAAGCTAGAGGCAGATGCTAAAATTAAATACGACACCATAGACAAGATAGTTATTGAAAAGGCTGAGGACAAGTGTGTGATAGATAACTATCAATCCAAATGCTCAGCCATTTCAAAAAGAGCTAAATCCCTAGAGACCTAAATATCTGAATTCACACAAACGTTAGAAAAGTCTCAGGAGGAGTATTCTAAGAGTGTTGTTATTCAAGAGAACGTTCAAAAAGAAAATGACATGTTGACCACTAAGCTTAAAGATCTTTAATCCAAACTTTATAAACTTGGTCAATCGAAACAAACCATCCACTTGAACAAACCAAAGGAATTCAAGTATTACAACTCACAATGGGGACTCGGATATGATAATCCGTGTTACCTCAAGAAAATCTTATATAAGGTTCCTACCCTTTATTAATTCAATTTCATGGGCCTAGATAAGCAATATCCTGAGTATAAGATCAAGTGGACTAAGCCATCCCAGGAAGATGAGGAAAAAGAAGATCTTAAACGAAAAACAGGTATTCCTCTACCAAAAGTAGAGGCAAAACCTAAAACTGATAAATCTAATTCTGAATTTAACACTAAATCGGAAGAAGAGCCGCCTAGGAAGAATATAAATGTACAAGTTCCTTTCGTGTACGAAACGCTAAATGCGTCTTATTTAAAAAAGTAAAACCCCTTACCTCTCAAATGATTACTTCGACATCTGTTCTCTTGCCAAAACGGTGGAAACTCCGGTTCCCGTTACGGCAACACCAGATGGAGAATCTGACGATAAATCAGAGTTCAAACGTTATGTTCCACCTCTGATTTTGGAAAACATAATTTTTAAACTTGAAGAATCAATTATGAGGGATAAGGTTATTTTTGAAATCGAAAGAACTGTACTTTTATCCACGATAAACAAGCTCAAACAAAACAAAACCGAGTCATTATCCGAATAAGAAAGAGTGAGTTATAAAACCGAAATTGCAAATATAACTTCTTAAGTATCCGCCTTGTCGGCGGAAGCTTTAAAAGAACGAATGGCTAAGGAAAGTCTAGTGGATACTCCAATTGTTAGCCCCAAGTATCTGTTATGTAAAAGTATTGAAAATAGTTCAAGTCAGAAGACCAACATAGATCAGACAGAAGACTTGGAAGAAGTTCAAGAAATCCAACAGAGCTCTGTCGAAGACTTCCAACAGAAGAACAAGTGTTTAACAGAAGACCAACAGAGCTCTTGCGAAAGAACTCTGGTAAAGTGAAGACCTCTGTCAGTCTAAGTCTCGTAGGAAATCCTAAGTGTTAGACACGTGTCCATACTTTCCACGTATGCCCTAAAGATTGGAGACACACTTTCCACGTGTCATTCCAGGGTACGATAGTACACTGTCTACGCTTTATCAGGATATAAATAGAGAGGTAGTGGAACAAACAATTGTAAGCTTTAGGAAGAGTAGTTTTCCACAATTGTTTAAACACACACTGCAACAATCCCGAGCACTACCTCCGTACTATATTGTTGTCCTATGAGATTTCCGAACACACTTGAACATGTTCTTGGTGTGATTCATTATCAATATATGAGCAGCTTTTATATCTGATCCTATTATCATTTACTGTTCAATATTTGATTCTCATAGTTCATTTATTGTTTACACAATCACTCATTTTAATGGCTTTATTTAATATGCTTTCGCTGTCTATTTCACTACCATTAATATGATACAACGTGAATCTGGGAACCTACAATTGGTATCAGAGCTTCTTTGGTTTTCTTAAACCAAACGATCCAATCTACCAAGGTTGGCTCACTGTTGTTGATTGTGTTTGTGTGTCTTTAAAAGCTTCATTACATACTCTGTTTTTACTGCTTCCTAGTCTAAACAAGCTTTCATAGCTCATATAACTGTGTTTAAAGCTTTCTAGCTTAGTTTAAACGTTTCTCTCAGAAGTTACTGTTCCATTGGTTACTGTTTAAAACTCATCTATGAGTTGAAACTCTTTTTAACAATTGTACTCTGCTTTTTCTCAAAATGGCGAACAACGGTATAAATGCTATCTATACTGCTGGTTCTTTAACAAAACCTCCTACTCTTCTGAGAGATGAATATGCTCAGTGGAAGATCAGGATGGTTAACTTTTTCGATGGTATGGATAAAGACTTAATGCGATCTGTCACGGATGGACCATACCAACCCATGTTTTTGTTCCTCGTGTACCCGCAACAGGAACTACTGCTGAGATTCTAGCTCATTATGAGATTAAAACCACAGGTTTTACTGATGAGGAAAATCTAAAAATGGAAAATGATCTTAAAGCAGTTAGACTACTGATAATGGCCATTCCAAACGAAATGTTTCAAGAACTACATTCATGTGTTACTGCTAAGGAAATCTGGGATCAACTTCTTAACCAACTTGAGGGTGGTATCAAGACCCAAAAGAACAGAAGGACCCAATGTATAAATGAATACAACGATTTCAAGGCACTTCCTGAGGAAACCTTACAGCAAACCTACAACAGATTTAATGTGTTGATCAACAAATGCAAAAAATGTGGGGTTGTTAGGTCGAAGGAAGATAACAATGTTCTGTTTTTGAAAAGTTTGAATGATGAATGGTTAAATCTGTCCATGTCTTTACAAGCTAACCAGGACTTAGATGCATGGTCTCTAACAGATGTGTATGGAACTTAGGCCGCACAAGAGAAGGATGTTGTCAAGCAAAAAGGCAAATCCACCATTGCAGGCCCAATCGCTTTAGTTTCTGATTCTAAGAAAACCACATCAGAAAAGTCCAACAGAGAGAGTTCAAACAGAGAGAAAAAGAAAGATAAGTCCGTTAAAAAGAAAGGAAAGAAAGTTTAGTTGCAGAGAGTGATACAGAGGAAAGCTCATCAGAGGATGATGACATTCAAGCTTTTGCTCAATCTCTTGCTCTAATAACTCAACAATTTAACAAAAGATTTGGCAATAAGTTTGACAGAAGAGGTAGATATGAGAGAAAAGAAGAGAGAAAAGAAGACAGAAGAGAATACGTTGCACCAGAACAAAGTAACAACATAGTTACCACAGAACAAAGACAACCTCCACAAAACAGAAGAGAAAATCCACCAGCACAACAGAAGGCCGATGCTGCCCAACCCATCAATCAGAATGATGGACGTTGCTTCAGATGTGGCAAACCTGGGCATTTCTCTGTTAAGTGTAGAGGCAAACTGGTAAAAGACCAGGACTACTACAAGAACAAATACAAGTACAACTACAGAGAAAGAAGCTATGTTGCTGAAATGGAGAACTGGGTTTCTGATTCATCTTCTGATGATGAACCAGAACAAGCCAACTTTTGTGGAGTTGCTGTGGATGATGAAAGTTTAGAAGAAACTGTTGATTGGATGACCGGAGAATCAGAGATAACGAAGGGAACAACAGAAGAAGAAGATCTAGCTCATGCATTTGCTCTTACTACGACAGAGTCTGACGACAGAGCGCTGGAGACCACCAGACCCAGTGCCAAGGTATGTTCATCTGAATCCAAGTCTGACTCGGAATTAGAAATGCATGTTTCTATGCTGAATGAGGAATTTCAACTTCTTAAACAAAAACTTTCTGAAGAAAAAGAGCTAAGAAAGCTAGCTCAGAAGGATCTGTCTTTTTACAAGAGAGAGAAAACTCTCTTGGAACAAGAAAAGGAAGAATTCTTCAAAGAAAAATCTGAGCTAGAAATCTTGCAAAAGAAGAAAGAGAGCCTGTTTTCTGACAAAATTAACGAATTTGAAAACGTTTTGAAACAGAAGTCTGAAATTTTGAAAAAGTCTGAAACAGAGAGACTTAATTCTGTTGCTCTAACTGATTGTTTTCAAAGAGAAAGGGAAATTCTGCATCAATCCCTACAGAGAAAAGAAATTCAGATTAAAAAGTACCAGGATGCACAAGATGTGCACATAAAGATAAATTCACCGAATGGATACGCAAGGTCTTGGAACGTCAGCTATGATTCCTCTGATCATGAAAAGGTTTTTAAACCATCCTCAGAGTTTATTCTTGATCAAGGAAGAGGTAGAATCATACTTCCTAACTCTGTCAAGGACTTGGATACAAAAGATATTTTTAACTTCAACTCATTCAAAGGACAAAAGTCTGTTACTTCTGTGACTGAGTCCTCTGTTGAAATCCCACAGAGCAAACTCAATCCAGAAGCCCCCGTCTTCTCTCCTACCCCTGAATCCATAAGAACATCTTTTGAGGAAGATTTGTTGAAAGTTATCGAGGAAAATGCTGTTTCAGATTCTTTAAAGCCAAAGTTGAGAATGTTCAGAATTGTCAAAACAAATATCTCTGTCATACCCATTGAAACTAAAACCTCCGACAGAGCCACCAGAGACTTTCTAGGCTCTGACAGTGACTCTGACTCTAAAGTAGATGAACAGATCTTTTGTGGTCAAAAGAAAATTTTACACAAGTTAAAGCAGACACCGATAGAATCTACGGATCTAAAAGAGGATGTTTCTTTCTTCAAGAAACAATCAAGGTTTATACCGGTAACTGAGTTTAACAACAAAGGTTTTAAGATTCTTGCTTCTAATGCAGTAGAAGTGGAGAAGAGAGAAAAAAACAAAAGTGTTTTTGTAAACCCAAATGTTCCTCTTGCTTTCAAACCAGTAAAATTCACACCAGAACAGAAGGGAAAATGGATAGCAAACAACAGATCTATTCCAAATTCTGGTGTAAATGAAAGAAGAAATCTTTTCTGGTCAAATGAATCTATTCCAAAGAGCCTCATGTCAACAGAGTCTGTTTCTAGGAATAACAGTTTTAAGAAACAAAAACAGGACAGATTGTATGCAAAGACATCTGGTCCTAAAATCTTTCAGAATCAAGCTCCATTCAAACAGTTTTTGAATAAAAACAATGTGCACCAGTCATGTTCCATCAACTGCAATTGTATTCAACTGTTACTAAAATTGAAAAATCATCTGAATAGTCCCCACTGTGTTCTGAATCAGTCAGTTCAAAAGAAAAAACTAAAGACTTATCAGAATACACAGAGGAAAACCTGTGGCACACCATCACAGTATGGAAAGCCCAAAGGAAAGTATGTTAACCCACCTAAGCCTAACAGGAAAGGACCCATTATGCAATGGGTACCTAAAAAGGTCTAATCTGTTTTGTAGAAACCTCATGTGCAGATCTGGTACTTGGATTCTGGATGCTCCAGGCACATGACAGGGAATAAGGAGCTGTTAACTTCTTTTAAGAACAAGATGGGGAGTGCAGTAACGTTCGGAGGAGACAATGGCGGACATATTAAAGGTTATGGTACATTAGTAAATGGTGGTGTTTCAGTCTCTGAGGTTGCTTATGTTGAAGGATTAAATCATAATCTTCTCAGTATAAGTCAACTCTATGATCACGGATTCGATGTCAATTTCAGAAAGAAATATTGTTCCTTGTTACTTTCCGAGTCTGGTCAAGAACTTTTAAGAGCTGACAGAAAAGGCAATCTTTACAAAATGAATTTTAAACCAAACCAAAACTCTACAACAGAGAAACTCTGTTTAGTGTCTTTGAAAAATGAAGATGCCTGGCTCTGGCATAAAAGATTTGCCCATTTGAACTTTTAAAACCTTGACAAGCTCGTGAAACTGAAGTTAGTAAAAGGACTACCTTCTCTGAAGTTTGACAAAGACCATCTCTGTTCTGCTTGTGAACTGGGTAAGATGAAAAGATCTTCACATATAACAAAGAGTGATCATAGTTGTCCCAGACCTTTGCATATGCTTCACGTGGATCTCTGTGGTCCAATCTCTGTGCAAAGTCTGTAGGGCAAGAAGTATATTCTAGTACTTATTGATGAATATTCTAGATACACTTGGATTGAGTTCATCAGAGTAAAATCTGATGTCCCAGAAATTCTAATAAGTTTGTTGAGAAGGATACAGGTTCTGTTAGGATTAAAAATGCAAAAGTTGAGAAGTGATAATGGGACAGAATTCAAGAATGCCAAAATTGATACCTACCTAACAGAGGAAGGTATTTCCCAGAACTTTTCAGCTGCAAGAACTCCACAACAGAATGGAGTTGTGGAAAGAAAGAACAGAACGCTGGTAGAAGCCGCCAGAACCATGTTGGATGGCTCTATCCTTCTAATAAACTTCTGGGCAGAAGCAGTCTCAACAACCTGTTTTACCCAAAACAGAGCTGTGATAGTAAAGAGATTTAAGAAGACTCCTTATGAACTCATCAACAATAGAAGACCAAACGTGAAATTCCTTCATGTTTTCGGTTGCAAGTGCTACATATTGAATGACAGAGATCAGCTGGGAAAGTTTGATAAGAAAGCGGACGAAGGAATCTTTATTGGTTATTCCTTAACCTCTAAAGCCTACAGAGTCTACAACTCCAGATGTCGGGTCATTCAAGAAAGTATAAATGTGTTCTTTGATGAAAGTACATCAAGCTCCTCTGATCGTAAATCAACAGAGGGGACACAGACAGAACAGAAGAAGACAAGTTCTTCGAAGACAAGGGAAGAAGATATCAATCTCTAGTTCAACGATTTCTTTGATGATGATGATTCCTCTAATAACATCAACAGAGGAGATCAAGCTCAGAACTCAACAGAACAGAATCTGACAGGTACATCTCTCACTGGTCCCTCTAATATTTCACCATCTACTTCTCTGTCTACAGGAGTGATTCAGAGAAATGAGGAACCACATCAGAACGAGAGAGAACCCAAACAAGAGCCATCATCACCTCTGCTAACTAACATTGGTAGAGACTCCTTGTTTGAAAGCTCACCTTCACAAAGCCCTGTTAATAACTCTCAGAGCAATGAGGCCACTCTCCAAAGTCGTGTGCCACAGAGCCCTGGTCCCAATCAACAGAGCTCTGATGCTGAAGTTCGTCTTTTCCCATCAGAAGCACAAACCCCGCCTGTTGTCCATGCTCCCATGACACGATGGACAAAGGATCATCCTCATCATCTTATCATTGGTGCTGCTGAAGATGGTGTAAAGACAAGATCGGCCACAATCAATGAAGCCTTCTTTGTAAACTTTTTAAGCATGATTGAGCCGAAGAAGATTTCTGAAGCCCTAGAGGACCCAAATTGGATCGAAGCTATGCAAGAAGAGCTTCTGGAATTCGAAAGAAATAAAGTTTGGTCCTTGGTTCCACTCCCAAAAGGCAAAACGGCCATTGGAACCAAGTGGGTGTTTAGAAAACAAAAAGGATGAAGATGGGATTATCATCAGAAACAAATCCCGTCTGGTTGCAAAGGGATACAGACATGAAGAAGGAATTGACTATGACGAAACCTTTGCACCTGTGGCTAGGCTAGAAGCCATCAGAATCTTCCTAGCCTATGTTGCTCATAAGGGTTTTAAGGTCTACCAAATGGATGTCAAGTCTGCCTTTCTGAATGGCAAACTGCAAGAAGAAGTTTATGTCCAGCAACCACCTGGTTTTGAATGTTCAGAGTTTCCAGACTACGTTTACAAGTTAGACAAAGCTCTGTACGGCCTTAAGCAAGCTCCTAGAGCCTGTCTGTCCAAATTTCTGTTGGTCAATCACTTCGAGAAAGGTACTGTCGATAAAACTCTATTCTTTAGAAGGTATAAGAATGATATACTTCTGGTACAAATATATGTTGATGATATTATCTTAGGGTCTACACGGCAGGAGTACTGTGATAAGTTTGAAAGTTTAATGAAAAGCGAATTCAAAATGAGCATGATGGGAGAACTTTCTTTCTTCCTCGGTTTACAAGTTAAACAATCAGACAGAGGGACTTTCATAAGTCAGTTAAAGTACATCTCTGATATGTTGAAAAAATATAAGCTCAATGATTCAAAACCAATGAAAACTCCTATTGCCACTGGAGTTAAGCTTGACTCTGATCTTAATGGTGAACCAACAGATGTCAAGTACTACAGAGGCATGATAGTGTCACTTCTGTACTTAACTGCCATCAGACCTGATATAATGTTTGCAACCTGTCTCTGTGCCAGATTTCAAGCAAATCCTACAGAAACTCATTTAACAGTTGTCAAGCGTATCTTTAAATATCTGAAAGGGACTCAATTTTTGGGTCTCTGGTATCCTCTTAACTCTGGTTTCGAGCTTGTAGCATATACATATTCAGACTATGGAGGATGCAAGAATGACAGAAAGAGTACTTCTGGTAGCTGCCAACTGCTTGGAGAAAAGTTGGTGAGTTGGACATCCAAGAAACAAAACTGTGTTTCAACCTCTACAGCAGAAGAAGAATATGTTGCTGCTGCTAGTTGTTGCTCTCAAGTGATATGGATGAAAACACAACTCAGAGATTATGGATTGGAGTATGGTAAAATTCCAATTCTATGCGACTCCAAGAGTGCCATTGCCTTAACAGCCAATCCAGTTCAACACTCGAAAACTAAGCACATCGACATAAGGTACCACTTCATAAAGGATCATGTTGAAAAAGGGACTATTGAAATGTATTTTGTTTCAACTGACCTCCAGCTTGCTGACTTGTTTACAAAAGCCCTTGATGAAAGGAGGTTTAACTTCTTAATCAACAAACTGGGTATGCAGAACTTATCCTCCTAACTCTGTTCAAATCAACAGAGCCTCTGACGATCCTACCAGAGCTCTGTCAAACAGCTGGGTAGGATAGTTCAACAGAGTTTCTGTCGTTCACCAGAACTCTGTCAAGCATACTTTTTCAACACGCTTTCGGTGAACATTTTGTTTGTATATAAAGTTTTGTTTGTACAAAAGTTTTTTTTTTGGATTTAAGCTCAATTTTCTAGGGGGAGCTTAAAAGAAAGATAATGCATGGTTTTAGGGGGAGCAAGTAAGTGCTAAATTTCCAAATCCAAATTGACTTTGCTTTTCTGATATCCATTGACAAATCTTTTTGAAGAAAGAGGGAAAACCTGTTCTTATGAAAACCTTTGTGATAATCTTAGGAATCTGCCAGAACTCTGACATCTCACTAGAGCCTCTGTTGTCTCTCATCAGAGCTCTGTTGTTTGTCTAAGTTCTGTCTCTTCTTACTTTCACATCAGAACAGAACTTTTAAATGATTTAATGGTAAAGGTGCAACATCTTGGGTCACTTGATACGGTATGAAGAGATCACTCAACAAAAGCAACTTAGCAAAGCTCCACCAGAACTCTATTAGTTTGTTCTGCCACGTCATCAGAAACACGTCATCAGAGATGCGGGTCATTCTTTAAAGATCAACCGCTTGTCACTCACACATCTCTAACCGTGACGGTTTACTTGCCCAAAAGATGTCAGATTTAAATCCACGTGGCAATCTCTGATTGAGAAACCAACTGATAGCTGTTCCCACGTTCATACTGTAGCAAACGTTCGACTATCCAAAACTCTACAGCACCTATGATCGTGATCCAGCCACACATTTCTCATATAAATACCCATTCCCTTTAAACCATTTCATTTCTTACGCCTTCTGAATATTTAAACCTTTATTCATCTTTCCCTCCTTGTTCAAAACCTTCAAGAACCCTAACCTGCAACAATGGCACAACCGCAACATTCTGCTGAATCAAGAAGAATCGACCCTGTAGATCAAATAGTCATTCTTCCATATGAACTCGCTGACAACAACTACCATCTTGATCCAAACCCTAGTCTCTATTTACCCACTTACCACATCTTTTTGGAGTTTTTCAGAAACTCTGAACTTTTTAGAGCCTTAACCGACTTCGACGATGATGTTCCAGAGTTGTACATTCGGCAATGGTGGACCACCTGCCAGTTTATTGAAGAATGACAAGGAATCATTGGCAACGTCGATGCTAGCAGAGACGGTGGTTCAGGAACAATCCGTATCAATGACAATACCCTGAGAAGAGCATTTGGATTGAAGACGACGACCCAACTAGGAATTGTAGCATATGAAAAACCTCCCAAAGTTGAAACCCTACTCGACTTCATAAAGTTTCTAGGATACAACAAGGACATTACCAGGATCGGTGCTTTCAAAAGAGAAAACCTACCCCCTTTGTGGAACTTCATGTTCTCCAAATTAAACAGAACCCTGACCTGCAAATCTGGTAGTCAAGATCAAACCAGCACAGAGATTTTGCAGATCATGTATGGCCTATTCTTCAACAGAAACTTTGACTATGCCAAAATTCTGTACAAAGATTTCCTCAATGCCGTAAACCTAAAGACATCAGCCATTGCCAGAGGAGGAGAAGTTGGGAAGCACAAGTTCCTGAAAAACATCAAATACCCTCGGTTCATCAACTTAGTGATCAGACGTGCATTCAGACGATTGGACTTGACGTTACAAGGTACCCCTTTCAAATCTTGGGTTATGGCCAGGTTTCTTCCAACAACCTCAGGTACGTATCCCTTCATCAGACGAGTGCCAGGAACCATGCTCGCTCTGATTCATCCTGAACACATTTCTATTCAAAACTATCAGAGTGCTGCTCAACCTCAAGAACCTGAGGTGAGAACCCCAACATACATAGGATCTGAACCTGTGTTGGAGAGCTTGAGTGAGTAAGTAGCAGAAGAACATGGACCAGAGGAAAGAGAACCCGAAGTGGGATCTTCCTCTAGAGTGATGGAGGAAGTACAGAACAGAGCATCCAATATGGAGGCTGTTCATGAGGGTGAAAGGGAAATTACAGAGGAGATGGCAGAGAGTTCGCATCCCTCTGGTAATCGTGAGACAGAAATTCATGTGATAGAGAGTTCACCTGAGAATTCTATACCCCTAGAAACCGAGAGAAATGAAAATTTAGAAGATGTTCAAAACATGAACATAAGTGAGCGTATCCAAAGCCCAAATCCCCGTGCTACCACACAACCTAATCCCAGTGATCAAGACCAAGGGATTATTGAAACAGAGGTGCACACCTCGAACCTTAACCAGCAAGAACCGCCAGAGGCAACTCTTCATGCCTCTGGTATGCACGAAACCGGGGAATCTCTATTTGGTAATGATGTTAATTCGCCCCATGACATCGATAGGTCACATTCACAAAATGATGCCTTTGTGGCTCATTTAGACTCGTCCCAAAATAGACCAGAGATCTTTGTAATCTCACGTAGCATCTGTCCGACTCAGGGACAATGGGAGACCATAGTTGAACGAGGGCAAACCTTGCTTGATCCAAATGCCCCTCATCACACCATATTTCCTACTTAAGAACCTGAGCTGGAAGAGGAAACTTTGGTCAGAACACCTGTAGTTGTTTCCCCTCCAAGGGAACATCAAGGATCGGGTGGAAGTCCTCCAAGAGTCATTCTCAACACAGCTCTTAACGGAGGCGCCTCTGAACTCGAGGCAAAATTGGATTCATGTGTTGGAACCAAGGACACCCCCGTTGACACTGTCACAAGAGCAGAGTTCGAAAGCTTCTGTGACAGTATCAACAACTCCTTGAACGAGTATAAACTTATCAATGAAGAAAAGGAGGAGCTGATCCGCAAGGAGAATGCTTCTCTCAGAGAAGAGCTATAGAAGGTAACATCCTCTCTTAAGGAATTAACTCAGAAACATGACGAGGCTGAACTGCTCAGAACAGAAGCAATACGGATCAGAACAGAAGCCGAACGGGTCAGAGCAGAGACAGAAAGTGTCAAAGCAGAGGAAATTGCCAAGTTATCAACAGAACTAGCGGAACAGAGAAGAGTCCACACAGAGGAAGAAAGACCCAGAATAGAGGAAAGAACAAAGTTCTCAACAGAACTAGCCGCTCTGAAGACGCTCATGGTAGAAAACCACGCGGCCCAAATGAACAGAACCTTGCCAACCCCTTCCGTGCTTCTGTCAGACTCCAACGTCAGAACCTTGAAAGAGCTAATTAACAACTCTGTTAAGGTTGCTATCACAGAAGCCACGACTTCCTCCGCTACCCCTATCAACATCTCTGGCCCCAGACCCAATGAGTTACCAATGACAGTTGGCTAGATGGGTGAGTTCGGCAAAAGAGTCCTAAGCAGAATGATGACGATCTCATCAAAATTTGTAATGAAAGCTAAGGCAACAGAATAACAGGTGAAAGCGTCTCTTGATACTCACAAGCTCAACTTCGAGGCTCAAGTAGAAGAGATCAGAAGTGCTGCAACAGAAGTAGAATATGTAATAACAAAGGCAGCCTCAAACTTTACTGAGATTATTTTACAGGCTACCTCTACATCGAAAAGACCTGCAGAAGAAGCACCCACAGACGAACCTTCAAGCAAGAGACACAAAGCTGGTCTGAAGTTTGTTGTTCCGGCCTCACCAGCAGCTCGAATTGACGACTCTGGCGATGATGATGATTTCGAATATGCTCAAGAAGGTCAATCAGATGATCATTTGGGTGAGTCCTCAGAACCACAAAAGGGGGAGAAGAAGAAGGAGAAAGAAAAGGAGAAAGAGGCTGAGGGAACTGAGAATGAGAAGAAAAAGGAAAAAGAGGCTGAGGGAACTGATAAGGGAAAAGGGAAAGCATCAGAGGCTGAGGAAACAGAAAGAGGAGATCAAGGGAATACAACTAAAGACTTACCAGAGATGACTATGGTAACTTTCGAATACATATTCAAAGACAGGGTCATCAAGCCAACAGAACCTTCATCTCAACAACCACCAGAGGTCATCATCTTGGATACCCCTCCTACTTCACCAAGAACAGAACGAGAGAGAACATACCCATTCTCTGCTGAAGAACAACCAAGCCAAAACCATCCTCAAAAGTCTGTTCAACACGTCGACAGACTAATGACAGAAACTCATGAAGACCCCAATCCCATGCAAACAGAACAGAACCCTGAAACCTCAAACCAATATTCTGGCAAACCACCGCTAGAAGAAATTTTTGCCTATCTCTATGGTGATCGTGATACAATTCCTGCCAATTCTGTGCCCATTAACCCATATTTCAGCCCCTGTAGGATAAATATGATCTCTGACGTAAGGCGTAAGTTCATCGAAACAAAGTCCGGTTTGAACAGAAACATAAACTCTGACTTTGGAATCCGCAGAATCGTGGACATCAAACAGAAGGTCTTTCGGCACAACAGAACGCAGATGAGTTATCATGAGTTCATAGTTGAATCGAACAACGACAGGGTTGAGCACTTCAATGATAACGATCTGGTACTACTAAACCCGTATGATCTGATTCAACTTCATGCCTACTGTTACAACTTCAGTGACAAATACAAAGAGGCAAGAACGGCACTTCCTGAGGTACGCTTCGCTATGCAAGAGCACATCAACCTAAGGATTCATATTGATTTTCAGCTAGGCATAGAGTTCAAAGTCGAGACACTAGCGACCGCACCACCAAATGAGAACCTTGAAGGCTATGGGCACTATAAAACTGGAACAGTAGTTGGAGATCCTCCAGTGTTCATTTGCCGACAGAAGAAAACCAAGAAGGCCCTCAGAGCTACTGAAACTCATAAGTACTCAAGTGAGTCGCTAGTATACCTCAGAGACATCATTCAGAATCTCCCAAGAGAGAAATGTCCGGAAGAACAACAGAAAAGCTTCATCACCCAAATCAACCTTTTGCTGAACTTCCGAGCACTCATCAGAAGATTTGATAGAATCTTAAGGGGAGATAATTATGCTTAAATGTACTTGTCTTTTAATCTTAATGTAATATTCTAAAAGATTAGTGCAAGGCTTCGACAGAGGTAAAAGTTCTCTGTTCTTTTGTTTAATCTCTTGTCAGTTGTAAATTTCTATTTTCAATACTTAGGGGGAGATTGTTAGCCCCAAGTATCTGTTATTTAAAGTATTGAAAATAGTTCAAGTCAGAAGACCAACAGAGATCAGACAGAAGACTTGGAAGAAGTTCAAGAAATCCAACAGAGCTCAATAGAGCTCTGACGAAGACTTCCAACAGAAGAACAAGTGTTTAACAGAAGACCAACAGAGCTCTTGTAAAAGAACTCTGGTAAAGTGAAGACCTCTGTCAGTCTAAGTCTCGTAGGAAATCCTAAGTGTTAGACACGTGTCCATACTTTCCACGTATGCCCTAAAGATTGGAGACACACTTTCCATGTGTCATTCCAGGGTACGATAGTACACTGTCTATGCTTTATCGGGCTATAAATAGAGAGGTAGTGGAACAAACAATTGTAAGCTTTAGGAAGAGTAGTTTTCCACAATTGTTTAAACACACACTGCAGCAATCCCGAGCACTACCTTCGTACGATATTCTTGTCCTATGAGATTTCCGAACACATTTGAACATGTTCTTGGTGTGATTCATTATCAATATATGAGCAGCTTTTATATCTGATCCTGTTATCGTTTACTGTTCAATATTTGATTCTCATAGTTCATTTATTGTTTACACAATCACTCATTTTAATGGCTTTATTTAATATGCTTTCGCTGTCTATTTCACTACCATTAATATGATACAACGTGAATCTGGGAACCTACACCAATGAAGCCTGTCACTCCTGAAACCATCTCGGTTGACTCGTCGCCTATTTGTTTGGATAGTTCCTCGTGTAAAGCCTTTCTAGGAGTGTCTAATTACACCAATGATAAGAATTTGAGCCACAAAGATAAAGGTAAGGCAATTCAATCCGATTCTGTTCAAAGGAATTTTTTTCTAGTTTTTGATAATCCCTTTGCGGATAACACCTCGACCGACTCTGATGGTGAAACCCCACTTGACTCTGCACGATGGTTTTCCGAGTTTATAAATTCCTCTGCTTGTCATGATGATGAGGTTTCAAAGATTGACTTTGCTCCAAAGCTTGCTAGTCACACTAAATTTTTAGAGAAAATGCCCACACCGGTTAATTTTGAAAAAGGAGAGTGTTCCAACTCTAAAACCGTTTCTGAGACCATTTCTAAATCTAAATCTAAACGTCGGTCCAAGAATCGAGCTAAAATCGGTAAGAGTTCTAAAAGACAACCATATTACTCAAGCTCCTCTGACAATAACTTTAATGTCATTTCAGATAGAACGGGTCGGGGGAAAGCAGTTCGGAAAGAGTGGGCTGAGAAGAAGCCTAAGTTACGACAAGAGAAGACCAAATCATTTAATTCTTTTTTCACATGTTAGGAAGAATAATACTTTTCAGTGTTTTGATTTGAATAAGTCCGTTGGACAAGATTTGCAATTTCCATTTAAACTTAATGCAGTTCAACAGTTAATTCAAATTTCTCGTGATTGTGTGTGTTGTTCAATGTGTGGAATGAATGATTTTGTCTAACATAAACATGCATCTGATTGGTTTGGTACATATCATGTGTTTAATTCTCGTTCTATTCGTAATTCTTCTCGAAAAAGACCCAAATCTAAACGGGCTCCAAGCAAAGGTGTTACACCTAACACTCAAGGACCCATTTACAGATGGGTATCTAAATAACCCTAATTTTTGTTTTGCATCCCGGTCATGTGTGGTTTCTAGATTTCAGGTGCTCCAAACACATGACTGGTAAACGGGAGCTACTCACTAACTTCAAGGAGAAGTATTGTGGTGACGTCAAAATTAGGAATGATAATGTAGCCCCAATCATGGGCTATGGTGACCTCGTTCAAGACAACCTCACGATCAAACGTGTGTCCTACGTCGAAGGATTGGGTCACAACCTCTTCAGCATCGGCCAGTTCTGCGACAAAAATCTTGAAGTCAACTTCAAGGCGAAGCGGTGCAGTATTCGTAATGACGACGGAACGGAGATCCTTGCTGGAACTCGAAGGACGAATCTCTATACCATCAACCTTTCCTCCATGAAGACCGATAAAGTCGTTTGCCTCCTTTCTAAAGCATATACTCAACAGAACTGGCTGTGGCACCGATGACTTTCTCATTTGAACTTAAAGCACATCAACAAGCTGGTGCTCGGTGGACTCGTCAAAGGTATGCCTGAACTAAGATTCGAGAAGGAACATCTCTGCTCCGCATGCGAGATGGGAAAAATAAAGAAGGTGTATCACAAACCGAAGGCAGTTCCTAGCACGTCCAGATGGTCCAGCCAGATCCGGCAGGACCTGCCCAAGGAGTGTGCCCTAAGAGACGTGAGGGTCCCCGTACTAGAGGTGGTAGGGTTGGGAGAGTAGGGGCTCCCGAACATGGCGTGATGAGAGAACATACTGTGAGGGGACACAACGTGGGCAGTGCTGAAAGGTCCATACTTTAAGCTAGCTCGTGGCGACACCCACCCACTCCACCACATGCCTCTACCCAACCTCAAGACGGCGAACCAGAACTGCATGAGGTAGAAGTGGAAGACATCATGCGCGAACAAGCCCAAGAAGAGGCAGCCTCCTCTTCCAGCTCTAAGTCCGGCTTAGCCTCCGAATCAGCTTTCGAGTCCACCTCTGGCTCGGAGTCGGGATCCGAATCAGGGTCAGAATCCGGTTCCAAGTCAGGGACCGAGGAATCAGGAAGTGAGTCTACTGAGTAAGACGACAACAAGGACGGTCATTTCCGCATGGAACCAACACCTCGAACCGTAGCCTCATCTGGAGAGATAAGGAGAGTGGAGGGAGTTGAAGTCAAAAAAGAAGTTGCAAGTGAGCAAGTTACTCAGGTTGCTCCCAACTAGCCTCCATTTAGCTAGCCAACCACATCTACTACCCCGTCTCATTTGTTGGGAGAGGGTATTGAACAAGACGTTGTGGGCCTAGCGACGCATTTGGACACCCCAACCAGCCACTCAGTCTCCTCTTAAATGGAAACTATTTCAACTTCTCACGGGGATGTAGCACATATACCACCGGTCTCTCACTTGGAGAGTTAAGGTGTTGAAACAAGAGAACACCGGCCCTGGTTCTCGACTTCTTTAGGCGCACCATCGAGTCTAGAGCCATTCGCTGATATTATTTCTTTGGCTAGGACACAAGTCACATCAACTGCTACCGTCGAGATTCTTCGTGAGTCGACCGGAACACCCAGAGTAAGTCTATCGTTTGGTGGCTTGCAAGGACGGGGTGGAAGACCTGACACGGCTACCATCAAGCCAACCGTGAGTGCAGGCGGTACTGCGGTACAATCCACCGTAGTTACTACAACTGGTAAGCTAAGTGCTCCAGGTGTTCGTGTCCCGAAGTTCGTCTCCAAGGAAACTTTGGACGGCGCCTTAATGGCTGTCCAAACTGAGATCTTGTCAAAGCTTGCAGAGGAGATGGCCTTCATTAAAAGATCCATCAAGGGTAAGGAAACAACAGCTGACCCCCCTACACAACCACAAGTTATACTTCCTTACCAAACCTCGAACCGGCAGAACATAAGAATCGAGGCACTCAAAGCCGCACTCCTCGATAAGCTCATGTCCCAATCAAACACCGACACCTCCTATGAAGCCGAATTAGTGAGTATTCTTCGCTCATAAGCCCAAACACAACCCCCGGTCCCCCCTACAGATGCCCAAACCCAAATAACCATAAAGCTTGATACACTTACTACAACCTTAACCGACGTCCAACGCACCCTCCAAACCTTATCTGAGAGGGTTACCAGCTTAGAGAACACGTGTAAGGGTCAAGCACAGGGCCCGAAATGAAGACATGATGAACAGGAGGATCTTGACCAACATGAGGGGGAGAAAAGACTAAGACTGACTGAGTTGTCAACCTCAGCGACAGAACCTTCAACCGTCACTCCAGCTAAAACTGAAGCACATCAACAGCCAGACGACTCATAGATGGTTCAGGACATGGAGTTATCTACACCGGTCAGGGAGTCAGTGCCAGAGTCAGCAGACCCAACGGTTGAAAAGCCCGAGGGAGAACCAGAAGAGATATTATTGTTGACAGTTCCAGAAAGGCCAGTCCTGGAATTTATTGATGAGGACTCAGATGGCAATCTGGAATTAGAAAGAGAATGGAGAGACAAAGCAGTTTCAGCCATCCAATCAAAGACGGATGCTCTTTGGAATTTCTTTGATGAAGACGAGTTTATGAACGACGACGACTATGAATAGTTCCTCCTTCAGAGCGAACATGTATCTATCTCTCAGCATGACTTACACGGTACTGTAAGCACATCCGAACTTCCAACTCTAGACCCGGAAACGGCTCAACCCCAACCTGCTCAACCAGCTCGGTGGGAGAGAATCCGAATCTTGGTCCCATACTTGGAGGAATCACAAAAGAAGATCTTTGCCCACTGGATTTGGCCTCTTGACCCGGTTATGTTCCACGGGGTCTCATTTATGAAAGATCCAGTTCATTCACAGTATTTAGAAGTTATGAAGAGAAGCAGAATGGTTCACGAAGTCCGAACGAGACACAAAATAACTGAAATTGTGGAGATCGTGTCAGACAAAGTTCTAAGTGTATGGTTCCCTGTTTTCACGGTTAAAAGGGATGATAGAAATGAATGGTATTCTCTGAAGCTGACTTCAGACATCTGAATCTGAACGAATTCCCGGTTCTACTTAAAGAGTTGAAGACCCGCACTATCCGACCGTTGCTATACACCAAAGCCCTCGAAACGTTAAAGAGATTCATGAAGTGCACAATTACCCTCGCATACAACAATGATTTTCAGTTGGGTTTAAAAAGCAATCAGAAGAAGATCAACATTCTGAAGCCCAATCTGACTCTTCCCGGTGCCGAAGACGTACAGGTACATACTCTCCTACCCAAACCAGAAACAGGGATCGTGTATCTGAATAACAAAGGGGAGAAACGATTCATGAGAATCAGCGAGGTGCATAAATTCAATGAGGGAACTTTGATGAAAGTTCAGAACGTGTTGAAGAAGATCATTGAAGAAGAAGAAAAAGACTCGTCAGAGAACTACGCTAATATCAGAAAATATCTTTCCAAAGAGCTCCTCAAGGCCATTGAAGAAATTCTGGAATTCAGAAAATCCATCCGGGACTTCGAGATTTTGTTTGTTATCCGGAAGCGTTATGTCCCTAACTGGCGTGAGATCGAACTTTAATTCAAAGGGGGAGATAGTTAGGTCTCATGTTAGTTGAATAGAAGTTAAGGGACTAGTTTTGCCATATCTTGTAAATATCCTTTTGGGGTATACATAGATGGCTTAGATTTCTGATTAGGTTTATGACTTATCACATTATCCTACTTACCTTGTATGTACGGCTACAAAATTCTACTTTTTGTTCATCTAATCAAAGTGAGATTTATGACATTAATGCTGATTTGTGTTGATTCTTCATATTGCACTTGTAAATCTGGGATCCACACCTTTTGTTTAAAATTTTGCATCAGCTAAATCACCTGCAAGTTCCGCACATCGATCTCTAGATGCTTTGCCAAATTGTAATCCTTCTTGGCGAAGCAAACTCCCTCTTGAAAGAGGTACTTGGAGATTGCCTTACGATTCTTCTTAGGAATAATCATGGTTACTGCTTGGGAAGGGGAAGGCGGAAGAAATTAGAGTAGGCGGTTTTCTCCTCACAATCCGCACAACTTTCATGAAGAAGGTTTGCATAAGGTTTAACGAAGAAGGATTCATGTAGAAGGATTCATGAAGATGGATTCGTGAAGAAGGATTCATGAAGAAGGCTTCGAGAAGATGGATTCGTGAAGAAGGATTCATGATTAGGGTTACATGTTATTTCGTGATTTTTAGAAAAAGAGTGAGTGATTTTAGGAACAAGTTACAAGATTATGATGATTAGTAGTTACCTATTTTGGATTGATTTTTTTACTAATGAAATTCCAGAAATACCCTTTAGCTCCTTATTTTTAGTAGAAAAAAACAACTGAAAATTATATTTAAAATTACTTTTGATCTGAACCATTGATTTTGATTTTGATGGCTAAGATGATGGTTGCAAGGGTTTCAACCTTTTTGAGGGTTGCAAATTATAGCACCCCTATATATATATATATATATATATATATATATATATATATAGAGAGAGAGAGAGAGAGAGAGGCTCACTAAATTGTAAACCATGAAATTAGTGTAAACTATGAAACCTAATCTTGACCATTGATTATTTCAATCAATGATCCAGATCCTAGCGGTGGCAGGATTGTAATTTTCTATGAAATCGGTGGCAATTTAGTCCAACTTGAGTCCTGAAAAGGGCAAAAAGGTAATAGGCATGCGATCTCCATTTTGGAAATAAATAACATTACCGTGAAATCAGGGATCCACGTCGATCCATTCCAGATTCCACGACCACAAGATTCCAAAATCAACATATGTTTCTATGAAACCGTAATCGACAACAATCATCTGAATATTCGGTTGCATTAGTCGATTGAAGACGATGGATGAACAAGACAGTGTCGGGCGAGGTTAGGGTATGTTCATACATTTACTTGTGTTGGATGTTCTTCATATATAGACAGTAACGATTTGGTTGTGCAGCGAGGAAGAAAAGTGACAGAATAAGATTGTTAAATTCCTTTTCCAAGTTTAAAAACACGCGTGATAATCCAGTTGACGTAGATATGGAAGTAGTGACGATTGATGCTCAGAGAACAGAAGGTATGAACACTTCGATTTATGTGACAAATGTATGAAAAAACCCAGTGTTGTTTAGAGAAAACGATTGATGCTCAGAAAACCACTATTGTTTCCAATTCGATTTGTATGAACCCCCCCCCCCCCATAATTTTTTCAGAAAACCATTGTTGTGACAAATGTATGGAAAAACCTCAAAATTTTAATCCCTAGGTGAAAATTATGTAGTAAACATTTACTTTTGAGTTGATGGTCTATGAAAAAGTCCCTAATTGAAGCATGAATACGTTCATTAAGTGTTGGTATGAAAATTGGGAATGTTGTTTGTATGAAAATTGATCTACTAATTTTGGTTGTTTCATTGGTATGAGAAGATTTTTCAAGATCATTATGGAACCGAGTAATGTTTACTTGATGCAATCGTGTGTGACACTTTTCTTAGTTTGAAACTAATATGTGTATGAAAAAATGGGTTTACATACCTTAAGCTGAGTTTTTATACCACTTATTGGAATACATTGTGAAACTAATATGTGTATGAAAAAATGGGTTTACATTTTCTAAACTGAGTTTTCATACCACTTACTGGACTACTTTTTGAAACTAAAATGGGTATGAAAAATGAATTTCATAGCCTAATATGAGTTTCATACCAGTACTCTATCCACCGCAATGGATTTGATACACAAAATGAAATTTATTGTGATGTTTCATATATTTGTTATGCAATTTCCTAACAATATGGAAAATTAAAATTTCATTATTTCATGTAAACATACACAAAAAGAAGAAACATTCCCTACAATAAGAAAAATTGATACATTATGGTGGATAGATTGGTTAATTTGAGACTCTCCAAAACAACGATTTGGTTGTAGGTTGTTTGTGATTACTATGTCTTGCACCTGATAATGATTAGTTGATACACATTAACTACCAAAATTACACAATGTGTTTTGGATATGAGATTGTATGTGGACACTGTCATTTGGGATGTGAAATATATGATTTTATGCATGTATGTTCATCATTTATGATGCAACTTTGAATTGACGCATGTTTCGTAAGCTACTGACAGGGGCAAACGAAATAGGTCAAAGGAAGAAACTACAATCCAGGACGAATCCGGTAATTTAATGCGATTTAATGCAGTTAATTACTATACATTGCTCGATTAAAAATATAGCTTATTTGGTATGACTCCCAAATTTCCATATGTAAGTTGTTTACTAAGAAATGTTAAACACTTGCAGATAATGAAGAACTTATTGAAGTCCCAAGTCGTGGAAGAAAAACAACAAAAAAAACAGGTATGAATCTTAATAATCTTATATTCGGTTTTAAAATAGTTTAATTATTATCAGATCAAACAGCAACACAAATTTATACAAGCTGTGTTTTTTGTATACAAAATTGGATGTGGAATCTGTAATTTGGTGTGTGGAATCTATGATTTTATGCATGGATAATGTAAACAAGTTCATCATAAATGATCCAAAATATTTCATTTTTCATAAGGTGCTGAACGGGGAAAAGCAAAGCGGTCAAAGGATGAAACTACAACACAGGACCAATCAGGTAATTTCATGCGATTAGTTGAAATTAATTGTTGTACATTATTCCATAAAGATTAAACTTATTTGATATGACTCAACATTGGTCCATATGTCAGTTGTTTACTAACAAAAGTTAACCACGTAGAAGAAGATGATCAAGCAATAATTGAAGTCCCGGGACGAGGTCAGAGAAGATCAAAAAATACAGGTATGACTCTTAATAATCATCTATAAGGATCTAATATAGTTTAATTGTTATACAATTTGTGTTAAAATTATTAAAATTATCAAAACGTTGACATTTACTTGAATTGTTTTTTTGTATGAAACTATACTTTGATGATGTATAGAGAAAGTTGAAACCAAACGGACGACCAGAAGCGCATCAAAAAGGGATAGTATGGCTAAACGAACACCGTCAAACGATAAAAATATGTAGTCTAAACTTGTTGCCATAAAAATGTTATATGTATCACTAGCAAAACAATATTAACCAATATTATATTCTTAGCTTTTTCACGAAGACAAATGACCGGTGACTTGGAAGACGACGACGATTTCGTACACCGTGTTGTTTTGACAAAGTCAGGTAACAATATAAAACTTTCAAATATCATACAATTGTATTAGTCTTTTGAGACATTAACCAAAGTTTTAATTGTTATGATACAGTTGTGGTTGCCATTAAACAAGCAAGTCCATCAGTAAAAGGCATAAATAAAAAGTAGATACAAAAGGAGAAAACGTGAAAAGGGTGAAAAAGCCTACGAAGGTCAATGGAATTAGAACTCGCATGTCGCCGATGACATTAAATGAGATGTGCCTGCTTTTAAATGCTGAACAAAGGAAGGCGGTGACAAAATTGGGTCTTGGATCGTTGCTGCAAATGACGGTTGATGGAATCCCGTTAAAGCTTGGGTATTACGTTGTCGACAACTTGGATACCGATCGGATGGAGCTGGAATTAGAGAGGGCAACAATCAGAATAGACGAGGGAACGGTGAACATAATTCTAGGCGTGCCATTAGGAGGAATAAACCTGGACACGATGGAGGTGGACCCAAGAAGTTCTGATTTGATACTAAGATGAATAGTTACGTACAAAAAAGATAAACCAAGACATTCAGACGTGTCGAACGCAATAATTGATTCAATAATTGATTCACGCGACACTGGATAGATATTCAAGATAAACTTCCTCGTTCTTTTTGTGAATTTCATAGCGGAGTGCAGCCCATCGGGCAACTGCCATAACCTTTTTTTAACCAAAGTTGGCAGCACAGATATGATACCAAAGATAAATTGGTGTCAGTACATCGTGGAGTCAGTGCGCCGGAGCAAAAGGAAGTGGCAACGAGACACATACGACAACTTCTACTCGGGTCCACTGACATTCTTGACGGTAATATTTTTTTCATTTCATATTACTATTATAAATTGTAATGACAATTGAAAACAACTACATGAACTTGTAACACAACTGCTTTATGTTCATATGACGGTGTGTGAATCCGTCGAAGTTGATCGAAAGCTACTACTATTACACACCTGGACAATGGAGGAACTTCGTGATAGAACCAAAGCAGGAGTCGAGGAGGGAGGATTGCACAAGGCTATATTAGAAAGTGTTGGTGGGGTTGTGGAAATGGTTTATGGATATCCGAGACAAAACGATCCCGTGGAAGTTGCTGAAAAGGATATTGCACAGCCGTAAGGTACTCGTATGGATGACGATGATCATATGACGACTAACTGCAATAGGGACGATATGCATGGAACGGAAAACCATGTAACAACGCATTAGTTATCATTTCATGTTGCTTAGTAAATTGACAAAATTTAGAAAATATGTTGTAAACAAAAAACATCTGTTGTACACTAAAATAAGTGAGCATATTTTATTATAACAATATAATAATTAACCGATATTATGTTGTTAGGAGACTATGAAATAATGGAAGCGGTAGAGGGTGAAGGGACTATTATGGAAGAGAAGGTAACATTTTAATAACCAAAATATATATTTGAATATGATGAGTTCATTTAATTTCATATATTACCAAAACTGCGATGATTGTAGGGTACTGATCGATTGGGATCGGAGACGGAAGAAAATGATGAAGGGGGGCTTGCGGAGAGAGAGACGGGAAAAAAGGTATCATACAATTCAATAAAAGGATTTCATGACTTTAAATCTTATTACAAACGACATAAGAGCGTATTATTAATTGGATATGATCAGTGCATTTCATTTAATATATTACCAACAAACTTTCGTTATGGTACATTAAAGAGGTGTTGGTGTCTGAGGCAGAGAAGAACGGTGGAGTTGAGGTTGCGAAAACATATACGGAAAACGAGGTATTGTACAGTACAATAGTATAATTTCATATGTACCATATTTTTTTACAACGACATCAAATCTTCATATAAAATTAAAAAATCATTTGTGGTTATGCAGGGAAATAATTGTATTAGGAAGGATATGGATGAAGCGTTTGAGGTGCAAGATGTGGAAATAGAGATGGCGTTTGATGCGGTTACTAAGGTGGTTAATGCAATACATCAATCAGTAGCAATTGGGGTTGATGAAGACAAGGAAAATGAACAAGATGGTGGAGTGGTTGATGACGGTGAAGATGGGGAAGATTTTGAAGATAAGTATGATCTAAGAAAGGTAAAACCAATAACATTATCATGTGAAATGTTCAAAACATATTGATGTATTTAAAATTTGAGAACTTTTATTCCATACATCTGATGGTGTGCAATTTGATTAAATACTTGATGAATATGTTTCGTACATTTTAAAAAAAATTATGAAATATGTATTTAAACATGTGTGAACTAAGAATCTAAAAATGTATTTAAAAGTTTGTAGTTCCAAATTATTGATAAAACCGTATTTATGAATAACTAAAAAATATTTTATGTATTTATCAATAGTTGGGGATTGTGTATTTTGGGTGAATGTATGAAATCTGTTTCATATTGTTATATATATATATATATAGAGGCGGGTTCAAACGAGGAGCGTACCAATTTAAGAGAACGTGAGGAGCAATTGATAGTTATGAATCACATGTGATTGGCAGTTGTGGATCACATGTGATTCACAACTGATCTGGATGAGAATCGACAGTTATGGATCACATATGATTGGCAGTTGTGGATCATTAATGATCCGCGACTTGCACGCGTCGCGAACCAAGTCGCGCTACTTTTGCGCGAAAATTCGATTATGTCCGATTTTTTAGCGTTGTAAATCATATGTGATCAGAAGCATGGGAGTGCTCCTCACGTTCTCTTAAATTGGTACGCTCCTCGTTTGAACCTTCCTCTCTATATATATATATATATATATATATATATACATATAGAGGGAGGATAATTTGAAACCCTCTCCAAGGTTGAAACCCTTGAAACCCACTTCATCACCATTGATCTAAAAATTTAACGGTTGAGATCAAGCAAATAATCTCCTAAAATTAAGGTTAGTGGATCGTGCATTATCTCTCACTTGATCTCAACCGTCAAATTTTTAGATCAATGGTGATGAAGTGGGTTTCAAGGGTTTCAACCTTTTTTAACATAATATATGGGTTTGTATACTGACTAAAATGTTACATAAACAAGAATACATGGCTAAGATCGATGCGCATTTCGAACAAATCTACTGCACGAAGTCTGACGTGAACAAGTTAATAAATGAAGCAATGGTGTTGTTCCCGGAAGATGTCAGCTTCGATAACTATCAAGAGACGTTCGATACGCTTTTCAGGGAGGATGACCAAACAGATGAAGATGATGATGCGGATAGCGTTAGAGAAGACAGGGGAAAGAATGATTGCGGAAGAGACAACATTACGGGTCAAGAAATCTTGGATGTGCATCGACCGACGGAGGTTACACCGATAAAGTTGGACTTTGACATTTTGCTCACACCGGTTTCACAAATCTGGTGCACACAAACGTTCAATACCATCGACAATGATATACTACAAATGTCGATAGAGTCTGCAGCAAAGGATGCACATGGAGTTTCGTTAGGTGGTGAAAGGTCGACTACTGGTTTGGGGATAAGCATCTGGTTCCGTACACCGAGAGCGTTAAAGGGAAGGAGAATGTGGTTGATGATATTGTGCATCGTAGGGCGAGCAAACGAGAAATCAAACTTGGCGATCAAATGAGATCACCGTACGTCAAGAGGTCGGTCGAAATACGGATGGCATTAACAAACGACGAGAAAAAGGTTCACGAGTTGTGTTTGGCTGCATTTGGGGATCAGAGTAAGTACATTTAACTTATGATTTTTTTAACTTTAACATAACATAATTGATGACCGTATCGAAGTTGGGTAAGTTAATATAAAATAATTATAGTCACGTACGAAACTTGTAGGAATTAGTGTTCATAACATGTATTGTATTTTGAAATGCAGTGACATGTTATACTCATCAAATACGGGTCAACAGATAGTACGCGCCGGTAAGGAGAGCCTAGCAGGTTATGAACACATCTTCACCCACATGATCGATGGCTGGGAAGATATACTGAATTATGAGGAGCGATACAGAAACGTCTATTCGCAGAGACGATTCTTTTATAAAACACCCGTTCTGGTGAGAATTGTAAAAAACAATTAGTAGCGATAACTATATTTCATATCTAATATTCTAACGAATAAACATTTCAGGAGGGTGGCGTCTTGTTAAGTCACATATACAACTATAATAGACGTTACGAATGGTTCAAACAGAACATATCGGATGCAGAGAAACACAACATTGAGAACACCTACTTGAAAAACGTTGATCTGGTACGAAAAAACATTCGATAACATTGTTTGTTGGATACAATTATCCATAGTATTTACTTTAAATAACTAATTACTTCATGTTGAACAGATCTTCTTCCCAATGATACAAGAAAAGCATTACTATTGTGTGGTGTTCAACCTTAAGAGTAATCTTATCGAGATAATAGACAACAAACAAGTCACTTCTCATGGGAGCGGCATAGACGACCAATGCGATAAGGATGTTAGTATATTGGTAAGAAAAAATATTAACATATTAATTAATAAAATTTAGTTTTAACATTGCAATGAAAATTTATAATATAATTTGTTATGTCCAGAAAACGATGATGGCCATGCACTTAAAGGATACACGTCACCCGGCTGGGAAGGTGGTAGAGAATTTCCCAAGGGTGAGACTTGTTTCTAGTTAGCAAACGAGAAAAAATTTCAGAGATTGCGGTGTGTTTTTGGTGAGGCACGTGGAGTGTTATATTAAAGCAGGGAGCCGAGGTTTGATCACACATCTAGACAAGGAAGGACCGACACAGGCAAAACAACTAGAGGGGCTAAGGAAGAAATACACGTTAAAGATTCTTTTGAGCGACGGGAACACAAGACGCGGTTACGTTGAATCAAAAATAGAACGCTTCAACAAACAGGACAAAGGGACACAGGCACAAATTCTGGATCGTACACACGCAACACGGACCGAGTGACTTGACAAGTTTTGAAATTTGAAAACGTTTTACTATGAAACAATATATTTGGTTGGTTGATATTTATTCCTAGGCGATGATGAACTTTTAACTTAGATGTCTTTTAAATTAATGTTTTGAGATTTGGAAACTTTTTGGTATGAGACGATGTTTATTAGATTTATTAGTATAATATTTTGAGATTTCACTTACGTATGTTTTCCATACATATATATGAAATTTCAATTTTCATCAAATAACAATATATTGTTGGACGAAATATGATTAGTATTTTAATATTAATGTCTAGAATACGGTAAACGTACCAATAAATGTAAACTTGTGAAATTAACTATGTGTAAATGTCAATTATATCAAAATATATATACTTGTTTGTGAATAATATAAATGCTTATGAAAATAAGTCAAAATAACAATTATATTTTCATTGGTACAAAAGTGGGTGTATAACATTTCTTCCACGCAGTGTTTTCGTATTATATTAAAAATACTTTGTAGATTGGTCTATGTGATACTTCATATAAATGGGAGTGAAATTTCATAGCAACAAATAAAAAGACAATTGTGTTACGATAAACGTCCATTACATACAAACAACGGAACCATAGAATGAAAACACTAAATCACACAACTAAAAATAATTTCTCACACAACACAAAACAAAATACTTGAACAACCAAATATGTAATAAACTACAAACCATAAACATATCAGGAATATTAAATTGCGTAACATGAAATTTCATAAAAATTTTATGTTGGAACAAATAACATTCTAAATAAGTCTAACAAAAAATAAAAAAACACCGTAACTATAGCGACGCGGAAAAACGTATGAAAATACCATAACCTACCCATCATTTTGTCGCGACGGACAATTCATTGAATCATGGTTCGCCAATGTCTTACATCTCCTACACAAACGTTTTGGCTTCTTACACTTCTTGGTCGCTTTCTCCAACGCCCCTACCAACTGTTTTCTGTACCGCACCCTTTGTTCCGTATACCAGTTGGGGGTAAAATTTGTACATCTTGTGGTACATCTACACCATAACATTCGCTAAGCACTTCGGCTCTATCGGCAGAGGCAAATGGAAGAATATTATCAACTTCAAACTCGGACTTCATGTTCTCCAACATTTTCGTGAGCACATTCAACTTGCCTTTATCATTTCTAATTCGACTAACCAACAAATCAAGCTTCGAATACAATCCGTTAATTCCCTACGTCAACCTCACCATACCGTGCACGGGCGTCCTGAACTTCAACAGGAACCAAAGACCTAGTCCATCGACGAGATATGAGAATGTCAAGAATTGAACCAAAATAATCGTTTAGCAAAATCTTGAACATGTGGCGACACAGGTAACCATTCCGGGGAAAGAAATTGCATTCGCATTCCATCATGTTTGTTGCTATGTTGTGTGAAACCTATGAAACAAAAAAATAGTCAATTACAGATTAGACATTTCATATAAATGTAGACAAAATAAAATTGTAAGTTAACAAATATATGAAAAACACGAATTCAAGTAACATACATGATACGAAAACTTTGTAACAGCCTTCATGTTCTTGTTTAAAACCCTGTACTTCCTCCTGATATCACCATCTTCCCCAGTAAACACAACGCCACGGTGATACGCAACTTTCTTGATCTCCTTTTGAACTTTGTTAAAAACAGTACGAGTATATACCTCCGACGCATGCTTCTCGATCACCAACGGCGTAGCACAATGAGGGAACGCGTTTCTGGTGATGAACTCAAGCATGCGATGCTTATTCCTCTGCTTCTCGATCGCACCATCAAACGCATGCAAAAACTTAACCAGATCATTACGATACGATGCATAGATCCGGAAAAACGCGTGAGCACTCTCCGATCGGGAGGTTGTCCTCATTAACCCAGACATGGGAACATCCCTGTAATACGCAAATATCCAAGATTGCCTAATTGCGTATATATCTCTTAATCAATCGTTGTGATTCAATTCGTACTCATCAATTATACTGCACCACTCAATCTCGAATTCCTCCGGACTCATATGATTATTCCAAACTAATTTATTAAATCTTCTTTTGAAAGAAACATTAGCATCAAGATCAGAGGTTATCTACAATAAATTAAATATGATTACATAATTAATGAATGAACACATTATTGTATTAAAAAGTACGCATACACCTACACAGTTCTATACAGATAGCAATAAAAATTAAAACTGACCTTGCCGGGAAGTTTCTTCATAATGTGCCACATGCACAAGCGATGTTTCGACTCTGTGAACACAGCATGTATTGCTTGTTTCATTGCAACACATTGGTTCGTTATGACAAACGTAGGTTGTTTCCCGTGTGCTTTCAAAAAAGCGGACAACACCCACTTAAAATTATCTATGTTCTCATGGCTTATCAATGCAGAGCCTACCACAACTGACCTTTTATGGTTGTCAATAGCTATAAACAGAACAAAATTCATAGCATGCATGTGAAAATAAAAACATATGAAAACAAACAATTTCACATGAAGATTAAGTAAAACACAAAAAAAATTTGAAACATACCGATTCATACGATATGTCGCATCAAAAGATATAGTGCCACCAAACTCTTTATAATTTAGCCTAGCAATCTCATCAGCCCAAAAAATCGCCAGCAACTCCCCATCGGTAACCAATATATCAAAGAAGTAATCAGGAACAACGGTTCTACGTTTGCACAACAAATTAACCAGCATTTGAGCATCTTTCTTCCCCACAAACGTACCTGTGGATCCTGGAATTCTGGTAATCAAGTTGAGTCGCATTAACATGTCCGTACCCATCTTTAAGAGCAGTCTGAATATTATAAGACTTTGCCCCGCCAATACACGATGATGAATCATTATACACATTCCTAAAATCCGTATATTGCAACCGTCTTTTGGAGCGTGCCATTCCCTTGTCCTCGGAGTTGTATAGAGCATGGTTGTGCCTTTCTTCGAACTTATAAACTACGTAAGTACTAGTCTTCTTTCTAAAATGAAACTTAATACATGCTCTACAATTAGTACGTTTCACGTTGGAACTCCTAGACATACGCCCGACATCTTTACTAACCGGAACACCTTGCTTACTACACAATAGGTAGCGAGTTTGCACATCACCGAGCTTGTTTTTTTTTCTTATTAGATTTCCTAACATCGAAACCAGCTTCTTCAACATATTTCATATATGCAATGTCAGCAAGATCAATGGACCTAAATTCATATCCCAGTCCTATCATTACACTATCATCCACAAATGGTATCCAATATTTCGTACCTCCCGGTGAAACAAACGTTTCATGTCGTACTACAACAAAAACAATAAAAATACTTCTGCAATGTATATATTAAAATCAACATTCTATAAAAAAATGAATGCTCATGTGTTACGATCATGTTAAATTTAAAAATTACAATTAAACATAACATATTAAAATTGGCAACGTAGGTTAGAAAATTACAAAAAATAATGCTTTCACATAAAATCATGCTACACAGATTAAAAAGGTTAATAATACGTTAAATATGAAAAGCACGAACACATAACAAGATCACGGATTAATAAGTAATAAAAAAGAAAACAACACAGTTTCAAAAGACAAGTTCAGAAAAACAATTTTTCCATATGAACAAGACATACAAGCAATTACCATGCCCCACGGTTTCATAACTAATTTGATGGACAACATTTTCATATATGAAAAAAAGAACATATGTGAAATAACTATTTTCATAGGAATACATCATCAAAAAAATTGAAAAAATAACATGAAATCAAACTAAACACATAAAACGCCTGCAAAAAAAACTATGAAAATAATAAACTAACTATTATAATAAATGTATATCATACACAATTCTTGAAAGTTTTTGCTGCTTTACAATTTTTTTTTTCGTAATTGGTAAAATTTCACAAAATTCTTGAAACTTACTTCTCTTAATTGGTGTAACGTCAAGTGCATCAGTACCATATATTGCATCAGTATCATCAATTGAATCGTCATCATCTTCTTGGTCAGAAGTGCCTGCAATAATAAAATCCGCTAGAACATCGTCAACCACCATATCTTCATGTATGGTTTGATCTTCGTTTTTTTCTTCTTCGATGTTGGTCGACATGAGGACAGCAAGTGCAAAACAAATAACAAAAAATACAAGTTGAGATGAAATTCTGGAATTGAAAAGCAGTTATGGGTATGAATGTGGTTTTTGAAAACTGTCCAATGTAGAAGATTATGATGTATAATCAGATTTGTTCAAAAAAATTTATATATATATATATATATATATATATATATATCAATTCCTAAAATAAAGGATAGTTATCCTTAATTATGTAATTTCCGAAAATAAAAAAAAGGTGTGAAAGACTAATTTACCCTTGATGACACTCTAATCTAGATTAAAAATCAATGGCTAGGATGAGTTTACATAGTTTACACACATTTATAAGCTTACATTTTATTATCCCTCTATACAGAGGGATAATAATTTGTAAACCTGTAAATGTGTGTAAACTTTGGATTTCATAGCTTTTCTTGATGAAATTGTTTATTTTGATGAAAGTGTTTCATATCATTCATTTCTTGATGAAATTGTTTCATATATTTGTGTTTTTTTATGTAAAAACGAAAAAGTTTCATCAAACTGAGAAAATATACGAAACAGTTTCGTAGGAATGAAAAATAAAATATATGAAAATATATAAAAAAACACAAATATATAAAACAATTCCATCAAGAAATGAATGATATGAAACAATTTAATCAAAATAAACAATTTCATGAAAAAAAAACATTAAGAAAACCTATGAAATCCAAAGTTTACACGAAAAAAAGTTTACAAAATAGTGGCTCTCTCTCTCTCTATATATATATATCTATATATATATATATCTATATATATATATATATATATAGGGAAGGGTTCAATAGAGAAGTGTAAATATTTGGAGAAATAAAGAAGTCATCATATCCCTTGGATTAAATAATCCACGGTCAGGAAATCAAGGTCAAAATGGAATACACCGGATAAATTCGCGTGCACAGTAATTAAAATAGGACGCTTAGGGGTATTTTCGTAATATGCACATGTAAATAAAAATAGGCGGCAGTTGAATCATAACACTACACAATACTACTCATTACGCTATTTTATCAAAAACCGTAACCTCCAAAACCCTCATTCATCACCAAAAACATCAAAAATCCATCTCTGATTCATCGTAAATCTGTAACAAATGGAAAAAACTCGAAAGCATTCTACAAATCCTGAAGATGAACAAGCAAAAAATCAGAGGAACGACGAAAATCCGAATACAGAAGATGAAACGTTGATTACGCTTGTTAGAGACGGTATTTTATACATATTTATTATAAATGTTTGAAAGTTCATCGTTATATACAATGAATCTACGTTTAAGAACATGATGAATGATTTAGAAAAAATTTAGGGTTTAAATAAAGTTCATAAATGTTGTTTTGTTTTTTCATTACAGCGAAGAACACGTCTGCGATTCCAAAAATTAAAATAAAACGAAGCAAAAAAGCCAAAGCAACCACAGGTATATTCGTTCATATATGAATGTTCAATAATAAATAGTTCATATATGAATGTTTGTTGTTTTATTATGATATTTTTCACTAGATCTAGGGTTTACAGATGAACATTCATATATGAATGTTAAGTAATTTGAAAGTTCATATATGAATGTTCAATAATAAATAGTTCATATATGAATGTTTGTTGTTTTATTATGATATTTTTCACCAGATCTAGGGTTTACAGATGAACATTCATATATGAATGTTAAGAAATTTGAAAGTTCATATATGAATGTTCAATAATAAATAGTTCATATATGAATGTTTGTTGTTTTATTATGATATTTTTCACCAGATCTAGGGTTTACAGATGAACATTCATATATGAATGTTAAGAAATTTGAAAGTTCATATATGAATGTTCAATAATAAATAGTTCATATATGAATGTTTGTTATTTTATTATGATATTTTTCACCAGATCTAGGGTTTACAGATGAACATTCATATATGAATGTTAAGAAATTTGAAAGTTCATATATGAATGTTCAATAATAAATAGTTCATATATGAATGTTTGTTGTTTTATTATGATATTTTTCACCAGATCTAGGGTTTACAGATGAACATTCATATATGAATGTTAAGAAATTTGAAAGTTCATATATGAATGTTCAATAATAAATAGTTCATATATGAATGTTTGTTATTTTATTATGATATTTTTCACCAGATCTAGGGTTTACAGATGACCATTCATATATGAATGTTAAGAAATTTGAAAGTTCATATATGAATGTTCAATAATAAATAGTTCATATATGAATGTTTGTTGTTTTATTATGATATTTTTCACCAGATCTAGGGTTTACAGATGAACATTCATATATGAATGTTAAGAAATTTGAAAGTTCATATATGAATGTTCAATATTTTTTCGTTTTATAACATACTTTTAAGTAGATCTAGGGTTTTGGATATTCGAAAGTTCATATATGAAAATTAATAATACTCGAAAGTTCGTATATGAATGTTCATATATGAAAGTTCTTATTTGAACTTTAGAATATATGAACGTTCATATATGAATGTTCATATATGAAACTTCGTATATGAAACTTCGTATATGAAACTTCGTATATGAACGTTCATATATGAACGTTCATATATGAACGTTCATATATGAACGTTCATATATGAACGTTCTTATTTGAACTTTAGAATATATGAACGTTCAGATATGAATGTTCGTATATGAAAGTTCGTATATGAATGTCCGTATATGAATGTTCTTATATGAATGTTCATATATGAACATTCTTATTTGAACTTTAGAATATATGAACGTTCATATATGAAAGTTCGTATATGAATGTTCATATATGAACGTTCGAAAGTCTGAAAATTCGTATATGAAAGTTCATATATGAATGTTTATATATTTCGAAACTTCATGTATGAACATTCTTATTTGAACTTTAGAATGTATGAACCTTCATATATGAACGTTCATATATGAAAGTTCATATATGAACGTTCGAAAATCTGAAAATTCATATACGAATGTTGAATAGTCCAAATTTCATATATGAATGTTTTTTATTGATTTGTTGTTTATAGTACCTGAAGATCAACCAACAACAACGGCAGAAGTGGAAAAGACAACTGAATTGAAAGACCCAGAAGAAGGTAAAAATATATATCTTAGTAATTTAAAATTTTCATAGATTCATTACATATAAAAACATTTGTAATCCAGGAAAGAAGATGACAAAGAGCAAGATAAGGCTACTGAAAACGAATCAAGAACAAACAAAACAAATAGTTTCATGTATGTAATCTATAATAAATAATGATAAAAATTTATATTATCATGATGTTTGATTAATTATATTGACAAATGTCTATAAACAGATACATGGACTGGGTCAAATAAAGAAAAGAGAAAAAGAAAAGTGACGAAGCTAATAGATTCTGATGATGATTTTGAAAACCTAGTACAAAAGATAACAAAGAGACAAAAGAAGGGAAAAGAGCAAGAAAAAACAAATTTCCCGGTCATCAAAGTTAGAACATCACCAAAACCACTGTATGAAGCCATTCAAGCATTGAGCAAACAATAGAGAGAATGCGTAAAAACAATGGGTTTTGGAGCTCTATTGGACATGAAGATGGATGGGATCCCTTCAAAGCTAGCATTTTTTGTCGTTGACTGCTTGAACTGTGATTCGATAGAGATGGTTATTGGAGAAAACAGGCTGCCAATAACTGAAGAATCAATCGAACATATGCTTGGTGTTCCTGCAGAAGGAAAAAGAATATTTGAAGAAAAGTTTGTTAAAGATGACAATGAATTGTTGGTGAACTGGAGATCACAATTTTCAAACAAAGTAGTCCGACCAACAGATGTCAAGCAAAAGATCATTGATAGCAAAGAAGCAGATTTCAACTTCAAGTTGAACTTTATCACTCTTTTTTGCGATACAATGGCCGAAGGACTAAAAAGTGGGACCCTCAATATGACTGTCATAAATTACATACAACCAGAGACAAATATATCAAAGATAAACTGGTGTTCATACATTCTTGAATGTTTGAAAGACAACAAAAAGGGTTGGGTGAGAGACTCTGACATGAGTTTCTATGTTGGATCTATCACATACTTGCTCGTAAGTATACTATAACATTCATAAATTTAAAATACATCTTACAGTAATGTATTAATTGATTCTTATTTGCAGCTATTGTATGTTGATAACTTTGAATGTGAGGGTGTGTCTGTTCAACGACATAGACCATTGATCAAGATGTGGACTGCAGAGAGATTGAGAAGAAGAGAGGGGTATGAAATTGATCAAGGTGCATTTGGTAAAGGAAAGATGATTGTCGAAAAAGAACCTACTAAAGAAGAAAAACAAAATGTAAGTATAATATAACATTAATATTCATATTTGAATATGAATATTCATATATGAATTCATGTATGAATTCATATATTATAAACTATACATATGAAAGTTCATTTATGAACTCACGTATTAAAGTTCATATATAAAAGTTAATATATAAATGTTCCTATGTGAGTTCAATAAATGAAAGTTCACATAAGAAATTTCATATATGAAAGTTCATATATGAATGTTTATATATTTTGAAAGTTCATATATGAATTCATGTATGAATTCATATATTATAAACTATACATATGAAAGTTAATATATGAAAGTTTCTTATATGAACTTTCATATATGAAAGTACATATATGAAAGTTCATATATGAATTCATACATGAATTCATATATTATAAACTATACATATGAAAGTTCATATATGAACTCGTATATGAAAGTTCATATATGAACTCATATATCAAAGTTGATATATGAAAGTTCATATATGAATTCGTATATGAAAGTTCATATATGATTTTTCATATATGAAAGTTCATATATGAACTTTGATATATAAAGTTCATATATGAATTCTTATATATGAATTCATATATATAAATTCATATATGAAAGTTCATATGTGAATTCCTATATATGAATATTGTATACTTCATATATTAATTTTTATATATGAATTCATATTTGAATCTTATATACTTCATATATGAATCCTAAATACTTTATACTTCATATATAACTCTTAATTTTTATACAAATTGTAGGTTGTTCAGAGTATGATAAGAGACAAAATGAATTGTTTAATGTGTGACTCAATGATCCTAGATCAGGCTTTTGAAGAATCTTTTATCAATTTTCCTGGTAATGAAGTAATTAAAAAATACAAAGAAGAGTATGATGAGTTCATGAACAGAGGAACAAAGAAGAAGAATTTGGAAAGTGAGATATTAGTTGGAGTTGAAGAAGAAGATTTCCTGGTTAAAGAGAATCTAAAACTGGTTACGGGTATAAATGATGAATTGTTCATGACACCTGTTACACAAACAACCAGGATGATGACGGATATAGATGAATTTTGGGAAGACCCACAAACTCATGGGGAAGTTGAAGTTGTGATGAAAAATTATGAAGCATCAAAAGAAGAGAAAGAGGAAAAAGAGAAGGAGAAAGAGGAAAAAGAGGAGAAGAAAAAGAATGATGAAAAAAAGAAAGAGATCGAGAATAAAGAGACTGAGATGGAGAGACATGAGAAGGAGAGTGAAACTGATATGCAACATGAAGTTACAACAGAAAACACTTCGGATGTTGTGAAAAAAATTGCAGCTTCATATGTGAATGATGCACCTAGTTACCGTTTGGGTTTAGGGTTCTCATCACAAGAGGAAGAAGAGAAGGCTGAGAAAGAAAAGGCTGAGAATAAAAAGAAAGAGGAAGAAAAGAGTAAGAAAAGAATGAGAGAAGAGGAAACAAAGGCAGAGAAAGAAGTGAGAGAAGAGGAAGAAAAGACAGATGAAGAAAAGACAGAGGATGAAATGATAGAAGACGAAGAAAAGGAAGAGGAAGAAGAAAAGAAGGAAGGCAAGAGAGAAATCAAACTGCCAGAAAGCATGAGATCACCTTAGGTTAACAGACCTGTTTTGATATCAAAAATTTTGTCAACGACTGAAACAAAGCTTGGTAGATGGCTGTTTGCACTGACCGGAGAGTGGAGGTAAGTGACACCTTTAATATTATATATGTTATTTTAAAAAATTAATGATGTGCATATATGATAAATTTTATTTCATTTAATTGTCTTATAGTGAGATGATATATGAAACAAGCAATGGCGAAAATATGATAAAGGTTGCAGCAGAAAGTTTAATGCCAAACACCTATGTAGTGGCCAATGTCGTTGATACATGGGCTGCTCTATTGAACGCAGAAGAAGCATTAAGAAGCCGACAATCCCCACATAGACTTTTTTTTAACACAGCCATAATGGTATGTCAATAGTTATATATATTTTTAGCCTAGTTCATATATGAATCACTTTTACATGTGTTTGTTTTCATATATGAATGATTGTCACTTATGAACTTTATTTACAAAAATCTGTTTTCATTCATATTTGAATGATTAGAACCATTGAGTTCATATATAAAAATGAATTGAATATGAACCTTAGCATTTGGGTTCATATATGAATCTTCATGTTTATATATGAATATGAACTGTTCTGAAAATCAAAAATTTACATTTAATTACTTTGTTTACCTAGCCGGATGGGGTGCTGAAGAAAAAGAACACAGCAGAAGAAAGTTTCCAAATCTTCAAATCGAATATTAGAGATGCATTAAAGAATAAAGAAGATTTGGCAAATTTGCGGGAATATGATCTGGTACGTATCTAAATTATATACAAAACATGCAAATTTGACTGAACTTTTAAATATTCTAATTATATATAATGAAAACAGGTGTTCTTTCCAGTTATACAATCAAACCACTACTTCTTGTTTGTATACAACATCAAGCACCCAAAAATCTACATTATAGACAACATGTCAACAAATGTACCAATTGAAAACAAATATGGAGACGTTCCATCCATTCTGGTAAAGTTACTAATGTTTAAATTTTTGTAAGTTCATAAATGAATATATTATCAACTTTACTTATGATAATAAAAATATTATGCAGCAAGGATTATTTGTTGAATACTTGAGGTCCGTTAAGCATCCCAGAGCAGAAGCAATAGCACCACTTCAACCAGAGAGATATATAATGAAATGGTGCTCTGAAAAAAACAAAATTGACTGTGGGATATTCACCATGAGGCACATGGAGACATACATTGGGCAAGAGATCCAAAAGTGGGATTGTGGATTTCAAACAAAGGTAAACACTCAGAAACAACAAATTTATCGCTTACGATACAAGTATGCGACAAAATTGTTACTTTCAGAGAAGAATCTGCATAGAGAGAAAGTTATAGCAGAAACAAATCAGTTTGATTCATACAATGAAGTAAAGAAGAAATACTTGGAATCACTGGCAAAGACACTGAAGAACCAGAGACATGATATGTTGTAAATGATTGGTTGGGTTTGATGGTTTGATACATTTGGCAGCATACATTTGGTGGTTGGTTTTGATGGTTCTATGGTTTAAAAAACAATACTTTTTTGTGCAATTATGGTTGTTTGTTTGTGTATGGTGGTTGAAGGATTGCTAGAATGATAGCATGAAGATACAATTATGGTTGTTTTGGTTCGGATATTTTTAAACAATGGTACATATATGTTGAATGGTTGTAATTTTGGTAGTAATATATAGTTTATAAAATAATATTTTTGATCTGTTTTGGTCTATTTATTGGTTGTTTATATATTAATGTGAACCTTATTGTTCATATATGAACCTTAGTGTTCATATATGAATCTTAGTGTTCATATAAGTTTATATAACTTCATATATGAACTCTTGAGTTCATATATCAGAAAATATTCATATATGAACCTTTGAGTTCATATTTGAACATTGAAGTTCATATATGAACTTTTTTATGTTTATATATGAATGTGATCCTTCAAGTTCACATTTAAATCTTCGTCTTCATATATGAATGTTAACATGAGAAAGTTCATATATGAATGTTCATATATGAAAGTTCATATATGAACGTTTATATATGAATGTTCACATATTAGAAAGTTCAAATATGAATGTTCATCTATGAATCTTTATATAGTCGAATGTTCATATATGAATGTTCACATATTAGAAAGTGCAAATATGAAAGTTCAAATATGAATGTTAATATATTTCGAAACTTCATATATGAATGCTCATATATTCGAAAGTTCATATATGAATGTTCAAATATCAATGTTCAGGTATTCGAAAGTGCAAATATGAAAGTTCATATATGAATGTTTATATATTTCGAACATTCATATATGAACCTTTAACTTCATATATAAACATGAAAAAAAAACAACTACAAAATAAACTTGTATTATTCATTAAAAAATCAATCAACATTTATTATTTAAATTGTAGAGTTAAAAAGTAACCTAGACTATGTATCTAATCATTAACATTCTTCAATGGGCAATTTCGAGAATCATGATTACCCAACTCTTGACAATTTCTACACAATCGCTTAGCCTTTTGACTCTTTATTGCAGCTTTCTCACCTGCACCGATCAAACGTTTTCCTGTTCCACATCCTTTGTTGCGGATGCCTGATGGTGCCTGGATATCTATTTTTCTGGTTTATTAACACCAATAAGATTTCTTATTGTCTCTTTCTTCTTTTCCAATTTGCTTTGGTAAGGAATATTAGCATCTATCTCAGCTTTCAAACAATGAATCTTCTCTGCAAACTCTTTAAGCTTCTTTTTATCACTTCTAAGACTCATCAAAATATAATCCAAAGATGCTTGTGCATCATAGCAAATTCTTGCCATTTCACCATTTGGATCGTCTTGTCTCCACGAAATGTGTCTAAGATTGAAACATATCAAGTCTCTTCTCCATCGTCGACATATATACTTCTCTGGTATTTGATTGAAGTTCTCATTCATTAACACTTTGAAAACATGACGACATAAAAATCCATGTTGACCAAAATGATTGCATTCACATTCAAATGTTGAATCCAGTTGATTCCACACAACCTACAAGACACATGAACATGAAAAACGTAAGTTGTGCTAATAAATAATAATAAATATGCATATATTATTAATTCTTTTTACCTTGAACAACTTCTTCCTTTTACAATCTTTCTCATTTTGCAAAATTGTATAAAGTTGGCATCCATCCTTTTCAACAACATTTTGTTGAACACTCGACCATGCTCCTTTATTAATTTCCTTTTGAACTTCCAAAAACATAGCCCGTGTGTAAACTTCATTTGCATGTTTCTCAATTGCTTTCGGAGTGCACATATGGGGGACAGTTGTCTTTGTCGCATGATCAAGCTTACGTTGAGAATTTCTTTGCTTACGCATTGCATTTTCAAATGCAAGCATGAATGTGACAAAGTTATTACCATGGTGAGCAAATTTGTTGAAGAATGAATTTATGCTCTCGGACCTTGATGTAGTTTTCATCAATGAACAAAAAGGAATAGACTTGAAATAAGCAGGAATCCATCGTTGAAGAATACGAAACATGTGTGAAAGCCATTTTCTTTTCTGAAGTTTGAACTCACTAATCAAATCCAACCACATAGTTTCAAATTCTTCAGGCTCCAATTGAACATTCCAAACAAGTTTATTAAAGCGTTTGTTAAAATCTGTCTCCCTATATATCTCTGTGCTAACCTACAAAAAAAACAAAATACTCTAAATAATGATTGATATAATTCATATATGAACCTTGGTGTTCATGTATGAATATGTAATTAGTATGAACCTTTTTCTTCAAATATGAACCTTCAAGTTCATATATAAACTTTTGTTTTCATATTTAAAAATGTATTTAGTATTAACCTTACATTCATATATGAACATTCATGTTCATATATGATCATATATTTAGTATGAACCTTACATTCATATATGAACATTCGAATTAATATATGAACATGTATTTACTATGAACCTTTGTCTTCATATATGAACCTTCAAGTTCATATTTGAAAATGTATTTATGATGAACTATGGGATCACATTAAAATTTTAATAACTTATTAATAATTCATATATGAACAGATACTAACCTTGTTTGGAACTTTGGCCATGATATGCCACATACATAATCTGTGACGTGATTCGGTAAAAACCAATGGAATAGCTTGTTTCATTGCCAAACACTGATCTGTTAGAACCAAACTAGGCTGCTTCCCACAATGTGCTTTCAAAAACGCCTCAAGAAGCCACTTAAAATTATCAAGAGTTTCACCCGACAACAAAGTTGCACCAACAGTAATAGATTTTTTATGATTATTAATAGCAGTAAATGGAACAAACACCATTCTATACTGGTTTGTGCGGAACGTAGCATCAAATGAAATAACATCTCCAAATTCTTGGTAATTCAGCTTAGCAATTTCATCAGCCCAAAAAATACCACATAATTGATTATCCTGCCGATTATATTCAAAAGAAAATCCTGAATCATCCTTTGATCTATCTTCCAACATAGAAAGAACCATTTCACCATCACCAGAACCAACAAATGCATTCAAATCCCTCCTAAAGTTCTTATAATCATCAACAGTGCAACCAGAAACATCAAAACCCCCTTTCAAAGACATATGCAACGTATGCGCCTTCGTTGCTCCAATATTACAACTAGCAGCATTGTGAATAAACACTTGATCGTTTAAAGACAACTGCCTTCGTTTTCTAGACATACTCATTTCATTTTCATCAAGAAGCATATGATTATGCTTCTCTTCAAAATAATAAACTTCATACAATGATTTTGAAGGTACAAAACGCAACTTAATGCATGCTCTACAACCTGTCTTCTTCGTATTTGAATTACGGTGATTTTTACCTTCAATACTATCATGAACCGTATTATAACTCCTTTTTGGTGGATCCCCTTCCTTACTACACACAACATACTTTATCTTGACAACACCATGATTACCATTAACACTTGTTGAAAGTCTAACATCAAAACCGCCTTTCTGAGCATACCGTTCATACATTGAAATTCCCTGCTGAACAGACTGAAAAAAGATACCTACTCTTGGCTTCAAATCTAGATGCACATTCGGTATCCAAAACTTCGAACCAGACGGTGAAAAAACTAATTGATGAACATAATTTGTGGATGACAAACAATGATTTGAACCTACACATAATATAAACGTTTTATAGCAATTCTAATAATTCATATATGAATGTTTTAGACTATAAACATTTTTAAATCAATTAAACAAATGTTCATATATGAATGTATTATAACAATTCAAACAATTCATATATGAATGCTTTATACTATAAATTTTTTAAAAGCAACTCAGAACTAAACAAATGTTCATATATGAATCAATTTAATTATTTACATCTAACTAATTAATGAACTAAGAAACAAAATAATTCATATATGAACATTCAAATAAATTCATATATGAATGTTTTATAATAACACAAATTCAAAAATCAAATCAAACTAAATTCATCAAGTTCATATATCAATCTATAATGTTTCTAACAGACATAAAACAAATCTTCATATTCAATTTAAAACTCAAAAAGTTGTAAAAAACTAAAATTGTTCGAATTTCAATTTGAAGGATTAATTATTTACAATTCATCTTCATCAAATCACATATACATAAAAAAAACAGTAAAAAAGCACAAAATTAAAACACAATACCTTCATCTTCATCAAACAGATCTTCTTCGTTCGATAACTGATCAACTTCTTGATCAACTTCTTGATCAGGAACGGTTATTGAATCAGACATGATATTACGATTGAAACCTAACTTTTCAAAACCTAAATTTTGCGATAGAAGAAGAAAACGAGAGCAAATCAAGAGACTGAAATCGATAAAATTGAAATAGATTGATTGACGATACGAAATCAAACGAGAACTAATAAGGATACGATCGAATTTGATTAAGGAAAGAATCTGTTTTATTTGAATTTGATTCTAAACCGTATGACAGTAATTACCAAATTACCCTCGCGTGATAAAAATCAGCTAATATAATCTAAGGGACATGATCACTTCTTTATTTCTCTAAATATATGCACTTCTCTATTGAACCTATGGCTATATATATATCTATATATATATATATGGTTAGGTTTAGGGGAAAACCTCAAAAAAACTGAAAGAGAAAGACTTAAGATCAATTGAGACTATACTAATTCCATGAGACCCGTGAGACCACAAAAATAACACTAAACCTTCACAACAAACGATTGTGAAGGTATTGTGAAGGTAAACCTTCACATTGTTTTTGTTGTAAAGGTTTGTTGTTTTATGTACCTTCACAATGAATCACTGTGAAGTTTCAGTGTTATTTTTTGGTCTCACGAAAATAACTTGGTTTCGCGTGAACCTAACACTATATATATATATATATATGTGTGTGTGTGTGTGTGTGTGTGTGTGTGTGTGTGTGTGTGTATGTGTGTGTGTGTGTATGTATGTGTGTGTGTGTGTGTGGAGGTTTAAATGAGAACACTTGTATTTTATGGAAACACCAGATCACCCTTATAACATGTGATATTATACGTAAGGGGACTAGGTGGTGTGCGGACGATTTGACTCACAACGTAGCTTGCCTGAAAAGGTCGTTGTTAGCTCCAATAGTTCAACTCATATAAGTATTGAAAAATAGGCTAAGTTCAAGACTGGCAGAAGCCTCTGCCGGATACACCAAGATCACATAAGCCTCTGTCAATCATGCTTCGAGAAGAACAAGCTCCAGACGAAGATCAAGATCACAGAGCCTCTGTGAAACTCCATAGAGCCTCGGTGGAACTGAAGTTATTAGAAGATAAAGACCTGAGTTTCCTTGAAGATCAAGACAAGCATGCTTCTCACGTGCCTCTGATGTACGAAGATTCTGAAGATCAAATAGTACAAGAACACGCTCCTCAATTTTCCAAGTGTCACCTTCTGAAAGGTGACACCTTTTCAGAGTACTATTCATCGACGCACAAACTTGTCGTTGTACTATGTAGCGTCCCACAATTATGTATCTTGTACTGTTTGTCCCCTTGCCTACTTTAAATATAGGTCTATAGCAGACTTTTCTGGTAACGAAGCACAACACACACACACACACACACCATTGGAGAGAGAGATTTATTAGTAAGAAACACACACTTCTTGGTGTTCTTGGTGTAAAACCTTTGGTGATTAATGAAGATGAATCTTTGAGCATTTATTATTGTTATCTTTCATTTAATCTAATTGTGTGTATCTACCTTTCCGTAAACCAATATGTTAAAATGCTTCTGCACACTCAAACATTTATACTCTGTTTCATGTTTTGATTGGTTTAATATCATTGTCGAGTCAAAACGGGATCAACAATTGGTATCAGAGCAAACTTTGATCCTCAATATCAAAGGATCCACTCTGCAATGATCTTAACTCATTTTTGGTAGATTTCTAGTGTGCTTTTGTTTCTGTTCTTCAGTTTCATAGAACAACCCATGTTTTTGTGTTATTTTCAACCAGTTTGATTTTGACAAATAAATAGGAACGGTTTCTTCCTTAAAATGTTTCCAGAGTGAGCTTTGTTCAATTTTAACTTCAATCTCCTTAAGTTTAAGCTTGTGTTTCAGATCTGTCCCGTCTTTCAAAAGTTTCAGTACCATACTCTGTTTTTCTTTCTTCTCGAAAACTCTACTTTCTTTAAATGGCAAATGCTGCAAACTTCTTCACTGCTGGTTTTTTAACCAAGCCCCCAACTCTTCTTATAGGCGAATATCCACAATGGAAAATTCGGATGATCCATTTTTTGGAAGTTGTTGACAAAAAACTAATCACATACCTCCACAATCATCCTCATGTCCCCATGATCACAGTACCCAGGGTGCCTGAAACTCCCACTACACCAGAGGTACCAAAATATGAAAAGCCGAAGGACATTTATAAATGGTCCCCACATGATTGGGAAAAGTATGAATGGGCAATAAAAACAAAAAGATTACTTATAATGGCAATACCCAATAACCTTTTTCAATCGTTAAATGCGTGTGAATCTGCATGTGATCTATGGAAAGAGCTTGAAAAACAGTTAGAAGGAGGGGTGAAAACCCAAAAGAATAGAAGAGCTCAATGTATAAACGAGTGTTATGCATTCAAAGCTCTGCCGTCAGAATCCATACAGAGCACGTACGACAAATGCAACTCCTTGATTAATAAATGCAAGAAGTTTATAATTCACATAACTTCAGAGGAGAGAAACGTCATGTTCCTCAATAGCTTAAATGATGAGTGGCTTCAATTGTCCATGTCTCTACAAACAAATCAAGACTTGGACACTTGGACTCTCACTGATCTCTATGGCACTCTGGCTGCTCAAGAAAGTCAAATAGTCTAGACAAAAGCCCAACTGGGTGGGCCTCTAGCACTTGTAGGTAAAGCCACAGAGATGCATGACAAGCCCAAGAAGGAAAAAGCTCTGGAGGAGAAAGGAAAGAAGAAGAAGAAGAAGGTTTAGTTGTTGACAGTGAGGAAGAGGACACGACAGAAGAAGATGAGGCAACCATGGCCTCCATAGCTAAATCATTAGCTTTGCTCACCAAAGAGTTTGGTAACAGATGTTTCAAGAAGAAGTCTTTCAACAGAGGTACTGATGACAGAGGTGGCAAGTATCAAAACTATGGGCCACAGATAGAAAGATCTTTCCAAGATCCAAGACAGTTTGGACCACCACAGGGATATGAGCAGAGAACTCAAGGTAGAGAGGAGTTACGATCAACAGAGGATGTATGACAATAGAGGATACGAGCAGAAGAGAGGAGGTGAATACCAGCAGAGACAGTTTGAGTACCCATAGAGGGTGTTAGGGCTAAATCTTTGTTGAATAGAAGTTCAAGGGTGAAAAATGTAAATACCTCTAAAAGGTATAAATAGATTGCTAAACCTATTGAATTAGGTTAATCGTTCATTATTGTGAATTGCAAATTCTCTGAACGTGTAAACACTTTGAATGAATAATAAATGGATGACAAGTTGAAATCAATCACTGTTATTGCTTATTGATTACTGATTCTATTGTTATTGCACTAATATGGGATCCACAATTAGTATCAGAGCAGACATACATCGATTCAAGGTGATTCAAAGGTATCTTGGTAAGTTTTATCGATTGCCTTTTTTGTTCTAGAATTCCCTTTCTTGTGTTTCTGCAAAAATCGTTTGATTCTACTCATCGAATTCGTTTCCTGCTAGTACCATTAAGGTTTATGCAAATTTTTAGAGCATAATTTGATCGTTTGAGTGATTTTTCAAGCAAAATAGTGTTCTTGAGTGTTTGTTCTCTGTTCTTGAAGGTTTCAAAATTTTTGCATCAAAATCAAGTTAATCTGCTTAGAAATCGATTAGGGTTTGTGTGTTTTTGTGTTTTGGTTGTTTTCTCACCTTACAGGATCGAAATCGAGCAACCCTAGTCGACCCTTGATCCGAATTTCTGGAACAACTGTCGTGTCCGAAAGTCCGCATCATCCGGTAAGTTCCCTGATTTCGAATCTATCCGGAAGTACACCTGTCCGGACGTTCTATTCGGGTATCCTTTGTATCCGGACATAATTTGTTCGGTTACTTCAAAGTTCCCGGGTAAGTCCACTTTATCCGGACAACAACTCTATCCGGGTAACCTTGTTTCCGGAAAGGTTGTCCGGTCACTTCATCCGGTAAGTTCCACTTCCCGGACCTCCATTCGGACACCGCTTCTTCTGGTAACTCTCACTTCCCGGTAAGTCTTCTTCCCGGATACTTTGATTTTCTTTCTTTGCTTCCGGTAACTTTAGTATTTGGTAACTTAGTTTATTCGGACACTTTACTCAAATACCCGAATCCGAATACTTCTGATCCGGACACCACTATCCGGATTCCTATCCGGGTACTTTACTGATTTAGTCAACTTTACCTGTTAGTACCAATCACTCCTAGAACTTGCGCTAAGACACTCACTCTTAGTTCCTTGCGCTAAGTCTCAACCTTGAATCGAACCTACACTGTCTGAAGATCACATTAGTGCACATCACCATGTCTCACGACGCTCTTGCTACCGGTACCGACTCCAACCCTCCGATTCCCTATCGAGGCGAATACGCACAATGGCGAGACAGATTCCTGATTTTCATCGAATCCAAGGACAATTACGAGTTCATCTGGTAAGCCCTTACCGAAGGTCCTCAGGAGAACCCAATGCAAACTGTTCCAGCTCAAGCCGATGGAACCCAAGCACAACCAACAGCTGACATATGCCCAAATGACCGAAGATGAGAAGAACAGATACAATGTGGAGAAGCACACTAAGAGATATCTGGTTCAGAGTCTGCCGAATGAGATATACACTACAATTGACTGCTACAAAGACACTTCTAAAGGCATGTGGGATCAATTTGCAAAGATGATGAACGACAGCAAAGTTGGGAATCAGCTGAAAGTTAACAGCTGCATTAATCGCTATGATGGTTTCAAACAGAGGAAGGGTGAATCATTGATCAAGACATATGAACGCTTCTGCCTACTGCTGAACGATCTTCAAAAGAACAAGATCACGCGATCCAATACCGAAAATTGTCCCAAGTTTCTGAACAACCTTCTGCCCGAGTGGAAGACCTTTGCTTCTCATATCAGACCCAACAATCCCATAGAGAATGTTCCCATCAATGAGCTGTATGAAATGCTCATGCAAGATGAGGACGATGTTATGGAATTGATGGGCAACCAGAAGTCCACCTCAAAGCATCAAGCTGATCCCCTCGCCCTCGTATTTCATAAACGAGGTAAGTCATCTAGCCGAAGTTCCAAAAGAACCCAAGTATCTAGTGAGTCTGAACCGGAAGAGGAGGGATCCGAGGAAAGTGATTCTGACCCAGAGCTAACCGAAATCAAGAAAGCTATGGCCTTCATCTCTAAGTCCTTTCAGTAGAAAGCCTTCTTCAAGAAACCATCTTCCAACAACTAACGCTATTCAACTACTCCCAACAAGCGCCACGATTACAAGGAAAAGTATGAAGGAAAGAGAAGATCTGATGAGGGCAAGCAGTCAGACCACAAAGAGAAGCATGAGCGCAAGTCAGATGTAAAGAACAAGGACGAGCCAGTCAAGTGCTACAACTGTGCCAAGCTTAGCCATTTTGCTAAAGACTGCCGAAAGCCTGTTGTTCGGAATGCAGAATACTACAAGGCCAAGCTGCTCTTAGCACAACAGAAAGAAATAGAAAAAGCACTGATGGTTGAAGATGATCACTGGCTAACCCGATCTGACGATGAAGGTGATTCTGAAGATGCTGATGCTCATCTATGCTTCATAGGCAAACATACTCCTTCTCTAGATCTCGGAGACTCATGTCAGGTATGTATTCCTATCCATCAAGCCTTAATGGATCAGATGCATTTGCTTGTTCAAAGAGTAGCTTCCAGTAAAGCTACCACAAATGAACAACTGCTTGAAATAAATTCTCTAAAAGAAAAGCTAGATGTTCAAAGAAAGATCACCGAAAAGCTTAAGTCCGATAACTCTAACTTAAAAGAAAAGTGTGCAGATCTTTCGATAGCACCAAAGGACTTACGAGCCAAAATTTCTGATTTAAACACAAAGCTTGATCAATGTGAGAATGAGAAAGCTGAGATTGTCTATCAATGCTCTTCTCTGCAAATACAAATAAAAGAACATGTTTCGAAAATAACAGACCTTGAGCTCAAACTTTATAAACGAGGTCAAACTGGTCAAACGATCCATCTGAAAAAACATAAGTAATTCAGTTACTTTAACAAAGAATGGGGAATTGGGTACGACAAACCACATTATTTGAAAAAGGTTTTGACAATGACGCCTACTTTATACGAGTTTAATTTTCTAGGCCTTGATAAGAAACATCCCCAATATAAAATCAAATGGACTAGACCTCTCAATGAGAAGGAAGAGGAAACTGAGGAATATAAACGCAAGCACACAACTAAAATGAAATTATCTTTTGCGTATGAAGTTCTTAACACATCCTATGAGAAAAAGAAATCTAAGTACCTATCAAATGACTACTTTGACGGCTATAAAGTTGCAAAGCCTAAAGATTCCTCGAAAAAGGATTCGGAACCAACAACTGAAACTAAAACAAAGACGGATGAGTTTAAACGCTATGTTCCACCTCTTATTTTAGAAATGAAAATAGTTGAGTTGGAGGAGTCATTTGAACAGGAAAGGATTAAGTTTCAAAAAGAAAAACAAGAGCTTCTATCCAAACTTGAGACTCTCACTTCCACAAAAACAGATTCTGTATCTGTTGAGGAAAAAGAAGCCCTTCAAGCAGAAATTAAACGGCTCACATCCAAACTGTCTGCCTTGGCAACAGAAGTGATGTAAGAGCAAGTGAGTAAGGGCGAACTTCAAAAGAAGTTTGACCGACTTCAAAATGAGAAAGTCAATCTGCCTGAACCTTACTCAAACTCGTCAGATACATCTTCTTGTAATGCTTTTATAAGCAAAACTTCTCCAAGAAAAGGAAAAGAACCTCAAGTGATAATTTTGCCAAAGAATCTAAATTCTGATTTCCAAAAAGCTTCCGCAACCGATTCTTTGCCAAAAACAATTCCAAAAGGTTCCTCACATCCTTCACCAAATGATGTTCCATCCGAAAGTGAAATTGATTTTTCAGCGTTTATGAATTCCAACATCTGTTTAGATGAGGAGTTTTCGAAGTTTGAATTCGATAATCCTCTTCCAAGCCCTACCGATTTTCAAAAATGGTTGATCGACCAATAAAATTTCAAAAGGGTGAATGTTCTACATCCGCACCTAAATCCCGATCTGTGAACGATTTTATAAAAACAAATCTAAATCCAAAAGACGTTCACAGACACAGAAACAAAATGGTCGACCCCAAGATAGACATCCCTACTACCCAAGCTCTACTGACCATGAATTTAATGATTTTTCAGATAAAAACGGTCGGGCAAAAAACACCAAACAAAAGTGAGTAGCTAAAGGATCGAAAGAGAACAAGTCGCAGTCAAAGTCTTTTAATTGTGTTTTCAATTCTAGGAAAGACATTAATAATCGTGGTTTGAATGATTCAAATAATTTTTTTGAACAAAGTATTAATTTTCCGTTAAGACTTTATTCAATTCAACAATTGATTCAGTTATCTCACGATTCTTTGTGTTGTTCAAATTATGAATTGAATGACTTTGTTGATAATCGTTATGCATCTGATTGGTTTGGCTCATATCATGTTTTCAATTCTTGTCCTAAACGTAAATCACGTAAACCTAAATGGAAGCCTAATTGAAAATGGGTTCCCAAAACAGGTGCTAACCCTAACCCCAGGACCCATTTTCAAACGGGTACCTAAAAATGCTTAAACTCGTTTTTGCAGATTGGTCATGTGTGGTACTTAGATTCAGGTTGCTCCAAGCACATGACCGGAAGAAGGGAGCTTCTCACGAACTTCACCGAGAAATATTGCGGCAACGTGAGATTTGGGAACGAAGATAAAGCACCAATCATGGGTTACGACGACATCGTTCAGGACAACATAACCATCAAGAAGGTTTCGTATGTCGCTGGGTTAGGACACAACTTATTCAGCATAGGGCAATTCTGCGACAAGGATCTGGAGGTAAACTGCAAAGCCAAAAGGTGTAGCGTCCGTACTGAAGACGGAAAGGAGTTGCTGGTTGGAACGCGTAGAACCAACCTCTACATCATCGACCTCTCATCACTGAAGACCGACGAGTCCGTATCCCTAATGTCAAAAGCCAACACTAAGCAAGCCAGGATCTGCCATCGACGGCTATCGCACCTGAACTTCAAGAACATCAACAAACTGGTGCTAGGCGGACACGTCAAAGGCATGCTCGAGCTCAAATTCGAGAAAGATAGACTATGCGGAGCATGCGAAATGGGTAAGATGAAGCGAGTAACTCACAAGCCGAAGGCTGCTCTGAGCACGTCAAGGTCCCTCGAGCTCATCCACATGGATCTGTGTGGACCAATGCGCGTTCAGTGCATCTACCACAAGAAGTACGTCATGGTCATGGTCGACGACTTCTCGCGTTACACGTGGGTGAAGTTTCTGCACTTCAAAGACAATACCCCTGAGCTGATAATTACCCATTTGAAGACCATTCAGCTGAATTTACAACAGCTAGTACAGACCATCCGGACGAACAACGAGACGGAGTTCAAAAACCACATGTTGGATGATTACCTCACCTCGGTAGGTATCACACACACGTTCTCCACCGCACGAACTCCTCAGCAGAATGGAGTTGTGGAAAAGCGTAACCGTACCCTCATGGAAGTCGCTCGCACGATGTTATCCCAGTCGAAGTTGCCTCTATTTCTTTGGGTTGAAGTCGTTGCAGCCGCCTGCTACACGCATAATCGATCTATCCTCAACAAGCGGTTCAACAAGACCCCCTAAGAGATCATCAACTAACGCATCCTGAACATCAAGTACTTTCACGCGTTCTGGTGCACGTGCTATATCTTGAATGACAAGGATGACCTCGGAAAGTTCAGCCCCAAGGCAGATGAAGGAGTATTCATCGGATACTCGACGCAGTCTCAAGCGTTCCGCGTTTACAACAAGCGGACTAAAACCGTCATCGAAAGCATAAACGTGGCGTTTGACGAAGCAACTGATTTGGCTTCTGAACAACTCAGTTCAGAACTCGCTTTAACTGGCGTGTTAGCTTCCGAACATTCTTGTTCGAGATCTACACAAAGCACAATTGATCCAAATCATGTTGCTTCATCAAAATCACATCTTTCAGATTTGGATTTACTTTTTGAGCACTTTTACGATGAATTCTTTTCACAACCTAACCCGTCTATTAATGTAAACAACAAGATTGGAGCAGTACAACACCCAGAATCAGCGAACCTAACCAGTCCACCTCCATCTACAGGCGCTCCGATGATTTCTATAGAGAAAACACAAAGCTCAAGTGATACTACTACCGAAACTGCAATCCCACCGGAGGACCCTGTGCCTATTCCGGCAATCTCTCCTGAAGATTCGTCCTCAACTACTCGAACGAATCAACCTCCTTCTTCACCGGAGGTTGCTCAACATGTCACGAATCCGACACCAACTCCTCCGCGTAATTGACCTTCATCATTTGAAGCCATACAAGATCTTACCCTTGGTGAGTATGTGGATCCATACACATTGCACGCAACCAATCAACCACTTCCACACACCATCAAATGGACATGCGCGCATTCGTTACACCAAATCATTGGCGACCCCTCTACACCAGCTCAGACAAGAGGAGCCTCTATCAACTTCTGCCTCTTCTCCAGATTTCTCAGCTGAATCGAACCCATAACCGTCTATGAGGCACTCAGTGATCCAGATTGGTGATCGCGATGCAAGAGGAACTCAACCAGTTCGAGAGCCTCCACGTATGGAGACTTGTTCCATGCCCAACGAACAACACCGTGATCGGGACGAAGTGGGTATTCAAGAACAAAACAGATGAAGATGGTATCGTCGTTCGCAACAAGGTGCGACTCATGACCAAGGGCTATCGTCAACAAGAAGACATCGACTACAATGAGACGTATGCCCCGATTGCCCGCATCGAAGCAATACAGATGTTCCTCGCGTACGCCGCCCACAAGAACTTCACGATCTTCCAAATAGATGTGAAGACCGCTTTTCTGAACGACAGCTACAGGAGGAAGTTTACGTCTTGCATTTTGAAGGGTTCATGGATGACTCGAAGCCTCACCACGTCTACATCTTAGACAAGGCCCTCTATGGTCTTAAGCAAGCTCCGAGAGCCTGGTACGACGCACTCTCTACTTTCTTGGTAAAGTCAGGTTTTTCCAAAGGTAAGATAGACACAACCGTATTTATTAAAAAGGAAATTAATGACATCATTTTAGTGCAAGTGTACGTTGATGACATAATCTTTGGCTCAACAAACTATCGGTACTGTCATAACTTCTCAGTCCTCGTGAGGAGACATTTTAAAATGAGTATGATGGGGTAAATGAAAATTTTCCTTCGTCTTCAAGTTAAACAACTGTCGACCGGGATATTCATTAACCAGGCCAAGTACATCCAGGATATTCTTCGGAAATATCAGACGGAATAGTCTGCGCCCATGAAGACTCCAATGTCTCCGGGTATGAGGTTATACGCCGATCCTAGCGGAAAGGACATGGACACCAAGACCTACAGAGGAATGATTGGTTCTTTGATGTACTTGACGACGAGTAGGCCTGACATTATGTTCTCGGCCTTTCTGTGTGCGCGTTTTCAATCAAAACTAAAAGAGTCGCATTTAATAGATGTTAAACGCATATTGAGATACTTGAAAGGTACTGTTGATCTTGGCTTGTGGTACCCGAAGAGATAGGTTTTGAGCTAATGGCATACTCGGATGCTGACCACGCTGGTAGCATGTTGGACCGAAAGAGCACATCGGGCCATGTGCTGTTCCTGGGTGACAGTCTCGTCAACTGGGCATCCAAGAAGCAGCAATGTGTCTCCACATCTACTGCCAAGGCGGAGTATGTGGTCACCGCCAGTTGCTGCTCTCAGGTAGTATGGATGCGCACCCAGCTCAAGGACTACGGCTTCTCATACTCGAAGGTGCCCATCTACTGTGACTCGAAGAGCGCAATCACGATATCCAGCAAGTCGGTTCAACACACCAAGACGAAGCATATAGACGTTCGGTATCGTTTTATTAAGGATCATGTCGAGAGAGGTACAATCAAACTTTATTTCGTTAATACTGAACATCAGATAGTAGACATGTTCACAAAACCCTTGGACGAAAAACGTTTCAATTATCTGGTGTCCAAGCTCGGTATAATTTCCATACACTAACGACGGACTGTCTCTTCTTCATCCGGTGAGTTATCTCTGGATGGTCAAGTACACAATTCATCGCTTTTGTATTCTACTTGTATCGATCTCATTTCCAGTTAAACCTATGTATTAATTAGTTAGATTTCGCTTGTTTGTTTCTATTTCTTTTGTGATTTCCTTTATTGTTTGTTAGTTCTTTATGTCTTTGCATGTCGCACGTACGTTTCACGAGTTTGTTCATGTGTTCAGGGGGAGCACAATCAAAAGAAAGCGCCAAGTAAGTCCGTTCACGTTTTGAGGGGGAGTAGCACACATTTTTTTCTTCTTATCAAAGTTTTTTTTGTGTGACAAAATATTTTAGTGTGAAAATCTTATCTTTCTCATATCATATTCTGCATAATCAGAGGGGGAGCATTCTTTTTCGGTGAACACATTCCGGGGGTGGAGAATTTTTTTTTTCAATGAGCACATCTTAAGGGGGAGAATCCTTTTTAAAATGTTTCACAAATCGTTTTGGGTGGCAAATATCAATTTCATAAACAAAGGGTCATTCTTGAAAATTCACCAAAAGTTCCCTGATGAAGTATTCGGACACCTCACCCAGACAACCAAACTATCCGGACAAACTATCCGGACAGAGAGGTTTCCGGATGAGACATCCGAACTACCTATTCGGACACATTTTAGACCCTATATATACCCGACTATTATATTCATTTTGTTTTTTCCCGTAAACTCTCTCAAAACCCCTCTCGCTAAACCCTCGGTCCTCACACGTACACACTCGATTCGCTCGGATTTTCGATTCCATCTCAAGGTATGGTACTCTAAATCCTTAACATTACTGTATTTCGATCACAATCACACACGAACACCCCTGCTTTGATCGATTTGTCTTCGCATCCGGGAACCTTAGGTATCCAGTAACCTTAGGTATCCGGTAACCTTAGGTATCTGGTAACCCTCTCGTACTCGGTAAGTCTCTATGTGTCCGGTCAACTCCTCATATCCGGGTAAGTCCTAATTATCCGGTACCCATCTTATCCAGAAAGTTCCTGATTCCCGGTAAGTTCCCTTACCCGAAAACTCTTTGGTATCAGGTAACCTTTGTAACTGGACACCCTCTTTTATCTGGTAACTATGCCTCCCTGCAAATTTTTCAGACCTTCCGCGATTGAGCCATTTCGCGCCAAGGTACGTACAAACGTGTTTTCATCGTAGTTTTCTAGCACTCAGTCTATCAGGTACTCCAATGGCTGACCAACAACACATCCATGATGACGAACACCCCGAAGAGTTCATCAACAACGAAGCGGATAACGCCCTCGTTCCTTCCGACAATATTCTAGAGATCGAAGGAAATTACCACCATCTCGAAGTCACTGAATTCCGACCTCAACATCGGGTGGTGGTGGACATTCTGATGGGTCACTCACTCCATTACGCTCTAACGGCCACAATTGATGTCCCAGTCCTTTACATACACCAAGTCTGGAACACCATCAATGTGGTCACCGGTCACAACACCCAAAGGATTGTAGCCAGCCTGGACCATTATCCATTCCAGCTAACCCCTGAGTCTTTCAGACAATTACTTCAGCTACCGGCAGCCGATGCCAACGGACAAGCCGACTATGATCCTTCCTTCGACAACAACACTCTATGCGCCGATATTCGTGCCTTAGGGTACAACCATGATCTGAACCGTCCATCGGCTTTCATTCGAAGGTACCTTGCACCACTGTGGTACACCCTGTTCACGATCGTCAATCGGTGCCTTTCTTCCAAATGGAAGGGCATCGACCAATGCAGCGGTAACTTTCTGTGACTTTTCCACGTTGTCACCTACAATCGACATGTCAACTTCGCAACCATCATCTGGCATGAACTAGTGAAGAACATCTGGGATAATGGCAGAACAAAAGAGCGTCGGTTCATACCATTTATCAGATTCCTTCAGCTGGCGATCCGCCAACACATGGACGACAACCCGGCCATTCCTCGACGACCTAACCACCCGGTATGTCCTCCTTTTAGCTTACACTATCTAGTTATCTGTAATCCCTCAAACGCACAACCCATAGATATTCCTGATGCCCTACTGTCCTAAGCAAATCCGGCAGCACCGAGTGTGATAGAGTATAGGCAAGCATTAGGATTAGGTGCTTCGCTGGTCCAGCCAGAGCCGGAGGGACCTCCCCACGAAGCTAGACCCGAGAGAAGTGAGTGTCCAAAAACAAGAGGAGGGAGAGTTCGGGTAGCTGGGGCTCCCGGAAGGGGAGTGCTGAGAGAAAATATTGGAAGGGGAACCGGAGCGGGCGGTGCTGTGGATTTGCGTGCCAGTACAAGCCAATCATCCAGACCATCCACAAGCCAGCCATCCCGACCCTCAACAAGCCGACAACCCAACCCTTCACAATCTACCTCTACCACCCAATCCATATCAATCCAAACCACCGAACCATAGACTATCTTACACGAGGTTCTGGTCATCAACGACCCATTACTTGAACGAGACCCAAACACCGACACAAACGAACCTCAATCTTTGATCATCCAACATTCCTCTTCGGACTCTGAAAGCACTGACTCCGATACGGATCAAGCCATCTGACTGACCAAAATACTCGCTCGTATCGGACGTCATCCACATGTAATCGAGGAATCTCCATCTACCTCACCCACACCCTCTACCACCTCCACCCTTGAGCCTAATATAAGAGAAATAAGGAGAGCGATGGGAGAATAAGTTGAAAATTTAGAACATGTGAGGAGGAGAGAATGGAGATCGAAAAAGTATCACGAGAGAACTATCTTACTAAATAGACAAGCGAATGAGCTAGTCCGAGCCCGTGTCAGCCAGCTAGCCACATCTGCTATCTCGTCTCATGTGTTGGGACGAGATATTGAAGAAGCTGTCGTGGACCTAGCGACGCAATTACACGCCCACTAAGCCACTCAAGTGACTCTCAACAGTTGCTTGTTTCAACTGCTCACGGGGATATAGCACATAATCTACTGTTCTCTCACATGGAGAGTTTCGGTATTGAATCAAGAGAACATCTGCCCCAGTTCTCGACTTCTTTTGGCGCACAATCGAGTCTAGGGCCACTTGAAGAGACATTCTCTTTTGCTAGGACACTACCAATTACGACTGCTACCATCGGTGATGTAAGTGACCCGATCGGAACGTCCGTAGTAAGTCTGCCTTTAAGAGGATTACGAGGATCATACGGAAATCCAACCACAACTATCCCAACGCCAACTGTGAACGTATGTGGTACTACTGTTGATTCAACTGTAGTTACCTCAACAGGTAATCTATGTGATCTTGATGTTACTGTACCCGAATTTGTTTCAAGGAAGTACATGGGTGGCGCCTTATAGGCTATTCGAGACGATCTGTCTAAGGAGTTTCGATCAGAAATGGCCAGTATCCGAAGTTGTTGAAAGGTGAGGAAAATGTGGTCGAAGCTGAACCTGCTACAACTGTTCCACCACCTCCGCTTACACCTACCCAAGTATCCTTCTCGGTAGACGAGCTCAAAACCATGCTCCTCGCCTAATTACTTCAACAATCCAACACAGATGCATCATCAGAAGCCGTTCTGTTATCTTTGCTTCGCACTCAGGCATCATCGCAACCAGTTCAGATCACTACCCGACTCGACCATCTTGACTCGACCCTTTGGAACGTCCAAACCGCACTTGACACTTTATCCGAAAGGGTCACATCTCTGGAGAACACTTGCAAGAGTCAAGCTGTAGGACTCAAGCACACGCACGATGAGTAGGAGGACCCTGATCACCGTGAGGGGGGGAACAAGCGCCAACACTTATCTGAGTCCGAGCCGCTCAATGTTGACACAATATCAGAGGTTCAACCGGAACTATCTACCGTGGCAACAACCGAAGATCATCCACAGAATCAGCTCAGCTTAGTCGACATGGTAGTAGATATGGAAATTTCAGACGAAGAAGACCCAACGGTTGAAAAGCCCGAGGGAGAAAAACAAAACCTGATCGAATTCACAGCTATAGAATGGCCAACACTTGAATTGATAGATGCAGAATCATAAATTAACCCGGAAACCGAGAATCGGTGGCATGAAAATGCCTTTAATGCAATCAACTCCGAGGTTAATCTGATCTTTCCGACCGAAGCTGATGACGACTTTGACTACGATCATTTTCTTCTTCAATCCGTTTAGAGTATACCTGCAAATGTCCACCTTTAGCCCGAGACTTCTACATCTGCTCACCCGACATCTCCTCAAACCGAATCCACTCCTGATCAACCAAGACATCCAGTGATATGGGAGAAAATCATAATTCCGATTCCTTATCTAGAAGACTCCCTGAAGAGTTTATTTGTTCACTGGCTAAGACCTCTCGATCCGGCAATGTGCCTTGGATTATCAAAGTTCGACGACACCTACAAAACGCAATAGCTGGAAGTCATGAAAAGGTGTCAACCAGTCGATAACGTCAAGACGAAACACAAGATAACCTAAATCACCAACATTCAGTCAGACCGAATTCTGAAGATCTGGTACCCAGTTTTTACCGTAAAAAGGGAAGATAGGAAAGAATGGACATTCTCCGAAGCCGACTTCAAAAACCTGAGACTGAGTGACTTCCACCCTATCGTCAAAGGCTTGCGAACCAGAACTATCTGACCACTCCATGTCACCAAAGCCCTCGAAGCAGTAAAACGATTCCTGAAATTCACCATCACCATGTCATATATCATGAATTTTCAAATGGGAATCGAACACAGGTCGAAGAAGATCAATTTGTTGAAACCCGATCAAAGAGCTCCAGAATTGAAAATGTACCCGGTCAACACAATGTTGTTCGAACCAGAGTTCGGAATTATCTACCTCGATGCCCAAGATGAAAAGAAGTTTCTCAGATTCATCCAAGTAGATCGTTACTGCGATGGAACGTTGATGAAGGTCAGACAAGTACTCAGAGAAATTATTGCCAAGGAAGAACTAATCTCGAAGACATTTCTGGTAAGTCTTAAAGAGATAAATGTCCGGCAAGCCTTGGAGATTGTTGAAGACCGACTTGAGTTCCGCAGATCCATCCGAAGCCATGAGATTCTTTTCGCCATCCGAAAGAGATATGTTCCGAACTGGCGCAACATCGAACTTCAATTCAAAGGGGGAGATTGTTAGGGCTAAATCTTTGTTGAATAGAAGTTCAAGGGTGAAATATGTAAATACCTCTAAAAGGTATAAATAAATTGCTAAACCTATTGAATTAGGTTAATCGTTCATTATTCTGAATTGCAAATTCTTTGAACGTGTAAACACTTTGAATGAATATTAGATGGATGATAAGTTGAAATCAATCATTGTTATTGCTTATAGATTACTGATTCTATTGTTATTGCACTAATCTGGGATCCACAGAGGGGTATGCCTAGGGAGGAGCACAAAGCTAAAGAAAAGATTGCCACAGCTCCACAGAACACAGGGTGCTTCAAATGTGGCAAACCAAGTCACTATGCAGCAGAATGCCGAAGCCAACCCAACAGACCCTAGAGAGATTCTACCTTCTACAAGAAAAAGGCAGAATACTACGCGCAAAAATCTCCTATGGTTGAACAGGAGAATTGTGTGTCTGATGAGTCTTCTGATGAAGGAGAAAAGAAGAATGCATTGTTCTGTGGGATGGCACAAGTGAGCAGCTTCTACTCCGACTGTGAGGTATCCACTTCTAACTCATCCTCAAATGACACAAAAGCAAATATGCTTAAACTAACAGAAGATTTTAATGATCTTGAAAAGACTTGTGCTGACATAAAGAAAAAACTTGCTTTCTATGAGAGAGAAGCCATACTTCTCACTCAGGAAAAGGAAAAGATAGCTTTAGAAAAGGAAAATCTTGAATTGGAATGGTACAAAGAAATAAATCCTCTAAAAGAAAAGATTTCTAACCTTGATTTAGCCTTAAAAGCCAAAACCAAAGAGCTTATGGATAACGAGAGTGACAGGTTGAATATACTTGCTCTCAAACACTATTTCCAAAAAGAAAGAGATGTACTTCACCAAGACCTACTCGATAGAGATCTTATGATTAAAAAATATCAAGACACACAGAAGGTGCATGAAAAGGTTAACACACAAATCGGCATAAGAGGAATTAGGTTCTGTGACTTGGATCCCTATACAAGAGCCAAAAGAACAAATCCTTATCTTCATTATTCTGCGTTGGGGATGTTATAAAACCAGGTTTTCCTAACTTACTCTGTGTAAACAAAAGGCGAAAAACCTCTGGAGAACCTTACAAGAGGAAACCTCTGAAGATGATAAATGTGTGGTATCATAACACAGATTTGCCATTTTCGAACTCTGTCAAAAGAGCGTACAAACCAAAGAAATATCTAAAAACTTAAGATCAGATAGGTCTCTTCAAGTTTGGGGATCCAGAGACACAAGCCCAAGTCACCTTTGTATGCATAGTAAACCCTGAAAAGGAGCCGTACGCAGAGGCACCTGAGTTTGTGCCTTCGTCTACTGATGTCTGTAAACAAGATCTTTCTGAATATATTTTTAAGGAAACTTGAGAAAATCAATCTAAAACATCCTCTGTCGAACAAGGTCTATGTGAAAAGGAGTATGTGGATACTTTCAAAACCACAAAAGTTGTCCCCTGTGCTTCAAATGACTTAAATATTTCAGAGGACAAGGAAGAAAGCAAATGTGACACGTGCACAGAAAACCATGCCTCTGTCGATAGATATTTCCTTGACTCAGACTCAGAATATGAGGATGATTCAACCTCTGACGACTTAGAGACTGACTCTGTTGATTTAGGGATAGTGCCTTGCAAACTAGAAGGAATTAAACTTCCTTCTGGCATTTATAACAGAACAATTCCTCCTAAGGAGAACTTTGCAAGAATCCCTATCTGCCGTGATTTTCTAGATATGTGTATACAAGCTAAAACTTTTCTAGAGCTTGAAAAGATTAAAGAATAAAAGAAAAGGTCACCTCAGAATCCTATAGCTTCAAAACCTTTAAGGCCAAATCATGAAAAGCTTACTTGGCAACAAAAAGAAAAATGGATCCAAAATAACAAGTCTTTTTCTTATGTGGCATTGAAACCAACAGAAGATCACCACACAAGATAGGTATAACCGAAGGCTCCTCTACAGAGAGGTTTTTATAAAAATAAATCTAGCCTAGATAGGTCCTTCTGTAAAAGAAAGTCTGATGCTAGGAGAGATTGTAATGAAAAAACCTCTGTACCCATTTTCAAAGAATTTAATGAAAAATTTAAGCAAATTGCATCTCATGTTCATTATTGCCATTGCTTTGATCTCATGTTTAAGTTAAAACAACATTTCTCTAGCCCACACTACTTCCTCTCTCGACCCAAAGCAAATAATGCCAAATTCAAGGGTCCGAAGAAGCAAACTGGTTCTTCCACCAAAGAAGCTAAAACCAAAACTAAGGATGCTAAGGCAACCATAAAAAACCCTAACAAGATTGGACCCATTTGTAAATGGGTACCCTAATCTCTCTAATTGTGTTACAGAAGCAGTATGTGCCTATTTGGTACCTAGACTCCGGGTGCTCTAGGCACATGACTGGCAACAGAGGTCTACTCTCCTCATATAAAGAAAAACTTGGAGGAGGATTAGTGACCTTTGGAGACAATAAGAAGGGGTACATCAGAGGCTATGGAGTCATCAAAAAGGAAGATGCGACTGTGTGCAAAGTTGCATATGTGGATGGCCTCAAGCACAACCTACTTAGTGCGAGCCAACTTTATGACACGGGTTTTGATGTGAAGTTCAAAAGAACTTATTTCTCTCTACTAGGAGAAGACACAGACATAGAACTTCTGAGAGCTTGAAGAAGAGGTGATTTGTACCTCATGAATTTCAAGGCCAAAAACCAAAGTGACAAGCTTTGTCTTGTATCAAGCAAAAATGAAGAAGCATGGTTGTGGCATAACAGGTTTTCTCATCTTAACTTTCATAACTACCCTTGATAAACTCGTGAAGTTTAATCTAGTAAGTGGTTTGCCAAATGTTAGATTCGACAGATATCATCTCTGCTCTGCTTGTGAAATGGGAAAATTCAAAAGAGATTCCCATAAAGGCAAGTCAGATGTGTCTTGCACTAGGCCTCTGTACATGCTTCATGTTGACCTCTGCGGTCCTATTCCTACACAGAGCCTAGGTGGTAAAAAGTATATGCTTGTATTGATTGATGAATACTCAAGATTTACTTGGGTAGGGTTTTTCCGAAAGAAGTCAGATGTTCCACACATCTTGATCAATCTAATGAAAAAAATCCAAGTTCTCTATGAGTGTAGGGTGCAGAAGCTAAGGAGCGACAATGGCAGAAAATTCAAAAACTCTACCATTGAAGCATATCTCACAGAAGACAGAATCTCTCAAAACTTCTATGTTGCACGAACTCCACAACACAATGGCGTGGTTGAACGTAAAAATCGCACGCTGGTGGAGGCTACAAGAACTATGCTCACAGCATCTGGATTACCTACTTCTTTCTGGGCAGAAGTTATTTCTACTGCGTGCTTCACTCAAAATCGATCAACAATTGTGAAGAGGCACATGAAGACACCTTATCATTTGATAAACCAGAGGAAGCCAAACATCAAATTCTTTCACGTGTTTGGGTGTAGGTGCTTTATCCTAAACGACAGAGAACAACTTGGGAAGTTTGATCGAAAGGCAGATGAGGGGAAGTTCATTGGATACTCTGCCACTTCTAAAGCTTATAGAATCTATGTTCTGAGAACACGAACCAATGTGGAAAGCATAAATGTGTCTTTCATGGATTCATTTCAAAAGACTTCTAAACAAATCAGTTCAGAACTCGGGTTGAACAATCAAGCCTCTGGCATCTCACCATCAAGAGAAGCAGAGTTAAATCTATTATTTGAAGATGAGTTCAACGACGAAGTCGATCCCTCTGCCAATAGTCATAGAGCCTCTAGAGACCAACCCTCTACGGACCAAGAAACCCAAGGTATATCTTTAACAGGTCTCTCAAATATTTCACCCTCATCCACAAATTGTGTAGGTACAACCATAGAGGATGAGCAAGCAGAGGATGCAATGAACAAGGACTCCACGACAGAGAATCAGGAAAATCCTTCTCCTATGACTACAGTGGAATCAACACCAGAGCAGAATGAGGACTCTAACTCAACATTATCAGAGGAATCTATCCCCACTCTCATAGAAATACCAGCTGAAACTTTCAATCCAACAACAAGTGCAAGTGAAGTACCATCAATGACAGAGGATGTGCATAAAGCATCGTGCATACCCACAGAAGTTCAACTTGATTCTACTAATGACCATCTTCCCAGGATGGCCAAGTGGACAAAGAGTCATCCATAGAGCCAAATAATTGGCAGTCCCTATGAGACAGTAAAGACTTGATCAGCCACTGCTAACTTTTGTTTCTTTACAAATTTTTTCAGTATGATCGAACCAAAGAGAGTTTATGAAGCCCTAGATGATCCAAATTAGGTGGAAGCTATGCAAGATGAGCTCCTCCAATTTGAGCGCAACAAAGTGTGGTCCCTTTTACCTCTGCCAAGAGGAAAGACAGCTATAGGGACCAAATGGGTGTTCAGAAACAAGAAGGATGAAGATGGGGTGGTCATTAGGAACAAGTCAAGATTGGTGGCCAAGGGATACTGCCAAGAGGAGGGGATTGACTACGAGGAAACCTTTGCCCCTGTCACACGGCTCGAGGCAATCAGGATTTTCCTTGCCTTCGTAGCCCACAGAGGTTTCAAAGTATACCAGATGGACGTCAAGTCTGCTTTCCTCAACGGTCAGATTCAAGAGGAAGTATATGTCCAACAACCACCAGGGTTTGAGAGTGCAAAATATCCAAATCATGTATACCACCTGGACAAGGCCCTCTATGGACTCAAACAGGCCCTCAAAGCTTGGTACGAACGACATTCAAACTTCCTCCTTATAAATCATTTCGAAAAAGGTACCACTGATACCACTTTGTTTTCCAAAAAAGGTGAGGAGATTATACTTGTCCAAATATATGTGGACGACATCATATTTGGTTCTACTAATGAAAAATATTGCAAAAAGTTTGAAAAACTCATGCAGAGCGAGTTTGAAATGAGCATGATGGGAGAATTAAATTTCTTCCTAGGGCTCCAAGTCAAACAATCATCAGAGGGAATCTTCATAAATCAATCCAAATATGTCTTTGACATACTTTCAAAAATTAAACTCTCTGATTCCTCTGCCATGAAGACCCCCATGGCCACTAGATCCAAGTTACACTCAGATCCAGAGGGTAAATCTGTCGAGTGCAAGCTCTACAAAGGTATGATCGAGTCTCTTTTATACTTGACTGTTAGTAGACCAGTTATCATGTATGCCATATGCCTTTGTGCCAGATATCAAGCAAATTCCAAAGAATCACACCTCTATGCTGTAAAGAAGATCTTTAGATACTGTTAGTCCCAGATGGCTTAACAAGTATTGTAGAAGGGGGGGGGGGGGGGGGGTTGAATACAATACTCAAAATTTTCACAATTTTAATTCTAATATTGAAAAACCTTCAACAAGAATTACACATAGAATCTAAAGACTGTTGCGGAAAAGAACAGATAAAAGTATTCTAACAATCTTTCACAAAGTATACTGAAAACTAATACAACTTGAACACTTAGAACAAAGCTTTAAAGTTCTTGAGAGAGTGGAGGATGCTTGCACTGAGAATACTTTCTGTAAGCGTAGTTTGCATGGGAGCCTCTTCTTCCTTTTATAGTGAGATGAGCATTAAATGCTTGGGACACATGTCATCAGGAGATTTGCTTGTAGCTGTTGACATCTGATAAGTTGATATGTCTTTATCACCTTTTCATTTGTACTAGGAAGAATACCCATGCTGAAAGAGACTTTATCTAAAAATAGAAAAGATGACAAATAGTCAATAGATATTGTCCCATAATAAATGATCTTCTCGATGTGTTTTCAAAGACAACTACACCGATGAAGTTCCACCGATCTAAGTGACTTGGGTCTTGTAACTTTTCTTCAAGGAAAACCATTCATGAGAGGAGAAAGTTGATCCCACTGATTTGAGCATCCTTATCGGTGGGATGTTGTTGGCCGACGTGATGAAGGTCGGTGGGGAGATTGTCCACCGATGTGTGGGAACTCAATCGGTGGACAATGACTTGTTGAATGTTGAGAAAGTAATTTTCACTTCCACAATGAGAATGTCTTCAAGCTTGGTTTCGGTTGATCTTCGACTTCACCGAACAGTTGCTATTTTGTACAAGTCGTTTTAAAGAACCATGCTAAAATATTCTAAGTAAGATATAGGGAAAACATCGGTGAGTCAATTTCAAATCTTGGTGACCCAACAATCTCCCCCTATTTGAATTTGAGCTCTATTCTTAGAATATTTAAGAGTTTTAGAAAGTAAAATGCATTTTGACCCTTTTTACTCTTTTTGGGTTCTTTTCACATAGACCATTCTTTTTGTTCTTTTTGATCTATCTTTCTTTTGTATGAGTTTGTACACTATAAACAATATTTACAAGTAAGAAAGTATAGCTATGTGCAACAAGGAAATTAAAATAGAATAGAAGTACTTGCATTTACTTAAATTTTCATACATTTGGAAATTAAGAAAATTTTACAAGTACTTAAACGGAAAAAGGAGAACACTTAGATCATTTTCTCATTTTCTGACGACGCTTGATTTCGGCGAGGATGTTCTGGTAAAATGGTTGAGCTTCGGGGATGTACGGCATCATATTAGATATGCCTTGAAGAAAGATGATGTCGGCCAAGTGAATTTGAGAAGATCTGAAGAAACATCGGTGGCCAAATCCGTCATTAAAGTAGACACCAGGAATGGGTGAGAGACTTAGAGTGGTTGAGGGATAAGTACTTGATGTGGGGAGGGACAAGTTGAGATTGTCCACATAGGGAACTTTTCCTTCAGCTGCCAATTCTTTAAACACATTGTCGGTCACCTTTTGGTTTTTGGTTTTCGGTAGACGGATATCTTCCTTGAGAGATTGAAGTTTGGCTCTTTCATCGGTGGAGAGAACGATGTTATGTTTCTTTTTCAACTCTTTCATTTTATTCATCAAGTCATCAATGCACTTGATGAATATGTCTCTCTTTGGATTGGCACTTTTCACTAGAAGCTTAGAGAGTTCATACCATTCGGAGAGGCCGAATTGTTTCAGGTGGAAACCTCTAACACTTCTAGAAAAACCATCTTCTCTTTCTATGATCAGCCTTATATCGGTAGGATTAGCTTTAGAGGTGGCAATTTTAATACCTGAGATCGGAGACCTGTTGGTTCGGTAAGACATTGCCTTCTTGTACCAGTTTATTTCCTCATCCTTTTCTTCTTTTAGAGCACCCAAAACAGATTTTTGGGTCTTGATAGGGTCGGTGGACTTGGCTTTTGTGCTTCCTCTTTTACAACTTTCAAGGAGAGAGCCTTGGATTCATCTAGTTTTTTCTGAGCACGTCTATCCTCCTCAATTTCTTGAGGAGATAGACCGAGGTTGGGAGTTGTTTCTTGAGATGGAGGCTTGACTTTTAAAGTTTGGGCATCTGCAGGGCGAGACCCATACTTAGCCAGTTCCTTCTTTTTCTTTTCTTCTTTTGCCTCATCTTCGGCAGAAAGGACATTCTTCCCTTTATCTTTAGAAGCCTCACTTATTTGCTCCCCCTCAGAAGATGCATGGATTTTCTCAACCAATGGAGAAGGACTCGGTGAGGTGATGGCTAAGGTGGTGTCCACCGATGGGGTCGGTGAGGTGATGGCTAAGGTGGTGTCCACTGATGGAATGTCCACCGATAGGTGTAGAGTCGGTGATGGAGGGATTGAAGTGTCCGCCGATGGTTGCTGAGAATCGGTCGGTGCAATAGATGTACCTGTTGTTTGGTCGGTGGAGAGCTTGGGTTTGGAGATGTGGATCGGTGGTCTGTTGGTGGATGATGGAGGCTGATTGCTGTTAGTTAGGCTTACCGAAGGCATTTTCGGTGATTTGAGAGTTTTCTCCCCCATCAGCAGCAGCCGAAATATCTAAACCCAAGTGAGCAATAACCTGATTAAGTTTGGAGTGAAGGAGCTGAATACGTACTGGATCAACACATGTCAACGAAAAGTCACCCAAGTCAAGATCCCAATCCAAACTTGCATTAAGAGCGTCGACTTTTCGGTGAAGGCTTTCAAGTGACCCACTCAAAGAAGTACGTAGAGACTGATGACGAGTTTCCCGATTGATAAGGCGAAAGAGCTCGGGATCTTTGACATCGATGGAAGCTTTTATGGAAATCATAGACATGGCCAAGTCGGAGTGGGAGTTGGTCAAATTATCCAACCTTGTAGAGAAGTTGGCTATATTTTCAGTAAGAGGCCGAAGAAGATCCTGTAGAGTAGAAGCCAATAGTTGAGGTTGTTGTGACTCTAATACCGAAACGCGCTCATTTTCCTGAGCAATCATAGAGATAGTTGATCGTTTGAACGACTCGAATTGAGTACCCACCATCCTACATTGACGGGCACTTTCTTGAACCTCGGCTATTAAGTCACTCGGCAGCCAAATACCTGCAGGAAGGGGGGCACGAACCTCGGGGAGGTGGAATCATGGATTTATGGGTGATAATGGGGTATGTGGGAGTAATCTATCCTCAGTAAAATTAGATGAGGAGGGGTGAGTGCATAAGGGATCTGGATAAAGGATCCTTCTTGGGGGTGAAGGTGGTCGTCGAGGGGGTGAGGGTGATAAGGAAAAACTACCCTCAGATGATTCAGATCGGTGTGGGGTGGGGGATCGGTGGAGGCTAGGAGATCGGTGGTGAGGAGATGGAATCGGTGATGGAATCTTAGGTGGGGTCGGTGATGAAACCATCGGTGGGGGAGAGGGTGGTTTCGGTGGAGATGGTGGTTTGTCGATGATCATTGCGACAATTGACTCAGTTGACATATTTCTAGGAGAGCTAGTGTCCTCTAACAAAAATTCAAAGAAATCAACAGGTTTTGAAGCATTGGGGGAACCCTCGATTTGTTGTGCATCATCGATCGTAAAATCGGGTGTTAGGCTGTGCAGTGTGAACTCGGTACCTTCGAGGGGAGAGACCTCGAAGTCATCTCCACCACCCAAAGAAGTAGGTGAGGAGGTAAGTTGTGGGTTCCCCAAAAATACAACCGAGGCCTGTGGAGAGGCAACGGAGGAGTCGGTAGGGGTTATAACTGATTCCCTTGGCCCAGATGGGAGAATTTCAACAACTGTCGATTTTTTAGAACCAACAGTTGGCTTAGATGGCTTGGCCAAAGGTTTCCGAGACCACTTTAAAGGAGACCTCAGAGGGGATTTTGAGCGCCTACGCTTTTGAGACGGGATTTGGACTGGGGAAGCCTCTGAGGGATCTCTCGGTGGCGTAGTCCTAGAAGCGGGTGCGGAGGTGTCGGAGGCCTTTGTTTGTTTCTTTTTAGCACCACCCGACCTTGCTCGGGGACGGGGAGAAGGGGCCACTACAACTTGGGGTTCCTCAGGAACTTCCGGGTGGCGAAACCCGGGAGCTTCCGCCTCACCCCAGTGAAGATCGAGAGTGTGAGCAAAAGAAATCATACCTTGTCGGAGAGGAAGACCGGTAGCGAGGCGACCAACGTCGAGTGTCTTTTGGCCAATTATGGGAGATGACCAATCGTAAACAAATCTAGGGGATGGAGACTTGTGATCCGCATCCAACGCCGAACCGAGTTTATGTTGTATGATCATAGAGATGAAATGAGGATATGCCACATGGCAGCGTTTCGGGTGTTTAACCACTTCAGTCAGCTCAGTGAAGAAATACTGACCAAAATCGATCTTTCTTTGGAAAATTAGTGCATGGGCAAGTTTAGTAATGTAAGAAGGTGATTGGTCCTAATCACTTGTCTTACGAGAGAGACAATGGATCACATAAGCGAAGAATAAGTTCCATACACCACCCATTTTGTTTCTTGTTAATGTACCTGGACCTTTGGAAGATTTTGAAGCCTTGTCATCAGATTGGTGATTGTAGCCAAGGGTGTTGACTACAACTTCATGGAGGTTGTCTACGTACATGTCTTCATAAGTGGAGAAGGCTTCGATCTTGAGAGCACGACGAACATCATCAACGCCGAAGGTGAGATCGTGATCACCTTCCTCATCAGAAAAAATAGAGGCGTGAATGGCCTCGTTCGATGGATCATACACACTAGATAGCCAAAATTTGCCAATGAGCACCTTGCTCATCTTCGGGTTGCATGAGAAGGCATGGAGAAGAGGAGAGCGGGTCAAGAACTTTATGACTGTGTTGGACTCGGGATGTGCGGGATCGGATTCGAATCATGCAACGTGATTGCAAGGATTGAACTTCAAATCGGCAAAACATGTAGGGATGTCCTTGACAGTCTTTGTAGACTTTGGAGCTTTTAAGGAAGCCATCGATGTTAGGAGAGAGAAGATGAGAGTTGCAGGTTTCAGGTTTGGATGAAGAAGAAAGAGATGGGTTTATATCGAAAGAGATCATGAGAAGATGGAGGGGTTTGGGTTTTGAATTAGGGCGGCAACGGTTATAAAGGGAAGAGAGAGAGGGATAAAAGGTATCTTAAAAAAATAATGATGAGGATTTGGGAATATGTGGCTAATAGTGATGGTAAGGAATGGGGAAGGTCAAAAGTTGACTGATACCTAGGGTTTTAGGGTTGATGTAATCATGGGGAAGTGTATAGGATAAGGTTTGTGAGATAAGATGGTGTCGGTGTGTATTTCGGTAGAATATCGCTACCGATGAAGGTTGAGGAAGGTAAAGATAATGGTGATAGGCGATATACGGTGTATCGATAGGAGAGAACCCACCTATTTGATACTTCGGTGGAATATTCGTCACCGACAAGGGTGACCAAAGAAGGTCAGTGGGGTAAATCTTACCGATGAGAAGCAAATGGGTCAGAGAACTGATTTGGATCGGTGAGATTAATATACCGATTGAAATTTGGAGGTGCTATCGGTAGAAGTAGGATATCGGCCAAAGAGGTTATCGGTGATAGTGTCGGTCAAAGATGGACATCGGCCAAATAGTGTCGGTGTAAACCTCATGAGGAATACACCACCGATTGGAAGAATAGAGATCTGTGAGAGAAGTCGGTAGAAAGAAATGAGATCGGTGAGAGCTTTGGTGAAATTAGATCATGGTGATGACATCATCAAGATAATGTCATCGGTGTAGAGAGGTCGGTGAGAAAGAGGGGAAAGAGTACCGATGAGAGATCGGTGAAGGATGAGGATACACCATTACTGAAGGTTGCACATTCCAAGTTCACTTATTAGAAAATTGAACCTGGCTTTATCTAAGGGTTTGGTGAACAGATCAGCGAGCTGAAGATCAGTAGGGATGAAATGCAGCTCAATGTCACCTTTTGAGATGTGATCCCTGATGAAGTGATATCTGATGTCTATGTGTTTTGATCTTGAGTGTAGAACAGGATTGTTTGCAATAGCTATTGCACTTGAATTGTCACATAGAATTGGTATCTTGGAGTAGACTTGATTATAGTCCCTTAATTGATTTTTCATCCACAGGATCTGAGCACAGCAGCTTCCAGCAGCTACATATTCAGCTTCAGCAGTTGAAGTCGAAACTGAATTTTGTTTCTTGCTGGACCAACTGACTAATTTTCCACCAAGAAGTTGGTAACTACCTGTGGTACTTTTCCTGTCAATTTCGGAACCTGCATAGTCTGAATCTGAATACCCAATTAGTTCAAACCCCGAGTCTTTGGGATACCAAAGACCCAGGTGCAAGGTACCTTTTAGATACCGGAAAATCCATTTTATAGCAGCCAAATGAGATTCTTTTGGATTGGCCTGATAACGGGCACAAAGACAAGTATCAAACATAATGTCCGGTCTGCTAGCAGTTAAATAAAGAAGTGAACCAATCATCTCTCGATAATTCGTTACATCAACATATTGACCATCCGGATCATCATGAATTTTCAGAGGTGGTGCCATGGGAGTTTTCATAGGAGAGCTATCTAGAAAGTTGAATTTATTCAGAAGGTCCTGAATATATTTACTTTGATTTATAATAAAACCCTTATGAAGTTTGTTTGACCTGAAGGCCCAAAAAGAATGTAAGCTCTCCCATCATGCTCATCTCATATTCACTCATCATGAGAGAATCAAACTCATCACATAGTGATTTATCAGTGGCACCAAAGATGATGTCATCTACATAGATTTGAAAAAGAATGAGATTACCTGAGGTCTTCTTGATAAAGAGAGTGTTGTCAATTTTACCTATGGAGTATCCATTCTTTAGAAGAAAGTCTGCATGAGTGTCATACCAAGCACGTGGAGCTTGCTTGAGACCATAGAGAGCCTTGTCTAATCTGTACACATAGTCTGGATGAGCCGGGCCTTCAAAGCCAGGTGGTTGTTTCACATAGACTTCCTCTGCAAGTTCCCCATTGAGGAAAGCACTTTTGACATCCATCTGAAAGACCCTAAAATTTCGGTAGGCAGCATGAGCCAGAAAGATTCTTATGGCTTCAAGTCTTGCAACAGGGGCAAATGTTTCATCATAGTCAATGCCCTCTTCCTGTTTGTATCCTTGAGCTACCAGTCTGGCCTTGTTTCTGACAACTGTACCTTCTTCATCCATTTTGTTTTTGAAGATCCATTTGGTTCCAATGATTGTCTTCTTTGGAGGTCTAGGAACGAATCTCCAAACTTTGTTTCTTTCAAACTAAGAAAGCTCCTCTTGCATGGCAGTGGTCCAACAGGGATCTGCTAGAGCTTCATCAATCTTCTTGGGTTCAATAAGAGAAAGAAAGTTCACATAGAGACAAATATTTCCAACTCCTTTGCGTGTTTGGACACCAGCTTGTTGATCACCATTGATTTGATCTATGGGGTGACCTTTGGTCTATTTTTTGGCAGGAGGTAAAGGTGGTGGAATATTTTGTGTGGAGTATGTTGGTGGAGTGTGATTAGAAGTTCGGTGGAAGGAAGAATTGTCGGTGGTAGGCATAGGGTCGGTGGAAAGCTGTATGTCGGTGGAAGGGTGCATTTCGATAGAAGAAATGTTAGGCACTACGGAAGGTGACCCAACTCGGTTATTTGAAAGAGACGGATTTGATGGAGATAAAGGAATGGAGTATGCATCGGTAGGATTGACTATAGGAGCATCACCTATGCATGAGGAAATCCACCCGTGTAATTCATCATCATCATCATTTAAAAGAGATGATGATCTTAGGTCATCAAATTTAACATGAATAGACTCATCAATGCATTTTCTCCTAAGATTATACACACGATATGCTTTGGAGGATAGAGAGTATCCAACAAAGATTCCTTCATCAGCTTTGGGATCAAATTTCCCAAGATTGTCACGATCATTCAGAATGAAGCACACACAGCCAAAGACATGAAGAAAACCTATATTTGGTTTTCTGGCATGAAAAACTTCATAGGGGGTCTTATCATGTCTTTTGGAGATCACCGACCTATTTTGGGTAAAGCAAGCAGTATTTACAGCTTCAACCCAAAAATAGGTGGGAAGATTTGATTCACTAAGCATTGATCTTGCAGCCTTACATAGAGTTCTGTTTTTCCTTTCCACGACTCCATTTTGCTGAGGAGTCCTGACAGCTGAGAAATTCTGAGAAATTCCTTTCTCATTGAAGAAGTCTTCAAGAGCACTGTTTCGGAATTCAGTGCCATTGTCACTTCTCACCGAACGTACAAGTTGTCCATTTAGAACTTCATTTTTCTTGACAAAGTTGATGATTTCTTCAATTGCATCACTTTTATACCTGAGAAAAGACACCCAAGTATATCTAGTAAATTCATCAACAATTACAAGAATGTGCCTTTTGCCTCCAAGACTGGGAGTGCTGACTGGTCCACATAGATCCATGTGCAGCATTTGGAGAGGAAGAGTGATGGAAGAGCATTGCTTGGTCTTGAAGGAAGTTTTGGTGAGCTTCCCTTTTTCACATGCATCACACAGCTTTTCTTTAACAAAGTTCAACTTTGGCATGCTAGTCACCAGCTCTTTGTTTGAAATTTTGTGGAGTGTTTTGAAGTTGAGATGAGATAGACGTTTATGCCACAACCAGTTCCTTTTGGCTGTGTCATCCGACACAAAGCATACATTGGAGGAATTATTGTTTTGTCCTATATCTATGATATAGACATTCTCCATTCTTTTTCCGGAAAGAACCACTTTCATGTTTTTGTCAACGACAGTACACATACAAAGTTCGAAGATAACTTTATATCCTAGATCACACAGTTGGCTGATACTGAGGAGATTATGCATGAGACCTTCAACAAATGCCACTTTATTGAAGGCGACAAATCCGTTTGTGAGAGTTCCATATCCTTTGGTGTAACCTCTAGAGTTGTCACCAAAAGTTACAGATGGACCTTTTTCAAACACATAGTTGATGAGAAGAGATTTATTTCCCGTCATGTGGCGTGAGCACCCACTATCCAGATACCATATTTGATGGTGCTCAAAAACCTCCATGCAAACAAAAATTAGTTCCTAGGTACCCATTTGGTGGTGGGTCCTTTGGGGTTAGAAGAGGAAGAGTCCTTAGATTTGGTTCTGTCAATTCTTTCCTTTGGACAGTCCTTTGGAAGATGAAAAGTGTCACCACAGTTATAACACTTTCTATAGATAAATGTCTTTTTAGGTTTTGCAGTTTTTCTTTTCCTTTCCCTATGACATTAACTTGAATAGCTTTAGGACCAAAGGATGAGATGAGTGGAGGAAAATTTAAAATCCCATTACCAGAAGTGGAAGCAAAGTTGGAAAGATTTCTTGAAGGGTTTTTGAAATTATCTTTCCCAAGGTCTGAGGATTTTCTTTTCAAAGAGAGATCGGTGACATTAGCTCTTTTAAGAAACTTTGATTTTGAAGAGTCAGAAGATGAGACTTCATTAATGGCTAAATCCTTTAAAAGATCATGGATGGGTTTAGAAACATCATTGGAGTCCTCTTTTTCCATGGTTTGAACAGACGAAGATTCTTTAGCTTTTATAAACATTCCAAACTTTAAAGCTTCACCTAGATCTAAAGAGTTTAAAGAAATAGAGTCACAAGAGCTTGACTCTGAGGCATCATCCCATACACTAGAGGTAGAGACAAGAGATTGAGAAGAGATGTCAGGAATGGTTTTTCCAAAGCCTAAACTAAATTTGTTGTCACCAGAAATTTGATCTTTAAAGATTTGCTCAAGGTTCTTTGATGAACACGTCCTCTTCCTAACGGTCTCTTGTTCTCTTTTTAATTTCTTAAAAAGTTTGTTTTTCTCTTTTGAAATCATATGATTTATGGTTTTCAGATCCTCAAGCTCAGCTTTGATTTCCTCAAACTTTTCAAGTTTAGACATACATATTTCAAGTTGAGAGGTGAGATCTTTAACTTGAACAAATTTTCTTTTCTTACCATCCTTGACAGAATAAAAGTCTTTAGTTAAGGATTCATAAGCATCAATCTTTTCACTGTCAGTCATATCATTAAAGGGATGTACCTGAGAGTAAGATATCGAGCACCCAGTTGACACCAAAGTCATTGGAGAGGTATCTTTTTCAGAATCTTCCATATCTTCTAAGATGGCCATAAAGCACATGTTGGGAGAGTTGTTGTCACTGTCAGAGGTTTCTTCTTCCCAATCATGTATTTAGGTCATGAGGCCCTTTCCTTTTCTAAGGAGACCCTCATTTCTTTCCTTTTCTTTCTTGTATTTGGCTTTATACTTCTCAGCCCGTTCTTGATGATCTTGGGAGAAGATTGAGTATCTTTCTTGGAGAGGTTTTATTTGAAAGAGTTATTTTTGGGTTTTTCATACTTTGAGGAAAACTTGTCAGAAGATGAATTCCTAGCTTTCATCACACGCTTACTTCTACACTCAGATGCGAAGTGTCCTTTCTTTCCACAATTAAAACATTCCTCATTTGTCTTATCAGACGAGGGAGTTTTTGTAGAAGAGAAGAGATTTCTGAATGATTTGGATTTGTTAGAAAAACGATATTTGTTTTTGAAACCAGCCATCATGGCTAGTTCATCAGACATCTGCTTAACAGAGATTTATTCACCTTCATCATCGGCATCACTTAGATATGCCTCCGATTGGTGAGAAGAGTTGTTGTGGCTTTCATTGTCAGAGCCTGATGAAGGATAGGTGATACGAGGAACATTTTGAGGTTTCTTGGAATTTTCACTGACAAGGGCTATAGAAGAGCCCTTTATCTCTTTAATGAAAGATTTCCTTTATAACGTGGTTTGTTCAAAGTTGAAGAGCGTTCCATATAAGACAGTTAAAGGCATGTACTCAAGGTCCTTAGAAGTTTTGATACAACTGCACATGTTCTCCCAAAATTCAGGGAGACAATCCATGAACTTGTTTAGAACTTCCTCATTATCATAGACTCTGCCTAGTAACTTCAGATCATTCAGAAGAGAGTTGAAACGAGTATAATAGTTGGGAAGGGATTCACCTTTTTCATGAGTGAAGAGCTCATACTTTCTGATGAGAGCGATCTTTTTGCTCTTCTTTACTTCCTCTGTACCTTCGTACAGTACACACAGTGTAGTCCACATCTCTTTAGCAGTTTCAAAGTTAACCAGAGAGTGATAGACCTCATCAGGAAGTGAGAGTGCAATGATTGATCTTAGCTTAGAATCAAGAGAAACCAAATGTTTTTCCTCATCAGTATATTTCTTAGGATTTTTTAGGATATAACGACCAGGAGCTTTAGATTTCTCTTTGTCAGAAGGTTCATCAGAATCATCGGAGTCACTAGAGTCCTCCTTATCAGCAGTTTCTTTACCAGGCATCTGCGTTTCATAGCGAGCCTAGACTCTAGGGATAATAGGTCCCTCTTTGAGAATTGTTGGATATCTAGTATCCACTCCTTTCATGAAGAGCATCATGCGGCTTTTCCAAAGAGAAAAGTTGTTTGGGTTAAACTTAGGAGGTTTGGTAATAGAGCCATTTTTAGAAAAGTTATTTTGAAAAGACTTTTCAACAGTTGAAGAGGAAGAGGCAACCATCGCAGATCAAGTTTATGAATTAGACTTTCTGCTCTGATACCACTTGTTAGTCCCAGATGGTTTAACAAGTATTGTAGAAGGGGGGGGGGGGGGGGGGGGGGGTTGAATACAATACTCAAAATTTTCACAATTTCAATTCTATTATTGAAAAACCTTCAACAAGAATTACACATAGAATCTAAAGATGTAAAGCCCGTATCCCGGTATGTAATTTATTAGTGTTAATTCTTTTTTTTTTAAAAAGTTTTATTTAATGTGGTTTCCGTTAACGGGGTTAGTCGAGTTAGACCTAATCGTAAAAATGTCGGAATTTTGGCTAGTTGCGAGAAGGTTTGTAGTTGAGGGGCCATTTGTGTTAAAGGGCCAAAGGGTTAGGCTTCGGCCCATGCTATTGTATAACCGAAATCCTTTTTTTTGTATTTTGTTTGGTGTGTGGCGTGATCAGCAAACCAAAAGGAAGAAGATTAGAAAAAAGAAAACTAAACCAAACCCTTCTCATTTTTGTTGATTGGGTGCCGTGAGTCACAAGAAGAGAAAGAATAAGATTAGCAAAAACCAAACCCTACGGCTTCTTCCCCATTTTTTCCGTTCGTTGTCGCCGGCCGGAGAAGAAAGAGAGAGAGAGAAAGAGGGTGCTGCCGGCGACGAGGAGAGAGGAGGAAGAAGGTGATCGCCGGTGAGTTGGTCGGTTTAGAGGACGGGAAGGCGTTCGTCGAGGTATTTCGGAAATCTTTCGGTTGTTTAATTGTCAATAAACCGCCACCACCACCGCCGCAGCCACGGCTGCCGGCGGTGGGGCCGCCGCTGCACGCCGCTGTGGTGGCGGCAGTGGGTGCGTGGGTGTGTGGGTATGTGCGGGTGTGACGTTGCGGGGGAGTCGGGAGTGGGTGACGTTGGGAGGTCTCGCCGGAGGGTGTTACCGTAACCCTCGTCGCCGCCGACCACCACCGCCGCCGGAGGCGGCAGGGGGTGGTGCACGGCTGTTGTCCAACTTGGTATGACCTGTTTCCAGTAGGTTATTAGGCTTCCCGGGGCTGTTTGGGTTAAGCATTGTCTTAATAGGATTATAATCTTTAGTTATCATTTCATGTGAATTGCTTTGTTTCTGCCACTGTTTTGCGAAAGCCATAACTTTCTCGAGAAATGTCGGATGGTGTGAAACCAGTGCCAAAATCTCCCATTCTGAGTCTAGTAAGTTTCTTATGTTTTGCGGAAAAACCAGTTCGGACCATAGCGAGTGTCAAACTGCTGTTTTGTACTGAAAGGTCCTGTTTTTCACTGTGCAGCAAGCCGGTTTTGTAAAATCCATAGTAAACTGTAGAAAAATCGTTAGAGCGCGTGCAATATGTCCCTGGAACCCTAAGACATGGGACTTTGTGATTATGGAAAAATATTTCTGGTTTAATCAGTTTATAAGGGGTTAAACAGGTCCCGAACAGACCTGCGTGTTGAGAGTAAAAACTGGAAAATGTGTTTTTAAAGTTAGTAGTCGTGGCTTTGGTTTGGGGCGTCACTTTGACAATTGTTAACGCTTATTTAGGTGGAAAAAGGTGAACTGGTGTTGGCCGGTTCGTGTTGCGGTTGAGGTCATAAGCTTTGCGTTTGAGGTGAGTTCTCTCACTATATAGGATGGGGATTATATTCGTGTTGCTATAGTTCGAGTGTGTTGATTATGATTGTTTGTTGACATTATTGTGGTGTGGAATATATATATATATATATATATATATATTTGTGTGTATATATTGAACTGTGATTGATGTACTTCTTGATGGATGTTCCAAGAGGTATATGCGTTTGTATAATGGGTTGTGATTATATCTTCTTGAGGGTTGTTCCAAGAAGTATAAGGCCACTTCTTGATGGTTGTTCCAAGGAGTATGGGTATTGGTATAATGTGTTGTGATTATGTCTTCTTGATGGTGGTTCCAAGAGCATAAGGATTATTATTAATCGTGATATATCTTCTTGATGGTTGTTCCAAGGAGTATATGTATTGGTATAATGTGTTGTGATTATGTCTTCTTGATGGTGGTTCCAAGGAGCATAAGGATTATTATTAATCGTGATATATTTTCTTGATGGATGTTCTAAGAAATTTATGTGCTGGTATGTTTAAGGGTGATGCTGATATAATTGCGATCCTATGTAAGGATTGAATTCACTAAGCTTCGTGCTTACCCCTTCCCAAAATCTTATGTTTTCAGGTGCGAGTAGCAGTCGGGCGTGACGGTACACACAGGCGCAAGGCGAAGATCGTTTAAATTGATTTTTAGTAAATGGGGATTGAATTATATAACTTTTCCGCTGATTGAATTATATAACTTTTCCGCTGCTTAAACTTTGTTGACGGTTTTAAATAACGACGTTTATTTTTATTGTAATGGGATTTGTTAACTTGTGGTTTGATTATAGTGAAATGCGTTATTTTTGAAAATTTAAATTCCTTGTAATTTTTGGGACGTTACAACTTGGTATCAGAGCACAGCTTGAGTGAATCAAACACATCTCAGTGTGTTTGGTCTCAAGTTGCGGCTATGAAGTTTTAAACTCTTTTACAAAAATCTTTGAAAATAAAGGAAAAAGGAAAACCCGTTTGGGAAACGGTGATCGGGGGCGCAGTGTGTACAGTCAGCCGACGCTATGTGGGAAGGTACGGTACTTAGTGTATTTATTGCTTTCTAGGCATAGGGTATGCATGCTAGATTGCCTATGTTGTTTACACTGTACTGTATGATGACTGCTTGCTAGTAGGAATCAATGCTAGTTATAGTAGGTTGTTAAGTGAAGGCCCTATAGGTTGTATGCAGTAAGAATCATATAGCCTTAGAATATTTGATTTAGTTCTATTGCGCAGCTCTTGTTTGAGTCCAACCGTTCTAGGATAGAATCTTGTATTCGAATGTCTATTTGATTCACGATGCATGCGACTGGGTATTCGCGAGGCAACTCGTTATGGCTAATAGGGATTCCGTTGTAGCAAGGGTAGTGGGATGAGATGAAATTCCTAGTGAGCTGGGAAGAGTGTTTACATATGAGTAGGTATGCTAAATTGCTTTCTAGAACATAGGAGTATGTATGCTAGATTGCTTGGTGCTTAATACACTGTATTGTATGGTTGTTACTTGCTATTAGGAACTTATGCTAACCTTGATAGGTTGTTAAGCGAATGCACTATAGGTTGTATGCGGTAGGAACCGAATAGCCTTAGAATGTTAGATTTAGTTCTATTGCGCAGCTCTTGTTTGAGTCCAACCGTTGTAGGATGAAATCTTATATTCGAATGTCTATCTGGTTTCCACTGTATACGACTGTGCGTTTACGAGGCGACTCGTCAGGGTTAGTGGGGGTTCCGCCCTAGCAAGGGTAGTGGAGTATTATGTTTATTCCTAGGGAGCTAGGAAGAGCGTGTATATGCGTCGGTATGGACATATGTGTATGGTTTTTGTTTGGGCGAGCAACTACTTGGTATCTCGGGATGGGACTCGGAACAGACAGTGATAGGTGTAGATGGTAGTAGTAGAGCTCCTACTACCGGAAGCACATGATCAATGTTCGAGTCGGGGAAAGTCGCGAGGAATCCAAGTAGTCGAGCGTGAGCGTGTTAGTGTGAGTTATTATGTGCTAATAACTCGTTGTAATATCTACCCTGAATAGCCATCACAAGGAGGAACGACTATAGTAAACATACTAGTACAGGTGTGTACTTGAATTGCTTTGATGGGATGATCGTTGGGGTAGTGTCGAAGGTTATAAATTAGTAGTCGTTGGAATAAAAGGACGATTCTAGTATTAATCACTTGGAGTGACGATGAGGATGATGTTTGTGTCGGGTCAAGATGGATGATTGTGCTAGAATCATAGGCTTATAGAGCCGACTTTGATTTGAGGAAAAATCGTAGGGATTATTTGACGTAATTTCCCAACTTGCCTAAGAGGTTTAAATGTCCGGATGACGTTAGTGGACCGGAGAGATTTGGAGGAGTAGGAGTCGAGGCGTAGAATGTCGACTAAGTCATGCACAAAGTTTGATTTTGAAATAGATTGCATTAACAAATTATTGTGTTTCAAATCATTTTATGGATGGTGTTTTGGAATTTTGGGAAATGTTCAGCACACACACAAGATTTTGAAATATGGTTTTGAAAGTGTATGAAATCGTTTTATCACAGGAGTGCAAACTTTGTTAGAATTTGTCTCATTTCGTTATTTTTTCCAACGGTTCTTTCGGGTAAGATGATATCCGTGTTTTGTGGTGTTTAAAATGTCGGGCAAGTGACTACGGCTTGTGACTTTAACATTGGAACTCCTCCACATATGTTAGAGTTGAGACGGAAAGTTACATTCCACGATGTCTGTATAAAGCTATTTGAGTGATTTCGTTAAATAAGTTTTGTCTTACGGCATGTTGAGTCGTGTGGGTTTAATTTCACGAGGTGCATATCTTATTTGTTTATGTGACCATTTGGAGAAATCTTGGAAATCAATTTAAAGAACCCCACCTTTTGAGATTTTATGAGGCTTTAGTCGATATTTTCAAATGATGGAAACGGATTGGTTTTTATCTTTAAGTTTGAAACTTACACGAGACAGTTGTGTTTTAACAAAAATATATTTGTAAATCGTTTCATCGTTTTGTATGACTAGCCGACGCGCGTAAGATTTGTTGGTGAACCCTGTGCCACGACATTTTATGTTGGAAAAAGAGGAATTTTGGGGTCAAATGTCGTGGAACTGATTTTGAAATTATATGCACACTTTTGTCGCACCCGGTGTAAGGTCGAGCGGTTACTTTAAATACATGTCATGAGTCAATTCATACTAGAACCGTGACGGTTCATTTTCAAAGAAATTATTTATTTCGCTTTACGTTTTGTGAGTAAACTAAGCTGCAATGAAATGATTTTCGACATGATTTTCATATGAGGGACGAGCGTGTCCATTTTTGCGTAACTACCGACCTGGTAATAGTAGTTTTATTGCTTACGGTCTTTTTGAAATGAAAAATCTTGACGTTGAAAATATTTTGTAAATGATTTTTTAAACCATTTGGGAAGTGCGTTTATAAGTGTTATGTGTCATTTTGAGAATTTTAAGGGTGTGAGTCCTTTTGGAAAACTCTTTTGATTAACCCGTGTCGAGTTTGGGACTAATGTTGATTTTAGAGTATTGCTTGCTTAAACTTTATTTAAACGCGTTTTGACCGACTTATGGGTCTAGCAAGCGTGGAGCATTTTGCTCGGTTTTGACTTTGAGATAGTCATGGGTCAATTGCACGGTTTTTAATGGCTCGATGTGGAGTTTTGTTGATGGGCTGTTTTGTTGCACAGTTTTGCACTTATTGCACGTTGAGTATTTACATGTTTGGGTGAGTGAGTCATTCCAGGATAGGTATGTTGTTGGTAGACTGTTTGCATTAAATCCTTGGTCAGGTCAGTCAGACGTTGGTAACGGTCGGTTGGGCATCTCGGGGTGGGACCCCGATATCCATGTGTTATGACTTTGACTTTCCAGTAGGCACTAAGAGGATACAGTATTGGGCACTTACCTGAGAGGTAGTTCCGATGTGCCGGGACTTGAGACGTACCTGGGAGGTAGGCGCTAAGGTGTACCTTGTTACGGTGTAACTAGGTTTCCTAGGGCGGGTAATGGTAGTAGTAACCCTGAGATGCCTACTTGTGATGAATGGTTGTGGTGGAATGACCTTCGTGGGTGATTTTAAATTTACTGGTTGATGATGCGTGTAAGGTAAGTTTTGGGAGTCTATTAGGACTCGTAGGAGTTAATCGACGGTTAATGGTAGGAATGATCGGATCCGAGTATCTAGTTGGGTATACTGGTGGGCAACTTTAGAATGGTTAGAGCTTGAGATTTGACTCGGGATGTATGGAATATCTAAGGTTAGGGGACAACCGAAGTCGCTTGGCTAGGAATGATTCCAATTGTTGGGGTGTTCTGCCGATTATAATCCCAGCGTCCTAGAAGGAGTGCGTTAGTTAGAAAAGTATTCGAGAAGTTCTAGAAGGGATTTCAAGTGGACTTAGGAACTTGGGGTTGAGATGAGGGAGAACTATCCGGAGCTATTCGTAGGCAGAGACTTCGAGGACGAAGTCTAATCCAAGTGGGGGAGAGTTGTAAAGCCCGTATCCCGGTATGTAATTTAATAGTGTTAATTCTTTTTTTTAAAAAGTTTTATTTATTGTGGTTTCCGTTAACGGGGTTAGTCGAGTTAGACCTAATCGTAAAAATGTCGGAATTTTGGCTAGTTGCGAGAAGGTTTGTAGTTGAGGGGCCATTTGTGTTAAAGGGCCAAAGGGTTAGGCTTCGGCCCATGCTATTGTATAACCGAAATCCTTTTTTTGTATTTTGTTTGGTGTGTGGCGTGATCAGCAAACCAAAAGGAAGAAGATTAGAAAAAAGAAAACTAAACCAAACCCTTCTCATTTTTGTTGATTGGGTGTCGTGAGTCACAAGAAGAGAAAGAATAAGATTAGCAAAAACCAAACCCTACGGCTTCTTCCCCATTTTTTCCGTTCGTTGTCGCCGGCCGGAGAAGAAAGAGAGAGAGAGAAAGAGGGTGCTGCCGACGACGAGGAGAGAGGAGGAAGAAGGTGATCGCCGGCGAGTTGGTCGGTTTAGAGGACGGGAAGGCGTTCGTCGAGGTATTTCGGAAATCTTTCGGTTGTTTAATTGTCAATAAACCGCCACCACCACCGCCGCAGCCACGGCTGCCGGCGGTGGGGCCGCCGCTGCATGCCGCTGTGGTGGCGGCAGTGGGTGCGTGGGTGTGTGGGTATGTGCGGGTGTGACGTTGCGGGGGAGTCGGGAGTGGGTGACGTTGGGAGGTCTCGCCGGAGGGTGTTACCGTAACCCTCGTCGCCGCCGCCGACCACCACCGCCGCCGGAGGCGGCAGGGGGTGGTGCACGGCTGTTGTCCAACTTGGTATGACCTGTTTCCAGTAGGTTATTAGGCTTCCCGGGGCTGTTTGGGTTAAGCATTGTCTTAATAGGATTATAATCTTTAGTTATCATTTCATGTGAATTGCTTTGTTTCTGCCACTGTTTTGCGAAAGCCATAACTTTCTCGAGAAATGTCGGATTGGGGTGAAACCAGTGCCAAAATCTCCCATTCTGAGTCTAGTAAGTTTCTTATGTTTTGCGGAAAAACCAGTTCAGACCATAGCGAGTGTCAAACTGCTGTTTTGTACTGAAAGGTCCTGTTTTTCACTGTGCAGCAAGCCGGTTTTGTAAAATCCATAGTAAACTGTAGAAAAATCGTTAGAGTGCGTGCAATATGTCCCTGGAACCCTAAGACATGGGACTTTGTGATTATGGAAAAATATTTCTGGTTTAATCAGTTTATAAGGGGTTAAACAGGTCCCGAACAGACCTGCGTGTTGAGAGTAAAAACTGGAAAATGTGTTTTTAAAGTTAGTAGTCGTGGCTTTGGTTTGGGGCGTCACTTTGACAATTGTTAACGCTTATTTAGGTGGAAAAAGGTGAACTGGTGTTGGCCGGTTCGTGTTGCGGTTGAAGTCATAAGCTTTGCGTTTGAGGTGAGTTCTCTCACTATATAGGATGGGGATTATATTCGTGTTGCTATAGTTCGAGTGTGTTGATTATGATTGTTTGTTGACATTATTGTGGTGTGGAATATATATATATATATATATATATATATATATATATATATATATATATATATTTGTGTGTGTATATTGAACTGTGATTGATGTACTTCTTGATGGATGTTCCAAGAGGTATATGCGTTTGTATAATGGGTTGTGATTATATCTTCTTGAGGGTTGTTCCAAGAAGTATAAGGCCACTTCTTGATGGTTGTTCCAAGGAGTATGGGTATTGGTATAATGTGTTGTGATTATGTCTTCTTGATGGTGGTTCCAAGGAGCATAAGGATTATTATTAATCGTGATATATCTTCTTGATGGTTGTTCCAAGGAGTATATGTATTGGTATAATGTGTTGTGATTATGTCTTCTTGATGGTGGTTCCAAGGAGCATAAGGATTATTATTAATCGTGATATATTTTCTTGATGGATGTTCCAAGAAATTTATGTGCTGGTATGTTTAAGGGTGATGCTGATATAATTGCGATCCTATGTAAGGATTGAATTCACTAAGCTTCGTGCTTACCCCTTCCCAAAATCTTATGTTTTCAGGTGCGAGTAGCAGTCGGGCGTGACGGTACACACAGGCGCAAGGCGAAGATCGTTTGAATTGATTTTTAGTAAATGGGGATTGAATTATATAACTTTTCCGCTAATTGAATTATATAACTTTTCCGCTGCTTAAACTTTGTTGACGGTTTTAAATAACGACGTTTATTTTTATTGTAATGGGATTTGTTAACTTGTGGTTTGATTATAGTGAAATGCGTTATTTTTGAAAATTTAAATTCCTTGTAATTTTTTGGACGTTACAACTTGGTATCAGAGCACAGCTTGAGTGAATCAAACACATCTCAGTGTGTTTGGTCTCAAGTTGCGGCTATGAAGTTTTAAACTCTTTTACAAAAATCTTTGAAAATAAAGGAAAAAGGAAAACCCGTTTGGGAAACGGTGATCGGGGGCGCAGTGTGTACAGTCAGCCGACGCTATGTGGGAAGGTACGGTACTTAGTGTATTTATTGCTTTCTAGGCATAGGGTATGCATGCTAGATTGTCTATGTTGTTTACACTGTACTGTATGATGACTGCTTGCTAGTAGGAATCAATGCTAGTTATAGTAGGTTGTTAAGTGAAGGCCCTATAGGTTGTATGCAGTAAGAATCATATAGCCTTAGAATATTTGATTTAGTTCTATTGCGCAGCTCTTGTTTGAGTCCAACCGTTCTAGGATAGAATCTTGTATTCGAATGTCTATTTGATTCACGATGCATGCGACTGGGTATTCGCGAGGCAACTCGTTATGGCTAATAGGGATTCCGTTGTAGCAAGGGTAGTGGGATGAGATGAAATTCCTAGTGAGCTGGGAAGAGTGTTTACATATGAGTAGGTATGCTAAATTGCTTTCTAGAACATAGGAGTATGTATGCTAGATTGCTTGGTGCTTAATACACTGTATTGTATGGTTGTTACTTGCTATTAGGAACTTATGCTAACCTTGATAGGTTGTTAAGCGAATGCACTATAGGTTGTATGCGGTAGGAACAGAATAGCCTTAGAATGTTAGATTTAGTTCTATTGCGCAGCTCTTGTTTGAGTCCAACCGTTGTAGGATGAAATCTTATATTCGAATGTCTATCTGGTTTCCACTGTATACGACTGTGCGTTTACGAGGCGACTCGTCAGGGTTAGTGGGGGTTCCGCCCTAGCAAGGGTAGTGGGGTATTATGTTTATTCCTATGAAGCTAGGAAGAGCGTGTATATGCGTCGGTATGGACATATGTGTATGGTTTTTGTTTGGGCGAGCAACTACTTGGTATCTCGGGATGGGACTCGGAACAGACAGTGATAGGTGTAGATGGTAGTAGTAGAGCTCCTACTACCGGAAGCACATGATCAATGTTCGAGTCGGGGAAAGTCGCGAGGAATCCAAGTAGTCGAGCGTGAGCGTGTTAGTGTGAGTTATTATGTGCTAATAACTCGTTGTAATATCTACCCTGAATAGCCATCACAAGGAGGAACGACTATAGTAAACATACTAGTACATGTGTGTACTTGAATTGCTTTGATGGGATGATCGTTGGGGTAGTGTCGAAGGTTATAAATTAGTAGTCGTTGGAATAAAAGGACGATTCTAGTATTAATCACTTGGAGTGACGATGAGGATGATGTTTGTGTCGGGCCAAGATGGATGATTGTGCTAGAATCATAGGCTTATAGAGCCGACTTTGATTTGAGGAAAAATCGTAGGGATTATTTGACGTAATTTCCCAACTTGCCTAAGAGGTTTAAATGTCCGGATGACGTTAGTGGACCGGAGAGATTTGGAGGAGTAGGAGTCGAGGCGTAGAATGTCGACTAAGTCATGCACAAAGTTTGATTTTGAAATAGATTGCATTAACAAATTATTGTGTTTCAAATCATTTTATGGATGGTGTTTTGGAATTTTGGGAAATGTTCAGCACACACACAAGATTTTGAAATATGGTTTTGAAAGTGTATGAAATCGTTTTATCACAGGAGTGCAAACTTTGTTAGAATTTGTCTCATTTCGTTATTTTTTCCAACGGTTCTTTCGGGTAAGATGATATCCGTGTTTTGTGGTGTTTAAAATGTCGGGCAAGTGACTACGGCTTGTGACTTTAACATTGGAACTCCTCCACATATGTTAGAGTTGAGACGGAAAGTTACATTCCACGATGTCTGTATAAAGCTATTTGAGTGATTTCGTTAAATAAGTTTTGTCTTACGGCATGTTGAGTCGTGTGGGTTTAATTTCACGAGGTGCATATCTTATTTGTTTATGTGACCATTTGGAGAAATCTTGGAAATCAATTTAAAGAACCCCACCTTTTGAGATTTTATGAGGCTTTAGTCGATATTTTCAAATGATGGAAACGGATTGGTTTTTATCTTTAAGTTTGAAACTTACACGAGACAGTTGTGTTTTAACAAAAATATATTTGTAAATCGTTTCATCGTTTTGTATGACTAGCCGACGCGCGTAAGATTTGTTGGTGAACCCTGTGCCACGACATTTTATGTTGGAAAAAGAGGAATTTTGGGGTCAAATGTCGTGGAACTGATTTTGAAATTATGTGCACACTTTTGTCGCACCCGGTGTAAGGTCGAGCGGTTACTTTAAATACATGTCATGAGTCAATTCATACTAGAACCGTGACGGTTCATTTTCAAAGAAATTATTTATTTCGCTTTACGTTTTGTGAGTAAACTAAGCTGCAATGAAATGATTTTCGACATGATTTTCATATGAGGGACGAGCGTGTCCATTTTTGCGTAACTACCGACCTGGTAATAGTAGTTTTATTGCTTACGGTCTTTTTGAAATGAAAAATCTTGACGTTGAAAATATTTTGTAAATGATTTTTTTAAACCATTTGGGAAGTGCGTTTATTTTGAGAATTTTAAGGGTGTGAGTCCTTTTGGAAAACTCTTTTGATTAACCCGTGTCGAGTTTGGGACTAATGTTGATTTTAGAGTATTGTTTGCTTAAACTTTATTTAAACGCGTTTTGACCGACTTATGGGTCTAGCAAGCGTGGAGCATTTTGCTCGGTTTTGACTTTGAGATAGTCATGGGTCAATTGCACGGTTTTTAATGGCTCGATGTGGAGTTTTGTTGATGGGCTGTTTTGTTGCACAGTTTTGCACTTATTGCACGTTGAGTATTTACATGTTTGGGTGAGTGAGTCATTCCAGGATAGGTATGTTGTTGGTAGACTGTTTGCATTAAATCCTTGGTCAGGTCAGTCAGACGTTGGTAACGGTCGGTTGGGCATCTCGGGGTGGGACCCCGGTATCCATGTGTTATGACTTTGACTTTCCAGTAGGCACTAAGAGGATACAGTCTTGGGCACTTACCTGAGAGGTAGTTCCGATGTGCCGGGACTTGAGACGTACCTGGGAGGTAGGCGCTAAGGTGTACCTTGTTACGGTGTAACTAGGTTTCCTAGGGCGGGTAATGGTAGTAGTAACCCTGAGATGCCTACTTGTGATGAATGGTTGTGGTGGAATGACCTTCGTGGGTGATTTTAAATTTACTGGTTGATGATGCGTGTAAGGTAAGTTTTGGGAGTCTATTAGGACTCGTAGGAGTTAATCGACGGTTAATGGTAGGAATGATCGGATCCGAGTATCCAGTTGGGTATACTGGTGGGCAACTTTAGAATGGTTAGAGCTTGAGATTTGACTCGGGATGTATGGAATATCTAAGGTTGGGGGACAACCGAAGTCGCTTGGCTAGGAATGATTCCAATTGTTGGGGTGTTCTGCCGATTATAATCCCAGCGTCCTAGAAGGAGTGCGTTAGTTAGAAAAGTATTTGAGAAGTTCTAGAAGGGATTTCAAGTGGACTTAGGAACTTGGGGTTGAGATGAGGGAGAACTATCCGGAGCTATTCGTAGGCAGAGACTTCGAGGACGAAGTCTAATCCAAGTGGGGGAGAGTTGTAAAGCCCGTATCCCGGTATGTAATTTATTAGTGTTAATTCTTTTTTTTAAAAAGTTTTATTTATTGTGGTTTCCGTTAACGGGGTTAGTCGAGTTAGACCTAATCGTAAAAATGTCGGAATTTTGGCTAGTTGCGAGAAGGTTTGTAGTTGAGGGGCCATTTGTGTTAAAGGGCCAACGGGTTAGGCTTCGGCCCATGCTATTGTATAACCGAAATCCTTTTTTTTGTATTTTGTTTGGTGTGTGGCGTGATCAGCAAACCAAAAGGAAGAAGATTAGAAAAAAGAAAACTAAACCAAACCCTTCTCATTTTTGTTGATTGGGTGCCGTGAGTCACAAGAAGAGAAAGAATAAGATTAGCAAAAACCAAACCCTACGGCTTCTTCCCCATTTTTTCCGTTCGTTGTCGCCGGCCGGAGAAGAAAGAGAGAGAGAGAGAAGCCGAGAGAGAGAAAGAGGGTGCTGCCGGCGACGAGGAGAGAGGAGGAAGAAGGTGATCGCCGGCGAGTTGGTCGGTTTAGAGGACGGGAAGGCGTTCGTCGAGGTATTTCGGAAATCTTTCGGTTGTTTAATTGTCAATAAACCGCCACCACCACCGCCGCAGCCACGGCTGCCGGAGGTGGGGCCGCCGCTGCACGCCGCTGTGGTGGCGGCAGGGGGTGGTGCACGGCTGTTGTCTAACTTGGTATGACCTGTTTCCAGTAGGTTATTAGGCTTCCCGGGGCTGTTTGGGTTAAGCATTGTCTTAATAGGATTATAATCTTTAGTTATCATTTCATGTGAATTGCTTTGTTTCTGCCACTGTTTTGCGAAATCCATAACTTTCTCGAGAAATGTCGGATTAGGGTGAAACAAGTGCCAAAATCTCCCATTCTGAGTCTAGTAAGTTTCTTATGTTTTGCGGAAAAACCAGTTCGGACCATAGCTAGTGTCAAACTTCTGTTTTGTACTGAAAGGTCCTGTTTTTCACTGTGCAGCAAGCCGGTTTTGTAAAATCCATAGTAAACTGTAGAAAAATCGTTAGAGCGCGTGCGATATGTCCCTGGAACCCTAAGACATGGGACTTTGTGATTATGGAAAAATATTTCTGGTTTAATCAGTTTATAAGGGGTTAAACAGGTCCCGAACAGACCTGCGTGTTGAGAGTAAAAACTGGAAAATGTATTTTTAAAGTTAGTAGTCGTGGCTTTGGTTTGGGGCGTCACTTTGACAATTGTTAACGCTTATTTAGGTGGAAAAAGGTGAACTGGTGTTGGCCGGTTCGTGTTGCGGTTGAGGTCATAAGCTTTGCGTTTGAGGTGAGTTCTCTCACTATATAGGATGGGGATTATATTCGTGTTGCTATAGTTCGAGTGTGTTGATTATGATTGTTTGTTGACATTATTGTGGTGTGGAATATATATATATTTGTGTGTATATATTGAACTGTGATTGATGTACTTCTTGATGGATGTTCCAAGAGGTATATGCGTTTGTATAATGGGTTGTGATTATATCTTCTTGAGGGTTGTTCCAAGAAGTATAAGGCCACTTCTTGATGGTTGTTCCAAGGAGTATGGGTATTGGTATAATGTGTTGTGATTATGTCTTCTTGATGGTGGTTCCAAGGAGCATAAGGATTATTATTAATCGTGATATATCTTCTTGATGGTTGTTCCAAGGAGTATATGTATTGGTATAATGTGTTGTGATTATGTCTTCTTGATGGTGGTTCCAAGGAGCATAAGGATTATTATTAATCGTGATATATTTTCTTGATGGATGTTCCAAGAAATTTATGTGCTGGTATGTTTAAGGGTGATGCTGATATAATTGCGATCCTTTGTAAGGATTGAATTCACTAAGCTTCGTGCTTACCCCTTTCCAAAATCTTATGTTTTCAGGTGCGAGTAGCAGTCGGGCGTGACGGTACACACAGGCGCAAGGCGAAGATCGTTTGAATTGACTTTTAGTAAATGGTGATTGAATTATATAACTTTTCCGCTGATTGAATTATATAACTTTTCCGCTGCTTAAACTTTGTTGACGGTTTTAAATAACGACGTTTATTTTTATTGTAATGGGATTTGTTAACTTGTGGTTTGATTATAGTGAAATGCGTTATTTTTGAAAATTTAAATTCCTTGTAATTTTTGGGACGTTACAAAAGACTGTTGCGGAAAATAACAGATAAAAGTATTCTAACAATCTTTCATAAAGAATACTGAAAACTAAAACAACTTGAACACTTAGAACAAAGCTTTAAAGTTCTTGAGAGAGTTGAGGATGCTTGCACTGAGAATACTTTCTATAAGCGTAGTTTTCATGGGAGCCTCTTCTTCCTTTTATAGTAAGATGAGCATTAAATGCTTGGGACACATGTCATCAGGAGATTTGCTTGTAGCTGTTGACTTCTGATAAGTTGATATGTCTTTATCACCTTTTCATTGGTACTAGGAAGAATACCCATGCTGAAAGATACTTTATCTAAAAATAGATAAGATGACAAATAGTCACTTTTACCTAGCAATAGATATTGTCCCATAATAAATGATCTTCTTGATGTGTTTTCCAAGACAATTACACCGATGAAGTTCCACCGATCTAAGTGACTTGGGTCTTGTAACTATTCTTCAAGGAAAACCATTCATGAGAGGAGAAAGTTAATCCCACCGATTTGAGCATCCTTATCGGTGGGATGTTGCTGGCCAACGTGATGAAGGTCGGTGGGGAGAGTGTCCACCGATGTGTGGGAACACAATCGGTGGACAATGACTTGTTGAATGTTGAGAAAGTAATTCTCACTTGCACAATGAGAATGTCTTCAAGCTTGGTGAGTCAATTTCAAATCTTGGTGACCCAACAGATACCTTAAAGGAACCAAAAATCTTGGTCTCTGATATCCTAAGAACTCTGGCTTTGATCTAACGGCTTATACAGATTCAAATTATGGAGGATGCAAGTTAGACAGGAAAAGTACCTCTGGGAGTTGTCAATTCCTGGGTGGAAAATTAGTGAGCTGGACTTCAAAGAAGCAAAACTGTGTGTCCACATCTACGGCAGAAGTTGAATACGTTGCTGCTGCTAGCTGTTGTTCACAAGTTTTGGGGATGAGAACTCAGCTCATAGACTATGGTCTAAGTATCAATAAGATACCCATCCTCTGTGACTCCAAAAGTGCCAGAGCTATCTCTGCCAATTCTGTACAGCACTCGAAAACAAAGCACTTAGATATCAGGTACCACTTTCTGAAGCATCATGTCGAACATGGTACGATCGAGATGTATTTTATGCCCACAGAATATCAACTTTCCGACCTATTCACAAAGGCACTAGATAAGAAGAGATTCTTATTCTTGGTTGGTAAATTGGGTATGTTGAACATGGGATGATTCAAAGAACCTCTGTAAGTAGAGTCTCTCTTGTACATATGTAAATACTTTCTCTTTTGTATGTAAAGTTTATTTTCGAGTTTCTTGTTTCACAGAGCTTCTGTGACATTGCACAGAGCCTCTACCCTATGTCACAGAGGCTCTCGAATGTTTGATCTATTACTTGTGCACTACTTATCATTATTTGACCCAAGCATAGATCAAGGGGGAGCAGAGGGAGACCTTGATATGATCTACGGAAGGTAATCATTCAAGGGGGAGCCAAAGAAGGTATTTTTTCGAGAAGTTCGCAGAAGAAGGTTATCATGCAGGAAACCATGAGTCATTTTTGGCAAGCTCACCACACAGTACAACTTTTTAAAACACTTTTCTCGGACACCACTTTCCAAATATGTCTCAAATTACCTATGCAAATAAACCAAAACTTTGAATGGTCAAAATCTTTTGAGAGCTTTCCACAAATAGAAATTGTTGTTCAAAGAGCCTATGTGCCACAGCAGTCTCTACGACCACTGATTTCCTCGTAGAAACTCTCTCGATCATTTCATTGATTTTCAAACGATTTAGGTAAACAAAAGGTGTAATCTTGTGCGTGAAATGGCAGGCCACAGAAGCTCATTCCACCACAGAACTTCTGTGATTCTCAACACTTTTGTGTTTTGAATTCTTTCTGGGGTGCAGGTTCTTTTGAGAAGTCACAGACAGTTGGGTATAGCATACACCATGTGCGTGAAGTTGTGGGAGGTGCACGACCTGGCAACGTGTACCGCCCAAGATGACGTGGCATCATCTGATTAGGGGGTACTATACCATCGTTTCTGAAGGGTCGCCAAAGTCTACACACTTGAGTGCGGATGTGAAAACTTATGTAATTAAGTTTTTACAGCCCAAATCTTATCCCTTTAACCCCATTATAAAAGCCATTTTTACCCCCAACTTCATCTTTTTACTCTTTCTCTCTCAAAGAACTTCGGCAAAACCTGCAACTTTACCTTGCAAAAACCTGCAAAATCATCTTTGATTCTTCAAGAAAACCTCAAGAACTTCCTTCAATGGCATCTAGCAACTCCCCTGCTCACTCTCAACACTCCCAAAACCCTGTTCCACCCAGGAACAATGAAGAACATTCAAACAGTAAAGAATATGTTCATCACTTACCCTCTACTAACCTGCAAAACTTCATCGATCATGATAGGTATGAAACCCCCTTACCCTTGAAACCAAATAACCACTATCTGGTTCTGAATATCTATACCTGGTCTGAAATATGTATTTGAAAACAAAATGAGGGTAAGATCAGTTGTTCTAAGTGAGAAAAACCTTGTTTTTATCATACATTGGTATGATCATTTCAAAACCATAATCATTCAGTAAACAATTTGTGTCAAACCTTTCATATCAAACCTTTGATCACTTTATATATTTGATAAAGAAAAAGAAAAAGGCATGACGTGTATGTGTAGGATTGTTTTACGTGCAAGAGGAGAGCATATATCAGATGTGTGTAACTGTTTTGTATATATGTGAATATGTATTTATGTTGAGTAGCAGAAAAAAGTTAGTAGTTGTACTTGTAGTATTGTAATGAAGACCTAATATGCAGAGCTATGTAACTGTTTGTAGTTATTGTATGTTAATGTGATTTGTGTAACGGCGGGGGTTGTTACAACTAGTGTGTCTTATGATTTATGAATTATATCTCTGTGTTTGTACACTTAGGAATAGTCAAAAAATTCTTTATATTCAGATGGGGGACGTGTTAATAGGGGTATGGGTAAAGGCCATAGCAGGGGCAGTAGCAGCTTCGTCGGGTGTGGTGACCCCCATGTCGGCGAATCCGAGTACACCGCTGCCAGTTTTAATGAGGGACTAGATGAGATCCAACATGGGGAGGATTTGCTTGCGACGTCGTCGCCTGTAACGGCTCGAGGATGAGATCCAACATGGGGAGGATTAGTGTCATCATGTTTCTAAGCACTAATGAATAACCACCGATAAAATCGTAAGTATCAACTCTCTTATATTTTGTTTTTGTTCCGGGACACCCCTCTAGGAGCACCTTGAGGGGATCTTCCCCTTGGACTTGACCCAACAACCCACCCCCACCTCCACCTTTTTATGCTTGCCATATGATGTCATCCAACGATCTCGAGTTCTTGTTAGCTTATACCGGTGTGTACTTCGCACCTCTTAACCTATGTTATAACATCACTTTTAACCCATTCATTCTTTTGTGAATTAAATTACACCAAATAGTCTGATTATTTCGTTAAAATCACAAACCACTACACACTAATCCTGTATGTCAAAAGTTGCCATGTTCAAATGTTTATGATGATGAATTCAAATATGTAAACTAATTCATCTAAAATTCAGATGAATATCATTAGTAGAAAAAGAATGAAGCATCATAATGACCTTTTTACATTGAAATTTTTGTTGCAGTAACTATTTATACAAAATGTTGAAAAATAAAAGACCGAAAATTAGGTAAATGAGTTAACCAACACTTGTTTATTTTGTTGTGTTTTGTGTTACTATATCATTCATATAATCAGAGTTAGATTTAAAAGACCAATATATATCTTTTAAATTCAAACTTTAGATCCATATTTTCAAGTTGTTTCCTCTAAATATAGAAAACAAATTGAACGGATTTATTGTAAAATATATTATTATCAAGTTTAGAATGAAAAGGAAAATATCAAAATTCCTAAAACGGAAAATAAATGGGTGGAAGAAAATAATTTCATTTCACATTTTGCATTACAAATTATGGATTCAAGTTGAATTCTTATGTGAGAGAAAGAAATAGTGAAGGCCAACCAGTTTTATTATTATTAGCAGTAACAAGAGGTATAAATGCACTAGTGATATATAAATAAATAAATATATATATATATATATATGTGGTATGAACAACACCCGTAGCTACCGATAGGTTTACCTGGACTGGAAAACGACACTCCACTGCCGTGTTCTTTACAGTCACTTCCTCTCTTCTCGAAATCATCCCATCATTATTCAACTAAATTAACCCCTCTATTTCTTTTGATTTACAACACCTTTTTTCCTTAATCACACAAAACAAACCAAAAAATCAAACCTTTGTGAAGATCGAAAAAAGGAAAAGGAAGCAAGAAGCTTCAGTTTTCTCAGCCCACTCTTTTGCTCTAAAACAAAAACATGATAACAAACACACAAAAAACACACCATGTATGTGTTTTTTTTTTTTTTTTTGAAGGGAGTCCTAGGCTATGCCTAGACTAATCCCGGCAAATTATGACTGCAAGAAATCAGTCCTGATAAACTTAGTGGCCACTATTGTTGTGTACGACTGGATTTGAACCTGGGGGACATTCACCACATCCCCCAGTGCCTTAACCACTACGCCACAATTCACCATGTATGTGTTTGTTTACTCAAGAAGGTGACGAAGAACTGCGCCCTAGTCGGAGCTCTAGATCTATCTCTTCAACTGCCGAATTGGTCAAGATAACTCCATTGTTATGGTTATTGGTAGACATTGATGCTTCAGTGTTGCTAGAATTGGATGGACAAGATTGAAAGTTCATCAAATTAGCAGTTGTGGGGTGGGGTGCAATTGAGAGATAACTTGAAGGGTTAACAGTAAAAGTTTTTAAAGGGCTGAAAATGGCATTAGGGTTAGGTAAAGAGTAGAGAAGACAAAGACCACCATTTCCAACAAGCTCTTGAGTTGGGATCAAAGAATTAGAAGAAGAAGAAAGATAAGGGTTTTTCGAATTGGGGTGAGATTGATGGAGGCGAGCTCTATCGCGTCGGTGCACGTTCATGTGGCCGCCAAGAGCTTGAGCTGATCGGAATTCTCTCCTGCAAAATGTGCAAGTGTACGAACGCGGTGGCCAAGTGGTGCCCATGATATTTCCAGTGTCTTCAGCAAAGGCTCTCACCTCCCATGAATCATCTTCTTCTTGAAAGTTTGCAGCAGGTTGATTAGGGTTCCACATCAAATTGTTGGCTATAAATTGGTTTTTCTTTTAGAAACGGCAACCAGATTTATTCGAGAAAAAACTAGCAAGAAACTAGCAAACAAAGAACAAAGGAATTACAAGTTGTTGAGATAAACAGAAGGCTGGTATCTCCACGAAAAGGGTCTTTAACACTCCCTTTATACCTAGCCAATAACCAAATGTTGGTTATAAACTGTCGGTAATAATTCTTGGCGATGCGTTAATGGGAGAAAAGCAAGATATATGAGCAACAACATTTATATATATATATATACGGTAGAGAATGTTTGGGAGAAGAAAAAGAGGTTAAATAAGGGAATGGGTTTTATTTATTTGAGAGATTGTAGACAAAACAAAACCCTAGCAAGCAACTGGCACATCAACAATGTCTTCTTTTTAATATATTTTTAATTCCATCTTTAAAACAGGCTGTTGAGAGGAAGGAGATAGATGGAGAGCAACATAATGCCAAATTGACATTGGCTTCAACGGTCATCAAATCTTCTCTTTACATTCCCAAAATTAATTGTTTAAATTGTTGCAATAAACATTTGATTTTTTTTTCGAATCCTTAAAATAAGCATTCTTTAGGAAACCATAAAAATGGTTAACAACAAGAAAAATAGATAATACTATTGAAAGAAACCCACACAAGTCCAAAAGAATATATAGAAGAACAAAACCTGTTGATTATTCGTTAATTTAACAAAGTATTAAAATCGATATACTTTTCACTTATATATCAAGTCAGAACCATTAATTAAGCTTGTTATGGAAATTCATAAATTAACACGATACATTAAAACCAAATCTAATTAACTTAATATACCACATCCGGAAGTTGTATATGGTGATAAAGTTGTAGTAGAATATTTAATTAGACTTCGTAAAACTTTTCCAAGTTACGCTCGAACGACTTAAAAAAGTTATACGTTTAAATCTCCTTGTTTGAAGCCCAGCCCGACATTGAGGAATATCCGAGAAAGCATTTTCGAAATGGGTTTGATTCTATCTATGTTCCTTCCGTTAATTGAAGAAAGGAAGGATTCCAAAGAATCGATCTTTCTTTTAATTGTTGAATCTCTTTTTGATTGATGTGATATTTCGAATCCTCGTTACTAATGGAATTAAAATGATATCTGGATTGATCAGAAGACCTCTCTGTCTCATATAACATATTTTGTTGTCTACTATAATTAATTAAAAGTCTGTGTCTTGCAAGTTATTTAACATACCACATATACAAGTTAAAAACCTACATCTATAATCATAATGTCAAGCACAAATTAAGTTATATATTTTAGCAGGTTTTATCCTTTTGGAATCAACGATTTTGATGGTGCTCATTAAAAGCGAATTGTTGGTTAAATCATATACAAACACATATCACGGTTATTATATAAATATACCTTTAATATTAGTGAAAATTATATTAAATTGGAATGTACTTTACTAAAATTCATATCTTGATGAATTTAATTTTAAATGATCTAGTGTAGTTTCTACGACAATACATTATTTAAACAAAAAAAGTTTAATAAAACATTTGAGGAAAATTTTCTTTGGTTACAGCAAATTAAGTTAATTAGAGCATCCACGGATGTGGAACCTTTAAGAACCTCACTTACCATATTTTTTCTTGTCATATCATCGTTACCTCAACAAAATAAGAACCTTCATAAAACTATACAATGGAGGTTCTTACAAAAACCCCACTCTCATTTTTTTCTATTTATAATATTTAATTTTATTTATTGTTTACTATATAAATTTATCTATATATATATATTATAAAATTATGTTCAAATATAATTTATTAATGTTCACTTTATAATAATTTTAATTAGTCAATTTTAACGTTCATGTCATTACGTGATCCAACAATCTGTAATGTCTTGTTATATTTTAATTGAAATCTAGGGGTATTTTTTGTTAATTTCTTTTAGATTTATTGTGGAAATTTATAAAAAAATCACCACCGCCTTTTATTCACCTTGTGCCACCTCTTGCTTTTTAGTGCACCTTATAGTTCCTTTGCTGCTTCTTGTTTTTGTGTGTGTTGGACGAGAAAGAGAGAGATCAGAGAAGTTTGAATTTTTGAATTTACAGATTCGTGTTCGATTTGATAAATTCGTTACCGGTTAAGAATTATATTCTCGTATATCGAATCAATGTGAGTTTTCTATTAACCATTTTTGAACTGGAATGCATTTATTATAAAATGGTTAATTTATGATATGAACGATATCGGTATGTGAGATTTTCTTATAAATGGTTATGTTATGGTATTGCACTCTCGCGATGTGCTAGAACGCCAACAACATTTATCTCGTTCTGCTAGAACGCTAGCAACACTATCGCGTTATGCTAGAACGCCAGCTTCACTATTATCGCGTTGTGCTAGAACGCCGGCAATATTGTGAGATGTTGTGCATGAAAGCCAACGGAGTGTATTGTGAGATGTTGTGCTTGAAGGCCAACGGATTGCATTGTTGAGTTATGCCCGAGTGCCAACGATTGGGTATTAATCAAAGGTTTTGTATAAACTGTTTTAACACATGGTTTTATATAAATTGATCTTATAACGGTCTTGAAATGACAGGGATTATCTCACTAGACCGTTTGGTCTAACCCTCATTTTCTTTTCAAAAATATGCATTTTATGATTGCGGAAAGTAGGAGGTAAAGGAAAAGTTAGTAATGTGAGATCGCCTTATTTGGTTTATCTTGTTGGAGATAATCGAGAAGGAAATTGAGGTTTGATTTTGATATGTAGCTATGTGGATCTTTTGTATGAAGATTTTTATTAGCAAAACGTTTGTTTGCTATTTCGGAGAGTTGTATAGATTTGTAGAATGTGACCCAATGAGTAACCCCAATGTGATTTGTTTTATATAATATTCCATGTTATTTGTGATGTCGAGGTGTGGGTTGTTATAGATGCTATCAGAGGCTGAGTTTAAGAGATTTAGGTATTCAGTTTGATGCCTAGATTTATTAACTAGATGGTTTTATGTTGAAATTAGGATATCCCAGATATGTTTAGAACGTGCGGGGTATTAAATATAATTGGTTGAAAGAACGACATGTAAGGTAAATTCAAATTACATCTGGCCAATGTATTTGTGAATTTACAAGTACATGTTTGTACTCGAATACCTTATTGTATTTGGGAATGTGATTAAAGTTTGTTTATTCTATGATTTATTTATTGTTTCAAGTAGGATCAAAGTATTTATATTGTAGAATGTAGAGTAAACTGTTTAACTTTTGTGAAAGTTATTGGGTTCCTAAAGACATAAATGTATTAGAAGGTCTTGATCTCGGTATTTCTTTTTAGTAATCCTCTACCCTCATTAGTTGTTTGATTGAATTCCGGTATGGAATTCCTTTAAGGGGAATATTTTTATAATACCTTGTTTTATTTATTGGAAATCTAGGGGTATTTTTGTTAAAAAATTTAGATGAAGGTTTATTGTGAAAATTAAAAACAAATCACCACCGCCTTTTATTCACCTTGTGCCACCTCTTGCTTTTTAGTGCACTTTATAGTTCCTTTGCTACTTCTTGTTTTTGTGTGTGTTGGACGAGAAAGAGATAGACCAGAGAAGTTTAAGTTTTTGAATTTACAGATTCGTGTTCGATTTGATAAATTGGTTACCGGTTAAGAATTATATCCTCGTATATCGAATCAAGGTGAGCTTTGTATTAACCATTTTCGAACCGGAATGCATTTATTATAAAATGGTTAACTTATGATATGAACGATATCGGTATGTGAGATTTCTTATAAATGGTTATCTTACGGTATTGCACTATCGCGTTGTGCTAGAACGCCAACAACACTTATCGCGCAGTGCATGAACGCCAGCAACATTATCGCGTTGTGCTAGAACGCCAACTTCACTATTATCACGATGTGCTAGAACACCAACAATATTGTGAGATGATGTGCTTGAAGGCCAATGGAGTGTATTGTGAGATGTTGTGTTTGAAGGCCAACGGAGTGTATTGTTAAATTGTGCCCGAGTGCCAACGATTGGGTATTAATCAAAGGTTTTATATAAATTGCTCTTAACACATGGTTTTATATAAATTGATCTTATATCGGTCTTGAAATGACAGGGATTATCTCGCTAGACCGTTTGGTCTAACCCTCATTTTGTTTTCAAAAATATGCATTTGAGGATTGCGGAAAGTAGGAGGTAATGGAAAAGTTAATAATGTGAGATCATCTTATTAGATTTATCTTGTTGGAGATAATCGAGAAGGTGTGGATGAAGACTCAACTCATGGACTACGGATTCAAATATGAGAAGATTCCCATCTACTGTGACAGCAAAAGTGCAATTGCTATATCAGCTAATCATATCCAACATACAAAGATGAAACACATCGACATCGGGTATCACTTCATCAAAGATCATGTTGAAAAGGGAACAATTGAACTTTACTTTGTTACAACTGAATTTCAACTTGCCGATCTTTTCACCAAAGCTGTGGATGAAAAACGATTTAACTTCTTAGTATCCAAGCTTGGCATGTTGAACATGAAAGTCTAATACCTTATATTGATCATATAATGGATGAAAATATATGTATTTCAATCTAGCTAACTACTATCTAGATTGATACATTCAAATTGTCATCACATTCTATTCTCAATAAAAGATATTTAATTTTCATGTCTTAGTTGTTTTTCATTGTTTATTCATTTTGTTATTCTATGTTTGTTATGAAACCTATGTCTGCATAAGGTGTGTTCATAGTCTCAGGGGGACTATAGTACATGGTACATGCACAAGAATAGGGGGAGTGTGCATAACAGACAGATCTTGTACGTGTTGATCTCATGTGCCCATTGCTTGAAGACCACAAGGTAAGTATTCTAATTTGTTTTGAACACAAACTCTTAAATGATGAAAATCAATTTTTCCAAACATACTTGCATCATTTAAGGGGGGTGAAAATACTTCAAGAAAACCTTGAGTGCTTAAATCAATTGAAAGTTGGACATCTTCCAATGTGATAAAATATTTTGAGAAAATTTTGAGAAACTTTTACAGAAAAATGTCTAAGTGTTACTGATATCGCAACCCATTACTTGCGATAACATGGTGAACAGTGGTTTATCGCAACCCTCAGTTGCGATGAAACCTGGTTGCCATCTTATCGCAGCCTACTTGTTGTGATAAGAAGTTTCATCGCAACCTTGTGTTGCGATAAAACGCAGTGCACAGTAACTTATCGCAACCCCCTATTGCGATAAGGTTGAACTTGTATCGCAGCATGCCCATTGCGATATACTATGAGCTTATCGCAACCACTTTCTTGCGATAAGCTGACACTGTGGCAGGTCAAATGTTGGACCAATCACTTGATGCCACGTGTCACTGACCTTGAAAATCGTATAAATATGGGAGGTTTTCAAACATTTGTCTTTATCACACTCTCAAACCTCTCTCAAACTGCTACTGTTCTCTCGATTTTCAAGGATTGTTTTCGTGTTTTTGGTTGCTACCATTCCACTCAGATTGTATTCGAGGTATGTATTCCATACTCTTATTCGATTTCATCCATAAAATCTCGTTTTACAGCCGTTTTTGGGGTTTAGGGTCGAGTCTTTTGGTATTCTGCGATTAAATCTATGTGTTTGTGTGTTTTTGAACTTAGAAATCATAGGGTTTTTCTCACGAAGTCACTGCGAACCTAGTAGTGTAGGTTTTAACATGTTTTGAGCGAAAAATAGTTTTCTGGGCTTGAACACTTAGAAAAATTTTCAGTGTTCAAGCTTATCGCAACGTACTTGTGTTCTTGAGATTCATCTTTATCGCAACCCTCTGTGATTCATACTTATCGCAACCTACGTGTTGCGATAACATTTTCTCGCAACTAATGTGTTGCGATAACACTTCCTCGCACCCTTGTGTTGCGATATCATCATGCCTTGCGATAAAACTTTGTGTGTGTTGCGATATCATCATGCCTTGCGATAAAATTTGTGTGTGTTGCGATAAAACCAAGACTTAGGAATTTATTTATTTTTGACATTTTTTTCAGAAAAACCTGTTTTTGGCACTGTTCTAAATTGTGAATGGTTCAGATGGCTCACCGTGATGGAAATTCCTCTAACGAGAACGCCGTCATCCCATCGCACCGTTCATCCCACTCTTTCGTCAATGCCCGAGACCGGGACGAGGAAATTTTTCCACGGAACCAATTCCTGAGAATTGAAGACAACAATCACCACCTTGACCTCAATGTGGTGTTTGACTACCAAGTTATAGTGGAAATACTTCGTGGTCATCCCCTCCGAACCGCACTCACTAAGGTTGTCACTGTGCCCATGATCTACCTACAACAATTTTGGGCCACACTACAATACCACCCAAATCACCAAAGGGGTGTCCATTTCACTGCCAAAGTTGACCATTTTGACGCGCGTATCACCATCCGAAGACTTTGCCGAGCCCTTGACCTACCTTTGTAACGTCCCAAAAATTACAAGCAAATTTAAATTTTTAAAATAAGCATTTCATTGATAACAACTCATTAAATGATCCCAACGTTTCGTTTACAAACACATAATTAATATCGTTATAAAATAAAACCGGCGGAATAAATGTTTAATTATTAAAATCATAAAGCAACCAGCTCTTCCCGCGCGCCAGTGTGTACTCGTCACGCCTTGGAGCCGCCCGTACCTGAAACCACAGTTTATTGGGAAAGGGTAAGCACGAAGCTTAGTGAATTCCAACACATGCGCAGATAGGAATTATATACACATCACCCCTATCCGCACATAAGCAACAACTCCACAGATACGTAAAACGAGTAAACATCTACAAGTAATTATGTATCCAACACCTCGGTCCCATCGGACCCTCGGTCCCACCGAATTGTAATGTATCCAACACCTCAGTACCATCGAGGCCTCGGTCCCACCGAATTGTAATGTATCCAACACCTCAGTACCATCGAGGCCTCGGTCCCACCGAATTGTAATGTATCCAACACCTCAGTACCATCGAGGCCTCGGTCCCACCGAATTGTAATGTATCCAACACCTCAGTACCATCGAGGCCTCGGTCCCACCGAATTGTCATGTAACCAACACCTCAGTACCATCGAGGCCTCGGTCTCACCGAATTGTAATGTAACCAACACCTCAGTACCATCGAGGCCTCGGTCCCACCAAATTGTAATGTAACACATTTATACCAAGCATTCAAACCAATCAAATATTACACCCCACAAACAACTAGTTCACACCACAAAGACAATAGTACATACAAACTATTATGACATGCATACAACCCCTAACTACACAGTGAGAGAACTCACCTCGAATGCGCGCCCATCTTAATAACACAATTCAAGCTTCACAATTACGGTCACTTCCCAGCACCTAGATGCATGTTAAAACGTGTCAATACGAGACCCGGACCCTATGACACGACAGACGCTTAAACCGTCACTAAAACTAAATTCCGTTCACCCAAAACAGGTCTGTTCGGGACCTGTTTCGACCCCTTTAAACCCAGAAAATTCCCAATATTATATCATGACCAGAAAGTACTCTGAGTTAGGGTTCCAAGGACATATTATACGCCTCCTAACGATTTTTCTACAATTTACTACGGATTTTACAAAAACAGTTTCCGGAACAGCGAAATTCAGCACCTTTCAGTATAAAACGACAAATCGACCCATGCTACGTCCCGAACTGGGTTTTGCACAAAACACAGAAAAGTTTCTAGACTCAAAAAGGGAACTTTTGACATCGATTTCACCCCAAACCGAGTTACGAGCAGAAAGTTATGACCATGACAAAACAGTGGCAGATTACAACACTGTCGGTTTACCGACCTGCTGTAAAAACAGACGTTTTCCGCCTAGCTAGGGGCCGAACCAGCCTTTCGCTAAAACACGAAAAACGTGCCCGACACAGAATGTGAACCGTGGACACCAGAATCGCCTCAAACCGAGTTACGACGAGAAAGTTATGGCCGAAATACGAACTGGACAGAAAACTAATTTTTACATAAAATGACGAAACATCGAACTTGCGACCACTTTTTCGCCCAGCTAGAGACCGAACCAGTTTTCCGCTAAAACATGGAAAACGTGCCCGACCCTGAACTTGAACCATGGGCGCCAGTTTCGGCTCAAACGGAGTTACAACGGAAAAGTTATGGTTACATGAAAACTGGACAGCACACTTTAATTTTCATAAAATAACGATTTTATAAACGGTAACGTGATTAAGGTTTCGGGTTAGGGTTTAGCTATTACGGGTTAACGAAAACTGAACAACACCCGACACCACCCACTGCCATCTCCGGCAGCGGTGGTCGCCGGCGGCGGCGACGACAAAGAATGAAAAGAATGGAAGAACGGAACCTTACCTTGGCGATGACAACGAGACCACGACGACAACTCGACCCCTTCCGATCGTCTCTCTCTCTCTGCTGATCTCTCCCTCTCGCTGATCTCTCTCTCTCGGCTTCACTCCGGCCAACACCAACAGCGGCGCTGGTGTGGTGGTGGGGGTTTCACGGCGGCAACCAAAAGAAGGAGAAGAAGCTAGGGCCGTTCACGTGAGAGAAAACGAGAAGGGAAGGGGGGGGGGGGGGGGTAGCTTAGGGTTATTTCACTCTCCTCTTCCCTTGTTTCCTAAACCACGACAACCCACCAAAACCAAAAAAAAAACATATCTTCAGTTACGGATTGCATGGGCCAAGACCAAAGCATGTTTTGGCCCTTGACACAAAAGGCCCCTCAACTTAATTCCTTCACGCAACTACCAAAATTTGACATATTTAATAATTAGACCTAAAACGTCTAACCTCGTTAACGGAAACCACGTTAAAACTAACAGCTTTTAAAAGAATAAAATACAAAGAAATTATATACCGGGATACGGGCTTTACAACCTTACTCCGAAAACTTCGAAGACCCTATTCCCGAGGAACAATTATTCGCTGATATCCAGAGTCTCGGATATCAAGACGCCCGAAACACAATTCTAAGAGGATCATCCAAATTCCAACGTCAATTCCTACCGAGGATTTGGTATACCTTATGTTCGATCATCAACTGGTGTATGACATCAAAGCACACCGGGTTGGATAAGTGCAACATCCCGACACTGCAAAGGTTCCATGCAATCGCCTTCAACCGTAACATCGATTTCGCCATCATCTTGTGGAACGAGCTAGTAGAATTGGTCGAGGACAAATTCCGACCTCACAAGAACCGAAACTTCGTACCATACCAACGCTTCTTCCAAATCCTGATCCATCAAATTATGGAAGACAATCCAGAGATTCCACGCCGAGAGACTGCACCCAAAGGCCCGAGCCAGTGGATGCACTACCTGAAGATGCCGAAGCACATCGACTTCGCCCACGTTGCGGTCATTCCTGAAGTTGTCTTAGCCTATGCCGACTAACAGTATTGGGTAGTTAGGAAATATAGGTTAGAGAACGCACTAATGGTCAATCCAGAACAGGAGGGACCTCCCCAACGTGCAAACCAAGTAGGTGGTGAGGTTCCAAGAGTCGAGGGGGTTCAGGAACAAGGGGTTCCTGAACAAAGAGAGGTGAGGCGTATAATAAGAAAGAGAGTGGGGAAGCCAAAACGGACTGTTGGCCTGGCATCCACTTCCAGATCGATACAACCACCACCTCCACCTCCGCAAATGAGAATCTTTGACAATGACGTATCATGGGATTCAGCTGATGCCGCTGTTGCATCATCTGACGCTGATGATGTACCCACACACCCTCCACATGATGCAAACGATGATGACTCTGACTCCGACCATGATCCAGACGCAGATCTTATTCCAAGACACGTGGGTCGGAGACAACCTATTGAGAGTTCCGCGAATTTCGCATGGAACATCAGACTCTCCGATACTCAAGGCGATACCGGAGACACAAGGCGGGAAAAGGGAGTTACTGTAGAAAATGTAAATGTGAGTAGTGAGGTGGCAAGACACAAAATGGGAGAGAAAGAGATAGAGTAGGACAAAGTTTTAACTACCGACTCTCCCCAAACCGATCGAAGTCGGGTAGCCACATCTACTGCCAACGTGCGTTCGTCGCCGTTGCGCATTGAAACAGACATGGTGGACCCATCCATGCATAGCACAGCCCCTCCAACCCACTCATCGGTCTCTCAACAAGCCGGTGTTTCATTTTCCACAGGGGATTTAGCACAAACTCTATCGGCTACACACTCGGTGTTTGCCGGTATTGAAACAGGTAGGCTCCCGGCTCGGCCACCGACCTTCTTTCATAGCACTTCGAGTCTAGAGCCCTTTGGAAGAACATCATTTCCTAGGACACGTGCAATGGTACAACAACGAGTTGTGGGCTTCCGTGCCCCAACCGAAACACCCAGAGTTAGGCCGCCATTCGTTGGTGCCTCGCGAGGACAGGGTGGAAGTCCTGTCATGGTCAACACTATGCCAGCCATGATCACAGGCATTACGGTTGCTACAACCGCTACTTCAACCGGTAACCTACGTGGTCCGGAGGTTAGTTCCATATTTCCCAGTTTTCCACACGAACAGGTTGTACGTATGCTTGGCCCGTATCCGCACTATATTACTCTTCCACTACTGGCGGCTGCTTTAGGCGCAATCGATCATGCCTACAAGCAACACCGTCAGGACATGCAAAGTACGGTTGACCGCTTAGCAAACGAAGTGAGCGGAGCCATTAAGGGCAAAGGAATTGCTTAATCGTCATCAACTCCTCAGGATCAACCGTCCAGCGCACAATCCGACAAACAAACACCACCATCAGTTCCATTACACCAAATCCCAACCGACCAGCTCAAATTAGAGCTGTTAGCCCGACTCTTAGCCCAATGCGACTCTAATACGGCTGAAGAGGTAGACCTAGTTGGATTACTACACCAACAATCCCAACCTCAAATCCAATCTCAAACTTCAACATCCACAAGCGCAGAATTTCAAACCTTAAATGACTCAATCAAAGAAATGACCAAAGTTGTAATTGTCGGCTACCAATCCTTATCCTCCCGAATCACCATAGTCGAACAAGCGTGTGGAGTCCAAGCTCAAGCCTCACACAAAAGAAGACATGATGATCAGGATGATCCTGATCAGCATGAGGGGGAGAAGAGAGCACGGGTTGGAGAAACCAGTGGTACAGGTACGGGAAATGAAGGGTGTTCAGTCAGTGAACGGGTAACGAGTGAAGGTGGAACGGCGACCGATGTGGTACAGGTAGATGATACTGAAATGGAAGTTCTAGCTGATGTCATAACCGGGGTTGAAAAGCCTTCGGTTGTTGAAAATAGAACAGAGGAAGAGCGGATGGCCGACGATATGTTCAACGACATCGTCTATATAGATTCGGAGGAAGAGCCGGAAACGGCCGTTTTTAAAATCAAAGAAGAGATAGATTATGCACTTGATGAAGAATTTAATAATACCGGGGATCAGGATATGGGATATGAGTCTGAAGATGATGTTCCTCCACTGCAACAACCAACAGATCAGGGTACAAGTACTTCAGCTCCACCGACACCGGTAATTCCCGATGGCAAGATCAGAGATCCAGTACTTGAGGTTGAACTTAGAATCTATCAAGAGGTTATTGATGCTGAGTCGAGGTACGTGGCCACAGAAGAAAGGGTAAGGATCTTGATTCCCTTCCAAGAAAGCTTAAGGAAAGATTTGTTCGTAAAAGACGTTCAGAGAATAAACTTGGAGAAAGTTTACAGGATAGAGAATTGGCCATCACTTGAGAAGATCGAGTTTCTGCATGTTATGGGCAACAAAGACAGAGAAACAAGTGCTGTCAGATCAGACAATATGATAGTGAAAGTGCTGAAGGTTGAATCTCAAAAGCTGCTAAATGTCTGGTATCCTGAATTCACATTTTAAGATCTGATGGTTCTGAATATGTGTTCTCTGAGGGTGACTACAAAAGTTTAAAGCTCGACGACTTTCTTAGCGTCTACAATACTTTAGCCACCCTCCCGGAGAAGAAATTAGAATGGTCTGCCGCGTATCAGAGTGTTAAAAGATTCATGCGGAACATTCTCCAATTCTCATATATTACCAACTTTCAGATGGCTCTTGAGTCACATCAAACCCATGTGAACCTCAGAATTCCAAACCGACGTCTGCTCGATATTCAAGGTATTCCTGCTTACACTGTACTGAAGAAACCAGAGCTCGGAGTTGTCTACTTAAACCAAGACTCAAAGAAGAGATTTATGAGAGTGATTGACGTCAACAAGTTTAGTAATGGTACATTCAAAATGATTATGATACACCTGGAAAGTAAGCTACGTCTGGATGAAAGTGGAGGGGTGAAGCTCAAAGACAAAGAAAGGGATCTGATCAAACAAGTGATTGAAGCCATTACCTACCGGAAGGAGTACCGAAATGTTCCGCGGAGGTTCGAGATCATCTTCGGTATTTGGAAGAAGTACGTGGCCCGGGTGGACGTCTAAATCTTTTGCCTCTACATTGGTACAAAGGGGGAGATTGTTAGTGCTTACTTTATGATTGTACCAAGTAGAGGGGCCTATTATGTGTTTACTCCAAACTTGTCTCAAGTATATAATGTTTGTTGTTTTCCCTTTTATTAAGGAATCATGGATGAGAACACCATTCTCTTGTCGTTCCACATAGTCAATAAATCTATCTTTCCATATCTTGAAATCTTTTGGAAATAGGACCGGCGGTTTGTCTTTTGATCCTAGAGTCAAAATGTAAAGCCCGTATCCCGGTATGTAATTTATTAGTATTAATCCTTTTTTTTAAGTTTAATTTTTTTGTGGTTTCCGTTAACGGGGTTAGTCGAGTTGGGTCGAATCGTTGAAGTGTCGGAATTTTTGGTTAGTTGCGAGAGGGTTGTAAGTGAAGTGTCAAAGGCCCAAAAACCCACCTTGGGTTCGGCCCATGCAAGAGAATTCGAGACCTATGTATTTTGCTTTGGGGTTGTTGTCGTAAGGATGAAGCAAAGGAAAAAGAAATCAAAAAAAAACCTACGGCTTCATTCGTTTACGTGTGGGTTGTCTTTGTTGTCACCGGCCGGAAAAGAACCGAGAGAGAGAGAGTGATCGCGAGAAGGAGAGGGACGAGATGAAAGGACCAGCGGCAGCCACCCCTCGCCGCCGCTGCTGCCATCGCCGGAAGTCGCCACTGCTGGGTCATCGGTGATCGAGAGGGAGGAGTTTGGTTGTGGTGGTGAGACGTCGTCGTGAGGTATGTAACTCTCTCGTTCGTCCCGTTCTTTCCTTTTTCCTTTTCGTTTTCCGGCGAGACCACCACCGCCGCACGCCGTCGCTACGGTGGCTGTGGGTGGAGGGCGGTGGCAGTGGGTAACACTCGTAGCGTAAAACCCGAATCGTTAAGCCTTGAACCGTTTTTATAAATCGTGATTTTTATGAAAATTCTAAGTGTGTTGTCCAGTTTTCGCGTGATCATAATTTTTCTGTCGTAACTCCGTTTGAGCCGAAACTGGCGCCCACGGTTCCAGTTCAGGGCCGGGCACGTTTTCCGTGTTTTAGCGGAAAACTGGTTCGGTCTCTAACTGGACGAAAAAGTGGTCGCAAGTTCTGTGTTTCGTCATTTCATGTGAAAATTTCTGGAATCTGCCTTGATCTTGCGAAAACCATAACTTTCTGCTCGTAACTCGGATTGGGGTGATTTCGGTGCCAAAAGTTCCCTTTTTGAGTCTAGAAACTTTTCTGTGTTTTGTGCAAAACCCAGTTCGGGACGTAGCATGGGTTGATTTGTCGTTTTATACTGATAAGTGCTGTTTTTCGCTGTTCTGCGGGCTGATCTTATAAAATCCGTAATTAATTGTAGAAAAATCGTTAGGAGGCGTATAATATGTCCTTGGAACCCTAAATCAGAGGACTTTCTGGTCATGAAATAATATTGGGAATTTTCTGGGTTTAAAGGGGTCGAAACAGGTCCCGAACAGACCTGTTTTGGGTGAACGGAATTTAGTTTTAGTGACGGTTTAAGCGTGTGTCGTGTAATAGGGTCCGGGTCTCGTATTGACACGTTTTAACATGCATTTAGGTGCTGGAAAGTGACCGTAATTGTGAAGCTTGAATTGTGTTATTAAGCTGGGCGCGCATTCGAGGTGAGTTCTCTCACTGTGTAGTTAGGGGTTGTATGCATGTCATAATAGTTTGTATGTACTATTGTCTTTGTGGTGTGAACTAGTTGTTTGTGGTGTGTAATATTTGATTGGTTTGAATGCTTGGTATAAATGTGTTACATTACAATTCGGTGGGACCGAGGCCTCGATGGAACTGAGGTGTTGGTTACATTACAATTCGGTGGGACCGAGGCCTCGATGGTACTGAGGTGTTGGTTACATTACAATTCGGTGGGACCGAGGCCTCGATGGTACTGAGGTGTTGGATACATTACAATTCGGCGGGACCGAGGCCTCGATGGTACTGAGGTGTTGGATACATTACAATTCGGTGGGACCGAGGCCTCGATGGTACTGAGGTGTTGGATACATAATTACTTGTAGATGTTTACTCGTTTTATGTAACTGTGATGTTGTTGCTTATGTGCGGATAGGGGTGATGTGCATATAATTCCTATCCGCGCATGTGTTGGAATTCACTAAGCTTCGTGCTTACCCTTTCCCAATAAACTGTGGTTTCAGGTACGGGCGGCTCCAAGGCGTGACGAGTACACACTGGCGCGCGTGAAGAGCTGGTTGCTTTATGATTTTAATAATTAAACGTTTATTCCGCTGGTTTTATTTTATAAAGACATTAATTATGTGTTTGCAAACGAAACGTTGGGATCATTTATTGAGTTGTTATCAATGAATTGTTTATTTAAAAATTTAAATTTGCTTGTAATTTTTGGGACGTTACAACTTGGTATCAGAGCACAGCTTGAGTGAATCAAACGCACCTCGGTGTGTTTGGTCTCAAGTTGCGGCTGGGAAATTTTCAAATTCTTTATTAAATCTTTTTGGAAACAAAAGAAAAAGTAAAGACCCGTTCGAGGAACGGTGATCGGAGGCGCAGTGTGTACAGTCAGCCGGAGCCAATGGGGAAAGGTACAGCACTTAGTATTTTATTGCTTTCTAGATCATAGAGTATGCATGCTAGATTGCCTGTTGTGGACACTATGTTGTATGTTGAACTACTTGCTATTAAGAATTTATGCTAACTATGATAGGTTACTAAGTGGATGCCCTCTAGGTTGTATGCAGTAAGAGATTTATAGCCTTAGAATATTCGATTTAGTTCTATTGCGCAGCTCTTGTTTGAGTCCAACCGTTCTAGGATAGAGTCTTGTATTCGACTGTCTATTTATTTCGCACTGCATATAATCGGGTATTCGCGAGGTCACCCGTTATAATTAGTAGGGATTCGGTAGTAGCGAGGGTAGTGGGATAAGAGGAAGTTCCTAGAGAGCTGGGAAGGGTGTCTATGTATGAGTACGTGTGCTAGATTGCTTTCTAGAACATAGGAGAATGTATGTCAGATTGTTGGGTGCTTATTACACTGTATTGCAGGTTTGTTGCTTGCTAAAACAGAATTTATGCTAGCCTCGATAGGTTGTTGAGTGAATGCACTATAGGCCGTATGCGGTAGGAACCGAATAGCCTTAGAATGTCGGATTTAGTCCTATTGCGCAGCTCTTGTTTGAGTCCAACCGTTGTAGGATAGAATCTTATATTCAAAAGTCTATCTGGTTTTACACTGTATGCGACTGTGCATTCGCGAGGCGACTCGTCAGGACTAGTGGGAACTTCGTCATAGCAAGGGTAGTGGAATAGGGTGAAATTCCTAGGGAGCTAGGAAGAGTGGGGGTATATATATGCTGGTGCGGGCATATGGTTTATTATATATAATTGTTGTTGTCTGATCGGGGAGACCGATGGTTTTAAATATACAGTAGTTGTATGAGTTTGCCTGTTTAGGGTATGTTCTTGGACTGGCATGTGTGGATTAATTGTATTATGTGTATAGTTTCGGCGAGAAACTACTTGGACCCTTGGGAGGGGACTCGGAACGGGTGATGATAGGTGTGGATGGTAGTAGTAGAGCTCCTACTACCGGAAGCACAGGATCAATGCTCGAGTCGGGGAAGTCACGAGGAATCCAAGGAGTTGAGCGTGAGTGTTGTTAGTATGAGTTATTATGTGCTAATAACGCGTTGTATTGTCTACCCAGAATAGCCATCACAAGGAGGAACAACTATAGTAAACCTGCTAGTACAAGTGTGTACTTGATTTGCTTGAGGTGATGATCGTTGGGGTAGTGATGAAGGTTCTAAACTAGTAGTCGTTGGGATAGAAGGATGTGTCTAGTATCAATCACTTGGAGTGACGATAAGGATGTGGTTTGTTTTGAGTAGACCATTTTGGGTCATAGGCTTTTGAGCCGACTTTGATTTGAGGAAAAATCGTAGGGATTATTTGACGTAATTTTCCATCTTGCCCCAAGAGGCTTAAATGTCCGGAGGACGATAGTGGATTGGAAAGGTAGAGAGGAGCATGAGTCGAGACGTTGAATGTCGACTGAGTCGTGCACATAGTTTATTTTGAAAATAGGATTGCATTAACTAATCCTTGTGTTTCCAATCCTTATATGGATTGTGTTTTGAAACTTTGGGAAATGTTTAGCACACACACAAGATTTCGAATTATAGTGAAAATGCTTGAAACCGTTTTATCACGGGAGTTGAAAACTTTGTAAAAGATTGTTTCATTTGATTATTTTCCAACGGTTCTTTCGGGTACGATAATATCCGTGTTTTGTGGTGGTTAAGATGTTGGGTAAGTGACTACAGCTTGAGACTCTAACATTGGAACTCCTCCACATGTGTTAGAGTTGAGACGGAAAGTTACATTCCACGATGTATGTTTAAAGGCTAGTGATTTGTCTAAAATGAGTTTGGAATTCTAGTGTCGCTTAACTTTTCGTTCGAGAGTTTGTGTTACTAAGTATTTTATTGCAAATAGTTCAGTGTGTGGATTGATTCATGCGTGACATAAGTGATGCATGGAGGAAATTTGGTAACATTTCATAAGGAGTTGTTTAGTGCGCGTTTTTAGTCAGCTAAATGTTTTATTGACATTTCCATGAGAATGCGATTTATCGACTTAGGGGTATGCATACTGGGGTAACCTTTGTTCTCAACATTTTGATGAACGAGTCGTGCATGAAAATGTTTTAGTTCCTTTTTGTCGAAATGAAAGACCATTTGATCCAATGAGTGTTTTAATGTTGTGAACATCATGCATACGATCACAATGTGTCATATTTTGGAAATATAAATGCGTAGATTTTTGACATTCGGTTAATTTAGAATTACCGTTCATTTTTTTTGGGAAATTAAAAACTTTTGCTTTGGAGGAAACGAGTATTTTGAGCATTTTCAATAAATACATTTTTTTTAAACTATAATGTTTTGACATTATATGCCCCAAGTACGAAACTTGAGGAAGTGTTACAAGCTCGCATGCCTGCCCCCAGTTTGAGATTTTACGAGGTTTTTAGTCGATATTTCCAATTATTAGAAGCGGGCTGGTTTCTGTCTTCAAGTTTGCAACTTACACGAGACAATTGTGTTTTAACAAAAATATATTTGTAAACCGTGTCATCGTTTTGTGTGACTAGCTGACGCGCGAAAAATTTGTGGCGAACCCTGTGCCCCGTCATTTATGATTAAAAAGAGGAATTTTTGAATCAAACGTCGTGAAACTTATTTTGAATTATGTGCACACCTTTGTCGGACCCTGTTTAAGGTCAGCGGTACCTTAAGTGCACGTCATGAGTCAATCCATACTGGAATCGAGGCGGTTCATTTTAAAAGAAATTATTTATTACGCTTTGCTTTTGTGTGAGTAAACTGAACTGCAATGGAACGATTTTCAACATGATTTTCCTTTGTGGGACGAGCGTGTCCAGTTTTGCGTAACTATCGATCAGGTAATAGTAGTTTTATTACATACGATCTTTTTGAGATGAAAATCCTGATGTTGAAAATATTTTGTAAATGATTTTGTAAACCATTTGGGGAAATGTGCTTTTAAGTGTCATGTGTCATTTCGAGAATTTTCAGGGTGTGAGTCCTTTTGGAAAACTCTTTTGTTTAACCCGTGTTGAGTCTGGGACTAAGGTTGATTTCAGAGTATTGCTTGCTTAAACTTTGTTTAAACGCATTTTCCGACCTATGGGTCTAGCAAGCGTGGAGCATTTTGCTCGGTTTTGACTTGGAATTTGTCATGGGCTAATTGCCCGGTTTTAATGGCTCGATGTGGAGTCTAGTTGATGAGTTGTTTTTGTCGCACCGTTTGGCATTCTTTGCACGTTGAGTGTTTACATGTTTGGGTGAGTGAGTCAATCCGGAATAGGCATGTTGTTGGTAGGCTGTTTGCTTGGATCCTTAGACACGTTAGTCAGTCGTTGGTAATGGTCGATTGGGTATCTCGGGGTGGGACCCCGGTATTCATGTGTTTTAACCTAGACTTTCCAGTAGGTACTAGGAGGATATAGTTGTGGGCACTTACCTGGGAGGTAGTTCCGGTATGCTGGGTCTTGAGGCGTTACCTGGGAGGTAGACGTCAAGGTGTATCCTCGATACGGTGTGACTTGGCTTCGTAGAGCAAGTGTGGATGATACGTCGATGGTGGAAGGTAGGTATTCCACGCGCGTTAGTACTGTAGGCCGAATAGTATCGGTTAAGGGATTGATGCCTTTGTTATTAAGAGAATAAATGCGCGTCAACCATTTTGAGGTGGGTGGTATATTTAGGTGTCGACTTTTGGGCTTGAGGCCAAACACCTTTAGTATAATCGGAGAGTTGTAGCCGATGTAAGATAATCATGGTGATGGTAGTAGTAACCCTGAAATGATCACTTGTGATAAATGGTTATGGTGGAATGACCTACGTGTGTGTTAGTTGATTTGGGTGTGGGGGATATCTATTTGTGTTAGTGTCTAGGATAATACCCCGCTTATGTGATTCATTGTAATCGGTTGGACCGATGTTCAGCGGGTGGCCGATGTGAGTTATTGTAATCGGTTGGACCGATGTTCGGCGGGTGGCCGATGTGAGTTATTGTAATCGGTTGGACCGATGTTCGGCGGGTGGCCGATGTTTGTTATTGTAATCGGTTGGACCGATGTTCGGCGGGTGGCCGACGTTTGTCATTGTAATCGGTTGGACCGATGTTCGGCGGGTGGCCGATGTTTGTTATTGTAATCGGTTGGACCGATGTTCGGCAGGGGGTCGATGTTTTGTTAATATAAGTTATTGAAAATCTTTGGAGTCTATTAGAATTCGTAGAAGTTAATCGTCAATTAATGATAGGAGGGATCGTAATCGAGTATCCTGTGGAGTATACTGGTGAGCAGCTTTAGAGTGGTTAGAGCTTGAGATTTGACTCGGGATGTATGGAATATCTAAGGTTGGGGGACAACCGTAGTCGCTTGGCTAGGAATGATTTCAATTGTCGGGGTGTTCTGCCGATCATACTCCCAGTGTCTTAGAAAGAGTACGTTAGTAAGAATAGTATTCGAGAAGTTTAGTAGGGGTTTCAAGTGGACTTAGGAACCTGAGGTTGAGATGAGGGAGAACTATCCGGAGCTATTCGTAGGCAGAGACTTCGAGGACGAAGTCTAATCCAAGTGGGGGAGAGTTGTAAAGCCCGTATCCCGGTATGTAATTTATTAGTATTAATCTTTTTTTTTTAAGTTTAATTTTTTTGTGGTTTCCGTTAACGGGGTTAGTCGAGTTGGGTCGAATCGTTGAAGTGTCGGAATTTTTGGTTAGTTGCGAGAGGGTTGTAAGTGGAGGGACTATTTGTGTCAAAGGCCCAAAAACCCACCTTGGGTTCGGCCCATGCAAGAGAATTCGAGACCTATGTATTTTGCTTTGGGGTTGTTGTCGTAAGGATGAAGCAAAGGAAAAAGAAATCAAAAAAAACCTACGGCTTCATTCGTTTTCGTGTGGGTTGTCTTTGTTGTCACCGGCCGGAAAAGAACCGAGAGAGAGAGAGTGATCGCGAGAAGGAGAGGGACGAGATGAAAGGACCAGCGGAGGCCACCCCTCGCCGCCGCTGCTGCCATCGCCGGAAGTCGCCACTGCTGGGTCATCGGTGATCGAGAGGGAGGAGTTTGGTTGTGGTGGTGAGACGTCGTCGTGAGGTATGTAACTCTCTCGTTCGTCCCGTTCTTTCCTTTTTCCTTTTCGTTTTCCGGCGAGACCACCACCGCCGCACGCCGTCGCTACGGTGGCTGTGGGTGGAGGGCGGTGGCAGTGGGTAACACTCGTAGCGTAAAACCCGAATCGTTAAGCCTTGAACCGTTTTTATAAATCGTGATTTTTATGAAAATTCTAAGTGTGCTGTCCAGTTTTCGCGTGATCATAACTTTTCTGTCGTAACTCCGTTTGAGCCGAAACTGGCGCCCACGGTTCCAGTTCAGGGCCGGGCACGTTTTCCGTGTTTTAGCGGAAAACTGGTTCGGTCTCTAACTGGACGAAAAAGTGGTCGCAAGTTCTGTGTTTCGTCATTTCATGTGAAAATTTCTGGAATCTGCCTTGATCTTGCGAAAACCATAACTTTCTGCTCGTAACTCGGATTGGGGTGATTTCGGTGCCAAAAGTTCCCTTTTTGAGTCTAGAAACCTTTCTGTGTTTTGTGCAAAACCCAGTTCGGGACGTAGCATGGGTTGATTTGTCGTTTTATACTGATAAGTGCTGTTTTTCGCTGTTCTGCGGGCTGATCTTATAAAATCCGTAATTAATTGTAGAAAAATCGTTAGGAGGCGTATAATATGTCCTTGGAACCCTAAATCAGAGGACTTTCTGGTCATGAAATAATATTGGGAATTTTCTGGGTTTAAAGGGGTCGAAACAGGTCCCGAACAGACCTGTTTGGGGTGAACGGAATTTAGTTTTAGTGACGGTTTAAGCGTGTGTCGTGTCATAGGGTCCGGGTCTCGTATTGACACGTTTTAACATGCATTTAGGTGCTGGAAAGTGACCGTAATTGTGAAGCTTGAATTGTGTTATTAAGCTGGGCGCGCATTCGAGGTGAGTTCTCTCACTGTGTAGTTAGGGGTTGTATGCATGTCATAATAGTTTGTATGTACTATTGTCTTTGTGGTGTGAACTAGTTGTTTGTGGTGTGTAATATTTGATTGGTTTGAATGCTTGGTATAAATGTGTTACATTACAATTCGGTGGGACCGAGGCCTCGATGGAACTGAGGTGTTGGTTACATTACAATTCGGTGGGACCGAGGCCTCGATGGTACTGAGGTGTTGGTTACATTACAATTCGGTGGGACCGAGGCCTCGATGGTACTGAGGTGTTGGATACATTACAATTCGGCGGGACCGAGGCCTCGATGGTACTGAGGTGTTGGATACATTACAATTCGGTGGGACCGAGGCCTCGATGGTACTGAGGTGTTGGATACATAATTACTTGTAGATGTTTACTCGTTTTATGTAACTGTGATGTTGTTGCTTATGTGCGGATAGAGGTGATGTGCATATAATTCCTATCCGCGCATGTGTTGGAATTCACTAAGCTTCGTGCTTACCCTTTCCCAATAAACTGTGGTTTCAGGTACGGGCGGCTCCAAGGCGTGACGAGTACACACTGGCGCGCGAGAAGAGCTGGTTGCTTTATGATTTTAATAATTAAACGTTTATTCCGCTGGTTTTATTTTATAAAGACATTAATTATGTGTTTGCAAACGAAACGTTGGGATCATTTATTGAGTTGTTATCAATGAATTGTTTATTTAAAAATTTAAATTTGCTTGTAATTTTTGGGACGTTACACAAAATATCTCTTACAATCATATTAGATTACTTGTTAATGATCTTAAAGTATCTTTCTGGTCTGAATAGGAATTAATCGTTACACAATCTTTTATCTCAACACACTGTTATCTCAACTCAAAGCCTTGTCTCAACGCACTTCTTATCTCAACTCACACAATCTTGTCGCAACCAATATCTTGTTGCAACCAATATCTTGTCGCAACCACAAGTTTATCTCAACACACACTTTATCTCAACGGAGAATCTTATCGCAATATCGAGGTTGCGATAAAAAGACAAATTGGATCTTATTGCAACGATAGGTTGCGATATGTTACTGTTCAAAGGATGCAGGTTGCGATAAAAAAGGTCTTATCGCAGGTGGCAGTTGCGATATAATAATGTTCACTGCGATAATGATGAACACAGAGGGTTGAGATAAGTATGAAGATTCAAGTGTTCTTGAGTCGATTCTTCAAAACTTATCGGTTTGAGATGAAAAACGGCGGGTAAGATCGTGAGAGTATTCTGAGCAACTTTAATGCTTCGAGTTTGGTCCAAAAAACCAACAGAAAATGGTTTTTTGATCCAAAACAGTGTGTAGAAAATACAAAGTCCGAAAATATGGTATTTGCACAATCTGAGCCTAAACCTAATGATATTGCGGAAAGAAATCACTCAGGTAATGTCTACTAACACTCCTTGATCAATTCTGAACCATTTGAAGAACTCAAATGATCAAAATCAATCAAAAATATGAGAAATATGAAGAACACTCAACTTTTGCAAAAACCTTTGAATCCTAATCTGATCAAAATGATATACAAGCTCTGATACCAGAACAAGTAATCAATGAACAATCATAAAGCAAGAAGTCATCTCTATATTCATTAAGATCAAAATAGCTCACAATGATGATTGGAATGTAAGAACACTATGTGTGGCTACTAGGTGTAAATGGATGACCTAATTCCAAAAGGGAAAACAACAAACATTATATACTTGAGACAAGTTTGGAGTAAACACATAATAGGCCCCTCTACTTGGTACAATCATAAAATAAGCACTAACAGAAATTGAGGTTTGATTTTGATATGTGGCTTTGTGGATCTTTCGTATGAAGATTTTTATTAGCAAAACGTTTGTATGTTATTTCGGAGAGTTGTATAGGTTTGTAGAATGTGACTCAATGTGTAACCCCAATGTGATTTGTTTTATATAATATTCCATGTTATTTGTGATGTGGAGGTGTGGGTTGTTACAGATGGTATCAGAGGTTGAGTTTAAGAGATTTAGGTATTCAGTTTGATGCCTAGACTTAAACTATATGGTTTTATGTTGAAATTAGGATATCCCTGATATGTTTAGACCTTGCGGGGTATTAAATATAATTGGTTGAAAGAACGACATGTAAGGTAAATACAAATTACATCTGGCCAATGTATTTGTGAATTTACAGGTACATGTTTGTACTCGAATACCTTGTTGTATTTGGGATTGTGATTAAAGTTTGTTTATTCTATGATTTATTTATAGTTTCAAGTAGGATAAAAGTATTTATATTAAAGAGTAAATTGTTTAAGTTTTCTGAAAGTTATTTGGGGTTCCCTAAAGACATCAATGTATTGGAAGGTTTTGATCTTGATATTTCTTTTTAGTAATCAACTACCCTCATTAGTTGTCTGATTGAATTTCGGGACGGAATTCCTTTAAGGGAGAGATATTTATAATACCTTGTTTTATTTATTAGAAATCCAGAGGTATTTTTGTTAATTTCCTTTAGAAGAAGGTTTATTGGGAATATTAAAAAAAAGTCACCACCGTCTTTTATTCACCTTTTGTGTATAAACCCATCCCAAACATACTTTATATAACACAATATACATATCATCATAAAAGTACATAGATACATATTATATCACATACGGTCCCTTAGTCTCAAAACTATACAATACATAATTCAGTACAAACATTTCGCTAATATTTTACATTATAATCAACAAAATATTGATACAAAAACACTTCATGAAAACTTCAAAAACACGCACAACCTTCAAAACCGTATCACGAGTTATCCTTTCTTTTGCTCTTACTCGCTTCATGACCTAGAATACATATTTTTAAAAATAAAATGAGGGTTAGACCAATTGGACCAAGTGAGAAAATCCCTGTCAGTTTAGAAATCATTTTAACAAGTATTTGAATACCAAGCATGACTCGTATGCACTGTGTACAACTATTTCACATGGCCATATTAGTTGGTTGCGCTAAACCAACAAATAAATTTACTTTGTTGCACTAAAATACAGCCAACTTCGTTGTCCCTCCGTACAGCCAAACTCCACCAGCCCTAACTCCAGCCAAAGTGCAATCGTGTCGTGTAATGCTTATATAAATACAACATACATCTCAATATATCATATTTCAATCATAAGCACATCATCACACTACCTAACACATATTTATCCAATATATATGTATTCCAGTTTGAAAATGATTAAAGTAAAACGCTCACTTGATTGCTATCAAAATACTTCCAAGCTTTTCTCAATTAATCTAATGATTCGACCTCTCACCAAAAGTCACAGAATCTGAAATAAATTGAATACAAATATCCATTTACCATTCAAACACATAAGACTCTCTAGCAGGCTAAGAATTCTAAATAGGTCTATCATACCCTTACCTAGAAAACATTCATAAATGTCCCTCTTCGGCGACTTAGCACGGAAGTCAGAAAGCTTCCAGATATGTGATACGGGTGTGGATTTCCAGATAGAGAATCCGGATGTGAATAAAATATCATCCTGGAAATACACAGTATCCGGGTATATAATCTGGACACATCTCATCCAGAAACTACAAGAATTCGGGAAAAAGCCTATCCGGATAATCCTTCCGGGAAAAACCCATCCAGATAACTAAAACCAGAAACTCATCCGGAAAACTGGAATCCGGGTAAAACAATTCCGGAAACCGTAGAATCCGGATATGATTTCATCCGGAAACACATTGACTTCGGGTACACTTCCATCCGGTAAACTAATCCAGAAAACATGAAGAATCCGGGTAAATTACATCCGGACTGCAATGAATCCGGATAACCCTTCCGAAACGCAGATTCAACAACAGATAACCAAATATTGAAATGACGACAATACCCTTGAACATGCAATCTGACTCAATTTTACCCTAAACTAAATAACTTCAGCTAAATAAATAAAACGGAACGAAATAATAGCTAATGAACTTACCCGAGCCATTACATTGTGCCACCTCTTGCTTTTTAGTGCACCTTATAGTTCCTTTGCCGCTTCTTGTTTTTGTGTGTGTTGGACGAGAAAGAGAGAGATCAGAAAAGTTTGAGTTTTTGAATTTACAGATTCGTGTTCGATTTGATAAATTCATTACTGGTTAAGAATTATATCCTCGTATATCGAATCAAGGTGAGTTTTCTTTTAACCATTTTCGAACCGGAATGCATTTATTATAAAATGGTTAATTTATGACATGAACGATATCGGTATGTGAGATTTTCTTATTAATGGTTATGTTACGGTATTGCACTATCGCATTGTGCTGGAACGTCAGCTTCACTATTATCGCGTTGTGCTTGAAACACCAGCACTATTGTGAGATGTTGTGCTTGAAGGCCAACGAAGTGTATTGTTGAGTTGTGCGTAAGTGCCAACGATTGGGTTTTATTCAAAGGTTTTATATAAAATGTTTTAACACATGGTTTTATATAAATTGATCTTATAACGGTCTTGAAATGACAGAGATTATCTTACTAGACCGTTTGGTATAACCCTCATTTTGTTTTAAAAAATATGCATTTCAAGATTGCAAAAAGTAGGAGGTAAAGGAAAAGTTAATAATGTGAGATCGTCTTATTTGATTTATCTTGTTAGAGATAATCAAGAAGGAAATTGAGGTTTGATTTTGATATTTGGGTATGTGGATCTTTCGTATGAAGATTTTTATTAGCAAAAAGTTTGTTTGCTATTTCAGAGAGTTGTATAATTTTATAGAATGTGATCCAATGTGTAACCCCAATGTGATTTGGTTTATATAATATTTCATGTTATTTGTGATGTGGAGGTGTGGGTTGTTACATTGTCTCCAAAAATGCATGTCACATCCATAAGTCTACAGATGCAGCGACTTCAAATATAATTATCGAGTCCCATGATCGCCACGAGTAACTTGGAGAATGGATTAATAGATGTCACCTATAGATAACAATTTGGTAGGTTTTTTAAAATTAGAAAATATATTTTATAATTAATAATTTACTATTTATAAATTAATTAAGTTTAATTTAGATATATAAATGTATTTTAAAATATTCTAAACATAATGATTTAATAAGATAGTTAAAAGTTAAACTTACTAATACAAAATACAAAATACAAAATTTTAGAAGACACGATAAATAAAACAAAAATAAAAAAATATTTTAAAACTATTTATATTTTTTGTATAATTTCAACATATATGTTTTTTAGATTTATTAAATTAAAATGGTTGAGAAATAATAAAAACAATTAACAAAATAATAATAGAAAAGGAAAGTATTATAAGAATTTAGGTTCTTATTCAAACATCTAGGTTCTAAGGCCATGCGTAGCGGCCGCGGGTAAGGGGAGCGGGTAGGAGAGGGTTCCGGTACGGGGGGTTGCGGGTAGGGGGAGCGGGTAGGAGGCCGGGTTTGGGAACCCGGTGAACCCGCACATCTCTCTCTCTATATCCTTTATATATTAAATGGTTTAGGGTAGTATTGGGTTCATTGGGTACTGGTACTCCACTTTTGGGTAAGGATTGGGTAAGAGAGAAAAACTAATGTGGCGCTGAGATGGCAAGGGTTCAAAGGGTACGGGTACTCATGGCCTAATAAAAACTTATGATTGGACAAGAACCTATGTCATACATTGGAGGTTCTTGTAAAACCCCACAAAGAACGTTCCTAGGAACCTCCATTGTGGATGCTCTTATATCATATGATTTTTTTATTTATAAATGTATAATATATTTCATTAATTAGATCAAACGCAAAATATATCCAATTTAAAAATTATACTTTAAGCAAAAATAAAATAAAATCGGTTTTAATATAAATTTCACTATCTTATATGCCTTGCAAACTCAAAACAAATAGATATAAGGCAGAAAGTAGAGTGTTAAACAAATATTTATTTTCATAACATTGTGTGAATGAATATGTATCCATGTATAAGTTTTTTCACTTTCTAATTGTATGTATGCTTGTCCCCCCTACTTCTTATGACTATTTTGTTGTTGAATTCTACCTTTTGGCTTAATATTGATTCATAAACGTCTAAACTTAGCTTTGTATGTAGTGCTAATATACTTGTAATTACTCATATCAAACAAAAACAATAAATTAATTATTAGGACTTAATATTAAATTATACTTCCATCCAAATCTTAAACCATAAGAATCTTTGAAATGACGATGTTTTCAATATAAATATATGTATATATAGGCGCAGATTTGAATGAGAAGTTAAACATTTTACGATAAATGTAAAAAGTCTTAATATTATATATGATTATATGCATGATACACACGCTTAATCATATGATTAAACACACCCAAACTAGTGTAATCATATATGATATTGAGACTTTTGCATAAACTGTTTAACTTATCGCATGATTTTGTTCTCTCTTTTTCTCTCTCTCTTATATATATATATATATTATATATATATATATATATATATATATTATATATATATTATATATATATATTATATATATATATATACTACATGTATAAGCATTTAGGAAAAATGTCTTAAAGACAAATTTTAAAGCACAATGTACCACACTTTAAAGCATCAAATTCAAAAAACTCTTAAAGACAAGTTTTAATGCACAATGTACAAGTTTTTAATACAAGAAACTTAAAACCAACCCAATTAACAGAGTGTACGTTTGGCCCATGCTTTTTGATCCACGTCCATCTCTTATACCTCCACTCTTTCTGATCCACTTTCAGCCCACTACCTAAAGTACGCATGCAACCATGCTTTCTGACAACCTCCATCCCTTGTATCTCCCATTCTGATTTGAATTTCCCACCCCTTTATTACGCCTTCTACCTCTATGATTTGTTATGAAATAGAGATAAAGATCATTCCCTGATTGTCTATTTTTGTCTTCCCCACGGTCTTCAATTTTATGCTCTCGATCCCCTCGATGAAATGACGACCACCCATCGCCCGCATTCGTGTGTCTAACTCAAAACCCTTGCTAAATGCTAAATGACGTCTTCAAGGTAAGCTTCAACTATTACTTCTGATTGATTTATGGTGGCTGTATGGATTACTTCTCTTAACCTATTTCAAGGTAAACTAAAACTTTATAGGTTTTTTGATTTTTTTTTATCGATTTGCTTATGTATCGAGTTGCGTATGTATCGATTTGCTGATGTATTGATTCTGGCCTAAGGTTTATATCATTGATTCTATTTATGGGTTTCAGGTCATGGTTGTATCGATTTATGAACTTTTCCAGCAGGGCTTTGCCATCAATTCCTTGGAAAACAAGGCTATGTATCTTCCTTGGAGCAGCCAAGTGTCTTGCTTATCTTTACGAGCGTTTTGGAAATCCAGGTATAACTCCATGTTTTTTTAGGGGGTGGGGGTTCATGAAGGAGAAATCCATCTATATTTTTGTCCGGTGGCTTGATGTGTGGAGCATCCAACGGTCTAAACTCCAAACAGTGGTTGGTTTGTAATTTGTCCAACTGATCTAACAATGATTTTTCCAGTGGTCCTTTTCATTGAAGCACTCTAGATCTGAGTTTTTCTTGGTGTGATCCGTTCCATTGCAGTGAGCTTGTGAGTTTCTTAGTGAACAACAACAGAGATCAAAGTGATCTGAGTCTTTCTAGAAACAGAAGAAGTGGCTGTCTCTGATTGGATTATTTGCTAATTTTGTTTGGTTGTTCTGTAAGTTGATTTAGCTTATTTAAGTAGATTTATAAATGATGATAAAAACAAGGTCTACGAAAAAAAATTCCAACTAAAGAATTAAACACCTGCGTGTAAGTTTGCAAAAAGTATTTGCCATCTAAAATCAAAAGTAATTTCAATTATAAAGTATATGATTTATGTACAAAATATCATCAACTAATACTAACAACTTTTATATCATTCAGAAGCAGGGCGGAAGGTATTGCAACATGGCTATAGGCTAACTTGTGTTGTATATTCGGTAGATCTCGATCTCCCTCTTGTTGGAAATCAGTCCCTTCCCCATCCCTGAACTCACACCCAAAAAACGCCAATCAAAACAGCAAATGGGTTTTCAATGTGTTTGTATATTAAACTGGAAGAAAACTGAATACTAATTAAATTTCCTCTTAAAAATACAAACGTACTGGACTGAATTTATAAGCAACAAAAGACTGCAGCCACTACTTCTACCACTAACTACTTGGACCTAAAGAAAAGGAAACAAACCAACAAAATAGGAAAGACTATTTCAAAGGAAATAAAGAAAGAACCACCAGGAGAGAATCTGGATTAAACCCAACACCACTTGCTGGAAACTCGGTCAAACATGGACTATCCACTGACCCGTAGCTAAGATCCATGATCCACGACCCATGACCCGTACCCGTGGACTTAACCCGACTTTACCCATCAAGATTACCCAACACCCCTGTTTGTACATAATGTTTATCTAGATGATATATGTTTATCCAAGGATTTGAAATTTTCGTATCGGACAACCTCAACAGTTTCAATATTTTAAACATGAAGATGACAAGGAGACCACGATATAGAAGGAGGAAGGGTCTTGACAACAGAGAATAAACATGTCATGGTACTTGTATTTCTTTGTTCATCCCAGTGGCATTTATATGGTCACACGAGGTGTATCACATGTGACAAACCCATTAATTGCTTGTATGAAGTAAACTTAACTGGTTGCAGGGATCAAGCAGTGTATTTTTGATAAATGGTAGAATTAGTAAAGTTACAATCCGTTAATTTTCACCCACGATGTTGTCATTTGTTTGATGACTGTTTATCACTCAAACTTCATTATTGTGATGGAAGAATGTCTAAATAGGCGATTTGATTTCCTTTTTTTAGCTTATTGCTCCTCGACTTCTAGGTATGATTTCCTGTTTTTAACATGTTGCTCCTGGAAATCTATTGTTGCTTGATTTGTTTTGTGCTTAAGATTAAATTCTTATAGATATTTTTTGCTAAATATTTTTTATTCTTTTTCCTTCTTTTATTCATCTTCAAGGAAAGAGATGCCAAGAACAAACTATTAAACCTGGTAGAGTTTTTTAGACAAGAGACGCCAAGAGCAAGCTAAAGATTTTAATGTTATTCCTTGTAAGTTGATTTGGTCAAAAACTATTTTAATTTTTGCTTGCAAAGTGGTTGATAGGAGGGTCTGTTTTTGATTATTTTTGCTCTGGATGTTGCTGTACTTTTTCTTTATTACATGGATCAATTTTAAAAGTTGGTTTTTTTTTGGTCTTAGTGATGAAACTTTCATTTGGTGGTGCTGTTTATAGCTTATCTTTTGGCAAATGGCATATGGCCAAATTGCAACACTCGTAAGAAATGGTAGGTTACATTTTCATTTAAAATGCCCAACAAACTTCTAGATCCTGATCGTCAGTGTGTTGGAAGATTGATACATCGATGAGAGCACTAGATTTTCTAAGCCAAGTAGTATGGCCACTTAACATGTGTACTGGTGATGTTGTTTTGCAGTCTTTGTTTGCTAGCTTGGTTAAACTTCTAGATCCTGATCGTCCATACCACTCTTGTATTAGGTCGAAAAGAAGGAAGTGAAATCGACTACGATTCATTGGCATTAGGTCGATTGAAGGAAGTTAGGGATGTTTTTGGCAGAGTTGTTTTTGATGTTGGGTAGGCAATGAAACATGGAAAAGGTTGGTGGATCATTATCATCTGAAAGTTGGTTAGTAATATGATGTTGGGTAGTCTTCATTCATTTAAGTGGGTATAATTGGCAAGTGTTTGTATGTATGTAGTTGTTGTAGTTGGTTGATTTTTCTCTTGATCAAATTTGTCTGATCTGATTATTAACTGAATTGAGTAAGAAGATGATCTGTACATATACTCACTACTACATAATATTTATTTATTGTAGGAAAGTTATCCTGAAGTTATTCCTATACAAACAAGAAATAAGTAAGAAAAAGAAAACCATAAACTAATGAACTGCACATATTTACACAAACATAAAATTAATGATTTTGATTTTATTTTTTCACATAAAAATTAATGATTTTGATTTTATATTTAGTTGATGAAATAAAAGTCTACTAGGTAAATACAGTATAAATAAATGCACTGGTATTTGTGAAAGACATGTTATTGGATTTCAATGGATAATGGCCTTCATTTTTATAGTCGTTGTGCTTTTCTATAATCTACAAATTTATTTATTATTAGGAGAATGTAATTACAAAAAACTATCATTATGATAACATGTAATCTTTGAACATGAATTTTCCAGGAAAAAAGAAAAAGAATGTTGCATTCTCTAGCGGAGGTATTCAAGCCTATTTTAATTCTAACCGTATTCGAATGTTGTTTATTTGATCAAAGTCTACATCAATTATCAACTGAACTATATGTCTAAAGGTGTTTTAGTATCCATTTACAATAACTTTCACATATTGTTCATCTGGTGCATTGCACGGGTACACTGCTAGTATATATATATAGGGCGGGTTCAAATGAAGGCTGAGTTGTGGTTGTGAACATGAGGACAAAGGAGAGTGTGTCATGTGTCCACATCTTCACGAGTCGTTCATGTATTATTCATCATGAATATTAATGTATCATTCAAGATGAATATTACACGATTCATGATGAATAATAAATAGATCATGAATTCGTGTATTATTCATCTTGAATGTTGTATTATTCATCTTGAATGTTGTATTATTCATCATGAATACAATATGGTTAATGTTCAACGTTGTATTATTCATCATGAATTGTGCATGAACGTTCACCGTCGTTATTCATATTGAAAGTGGACACCTGGGGACATGTGTCGCGCGCTCTCCTTTGACCCCTTATTCACAAGCGAAAACCTAGTTCGTAATTGAACTTTTCCCTATATATAGATACTACTACCTCTACTACTTATAACGGAAATCCACAAAACGTCGTCAAAACAAGTCCTAACGCATGAAGTACTACTTCTTAATGCATTAAGTCATAAATTTGTTAATTACAAAATTTGAAGCATAATGTAAAATTCAATGATGCACAATCTTTTATTGATGAGGGTTTATATTTCCAAGAAGCTCAAATCACGTGACCTCACCCTCTATATGTTCTTCTCCCTCCTCCAAAGGGGACGATTCACAATCCAATACAACGATTCCTTTAGTTAACCATGAATCGTCACTCACCTCTCGGATGAAATCATTCTTCTTCTACTCCCAATTTGAATTATGAATTTTATATGCACTTTACGTAGGGTTTCATTCTTAACCCACTATTCACGGTTTCTACTATTCTTCTACTTTGTCTTTCTCTCTCTTTATAATATCTAAAGAATACAAACTTGATTTCATTGTTTTTAATGTTGATATTTTTTAACTATTGATTTTTTTAGCCATTCATATTGTTGGTTGTGTAGGGAGTGTTGGATGGAAATTACTATGATGGAAATTACTTTCTAAACACCTTCTGAACTGTTCTTAAGTTTATTCTAATTTTTTGTGAATCAAGTTGTACTTTGATTTTTTTATTTGCAAGTTCAAAACCCTGAAGATAAACATAATACTTTTGTTTCTGTCTTTTAAGGTTTCAAGTCTCCATTTAATGTGTTGAAATCTTAAAAACCCATCTCGTGATCCATCTTCAATTCTTCATTTTGATCTTGATATTTCACGAAATGTTTTGCATATTCTAGAACCAAGCTTTTTGATTCCAAAAATGTCTTACATGTTGGGATCCTACCCTCCATTTTACTTGTGACTCTAGCCATCAAGTTATTCAAATTTCTTGGTAACAACACTCTTAGTTTTTGAACAGACTAAAATCACACACACAAAAATGAAAAATAATAGACACAAAATTGGAGTTGAGAATAAGAAGATAAGTTTGCATCAAGGTTATGTAGGATGAAATTCACCACTCCATGAGTGCATCATCAAAATGTTGAGTGGTTTCAAGATAATAGCCACCTCCATCATATCAAAGGTTATTCCAACTATTTCACCACCCAAAGAACACGATATAGGGAAAATATTCCAAGCTTTAAATCACACAATCCTCCCAACGGTCCATGGAATCACTCGGGTAGGAACATCGTGTTTACAGAAAGAAGGTTCCACAATATGAACAAAAAATCAACAAATTAGGAATTTTAGCAACTTGAAGCACCTCTATTGGGAAGTAATGAAGGTTTGCTCATGTGATTGAGATTTGACTCAAAGTTCTCCAACTCTTTATTAACATCACTCTCATCCTAAACCAATACATTTTAATTTTTTATTACTACTTGGTAAGGGGCCTCAACTTTGATTTTTCAACTCGTCGACTAGTTGTCTCATCTTAACGTTCAAGGTTTCAAAAGAGGATGTGAAGTTTCCAAAAAAATGTTGTAAGAATTTCCACTATGCTTGGGGAAGACGTTTCAAAACAGTGAGACGGTTCGAGTTGTTAAATAAAATTCTCGAGTGGGTTGTGGGGAACAAAAGGCGTTAATCTATGGTGAGGATTAATCCCTTGAAAATCACAAAGATAAAAAAATTCATCCCATGATTGGTCGAATGTATTCATACACGTGTCATTCCAATCTTGATAGGGAGGTGAAAATGAAGGGTAGGTGCCATCATCTTAAATATTTGCCAACAAGTTAGGATGTTGTTCCCATGAATAATCGAAAGTATTAAAATACGGGGCATCCCAACTAAAGCCATCCATTATGGTGAAAGAAAAAAACAATGAAAAACTCAACTTATAACTCAAGAAACTCTGGATATATGCCAATTCCTAGCAACGACGCCAAAAATTTGGTAGCTGAAAATCGTATAATCCACAAAGTGGCCACAATGTTCCCACGGTGGGGGCGCAAGTACATACCGACACTATGATTGCTACAATTAATAAAGTGGTAAAAATATCGATATCGTATCCACAGGAATTGGATTTCAATGTTTCAAGTACTAAGTCGAGAATACACCAATTTAAATGAGAGAAGAAGAAAATACTTTGAGCGAGTTTTTGTGCTTTTTAACAACGAAAACTAAACAAATAACTAAATATGGGTATGTGTGTAAGTTTCACTTAAGACAATTGTAGTAACAAAATGACTAGAAACTTCATGTCACAAAAACCTCTATAAAGATTCCAATCTCTTGAAAGTGAATCTTAATAGACCGTACCCATAAAGTGCCAATAAAGTTACCATCATTGCTGATTATTAAGTTTGCCAATTTAACTAAGTTGACAGAATATCAAGTTCTATTAGTATGGATATTTATACCCAAATCTCTTTGTGATATAAATCTCGACCAATGTTTGAACCTTAGTTATAAATCATACAAAATTCGTATCTCTACGTAATTATCAAACATTTTCTCAAATCTGTGTGCACCGCTTAAGCCGTATGTCAAATCCGCCCATCTCCGGGTCAAGATCTAATATTAACACTTCAAGATGATCATCTTATGCACGTTGACTTTAAGTCCCGACTCAAGTGACCAAGCTTAAGGGCTAGTAATAATGACAACACTCAAGTGTTGCCTGCTAGTCTCAAGTTCGACTCACATCCATACCTCACGCCCATACCCAAGAGGCGCTTAGCTAATAATAAGAATGAAGAACATTGCAGAAGAAAAAAAATATTTGGAAAATAGTTGCATTAAAATATAAATACAAAACAAGAATTAAACGCGAGAAATTAAATTCTACACTAGTACTTCATATCTTCAACCATGGCAAAAGGAGCAAAAACATATAGACTAACATCACTATGATCCTTTGGATAATGAAGGCCATATAGAAATAGGATTTTCAGAGATTTTCCAATCTTTTTCAATCCTTATATAGCTCACAATACCCGATTAATAGCATAATCCAATGGTATCTCGAGTGCCCACAATTCACTTGTGCCCACTACCGAACAAAGGCGTTTTTAACCCAAAAAGGGATGCGTATAACCATAAAAACATCCTCAGCGACTCTAAATGAAAACAAAATATCAAAAGGAAGAAACACAAAAAAAACAGAACACTACAACTAAAATGGAATAAAAACACACATAAACGATATGTATATAACGTTGAGAATGAGAGTTATCAGGGTGGTAGTTAAATTGGATGCAAACGTTATTTTTGTCTTTCTAAAACAAATTATAAATCATGTTACATTTGCCGCAAAATCACTACTACAAATATGACTTTTATACGCGCTTAATTATACGCGGTTTTTGTTGTTTTTACAAAAACCGTGTATAAAGGACGGATTTGGACCCTTTTTACACGGTTAAGGTTGAACCGTTGCTTTTAACAACTGTGTATAAAAGGTAGTTGACAATTACAAACGGCTGCATCGAAAAAACCGAGTATAAAAGTTACCTTTTATACGCGGTTGTGTGTTAAAAACCACGTACAAAGGGGTTACTTTTATACGCGGTTGTATATAAAAAACCGTATGTAAAACGCACCTTTACACACGGTTTTAGCAAGAAACCGCATATAAAAGTACCCATTTGATACGCGATTGTCTGTAAAAAACCACGTATAAAAGGTAACATTTGTACGCGGTTTTTTACACTCAACCGCATATAAAAGATAACTTTTGTACGTGGTTTTTTACACACAACCACGTATAAAAGGTCTTACATAGGGTTTCACAATAAATAAAAGGAAAGTGTCGTTTTTTACCAAATGCGGCTCATTCTAAAAAAACACATTTTTTTACGATTTTGGGCGTTTTTTGTATTATTCTTCAACAAGAGTAAAGTATGGTCAATTTTCATCTCAAACGCATCCCACAAATTGTGTTTGATAGGCAATTGATCTGGTTCATCTCGTTACATCTTATCTTAGTGCATCTCATTCTAATGTGCATTAAAAGGTAGAGACTTTTTCTTACCTTTTCTCACGATAACTCTATTTCTCACCAAAACACAACCCTATATATATAATATATATAAGTTTAAATTAATTTTGTTGATTTATAATTTAGTGATGAACTATAATTTTGGGTTCATGTCGTGTTTTTCTTACTATCAAACATTATACACTTTTCTCTTTGTTCACCTCCCATTCATGTTGTCATTTGCAGTAATTAATAAAAGTCAATAGGACTCTCACATGATCGAGAAACTGCTGTTATCTAATCACCTTTATGTTGATAAGGTATCATCTCAATTTATAGTTTGACTATTAAGTTCTACTTTGCTTGCCACTTCACATTGGACAAAGAGGTTGTTTTGAATAGAAAATGTACCAAATAGGGAAATGATGTATTCACATTCCATACAGTGTATATTGGGTTGTTTAGTTTGGTTTGGTTTACTCTTGATCCAGGTCTTCTATATGCACCTTTTTGTGTTGAAGTGTTGGTATTGTGTGTGTTGAGTAACAGATGCATTCTAATTTCCTATGTGGGTATTTGATTCAGGTCTTCTTCATGTGTGTTCTTATTTCCTTACTTGTTTTTGTACTCGGTGCTCATATGCACACACTCTTATGGTCTTACCTAGAGATGGGCACTAGCCGATCCAGGATCATCCCTATGGTCGGTCAAACCGTTGCATTCTAATGTTTTGTTATTTTTTTACTTAGGGCCATTATGTAACACCCGTAATTTTTGGATAAGTACAACTTCGAATCAGTGTGGAATCGATCTCTTAAGAAAAATATAAAAAATAGGATTTTGGATTAAATCCTATATTTTATGGTCTTATTGGATGAGGAATTCGAATACGAGTCCAACGGTTCTTTCCGGAGTGAAAACGAAGCTATAACGAAGAAGTTATGGCCAAAACAGTGTTTAAGAGGAAATCGGGCGACCAGTGCCCAGACGCGCGCGCCTTCACACGCGCGGAGAGGCGCGCAGAGCTCTGGACCAGCTTAAAGACGCGAATTTCATCCCTCAAACTTCATTTCTTCATATCTCTCTCATTTCAACTCCGATTTTGATGATTCAACTTGCTATGGTTCAGTTTTTGAGAGCTCTTCAAGGATCTAGAAAGAGTTTGGAAGATCATTGGAAGATTCAAGGGTGTTTGGTGGTGGTAAGTCTCGAATCTCCTTCCTTTCTCTCCCAAATCGTTTTCCCTTTTCTTCCTCACAAAACCCTAACCGATTTTGGGGTTTCTCTTGGAGATTGATACGTTTCTTATCCATTTTATGCTATTGATTTCATCTATAGATGCAAGAGCAAGTTTCATCCACAACATCTTAGAGATTTTTGGGGTTTTCTAGGTTTTCATCAAAACCTAAGTGGTGAGTTCATCCTCCTTAGCTTCTATACTTTCATATGAGTTATAAATGTTCCATTGATGATCTCCTAGCGTTTTGTTTCTCCAATTTCGGTTTGGATGATTTTGGAGAAATTAGGTTAATATTGGGGTTTTGGTCAAAATGGAGATTTCAATATGAGATGGTTGGGGAATGGTTTTAAAGTGGTTGAATATGAATATTCATGGTAGGAATTTAGGAATTTAGGTTTTTGGAAGATTTGGACTTGAAGGTTCGGACTTCTTCAAATGAGCTTACGTTTGGGAAAATCTAGATTAGCCTAATCTAGCAAGGTGAGTTCAAGTTACTTTGCGAAAACGTTGTACATGCCAAAATGAGTATTTTTCAAATATGTGTGTTTTACTTGAAAATATATGAGGTTGAGTTATTTGAATGGTTTAACTCTTTTGAAGTGTTTATCTTCATAAATGTGTAAAACACCCGTATTTGGGGCTTTTGAATATTTGGATGGTTAGAAACCATAAATTGTCTTTAAAAGATTAATTGCTCAAAATGAGGTTTGTTTGATGGTTTAATCATGTTAGTGTAAATGATTTTAATAAACCATTTGGGAAAATGCACTTTTAGTGTTATGAGTTATTTTGAGAATATTAAGGGTGTGAGTCCTTTGGGAAAACCCTTTTGTTTAACCCGTGTTGAGTTTTGGGGTTAATGATGATTTCGGGAGGTGTTTTCTTAAACAATGTTTAAACGCGTTTTATGCGATGATGACCGACATTATGGGTCTAGCAAGCTTGGAGCACTTTGCTTGGTTTTGACTTTGAGAAAGTCTTGGGACATTTGACCGGTTTAAATGGCTCGATGTGGAGTCTTATTTACGGGTTGCTTTTATTGCACCGTGTTGCATATTATTGCACGTTGTTGATATTTACATGCTCAGGGTGGAGTCTAGGATGTGTTATATGCTTAATTGCATCTCATTTGCATGATTTGACGTTGATAAATGATCATTAGATCTTTGAGCAGAGGGCTCGGTTTTGGACTCGATTGAGTCTTGAGGGCATTCGCCCGGTTTTAATAAGCTCGACGTGAGCTTGGGGTTTGCATTGCATGAGTTGCATCATATTTGAGGTTTACATGATTTAAATGCATTGGTTATTCTTTTTAGGTCATGTATAAATTTTTAAGTTAAGTAAGCTTGTTTTGGATGGTGGGTTTGCCAAGGTAAAGACCTAGTATGGTTGAACTTGGTGGTTTTAAATGGACTAAAGACCTAGTATGGTTGATGTCTAAGAGGGGCTAAAGACCTAGTATGGTTGATGTCTAAGATGGGCTAAAGACCTAGTATGGTTGATGTCTGAGATGGACTAAAGACCTAGTATGGTTGATGTCTAAGATGGGCTAAAGATCTAGTATGATTGATGTCGAGGATGGACTAAAGACCTAGTATGGTTGATGTCATCCGTTTTCCACATCCAAGAAGCTTACTTGCATTTATTTAATCGTGGTTTAATTTATGTGTTTGCCACATTCGATGAGATCGGGTCTCCCCTGTCACCGAAGGGTGTTGATTTCGGGTATTTTATCTATTCACATTGTTGAGGTTATAATACATCCATATGGATTGTTTTCCATGATTGATGGACGGATTTATTTTACATTCTTATTGGATGTTTTAACTGCTGGAGTTTTATTTTATGGTATTTGGATTTTAATACATTTTACGTTTGCGTGAGTTTTGCTTCGTATTATGTTTCCAATGAAAGATCATGTTTAAATGGATGGTTTCCATGCTTTACGGGTTGAGTATGTATTGCCAACCGTATTTGAAGGTTTTGCCTAAAACTAGATTTATTCACGTATTTGAGTGGGTTGGGATTCGTATCTCATTTTGGAAAACGCTTTACACTTTTTCGGGAATGGTTTCCATGGAATTTGAGTGCGTTGGAAAATGAGTCATTTACGCCCGCTTGGGAAACCCTTTTGGAAATGATAATCTTGTTGCAAACTTTCATTTATAGATTTATTTGAATCATGACTAAAACTACTAACTTCCGATTTATGATTTTATTTAGTCATGATAAAATGCTTGAACTCACTAGGCGTAAGCCTAACCCTTTTTATTTGTCGGCATGTGCAACAGGCTCAGGTTGGGGTAGATCTAGCTACATTGTGAAGTGGCGAGTGCTAGTAGAGTGCACGAGAGGTGACTTAATTAGTGAAGTCTTCTGCAATTGTTTGGACTAGCAACTTGTGTTGTGTTATGTAGCACCCGATTAAGTTATTTTATCGTGGACTTATAATGTTTTAAATTCCGAGGTATTTTAAGGAATGAATTGTAGAAGTGATTATATCTAATTTGGTTATTTTATTGAATTTTAAAGTTAGTTGCTCGTTCCAAATTTGAGGGTGTTACAAGTTGGTATCAGAGCATAAGTTTGAGAGATTTAGGTGTTGATTTCGGATACCTAGACTCAAACTAGCGTTTGTTTAAGTAAATGAGAGTGAAATTCACCTTTCGGCACTTTAAGATAGGATGTTTTGGGATCAATGGATGTTGTTAGAAACGAGAATCACGTCGAGAGTAGCAAGGATAATCGTGTATGGTTCGTTCATAGTGACACCTGGCCAGTGTCATGGTGAACTTACTAGTACATGTGCATGCTTGAATTGTTTCATGTGATGATCGTTGGGGTAGTGAAGGAGGTTCTAAACTAGTAGTCGTTGGAATAGACGGACGATTCTAGTAATTGTCACTTGGAGTGACGATAAGCATGATATTTGCTTTAAGTAGACCGTTTCGGGTCGAAATTGTAGGTTGGACTAGAACCATAGGCTTATTGAGCCGACTTTGATTTGAGGAAAAACCGTAAAGTTAATTGATGTATCTCCTAACTTGCCTTAAGAGGTTTGAATATCCGGATGACAATAGTGGACCGGAGGATTTTGGAGGAGTATGAGTTGAGACGTTGAATGCCGACTAAATCATGCATGAAATTTATTTTGGAAATAAATTGCATCAACTATTTCTTGTGTTTCCAATCCTTATGTGGATTGTGTTATGAATTTTGAGAAATGTTTGGCAGGCACACAAGATTTCAAATTATGGTTTTAAAAGTGCATGAAACCGTTTTATTGCGGGAGTTGCAAACTTCGCCGGGATTTGTTTTGCCTTACTTCATTGTTGTTCAACATTTGTTTTGGATGTAATGACAATCGTATTTTTATGATGTTTGAGATGTTGGGCAATAACTACGGCTTGTGACTTTAACATTGGATCTCCTCCACATATGTTAGAGTTTGGACGGAAAGTTATTTTCCATTATGTCTATGTGAAGTTATTTTGGAAATTTTGTTTAAGGTGAGTTGTTAAACAATGTTGTTTATGTGGTATTACCCTAGAAGGGGATTTTTGGGATTTTGGCGTCCTATTTATGATTTTGCTTATAGCAATTTGGCTTTGGAAGCATGGTGTTTAGCGCCGTTTTATTGACTTGGAATCATTGAGTCCATGGCGGCTCATGGAGTTTTGTTTTACGACATGTTGAGTCGTGTGAGTATAATTTCACAATGTGCATACTCTAATTGCTTATGTGAAAAGTTTACGAGTTTTGGTTGGGCATTTGGTCCCACTCGAGTTGTGTTGAGAAAAGTTAATTTTATGCCATAAGGCGACTAAGAAGAAATGAGTTTGGAACTCCAGTGCCGCGTAACTTTTCTTTCAAGAGTTGTATTACTAAGTATTTCGTTGCAAATAGTTCAGTGTATGGATTGATTTATACGTGACTCAAGTGATGCATGAAAGAACAGTTTGGTGACAAGTCAAAATGATTTGCTTGGTGCGCTTTTGGTCAGTTAAATGTTTTATTATCATTTTCGTGAAAATGCGTTATATCGACTTAGGGGCATGCATGTCTTGGTAACCATTGTTTCTCAATACTTTGACAAACGAGTCGTGCACGAAATATTTTATTGAATCCTTGTTTAAATGAGAGGCCATTTGGTCAAAGGGGTGTTTTTGTGTTATGAAAATCATGCATAAGTTTGCAATGCTTTATATATTGAGAATATAAATGCGTGAGTCGTTGACACTTGGTTAATTTTGAATTGCCGATTATTTTGGGAGAATTGAAAACCTTTTTGGTTTTTGAAGAAATGTGTACTTGGAGTATTTTTGACAAATACATTTTATGTGATGACGCTTTGACGTTTTATGTTCCAAGTACGAAACTTTGAGGAAAATGTTTCGCGATGAAAATTTTAGAAAAATTGTTTATATGAAACTATGGCGCGTGTAATTTCTTATGTTTTGAACATTGACGCGCACCTTTAGTGCAACATGAGATTTGAAATTAGGTTTGAACCCTTTTTGGTGTCAACAAATTAATTACACTTATTTCTCCTAAGTTTTTGAGAAAACACTTTATTGTGTGCAACCTTGTCAGAAAACATCTTACTCGTGTGTCATTATATGACCGGATGAGAAATTTTGGGAAATCAATTTAAACGATTGCATCTCTTGAACTTTTGGGGTGAGTTATTTGGTGCATACGTGTCATTTCAAGAAATTTCTAAGAAGTGTTACACGCTTGCATGTCTACCCCAATTTGAAGTTTTATGATGTTTTAAGTCGATATATTCAAATGATGGAAACGGATTGGTTTTGTCTTTAAATTTGGAACCTACACAAGTCGTTTTGTGTTTTGACTGAGGTGTAATTAGGAATCGTTTCCTGGTTTTGTATAATAAACTGACGCGCGCAAATTTTGTTGGGGAACCTTGTTCCATACCATTTGAATGGTCAGAAAAGAATTTTGAGTAAATTGCCGTTTGGGCTTCTTTTGAAGTACGTGTGAAAATTGTTGCACACCGTTTAAATTGGGCAGTTACCTTGCGTGCATGTCATGAGTCAATCCATACCAGAACCGTGGTGGTTCGTTTTAAAGAAGTTGTTTATTACGCTTGTTGCGTTTTGTGGGTAAACTGAACTGCAATGAAATGGTTTTCAACATGATTTTCATATGTGGGACGAGCGTGTCCAGTTTTGCGTAGCTACCGAACTGATAGCAGTAGTTTTGTGCGTACGGTTTATTTGATATGAAAATCTTAGTGTTGAAAATATTTTGTGAATGGTTTTGATTAATTGGCATATTTATTGAATAACGCGCTTGAAAACCTTGAACTCGTTAGGACCTTGGAAAGGGTATGTAACCCAGTTAAGGGTAGGTGCGTGTAGCACTTCGAAGGTGGAAGGTTGAGTATTCCACGCGTGTTGGTATTATAGGCCGGATGATATCGGTAGCAAAGATGTGTTTGTGGTAATTGGAGGGTTAGACGTGCGGTAACACATTTTGAGGTTGGTACAGCCGCTTTGTTGACAGCCTTAGTTTTTGTGGAAACACTCGGTAAATGGAACTCGTGTGTGGAGTCCTGTTAGAGTTCAGAATTTGGTGGTAAAACTAGGTGTCAACCTTTGTGGTCTTGAGATCGGAAACCGTTAGTGTAAACGGGGATTTGTAGCCGACTTTAAAAGAATGATGGTGACGGTGGTAGTAACCTTAATATGCTCTTTACGATAAGAGTATTTAGGGAAATGACTTTCCTTGTGTGGTAAGAGAAACTGTCAACTCGATGATTGGTAATTGTACACATCCTTGGGAGTGTGTAAATGATGGGCCAGTGATGACCGTTTGTGTTAAAATTGGTGGAAACCGCTGAGAGTAAATACTAGTTCATTAGCGAGAATTAGTTGGGGTTTCTGAAGTTTGATTGATGTTGGTAGTGATTGAATGTCGGATTGGTTTGGAGAGAAAATTTAAGAACACGTAAATGTGGTATGATTGGGAAGTATGGAACATCTAAGGTTGGGAGACAATCGGAGTCACCTGACTAGGAGTTATCCTAGTGGTTGGAGTGTCCCCTGGACATAACTACATTGTACGTGAATGGGGCTTTGTTGATAAGCAATTGTTCGAGGATTTGTCTTTATAGACTGTGTGGAGGGAATTTAGATTCTAGTTAGGAACTGATAAATTATAGTCGACGTTGATTCGGTTAGCCTTGGGTTGTAGAGGGTGTAGATTTCGAGGACGAAATCCTTATAAGGTTGGGAGGATTGTAACACCCGTAATTTTTGGATAAGTACAACTTCGTATCAGTGTGGAATCGATCTCTTAAGAAAAAATATGAAAAATAGGATTTTGGATTAAATCCTAGATTTTATGGTCTTATTGGATGAGGAATTCGAATACGAGTCCAACGGTTCTTTCCGAAGCGAAAACGAAGCTATAACGAAGAAGTTATGGCCAAAACAGTGTTTAAGAGTAAACCGGGCGACCAGTGCCCAGCGCGTCTGGTGGCGCGCCTTCACACGCGCGGAGAGGCGCGCAGAGCTCTGGATCAGCTTAAAGACGCGAATTTCATCCCTCAAACTTCATTTCTTCATATCTCTCTCATTTCAACTCCGATTTTGATGATTCAACTTGATATGGTTCCGTTTTTGAGAGCTCTTCAAGGATCTAGAAAGAGTTTGGAAGATCAGTGGAAGATTCAAGGGTGTTTGGTGGTGGTAAGTCTCGAATCTCCTTCCTTTATTGGGGTTTTGGTCAAAATGGAGATTTCAATATGAGATGTTTGGGGAATGGTTTTAAAGTGGTTGAATATGAATATTCATGGTAGGAATTTATGAATTTAGGTTTTTGAAAGATTTGGACTTGAAGGTTCGGACTTCTTCAAATGAGCTTACGTTTGGGAAAATCTAGATTAGCCTAATCTAGCAAGGTGAGTTCAAGTTACTTTGCGAAAACGTTGTACATGCCAAAATGAGTATTTTACAAATATGTGTGTTTTACTTGAAAATATATGAGGTTGAGTTATTTGAATGGTTTAACTCTTTTGAAGTGTTTATTTTTATAAATGTGTAAAACACCCGTATTTGGGGCTTTTGAATATTTGGATGGTTAGAAACCATAAATTGTCTTTAAAAGATTAATTGCTCAAAATGAGGTTTGTTTGATGGTTTAATCATGTTAGTGTAAATGATTTTAATAAACCATTTGGGAAAATGCACTTTTAGTGTTATGAGTCATTTTGAGAATATTAAGGGTGTTAGTCCTTTGGGAAAACCCTTTTGTTTAACCCGTGTTGAGTTTTGGGGATAATGATGATTTCGGGATACGTGTTTTCTTAAACAATGTTTAAACGCGTTTTATGCGATGATGACCGACATTATGGGTCTAGCAAGCTTGGAGCACTTTGCTTGGTTTTGACTTTGAGAAAGTCTTGGGACATTTGTCCGGTTTAAATGGCTCGATGTGGAGTCTTATTTACGGGTTGCTTTTATTGCACCGTGTTGCATATTATTGCATGTTGTTGATATTTACATGCTCAAGGTGGAGTCTAGGATGTGTTATATGCTTAATTGCATCTCATTTGCATGATTTGACGTTGATAAATGATCATTAGATCTTTGAGCAGAGGGCTCGGTTTTGGACTCGATTGAGTCTTGAGGGCATTCGCCCGGTTTTAATAAGCTCGACGTGAGCTTGGGGTTTGCATTGCATGAGTTGCATCATATTTGAGGTTTACATGATTTTAATGCATTGGTTATTCTTTTGAGGTCATGTATAAATTTTTAAGTTAAGTAAGCTTGTTTTGGATGGTGGGTTTGCCAAGGTAAAGACCTAGTATGGTTGAACTTGGTGGTTTTAAATGGACCAAAGACCTAGTATGGTTGATGTCTAAGAGGGGCTAAAGACCTAGTATGGTTGATGTCTAAGATGGGCTAAAGACCTAGTATGGTTGATGTCTGAGATGGACTAAAGACCTAGTATGGTTGATGTCTAAGATGGGCTAAAGATCTAGTATGATTGATGCCGAGGATTGACTAAAGACCTAGTATGGTTGATGTCATCCGTTTTCCACATGCAAGAAGCTTACTTGCATTTATTTAATTGTGGTTTAATTTATGTGTTTGCCACATTCGATGAGATCGGGTCTCCCCTGTCACCGAAGGGTGTTGATTTCGGGTATTTTATCTATTCACATTGTTGAGGTTATAATACATGCATATGGATTGTTTTCCATGATTGATGGACGGATTTATGTTACATTCTTATTGGATGTTTTAACTGCTGGAGTTTTATTTTATGGTATTTGGATTTTAATACATTTTACGTTTGCGTGAGTTTTGCTTCGTATTATGTTTCCAATGAAAGATCATGTTTAAATGGATGGTTTCCATGCTTTACGGGTTGAGTATGTATTGCCAACCGTATTTGAAGGTTTTGCCTAAAACTAGATTTATTCACGTATTTGAGTGGGTTGGGATTCGTATCTCATTTTGGAAAACGCTTTACACTTTTTCGGGAATGGTTTCCATGGAATTTGAGTGCGTTGGAAAATGAGTCATTTACGCCCGCTTGGGAAACCCTTTTGGAAATGATAATCTTGTTGCAAACTTTCATTTAAAGATTTATTTGAATCATGACTAAAACTACTAACTTCCGATTTATGATTTTATTTAGTCATGATAAAATGCTTGAACTCACTAGGCGTAAGCCTAACCCTTTTTATTTGTCGGCATGTGCAACAGGCTCAGGTTGGGGTAGATCTAGCTACATTGTGAAGTGGCGAGTGCTAGTAGAGTGCACGAGAGGTGACTTAATTAGTGAAGTCTTCCGCAATTGTTTGGACTAGCAACTTGTGTTGTGTTATGTAGCACCCGATTAAGTTATTTTATCGTGGACTTATAATGTTTTAAATTCCGAGGTATTTTAAGGAATGAATTGTAGAAGTGATTATATCTAATTTGATTATTTTATTGAATTTTAAAGTTAGTTGCTCGTTCCAAATTTGAGGGTGTTACACATTACAAAATACAATCATGCCATAGGGTCTTCTCAAGTCAACACTCCGGTTACATGGAGATTAAACAAGGTATAATTTAATTATATATCCCAACAATTTATTTCGTACTTTAATTTGTTTAATCACTACTTTTTTTTACACTTTAGTTTAATCAATTTGTGATGAAATCTTTCAATTTGTGATGCATGGACAATATGCTTCCTCCTCAAGGTATGTGCTTATATTTCGTTCATTTTATTTATATATTGTACAAAACACTTCATTTTATTTATATTAACACCTACTTTCAAATTTATATATAGGACATATGGACGACCACGACTCCCTTTGTAATTACAGAAGTAGAGGAGATGGCTTGCAATATCGTGATATCGTTTAGTTTGAAGCGCATGAAAGATGGTAAAATGTAGTAATGAATGAATGGATTGATTTAAGAATTAGTAGAGTTGATTATACGATAAAATGTATTAGAATGTTTGGTTACTTTGAGATGTTACATTTGAGTTGACGATCTTTAAAGTTTAATGGTTAATGGTTATTTTGAGATGCTACACTTACGTGTCTAGTTGATTTTTGTATTTGGAATTGTGTTTGAAATGTTTCATTATACACAATTTTTGTATTTAAAGTGTAATGGTTAATGGTTACATTTATACACGATTTTGTTATGAAAACCGTGAAAATTTTATACAATTGTAAATGGTTTTAGCCAAAAAAAACGTGTAAGATAGATACTTTTATAAACGGTTAGTAGAACTTTTTTAAACGGTTTCATCTAAAAATCGTATAAGATAGACACTTTTATAAACGGTTAGCAGAATGTTTTTAAACGGTTTGATATAAAAACCGTGTAAGATTGTAACTTTTATACACGGTTAATATTACTTTTCTAAACGGTTTTAAAACCGTGTATAAAAGTTAAGTTTTATACGCGGTTTTGGAACCGCGTATAAATGCCGATACTTTTACAAACACTTGCCATATACGTGGTTCCAAAACCGCGTATAAAGCCAAAAACAACCGTTTATAAAAGTCATATTTGTAGTAGTGAATGGAATTCAAATTCTTCACATATGCTAAGGAATGAACAAATCCATCAACCATGGAATTAGGTGGAATTTGGTGTAATCTGGTGGATCCAATCAATTGAACCAAACATCACTAAGGAATTTGGTCAAAGAAATTTGTCATTCCAATTCCATCAAATTTATTTGAATTTCGTGAACCAAACAGCCCCTTAGATTAGTAGGTTGTTAGCTACCGTTATAACTATATTTCACTTTCTCCTTTATTGGGTGATTATATTTGATCTAGTCTTAGTTAGCCTCAATTGTTTAGGTTTAAATTTACTCATGTTTTATGGGTGTTACCATCATAACATGATAGTCTTTCATCTGAATAATATGCACTTGTCCATACAAGTAATTTCTAACATGCACGCGTGCTTAATGCACATATGCATAAAAACAAATAAACAACTTGATTTATTTGTATGCACCAGTGCATACCGTCTACATGAATGTCTACCAGGGTGTTCCTCAAATTTTCATTTTAAGGTTTTCCCCTGAACCTCCCTATCTATATAGGTGGAGGTTTAAACGAGACGCCACCATTTTGCGAAAACGCGAAAACAACCTTAACACATGTGATAATACACGTGTGGGGATAGTTGGTGGTCATACGACATACCATGGGACTTAGGTCGCACCAAAGGTTGTTCGCGTCTATAATTTGGTATCATATGTGATGGATTATTGTATCACATCAAGAACTGATAGACCCAGATTTAACAGGTAACAATATAATAATGGATATGAACACGAACAATTGATGATTTCAATTTGTCATCCCTCTCGTATTCATTCAAGGATCGTTCAGAGAATATTACAATGAAAGTAAAGGAACGATTAACCTAATTCTAGGTTAAGGAAAGCCTTAAATACCTAGGATTTACACAAACAAGGCTTAAGCCCATTATGCCTAAACTAAGCCCAATTAATGTAATAAAAGGCTTTTATAAGAATAATAAATCTAATTAAGCTCTCTATAATTATTTATATATCTTTCAAATATGTAGGACATTTATTGTCCTAACAATCTCCCCCTAAAGATATATAAATAAAAATCGGTCTTGAAACCTTCAAATCTTGATCTTCTCTTCTTCTTGAATCTTTGAAATGCAATGATTTTGCTTGTCTTCATGTCATTTCAGCGCTCCCCCTTGAATAAAGCTCTTGGTCTTCAAATCTTCAACGAATCTGTCTTTGAACCGCGAGTTGAATTTGCTTTCAGCTTCAGCTTTAAGAACTTTGTAGAATCGAAATGCTTGAAGAAGGAAATACTGAATTGTAGCGATCACCACTTGATAAACGATGAGAAGAGTTGATCACTTGTAAGCACTTTGAAGTCTTTTCGGAATTTGGAACTTGACCGTTACTCCCCCTTGGATTTTGTATGGGGACTTCTTTACTCCCCCTCGGCTTTTGCTAACTCCCCTTCAACTTGATAATCCGTGTCCTTGAATCTGTACCCTTTCTCCCCCTCATGATGAGTAGGAGCATTCAAAGACGGTAGTGACGAGTAGCAAACAAATCAGATAAAACGTTAAGTAAACAGGGTAATCAGCTAACACAGAAACACATAAGTAACTGTTATCACAACAATTTAAAAAATTGTGTGGCCTATGTTCAGAGCTGGCAAGGGGGTATCTCTGATAAGACTTCCAGTTATCACTGAAGTAAAATATTAAAAAATTACTTCTCAAACTGTTCCGACAATATCACCAAGATATGCAATTGGAATCACAAAGACTCGTGCATGTGTGAAAGAAATAAGTTATATCTATTAGGCTCAAAGATTGACTTAACCTGGGACACAAGTTAAAATCAATTGACACTGTGATAAGAATAAGAAGTTCGGAGACCGGAGCTGATGTCTTCCTGTTTCAATATCTAAGACCTCCAAGTGAGGAATAGATAGATTATGTGCTAAGTCTCTGTGAATATATGAAACAAGCATCTGTTGTGAGATACTTGAGTGGCTGGGTGGGGTGACACGAGTTATCGACACTGGGTCCATGTCTGTTTCAATACTCATCTCCAAAGAACGAGAATGAATAGATTGTGTGGTTACCTGAATAACTGACTCGGTTTGGTAAGGACCAATATTTCTTTTAAGTCCTGTCACATCCTCACCATATTCTACTCTCTCCAAACTCATCTATCAGTCTAGACCCCTCACTGTTGTCTATAAGGGATTTGTTTCTTGGGTAGGTCCTTCCGGTTCTGGATAGACCATAGAAACGGTGTAATTCCTAACACACATTCATGCAATGAGTATAGCATTTAAGTACACAGTAAAGTACGAGTTCTAAACTGAGGTGTTTAGAAGTCACAGCATTTAAGAACGAGTCCTGATCTGAGTTGATCAGAAGTCATAACATTTAAAAAAGAGTTCTGAACTGAATTATTCAGAAGTCATAACATTTAAAAACGAGTTCTGAACTGAATTATTCAGAAGTCATAAAAGATGAAGTCCGAGTTCTGATCTGAAGTAATCAGAAGTAATCAGAAGTCATTACATTAAAAAACGAGTTCTGAACTGAATTATTCAGAAGTCATCAAAACATTTGAAATATAGAATTTCAAGAAACAAAATCAAGCGCTAAACAGAATGACTCAGTAAGCACAGTGTTTGCAAGAAAGGAAACAATGATCAGAAAGTTTAATTGTGAAGAACAAGTCACAATTAATATATCAGATAAGAACAGAATCATTTGCAAAAATAGCGAACTTGGAAAACAACTAGGAATTCAAACGAGTGTATTTCCATCGAAAAAATAAACAAATATGAGAGACATGGAAATAACTAAGTCAAGAAAAATGACACGTGGCAATCATGGAATTTAAAATAGGAGAATAACAAACACAAGTAAGTTATCCAGAATGCATTGCCACGGTCTTTGAATTCAGTTGAAGTGTACTTACCTTTCATAGTACTCCCCCTCAAATGTGGCATAACCTTTGAATGCAGTCATGTGGAAAGAATCTTCTAATTTAAATGCACATGACATGCCTGCAAAACAGATTAGACAGATTTTGGTATCCATCTTGGGATGGATCCTTGTTGGTTAGATGCCCTATTACTGGGAGGACTGGGGATACTATAAGTACCATACCAATACTTAGCATGGTCTTTCTTCACAAAGTCATTTGTACCACAATAAGAGCAACACAGCTTCTGTGCAGATAAGTTGATCAGTTTATTAACAGAATAAACACGATCAGTTTTCACAAAAGATTTGGCATGGAAAGTTATGTTATTCTTGGCATTCTTTATAGGGACGGATGACTTTGGAGCAGGAGTGGTTCCTTTAACTCTCCACTCCAGTTTTACTTTCTTGAAAGATGGATTATCATTATTATCAACACGAGAATTATAGAAAAGATTGGAAGGTCGAATCTGATCTTTTGAAAAGTTATTTGATTTGACAAAAATCTTTGAATCAGATTTAACCTTTTGTTTCTTCAAAGACTCGGTAGTTAATTCAGATAATCTCTTTGTAAGCTTGGAAATCTCGGACTGAAAAACCTTCCTCTCTTTTGAAAAATCATCTTTTAAACATTTAGACCTAAAACCTTCAACTTTCGTTTTCTCAGACTCTTCGATTAGAACGTCTAATTCTTTCTCCAAATCGGATATTTTCAAAGAAAGTTCTTCATTCTTTTTGGAGAAAGATTTGCGTTCTAATTCAAACTTCTTTCTTTCTAAAATCAAAACTTTTTCAAAATCTGAGATCTGTTTAGAAAGTTTTAAGCACATGAGTTCAAGTCTCTTCTTCTCTTCAAGAGAGGTGGATGAAAAACCAGATTGCTTTTGAATAAGCAATTGTCTTTCTTTTTCAAAACTTACCTTTTCCTTTTCAAAAAGCTTTTCAAGAGAGGATAATTTACTTTTAAGTTCAATGTTTTCAAGGTTTAGGAGTTTACCTTTCTCTTCTTCTTCAGCCAGCTTCTCAGAACTAATCCAGATTTTAGATTTCAGCTCCTTTAGTTCTTTGATGTACTTGTTGCACAAATCATCTGATTGCTGGATATTATTTTCAAAAAGTCTTTGATGTGCTTTCTTTTCAAGTGCCTTTATCTCGTCTAGTGATGACAATTCATAAAGCTTCTTTTTCAGCTCCGTGTTTTCAGATACTAAGATCTTCGCATTTTCTTCAAATTTAAGAAGTTTCTCAGAACCTTCAGATATTTGCACTTTCAGTTCCTCCAGTTCTTTGACTTTCTTGCTGATAAATTCATCTGCTGCCTTGATATTGAATTCATACATTTCTTTATCGGCTTTACATTGATAATGGTCACAGCAATACGGCATTGTTACCTGAAAAATTATGATCGTTAATCGGTGTTAATTTGAAGAATAAAACTTGCGGAAGAAAATCAAAAATTAAATCAGAAAAATAAATTTATAAAATAAATTTGTTTTCAAAAATAAGATCTGATTATTATCGAATTCGAACGAACAAAATCACTCTTCGAGAATAAAATCTGCAAGATAAACAAACCAAGTTAGATCAAGAACGACAACTAAAATCACATAAAATGATAATAGTCGCTAATAATAGCAGATCAAACTGATGCAAAAAGTCTCAAACGTCACAAGAAAAAAAAATTGCAAATCGATCGAAAAGAAAAATTGCAACTTTCGTTAAAACTTTTAATTACGAGACGTGCGGTAACTCGGGTACCGACGATAACTTACCAATCAAAACTTACCAAAACACAACTTATCGGATGAAAAAGGAACTTACTGGGTGGAAGTTATGTGCGATTTACCGGATAAAGGGAGTTACCGGATGATGCACTTTTCAGGACAAAAGATTCTTACCGGATAAAACTTACCAGATAAAAAAGTTACCGGAAACAATTGATTTTACCGGATGAAACAATAAACAACAAACCTACCGGGTGAAGAGAGCTTTCCAGATGATATGAAACTTGTGACTTACCGGATAAAATGAAGTTTGGTTTACCACGTGATTGAGGTTCTCGTAAATGTAGCACTTACCGGATGATGAGATAACCAAATACTTACCGGGTAAAGATGGTTTACCGGATAATTGTTGTTCTCGCAAAAATTACTTACCGGATAAATAGAAAGTTGAGACTTACCGGGTAGTGTTCTTGCAAAGTTTAGCCCTTACCGGATAAAAAAACTTATTTACCGGATGAAAGTCAAACCAAACAAACAATTAAAAACAAACAAACCAAAAACAAATTCCAATTAAATAGAATATATATATATATATATATGGTGTGCACCGAAAAAAAATTTTGCTTACGAATGCATATATGGATGCAGAAGTCAAACAAAAAGAAAACTATGGTCAAACATAGTGGCTCAAATAAAAAACGTCATCCAAAAAAAAAATTATCCGGACAATGTGATTTGTCCGGGAAGAAAGTATTTATCCGGACTCTTTTGTTTATTCGGGAAAAATTGGATTTGTAAAAAAAATTGTCCGGAAACTTGAAGTTTTGTCCGGAAAAAATTATTTTATCCGGAAACAGTTGAATTGTCCGAACAGACTTACCCGGAAACAAGAATCAATTCATCCGGATAGTGACGAGAATTAGGAAACTTACCCGGAAACAATGAAAAACTTCTGGTAACCACGGCTGTGATTGAAATTCGGATCTGGGATCGATAGGGTTGCTTGATTTCACTCCTGTAGGGTTAGATTTTGACCAAATACAGAAAAACAAACACACCCAAATCGATTTCTGAGCAAAATATATCCTATTTTTCACAAACCACCACAAAACTTAAGAACACAAAAAACTTCAAGATTTGATTTTTAAAATACAGAATTGATTCCTTTGAGACTTGTAATCGCAGATAAACAGCAAATAATAGCGTGTAAACAATCGAGATCGAACAAACGAATTAATAAAGCAACGAAAGAACTTGCAAACCCGATTGAAGAACACTTTTCTTAAAAACAATTACTGCAGTCTGTCGAAAATATTCTGGACGCCTTCTGGACCTCAAACGATTAATCCAACCGGTCAGAATGTGAAACAAGGTGTCCCGAAGCTGCTGCCCAAAAATCGCGATGATCCGACGGTTCAATCTCCGGGAAAAGGCGAAACGGCCCGCTGTGAGTTTCCAGAAAATTTTCTGCGAAAATTCTTGATTTTTCTTTCTTTCGTTCGTCTTCTTTCGTATCTTCAAATCACCGATTAGGCTCTGATACCAATTGATAGACCCAGATTTAACAGGTAACAATATAATAATGGATATGAACACGAACAATTGATGATTTCAATTTGTCATCCCTCTCGTATTCATTCAAGGATCGTTCAGAGAATATTACAATGAAAGTAAAGGAACGATTAACCTAATTCTAGGTTAAGGAAAACCTTAAATACCTAGGCTTTACACAAACAAGGCTTAAGCCCATTATGCCTAAACTAAGCCCAATTAATGTAATAAAAGGCTTTTACAAGAATAATAAATCTAATTAAGCTCTCTATAATTATTTATATATCTTTCAAATATGTAGGACATTTATTGTCCTAACAAGAACACATTTATCATATGTGATAACGACATGAGAGATCCTAGTATTGTAAGGGAAACTTATCCTGCAGCCTAGGTCATGCCAAAGGTCATCCACATCTCCGATTTAGTATCACATGTGTATCTTATGTGATTGAATTTAGTATTACACGTGATTGGCTATATTAAAGGGTGTTATCGCATTCTCGTAAAATGAAGGTGTTTTTGTTTAAACCCTTTTCTCTCTCTCTCTCTATATATATATATATATATAGGGCCAGGTTTAGGGGAAAACTCAAATACATGGAAAACTGAAGATCACCCTGGTAGCCTTCATTTGGACGGTATGCACTTGTGCATACAAGTAATTTGTAGCATGCACAAGTGCATAATGCACTTGTGCATAAAAAAACATAATTTACGTGTATGCACAATTGCATATATGCACTTGTGCATAAAAAAACATAATTTACGTGTATGCACAAGTGCATATATGCACTTGTGCATAAAAAAAACATAATTTACGTGTATGCACAAGTGCATACCGTCCATATGAACGACCACCAAAGTGTTATTTAGTTTTTCGTTTTTTGAGGTTTCCCCTGAACCTCCCTCTATATATAATATGTATATATGTATATATATTTTTGAGTTAATTGACACACTTTCCATTAGTCATTATAACCAAGTTCATATGATACATTTCATATTCGATATATGATTTAATTTAACTTTAACGTAGAGTTGAAGCCAATGATGTTGATAGAAGCTTGCTAATAATTCATTTATAGTGCTAGGTCCAAATAATATGTGCTTTATTAAACAAATATAGAGAAAATCTATTTGAAAATTCATATGTGAACCGACGTTATAGATTATTCATATGAATTCATATATGCACTCAAAAGAATTTTTTCAATGATTCATATATAAATGGTCTCTTAACTTTCATTTTTACTACTCATGATATTTAACTTTCTTATTTGAACCGACCCCTACATATATATATATATATATATATGTATATATAATTATATATATATGTTGGACTTCGGGAGTCATACATGCAGCGGAAATAAATCGTATTCCACCATAGATCCATACGAAACGGAGTAGGATGGGTGTTTCAAAATTTTAGCAAAGAAACGAACAACAACCTTTTAATGTTGTGTTTGGATCGTAGCAACGAAACTCGACCCGTTGCCTCCACGGTATCCATGCAAATGCCTCTGAATCCCCTTGTCGTCCCACGACAAGAGAGCAGATGCTCCTTCTTCCCAAATGCAAAATACGGTCTCCAACCTTTGGAGGAAAGGAGGAGCAGTTTTTTATGGGATCTTAGAGAGAAAGAGAAAGAGAAACCTTTTAGAACCTTTCAAAAGGTGCCTCTCTATTCCAATGGAATACAAACCTATGCCACAAGTGGCATTTCTCTCTCTTTATATACATGTGTAAAAGTGATGTCTATCACATAGGCATGTGGCTGCTAAGAGTTGTGATAATCTTTTGAAGATCTCATATCTTCAAGAGATTGCTTTCTCTTTACACAATGTGCTGACAAGTAACTTGTCCATCCCATCTTGTCATACAAGATATAACCGATGTTTATCTCTTATAAAAATCGGATGATAATAATTAAATCTTATTTAATTATTTGTTCTCCTAATTCAGATATACATTTTTTTCAATAGTGCCATTATAAAATTGAAAGGAAAAAGATACTTGTATGCATATTAGATTGCGTGTGACGCATTGAGACTTTGTCATGTTGGTAATAACTATAAATCCTATTTATAATTATCAACGAAGAGTGACATCTAGTAATACATCATCATTACCTAAATGATAAAGTTTGGTGATTCAACTAATAAGCAAATTGTGTGATCATTATCAGTGTACATATTTATGTACCTTTGTTCAAATATCCATATCGAACATGAGGCATGGATGTGTCATCCTTGTTATATCCGATCCTTAGTTTCTCTATTTTGGAATATACTAGAAGATACGATTCTTTCATTGGTAAGAAGTAAGCAGAGTTTGAGAAACGGTCCACAATCACCCATTAATAAAATCCATCGTGAAGTGATCCCACTTCCAAACTCGAATCTCTAATGATTTTAGTGTACCCGACGACTTCTGATGTGCAACTTTTACTAGTAAACAGGTAAGACAGCGTTCTTCATATATGACAATATCTTTCTCTAAGCTCGGCCACCAATAACATTGTCGAAGATCTCTGTACATTTACTTAGAACCCGGATAAATCAAGAAACGAGATTGATGAGCCTCTTTCAGAATCCTTTCGTGTAATCCATCCAAACAAGGCACCCAAATTCAGATTTCAAAACACATTAAATCACGATCATTCTTCGAAAATAACGATATCATTCCTACAAGTCACTCCCGTTTTATATTTTCTTCCTTCAAGGCTTCATCCTAACACTTGTTTAGTTCTTCAAAGATATTTGACAGCAACTCTGCTCGTAAAGCAATTGCCTCTATTGTTCCATTTCTTTCTTTGCGACTTAGTGTATCAGCCACCACATTTGCTTTGTCTGGATGGTACAAAATTTCACAATCATAATCGTTCACTAATTCCAACCACCTTCTTTACCGCATATTCCGTTCTTGTTGATTGAATAGATGTTGAAGACTCTTATGATCGGCATAAATTTAGCACTTAGTATCGTATAAATAATGTCTCTAAATCTTCAAGGCAAAAACAAATGCAGCAAGTTCCATGTTGTGTGTAGGATATTGTCTTTCGTGATCTTTTAACTGTCGAGAGGCATAAGTGTTCGGATGCTACGGGTAAGGATAATATTGGGGCTTTGCAGATTCTTTCATTCAACGTTCGGAAAGCTTCATCTTGTGCTTCTTTCCATTCAAAAGTCACATTCTTCGTGGTTAGCTTTGTTAGTGTCGTTGCGATTCGGAAGAAGTCTTGTATGAACTTCTTGTAGTAACCTGACAGCCCTAAGATACTTCTTACTTTTGTTGGCGTCTTTGGTGGTTCCCACCTTTCAATAGCTTCGATCTTTTCCGGATCTACTTGAATGCCTCTTTCTCAAACAACATGCCCCAGAAAATGAACTTCTCTTAACCGGAATTCACATTATGAAAACTTTGCGTACAATTTATCTCGCATTAGCAATTCTATAATTACCCGAAGATGATTATCGTGTTCTTCCTTTGATCGAGATTAAATAAGAATATCATCGATAAATACAATTACAAATTTATCGAGGTACCACTTACACGCTCGATTCATCAGGTCCATAAAAGCAGCTGGTGCATTAGTCAATCCAAACAGCATCACTAAAAATTCATAATGACCGTATCTCGTACAAAATGCAGTCTTTAGTACGTCTTTTTCTTGAACCTTCAGCTGATGATAACCAGATCTTAAATCAATCTTGGAAAAATAACTGGCTCCGACTAATTGATCAAAAAGGTCGTCAATTCCGGGAAGTGGGTACTTGTTCTTTATCGTTAGTTTGTTTAGTTCCCGATAATCAATACACATTCTCAACGATCTGTCTTTCTTCTTTATAAATAGTATCGGTCCACCCAAGGAGACGTACTCGGTCTGATAAAAACCTTATCCAATAGTTCTTGTAGCTGGGACATCATTTCTTTCATCTCTGAAAGAGCCAACCTATAAGAAGCACGAGCAACTGATGCATCCCCGAGAGTTGAACCAATTCTGAATTCGATCTGTCGGTCGGGTGGCAGACTAGTCAAATCATCCAGAAATACTTCGGGGAATTCATTAACTACCGTTATGCTATCCATCTTACTGTTTTCTTTCTTAACATCAATAAAATAAGCTAAGAAGCTCTTACATCCTTTCTTAACACACCTACGAGCTTTTAATAGAGAGATCATACTAGACTGTCAGTCTCAACGATCGCCATAAATAGATACCGGTCCCTTCCCAGGTAAATCGATATTAATCAACTTATTATTACACACGATAAAAGAACCAATTTTCTGCTAACCTGTTGATCCAAACCCTCAGTGATTTGATAATGACCCTCTCTTAAAACACTTAGTGAAAATTGTATGTAAACAATATGTATCAGAGTTTCACTATCGCTGATAAGTACTAAGATCTTACAGTACCGCTGATAGGAACTCTCGCTCTTTAAATTAAACATTCAGCGAACACTGTTCACCATAATGCGCTGAGTCTGTTCAGTCCTTATGGTGATCGCTGATAAGTTAGTTGTTTACTTATGATCCCTGAAGACAAGTTTCACGTCAACAAAGGTTCTACGCTGAAGTCGAAGATCAAGCTCAAGAACCAGCGACAAGTCTACTAATGAACTGATGCGGATCAGCGAAGACTCAGATTTGTCCACTCAACGTGAAGTATCAAGTACAAGACTTCAGCTATCGCTGAACTTTATCATTCGCTGAATAGTAAATGATAATCGCTGAATCAACGAAAGCTGATCATGAAGTCCTCCGTACAAAGTACTTTTGTCTTAACCTCCCTTGCACGCCACCGTACGAAATGTCAGAAAAGAACCTCCGAAAATCTGAAATCGTACAACCACTCTGATACTACACTGTTCATCTTTACGGCTACTAAGGTTGTCAACCAAGGTCAATGACATGCAACCAATCCGCTGATGACACGTGTAAAGTGTATACTGAATTGCATTAAATGCATGCAGTATATAAAGAGATGAACTCACTTCATTTGAAGTAACTTGCTAACTCTGGACAAGTTCAAATCTCTCTCAAGATAGGATTTTATTAGTAATCTCCATATCTTTCTTAGTGCAAGAAACCTTAGTGCTCCAACTTGTTTAGATTTAGGTTTATCCTTATTCTTGTTTCCGCAACAAGCTGTAAATTGTTAATGATTTATCAATAAACAATTTAGAAAAGTAAAATAGTGTGTTTGTATTCAACCCCCCCCCCCCCTTCTACAAACTTGTATAGGCCTTTCGGGACCAACAAGTGGTATCAGAGCGGATTTGTTTAATCTCATAAACAAGATCTAATCTAAGATATTTCTCTTCCTTGCTATTATCTGAAAATGGCCTCCCACACAAACACAAATTACATAGACAATGGTTCTTTTGCGCAATCCCCTAAATTCTCCAAAGATAGTTTAAATCTATGGAACGATAGGATGATAATCTCAACTTTTCCTAAAGAATCCTCTAACCCCAGGTATAGAGATGACAGGTATCAAAAGCTGAAAGAAAAGTATGCAAAGCTGAAAAGCTTTAAGAAGAAAGGCAAAGGCTTAATGGCCAACTATGATTGGGCTGCGTCTGATGAAGAAGAATCATCATCTGATTCTGAAGATGATGAAGCAAATCAATGTCTCATGGCAAAGATTGAAGAAGAGGAAGAAAGTTCAGACATTCCCTCCACTTCAACATCTGCCATTCAGGTATCACCTTCTTTCTTTACCAATATTGCAAATATTGATGAAGCTGATAGTCTCCGTAAAATCGATCTACTGACTAGAAGTTTATACGAAGCCATGAACGGCAAAGCTGTGGTTGAAAACCAAAATCTTGATCTCGCTGAAAAGCTTAAAAACTGCCACCTTCAAATAGAAAAGCTTTCTAAAATTGAAGATGATTTTAAAGATCAAGTCTATTTAAATCAGCTAGTCAAAATCGAACGAGCAGAAGCTATCGCTGCATTAAAAGCTGAACAAGCTACTGTTGAAGGATGGTGTAATTCTTCAACAAAGATCACTGAGATAATTAAGGCTCAGATTCCTCTGAGTGATAAACGTGGTCTGGGTTATAAATATGATACTCTAAAACCAACCACTGAACGTTCAATGCTTAAATTTGGAACGTTCGTATCCTCAGTCGCTGACACTTCATCATCTCAGTACTCCTCGTTGGTTACACCAATCCCTGAGGAAACTCCTACCTCCTCAAAAGGTAAGGAGAAAATGGTTTATTCAAAACCTACCTCTGTCTCTAAAGACAAAGGTAAAGGAATTGTTATTTATCAAAATCCTCAGAAGGGTACCTTAGTACCTAAGTTGAATGCTTCCAAAGCCTTAGTGATTCATTCATTTGGTTCTAGAAATCAGACCTCTGGATCAGTTCAGCGACCTACTCCTAGACTCAGAGTAGATGTCCTTGGTAAGAAATCTGAAGAACTGAATGTCCGTCCTATTTCAAATACCAATAGTGTACTTGGTGCTGGTACTTCAAATTCCAAATTAAAAGCTCAGCACTCAAGTGGTCCTAGAACTAATTTTAGTTATAGGAAATGTTATCACTGTGGACTTACCGATCATATTGCAAGTAAGTGTCCCACAGCCACCAAAGCTGATAAGATAGCTAAGGTGAAGATAGCACCCAAGAAGACCAAACCAGTTGCAATTCAGGTCAAGGTGACTCCTACCGCTGAGGACAAGAAATTGACCAAAGTGAAGAAAGACAAAGCTGAATCTTCAAATGCTGCGAAGACTGCTGAACCCATTCCAACTACTTCCACTGACAAACGCGTATACATGGTGAAGTGGGTACTCAAGCAAAACTAATCTTCCTTTGTATTGCAGGTTAAGAAGGGTATATGGTATCTCGATAGCGGATGCTCTAGACACATGACTGGAAAGAAAAGCCTGCTCGCTGAATACAAGGAAGAGAAGGGTCCCTCTGTGACTTTCGGTGGAAATGGAAAAGGACACACCCGAGGGTATGGTGTACTTTCAAATGGTACAACATCCTTCAGAAGAGTCGCATATGTTGAAGGGCTGAAGCATAATCTTCTAAGCATCAGTCAGCTTTGCGACATGGATAACAAAGTGATTTTCACTAAGGAATCCTGCTTTGTCTCTGACAAAAAGGAGAAGATAGCTCTCAGCGGTTATCGTTTGGAAAATGTTTACGTTATAAACATGGACTCAACAACCACTGAGAACTCTTGTTTCTTCTCAAAGGCATCTTCTGATATCAACTGGCTATGGCACAAGAGGCTCTCACATCTAAATTTCAAGACACTGAATACTCTTTCCTCCAAAGAGTTAGTCACTGGTCTACCTCAACATTCATACGCCAAAGAGTCTTTATGTTCAGCGTGTGAAAAAGGGAAGCAGACCAAGGCAAGCTTTAAGTCAAAGCAAGTTTCCTCAGTGTCATCTCCTCTACAACTACTCCATATGGATTTGTTTGGCCCCGTTAACAAACAATCCATCGCTGTTGATGAATTCTCTCGCTACACATGGGTAATGTTTCTCCGTTCTAAGAGTGACACCCCTGAAGAACTCATCACCTTTGTTCGGAAGATGGAAACTCTGAACAATATGACTGTTCGCTCAATAAGGAGTGATCATGGAACTGAATTCAAAAACAGTTCTCTTGATTCCTTCCTTGAGAGCAAGGGTATTTCTCACAACTTTTCGTCAGTGAGAACACCACAACAAAATGGAGTCGCTGAAAGAAGAAATAGAACAATTATTGAAGCTGCACGTTCAATGCTCAGCGATTCTCACCTGCCTACTCAGTTTTGGGCAGAAGCTGTCAACACTGCTTGTTTTACGCAAAACAGGTCGCTGATAGTTAAAAGATTCAAAAAGACAGCCTATGAACTTTTTCATGGGAGAAAGCCTTCAATCAGCTTTCTTCACATCTTTGGATGTCAGTGTTTCATACTGAACAACAGAGATGCCCTTGAAAAGTTTGATCCTAAGGCTGATGATGGAATCTTTCTTGGATACTCACTCCTCAGTTTCCAAAGCCTTCAGAGTCTTCAACCGAAGAAGACAAACTGTAGAAGAAACTATTCACGTCACGTTTGACGAATCCCGTTCAGCGAACTCTAAACCGAACGCTGATACAGAAGAACTGAATCAATGGATGTTTTCTCATCTTGGTGATTCAGAAGATATTCCCACTCCTCATGCTCACACCGTAGAAAATGATGGTCCTTCTATCATTCCAAATATGCAAAATAGTGAAGCTGAAACATCTTGGGTCTCAGCTGTTCCTATAAACGCTATACCTGCAGTTGATCCAAATGTCTCAGAAATTCCATCTATTTCTCAGCAATCAGTGAATGAAGTGGCAAATGCAAACATTCCTCTCTTAGCTGATAATCCAGAAGTAGCTGAAGCCTCATCTTCAGTTTCTCCAGTTCAGACTGAGTCAGCGACGTATGCTCCGGCTCAGAGATGGACTGTAAATCACCCAATCGATCAAATTCTTGGTGATCCCAACGCTGGTATTCAGACTCGTAGAAGTGCAGGTAATATTTGTTTATTTGTTAACTTTATTTCTCTAACTGAACCAAAGAAAATAGATGATGCCCTCAGAGATCCAAACTGGGTCAGCGCTATGCAAGAAGAGCTGACTGAATTCGAAAGAAACAAAGTTTGGAAACTTGTTCGTAGACCAACTGACAAAACAGTGATAGGCACTAAATGGGTCTATCGAAACAAGTTGGACGAACATGGTACTGTAACTCGCAACAAAGCTCGTCTTGTTGCTCAGGGATACAGACAAGAGGAAGGCATAGATTATGACGAAACTTTTGCTCCAGTAGCAAGACTTGAATCTATTCGTCTTTTCTTAGCATATGTTGTACACAAAAACTTCACTGTACATCAGATGGATGTTAAGTCAGCGTTTCTAAATGGAAAGCTGAATGAAGAAGTGTATGTGGAACAACCTCCAGGATTCTCATATCCTAAGCGTCCAGGTTATGTGTATAAACTGGATAAGGCACTTTATGGCTTAAAGCAAGCTCCACGTGCATGGTATGATACTCTCTCTACTTATCTCCATATTGAAAAATTTGAGCGAGGTAAAATTGACAAAACTTTGTTTTTTAGAAAAGTGAAAGGTCATATCATTTTAGTTCAAATATATGTTGATGACATTATATTTGGTTCTACTAACCCTGAGCTTTGTACTCGTTTCGCTGATAGAATGAAAGATGAGTATAAAATGAGCATGATGGGTGAACTAACATATTTCCTTGGTCTTCAGATTAAGCAAACTGAAAAAGGAACTTTTATAAATCAGGGAAAGTATGTTAAAGATATGCTGAAGAAATTCGACTTAACTGAAAGTTCAGCTATGAAAACCCCTATGGCACCACCGCTGATACTTGATAAGGACACAAAGGGTGTTCCTGTCAATGTCACGCTGTACCGTGGGATGATCGGCTCACTACTGTATCTTACAGCTAGCCGACCCGATATTATGTTTGCAACATGTCTGTGCGCACGATATCAAGCTGAACCTTAGATATCCCATATGAAAGCTGTAAAGCGAATCTTTCGATATCTTAAGGGTACAGCGAATCTAGGTCTTTGGTATCCCAAAGACTCAGGATTCGATCTAACCGCCTATTCAGACAGTGATTTTGCAGGTTGCAAAATGGATAGGAAAAGCACCACAGGAGGATGTCAGCTCCTGGGTGGAAAGCTGGTAAGTTGGACAAGTAAGAAGCAAAACTCAGTGTCCACTTCCACAGCTGAAGCTGAGTATGTAGCCGCTGGAAGCTGCTGTTCTCAAGTCTTGTGGATGAGAAATCAGCTACTAGACTATGATCTTCAGCTCTCCAAAATTCCAATCTATTGCGACAGCACAAGTGCCATCGCTATAGCAAACAATCCAGTGCTACACTCAAAGACAAAACACATAGATATCAGATATCATTTTATCAGAGATCATGTGATGAATGGTGATATAGAACTTCATTTTATCCCAACTGATTATCAGTTAGCTGATTTGTTTACCAAACCTCTTGATGAGACAAGATTCAACTTTCTCATCAGCGAGCTTGGAATGCTGAACTTTGAAGGATAAAATCTTCAGCGGTTCACATTTAATCAGCGATACGTTTATACATTCGTGTATAGCCTTCGGGATAAAATCAACTTATATAATCCATTTCATCATCTTCTCTCTGAATAAACTTGGTTAAACTGATATCCAGGTATGTTTTCTCTCTCTGACAATCGCATGAAAATGCAAGATTTCAAAATAAATTGCATCGCTGAATATCTCTTCCTTAACAGCGATATTTTGAAAATTTCCTTAAACCTTCACTGATATTTTCTATTCAATGCTTCATGTTTTTCAAAAGAGTCCCTGAGTTTTTCAAAACCTCAGAGACATCCTAAAAGAATGTGAAAGGACAGTTGTGACGTCATTGCAACGGATAACACTCGTCACGATTTCTTTCTGACACACGTTTGCACGTTTTGTTCAAACTTCCAATCAAATGCAAACACGTGTCCGTGTCATGATGAAAACCTTTTCCCGCTCAAGGTTTTCTCTCTCTAAAAATCCCTATATAAACAACTCTTGGTTTATATTTGTCTTTTACGCGAACAATCTTTCTCCGTAAGAAAAGAATTCTCTGTTGCATTTGTGCTCTCAAAAACCTCAAGAACTGTTCATCATCTTCTTCATCGAAACTTCAAGGTTAATATGTTCTTATCTTTTATCAAATGCGTATAACTTGTTTTCGATCTTCTCTTTGTTTTAACAAGATCAAACAAAAGAACTTTATAAAATAAAATCATTTCTTTCATGGTTTTATGAACACAACCATTTCATGGTTGTTCTTCAAGTTTTAAATCTAAATCTTAAACTTGTTCTTCATTCGTATCCATTTTTCTTTTAGAAACTGGAATACAAGATTTTATGGGTTTTACTTTTCTTTTAAAATCAAGAAAAACCCTAATCTTCATTAAGACATTTTTTGTCTGAATGAAATGGACAAGATTCGAAATATCTTAACGAAAATTTCTTTCCACATTAAGATAATTCTTATTTGTTAACATCTTTGGTTGAACTGATAAAACAGTGATATGGCATCTTCAAAGCTGAATGTTACCGCTGAGTCCATCTCCACTGACTCTGAGGAAATGGAAATCTTCAAAGCCCCCCAGGTTAAGTTCGAGCTGGATCAACTCGATTAGACTAAGGCCAACAACCTCTCAGCTCTTCTCGAGTTTCCTCCTCGGAAGCAAGTATCACATCTGGACGATGCTGTAAGTTTTCTGAAGAACAGTCCCATCTACACAGCCCTGACCATAACACCTCCTGCCAGTCAGCGGCTCTTATCCCAGTTCTGGTACTCTGCCAGACACACTGAGCTACCCTCTGCCAAAGATCCATCCAAAACCATAGACTGCATACTCAGCGATACTGAGTATGGCACCATCAAGATTACACCCGCCATTATCCGCAAAGCCCTGAACTTCCCAAATGCTACCAAAGAAAAACCCTTCATTCCATTCCCTGACCATAAAAAGCATGCTGACAGAGAAGCAATCATTGCTTTCCTTGACGCAATGGGTTATATCTGGGATATTGGAAGGGACAAGAAGCCTGAGAAGAAACTGACGCTGATAAAGAAATCCAAGATGCCCAGCGAGATGAATTTCATCTTCGCTCACCTGATCAGCTGCATGACAGCAAAATCCGGATCTTCTGATCAAGCCGCCCAACCTCAGCAGTCCATGGGATACGCACTGCTGAAAGGTCTAAATATTGACTGGGCCTCCATAATTTACGAAGACCTGATTCAACGTGTCGATTCTGCCGCTGACAGACCAACATGGGTTCCTTACCCACGATTCATCAGCGCCATCTTTCAATATGGCCTGAAGGACAGCTATCCTGAAGAGGGTGATCTGAAACTTTCTCAGATTGGCCCTAAGGTTCTCGACTTCAAGCCTGTCGCCAATGAGGTACGTCTCTCTACTCTTCTCACTCTTCTAAATTCTCCGCTTTCTGTGGCTCCTTCAGCGACAATACCAATCGCTGATACCCCGGCCACAACATCCTCTCCTTATAAGAAAAGGAAACCCTCACACACCCAACTTGATTCCAAAAGGATCAAGAAAACCAAGGAGCAACCCCAGCAATTCCATGCTGAAGACTCCTCAGCTCATTCTGAAGAGCTGAAGGAAAGTTCCGTGGTACGCTCTGCCACACCCATGCAAGCCATCCCTCCAATCCAGACTTCAGCGTCTCCAAACGCTGAGGTTAGAAACTTGGAACCTACCCAACCTCCCTCAGTCTCTCAAAAGACTGATGAAGTGATTGTCAGCGATTCCAACGCTGAACTCAGAACCCGAACCCTAATCTTAACCTTCGCTTCTCCCTCCACTCACTTGGACACTCCTCCAGCGAACACTGGAGATGCCATCATTCCAGAAGCCGCCGCTGATGCTTCTCAACAAATGATGAAGAAAGGACCTGCAGAGTTCACCATACCTCACCGTTCTTTCGAAGAGGATATGGAACACTATTCAGGAACCTGCAACTTTGACGAGTTCATCAATCCTCCTGCAGGTACAAATCCCACCTTAAACACTGTAACTAAACCTGAAACTTCTGAGCTTTCCTTTGTTCACAAGTACTTATATGTTACAGGTCCTAATTTGGGAGACATCAACGCCTCTCTGAAGTCTGTGGAAACAAAGCTGTCCAGTCTCACCACCACACTCTCCAACAACTCAACAGCTGTAACAAACGCTGGAGAGAATTTGACAAAGCTGACAACGGTGGTGGAGAAGAAAGCTTCCACTGAAGACATCAAGAGTCTTGATAAGACGCTCAGCAATTTTGCCAAGGTGCTCTGTGACATCTACACTGACTACACAAGCCTCAAAACATCAGTTTCGACCATGTCCAGCGAAGTAACAACGCTGAAGACATCGGTTGCAAAACTCGAGGGTGATATGTCAGAGGTCAAGACTGACTTAGGCTCTGTAAAGACCGACGTTAGTTCTATGAAGACGATGATCGAGACGCTGGTAAACAAGGCAAATAGTCCAGCTCCTGCTCCTGCCCCTGTCCCTATTTTGGAATCTTTCACAGAGGAGGATCGCACAGAGCTGAGGAAAATCACGCCTGCTATTTCTGGCCTAGAAGACAGAATAGCAAAGATTGAAGGTTGTGTGAAAATCTCTGGCCCAGAAGACAGAGATAACACCAATGCTGAGTCTGCCCATTCCTCCCCCAGTCATCATGAGAAAGAGGGGGAGAAGAGCGCTGAACATTCCAGGGAGAATCTTGAGAAAAGCGCTGAAGATCTGAACAAGAGCGCTGAAGACCTTTCCCACGATGAATCTATCAAGGGAGAGATGAATGAAGATCTGACCACTGGACCTCAGAGAGATGAAAACCATGAGGGAACCGAGAAGCTCGCCTCTGTATCTGAGGGGGAGCAACTCGAAGAAGATGCTGAGGAATCCGAAGCAGAAGAAGATGAAAACATCGACATCCCTGACGACAAACCATCATTCTCTCCAAGAAAGGATGATGATGATGATGAAGATGACGATGATTTCTTTATCGTCAAACCTGCCCCAAGGATCAAAGCTCTTAAAGGAATCTCAATAAAAGAACCATCAGGGGAGAAGACAAAGACAAAGCCCTCAGCCTCTGGCGCTGAGAAAAGCAAAGACAAAGGCCTCGCTGAAGATGAAAATCTAGCGATCCTATTTGAAAAGCCGGTTTGTCAGGTACACTAAAACTTTACTTATATTCCTTCCCTGAACATCTCAACTCAATAAGTTCCCTACTCCACAAACCTCTCTCCACATCCACATTATTTTTCTATCTTTTCTACCCAAGTTCTTCTACCCAGTTCTTATCTGTAAGATCGCTGCGTTTCAGCTAGTCCTCTCCCCTGTTTGAGGATGTCGCTGCTGATAAGAGACCTTCCTCAGTTCCTCAAAGGCTGAGTGAAGAGGATCAAAAGAGAAGAGAAGAAATAATAAAGCGATTCGAGGATCAGCGAATCATTCTAAGGCCTGATCAACTGCCTTCAGTTCCTCCCAAGTTCAGAATTTCAAAAGCTGAATATCAGGACCACCTTAGAGCTGAACGCCTCATTGCTGAAAGGAAGGAAGCTGAAGAGAAAGACAGAGAATACGCCATCAAGCTCACTCAAGAATCTGTCAAAGACCCCAAGCTGAAGCGTGTTCCCATTCAAATCCAACGAAAGCTGTGGGAAGAAGCCCAGAAGATCGTGGAAAAGAAAACTAAAGTTTCTCAGACCACCTTGATCTGGTGTAAAGAGAAAATTCACTTCAGATATCGTCCAGCGAAGATCAACAAGGTATTCATCTCTGGAAGAACCTCTATCGGAGTACCTATTGTTGACATCAAACTGTTCAGAGAAGATGGCACATCTGAAACCTTTCGCGCTGACACTGTAAAAAGGTATGGTCAATCTGAATGGCTGTAGATGAGGTTAGCTATCCAACCATCACAATCTAAGTACAAGAATCATTTCGAAAAGCTGATAAACAGACAGATCGACTTGATATCTTCTTGTGTGGATATTCCTCCTGTTCCTGATCTAAAGCCGAAAAGAAAAAGAGGCTCTCCAAGGAAGAAACGTCAAGATTCAAACTCAGGACCTGTCATACGAAATGAAACTGGAATTGGTTTCTCTCGCGCTGAAGTGCTTGGTCCTGATCCTGATCTATCTGCCCTTGACATCTCTTTGCCACCATGTGAACTTTTCGTCCCTGGTAAAGTCATCAGTAATCCTTATGGAATATTCTTTCTTGACTACGACGGACGTAAATGCTTTCAACGGATCGCTGAGCTCCCAATCACTCCAATCGAACAGCTCAGAGATCTTATCTACTGGTGTGACTTCAGAAAGGACATTCAGGCATGACACCTAAAACCCTTGATTTTTCAAGAAGCGTTGAATAAAAGAAAACGAGGTATAACGGTTCCTGACTGGATGATTCCCACTGAAAAGACGACCCTTGATGAACTTCTCATTAAGGAAGAACCTTTTGAAAACTGATATAATCTCCTTTTTCTCTATTGTATCAGTTATCCTTCTGTACTTGTAATTTATTTCGCTTGTACTTGTAATCTTTCTGTTCTTCATTGTAACCTGATTCAAAGATTTAAAGAAAGATTTCAGCGAATGTACTTTACTCCATCAGTACTGAAAAGATCCCAGAAAACAGTAAAAGGGACAAATATTTTATGAGTTCTTTTTATCCTTATGTTTTCATTTAATAGCAATTTTCTTTGTTGCTATGTCATAATCAAATAGGGGGAGATTGTTGATCCAAACCCTCAGTGATTTGATAATGACCCTCTCTTAAAATACTTAGTGAAAATTGTATGTAAACAATATGTATCAGAGTTTCACTATCGCTGATAAGTACTAAGATCTTACAGTACCGCTGATAGGAACTCTCTCTCTTTAAATTAAACATTCAGCGAACACTGTTCACCATAATGCGCTGAGTCTGTTCAGTCCTTATGGTGATCGCTGATAAGTTAGTTGTTTACTTATGATCCCTGAAGACAAGTTTCACGTCAACAAAGGTTCTACGCTGAAGTCGAAGATCAAGCTCAAGAACCAGCGACAAGTCTACTAATGAACTGATGCGGATCAGCGAAGACTCAGATTTGTCCACTCAACGTGAAGTATCAAGTACAAGACTTCAGCTATCGCTGAACTTTATCATTCGCTGAATAGTAAATGATAATCGCTGAATCAACGAAAGCTGATCATGAAGTCCTCCGTACAAAGTACTTTTGTCTTAACCTCCCTTGCACGCCACCGTACGAAATGTCAGAAAAGAAACTCCGAAAATCTGAAATCGTACAACCACTCTGATACTACACTGTTCATCTTTACGGCTACTAAGGTTGTCAACCAAGGTCAATGACATGCAACCAATCCGCTGATGACACGTGTAAAGTGTATACTGAATTGCATTAAATGCATGCAGTATATAAAGAGATGAACTCACTTCATTTGAAGTAACTTGCTAACTCTGGACAAGTTCAAATCTCTCTCAAGATAGGATTTTATTAGTAATCTCCATATCTTTCTTAGTGCAAGAAACCTTAGTGTTCCAACTTGTTTAGATTTAGGTTTATCCTTAATCTTGTTTCCGCAACAAGCTGTAAATTGTTAATGATTTATCAATAAACAATTTAGAAAAGTAAAATAGTGTGTTTGTATTCAACCCCCCCCCCCTTCTACAAACTTGTATAGGCCTTTCGGGACCAACATAACCACTCCATCCCTACTACTACATCGAACTCATTTATTGCCATAGGAAATAAATGAATTGGTACTAGATACCCTTCTACATTATTAGACAATCTTCGAACACCTCTCGTACCGACACTTGCTTATCACTATCAGTTTCTACTACTAATACACTATTTAGCAATTTGGGTTTCACATGTAAACAATTAACAAAATAATGAGATACGAACAAACGGTTCGCACCCGAATCAAATAACACCTTAGCATTTACGGAGTTTATCATGAAGGTACCTGTAACCACATCCGGAGTTTCTTCCGCTTCCGTAGTCGTCATTTGAAATGCACACCCCTTTGTCTTGGACTTATCTGTCTTTGAAGTATCTTTTCTTCCTCTCTGAGTGTTACCAACCGTATTACTTCAGCGAGCTTTCAGTTTAGGGCAATCATATTGCAAATTGCAATAGTAGCAGAATCGGTTAGTCGGGCAATTCATGGCTATATGTCCCGACTTTCCACACTTATAATAAGTTCTCGGTTCCTGCTTAAACTCACCCTGATGAACCCGATTGCACTTTGCACAGGGTCTTTCGTTGAATCTAACCAGTGGACGGTTTCCAAACTTATGAAATGATGGCCTTTTGAACTCAAAAGGAGGTCCTTCCCACTTCCTCTTCCTCATGCTCTTATCACTGATATTCTATCCTCTATATCTTTTAGTTGTTTCAGTAGCGTCCACCACAGCAGTAAACGTCTCCGATTTCATGGCTATTACCCATCCTCTAATTGAAGAGTTCAATCCAAAGATATATCTCTCCACTTTGCGAGCTTTAGTGGCGACATAATATTCGGTAAATTGAGACTTCTCTAAGATGGCAGTATAGTCTCGAACAGTCACACCCCCTTGTTGCAAGAGCATGGACTCATCTTCTAATTGTCGTATGGAAACTTGTGGGAAAAATTGTGCTTTGAATGCCACTGAGAAATCTTCCCATGTAAAAGTTTCAAAAACATTAGACCCCTTTGATGAAGCCAAAGCCTCCCACCAGTATAAAGCAACAGATTTTAACACCGTTGTTCTGAACAAGACTTTATCTTTATTTGCACACTTACTATTCTTAAAAATGGATTCAATTTCTTTCAACCATCACATTGCTTTCAACGGATCTCTTTCTCCAGAATATGTTGGAGGTTTGCAAGCTAGAAACACTTTGTAGTCACAAGTCTTTGGAACTACAATTGTTGGAGGAGGTACCTCAGCTTCATGGACAGACTCAGATTCTACTGATTCTTCCTCATCTGTATATTGGGGTGATCTAAACCAAGATTGTAGATTGGCTAGAATCTTACCCAACTATGCAGCTAGATCTGCTCTCGTAACGTATTCAGTATCTTGATTGCGTTCTCTACCTCTGGACCGACCTCGGCTCGAGTATGTCCCCTATTATAACTTTCTTGTATCATATGTTTTGGTTCTATCTGTAGTCCCCAACTAGATCCCCTTCTCCCGCCCCCACTTCTTCCTCGTACATTTGAAGTAGTTCCCCGAACAGTACCGGACAAAGGAATTGTCCCCTCTGGATTTTCTGGTTCATTTCTTTCAACTTACCTAGGATTTTGTGTCATCTTGTGATTTCATTTGTGATTTATATACACATAAGCACTTTCCCAATATAATAAGGTTTTCCAGTTCCACATGCACCTGTAAGTTCATGATTACATTGGCCAAATGTAATTTGAATTTACCTTACATGTCGTTCTTTATATTAAGTATCCCAGGGTTCTAATTATAGCGAGGACAATCTTAAGTTGACACTCAATTATACAGTTTATGTCTAGGTATTAATCCAAATACCTATATCTCTTAAACTATGGCTCTGTTACCAATTGTAAGAAACCATCTTGAACAAGTAACATGTAACATATAACATGTACATTCATATGAAATTACATATAAGGTTTGCACCTTTGGTCCCAAAACTTTACGTTAATTACATAGTTATCAGTACAAACTTTTCATTTTACACTACATAACAAAAGCTTTAGTTAGATATATATGTATATATTCTAAACAAACCCATTAAAACTTCTTCCTCAAATAAAAGCACATTAGGTCTGAACACATAATCACAATTTTCCTTTCCCTTTGTCATCTCCTCGTGGCTTCCCTGGAATACATATTTGAAAACAACGAGGGTTAGACCAATTGGTCTAGTGAGATAATCCCTGCCAATTCATACATGATATTATAAAATCCGTAATATAAAAACATATATCATTGCATCTGAGTTTGTTACTCTCCACACCATGCCCGAAGCACCAAAATATTACTTTACTCCACATGCCTATTTCAGCACAATATATCTTCGTGCCTTTTTCAGCATAACATTGCTGGCATTCAAGCATCACCGATGTCTAGTGGAGCTGACGTTCTAGCACCACGCGATAGTGATTGTTGGCGTTCTAGCACAGCCGATAGTGTATATTGGTGTCTTAGCACAGCCGATAGTGCAATACATAAAGTAATCAACCATTCATAATTCCACGCAGATCATAATATTGCCCGTATTAACTTTCGTTATTTGAAAACATATGTATTCTAGTTAGAAAATGGTTAAAGGAAAACTCACCTGAATGTAATGTAATTAATCTCCACTCACTCCCAAAGACCCCAAGCAAGGAAACTTCCCAATCTCCCACAAAATCTAAATTAAACAAATACATATAGCATTTACATAACCTTACTAGATAGAACTCTTATTACAGGCTAAAAATCCTAAATAATACCCAAACTACCCCTAATCTGACTTACACAAACCCCATGTATCGCACAACCCTTATTACCGCACAACATATCACTATATCGCACAACACTTTGTGCGATATACTCCTTTGTCAACCACACACCCCTATACCGCACAGGCTGTGTGCGGTAACCGACTATACCGCGCAAGTTGTATGCGGTAACAGACTATACCGCACAAGTTGTATGAGGTAACATACTATACTGCACAAGCTTTGTGCGGTATCTAGGGGTGTTCATCGGTTGACATCCAATGGATGTGAGGGGAACAGTACTGATCCAATCATTCGTTGGGTGTCCGATTTTTCCAACTGAACCGATCCAATCATCCATTGGATGTTGGATTTTTCTAATCCAAAGGATGATTGGATCGGTTCGGTTCCATCCATTGGATATTCTCATTGGATATTCATTGGATATCCGTTGGATCGGATCGGATCCATCCAATGTTTTTATGTTTCTTTCTAAATTTTTATTTTTTACAAATATTTTTAAATTATTATGTTTTAAAAATAAAAAAAAATTTACTTTTGAAACTTTGAATTATAATGTATTGGATGGTTGTTGGATGATAACCGGATAGGTGGTTGGATGATAACCGGATGAGTGGTTGGATGATAATTGGATGGTGAATCGGTTCGGTTTTGGTCGATTCTGGATTGTCATCCAAGAACTGACCGATCTAAATTGGATGTTGAAAATTTTGATCCGATCCGATCCAATTACAATTGGATATCCAATCAAGGTCGGTTAGTTCTAATTGGATCGGTCGGTTCTGATTGGATCGGTTGACTTTTTACACACCCCTAGCGGTATCCTCACTTTACCGCCCAAAACTGAATTTCAAGTATGATCGATCTTTTTCAAACTAAAGCTTCCCATATACTACCAAAATGCTCAAACATGTAAAAATATCAACTTTCTACTTAACCCCAAAACTCATTTCTTGCAAAACCCTTTATAAACACTTTTAACAATTAAACTTTATATGAAAACAACAAATCCCAAAAACCAAACCGCTAGATCACTCCTAATACTAAAGAGGAACCTAAAATATAAAAGAACATACCTTAGAAAAACTTGAAATTCAAATCCAAATATTCACCCCTAGCTTTTCCTCTTCTTATCCTTCGGTTTCCTCTCAAATTCCCACATACACAAAACTTGTAAATGATTTGGCGGGCTTATGAATTAAAAAGGTGGCCTCCTTTTATACTTCCTACAAATTGCAAAGGTGAAGCCTCAAATATTTATAAATGACAACTAATGCCCTTATACTTGTAAAACATAATTATAAGACACCCCTTAATCTCACAATTTAAACATAAGACCGAAACCCCTTAATATAAAACATAATTATAAGACACCCCTTAATAAAATAATTTCTAAGCTTTTTCTAATTTTTTTTTACCAAATGTATTCTAGAACTTTTTTTAACAAATAAATTCCAATTTTTTTTGAAAAAACAAATTCATGAACTTAATTTTGAACAAATAAATTTGAAACTTTTTTTTGAACAAAAAATACCATGAAAACGCTCATAACTTTCACATAATATATCAAAAAAACGCATAGCCCTTCACAAATATAGTAATATACCAAACAACAAAACTTTTATTATATTTTTGTTAGTGGGATGAACATATATCTTTTAGGCATTTTTTGATATATTTGTTAAGAGATTGACGTTTTTTGGGTATAAAATTTCTGTGTTTAATTGGTTCATTTTACTCTGTTTTTGGTGAAAGGAATTGTATATTTTTGTTCAAAAAAAGTTCCAGATTTATTTTTTCAAAATTAAGTTCATTATTTTTTTTATTCAAAAAAAATATTTATTTGTTCAAAAAAAGTTCTAGAATTTATTTGGTGAACAAAAACATAGGAAAAAGTTTAAAGCTTTATTTGTTAATTTTTTTAGGGAAAAGTGTAAAGATTTTATTTTAAAAAAAAATCAAGGACTTAATCATTTAAAATCAGATAGTTTGTTGGGTTTTTTTTACTTTTTCCAAATTTGTATAACATTAACTTGTTTTTACAGGTCACAATGATGTATTTAACCGGTTTAAAAAAGTTTAAGGGTTTTTTCATTTAGAAAAATTGTTTAAAGACTTAACAATTCAAAATCACATAGTTCGTTGGGTTTTTTCATACTTTATTAATCTAAAATTAAAGATACTGAAATTATCGTTTTTTCGTCTAATTTATTTAATTAAAATATTAATTATTTTTTTGACAAATTAATCTAAAAGAAAAATGGGTAATCCATATTTTTATTAAAAAAATAAAATGGGTATAAAACTATAAATTTGAAAAATCTCATATAGTTTAACAAAATTTTCAAAATGACTCCTCAACTTTCCGAGGTTCTTTAAATTGTTCCTTACTTTGTCTCTATTTACAATATATGGCATTAATATCTTGATTTTTGAAAAATCTCGTCTAACATGAGATTTCCTCTAACATTATTCTCAACATATATGTGCTTAGGTGAATCTCATAATATATATATATATATATATATATATATATAGAGAGAGAGAGAGAGAGAGAGAAAAGAAAGAGAGAAAAGTTCAAATAAAAACTCAAATTCAATTGTGAACGTGAGGACGAATCTTGGTCCTTCCATCTCTATTGATCCAATGACTCATATTAAATAGAGTTTTTAATTGAAATTATTAATTAAGGTGATTAGGGGTAAAAAGGAAAGATAATTCAAACTCACGCTTACCATATTTGACTTTTTATTTTCTTTTTTGATTAAAAACTTTTACCCCCCTTGAAGTTTAAAATAAATTATCTTAAAAATTACTAATATTTTAATCAAACAAATTACATCAAAAAAACGAGAATTTCGTGCTTTTCGATATGACATCCATCTCGATATAATTTTTTGTTGTTTTAACCGTTTTTACATGAAATGTCATATATGTGTTATATTCATTATGAATATTTATGTATTCAAGTATTTATAACATCTCGACACCGTAAGTCCGTAACTCGACATCACCTTCTACAACACTTTCTTCAACGTCCTAAGGCATCGTGTTCTTCATTACCGTAACCAACACCCATCGAGATGAATCGGGAACCTATCGAGTATCGATTGTGAACCGAGGAACGAAAGAGAGTGCGTCACGTCTCCACACCTTCACGGGTCACTCATGTATTATTCTTCATGAATAATGTATCATTCGGTATGAATAATACATCATTCAGGGTGAATAATAAACGATTCATGAATCGTGTACTATTCACCCTGAATGATGTATTATTCATACTGAATACTATATTATTCATCCTGAATATTGTATTATTCATCATGAACAGTGAATGAACGTTTATCTTTGTTATTCATACTGAATGTGGACACCTGAAGATGTGCATACATATTCATAAAGAATAAAACCAAGTCGCGGTTGTGAATCGGAAAACAAAAGAGAGTGCGTCATGTGTTCACACCTTCACGGGTCATTCATATATTATTCATCAAGAATAATGTATCATTCAGGATGAATAATACAACATTCAAGGTGAATAATGATTCATGTTTAATAATACATGAATCAAGAATTCGAGTATTATTCATCCTGAATGTTGTATTATTCATTTTGAATACTGTGTTATTCGTCATGAATGGGGAATGAACGTTTCCCTTTGTTATTCATACTGAATATGGACATCAGAAAAACGTGCATACATATTCATACTGAATATAACACATACATAGCATTTCACGTAAAAACGGTTAAAATGAAGAAAAATTTATCGAGATGGATGTCATATCGAAGAGTACGAAATTCTCGTTTTTTTGATGTAATTTGTTTGATTAAAATATTAGTAATTTTTAAGATAATTTATTTTAAACTTTAAGGGGGTAAAAGTTTTTTTAATTGAAAAAGAAAATAAAAAGTCAAAGATGGTAGGCAGCTGATTCAAATTTCCATATTTGTCCCTAATCACTTCTCAACTGGTTTCATTAAGTTTTAACCATTGATTAGTTTTCTAAATCTTGATCAATGGTTGTGACTTGTCCTCATGTTCACAATTGAAAATGAGTTTTTATTTGAACTCACCCCTATATATATATATATATGGTACAAATAGAATACAAACCATATATTTGTTGCACCCCTTACAAATCATAGTCTGCATATGTGCACAACCAGTCTGCATATATGCATTGTCCCATATGAATGTATGTCCATTATATGTATATTCTTGCACGTATGCATATGCATATGTATATGCACATATGTGTAACAACCCAAGACTTGAACATACAAGCTAGAAGCTACCTCTTTAGTTCATAACGCCAAAAACGGCTCAACATGGTCCCACTAACAAGATTTACAATACAGGGTTCGCGGAAATAACCCTAAATACAACTGAGAAAATCTAACTAAACATTTCAAAGGAGATTCTTCTAATTCCTTCTAGCGCAAGCTCCGATCCACGTCTTGCCAAAACTCTAAACGTGCCCTCGACTACTGCTTACCTGAAAAAGGTTTTAGTTTTGAAAAGCGAGGGTTAGACCATGAGGTCTAGTGAGTTCCCTCCACACCAAGTCACACCAAAATATTTCAGTTTATAAAATCAGTTATGAAAGCATTGTATAAATCATAACTAGCACACAAAGTTGATATGCACACATTGACACATGCTACTGGCACGCGCTAAAGTCACACACACCGTGACAGCGCTATCGGGCACACACCGCCTATGTCACACACACCGTGACAGCGGAATCGGGCACACACTGCCCATGTCACACACACCGTGACAGCGTAATCGGGCACACACCGCCCATGTCACACACACCGTGACAGCGCAATCGGGCACACATCGCCCATGTCACACACACCGTGACAGCGTAATCGGGCACACACCGCCCATGTCACACAAAAGCCAGAGCATGGTCACACACATTTAAATCACACATATAAACCACACTTATGAATCGCACATTCATACCCTGCCTTGAAATAAAAGCAGTTGAAAAGCACACTGTTACATAATAATCTTCAAGCACACTGTTTCTTCATTTGAAACACATACTGTCACACAATTAATCATCGCTTGAAACAGCAGAAGTTGTATAACACACCGTTAGATAAAATCCACACCACACACCTTCATCGTTTTGCCATAAAAGTAATTGAAAAGCACACAGTTAAATAATAACCATGCCACACACTAAACCTTCAGTTTGTAATAAAAGTATTTGGAAAACCCACCATTAGATAATAATAGTCAACCACACACTTGTATAAAATTTAGGTTCAGAAAGACTCACCTGACGTCCTGCTTAATCCTCTTACTAAATGAATCCTCCCTTCAACTGCACCTATAAGGATACATACTACCACGATAAGCCACTTGATGGAATTACACACTCACACAGATTGCCCCTCGGTCTATCAGTCTGCACTACTACGTCATACCACACTTTTCGGACACTGTATCCGGATAGTCAAAACTATCCGGACAACCAGAGCTATCCGGACAACCTACCCGGACACCCAAGACCATTCGGAAAACTATCCGGACAACCATAGTTATCCGGACAACCTACCCGGACACCCAAGACCATTCGGACAACTATCCGGACAACCAAAATTATCCGGACCCACAGAGGTTTTCGGTTAACTACCGGAAACTGCTGCCAAAATTCTACCCGGACACATCTCTCCTCCGGACACCACCAATCGTCCGGACACTACCCTGACTTGAGGGTTTCCGGACGCTACGAGAAAAACCCAGAAACGCAGAAAATTGCATAATCTCAAGTCCTAATTCCCTCAACACCTCCAGATTAGCAAAATGGGTCGATAGCTACACATTAACCCAAACTACAACACCCCTTACGTAGATTAATGGGGAAACACGATAAACTCACAAAATCTAAGTTCTTTTCTAATTTCCCACAATACACACACTAAATTAGAGGGGGATAGGATTTGATTTACCTGGATGATTATGGAGTTCTTCCCAAAACTCAACTGAAAATCGCAGCTCCTTCTTCCTCTATTGCCAAAATCCCTTTTCTTGTTCTTTCTTCCAGCCACACACAACACACACTAGACAAAAGCTTAAAATGAGAAATTAGGGTTTTCCCTTCCTTTTTATGCTTTTCTCACTAAACACCATACTTTTAGTTCTTTACACTTAGACCACACAATTTTCTAAATTCGAAATTCTTCCACAAATTCTAATTATGACTAAATTAAAATCTTGGTTATTACAATATCCTCCCCTCAAAAGAATTCCGTCCCCGGAATTCCATTTTCAAACAAACGTGGATATCGAGTCCTCATGTCTGATTCCAATTCCCAAGTTGCCTCTTGCCCCTTATGGCATCGCCACTGAACTTCCACTAGAGACACTTCTTTACTCTAAACCTTGCACCGACTCCTACATGGAATTCGATAACTCTCCTCCTACTGCTCACATAAACCAGTGGCGGTCTCGAGCCACGCTTACCCTCTCGCGAAAATGTTCGACCTATCGGTGGTCAACCGTGTGACCTCCGGTCTCACACAAAATCATTCACACATCTAGACTCACGGTTCTAAAACGTGTCAAACTATGGGTTTCACACACCCTTTTCACATTCTTAAAGAACGAATTCTACCAAAGTTAACGTCATAACAACATGCAACCCTTATTAAAATAACGACGCTCAATTCGCCAACTGATCACAAAATCAACCTTGAATATCACCCTAAATCGCAGTTATGATTCTCTTTAACTGATTACACACAATTCTACCATTACTCCCCCAATACAAAAATACGCCTAAGGCAGATAACACCTTCTCACATTAATTAAGCTGACCACAAACTATTGATAACAATCAATTCACACGCTTTTATCACCACGTTACTCCTATATTACCACCAAGTCTAATCCAATGGTCCCTCACCCTGAACACTACATTCGACTACTGTCTTCCACTTGCTTCTCAACATAAAACATGTTTCCAAGGAACGACTCACTAGAAGGTGCACACTCTTGACCAATCACACAAGTTAGCTCCCCTCAACGCTTAAACCAATCACATACACACAAATCCTCTTTCTCATACTCCCATTAGAAGTTCATGCACCCGATTGTGACGTCTTGATAACGTTGCTTCCCACGTTCCGTGCCACTTGCCACACTTTCTACTTCGCGCTTACTCACTTATTCCAATCTACCGTCCCAATTATCTTAGGCTAGTATGGAACATTTCTTATTCAACATTGACCACTACATAAACGCAAGTCAATCCGAAGTCACACTCAATACTTGAAGCGACCACACACTCCTCATTCCCAAACAATATTAACCCCCTCCTTTGCATTTCCTTTACATACCACTACTAGCGAAACATTCCCAAAGATTTCGTATCTTCTACGACATCCTAACCAACCAATCCAAGAGCACACAATTTCCTCTTAGCTAGCCATCCACTGCCACCCTATTCCTTTATTCTCGGATGCAATCCACACGCCACTTAGACACTCATGCCTCACCACACACAATTTTACCACACTTGGAACAACTTCTAAACAATTTCCCAGCGACGATCTCCACTTACGCTCTCCCCATACCAACACTAATCCATCACTTTCCCTCACAGCAACCTATCATTATTGAGCCTCGCATGCTTACTAAGTATAAGTGACCACCAACTTATACACACCACCCCCACGCACTAGAGGTTCAATCCTCACAGTTACCACCTGTCTACTAATTTGTAAAATTTACCGCTTCACCTCGATCTCACATAGGTTAACCAGCATTAGTGTTACCCATCCAAACATCTATCACTTCTCGACTACCCTTGTCACTCTTCCACTAACTAGAGAGTAATGACGTACACCTCTACCCTTTGATTCTTGAACTGAAATTCCCAAGATCTCAATTCACCGACATCGGAACTCCCAGAATAAATACTCAACAGAGATTAGGAGCTCACCTCCAATCAATTATTTTCCTCAAGAACCCTAAAGATTCTACTTCGCTCGGGCACTTATCCCACACCTTACAACAACACCCTTCTAGATGGGGTCAACAATCACACCAAGAATAATTTCACACTACACACTAAGCCGTTGCCATCCAGTCAAGGTTAGAACTCCACACAAACCACTACTCTCCACACACTATCCACCACACGTCGCACACTACTGTTACTCTACACACACTAACACCTCCATCGACTATCAGAACAAAAGTGAGCAAGCACACTCATGCACCTGTAAATTCAAAATGACATTGGCCAGATGTGATTTGAATTTACCTTACATGAAAGTCCTCACCACCATCATCCTAGATCCTCGATGATTACGGTCCTCACTAAAGGCTTCCTATATCTCAGCTGTGTCCTTTTACTCCACAGTTTAAGTTTAGGCCCATCCGGTCACCTAAATCCCTTAAACTAGGGCTCTGATACCATTTGTAACAACCCAAGACTTGAACATACAAGCTAGAAGCTACCTCTTTAGTTCATAACGCCAAAAACGGCTCAACATGGTCCCACTAACAAGATTTACAATACAGGGTTCGCGGAAATAACCCTAAATACAGCTGAGAAAATCTAACTAAACATTTCAAAGGAGATTCTTCTAATTCCTTCTAGCGCAAGCTCCGATCCACGTCTTGCCAAAACTCTAAACGTGCCCTCGACTACTGCTTACCTGAAAAAGGTTTTAGTTTTGAAAAGCGAGGGTTAGACCATGAGGTCTAGTGAGTTCCCTCCACACCAAGTCACACCAAAATATTTCAGTTTATAAAATCAGTTATGAAAGCATTGTATAAATCATAACTAGCACACAAAGTTGATATGCACACATTGACACATGCTACTGGCACGCGCTAAAGTCACATACACCGTGACAGCGCTATCGGGCACACACCGCCCATGTCACACACACCGTGACAGCGTAATCGGGCACACACCGCCCATGTCACACACACCGTGACAGCGCAATCGGGCACACATCGCCCATGTCACACACACCGTGACAGCGTAATCGGGCACACACCGCCCATGTCACACAAAAGCCAGAGCATGGTCACACACATTTAAATTACACATATAAACCACACTTATGAATCGCACATTCATACCCTGCCTTGAAATAAAAGCAGTTGAAAAGCACACTGTTACATAATAATCTTCAAGCACACTGTTTCTTCATTTGAAACACATACTGTCACACAATTAATCATCGCTTGAAACAGCAGAAGTTGTATAACACACCGTTAGATAAAATCCACACCACACACCTTCATCGTTTTGCCATAAAAGTAATTGAAAAGCACACAGTTAAATAATAACCATGCCACACACTAAACCTTCAGTTTGTAATAAAAGTATTTGGAAAACCCACCATTAGATAATAATAGTCAACCACACACTTGTATAAAATTTAGGTTCAGAAAGACTCACCTGACGTCCTGCTTAATCCTCTTACTAAATGAATCCTCCCTTCAACTGCACCTATAAGGATACATACTACCACGATAAGCCACTTGATGGAATTACACACTCACACAGATTGCCCCTCGGTCTATCAGTCTGCACTACTACGTCATACCACACTTTTCGGACACTGTATCCGGATAGTCAAAACTATCCGGACAACCAGAGCTATCCGGACAACCTACCCGGACACCCAAGACCATTCGGAAAACTATCCGGACAACCATAGTTATCCGGACAACCTACCCGGACACCCAAGACCATTCGGACAACTATCCGGACAACCAAAATTATCCGGACCCACAGAGGTTTTCGGTTAACTACCGGAAACTGCTGCCAAAATTCTACCCGGACACATCTCTCCTCCGGACACCACCAATCGTCCGGACACTACCCTGACTTGAGGGTTTCCGGACGCTACGAGAAAAACCCAGAAACGCAGAAAATTGCATAATCTCAAGTCCTAATTCCCTCAACACCTCCAGATTAGCAAAATGGGTCGATAGCTACACATTAACCCAAACTACAACACCCCTTACGTAGATTAATGGGGAAACACGATAAACTCACAAAATCTAAGTTCTTTTCTAATTTCCCACAATACACACACTAAATTAGAGAGGGATAGGATTTGATTTACCTGGATGATTATGGAGTTCTTCCCAAAACTCAACTGAAAATCGCAGCTCCTTCTTCCTCTATTGCCAAAATCCCTTTTCTTGTTCTTTCTTCCAGCCACACACAACACACACTAGACAAAAGCTTAAAATGAGAAATTAGGGTTTTCCCTTCCTTTTTATGCTTTTCTCACTAAACACCATACTTTTAGTTCTTTACACTTAGACCACACAATTTTCTAAATTCGAAATTCTTCCACAAATTCTAATTATGACTAAATTAAAATCTTGGTTATTACAATATCCTCCCCTCAAAAGAATTCCGTCCCCGGAATTCCATTTTCAAACAAACGTGGATATCGAGTCCTCATGTCTGATTCCAATTCCCAAGTTGCCTCTTGCCCCTTATGGCATCGCCACTGAACTTCCACTAGAGACACTTCTTTACTCTAAACCTTGCACCAACTCCTACATGGAATTCGATAACTCTCCTCCTACTGCTCACATAAACCAGTGGCGGTCTCGAGCCACGCTTACCCTCTCGCGAAAATGTTCGACCTATCGGTGGTCAACCGTGTGACCTCCGGTCTCACACAAAATCATTCACACATCTAGACTCACGGTTCTAAAACGTGTCAAACTATGGGTTTCACACACCCTTTTCACATTCTTAAAGAACGAATTCTACCAAAGTTAACGTCATAACAACATGCAACCCTTATTAAAATAACGACGCTCAATTCGCCAACTGATCACAAAATCAACCTTGAATATCACCCTAAATCGCAGTTATGATTCTCTTTAACTGATTACACACAATTCTACCATTACTCCCCCAATACAAAAATACGCCTAAGGCAGATAACACCTTCTCACATTAATTAAGCTGACCACAAACTATTGATAACAATCAATTCACACGCTTTTATCACCACGTTACTCCTATATTACCACCAAGTCTAATCCAATGGTCCCTCACCCTGAACACTACATTCGACTACTGTCTTCCACTTGCTTCTCAACATAAAACATGTTTCCAAGGAACGACTCACTAGAAGGTGCACACTCTTGACCAATCACACAAGTTAGCTCCCCTCAACGCTTAAACCAATCACATACACACAAATCCTCTTTCTCATACTCCCATTAGAAGTTCATGCACCCGATTGTGACGTCTTGATAACGTTGCTTCCCACGTTCCGTGCCACTTGCCACACTTTCTACTTCGCGCTTACTCACTTATTCCAATCTACCGTCCCAATTATCTTAGGCTAGTATGGAACATTTCTTATTCAACATTGACCACTACATAAACGCAAGTCAATCCGAAGTCACACTCAATACTTGAAGCGACCACACACTCCTCATTCCCAAACAATATTAACCCCCTCCTTTGCATTTCCTTTACATACCACTACTAGCGAAACATTCCCAAAGATTTCGTATCTTCTAAGACATCCTAACCAACCAATCCAAGAGCACACAATTTCCTCTTAGCTAGCCATCCACTGCCACCCTATTCCTTTATTCTCGGATGCAATCCACACGCCACTTAGACACTCATGCCTCACCACACACAATTTTACCACACTTGGAACAACTTCTAAACAATTTCCCAGCGACGATCTCCACTTACGCTCTCCCCATACCAACACTAATCCATCACTTTCCCTCACAGCAACCTATCATTATTGAGCCTCGCATGCTTACTAAGTATAAGTGACCACCAACTTATACACACCACCCCCACGCACTAGAGGTTCAATCCTCACAGTTACCACCTGTCTACTAATTTGTAAAATTTACCGCTTCACCTCGATCTCACATAGGTTAACCAGCATTAGTGTTACCCATCCAAACATCTATCACTTCTCGACTACCCTTGTCACTCTTCCACTAACTAGAGAGTAATGACGTACACCTCTACCCTTTGATTCTTGAACTGAAATTCCCAAGATCTCAATTCACCGACATCGGAACTCCCAGAATAAATACTCAACAGAGATTAGGAGCTCACCTCCAATCAATTATTTTCCTCAAGAACCCTAAAGATTCTACTTCGCTCGGGCACTTATCCCACACCTTACAACAACACCCTTCTAGATGGGGTCAACAATCACACCAAGAATAATTTCACACTACACACTAAGCCGTTGCCATCCAGTCAAGGTTAGAACTCCACACAAACCACTACTCTCCACACACTATCCACCACACGTCGCACACTACTGTTACTCTACACACACTAACACCTCCATCGACTATCAGAACAAAAGTGAGCAAGCACACCCATGCACCTGTAAATTCAAAATGACATTGGCCAGATGTGATTTGAATTTACCTTACATGAAAGTCCTCACCACCATCATCCTAGATCCTCGATGATTACGGTCCTCACTAAAGGCTTCCTATATCTCAGTTGTGTCCTTTTACTCCACAGTTTAAGTTTAGGCCCATCCGGTCACCTAAATCCCTTAAACTAGGGCTCTGATACCATTTGTAACAACCCAAGACTTGAACATACAAGCTAGAAGCTACCTCTTTAGTTCATAACGCCAAAAACGGCTCAACATGGTCCCACTAACAAGATTTACAATACAGGGTTCGCAGAAATAACCCTAAATACAGCTGAGAAAATCTAACTAAACATTTCAAAGGAGATTCTTCTAATTCCTTCTAGCGCAAGCTCCGATCCACGTCTTGCCAAAACTCTAAACGTGCCCTCGACTACTGCTTACCTGAAAAAGGTTTTAGTTTTGAAAAGCGAGGGTTAGACCATGAGGTCTAGTGAGTTCCCTCCACACCAAGTCACACCAAAATATTTCAGTTTATAAAATCAGTTATGAAAGCATTGTATAAATCATAACTAGCACACAAAGTTGATATGTACACATTGACACATGCTACTGGCACGCGCTAAAGTCACACACACCGTGACAGCGCTATCGGGCACACACCGCCCATGTCACACACACCGTGACAGCGTAATCGGGCACACACCGCCCATGTCACACACACCGTGACAGTGCAATCGGGCACACATCGCCCATGTCACACACACCGTGACAGCGTAATCGGGCACACACCGCCCATGTCACACAAAAGCCAGAGCATGGTCACACACATTTAAATCACACATATAAACCACACTTATGAATCGCACATTCATACCCTGCCTTGAAATAAAAGCAGTTGAAAAGCACACTGTTACATAATAATCTTCAAGCACACTGTTTCTTCATTTGAAACACATACTGTCACACAATTAATCATCGCTTGAAACAGCAGCAGTTGTATAACACACCGTTAGATAAAATCCACACCACACACCTTCATCGTTTTGCCATAAAAGTAATTGAAAAGCACACAGTTAAATAATAACCATGCCACACACTAAACCTTCAGTTTGTAATAAAAGTATTTGGAAAACCCACCATTAGACAATAATAGTCAACCACACACTTGTATAAAATTTAGGTTCAGAAAGACTCACCTGACGTCCTGCTTAATCCTCTTACTAAATGAATCCTCCCTTCAACTGCACCTATAAGGATACATACTACCACGATAAGCCACTTGATGGAATTACACACTCACACAGATTGCCCCTCGGTCTATCAGTCTGCACTACTATGTCATACCACACTTTTCGGACACTGTATCCGGATAGTCAAAACTATCCGGACAACCAGAGCTATCCGGACAACCTACCCGGACACCCAAGACCATTCGGAAAACTATCCGGACAACCAGAGTTATCCAGACAACCTACCCGGACACCCAAGACCATTCGGACAACTATCCGGACAACCAAAATTATCCGGACCCACAGAGGTTTTCGGTTAACTACCGGAAACTGCTGCCAAAATTCTACCCGGACACATCTCTCCTCCGGACACCACCAATCGTCCGGACACTACCCTGACTTGAGGGTTTCCGGACGCTACGAGAAAAACCCAGAAACGCAGAAAATTGCATAATCTCAAGTCCTAATTCCCTCAACACCTCCAGATTAGCAAAATGGGTCGATAGCTACACATTAACCCAAACTACAACACCCCTTACGTAGATTAATGGGGAAACACGATAAACTCACAAAATCTAAGTTTCTTTTCTAATTTCCCACAATACACACACTAAATTAGAGAGGGATAGGATTTGATTTACCTGGATGATTATGGAGTTCTTCCCAAAACTCAACTGAAAATCGCAGCTCCTTCTTCCTCTATTGCCAAAATCCCTTTTCTTGTTCTTTCTTCCAGCCACACACAACACACACTAGACAAAAGCTTAAAATGAGAAATTAGGGTTTTCCCTTCCTTTTTATGCTTTTCTCACTAAACACCATACTTTTAGTTCTTTACACTTAGACCACACAATTTTCTAAATTCGAAATTCTTCCACAAATTCTAATTATGACTAAATTAAAATCTTGGTTATTACAATATGTAGACTGGTTGTGCACATATGCAGACTGTGGTTTGTAAGGTGTGCAACAAATGCAAGGTTTGCATTTTACGGAGCATATATATATATATATAGGGTCAGTTTCTTTTGCAAACTAGTTAATTCATGCAAACTTTACAAACCAAAATCGACCAATCAGGTAATTTCTTTTTTTCTTTTTCTTTTTTATACATTTTATTTATAGAGGGTATTTTAGGGATTTCTAACGTATTTTTTATTTCACTTTTTATATATATTATTTTATTTTTGGTAACTGTTCCCGGAAAAAAAATCACTTATTCATGAGAGATTGTCATCTTGGTCTCCGACGACAGGAACATGAAACCGGACTAAATCATGAACCCAAAAACATGAAGCCATATAAAATCATGAACCCAGAAACATGAAGCCATATAAAATCATGAACCCAGAAACATGAAACCATATAAAATCATGAACCCATAATCATGAAGACAAAATCATGAACCCAGAAACATGAAGACAAAACCTAGAAAAAAACCAAAATCATGAACCTAGAAACATGAAACCAAAATCATTAACCTAGAAACAAGAAGATAAAATCATGAAGTCAACTCTGGTTAAGAAAAAACATATCAAATATTATGCATATGAAGACAATCCAAAATCATCAACCCATAAAAAGACAAAATCATGAATAGGAACCAAATCCAAGCATTTTCCACAGAGAGATTAGGGATGGGGTGAAAAAAGTCTTCCAAAGAGAAAAACCAGTGACCCATCTGCCCAGATTATGTTTCATCTCGGTGTATACAAACCACAAGGACAACGACAAAGAGGGGGAAGATGGGAGAGGATGGTGCAGAGTTGGCTTTAATACTGAGAAATCGAGGAGAAGTGATGGCGACGAGACATGTAGGGTTAGCGACGGCGACATGGTGGTGGTGGTGGCGACGACGGAGTAAAGAGGAAACATCTCTCTTTTTCATTGAAGTCGATCTGCAGAAAACAAATAGAACTCCATCAAAAACGATCTCCATCGAAACCCATGTAATCTGTTGATACAGATCTGTTTAGAATTTGTTGATATCCATTTACAGATCTCCTCGAAACCCATGGAACCTTGTTGTTTCGTGAAGAAAAACGATGGAGGTAGAGACCTTGGTGAGGGATAATGAAAGAAACTTGCTCCTGAATTTTGAAGAAGATCTGAACTTCTAGGGTTGAATCGTAGGAGAGAGAGAGAGAGAGAAAGAATAGTGACTTTAATTATACCCAATGTACCCTCATGTGCCTCTCACCTTTACAAAAACGAATTAAAATGTTCAATTAATTACATTAATGCCACCGTTTTTTCTTAACCATAGATCTAATAAGTTAATGGCTTAGATTGAGTTTGCAAAGTTTGTTGGAATTGACTGGTTTGCAAAAGAAACAGACACACTATATATATATATAGGGGTCATTCAAGGGAGAACTAGTTAGTTTGTGGTAACCGTGAGATCCAATCTCAACCACAACTCAACCAATAAATTAGGAAATTATTATTTTTGGTATTTTTGAGTTTATATTTTAATTAAGGGGCATTTTAGGTATTGTAAAATATCATCTCTCCTCTTTTCGGTCTCCAGTCAACTTATTCCGGCGAACACCAAGTAAAAATAATATACACAATCTTCAATGTGATACCCAAAATACATACAAGATACATTGTGATACCAATCGTGATACCAGTGAGATACCAATCGTGATACCAGTGAGATACCGACTGTGATACCAACCGTGATACCAATTGTGATACATACTTCCACCCATTTCATAATCACGTTCGTTACTATTGCGATACCCAAGAAATTTTGTGATACCACTGTGATACCCGTTGTGATGCATACTACCATCCGTTTCATAATCACGTTCGTTACTATTGTGATACCCAAGAACTTTTGTGATACCACTTTGATACCTGTTGTGACACCTACTGCCATCCAATTCATCATTACATTCATTACTTTGGTAATACCCAAGAACTTTTGTGATACCAATGTGATACCCATTGTGATACATATTGTCATCCAATTCATTATCAAATTCATTACTACTTTCATATCACTTATTAATGAAGTAGCAGAAATACAAGCAATAGATAAATTGATCAGTATGATTTATATGGAAATGCTAGAAACCTTTCCCATGGCGAATGGTCGTACGATTCCATGTACAACGAAACTCTTCGACAACAATATATCCGGTTATGTTATCTCCACTCTATTGATGACCAATAACTCATCGAAAAGATTAACCACAGTTTAGTGATCTCGATTTCTTTACCTGGACATAACGTAATTAGTGATGCTCCTTCCGGCATCGACGCCAAGTTTTTGAAAGAATGGTGGCAGCGATGACAAATACGGTTTTACTTGTATTGTAGAGAAAATTACAGAATACGGAAAAAGAAGAAGAAGAAGAAGAACAAGAAGCGGATGTATCCACCGCCTCTATAACCACCACGTACCGCCTCCTGCAAAATGGGTCAAAGATGACTTCCGATAGTTTGCCGGAAATTCTGGAAAGTGGATGAAGATGAATCGGAGAAGGGCGATGCATGCTCTCAAAGTTGGCTTTTCTTTAACATTGGTGTTGTTGTACTTGATGGGGATATCACAAATCAATTTGTTGAGATAATGAATGAAACTATCTTAGATTGATAACTGCCAAAGAATCTAAATAATTTTTAAATTATAATTAATCAAATTACTTATACACCCTTACCTATTAATTAAATAAATAAAATTAATATAATAAAATGATTGGCTCACATTGGATCTTACAGTTACCACAAACTAACTAGTTCTCATTTGATTAAGCCCATATATATATATATATATATATATAGGGTTGAGTTATTTTATTAACCCAAATTGTTGTACTAATCTTGTTAACGCAATTATCAGTCGTTGATTTAACATGAACGGTGGAGATGAACCACACCAAAAAAATTAATTATAAAATGGGATGTTTGAGTAATAAATGTAATGAACGAGGTTGTTTTGGGGCATTTGAGGAAAATCAATTTCTTTTACCCTTTGTAACCCCTTTACCATACTCCCCATTTAATGGATTGCATGTCATCTATTTTTTGCTTTCATAGATGTTCATTTACATTCAAGTAAAAGAAAACATGGTTGGTACATTGAACACTTATGAAAAAAATTCTCACACTGCCAATGCACCGAATATAGTCGGTTTGTAAACTGATGAACCCATACAACCTCATGAATTTGTAACCCCTTTTATAATTGTCCATATCTCTTCATCTCGCGCCACTGGTTCTATTTCATATGTGTTCATGACACATGGTTGGTTTCATTGTTGTTCATGGTTGGTACACTTAACTGATGAACCCATTTATGTAAACGAACACATGGTTGGTTTCATATTTGTTCGTGGTTGGTATATTAAACAGTCATGAAACAATTTATCACAACTACAATGCACCAAATATTGTCAGTGTGTGAACTGATGAACATATACAACCCCAAGAAAGTTTAACCCCCTTTTATTATTGTTCACATGTCTTTATCTCACACCACTAATACTATTTCTTATATGTTCATGACAGATGTTTGGTTTCGTAGATGATCATGGTTGGTATATCCATCGATGTGATTATCATTCTTCATTGGGATTAAGCTGTGATCCATCAAGTATATCCATCAATGTAGTTACAATGACGAACAATCACATATATCAGCTCCTCCATCGACATTGCCCTCTACGTCGACCTTCCCCTTATCATCGTTACAAAAACTATGATTCATAATGTTATTGTGTATGTTCATGATGTAACAATATTTTGATAATCATTTATTTGATACCAATTCTTACAAAAAATTTATCAATTAAGACTATAACTAGAATCAAGGAAACTATGAGAAATGTAACTCCCCAATAAATAAATGTTACAAAAAAATACATAAACTTCCATTTATAACCCTATTTAATTCTTGGACATACATTTGAAACCACACTTGAAAGTGACTTATTATTGGTTGAAAAGGGTTAACATAGTTTTATGGGGAAGAGTTCAAACAAGAACACTTATGATATGATTTATACAAATACGAGAACACTTGTAAGTCCATCATTAATGTTTAATTTAAGTCACGATTTTACAAGATTTGGAAGAGTAGTAAAATATTAAATAAACATTTACCCTCTTTTTGTTGAATATCTAAAGCATATAGGGGTAAGACGGGATTTTTTTGCAAATCACATAATGAACGGACAAAGCCGATGATTGTGGACGTGATCATCACTAATTTTCGACTTATTACGACATTATCACAAAAAAAATCATATCATAAAAAGTCTTCGAGCATTATCATATTATTATCATAGCATAATCACATTATTATCACATCATTATCGACAACAAAGGCATCACCTTAAGAAGTTTTAGATGATACTCGCAACTTTAAGGGATAAAGTGTAACAACCTGAAAATCTCAAAGCAACAATAACATTAAACATTGTCAAAACGACCCAAATTGAGCGAGTCTTAATATCAATTAAATCTCATAGTTTGCAGCGGGTAAAATACATCCACAACTAAGATTTATAAAGGAAACTAATCCAAAACGAAAGTCTAAATGTCTAACTAACAAGCACCATATCCATCTTCTAGATCCAAGGGTCACATCTTGCCCTTTTCTTTGCTTACTTTCAAAAGGGCACTTACTTGAAAATATTTTCAGTTTTATAAAAGCGAAGGTTAGACCGGAGGTCTAGTGAGTTCCCTCTAATACAAAGATCCACACAACAAAATATCATCATGGATGAGTTGTAAAAAGAATAGTAATAGTTTACAATGTAAACAACTATGCACACTGTCAACACTTGTAGATGGCACACGCTTTGGTCACTTACACTTGTGATAACGTGTTTGGGCTACACACATGTCCTTAGATGAATGAAAAATTGAATTCATGCATTCTATTTGGAGCACACTTCCCATTTAAAGCTGGCCACCCCTAAATGAATGCACACTTTAAAAAAGGTTCATGTTCCAAGCCATGCAAGTTTCAAACATAATAAAAGTGTATGAGTGAATCAACATGCATAATCAGTTATTATTTTTAAAAAGTAATGAGGTAGAAAAACTCACCTGAAGTCCAAGGCTAGATCATACACTTTTGGCTAAGAATTTCCAAACCGAACACTTGAATTGTTGTGGTCAAATGAAATGTTATCATCTCAAATATGCACTCAAAGAGGTCACTAATAATCTTTTTAAACAAATATCTAACCAACAGCCTTAACCTAACTCTTAAACTAAAGTCAAAAAATGGGACACATGGAGTTACTAGACCTGACACACGACCTTAGGTCGCGGGACTCATTGTCTCTTCGCATATCCTTGTTCGACACTAACAGTTCCATCACACAAATCTGCATTATTGAGGTGTAAAAACCCACTTAGGCAAGCATACGATACTCCAAACATTCGCTTACCTAATCTATCTAACCAATCCATGAATTAAATACTTGAATAGATTGGATCAAACATAAACATGGGGTTTTGAATCAAATCTACCCCAAACACCATGAAAACATTAATCACCAAAATAGCACAAGTGCCCAACACTCTAGGTTAAACCCAACATTGAGGCCCAACTAAGGAAGAAATTGCTGAAGAAGGGAGATTCTTACCTAAGATAGAGATTCAAACCTTGTTACACCTTTGATTTTGATTCCTCTTCCCAGGGACGGAACACAAGCTTTCCACCCACGGGGGCTGGACCTAATATATTATATATTTTTAAAATAAAAAAATAGGCGGTCCAAAGTCATAACATAGTAAACTCTAATACTAAACATTAAATATGAAAATGTCAAATATTGCTCATCAAAGTGGAACCCGTCAATCTTTCGCGGCCTTGAAGTCTTCCACAATCTCCTCCAAACTAATCTTTTCAGCAACTTCCCTTTCGATAAACAAAACCAACGAGTCGTTTAGATACTCATCTTCCATTTTATTTCGTATTCTTGTTTTCACAATATTCATTGCTGAAAATGATCTCTCGGTTGTCGCGGTAGAAACTGGGAGAGTAAGTAATAGATTGATTACTCGAAAAATCATATCAAAAGTGGTTTCTCTTCTAGTCCTTACCAACCATTGACAAAATTCTGCAATAGATGTCAACTTCTTATAATCTGAATGTTGAACGACATCAATATGGTAATGTTGAAGTTGCATTTTCAGAATCGTTTTCTCTTGATCACTGAAATCTTCAGGATAGAACTTTTCTACTAGTTGACGTACATCAACACTTCGAAAAGTCTCAAACGCATTTTTTGGATCTAGAGTTGAAGCAAGAGGAAGCAACTCCATGGAACTGTCATTGAAACGATGATCTAATTCCATTAATTGCTTCATAAAAAATATCCACTCGGTAATGATGCTCAAGTGTATGATCACTATGTTCATTACGAGCCCGAGCCCCTCTGCGTAAGTAGGAAGAAGATAGGTCAGGAATATCTATGTTGCGTACCTGACAAGAAAACAAGTTAGGAAGATTCACTTGATAATGATGTTCGAGTGTATGATCATTATGTCACGTACCTGACAAAATGACTTAACAAGGCAAAGCAAATCATCCCAGCTTTCATCTTTCATTTTTTGTAATAACGTTTTCGTAGATGCAACCAGCCTCAACGCGTTAAAAATATCTTGATCTTTTCTCTGTAAAGCCTGACAAAGTAAATCAGTGATCTCCATTATTTCTTTTTGAAGATGCAAGACAAATATGAACTTAAATGTCGTCATAGACTCATATGCTGGGCCACTCAAATTGTAATTGAAAGAAATGGGTTCTCAAACTTTGGACAGTGGGCCACTAAGTGGTGGTATTGAAGTTTTAATTTATTAGTTGAGGGGCCCATTTGAAATAATAAAAAATTTCTCACCAACAATTTTTTTTTCTCAATTGCAATTCAAAGAAGCACAGGGGCCAAGGCCCCTGCCAGCCACCCTTACCATCCGTCTCTGCCTCTTCCTCTCCTATTCTCTTCGTTCTTCGCAATCGCACACGCTCACACACTAACCCTTTTTTCTAGTTGATTGTAAATGGAAGGAATAGAGGCCCAAGCCTCTTATCCCATTATTTACACTTTGGTCCCCTGGAAATCAGATCAAAACCGCACTTTACCCTTTGATTTAAATAAAAAGACTAAAATGAAACTTGGGTTATTACATAAAGACAACTCTAATATAACAAAAAAATTATTGACAAATCTGATTTATTTTCATCTATTCTGAAATTTATTATAGGTTAAATATTTTGGAGGCCCAACAATGTTCTCGTATTTTTTGTAAAACAGGGTGTTCTCGTTTGAACTCCGATATATATATATATATATATATATATATATATATATATATATATATATATATATATATATATATATATATATATATATAGGGGTGGTATCGGGTACAAACCAACTAGTTTGTACAAACCCGTACAAACTCAATCTACCTTCATGAATTTGCAATTTTTTTAATTTGGCTTCATGAATCTATATTTTGGCATCATGAATATAAAATTTGGCTTCATGAATATATAATTTGGCTCCATAACTTCTTTTTTTATTTATTTATAAGGGTATTTTAGGGCTCCACCGGAAAATATAGATTCATGAAGCCAAATTATATATTCATGAAGCCAAATTTTATATTCATGAAGCCAAAATATAGATTCATGAAGACAAATTAAAAAAATTGCAAATTCATGAAGGTAGATTGAGTTTGTACGGGTTTGTACAAACTAGTTGGTTTGTATTTGATACCCAGCCTATATATATATATATATATATGTATATATATATATATATATATAGAGAGAGAGAGAGAGAGAAAAGTTCAAATGAAAACTCAAATTCAATTGTAAACATGAGGACAAATCTCGTCCATTGATCGCAGCCATATTTAACCCATTCCTAAAATTCAGCTTTAGGGGCATTTTCGTCAAATTAGAATCAGCGTCTATTTTTGTTGAATTTTTATTTTCTTTTTTAATTAAAAAACTTTTACCCCCTTAAATTTTAAAATAAATTATCTCAAAAATTACTAACATTTTAATCAAACAAATTACATCAAAAAAACGAGAATTTTGTGCTCTTCGATATGACATCCATCATGATATAGTTTTTTTTCGATTTAACCGTTTTTTACGTGAAATCGTGTATATGTGTTATATTCAGACTGAATATAACACATATACACGATTTCACGTTATAACACATATTCAGACTGAATATAACACATATTCAGACTGAATATAACACATATTCAGTCTGAATATAACACATATTCAGTCTGAATATAACACATATTCAGACTGAATATAACACATATTCAGACTGAATATAACACATATTCAGACTGAATATAACACATAAAACCATGCGATAAACACGACCAATAATTGTGTGGTAAAACCTAATATGTGGTATATGATATCACGTGATGATCAAGTTCTTCAAACCGAGATGTAGCTGAAAAATATGAGGCTAGCGGTAGTTGAACAATAACCAAATCAAAAAAATTCATGTGATGTACTGATATGTATGTCACCAAGAAAACAAAAGATGGATAATAACAGCTGTTGGGTCATCAAGATTTGAAGATGACCTCATGATCTCCTTTTATACTTTGAAAAACATTTTATACTTAGAGAAATTTTGGATGCATGGTTCTTTGTAATGGCTTGTACAAGATAGCAAATGTTCGGTGAAGTCGAAGATCAACCGAAACCAAGCTTGAAGACTCTCTACTTGTGGAAAATAGAAGACTCTCGGCAACTTTCAAACAAGTCATCACCACCGAAATCCCTTGACATTTCGGTGGCCTTCTCTCCACCGAAGTTATAGAACATCTTCGGTGGCCTTCTCCCACCGATGACCCTTTCGGTGCTCCTCTCACCACCGAAATATACATGTAACTTCGGTGGTCCTCTCACCACCGAAATATACATGTAACTTCGGTGGTCCTCTCACCACCGAAATATACATGTAACTTCGGTGGTCCTCTCACCACCGAAATATGCTTGTAATTTCGGTGGTCCTCTCACCACTGAAATATGCTCGTAATTTCGGTGGACTAGTTACCACCGAATCCTACTTGCAACTTCGGTGGACTAGTATTCTTTCCACCGAAGACTTGTCAAATCTCGGTGGAAACCACTTCGGTGCTAAAGGCTCAAGACAGAAGATCATTTATTATGGGACAATATCCTCCAGCAGAGAAAAGTGACAGTTTGTCTTTTTATCCACCTTCAGCTAAGGTCCCTGTTATCTGCTCAAGCTACTCTGTCTGCACCTAGTGAAAAGTGACAAGGACTTCACAGCTTTCCAGAAGTCAACATCCTCAGCAAGTGTGAAGATGACAAGTGTCCCAAGCATTCAATGCTTGCACACTCCTTGTCACTATAAAAGGAAGAGCTCTCCATACTGAAACACACATCTTGAGAGACTTTGAAGATTACTGTGAGCTCTTGATATTCTACGCAAATTGGAAGAATTCTCTAAGTGCAAGAATTTCCAGTTTGCTTGAAAAACTTTATAGCTTTGTTCTAAGTGTTCTTAGTTATTTTGTTGTATACTTTGTGTAAGATTGTTAGAATAGTTTATCTGTTCTTTTCCGCAACAGTCTTAAGTTTTCTATGTGTAATTCTTGTTGAAAGATTTTCAATAAAAAGAATTAAAATTGTGAAAATTTTGAGTATTGTATTCAACCCCCCCCCCCCCCCTTCTACAATACTTGTTATAGCCATCTGGGACTAACAAGTGGTATCAGAGCAGAAAGTTTAATCCCATAAACTTGATCTGCGATGGCTGCCTCCTCTTCTTCAACTATTGAAAACTCTTTTCAAAATAACTTTTCTGAAAATGGCTCCATTTCAAAACCTCCTAAGTTCAATGCTAACAACTTCTCCTTGTGGAAAAGCCGCATGATGCTATTCATGGAAGGAGTGGATACTAGATATCCAACCATTCTCAAAGAGGGACCCATTATCCCCAGAGTTTGGGCTCGTTATGAAACGCAGAGGCCTGATAAAGAAACCATGGAAAAAGATAATTCTGATGATTCGTCTGATGAAGAAAAATCTGATGCTACTGGTCGTTACATTCTTAAAAATCCTAAGAAATATACTGATGAGGAAAAACGACTTGTATCTCTTGATTCTAAAGTTAGAACTATCATTGCTCTCTCTCTTCCTGATGAAGTGTACCACTCTCTGGTAAATCTCTCTACTGCCAAAGAGATGTGGTCCACTCTGTGTGTTTTGTATGAAGGTACAAATGAAGTTAAAAAGAGCAGAAAGATTGCTCTTGTTAGAAATTATGAACTCTTTGCTTTTGAAAAAGGAGAATCTCTTCCTAGCTTCTATAATCGCTTCAACTCTCTTTTAAATGACCTTAAGTTGTTGGGCAGAGTCTATGATAATGAGGAAGTCTTGTGCAAGTTCATGGATTGTCTTCCAGATTTTTGGGAAAATATATGTACTTGCATCAAAACTACCAAGGACCTTGAGTTCATGCCCTTAACTGTTCTTTATGGAACTCTTTTCAACTATGAGCAGACGAAACTGCATAAGTTTATAAAGAACTCTTCTCTGGCTCTCCTAAGTGACTCTTCCAAAAAGACTAAGTGTTTTCCAAAAATCACCTACCCATCTGACTCTGACCATAATAGTCAAGAAGATCCCAATGATCATTCAGAAGCATATCTTAGTGATGCTAAGGATGAATGTGAGGAAACTTCAGCTGATAAATTATCTGATGAAATGGCCATGTTGGATGGGCACTCTAAATCCAAATCTCATCTCTCTTCTGGAAAATCTAAGTTTGATAGAAATTCATCCTCTTCTCTCTCCAAACACTCTCCTTTGGATAAATCTAATGAGGAATGTTTTAACTGTGGTAAAAAGGGTCATTTTGCTTCTGAGTGTAAAAGTAGAAACCTTGAAAGACTTAGAAGTGCTTCCCACCGATTTTCCAAAAATTTCAGCCAATCTTCCTCTTCTGCAAATTTTGACCGGGCTGAAAGATACAAGGAGAAATACAAGAGAGAAAAGGAAAGAAATGAAAGACTTGTCAGAAGAGGAAAGGGTCTGCCTGCTAAATCTTATGATTTGGCAGATGAACCCACATCTGAAAGCGAATGACTCCTCAACTGCTCTTGTATCAGCTAAGTGCTTCTTCTACTCTTCACAGGTACATACTATGTGTTTTATCTATCTTTTATGAATTCTCTTATTTCAAACTCTTTTGCTATGTGTTCATAATTTCTGCCATCACATCTGAAAACATAAATTTTGGAAATTTTATTTGGCTAGTCTCTGGGTGTTGTTTCTGTCTTAAAAGGAAATCCTCCAAAAATTTTCCAAAAATAACTTTATGACTTCTCATACAGATTTTCTTCTTAAATCTGTGAGTTTCAAAATGTCCAATTCAAAAGAAAGGATTTATGTACTCCCAATTTTTGAAATATGAATTCTATGTGATGCACCCCCATTCTTTGTTATCTCTTCAAAATCTTTGAGCAAAAGTTAGGAAAAATGTCAAATTTCTAAAAGGATCTCTCTTTATAGAAAATGCTATATCTGTGGTGATATTTCTCATTTTGCCAAAGACTGTGTGAAATAAAGAATTATTCTGAGTGATGTAAATTCTTTTCATTCTTTTTCTTCTAACCCAAAAGGACCCACCTTCAAAATGGGTACCTGGAAATTAAATTCTTTGTGATTGCAGATTTTGAGCTGGGCAGATGGATCTATGTGAACAAGTGAGAAAGTTGACAAAACCTTAGAATTCTTTACTCTCATGACATCATAAGCATGTTGATGTCATTCTCATGACATCACCATCTCCAATCTCTTAAAATTCCATTTCTTTTCTAAACCTCACCACCGAAATTTTCCTTAACCACCAAACCAAAACCATATACCACCATACTTTACTTCCCATCATATGTTTTGCCTCCTCGATCGGTGGTACCCCTCAAATTCGGTGGAACCCTTCAAATTCGGTGGTGAAACCCTTCTAAATTCGGTACAATCCTTCAAACTCCTCGGTGGAATCCTCACACCGATCCACCACCGAGTCTACACCGACCCACACCGATTCCACACCGAATCTCCACCGATCCACCACCTCAAATCCCTCCACCGATCCACCACCTCAAATCCCTCCACCAATCCACCCACTACAAACTCTTCTACAGATGTCACCCCAAATCCTCAAACTCAATCTTTTTAGGTCATCAAATTGGAAGATGAAATTCCAATCTTTTCTTCACTTTGAAGATTTTCTCCATAATGTCTTAGAAGTTTTACTACTGATTTTCCACCGAAAATCCTACCGAAAATAGCCAATTTTCGGTGGATTCTCCTTCATTTTCGGTGGAAAAGTAAAAAAAAAAAAAAAAAAATATATCCTACCGATTTTCCACCGAAAATCCCACCGAAAATAGCCCTATTTTCGGTGGATTTTGCTCAATTTTCGGTGGAAAGGTAAAAAAAAAAAAAAAAATCCTACCGATTTTCCACCGAAAATCCTACCGAAAATAGCCTATTTTCGGTGGATTTTCCTCAATTTTCGGTGGAAAGGTAAAGGCAAAAAAAAAAAAAAAAAAAAAAAAAAAAAAATTGGTCTTGGTTCTGGCCGATCTTTTCATTTTCTCTTGGTGTTTTTCCTACGTCGGCCGCTGAGGGGGAGAATTCATCTGAGGGGGAGCAACATAAACCCTCAGTACTCACATACAGCGACCAACTTGAAAAAATGAGGAAATCGACGGACCAGTCAAGGGGGAGCACTTCAGTCCGGGCGGATCTAACTGAGGGGGAGAAACACAAAGACCGTCTGATCTAACTGAGGGGGAGCAAAACAAAGACAAAGGATGCTGATGCTAAACATGAAAAGATGCCAAGATGCAACAGTTGGACAGAAGTATCCTAAGGCTGCTGATCAAAATGAAGAATCTTCAAGCCAGACACAAGTTTCAACTCGCCCCTCCAAAGATGCAAGTAATATTCATTCTGTTTATACTGTTTATACTTCTTTCCGTTTCCTTTCGATTATTTGTACAGCTATACCTTTTTATTTTTTCTTATATGTAAATATCATATATACATACACACAAAAAAAAAAAAAAAAAAATGGACTGTGTGAAAAAGAACCCAAAAGAGTAAAGAAGGGTCAACTTGCATTATTCACTGTCTTACTCATGTTTTTCTAAGTATGGATGTCATCATCAAATAGGGGGAGATTGTTGGGTCATCAAGATTTGAAGATGACCTCATGATCTCCTTTTATACTTTGAAAAACATTTTATACTTAGAGAAATTTTGGATGCATGGTTCTTTGTAATGGCTTGTACAAGATAGCAAATGTTCGGTGAAGTCGAAGATCAACCGAAACCAAGCTTGAAGACTCTCTACTTGTGGAAAATAGAAGACTCTCGGCAACTTTCAAACAAGTCATCACCACCGAAATCCCTTGACATTTCGGTGGCCTTCTCTCCACCGAAGTTATAGAACATCTTCGGTGGCCTTCTCCCACCGATGACCCTTTCGGTGCTCCTCTCACCACCGAAATATACATGTAACTTCGGTGGTCCTCTCACCACCGAAATATACATGTAACTTCGGTGGTCCTCTCACCACCGAAATATACATGTAACTTCGGTGGTCCTCTCACCACCGAAATATGCTAGTAATTTCGGTGGTCCTCTCACCACTGAAATATGCTCGTAATTTCGGTGGACTAGTTACCACCGAATCCTACTTGCAACTTCGGTGGACTAGTATTCTTTCCACCGAAGACTTGTCAAATCTCGGTGGAAACCACTTCGGTGCTAAAGGCTCAAGACAGAAGATCATTTATTATGGGACAATATCCTCCAGCAGAGAAAAGTGACAGTTTGTCTTTTTATCCACCTTCAGCTAAGGTCCCTGTTATCTGCTCAAGCTACTCTGTCTGCACCTAGTGAAAAGTGACAAGGACTTCACAGCTTTCCAGAAGTCAACATCCTCAGCAAGTGTGAAGATGACAAGTGTCCCAAGCATTCAATGCTTGCACACTCCTTGTCACTATAAAAGGAAGAACTCTCCATACTGAAACACACATCTTGAGAGACTTTGAAGATTACTGTGAGCTCTTGATATTCTACGCAAACTGGAAGAATTCTCTAAGTGCAAGAATTTCCAGTTTGCTTGAAAAACTTTATAGCTTTGTTCTAAGTGTTCTTAGTTATTTTGTTGTATACTTTGTGTAAGATTGTTAGAATAGTTTATCTGTTCTTTTCCGCAACAGTCTTAAGTTTTCTATGTGTAATTCTTGTTGAAAGATTTTCAATAAAAAGAATTAAAATTGTGAAAATTTTGAGTATTGTATTCAACCCCCCCCCCTTCTACAATACTTGTTATAGCCATCTGGGACTAACAACAACAACAATATTCGATGAACAACACAGATGGTTAAGGGAGAATGGCCTTAGTATGCATGCGTGGCATGTATATGCAATGTGAAAGAATGCAGCAATAGATGTGAACAAAAGAAGACGTGAGTGATGAATATGTGTTATATTCAGACTGAATATGTGTTATATTCAGACTGAAGATGTGTTATATTCAGTCTGAAGATGTGTTATATTCAGTCTGAATATGTGTTATATTCAGACTGAATATGTGTTATATTCAGTCTGAATATGTGTTATATTCAGTCTGAATATGTGTTATAACGTGAAATCGTGTATATGTGTTATATTCAGTCTGAATATAACACATATGCACGATTTCACGTAAAAAACGGTTAAATCGAAAAAAAACTATATCATGATGGATGTCATATCGAAGAGCACGAAATTCTCGTTTTTTTGATGTAATTTGTTTGATTAAAATGTTAGTAATTTTTTAGATAATTTATTTTTAAAATTTAAGGGGGTAAAAGTTTTTTAATTAAAAAAGAAAATAAATATTCAACAAAAATAGACGCTGATTCTCATCTTTCCAATTTTACCCCTGCGCGCTAAATATTCATTAAGCCATGGACAGAGTTTTCAACTTATTTACAAAATTGCCACCGTGTTTTTTTGCCATTGATCTCTTCACCAGATTATTAATCAACGGCTGTGGTTTGTTCTCACGTTTACAATTGAATTTGAGTTTTCATTTGAACCCACCCCTATATATATATATATATATATATATATATATAGAGAGAGAGAGAGAGAGAGAGAGAGAGAGACTCCGTAAAATGCAAATCTTGCATTTGTTGCACCCTCTTACAAACTAGTGTGCATATGTGCACAATGTACATATACATATGTATATGCATACGTGCAAGAATATACATATAATTGACATACATTCATATAGGATAATGCATATATGCATATCAGATAATGCATATATGCACACTGGTTTGTAAGGGGGTGCAACAAATGCAAGGTTTGCATTTGATTTGTATCATATATATATATATATATGGTCAGGTTTAGGGGAAAACCTCAAAAAAAAGGAAAACTAAGGAACACTTTGATAGCCCTCCATCTGGACGGTATACACTTGTGCATACTGGTAATTTGTAACATGCACACGTGCATATATGCACAAATGCATGATGCAATTGTGCATAAAACCAAAAAAACAACTTAACTTACTTGTATGCACAAGTGCATACCGTGTAGATGAAGGGTTATTAGGGTGTTCTTCAGTTTTTCATATTTTTGAGGTTTTCTCTTGAACCTCCTCCCTCTATATATATAGGGCAAAATGCGCAAAATAGCAACCTACTTTCATTTATTTTCTTATTATAGCAATGTACTTTCATTTTTTCTTATTACAGCAATGTACTTTCAATTTGTTTTTTATTAGGGCAATGTACTTTAAAGTATTTACCCATTATAGCATTATGCTTTAAATTACCTACTACACCAGGTTTTCATGCCACCTTATTCTCCACGTAGGCTGTCCACGTATACTATGGCGCTGACGTGACATTTCTCAATAACCATTGTACTTTCAAAATTATTTTTTGTCACCTCGTTTTATTACTCTAGTCCAATTACAACATAATCAAACATGTTTTTCAAAAATTATAATTTCAGAAATTAAATATGTTTACTAAAGCACTATAAATGAGTAAACATGTTTTAGTAAAATTATAATTTTCTATCACCTTTTGTAAACATGTTTAATTTCTGAAATATATTTTTTTGGTAAACATGTTTGATTATGTTATAATTAGAATTGGAGTAATAAAACGAGGTGATAGGAAATAATTTTGAAAGTACAATGCTGTAATGAGAAATATCACGTCAGCACCATAGTACACGTGGACAGCTTATGTGAACAATGAGGTGGCATGAAAACCTGGTGTAGTAGGTAAATTTAAAGCATAATGCTATAATGGGTAAATATTTAAAGTACAATGTCTTAATAAAAAATAAATTGAAAGTACATTGCTGTAATAAGAAAAAATGAAAGTACAATGCTATAATAAGAAAATAAATGAAAGTAGGTTGTTATTTTGCGCATTTTGCCCATACATATATATGAGTGTATGTATGTCTATATATATGTTTATGTATACTGGGTGTGAGGGGCGAGGAATCGAGTTAGAAACAGAAAATATTTAGAGCAATAAGAATCGGTTTCACATGTAAAACATTTAAAGTTGTTTCATATATGAAATTGATACAATTATATCAAATATGAAACAAAATACGTCCATATATTTCCAAAAGAAACATAGACAAATAAACGTTAATAACATCTTGAATTTTAGCTTAAAATTTCACTAATTACACGAATGAAATTAATTTTCATGTTTCTTTACAAATTATTGAATGTTCATACCTTAGCTTTTAAACTAATTAATACGGGGAAGTTGCTACCAAGTCAAGCACCTCTATTGATTCTGAAAAGCACATAAAACCATTTAAACCATAATAAAAGTAATAAAAAAAGCATAGTTGACAAAACAATGTAACCATATAAAAGTAAAGAATTATAAGTTGTAAATTAACCATCTATTTGTCATTTCTAAGAAAACAAAAAGTAGATAATTAATATTTTATTTTATATTATACTAATTATTTTATATTCACATGAACATTTTTTTGGATATACCTCTATATGAAAGAGACTTTATATTTCTTATATGTTTTTATATTATATATTTAAAATATTATTTTATGTCAAAAACAATTTACATGCATCACTACTAGACGACAGACCAATTCCAGCGGCCAAATTAGTCGAAGATTTCGTCGAAAAACTGACTTTTTGGTGGATTTTCAACGGATACAACGGTCGGAATAAAAAGCGACGATGATTGACTTTCCATAATGTTGTTTTTCGTTTAACGAATTACTTAACTAAATTAGTAATTAAGATTATTCTTCCGGTGGATTAATGGTAATTATTTAATTATTTAGAACTTTTAAATTATTAAATTGAATTAAATAAATGTATAAAGTTTTCGGCGGATCACTGCAGATATATCCGTTGGAAATAATATTTCTTTATTTCTTTAATTTATTTATATTAATTTTAAAAAATATATATTAATATTTTTCGGCATAATATTATGTCTGAAATCCGCCGGAAATATACCAGTGCAGAAAACAAAATGTTTTTTTTAAATTGGTGAAATCCTGTAAATATGAAGAAAAAAATTGCTAAAAACATAAAATACTACTAAATATCATATATACTAATATGATGCCCAATACAATTGTCTAGGCGAAATAATAAACAATTGTTCCAAACAAAATTAAATTGTTTCACAACAAACAGATACTCAAAACATGTATACAACGGTTGTGGCGGTTGCGGCAGAAACTGCTGACGTTGATTGAGCTGCTTGACCAAAGTAGTCATCTCCTCGTATTGTTTGTCTCGTCTGTAATAACATGTTATAGTTTTGGCAAATAATGAAAGTTTAGGGGTGACTTTTGTTAAGTGCTTGATTATAAGGGATCATTCTTGAAATTTAGTATTAGTGAGGTGATGCACCTCATTGTTTTCTCCTTGACTCTGCCGACCTCAAATCTAGGCGGGCAAAAAGTGACCCAATCAGCCAACCTAACCCGAACCCAACCCAATAGTAGCAGGTTGGGTTGAGATTTTCAACCCAAATAAGTTAAACGGGTCAACCTGTCTAACCCAATTAATAATGGGTTGGGTTGGGTTGAAATTTTCGACTTGTTTCCAACCTTATTTCAACCCATTTACAACATGTTTTCAACCCGTTTACAACTTGCTTTCAACTCATTTACAACCTGTTTATAACCCATTTATGACATGTTTTTAACTTATTATCATTATTTAATTATAATTATTAATTAAGAAGCTAATAAAAAAACTAAATATAATTCCACTAAAGTCTAAACAGAACTCCTTCAGTCCTTCAATTTCAATATTCCATCGTTCAAACTTTCAAAGTCTACACTCTCTAAACCATAGCCGACATTTCCTTCCAGTTCCAGCCAAGAGATCGACGCCAACCCTAGAAACTTATTTGTTTGAATTTGTGGTTGTGTTATTGAAACTTTGAACAATTTATTTCACTTTATGGTTTTATTTTATTGAAACTTTGAACAACTTCTTTGGTTTTGTGGTTGTGACCTGTGTATTTGTCATGGAATTATGTTTTAGTCATTTTTTATTTTATTTAAAGTTTTAAAATTTAAATGGGTCAACCCATGTTCAATCCATTTATTAAACAGGTTGGGTTGAGAAAATCATAAACAGGTCAAGCCGCTACCAACCCATTTAAGTACCAGGTTGGGTTGGGTTGAAAATCTCAACTCATTTACTTAAACATGTTGGGTTGGGTTGAGGTTTTCAACTCAATTAATAAATGGGTTGAACTCGAACCCAACTCAACCTGACCTATTTACACCCCTACTCAAATCTCTTATATCTTTTCTTATTATTTTTCTTTCTTTCTTTCTTTCACCATTGTTGGATGCCATTAGAGAGAAAGAGAAAAGAGAGAGCTCGTGGAAGGAAGGAGTTTTGAAAAAAAAAATTGGCTTGGATTTTGTTCTCTCTTAAGATTTTAAGATCTAGATGTTCCGTTGGGGGAATATTAAGCGTTAAGACTTGGGGTGAAATAACTGGACTCGATGTGAGTTTTCTCCTAAGCATTTTCGAATTGAAGTGCATATACTTTTTAAATGGTTATTATTTCGATGTTATACTGGATTGGTATGTTTAAATTATTATGGTTAATTGCGATACGGTTTTTAATTATTACATGTTGTTTATTATTAATACATGTGGTTTGATTATAAATTCTTGGGAATAAGAGACTTTCATAGTGTGTTAGGACTGTGATGGACCGAGCAGGGGGTTATATATTTAGTGCCCATGAATTTGTTTCGTGTGGTGGGCCACAACCGATATTGATTACGATCTTATCGGGGTGTATGCGGTTGAATTGCTGGGACTATTGTGGTTAGTTACCTGGGAGGGATGTTGTGTCTAAGAGTCTAATGAATAACTGATTCATAGTGCCTGAGAGCCTACTTCATGACTAAATGATTTATGACATTATGTCAAAGTGGGTTTATTGAATTATTTTTGTGACGGGGATTTACTCACTAGACCACATGGTTTAACCCTCATTTTGTTTTTTTAAAATATGTATTTCAGGTGAATTTTATATTGACATTGTTAGCGCGGGAAAAAGGATAAACGGTAATTATTATGGTGAAAGTGGTCTCCAATTACCTATTTGTTAATATTGTCGGGTTAATTATGTTTTCAGTTAAAGGTTCTGGTGATTATAGATTAGTAAGAGTCGTCTAATATCCGTTGGTTTTAAATTGCTTTCGGTGTTGTGGGTTGGTAGAGATTTTAGATTTTTATGTTAAAGGATCATTGTTGGGTCGCTTAGTGATTATTTATAATTTTTATTGTGGTTAAAATTATTCTTACTATCGTTGTGCTTGAGGTGATTCTGAGAAGATTATTTTAGTCGACCTTTTTCGAATTGTTTTTTGGTTGGTTTCAGATAACTGTGGTTAAATTTTGGAACTCGGGTCGTTACATCGTCTATCATAATCATCCCGCCGTTTCTGCACTTCATCCCGACGTCTTTCATCTCAATCCAACAACTCCTAAACTTGGTGTTGATCCAAACCCTCAGTGATTTGATAATGACCCTGAGAAACACTTAGTGAAAATTATATGTAGACAATATGTATTAATGTTTTGCCATCAAAGAAAATATACTAAATATGTTTAGTATCGCTAATGAAAAACATGCTTTAATTTATACTTCAGCGAACACTGTACATCTGTGAGCCCTGAGCCTGTTCGGCCTCACTGATGATCACTGAATGTTCATCATGTAATTGTTTACTTATGATCCCTGATGACAAGATTCGCGTCAACCAAGTTCGAAGCTGAAATCGAAGACCAAGCTGAGGAACAAGTGACTAAGTCTACTAGTGACCTGATGCGGATATCAGCGAAGACAATACTTGTCCATTCCACGCGAAGTTTCAAGTAGAAGACTTCAGCGAACGCTGAACTTTATCATTCGCTGATAAAGATTCATTCAGCGAATGCTGATCATGAAGTCTGTTCTACAAGCAACTTTTGTCTTATCCCCTTGCACGCCTCCGTACGATTTTGTCATAACGGACATCCCTTTTGTCCATAATCGTACAACCAACTCTGCAACTACACTGTTCATCATGTGGCCACTAGGATGTTTGTTGAAGTCAAATCATGCAACCAATCAGAGGTTGCCATGTGTAAAGGTGTACTATTTTGCATTAAATGCATGCAGTATAAATAGAGAACCCTACTTCATTTTGAAGTGCTCGACTTTTCTTCCTCGCTGAACTACTGTGTGATTAGAAAACTCTCCTTAGTTTTCTTATTTCTTTTCTCTCTATTTTATAGTGCAAGAAATCTGTGTGTTCTCATAGTTTGTTTAGATTAGGTTTTTAACTTGATCTTATTCCGCAACAAACTGTAAATTGTTTGATTATATCAATAAACAATTTAGAAAGATAAAAATATGTGTTTGTATTCAACCCCCTCCCCTTCTACAAACTTGTATAACCTTTCGGGACCAACAAGTAGTATCAGAGCAGACTGTTTAATCTTATAAACAACATCTTGCTTATACTCTCTATTTCCTCTTCCTTGCTAATTTTCTAAAGTGGCAAATCATCAGAATACAAGTTACATAGATAATGGCTCTCTTGCCAAACCTCCTCGATTTAGAAAAGATAATTTCAATATGTGGAAAAATCGAATGATGCTCTTCCTAGAAGGTGTAGATTCTACTATACGATACTATGTGGAAAATGGACCTTATGTTCCACATGTGGTCCATGGTTCTGTTCCTGCCACTGCTACTACCCCTGCCATCCCTGAGAACTCTCATCAGAGAAGTTTCTCAGTGGACTGAAGAAGATAAGAAGAAGGTGGCCATTGATACAAAGGTCGGATCTATCATCTCTATGGATCTTTTTGATGAAGTCAACCACTCCATCATGAACCTAAAAAGCTCAAAAGCCATGTGGGACACTATACGTGTTCAATATGAAGGTACTGCTGAAGTCCAGGACTTTAGAAGAATAAACCTAGTAAGGCAATACGAAAGTTTCATCTGTGGTAAGACTGAAACTCTTTCTGAAGTTCACCAACGTTTTAACTGTTTAATTATTGATTTAAAAACTGTTGGTAAGACCTACTCTAACTCCGAGATCCTGACAAAATTCTTGGAATGTCTTCCTGAAAGCTGGGACAATTATACCATGTGTCTTAAGCTCTATAAGGATCTAAAATTCATGACCCTTGCTACCTTATTTGGCACTATGCTCAATCACGAGCAGTCGTGTCAACTTAAGAAGAATCTTGTAAAAGATTCCAAAGCACACATGTTGCTTTACTCTCCTCAGAGATAGTACCGGCTCAGCGATCAACTATCACGATTACTGAAATGTAATCTATCTCTGATGATTAATCAAAAGCTGATCCTTCAGAACTTGATGAGTCACTGGCACTCCTGACAAATTCTTTCAGGTGATTTGCTAGAAAGAGTAACTTCAGAAGAAGTAAACCTCTCACTATCAGTGATAAGCTTAAATCTACTCCTGTTGACAAGGCTACTGTTACCTGCTTTAACTGTGAAAAAGTAGGACACTTTGCTAGTGAATGCAGGTCAAAGAAAGTCTTCAAACCTTCATCTTCCTTCTTCAAGAAATCCTCTAACCCCAGGGCTAGAGATGACAAATACCAAAAGCTGAAAGAAAAGTATGCTAAGCTGAAAGCATACAAAAAGAAAGGTAAAGGTCTGATCGCTGAAGATCATGACTGGGCTGAATCTGATGAAGAATCATCCGACTCTGAAGAAGACGAGGCTAATCTCTGCCTCATGGCCCAAATACAAGAAGAGGAAGAAAAAGCTGAAATTCCCTCTTCCTCCACTTCTACCTCTCAGGTATCAAACTCTTCCACTACTACTTCTGCCTTCCCTAAAGCTGATAGTCTTCGTGCTATCGATATATTAACTATCGATTTATATGATTCCATGAATGGCAAGACCAAAGCTAAACAACTAAATCTTGATTTAGCTGAACAGCTCAAACAATGTCATTTAAAAATTCAAGAGCTTTCGAACATTGAAAATAATTTGAAAGATCAGGTCTATGTAAATCAAGTTATCAGTATCGAGCGTGAACAAGCTATCGCTGAACTGAAAGCAGAAAAAGATATTATTGAAGGATGGTATAAATCCTCAGCAAAGATCACTGAGATAATAGGTGCTCAAATTCCTCTTAGTGACAAACGTGGTCTTGGTTACAAAGCTGACGCTGAAGAACCAACCACTGATCGTTCCATGCTTAAGTTTGGAATGTTCGTGTCATCTATCCCTGGCACCTCTTCATCTCAATGCTCGTCTTCTAAAACTCCCATCCCTGAGGACAAACCTACCTTGATTTCTAAAGGTAAGGAAAAAGAATTTCAAAAACCTCAGAAGGGTACCAAAGTACCTAAGTTGAAAGTTTCTACAACTTCAGCGAGCCATCTCTCTACCTCTAAAACTAAGATCCCTGAATTCATTCAACGATCTACTCCTAAACTAAGAGTGGATGTAATTGGTAAGAAATCTGAAGAACCAATAGTTTCTCCAATTTCCAATGCCAAAGGTATTCTTGGTGCTGGCCCTGCCCATTTAAAAATCTCTGCTAAGCATGCAAATGGTCCTAAAGCTACTTTTAGGTATAGGAAATGTTATCACTGTGGACTTACCGATCATATTGCTAGTAAGTGCCCCACAACTACCAAGGCTGAGAAATTAGCCAAAGTAAAGAAGACTGTCCCCTAGGCAAAGAAGACCACCCCTGATAAAAATCAGGCCAAGGTGAAACACACCACTAAGGTTAAGAAATTAACCAAAGTGAAGAATGTCACTGAAGCTGAATCTTCAAATGCGACGAAGATTGCTGAACCTTCTACTTCCTCTACCACCACTAACAAATGTGGTCCCATAGTTAAGTGGGTACCTATTCAAAACTAATCTTCCTTTGTTTGCAGGTCTCGAAGGGTAACTCGTATCTTGATAGCGGATGCTCTTGTAACACCCTAAAATCAGGGCTAATTTAAACCTTAAATTTATAACAAGATTTAAACATAAACTTCCAACTTTATATTTGAGCAGAGAAATATTTATGAGGTCATATTTACAAATACTGAATTCTTGAAATAACCTATTAATCTAATCATGCCACTATAATCAGATTAACTAGATTATCTAAGCAATCCATCAAAATCTCAATATTCATTATCTTCTCCGCTAATCCAAAAGCTCTCGTCCCACATCCCTTTATTTTCCCGAGCTAGTACCTGGTAAGAAAACATCATTTGAAACGATTAGGCTAACGCCTAGTGAGAACATTCAGTTTCAAATTAATATTTGTTCAAATTAATGTACACAAGGTATAACAAACTTGGTTTACCCTTTTTCTTACCATACACATAACCATCCTTTGATAACGGGTTAAACCCGGTTCCATGACTACGACCTGACAATAAGCCAGTCATTTCTCATGTTCCAGAGCCGCACTACGAATCTTTACAGATTCTAGATTAATGCTCTTATCCAAGAAATCGCAATATACACATGCCCATTTCTTGGAAAGGAAATAGAGATCGCAATATACACATGCCCATCCCTTCTTTTCCTTAGAAATCAGAAATTATGTTTATTCCGCGATTTCTCACACACATCGGAATAACGAATAATCCTCATCTATTCCACGTGTTCATAACCACTAGTGCCTATGGATCCATTGCACTCAACCGTATCAGGAATTACGAATAAATTTACGTCTATTCCTTATGTTTCGCTATAAACAATAATAGCAACGATACTTTACCGATCCTACACTATCCCATAAAACTAGTGTATATGGATCCATTACCTTTAACCGTATTCGTGCAGGTTATTATTTATTATAAACATTCCTCATAGCATTCAGTATGAGCAAATCTCATATATAAAACATATACTACACACTTGCTTAGCATAAAACTAAAGCAACCTTTAAACCTAACACGCTACCATCCAACAGTATGTATGTTCAAGCTACTAGGATTGTATTTCCATTCCTCAATCATACTCTATCCAAGAGTCGACAAAACACAAAGTTATCGGATACTCAAAAGTATCAGGAACCTCAAAAGTGACCGGACAACCAAAGTTTCCGGACACCCTGAAACTATCCGGACAACATAACTTTCCGGATACACATAGCTTACCGAATGTATAAATCTTTCCGGACACTAATATTTACCGGATACTAATATTGTCCGGATACTTACCGGAAACATACTCAATCCGGACGACATCCGGAAACCAAAGAAATCCGGATACCATCCGGTATCTAATTTCATCCGGAATCTACAAGAATTCAAGACTTACCGGATAGATTTGCCATGTCCGGAAACCTTCATATCAGAGGTTTCCGGATACTATCATTTTATCCGGAAACCACAACCTGCAGCTCCAAATCTCGATCCAGATTCATGTCTGTTTCATTCAGCTTATTCTAAACCAATCCATTCAGTCCCAAAACCGTTTATACGGATATATTAAGGTTTAATATAACAGAAAACATTGATTTGTACAAAAATGAATGAACTCACCTTAATGAAGAAAAACCCACTTATCTTCACAAACAAACTCAAAATCAGAACAGTACCTAGATGAAATTAGCTTATATTATGGATATCATCTTGCTACTGGAATTCAAATCTACAAAACCCTTTGTATTCTTACCAAAATTTCATCTTTATTTCTTCTTCTTTCCCCTTTCTTTCTCTTCTTCTTTCTTTCTTCTTTCTCTCTTCTTCTCAACAGACTCAGCCCAAAATGAATCAGATATTTTCCAAATAACCCAACTTATCTGTTGGTCCCGAAGTCCTATACAAGTTTGTAGAAGGGGGGGGGTTGAATACAAACACACAGATTTTACTTTTCTAAATTTTTTATTGATAAATCATTAACAATTTACAGCTTGTTGCGGAAACAAGATTAAGGATAAACCTAAATCTAAACAAGTTGGAACACTAAGGTTTCTTGCACTAAGAGAGATAAGGAAATTACTAATAATAACCTATCTTGAGATAAGAGATTGAACTTGTCCAGAGTTAGCAAGTTACTTCAAATGAAGTGGGTTCATCTCTTTATATAATGCATGCATTTAATGCAAGTCAGTATACACTTTAGACGTGTCATCAGCTGGTTGGTTGCATGTCATTGACCTTGGTTGACAACCTTAGTAGCCGCATGGATGAACAGTGTAGTATCAGAGTGGTTGTACGATTTCAGACAGTCGGAGGTTCTTTTCTGACATTTCGTACGGAGTCGTGCAAGGGGGGTTAAGACAAAAGTACTTTGTACGGAGGACTTCATGATCCGCTTTCGTTGATTCAGAGCATTATCATTTTCTATTCAGCGAATGATAAAGTTCAGCGATAGCTGAAGTCTTGTACTTGATACTTCACGTTGAGTGGACAAATCTGAGTCTTCGCTGATCCACATCAGTTTATTAGGAGACTTGTCGCTGGTTCTTGAGCTTGATCTTCGACTTCAGCGTAGAACCTTTGTTGACGTGAAACTTGTCTTCAGGGATCATAAGTAAACAACTAACTTATCAGCGATCATCATAATGACTGAACAGACTCAGAGCATTAATGGTGAACAGTGTTCGCTGAATGTTTAATTTAAAGAGCGAGAGTTCCTATCAGCGGTACTGTAAGATCTTAGTACTTATCAGCGATAGTGAAACTCTGATACATATTGTTTACTTACAATTTTAACTAAGTATATAAGAGAGGGTCATTATCAAATCACTGAGGGTTTGGATCAACAATCTCCCCCTATTTGATTATGACATAGCAACAAAGAAAATTGCTATTTAATGAAAACATAAGGATAAAAAGAACTCATAAAATTTTTGTCCCTTTTACTGTTTTCTGGGATCTTTTCAGTACTGATGGAGTAAAGTACATTCGCTGAAATCTTTCTTTAAAACTTTGAATCAGGTTACAAAGAGAATTGGAAAGATTACAAGTACAAGCGAAATAAATTACAAGTACAGAAGAATAACTGATACAATAGAGAAAAAGGCGATCATATCAGCTTGTAAAGGGTTCTTCCTTGATGAGAAGTTCATCAAGGGTCTTTGATGTGGGAATCATCCAGTCAGGGACGGTTACACCTTGTTTTCTTTTGATCAGAGCTGCTTCAAAAATCAAGGGCTTCAGGTGTCTAGCTTTGATGTCGCGTCTGACTTCACACCAGTATACGAGATCTCTGAGTTGTTCGATGGGAGCGATGTGGAGCTCAGAGATACGTTGAAAGTGATGATTTCCATAGTAGTCTAAAAAGAATATACCATAGGGATCACTTACAACTGTACCAGGAATGAATGTTTCTCCGGGTGGAAGGGAGGTGTCAAGCATTGATAGATCGACATCAGGGCCAAGAATTTCAGCACGAGAGAAACCAATGCCCGTTTCATTCCGAATAGGAGGACCTGAACCAGAGACTTTCTTTTTCTTATCAGAGACTTTTCTTGGTTAAGGAAGAGTAGGAGGAATATCCACAGCAGATGAAAGCAGGTCGATCTGTTTGTTTAAGATCTTCTCGACATGGCTTTTGAACTTTGAGCGCGATCCCTGAATGGCTAATTTTGTTTCTAACCATTCAGATAGACCAAACTTTTCTAAGGTAGCAGCATAGAAGGTTTGCTTGGTTTTGTCATCTCTGTAGACATCCACTTCAACAACAGGAACTTCAGCGTACAGTCTTCCTCTGATGTTTGCCTTGATGATTTTGGATGGTCTAGATCGATAGGTCAGCATTTGTTTAGCCCATTCCAAAGTCGTATCAGAGACCTTAGTCTTTTCTCTAACGATCTCTTGAGCATCATCCCATAGCTGACGTTGAACATCAATGGGAACTCTTTTCAGCTTGGGGTCTTTTATTGATCGTTTAGAAAGCTGGATGGCGTATTCTCTGTCCTTTTCTTCAGCTTCCTTTCTTTCAGCGATTAGGCGTTCAGCTCTGAGGTGTTCCTTGTATTCCTTTTTGGAAATTCTGAACTTTGGAGGAACTGAAGGAAGTTGATCACGCCTCAGAATGATTCGCTGATCCTCAAATCGCTTTATTATCTCCTCTCTTCTTTTCTGATCCTCTTCACTTAGCTTTTGAGGAGCTAAGGAAGGTCTGCCTCTGTGCGAGAGTAGCTGTTCTTCTGGTTCATCAGTCTCAGAGATTAAATCTAAGACTGGGATTATTTCTTCAGCAGCAGCTGGTATTATTGGTGAAGTCGCAGTTGTGGAGCCTTCAGCGATATCCTCAAACAGGGGAGAGGACTAGCTGAAACACAGCGATCTTACGAGTACGAACTTGGGTAGAATCAGATAGAGAGAATTGGTTCAAGTGTATAGGCTTGGGTAGTAGAACTGATAGTGTTTGATAGAGGAGGGATGGAGTGAGAGATGTTTAGTGTACCTGACAAACCGGCTTTTCAAGCAAGATCGTCATATTGTCATCTTCAGCGATGCTTTTGCCTTTGCCTTTCTCAGCTCCAGAGGCTGAGGGCTTTGTCTTTGTCCGCTCCACTGAAGGTTCATTTATCGAGATTCCCTTAAGAACTTTGATCTTCGGAGCAGGTTTGACGATAAAGAAGTCATCGTCATCTTCGTCATCATCATCATCATTCTTTGGAGAAGAGGATGGTTCATCATCAGGGATGTCGACGGCTTCATCATCTTCTGCTTCGGATTCGGTTTTATCAGCTTCTTCTTCGAGTTGCTCCCCCTCAGATACAGAGGCGAGCTTCTCGGTTTCCTCAGGGTTTTCATCTCCCTGAGGTCCAGCGGTGGTTTCTTCAGCATCTTTCTCTCCCCTGATAGATTCATCATGGGAAAGGTCTTCAGCGCTCTTGGAGAGATCTTCAGCGCTCTTCTCCCCCTCTTTTTCATGATGACTGGGGAGGAATGGGTTAACTCAGCAGCGTTGGTAGGTTCTCTGTCTTCTTGGCCAGAGATACCTATCAAGTCTTCAATCTTTGCTATTCTGTCTTGAAGGCTAGAGATAGCAGGATTGATCTTTTCCAGCTCAGTGCGATCCGCCGCTGTGAAATTGTCAGATGCAGGGACAGGGGCAGGAGCAGGAGTATTCGATTTCTGTAGTAGTTGCTCGATCATCGATTTCATTGAACTAACATCGGTCTTTACAGAGCCTAAGTCAGTCTTTACAGTAGACATATCTCCCTCTAATTGTCCAACCGATGTCTTCAGCGTTGTGACCTCGCTGGACATGGATGAAACTGAATTTTTGAGAGAGGTGTAGTCTGTGTAGATGTCAGCGAGCACCTTGGCGAAGTCGCTGAGAGTGTTATCAACTTGCTTCAAGTCATCTGTGGAAGCCTTCTTCTCCACCACCGTTGTCAGCTTGTTCAGATTCTCTCCAGCGTTTGTTACAGCTGTAGAGTTATTAGAAAGAGTAGTGGTGAGATCTGTCAGCGTTGTCTCCACAGCTTTCAGAGAGGCGTTGATGTCTCCCAAATTAGGACCTGTAACATATAAAAACTTGTGAACATAGGAAAGCTCAGAAGTTTGGGGTTTAGTGACAGTGTTTATGGGTTGGTGTATACCTGCAGGAGGATTGATGAACTCGTCAAAATTACGGGTTCCTGAAAAGTGTTCCATGTCATCTTCAAAAGTGCCCATGGATTGTCCTGCAGGTCCTGTCTTCATCATTCCTGGAGAATCAGCTTTAGGTTCCGTAGAAATGATGGCAGCTCCAGCGAGATCTGGAGGAGAGACGAAATGAGTAGAGGGAGGAGCGAAGGATAAGAATGGGGGTTGGGTTCTGAGTTCGGCGTTGGATTCGCTGACAATCACTTCATCAGTCTTTTGAGAGACTGAAGGAGGTTGGGTAGGTTCCAAGTTTGTAACCTCAGCGTTTAGAGACGCTAAAGTTGGGATGGAATGGATGTGTTGTTCAGGTGTGGCAGAGCGTACCACTGAACGTTCCTTCAGCTCTGCAAGAAGAGCTGAGGAGTCTTCAGCATGAGATTGTTGGGGTTGCTCCTTTGTTTTCTTGATGCTTTTAGAACCAAGTGGGGTAGATGAATGTTTCCTTTTCTTAGAAGGAGAGGATTTTGTGGCCAGGGTATCAGCGATGGGTATTGTCGCTGAAGGAGCCACAGAATGAGAAGAAGAAGGGTTGAGAAGAGTTAAGAGTGTAGAAAGACGTACCTTATTCACCATTGGTTTGAAGTCGAGTATCTTTGGGCCGACCTGAGAGAGTTTCAGGTCACCATCAGTTGGGTAGCTCTCCTTCAGGCCATATTGGAAGATGGTGCTGATGAATCGGGGGTAAGGAACCTATGGAGGTCTGTCAGCGACGGTGTCCACTCTTAGAACTAGGTCATCAAAGATAATCGATGCCCAGTCTATGTTGAGACCTTTCAGCAGTGCATATCCCATTGCTTGCTAAGGTTTAGCGGCTTGGTCAGAGGAGCCGCTCTTTGCAGTCATACAGCTGATTAAATGAGCGAAGATGAAATTCATCTCGCTGGGCATTTTCGATTTCTTGATAATCGTCATCTTCTTCTCGGCCTTCATGTCTCCACCGATTTCCCATACATAGCCCATTGCATCGAAAAATGCAATGATGGCTTCCCTGTCTGAGTTTTTCTTGGGGTCAGGGAGGGGAACGAATGGTTTTTCCTTGGTAGCGATGGGAAGGCTGAGAGCTTTGCGAATAATGGCAGGGGTGATCTTCATGGTGCCATATTCGATATCGCAGAGGATGCAACCGATTGTTTTGGAGGGGTCTTTGGCTGAAGGTAGTTGAGAGTGTCTGGCTGAGTACCAGAATTGTGAGAGCAAAAGCTGATGTGCAGGAGGTGTTATGGTCAGGGCTGTGGAGATGCAACAATTCTTTAGGAATTTCACAGCATCATCTAGATGTGTGACTTGCTTTCGAGGAGGAAACTCGAGAAGCGCATAGAGGTTGTTCACCTTAGTCCAATCCAGTTTGTCAAGGGCAAACTTGACCTGAGGAGCCTTGAGGATGTCCACTTCCTCAGAATCAGCGGAGATGTTCTCAGCGGTAGCAGGAATGTCAGACGATGCCATTTCTCTGTATTATCAGTTCAACCAAAGATGTTAACAAATAAGAATTATCTTAATGTGGAAAGATTTTCCATTAAGATGGTTCAAAATTTATCCATTTCATTCAGTCACAAATGTCTTAATGAAGATTAGGGTTTTTCTTGATTTTAAGAAACGAAAAGTAAAACCCATTTATTCTTGTTATCCAGTTTTCTATGAAGAATTAGATTCTGGAAACGAATGAAGAACAAGTTTAAGATTTTCGCATTTAAACTTGAAGAACAACCATGAAATGGTTGTGTTCATAAAACCATGAAAGAAAATGATTTCATTTTAAGAAGTTATTTTGTTTGATCTTGTTAAAACAAGGAAAAGATCGGAAACAAGTTATACGCATTTGGTAATAAATAAGAACATATTAACCTTGATGTTTGATGAAGAAGATGATAAACAGTTCTTGAAGTTTTTGAAAGCACAAATGCAACAGTGAATTCTTTCTTGCGGAGGAAGATTGATAGCGTAAAAGAAAAATATAAACTACGAGTTTGTTTATATAGAGAGATTAGAGAGAGAAAATCTTGAGCGAGAAAAGATTTTCATCATGACACGGACACGTGTTTGCATTTGATTGGAAGTTTGAACGAGACGTGCAAACGTGTGTCAGGAAGAGAAAACGTATCGGGGTTTATCCGTTGCAATGACGTCACAACTGTCCTTTCATATTCTTTTAGGATGTCTCTGAGGTTTTGAAAAACTCAGGGACTCTTTTATAAACATGAAGCACTGAATGAAAATATCAGTGAAGGTTTTAAGAATTTTCAAAATATCGCTGTTAAGGAAGAGATATTCAGCGATGCATTTTGTTTTGAAATCTTGCATTTTCATGCGATTGTCAGAGATAGAAAACATACCTTGATATCAGCTTTAACCAAGTTTTATTCAGAGAGAAGATGATTGAATAGGTTATACGAGTTGATTTTATCCTATCGCTGATCAATGTGAACCGTTGAGGATTTTACCCTTCAAAGTTCAGCATTCCAAGCTCGCTGATGAGAAAGTTGAATCTTGTCTCATCAAGAGGTTTGGTAAATAAATCAGCTAACTGATAATCAGTTGGGATAAAATGAAGTTCTATGTCACCATTCATCACATGATCTCTGATAAAATGATATCTGATTTCTATGTGTTTGGTCTTTGAATGTAGTACTGGATTGTTTGCTATAGCGATGGCACTTGTGCTGTCGCAATAGATTGGAATTTTGGAGACCTGAAGATCATAGTCTAGTAGCTGATTTCTCATCCACAAGACTTGAGAACAACAGCTTCCAGCAGCTACATATTCAGCTTCAGCTGTGGAAGTGGACACTGAATTTTGCTTTTTACTTGTCCAACTTACCAGCTTTCCACCCAGGAGCTGACATCCTCCTGTGGTGCTTTTCCTATCCATTTTGCAATCTGCAAAATCACTATCTGAATAGGCGGTTAGATCGAATCCTGAATCTTTGGGATACCAAAGACCTAGGTTCGCTTTACAGCTTTCATATGAGATAGCATAGGTTCAGCTTGATATCGTGCACACAAACATGTTGCATACATAATATCGGGTCGGCTAGCTGTAAGATACAAGAGAGAGCCGGTCATCCCACGGTACAGCGTGACATTAACAGGTATTCCCTTTGAATCCTTGTCAAGTGTCAGCGGTGGTGCCATAGGGGTTTTCATAGCTGAACTATGAGTTAAATCAAATTTCTTCAGCATATCTTTAACATACTTTCCCTGATTGATAAAAGTTCCTTTTTCAGTTTGCTTAATCTGAAGACCAAGGAAATATGTTAGTTCACCCATCATGCTCATTTTATACTCATCTTTCATTCTATCAGCGAAACGAGTACAAAGCTCAGGGTTAGTAGAACCAAATATAATGTCATCAACATATATTTGAACTAGAATGATATGACCTTTCACTTTTCTAAAAAAGAGAGTTTTGTCAATCTTACCTCGCTCAAATTTTTCAATATGGAGATAAGTAGAAAGAGTGTCATACCATGCACAAGGAGCTTGCTTCAAGCCATAAAGTGCCTTATCCAGTTTATAAACATAACCTGGATGCTTAGAATCTGAGAATCCTGTAGGTTGTTCCACATACACTTCTTCATTCAGCTTTCCATTCAGAAACGCTGACTTAACATCCATCTGGTGTACTTTGAAGTTTTTGTGTACAACATATGCTAAGAATAGACGAATAGATTCAAGTCTTGCTACTGCAGCAAATGTTTCATCATAATCTATACCTTCCTCTTGTCTGTATCCCTGAGCAACAAGACGAGCTTTGTTGCGGGTTACAGTACCATGTTCGTCCAACTTGTTTCGATAGACCCATTTAGTGCCTATTACTGTTTTATCAGTTGGTCTCCGAACAAGTTTTCAAACTTTGTTTCTTTCGAATTCAGTCAGCTCTGCTTGCATTGCGCTGACCCAGTTTGGATCTTTGAGGGCATCATCTATTTTCTTTGGTTCAGTTAGAGAATTAAAGTTAACAAATAAACAAATATTACCTGCACTTCGTCGAGTCTGAACACCAGCATTTGGATCACCAAGAATTTGATCAATTGGGTGATTTACGGTCCATCGCTGAGCCGGAGCATAAGTCGCTGACTCATCTTGAATTGGAGGAGCTGAAGATGAGGCTTCAGCTACTTCTGGAGTTTCAGTTAAGAGAGGAATTGCATTTGTCATTTCATTTACTGATTGCTGAGAGATAGATGGAATGTCTGAGGCATTTGGTTCAGCGGTAGGTATAGTGTTTATAGGAACAGCTGAGACCCATGATGTTTCAGCTTCACTATTCTGCATGTTTGGAATGATAGGACTATCATCTTCTACTGGATGAGCATGAGGAGTGGGAATATCTTCTGAATCACCAAGATGAGAAAACATCCATTGATTCAGTTCTTCAGTATCAGCGGACGGTTTAGAGTTCGCTGAACGGGATTCGTCAAACGTGACGTGAATAGTTTCTTCTACAGTTTGTCTTCTACGATTGAAGACTCTGAAGGCTTTGGAAACTGAGGAGTATCCAAGAAAGATTCCATCATCAGCCTTATGATCAAACTTTCCAAGAGCATCTTTGTTGTTCATTATGAAACACTGGCATCCAAAGATGTGAAGAAAGCTGATTGAAGGCTTTCTCCCATGAAAGAGTTCATAGGCTGTCTTTTTGAATCTTTTAACTATCAGCGACCTGTTTTGCGTAAAACAAGCAGTGTTGACAGCTTCTGCCCAAAACTGAGTAGGCAGGTGAGAATCGCTGAGCATTGAACGTGCAGCTTCAATAATTGTTCTATTTCTTCTTTCAGCGACTCCATTTTGTTGCGGTGTTCTTACTGAAGAGAAGTTGTGAGAAATACCCTTACTCTCAAGGAAGGAATCAAGAGAACTGTTTTTGAATTCAGTCCCATGATCACTCCTTATTGAGCGAACGGTCAGATTGTTCAGGGTTTCCATCTTCCGAACAAAGGTGATGAGTTCTTCAGGGGTGTCACTCTTAGAACGGAGAAACATTACCCAAGTGAAGCGAGAGAATTCATCAACTATGACCAGCGTATATTTCTTTCCAGCGATGGATTGTTTGTTAACATGGCCAAACAAATCCATATGGAGTAGTTGCAGAGGAGATGACACTGAGGAAACTTGCTTAGATTTAAAGCTTGCTTTGGTCTGCTTCCCTTTTTCACACGCTGAACATAAAGACTCTTTGGCATATGAATGCTGAGGTAGACCAGTGACTAACTCTTTTGAAGAAAGAGTGTTCAGTGTCTTGAAATTTAGATGAGATAGCCTCTTATGCCATAGCCAGTTGACATCAGATGAGGCCTTTGAGAAGAAACATGAGTTCTCAGTGGTTATTGAGTCCATGTTTATTACATAAACATTTTCCAAACGATAACCGCTGAGAGCTATCTTCTCCTTTTTGTCAGCGACAAAGCAGGATTCCTTAGTAAAGATTACTTTGTTATCCATGTCGCAAAGGTGACTGATGCTTAGAAGATTATGCTTCAGCCCTTCAACATATGCGACTCTTCTGAAGGAGGTTGTACCATTTGAAAGTACACCATACCCTCGGGTATATCCTTTTCCATTTCCACCGAAAGTTACAGAGGGACCCTTCTCTTCCTTGTATTCAGCGAGCAGGTTTTTCTTGGGTAACCACTTGACCATGTATACACATTTGTCAGTGGAAGTAGTTGGAATGGAAGATTCAGCAGTCTTCGCAGCATTTGAAGATTCAGCTTTGTCTTTCTTCACTTTGGTTAATTTCTTAACTTCAGTGGTAGGATTCACCTTGACCTGATTTGCACCAGGGTTGGTCTTCTTTGCCTTGGGGGAAATCTTCACCTTAGCTATCTTTTCAGCTTTGGTGGCTGTGGGACACTTACTAGCAATATGATCGGTAAGTCCACAGTGATAACATTTCCTATAACTAAAAGTAGTTCTAGGACCATTTGAATGCTGAGCTTTTGATTTCGAATTAGAAGTGCTAGCACCAAGTAAGCTATTGGTTTTAGAAATGGGACGAACATTCAGTTCTTCAGATTTCTTACCAAGGACATCCACTCTGAGTCTAGGAGTAGATCGCTGAATAGATCCAGAGATTTGCTTCCTTGATCCAGAGGGATGAGCCACTAAAGCTTTAGAAGCATTCAGCTTTGGTACTAAGGTACCCTTCTGAGAATTCTGGTAAATAACAATTCCTTTACCTTTGTCTTTAGAGACAGAGGTAGGTTTTGAATAAACCATTTTCTCCTTGCCTTTTGAGGAGGTAGGAGTTTCCTCAGGGATTGGTGTAATGGACGAGGAGCACTGAGAAGATGCAGTATCAGCGACTGAGGATACGAACGTTCCAAATTTAAGCATTGAACGCTCAGTGGTTGGTTTTGGAGTATCATAGCTTACCGAATGTATAAATCATCATAATGACTGAACAGACTCAGAGCATTAATGGTGAACAGTTCGCTGAATGTTTAATTTAAAGAGCGAGAGTTCCTATCAGCGGTACTGTAAGATCTTAGTACTTATCAGCGATAGTGAAACTCTGATACATATTGTTTACTTACAATTTTCACTAAGTATATAAGAGAGGGTCATTATCAAATCACTGAGGGTTTGGATCAACATTATCTAATCCCAACTTTCTAAAATGACCAAACACACCCTTAACTTTCAACTTTCCACAAATAGCATTAAAACTTTGATCACTTATATTTTAAACCCCATTGAATTATATAATTACAAAATAATCCAAGGCTTAAACCAAAATACAAATAGACCCCTATTCATATTACATAATATAATGGAAAATTCAAGATGTTACAATACTCCCCAACTTGAAAATGATTTCGTCCTTGAAATCAAAGTTAGATAAACAAGTGAGGATATAGAATCTTCATATCCTCTTCCGACTCTAAAGTCACATTAGCACCTCGATGATGCTTCCATTGTACCTTTAACATCACCACTTCCTTATTATTACGTAACTTTCTAACTGATCTTTCCAAAATTGCCTCCGGTTCTTCCACACAGTGACTCTTTTCATCCACTCTTACATCAATAAGTGGAATCACATCATCGTCTTCGGCTAAACATTTACGAAGATAGCAAGCATGAAAAGTATTGTGGATCCCTTCCAATTCAGGTGGAAGATCCAACTGATATGCTTGAAATTCAACTCTCTTAGTGATGGTGAAAGGTCCTAGAAAACGAGGACTCAACTTCCCACGTTTACCAAACCTTATCACACATTTCCATGGGGACACTTTAAGCATCACGCGCTCCCCAACTTGAAAACGACCTAAATTTTTATCAGTCTTCTTTGGTTATTAATCCAAATCCTATTACCGGACAAAGTTATCCGCAAATAAATTAAGACACGGTTATTAGGAGACAAATTAATCTCGAATCGGATTAGGTCACTATCACCATTGAAATTAAGCTTACGACTTAAATCAATAATGGGATTTGACTACCCATAATATCTTCCATTTGATACCGGTTTATTGCCATGAACACATCATAATACTAGTAAATTCCGTTTGAGGATTTGAATTCATATAATCGGTCATAAGTCTTAAAACATACCGGTAATGGTTCAAATTTCTTAAGTTCACAAATCGTTAAACCAAACATCACATAAAACATAAAAGAACTTCGTATGAATACATTCTTAGGTCCGATCTTTCTATCATTGCTTCCCCACGTTAGCGTGAAGCACCACCCTCCAAACATTACTTGTCTCTTTCTCCCAACCTTTCCACATGCTGATAACATTTTCTCATTACTATACATAACCAAACAGTTGCATCAAAATTATAACTTAAGGCATTCAACCAAGTTATTTTAAAACGACACCACTGTTCGAAGTCACTACACATTCTTTGATCTTCAACTAATTCTTTCTCGGACAATTCTTTCACACATAATAAGCAACTCACATCCCTTAAGGATTTTGCATCTACTACACCACATTTTGACTAACACACCCAACATCTTCTTTAAACTTCCAATGATTCCAAAAATATACTTACTTAGCGACCCGCACAACCAAAAACACTTTGGATACCACCCAATATCGCTCCAACATTCTATTCCAATATTAGCCATATTACCACACCATATTACAAACCATATGCTCCAACAACTTTGTTGACAAATAGTACACTTCATCCAACATCCCTGAAAAGACTTCCATCTGACACTTCCTCTTTCTAACATCATATTACATACTGATTGACACGTTTATCTTGTCAATTGATACCACTACTCGTCCGTACATTCTCTACCCATTACATCTCACAGCAGACTAGATCTCTCATGGTCATTCGTACACCATTCAAACTTACCTTCATGTTCTCCCGCATAATTACCCGAGTCTATTTCACTACTTTATCCCTCCCCAACTTTAGTTGAACCACAACTCACGAGGTTCTAATTAACTCAAACTTATTCGTTTCTTGCTAGCTCTTTGTGATTCCAAACAATTATATAAACCGGGCACATTCCCTCACAGATCGACATAGTCTATACACTCACTTCGTTCGTGCCAAATACTTCATCCCTTACGAACCATCCACCTTAAACGCTTATCTAAAACAACAGTCTTTCACTGTCCTAACACTCCTACAAGGTGGTCCTTCAACTTTTAACCTTCTAATTCAATACTTCGGCCTAATACACCTTACGCAACCGTCGTCTTCATCTCAAATTTACTCGTGCAACATTAATATCACAAGATCACCTTAAAACTCTTATTCAATATCGAGGATATTTCATTCCTACTTCACCGCATTACTTATAACGAGTTGCTAATACTAATGCATTAATTACTTCTAGTATTTCCTCCGAATACAACCGTCCTTAGACAACTGTATTTCCGTCATCGAACAAGGATACCAACCCTCGTACAACCGGCACTAAAATCCACTTCCGATTCTTCCACTGCCCACCTCTCTTATTGAGCATGAATTCCCAATATTACATTCTATAACAAATCTATAGACTAAAATTGAAATTAGGAAATTACCTGATAGATTCAATATATAATCAGATTACAATCCCACTTCCCCTTCCAAATGATGATCAATGGTGATTTTCTTCTTAATTGCTAGGGAACTCAATCTTCCCTTTTTCTCTTCTTGAACTTTCTCGTACACTTTCAATCACCTATTATCTTTTGGCTCTTAGATTTCAAAAAAAAACCTCTGTTGTCAAAAATAGTCTTACCAAATTGTACATATTCAACTAACTCAACGAAATAAGTAGATAATGATTAAGTTATCCTACTTTCACTCAGAAATCTCCAAAGTTTGTAAACTTTCATTTGCTACGTCAACTTGGAAAGTACCTTCCGAAAATAGTAACTGGTATAGCTAACTTTTAACAAAAGATTGAATTACAAAAGACAAGTTAGTACTACCATTACATAACATACACACTTATTTATTAAACAACAAGGAATGCATCATAAACTACACCCACTCATTCCTTAACGTCCTCCACCGTCCTACAAAACATTCATCTTGTTAATCTTGAAATGTTGGATTTCTTCTCTTGATTTCCGCTATTTTTCAACTTTGGACAATCCCTCCGATAATGACCAGGTTTCTTGCATTCATAGCAAGTTGACCCTTGAATATGACAGTTTTCAATCTTGTGACCAACTTCCCCGCACTTAAAGCATTTCACATACAATTTGGTTTCTTGACGGGATTCAATACAATGACTCTTAACAAAAGTTTCCGACTTCTGGCAAGGTTCTGATCTATCCTTCCACTTTCTTTTCTCTCCCACTTGAGTTATTTCAACTCTATTTCCAGTATACAGTTCTTCTATTCTATCATCAGTATTCGACACTGGATTAACAGGTGGAATTACAACACCGGTACTCACCTCTGGTCTTTGTAGCTCATCGATACGATCAATCAACATTTTTGTAAACATCTCCTGTTGTTGAGTCAATGCAACATTCATGACTCGCATCACGTTTTCCATTATACGGGACTCCATATTAGATTGTGTTGTCACCGAATCAGAAATACTGGCATTAAGTTGATAAGTTTGACTTCCTTCTCCTCCTTTGATAATAAACCTTGATGGATTTTCATTAACTTCATCTCTTTCAGGTTGACCTTCCACAATTTCATTTTCCACACAACCCTCCAAAGAAGTAGAAGGCTCAATTGGTGTATTAACCATCGTATTCTGATAAGCACAATAAATAACCATAAGAACTGGTTATTCACAATCTAAACACAAAGAACGTAACTCAATGTTTGTTAATCACTATAACCCTTAGAAACAAGTATACTTACGTAACAATATATTCATAACGCCAGTAGCTAATTGGAATTGTGAACATATTATACATGAGAATCCTCGTTACCATTGTTATAGTACTAATTTCACATAACTTCAACGACTCTAAAACTATCCCGTCTTAGTGTTTCTACCCGTATCTCACGAATCATAACTTAATTCATCTCAGCTTAAGTCTAGGTATCTCACTTAGCATACCTAGTTCACTTAAACTAAAGCTCTGATACCATATTGTAACACCCTAAAATCAGGGCTAATTTAAACCTTAAATTTATAACAAGATTTAAACATAAACTTCCAACTTTATATTTGAGCAGAGAAATATTTATGAGGTCATATTTACAAATACTGAATTCTTCAAATAACCTATTAATCTAATCATGCCACTATAATCAGATTAACTAGATTATCTAAGCAATCCATCAAAATCTTAATATTCATTATCTTCTCCGCTAATCCAAAAGCTCTCGTCCCACATCCCTTTATTTTCCCGAGCTAGTACCTGGTAAGAAAACATCATTTGAAACGATTAGGCTAACGCCTAGTGAGAACATTCAGTTTCAAATTAATATTTGTACAAATTAATGTACACAAGGTATAACAAACTTGGTTTACCCTTTTTCTTACCATACGCATAACCATCCTTTGATAACGGGTTAAACCCGGTTCCATGACTGCGACCTGACAATAAGCCAGTCATTTCTCATGTTCCAGAGCCGCACTACGAATCTTTACAGATTCTAGATTAATGCTCTTATCCAAGAAATCGCAATATACACATGGCCATTTCTTGGAAAGGAAATAGAGATCGCAATATACACATGCCCATCCCTTCTTTTCCTTAGAAATCGGAAATTACGTTTATTCCGCGATTTCTCACACACATCGGAATAACGAATAATGTTAAACCAGTTTCTATTAGGTAATCATCAAATCATCCATTGATCTTGAACATAATAGAGATTTACATAAGATTGATGCACTTTCTCTCTCTAGAATGCTCTCACTTCTCTCTCTAGAATATTACAATTAAGATCTCTAATGAATTGCTTTCTTTTAACTTACTTGAGACTTAAGCTAACTAATCCTATTTATACCTATGATTACAAAGCATTAAATCTAATCTACTTTGAATTTTCATGACTTTGACAATTACATTTGACTTTACAAGCTTTGACTAATTACAAGACTTTACAATAAATCTTGAATACAATAATGCTCTAACAATCTCCCCCTTTGGATTCAAGATTTTTAAAAAAATAGCAGCAGTCTTCAGTACTTGATTTTCAATACTTTGTTATTGACCGCTTTAAACTTTGAGGCTCAGATAATCTTCAAATAGCTTTATCTCCACTAGTTCACGGCAAACTATATGCTTTGACACTCTTTAAGAACTCAGCTTTGAAGAATCTTCAGACAAACATGAAAAGTCTTTGTCTTTCTCTTTGAAAAGGCAACCTTCTTCAATACAATCTTCAACAGATTGTCTCCAAGTCTTGAACATGAATTTCAGATCTTTATATAAAACCATCAATTCGGAACAAGAGGAATCAGAAACTATTAGAGTTTGGATCAGAAAGATGTGAAACCATCCACATTTTTGAACTTTTAGGTGTAAGCGCATTCCGAGAACCACTCAGAACTAAGATAACCAAATTCAGCAACATTTGGACTTCACATGATCCTTCTCCCCCTGATCTTCAGTCTTTGTTCACGAATCTTTGACTTGAAAGTTCTTTGACATGAAATATCTTTGACTTGAAAGCTCTTTGACATGAAATTGAATTAAACATTTCTCCCCCTTTTTCGATGAAAGTGAGCATCATTATCATCGAAAACCTTCTTCAATTTCAGTCGTGTCTCTTAGTATTACTAACAATCTCCTCCTTAGTGAATAGCCTTGCTCCCCCTCAAAATAAGAATTCTGGAGCAATTTGTTTTCTCCCCCTGAAAGTATGCATATATTTCAATAACGCACAATATAAAAATTTTAAAAAAAATTTACACAAGGAAAATAAAATTCATTGAACTTCATTTTATAACTACTAACATTTGATCATTTGAATGCTTTACAAAAGAAATTTAACAGATATTTCAATCAAATGAAATCAAATGCATGTGTTTGGAATCAAAAACAAGACATCATTGCATATCAAGTTACAAACGTTCGATTTCAACCCCTTTATTAAATCTATTTGGTGTGCTAGCATGCGAAATATGATTAGCATCAAGCGTATGCAATTCTAAAACATATAAGAATACTTTGCTCTACTCACACTATTTGTCCAAAATCAGAATTTCACAAATTTACGGGTTTATCGCGACTTTGTATTTTCCCCAAGTTTCAAGAGATGTGTGCTCTTTGGCATCTTTTGATTTTGTGCACATTGGCATCTTTTGATTTTGTGCTCATTGGCATCTTTTGATTTTGTGCACATTGGCATCCTTTGATTTTGTGCTCATTGGCATCTTTTGATCAAAAAGTTTAGTAAGAATAAGATACACCGTTAAACATGACTTTCTATCTGGTTCTATAGTAGGATTTGGGTCAGCATATCCCAGACCAGTTGGCCTTAGGAGCTAGGTGACGAGCACCCCTTAGAACTTAATTTCCCAAACCAGAAAGGCCACATCGATATATCTTAAACCCATTTGTACCAGTAGAACATGGCTTTCTATCTGGTTCTATTGCAGGATTTGGGTCAGCCGATCCTAGACCAGTTGATCTTAGGGACTAGGTGTCGAGCACCCCTTAGGACTTACTCTCCCAAACCAGAAAGGCCACAGGCACAAACTTTCAAACTAAATGATAGTGCAACAATTTTATCTCAATCACTTGGTTCTAAAACATAGTGCTTCGCCCATATTTTCATTTCCATCCATGTTCATGTTTTGCTGACCTTTCGATTTATTTCAGAGGTGAAAGTTGAAACAAATATAACTCGGATAAAACAAAAATACTTGTAAAATCATCTTTTAGCACACATTTAATTCATTGAATGAAAATTGAAAATTTCATCTCATTGAATTAAATTTGTAAAGATTCAAGTTTTCAAAGCAGTAGAAACAAAATATGATCCAATGTTACCTTTCACCACTTGTTCCTTGAAACAGAAAGATGTAACAGTTAAGGATATCACCTGAGAAGTATGAGTTCTAAATTGATTTGTTTAGAAGTCTTAGTCTTTGAAGTACGGGTCCTGAACTGAATTGTTCAGAAGCCAAAGTCGTTGAAGCACGGGTTTTGAACTGATATGTTCAAAAGCCAATACCTCTTTACTCCCCCTTAATGGTACAAGTAATCTTCTTCCGAGAGTTCAACGCTTTGCTTCTAAATCTGCAAAAACAGATTAAGTAGATTTTGGTACCCAACGTGTCTTGGGTCCTGGCTTGTTAAGCGGAGCTCTATAGGAAGGAAAATGATAAGTACCATACCAATATTGAACACTCTCATTTTTAATAAAATCATTAGTACCACAATAAGAGCAACAAAAATTCTTTTGTGCTAACCTGATTAAATGATTTGCGGAATAGAATGAATCAGGATTAGCAAAAGATTTAGCTTTCAGATTAGTGTTCTTGTTGGGAACAGAGGATTTTGGCTCACCTTTTTCAGTAGACGTACCTTTTACTCTCCATTGCATGTTGACTTTCTTATATGAAGGAAGATCAGCATATTGATACTTGGAAGAATTATCCACCGAGTGATCATAGAATAGATTAGAAGGACGAATCAGACATTCTGAATAGCATTTGGATTTGTTAAATGACTTCACTTTGTAAGATAAGTCATTCCGTTCCTTGGTCACCAAATCAAGCTTCTTCTGAATATTAGACTTGACCCTCTTCTCTTTCATGATGTCAGTCGATAATGCAGCCAAATTCATTGTCAATTTATGAATTTACTGCCGAAATATCTTCCTTTCTTTAGAAAATTCGTCTTTAACGCACCTAGCCTGAAAGTCATCTTTCTTCATCTTTTCTAGCTCTTGACTTTCTTTATCTAGCTCTTGTCTTTCCTTTTCTAAGTTCTTTTGAAGATCAGAAATTTTCTTTGACAGTTTCGCATTCTTCGCTTCAAAGCTTTTCCTTTCTTTTTCATACTCGACCCTTTCCTTCTCCAACTTCTCCTTTTCAAGAAATAAAACTTTCTCAAAGTCAGAAACTTGTTTTGAAAGTTTTATGCATTTCAGTTCAAGTACTTTCTTTTCTTCAAAAACTTTCTTTTCTTCTCTTCTCTTTAAATCGGCATTTTCTTTTTGAAGAGTTGTTACTTTCTCTTGAAGATTCTCGATTTGATCGTGCAGACTTGAGTTGTCTTTCTTTGTTTCAAGATCTGCAATATAAACTTCAAGATCAGTTATTCTTTTAGTAAGTTTAGCATTTGAAGAAGAAATTTCTAAAGTTTGTCGTTTCAGATCAACATTTTCTTCCTCCAATGCTTTATTTAAAATAGGAACTGAAGGATTTGAAATAGGAGTTGAAGAATTTGAAGCATTGTCTTTAACAGGAGTTTGTGATATTGGAGATGTTTCTGTTAAAATGACTTGTTGCAAAATTCCATTATTTGTCTTAACAGAAACGTGTGGTTTAGAAGGTGTTTCTGTTATAATAACTTGTTGCAACACTTCATTATTTGGTTTAACAGAAACGTGTGGTTTAGAAGGTGTTTCTGTTATAATAACTTGTTGCAACACTTCATTATTTGGTTTAACAGAAACGTGTGGTTTTGAATGTGTTTCTGTTATAATAACTTGTTGCAACACTTCATTATTTGGTTTAACAGAAACGTGTGGTTTAGGAGTTATTTGTGGTATAAGAAATTGTTGCAAAATTGTTTGTTGCAAACTTTCATTTGATGATTTAACCAGAACTTTTGCAATTGGGGGTATCTCCTTTATAATAGTTTGCTTCAATCTTAAAACCCCATCTTCTGTATAAATAGACATCTTGAAGAAAACCTGAAAAGAAACACACAAAAAAAATTAGATGAAAAATACAAAAAATATTAACAAGAATATACCTAATAGAGTGATCGTCAAGAGAAACTTCGCTTAGAAGTTAGAATTATGTGCACACTCTTAAAAAAACAGAAAACACAATTAAAGTCAGAAAAATTTTCAAAAAAAAAATTTGAAAAAACAAATTATAAATTTGTCTTCCAAAAATTAATTCCGAAAAATTTGCGCGGAAATATTGGACTTTAATCGTCAAACCCATTTGTGTTCTTCAAGTTCTTCAAAAATGGAGATTTTCTTCAAAAATCTTCAAATCTTCAAGAAATTGGACGAATTTTGCACATAATTCAATCTCCCAAAGCTCTGATACCAATTGTTAAACCAGTTTCTATTAGGTAATCATCAAATCATCCATTGATCTTGAACATAATAGAGATTTACATAAGATTGATGCACTTTCTCTCTCTAGAATGCTCTCACTTCTCTCTCTAGAATATTACAATTAAGATCTCTAATGAATTGCTTTCTTTTGACTTACTTGAGACTTAAGCTAACTAATCCTATTTATACCTAGGATTACAAAGCATTAAATCTAATCTACTTTGACTTTTCATGACTTTGACAATTACATTTGACTTTACAAGCTTTGACTAATTACAAGACTTTACAATAAATCTTGAATACAATAATGCTCTAACAAATAATCCTCATCTATTCCACGTGTTCATAACCACTAGTGCCTATGGATCCATTGCACTCAACCGTATCAGGAATTACGAATAAATTTACGTCTATTCCTTACGTTTCGCTATAAACAATAATAGCAACGATACTTTACCGATCCTACACTATCCCATAAAACTAGTGTATATGGATCCATTACCTTTAACCGTATTCGTGCAATTATTATTTTTTATAAAAATTCCTCATAGCATTCAGTATGAGCAAATCTCATATATAAAACATATACTACACACTTGCTTAGCATCAAACTAAAGCAACCTTTAAACCTAACACGCTACCATCCAACAGTATGTATGTTCAACCTACTAGGATTGACTTTCCATTCCTCAATCATACTTTATCCAAGAGTCGACAAAACACAAAGTTACCGGATACTCAAAAGTATCAGGAACCTCAAAAGTGACCGGACAACCAAAGTTTCCGGACACCCTGAAACTATCCGGACAACATAACTTTCCGGATACACATAGCTTACCGAATGTATAAATCTTTCCGGACACTAATATTTACCGGATACTAATACTGTCCGGATACTTACCGAAAACATACTCAATCCGGACAACATCCGGACACCAAAGAAATCCGGATACCAGTCGGTATCTAATTTCATCCGGAATCTACAAGAATTCAAGACTTACCGGATAGATTTGCCATGTCCGGAAACCTTCATATCAGAGGTTTCCGGATACTATCATTTTATCCGGAAACCACAACCTGCAGCTCAAAATCTGGATCCAGATTCATGTCTGTTTCATTCAGCTTATTCTAAACCAATCCATTCAGTCCCAAAACAGTTTATACATACATATTAACGTTTAATATAACAGAAAACATTGATTTGTACAAAAATGAATGAATTCACCTTTGAAGAAAAACCCACTTCTCTTCACAAACAAACTCCAAATCAGAACAGTACCTAGATGAAATTAGCTTATATTATGGATATCATCTTGCTACTGGAATTCAAATCTACAAAACCCTTTGTATTCTTACCAAAATTTCAGCTTTATTTCTTCTTATTTCCCCTTTCTTTCTCTTCTTCTTTCTTTCTTCTTTCTCTCTTCTTTCTCTCTTCTTCTCAACCGACTCAGCCCAAAATGAATCAGATATTTTCCAAATAACCCAACTTATATAATCCCAACTTTCTAAAATGACCAAACACACCCTTAACTTTCAACTTTCCACAAATAGCATTAAAACTTTGATCACTTATATTTTAAACCCCATTGAATTATATAATTACAAAATAATCCAAGGCTTAAACCAAAATACAAATAGACCCCTATTCATATTACATAATATAATGGAAAATTCAAGATGTTACAGCTCTCGACATATGACTGGAAAGAAAAACCTGCTCACTGAATATAAGGAAGAGAAAGGTCCCTCTGTGACCTTTGGTGTACTCTCTAATGGTACAACAACCTTCAGAAGAGTCGCACACGTCGAAGGGCTGAAGCACAGTCTTCTTAGCATCAGTCAGCTATATGACAAGGACTTCAAAGTTTGCTTCACTAAAGAAGCATGTTTCGTCACTGACAAGAAGGAGAAAGTCGCTCTCAGTGGATATCGTTTGGAAAATGTTTTTGTAATAAACATGGACTCAACAACCACTGAGAATGCTTGTTTTTTCTCCAAAGCCTCTCCTGAGGCTCTCTCATCTCAACTACAAGACACTGAATACTCTTTCTTCAAAAGAGTTAGTCACTGGTCTTCCTCAACATTCATACGCTAAGGAATCTCTTTGTTCAGCGTGTGAAAAAGGAAAACAAACCAAAGCTAGCTTCAAGTCAAAGCAAGTTTCCTCAGTGTCATCTCCACTTCAACTTCTCCACATGGATCTGTTTGGCCCTGTCAACGTTCAATCCATCGCTGGAAAGAAATACACGCTGGTTATCGTAGACGAATTCTCTCGCTACACCTGGGTAATGTTTCTCCGTGCTAAGAGCGACACCTCAGAAGAACCGATGTCTTTCGTCAGGAAAATGGAAGTCCTGAATAATCTCACTATTCGCTCAATAAGGAGTGATCATGGAACTGAATTCAAAAAAAGTTCTCTTGATAGCTTCTTTGAAAGTAAGGGTATTTCTCACAACTTTTTCTCAGTGAGAACACCACAACAAAATGGAGTCGCTGAAAGAAGAAACCGAACGATCATCGAACCTGCTCGTTCAATGATTAGTGATTCTCATCTACCTACTCAGTTCTGGGATGAAGCTGTCAACACTGCTTGCTTTACTCATAATAGATCGCTGATCGTCAAAAGATTCAACAAGACTGTCTATGAACTTTTCCACGGAAGAAAACCATCTATCAACAGAGATGCTCTTGGAAAATTCGATCCCAAAGCTGACGACGGAGTATTTCTTGGATATTCTTCTATATCCAAAGCCTTCAGAGTCTTCAATAAAAGAATACACACTATAGAAGAAACTATTCATGTCACTTTTGATGAATCCCGTTCAGCGAACTCAAGACCATCTGCTGATAACGAAGAACTAAATTAGTGGATGTTTTCTCATTTTGGAGATTCAGAAACTGTTCCTAACCCTGACCCTCAGGTTAACACTCCAACCGCTGATGATGATCCTAACATCATTCCTAGCATGTAGACAAGTGAAGCTAAATCATCTTGGGTTTCAGTTGTTCCCATCAACATTATGCCTGATTCTGAACCATCATCTGATATTCCATCAACCTCTCAACAGCCAGTGAATGAAATTTCATCTGTGCTGCCAATTGTGCCTCTACTACCTGACGTTGTTGAAGCTTCATCCTCGGTGATTCCAAAGTTCCATTCTGAGTCAGTGGCTCATGCTCCTGCTCAGCGATGGACCATAAATCACCCTATTGATCAAATTCTTGGTGATCCAAACGCAGGTGTTCAGACTCGACGCAGTGCAAGTAACATTTGTCTTTATGTAAATTTTATTTCACTAACTGGACCAAAGAAAGTTGATGATGCCCTCAGGGATCCAAACTGGGTCAGCGCTATGCAAGAAGAGCTGACTGAATTCAAAAGAAACAAGGTTTGGAATCTCGTTCCAAGACCATCTGACAAATCAGAGATATGGACCAAGTGGGTCTATCGAAATAAGAGGAAGGTATAGATTATGACGAAACCTTTTCCCCAGTGGCAAGATTCAAAGCTATTCGTCTATTTCTTGCTTACGTTGTTGATAGAGACTTCAAGGTAAATCAAATGGATAAGAAATCAACGTTCCTAAATGGAAGGCTGAATGAAGAAGTCTACGTTGAACAACCTCCAGGATTCACTGATCCTAAGCATCCAGGTTATGTTTATAAGCTAGATAAGGCACTTTATGGACTGAAACAAGCTCCACGTGCATGGTATGACACTCTATCCTCTTTTCTTCTCATCGAAAAATTTGAGCGTGGAAAAATTGATAACACTCTATTTTTCAGGAAAGTTAAAGGTCATATTATTCTTGTTCAAATATATGTTGATGACATTATATTTGGTTCTACTAACCCATCTCTTTGTACTCGTTTCGCTGAAAGAATGAAATCTGAATATAAAATGAGTATGGTGGGTGAGCTGAACTACTTCCTTGGACTTTGAATCAAGCAAAATGATAAGGGTAAGTTTATCCACCAAGATAAGTATGTCAAAGATATGCTGAAAAAGTTTGATCTGACTCAAAGCTCAGCTATGAAAACCCCTATGGCACCGCCGCTGACACTTAACAAACATCCTTCAGGGAAAACTGTTAATGTCACTACGTATCGTGGGATGATCGACTCTCTCCTTTATCTTACAGCTAGCCGTCCTGATATCATGTATGGTACTTGGTTGTATGCACGATATCAATCTGAACCCAAAGAATCACATCTGATCGTTGTAAAGCGAATTTTCAGATATCTGAAGGGTACTCCCAACCTAGGTCTTTGGTATCCTAAAGACTCAGGGTTTGATCTAACTGCCTATTCAGATAGTGATTTTGCAGGTTGCAAGCTGGATAGGAAAAGCACCACAGGAGGCTGTCAGCTCCTGGGTGGAAAGCTGGTGAGTTGGACAAGCAAGAAGCAAAGTTTAGTGTCAACCTCTACAGTTGAACCTGAGTATGTAGCCACTGGAAGCTGTTGTGCTCACGTCTTATGGATGAGAAATCAACTCTTGGACTATGATCTACAGCTCTCCAAAATCCCAATCTATTGCGACAGCACTAGTGCCATCACTATAGCCAATAATCCAGTGCTACACTCAAAGACCAAACACATCGAGATCAGGTATCACTTTATCGGAGATCATGTGATGAATGGTGACATAGACCTTCACTTTATCCCAACTGAATTACAGTTAGCTGATCTTTTCACAAAACCTCTTGATGAGACAAGATTCAACTTTCTCATCAGCGAGCTTGGAATGCTAAACCTTGAAGAGTAAATCTTTAGCGGTAAGGCATTGGATCAGTGATAAAGAAACATTTATTCACTCATTCCTCATCTAATATATGAACAAAGATGATTCGCTGATATCAAGGTATGTTCTCTCTTTTTAAACGTTGAAGTTTACTTCAGCATACAGAATTTCAAAATAATTTGTATCGCTGAATATCTCTTCCTTTAGTGATTCTCTTTGAAATAACTATGCTCAATGATATTTCTCATCAGTGATTTATTTTAAAGTGTCTCCGAGTTTTTCAAAACCCTCAGAGACAACTTAGAAATGTGAAAGGACGTTTGTGACGTCATCAAAACGGATAACCTATGGCACGCTTTTTCTCTGACACGTTCGTCTGTTGAAATTCTTGACCAATACGCTTCGTGGGACGTGTCCGTGTCATGATGAGCAACCGTTTCCCGCTCATCACTTTCTCTCTCTACTCTCACTATATAAACAACCCTCGTTTATATTTTTACCTTTTACGCTCTCAAATTCTCCTAAAGCAGAAAGACTCTCTTGCATTTCTAAGCATTTGGATTTTAAGAACTAGTATTCATATCTTCAAACATTCAACAATCAGGTTCTTATTTCTTCTGTTTAATCCATTCTTTTTGTTGATCCAAACCCTCAGCGATTTGATAATGACTCTCTAAGTAGACAATATGTATTAATGTTTTGTCATCAATGAATATATACTAAGTCTGTTTAGTATCGTTGATGAAAACATATGCTTTAAATTACACATTCAGCGACATTGTTCATCAGCAAGCCCTGAGCCTGTTCAGTCTTGTTGATGATCGCTGATAATCTTAGTTGTTTACTTATGATCCCTAAAGACAATTTTCACGTCAACAATGTTCTACGTTGAAGTCGAAGATCAAGCTAAAGAACCAGCGACAAGTCTACTAATGAACTGATGCGGATATCAGTGAATCCAAGATTTGTCCACTCAACGTGAAGTTTCAAGTAGAAGACTTCAGCGAACGTTGAACTTTATCACTCGCTGATAAAGATCTATTCAGTGAACGCTGATCATGAAGTCTTCCTCTACAAGTTACTTTTGTCTTTCCTCCTTGCACGCCTCCGTACGAAATGTCAGAATGGACATCCCTTTTGTCCAGAATCGTACAACCAACTCTGATTCTACACTGTTCATCATGCGGCTACTAGGTTGTCTACAAAGGTCAAACCATACAACCAATCAGCTGCTGCCACGTGTAAAGTTGTATTGATTTGCATTAAATGCATGAAATATATAAAGGAAACCCTACTTTAGAAATGAAGTGCTCGGCCATCTCCTTACTATTTCTGTGTGTTAGAATATTAGTCTTTAATATTCTTACTTTCTCTCTATCTTATTTCTAGTGCAAGAAAATCTTAGTGATTCTCTTAACTTGTTTAGATTAGGTTTATTCCTAAATCTTGTTCCGCAACAAGTTGTAAATTGTTTGATACATATCAATAAACAATTTAGAAAAGTAAAATATGTGTGTTTGTATTCAACCCCCCTCCTTCTACAAACTTGTGTAACCCCTCCGGGACCAACAAGTGGTATCAGAGCAAGATCTTGCTTATACTAATCTCTTTTCTCTTCCTTTCTATTTTCCATAATGGCTAACACCACAAACTACATTGATGATGGTTATCTTGCAAAACCCCCTAGATTTTCCAGAGATAACTTCAATCTGTGAAAAAATAGGATGATACTCTTCTTAGAAGGTGTAGATCCTACTATGCCCCATTACATCGAGAATGGTCCATATATTCTTGTTAGAATTGATCCTGAAGTTCCAGGCACTGCTACTAGAGCTACCATTCCTGAAAGAATCATTCCTAAGGAAGTTTACAATTGGTCTGATGAAGACAAGAAGAAAGTGGCTATTGACACTAAGGCCAGATCCATTCTTTCCATGGCTCTTCCTAACGAAGTCTACCATTCCGTCATGAACCTGAAAACCTCCAAAGCCATGTGGGACACAAACTGTGTTCAATATGAAGGTACGTCTGAAGTCCAGGACTTAAGAAAGATCAATCTAGTAAGACAGTACGAAAGCTTCATTTGTGGTAAGAATGAATCTCTCTCTGAAGTACATCAGCGGTTTAACTGTTTAATTATTGACCTAAAAACCGTTGGTAAGGAATATTCTAACTTTGAGATCCTGACAAAGTTCTTATAATGTTTACCTGAAAGCTGGGACAGTTATTCAATGTGTCTTAAGCTATCAAAGGATATAAAATCTATGACTCTCTCTACCTTATTTGCCACTATGCTCAATCATGAGCAGTCGTGTCATATTAAGAAGAATCTTGTAAAAGATTCCAAGAGCACACCTGTTGCTTTACTCTCAGAGTCACCTTCCACTCAGTGATCATCTATCACTATCACTGAGTTGGAAACTAACTCTGAATGCTCATCAGATGCTGAGTCTTCAGATCTTGATGAATCTCTGGCACTCCTGGCTAATAAGTTCAGGAGATTCGCCAGAAAGAGTAACTTCAGAAGGAACAAACCCCTTGCACTCACTGACAAGCCAAAATCATCAACCCATGTTGATAAGGCTACTGCTACCTGCTTTAACTGTGAGAAAGTAGGACACGTTGCTAGTGAATGCAGGTCAAAGAAAGTCTTCAAACCCTCAGCTTTCCCCAAGAAATCCTCTAACCCCAGGGCTAGAGATGACAAGTATCAAAAGCTGAAAGAAAATTTTGCAAAGCTGAAAAGCTTTAAGAAGAAAGGTAAAGGCCTGATGGCTGACTTTGACTGGGCTGCCTCTAATGAAGAAGAATCATCTGACTCTGAAGATGATGATGAGGCCAATCTCTGCCTCATGGCAACAATTGAAGAAGAGGAAGAAAATTCTGACATTCCCTCTACTTCAACCTCTACCACTAAGGTATCAACTTCTTTCTTTACTAATATTTCAGATATTGATGAAGCTGATAGTCTTCGAAAAATCGATCTCTTGACTATGAACTTATATGATGCCATGAATGGCAAGGCCATAGTTAAAAATCAAAACCTTGATCTAGCTGAACAGCTTAAAAACTGTCACCTTCAAATAGAAAAGCTTTCTAAAATTGAAGAAGATTTAAAAGATCAGGTCCATAGAAATCAACTAGTCAAAATCGAACGTGAAGAAGCTATCGCTGCATTAAAAGCTGAAAAGGCTACTGTTGAAGGATGGTGTAAATCCTCAACAAGGATCACTGAGATAATAAAGTCTCAGATTCCCCTGAGTGACAAACGTGGTCTTGGTTACAAAGCTGACGCTGAAGAACCAACCACTGATCATTCCATGCTTAAGTTTGGAATGTTCGTGTCCTCTATCCCTGGCACTTCCTCATCTCAGTGTTCCTCTTCTAAAACTCCCATCGCTGAGGAAAAACCTACCTTAATCTCTAAAGGTAAAGGCAAAGAAAAAGTTTTCAATCAAAAACCTCAGAAGGGTACCTTTGTACCTAAGCTGAATGCCTCTAAAGCTTCAGTGACTTATCCCTCTACTTCTAAGAACAAGATCCCTGGATTTATTCAGCGACCTACTCCTAGAATCAGAGTGGATGTAATTGGTAAGAAATCTGAAGAACTGATTGTTCCTCCCATTTCCAATGCCAAAGGTATACTTGGTGCTGGCCCTGCTCATTTAAAATTAACGACTAAGTATGCAAATGGTCCTAAAGCTACTTTTAGCTATAGGAAATGTTATCATTGTGGACTTACCGATCACATTGCTAGTAAGTGCCCCACAGACACCAAAGCTGAAAAGTTAGCTAAGGTGAAGATCAATGCCCCCAAGGCAAAGAAGACTAATCCTGGTGCAAATCAGGTTTAGGTGAAACCTACCACTGAGGTTAAGAAATTAACCAAAGTGAAGACTAGTTCTGAAGCTGAATCTTCAAATGCTGCGAAGATTGTTGAACCTTCCACTTCCTCTACCACCAATGATAAGTGTGGGCCCATGGTAAAATGGGTGCCCAAGTCAAACTAATCTTCCTTTATTTGCAGGTTAAGAAGGGTATCTGGTATCTTGATAGCGGATGCTCTAGACATATGACTGGAAAGAAAAACATGCTCGCTTAATACAAGGAAGAAAAGGGTTCCTCAGTGACCTTCGGTGGAAACGGAAAAGGCTATACTCGAGGGTTTGGTGTACTCTCTAATGGTACAACAACCTTCAGAATAACCTTCTAAGCATCAGTCAGCTGTGTGACAAGGATAACAAAGTGATTTTCACTAAGGAATCCTACTTTGTCACTAACAAAAAGGAGAAGATAGCGCTCAGCGGACACCGTATGGAAAATGTTTATGTTATAAACATGGACTCTACAACCACTGAGAACTCATGTTTCTTCTCAAAAGCCTCATCTGATGTCAACTGGCTATGGCATAAGAGGCTCTCTCATCTCAACTTCAAGACACTGAATACTCTTTCTTCAAAAGAGTTGGTCACTGGTCTACCTCAACACTCATATGCTAAGCAGTCTCTATGTTCAGCGTGTGGAAAGGGAAACAAACCAAAGCAAGCTTCAAATCAAAGCAAGTTTCCTCAGTGTCATCTCCTCTACAACTCCTCCATATGGATTTGTTTGGCCCTGTTAACAAAGAATCCATCGGTGGAAAGGAATATACATTGGTCATAGTTGATGAATTCTCTCGCTATACCTGGGTAATATTTCCCCCTTCTAAGAGTGACACCCCTGAAGAACTCATCACTTTTGTCAGGAAAATGGAAGTCCTGAACAACATGACCGTTCGCTCAATAAGAAGTGATCATGGGACTGAATTCAAAAACAGTTCACTTGATTCCTTCTTTGAAAGTAAGGGTATTTCTCACAACTTTTCCTTAGTGAGAAAACCGCAACAAAATTGAGTCACTGAAAGAAGAAATCGAACTATCATCGAAGCTGCACGTTCTATGCTCAGCGATTCTCATCTACATACTTAGTTTTGGGCAGAAGCTGTCAACACTGCTTGTTTTACTCAAAACAGGTCGCTGATTGTCAAAAGATTCAAGAAAATAGCCTATGAACTTTTCCATGGGAGAAAGCCTTCAATTAGCTTTCTTCACATCTTTGGATGTCAGTGTTTCATATTGAACAACAGAGACGCCCTTGGAAAGTTTGATCCTAAGGATGATGATGGAATCTTCCTTGGATACTCCTCAGTCTCCAAAGCCTTCAGAGTCTTCAATCAAAGAAGACAAACTGTAGAAGAAACAATTCACGTCATGTTTGACGAATCCCGTTCAGCAAACTCTAGACCTTCTGCTGATACTGAAGAACTTAATGGATGTTTTCTCATCTTGGTGATTCAGAAGATGCTCCTATCCCTCAAAGTCATACTCATAACGCTGAAGATGACGATCCTACTATCATCCTAAGCATGCAGACAAGTGAAGTTGAATCCTCATGGGTCTCAACTGTTCCTCTTAACACTATGCATGCTTCTGAACCTTCTATCTCAGACATACTATCTACTTCTCAGCAATAAGTGAATGAAATGACATCTGAACCTCTTCCTCTCTTGGCTGATATACCAGAAGTTGTTGAAGCCTCATCTTCAGCTCCTCAAGTTCAGAATGAGTCAGTGACTTATGCTCTGGCTCAGCGATGGACTATTAATCACCCTATTGAACAAATTCTTGGTGATCCAAACGCTGGTGTTCAGACTCGACGAAGTGCGGGTAATATGTGTTTATTTGTTAACTTTATTTCTCTGATTGAACCAAAGAAAACAGATGATGCCCTCAGAGATCCAAACTGGGTCAGCGCTATGCAAGAAGAGCTGACAGAATTCGAAAGGAACAAAGTTTGGAAGCTCATTCCATGACCATCTGACAAGTCAGTGATAGGCACTAAATGGGTCTATCGAAACAAGTTGGATGAACATGGAACTGTAACCCGCAACAAGGCTCGTCTTGTTGCTTAGGGATACAGACAAGAGGAAGGTATAGATTACGACGAAACATTTGCTCCAGTGGCAAGACTAGAAGCCATTCGTCTATTCTTAGCTTACGCTGTACACAAAGACTTCAAAGTATATCAAATGGATGTTAAGTCAGCGTTCCTAAATGGAAAGCTGAATGAAGAAGTCTACGTGGAACAACCTCTAGGATTATCAGATCCTAAGCATCCAGGTTATGTTTATAAACTGGATAAGGCACTTTATGGCTTAAAGCAAGCTCCTCGTGCATGGTATGACACTCTCTCTTCTTATCTCCATATTGAAAAATTTGAGCGAGGTAAAATCGATAAAACTCTATTTTTCAGGAAAGTAAAAAGTCATATTATTCTTGTTCAAATATATGTCAATTCAAATATATGTCAATGATATTATATTTGGTTCCACTAACCCTGACTTATGTACTCGTTTCGCTGAGAGAATGAAAGCTGAATATAAAATGAGTATGATGGGTGTGCTAACATATTTCCTAGGTCTTCAAATCAAACAGAATGAAAAAGGAACTTTCATTCACCAAGGAAAATATGTTAAAGATATGCTAAAAAAGTTTGACTTAACTCATAGCTCAGCTATGAAAACCCCTATGGCACCGCCGCTGACACTAAACAAGGATCCTTCTAGAAACATGTTAATGTCACAGCGTACCGTAGGATGATCGACTCTCTTCTGTATCTTACAGCTAGCTGACTTGATATTATGTACGCAACCTGTTTGTGTGCATGATATCAAGCTGAACCTAAGGAGTCTCATTTGATCGCTGTAAAGAGAATATTTCGTTACCTTAAGGGTACTCCTAACCTAGGTCTTTGGTATCCCAAAGACTCGGGGTTTGATCTAATCGCCTATTCAGATAGTGATTTTGCATGATGTAAATTGGATAGGAAAAGCACCACAGGAGGCTGTCAGCTCCTGGGTGGAAAGCTGGTGAGTTGGACAAGTAAAAAGCAAAACTCAGTGTCCACCTCAACCGCTGAAGCTGAATACGTAGCCGCTGGAAGCTATTGTTCTCAGGTCTAGTGGATGATAAATCAACTACTGGACTATGACCTTCAGCTCTCGAAAATTCCAATCTATTGCGACAGCACAAGTGCCATCGCTATAGCCAACAATCCAGTGCTACATTTAAAGACCAAACACATCGAAATCATGTATCATTTTATCAAAGATCATGTGATGAATGGTGATATAGAACTTCATTTTATCCCAACTGATTTGCAGTTAGCTGATCTGTTCACCAAGCCTCTTGATGAGACAAGATTCAACTTTCTCATCAGCGAGCTTGGAATGCTGAACTTAGAAGAGTAAAATCTTCAGCGGTTCACATTTGATCAACGATTATAAAATGAACTTGTATAAACCCATTAATCATCTACTCTCTGAACAAAATTGATTCGCTGATATCAAGGTATGTTCTCTCTTACTCGCTGACGTTCGCCTATAAATGCAAGATTTCAAAACAAATTGTATCGCTGAATATCTCTTCCTTTCAGTGGTTCTTTTGAAATTTCTATATAACACGGATATTTCTAATCAGTGCTTCATGTTTTTAAAACATCCCTGAGTTTTTCAAATCCTCAGAGACATCCTAAAATATGAAAGGACGTTTGTGACGTCATCACAACGGATAGACCATGGCACGCCTTTTCTCTGACACATTCGCCCGTTTCGTTTTCCTTGACCAATCAAATTCAAGGGACGTGTCCGTGTCATCATGAAAAACTTTCCTGCTCATAGTTTTTCTCTCTCAACTCTCACTATATAAACCCATTTGAGTTTATATTTTTACCTTTTACGCGAACATCATCTCCTTCGAGTAAGAACAACTATTGCATTTGAACTCTTTTTCTCTAGAAACTGTTCATCTTCATCTTCTACAACACTAAAGGTTAATATTTCTATTATTTTCCTTGCACAAACTTGTTTTCGATCTTATTCTTGTTTTTAAAAGATCAAACAAAAGAACTTTCTTAAAATGAAATCATTTTCTCTTCATGATTTTATGAACACAATCTGGAAACAGATTGTTCTTCAAGTTTGAAATAAAAATCTTAAACTTGACATTTCATATGTTTTCCAGAATCCCATCCTAAAAAGGAAACTGGAAAACAAGAACATTCACTATGTTTTGTATTCTTTTTCAAAACTAGAAAAACCCTAATCTCCATTTCTTTCTCAAAATGGAATGTGCAAAACCCTAAAACCCTTATTTTGGAAATTTTATCCATTTTAAGAACTTTTTTCATATTCTTCATATTTGTACATTATAAATAGAAATGACATCTACTGAAGCTCCTTCTACTCAATCCCCTACAACCTCATAAAGCACTGAGCTCGTCAAAGCTCCTCATGTCGAATTCAAACTGGAGGAAGTTACCTTTCAAGGAAATAATCCCTATGCCCTTTTCGACTTTCCTCCAAGGAAGCAGATCACACATCTGGACGATGATGTAAATTTTCTCAAAACCTGTATTCTATCGACAGCCCTGACCGTCAACCCTCCAGCTCACAAACATCTTCTCGCTCAGTTCTGGTATACTGCCAGAAGAGCTGTGATCACCTCCACAAAAGACCCCAAAAAGAACATCGATGTCATCTTCTTTGACACCGAACATGGTTCCTCCAAAATTACTCCTGGCTCTATCAGGTCTGCTCTAACCTCCCTGGCAGTACAAAAGAAAAATGCTTCGTTCCTCTGCCAATCCCAAAAACCACGCTGATAGGGAAGCTCTCATTGCATTCTTTGATGCAATGCAATACGTATGGGAAACAGGGAGAGACAAACTCCCTGAGAAGAAACTGACTTCCATCAAGAATTCCAAAATGCCTAGCGAGATGAACTTCATCTTCGCTCACTTGATCAGCTGCATGACAGCAAAGGTTGGTTCTACTAACCAAGCATCCAAACCCCCAACAGGCTATGGGGTACTCACTACTGAAGGGCCTTCACATTGATTGGGCAAAGATCATATTCGACGATATGATGCTCAGGGTGGATGTCACAGAGAGGCCAACAACTGTTCCAAATCCTCACTTCATGAGTGCTCTCTTTCTCCAAGGACTCGGGGACAAAAACCCGAAAGTAGGCGACCTGAAACTCTCTCAGGTCGGCGCTAAGGTTCTCGACGTCAAGCCCCTGCCAAACGAGGTACGTCTTACTACTCTCTTATCTCTTCTCAATCCCACTTCTTCTACTTCTACAGCTACCTCCACGGTAATCCCAACCGCTGGCACCCAGGTTGCAACATCCACTCCTCGAAAGAGAAAACACTCATCAACCACTCTTGGCACTCCTAAGCCCAAGAAAACCAAGGAGCAACCCCCCAAACCTTCCCAGGCTGAAGACTCCACGACTCTTTCTACACAAGAGCCGTTGAAAAGTTTAGTGGTATGCTCTGCCACAGCTGCTGAATCCATCCCTTCTATACCCGCTTCAGCGTCTCTACACGCTGAGGTTGTCTTGGAACAGAACCTACCTCCCTCAGTACCTCCAAGTACCGTGGAAGTAATTCTCATCGCAATTAACGCTGAACCTCTTACCTAATCCCTCTTCTAAACCTTCATTCCTCCTACTATCTCTTTGGTCACTCCACTTGTTTTCTTCCCATTCTCTACAACAAACATCACTCTGCATGATACATCTGCTGAAGCCTTACAGCAGATGATGGATAAAAACATAGGACTTGCGGGCACTTCTCAGCGTCAACCAACTTTGGAAGACGACTACGAACAGTTCTCAGGTTATCGAAACTTCGATGAATTCGTCAACCACCCCGCAGGTATACACAACACCTTACACACTCCTCTCTCAAAATCCCCAACTTCTGAGCTTTCCTTTGTTCATAAGTTTTCAACTTTTACAGGTCCTAATTTGGGCGACATCAACACATCGCTCAAGAATTTGTCCAACAAGGTGAAATCTCTCACCACCACTCTCTCCTCAAACTCTTCAGCGGTTACAAACGCTGGGGAGGCTCTCAAGACACTCACCACTGAGGTGAAAGGCAAAGCGTCCGGTGCTGATCTGGACAATGTGGAAGGTAGTATCTCAAATCTTGCTACTACTCTCGCTGAGAACTACACTTCCATCAACAATCTCAACTTCACCAACAGCACCCTCTCCACCAACTTCACCACCCTGTCCAATGATGTCACATCATTGACGACAGTGGTTGGAAATCTTCAGGGAGAGGTGTCTACTCTAAAGACAGATGTGAGCACTGCGACAAAGCTACTGCAGCAAATCCTCGAACGCCTGAACGCTCCAACCTGTACTCCATCCCACTTTACTGAGGTTGATCGAGAGGATCTTCAAAAGATCGGTCCTGCTATTTCTGGCCTGGAAGACAGAATAGCAAGGATTGAAACTTGCGTTGGGATCACTGGCCTGAAAGACAGTGACCCAAAGCATGCTGAAAATGTTGCTGTTGCTATGTCCTCCCCCATCCATCATGTGGAAGAGGGGGAGAAGAATCTAGAAGACCTTCCCCATAATGTTGAGGGTGAGATGAAAACTCAAGAAGACCTTCCCCATAACTCTGAGGGGGAGGGTATTATTTCTACTGCTGAAAAACCTCAGGGAGTTGAAAACCCTGAGGGAACCGAGAAACCTCCCTCTGAATTTGAGGGGGAGCAACTCGATGAGGAAGCTGAAGCTGAAGCTGATGTCCTAGAACCATATGCTGATGAGGAAGAAGGTGAAGAAAAAGAAGACGATGAAGACGTCGATATCGATGATGATGAACCATCATCATCCCCTAAAGATGATGATGATGATGACGATGATGAAGATATCGACTGCTCCTTCCAGCCGATCAAAAGAACCCCTGCTCTCAAAGGGGTAGTCTTCAAAGACACTTCAGGGGAGGGGACCAAGAAAAAGCCTGCAGTAACCAGAGATGACAAGGGCATAAACAAAGGCGTCGCTACTGAAGGCAATCTGACTATCTTGCTTCGAAAGCCAGTTTGTCAGGTACAATATATTTTCTTCCCTTACACTGCATCCCTCCTCTATCCCTTCTCAACCTCAGTTCTCCTCTCCATAAAACCTCTATACACTTAAACCTCATTCTTTCTCTATCTCTTCTCCCAAATGATCTAACTTAAACAATCGTTACGTTTCAGCTAGTCCTCTCCCCTTCTTGAGCATCTAGCTGAAGTTCCTCCAACTACATCAACAATAAATCCAGCTCCAAGCGCTGAAGAAATAATCCCAGTCTTATACTTCACTGAGACTGATGACATCTTTGAAGAAGAAGAAGAAGAGTTACTCACACACGATAAAAGACCTTCCTTGGTTCCTCAAATACCATGTGAAGATGAAATGAAAAGAAGAGCAGTTATGATTCAACAGCTAGAGGATCAGCGATTTATTCTTACTCATCTCAACATTCTTTCAAAAGATGAAGTCGTTGAATCCCTCAGAGTTGAGAAACTCTTTGCTGAAAGAAAGAAGGCTGGAGAAAAAGACAGAGAATATGCCCTAGAGCTCGCTCAGCGTTCTTTCGATGATCCAGACTTAAAAAGATTTCCTGTTGCTGTCCAAAAGAAACTGTTGAAGGACGCACAGAAGACCCACCAGGAAAAGACCAAAGTCAGCAGCACCACACTCGAATGGTGTAAGAAGATGTGCCACTACAGACAACATCCCTCAAGGATAAAAGCTGTAAACGTCAAAGGGAGATATGCTTGGAAAAATAACATAAAGGTACCGATCGTTCATGTCCAAGTAGTCAGGGTAAACGGCCACAACAGAACTGTCTACATGTAATCCCTGAACACCTTTGGTCTCGTTGAATGGTTGGAGATGACAATAGCAGTTCAAAGATCCCGCTCAACTTTCAAAACCTATGTCGAACAAGAAATAAATAAACAGATCGACTTTGTTTCCTCAACGGTTGATATTCCTCGTCCTCCACAAATTCAAAAGAAGCGAGTTGCTCCAAAGAAGAAGACCCCTTCCTCTCCAGGCTCGACAATACGAAACGAGACAGGAATTGAATTCTCTCGTGACACAGTTCTTGGCCCTGCCCCTGATCTCTCTGGACTTGACATATCCCTACCTCCTGCTGAAACTTTCTTCCCTGGCAGAGTAATCAGCAATCCTTATGGCATTTTCTTCTATGACTTCAATGGTCGTGAATGTTTTCAACGCATCTCTGAGTTATACAAAGCTCCAATCGAACAACTCAGAGATCTACTATACTGGTGTGAGTACAAACAAAGTCTCTTCGGACAACTCCTGAAACCCCACATCTATCGCGAAGCAAAGAAAAGAAGGGAACAGGGAGTCACAGTCCCTGACTAGATGATTCCAGAGACTGATACTCTTGATGAACTAGTCAAGAAAGAACCTGGTTAGCTGATAAGATTTCCTGTAATTCTTCTATCCTTTATCAGCTTATATCTTTTGTACTTGTAAGTTTATTTGTTGTACTTGTAATTTTTCTACTTCCCTATTTAACTTATACGAAGTTTAAAGAAAAATTTCAGCGAATGTACTTTACTCCATCAGTACTTAAAAGATCCCATAAATCAGTAAAAGGGACAAATATTTTATGAGTTCTTTTTATCCTTATGTTTCATACTTAGCAATTTTCTTTTATTGCTATGTCATAATCAAATAGGGGGAGATTGTTGATCCAAACCCTCAGTGATTTGATAATGACTCTCTAAGAATCACTTAGTGAAAATTGTAAGTAGACAATATGTATTAATGTTTTATCATCAATGAATATATACTAAGTCTGTTTAGTATCGCTGATGAAAACATATGCTTTAAATTACACATTCAGCGACACTGTTCATCAGCAAGCCCTGAGCCTGTTCAGTCTTGTTGATGATCGCTGATAATCTTAGTTGTTTACTTATGATCCCTGATAACAAGTTTCACGTCAACAATGTTCTACGCTGAAGTCGAAGATCAAGCCAAAGAACCAGCGACAAGTCTACTAATGAACTAATGCGGATATCAGCGAAGCCAAGATTTGTCCACTCAACATGAAGTTTCAAGTAGAAGACTTCAGCGAACGCTGAACTTTATCACTCGCTGATAAAGATCTATTCAGTGAACGCTGATCGTGAAGTCTTCATCTACAAGTTACTTTTGTCTTTCCTCCTTGCACGCCTCCGTACGAAGTGTCCAGAATCGTACAACCAACTCTGATTCTACATTGTTCATCATGCGGCTACTAGGTTGTCTACAAAGGTCAAACAATGCAACCAATCAGTTGCTGCCACGTGTAAAGTTGTACTGATATGCTTTAAATGCATGCAGTATATAAAGGAAACCCTAATTCAGAAATGAAGTGCTCGGCCATCTCCTTCTTACTATTTTTGTGTGTTAAAATATTAGTCTTTAATATTCTTACTTTCTCTCTATCTTATTTCTAGTGCAAGAAAGTCTTAGTGATTCTCTTAACTTATTTAGATTAGGTTTATTCCTTAATCTTGTTCCGCAACAAGTTGTATATTGTTTGATACATATCAATAAACAATTTAGAAAAGTAAAATATGTGTGTTTGTATTCAACCCCCCCCCCCCCCTTCTACAAACTTGTATAACCCCTCCGGGACCAACACTTTTACTTGTTTTAATCTTCTTCTTGCTTATACAAGATCAAACAAATGTGTTTTTAAACAATGAAATCATCTTCTTCATGATTTTATGAATAAAACTTGTTAAAAAATTTCCATTAAGTTTAAACAAAAAATCTTAAACTTAACAACTTCATATGTTTTTCCAGAATCCTTTCCTTAAAAGGAAACTGGAAAACAAGAATTTTCACTAGTTTTGAACTCTTTTTCAAACTAGAAACCTTTTTTTTACATTTTCTTTCCCTAAACGGAAACTGTAAAACCCATATTCTAGAAACTCATTTCCATTTTAAGAAGTTATTTCATCTTCTTCTCTACTTGTGTGTAAAACAGAAATGGTCGCTACAAACGCTGACTCTGCTACTCAAACTGCTACTGTTGATGTCACCTTGACAAGGGCTGACAACATGAAGCATGAACTTCATGAGATCACCTTCACCACCAACAATCCCTTAGCACTTCTTGATTTCCCCAAGAAGAAACCATCTCCCCATCTCACTGAAGCCGTTAACTTCATTAAAACCTGCCCTTTGGCCACTGCTATGACCATTTTTTTGTAAGGCATAGCGGCATCGACCCTTTCGATCAACTACCACGAACACAACGCACACACGCACGCACGCCTCCCCGGCGGTATCGGACATCCGAGGGCAGTCCACTAATTCGCCGCTATCCCGGCCCAGCTTACGCTGGACCAAAGGCCCAACCACAGGCTGGGGGGGTAAGCCCAGTCAAAGACTGGACCACCCAAGGATTGGGTACTCCTCATGCCCTCAATTGCCTCCCCTTGGAATCGAACCCGGGTAGACTGGGATACCATCCACAGCCCCCCCCCCCCCCCCCCCCCAGGATGTTACCGTCCTTAGGTAGACCAACTGAGCTAGACATGATTTGTGCAGCCACTGCTATGACCATCACCCCTCCAGCTCACAAAAGACTCCTTCAACAGTTCTTGTACACTTCTCATCGTACCACTGCTATCTCCGCCAAATCAAAGAAGGAATATTTTGTCATTGCTTTTGAAACCAAGCTGGGCCATGGAAACATTACACTCGCACCTATTCGGGCAGCCCTGAACCAACATGCTGGCCCGAAGACCCATCCCTTTGTTACATTCCCTAACCTCAACACCCCTGAAGGAAAGGAAGAAATCATCTCCTTCCTTGATAAAATGAAATACATCTGGAACATTGGTTGCAATGGCCCTTAGAAGAAGCTCACCTTTGTCCTCAAGAACAAAATGCCATCGGAGATCAACTTCATCTTTGCACACGTGATAAGCTGCATGACAGCGAAGCACGGCTTCACTGATCAGGCATCAAAGCCTTACTACCTGATGGCCTACGCTCTCCTCAAAGGCCTCCATGTTGATTACGCCCGCGTAATCTTTGAAGATATGATGGAAAGGGTAGAAATGCCAGACCGCCCAATCGTTGTTCCTTATCCCCGATTCCTCAGCGCCATCTTCGCATATGGCCTAAAGGAGGACTATCCCAAACAGGGAGACCTGAAGCTCTCTCAGGTCGGCCCTAAGGTCCTTGACTTCAAACCCGTGAAGGATAAGGTACGTCTCTCTACTTTACTCTCTCTTCGCCCACTCCCTCTTCTTCTTCTACTTCAGTGGCTACTGCTACAACAGCGGTAATCCCAACCGCTGATACCCCTGCCACTAAACCCTCTTCCTTTAAAAATAGAAAACATTCGGACACCCAACTTAGCAGCCGTAAGACCAAGAAGCCCTCAACGGAGCTCCCCAAGCCTTCTCAGGCTGAAGACCCCATGTTCGCCTCTTCAGAGGGAATGCTGGAAGATTCTGTGATCCACTCAACCACAACCGCTGAAGCCACCCCCTTCATTACCACTTCAGAGACTCGGTTCTCTGAATCTTTCTTGGATGAGAACCCCCAAATCTCAGCACCTCAGAGTGCTGCAGAGGATTTTCTCAGCGGATCCAACGCTGAAACTGTTTTAACCCCGCCTTTCTAAACCTTCGCTTCTTCTAATCCTTTTCTCTATACCATGGCACTAACCATGCCATCGATCACGCTGACCGACTCAGCCGCTGCAACCCTCCAACACATGATGCAGCAGAACGTCACTGGACCTGTAGGGTCGTCTATCCCTGCTTGATCTTTTGAAGACGACTTGGAACATCACTAAGGGTTTCGAGACATCCACTCTTTCTCCAACCCTCCTACAGGTATTGTTAGGACAAATATGTCTTCAAGATTTAATCTTGATTAATAAAGTCAAAGTCAATGTAATAGAAAGTCAAAGTTAGCTTATTACCTTAGTTTGTATTGAGGTATATATAGCTTTGTTTAATAGAGGGATGACACAACTATTACAGAGAGGAATACGCATAACTCACATCTTGTAATATTGAGAGCAAACCCTAATAGATCTACTTTCTCTCTCTACTCTCTCTCTCTAGATTCTCTCTCTAATCTTGATAGATCTTGGTTTATCAATTGGTATCAGAGCAGATTCAAGCATTAGAGAAGGAATTTTGTGGATCAAACACAAAAATTTGCTAATTACACTAGAAGATTTGATCGATTTTCTTGATTTATTCAAGAAAATCTCATTTTCTTGGGTTTTTGACAAATTTTTTTGAATTTTGGTCGAATTTGTTCAAGTCTTAGCTCGTTGGATTCGTTTTTTATAGAGGAACAATTTTTGTTCAAGGATCGAGGGCTAATTTCAGAGATTTGAGGGTAACAATTTTTGTTCAAGGATCGAGGGCTAATTTCAGAGATTTGAGGGTTAATTTGAAGATCTTGGAGTTTTTGTTCATATCGATCGTATCGGACTGATCAACCATTCAGATTTCGATTCAGTGTTTTTCAGCGAAATTGGTTCACATAATCGTGTTAGAAACTGATTTTCTAACATCTCTGCAAAGTTTGGTTGCTTAATTCGAAGTTTTGATCGAGATTTGAAGATTTTTTGAAGATTTTTGAAGAAATTCTCTATTTTTTAAGATTTGAAGAACACAAATGGGTTATACAATTCTTGTTTGTTTTTTGATTTGATTTTGATTGCAAAGTGTTTCTCCATCATATTAATCAAGTTTTGCATCAAAAGATTTTCAAAAACACATCAAGATTTGAGGAATTTGAAGTTTTTGTGAAATTTGGTGTTCTTGAGAAAAAGTTGTCTGTCAAATTTTTTGAAACTTGATTTTGCTATTTTGTGTCGATTTGATTCATTTTTGTGCAAAATTGTTTCCAAAAACAAGTTTTAGACATGTTTCAATCAAAGATTTCAAGTTTTAATGCATAAAATTCATTTTTGAAATTTTTGGGTTGAAGGTGTTCTTGAGTGTTCTTGGATAAAATTTTTAAATCTGAGTTTTTGATCCATATTTTTATTTGAGATTTTATAAAAAGTTGTTTGTGATATGTTTTGATCCTAAATTGAAAAATCTAATATTGTTTGGTGAGTGTATTTACGTGCAGCAGCCTAGTGCCAACAACAATTAAAGGGAGGCTACTTCTTTTCTCAAAATTGCGCCACCCATTGAAGAACTTTGCGACACCAACAGACACCAGTATTGCGCCACCAACTGAACATATATTGCGCCACCAACTAAAATCAAATTGCGCCAAGAAATGCGCCACCTACATGCCTGCTTCGACAATAGCAAATGAATTAATTTCACCTACATGCTTGCTTGCTTGCTTCGATAACTTCGTTTGAATTAAATTCACCTACTTGCTTGCTTGCTTAATTAATTTAAGCTACTTGCTTGCTTGCTTAATCAGTTTAAGCTACTTGCTTGCTTGCTTAATTAGTTTATGCTTTTTGCTTGCTTGCTTCCAACAGATTTGCGCCATCTTCACATCAAGGACTTATTAATCTGCGCCAACAACTTTAATCATTTTGCGCCACCGTCCTTGGCGCATTTTGAGCATTGCGCCAACTTCATTAGCGTTTTTCAGAGTTTTGCGCTACCTTCAGTGGAGAGTTTCTGACTTAGAATATTTTTCGAGCTTTGCTAATTGTTAATTGTTTGAATTTTTCAGATTAAATTTTCAAACATGAATCTACCTCCGGTGTTGATCAAAGACTCCCATTTTGAACAATGGACTGTTGAATTCATCGACTTTATTTCAAGTAGAGAAAATGGTGAATATATGATAAAATCTTTCTCCGAAGGTCCAATGATCAGATATAAAATGGAGAATGATTTTACAGTAGAAGAGATTAAAAGAAAGAACGCTGACATAGAAGCTTCATCCAACTTGATCTTCGCACTTTACAAACTTCCGCAACACATCTTCAAACGTTTTGAATGTTTCAAACAAAACCCAATGCAGATGTGGAACGAGCTATCAAAACAAATGCTTGGATCTGAAGTTGCTTTTAAGAGAAAGGAAGAAGAAAAGAAAGCTGAAAAGGAGGATACGGAACAGAACTCATCAGATGCTGAAAATGAGGAACTCAAGAAAAAGGTTATTGAACTTACAAAGAAGTTGTCTGAAACGGAAAAGTTGCTAAAAGAGGAAAGAGAAAATCACAGAAAAGAAAGAGTTGCTCGTTCAGATGACAAAAAGCAAATTCTTTCTCTTTCCCAGAAAGTTTCTGAACTTGAACAAGCTTCAAAGACGGAGAAGAAAGAAAGTGAAGAAAAGAAAGCTCTTGAACTCAGATGCAGAAAACTTTCCACGCAAAATTTAGATTTTGAGAAAGTTTTATTTCTGGAAAAAGAAAAACTGGACAAGGAAAGGGTTGAATTTGAAGCGAAGAATGCGAAACTGTCAAAGAAAATTTCTGATCTTCAAAAGGATTTAGAAAAGGAAAGACAAGAGCTAGATAAGGAAAGTCATGAGCTAGAAAAGATGAAGAAAGCTGACTTTCATGCTAGGAGCGTTAAAAAAGAATTTTCTAGAGAACTGAAGATATTTCAGCAGGAAATTCGTAAGCTAACAAAGAATTTGGCTGTGTTATCGACTAATATCATGAAAGAGCAGTTGGATAAGTCTGATATTCAGAAGCAACTTGATTTGGTGACCAAGGAACGGAATGACTTATCTTACAAAGTGAAGTCACTTAACAAATCCAAAAGCTATGCAGAATGTCCGATTCGTCCGTCGAATCTTTTCTATTATCACTCAGTGGATAATTCTTCCAAGTATCAATTTGCTGATCTTCCTTCATACAAGAAAGTCAACATGCAAGGGAGAGTAAAAGGTACGACTCCTCAAAAAGATGTACCAAAATCATCTGTTCCCAACAAGAACACTAAACTGAAAGGTAATTCTTTTGCTAAACCTGATTCAGTATATTCCGCAAATAATTTAATCAGGTTTGCACAAAAGAATATTTGCTGTTCTTTTTGTGGAACTAATGATTTTGTTACAAATAATAATGTTCAATATTGGTATAGCACTTATCATTTTCCTTCTTATAGAGCTCCGCTTAACAAGTCAGGACCCAAGACGAGTTGGGTACCAAAATCTACTTAATCTGTTTTTGCAGATTTAGAAGCAAAGCGTTGAACTCTTGAAAGAAGATGTATCTGTGCTTCATAGATGGTTTCTAAACACATCGGTTTAGAACCCGGATTTCAAAGTTTATGGCTTCTGGACAAATCAGTTCAGGACCTGTACTTCAATGGCTAAGACTTCTAAACAAATCAGTTTAGAACTCGTACTTATCAAGTTAAATCTTTTACCGCATGATCATACTTCTCAGGTGATAACCTTATCTGTCACATCTTTCTACTTCAAAGAACAAGTGGTAAAATGTAACATTGCATTATGTTTTATTTCTACTGCTTTGAATGTTTGAATTTTTACAAATTTAATTCAATGAAATGAAATTTTTTCAACTTTCATTCAATGAATGAAATGTGTGTCAAGGGTGATTTTACAAGCGTTTTTGTATTATCTGAGTTACATCTGTTTCATCTTTCACTTCTGAAATAAATCGAAAGGTCAGCAAAACATGAATGAAATTATGCTGAATGCTCAAAATTATGTGATTCTAGATTTATATAGAATATAATGCTCAAAAAGCCTTTTTGTTAGAATGATGGATGGAAACGAAAATATGGGGAAAGCACTATGTTTTAGAACCAAGTGATTGAGATACAATTTTGCACTATCATTTAGTTTGAAAGTTTGTACCTGTGGCCTTTCTGGTTTGGGAGTTTAAGTCATAAGGGGTGCTCGACACCTAGTCCCTAAGACCAACTGGTCTGGGATCGGCTGACCCAAATCCTGCTATAGAACCAGATAGAAAGCCATGTTCTACTGGTACAAATGGGTTTAAGATATATCGATGTGGCCTTTCTGGTTTGGGAAAGTAAGTTCTAAGGGGTGCTCGTCACCTAGCACCTAAGGCCAACTGGTCTGGGATCCGTTGACCCAAATCCTGCTATAGAACCAGATAGAAAGCCATGTTTAACGGTGTATCTTATTCTTAATAAACTTTGTGATTAAAAGATGCCAATGAGCACAAAATCAAAAGATGCCAATGAGCACAAAATCAAAAGATGCCAATGTGCACAAAATCAAAAGATGCCAATGAGCACACATCTCGTGAAACTTGGGGAAAATACAAAGTCGCGATAAACGTGTAAATTTGTGAAAAATCTGATTTTGGACAAATAGTGTGAGTAGAGCAGAGTATTCTGATATGTTTTAGAATTGCATATGCTTGTTGCTCATCATATTTCGCATGCTAGCACACCAAATAGATTTAATAAAGGGGTTGAAACTGAACATTTTTAACTTGATATGCAATGATGTCTGGTATTTGAATCCAAAGACACGCATTTGATTTCATTTGATTGAAAAATCTGTTAAATTTCATTAAGTTGAATTTCTTTTGTAAAGTTTTCATATGATCAAATGTTAGTAGTTATAAAATGTAGTTCAATGAATTTTATTTTCCTTGAATAAATTTTTCAACTACTGTGCCTAAATGAAATATATGCATACTTTCAGGGGGAGAAAACAAATTGCTCCAGAATTCTTATTTTGAGGGGGAGCAAGGTCATTCATTAAGGAGGAGATTGTTAGTGAGAATCAGAGACGCGACTGAAATTGAAGAAGGTTTTCGATGATCATGATGCACACTTTCATCGAAAAAGGGGGAGAAATGTTTAGTTCAATTTCATGTCAAAGCTTTCAAGTCAAAGATTCGATTTCATGACAGGGGGAGAAATGTTTAAAGAAGACTTCGTCTCAAGAAAGGAAAGGGGGAGATTTCTTCTTCAAGAGTTTAAGAGAAATCGTTTGATCATCTTGTGATCTCTTTTTCTTAAACTTGTGCTATATGGTGAATATCCTTACTGAAGATTGAAATTCTCCATATCAAAGAAAGAAAATCTCCGTCAGTTCCCCGTCTGAAGATTTTGTGACGATTTGACTTTGACAAACTTTGATAAAGACCAAAGTTTTGAAGATTCAAGAAGCCGAAGAATGTTGTTCTCAAATGTTTAAATCTTGAATCCAAGGGGGAGATTGTTAGGACAAATATGTCTTCAAGATTTAATCTTGATTAATAAAGTCAAAGTCAATGTAATAGAAAGTCAAAGTTAGCTTATTACCTTAGTTTGTATTGAGGTATATATAGCTTTGTTTAATAGAGGGATGACACAACTATTACAGAGAGGAATACGCATAACTCACATCTTGTAATATTGAGAGCAAACCCTAATAGATCTACTTTCTCTCTCTACTCTCTCTCTCTAGATTCTCTCTCTAATCTTGATAGATCTTGGTTTATCAGGTATCCCAACACCATCCACTTCTCTCTCCGCACCCCTAACTTCTGAGATTTCCTTAGCTCACAAGTTATTTACTTTTTCAAGTCCAAATTTGGGCACCATCAGCACTTCCCTCAAGGAAATCGTTGATAAAGTGACGAATCTCACCACCACTATCTCCAATAACTCTTCAGCGGTTACAGACGCTGGAGAGACGCTGAAGCAGATCTGTACTGTTGTCAAGGACAAAGCCTCATCCGCTGACTTCACCAAAGTTGATGGAGGACTGACAACTGTGAAGACCGCCATCGTCAATAACACCTCCAACATCAACAAACTCACCACCGTTGTCACTGATCTCTCCATTAGGGTTTCATCTCTCAGTGGTGAGGTAAGTTCTCTGAAGACCAACTACACCGGTCTATAAGGTGAGGTGAGCAGCCTCTCCAAAAAGGTCCCTGACAACAATGACCTGCTCACCAAGATCCTCGAAAAGCTAAACGCTCCACCTGTTCCTACATCTCACTTCTCTCGGGATGACCGGGAAAAGCTGGAGATGGCAGTGGAATTCATTCTGCAAAGTACACCTGCCATTTCTGGCCTTGAAGACAGAATGGCAGTGGTAGAACAACGAGTTGGGATCCCTGGCCACGAAGACAGGGACCCTAAGACTACTGCTGTTGCTGCTACCATTCCCTCCCCCACACATTCACCGGAAAAGGGGGAGAAGATCGATGACCAAGGCCTTCCCCAGAATGTTGAGGGTGAGGAAAAGACTGAAGACCCTCAGGAATCTTGTTGGTCCCGAAGGCCTATACAAGTTTGTAGAAGGGGGGGTTGAATACAAACACACAGATTTTACTTTTCTAAATTGTTTATTGATAAATCATTAACAATTTACAGCTTGTTGCGGAAACAAGATTAAGGATAAACCTAAATCTAAACAAGTTGGAACACTAAGGTTTCTTGCACTAAGAGAGATAAGGAAATTACTAATAATAACCTATCTTGAGATAAGAGATTTGAACTTGTCCAGAGTTAGCAAGTTACTTCAAAAGAAGTGAGTTCATCTCTTTATATACTGCATGCATTTACTGCAAGTCAGTATATACTTTACACGTGTCATCAGCTGGTTGGTTGTATGTCATTGACTTTTGATGACAACCTTAGTAGCCGTAAGGATGAACAGTGTAGTATCAGAGTGGTTGTACGATTTCAGATTTTCGGAGGTTCTTTTCTGACATTTCGTACGGAGTCGTGCAAGGGTGGATAAGACAAAAGTATTTTGTACGGAGGACTTCATGATCAGCTTTCGTTGATTCAGCGATCTATCATTTCATATCAGCGAATGATAGAGTTCAGCGATAGCTGAAGTCTTGTACTTGATACTTCACGTTGAGTGGACAAATCTGAGTCTTCGCTGATCTGTATCAGTTCATTAGGAGACTTGTCGCTGGTTCTTGAGCTTGATCTTCGACTTCAGCGTAGAACCTTTGTTGACGTGAAACTTGTCTTCAGGGATCATAAGTAAACAACTAACTTATCAGCGATCATCATAATGACTGAACAGACTCTGCATTTATGGTGAACAGTTTCGCTGAATGTTTAACTTAAAAGAGCGAGAGTTCCTATCAGCGGTACTGGAAGATCTTAGTACTTATCAGCGATAGTGAAACTCTGATACATATTGTTTACTTACAATTTTCACTAAGTATAAGAGAGGGTCATTATCAAATCACTGAGGGTTTGGATCAACAATCTCCCCCTATTTGATTATGACATAGCAACAAAGAAAATTTCTATTTAATGAAAACATAAGGATAAAAAGAACTCATAAAATATTTGTCCCTTTTACTGTTTTCTGGGATCTTTTCAGTACTTATGGAGTAAAGTACGTTCGCTGAAATCTTTCTTTAAAATATTGAATCAGGTTACAATGAAGAACAGAAAGATTACAAGTACAAGCGAAAATAATCTACAAGTACAGAAGGATAACTGATACAATAGAGAAAAAGGAGATTATATCAGTTTTCAAAGGGTTCTTCCTTAATGAGAAGTTCATCAAGGGTATTTTTAGTGGGGATCATCCAGTCAGGGACATTTACTCCTTGATTCTTTAACTTCAGAACAGCTTCAAAAATCAAGGGCTTCAGGTGTCTAGCTTTGATGTCGCGTCTGACTTCACACCAGTGTACGAGATCTCTGAGTTGTTCGATGGGAGCGATGTGGAGCTCAGAGACACGTTGAAAGTGAGGATTTCCATCATAGTCTAAGAAGAATATATCATATGGATCACTTACCACTGTGCCAGGGATGAAGGTTTCTCCAGGTGGTAGGGAGGTGTCAAGCATTGAAAGATCAGCATCAGGGCCAAGAACTTCAGCACGAGAGAAACCAATACATGTTTCATTTCGAATGATTGGACCTGAATCAGAAACTTTCTTCTTCTTAGCAGAGGCTTTCTTCGGTTGAGGAAGAGTAGGAGGAATATCCACAGCAGATGAAAGCAAGTCGATCTGTTTGTTTAAGATCATCTCAACATGGCTTTTGAATTTTGAGCGTGATCCTTGGGGCAGGTTTGACGATAAAGAAATCATCGTCATCTTCGTCATCATCATCATCATTCTTCTTTGGAGAAGAAGATGGTTCATCATCAGGGATGTCGACGGCTTCATCATCTTCTGCTTTGGATTCTTCAGCTTCGTCTTCGAGTTGAAGAAGTTGGGTTGAGAAGAGTGAGAAGGGTAGAAAAACGTACCTCATTTTCGACAGGTTTGAAGTCGAGCACCTTAGGGCCAACCTGAGAGAGTTTCAGGTCTCCCTCTTTCGGGTAGCTGTCCTTCAGGCCATATTGAAAGATGGCGCTGATGAATCGGGGGTAGGGAACCCATACAGGTCTGTCAGCGGCAGAATCCACGCGTTGCACTAAGTCATCATAGATAATAGATGCCCAGTCGATGTGTAGACCTTTCAGCAGAGCGTATCCCATTGCTTGCTGAGGTTGAGCGGCTTGATCAGAGGAGCCGGTTTTCGCAGTCATGCAGCTGATCAGATGGGCGAAGATGAAATTCATCTCGCTTGGCATTTTTGACTTCTTTATCTGCGTCAACTTCTTCTCAGGCTTCTTGTCTCTGCCAATTTCCCATACATAGCCCATTGCATAAAAAAATGCAATAAGAGCTTCTTTGTCAGCGTGCTTTTTATGGTCAGGGAATGGAACGAAAGATTTTTCTTTGGTAGCGTTGGGAAAGTTTAGAGCTTTGCGAATGATTGCGGGGGTTATCTTTATTGTGCCATACTCAGTATCGCTGAGTATGCAGTCAATAGTTTTGGAGGGATCTTTGGCGGATGGTAGCTGAGAGTGTCTGGCAGAGTACCAGAACTGGGATAGCAATAGCTGACTTGCAGGAGGTGTGATTGTCAGGGCTGTTGAAATGCAGTTATTCTTAAGGAAATTTACAGCATCATCCAGATGTGTAACTTGCTTTCGAGGAGGAAACTCGAAAAGCGCAGAGAGGTTGTTTATCTTGTTTCAGTCAAGTTGATCCATAGAAAACTTAACCTGTGGAGCCATTATGATATCCACTTCTTCAGAGTCAGTGGAGAAGTTCTCAGCGGTGGCATGAATCTTGGAAGTTGCCATTTCTCTGTATTATCAGTTCAACCAAAGATGTTAACAAATAAGAATTATCTTAATGTGGAAAGAAATTTCCATTAAGATGTTTCGAATTTTATCCATTTCATTCAGACAAAAATGTCTTAATGAAGATTAGGATTTTTCTTGATTTTTGACAGAAAAGTAAAACCCATTGAATCTTGTTATCCAGTTTTCTATGAAGAAATTAGATTCTGGAAACGAATGAAGAACAAGTTTAAGATTTTTGCATTTAAACTTGAAGAACAACCATGAAATGGTTGTGTTCATAAAACCATGAAAGAAATGATTTCATTTTACAAAGTTCTTTTGTTTGATCTTGTTAAAGCAAAGAGAAGATCGGAAACAAGTTATACGCATTTGGTAATAAATAAGAACATATTAACCTTGATGTGTTTTGTCTTTGAGTGTAGCACTGGGTTGTTGGCTATGGCGATGGCACTTGTGCTGTCGCAATAGATTGGAATTTTTTAGAGCTGAAGATCATAGTCTAGTAGCTGATTTCTCATCCACAAGACCTGAGAACAGCAGCTTCCAGCGGCTACATACTCAACTTCAGCTGTGGAAGTGGATACTGAGTTTTGCTTCTTACTTGTCCAACTTACCAGCTTTCCACCCAGGAACTGACATCCTCCTGTGGTGCTTTTTCTATCCATTTTACAACCTGCAAAATCACTATCTGAATATGCAGTTAGATCGAATCCTGAGTCTTTGGGATACCAAAGACCTAGATTCGCTGTACCCTTAAGATATCTAAAGATTCGCTTTACAGCTTTCATATGAGATATCTTAGGTTCAGCTTGATATCGTGCACACAAGCATGTTGCAAACATAATATCGGGTCGGCTAGCTGTAAGATACAATAGTGAGCCGATCATCCCACTGTACAACGTAACATTGACAGGAACACCCTTTGTGTCCTTATCAAGTGTCAGCGGTGGTGCCATAGGGGTTTTCATAGCTGAACTTTCAGTTAAGTCGAATTTCTTCAGCATATCTTTAACATATTTTCCCTGATTAATGAAAGTTCCTTTTTCAGTTAGCTTAATCTGAAGACCAAGGAAATATGTTAGTTCACCCATCATGCTCATTTATACTCATCTTTCATTCTATCAGCGAAACGAGTACAAAGCTCAGGGTTAGTAGAACCAAATATAATGTCATCAACATATATTTGAACTAGAATGATATGACCTTTTACTTTTCTAAAAAATAGCGTTTTGTCAATCTTACCTCTCTCAAATTGTTCAATATGGAGATAAGTAGAGAGAGTATCATACCATGCACGAGGAGCTTGCTTTAAGCCATAAAGTGCCTTGTCCAGTTTATAAACATAACCTGGACGCTTAGGATCTGAGAATCCTAGAGGTTGTTCCACATAAACTTCTTCATTCAGCTTTCCATTCAGAAACGCTGACTTAACATCCATCTGATGTACAGTGAAGTTTTTGTGTACAACATATGCTAAGAAAAGACGAATAGATTCAAGTCTTGCTACTGGAGCAAATGTTTCGTCATAATCTATGCCTTCCTCTTGTCTGTATCCCGGAGCAACAAGACGAGCTTTGTTGCGAGTTACAGTACCATGTTCGTCCAACTTGTTTCGATAGACCCATTTAGTGCCTATCACCGTTTTGTCAGTTGGTCTACAAACGAGTTTCCAAACTTTGTTTATTTCGAATTCAGTCAGCTCTTCTTGCATAGCGCTGACCCAGTTTGGATCTCTGAGGGCATCATCTATTTTCTTTGGTTCAGTTAGAGAAATAAAGTTAACAAATAAACAAATATTACCTGCACTTCTACGAGTCTGAATACCAGCGTTTGGATCACCAAGAATTTGATCGATTGGATGATTTACAGTCCATCGCTGAGCCGGAGCATACGTCGCTGACTCAGTCTGAACTGGAGAAACTGAAGATGAGGCTTCAGCTACTTCTGGATTATCAGCTAAGAGAGGAATGTTTGCATTTGTCACTTCATTCACTGATTGCTGAGAAATAGATGGAATTTCTGAGACATTTGGATTAACTGCATGTATAGTGTTTATAGGAACAACTGAGACCCAAGATGTTTCAGCTTCACTATTCTGCATATCTGGAATGATAGTAGGACTATCATCTTCTACTGGATGAGCATGAGGAGTGGGAATATCTTCTGAATCACCAAGATGAGAAAACATCCATTGATTCAGTTCTTCTGTATCAGCGTTCGGTTTAGAGTTCGCTGAACGGGATTCGTCAAACGTGACGTGAATAGTTTCTTCTACAGTTTGTCTTCTTCGATTGAAGACTCTGAAGGCTTTGGAAACTGAGGAGTATCCAAGAAAGATTCCATCATCAGCCTTAGGATCAAACTTTCCAAGAGCATCTCTATTGTTCAGTATAAAACACTGACAACCAAAGATGTGAAGAAAGCTGATCGACGGCTTTCTACCATGAAAACGTTCATATGATGTTTTATTGAATCTTTTGACTATCAGCGACCTGTTTTGCGTAAAACAAGCAGTGTTGACAGCTTCTGCCCAAAACTGAGTAGGCAGGTGAGAATCGCTGAGCATTGAACGTGCAGCTACAATAATTGTTCTATTTCTTCTTTCAGCGACTCCATTTTGTTGCGGTGTTCTCACTGACGAAAAGTTGTGAGAAATACCCTTACTCTCAAGGAAGGAATCAAGAGAACTGTTTTTGAATTCAGTTCCATGATCACTCCTTATTGAGCGAACAGTCATATTGTTCAGAGTTTCCATCTTCCGAACAAAGGTGATGAGTTCTTCAGGGGTGTCACTCTTAGAACGGAGAAACATTACCCAAGTGAAGCGAGAGAATTCATCAACTATGACCCGCGTATAATTCTTTCCAGCGATGCATTGTTTATTAACAGGGCCAAACAAATCCATATGGAGTAGTTGTAGAGGAGATGACACTGAGGAGACTTGCTTTGACTTGAAGCTTGCCTTGGTCTGCTTCCCTTTTTCACACGCTGAACATAAAGACTCTTTGGCGTATGAATGCTGAGGTAGACCAGTAACTAACTCTTTGGAGGAAAGAGTATTCAGTGTCTTGAAATTTAGATGCGAGAGCCTCTTGTGCCATAGCCAGTTAACATCAGAAGATGCCTTTGAGAAGAAACAGGAGTTCTCAGTGGTTGTTGAGTCCATGTTTATTACATAAACATTTTCCAAACGATAACGCTGAGAGCTATCTTCTCCTTTTTGTCAGTGACAAAGCAGGATTCCTTAGTGAAAATCACTTTGTTATCCATGTCGCAGAGCTGACTGATGCTCAGAAGATTATGTTTCAGTCCTTCAACATATGCGACTCTTCTGAAGGAGGTTGTACCATTTGAAAGTACACCATACCCTCGGGTGTGTCCTTTTCCATTTCCACCGAAAGTCACAGAGGGACCCTTCTCTTCCTTGTATTCATCGAGCAGGTTTTTCTTTCCAGTCATGTGTCTAGAGCATCCGCTATCGAGATACCAGATGCCCTTCTTAACCTGCATTTACAAAGGAAGATTAGTTTTTCTTGGGTACCCACTTAACCATGTATACACGTTTGTCAGTGGAAGTAGTTGGAATGGAAGGTTCAGCGGTCTTTGCAGCATTTGAAGATTCAGCTTTGTCTTTCTTCACTTTGATTAATTTCTTAACCTCAGTGGTAGGAGTCACCTTGACCTGATTTGCATCGGGGTTGGTCTTCTTTGCCTTGGGGGCAATCTTCACCTTAGCTATCTTTTCAGCTTTGGTGGCTGTGGGGCACTTACTAGCAATATGATCAGTGAGTCCACAGTGATAACATTTCTTATAACTAAAAGTAGTTCTAGGACCACTTGTATGCTGAGCTTTTAATTTCGAATTAGAAGTGCCAGCACCAAGTAAACTATTGGCTTTAGAAATGGGACGAACATTCAGTTCTTCAGATTTCTTACCAAGGACATCCACTTTGAGTCTAGGAGTAGATCGCTGAATAGATCCAGAGATCAGCTTTCTAGATCCAGAGGGGTAGGTCACTGAGGCTTTAGAAGCATTCAGCTTTGGTACTAAGGTACCCTTCTAAGGATTTTGATAAATAACAATTCCTTTACCTTTGTCTTTAGAGACAGAGGTAGGTTTTGAATAAACCATTTTCTCCTTACCTTTTGAGGAGGTAGGAGTTTCCTCATGGATTGGTGTAAAGGACGAGGAGCACTGAGATGATGAAGTGTCAGCGACTGAGGATACGAACGTTCCAAATTTAAGCATTGAACGTTCAGTGGTTGGTTTTGGAGTATCATATTTATAACCCAGACCACGTTTATCACTCAGAGGAATCTGAGCCTTAATTATCTCAGTGATCTTTGTTGAAGAATTACACCATCCTTCAACAGTAGCTTTTTCAGCCTCTAATGCAGCGATAGCTTCTGCTCGTTCGATTTTGACTAGCTGATTTAAATATACTTGATCTTTAAAATCTTCTTCAATTTTAGAAAGCTTTTCTATTTGAAGGTGGCAGTTTTTAAGCTTTTCAGCGAGATCAAGATTTTGGTTTTCAACCACAGTTTTGCCGTTCATGGCTTCGTATAAACTTCTAGTTAAGAGATCGATCTTACGGAGACTATCAGCTTCATCAATATTTGCAATATTGGTAAAGAAAGAAGGTGATACCTGAATGGCAGATGTTGAAGTGGAGGGAATGTCTGAGCTTTCTTCCTCTTCTTCAATCTTGGCCATGAGACATTGATTTGCTTCATCATCTTCAGAGTCAGATGATGATGCTTCTTCATCAGAAGCAGCCCAATCATAGTCAGCCATCAGGCCTTTGTTCTTTCTAAACATTTTCTTCTTGGCGAATCTCCTGGACTTTTTAGTTAGGAGAGCCAAAGATTCATCATCTGAAAAATCAGAATCTGATGACCTTTCAGAGTTACTCTCTAACTCAGTGATAGTGACCGAGGGTCGCTGAGTAGAAGGTTCCTCTGAGATTAAAGCAACAGGGTGCTTTTGGAATCTTTTACAAGATTCTTCTTAAGATGGCTTGATTGCTCATGATTCAGCAATGTACCATATAAGGTTGAAAGGGTCATTGATTTAAGATCCTTTGACAGCTTGAGACACATGGAATAATTGTCCCAACTTTCAGGTAAACATTCTAGAAACTTTGTCAGCACCTCAAAGTTAGAATATTCCTTACCAACAGTTTTCAGATCTATAATTAAACAATTAAAACGTTGGTGAACTTCAGAGAGAGTTTCATTCTTACCAGAAATGAAGCTTTCGTATTGTCTTACCAGGTTGGTCTTTCTTGAGTCCTGGACTTCAGACGTTCCTTCATACTGAACACATATTGTGTCCCACATGGCTTTTGATGATTTCAGGTTCATGACGGAATGGTAGACTTCGTCAAGAAGGGCCATGGATAGTATGGATCTGGCTTTTGTATCTATAGCCACTTTCTTCTTATCTTCGTCGGTCCACATGTGTATTTCCTTAGGAATCATCCTTTCTGGAATAGCAGGTCTATTTGCAGTGGCTGGAACTAAATGATCAATTGTTACAAGGATGTGTGGGCCGTTTTCAAGATAGTAAGTCATAGTGGGGTCTACACCTTCTAAGAAGAGTGTCATCCTATTTTTCCACAAGTTGAAGTTGTCTCTGGAAAATCTAGGGGGTTTTGCAAGAGAACCATTGTCTATATAATTTGTGTTTGTGTTGGAGGCCATTTTCAGATAATAGCAAGGAAGAGAAATATCTTAGATTAGATCTTGTTTATGAGATTAAACAAATCCGCTCTGATACCACTTGTTGGTCCCGAAGGCCTATACAAGTTTGTAGAATGGGGGGGGGGGGGGTTGAATACAAACACACAGATTTTACTTTTCTAAATTGTTTATTGATAAATCATTAACAATTTACAGCTTGTTGCGGAAACAAGATTAAGGATAAACCTAAATCTAAACAAGTTGGAACACTAAGGTTTCTTGCACTAAGAGAGATAAGGAAATTACTAATAATAACCTATCTTGAGATAAGAGATTTGAACTTGTCCAGAGTTAGCAAGTTACTTCAAAAGAAGTGAGTTCATCTCTTTATATACTGCATGCATTTAATCCAAGTCAGTATATACTTTACACGTGTCATCAGCTGGTTGGTTGTATGTCATTGACATTTTATGACATCCTTAGTAGCCGTAAGGATGAACAGTGTAGTATCAGAGTGGTTGTACGATTTCAGATTTTCGGAGGTTCTTTTCTGACATTTCGTACGGAGTCGTGCAAGGGTGGATAAGACAAAAGTATTTTGTACGGAGGACTTCATGATCAGCTTTCGTTGATTCAGCGATCTATCATTTCATATCAGCGTATGATAGAGTTCAGCGATAGCTGAAGTCTTGTACTTGATACTTCACGTTGAGTGGACAAATCTGAGTCTTCGCTGATCCACATCAGTTCATTAGGAGACTTGTCGCTGGTTCTTGAGCTTGACCTTCGACTTCAGCGTAGAACCTTTGTTGACGTGAAACTTGTCTTCAGGGATCATAAGTAAACAACTAACTTATCAGCGATCATCATAATGACTGAACAGACTCAGCATTTATGGTGAACAGTTTCGCTGAATGTTTAACTTAAAAGAGCGAGAGTTCCTATCAGCGGTACTGGAAGATCTTAGTACTTATCAGCGATAGTGAAACTCTGATACATATTGTTTACTTACAATTTTCACTAAGTATAAGAGAGGGTCATTATCAAATCACTGAGGGTTTGGATCAACAAATCTGATCATCCTGAGGGAATCGCTGAAAGTCCCTCTCCATCTGAGGGGAAGCGAGGCGAAGATCCTTACGCCTCAGTAAACGACACTTTGGATATCTCTTCTGAGGATGAGGAAGAGGAAGAAGCTGAGGATGACGAAGACGTAGACATTGCTGACGAAGAACCATCATCATCTCCAAAAGATGATAATGATGATGATGACAGCGACGGCTTCTTTTTTTAACGTGCAGCGATCAAAGCCCTGATCAAAGCCCCTGCGCTTAAAGGGGTTTCCATAAACGAACTAGGGAAGGGGACCAAGGCAAAATCCCCAGCGAAGACGGCACTAAAGAAAAACAAAAGGGTCTCGTTGCTAACAACTTGGCTATTCTCCTTAAAAAGCCAGTTTGTCAGGTATGTTATTTTTTATTCCCATACACTGCATCCCTCCTCTACCCCTTCTCAATCTCAATCCTTCTCACTCTCAAACCTCTAAACACTTAGCTCTCTCCTTTCTCTATCTTTTCTCCTCAAATGACTTAACTATATCGATCATTTTGTTTCAGCTAGTCCTCTCCCCTGCTTGAGGTTATCGTTGAAGCTCCTCAACAGCAAATAATTCCAGCGCTCAACGCTAAAGAACAAATAATCCCAGTCTCTGCTCTGGAAGAGACTGATGCTCAAGCTGAAGAAGAAGAACTGCTCTCACATCCTAGAAGACCTTCCTTGCCTCCTCAAAGGCCAAGTGAAGATGAACAACAAAAGAGAGCAGGGATGATCAAGAAACTAGAAAGTTAGTGCCTGGTTCCTCCTCATCTTCTCTGCTTAACCCCAAGGGAAATTGTTGAAGCCTTGAAAGTTGAAGAAATCCTCGCTGAGAAAAAGAAGGCTGAGCTTAGTGACAAAAACTATGCTCTCGAACTAGCCCAAAATACAGTGAAGGATCCACAGCTAAAGAAGTTTCCTTTGGAAGTTCAACAAAAGCTGCTGAAAGATGCGCATAAGAGCAGTCAAGAGAAAACCAAGGTCAGTGACTCCACATTGACCTGGTGCAAGAAAAAGTGCCACTATATAAGCCATGGATCAAGGATAAACACTGTGAACATACGAGGGAAAGTAGTCAACAACGTACCAATTGTTGATGTCCAGATAGTCAGAGAAAACGGCTACCACATAACTTGCTACATGTCAGACCTGGACAAACTTGGTTTCCCTGAATGGTTGGAAATGAGAATCGTAATTCAGCGATCCCGCTCATCGTTCAAAACCTGTGTTGAAAAAGCCATAAACAGGCTGATCAACATGGTAACCTCAGCGGTTGATATTCCACCTTCTCCTCCAATTCAGAAGAAACGAGATGCTCCAAAGAAGAAGAAGACTTCTTTCTCTTCAGGCCCGACAATAAGAAAGGAGACATGGATTGATTTCTCTAGTGAAGCAGTTCTTGGCCCCAATCCTGATCTATCCAACCTCGACATCTCCTTACCTCCAGCTAGGGGTGAACAAAACCCGACCGACCCGATGTACCCGACCGACCCAAAACCCGAGAAACCCGAAAAAGATGAGCCCGATGACCCGCAACCCGAACAGCCCTGAACCCGATTGTTTTTCACGGGTAATACGGATCGGGTTGGGTTGGGTTTTTCCAAACCCGAACCCGAACCCGACCGAAACCCGAACTGTTTAAAAAAATAATTTTTTTTAATAAATATAAATATACCATATAAGTTATTCCATTAAATTTTATTTCTCTTAAATTGAATAAAAAAGAACCTGTAGAGTGACGTGAAAGGAGTAATGACTAACGAAGGAGGAATTCAAAGAAAACCCTTGGAAGAAAAACTGAAATGCGACAAGTAAACGCGTTCTTCTCCTTCTTTTTCGAATCCAGATCCATGAAATTCGATATTCTCTCCAAAGTCCAAACCCTAAATTCTCGGAACTAAAATGATTGGGTGGCTCAAACAGCTGCGAATTGCGTTCGGTGCTTCCTTTATTTGGCTCGTCTGCTTGATTTACTTCACCCAAGTATACTTTGATTCATATCATCCAAGATCCACCATCTATTATGTATGTTTCAGTTTTGATTGTGAACCCGCTGAACCCGACCGAACTACCCGAAACCCGAATAGACCCGAAACCCGAACAATACTTAGGACGAGTTTCGGGGCCTGTTTCGTCCACCCGAAACCCGATCGGGTTGGGTATTTTTGGGCCCGACCCGACCGATGCACACCCCTACCTCCAGCTGAAGACTTCGTCCCTGGTAAAGTTCTCAGTGATCAATACGACATATTTTTCTATGACTTCACTGGTCGCAGATGCTTTCAACGTATCTCCGAGTTATACAAAACTCCAATCAAACAAATCATAGATCTACTCTATTGGTGTGACTACATAGGTGACGTCCTTGGATCATTCCTAAAGCCCTCAATCTATCACGAAGCAACAGTTAGAAGGGATCAGGGAGTCATAGTCCCTGATTGGATGATTCCAGAGACAGATACTCTTGATGAACTTCTCGTCAAGAAAGAACCTGAGTAGCTGATAGGATCATCTTTTTATATTCTTCTATCTTATCAGTTTGTATCTTTTTGTACTTGTAATTATTTTTCATTGTACTTGTAATTTTTCCACTTCCCTTGTAATCTTATACGAAGTTAATGAAAAATTTCAATGAAAGTACTTTACTCCATCAGTACTAAGAAAAGATCCCTGAAAAACAGTAAATGGGACAAGTATTTTATGAGTCCTTTTTATCCTTATGCTTTTAACTTAGCAATTTTATTTTATTGCTATGTCATCATCAAATAGGGGGAGATTGTTGATCCAAACCCTCAGTGATTTGATAATGACTCTGAGAAACACTTAGTGAAAATTGTAAGTAGACAATATGTATTAATGTTTTGCCATCAAAGAAAAAAATACTAAATTTGTTTAGTATCGCTGATGGAAAACATGCTTTAATTTATACTTCAACGAACACTGTACATCAGTGAGCCCTGAGCCTGTTCGGCCTCACTGATGATCGCTGAATGTTCATCATGTAATTGTTTACTTATGATCCCTGAAGACAAGATTCGTGTCAACCAAGTTCGAAGCTGAAATCGAAGACCAAGCTGTGAAGAACAAGTGACTAAGTCTACTAGTGACCTGATGCAGATATCAGCGAAGACAAGACTTGTCCATTCCACGCAAAGTTTTAAGTAGAAGACTTCAGCGAACGCTGAACTTTATTATTCGTTGATAAAGATTCATTCAACGAACGCTGATCATGAAGCTTGTTCTACAAGCCACTTTTGTCTTATCCCCTTGCACGCCTCCGTACGATTTTGTCAGAACGGACATCCCTTTTGTCCAGAATCGTACCACCAACTCTGCAACTACACTGTTCATCATGCGGCCACTAGGATGTTTGATGAAGTCAAATCATGCAACCAATCAGAGGCTGTCACGTGTAAAGGTGTACTGTTTTGCATTAAATGCATGCAGTATAAATAGAGAACCCTACTTCATTTTGAAGTGTTCGGCTTTTCTTCCTCGCTGAACTACTGTGTGATTAGAAAACTCTCCTTAGTTTTCTTATTTTTTTTTCTCTCTATTTTTTTGTGCAAGAAATCTATGTGTTCTCATAGTTTGTTTAGATTAGGTTTTTAACTTGATCTTATTCCACAACAAACTGTAAATTGTTTGATTATATCAATAAACAATTTAGAAAGATAAAAATTTGTGTTTGTATTCAATCTCGGCCTTCCTTCTACAAACTTGTATAACTCTTCGAGACCAACACTTGGGACCTTAAGTTGTTTATTTTCTATAAAATAAAGAATACGTTAGAATATTTAATATTAATTATGAATGAAACTGATTAATATCATTTAATGGAAGTGGTACAAACCTGCTACAAAGAAGAAGACGCCAGATCTAATCTGGCTCTCACGATTTTTTTTTCATATAATTCTCCCTTATATAATTATCATTGAATACTATATAGCAATAAATAATTATTTTACTACCACATGGTTGAAGTGCGAATATATATAGAGAGAGATACATGAGATTAAACGAGAACGTTAACTATGTAAGAAAAAAACACGGGAATGAACGTTAATATACAAAATCATACATGAGTTACGTACAAAATCATATTTGTTTCACGCGACTTTGTCCCGCGGCCAAAGTCGCCATCCGTGTCCATTTTTTTACCGTTAATATAACATAATTTATTGTTCTCGTATTTTCTTAAATAGTTAGTATTCTCGTTTAAATTTTCATATATATATATATATATATATATATATATATATTAGCACAATCCTATGAACTTTAATTAATATATGAACGCATATATTTTCAGAGAGACCGAGCCGAGAGAGCTAGAAAGAGAGGAAGAGATAAACATAAATATTGTAACAAAGTTGCACGTGCAACCACGTACAATTAAATACAAATTTTTATCATGTGTTAAGGAATTGTAGCAAGAAAATGATGGCTCAATTCACATGTTTGCTTTAAACAGTAATGATGCAATTATTTATTACATGTAAGAACATGACATCGAAACAGTTGTACCTATGAATTGAAATAAGCTTTGTGCATACATAAATAGACACTTTACCTATGAAAACACATTTACCTCTATATACATGCACGTATAAAGATACATACATATATATATATATATATATACAAGAGCAGCCTATATATGTAAACAATTTTACCTATGAAAGAGACATTGTGCATATATAAATAGATATTTTCACTTATTGAAATTGTTTTACCCTCTCTTTTCATATAATATATACAAACATGGTATAAAGATATTGTGCATTTATAATAGACAATTTTAAGTACCAAATAGTTTTACCCCCTCTCTCTCTCTCTCTCTTATATAAATATACTCTCTCTCTCTCTTTACCTTTCATATGTAAAATCGCATACACAACTTTTAAAGATGCACAACCTTCCAGACCTAGTTTGACTAAGTAAAAAAAATATGGGATCGATTGAGGCCTTGTAAATTGTTTATTTACTTATAAAAAAAATACATTTAAATTATATAAATATAAAATTTTATCAAAAATACTAAAATTATTCAACCGTTTATTACAAAAAAAAAAAAGTTAAAATCTGTTATATAGGTTTTTAAAAACTCATCAGTGTCAATCATATTTACTTGGTTTTGAAATCTTCTAGTTTTCTTTTCTTATTTGTGTGAATCGGGAATGGGAACATCTTTAATTTGCATTTTTTTTATTCTTAGTTCTTTGTTTCTTCGTTGTTGACTATCATTGAATTTCATGTTCTTTATCTTTTGGAATATTTCTCAACTCCTCCAATATGTCATCATCGATGATCGATTTCAAGAAGATCGGTTCACCAATGTTTTTTGTGTCTGGAATTCTATCGTTTTTATCTTACACTACTTGAAGGAAACCAACGGATTTATTGACAGAAAATTTCGTGTTATTGACGGATTAGCTAGTGACACAATGAAATATCGGCAAATATCAAGATATTAACGACAATAGGATATTTGTCAGTAATTTGTAGAAACTAACAAACACATGATGAATTCCAATACAGTCGGTAAATGTTTTAACTATTAAATTTTTGGTTACTTTTATAACTCGTTAGTAGTTGTTAGTGTTGGGATCATCTCAATCATACCTCAAGTACTAGATATGTAAATAGGGCAAAGATGAAAAGGTGTGACTTTTCATCCTCCAACCGTCATAACCGAACAGTTACAATGGTTCATTGGCACCGGTTGATCTAGTATAAATAGGAAGCATATGTAACAGATTATGAGAGACAAAAACACATATTCTCTTAAATTCTCTCAAAGTTCTTCATTGTTCTTCATCATGGAAGCATAGTTTGATTCGTCGGGTTCGAGAGTTCGATTCTTGAACGGGTTGTTGTATCCTCTAGATAGACGTCCAATCGATACGGTACGAGGGACGAATTTCTGTCTAAGGACACTGCTTGGCAGGCCTCAATCCAAATAACGATCTTCTTCAACTTCGTGATCAAGAAAGTCGAGTTAGTATTTTATCTTGAACTTTTGATTATGTATTTTCATTGATATGTAAATTTCGGATATATATATATATATATATATATATATATATATATATATATATATATATGTACATATAAATAATTCAGTATTTCCATTTGATTCAATATTGTGTGTTACGAATTTCAATTCGTGTATCTAAGGTCTAACAATCTTAGACAGAAATTCCATTGACGATGGAAAACTCTTCTTTGTTGAAATCGAGTGTGGAGAAACCCGAAAAATTTAAGGGTTCCGATTTTAGAAGATGGCAACAAAAGATGCTCTTCTACTTGACAACTTTGAAAGTGTCTAACGTGCTTACCGATCAAGCACCGACACCGCCGGTTGGAGAAGGAGAAAACGCCCCATCCCAAATTGAATTGGCTATGTTCCAACGATCCTTGGATATTTGGAACGCCAACGAATATAATTGTCGGAATTTTATTCTTAATGGTTTGGATGATGGTCTTTATGACATATATTCATCCTTCACCACGGCAAGAGAAATTTGGGAGTCGTTGGAATCAAAGTACAAGACGGAAGTCGCTTGTTCCAAACGATTTATCGTGGGCAAATTCCTAAACTATAAGATGACGGATTCCAAACCGGTCGTGAAACAAGTAGAAGAAATGCAAATCTTGGTCCATGAATTGGAAGTCGAAGGTATGGGCATCAACTCTAACTTTGTTATTGGTTCAATAATTGATAAGTTACCTCCATCCTGGAAAAATTTTAAACTCTATCTTAAACATTTGTCCGAGGATATGAGTTTTGAGCAATTGATACTCAAATTGCGGGTGGAGGAGGACAACCGGATGAACGAGAAGGCGGATGCAATCTCGTTGGAACCAAATGCAAACATGGTTATCGAAAACTCATCAAAGTCAAAGTTCCAAAAAGTAAAGGGAAAGACGATGGGTTTCAAGCAAAATCTCAATGCTTCAAACCCACTATCCGTACAACGAAGGCCTTTCAAGAAGCCTGTAATGAGTTGCTGGGTATGCGGCAAGCCGAGGCATCGAGCGAAGGATTGCCGCTATAGGAGAAACCATGGTGGTCCCGGAGGAGGAGGTGTCGGTGGAAACCCCCATCAAGCCAATGTGGTTAATGCTCCAAATCAATTCTTTGGAGTAATTGAGGCTTTTATGGTTACAAACGTGACCGATTGGTGGGTTGATACCGATGCCACCAAACATATTTGTAACTCCAAGAACATGTTTGCTACATACCAAAAAGTTGATGATGAAGAACCCATGTATATGGGTAATGCCACGACCGCGAAAGTTGAAGGGAATGGGAAGGTGAATCTCAAGCTTACATCGGGGAAGGAACTTGTGCTCACCAATGTCTTGCATGTACCGGCTATTACAAAGAACTTGATTTCTGGACCCATACTTAGTAACAAAGGATTCAAGATGGTGTTTGAATCTGATAAATTTGTGATTACTAAGGGTGGGATGTATGTTGGTAAGGGCTACCTAAATGAGGGGCTCTTTAAACTCAGTGTGATGAACAATGATGATGTAAATGTTGTAAATAGCAATAAAACCGCAGGCTCTAGCTCTGCTTCTATGTACATGCTTGACTCTTCTTCCTTATGGCATTCCCGTCTAGGACATGTAAACTTCTGATTCTTACAAAGGATGACCAGACTTGGGTTATTACCCAAGTGTTCCATGGATAACAAGACAAAATGTGAGGTATGTGTTGAATCTAAATATTCAAGACATCCACACAAATCTGTTGAAAAGTCTAACCAAGTACTTGGACTTATCCACAGCGATTTATGTGATTACAAAGCCACACCCACACGTGGAGGAAAGAACTATTATGTATCATTTATTGATGATTGCAGTAAATATTGTTATGCATATCTAATACATACCAAAGATGAAGCTTTGAATATGTTTAAGACATACAAGGCTGAAGTTGAAAATCAACTTGATAAAAGAATAAAAATTCTGAGATCCGATAGAGGAGGAGAGTATGAGTCTAAGGACTTTGCAGAATTTTGTTCTCATCATGGCATAGTTCACCAAACCACGGCTCCCTATACTCCACAACAAAATGGAGTAGCCGAAAGGAAAAATAGAACATTGAAAAACATGATCAATTCAATGTTGATTACTTCGGGAGCACCACATAGTTTGTGGGGTGAAGCATGCTTAACTACAAATATGATACTTAATAGAATTCCTCATAAAAAGAGCGATAAATCACCTTATGAACTATGGAAAGGAATACTTCCTTCCTACAAAATGATGAAAGTGTGGGGTTGCCTTGCAAAGGTTCAAGTACCTTTACCCAAAAGGACAAAACTTGGACCGAAGACCATTGATTGTGTATATCTTGGTCCGGCAAGTAATAGTGCTGCTTATAGATTTCTGGTCTATAAGTCAAACAATGAAGATATCCACAACAACACAATTATGGAATCAATTGAGGCTGAATTCTTTGAACACATATTTCCTTACAAGGATAAGGGGAAAGAAATCTCTAATCCAAGGAAGAGAGTATGTGAAGTAGAGAACACCGATAGTGTTGAGAAACCAAATGAAGAAGGTACATCGAAGGCTCAAGAAGAAAATTTGGAGCCTAGAAGAAGTAAAAGGGGAAAGATTGCTAAAGACTTTGGACCCGACTTCATGACATTTGTTGTCGATGAAGAACCTCAATCCTATAAAGCCGCCATGGATTCATCGGAGGCACCTTATTGGAAAGAGGCTATTCAAGGCGAGATAGACTCCATTGTTCAAAATAACACATGGAGATTGGTAGATTTACCACCGGGTCACAAGGTAATTGGTCACAAATGGATCTTCAAGCGGAAACTAAGACCTGATGGTACTATAGAGAAATATAAAGCTCGATTAGTTGCCAAAGGTTACCGCCAAAAGGAAGGTCAAGATTTCTTTGACACCTATTCACCGGTAACACGAATCACGTCCATTAGGACATTGATGGCTATAGCAGCAATTCACAACCTACACATACATCAAATGGATGTGAAAACTGCTTTCTTAAATGGTGAATTAGATGAAGAAATTTATATGCAACAACCGGAAGGTTTTGTTGTAAAAGGCCAAGAGAATAAAGTATGCAAACTTGTGAAGTCTTTATATAGACTTAAACAAGCCCCAAAGCAATGGCATGAGAAGTTTGATAACACTCTTCTATCAAATGGTTTCCAAATTAATGAGTGTGACAAATGCGTATATGTGAAACAAAGCAAGAACGCATGTGTCATAATATGTCTATATGTAGATGATGTGCTAATCATGGGGACCAACTTGGATGTAATCAATCAAACCAAGAAGATGTTGCACTCCTCGTTTGACATGAAGGATCTTGGAGTATCAGATGTAATTCTTGGGATTAAGATCCAAAGAGATCCTAACGGTTACATTCTAACTCAATCACACTATGTTGAGAAAGTTCTTAGGAAATTTGGTCACTATGATGATAGACCAGTAGTCACTCCCTTTAATCCTTCTAGCCAACTCAAGAAGAATCAAGGAGATAGTGTATCTCAATTGGAATACACTCAAGTGCTTGGGAGTCTGATGTACATTATGAATTGTACGAGACCGGATCTAGCATATACCGTGAGTAGACTTAGTCGATACTCACATAACCCAAGTAAGGATCATTGGTATGCACTTATAAGAGTGCTTCGATATCTCAAATACACAATGAACTATGGGTTATACTATACCAAATATCCTCCCGTACTAGAAGGATATTGTGATGCAAATTGGATTTCCAATCATTCTGAAAGTAAGTCCACAAGTGGCTATGTGTTTACACTTGGTGGTGCAACCATATCTTGGAAATCTTCAAAGCAAACCGTAAATACACGGTCCACCATGGAAGCCGAATTCGTAGCCCTAGATAAAGCTTCCGAAGAGGCAGAATGGCTTAAAAGCTTCCTATAGGGTATTCCCTTGTGGCCTAAGCCTGTTACCGCTGTGTGCATACATTGTGATAGTATGGCTGCTCTTACAAGAGCAAAGAATCAAATTTATAACGGCAAATCGAGACATATCAGGCGTCGCCACAAAACGATACGAGACTTGCTAAAGAATGGAATAATTTCCATCGATTATGTAAAGTCAAAGGAAAATATCGCAAATCCTTTGACAAAAGGCCTTAATAGAGAACAAGTCTCTTATACATCGAGGGGAATAGGCTTAAAACCAATCCAATGAGTTCTACTCGGCGGAAACCTAACCTAGCAACATTGGAGATCCCATGGTCTAGGTTCAATAGGACAACTAGTTGAGGAAAACTCAAGACTGAATACACAGGTACGCCTATTCCTATGATGTTTATTTAGTGTATTTTCCGTTGATGATTTAAGGGTTGAATTCTTATTCTTAATAATACTGATAGCTTATTGGTGGAACACTACGGAATGTTCTTGATCAGTATTACCTATATGAGATTGATGTGGGGTCGCATCTTTGAAGACGGATATGGCAACGTCTTCTAAAATTCTCATGAAGAAAGGATTGTTCACGACCGAAATGAACACAACGGTAAGAGTCAACTATGCATAAACATGATATGTGTGATATTCATTGCCTTGACTTACTACAAAACGTGGTTAGTTCAAGACTCTTCGTCACTACCCACAAAGTAGGTCCGATGAATACTCACTAAGAACGGTTCAAGTCACCTAGACACCTTTTTTTGATGAATTTCATGTTTATTTCCTGAATAAGAACAATAAATACTTTGAGAATATCTTATTTTCTATTCAAATGTGGGGTATTGTTAGAGTTTGAATAGAAAATGTGGGGTATTGTTGGGATAATCTCAATCATACCTCAAGTACTAGATATGTAAATAGGGCAAAGATGAAAAGGTGTGACTTTTCATCCTCCAACCGCCATAACCGAACAGTTACAATGGTTCATTGGCACCGGTTGATCTAGTATAAATAGGAAGCATATGTAACCGATTATGAGAGACAAAAACACATATTCTCTTAAATTCTCTCAAAGTTCTTCATTGTTCTTCATCATGGAAGCATAGTTTGATTCGTCGGGTTCGAGAGTTCGATTCTTGAACGGGTTGTTGTATCCTCTAGATAGACGTCCAATCGATACGGTACGAGGGACGAATTTCTGTCTAAGGACACTGCTTGGCAGGCCTCAATCCAAATAACGATCTTCTTCAACTTCGTGATCAAGAAAGTCGAGTTAGTATTTTATCTTGAACTTTTGATTATGTATTTTCATTGATATGTAAATTTCGGATATATATATATATATATATATATAATTCAGTATTTCCATTTGATTCAATATTGTGTGTTACGAATTTCAATTCGTGTATCTAAGGTCTAACAGTTAGAGCATCTCCAACAACTTCTCCATAATTTCTTTAAAATGGAGAACCAAAAGCCAAAATCCCTAAAAAATACATTCATCTCCAACAGCTTCCCCATTTTGGTGAATCCAACATTAATTAAAATATTAAAATATTTCATTCATCTATTAATATATTATTTCTCTCTCTACATATTTGTTTTCAAAGTTTCTTATTGATCATCTCACTTGGTAATCATTTTTGGAGTGATCTCCATATTTGAAGAAAAAACCTTCTCTCTCCAACTTTCTCCATTTTAAGGATAGTTTTGGGGAGCTATTGAAGCAAAATATTAGCCTAAAATACTCATGTTCCCCATTTTGGGGAAGCTGTTGGAGATGCTCTTATACACTACCAATAAACTAACGCCGACACTCTTTTTTTTTATTTTTTTTATTTATTTATATATGTCGGTAGATACTATAAAATAATGATGGATCAACAACAAATGTTTTGTATTTTATTTTCTAATGTATGTTCTAAAGTTTGCAATACATCAGTAGTATTGAAAATGCGTTGAGGTCGTAGCTTCAAAAAGAAAATGGGGGAAACTATGCGGTTCGATGTATACTCATCTAAAGTAAGAGAAGAGTAAGGCACAACCATTTATCTTCAATACACAAACCTCTCATGGCATTGTCTCTGATTATTATTGTGTCTATGAATCAACACCTGAAGGACGCTCCAAAGTTAATATTAGTTCTAAAGATCAAAGAAATCTCATATGAATTATGAGAGTGCATATGAGCCAATGGACATATCCTACATACTCATTGATGACATATTCGCATATATTGTTGCTCATGAGATTATAGAGCACATTAACATCAAACCATGCTCAGTTGAAAAATATCAACAAAGAGAAAATTGCCTACATGAAAAGAAGCAATCCAAGAGAATTATATTATTTGACAAATGAACGGGTATTTGGTCTGGTAATTCTAACCCGCCTAGTGTAAAGTTTGTAGAACATGGATAAATAATTTGTTATAAAGCGTAATGAGAATAATTAAGTCATAATGTATGGGGCTATCTTTTGGCACAAGGTTTCTCACAACGCCCTGGATTGACCACAAGAAGACTTACTCTCTCGTGATGGACGTTATATATTATGCTAATTAATTAGCACATTAGCTTCTGAAGGATTGGAAATGCAACTCATGGATGTTGTTACTACATATCTCTATGGGGATCCAGATTCAGAGATATATAAAAGTTCTTAATGACTTTAAATTACCTAAATCAAGTAACTCTAAACCACATAGTGCGTTTGTAGTAAAATTGAGATGCTCACTTTATAGATTAAAGTAATCTAGGCAGATGTGGTATACTCGCTTAAGTGAATACTTGATTGGGAAGGGATATAAGAATCATGAATTATGCTCTAGCATATTTATAAAGAAAACGAGTTCCATATTTTCAATTGTAGCTTTATATATCGATGTTATGAACATAATAAGCACTCTTGATTAAATAAGAGAAACCCAATCTACTTAAATCTAAATTTGAGAGGAAAGATCTTGGGAAAACTTGGTTTTGTCTATCTATTTGATCTAGGATACCGAGTTTGTAAAATAATAATCCATCGACCGCATATGTCTAGAAAATAAATCAGGTGACTTAAAATGGACAAGGCGCATCCATCTACCACTCTCATGATTGCTCGAAGTGTTGGATATAGGGAAAGTCTATTTCTTCTAAAGGATGACGACGAAGAGGTGTTGAGAGATGGAATTCCCTGTCTAAGTACAGTAGGTGCATTATTGTGCTTAACACAATACACCTGACCGTATATTGTATTTCTCAGCGAACTTGTTAGCTAGATTTAGCTCAATGCCAACGCAACGTCATTGAAAGGATATCAAATTGGAACCATTGACGTGGGCTTATACTTTTTCTACAGAGCGAAAATTAGGATTGATAAACACCAAACAATGCCTTGGTATATATTTTTGATATTAGGTATCTGTTTGACACATACAAAGGTTGTTCCTAAACTCGCTAGGGAGTTATCATACATAATATGTCGATTTCATGGAAGTAAACTAAGCAAACCCTTGTAGCTACCTTATTAACTTATTAATAATATTACTCTCCATGAGACTATTCAAGAGTGTATATGATTAAGGACTATCATTACACATATTAGAGGAGCTAGTATTGTGAGTTCAACCACTACCCTACTTGCATATATGAAAATAATGCATCATGTATCGAAGAAATGAAAGTAAGATACATCAAGGGTTATAACACAAATCATATTCCATTGAAGTTTATATATAATCATCAATAACAAATTATCCTCAAGATTCAAGTGAATTAAATAAGATGCAAGAAAAATGTGACATATTTGTTCACCAAATCATTACCTAAAACCATATTTGGGAAACATGTAGAAAGTATGAAAATTCAAATATTTTCCAAACTCCTTTGAATAATGTACGAATCAGGGGGATAGTAGACAAAAGGGGGAGTCTACTACTTCACCCAAGGTTTTATTTGGGTATATTGTGCTCTTTCCTACACCCAAGGTTTTATTTTTCCCATTAAGAGTTGTTCCTTGATGTAAGGTTTTATTGAGACAACAATTTATATAACATTCTACTTTTCTAACTCTCAAAATTAATGTACGAATCTGAGAGAATATTAGACTAAAGGAAAATTCTATGTATTGCAAAGAAAAGAAGAGAAGATCAAGAAAAGAAGATATGAAATTCAAGAGCTTTATTCAAGTGTTTCAATGATTCGAAAAGAAGAGAAGATCAAGAGTTGAAGGTTTCAAGACCGATTTTTATTTATATATCTTTAGGGGGAGATTGTTAGGACCATAAATGTCCTACATATTAGAAAGACATATAAATAATTATATAGTGCTTAATTAGTTTAATTATTTAATTGTAAAAGCCTTAATTGCATTAAATGGGCTTAATTGCCTAATGGGCTTAGGCCTTGTTTGTCTAAGGCCTTTATATATAAGGTTTAGTTAACCTTTAGTTTTAGGTTAGCAATTGATAGAGATTCATTAGTGAGCTTAATTGTTTTAGAGAGAGATAGTTGAGATTTTCATTCAAACCTTTGTAACTATCTTGAATCATGAATACGAGAGGGATGACAAGTTGAAATTATCAATTATTCGTGTTATTGCTCATTGATTTAGTGTTACCTGATCAAACTGGGATTCACAAGTCTTGTGATCAAATGGAGCACTGTTAACTAAGTATTTTTCACTTCTTAAAGTAACAACTTCTACATGTTCCTTAGTCACAGTTCTAGGGATCTCAGTATCACTAGGTAGTGTTCCACTTGGTCTGTTTCTCAACTCTATGTCCATTTGACCTATTTGACTTTTCAAGTTCCTAATGGTAGCATTTTAATGATTCATTGTTGAAACGGTTTGTTTTATGAAACCCTTCTACATGGATTCCAAAGACGCCGATGAATCATTTTGCTGGTTAGGACTCTTTTGAAAAGTTGGTTGGTTTTGTTGAAAATGATTTTGCTGGTTTTGCACATTGCTTGGTTGAAAAAAGATGTCTTATTTCTTTCACAACGGGTGGATTCAAACATGGACTATTCCAAGAAAAGTTGGGATTTTGCTTCCAACAACAGTTGTAAGTGTTTGAAAAATGACTAGGTTTGTTGTGCACATAATTCACAGATTTAGAGTTTAGGCTGCACTAGTCAAAAGTATGATCTTCAACACATTAACACGTTGGACTGGAAAATTTTCCGAAATAGATGTTGCAACAACAATGTTAGCAGGAGGGACAACCAATTTTTTCAACAAGCTAGTGATTATTGTAAGATGTGCAGTGAGAGCAGTATATGGATCAATTTCATGAACGCTTGTTGTCTTATTGTGTAACACCCTGATTTCTAGATTAGTATGATTTCGAGTTAAAACAAAAATAGGTCTTTTTAGAAAAATGGAGGAAATAGGATTTTGGTCTTAAATCCTAGATTTTATAGTCTTGTTTGATGAAAAATTCAAATACGAGTCCAACGGTTCTTTTCAGAGCAAAATCGGAGTTAAAACGAAGAAAATTGGGTGAAAAGGGGTTGTGCGGGTTGGTGGGAGACCATGGACCGCGGCCCAGGCCGCGTAACTTGCTAGAAATCATTTTTATGAAGTGCGCAACATACTACGTGACTTGAAGTCGCGGGAAAGGCCACAGAAGCCTACCTGGAGCATTAAATCGTGATTTCGGGCCATTTTCTTCATTTCTTCTTCATCTCTACTCCGATTTTAACGATTCTTTTTGCTATAGTTTCGTTTTTGAGAGCTCTTAAAGGATATACTAAGATTATTGCAGTTTTTTGGAAGATCCAAGAGTATTTTATGGTGGTAAGATTCTCATCCGTCATATTTTTAAGCTAGGGTTTGGTGTTTTCACCCCCTTTTCCACATATCCTCCAACTCTAGTGTGATTTTGGTGACTTGTGTAGTGAAAGAGACCTTGTGGAAGAATTGGATCTACGATCTAGGGAGATTGCTTGAAGATTTAAAGTCTTCATCAAAGGAGACTCATGATTAGGTAAAACCTAGATTTAGCCTAAATCTAGCAAAGTGGGTTCAAATTGCTTTGTGAAAATTGTGTACATGCCAAAAATGTCAATTTTGAAGAGATTATGTGTTTTATATGATAAATGTCAAATGTTGGAATATTTGATGAGTTTTGCTTATTTGAGGTGTTTGATTTTATAAATCTTGTGAAACACCCATATTTGGGATTTTTTGGTACTTTGGTAAATAACACATAAATGCATGTGTTTGATGATTACCATATAAATAGAGGTCGTTTGGTAAAAAAAAATCCTTTTTAGTGTGTTTTGTGGAGAAATGCATAAATTGTGTCATGGGACGTTTTGAAAGTGTAAATGGTATAAGTCCCTTAGGAAAAATGGTTTGTCCTAATCTAAAATTATGTTTTGGGTTATTCATGTTTTTGGAGCATATGTTTGCATAAACGTGGGTTATTTACGTTTTATTGCATTTTACGACTTTTAACAAATGGTCAATTGATATGTTGATCTTATGGCTTGGTTTTGACGTTGTTGGGTCTTAGGGACAGTTGCGGTGTTAATAGCTCAATGTAGAACTTTGGTTATGATTTGCATTTATTGCATCTTATTTTAGAATTACATGTTTTGAGTGTGTTAGTCATTCATTTGGAGTCCTGTAATGTTTTACAATTTAATGCAATGGATTTATAGGCATAGAAGTCGGTCAATTGGTTTCAATAGGAACTTTATCCCTGTTTTGTAGTTAGAAATATTTAAGATCATCAGATGACTCGAGGTACAGACCGTGGGTGGTTGAACTTGATAACCGTGTGATCCTTAGCGAAGGACTCAAGGGGCAAATCGTGGGTGGTTGAACTTGATGACCGCGTGTGTCGTAGAGGAGGACTCGTGCTATCAACCGAAGTAGTTGAGCTTGATGACCGTTATGTGTAACAAACGTCAAATTTGGAAAGAACAACTAATTTAAAATTTTCGATATTACATCAAATAAAGGATAAAAATCCCTTTCTACAATTCAATACTTGAAAATACCCCAAATTAAATTATATAATTAACCTCAACAATTATTAACTCAACTTTTATACAAAGACAAAATATAGGATGAGTGTTACTAATCCAATCCCAAAAACTATCTCCAAAAGTGCGTAAGGCTTCACCCAATAGTTACACTTTTCTCGTGCGTCTAACTAACACTCGGCTCCGCACGATATCACTAGTACCATTCCCCAAAGACCCGATGCACATATCGACAAATAAAAAGGTTAAGCTGACGCCTAGTAAGTTCAAGTGTTTTCATATTAGATATATAAATCATCAAATTGAAATAATGCAATTTAAATCACGATTTCTAAAATGAAATTCATTAAATATGAAAGTAACCCGTTTTCCGCAACCTTCAAGTTTTGTAATGAAAAACCCAATATGAAACATTCCTTCAAAAAATAAACTCAACTCCAAAACTCATCGAAACGTGAACAATGATCAAACCCCTAAATAATTAAAATGTGAATTAAAACTTTATCATCCAAAATATTCGAAAACACGGATAAAATAAAATACTCAAACTTCAATTCACTGACATACATAAAAACCTCACCGAAAACATGGATAATACTCTATACCTAAAACAACACCTTTCGGTGACAGTGGAGACCCGCTTCCATTAAACCTGGCGGAACATAAAGTTAATCCACGTATCTATGGTATTGAAATACACCTCAAATCGTGACCTTATTGCATGCTTTAATAACCTACACCTCTAGTCGTGACTTTATTGCATGCTTTAATAAGCTACACCTCAAGTCCCCAATTCCTTTAGTGCATACATGTCACCTCAAGAACACAGTACCTCTAGTGTGCACGCCTTTCCAGGCTCCACCTCAAGGATACCCAATCCTATTACATATCCATTCTCTAGTAGAGTTACAACCTCGAGGTTCCCATTTGACCTTTAGTGCATACTCACTAGCATTCAAGATGGGAGTCTCAACTCCTTACTTGATAAACCAAGATGTCTAACCCTCAAGCATAAGAGTTAGAGCATCAAAACCACAAAACCCACGATCTAGAAGTCCAACCCATAAAGGTTCATCTCCACAACATCAGGACGACAACAATGCCTACTTGGGCATTTTTCCCAAAGTGAGAACACCAAGACTCCTCACTATTCAAATATGACTTACTCGTATGTCTATGGATCCAATGCATTATAGTCTAAAATACATGACTCTAATTGAATGATACATGCACTCAAAACATGTATTCTCAAATAAAATACAATAAACGCTAACCATACCCAAAGCTCCACACAAGTTATTAAACCGAACAAATGTCCTCAAGACCTCTTTGAGCCAAAATTAAATCAAAAGACTCCACACCCATGTGACTATTTCCAAAATACTCAACAAAAGTCAAAATATGCATTTACTCAAGGTTTATGCAACTCACGCTCAAAATGTGATTTAGTCAAAATCTCCCGTTGTAGGGATAACTCGTCTCCAAAGAAGGACCAACCAATTTGTATTATCAATTTACATTACAAATGTATTAACATCAAATAATACACATAAACATGTCAATCACTAAAGTCATACTCTTTATGATTTATTTTCATAAAATGGCTTAATGTCTCAAATCCAAACATTTCTCAATGTTATATAAAACCAAATGTGTAGAAATGCAATATTTTCATAAAATAAACCACATTTGATGAATCTTCAAAGAAAATACTTTTAGACTCCAAAACCGACATTTTTGACATGTACAAAATTTTCACAAACCAACTTGAACTCACCTTGCTAGATTTAGGCTAAATCTAGATTTACCCCAATCTTAGGTTTCGTTGAAGAAACTTGAATCTTCAAGCAATTCTTCCAAACCCTAGGCTCACATGTTTCTAAACATAAAAATATATATCCAAGTACTTAGAATCATTTTCCAAACAACTTTCACCAAAAATCTCCATTTTGACCAAAACCGTAATTTTGACCAATTTTTTTCCCAAAGTCATCTAAACCGAAAACTTAAGATATAAAACACTAGAAAGTCATAAATGGAGCAGTTATAACTTGAATAGAGGTTATAAAAGAGAGGGATGAACTCATCACTTAGGTTTTAAGCAAAACCTAGAAAACTTAGAAAATCTCTTGGTGAAAAAAGAAGAGTTGAAGACCTCCTAGCTCTAGCTTCCAATCCTATTTACAATGTGAATGGTCATTTCAAAACTCAAGATTCTAGCTCTTAAATGCTCCAAAAATGTAATAAATGTTAAGGGTTTGTTCTTGAGAGAGTTTGGGGTGAAGTAGAAGAAGTAGGTGAAGTGAGAAATGAAAAAAACTAAAAAAATCACACTTAATACTGATTTGTCCCTTCTGGGCGGCATTTCCAAGATACAATGCCATGGCAATGTCGCAGGGCAATGTCACCCCCCGTTCATTTTTATGCATTCGATGGATACGGGTCTCCCTGATAACGCCACTTTTTGGCGTTATTTTCAGTTCTCAAACCAATGAGATTGGCTTGTATTCAAGTAAAAAGGCGGGTATTTTACGGTTTATCGAGTGATTTATGCAGGTTATCTAAAAGGCGGAAATTATCGAGAAAAGAAGCTAAAAATAGCCCAAAACGAGTCCAAACGAAGCCTAACGGAAGCCCAAAAGTCAAGCCCAAGACCCGCAACCGAACCAGGACCCGATCCGCGAACCAGAAATCGACCCACGCAGCAAAAAGCATACGCGCGACTTGCCACGCGAATTGCAAGTCGCGTGGTAGGTCGTGTAACCCACTGTTTGTCGATTTTAAGCTGTTAATTTCGGGATTTAGGTCATTCATTCGATATCCAACTTTCACACGACGGCCGGGGCGATTTCTGGAGACTTTTCGGAGCTTTCAAGGTCACGATCGAGAGCCGATCAAGGAGACGTTCAACACGCGAAGTAGAGACGAGCACGAGAGAAGGGAGTTCATCATCTTACCTTTCACTATTTCATCTTTTACGCCTAATCATGTTTACATACACTTTCGCATCTATTTCTCTTGTGTTTGAATCCACCACCGACATGAACTATCTGATTCGTGTTGGGGGTTGGAATGAATTCGGTTTATTAAGCATGTAAACAAACGATTTGAACTTTTATCAGTTTTCCTTAATTAATGAAGCATGTGATTTCGTTCTTAATGCTTTTGTGAATTTGGCCAATTTACAATTGATTTGTTGTTAGTAATTAAGTTCGAGAGAATTGATTGCTATTCAGAATTAGGAATTGCATGTATAAAGTCCGAAAGGTGATAGAGATATACCGAGTAAGCTTTAGTCCCAATTAAACCGTTAGGTTGATATCGAGAGATAAAATCTAGCCAATTTAAACATAAATTGTGTACTTAATGTGTTTTGGAATCCATAGGTGAGATCGAGAGATTAAACTTATCATTTTCAAAATAAAATCCGTTGTTGTTCGAAAGAGAACGACGGTGATCTTAAAAGATTTGGGAATCATTAAGGGGATTAACTGGTAATTGTTTTGAGTCAGTTGTTTGCATGTGTAGAACCTGAGGATTTCCAACCCTTAACTTCTCTCTTTATCTAAGTTTCCAAGTCGTTTACTGTTTCGTTGTGATTTCGTATTCGTTGCAATTAAGTAGTTTTAAATCAAACCAATCTCCCAAATTCGACAGTTCAATTAATAGTTCTTATAGTAATTGTGATACTTAGTTCCTAGTTCCCGTGGATTCGATACTCGTACTTACCGTACGTTATTACTTGATTTCGACACCGTACACTTGCGGTTAGATTTAGGGGGAGTGTAAACCCGCCTATCAAGTTTTTGGCGCCGTTGCCGGGGAACTAGTTGCAACTAATAGCACTACCAGCTATAAGCGCTATTAGATTGGACATTTTTTTTATTTTCGTTGTTTTATTCCATCACTTTCAGTTTCTGGATCACTAATCTCGCTTACTTTCTTTTAGGTACTAATTGGTTTATGCCAAGGACGGCCCGAGGGAAGGAAATCGAACAATTTGATCCGGAGATCGAACGAACCGCTCGTCGGCTGCGTAAGGAAGCTAAAGCTAAAAGAAATCTAAGGTTCGAGATGTCCGACGACGAGAGACCTTCTCGAAATGACCCACCACCACCTCCGGAAAGACGCCCTATGCGGTCGTTTGCCGACCCGAATGTGGCAGCGGCCCGCATAGGCATTCAAGCGCCCACGACTGGAGCTAATTACTTCGAGCTTAAACCGAGTACCATCGTGATGGTGCAACAAAACCAGTATGGAGGAACACCGGCGGAAGACCCTCATGCACATCTCCGTGCATTTGAGCGGGTTTGCAACACTTTCAAGATCAATGGCATGAGCGAAGATGCCATCAAGCTGAGGTTATTTGGGTTCTCCCTCAAAGGCCGAGCCGAAACGTGGACCGAGAGTATTCCACCTGACTCGGTAACCACTTGGGAGCAACTGAAGGCCGCTTTCCTTCAAAAGTTCTTTCCCCCGAGTCGGAACGCCCAACTAATGGCCGAGATCACCCATTTCGCACAATGGGATCAAGAAACGCTATATGAGGCTTGGGAGCGCTACAAGGACATGATCAAGAAGTGTCCTCATCACGGGCTACAAGGTTGGGTCATCATCCAGACCTTCTTTAGTGGTCTTCACCCGCAGTTTAAAAATGACATCACTGCTGCAGCGGGTGGGGCACTAATGGATAAGTCCTATGAAGAAGCGTGCAAACTGATCGAGAATTTAGCGGAGCATAGTTTTTCCACCCCGAGATCAGCCGTGAGACGGGTAGCAAGTGTGCAGGAAAGTAATGAGCTGAATGAACTGAAAGCTCAACTAGCCTTTATCACGAATCATCTGAATAGAGGTAATCCGGGAGAACCTGATCAGGTTTAGTTTGTGCAAAACCGGAACCAACCGAGGAACGATCCTTTCTCGAACACTTACAATGAGGGGTGGAAAAAGCACCCTAATCTTTCATGGGGTCAACCTCAACAACAACCAGGTACTTCGTCTAACTCTTTTAATTCTTCTCATACTAACAATGCTTATCGTCCTCCAGGTTTCAACCAAAGGAACGAAGGACCATCCGGAGAGAAGAAGTCGGGGCTAGAGGACATGATGATGAAGTTCATGACGAAGATGGAAAGCACAGTTGAGGGATTAGCGAGCACGGTGAGTACAGTCAAAGCCGCAACCGATCAGAATATGGCTTCAATCAAGATTCTCGAGAGGCAAGTGGGACAGATTTCTGAAGCCTTACAAAACCGACCTCTCGGTACATTTCCAAGCATGGCTGAAAAGAGGAACCAAGAGAATTGCAATGCCATCTATCTGAGAAGTGGCAGGGAGCTTATCGAGGAGCCAACGAGAGAGCCGTCATCAAAGGAAGTCGAGCTTAAAGAAAAAGAGGTCGAGAAGGCGAATGAGTTTGAAGCTGAAGAAGAGGTGGTACCTGAAGAAAGCAAGAAGAGTGAAGCGACGAAAAAATAGCAACCACTGACCAAGCCGGCAGTACCGAGCGTGCCATATCCGAACAGATTGAGAAATAATAAGGATGATGTTAATTTTTCGAAATTTATTGATGTTTTTAAAAAGTTAACCATTAACATCCCTTTTGCAGATGCGTTGACACAAATGCCATCCTACATGAAGTTCATGAAAGAGATCCTGTCAAAGAAAAGGGCACTTGATCACCAGGCCACCGTTGCACTCACTGAAGAGTGCAGCGCGATTTTCCAAAATAAGCGTCCCCGAAGCTTAAAGATCCAGAGAGTTTTTCGATCCCTATTCAGATTGGGGAGCTTACTTTTAATAAAGTTTTATGTGATTTAGGGGCAAGTATTAACTTGATGCCTCTTTCTATTTTCAGGAAACTCGGCCTGGGTGAGGTAAGCCCGACATACATGACGTTAAAGCTCGCCGATCGATCAATCAGATACCCATATAGAGTGATCGAAGACGTGTTGATCAAGGTCGGTAAGTTTTACTTTCCAGTCGACTTCGTAGTCATAGATATAGACGAAGATGAAGAGGTCCCGTTAATTTTGGGACGATCATTCCTGGCCACGAGCCGAGCACTGATTGATGTGGAGGAAGGAGAGGTGACCTTCAGAGTTGGCGGCGAGAAGGTGATGTTCAAAATGTTTGAGAAAGTGCGAGTTGGAAGAGAAGAAGGATCCGGAGCTGGTCATGGAAGACCGAAGATAGAAGAATCCGCGAAGAATCGCAAGTGTGGGCGATTTGACCCCGCAGATACCGAGCCAAGCTGAAAACCGCACAGTCGTGCCACGACTTTAAATAAGGCGCTGGGTGGGAGGCAACCCACCAAGGTTTGTTTCCTTTTATTATTTTTAGTTTGAGTGTGTTTTTATTTCCGAAAAAACCATAAAAATCGAAAAATCGAAAAATCAAAAATAGCTGGAACAGGGACATACGCGGCTTATGCCGCGGTTTACATACCGCGTGTCAAGCCGCGGAACTCCTCTGACTGTTTGTGAAACAGTGGGTTACGCGGGATGTGGCGCGGCCTGCAAACCGCGGGTGTCCCCTGTTCGTTTTTCGTGCAGTTTTTGTTTCCTTTCTTGGTTTGTGGGTTTCATCTTCCTGCATTTTGTCTTGTGCTTTGATTTCCTTTGTTTTGCATGTTCTCCCTATCTCCTCCGATTGATGCTCAACCTTTCAAGAATCCTCCTTCATCCGGGCAAAACAGGTACGCTCTAAACTTTGCATAATAACGAGTGGTGTAAGATGTTTGTTCGTGTTAGTTAAACGAGATGCAACAAACCTAAGTTTCACTTAGGTTTGGGGTGCCTCATCTTTTACATCTACACACTCAATTCTTTAGACCCTGTGCAAACCTCGGTTTTACCGAGGTTTGGGGTTGGCTTTTATTGGCAAACCTAGGCCACGGCCTAGGTTTGGGGTGCCCATTTTAGAAATTTTGGGTTTTCTTTTGCTTGCTATGTAATGCCTTGCCCATCCTTTTTATACCTATAATAACTGCACAATGATTCGAGTCGCATCGCCTACGACTTTACTTGCACATTGGGGACAATGTGTGGGTAAGGTTTGGGGTTGCCCAATCGGGCCCAAGTTATGCACATAGATTTCCTGCACCTCTGAGTGTCTAGATCATAGTAGCTAAAATTTTTGTTTTGAATGATTGAGACCAACCATTGTGGGAAGAATCTTGTGATAGTGATGTGACCGTTAGGGAAAGACCGGGAAAGGACATGACTAGGGACATTAGTGGAGACCACCCGATAGTGAGTTTTGAGCCTAAAGACGTTTTTCATTTTGAGGGATTCATACACGTAAGTCATATACACTTTTTCGAATTCCTTGTCGTGAATGTAGAATGATCTCGCTACATTATTGCATTGAGTAGCAAAGACGAACATCGGGATATTGGGTAAGGATATAGTAGACCATATCATGTGGACCTTAAGATATGATTCCAGGCATTGTGTGTTTTGTTTTAACCCGTTTTAGCTATCGTTACCTTTTACCCTTCTGTGTGTATCCATAACCCCCTTTGCAGCCAAACACGCACCTTAATTCTTTCTAAACCCACCATTAAACCTTTAGCCAAAAGCCTTACCCAACCCTTATCCGAAAGTGTGTCAATTAGAGGCGGTAATGAACTACTAGAGATAGAGCAGAAAAGAAAGAATTCCGGCCAGTCATGAGAATAAAATGGGTCAATGTAACCCAAGAGATAGAAAAGAGGGCCAATGATGCCCCAAACAAATAAAGAGGACCAATGAAGTCCCAACTGAAAAAAAATACAGTTAGTTAGATAGTATTTCTAGCAGCTGAATAAGAGAGTCAAAGCGACTCCAATAGTGACGAAAAGGGCCAAGTGAGCGAGTGTGAAGCAACAAGAGTTCAGAATTGCGAATGATTGACACGCCGAGGATTTTTGATCCTTTATACCCCTCATTTCTTAGCCATAACCCGAGCCCCGTTACAACCCTTATAAAGACCTGAATGATCTTTTGGAAAACGTGATTAGAGTCTATGACCACCTTTACCGATATTCCCTGTCGTGCTACTTGATTCCCTCTGAGATCACCTTTTTGGACATTTGTGCGTCTTTCTGTAGTGTTGTCATGTAATTATTGCGTATTCTTGTACATAACCTCCTTAAACATGACAACACGAGCGATAACCTAGGTTCGAGCGAAACGAGAGTATCCCGTGAGGTAGGGTCGAGGTGAAATGTTTTCCCTAGTATGTTTGGACCTAGTCTAACCCTAATGTGATCGGAACTGTCACGAGTTCAACTCACAATGGAAAGTCATAGATCAAACAAAATAGAGATGAGGCGAGAGTGAGATAGATATTCACGGGTATGGGAAATCACCGATGCATCACTTGGTACCGATTGGGAATTGTGCAGTCATTATTATTTCACTGTGTGCTTTTATTCTATTTTTATCGCTAATTTGCTTGGGGACAAGCAACGCTCGGTTTGGGGTTGTTGATAACGCCACTTTTTGGCGTTATTTTCAGTTCTCAAACCAATGAGATTGGCTTGTATTCAAGTAAAAAGGCGGGTATTTTACGGTTTATCGAGTGATTTATGCAGGTTATCTAAAAGGCGGCAATCATCGAGAAAAGAAGCTAAAAAGAGCCCAAAACGAGTCCAAACGAAGCCTAACGGAAGCCCAAAAGTCAAGCCCAAGACCCGCAACCGAACCAGGACCCGATCCGCGAACCAGAAATCGACCCACGCAGCAAAAAGCATACGCGCGACTTTCCACGCGACTTGCAAGTCTCGTGGTAGGTCGCGTAACCCACTGTTTGTCGATTTTAAGCTGTTAATTTCGGGATTTAGGTCATTCATTCGATATCCAACTTTCACACGACGGCCAGGGGCGATTTTGGGGCGATTTCTGGAGACTTTTCGGAGCTTTCCAGGTCACGATCGAGAGCCGATCAAGGAGACGTTCAACACGCGAAGTAGAGACGAGCACGAGAGAAGGGAGTTCATCATCTTACCTTTCACGATTTCATCTTTTACGCTTAATCATGTTTACATACACTTTCGCATCTATTTCTCTTGTATTTGAATCCACCACCGACATGAACTAACCGGTTCGTGTTGGGGGTTGGAATGAATTCAGTTTATTAAGCATGTAAACAAACGATTTGAACTTTTATCAGTTTTCCTTAATTAATGAAGCATGTGATTTCGTTCTTAATGATTTTGTGAATTTGGCCAATTTACAATTGATTTGTTGTTAGTAATTAAGTTCGAGAGAATTGATTGCTATTCAGAATTAGGAATTGCATGTCTAAAGTCCGAAAGGTGATAGAGATATACCGAGTAAGCTTTAGTCCCAATTAAACCGTTAGGTTGATATCGAGAGATAAAATCTAGCCAATTTAAACATAAATTGTGTACTTAATGTGTTTTGGAATCCATAGGTGAGATCGAGAGATTAAACTTATCCTTTTCAAAATAAAATCCGTTGTTGTTCAAAAGAGAACGACGGTGATCTTAAAAGATTTGGGAATCATTAAGGGGATTAACTGGTAATTGTTTTGAGTCAGTTGTTTGCATGTGTAGAACCTGAGGATTTCCAACCCTCAACTTCTCTCTTTATCGAAGTTTCCAAGTCGTTTACTGTTTCGTTGTGATTTCGTATTCGTTGCAATTAAGTAGTTTTAAATCAAACCAATCTCCCAAATTCGACAGTTCAATTAATAGTTCTTATAGTAATTGTAATACTTAGTTCCTAGTTCCCGTGGATTCGATACTCGTACTTACCGTACGTTATTACTTGATTTCGACACCGTACACTTGCGGTTAGATTTAGGGGGAGTGTAACCCGCCCTATCACTCCCCCGTCACCGAAATGTGTTATTTTATGTATTGAGTATTATCCATGTTTTCAGTGACTTTTTGTGTATGGATTGTTATCCATGAATTGTGCTTTTGAGTATTATATCTTGTCCGTGTTTTGGGTATTTTGGATAATAAAGTTCTTTCCACGTTTTCAGTATTTGGGAACTTATTCATTATTCACATTTTGGGTGAGTTTTGGGTTTGAGTTATATTTTGAAGGAATGTTTATATTGGGGTTTTCATCACAAAATCTGTGTGTTTTAGAAAGTGGGTTGTTTTCATATTTAATGTACGCCGTTTTATAAAATCGTGATTTAAATTGCATTCTTTCAGTTTAACGATTTTTATATTAAGATTAAACTCTTGAACTCACTAGACATTAGCCTAACATTTTTTATTTGTCAGCATATGCATCATGTTCTGGTTGGGGAATGGTTCTAGCGGTTCCGTGAAGAGTTGAGTGTTAGTTAGATGCACGAGAAGGTTGTAGCTATTGGGTGAAGCCTTCCGCACTTTGGAGATAGCACTTTGTATAGGTTTGGTAACACCCGACCTTTATTTAGTTTTTATATAAGATTTAGGCTAATAATTGTTGAGGTTAAATTTAGAATCTAATTTGAGGTATTTTCAAGTGTTGATTTGTAGAAATAGATTTTATCCTTTATTCGATGTACTGTTGAAAATTTTAAATTATATGCTCTTTCCAAATTTGAGGATATAACATTTTGGGTACTATTGCTCTAGGATGTGCCCAATAGACATTGTTATTTGAAATCTTTTCTAGAATTTCATAGCCATCGGTATAGGTACTAGCAGTAAAGGCTCCACCTGCAGTAGCATCAAACATCTATTTTACAGTGGTATCAAGACCATTGTAAAAAATTCTCAAGGTGTACGGAGTATGGAATGCCATGATGTGGGTGTTTCCTTATAAACTCGTTGTACTTCTCCCAAGCATCAGAAACTGCCACATCATCCATTTTCTTAAAAAGATAAATTTTGTTTCTTATTTTCGCATTCCTGGTTGAGGGAAAAGTATTTTTCAAAATCTTTTCAGCCATGTCATTCCATGTTGTAACTGAATCTGGTTGTAAAGAATTGTACGAAACGTTTTCTCTATCTCTTAAAGACCAAGGAACTCCATATTTATACTAAGCTAAATGAATCAAATTATGCTTACAAGTACAAGAGCTATTGTCCAACGGGTAAAAATATGCATCAAAATGTCAACTTAAAAAGGTAAAAGATGCTTGAAAGAAAATGAGTAAGGTATCTTCCACAGGTATCTTCCATCAAAACTCCTCTAGAGCATGTACCAAAATATGCCTCCCTCCAAGGTGTGTTTTCAAAATATCTTTCAAAGATTGAGTCGATGATGCCAATATCGAGCACTGTAGCAACACCTACAGCAAAAACATTCAGATTTAACTTGAAGACCTAGGAAAAAAATCATCTCACCCATCATGCTCATTTGAATATATGATGCCATGAGGACTGAAAAATTGTGACAGTACTGAGGATTGGTCGAGCCAAAGATTATGTCATCTACATAAATGTGTATAAGGATAATTTCATTTTTTTCTTTTTTAATAAAGAGAGTGGTATCTATCTTACCTTTTGGAAAAACTAGCATTTGTTAAGAAGGTGGATAAAGTGTCATACCAGGCTCGTGGTTCTTGTTTGAGACCATATAAGGCCTTGTCTAGAATATAGACGTGATGTGGCTTAGAGGCACACACGGAGCCTTCCGGTTGTGAGACATACACCTCCTCTTTGAGTACGCCGATGAGGAATGTGGTCTTCACATCCATATGGAACACGGTGAAGTTCTTGTGAGTGGCGTAGGCGAGGAACATCTTTATTACTTTGATGCGTGCAACCGATGCGAACCTCTCATCGTAGTCGATTCCTTCTTGCTGACGATATCCTTTGGCGACAAGTCTGGCCTTGTTTCGAACCACTATGTCGGCTTCGTCTTCTTGATCTTGAAGACCTACTTAGTGTCGATCACCGTTTTGTACTTTGGTCATGGTACAAGCCGTCACACCTTGAGGCTCTCGAACTGATCCAACTCTTCTTGCATGGCGATTACCCAGTTGGGATCGTTGAGGGACTCCGAGATGTTCAAGGGTTCAATGCGGCTCAGGAAGGTAGAGAAAAGACATTCACTTTCTAAGGCGGCCCTAGTCTGAACTGGAGTTGAGGGGTCGCCTATGATTTGATGAAGTGGATGAGCCCTCGTTTACTTTGTGGGTGTGGAAGTGGTTGATAAGTTGATTGGGTGTTGTCTGGATCTACTTATTCAATTGGGGGTAAGTTCTGAACTGCTTCAAGTGATGGTGAATTGTTGATCAGTGTAGATGGTGCTGGATGCTCAGTGGATGGGGTAGCCTCCGGAGATGATAATGGTTGATTCGTACGCATAGCTAAAGATGAGTCATCAGCAGTAGCTACTGGCGTCTTTGAGGTTGGCGAAGCGTCACTTGTACTTGGTGTATATTCGTAAATTGGAGGAGTAGATGGAGATGCCGATGAGTCTGGGTTGTGAGATATCGAAGGACCTGAAAGTGGTGCTGAGTCCTCGAGACATGCAACTTCATCCTTATTAGGTACATAGCATTTGGATTAATCTGAACAAAAAATTTATCATAAAAATTCTCAAATAGGAGATCTAATCAGAAATATGTGCGTTTGACGTAGAGGCATGATTCAGATATACTGGTGGTTTTGTAGTTCCTGGACAATCTTGTTCAGAAGTTAGCACGCCAATTAAAACGGGTTCTGAACTGATGTGTTTAGAAGCCAAGTCAGCCATTTCGTCAAAGGTCACGTTTACACTCTTGATTATTGATTTGGTGCGCTTGCTGTAAACACGGAATTTCATTGAACATATGGAGTATCCGATGAAGACTCCTGCATCCACCTTGGGGTTAAACTATCCGAGATTGTTCTTGTTGTTGAGAACGAAGCATTCGCTTCCAAACGCATGGAAGTACTTGATGTTGAGGATGCGGTGGTTGATGACTTTGTATGGTGTCTTGTAGAACCACTTGTTTATGATGGAGCGGTTTTGTGTATAGCAAGCGGTTGCAACTGCTTCGGCCCACAGGAACAGTGGAAGCATGGATTGAGTAAGCATCGTTCGAGCCGCCTCCACTAAGGTACGATTCTGTCTTTCTACCACTTCGTTTTGCTGAGGAGTGCGTGCGGCTGAGAAGGTGTGAGTGATACCTACTAAATTCGCGTAGTCACCCAATGCCCGATTCTTGAATTATGTACCATTATTTGTCCTGATGGTTTGAACACATTGTTGCAGGTTGACTTGGACACTTTTGAGATGTGAAATGATCAACTCCAGGGTCTCATCCTTAGAACCTAGGAATTGGACCCAAGTGTACCGGGAGTAGTCGTCCACTATGACTAGGACATACTTCTTGTCGTTGATACTTTGAACACGCATTGGTCCACATAAATCCATATGGATTAGCTCTAGTAATCTTGATGTGCTCGGAGTGGCCTTAGGCTTATGAGGGGCACGCTTCATCTTCCCCATCTCGCATGCAGTACATAGGTGTTCTTTCTCGAACTTCAGGTCTGGCATTCCTTTGATAAGCCCACCTAGCACCAACATGTTGATATTCTTGAAGTTGAGGTGCGAGAGTCTTTAATGCCACAACCAATTCTGTTGCGTAGTAGCTTTGGACATGAACATACCGCCTTGTAAGTCTTCAGAGAGGATAGGTCGATCGTGTAGAGGTTTGTGTGACGCGTCCCAGCTAGAAGTTCTCTTCCATCTTCGGTTCGGACGCTGCACCTTTTGGCTTTGAAATTGACCTCTAAGTTCTTGTCACAGAACTGACCTATACTAAACAGGTTGTGACCTAGACCTTCAATATACAACAATTTCTTAATCGTAAGGCTGTCCTGGACTATATCTCCGTATCCCATAATCGGAGAGTAGTGATTGTTCTCAAATCTCACTTTGTCGCAGTATTTTTCAGTGAAGTTAATGCGAAGATCTTTCCTTCCGGTCATGTGCTTGGAGCAACCAGAATCTAAATACCATAGTGACCGGTCTACAAAAACAATTAAGCTAATTTAGGTACCCATTTGAAAATGGGTTCTGTGGGGTTAGGTGTAGCACCTGATTTAGGAACCCATTTAGAAGTGGGCCCTTGTCTAGTGGATGGTGATTTAAAATTAGCGCAAGAATTATAAACATGATAAGTACCAAACCAATCAGACGCATATTTATGGTCAACAAAATAATTCAAGCCACACGCAGAACAACAAATACAATCATGAGAAAGTTGAATCAATTGTTGAATTGAATAAAGTTTTAAAGGAAACATCACACTTTGTTCAACAAAAGTACTGGATTGTTATTGTTTGTCCTACAATGTGAAACTGAATTAAATGAATTTGTCTTCGTGGTGCTTTGCTTAGACCCCTTGGCTACCCATACTTGCTTCACGTTTTTTCTTCGACCATGATTATCTGAAATATCATTAAACTCGTTGTCAGAAGAACTGGTTATTCAAGCTACCGGTCTTTCGTTGTTTCTGTGAACGTATTTTAGATTTTGATTTTGAAAACTTGTTCACATACGCTTTTTGGGGGGTAGATGTAGAACATTCACCCTTATAAAATCTGACGGGTAGCTCTTTTTTGATCATGAAATTGAACGTGACTAGGAAGTTTAGGCACAAAGTCAAACTTATCCAGATCTGCATTTGAGTAAACTTTGGAATTCATTAATGCGGAGAACTTGAGTTATTCATCGGATTTATCATTATCATTTGTTTGAGGTGAGGAACTGGTTGGACTTGGACTTTTTAAAGAATCAGTAGCGGAAGCACTTGTAAAATCAGAATCAAAATTCTTTTTGAAAAAAGTCACATTGAGGTTCTTTTCTTTTACTGGACTTGTTTGAATCCTTGTTCAAGGATTCAAAACTGGTGATGGATTACCTAAAAAGGCTTTGCAATAGGAAGCATCTAACGGTGTAGAGGAAGGTTCAGACAAATTAATTTTTTCTTCAAGGAGTTGGTCAAGCTTCTTTTGTAGGTCAACTTTGCTTACCTGCTATTTCATAATATATGTTGCCAAGGCAGACAGTTTAGAGGTGAGCTTCTGAATTTCTGTCTGAAATGCTTCCCTTTCGCCCTCAAACACCTTTCTTGTTTTGTAGGAATTCAAACTCTCAACTTTAGTCAAAAGTTCTTTCCTTTCTTTGTCAAAATTGATTTGATCCTATTCAAATGACTCCTCGAGCTGAACTATTTTCTTTTCTGACACCAAAGGGGGAACATACTGTTTGAACTCAGTAGTTTCCTACTTAAGTTCAGCAGGTCTTGCCTCACCTTCAGCAGGAGTTGCTTTGGGTTTGACATTAGAATAACTGATAAAGTAGTCATTTGAAAGGTATGTGGACTTATTTTTCTTATAAGATGCACTTACAGAATCATACACAAAAGGAAGTTGCATTTTAACCGTGTTTTTCCTTTTCAATTCCTCCAGTTCTTTATCCTCTCCGTCAGGTGACTCAGTCCATCTGATTTTGTTCTCATGATATGTCTTATCAAGGCCCAGAAAATTGAATTCGTACAATGTGGGAACCTTGGATAAGATTTTATTTAGGTAATGAGGATTATCATATCCTATTCCCCATTCTGAATTATAGTATCTAACTTCCTTAGGTTTGTTCAGATATATTGTTTGTTTGGTTTGACCGCGTTTATAAAACTTTATTTCGAAGACTTTTAACTTTGCAGTTAACTCTCTATTTTCAATTTGAAGAGGCGAACTTTGATAAACAATCTCAGCTCTCTCGTTCTCTAATTGGTTAAGTTGTTCAGTTAGATCAGATAATTTGGCCTTTAACATCTCAGTCTCGTTAGAAATTGTGTCGCATTTTTCTTTGAAATTCTCAATTATGCATAGGTTGCCAGCATTTTCTACACTCGGCTTATCTTGATATTACACTGTGTTTCTACCTTAGCTTCTAAGGTGGATACTTGGAGTGCATTTTCCTTAATGCTACGCTTATAAGAGTCTAACTTACGCACGGTAATTTGCATCTGATCGATTAAAGCTTTATGAATAGTAAGACATACTTGACAAGTTGATTTAGAAGTAGTTGAGTTGCAATCTTCGTCATCTGAATCAGACTGCTTGGAGTGCTGACCCATCAAGCACATGTGGGCATCAACATCTTCTTCTTCTTCTTCTGATACGTTGAGCCAATGATCATATTCGGTCATGAGAGCTTTCCCAGCTTCCTTCTACTTTGCAAGCAACATCTTGTTCTTGTAGTACTCGGAGTTGCGTACTACTGGCTTTTGACAACCTCTCCCGAAGTGTCCTAGCTTGCCACAATTGTAGCACTTTACCGGCGTATCTTTATTTTTCTCCTCAGACTTGTTGTCAAATTGTTTCCTTTCATCTAGTTTCTTCTTTCCCTCGTATCGTGATGCTTGTTGTTGGTGGTAGAATACCTCTGACTATTCGAGGATGGTTTCTTGTAGAACTTCATTTTCTGAAATGCTCTTGATAGGAGAGTCATTTCTTTCTTGATGTCGTGAAGCTCAGTATCAGAATCACTTCCATCTTCCTCTTCAGTTTCTGATTAGCTCTTTACTTGCTCTCTTCGGGAGCTGTGGTTGGAGTGTCTCTCTCGTTTATCTGAGACTAGTGTCAGCAGGTTGGTGTGGATGAAATGCAACCCTAAAAAGGCTACAACAACTAGCAACCCATGCAAGTATACATGTCTTACTAGTGTCATCCAAAGCAAGTAATAATGGTAAGTAATACCAGATATCGTACCTCAGGGACTTGCAAAGCAACAAGAGTAACAACAAGTTGGTTTTCAAAGCAGGATTTTGGTAACAAGATTTTTAGTAACTGAAAGCAAAGTACTAAAAGATAATAACAAGAAATTAAAGATAGTATGGGTGCAAGATCAGGTTGGATTTGGGCTAACAAAGTGCTCAAGGCATTGCTATAGCAAACACCAGGGTGCTGCAGCAAAGACTCCTGCAATACTACTGAATTAAATGGCCTTCCAAGGAAAGTTCAGATTAGACTTTTTACGTAGGGTGGGCACTTGGTAAGGCAGCAAGAACCTACTAGTCAGATCTTACCTTTCTTTCCATATAGTTTCTCAGCCCAAGGGATTGAAGCAACTCTTTATAGTCTCTATAACACAACCAACACCAACACTTGCGTTGTCTCCATTTTGAGTCCAACTCATCCAAATAGAATAACACTTGTCAATTTGTCAAAGACTACTGGATGAAGTATTCATGTTGTTTATGAATAGTAAAGCATAATACAAATGCAAACAAATGTCCAAAGACACTTGGCTTAATCTGCCAACCTTCACTTACACCCACACTATGGTGTTTAGCCTACCATACTGGAATGTAAATGCTTAAAAGTAAATGACATGTATGTAAATGACTTAATGTAAGTGCAGAAAGTAAAGAAAGCTGTAAAGGTTGCTATAGCAACAGACAGAAACGAAATGACATGTAATTAAAAGATTACAATTGAAATGTAAAAGTACTTGGTAACAAAGCGTAGGACAAGCTTTGTTCTAGTAGAAGTTGAGTACAAATGAAAGATGACCTAAACTATTTATACTAGAAACAAGGAATCAAAAGATGCTTTAGAAGTACAAAAGTGGTTAACCCTAATGGGTAATAACCAAGCATCTAAGTACAATACAAGTAAAGTAAAAAATACTATCTTAGGAAGTATCTTCAGGGGCATCTTCAGGGTTGACTTCTGCCCAAGAGTGTACCAAAAGATGCCTGAGATCTTTCTTCAAAATATCCGTCCAATTTGATTGAGCCAAGCCTGCCAATATCACTGCTGTAGCATCCCCTGCTGTAGCAACATAGAAATCAGCAAAAATTCACCAAAAAGAAAGGATTTTTCCATAAACTACATCTTAGCTCCATTCTAAAGAAAAGGTGTAAAATAAGACTAAAAGACTCAATATCTAATTGGGAAAGATGTAAAATAAGGTAAAATAAAGTCCTAAATGGGTATAAAAGTGTATATAAATACACACTTATCATACCCCCACACTTGAACTGTTGCTTGTCCCCAAGCAACTAAAATGACAACTAAGAATGACTCAAATGAGAAATTGAAAACAATTTAAAGGGTGAAAATGAAAATAAATAGTTTATGAGATTTAGAAACCAAAACAGGACCATAGCCTAGCATAATTCTGTGTCTATCCCTCATCATTCTCTCAATTCCATAAGCCAATACTCATTTCCTATTGTTAGACATCAAGGCCTTGTAAATTTAGAATCTTTAGGACTTTTTTGGGTGATTTGGATTTGTAGCACATGGTATTCTTTCACCCTTCAAGTCTTCATTTGTAATGCACAAGAAGTGTTTATATGCTATGCATATTTTATCTGCTTTGATTTTGGATACCACTGATTCATCCTTTATGTGTTTGAATTTTATTTTTTTGGAGCAATTTTCTGCCATATGGGTTGTCTTTGTGCTCATGAATCAGTGTACCCCTCTCCCACACTTGCAATTGTCAATGTCCCCATTGAGATCAGTAATCTTTATAGCTTAAGGGTGTAAAGGGTATAAGTGGCTTGTGTATGTGAAAGAATGGCCTAAATCACTTTCTAAAAATACAAGGATGTCTAGTTTCTTCCCAGGTGGATGAGCATGGTTCTAGCTTTGAGGACTGCAAAAGGATGTGTATCATCAAAATTACCATGGGATGTGGTTTGTGATGGTGCAAATCTCATAAGACTCAAAAACTGAAAGACTTAACAAATTCCCAGACTCTAAAAACTAAAAATCAGAAAAATAAAAACTACTTGTGGAGCTAAGGTATAGAAATGGACCTGCCTACTCTTTGGGAGTAGGTTTTGCTGCAGCACTGGGGATGAACTTCTCTGCCTCCTGTAGTAACTCTTCCGGATATGGTCCAATGCTTGTGTACTCCTCTGGATTCTCTGCTGTCCACTTGCTTTCCATGACCCCCTCTCTTACCATTTGGTAGTGCTTGTGCAGAGCAGTGAGTTTTCTTGCATGTTGCTCAGCCGTATCCTGCTTTTCTAAACAGGACAGCACTTTCTTCTCACTGTCAGCAATCTTGGCCTCCATTTCTCTCTTTTGGTTGGCCATGAGGGTCATCCACATCAGGTCCCTCTCTTGCAGTTTGTTCAAGAGAGTTTCCTGGTTCCTTGCAATTTGGGTGGCTAGGTATACGAAGGATTGGGTTTCCAGCTTCTCTTTTATTGGGACTGATTGGGGGATCTTTGGTGGTTGTGATGGTTTTGAACTACCTGCAGCAGTTGCTGCAGCAGCTAGGACTGATGTTGTGGCAGTTGTTGCAGCAGCCAGGACTGATGCTGTGGCAGTTGTTGCAACAGCCAGGACTGATGTTGCAGCAATGGCATTCTTCCTCATTGCCTTCTCTGCATTCTTCTTCACTCTCTTAACTGTCAGGACTTCTATCACTGCCTTCCCTGAGACAATCTCATCGGTGGGAAGAGATTTCACCTTGGTTTTGTTGAGCAAGGAGTTGATCAGTGATGGATGCCAAAGATCACCCTTGACCTTTTCCACACAGGCCTTGATGCTTTTGCTCACCACTTCCCCCACACTGAACTTTTTACCACCCATGATACAGTAGAGGAGTATCATTCTCTTAAAGTTTAGGCTAGTATCATGGGTTGTGGGCTGAAGTGTATACCTCAGGAAGTAGAACCAAACATTGACCTCCGGAAGTAGGTCTCTACTATGCATGGTTCTGAACATCCTATTCTTCGATGTAGTTCCAGGTTGAGCAAGGGTGCTCAACACCTTCTTGGCCTCTTCTTCAGTGGCCTTTTCCATCAATTTCCTGTAATCATTTGAGGCAGGGGACACTATACCAAACATGTTGTCAATGGTATGAGCATAAGACACATCAGTGCCCCTTACCCGCACAGTTTGGCTTGTGGATGCAGTAACCTCTGCATAGAATTTCCTGATGAGGGAGAGTTTGTATCCACTTGGGACTGCACAGAACAGCTCCCACCCTAGCTTTCTGATGGTGTTGGTGATGAAAGGGTAGTCCCTTAAAACTTTTGGACTAAATCCCTTGTCTGCTAAAGCTTCTTTGGCAGGAAGAGTGCCAAATTGCTCATAAGCTTCTTTGCAGCTGAAAATTCCAAAAGAGGTGTTCTCTCTTCTGGATTTGTTTTGGTTGGATGATGGTGAAGAAGGTACCTTCTTCTGCTTCACACTCCCTTTCTTGGGAGTCTTCATCCAGTCAGCTAATGGAATGGTTTCATCTTCTGCTGTTGCTGCAGCAATCTCAGCATTGCTCACAGCAACATCTTCATCACTGTTATCATCAAACTCAGAACTCTCCTCCACTGAGCTCTCTTCTTCCTCCTCAGCCTCTGTAATCTTCCCCTTCCCTTTGTTGTCAGCCATGGTCTTCCTCATCATCATCTCTTCCATCTTGGTCATAATCACAGTCTCCTGTTCATGAGGCTGTGATTGTCCAGACATGGTCATCTCTGGATTGGCTTTAGGAATGACATTTTCACTTTGCATAGATGGTGCTTTGGTGGTTGATGGCTTGGGATCAGTAGTAGGATTATTGGGTTTTGTTGGGGTTTCTCCTATAATGTAGGCTATTGCAGCCTCAGCCTCATCAGGTGGGTTTGATGTTTTAGGAGTGTGTTGAGATGGGTTTTCAGAATGGGTATGTTGAGGGCTAGGAGTGAGTGGGAATCGACCACCAAGCAGCAATATTTGTGGGATTTCATTGGTGGGAGATTGAGGTTCTTTGTTGATGTCAATGGTGAGGGATTTGTGGCTAGCAGATGTAGAAGAAACAGAGTTTGATGAGGTGTGAGTGATAGGTTTCTTACTGGCCTCATCATCCCCTGTTTTCAGCTTCTTCAATGGCGGATTGCTTGGAGAAGATGATTGGGATTTTTCCTTAGCTTTTGACTTAGTGGATGGCTTCTTGCTTGATTCCATGTCGAGGTTCTGATTCCTGGCACTTCTTCTTCTTTCTCAATTACTTTCTGGCCTCAAGGTCTTTTTGGCTTGAGTCTTCAACCTCCCCATAATAACGAATTTAAGTCTCCTCTGCAAAACCACTGTTTAAGATGCAACTTGCAAACAAAACAATGAACATTTTAAAGGGTTAGGAGCTGATCGTGGGTTGATTTGTTAGAAAGAAACCGAATGGAAGTTGAATAGTGTTATTTAGTTCAAATCTAACTAGGGTTAATTAGATATTAATCTAAGTACTCAATAGATTTATGGGAACTTAAAACAAATGATGCCTTTCTTCTATTGGACAGCTTTGAGGAGCATCTTTGCGGAAAAAAGTAACTTTTTCGGTTGATTAGACTGTTGGGGTTTTGGTTGCAGAGTGCTGTAGCAACATGAATGTTGTTGTAGCCTTGAACCTTTTCCAGCAATTTTGCAAACCTTGAAAACTTCATGTTTTAAAACCGAAACAAAAACTAAACCACTGTATTTACATATTTACAACATGGATAGACTTTTTCAAGCCTTTGAGATCACATCTAGGATTAAGAGAGTTGTACCACAGATGTGGTACCAATGGAGTTGGTTGCTGCAGCTTTATGATAGGACTTTACTCTTTGACCATTCACTTTGAAAATGGATCCATTGTTGGGGTCAATGAGTTCAACCACTCCATAAGGATGGACTTTATGAACATCAAATGGCCCTGTCCACTTGGATCTTAGTTTTCCTGGAAAAAGTTTCAACCTAGAGTTAAAGAGTAAAACCTTTTGGCCAGCTACAATTTCTCTTGGTGGGATCCTTTTATCATGCCATTTTTTGGTTTAATCTTTGTAAATTTTGGCATTTTCATAAGAGTGATCTCTCAAATCTTCAAGCTCATTAATCTGTAGCTTCCTTCTTTCTCCTGCAGCATTAAGACACAAATTTAACTCCTTCAAAGCCCAAAAGGCTTTGTGTTCTAGTTCAAGCGGTAAATGGCATGCTTTCCCAAAAACTAACTTATATGGGGACATTCCAATGGGTGCCTTATAGGCATTCCTATAAGCCCATAAAGCATCATCAAGCTTGAAGGACCAATCCTTCCTTGTTGGCTTTACCACTTTCTCTAGAATGCTCTTAATCTCTCTGTTGGAAAGTTCTGCTAAACCATTAGTTTGAGGGTGATAAGCTGTTGCTACCCTATGGTTTATGTTATACTTTTCCAGAACTCCTTTCATCATGTTATTCACAAAGTGGGTACCCTCATCACTGATCATGGCTCTAGGGGTACCAAACCTTGTGAATATGTGCTTATGCAAAAACTTAACCACAGTCTTGGCATCATTGGTGTGACAGGCTGTGGCTTCTACCCATTTGGATACATAATCCACAGCCACCAATATGTATTGATTGTTTCCAGACATGGGAAATGGACCCATGAAGTCAATTCCCCATACATCAAAGATTTCTACTTTAAGAATGCCATTGAGGGGCATTTCATGTGTTTGGGAGATGGATCCAACCCTTTGACACTCATTGCACCTCTTCACAAAATTATCAGCATCTTGGAAGAGTGTTGGCCAGAAAAACCCAGATTGAAGAACCTTGGCTGCAGTTCTTTGGCCACCAAAGTGGCCACCATATGCAGCAGCATGACAATGCTGCAGCACTGCAGGCACTTCCTGTTGAGGTATGCACCTCCTTAGGATCTGGTCAGCCCCTACTTTAAACAGAAAGGGGTCATCCCAAAGATAGTTCTTAGAATCATGGATTAGCTTCTTCTTTTGGCCTTTGTTTAGCTCTGGTGGAATGATCCCAACAGCCAAGAAATTTGCAATGTCTGCAAACCAAGGGGTTGTATGATGCTGCAGCATCAAGAGCTGCTCATCAGGGAACTTTTCATTAATTCCACCAGTGCTTGACTCTCCTTTTTCTAACCTGGACAAGTGATCAGCAACTTGATTGTTCACCCCTTTTCTATCTACTATTTCAATCTCAAACTCTTAAAGCAAAAGAACCCACCTTATTAACCTTGGCTTGGCATCTTTTTTGGAAATCAAATACTTGATGGTTGCATGGTCAGTGTGAACAATGACCTTAGTACCCATTAAGTATGATCTAAAATTTTCAAATGCAAAAATCACAGCCAAAAGTTCTTTCTCAGTGGTTGTGTAGTTTATTTGGGCTTCATTTAGAGTTTTACTGGAATAGTAGATTGGGTGGAAAATCTTGTCATTAACTTGGCCTAAAACAGCACCAACTGCCTAATCACTTGCATCACACATAAGTTCAAATGGTTTTGTCCAATCAGGAGTAACAACAATAGGGGCAGAAATCAGTGCTTTCTTCAAAGTGTTGAAAACAGATTTACACTCCTTGTTGAAATCAAGTGGTTGGTCATGCTGAAGTAATAAACAGAGGGGTTTGGAAATTTTTGAAAAATCTTTTATAAACCTCCTATAAAATCCAGCATGTCCAAGAAAACTTCTTATACCTTTAACATTTGTGGGCTCAGGTAGACTCTCAATGACTTCTAGTTTGGCCTTGTCTACCTCTATTCCCCTTTTTGAAATTACATGACCCAAAACAATGCCTTCCTTCACCATGAAATGACATTTTTCCCAGTTTAGAACTAGATCAGTCTCCTCACATCTCTTAAGGCTTTGTTCTAAGTTTTTCAAACAATCCTCATAGGAAGATCCATAGACAGAAAAGTCATCCATGAAAATCTCCATAGAGGTGTCCAACATATCAGAGAAGATGGACATCATGCATCTCTGAAATGTGGCTGGTGCATTGCACAATCCAAAGGGCATCCTCCTAAAGGCAAAAGTACCATAAGGGCAAGTGAAAGTTGTTTTCTCTTGGTCCTCAGGTGCTATAGCAATCTGGTTATACCCTGAATAGCCATCTAAAAAACAATAGTATTCTTTTCCAGCTAGTCTATCCAACATTTGGTCTATGAATGGCAAAGGGAAATGGTCTTTGTGGGTTGCTTTGTTAAGCTTCCTATAGTCCATACAAATCCTCCACCCTGACACTATTCTGGTTGGGATTAGCTCATTCTTTTCATTTTCTACCACAGTGACACCCCCCCTTCTTTGGAACACACTGGACAGGACTTACACAATTGCTACTTGCTATAGGGTAAATGATTCCAGCATTAAGCCACTTTAGGATTTCTTTCTTGACCACTTCTTTCATCACATGGTTCAATCTCCTTTGAGGCTCTACAGAGGTAAAGTCCTTGTCTTCCAAGATTATCTTGTGTTGACAAATGGATGGACTTATACCTTTAAGGTCAGAGATGGTCCAACCTATGGCTTTGGTGTGAGATTGAAGCATTTCAACTAGCTGCTTCTCTTACTCAGCTTCCAAAGAAGCTGAGATGATCACAGGTAGCTTACTGTCCTCCCCCAAGAATGCATACTTAAGGTGGGCAGGTAATTGCTTCAACTCCAAATCTGGTGGTGCTTCTATTGATGGTAAAGGGGTTTTGTGTGTGGGCTCTTCTTCTAAAAGCTCAAATGTTGCAGCTTGCTATAGCAACTCACTACTGTCTAAAGTACTATCCTCCTCACTGTCACTATCCTCAAGTTCTTCCAACTGCTCACTTTTTGTTCCTAGAATCTCTTCTAAGGCTCCCTCATGACACATTGATTCAATGGTGCCTAGCATAGAACACTTCTCAACTTCATCAGGATGTTTCATGGAATTGAAAACATTGAAAGTAACATCCTGGTCGTTCACTCTCATGGTCAACTCTCCCTTTTGGACATCAATGATGGTTCTACCAGTGGCAAGGAAAGGTCTTCCTAAGAGTAAAGGTGTATCCTTATCTGCTTCAAAGTCAAGGATTATGAAATCAGCTGGGAAGATGAACTTATCTACTTGTACCAAAACATCTTCTATCTTGCCCTTAGGATATGCCATGGTTCTATCTGCCAACTGTAGAGTTACAGTGGTTGGTCTAGCCTCTCCTATCCCTAGATTTTTTAAAATGGATAAGGGCATAAGGTTTATAGAGCATTTCCTACATGCTTCCCACCTACTGAATAGGGAATTATAAAACTCCCAGGGTCTTTCATTTTAGGGGGAAGTCTATTGGTAACAAGGGCACTACATCCTTCTGTAAGGGCAACAGTTTCATACTCAGTGAGTTTCTTTTTCTTACTCAAGATATCTTTCAAAAATTTGGCATAGCTAGGCATATTTTCAATAGCTTCTACCAATGGGATGTTAATGTGCAATTGCTTGAATACATCCAGAAACTTCTTAAACTGAACTTCCTCCTGTTGATTCCTCAACCTCTGTGGGTAAGGAATGTAAGGTGGAACAGGAGCAATCACTGGCGTCTTAGGATTTGGTATGGGTTGAACAGAGGGGGTTTTTTACTTCTATTGGTTTGTCGGGTGCTGCAGCAACAGGATCTGATGGTGTTAAATCTGTGGCAGCATCTTTCTTGCTTGTATTGGGGCTCACCTCACTTGGAAAGAGTAATGGAAAGTCAGACTTAGGTGGTATAGTCACAGCTTCTTCAATCACCACTGGTTCAAGAACAATAGTGGGTGTTGCTACAGCAACAGGTGGTGTTGCTATAGCACTCTTCTCAGTGATGGGTTGTATAACAGTCTTATGTTCTTTTGGACCATTGCTACTTAAGTCATTTCCACACCTTAAACTAATAGCTTTCACTTGTTCTTTGACCACATTCCTAGGGACTTCAGTATCACTAGGTAATGTTCCATTTGGTCTATGTCTCAACTCTATGGCCATTTGTCCTATTTGAGTCTCCAAATTCTTGATGGTAGCATTTTGGTGATTCATGGCTGAAGTGGTATGGTTTATAAAACCTTTCAGCACAGCTTATAAGGAAACTGGTTGTTCACCTTGCTGGTTAGGAGGCTTTTGGTAGGCAGGTGGACCTTGTTGATACTGACCTTGTTGGTTTGGTTGAAAATTTTGCTTTTGATCTTTCGCAACTGGTGGATTCAAACATGGGTTGTGCCAAGAAAAATTAGGGTGGTTTTTCCAACTGGAGTTGTAAGTGTTACCAAACTGATTAGGTCTGTTGTGGATGTAGTTCACAGATTCAACATTTAGGCTGCATTGGTCAAAAGTATGACCTTCACCACAGTACACACACTGAACTGGTAGGAACTCAGAGACAGATGATGCAGCAATAGTACTAGCAGCTGGAGCATTCATGTTTTGCAACATGGTGTTCATGGCTGTTAACTGATCAGTTAAAGCAGTAATAGGATATGTTCTAGTGGTTCCCACAGTTGGTCTGAGTACAATTGCTCTGGGATGTATCCACTGACCACTATTGTTGGCATTTTTTTCTAAAATGTTGTAACCATCATTGTAGGTACCAGAGATAAAGGCTCCACCTGCAGTAGCATCAAGCATTTGTTTTGCTGACATATCAAGACCATTGTAAAAGGTCTCAAGTTGTATGCAGTATGGAATGCCATGATGTGGGCATTTCCTTAGTAACTCTGTGTACCTCTCCTAAGCACCAGGAACTACCTCTCTATCCAATTGTTTAAATTGACAAATTTCATTTCTAAATTGGGCATTCCTGGTTGGGGGAAAGTATTTTCTTAAAAACTTTTCAGCCATTTCATTCCAAGTTGTGATTGAATCAGGAGCTAAAGAATTGTACCAAGCTTTGGCCCTATCCCTTAAAGACCATGGAAATAACTTCAGCCTTAAGGCTTCAACAGATACTCCACCAAGGTGAAAAGAGTCAGTGAGCTCCATAAAATTCTTTAGGTGCAAATGTGGATCCTCAGTAAGGAGTCCAGCAAATTGACCATTTGTTTGTAACATGTGAAACATAATAGGCTTAAGCTCAGATTGGTCACCCTCAACATTGGGCCTACGTATTCCTGTGTGCAGTTGGGCAAGCATAGGAATAGCATAGTCCATGATGCCACCATTTCTTGAGTTAGCAAGCCTAATGACTTCCTCCTCAGGGTTGGGTTCTGGTGCTGCCATTTCAGCAGGAGTGGTAGGGTCCTGAAGCAAAGTTCTTTGTACCCTTCTTCTCCTTCTGAAAGTTCTCTCAATATCAGGATCAAGATCAAACACAGCCTCGTGAGGTAGTCTTGGCATAAACCACAAAAACACAGATTGTAAAAATCAACTTTTCAAATAACTTAAAGTAACTTTCTTTGGCAAAAGTCCCCGGCAACGGCGCCAAAAACTTGGTGTGGTTGAAATGCAACACCAAAAAGGCTACAGCAACTAGCAACCCATGCAAGTATACATGTCTTACTTGTGTCGTCCAAAGCAAGTAATAATGGTAAGTAATACCAGATATCGTACCTCAGGGACTTTCAAAGCAACAAGAGTAACAACAAGTTGGTTTTCAAAGCAGGATTTTGGTAACAAGATTTTTAGTAACTGAAAGCAAAGTACTGAAAGATAATAACAAGAAATTAAAGATAGTATAGGTGCAAGATCAGGTTGGATTTGGGCTAACAAAGTGCTCGAGGCATTGCTATAGCAAACACCAGGGTGCTGCAGCAAAGACTCCTGCAATACACTGAATTAAATGGCCTTCCAAGGGAAGTTCAGATTAGACTTTTTACGTAGGGTGGGCACTTGGTAAGGCAGCAAGAACCTACTAGTCAGATCTTACCTTTCTTTCCATATAGTTTCTCAACCCAAGGGATTGAAGCAACTCTTTATAGTCTCTATAACACAACCAACACTTGCGTTGTCTCCATTTTGAGTCCAACTCATCCAAATAGAATAACACTTGTCAATTTGTCAAAGACTACTGGATGAAGTATTCATGTTGTTTATGAATAGTAAAGCATAATACCAATGCAAACAAATGTCCAAAGACACTTGGCTTAATCTGCCAACCTTCACTTACACCCACACTATGGTGTTTAGCCTACCATACTGGAATGTAAATGCTTAAAAGTAAATGACATGTATGTAAATGACTTAATGTAAGTGCAGAAAGTAAAGAAAGCTGTAAAGGTTGCTATAGCAACAGACAGAAACGAAATGACATGTAATTAAAAGATTGCAATTGAAATATAAAAGTACTTGGTAACAAAGCTTAGGACAAGCTTTGTTCCAGTAGAAGCTGAGTACAAATGAAAGACGACCTAAACTATTTATACTAGAAACAAGGAATCAAAAGATTCTTAAGAAGTACAAAAGTGGTTAACCCCAATGGGTAATAACCAAGCATCTAAGTACAATACAAGTAAAGTAAAAAAGACTATCTTAGGAAGCATCTTCAGGGGCATCTTCAGGGGCATCTTCTGC